>OY728126.1:786364044-796364044 GCA_963277665.1 Viscum album | reverse complement strand
AAACAGTCTGCGCTTTGTTGAATCCAAACAAGCATTGCACCAGATAATTCTCCATATAAAGGGATGCATTTCCAAATAAATCCCGATTCATTCCTACAAATTGTGAACAACAGATGAAAATGGTGGAAGTTGGCATCGGATGGCTACAGCTTAGAACGAACAGCCAGATTGTGCATTATTTAATTAATGCACATTTCAAACATCATTTCAAGTGGAGAATCCAAATGGGACTTGTTTTACAACAATTTGCATGCCTCGATTTTATTAAAACATAATAAAATTATAAAAACAGGGATAAAGAAGATTACTGATTCTCTGTTTGAAGGAACATCCTTAAGAAGACGAGGATCATCCAATACATCATGGCTACTCCTAATTTTTTGCTTTGCAGCAGTTAATTCCTTGTCCTCTTCTTCAGCTTCTTCTCCAAAAGAAAGCAGATTTAGTTTCCTGCATGTTGCAGACAGAAAACTAAGAATATATTCAACAAAATTGTTTTGTTCTTATAATTTATAGAATGCTAAAAGGAGGCATCTTATTTGGTTAGAAAAGGACATACTTTACACTTTTCTTCTTCGGATCCTTGCTCTCGGTATCACTTATTAATGGTGTTGAAGACCTGCCAGGTATCACCCTCGGAACGATATCATCAAATGGGTTCCATAATACCTGGAGGAAACAATCTCCTCATGTAATCCAAATAATCCCAGAGAAAAAAAATTAAAAAACAACAAATACATGGTAACAGAATCAGTAAACCTTAAATTAGATCTAGTTGACAAGCATCCTTGGACAAAAAGGGCAGCCACAAATTGCTGCCGCTCATTGCCCAAGCATCAACTCTTCTCAATGCATAACAATAGGCCGTGAAGCACGCAATATAAACTCACATACTTAGAATGTAAAGTGGTGTCCATCGTAATAAGAAGCTCACATCAATCAAGGTTATCTTTGGGGCTGGATCCAACGGTCGATCATTTTTATCAGTTTCAACCTCACCCACCCTTAGAAGGTTATAAATTGAATCCCCGGTTACCTGTCAAAAATTGAATGGATAATTCATACAAATATTATCACCAAGAATTCCCAAGAGGATATTGTCCCATACTTTTCCAAAAATGGTATTCTTCCGGTCAATCCAATCACAGCGATCCAGGGATATAAAGAACTGACTCCCGTTTGAATGAGGCGAGCCAGCATTTGCACATGCCACCAAGCCCCTGTGTTTGAACCTTAGCCGAGAATGGAACTCATCAGAAAACGCGCCTCCATAAATACTTTCACCACCTGCAAATAAGCCCTATCATCAACGAGCAACTTTAAAAGCTGAACAGCTGCACCTCCAAATTAATCAAGCGTCGCCAAATTAAGTTATAAAATTGCAAGCTTCAGAATTAATGGTGTTTTTTAACTGGTCATGGAGCACGTACAGCTCCCAATAGTGAAAGGAAAGAAAAACCAGCAGCATAACTCTACGACGCCCCTCTTATGAAGGTGTAATCCGTTGTCCTTATTGCTCCATGAAGGGCAACTAAGCTCAGAAGAACCAAAGATCAGCCAAACTACCACTCCTCTTAGTGGCATCCAAGTTAAAAGAAAAAACACAAATCATGCACAAAAAAATGTCACGTGAAAGATGGGGGAGCGGAAACTGGTCACTTGAAAAAGGATAGTTTAGGTAAAGAGTGGAAACAATATGCAGGATGCAGAGCGGGTCACTAATTGACAGATTTTTATCAATAATGCTTACAGGCCCTGGTTATATTAATCAATTTATAGCAATTAAAAACAAGTGCCCTGCTGTTCTAGTACAGAAAACCTTCGAATTACTCTCGTCCAAATTAAATTTCCCAACATTCCCATAATTTCGTGCACGTGAACATTCCAAGCAAAAACGATCACTCGCATTGAGTTCTAAAAACCCTTTTTCGGATTACATAAATTCTTGTTTCTTTTTCAAGCCCATGGGACCGTGAATTGTATTCGAGAAACATTAATTGTTTCGAATTTTTTATCCATTCGCATAATCAAGCAAACTTCGATGAAGGGCGCGTGGGAGTGTGTAAGAGAGAGAGAGAGTTGGAGAAAGAGGGTGTATGTGTACCGGTGCCCGTGCCAGTAGGGTCGCCCCCTTGAACGAGGAAAGACTTGATGATTCGATGGAAAATGGAGTTGAGGTAGTAACCCTCTAGGCAGAGCTGCACAAAGTTCCGGACGGCCAGGGGGGCTTCTTTGGGCCAGAGCTCAATGTCCAGAGGTCCGTGCGTCGTCTGCACGATCACCTTCCCCTTCGTCGGAGGCTCCGACACGTATATCGACGACATGCTGCACCAGCAGGTCCCGCTCGATCACCGGACGTTGATCTTCTTCGCCGACCCCAAAGGAACCTCCGGTCTGCTGTCAAACGAAGGCGGATGCGCCCGTCCCCGGCCAAAATTCTTAAATTCAGGGAGCCAATCCAAGTAGCCATGGCAGGCAACGGCCGGTTCGCGTGGGTTGATTAAAAACATTCACACTATGCGGTCATATATTATTAAAATAAAAATAAAATGATTTCATAATTTATAAAAGGTGAAATTATTTTGATTTATCTTCATTTTATTTGGATGTGAGATTTAGTAAAAAAATAAATAATTGTCATTTATGTATGGTGACAATTTTTAAAAGAAAATAAAAGAAATTGTTTTGGTGCAAATTACACAGATAACCTTTGTTAAAAAATAACACGTACACATAAGATTAAAGGGCATATTTTCCCAAGATAAAAAACAGTCATAGATTAGATCCTCACAAATAGCACACCGACCACCCTGTCTGTCCAACATCAATAATTTATGTTAAATGGCACGAATAACTATTTAAAAAAATGTGTTTTAATTACTTTTTTTATAACAAATAAAAAAACAATAATTTTGATTTTAATCAATCATTATATTTCATATCACCAGAATTTGGTAAACATTAAACTATGAGTGTATACTAATAAAAAATTTAAAATTATAAAAAAAATAAACAAATATATTAACCAATTCATTTCATAAAAACTACAATATAATATTTGTTTTTTTTTTATAATTAAGTTATCAAAAACATAACTGATAATTTAAAAAATAATGGAGTTCAACCAATTGAAAATTAATAACTAAAATTTCATGCAAAAAATTATCTTACTCCCTTATGATGTATTTCATTTTATTTACTATTATTTATAAAATTATCTTTAAAAATATTAATATTATATACTGAATAAGAATATAATATTTCTTTTACAAATTTCTTATAATAATATAAATGGACGGTCATATTCAACAAATTATATTAATATTAATATTTAATTAAATAATTGATTAATATTATTCATAATCTCACTTATTTGTATAAATCACAAATCTAGTAATATAACCTAGTAATAAATCTATAATAAACCTATAGCATGAATATGAAATATAATTAACAACAATTAATAAAAATTTGATATTGTGAAATTTTTAATAATATATAAATTAATACGACCTGTATATCAAGAAATAATTACAAGTTGTCCATTGCAATGCATTGTTTTTTCTTACACTCTTTGCAACCTGTATGACTATCTGTATGTGCATTACATAAATCTTTAAAAAAATAATTTGTTTATAATTTAAATAGTAATCGTGTACTATAAAAAACGAGTTGCAAATTTAAATCATTAATCTAAAAAACAACCAATTGTAAATCAATGTATCATTGAAAAACAACATATAAGAATTGCAAAGAATGATTTACTTTCAACAATAATGCATAAGGAAGATGTTGGGGACAAGTGAAGATAAAGTGGGCCAGCTGGAAACAGGATGCTGAAAAATGGTAGCAGGGTGATGGAATGAATTAATTTTATGGCATGATGGATGTGTAATATCAGTTGATTATGATGAAAAGCATGAAGGAGAACAATGTCGCAGTTTAAAGGAATACAACGGCGAAGGAACTGGACGGTGTCAGGTGGAAGGGGAATGATGTGATAGGTTTAAGGAATGAAGGCGTGATGTAACGTCCTGGTTCCGGAAGCCACCCAGAGGGGCCCCGTACCCGGTTGGTCACATGACCTCAATCGCATTTTCTCAAATGTCAGAGGGTGCCGACTAGCAGCGAGGACATTGGGTGTGATAATGGGGAAACTATTCCCTCATTGGCAAAGTACACAGCGGAAGAGAAACAAATAAACAATAGCGGAAGCAGTAAACAAACCATACACAAGTGAACAACGGAATACTAAAAATGATAAACAGCTGGAGAACATACATATAAAATGATGCATGATACATATGTCTAGGAAAAACAGTCAAACAAGTCACAATGCTGAATACAAACAACACTAAACAAAGAATACAAGGAAACAGATGACAGCTCCCCAACATCACAAGCCTAAGCTTGGTCCCATGCTCTCCAACTCCCCAGCAAGTCAAGTACCTGAAGTAGAAGGGCGTTTGCCCTTATCTATACCTGCAGCAATATAATCTATTTGGGCCCAAAAGCACGACTCAAACATGATGTGAGACTAAATCCCAGTAGGCAACCACCACGAGATCTGTGCCTAACAGTCAGTGAATATATAACAGGTAAAAGTACAGAAAGTATTAAACAGGAAAGTACTCAACAGTAACAATCCACAGTTCTAGTATTTAATGTACAAACAAGTAAGCAGCCACTCAAGCAAGTAGAACAAACAGGTAACCCTCTGGGTAGTTCTCATAACCTAACCCCTATGGTTCAACCAACAAGTACTAGCAACCCTCTAGGAGGCACACACAGTCTCACCCCTCTGGTTCAGCTAAAGAATAGACTCTTCGGGGAAACACTCATCGTCAATTCCCCCTATAGTCTCGTATCGTACTAAAGGCGCTCTGGGGAAGCACTCAACGTCTCATTCCCCCTGTGGCCCGCGTCAAGGAACTACAAACACTCTGAGGAAACACTCAACGTCAATTCCCCCTGTAGTCTCGCATCGTATTATAAAGACACTCTGGAGAAGCCCTTACATCCATTCTCCATGTGGTCTACTACACTAGGTTCTCACGGCCTTGTGTAAGTCAAAAAGCATAGTGCGTGTATCGGCCAAAATAACCTCAAGAACTACTTGGCTAGCATTCCACAACAATCTCAACATGGAATAACAATAGTCACACCATCCTACAATACTAGGCATGAGAAAACAACAGTAGTCAAAAAGGTAAACTAGACCCAACAGTCCAGACAGGCAAGAACATGCATGGAAAACACTTCCAAAGCCTAACAGTTAGCCCAAAACACAAACAAAATCCTCTACTCTAGCATACAAGCAAAGCAGGCAATCAATAGGGCTAATATGGTAAACATGCAATACCCCGTTCAAGGGTATTGGTGGAATTTGCACAAAATATTCAAAGACTCTCAACAGGAAGGCACAAACCACATACCTTGATGTTAGGAGATTGATATACTTGAACAACTGAGCTTGAATCACCTTAGAATGTCGAAGATCTACAAAAACGTCTAAAATGTTCAACCCACGATAACTTGGAAAAGAGAAGGAATTGGGAAACGATGCTCTAGGAGAAGAGAGAAATCACCACTGCGATTCCAACGCACTCACATGTGTTCAAATCGAAGGAAGGACAGAGGTTCAGGGGATCATCGAAGATCTGCGGCTGCTCGACGCTCTCGGACGAAGACGACATAAAAGAAGTCGATTCTGGCGATTAGACGCGACCCCGATGCGTTTAATGAAAAAAAAAGTACACAGCGTGTACTCGCCTTTTCCGTACTCCGCTTTAGGCGACCTCCATGTCACCCCTACATGGTCGTGTGTGTGGCAATGACACGGCCCGCACACGACCTCCAGCGGCATCGAAGTACACGACGTGTACTCATAAAGTACACAACGTGTACTTTTTTTCCATATTTTCCTCTTTTCCTAAAAAATGACCAGAAAAGGAAAAACATACCTGAAAAGAAGATATGGGTTCTTACACATGAACTGGTTATTTATATAGATATATAAGGATAATATGGGGAATTTAAACTATATCTCAATCGGATACCCAATTTCTATCTGAATCATCCCGATTTTGGGATGATTCTAAATTGGGAGTCAGAGAGAAATGAGTTTCTCTCTATTTATGCGCCTAACATTTCTCTCCCACGCTCGGACCTCGCCAAACGAGGGAAATCACTTGCAATCAACCAGAATCTCTTCTTTTCCTCCCAAATCATCGCTGCCAAATGAGCTCTCACTATCAATAACATATTAAATATTTATGTTTTTTTTATTCCATGAATCTGCATATCAATTTATTTTTGGCAAACTATAAACCATGAACTCGTTTTATTTTGCAGATATATCAAAATTTTAAATAAATTTGACTATTGTAAATTGTTTTAAATTTTTCGATTTACAAAAATACCCTTTGAAATATTAACATGTTGGTTTTGAATGAATAGTGAATGCGACCTTTCAATTGATTTTGATGAAACTGTCATTTATGATCATCCACTTTCTGATTTGTTTGTTTGTTTTTGGTGATTTGTTTGTTTCTGATTTGTTTGTTTGTTTGTCTGCATGGGTAGTTTTGGGTTAGTGTATTCTTCTCGGGCATGCTACGAGTCCAATATTTGCTCTCACCCTCTTCAGTCTTGCTTTAAAATTTGTATTTGAATATTTTTTTTTGTATAATTTGAAGGTTTGTTCTCTCATTTTTGTATCTAATTATTTTCAATTAATTAGTCAATGATGCATTTTTATGTATTTGTTTATGATTATTGTAGTTCCTATTTATGATATTCAATTTTTTTGTTGATGATTTTTTAAATTTTAGATTTTTATAATGAATGTTTTGCTGCAAAACACATGCTTTATACTAATTGTTCTCAATTGATTAGTTAATGACACGTTTATTATGCGACCTTTAAATTTATTTGTTGTTGGGTTTTAAAATATTGAATGTACAAGAACATATGTTTTTTTATTATAGTTAATTTATGTCATTATAAAGAGGAAACAAGTGTCATGTGTTGATTAATCGTGACTATAAAATGGAACTACTACCATGATTTGCAAAAAAAACATGATAATATGGGGGCTATTGCTGCGATTTTTTCAAAACCCTAACAATAGGTGTGACATGTTGTCATGGTTCTCGAAACTGTGGCAATATAGAGGTTTGAATCTCTCATTATTCTTTACTTTTTGGTTTTGAGTTGTTTGAGGTATGTTGAGTGGGTTTGGAGGTGATTAGTAGAAGAGAAGTGGGGTTTGGGCTAAGATTTATACTCCCATCCAAATCACAACATGATGTCTTTGTGTTGTGTTGTGATTTTTCGTCCAGAAGAGCTGAAGGATAAGAGTTTTCATTGGTTGTTACATATTGGTCATTGTAACGTGATTTGTGAGATTGCAGCGTGAGGGGTTGTGTTATGCCATGAAGCCTTGGTTGTGATTATCGGTGTTGCTTGTAAAACCCTAGAACAATTTAAGGCATGAACCCGTCAATTTTATGCCAAGTTCTTTGTTTTTTTTGGTTTATCTTAGATAGTGTTTGTTACAGGGTGTTGGAGCCGTTTCGAAGGCGTTTTGGGTGTTGGCAAGGGATTGGGAGTAGGTTGAGGAGCCTTAAGAGGTGTACGAGGCACCTGGAGGCTCACCATGACTTCCTATATGCCGTTGTGACCTCAGCCTAAATGTTTCACTAGACCATGACAATCCCTACATCGCAGTCCAAGCCATAGAGCTCAGGAGGTTCACCAGTGAGAAACGACGAGGAATTCCCTCATTGTGGTGCCCTCTAGTCATTTTGTCCACTGTGGTGGTAACCTGCTCGAGGGAGGCATCAGGGGTGAAATGAGGACTGATTACGTTGTGGTCCCCGTATACTGGTTATTCTGGCAGGGTGATGTCGCAGTAAGAAACGGGGAGGGTGAAAAACCCAGCCTAAGGCGTTTCGCCTAGAGCGAGAAGACCACGCCAAGGTTGGTCTTCCTTGGGCATTTCAGCCTGGACCACGGTGAGCACCACTTCATGGAACCGACTATGGTGAGGCCCAACGATCCTTTTTTTAGGGTGAAATCCCCTTCCCCCCACTCAAATTAAGAGGCTTGGGGGGATCTTTCTCCCCCTTGTTTAACCCACAACTCCCACGTGCAAACCCCTCTCCTTCCTCTACAAACTTGGTCAATTTCTCTCTCATTTCTTGGCAAAATCATTCGTCGTTTGTTGTGGTTGGAAGCTTGAGGTAAGACTACCCTTCTGTCTTCATTCCTTTTAGTTTTCTTCCACTTTTAAGTGTGTTCTCATTGTTTTATCTAATATTTCCTATTCCCAATGTATTATTATTCTTTTCTGATTTCTACTACTTTAGCTCGAATTAAAGGCTGGTATTGGATGGGTAGACATCTACGAGCATAAGGCAGGTGGTTCTAAAGTTTTTCCCTAAAAGTATCACTTTTTATTGGTGTGTGTGACATGTGATCACGCCGACATGTTGCACGCTCGACTTAAATTATAATTAAATATTATTTGGACCTAAATCATGATCTGAACCTCTCTGCGGGCCATGAGTGGTCCTTTAACATTTAGACCATAACTTTTTCCATCATTTGAGGTGTGTGTGACATTGGAAATTAATTGGGAGATTAAATACGTGACCCTCAGAGTTCCTTAGATGTGAAGTGTAGCATTGTGTGTGCAATCAGGCTTGCCTAGGACGTACACTAGGACCTCTCATCCCTGTTTAAATGAATTTGTATAAATGTAAAATAGAATTAGATAAAATTCATAAATGGAATTCCTTAGGGCACCCCCTGAATTTGATGTGATGATACTCGATGGAATGTCATGGGGACCCCCCCCCCCCCAATTCGATTTGATAACTCTGGTTTGGAATGCGTTGGGGAAACCCCCTTGAATTCAATTTTTTATTATCGGTTAGGATGTTGGGTATGTGTTACTCATATTTGTTTGGGCCTACTTGAGCTACCATGGATAGAGACATCTGTCTTAGGCCAAAGCAGGCATGGTAAACCTCAATTTTCACCTTGGAACTTAATGGGTGACAATTTTTTGTTTTTTTATTTATTTATCACTCTATCACTTTATTATGAACCTCAGCATGCACTAATTACTCGTACTAGATATGCTTTAGATGTTGTCGGCGGTGGCCTACTGAGTCGTACTCACACTATACTCGGGCTGCCAATTAGTACCTGGTCAGACTTTATGGTTGTAGGTTAGGACAAGGGAAAACACCCTATGATTGATATTTGATCGAGACTGCTAGTATGGAGCATGAAAGTCGAGACCGGGATAAGACTCGAGATCATTTTGGAAGATTTTTCTAGTTTTTAGTCTTTTTTCTTTTTGGAATATTTGTGTATATGGTCTGTTGATGTATTACTTCTTGACTTGTGTGTAATTCATTTTTTTATATCATGGGTTGTCATTATTTTTTTTATCACTTCCTAGATGTCTATTTACTACTCTATTTGGATTGAGTATGTGGTTTCCTTTATTTCCACTATTGTTTTACTTTGATATGAAAGTATAGTCTCCCCACCGTATCACTATAGACATGTACAACTAGTTGACAGTATCTGGTATATGAGGAGGTGCACCTGAGGTCCAGTGGAAATCTCTGGCCTGACACCAATCAATATTTGTGGATCGATGGATGTTACAAAGTGGTATAAAATCCCTTTATTTATCTGTCTATTTCGATAAGGTAGACAGGAGACAGAGCATCGTCTGGACTTAGTATGGAACCCATGCCTAGGAGTTGCAGACTCGTGTATGAGTGAAAGGCTAAGCTACCAGGGAGGAGATTGATTTTGTTCTTTTGTTACTTTTATAGTTTGTTTATTTCACCTTAAGTGATGCACAAAATTATGAAGGTGTTGGTTTGTGGGTTTTTCCCTCTTACTATGTGTGTTCATGCATCATTTCAAGAACGCAGGGTTCATATGTCATTGACATGATTTTTTGTGACTGATTACCTTTATTACGAGGTGTTAACTAAATAAAATTACAATTAAAACATATAAATCATTTTCCTCTATAACTTATAATTGACATTTCATTTAACTGAGCCTCAATTGTGAAAAGTTCTGGTTAAAATTGTATATTGTGATCACTTATCTTGATTATCGTGAGACATCAACTAAATAAAATTTCAATTACAACTTATAAAGTTCTTTACTCTATAACTTGTAATTGACATTTCATTTAACTAAGCCTTGGTCATGGAATATTCAGGTTAAATAAATGGAAAACTAAGATGACATGTGTAGCATCCCGTCACCCCAGACCACTGGCTGGTGCTAGACCAATGATCACCACTGTACCTCAGGTGTGCCTCCACATACACCAGAGGATGACAACTAACATTAAAGGTCTAAGATGGTACTATGGTGAGATTATGCCCCTATATTAGAATGCACAATAAAGGAATAAATAACCAATCATCATACATTAAAATAAATATAAAACTGGATCATATAAATATACTACGACCAGAAAAAATAAATGAAATTCCATGAATTCCTGAATAACCATGCTATAAATACAACATACTGCCCGCTGGTCTAGTTACATATACCTACCAGAAACAAAATAAAATAAACAAAAGGGATCTATTATATCTCTAAGTCCTAAGATTGTAGTACATGTCCAGCCATCCTGCTCTATCAATCCCGAGCCTCAGCCTAACCTATGCCTGCAACCAAGTGAACGCTTGCTCAGGTACCCAAGTGCAGTAGAGGCCCAAGCAGGGTGTGAGTACAAAACTCAGTAGGGCACCACCAACACAGTCTCGTATAACCAACATATGTCATGATATGTTCACATGACATGCTCAACTGAAATAAAATAAAACACGACTTGATAATAGAATAAACCAACATCGATCCTTAGGTTTGTGACCCTGACCAACCATACCTACTTAAACCAGTTTCAAGGTGTCTCTGAGCATGTCATGATACCATTCCAACCATAAAAGCAACCCGGTCTCTAATATGCGCCAAACCCAACCATTGCATCATGGACCTCTCATATGAGAGTTTTCTTTATAAGTCATCACAGACCTCCCCTATGGCAATTTTATCATCTGGGGCCTAAGATAATAAGTATTACAAACCTAGATCCAAGTTCACCTTGGTATACCAGACTATCCATGCCTCGAAAGATAGTAATCCCCCAATAGATCTTAGGCCCCAAGCCCTTGCTATAAGGCCTCCACTGGGCTAACATGTAATGACTCACCTCGAAACATCTTGGATCAAAATCCATGGAAACCCAACTATATCCAAGATCTAACTCTGTGGTGACTCTATATATATCCAGCTCCAAACTAACCATCCCAACCAATATCACATACTTCCCCTATGTGAATTTTCTCAGTCGGTGCATAATCCCTATAAGCATCTCAACTCACCTCTCATATGGGAGTTTCTATGTATGGGGAATACACCCTATAAACATGTTTGGGGTATACACACTATAACCATTTCCATGTCCAGTGTTGTGGTCACCCCTGATCCCCCTAAGCCTTCGCCCACACCGACACTCTAGTTTCCCCCGACCCCCCTGAGATCGAGCCTGAGTCGGCGTTGTGGTCACCCCTGAGCCCCCTAAGCCATCACCCTCACCCTTGCCCTCACCGACACTCCGATTTCCCCTAATCCCCCAGAGCTCGAGTCCTTTCCCTCACCACCCATCACCCCTTCTTCCATGAGTTATCCCCATCATCCCCCAACCCCTCCCCCAACTCCCCCTTCTCCCTTTGATTTCAAATAGCGGTAAGCCCTCATTTCTTCCTATTTTCTTCTCCTACCTTATTCCCTTGCCCTCTCTTTCAATTTTTCTTACTCCTAAAAACCCCAACCAATATTTGAGTTTGGATTAAGGTTTAGGGAAGTTATAATGATGTGGATTTGGTTTGTCTAGGTATAGTAGGTTGTTTATTGTCTTGATTGTGCATTAGCCTACTTGTATGCATCACTTGGGTCTCAAAGTATATGGGAAGTATTCATATTTCACTTTAGGTTCATGTATTTTGTTGAATAGGTCATGTGGTTCAGGTTTAATTGGTTATTAGAGTCTGATAATTGATTAAATATACATTGTGAGTTAGGCTAGATTCAATTCTATATCATTATTTTCAATTGCACTGAATATATTTTAGCTAGTGTAAAGCATGTTATTTTTATGCATTTAGAATGTTAATATTTATTTTATATTATTGTTGTACTATTTTTAATTAATATATCATGTAGGAAATTCTTGATTTTTATATTCTACATAGTGGGGGATCTCCTAGATCACTATTTTATGTCTATAGATATCCAGTTTATCCCCCACATATATGGTTCAATCTATTTTTTTTATAGAATCATTCATGTCCCTTTCTCTCTTACATTGAGGGAATAGTTTCTCGAAGACTTTTTGAGTCCCACATCGGTAGTTGGAAAACACTAGAATATAAGGGGTTGCATCTGAGGTGATGTGAAGATCCTCACTTGAGTACTATTTGGGTCACTTGGGCAGGGGTGCTACCCATCCATGCTTAGTAAGGTCACTAGTTAAGAGTTATTTTCATATATGATACAAAAACTCTCACACTTATCTTTCATTATTAATTAAACTCATATTCTATATCTTGACCAGTATAAATTAAAATTATATAAACATAATATAAATGATATCATGTCTTTATAAAATTAATATAAAAAATATTATATATATCTTATCTATCTCATCGTTCAAAATTTTCATTCATGTAATGTTTTACCACCTAAAGGGATGATCATTATTCTTTAATTATCACTACCATAATTGATTGTTACTTTAGTATATATACATAATAAATATTTATTTATTTATGTTTATCCTTTTGTAGATGATATAACTCATGTACAAAGAAAAAATAATCAATACTATAATTTTTGAAAAATCATGGAATTCTTCGAACTATCATTTCTTTTTATATTATATTTACAATTAAAAGAATATAATTAATTATAAAAATGATCATAAATAATATAAATAAATATAAAATATTTTCATTATAATTTTAAATAAAATAAGATTATAACATATAGGAGGTTGAAGTGCATTGAAGCGGCCCCAAACTTATAGTAAGGGCAATCTCTCTCGACTGCCCCTATTTTTTTTAATTTATTTCCCTATATTCCAAAATATTATTTTATGTGTTGTATTATTTTTTATAGATTCATCCAATTAATTTTACTTTTATTCTAGTATATTTATTAAATTTACATATTCCCTTTTAATTGACTACAATTTTTTATGGAAACTCCCAATTTTCTTATCAAAATCATATTTTCTCTATATCCTCTTTTTTAAAAAATTAATGTAATTTTCTTTTTTAGATGTCATATAGTTTTTTATGGATTTTATATGAGAATTCAAATTTCATTTTAAATTAAAAAATTGTTATGTTTTTCATAAACACCCTAAAAAATGTAAAGAGGTTACCTTCTCAATTCCCATGTAAATTACATTTGAATTAATTTCTATATAATTCCCTTATAATGCATGGTTTATATTTATTGGATGATTTTAAATTATTTCTTATTATTTTAGAAACATTTTATAAGCCCATTTTATGATATAAAGGATTTACAAATGGATTTTGTGCTTGGAATAAACGTGTCATGTGCTTAGATCTTGTGAAAATAGTCGAGTGACCCTCTTGAAAATGGTTTCTCATGGATTTTTTTTTTGTATAATAAACCCATTTTATCCTTTAAATGGTTTCAAATGTTTCTAAGACTTGGAATAGAACTAGGTCACATGCCAAGTGGTTGTTAAAATTCTCGGTGGCTTTTCTAATGATAATTAACTATTTAAAGGGGTGTTCGACACCAGTTTTATCTTTAAAAAGTGTGTGTGTTGTTTAAGAGGAATGTTTTAAGAATTGAAGGTAGTTGGAATTTAATCTTTTTTTAAATGGTTTTGAGACTATAGTCACATGTTGTCTTAAAATGTTTTAAAAAGGTGAAAGTTTGGTCTTAAAAAATGGGTGCTTAACACTAGTTTACTTCCTTTAATGTGGGGTATCTTGCCTTCAAAAGTGATTTTATAGAAATAGTTAAATTTATAAATTGGTTTTCAATTTTCATTTTGAAAAATTATTTTCGAAGAAAATTTTAAATGTAGTTTTCAAATGGTGTGAAAATAGACTGGCTTCTGAAGTGCTTTATGAAAGCCTGATTGACACTTTAAGAAAAGTGTTTTTATAAATTCATGAGACCCTCTTGAGCCTCGTGTTAATATAGTTATTCCCAAGGAGGCTTGTTATACCACAAGGGGATGATTCTTATTGATGCATATTTGTGTGTTTCTTAACGATTGTATGGTTTTCTCTTGCTTCTATTTTAAACAATACTATCCATGATTGATTTCCTTTTTTTACTTTGATATTTTTAGTACTTATATGACTCTTATTATAACTACCTAGGTTGTGTCTTTTTCACTTACATTTATCTCTTTTCCTACTTAGTAATACTTATGTGTTTTAATTCTTTTTATCAAAGTGTAGGAACATTGTGATATATATAGATAAAAGTTGTGATATATATGGATAAAATTTTGGAGGAGTTTTTAGATTTTACAATTTTCAATTGATATGTTGATGGGATAATAATATGTCCATGTACTAAATGTAAATTTAGAATATGGTTGAAGATAAATGACGTTTATGAACACTTGATATTGAAGAAATTCCCTGCTCAATATTTGTGTTGGATTTGGCATGGAGAATCAAACATTACAGAAAGTTTGAGCACTGATTTCAATCAATATAATGAGATCCCAACTTTGAATACAATGGAAAATGAAATGAAAAACCTTATAAATGATGATTTTGGCATTGCAAGACAACAACATCAATATCAAAACATATCAGAACAACCAGATGAGGGTGCTACAAATAACAACTTGATAAGTGATGTTTTTGGGACTATAGTACAACTATATCAAGATTGTAACATATCATTGGATTCTCCTCTTGATTTTGTGGAGAATAATATAAGATAAAACTACCTTGAGCAAAAGAATGTGTTTCATGATTTAGTTGATGATGGAAATCAAGAGATGTATTGTGGATATCTAAAATATTCAAAACTTTTGTTTATGATGAAGTTATACCATATCAAATGCCTATAAAAAATTATAAATAAGGTGACGTGCATGATATTGGAATTGTTGTGTAATTTATTTCCTGAAGCTAAGATCCCTGAGTCTTTTTATGATATGAAAAAAATTGTTAACAATATTGGTTTAAATTATACAAAAATAAATGCTTGTACCAATGATTGTATGCTTTATTAGGGAGAGGATTCAAGCAGATATGATTGAAAAAAATATTATTCTTCTAGATGACAGTCAATGGATAATGTTGGAAGTTTTAATCAATATACTATTATAGAGAAGAAGAAAAAGAACACACCTACAAAGGTTTTGTGTTACTTCCCTTTAAAACTTCGATTGAAAATATTATTCATGTCATCGAAAACCGCTGAGCACATGAAGTGTCATTCTATAGATAATAACAATGGTGGGTTAATGAGACATCCGAGTGATTCAAAATTGTGGAAGATAGTTGATTTATTAAATCCATATTTCTCATATGATCCTAGGAATGTGCAATTGGGATTGACTATCGATGGATTCAACCCATTTGGGACTTTGATCACTAGTTATAACATTTGGATAGTTGTTTTGATCCCTTACAATCGACCTCTGTGGATTTGTATTTAACAAATGTATTTTATAATTTCAATGATTATTCCTGGAAAAAAATGTATGGAAATGATATTGATGTATACTTTTAGCCTCTAATTAAATAATTCTAGGAGTTATGGAGAAATGGTGTTGATACATATGATGCATCTTCTATAACAATGTCCAAATGAACGCTGCACTAACGTGGACCATTAATGACTTCCATGGACTTGGGAACTTATCTGGTTAGAACACTTACATGGGTTTGGCTTGTCCTATTTGTAACTTTGATTTTGAGCCCAAATGACCACCTTACAGTAAAAAATGATGCTTCTTTTTCATTGAAGTTTTCTCAATGCATCTCATAGATTTTGGTTAAACAAGTCAAAATTCAATGGTTCTATTAATCTTAGACCACCACCAAAGTTGTTGATAAGTTTTGAAATATTGGCACGACTTGGAAATGTTGAAACATAATTTGGGAAGGTGTATCATTTGAATGATAATGGAAAATGAGCTTGAAGTGCATCATCAAGTGAAATTGGAATACAACAATGGAATAAAATATATTCTTCAAACTTCCGATTTGGGAATTTAATTTTTTACGACATAATCTTAATGTTATGCATATTGAGAAGAATGTTTCTAACAATTTGATCTTTACATTTCTTAATGAGCATGGAAAATCAAAGGACCATCTTAATTATAGCATCCCGCCCTTTTTATTACATAAATTTACATAACATTTACAAATAAAGGATCTTTTAAGGCTCATTGTATTAGAAAAAAGGTACATAATACATGAAAACTTAAACCATCACTAGTGAAAAAAATGTTTTTTACGTCAGTTTTTTTAGGTTTTTCACGTCGTTTTTAGGGCAACGTTGTTGCAGGTGACTTAAAAAATCATATTTTTTATGTTGGTTATATTAAATGACGTTAAAAAATATTATTTTGGAGGTTTTTCACATTGGTTATTTAATAAATAATGTAAAAGACGCTTCGGTAAAGGTTTTTCACACCGATTACTTAAATAACCAACGTAAAAAACATCCCACCATGTTGATTATATACAAACCGATGTGGA
Source organism: Viscum album (assembly GCA_963277665.1). Taxonomy (NCBI): domain Eukaryota; kingdom Viridiplantae; phylum Streptophyta; class Magnoliopsida; order Santalales; family Viscaceae; genus Viscum; species Viscum album. Next base: position 796,347,206 of record OY728126.1, on the reverse strand, counting down.
AAAACCCAATACCGACACATTTTTCACGTCGGTTATAAAAAAACCGAAGTGGAAAAATGATTTTTTTATGTTTTAATGTCGGTTAATAAATAAACGATGTAAAAATTAATTTTTTAAATAATTTATGAAACCCTTCCTCTCCACTCTATAACCAAACCTGAAACAACCAAAACCAAACCACAAAGCAGACCAGAAACAAGCACAAACAAACCAAAAACAAGAAAAACCAGCAGTAGAATTACATATTCACATTTACAACATTCAAAAATTATAATATTAACTAAAAACAAACCTAAATCCAACCAAAACAACTACCAAATACACATTTATAATTACAACATTCAAAATTACAATATTCACTAAAAACATAATAAAATCCAATCAAACCTGTAAAATAATTTGACCATTCCACTTGTAAGTGTTTGACCTCTTGTGAACTATAAGGATGAGGGTCATCAAATAGCTAAAAATTAAAAAAGAAAGTAGTTAACATGTATAATGAATAAAAAAAATGAAATATTAATGAATAATTTATAAGGAAATCTAACCTGGTCGAACTTCATAATTGTTGCAGTTATAATTATTTCATACATAAATCTTAACATATAATAGCCACATTTGATGGCACCATTTTGTTTATGAAAATTATATTTAAATGAGTTTTTTAATTCAAAATATCATTTTTATGTAATCCAAAATGTACTAATTATAAATGGATATTCACATTTACTTTTATATATTTGATATTGGAACTCTTTTTCTTTATAGATCTTTGAAATAAATCCCATCCCCTGTTAGAAAATAATATGAATGAAATAAATTTAAAATTCATTATGATATAAACAACTATTGATAAATTAAAACTTACTTTTCCAACATGTTCTTAAAATTTCCTTGCACATCACCATGGATAGAGCATATCCAATAAAGTGTTTTCTCCCTTGGACAAAAAACAACAAAACATCCAATGGTCACTGATATAAAAGAAAATTTAATGTTAGTGGTTATTATGTTAAAAGATAAATAACAATTTGTGAGACATATGTTTCAAACCTCTTAACAAAAGGAAACATCTAACAGTGTGTAATTATATTCTATTGAGATCTTTTGCAGTATAAACTATTTTTTGTTCCTCATCAAATTCATGCCTTTTAGGTGAAATCAACTGCAGGTCCATCAACCCATATACACCTGTCTGCTCATTCGTCTCACACATTTTATAAAGATACCTAATAAAAAATAGATAAGTATAATTTTTTAATAAATTTATTGCAGAGAAAGATTTGTGTTAAGACGTACATGGAAAAAACTTGCACCACATTGATGCCCAACTTATCTCCAATAACAAGCTCCATGATATCATTTTTTAGAATCCCCACATATATTACACATCCAAAAACATGAGCTTCCATTGGAAATTTATAATGACCCACCAACAAATTTTAATATCTCTATAATCTATCAAGACTACTAGAATATGAATCTGATGTTATAGCCCCGTGTCTTTGTTATTGACTATACAGTATTTCTTTACCTTTAAAGTATTCCTATAAATAAATAGAAAAATATATTAACTTTAAAATGTTAAAACAAATTTAATATAAAAATAAAATAAAAGATATAACATACACATACCTCTATATTAATGGGTCACAGAAATTTAGATGGACAAACTAAGAAGTGGCCGATACTTTGTCCAACCATCATCATCTCGTCTGTAGGTAACAATACTCCAGCTGATATATCTATACTATCTTGTAAAGTGACCCTATGTTGCTCTACCTATAACTATTAATGATGAATTGTATTTATTATATAATATATCAGCCCATATGAAATTATATGATAGTGAGGATCATCAACATACAACTCACAATAACTAGGAAGCTGTGGAGGAGGGGGTGTGAGAGTAGGATAAAAAATGGGGTCTATAGGTAGAGGTGGAGAATAAATAATGGGGTATGTAGGTAGAGGTGGAGGATAAATAATGAGGTCTGTAGGTGGAGGTGGGGGAGTGGGAGCTGTCGGCGGAGGTGAAGTGGGATCTGTAGTCTGAAATTGTCATTGCATGTATACAAACATAGACTGTACTGACACTCTAATCTTTTCCTCTATCATCGCATTAATATTGTGAACTTTAGCCTCCAAAGATGCTATTTTTTTTATATATACCCTCCATGGAAGAATCAGAAGAACATGATAACACTTTTCTTATCAATACACCCACCAGGTATCCTCGTAAACGACCCAGGTGTTTGGGCTTTTCCAATGTAGTAGATAAAATATCATACCTCCCATCAGCTTTAAATACCCCTATGTGCTCTTCTCCTCAAGAGAATCCTGTATGAATTACTTGAAAAATTATTTAATGATTCAAAGTATATAAAGAATTGAATTGACTTAAATAAATAAAATAAACAACTTACAATCCTCTCAGTTACAACTCTCGATTCTTCTGTAAGACATTGCCCCTTTTTTCTCATCTGAACCCTCTTCTATTTTTCATGTCTAGATGGAGGGGATGGAGGGGAAAACTCTCAAGAGTTGGAAGTCTCAGCTCTAAGTTTTTGTAAATTTTTAGCTATTATTTGTTCTTCCAATAAAGTATACCCTCACCGAGATAAACTATGAGGGTATACATTTCTGGATTGGATATCTTGACGAGATCTCCTTGATTCCTATAAATTAATAATAAGAAACCATTAAGAATTCATTAACAAGATCATTAATATAATAAAACTTCTAAAAGTTTACATCACACTTACCAAAAATACTTCTTGTCTTACACTTTTAACAAATTGTTTCCATGTGTCTTCATCTATAAAAGGATATATATGACATAGACTGTCATGTTACCTATCCCCAAAAATGAAATCAGATATGAGGGTTGATTTGAAATCCCTCCATCTTCTAGCATCCATCGATAAACATTTACTCTTGACTCCTAAAGTGTCAGGTATATCAAACTTCATCTGATAAATAAGAGGTAAAACATATTATACGATAAACATTTCAGGATTAGTCAAATGATATCAAAAGAGCTTACCAAAATGGTCTCCCACAACTAATCTAGTGTTTTTTGTCAACACTTCTCTGATTATTAAACAAAATGCTCACTTTTATTTTACCCTGAGTTGATACAAAACTCTTGAACTATTTTTCATTAGGACCTCTTGGAAAATCATTCTCATCAAAGTCTAAAACTATCCTCTGGTCCTAACTACAAGCAAGTGATAATTTTGGTAAACATGTGCTGACACATTTACCAATCCTCAAACTCTTCTTTTCCGTTGTGGGAGCACATGAAGAAGATCGAGGAACATCAAGAGAAGCATATGGATGTTCCTACCCAGATTTATGATCATGACGCTCATTGCTAGAAGTTTGTGGATGATTATCTGATTGATCTGTCATTTTCCTTCAAATCAAAGAAACAAATATTTAGTACAGAAAAATATACAAATTCACATATTATAATACTAATGTAAACAAAAAAAAGAAAAATTATGAAACAAAAAAGTAAACTAAAACTTAACACATTATTATTAATATTTGTTATAGTTAATTAAAATGCTAAAAATACTAATGATATATGAAATTTCATATAAATGAATGAAAACAAATCCAAAATTGGTATAGGAATATTAAAAATGGTCTAACCTAATAAATTAATTTTTTTACAAAAAAAATAATATTTTTTAACATATAGATTTAAAATAATTGTCATTCAAAAAAATCAATAAATATACATGTTACGTAATGGTAAACATGGTAAACTAAACAAAACTAAACTAAAATAAACAAACATTTATACTGATTCATTTTAATATGTGTTTTAATAAAGAAAAAAAATATAATATGACATTTTATGAAATTAATAAAAGTAAACAAGAAATAAATATATGTTACCTGTAATATTATGAATGTACTAATGGATTGTTTTCCCAAATTCCTTCATCATGATCGTTCCTTATGGTACAAACCATGCCTACAACATGCTCATCATTATTATCTGTTAATATTTCCATGGAAGTAGGGATCTCACACAAATCAGTATCTTCATCAAGTTGATCATCACCAACATATTGATTTTTTATTTGTAAAAAAATAGACCATTTCATATTAGATTGATCAGGAACAAAGAATTTTTTTTGCATGTGTTTCCATTATAAAAGAATTAGATGTGTCTTCCAATCTATTCATATTAACAAGTGTCATTCCAAATTCATCATGTCTGACACTATTTTTACTGATAAATCATTTGTAGTTAAACACAAGAACTTTAATTTTAATGTAATAAGCCTCACATATTTCTTCAATGACTCCATAATATGCACTTGATGTAGAAATTGGATTTTTGTCTTTAAAACTAGAAAAATGCATTGCTTCTACGAACACCAATACACCACTATTCTGAACTGCACTTCTGTTGTCCTAAGATTTTGTATAAAATGTATAGCCATGAATGTCATACCCAGACCATGTTATCACATTTAAACTTGGACCACCCACTAACCATATTAATGTCTCTGATGCATCTAATCTACCAAGCATGGTCTTTTTAAACCATGCCAAAAAAGTTTTGTTATGCTCATTCAAAATACACATTTCTTTCTTCTTTGGATGACATTGTTTCAACTCATTAATATGAAATGTTATATATAGTTGAGCATCACACATGTTATTCAAGATGTATATATACACCTTATTAATTTTTTCACCTGACAACGATTTGACTTTCAAGCCACGAATCCCCTTTCCCTCATTATTAACTCGTTCATGGAGAGATATAGGCAAACCAATGTGCTCCGTCGCAGACAAGAAGCTTGTAAAAAACTATAAAACCTCCTCATAAATATACTTTTCAACAATGGAGGCTTCAGGTCGATATGGATTCTTAACATACCCCTTCAATATCTTCATATACCTTTCAAAAGGATACATCCAACATAGATATACAGCTCCAAAAATCTTTATTTCTCGAACTAGATGAACCATTAAATGCACAATTATATCAAAAAAAGATGAAGGAAAATACATTTCCAATTGACAAAGTATAGAAATTTATTTGTTTTCCAAAATATTCAAAGCATCTAGATCAATCACCTTATTACAAATTGAATTAAAAAGATAACTCACCTTCATGATAGTATTTCTGACATAGATGGAAAATATTACATGCAATACAACTGGTATAAGTTTTTGCATCATGATGTGACAATCATGAGATTTTATACCTATCAACTTCAAATCCTTCAAAGAGACAAAAAAATTTACATTTGAAGAATAACCCTACAACACTTTGATATCATGAAGACACTGAAAAAAGATAATTTTCTCCCTCATGGATAATGTATGACAAGCCAAAGGAAGAAATGTTCATCTTCCATCGGGTGTGGGAGATAATTCCAAACGTATTCCCATTGATAGTAAGTCTAACCATGCATTCAACCCATCTTTAGTATTTTCTTTAAAATCTAACAATGTTCCAATAAAACTGTCACAAATATTCTTCTCTACGTACATGACATCAATATTATGTTTCACTTTATGATATCTTCAATATGGTAGCTCAAAAAATATTGACCGTTTCTTCCAAATATGTCTATCATTACCAGATTCATGTGCCTTTCCCAATGTCACATCAATGTTTTGAACCCTATCAAAATACTCATCAATGGATAAAGGTTTTGGAGAAATATCAAATTCTTATGATCCATTGAATGCATTTTTTAATCTTTTATAAGAGTGATCCATATGAAAAAACTTTCAATGAACCATGTATATTGTTTTACTCCCATAATGAAATTGACAATATGAAGTTTATTGTTCAAAAATTGGATACACTTTACGCCCCTTAACACTATATCCAGACAAATTTCCATACGTTAGGAAGTCATTTATAGTGAACATAATCACTGCATGAAGTTGAAAACATTCCATTTTATAAGAATCATACACCCTAATACCATCCTCCCATATGACTTCCAAATAATCAATTAATGGTGACAAGAAAACATCGATATCATTTTTTGGTTACTTTGGTCTAGAGATCATTAAACTCAACATGATATATTTATGCTTCATACAAAATTCAAGAGATAGGTTGTAAATTACTAATAAAACAGGCTATGAACTATGTGTGTTACTGAGGCTTCGATGTGGATTCATTCCATCCATGAACAACCCAAGTCTGAGATTTTTAACTTCATTTCCGAATATAGGACACTTCTCATCATTTTTCTTCTGTTGCGGACAATCTACTGGATGAGGTATTTTTTATCACATATCTACTCATCAGCATGCCATATTAACCTTTTTTCATCATGTTAATTAGAAAATAAACGTTTCAAATGAGGAATTATAGGAAGATTCCAAAATACCTTGGTAGGGATCTCTATAATCTCTATACCAACCTATGATTTTTCTTTCAACTTATACCACGATGTCCCATATTTAGGAAACTCTGATAGAAATCCACATTCCTTCCTAAATATCACACAATCATTCAGACATGCATGTATTTTATTATATCCCAATCCCATTGGGCAGAATATTTTCTTGGACTTATAATGTGAATCTGGAAGATCATTGTCTTCAGGAAGAATGTATTTCAACAATTGTAACAGCTCTGTAAAACTTTTGTCACTCCATCCATTATCCGCCTTTAGGTTAATCAATCTTAACACCGATGATAAAACTGTAAAATTCATACAACTAGGATACAATGTTTTTTCAGCATAACCATATAGATGCTCAATTGTTGGTTCTTTCTCAATTTTTTTGCTTCAATATCACAGATAATTTCTTCAATTTCATCAAAGTTATCATCTTGCAAAGCATTATCATCAGTAGATCTGAAATTCTGCCCAATTTCACCATGCCAAATCCAAGGGCTGTAACTTGGATTAAAACCATGAAAAATTAAATGATCTTTGATCTCTCTACTTTTCAACTTCTTCATATTTAAACATTTCATGCATGGATAAAAAAACGTTTCATTGTTTGGAAAATTTTGTTTAGCAAATTCCAAAAAAACATCAACACCTTCCTCATATTAATAACTCATTTGATGTGTCATAATCCAACTTTGACTCATTATTACCTATAAAAAATATCAAAATTATACATCTTATTAATATAATCCAATTTTATATTTATACAAAATATGTCATAATTTGAAAGTAACACAATTTTCAAATATAAAACAAATATACGCATATTTAAAAAATATAATTACAAATTCTACACAATAATGGAAGATAAGTTTAAATATAAATGATAAATCATAAAAATATATGCATGAAAATAATTTTAAAAATAAAATATAGTTAGATTTTATATTTATACGAAATATGCCATAATTTGAAAGTAACACAATTTTGAAATATAAAACAGATATATGCTTATTTGAAAATTATAATGAAATTATTTTTGAGTAATAATATGGAAAACCACTAAATTAAAAAAAACACCATCTACTACTATGATATATCATTAACCCATCAGAGCATGGGTTTTTTTACTTAATTTTTTATCCTAATTATCTGCAATATTAACCCAATAGGTCTTAAGATTGTATTGAACTTAAATATTATCTTTATTTCATGTAATTTTAATTTCAGGTCATGTGGGAAAAGGAATTGTGGATTATAATATTGTGGAAAAAGGTCTTTTGTAAAAGCATTGAAAGGAACCTAGACTGTCTTGTAAAGGTGGTGAAAATATCCCTTAAGCATAAGAAGTTCTAATGACTTCATTATCAAGATGTACAAGTGTCATATAGTATCTCAATGATTGTCTCATCCATTTATAACACATCAGGATACATCAAAAATGTAGATTGGGTGACACAGTATGCATATCTAAATGAAAATCCATATTTAATTTTATCTCCCTAAAATAATTATTGGAAATAAGGTAAGTAACTAAAGGGAAAACATAATTGAATAAAAATTAAAGGATACCAATGATAAAACAATACCAGGATACTAAACCACCTTCAACAATTAATAGTGAAAGAGATGATGAACGGAATCGTAAAACATAGATTTAGGGAATCCGTGAATGACCAATGATTTATAACATGATGGATGGGTTGGATATTGGACATGGGACTAACATAGGGTTCATTAAAACATCATAACATAAACCATTTTTATGACCTTTAATCTAATAAATACACACTTTGAAAACATTTGGGAGAATGTTTGAGTATTTTTAAAAAATAAAAAACCTTCCTAAAACCCACCCTTTCTAAAAAACCCAAATATAGAAAAAAAACCAATCATTTCCTTTTTGAAAACATACTTCTTCAAAATTCACCATTAAATTTCTTTAAGAAAAATGAAATCAAATTAAAAGAATAAAAATGAAACACAACAAGGCACCATAGAATCAATGTAATAAAGGAAAGAAACAGCACACCATGGTTCCACACAAGCCAATCAAACTAGAGATTTTGATAAAATGAATGATGGTAATACCCTATAATTTCATTAACCATCACTAAGTATTAGGGGAAATTAAATAGAACCTAAGGTGTGATTGTTCTAGAATGTCACGAACCAACCCGGTTCAACCCTGAACCGGTCACCCGAGCCGGCCCACTACATGGCCCGAGGGGAATTCTCTATCCCCACGGGCTGTCGGGCATCGAAAATAAATAGGTGGGAATGATTTGGACCATAAATTAAAGACAAATAAATAAACAAAAAAACTAAAAAGTGAAAAAAAAACTAGGAACAATGATAAAAAAAGTCACACATACCTCCATGTGACCCTATGGGTCACCACCAACCTCAAACCAACGTCGCACTATGGCGACTGAATCCAAGCAAGGCGCAACAACCGAAGTTAAAAAAACAAAGGTAAAACTATAGGCGTGAGTATTAAAACTCAGTAGGAATGCCCAAATAATCTATTCTCATATACATTTCCTTTAAATAAAAGATCCATCAATTTCAAGTTTGAAATATAATGTATAGAACTAGGTTTTTACACATTTTCTTCTTTAAAAGAAAATCACGATCCATTGCCCTTCATATTTTAAACTAAGTTCTTTTCCAAGGATGAAGCTTTAACCTTTTTAGAGAAAGAGGGATAGTGAAGTGTAAAACATTTTAAAAACCTTTTCCCACAAACTTTTGAAGATCGCTTTTATCCACTTTAACAAAGAGATTCATAATACACTAAGGTAAAATCAATAATAACACAAGGGAAATAGAAAATAACAATCAAGAGAAATCAACCAAACAAAGCACCTCAATCATCCGCCGCAGATAACTAAGTGCCAATATACATGGGAAAACCTAAGAGCACATGAATAGTCTAGAACGTACTATACATGTGACTCATTCCGAAGGCATGCCTACTCTCGATGACATCATAATGCCCAAACACTCGATATCTCCCTACCTAGCCTAACCAAGGGGACTAATCCCCTAGCAGAGTATAATCCATATTAAGGGACACTAGCCAGTGCGTAGTCTAAACTAGTGCAACAATCGTTCCCTGAAAATCCGTTCTCTTTGCTAGGTTCCCATGTTTAGACTAAGAAAAGGGGGCGAGCCAACAAAGTCAAACAAGTATGCAGTCCCAAGTACATTCCTCACACATAGTAAACACACACAACAAAGTCACCCCCGAGTCACCCAAGGAATACGTCCCTCACCTTTCAACCATTTGATCACAGGAAAGTCCTATCTAGCAGACCTTCCATAACATATAACTCAACCAAAGCAAGGGTACCACATCCGAGGAGATTTTTCTTAAGATAACCAGTTTTACAAAAGTGCCAACCGGGCCTCACATAATTTTCGCATGCCAAAACATTTCTGAAGGAATCACACGCACGCCACTTTGAAAAACAAAAATACACTTTGAAACCCATTTAAGAAACCCAAACCAGAATTTTAAATCTAAAACACATTCACAAAGTCCAAAGGTGCATTTCATCAGGCAATTGATGTGAAAACACAATCAAACCACTTATTAGAACACATTATAAGAAATAAACCACTCCAATTCAAGATAGAAAATTTTACTAACAGTTATATATCAATAATTAATATTAAAAATAGGTGTTAAATGAAAGAAATAAATTATTCTTAAATTTAAAGGTTAATGCATAGAGATCCTACCTCAACATGTCGCTTTTTGAAGACGACCACTCGAACCGACCCTTCACGCTTATACGCACATGCATTTATACATATATATATAAATGTCCCTAGCTGCATTGCACATATTCCTAGCACCATGAGGGAATATGTACAAAGAGGGCATATATATATATATATATATATATATATATATATATGTCTTACCCTATGCATATACATGTAGGAATTCTTGACACGCGCAGCTCGAAACCACAAAGCAGAGTTCAAAGAACTACACCACAAATACTACAAACCTTAAAACAAATAAAGACCCTAATTAAGATGGTGAGAAACCAAACAATAGCATGAAATACATACCTCAGATGGTGGCAGTGAACCAAAACATTTTGAACCGCCTCGCCTTCAGTGTTGGTTGACGGAATCCACAAGAATAGGTCTTAGAGGACCATTCGCACAACCCTAAACCGAAAGAATCCACAAAACCCGAATCAAACCCTAACCTAGGGTTTCAATTAATTAACAAATAAATCATTCCATCATTAATAAATAAAGAAAAATAATACATATCCTCTAACATAACCAAATAATTCAAGGGAACTCCATTTTCTCTTTATAAAACCCAAACACCCCTTTAAGGAAAGGAAACCCCTTTAAACACAAAGGAAGCCCGATAAAAAACCAATTGTCCTAAATCCCAATGATCTAGTGTATTTAATAATGGAAACATTCATTGGTATTTTTTTTCAAACCTAAAGAATGCATAAAACCCCATTGAAATAAAAGTGAAAGACCCCATTTCAATCATTTGAGGCCACACCTCAATTTAAACTTGATTCACTTCAAAATAACATTTTCACCCAATGAAAACCCAACCGTCCAAGACCAATTTTTCCCCACTTTAAAACCATTAGAAAGATGAAAATGCATTTCATGGAAAACCTTGCACAATTAAATGTTCTAATTTAAATCATAAAACAAGGACACAAGAAACCAACCATTTATGACAAAACCAAGAACTAAAATGGGTTCAAATCAACACAAGGATTTCAAATATATTCATACTTGAATCAAAAGGAAATAAAGCACAATCATACTAAAATTCTAGGGTTCGGTCACTAAGAAGCCCCACAAGGAAACTCTAGAAATCAATAGAGAAGGGAGAGAAAATAACTACCGAAAGGGGGATTCACTGCGGGAAGAGAGGTTGGCTGTAGGTTGAGAGGTGGTGTGTCGGATATCACACTATGCACAGGGGGGCACCGACGTGGTGGAGCTACTCAGACAGGAGGGTTCACGCGCGCTGGAAGAGGGCGGGCAGGTCTGTTTAGGTCTATACCGGCGAGAGGTGACCTGGAGGCGGGAGGAGGCCGGCTGGAGGCGGCTAGGCAGCGAAAACCAGGGAGACCGGGACGGTTGTGCGGAGGGATTCTGGCAGTGAAGAGGGTTGCGGGTGTAGCAGAGCGGCACAAGGTGGAAGGTCGGAGCGGCAGGTTGGAGGTGCGGGACGCGGGAACTGGTGCAGAAGCTGGTCGGTGCGTCGAGAACTGGAGGGGTGAGCGCAGAGGCTGGCTGGCAGGTTGGGTTCGGCTGTGCAGCAGGATTGCGCAAGGGTCAGAGACCGGAAGGAGAGGGGGGGCTTGTGACAGGGAAAGGGGAAGGGGGGGGGGGTGGCCGGGTAGAATAAGGGTTTTAATTATTATTATTATTTTTCATTTTATAATAATAATAATAATAACAACAACAATAATTATAAAACCAGAAATAAAAATAATAAAATAACCACAATAGAGATAATAATAATAAAAATTAATAACAATAAAAACAACAACAACAACAACAACAACAACAACAACAACAACAACAACAACAACAATAAAAACCACCAACATAATAATAATAATAATAATATTAAAACTATAATAATATTATTATATTATTCTTAAATTTTTTTTCTCAAACTCTATTTTATTGACTTTTTTTATTTTACATCATTTTATCTCACTTATCCTTTAATTAATTTATTTACTTATTTCAGATGTCAGGCAACCACATGACTCGCGTGCCATCAAGTGCGCAGTTGAGCGAGGTGCGTTCGAACCATGCCACCCAACACTAACCGCCTACAGAGTCAAATTGCGTGTTTTCACACAATTTTTATAAGTCGCGCGTCAAACCCAGTCGGGGTGTGACAATTCTCCCCACCACAGACACTTTCTGCCCCTAGAAAGTCGCCAAGTCAAAAGATAGCCAAAGCTTGAGTTCGTTCCCGAACAGAGCCAAAAAGGAAAGTCAAGAGCCTCGGGTTGACGATTCACTCCACAAGTCACACCCGACCGGTCATGGAGAAACCATGACATAAAACGAGGGGAGAACACAAGAGGGTTCTCCCCACCACAAGAACTCGACTAACACAGAAACTCTAAAACCCACGCACACCAACCTGAGGAGGGATAACATGGGAACTCCCAACCCGAACTTACCGACTTCTCCACTTGAGTTGAGCGAGACCACTAAGACTTAAACTGAACACCACCACAATACCACCCGGCATATTGGGGCACCAAAACAATGAACTCCCTATAACAACATTGTTGGAACTAAGAATTCCCCGCACCGATCTAAAACTCCCAACACATACAACTCCCTTAGTATGAGCGAGATAATGCTTCCACTAAAACCCGGAACTCTCAGCATAAGACAAAAACCACCAACACTCACATCTCCAAACGATCACTAATGAAATCAAGACCAACCCACACAAGGGACAAATACACTTTTAAGAAAAACAAACAATTTTAGAGGCCACATTTAGAATAACGCAACTACTAAGATTGTGAAAGAATAAGTTCATCACAGTATCACCACAAAGGATGAACTCACAATAGTAGGAAAACAAGAACAAGGAAACCTGAATGTCTCTATTACAAGACAAAATATAAAGAACCAAGCAAAGGTATCACATGCCTCTGACACCCTGACTGTGTGCGAGCTTCACCCCGAGACCTGAGGATGGGGCTCTGATGGATGAAGCATCTTATGCCTCACAGTCAGACACGAGAATCCCCCGACCGGGACTCCTTCTTCGAACGATACTTCTTAAAGAACTTTCCCCAGTAACCTGAATGGCCACAACAACAACAAGGCTTGGTAGGGATGTGATAAGGCATCTTGGAATGCCCGAATCGGCCATACCAATGGTACATTAGAAAATATTCTGACAAACTAGAAGTCAACACCAACAAAAGGGATTTCTTCATAGGAAGGTTCCTCTCGTACACCCTGCTTGCAAAATGGGGAACCTTTATGAATGACGAGAGGCACCAGATTTGCCAAGCACTTGCGATCCAGATGTTGACTCCTTAAAGTGGCCGACACAGGCCTTCACCAACCACTGGCCTTGTTAACTACGGGTGGTCTCTCACCTCTTTTTGCTTTCACCTCCTCAAGTATTATCCATTGGATGGAGACAGACTTTAACACCTCCCACATCATCCCAACTCCAAGTATGATAAGACATCCACCCCCATTGGTACAAGGTTTGACCGCCCACTAAATCCAATACAATATGAACTCTAACAAACTCGGGAGTCCCCAACCACCCTAATACATGATATACTCCCCTAAAACCGCTTCACTACCCCTAAAGAACCCCGAGTGCCTCGAAAGACAAGCAACACTCGATAGAAACCAGAATTGGGCACGACTCATTAACAAATTTTGAGGACATTTCTGGGTGGAATATTCAGAACAACATGAAAAACAAAATCGAAACTGGCATTAGGACAAAACTCAACCAAAAGAAACACCCTGAGCCGAGACAACCGGCTCGGAATCCCGAACAAGCTTAAATACAACCGAAAGCAACACCACAAGCCAAGGGTAACATACTCATAAATCAAACATACACAAACACAGGTAAAATCAACTTTTCAAAATACCAAAACCCACTTTTCAAGAAAAAACAAGTCCTGAAATCATTTTTTTTCATTCAAGTCCATTTTAGAAAAATCAAGCCAACCTTAAATTCCAAAACCCCACCCATGGAATCCTATGAATCTCCGCATAAGCCTTCATCCCTTTTCACTCAAATCACCCGTACATATGTGTCAATGTGAACTTCACATATCTACCCACACATATGCGGACGATCCTAAGGAATACCAAGGGTTTCACTTTCCATTCCATTACCAAATCCAAACATAAGACAAAATATCCCAAATCAAAACACTTATTCTTTAAAAACTCACTTCACCAATTTCAAAACAACTTGAAAGCAAACCCATTTTTACCAGTTTTAAAACCATTAGAGAAAGAGCCCTTTCAATTCAAAACCACCTATATTTCCAAAAACACTCTAAAACCAACCAAAATCAAGACAAATCACAACCAACAATGGAAAAATGGAATGAGAAACTAGTTCTTATGCCTAACCCGGCGACATGGTAGTGAGCCACGCCCCAATTAAGACATAACACCAGAGGACCTTGAATCGGGCACCTGGGCTCCACATGGGTCACTACTTCATGTGGGGTCACAGCGTGACATCGAGTCCCCTCTATTGTCATACCTTAATCCAAAAAAAAGACAAAAGACTCAAAACCCAGACTACCCCTGGTAGCTCAAGTCTCGTCACAAGCGGTGGTGATCAGGCACCGACCCGCAACCTACCTCCTAAGCCCTGACAGTCCTAATATCCATCTACTGAACATCCCAAATATCAAGGGCCCCCTCTAATACCATTTTTTCACGAACCAACCCGGGTTAACCCCTAATTGGTCACCCGAGCCGACCCGCGACATGGCCCGAGGGGCATTCCCGATCCCCACGGGCTGGCAACTAGTGTCGGGCATCAAAACTAAACAAGTGGGAATGATTTGGCCCATAAATGAAAGACAAATAAATAAACAAAAAAACTGAATAGTGAAAACAAAAACTAGGAACAATGATAAAACAAAGTCGTACATACCTCCATGTGACCCTATGGGTCACCACCAACCTCAAATGAACATCGCGCTATGGCGACTAAATCCAAGCAAGGAACAACAACCGAAGCTAAAAAAACAAAGGTAAAACTATAGGCATGGTTATTAAAACTCATTAGGCATGCCCAAACAATCTATTCTCATATGTATTTCCTTTAAATAAAATATCCATCAATTTCAAGTTTGAAATAAAATGTATAGAACTAGGTTTTTACACATTTTATTCTTTAAAAGCAAATCATGATCCATTACCCTTCATATTTTAAACTACGTTCTTTTCCAAGGATGAAGCTTTAACCTTTTTAGAGAAAGAGGTATAATGAAGTGTAAAACATTTTAAAAACCTTTTTCCACAAAATTTTGAAGATCACTTTTATCCAATTTAACAAAGAGATGCATCATACAAGAAGGCAAAAACAATAATCACACAAGGACAATGGAAAATAACAAGCAAGAGAAATCAACCAAACAAATCACCTCAATCATCCACTACAGATAACTAAGTGCCAATATACATGGGAAAACCTAGGAGCTCATGAATAGTCTAGAATGTACTATACATGTGACTCATCCCAAAGGCATGCCTACTCTTGATGACGTCATAATGCCCAAACGCTCGGTATCGCCCTACCTGGCCTAACCGAGGGGCCCAATCCCCTAGTAGAGTATAATCTGTACTAAGGACCACTAGCCAGTGCATAGTCTAAACTAGTGCATCAATCGTTCACTGAAAATTCACTCGCTATACTAGGTTCCCATGTTCAGACTAAGAAAAGGGGGTGAGACAACAAATTCAAACAAATATGCAGTCACAAGTACATTCCTCACACATAGTAAACACACACAACAAAGTCACCCCCTGAGTCACCCGAAGGAATACGTCCCTCACCTTTCAACCATTTGATCACAAGAAAGTCCTATCTCACAGACCTTCCATAACATATAACTCAACCAAAGCAAGGGGACCACATCAAAGTAAAGTTTTATTAAGATAACCAGTTTTAAAAAAGTGCCAACTGGCCTCACATAATTTTCGCATGCTAAAACATTTCTGAAGGAATCACACGCACGCCACTTTGAAAACCATAAATACACTTTGAAACCCATTTAAGAAACCCAAACCATAATTTTCAATCTAAAACACATTCACAAAGTCCAAAGGGGAATTTCATCAAGAAATTGATGTGAAAACACAATCAAACCACTTATTGTAACATAATATAAGAAATAAACCACTCCAATTCAAGACAGAAAATTTTACTAACAGTTCCATATCAATAATTAATATTAAAACTAGGTGTGAAATTCAAGAAATAAATGATTCTTAAATTTAAAGGTTAATGCATAGAGATCCAACCTCAACATGCCGCTTTTTGAAGACGACCACTCAAACCGATCCTTCGCGCTTATACGGACATGCATTTATACATATATATATAAATGCCCCTAGCTTCATTGCACATATTCCCCGCGCCATGAGGGAATATGTAAAAAGAGGGAATATATATATATATATATATGTCTTACCCTATGGATATACATGTAGGCATTCTTGACACGTGCAACTCGAAACCACAAAGAAGAGTTCAAAGAACTACACTACAAATACTACAAACCTTAAAACAGATAAAGACCCTAATTAAGATGGTGCGAAACCAAAAAACAACATGAAATCCATACCTCAGATGGTGGCAGCGAACCAAAACATTTTGAACCACCTCGCCTTTGGCGGCGGTTGACAGAATCCACAAGAATAGGTCTTAGAGGACCATTCACACATCCCTAAACCACAAGAATCCACAAAACCCGAATCAAACCCTAACCTAGGGTTTAAATTAATTAACAAATAAATCATTCCATCATTAATAAATCAAGGGAAAGAATACATACCCTCTAACATAACCAAATAATTCAAGGGAACTCTGTTTTCTCTTTATAAAACCAAAACACCCCTTTAAGGCAAGGAAACCCCTTTAAACACAAAGGAAGCCCGATCAAAAACCAATTGGCCTAAATCCCAACGATCTAGTGTATTTAATAATGGAAAAATTCATTGTTATTTTTTTTCAAACCTAAAGAATGCATAAAACCCCATTGAAATAAAATTTAAAGACCCCATTTCAATCATTTGAGGCCACACCTCAATTTAATCTCAATTCACTTCAAAAGAACAATTTCACCCAATGAAAACCCAATCATCCAAGACCCATTTTTCACCACTTTAAAACCATTAGAAAGATGCAAATGCATTTCATGGAAAACCTTGCACAATTAAATGTTCCAATTTAAATCATAAAACAAGGACACAAGAAACCAACCATTTATGCCAAAACCAAGAACTAAAATGGGTTCAAATCAACACAAGGCTTTCAAATATATTCACACTTGAATCAAAAGTAAATAAATCACAAGAATACTAAAATTATAGGGTTCAATCACTAAGAATCCCCACAAGGAAACTCTAGAAATCAATAGAGAAGGGAGAGAAAATAACTATCGAAAGGGGGATTCGCTGCGGGCAGAGAGGCTGGCTGTAGGTTGGGAGGTGGCATACTGGAGATCGATCTATGCACAGGGGGGCACCAACATGGAGGAGCTGCTCAGACAGGAGGGGTCACGTGCGCTTGAAGAGGGCGAGCAGGTCTGTTCGGTGTTGTACTGGTGAGAGGCGACCTGGAGGCGGGAGGAGGCCGACTGGTCGGCTGGAGGCGGCTGGGCAGGGAAAACCGAGGAGGCTGGGACGACTGTGAGGAGGGAGTCTGGCAGTGCAGAGGGTTGCAGGCACGGTGGATCGACTCAAGGCGGAAGGTCGGAGCGGCAGGCCAGAGGTGCGGGACGCGGGAGCTGGTGCGGAAGCTGGTCGGTGCACTGAGAACTGGAGGGGCGAGCGTGAAGGCTGACCGACAGGCTGGGTTCGGCTGGGTAGAAGGATCGCGTAGGGGGTGGAGACCAGGAGGAGAGGGGGGGCTCGCGATGGGGAAAGGGGAGGGGGGGCTGGCCGGGTAGAATTAGGGTTTTAATTATTATTATTTTTTTCATTTTATAATAATAATAATAATAATAATAATAATAATAATTATTATTATTATTATAAAACCATAAATAAAAATAATAAAATAACCACAATACAGATAATAATAATAAAATTTAATAACAATAAAATAATAATAATAACAATAACAATAATAATAATAATAATAATAATAATAATTATAATAATAAAAACCACCAACATAATAATAATAATATTACTATTAAAACTATAATAATATTATTATTTTATTTTTAAACGGTTTTTCTCAAACTCTATTTTATTGATTTTTTTTATTTTACTTCATTTCATCTCACTTATCCTTTAATTAGTTTATTTACTTATTTCGGATGTCGGGCAACCGCACGACTCGCGTGCCGTTAAGTGCGCGGTCGAGCAAGGTGCACTCGAACCATGCCACCCAACCCTAACCACCTACCGAGTCAAACTGCGTGTTGTCACACAGTTTTTATAAGTTGTGCGCAAGTCGCGCGTCAAACCCGATCAGGGTGTGACATAAAAAGTAAAAATATAATAGACAAATTGTTGGCTATTTTGTGTTCGAACCGAAACACAAACTATCCATCTAGTCCACAATAGCATAATCGGGCCCCTCAGCCCTGGTATCACATAACTAGGGGCACTAGAACTTTTCTACAATGAACTACTATAGAATAAATTTAGACCTCTATCTTAGTTCTTAGGGTTCTGATGAATGTAAACAAAGTGGATATGTGCAAATAATGAATCATTAGATTGTAATATCAACTAAAAAAATTTCATATACATAATTATCATATCACCACTAATGCCCTTGCTAACCCCTTTTCAAATCAACCACGTCACAATTTCTAATAAACTATATCCCCCTTAGGGACCACAATTCATATCAAGTATAAAAAAATTAAGAGGGCCAACAAAGGGTCTCATCTTCAATATGAAAACTCTCTTATAATGTTCTAAATAATCCTTTACCAAAATGAACTCAGAATTTCAATTCATTCCCACCATTTAAGATCCCAATTTTAAATTTTCCACTAAAATAAATCCATGTTAAACCACATATGAAACCATTTAAAGTGTAACCCATATTAATTTTAAATCATTTTTAAAATCCATCCATTTTCTTCTTTTCAAAAAAATCCATGAAAATCACACCGTTTCTATTCCAATGACCAAAATGAGTTTAAACTATTAAAAATATAAATCTCATTTAGAAAAAACATTTTAAACATTTTTACAAACACTTGGCATTTGAAACATCTCTGTAGAAACTAGAAAATCATTAAAATTTGATTATACCAAGTGATAAAAATAGTAAAAATATAATTAAATGTATTTGGACAATCACATATAGATTTAATTTGAAAAACATGTAATTATAAAACATATATAATTAAATGACATGTATATTAAAGGAATTATACCAAAACCCCTACCTATATCAAGTAGAAATAAAGATATAGAAAGTCTACTACAATGATAAATCTCAATAAATAAAATAAGAGCCCTCTATAATTCCAAAACACCAAAAAACACCTAAATTAGAACCATACCTAAACCCTATTCTCATCCACATAGACACTATGGTTTATAGGGATATACATACCAAGAATGAATGGGTGTATGAAAGATTATAGAAAAAGAAGAAAAATGAGATTTACGTATAAGAATCTGCTTGAGAGTTGCAAGTCGAGAAGATAGAGGCACCACAGAAAACAAGATGAATGAAGATTTCAAAACGATTTTGGAGGCCATAGGATCGAAGATTCGAATGTAGGGTTTCTACATGAGAGAGACCGAGTCACTGTCACCCGAAAGAAAAATAGCAGAATAACACGAAAAAAGACTTCATAAATTTTTTAAAATATTTATCACGTTGGTTAATATATAACCTACATGATAAAATGAGTTATAGCGTCAGTTATATAATAACCGACGTGATAAAGTGCTTTATCACATAGAATATTATATAATTGATGACATAAATTGGACTTATAATATCAGTTATTTTATAACTAACTTGATAAATCAAGAAAATTCATTTTTATGTTGGTTATAGTATAACCAATGTGATAAATTAGTTTTTTCAGCTTTGCACATCGGTTATTTATAACCGATGTAAAAAATTATGACGTGGTAAATACTTTTTGTACTAGTGAATTCTTCTATTCCATTTGAAAGTATTATTCAAGGTTCATCCTAAGTACATTTATTGCATCTCATAACCTGGGGACATACATCAATGGAAATGGTGAGAAAATGTCCCAGTAAGTTAAAACAAGTGAAACAATTTACAAGTGATCTTGAGAAATATTGATAAGAACTTGAAGAATATCAATATGGAATGAAAAAGAGAACACGAGGAATATCATAAATAAAGGAACACGAATAATAAATTATAAATGTGGCTATAACATTTAATTTATATATTCATAAGCATATCACCAAGGTCTATCCCCAAGGTTTCATAAAAATTACCAAGGTTATTCACTAAGGTATCTTAAAACTTATTATCTCTAGAGATTAAATTCTTTACCCAATGCAGTGGAGCGCTATCAGGGAACACCCTTAATATGTATTTATTTTCATGTGAGACACATATATCATCATCAAAAATTTCATAAATAACCTATATAGAATAAAAGAAATGAGTTTCATATCAAAATCACGACGTTAAAAAAAAAAATTCTTTAAAAATAAGATCTTTATATCATTTTAAAATCCATAGAAAAGGAAGGAGGGTTTCATGTATGTTAATACAAAAATAAAATAGATCATTTTGAAATATATTTGAATACACTTGGATAATATAGAGGTTTGGTCATTCACAAGAGAAAATAAAATCATTTCTTGATAAAAAGAGAGAAATTTTAAGATGAAAATTAACAGCTATAAAACATGGTTTTAGAAAACATTAAAAAGAGAGGTGACAAGGGTCTTCCAATCATAAATGAATCTCAATAAAGTAAATTTATATAATAAAATGGACAAAATTGAATTTTATGTAAATTTTAAAGACATACCACATAAAAAGGAAATTGAAAGGAAAAGAGACATTGAGATTCCCCTACCTTGAAGAGTGACTCCTAAAACTTGAAGATTGGGACCTTGGGGGCTTGAGAACACCTTGGGAGGTAATACTATCAGATATTCGAGTAGGATGATTTTGGAATGAAAGGAATTGTAGGGATGGGTGGTATTTATAGAAAAAGAGAGGAAGTTTTTTATTAATTTCTGAGGACACCTCATTAGTGGTATTTGCAAAACCATGGGATTGCCCAAGGTATTTGCCCATGGTATTGGAAAATTGGGACACCTAATATAATATTTTATTCCTCAAGAGTCAACCAACATTATTACATCATTATTACATCACTAATGATGTCTTTAAATATACCAAAAACTCAAAAACTATATTTTTACTATTCATAAAAAAAAATATTTTATAAAAAATTCATAAATTCACCGTAAACTAATATCAACCCTCTGAATTAAAAAATGAAATTTATTTTATCATAATAATTCTCTAAATATGATAAATTTAACTTTTAATTATAAAAATACTTAATTATTAAAAATATTAGCGGATAGAAAATGTATAGTAACTTGCATAGTAAAATTTTCGACACTTGAAAAAAATAAAATTATTTTATCATTTGTAATTAAATAGGAGTGTTTTTATAACATTATTTAATTATAATAAAAATTATTAACAAATCCTTATTTTAATATGATAATTTATATCTTTATGAAAAGTACAATTTTTACCCCAAAAATCAATTTATCAAATTCTATCTCATTTTTAAGTAAAACAATTCTTAAAACTGAAATGATGAAATAAAAGTTTTATTTAAATAAAGGGATTGCATTTTAAGTAACTAGGGTATTGACACATAACCCCTTAAAACACCCACATACGACCTAAGGGTAAGGTGTGTGATGGTGATAGACTCTTGGGGTGGCTCAGATAACATCACCCAAGTGGTAATATCCACTAACTTAAACTTCTCCCATAGGCGATTTCATTCAAACTTAACATGTTGAAGTTTGACTTCAGCTTGGTCCAGAGAAAAGCCTAGTGACGCTACTTCCTTCCCAAGCTCTGACAAATGGGCTTTGTATAACCCAATTCTACTATTTGAGGCCATCGACCCATCATTCTGCATTAATTAACCATTATCATTTCTATTTATAAACGATAATCATAACGTTATGAGTATAGTTTCCAACATTCATATTGACCAACAGTCATATAACGGTTGAAACCCGATGGTTACATTAAAATTTACTTACTTCATTATTAATGAGATATAGTTTTGTTGTGTGATAATATAACACACATTTTCATGAAAATTTTATCATTTAAAAAGTTCGGGTTGTTACATTCTTCCCCCTTAAGAAATTTCATCCCCAAAATTTCAGCTCATTCCCTTAGTTGAGAAAAGGTGAGGGTACTTCTACCTCATTGCTTCCTCTATTTCCCACGTTGATTCTTCATACATGTGGTTCCTCCACAACACTTTGACAAGGTGGGTAGTCTTATTGCATAGAACCTTGTCCCTACGATCCAAGATCTCCACAAACTCCTCATAAGAGAGATCATGTTCTAGTTGTACCACCTCTGGATTTAGTACATGTTAAGGGTTGGGTATTTAATTCCTCAAGAGAGATACGTGAAAAACATCATGAACTTGAGATATATTTGATAGAAGTGCTAGATGATAGGCCACTGCTCCTATGCAGTCAAGGATTTCACAGGGGCCAATGTACCTGGGTCTAAACTTCCCTTTCTTCCCAAATCACATGACTCTCTTCCATGGTTAAATTTTAAGGAAGACTTTGTCACTAACATTAAAATCCAAGTACCTTAGACGGTTGTTAGTATAGCTCTTTGGCCGACTCTGAGTAGCCTTATTGTGTTGTTGGATGACATGAACCTTTTTTTCATCTCGTACACAAGATCAAGCCCAATAAGCTTTCTCTCACCAACTTCATCCCAATAACTAGGAGTTCCACATCGCTTTCCTCATATAGAGTTTTATAGAGATCCATTTAAATACTCGAATAGAAGCTGTTGTTGTAGGATAACTCAACTAATGAGATATGTTGATCCTATCCACCTTTAAATTCCACTAAGCATGTTCTTAGCATGTCCTCAAGTGTTTAAATAGTACTTTCAGATTGACCATCAGTTTGGTGATGATAGGATGTATTTAATTTCAATTCGGTACTCAGATCATGTTGAATACTTCTTCATAATTTTGATGTAAACCTTGGATCATGATCAGATACGATAGAAAGTAGTCCACCATGTAGCCTCATCACTTTCTTCATGTAAATCCTGACAAGTTGATCAAGAGAGAAATCTTCCTGAATGGATATAAAATGGATAGTATTTATGAGATGGTCCATTATAACCCATATCACATTGTTTATTTTTAAAGTTCTTGAGAGATTAGTGGCAAAATTCATAGTGATATTGTCCCACTTCCATGCTGGTATGGGCAGTGGTTATAATACCCCTTTAGGAAGTTGTCTCTTTGCCTTAACTTGTTGACACACTAGGCACCTTGTAGTGTAGTCAACGATCTCCCTTTTCATGTTATCACACTAATAATGATCACGAAGGTCCCTATAAATTTTAGATCTTCCAAGATGTATAAAGAATGTAGATCTATGAGCTCCATCCATCAACTCCTTCTTTATTTTCAGAATCGAAGGAACACATAACCTTGTACGAAACTTAAATAAACCTTCTTGATCAATATTGAACTTAGGAAACCTCCCATTTTTGAATCTCTATATTATTATGTAACAAGGGATCATCTATTTGATATTTCTCGATCTTCTCTAGTAATGATGGTTGAGAAATCATTTGCGATAATGTTGATGATGTCCCTTACCTTACGATTCCCATGTAGAGTTTTACTAGGTCTTTGATCAAAGGATCTCTTTGAATCCTCATAATTACCAACACAACTGGGTATTTCCTACTTAATTCATCAACAACTTTGTTTGCTCTTCCGAGATGATAATGTATTAAAAAATCATAGTCTTTAAGAAGCTACAACTATCTCCTCTATCTCATGTTCAATTCCTTTTGTGTGAAAATATACTTCAAACTTTGATGGTCTATTTATATATCACATTTCCCCCCATAAAGATAGTGCCTCCATATCTTCAGATCAAAAACAACCATAGCTAGCTCCGGGTCATTCATAGGATAGTTTTACTCATGAGGTTTCAACTGTTGAGATGCATAAGCAATCACCTTGTCATTTTGAATGAGGAGGTACCCAAGACCTTTCAGAGACGCATCACTAAAAATAACGAATCCTTATCTTATATAGGTAAGAGTTAACACAAGTGCAATAACCAATCTCTTCTTCATCTCTTGGAAACTTTATTCACACTCCTTTATCCAGATGAACTTGACCCATTTTCGAGTTAACTTGGTTAGTGGATTAGAAAGTCCTATTTTTTTCAAAAACCTCTTATAATATCCTACCAAGACAAGTAAACTATGAATCTCATTTACTATTTTAGGATGAGGCCACTCCTCCACAACCTTTTCCTTTGCAGGATTAATTGAGATTCCTTCACTGGTTACAATGTGACCTAATAAAGTAACTTTCTATAACCAAAACTCACACTTGCTAAACTTTCCAAATAACCCATACTTACTCAGAGTTTTCAATATAACCCTTATATGATCTTCATGCTCCTCCCAATTTTTAGAATATATCAAAATATCATCAATAAAAACTACCACAAAGTTATCAAGGTAGTCCTTAAAGACTCTATTCATCAAATCCATAAAAATATCAGGAGCATTTGTCAAGCCGAAGGGCATAACAAAAAACTCATAATGCCCATATCTTGATCGAAAGGCAGTCTTTGGAATGTCTTCTTTATTCACCCTCAATTGATGATTACCAGATTGAATATCAATCTTGGGGAAGAACTGAGCCCCTACAGCTGGTCAAATAAATCACCAATTCTTGAAAGAGGGTACTTGTTCTTTAGTGTGATTTTATTTAGTTCTCTATAATCAATGCATAACTGCATCAATACATTCTTCTTCACAAAGAGAATAGGTTCTCCATAAGGAGACACACTTGTCCAGATAGACCCTTTCTCCAAAATATCTTGGAGTTGCTTATTTAATTCCTCCAACTCCACATTCACCATTCTATATGGGGTTTTTGAAATCGGCTTGGAACCAGAAATTAGTTCAATGTATAACTCTACCTATCTTTCTTAGGTAGGTCCAGGTAACTCCTCGAGAAATATGTTAATGCATTCCTAAATGATGGGGACATTATCTATATGTATAATTTCATTTCCTTCTTCATATTCACCGATCAACTCCATAAATAAGGCTATGGGTGGTGCTTCTAGACAAAGTTCAGGTTAAGATATATCCCCTTTGAAAACAACCATAGGTTGTTCATTTAAGACTACTCATATTTCCTTTCTTCTGAGTTTATTTTAGCATTATACTTTGAGAGTCAGTCCATCCCTAGTATAATGTCATACTCCAGCATAGGAATGACTACTAGATTTTTGATGATATTATTCTCACCAAAGTAAATACTAGATTTTCTAAACACTATTGATTCTTGGATAATTCCGCTGAGAGTTTTGACTGATAATGATACTTTTAGAAATTCAGGGGTTGATTCTAAATTATTTGCAAACTTGGAGGAAATAAAGGAATGCGTAGAACCAAAATCAAACAAAGTACTTTCTAGCTTTGAGAGAACAAGAAGAGTACCTTCCACCACATCATTTGGAGATTAAACTTCAAATGTCATGATAGAAAAATCACAACCTTTCTCCCTTTTCCTATGTTTAGGTTGATGGTGATTACCCTCCAGTGCCCTCAGATTTGGACAATGATTGGAAAAGTGACCTAGTTGTCCACAATTGAAGCATTGGACTTAAAGAGGGTTCTACACCATCTTCCCTTTGTCTTTAGTACTGAGAAGTTGGGACTTCACCTCACTATGATAGTTCTGAGTGATATGGCCATCTCTTCCACACTTGTAGCATTTACCGCTCCCAAGCAAGAAGTTACCCGAATGATTCTTCCCACGTTTATTGCATGTGGAAAGTTGAACTTACTTTCCCCCTCTTCCCTAATCAAAGGTAATCCCCAAGCTTGGATCCATTGATATTCTATTTTCATTCGACTTTTGAGACCACTGCATCTTAATGAACTCCATTTCAACCTTCAATGCACTCCATATGATTTCCTCATAGCTCTCATATCCTTGGTTGGATAAATTATTCTGTAGATGAGGTCTTATTCCACCGAATAATCTATCAATATTCCCATTAAGATCCATAAAAAAACTAGAGGTGTAACGAGAATGTATTGTGAAGTTCATCTCATAGTTTCCAACAGATTCATTATCCTTTTGCTTTAACTTGAGGAATTCCTTCTCCATTTTTTTTCTCATCAAATGAGGGAAAAACTTATTGAAAAAGATTATGCTAAACTCTTCCCACTCCAAAGATTCATGTCCCCTCTTGGCCTAATGTTTTTAATCAGTTCCCACCACTGATCAGCTTATCACTATAAACAGCACACAAACAGAGTGATTTTCTCTTGTTCTAAATAACAAAGTATAAAAAATATCTTTTTGTTAAGATTATCCACTATTCAGAAATCAATGGGTTAGTAGATCCACTGAATGTTGGTGGCCATTGAAGCATAAAGGAATCAACAGAAAGTTGTTCCCTTCATGGTGAAACTAGTCTCTCATCTTGATTTAAGTTATTTCCCATAACTTGAGTTATTTGATTCATCATTCTCATAAAGGTTTCCATTTTAGATTCCATTGGAGGGTCGTCAGTGCATGGTCCATTGCGCCCACCATTTACACGGTTCCTCATATTTCCCTCTATTTTCTAAATGGAGATAAACTTAGTGAGAAACCCGTTTTATTTAATAATCTTATTATTCTAAAAAAAATTCATGTCTTAAAAAATCATTATTAAATATCTTATTCTTTAACAACAATTACATTTAATATAAATCCTTTATAATGGTTTATAAAAAGATTATGATTAACCAAACATATCTCCTAGGAGTGTCAACCCAGGAGTTCAGTAAGACCCATTGTCATGCACCAATTTCCATTCAAGTATAGCTCAATGCATTATTTTCAGGTTTTACCCCTAGATACATCTATGCCAGAGCCACATCCACTTATTCGTATCCAGACAATGACTTATTTTTTCAGAAAGTACATACTAAATATTTCACCAAAATACTAGGAAGTTTTTCTATATTCAAACTCTTATCTAGGGTTATTCCTAAAGTTTTCAAATCTTAATTTACAAAAATAACTAAAACATCCTTTGATACCAACTACAACATCTCTCCCTTTTTATTACATAACTTTACATAACATTTACAAATAGAGGATCTTTTAAGGCTTAGTGGCTTGAAAAAAGGTACATAATACATGAAAACTTAAAAAATTATTCTATTCCATGTGAAAGGATTATTTAAGGTTCATCCTAAGTAAATTTATTGAATCTATAACTTGGGTACATACATCAATGGAAATAGTGAGAAAAAGGCCCAGTAAGGGAAAACAGGTGAAATAGTTTACAAGTGATCTTGAGAAATATTGATAAGAACTTGAAGAATATAGATTTGGAATGAAAAAGAGAACATGAGGCATATAATAAATAAAATAACATGAATAATAACTTGTAAATTTGTATACAACATTTAATTTATACATTCAAAATCATATCACCAAGGTCCACCCCAAGGTGTCATAAAATTTACCAAGGTTATTCACCAAGGTATCTTAAAACTTGTCATCTCTAGAGATTAAATTCTTTACCCAATGCATTGGAGCACTATCAGGTTGCACCCTTAATATGTATTTATTTTTCATGAGATCCACATATATCATCATTAAACATTTTATAAATAACCTGTGGAGAATAAAAGAAATGGGTTTCATATCAAAATCATGGCATTTAAAAAAAATGCTTTAAAAACAAGATCTTTATGTCATTTTAAAACCCACGGAAAAGGAAGAAGAGTTTCATATATGTTAATCCCAGAATAAAATATATCATTTTGAAATCTATGCAAATACCCCTATAAAAGATAGTGGTTTCTGTATTCATAAAAGAAAATAAAAAAAATTCTTGATAAAAAGAGAGAAATTTTAAGACAAAAATCTGGTAGCACAACAATTATAAAACATGGTTTTATAAAACATTAAAAAGAGATGTGAAAAGGGCCTCACACTCATTAATGAATCTTAATATATTAAAGGTATAGAATAAAATTTACAAAAGAAAGTTTTATGGAAATTTTAAATACATATCATATAAAAAGGAAATTTAAAGGAAAATATATGTTGAGATTTCCCTTACCTTGAAGAGTGACTCCTAAAACTTGAAGATCAGGACCTTGGGGGATTAAGAACACTTTGGGAGGACTCATTGAGAGGTAATACTATCATAGATTCAATGGGGATGATTTTTTTAATGAAATTAAATAAATTAATGGGTGGTATTTATAGAAAAATAGTGGAAGTTTTTTATTAATTTCCGAGGACACCTCATTAGTGGTATTTACAAAATCTTGGGATTTCCCATGGTATTTGCCACTTGGGACACCTAATATCAAATTTTATTCCTCAATATTTTACCAATATTATTACATCATTATTACATCATTATTACATCACTAATGATGTCTTTAAACATACCAAAAACTCAAAATTGTATTTTTATTATTCATCGAAAACCAAAATATTTTATAAAAACATCATAAATTCACCGTAACCTAATATCGACCTTATGAATTCAAAAATGGAATTTATTTTATCATAATAATTATCTAAATATGATAAATTTAACTTTTAACTATAAAAATACTAAATTATTAAAAATAATAGTGGACAAAAAATGCATTGTAAAATTTTCAGCACTTGAAAAAAATAAAATTATTTTATCATTTATAATTAAAAAGGAGCGTTTTTATAACAATATTTAGTTATAATAAATATTATTAATAAATCCTCATTTTAATACGATAGTTTATATCTTTATGAAAAGTATAATTTTTACCCGAAAAATCAATTTATCAAATTATATCTCATTTTTTAAGTAAAAAAATTCTTAAAATGAAAATGATGAAATAAAAATTTTATTTAAAAAAAGGTATTGCATTTTAAGTAACCAGGTCCTTGACACATGGCCTCTTAAAACAGCCGTATATGACATAAGGGTAAGGTGTACGATGAGGATGAACTCTTGGGGTGACTCAGATAACATCACCCAAGTGGTAATCTGCACTAATTTGAACTTCTCCCGTAGACGATTTCGTTCAATTTTAACATGTTGAAGCTCAAATTGGGATTGGTCTAGAGCGAAGCCTAGTGACACTATTTCCTTCCCAATCTCCAACAAATGGGCTTCGTATGACCTGATTCTACTAGTTGATACCATCGACTCTTCGCTATGCATTAATTAATGATTATAATTTCTATTTATAAATGATAATCATAACGTTATGAGTATAGTTTCCAATGGTCATATTGACCAACAATCATATAATAGTTGAAACTTGGTGGTTACATTAAAATATATTTACTTCATTATTAATGATATATAGTTTTGTTGTGTGATAATATAACACACATTTTCATGAAACAATTATCATTAAAAAAGTTCAGGTCGTTACATTCTTCCCCCCTTAAGAAATTTCATCTCATTCCCTCAGTTGAGAAAAGGTGAGGGTACTTCTGCCTCATTGTTTCCTCTAGTTCCCACATTACTTCTTTATACACGTGGTTTCTCCATAACACTTTGATGAGGTGGATAGTGTTGTTACGTAGAACCGTGTCCCTACGGTCCAAGATCTCCACCGGATGCTCCTCATAAGAGAGATCGTGTTCCAGTTGTACCACCTCCAGATTTAGTACATGTGAAGGGTCAGATATGTACTTCATCAAGAGAGATACGTGGAAAACATCATGAACTTGAGATATATTTGGTGGAAGTTCTAGACGGTAGGTCACTGCTCTTATGTGATAAAGGATTTCATAGGGGCTAATTAGGGGTGTAATTTTGACCCGACGACCCGCCCCGAAAGCTCAAGCGGCCTGGCCCAACAAAGCCCGCGTCAGGCCAGGCTGGGCTCGGGCCGTAGGCTCATTAGGCCGGGCTTGGGCCTGTCCAACAAAGACCGCGGGCCGGCCCAAAAAAACCCGCCCCGCTGGCCCGTATTAAGCCCGACCCACTATAAAAAAATATATTGGGAAGGTGCTGGTAGGGAAATTCGATCCCCCTACCACAGGCTTCCAAAGTTGTGCCTGGACCAACTGGCCCAGGTGCTGCACCTGTCATATTATCACCAGACTATATGTATATATATATATATATATATCAACGATATATGTAAATATATATATCATTATATATTAACAAAAAATACTATATATATATAATAATGTATATATATACTTATAACTATTATTATATATAATTATAATGCGTGTGTGTGCATATATACAATGATATATAATTATATATATAATATTGTATATATATAAACAAAGCCATTAATAATATATATCAATTAAGTGTGACCATTAAAAATTGATTAATAATATATATATATATGATTTAATGTAATATATATATATACAAACAAAGCTATTAATATATATATATATATTTATATATCAATGATTTAATATTATATATATAATAACTTGTTGTATAATAATAAAAAAATAACACACTCACCTAATGATGTTTGTGGATGCCCCCAACCTCAATAATTTTTTTAAATATGTTGCGACTTGCATATATTATACATATATAAATCTATTTAGAAAAAAAATTAACCCACCCACTACGGCGCATCCCTCAACTCCTAATTATTATTTTTACAATTTTCTCATATTATATATATTTATATATATCAATCATTTAACATTATATATATATATAATAATTTATTATATATTAACAAAAAAAAAAACACACTCACCCAATGATGTTCACACACCCTCCCAACCTCATTATTTTTTTAAATATGATGAAGCTTTCATATTATATATATGTTTATATATATATATAAACAAATCTATTAATAATATATATATCAATGATATGATACAATATATATAAAAAAATTCATTAATAATATATATATATATATAGAAAGCTATTAATAATATATATCAATTAAGCGTGGCTTTTAAAAATCCATTAATAATATATATATATGTAATTTAATATAATATATATATAAACAAAGCTATTAATAATATATATATATATATCAATGATTTAATATTGTATATATAATAACTTATTGTATATTAATAAAAAAATAACACACTCACCTAATGATGTTTGTGCACACCCCCAACCTCCTTAATTTTTTTAAGTATGTTGCAACTTGCATATATTATATATAAATCTATTTAGAAAAAAAAATTAATCCGCCCACGGCGACGCACCTCCCAACCCCTAATTATTTTTTTTACAATTTTCTCACATTATATAAATATATATAATAACTTATTGTATATTAACAAAAAATAACTACTCACACCCCCCAACCTCATTATTATTTTTTAAATATGATGAAACTTTCATATATTATATATACTATATATACATATATAAATCTATTTAGAAAAAAAAATTAACTCACCCACTACTGCGCACCTCTAACCTCTCATTATTTATTTTCCCATAATATATATTGATTCACATATATAAATTTGTTTAGAAAAAAAATAATATATCCTCCCACTTTAAAGTGTCAATAAAATAGAAAATAAACATTCTTACAAAAAATGTTTAACATTTAATAAAAATACATGTGAAAAACATGCGTTTAAAAAAAATTAAAAATCATTTCTAAAAATGTTTTAAATTAAAAAAAAATTCTTAAAAATACTTTTCATGAACATGTTAAGAAAATAAATGTAAAAAACATTTTAAATAAATGATAAAAAAATGTTTAAATAACAGTGCTTTAAACCCACCCACTGCTACGCACCCCCCAATTCCTCATTAATTTTTTTTCAATTTACACATAATATATATAAATTCACACACATATATAAATCTATTTTGAAAAAAATAACATATCCACCCACTGTAAAATGTTAATAATAATTTTTACATAAAACATGTTAAATGTTTAAACAAAATACATCTAAAAAACATGTGTTCAAAAAAATGTTTTAAATTAAATGGCTAATAATAAATGTAAAAATTATTTTAAACAAATGTTAAAAAATGGTCTAAATAAAAATGTTTTAAACAAATGTTTAAAAAATGTTTTTAAAACAAACATTTAAATTATTATTTTTAAACAGACACTTAAAAAACTTTTTACATAATTTTTTTTAAAAAAGTTAAATGTTTTAAAAAAATCCTTGTAAAAAGAAGGCATTTACAAAAATTAAAAAACATTTTAAATTAATCATTTCAAGATAAATGTAATTTTTTTTAAACATATGTGAAAAAACAGTTTAAATAAAAACTTTTTAATAAAAAAATTAACAAATGCTTTAAAAAATTATAAATAAGTTAAAAAAATGTAAAAAAATGTTTTAAATAAATGTTAAAAAACATTTAAATAACAATGTTTTAAACTCACCCACTTTTGCACAACCCCCAACCCTCATTGATTTTTTTTTCAATTTCTACATAATATATATAGATTCACATATATAAATCTATTTAGACAAAAAAATAACATATCCATCCACTGTAAAATGTTAATAAAAAATAAAATAAATGTTTTTACAAAAAAACATGTTATTTTTTTTAAAAAAATACATCTAAAAATCACGCGTTTAAAAATAAATGTAAAAACCATTTTAAATAAATGTTAAAAAAAGTTTAAAAAAAGTTTTAAAACAAACAATTAATTTGAAAATAATAAAAGCCCACCATGGCCCGAATTGAAAAAGCTCAGCCTGGCCTGTAAAATCCTGGATCGACCTGATCGTTTGGGTCGGCCCAAGGCCGGGCTCGGGCCGCCTCATGAGGTTGTTCGGGCTGGCCCGACTCGACCCGAATAGTGGTCAGCGGCCCGATTTTTTGCAGGGAAAGCCCAGTCCAGGCCGAAATTACACCCTTAGGGCTAATGTACCTGGGGCTAAGATTCCCTTTCTTCCCAAATCGCATGACTCTCTTTCATGGTGAAATTTGAAGGAAGACTTTTTCACTAACATTAAACTCCAAATCCCTTCAATGGTTATTAGCATAGCTCTTTTACAGACTCTGAGCAGCCTTAATGTGTTGTTGGATGACATGAACCTTTTTTGTCATCTCTTGTACAAGATCATTCCCAAGAAGCTTTCTCTCGCCGGCTTCATCCCAACAAGTAAGAGTTCTACATTGCTTCCCATATAGAGATTCATAGGGAGCATTTTGAATACTCAATAGAAGTTGCAGTTGTAGGAGAACTCAACTAATGGAAGATGTTGATCTCATCCACCTTTAAATTCCATTGAGCATGTTCTTAGAATGACCTCGAGTGTTTGAATAGTCCTTTAAGTCTGGCCATTAGTTTGGGGATGATAGGTCATACTAAGATTCAATTTGGTACTCAAAGCATGTTGAAGACTTCACCAGAATTTTGATGTGAACCTTGGATCATGATTAGATATGATAGAAAGTGGTACCCCATGCAGCCTTACCACTTCCTTCATGTAAATCATGGCAAGTTGATCAAGAGAGAAATATTACCGAATGGATATAAAATGGGCAGTTTTTATGATACATTCCACTATAACTCATATTGCATTATTTCCTTTGGAAGTTCTCAGGAGACCAGTGAAAAAATCCATAATAATATTGTCCCACTTCCATATTAGTATGGGTAGTGGTTGTAATAAACCTTTAGAAAGCTGTCTCGATGCCTTCACTTGTTGACACACCAAGAACCTTGTAGTGTAGTTAGCAATATCCCTTTTCATGTTATCCCTCTAATAATGACCATAAAGGTCCTTATACATTTTAGTGCTTCCAGGATGTATAGATTATGTAGAGTTATGACCTTAATCCATCAACTCCTTTATTTTTAGAATTGATGGAACACATATCCTTGTACGAAACTTCAATACACCTTCTTGATAAATATTGAACTAAGGAAACTTCCCACTTTTCATACCCTCTATCTTCTTATATAACAAGGGATCATCTCTTTGTTATTTCTTAATCTTCTCTAGTAATGACAGTTGAGAAATCATTTGGGATAGGATTGATGATGTCCCTTCCCTTACGATTACTATGTATTGTTTTACTAGGTCTTTGATCAAATAATCTCTTTAAATCCTCATCATTTCTGACACAATAGGGTATTTCCTACTTAATGCATCAGCGACATTGTTTGCTCTTCTGGGATAATAACTAATTAAACAATCATAGTCTTTAAGAAGCTCCAACCATCTCCTATGTCTCATGTTCATTTCCTTTTGCATGAAAATATATTTCAGAATTTGATAGTCTGTGTATATATCACATTTCTCCCCATAAAGACAGTGCATCCACATCTTTAGAGTAAAAACAACCACAACCATCTCTAGGTCATGTGTATGATAGTTCTGCTCATAAGGTTTCAACTGTAGATATGCATAAGAAATCACCTTGTTATTTTTCATGAGGATACACCCAATCTCTTTCAAAGATGCATCGCTAAAAATAACGAATCCTTCTCTAATAGAGGGTAGAGTTAACATGGGTGCAGTAACCAATATCTTCTTCATCTCTTGGAAACTTTCTTCACACTCCTTTTTCTAGATTAACTTAACCCATTTTAGAGTTAACTTGGTTAGTGAATTAGAAATTCATGAAAAGTTTTTAACAAACCAAC
The DNA here is from genome assembly GCA_963277665.1 of Viscum album. Classification (NCBI taxonomy): domain Eukaryota; kingdom Viridiplantae; phylum Streptophyta; class Magnoliopsida; order Santalales; family Viscaceae; genus Viscum; species Viscum album. The sequence continues at coordinate 796,312,175 of OY728126.1, read as the reverse complement.
TATAATATCCTACTAAGCCAAGGAAACTACAAATTTTAGTTACTGTTGTAGGATGATGCCACTCCTCCACAACCTTTGTCTTTGTAGGGTAAACTGAGATTCCTTAACTAGTTACAATGTGCCCCAAGAAAGAAACTTGTTGTAACCAAAACTCACACTTACTAAACTTTCCAAATAACCTCTTTGTCCTCAGAGTTTGAAATATAACCCTTATATGATCTTCATAATCCTCCCAACTTTTGTAATATATCATAATATCATCAATAGAAAATCCCAAAAAGTTATCAAGTTAGTACTTAAGGACTCTATTAATCAAATCCATAAAAATAGTAGGAGCATTAGTTAAGCCAAAGGGCATAACAACAAACTCATAATGACCATATCTTGATCGGAAGGTAGTATTTGGAATGTATTATTTCTTCACCCTCAATTGATGATAACCATATCGAAGATCAATCTTGTAGAAAAACTAACCCCCACGAATCTGGTCAAATAAATCATCAATTCTTAGAAGAGGGTACTTGTTCTCCACTGTGATCCCATTCAATTCTCTATAATCAATGTATAACCGCATCGATCCATCCTTCTTCTTTATAAAGAGAGCAGGTTGTCCCCAAGGAGACACACTTGGCTGGATAAACCCCTAATCCTAAAGATCTTGGAGTTTCTTCTTTAATTCCTTCAGCTCCACATTCACCATTCTATATGGGTTTTTTGAAATCGGCTTGGAACCAGGCATGAGTTCAATGGATAACTCCACCTCTATTTTTAGGGGAGGTCCAGGCAACTCCTCTGGAAATACTTCAATGTATTTCTGAATTATGGGGACATTCTTTATATTTATACTTTTATTTCCTTCTTCATCTTCACCGATGAACTCCATAAATAAGGCTACGAGTGGTTCTTATAGACAAAGTTCAGGTTGAGATATCTCCCCTTTGAAAACAAAAGTAGGTTTTCCATTTAAGACTATTGATATTTCCTTTCTTATGTAGTTGATTTTAGCATTATAATTTGAGATCCAGTCCATCCCTAGTATAATGTTGAACTCCAGCATGGGAATGAATACTAGATTTGCGATGAGATTATGCTCACCAAAGTAAATACTAGAGTTTCTAAACATGGTTGATGCTTGGATAATCCCACCGAGAGTCTTGATTGATAACTCTACTTTTAGAAATTTAGGGGTTGATTCTAAATTATTTGCGAACTTGGAGGAAATAAAGGAATTCATAGAACCAGAATAAAAAAGTACTTGCTAGCTTTGAGAAAACAACAAGAGTACCTACCGCCACATTATTTGGAGCTTCAAATTCAGCTATCATGATATCAAAAGCATGAAATTTATCTCTTGTCCTATGCTAAGGTTGATGGTGATTACCCTCCACTGCCCTCATATTTGGATATTAATTGGAAAAGTTCCCTAGCTGTCCACACTTGAAGCACTGGACTTCAGGTATGAACTACACCATATTCCCTTTGTCGTTAGTTTTGAGAAGTTGAGGCTTCAACTCACTATGATAGTTATGAGTGATATTACCATCTCTTCCACACTTGTAGCATTTACTTCTCCTAATAAATCAGTTCCTCAAATGCTTATTCCCACATTTATTTCATGTGGAAAGTTTCACTTGATTTCCCCCTCTTCCCTGATCAAAGATCCTCCCTAATCTTAGATCCATTGATATTTTATTTTAATTTGACTTATGAGACCACCACATCTCACCGAACTCTAGTTCTACCTTCATAGCACTCTATAAAATTTACTCATAGTTGTCATAGTCTCGGTTGGATAAATTCTTCCATAGATGAGGTCTTAGTCCACTGAAGAATCTATCAACCTTCCTATCAGGATCCATGAAAAAACTAGAGGTGTAATGGGAAAGTCTTGTGAAGTTTATCTCATAGATTTCAATAGATTCATTCTCCTTCTTCTTCAACTTGAGGAATTCCTTCTCCATTATCATTCTCATCGAACAAGGGAGATACTTATTGAATAATATTACCCCGAACTCTTCCCAATACAAAGATTTAATATCCCCTCTTGACCTCATGTTTTTAATTAGTTCCCACCACTGATCAGATTCTCCCTCTAAATGGTACACAAACAGGGTGAATTTCTCTTGTTCTAAACAACGAATTACAAAAAATATCTTTTCTATTGAGGTTATCCACTGTTCAACAATCAATGGGTTGGTAGATCCACTGAACATTGGTGGTCGTTGATGCATAAAGAACTCAATAGAAAGTTGTTCCCTTCATGGTGAAACTATTATCTTATCTTGATTTAAGTTATTACCCATAACTTGAGTTAGTTGATTCATTATTATCATAAAGGTTTCCATTACGGATTCCATCGGAGGGTCATCAACACATGGTTCGTTACACACACCAATTACACAGTTCCTCCTATTTCCCACCATTTTTTAAAAGAAGAGAAACTTAGTGAGAAACATGTTTCATTTAATAATATTATAATTCTAAAGGAATTCCATGTCTTAAAACATCATTCTTAAATATCTTATTCTTTAACAACAATTACATTTAATACGAATCCTTCATAATGATTCATAAAAAGCTTGTGATTAACTAAACATATCCCCCAAGAGTGTCAAACTATGAGTGTAGTAAGACCCATTGTCATGAACTAGTTTCCATTTAAGTCTAGATAAAAGTAGTGTTTTTAGGTTTTACCCTTAGATACATCCATTCCAGAGCCACATCCACTTGTTCGTATCCAGATAGGGACTTATTTGTTCGGAAACCACTTAATATTTCACCAAAATACCAGGAAGTTTTACAATATTTAAACTCTTTCTAGGGTTATTCCTAAAGTTTTAAAATCCTAATTTTCACAAATAACTAAACCATACTTTAATACCAACTATATAATCTCACCCTTTTTATTACATAACTTTACATATCATTTACAAATAGAGGCTCTTTTATGGCTTAGTGGATTGGAAAAAAGGTACATAATACATGAAAACTTAAAAACATTATTCTATTACATGTGAAAGGATTATTCAAGGTTCATACTAAGTAAATTTATTACATCTCATAACCTGGGTACATACATTAATGGAAAGGGTGAACAAAAGGCCTAGTAAGGTAAAACAAGCGAAACAATTTACAAGTGATCTTGAGAAATATTGATAAGAACTTGAAGAATATAAATATGGCATGAAAAAGAGGACATGAGGAATATAATAAATAAAATAACATGAATAATAAATTTTAAATGTGGATACAACATTTAATTTAGACATTAATAAGCATATCACCAAGGTCTACCTCCAAGGTTTCATAAAAATTTCCAAGGTTATTCAGCAAAGTATATTAAAACTTGTCATCTCTAGAGATTAAATTCTTTACCCAATGAATTGGAGTGATATCAAGGAGTACCATTAATATGTACTTATTTTTATTTTATCCACATATATAATCATCAAACATTTCATAAATAACCCATATAGAATAAAATAAATAGGTTTCATATTAAAATCACAGTGTTAAAAAAATGCATTAAAAACAAGATCTTTATGTCATTTTAAAACCCATAGAAAAGGAAGACGAGTTTCATGTATGTTAATACTAGAATAAAATAGTTAATTTTGAAATCTATATGAATAAACCTATATAAGGTAGAGGTTTTGGTATTCAAGAAAGAAAATAAAATAATTTTTTGATAAAAAGAGATAAATTTTAAGATGAAAATCTAGCAGCATAACGACTATAAAACATGGTTTTAGAAAATATTAAAAAGAGAGGTGAAAAGGGTATACCACTCATAAATAAATCTTAATATAGTAAATTAATATAATAAAATGTAAAAAATAAAATTGTATAGAAATTTGAAAGACATACCACATAAAAAGGAAATTGAAAGGAAAAGAGACATTGAGATTTCCCTTACCTTGAAGAGTGACTTGTAAAACCTGAAGATCAGGACCTTAGGGAATTGAGAACACCTTGGTAGGACTCCTTGGGAGGAAATATTATCATATATTTGAGGGGGATGATTTTTTAATTAAATTAAATGAAGTAATGGGTGGTATTTATAGAAAAAGAGGGATTTTTTTATTAATTTATGAGGACACATCATAAGTGGTATTTGAAAAACCATGGGATTGACCATGGTTTTTTCCCATCATATTGACCACTTGGGACACCTAATATCATATTTTATTCTTCATGAGTTTACCATCATTATTAAATCATTATTACATCACTAATTATGTCTTTAAACATACAAAAAACTCAAAGCGGTATTTTTACTATTCACTAAAAGAGCGCTGTCGTGGGTGCCCTCAAATGATTAGTGGTTTTTGGGTACTTAGGTGCAGTAGAGTGGTTGACCAAGGTCTTCTCTCAAAGGAAGAAGTAAATTAAAACAAATTCTTAAATGTATTCTAAAATTAAAATATAATAGAATTAAAAAACTACTTGAAAGGATGGGGGGTGGTTGTTTATCGTTTATAAAACTTGAAGAAGTTTTCTGGAAGAAGATTGCATTTTTTTTGTTTTTAATTTTGAAATGAAGTTTGATTAAAAAGACACAACAAGAAGATGTTTTTTTAGAAAATATTTTAAAAGGAATAATCGATATAACTCTACCTCTTCATTTACTTATTAATCATTATCATTTAAATCAATATCCACTTAATTATGATCCCCTAAAAGATGAAATTACTTAAAACCTAGGCTAGCTTCGGAAAACGCAATCGCAACACCCTACTTTGATTATTGTTATAAGGTTAGATTATGGTCAGTGGTTAATTATATCACATATCAATTCTGTAAATGAGGATAAATTGTGTTTATGGATTATATTTTAACTTTTCAAATTTATCCCATGTGGTCTTGTATTACCGATTAAGATCACGCTCTCACAATTTACACAAAATCTCGACCTCGTGTGTTTTTGTGTTAATTATTCAATTTCTTGGTTAGTTTCTTATAATATAAAAACACAATTCATGGATCATATTAATTTAATTACATTATCTCAATGATTCAAAATAATTAAATGAAGAGGGTAGAAGATAGATTGATCACTAAAAAAATTATTCTTCCATGGGTGGTGTGGTCATCGTAGAGACGTTTTGCATGAGCAAAGGATTGAAAGGGTAGAACCCAATCTCGTCTCTACTCTTGATTCCAAACCAATTAGGAATATTAATATAAGAATAAAAAGGAATAACACATAATATTATTTGAAGAAAAATTCAAGATACAAACATGAAAGAAAAGAAATACAAAGAGGAGGTAGGAGAGGAGAGCCTTTTTGGAAGAGAGGTTTGCATAAAGCCTTACTTATTCCAAGAGTTTTTAGGGGCTCCCAAGAGACACCCTTTCGTAAAAACCTTCCAAAATCCTCTACCATCCCTCCCAAAGAGTGAAACCCCCTTTAAATAGAGTTTGTGAGGGCTAGGGTTACATAACTTTTTAACTGTGAAATGAAAACTTGGACAAATATTTTATTCCAAGTTTCACTACATAGTTGAACTCCAAAACGCGTTAATTGGCCAGAATTATAGGATTATTATTTGTTCCAAATCATGTCCCTGAGCTTTCCTCAAAATTTGGGCTCAATCCAAGCCCAGATGAAGAATATATGGCCCAAATGGTGAAGTAATGTCCAATCTGGATGGTTCTGTCCAGCTTTGTCTTCATGGCCCATTTACTCCCATTAAAATGCACAATCCAGCTCCTATTTTCTAAATAGAATTTGTATCCAATTAAGTCAGGAACACAGTTACAAAATTTTAAATCAAAATATTTTACATTATAATATTTATGCCTGAAATACTACAATGAATTTTAAAAGGGTAAAACTAGATTTTTCATCAAATTTGAAAATGAATGATCTAATCCCAAATATTTCATAATTGAACATATTTAGCACAATGTGAGGAAATTATTTCATTTATTATCAATAAAATATTCATCAAAATAGTGTTTTATCATTCACCGAAAAACAAAATATTTTATAAAAAACTCATAAATTCACCGTAACCTAATATCAACCTTATGAGTTCAAAAATTAAATTTATTTTATCATAATAATTCTATAAATATGATAAATTTAACTTTTAACTATAAAAATAATTAATTATTAAAAATAATAGTGGACAGAAAATGCATATTAACATGCATAGTAAAATTTTCGACACTCGAAAAAAATAAAATTATATTATCATTTGTAATTAAAAAATAGTATTTTTATAACACTATTTAATTATAAAAAAAATCAATAAATCCTTATTTTAATATGAAAATTTATATCTTTTTGAAAAGTACAATTTTTACCTAAAAAATCAATTTATCAAATTTTATCTCAATTTTTAAGTAAAATAATTATTAAAACGAAAATGATGAAATAAAAATTTTATTTAAATAAAGGGATTAAATTTTAATTAACTAGGGCCTTGACACATAACCCCTTAAAACACCCACATACGACCTAAGGGTAAGGTGTGCTATGGTGATGGACTCTTGGGGTGGCTCAGATAACATCGCTTGAGTGATAATCTCCACTAACTTGAACTTATCCCATAGGAAATTTCTTTCAAGCTTAACATGTTGAATCTAGACTTGGGATTGGTTCAGATCAGAGCCCAGTAATGCTACTTCCTTCCCAAGCTCTGATAAATGGGCTTCGTACGACCCGATTCTACTGGTTGAGTCCATCGACTCTTCATTCTGCATTAATTAACCATTATCATTTCTATTTGTAAATAGAAATCATAATGTTATGAGTATTGTTTCCAATGGTCATATTGACCAATGGTCATAATTGACCAATAGTCATATAACAGTCAAAACCTGATGGCTACATTAAAATATACTCAATTCATTATTAATGAGATATATTTTTTTTGTAATAATATAACACACATTTTCACAAAACAATTATCATTCAAAAATTCCAAGTCCTTACATTTTTCCCACCTTAAGAAATTTCATCCCTAAAATTTCATCTCATTCCCTCAGTTGAGAAAAGGTGAGGGTACTTCTACCTCATTGTTTCCTTTAGTTCCCACATTTCTTCTTCATACATGTGGTTCCTCCATAACACTTTGACGAGGTGGGTAGTCTTTTTGCATATAACCTTATCCCTATGGTCAAATATCTTCACCGAATACTCCTCATAAGAGATATCATGTTCCAGTTATACCACCTTTAGATTCAATACATGTGAAGATCCATATATGTACTTCCTCAAGAGAGATACATGGAAATCATGAACTTGATATAGATTTGGTTGAAGTGCTAGCCGATAGATCACTTCTCCTATGCGATCAAGGATTTCATAGGGGATAATGTACCCAAGGCTAAGCTTCCCTTTCTTCCCAAATCGCATGACCCTCTTCCATGGTGAAATTTAAAGGAAGACTTTGTCACTAAAATTAAACTCCAAGTCCCTTTGAAAGTTGTCAGCATAGCACTTTTGCTGACTCTGAGCAGCCTTAATGTGGTGTTGGATGGAATGAACCTTTTTTCATCTCTTTCAAAAGATCAGACCCAAGAAGATTTCTCTCACTAGATTTATCCCAACAAGTTGGAGTTCTACATCTCTTCCCATATAGAGCTTCATAGGGATCCATTTGAATACTTGAATGGAAGTTATTGTTGTAGGAGAACTCAAATAATGAGAGATATTGATCCCATCCACCTTCAAACTCCATTGAGCATGTTGTTAGTATGTCCTTGAGTGTTTGAATAGTCCTTTCAGATTGGACATGAGTTTGGGGATGATAGGACATACTAAAATTCAATTCAGTACTCAGAGCATGTTGAAGAATTTTATAGAATTTTAATGTGAACCTTGGATCACTATCGAATATGATAGAAAGTGGTACCCCATACAACCTCACCACTTCATGTAAATCCTGGATTGTTGGTCAAGAGAAAAATCTTCCCTAATGGATATAAAATGGGTAGTCTTTGTGAGAAAATCCACTATAACCCATATCACATTATTTCCTTTGGAAGTTCTTGGGAGACCAGTGACAAAATACATAGTGTTATTGTCCCACTTCCATGCTAGTATGGGTGGTGGTTGTAATACACCTTTTGAAAGTTGTCTCTCTGCCTTCACTTGTTGAAACACCAGGAACCTTGTAGTGTAGTTAATAATCTCCTTTTTTATGTTATCCCACCAATAATGATAATGAAGATTCCTATACATTTTTTGTTCTTCTAGGATGTATAGAGAATATATATTTATGAGCTTCATCCATCATATCCTTCTTTATTTATAGAATCGATGAAACACATATCCTTGTACGAAACTTTAGTACACCTTCTTGATCAATATTGAACTCAGGAAAATTCCCATTTTTCATATCCTTTATCATCTTCTGTAACAAGGGATCATATCTTCAAGATTTCTTGATCTTTTCTAGTAATTATGGTTGATAAATCATTTGGTATAGGGTTGATTATGTACCTCACCTTACAATTCCCATGTCCAGTTTTACTAGGTCATTAATCAAAGGATCTCTTTGAATCCTCATCATTTCCAGTACAATAGGGTCTTTCCTACTTAATGCATCAATGACTTTGTTTTCTCTTCTGAGATGATAATGAATTGAACAATCATAGTCTTTAAGAATCTTAAACCATCTCCTATGTCTCATGTTAAATTCCTTTTGTGTGAAAATATACATAAAAATTTGATGGTCTGTGTATATATCAAAATTTCCCCATAAAGATAGTGCCTCCATATCTTCAGAGAAAAAACAATTGTAGCCAACTCCAGGTCATGTGTAGGATAGTTCTACTCATGAGGTTTCAACTGTCGAGATGCATAAGAAATCACCTTGTCATTTTTCATGAGGACGCATCCAACCCCTTTTAGATATGCATCACTAAAAATATTGAATCTTTATCTGATATAGGGTAGAGTTAACATGGGTGCAATAACCAATATCTTCTTCAGCTCTTGGAAACTTTCTTCACACTCCTTTGTCCAGATTAACTTAACCCCTTTTTGAGTTATCTTGGTTAGTGGATTAGAAAGTCATGAAAAGTTTTTCAAAAACCACCTATAATATCCTGATAATCCAAGGAAACTATGAATATTAGTTACTGTTATAGGATGAGGCCACTGCTTCACAACCTTTGTCTTTATAGGGTTAACTGATATTCCTTCACTAGTTATAATGTGCCCCAAGAAAGAAACTTTTCATAACAAAAACTCACACTTTCTAAACTTTCCAAATAACCTATACCTTCTCAGAGTTTTCAATATAACCCTTATATGATCTTCATGATCCTCCCGAATTTTGGAATATATCAGAACATCATCAATAAAAACTACCACAAAGTTATCAAGGTAGTCCTTAAAGACTCTATTAATCAAATACATAAAAATAGGAGTATTAGTCAAGATAGAGGGGATAACAACAAACTCATAATGCCCATATCTTGATTGCATGTCGGTCTTTGGAATGCCTTCTTTCTTTACTCTCCATTGATGATAACCAGATCGAAGATCAATCTTGGAGAAGAATTGATCCCCATGAAGCTGGTCAAATAAATAATCAATTCTTAAAAGATGGTACTTTTTCTGCACTGTGATCCTATTCAGTTCTCTATAATCAATGTATAACTATATGGATCCATGCTTATTCTTCACAAATAGAACAGGTGCTCCCCAAGGAGACACACTTATCCGAATAAACCCCTTCTCTATAAGATCTTGGAGTTTCTTCTTTAATTCCTCAAACACCACATTCTCCATTCTATATGGGGTTTTTGAAATTGTCTTGGAACCGGGCATGAGTTGAATAGAGAACTCTACCTCTCTTTCTAGGGGAGGTCCAGGTAACTCCTCATGAAATACGTCAATGTATTCCTGGATGATGGGTACATTATCTATACATTTACTTTCATTTATTTCTTCATCTTCACTGATCAAATCCATAAAGAAGGCTACAGGTGGTTCTTCTAGACAAAGTTCAGGTTGAGATATATCCCCTTTGAAAACAACCATAGGTTGTCCGTTCAAGACTACTAAGATTTCCTTGCTTCTGCAGTTGATTTTATCATTATACTTTGAGAGCCAATCCATCCCTAGTATAATGTCGAAATCCAACATGGGAATGACTACTATATTTTTAATGAGATTATGCTCACCAAAGTAAATATTATAGTTTCTAAACACTATTTATGCTTGGATAATCCCACCGAGAGTCTTGATTAATTATAAATTCTTTGCAAACTTAGAGGAAATAAAGGAATGTGTAGAACCAAAATCAAACAAATTACTAGATAGCTTTGAGAGAACAAAAAAATTACCTTCCACCACATCATTTTGATATTCAACTTTAGCTGTCGTGATAGCAAAATCATGGCCTTTATCCCTTAGCTTATGCTGAGGTTGATGGTGATTACCCTCCACTACCCTCATATTTGGATAGTGATTGGAAAAGTTCCCTAGATTTCCACACTTAAAGCATTGGAATTCAGGCAGAACCTGCACCATCTTCCCTTTATCATTAGTGTTGAGAAGTTGAGGCTTCACCTCACTATGATAGTTTTGAGAGATATGACCATCTCTTCCACACTTTTAGCATTTATCTCTCCCAATAAAGAAGTTCCCCAAATGCTTCTTCCCACATTTATTGTACATGGAAAATTTCACTTGCTTCCCCCCTCTTCCTTGATCAAAGATCATCCCCAAGCTTGGATCCATTGATCTTTTACTTTCATTCGATTTGTGAGACTACTACGTCTCACCGAACTCCAGTTCGACCTTCAGATCACTCCGTACGATTTCCTCATAAATTTCATAGTCTCAGTTGGATAAATTCTTTCGTAGATGAGATCTTTGTCCACCGAAGAATCTATCAACCTTCTCATTAAGATCCATGACAAAACTATAGGTGTAACTAGAAAGTCTTGTGAAGTTCATCTCACATTTTCCAATAGATTCATTCTCCTTATGCTTTAGCTTAAAGAATTATTTCTCCATTTTTGTTCTCATCGAATGAGGTAAATAATTATTGAATAAGATTACCCTGAAATCTTCCCACTCCAAAGCTTCAATATCCCCTATTGGTCTCATGTTTTTAATCAGTTCCCACCACTGATTATCTTCTCCCTTTAAACGGTACTCAAACAGAGTGAATTTCTCTTGTTTTGAACAATGAAGTACATAACAGATCTTTTCTATTGAGCTTATCCACTGTTCAACAATCAATGAGTCTATAGATTCACTAAACATTGGTGGTCAATGATGCATAAAGGACTCAACATAAAGTTTTTCCCTTAATGTTGAAACCAGTATCTCAGCTTGATTTAAGTTATTGCCAATAACTTGAGTTAGTTGATTCATCATTATCATAAAGGTTTCCATTCCAACTTCCATTAGAGGGTCATTAGCACATGGTCTGCTGCACTCACCATTTACATGGTTCCTACTATTTATTGACATTTTCTAAAAGAAGAGAAACTTAGTGAGAAACATGTTTCATTTAAATAATATTATAATTTTAAAGGAATTTCATGTCTTAAAACATTATTCTTAAATATCTTATTCTTTAACAATAATTACATTTAATACAAATCATTAATAATGATTCATAAAAATCTTGTGATTAACCAAAAATATCCCTCGGGAGTGTCAAACCAGGAGTACAACAAGTCCCATTATCGTGCAACAGTTCTTGTTTGAGTCTATCTCAAAGCAGTGTTTTTGGGTTTTACCCCTAGATACATCTGTGCTAGAGCCACATCCACTTGTTCGTATCCAGACATGGACTTATTTGTTCGGAAACCACTTAATATTTCAAAAAAATACTAGAAAGTTTTCCAATATTGAAACACATTTCTAGGGTTATTCATAAAGTTTTCAAATCCTAATTTCCACAAATTAATAAACCATTCTTTGATACCAACTATAACATCCCTCCCTTTTTATTACATAACTTTACATATCATTTACAAATAGAGGATCTTTTAAGGATTAATGTCGTGAAAAAAAGGTACATAATACATGAAAACTTAAAAAATTATTCTATTACACATGAAAGTATTATTCAAGGTTAATCCTATGTAAATTTACTGCATCTTATGACCTGGGTACATACATCAATGTAAAGTGTGAGAAAAATTCTCAATAAGGGAAAACAAGTGAAACAATTTACAAGTGATCTTGAGAAATATTGATAAGAACTTAAAGAATATCATTATAGCATGAAAAATAGAACATGAGGCATATAATAAATAAAATAAAATGGATCATAACTTATAAATGTGGTTAAAACATTTAATTTATACATTCATAAGCATATTACCAAGGTCCACCCCCAAGGTGTCATAAAAATTACCAAGGTTATTCACCAAAGTATCTTAAAACTTATCATCTCTAGATATTAAATTCTTTACCCAATGCATTGAAGGAATATCAGAGTGAACCCTTAATATGTATTTATTTTCATGTGATCCACATATATCATCATAAAAAATTTCATAAATAAACCATTTAGAATAAAAAAAAACATATTTCATATCAAAACCACGATGTTAAAAAAAATGCTTTAAAAACAAGATCTTTATGTCATTTTAAAACCCATAGAAAAGGAATACGAGTTTTATGTATGTTAATACTAGAATAAAATAGATAATTTTGAAATCTATGTGAATACCCCTTGATAATATAGAGGTTTGGTTATTCAAAAAAGAAAAGAAAATAATTTCTTGATAAAAAGAGAGAAAATTTAAGATGAAAATCCAACAGCATGACGACTATAAAACATGGTTTTAGAAAACATTAAAAAGAGAGTTGAAAAGGGTATCCCACTAATAAATGACTATTAATATAATAAAGGTATATAATAAAATGTAAAAAATAACATTTTATGTAAATTTGAAAGACATACCACATAAAAAGGAAATTTAAAGGAAAAGAGATGTTGAGATTTCCCTTACCTTGAAGAGTGACTCCTAAAACTTGAAGATCGGGACCTTGGGGGCTTGAGAATAGCTTGGGAGGACTCCTTGGGAGGTAATACTATCAGATATTTAAGGGAGATTATTTTTTTAATGAAAGGAAACGAAGTAATGTGTGGTATTTATAGAAAAATAGAGGGAGTTTTTATTAATTTTCGAGGACACCTCATTAGTGGTATTTGAAAAATCATGGGTTTTCCCATGGTATTTGCCCATATTATTGGCCAATTGGTACACCTAATATCATATTTTATTCCTAAAGAGTCAACCAACATTATTACATCACTAATGGTGTCTTTAAACATATTGAAAACTCAAAACTATATTTTTATTATTCACCGAAAAAATATATTTTATAAAAAAATCATAAATTCACTGTAACCTATTATCGACCTTCTGAATTAAAAAATGAAATTTATTTTATCATAATAATTACATAAATATGATAAATTTAACTTTTAACTATAAAAACACTTAATTATTAAAAATAACAGCGGATAGAAAATGCATAGTAAAATGCATAGTAAAATTTTCAACACTTGAAAAAAATAAAATTATTTTATCATTTATAATTAAAATGAGTGTTTTTATAACACTATCTAATTATAATAAACATTATTAATAAATCATTATTTTAATATGACAATTTATATCTTTCTAAAAAGTACATTTTTACCCAAAAAATCAATTTATCAAATTCTATCTCAATTTTTAAGCAAAACATTTCTTAAAAAAATGATGAAATAAAAATTTTATTTAAACCAAGGGATTAAATTTTAAGTAACTAGGGCCTTGACATATAACCCCTTAAATCACCCACATATGACATAAGGGTAAGGTGTGCGATGGTGATGGACTCTTGGGGTGGCTCGTATAACATCGCCCGAGTGTTAATCTCCACTAACTTGAACTTCTCCAATATGTGATTTCATTCAAGCTTAACATGTTGAAGCTCAGATTAAGCTTGGTTCCGAGTGAAGCCCAATGATGCTAATTCCTTACCAAGCTCTGAAAAATGGGCTTCGTATGGCCTAATTCTACTGGTTGAGGCCACCAAATTTTCATTCTGCATTAATTAACCATTATCATTTCTATTTATAAATGATAATCATAATGTTATGAGTATAGTTTCCAATGGTCATATTGACCAACAGTCATAATTGACTGATGATCATATAATAGTAGAAACTCGATGGTTACATTAAAATATACTTACTTCATTATTAATGAGATATAGTTTTGTTGTATAATAATATAACACACATTTTCATGAAACAGTTATCATTCAAAAATTTCGGGTCGTTACATCAATGCTTGGAAGGACTTACAAAAAATGAACATAAAGAATGATCTATAGCGAGATGATAATGGAAAGTATGCTTCAACAATTTTTGCAATGAAAAACAGGGATAAAGATACATTCCTTTGAATTTTAAAACATGTGAAGGTATCTGATGGGTATTTAAGTAACATCTCAAGGTGTGTCGACTTACAGCATCATAGGTTACATGGATTGAAAATTCACAATTCACATATTTTATTACAACAGTTACTACCATTTTCATTGTGTAAATTATTACCTGAAAAGGTTACTGTAGTTGAACTCTAATTTTGTACATTATTTAGAAAACTATGTGATAAAACTCTACAACCATCTGAGCTTGAAAACCTTTAGGAGAGTTTTGTATTAACACCTTGTGCAATGGATATGATATTTCCTCCATCTTTTTTTAGTATCGTGATGCATTTAACTTTGCATTTGGTCGAGGAAACTAAATTATTAGGCCTCATACATTATCGATGGATTCATCCAATTGAGAGGTACTTCATTTATATGTTTTTCATCTTAAGTAAACAATTCTTGGAACTTCATTAAATATATAATTATGTTTTATTTGTTTTAATTCAAAAATATCTTAGTCATTTGAAATCATACGTGAAAAATAAATCTCAATTTGAAGGCTCTATTTCTGAAAGCTATTTATTAGAGGAGTGTATTAACTTTTATTCTAGATACTTGGATGATAAAGAGACAATATTAAATTGAGTTATACATTTTGACGACACATCAATTCAATCTCAACTACATGGGAAATCAAAAATCTTTCTTACTATTGGCTAATCAGTTGGGAGGATCTCAAATGTTACACTGACAGAAATAAAATTATTACATGCACATTGATTTGTACTGCTGAATAGTGAAAATGTAGATCCATTTATTGAAGAGCTCAGGATATAAACAAAGAGATGAATGAGAAGCTGAACAAAAAATGAGAAATATATAACAAAAGTTGTTAATAAAGATCTTGTAGAATGGTTTTCACGTCGTGTAAGTTCATAAATATTGTAATCAATATATAGGTTGACACAAATATTTTATAAATATAATAATGTATATTACTTTTTTTAGATCGTGAATAATGATACTTGGGCTAAGTTTTTAGAATATTTTAACTTTATGGCTTGAGTTCCTCTAAAATAGGCTAGAAAATTCAATGCTTATAATGTGAATGACTTTAAATTTCATACAGTCGATTGGGAAGAGGGTTTGAAAACACAGAATAGTGGTATATTTATAGTTTCCAAATTAGGATACTATTGAAAGCCGACTTATATTTTTGAATTAAACTACCACATGCATTTTTAGTTGTTTTATTTAAATGAAAGTAGGTCAATATTACCAAGGGTATTAAAAGAGATTCCTTGAAATTTACTTCTGTGAACTTCTCTTACTTGATGGATATCAGTGACCATGAATTACATGAATTGTATATCTTCTCATCATAAGAGAAAATGGTATATTATGTGGAAGATGTCATGGATGAAGGGTAGAGTGTAGTTTCTCACATAAAGTAAAGAGACTTGTATGATATGGGTGATGAAGTGGAATATTTGACCTCTAACATTGAATCTCATCAACAATAAGAATTGAACTTATTTCTCCACCATGATATTGAAAATATTAGTCTTTCAAGGGTGGAAAAAGTAAATGAAGTAATGATGGAGTAGGATAGTGACATTATTTAAGGAAAAATGATTATATGTACAATAATCCATTAATTTATCAACCAATTATGTTATATGTACAATTATTCATTATCATAACTATGCATATTTTGTTTGTTAGTATTGTGTATCATTTATTATTTCTATTTTTTATGTATGATTTTTTTTGAAATATATGTTCTAAAGTTGATTTTATTTGATTAAATGGTAATAATTACAAGGAAAAACCATTTCACTAATCTCACTCAACTCCCAGTTGATGTTCCCTCAACCACACAGATAGCTGATGATACATTAGTCTCCCTCCCTACAACATTTGAGACACCCTCCTTCCACCCCTATTAGCATCTCTCACACCCTCCTTTATTCCATTAGTGTCTGGAACACCCTCCTTCTCTATTCTATAAGCATCTGGGACATTGGATCCCCATTCAGTAGGTTTAACAACAAGGGAACATCTCTTCACTCCTGTTTCTTCATGAGGATATTGGAGAGTGATAGTTATTGATATAAATTTTAAAGTAAATAAAGTTATTGCACATTTTTTATAATACTAACTATTTTTTCATAAAATATGCAAACAATGTTACTAATTTGACAAATATGAACAATTTAGATGTATGTAATCTGAATGGATTGAAGATATTTGTCCCATTTAACTGTTAAGGGGTCCTCACGAATGATGTCATAGGATTATTTGGACAGATTCTAGGCTAGTTGGCGGTAGATTCAGTTACCCTTCTGATTACTTATTCTGATTGGAGGCATATGCCTCAATATTGGAAGAATAAAGTCTTTGATTCCCAAATAAAGGCAATTTTAATATATCATGGTTTAATTTAATGTCATTATATAATTAAATTCTAATATTTTAAAAATGAATCTCTCTATACAAATGTTATTCCACTTTACTATTGCTGATCTTATCGCATGAAAGTGGATGTTTAAAAATTTGGGTAAGAAATGGAAAGATTTTACATAGATAGTATGGAATGAATTCAATAATACATCATTAACCACTCAATAATAGTATGATAATATACTTAAAGGGGTACTTAGAGAGCAGTGGAAGGTGTTTACTGATATCCACCATCATGAGAAGCATGTGGTATTGAAATATATATTATTATGTTAATCTCATTATATATATATACATGAGTATAAAAAGGATATGATATTAAATACATTACTATTAAATTAAATTTTATTTATTTTAGGATGTTTCAAGGAAAAATGCATCAAGTTGAGCTAAAAAAATCACCCCCACGCTGCCGAGTCAAAGAGTTTTTCCAAAAACAGATCAAATCTGGTAATATTTTCATTAGTTTAAATATTTATAAGATAAAATTATCTATTTCATATATTAAATTGTTGATTTATCTTTGTTTAATGTAGTCAAAGAATTTAGGTCACCAAGTCTCCCGAACAGAACTTTGGTTGGATGTTCGTACAAAATCTGATGGGAGTTATGTGAATGATCCTGCCAACGAAGATGAGGTATAAATTCATTTTTCATTGTAATAACTTATTATCATTTGTCACTATGTTAATATGTATTTATTTAAATATGAATGATATTTTATTTATAGATAAAAATAAAAGAACTATGGGATGCTAATCCTGTGCAGTCCTTCTCAGTCTCCTAGGATGATCGAGTTGGTCAAGTTCTTAGGAAGAAGCATCTTGGTTGCATGCACGAGATGGGTTTGGGACCATTACCATATTAGGTCTTTGGAAGACCACTGAGGATTGCAACAACATCTACTCCTTTTTGTAGTTACTCCCTACCTCAATATGCACAAAGGGAGTTTGTTACAATGCAAAGAACAATTTAGGAACAGGGGTCTCATATAAAGATACAAGATGAAAAGGTCGTTGCTCTGCAGAAAGTTTTGATTGAATTATACCAGCAGGTGACTGAATGTGTCTCCAATGATATTTCATCAATGGATGGTTTGAGTGAGCAAGTAAATAACATAACTTCATAATCATTTAGTACACAAACTTTTATTCTTTTTAAGTTTAAATTTAAATATATGGCACTGTTTAATTTTTAAAAAAATTATCATACATGTTCCCATAGTAGGGAGTGGAGATGGAGACATAGATAATGTCGATCAAATCTCATTGAGTAGTGATTATAATTTTATTTAGATTCCATGATGATGTGTAACTAAACTTATGATATACTAACACTAATATGGTGATTGAGAAATCATGTTGTGGTTTCTAGTTGGGGATATATGTATTTACCTTACATTGAATGAAAATCTATATGCTTGGTTAATTTTCTATGTGTTTTATAAAGTTTACCTTATACTCATCATTCTTAGGCTCTTAAGGGTTTTTTTAGTACCCCTTGAAATTACACCTCTTATTATTCTTTTAAAAATCTATAGTCTCTTTCAACTATTTATAAACTTTATTTATTTATGATTTTAACTTGGTAATTCACCAAGTAATACTTGAAAAAATAAACATGCTGGTCAGCTTGCATCTAGACACACCACTAGTATTTTGCTTGTCTGTGAAAAATATAGATTATTTAATTCACTCTCCTCTCAGGGCTATCTCAAGATCGTTATATATGGTAAATATTAATATAACATATAACTTATTATCCAGGAGACCACCATAAACTATTAATTTCTTTCTCAAACTTCTCATATATTATTAAATAGATTCTCCATGTTGAATATCATACAACACTACTAGAAATTCATCCTATACCAAAACCTCGCTCCCAACGGTTTAGAGAAACCATTGGGATAGGATTCATATACCAAAGGTTTGTTGAAAAACGTTGGTATAAGAAGTTTTAGACTGTATTTTCCCAAGGGTTTGAAGAACCGTTGGGATAGGCATATTTTTCCCAACAGTTTTTTGAAACTGTTTGGATAGGGGAGAGTGTACCCCCTTATGACAATGGTTCATTGAAACAGTTGGGATATCTTTGATAATATTACCCAACGGATTTTAAAAACCATTGGAATAAAAATCCACAAATGCAGCTCACGATTCCGATCTTGATCCGCCCACATTGCGCCCTAAACGAGAGCTCGTTCCAGCATGTAAACCCTTCTTCCCAGCAACTCATTTTTTGTTCTTCCACATAAATTTTTTAAGTTATAACTCCTACCTTCATCTATTCCATTTTTCATTTGGATTTCTTTGAAGACAAGGTTTTTTTTTGTTTCTTTTTTTGATTATCCCTAAACGAAAACTTCCCTATTCTTTGCGAACCCTTCTTCCCAACCTACGATCAATCCTTGATTCAAGTAAGTGTTTATTCTTCCACCTCTAATAGATGATAACACGATGTATCCTATTTACCCTAACATAACACATGATTCCTCTAGTAGAATATCTATTCAAATGATGATTTCTCTAGTTCAGAAATTTGTATCTATGGAATGCTATGTCGTTTCATAGAGTTCCTTTACACATCATTCCACTAAATAGAGTTCCTTTTAGGAGTTCTACTGAGACCCTTTTGATTAGAAGCATGGTTCATGTATTATAGTGATATTTTTGTGATTACCTATTATATTGATCCAACATGGTAGTGAGTTCTTAAATGGTAGGGAGACCTACTATGGGTTTCCATTTCATAATTTATTTTTCAAGGGAATGGGAGGGGGGATGTGCAGTGGGAGGGGGGGCTATGGAGTGGGAGGGTGGGGCTGTGCAGTGGGAGGGGGCTGTAGGGGGGTTGTGTAGTGGAGGGGGTTATAAGGGGTGTGTAGTGGGAGTGGGGGGGGAGTGCAGTGGGGGAGGGGGGCTGTAGGGGGGTGGCTGTGCAGGGTGGGGGGATGCAAGGGGTGAGGGGGTGTGTAATGTGGGGGGTGGGGGCTGTAGGGGGAGATGGGGGAGGGGGACTGCAGGGGGGGGTATGCAGTGGGAGGTGGGGGTTGCAGGGGGGTGTGCAATGGGATTGGGGGATGTACACTCCCAACACTCAAATCATTTAAATACATGAAAAATACACATGCCTTGCCATATCCCAAACATATAATAGCTCATCCTTATAATATTTTGGCTATACACAGACCGAAACTATCCTCCATCTCAACTGCTCGATCTTCATTGTCCCAAAATTTGATATGACATTGAATGTAGATGTATCATTCCCACATGCCTAGAATACCCCAACTACTAAATATAATCAATCAATCCCTTCTGTGGGAACTACCCCCATAGGAATTACCTACCTCATCACTTCCCGACCGAAGGTATCAATATCCTAGTGGTTCCACAACAACCATCATCCCATAACACCCATATTAGAAGCATCACACACCATCATTTCCCACATCCCATCATATTCTCATTTCACAATCACACCATACATGATGCCATTAAAATACCACATCAAACTCAATGCTCATACAAGTCCTGCATCACTCTTGATGCCCATATATTAACCACACTTTGTCAATTCACTTATCACACATTAACCTCATGCACCAATTTCCATAATAAAAAACTAAAAACCATAGTCACATTCTCAAAATGTAACTATAACTATCATGGGTTCTATGAAATGTGAGTGGGCTCTCACTCTTGATGTCCATATATACCTTACCGAATTTTCTAGAGGCATAATCCAGGATGATCTCTTTCTCTTGGTTTTTGAGTGAAATAAAGCCGCAAAATCAATGTATCATGATTTTAATAGACTGATGACACTTAGTAAATAACCATCCTACTAAAAATTAAAGTTTTTTATTACATATTGTACGATTTATTGAATTCAGTATATATCTATTCAAACTCACCTAAAACAATGGATAGTTAAATTATCTATGGACATCTCGCCCACCCCATGGACACCCCACCCCCTAGACACCACGCCCACACCCCGGGACATCCCTTAACCCCCTGGATAGCCCCGCCACCCCCGTGGACAGCCCACCCACCCCCTGGACACCCCTTACCCCCCAGGACAACCTTCTAACCCCTGAGGATAGCCTACCCACCCCCTGGACACCCCCTACCCCCTGGACAGCCCCCCCGCCCCCGTGGATAGCCCACCCACACCCCTGGACATCCCTACCCCCTGGACATCCCCTCCAACCTCGTGTACAGCCCGCCCACCCCCTGGACACCCCCTACCCCCCAGTACAGGCTTGTGACCCCTGAGGATAGCCTGCCCACCCCCTGGACACCCCTACCCCTCTGGACATCCCCCCACCCCCATGGATAGCCTGCCCACCCCCTGGACACCCCCACCCCCCTGGGCAGCCCCTCCACCCCTGTGGAAAACCCACCCACCCCATGGACACCCCTACCCCCTGGACACCCCCCCACCGTGGATAGCCCCCCACCCCCTAGACACCCCCACCCTATGAACAACACCCCCCCCCCCCCCCCCCGTGGACAGCTTTCCCACCCACCTGGACACCCCGTACCCCCCTAAACAGCCCCTCCACCCCCGTGGACAGTGCGCCCACCCCTCTAGACACCCTGTACCCCCTAGACAGCCCCCTCCACCCCCATGGACAGCTTTCCCACCCCCATGGACACCCCGTACCCCCTGGAAAACCCCGCCACCCCCGTGGACAGCCCACCCACCCCCTGGACACACGATACCCCCCTAGACAGCCTCACCACCCCTGTGGATAGCCCACCCACCCCCTGAACACCCTGTACCCCACTGGACAGCCCAACCACCCCCGTGGAAAGCGTGCCCACCCCCCTGGACACCCCGTACCCCCTGGATAGCCTCACCACCCCCGTGGACAGCCCGTCCACCCCCTAGACACACCGCACCCCCTAGAACCCCCCATGTGGGTAGCCCACCCACCCCTAGACACCCCCTACCCCCTGGACAGCCCCGCCACCCCTGTGGACAACTTTCCCACCCCATGGACACCCCGTACACCCCTGGACAGCCCCACCACCCCTGTGGACAACCCGCCCACCCCCTTGACACATCGTACCCCCTGGATAGCCCCCCACCCCATGGACTGCCCGCCCACCCCCATGGACACCCCTACCCTTTTAGACAGCCCCGCCACCCCCGTGGATAGGCCGCCCACCCCCATGGACACACCTTGCCCCCTGGACAGCCCACCCACCTCCGTGGACAACCCTCCCACCCCCCTAGACACCCCGTACCCCCTAGACAGCCCCACTACCCCTGTGGACAACCCACCCATCCCCCTAGACACCCCGTACAACCCTGGACAGCCCGCCCACTCCCCCTGGACACATCGTACCCCTTGGAAACCCCCACCACCCCCCAGATACCCCATCCCCCTGGACACCCCCACCCCTGGAAATCCCCCCACCCCCTTGACACCCCAGACCCCACTAGATAGCCTCGCTACCCTCATGGATAGCCCGACCACCCCCTGTGGATAGCCCACCCACCCCCCTGGAAACCCCGTACCCCCTTGGATAGCCCCTCCACCCCCATGGACAGCCCGCCCACCCCCGGAAACCCCGTACCCCTTGGACAACCCCACCCACACTCTGGACACCCCACTCACCCCCATAGACACTCCGTACCCCCTGGATAGCCCCCACCCCTGGAAATCCCCCCACCCCCTAGACACCCTGACCCCCCTGGATAGCCTCTCCACCCCCGTGGATAGCCCGCCCACCCCCTGGACACCCCGTACCCCCTAGACAGCCCCCCACCCCCGTAGACAGCCCGCCCACCTAGACACCCCGACCCCCTAAACAGCCCCCACCCCCTGGACACCTCCGACCCCCCTGGATAGCCCCGCCACCCCCCTGGACACCCCGCACCCCCTGGACACCCCCACCCCCTTGGGTAATGTATGTGATCAGTCAAATAATCTACTAAAATATAAA
Source organism: Viscum album (assembly GCA_963277665.1). NCBI lineage: Eukaryota > Viridiplantae > Streptophyta > Magnoliopsida > Santalales > Viscaceae > Viscum > Viscum album. The sequence continues at coordinate 796,289,384 of OY728126.1, read as the reverse complement.
ATTTATTTGATCTAAAATTTAGTCAACTCCTGAATAATTCTCCTCCACTGGTGTACATGATCTTGTACACTCATGTATAGTTCTTCAAAGATATTTTGTTATAAATATAGTATTTTTTTGACTTTTATATTATGATTCTCATATAGAGTAGTGTGTCAATTATGGTTTCATATAAAGTGACCAATTCTCATTTACTTAAATATATTTTCGATGAAACATCAATCTTATTGAATTGCTTTCGACGAAACGACTTATAACATTTTTTTACAGAATGGATAGAAGTTGGATGTATGAAACTGATCAGATCTCAAGCGATTTTCAAAACAATTTGAAGATATTTTTAGATTTTTCATTTCACAATGCTTCAGATAGTGGTCACATACACTGCCCCTATTACAAGTGTGTTGGAAGACCTTGGTTGAGCCGTGAATAAGTCAGCTACCACATAAAAAAATATGGTTTTCAAGCAAAGTACTCCGCGTGGTATCACAATGGGGATAAAATGACATCTCAAATTGTTGATGATCCAAATAAGAGGAATTGATTGGAGAATTTTTTATATGACCGGTTTCCATTTATTCATCATCATGAAAAAGAAAGGATTCCGACCCAAGAATATTTCGATATGATCACACATGATGCGTCTAATGAAAATAATGATGTTGTCAAGGTGAAAAAATTGAATGATACTGCCATGAATCCAATATATCGACAATGTGGTAAAATAAAAAAGCTATAATTTTTAATTCAATTATTTCATGGGAAAACTATGTATGAGATTTTTAATACTTCCATCGATTACATTCTTACCTTATTAAAGTAATTACTTCAAAATTATGCAGATATTCCCTCAAACCACTATATGTCATGAAAGTTAGTTGAGGAACTTGGATTTTCAAGAAACAAAATTCATGCTTGCCTGAAAGATTGCAGTTTATTCTGGGAGGAAAATCTTGAAAAAATGATTGTATAAAATGTGGCACATCCCACTGGAAGACAAAAGCTAATTGAATACCATCCCATGTGCCACAAAAAGTAATGTGGAACTTTCCATTGATCCTAAGACTCCATAATCTTTTTATGTCTGATGAAATATCAATAAAAATGCGATGGAATGATACCGAGAGAAAGAATACTAATGATGACTTGGTTCACCCTATAGATGGATTTTTGTGGTAGAGATTTTATGCTTGATATCCTGATTTTGCAGCTGATGTGCATAATGTGAGGTTGGGTCTTTCATGTGATGGTTTTAATCCGTTTGGGTAGATGCTTACATCACACATCACATGGATGATTTTTATACACATTTATAATCTCCCCCCATTGTTGTGTATGAAAAAACCTTTCACTTTCATGAGTATACTCATATCTGGACCTTCTGATCCCAGCAATGATATAGACGTATACATGCAACCTTTAATAAAAGAGTTGAAACTTCTTTGTGATGTGGGTATGAGCACATACGATGCATGTTCAAAAGACATATTTCAGATGCATGATGTGCTTATATAGATGATCAACGATTTTACTGCTTATGAAATGATGTCTGGATGGAGCATGAAGGGAAAACTATCATGTCTTGTTTTTATGAAGAATACATGATCCAGAAGACTGAAACATTGTTGTAGTTTCAGTTTTATGGGACATCGACGATTCTTCCCAATGGACCATCCATATAGAAATAATCATCGAAGATTTGACACTACCATGGAGACCGATGATCCACCTTAGCATATGTCTGTAACTGATGTGCTTAATGAATTGAAAGATTTCAGTTTCTCATTCAGGAAGGGTCAAATAAAATCTGGAAAGAGAAAGAATGTTTCCACTGAAACCTGTTACAATTGGAATAAGAGAAGTATCTTCTTTGATTTTTCTTATTGGTTAACCAATTGGTTACGTCATTAATTAGACGTAATACACATTAAAAAAAATATATGTGAAATGTTGCTGTCGATTATTCTAAATGTTAATGGAAAGACAAAAGATGATTTACGGTCTCAACGTGACTTAGTGGATTGGGGGATTAGACCGGAATTACATCCTGTGCGTATCAGTGAAAATAAATGGAAACTTTCATGTTATTCTTATGTGATGACAGATACAGAAAAAAAGTAATTTATGGAAGTAATATAGACTATTAAATTTCCTAATGGCTATTCAAGCAACATATCTAAACGGGCCAACAGAAAAGAGTTGAAGCTAAAATCTTTGAAGACTCATGATTATCACATCTTTATACATGAGTTGATTCTAATAGAAAATCTTCATCTTTTTTCCAATAATGTAAGGGTGGCTGTTATTCGGTTGGCCCATTTGTTTAGAGATATTTGTGCTAAGAAGTTTTCCAAGTCTTTCTTGCAAAAAATGTTGGCATATTCCCCATTAATTTTGTGCGAGTTAGAGAAAATATTTCCTCCATCATTTTTCACATGCATGCTGCATCTGACTGTCCATATTCCAACTAAAATACTTCTTGGAGGACCTATTTATTTTCGTTGGATGTATCCAATTGAAATAAATATGTACACAATAAAGTCTTATGTCCGTAACAAGAATAATCCCGAAGGTTCTATCGTGAACGGTTACTTGGATCAAGAATATAGGGATTTCTGCTCTATGTATTTGTCTGATCTTACTACAAGAATGAATAGACCAATGAGAAATGAAGAAGAAAAGTATGAGAAAATTGAACCCAGTTTTCCATCACTTCCTTAAATAGGAGGAATTCCTGGATCATACGCATTGACAACATTAAGCCTTGAAGATCGGGAGATGGCACATCACACAGTTTTGTTCAACTGTGATTTGTTCGATGACTACATCTTGTAAGTAAATTGTATATTTATATCTTATATATATATATATATATATATATATATATATCTATTAAACTATTCTTATTTTTATCTACATGGAATATAAAGAGATGATAAATAGAAAGCATTGTTCTTTATCTTTGAGAAGGAGGGAGACTTTGCATAGAAAAGATTTTTCTACTTGGTTAAAATTGAAGGTAACAATATTAATATTTAAAATAATTAAAACAATAATTACTTAAGTTTTATATTGATTTATATTTTAGGTATTGAGTTTTCCTGCTGAATCTATCTCTGAGGAAATAAGAGCTTTGGCTTTTGGTCCTAATACCATGGTTCGTGACTGTAAATCAATTGTTATCAATGGGTACAAATTTATTATCACTTAATGAACAAAGAAAATGAGAACAAAACATGATGGTGTTATGGTTACTGCCACAACAGACTGTTATGCTAGTGCATCAGATAGTAGACCACGATTTGAAAATGTAGGTTATTACAGAGTCGTTGAAAAAATAATAATATTGGATTATTGTTCGCATGGACGAGTCACACTGATGAAATGTAAGTGGTTTGATTCGATGAAGAGGTAGGGAACATTTATTGATCAATGTGGATTTCGAGTAATTGATATGATTCACACTGTCATGACCCCCTCCCACCAAAGATGCCCCTCCTGAGCTGGCAATGGTGAAAGGGAGATAATGACCCCTGAGTCCCACCTCCAGTAGGCCCCGGGGTGGCGACTAGCACCAAGGGTATGAGTTTTCACAAATATGGGAGGCATTACCCTTTTTATTATTTAAGATCAGGAAATAGGACAAGTCAACCACCAAAAAGAAAAAGAACAAGTGTATAGAAATAAACCCAAACCAATCCCACATGCATGTTTAAATAGTTCTAAAGCAAGGTACAAGTACAAGAAAGCTCAAAAGTACAGTACCAAAAGAAACAAGTGTACAAAAACTGCAACAACTCCAACTGTCCCGACTAGTAGGGTCCCGCACGGCCCTGGTAGTCCTACTGTAAACCTAAAAGTAAACGTAGGGTGAGCATACAAGTATACTCAGTAGGGAAACCTAAAGCTCTCGTGCACAAGTGGGGAGACATCCTAATGTCCCGTGAGAACAACAAAAGAAACCTAACAAGGAAATCTATCCACCCAAAATCACCAGCCACACTCACCAAAAACACAATCACAACAGGTAGTAGTATATAAGAACAAGAGTATTGGGTACCCTGCACCATTCCCCTTTAGTTAGATGCTCTTCCTAATGGCGAACGTCCTGACGCTGCCACACTCTCCCCGCCCGCACACACCTAGGCCTCACAACCACGTATCCCGCCCGCACACACCTGGGACTCACAACCACGTATCCCGCCCGCACACACCTGGGCCTCACAACCACATATCCCGCCCACACACACCTGGGCATCATCCTGAAGATTCTTCGGAAATAGTAAAACCTACCCGAAGAGACTTGGGCTAAAACCACCCCAATCGAAACCTACCTGAAGAGTCTTAGGTGTAAGGTCGCCTCAAGCCATCACAGCCTAGGGAAGAAGGAGTAGGAAGGAGTTAGTAACTAAGGGGAAAACACCCTCTCCCATGAAATGAGAGTGTTCGGCACTAAGTTCTCAACATGGGTGGGGTGCGATAAAACAAAAAAGATACAGATATATATATATATATATATATATATATATATATATATATATATATACCAAACACATAGCCCAACCTATGGCTTCTAAACAGAGAAACTAAGCACGTTCCTCAACACTGCTACTACGAAGCATGCATACAAAAAACAACCCCAACCGCATTTAGGTTTTCATGTTTCAACAGAATCAGTTTATTAGTTCCTTAACTACTGGGCAACTATCCACAACTAACCACATCAATCGTTCGTAAATCATATCCCTACCATCCACAAATCAAGTTAGGAAAACACAAGCAACATAACAAAGTCCCTCTTATTAACCAACCAACCCCATTGATTATTAATCTCATTCCATTACCATGACCCACCATTCATTAACTCTTCCACTTTTTATTTATTATTCACAACCCATAGTTCGTTCACATTCAAGCCCATCCCTGCAACCCCGCTACCAACCACCATAACCACAAACACACCGAAACCTGTACATCATTATCCCTTTAATACCATTTATCACAGCCCCGCTTCCCATCACCAACATATCATTCACACCAACCCACAACCAAGCCAAACGTAGCCCCGCTGCTCACCCGATCCACAACAACCCACAAAACACCCCCTTTCACATGCCACGTATCCAAGACAACACCTACATGTTCATTATTCTATTTTTGTTCAACCGGGGTGATCATACAAGGGTTCCAGATTTTAAATCAACCAAATTTACATGATTAACCAATTCCCATATTCCATAAAGTTTCCATAAAAAAAAAGGTCTATAAAGATAGGGAAACATTTAATTTTGCAAGAAAAGGCCCCCAACGACCATGATTTTCAGTGGGCTTAAGCCTATTCAATTCACAACATAACATCACAGGATATAACAAGTAGAGTAACAGTGATCACAAACTTCCCAACCCCGTTATATAAGCCAGTTATTATATTTATTAAACCAGTTCAACTGTGTTTCATGAAAAAAGAGGAAACCCACCCCGCATGATGCAAAAATTAGAGAGAGAAAGGTAAGATCCCTACTTCAACAGGTTCTGATCACAACGCTCCCCCGGATCAACTTTAGAAGACATCCGTCGGTGTCCGTCACTTCTGTCGAGTCCCGGAAAAACCTCCTCGAGTGGAAGTTGGAAAGGAAAGGCCGAAGGAAAGACAACGGATCCAAGCTCAGAAGTTCCGCCTCGTCGTTACGATCCCGTGGCCACTGACGGATCGTAAATCGGAGCCCGGACGAAGAAGTTATGGAAGAAAAGGAGCCTTCGAGCCTCTTGGGAGATCTCTGCTTAGAGGAAAGGGGAGGAGAGGGGTGAGTTAAAAAGGAGTAGGGTACCCCTCCTTTTATAGGAGAGAAAAACAAAATTACACGGCGTGTACTTTATGGTACACGGCGTGTACTCGACCATTTCACACGGTCACCACGTGGCTTCCAACACGGCCTTCAACGCGGCACGCGGCTGTTGACTGGTCAACACACGACTTTAGGGTAATGCATACGCGAGGAGGGACTACACAGTGTGTAGTACTGGGTACACGGCATGTACCCATTTATTTTCACACGGTAAGGACACGGCTCCAACACAGAACACAACCGTTGACTGGTCAACACACGGCTTGAGGGTAACGCATACGCGAGGAGGGACTACACGACGTGTAGTACTGGGTACACGACGTGTACCCATTTATTTCACACAGCAAGGACACGACTCCAACATGGAACACAGCTGTTGACTGGTCAACACATGGCATGGGGATAACGCATACACGGGGAGGGACTACACGACGTGTAGTTTAGGGTACACGGCGTGTACCCATTTCTTTCACACGGCAAGGACACGAACTTGAACATGGGGTATACCCGGAGAGGGGGTACATGACATGTACTCATACTACACGGCGTGTAGTTTCAAAATTCTGAAAAGTGTGGGAAAAGTCCATTTTACCCTCCAGAACACTTTGTGACCTTATTTTTGACAAAGGAATGGGCCGGAGAGGTCTATACCATTACATCAGATACCTCTTAAAACATTCTCGTCCCCGAGAATTAAAAAACCAACCCAGAGGAACCCAACAAGATACCTCTTAGGGTTTTCGTTATAACAGGAACCCAACCAACAACCCTAATCATATGTGTTAGGAATTCCTTCTCCTATGTCGAGATATTATCCGCTTTAGGCGGAACTGACTCGCCTGCATGGGTTTAATCGCATCCTCATTAATGCATATCGATTAAGAATTGGGTCTTCCCAATTTCATACATTAGGATTTTTCAACTTGCTCTACCCCCAACACCACACAACTAACACACTGCCCGAACATGTGGTTTGGGGAAATTCCTTCTCCTACGTCGAGATATTATCCTCTTTAGGTGGCACTGACTCGCCCGCATGGGTTCAATCGCATATGCATTAATGCGTCTCAATTAAGGATCAGGTTTTTCCCTTTCCCCACACATCCGGACATGTTACACACTTCCAGAGAACAAGGAAACAAAAGTTCTCACAACCGACAAGCCAAGAATTCCATATCAAAGGTACAAAGTAAAACATCAAAATAATGCTCATAAGAACAAGGGAAAAAACAAGTCAAAACAACTCCGGGTACTGAGCATGCATCTGGGCCTCCCGCTCCCAAGTGCTCTCCTTGAGGCTACCATGCCTCCACAACACACGAACCAAGGGAATGGTCCGTCCACGGAGCACCTTCTCTTTAAGATCCTCGATTATGACTGGTCGTTCCTCGAAGGTCCCGTCGTCTCCCATATCCAACTCTCCCCAGTCGATAACGTGAGAGTCGTCGTGTAAGTATCGACGTAGCTGGAAGACGTGGAAGACGTCATGAACCTTCTCTAACTGAGGTGGAAGGGCTAGATGATATGCCACCTCGCCGACTCGCCTCAACACCTCAAAAGGTCCGATGAACCTAGGTGAGAGCTTGCTCCCTTTCCCTAACCTATGCTACCCCCATCGTGGGGAAACCTTCAAGAACACATGATCCCCCACCTTGAACTTCAAGGGCCTCCTCCGATGATCATCATAAGACTTCTGTCGGTCCTGATCCACTTTCATCCTCTCACGTACAAGCTGGAATTTCTCTGTGGTGCTCTGTACTACCTCTGGCCCAAGAGCACCTGTCTCACCAACCTCTTCCCAGCAAATGGGTGAATGACATGGTCTTCCATACAAAGCCTCAAACGGTGCCATACCAATATTAGAGTGTAAGTTGTTGTTGTAGGCAAACTCTACTGAAGGCAAGTGTCGTACCCATGATCCTACGAAATCCAGAACGCATGCTTGTAGCATGTCCTCCAACTTCTGGATAGTCTGCTCTGTCTGATCATCGGTCTGGGGGTGGAAAGCAGTGCTAAGGCGTAACTGGGTGCCAAAAGCATGCTGTAACCCTCTCCAGACTCGTGAGGTAAACCGAGTATCCCGATCTGAGACGATAGTCTTCGGAACTCCATACAAACACACCACCTCGTCTACGTACCTCTGTGCTAAGGTACTTACCAGGCCCGACTCCTTAATTGCTAAGAAGTGAGCTGATTTCGTCAGTCGATCCATCAATACCCAGATAGCATCATAACCTCCCTAAGCTCTGGGTAGTCCTGTGTCGAAGTCCATCAATATTTCATCCCAATTACACTCGGGGACATCTAAAGGATGCAACAAACCACTGGGAACACGGTGTTCAACCTTCACTTGCTGACACACTAGGCATTTATCCACAAACTCTGCCACTGCTCGTTTCACCCCGGGCCACCAAAACTATTCCCTCAACCCTCGGTACATTTTTGAAACTCCTGGATGTACCGCCAAGGCTGAGCTATGGAACTCACGGAGAACTCCTTCACGCATCGCCTCCGGAACAAACAACCTTCCATGGAAAAGCATCCGATGTCGGCTGTACTCTAACCATCCTTCTGGAGCGTTTCCCTGATCGACACGATCCCGCATTACTTCCGACTTGGAGTCCCCCCACTGAGACTCTTCCACCTGCTACAACAAGGAGGAATGCACCGTCATCTGAAACAAACAGCCTCTAACACCTTCTACCCTTGCATCCAAGTGCAAGGCGGACAACTCTCCCATCGCTTTACAGGCATAAGTGGATTCCCGAACCACTTCCTTATGTGAATTCCTGCTCAGGGCATCAGCCACAATTTTGACCTTACCTTCAGTGTAAGAGATCTCTAAGTCATAGTCTTAGAGAAACTCAACCCATCTCCAATGCCGCAAGTTCAGGTCACGTTGGGAGAAGATATGACGCAGACTCTTGTGATCTGAGAAGACCACAAAGCGCTCCCCAAAGAGGTAATGTCACCACAACTTTAGTGCGAACACTACTGCTGCAAGCTCTAGGTCATGGGTGGCATAGTTACGCTCGTGAGGGCATAACTGCCTAGACCCATAACAGATCACTCCCTTCTTCTGCATCAGCACACACGCCAGACCAAGGCCATAAGAATCACAAAACACCTCATACAACAACCCCTCCTCTAGAAACTTGAGAACTGGAGCACTGACCAACTTCGCCTTCAGGTAGTCGAAAGCTTCCTGGCACTGCTCGCTCCACAGGAAGACCTGGTTCTTCCTAGTTAAAGCTGTCAATGGAGCAGAAACTCGAGAGAAGTCCGAAACGAACCTCCGATAGTAACCTACTAACCCCAGGAAACTACGAACTTATGCCACGCTCTTGGGTGCTGCCCAAGAAACAACTGCCTCCACCTTCGACAGGTCCACTGACACTCCATGCTGAGACACCACGTTCCCAAGGAAGTGTACTTCTTGCATCATGAACTTACACTTCGACAATTTCCCGTAAAGCTGGTGGTGACGAAAGACTTCTAAGACTGCCCTGAGATGCTCAACGTGCTCCTCCTTTGATCTTGAGTAGATCGGGATGTCGTCGATAGAAACAACAATGAACCGGTCCAGAAACTCTTGGAAGACAAAGTTCATAAGTCCCATGAACACAACCGGTGCATTCTTAACTCCAAACGGAATCACTAAAAACTCGAAGTGCCCATACCTACACCTGAAATCCGTCTTCGAGATGTCAGTGTCCTTCACCATCAGCTGATGATATCCAGATCATAGATCAATCTTAGAAAACCAACCTGCTCCCCTCAATTGGTCGAAGAGATCATCTATCCTTGGAAGGGGGTAACGGTTCTTGACTGTTACCTGGTTCAACCTTCGGTAGTCTATGCATAGCCTGAGACCACCATATTCCTTCTTCACGAACAAAACTGGAGCACCCCATGGCGATACGCTGGGTCAAACAAAACCCTTCCCCGCCAGATCGTCAATCCGAATCCGTAACTCCCGCAACTCTGAAGGTGCCATCCGATAAGGGGCCATAGAAATCAGATGGGAACCAGGCTGTAAGTCTATCCCGAACTCAATGTCACGTCGGGGGGGGGGGGGGGGGTAGAGTCACAACCTCCTCAGGAAAAACATTGAGGAACTCCCCAACAACCTCCGGGACATCCATCATCTCTGTATCAGCTGGGACCACTGATAACCCGCCTAACAAGGAAAGGAGAGGCTCCACATGCCGACTTCCCACCTGATAGCTCCTCTCGCCAACAAAAGCTACATGTTTCCCATCCACGTCGGAGAACACGACCCTTATTCGGAAGTAGTCGATAAAGAAACTAACGGAAAACAACCAATCGATGCCTAGGATGACATTGTATGGCTGCATCTGTAACAGAAGAAGGTCCCCAATAGATCGATGTGGTCCCAACATCAGCACACATCCCCGGAAAACACAAGATATGCTAGTCTGGCCTCCAACTGGTGTACTCAGCACCAGTGGTACGAAAATTCTCTCTACGTCTAGTCCCAAATAATGGGCTAGACCAGGTGCAAAAAAGGAGTGCGAAGCTCCCGAATCAAACAAGGAATAAACGAGAGTGCTGAACAAACAAATCATACCTCGCACCACCTCTGGTCCTGCCGGAGCTGCCAACTCTTCTACGTGCAACTGTCCATGCCCAGCTCCTCTGCCTCTCTGATGTCGTCCACCTCCCTGACCACGCCCTAGTCGAGGTCCCTGAGGAGAACCCTAAGGAAAACCTCCTCCCGCAAAGTCTGCCCTCGGAGGAGCATGGTCCTGCTACTGCTGGAAAAGCCTCGTCGGTAACTGGTGCTGCTGAGGTGGGCGCCGAACCTGCCCACCTCCACCGTACTGAGCTCGGGTCGGGCACCGACTCTGAATGTTCCCGAAACCCCCACAAGAAAAACACTTCGGTCTGGGGCTCGTGGAAAAGGGACGAGGACCTGAATATCTGAACTGGAACTGCTAGGGCCTGCTTCCCACTGGCTTGAACCTGGAAGGTCCCATCGCAGGAGACCTGCTACTGACTGCCTTCCCCTTCGACGGACCTGGATGGATCCCCTCACACAGTGCACCTCCCTGTGAGTGCATCCTCTCTACAACCTCTGCCTTCTTCTGTACTGCCAAGTACATCGGAAGGGTGAAGGGGGTGACAACATACTGGAGCGAAGGACGAAGTGCCTCCTCCAAACGTCTCGCCCGAGACTCCCCATCCGAAAAGAGATCCGGAGCAAAGCACAGAAGATCCTTGAACTTGATCCCCAACTCTCATACTGACATACTACCCTGCTGAAGGGAGATTAACTCCTGCCGCTTCTCCACCTTGATCATGTAAGAAAGGAATTCCTCTCGAAATTACTTCTCAAAGTCAGCCCACGAAACCTCTGCCTCTATCCTCTCTCCGAGGTAGAGCGTCCACCACTGTCGCACCGTACCTCTCAGCTGACTGAATGCTAGGGGAACCCAGTACTCCCTCGGAGCATGAATCAAGGTAAAAGTGATCCCTAGCTCCTCAAGCCACCCCTCCATCTCTGTATCCAAAGTACTACCCTCGTACTTCTTGAGGGTTTGCCACTAGAAAGAACGGAGAGTCTTCTGCAACTGGCTATCTTCCTCCTATCGGTCAATCCTCAACTGACCGACCACCTGAATCTGCTGGGCCTCGGCCGTCTGAGCCACCCGGGGATGACGTCCAGGTGCCATAGATATACAGTAAACAAAGATTGCCTAAGCCCAAGTAGAAAGGAAATTTTCTCAAGGTTTTCATTTTATCATTTTATTTCAATTTCTTTCCTAGAACACCCAAATCAAGTAAAACACAATCATGATGATGCATGTACCTTCCCTAGGGTCTCTACCCTACAATCAATGTAGTCTCACTTGGTCGTTCGGTAGGCTCAGAGTCCTTGCATCGGATCACGGGGGGCCCTAAAATCCCGTGTCCTAACCGGTATTCCCTGGCCTATGTCACGCACCAATATTAACTAACACTATTACCCTACCATCTCATGCAATCCTCACTGTGCCTAACTCCAGAATCCATCCTATCTCTCAACCATCACCTCTGATACCATTCTGTCACGACCCCTTCCCACCAAAGATGCCCCTCCCGAGCTTGCAATGGTGAAAGGGAGATAATGACCCCCAAGTCCCGCCTCCAATAGGCCCCGGGGTGGCGACTAGCACCAAGGGTATGAGTTTTCACAAATATGGGAGGCATTACCCTTTTTATTATTTAAGATCGGGAAATAGGACAAGTCAACCACCAAAAAGGAAAAGAACAAGTGTATAGAAATAAACCCAACCCAATCCCACATGCATGTTTAAATAGTTCTTAAGTAAGGTACAAGTACAAGAAATCTCAAAAGTACAGTCCCAAAAGAAACAAGTGTACATCAACTGCAACAACTCCAACTGTCCCGACTAGTAGGGTCCCGCACGACCCTGGTAGTCCTCCTGGAAACCTGAAAGTAAACGTAGGGTGAGCATACAAGTATACTCAGTAGGGAAACCTAAATCTCTCGTGCACAAGTGGGGAGACATCCTAATGTATCGTGAGAACAACAGAAGAAACCTAACAAGGAAATCTATCCACCCAACCTCACCAGCCACACTCACCAAAAACACAATCACAACAGGTAGTAGTATATAAGAACAAGAGTATTGGGTACCCCACACCATTCCCCTTTAGTTAGCTGCTCTTCCTAACAGTGAACGTCTTGACGCTGCCACACTCTCCCCGCTCGCACACACCTGGGACTCACAACCACGTATCCCGCCCACACACACCTGGGCCTCACAACCACGTATCCCGCCTGCACACACCTGGGCCTCACAACCACGTATCCCGCCCTCACACACCTGGGTCTCATCCCGAATATTCTTGGGAAATAGTAAAACCTACCCGAAGAGACTTGGGCTAAAACCACCCCAATCGAAACCTACCTAAAGAGTCTTAGCTGTAAGGTCACCTCAAGCCATCACAACCTAGGGAAGAAGGAGCAGTAAGGAGCTAGTAACTAAGAGGAAAACACCCTCTCCCATGAAATGGGAGTGTTCGGCACTAAGTGCTCAACATGGGTGGGGTGCGATAAAACACAAAAGATACAGATATATATATATATACCAAACACACAACCCAACCTATGGCTTCTAAACAGAGAAACTGAGCCCGTGCCTCGGCACTGCTACTACGAAGCATGCATACAACAAACAACCCCAACCCCATTTAGGTTTTCATGTTTCAACAGAATCAGTTTATTAGTTCCTTAACTACTGGGAAACTATCCACAACCAACCACATCAATCATTTGAAAAGCATATCCTTGCCATCCACAAATCAAGTTAGGAAAACACAAGCAGCACAACAAAGTCCCTCTTATTAACCAACCAACCCCATTGATTATTAATCCCATTCCATTACCATGACCCACCATTCATTAAATCTTCCACTTTTTATTTATTATTCACAACCAATAGTTCGTTCACATTCAAGCCCATCCCTGCAGCCCCACTGCCAACCACCATAACCACAAACACACCGAAACCTGTACATCATTATCCCTTTAATTCCATTTATCGCAGCCCCGCTGCCCATCACCAACATATCATTCACACCAACCCACAACCAAGCCAACCGCAGCCCCGCTGCTCACCTGATCCACAACAACCCACAAAACACCCCCTTTCACATGACACATATCCAAGACAACACCCACATGTTCATTATTCCATTTTTGTTCAACCGGGGTGATCACACAAGGGTTCCATATTTTAAATCAGCCAACTTTACGTGATTAACCAATTTTCACATTCCATGAAGTTTACATCCACAAAAAATGGTATAGAAAGATAGGGAAACATTTAATTGCGCAAGAAAAGGCCCCCAACGACCGTGATTTTCAGTGGGATTAAGCCTATTCAATTCACAACATAATATCACAGGATATAACAAGTAGAGTAACAGTAATCACAAACTTCCCAACCCTGTTATATAATCCAGTTATTATCTTTATTAAACCGGTTCAACTATGTTTCAAGAAACAAGAGGAAACCCACCCCACATGATGCACAAATTAGAGAGATGAAGGTAAGATCCCTACTTCAATTGGTTCTGATCACAACACTCCCCCGAATCAACTTTAGAAGACGTCCGTTGGCGTCCATCACTTCTGTCGAGTCCCGGAAAAACCTCCTTGGGTGGAAGTTGTAAAGGAAAGGCCGAAGGAAAGACAACGGATCCAAGCTCAGAAGTTCCGCCTCGTCATTACGATCTCGTGGCCACTGGCGTATCATAAATCGGAGCTCAGACAAAGAAGTTATAGAAGAAAAGGAGCCTTTGAGCCTCTTGGGAGAGCTCTGCTCAGAGGAAAGGGGAGGAGAGGGGTGAGTTGAAAAGGAGGAGGGGACCCCTCCTTTTATAGGAAAGAAAAACAAAAGTAAACGACGTGTACTTTATGGTACACGAAGTGTACTTAATGGTACACGGCGTGTACTCGGCCATTTCACACGGTCACCACACGGATTCCAACACAGCCTTCAATGCGGCACACGACTGTTGACTGGTCAACACATGGCTTGAGGGTAACGCATACGTGAGGAGGGACTACATGGCATGTAGTACTGGGTACACAACGTGTACCCATTTATTTTCACATGGCAAGGACATGGCTCCAACACGGCACACAACCATTGACTGGTCAACACACAGCTTGAGGGTAATGCATACGCAGGGAGGGACTACACGACGCGTAGTACTGGGTACACGGCTTGTACCCATTTATTTCACACGGCAAGGACACGGCTCCAACACGACACATGACCATTGACTGATCAACACATGTCTTGAGGGTAACACATATGCAGGGAGGGACTACACGGCGTGTAGTTTAGGGTACATGGCGTGTACCCATTTCTTTCACATGGCAATGACACAGCCTTGAACACGGGGTATACTCAGCGAGGGGGTACACGATGTGTACTCATACTACACGGCGTGTAGTTTCAAAATTCTGAAAAGTGTGGGAAAAGTCCATTTTACCCTCCATAACACTTTGTGACCTTCTTTTTTACAAAGGAATGGTCCAGAGAGGTCCGGGACATTACACACACTCTTGATACCGATGAACCATATGTATTGGAATCAATGGAAAAACAAATTTTTTATGTCAAAGACCATCTTCGACCTGAATTTGGTGTCATTATTGAAGTAATTCCAAGAAATATTTTTGATGATGGTGATGATGGAATTGACACCATCCCTACTAACATTGGAAACGATCCATTTATTACTTTTGATGACTCCAATATCTCAATTGTCAGAGTTGACTGTGAACCTGAAGTTGTGGTGTGAAATATATAAAATCATCCATTCATGTTCTCAATTCTTTTGGTTTACCTTGACTTGGGCTACTAAGGTTTGTACTATTCAAATTGATTTAATATTGATTACAAATATGTTGTATCCGACTTGACCATTATGTGAATTTTCAATGTTTATTAGTTGGAATTTTTATTTGAATTGCATTTTCTAATTTGGAATTGAACTGTATTTAAACCTATGAAACCAACATTTCTAACTTGGTGAACATTTCAATGCTTCAACTGTGATTTGTATAAAATTTTTATGACTCTAAGGCCTCTCTTTAACATTTTACCAGGTAATGAAAATGATGGTTTTTATTCTTCGACAAAACATGTATTGAAACCTGCATCATCTACCTGAGCTAAAGAAATTAAATTTTTCCTTAATTTTGACAACTGCTTTACCACTTATGAATCTGGTAGAATCAGTGTTCCATGATTTTAATAGACTGATGACACTTAGTAAATAACCATCCTACTAAAAATTTAATTTCTTTATTACATCTTGTATGATTTATTGACTTCATTATATATTTGTTCAAGCTCACCTAAAACAATGGTTAGTTAAATTATCCATGAATCCCCTTATTCCCTCTCATTTATTTTTGTTTTTTGGGTTACACATTAGTTATCCTTTTATATTTACTTCCATATTTGTTTTCAAATGCAGGAAATGAAACCAATTGAAGAGAGGCGATGAAAACAGATTATGGACAACAATAATCACATGACTGAGTTGGGAATTCCACCACTTGTGCCTGCAGTGAGTATTTTATTTCAAATATATTTATTTAAATAGTATATAATTTCATGTGATTAATTTTTTTTAAACATTTTTTCAGGATTCATCTATTAGGCGATAATTATTTGATGAGCATCCTAGTAGTGGTCCCAGTACTCGGGGTGTTCGTACGAGGGGGGGGGGGGGGGGGGTGGTACGGGAGCTAGACGATCTGGTCGGCATACCCGATTAGACATTGCCCCTCCCACTGACATAACATCCATCCCACATTCTGATCTCAATGTGCCATTAGGGACACATGATATATTTAGGCCTCACATGTTTTCCCCACCCTTTACATCTGAGCCTCCTCACCCATCTGTACCATATCCGATGATGATTCCCACTCCCCATCCAGCATTTGGCCAGCCATCCCTGTCATCTTCTTTTACTTCTGATTCCTTCTCTCCAGGATTTTATATTCTATCTTCTTTGACTCCTACTCTGCCAGAGTCTATCCCTATGGAGCATACATTGGGACCCAATCCATCTGTATAGGGTGTTCCTTCAGTTTATGCGGATCCAGCGGTGCCCTTTGATCAGACTATCGCATGTATACTTATACAACCCTATTTTTTTTACACAATTATTTATTTTCATTATAACATGTATTGATAAAATATTTGTTTTTATTTCATAACAGATACATCTAATTATAGGAGGCGGGGGAGTGGGCGTACACACATGCGTGCAGTGTGGAACCGCCACACACAGTTGATGGTGGACTACAATGAAGATAGCCAGTTGATTGAAAAATCAAGGCAGAAATGTCAAAGTTTTTTGGCGACACTTTAAAAATACTCCGACATCATTCATGTCAGCCTGCTCTCATGGAGACAGCTGCTAAATGAAGTCAAATATAAAGTTTGTGCATAGATATTGGAAAAAAAATCTGTTGTATTTAATGAAATATATTAATTTTTGTATTTATATGAATTAATATTTTGGTGTCAGCTGCAGTTTACTTTCCCCGATGGTGAGGGTGCACGACCAGCACATCTAAAGGATTTAGGAGAGCTTTGGAGAGCTTATAAGCATGAGTTGTACATTGGATAGCGTGCTAGAGTGGGCACAGAGTTAGAGGCGGTCCCTATCGTGGATGATTGTCCATTAGAATAGTACTGATAGATGATTACTTATTGGACGACTAGCCAATTTACGGTATTAATCAAATTAGAGGTATTTAAATGAAAATTTTCATGTTTTTTTGTTAATACTAATTATTAAATTTTATTTAGGATTCATTAGGAAGACATAAAAAAACATTGATTCTAAGAAATATGTCCACACATTGGGACGTACTACAATGCCAGATCATGAGAGGTAGTAGGTATGACAGTTTATAATCTTTCTTTATGACTTGAAATTTCTATTGCTTCCTCCATAATTTATTTGATTGCTAAAGTTGTTATATAATTTTAGTTATGCAATTAATGTTTTTTTGGTATCCTATTTTTAATTATATTTTCCTACATTAAATTTCATCATAGAGGCATAAATTGAATATATAAGGATGTGTGCCTTGAGCAAAAATATTTTGCTCGAGTAGAAAGAAGAAATATGGAAGTGCGGTTAATGAACCGACTCAGCAGCAGATTGTAAGTTTTACTTTGTAGATTTAAAATTTTAATCTATATTTTGTAACTTATCAATCTATTTATATTTGTAACAAGCTACTTTAGAGGCCCTTGATGCCCAGGAACATGAAAATTTTGGGCCAAACGATCACTTACATCAGGTGTTGGGAGATGAGCACCTTGGTAGAGTACGCTGCTGACCTGGGAAGAGTATAGTTTCAACGAGGTATTGTCCCTCCTTAGGTACGAATTTTAGTGCCATAGAGTTGCAGTAGGTTAATTAAAACGTAGAACATTCTGAAATAAGGGCCATAGAGATGTCATGATAGTCTGCTAGGGAAAACACTGCATTTATGAAACTGATGGAAGTTTTACGTCCAACACTTCCACCAGAGGCCGACACTGCTTGTGATGAATATATGTCATTGATGTGTTCTATATATGGTGCACCAATTGGTAGTTCTAGTGGTGGCCGAGACGATGGCAAGGAGGAGGCCGAGGCGGAGGAGCAGGAGGGTGAGGAGGAGGCCGAGGTGGAGGAGGAGGGTGAGGAGGAGGCTGCGGTGGAGGAGGAGGATGATGAGGAAGCCGAGGCTGAGTATGAGGGTGAGGAGGAGGGATAGGATGATGATGGGGATGATGAGGAGGATGAGGGTGAGGGTGATAATGATGGTGATGAGGGACATATTGATCCGTTACATTTTTGAATGATATTATTGACCTTTGATGTTTATTGATTTGTTGTGCCTGAATATATGTGTGATTAGGTAGGTCACATTATCTTTATTTTTTTTATCTATAAATAATAAAACTTGAATTGATGATTTTATGTGACTAATTCACCCCTCCCCTAGACATCCCCCACCCCCTAGACACCCCCACCCCCTGGACACCCCCCACCCCCACCCCCCACTGGATATGTGATCAAACTGTTACATGGGATATGTCTAAGCTTTAATATTATTGGATGTTGTGTCACTTGATGATGTGTTGTTATGGGTATTGTTTTACCCATCTGTTTCATGTACCTTCTACATGAAGAGTTTTGACATATAGAATTGTATTATTTATCATTCTCTATTTTGTAGGAAAAAAATTCATCATTATTCATGTATTATTTATGGTTCTGGTCACCAATCTGTGAGGTTCAGGAATTCCCATCAGGATATGTTAGAGCTAATCATGTAGTAGTGTACCTTGAAATCCAAACTGGTTCATGGTAGATTATTATCATAGATGGGGATATGTGTCTCTCCTTGATGTTGTTATCCATTCTATGTTGACCTGGTAGACATGATGTAGGATTTCAGGAACATGGGAGGTTGTTATGAGTGATTTATTTGGCCATAACTCATTTTAACAAGCTGTAAGTCACCTTGGGAATTTAGAAAAAGTATCATCGGGGAATGTTTTTAACTAATTCTATTGAAAATAGTTAATTATGTTTTCATGAAATTCATATTAATATATCTCCTATGTGAGTTATTGATCTGTGTATCCTCACTGATTCATTTAGTGTGACTTATTGATATTGAGTAGAATCATGCCTCTTAGATGAAATTTTAATAGACCATATGATGAAGTTATTGGTTAACCACAATAAGAGAGTCCCAATGTGGAAAAAAGTGTGGTTGAGATAGTTGTGTGTGCTATCTAAGATTTGGGACATGAACATGAACCCATTCATGTTCTTGCTCTTGTAGTGGAACCAAAAAATGATGAATCGAGAGATCAAGGTCAAGAATTTCTTCTTGAAAAACCACTAGTGTTCTAAGGAAAAATAATATTCATCACACTTTGTATTAGTTAAAAAATATAGATAAATTATTAATTTTCTTGGAAATACCTAATTCTATTAATGTAAAATGTGGTACCATCATAATGGAATGACTTGGAAGGATATAGTGGTACTATACCCTTGGAAATCCTCCACCCCCGTGGATAACCCGCCCACCCCCTGGATAGCCCCTCACCCTATGGACAACCCCGCCCCCTAGACACCCTGTACCCCCTGGACAGCCCCTCCCACCCCCGTGGACAGCCCGCCCACCCCCCTGGACACTCCCTACCCCCTCGGACAGTCTGACCACCCCCGTGGACAGCCCACCCACCCCCTGGACACCCCCTCCCCCTGTGGATAGCCCCCCACCCTGGATAGCCCTGCCCACCCCCGTGGATAGCTTGCCCACCCCCTGGACAACCCATCCCCCTGTGGAAACCCACACCCCCTGGACACCCCGTACCCCCCTGGACAGCCCCGCCCATTCCCGTGGACAACCCGCCCACCCCCCTGGACACCCGCACCCCCCTTGGCCAGCCTTCTCACCCCCCGTGGCCAGCCCAACCACCCCCTAGACACCTCCTACCCCCTGGACAGCCCGACCACCCCCGTGGACAACCCACCCACCCCCGTGGACAGCCCACCCACCCCCTGGACACCCCGTACCCCCCTGGACAGCCCCACCCATCCCCATGGACAACCCTCCCACCCCATGGACACCTCGTACCCCCCTGGACAGCCCGACCACCCCCGTGGATAGCCCGCCCACCCCCCTGGACACCCCCACCCCCTGGACACCCCCACCCCTGGAAATCCCCCACCCCCCCGGGATACCACCCCACCCCGGACACCACCCACCCCCCTGGACACCCCCTGAACACCACCCCACCCCTTGGACACCCCAATGGACAACACCCCCCACCCTTGACATCCCCCCCACCACCCTAGATAGCCCCCCCCACATCCCCCCTGGACACCCCGTACCCCCTGGACAGCCCTTCCACCCCCGTGGACAACCCACCCACCCCCTGGACATCCCCTCCCCCTGTGGACAACCCCCCACCCCTGGACACCCCGTACCCCCCTTAGACAGGACCAACCACCCACTAGACACCCCATACCCCCCTGGACAGCCTCGCCCACCCCTGTGGATAGCCCCACCCACCCCCGTGGATAACCTCTCCCCCCGTGGACAACCCCCCCACCCCCGTGGACAGCCCTCCCACCCCCTGGACACCCTTACCCCCCATGGACAACCCACCCACCCCCTAGACACCCCATACCCCCCTGAATAGTCCCACCCACCTCAGTGGGCACCCCCTACCCCCCTGGATAGCCCCCACCCTTATGGACAACCCTTCCCACCCCCCTGGACACCCCGACCCCCTGGACAGCCCCGCCACCCCCGTGGACCACCCCCACCCCTGGACAACCCCCACCCCTGGACATCCCCCACCCCCGTGGACACCACCCCACCCCCTTGGACAACCCCCCAACCCTTGGACCACCCACCCCCTGGAAACCACCCCACCCCCTGGACGCCCCCACCCCCTGGACACCGCCACCCCCTGGACACCCCCATGGACAACCCCCCCCCCCTCAGACACCCCACCCCCTGGACACCCCCATGGATATCCCCCCCCACCCTTGAAAGATCCCACCCCCTGGACAACCCCCACCCCCCTGGACAACCCCCCTAGATATCCCCCCACCCCCGCCCCCTCGGACACCCCCATCCCCCCGGACACCCCCACCCCCCTTGGACAACAACCCCAAACCCATGAACATCCCCCCAACCCCCTAAATTCTGAATTGAATTATTTATGTATTTAATTAACTTATAAATTATGTGTTAATTGTATATGGGTATACTTGTTGTATGTGTATACTTTCTCTAATTACCTAATGAATTATGTGTTAATTCGGTATGTGTGTAGAGGGTAATTAAATACAGAATTGGAGGTATTTAGATTTATGTTTGAATTATGTGTTGGATGAATTCTTACAGAATTCATACAGAATTATGAATTCTGTATGAATTCATACAAAATTCTATATATATTATGCAGGTATACTTGTTAATGGTGTATTGTGTTACTTGTTTTATATTATGCACATATTCTATGTTACCTGGTGTATTGTGTTAATTGTTGTATACTTGTGTTACCTGGTGGAATTGATGCAGCTGCACAGGGGAAGGCCACCAAATAGGCTTGCTGTTGCTGGTATAAAAAAGATATGCCAACGGTTCACAACCGTTGGCATATGTGTAAAACTAGAACTTATACCAACGATTCTATGAAAACCATTGGTATAATTATATGACAACGGTTTGTAAACCATTGGGATATATAATTTTACTTGCGATTTACCAACAGTTTGTGGCAAACCGTTGGTAAAATTCTATACCAATGGTTTACACAACCGTTGGTATAGAGATCCTTCATGGTATTACACATGGTTTAAAACCGCTGGCAAACATTTATACCAACGGTTTACTAAAACCGTTGGTATATACTGTTTTTTTCATACATATCCCAATGGTTCTCATAGAACCGTTGGGATATGTCTATCCCTACGGCTTAAGACCCAACAGTTTGGACAACCTTTGGTATAGTTTATACCAACGGTTGTCTAGCCTTTACCAATGGTTTTAAACCATTGGTAAAGCTAAAATTTCCAGTAGTGTAGTGAACCTAAAACCAGTTTATTCATAGAGATAAAATTTCCATTAGTCTATACACTCTAAAAAAATCTTCTCTAATTGTAATTTTACCTTAAAACTCGGTTAATTCAATAATATACCATAATAATTATGCATAATGAGTATCTTGAATATCTTCATAATACAAGATGAAATATCTACATCATCTTTAACCTGATTTTCCAAATGATTATTCTTCATATAGTATTATTAATGGCATCAACTTCTTCCATCATATTAACTGTTATTTAATATGGATAAACCATGAGAGAACATACAACTCTATTCTTATAAACATGATTGGGAACTCAAAACTAATTCACATATTTACTCCACAATACATATTGAGTTCATCCATATTACCTTAATCTTTATGGATGAAAAATAAAAGAAAAACCAAGTAGGTTCAATATTTATACTAGATGGATCACAACCCTTGATTACAAAAATTTGTTATCCCACCCTTAAAGCTTATGTAAAGGAATTTTGGGGGTTTTCAAGCATACTTTAAGATGTTATCAATATGTAAATTTTAATGTGATAAATGATATTTAAAATATATTGGAACCTTGTCACATAATTTTTTAGGTAAAGGAATTCATGGCCTTTCTTTATCCTTTGTCTCTTTTTATGTTACTTCCCCTATAAAATTATAATCCTTATAGATTAAGAAATGGGTATTTTCAGAAATTATAGTCTTTCTAATATATAAAAGGGGCCTTCTTGTACCTATAGAAAGAAACACATGAAGTTCAGTTATTTAGAAGTGAATTGTCTATATCCCATACCTAAAAATGAAATATCATGTTTGGAATCTCTTTATTTTAAGATGAAACTATAAGTAGTCCAAATAAGGAAGGTTTGGAAGGGGGAACTCAAAGTTCTTATTTATAAGTAATAAATCATTTTCCTTATTTTTCTTTTATCTTCACATCCTATTTTATCTTGTATTTGATTTATCTCTTCTATAACATCTAAATAAAATCATTATACTTATATAACAATGATATTATAATAAAATCACAACATATTCATTCATATCCACTATAAATGTGCATGCTGATATGACATGATATATAAATCACATCCAGGGTTGGCATGCTTTCCCTGCTCCCATTATATAACCTAGTCTATTACAATGTTCATATCCATGGTTGGAATGAATACTAGAACCAAAACACATAATATGTTTGATAAAATCTCATATGTCCATGGTTAACATGAACACCCAACCCACATTTCCATCATAGCTCCCAACATCATTGACATCATCATCCAACCCAATCCACATAACCATTCTATAAAATCAAATTCCAATGGTTGGCATGCTCACCCAACTCATGTCACAAGGCACCCATATAAAAGCTAAGCATAGATAATATTAAGACACAATTAAAAACTCACTATTCAAAATGATAATATTAAATATACCAATAACAAACATAAAAGGTCAAGGGTTCTCACAAGTTAGAAAAACAACCAAAACTAAATTATACAAAAGCCAGGGTAGCTACAGTCACACACCTAAACTCTTTTAAATTCTCACTAATTCATAAGGATACCACCATTTTTCCTTACCTTGAAATTATATAATTTATCATGGAGGGATCCAAGGTTTATAACTTAGTTCACTAGTCCATGAAATGCTTGAAAACAACTGACTTAGGTTCTTTTATATCATTTATGTTTCATGAGGGTCAAATGAATGGTAATACATGACCAAGACATCAAATTAAACTCAAGAGGAACATTAAATAACATTATTCATGTTAATTAATTGTTGGTTATTATTATTGTTATAATAAGTATTTTTTGTATTGTGGTTTTGTATAAATTGAATTTGACATGTTCTAATTATGATTTTATTATACTTGAATATTTTGTTTACTATTTGTATAATGTAATATATTTTTTTTTTCTGTTTTGGGGCTGTAGTTTCTACAACTGTATTTTTTTTGAATAGAGATATATAGTGGTGGTTTAAACCACCGCTAAAAAATCACTTTGCGATAGTTCCTAGAAACTATTTCTAAATAGATAGAACTGACATTATTTGGATGCCAATGCCAAATTTATTGTCATTTTTTGGAAACTGTCATGAAACAATATGGAGGCAGTTTAAACTACCACCCAATCAAAAAATAACTACCGCCATGAGTCGATTTTTTTGTAGTGTGTGTGATAACTCAAGTTCTATTAACCTTAGAAAAAATCCATCCCATTATTCAAAAATAAATCACATCGAGATAAAGTATCACTTTATCAAGGATAAGGTTGATCATGGGATTATGATGTTAGATTATGTATCCACACAAAATCAAGTTGTGGATATAATAATAAAGGAACTATCAAAAAAACATTTTTGAAGGCATTAGTTGTCTCTTGGAGTCCAATCGACTCCCTCCAACTAGATGGTTTAAGTAAGGGGACCCCACTCCCCCATGGGATTTTATATTTATAACATGGTAATTCTCTCTTTATTTCAATTACTAAATTTATAACCCTCTCTTGTAAACTTTCAAAGAAGTTCTCTTTGGGTTTGTTGACACAGAGGGATAATTCTTTCATGTGTTAAGAGGGTGAAGTTTTATAAGAAGGGTATTTTTAAATAAAGTAGACTAAAAGTTTTCTTTCCTATTAATAAAAGGGGAATTATCATATGTTATTGTTTTGTATAGGGGGAGAATATTTTAGTGGTCAATAAAGGGGAAAATTTATAGAGGAGTTATAGTGCATAAATTTCAAAGAAGTTTTTTCATGAGTATATTTTCATTTAAATATTGTTTCTCGAAAAAATATTGACTTGTGTGAGTTTAGAGTTGATGTTTAGTAAATTATATATGCAATTTATAAATGAAATAGGTTCAAACAATGATACAGATTAGATCTGGTTGGTTTTGAAGTTTAAAATATAACAAGGTTTGAATCTATTTGGAATTGTCAACAAACCTAAAGGGATATATTTTTGGAAAAACCCCCTTAGAATTCTTTTTGGATTGTTCTTATTGACAATATTATTGAAGTAATTTCTAAAACAACACATGAAGTCATTACAAACACTCTTCACGAAGGATGGAGGAGTATTGGAAGTATTCTAGTGGAATTATGGTCATTATGTATTTATTTTGAAGTTGACAATTTATAGAGAAAATTTTCTAAGTATTACTTTGTAAGAGTTATTCTATGAATTAGAGTGAGAATGTAGCAAAGGCATAAGACTAAATGGACTTTCTAAGAGTAATTGGTTACTTAATAAGGGTCATTATTCACTACTACAAATACGGCTTTTATCAGTGCTAAAAATGGCCTTTAATAACGCTATAAAAACGCTATAAATTCCAGCGAAGATAAAGGGGGGTCCCCTTTATCAGCCCCCCAAAAAGCGCTGATAAAGACCCCTTTTATCAGCGCTAAAAAAAGCACTGATAAAAGGGGTCTTTTATCAGTGATTTCTTTTTAGCGCTGATAAAATACCCCTTTTATCAGAGCTTTTTTAAAAGCGCTGATAAAAGTAAAAAAAAATTAAAAAAAAATCCTACCAATCAATCGGGGGGGCTTTTATAGCACTTGATCCCCCCTTTTACAGCACTTTTCCACCCTCCTCCAGCACCCCGCATGCACCCCTCCACCCTTTATCAGCGCTAGCCCTAGATCCACCCATGTGCGTGCGTCCCTGCCTCCACCCGAATTTGATCTCGAGACCTCCCCCCTGCGCACCTGAAGCCTTTGCCACTCCCCTATATTGATTTGTTCTCCTATGAGTGATATATCTATTTATTTATATATATATAGTTATATTTATTCGTATAGTAATATATATCTATATTAATATATATATAGTTATATTAATATAAATATATAGTTATATGAATATAAATATATAGTTATATTAATATATATATATATTTATAGTGATATTAATATATATATTTATAGTTATATTAATATATATATGTAGTTATATTAATATATATATATAGTTAGATTAATATATAGGTATATAAATATTCATATATTTTTATTTTAAATAAAATGGATATTATTTATTATTTAGATAAAGCTAATATATTTTATATGTAAATATATTTTATTATTTATATTTATAATTAAATTTTTATGAGTGAATATATAAAAAATATGTAGATATTGTTATATATTTGATTAAAATAGCAGTGCATTATAAAAAACGATAAAATTTTAAAGATATAATATCAATATGAATGTAATACCTTGGAATAAATTCAGTCTCCACCAAAAAAAGCCAATAATACCCCCTTAAACGAGGCTGAAAATCCACAAAATGTTAAAAAATTGGGGTACCCTGACTAAAAAATCAGTTTTGGAGGCCTTCTAGGCCTATTTTGGCCTCGAAAAAACCTTTACCTGGGTTTTCCAAATCATAATGACATAGATATCGTCACATGATTCGATTTGATATGTGGTAGAGCTCAAACGGACACCCGGATCAAAAGTTATGGCCGTTTGAAGTTCGATTTGCGTTTTCAACATATTTTTGATCTTTTTTTTATTTTTTTTATTTTTTTAGTCTTCAAATTGTTAATAAATGACTATTACTCCATAATAATTAGCAAATTATTGATTAAAAATATTTTTTTAATTTTTTTATAAGCCATTTTCACTAAATATCTTATATATTAAGTGTAACTGTATATTTATACTTATCTAAAATATATTTAAAATTATATTTAAAAAATATAATTTATATTTATATCAATATAAATATATCTATATATTTAAATATTAATATATATTTTTTAATTATTTTTTTGGAAGTAGACCCTTTATCAGCGCTTTTTTTAAAAGCGCTGATAAAGGGGGGCGCCAGGAATGCCCAGTTTTGTGGTAGTTATGGGAGTTTGTAAGAGTCATTTCAACTTTTGAAAGATAAATCGAAAAAGGAAAGGAATTTCTAGAAGAGTATTTGGTGACTTAATAAGAGTAAGTGCCGACTTCATAAGAGAAAGTGACGGCTTCTTAAGAGTAAGAACCAAATTCATAAGAGTCATTCTGTAGAAAAATAAATCTTCAAAAGAGTCATTTGGGACTTCAAAAGAGCCATCTTGGCACTTCTTAAGAGTTAATCTGTGGAAAAAAAGATCCTCGAAATTACTATTGGAACTTCAGAAGAGTCATCTTGACACTTTTTAAGATTCATTTCCTTATTCAAGTTTTAATAAGTCTGGCCCGTGATAGTTTAAGTGATATTTTCTTAATCATTAAAATGCGATTAATTGTGAAACCACTGCAAGTTCATAAAAGCACACCTAAATTAAAATCAAAATATTTATTGATTATTAAATGTTTTAAATTTAATATTGGTGTTTATTTTATGGATCTTGTTTTGACCAAACCACACATTATGGAGAAGGAATTTGTGATGTGTAGGGTGAAACAACAACTTCATCTTTTAGATTTTTCTATGGAGCTTCAACCAAAGATTATTAAAGAGATTATTTTTGAAATAATAGGTAACTTAAATGGAATTTAATGTTATAGGAAAACACACAACTAACTTGGGGAAGTTTCTATATTCAAATATAGAAAAATTTTATCATTTGGAAACTAAATGAATGAGATATTAAAAAGATAAATAAAATAAGAAAAATAAATCATGGGAACTTTCAAATAAATACATAGAAAAATAAGGTATTCCTTCTATTAAATAAAAATAAGGAGAGAAGACAAATTTTAGGCCTTGACTAAAAAGAATAAAGTTTTCAATCCTGCACTGGAAAGTTATAAATGAAGAAGGAGGCATTCCAAGAGTTAAACTTGATATAATTTTATGGAAACTATGTAAACTGCTACACCATTTCTAGTGTAATTGTTCATGAAGAAGAAGGAGATTACAATAGGATCAATGAATTTTATACTATAAGAAGAATAATGTGTTATTAATATTTTGTTGTAGTTTGTAAACTAGGAGGTTTAGTGCAGCCGCTCCAAAATTGTAACTAAATCAATGAGATTAGTGTTTCAAGTGCGTAGGAATATTTCCATTCATGCTCCTTATATTAACCCGTTTGGGTGAACTAAGTAATTTTTTTGTGTCTCTCTCTTTTTCTACTTCTCTATATCAATTGTGAGTAAGAGAGAAGTGTTCCTATTAAAATTGGATAAAATCATTGGAAATGGCAGTTTTAATAATTTATAATAGCCCGATCCCCTCCTTAGGGTATTCCCCTTGTTTGGGACCAACATTAATGGATTTTTGAAATGGTTTTATGGATGGTTTCAAGGGGAAATGGGTATTTGGATTAATTAATAGTATTCTTACATGTGTGTTTTATTTATATCAATTTATCCCTATTAATTATAAAATGTTCTTATGTGATTTTTTTGATGAAATGTGATAGATTGTTATTTAAGAATGGAATATTTGTTAATTTTTTAACAATTTAATCCCTTGATTTTAATAATTCCTCATAGAAAACCTTGTGTAATTAGGATGGTTATTAGGACAAGTACGAATCTTGGTTATGAATCAAATATCCACAGATTTTCACCTCTTATTCATGATGTGAATATAACTAGGGTAGACTAATCATGACATGACTCTAACTTGTCCCATCATGAGCTTTTTGTTGGTTTAGGATGATGCTTTGGCTAACAGTCTATGTGTAGTTGGATGTGGATTTGGGTATGATTATGATTATGATGATGGTTATAGATATGATTTCTACAAGGATCTTAAATCACCCTACCCTAGTCCCATAGGTTCTCCCCCATGATACTTGGATGTTTTAATATATAAATAATAGTATTTATTATATACTAATTGGTTCCTGTATTCATTGTTCATTAAACTTATAAAAGTTGTTTTCCTTAAACAAAATGATTTAAATTTGATATCTCTATGTTACTTGTTTTTACTAAAATTAAAATGATACTTTTATATTTGTAGTTTAGACTAGCATGTTATGGTTTATTTTATAAATTTTATACATAGAGAATATAGTGGAATCTTACTGGGTATGTTCACTAACACCCCCATACACACCTTGTTGTGTATAAAAATGGTCTTCTCTGGACCTAGTTTTCATGTGAAAATAATAAAATTTATATTTTTAGGGATTGGACCATTACATCGGTATAGAGAGATGTGGCGGTATACGAAGGCGTTCATGTACCACATGGAGTTAGCAATGTGTATTTTTTTATTTATATTTAGTCTTGTGTATTTTGTATTAGATTTATAGTTCATATATCTAATTTTGAAATATATGTTGTATTTTTTATATTAGATTATTAGTTAATTAGTTTCTTTATTACTCATCCTAATTTTTTCACTTTAGTTATTAAGGGTCAAATTGTTCCCATCACTATAAATGAATTCCCTTGGCACTTTTTTCCACCCCATAATGATCAGGAATGTTATAAATATCCCACCCCAATTTCCCAGAGTGAGTGGTAACTTTATTAAATTGGTATAATATACAAGGAATCACATCCCAAAGGATTGAATAATTTAGTAGTCTTGGTAAACTAGATACATACTTGAATCTTAAATTAAAATTTAAAATATAAAATACAACAGGGTGAATCCTTTGAGAACACCATTATTCTCCTAGCTTAACCATGTGTATCAGTCATAATAAACTTATTGGAATCCTGAGAAAAATAAAACATAATAAATGGGTGAGGCTATATTATCATTAAGGTAAAGAATACAATGAAATACATGAGTAAATAAGGCATAAAAATATGGTAAGGTAAATAATCAAAATACATGCCATTTAAATAATAACATGAGCATAATATGGTAAGAATAAAAGATGATCAAATAATGCTATATAAATAATCATATAAGAATGAAACTTAACAATGAATATTATAATAGTCAAATAATCACATGGAATATCAAAAACTAATCTCATAGTGATGGAATGCATAATTTCAGATGTCTAAATCATACCATCAAGGCCTCAACCAAGAAGTCTACATAAATGGGTAAGACCTTAGCCAAAACCTAGTCTAATTTGTCTCATGAGACTTACTGATGCATCGAGGGGATATAAATGTCCCTACCCATCACTTATTAAGTCCAATGGATTCCTTATATGAAATAGAAAATCATAATAAATATAAACATTTTTATTGAAAAACTAGCATACAAAATGTGAATACTTTAACCATAAACCATTTAGAGTAATATGATTAATGATATCAAAATAACACATCCACATTCGAAATGATCATAAACCATTCAATAAAATATGGTATATGGTATCATAATAGATCAAACTCAGTTAAGTATAAGATTAAACAAAGTGTGTTGACATAGATGAAAATACTCTAATTAAATCATTGAAAAATTCTTGAGAGAAATACCTTTTTTTTACTTTGAAACCATTTATTTAAAAAATCACACAATTATAAAAGAAATCATTTTCTTTGAAAAGAACATTGTAAACTTGTAAAGTATTCCTCCATAAATTAATTCATCATGAAATCAAGAAAATCCACTCATGCTATAAAAGTAAAAAAAACATTCCTTCAGTATATTTTTGTCAGAAAAGTCACAAAGAGCCTTGTTTGGAAAAATGACAAAAATATTCTTTTCAAACCATTTTGTAAAATGTAAAACATGGATAAAAATAAATTTAAATATTCATAGAAGAATAGTAATTTTTTTTAAATTTTTTTATAAAACATGGACATGGAGGAGAAATATTTCTCAGTAGAGACTTAAACATAAATAATCTCGAATAATGATGAAATTGTGAAATAAACCCCTACCTTAGGTATGATTTCCTCTTTATATGTACAAACCTTATATATAGTGGTTTTAAACTTATTATTAACTTATAAAATAATCTTATTAATATTTATGATATCATATATGATCCCCTTATAACAATTTACCACTTGTTTATTAATAATATTTTATTCATTTCACTCTTTTAGATGTTAATTTCCTTGTTTTCTCATGCTTGTTTTGTCTTGAAAGTCTCGATTATATTGCATAAGATATAGATAAAACATCCAAAAAATAAAAATAATGTCATAAATATCATATTTAACCATTAAATACATTTTTATAACCTTATTTAATGTTGAACATAGAAAATGAATCGCATCGTTTCATGGAGATGGTAAGCCGTACGTACGCACGAACGATGATATCATTTCTAAATGGTTGAAAGGGTAAGTAAGTGGATGGTATATTAATTTTAAAGAATAAATATAGCATCATAATTATCATATATATCCATTATTTTAATTATTATAACCATTCAAGTAAAGTGGTGATGAAAAAAAATTACATCGCTACGTGGAGACGATAATCCGTAAGTACGCACATACAATGATTCTATTTTTCATAGGATGGATAAAAGGTATAATATGGTTGTTTAATAACCATAATAACATATAATTATATATATTATACTTAATTTATTATTTTATGATGGAAACAAATCATGAATAACAAGTGGAAGAAGAAATGAACTTGAATGAGTTGGTAAAAACGATTACCGCTTATTCGACAGAACTTCTTTAGATCTCTTCTTAAGGGACCTAGGGTTGGTTTTTTTAGAAGAAAAAAAACTCAAAAGATGGTATATGGATGTTAGGAAGATAAATTTTCAGGGGGTTTTTGTGCTATAATGTTCAAAGTTGTGTGAATAAGTGAGATAGGGGGTGCCTTTTTATAATTGAGGTGAGGGGCACTTTTGGAATTTATCAAAATATTAAATTATAATAAATTAATTTATCATCCCAAATATATCCAAATGGAAAGGTATTCAAAGATAATATATGATAGGGTTATAATACCATAAACCAATAGAATTTATACAAGTTTTGATGTCATTTTAAACCTTATCCTTTTGAGTTAACCATTGGTTTGTTATTTTTGACCTTAACTAAGGTAACCACTATTTTAATCGTAAAGGGTTGATAATGTTACTATAAATAAAAAATGAATCATAAATGGAATATTTATGATTTTTTTTAATTATATTTCATTAACATGGACAAATATAATATTTATATGAATTTTAAATAATTTAATAAAATTTTATTTTGATAAATTATCATTAATGTCAATTTGAAACTATGCAATAACTTTGACTTCAAATACATAAAAAAAGGTAAATTCGAATATAATTCCTTAAAAAATATATAATATATCATATAGATATAGAAAATATATTTAAAACATTAAATCATTCAAATTATCTCAAAATTAATATTTTCAAAATCATTTATTTTATTTTTATGTTAATTAAATAAATATTGTATCAGTATTTCACAAGCATTTAAGAATATTATATAATTTATAAAAATTAGAAATAAACTTCTATAATGAAACTTATTTCATTAATATCAAAAATATACATTTAGGTTTGTTCCTATCTTGATTTTGTCCCTATGTGGACACATAAAAGATATTAAATACAAAGAGAGTGACATTTTGTAGCTATCTTTGATTTAAAAAATATATAAATAAATTTAATGGAAAAGTGTACATTAAAACACTATAATTATAGAATAAGGTGGTTTGAGTCGAATCCTATTCATCAAATATTTTTTAGACAATTTTTGGTCATGGCTATACCCTTATCTTTTGGTTTTAACCCTTATTTAACCTCTTTAACTTTTACCATGACAACATGAATTTTTAATCTCTGAGGGTTAATATAGTTACAATAAAATTCTAAACAACTAATAAATTATCCATGGATGATATTTTAAAACTTATCCCAATAATTTTGGAAAATATAATATTTTTTTTAATTTTATATCATTTAATAAAATATTATTTATTTTAAAATATCATTAATGTAAATTTTGACACTATTTGTTACTTTGACTTTTAAAAATATCAATAAAATAAGATAATTTAGAAAAAAATATTTTAATACATCCATAATATGTAAATATAATCTATAAAATTAATTTATGACATTAATTATCTCAAATTATATTTATTTTAATATTTTTAATATCATTTATTTGATTTTTCCATTAATGAAATAATTACCACATCAGCGTTGTGAAAGATTTTAAGGTAATTATTTATTCCCTAAAAAATTAAAATAAATTACCATGATTAATATAAATATTTTATATTTACAATTACTATTTATAGTCAAATATATCCTCTATATAACCCCATATTAAAAATTTTATAGTTATTAAAATCATGAATGTGACATCTTTGACTTTTCTTTAAATAAAATATTAAAAAGTTCATAATCTCATCCAAATGGCCATAAATGATCATATCATTGAACCATTAATAATTATAGATGAATATTATTCATCTAATAAATTTTTTTCAAGTGTTAGGGTCATTTTATTGTACTTATCATATTTTTTTAACCTAAATCACCCAATTTACCTTTTACCGTGGTAAAAAAATTACCAAGGTTACTATTCACCTTGGAAAAAAATGCTAGGGAAATATTTAATAAATTTGTACTTTATGAATAAAAATATGGAATTTATTTTTAAAAATTAAAAATACAGAAGTTTCAAAATTTAATTTAAAATTAATCCCACAAAATGTAAATAAAAACAATTTTCTTGAAAAATGAATTTTTAAGCCAAAAAATGTACTTATACCAAAATAAGGTATAAGGATAATTAAAATAAAATTAATTAGATTATTTATAAATAAATATTACTTAATTTAAATTTATATCAAATTAAAATCATAAATATACTTTTAATATAAAGAAAATGACAGTTTTATAAAAATTGGTATTTTTTAACTATTCACTTGAAAATCAATCTTTTTAGAAAAAACCTTAAAAATTAAATCCAAGATAATTTTAATATATTGGTTCCAAAAATTAATTTCATTTTGTCAATTTTGTTTTTCTAAAACTGTCAAAAAATTAAATATATTTATTTTCTCATAAAAATAAATAAATTTCACTTTTTGAAGAAAACATATATTTGAAGAATAACATGACTTTACTAAAAATTAGGTGTTTATTTACTAAGAATAAATAAATTTGCATTGAATGTGACCTTAATATATATTTCATAATATAGTTAATCCTATTCAAATCCACCAATTTAACAGCTAGGTTATAATGATCTTATAATTTTTCATTATTCATATAAGTTGGGTGATACGTGCAATATAAACTATCGAAGATATTAAATTTATTTAGAAAGTGACATACCCTAAAATACAAGGGTATTAAATTCTCCCCTCCTTCAATAAATTTATCCTCTCAATTTTAAATTACACTTTGAAATTCAAGGGTTGATATTTGAAAATTTATTTGTGGGAAACCCACATCATAAAAGGGGTCAATAAAACTTTCTCTTAAAAAGAGAGAAACAAAAAACGTGAAGGTCACAAAAGAACTAGGATTCCAGATAATCAGTAATTATCATAAAGTGAAAATATATACATGGAAGAGATATCTAACTATGAAGTTATGATATAGAGTGATAGAAAACATGATAATGTTAACCATCATAAAATCGTAAATCTATGATGGGATAAAAGACCATTGATTTCTCAGTAAGAAAAGTAAACAGGTAATTTTTTTGTTAATTTTTTTAGAGTTGAGGAATTATTTTACTATCTAGATAAATCACTCAATAAAATAAACTTAATTGATTTATTTCCATGTCATAAGCATAATATCATCCTTTGGTTGTGATTTGATCAATCTCTACTTAATTTCTTACACCAAGAGATGGATATACAAGATGAATTTTTATGCTTGAATCACTTTTATCAAAATATCCATAAGTCATTCCTTTATCCTTTAAATATTTACCAAAAACAAAATTTTTATCACATATAAAACTTTAACATCAAATAATAATTTTCAAAGTTTAACTTAATCCATTCCATAAGTAGTTAACCTTAAGACTCATCCAAAATACATCTATATGAAATCACAGTTCAAAAAGGTTACTAAATTTTCAAAATCAACTCAACATTAGATTCCACAAAAAACATAATGTAGATCTTATTGTCACATACCAAATATATGAATACCTTGATCACCTTAAAACCTTAATGAAAACATGTATGCTTCTAAATTCTTAAAGAAGAAGTACTACATTACAATACTTATATATCTCACAATTCTTATAACTACAACATCATTGATAAAATAATTTTGACAACATAATTATTGAATCCAAATACATAAACACTTTAATCATTCCACTTCATTCTTAAACTATTAACTATGTTTAATAACTCTTTTTTGTCATTTGTAGTCTCTTCATGATCAGTAGTATAACTATTACTCATAAAACATTGCTGATTATCTTCACAAGATTCACCTTAGGACACTGATTTGTATAATGACCATACTCAACATATTAAAAACATTCAAATATCAATAATACCTTATGGAGACCATTATTCTCATCCATTTCATTAACCAAACTTTTCATTTTTTCTTGGTAATTAATTGTTTTGTGTCTATATTTTACACACCCAAGACATATTCCCTATCCTCTAAGACTTTCAATTGGGTGGTTCTTCTAAAATTATTGACATATAGTAAACTAAATCTTCTTTCCTCCATAGTCTCCTCTACTAAATCTCTCAACAAACTCTATACTTCTCTTCTTTGGTGAGTTTGAGAGTTGGTTAAGGTGAAATTTGTTAATCATATATCATAATCACAATATCTTTCACCCTACTCATCTCCCCATTTTATTTCTCATCAAAAAATTGTATATTTCATTAAACATTAACCCCATTCCTTCTAGTTCCATACATTTACTAATACAAAAAAGTACACTGTGAGAAACACTAATCTTACATAGTTATGAAGAATCATTTATAAGATGTCTAAATCATGACATCTTCTTCTAAATATATGAGCCCATAGGTTTAACTTAGGTTATTCATAGTCATTACTAAATCTATAGGATGTTATACTATACTTAGAATTATTCTAAAATTCATTCATAGGGTTATATTTCATAATTTATGTTTTACTAAATCTAGTTCCCAAGTTTTCTACTAAACTTTCACTGATACCAACTATAAATACCACGAACCAATAGCCTAGAGTTAGTGTTTACTTTATTACATTGGTATAAGATACAAGGAATCACATCCCAAAGGAACAAATAGTTTATTAGTATTGGTAAACTATATACATACTTGAATCTTATATTATAATTTTAAATATAAAATACAACATAGTGAATCCTTTGAGAACACCATTATTCTTCTATCTTAAACCTATATATAAGTCATAATAAATTTTTTGGAATCCCGGAAAAAATAAAACATAAGAAAGAGGTAATATTAGATACTCAGTAAGAGAAAGTGTACAATGGAATCCATTATTAAATAATGCATAAAAATATGTCAAGGTAAATAACTGAAACACATGCCATATTATTAATAACTTGATCATAATATATAAGGAATAAAAGATGATAAAATAATTCCATATACATAATCACATGAGAATGAAATTTAACCATGGATATTATAATAGTCGAATAATCACACGGAATATCAATAACTAATCTCATAATTGTGGAATGCATAATGTCAGACGTCCAAATCATACCATCAAGGCCTTGACTAAGAAGTCTACATAAATAGGCAAGGCCTCAGCCAAAACCCAGTCTAGTTTGTCTCATGAGACCTATCGATGCATCAAAGGGATATATAGGGCCACATATATCACTTACCAAGTTCAATTAATTCCTCATATGAAAATTCTAAACATAAACTACATAAACATTAGTATTAAAAAACTAGCATACGAAATGTAAATACTGTAACCATAAACTATCTAGAGTAATATGATGAATGATTTCAAAATAGCACATCCATAGTCAAATTGATCATAAACCATTAAATAAAATATGGTATATTGTATCATAATATATAAAACTTAATTAAGCATAATATTCAAAAAAGTGTTTTGACATATATATAAATACTCTAATAAAATCATTGAAAAATTCTTGATAGAAATACCCTTTTTTTACTTTGAAATCATTTAATTAAAAAATCATGCAACTATAAAAGAAAAAATTTTCTTTGAAAAGAATATTGTAAAAATGTAAAGTATTCCTATATACATTAAGGCGTCATGAAAGTGGGAAAATCCACTCACGTTGTATAAGTAAAAAAACATTCCTTTTTCATATTTTTGTTGGAAAAGTCACAAAGAGCTTTGTTTGTAAAAAGGAAAAAATATTATTGTTAAACAATTTTGTAAGAATTAAAACATGGGTAAAAATGACTTTAAAAATTAATATAATAATAGTAAAAACCTTTTTGAAAACATTTTTATAAAACACGGACATGGAAGAGAAATATTCTCTTGTGGAGGCTTAAACAAAAACATTTCCGAATAATGATGAGATTGTGAAATAAACCCTTACC
This sequence comes from Viscum album, assembly GCA_963277665.1. Taxonomy (NCBI): domain Eukaryota; kingdom Viridiplantae; phylum Streptophyta; class Magnoliopsida; order Santalales; family Viscaceae; genus Viscum; species Viscum album. Next base: position 796,251,973 of record OY728126.1, on the reverse strand, counting down.
TTTGGTCCAATTTACTTTATACATGTCAAAACCTACTTTATAGTGGTTTTAAACTTATTATCAACTTATACCAGAATATTATTAATATTTATTATATCACATATTATCCACTTATAATATTTTACCACTCATTTATTAATAATATTTTATTCATTTCACCGTTTCGGGTGTTAATTGCCATGTTTTCTCATGCTTATTTTATCTTGAATGTACTAGTTATCTTGCATAGTATATAGATACAACATATATAGAATAAAATTATTGTCATAAATATAATATTGAATCATTAAATACATTTTTAAAACCTTCTTGAATGTTGAACATAGAAAATGAACCACATCACTTCGTAGAGATGGAAAACAGTACATATGCACGGGCAATGATATCATTTATAAATGGTTGAAAGGGTAAATAAGTGGATGAAATATTAATTTTAAAGACTAAATATCATGTCATAATTATCATATATATCAATTATTTCCCTTATTATAACCTTCCAAGTAAATTGGTGATGAAAAAAAAATTACACCACTATGTGGAGATGGTAAGTCGTACGTATGCACATACAATGATTTTGTTTTTTATAAGATGGATAAAAGGTATAATATGGTTGTTTCATAACCATAATAACATATCATTATATAAATTATACTTAATTTATTATTTTAGTATGAATAAAACTCATGAATAGGAAGTAGAAGAAGAAATGAACTGGAATGAGTTGGTAAAAACGATTACCTCTTATTTGGAGGACTTCCTTTAGATCTCTTCTTAAGGGATCTAGAGTTGGTCTTTTTGGAAGAAAAATACTTCCAAAACTTGTATAAGGATTTTTTGAGATAGAAATATGTAGGTTTTTTTCGATATATAATGCTCAAAGTGGTGTGAATAAGTAAGGGAGGAAGCTCCCTTTTATAATTGAGGTGAGGAGCAATTTTAGAATTTCTCAAAATATTAAATTATTATAAATTAATTTATCATTCAAAATGCCTAAAAATGGTAATTTATTCGAATATAATATATCATATGGTTGTAATTTCATAAAAAATAGAATTTATACAAGTTTTTGTGTTATTTGAAACCTTATCCTTTTGAGTTACCCCTTGGTTTGTAATTTTTTACCTTAACTGTGGTAACGACTATTTTAATCATAAAAGGATAATAATGTTACTATAAATGGATAAATGACCCAGAAATGTAATATTTATGATTTTTTAACTATATTTAATTTACATGGATGAATATAATATTTTTAAGAATTTTAAATAATTTAATATAACATTATTTTGATAAATTATCATTAATATCAATTTTGTCACTATTTGATAACTTTGACTTCAAATACATCAAAAAAGGGGAAATTAGAATATAATTATTTAAAAAATATTTAATATGTTATATATATATAACTAATTTCACACATTAAATCATTCAAATTATATCAAAATTAATATTTTCAAAATCAATTATTTTTTTATGTTAATTAAATAAATATTGTATTAATATTTCAAAAGAAATTAAGGTAATTAAATAATTTATAAAAATTAAAAATAAATTTATATAATGAAAATAATTTAATTAATATCTAAATAGACATTTATATTCATTCATATCTTGATTTTTTACCTATGAAGATACATGAAATATATTAAATGCAAAGAGAGTGACATTTTGTAACCATCTTTGATTTAAATAATATATGTCATTTTCATAGAAAAGTGTCCATTAAACCAATACCATTCAAGAATAAGGTGATAAGGGTCGAATAATATTCATCCAATAATTTTTTTGGATAAGTTTTTGTCATGATTATACCCTTATCTTTTGGTTTTAACACTTATTTAACCCCTTTAACTCTTACCGCGACACCATGAATTTTTACTCTTTGAGGGTTAATATAGTTATAATAAAATAACAGAAGACCCATATATGGATCATGAATAATATTTTAAACCATATCCCAATCAGTTTTTCAAATTTAAAATTTTTAGGAATTTTATATCATTTAATAAAACATTATTTATTTTAAAATATCAGTAATGTAAATTTGGACACTATTCATTAATTTGACTTTTAAAAATATAAATAAAATAATAAAATTTTGAAAATAAACATTTTAATACATTAATAATATATCAAGTTCATCTATAAAATTCATGAATGACATTAATTATCTCAAATTATATTTATTTTAATATTTTTAATATCATTTATTTAATTTTTCCATTAATGAAATGATTATTACATCAGCGTTGTGCAAGATTTTAAGGTAATTATTTATTCCCTAAAAATTAAAAATAAATTACCATGATGAATATAAATATTTAATATTTAAAATGACTATTTATAGTCAAATATATCCTCTATATAACATCATATTAGAAATTTTATAGTTATTAAAACCATGAATGTGATATATTTGACCTTTGTTTAAATAACATATTATAAAGGTAATAATCTCATTAAAATGGCCATAAATGATCACATAACAAAAACTTTAATGATTATGAATGAATATTATTAATTAAATAATTTTTTTTCAAGTTTTAGGGTCATTTAATTATCCTTATCATATTATTTTTAACCTAAATTACCCAATTTACCCTTTACCATGGTAACAAAAATCACCATAGTTGCTATTTATATTGGCCAAAAATAGAAGATATTGATTTAAAAAAATTCTAACTTCTAAATAAAAATATTTAATCCATTTTTAAAAATTCAAAACATGGAAGTTTTAAAATTTAATTTAAAATTAATCCCTCAAAACACAACGAAAAATAGTTTCCTTGAAAAATGCATTTTTAAGCCCAAAAATATACTTATAAAAAAATAAGGTATAATGATGATTAAAATGAAATTAATTAGATTATTTATAACTAAATAGTAATTAATTTATATTGTGATCAAATTAAAATAATAAATATACTTCTAATATAAATAAATTTATAGTTTTATAAAAATTGGCATTTTTTAACTTTTCACTGGAAAATAAATCTTTTCAGAAAAATTATAAAAAATTAACTCTAAGTTCATTTTAATATAATGGTTTAAAAAAATAAGTTGATTTTTTCAAATTAATTTTCTCAGTGTGAAAAAATTAATTATATTTATTTTCTTATAGAAAGAAATAAAATTCTCTTTTTGAAGAAAACATATATTTGAAGAATAAAATGAATTTACTAAAAATTATGTGCTTATTTACTAAGCACAAATAAATTTATATTTAATATAACCTTAATATATATTTCATAATATAGTTAATCCTATTCATGACTTTTAATTTAACGATTAGGTTATAATGATCTCATAATATTTCATAATTCATTTAAACTGGGTGATGCGTACAACGTAAATTATTGAAAAGATTAAATTTATTTAAAAAGATACACACCAAAAAATATTAGGGTGTTAAAAATGTTTCTCGAGCTTTGTGGTGAGCCTAATCAGGTATTGAGATAGTATATCCTAGGTAAGTTCATTACATTCTTATTTATTTTCACTTAAATAACTTTGGTAGTGGGTTTTTCTCGGTTTTAAATGGAGTTTTTTCAAAGGTTAAATGAAGTATTGATGTGTTCTGGGTTTGGTGGGATATCATTGTGAGTTCATTGGTATTTTAACAACATTTTTTTTCTCATTTTTTATTGATTCATTGAAGCTTCATCTAACATAGGTGATGTGGGATTTCTCTTTTTTACTTACTTCATTGATGTAGAATTTTCAAAATTTATCTTATTTGGGAAAAGAGATGAAATTAACCTAAAAAAGATAAAAAAATGGACAAAAATAAAATGATGAGAAGTGTGTAACTCACATGTTTAACTTTTTTTCCTTATTTCTATAATATTATTGATTGATATTGGTTTATACCTTTTTATTGTGATTTCCTATTGTTATTTCCATGTTAAATTAAGTTTAATAAGTTAAATGATTTAAATATGGTAATTAGAAAAAGGAATAAAAATATATAATTATTGTTTTAAGCATGTGCAGGTAATTTGATATCTAGAGCTGAGGGAATGATATTCTTATTTTATTGGAAAGTGAATACTATTGTATTTTTTATTGTGTTGCTGGAATTATTTTTATGGTAGTGGCGGTGGCCTTACAGTGGTTGATTTTAAGAGGTTGAAGGGGAGGATATGGTTATGTGATTATTATTATAGTGGTATAATGATGTTTTGGTGGCTTGTGTGGTAAATGCTTGAGGATATTGGTTAATATTGAAATAGTGAAATGAAATAAATAACGGGAATGGGTTATGATGATATACATGATGGGTTATAGGTAATAAATAAAGTGCTAGACAAATTAATTTTGGTAATATATATGTAAATAAATATATAATAAAGTGGAGAAAAAATGATGCATGCTAATTGAATTAAATGATGTGGTAATGGTTTGAAAGTGGATAGAAATTAATATGGTTAGTAATTGAAAAATAAAGAGGAAATTATAGTGAAATATGAAATGAGAAGTTGTGTGGTTGTTGCATAGTGATGGTAGAGTTGGTATGTGCTATGGTTAGAGGTGGAAACATTTGTCAACAGTGTTATAGAATTGATGACATGTTAAAGGGATGTGGTTGTAAAGGTGTTAGGTGATATGGATGGTTGACTACTCCCCCTTCCCTATTTTCTCTTCTAGACATAGTATAGGTTGTGATGACCAAAGGTTATGCTACATGGTGATGTGGCGGTGATGTGATGATGAGGTAGTGATGTGGATATGTACTTAAGATATTCAGGAGGAGGAGAGATCAAGATTGAAGTCCTTTTTGATGTGTCTCTGTGGTAATATAGTATGTGGCTATGCTAATGAGATATGTGGTTATAGTGTGTGGTATTTAGTTGTGGTATGTTGGTTGTGGTTTTGATGTGGTTATGTGGTATATGGTTATGTGGATATGAAGAGAATAAAAGTTACAGGGTGCAAGACATTACGGTGTGAGGGCGTCTAGTTTAGTAGGGAAGTTGGTGCGGTGTACCTTTATATGTACATTCTTTTGATAATTATGTTACTAGACTTGCATGTGGATTTGGTGAGAGTGTCTTGGCAAGGTCAATTGGTAGTTGACCTAGTATAGAAGATGATTCAGTTTCACTATTTATTCATGGGGTTTTAGTATGATTCTTTTTCATTTGTATGAAAGAGTCTGGGGAAAAACCTACTTAGTATACTTGTATTCTCATCCTTATCTTTGATATACTATTTTTATGTATTTGTAATATGGATTCAGTGATTGATTTGGACATTACCAGCTTATGATGACCATTGATTTCATGTTACTGTCATATCAGGTGTTGTATTTGGTATTAATTTATTTAGAGAATTTGTTTTTGTATAACATTACAAGCATTGAAATATCCTAGTTTTATGTTACATTATTTTATTGGAGTTTATTATGGATTTATTCCTTATCTTCCCTGGAATTTATGAGGTCACCACATCCTATATGTGTGTTTTATACCTTCCATGATAGTCATCAATCCATGACCTATTGGAGGTAGGTTTTTGGGGTCACACTTGTCTTAACGTTCAGCCCAATAGGGGTTCCATTGGGGATAGTTCATGGAAGAGTGGTATCATAGATTTGGTTGAGGATTAAGATATATTTTATAGTTAATCACTGGAAAGGATTGAATTGGTTTGATAGGGAAATAAAATTATTCAAACTTAGTATATGATTTAAGTAAAAGATTTAGGATATGATATAGATAGGACCTTTGTGATCTTATGTAAGGATCTTAAGATTTCTAAACATATTAAAGTGATATGATGTTGATTGCGAGGTAGAGACCTATGTGTGGTACATGCATCATGTTTTTTTCACCTTTGTTTGAATTGGGAAAATGTTGGGAAATTAAAAATAATTAAATAAAATGGATTTAAATTATTTTCTATATCCTTATATTAGGAGTTATTTTTTTGTATTGTAGAGATGGATAGTTTTATAAATCCTCATGTGATTCAGGTTGAAAAAGTGAAGAAGGATGCTCGGGTTAACCATAGGTAGGTTGAACCTGAGGAATATGATTAACAAAGGAAGATGTTGTGTGAGTTTTAACATTAGGTATTATAAAATAAAGAGGGATATGTCTCCAATCTGGTGATAGATTTGTGATTGGGAGAGCTTGAGATTACTTTCAATTTGATCCATGTGAGGAGGAGACACTAGGTTATGTTGGATGTTAGTTTATTGATAGATGTTTCTCATCAGTTGTGGATTCTATTTCTTGGTGATTGTGAGGATTTTGGTGTATCATGAGTGATATTTTATAGTTAGTTTCTATTTGTGTTACTCTCATTGATGTTGAAGGTGTCATGATAGTAGAAGTTTCTCACTCTATGATATGCTAGTTTGAGTGTATTGGAGGTGTCTGGTTCATTAATTTTCTTCACTATTCCCTTGATCTTCTTCCTAGAGAGGTAGCTATAGAATGAAATTTCGATGAGGCCTTGCATCCAGAGATCCAACACCATGTTACTCATTTTAAATTTCCAATCTATATTTAGGTTCCAGTGAAGGTTGAGGTGATAGAGAATATGATAGATCAGATGGGTTCCTCTCAATAGGGGAGTCATTAGAACTTTGTAAGGAGTGGATCTATGAATAAGGGTTACCAGTTTTCTGAGCAGTCAAGGATATGATCAAAAGAGATCTAGCCCCAACACTCTTATTCTCATCTCTTTGGAGGTAGTTCATAGATCTATACCAAGATCTCTTGGTTTTTTTCTTATAGAGTTTTTGTACACAAGTAATTCTAATGTTCAACCATTATCAATGATTATCATTGAGAATATGGAGAATTTATTATACAACCTTAATAACCATTATCTCTAAGAACTTATCACTTACAACTAGGTTAGCCAAAACTTGGGTAACATAGATTAGATGGGTATAACATATTAAATACCTATTATGTTCCTAATCCATAGGTATATATAGTCGAGCATGGTCACAAAGGTGTCTATTATCAGGTGAAGCAAAGTAGGGGGATAAGACATGGTCAGATGCATACTATGGAGTTTATAACACTAGGTAGACCATACATTGTTCAATGTATTAGTTTATACTTTATTTTATTTGGTATTGTTACTCTTTTTTCATGATTACATTGGTCCAAGATTCAGGGCTTAATGTGAATAGGATTTTAGTGCCCTTGGTATTAATTATACTAGTTAGAGGAAAATATAGCTTGCTTGAGGTGCATTAGGGTTGTACGATGATGATAGGAAAACATCATTTAGTAAATGAGTACTTTTTATTATAGATACAACCATAGGATGTAATCCTTGGAATGGATTGATTATATTCAATATGGGACTCCATAGATTTCTTTCATACAAGGGTTGTATTATTTGATGTGTAAGATAAGCATACAATGTTAAATAATGAGCAGGATCATCATATGGATTATAGATATGAGGAGCATCTTTCTTCTCCATTGGTATAGTTGGTGTTGGATTCTATGGTTGTTCAGGCATTGGTGTTTCTAAGAATCATTGATGAGTTTCCTGATGTTTTTCCTAAAGATATTGTGACACTATCCCCTCAATGTGACATCGAGATTGGGAAAGAATTTCAACCCAATGTCTCTCTGATTTCTATGTCTCCTTATTAGGTGACACCTTCTGAGTTATAAGAGTTTTGGATTTAGATCAATGATCAATTACAGAAGGGTTTTATCTATCATAGTGTATCACCTTGGGGAACTCTGGTGTTGTTTGAAAATAAGGTAAATGGTAGTTTTTGGATGTGCACTGATTACCATTCAGTAAAGAACCATTATCCCTCCCAAGGATTGATGATTTATTCTATCAATTGAAAGGAGCTAGTTATTTCTTGAAAATTGATTGGTGACATGGGTATCATCAGATGAGGGTGAATGAGGAAGATGATATGAATATTTCTTTTAGGTGTATCTATGGACTCTTTAAGTTTGTGGTTATAACTTTTAATGTCATGAATTTCCTATCTATTTTTATGGGATTGACGTATTCAATGTTTTATGAGTTCTTGTATCTATTTATAGTTGTGTTCATTGATTACATCATCATGTATTTGATATCATATTAGGATTATATTGAGAATTTGAGGATATTTTAATTATTCTCCAATGACATCGATTATATGAGAAGCCATCCAAGTGAAAGTTATAAACCCATGAGGTGTATTTCCTTGGGTATGTTGTGTCTCATTAGGGTATAGTGTTAAATCCTTTGAAGATTAATGTAATTGGTTCTTGGATGGATCCTAATAATGTTGCAAAGGTTCATAGCTTATTTATTCTTGTAGAATTTTACATGAGGTTTGTATCCAATTTATCTCAAATTATAGCCTTTTTACAACTTTTATAGGAAGGACTGGGCCTTCATATGAATAGGTCAATTTCAAGCATCATTTGAGTATCTGATGGAGAAACTGACTTGTGATCCTATTCTTCACTTACCATAAGGGAGAGTTATGTTTGGGGTCTTCTGAAATGATTCTCATGTCGGTCTATTTTGTGTATTTTTACAACAAAGAGTGGTGTTCTTATGGGTTTTGGTAGTAAATTACCCACAAATCTAATTATATTACCCATAATCCTGAGCTTATAATAGTGGTGTTTACTATGAATATGTGGCAGCATCACCTCATCAACGAGTGATTTGCAGTCATCATGAATCAAAAAATCATATGATATACCTTCTCTTAGTGTGATTTGAATCTATATTATTATTGGTGGATGAAGTTATTATAGGATTATGAATTTAGGATCTCCTATACTCTAGGAGAACATAATCTTTTAATTGACATGTTGATCATAAATCCACATAGCGATGTTCCTCGTGAGTTAAGAGATACATGGAGGATGATAGAAGAGCTTGTGGTTTTACATCTTGATAAGGTCTTGGTTGGTCATGGAACTTTCTTATATCAGATTATAGTGCATTATTCTTTATTATAGTAGGCGGAGGAGTCTTAATTGGGTGATCCTGAGGTAAAGGTGTGGAGAGATCATGTCATTTTTAGAGATGATCCTAAGTGATTTTCAATGGATGATCAACATCGAGTTTTCTTTTGTGGGAGTTTTTTTATTCCATTGGTGATTTGAGAGGTGGTTCTTCATGAGTTTCATAACTCAAATTTGTATTTAGTCCTCATATTTCCAAGATGTATCATTATTTTAAGAGTTAGTTTTAGTGGATGGGTTTGAAGAAGTAGGTAATTGAGTTTGTGTCTTAGTATTTGGTGTTTTAGAGGGCGAAAGTTGAGCATCATGTTCTTACTATTTTTTTTATATCCATTGGATATCCTTAGTTGTATTTTATAAAATGAGTATCTTATTTTGGTATTTTAATTACCAGTTTACCTCAAACTTAAGGAAAATGTGACACCATTTGGGTGATTGTGGATCAATTGATGAAGTTGGCTCATTTCTTGATAATAAATAAGCTGAGTGTGGTGGATGATTTGGTGAGGTGATATGTGGAAGAGGTTGTGTGACATCATGGAATTATAAAGATAATCATTTCTAGTTAAGATAATCATTTTACCTCTTGAGTGTGGAAGACTCTGCAACATGATTTTGGCTCTTAGTTATGGTTTAGTACTATGGGAGTCCTTTTAGATCAATATTGTGATAGATTGAGGTTGGATATTCAATTATTCTTGCATTAGATTTGGTATAGAGCATAGAATAGAAGGTGAATGTGATTCATGAGAAGATTAAGGCATCTTATTACTTTCATAATCTCTATGTCGGCCAGAAGAGGAGAATTTTATAGATTAAGGTTGGTGATCATGTGTTTTTGAAGGTTTATCCTCTTCATTAGAATTGTAGGTTTTGTAGTGAGAGTAAGATTTATCCTCACCCTATCAAACCCTTTGAGGTGTTGGAGTATGTTGGTGAGGTGGCATGTTAGTTAGCTATTCTTTCATAGATGGATATAATTTATGATGCCTTATATGTAATAACGATTCAATGATAATGATTACTCTCATGTAATTGATTATGTTAAGTTGGATAATGAGGAGGATGTAGTGTTTGTGAAGCGACCTGTTGTGATTCAGTATATTAAGAAGAATGTGTATCATAGGCATGTTTTTACTTTAGTTGATGTATTATTGAGACATGGTATGTTAGAGTAGTGTACATGGAAATGTTAGTCACAAATGAATACTTAGTATCTTGATTTTTTTTGATGCTTTAATCTTTGCGGTGATGATAAGAAATTTGGTTTTATATTGATATGATTAAAGTTTTCTTTATCTCTTTTGTTGTAGTGTTGTTTTTATAATGGTGTGATTACTATTTGAGAGGTATATCATAAGGTTTTTGGTGTAAAGGTGACTTTGTTATTTTTTAGTTTTGTTTTGATTATCAAGGATGAGAATCATTTTATAGGCATATATTATAGAGATCTGGATCTCTCATGGTCCTTTACATTGCGGTTTTGAGGTGTTCAAAGTGGGTTTGGAGGTTAGTAGTAAAGGAGAATTAAAGTTTGGGATGATATTTCAAATTCCCACTAAATCAAGTCATGACACCTTAACATTGTATCATGATTTATTGTCTAAAAACTAAAAAAAAGTGACCCAATTAGAGGGGGTTATTTTTTAGTTTGGAAGGGGTTATAACAACCTTTAAACACATTAGTGATAGTTATGAGGAACTACTGCTAATGTGCCAACCTACTATTTTTAGAGGTGGTTTTGAAGAATCGCTGGTAAAGTAAGTGGAAAATTATAGGTGGTTAGATTAGAGGGGGTTATCCCCCCTTTAATTTCATCATATAATCTCATATTAGAGGGGGGTTTAACCCACTATAATCTATTTACCAGAATAGAGGTGACTGGAAACTAGCGCTATTTGAATAATAAGTTACATGTTAGAGGCGATTTCTAGAACTGCCACTATTTAAGGATAAATTTTAGGGGGTTTTAACCCCATCTAACAGAGGACATATTAGAGTCTGTTTTCATAATCAATTCTATTTTTTTTTTAATTTTGATCATACCCCCTCTCTTGTTCCCTCCCCCTCTCCCCCCCGTTCCGCACCTCCCTGTTCACTGCATCCTCCCCTCCCTCCCCTATCGAGGGGGTTTTAACCCCCTCTAATAGAGGACATATTAGAGGCGATTAACCAACTCTAATTATTATTATTTTAATTCTGATCACACCCCCTCTCCAGTTCCCATCCCCCTCTCCCCCTCCCTCCCCTCTCGTTCCTCTCCTCCCTCCCATTCTGCACCCGCCTGTTCCTGTTCTGCCCCCGCCTGTTCATCGTACCCTCCTACGCATGTTCGCTTGACCTGCCTCCCCCGTGTGTTGTGTTGCACCCCAACACCTCCAATTTTCCCTTTGAAAAATTAAACCCTGTTGGGTTTTGAATCGATGACCACCATGATAAACAGCGGGCCACTTTGCCACCATAGAAAACAAATTTTGTTATATTAGTTACGCATTATTATATTTATATATATTAGGAAGATGATTCAAATAAATATTATTTGACCAAATATTTAAATAGATATAAATATTTATATATTATATATTTGTGTATATATATTTGTGTATAATATACATACAATGTATTTGTATATAATATATGATGTATATATTTATCTATAATATATATATATATATATAATATTAGAAACATAAATATTAGAAAATATATAATATATTTGTGTATAATATATATATATATATATATTATATCTGTGTTTATATAATATATATATATATATATATATAAATAATTATATTTACATATATAAATATATATTTATACATATATTTGTAAATACATTTATATTTGTGTGTGTGTGTATTTATGTATTTATATAATATTTATAAATATAATACAATTATAATATATATATTTATATAATATTTTTTTTATATTTTTATATATGTATGTGTGTGTATAACAATATTATTATTAATTATTATTATTACTATTACACATATTTTTTAAACTATAAAAATTATATGTTGGTTTTATAAATACTATACATTTATATATTTTATGATTTATATTATACATATATTATATTACATACATTTATATTATATATTTATGTATGTGATTATATACATTTATATTATATCATATATACATACATACAAAACTAAATACATTCATATAATTGGAAATATATAATATAATTAAATGATATATATATATATACTAAATTCATTTATAATTAATATTGTATAATAAAATATATATAAAATAATTATATATTATATATAAATTTATATATAATTAAATATTTATAATATAATATATATAATATAATATATATAATATAATTTTATAATACATATATGTATATTCATGTTTAATTTTTTCAATATTATATATATTTGTATACATAATATTATATAAAGTATTTATACAAAAATATACAATAAAAATATATTTAATATAATATATGTATAATATAAATCATAATATAAATGTATAGTATTTATAAAACCATATATAAATTTTATAAATTTGAATAAATATATTTATAATTACATTTATATTATGTATACCGATATTTATATATATATACATTTTTGTTTATATGTATAAGTATTTATTTAAAATATTTATATAATGTCCATATATATATGTTTATAATGTATTTAAATACATTTATATGACGTGTTTATGTAATAAACACACAACACACATGCACACACACACACACATATTATAAAATTTGAATTTATATGAGATTTATTTTAAAAAATAAATAATTTTTTTGAGGGGGTTTAAAACCCCCTTTAATCAAAGGGATTAGCGGTGGTTCATGACCCCCATCAAATTTATTGAATTATAGGGGGTTCAAACCCCCTCTAATGTCATCAATTATAGGGGGTTCAAAACCCCTCTAATCTAAGGGATTAACGGTGATTCATGAACCCCCTCTAATATCTTAAATTAGAGGGGGTTGTGAACCCCCACTATTTCCTTAAAAAAATCAATTAAATATATATATATAAATATTATATATATATGGATCCTCTAAAATCCAACCAAATATATAATGCCAATAATTATTAAATTAGTGGTAGTTTTGACATAACCGCCTCTAAAATCAAACCAAATACTAAAAATGCTAAAAAATTTGGAGGGGGTTATGAACCCCCTATAAATTTTATGATAAGAGGGGGTTGTGCATAAACCCCTATAAAATGAATTTAGAGGGGGTTGTGAATAAACCCCTCTAAAAATCCCCCACTAATATGTTGTTTTTTTTGTAGTAAAAAGAGCTAGAGGAGAAGAGTTGTCTTTGGTTGTTAAAACCTAGCCATTATGGCATGATTTATAAGATTGCAATATGAGGGGTTGTGTTGCATCATAGAGCCTTGGTCATGATTATTGGTGTTTCATATAGATGTTATCATTTCACCATGACACTCTTAATTATTTTATGGGTTTTAAAGGTTATCAGGATTCAGGAAAGGGTGTGATATTTCCACCACAAAATTCAGATTTTGGGATGTTCTGGTGTGAGGAGTATCATTGCATCATGATGTGCCTCAATTGTATCAATTTTAAATGTTTGTTAACCCTGATATTTAAGGGATATTGCATTTTGAATTTTGGTGGTTTTACTAGCTAACCATCATTTCACAATAACTAGGGTTGTCATGTCATAATCTATGTGGCATCCTTTTCAATTATGAATTCAAGTGGATTATCTATTTCCTTTCATCTTTCTTCAAACCCTAGACATCCGTATAGATTTATTTTGGTGTCTTTAGGCACCCTTGATCTATAATTAATCCTTTTGATTTGTGTGATTTATCTCTCATGCTTTAAGGTTCACTTTTCCTCCCTTAATTTATCCTTAGTCAATTATTGATCATTCAATTGTCTTTGTTTTTTAGAAACTCTAGCCACATGGTGTAGGGTGTTTCTCCATAGGTTGTGGTTTTAGTCGCTTAAATTTAGACAGGTGTTATCCTAGGTCTTGGATCCAACAGAGTAGGGTTATTAGAATAGGCCAGGACCAATCAATTTGGATTGAATTAGAATGGTTCAATGAAGAGCTAAGTGTGTGGCATGAAGTTTTGTGGGGGTTAGTGCAATTTCTTGATTTGCTCGCTAGTAGCTTTCACAAAGGAGTAACAACAACCTAACCGGGTTATCTTTAGTAGTGGATGCAGTATAGTCTGGGTCCAGATGTGTGGATATGTGGTTTCCACTGATGGCGGGGAAAGATTTTATAATGAACTAACCTAGGGTAGCCTCCAATCCTATCACCTGACCTAATCCACTACTGACCTGAAGGGCTTTCCCAATCCATATGGGATGACAACTACTACCTAAGAATTAAAGTAGAATCAGAGGGAATGATTTCACCCAACTTGAAACAAGATACATGACATATATGTACATGTAGAATAAAAACAATAAATAATATAATCTATAAACAAGAAAAAAGGTAGTGAAACAACTCAAGTAGCCAAATATAACACAAAAAACATGTCTCGCAACCACACGAGACAAATAGAAACAAAAATTTCTACTCTGTGTGATATGTGGGAAATGTCCCACCATCTCAACACCAGATACCCTACCCAGCTGACACAAACATCACTGAATCACTATAATTCCATGCATTTTCCTATTTCAAAAGACAATACTAGGTCTACACATCCTCGAGGGAATATGTAGGGTGTGAGCTAACAAGCTTAGTGGGATCCCACCCAGGTGTTCCATATCAAGTCTTTGTACAACAATCCCAATATTCTCAATTTAAAACAAAACATGGAATGATAAACAGTAAAACGGTTTATATCAAAATCATGGTAAAAAAATCCCCCCTTTTCCATAGTTCTAAAACAAGTTAGGTAAAACAATTTCAAAGATTAATACAACAATCCTTTGTATCAGTCAAAATAGGTACATCAAAGAAAAAACATTACAAAACTGAAGCACCTGAAATATTCATTCCAAATATCACTATAGGTAAAGATATCCAGACTAATCATACCAAAATGACTAGTGTTCACTATAAGTCTCGATACCCCATGCATCAAGGTCTAAGTAATAGAGGAATACCCCATAAAGTGAACCATCATACAATGTCAAGTAAATTCCTAGATCCAAATGTATCTTGATCTAGGAGTGGGAGGAAACCCTATAAAGTGAACACCCTGTCAAAATAAATGGACGAGGTCCAATAATATACACTCCACCTAAATGCCTAAGGCTTCACTTGTGCTTCATTTCAAATCATTTCAAAGTGTTTATCTCATTTCACAATACCATTTCAAACAACCTTTTTTTACATCAAAACTTGCTTTGAAAACTAGTTTCACAATCTATTTAACAATCCATTTCAATGCTTCAAAAATCATATTTATTTTACCAAAAAAAGAAGAAAACTATATTTTATCAAAAAACATTTAAATACACAAAAATAAATCAATAATTTTAATTTATTTATAAAATCATTTAATAAAACAAGAGAAACCAACAGTTCATATAACATAGGCTAGAGACAGAACCACACACCTCAAACTTGGGTCGAACACTACCCACAATGGGATCCACTAACTCCATAAGGAACATTGAACAACAAAAAGAGTCCATGGTATTTATTCCCACATCTCAAAACTGATTTTATAAGCAAATTGGTTGGTGAAGAGGATAGATCAAAGCATACCTCAAGGAATGAACGCACCACACCACAACCAATATGAAGACCAGACCTCAGAATAATATCACAAAATGGATATAGAGTGGATCAAAGAAGCATCATCATAGAATCAACTGATCTCATAAACATAGCCTAACACTATAGTTTTGACTAAGATCAATGAAGAAGAAGAAAGGTCACTCTCACCCAAAGAGAAGTAATGCAACCAAGCCAGATATTGAGCACCAAACAGTGGAACTCAGAAGAATAGAGGTCACCCAAAAACCACCTAAAAGGATTCCTAAGGTTCAAGGCATGAAATACAAAACCGAATGAGTGGATAGTCACATGTGAAGTGTGATAAAACCCACTGATTATGATGGTTTTATGTCGTAAATTCTAGTTTTATGATGTAAACTTCCCATAACTCACATACACTGAAAATCATGTCACCTTAGGTTAATTTATCATGAGTGACACATTTATGATGTAAATAGGCATTTATGACATGAATAGATTTAAACAGAAAACCATTTTCATGGTTTGTTCTCTGTGACTCATTTACACAGTAAATTATACATTTATGATGTAAATGTGCCATGTAGTAAATACCCAGCCTCTGTCTTGAAGAGACTCCCAAAAGGCTCTGATGCTCCTCAAAACCCAAAGTACCACTCTAAAACATAAAAAACGGAATAAATTTTTATCTAGGATTTTGTAATCTCCACAAAATAGGAATTTCCATCCTCAAGAAGTCATGTAGAAGAAGGGTTCTCCAGAATGAGGTAAGGCCATTGCTTCCTCATCGATGATTCATGCTCCCTAGTCTTGTGATAATTCGATCCGAATCAACATAACACTTCGACCAATGGAATATAATTCCCACAAAATAATTTCACTTGAGAATAAATAATCTCCACTGGGTTCTCTACAATATAAACATATGGATCTAACTTAATCGCCTCCCAACTTAGAATGTAAGAGGGATCAGGATGGTATCTCTTGAGCTAAGATATATGGAAAATATTATGTATACCTATCAACCGAACCAATAATGATAATTGATAAGTATACTTACAAAAATAATCAATGAATTCAAATGGTCCAATATATCTTGGATCCAAATTTACCTATTTCCCAAGTTGACGGTGACCCAACCGAGGATAAACATTCAAGAAAACTCAGTCACAAACAGATAACTCCAAAGGAAAACATTAATGATCCACATATGATTTTTAATGACTTTGAACTATAAAAAAACATAAAAGTATATATTAAATCCTTGGATATGTCTCCTTAATGAGACTAGGTCCCACAAGAGTGGATTTACCCACCTATTCCCAACAGACAAGTGACTTGTATGGGCGACCATTCAAAGCTTTGAAAAGCACAATTCTGATCGATGATGGATAAATGCTATTATAAGAAAACTTGACCAGTCCCAAAATGGATATTCCATGATCCACCATAATCTAAGACATAATCATGGAGCATATCCTATAGGGTATGAATAGTATTCTTTGTCTTACCATCTATCTGTAGATGATAAGTTGCACTCAACCTGACTTGAGTCCCCATCACCTCTTGAAGACTCTTCCAAAACATAGTAGTAAACCTAGGAACCGTATACAAAAAAATGTAAGAGGAAATACCATGTAAACTCAAGATCTCTTATACATATAGTTTACCTAGATATTAAACCTTAGTGGTGTCCCTAATCTGAATAAAATGGGTGGATTTTTTCAATTGAACAATCACCACCTAGATAGTATTCTTTCCTCTAGGAGTACATAGAAAACCAATAACAAATTCCATGAACACATCATCCCATTTTCAAACCGGAAATAGAAGAGGCTGGAGTAGACTAGAAGGTTTTAGGTTCTCTATATTTATTTATTAGAAGGTGTAATAGTGGGACATGTAATCAGCAATGTTACGCTTCATACCCGGCCACCATAAATACCGTTTTATGTCATAATACATATTTATAGTATCAGAGTGAATGGACCCTGAAGAACTATATAAATATTGAAATACCAAGTTCTTAATGGATGATGGGATGGAAAAATTATACCCAAAGAGGAGAACACCATCAGAAGGGAGAGACCAACCAAAAATGGTCTCCCCACTATTTAAGGTTTTTCTGATTCCTTTAAACTCATCATCTTGCTGCTGGCCTTGAATAATAGACTCAAGGAGAGATGATGATAGCTTAAGAATGGTCATGAACATGTCCAAATCCTCATTTTGAGCATCCATATACAACTAAGTAAATATTCCCATCAGTTTCCACATCTCTTTTGATTTCAAAATAGCCTATGGTGGAACTTTTTGAGTGAGAATGTATGTGATGATATTCCCCTTCACCGGGTTGTGGGTGATGATAAAATAAAACATATAAAGGTATTATACCCACCAAATATATCTGAGGTTTAATTTCTTCTAATAAAATATATATCTTAGACTCTTATGATCATGAAAAATCACGAACCACTCCCCAAAAATACAATACTGACTACCCTTAAGCACATTCATAACCACAAAATACTTCAAATCATGAGTGAGGTAATTCTTATCATGTATCCAAATATGACATGAGACATAGTACACAATTTAATCATATTGTATAAGCACACAACCAAAAAAATATATAGAAGTACCACGGTATACCACATACCCCTTATCGAGCTCAAGTGAGATCAAAATAGGAGTCGATGTTAGAAGTTGTTTCAACTCATAAAAAGAAGACTAAAATTTTTCATCCCATGTGAACTTCACCCCTTTATTACTAAGGGTAGTCAAAGGTGAAAATGAATTTGAGAAATCCTTAATGAACCACCAATAGTATCCAGCATGACTGAGGAAGCTTAATATCTCAAATACATTCCATGGATCCTCCGTTGATAAGATAACCTTGATCTTCTCAGGATCAACTAATAGGACATGTTATGAAATCGTGTTCCCCAAGAACTTTACTCCTTTAATAAAAAAATATAATTTTAAAATATTTCCATAAAGTTAGTGGTTTCTCAATATTACCTAAACCAAATTCATATTATGCACATGCCCACACTCAGATCTCAAACAAACCAAAATATCATCCATGAAAACTATTAAAAAAGTGTTGAGATATTGATAGAATATCCAGTTCATTAGAGCCATAAAACTATATGAATGTTTTTAGACCAAAATTCATCATAAGATATTCATAATTTCCATACCTACTCCTGAAAGTGGTCTTTGGAATATCAGACTCTCTAACCCTGAGCTAATTATAACCCGACTGAAGACCAATCTTCAAAAACCACTTAGCCCCATTTAACCGATCAAAAAAGTCATCCACATAGGGAAAATGGTACTTATTATTTACCATAACTTGGTTAAACTTACAATAATCCATTAAAAATTGAAGTGAACTATATTCATTCTTGGTAAAGAGTACAGGGGTTTCCCATGATGAAACACTAGGGAGAACAAAACCTTTTTCCATCAGACCATCCAATTGGATCTTGATCTCTTTCAACTCAGTGGGTGCCATATGATATGAAGGTATTAAAACTAGATGCGTACCTATCACCAGGTAAATCATAAACTCTACCTCCATTTATGGGGATAAACTATAGAATTCATTTGGGAAGACATAAGAGAATTCCCTAACAACCAAAGTAAAATCACCCTAAGAAGAATCATCATCAGACTCAATTATAGTAGCAAACAAAAAACTTCTGAGAAATAGTTGGGAAGGTCCTGTATACATATTCCACTCTTCCTAAAATACCCAAGAGCTCACATTGGTGACGAAAAAAATAAACACACTGATAATAAAAATCAATTTCAACATGTTTAGTAATAAGCTAATCCATCCTGATGACGACATTAAATAAATCCAGATTGAGAACCATGAAATCCCAAACTAACTCCACATCATCTATTGATAGAGTACAAGATAGACATCGAAAAACTTACTTTCTACTCTTTCCAAGAGGCTTTAATAACTTCATAACAAATGACATGAGTTCCATTAGAAGTTTAATAACATAAAAAATGGGAAAATATAAATGTGTGTGGGGAACTGGTATCAAATAAAGTAGTTTCTATAGAAGATGAAACAAAAATGGTACCTATCACCATCACTGGGCCTGAATCAAGCTCCACCAGAAACTCATCCACTACATGATGATGCTTCAATAATGAGGCCTATAGATGGATCCCTATCGATTTTAAATCATCTAACTATGCAATAATGGATTTTGGAGCTAAAGATCCATGACCATAATGAGTCATGGACATATCCTGATAGAACCTATGTAGATGGAATCAATAGCCACAAGTTTGAAAATCTTAGAGGGTGTAAGAAATGTATGTCGGGTGTTCCCTACCTTGTTGCACTAATAGAAAGTCAGGGGAACACTTCTAGCTGCCACTGATGGTGTGGAGGAAGTATGTGGATGAAAACCACCTCCACCACCCCAATGATTATCCTTCCACTTCCTCTTCTTTACCATCATGCTTCTATAATTGAAATTAGGTGGAATAGATGAGGCAGAGTAACTAACATGACCTGTTATATACATCTCTACAATTATAGCTCTATCAACTATATCTGCATAGGTATAAAGATTTAACATATATACCTGTGATCGAATGTCTAGTCATAAACCCTATAGATATTTTTGGGCTTTCAATTGGTCATTTATCACCACCTATAGTGAAAAATGAACTATATTTTCAAACTAATTGGTGTACTATAACACCAAGAACTCCCCCTATTATAAAGATATAAAATCCAAATATTTCACTATGATCAAAGACTATGGGAAGAACTTCTAAAAAATTGCTCTTGAAACCCTTCCAATCCAATCCCACATACCAATTTTACTGAACTATAGAATCACATCACCGCTTGTTGGGACCCTCAATCCTGAATATCATGCACTTCAACTTGATATCCTTAGGTGACTCTAGGAAGTCTAATACCCAATTGATCATGTATAACCAGTCCTTCACCTCTTTAGGTTTATTTGTACCTTTAAAGGATGGTGGATTCTCATGTAGGAACTCACAAGGTAAATCTATATCTCCTCCATCTCCTGGATATACCTCCGTGACTGGTTTTTAAAATTATGGTGCATTCTGGTCCATGGATCAAACTAATCAAATGATAGCTTCTATAATATTCTAATCTATGGAAAGTCTCCCTTGAGTAGAATCTCTCACTGCACCCTCCTATGGAACCTATAGAAGACCTATCAGAGGTATATTTCTACATGTCATAAAAAGATAAAACAATAAAATAGTAGAATAATCTTAGCTCAAACCAGAATATCCATAATAAAAAACTGAGATCAAGGTCAAACTCAACACAATATACACACATTCCAATATCCCATTGTAACTTGAGACTTGTAATGATAAGATATTTCTATACACTCACTGCAAAATACCTCTCTAGTTATGATAGAGAGTGATAGAAAACATGATAATGTTAACCATCATAAAATCGTAAATCTATGATGGGTTAAAAGACCATTGATTTCTCAGTAGGAAAAGTAAAAAGATAATTTTTTTTGTTAATTTTTTTTAGAGTTGAGGAATTATTTTACTATCTAGATAAATCACTCAATAAAATAAACTTACTTGATTTATTTCCATGTCATAAGCATAATATCATCCTTTGGTTGTGCGTAGATCAATCTCTACTTAATTTCTTACACCAAGAGATGGATATTCAAGATTAATTTTTATGCTTGAATCACTTTTATCAAAATATCCATAAGTCATTCCTTCATCCTTTAAATATTTACCAAAAACAAAATTTTTATCACATATCAAACTTTAACCTCAAATAATAATTTTCAAAGTTTAAATTAACCCATTCCATAAGTAGTTAACCTTAAGACTCATCCAAAATACATCTATCTGAAATCAAAGTTCAAAAAGGTTACTAAATTTTCAAAATCAACTCAACATTAGATTCTAAAAAAAACATAATGTAGATATTATTGTCACATACCAAATATATGAATACCTTGATCACCTTAAAACCTTAATGAAAACATGTATGCTTCTAAATCCTTAAAGAAGAAGTACTATAGTACAATACTTATATATCTAACAATTATTATAACTATAACATCATTGATAAAATAATTCTTACAACATAATTATTGAATCCAAATACATAAAAACTTTAATCATTCCGCTTCATTATTAAACTATTAACTATGTATAATAACTCTTTTTTGTCATTTGTAGTCTCTTTATGATTAGTAGTATAACCATTACTCATAAAACATTGATGATTATCTTCACGAGATTCCCCTTAGGACATTGATTTGTATAATGACCATACTTAACATATTAAAAACATTAAAATATCAATAATACCTTATGAATACGATTATTATCATCCATTTCATTAACCAAACTTTTCATTTTTTCTTGGTAATTAATTATTTTCTGTCTATATTTTACACACCCAATAAATATTCCCTATCCTCTAAGACTTTCAATTGGGTGGTTCTTCTAACATTATTGACATATAGTAAACTAAATTTTCTTTCCTCCATAGTCTCTTATACTCAATATCTCATCAAACTCTATACTTCTCTTCTTTGGTGAGTTTGAGAGTTGGTTAAGGTAAAATTTGTTAATCATATATCATAATCACAATATATTTCACCCTACTCATCTCCCCATTTTATTTCTCATAAAAAAATTGTATATTTCATTCAACATTAACCCTATTACTTATAGTTACATCCATTTACTAATACAAAAAAGTACACTGTGAGAAACACTAATCTTACATAGTCACGAAGAATCATTTATAAGATGTCTAAATCATGACACCTTCTTCTCAATCTATGAGCCCATAGGTTTAACTTAGGTTATCCATAGTCATTACTAAATCTATAGGATGTTATCCTATACTTAGACTTATTCTAAAATTCATTCATATGGTTATATTTCATAATTTATGTTTTACTAAATCTAGTTCCCAAGTTTTCTACTAAACTTTCACCGATACCAACTATAAATACCCCGACCCCACTAGCCTAGAGTCGGTGTTTACTTTATTACATTGGTATAAGATACAAGGAATCACATCCCAAAGGAACAAATAGTTTATTATTATTGGTAAACTATATACATACTTTAATCTTATATTATAATTTTAAATATAAAATACAACATAGTGAATCCTTTGAGAACACCATTATTCTTCTATCTTAAACCTGTATATAAGTCATAATAATTTTTTTTGGCATCCTGGAAAAAATAAAACATAAGAAAGAGGTAATCATAGATACTCAGTAAGAGAAAGTGTACAATGGAATCCATGATTAAATAAGGCATAAAAATATGGCAAGGTAAATAACTAAAACACATTCCATTTAATTAATAACTTGAGCATAATATATAAGGAATAAAAGATGATAAAATAATTCCATATAAATAATCACACGAGAATGAAATGTAACCATGGATATTATAATAATCGAATAATCACATGGAATATCAATAACTAATCTCATAATTATGGAATGAATAATTTCGGACATCCAAATCATACCATCAAGACCTCGACTAAGAAGTCTACATAAATAGGCAAGGCCTCAGCCAAAACCCAGTCTAGTTTGTCTCATGAGACCTATTGATGCATCAAGGGGATATATAGGGCCAAATATATCACTTATTAAGTCAAATTAATTCCTCATATGAAAATTCTAAACATAAACAACATAAACATTAGTATTAAAAAACTAGCATACGAAATGTAAATACTGTAACCATAAACTATCTAGAGTAATATGATGAATGATTTCAAAATAGCACATCCATAGTCAAATTTATCACAAACCATTAAATAAAATATGGTATATTGTATCATAATATATAAAACTTAATTAAGAATAATATTCAACAAAGTGTGTTGACATATATATAAATACTCTAATAAAATCATTGAAAAATTCTTGAGAGAAATACCCTTTTTTTACTTTGAAATCATTTAATTAAAAAATCATGCCATTATAAAAGAAAAAATTTTATTTGAAAAGAACATTGTAAACATGTAAATTATTCCTATATAAATTAAGGCATCATAAAAGTGGGAAAATCCACTCATTTTGTGAAAGTAAAAAAACATTCCTTTTGCATATTTTTGTTGGAAAAGTCACAAAAAGCTTTGTTTGTAAAAGGGAAAAAATATTATTGTCCAACCATTTTGTAAAAATTAAAACATGGGTAAAAATGAATTTAAAAATTAATATAATAATAGTAAAAACCTTTTTGAAAACATTTTTATAAAACATGGACATGGAACATAAATATTCCCTTGTGGATACTTAAACAAAAACATTTCCGAATAATGATGAGATTGTAAAATAAACCCTTACCTTTGGTCCAATTTAATTTATACATGTATAAACCAACTTTATAGTGGTTTTAAACATATTATTAACTTATACCAGAATATTATTAATATTTATTATATCAGATATTATCCACTTATAATATTTTACCACTCATTTATTAATAATATTTTATTCATTTCACCATTTCGGGTCTTAATTGCCATGTTTTCTCATGCTTATTTTATATTGAATGTACCAGTTATCTTGAATAGTATATAGATACAAAATATATAGAATAAAATTAGTGTCATAAATATCATATTGAATCATTAAATACATTTTTATAACCTTATTTAATGTTGAACATAGAAAATGAATCTCATCACTTTGTAGAGATGGTAAAAAGTATATATGCCCGTGCAATGATATCATTTATAAATGGTTGAAAGGGTAAATAAGTGGATGGAATATTAATTTTAAAGACTAAATATCATGTAATAATTATCATATATATCCATTATTTCCATTATTATAACCTTTCAAGTAAATTGGTGATGAAAAAAAAAATTACACCACTATGTGGAGATGGTAAGTCGTACCTATGCGCATACAATGATTTTGTTTTTTATAAGATAGATAAAAGGTAGAATATGGTTGTTTCATAACCATAATAAAATATCATTATATACATTATACTTAAGTTATTATTTTAGTATGAATACAACTCATGAAGAGGAAGTAGAAGAAGAAATGAACTGGAATGAGTTGGTAAAAATGATTACCTCTTATTTGGAGGACTTCCTTTAGATCTCTTCTTAAGGGATCTAGAGTTGGTCTTTTTGGAAGAAAAATACCTCCAAAACTTGTATAAGGATTTTTTGAGAGAGAAATATGTAGGTTTTTGTTGAGATATAATGCTCAAAGTGGTGTGAATAAGTGAGGGAGGAAGGTCCCTTTTATAATTGAGGTGAGGAGCACTTTTAGAATTTCTCAAAATATTAAATTATAATAAATTAATTTATCATTCACAATTCCTAAAAATGGTATTTTATTCGAATATAATATAGAATTTGGTTGTAATTCCATAAAAAATAGAATTTATACAAGTTTTTGTGTCATTTTAAACCTTATCCTTTTGAGTTACCCCTTGGTTTGTTATTTTTTACCTTAACCGTGGTAATGACTATTTTAATCATAAAGGGATAATAATGTTACTATAAATGGATAAATGACCCATAAATGTAATATTTATGATTTTTTAACTATATTTAATTTAAATGGATGAATATAATATTTTTAAAAATTTTAAATAATTTAATAAAATATTATTTTGATAAATTATCATTGATATCAATTTTGTCACTATTTGATAATTTTGACTTCAAATACATCAAAAAAGGTGAAATTAGAATATAATTATTTAAAAACTCTTTAATATGTTAAACATATCTATAAAACTAATTTCACACATTAAATCATTCAAATTATATCAAAATTAATATTTTCAAAATCATTTATTTTTTTATGTTAATTAAATAAACATTGTATTAGTATTTCAAAAGCAATTAAGGTAATTAAATAATTTATAAAAATTAAAAATAAATTTATATAATGAAACTAATTTAATTAATATCTAAATAGACATTTATATTCATTCATATCTTGATTTTGTACCTATGAAGATACATGAAATATTTTAAATGCAAAGAGAGTGACATTTTGTAAATAATATATGTCATTTTCATAGAAAAGTGTCCATTAAACCAATACAATTCAAGAATAAGGTGATAAGGGTCGAATAATATTCATCCAATAATTTTTTTGGATAATTTTATGTCATGATTATACCCTTATCTTTTGATTTTAACACTTATTTAACCCCTTTAACTCTTACCGTGACACCATGAATTTTTACTCTTTGAGGATTAATATAGTTATAATAAAATAACAGAAGACCCATATATGGATCATGAATAATATTTTAAACCATATCCCAATCAGTTTTTCAAATTTAAAATTTTTAGGAATTTTATATCATTTAATAAAATATTATTTATTTTAAAATATCATTAACGTAAATTTTGACACTATTCATTACTTTAACTTTTAAAAATATAAATAAAATAATAAAATTTTGAAAAGAAACATTTTAATAAATTAATAATATATCAAGTTCATCTATAAAATTCATGAATGACATTAATTATCTCAAATTATATTTATTTTAATATTTTTAATATCATTTATTTAATTTTTCTATTAATGAAATGATTATTACATCAGCGTTGTGCAATATTTTAAAGTAATTATTTATTCCCTAAAAATTAAAAATAAATTACCATGATGAATATAAATATTTAATATTTAAAATGACTATTTATAGTCAAATATATCCTCTATATAACATCATATTAGAAATTTTATAGTTATTAAAATCATGAATGTGACATATTTGACCTTTGTTTAAATAACATATTATAAAGGTAATAATATCATTAAAATGGACATAAATGATTATATAACAGAACATTTAATTATTATGAATTAATATTATTAATTAAATAATTTTTTTTTCAAATTTTATGGTCATTTAATTATCCTTATCATATTATTTTTAACCTAAATTACCCAATTTACCCTTTACTGTGGTAACAAAAATCACCATAGTTTCTATTTATATTGGCCAAAAATAGAATAGACTGATTTAATAAATTTTTAACTTCTAAATAAAAATATTTCACCCATTTTTAAAAACTCAAAATATGGAAGTTTTAAAATTTAATTTAAAATTAATCCCTCAAAACACAACGAAAAACAGTTTTCTTGAAAAATGCATTTTTAAGCCCAAAAATATACTTATAAAAAAATAAGGTATAATGATGATTAAAATGAAATTAATTAGATTATTTATAACTAAATAGTAATTAATTTATATTGTAATCAAATTAAAATAATAAATATACTTTTAATATAAATAAATTTATAGTTTTATAAAAATTGGCATTTTTTTAACTTTTCACTGGAAAATAAATCTTTTCAGAAAAATTATAAAAAATTCACTCTAAGTTCATTTTAATATAATGGTTTAAAAAAATAAGTTTATTTTTTCAAATTCATTTTCTAAGTGTGAAAAAATTAATTATATTTATTTTCTTATAGAAAGAAATAAAATTCTCTTTTTAAATAAAACATATATTTGAAGAATAAAATGACTTTACTAAAAATTATGTGTTTATTTACTAAGCATAAATAAATTTATATTTAATATAACCTTAATATATATTTCATAATATAGTTAATCCTATTCATGCCTATTAATTTAACGACTAGGTTATAATGATCTCATAATATTTCATTATTCGTTTAAACTGGGTGATGCGTACAACGTAAATTATCGAAGATATTAAATTTATTTAAAAAGATACACACCAAAAAATATTAGGGTGTTAAAAATGTTTCTCGAGCCTTGTGGTGAGCCTAATCAGGTATTGAGATAGTATATCCTAGGTAAGTTCATTACATTCTTATTTATTTTCACTTAAATAACTTTGGTAGTGGGTTTTTCTCGGTTTTAGATGGAGTTTTTTCAAAGGTTAAATGAAGTATTGATGTGTTTTGGGTTTGGTGAGAGATCATTGTGAGTTCATTGGCATTTAAACAACATTTTTTTTTATTTTTTATTGATTCATTGAAGCTTCATCTAACATAGGTGATGTGAGATTTCTCTTTTTTACTTACTTCTTTGATATAGAATTTTCATAATTTATCTTATTTGGGAAAAAGATGAAATTAACCTAAAAAAGATAAAAAAATAGACATAAATAAAATGATGAGAAGTGTGTAACTCACATGTTTAACTTTTTTTCCTTCTTTCTATAATATTATTGATTGATATTGGTTTATACCTTTTTATTGTGATTTACTATTGTTATTTCCATGTTGAATTAAGTTTAATAGGTTAAATGACTTAAATATGGTAATTAGAAAAAGGAATAAAAATATATAATTGTTCTTTTAAGCATGTGCAGGTAATTTTATATCTAGAGCTGAGGGAATGATATTCTTATTTTATTGGAAAGTGCATACTATTGCATTGTTTATTGTGTTGCTGGAATTATTTTTATGGTAGTGGCGGTGGCCTTACAGTAGTTGATTTTAAGAGGTTGAAGGGGAGGATATGGTTATGTGATTATTATTATAGTGGTATAATGATGTTTTGGTGGCTTGTGTGGTAAATGCTTGAGGATATTGGTTAATATTTAAATAGTGAAATGAAATAAATAACGGGAATGGGTTATGATGATATACATGATGGGTTATAGGTAATAACTAAAGTGCTAGACAAATGAATTTTGGTAATATATATGTAAATAAATATATAATAAAGTAGTGAACAAATTATGCATGCTAATTTAATTAAATTATGTGGTAATGGTTTGAAAGTGGATAGCAATTAATATAGTTAGTAATTGAAAAATAAAGAGGAAATTATAGTGAAATATGAAATTAGAAGTTGTGTGGTTGTTGCGTAGTGGCATGTGCTATGGTTAGAGGTGGAAACATTTGTCAACATTTTTATAGAATTAATGACATGATAAAGGGATGTGGTTGCAAAGGTGTTAGGTTATATGGATGGTTGACTACTCCCCCTTCCCTATTTTCTCTTCTATACATAGTATAGGTTGTGATGAACAAAGGTTATGCTACATGGTGATGTGGTGGTAATGTGATGATGAGGTAGTGATGTGGATATGTAGTTAAGATATTCATGAGGAGGAGAGATCAAGGTTGATGTCCTTTTTGATGTGTCTCTGTGGTAATATGGTATGTAGCTATGCTAATGAGATATGTGGTTATAGTGTGTGCTATTTAGTTGTGATATGTTGGTTGTGTTTTTGATGTGGTTATGTGGTATATGGTTATGTGGATATGAAGAGAATAAAAGTTACAGGGCACAAGACATTGCGGTGTGAGGGCATCTAGTTTAGTAGGGAAGTTGGTCCGGTGTACCTTTATATTTACATTCTTTTGATAATTATGTTACTAGACTTGCATGTGGATTTGGTTAGAGAGTCTTATCAAGGTCAATTGGTAGTTGACCTAGTATAGAAGATGATTCAGTTTCACTATTTATTCATTGGGGTTTTAGTATGATTCTTTTTCATTTGTATGAGAGATTCTAGGGCAGAACCTACTTAGTATACTTGTATTCTCATCCTTATCTTCGATATACTATTTTTATGTATTTGTAATATGGATTCAGTGATTGATTTGAACATTACCAGCTTATGATGATCATCGATTTCATGTTACTGTCATATCAGGTGTTGTATTTGGTATTAATTTATTTAGAGAATTTTTTTTGTATAACATTACAAGCATTGAAATATCATAGTTTTATGTCACATTATTTTATTGGAGTTTATTATGGGTTTCTTTCTTATCTTCCCTGGAATTTTTGAGGGAACCACTTCCTATATGTGTGTTTTATACCTTCCATGCGAGTCATCAATCCACGGCCTATTGGAGGTGGGTTTTGGGGGTCACACTTGTCTTAACTTTCATCCCAATAGGGGTTTCATTGGGGAGAGTTCATGGAAGAATGGTATCATAGATTTGGTTGAGGATTAAGATATATTTTATAGTTAATCACTAGAAAGGATTGAATTGGTTTGATAGGGAAATAAAATTATTCAAACTTAGTATATGATTTTAGTAAAAGATTCAGGATAGGATATAGATAGGACCTTTATGATCTGATGTAAGGATCTTAATATTTCTAAACATATTAAAGTGATATGATGTTGATTGCGAGGTAGAGACCTAGGTGTGGTACATGCATCATGTTTTTTTCACCTTTGTTTGAATTGGGAAAATGTTGTGAAATTAAAAATAATTAAATCAAATGGATTTAAATTATTTTCTATATCCTTAGATTAGGACTTCTTTTCTGTATTGAAGAGATGGATGGTTTTATAAATCCTCTTGTGATTCAGGTTGAAAAAGTGAAGAAGGATGCTCGGGTTAACCATAGATAGGTTGAACCTGAGGAACAAGATTAACAAAGGAAGATGTTGTGTGAGTTTTAACATTAGGTATTATAAAATAAAGAGGGATATGTCTCCAATATGGTGATAGAGTTGTTATTTAGAGAGCTTTAGATTGCTTTCAATTTGATCCATGTGAGGAGGAAACACTAGGTTCTGTTGGTGTTAGTTTATTGATAGGTGTTTCTCATCAACTTTGGATTCTATTTCTTGGTAATTGTGAGGATTTTGGTGTATCATGAGTTATATTCATAGTTAGTTTCTATTTGAGTTACTTTCATTTATGTTAAAGGTGGCAGGATAGTAGAAGTTTCTCACTCTATGATATGCTAGTTTGAGTGTATGGGAGGTGTCTGGTTCATTAATTTTCTTCACTATTCCCTTAATCTTCTTCCTAGAGAGGTAGCTACAGAATGAAATTTCGACGAGGCCTTGCATCCAGAGATCCAACACCATGTTACTCATTTTATATTTCCAATCTATCTTTAGGTTCCAGTGAAGGTTAAAGTGATATATAATATGATAGATCATATGGGTTCCTCTCAATAGGGGAGTCATTAGAACTTTTTAAGGATTGGATCTATGAATAAGGGTTACTAGTTTTCTAAGCAGTCAAGGATATGATCAAAAGATATCCAGTCCCAACACTCTTCTTTTAATCTATTTGGAGGTAGTTCATAGATCTATACCATGATCTCTTGGGTTGTTTTTTTCTTATAGAGTTTGTGTACATAAGTAATTCGAATGTTCAACCATTATCAGTGATTATCATAAAGAATATGATCAATTTATTACACAACCTTAATAACCATTATCTCTAAGAACTTATCAGTTACAACTAGGTAAACTAAAACTTGGGTAACATAGAGTAGATGGGTATAACATATGAAATACCTATTATATTCCTAATCCTTAGGTATATATAGTCGAGCATGGTAAAAAAGGTGGCTATTATTAGGGGAAGCAAAGTAGGGGGACAAGACATGGTCAAATGCATACTATGGAGTTTATAACACTAGGTAGACCATACATTGTTCAAGGTATTAGTTTATACTTTATTTTATTTGGGATTGTCACTCTTTTTTCATGATTACATGGGTCCAAGATTCAGGGCTTAATGTGAATAGGATTTTAGTGCCCTTGGTATTAATTATACTAGTTAGAGGAAAATATAGATTGCTTGAGGTGCATTAGGGTTGTACGATGATGATAGGAAAACATCATTTAGTGCATGAGTACTTTTTATTATAGATACAACCATAGGATGTAATCCTTGGAATGGATTGATTATATTCAATATGGTACTCCATAGATTTCTTTCATACAAGGGTTGTATTATTTGATGTGTAAGATAAGCATACAATATTAAATAATGAGCAGGATCATCATATAGATTATAGATATGAGGAGCATCTTTCTTCTCCATTGGTAGAGTTGGTGTTGGATTCTATGGTTGTTCAGGCATTGGTGTTTCTAAGAATCATTGATGAGTTTCCTAATGTTTTTCCTAAAGATATTGTGACACTATCCCCTCAATGTGACATCGAGCTTGGGATAGAATTTCAACCCAATGTCTCTATGATTTCTATGTCTACTTATTAGGTGACACCTTCTAAGTTATAAGAGTTGTAGATTTAGATCAATGATCAATTACAGAAGGGTTTTATCTAGCATATTGTATCACCTTAGGGAACTCTGGTGTTGTTCGAAAATAAGGTAAATGGTAGTTTTTGGATGTACACTAATTACCATTCAATAAAGAACCATTATCCCCTCCCAAGGATTGATGATTTATTCTATCAATTGAAAGAAGCTAGTTAGTTCTTGTAAATTGATTGGTGACATGGGTATCATCAGACGAGGGTGAATGAGGAAGATGATATGAATATTTCTTTTAGGTGTATCTATGGACTCTTTAAGTTTGTGGTTATAACTTTTAATGTCATGAATTTCCTATCTATTTTTATGGGATTGACGAATTCAATGTTTTATGAGTTCTTGGATCTATTTATAGTTGTGTTCATTGATGACATCATCATGTATTTGATGTCATATTAGGATCATATTGAGAATTTGAGGATATTTTAATTATTCTCCAATGACATCGATTATATGGGAAGCCATCCAAGTGAAATTTATAAACCCATGAGGTGTATTTCCTTGGGTATGTTGTGTCTCATTAGGGTATAGTGTTAAATCCTTTGAAGATTAAGGTAATTGTTTCTTGGATGGATCCTAAGAATGTTGCAAAGGTTCATAGCTTATTTAGTCTTGTAGAATTTTACATGAGGTTTGTATCCAATTTATCTCAAATTATAGCCTTTTTACAACTTTTATAGGAAGGACTGGGCCTTCATATAAATAGGTCAATTTCAAGCATCATTTGAGTATCTGATGGAGAAACTGACTTGTGATCCTATTCTTCACTTACCAGAAGGGAGAGTTAAGTTAGGGGTCTTCTGAAATGATTCTCATGTTGGTCTATTTTGTGTATTGTTACAACAAAGAGTGGTGTTCTTATGGGTTTTGGTAGTAAATTACCCACAAATTTAATTATATTACCCATAATCCTAAGCTTATAATAGTGGTGTTTACTATGAATATGTGGCAGCATCACCTCATCAACGAGTGATTTCCAGTCATCATGAATCAAAAAATCATATGATATACCTTCTCTTAGTGTGATTTGAATCTATATTATTATTGGTGGATGAAGTTATCATAGGATTATGAATTTAGGATCTCCTATACTCTAGGAGAACATAATCTTTGAATTGACATGTTGATCATAAATCCACATAGCGATGTTACTCATGAGTTAAGAGATACATGGAGGATGATAGAAGAGCTTGTGGTTTTACATCTTGATAAGGTCTTGGTTGGTCATGAAACTTTCTTATATCAGATTATAGTGCATTATTCCTTATTATAGTAGGTGGAGGAGTCTTAATTGGGGGATCCTGAGGTAAAGGTGTGGAGAGATCATGTCATTTTTAGAGATGATCCTAAGTGATTTTCAATGGATGATCAACATCGAGTTTTGTTTTGTGGGAGTTTTTTTATTCCATCGGTGATGCGAGAGGTGGTTCTTCATGAGTTTCATAACTCAAATTTGTATGTAGTCCTCATATTTCCAAGATGTATCATTATTTTAAGAGTTAGTTTTAGTGGATGGGTTTGAAGAAGTAGGTAATTGAGTTTGTGTCTTAGTATTTGGTGTTTTAGAGGGTGAAAGTTGAGCATCATGTTCTTACAATTTTTTTGTATCCATTTGATATCCTTAGTTGTATTTTATAAAATTAGTATCTTATTTTGGTATTTTAATTACCAGTTTACCTCAAACTTAAGGAAAATGTGACACCATTTGGGTGATTGTGGATCAATTGATGAAGTTGGCTCATTTCTTGATAATAAATAAGCTGAGTGTAGTGGATGATTTGGTGAGGTGATATGTGGAAGAGGTTGTGTGACATCATGGAATTATAAATATAATAATTTCTAGTTAAGATAATCATTTTACCTCTTGAGTGTTGAAGAGTCTGCAACATGATTTTGGCTCTTAGTTATGGTTTAGTACTATGGGAGTCCTTTTAGATAAATATTGTGATAGATTGAGGTTGGATATTCAATTATTCTTGAATTAGATTTGGTATAGAGCATGACATAGAAGGTGAATGTGATTCATGAGAAGATTAAGGCATCTTATTACTTTCATAATCTCTATGTCGACCAGAAGAGGAGACTTTTATAGATTAAGGTTGGTGATCATGTGTTTTTGAAGGTTTATCCTCTTCATTAGAAGTGTAGGTTTGGTAGTGAGAGTAAGATTTATCCTCACCCTATCGAACCCTTTGAGGTGTTGGAGTATGTTGGTGAGGTGGCATGTTAGTTAGCTATTCTTTCATAGATGGATATAATTTATGATGCCTTATATGTAATAATGATTCAATGATAATGATTACTCTCATGTAATTGATTATGTTAAGTTGGATATTGAGGAGGATGTAGTGTTTGTGAAGTGACCTGTTGTGATTCAGTATATTAAGAAGAATGTGTATCATAGGCATGCTTTTACTTTAGTTGATGTCTTATTGAGACATGGTATGTTAGAATAGTGTACATGGAAATGTTAGTCACAAATGAATACTTAGTATCTTGATTTTTTGATGCTTTAATCTTTGCGGTGATGCTAAAAAATTTGGTTTTATATTGATATGATTAAAGTTTTCTTTATCTCTTTTGTTGTAGTATTGTTTTTATAATGGTGTGATTACTATTTGAGAGGTATATCATAAGGTTTTTGGTGTAAAGGTGACTTTGTTCTTTTTTAGTTTTGTTTTGATTATCAAGGATGAGAATCATTTTATAGGCATATATTATAGAGATCTTGATCTCTCATGGTCCTTTACATTGCGGTTTTGAGGTGTTCAAAGTGGGTTTGGAGGTTAGTAGTAAATGAGAATTAAAGTTTGAGATGATATTTCAA
The DNA here is from genome assembly GCA_963277665.1 of Viscum album. Classification (NCBI taxonomy): domain Eukaryota; kingdom Viridiplantae; phylum Streptophyta; class Magnoliopsida; order Santalales; family Viscaceae; genus Viscum; species Viscum album. The sequence continues at coordinate 796,217,440 of OY728126.1, read as the reverse complement.
ATTCCCACTAAATCAAGTCATGACACCTTAACATTGTATCATGATTTATTGTCTAAACACTACAAAAAAGTGACCCAATTAGAGGGGGTTATTTTTTAGTTTGGAAGGGGTTATAACACCCTTTAAATACACTAGTGATAGTTATGAGGAACTACTGCTAATGTGCCAACCTACTATTTTTAGAGGTTGTTTTGAAGAATCGCTGGTAAAGTAAGTGGAAAATTATAGGTGGTTTGATTAGAGGGGGTTATCCCACCCTTTAATTTCATCATATAATCTCATATTAGAGGTGGTTTTAACCCACTATAATCTATTTACCAGAATAGAGGTGACTGGAAACTAGCGCTATTTGAATAATAAGTTACATGTTAGAGGCGATTTCTAGAACTGCTACTATTTAAGGATAAATTTTAGGGGGTTTTAACCCCATCTAATAGAGGACATATTAGAGGCGATTTTCATAATCAATTCTATTTTTTTTAATTTTGATCATACCCCCTCTCTTGTTCCCTCCCCCTCTCCCCCCCGTTCCGCACCTGCCTGTTCACCACATCCTCCCCTCCCTCCCCTCCTAAGGGGGTTTTAACCCCCTCTAATAGAGGAAATATTAGAGGCGATTAACCAACTCTAATTATTTTTATTTTAATTCTGATCACACCCCCTCTCCTGTTCCCATCCCCCTCTCCCCCCTCCCTCCCCTCCCGTTCATCTCCTCCCTCCCATTCTGCACTCGCCTGTTCCCGTTCTGCCCCCGCCTGTTCATCGTACCCTCCTACGCATGTTCGCTTGACCCCCCTCCCCCGTGTATTGTGTTGCACCCCAACTCCTCCAATTTTTCCTTTGAAAAAATAAACCTTGTTGGGTTTTGAATTGATGACCACCATGATAAATAGAGGGCCACTTTGCCACCATAGAAAACAAATTTTGTTATATTAGTTACGCGTTATTATATTTATATATATTAAGAATATTATTCAAATAAATATTGTTTGAATAAATATTTAAATAGATATAAATATTTATATATTATATATTTGTGTATAATATACATACAATGTATTTGTATATAATATATGATGTATATATTTATCTATAATATATATATATATATATATATAATATTAGAAACATAAATATTAGATAATATATAATATATTTGTGTATAATATATATATATATATATATTATATCTGTGTATATATAATATATATATATATATATATAAATCATTACATTTACATATATAAATATATATTTATACATATATTTGTAAATACATTTATATTTGTGTGTGTGTGTATTTATGTATTTATATAATATTTATAAATATAATATAATTATAATATATATATTTATATAATATTTTTTATATATTTTTATATATGTACGTGTGTGTATAACAATATTATTATTAATTATTATTATTATTATTACACATATTTTTTAAACTATGAAAATTATATATTGGTTTTATAAATACTATACATTTATATATTTTATGATTTATATTATACATATATTATATTACATACATTTATATTATATATTTATGTATGTGATTATATACATTTATATTATATCATATATATATACATACGAAACTAAATACATTCATATAATTGGAAATATATAATATAATTAAATGATATATATATATATATACTAAATTCATTTATAATTAATATGGTATACTACAATATATATAAATTAATTATATATTATATATAAATTTATATATAATTAAATATTTATAATATAATATTTATAATATAATATATATAATATAATTATATAATACATATATGTATATTTATGTTTAATTTTTTTTATAATATATATATTTGTATACATAATATTATATAAATGTATTTATACAAAAATATAAAATAAAAATATATTTAATATAATATATGTATAATATAAATCATAATATAAATTTATGGTTTTTATAAAACCATATATAAATTTTATAAATTTGAATAAATATATTAATAATTACATTTATATTATGTATACCGATATTTATATATGTATACATTTTTTTACATGTATAAGTATTTATTTAAAATATTTATATAATGTCCATATATATATATATGTTTATAATGTATTTAAATACATTTATATAACGTGTTTATGTAATACACACACAACACACATGCACACACATACACATATTATAAAATTTGAATTTATATGAGATTTATTTTAAAAAATAAATAATTTTTTTGAGGGGGTTTAAAACCTCTTTAATCAAAGGGATTAGCGGTGGTTCATGATCCCCATCAAATTTATTGAATTATAGGGGGTTCAAACCCCCTCTAATGTCATCAATTAGAGGGGGTTCAAAACCCCCTCTAATTTAAGGGATTGACAGTGATTAATGAACCCCCTCTAATATCTTAAATTAGAGGGGGTTGTGAACCCCCCCTATTTCCTTAAAAAATCAATTATATATATATATATCAAAAAAAAATTATATATATATAACTCCTATAAAATCCAAATAAATATATAATGCCAATAATTATTAAATTAGTGGCAGTTTTGACATAACCGCCTCTAAAATCAAACCAAATACTAAAAAAACACTAAAAAATTTGGAGGGGGTTACGAACCCCCTATAAATTTTATGATTAGAGGGAGTTGTGCATAACCCCCTATAAAATGAATTTAGAGGGGGTTGTGCATAAACCCCTATAAAAATCCACCACTAATATGTTGTTTTTTTGTAGTAAAAAGAGCTAGAGGAGAAGAGTTGTCTTTGGTTGTTAAAACCTAGCCATTATGGCATGATTTATAAGATTGTAGTATGAGGGGTTGTGTTGCATCGTAGAGCCTTGGTCGTGATTATTGGTATTTCATTTAGTTGTTATCATTTCACCATGACACTCTTAATTATTTCATGGGTTTTAAAGGTTATCAGGATTGAGGAAAGGGAATGATATTTCCACCACAAAATTCATATTTTGGGATGTTCTGGTGTGAGGATTATCATTGCATCATGATGTGCCTCAATTGTATCAATTTTAAATGTTTGTTAACCCTGATATTTAAGGGATATTGCATTGTTAATTTTGGTGGTTTTACTAGCTAACCATCATTTCACAATGACTAGGGTTGTCATGTCATAATCTATGTGGCATCCTTTTCAATTATGAATTCAAGTGGATTATCTAATTCTTTTCATCTTTCTTCAATCCCTAGAAATCCTTATAGATTTATTTTGGTGTCTTTAGGAACCCTTGATCTATTATTGATCCTTTTGATTTGTGTGATTTATCTCTCATGATTTAAGGTTCACTTTTACTCCCTTAATTTATCCTTAGTCAATTATTGATCATTCAATTGTCTTTATTTTTTAGAAACTCTAGCCATATGGTGTAGGGTGTTTCTCCATAGGCTGTGGTTTTAGTTGCTTAAATTTAGACAGGTATTATCCTAGGTCCTGGATCCAACAGAGTAGGGTTATTTTAATAGGCCAGGACCAATCAATTTGGATTTTATTAGAATGGTTCAATGAAGAGCTAAGTGTGTGGCATGAAGGTTTGTGGTGGTTAGTGCAGTTTCTTGATTTGCTCGCTAGTAGCTTTCACAAAGGAGCAACAAAAAACTAACCAGGTTATCTTTAGTAGTGGATGCGGTATATTATGGAGCCAGATGTGTGGATATGTGGTTTCCAATTATTGTGGGGAAAGATTTTATAATGAACTAACCTAGGGTAGCCTCCAATCCTAGCACATGACCCAATCCACTACTGACCTGAAGGGCTTTTCCAATCCATATGGGCTGATAACTACTACCTAAGCATTAAAGTAGAATCAGAGGGAATGATTTTACCCAACTTGAAACAAGATACATGACATATATGTACATGTAGAATAAAAACAATAAATAATATAATCTATAAACAAGAAAAAAAAGGTAGTGAAACAACTCAAGTAGCCAGATATAACCCAAAAAACATGTCTGGAAACCACACGAGACAACTAGAAACAAAAATTTCTACTCCGTGTGATATGTGGGAAATGTCCCACCATCTCAACACCAGATACCCATACCTAGATGACACAAACCTTACCGAATCACTATAATTCCATGCATTTTCCTATTTCAAAAGACAATACTAGGTCTACACATCCTCGAGGGAATATGTAGGGTGTAAGCTAACAAGCTTAGTGGGATCCCACCCAGGTGTTCCATATCAAGTCTTTGTACAACAATCCCAATATTCTCAATTTAAAACAAAACATGGAATGATAAACAGTAAAATGGTTTATATCAAAATCATGGTAAAAATATTCCCCCTTTTCTATAGTTCTAAAACAAGTTAGGTAAAACAGTTTCAAAGATTAATACAATAATCCTTTGTATCAGTCAAAATAGGTACATCAAAGACAAAACATTACAAAACCGAAGCACATGAAATATTCATTCCAAATATCACTATAGGTAAAGTTAGCCGAACTAATCATACCAAAATGACTAGTGTTCACTATAAGTCTCGATACCCCATGCATCAAGGTCTAAGTAATAGAGGAATACCCCATAAAGTGAACCCTTATACAATGTCAAGTAAATTCCTAGAGCCAAATGTATCTTGATCTAGGAGTGGGAGGAAACCCCATAAAGTGAACCCCCTGTCAAAATAAATGGATGAGGCCCAATACTATACACTCCGCCTAAATGCCTAAGGCTTCACTTGTGCTTCATTTCAAATCATTTCAAAGTGTTTATCTCATTTCACAATACCATTTCAAACAACCTTTTTTTATATCAAAACTTGCTTTGAAAACTAGTTTCACAATCTATTTCACAATCCATTTCAATGCTTCAAAAATAATATTTCTTTTACCAAAAAAGGAGAAAACCATATTTTATCAAAAACTATTTAAATACACAGAAATCAATCAATCATTTTAATTTATTTATAAAATCATTTAATAAAACAAGAGAAACCAACAGTTCATATAACATAGGCAAGAGACAGAACCACACACCTCAAACTTGGGTCGAACACTACCCACAATGGGATCCACTAACTCCATAAGGAACATTGAACAACAACAAGAGTCCCTGGTATTGATTCCCACATCTCAAAACTGATTTTATAAGCAAATTGGTTGGTGAAGAGGATAGATCAAAGCATACCTCAAGGAATGAACACACCACACCACAACCAATATGAAGACCAGACCTTAGAATAATATCACAAAATGGATATAGAATGGATCAAAGAAGTATCATCATAGAATCAGATGATCCCATAAACATAGACTAACACTACAGTTTTAACTAAGATCAATGAAGAAGCAGAAAGGTCACTCTCACCCAAAGAGAAGTAATGCAACCAAGCCAGATATTGAGCACCAAACAGTGGAACTCAGAAGAATAGAGGTCACCCAAAAATCACCTATAAGTATTCCTAAGGTTCAAGGAATGAAATACAAAACCGAATGAGAGGATAGTCACATGTGAAGTGTGATAAAACCCACTGATCATGATGATTTTATGTCGTAAATTCTAGTTTTACGATGTAAACTTCCCATAACTCACATACACTGAAAATCATGTCACCTTAGGTTAATTTATCCTGAGTGACACATTTATGATGTAAATAGGTATTTATGAAATGAATAGATTTAAACTGAAAACCATTTTCATGGTTTGTTCTCTACGACTCATTTACACAGTAAATTATACATTTATGATGTAAATGTGCCATGTAGTAAATACCCATCCTGGGTCTTGCAGAGACTCCCAAAAGGCTCTGATGCTCTTCAAAACCCAAAGTACCACTCTAAAACACGAAAAATGGAATAAATTTTTATCTAGGATTTTTTAATCTCCCCACCATAGGACTTTGCATCCTCAAGAAGTCATGTAGAAGAAGGGTTCTCTAGAATGAGGTAAGTCCATTGCTCCCTCATCGATGATTCATGATCCCTAGTCTTGTAATAATTAGATCCGCATAAAAATAACACTTTGACCAATGGAATATAATTCCCATGAAATACTTTCACTTGAGAATAAATAATCTCCACTGGGTTCTCTACAATATAAACATATGGATCTAACTTAATATCCTCCCAACTTAGAATGTGAGAGGGATCAGGATGGTATCTCTTGAGCTAAGATATATGGAAAACATTATGTATACCTATCAACCGAACCAACAATGATAATTGATAAGTAGCCTGACAAAAATAATCAATGAATTCAAATGGTCCAATATATCTTGGATCCAAATTTACCTATTTCCCAAGTTGACGGTGACCCAACCGAGGATAAACATTCAAGAAAACTCAGTCACAAACAGATAACTCCAAAGGAAAACATTGATGATCCACATATGATTTCTATTGACTTTGAACTATAACCAAACATAAACGTATATATTAAATCCTTGGAGATTTCTCCTGAATGAGACTAGGTCCCACAAGAGTGGATTTACCCACCTATTCCCAGCAGACATGTGACTTGTACGGGTGACCATACAAAGCTTTGAAAAGCACCATTCTGATCGATGATGGATAAATGCTATTATAAGCAAACTTGAGCATTCCCAAAATGGATATCCCATGATCCACCAAAATCTAAGACAAAATCATGGAGCATATCCTATAGGATCTGAATAGTATTCTTTGTCTTACCATCTATCTGTAGATGATAAGTTGCACTCAACCCGACTTGAGTCCCCATAACCTCTTGAAGACTCTTCCAAAACCTAGTAGTAAACCTAGAATCCGTATAAAAAAATGTAAGAGGAAATACCATGTAAACTCAAGATCTCTTGTACATATAGTTTACCTATATATTAAACCTTAGTGGTGTCCCTAATCTGAATAAAATGGGTGGATTTTTTCAATTGACCAATCACCACCCAGATAGTATTCTTTCATCTAGGAGTCTATAGAAAACCAATAAAAAATTCCATGAACACATCATCCCATTTTCAAACCAAAAATATAAGAGGCTGGATTAGACTAGAAGGTTTTAGGTGCTCTATATTTATTTATTATAAGGTGTAATAGTGGGACATGTATTCAGCAATGTTACGCTTCATACCCAGCCACCAGAAATACCGTTTTATATCATAATACATATTTATAATATCTGAGTGAATAGACCCTAAAGAACTATATAAATCTTGAAATACCAAGTTCTTAATGGATGATGGGATGAAAAAATTATCCCCAAATTGTATAACACCATCAGAATGGAGATACCAATCAAAAATAGTCTCCCCACTATTTAAGGTTTTTATGATTCCTCTAAACTCATCATCATGCTGCTGGCCTTTAATAATACACTCAAGAAGAGATGATGATAGCTTAACAATGGTCATGACCATGTCCAAATTCTCATTTTGAGCATCCATATACAACTAAGTAAATATTCCCATCAGTTTCCACATCTCGTTTGATTCCAAAATAGCCTATAGTGGAACTTTTCAATTGAGAATGTATGCGATGACATTCCCCTTCACTGGGTTGTGGGTGATGATAAAATCAAACATCTAAAGGTATTATACCCACCACCTATATATGAGGTTCAATTTATTCTAATAAAATATATATCTTAGACTCTTATGATCATAAAAAATCAAGAACCACTCCCCAAAAAGACAATGTTGACTACCCTTAAGCACATTCATAACCACAAAAAACTTCAAATCATGAGTGAGGTAATTATTATCATGTATCCAAATATGAAATGAGACATAGTACACAATTTGATCATCTTGTATAATCACACAACCAAAAAATTCTAGAGAAGTATCACAGTATACCACATACCCCTTATCGAGCTCAAGTGAGATCAAAATAGGAGTCGATGTTAGAAGCTGTTTCAACTCATAAAAAGAAGACTAACAATTTTCATCCCATGTGAACTTCACCCCTTTATTACTAAGGGTAGTCAAAGGTGAAAATGACTTTCCGAAATCCTTAATGAACCACCAATAGTATCCAGCATGACTGAGGGAGCTTAATATCTCAAATACATTCCATGGATCCTTCGTTGATAAGATAACCTTCATCTTCTCAGGATCAACTAATAGGACATGTTATGAAATCATGTTCCCCAAGAGCTTTACTCCTTGAATCAAAAAATTGAATTTTAAAATATTTCCATAAAGTTAGTGGTTTCTAAATATTACCTAAACCAAATTCATATTATGCACATTCCCACACTCATATCTTGAACAAACCAAAATATCATCCATGAAAACTATTACAAAAGTGTTGAGATATTGATAGAATATCCAGTTCATTTGATCCATAAAACTATATGAATGTTTTTTAGACCAAAATGCATCATAAGATATTCATAATGTACATACCTACTCCTGAAAGTGGTATCTGGAATATCATACTCTCTAACCCTGAGCTAATTATAACCCGACTGAAGATCGATCTTCAAAAACCACTTAGCGCCATTTAACCGATCAAAAAATTCATCAACATAGGGAAAATGGTATCTATTATTTACCATAACTTGGTTCAACTTCCAATAATCCATTCAAAATTTAAGTGAACTATATTCATTCTTGGTAAAGAGCACAAGGGTTTCCCATGATGAAACACTAGGGAGAACAAAACCTTTTTCCATCAGACCATCCAATTGGATCTTGATCTCTTTCAACTCAGTGGGTGCCATATGATATGAAGGTATTAAAACTAGATGCGTACCTATCACCAGGTAAATCATAAACTCTACCTACCTTTATGGGGATAAACTATATAATTCATTTGGGAAGACATCAGATAAGTCCCTAATAACCAAGGTAAAATCACCTTAAGAGGAATCATCATCAGACTCAACTATAGTAGCAAAAAAAAAACTTTTGAGAAATAGTTATGAAGGTCTTGTATAGAGATCCCACTCTTCCTGAAATACCCAAGATCTCACATTGGTGATGAAAAAAATAAACACACTGATAATAACAATCAATTTCAATATGTTTAGTAATAAGCTAATCCATCCTGATGAGAACATTAAATAAATCCAGATTGAGAACCATGAAATCCCAAACTAACTTCAGATCATCTATTGATAGAGTACAAGATAGACATCAGAACCCTTACTTTCTACTCTTTCCAATAGGCTTTAATAACTTCATAACAAATGACATGAGTTCCATTAGAATTTTAATAACATAAAAAATGGAAAAATATAAATGTGTGTGGGGAACTGGTATCAAATAAAGTATTTTCTATAGAAGATGAAACAAAAATGGTACCTATCACCATCACTAGGCCTGAATCAACCTCCACCAAAAACTCATCCACTACATGATGGTGCTTCACTCATGAGGCCTATAGATGGATCCCTATTGACTTTAAATCATCTAACTATGCAATAATGGACTTTGGAGCTAAATATCCATGACCATAATGAGGGATGGACATATCCTGATAGAACCTATGCAGATGGCCTCAGTAGCCACAAGTTTGAAAATCTTAGAGGGTGTAGGAAAAGTATGTCGGGTGTTCCCTACCTTTTTTCACTAATAGAAAGTCAGGGGAACACTTCTAGTTGCCACTGATGATGTGGAAGAAGTATGTGGATGAAAACCACCTCCACCACCCTAATGATTATCCTACCACTTCCTCTTATTTCCCATCATGCTTATATAATTGAAACTAGGTGGAAGAGATGAGGCAGAGTAACTAATATGACCTGTTATATCCATCTATACCATTATAGCTCTATCAACTATATCTGCATAGGTAGAAATATTTAACATATATACCTGTGATCGAATGTCTAGTCATAAACCCTATAGATATTTTTGGGCTTTAAATTGGTCATTTATCACCACCTCTAGTGAAAAATGAACTAGATTTTCAAACTAATTGGTATACTATAACACCAAGAACTCCCCCTATTGTAAAGATATAAACTCCAAATATTTCACTATGATCAGAGACAATGGGAATAACTTATAAAAAATTGGTCTTGAAACCCTTCCAATTCAATCCTACACACCAATTTTACTGAACTATAGAATCACACCACCACTTGTTGGGATCCTCAATCCTGAATATAATTCACTTCAACTTGATATCCTTAGGTGACTCTAGGAAGTATAATACCCAATTGATCATGTCTAACAAGTCCTTCACCTATTTAGGTTTATTTGTACCTTTAGAGGATGGTGGATTCTCATGTAGGAACTCAAAAGGTAGATCTATATCTCCTCCATCTCCTGGATATACCTCCGTGACTGGTTTTTAAAATTATGGTACATTCTGGTCCATGGATCAAACTAATAAAATGATAGCTTCTATAATATTCTAATCTAGGGAAAGACTCCCTTGAGGAGCATCTCTCACTGCACCCTCCTATGGAACCTGTAGAAGACCTATCAGAGGTATATTTCTACATGTCATAAAAAGATGAAACAACAAAATAGTAGAATAATCTTAGCTCAAACCAGAATATCCATAATAAAAAACTGAGATCAAGGTCAAACTCAACATAAGATACACACATTCCAATATCCCATTGTAACTTGAGACTTGTAATGATAAGATATGGCTAGACACTCACTGCAAACTACCTATCTAGTCTTGAAAATCCTATATCCTTTCTAAAAACTTTCCCAAGATTGAGCATAACCATGCTATGATACTATTTTATAATGAACCAAACAAGGATACCCTCTAATCCTGGATCCTGACCTAATCCACTACTAACATAAAGGGAATTCCTGATCCCCATGGCCTAGAAGCCAACACCTGAGCATCAAAGTAGAACTAGAGGGAGTGATTTCATACAACTTGAAATAAGATACATAAAATATATGTATGTACAAAAAAATAACCATAAATAATAAATTACATAAACAATAAAGAAAAGTTTGTGAAATAACTCAAGTAGCCAAATATAACCCAAAAACATATCTGAAAACCACAAGGGAAAACTGAAAAAAAACTACTACTCTATGTGATATGTGGGAAGTGTCCCTCTATATCACCACCAACTACCCAAACCTAGATGACATAAACCTCTCCACCTAATTGTTGGATTGATGTAGCCCGATCTATTTTGGATGATTTTAGGCCAAATGCTTGCATCCCATACTGCGTACCAGGATGTAACTCCCATGGTGAGCTCATTGGGGGTTGTAGGGGGAAACACACCACTACTCCAAGGGTCTGGGGGCCAAAGGCCCCCAAACCAAATTTTAGGGAACTGTAGAAACTATGACTGATTATAGTGGAGATGACTAGGTGACACCGACAGGTCACTCTACGAGTGAAAAATTTGAAAAAACTATTATTGCATATTTGACTTTTAAAGATAGTGTTAGTGTAGCTTCGTATAATTCTTGCCACTACCCATTATAGAAAACTGGACTTAAGTGGCCATAACATTGTAGTAGTGATGAATTCCAACCACCATTCACTGTATCATAATGGAATTTCTATGCGGTTAGTGAAACAATAATTAATCCTCCTTTTTAGCTCATTTCGAGCTAGGGTTTCTTTGTGTGTGAAACTATGATCTCCCTGTATTTGTGCTTATGGATTTTTTAGTGAAGTGCTTCTGCCTCTCCATGAATGTAAGTATTTTTCTCGAACCCCATAAATCACTATTTACATTTTCATCACCATCTTCTTATTCTTTTGTTTTGTATTTTCTTCATTTTCAAACATTTTTCATGCGAATCTCTATGTTTTCACAACACTCAGTACAACACCTTTCCTTTTCCCACATCAAAAGACAATACCAAGTCTACACATCCCTGAGGGAATGTGTAGTGTGTGAGCTAATATGTTTAGTGGGATATCACCAAGGTGTTCTATATCAAGTCTCTATATTAAAATCCCAACATGATCAATTTAAAACAAAACATGACATGATAAATAGTGTAACAATTTATATGAAAGGCATGGTAAAACATTTCCAATTTTTCCAAAGTTTTAAAACAAGTCATGTAAAATAGTTTCAAGGTATAAATTCAGAAATCATTTGCATCAGTAAAAAAACTATATCAAGATGAGCTGTCTATTTTAAAGTTGGGAGCATATATCAAGAACTCCTTTTAGAAGACCAATCCACTAAATTTTACATATTATTCCCTACAATTGTTGCATCTTTAATTCAATATGGTATTAATAAAGGTTGGTTTTCCTTAGGTTTTTTGGAATTTTTTAGAGTAATCAGCTGAATGAAGTTATTATTCATGAACTGTGGAACTACTAAAAATAGGTGATGGACAAGTAAAATGATTTATATCCACACTTTGGAAAAAACTACTATGCAAGATCACGAGAAAACACAAATTTTTTCTTGTATAAATGAGTTTAATCTAATATTATGTATTAATTATTTCCCATTCCATGTCTTATACTTTATCTATCTCTCTACTAGTATGAATTGATTATAGTCTATTCCATATATTATGATATATTTAGATAAATACTAGTATTATTTGATGAATTTCATATTAAAATTGGTATTCATATTATATTATTGGATATATTTTTTAAACATGTGATATTGAATTATTTCATGCAGGTGTTATGAATATTTTCCTTCATAAAACCAAATATATCAAAGATAGGATATTTCATGTTTTGTGTGAAAATTTTCTTATTCAATAAATTTTTTCCATAATAATGACATATATATTTAGTTGTGGAATTATTTTTCACATCGGTTTCATTTTATAAGGGTAATTTTGTTTTATTTTTTTTTGTTTTGGTTGCATTTAATTTGATTTATTTCATGTTTAAAACAAGGAAGTTGTTTTAAAAAAAACTTCTCTATAATATAACCAATTAAAAAAAACTCTTTAAATCCATTAAAAATTATTTAAAATATATTTATTGTTTTAAAATGATTTATCAGTGAAATATTTTTGTTTGAATTTGTAGTGTATATCCATGAAACACCCATGTATGTGTTGAAATTTCTCAGTGTTTGCTCATTTTTTTAAATTTCAACCGAAAACTTTCCCAAGACTTTTTAGGAAGTAAAATACATTTATTAAAGACATATTTTAACCTTTAGAAACAAATTTCAATGCATCTTCCTCATTCCATAACTCATTCTATTAAGAAACATTATAATTTTCACGACTTTTCATTTTCCGAACATGTCATTTTTTCAACTCATGACTAAAACCTTTTAAACATAAATCCAATATGTCTATTTAGGAATATTACACATGGTTAAAAATTGAATAGTTAATTTTGAATTTGTGTGACATCCAAACTAGTCTATACTATCTAAACATTATAAATTCTACTAGAAAAAATAAATTTCAAAATATAGATACACCAATCAAACATTACCTTAACCTAAAATTAATATTCAACCTAAATGTGCTTTAAATAACACAAGTTTTAAAACTATAGAATCTTAATGAATTTTAATCATAAAAAACACTTTTCAATAATCCAAATAAAATCTAAACTATTTACAATAATTAAAATTAGAATAATTATCTTAAACTAATAGAAGATAAAAACTAAACATTACTTTAAAAAGTATTTCTAGAAAATACATCAAACCCAAACAAGCCCTTATACCTTGAGACTAATTTCCCTTCAAAAAATTTCCACACAACAACTTAAACCTGACCTCTATTTTCAAAAAACCTAATATTGAAACCAGAAATTTCGATTTAACAAAATTCTTTTAAATATTTTCATCCAAAATATAACCACCCAACACCAATCAAAAATTCATTTTAACTATAAGTATCCATATTCAAAACTATATGATTTTTTTCAAGAAAACATGGAATAAAATCCTATATATATATATATAAATATATATATATACACACACACACAATCAATATAGTTTATGATGTCTGATAATTTTGATAAACAAGCATAAATGACTAAAAACATAAAACACTATATTAAAACATCACTTCACATGTTAAAGATCATTAAATTAAGGAATTTCAATGTCTATTTTATTTCAAGTTAGTAGTTCTTAAGAACATAGACCCATGAAAACATAAGATTAAACATGCACATTCAAATATAGAATTCAAAAATAATTAATCTAAATCCAAGAATTTAAAAATGGAACTAACTAATAACTAATAATTCAAGAACACCTTTCATTCTTGTAGTTTTTAAAGTATAGAAATACAAACTTGTTTATTTTTTCATAAAATCAATTAAAAAGACAAACCAAACATGACATTCAAAATGACCATAAAACATTCAAAATGATCCGAATTTACCATCACTTAATTATATAATCTTCCCTTAAATCACCATAAATCATTCAAAAAACATATGAATTCGAAGTTCCATTTCATATACTCATGATGATTTAGTATCAAATCATTAATTCACTCAAAATAAAGTTTTAGATCCATTTATTTACAATATTTCTCTAAAGGAATTAAAAATATATTCTAAGGAATGTACCTTTAAATAGACTTAATTAAACTTAAAAACATACCCACTTTTACGTATATCAAATAACTTTAAACAAAATACAAAATTACCATAAAATGTATTAATTAGAAATAAAATTAGTGAAGATTATACTAAAAACATTAAAAACATGATTATTTAAACTTATAACATTCAATATTAATATACATAATGCACACTAACCCATAAAATTAAATATCAACCTGTCAGAAATTAGGTCTCCAAAGAAATAACTATTTAATAAAGGTTTTGTTATTATCCCCATGAATTATAAATTAACTTAGTCTCCATTTCATTTTATGTAATCATACCATCCATGGATAAACATACAAAATTAAACAAACATTATATACAATAATAGACAAATAAAAATTGTTGGGGAACCCTTGGTTTGCATTAGATTTGTTGAAAATATGCATGGAATTATCCTAAGGTGTTTTTTTAATAATATGGGGAGATTTTTAGATACCCTTAAGTTCATTGGAGTTCAATGGAAAGGTAGACGAGGTGTGGTTTGGATTTTTCAACAGATGGAGCTTGATCAATATACATGTTGGATTTGTTGGAAAGCTGTCAAAGGGGCTTTATCAAAAAATATAGTAGGAGTTTGAAGTGATGAAACAGTATTTGGAGTGTCACAACAATGATAATAAGTTTCTAACACATAAAGTTTCCATGTAATAGACATTAGATGTGTTTTCAAAGAAAATATATGATGCACCAATCTTATCAAAGATATATAATGATCATATACATGAATATGACCATATTTTATCCTTAAGAGAAGTTTATGGGATACCCCATGAAGGCCATAATTTGTGGGAAACAAAGATAGAAGCATATCAGTTCAGATCTAGAAGTGCAGTAGAAATTCATAAAAATGGATAAGTACGCACATATGAGATTTATTATGTATGTGGATTTGGTAATTAAACTTGCATACAAAATAGGCTATGTAAAGGAGCCACATAGGTAATTTCTGGTTATATAAGGAAGTTTGAATTTGTGTAGATTTTCATATGCAAATGCCAACATACAAGAATTTGAAAACTTACATGCATTTTTCTAAATAAAAAATTCATGTATGCAAACCCCTCATAAGGGAAATTAGTAAGGAGTGAACCATGTATGTGAATATAAACATGTATGGGAATTTGGATATGTCACGTATAAAAATCTCTAACTCTGGTGAATTTGGATATATGAGGGATTTCATGTAAGGTAATCCAATGATATATGAAAATTTGGCTATGTGATAGAGCTCACATAAGAGAATTAGTGATGCAAGGGATTTCAGGTACATGATCCACCACATATGGGTTTTTATATATGCATTTTTAGAACTTATAGTCCACATAACTGAATGGATCAATGTAAGGGAAATTTTATCTACATAGGGGATTTATTTTTCAATTTTATGGAGATGTATTCCAACTAGAAAATTATATTATACGATGTAAAAACTGATCATGAATATTTTCAAACATCATGTAACTTTTATTGGGATCTATGATCCAAGATGAGAATGAATAAGGAAGTTATTGGTGAGATTTAGTGGATTAAATGAAATATTATTCACATTAAAGTGGATTAGTTCATGATGAAAATTAAGGATATCTAACCACAAAGTATTTGGGAATGGTTTAGGAGTTTTAAATATATTATTTTATTCAATTTATCATTTTTAATGCTGCGAAATTTATGGTCAATTTCAGTTTTTTAATTTTTAAAGTTGTCCACACAAATTGCTATAAAATAAGGGAAGTGAAAACATGGAGCTTTTAGCATCCAAAAAACTTGTGTGTATTTTTTATACATGATTTTACTATCATGATTTTTTTTAATTTTTTTAAATAGGGTGTTTATAGTATGGAATTGTAGAATAAGTATTCTCAGTATCCATATTTGGAAAAAAGAAAATATCACTGAATCTAGAATCAAGGAGAAAATTTTGTTAGATATTTTATATCTTCTAAATAAAAGAGCATAATGATAAAGAAAAAAACGAGTGATGATGGATTTTTGAGCATTCATTGATACATCTATGAGAAGTGAATAAGAGACTCTGTGAGTATTCATCGATACATGTGAAGGAAATAGAAGAGGATTTTGATGATGCAATTTAAGAAAAAAAATTCTATGTATTGATGAAGAGGAGAACTAGGTGCCTTCCTAGAGATCTATATTCTCAAAAGGATAATGAGTTGCTGCTATGTAACAAGGTGAATATGGTGTTACATTTTTTTTGTAAATAAGAAGAATCCATGAAGAGGGGTTCATAATAGGCCTATGAAAGAATAGTAAGAAGATTAAACAACACATCTACATACATTTAGGATGCATTCCAATAAAGTGATTCTAGTTAAGGATTGACCTAAAATTCCATAAAATTTGTGGATTCCTACCTCAGATTAGAGCACGAAGGTGGAGGAGAGGCAATACACCTTGGGAGAGGAGTGAACTCATCCTTAAGAATTATAAGGGCAATGCACCCGGGTAAGAGTGACCTAGCCCAAACCCCACAATTAATAAGCGTGGTTAGTTGATTTTGGTACATGAATCATCACCGTTTAATGTTCCTTATAGTATCCCAATAAGGTCAAAACAAGTAAAAATCCTTGTATTCTATTTACTTTATATATTCACACCAAAAGAGGATTAAATGAACTAATGAATATTTGGTAAAAGGGATGGTGAAGTGGCTATAACTAGATCAATGTTTATAGAAAAGATCATAAAAAATGACCATTAAGGTTGAGAAGTCAATATAGGAAAGTGAGACTTAAAAAATTTATTTTTTAAATTTGGTAAGCATTGCATACCCTGATTCACCACCCCTATTAGGGTATATGTCACTTTAAAACCCTTTAGAGACTAACAATTGATATCATATCCAGGTTTGTTTGTCTTACTTTGACTTGATTCAATTTTTTTTCTAGAGTTTATTTTTTATTCCCTTATAAGTTATTGGTACTATAGTAAATGGAGGAAGTTTAAGGAGGAATAATACCGTGATAGAAATTCCATAGTGTGGAATAGTTTTTGGTAAAAGGTTGATTGAAATAGAAGAATCCAGTTTCTTACAAAATGAAGACATTGATAATTCAAATTGTGAACCTACTTATCTATTTAATGATGTTGTAGGAATGTATGAATAGGATAATGTTCCAAGTGAATTTGGGACTACCAATGATAAGGAGACCCTAAGGTGGTCAAAGGTGAAAGTTTTCCTCCTTTCAAAGGAATTAAATCAGCAACTATAAGAAGAAAATTTGAAACTAAAAGGTGATGAAAAAGTCATAATAAGAACACATAAAGATACTAAAAATTATGGTTGATAGGTTAAAATGCCTCAATAAGATATTGGTTGAAGTGGATAATAATATAAGGGAGAATAATGACTCCCAAGATTATATTTTGGAAGTAATGCTATCCAAAGTGAACAATTATAAGATGATTCTAATGAGAGGATCCATAACTCAAATGAATTCCAAAATTTGAAGTCTAAGTGAGATGAGTTGGCTAAAAACATAGTAGAGTTGATCAAGTAGAATTATAGAATGAAATAAGACAAGATGATCCCTAAATACTCCATTTATTGGATAAACTCTAAAACAAAGTAGCAAAGTGACATGTTGGACAAGATCTCATAAGAATTGGAAGAGGGGATGTCTAGTGGAAATATAATAAAGGAAAATTTGAATGCTTAGCTTTAATTGAAGGGAAATAGAATCAAGTAGTTGGAAGAGGAAGTGAAATCATCTAAGAAGTAAGTAATTTTCAATGAATTTACAAATCATGGAAATAATACAAGTTGAGAAGTTCTCAAGTAGAGGGAAAATTATAGATATGCAGGAAATAGTTTCAAGAAAGTACTTACAAGAGGTAAATATAAACAAATTATCACTCCAAAAAGAGATTAAAATAGGTTATAATTTTGTGGGATGCATGGACACATCTCTATTTTATATTCTAAGGAAATGAAGTACATATAATGCCATGAATCAGGTTGGAAGTTTGATAAATTGAGATCTCATGCATAATATAGAAGGTATAGTTATTATTCTCATTATAATGGACCACGCCTTACCAACCTGTTACTTTTCCATTTAGGAAGTTGGTGGTGTTTGGAGGAGGTCTAGAGGGTCGGTGGAGCTGGAGTTGTAGGAGTGATGTAGAAGGCGGTTCATGACATGAATTAGATTCAAGTCATGAATTAGAAGTTCATGAATTATATTGTCAGCTAGTTTCATAGATTGTGTGAAATAGTAGAGGAAATACATGAAAATAATTCAAATCATGAAATTAACTCATCAAGTGTAATTAAATTTGAGTTGAGGCAATGTGAAATTTATAAAAAGTTATAATTATGGGTAATTCCTATGAAACTGAAATCATAAACATAATTCATGATGTGAAAAAGGTGTAATTATAGGTTTATAACCCTTTATCAACTATTTTTATTTTCATTAAGACATACCTCTCTTCATCCTCTCATTTTTGGAAGAACCCTAGTTGATTTTGGAGGTTCTTCCATCCCTCCTTCTCCACTTTGATCCTTGGGTTCTGATGGATTCCCATTGGTGTTCCGTGGGGAATTCTCCCCTCTTCCCTGTGGTTTTCCTTATATTCTTCTTCAAATATCCATCGCGGTGGTGAAGTTTTTTTGGGGTGTGATTTGGGCTTCATTTTGACTATCCTTAGGTGTGGTGTATGTTGATCCATGGATTGTTCATGCAGTTGTGGTTTTCGAGTGTTTCTTGTTCACCCTACAATGCCCAGTGAGTTGGAAAAGCTTATTTGAGGCAGGGAATCCCTAGTTTATCACTTTTGTGTCTCATGTGAGATGGGTTTGATCTTGTTTATCCTTGGGTATATGGTTTTTACTATATTAATAAATATAATTAACCAATTTAATTTCAATTTAAGGGAAAAGGGGTTTTATTTGCATAATTTTATAACTTTGATATTATTGTGATGTTGTGCATGTACAAGCTGAATGCCCCGATAAAAATTGCAGTTTTTGGGGCCTTTGTTTACACTGATTTAGAATGATTTGTGGAAATTTTTTTTAATGATTTTTTTAAATCGACCTAAAATGGAAATTGGTTAACAACTTATATTTGGATAAAAATGGCTGCCCTTGGATTATGTCTTATGTGAGAATTCCCTAAATGAAGAAGTGAAATGTGATACAAAAGTCCCCTTGCTAAATATATATATATTTTTGATGTGTTGTGATGTGAGGCCATTTTATGGGGTGGTGGTGTGTAGTTTTGATGCAGGGGATGATGTGTCCAATGTGTGGTTGTGCCGAGGGGTGGTGATGTGTGGTTATTATGAGACTGTGTTATGGGGCAGTGATGTGTAGTTGTGTTGTGGGTGATGATGTGGATGGAATATGGTCATATTGTGGGGTGGAAATGTGTGGTTGTGTTATGTGGAAAATGAGATGAGAACAGTTGTGTTGTGCTAGATTCATGGGTAGTGATGGAATAACAGAATAATAATGTTTGAAATGGATTGGGATAGTTTGGTTAATAGAATGGAAATGGTTAATGAACAAATTAATAATGACTGTGTAGTTAAATGTGGTTATTGATGAATAATGAAAGTATTAATAGGTTTAAATGAAATTTAAACAACCTTCGTGGTTAAATTTTTTTAAATAAAGTTTTTGTATTTGTTGAAAACTAACCTTTTTTGTTAAATATTGTTTTGTTATTTAGGAATCGAACCCAATCCATCGTAATGAGGTTGTTTTCTGGAAAAAAGTTTCTAGAACCAGATTTTTCATATTGAGTTACACCGAACATAGAAGAATTCATGAAAATGAAGTTTTTGATTAGACACTTTATCATATTCAGGTCCATCGACACGACATTGAAAATAATTGAATTCAAAATAACTGGAGGAAGAATTTATTGTTTGTTTAAAGTTTATCTTTTTCTAGAGAAAGAATGAAGTTGCTAAATAGTTTTGAAAGAATAAAGTAAAGTCAGGAGTTATAAAGTTTTCATCCTTTCTAAAACAAAATTATACGATGCTTTTATAATTAAGAAGTTCTCACAAATCATGAAAACACTCATGATAAAATCATTTGAAGAAATGGTGGAGAGGTTTGAATAATTTCAGAGTTTCAAAATGAGATTTACATCATAATGTGATTTCAGTCATAACGAGAATTACATAATAATGAGCTAATAAACAAAAAGATGTTGTTGATCCCGAGGAAGAAGAAAACCATTCTGAGATTTTCATACTAATATTTTCATATTTGGAACAATCGTACTGAGATTTTCATACTCAGATTTTCGTACTGAGTTTTTTGTATTAGAAAAAATCATAATGATATTTTTGTACGCAGGTTTTTATACTGAGATTTTAATACTGGGAAAATATTATTGAGATTTTTGTACTTGTATTTTTGTATAGAGATTTTTGTACATGTATTTTCATACTGGGAAAATCGTATTGAGATTTTTGTACTTAGATTTTCGTACTGGGAAAATCGTACTGAGATTTTTGTACTCAGATTTTCATACTCAGATTTTTGTACTGAGTAAATCATATTAAAGTATTTTTAATGAAGAATTAGTGTTGGGAAAGAAAAATATTTTAATGAGATAAGAAAGAAAAATATCATAATAAGATGAGAAATTAAAAGATCGTAATGATATGAGAAAGAAATAGATTGTAATGAAGCTGAGAAAGAAACTGATCGTAATGAACTGAGAAAGGTATAAAGAGTTGAAGTGGTCAAAATTGAATTTTAATTTTGAATAAATATCATATAAATATAATAAGTTTTGAATAATTCAAAGTTGAATTTTTAAATGTGAGATATTTTTGGAGATTTTAATATTTGAGGAAGCGGGGAATGTTTCCAAGTTTCTCGCCTTTGTTTTTTTTGAGTCGCCTATAACTAATTCCTTAGATCATTTTTTTCATTTGAAACTTTCACAAATACAAAAAATGTGGAGAATTGGACAAGTCAAAGTGAAAGTTTCCATCTTATTGAAGAATAATTTTATTGAGAATTCTAGTAAAAGTTTGAGTATTGTAGATTGAGAATGAATTCATTGTATTGAATCATCGTACTCATAAAATTAGATCAAGAATCCATAATTATCGTATTCCAAGAATAGAATACAAGATTCGGAGTTATCATATTTAGAGAATCAAATATATAATCTAGTATTATCATACTCAAAAAATCATATCTAGGATCCAACATCATTGTATTGATAAAATCAGATCCAACATCATCAGATTGAGAAAATCGGATCCAGCCAAATCAGACTGAGAATTAAGACTGAGAAATTGTGGAGTAGTTTCAACAAATTCTTTATTAATTTTTTAGATAAATTATTTTATAAGAAAACATTGTAAACTGATTGGATTTAGTATAATCATTCCTATCGGGATATAGAAGGTGTCTAATGGGAGTCGGCACAAGTTGTATTCACTTCTTCTTAATAGTAGATTTCCATAGACCCACGAGAGTGGCTATAATAAGGATGTAGGTTCTCATACTAAGGCCTAACCTTGTAAATATTACATGCTTTAATTGATTTCCTACATTTTCATGCATGATTATTTACTAAAATTTGATAAGGAAATAAATCTTAATATGTTATAGGGTTAAGTTTCTAAAAGTTTTGAAACTTATAAAAAGTGAACAACTAATTCAACCCTGACTTCTCAGTTATTATTAAATCCTTTGGAAATTTAATTGGTATCAGAGGGGAGGTTCCCTTGTTGAATACTTATCATGGATAATATCAATTCTATCAACAGTAGAGGAATTCTTATATTTTATGGAAAATTTATTATGGATAAAAAAATAGGATGATTCCTTATCTCCTATCTCTTGGCCTTGAAGTTTTGGATTCTAATACTATTGGTTTTCCACCTATTGAGAAAGATACTCCTATAACATTTTCTAATAAGAGAAATATATAAGTTTATGGAAATGATATAAATTAAATCCTTATGCCCTTATCAGAGAATTTTTATTAGAAGGTTATGGGTCTCAAAACTTCAAAAAGTATGTGGGACAAGCTAAAAGTGTTTTCAAAGGGAATATAAAAGTTAAGGAAGTAAAGATACAAATATTTCATAGTAAATATGAAGAAATTATAATGATATATGAAGAAATAATTGATGAATACTTCACTAAAGTAAATGAAATTGTTTACAACATCAGAAGATTCAGAGATATCTTGTAAGATTCTAAAATTTTGAAGAAACTTATGAGAAACTTTTTGAATAGGTTTGATTCTAAAATTTCTTCTTTAGAAGATAATGATGATTTATCTCTTGATGAATTGTATAAATTTCTTGTTTCTTATGAAATGAGGAAAACTCCAATGTTTAAAAAGAATATGAAATATTAAATGTCTTTTTGAGCTATGAGAAAGTTGAAAATTCAAGATGTTGAGATGCTTATCCTTATAAATCTTAAGATAAAGAGGATGATGATTTGAATGAAAAAATCACGTCTCTTATATCCAAGAACAATTTAAGATGAAGAGTAAAGTATATAGGTAAACTTTCTCTCAAATGTTTTGAGTGTGGTGGAATCAGAAAATTTTCTATGAATTTCCCCAAGAAAAAAATTAGAGAATATCAAGATTATTCTGATGGGAAACCTCAATGGAAGAAGTGAAAAAAAAATGATAATGTAGAAAATTATTCCAATAGATACAAGAAGAAGTTTACTGGAAAAAAAATAATTATGTTAATTAAGAAAATTGAATCAATAACTGACAACAATTCTTCTAAAGACAAAAGTTTAGAATAATTCATAACCTTCATTGTAAAAGTTAAGAAAAAAAATATTCCTCAGAGAATGAAGAAGGCAGTGAAGAATCTTATAGAGAGTATCAAATCATAATAGAACTTGTTACATGTCTTGAGAGAAAAAAAACTCTCAAGAAAGAAATTAGAGTTATAGAGAAATATTTTCAAGAAGTTGTTGATGGAAGAAAAGATGTTATCAAGTATAAGGAAGAATACATTGAGGATATTTTAAGTTAAAAACTTAGAATCACTGAATATGGAAAACTGATTAAAGATCTTAGTAAGAAGCTATAAACTAAGGAATAAGAAGTTAAAAAGTTTCAATAAAAACTTCTTGAGTCCGAAAGAACCTTGAGGAAGATGAATAAAAACTTCAACAAATCTTTAGAAGTAAAATCTAAGACTTCTAAAGTTTCCTAGAATGATCAATATGAGAATCAGGTGAAATATTCTATTACCAAAAATAACGTTTCATATGATTATTTTAAAATTTAAGGTTCTATAAAAAGCATTGGGAAATCTTGGGTGAAAAAAGGATGTGAAAATCCTATCAAATATACAAAATTAGAAAACTCACTCAAAAGAAAATATGGTCCATGTCCAAAGTATGCTAGAGTTGAAAGAAGTTACTAACCCCAACAAAGTTTCAATAGAGAAAGATATTATTTCAATAGAAAATCAAGATTTTATGGTTATTGATGGTGTTTTGGAATCTATGGGAATATGTATTATAATTATTAGCACAACTTATCCTTACCCAGAAGAAGGTTTTAGAAAAGTGGAAGAAATAGTGAAAGTAGAATGATAAACTTTCCTAACTTAGAGAAAGTTGAAAAAGTGAATTCTCAAGATGTTAGAAACTTTACAACAAGAAATAAATTTGAATGTCTGGAAGAATTTTGTGGAAGATGTGATCAAGATGGTAATTATATTGAAATATGCATGACACTCCTTCCAAAACAAGTTTCTTATGATAAAAAAATAAATTAAAGCTAAAAAGAAGAAAGTTGAGGAAAGAGCTTTTATTGTTGAAATAGCTTTTAAAAAAGTAAAAGGAACAAACCATGGATACTTGATTGTGTTTTCTCTTCACATATGAAATGTGATATAAAAATCTTGAAACATTTTGAAATTTATCATGGATAATAAGTTACCTTTGGTAATGATAGTTCCTTAAAAATTAGAGGAATCAGAACGACTGATATTGAAGCCAAAAATTTGAAATCTAAGGATTTTTTATTTGTTTACGGGATAAAAAAACTTACTTAGTGTGAGTCAAATTTGTGATGATGGAAAATAAGTTGTTTTTTAAATTTTTTTTATCATCAAAAGTGTGAAATATGGAAAATTCATTACAAAAGGAGAAAGAACTAGCGAGAATCTCTTTCAAATAGGAGAATTCAATAACTCATGTTACTTGAGTGTTGAAGATGAAAAAAAATTAATTCACCAAAGACTTAGCCACCTTGGGTAGAAAAACATGAGTAAAATTTATAAATTTTATACTATTTTGAAATTTCTAGAATTTAAAAGAAGATATGAAGATGTTTGTATTACTTTCTAGAAAGTAAAGACAACTAAAAAAAGTCATAAGAGAATTGAGATTCTATCTACCAAACCACTTGAGCTTATTCATTCCGATTTATGTGGTATGATGGGACATCTATCAAAAAAAGGAGATTTATAATTTATCACTTTTATTTATGATTTCACTCAGATTAAAAACATCATGTTTATGAAGTAAAAGTCAGAGGCTATTGAATTGTTCAAATTCTTCTGAAAGGATTTTGAGAAAGAAATGGGGATTTCTATAAAGAAGTTAAGAACCTATAATGGTATTAAATTCACAAGCAATACTTTTGAAACTTAGCTAAGAAATAATGGTATCAAACAATAATATAGTGCTCCTTATACTCAGCAACACAATGGAGTAGTAGAAAGAAAGAATATAAGTTTGATGGAAATAGGAAGAAGTATGTTAGCTGAATACAAACTTTCAAAATTCTATTAGAGAGAAGCTATTAATACTATTGTACATGTTCAAAATAGATTCTTTTTGAGACTAAAAACTAACATTACTCCTTATGAAATGTGGTATAACAAAAAACCTTCATTGAAATAATTCAAAGTTTTTGGAAGTCCATGTTTACTCAAAATAAAAAATCCATATTTGGGAAAGTTTGATGAGAAATCTAAGGAAGGAAATTTTATGGGTTATTCACTAAATGGAATAAGTTAAAAATATTGGAACAAATGTTTACAAATATTTTTGGACTCATATTATGTGAAGATAATTGAAAATAAAAGTTCCTTAACAAAAGTTGTTGATAATTCTGTGGAGGATACACTAGATAATTACAACAATAGTGAATGTTCTCCAAAACATCCTTATCAAGATTCAGATGAGTTATGTGGTGAGGAAAGTGAATATGGGAAAGAAATATTGAGATTTACTACCTTAAAAAAACATGTTGAGTCCAAAAACATTATTAAGAGTTAAAAGACTCTAGTTCAGACCAAAAGGAAGTTGAAATTAGAAAATAAAACTTCACTTATCTCAAAATTTGAACCAAAATCAGTTTCATAGGCTATTAAACATAAATAATGGGAGGCTGTTATAAATGAAGATTTGGATTATATTGATAATAATGAAACAAGTTAACTTGTTCCAAGGTCATAAAATAAAAATGTTATCGAAACATAGTGAGTTTATAGAAACAAATTTAATGAGTATAGATAAGTTTCAATAAACAAAGAAAGAATTGTTTGTAAAGGATATGCAAAGGTGGAAGGTGTGGATTTTTATGAAACCTTTGCCCCATTTTCAGGATTAGAAACTATTAAAATGTTTCTTTTAGTGGCCGCACTTTGGAATTACTAATTTTATTAGATGGATGTAAAGTTAGATTTCTTAAATGGGGATATTGAGGAAGAAGTTTACATTGAACAACCTTGTGGGTTTCTACTTGACGTGGATGAAAAAAAAGTTTATAAATTGAAGAAAGATTTACATGGGATGAAACAAGATCCACATTCTTGGTATTATATACTTGAACATTGTTTGAGAATGTTGAAATTTTCTAAAGGAAAAGTTGATAACAACTTATATGTGAAAGATGTTTACTCCATAACTTTAATTGAAATTGTTTATGTGGATGATATAATTTTTTCTGGGGATAGAGAATATTTTTGTAAAACATTTGTTGAGGATATAAAGAATAATTTTGAAATATCTATGTTGGGAGAATTAACTTTGTTCCTTGGATTACAAGTTCAACAAAAGGAAAAAATACATTTTCTTATCTCAAGAAAAGTATGCTAAGGAATTGTTAAAAATGTTTGGGATGAAAAAATCCAAAGAAGTTTCAAATCCTATTTCAGTGAGAATAAAGTTGGGTAAAGATGAATCTAGAACAAGTGTGAATGAAAAAGACTTTCAAAATTTGATAGTAAGTCTTCTTTACCTTACAGCCTCAAGTCTTGATATTGTTTATGTTGTAACTTTGTGTGCCAGGTATCAAAGTAATCCAAAAGAATCACATATGTTGGTAGCAAAGAGGATTCTGAGATATTTTAAAGGAATAACTTCACATGGGTTTTTATATAAAATAAATAGTGAGCTGAAGTTTCATGGTTATAGTGATACCGATTGGGATGGAGATTGCAATGATATAAAATCAACCTGAGGAGGAACATTTTTCTTAGATGAATATTGTGTGAGTTGGCATAGTAAGAAACAAATTTTAGTAACTTTGAGCACATCTGAATCCTAATATGTTGCAGCTAATCAAGCTTGTACTCAAATGTTGTGGATGAAAGTTTAGCTAGAATATTTTAAAGTAAAATTTTCTATACCATTGAAAATACTTTGTGATAATCAGAGTGAAATTTATTTTTCTAAGAATCCTATCCAACATTCAAGATCAAAACACATTGATATAATGTTTAACTTTATAAAAGAGAAAGTTTCCACTAGAGATGTTTTATTGGAATACATTTCAAAAAGGTATCAGATTGCTGATATCTTTACAAAATTAATGCTGAAAGAAAGTTTTGTGTAATTGAGGTTTTAACTTCATGTTCATCCTCCTACAATTTATTCCTAAACCTCATAAGGAATTACCCCTACAGTTCTTTGGATTATATTGAAAAAGGGGGAGATAAAGTAACAACTTTGTACTTTGTAAGAAGTTTTACTTATCCTTCTTTTATGAATATGAAGCTGTGGTTATCATAAAATGGGGGAGATAAAGAAAGTGAGAAAATAAAGGATAAGAGATAGATAAAGAAAGTGAGAAAAGAAAGTGAGAAAAGAAAGTGAGTATAATTTATCTTTACATGTCCACAAAACTTTCTTGCCACCAAGGGATGAAATTCCTTAAAAAACATTACTTTATCCAGTAGTGTGGTGTTATGAAACTCTCTTTTAATAAAGGCTATGTTTTGATAAATGTCAAAAACTTGATTTTTGAAGATTTATGAGAGTTGAAAAGTTGTTAACAAGGGTTGTCAAAAAATCCAAAGGGTATGATTGAAGAATATTTATGGTTAAATTATTTTAAATAAAGTTTTTGGATTTGTTGAAAACTAACCTTTTTGTTCAAGAATGTTTTGTTATTCAGGAATCAGACCCAGTCCATCATAATGAGGTTGTTTTATAGAAAAAAGTTTCCAGACCTAGGTTTTTCATATTGAGATTCACCAAACATAGAAGAAGTCAGGAGGATAAAGTTGTTGAATATACACTTTATCGTATTCAGGTCTATCAGCATAACATTTTAAATAATATAATTCAAAATAATTAGAGGAAGAATTTATTGTTTTCTTGAAGTTTTTCTTTTCCATAGAAATAATGAAGTTGCTGAAGTGTTTTTAAAGAAGAAAGTGAAGGCAGAAGTTAGAAAGTTTTCATACTTTCTAAAAAAAAATTAGACAATATTTTGTTGATCAATAAGTTCTCAAAAATCATGAAAACACTCATGATAAAATCCTTTGAAGATATGATGGAGTGGTTTGAATAATTTTAGAGTTAAAAAATGAGATTTACATTATAATGGAATTTACATCATAATAGGAATTACATCGTATTGAGATAAGAAAGAAAAAGATGTTGATGAGCCTAAGGAAGAAGAAAATCATACTAATATTTTTATACTCATATTTTCATACTGAGATTTTTGTACTATGAAAAATCATACTGAGATTTTTGTACTCAGATTTTCGTACTGATATTTTCGTACTAGAAAAAATCATACTGAGACTTTCATACTCATATTTTCATATTGGGAAAATCTTATTGAGATTTTCATACTCATATTTTCATATTGAGATTTTCGTACTGATATTTTCATACTGGGAAAATCATACTGATATTTTTATACTCATATTTTGGTACTAGGAAAATCATACCGATATTTCATACTCAAATTTTTGTACTCAGATTTTTGTACTGAGGAAATTGTACTGAAGTATTCATAACGAATAATTCTTGCTGAGAAAGTAAAATATTTTAATGTGCTGAGAAAGAAAAAGATCATAATGAGCTGAGAAAGAAAAAGACCGTAATAAGTTTAGAAATAAACAAATTATAATGAAGCTAAGAAAAAAACAAATCATAATGAACTAAGAAAGGTATAAATATTTAAAATTTTCAAACTTGAATTTCAATTTTACGTAAATCTCAGATAAATATAAGGAGGTTTGAATAATTCGATGTTTAAGTTTTAAATGCAAGATATTTTCAGATATTTTGAGATTTGAGGAAGCATGGAATGTTTTCAAGTTTTCTGCCTTTGTTTTTTTGAGTCACCTATAAATACTTCCTTAGATCATTTGTTCATTCACAACTTTCACACACATGCAAAATGCAGAGAGTTGTAGAATTAAAAGTGAAAGTTCCCATTTGATTGAAGAATAATTGTATTGATAATTCTAGAATAAGTTTGAGTTTTTCATATTGAGAATGAATTCATTGTATTGAATCGTCGTACTCATAAAATATGATCTGGGATCCAACATTATCATATTTAGAGAATCAGATCTAAGATCCAGCATTATCGTATTCAGATAATCAGATCCAGAATCTAGCATTATCATACTCAAAAAATAGGATCCAGGATCGAACATCATTTTATTGAGAAAATCATATCCAACATCATCAGATTAAGAAAATCTCATCCATCCAAATCGGACTGAGAATTCAGACTGAGAAATTGTGGAGTAGTTTCAACAAAATCTGTATTCTTTTTTTTGAATCAATTATTTTATAAGAAAACATTTTAAACTAATAGGACTAAGTATAATCATTACTATTAAGATATAGAAGGTGTCTAATGGGAGTTTGAATAAGTTGTATTCACTTCTTCTTAATAGTAGATTTCCTTATACTCATTTGAGTGTCTATGGAAAGAATGTAGGTTCTCACACTGAGGTCAAACCTTGTAAATATTATGTGATTTACTTTCTTTCCTACTTTTTCATGCATGATTATTTACTAAAAGTTGATAAGGAAATGCATCTTAATAGGTTTAAGGGGTTATGTTCCTAAAATATTTGAAACTTATAAAAAGTGAAAAACTGATTCAACCCCCCTTCTCAATTGTTATTCGATCCTTTGGAACTTTAAAATTATATTGGCTTGTAATGAAAAATGGAAGTGGATTGTGATTTTTTTTTATTTTGTGGTTTTCTGTATTTAGAGGTGGTAGAAAAATTTGGGATATTATGAGTTGGTGAGTACTTATTGTGGACCCATAGGTTGGGTTTGTGTGTGTCTATATATATACCTTACATGTTCCTTATGATTTCTATATGCAACCCACCCACATTGATCACTATATGCTGACAACTATATATTTATATGAGGGATATAATTCATGTTCATAATACCCTAATACTCTGGTTATGGTTGTGATGTGATGTTACAGGTGTCTTCAGGTGAGATATGATGTGACCGTGCTATGGGGTGGTGGCCCTGGTGTCTGCGACCAAGATGTGATGTGATTGTGTTGTGGGGCAGTGATATATGTTATACGAAAGGGATAGAAGTTCCTGGACATACTATATTGGGGTTTGAGAGTGTAAAATTAGTGGGAAAGTAGTGTGAGGTACCCTTTATCGATATGATTCTTATTATGTTATTTTAATTGGATACCTTATTCAGTGAACATGTCATAGTGAGGATATAGATTGGTTAGTTGACCTATTTAGGACCTGTTTGGTTCTACTATTTTCTCATGGGTACATTAGTATGCTTCTTTCACATGTGCATGAGAGACTTTGGTTACCCAACTAAGTATACTTATATTCTCACCCTATGTATATAAACTAATTTTCAGGTTTCTATGAGGATTACATGGATCGTTCTGGACATTAATATCTTGGACTTTTGGATAGTTATTTCATCACTACTTTAGCTTTTTTATTTTGGGTATTTACTTTTGGAGACATTTATATGTATTATTTTTATTTATACATTTATTGTGGGATGGTTTTTGGATTTCTTTTTATACTATTTCATGGATTTACTTGCAGTTGATTCATCTTATCTCTTGGTCTTGTTTTATTATAGAGGTTAATTCCTCCCATTTATGAGATTTTTTATACCCTCAGTGCTAGTTTCCATCCTGAGGCCTACTGAAGGTGGGACTCAGGGGTCATTATCTCTCTCTATTATTTGCGATATCTTTGGTGGGAGGGGGTCATGATAGAGTGGTATCATAGGTAATGGTCAAGGGATAATATGTAGTTTGGATTTATGCATAATGAGGATTGAATGGGTTGGTATGAAAACAATATCATTTGACATTAGTGCATGACATAGGCTAGGGAGACCAGCTACAACATGAGATTTTAGGCCCCTTATGATCCAGTGAATGGACTATGATCATGTTGAA
This sequence comes from Viscum album, assembly GCA_963277665.1. NCBI lineage: Eukaryota > Viridiplantae > Streptophyta > Magnoliopsida > Santalales > Viscaceae > Viscum > Viscum album. The sequence goes on along the minus strand of OY728126.1, from coordinate 796,186,323 downwards.
TGACCAAGTGAGGTGGACCTTATTGTAGGGTAGAGACCTAGGAGAGGTACATGAGTCATGATGACTTGTGTTCTTATTTGAATTGGGTGGTTCTGGGAGGTTAAAATAATGTAAAATGAATTAAATTAATCTTAATAAAATTCCATGATACTAGGATTAGGACGTTCTCCTTACTTTTCAGGAATGGATCTTGGTCATTGTCCATGTGTGGTTTAGGTAGTGGAGTTTCAATAGTCCGACCTTTTTGATCATCATAGGGTTAATCTGACTGGGGAGTATGATTAGTGGTAGAGGATGTTCTGCACTTTTTATTGATATAATTTTGGGAAGTATGATGTAAGTGATTCATATGTGGAGATAGAGATATGGTTGAAGGATCTTGGGATTTCCTTCAGTTTGATCCGATCACCAATGGAGTAATGGGCCCCTTTGGCAGTTAATCAGATACAGGGAGCTACACACCAATGGTGGATGTTGTATCCAGGTGAGACAATTGAGGTAAATGTTTCATTGTTCGACTTTAAAAAAGAGTTCTGGGTAGAGTTATTTTCATCAACCATGAAGGCAGTGAAGAGGAAATATCCTCTCTATCTTCAGTAGGGGAGTTTTTCAGTGTGGGATATGGGGATCGAGTTCAAGGAGATTCTGTGTTTTTCCCTATATCTTTTTCCAGATGAGGAGTCTCATGTAATATTTCTTTTGGAGTCACTCCATACTTTGATTAAGTATGTAATTACTCCTTTTATGTTGCCAATGTATCTGGAGGTTTAGAAGAAGGAATAGGTGATAGAATGGATGCAATCATGATGAGGTTTACCATAAGAGGTGAACCAACATGGTTCCTTGCATATTAGAGTTATCAACCTAAGGTCTTAGGCACTGGGACCTTTTAGGTTTTTACCAATAAGGAGTCAACCTTAATAGCTTCCTTTCTAGCCTTCTGAGCCTAGTGGGTTTCATGATTTTTCCAGGGGATCGATGCCATCATGTTTTGTCTATGGGGTATGTTTCCATCACTAGAACCAGTGCCCAGTGGTTATTTGGGATCAGTTTAGTGAAGGTGGTCAGGTTCATCACCAAACTCAGTAGTGATTTACAATGAGGACATTTCAGTAGTAGGGACAGTAGGCTTATTCTCTACTAAGGATAGATAGAGTAGGTAGAGGCCAACCTTAGTATGTTACTTGTGTTCAGGTACCTTGATACAAGTGTGGTTGTGGAGATGGCTGTTAGGAGAGAGGTATAAAGGCTAGGCATGGTCAGTTTCACACAGTAGAGGCAGTAGTGATAGAGGGTCCATATATTGTTCTATGTACTCTTAGCTTGTTGTCTACTCTTGTTTATTCCTTGTTTGATTTAGGAGATTCACAATCCATGTTTCACCCACTCTAGTTATTGGGGATATAAATAGACAGGATTTCCATTTCCCCTAGTGTTGACTACACCAGTCGAAGGCTAGACTAACTTGTTTGATGTGTCACTGTGGGGTGCTCCAGTGTTAATCACCAAGAAGATGACTGGTTTTATGAGGTTGTTTATAGACTATCAGAGGTTGAATCAAGTAACTATCAAGAATCTTTACTCTATTATTAGGGTAGATGATATTTTTGACTAGCTGATAAGGGAAATTTGGTTTTTATAATATCAATATGTAGTCTAGGTGTCATGAACCAGCCTGAGTCGACCTTGAACCGGTCACCCAAGCCAGCTTGCGACAAGTCCCAAGAGGTGTTCCCGATCCTCTCGAGATGGAGAAAAGAACCGAGGGAATCAATAGAGTACACAAGGGAATGATTTCTCCCAAATATAAACAATCAAAAAAACAGCGGAAAGAAATGGAGAGCTCAAAATACATTTATATAAAAATTGAACTTAACATTATTTGTACAAGAAAATGAAAGTAAAAATAAAACAAAAACTCAAAAGACTAAAAATTATAACCAAATAACTCCATGTGACCCCTTTGATCACTCTCCAACACAATGATCACACATCGCTGAAGGCGATTGAACTCAAGTTGAAACCTGCACAAGGACTAAAAATAGAATAAGACCATAGGCATGAGTATTAAAACTCAGTAGGTTAGCCCAATATTCTATTCCCAATGCACTTACTTTAAAATAAAAGAAACATCAATTTCAAGTTTTAAGTACAAGATATACAAGTATGTTTTTCAAATGAGGTTCCATGCTATAATAATTATCAGACAAAAACTTGGATGTTTTATAAAAAATAATGCTAGTAACAATTTTTCAAAGAAGTGCAACTTAAAAATGAAAATAGTTTTCAAGAGGGCTGCATTAAAGATTGTACACTTTTAAATAAATAACACACACTACTGAATTTACCAACCAAACACACCGTATGCTGATGGTGAGTACAAAATAGCCAATGATCACAACTCATGGAAACACCCCTAGGCACTAGTTAGTTGTGAGCCCCAAGTACCTTGTATCTCAGTGAAAGTAACCATAATAAATATACATTATCGTTCACATGAGCCACTAATAGGGAGCATAACCATAACCTAGTGGTCTCCCAACATCATCATCATCATAGTTTAGTTAGTTTTTTCATCGTTAAACTTACTACGTGAAACAGGGGCCAAACCCCACGGAATCACTAGCATACTAGTACATGTCCGCCCACCTAGATACCCGAGATTCCCTTTAGTGATCAATCAAGTTACATATATTATCAAATACACATTTCACATCCAAATTACATCCCCAAACCTTAAAAACACAAACAACCCACAAAATTTCTTCACATTTCTTTCACGAATCAATAAACCACTGAAAATTTTTGTAAAACAATTTCAAGGAGTGTATTGAGGCTTTTCACCTAAAACTCATTCAAAAACACTTTTTTAAAATCAGAAACCCATAAATAACATAAAAACCGAGATTTTTCAGCCCCAAAACCAATTAATAAATCAATTTCATGGACCATAAAATGGCCCCAAATATAGAACATTAAATACACATGGAAACCATTTTTACAAAAAAATGCCAAATAGGCCTTTAAGCCTATTTGGATTTTTTTTGTAAAAATGGTTTCCATGTGTATTTAATGTTCTATATTGGGGTCCATTTTATCGTCCATTAAATTGATTTATTAATTGGTTTTGGGGCTGCCAAATCTGGGTTTTTATGTTATTTATGGGTTTCTGATTTTAAAAAAGTGTTTTTGAATGAGTTTTAGGTGCAAAGCCTCAATACACTCCTTGAAATTGTTTTATGAAAATTTTTAATAGTTTATTTATTCGTGAAAGAAATGTGAAGAAATTTTATGGGCTGTTTGTGTTTTTATGGTTTGGGAATGGAATTTAGATGTGAAATGTGTATTTGATAATATATTTAACTTGATTGAGCACTAAATGGAATCCCAGGTATCTAGGTGGGCGGACGTGTACTAGTATGCTAGTGATTCTGTGGGGTTTGGCCCCTATTTCACGTAGAAAGTTTGACGATGTCAACACTAACTAAAATATAATGATGATGATGTTGGGGGACCACTAGGTTATGGGTATTCTCCCTACTAGTGGCTCGTGTTCACGATAACATATATTTATTATGGTTACTTTCACCGAGATACGAGGTACCTGGGGTTCACAACTAACTAGTGCATAGGGGTGTTCCAATGAGTTGTGCTCATTGGATATTTTGTACTCACTGTCGGCATATGGTGTGTTTGGTTTTGAAATTTAGTAGTGTGTGTTATTTATTTAAAATTGTACAATCTTTAATGCAGCCATCTTGAAAAATATTTTCATTTTTAAGTTTCACCTCTTTGAAAAATTGTTACTAGCATTATTGTTTATAAAACATCGAAGTTTTTGTCTGATAATTATTATAGAATGGAACCTCATTTGAAAAACATACTTTAATATCTTGTACTTAAAACTTTAAATTGATGTTTCTTTTATTTTAAAGGAAGTACATTGGGAATAGAATATCGGGCTAACCTACTGAGTTTTAATACTCATGCCTATAGTCTTCTTCTATTTTTAGTCCTTGTGCAGGTTTCATCTTGAGTTCAATCACCTTCATCGATGTGTGATCATTGTGTTGGAGAGTGACCATATGGGTCACATGGAGTTAGTTGGTTATAATTTTTGGTCTTTTGAGTTGTTGTTTTAGTTTTAATTTCAGTTTCTTGTACAAATAATGTTATGTTCAATTTTTATATAAATGTATTTTGAGATCTCCATTTCTTTCTGCTGTTTGTTTGATTGTTTATATTTGGACGAAATTGTTCCCTTGTGTACTCTATTGATGCCCTCGGTGCTTTTCACCATCCTAGGAGGATCGGGAATGCCTCTCGGGACTTTTCGCAAGCTGGTTTGGGTGACCAGTTCAGGGTCGACTCGGGATGGTTTGTGACAAAATGGTATCATAGGAGGTCGGCTCTTAGCAGACCTTTCATTTTAGAGCGCCCTTGTTATTTGGGGGATGTCAAGGTCGATGGAGTAGGATTTTTGGGACTTGAGGGGTAAGTGTGGGAAGAGCGTCGCAAACTCTTTCTCGTTCTAATCCTTGGGTTTCCATGGGATGTCCTGTTTTATTAGTGTCCTATGTTCTTGTTGATTGTTTGATGTTGGGATATGACAAGGGGAGTCTGACTAATGGAATCCATGAGCTCGTAGGGCTTGGAAATCCATGTGGAGCTGGGGCATGGTCCTAATAAGTCTCTCTGTATTGGTATTGTGTTTTACATACGGCCTCCAACCATATGGTCAAGTCACCCACTAACACTAGTTCCTGTTTGTGGGTTTATTAGACCTTTATTGAATTTTGAATTTTTGTTTTGAAAATAATTGTGTTAGAATTATGGAAATTGGATTTAAAGGAAGGATTGGATTTTGAAAATTGAAAAAAGGGTTTTCAAAAATTAAATATAATAATGGTTTTGGAAGGTTGAGTTTTTGTGAAAAAAAGAGGAAGTGGAAATGATTTAACGGGATTGGATTATCCAAAATCTAAACTTTTGGTTTGTTGGAATAAAATGTTTTGAAAGTGTGAATCATTTTGAGGTGATTCTAAATCTTTGATTTAAATGGGGTGTTTTGGGATGTTAAAAAGTTTTTTAATATGATTAATTGGTTTTGGAAATTGGTTTTGAGATGTTGGTGTTTTCCTAGAAAGGGTATTGGTCTCAATGACCATCAAATTATGAAAAGATACCTTTCTGAATTTTAGAAAATGGGAAGGGGTTGTTTGGAGTAGCTTGGTTGTTTTGAAATTTGTAAAAATTAAAAGGGGTAGGTTTTTAAGAAAATGGTTCTTGATGAAGTGTGGTTTGTTTTGTGAAACATGAAAAGGGTTTTTGACTTGGTGCTTGGTGTTCCTTTTGAAGGTACATGATTTTTGGAATGATGTTGTTTTGTTTTTTCATTTGGTGTTTTCATGGGTTCTCGCATGAAAGTTTTTGTGGATATATGGATGAATAGCTGGTATGGCATGGTATTTGAGTGCTCATGGTGTCATGTAAATTTTCATGTGAGTGAAACTTAATGAAACACCATTGGTGAATGTGAAAATCCACCAAGTTAGTTTATTTTTTTTCAAAAGTGTTTTTAGGTGAAAAATTGTGGTGTTTGTTTTGAACCGGCGGTTATGTGGATGGTTTATCCTATGTATTAGAAATTTTTTCTATTCAGTATGCTTCCTTACTATCTAGAAGTCATAATATTGTTTCATCTTGAGATGGAATCTTGTTAGTGTCTTGGTTTTGGGGTAATGTTCAGTGGGTTTCTAAATATGTGTTGGATGTTGTGATGTGGCCACAGATAGTTCTATGTTTTCAAGATTTCCAATTGATAAACCTAAGGATTATTTCTCATGTTTCATAGTCTAGATCCACCTCCTAAAATAATTACTCATCCCGTTAGTTGAAATAGAGAGATATTTGGGATCGATTTAAAGTGATTCCATGTCGTGATAATTCATTTGGACATAGTAGTTGTGTTTGGTGATGTTGATATGTTTCGCCATATTCCTTGTCCATTCTGGACCTCATTCAAAGTGAGACAAATTTTTGATATGTATCTATGAGTTCTTATTTAGATTAAGGTGTTTTTTTGAGCATGTGAGTTTTTTTTGAGTGGTGTGATCCTTAGCACCCTGACTGTGGTGCAACAAATGCTTCAAGAATCAGGGCTCCATCCATAGGCCTCGGAGTGAAGCTTTTCACACAGCCAAGAAATCTCCAGAGGTGTGGGGATCTTGACCAGGCTCCTACCTCCAAAATTGTGGTATGTTAGTTTCTATGTATCTATTTTTCTTCCTCATCACTATGAATATCCCTTTTTCTCAACAATAATTGTGGACTTACCCCTCACACAGTGTCTATGGTTATGCCTTTATTAATCTGGGTTTTGAATCAATGTCCTTGTGTGGACCGCCTGTGAAAATGTAGTACAGTCTTGGTGTTACTTGTTTATAGGTGGAGTGTGTTGGGTAGTTCCTTTGTTTATTTTGTGGTTTTAGTGACCTAATTATTGGATCCCCTTCCCTCCCATCCCTGAGTGGTGGGGGTCTGAATCTGTGCAGAAAGTGTTGGTCCAGTTCTTGTCCCCTCTGTTCGGGAGTGGGTGGTTTAGATGTTCATGTTATAACCTTCTTAAATCGGGTTGGTATGTTGTTTTGGGAGAGTTTTGTTGGAATTTTGAAAGTGAGTCCCAATTCTAGTTAATGTCGAGTTCTTTTTTTGTTACTAGTTGGGTTCTAATGGTGGGGAGACCCACTATATGTCTCGTTAACTTTTACTCCTAAGAACTTGTCTAGTGCTAGTTGTTTATTAATGGTGGGGAGTCCATTATACAATCCCATGGAGTATTTTGTTTTCTTAAGTTCTCTTTGGTTTGGGTGATTTTTGGGTTCATTGGGAGAAGTCCTAACAATCGGGTTCTTGGCTTGGTTGTGGAGACGATGGCTTGATATTTCCATTGATTCTCACACAGTGGTTGTGAGTAAGTGTGTTTTTTGTTTGAGATAGAGGCTTAAAATCCATTGATTTTTGATGATATTTTCTTGTATTGAGAGGTTGGATCATGTTTATAGGTAATCCTTATGTGTTTATCTTTCATCTGGAAAGTGTTATGGATTTTTGGGGGTGGGAAGCTTTAATGGTGGGGAGAATTGTCACACCCGGTTTTCTCTCTCTTTTATTTCCATGTCTTCCTTTTTTTCCGGTTCTTTGAAAATCTAGATAATTTTCTTGAGTGTTGGATGAGATTAATTTTGAGTTTTTAACTTCCATATATGTCTAATCACCCTAATTTGGGTTCCCCATTGTCTGTTTATGAGTTTTTGGAGAGATAGTGGTTACATCATGATTTGGGCCAACAGTGAGCCCATTTCCAATTTTAAAAACCAAATATGTTTCTTTTATAACTCCTTTGTTTTTAAACATTTTAATCCATTACACTTCATAATATTCCTCCATTGATATATTCAAACCACCATATCCTTTTGGACCTATTAATAATTCATGATCATGGTGAATTTAGGTTACTTATTTAGGTATTGGGCCAGCCCATGTGCCCATTTCCAGTTTTAAAACAATAAATAGTTTCTTTTATATATTTTTCATTTTTTAATATTTTCCAGTGATTACACCTCCCACCCAAAGACAAAATATCTATCCTCACCCCCATTATCGATTTTACCACTTTGGAGCTCATTGGAATCGAATATTTGGTCGAAAGTTATCTGGTTTCCTCAAATCTCCCAGAATTGATAAGGTAAATGATTTCATCAATAAAGCATTCTATTCGTACTATTTTTCCAACAAATCTTATTTCAATGGTTCTTACAGACCTTATGAGACTCTCCAAGAAGTTTCAAGCCATTAAATTCTCTCTAGGGTTGCATATCTAATGGAAGACGAAGAGTTTTCTAGGTGGAATGGTGAGATTCCTTCTCCTTTCTCCTTCCTCTTCCTCCTCCTTTCATTATTTATTGGTTTTATATTTTACCCTAGTAATTATAGACCTAGTTTTATGTTATAAAATGATTTTTGATTGGGTTTCTGTTTGTTTAGGTCTGGTATTTATAGTTTTAGGGTTTATAAACCCCCGACGGGTGATTTCGGGTGTGCGTTTCCATTACACCAAGGATTTGAGGTAGGATATCCCTTGCACATGACTTTATCATTCAATTTTCATCATTTTAATATTTTCATCAACTGATATATATGTTTATTATTTTTTTTAATCCTTTTTATAATTTTCTTGGTGTGCAAAGTGGTTGTTTAATCATTGTTTTGTGAAAGATAGTGTTGTTTTGTCATGAAAGTGCTCAACAAGTGTTTGTTTAAATGTTATGTTATCTTTTGCAACTGTTTTGTGAGGTTTATAATCTGGTTTATGGTATTTTGAACATTTTATAGTATCTTTAATAAAATATGGAATTCAATTGGTGTTTTATTCCTTTTCACGTACTTAAAATAAATTGTTTTGTTTAAAAAGGGCATGCCATGTGTTCGGTAAAATGCCCGGTTGGATTTTATGTGTGATGTGTGATTTAAAAGTTATTTGTTTGGATTTATAAATGAATTTTAATAATTATAAATGGTATTTTTGGATCCTTATATGGTTTTATAATTTGGATTTAGTTTTACAAATAAATGGGTTTTGGTTTACAACATGTTTTGGCCCGAGTTGTCGGAAAATGGCCCGTTTCACATCCTTATGAAAAGGGTTGTGTTTTGAATATGTAACCTGAGTGTTTTAAGGGATTTATGAATGCGTTTTTCTGCTTTAAATTGTGTTTATACACCTCCTTAATAAATGTAAAATGCATTCCCTGGTCGAATGTTAGTTTTGATAAAGGCTTAAAGGCATATTTGGCATTTTTTTTGTAAAAATGGTTTCCATGTGTATTTCATGTTCTATCATTGGGGACATTTTATGGTCCATAAAATTGATTTATTAATTGTTTTTGGGGTTTCCAAATCTGGTTTGTTATGTTATTTATGGGTTTCTGAACTTAAAAGAGTTTTTTTGAATGAGTTTTAGGTGCAAAGCCTCAATACACTCCTTGAAATTGTTTTACAAAAATTTTCAGTGGTTTATTGATTTGTAAAAGAAATGAGAAGAAATTTTGTGGGATGTTTGTGTTTTTATGTCTTGGGAATAGAATTTGGATGTGAAATGTGTATTTGATAAAATGTGTAACTTGATTGATCACTAAAGGAAATCCTGGGTATCTAGGTGGGCGGACGTGTACTAGTATGCTAGTGATTCCATGGGGTTTGGCCCCTGTTTTACGTATCAAGTTTGACGATGAAAACACTAACTAAAATATGATGATGATGATGTTGTGTGACCAATAGTTTATGGGTATGCTCCCTACTAGTGGCTCGTGTGCATGAGAACGGATATTTATTATGGTTACTTTCACCGAGATACGAGGTACCTGGGGCTTACAACTAACTAGTGCCTAGGGGTGTTCCCGTGAGTTGTGCTCATTGGCTATTTTATACTCACCATCAGCATACGGTGTGTTTGGTTAGTAAATTCAGTAGTGTGTGTTATTTATTTAAAAGTTTACAATCTTTAAAGAATCCCTCTTGAAAACTATTTTCATTTTGAAGTTGCACCTCTTTGAAAAATTGTTACTAGCATTATTGTTTATAAAACATCCAAGTTTTTGTCTGATAATTATTATAGTATGGAACCTCATTTGAAAAACATACTTTTATATATTGTACTTAAAACTTGAAATTGATGTTTCTTTTATTTTAAAGGAAGTTCATTAGGAATAGAATATCGGGCTAACCTACCGAGTTTTAATACTCATGCCTATAGTATTCTTTTTTTTTTAGTCCTTGTGTAGGTTTCAGCTTGAGATCAATTGCCTTCAGCGATGTGTGATCATTGTGTTAGAGAGTGACCAGAGGGGTCACATGGAGTTATTTGGTTATAATGTTTGGTCTTTTGAGTTGTTGATTTAGTTTTACTTTCAGTTTCTTGTACAAATAATGTTAAGTTCAATTTTTATATAAATGTATTTTGAGCTCTCCATTTCTTTCCGTTGTTTGTTTGATTTTTTATATTTGGCCTAAATCGTTCCCTTGTGTACTCTATTGATTCCCTCGGTGCTTGTCGCCATCCCGGGAGGATCGGGAACGCCTCTCGGGACTTGTCGCAGGCTGGCATGGGTGACCGGTTCAGGGTTGACTCAGGCTGGTTCGTGACACTAGGTGTTACCAGTTGAGGGTGAAAGAGGGCGATATCCCAAATATTGACTTCAAATATAGGTATAGGAACTTCGTGTTTGTAGCCATATCATTAGGTGTCACAAACACACTAGATGTGTTCATGGGGCTCATAAACTCTAAATTCCATGAATTCCTAGACCAGTTCATAGTCATGTTCATAGATGACATATTGATCTACTTGAAGTTAGAGGAGGAGTACAATAATCATCTCAAAGCTGTATTAAAGGTTCTTCTATGCCACCGGATCTATATAAATTTGTCCAAGTGAAAGTTCTAGACATTGGAGGTGCACTTCCTTGGGCATGTAGTGTCTCAGTAGGGTGTGATAGCAGACCCATCTAAGATCAAGTTGGTTGTTTCTTGGTAATCACCTAAGAACATGGTAGAGGTTCCTAGTTTTTTTAGTATCATAAGAAATTATCATAGTTTTGTACCTTATTTATCTTAAGTTTCAGTTCTACTAACATAATTAACCTAGACAGATTAAGATTTTGTGTAGAGTGATTAGTTCCAGACAATATCTGATTACCTAAAGAAGAATTTAGTCAGTGATCCCGTGCTTTAGTTGCTGTATGAAGGGGTTATGTTTGAGGTGTTTTGTGATAACTCCCATTTGGTCATGGGATGTGTGTTGATAAAGTGAAAGGATGAGATCTCTTATGATTCTAGTCATTTATGTCCTCATAAGTTTAACTATTCCACCCATTATCTAGAGTTATCAGCAGTTGTGTTTGTGATGAATTTTTTGTAGTATTACCTCATTTGGGAGTGATTTGTGGTTTTCATGGATCACAAGAGTTTGGGGTATATTTTTTATCAAAATTATATAAATAAATTACAATAGAGGTGGATGGAATTTCTTCAGGATTATGATTTTAATATCTCCTTCACCTTAGTAAAGGGGAATGTTGTAACCAATGCTTTGAGAAGGAAGTTTTGGAAGGATGTTGTTCATGAGTCCATAGATTATTGGAGAGTGATAGAGGAGTTGGTATCCCTACACTTATATGAAAGGGTGGTTGACAGTAAAGGATGTTTCTTTCAAATGATGGTATGGTATTCTTTGATGCAGCAGGTAGAGTCTCACTGGGGAGACTCATAGTTAGAGGTGACACATGATCATGTTGGACATGGTGATACTCCGGAGGGAAGGTCAGAGGATGGTTGGAACTAGATGTTGTTTTAGTGGAGGCTATTTGTTATGATAATGATGTGTTAGGGATTACTTTTCAAGTTTCATATATCACCTTTGGTGATACACTCAAGAGTGTCCAAGATGTACCGTGGCTTGAGGATGCAGTTTTGGTGGTCCAAAATGAAAATCACAGTGTAAGAGTTTATAGAGAGGTGTTTGGTTTTCCAATAGGTAAAGTCTTATCATCGTGTTCCTAAGGTTTTTTTTTGTATCCATTGGATGTTTCTGAGTGGAAATGGGATGAAATATTGACGGATTTCATCATAGGGTTACCCCGATCTCAGGTAGGTTGTGATGTTATCTATTTAATCATGGATTAGTTGGTGAAATTGGACTACTTCCTAGTGATTAAGAAGTTAGGAAATGTGGATGATTTTTCTAAGAGGTATGTGGGTGAGGTGGTATAGTTTTATGGATTTTTGAGGTCCATTGTCTTAGATTTGGGAACACATTTTACCTTAAGAGTCTGGATGGGATTTCAGTATGATTTTGGTATGTAGTTAAACCCCATCACTAATTTCCACCCTCAGAAGGATGTGAAGATGGAGAAGACTATACATATGTTGGAGGATATGTTGCAGGCATGCATCTTATACTTTGTTAGATCGTGGTAACTACACTTTTCCTTGGTTGAGATTGATTATAATAATGGTTATCACTCATCCATCAGAATTTCCCCGTTTGAGGTTTTTTATGGGCATCTATATCGTTCTCTATTTTATTGGATATAGGTTAGGGAGGAAAAAGTTCTAGGTTTCGATGTGGTACATAGAACAATAGAGAATGTACAACTTATTCATGAGAGGATGAAAGTAGCGTAGGATTGGAAAAAGTCTTATGTTGTTCACAGGAGTAGGTTTTCACGACCCATCCCAGAGGGGTCAGTGTTGTGACTCCCCAAGACTGCCTCTAATAGGCTAGGGGCTAGTGACTAACACCAAATAGGAATATCACTAACATGGGAGGAATTTCCTATGTACCTGTATGCATGTACACAATTTTTAAAGTAAAACACTAAGTAAATCATGCATGAAAACCACTAAGGATAACACAACCAGAGTGAAAAAAAAGTAAAGTAAAATAGGGTTACCCGAGCCAAAATATAATCCCATAAAAAAAGAAGAGTCTACAAAGCAAATACTGAAGCTCATTTTCAAAAAACCCTACCTGAAGGGTAGGTGAAGGGAAGATTCCTAAAGCCGTAGGAGTATGTTGCGTCTATCTGATTTCACTGGGAGCCACCCGGTCCTCGACCACCTTGGTCTCTATCAAAATGTTGGCCATCTGCACAAGACACGACACATGTGGGAAAAGACCATGCAGGGGTTAGTAAAATAGTGCTTAGTAGGATGTCCCGAAACCATAAAGAAAAGACCACTAAGGAAAGAAAATGATAAGTATATTCAGTTCACATAGGTATAAGTCTAAATCATGAAAATAAAGATTACTAGACGTAATCACAGAACACTTAGTATTGATGAGACACCTAGTCCCGATGAGACTCTCAGCCCCAATGAGTCACTTAGACCTGATGAGTCACTTAGAAATGATGATTCACTTAGACCCTATGAGTCACTTAGACCCAGAGATAATTATTCTTGAAGTCACACATACATCAAGTCATATAGTCTCCGTGACATAGACAACCACAATATTCCGCTCATAACATGCTTGTTCTGTGAGAACCTACTCCTCAAGCCAAATATAATATGTTGAATTTTAAGAAAACCCACTTAGAGTATCTCAAAAGGACTGCCTTTTCATGAGGGTCCCAATGCCGCAAATGACTCATAAAACAGACACACAGTTTGAAAGCTGTGGGAAAATTAGTGAAAAGAGGATGATTGGATCTGGGTCCGGTCCAACCCAGCCGGATAGACCCCACCCGACCTGGTTCGGCCAATCTGAACCGACATGATCAGGTCTGGGCCAACCTGAGCCATCCTAGTACAAAGTCCAGGCCCATTGGGCTGCTGAACGGTGGCCCATTGGGCTATGCGGTCCAACCCGTCAGGTTGTCCAATAACTCGGTTTTCCCCAGCCCGGTTCACCAATGTGGTATAGTTCATCCAGTCGGGCATGGAATCTTCCAGGAACCTCCCACTTGGCAGATGCGATCAAGTGACCACATTGTCCAGGTCCATGCGGATTGACCACGTGGCCAGCTCGAACCCGTGACAGAGCCGCGGGTCTCCCGTCCGATGCATCTTGGGGAGCCGCATCCTGCCTATTGCCGCTACCACCATGGGTGCCTCTGTCACCAGTTGTTTGGTGTTGGGTGGCCATGCCACCGCGTGCCACCTCTAGAACCAGAAGAAGTAAACATCCTTCCATGGGTTTCCACCATCACCATGGTGGCTCATTTTTCAAACCACTAGCACCCTTGCGATCCACGGGTCACCGTCTCCACTGCCTTGTGCTCCAAATTGTCTCTCTATCGATTCGGGGGTCTAAACATGTTCAGAACCTCCTAGAAAGAATATGAGGAAACCATAGGGATCCGTCGATGAAGAATGTAAGAGAGAGAGAGAGATAGAGAGATCACCATGAACACCCAAGGAATTAACATCGGCCTTGTTCGTTTGACCTTTGTTCGTCCCATTAGAAAAAGTGGAACTAAAAGATACTAATAACCACTAAGGTATAACCCCCTTTAATCCTATAGAATTAGTACCCATCCCATATGAATGATTGATCCACAGATCAACCTGTTAGTGGGTTGATCCACGTTTTTCGTTGAAAGAAAAAACAAGGAAGAATGATAACAAAAAATTAAAACCCCTACCTGGGGTTGGATCGCCCTCCATTATAGATTCATTGTTGATGATCCATTGAAGGGAAATCTCGATCCTCACCTCCATCGTCATTGGTGATTCATCATTCGTCGTCGCTCATCACCCGCTAATGTTATTTCTCTAGAGGTTGTAGGGAATTCTCCAAGATCATTCTCAGATCCTGCATCCCTGTCAAACTATTGATTGAAGAAACATGTTTCAGCATTGTTATTTCACTGAGATGCAGTGTTGCCACAATAATTCATTTAAGAAGTGAAATAGTTGAATTGTCACTGTGTTCTAGCATTTCTGCAAGACATTTAAAAGAATAAAATAAAATAACTTCATAAGTTTTATTTTATTTTCTTCTTTTAAAATGTCAAAAATTAACTTTTTCCCTCAACTCGTGTTGATTAAGGTTAGGCCCCTCCTAAAGTAAAGTCTCCATTCCAGATGCAACGATGCCCTCAGATTTTTGATCTGGGCACCATTTTAGAAGTTACTAAAACTGTGCATGCATGCTAAAAGAAATTCAAATATTTATTCTGGGAACCCTGGTCCTTAGAATCACATGCATTCTCAGTGCCTGGTTTCAAAATAATCCATATAATTAAAAAAATAACATTTAAATTTTGATACATTACATTCTACCCACCTTAGGTATTTACATCCCTAAAATCCAAAACAAGGGCTAAAGAAACAAATGGGGGTACTGAGCACGAATCTGAGACTCCCTCTCCCATGTGATCTTCTAGAGATTCCCATGATGCTACTAAACATGCACCATAGAAATCAACCATCCATGAAGGACCCGCTCTTGTCGATCCTCTATCTCTACCAGGAACTCTGCAGATATCACCCCATCATTAATGTACAACTCTCCCTAGTCAATTAGGTGCGATGTATCATGCACATACCTCCTTAGATACAAAACGTGAGAGACATCATGCACTTGATGCATCTATGGGGGGTAGATCTAGGTGGTACACCACCTTTCCAACTCTACTTAGAATCTTAAAAGGGTTGATAAATCTTTGAGACAACTTGCCGCCCCAGCCAAATCTCCGTAATACCCGTCAAGGTGAGACTCGAAGAAACACATGGTCTCCATCCTAGAACTCCAAGGGCCTCCATCTCCTATCAACATACAATTTATGCCTTCTCTATGCAGTCCTAATCTACACCTAGATGACCTGAACCTACTCAGTTGTAGCCCGTACCAACTCTATACCCATGAGTGCTGACTCCCCTAGGTCTGT
The DNA here is from genome assembly GCA_963277665.1 of Viscum album. Classification (NCBI taxonomy): domain Eukaryota; kingdom Viridiplantae; phylum Streptophyta; class Magnoliopsida; order Santalales; family Viscaceae; genus Viscum; species Viscum album. The sequence continues at coordinate 796,170,868 of OY728126.1, read as the reverse complement.
CCATCATAGTAGTGACCTGTATAGTCACCCATATAAGGCATTGAATAGTTCCATACCAATGGTGGAGTGGTATATGTTTTTGTATGGAAACTCCACCAGAATTAGGCAATCCTCACAACTATGACTAAAGTCCAAGATGCAAGAATGTATCATATCCTCTAGAACCTGTATGACCCTCTCCATCTGGCCATATGTTTGGGGATGAAATGTCGTTCTCAAGTGAAAATGAGTCTCAAACGACTCCTATAACCCCCTTCACGACTGGGATGTAAAGAGAGCATCACATTCTAAAACAATCATCGAAGGCACCCTGTGAAGCTGAACTATCTCCTGAATGTAAATGCATCCCAAGCCCTATACCAAACCCTGATACTAGATGGGTAGGAAGTGGGCCGACTTGGTGAGTCATTCTACGATCACACAGATGGTATCGTGCCCCCTGTATGTGTGTTATAAACTTTTCAAAAAGTCAATTTATATTCCATCTCACTTCCACTCTGGCACCTTAAGAGGCTAAGCCAAGCCTGCTGAAACTTGATGCTCTACTTTCACTTACTGATAAGTGAGGCACCAAGAAATGAATTTCACCACTGCCTTCTTCATCCATGGGAACCATAACTGATGTCGGAGATCCTGGTACATCCTTTACACACCCAAATATACCATCAAAGGAGTTGTGTGAAACTCCCTCAAAACCACCTATCGCAACACTGTTGGTACAACAGTGCACCCTCTGAGAAGGAAGACATGATTCCCACCTATCGAATATCCATCAGGGGCTTGCCCTGTGGATAACTGAGCACGTCGGGTCTCGCAATTAACATCCTCAAGATGTTCCTCACTAAATAAATGTAATAGTGGAGGATTGACAACCATATACTAGAGGTAATATACTCCATCACCATCCACAAATGATATATGCATCATGACCAATTGCTCTGATGCCTCACTCAGCAACTATAAGATGGTTCTCCTACTGAGCGCGTCTACCACCAAGTTCCCCTTCCCAGGAGTATATATAATTTCAAAGTCATAATCCTGTAGGAACTCTATCTACAACCTCTATATCAAGTTCAGGTCCTTCTGAGATAATATATACTTGAGACTTTTGTGGTTAGAGTAGATGATAAACTGCTCACCCATTAAGTAGTGCTTCCATATATTCAATGAAAAGACTACTACTGCTAGCTCCAGATCATGGGTTGCACAGTTCTGTTCATGCTTCCTCAGCTATTGTGAACTATAGGAAATCACCTATTTCCTCTGCATTAGGACACAACCTAATCCAATCCTTGATGAATCACAGAACACTACATACCCAATTCCTTCCTCTGGAAGTCTCAATATGGGGGCGCTCATCAACCTCAGCTTTAGATCCTAGAAACTCTACTAGAATTTATACACCCACATGAAGAGTTTTACCTTCCATATCAAAGCCGATAAGGGTGTTTACACCCTAGAAAAGTTGATCACGAACCTCCCGTAGTACCCATCAAAACCCAATAATATCCACACCTCAGTCATACTCTTGGGTGGCTCCCAAGAAAGCACCACCTCTATCTTCACCAGATCCACTATAACTCCAACCTCTTAAATGACGTGTCTCAGAAATTAGACCTCCCGAATCCAAAACTAACACTTCAAGAGATTCCCATAAATATGGTTCTCTCAGAGTTTATCTAGGACCATCCTCAGGTGTTTCTTATTCTCCCCCTTGGATTCCAAGTACACCGGGATGTCATTAATGAAGACCACAATGGACCAGTCAAGGCAAGGATGAAAGATCTTGTTCATGAGTCCCATGAACACTACTAAGGAATTGGTCATGATGAACACAATAAAAAATAACTCATAGTGGCCATACTGACATCTGAAGGCCATCTTCGGTACATCCTCATCTCGTACACAAAGTTGATGATAGCCAGACCTGAGGTCTATCTTCAAGAACCACCTCATCTCGTACACTACTATTTTTGGCTACACCCTCCTTTGAGAAAGTTCATCCTATGCTGAAAGTGTTCCCTTTTCACTGGTAAAGTAAAATCTGGTCCCATCTCCATGAACACACATCACTCTACGCCAAAAATAGTCAATCTGATCATGGATTGTGGATAACTAGTCAATACCTAGAATGAAATCGTAAGGCCTTGACATCAGTAATAGGAGATCCCAAATGAATCGATCACCTCTAAGAGTAATCTCACACTTCCAACACTAGTGTGTGATCATTGAATCCCCTCTCGTATGAGTCTCTAAGCATAAGGATCAATCCAACAGTTCCATCAGAATCTCTGATTTCCGAACAAGGTCTGTGGCAAGGAAAGAGTGAATAGCACTCGTGTATATAAGAAATGTAGCTAGGGTGGAGAAGACATAGATCGTACCTCTAATAATCTCTAGAGTATTGGGATAATAAGCCTATATCACCTGAATCTGGGCCTGTCCCTATCCACCTACTCTCGGAGCACGTGGTGGACCACCTGGGGGTGGCAGTGGTAGTACCTCAAACCTCTGCCCACCGCCTACTACTTTTTCCACTCCCCTACCATATTCACCACCCTATGAACCACCCTACTTGAACCTCTACCTCTACCTTGACAGTCTCTTGACCATATTCTAATTGTCCATGTGGCGAGTCGGGAAATCACGAACCATGTTCCCCTGACCACCACATGAGTAGTACAGCCTTTTCTTCAACTAAATAACTCTGTCCTAGGAGCCTCGTACCACCGACCTTGTGTCCTGGGGTCATTCCCTAGAAAGCTTGACCTTCTTGGTCCCCTACATCTTCTACCTACCACCCACTACTGAACACTCCACTACCTGGTGTCTAATGGTAGCTCCCGTTAATGGTGCCTACTCCGCTAGGAATCTCTCCATGAGCATAGCTAGTTCCAACACCCCAGCCTGAGTAGGGATGATAAGAGACACTATGGACACCCTGATCTCTCGGTGCAGTCTCTACTCAAAATCCCCATCCCTGAAGAATGGGTCTCAAACCATGTCTGTGGAGTAACGAGAAAGCTCGATAAACCTCACTGAGTACTCCACTACTGTTTGTATTCCCTACTATAGATGAAGGAGATCCTAGATGTGTACTAAGAGTAAAGTCACTAGAAATAACTCCTCCCTGAAAAGGTGCTCAAAATCATCCCAAGAGAGAGCCTTATCATCATGCGTCTAGATCACTAAGCTCCACCACCATCCCACTGATCCCTGAAGAAGGCTTCCAGCTAGGATTTCCATATGATTGGGAAGTGTCCTCACAAGGTGGAAGATACATGTGACCACCTCCAACCAATCCTCAGCTACCTGGGGGTCAGTCTCACCCCGGAACCTAGAAGGTCTCTACCTCTAGAACTCATGAAAAGCACTGGGCCTACGTGAATCCTCTGCCAGTAGGGCTGGTAGCAACTGCTGATTAATGGGTGGTGGTATCACCAGTGCACCACCCAGTGGGGCTATCTATGGTACTATTCCCTTTACTAATTCCTTATCTCTATGCATATTATTCTCGTGGTCATGCAACAGAATCCCGACTGTCTGTCTGTGTGGAGGCATCCTGAAACAGATCAAGATGAACCAAATTCAATAGAGTATACCCAGTGAGTTGACTCAAGAAGGATAAGAGGACACACTAAAAATCCTATATGATGCATGTACCATTTATTTTCCTGCAACCAATGTTTCCATATACCGATTCAGAAAGCAGGTGTCTAGAGTCCCTGGACTAAAAGCTGAACTCAAAACATTTAACACTGTTTCCCCAAATCAACCTCACAAACTCCCAGTCCCAATGTAGAAACAAACCTACCTATGATACCATTCCGTCACGACCCATCCCAAAGGGGTTCATGCCGTGACTCCCCAAGATCACCTCCAATAGGCCAGGGGATGGTGATTAGAACCAAGTAGGCATATCACTAACATGGGAGGCATTTCCTATGTACCTGTACTCATTCACACAATGTTGTAAGTAAAACACTAAGTAAACCATGAATGCAAACCACTAAGGATGACACAACCAGAGTGAAAGAGAAATTAAAGTAAAATAGGGTGACCCATGCCAGAATACAAGACCACAAAAAAGGAATATTCTGTAATGAAAATATTGAAGCTCGTCTACAGAAAACCCTACATGAAGGGTAGGTGAAGGGTAGCTGCCTGAAGCTGTAGGAGTACACTATTTCTGTCTGATATCACTAGGTGCCACCTAGTCCTGGACCACCTAGGTCTCTATCAAAATGTCATTTGTCTGCAAAAGACACGACATGTGTGGGAAAATCCTGTGCAGGGGTGAGTAAAATAGCACTCAGTAAGATGCCTCAAAACCAAAAAGGAAAGAACAAAAAGGAAATCACATGAGAAGTATAATAAGTTCACACATGTATAAGTCTAAAGAATGAAAATCAATATTACCATATGTAATCATAGCCCGAATGGCCCGAAGGACTTCATTTTTATTGATTTTTGATAACCCCTCTTTCAAGGGATGAGGGGGAATCCTTACAAGGCCCGTAGGCTCAGAGATTACAAGGCCCGTAGGCTTATGAGATTACATGACCCGAAGGTCTTAGGGAATTGAACCAGACTATCTACAAGGAACTACCCCTCCCCAGTATCTGCGTCATGATAGTAGCTCTCCACCTTTGCATGGCCATTTGGCTAGGCTTCCCATGAAAACACATGCTAGTACCACCATACGTAATCATAGAACACTCAGTATTGATGAGGAACCTAACCCTTATGAGACTCTCAACCCTAGTGAGTCACTTAGACCCAATGAGTCACTTAGATCCGATAAGTCACTTAGATCTGATGAGTCACTTAGAAACGATGAGTCACTTAGACCTAGATAAACTTAGTCTTGCAGTCACGCATACATCAAGTCACATAGTCTCCACATCACATCCAGCCATAGGATTCCGCTTGTAGTATGATTATTCCAGGATAACCTACTCCTAAATCCAAATTTCATATGTATACTTTCATGAAAACCCACTTATATTATCTTAAAATGACCACCTCATTGTGAGGATCCCAATTCCGCAAATGGATTGTCAAACGGACACACGATTTAAAAGTTATAAGTAATTTAGTGAAAAGGGGATGGTTGGATCTAGGTCTGGCCCAACCCGATCAGACCGACCCAACCCGACCCATACCCGAATCGGCCAAGACCAAAGCCTAGGCCCATTGGGCCATGCAATCCATCCCATCAGGCCAATCGGTTTTCCCTAGCCCGGTCAGCCAACACAGACCGATTCATCTGGTCGGGCACGATGGCTGTCGTGCCCCTCCCACCTAGAGGACCAGATGCCTGGCTAGGTCACACCCATGACAGAGCCACGAGTCTCCCATCCAATGTGGCTCAGGGAGCCATGCCCTGCTGGCATCACGAAATCCTACCACAGCGCGTCTCCGCTGCTATCTACAGGTGCCTCCGCCACCAGCCATCGAGCCGGAGACCGTCCCCTACCGGGTGGCTATTCCGTCGCATGCCACCGCCGGTGCCAGTGGACCTCCTTCCATGGGTCGCCACCATCGCTGTGGTGGCCCATTTTTAGAACTGTGATCACCCTTGTTATCCACATGTCACCGTCTCTACTAGCATGTGCTCTAAATTGTATCATCATCAATCTGGGGGTCCAACCATGTTCGGAACCTACCGGCAAGAATCCAACGCAACCATGGGGGTTTGTCGGCGAAGAACATAAGACAGAGAGAGCACCATGAACACCCAAGGAACAAATGTCGGTCTTGTTCATTTGTCCTTCTTTCAACCTTCTAGACAAAGAAGAAATAAAATATACTAATAACTACTAAGGTATAACCCCCATTAATCACACAACAATAGTACCCATCCCACATGAATGATCGATCCATGGATCAACTTATTGGTGGGTTGATCCACATTTGTCATTGAAAGAAAGAACAAGGAAGAACGATCACACAAAATTAAAACCCCTTACTGGGATTGGATAATCCACTGCCATGGATTCATTTTTGATGATTTGTTGAAGATCGATCTCGATCCGTGCCTCTGTCATCGTTGGAGATTCGTGGTTAGTAACCTCTCGTCGTCCGCCAACATTATTTCTCCATATGTTGTAGGGAATTCTATAGGATCATCCTCAAATCCCACATCCCTTCCAAACTATTAATTGAAGAAATTCATTTCAGCATTGCTATTTTGATGAGATGTATCATCACCATGTTGCTTTTTTTAAGAATTGAAAAAACTGACTCGCCGCTGCATTGCAGCGTCACTGAGTGACATTTAAAAATATAAAATATAATAACTTCATAATTTTTATTTTATTTTATTCTTTTAAAACGTCAAAAATTAACTTTTTCCCTCAGCATGTTCCAGTCTAGGTTTGGCCCCTCCTAAAGTAAAGTCGCCATTCTGGATGCGACGATGTCCTTAGATTTTTTGATTTGGGAACTAGTTTAAAAGTTACAAAAACTACGCATACACGCTAAAAAAAAGTTCAAATATTTATTCTGGGCACCTTGGGCCTCAGAATCACATGCCGTCTCAGCACCTAGTTTTGAAATAATGCATATAATTTTTTTTAAAAAAATTACATGGAAATTCCAAGACATTACATAGGTCTTTAGAGTTTGAGGTTAGAGACCATGTGTTCTTGAAGGTCTCCCCTCGATGTGGGTAGTAGAGGTTTGGAAAGGGAATAATCATACCCCTAGGTTTTTTGAACCCTTTGAGGTGTTGGAGTGAGTTGGTGAGGTTCCATATCAGTTAGCATTGCCATCATGGCTAGAAAGTTTTTATGATGTCTTCCATATCTCTCAACTCCATCGGTATTTTCACGATGACACCCATATCATTAACTAGGGAGAGTTAGATATCACGGATGATAAGACATTCATGGAATAACTAGTGGATATCCAGGATTGATGAGAGAGGGTGTTGTGTGGATGAATCATTCCTTTAGTTTGTTTTCTGTAGAGGCATGATGAACAGAAGGAGAGTACTTGGGAGTGTGATACACAGATGTGTGCCTAGTACCTCGAGTTTTTTTGAGAATTTTCTTATCTTTTCTTATTTATAGTGTTTAGATATTGAATTTCTATGATATGTGTTGTTTTATGAGATGTGTTGTTTCCTTGTTATGTGATGTGTGAAAAAGTTATGACATATGAAAATGGGAGGACCAAATTCCTAGCTGAGATACAATGTATTATGATGTGATTAAACCCCTGTGGGTGAGTCAGTACCACCCATAGTGGATAGTATCTTGACATGGAGGATGTAATTCACTAATTCATATGTTTGGGGTAGTGCAATTTTTTGGTTTTAGTGTTTGTTGGTTTTAGTTATATGGATGTTGGATGGTTGTGTGGTGGTGTGATTGTGTAAAATGTGTTGGTTTGTGGCTGGAACTAGATGTTTTGTGTTATGGACAGTGAGAAGTGATGATGTTTTTAGGTGGTAATGTGGTTGGGTGAGATGTTTCTGGGTGTTTTTTTAGTGAGTTTGGATGGTGGTAGCATTTTTGGTATGACGAGATCCTTGAGAGGTATCTCATAGGGTGGTTGTTTGGACCCCTTTTTTTGGGTTTGGTTTTGATTCTCGAGGGTGATAATCATTTGAGATGTATTTGATATAATGACCCATGCCTTCTCGACCCATTAATTTGTCGTTTGGGAAGTTTTAGGTGTTCAGAGGAGGTCTAGAGGGATTGTTGGAGATAGAGCTACATGAGTGATGTAGTAGGAAGTTCATGAAGTGAACATGATTCAAATCATGAATTTGTGGTTCATGACTTATGTAGTCGTATGGTTTCATGTATTATGTGTAGTAGTGGTAAAAATCCATGAAACAAATCCACACCATTAAAGTGATTCATGACGTTTAATTAAATTCGAGTCGAGGCAATGTGAAATTTGGATAGAATTATGGGGAATTCCCATGAAATTCATGTCATGAACCTAATTCACGATGTGAAATGGGTATAATTACAGGTTTTAACCCTTGATTAGCCATTTTTATTTTCATTTGGCCATTCCTTTCTCCCTCATCTCATTTTTGGTAGAATCCTAGGTGATTTTGGTGGTTCTTCCATCCCTCCTTCTCTTTCTTCGACCCTTGGGTTTCAGTGGATTACTATTGGAAATCCATGTTGAGTTCCCCTCTCTTCCCCATGGGTTTCCTTATGTTATTCTTTTAAAATATTTCACGGTTGGGTGGTTTTGGTTTGGGGTGTGAGTTGGGATGTGTTTTTATGATCCTTGGGTGTAGTGTAGCTTGATCCATGGGTTTTTCATGTGATTGTGGTTTGTGGTCATTTCTTCTTCACCCTATGGTGTGCAATGAGTTGAGAAAGCTTCTTTGATGTAGGGAATCCCTTATTTCTCACATTCGTGTATCATTCATGAGGGGATTGACCATGTTTATCCTTGGTAAGGTGGTTTGTACCAGATTAATAAATATAATTAACCATTTTAATTTAAATTTAAAGAAAAAGGGGGTTGATTCGCATGATTTTATAGATTTGAAATTATTGTGATGTTGTGCTTATACAGGATGAATGCCCCACAGAAAATTGCAGCATTTGGGGTTTTTTTTGCACTTATTTGGCATGAGTTGTGGAACATTTTATTATTGTGATTTGTTTGAAATCACCCTGAAATAGAAATTGTTTAAACACTTATATTTGTATAATAAAATTATAACATCTCGGCTCGGGTTCCACACACTGGTGCCTCAAGCTGAACTGCTACATGATCTCAGGCGCACCTCCCCGTATGCTAGAGGCTTTCGACTAGCAGTGAGGGTCAAGTATCAATCATGGGGATACTATAATCTCTTTTATCAGAGTAATACACTATTGGAAAATAATAAACATTAAATAAATAACATATAACCATAAACAAAATAGTACCAAGATCACAAGATGAACAAAACTAGAGATATAATATCAAAACTGAATACTAGATATTCCATGCTAAAGTGTATGCTAAGTGTAAAAATGAAACTAAAAATTAAATATAATGAAAACTCCCAAGAGGGTCCTAAACCATGTCCAATTCCCTTATCTATGTCCCATCCTGAAATTATCCATCTAACACTGGGCCTTTGCCCTTAACCTGTCCTATAGCAATGAAATCTATCTGGGTACCCATTAGACAACCCGAGTAGGGTGTGAGTACAACTTAGTAGGCCACCACAAAAGGTGTCTAAAACAATATCTAATCAATAAAAATTTATGAATTTGTATAAATAAATAAAAAAAATGCATAAATAAACAGTTATCACATTATCAAATTTTTCTTTATTTAACCACATAAACTCCCAGGTTTTAGAGGACACCCAAACCTCAATACCTACTTCAGCCCATGCTAGATTCTAAACTATCCCCAAGGGATATCATGTCCTAGAATTCCACTTTTACCATTCTATATCTCATTTATTATCTCAAAATTCCATTGTTACCATTCTAGATTACACATCACATCTCATAATGTCATTATTACCATCCTAGTTTCAATCCTCATATGAATTCCATTGTTACCATTCATCATTTCATTAATTAATTCAATAATTAATTAATCACATCAATACCATTATGTAAATCAACAATTAATTAGTCTTCTCAATCTCATTAATTAACTCAAAAATTAATTGATTACCTCAATCTCATCAATTAAATCAATAATTAATTAATATTCATAATATTATTAATTAAATCAAATATTAATCAATCTTCTCAATCTTATTAATTAACTCAAAAATTAATCAATCATCACAATAATATTAATTAACTCAATAATTAATTAATCATATCAATAATATTAATTAAATCAAAAATTAATTAATCATCTCAATCCTATTAGTTAACTCAAATATTAATTAATCATATTAGTTCATTACTAATTCAATAATTAGTTTATCACATCAATTCGCTTAATTAATTTCCCAACTAATGAATCAAAATCCACTATCCTAATAATCCCATAATTAATACATCAATTAATTATGCAAATCAAAATCTCATTATCCTATAATTAATTCCACAATTAATTATTAAAATTCACAATCTCTATATTCCCTAATTAATTCCACAATTAATAACTCACAATCTAGAATTTCAATATCTCATAATTAATTCCACAATTAATTATCCCAAAATACCACAATTTCACAATTCCTTAATTAATTAATTCACCAAATTAATTAATTCAATTAGAAAGTTAAATTGATAAACAACTCTAGTAATTATAAAATTTTCATACATGTAATCAAAATCATGACTATGATATTTGAATATTAGACCACCTATCTCAATTTGTTGATGAACGATCACCCAATGGAAAATCCCCAAAATTTGAGTGGTATAATGATGTAAAATGAGATCTAGGTCTAAAACCCTAAATCAAGATCGAAAAAATCAAGATCCTTTAATTCTAGATCTAGATCTACAATCTTAGATCTAGATCTAATTAAAACAGGGAGAAAACCCCTTTCTAGGATGAGAAAAGAAAGAAAGAAGAATGGAAAACCAAGAGGGATAGGATTCTATTACTAGAAGTGGTGGAAATATTCGATCTAGTATTCAAATCATGAATAACGGAGGTCAAGAATGTTTGTAATCCATCTAAGAGGCTCAAAAATCATGAAAGAGGCATTAGGGTCAAATGGAGGTTGATTTGGGATTAAAATTGGGGTTCAGAAATTTTTAAAACTAATTTTAGGGTTAATTTAATTCCCGAACATAGTTTTCTGGGTAGGGGTACACAGTTTTATCTAAACGTATGTCTAAAACATGCATCTATTTTATAGGGGTGCATAATTACTTCTATGAGGTAACACAATTTGACAAACCATGCACCAACCGTGCAATTCCCCTCTATCCATGGTTGGATGGTTAGGGAAAACTGTTCACCAACTGGGCACCACCCTATTTCTTCCATTTTTCTCAAATTTCCACTCAAACAAACCCCAAGGTAAAATCCAACATAATAGTACTCAACACAAGGAAAAAGTGTACCTGAAATCAAGACTGATTCATCTCCAAAAAAGGTTGGGATCTTATAATTTCCCCACCTTATAAAAGCTCATCCCCGAGATTTACTCCCAAGAATCTCTAAGATTCAAAGAAAAAAAGACCAGGCCACTGAGCCCTAATATCTGACTATCTCTCCCAAGTTTCCTCCTGAATACAACGATGTTTCTATAATACAAAAACTATCGAAATGGTATTCCCTCGCAACACCTTTTCACAGCAATCCAACACACGTATTAGATTCTCCTTAAAGGATGCATCCATATCTAGCTCAATATCATCCAAATAGATCACATGAGAAGGGTTGGGGTGATATCTACGAAGTTGTGACACATGAAAAACTTCATGCATAACACTGTATTTCTATGAAAGAGACAATCAGTATGCCACCATCCCAATTCTTTCCACAACCTCAAATGATCCAATGAACCTGGGCACTAAATTTTCTTGTCTCCACATCCTATGGTGACCCAACCTAGGTGAAACCCAAAGGAATAAATAGTCCCCTCAATAAACTCTAGGAGTCATCACCATCTATCAGTATATGACTTCTGTCTACTTTTAGCCATAGATACACACTTCCAAATCAGCTTAACTTGTTCTGATGTATCCTGCATGAGACTCAGTACCAACAATTATGACTCACCAACCTCCATCCAGCATATAGGTGATCTGCATGGCCTACCATAAAGTGTCTTATATGTTGAAATCTGTATCATTTCATGATAACTATTTTTATAGGGGAAATACACCAAAGCTTGGTGATTCTACCAAGATCCACTTAAGTCTAGAACACACACTCGCATCATATCCTCAAGCACCTATATAGTATGTTCTGAATTCCCATATGTTTGTGGGTGAAAAGCCATACTCAACAAAAACTGCATACCAAGCACCTTCTATAAGACCTTCTAGAAGTGTGAAGTAAAACACAAGTCACGGTATGAAACTATATTTTGTGGCACTCCATACATATGTAATATCTTTAGAACATAAAAATCTACCAACTTCTCCACTGATAAAGTCTTCTGTATTAGAAAGAAATGTTCTACCTTCATTAGTCTATCCTCAATTACCCAAATAACATCATTCTTCTAAGGCTTCCTTAGGAGACCCACCATAAATTCCATGGTAACATCATCCCACTTCCACCCCGAAATGGGTAACGACTGTATCAAACCTTCGAGTCATTGATGCTTTGCCTTCACCTACTAATAGGTGTAGCATTGTGTCACGACCCCTTCTATCTCACTTTTTGTATTTGGCCACCAAAAATGTCTTCATATTTCATGGTACATTTTGGTCACACCTGGATGTATCACCCACTTTGAGGCATGAAATTACCATATCAAATCCTCCCATATACTTGAAGGCACAACAACCTGATTCTTAACATAGATGATCTCATCCTCATCTATTCTCCAATTGAAAAGTGACTCCCCACCTTTAAGGCTTTCCCTCAAGGTCAAGCACTCTATATACTCATAATGCATGTTCCTGATCCATATCAAATGTGTAGACTCCACTAAAAATAACACTAGATTTATTTTCTTCTGATTATCCTAAACCACCACATGAATCTCAGCTAGTAAATTCATCATCTTCTACTCAACACTAGATTCCTAAACAACATGAGTATGAGTTTTTCTACTTAAATCATCAACAACAATATTTCCTTTCCTAGGTGTATATGATAATTCAAAATTAAATGACTGTATATAATCAACCTACCTATAATTCCAAAGATTCAAATATTGTTGCAAGAATATATACCTTAAGATCTTGTGGTTGGTAAACACTATAAAATTCTCACCCAACAGATAATGCCACAAACACTTTAAAGCATAAACCACCATAGCCAACTTGAGGTCATGCATTGGGTAATTATGTTCATGTTTCAATAACTGCCGAGACCCATATGCCATAACTCGATCTCCCTATATCAACACTTCTCCAATCCCTATCCAAGAAGAATCACAAAACACTATGTACTCCTCACATGGATTAGGTAGGATCATGATTGGTGCCGATGTAAAGCACTTCTTCAACTCTTGGAAAGCATCCTCATATGTTCTAGAACATTCAAACTTTATACCATTATTTTTCAAGACCAAAAGAGGTGTTTCTAATTTGAAAAAATCATGGTTAAACCTCTAATAATATCTATATAATCCCATAAATCTGTGGATATCAAAAACATTCTTGGGCTACTCCCAAGATACAACTACCCGAACTTTCTCTGGGTCCACCAAAACACCTTCCTCTGAGATGATGTGTCTCAATAAGTGTACCTGATCAATCCAAAAATGACACTTAGATAGCTTGGTGTATAGATGATTCTCTCTTAATTTAATCAGGATGATTTCAAGATGTTGGGAATGATCATCATGAGTCTTGGAGTACACCAAGATGTCACCCAAAAACATAACAACAAACTGATCTAGGTATGGATGGAAAATTCTGTTCATCAAGCCCATAAACACTGTAGGTTCATTCATCAACCCAAATGAAATTACAAAAAACTAATAAAGGATATACCTACTTCTGAAAGCATTCCTCAGTATATCAGAAGTCTAAAATCTCAAATAATGATACCTTGATCTCAAGTCAATCTTAGAAAATACATGAGATCCTTTTAACTGGTCAAAAAGATATTCAATTCGTGAAAGAGGATATCCATTCTTTATTGTAATCTGGTTAAACTTCTGGTAATCAACACACAAGTGAAAACTCCCATCATACTTATTTTCAAACAACATAGGTGATCCCCAAGGAGACATACTCAAATAGATAAATCCCTTATCCATTAACTCCTCCAACTGAGTCTTGAGATCTTGGAGCTCTATCGACACCATTCTGTATGGTGGAATTGAAACTGGTTCTTCTCCTAGAATGAGATCAATAGTAAACTACATGTCTCTATTATGTGGAATCCCTAATAATTTCTCAAGAAACACATCCTAAAACCATTACACTACTGGTGGAAAGAAATCATGTTTCACACCCCCTTCTTCCTACATTAGACTAAAAACCTGGGTTGTGAGATCTCCCAGTTACTAAGTAATTGGCATTTCTCAGCCTTCCTAGATATCCTTATAACGACCCATACTTTACATACATTGTTATTACTTAAAAATTGAAGTACACTTATTACAAAATATAACAAAACCATGAAAGGACCGTATAGGTATAGTGTCTTTAGAAACTGGGAAACATAAACAACTGGTTCATAAAGCGTCTACACTGTCTCCCATTTATTTCATCATATCTATAGTCCCTTTTGGCACATCTTACTTAATAACATTCTTCCTGACCTGGGGAAAGAAAACAGACAAAAGGGTGAGCTCAAATTCTCAGTAAGGGTAAACAAAAGAAATATCAATCACATCATATTCATAAGAACATAACATTTTGGAAATCTTACCCTGCAAAAGAAATCATAATTTCATAACATGGGATAAATCATGGTAGTGAAATGTAATCCCAATAATCATAACTTAAAACATGAAGCTTTGTGGCATACACATATAATCATAGAGAATCATTTCTTATTAGTCAAGACTCATTGCCAAGACTATCTTAGTGGACAAAGTCCATTTCTGAACCGAGTTCACTCCTCATTTCAGTCCTGTTTCACTGAACTGGTTTAACCTGCCGTTCCAGCCATGTCTATCTCATGAGATATAAAATCTTTACCCAATGCATTGGAGGGAGATATAGGTCCCAACCATCTCATAATGATACCATTATTATGTGTTCCACAAAATCATAAACCATACATCATAGCATAACCCATGTAATAAAAATGGGATTCTTAAACATCGTGACATCATAAAAAAATTCATATAAGATAAAGGAATTCATAAAAATAATTCCATCACAACATAATCAAATAAATGTAATAATAGGGATAGAAACAGAACCCTTTATTATCTTAGATGGAAAATAATTTTGATAAAACACTTGAACTCCATTCTTGAGGAAAATATCCTTTCTACTTCAAAAACACTTTTCCTTTCTTAACATGTCATACAATTCTAAACTAAAAGAAGTTGATTAAAAATAAACTTGAAAACTTGTAAAGGAAGCTTCTTGGAAATAATGTTTTAAAAATCCATTCATTCTGTATAAGTTAAAAAAAACATTATTCTCATACTTTTTTCGGAAAAGTCAAAAAGTACCTCGTACGAAAAACGACAAAAGATTCCTTTCATATCTTTTACTAAAAACTCACCGAAGGGTAAAATTGGATTTAAACAATTGTAGGTGGATGGAAATAATATTTCATATTGAGGAAACATAGATGTGAATGATAAAATACACCCTAGTAAATTCTAAATTATAAAAAATCTTGGATAAAAATGATATTGTGATATTTCCCTTACCTTAGGTCCTATTTGCTTCGTATGTGTCCGAACCTTGTAAGTGTCCGAACCTCCTCTTCTTTGAAGCGCTTCTTTGATACCTCCTTTTAGGGCACTAAAATTGGTCTTTGAAGAAGACTAAAACCTCTAGGATGTTTCTAGGGAAGTGTAGAGGATAAATTGGCAGGGTTTGGCCGAGCTTGAAGGCTCAAAGTGGTGTGAGGAAGAGAGGGAGGAGGTTCCCTTTTATAAGGGAGGAGAGGGGCTCCTTTGGAAAAACTAAAAATATTATTTTATTATAAATCCATATTCGGTTTTAAATAGCTAAAAATTGATTTATTTCAAAGCCAAGGTGGGGATGGGTCGAAATCCTCTCATCCAATATAATTTGGACAAGTTTAGTTTACTATTTTAACCTTATCATTTAGATTTAACTTTAAGTTATATAATTTTACTTTTACCGTGTCTTTTTGTGTTCTTACACTATAAGGGTAATAAAATTACTATAACAAGACAAAAGAACCCCAAGTTGTTCATTATTAATATATATAACCCTATCTAAGTCATTTGGATGAACCTTAGATTTTTAGGAATAAAATAACAATTAATAATATAATATTTGTTTTAAAAACTATTTTATGTCAATTTTGACACTATTTAGTAATTAATTTTTTTGAAAATCATAACAGAATGATTAATTCTAAAAAATTTAATTAAATAAATACTAACATGTCATATTAACCTATAAAATTAATGGAATTCATAAAAAGTCTCAAATTACATTTATTCAGGTATTTATAACATTAATTATGTCAATATTTCATTAATAAGATAATTACTGCATCATCTTTGTGTCATAAATAAATTAAATTATTTAATGTCTAAAAATAACAAATAAAATACCATTATGTAGGAAACCTTTTATCTTTCTAATGAATATTTATAGTCGAATTTATATCATGTATAACCCTATATTAAAAATTATTTACTTATTAAACTTTGATTTTAACTATTTTAACCCTTCTTTAAATAAATTAATAATAAATGTCCTAATCTAATCCAAGTGGGCCTAAATGTTAATATTTTATTCCTAAGGTTTTTTTGGTCAAATTACACTTATCTAATAGAATTAGGACATGTGTTAGGGTAATAATAATATCACTTTTACTCTTAATTACCTTATTTACTTTTAACTGTGGTAAATAAAAGTAAAAAGTTACTATTCACAAAAAATTATTTTCATCTCATTGAACCAAATTTTACTTACTGACATCAACCGTGTATCTCAGATTTTTGAAATTCCACTCACATAAGCGGTAAAATTAAGTTTTATGTAAATTTGTAAATTCTCCTAGGAGGTGGGTAAAAGACGGTGAAAAGTTCAATAAAATTTTTATATATCTAAAATTATTATAAAATTACTCCAATGAATTACATTGAACTTATATAGGTATTATGTATCAATTTTTACCTAAAATAAATTTAAATAAAATAAATAATTATTTAAATAAAAAGTCGGTTTTTAAATAGTAACCTAGTGTTTTCACTATTCATCAAAAATTGAAAGTTTCCAGAAAAATACCAAAATTTCACCCTAGGCTAATTTCGATATTCCAAATCCAAAAATGAAGTCCATTTTGAAAACTAAAATTTAAAAAATTTCAAAAAGTGGTTATTACTATTCATAACGGCTAGTTTTAATAATATTTTAATAGCATATCGCTGTTTAGTGAAACTCGGTATTGCGTACGATGCAAGATATCAAGGAAGGCCACAATTGTGTGTAAATAAAGACAAGATAGTGTTGTGTGTAGTGAAATATTCCTTTTATGATTTATATAAAAACAAAATATTTCTTATAAAAGTCTCGGGTGTTACATTCTACCCCCTTAAAATTAAATTTCGCCCTCGAAATTCGTCACTTGTAACAAACAGATGAGGATACCTCTCCCTCATCATATCCTCAAGCTCCCATGTATCTTCTTCTAATTGGTGGTTCCTCCATAAAACTTTCACCAAGTGAGTGGTCTTTTTTCGTAGGACTTTTTCACTACGATCGATAATCTCTATCAGCTGTTCTTCATAAAAAAGATCTTGTTCCAGCGATACTACTTCTGAGCTGAGTACATGTGAAGGATTAGGTATGTACTTTTTTAGGAGAGATACATGGAACACATCGTGAACTTGAGATAGATTCGGTGGAAGTTCCAATCGGTAAGCTACCTTCCCAACATGATCCAGTATTTTGAAAGGACCGATATACCTAGGGCTCGGCTTTCCCTTCTTTCCAAATCTCATTACTCTCTTCCAAGGAGATATTTTTAAGAAAACTTTATTACCCACTTCAAACTCTAGGTCTTTTCTTCGGTTGTCGGCATAACTTTTTTGTCAACTCTGAGCTACTCTTATGTGTTGTTGAATAGATTGGACCTTTTCTGCCATCTCATCAACAAGTTCAGGACCTAATAGCTTTCTTTCCCCAACTTCATCCCAGCAAGTTAGAGTCCTGCATTTCTTTTCATAGAGAGATTCATAAGGAGCCATCTGAATACTGGAGTGAAAGCTATTATTATAAGAAAATTCCACCAAAGGTAGGTGTTGATCCCAACCACCTTTGAAATCCATAGATAAAGCTCTCAACATATCTTCTAGTGTTTGAATTGTCCTCTCAGACTGACCGTCTGTCTGAGGATGATAAGCAGTGCTGAAACTCAACTCTGTATCCAAAGTATGCTGAATACTTCGTCAGAACTTTGAGGTAAACCTCGGATCCCGATCAGATATAATAGAAAGTGGTACTCCATGTAATCTTACCACTTCCTTTACATATATCCTGGCAAGCTGATCCAAAGAGAAATCCTCTCTAATAGCAATGAAGTGTGTAGACTTTGTAAGACGATCAACTATGACCCAGATAACATTATTGCCTTTAGATGTTTTAGGAAGTCCTGTGACAAATTCCATAGTGATTTTTTCCCATTTCCATTCGGGTATGGTTAATGGTTTTAACATCCCCTTAGACTTCTGTCTCTCAGCTTTAACTTGCTAACAAACCAAGCATCGAGAGACATATTCGGCAACATATCTTTTCATGCCATCCCACCAGAAGTACTCTTTCAGGTCCCTATACATCTTCGTGCTTCCAGGATGAATAGAGAATGAAGAACTATGAGCCTCATCCAGCATCTCCTTCTTTAATTCGGGGATGGGAGGAACACAAACCTGATTCCTAAAATTTATTATCCCATCACAATCAAGGTTGAATTCAGGAACATTTCTCACCTTATTTTGTAACTCTACATCTTCTTTCTGTGCCTCTTTAATATTAACATGTATAGATGGTTGAACATTAATTTGAGAAAGATACAATTTTCCCCTTTCATTATAATTCCAAGATCCATCCTTTGTAAATCCATAAATATTGGATCTTTTGTGATCCTCATCATGGATAATCTGGCATGGTCTTGTCGACTTAATACATCTACCACCTTGTTTGCTTTCCCAGGGTGGTAATGAATTGAGCAGTCGTAATCCTTAATCAGCTCCAACCATCTTCTTTGGCGCATATTCAGATCCTTTTGTGTGAAAATATACTTTAAACTTTTATGATCAGTATAAATGTCACACCTTTCTCCATAAAGATAATGCCTCCAAATCTTTAATGAAAATATTACCGCAGCTAACTCCAAATCATGAGTTGGGTAATTTTGCTCATGGATTTTAAACTGTCGTGAGGCATAAGCTATCACCATATCATTTTGCATAAGAACACACCCCAATCCCTTCTTGGATGCATCACTGTAGATCACAAACCTTTCTCCACTACAAGGCAGTGTGAGCATAGGTGCACTGGATAACCTTCTTTTCAAATCCTTGAAATTCTCTTCACATTCCTCTGTCCAAACAAACTTAACTCCTTTCCGAGTAAACCTAGTGAGTGGATTAGATAATCGTGAAAAATCTTTCACAAAACGTTGATAATATCCAGCCAAACCAAGAAAACTTTGGATCTTAGTTACTGTTGTTGGTCTCGACCATCTTTTGATAACCTCTATTTTTGCTGGATCCACAGATATCCCCTCTTTTGAGATTATGTGACCCAAAAATGAAACTTTTTGAAGCAAAAATTCACACTTGGTAAATTTGTCATAAAGCTTCTCCTTTCTCAGGGTCTTCAATATAATTCTCAAGTGATCTTCATGTTCTTCCTTGCTCTTTGAATATACAAGAATATCGTCTATAAAGGCTACCACAAACTGATCAAGATAGTCTCTAAAGACTCTATTCATTAGATCCATGAAGATAGCAGGGGCATTAGTAAGACCAAATGACATCACTATAAATTCATAGTGTCCATACCTTGTACGGAAAGCCATATTTGGTATATCCTCCCTTTATACCCTTAATTGATGATACCCTGAATGAAGATAAATCTTGGAAAAGTATTGATCTCCTCGTAGTTGGTCAAATAAGTCATCAATGTGCAGGAGAGGATATTTTTTCTTGATAGTGATCTTGTTAAGTTCTCGATAATCAATGCAGAGTCTCATTGATCCATCTTTCTTCTTAACAAACATAACATGTGCTCTCCAAGGTGACGCACTAGGGTGTATGAACCCCTTATCAATATTCTCTTGGATTTTCTTCTTCAATTCCTGCAACTCAATTGGGGACATTCTATAAAGTGTCTTTGAAATAGGTAAATCACCCGGTACGAGTTATATTGAAAACTCAACTTCACGATTTGGTGGAAGACCTGGAAATTCATCCATAAAGACATCATCAAACTCTCATACAATGGGAATATTCTTAATCGTGAGTTTCTCACCAACCATTTGAGATAAATAACCTTCATTTAGTGGATTCAAGACCCATAAGATGGAATAAATTTCCACTGGAAGGTTATGTTCATCCTTGCATCGATAGATGATCAAAGATTGATCTGGAATATGAAATGTGACTTCCCTTCTTTGGAAATTGATATGAGCTCCATATAGAGAAATCCAATCCATTCCAAGAATCACATCAAATTCCACTATAGGAAGGATCACAAGATTTTCAGGAATCACTTTCCCACAAACTTCAATCGGAGAAGAATTATAAACTTTTGATGAGACTGTTGTGCCATTAGGGGTTGTCACAGCTAACTCAACATCTAATTGTTGTGGTATTATGGTTATACCCTTAGAAAATTCTTCAAAAATAAAGGAGTGGGTGGATCCAGAATCAAATAAAACATTTGCTACTTTAGAGTGGATGGTAAGTGTACCTTTCACCACTTCGTTATCGTACTTCACATCGCTGATAGAAATTGCATGTGGCTTTCCTTTGTATTTATCATTAAGAGTTTTTTGACGTCGATCATCATAAAAAATCCTTGGATTAGGGCATTGATTGGAATAATGCCCCATTTCCTTGCACTTGTAACATTGAAGTGTAGGAGGTGCACTCTGTGTAGCCTTTTCATTGTTCGCATCACTAGACATCTTCTTCCCATCGTTGCTGCATTCAAATGCCCGATGACCTTCCTTTCCACATTTGAAACATTTACTTGTACCTTTAGGACAACTCCCTCCATGTTTCTTTACACACTTTGAGCATAAGGGAAAACTCATCTTCTTTTCAGTTTGCTCTTTAGATTTTCCTTTGAATTCCATTTTCCTCTTCTTATCAAACCCATATTACTGATGGGTTACTCCAATCTCCATCTCAACTTTGAGAGCACATCAAACGATTTCCTCGTAGCTATTGAAGTCCCTTATGGCTAACGCCCTTCGAAGACTTGGTTTTAAGCCACTAAAGAATCGATCGATCTTACTCTCAGGTTGGATAATAATACCAGAAGCGTACCTTGAAAGTCTTGTAAAATTTGCTTCATAGGTACCAACAGATTCATCATCTTTTTTGCTTTAGTTAAAGAAACTCCTCCATCTTTGTTCGGAGAATAAAGGGGAAGTACTTATTGAAAAATAAGTTCATGAACTCATCCCATTATATGGACTAAATTTCATCTCTTGGACTTGTATTCTTGATAAGATTCCACCATTGATCAGCATCAGCTTCCAAACGATACACTGCTAAGATGAATTTATCATGTTCAGAACATTGAAGAAATGAAAATATCTTTTCAGTAGTACTGATCCATTGTTCAGAAACTAATGGATTAGTAGACCCGCTGAATGAGGGTGGACGCTACCTCATGAAGGATTCAACAGAATGTTGCTCCTTCCTTTTCTCATTTGGAAGTCCTGCATGATTCATAGCTTGAGAAAGTTGTGTGAGCATGGCTACAAGATTTTTAATTCTAGCTCCCATAACGTTTGGTTGCTCAGGGGGACAATCATTTCATTGCCCGTCGCATTCCGCATTAACACGGTTCCTTCGAGTTCTAGCCATTGACTAAAACCAAGAAGAATAGTGTGAGAAACACTAATTATAATAGGAAAACCACATAATCAAGAATGAAATTTCACACTTAAGGTCTTATCATAGGTTGTTCATGGCCATTTTTAAAACACTAATATTGTGTTCTATGCTTAGAGTTATCCTTAGGGTTCTTACTAAGGCTTTCACATCCTAGTTTCCAAAGGTTGACTATACCTTTCCTCTGATACCAACTATAACAGTCTGGAATTACTTCCAGTGGACTATAATTGATACCTATCAGGGCACTCCATGGGCAGCTACACCCCCTGGGTGGGACACACCACCATCCCTAGTGGCAGCCATTTCCTCATGAAGCCCTTGGGCGGAGATCCATGCTTCTTCCAATGCTCACATGTGATAGTTCCCAAGGATCAGATACATTCCTACGTCCTTTTCCTCTGATACCAACTATAATGACTCATACTTTACATACATTGTTAGTACTTCAAAATTGAAGTACACTTATTACAACATATAAAAAAACCATGAAAGGACCGTATAGGTATAGTGTCTTTAGAAACTGGGAAACATAAACAACTGGTTCATAAAGCGTCTACACTGTCTCCCATTTATTTCATCATATCTATAGTCCCTTTTGGCATATCTTACTTAATAACCTTATTCCTAACCTGGGGAAAGAAAACATACAAAAGGGTGAGCTCAAATTCTCAGTAAGGGTAAACAAAAGAAATATCAATCACATCATATTCATAAGAACATAACATTTTGGAAATCTTACCCTGCAAAAGAGATCATAATTTCCTAACATGGGATAAATCATGGCAGTGAAATGTAATCACAATAATCATAACTTAAAACATGAATCTTTGTGGAACACACACATAATCATATAGAATCATTTCTTATTAGTCAAGACTCATTGCCAAGACTATCTTAGTGAACAAATTCCATTTCTGAACCGAGTCCACTCCTCGTTTCAGTCCTGTTTCACTGAACCGGTTTAACCTGCCGTTCCAACCATGTCTATCTCATGAGATATAAAATCTTTACCCAATAAATTGGAGGGAGATATAGGTCCCAACCATCTCATAATTATACCATTATTATGTGTTCCACAAAATCATAAACCATACATCATAGCATAACCCATGTAATAAAAATGGGATTCTTAAACATCGTGACATCATAAAACAATTCATATAAGATAAATGAATTCATAAAAATAATTCCATCACAACATAATCAAATCAATGTAATAATAGGGATAGAAACAGAACCCTTTATTATCTTAGATGGAAAATAATTTTGATAAAACACTTGAACTCCATTCTTTAGGAAAATATCCTTTCTACTTTAAAAACACTTTTCCTTTATTAACATGTCATACAAGTCTAAACTAAAAGAAGTTGATTAAAAATAAACTTGAAAACTTGTAAAGGAAGCTTCTTGGAAATAATGTTTTAAAAATCCATTCATTCCATATAAGTTAAAAAAATCATTCTTCTTGTACTTTTGTTGGAAAAGTCAAAAAATACCTTGTACGAAAAATGACAAAAGATTCTTTCATATCTTTTACTAAAAACTCACCGAAGGGTAAAATTGGATTTAAACAATTGTAGGTGGATGGAAATAATATTACATATTGAGGAAACATGGATGTGGATGATAAAATACACCCTAGTAAATTCCAAAGTATAAACAATCTCGGATAAAAATGAGATTGTGATATTTCCCTTACCTTAGGTCCGATTTGCTTCGTAAGTGTCCGAACCTCCTCTTCTTTGAAGCGCTTATTTGAGACCTCCTTTTAGGGCACTAAAATTGGTCTTTGAAGAAGACCAGGAACTCTAGGATGTTTCTAGGGAAGTAAAGAAGAGAAATTGGCAGGGTTTGGCTGAGCTTGAAGGCTCAAAGTGGTGTGAGGAAGGGAGGGAGGAGGTGCCCTTTTGTAAGGGAGGAGAGGGGCTCCTTTGGAAAAACTAAAAATATTATTTTATTATAAAGCCATATTCAGTTTTAAATAGCTCCAAATTGATTTATTTCGAAGCTAAGGTGAGGATGGGTTGAAATCCTCTCGTCCAATAGAATTTGGACAAGTTTAGTTTAATATTTTAACCTTATCATTTAGATTTAACTTTAAGTTAGATAATTTTACTTTTACCGTGTCTTTTTGTGTTCTTACACTATAAGGTTAATAAACTTACTATAACAAGCCAAACGAACTCCAAGTTGTTTATTATTAATATATATAACCTTATCTAAGTCATTTGGCCGAACATTATATTTTTAGGAATAAAATAACAATTAATAATGTAATATTTGTTTTAAAAACTATTTTATGTCAATTTTGACACTATTTAGTAATTGATTTTTGTGAAACTCATAACAGAATGATTAATTAGAAAAAAGTTATTTAAATCAATACTAACATGTCATATTAACCTATAAAATTAGTGGAATTCATAAAAAGTCTCAAATTACATTTATTTTGGTATTTATAACATTAATTATGTCAATATTTCATTAATAAGATAATACTGCATCATCTTTGTGTCATAAATAAATTAAATTATTTAATGTCTAAAAATTACAAATAAAATAAAATTATGTATAAAATCTTTTTATATTTCTAATGAATATTTATAGTATAATTTATCTCATGTATAACCCTATATTAAAAATTATTTACTTATTAAACTTTGATTTTAACTATTTTAACTCTTCTTTAAATAAATTAATAATAAATGTCCTGATCTAATCCAAGTGGGCCCAAATGGTCATATTTTATTCCTAAGGTTGTTTTTGGTCAAATTACACTTATCCAATAGAATTAGGACATGTGTTAGGGTAATAATAATTTCATTTTTACTCTTAATTACCCTTTTTACATTTAACCGTGGTACATAAAAGTAAAAAGTTATTATTCACCAAAAATTATTTTCATTTCATTGAACCACATTTTACTTACTAACATCAACCGTGTCTCTCGGATTTTTGAAATTCCACTCACATAAGTGGTAAAATTAAGTTTTATGTAAATTTGCGAATTCTCCTAGGAGGTGGGTAAAAGACGGTGAAAAGTTCAATAAAATTTTTATATATCTAAAATTATTATAAAATTACTCCAATGAATTACATTGAACTTATATAGGTATTATGTATCAATTTTGACCTAAAATAAATTTAAATAAAATAAATAATTATTTAAATAAAAAGTCAGTTTTTAAATAGTAACCCGGTGTTTTCACTATTCATCAAAAATTGAAAGTTTCCAGAAAAATACCAAAATTTCACCCTAGGCTAATTTCGATATTCTGAATCCAAAAATGAAGTCCATTTTGAAAAATAAAATTTACAAAATTTCAAAAAGTGGTTATTACTATTCATAACGGCTAGTTTTAATAATATTTTAATAGCATATCGTTGTTTAGTGAAACTCAGTATTGCGTACGACGCAAGCTATCAAGGAAGGCCGCGATTGCGTGTAAAGAAATCCAAGCTAGTGTTGTGTGTAGTGAAAGTTTCCTTTTATGATTTATATAAAAACAAAATATTTCTTATAAAAGTCTCAGGTGTTACATTCTACCCTGCTTAAAATAAATTTCGCCCTCGAAATTAGTCACTTGTAACACACAGATGAGGATACCTCTCCCTCATCATATCCTCAAGATCCCATGTAGCTTCTTATAATTGGTGGTTCCTCCATAAAACTTTCACCAAGAGAGTGGTATTGTTCCGTAGGACTTTTTCACTACGATCGAGAATCTCTATCGGCTGTTCTTCATAAGAAAGATCTTGTTTCAGCGGTACAACTTCTGAGCTGAGTACATGTGAAGGATTAGGTATGTACTTTCTCAGGAGAGATACATGAAAAACATCATGAACTTGAGAGAGATTCGGTGGAAGCGCCAATCGGTAAGCTACCTTCCCAACACGATCCAGTATTTCGAAAGGACCGATATACCAAGGGCTCAGCTTTCCCTTCTTTCCAAATCTCATTACTCTCTTCCAATGAGATATTAGTAAGAACAATTTATCACCCACTTCAAACTCTAAGTATTTTCTTCGATTGTCGGCATAACTTTTTTTTCGACTCTGAGCTGCTCTTATGTGTTTTTGAATAGATCAGACATTTTCTGCCATCTCATCAACAAGATCAGGTCCTAATAGCTTTCTTTCCCCAAATTCATCCCAGCAAGTTGGAGTCCTGCATTTCTTTCCATAGAGATCTTCATAAGGAGCCATCTGAATACTGGAGTAAAAGATATTATTATAAGAAAATTCCACCAAAGGTAGGTGTTGATCCCAACCACCTTTGAAATCCATAGAGCAAGCTCTCAACATATCTTCTAGAGTTTGAATTGTCCTCTCAGACTGACCGTCTGTCTGAGGATGATAAGCTGTGCTGAAACTCAACTCTGTATCCAGAGTATGCTGAAGACTTCGCCGGAACTTTGAGGTAAACCTCGGATCCCGATCAGATATAATAGAAAGTGGTACTCCATGTAATCTTACCACTTCCTTTACATATATCCTGGAAAGCTGATCCAGAGAGAAATCCTCTCTAATATCAATGAAGTGTGCAGACTTTGTAAGATGATCAACTATGACCCAGATAGCATTATTGCCTTTGGATGTTTTAGGAAGTCCCGTGACAAAGTCCATAGTTATGTTTTCCCATTTCCATTCGGGTATGGGTAATGGTTGTAACATCCCCTTAGACTTCTGTCTATCAGCTTTAACTTGCTGACAAACCAAGCATCGAGAGACATATTCAGCAACATCTCTTTTCATGACATCCCACCAGAAGTACTCTTTCAGGTCCCTATACATCTTCGTGCTTCCAAGATGAATATAGAATGAAGAACTATGAGCCTCATTCAGTAGCTCCTTCTTTAATTCGGGGATGGGAGGAACACAAACCCGATTCCTGAACTTTATTATCCCATCACAATCAAGGTTGAATTCAGGAACATTTCTCACCTTCTTTTGTAACTCTACATCTTCTTTTTATGCCTCTTTAATCTTAACATGTATAGATGGTTGAACATTCATTTGAGAAAGATACGATTTTCCCCTTTCATTATAATTCCAAGATCCATCCTTTGTAAATCCATAAATATTGGATCTTTTGTGATCCTCATCATGGATAAACTGGCATGGTCTTGTCGACTTAATGCATCTGACACCTTGTTTGCTTTCCCAGGGTGGTAATGAATTGAGCAGTCGTAATCCTTAATCAGCTCCAACCATCTTCTTTGGCGCATATTCAGATCCTTTTGTGTGAAAATATACTTTAAAATTTTATGATCAGTATAAATGTCACACCTTTCTCCATAAATATAATGCCTCCAAATCTTTAATGAAAAGATTACCGCAGCTAACTCCAAATCATGAGTTGGGTAATTTTGCTCATTGATTTTCAACTGTCGTGGGGCATAAGCTATCACCATATCATTTTCCATAATAAAACACCCCAATCCCTTCTTGGATGCATCACTGTAGATCACAAACCTTTCTACACTACAAGGCAGTGTGAGCACAGGTGCACTGGATAACCTTCTTTTGAACTCCTTGAAATTCTCTTCACATTCCTCCGTCCAAAAAAACTTAACTCCTTTCCGAGTCAACCTGGTGAGTGGATTAGATAATCGTGAAAAATATTTCACAAAACGTCGATAATATCCAGCCAAACCAAGAAAACTTCGGATCTCAGTTACAGTTGTTGGTCTCGACCATCTTTCGATAACCTCTATTTTTTCTAGATCCACAGATATCCCCTCTTTTGAGATTATGTGACCCAAAAATGAAACTTTTTGAAGCCAAAAGTCACACTTGGTAAATTTGGCATAAATCTTCTCCTTTCTCAGGGTCTTCAATATAATTCTCAAGTGATCTTCATGTTCTTCCTTGCTCTTTGAATATACAAGAATATCGTCTATAAAGACTACCACAAATTGATCAAGATAGTCTCTAAAGACTCTATTCATCAGATCCATGAAGATAGAAGGGGCATTAGTAAGACCAAATGGCATCACTATAAATTCATAGTGTCCATACCTTGTACGGAAAGTTGTCTTTGGTATATCCCCCCTTTTAACCCTTAATTGATGATACCCTGAACGAAGATCAATCTTGGAAAAGTATTGATCTCCACGTAGTTGGTCAAATAAGTCATCAATGCGCGGGAGAGGATATTTGTTCTTGATAATGATCTTGTTAAGTTCTCGATAATCAATGTAGAGTCTCATTGATCCATCTTTGTTCTTAACAAACAAAAAAAGTGCTCCCCAAGGTGACACACTAGGGCGTATGAACCCCTTATCAAGATTCTCTTGGTGTTGCTTCTTCAATTCCTGCAACTCAATTGGGGCCATTCTATAAAGTGTCTTTGAAATAGGTAAAGCACTCGGTACGAGTTCTATTGAAAACTCAACTTCACGATTTGGTGGAAGACCCGGAAATTCCTCCGGAAAGACATCATCAAACTCCCGTACAATGGGAATATTCTTAATCATGAGTTTCTCACCAACCATTTGAGATAAATAACCTTCATTTAGTGGAATCAAGACCCATAATATGGAAGAAATTTCCACTGGAAGTTTATGTTCATCCTTACATCGATAGACGATCAAAGATTGATCTAGAATATGAAATGTGACTTACCTTATTTGGAAATTGATATGAGATCCATATAGAGAAAGCCAATCCATGCCAAGAATCACATCAAATTCCACTATAGGAAGGATCACAAGATTTACAGGAAGGACTTTCCCACAAACTTCAATAGGAGAAGAATTATAAACTTTTGATGCGACTGTTGTGCCATTAGGGGTTGTCACAGCTAACTCAACATCTAATTGTTGAGGTAATATGGTGATACCATTAGAAAATTCTTCAGAAATAAAGGAGTGGGTGGATCCAGAATCAAATAAACCATTTACTACTTTAGAGTGGATGGTAAGTGTACCTTTCACCACTTCGTTATCGTACTCCACATCGCTGATAGAAATTGCATGTGACTTTCCTTTGTCTTTAGCCTTAAGAGTTTGTTGACGTCGATCATCATCAACAATCCTTGGATTAGGGAATTGATTGGAATAATTCCCCATTTCCTTGCACTTGTAACATTGAAGTGTAGGAGGTGCACTCTGTGCAGCCTTTTCATTGTTCGCATCACTAGACATCTTCTTCCCATCGTTGCAGAATTCAAATGACCGATGACCTTCCTTTCCACATTTGAAACATTTACTTGTCCCTTTAAGACAACTCCCTCCATGTTTCTTTACACACTTTGAGCATAAGGGAAAACTCATCTTATTTTCAGTGTGCTATTTAGATTTTCCTTTGAATTCCATTTTCCTCTTCTTATCAAACCCACATGACTGATGGGTTACTCCAATCTCCATCTCAACTTTGAGAGCACATCGAATGATTTCCTCATAGCTATTGAAGTCCCTTATGGCTAACGCCCTTCGAAGACTTGGTTTTAAGCCACTAAATAATCGATCGATCTTACTCTCAGGTTGGATAATAATACCAGAAGCGTACCTTACAAGTCTTGTAAAATTTTCTTCATAAGTACCAACAGATTCATCATCCTTTTTCTTTAGTTCAAGAAACTCCTTCTCCATCTTTGTTTGGAGAATACGAGGGAAGTGCTTATTGAAAAATAAGTTCTTGAACTCGTCCCATTATATGGACTCAATTTCATCTCTTGGCCTTGTATTCTTGATAAGATTCCACTATTGATCAACATCACCTTCCAAACGATACACTGCTAAGATGACTTTATCATGTTCAGAACATTGAAGAACTGAAAATATCTTTTCAGTAGTACTGATCCATTGTTCAACAACTAATGGATCAGTAGACCCGCTGAATGAGGGTGGACGCTGCCTCATGAAGGATTCAACAGAATGTTGCTTTTTTTTTTCTCATTTGGAAGTCCTGCATGATTCATATCTTGAGAAAGTTGTGTGAGCATGGATACAAGATTTTTCATTCCATCTCCCATAATGTTTGGTTGCTCAGGGGGACAATCATTGCATTTCCCATCGCATTCCGCATTAACATGGTTCCTTAGGGTTCCAGCCATTAACTAAAACCAAGAAGAATAGTGTGAGAAACACTAATTATAATAGGAAAACCACATAATCAAGAATAAAATTTCACACTTAAAGTCTTATAATAGGTTTTTCATGGCCATTTTTAAAACACTAAGATTGTGTTCTATGCTTAGACTTATTCTTATGGTTCTTACTAAGGCTTTCACATCCTAGTTTCCAAAGGTTGAAAATACCTTTCCTCTGATACCAACTATAACGGTCTGGAATTACTTCCAGTGGACTATAATTGATACCTATCAGGGCACTCCATGGGTGGCTACACCCCCTGGGCAGGACACACCACCATCCCCAGTGGCAACCATTTCCTCATTAAGCCCTTGGACCGAGATCCATGCTTCGTCCAACGCTCACATGTGAGAGTTCCCAAGGATCAGATACATTCCTACCTCCTTTTCCTCTGATACCAACTATAACGACCCATACTTTACATAAATTGTTAGTACTTCAAAATTGAAGTACACTTATTACAACATATAACAAAACCATGAAAGGACCGTATAGGTATAGTGTCTTTAGAAACTGGGAAACATAAACAACTGGTTCATAAAGCATCTACACTGTCTCCCGTTTATTTCATCATATCTATAGTCCCTTTTGGCATATCTTACTTAATAACCATCTTCCTAACTTGGGGAAAGAAAACATACAAAAGGGTGAGCTCAAATGCTCAGTAAGGGTAAACAAAATAAATATCAATCACATCATATTCATAAGAACATAACATTTTGGAAATCTTACCCTGCAAAAGAGATCATAATTTCATAACATGGGATAAATCATGACAGTGAAATGTAATCACAATAATCATAACTTAAAACATGAAGCTTTGTAGCATACACACATAATCATAGAGAATAATTTCTTATTAGTCAAGACTCATTTCCAAGACTATCTTAGTGAACAAAGTCCATTTCTGAACCGAGTTCACTCCTCGTTTCAGTCATGTTTCACTGAACCGGTTTAACCTGCCGTTCCAGCCATGTCTATCTCATGAGATATAAAATCTTTACCCAATGCATTGGAGGAAGATATAGGTCCCACCAATCTCATAATGATACCATTCTTATGTGTTCCACAAAATCATAAACCATACATCATAGCATAACCCATGTAATTAAAATGGGATTCTTAAACATCGTGACATCATAAAACAATTCATATAAGATAAAGGAATTCATAAAAATAATTCCATCAAAACATAATCAAATCAATGTAATAATAGGGATAGAAACAGAACCCTTTATTATCTTAGATGGAAAATAATTTTGATAAAACACTTGAACTCCATTCTTGAGGAAAATATCCTTTCTACTTCAAAAACACTTTTCCTTTCTTAACATGTCATACAATTATAAAATAAAAGAAGTTGATTAAAAATAAACTTAAAAACTTGTAAAGGAAGCTTCTTGGAAATAATGTTTTAAAAATATATTCATGCCGTATAAGTTAAAAAAACATTCTTCTCGTACTTTTTTCGGAAAAGTAAAAAAGTACCTCTTACGAAAAACGACAAAAGATTCCTTTCATATCTTTTACTAAAAACTCACCGATGGGTAAAATTGGATTTAAACAATTGTAGGTGGATGGAAATAATATTACATATTGAGGAAACATTGATGTGGATGATAAAATACACCCCAGTAAATTCCAAAGTATAAACAATCTCGGATAAAAATGATATTGTGATATTTCCCTTACCTTAGGTCCGATTTTCTTCGAAAGTGTCCGAACCTCCTCTTCTTCGAAGCGCTTCTTTGAGACCTCCTTTTAGGGCACTAAAATTGGTCTTTGAAGAAGACCAGGACCTCTAGGATGTTTCTAGGGAAGTGGAGAGGATAAATTGGCAGGGGTTGGCCGAGCTTGAAGGCTCAAAGTGGTGTGAGGAAGAGAGGGAGGAGGTGCCCTTTTATAAGGGAGGAGAGGGGATCCTTTGGAAAAACTAAAAATATTATTTTATTATAAAGCCATATTCAGTTTTAAATAGATCCAAATTGATTTATTTCGAAGCTAAGGTGGGTATGGGTCGAAATAATCTCATCCAATATAATTTGGACAAGTTTAGTTTACTATTTTAACCTTATCATTTAGATTTAACTTTATGTTAGATAATTTTACTTTTACCGTGTCTTTTTGTGTTCTTACACTATAAGGTTAATAAACTTACTATAACAAGACAAAAGAACCCCAAGTTTCTTATTATTAATATATATAACCTTATCTAAGTCATTTGGCCGAACCTTAGATTTTTAGGAATAAAATAACAATTAATAATATAATATTTTTTTTAAAAACTATTTTATGTCAATTTTGACACTATTTAGTAATTGATTTTTGTGAAAATCATAACAGAATGATTAATTCTAAAAAAATTAATTAAATCAATACTAACATGTCATATTATCCTATAAAATTAGTGTAATTCATAAAAAGTCTCAAATTACATTTATTTGGGTATTTATAACATTAATTATGTCAATATTTCATTAATAAGATAATTACTGCATCATCTTTGTTTCATAAATAAATTAAATTATTTAATGTCTAAAAATTACAAATAAAATACCATTATGTATAAAATATTTTTATATTTCTAATGAATATTTATAGTAGAATTTATCTCATGTATAACCCTATATTAAAAATTATTTACTTATTAAACTTTGATTTTAACTATTTTAACCCTTCTTTAAATAAATTAATAATAAATGTCCTAATCTAATCCAAGTGGGCCTAAATGGTCATATTTTATTTCTAAGGTTGTTTTTGGTAGAATTAAACTTATAAAATATAATTAGGACATGTGTTAGGGTAATAATAATAATATCATTTTTACTCTTAATTACCCTATTTACTTTTAACTGTGGTAAATAAAAGTAAAAAGTTACTATTCAAGAAAAATTATTTTCATCTCATTAAAACACATTTTACTTACTGACATCAACCGTGTCTCTCGGATTTTTGAAATTCCACTCATAGAAGCGGTAAAATTAGGTTTTATGTAAATTTGCAAATTCTCCTAGGAGGTGGGTAAAAGATGGTGAAAAGTTCAATAAAATTTTTATATATCTAAAATTATTATAAAATTACTCCAATGAATTACATTGAACTTATATAGGTATTATATATCAATTTTGACCTAAAATAAATTTAAATAAAATAAATAATTATTTAAATAAAAAGTCGGTTTTTAAATAGTAACCCAATGTTTTCACTATTCATCAAAAATTGAAAGTTTCCAGAAAAATACCAAAATTTCACCCTAGGATAATTTCGATATTCCGAATCCAAAAATGAAGTCCATTTTGAAAAATAAAATTTATAAGATTTCAAAAAGTGGTTATTACTATTCATAATGGCTAGTTTTAATAATATTTTAATAGCATATCATTTTTTAGTGAAACTCGGTATTGCGTACGACGCAAGCTATCAAGGAAGGTCACGATTGCGTGTAAAGAAATCCAAGATAATGTTGTGTGTAGTGAAAGATTCCTTTTATGATTTATATAAAAACAAAATATTTCTTATAAAAGTCTCGGGTGTTACAATCCTACTCTCCATAGTGAATATAGTTATCACCCTTAGGAGATGTAAAAGTCACTCTCCTCTAGTAATAATCAATATGGGATTGGTATGCTACTAACCAATCTATGGCCAAAATTAGCTCAAAGCCTAAAATGTCAAGAATATAGAGATCCCGCAAAAAAAGATACTTACCAAATTTGATAGAACATCCCTTAAACAAGAATATGTCCCTATATCATACTCCCAATGGTGTATATATCATCAACACCCTACTCATGAACTCCACCGCTAGGCTTAAACCATTTATGAGTTGCACAAGAATCAAGGAATGAGAGGCAAAAATATCAAATAAGGCACTAGATAATATAGAAGCTACAAGAATATTAACTCTCACTATTGATGGCCCAACCTCGCTATCCACTAGTGTAGGATAAATTTCATGAAAATTCCCTACTCTTCTTCCTCGTGATGCAGTCTGAGTCCCCTGAGATACACTAATCTGCTGATACAAGCGCGCTTTCCCAGAAGTACCGTATCCACTACCTCTACCACCATGGCCAATAGAACTCCAACTACCAACCTGATATTGTGTATTAGATCCCCTTCCTACACCCTGATTCTGTTTAGCTACCCCATAATTACTCATATGTCGCAGGTTCCTGTAGAAATTCTGCAGATGTCCTATCTTGATGCAAGATCAATACCACTAGTAGTCAAGGACAGTGTCTACGATAGTGTGCTAACTTACCGCACTAGTGGAAAATCACTAGAGAAAGGTCATGTGTAACTGATATTCCCCACCTTCTACTCTATTTTCCACTACTCTGGATAAATTTCTCATAACAATGCTTCCTTCTCTCAAAAGATGTACCTTCTGATCATCCAACAATAACCATCTATCCTATATTGGAAGCTTCATTCGTGTCCCCTTAGCCATGAGATCCTAATTCACCATTCATAAAAACTTATTCAGCCTAAAGATATTTACCTGGGACTTAATTTCACACTTAAGTACTTCTTGAAATCTTTTTTCTAAAGTATCCTCATCCGTTGACAATGCTAGAGAAAAACACTTCAAATCCATAAAGCGTCTAGAATAGTGCATCACATACATAATTACCTGAGTTAACATCATGAAATCTGCTACTATCTCATGCCTCAGTATCTCTAGATATAATTTATCCAAGAACTGCTCCAAAAATTACTTCCATAACATACCCTCATCCTATCCATTCATATATTGAACATCTCACCATCGCTTCTCTAATCCTCATAGCATATAAGTAGCCATCTTGACCCTTTTCTCAATAGGAGTATCCAAGTGGTCAAATATATTCTAGATAGACTCAATCAAGAACTCAGATCCCTCAGGTACACCCTCTCCATCAAAATTTGGAGGGTGCTGTAACTG
Source organism: Viscum album (assembly GCA_963277665.1). Taxonomy (NCBI): domain Eukaryota; kingdom Viridiplantae; phylum Streptophyta; class Magnoliopsida; order Santalales; family Viscaceae; genus Viscum; species Viscum album. The sequence continues at coordinate 796,136,025 of OY728126.1, read as the reverse complement.
AAACTCCCTCATCAAGTTAGACATGCTCTTCACAACCTTCCCTAGGTCTCTTTCCTTAAACTGCATGAACCGAGCAAAGTTCTCCCAGAACTACTCTCTAACTTCCTCTCCCAGCACTATCAGTGCCTCAAGTCCCACTACTGGTAGATCATCTCTAGCCATTTCATTTTTCATCATCTCAATAGACATTATTATGGAGGCATAACTCTACAATCCAAACACACACCTTATGATAATTTTCTCAACATTTACACATTTACAAGAAAAAAATTAAGTCACAACAAGTCCTTTTTTTTCCAAACCCTACCACATGGTTAGAACTGAGGTTCTAACACTACCCTTAACCATCCCATTCTTAGGTCAAGGTTAACAAGGGTAACTCATTTTAATTTTTCAAGTTTCTCATTTAGATACCCAATTATTATAATCTTGCTTTATTTTTACCACTTTAAATTTCACATTAGGAACCATTTTCAATTCAATTTCACAAGGAAAAATATTTCAAGTTTAAAAACTTACCCAAAACCCATTTTCCATGCGTGCCTAAAATGATGCATGTCATAATAACTATTGAGTTTCTAGAATGATGCATGCATACTCATATCTCATGCCATACCAAGACATTATTAAATTGTTATAAAATACCAAAAAAAAAACAATCACATCACAACAAGTGCATCACCCAAGGTGAAATAATATTAAACTATAATAGAAAACAAAAATAACAATAATCCCAACCTAGTAATTGGATTTTCCCTCATACATGGGTTAACAAATACCATGAATGAGCTCACGTACAAGGCTCAAATCTTACTAGTTTCATGTCTACATTTACTAAATAGTAATAGAAAAGAAGAAGAAAAGAAAACTGGGATTTGATACCACTTTGTAACATCTCGGCCTAGATGCCACACACCAGTGCCCTGAGCTGGATGCCATGCGACCTCAGGTACACCTCCCCATATGCCAGAGGCTTCAGACTAGCAACGAGGATCAAATATAGGTCACATGGAGACTATACCATTTTTTATTAGAGTAACACACTATAATAACATAAAAAATAACAACTCAATAACATATAACCATAAAAAAATAGTACCAAGATCACAAGATGACCAAAACTATACATACAATATCAAAACCAAATAGTAGATATTCCATGCTAAAGTATGTGCCAAGTGTCAAAATAAAACTCAAAAGTAAAGTCACTGACAACTCCCAAGCAGGTCCTGAACCATGTCCAGTTCCCTCATCCTTGATCCATCCCCAAATTAGCCATCTAATAGAGGGCCTTTTCCCTTAAAATATCCTGTAGCAATGAAATCTATTCAGGTATTGATCAAGAATCCCTAGTTGGGTGTGATTACAACTTAGTAGGCTACCACCAATGGTGTCTAAAACAATATTCAGTCTATAACAGTGTATGAAATTATACAAATAAATAAACCCAATTCATAAATAAATAGTTATCACATTATCAAATTATTCTTGATTTAACCATATAGACTCTCAGGTTTCTGAGGAGACCCAAACCTCAATACTTTCTTTGGCCCATGCTGAATTCTAAACTATCCCCAAAGGACATCATGTCTTAGAATTACATTGTTACTATTCTATATCACATGTATTATCTCATAATTCCATTATTACCATTCTAGATTACATGTCATATCTTAGAATGCCATTATTACCATCCTAGATTTCAATTCTCATATGAATTCAATTATTACCATTCACCATTTCATTAATTAATTCATTAATTAATTAATCATCTCAATCCTATTAATTAACTCAATAAATAATTAATCTTCTCAATCTCATTAATTAACTCAAAATTAATTAATCACCTCAATCTCATTAATTAACTCAACAATTAATTAATCTTCTCAATATTATTAATTAACTCAATAATTAATTAATCTTCTGAATATTATTAATTATCTAAACAATTATTTAATCATATAAATACTATTAATTAAACAAAAAATTAATTAATCACCCCAATCATATTAATTAACTCAACAATTAATTAATTATCTCAATCCCATTAGTTAACTCAACTATTAATTAATCATATCAGTTCATTACTAATTCAACAATTAGTTTATCACATCAATTCCCTTAATTAATTTCCCAACTAATTAATCAAAATCCACTATCCCAATAATTCTATAATTAATCCATAAATTAATTATTCAACTCACAATCTCATTATCCTATAATTAATTCCATAATTAATTATTCAAATTCACAATCTCTATATTCACTAATTAATTCAACAATTAATTACTCATAATCTATAATTCCAATATCTCATAATTAATTCCACAGTTAATTATCTGTAAATCCCACAATTTCACAATCACTTAATGAATTAATTCGCCAAATTAATTAATTCAATTAAGAAATTAAATTTCTAAAAAACTCTAGAAATTCTACAATTTGCATACACATAATCAAAATCAAAACTATGGGATTTGAATATTAGACCACCTACCTCAATTTTTTGACAAACGACCTCCCAACGGAAAATCCCCAAAATTTGAGTAGCACAACGACATAGAATGTGATCCAGATCTAAAACCCTAAATCAAGATCGAACAAATAAAGATCCTTCAATTCTAGACCTAGATATAATCAAAAAAGGGAGAACAACCCTTTCTAGGATGAGAGAAGAAAGGAAGAATAAAGGGAAACCAAGCAGGATATGATTATCTTACTAGGAGGGGTGGACATCTTCGATCCAGGATTAAAATTAAAAAGAACATAGGTTAGGAAGTCTTGGAATCCATTTGGGAGGCTCCAAAATTGTGAAATAGGTGTTAGGGTCAAATAGGTGTTAATTTGGATTAAAACAGGGGTTCAGTAATTTTTAAAACTAATTTTTTGGTTAATTTAATTACCGCGCATGGTTTAATGGGAAGGGTCACATGGTTTTCCATAACCTTCTGCTTAAACCATGTGCCTATTTTATAGGGGTGCATGGTTTGAAAAACCATGTTCCAACCATGTAATTCCCCTCTATCTAGGGTGGCATGGTTTGTTGGGATAGGGAGGACAGTTAGGGAAAACCTTGTGTTAACCGTTCACTTCCCTATTTCTTTCATTTTTCGTAAATTTACACCAAAACACACCCCAAGGTAAAACCCAAAAGAAAGTTACTCAACACAAGGAAAAAGATTACCTGAAATCAAGCCGGTGTCATCTCTAGAAAGGGTCAGGATCTTACAAAAATAGTTTCCCCTGGATTATGACTTGTGTGAGAATGACCTAAATAAATAAGTGGAATGTGATAAATGAACCCTTTTTAAATCTATAAAATATTTTGTGATGTGCCATGATGTGAGGTCCTTCTGTGGGGAGGAAATGTGTAGTTGTGATGTGGGGGACGATGTAGTTGGTATGTGGTTGTGTTGTGAGCTGATGATGTGTGGTTGGTATGAGGCCATGTTGTGGGGTGATGATGTGCAGTTATGTTGTGGGTGATGATTTGGATGGCATATAGTCGTGCTGTGGGGCAACAATGTGTGGTTGTGTTATGTGGTATATGGGATGAGAATGGTTGTGTTGTGATAGATGACTAGGTAGTGATGGAATAACTGAATAATAATGTTTGAAATAGCTTGGTCTAGTTTGGTTAATGGTATGGAAATGGTTAATGAGAAAATTAATAATGGGTGTGTGGTTAAATGTGATTGTTGATGAATAATGAAAGGAATGGTATGTTTAAATGAAATTGGATTGGGTTATAATGAAAAGTGGTAAGTGTCTTGTGTTTGTTGTGTGGTTTTCTTCATTTAGAAGTGGCGGTGAAAGTGGGGATGTTGTGAGTTGGTGAGTTCTTGTTGGGGACCCATAGGTTGGGCTTATGTGTGGATATATATATACCTTGTATGTTTTTATGATTTATATATTCAACCACCCACATCAAGAACTATGTGTCGATACCTATACATTTATATGGGGTTGCTTTTCCCAATATCTTAGTGATGAGGATAGATGGATGGCTACCTGATGTTTCTCACTCTCTCTTCCAGGTGAGTAGATATGCACAAGTTGTGATGATGGAGGTCTGATAGACCACTTGGTGATGGTATAGGTGTCTTCAAGTGATATATTATGAGATAGAGATATGGGGTGGTGGCCCATGTGTCTTGAAGAGAGATGTGATGAGACCGTGTTGTGGGGTAGCTTATGGTGGGGGTCATGCATGGTAGGAGGAGGGAACGAGGTTGGTGTCCTTCATATTCATAATACCCTACTACTCTAGTTATGGTTGTGATGCAATGACCCAGGTGTCTTCAGGTGAGATGTGATGTGACCGTGCTATGGGGTAGTGGAACAAGTGTTTGTGGGTGATATGTGATGTGACCGTGTTGTGGGGCGGTGGAATATGGTATACAAAAGAAATAAAAGTTCCAGAAAATACAAAGTTGGGGTGTGAGAGTGGAAAATCAGTGGGAAAGAGCTATGATTTACCCTTTATTGGTATGATTCTCATTATTTTATTATACTTGAATTCATTATTTGGTGAGTGTACCATAGTGAGGATGGGGAATGATTAGTTGACCTGTTTAGGTGTTGTTTGGTTCTACTATTTTCTCACGAGTACATTAGTATACTCATTTCAAATGTGCATGAGATACTTTGGTTACACTATTGAGTATACTTTCATGCTCACCTTATGTATGTAAACTAATTTTTAGGTTTCTAGGAGGATTGTGTGGACCATGCTAGACATTACCAGCTTAGATTTTTGGATAGTTTCTGTGTCACTAGTTTTTCTTTTATTTTGGGTATTTAATTTTAGATACTTTTATTTGTATAATTATCATTTATACATTCATTATGGGATGATTTTTGGATTTCTTTTTATACTATTTCATAGAGTTTCTTGTGGTTGATTCATCCTATCTTCTGATGTTGTTTTATTATAGAGGGTAATGATTCCTATTTATGATATGTTTTATACCCTCGGTGCTAGTCCCAAACCTGGGGCCTACTGGAGGTGGGAATCAAGGTTTATTATCTCTCTCCATTCATTGTAGTATCTTTTGTGGGAGGGGATCGTGACACTCATAATGCTCATCCCACTAACCATGTATTAACTGAAAATTATAAGTAGAGTTTAGCTGGAATAAAAGGGGGGAATTATCCTACACTAAATGAAAGATCTATCCTTCTTAAGAACATATTTTAGGGGATGATTAAAGAAGTATTTTATACTGAAAGTAGCTAAAGAAAAATATCTAAATCTATTTTTGAAATAGAAACCTCCTGGAAAGAAATAATTTAGACATGGAAGAAAAAATGAGAATAAACTTCAACTTTGGAGAAAGTGGACAAGGTTACCCCAGTTGTGGAAAATAAGAAGAATCCACCTAGGAAGAATTTTGAGATGACATTAATGGCTATAAAGGAGGTGAAACAAAAATAATTACTAAGTGGTACTAAAAATACCACTATATGAAAAAAGAAGCCCGGTGAAAGTGTTTTCTAATAGAGAAAGAAAACTGATGGAAGATGGCATGTAAAGGTAATAAATGAAGAAAAGTGCACAAATGGGACCCTTACCATAATAGAGGAAAATACTAATACAATAAAGAAAATTATTACCATGGATAATTATTAGGACGAGAATTAAGTGGATTAAGTGAGGGAATTCTATTCCCAAAATCTGAAAAAGGGATAAGGAAAGGTGAAAAGAAATAGGTTTTTTCCAATTTGGCTACCCTCACTCCTCTACTCGAGGAGGTCTGAGGTACCCCTTTCTCCACGAATTAAATTTTTTCTAACTATTTATGAGATAATTCAGTCCTATGGGGGAGATACGATCTATGGAGTAGTTGTGCTAGAAAAGTACATACAATGGAATTGAATGATAAATCTATCCAGGACTGAAAAGTGCATGAAACAAGGGAATTTAGGGAGTATTTAAAGACCTTATTTAGTATAATGCCTAAAAAATAAGTCAAGGATGAACTTGAACCATCCATAAGTGTTTAGAAACAAGTTTTCACTCACCAAATTCATATGGAATTTGATTTCTAAAGTTAAATTTCAAATCTAGAAACAAAAATCTGCATGTTGTGTACTATAGTTTAGGAAAGAAAAAGAGCCTAAAGTGAAGTTGAAAGAGGTGAAAATCATTATGTGAGGCAAAAACTGGTATTGGGACTAATTTGAGTGAATTAAAGTGGTATTATGTCTTTAAATGAGTGGTATAAAACCAATAAAGTAAATAGGAAAAACTTGAGCAACAACAACATCATTACCATTTTCAATGATTATTTGTGTTTTTGTTTTATCATTTGGTATCAATTTCCTACTATGTATAGGATACCCATTTTTTCTAACATTGAGATGTTTTTAATAACAATAGGAACCCTAAAAAGAACAATAATATTTGGTTTCAAGAGTTAGAACTATAATTTAGGTGGATTTTGAAGTTGACTTTTCAAGGCTGTTGAGACTTATTTAAAGTAAGATAGAGCCTGTGAAGTGTTGAAAAGTACCAAAGTATAAGTTGTATAATTTTTTCAATTTATAACAAGTGGTATAAATTTTTTATTCAACAAGAGGCATTTCTCACACTCAATGTGTTTAAAATTTATTCACTAACTATTTGGTGTGAAAGTGTGTTGGAGATCACTAGTAGATTTTGGGAAAGTAAAATATGAAGTATCTATAATTTTATTGTAATAATGAGTGGAATGGATAGATTTGGTGTCTTTTATAGAAACTCTTGTTTCCTACACCGATCTTAGGCTTAGTAGTCTTAGAGGATTTATTTGATAATGAAAATACCTGGTGATAAATTTACTCACTGTATTTATTAAAAAAGTGAAACTATGTGATAAGAGAAATTATGGAATTGGAAAATCCAACTAGATTTTTTATAACAAATTGGTATAAATAACACAATGTTTCCTGAAAAGTGAATAAAAAATTGGCATTATCAATATAGTTGAAGAAAAAGGATACTACAAGATGAGGTGGCTTGATAATGGGAGAGATGAAAAGAGTAGGAGAATCCTTCCTTATCCATAATTATAGAAAAATAATCATGTGAGGAAACCCCTCTTGGAAAAATGGGGAGTGTAGTATTATTGGATTTTCTTACCACACATTAAAGGGGGAAATATTTAGGAATACCATGTTTTTACAAAGGGGGAGAGTAATTTCTTTTATCTAAATCTATTATAGGACAACCCCATTAAAATGAGGAATTTGATTTCAAAATAGAGAACCCTATCATAAAGGGGGAGAAGATCTAAGTATACCCTAAGGAGGAAAAAATTAAGGATCAAATCTTCTTAGAGTCCCTTTGTATTTCATTGAAAAGGGGGGATATATATTCTTATCTTGGAGAGACTTGTCAATAAAATCTAAAGGGGGAGATTATTAGACACCCCTTAGGATATGTTGGATTTTTTGATAAGAGGTGTTAACTTGAACCAAGGTGTTTTGTTGACAAGATGAGGAAATTATTAGATACCCCTAAGTTTTTTAGAGTTCATTGACAAGGTGGTTGAGTTGCAGTTTGGATTTTTTGATAAATGGAGCTTGATCAATATACATGTTGGATTTTTTGGAAAGCTATAAAAGGGTATTTATTGGAAAATTGATAAGGAGGATGAAGTGATAGAGTAGTGTTTTCTATGCTGTAATAATGATTGGAAGTTTCTAAATCATGGAATTTTTTTGGCATAGCTATTGGATGTGTTGGAAAAGAAAAATAATGATGTATGAAGCTTAAAATGAAGATATAATGATCATATACATGAATATGAAAATATATTAACATTAATATAATTTAATGGTATGAACCATGAAGGAATAAATTCATGGGAATTTTTTTTAAACATCTATATTCAGATCTATAAGTGTAGTATAAATTCTTAAAATTGTCTAAGTACCCACATATAGGATTTCACATGCATGCAATTTCATAAAATGATTTCACATGAAAAATCGGTTATGAACAAGAGTTACTTAGGGAATTTTTATCTGTGTGAAGAAATTTGGCTATGTGACAATATGAAAATTAAAATTTTGGCATAAGAAAATCTAGAGACATATGCGAATTTATATATGTGAAGAGTTCATGTATGCAAATCCCATGAAAGAGAAATTGTCAAGGAGAGAACCATGTAAGTGAATATAGACATGTATGGGAATTTGGATACATCATGTATGAAAATATCCCATGTAGGAAAATTTAGCAATGTGAGGGAGTTAATATAAGTAAATCCAATGATTTATGAAAATATGGATATGTTAGGGAGATCACATAATATAATCAGAAACGTAAGGGATTTTGGGTATGTGAGCCACCACGTATGGGTTTTAATGTATGATTTTTTATAACTTGTGGTCTGTGTAACCGAATGGCTTGATGTATGGGAATTTTTAGCTATATAAGGGATTTATTATGTGGTTTACTAGAGACATTAGCTAAATATGAAATTACATTAGAGGATGTAGATACTAATTGCGAATGATTTTAAACATCATATAACTTCAAATAGTACCCATGATTCAATCCAAGAACGAAGAATGAAGTTGTGGGTGAGAAAAAGTGAATTAAATCAAATATTATTCATGCTGTAGTGGAGTATTTCATGCTATAAATAAAGAAGATCTGACCATGAAGTAGTTGGGCATGACTGAGGGGTTTTAAAAACAATATTTTATTTAAGTTGGCATTTTTAATTCTATGAGATTTATGGGTGATCATGGATATAGTTTTTTGAAAGTTTTCTATGAAAATCACTATAAAATAAGGGAAGTGGTGATGTGGAGGTTGTATTGGACCCAAAAATTTTGTGTATTTTTAATACACACTTTGATTATCATGAAAAAGATAGAAAAATATTTTAAAGAGGGTGTTTATAGTCTAGAACTGTAAAAGAAGTCTTATCTATATCCATATTTAGAAAAATGAAAATATCATTGGAATGAGAATCAAGGATGAAGTTTCATTAAATATTTTCTATATTTTAGATAGAAGTCTAGAAATATGATGAAAAAAGGAGTGACAATGAGAATTATTGATACATCTGTGAGAAGAGGAGAGAAGGATTTGTGAGTATTTTTTGACACACCTAAAGGAATCATGAGAGGAGTTCGATGGTCATGTTCTAGAAAAAATAACCTACATGTTAAAGAAGAGAACTAGGATCCTTCTTGAAGATTTTAATTCTCAAAAAGAGAACGGGTTTTTGCTGTGTAGCAAGGTGAAGAAGGTGTTCTAGAATTTTTATAGAAAGAAGAAGAAAATACGAAGAGGGAGTTCACAGTAGATCCATGAAAGAGAAATAAGGATATTTAATAACACAACTACATAATTTGAGGATGCATTCTAAGTAAGTGATGTTGTTTGAGGATAGACCTGCAAGTCTATAAACAGTGTAGAGTCCTACCCCGAAGTATTATACGAAGGGGGAGGATAGGTAGTATACCTTGGGATAAGAGTGACCTTATCCCTAAAAATCATAAGGGTAGTGAATCTGGGTAAGAGTATCCTATCCTAAACCCCACCATTGGTCAGTGTGGTTAGTTTATTTTGGTTCATGATACATCCTCGTTGCATGCTCCTTGGAGTATCCTAGTAAGGGTGAACCAAGTAAAAATTTCTATGTACTATTTACTTTCTACATGCACACCAAAATAGGACCAAACAATCTAATTAATATTTGGTAAAAGGGATAGTCATGTGACTATAATTATATCAATTTAAAAATAAAAGATCATAACAAGTGACCCTCAAGGTTGAGAGTTCAATATCCACTAGGTAAGTAAGACTTAAAAAGGAAAAGTGTTTAGATTTGGTAAGCATTGCGTACCCTGATTCACCCCCTTAGGGTATATCACACTTTAATACCCTTTAGGGACTAACAAAAATATACAAAATGAAATACCCATAAATAGATCACATTGATTTTAATAAAAACACATTGATTTTAAAGAAATTTTATTAATACCCACTAAAACCATTTAAATTTATTATATTTTAAATTATAATGACTTACATCTTTACATTTCCAAACTAATTTCGAAACCATTATAACAACAAGGCATTGAAAAAATTCTTTGAAAACCCCATTACATTTTCTTTCCATAAAATTCTCTTTCATATTAAAACATTATAAAAATAAAAAGAAAGATATTTTTAACTCAATGTGACACCCAAATACCCTAACATGGCACCACCACTATTTATCCACAAAATTTCAATAGTCTAATCACTATGAAAATGAGAACTTATTGGGAATACATTAAGTTATTTTCATAAACACATTATGGGAACCATTTGTTGAATACATTAAAATTGTTTATTTATTAACCCATTAATTGAATAATTGAAAAACAAGAAAATAAATAAATAAATCAAATATTAATTGATCATTATTAGTAATAATAACTTCTTATTTTTTTGGATTATGTTATGTGACCAACTATAACTTGTTTTTATTAATATTTTTATGCCTTAATTATGTCATGTCACCTCTTATGTCTTGTTTTACTTACCCATTATTAATGAATTTATAATTAAATGTATATTTATTTTTCAATGTATGAAATGAAAAATATTAAATAGATACACATGAATTTTATTTATAAAAATGATTAATGCATGAGATGATATTGAAGATGATGATGCTTGTGAGGATGTTCATGATGAGGGTGGTGATAGTGATGACTATGATGCATCGAGTGATGATGGTCCTAATAGTGGTGGGGGTGATTAATTTCCTAGAGGTTCTGGTGATGAAGATGTTAAAGGAAATTATGCCAGTGTATATTTTCATGATGATTGTGATGATAGTGATGAAAATGATGGTAGTGGTGGCCAGGAGGGAGATATTGAACCCCTCTATTTCAGACTTAATATTTATGAAATAACCACTTGAATGGTGTTTTATTATAAAACTAATTATATATGTGTTCTGATTGGATTTTTAAATCAGAAACTGATTAAATGTGAATTATACAATATATTTTTTATACTTAATGTGTATTGTGATTGGTTTAATACATATTTTTTTGTCATATGAAATATATTAGTTGAATAGTGCTTGAGGTGATAGTGTAAGCTAGTTATTTGGTTAGGGTAATTGGAGTCTATACCAATAGTTTTGTAACCATTGTTATAACTACTTATACCAATGGTTTAATAAATCATTGGTAAAAGGAAATTCCAAACCAATTATGCTGAAGGTTTCTTGAAAACCATTGGTATATGGACATCTTGATGACCAAATTACCAATGGTTTTGGGAGCCATTATTATAATCTATACTAATGGTTGAAAACTATTAGTATAGGTTAATTTTCTAGTAGTGAAAGAGGATATTCATTTTATATGCAGTCAATGTTCTAGGTTCTCATATAATTTAAACATCCAGAGGTGGAATAAGTGCATACAATGGTTTTTAGTTCTTTTGAATGAGGTTTGTATTATGATATTTTTTGTTATAATCTCTTATTATTTCCCTTTTTGATGGTGGAAAGGGTTAAAGGAAGGGATAATTCAGTGACCTAAGTTTTCCCTTGGGTAGGAATTATCTCGTTTCTATGTTTTGATGTCTCTATTTTTAAAAATGGTAAAATGGTAAATTATTATTTCCAAAGGGGGTTAAGTGATATATAAATTTAGGGGGGGGGGTGAATCAGGGTATGTGATCATTTACTAAATTTATGTATTTTACTTAAACTCACACCACCCTACTTGGATCTTGACCTCTTAATTATATGGGTCACTCATTTTTCTCTTTAGTTTGTATGGATTCAATTACTCGACTTTCCTATTTTATAAAATTTTCTTATAAAAATTATTTACCCACTTTTTTATATAATTTTATACAGAAATTAAACAAACAAGAATGTAAGAAACACATATTTTTACTTGGTTCACCACCATGGGCTAATCCAAGGAGCATGAAACTGATAATGCATCAGTACACTAAAAATAATAATCTCACTAACTAGGCTTTAGGCTAAGACACTCCTACTAAGGATCACTACCCTTACAAGGAATTAAAGTAGATGCACTATCTCCCTAGATCACTTCCCCCATAGTTCCCTCTTTCACTCACTACTAAAAAGGGAAATATAGTTGGCACATAGTCCAATGAACAATATCACCCATTATTTTATGAGTTTCACCTAGTATTAATTGGTGATATTTATCTCTAGGTTTCTCCATTAAAAATTTATTGTGAAAATCTCATCAAACAACATCATATTCATCTTTCCATGAGAGGTCATGGAAACACCTCCTCATTTGGAAAGTTATTCAAAATATTCCTAGAATTATTCTTATGATTTATAGGAATAATTATGGAGGTCCTTCACTTTCTAGTGTTAGAACTGGAATACCTACACCTATATAAAATAAAACAACCACTTCTACCTTTTTTAACTTGGATGTATAAATGAATTTACACTTTACTACCAATCAATAAAACTACCCTTCAATAAATAGGCTTATCAGAGTCAATATCATAATTCACTTATTCAGGTATTTTATTTATCATGAATATATTATCTTCCTTCTTTTATGAATATTTTCATATGGTGTAGATATTCTCTCTCTCTCTCTCTCTTATTCTATGAATATTTTCATATAGTGAAGATCAATTCTCCCTTTCACTCTCCTACTCTATTTATAGTGTATTCAAACTACTCAAGGTATATCCTTCCATTTTAAAAAATATGAAAACCTTCACTAAAACAACCCCAATTATCTAACTATCCATTATTAAATATTCCACATGTGATATTTCCATGTTCTAGAAATATGGAAATAGAATACTGAGAAATCCTCCACTTAAATGCCTTATGTTTCTATCCTTCAAATTTAAACATTATTTATATCTTGGCATCCCTATTTTTTAGTTGTTAATTCATTCAATGTGTGATCTTTTATTCTTCCACAAATCTCACTCTTAAAAATTCAAGTACAACATATTTTATAATATAAGGTTCATCTCACATGAATCAAAACCTATGCACACAAAAAGAAAAATCTCTCACCTTTATGTAACTCTTAAACCACCTTTACATATTATCCCATATATAGAGATAACCCTTACAAAAGTCCCTATACACCTTTATGTAAGCTACCTCGCTACAATTTACCTTTACAAAAGCATTATACTTTTAAATTAACCTTTATGAAAAACATTAATAAACTTTAAAAAAATACAAAACTCTAGATGAACCTTATGAAAGACATAATCACTCATCTATAGTCCAACCAGACCTTTATATTACTAAGAAATTCTAACACACAAATGACCCACTCCTTGACTAGATGACATGGTGGGACCTTTAAAATCTTCTTCGCCTTACTATACATAGGTCCACCATGGAAATATTTTCACTTATACTAGGATTACCATTTCATATAGGACTTAGGGATTTCTTTTAAAAAAAATCCATCACAATACCATCCTAAAACATGGTAATATCTTTAAATCTCACATAGAATTTGATCTATGGTGTTGTGTAAACAGGTGCAACATAAAGGTTAAAGATGGCCACACCTTTTATATTTTATCTCCCCTGAATGAATTTTTATTTTAGTGATGAAAGGTTTATGATCATCTTGAATCTCACATACAAATATCTTTTTGGAATCCACTCATTTATAAGCCTGGTTATGCCAACATATATTCGATAAATTCCTCAGCCACTAACCCTTAGTGGTAGGTCACTCAAGCCAGCCTGCTCGAGTACTTTCTTTTATCCAGTTCACTAACTTGCACACTTTCCTAACTTCAAACTCACATATTCCTACTCACACTAGTGATCAAATGTACACTACCACCCTCCTTGGTGGGAACCTTTGATCTTGACCACCAGTACTATTGGTAGGATGATAGAGTTCTAGACTTGAGAGGTTTGGACCATTTTTTTAATAAAAAATTCTTTTAGCACCATTAGAAATATCTAGTATCTTCCTCATGGAAACTCACACACACATTCATTTCTTTATCTCTTTAAGGATAATAACCATAACCGGTTCTTATTTTTCTTTGTTATACTTATTTAACCAAGACCATCTTCATCCCTAGTAAACCTTCATCATGAAACCAAATACTTTATGGATTTAATGAATCCATAATAATATTACAATCATGAAATCATAATGTTATTATATGATCCTTCAAGTATCAAATATTTTCAACATCATCAAACATCATGTATTTCCAAAAAATCTAATAAAAACCCTTTGGGGTCAATATAAATTCATCTTAGTAGATAACCTTATAAAATATTTCTAATTGTTCTATTTATCATGAGACATGGTTCTTACCCTCGGGCTAATTTCTGGTGATATTTTGAGATAGTAAAATTTTCAGGAATAATCAATATTTAATTATTAAATAAATATTTATCTTGTGTATTAAAATATTGATATATCTTAAATGAATATTGGATGAAAATTATAAAACTGTGGTTGTGTCCATAATTTGTGGGTTTTTACCTTAGAGAGAAATAATTATTGAGAATGAGTTTTGGGTTACAGAATAAATAATTTCAAATATTTAATTAAAATTCCATATTGACCTAGTTGAGAATTATAAATTCTCTCCTTAACCCTTTTCCTAAGATTATCCACCACCAATGATGATGTAAACATAGAGAGTTAAAGTAAGATTTGGATGGGATATATTTTTCTTTGAGGAGATGACATAAAATTTGTGGAGTGAAGGTGAATTCATGAGATGATGATGAATAAACCATGAAATATTCTATGTAATCACCATTAGGTATGTGGTTCCAATATTTTTTTTCATTTTTTTCATTATTTTATTAGTTTTATTTTGTTTTATTTCCTAGTAAATTCTATATTTTGTATATATTTTTCTAGTTTTTAGAAAACATTGTGCATAATATTCTAACTTGGCATAAAGTATTGAAATTCAATTGAAAATATCATATTTCATGAAAAAGTTTTATGGAAATGATTTTTTACTTAGTTTCATTTATTAATAATGCAATGGAATGAGCAACGTAAGAGTAAATAAAAGAGGGAATGAGGTGTGTAATAATAAATAAAGTATGAAGTTAGCTACTTAAGAGTAAATAAAAATCTTCCACTACTACAAAAATGGGCTTTATCAGCACTCAAAATGGGCTTTAACAGTGGTAAAAAAGCACTGTAAAGCTCAACGCTGATAAGGGGGGGGGGGTCCCTTTTATCAGTGCATTTTTAGCGCTAATAAATTCCCTTCCTACTATAACATGAAATTATATAGTATCACAACCAAACAGGACTACAAAAAAATTTAGCATATCAAACAAGCAGTTCAGACAGATAAAATATGCAGTGGTAGTCAATTTGGGATCAAACGATGGGAAAAAATACATACCTAATGTGATGTACTAATTATTAATTATGATTATCAAAAGGTACCATTAAATACTATCTTCTACAAATGATATCTTATATTTCCTTAGATAAAATATATAGAGAGAGTCCAATGTAATAACCTTAAGAAAAACTTGATTAAGGCATGCATGCAAGTTATTCTTCATGTTTTTTGTGGTTAAGATTCATGTAAAGCTTATATATGGAATTTTTTATAGATTTTTAGTTCCTTTTAGGATATGTTTCCTTATGACTTAGAGAGTTTCCCCTATAGATTCCTCATGGTAGATGGATTTGGGTGATTCTTGGGACACTTAAGGAAATGTGTTCTTGTGGTTTATGCCTTTATCTTATGGTGCGTTGTCTTCTTTTCATGCCATTTATAGAATTTATAAATAGTGGGGAGATATATGCTTATTCTTTGTTCATCATAGACTCTTGATTAGTAGTCACGTAGTGCTTTTATTGGGGGATACAATTTAGAAGAACCCATGTGGGTACACTTTCATGGGGAAGTTTTCTCATTTTGAAATTTTACTGTTTTACATACATAGGAAAAGGATGGGTTGTATGACTCCAAGTAAAAACCATGAAACTTACCTTTTTAAGGGAGTTGTTAGGAATGCGGTCTGTTCATGGTTAGGAGAAACCATGTGGTACTAATATATAGTTTCACTAAGTCATTTTGACCGATTTTAACACAGTTAGTTAACTGTTTGTCCAAACTATGCAGAAGAGGGTTTCTTATCCAATGGCTCCCAAAACGTTGGTGAACAGTTTGGAAAACTGCCCAATCAGACCATGCAATTTGCCGATGATATGGCATAATTTAACGTATTTCAACATATTTCCTCCCGTCCCCTTCCAGAAACTTAGTCTAAGAGCCCTTTATCTTGAAAATTTATCCAATTTAAATCCTCTATTATTTTTTCTTTCCCTTTCGTTTTCCCCCTCTCTCTTTCCTTTTTGTTTTCATCCCTTACATGAACTCTTGGGATAAAGGTTTATATTTAGGGTGTGTGATGAATTATTAATGGGGTTTATTGTCTAAGGACTACTTAGGACTCTATGAGGCTTATCTAAGTGTCTTATGTCATAGGTAATGACTTTTGGACTGTTTTCCATATGTCAGTTGTTGTTTTCACTTAAAAATTATGTCCATTTTAAACAAAAGAGAGACACTTTGAGTGATACTGGTCACATCGTGCCTCATATTGAGGCAGTGTTGACTTGTACACGTCAAAAATTACCCATGGATCGTTATCCTAAAGTATAAACACAATTCAAATGTGTTTGTTCATTTTTACGTATGTCAGTTGTTGTTTTCACTTAAAATTCTGTCCATTTTAAACAAAAGAGAGACACTTTGAGTGATATCGGCCACATCTTGCCTCATATTGAGGCAAGATTTAATTGTACATGTCAAACATAACCCATGGATCATTTTCCTAAAGTATCAACACAATCCGAATGCATTTGGTCAGTTTTCCATATGTTAGTTGTTGTTCTCACTTAAAATTTTGTCCATTTTAAACAAAAGAGAGACATTTTGAGTGATACTAGTCACACCGTGCCTAGTATTGATGCAGGGTTGACTCGTACACATCAAAAAATGACCCATGTATAGTTATCATAAAGTATCAACACAATCAGAATGCGTTTGGTAGGTTTTCCATATGTTAGTTGTTGTTTTCACTTAAAATTCTATCCATTTTAAACTTAAGAGAGAAACTTTGAGTGATACCGACCACACTATGCCTCAGATTGAGGCAGGGTTGACTCGTACACGTCAAAAATGATCCATGGATCATTGGACTAAAGTATCAATACAATCTGAATGCGTTTTTTCAGTTTTTCGTATGTCAGTTGTTGTTTTCACTTAAAATCCTGTCCATTTTAAACAAAAGAGAGACACTTTGAGTGATATAGGTCACACCGTGCCTCGGATTGAGGTGGGGTTGACTCTTACACATAAAAAATGACTCATGTACCGTTATCCTAAAGTATCAACATAATCCTAATGCGTTTGGTCGGTTTTCCGTATGTCAGTTGTTGTTTTCACTTAAAATTCTGTCCATTTTAAACAAAAGAGTGACACTTTGAGTGATACCGGTCACACCGTAACTCGGATTGAGGCGGGGTTGACTCATAAACATAAAAAATGACCCATGTATCATTATAATAAAGTATCAACAAAATACGAATGCGTTTGGTCGGTTATCCGTATGTCAGTTGTTGTTTACACTTAAAATTCTGTCCATTTCAAACAAAATAGAGACACTTTGAGTGATACTAGCCACAAAGTGACTCATATTGAGTCAAGGTTTACTCTTACATGTCACAAATGACCCATGTATTGTTGTAATAAAGTATCAACACAATCTGAATGCGTTTGGTCAGTTTTCCGTATGTCAGTTGTTGTTTTCACTTAAAACTCTGTCCATTTTAAACAAAAGAGAGACACTTTGAGTGATATCGGTCACACTGTGCCTCGGATTGAGGCAGAGTTGACTCGTAAATGTTAAAAATGACCTATGGATCATTATCCTAAAGTATCAACACAATATGAATCCGTCTGGTCAGTTTTTTGTATGTTAGTTGTTGTTTTCACTTAAAATTCTGTCCATTTAAAAAAAAAGAGACACTTTGAGTGATACCGGTCACACCGTGCCTTGGATTGATGTGGGGTTGACTAGTACACATCAAAAATGACCCATGGATCGTTTTACTAAAGTATCAACACAATATGAATGCATTTGTTCAGTTTTCCGTATGTCAGTTGTTGTTTTCACTTAAAATTCTGTCCATTTTAAACAAAAGAAATACACTTTGAGTGATACCGGCCACACCGTACCTCATATTGAGGTGGGTTTGATTTTTAAATGTCCAAAATTACCCATTTATTGTTCTCCTAAAGTATCAACATAATCCGAATGCTTTTAGTTGGTTTTCCGTATGTCAGTTGCTGTTTTCACTTAAAATTCTGTCAATTTAAACAAAAGAGAGACACTTTGAGTGATACTGGTCACACCATATCTCAGATTGAGGCAGGGCTGACTCTTACACATAAAAAATGACCCATATACCATTCTCCTAAATTATCAACACAATCCTAATGCATTTGGCCAGTTTTCAAAATGTCAGTTGTTGTTTTCACTTAAAATTTTGTCAATTTTAAACAAAAGAGAGACACTTTGAGTGATACCGGTCACACCGTGCCTTGTATTGAGGTGGGGTTGACTCATACACATCAAATTTTATGCCTTTTATTTTTTCCTTAAGAACTTTGGCTAACACCATCAAACTACGACGCATCTGTGTTTTCTATAACGTCAGTCCTTCATCCCCGACCATTTCATCAATATCAACATCATCAATATGTTCATCTGAAATGGTAGCAATGGCATGTGATGATTGTTGTTGGACCTCAACAATAGGAGTAGAAATAGGCTCAAAATTTTTTTGTTGCTCTGCACTGTGAGTAGCAGCAGCAACATAAACAACAGCTTGAGAGACTTGTTCAGCCTCGAGGTTAGGAGCACTAGAACATGCAGAATTCATTATCTGCAAAAGTGGTTGAACAATTAATTTAGATTACATAAATTCCGTAATGATAAGATAATAACATGAGATAACAAGATCAATATTGCAAACAAAATATAACCTATTTATTAAACTCTCTTTCTTTTTTTCAAATGCTGAAGGGATTTGACACCTCTACCGATTATCCAAATCCCTTCATTGTGGTCTCATCTAACATAAAAAACGTCATCTACATTGGGACCACTGTGAAATTATTGTAATGTACCATTGAAATGATCATCCTCAATTGAATTTTTATCGTACCCTTCAGTAGTTTTGGACGATAACAGAACAATCATCCACTTTCGGTTTGCGAGATCTAGAACATAAAATACTTGTACCACTTGTGATTCCATTATAAACAGTTCGTCTTTATACCATTCTTTACTAAAATAAACTTTCACAAATACCAATTCATCTATTTTAGCACCACTTTTTTATCAACCCATTTTCCTTAAAAAATCGGCAATTGGAATGTCGTATAATTCAACCCCCATATTTTTTTTGATAATGCCAAAGTATGACATATTCACATAAATTGGATTTATGTCCTTACTACCAGAAACATGCATCACTTCATCCATAGGTGTAACTCCACTATTTTTCATGGTACTATATTCATCATTTTCATCTATATAGAATTTATAACCATTAATTACATAACCATTTTAAGATAATACATACACACTTGGTTCTGCGGCTAGCCATCGAAGTCATTCTGAAATTGAATTTGGATTTTCATCTAACTCCTTAAAAATATGGTCCTGAAACCATCCTATAAACTGTTGATTATGTGTATTTGATATCCATTTTTCATCGCTTGGTGGATTCAACTACCTAATAATTTCTTTGTGGGTTTCAATATATGGAGAAACCTCCCAACTGTTATGCAAAACATAAAGGTAGGACTGCTCCTGATCTGTAATATTGATTGTCACAACATCTCTTCTATAAATTACCTCACCATCAACGCGTCTAGTGTGACAAGATTTTGGGAGACCAATGCTTTCCACATCAGATAGGTATTCAGTACAAAATTAAATGGCTTCCTAAAAAATATATCGCTCCACAATACAACCCTCTATCTGACTTCGATTTTTAACATACCCTTTCAAAATCATCATATACTGTTCAATGGGGTACATCCATCTATAGTGCACAGGACCACAAAGTCGAATCTCTCTCACCAAGTGAACCATAAAAATAACCATAATGTCAAATAATGATGGTGGGAAGAACATTTCTAATTTACATAATATGACAACAATTTCTCTTTCCATATATGGAAATTTTTCTGGGTCTAAAACTTTGCTGCATATAGCTTTGAAAAAGAAACAAAGTTTGGTCAACATATGATGAACATTCTTGGAAAAAATGCAATGTAAAGCTATAGGAATTAAATCTTGCATCAAAACATGGCATTAATGTGATTTCAAACCTTTTAACTTTAAATCATTCATTGAAACAATGTTCTTGATATTTTATAAATACCCCTCTATAACCTTTACATCATTGGAGAAGTTGCAAAACTAATATATCTCCTCCCTGGAAAGAGTGTAAGCATCTGGAGGAAGAAACATTCGATTTTCACCCTTCACAGGAGCCAACTCTTCTCATATTCCCATGTCAACCATGTCCAACCTTACCTTAATTCCATCTTTTTTTTTCTAGGGGCATTTAACAATGTTTCGATAACACTATCACATACATTTTTTTTCCAAATGCATCACATCAAGAAAATGTATGACTTACAATCAATTCCAGTATGGTAATTCAAAAAAACTGATCTCTTTTTCCAACCGATTTTCGTAAGGTTTTTCGAAAATGGTTTACCAAAAAACAGTGTTCACATCTTTTACTTTCTCAAATAGCTGATCACTTGTTAGTGGAGACGGTGTTGTGCATTGTTCTGAACTTCTATTGAATGATGTCGTCCAAGATCGATACTTATGCCAACGGGGTAAAAATCTACAATGTTCTAGAAACACAGATTTCGATGAATGTTTCAACCTAATTGATTTCGTATATTCTTCGCACACAGGATACCCTTGAGCTCCTTTAATTCTATAGCCTTAAAAATTTCCATAAGTAGGGAAATAATTTATCATCCCATACAACATTGCTATAAAATTGAAGTATTCACTTTTATAAGTATCATACAATATAACACCTGAATCCCACAATAACTTCAAATCCTCGATCAAAGGAACCAAATAAAAATAAATATCGTTTCCTAGTTGTTTTGGTCCTGATATAAGCATAGATAACATGATGAATTTCTGTTTCATACATAACCAAGGTGGAAAGTTATAATTTACAAACATAACATTCCATGTACTGTGAGTGCTGGTTTGAAAACCAAAAGGATTCACTCCATCTGTATATAACGCAAGACAAAGGTTTCTCGGCTCATTTCCAAATTCAAGATACTCATGATCAATTATCTTCCATTGAGGAGAGTCATCCGAGTGATGTAATTTCCTATTTTTATTTCTTTTATCTGCATGCCACGATAATTGTCTTGCAGTTTCTTCACTTCCATATAGACGCCTAAACCTTGGAATGATTGGAAAGTACCATAAAACGTTTGTAGGACTAGATTTATCTTTCTTGTATCGAGAAGCACCACACTTTGGGCATTCTGTAAGTGATTTTTTTCTCCTTGAGAAACAATATACAATCTTTCAGGCAGGCATGTATTCTTATAGAAATCATACCCATCAAGCATAACATTCATTTATCTTCATATGTCCGGTTTGGGAGCTCATTATCTTCCGGGATCATGTCATTCAATAGGGAAAGTAGTTCCGTAAAACTGACATCACTCCATATATTTCCTTCTTTCAATTTTTAAAACTTCAGTACAGCTGACAATGCTGTATATTTAGTGCAACTGGCATACAATGGCATCTTTGCACAAATCTTTAACTTCTCAAACAATTTTAGGCAATCACAGAGTTCATCTTCAACTGTCCTTGTCATTTACTCAATATGATCTTCATCATCATTAACATCTGTAATCACATCCTCTATATGGTCTTCTTCATTATCCATATTTGTAATCATATATGATGATCCATAAAATGTAGTTTTATCCCAGCCAGTAGCAACATTCACTTTTTCTCCATGTTTATTCCAACATTTATAACTCCGATCTATTCCGTGACATATCAAATATTCTTCCAACTCCTCTAGAGTAATTAGTCTAGAATAATAACAACGTAAAAATAGAAAAAGGATTTGAGAAGGATCCTTTGCGTGATCCTTTGAAAACTTGATGAACTCTTTCACTCCATTCTCATACTCTATTGTCAAACAATTAGCATCCATCCAATATTTATTCATCTCCATCCTATTTGAATCTCAAATATTATTATTTATGATTCAAATACACAAAACAAGACTTACAAATATAGTATAAGAGAACCTATTCCTTATAAAAATAGATATTAATAGAGCCTAACCATTTCCAATAAATATTTGGAAATCAACAAAACCAGGATAGACCCCCATCAAAATCAACACACTTTCCAACCCCCTTACCAATAGTTCTAGCACCCACCATTCTTGCAACAAAACATTAAACATCCTTTTAACCACACCTACTAGACACCTCATTAATAATAAAATAGTCACATTAAACAACCCAAAATTATTGACCAAACTCAAATAAAATTAAAAACAATGATACAATTTTGATGAGAAAACTAATATAGTAGATACATTTCCAAACAAAAAGGGGTTCGAAGGGGATACAAATAACCTAGGTTTATCCAAAATTACTATGGAATATCATAGGTTTTGTTACCCAAATTAACATAAGAAATAGAAAATTGATGTTAGTGAACATAAATTCTATCATGAA
This sequence comes from Viscum album, assembly GCA_963277665.1. Classification (NCBI taxonomy): domain Eukaryota; kingdom Viridiplantae; phylum Streptophyta; class Magnoliopsida; order Santalales; family Viscaceae; genus Viscum; species Viscum album. The sequence goes on along the minus strand of OY728126.1, from coordinate 796,113,194 downwards.
CATCTAAATGATATGCTATAATTCTACCTCACCTTACCCAAACTTAATATCCACAGAAATATCTTACATACATTCTATACAAAAATAAATTCCTATAAAAAGGGATAAAAAACAATCCCTTAGTGTTAAAAAACTCACACATGAGGGGATAAAAATATCAAATAGTGATAAAAAATCCTTCATAAAGGGGTGAATTGTTCAAGGGTAAATCAAGAGGGCCAAACAAGATTTAAAGCATACACTATATAAAGTGTAATCTAGACATTTACCATAAACAATAGAATAGAATTCCAATCTAGTTCACACTCCATAAATCCTTTCTTAATATAAATTAAAAATTTATTAGAATCACAATCACACCATAAAAACATTTCCAATACATCATTTAAATAATTTTTCTTTCTCATTGAAATATGAAACAATCCAAAGAAGGCTCCATGAATCGTACTCCTCCACAAATCAATGCCTAAAATTTCAAGGAAATCTCCATTTTCCATAAAAAAAACCATTTTCTATTTTTACTCACACCAATACCCCTTTCAAATACATTTTCCATTACCCACACATTTAAAAAACTCCATTTTTATGAAACAGAAGAAGAGAATATAGTTAATAAACCAACTTCATGGGTCACGTCCCCTTTGAAAAATCAAACATAAACCAAGAATAATTTCAAAACATGCCTTTCATAATTTGAGCAACTTAAAACTCATATTAAAAAATTCACAACAATCCAAACATGCTAAATTATTATGTTTCCTTTTTAAAACCTACACCCAAACCCATTCGCACCTCTAGTGCCTTTGAAAACATATTTCACACCTTTCAAACAACCCATAATACTCTTTATAAGAAGTATTAAATTACAAAACACACAAAAAATAACCATTTCCTTTATTAAAATTCATTCAAACACATAGGCATGAAAAATAATAGAACCAACAACACCTAAATAGGTCAACTATCCACCCCAAAACTCACCAAGTCACATTCACAAAATAATACATACCAAGTAATATAATATGAATAGAATAATATCGATAAAGGGAACCCCACACCACTTTCCTGCTGGTATGAAACTCGAACACCCAAATGTCAAACATCTTGGTGCTCTCATCTCTTTCATATACCACATCAACCCACAAGCCCGATAACATCACATCTCACCTATAGACACCAGGGCCATCAAATCATAATCACTATCATAACCAAAGTAGTAGGGTATTGTGAATATGTATGACATAAAACTTTTTCCCTCCTCCTACCATGAATGGACCCCACCTAAAGCCTCCCCATAAGAATTATCATATCACACCTTTCCCAAAAACACCTAGGCCACCACCTCACAAGCATGGTTACATCTCTTCAAAAAACACATGGGCCACCACCCCAAAATCATGGTCACATGTCCCCCGAAAAAACATGGGCTACCAAAACCACCATCTAATGAACTAACAAACCTTTAACCATCACAACCTGTGAGATACCTACCTCACCTGGGAGAGAGAGCAGGAAAGAGTGGGTACCCAAACATCTATCATCCTCACTGAATGTTAGAAAAAACACCGGTCATGTGACTATTTAGGTTTCAAAACATAGTTCTTGATGTGGGTAGGGTGCATACATAAATCATGAATAATATAAAAGTATATAAATATAACCACACACACAAGACCAACCCATGGGTTTACAACCAAACGCTAACCAACTCACAACATTGCCACTATTGTTTCCACCTCTAAATGCATAACACTACACAATAATACACAATCCTCATTTCACATTTCCAAAAAATTCACATTATCCAACCAATTCATTTCATTATTTATCATCAACCACATTTAACCACACAACCCACCATTTAATTAATTATCAGTTGATTCCATCCCATTAACCAAACCAACCCATTACATTTAAATCATTATTAAAAAATTATTAATTCCATCACTACCCAATCATTTAGAACAAAGAAACCATCATCTCACCACCTCAAAAAGCACGACCAAAAAAACCACCGCACTACCCAAAAAGCACACCAAAAAACCCCCTCGCTGCCCCAAAATCATAGCCAACAACCATCATCTACACATTTCCCAACCACACATTTCCACCCCACAATCATGGCCACACATCACAACAAATCAATATCATTTTACAGATTTACAAAGGGTCTTTGATCATATTCCACTTTATTTTTAAGGGATTTATCAAAAAAACCATAATCCAAGGGAAACCATTTTATTATCCAAATGTAAGTGGTTAGCTAATTTCCATATTATGGTGATATCAAAACAATCACAACAAAAACAGAAATCACATAGCATATCATTGAGTGTAAATAAATCCCCCAATAGCCATTATTTTCAGTGGAGCATCTATCTTGTGCAATCATAATATCAAAAATAATAATAAGGATGTAAAAACTTGAAAATAAAACCCCTTTACCCTTTAATTTCAATTTGTAAATTACTTATATTTTATTAAGCCATCACAACCATCTTTTATAGATTAAAATGAGAATAAAACCCTCCCAAATGATACACAATAAAGAGAAATTATGGATTCCATACCTCAATGAAGCTTTAAAACTCACTTCACACCGCAAGGTGAATAATAAATGTCTTCCAACCACAACCGCACCATGATAAACCACTAATCAACCTACTAAACCAAACAATCATAAAAAAGTAGCCCAAACACACAATACAACCCAAACCAAACTAAACCATCATATTTAATATTAGAATAAGAAAAAAAGTAAAAAAATGAGGATGAGTGAAGAAATCACGAAATATCAAATATGGGAAGCCGAGAATCAAACCTCGGCGAAAGGAATCCCAAACAATTGAAGTATGGTTCACAGGGAGTAGGGTCCAATATGGAGGAGGAGAAGTAGGGTTCATGGGGAGGAGGATCCATGGAAGGGGTTTGAGGGGGAGGATAAGGAGTAGAGTTCACGACGGATTAGGGCTAGCGGCGGAGTAGGGCTAGCGGTGGAGGTCTGGAAAAGAGAAGATTGGGGGGGGGGGTTGTCACAGGGGTACAATACCGTGAGAGTTTGAGGGTGAGATAAATGGAGGGTAATGTTCACCCCATTTTATAAAATGGGACTATGGTTTTATCAGTGCTGATAAAGGGTGATTTTTTTCAGCGCTAAAATTTTAGCGTTGATAAAGGGGGCCTTTATCAGTGCTCTTTTAGAACTGATAAAGAGATTATTTATCAGCACTAGAAAAGTGCTGATATAAGACCCCATCCTTAAACCTTACTTAATATTGAATTAAATGAACAATTCACATCGAGGATATTTTAAGGTTAAGAGTTTTAGAGAATTAGTACATAACTATTACATCTCAAAAGATTACAAAGTAGAAACTTCTACTAAGTTTCCATAAAATAAAAACTCTTAAAAAGAAATATGTCCAGTTCCATGTTTTAGGTAGCATGAATTTCCCTTGATCCCATCCTTGAACCTATTCCATGTTAAGTCCTGTGAAAAACATTTCAAAAACTTGGGATGAGCATAAAAAGCTCAGTAAGGGATACACAAAGAATGAAAACTGTTAGTTTTTCAAAACAACAAGTAAACCATGTATACTTTATCAAAGTAATAATTTTCACCTTTTCGAAGTAGTAAAAACTCTTCACTGAATAAAAGTTCATTATTTACCCTTATATAACCAAAAGATTACCATAAAACCCATTTAAAGATCACATAACATATAAAGGTAACTTGGTACATAAACATACTTAAGTGGAATAACCATACAGTTGACTTCCACACATACTTATTGGAATAGCCATACGGCCGACTTCCACACATACTTAATGGAACAGCCATACGGCCGACTTCCATACCCAATGCATTGGAGGTTATAACGTAACCACCCATCCTGGTATTCACGGCACCACCCGTCATATGGTTTATCACGTAACCACCTGTAAAATGTCTAAGTACCATTATAAAATTATAACACATAAAACCAACATAAAGGAATGATAACATTTCCACATTTCAATCACAATATATCATTTAAATATATTGAAATAATAGAATCCTTTATCAAAACCATTTTCAATACCAAAATAAAAAAAAGTATATGGTATTTATTTTATTTTAAAAACATTACAGCTTGTTGAGGAAGCCAAAGATCAAATAGTACTCGCGGCGGTGGAAAAGGTCATTGTCACCGTGTACGTAAAAAGAAACATTCCTTTTTGTCATTTAGTAAAATGCTTCGTAGAAAAAAGATTCCTTTTGAATAAACATAAAAGTCAAAGGGGTTTATACACCGTATAAAATAAGGTTGTGTATAATACAAAATATGCCTCAATGAATGGAGATTGAGACGAAGACCCTTACAAAGACGGTATCCTTGGTTTAAGGATAAATCAATTGCATAATTATGTGTGAAAAAAGAATACACCAAATATAAGTGGATATTAAGTGTAAAACAATCAGAGGTAATTCACACATATTCATAGAACAAAATATTCAAGGAGTACAAGTTTATCCCAAAGAATCAAATTTGGGTTAAGAAGTTCCCTTGCAAAAATTTGACAGCCTAACGACGTCACTTCAAAATTCAGAAAAAGAGTTGATGAGAGATAAAAAAGGGTATCTCATCACTTGGACATAAAATTTACATCAATAAGGATATATGAGAACATATACCAACATAAAAATATGTGAATTAAAAGACCCAACAAAAGAAGTCTTTTAAAAAGAGGAGGGTGAAAGGTTCTCTTACCGACTTGGGTATCTTTCGAAACATACACCCCATGAAAGAAAGACAATACATCATTGATATAAATACTCATAAATGAAAGTATATTACACAAAGAGTAGAATAATGGGAATTACATACACCACTCAAAGGAAATTGTGGAAAATGTAGCATAAATCTCACAGGAATAAAAGTGAGATGAAAAATCCCTTACGAAAACTCGGTAGCCTAACAACGCCACTTAAAACTTCCAAAATGGATTGATGAGAGAAATTAGGGTCTCTCATAATATTAACATAAAGTTTACAGAAAGAGGAATATAAAATAACATCCCCTAACATAACAAATAGGATCTTAAAAGAAGTGAAAAAAAGGAGGGTACTTAAAAAGAAAGAGAGAGGTTAGATCTCTTACAAAAATTCGGCAGCCTAACGGCGCCACCCAAAACTTCCAAAATGGATTGATGAGAGAGAATAGGGTATCTCATAATATGAACAATAAAAATTACAGTAATAGTAATATAAAAGAACATCCCAATAACAAGAAAGATGAGCTTCAAAAGTAATTACATAAAAGGGCGTACTTAAAAAGAAAGAGAGGAGTAGGATCCCTTACCTCAAGTCCAACTTTTCTTGTTCGTTTATTTATATTCCTGAATAATAAACTTTGGTCAATTTATAATTTCTTAAGTACCTCCTATAAAGATTATTATTCAGTTCATATCACATATTTTAATGTTATAATAATTGGTTAATAATATGAGTTCATATCAGATGTTTTTGTCGATGTTTGGTACATGAGTCAAAAATTTAACTTGTTGGAAAATAATTTTTCATGTAGTTATAGGTACATAATATCCAGAATAGTATTGATGTTTTAAATATCATATATATCCAATATATATTCATTTTATACTATTCCATAGAATTTGGATATAAAAATTAAAATCACCGTTCATGGAGACGGTAGGCCGTACGTACGCATGAACGCTACTTTCATTTTTTTATCATATTAATGGAATTAAAACAAAATGAGAGATTTATATATATGTTATAATTCCAGAATGATATCCATCATTTAGATTTAATATATTACATATATATCCATTATATATATGTACTTATAATAGTACATAACATTTTGAGATAAGAAATGAAATGTACCGTTCATGGAGACGGTAAGCCGTACGTACGCATGAACGCTACTTCCATTTCTATTTCATATTTAATGGAATTAAAACATAATGATACATAATAGTATTTTAATTCTAGTATGGTATCATATATAATATCATTAAATATATCCTTTATACGTACCACATATGGTATTAACGAATCAAATCACTTTGAGGGGGCGGTAGTCCGCACTTCCTTAAATGAAGATATCGCGTTTACCCATAATGGAAACCATAAAGGTATGCCATAAATGAAAAATACAGAAGCTTAAGTAAACCATAAAAATATTATATATAATATATAAATATAGTGTCATCTTAATGGACACCTTTGAAGGTGTTAGAATAATGTTGAACAATCATCGTTTCGTGAGGCAGAAATTCGCCATCCACAGAAACAGTATGTTCTTTAACCATTAGATGTAGGTGTGTGTAAGTGTAGCTCAAATAATTCTTATAACAAAATCCTAGTATATGTAAGATACTGTATTTGTTACAAAAGAAATTAATAAAAATATTTTAGGGGGTTGGAGAAGCAAAATAAAACAAAAGGAATCAAGTGAATACACTACCTTAAAATCGGGTAACTCCCTTTGGTTTGAGCTAAAAGTCTTCCTTGGGAAGACTTCTGCCCAAAGTGAGGCTTCAAGGAGTTATATAGGGATGTGGAGAGACAAAATGGGGAGGGTTTGGCTGAGCCAAAGGCTTTGGAAGTGTGGGTAAGGAGGTAGAGGTGGGGGCCTTTTATAAGAGGAGAGGAGGGGCACTCTTGGAAAGGTATAAAATATAACTTTATTTTCAAATGAGTTTCGGATTTTAATGGTCCCACATTGATGTGTTTCGAGTATAAGGTGATAAGGGTTCTAAATCCACCCATACAATAGGTTTTGGACATGTGTAGGTCTTAGATTTTATATTATCTTTCCATTTTATTTAAATCGTTAAATAATGAGGTCATCGCTGCATCATCATGATGTCATAAATAAATTAATTTATTTAATGTCTAAAAATTATAAACAAAATATCATGATGTAAGAAATATTTTTATCTTTCTAATTAATATTTATAGTCAAAAATATTACTAGTATAACACCATGTAAAATTGTTTTAGTAAAACATTTCATGTTTGTGTCATTTTTACTTTAACATTAAATAAAAAGTTATTTATGTCATTTCCCAACCAAAGTGGCTCCATGGGGTTCCCAAGTTTACCCATGGATTGTCTTGGTCGGAAATGACACATCCAATGAGGTTAGGACATGTTTCAAGCTCATCTCATATTATTAAAACATTATTTTTACCTTAAACTACACTAATCACCTCTAATCACGATTAAAAACTTAATAAGTTACTATTCACCAAAAAAATTATTTTAATCCCATTGAACCACATTTTACTTATTAATGACAACCATGTATGTCGGATTTTTGAAATTCAAAACACAAAGATGGCAAAATTTCATTTAAACGGAAAAATTAGTTTTTATTAGTACCACTTAGTGGTTTCACTATTCATCAAAAATTGAAGTTTTTCAGAAAAATACCAAAACTTCACCCTAAGCTATATTTGATATTACGTATTCAAAAATGAAGTCCATTTTAAAAAATTCAAAACACATAAGTTGCATTAATTAATTTAATAATTAATTCCCGCTGTCAGAGCAAATAACGTGTTTTTATGAAACAATAAGTATTAAAAGATTGACACTAGTTTAAGTCCGATTTCAAAGTGAAATTAATTTCAACGACCACTATTGGATTTAATGGTAAAAATATTTTCTAATTTCACTTTAAAACCAATTCAAAAGATAATCTAATCATATAAATAAATTAGATTAAAAAGAGGTTTTGAATTAAAATACAACATTTTACACTATTCATTAAAAAATGAACTTTATCAGAAAGATATCAAAAATTTACACAAAGTAAATTTTGATGTCCCAATTCTAAAGAAAAGTTTCATTTGGTCCAATAGAATGTATAATAGTGAACAAAACTATATTTAATGAAGGTTCACCATCAAAAGGCGATAAGTGAACCTTTAGTGAAAATTAGGGCATATATGCCTAAAATTGAATTCTTTCCGTATTTTAAGCCTTTATCTTTTATTAGATAAAAGTAAAAACATTTAAAAACATATATAATCATATTTTAGTTATTTCTATCCTTTCCCACCAATAAAACGACTATGTGTTAACTACAATTTAAAATAATATTATTTTATTACTAGTGTGCAACGTAAGATTTCAATGAAACTCTTTGTTGCGTATCGGGTATGCTATCGAACATAGCAACACTTTAAAGTAATATTAATATTTTATTCACAAATATGGATAAATATAAAAATTTCATATTCTTTATTTACCTGGGGTGTTATAGCTGATAAAGGGATCCTTTATCAGTTCTTTTAATTAGCATTGATAAAGAATTACCTTTATCAGCGCTGATAAAAGGTGGCGCTTCTCTTTCCCATTTTTGTAGTAGTGTACATAAGAATAAATTTTGGGTTTGAGCTATATTCTTCTTCCAATATAGTATCAAACATTGATATCAGGAGTCTTCAGTATTATAACTTGGAAGGGAGTTTGGATACCAACATAGTATCATGGAGAAGCTCAAGAATACATCACACAACCAAAATATCATATAAACCCAATGAACATTACATTCTCCCTTCAACACTCTTCATGTTGTATGTATTCATATTTGGGAATTCATAATGCCTCAATGATGTATTCTAAGGAATACCCAACACAACCTCACATCCACTCTCAAAACTACATTAGTTCCAATGAAGCCTCAAGTATTTACACAATATCCATTCTCATGTCGGTACTGTCTTGTACCAATCCTTGTAATTACATTAGCTACCCAATAATATCTTGCATACATCATTGAGATTACATTTACCTGACAAAACATTCTATGTTACTAAGTTTATCAAATATCAAATTCCATCTCCCATGAACATCAACCAAATAATTTTTTATTATATTTCACATAGAGATTCTAGGAAGTTTCAAGAATGTATTTTGAAATCCATTAAGATTATCACATGCCTATACGACTAACATGCACAAAGATAAGATAATTCATTAAAAATTGTTGCATTAAATTAGAAAATGAGATAATAACACATCCATGTGGGGTGATCATGAGAAGATATGAAATGTTATTTGTATGAATCAATTAGAAAAGTTATATGAAGACACTATAAGATTAAGGGATGTATAATCCACATGGTAGTGATAAAAATTACTATGTACACATTTACAAATCACATAGGTGGGAAAATGAAATTATAGAATTTGTATAATAGGAGGAAAAGGACAATTAGAGGGTGATTTTGATCGATAGAGGACAAGAGTACATAAGAGGAAAAGACGTGAAAATCACAAAGGTGGACATAGCTGAGAGGAAGAAAAAGCTAGAGGAGTGCACATGTGATCTGGAGGAGTTGGATGGAGATTATCTTACCACTAACACATAATCTTCCATTATTTATGTTTCATATATGTGATTGATACATTACTTGATTTGTATATAAATTAAAATGGATACAATTTCTTTTAATCGATTTATTCTTGTTCTATTTATTGTTAATGTATGTATATGTGATTCTTGTATTATTTATTAATGGTTCTACCACACAATATGTGAATGGATAAACTCATAGGTATGAGGAAAGTAGTGAGAGTGGAAACTCACCCTTGAAACTAAGGTTTATGACACTGAACCAGATGAAAAGGAAAAATAGTTAGGTGAAAACATACACATAGGGTGATTGAAAACCACCACTACTAGGATTAAAAACCCTAATAGAAACCCAAACTCTAGAAAAGGTGATAACACACACATCTTAGATACTGATAACTCATTTCTCATGATTTATAATTGGTATGAAGTCCTATGGAAACCTCCATTTCCACTAGGAAGACCTAGGAATTGACTCATGAAAGGGATTCCTATAAACTCAATGATGGTTGATCATTTTATTTTCATGATCAATGGGTAGTTTATAATGATTTGGTTAGAATCATTTCACATTAAAGTGAATAACATTTTAGTGTACGGAAACTCTTTTTTAATTGAATCCTAATAAATATTACACTTTACTATCCTCTCATCCAACTCATTCACATTTTTACACACTGTATTTTCTTTTTTTATTATAAAAATCAACCAATATATCTTTTAATTCCATATTTTCCCTATGGTTATTAAAAAATACTCACTAATTTTGTGTTTCAATGAATAGGGGAGTGTGTTTTTACACAATGATACATTTACAATAGTCAAAATTGGCACCATTATCGAGTGAAGGAGTGGGAATTACAAGTTTTTTCCTAAAAAATAAAAAAAATTTAAATCATAAAACTATTATTATTAGAAAAATAAAAAATCTAAAAAATATCATAATAAACTTCATTGTCACATTTTATTAGTTAAATTAATAGTAAATATCTTGTGGATAGTATTTCTTTCCTATCCTATTACATCATTATTCTAATGAGCAATTTACTTAACTTTTTAGGTTTTATTTATAGGAAATAGACATACTCAGGTGGGAATATTTGCAGAGGAGAAATTATAGAATATATTGGAACCTTATATTAATATTTTAGGAATGTGATGGATCAAACCCAAGGATTATTATAGAACACAATTTATAAGGTGAAAAATAGAAAAGATAATCTACACTATAGTTGGTAAGATACTATAGGGAGAAAGAAAAACAAGAAGAGGCCATTCTCAAAACACTTCCATGTTCCCTATGAATAATGAAATTTCATGATTTATGGAGGGGGTGGATAATATGATACACTTCACTCGACTTGGGGATCTCAAAGGGGCATTTGTAGCTGTTGTTATGAGGGTTGCTACTATGGAACCTTGGGAGCATACTGTAGAAGTTTTCATACTAATTATTTGAGGAGTAAATCATACTTGGTCAACTGAGGAAGAAATACACTAAATATTGAGGATAGTTTCTAGTAAATCATGGCTGTAGGGATTAAAACCCAAATAATAATTTGGAGAAAACCAAATAAAAATATATATTTATTGATTTCTTGGTTTAGATTTCATTTGATTTTCAATAATTCAAATTTTCTCACATTGAGCGATTCTTTATTTTTTAGGATTTAAGCATAATAAGAAAATAAGATAGAAATGGAAAAAAACATGTAATAAAAAGATCTTAATGAGAGGGGAGTATTTTACTATTACATTAATTTCAATTTGAATTTCATTGATAATGATTTACTAAAATTCCCTGCAAGTAAGAACCGTGTGTGTGTGTAGTGGTGGGGGGGTAGTGAGTGTACATAGGTGTTGTATGTGACTAATACTACTTGATATATTATTTTCATTATGTTATATGAGATAAAATTTCCCTAGACACTTAAAATTAATTAAAAAATGGAGTAATGGAGTGTAAAAGGATATAATTTAGGTGAATAAAAATTAAGACATGTTTTAACTAGAATTTTGAACTCAATCAAAGGGGTTTTTACTGAAAAAAAGTAGCACCTCAAGGATCCAAATTAACGAACAATTCTATAAGTCATATGAACTGTAGTAAAATGAATGGTTAGGATTAAACTACAAGTTTCATAATATATCTTGTCATTGGTTGTGTGTGTGAAAAATAAATATCCATAAAATAAGAGTAAATGAATACCCGAGAGTTGGAATCCCTTAACCTACTTCCATTATCGAACTATTACAATTATTCTTAGGGGATACTTAATATACGAGACGGTTTAGTTCAAGGTGAGTCATACTCATTTAATAAGTGAAATTTCACATTCCATTATGTTTAAAATCAACAAAAATAATGAATGTTCTAAGTTTTTAAGGGATGTGGAAGGTAATGGGAATACTGAACTGATTCAAACAAGGGGAATATGAAATATAAATTTTTTCTATAAGTTGTTTCAAGGAAGTGTGAAATGGATTAGTGAATGAGGAACTTGAGGGAGAATTATTTTTGAAGGTGTTACAGTTGATATCTTTATTCAATTAATCTCTTACCATTTAAAATCCATTGACTCAGGACTCAAATTGATGATAACTGAAAAAGTGGTGAGATTTTTTTGAAAGTAATTACTTGAGGAAAATTAACCACTCAAGTGTGGGGAGGGATATGTGGTTTTGCATATTTTTTTCATTATTTTAATCTGTTTATTAGTTTTATTTTGCTTTATTTTTTGGTAAATTCTCTAGTTTGTATATAGTTTTCTATTTTTTAGAAAATATTGAGCATAATCTTCCAACATAGTATAAATTATTGAGATTAAATTAAAAATATAATATTCCATGAAATATGGTTTATATAAATGATTTTTAGTGATTTTTTTGATTAATAATGTAAAGGAATGAGATGAATAACTGTAAATAGAAGAGAGAATGAATTTTATAAAAATTAATGGAGGATGGAATGAGTTGTGTAAGAATAATTGAAGGATGGAGTTATTTTTGTAAGAGTAATTTTTTTATAATAATTATAATTTTGAGTTTGATCTACATTCTACTTCCAACATAGGGTTATCCCTTTATCCAAGAATTCATTATTGTGCTAATATTTTCCTATATTAAAAATCTATGGGGTGTTGAGATGCCAACGTACCATCATCGAGAAGGCCAATAATACATCATAAAACTAATGTAGTGTAGCAACCCAACACACACTATATTCAGAATGCCTCAAATATATATTCTGAGGGTGAACCAATATAACCTCACATATAATCTTGATAATACATCAGTTCCAATGGAACCTACAACATCAACACAACATCCTTTATAATACTATCACTTTTGTATTCCTATATCTTACATTACATCAACTACCCAGTGCCATCTCACATCTATCACTAAGATCACATTCACCTACCAATACATTCTACATTACTCAATTACCTAAGTTTGAAATTCCATCACCCATGAACATCAAATTAACACTTTTTCATCATGTTTCACATGAGTATTTAAGTAAGTGTTGGGAAGAGATTTTGTGATCCATTAAGATCATCTCATGTTCAAGTGGAAAACATGCACAAAGAGGAGTGCCTTTATTCAAGTTGTTTTACTAAATTGAGAAATGGGACCACAACAACTCCATGTGGAATGATCATGATTTGAAATGAAATATTATTTATATGTATCAGTTGGGAAAGTTTGAGGAATATATTGGATGATCAAGGGAAGTATGATCCATGTTTCAGTATTCCAAATTACTATATACACATGTCCAAATCACATAGTTAGGTGGTAAAAGGAATTTATAGAATGTGTATAAGAGGTGTATAAGGAAAATCTGAAGGGGATTTCACTTGGTATAGGAATATGGAACATAAGATGAAGGGTTGTGTAGATAACCAAGGAGGAGATATCTAATAGGAAGTAGAATATATAGTAGTGAACATATGATCCAGAGGATATGGAAATTGATTATCTTACCACTGAGCCATTCTATTCCTATATTTTAATTTAATATATATGATTTTCATGCTTCTAATGTTTTATATAAATTCAAATAGAGGCATTGGTTTTAGTTGATTCATTATTATTCTATTTAATGTTAATGATTTCATCTATGTTTTGTACATTATTTCTTAATGATTATACTAAAAAGTCTACAAGTGGATAAAATTTTGGGGATGAGTTAATTAATGAGAGTGGAAGATATTACTTATAAATAAGGTTTATGATACTGAACTAGGGGAAGGGGGAGAGTAGGAAGGTTATAAACTACAATTAGGGTGATTTATAACCACCCCTATTGAGAATTACAACCCTAAAGAACCCAAACCTCTAGGGAAGGTGGAAACACACACATATTAGAGAGTGATAACTCAAAGATCCTAATTGATAATTGGTATAAAATCCTATAGTAACCTCTATTTTTAACATGAAATCCTAGTAATTATCTCAAGAGAGAGATTCATAGGAACTCAGTGACGGTTTCTCATGAATTTTCATAATCAGTGGGTAGTTCAGAGTGAGTTTATTAGATTTATTTACCTTGTAAGTGATGAACACTTTAGTGGATGAAAAATCTTTAGTAATTGATTCCCAGGTAATTTTTCACTTTATTATCCTCCCATCCATCACATTTATATTTTTCACACACTCCCTTTTCTGTTTTTGTAATAAAACTCAACAAATAGAATTTGAAATTCTATCCTATCCCTATGGAGACAACCTGATACTCACTGATATTATGATTAAATGAATAAAAATATCTTTTATTTTCTATGGATAATTCCCCATGAAGTATAATCTATATTTCTCATATATAAAATGTTCAATGATTTTAATTTTATTGAGATTTTATTCCTATATTATTTATGAATTTCTTGAAATTTTGGTGAATATTCAAATACATTTTTGATCATGGATTTCTCTCACATAGATAATTAAAGAATTTTAATTATTCTATGATGATTTTCATAATTTTTTTGATCCACTTTATTCATTAGTGAATGAATTTATGGGTGTCTAGAATTATAATGACCACTAAATTTCTCATTCCCCATTATTCTCCTCACCCTGTGATAGGTAATCACTATCATCCTTCTCAATGAAAGATAGTTCAACCATGGAGGTTTATTATGGGGAGATGATTGATGAAGGGTTAAAATGGAACTGGTTAGGTTTGAAAATGAAAAGGTACATGATATCAACATGATATGGTCGAAATATATAAAGTTGAGAGACTCTCAAACGACAGTTTTTTCATGATGTCTTGACTTAAAAGTGACAATGATGGTGAGTGGCGACAATGATGCTCTGATAAGGTGAGGTGGAAATATATGGGGACATTGAGAGAGTTTATATAAACATGTGACTTAAACAGAGGCCAAATTAATTAAAAAAACATATAAATCAATGAGAGAACCTGATCCATGGAGAAAACTCTACTGTACGACGTGTATTCCATAGATTCGACATCATGTTTAGTATATTGGTTATGGTGCTAGGATTTCAATGGGTTATTAAATATCACACGATGTGTGACCTCCTAAAAAAATGTTCTTCACCACATTTTATTGGTTTATAGGGATTTTTAGAATCCAATAAATAACACATGATATGTAATTTCATAATATATACCACGTTAGATCCTAGTATTCATTAATGGGAGTGTTTAAGTACATGAAAAACCACCTTCAAACTTCACACAATACGTAGAGAACATGTCATGTCCATGGGAATACACTATACATGTTGAATGATGCTTGAAATTTATCATAGAATAAATAGAGGTTGGGAACTTTGTGCATGTTAGAACAACATGACTTGGGAATTGATAATGTACAGTCTAACTAACACTCAATTTCCACAAACCATGTCTAGAATAAGGATATTCCATGTTGGATAGATTCACACAATATGGGACATGTGGTACATGCCTGAGTGACTCTTCATGTGAACACATATTTTTTTAATACATGAATAGATAGTAGTAGTACATGACTGGCTACTTACTAAAGTTCACACACCATGTATCATGGAAGTACATATCACGCGATATTCATTTCTTAGTGTTATTCATATCCTCACAGCTGGTTGTAAAAATTGAAAAAATTAATAGTCTATTCTGAGATTTCTTCACATAGATTATGATGGTGTGGATAACTTCCTCTGTTGGAGTTATTTATATTTAATTTTAGATAGTTTTAGTCCTTTAGATTTATGGAGATGATAACAGAGTTCATGTGAGACATTTAGAGTGGGTTCAAGAATGGTAACCTTTATATAAGCATACCAATACTAGGGTATGGTTTACTTGTATTTTTTATAGAGTCAGTAACCTATTTTAGATATAATTAAGATATGGAAAAGGTCCTAAAAACTTCAAGAATAAAGTTGGTACCCCTTGTTCCCAAAAAGGTGTGGTCCTATATAGGATCTTGGAACCTTCTCATTAGAATTTCCATATTGAGGTAAACATACTCTATATGAATAATAATGTAGGTAAACCCTCTTTGAGATGGAGTGATTTTCCTCAATTTATATGTTTAGTAACCCCTAGAGCTGTATTCACATCTCAATAAGGAGTGGGTCCCCCACTATAGTTTTAGAGAGGCAACATGGGAGTTATGAGAGTTGGGTAGTTTGGATGTTTCGTGTCCTATGACATATCAGACATAGTTGGTTGACTTTTAGATATTCCTTATAGTTAGGATATCAACTTAATACATGATTGGTTTTCCCTAATAATTATCATCACACTAACCATGTATTAAGTAAAAATTGTAGGAGGAGTTTAGTTGGAATAAAAGGGGGGAATCAACTAGTACTAAAGGAAAGATATGTACCTATTAAGAATATATTTTAGGGGCTGTTTGAAGAAGGATTTAATGATGAAATTTTCTCAATAAAAAGATCTAATTTTTTTGTTGAAACAAAAACATCCTAGAAAGAAAGAATCCATACCTGGAGGGAAAAAAAGAGAAGAAACTTTATCTTTAGATAAAGTAGAAAAGGTTATCCTAGTTTTGGAAAGTAATAAGAATCCACTCAAGAATAATTTTGAGATGACACTAATGGCCACCAAGGAGGGAATACAAAAATTATTCCTAAATGTCACTACAAAAATCACCACATGGAAAGAAAATAAGCCTAGTGAAAGTTTTCTCTAATAGAAAAAAACCTAATAGAATATGGAATGGAATGGTAACAAATTAAGAAAAGTGTAAAAATGAGACCCTTCCCATAATAGATAAAAATACTAATCCAATAAAGAAGAGGCTTACCAAGGAGAATTATTTTTATGTGAATGAAGTGGATGAAGTGTGGGAATTCCTTTCCCAAAATATGAAAAAGGGATAAAGAAGGGTGGAAAGAAATGGGTTGGTTCAATTTGGCTAACCCCACTACTCTACCTGAGGAGGTATGAGGTACCACTATACCCATATATTAAATATTTTCTAACTATTTGTGAGATAATTTTTTCCTATGGGGGAGATACAATCTATGGGGTAGCAGTGCTGGAAATGCACATGCGATGGAATTGAATTTTAAATATATCCATAACAGAAAAGTACATGAAATGTCACGACCCGTCCCCCGGGGCACGTGCCGTGACTACCCCAAGCCCGCCTTCCATAGGCCAGGGGATGAAGACTAGCACCAAAGGCGTAATTCCCTAAAACTGGGAAGACATTGCCTTTATAACCTGTAAACACACACACAAACAAGCACACGGCTGGATACAAAACACCAAGTAAACTGTAAAACAAATGAGTGTTGAAAGTAAAAGGGGCCAGAATACAAGACCAACTGAAAAGTACTAGTACAATTGTGATACAATACAATTGAAGAAAAGGGAAGGCCAGCTTCTGGGTCATCCTCCGAGGTTCCTACCTGAAGGGTAGGTACAGATCGCCTCCTCAGCACTCCTCGTCCATCCGTCTCCTCTGTGTACCGACTCATTGTAAGGTCCACCTACATGTACTGTCCAGTCCTCGTACTCTCGGCCTCAGTAAGCGCTGTCCTTCATCTACATCAAACACAACAAGGTGCGGGCATACCCCGTGCAGGGGTGAGTATAACGATACTTAGCAGGAACCCCGAGACACTCTAGGTCTCACAAAATCCAATAAGGATAAAACACAAAGTATGAAATCAATAGATAACCTTACTTAGGTATATGACCATACATATACCCAAGTTATCAAGTAATCCATCTCAATCATGAGGAAAACACATAGGTTCCGACTCAGCTCACAACAGGATTTATTCTAGGGGTAGTATCAAGTAACATTCCCAGTCACAACATCGAACACCTCTACTGTTGGAGAAATCCTCCTCTATCGAGTATAGTGGGCCTGCTGCATTACACAGAGGCACTTCCCACTAACCTTGGACTACTGATGTACTCCTATTGTCGAGTACTGTGGGTTTTCTACGTCACACATAGGCCCTCCCCATCGTGGGTCTGCTGCTTCACACAGAGGCACTCCCCCTCGTAGCCTACTGAGGTACTCCTCCTATCGAGTATCGTGGGTTTTCCGCGTCACCAAGGCGCTCACCACTGCGGGTCTGCCGCGTCACCAATGCACTCCCCATTGGGTCATTCGAGTCACTCCGAGTCGAAACAGTCAAAAGTCGTCAAGTCTCAGCCAGTCACAGGGTTCCGTACGTATCGCGCTTGGGGAAACAGCTTCCCAAGCCACAGGTCAAATACTCTAACTTCCATGAAGTCCCACAAAAAGTTTCTCAAAGGTCCATCATGTCATAGGGGTCTCAACGTAACAAACGACACTTCAATCGGACGTCTGGTCTCTGAGTTATTAGCCTTTTAGTCCCAGGGCCCCGGTTGGATTCGTGATCGATCCAACCTGACCATTCCCCATATTAATCCAAAACACAATGGGGTATCACTCAAAGGTACTGACTCGCTCCAAGATTTACAGTGCTGCTGATGGTTCGTCAAACAGACATCTAGTGCCAAAGTTATGGCCAAAAGAAAGTAACTAGGTCGTAGTGGGCCCGGGTTTGGTTCGACCCGGCCCGACCCGGTTTAGGTCGACCCAGCCCGTCGGGTCCGGCCCGACCCGTGAGGGCCATGAGGGTTCTGCGAGGGCGTCTCGACCCAGGGGTTACTGCGAGAGCGCGGACCGACCATGGGTACTGCGAAGGCGTGGACCGGCCACGAGGGAGAAAACCTGCCGTGAGGGCGCAGACTGGCCATGGGGATCGGACCGGCCACGGGGCGGCGGACCGACAGTGAGGGCGCGGACCGGCTGCGAGGGCGTGGACCGACCACAATGGCATGGACCGACCGTGAGGTCACGGACCGGTCGTGAGGGTGAAAATGGGCCGCGAGGGGGCGGAACCACCGCGAGGGCTCGGAAAGGCCACGACGGCGCGGACCGGCCACGATGGCACGGACCGGCCACGGGGCGGCAGACCGGCCGCGGGTCGATGGTCCAGCAGGGGGTCGGTGGACCGACCGCGTGTTGGCAGTCCAGCTGTGGGATGACGGTCCGACGATGACTACTCGGCGGACGGCAGCGGCGGCTCTGCGGACGATGGCAGCGGCTCGGCAGACAGCGGCGGCGGCTCTGCGGATGGTAGCGGTGGCTCAGCGGATGGCGGTGGCGGCTCGGAGAACGGCGGCAGCAGCTCGGCGGACAATGACGGTGGCTCTACGGACAGCGGCGGTGGTGACGGCTCGGCGGATGGCGGCGGCGGCTTGGCGGATGGCGGCGCTGCGAGTGAAGGAGCCACAAGGCACGGAGGTCGCGAGGCAGTGGTGGCCGTGGGGCGGTGGCATTGCATCATCGCCTTCATCATGTTCAACACCACAAATCATCACAAAATTTGCAGAGGGGTCGGTCCATGTTTGTTTGGCCCGTACCCTCCGCATTGGGTGGTAGAAAACGGCTCAGCATAAATAAGAATAAAGAACGTCAAAACCTCCTGTAATGATTGTTCCCAACCTACAAAAGAAATCATTAGCATTCTTAGTTTTAAAAGAAAGGAAGAACATGGGAATATAATCATACACAAATTAAACCCCTACTTCGGGTTGTTCGTTGATGTTGGTGTGAGAATTAAGTATGGACATCGATTCGTCTTAGATGAATATGTCCCACATCGGAAGAATTATCGATGAAGAAGCTCGAAGTTGAGTTTGGAATTCTTTGTTGGCAGAGCGTTCTTCATTGGTGGAGCATTATTTGTTGACGGAACATTCTTCGTGGAAGAACGTGTTCTTTTTTGGAGAGCTTTCTCCCACCAAGAGCTCTCTCTCCTTTTCCAACTAATGTTCTCAAAAGAAAAACCCACCAAAATAAAAAGTGTTTCCCAAATTTTAATTGTTGGCACAATTTCAAATTAGCTAAATTAATTAACTAATTTGTCACAATTTAATGTGGTGCGTTGGCATAATTTAATGTGGAGGAATCTCAAGAGGCTCCTCCACATTAATGAGGGAGTTGAGAAGTTTCTACCTCATTAAGAGGGGTTTTCAAGAGGTTTAGGCCTCGGGTGGTCCCCACCACCATAACCTCTCATGGGAGGATAGGCTCGGGTGGTCCCCACCACCAAAACCTCTCATGGGAGGTTAAGGTTTGGTGGTCCCCACTACCAACTTCCACATGGATTGGTTACAACAAATAAAATAAAATGTGTGCTTTATTTTATTTTATTATTTCCATAAAAAACCCAAAAATTACCTTTCACCCTCGACCAACTTCCGTCGAGGTGAAAGTATACTTAAGAAAATACCAACGTTGCAAGTTCAACAGTGCCATCAGATTTCAATTCTGAGCATTGGTTTGAAAGTTACAAAAACCCTCTTCCACGTTTACTGAACGTACCCGAAAAAAAAGTTCAGAAATTCATTCCGGGCAATCTGGGCCTCGGAATCACACGCTGTCAATTTTCACAGACTCGTAAAATTCCCATTTAATTAAAAAAATTACATGTAAATTCTGGGTCTTTACATTCTCCCCACCTCAGGGCTCTATGTCCCCGTAAGCCACAACTCAAACTAGGTAAACAAGTGGGGGTACTGAGTACACATCTGAGCCTCCCGCTCCCATGTGCTCTCCTGGAGGTTCCTGTGCGGCCAGCGAACATGCACCAGAGGTATCGACCATCCACAAAGGACCCACTCATGTCGATCCTCAATCTATTTTGGAACCTCCGTAAAAGTCGTCCCATCGTCGACGTCCATCTCACCAAAGTCGATGACGTGAGAAGGTTCATGCATGTATCTCCTCAGCTGAGATACGTGGAAGACATCGTGAACCCGGTGCAACTGAGGTGGAAGAGTTAAGCAGTATGCCACCTCACCAACTCTACTGAGGACTTGAAAAGTTCCGATGAACCTTGGAGATAACTTGTCTCCTCATCCAAATCTCCATACACCTCATCGGGGTGAGACCCATAGAAAGACGTGGTCGCCATCCTCGAACTCCAGAGGCCTCCATCTCCTGTCGGCATATGACTTCTGTCTACTCTGTGCAGTCTTCATCCACTACTAGATGATCTTCACCTTCTCTATGGTAGCCCGAACCATTTCTGGTCTCACGAGTGCTGACTCCCCTAGGTCAGTCCACCACAAGGGTGATTTGAAAGTTCTCCAGTACAATGCCTCTAAAGGTGCCATCCCTATGGTGGAGTGATAGCTATTGTTGTATGCAAACTCCACCAAAGGTAAGTGATCCTCCCAGCTGCAACTGAAGTTGAGGACACAAACACACATCATGTCCTCGAGGGTCTGAATGGTCCGCTTAGTCTGGCCATCCGTCTGAGGATAGAAGGTGGTGGTCAAACAAAGATGTCTCCTGAAATCCTCCTACAACCCCTTCCATAGATGGGAAGTAAAATGTGCATCACGATCAGAGACAATCATCTAAGGTACTCCATGTAGCCACACAATCTCTTGCACATAGAGGCATCCCAAGCTCTCTACTTAACCATGCTCTCTGATTGGTAGGAAGTGGGCCGACTTGGTGAGTCGGTCGACGATCACCCAAATCGAGTCATATCCCTTGGATGTATGTGGAAGTCCTGTCATAAAGTACATGGATATCCCATCCCACTTCCACTCCGAGACCTCTAAAGGCTGAACCAAGCCTACTAGTACCTGATGCTCTGCCTTAACTTTTTGGAAAGTGAGGCACCGAGAGACAAACTCTGCTACTAATTTCTTCATTCCCGGCCACCAGTGCTGTCGTCGAAGGTCCTGGTACATCTTTGCCACTCCTGGATGTACCGCTAGAGGGGATGTGTGGAACTCCATAAAAAATTCCTCTTGAAGTGACACTGGTACCATGGTACGTCCTCTGAAGATGATGACGTGCTCCCCACCTTCAAAAAATCCATCAAGTGCCTGTCCTGTGGATATCTGAGCATGTTGAGCCTCGCAGTCAGCATCCTCATGCTGCGCCTCCCTGACTCGCTGAAGAAGTTGGGGAGTGACTGTAAGAGATAGAAGAAAATATGCTCCATCACATTCCACAAAGGATATCTGCAAAGCGGCCAGCTACTCCGTCGCCTCACCTAGAAGCTGTATACTAGACCTCCTGCTGAGTGCATCTGCTACAATGTTCTCCTTCCCATGAGTATAGACTATCTCGAAGTAAAATTCCTATAAAACTAAAGCCAATGTTGCTATCTCAGGTTAAGGTCCTTCTGAGAGAAGATATACCTGAGACTCTTCTGATCAGAGTACACTGTAAAATGCTCGCCCATCAGATAGTGTCTCCACATCTTCAAGGAAAAGACCACTGCTGTTAACTCTAGGTCATGGGTAGCGTAGTTTTTCTCGTGCTGTCTTAGCTGTCGAGAACCATATGTGATCACTTCTCTCTGATGCATCAAGACACATCCAAGCCCTATCCCTGATGCGTCGCAGTAGACTACATACCCTACACCTTCCGCTGGAAGCCTCAAGATGGGGGCACTAGTCAGCCTCTACCTCAGCTTCTGAAAACTCCGTTGGCATCACTCCGACCACATGAAGGGTTTCCCTTTCTTTTTCAATGCTGATAGAGGTGCTGAAACCCTGGAGAAATATGGTACAAATCGCCGGTAGTATCCATCCAAAACCAGAAAACTCCGAACCTCTGTCACACTCCTGGGTGGCTCCCAAGAAAGTACTGCCTCAATCTTCGCTGGATCTACTGCAACTCCAGCCTCCAAGATGACATTTTCTAGAAAGTGAACCTCTTGGATATAGAACCGGCACTTCGAGATCTTACCATAAAGCTGATGCTCTCGGAGTGTGTCTAGTACTACCTCCAAATGATAGGCATGATCCTCCTTAGTAGTTGGGTAGATAAGAATGTCATCGATGAATACCACTACAAAGCGATCAAGATATGGTTGAAATATCCTATTCATGAGTCCCATGAACACTGCTGGAGCGTTGGTCACGTTGAATGGAATAACCAAGAACTCATAATGGCCATACCGACATCTGAAGTCCATCTTCTGCACATCCTCATCTCGTACTCTGAGCTGGTGATAGACTGATCTGAGGTCTATCTTCGAGAACCATCGTGCTCCCTTCAACTGATCAAATAGGTCGTCAATCCTCAGAAGTGGGTACTTGTTCTTCATGGTCACCTAGTTCAGGAGTCGATAGTCGACACAAAGTCTTAAGCTCCCATCCTCCTTCTTGGCGAACAAAATCGGGGCTGCCAAGGTGAAACACTGGGCTGAATGAACCCCTTCCTCTATAAGTCCTCCAGCTGTACCAGCAGCTCATGAAGCTCCACGGGAGCCATACGATATGCTGGTGTAGATATCGGTGCCTTCCCGGGGTACAAATCAATGTAAAAGTCCACCTCTCTATGAGGAGGTAGACCCGAAACATCATCCGGGAAAACATCTGCGTACTGGTGCACCACTACAAGATAGCTCAGACTCTCCACATCAATAGCTCCGAGGGTAATTCAAGCCAACTGATGAGTGATCGGCTGCACTCTCCTGCGAGTAAATCCATCCTATGCTGAAAAGGATCCCTTCTCACCGGTGAAGGTAAACCTGGTCCCATCCGTGCAGAAACACTTCACTTTGCACCTAATACAGTCAATCTGATCATGGAATGTAGATAACCATTCCATACCCAAGATGACATCATAAGGCCTCGACACTGCTACTAGAAGATTTGAGCCGAAGCTCTCACCTCCTAGAGTAAGATCACACTGCCAACACTAGTGTGTAATCATCTAATCTTCTCTAGTAGGATTCTCTAGCCATAAGGATCGAGCCAATGACTCCGTCAGAATCTTCGAGCTCCGAATGAGGGCAGTGGAAATAAAAGAATGACTGGAACCTGTGTCTGTAAGTACTGAATCTATGATGGAGTAGACACATATTGTACCTCGTATCTTCTTTAGAGCACCATGATTGTAATCCTCAACTTCCTGGAGCTGATCTCTCCCCTGTCCACCTGCTCCCTACGGTCGGGGTGGACCGCTTGGTGGTGGTGACAGTAATATCTCAAATCATCTCCCACCTCCAGTTGCACGACCAGCTCCTTTTCCACATCCGCCTGCTCCTTGCAGACCTCCTCGGTCGAATCTCTATCTCTTCCTGGGCGGTACTTCGACCATCTGCTGATCATTCGTACGGCAGGTCAGACAGTCACGAGCCATGTGACCCTGCCCGCCGCATGTGTAACACTGCCCACTCCTGGTATAACTGCCTCTGTCTCTTGTGCCCTGCACAACCGACCCTGAATCATGTGTTCGTTCGCCTGTAGGTCTGGTCCTCTTTGAATTCTGTGACATATGTCTGCTTCCAGCTATAGAAGACTCCACTACATGTCGACTGGTGGCTAGTCTCGCTGCTGGAGACTGCTCAGCAAGGAAACTCTCCACTAGGAGGGCTCTCTCTAACACCCCCGCCTACGTCGGGATACTGAGTGAGATCATCGAAGCCCTGATCTCCTGCTTGATCCCCTGCTCGAAGATACGGGCCCTAAAGAATGGGTATTGCACCATATCTGTGGAGTAGCATGAGAGGTTATTGAGCCTCACTGATTACTGAGCTATAGTCATGTTGCCTTGATGCAGATGGAGTAGCTCCTATATGCGCACTGTGCGAAGAGTCGCTGGGACAAACTCTGCCCGAAACAGGCTCTCGAAGTCTGCCCAAAGAAGCATCACCTCGTCGTGAACCTAGAGCATCAAGCTCCACCATCTTCCCAATGCTGCTTTTAGAAGTCTAGTGGCAAGGATCACCATGAATTCAGCTGGGGTCCCTACTAGTCAGAAGACTCTCACTACATCCTCCAGCCAATCCCCAGCCGCCTGTGGGGCCATCTCTCCCATGAACCTGGGTGGCCTCTGGTGCTGGAACTCGTGAAACAGGCTCAAGCGGCGTGCACCATCTTCTGCTGGGGCTGGTGGCATCGGTGGCCCAACGGGGAGTGGTACCGCTGGTGCCTCCATTGGTGCCTCTACTGGAAAAGGGCCTTGGACTGAGGCCTCATCGCTCAGTGGGCTATCAGTGCATACAAATCTTGGAACTCTAGCTGGCTTTCTTCGTGGTGGCATCCTAAAAAGAGACAAGTGTGCCACTGTCAAAAGTTATACCTGGTGAGCTGAAAGTTATACCTGGTGATCTGACTCAAAAGATCATAAAGAAAACTTTTGAAAACACACATGCAATCAGTGTTTTCGTGTAATGAGTCGGAAATCAGAAGTCAGGGTCCTGGTGTATGGATACGTCGACCGCCACACTAACACTAGACTCCCTAAACTAAAAACCTCACTAATTACCCTTAACACTATTGCTTCACATAAAAGATCAGAGTCCTAGTTCTACGATAGAACCGACTCCTCTAATACCAATTTGTCACGATCCGTCCCCCGGAGCCCATGTCGTGACTACCCCAAGCCCTCCTTTCATAGGCCAGGGTCTGGAGACTAGCACCAAAGGCATAATTCCTTAAAACTGGGAAGGAATTTCCTTTATATCCTATAAACACACACATAAGAAAGCACACAACTGGATACGAAACACCAAGTAAACTGTAAAACAAAAGAGTGCTGAAAGTAAAAGGGGGAAGAATACAAGCCCAATTGGAAAGTACAAGTACAAATGTGATACGATACAACTGAAGAAAAGGTAAAGTCATCTTTTAGGTCATCCTGAGGTTCCTACCTGAAGGGTAGGTACAGATCGCCTCCTCAGCACTCCTCGTCCATCTGTCTCCTCTGTGTACCGACTCGTCGTAAGGTCCACCTCTAGGTACTGTCTAGTCCTGGCACTCTTGGCCTCAGTCAGTGCTGTCCATCATCCACATCCAACACAACAAGGTGTGGGCATAGCCCGTGCATGGGTGAGTATAACGATACTTAGTAGGGACCTTGAGACCCTCTAGGTCTCACAAAATCTAACACGGATAAAACACAAAGTATGAAATCAATAGATAACCTTACTTAGGTATATACCCATACATATACCTAAGTTATCAAGTAATGCATCTCAGTCATGAGGAAAACACAGAGGTTCTAACTCCACTCACACTAGGATTTATTCTAGGGGTAGTATCAAGTAACATTCCCAGTCACAACATCGAACACCCCGACTGATGGAGAAATCCTCCTCTATCAAGTACAGTGGGCCTGCCGCGTCATACAGAGGTGCTTTCCACTAACCTTAGACTGCTGAGGTACTCCTCCTGTTGAGTACTGTGGGTCTTCTGCGTCACACAGAGGCACTCCCCACCATGGGTCCATCATGTCACACAAAGGCACTCCCCCTCGTAGCCTGTTGAGGTACTCCTCCTGTCGAGTACCGTGGGTATGCCACATCACCAAGGCGCTCCCCATTGTGGTTCTGCTTCATCACCAAGGAACTCCCCACTAGGCCAGTCGAGTCACTCTAAGTCGAAACAGTCAATAGTCATCAAGTCTCAGCCAGTCGCAGGGTTCCGTACGTACTGCGCTTAGGGAAACCGCTTCCCCAGCCACAGATCAAATAATCCATATACTATAAAGTACCATTAAGAAGTTTCTCAAAGGGTTTTCATGTCATAGGGGGATTAAATTAATAGACGACGCGTCAATCGGACGCCCGACCGTTGAGTTATTATCCTTTTAGTCTTAGGGGCCCAGTTGGATTCGTACTCGATCCAAACCAACTATTCCCCATCTTAATCCAAAACACAATGGGGTATCACTCAAAGGGACCATCTCTCTCCAAGATTTCCAGTGCCGCTGAAGGTTTGTCAAACGAACGTCTGATGCCAAAGTTATGGCCAAAAGAAAGTAATTGGGTCGTAGTGGGCCCGGGTCCGATCCGACCCGGTTTGGGATGACCTGGCCCGACCCGGTTCGGGTTGACCTGGCCCAACCTGTTGGGTCTGGCCCGGACCGCAGTGCGGCCCGGCCCGTGAGGGCCATGAGGGTGCTGCGAGGGCGGCTTGGCTGAGGGGGTACCGTGATAGCGCAGACCAGCCGCGAGTACTGTGAGTGCGCGAACTGGCCATGGGGGCGCCGACCGGCCACATGGTGTGGACCGGCCGTAGGGCACGGCTGTGGGGCGCATCCCAATCGCGGGGGGCGTACCGGCCGGGAGGGTGCGGACCGACCCCAGGGTGGCAAACCGGCCGTGAGTCAGCGGTCCGGTCACGGGTAGGTGGACCGATTGTGGGTCGGCGGTCCAGCCGCGGGTCGGCAAACTAGTTGTAGGAAGGCGGTCTAGTGGCGATGGATCAGCTGACGATTGCGGTGGAAGCTCGACGTATGGAGGCAGCGGCTCGGCAGATGGTGGCACTGCGAGTGGCAGAGCCGCGGGGTGCGGAGGTCGCGAGGTGGCGGGGGCCGCGGGGCGGTGTCGGTGCACCGTCGCCTTCATCGCGTTCAACACCAAAAATCATCACAAGATTTGAGGAGGGGTCGGGGCATGTTTGTTTGGCCTGTACCCTCCACGTTAGGGTGGTAGCAAACGACTCATCATAAACAATAATGAATAACGTCAAACCCTCCCGCAATGATTATTCCCAACCCGCAAAAGAAATCATCCACCTTCTTAGTTTTAAAATAAAGGAAGAACGTGGGAATATAATCATACACAAATTAAACCCCTACCTCGGGTTGTTCGTTGACGTTGGTGCGAGAAGGAAGTATGGACATCGATTCGTCGTAGATGAAGATGTCCCACGCCGGAAGAAGTCTTGAGGAAGAAGATCAAAGTCAAGGTCAGTGTTCTTCATTGGTGGAGCATTCTTTGTTGGTGGAGCGTTCTTTGTGTAAGAACGCGTTCTTCGTTGGAGAGCTTTCTCCCACCAAGATCTCTCTCTCCTTTTCCAACGAATGTTCTCAAAAGAAAAACCCACCAAAATAAAAAGTGTTTCCCCAATTTTAATTGTTGACACAATTTCAAATTAGCTAAATTAATTAACTAAGTTGGCATAATTTAATGTGGTGAGTTGGCCTAATTTAATGTGGAGGAAGCTCAAGAGTCTCCTCCACATTAATGAGGGAGTTGAGAAGTTTCTCCCTCATTAAGAGGGGTGTTCAAGAGCTTTAGGCCTCGGGTGGTCCCCACCACCATAACCTATCATGGAAGGTTAGGCTCGGGTGGTCCCCACCACCATAACCTCTCATGGGAGGTTAAGGTTTGGTGGTACCCACTACCAACTTCCACATGGAGTGGTTACAACAAATAAAATAAAATGTGTACTTTATTTTATTTTATTATTTCCACGAAAAACCAAAAAATTACCATTCACCCTCGACCAACTACCGTTGAGGTGAAAGTTTTCTTAAGAGAATATCGACGCTACGAGTTCAACGGTGCCCTTAGATTTCAATTCTGAGCACCGGTTCTAAAGTTAGAAAAACCCACTCGCACGTTTACTGAACGTACCTGAAAAAAAGTTCAGAAATTCATTCCGGGCACTCCGGGCCTCAGAATCACGCACCGTCAATTTTCTCGAACTTGTAAAATTCTAATTTAATTAAAAAAAATTACATGGAAATTTCTGGTCTTTAAATGAAACAAGTGAAGTTAGGGAGTATTTCAAGACCTTATATGGTATCAAGATTGACCAAGAAATCAATTATGAACATGGACCATCCATAAGTGTTGAGAAAAATGTTTTCACTCATCAAATGTACCTAGAATTTTCTTTATAAAGTCAAATTTCAAATCTAGAAACAAAAATATGCATGTTGTGTATAGTAGTTTAGGCAAGAAAATGTTCATGAAGTAAAGCTAAAAGAGGTTAAAAAGCCTTATGTGTAACAAAAATTAGTATTGAGACTAATTTGATTAAATTACAATGGTATCTAGTCTTGAAATGAGTGGTAGAGAACAACTAAAGTGAAGAGGACAAGCCCAAGCATAAACAACATCATTACTATTTTTTAATGATTATTTTTGTTTTTGTTTTAACATTTGGTATCTGTTTCCTACTGTGTATAGGATACCAATTTATTATTACCTAAATATGTTTTTTATAACAAGAGGAACCATAAAAAGAGCAATAATATTTGGTTTCAAGAGCTAGAACTAGAATTTAGGTGGATTTTGAAGACTGCTTTTCAAGGATGTTGAGACTTATTTGATGTAAGATAGAGCTGATGAAGTGTTTAAAAGTACCGAAGTATAAGTGTTATAATTTTTCAATTTATAACAAGTGATATCAATTTTTTTATTCAAAAATTGTTATTTCTCACACTCAATGTGTTTAAATTTTTTTCACTAACTATTTAATATAAATGTGTAATGAAGATCACAAGTTGATTTCGGGAAAGTGAAATATTAAGCATCTAGAATTTTATCAGAATCTTGAGTTTCATGGATAACTTTGGTGTTTTTATATAAACTCTTATTTCCTAAACCAATCTTAGGATTAGTATGCTTATATGTTTTTTTTACAATCCAAATACCTAGTGTTAAATTCACTCATTGATTTTCTTAGGAATGTGAAACTATGTGAGAAAGAAAATTATGAAATTGGTAAATCTAACTAGATTTTTTATAACAAATTGGTATAAATATCACAAGGTTTCCCAATAAGTGAATCAAAAAATGGAATTATCAATATAATTTAAAAAAAGGATACTATAAGATGAGGTGGCTTAATAAATGGGGAGATGACAAGAGTAGGATAATACATCCCTCTCCACAATAATATAAAAATAATCACATAAGGAAACCCCTCTAGGAAAAATGGGAAGTAGAGAATTATTATATTTCATTCACATGCATTAAAGGGTAAAAAATATTGAGGAATACCAAGTTTTGACAAAGGGGGAGATTTATCTCTCTTTATCTGAAGCTATAAGGGGAAAACCCAATTCAAAGGAGGAATTTGATTTGAAAATAAAGAACCATACCATGAAGAGAGAGTATATTTGAGTACACCCTACGTTAGAAAAAATTAAGGATCAAATTTTCTTAGAGTACCTTTTTATTTCCTTGATAAAGGGGGAGATATATTCATATCTTGGAGATTCTTGTAAAAAAAATAGGGGGGGGGGTTATTAGAAAACCCTTAGGTTTCACTTTATTTTTTGATAAGAGGTGTGTAATTGAACCAAGGTGTTTTTTTGAAAAGATGATGAGATTATTGGATGCCTTTAAGTTTGTTGGAGTTCATTGAAAAGGTGTTTGATTTTCAGTTTGGAATTTTTGATAGATGGATATATATCTATATACATGTAGTATCTATTAGAAACCTATCAAAGGGGATTTATTGTAAAATACATAAAGATAATGAAGTTACATATTAGTGTTTTGAGGGTTGCAATAATGATCAGAAGTTTCTAAATCATGGAGTTTTCATGGCATAATTATTGGATGTGTTGGGAAAAAATAAAGATGTATGGAGATTGTAATGAATATATAACGATCATATTCATGAAGATGAAAATATTTCAGCCTTAGGAGAAGTTAATGGGATGAACCATGAAGGCTTAAAGTCATGGGAAAAAAAGTTGTAAGCATCTTGATTCAAATCTATAAGTGTAGTATAAATTCAAAAATTGGCTAGGTACCCACATATGGGATTTCACATGATTGTAATTTCATCAAATGAACACTTATGTAAATCAGTTATGTAAAGGAGTTACTTAGGGAATTTTTTCCATGTAAATAAAATTTTCTATGTGACAATATGTATATGAAAATTTCAACATAAGAAAATATGGAAACTTATGAAAATTCATCTATGTGAAGAGTTCATGTATACAAATCCCATACAAGGGAAATAATCAAGGAGAGAACCATGTATGTTAATCGGGCCACGTATAGGAATTTGGATACATCATGTATGAAAATCTCCCATGTAAGTAAATTTAGAAATATTAGGGAGTTCATATAAGGGAATATAGTGATGTATGAAAATATGGATATGTTAGGGAGATCACATAATAGAATCAACAACATAATGGATTTCAGGTATGTGACCCACCACGTATGGGTTTTCATGTATGAATTTTTAGAACACATGGTATATGTAACCAAATGAATCTATGTATAGAAATTTTTAGTCACATTGGGGATTTATTCTGTTATTCATTGGAGTCATCATCCAACTATGAAATTACACTAGAATATTTATAAACTAATCATGAATGCTTTCAAACATCATATAACTTTTAATAGTATCCCTGATCCAAATAGATAATGAAGAAGGAAGTTGCAGGTGAGATACAGTGAATTAAATGAAATATTATTCATGCAGTAGTGGAGTATTTCACACCATAAATAAAGAATATTTGACCATGAAGTAGTTGGTAATGACTGAGGGGTTTTAAAGATATTATTTTTTAAGATGTAATTTTTAATGCTATGAGATTTATGGGTGATCATGGATATGGAATTTTTGAAAAATTTCTATAAAAATCACTATAAAATAAGGGAAGTGGTGATGTGGAGGTTTTAGTGGACCAATAAATTTTGTGTATTTTTAATACATGCTTTTATTATCATGAAAAATCTAAAAAAATAGTTTAAAGAGGGTGTTTATAGTATGGCACTATAGAAGAAGTCTTATCTATATAAATATTTGGAAAAATGATAATATCATTAGACTTGGAATCCCCCAACAGAAGGGATTATTAAGATTAATGTGGATGGGTATCTCCCCAAGGATGGGCTTATTACGCTCGGTCTCCTGGCCTGAAATCATCTGGGGAAAATCATTACTGCAAAATATGAATCACATCAAGCCTTCTGGGAACCTGCAGTTGCTGAAGCGTCCGCCATTCTTGCAGGCATGATGTTAGATGTTGAATGTGGATGGGATGATATCATCATTGAGTCTGACTACCTCACCATTATCGATGCTATTAATCATAACGAAGGCGGACTCCAGTCATTTGGATGCATTACCATGAGAATTCATTCGCTTCGCCAAGGATTCCCCTACTGTACCTTCTTCTTTACCAAAAGGGAAGGAAACAATGCGGCCCATTAGTTGGCAGCCTCAGGCCCCTTCGATGACAACCAGCTATGGCTGGAAAATTTCCCTTCATGGATTTGCATTTTTACGTCTTCTGATCTTCTTCATTAATGCTATGCGTCCTTTTGATCAAAAAAAATATAACGATTATGAAAAAAGGAGTAACAATGACTCTATGAGATTAATTGATACATCTATGAGAAGATTAGAAGAGTCTATATGAGTATTCATTGACACACCTGAAGTAATCATAATAGGAGTTCAATGGTGATATTCTAAAAAAAATATCCCACATGTCAATGAAGAGAACTAGGGACCTTTCTAAAAACTTTCATTCTCATAAAGAGAAGGAGTTTCTACTATGTATCATGGTGAAGAATACGTTCTAGAATTTTTATGTAAAGAAAAATAAAATATGAAGAGGGAGTTCATAGTAAACCTGTGAATAATAAATAAGGAGATGCAATAGTGAATGTACATACATTGAGTGTGCATTATAAGTAAGTGATACTAGTTGAGGATAGACCTTAAAGTTTATAAACTATGTGGATTCCTACCTTGAAGTAGTGTGTGAAGGAGGAGGATAGGTAGTATGCCTTGGGAGAGGAGTGACCTCACCCCTAATCATCATAAGTGTAGTTCATCCAAGCAAGAGTGACCAAGCCCAAACCCCACCATTAGATAGTGTGGGTAGTGTATTTTAGTGTACGACACATCATCATTACATGCTCCTTGGAGTATCTTAGTAAGGGTGAACCAAGTAAAAATTTATGTGTCATATTTACTTTCTACATGCACACCAAAATAGGATCAAAAAATCTAATGAATATCTGGTAAAAGGGCTGGTCAAGTGATTGTAATTATATCAATGTACAAAAAAAGAGCATAACAAGTGACCCTCAAGGTTGAGAGGTCACGATCTATTAGTCAAGTGAGACTTAAAAAGGAAAAGCGTTTAAATTTGGTTAGCATTGCATACCCTGATTCACCCACATTAGGGTATATCTCACTTTAATACCCTTTAAGGACTAACAAAAATACTCAAAAGGAAATACCCATAAAATAGATAACATTGATTTAAATAAAAAACACAATGATTTCAAAGAAATTTTATTAATACCCACTAAAACCATTTAAATTTATTATATTTGAAAGCATAATTACTTAAACATTTACATTTACAAAATGATTTTGAAACCATTATAACAACAAGACATTGAAAAAATTATTTGAAAATCCCATTCCATTTTCATTCCATGAAAGTACCTTTCATATTAAAACATTATAAAAAGAAAAATAAAGATATTTTTAACTCCATGTGACACCCAAATACCCTCACGTGGCACCCAAATACCCTCACGTGGCACCCAAATACCCTCATGTGGCACTGCCACTATTTCTCCATAATGGTCCAATAGTCTAATCACTATGAAAAAGAGAACTCATTGCGAATCCATTGAGATATTTTCATAAAAACATCATGGGGAAAATTTGTTGAAGACTTTGAAATTGTTTATTTATTAACCCATTAATTAGAGTAATTAAATACCAAGAAAAAGATCAATAAATCAAACATTAATTGATCATTATTAGTAAGAATAACTTCTCAATTATTGGATTATGTTATGTCACCACCTATCCCTTGTTTGTATTGATAATTTTTATGACTTAATTATGTCATGTCACCTCTTATGTCTTGTTTTACTTACCCATTATTAATTAATTTATAATTAAATATATATTTCTTTTTCAATGAAGGAAATGGAAAATATTGAAGAGATATACATGAAAAAAATTTCTAAAAATGATTGATTAATGAGATGATATTAAAGATAATGATGCTTGTGGGGATGTTTATGATGAGGGTGTTTATAGTTATGACTATGATGCATCAGGTGATGATGGTCCTACTAGCAGCGGGGGTGAAAAATTTCCTATAGGTACTGATGATGAAGATGTTGAAGGAAATGATGTTAGTGAGTATTTTAATGATTATGGTGATGATAATGCTGTAAATTATGGTAGTGGTGGATATGAGGGAGATATTAATCCCCTACATTAATGACTTAATATTTATGAAACAATCACCTGGATGGTGTTTGATGATGAAAACTAATTCTATATGTGTTCTGATTTGATTTTTAAATTATCAATTGATTAAATTTTAATTAAAAATTATATTTGTTATACTTAATGTGTATTGTTATTGGTTGAATACATAAATTCATTTATCATATGAAATATATTGGTTGAATTGTGCTTGAGGTGATGGTGTAAGATGGTTATTTGGTTGGTGAAGTGGGAGCCTACACCAACAATTTTGTAACCATTGGTATAAAAACTCATACCAATGGTTTAATAAATCATTGATAAAAGGAAATTTTGAACCCCTTATACATAAGGTTTCTAGAAAACCATTGGTATAGGGGAATCCCAACAACCAACTTCCCAATGGTTATGGGAACCGTTGGTATAACCTATACCAATAGTTTAAAACTATCGGTATAGGTTAATTTTATAGTACTGAAAGAGAATATTCTTTTTAGATATAGTAAATGTTATAGGTTTTCATAGAATTTAAACATATAGAGGTGGAATAAGCGCCTAAAATGGTTCGTAGATCTTTCAAATGAGGTTTTTATTATGATATTTTTTGTTAAAATCACCTATCATTTCATTTTTTGAGGATAGAAAGGGTTAAAGGAAGGGAGAATGTAGTGACCTAAGTTTTCCCTTGGGCATGGCTTATCTCATTCTAGAGTTTTGATGTCTTGATTTTTAAAAATTGTAAAATGGTAAATTGTTATGTCTAAAGGGGCTTAGGTGAGATATACCTTGAGAGTGGGGAGGGGGTGAATCAGGGTATGAAATATTTTACTAAATTTATCTCTTTTCCTTAAACTCACACTACCCTACTTGGATCTTGACCTCTTAATTATAAGGGTCACTTATTTTTCTATTTAGTTTGTATGGATTAAATTACTTGACCTGAACATTTTATCAACTTGTACTATGATAATTCTTTACCCACTTTATTATATGATGTTATATAGAAAGTAAAAAAAATCATGAAAGGAACTCATATTTTTACTTAGTTCACCACCCTGGGCTAATCTAAGGAGAATGCAACTGATAATGTGTCGGTACACTGAAAATAATAATCTCACTACCTGGGTTTAGGCTAGGACACTCTTACCAAGGCTCACTATACTTACACAGATTTATGGTAGATGAACTATCTCTCTAGGATTACTTCCCCCATAGCTCCCTCTTTCACATACTAATTCAAAGGGAAAGATAGTTGGCACATATGCTAAAGAACAATAGCACCCATTATTTAATGAGTTTCATCAAGTATTTATTGGTGATATTTATCTCTTGGTTTATCCTTCAAAAACATATTATGAAAATATCCTAAAAAAATAATCTTCATATTTCTATGAGAGGTCATGGAAACACCTCCACCTTTGGAAAGTTATTCAAAATATTCCGAGATTTATTCTTATGCTTTCCAGGAATAATTATGGAACTCTTTTAGTTTCCAGTGTTGGAACTGGAATACCACCACATTTATAGAATACAAAAACCACTTCTACCTTTTTTTATATTGGATGTAGAAATTAATTGAAACTTTAATACCATGAAATAAAACTCCCCTTTAATAAATATGATTCTCAGAGTCAATATCCATCTCCACTTCTGTAGGTATTTTCTATATTGTGCAGATCTTCTCTTCCTTCTTCTGTGAATATTTTCATATGGTGCATATCTTCTTTCTCTCTTATTATTTGAATACTTTCATATGGTGTAGATCAATTCTCCATTTCACTCTCCTATTCCATTTATAGTGTCTTAAAAACACTCAAGGGATATGCTTCCATATTTCAAAATATAAAAACCTGTACTTAAACCACCCCCATTCTCAGACTCGCCAATGTTAATGATTCCATGCGTGATATTTTGATGTTCTGGAAATATATAAATAGAATAACGAGAAATTCCCCATGTAAATATGTTTTTATCCTTTGAATTTAAACATTATTTCTATATTCTCATCCCTATTCACTACCATAGATCTGGGCAAGGGATGCACTGACTTTTATCAGCGTTAAGAAAAAAGCTTTGATAAAAGCTCCACCTTTATCATCGCTAGCTAAAAGCACAGATAAAGGTGTATCCTTTATCATCACCTTCTTTAGTGCTGATAAAGGATAGATTTATTAGCGCTATCCTTAATGATAATAAAAGTTTTTAATAAAAAATATTGTTAATATATATAAAATTATTATATTTATATTATTTTTTTATTTATATACATTAATTAAAAAACACATGTTTATAATTAATATAAATTTGATATATTATAATATAGATATTTTAATAATTCAAATAAATAAATAAATAAATATATATATATATAATGTTTAAAAAAAGTATTTATAAGATTATAAATAGATAGATATATATTTAAATAATTATAAAATTATAATATTTTTTTAAAATAATAAATATATTTAATACATTGATGCGTGAGTATAATTGATGGTATATGATCATAAAGTTTATTTGTCTACATGATTGTGAGTTATGTTCCAAATATTAAGATTATCTATATTATTATGATGCACATGCATATGTTATATATGTATTCATCATTATAAATGTTCATTTATAAATTGCCACACGTATGATTCATTCATGTTAATGCCCATGAACTTATTATGTTGTCTTAAATATTTATAAAATTAAAATTAATATATTTAAATAGTAAATATATTTATTATATTTATAATTATAAATTTTTAATAATATTTAAATAACTTTTAAATATATTTATTTATAATTATTATTATAACTATATATATATATATATATATTTTTAAATAATTAAAAACCATAATAAATATATTTATTACAATTTTACACACATATATATATATATATGTATATATTAATATATATAAATATATTTATAATTAAATAAAAATATTTATTTATAATTATAATTATTACACATATATATATATTTAAACAATTATAAAATTATAATAAATATATTTATAATATTTATAATTTTATATAATTATATAAATATATTTATAAATATATGAAAATATTTATAAATATATATAAATAATTATAATTATAATTATAATTATATATATATATATATATGTAAATAATTATAAAATTATAATAAATATATTTATTATATATAATTATAAAGTAATAAATATAGTAAATATATCTATTATGATGTTATAATTATAAATAAATATTCATTCATTTATAGTTATAATTATAAATAAATATATATTTATTTAAATAATCATAAGATTATAATAAATATATTTATTATATTTATAATTATAAAATTTTAATTATATATAAATAACTTTATATATATTTATTTATAATTATAATTTTAAATAAATAAATAGATAAATAAATAAATAAATATATATATTTAAATAATTATAAAATTATAATAAATATATTTATTGTATTTATAATTATTTAAATATATATAGTTATAATTATAAAAAAATATATATTTATTTAAATAATTATAAAATTATAATATATATTGATAATAAGTATATTTAATATAATTTTATAATTATTTAAATAAATATATATTTATTCATAATTATAATTATAAATATTATAAATATATATTATAATTTTATGATTATAAATAAATATATATCTATTTAAATAATTATAAGATTATAATAAATATATTTATTATATTTATAATTTTATGAATATATATAATAATATAAATAATTTATTAATATTAGTCTTTATCAGCGCTAAAAAAACACTGGTAATTCAATTATTTATCAGCGCTGATAAATGCATGTTTTATCAGCACTTTTTTAGCACTGATAAAACTATTATTTATCAGTGCTTGTTTGAAAGTGCTGATAAAAACCTTATGTTTTCTTATAAAAAAACCCGAAGAGATCACCATCTTCCTGACGCCTTCAAGCCTTTGTGGAACCAGAGTGTCGCCGCCGCCACTCGTCTTCTCCTTCTCCTTCGCCTCCGCCTTCACCTCCGCCTTTGCCTTCGCTGTTGCCCGCCTTCGCCGTCGCGTGCCTTCACCACCGCTTGTCTCAAGCTTTCAATCCTTCACCCTCACTCATCTCAAGGTTTCATAGGAACTAGAGCTCTGCCGCTACCTTCACTACCCTCACTGCCTCCATTGCCCCCGCTACCTCCATTGCCCCCCGCTTCTGCTGCCCCCACTGCCGCCTCTGCTGCCCCTACCACCGCCTCAACTGCCCTCGCCTTCACTGCCGCTCGCTCCCCCAAAGGTATAGTTCATGGAATGGTATTTTCCCATAATTAATTTATTTCTAGGTTATTGACAAACATGAATCATTTGATATTAGGGTGAATGTTTTTTGGTTCATTGTATTCATTATGAAGATAATTCTTGAGATATAATAACCCAGTGTTTTGTTAAAGAATACTTTTCTTAAATTTTTTTTAGGACTATGCATTGTTGATTATGAATTACGCTATAAATGAATTTCATGAACTATTGACTATATTGTGATATTATTCATTAGCTTATAAGGAGTTTTATAGATATAAATTTAGATTTGGTCATGCCGCACTATTTAGAGTTAAAGATATGGATTTTACTGTGTTTTTAAAGAAGTATAAATTTTGAATGGATTTTATTGTATTTATCTATGTTACACCATGATAAAGGTAGTGCCTATTGAATTTAAAGAATTTATAATCCTTAAAACTTGGAGGTTGTAAATTGAGAATATGAGATATAGTTTCACCTTATTTGTTGTCTTTTAAAATATAATATGGTGGATGAAAAAGTATCATGATCATGGTGGATATGAAAAACTTGGATATATCATGACCATTGATAAATTCCTATGAATTGAGGGGTAGGGAAGGGTTGGTTAGCATGAGGAGAGTCGCAAAGGCTTCTCGAGAAGTAGGGGAGTGAAATGATATTCCTCCTATTACATTTATATTTTTAAAATTAATTTTTTTTGGATTTTAAAATGATTCATGGGACCTATACATTGCCAAGATTCATATTCATAGAGTTCATGAAACTATCTTAATCAAATTTGAGAACACCCCATTTGTTAATTAGATTTCAAACCAAGAGTTTGGGTGATTTAAAAGTGTTAAAAAGGTCAGAAAATGTTGTTTTATTTTTAAAGTGGTGAGTTAACCATTGTGATCTATATTTAAAACCACTTTTTTAGCCTTGGTTAATTTTTATATCCACATTTTGGGGTTTTTAATTCTTTTAAGATTTCAAAATTTTATTGATTATTTCAAAAGGTCATGTTTTCCCACGTGGATTGGATTTTGAAACATATTGCGTCTTTGAATGTTTTTCAATGGCTGTTTAAAGGGTAGTGTGAATTCCCATTTGAGTTTCAAAGGGGTTTTGATAAAATTGGTCTCAAGAGGTGATTGGGATGGCTTTTATAAATGATAAAATGGATTGGAATTCCAATAATGCTTTAAAAAGAGAAGACCCATTTTAAATTTTATAAAAAATGAGTTTTCATAAAAGGTGTGATACCCTCTTAAGCCCCTTTGATTCTTGTATGGCCATTGTAGCTTTTGATCCCATATGAGGATATTTATTATTGAAGACCTAGTTTGATAGGACTTATGGTGGTATATATAGGTTTAGTAGTGATGACCTAGTTTCGTTATCTCCAGTTCAAGTCCTTTTATTAATACAACCTAGTAATGATGCCCATGATACTTGAATCATTTTTAGGATTGTTTAGAGGTTTTTTCTCTCTTCTTTTATTGTATCCCTACTATTTATATTATTTTTTGGAACATATTTTATTATCATTTTCCCCATGTTGTGAGACTGTACATAGTGGTTCTTGATTATGTGCTTTCTTCTTTCTTTGTATGGTTTGATTTTTAGATTTTTTGAAAAGGGATTGTGAATGATTTTTAAAGAAGGAAAAAGGAAAGTGTGATTTTTAAGTGTTTTCAAACGATTTTAATAATGAGTTTAAAAAGTGTTCTCAAATGATAAAAGTTAGAATGGTTTATATTTGAAACTCCAAGAATGTGTGAGTTTTAAAAATGAGGTTTTAGGAAACCATGCCTAGTTTTATGGAAATGCTTGGTTTTCAAACATGTTTTAGAAAAATCTATGATAGTTGGAAACATCTTTGAGTTTTGAAATGTGTATTTCAAAAAATAGTGTTTATAAAATAGTTTAAAGTCAGATTTTAAAAAGTTTATTCGACCCAGAGGCATTGGATGAGGAAAAATGTTTTCCAAGTGATTGTTTTCATTTAATAAAAACCTTATAAAAAGTGTTTTAACACACTTTTATGTGTTACTAATTATTTGGTTAAACTTTATATAAAATATTTATTTTTATAAGGTATTTCAAACTATGTTTTTTAAGATGTAAGAAAAAAGCAATCTATTTGATTTGGTAGGTTGTGGTGACCTACTAGACTTTTAGATCATGCCTATATTTTATAGGTTCAGGTTTGTTTTAACTTGTTTCACTTCCTTTGGATCTTCTAATAGGGATACGTGCTTAAATGGTGACCCTAGTTGAACATATTTTGTGTATTTATTTTGTAAAATATTAATATTACTGAATCAAATAGAATGTATATAAGTAATGAATGGATAGATTCCAATCACACGACAAAATAGTATGAAGGTGGAGTGAAAAAGTTTATCAATTTCGAAAAAGATCATGCATATGACCCTTCTCAAATCTTTTGTCCATGTTTATGATGTTTTTATTCAAGTCTAATTAGTCCATAGGAGTTGGAAGAACACTTGATCTATCAAGGAATAGATCGAAGTTATAAATGTTGGAATAAACGTGGAGAAAAAGTGAATGTAGCTAGTGGTTGGGATAACACTACATTTTATGGATCATCTGATATGATTACAAGTGTGGACAATGAAGAAGATTGTATCGAGGATGTGATCACATATGTGAATGATGATAAATATCGTATTGAGGAAATGGTAAGGACAGTTGAAGATGAACTTTGTGATTGCCCAAAATTGTTTGAGAAGTTAAAGAGTTGTGAAAAGATGCCATTTTATGTTGGTTACACTAAATATACAGCATTGTCAGGTGTATTGAAGCTATATAATTTGAAAGTAGGCATCCGATGGAGTGAAATCAGTTTTACGGAACTACTTTATCTCTTGAATGATATGATTCTATAAGATAATGAGCTCCCTAGTTGATCATACAAATCCAAAAAAATGATACACTTAATGGGTATGATCTCTAATAGAATACAAAACTTCCTAAATGATTGTATACTATTTTGTAAGAAAAAAAACATTTAAAAAATTCCCATAGTGTAGTTCTTCTTGATACAAGAAATATGAATATATTCCTATGAAATTTTTATGGTACTTTCCAATCATTATATGGTTTAGGCACTTACATGGAAGTGAGGAGACTGTAGGGAAATTAACATAGCACATAGATAAAAGAAATAAAGATGGTAAACTATGTCACCTGATAGAATCTCATCAGTGGAAGAGAATTGATCATGAGTATCCTGAATTTTGAAACAAGTCAAGAAACCTTCATATTTCATTATCTACAGATGGAGTGAATCCTTTTGGTTTTCAAAGTAACACTCATAGTACATGGTCAGTTATGTTGGTAAATTATAACTTGCCACCATGGTTATGTATGAAATGAAAATACACCATGTTATGTATGATTATATCAGCACTAAAGAAACTAGGTAATGATATTGATGTTTATTTATCTCTATTGATCATGGATTTGAAATTATTGTGGGATTTAAGTGTTACATTTTATGATTCTTATAGAACTGAATATTTCATGTTGAGATCCATGTTGCATGATATGATAAATGACTTTCCTACGTATGAATTTTTTTTAGGATATATCATTACAGAAACTCAAGGGTGTACCATTTGAGAACAAGTTACACAATCAATTATCTTGAAACATTCATCGAAGACTATGTTTCTAATACATTTTATATTTCAACCCTGAGGACATAATTACTGATCTTGGAAGGTATCATTCAATAGAAGTTTAAAAGAATGTACAACACCATCTCCACTAATAGGCGATCAACTATTTGAGAAAGTAAAATATGTGGACACTACTTTTGGTAAACTGCTTTTGAAACACCTTATGAAAAATGGTTAGAAAAAGAGATCAGTGCTTTTGAATTAACACATTATAATTTTCTATACATTATACATTTTATTGACATTATTCATGTTGAAAAAAATGCATGGTATAGTGTCATTGACATGTTTCTAAATGAACCCAGAAAAATAAAGTATGAAATTAAGGCTCGGTTGGACATGGTTGACATGGGAATACGAGAAGAGTTGGTGCCAGTGAAGGGTGAAAAATGAAATTTTCTTCTTCCAACTATTTACACTATTTATAAGAAGTAGAGATATCAATTTAACAACTTATTTAATTATATAAAGGTTCTATAAGGGTTTTCATCAAATATGAAGAATATTGTGTCAATGACTGATTTAAAGTTAAAGGGTCTGAAATAAAATGAATGCTATGTTTTGATGAAAGATCTAATTCCTTTATATTTACATTTCATTTTTCCCAAGAATGTTTTTCATATATTAACCAAGCTCTATTTCTTCTTCAAATA
Source organism: Viscum album (assembly GCA_963277665.1). Taxonomy (NCBI): domain Eukaryota; kingdom Viridiplantae; phylum Streptophyta; class Magnoliopsida; order Santalales; family Viscaceae; genus Viscum; species Viscum album. The sequence goes on along the minus strand of OY728126.1, from coordinate 796,070,721 downwards.
TATTTGAAGAATATTTATAGACTCAAAAAAATTTCTGACTATAAAAAGATAAATTATCATCATATTATGTGAATTGGAAATGTTCTTCCCACCAGTATTATTTGATATGATGGTTCACTTGATGGTTCACTTGGTGAGAGATATTTGATTATGTGGTCCTTTACACTATAAATATATGTATCCCATTGAATGATATATTAATATTTTGAAATGGTATGTCAAAAATTAAAGTTTTCCAGAGGGTTGCATTATAGAGAGATATATTGTTAAGGAAGCAGTTGAATTTTGTACCGAATACCTGTCCAGTGTGAAAAGCATTGGTCTACTAAAATCTCATCACATTGGGCAGCTTTCTGGTGAAGGATTTTTTTTGAAGAGATATTGTCACAATCAATATTATATATTGGGATCAATCCCAACTTTACATTTTTCATAATAGTTTATAGGTTTTCCCATTTTTTGAAACCCATAAAGAAGTTCTTATCCATTTGAATCCATCAAGGGATGAAATATGGATATAAAATACACATAATAAAAAGTTTATAGGATGATTTCAAGACCGTATTTTTAAAGATTTATATGGAAATACATATTCAATTTTTGAACAACTTTTATGGATAACCATATGACCAAGTGTGTATGTATTATCTTGAAATGGTTATGTAATTAATGGTTATACATTCTATATAAATAAACATGATGGAGATAGTTTCATGAAAAATAGCAGAGTTACACTTATGGATGAAGTGATGCATGTATCTGGTAATAAGTAAAGAAATTAAATTTACATAAATATGTCATACTTTGGAATCATAAATCAAATATGGGAGTTGGATTATACAACATTCCAAGTGCTTATTTTTCAATGCAAGTGGGTTGATAACAGGGGTAATGTTAAAATAAATGAATTGGGATTTATGAAAGTGGATTTTAGTAAAGAAGGATACAAAGACAAATAGTATATAATGGAATTAGTAGCAATATAATTATTTTATGTTCCAGATCCTACAAACCAAAAGTTTTCAATTCTTCTGTTATTTTCCAAAACCACTAAAGGGTTATATAAAAATTCAACTGAGGATAACCCTTTCATTGGGACATCATAATAATTTCACAATGGTCCCAATGTATATAGGGTCATGTATATTATAAGAGACCACAATGAAGGGATTTAGATACTTGATAAAGGAGTCAAATCCCTTCAACCTTAAAAAAATAGAGTTCAGTAATCAGGTTATATATATTTTTGTAATCTACATTGCAATACCTCATGTTATTATCTATTCACTATTGAATTTCTGTAATCTAAATTAAATGTTAAACCACTTCTGTAGATAATGACTTCTTCATGTTCTGGTTCTCACAACCCTAAGGAACAATAGGTCTCTCAAGCAGTAGCTACTCTCAGTGCAGAGGTACAATGAGGTTCTTCACATACCGATGCTACCACTATTGAGGATTAATAAGTTTCTCAAAATACTACTGCTCCCAGTACAGAGGTACAATGACCTTCTGCACATGTCGATTCTACTGCTGTAGAGAAACAACATATTGAAAATGTTGAACCTAATGAAATGGTAGGTGATGAAGGACCGTAGATGTATAAAAAATAGGAGTGTTTTAGTTTGATGGTGTTAGAAAAAATCATTAAGGAAAAATGTAAAGGCATCAAATTCGAGGTCAGATGGAATGCACGAGGCCAATATGTTAACTACAAAAATGACACATTTAGTAATTACATTAGAATCACCACTCAGTAATGCGTAACGGTTGATGTAGATTCATGGAACCATGTTGTACCCACACTTAAGAAACTGACGTAGGAAGAGATTATGGTAACATTATGATATCATTTCTCTTTTTTACTAAAAAAATAAAATAATGAAACATTGAATTACTCTTTTTCATCACTTATAGAGTGAATTTATAGTAGATGAGTCCCACAAGAAATATGTATTAATATTATCTAGAAGTATTCATAGAGTCTTTCACACAATTGTAAAGATACATCATCTTAAAGATGCCAAAGGGAAAATAAATCCACACCCACTGCTTATGTATACACAATTGATAACCCAAGAATCATGGGGTTTTTTTAATGGACACCATAGAGAGATTTCTTTTCAGGTGCATTGTATCTAGTAATACATTGTTTGAAAATATGTGTATTCATCACTTTGATTGATAATTTTTTATTTATGAAACAACAACTGAGTTCTGAAAATAAGGAACGGGAAGATAAACCGAAATAACCCTACCGTAAAGCAAGTATGGGGTACACTTCACCTGGAAAAAAATTGGTATGCATTTTAAATATACCATAATAATTTTATGTGACGTGAAACAATAACATAATTATATTCCTCTGTTTATATGTAGATTTATGAATCCAAATCCAAATCCACTTCTATCCCACGTCATGTGCTATGGAAGGAGGCACATGTAAATAAAGATGGAATACTAATAGATGAAAACACATAAAAAGTTTGGGAATCATGTGTAAGTATGACATAATAAATTTTTTTTTGCTTCAAATTGTTATTACATAAAAATGATTAATTATTTTCTCATATTTTATATCCAACATAGTCACTTGAATCATCAACACCTGTTCCAGATGAACAACTATTATCAGTGGCCTTGAAGTGTCCAGAACAGTATGGCTACATGAGAGGTGTGGGTTTTGGGGTGACACCCCAAACATATTTTGAGAAAAAAATAACAATAGGAGGATCAAGATACAAAAAGGGAAGAGTTGAAAGCAAGAATAGATACCCTTTAAGATTTTTTTGGTAGTTTGAGTTTCTAGAAAATGTTATGGGAGGGAATCAAAGAGAAGAATAAACTCAAGAACAAATATTGTGTAAAGATCCCCCACCCCCACCATCTTTGAGGTGAGATATTATCCTCAAAGAACTATCTTAGTTGAGGTAATCAATATTCTAATAACTATTTCTGTGAAATGTAAATCAGAAAGACACGGATACCATCCCTATACTGATATTTTGTAGGGTGAAAATGATCATGATTTATATCTATTAACACCCACCCATTGCCTTGTAGTGAGGGATAGAATGTTCAAAATCCAAGACGGTAGGATACACAACGGATCACTTCCAACAAGTCATCTGAGAGTGGTGATTAACATAGATCATGAGCCAAGCACTGAGATACCGATTCCACTTGATGATGAATATATTCATAAGACTGACCAAGCTGTTGGAACATTCATCACATTACCATCAGATCTTGTAAAAAAACATATCAGTAAGAAGGTATTCATTTCTAATTTAGTTTTAATGCTAAACCTTTAATAATTAATGAAAAAAGTATGAGTAGATGAATGATACTATAGATGAAAAAATGGATGGGTGGTGAAATGAAATGTCGACTCAAAATAATCTAAAGGATTAACCAACTGATCAAAAATAACTTCTAAAAGCACCTTTACCCCACTCATTGAATATCTTCTTTTAATAACATTGAAGGTTCATGCAGATACAAAGTTACAAGGTGGTAGTAGTAACGTAGTTGGTTTGGAAGAAAAAATGTACGAAGAGGAAGGTACTGACTACATTTATTTTGAGAATGTAAATTAAATTCTCAACTATGAATGGCTAGGAGCCTCAGTTGTAAATGTATACATGGGGTATGTTTTCATGATTTAATTTTTCAAAAGCTAATATAATTTGTTAATTTTGACTAAATACATTTCATATTTTTGTAGGTGTATATATCAATACCAATTTAAGGGATTTCCCCATGAAAAAATTTGGACTCATTAGTCCCCACACCACCTCTACAGAACAAACAAGAATATAATCCAAACAAATGGATGAAATAGTTGTAAGCATAGCCAAATAATTTGAAAGAAAACTTAGGGATGACAAACTCTTCTTAATACCAATGATGTAGGGGTAAAATTCTACAATTTAATCATATCAAATATATTTTCATTTATTTCATTACTCTTTCCTTTTTGTGTTTTTAGGAGACATTGGATGATCATTGAGGTCAATTTGGATACTCCAAACATTTATTACCTAGATTCACTACATGGATTACCAATAAACTGACCACACATGATGATGTTTGTAAATTTTTAATACAGTGCATCTAATTTTTTAGAAATAAAATTCAGGTTATATAATTTATATTATGTTTTAATTAGGATTATGTTATTATAGAGTGATGTGTAAATACCATTTAAATGATGGCATGAGAACAAGAATTGTGCATAAGGGATCAGAAAAGTTTTGCAACTAGATAAGTATTAGGGTATATATAATAATATTTCACTATCAAAAAACATATAAAAACAAATTAATTATTATCTTCAATGTTTCTACAGTGTATGAAACAAATAAATGGAAAAGATTGTGGTTATTATGTTTGTAAATTTACAAGAGAGAACATATTATAAAAAAAACACATCCCTGGAGAGGTATTTTAAAAGTTAATTACTATTTCATTTAAAATATTTATTAATTATTTTCATATTTATATTTTTCCAATACTACTATTATTGTTGAAAAAAATCATATTCACAAGATGATATACATTTTCTTAGAAATGAATGGGCATCATACCTGATTGTAGAATGTACAAAAATAACATGAAGACGTGAATTCCATCGAAAAAATAGATTGCCTCATATTTATATATTTTTTATTATTACTCATATAATAATTTTTTCTTATATAGGTGGATTCCTTTCATATTTAGGGTTCAAGAATGTATACAACCATTATGAAAAGGTGAATTCTTACTACTTATTTAATTAATTTTGTCATCATTTTATCTACTATTTATAATTTATTTCCCCTATAATATTTATCTAATTCTTATTTAGTTGTTTTCATAGATATTTTTGGAAGATTTAACATGATAGTCTCTTCTAATATTACCATGATTTCCACTACTTTTCTTTGTTGAACTGCTAACAATGCATATTGATTCGATTTTATTAACCTAAAAACCTTTCTTGAATCAATATGAAGTATTGGAAGTTTGAAAAATAAATAAACTAGTAATTATGGTAACATTTGTAGTAACAATTTTTTTGTGACTTTGGGATATGTAGGAATCCGAGTCACCTCAATCCGACATGCAGTGTGACCGATATGACTCTAGGTTCATCTTTTTATTTAAAATTGACATTAATTTTAGTAAAATAGAAAACTAACACACTCAAAAACCAAACAAACACATTAAAATTGTTTTGATACTTTATGATAATGATCCATAAGTCATTTAGGACATGTAGGAATCAGTTTCACCTCAATCTGATGCATGATGTGACCAGTATGACTCAAAGTGTCTGTTATGAGTTTACAATTGATATTTTACTTCAAAACGTGTCACTCAATAAAAATTGATAAAAAAAATACTCATATTGTCTTGATAATTTAGGACATTTATTCATAAATAATTTGTGTCATGTAGGAATCAGTCTAATGTCAAACTGATACACGATGTGATCAGTATGAGTCAAAGTGCATGTTTCCAGTTTAAAATGGAATTTTAGTAAAAAAGAAAAGTGACATACTGAAAACAAAAAAAATATATTCTATTTTTTTAATAATTTCGTACAACGATCCATAAGTCATTTGGGATGTTTAGGAATCAGTTACACCACAATCCGACACACGGTGTGAATGATATGACCCAAAGTGCATCTTTTTATTTAAAATTGACATCAATTCTAGTAAAAAGAAACAAGTGACATACTGAAAAATTATAAAACACATTATCATTATTTTTATAATTTAATGAAATGATCTATGAGTCATTTGGGACTTTTAGGAATCAGCCACACCTCAATCTAAGGCATGGTGTGACCGATATGTCTTCAAGTGTGTATTTTTTATTTAAAATTTACATCAAGTTTAGTAAAAAGGACAATTTACCTACTCAAAACCAACCAAACACATTCATATAGTTTTGATACTCTAGGAAAATAATCTATAAGTCATTTCGTATATGTAGGAATTAGCTTCACCTCAATCCGACACATAATGTGACTAGTACAACTCTAAGTTCATATTTTCATATAAAATTGACATCAATTTTAGTAAAAAGGAACAAGAGACGTACTGAAAACTAAGGAAACACATTTAGTTTGTTTTTATACTTTCAAAAAATGACCCATGAGTCATTTTGGACATGTAGGAACCATACTCAAATCAATCCAACACACAATGTGATTGGTATGACTGAAAGTAAATTTTTTATTTAAAATTGACATCAATTTTAGTAAAAAAGAACACACGATGTAATAAAAGTTGAACAGACACATTAAAATTGTTTTGATACTTTAGGGAAATTATCTATGAGTCATTTAGGATATGTAGGAATCTTCTTCACCTCAATCCAAGGCATGGTGTGATCGGTATGACTCCAAGTGCGTCTATTTTATTTAAAATTTACATCAATTTTAATAAAAAGGACGATCAACCTACTCAAAATTAAGAAAACAATTTTTTTAATACTTTAAGAAAATGATCCATAAGTCATTTAAGATTTTTATGAATAATCCTATCCTCAATACAAAATATGGTGTGGTCGGTATGACTCTAAGTGCATCTTTGTATTTAAAATTGACATCAATTTTAGAAAAACGAACAAGTGACCTACTGAAAACTAATAAAATGCATTCATATTATTTTGATACTTTAGGTCAATGATCCATGAGTCATTTGGGATGTTTATGAATAAGCTTCATCAAAATACAATGCACAGTGTGATCGATATGACTCTAAGTGTGTCTTTTTATTTTAAATCGACATTAATTTTAGTAGAAGGAACAAGTGACATACTGAAAACTGAGAAAAAAAATTTGGATTATTTTTATAATTTAAAAAAACATTACATGAGTCATTTTTGTTGTGTAGGAATCACCCACACCTCAATCCAATGTACGATGTGATCGGTATGACTCAAAGTGCTCGTTATTAGTTTAGAATTGACATTTTAGTTCAAAACATATGTCACTCACTGAAAACCAATAAAATACACTCTGATTGTATTGATAATTTAGAAAAGTAATTCATAAATCATTTTTGACATATATTAAGTATTATCATGCCAAAAGGACACATGATGTGACCTGTATTACTCAAAGTGCGTGTTTCCAGTTTAAAATGACATTTTAGTAGAAAACATAAGTGACATAATTAAAATCAAGAAAACACATTCAAATTGTTTTGATACTTTAGAAAAATGATTCTTAAGTAATATTTAATGTATAGGAATAATCCAAACCTCAATCCCATGAACATTGTGACTAGTATAACTCCAAATGTGTCTATATTTAAAATTTATTTTAATTCATTAAAAACAATAAGTGACATTCTGAAAACTCAGAAAACACATTTGAATTGTTTTGATAATTTAGGACAACTATACATACCTCCTTTTTGATGTTTTAGAATCAACCTCATCTCAATACAATGCACGATGTGACCGGTATAACTCCAAGTGTGTCTTTTTATTTAAATTTGACATTTTTTAATGTATTTTTTCACATTAATGTATAATATATTTCGTTATAATATTACTAATATAAGATTTTTTTTATTATATAGGTGGATTATTTTGGTCTGGTTGATGTGATTTGTTCGACAATGGATACCATGGGCAGACCTTTTTGAGAGGGGATCATGGGTGACAAAGACAAACATTAATGTTTTAAATTATTTTTGGATAGTAATTATAAATGTAATTATACAAAAAATTGTTTGAAATGTATATAGTAGTGTTTTTTTATCCATGATGTAAAATTTATTTCAATTAAATTATATATTTTGTGTACAATAGATTGAAATGTGCTATTTTTGTGTATATGAGGTTGCTTCAGTGTGTTGTTATACAAATAAAATAATGCATTAGATGGGGCCTTTATCAATGCTTTTTTAGCACTGATAAAAGGGAACCACCATTACATGAACTGAGATTAACAACAAATTTTTAGTGGTATTAAAATCCTTTTTGCATGCTGTTGAAGGGAATTTCTATAGTAGTGATTCTTCAATTTTTAATTCAGTCAATGTGTGATATTTTATTCTTCCACAAATCCCACTCTTAAAAATTAAAGTACAACCAATTTGATAATATAAGGTGTAGCTCACTCGACTAAAAAACTATGCACACAATAAGAAAAATCTCTCACCTTTATGAAACTCTTCAACCACCTTTATGTAGTATCTCATATATGATGATAGCCCTTATAAACATCCCTATACACCTTTATGTAAGCTTCCTAACTGTAAGTTACCTTTAGGCGAGTAGTGTACTTTCAAAGTAACCTTTGTGAAAAAAATTAATCACCTTTACAAAACATACAAAACTCTAGATGAACCTTATGAAATTCGTAATCACTCATCCATAGTCCAACCAGACCTTTATACAACTCATAAATTATGACACAAAAAATGACCTTCTCCTTGACTCAATGGCATGGCAGGTCCTTTAACATCTTCTTCACCTCTCTATACACATTTCCACCATGGAAATCTACACAGTTATATTGGTCCTTCAATTTCATATAGGACTCATAGATTTCTTCTAGATAAAGAGATCAGTCATAGTCCCCTCCCATGAAATGGTAATATCTTTGAATCTCACATGGGATTTGATCTGTGGTGTTGTGTACACAGGTACAAATAAAAGGTTAAAGATGACCACACCTTTTATATTTTATCTTCCCCACATTAATTTTTATTCTAGTAATAAAAAGTTTCTTCTTTTATTGAATATAAAATATAAATATATTTTGGGAGTCTGCTTTTTTATAATCATGGTTATGCCAACATATATTTGATAAATTTCTTATCCACCGACCTATAGTGGTAGGTCACTCAAGTCGGCCTTCTCGAGTGCTTGCTTATATCCATGCATGGACTTGAAAATTTTCCTACCTTCAAACTCACATATTCCTACTCACACTAGTGATCACATGCACACTACCACCCTCCTTGGTGGGAACCTTTGATCTCAACCACTAGTACTACTGTCATGCTTCTCAGGTGCTAGCCTTCAGAGGTTTGGGCCATTATTTTAATAAAATATTTTTCTAATAGTTTTCTAAATATCCAATATCTTCCTCATGAATGCACACACACACACAAATTCATTTATTTATCCCTTTAAAGACAATAACCATAACCAATTATTATTCTTCTTTATTCCACTTCTTCAACCAAGACCATATTCATCCTTAACAAACCTTCATCATGAAACCAAATACTTTATGGATTTAATAAATCCATAAAAATCCTCCAATAATGATATACGATGCTTATTCTATGAATCCTCCAAGTATCAAATATTTTCAACATCATCTAATATCATGTATTTCCAACAAATCCAATACAAACCCTTTGGGGCTCAACATAAATTTACCCTAGTAGATAACCTTAGGAACATTTTCTAATTGTTCTATTGATCATGGGACATGGTGATTACCCTTGGGATAATTTTTTGTGATATTTTGAGATATTCAAATTTTAGGGAATAATTAATAATTAATTATTAAATAAATATTTATTCCATGTATCCAAATATTGATATATATTAAATTAAGATTGGATGTAAATTCCAACATCGCGGTTGTTTCCATAATGGGTGGGTTTTTACCTAGGAGAATAATAATTTTTGAATCTGGGTTTTGGGTTACGGACCGAATCATTTAAAGTATTTAATTAAAATACCTAATTGACCTAGTTGAGCGTAATAAATTCTCTCCTTAACCATTTTCGTAGGATTATACACCACTAATGATGATGTAATTATAGAGAGTTAAAGTGATATTTAGAGGGGATATATTTTTCTTTGAGGACATGACATCAAATTTGTGGAGTGAAGGTGGATTCATGAGATAACACTAGTGCAAAAACACATTTTAAAATCGGTTTTTTTTTATTTTTGACATCGGGTTTTAACCGAAGTCTATAAAGGTGACGTAAAAAATAGTATTTTTGGCCTCGATTTTCTGAAAAAAGATGCTGAAAATCATTTCCTTTGAGCATTTCGGCGTCGGTTTATTAAATAAATCGACACTGATAACCGATTTTCGGCATTGGTTTTACCTAAAACCGACACTGAAAATCAAACTGGCTCGGGTTTTCGGTGTCGGTTTTATAAAAAAATGACACTGAAAACAATTTTTTTTAAATTAGCGTCGGTTTTTAAAATAACCAATGTTGTAAGTTAATTTTGTTTAGAAAAATTAGAAAAACTACAATTCCAATTAAATCGAAACCCCTGTAAAAAAAACACAATATACACAACAATCAAATAGTATTTATCATTCAATAAAAATATATAACTTACATACTTTTATCTAGTTAATCAAAAAATTATGTATGAATTTTTATTATAAAGTAGAAAATACATTTGAGTCACTAATAATATTTACATGGATTCTAGTTAAATATCAATGCATCAATAAATCTTATAAAAAATTAGATAAATACATTGAAGAGGCACTTGAGAGAACTCAATGAATTCTAGTGTCGAATGTTGGAAGAATATTCCACTATAGGCAATGTGGAATCTGTGGTTAAGGCTGAATGGGATGGTTTGATGGTAAACTGTGCTACAATGGCTGATAAGATAAAGTAGGCTGAGAATGATATGGCTAATGAATATACTCAATGGAAGATCTTCATTTCTCATTTCAAATTAGTTATTTTTTTCTTTTATGTGTGTGTTGATATCTCGTGATGGTTGATTGTATGTACATTTCTTATAATAGATATATACTAGGATGTATGTACAGTGGTGTGTGTGTGTGTGTGTGGCCTTGAGAGACGTTTTCTGATATGGTAACTAATGTTCATGTGTAGCCCATGAAACCATATTGAATGTTTGATTCCCTAAAAATTATTATGTAAATTTTTACCATGTTCATCATTGTGGTCTGACTCAATACTCAATGGCTTAAGGATACCATATAATATGTTTAATGCACTTTTGGATTATTTTTGGTTAGTTCTAATGTATTTTTTTATCCTTTTAGCATGGAGTTGTAGTAGGTACGACATGAGTTCATGTCAGCTTGGATGGTATATAGCCTCTCAGAACATGGTTTATTGATTATTTATTCTTTCAAATACCAAGAATAAAAAAACCTACGCAGAAACTAACAATTTTTTTAGAAAATTCAGAATATTACACTTTCAAAATAAAATAGAATTAAAATACATGTACCTGAAATTTACGGCATGCTCATTGTTGGTTATTGTTGAATCATTCATTTGATTATTATTAGGTTCAAACACCTAATATATCAAAAGGGTTAGTTTTTTGAACCCATATGTAATATTATTTATAAATATTAGAATATACATACCTCAAATACTAATCAAACATAACAAATAGTTCCCAAAAGTATATTGAATATGGGTTATATCAGATTTGGAATAAGAATGTGAATCATTGAATGCCTAAAATAATATTGAATGATATGAGATAAAAAAATAGAATAATATGGAAGAAAATTTTAAAAAATTAATACAACTAACCTTATCAAAGTTAGTAGTTTGCCCAGTTGTGTTTATCTCATACATGAATCATAGAATATAATAACCAAATTCAAAATTTCCTTGTTGATGATGAATCTACAATTATAAAACAATAAGATATTAATAAAAATTAATATATAACAAAAAATTAGAACAAATTCTAATATAAAAACTAATTACATGTACTTCCACATATTTGATTTTATTTGGTGTCTTTATCGACTTGTATTCATTGTTAAATTTTTTCCATGAACTGTATTTTCATATATATGAAGTAATAATACATATATAAACAACGAGAATTAAACATAATAAGCTTATAAAAAACAAAAAAAACTTAACTTTCTAATAAGGTGGATTTTTTTTACGAACATTCCCTAATAAAGAGCAAAACCAATATATGGTGAATTCACTTGGGCACAATACGCCTAATATCCAATGCCCCCTAAAATACAAAAAATTTATAATTATTGACATTATAATGATAATTAGTTCATAATTATGTTTATGTTCTTACTTATCAATAAATGGTAGAAACCAGCACTGAATCTTCATATGTGATAATCTATCACACATATATGCAACTCTATCAGGATTCTTCACAAATTTCACTTTTATGGAAATGAATTCTGGATCTATAAAACCGTAATTTTTTTTACTTTCATTTTTTCAAAGAAGTGTGTGTAGATACCTAATTGAAAAAAAATATAGGTAGTCAATTTAAAACCATATTTTATTAAATAAATACATATTCAAATGTCAATTTACTTACATGGTAAACAACTACACCACATTCAGGTCGAGCTCTTAAAAATTTACTAGATGCATAATATCTTCTTTGATTAATCTCAATAGATATTATCTTCCGCATATATTAGTCATCATCCAAAACACATAGATAAAATTAAATGAATAATATTCCTGAGATAATCTTTGTATCCCATAAAAAATATCTAAGTATCTATAATCGATTGTTCCTGATTTTTTTTTCATTTGTTCAGCTTCTTTTGCTTTTAAGTTAACTAATCTCAAAACTACTGATAACACTATATATTTACTACAACCTGAGAATAATGGTTTCTCAGAATCTCCATACAATAGTTCAATAGTTGCTATTTTTTCAATGGTTTCAACACCTAAATCATGAATTAATTATTCAATATGATCCTCTACCCCTATATGAATATTTTCATCAATATTGGATGTTGAATATTCAGTTCTTTCACAATGCCAGATCCAACGTGTATAATTAAGGCTAAAACTATAACAAATGAGATGGTCCTTGATTTCTCTAGATTTTAACTTTCTCATATTTAAACACTTCACACATGGACAGAAAATCAAATCAATGTTTTAAATACGTTGTTTAGAAAATTCTAAGAATTCATCAACTCCTTTTTCATATTCACTAGTAGTTCTTTGTAAATGTATCCAATTATGATCCATTCAGTATCTAATATCACAAAAAAAATTGGTGCATATATTAAAACATATAAACATTTATATATATATATTTAATGATAAATTGTAAACAGAAACACATTTAATTAAAACTATTGATAATCAGATAGAAAACATCAGATATGAAACACATTTACAAATAGTAAACATTTTATTTTCATATTACATGCATGTGTTACATTGATATTATAATTAAATTATAATATCAATCTTCTAAAATTTATTAGTTTATTTTACATAGTTGTTGCATTATTTCGATGTTGCATGTATCAAAAGTATTGAAGATTGCATTAATTTAAAGGGTAAAAAATTAGTTATTATTAATAATATGAAATAATAATTAGAGTAAACGTTTATATTGTAAGTGAAATAAATTCTAATACTCCCAAAATTATGACAGATGAAATTAAATACATAACTAAATTGATATATCTTATAACACATTTGGGTGAGAGAACAATAGAATCATTTGAGGAATAATAAGTGGTTGTGGATCCATTTCATGTTCTAATGAGTATATATGTAGATTATTTGGTTTTTGGTATAATTTAGGTAGACCTTATTCAAGCCCCCCAACCCCCACCCCTCTCAGGTGTATTTTCTCAATCCTATGGGGACTAATATGTCAGATAAAAATATTGTCAGAACATTATTTAGTCAATTAGTCATGATAAATATAATTCCAGATAAAAAAATTCAACACATTGACTAATATGATTGTTCAAGAACATTGACCAATACATTAATACATAATGTCAGATAAAAATAATGTAAGATAAAAATAATGTAAGATAAAATTAATTCAATTGGTTTTTGGTATAATTTATTCAAGAACATTGACTAATAAATTTATACATAATTTCAAATAAAAATTCAAAACCTAAAATCATACAACTCCAATTTATAACAAGAACATTGACTAATCACTCTTAGGGATGACTATTAACTATGTTCCAACACATTTTAAATAAACTACAAACTAATATTTGAAGAAAATCAAAATTAATATTAAATGATCAATAATTAATCTTCAAAATTTTAAAAAAAACTTACAAAATTAGGAGTTTAACTCAAAAATAGATCTCCAATCCGAACTTTGATCTATATAAAACTTTGGAAAATTCAGTACTACAAGATCTAGAACAAAATTGATTGTAACAAAGAAAAATGAAGATAAACAATAAAGTAAAATCAAACCATCGTTGAAAGTCACTCAAAATAGAATTAAGAAGAACAAGTAATCCGTAGACGATCAAAGAAGACCATATAATGAAGAAAGTAGACTGCAGATCGTGAAAATGGAAGAAAATCATCAACAATGGCGGTTGGAAATCACAAATAAGGCTTTGAAGTCCTTGACAGTCGAGAGGATCCGTCACGAGTTTTGATTTCAAAGAACAATGAAGATGAGGGTTTCCAGATCCTGTCAAATTTTAAATGACTTTTAGCGTCAGTTTTTCCAAAAACTAACACCGAAAGTCTCTGGGGTTGTTATTTTCAATATCGATTTTGTAGAAAACCGATGCTGAAAATAACACCTATGGTGTCGGTTTTCCTTAAAACTGACACGGGAAAACTTTATTTATTTATTTTTGGCATCGTTTCATGTTAAAACTGACGCCAAAAATTAGTGCATTCTATTTTTTTTGCGTTGGTTTATAGTAAAACCAATGAAAAAAACCACTCATTAAAATTTTTGGCATCAGTTTTTAGTAAAACTGATGCCAAAAAATTCTCTCACAAACCATTATCGTCGATTTTTAAAAAACCGACGTTAATAATTCGACATTAAAACCTATATTTCTATTAATGTAATGATGGATAAACCTTGAAATATTCTATGTAATCACCATTAGTTATGTGGTTACAATATTTTTTTCATTATTTTTCATTAGTTTATCAATTTTATTTTGTTTTATTTCCTAGTAAATTTGGTAATTTTTATATATTTTCTAGTTTTTAGAAAACATTGTGCATAATTTTCTAACTTAGCCTAAAGTATTGAAATTCTATTGAAAATATCATATTTCCTAAAAAAAGGTTTATAAAAATGATATTCTACTTAGTTTTATTGATTAATAATGTAAGGAAATGAGATATAAAAGAGTAAATAGAATAGGTAATTAGGTGTGTAATAATAAATTAATGATGGGGTTAGCTACTTAAGAGTAAGTAAAAATCTATGTAAGAATAAATTTTGGGTTTGAGATATGTTCTTATGCCAACATAGTCTCTAACATTGATCTAAGGAGTCTTCAGCATTGAAACTTGGGAGGGAGTCAGGATACCAACATAGCATCATGGAGAATCCCTAGAATACACCACATAACCAATATAGTGTATCAACCTAATGAACACTACATTATCCCTTCTATACTCTTTATGTTATGTGTCTCTGTATTTTATAACTGATAATACCTCAATGATGTATTTTGAGGAATACCCAACACAACTACTTATCCAATCTCAAAACTACATCAGTTCAATAGACACTCAAGAATCAACACAATATCCATTCTCATGCTAATGCTATCTCTTTCCAATAGATTACATTGCATTAGCTACCTAATGCTGTCTTGCATCCATCATTGATATTACGGTCATCTACTAACATATTTTGTGTTACTAAGTTGTTCAAATATCAAATTCCATCTCCAATGAACATCAACCAAACAATTTTTGTATTATCCTTCACATATATATATATATATATTATAGGAAATGTCAAGAATTCTTTTTGAAATCCATTAATATTATAACATGCCTGTATGACTGACATGAACAAATATAAGTGAATTCATTCAAGTTGTAGCATTAAATTAGGAAATGATATAATAACACATCCATGGGGGGTGATCATGAGATGAGATTAAATATTATTAGTATGAATTAATTGGGAATGTTAGAGGAAGATACTACAAGATCAAGGGAGGTATAATCCACATGGTAGTGATCAAAATCACTATGTACACATGTCCAGATCACATAGGTGGGAAAATAAAATTATAGAGGTTGTATAAGTTGATACCAAGGAAAATAAGGGGAGGATTTCACTCGAAAAATTAAAAGAGTACACAAGAGGAAATAAAGTGAAAATCACAAAGGTTGACATAGCCTAGAGGAAGAAAAAGCTAGAAGAGTCCAAATGTGATCTGTAGGAGCTGGCTAGATATTATCTTACCACTAATAAATTATCTTCCCTACTTTATATTTCATATATGTGATTTATGCATTACTCGATTTGAATATTATTTCAAATGGATGGAATTGTTTTTAGTCGATTTATTATTGTTCTATTTACTATTAATACATGTATATGTGATTCTTGTCTTATTTATTAATGATTACACCAAAAAATCAACAAATGGATAAAATTGGATGGATGAGGGTATTAGTGAGAGTGGAATCTCACCCTTGGAACTAATGTTTGGGACACTAAACTATATAAAGGGAAAAATAGGTACATGACAACATACACTCAGGGTGATTGAAAACCACCACTATTAGGATTGGAAACACTAATAGAACCCCAACCTCTAGAAAAGGTTATAACACACACATATCAGAGACTGAGAAATCAATTCTCCTGATTGAGAATTATTATTAAATCCTTTTCTAACCTCCATTTCAACTAGGAAGACCTAGAAATTGACTTATGAGAGGGATTCATATGAACTCAATGATGGTTGATCATTTTATTTTCATGTTTAGTGGGTAGTTTATAGTGATTTGGTTAGAATAATTTCCCGTGAAAGTGAAAACCATTTTAGTGGATGGAAATTATTTGGTAATTGAATCCTAATAAATATTACAGTTTACTATCCTCCCAGCTACCTCATTCACATTTTCACACACGACATTTTCTGTTTTTTGTTATAAAACTCAACCAAGATCTCTTTCAATTCTATCTTTTCCCTATATTAATGAAATTATACTCATTAATATTACGTTTATATGAATAGGGGAGTGCGTTTTTCCATAATGATATATTTAAAATAGTCAAAATTGGCACCATTGTCGAGTATAGGAGTAGGAATTATAAGTTTTTTTGAAAAATACCAAACATTTTAAAATTATAAAAACCTTCACTATTACTAGAAAACATTCATTGTTACTTTTTCTTTAGTTAAATTAATAGTTAATCTCTTGTGTAAAGTATTACTTGTCTATTTTGTTACATTTTGATTCTAATGAGCAATTTACTCAACTATTTAAATTTTATTCATAGGAAATGGACATACTCAGGTTGAAAGATTTGCAGAGGAACAAATTTAGCATATATTAGAACCTTGGAAAACTATTTTAGTAATGTGATGGATCAAACCCAAGTATTATTATATAAAAAGATGTTTGAGGTGAAAAATCTAAAAGAGAATCTACACTAGATGTTTCAAGTTGCTGTAGGGAGATAGAAAAAAAGAAGAGATGATTCCCACAATACTTCCACCATCCCTAAGAATAATGAAATTGCATGTATTATGGATGGGGTGGATAGTTCTATACACATCACTAGAGATGGGGATATTAATGGGTGTATTTGTATCTTTTGTTATGAAGGTTTCTACCATGTAACCTTGGTGGTATACTATAGAAGTTTTCATACTAAGTATTCAAGGAGTAACTCATACTTGGCCAACTTAAGAAGAAACCCCTAACATATTGAGGATAGTTTCTAGTAAAGCATGGTTGAAGGGATTAAAACCCAAGAACTCATTGTGAGGAAACCAAATAAACATAATTTTTTTTTATTTCTTAGTTTATATTTCATTTTATTTTAAATAATTTAAATTCACATACATTGTGCGATTCTTGATTTTTTAGGATGTAATCATAAGAAGAAAATAATATAGAAATGAAAAAAACACATGTAAAAATAAGATCTTAATTGGATGGGAGTATTTTGATATTCCCTTTATTTTAATTTTGAATTTCATTGATAACGATTCACTAAAATTACCTACCTCCATGAATATTATTTATAAATTAAGAACCATGTGTGTGTGTGGGATATAATTTAGGTGAATCAAAAATGAGATAAGTTTTAACTAGAATTTCGAACTTAATCAATAGGGATTTTTTCCTACAAAAAAGTAATACCTCATGAAGACAAATTAAAATTTTTTTGTAAGTCATATGAAATGGAGTAAAATTAATGGTTAGGATAAGAATATAAGTTTCATAATATATGCTGGTGTTGGGTGTCTGTGTGAAAAAGAAAAATCCATAAAATAAGAGTAAATGAATACTTGATAGTTAGATTACTTTATCCTACTTCTATTCCCTAACTATTATAATTATTCTTAGGGGATAATTTCTATAAGGTATGGTTTAGTTTCAAGTGGGTAAAACTCATTTAATTAGTTCAATTTCACATTCGTTGACTTTTAAAAACAACAAAACAATGAATTTTTCAAGTTGATAAGGGATATGGAAGGTAAGGGGAATACTAAAGCCATTTGAATAAGGGGAATATAAAGTAATATTTTTTCTATAAGTTTTTTAAGGAAGTGTGAAATGGATTAGTGAATGAGTAACATGAGGGAGAGTGATTTTTGAAGGTGTTACAGTTGAAATATTGATTCAACTAATCAATCACCATTTAAAATCCATTTAACCAGGACTTACTTCAAAGATAACTGCAAAAGTAGTGATAATTATTTTTGAAAGTAATTACTTGAGGATAAGTAATCTCTCGATTTCAGTGAGGGGGATGTGGTTTGAATATTTTTTTTAATTGTTTTTCATTAGTTTATCAGTTTTATTTTGTTTTATGTTTTGGTAAATTCTATTTTTTTTGCATATAGTTTTATAGTTTTTAGAAAATATTGAGCATAATTTTCCAACATAGTATAAATTATTGAAATTAAATTAAAAATATCATATTCCATGAAATAAGTTTTATAGAAATTATTTTTTACTTAGTTTTGATGATTAATAATATATGGGAATGAGTTTCATAATAGTAAATAGAAGAGGGAATAAGTTTCATAACAATAAATGGAAGAGTGAATGAACTATGTAAGAATAATTGAAGGATAGAGTTAGTTTTGTAAGAGTAAACAAAAATTTTCATAATAGTTATAATTTTGGTTTTGAACTATGTTCTATTACCAACACAAGGTTGTCCCTTTATCAGAGAAGACATTAGTAAACTAGTATATCCCTACATTGAAACCTGATGGGGTGTTGAGATGCTAACATATCATCATTGAGAAGTCCAAGAATATGTATTAAAACTAACATAGTGTAGAAACCCAACACACACTATGTTCTACCTCTAATTCTATCTATGTTTTGAGGTTTTGTATTTGGGAATTCAGAATTTCTCAACTATGTATTTTGAGGGTGACCTAACATAACCTCACATCTATTATTGATACTATGTCAGTTCTAATAGAACCTCAGGCATCAACACAATATCCTTTCTCATGATAACACTATCATATTCCTATATCTGACATTACACAAACTAACCAATGCCATATCAAATCTATCAATGAGACCGCATTCACCTACCAATGAATTATGCATTACTCAATTGACTTAGTTTTAAATTCCATCACCCATGAACATCAACCAAACACTTTTTCATCATCTTTCACATGAGGATTTAAGGAAGGGTTGAGAAGACCTTTTGTGAGCCTTTAATATCATCTCATTTTCAAGTGAAAAACACGCACAAAGAGGGGTGACTTTATTCAATCTATTGCACTAAATTGATAAATGGGACCACAACACCTCTATGTGAAATGATCATGAGTTGAGATGAAACATTATTTATATGAATCAATTGGGAAAGTTTGAGGATGATATTACAAGATCAATGGAAGTATGATCAATGTGTTAGTAATCCAAATTACTATATAAAAATGTTCAAATCACATAGTTTGGTGGGAAAAGGAAATTATAGAATGTTTATAATTGTTGAGCCAGGAAAATAAGAGGGGGAGTTTAGTTGGTAGAGGAACATGGCACATAAGGGGAAGGGTTGTGTAGATAACCAAGGAGGAGATATCTGAGAGGAAGTAGAAGATGTAGGAGTGCACATGTGATCCAGAGGATATGAAAAATGATTATATTACATATAATACATTCTATTAATATCTTTGAATTTAATATATATTATTGTCATGTTTCTAGAGTTGTATATAAATTCAAATGGAGGTAGTGGTTTTAGTTGATTCATTATTGTTTTATTTACTATTAATTCTTTTATATATGATTCTTACATTATTAGTTAATGATTCTACCACACAATATATGAGAGGATAAACTTTGGGGGTTGAGTGATATAGTGAGAGTGAAATATCATCCTTGGAAATAAGGTATATGATACTGAACTAGGGGAAATGGGAGAGTATGAAGGTTATAACCTACACTAAGGGTGATTTACAACCACCCCTATTGATAATTACAACCTTGAAAGAACCCAAACCTCCTGGGAAGGTGGAAACACACACATCTCAAAGAGTGATAACTCAATGATCCGGATTGATAATTGGTAGAAAATCCTATGGGAACCTCTATTTTTACTAGTAAGACATAGGGATTATCTTAAGAGAGATATTCATAGGAACTCAAGGATGGTTTCTCATGAATTTTCTTAATCAATGGGTAGTTTAGAGTGATTTTATTATATTCATTTCCCTTGTAAGTGAAAACCACTTTAGTGGATGCCAAATATTTTGTAATTTATTCCTAGGAAATATTTCACTCAATTATCCTCCCATCTATCACATACATATTTTTCACACACTTCATTTTTTGTTTTTGTAATAAAAATCAACAAATATCATTTAAAATTCTATCCCATCCCTATGAAGATGACCCGATACTCACTGGTATTATAGTGAAATGAATAAGACTTTATATTATTTTATATGGATCATTCCTCATGAAATATAATCTATATTTATCATATATGAAATGGTCAATGTTTTCAAATTATTAAGATTTTATTCCTATATTATTTAAAAATTTCTTGAAATTTTGGTGAACATTCAATTGCATTTTTATCATGGATTTTTCTCACATCAATAGTTAATGAATTTTAATTATTATATGATGATTTTCATGAATTTATTGATCCATTTTATTCATTACTGAATGAATTTATGGGTGTTTAAAATAATAATGACCCCCAAATTTCTCCTTCCATATTCTTCTCCTCACCATGTGATAGGTAATCTCTATTAGCCTTCTCAATGGAAGGTTGTTCAACCATGGAGTTTTGGTGTGGAAATACTATTGATGATGTGTTAAAATAGAACCATATAGGCATGAAAATGATAATGTAAATGATTTAAACAGGATATGTTAGAAATATATCAAGTTTATAGACTCTTAAACAATGGTTTTTTCATGATGGATTGACTCGAAAGTGACAATGATAGTGAATGGAGACAATGGTTCTCTGCTAAGGTGAGGTGGAAATCTATAGAGACATTGAGAGAGGTCATATACACATGTGACATAAACATAGGACAAATTAATGAGAAAAATAAAGAAATCAATGAGATAACCTGATATATGGATAAGACTCTACTACATGATGTGTATTCTAGAGATTACACATCATGTTTAGTATCTTGGCTATGGTGCTAGGATTTCTATGGGTTATTAAATATCACATGATGTGTGACCTCCAAACACATGTTTTTTACCACATTTTATTGGTGTATATAGATTTTTAGATGTCAATAAATAACACATGATATGTAATTTCATAATATATACCATGTTTGAACCTATTATACATGACTGGACGTGTGTAACTACATGAATAACTACCTTTAGACTTCACATAATATGTAGAGCACATTTTTTTTCTATGGAAATAAATTGTACATGATTATTGATGCTTGATATTTAGTACACCATAACTAGAGTGAGGGAACTTTTTTCAAGTTAGAAAAAAATTACTTGGGGCTTGATAGTATACAGTCTTATTAACACTCAATTTCCACAAACTATTTCTAGAAGGAGGTTACACCATGTTGGTTAGAGTCACATAACATAGGCCATAAGAAACATGCCTGAGTGACTCTTTATGTGAACGAACATTTCTTGACTACATTATTGGATAGTGTAAGTACATGATTGGATAATTCCTAAGACTCACACACCGTGTCTCATAGAAGTACATATAGTGTACTTGTAATTTATTAGTGTTATTCATATCCTCTAATATGGTTGTCAAAATTGAAAAAATGAATAGTCTATTCTAAGTATTTTTTCATATAGATTATGATGGTGTGGGTATCTTCATCTCTTGAAGTTATTTCTAATTAATTTTGGATATTTTGAGCCTTTTATATTTATGGAGATGATAACAGAGTGCGTGCGAGGCCTTTAGAGTGGGTTCAAGGATGGTAACCTTCTTAGAAGCATATCTATATTAGGGTGTGGTTTCCCTATATGTGTTATAGAGCCAATAACCTCTTGAAGTCATAATTAAGATCAATAATTTTCCTAAAAACATTAACAATATAGTCGGTATCCCTTGTTCTCGACAAGGTGTGGTTCTCTATAGAAGTTTGGAACCTCCACATTGGAATTTCCATGGTGAGTTGAACATCCTCTATATGACTAATAGTGTAGGTAACCCCTCTTTGAGATGGAGTGAATTTCCTCAATTTATAGTTTTAGTAACACCCTAGACCTATATTCACATATCATCAAGGAGTGGTTCCCCCACTACAGTTTTAGAGAGGTAACATGAACTACTACAAAATAGGCCTTTAACAACACTAAAAATGACCTTTATCAGCACTGACTACTGGCGTGAGATTAAAATCCCTAGTCTTTTATCAGTTCTCATAGAAGTAATGATAAATTATCCATTTACAAATGATTCTATAAGAGTTGATAAATGAAACCTTTATCAGTGCTTAAAAAATCACTGATAAAGTACCATTTTATCAGTGCTTTTAGAAGTGATAATAAAGGGGCATACTCCAGTGTATTGTAACAGCACACTACAACACTGGTGTAATGTGCTGTAACAACACGCCGTAAGAACAAAAACACCATGAAATAAGAAAAATCAATTAAAAATATATAATTTAATGAAATAAAATTTAGAACACAAATACAAGAAAAAAACACTCTATTATAGACATTTCAAACATTGGCTTATATAATTACATAAGTACAAATTATTAGATACATTAAAAAACACCAGGCTTCCTTTATGTTTTGATGCTAACCCCTGATTGAGAAAAAACACACCTATATAAGAAAAAAATTATTATTTTAGTAATAATATAAAGAAATAAATTAACATAAAGTGTTAATTTTAAACTAAGCTTTAAGTCATAACAAGAACTTTGTGTATCAGATTGAGTTGCGGTCGATTCTTACATGTCACACCATTTCTTGTTCATCTTCAAGAATTATCTATGTACAAATTAACTAAACAAGTATAAGATAAAAATGATAAGGAAATTAATTAAGTAATATTAGATAGAATGATTAGAAAAAAATCTAGGCTCATTTGCTCAGTTTTGCCGATGTGATGTATGTTTTAAATTAAATTAATGACACTTATATATTGAAAATATGAAATTGGAGTCATACCAGTCACACCATGCATCAGATTTAGGTGAGTATGATTCTTACACATCTCAAATGACTTATGGACCATTTTCCTAAAATATCAAAATAATTCGAGCATGTTTTATCAGTTTTGAGTAAGCCGCTTGTCTTTTTTACTAAAATGTCATTTTAAACTAGAAACAAAAACTTTGAATCATACTAGCCCCATAATGTGTTGGTTTGACATGGTACTGATTTATACACATCAAAAATGACTTATTAATTGATTTTCATAAATTATCAAGACAATATGAGGGTGTTTTATCAGTTTTGAATGAGTGAAACTTTTTGAACTAAAATGTTCATTTTAAACTATTAATAGACACATTAAGTCATACCAGGAACATCATGTTTCATATTGAGGTGATGATAATTCATACACATAAAAAATGACTTATAGATCATTTTAATAAAGTATCAAAACAATCTAAATCCATTTTCTCAGTTTTGAGTAGGTCAGTTTTCTTTTTTACTAAAATTGATGCCAATTTTAAATAAAAAGATGCACTTGGAGTCATACCGGTCACACCGTGAATAATATTGAGGTTTAACTAATTCCTATAAATCAAAAATGACTTATTGATCATTTTAATAAAGTATAAAAACAATCCAAATGATTTTTCTTAGTTTTGAGTAGGTCAATTTTCATTTTTACTAAAATTGATGTTAATTTTAAATAAAAAGATACACTTAGAGTCATACTAGTCACACCGTGCATCAGATTGAGGTTCATAGGATTCCTACACATCAAAAATTACTTATGGAAGTATCAAATAAATCCGAATGTGTTTTCTTAATTTTTAGTAGGTCAGTTGTCCTTTTTATAAAAATTGATGTCAATTTTAAATAAAAATTCGCACTTGCAGTCATACCGGTCACACCGTGCATCATGTTGAGGTGATAATGATTTATAAAAAAAAATTAATTATGGATAATTTTAATAATGTATCAAAACAATATAAATGTGTTTTCTTGGTTTTGAGGAGTTCATTTGTCCTTTTTACTAAAATTGATATCAATTTTAACAAAAAAGACATACTTGGAGTCATACCGGTATCACCATGTGTCTAATTGATGTGAGATTAATTCCTACATGTAAAAAATGACTTATTTATCATTTTCATAAATTATAAAAACAATCTAAATGTTTTTCTCAATTTTGAGTAGGTCAATTGTCCTTTTTACTAAAATTGATGTTAATTTTATATAAAAAGATGCACTTGGAGTCATACTGGCCACACCATGCATTAAATTGAGGTGAGGATAATTAATAAACATCAAAAATTAATTGTGTATCATTTTACTAATGTATCAAAATAATCTAAATGCATTTTCTTTGGTTTTAGTAGGCCATTTTTTCATTTATACTAAAATTGATGTCAAATTTCAATAAAAAGATGCACTTGGAGTCATATCAGTCACACTATTTGTTGGAATTAGGTGAAGATAATTCCTACACATCCCAAATGTATTTTATATAATTTTCCTTAATTATCAAAATAATATGAATATGTTTACTCTATTTTGAGTATGTCACGTGTCTTTTTTACTAAAATGTCATTTTAAACTGGAACATGCACTTTGACTCATACTAATCACATTGTGTATCAGTTTTACATGAGACCAATTCATACACATAAAAGATGAATTATGAATAAATTTCATTAACTATCAAGAAAATCTGAGTTCATTTCCTTAGTTTTCAGTGAGTGACATTTTTTGAACTAAACTGTCGATTTTAAACTGATAACGGATACATTGAGTTATATCAGAAATATTATGACATCCCGTCTTTTTATAACATAACTTTCATTCCCTTACACGGAACTGAGGATCTTTAAGGTTTAGTGTCTTCAAAATAAGGAACATAATACATGTAAAGAACAAAAAACAATCTTCTTAAACACTTGAAAGGCTTCTCCTTAAGTTCATCCTAGGTTCATTACTGCATCTCATAACCTGGGGACATACATCAAAAGAAAGGGTGAGCAGAAGGCCCAGTAAGGGAAAAAAGAGAAACATTTTACATGTGAACTTGAGATACTTCAATAAGGACATGAAAAGATCTTTAAGGCATGAGAAAGAAATCATGAGATACATCATAATAAAAATAACATTTTTCATAACTTGAATTTGTGGCTACAACATTTAATATTGACAATCGTTTCGTTTCACCAAGGTCCATCTCCAAGGTGTCGTTAAAAATTACCAAGGTTATTCACCAAGGCGTCGTTAAAAATGGTCATCTCTAGAGATTAAGTCTTTACCCAATGCATTGGAGCGCTATCAGGGAGCACCCTTAAATTTTACTTTATTATCATGTGAGCCACATATATCATCATAAATAATTTCATAAACAACCCATATAGCATAAAATAAATGGGTTTTATTTCATAATCATAACGTTTTAAAAACTACTTTAAAGACATGATCTTTACATCACTTAAAACCCACAGAAAGGGAAAGCGGATGTCATGTATGTAAATCCCAGAATTTAAAATAGAACATTTTTGTATATATGTGAATAACACTATAGAAATAAGAGATTTGAGTATTAACTTAATAACATGAAGTAATTTTGAGAAAAAGAGAGAGGCATTTTGAGACGAAAATTCTGCAGCACAACGACTACGTTACAAGGTTTTAGAAAACGTTGAAAAGAGAGGTGACATGGGTCAAACAATGATAAATGACCCATAAAACAGTAGAGGGACAGAATATAAGGGATTTAAGAACATGGTAATGAAATTTGAAAATATACCATATGAAATAAAGAACATGAAAGGAAGACAAAAATAAGATTTCTCTTATGAAAATTCGGCAGCCTAACAACGTTACATAAAATTCAACCAAAAAATGAATTGATGATGTCAAATAGGGTCTCTCATCATATGAACATAAAATATCATTATGATAGATATAGAGATCATACCCCAACATAATAAAAAGGAACTTGCAAGACTTGACATGGAATTAGAACTTTGAAAAGGAGAAGGGTGAAAGAATCCCTTAAAAATTCGGCAGCCTAACAGCGTCACTTAAACTTCAACAAAAAATGAATTGATGAGATCAAATGGGGTCTCTCATCATATGAACATAAGATTCCAGTATGATAGATATAGAGATCATACCCCAAAATGATAAAAAGGAACTTGAAAGAACTGACATGAAAGTAGAACTTCAAAAGAGAAGGGTGAAGAACCACTTAAAAATTCGGCAGCCTAACGATGCCACTTGAAACTTCAAAATACTGAATTGAAGAGATCAAATGGGGTATCTCATTATATGATCATAAAATATCAATATGATAAATTTAGAGATCATACCCCAACATAATAAAATGGAACTTGAAATACTTTACATGGAAAATAGATCTTGAAAAAAATGAGAAGGGAGAAAGAATCCGTTACAAAAAATTTCGGCACCCTAACAGCGCCACTTAAAACTTCATAAAACGAAATAATGAGAGTAAGAGGGGATATCTCATTATGTTAAAATTAAAAGGTCAGTAAGAGGATTATAAAAGAACACCCTTTAACATAAGAACATAGAGCATACAAGAAATTACATAAAAGAGATTTCTTGAAAAGAAAGAGAGAGATCAGATCCCTTACCTTAAAACGTAACTCTTAAAACTCAAAGGTTTGGGCCTTGAGGGCTTGGGGGCACCTTTGGAGGACTCCTTGGGAGGTAATGAGACCAGAAATTCGTTGGGGGGAGAGTGGGGAGTCGAAATGGATGAGATGATGGCTTGGTATTTATAGGGAAAGTGAGGGGACAAGGCATTAATGGCCAAGGGACACCTCAAAAGTGCTTTTCTCAAAACCATGTGCTCTCCCTTGGCATTTACCATGGAGTTAGGCCACATGGGCCCCCCAAAACAATAATTAATCACCCTTGGCCGGCCAACCCTTAAAATATCTCATGACATCATCATGACACAGTTATGATGTCATTAAACATACCAAAACCCTAAAACTGTATTTTTACTATTCGCTGAAAATTCAACTTTCTCAGAAAGATCCCAAAATTTCACCTTAATCAAATATCAATGCTCTGATTTCAAAAATGAACTCCATTTTATAAAAATAATTTTCTAAATATTTTTAATCATTTTTTTAAATAATTACACTATTCACCGAAAATTCATTTTTTTTCAGAAAAAACCCCAAAATTTACCTTAACATAATATCGATGCTCTGAGTTCAAAAATGAAATCCATTTTATAAAAATAATTTTCTAAATATTTTTAATTTAATTTTTAATTAAAAAACACTATTCACCCGAAAAAACTAATACTTGAATAATAATTTATGAAACCGTTATTTAACCATTTTATTGAATCACACTAATTAATCAAGGTGCCTAGATTATATTAATACTTTCTTTAAGTGAGATTACTAATCCATTTGGTCACATTACTAATCCTAAGCATAAAATCACTATTCATAATTTACTATTCATAAAAAATTAAGTTGATCTTATTAGACTCTAAATTTTGTACCGAACATAATTGTAGAAGACCATTTTTCGAAAATCATTACACATTTTAAATTATTTAAGGTTTACATAAACATTTTTAAAATATCCTTTTTCTAAAATTCATTAAAAATATGCATACTGTATTTATCCAGACATTAGAAAATTCATAAACTTCATCATAAGGATAAATCCCAATTTTTATTTAAAACAAAGGATTACACAAGGCAGTTACAATCTCCTTACATAGCCCCTTATCACACCAGCATAGGACCTATGTGTAAGGTGTGCTAAGGTGAGATAATCTGAGGGAGGCTCGGCCAACATCGCACGAGTAGTAATTTCTATCAGTTTGAACTTCTTGCAAAGGCGATTCCGTTCTAGCTTCACACGATGAAGTTCAGCTTGGGTTTGGTCCAGAGCAAAGCCCAGTGGTGCTACCTCCTTCCCAAGTTCTGTTAGATGGGCTTCGATCGGTCTAAGACTACAGGGTGAGGCCATCAAATCTTCTTTCTATATTAATTAACCAAGATTACTTGTATTTAGAGACAATAATCAAAACGTTTAGTTTCCAGCGGTCATATTGACCAATGGTCATATAACAGTCCAAAACCCAATGGTCTCATTTTAATTATACTCATATTATCAGATGAAAAACAATTTTGTTGAGTATAAAAAAATAAAAATAAAATAACACACAAAATTAGGAAACTAGATTTATTCAAAATTTCGGGTCGTTACAATCTTCCCCCCTTAAGAAGTTGCGTCCTCGCAATTTTTAAAATTGGGTTTTGAAATTTCATTGAAAGTCCCACATCGGAAAAGGAGTCAGTAAAACTATTACTTTAAAAGAAAGAAAGGGAAGTACAAAGGTCACCCGAGTTAACCCACACTTGGATTCCATGTAGGAAAACATGGACATGGAGGAGAAAACAAAGGGTCATGTTCTGAGGGAGAGTGATAGAAAACATGATTAGGAGAAAGTTAACCATAAGAAAATCCCAACTTATGATGTGTGTAAACGGTCTTTGATTACCTAGTAGGAAACGTAAACCAACAACGTTTTTGTTTTACGTTCCTTTTCATAATTTTGAGGAATTCATTTACTAAATAGAACAAAAACATAAGAAAATATACCTACCTTCATGTAGAGTTTCATACTTTAATAAGTTTCTACCAAAACTAATCTTTTCTCCAAACGATGAGAATTCAAAACTACTTGGTCTCATCAAAACACAAGAATCGTCTTCTAGAGAATCACATAATCCACAAAAGATTAACTATCTATTTCATCTATCTTTAAACATTATCCCAAAAACAGAAAGGGTAAGGTAAAACAACTCTTCAAAAAGAAAGAATCCCATAGGAATGGAAACTACTTTTAAATCTTCAAAGTTCCATGGTACTACCCAAAGTTCATCATAGACCATTCCCTAAATAACGGTCCTTAAAATTACTCAAAATAAACTAAACTAAGATTGAAACCCAAATACAAGAGGGATTTGATAACATAGTCCTCAAAAATAAACTTCATTGTTCATCTCCAAACAACATCAACCACTCCTAACATCTTATAACAAAAGTAGCTAACCTAAACATATTTTACCCAAGATAGTTTAATCATTCCCATAAGTAACCTAAATTAATATAAGTCCACCTTAAATTCATCGATTCTTCAAAATATAAGTCAACCTTACTTCTCAATGAAAATAACATAGTAATATATTTACCTCGATCATATAGGGTCCCCAAAATAGTGAACGTATTCCAAAATAATAATCATCTTTTAATCCCCTAATCACCTCTTTCATATTAATATGGCAATCGTCACATTTCATATCACATTGGTTGTTGGGACATGTTCTTCCATTTCCTGCCATTAACTACGAAAACAAAGTACAATTAGGGGATTTAATAATTAGCCAATAATCATGAAAAGAAAATTAACACATATAAGGATAACTTGTAGAAGAAAAGTATACCCTAACTTGTGATCCCATAGATTTCAAACTAGGTTATCCATGATCATATATCCTTATGTGAATCTTTATTTTATTTTATCTTTGTTCCTTTAATAATGGTTCATACTAAGCTTATGAATTTACCAAATCATATCCCCCGGGAGTGTCATAACCAAGAGTGCAGCAAGGCCCGTTGTCGTGTACCAGTTCCCGTTTGAGTCTAGATCAAAGAGGTGTTTTCGGGTTTTACCCCTATGTACATCTGTGCTAGAGCCACCTCTACCTGCTCGTATCCAGACAGGGATGTATTTGCTTGGCAACCCATTACTCAATACTCACCAAAATACCAGGAAGATTTCCTATATATAAACTTTTATATAGGCTTCTTCCTAAAGATTTCATATCCTAATTTCCACAAATAACTAAACCATCATTTGATACCAACTATGACATCCCGTCTTTTTATAACATAACTTTCATTCCATTACATGGAACTGAGGATCATTAAGGTATAGTGTCTTGGAAACAAGGAACATAATACATGAAAAGAACAAAAAACACTCTTCTTAAACACTTGAAAGGATTATCCTTAAGTTCATCCTAGGTTCATTACTGCATCTCATAACCTGGGGACATACATCAAAAGAAAGGGTGAGCAAAAGGCCCAGTAAGGGAAACAAGAGAAACATTTTACATGTGAACTTGAGATACTTCAATAAGGACATGAAAAGATCTTTAAGACATGAGAAAGAAATCATGAGATACATCATAATAAAAATAAAATTTTTCATAACTTGAAGATGTGGCTACAACATTTAATATTGACAATCGTTTCGTTTCACCAAGGTCAATCTCCAAGGTGTCGTTAAAAATTACCAAGGTTATTCACCAAGGCGTCGTTAAAAATGGTCATCTCTAGAGATTAAGTCTTTACCCAATGCATTGGAGCGCTATCAGGGCGCACCCTTAAATTTTCCTTTATTATCATGTGAGACACATATATCATCATAAATAATTTAATAAACAACCCATATAGCATAAAAGAAATGGGTTTCAATTCATAATCATAACGTTTTAAAAACTGCTTTAAAGACATGATCTTTACATCACTTAAAACCCACAGAAAGGGAAAGCGGGTATCATGTATGTAAATCCCAGAATTTAAAATAAAACATTTTTGTATATATGTGAATAAACCTGTAGAAATAATATCTTTGAGTATTAACTTAATAACATTAAGTAATTTTGAGAAAAAGAGAGAGGCATTTTGAGACGAAAATTCTGCAGCACAATGGCTACGATACAAGGTTTTAGAAAACGTTGAAAAGAGAGGGTACATGGGTCAAACAATGATAAATGACCCATAAAACAGTAGAGGGAAAGAATATAAGGGATTTAAGAACATGGTAATGAAATTTGAAAATATACCATATGAAATGAAGAACATGAAAGGAAGACAAAAATAAGATTTCTCTTATGAAAATTCGGCAGCCTAACAGCGTTACATAAACTTCAACCAAAAAATGAATTGATGATGTCAAATAGGGTCTCTCATCATATGAACATAAAATATAATTATGATAGATATAGATATCATACCCCAACATAATAAAAAGGAACTTTCAAGACTTGACATGGAATTAGAACTTTGAAAAGGAGAAGGGTGAAATAATCCCTTAAAAATTCGGCAGCCTAACGACGTCACTTAAACTTCAACAAAAAATGAATTGATGAGATCAAATGGGGTCTCTCATCATATGAACATAAGAGTCCAGTATGATAGATATAGAGATCATACCCCAAAATGACAAAAATTAACTTGAAAGAACTGACATGAAAGTGGAACTTCAAAACGAGAAGGGTGGAGAACCACTTAAAAATTCGGCAGCCTAACGACGCCACTTAAAACTTCAAAATACTGAATTGAAGAGATAAAATGGGGTCTATCATCATATGATCATAAAATATCAGTTTGATAAATTTAGAGATCATACCCCAACATAATAAAGAGGAACTTGAAATACTTTACATGGAAAATAGATCTTGAAAAAAATGAGAAGGGAGAAAGAATCCGTTACAAAAATTTCGGCAGCCTAACGGCGCCACTTAAAACTTCATAAAACGAAATAATGAGAGTAAGATGGGATCTCTCATTATGTGAACATGAAAAGGGCAGTAAGATGAGTATAAAAGAACACCCTTTAACATAAGAACATGGAGCATAAAAGAAATTACATAAAAGAGATTTCTTGAAAAAAAAGAGAGAGAGATCGGATCCCTTACCTTAAAACGTAACTCTTAAAACTCAAAGGTTTGGGCCTTGAGGGCTTGGGGACACCTTGGGAGGACTATTTGGGAGGTAATGAGACCATAAATTAGTTGGGGGGAGAGTGGGGAGTCGAAATGGATGAGATGATGGCTTGGTATTTATAGGGAAAGTGAGGGGACAAGGCATTAATGGCCAAGGGACACCTCAAAAGTGCTTTTCTCAAAACCATGTGCTCTCCCTTGGCATTTACCATGGAGTTAGGCCACATGGGGCCCCCAAAAAAATAATTCATCACCCTTGGCCGGACAACCCTTAAAATATCTCATGAAATCATCATGACACAGTTATTATGTCATTAAACATACCAAAACCCTAAAACTGTATTTTTACTATTCGCTGAAAATTCAACTTTCTCAGAAAGATCCCAAAATTTCACCTTAATCAAATATAAATGCTCTGATTTCAAAAATGAACTCCATTTTATAAAAATAATTTTCTAAATATTTTTAATCATTTTTTAAATAATTACACTATTCACCGAAAATTCATTTTTTTCAGAAAAAAACCCAAAATTTACCTTAACATAATATCGATGCTCTGAGTTCAAAAATGAAATCCATTTTATAAAAATAATTTTCTAAATATTTTTAATTTAATTTTTAATTAAAAAACACTATTCACCCGAAAAAACTAATACTTTAATAATAATTTATGAAACCGTTATTTAACCATTTTATTGAATCGCACTACTTAATCAAGGTGCCTAGATTATATTAATACTTTCTTTAAGTGAGATTACTAATCCATTTGGTCACATTACTAATCCTAAGCATAAAATCACTATTCCTAATTTACTATTCATCAAAAATTAAGTTGATCTTATTAGACTCTAAATTTCGTACCGAACATAATTGTAGAAGACCATTTTTCGAAAATCATTACACATTTTTAATTATTTAAGGTTTACATAAACATTTTTAAAATATCCTTTTTCTAAAATTCATTAAAAATATGCATACTGTATTTATCCATACATTAGAAAATTCATAAACTTCGTCATAAGAAGAAATCCCAATTTTTATTTAAAACAAAGGATTACACAAGGCAGTTACGGTCTCCTTACATAGCCCCTTATCACACCAGCATAGGACCTAAGTGTAAGGTGTGCTAAGGAGAGAGAATCTGAGGGAGGCTCGGCCAACATCGCACGAGTAGTAATTTCTATCAGTTTGAACTTCTTGCAAAGGCGATTCCGTTCTAGCTTCACACGATGAAGTTCAGCTTGGGTTTTGTCCAGAGCAAAGCCCAGTGGTGCTACCTCCTTCCCAAGTTCTGTTAGATGGGCTTAGATCGGTCCAAGACTACTGGGCGAGGCCATCGAATCTTCTTTCTATATTAATTAACCAAGATTACTTGTATTTAGAGACAATAATCAAAACGTTTAGTTTCCAGCGGTCATATTTACCAATGGTCATATAACAGTCCAAAAACCAATGGTATCATTTTAATTATACTCATATTATCAGATGAATTTTTTTTTGTTGAGTATAAAAAAATAAAAATAAAATAACACACAAAATTAGGAAACAAGATTTATTCAAAATTTCAGGTCGTTACAAATATCATGTATCAGATTGAGGTGAGGTTAATTTTTATATCTCAAAATTTACTTATGGATAATTTCCATAAATTATCAAAATGATATGATTTATTTTTCTTGATTTTGAGTAGGTCAATTGTCATTTTTACTAAAATTGATGCCAATTTTAAATAAAAAGACACACTTTGAGTCATACCAGTCACACCGTGCATCATATTGAGGTGAGACTAATTAATACATGTCTCAAATGACTTATGTATTATTGTAATAAATTATCAAAAAAATATAAATGCATTTTATTAATTTTGAGTACATCACTTTTTTTTACTAAAATGCCATTTTAAAATGGAAACACACACTTTGAATCATACTGATCACATCGTGTATTGATTTGACATGAAACTAATTCCTACACATCAAAAACGAATTATGAATCGATTTCATAAATTATCAAAAACATATGACTGTGTTTTCTCTATTTTTAGTTAGTGTAATTTTTTGAACTAAACTGTTAATTTTAAACTGATAACAGACACATTGAGTCATAACGGTCACATCGTTCATCGAATTGAGGTTCTACTGATTCCTACACATCCAAAATGACTTATGGATTTTTTTATCAAGTATAAAAATAATAAAAATATGTTTGATCAGCTTTGAGTATGTTATTTCTCATTTTTACTGAAATTAATTTCAATTTTAAATAATAATAATCACTTAGTCACACCAGTAACACCATGTGTCAGATTGAGGTGTGGTTGATTCCCACACGTCCCAAATTCTCGAAAAAATACCAACTACCAATTTTACCATGTTTCCATTGTCTTTATATGTCAAACTACCAACAATGCATATTGATTTGATAATCTTATCCAAAAATCCTTTCTCATTATTGAAAGTCATAGGAGTAGAGGAAGCTCATGTTCTCATTATATCATGAGAATTAATCATAATGGGCACATGAGTTTACCCCACTCTTATGGATTTGAACAATGAAAAGGTTTTTTTGATAATAACATCGAATCAATATACAGTTTTGGCAGTTCGGCAAAGAAATGACATAAAAATGGAAAATGTGGTAACATTGGCAGAAGGAATCCTTTTATCACTTTTGTGGCTTGATTTAGATAGTTGAAAGAAAAATATGAAAACCCAAAATATCTATAAAAAAAATAATATTAGATAAAAATGATAAAAAAACTAACTTACAAATAGCAGATAAAATGATGAAAAAATTAATTAAATAAGCAGTTGTAATTCAACTTTTCATGATAGTTGTATTAATTCTTGATGTATTTCCTTATTGTCATTATCTCAGTTGTAGGCTCAAAGTCCAATCTCTCATGAGCATGAGCATCTTCGAAAAAACTACCCCAAATCGAACAAAAGAATCCACTTGTACAAGAAAACAATTATTATATTAGTAATACTGAAAAAAATAAATTAAACATAAATATGAAATAATAGATCAATTCTATGGATAATGATTTTACTATGAAAACATTGTTTAACATAGTGATATGCTGACGGTAAAGCAAGAATTATGATAAAAAATGCAAATAGATCTCTCCAAACAATTAATTAATGAGTGAGGAGGATAAGGAGAAAATAAGATACATTAGATTGAAACTTTAAATCATCTGAGAGAAATTAAAGACATCATATTGGGTTTATAAAATATTCATTTTATATAATAAATAAATAAATATGCATAATATATTCATTATCAAAGGTGAACATTACAAATAATTCTAATGAGGGAAACACAACATTTGATTATTTCAAAGAATTTCATTATGATTTGAAAAAAATGGGTAATTGAATTTAAGAAAATAATTACTCCACTATGGTAGATTTTATCCTATGAATTCATCTAAAGGTAAAAGTTATATACAATTTTCATCCTCATCAGCTCATCTTATGAACAGTTATCATTGAATTTTGTTATTTGTCACTCATCCTTCATCTCTTATGGACATGCACCTATGTTTCTTAAAATACTTGAAGTAGTAGTCATCTATATGATGACTATTTCTTAGAGTATTAAAAGAAATATAAAATATATGGGGGATAAATCCTAAGAAAAAAAATGAAATAATAACTGTTCAGGTGATGGAACCGATGAGGATGATAGTTTTACTCCATTGTGTTCTCTAAAAGGGGAAATGCCTCCCATTTGTGAGAATTACATAGATGGTAATAAGAGATTCATAAGGGTGGAACTTAAAGGAAATGTTGACGAATGAACTATTTTTATATGGATTAAAATAAAACATACATAGTGTTTATTAGATGCATGATAAAATAAATGAAGTGATTTTTAAGAAGTATTAACGAGTGGGTTATCATTTCAAAGATGGCTATATTTTTACAAAGGCATAGAAAACTATCCAAACCATTTTTTGATTTGGGGTCGGTAAAAATTTATGGTAATTGTGTTTAAAAGTGGAAATTGATTTGTGGTAGTGAAAAATTGATCATATTAGACAATGATACAATTAAATACTAACTTAAAAAGGGTGGGTTGAGATGTTTTTATGATGATAAGATAAAATTTATCAATATTTTTTACTAATTAGAATGGGGAGATTGTTAATAATTAAAATAATGATGAAACATCAGAGGAAATTAATGTTGAATTAAGTATCATAGGGGGGAGCACACAGGGATGAGGTAGACACAAAATAAGACATTGATGGTGAGGAAAATTAAGAGGTATTATCAGCTGTATGAAATACAAGAAAGGCTAAAATAAATGAATAAAATTTCATTGGTGATTGGACGATTTTAGTGAAAACTCAAAGGAGTAAGGCTCTAAAAAAACTAGTTTTTTCCAATTAGATCCTAAATCATTTGGAGAGGCTGACAAGGATGATAATTAGATATAATCTATGTATGAAGAGCTTGATCCAAATAAGAAAAATGTGACATGGGAAATTGTTCCAAGGTTAGAAGACATAAATGTTATCAGAACAAAGTGGGTGTTCAGTAATAAACTCATTGAATATGGAAAAGTGGATCAAAATAAATAATTGATAGTGTGAAAGGGGAACTCATAGATCAAATGAATTTATATTTATGATAAATTTACTCCCATATACCAGTTGGAAACTATTTGATTCTTTTGGCTATTTCAGTGAAAATGTAATTAAAAGTATACCAAATGGATGTCAAATCTTTATTCCTCAATTTATTTCTTAAGGGGGGAGTACACATTGAGAAAATATATGGGATTATTATGGATGAAAATGAGAGAAATATATTCCAGTTAAATAATTATTTTTATGAGAAAAAGAAATCATTGAGGACCTGATATTCAAGGTTAGATCAATACCTAAGAAATCTTGGTTTTTAGCGAGGTAGATTTGATCACAACCTCTACATTAAGAAGGAGAATGATCAAAAGATGTTGGTACTCATATATTTCAAAGACATAATATTTGAGGATTGGACAAAGCATAATGTATTTTTTTTGTAGATCATATGAGGTATGATATCAGGATGTCTATGATTGGTGAAACATTTTACTCGGTTTATATAAAAATCAATGAAATCATAACGCATTAATTTCTCAATCAAAATATGAAAAAGTGATTCCCAAGTGATTTACAAAGGAATATTCCAAACCAATGACAATAATGACCCCTATATGGATGATTTGTTCAGGATTTGATAATTGAAAATAGGTAGATGTCATGGAATCTAGGTATTGGGAGCCTATTATAGCTCAAAACAACATGAACCAACATTGGGTTTGATATATTTCAAGTCGCAGAGTACCAATGTTGTCCCAAGGAGATCCATATGCTATCTGGGAAGATGTTACTTCAATATATCTAAAAAATAATGAATTTTGGGTTGTTTTATTATAGGATAGTGCAAATTGAGTTGTTTGGATACACGAATGTGGGATGATAAGGTTCAGTGGATAACCGAGGGAAATTATAGATATCAAGAAACTTGGATTTTGTTCGAACCTTAGTTTAATTAGATCCTTGAATCACTCGATCTTTGGATTCAAGCCTTGGAATAGTTAGAGTCTTGATTCTAGCCTAGATTTGAACTTAGATTTGACAATAAGGAGCACAAGTAGTAGGTGGCTTCCATAGAGAGCTTTGAATATAGAGAACATGTGTGCAATGGTTAGGGGTCTTAAAATAGACCAGGACACTTATTAGTACTTCTAAAAAAGTGATGATAAAGATACCTTGTATCATTGCTAAGTTAATAAGTGTTGATAAAATGAATCTTTATTAGCATTAAAAAACCCCTGATAAAATCCATCTTTATCAGTACTAAAAAAAGCACTGATAAATACTTATAATACTTTTTTTAAAAATAATAAAAAAGTATAATTATTATATATAATTATAATACTTATAATAATAATTTTTATAAAATAATAATTTTATAATTCTTTGAATATATAATTATTTTTTTATAATTATATAAATAATTTTTAAAAAATAATATTTATATAATCACATATATTTATATAATCATATATATTTATATAATCATATATATTTATATAATTATATATATATAATAAGTAAATATATATAAATATAATATAGTATAGTAAATATATTCATTATATAAATAACTTTATTATAAATTTATAATTATTTATTTATAATTATATATATACTTTTTAAACAAATATTATTTATTTATGATTATAAATGTATAAAAATAGTAAACACACACACACACACACATATATTTATTTATAAATATTTTAATACAAATTTATTTTTAACATTGTTAATTAATATTTAATCTTAATTGCATTCATAATAAAAATGAGTAAAATTGAATAATTAAAAATGTGTACACTCTAACAATATTGAAAAATTGGATAAGTTTGATAAATTAAATATAAACCATTAAAAAATGGATATATATTGAAATAAAGACGAATACATATTTAAAATATTAAAACATAGTAAATAAATACATATAAAATAAATAATATAAATTGATTAAATTCCCAATTTTTGTGTATGTGTGCACATATGTATATAAAAATGCATTAATTACGTATATGTGAAATCAATATAATATTTTTGATCTATGTTAAATTGAAAAATGAAATGACATTCAATTATGTCCATTACTCGATGTAATTAGTCAGTATTTTTAATCCATGTTAATTTTTAATTATAAACTATTATTCAATAAATATATTACTATTTAATATAAAGCATAAATATTTTGTGTTATATAAATTATATTTATATACATTAATATATATCAATATATTTAATATAT
Source organism: Viscum album (assembly GCA_963277665.1). NCBI lineage: Eukaryota > Viridiplantae > Streptophyta > Magnoliopsida > Santalales > Viscaceae > Viscum > Viscum album. The sequence goes on along the minus strand of OY728126.1, from coordinate 796,031,556 downwards.
ACTATTTATTAACATTATCAATAATGATTTAATTAATAAAATTTCTAATATTTTTCTCAATTTACTTATTTTTAATTTTTATTTGTTTAATTTTAATTTTACATATATATATATATTTAATATATACTATTTATAATTTATATATATAGTATAATCAATTTATAAATTTTTATTAATAATTATTTAATTAATAATTTTTTTAATAAAATATTTTTATTTTTTATTTTTTCAATTATTTCATTTTATTCAGACATTTATTAGTGCTAAAAAATAACCGATAAATGATTCCTTTATAGGTGTAAAAGTAAAGCGTTGATAAATGACACCCTTTATCAGAGTTAAAAAATACGCTGATAAAAGGGGTCTTTTATCAGCGTTAGAAAAAAAAGCACTGATAAAAGGCACCCTTTATCAATGCTTGTTTTAGCACTGATAAAGGGAACCTTTATCAACACTTTTTTCTACCACTGATAAAGGCCAGTGCTATTAAAGGCTTGTTTTTTAGTAGTGATGAGAGTTATTAGAGTTGATTAGTTTGGATGTTTCAGGTCCTATGACATACCTGACATACTTGGTTGACTTTGAGATATTATTTATAGTTGGGATATCAACTTTATACATTATGGGTTTTCCCCTAAGATGAGTTCCTTTGGTTACATATAAGCTATGAACCTTGATGGAGCTAATTTGTGAGTTTGGAGTTGAATTTTGATGATGGGGGTTTCCTTATATTACTATTTTTCTTTTCTATTAAGCATATCTAGGTTCTTTCTGATTTCTCTATTATTCTAGAGTTTTGAGAACTTATTGTTCCATATTTACTTTGTGGTTTCAAGTTATCCCATTGGGTATGTTTTTACCCACCCCTACATGGTCATTCTTACCCACACATATTGTGTCTTTTTAGATGATGCATAATTCGGTGGAGACCATGGTGGACGTAGAGAGGGAAGAGCTAGTTCTTAGTGATGTATGATTCTATATAACGAAGAATATTTCTATCATCAGTTATTCTAGGAGTCCTTTTAGTGAGGATGTGTTTTTCCTTGATTTATATCTTCTGTATCTGGATATTGAGTCATATATATTCATATACCTTTTTGGTGGTTGACTTTGTGGATTTATCTTGGATAACTTATGTATCATACATGCATTTGTTACACAATTGGTAATTTTTATATATATTACAAATGGTTGTTGGTTATATTATGTGTTGGAGTTTCTTATCTTTTGTAAGTTTCTATAGGATAAGGCTTCCCATATATGTTATACCTTCTTGGTGTCAGCCACTAGCATATGGATTATTGAAGGTAGGCTTGGGGTGGTACACTTAGCTTACCATTGATCTAGGAATAGGTCTGATGGGATAAATCATATTGTGATTGGTGGTTTATTCCCTATTTTTCTCATATTTATGAGGGTAATACCTCCCATATACGCGTTTTATACCCTTGGTGCTAGTTTCATTCCACTGACCTATTAGAGGCATGTTTTAGGGATCACACTTGTCTTCATTACCAGTCTAGGAGGGGTTGTAGTTGGAGAAGGTCATGAAAATAACCCCTATTTTCATGGTTTTTAGAGCAATGATAGTCGGCACCACATATTTTTTATTTATTAAAATGTATAATAATATTAATAATAATATGCAATTAATAAATTATATTTAAAAATTTTATAATTAATAATAATTAAATAATAATATAACTAATAATATAACTAATAAAAATAAAAGTGTATCTAAGGCTGGTGGTTAATGATTTAGTGGTATATTTTTATGATTTAACCAATTGACATGGTTTTCTAATGATGGAAATAAAACAATGGATCACCATCATATTTTCATGGTTTTTATACCATGTAAATAGGACACTTATAACCATGGGTCTACAAAATCATGAAAATAGGCCTGTTGTGGCCAAGATATCACCCACAACCACCAAAACCATGATAATTGTCTATCTACATAGTTTTGGGTCCTATTTTCACAGTTTAAAACCACTACAATAATCTTATTTTCTAGTAGTTTATATTGAATAGTGTTATATTTTTGTTTTGTATAACATTTGTAATAATTATTAACTTTTTGTATATAGTTTTTTTATTATAGAACATATGTTCTATTTTAGAGTATATGCTTTTGAAGTTTTTTTTATAGATTAATAGTTGTTTTGTTTTAATTTTAAATTATTTATTTAATATAAATGTGTGTGTGATTATGTATATTTTTTTAGTGATTCACAAATGATATATATGTATATGGTTTTTTTGAATCATGAAACATATGTTATGTTACATAACATTTAACTAATTTTTTATTGTTTTTTAAAAATTCATAATATATTGGTTTGTTTTGTTTTTTTAAAAATTGAACTAGTTTTTTACATATTTCTTTTTTATATTTTTTTTGTGTAAATTTTTTTGTGTATATTTTTTTATATTTTAATTTTCATCAAATAACATGTTTATGTTATAGTATTCTATAATTTAGTTTATATATGAATGACATGGTACATGTTATGTGGATGATCTAACACCCAGACCTGGTTTTCCTAGTTTGAGCTAGAGTTCCATATGGACCCAAGCATGTCTCTATATTCCATAGGTTTTTTACTAGAGAAAAATGTCTTGTCTATAAAATGGGAAGAATATACCCTCTACATCATGCATATCCAGTAATAAAAGACAAATAAAATATAATACACATCACAACATGATATGTAATTACAAGTAAATGTTAACCATAAAAACAATATCATAATGAAATAATAAAATGATAACCCATGTCATGATCATACATTAGTCTTCATAAAATAGATCTCTACAATTGGTAAATCATAAATACAACTAAATAAAATAAATGGAAATATATTAGAGGTAAAATGAAAATATGCATCCTCGAATAGATCCTAGATCCACCTCCACCACCCAATTAATCGACCCTAACTCATCACCCATAATAAAATTATTCCCTTAATATATGTAATGCCCCGAACCCAGTTACCCAAAGTCGGTGCATTATTACATAACATTGGCATGATCACAAAAGATCAAGTCTTGAAAGACCGATTAGTTTAGTAGCCTTGGAAACACTAGATACATTCATAAGTCTTATATTACATCATAAATTGAAAAACTACAACAACATAGTCTCCATAGTCCATACTCATATCCACTCAGATTATCCCTATAGGTCAGTCATAAAATATTTCTTCACATCCTGGGAAAAATAAAACATAGAAAGGGGTGAGCTCAGTTGCTCAGTAAGGATAACAATATATTGAAAACTTTCATAAATAATCATAAACATTTAAGGCAATGTATAACTAAAACAAAATCCTTTTAAACTTGAACTTCAGCATAATATGGAAAAAATAAAATGAAATAATTCCATTTACTTATTCACATGGATATTCTACTAGTCGAATAATCACATGCAATATCAATAACCACTTTCATAATGATGGAATGCACAATGCCAGACTTTCATAACCACATAGTCAAGGCCTTATTCCAAGACTACAAATAAGATTTTGTCAAGGCCTTGTGCCAAGACACTATTTTGTCTCATGAGACCCACCGATGCATTGAGGAGCTATAGAGGGCTCTACCCGTCACATACTAAGTCCAATGCATTCCTCATATGAAAAGGTTTAAACATAACATAAACATTCCTATTAAAAATAGCATACAAAATGTCAATAATTTATCCATAAACCATGAATGGTATAAAAATAACACATCCATAGTCAAACATATCACAAAACCTTCAATACAATATGGAAGTTTTGTATCATAATAAATCAACTTCAAATAAACATATTATCCATCAAAGGATGTTGACATAGATGAAATCAAAACCTTTTTTTAGATAAATATCTCTTTCTATTTTGAAATCATTTAAAGGTCATGTAATTATAAAAGAAAACATTTATATTTTAAAATATTCTTATAAGCTTGTAAGGGAAGCTTTCACGATGTTATTACAGTATAAAATAGTCGCACCCGCCGTATATGTTAAAAAAACATTGTTACCTTAATTTTTTCGAAAAGGTTATAAAGTACCTTGTTTGAAAAACAACGAAAAGATTACTTTATAAACATCTTATAAAATTCAAAAAAGGGTATAAATGACTTTAACCCTTAGTCTACTAAATAGTAAGAATGTTTTGAAATACATTTTTAAGAAACATGGATGTGGATGATAAAGAGGTCCTAGTAGATACTTACGTAGAAACAACCTAGGATAATATAGAGATTGTGAAATTAACCCTTACCTTGTAATTTTCCTTGGTCGAGGGTAGGTTAACCTTCTATATAATGGTGAAATAATTGTTATTAAATTAGACAAGAATCATATACATTAATATGATATCATATATGATCTTTTAACATTGCTTTGTTAATAATATCTTAGTATTATCATCATTTCAGGTGTTAACGGATTCATTTTCCTTTATATTATTTGTTATGTGAGTCATATTTATTATGGATGTTATGTATCTTATTCATATACAAAATTATATCAAGTCTTTAAACATTATTTTTAATCATCAAATGAAAATTAGTCTTGAATGGATATGATGGGGAATGAATCTCATCGCGTTCGTGGACACGGTAATCTGTACGTACGCACGAGCGACAATATCATTCTTAAAATAATATATAATTGGATGGTATATCATATATACAGAATAATTATCATGTTATATTTATTATTTAAATCAATTACACATCATTATTATACCCATACAAATAATACTGTATTGAATAACAATTACACCACGACGTGGAGACGGTAATCCGTACGTACGCACGTATGGTGAAATGTCATTCAAAGGATGGATAGAATAATGAATATGGTTGTACCATATTCATAATAACATCATATTATATAGAATATACTGGAGTTATTATTTTATAATGGAAACAACAAAGAAAGAGGAAGTGGAAGAAGAAAGGAACTTGAAAGAGGTGATGAAATATTTAAATCTTTTTCGGGTTCTTCCTTTTGATTTGATCAAAAGGGCTCCTTAAGTTGGCTTTCTGAATAAAGTAAGGAATCTAGGATAAATTTAGGGAAGTTGAGAGGATATTTGGGCAGGTTTTGGATGATAAAAAAGGCTTTGAAGGTTTGAATTTGAGAGAAGGGGAAGTGCCCTTTTATAAGAGGGGTGAGGGGCACCTTAGGAAAAGCTAGAAATATTTTTTTATAATAAAATAATTTTCGGTTTCTAATGGCTCGAAAATGGATAATTTAGAGTATAATGTGGGGATGGGTCTAAAACCACTCAACCAATAGGTTTTATACAGGTTTGGGTCACTATATTAACCATATCTGTTAGATTTAACTCTTAGTTAATTAGTTTGACATTTACCATGTCTCTTTGTATTTTTATATTATATGGTTAATAAACTTACTATAACAAGACAAGAGAACCCCAAGTAGTTAATTATTAATATATATAACATTATTTAAGTCATTTTTCCGAACCTTATATTTTTAGGAATAAAATATCAATTAATAATATAACATTTGTTTTAAAAACTATTTTATGTCAATTTTGACACTATTTGGTATTTTTTTTAAATTCATAACAACATTTTTACTTAGAAAAAAATCATTTAATCAACCCTAAAATGTAATATTAACCTATAAAATTAGTTTAATTCATTAAAAGTCTCAAATTACTTTTATTTGGGTATTTAAAATATCAATTATTTTAATATTTTATTAATAAGGTAATTACTGCATCACTATTGTGTCATAAATAAATTAAAATATTTAATGTCTAAAAAATATAAATAAAATACCATTATTTAGGAAATATTTTTATCTTTCTAATTAATATTTATAGTCGAATTTATATTATGTGTAACCCTATATTAAAAATGTTTTAGTTATTAAACTTTGATTTTAACTCTTTTAACTCCTCTTTGAATTAAACAATAATAAATGTCCTAATCTAATCCAAGTGGACCAAATAGGTTCATATTTTATTAATGAGGTTGTTTTTGGTCGAATTATACTTATCAAATAGAATTAGGACATGTTTTGGGGTAATAATAATATTATTTTTACCCTTAATTACCGTATTTACTTTTAACCGTGGTAAATAAAAGTAAAAAGTTACTATTCAACAAAAATTATTTTTATCTTATTAAACCACATTTTACTTACTGATATCAACTGTTTCTCTCTGATTTTTGAAATTAAATTCACATAAGTGGTAAAATTATGTTTTATGCAAATTTGCAAAAGCTCATAGGAGGTGGGTAAAAGACGGTAAAAGTTCAATAAAATTTTTATATTTCTAAAATCAATATAAATTGACTCCAATGAATTACATTGAACTTATATAGGTATTATGTATCTATTTTGACCTAAAATAAGTTTAAATAAAATAAATAATTATTTAAATAAAAATTCGGTTTTAACTAATAACTCAGTGTTTTTCACTATTCATCAAAAATTGAAAGTTTTCAGAAAAATTCCAAAAATTCACCCTAGGCTAATTTCGATATTACGAATTAAAAAATGAAGTACATTTTGAGAAATAAAATTTATAAAATTTCAAAAAGTGGTTATTACTATTCATAACGGTTAGTTTGATTGGTTGTGGTGTGTTAAAACTCGAAGTTGTGTACAACACATGCTACTCTATTATTCAAAGAGAAGCGTACCGTAGAAGCTTGGGGTGTTACATTCTCCCCTCCTTCAAATAATTTCGTCATCGAAATTTCTAGAATATTAATGCATAAAAAGACTCGGGTGGTTCTTCATCATAAGTTCCTCGGGTTCCCACATTGCCTCTTCCATCTTATGGTTTCTCCATAGAACTTTTACCAGATGAGTCATCTGGTTTCTCAACACTTGTTCTCTGGTATCAAGAATCCTGACGGGCTCTTCACAATAAGACAGATCAGGTTTCAGTTCTACTTCCCCATAAGTGAGTATATGCGTTGGGTGAGGCATGTATTTTCTCAGTAGTGATACATGGAAAACATCATGAACTTTGGAGAGATTTGGCGGAATTTCCAAATGATAAGCTACATCCCCAATTAATTCTAGAATTCCAAAAGGTCCAATGTACCTGGGACTCAATTTACCCTTCTTACCGAAACGTATAACACCCTTCCATGGATATACCTTCAAGAAAACATGATCTCCTACCTGAAATTCCAAATCCTTCCTTAGGTTATCGGTATAGTTCTTCTACCTACTTTGAGCTGCTTTGATGTGGGTTTGAATTACCTTAATCTTTTCTATTATTTCCTCAACAAGTTCTGGGCCTACAAGTTTTCTTTCACCAACATCACCCCAACGGGTTGGTGTGAAAAATCTCTTTCTATATAACGCTTCATATGGTGCCATCTGAATACTTGAATAGAAAATATTGTTATAGGAAAATTCTATCAAAGGTAAATATTGATCCCACATACCCCAAAAGTCAAGTGAGCAGGATATCAACATGTCTTCTAAGGTTTGAATAGTTCATTCTGATTGTCCATCTGTTTGAGGGTGGTAGGCGGTACTCAAATGAAGTTCAGTATCCAGGGATTTCTAAAGACTTTTCCAGAATATTGAAGTAAAATTGGGATCACGATAAGAAATAATCAATAGGGGTACTCCATGAAGGCTCAAAACTTCATTAATATATAGTCTTGCTATATTTTCAAGTGGTAGATATTATCTTATAGAAAGAAAATGTGTTGACTTGGTAAGATGATCAACAATGACCCATATTGCATCGTTCCTTCTAGGAGTCTTTGGTAGTCCCATGACAAAGTCCATCATAATATTATCCCATTTCCACTCAGGTATAGGAAGAGGTTGCATGACTCCTCTAGGCTGTTGCCTTCCAACTTTCACTTGTTGAAAAACCATACATCTTGACACAAAATTAGCAATCTCCCTATTCATGTTTTCCCACAAAAAATGTTCCTTAAAATCACTATTAATCTTAGTGCTACCAGGGTGTATAGAGAAATTGGAACTATGAGCATCATCTAACAATTCACTTTTTAGATCAAGTATGTCAGGAACACAAAGTCTCTTCCCAAATTTCAAAATTTCATCTTCATACACAAAGTCACTCAATCTTCCATCATTCACAACATTAATCTTCTTTTAAAACTCTTCATCATTGGTCTGAGAACTCTTTATCCTTTCTAGTATGGATGGTTTGGAAAACATTTGAAAAAGTATCGATGTTTCACCTTCCATGGTAATTACCATATCCATCTTCACTAGATCCATGAAAATAGGATCCCTTTCAACTCTCATCTTGTTCAAAATTCCATGATTCTTTCTGCTCAAAGCATCTGCCACCTTATTTTCCTTCCCCGGGTGGTAGTGTATTGTGCAATCATAATACCTTAGTAGTTCAAGCCATCTAATTTGCCTCATGTTGAGTTCTTTTTGTGATAAAATATACTTCAAACTCTTGTGATCGGTATATATCTCACATTTTTCACCATAGTGATATTGTCTCCATATCTTCAAAGAAAAGATTACAGCTGGTAACTCAAGATCATGAGTAGGATAGTTTTTCTCATGAATTTTTAGCTATCGTAATTCATAGGCAATAACCCTATCATTCTGCATAAGGACACAACCAAGTCCTTTATTTGAAGCATCACTATAAATAACAAACCCATCATTCCCCGATGGTAGAGTCAATATAGGAGAATTGACTAATATTCTCTTCAGTTCTTCAAAAAATTCTTCACACTCTTTTTTCCAAACAAATTTAACCCCTTTACATGTGAGCTTCATTAATGGGTTAGCCAATCATGCAAAATTCTAGACAAAACGTCGATAATAACCTGCTAAACCAATAAAACTGCATACGTCAGTTATACTCATCGGTGCTGGCCATTCTTGGATTACTCTTGTCTTAGAAGGATCTACAGAGATTCCATCCTTTGAGATAATATGGCCAAGAAAAGAAATCTCCTGGAGCCAGAATTGACACTTGCTAAACATCCCATATAATTCATGTCTTCTAAGAGTCTTCAAGATAATGCGCAAGTGATTTTCAAGATATTCATAGCTTTTGGATTATACCAAGATATCATCAATAAATACCACTATAAAGTCATCAAGATATTCCTTGAAAAATCTATTCAATAGATCCATGAATACATAGGGTGCATTAGTCAATCCAAAAGGAATTACTGTAAACTTGTAATGCCCGTACCTAGTTCGAAATGCTGTTTTTGGAATGTCTTCCTTCTTTACACAAAACTGATGATATCCAGATCGAAGGTCAATCTTTGAAAAGTATTAAGATCCTTGAAGTTGGTCAAAAAAATCATCAATGCAAGGTAATGGATGCTTGTTCTTTATTGTTATAACATTGATCTCCCTAGAGTCAATGCACAACCTCATAGATACATCTTTATTCTTAACAAAAATAACAGGGGCTCCCCATGGAGAAACACTAGGGATAATAAATCCATTATTAATCAATTCCTCTAGTTGTTTCTTTAGTTCCACTAATTCCACAATGACCATTCTATAAGGTGTATTTGATATGAGCCTTGAACCAAGAATTAAGTCAATGGAAAACTCAATTTCTCATTCTGGAGGATGTTCAGGTAAATCCTCTGGAAAAACATCAACATATTCTTTCACAATAGGCACATACTCTATTCAAACATTCCTTTCATCACCCATAGTTATTTCATTCTCTTCCTCCCCAATAATTGAATTTAGTTGAGCTACTGGGGGTGGATCTAGATAAGAATCAGGTGGTGATGATTCTACTCTAAAGATAAGGTGTTCTTTATCATTGTCATCAAAAATCGTAACCTCCTTATTCTTAAAATAAATCTTCACATCATGGTCAGAAATCCAATCCATACTGAGGATTATATCAAATTCAATCATGGGTATAATGATGAGATCAGTAGATAAATATCATTTATATGCCATAATGGGAACTGATTCACAAAACTTTGTTGTAATGATACTTCCCTTAAGAGTTTTGACTGACAACTCCCTTATTAAATCAAATTTGAAATATCTAATTTTCTTAGCAAACAGGGAAGATATGAAACAATGCGATGATCCAGAATCAAATAAAGCATTTGATAAACTTAAGGAAACCATTAAATTACCTTCCACCATGTCTTTCAGAGCTTCAACCTTAGCAGTAGTGATAGCATAAGATTCGCCTTGATCCCTTGAACTTTTCTGAGGTAAGTTCCCCTGATTTTTAGGAAATTCATTTTCATAATGCCCCCTTTCTCTACAATTGTAGCATTCAACATCGACAACCTCTTTCTTCCCCTTGCAATAACGATCTTGGTGGACTTTTTCACCACACTTGTAACAGACTCTCATTCCCTTCAGGAAAGTACCGGGGTATTTCTTACCACATTTACTGTAGTATGGATATTCAACTTTTCCCTTATTCCCCTTATTTCCATTTCCAGAGTGTTTGGCAGATCTCTTATTCTCTTTCTTTGCTTTAAAGTTGTAATACTTAGAGAATTATTTTTCTGTCTTGATAGCACATGAGAAAATATCTTCGTATGATGAGAAGGATTGTGAGACTAATTATCGACAAAGAAATGGTTTTAAACCATCAAAGAAACTATCAATATTACTTCTTGGGTTACATATATAATCTGTAGCATGGATTTCTAACCTTGTAAAGTTAGCTTCATACTTTGCGACATTCTCATCCTCCTTTTTCCTCAGACTCAGAAATTATCTTTCCATATCCACTCGATGGTCACGAAGAATGTATTTTTATAATAAAATCTTTTTAAACTCCCTCCATTCCATATTTGATACTTCATCATCTTCCTTCGTGTTTTGAATCAATGACCACCATTGATCAACATCTCCAGTGAGGCGGTAAACTGCCATGATAACTTTTTCCATTTCGCTACCCCCCAAGGTGTGGAATATTTTCTCTAAGGAATTTATCCATTGTTCAGATACTAGTGGATTTTTATTAAATGTTGTTGGTTGTTTCCTCATTAAGTGATCTAACATTGCTCCTCCACACTATGGATCAAGGTGCTCCATACGGGTATGGTTGTTATTCATAACCTGAGTGAGTTGTCAGAGTATGGTGATAAGCTGATCAGCACCAGTTGTATCACCAGCTCCACTATAATTATCTTGAGTTGGAGGAAAATCCCTATATGGATTACGTGCATTGATACAGTTTCTATTCCTTCCACTAGGAACCATTTCTAAACAATGACATAAACTAGATTAGTTTATGAATTGCAATACATAATTCTAAACTTGAAAAACACTTAACATAAATTGAACAGTTTATGGATATAATCCATAATAATAAAAATGTTTTCTTTAAAGAAGTATATACTCATAAACCCTTCATAATGGTTTGTATAGAAAATGAGAATTATCTTAAGCATATCCCTCAGGAGTGTTGTAACCAAGAGTGCAACAAGGCCCGTTGTCATGAAACCGTTCCCATTCAAGTCCAGCTCAAAGCGGTGTTTTCGAGTTTTACCCCTAGGTACATCTGTTCCAGAGCCGCCTCTACCTACTCGTATCCATACAAGGATGTATTTCTTGGAAAACTCACAAAATATTTATATTAACAAAATTCTAGGAAGTTCTTCTATACTAATCCTCAAAGTTTATCTTAGGGTAATGTGCCCTAATCAGAGTTTATCTAAATCTAGCTTCCAAGGTTTGTACTAAACTTCCTCTAATACCAACTATAATGCCCCGACCCCATTTACCCAGATTCAGTGCATTATTACATAACATTATCATGATAAAAAAAGATCAAGTCTCGAAAGACCGATTAGTTTAGTAGCCTTCGAAACACTAGATACATTCATAAGTCTTACATTACATCATAAAGTGAAAAACTACAACAACATAGTCTCCATAGTCCACACTCATATCCCCTCAGATTATCTCTGCAGGTCAGTCATGAAATACTTCTTCACATCCTAGGAAAAATAAAACATAGAAAGGGGTGAGATCAGATGCTCAGTAAGGATAACAATATAGGAGAAACTTTCATAAATAAGCATAAACATTTAAGACAATGTATAAATAAAACAAAAACCTTTTAAACTTGAACTTTAGCATAATATGGAAAAAATAAAATGAAATAATGCCATTTACTTATTCACATGGATATTCTACAAGTCTAATAATCACATGCAATATCAATAACCACTTTCATAATGATGGAATGTATAATTCCAGACTTTCATAACTACATAGTCAAGACCTTGTTCCAAGACTATAAATAAGATTTTGTCAAGGCCTTGTGCCAAGAAACTAGTTTGTCTCATGAGACCTACCGATTCATCGATGAGATATAGCGGGTTCCACCCGTCACATACTAAGACCAATGCATTCCTCATATAAAAAGGTTTAAACATAACATAAACATTCGTATTAAAACTAGCATATAAAATGTCAATACTTTATCCATAAACCATGAATGGTATAAAAATAACACATCCACAGTCAAACATATCGCAAAACCATCAATACAATATGGAAGTTTTGTATCATAATAAATCAACTTCAAATAAACATAAAACCCATCAAAGGATGTTTATATAGATGAAATCAAAACATTTTTTTAGAGAAATATCTCTTTCTATTTTGAAATCATTTAAAGGTCATGTAATTATAAAAGAAAACATTTATATTTTAAAATATTTTTATAATATTGTAAGTGAAGATTTTACGATGTTATTATGACATAAAATAGCCGTACCCACCGTATATCTTAAAAAAACATTCTTACCTTAATTTTTTCGAAAAGGTCATAAAGTACCTTGTTTGGAAAACGATGAAAATATTCCTCTATAAACATTTTATAAAAGTCAAACAAGGGTATAAATGACTTTAAACCATATTCTAGTAAATATTAATAATGTTTTGAAATACATTTTTAAGAAACATGGATGTGGATGATAAAGAGGTCCCAGTAGATACTTACGTAGAAACAACCTCGAATAATAAAGAGATTATAAAATTAACCCTTACCTTGTACTTTTCCTTGGTTGAGGGTAGGTTAACCTCCTGTATAATGGTGAAATAATTTTTATTAAATTATACAATAATCATATACATTAATATGATATAATATATGATCTTTTAACATTGCTTTGTTAAGAATATCTTAGTATTATCGTCGTTTCAGGTGTTAGAAGATTCATTTTCCTTTATATTATTTGTTATGTGAGTAATATTTGCTATATATGGGATGTATCTTATTCATATCCAGAATTATATCTAGTGTTTAAACATTATTTTTAATCATCAATTGAAAATTAGTCTTGAATGGATACGATGAGGAATAAATCTCATCGCGTTCGTGGACACGGTAATCCGTACGTATGCACAAGTGACAATATTATTCTTAAAATAATATATAATTGGATGGTATATCATATATAAATAATAAATATCATGTTATATTTATTATTTACATCAATTTCAAATCATTATTATACCCATCCAAATAATAATGTATTGAATAACAATTACACCACGATGTGGAGACGGTAATCCGTACGTACGCACATATGGTGACATGTCATTCAAAGGATAGATATAATAATGAATATTGTTGTACCATATTCATAATAACATCAAATTATATATAATATACTGTATTTCTTATTTTATAATGGAAACAACAAAGAAATAGGAAGTGGAAGAAGAAAGAAACTTGAAAGAGGTGATGAAATATTTACCTCTTCTTCAGGTTCTTCCTTTTGATTTGATCAAAAGGGATCCTTAAGTTGGATTTATGACTAAAGGAAGGCCTCTAGGATGAAGTGAGAGAATTTTAGAGGATATTTGGGTAGGGTTTGTCCAAGCCAAAAGGCTTTGAAGGTGTGAATTTGAGAGAAGGGGGAGTGCCCTTTTATAAGAGGGGTGAGGGGAACCTTAGGAAAAGCTAAAAATATTATTTTATAATAAAATAATTTTCGGTTTATAATGGCTCCAAAATGTATTATTTAAAGGATAAGGTGTTTATGGGTTGAAAAACACTCAACAAATAGGTTTTATACAGGTTTGGGTCACTATATTAACCTTATCTTATAGATTTAACTCTTAGTTAATTAGTTTGACATTTACCATGTATCTTTGTATTTTTATATTATATGGTTAATAAACTTACTATAACAAGCCAAGAGAACCCCAAGTGGTTCATTATTAATATATATAACCTTATATAAGTCATTTGGCCGAAACTTATATTTTTAGGAATAGAATATCAATTAATAATATAATATTTGTTTTAAAAACTCTTTTATGTCAATTTTGACACTATTTGGTATTTTGTTTTTGTTAAATTCATAATAGCATTATTAATTCAAAAAAAAATCATTTAATCAAACCTAAAATGTCATATTATCCTATAAAATTAGTGTAATTCATTAAAAGTCTCAAATTACATTTATTTGGGTATTTAAAATATGAATTATTTTAATATTTCATTAATAAGGTAATTACTGCATCACCATTGTGTCATAAATAAATTAAATTATTTAATGTCTAAAAAATATAAATAAAATACCAATATATAGGAAATATTTTTAGATTTCTAATTAATATTTTTAGTCTAATTTATCTTATGTGTATCCCTATATTAAAAATATTTTAGTTACTAAACTTTTATTTTAACTATTTTAACTCTTCTTTGAATTAAATAATAATAAATGTCCTAATCTAATCCAAGTGGAACAAAGAGGTTCATATTTTATTCCTGAGGTTGTTTTTGGTCAAATTATACTTATCCAATATAATTATGATATGTTTTAGGGTAATAATAATACCATTTTTATCCTTAATTACCCTATTTACTTTTAACCGCGGTAAATAAAATTAAAAAGTTACTATTCACCAAAAATTATTTTTATCTTATTGACCAAATTTTACTTACTGATATCAACCATGTCTCTCGGATTTTTGAAATTCAATTCACAGAAGTGGTAAAATTAAGTTTTATTCAAATTTTCAAAAGCGCCTAGGAGGTTGGTAAAAGACGGTAAAAGTTCAATAAAATTTATATATATCTAAAATTAATATAAATTGACTCTAATGAATTAAATTGAACTTATGTAGGTATTATGTATCTATTTTGACCTAAAATAAATTTAAATAAAATAAATAATTATTTAAATAAAAAGTCAGTTTTAACTAATAACTCAGTGTTTTCACTATTCATAAAAAATTGAAAGTTTTCAGAAAAATACCAAAAATTCACCATAGGCTAATTTTGATATTCTAAATTCAAAAATGAAGTCCATTTTGAAAAATAAAATTTATAAAATTTCAAAAAGTGGGTATTACTATTCATAATGGCTAGTTTGATTGGTTGTGATGTGTTAGAACTCGAAGGTGCATACAACACACGCTACTCTATTATTCAAAGAGAAGCATACCGTGGAAGCTTGGGGTGTTAAAATATATAAATTAAACAATGAAGGTCACACATCCACTAAGGTGAACGTACATGGTATGAGTATGAAAATTAATAGGACACCACTAAAATTACATTAAATTTCATAATATATGTTATTTCATATAATGATAATAAATAAATAAGAATCTACAAAAAAACCCAAGTCAGATCATTGAGAACTAACCAGACCGCTACGACTATTGACCTTGTAACGAACCAACCCGAGCTGACCCGACATGTCACCTGACCCAGTCCACCACTAGGCCCGTAGGGCATTCCTGATCCCCATGGGCAAGCAACTAGTGACTTATTATCAAGGAAATAATGCTTAGGAATGGTTTCTCCCAATAATAATAAATAACACATAGAGTAATCCTCACTGAAAGTCCAGTATCACCCATCCATTAGTTGTGATTCTATGTAAAATGAAATTAGTAGATTTAAAAAACAAACAGAACCAAATGAATCAAAAGAAATAAATACTTATCATAAGTCCAAATAAATATTACCAATACCACTCAATATAAATTAAATTGAATCTATAATAAAATTCCAACATAAACCAAAATGAATAAGGCTAGAATAGTAACATTGACATGGCACTGTACCACAAACAATAAATAAACCAAAATAAAATAAAGCTTATATGAATATGTCCCCACATTCTATGTAAACTATCCTCACTTTTTCCATCAATATAATTGAACTAAGACCCAAATGATCATATTTTACATCCAAGAGAATCCTTCTAAACCTATAATATGATAGACATGAGAAAAAATCCTGATTGGTAACTTCCCCATGACCCACGCACAACCTTTAAAAGAAAATCCTTTTCTTAACAATTTGGAAATACAACTATAAAATTAAACCTTTTGTTTTAATTAAGAACAATTCACATGACACCATTACATAAATTTATTTTACCTAAGGTAAAAAATTCACCTATTTAAAAAAAATAAATCTTTAAACATTTTAATAAGATATACCATATATAATAAAATAATCACTTTGATATACATGATTAGAAACAGATTTATTTTATATGTAATGGAAAAAAACCTCCCTTTTTCTTCTCTTTTTAAAATCATCTAAAGAATCTATCAGGAAAAGAAAACCACAATTTTTATTAAAAATGGAAAATTCTAAGAGGTGATAAACCTAAACATGATAACCATAAATTAAATCACACAAGAATAGACATAAGGATGGGTAAATAAATATGTGAAAATTAGTATAGGAAACAATATATTCCCCTAAGAAAGAGAGAGAAAGGAATTAATGTAAACAATAATAACATCTCTATGATGAAGTAATATAAAATGAAAAAAACAACCAAAAATAAAATTTTCGGCAATATAACATAAACCATATCAAAATTATCAAATAAAGAAGTGGGTAATAAATAATAACACATCACAACCAAATACAACATATACAATATGGGGCTCTAACCTATGGGTCAAAGGTAATTAAGACTCACTCAAGGAATACTAGTCGGCATACATGAACCTAATAATTCTGGGAGCTATCATAGTCTCATCAAGGTACTAATCCATCCCATTAGGCCACTTGGTCTAATTGGGAAATATTCACCAGCCAATACACAATCTACAATAGGTTTGCATTCATCAAAATTACTAAGTCACTCTAGGACACCCATGTGTAATCAATCATCAAGTATAAAAATCACACTAAATATTCACAAAAAACTAATAAAATTTCACATAAACTCATGACCACAATCAATGAAAAATCAATCATAAAACATATCCCACTTTTAAAGCATCCTCTGATACCCATTTAGAATCAAAATATTTTTCAAACATTTCATTAAGAATTTTTTTCTAATAAAGATAATTTTCAAAGAAAATAATTTGAAAACCCCATTTAATCTAACACATTCCCACCCTTAGTTAATAACCCATTTACTTTTAAATCATTGGGAATAAAAAATAACATCTTTATTGTTGAGTCCCTTTTTAAAGGGGATTCAAAACACTTTAAGAAACACTTTTTAGCCACAATTTATATGAATAATAGGTTTTTGGTCATGTAAATATAGTTCAAAAATATTAATAAACTCAAGGTATGGTTTTAAAACTAGGAAAGAAATAATGAATTTAAATTTAAAGAGTTATGCATGGAGAAACCTATCTCAAATCCTTCTCTTTCACTAATCATGATGTTAATCCACCATATGAAGGTGATAAAAACCATATAAGGCCAAGATAAACCCTAAAACCATAAAACCATTATATAAATTTGAGCTAGCATAAATCTATAGGTTGTCGAGACTATTCTATGGAATGAAAAATAAGAAACAAGAAGTAAATAAGGAGAGAAATAGATCATGAGGTGATTACCTTGAATAAAAAACCTCAAATCATGAAGAAATTATATTAAAACCACCAAATAGAATAGGGGGAATAAAGGTAGAGGTACCTGGGGGCCATGTGAGTTGAATGAGGAGGAATAAGGGTTGATAAAGGGTTAGAATCTGATGGTTCATTAAGGAAATTTCAACTTTTTAATATATCAGGGAAGACTACATGATTTCCTCATAGTTTGCTAAATTATAAAATAATCATGAACCCTTTATTGGACACACATAGAATAAACTACATAGTTTTTCCAACCACGCATCAACTATGTGAGAGCCACTAAAATTTATTGATTGCTTTGTATGGTTGGTCATAAGGATTTCACTAACTGTGTACTAACCATGAAATAGAAAAAACTCACCCATTTATCTTAGAATTAAAAGGAAAACCACCTAAATTGATGATTAAATAATAAAGACCAATAAATAAATAAAATATAATGTAAAATCAAGGTTGGTTGTAATTGAACCTACCTACTTCAACTAATGAAGATGGAGGTTGTAACCATGCAGTCAAGGATATCTAGTAAAAATATCGAGGAAATAGAAATACATATAATCCAAATACCCCTAAATATATAATAATAACTAAATACTGAGGAGGGAGTAACATAGCTAAGCTCTTATATAATAATCATGTACTGAGAAGTGTGTAACATAGTCAAACTCTTAGATAGGAACTGAACTCCACAGAGGGTGTAATATGAACAACTTTTGATAAAATAATTGAACACCATGTGTGGTTTATTAGGATAAAATAACATCTATTTAATCAATAAAAGACATAATAAACCATAAAACAAGATAATAAATGTTTTAAAATTAAAACTATGCATAATATAAAATGAATAACATACCATACTCTAAAGATGACCAAGCCTCCTGTCTTCAATCGCATATTTGATGAAGATCACCTAGAAGCAGCGAATTGACTTCTTTGTCCCAAAGTATCCATGGTTTGACGAATAAACCAATGCTTGGATTAAATTTTCCTTGTATACATGGTATTATAGTACCTTAAGTTTGAAGAAATTAGGAGAATAGAGCTTTGGATTGGGGAGAATCAATAGAATATATATAATCCATTGTCACACCTTTATCTTCTTTATATAAGCCTTATGTATTCTCCCCAATCCTCCATGTATTTAGTAAAACATTCCTCAAATTTTCAGGTAATGGAATTTGGTTACAAATATTTTGTAACCATTTGACCATACATGCATTTAACTCTTAGTCACATCTTTGATTCTCCCAATAATTTCATCATAGGAAACATAAATAATAATGATATCTTATATGAAATAAAACTTGAATGTTAATGTTTAATGTTCAACCTTTATATTATTAATCATAGAATATGATTGATATATATTAATATATTGTGATATGTTCATATAATACAATATGATATTGCTAAAGTTTGTGGTGAGATATCCCTACAATCCACCTTACAATATACTATACTAAGGAATATGATATGACTTGGTTTTATGTATTTAATACAATATGACATACCCATATTATACAATATGATATAAGTCAATAAATATCATATGTATAAATGGATTTACACTATATATCCATCCTTATCCTACTTTCACAAAAGACTCATATACTTTCTGTAATTTAACCTTATATTATATCATGTACAATAACTTTTGAAACCATATCTAAATATCATTTTGGATATTTATAAAACACTTGTAAAGTTACCATCAATTTCACTATATATCACATCACATACAATACTTTGTGAATAACCATCCAAAAATATTTTTGGATAAACTCTAATTTTTTTAGAGAAACTCTATATGATTTTTAAGATTAATACCCATTCAATCAATCAGAAAGTGTAACCCCATATGCCTTTATGGAATTTAGAACATTTTTTAATTATACAATCCATAAAACTAAGAAAATAATGCCTTTAAAAAAGAATCAGTGCCACTCAAGCTACAAAAGGGATCTACCATGATCTCCATCAAACACATGTATCGTTATTCTTATGTCCACCAGTTGTATCATAAGAAAGTATGCATAATCATATAATCTATTTGTTTGAGACATTGAGTGACTAGTGGGAAAAAAGTATGTCAATCCTATATAACCACTCATACATTCTCGATTTTCTAAGTATAAACTAACCAAATAGATTGTCACATCACATTTCATTCACTTTGATAGATGATCACATAATATTCCCTTCATTATAATAGATAAAAAACACATGTTACTTATCTAGGTACAACTATATACACATTCAGTATATCCAAGTCAAGGGACCAAATGCTATACTTATCATGCAAGATAAAAAATCCTATATTGGTTAAACCTTAACTAATGGAATAATAAAAAAACATACCCAACCATTCCATGATTATCCCATCCTTAAGGTTGGAATAAGAAATGTATTAAAGTATAAAGGTTCCCATGATAGGTATCTTTTCTAATAATAGGTATAGATATTTAATATAAAACATGTACTCATAACATACCAAAGATATAGAGTAAGACATGCCATGTGGTATACTTAGTAGATCAGCGAGTACATAAAACCTATTTTGTGTCTCATGAGAATATTCTATATCTCCAAACAAATTTATACACATGCCATCTTTAATGTTTCATCACAACCTATAATACTCCATGGAAAAAATTGATTAGAGACAAATCAAATTCATACTTCGAGAGGCCAATTATAATTTTAATTAAAGAATATATATAGGTGATATTAAAGAATGATAAAGAAAAGGATTCCTTCTGTATAACATGATATATTTAATATTATTAAAATTATTTAATAAAATTAACAAAAACATAGAAAATTTTCCATCTAATCATATCCTATATGGAATACTACTAGATAAGACTTATGTTTTTTGTAATTAAAAGGCTTTGTTAAACTCATTACATCTCCATGAAATTCTTACCACATATCTATGTGACCATTTTCTAAAACCTCCCACTAAAACCCTTTAATGGGTAACATCTATAAAGATGGATTGTTTAAATAATGGTGAAATTGTAAACCATATTCCTAATGTTTAACTATTTAAAAAAGTTTTCAAACTTCTTCACTTCATAATAAACAATGTTATAATATTAATTGCTTTTATTATCTACTTAAAACACTTTCAAAGTTCATCATCATAATTTTTCTTGGAAAATTACAATTTAATCATTTCCTTGAGATCATTTTGGTAACAAAATGTATTTATTTACATTAAAATATTTCTTTACCAACACATTATAAAAGATTTTAGGATATAAAAAGACTTACACTTTAATATGATGGTTTAATATTTTATTTGTTGTACTTTGAAAATTTCCAAGCCAAAAAATACTCCCACCGATCTTTTAGGAAATATATTTTCTAGAAAATATATTTCCAAAACACAAACCCCTTTGTGTTAAGAAAATAATTATTTAATATAGTATAGATTTTAATCAAATATAATATTAACATCTATATATATTATATTGTATTCTATTTTTTAGATAAATATTAATAAAAAATGATTTTATTCTTTAAAATATTCCACTATAAGGTTATGAAAACCATTTCCCTCATATTTTAACTAATATATTGGATAATCCCCTTTATACTAGATAAAAATACTTTTATTGTTATCTCTATTTCAAACATGTTAAATAATCTGATGAATCATAAACCATGTGTATCAAAACACCATATCATTTTATTCAAACCAATTATTTTTTTACATATAACTTCACTTATCACATAAGATGAATATAATAAAAATACACATCCTTTATAAAAAATTCATCTAAGCTTTGAATTAATACATTACATCCAACTCCTTGATGTAATAACTATTGATCCATTACTTGAATGATCACTTAAATATTTTAATTACAAACTCTACATCAATTTTGAACCCCAATACATATCAAAAATAATTTTTAATGTATTATTGGTATCATGTACCCTCTAAAATATATTAATTTATTTTTTTAAAATTAATACCTCATGTGGAATCTCTATGAAGTTTTTTCCAACCCTTTATATTTTTAAGGAAATTTTCCCTTTAGTAACCAAGATTTCGACAGTAGAAGAACTACCCCTCCTTCCTGACTCCTCCCTTAGGTTTCAATGACTTTGAATAACTATTAAAAGATTGGATATTAAACTTTATAATAGATATTTTATTATTTTAGTTTAAACTTTTACCCTCTTACACAAATAATACTTTATTTAATCCTAGATCTCCCATATCATTCTCAACTATCATAAAAATATTATAGAGATTTTGTAAAATTTTATTGAACTCATTCATATTTTAGGTTACAATAAACTAAAAAAAATTCTAGTAAATATTATAGAATAAATACCATAGCCAAATAAAGCCTTAATGGTGACCCTTACATCTTTAATTCACTAACATACCAAATCACATTGAGTAAATGAGTGGATACTGAAGTTATTTCAGATATCTTGTATCTAAACAATTCCTTTGAAACTTTATACCTTTCATGTATAACTTATACTTGATAGCACCATTTTAAGTTATCTATCACCATGAATAAATTCATGTTCTCATGTGTTTTTTAAAATTATACTCTATATACATAAACATGATAGTGGAGACATCCAAAAAATCTTTCTTATGCTTTATATAAGTATCTAAACCCTTTTATTAAACAACTTAACAAGTTGAATGCTTAGGAAAGGGTTTCTCTAACACAAAAAATTTCACCTCTTACTTAGGAATGTTTATTAAGTTTATAACAATATAAGAAGTTGATTCCATTAAGTTTTTCCTTTTTCTAATATTAATATCAAAGTCATGTTTGAAAACGATGATGTTATTTTATCTACAAAAAAAGATTTTATCAGATGAGTATCTTGTTTTTCATCAATTTAATAAAGAATTTTATTAAATTATATCCCACTAAAATGATATTACCATTAAAATATATCATATCTATTAGTATTCTAAGGTCTATATTTCAATAAGTAATGAGCCTAATTTGGTGTTTCTCCCATTTCTTAGCTATTTTGGTTGACCATAATGTAAATCATATCATATATGACTCTTAGATAGTTGAGTGGAAAAATATTTATTCTAATACATCATATATATTATCCCAACTTCCTTACACTAGTATCTTAATCCTACTAGGGTTTCCCAGTTGAGTATGACCCAAAGATCACTCTAGATTTGGGCACTTAATTCTAACAGTATTATCAATATCCTACTTACCTTGCATAATATAATACACGATCACCCAACTTTGGAATAACCTACTCATTTGGATGATAAAGGTCTATAATGAAATGGACCACGCTTCCATCACATCCAACAATCATCCTAGCCCGCCATATTCCCAAAGGGAATTCTCAATCCTGATAGGCTAACAACTAGTGTCTAGGCCTCACAAAATATACATTGGGAACAATTTATCCCTCATATAATAGTATAAATAATTAGTGGATAAATGGGTAATAAAACAACTAAATAAGAGATAAGAAATACCAAACATTCAATCCAGATATACAACTAAAACCATAAATAAAGAAACAATGGAATAATATATAAATAAATCTAAGGAAAATAATAAAATTAACTAAAGTGGATGATACAAAACCCAAATCTGGAAGAAAATCCTAACTACTCCAACAAGCTTCTACATGACCCACAATCACTAAACCAAGTCAACATCTCCCTCAGAAGACAAAATATGAAAGAAAAATCATCCCAAATACATCCTGGAACCTATAAAAGATATAAGCACAAGGTAAATAGCCTAGTAGGTCACCACCTACCAAATCTATGCACCATATTTCATATTACATCTAAAAAATTATATTCCAAAATACAATAGAAATATATACATTTTTTATAATCCATTACATAAATAAAAACCAACACATTAAAGCTATGTTAAAACTCTCTTTTGTTGTTACTTTTTTAAATGAAAAATAACTTGTAAAATAATTTTCCTCAGCTAAATACCCCTTTTACAAACCACTATTTTAAATTCCCACTCTAAAATCATATCATAAATACCTCTTTTTAAAATAAGGATTCAATTTCCAAAATAGGTTTTCAATTCTAATAGTTTTCCAAAACATCCATGAAAAATCAACTAACATGTAAAACTAATCATTGTGGCCAAAAAGAATGTTTTAAAAACCCACACTGAAGTTTAAAAAACAAACCATTTCAACCTTCTAACCAAAAAAATCCAAAATATATTTGGAAAATAACCTTTAACATTTAATAAAAACACCTTTTAATCATAGTAGTAAAATAGTTTTAAGGCACACTAGAACTACACTCTTACCTTTATTCATTTAAAATATTTAACAAATACCTTTTCAAATCATTAAAAAAGTAATCCATAGTGAAAAGAAGGACTAAAGAATAAAATTGGACACCATTATGTCTATTTCACATGATAAGGTGAAACAAAAAATAATTACATAGCTTCCAAGACATTATACAATAAGTATGTGATCCAACAAGAAAAAAAAATTCATTAAGTGATCTCAAGTAGGATCTTTGTGTAATAGGAATCATCCTAAGGATATAGTAATAAATACATGAACTAGAGACATAGAACCTAGGATGAAACTACTAAATCTATCTGCATCCTTGTTGGTCCCATCAGAATATCCATAAATAAATAGCCCATATGTTCCTTCACTATACATGAAACAAATATGTTTCTAGCTCATAAGGACCACTATCATCTCAGACAAACTGATGGGGCATAGTTATGAAACATTCCCTAGACAACCCACTATTTTACACTAGGTATTTCTCTAATATAAGTCACCTACTATACACCTAGGACTCCCATGAAAATTTAAGTGGAAGTTGTAAAATCCCCACCACAGTTCACTTTGAATAGTGACCAGATCAGAGGGTTATAGGGACCTTAAACGCACCTTCCTATACACCAGAGTCTTATGACTTGCAGCAGGGGTGTATAGTGGTATGGTGGGGAGACTATACCCCCTTTATTAGAGTATAACACTAATGGAAATACTAAAACAATTAGATACAACACTCAAATAAATAAATAGTAAATATACATTCATGAATGTAACGAAACATAATCAACATAACATGTGCCATATCAAAATGAAATTATCCAATACATGCTATGAATTTCTACATTAGTAGACCATATACACCACTATCTAAAATGGAATAAAATACATAGACTAGAAACTCCACCCAAATGGACCCAAGTCCTAGACCACTCCCAAACTCCCAGTATCTATCCTAGAAATCCAAGAAAGAATCAACCATAGGGTGCATACCCTTGTCCTATCCTACAAACATAAAGGCCTTCTTGGGTACTAACTGGTGGCCCAAACAGGGTATGAGTACGAATTATTAGGAAACCACCAAATATGTCTGTAAGCATATCTAGTATGAAAAATAAAGTTAATAAAAAAATTTCATAATAAATAAAGGCACAATATAAATAATTAAAATTCCTATAAATCCATAGGTTTTAAAGTGACACCCAAAATTGACCATACCTTCTTTGGCATAAGCTAGATGTACAATCCATAATATGATATCAAGTGTAAGAGGACCACCCCTTCATGATAATCTTAGACAGTCCAAGAAATCAATAAATACTACTAAATCCAAGGAGATCACCCAAGGAATTTTAAGTAATTAGGCATCATCGCAGAACTTAAGGGGTAAACCCATGGAATTATAAAGTAGCATATTTTATCTCCAAATCCAAGGGGAAATCACCCCAAGGTATTCTAAAGTAATCATACACCATCGCTGAACCTAATGGGGTATCACCCTTAACATTACATGTTATCATGAAACCCTATTGAATATTAGGAGGATAATCATAGGTAGTCAAGTAATTAGGCATCACTAATGAACCCAAGGGTTATTACCATTGGTCTTTTAAAGTATCATGAATCATCACCAAACCCAAGGGGCATCATCCTTGACATTCTAGAGTATTAGGTTTGATCACTGAACCCAAGGGGTATCACACTTAACATTATATATTATAAGGTTCCATCACAAAACCCAAGGGGTATCACCCTTGGAATTCCAAAGTATCATACATCATCACCGAACCCAAGGGGTATCACCCTTGGTGATCCAAAAATTTATAATATATAAATCACACACAAAAATTATCAATAAACTTATTTAATTTGACACACATTTGGTATAAACCTTTGGAACCCCTAGGGTCACCCATTTCCTTTTCAATTTAATTTTTTCCATGTCAATAATCAAGGTAAAAATACTCATACATCCATTAATTTGATTAAATTTAGTTTCACAAAATAAACACATACATTGGATCCTACAACACATCTTAGGAATCCTTGGTCACTCACCCATAACCATGTATCAAATCCTAGTCACCATGAGGGTCACCTCTTTAATTACCCAAATTCATTCCCAAGTAAATAACACCTCAAGTGGTGGATATAGTCTCAATCATATGTATATATTTACATTTTAAGTCCAATTCACCTATAGGGTCACCCCTTTAATTAACCAACTTTTTTTCATGGTTGCGCACACCCCATGGGTGGCTAAAATTATAGTGTACTCACCAAAAGGATATTCATGGCCCAAATTGTGGTTCATTTTTCATGATTTAGGTCTATATTGTTCAATTATAAATTTTAGGTCGAAAGTGTGGAAGTGTCGATGTGACCACATAACTCATACGTAAATAAAATGGAATAAACTTGTAGGATAACTTATAAACCACCTAAATCATCCTCATAGACACCCAAATATCAAATACCAACCTTTTATTTGAGATAAATTGATAAAAATCAAAAAATCAGATGAAGACTGCAACATCCTGATTCTGGAAGCCGCCTAGAGGTGCCCCGTACCCAGTTGGTCACATGGCCTCAAGAACATTTCCACAAATTCCGGAGCCTTCCAACTAATAGTGAGGGCCTTGGGTGTGATAGTGGGGAAACTATTCCCTCATTGGTAGAGTAACGTAGTGGAAATAATAGATATACAATAGCAGAAGTAGTAAACACATGAAATAAGTAAACATTGAAAGACTAAAGAAATAAAAAACTAGAGCACATATATATAATGATGCATGATACATATGTCTAGGAAAGCATCCAAACAAGTCAAAATGTTGGAATATAGTTGTAAAACAATGTACAAAAGAAAATAGATAAACTCCAGCAGCATCTCAAGCCTCATCTTGGTCCCACGCTCTCCAGCTCTATAGAAATCAAGTACCTGAAGTAGAAGGGTGCTTGCCCTTATCTATACATGTAACAATATAATATAGTTGGTCCCAAAAGCATGACCCAAATAGGGTGTGAGACAAATCCCAGTAGGCAACCACCCAAAGATATGTGCCTAATAGTCAGTGAAAATATATGGCAGACAAAATGAAAAAGAAGTAATAAACATGGAAGTACCCAAAAGTAAACAGTCCTACCAATTAAATTACAATCAATTTACATTTAACAATTTAGCCATCCAATTAAAAATACAAGAAACCCTCTAGGAAAGTTCTCTCAACCTATCCCCTCTGGTTCAGCTAACAATCTTAAATATCTCTCTTGGTAGTTCTCACAGCCTAACCCCTCTGGTTCAATTTACAAAAAGGATATAAAAAAGACTATCTGAGGAAGAACTCACCATCAATTCCCCCTATAGTCATGTATAATCAAAGACTCTCTGATGAATCACTCACCATCAATTACCCCCATAGTTTTTTAATGGTAAACTACAGACACTATGAGGAAGCACTCAACGTTAATTCCTCATGTGGTCTCGTAACGTAACTATAGACACTTTGAGGGAGAACTCAACGTCAATCCCTCCTATGGTCTCACAACATGATAATTATAACATACACTCTAGGAAATCCCTCAATGTCAATTTCCCATATGGTCTCACTACACCAGGTTTCCATAGCCCCATGTAAAGAAATCATACACAAACAATAATCAACAACCAAAGCAAACCTCAAAGTACTACTTAGCTAAAAAGCTATAAGGCTTGGAACAACATATCAGATACAATCACTCTAACCTAACAGTACTAGGCATGGAAACAAAGCATCCTAACAAGAAAGCTAGACCAAACGGTCAATAATAAGAAAACATGGTTAAAACATTCATATCATGGAAAGGTTAAACCTATTCACAAAAATTAACCTCTACCCAAAAAAACAAGGCATAGAAAACAATAACAGGTCTAAAAACCATAATCATGCAATACCTCGAACAAGGGTATTGACAATTTTTAATATATAACTCAAATACTATATACAGAAAGGAACAAACCACCTACCTCAACGTTGTACAGATGATATACATGAATCTCAGGCCCTGAATATCCGTAGAATTCCATAGATCTACAAAAACATTAAAACATTCAACCAAGGATATCTCGTGGAAAAAGAGAAATTGGGAGATGATGTTTAATAAGAAGGGAGAACTCACTGATGTGATTCCAACGCAATCGACGGAGTTCAAATCAGAGAACGAATGGAGAGTTGGGGCTCAGAGAAGATCTGTGGAAGTATGAATGCTCTTGGATGAGACAGAAGAAGAATAAGTGTGTTCTGTCAATTAGATGTGACCCTGGTCCGTTTAATGAAAAAAAGAAAGTACACAACGTGTTCTTTAAAAGTACATAGTGTGTACTTGCCTTTTCTGGCCTCTACTTTAGGTGGTCTCTAGGTCACCACACACGACAATGTTCTCGGCCATTACACAACCAACACACAATCACCTGCAGTAACTGGGTACAGGGCATGTACTTAAAGTACACGGTGTGTACTCCTGAAATTTACAGAACTCCTCTTTTTCTCAAAAACAACTAGAAAAGAAAAACGTACCTGAAAAGAAGGTCCAGGTTCGTACAAACTCCCCCCTTAAAGAAATTCATCCCCAAATTTCCCTATCACGGTGGAGTAGAAGAAGAATCCTCAAACAGCTCTGGATAATACAATCATACATCGACCTCCCTCTCCAAAGTCTCATCATGTACTCGCCTGTGCTGCCATAGCACTCGTACTAGAGGAACATACCAGCCATGGAGAACCTTCACACTTCGATCAACAATTCAGAGAGGATGCTCATCGAATGAGGAGTCCACCTCTAACTCAACCTCTTCAGGTTGAAAAACATGATACGAGTCTGATAAGTAATACCGAAACTGAGAAACGTTAAAGACGTCATTCATAGCCTGATACCTCTGAGGTAACTACAACTGATATGCAACCATCCCAACTCTCTCCAACACCTCAAATAGCCTGACATACCTCAGAGAAATCTTACTATGTCTCCTAATCCTCCTGTGTCCCAACCTCGGTGTGACATACAGAAAAACATGATCTCCAACCTTGAACTCTAGAGGTCTTCTCCGCCGACCAACATACGACTTCTATCATGACTGTGTAGTTACCATCCTCTTCTGAATCAACTCTATCTACTCTGAGGTCTCCTGGAAAAGACGAGGTCCCACCATAGCTACCTCTCCTACCACTATCCATCATAAGGATGATCGGCATGGCCTACTGTATAAGGCCTCATAAGGTGCCATTAGAATAGTTTCTTGAAAACTATTATTGTAGGAAAACTCCGCAAGAGGTACATGATTCTCCCAAGAACCTCCAAAATCTAGGACACATGCTCAAAGAATTTCCTCTAACACCAGAATCGTACACTCGGACTGGCCATCTGTCTAGGGATGATATGATGTACTCAGAAGTACCTGTGTACCCAAATCCCTCTGAAGTCCTTGCCAGACCCGAGAAGTAAAACATGCATCCCTGTCTGAAAAAATGGAGTGTGAGACACCATGTATACGTACAATCTTTCAAATGTACAACTTTCCTATCTCATCAACACTGAAGGTCTCCTTGATCAGAAAGAAGTGAGAAACCTTCGTGAGTCTATCAATGAAAACCCAAACTGCATCATTCCCTCTAGGTGAACTCGGAAAACCTGTCACAAAATACATCATGACATCATTCCATTTCCACTTGAGAATGGTTAACTACTGCAAAATCCCTAGTGGTCACTGATGCTCCACCTTCACCTGATGATAGGTGGAACATCTTATAACAAAAGTAGAAAAATCTCTCTTTATACCCATCCACCAATACTGACAGTGTAGATCTCGATACATCTTGGTGACACTAGGATGAACTGCCCAAACTGAGGAATGAAAGTCTCGCATCAGCTTCTCGTGTATGCCTGCTAAAACCCACACGCATCCATGAAAATGTAAGATCTCATCCTCTCCTACTATCCATCCAGGAATAGGGTCCTCTCCTGACACACTCTCCCATAGGACTAGGCCATCTAAATCTGATATCTACCTCATTCTCACTCGATCAAAAAGAGTAGAGGTAACAACTATAGAAGATAGAATCATTTTCCCCTGTCTGTAGTGCACCTCCAAATGAATTTTAGAGAATAGATCCATAAGCTGACACTCACTGATGGCCTCATGAACTTCCTATATCTAAGTCCTCCTACTCAACACATCATCCACTGTGTTTCCCTTACCAGGCGTGTAGGCAAGATCAAAGTCAAAAGACTGAAGGTACTCAACCCACCTTCTCTATCTCATATTTAGATCACATTGGGTGAAGATATATTTAAGACTTTTGTGGTTGGTGAAAACCAAAAAATGCTCTCCCAGAAGATAATGTCTCCAACAGTGTAAATCATGAACAACTGCAGCTAGCTCGAGATCGTGCGTCGGGTAATTCCTATCATGTGGCCTCAAATGTCGAGAACCATACGCAACGACCCCTTCTCCCTACATAAGCACTAATCCTAGACTAATTCCCGATGAATCACAGTATAAAATATAGATCTTTCCCGAATCTGGAAATACTTGTATCAGTACTGAAGTCAACCTCCCTTTTAGCTCCTGAAAGGCTGACTCACAAGAATCTGACCACAAGTACTTCACACCCTTCTTTGTTAGGCTCGTCAGTGGCGCTTCTAAGCCTGAGATATCCTGTATGAAATTTCTGCAGTAACCATCCAGCCCTAGAAAACTTCGTACCTCAAAGACATTCTTCGGATGCTCCCAGGAAACTACTGCTCTCACTTTCTCTAGGTCTACAGATACTCCTATCTCTAAGATAACATGACCAAGAAGTGAATCTGGTCCATCCAAAAGTGGAATTTTGAGATCTTAGCATATAACTGATGCTCTCTTAGTGTACTCAAAATGATCTCAAGATGTGTGACATGGTCGTGTCGAGTGTGATATTACATTAAGATATCATCCACGAAGACTACCAAAAAAGAATCCAAGTATGGATGGAACACTCGGTTCATCAGTTCCATGAAAATTGACGGTGCATTCGTGAGACCAAACGACATAACGACATACTTTTATAGACCATACCTACTCTGGAAGGCTGTAAGAGGTACATCTGATGGTCTAACGCACAACTAATAGTAACCAAATCTCAAGTCAATATTCGAGAACACCCGGGCTCCTCGAAGTTGATCAAAGAGATCATCAATCTTCGGCAAGGGATATCGGTTATTGACCATCAACTAGTTCAAATTCTGATAATCCACACAAAGTATGAGGGTACCATCCACCTTCTTCACAAATAGGACAGGTGAAACCCAAGGAGAAGTACTGGTTCAGATGAAACCCTTTTCCTGTAACTCCTCTAACTACTTCTTGAGCTCTTGTAACTCTAGTGTATCCATCCTATAGAGTATTGGACACTGGTGTCGCTCCTGGAACAAGCTCAATATAAAATTACACCTCTAACTTCAGAGGAAAACCAGAAAATTCTTCTGTAAATACATCCCTAAAATGGTCCACCACTGAAGGAAAGTCCATCTTTGAAGTACCATGGTCATCCAGATATGGACTAGTATGCTCTCCTGAACATCCCATTTTCCCTTATGAAGAAATGATCTGCCCTTTGGCGATGTGAAACTCACCCTACGGTGATAGAAAATGACAAAATCCTGGAAAAGATCCAACAAGTCCATTCTGAGAATGACATCGTAGCCCGTCATCTCCAAGACATAGAGGTCCCAGAAGAAGTGACACCCACCAACCTCAAGAGGGAACTCCTTGCACTGATGTACACTAGCTGTTCTAGTTCCCAACGGAGTGTCTAGAGTCAAGACATTAGTAGAGTAAATGATACAGAGCCCAAGGCTCTCCACAATAGCAATAGATATAAAGCTATGGGAAGCCCCTGTATCGAAAAGTGCATATGCTAAAACTGAGGCAACTAGGATCGTACCTCGAACTATAGAGGGTCTGGGATCCTAGTCCTACATGGTCTGCTCCATTTCAAAAGTCTGACCTGCATTGTGGCCCTATGACCCTACCTGACCACTCTGAGCTGATCTACCCTGTTGTCGCTGAAAGCCTGAAGACTGGCTACCATGACCCCGACCTCCACCTCGGCCTAAATGACCAGAAGATCTCTAGTTTCTAGACTGGTAAGAAACTGGTGGTGCTTATCTCAAATGAGGAGTCATAGAAGAACCCCTGTCACCAGCTGATGGTGAGAAGATCTAACATAAGTGCTAAAGATGGACCATATTTCCGCAAGATTGGAACTCTATTGGATCTCTCGGGAAATGTGGCCTTGTATGCACGACCCTTCCACACTGGGAGCATACCACCTGGCTACCTGGAGGTGCATCCTACTTACTTGGATCTCCACATGTAGACTCCCTATGGTGCTTCCTGATATCAGCCGGAGAATCACTAACTCTGGATACAGAACCACCCTAGCTCACAGCTCTAGAATCCCTTAGGTTGCACTCCGTGATCAGCGCATGGTTGTTATAGAAGTGATGGAAGTAAACATGAATATGTTCACCTAATCCCAAATGTCCTTCCTAAGACCATCCTCAAAATTCCTTTCTAAGAATAACTAATCACCTCCTGGAAAGGGTGTAAAGCAATGCAGTTCTGTGAAGAAAGAAGAATACTCAAGAACTGAAAGAGTGCCTTGCTCCAAACTCATGAACTCTTAGATTCGATCGGCCCTCAAAGTTTCTGGGTAGAAAAAGTCATAGAAGGTACGCTGAAACTCTTTCCAATCCATAAACTGCTGGAATCCTGCATGTGAGATCACATCCCACCATCTCTTGGCAGAATCCTGAAGTATATACATAGCGAGCTTGACCCTCCTCTTCAGAGGTGTCTCCAGATGATCAAAGATCGTCAACATGGATTCTAGACATGACTCTAGAACCTGGGGTCCTCCATCCTTTGAGAAAGTGGGAGGATCATTTTACTAGAAAACCTGTGTCAAATTTTCCATCGACAGGGTAGGAGGGGGTGCTCCCTGGATGGTCTGCATAAACCTCAAAAAGACCTCTCGGAACTGTGCCTCGACACCTGTATCCAGGATGACAGCTGGTGCCAAGACTGGAACAACTAGGGGATCTTCTAGTAGTCTCTGATCAGTCATATCCGGTGTCTAATCACTGCCCTGTAACTGGCATACAACTGGAGGACATCTCGGTGGCATGACTCTAAAAGGTCAAGTGCACACCTTAGATCAAGATTAATAGGGACTGAAACTTTTAAGTGTAAGAAGAGAACAAGAGAAAAAAAGCATTCAAGTTTTTCAAAACATGGATACACGACATGTATAATGCCTACAAGACATGTTCTCTTAAGCCTTCACATGGGCATGTACTTCTGCCAACCCAGGTCGTGTAACATCCCATACACACGACCTATTGCCCTAACACACGGCGTGTAATTGAATCATCTTCACCCTCCTGAGTTGTTCTACATAGCTAAGCCACATGGTTCTCCTAGAACTAGACTAAACAAAATGTTAGTTCCAGACACGACATGTACTAGACTAACTTCACAGACCTGTGTTGTTAGTTACACATCCGATTACATGACTGATTCTACACGGCGTGTTTGTTCCAGACACGACGTGTACTAAAAATATTTCACTGAACTGTGTTGTTCGATACACTGCTGGATTCATGTGTTAAAATAAATAGTGTGTTGAAGATTGACACGGTTTTTATAACTTATGTTTTATCCATCCGTGTCGTTAATCACACAGGTAAACACATGGTCTACACAACACAACATGTACGACCAGTACACAACGTGTTCCCCCAAAGATTTACCAACTCTGTGTCTCTGCCCACATAGCCAGTGACACGGTTAGATACTACATGGAATGTACATGTAGTACATGGCGTGTACTTAATAAAAACAGTTCCTTCCCAAATAGAAGGACAAATGGCATGCATTCATTATTATATGTCGTGTATTCTGGGTTCTTATGGATAATAAGCCTCAGAAACTACTCCGGAACCCAAAAAACACTGAAACAAAAAGCAAGGTGCCAAATTCCAATCTGTGAGGGCCTATACTCCCCGCGAATCAAAGCTTGGAATCTTATACATGTCATTTTCATGCATAACAGTGTAATGATCCACCAAATTCTGATCCATGTGGGCCCATAACACCTCAAGAACCAATGTTTGGCACTAATTCAAATGAAACCTTACACAATTCAATACCCTATCAAAAAAAGGTATTCTATCAAGGAATCTATCACAACAACCTGCATATCAATCACAACAACATGCAATCACTAATGCACCCTAAATGGCATGGTAGGAATGCATGACATGTGATTTTTAACAAGTGCCTATATGATGCATGAGAAGGAATACCCTCATCTCATCAGGTTGAAACAGAAATAGAACCTTAATAATATCAATGATAATATCACAAAACATGTGAATCACCCAATGGTGAAATCAAATCAACTGTAAAATTTCAAAACTAAAAAAATTGCAATAACGAGGTAGATTGGATTTTCCCTATACATGGGTTAGCTAATCCAAGTAACAACTTATTAACAACTACCTATTCCTTCTTATACATGGATATAGGATCCAAATAGTAATCCAAGAAGAAAATAATCCCTTTGATACCACTTTGTAACATCCCGATTCCAAAAGCCGCCCAGAGGTGCCCTATACCCAGTTGGTCACATGGCCTCAAGTGCATTTCCCCGAATGCCAGAGGCTGCCGACTAGCAGTGAGGGCCTTGGGTGTGATATTGGGAAACTATGCCTTCATTGACAGAGTAACGCAATGGAAATAACAGATATATAATAGCGAAACTAGTAAAAGCATGAAATAAGTAAACATCGGAAGACTGAAGAAATAAACAACTAGAGCACATATATATAATGATGCATGATACATATGTCTAGTAAAGTAGCCAAACAAGTCACAATGATATAATACATTAGTAAACCAAAGTATAAAAGAAAACAGATAAACTCCAATAGCATCGTAAGCCTCAGCTTGGTCCCATGCTCTCCAGCTCCACAACAATCAAGTACATCATGTAGAAGGGTGATTTCCCTTATCTACACCTGCAACAATATAATCTGTTTGGGCCAAAAATCATGACTCAAACAGGGTGTGAGACTAATCCCAATAGGAAACCACCCAAAGATCTGTGCCTAATAGTCAGTGAAAATAAATGGCAGGCAAAATGAAAAATAAATAATAAACATAGAAGTATCAAAAGTAAACAGTCCTACCAATTCAATTACAATCAATTTACATTTAATAATTTAGCCAACCAATTAAAAATACAAGCCACCCTCTGGAAAATTTCTCACAACCTATCCCCTCTGGTTCATCTATCAATCTTAAGTAACCCCCTAAGTAGCTCTCATAGCCTAACCCCTCTAGTTCAATTTACAAAAAGGATATAACAAAGACTCTATGAGGAAGAAATCACCATCAATTCCCCCTATAGTCATGTATAACCAAAGGCTCTCTGAGGAAGAACTCATCATCAATTATCCCTATAGTATTTTAATGGTAAACTACATACACTCTGAGGAATCAATCAACGTCAATTCCTCCTGTGGTCTCATAACGTAACTATAAACACTTTGAGGGAGCACTCAACATCAACTTCCCCTATGGTCTCGCACCGTGATAATTATTATAGACACTCTAGGAAATCCCTCAAAGTTAATTTACCCTATGGTCTCACTAATCCAGGTTTTCGCAGCCCCATGTAAAGCAATCATACACAAACGATAATCAGTAGCCAAAGAAAACCTCAAAGTACTACTTAGCTAAAAAGCTACAAGGCATGACACAACATATCAGATAAAATCAGTCTAACCTAATAGTACTAGGCATGGAAAAAAAGCATCATAATAGGAAAGCTAGACCAAACAGCCAATAACAAGAAAAAATGGGTAAAACATTCATATCATGGCAAGGTTAACTATATTCACAATAATTAACCTCTACCCAAACAAACAAGACATAACAGGAAATAACAGGGCTAAAAACCATAAAAATGCAATACCCCGAACAAGGGTATTGACACTTTTTCACATATAAATCAAATACTATCTACAGAAAGGCATAAACCACCTACCTCATCATTATACAAATGATATACGTGAATCTCAGGACTTGAATCACCCTATAATGCTGTAGATCTACAAAAACATTAAAACTTTCAACCGAGGATATCTCATGGAAGATTTGAAATCAGAAGATGATGTTCAATAAGAAGGTAGAAATCACCGATGCGATTCCAATGCAATTTATGGAGTTCAAATCAGAGAACGAATGGTGAGTTGGGGGCTCAGAGAAGATCTGCAGCTGTACGGATGCTCCTGAATGAGACAGAAGAAGAAGAAGTGCATTCTGTCAATTATATGCGACCTTGTCCTGTTTAATGAAAAAAAAGTACACGACATGTTCTTTAAAAGTACACGGTGTGTACTTGACTTTTATGGCCTCCGCTTTAGGCAATCTCTAGGTCACCGCACACAACCATGTGCTCGGCTGTTACATGGCCAACACATAGTCACCAGTAGCAAACGGGTACACGGCGTGTACTCCTAAAATTTCCAGAAATCCTTTTTTTCTCAAAAACAACTAGAAAAGAAAAATGTACCTAAAAATAAGGTCCTGGTTCTTACAAAGACCCTCAAAATTGGGTAAAACACACATAAATGATAACAACATGATTAATAGGGGAAGCAATCGAGAAATTTAGAAGGTGGATTGATAGAATTACCTCATGATTTCAAATTCAACTGACTAAACATGATTAAATAGATGAACAAGGAAGATATCATATTTAAAGGGGAGGAGAAACTAAGGGGAATGTGTGTGTTGAGTCCACTAATCTAAAGAGATATCCCATTCTCATATTCCAAAAATTCTAAGCCAAAAATTTAAAATAAACCCTTAAAAAACCATCATGGATAGTTTAAAAACATGACCTAAAGTGGCATGCTATGAGTTTTTAGTGTAGGGGGATCATCCCCTCAATATACTAGTTTGATAACATGAAATACCTTGTCACACTGTGAATGGACATAACTTTCTATTTTTCAACTACAGGATTACCTGATCTTCCGGAACATGTCCCTAAGCCACCCCCAAACCCTTAAACCTTAATTTTTTTGTAAAATAATCACGATTAGTGAAAATTTTAAATGATTAATAGCTCAAAAGGGCTATGTTTTTACAAACTCACAACCTTTAATAAATTAATCCTTGAGGTATTCTCTCAAAAAACACTATGCCTCAATGATAACTAATAATGACCACTAATCCCATGTAACACCCCAACTCCAAAATCCTAGAGTTGGTTCTTTACTTTATTACATTGGCATATATACATGATTAAAATCCCAAAGGACCAATTAATTTAATAGTTTTGGAAACTAGATACATACATGATACCCATTTTATATAGGAAAAATAAAATAAAACATAAAACATAAAAAAAAGATAATAAATTGCATCCTTGAAAACTCATTCAAAGATCTCTTATCCATAACTTGGGGAAAGAAAATAAAATAATGGTGAAATTAAATTATTATTAAGGGTTAAGTAAAATATAATCTATCATGAATCAATGAGAATAAATCAACATGTAATGGTAAATAACTGAGAAAACATGCAATTCAAATAACTAGATAAGGCATAAAAATATGGAAAGGAAAATAATTGAAACACATCCCATTTAATCAATATTATGAAAAATAAATGAATCCAAAAAAAAAATTCATTGTGAAAATACTCTGGATAATAACTAAAATGAATTCTGAATGAAGGCAATGCTTTAATATTGGATTCCATGTATTTTTCAAATGAACCACTATACCGTCAAGATCTATTCTCATGATAGTTTAAACTACTCTGATTTTTCCAAATGATTCATCCCATGAGACTATCGATGAATCAAGAGGATATATATAGATAGGACCCACCCATGTATTCTAGTCCAAATCATTCCTCATATATCGAATAATCGATTTAATTAGATATTTTTAAATTAAAGTGTCCCATACCACTTTGAAATATTTGAATCATAAGTCCTGTAATGGTAAATAATTATCTAATGAAGAATTTAATACCATGAATATAAAATTATTAATGATATGATATATCAAATGGGAATTACACCACATAAAAGAAATAAGTGGTGAATAAGGCATATATCTCAGAGAAGTAAAAGTGAGACAAGACAAACCCTTACCACTTTGTAATCATTTATTTAAAAGGCTACATATTTATAACATAAAATATATTATTTCAAAATAACCTTGTAAAATTATAAAGTAATCTTCAAAACATTAGGGTATCATGATGGTGGTAAATTTTTTTCATGTTGTATAAGTTAAAAAAACATTCCAATACTTTTATAAGAAAATCCATAAAGTTCCATGTTTTTAAAAACAATAAGAAAATTCCATTTAAAGTATTTTTAAAAAGTAAAAAAGGGGTAAAATGAATTTAAACAATAATTGTGGAATATTAGAAACATTTTTGAAAATATTTTTATAAAACACTAACATGGGATAAAAATATCCCCTAGTGGAGACATAAACAAAAACAATCTCGAATAACGATGAGATTATGAAATGACCCCTTACCTTGCATTTCCTTTTGGGTGAAAATACTTTAACCTCTAATATAATGGTTTTAATCATGTTATTATCTTATAAAATAATCATAATAATATTTATAATATCATATATTAACTTCTTATAACATCATATTACCCGTTTGTTAACAATCTTCCATTATTTTCACTATTTTGGGTGTTAATTGCCTAGTTTTTCGAGTATGTTTTGAATTGTTACTTGTTGTTCCTATTAATTATATCATGATTTCATAATATATATAATGTAAAAAATTATTAAAATATCATATATATTCAGTATATATTTATTTATAATACTTCATAAAATTTGGAGATAGCAAATGAAATGCACTGTTCATGGAGACAGTAAGCCGTACGTACGAATTCATACTACTTCCATTTCGTTGTTGTATTAAAATAATGAAAATTAAATGATGTATATTATAATTATAGTATCATATTTCTTTAATATATTCAATATATGTTTATTAAAATCATCCTTAATACATTTCATGTATAGTGTGAATAAATCACATTGTTTTGAGGAGGCTGTATTCCAGACATCCACAAACGAAGTTATTATATTCCAACAAAATGGAAAGCATAAAGGTATGTGTTATATAAAAATTAAAAAAGAATAAATACATAATAAATATAATATACATAATATATAAACTAAAAATCCAAAATTACTCTAACCTTGGAATGTGGTAAATGGAAGAACGAACGACATCAATTCTTGAGGTAGTAGTTTTCCTTACACACAAATGATGATTGTGTATCCCATTTGATGGATGCGTGTGAAAGTGTAGGTAGAAATATTATCATAAAAACATCTAAATATATTTAGGATACTGAGGTTATTATATAAACATGAAATAAAAATAATTTAAGGGGTTTAAGGAATAAATAATAGAAAAATGTTCATTGATGAACGTTACCCCTTATTTGGGTATCTCCTTTTGATTTGAACAAAAGGACTTATTTGGTTGAATTTATACCTAAAGTAAGGATTTTAGGATGGAGTGAAGTTGTGAGGAGAAATTTTTATGGGTTGGTCAATCTATAAAGCTAAAAGTGGTTTGAAGAAGTCAGAGAGGAGGTGCCCTTTTATAATTGAGGTGAGAGACACTTTTGGAAACTCTCAAAATATTAAATTAATATAAATTAATTTTCAATTTAAAATTGATAAAAAGTGAGTTATTTTGAATATAAGATTAGTATGAGTCAAAATAATCTCAACCAATAATTTTTAGAAAAGTTTAGGTCACATTATTACCCTTATATTTTGGCTTTAACCCTTAATTAAAACATTTAACTCCTATAGTGACAACTTAGCTTTTTACTCTTTAAGGGTTAATACAGTTACTATAAAATTCCAAACGAACCAAAAATGATTCATGGATAAAATTTTAAACCTTATCCCAATAATTTTTATGAATATTATATTTCTATGATTTTTAGATCATTTATTTTAAAATATCATTAATGTCAATTTTGGAACTATTCATTACTTGACTTTTCAAAAAATATCATACACAAGTT
This sequence comes from Viscum album, assembly GCA_963277665.1. NCBI lineage: Eukaryota > Viridiplantae > Streptophyta > Magnoliopsida > Santalales > Viscaceae > Viscum > Viscum album. The sequence continues at coordinate 795,991,248 of OY728126.1, read as the reverse complement.
AAATTAAAAAACCTTTAATAAGTCTTAAATATTTCTAGATCATATAAAAAATTAGTGGGTAACATTAAATATCTCAAATTATATTTATGTTAATATTTTAAATATCATTTATTTTATATTTCCATTAATTAAACAATTACTGCATCATCATTGTGTAAGCCTTTAAGGTAATTATTTATTTACTAAAAATTAAAAATAAATTACCATGATTAAGATAAAAAATGTATTTTTTAAATTAATATTTATATTCAAAGATATATTCTGAATAAACACATATTAAAAATGTAATACTTATTTAAAACATGAGAATGACATATTGGACTCTCTTTAGAATAAAATACTAAAAAAGTCTTAAAGTCATAAAAGTGGCTCCAAGTGGACATAAAATCAACCCAAGGATTAATTTTTATGAAAATCACTTAGAAAATAAATTTAGGGAAAGTTTTAGGGTAATTTTATAATATTTATAATACTATTTTTACCCTTAATTACTCGATTTACCTTAAACCATGTTAATTAAAAAATTGCAAAATTTACTATTCACAATGTAAAAAAATATAAGGAACTTATTTTCGTAATTTTTACCCACTGATTCAAAATATGGAATCCATTTTTCAAAATTCATAACTGTTGGTCAGAGTGGATACTCAAGAGGGGGGGTGAATTGAGTTCCAATTAAAAATTTTTGTTTAAAATATTTGAATTAAAATCCCCCAATTAAATAACAAGTTAAATAATAGTGAATTTGTAATATAGTTAAGGTTCAGTTAGGTTCTAAAGAGATTGATTAGTTCTCATTTAATTTAATCCGAAGATTAAATTAGCTTTTGAAACTAACTTACTTATTTACAATAGTTACAAACACTTGCTAGTTTAACTATCAGAGAAACTTTAAAACAGATTTATATTTAAAGTACTTAGCAGCAGAATATTCAAAAGTTTTAACAAAGGAAAAATGCACAGCAGTTTTAAAACAAGAGGTTCAGTCTCAAGCTAAGACTTAGTCCTATCAAACAGTTTATATAAACTATGATCCACACCCTAGATCGGGGTTTTACAATAGTACTCAGACTGTTTAGGTCCTCAGTCCTCTACTACAGTTCTACGTGGGAATGCAAAAATAACAACAAATCATAGGCTATCCAGGTCACACTTGAACTCTTCCACAATTCACAGTGGGATAAAATAAGGTGTAAAAAGTTTGGTGTGAGGATTTAGTATCCTCCAGTTCATCCCATGAGTCAGTGTGTGTCTAAATAGACAGATGCACATACACTGCTCAAAATGTTAAACAAAAGGTATACTATAGAGTAAATAAATGAATAATGAGTTTAGAATGCTCTGAGTGATTACAGATGAGCTCTGGACTCATTTGGATGTTAAAGAGGTTATTTGATTCCTTTCTGGTGAAGATGACACACAATAGAGTGTCGTTGTTCTTCCCAGCTATAGTTATTCAGCCTTGTTCATATGATGTTCAGTAAGCAACAACAACTCAGCTTCATTTTGTGTTCTAGGTGAATGATCTTCTTGAAGATCTCTGGTTTTCATAGGTGTTCTTCAAGTTCTTCTTTTGTTTCATGGACCTTCACACGCACGTACGCTCTGATTCTTCTTGTGTGTCTCTATCTATGTATATATGTATATCTTTCACTGCAGATCAATCTTCCTTTTTATTCCTTGAGATCTGGTAAAGGGAATGATTACTTTTTGATAGGTACGAGGTATGGTTCCCTGACATCCAACAACCAACATTAATTAATAGCAGGTGAATTAAATTAAGCAAATATGACCGTTGGAATTAAATAAGAGTTAATAAAAAATTCAAACAGTTTTCATGACTATCGGTGAGTCATGAGATCGGTAGGTCATTTGATCAACATCAACATTGGTAGGTCATTTGATCAGCATCATATTTGGTAGGTTATTTGATCAGCATCATCTTTGGTAGGCCATTTGATCAGCATCGACTTCGGTAGGTCATTTGATCAACATCGGCTTTGGTAGGTCATTTGATCAGCATTGGTTTTGGTAGGTCATTTGATCAGTATTGTCTTTGGTAGTTTATTTGATCAGCATCGGCTTCGGTAGTTCATTTGATCAGAATCATCTTCAGTAGGTCATTTGATCAACATCGGTTTCGGTATGTCATTTGATCAGTATCGGTTTCAGTAGGTCATTTGATCAGCATCGGTGAGACAGTTGTATCATTGGTGTTACTGTTGTAATCGGTGCGACCATTGTCATCTGTGTGACCGTTTTCATCAGTGACTCATCCATCAATTTTTCACATCGGTGTCTCATTCCTTTAACTATCGATGACACAAGAATATAATTAACGGTGAATCAAAAACATAAAATTCTCACAAAGTGTCTCTTTAATCCAGAATACTTCCAGGTCAATAGTAAACCATAAATAATCATAGATAAACATATGTAGACATGATTAAAAATATATAAAAACATTTAGAATAGATTTAATAATTGACTAAATTGAGTTATATAAAAAAACAACAATGATTTGTGATTATTAAAATTACTATCTCACATAGGGTTCAACAATCTCCCCCTTTTTGATAATCACAAATCTATGGCATAAATAAAGAGGGAAGATGATATAACACTCAGTATGCTCCCCCTATGTAAAAAGAATATATTTATATAGGTAAACATGTCATCATAGCATGACATCAGGTCATAAACAAATTTAGAGTATATCAACATAGCATCAGAGCTAGCAAACATGACATCAGAGCTAAGAATAAATCAGAGTTATATGCCTATTGGATCTTATAGAATCTATATCATGGAATTAGAGATTAAAGATTATTTAGAGATTATATATATTGTTCTCCCCTTTCTTATACTTATATATATTGTTATCCCCCTTAGATATATATTTATACTGTTCTCCCCCTTTGGGATTATCAAAAAGAAAAAGAGAAAGCAGAGAGAGAGAAAAAAATTCATTGAAATAACATCTGAAAAGATATAAGGAAAATACACCCTATCAGAAATGATAGGCACAACTATTTCTAGGGGTGAAGAGGTGCTTTACCTTTATTATAAGGAGGAATGGATGGGCTATAAGGTGGTTTGGTGGAAGATTGATCTGTCCAGATGGAGAGAGGAGGTAAGAAAACTCTGGCTGGAAGTAGACTAGGCGCTAAGGTTACTTGCTGGTGAACAGAAGATTATCTTAAAGGTGGCTGCTAAATGACTGGCCAAATATTGGATAGAGCTTGAGAAAATGATATCTGACTAGGAGAAACATTAGATGGAATGTGAGGCTCAACAATAGGAAGAACAATTTCCTTTTCTTGCACATGAAGATATGGTTTGAGCAGATTGATAAAATCCTGAATTACTTCACCACCATATTGCATAGCCTTCTCAAAATCATATTTGTTATGCATGAAACTCTCTAGAGTGGTTTTAAAATCCTTCAACTATTAGACCTAAGACTTAAAGGATTGAGTGACTAGAGGTAGCTTCAAATTCTCAGTCAGGACTTTAAATTGATGGTTCAACTCATGCTTGGTATAAATTTTAGAAAAATAGTGATCCACTTTTTCTTTGATCTCTTTATAAGCTTTAGTAGCATCATCCAAATACATATTTACCATCTTGTGAATATGATCACTATTTTCTTTCATCTTTTTCAAAGAATCCAAGTCCAGAATCTGTCCAATGGCCGCTAACTCTTCTTTTACAACATCTCTTAAGGCATTAATCTCATATTCAGTTATCTTGGTCACTTTGGAGGTTCTAGCCTGAGCAATAATCTGAGTTACCTCAGCCTTCAATCTTCTCAAATCATATTTCTTCAGGTGTTAAATCATTTTTTTCAAAACTTCCATCATACCAGTGATGGTTGATCTAAATTATCCTGACAGAGATACTAAGTCACTACTCAAATCCTTGAGCGCTTGATTCAGAGAGGAAATGTGCCTTCCAATTATCTCACCAGTATTGGACAAGTCTGGATTAATAATATTCACCACTCTTTGAGTTATATCATCTATAGCAGCCTAAGATAGATTCACAGGAGCAGGAGAATGAGCATTATAAAATTCCTCTTTTATTGTTTCTCTGACTGCGTGGAGAAACTCATCTTTAAACTTATCAAAATCAGATCGAGAAATAGAATAAATAGGTCTTTCTACAATCACTTGAATTTCCTCAGCAACTGGTCCAACCTCAACTGGATGGATTACTCTTATGATATTCACTTCTTATTCCTCTTACTATAAATAATCCAAACCTAGAACTGCAAAACCTGGGTGGTATTCCCATTCATCTGTACAAGAGGTATACCTAGGATTTACAAAATCAAATTTACCAGAATTTTCAAGAGAGTCTTCCCCATCTACATCAATCATAGTCTGCACTGTCCTTTCAGCCTCTGGAATAGTGTCTTGCTCAACTGATTATGGTTGTGGATCTGCTTGAATCATATCGTGACCATCCACTGGTCGAGTACTTGCATCATAATCATCATCATCACCATTACTATTTCCATTATTGCTTACCAAAGTCTCATTGGTACTTTCTTTCTTACTGGATTCATACTGGTCAGAATTGGATACTTCAGTGTAAACTTCTTTTTTATCACCTAGAAGGGTTTCTGAATCAGGTAACTGAAGGGGTGGACTTTCTGGACCAAATTCCATTCTTTTATTAGGACTTACTGTATCAGGATCACTCCTATCACCAGGAGGCGACTCATGTTCCTTTTCAGCATCGACATCATCAGCAACTTCAACTTCCCCTTTTCCCTTCCTACTAGACTCTCCAGTGTCCTGAGGAACTTCTGTCTCTTTTTCTTCATCAGAATAAAAAATTTCTTCATCATATTTTAAACTGGGATCTCTCATCCCCTTTGGTCTTTTAGAGTGGTCAGAAGGATTATAGGATTCATATAATCTATATTCATCAGCAACCCATGTCTTCTGCCATGGATTCTAGTTAATTTTCATTCTTTTGCAAATATCCTTGCTAATACAATCTATTTCAATTTTAATGTTTTCTATTTTGATGCATGCCCTGGGTGAACTTGGGGTTTCTCACTTTTTCCATAAAAGTGTTTTGATAATAAAAAAATTTATTTTTCAGTCCTTTCTAATACAAAAACCACTACTAGATGAGATACACTCATCTCTATCTTCAACATAGTCCAAAAACTTTAGCATGGAAGAGAATTGCTTAGAATAGAATAAGGTTGTAGCCTTCTTGGATGGCTCTACCATCTTAGCAATATGAATAGTAATATATCTACACAAGTTGATCTTCTCATCACTTAGCAATAAAAACAACAAGAAAACATCTTGATACTTCACAGAAGAAAAATCACATTTTCTGGGACAAATTTGGTGCTGAATAAACTTAAACAATATTATAATTTCTCCATCTAACTCAGCACCTGCTATTCTTCTGGATTCAGATTTTCTAGTAAACATCTCCAGAGTATACTCATATAAAAAATATTCAGTGGTAGGAGGAATATTAACAGAGTAATCCTCATATCTACCTTTATGTGGTACCCCCAAACACTCAGCCCATTGCTTCGATGACCACCCGAGTATCCAATTTCGATATTTCATTTGATCAGCATCGTCTTCAATAGGTCATTTGATCAGTATCAACTTCGATAGGTCATTTGACCAGTATCAGCTTCGGTAGGTCATTTAATCAGCATCGGCTTCAGTAGGTCATTTGATCAACATCGTCTTCTGTAGGTCATTTGATCAGCATCATCTTCGGTAGGTCATTTGATCAGCATCGACTTTGGTAGGTCATTTGATCAGCATCAGCTTTGGTAGGTCATTTTATCAGCATCAGTTTCGATAGGTCATTTGATTAACATTGGTTTCGGTAGGTCATTTGATCAACATCGGTGAGACAGTTGTATCATTGGTGTGACCATTGTCATCGGTGCGGCCATTGTCATAGGTGCGACCGTTGTCATCGGTGACTCATCCATCAGTTTTCCACATTGGTGTCTCATTTCTTTAACTATCAATGACTCAAGAATATAAGTAACGGTGAGTCAAAAAAATAAAATTCTCACAAAGAGTCTGTTTAATCCAGAATACTTCCAGGTCAATAGTAAACCATAAATAATCATAGATAAACATATGTAGACATGATTAAACATATATAAACACATTTAGAATAGATTGAATAATTGACTAAATTGACTTATATAAAAAAACAACAGTGATTTGTGATTATTAAAATAACTATCTCACAGAGGGTTCAACAATAACATAGAAGTTGTAGTAATTAATTTAAAATTAAACCCATTGACGGAACGAGAAAATGATTTTTTAAAGTGAAAATGTTCAAAATATTGAAATGTTTTCATTTCCAAATTCAATTTGAAATTGATTATAATGACCTAAATTAGATTAAATGATAAAAAATGATCTAATTATACTTTTAAACTAATTAAAAATATAATTTAACACTATAAATTATTTAGACAATTTTTTTTTTCAATTTAAATTCAATATTTTATCACCATTTAATCAAAACATGAAATGTATCAGAAAAATAATAAAAATTCAAACAAAGTAAAATTTTATATTATGATTGAAAATAAGAAGTTTATTTTTTCAAATAGAATTTATAAAAGTATCAAAAACTATATTTAAAATAAGTTCTCCATCAAATGGCGATAAAATCGCCTTTAGAAAAATATATCCTTTTAATGCATAAAATTGGATTTATTCTTATCTTTTGCCTAAAAAATCATTTTGATGAATGTAAAAACATTTGATTAAATATATAATATATAAATTTCATAATTTGGTTAATACTATTCATTCTCTCTAATTTTATGTCTAGATTATAATAATTTTTCATTGTTAATTTAAGTTGGGTGTTGCGTGCAATGTATGATTTTGAAAAGATTAAATTTAAAAAGAGACATACCATAAAATATTAAGGTTTTAAATTATCCCATCCTTTAATAAATTTAATCCTTTAAATTTGAAAATTCACTTCAAAAATCAAAGTTTGATGATTTTAAATTTCTTTGTGGGAAACCCACATTGAAAATAGGATTAATAAAACATCATATTAACAAGAGAGAAAGGGAAATGTGAAGGTTATCACAAAATTAGGATTTCAAATAGAGGAACATTGGTGAAAAAATAAACATAGAAGAAAAATATAACTATCAATTTCTGATGGAGAATGATATAGAACATGTTCATTAGAAAGTATACCACCAAAAAATCAAAATGTTTTGATGGGTTAAAGTGGCCATTGATTTCTTGGTAACAAAATTAAAAAAAAATTATTTTTAATTCCAAATTCCTTTCATAGAGTTGAGGAATTATTTTACTATCTAGATAATCACTTGAGAAAATAAAATTACATGATTACTTTCCATTTCATAATCATAATCTCATCCTTTGGTTGTGCTTCGATCAATTTTTACTTTATCCTATACACCAGGAAATGAATGATCATGATTAATTTTTCATACATGATACATTTTTAATGAATTATATGGTCCTCATGTATTTTCTTCCACATATAAATATTTATCACAACCAAAATGGTTAGCACAGGTTGTCCAATATGATAAATCATACTTTAAACTTAAATAATAATATCCGAAGTTAAACTTAATCGATTCTATAAGTAGTTACCTTAAAACTCATTCAAAATAATTCTATCTAAGTTCAAAGCCCAAAAAATTATAAATAAGGTCACTAAATTTCCAAAATCAACTTAACATTAGATTCCTCAAACAATATAATATAGCTCTTATTATCACATACCAAATATTTGATCACCTTAAAAACCTTAATGAAAACGTTTATGCTTCCAAATCATTAAAAAAGAAGTACTGTAGTATAATCTTTATATATCTCATGATTATTATAACCAAAAAATCATTCATGATATAATTCTTGAATCCAAAAACACATGAACTTTAATCATTATAATTTATTCTTAAAACATTAACTTTGCTTCATCATATTATTACTTAATACCTACTTCATTTCATTTTTATTTTTTATTATCTTCATCATAAACAATATATCCATTACTTGTATAACCTTACTAATTCTAACCATTGACCAAAACCCAAATCAAAATTTGAGAAACACTAATCATAGCGATATTGTGACGGAGAATCATTCATAAGATGTCTAAATCATGACACTTTCTAAATATATAAATACTTAGGTTTATCCTTTCTTATCAATTGTCATTACCAAATCTATAGGATGATATCCTATACATAGACTTATCCTAAAATTCATTCATAGAGTTATGTTTTTTAATCCATGAGTTCTTAAATCTAGTTTCTAGGGTTTCTACTAAACTTTCTATAATACTAATTATAACAACCCGACCCCAAAATCCCAGAGATAATACATCAATTATTACATTGGCATAGATACAAGATTTTAATCCTAAAGGAATGATCGATTTAGTAGTTTTGGAAACTAGATACATACATGATACCCATTTTATATTGGAAAAATAAAATAAAACATAAAACATAACAAAATATAAGAAATTGAATCCTTGAAAATTCATTCAAAGATATCTTCTTCATAACCTGGGGAAAGGAAAAAAATAAGGGTGAGCTCAAATTCTCATTAAGGGTTAAGTACAGAGGAAGATATCATAAATCAATGAGAATAAATCAATATGGAATTGTAAATAATTGAGAAAACATGCCATTGAAATAAATGGATAAGACATAAGCAATATGGAAAGGTTAGTAACTGAAACACATTCCATTAAATAAATTTTCTGAAAATAAATACATCCAAAGATTTTTTTTATAGTGAAAATCCTATGGATAATAACTGAAATGAATTCTTAATGAAGGCAATGATTTAACATTGGACGTCATGTATCTAGAACATCAACCGCTATACCATCAATATATATTCTCAAGATAGTTTAAACTACTCTGATTCGACCAATTGATTCATTCCATGAGATTATTGATGCATCAAGGGGCTATCTATAACTGGGTCGGGTCTTCCAGTCCAAAGCATTCCTCATATATCGAATAATTGACCTAATTAGAAATTTTTAAATCAAAGTTTCCCATTACACTTTGAAATATTTTAATCATAATCCCTTAAAGTTAAATAATTATCAAATTAAACTTTGAATACCATGAAGATAAAAGGATTCATAATACGATATATCAAAGGGGAAGTATAATAAAAAAATAAATAAGTGGTGAATATGAAATATATCTTAGACAAGTAAAAGTGAGATGAGAAAAACCCTCACCACTTTGTAATCGTTTATTTAAAAGGCCAAACATTTATAAAAGAAAATATTTTATTTGAAAATAACCTTGTAAATTTTTAAATAAATCTTAAAAAAATTATGGTGTCATGATGGTGGGAAATTCCATTCATGTTGTATAAGTTAAAAATAAGAAAAGTCATAAAATACCTTGTTTTTGAAGAAAATAGGAGGGTTTTCAAATAATTTTGTAAAAAGTAAAAAAGTGGTAAAAATTAATTTAAATAATAATTTTAGAATATTAAAAACATTTTTTAAAACATTTTTATAAAACACTAACATTGAAGATAAATATTCCTCAGTGGAGACTTAAATAAAAACAATCTCGAATAATGATGAGATTGTGAAATAACCCCTTACCTTGCATTTCCTTTTGGGTGAATGTAATTTTACCTCTTGTATAATGGTTTTAATAAAGTTATTAACTTATACTAGAACCATAATAATATTTATAATATCATATATTAACTTCTTATAATATATCATTACCCATTTGTTAACAATCTTCCATTATTTTCACTATTTTGGGTGTTAATTGCCTAGTTTTTCGAGTATGGTTTAACTTATTGCTTGTTGTTCCTATTAATTAGATAATGATTTAATAATTTCCAGAATTTAAAACATTATTTATATATCATATATATTCATTATATTTTTATTTTTAATAAACCATAAAATTTGGAGATAGGAAATGAAATGCACCGTTCATGGAGACAGTAGGTTGTATGCGCGCATGAACGCTACTTCTATTTCTTTTCTGTATTAAAATAATGAAAAATAAATGATATATATTATAATTAAATTATCTTATTTATGTCATATATATAACATATTTTTATTTAAAACATCATTAATACATTCCATGTATAGTTTGAACGAATCACATCACTTTGAGGATGCAGTATTCCACACGTTCATAAACAAAGTTATCGTATTAAAAAAAATGGAAATCATAAATTTATGTGTTATATAAAAATTAAATAAGAATAAATAGATAATAAATATTATATATATCATATATAAACTATAAATCCATCATCATTATAACTTTGGAAGGTGGTAAATGGAAGAACAAACGACATCAGTTTGCGAGGCGGTAGTCCACCATACACATGAATGATGATTACGCATCTCATTTGATGAATGTGTGTGAAATTATAGGTCAAAATATTATAATAACAATATATAAATATATTTATTATACTGAAGATATTATATAAACATGAAATAAAAATAATTTAATGGGTTTAAGGAAGAAATAAAACAGAAACATTTGTTGATGAACGTTACCTCTTCTTTGGGTATCTCCTTTTGATTTGCACAAAATGACTTCTTTGGTTGGATTTATACCCAAATTAATTCTTCTAGGATGAATTTAGGGAATTTTGGAGGAGAAATGGGTAGGGTTTGGTCGATCTGAAAAGCTCAAAGTGGTGTGAAGAAGTAAGGGATGAGGTTCCCTTTTATAATTGAGGTAAGATGCACTTTTGGAAACTCTCAGAATATTAAGTTAATATAAATTATTTTTTAGTTAAAAATGGATAAAAAGTAATTTATTTAAAATATAATATGATTATGGGTCTAAATAATTTAAAAAAATAATTTTTAAACAAGTTTAGGTCACATTCTTACCCTTATCTTTTGGCTTTAACCCTTAATTAAACCATTTAACTCTTACCATGTCAATTTGAATTTTTTACTCTTTAAGGGTTAATATAGTTACTATAAAATGAAAAAAGAACCATAAATGAGTCATGGATGAAATTTTAAGCCTTATAAAAATAATTTAGTCGAGGTTCATTTTTTTTATGAATTTTATATCATTTAATAAAATATTATTCATTTTAAAATATTATTAATGTCAATTTTGATACTATTCATCACTTGACTTTTAAAAAAATATAAATAGACATGATAAATTTGAGCCAAAACCTTTAATACATTCCTAATATGTTTAGTTCATATATAAAATTCTTGGATGATATTAATTATCTCAAATTATATTTATTTTAATATTTTTAATATCATTTATTTGATATTTCCATTAATTAAACAATTACTACATCATCATTGTGTAAGCCTTTAAAGTTATTATTTATTTTTTAAAAATTAAAAATAAATTAAAATAATGAATATAAAAATTTTATCTTTCAAATTACAATTTATATTATAAGATATCTTCTGAATTTACACATAAAAAATGTAATACTTATTAAAAACATGAGTTTGACATATTGGACTTTCCTTATAATAAAATAATAAAAAAGAATTAAAGTCATCCATGTGGCTCCAAGAGGCCATAAAATCCTCCCAAGGATGATTTTTGTCAACAATAACCCATCAAATAAAATTAGGACAAATTATAGGGTAATTTTCTAATATTTTTAATATAATTTTTACCTTTGATTACTCGATTTACCTTTAATCATGTTAATTAAAAAAATCACTAAAGTTACTATTAATAATGTAAAAAAATAAAAGGAGAAAATTTAAATAATTAGTATCTACTGATTCCAAATATGAAATCCATATTTTGAAATTCAAAACACAAAATCTACAATATTTAATTTAAAATTAATCCTATTGATGGGATGAGAAAATGAGTTTTTAAATAGAAAAAATTCAAAAGATTGAAATGTTTTAATATCTAAATTCAATGTGAAATTAATTATAGTGACCTAAATTAGATTAAATGATAAAAAATTAATCTAATTATACTTTAAAAATAATTAAAAATATAATTTAACACTATAAATTATTTATAAGAAAAAGTTTTTTTCAATTAAAATGTAATATCTTATCAATATTCATCAAAACATGAAACTTATCATAAAGGTAAAAAAAAATTAAAAAAATAAATTTTTATGTTCTGTTTTAAAATAAGAAGTTTATTTTTTTCAAATATAATTTATAAAAGTGTGAAAAACTAGTTTTAAAACAAGTGCACCATCAAAATGTGTAAAACTACTTTCAAAAACATATAGTATTTTAAAGCATAAAATTGGATTTATTCTTATATGATGATAATGAAATAATTTGGATTAATTTAAAAACATTTTATGAAATATATAATTTATAAATTTCATAATTTGGTTAAAACTATTCCTTCCCTCCAATTTAACAGCTAGGTTATAATAATATTTCATTGTTTGTTTAAGCTGGACATTGCGTGCAACTTAAGATTTTGAAAAGATTAACATTAAAAAGAGACATACCATAAAATATTCGGGTGTTACAACCCATATATTAGATTACCAATCCATTTAACTCTCATGGATATGTCCATGATACTAATTCCCATAGTATAGGAGCTTTATTACTATGAGAATCTATTCGCTATGATCAATTTATACCAACAAGAAACCCCCAAATGTCATGTTGGACTCAAGCTAAATATCCTAATAATGACCCCACACACATGGTTCTACTCAAACTCAAAATCCATGACATGAACTAATTTTTCTTCTTGAGAACTTATTACTATAAAATGACACTTTACTAGGCTTCATTAAATCATCCACCCCCCGAATCATGTGAAGAAATCGGGTTTGACCCCCTGAATCAAGAGATAAAAGGGGTTCAAACCCTGAATCAAGTCATGAAATAGGTTTTCACCCCCTAAATTAAGTGTCAAATGGGATCACACCCCGAATCAAGTCATGAAATAATGTTTCACCTCCTAAATCACATTACGAAATACTCTAGGTAGACATTAACTACTTTTAAATCAACTATGCATACTTTGAAGTCTCTCACATGAGACTCAACCTGGTCATTTCTAATTCACCAACCTATATTCAACATAAAGGAAACTCGCTTAAATACAAGTGGTTCTACCAAGAACCACTGAAACCCTTGATGCATGCTCTTATCTTATCCTCTAAGGTTTGAACCATCTACATAGACCATACCTTAGGCTATGAACAATAGGAAGTGCTCAAAATCACCTGTATACCAACTGTTTTTTGCAACTCTCAGCAAAATCTGACTCATGCATCTTTCATGAACAATCGTGGTCACCATCCCCTGATGCATGAATCAAACTACACACCGCCTGTTGGTCATGGTCATGCTATCTCTGAAACAAAACCATATACACTACTCAAAACCACATTATCCCACACACTGTGATGATAATTATTCCAACTAGCTTCACCATGATGCCCCACTTAGTGGTATTTATGAATTCCTAAAACTCTAACATCAAACCTCAAATATTGATAAAACTGGTCTACCCTAGTCATTTTCTCACATGACCATCTTTTCATAACCCAAAATATCAATCCTAAAACTATTTATAACATTAGTCCATGCTTTATCATTCATGTAGATATGTCACCCCTGAGAACCATAGTCTCATAGACCTAGTTTTCTTGCCAAAATTCTTCCTGATAATCATACTTAGTCAAAACACCCAACTATAGACCCATATCTTGAAACATCAAAAAATCAATCATAACAACTCCCACATATTTCTTCAAACAACACCTATACTTGGGTGTATTCTATTTTAAACATTTAACTTGGTCTCTTATAACCACGTGACATCACAAAACCACAACCACCTCCAGGATGGGTTAATCAACATGAAAATTTCAATGTTTATTGAAAATTGATCATAATAAGAATCACATACCCAACTACCCAAGGTGTTATTCCCACATTAGGACTTCCTTATTACTAAACTACGAGCACAATCATACCCAATATACATCATCATACAACACGGGTATCCTTAAACCCCACTCATGTCACCTGAATAAATTCTCACCTTGTTATCTACTTGAGACTTTATTAATACCATAGTTCCTCATGTAACTTCTTTCCAATTCTATTAACAAACCATAATTGTACACCTGGTATTGAAAGATCCAAATCAAGGTCCCTGACCTTACTCATCATCATTCTACTCTCACATTTATCTCACTATGATCCTTACCTAGACTTGGTAGCACTAATAAAAAAATCCATTTCCAACTCACCATATTTGAGGAACTTCCTAATTCTTTTGTCATCAAGTCAAGAAACTTGACATTTCATAAGTTCCAATGATCATAACACTACAACTCACTTTTCAAAAAAGGTCTCAACTCATACCCCATATGATTTGACCATCTCTACAATATATAAGTACTCATGAATCCATGATCAATTCATCATCACTTACATATACCTCATCTCATGCATCATTCATACCCCGATGCATCCACTTATCATAATAAGCTACACATGGTCACACCCCAAAGTAGATCTTTCTCTGACCAACACACATCACAACCTAAAATATCTACACCATTTTCCTATTTATAAATCAAACAAGGTTCCTCATACCTTTATACCATAATATACCATAGGTAATTTTCCACTAGTCCCATCAGAAACCCACAATATCACTTCACTTAGTCGGGGAAAACTAAAGAGTCCTAGACCTCACCATAACATACAAGCACCTCATAAAGCACTAATCATAACAGGTTTCCAAGGACTAAACATGAAAATCTCAAAATATTCTATCCAAAATCTAGAAACACCAAAATAAACCACCATAAATTTCCATATGTTATCATGACCTTACCTCATGAGTCACATAACTTCCTAACTTAATCTCCACATCTAGATATTTCTAAAAAAAAAACATATACATTTATCACATTCCATATAAACCAACCACATAATTTCAAACACCAAGATTAACTTCATAAGACTAATATTAGGTTTAACAAAATTCACATATCATATAGTTCAAACTAAACCCACTCTCTTAGTATATGGTACAATATTTTTCATTTAACCTCTCACAACAGTGTGGAATAGATATCATTACTAACTTGGAAAACCTAGTAATAAAACATCCCAATTTCGATCTATTGTATCACCTAGCTCGACTAACCTGAGTCATAACCCATCAATCCTTGGATTTCACACCTTATAACCCATCTAACCATGCTCACTGCATGTCAAATCATCTAGACAAAATCATCTCACTAAGTGATTTCTTCTAAACAATCCTAGGGAACCTCACTCATTCCGAGGACAACTAAATGATTAGTATCCATATTAGTATCCATATAAAAAAAATTCTACCCATACTCTACTTGGTATAGATCTAACCATCTAGGAATACCCAAAAAATAGGGCCAGGAATGCAACTGATCATGACCTTTGCAACCCATATACAACCCACAATATCAAGTCTAGGTATCTACATCTGTAACATATGAGGTACCTAAATTATTATCCTAATTATTTATTGGCATTATCCTATGCATCAATATCAATGAATATAATCTATTGTGCTTCTCATATTTAAGGCACCCTCATGCCTAGGCTAACCCCTCTCTTGGGTTACCCTCATACATCACTACTCATATTGAACTATAACAAGAAAAATGTTATGCTCTTCATTTATAACTCGCATATCACTAAAATACTAGGAAATATATCAACATTGCATGAAAACTTACAAACCAGAAAACCCTATTTAGGGTACTCATACACACATATATTATGCATCCCATACGTAAGCCTACTACCCACTCTAGGGTTATCTGTAAATCATATTTCAATCTTTTAATAAGAAAAAAATGATAAAAAACTTTTAGTTTATCTTTTCAAGACCTACAATATAAGGGTATCACATTCAAGTTTGAGTATAGTCCACCCTACCCACTAATGGGTTAGGCATAAACCCACAAGGGTTATAAATTATAATTTCATACCATAAATTTTCAAATTCATCATTCAAAAAATTAAAGTCACAATAGGCATATGATCCCACTATCCTATACACTACACATCATAAAGTTCTCACAACCTAGACTAACTCACTATCCCCATATACACATTCTTAATAACAAGTAATACACACTATAAAACTCATTAGAACACATGTCAATTTAAAATTCTTGAATGTCACCGCTTAAGGAAAGTGATAATAGGCATAACACCCCATTATTACCAATACATCACATCTCAGGATTCATAAACCTCAGGTGTTCTCATTATCCCCAAATACCCATAAACATGGAAAATATAAAATATACATAAGGTTCACATCATATATATATGATTCATAATTTTACACATATAATTTTTTTCTCAAACCAAAATTTATATAACAAGGGGCCTAGTTGAATGAAATGTTATGTACAAGTTATATAGGAAAAAACTTTATAAGTTATACTTGGAATTTTATTTATCTGGTTCCACAAGTGATCACATAATACAATTTTAACCATTTATATAAACATTTTTTTTACAATTTAGGCCTAGTTAAATGAAATTTCAATTCCAAGTTATAGAGGACAATACTTTATAAGTTGTAATTGGAATTTTATTTAGATTACATGTCATAATAATAAAGATAATTGATTGGTTAATATGATTTTATCCATTTACAAGATTAATTCAGTAAGATTCCACCATACACTAATATAAGAAACACTATATTAATGGCTGCAGACACTTTAAATAACTGACCCAAGTCATAGAACCGATAAATAATCACAGGCAATCACACAAATGAAATTTGAATCCCTATGCGCCTGATATGATGGATGAACACACTCCCTATTTCTATACTGGATGAGAGATAAAATCCAATAAATTATAATCTCTATAACCATGTTTATCACTCAAGGTGAAATAAAGTCAATAGTAAAAGTGAATAGTAAGAACATCAATCTCATCCCTGACAATGTGTGCTTCCATTATACATAGGTTAATCAATATTAGGTATAAGTTCCATACCATGTTCTGATAACACCCTATCTCTTATCTACCTTTCCCAAATATCTAGACAAAATAAAAAGCCTATGATATAACTTTGTAACATCC
Organism: Viscum album; assembly: GCA_963277665.1. Taxonomy (NCBI): domain Eukaryota; kingdom Viridiplantae; phylum Streptophyta; class Magnoliopsida; order Santalales; family Viscaceae; genus Viscum; species Viscum album. The sequence goes on along the minus strand of OY728126.1, from coordinate 795,974,118 downwards.
CCACCCCAGTCTACTCTAAATAGTGACTGGACTTGAGGGTTTCTGGGACATCAAGAGTCCCTCTCTGTATGACAGAGGATGCCGACTAGAAATAGGGGTATAAGGTGGTATGGTGGGGAGAATATACCCCCTTTATCAGAGTATAACTATAATAGAAATAATAAATCATTTAGATACAACATCCATAAAAATAAACAGTAAATAGGCATCCATGAAATTTACAATAAATAATCAACATAACCCATGCTATATTAAAATTAAACTATCCAATACATGCTAGGTAGTAATACATAAGTAATCCATATACAACACTATCTAAAAGATAATAAAAGAAAAAGACCAGAAACTCCACTAAAATAAACCTGAGTCTTAACCTCGTCCCAAAGTACCATTCTACATCCGAACAACCCAAGAAATCATCAACCACAGATAATATTCCCTTTTCCTATCCTATAAACATGAAGACCATCTCAGGTACCAACTGGAGACTTGATTTGGGTGAGTATGAATTAGTAGGCCACCAAAACCAACATCTATAAGCCTATATAGTCTAAGAGATAAAGTGTATGATAATTTTCATAATAAATAAAGGCACAATATAAATAAATAAAAACACCTTCGATCCACAGGTTCTAAAGTGACACACATAATTGACCATACCTTCTTTTGAATAATAAAAATGTCTTTGTAAATAATATGATATCAAGAATAAAATATGACCCCTCGAGGTTAATCCTAGAGGGTCTAAGAAATCAGAAAATACTACCAAACCCAAGTATATCACTCAAGGAATTAAAAGTAATCAGTAGTCATAACCAAAATCAAGGGTTATCACTTATGGAATTCTAAAGAAGCAAGCATCATTACCAAACCTAAGGATAAATCACCAAAATGTGTTCCTAAGTAATCAAACATCATCACCAAACCCATGGGGGGTATCACCCTTGGGTTCCAAGTTATCAAGAAACACTATCGATTCTTAATAGGATGATCCTAGGAAATAAAGTAATTAGGGATCACTATCAAACCGAAGGGGTATCACCCTTGGGATTATAAAGTATTTGACATCATCACCTAACCCAAGGGGTATCACCTGTGGCATTCAAAAGTATCAGACGTCATTAACAAACCCAAGGGGGTATCACCCTTGGCATTACAAAGTATTAGGCTTCATCATTGAAATAAAGGGACATCACCCTTGGATTTCTAGAGTATTAGTAGCCATTGTCGAACCCATGGGGTATCACCCTTGGTGTTCTGAAGTATTAGACATAATTTCCGAACCCAAGGGGTGTCACCCTTAGTGTTCCAAAGTATCATAAATCATCACTGAACCCAAGGGGTATCTCCCTTGGTGATCCACACATTTATCATAAATAAATCACACAATAAAATCATCAATAAAATTATTTAATTTGATATATAATAGGTCTCAACCTCAGGAACCCTTAGGGACACCTATTTCCTTTTCCATTTAATTATTCCCAGTTCATTCCCCAAGGTAAAAACAATCATACATCCATTAATTTGATTAAATTTGGTCTTGAAAAATAAATATAGACATTAGATCCTAGATCATATCTTAGGAATCCCTGTTCACTCACCCACGAATATGTCTCAAGTCCTAGGCACCCTCAGGGATGCCTATTTAATTATCGGAACATTATTACCAAGTGAAGTGCACCTAAAGTGGTGGATATAGACCCATTTATAAATATACAATTAAATTTTAAGTCCAGGGCACCCATATGGTCACTAATTTAATTCACTAAATTTATTTCCATGGTCTTGCACACCCCACAGGTGGAAAAAATCATAGTATACTCACTAAAAGGTGGGTTGTGTCTTGTAGAGAGGTTAATTTTTCACTATTTAGGTCTATAGTATTTAATTACAACTTTTAGGTCAAACACACACTATTGTCAGCATGACCACACTATACATGCATCAATAAAGTGAAATAAACTTGTGTGAGAACTTCTAAAACACCTACCTCATACTCAAAGATGTCCAATTTTCTCATATCGACCTTTGATTAAAGATATACTAGTATAAATTATTAAAGTAGATGAATACCATATAAATAGGAAAAAGCATATATATATATGAAAAAAACATTCTTGACAGTGGAATAAATCGATAAATTAAGTGGACATACAGATAAAATTAACTCAAGCTTTCAAACGCATCCAAAGATGCACAATTCCACTGATGAATAAAGAAGATATCCTATTTTAAGGGGAGGAGAAACAATACAAAATACGTGCATCAAGGAAACTATTAAAAAGAGACCCCCCTCATAATTTAAACCCCAAAGGAAAAAAATTTAAAAACAATACTTAAAATAAATAGAAAGGATGGTTTTATGATGTGACCTAAAGTGTCACACCATGAATGTTTTGGGGAGGGGTATCCTATACTCTATTCATTGGTTTCATGGTGGAAAGACACCCCTTGTCATTCCTTGAATGGCCAAAAACTACATTTTTTCAATTGTAGGATCACCTGTTCTTCAAAAACATTTCCCCGAGCCACCCCTAAACCCTTAAAACTTAAAAAATAATTAAAATACAAATGATCGGTCAAAATTTGAAAGGATCTATACCTCATAAAGTGTCATAATTTTTTATAAGTGAGAGAAAATAAAAATCACATGTATCAAATATAAAACATTTGAAATGAATCACACCTCACCTCCTACACCCCACAAGAAATGATCCCATAAACTTTCAATGCATAAGAAGTATAGAAAGATGAATCAATGTAAAAAAACTATAATGGGATCACAATCAGCACATACATAATAATAGTCACATGGGGCTCAAAGAGGGCCTCACACACTTTCATGAAAACTTATTTTTCCTAAAGTTCAAAAAAGGACTTTTCAAATATGCTTAGAATGCTAGTCCAACTCACACTATTTTCAAATCCTATCTCAATCCACTATTGAAAAAAAATTATTAAAAAGTTCTTAAAACACATTTGGGAACTCACACTTCCCTTAAAACCACATTTAAAATCAACCAAGATTATAATAGGGTTTTAAATATCATACACAAGTGTTAATACACCCCCTTCAAGTCAAAAAACCATGTCAAAAATTTAAACACTTTAAAACACCTTAAACACTCAGTTTGAAAATCATTAGATTCAAAACACCCAATTAAAATCAAAGCTGACATAATGAACCACTTTTAAAAACACTAACAATATTTGAAAATCCACTTGGACATTTTTACAAACACTTGGCTTGGAATACCATTTCATGTTAAGGGTTAAATCCACTAGAAATAAACTTTATCCCCTCACGGGACACAAATATATGCATAATTTCAATAAATAACCACTTTAAAACTCACAATAATTCAATGGTATAAAATATAAAGCTAAAATAAAGAAACACCTACCTTAGGGAAGTTGTTTCCTTTGATGGAGAACACCCAAACGAGCTGATATATTCCCTTTATAACCCCTAAATGATTAAATTCCCATTATTAGGTCCAACCCCTACCCTTAAATCAACCAACATGATTATTAGGGTTCATGAGAGGGAGATAAATCTTGATAAAGAGAATAAATAGAAGGGAGTAAAAAGTTTATAGGGACTTAACCAAAAGGAAACCCACTTTAATATAAGGTATAAAGACTTGAAAATAGAAGAAGAAGAAGAAAGGAATATCTAGTATAGGTTATGGGTCCATTAAAATGAGATAGAGGATATTAGGAGGGTTGAAATCAATTAGGGGTAAAACTAAAAATTTAAATTTTAATGAATATGAGTAGGAAGCACCTTTTTCAAACTGTGGACCAATCATGTGGAATCCACTTCCAAGGATAAACCACCTCACACAGATTCACTTGGGGACTTCACATAGTTAGACAAACCATCTTCCAACTCTTCCAAATGACACTATCAAACTATATAAACAACTCACATGTCTGTAACATAGTTTTCCAAACCATGCACATGCCATGAATCCTTACCCATATGTGACAAAAGTATTACATGTTTTCTCATAGGATATAAATAGTTTTGAATAAACCATTTATCATATATGTAGATCAAAACTATATAGAAAAATTGAACTGAAAACCCAACCACATAAGGTTAACCACACAATTTCTCTAAACTATGTGCATAAACTATTCATAAAAGAAAAAATCCTTGAAACATGAAAATCCATCCTAAAACTTTCCAAAACTCAATATTAACCAAGAAAAAGATAAAATAATACAAAATAAACCACATAGTGACATGGATGGTGTCACTGTCCTCCCCATCATTTCATTTTATGCCCCCAAAAGTCTCAGGTCAAAGTAAAGGATAATGAAATTTATATTCTAAAAAAACCATCAAGATAAAAGATAATTCCTTGAACAACTAGAAAAATCATAAAAAAACACCAAACATCCTCATGTAGAACCATTCAACAACCCAAAAAAGAGAAACTATAAGAAGTCATAGACCTAACATAAGTCTTCCCACCATTTATAATTGATCTATAACGGTGGAACCACCAAGACCCACTTATTTATAAAAAAAGAGGACATCACCAAATAACTACATTTATGAAAATTCCAAGGGAACTAAAAAACTCCACTAACCAAAGAAAATAAAAAAATATTGGCTCAAAGACAACAAGGGAGGCACCAAACCAAAAATAATCTTGAAGTACCCCAAAATTGGGCCACTAAAGCCATGGTATCCCAAAACTAAGGATCACAACAATCAAGAACATACCTCACTAAGGAATGACAAAGTTATAACCCTAGGTCCATAAACTACATATGGGGATTTTTAGATCAAAATTCATGGAATACTGTCCCATGGGGATTCCAATAGTTTTCATAGCTCAACGGAACCCATAATCCAACCAGAAACAATAAAACCCCTAGTCACCCATGCATGCACCCTAGGTTTTCCCATGTCTAAACCAATAATCCAAAGCCCAAAACATGGTCTACAATTTGTAAAAGTAGTACAAAATCACTTGGAAATGAGACATGAAGATTCCCAAAACAACCAACACTCATAATGAGAAACTAAAAAGGAACTAAAAGAAAAAACAAGGAAGGATTTTCTCAATCCACAATTCTAAAATCACTGATCATAAATCCAAAAATGAATCATCATTCAAAATAGGCATGACCAATCACCCAAAGGATACACCAAATTATGCCCACTTAATTAAATTTCAAACATCGCCAATAAATATTACCCCCATAAATCCAACCATCTAACCCAGAACATGGTTCAAAACCACTTAACCTAGAAAATTCGCAAGAGATCCACTAGAAAACATCACCTTAGAAAAATAAGACACTATTCCAGAAATAGAGAATAACATTTTCCTCCCCATTTGAATCCTAGGTAGTGTTAAATCCAAAAGTAGGGAAAACCCCTAAGGATAAGCACTCTAATTTTATACTAGACCTTTCCAAGAGGCTTATTATTATTCAATATAAGACATAGATCAACACAATCATACTTCCTAAATCATTTTAGGATGTCCCAAAAATAAAATAAGGGTAATCCAAATCATACACTTAATTAAAATAAGAAAAACTATTTTTAAAACCATGTTTCCCTTATAAAATAGTCCCAAAAACCTATTTTTATAACCAAGGAACATTAAAATCAAGACTTATTTCACCAATAGGCAGACATAAATAATTTTACAATTTCATTCCAATTCCAAACCTAACTTGGTAAATTTAAAATGTTTCTAAAACTGATTTCAAAATAAACAATAAATAGTTTTAAAACTAATCCCAAATAATTATCATTTTGAAGTAATTTAAAACCTCCCTAAAAAGGGTCATAACCCAACATTCCCCAAATTCAAATTTTGGAAATCGTCAGCTTCCCTAAAAATAGGAAACCCACCTTTTAATATTCTCTTTTCAAACCACCCTTAACCGGTTTAAAACTATTTTTTTCCATATTTTCAATTAAATAAACCATTTTAATAACATTTCATGAAATCAAATCTAATTTCATAATAAATATCTAAGTCATTGTTTCAAACTGAAAATTTTTTCCTCATGAAATCCATTTTCCTCACATGAAAATCCAATTTCAAATTAAACACAAAATCACATAAATAAAGGCATAATACAAGCCATAACTTAGAATACTACAGAAAATTTCCAATATATCACAAGACCCACCATGAATCTTTTCCCATTACCTTAAATACTCCATGAAATCTAAGTGTTAGGGGGTTTAAGTAGAAAAACCAAGAGGGATATAAAACCATTATTGACTTGGAAACATGGTTGAAAACCACATGTTAAGCATTCAATAGTCCCTAGAAAATGTCTGATATTAATTAATCAATTGTTTCATGGTTACTCAGGTCTTGTAAGACGACTATCCACATTGATTCCCTTCTCAATGTCAATCCCTAACTATCAAATATGAACCCCAAAGCAACTCAAGATTTGAAAATTTGGTTCAAAACTCCACCATAGACATCAATGTATAATCTAAAAACTCTATTTAATAGTAAAAAATAATAGAAAAAATCCCAACTACCCATGGTAACTTTAGGATTTGGGTGATAAAGATCTCATAAAACTTTCCCCACACTTATCTCTTAAGTCCCAACATTATTATGTCTGATTTACCAATTTCCAAAATAATAATAGAGCGCTTTCAAAACCTCGGATCCATTGAGAACATAGGATTTAATACCATTTTATAATGAACCATCTCAATATTCCATCTCAATTGACAGATGAAATGACTAACTATAGGCCAGGAGGGTGTTACTGATCCCCAGGAGTTAGAAACTAGTGTATGGGAATCACAAAATATACCTTGGGAATGATTAATCAATCATATAACAATATAAATAAGTAGTGAAACAAAATCAATAATCTAATTAAATAGGAGATAACAAATACTGAATATCCAAACCATATATACATTTTAATCCATAAATTAAGAAATAGTGGAAGAAGATACAAATAAATCGAGGGTAAATAATACAACAAGACAAAGAGGACGATATAAAACCAAAAGTTGGAAGAAAATTCCAACCACTCCAACAATCCTATGCACAACCCAATGTCACTAACACAAGTCAACATCTCCATATAAATTAAAAACAGGAAATAAACCTCAACCTAACTACATCTTTGAACTTGTAAAATATATAAGCATGAACTAAATAGCTTAGTAGGTTTCCACCCACTAAATCTATGAAGGATCTTTCATATTACATCCTAAAAATGCTAGTTTTAAATACAATAAAAAATATACATTTTTATAATATTTTATATAAAGAAGAAAACAACACATCAAAGCTATGTTAAAACTATTTTTTATTATTTATTTTTAAATGAAAACAATCACTCAGAAAACAATTTTCCTCAGTTTAATCCCCCTTTTCCAAACCACCATTTAAAAGTACCACTTTAAAATCATCTCATAAAAACCACTTTTTAAAATGTACTTTCAAATTCCAAAAGAGGTTTCCAATTTCAAAATATTTCTCAAACAACCCTGAAAAAATAACTTACACATAAAACTACACATGATGGCTTAAAACCACACTTTAAAAACCCACACTAGAGTTTCAAAAACAAACCATTTCCATTTTCTAATCAAAACACTCTAAAATAAATTTATAAAATATACTCTAATATTTAAGGAACACACATTTCAAACTCATTAGTAAAATAGTTTGAAGGCACACCAAAACCACAATTTAACCTTATTTATTTCAAAAAAAATTCACAAATCCCTTTTCATAACATTTTAAAAAGTAATATAAAATTAAAGGAGGAAATCACACAATCAAACACCACTATTTCAATGTCAGATGACAAGGAGTTTTAAAAAATAATTAAATAGGAGCCAAAATATTATACAAGAATTTGTGGATCTAAAAAGATAAACAAAATACCTTAAGAGATCCTGAGTAGGGTCCAAGATTCATGGACATCATCCTAAGTCTCTTGTAATAAATACCTACACTAGTGAAAAAGAAACTAAGAAGACACATTGAACCTGTCTGTATCCCCTATTTTCTCATCGGACTATCTAAAAATAAATAGCATGGAAGCTCCTTTTCTATGCAGGCTATGAAAAGGTTTCTAGCTCATAATTTTAGTTATCCTCTCGAATGGAATGATGTGTAATAGTGGGGAAAATTCCCTAGATATAACACTACTTTACACTTGGAATTTCCATTATACAGGTCACCCACTATCCACCTAGGACAACCCTGAAAAGTCAAGTGGAGGTGAGAAAAAATAAACCATTACATGTATCAAATATAAAAAATTTGAAAAAACTCACTCCTCACCTCTTACAACCTCACAAGAAATGGACCAATACACTTTTAAATTCATAAGAAGTATACAAAGATAAATCAATATAAAATACACCCTCATGGTATCACAAGACACCATGGGTATAAAAATAGTTACACGGGGCTCAAAGAGCATTTCAAACACTTACATAAAAACCAATTTTTCATAAAGTACCAAATGAATATTTCTAAATTTTATTATAATTACAATCAAACTCACACTATTTTCAAGTCCCGTCTCAATCCACTATTGAGACCATTTTTGATTAAAACATTTCTTGAAACCCATTTGGGAACTCACACTTCCCTTAAAACCACCTTTTAAATCAACCAATGTTATAAGAAGGTTTCAACAACAAAAATACTCACATGCTTTGAAAATCCACTTGGAAAATTTTAGAAACACTTGGCATGGAATACCATTCCATGCCAATGGATGAATCCATTTAAAATAAACTTTGGCTCCTCATGGGACACAAATATATGCATAATTTCAAAAAAATAACCACTTTAAAACTCAAAATAATTCAATGTAATGTAATATAAATATAAAACAAAGAAAAACATACCTTGTTTAAATGGAAAACAAGTTATAAGTTATCACATTCAACGGTGAACACCCAATCGAGCCAAGACATGCCCTCTATAATCCCTATATGAAAAAAATCCCCATGATCAGGTCTAAAAACTAGTTTAAAATTGACCAATATGATTATTAGGGTTCATGGGAAGGAGATAAATCAAGTTAAAGATAATAAATAGAAGGTATTAATGGTTTTATAGGGAATTAACCAAAAATAATCCAACTTGAATCTAAGGTAAAAATCTATAAAAATGGAGAAAGATGAAAAGAAGAACCTCCCTTAGAGTCCCCTATTCTCTTAAAATGAGAGGGAGGATATTAGGAGGTTTAAAATTGAGTGGGGGTGATCATAAATTAAAATTTTATTTAATATAGGAAGGTTGCATGATTTGGTTGTATGGTTTTACAAACCATGAACCAAACATGTGGTAGTTGCTGCCCATGAAAACCCACCTTACATGGATCTACCTAGGGACTTAACTCAGTTGAAAGAATCATGAACCAATCATACTAAATGGAATTATAAAATTATAGAGTCAACTTGCATGCTTGTCAACATATTTTACCAAACTATACACAAACTATGTAACCTTACCAATAGACACCAATGGTCCTTCATGGTTTCCCATAGGATCTACATGGTTTGGAATGAATAGTATACTATCCATTTAGAATAACCATTCGTAGAAATAACTAAACTAAAAAACCTAATATTTATGGAAAACCTGATGGTTTTCTCTAAATCGTGTGTACAAATCATACATAGAAGGAAAAATCCCCAAAACTTGAAAATCCATCCTAAAACTCTCCAACACATAAACTTAACCTAGAAAAAGATAAAATAATACAAAATAAACAACATAATGACATATAGGGTGTCACAAGGTCTTAATAAGTGTTCAATTAGGAAGGATCCCAACACTCATAATTTTTAAGGGTATTTAAAATATCACCATTATATCTCACGTATCCCCTTTATATATGTATGCTTATAATGGTTTAGTTTTGAATCTATATTCCTTCCAATAAATCAATATGTTCAAACCATATTTATGTATAACTCTTTACACAAGTCATATCTTATGTTACTAACCAAAATTAAAATCCAACTATATTTACGCACATCCAAATGTATCACAAGCCCGAGTAACATGAAATGTTTTTTGTTGATATTTTTAGTCTTGGTATTGTATCTTATTTGTTTTATTATTTTTTAAATCAAAAATTCATTCTTTTAAAAATATTCATTGAAAATAATTTAATAACGAATAATTAATTAAATTTTGTTTTATAAATTTTATTCATCATTTATTTTTATTATTCTTCAATTATATTATTTTTATATAAATAAGATTTTAAGATTTGATAATTTTTCTAACTATATTTTAACCTTACATAAATATTATTTACCCTTACATAGGTTTCTAAAACTCTATTTTACCTTTATGTAAGTTTTCCCTACCCTTACGTATCATTTATAAACTTTGAAGTTACCTTTACGTGATTTTTCCTTACCCTTATGTAGAATTTATAATCTTTAAAGTTATGTTTTCATAATTTTTCCTTACCCTTATATAGTATTTATAAACTTTCAAGTCACCTTTATAAAATCTTGTTATAGCTTTAAAGTACCCCTATACAATCCCTATAATCAGTGGGTTACCCTTACGTAACTTTCCTATAACCTTATGAAATCCTTGTAAAGTTTGGGTTACCCTTACACAAGTATTTCAAAATCAGGCTTAACCTTACGCAAGTATTTAAAACTTTGGTTTACCCTTATGTGAGGTTTAGAGTACCCTTATGAATTCTTAAGGAATTTTTTTCAACCTTTACATATGGTAAAATTTACCTTTACGCAATGGATATAAAATGTGATTTACCTTTATGTAACCTATGGAATTTATAGTTTACCCTTACGTGGCCGACTCATATACCCTTATGAAAAATATAAAAATTCTATTTTACCCTTATGTAGTATATAAAATTTTGACCTTACCTTTATGAATGAGGGAGGAAAAGGATATTACCCTTACACACCTCAAATAAATCTCTTATTTTAGTGGTAGCACCACTCTACTATTAACACTAGTGGTAACATATCCTCATAACTAGATATAGAAAACCACTTTGAACTAATGGTAACACTCTCATAACTAGTGGTAAAATCACATAACTAACAGTATTACCTATTCTAGTGGTAATACTGCACACCTAATGGTAGTTCCACATAACTAGTGGTAAAACCACATAATTAGCGATATTATCATATCAAAATGAACAATATCTTGTATATTAAAAGTAACATGAATAATAGTGATAAAAAGCATTTTTTACTTCCAGTAAAGAAAATATATCTACTTTCATTAGTTAAAAGATATATCCTACTAGATAAAAGAATTATTATTATTATTACTGCTATAAGATCCAAATTTTATTTTGAGGTATGAATCCCTTAACATTAGTTTGAATATATTTTTTTAATATTTTTATAGTTCTCAAGGGAATAAGGAAGGGTTTGAGAGTTTTTGAGGATTTTTCAAAACCCAAAGCTCTAATTTTTGGAGGAGTGTACATAGGTGTATGGTTAGTAAATAACCGCGTGTCTTAAAAATGTGGCCTAAAAAGTAAAGAGAACATTTAGTTTCATTATGAGAGAGAGGATACAAACCCCTAAAAAACCTACAATTAATTTCATTTCTATGTTTCATGTTTTACACTAACCATGTTCCTAGGATGTGCGGGGTGTGGGGTTGGGACAATTACAAATGCACAGTTTGCACACGGTTTGTCATACTGTGTGCATGAACAATGTGTGGGGTTGGTGCTTCGGTAGTGTGCCACACATAGTTGGTGAATGGTTTTATAAAACATGCATCCAAAACTTTCTCCCCTTTAAGAAGTGTAAATTTACCTTTTCCCCTTAAATACCTTAACCCGTTAACCCACATTCTCATTATTATTTCATGCTCAACAGTCACTCGATCTCCCCATTGGATCTCGTATTAGTCTTAGTGTGATATCCCTCATCTGGACTTAGAATCAGACACTATCAGTCATGTTTGATCACCCTTGGTAAGTCTATAATTCATATTGATTATTTTTATAGTTTCTCTCACTATCATTAATTCTATTCACATGTGATCTCATATGACCTATTTTTAGGGTGTTTGTTTATTCTTCCAATTTATCTCATTTTTGGATGAATTAGAGACTGATACTAGATAAGGAGTCATCTACTAGTATAAGGTAATTGGTCATGATCATTCCCCTAAAAGTCTTGATGTCTATATCATGAATCATCATTCCACACAACATACTTTCTATGTGATGCCTCTAAAATGTGAAATTCATTTAATTAAATGTCTGGTACTTAACAAGATACTCCCATAGACCCTTGATATTGTTAAAGGTTTTCTACCTTGACTAGTATGCCCCATTTGGTTGTGTTTATTATATTACCTTCATACCTTTATAAATTATTTTAAGACTAAACCACCTCTTTAGAGGGTTTAGATTGTCTTCTATTTGAGATGGATAAGAGGAATAAAATGAATGGTGAATGTTAGGACCATTCCACCTAGCCCTTGTTTAATTATGAAGTGCGACCGTGGATATCTTTATGATTGTGGAAACTTGATTAATTATTACATCATGATTGACTATATTCACCTAAAACTACTATAAGGATTTGGAATGCCTCGAGTGATACTTGGTTTCACCATTATGGATTTCCTTTCACGAGCTCATTGGATTCCAACTAATTCATTGATGTGTTTGTTAGGTCAAATAACACACTTGGATTCTGTATTTTTATTAGATTCTAAATGAATCATCTTGTAACCAAGAGCTACCCATATTTCTAGAAATTAAATTTAATTCCTTAGGTTGAATCTCCTTTTATTCAGATTAATGTTATATACCACCTTGGATCATTCCCTGGGATCCTTTCAATTCTCACATTGAGGCTACCTTGGACTTTTTCCTAGGGCTTAGGTAGAACTCCCCTTTTTAGTGAAATTCCAAACGTACACCCCTATGGATTCTACCCAACTTATAAAACTTAAAATCCATGGAGATAGTGGAACCTTAATTGATTATCACTATATTTGGATGCCTTGGTTGTATGTCTCGAGTACCAACCTTATAAATATAAATTTAAATTTTAAATTATTCAGAGATGTTTTGGCTTAGGCTAAAGCAGGAAGTATCAGATGGGTATCCCATGAGGAACCTAACCCAACATGGTTTGTTTATTTACTACCCTTATTTATTATACCTGTGAACTTCTTATCTTATATTCATAAACTGGATAGTTATAGACACCATTGGTGGTGGACTATTGAGTTTTACTCACACCCTATTTGGCCTACTTATTGGTACCTAAAAATAAATCATTGATATAGGTAGGTACAAAGGGAAGCACCTATCTATGAACACTTTATTTTCTACATTGGGGTGGAGTATGGGATCAGAGGATGGATCTACTACTCATGATGTTATTAGAGTTTAAATTATGGACTTTTTATATATTTTTATATAACATGTATTCTTGTATGCTTCCTATCTTGTTCCACTCACTCCTGATTTTTATATAACATCATGAAATCATCATTTTTTATAAGTCACTATATTCTATTTTTTGATTATTTATATATATCTGGATGATTTACTTCTATTGTTTCTATTAAATTATACTTGTTCTTCTAATTTGTTAATTTATTTTTACATGCTACGGTCCACTCTAATTATGAGGGTAGAGTCTCCCCACCATACCATGTGACCAACTAGGTTGGTCACTTATCTATAAAATAGGATCAGGACATCAAAAAGTAGTATCGAAGTTTTTTTCCTTTGTATTAATATTGGGTGGGTATACATGAGATAATGAAATATTATAATTTTTTATTAAGCATGTTCTTGGGAGTAGCTAACCCATGTATGGGGGAAAATCCAAGTTTCCAAGGGGAAAATCCATGTTTCCAGTGATAAAACTTGTTGTTCTAGTTTTCTCCTATTACAGTAGTATTGTTTTTACCATTGGATGACCCAGATGATTTGTGGTATTTTTTTTCATTTTTAATATTTACCCTTCACCCAATATGAAAAGGAAGTTTTAACTCATTCATCATTATAGTCACTTGAGGATTTATATGTCATGAATATTACATTCCATGTTTATTTCATTACGTGCATTGCCTATTTCTTATGATATGTTACTTGATTGATATAATTGAGATTGTAATATCATTTCTTATAAGAAAAGGATAAATAATTGGTTAATCAAAGTATCCACATCAACCTAAATGGTGTTTTCCAACATAGATTGATGGTGGCACCTTAACTAACTGAATATTACATGTTTGAGCTATATAACTGTGGTTATATGAGTTGAATGTTAGTTGGTTGTGGTTAAATGTATTATAATTGTAATTTATAAACTTTTACCAATATAAATTGGTAATGGTGGTCCATATGATCTAACCATCATATATGGATTATTAAATCCTAATATTGGATATAAAAATTTGGGTTATAGTTATAGGAAGTACCAATTATAACTTATAAAGCTTATGACTTTATAACTTGGGAATGGTAACTCATATAACTGAACCATGATAAATAAATAAATAAATATAAATATATATATATATATATGAAATTATGAAGTTTTGAAAAGTGAAAAGAAATGGTTTCTATTAAATGGGTATGCCAATTGGAACATAAAGAGTGTTTCCTCTATAAATTGCAATTGACACTCAATATAACGAAACCCCTATTGTGAATATATGGAACATTGACCTTGAATTGGGTTGTTAATGGGAAGTTGTGAGTATCTATTATGTTCCTTTAGGATATTTTGAGTTACCTGGTCCTGGATTCAAGAGCGGGCATTTGGGCATTGAATCTTTTGTATAAAGGCATTATACATGTCCTGTTATTTTTATCTAAAATTATTTCTTTTATCGAATCTTTTTTTAAGGCGTGTTCTTGGAATTTTGGATATATGACTCCATGAAGGCCTTGAGTTGAGAGAAAAAAAGGTGGTAATGACCATGCTATAGAGGTGGTGGGACCTACACCACTGATATTAAATCCTGCAGTGCAACATATGAAACCTCTTGTTATATCTAATCTGGGAACTGAAACATAGTTTTGGGAGGGTCTTTTCTGGTTAGTGCAATCCATGCAGGCATCTCCATGACCTGCATCAACTATGTAAGAGTTGAATCAAGAATTCCAGTAGCTTCAACCTCTTACCTTTTCTAGGTAAGATGAACCCCAGGATACTAATTCAGGTATGGAGGCTATACTTTTTATCTTTGAGAATCTGGAGATAGCTTTGGAAAGGAGAGTCAATATCTCTATTTATATGCTTTGAGGATCTTCCAAAAGATGGTGGGATGTGCTTACATAGGTAGGTCGACCTCGAGTTATGTTATGGAGGGATTTTCAAACATCCTTTTATGATTACTTCTTCCTAGAGACACTGGGAGCTAAACAAGATAGGGATTTTATGCACCTATAGTAGGGTAATATGTTCTCCATGGAATATTCATCTCATTTCATAGAGCTCCAATGTCTAATCCCTATTATTGTTGGTGATTAATTAACTAGAGTAAGGAAATTTTAGGATAGAATCATATATACCATTTGAACTCAAGTGAATGTTTTTTATTGACTACCATGAATAATATAATAAACCAATACCTTATCTCTGAGCATAACCAAAGGTAAGCTAAAGGTGTGGGGGATGGTGGTTCAATACCTCGACTGGGAAGCATTACATCTATCAATCTGAAGCATCATATTGAGATTTCTTGTGGGGGTAGAAGTACTTAGAGTGTGTTCCTGGGTAGCCATGTCATGTATCACCAATGTGGTAGGACGGAATACACGAAGAACTAATGTGTAAAGGGCCTATTTGAGTACTAGGATTGAAAAAACTGGGTCATCTATAGCGGTTTTGTATAATTTTTCATCCAGTGGCCAGTGAGAGGTGGTCAGCTCTGGCCCCAAGTTTTAGAGAAGGATCAGTAGCTCCATGTCTAGCAAGGAGTTGTACTACCACTGAACGATCATGCAAAATAGGTGTTCATGTTTAAGGAATCTAGACACAAGATATGTTATGCCAACTGAGCATACCTACTTAGGGTAGTCAGGTTGTAGCTCAGGGCTATGGATCGGGCCAAATATATATAGTGCATCCAACACCTAAGGAGAAGAGTGTTGATCCATCTATGTATCAAGGTATAATTTTAGTATCCTCAATTTTAGTATCCACTTTATCATATATAGTAACTCTACACTCTTTCATATCTGTGGAAATTGTGGAGAGTCTTGGGCTCAAAATTGAGTACTTTTGTGGAGTTATTACTCTTGATACTCCATTTAGAGTATGATCAAAAAGTTTATTCCAATGCTGGAAGTAACCCCTCGATATTGGTGGCCACCATTTCTTTTAGAACCTATTATTCCTTGATATGATAGGTTTTGAAATCATTCTTAAAATGGAAATATTGGTTCCTTATCAATCCTATATTGATTTTTATCGTCAAATGGTGTCCTTATTATCTCTAGAGGGAGGTATTTATATTCATAATGGAGAATGAGAAGTCCAAGAAATTTGATCTAGATCATGGGATGGGAAAAGTGTTGGGAAATATTTCCAATCCTTTTCTAGATGATGAAGGAATGAAACAAACTAATTTACTTCCAGTGGTGGATTGTTTTAGGGATGTCTTTCCCAAAAAATTTCTAGACTACCTCATGAGGGAGAGGTAAAGTTATCTATTGATCTTGTTACAATAGTAGCTCCGGTATCTATCCCTCCTTATAGTATGACTCCTACTAAGATTTAGGAACTTAAGAGATAGTTAGAGGACCTAGAATCCAAAGGGTTTATACGACCCTATACCTATCCTTAGGGTTCACACATTATTTTTTCTAAGAAAGTAGATGCAACCTGAGAATTTTCATGGATTGCCAATGATTGAATCAACTCATAGTTAAGAACTGGTATCTACATCTTCAAATAGAAAATCTCTTTGATCATATTTGAGTATCTCAGGTCTTCTTAAAGATTTATTTGAGATCATATTATCATTACTTATGAGTTAGGCCTTCAGATATTTCATATACAACTTTCTAAAGTTGGTATATCCTTTATGACTATCTGATAATGTCGTTTTGTATAACGAATACACCTTCCATTTTCATGTCTCTGATAAATTTATTTTTTCATTCATACTTGCAATCCTTTACAGAAGTTTTCATGGATGATATCTTAGTTTATTATCAACCTAAACACAATCATTCCAAACACCTTGATATTGTATTAAATACACTAATATTTCACCAGTTATATGCTAAGCTCAAAAAATTCCATTTTGGATTGAAAAATTTCACTTATTGGGTCAAATAATATCTAAGGAAGGATTATATTTGGACTAAGAGTAGGTGAGAGCCATAATTTTAATGGAGAATCCCAAAAAAGTATTTTATATTTAGATTTTATTAGGGATAACTGAATATTATATTCATTTTATTCATAATTTATCATTCCTTTTAGAACCTATTATAGGATTTACTAAGAAAGGTGCTAATTTTATATGGTCTAAAGATTATATGGATTCATTTAAAGAGTTGAAAGGATGGTCAACCTCAGTGCCAATCCTGATTCTACTTGATCTTGATAGAGGCTATATAGTATATTGTGATGCATCAGGCATCGATTTGGGAGTTGTTTTGATGCAAGGGAATTGAGTTGTAGTGTACAAGTGTCATTAACTAAGGCCTCATGAGAACAATTACCCGATACAATACCTTGATCAAGTATCAGTTATTCATGATTTATGTTATTGGAGACACTATCTTCTATGAGAATGGTTTGTAGTATACATGGACCATAAAACCCTCAAATACATATTCACTTAGCGTGATTCGAACCTAAAATATAAAATATGGGTTGAATAATCATAGTTCTTTGATTTTGATCTTATTTATATAACTATGAAAGGGAATTATGTAGAGGATTCTCTAATATAGAAGACTTGGACACAAGTGGTTTATGAGTTCAATAGTGAATAAAAGTTGACAACCTTGTTTTCTAAGATGCATCTGGAGGTTTAGGAGTTTCAAGAGTACTTTATTCTTATGGATTTAGCAATTAAATCATGTATTTTGGATTGAGTGAAGATGATACATATTTCTAATCCTGAAGGCTTATTCTTAAGGGAAAGTGTTCCAGGGGAGGACCCTATGCTTGGTTGGGTTTTAGATGGGGATAATATCTTTCATATTCATGGGTGTGTCTAGGTACCTATAGACATGAAATAAGAATTGATGTGAGATTATCATGATTCTAAAGAGGAAGAAAATTCCAGAATTACTAAGATGTATCATGACTTACGTCGCCAGTATTGGTGATCAAGGATGAAAAAGAAAATAAATGGTTTTGTTACTTGGTGTTCCACTTGTCAGTAGGTGAAAATGGCACACCAATGTCCTGATATCTTGTTATAGTAATTAAATATCCCATAGTGAAAATGGGATGATGTACCTATGTATTTTTTAATGGGTTTAACAAAATGACCATGAGGAAGTGATGTTGTATGGGTGATCACAGATAAGATGACGAACGTTACCAATTTCCTTCTTATTAGAGAGACCTTCTCAATGAAAGAAATTGATAGAATCTATGTCTGAGAGATTATATGCCTTCGTTTTGTTACATGGAACATCATATCATATATGTATTTTTTATTTAAATTTAATATCTATTAAGTATTGAGAAGGATCTAGGTTTGGACATGATTTTGAGTATATCCTACTACACACAGACCAACAATCTGTTCAAGTGAAATATACATGTGTTAGAGCACATGCTTTGAGCGTGTTTCCTTGATTTTGGATGTTATTAGGAGAAACATTTAACTATTTCTAAGTTATCTAATAATAATACATTTTAAGTGAATGTATAGATGGCTCCATATGAGGTGATTTATGGTAAGCCATACCATCCACCCATGTACTGGTTAGAGGTAGGTGAGATAGCACTATTAGGACCACGTCTCATTCAAGAGAGATCTAAATAGGTAAAAATTATTAGGAAATGTCTGGAAATAACTCATTCTAGTAATAAGTATTATGCCAATTTTCACCGCTGAACTATGGAGTTTGAGGTGAGAGATCATATCTTCTTACAAGTTTCTCCTAGACTAGGTAATCGATGAATTCAAAGGAAAAGAAAGTTATCACCTAGATTTGTTGAAACTATTGAGATTATGGAGAGGGTCATACTAGTGTCTTATTAGATTAATCTTCCTCAGAGATATAGAGATATACATGATGTCTTTTATGTCTCTCAATTACATTGTTACTATTCTAACCCATCACATTCCCTTTAGCCTAATGAGGTTGATTTGGATGTTGATGCTTCTTTTGAGGAGTATCCTATTTTTATCGTTGATCATAGCATGAAGTCTCTTCGAGGTAGGCCAGTTCTTCTAGTTTGGGTTCTATTGAAGTATGACCATGTACTAGATGAGACTTAGGAGATATAGGCTAATATACATGATCATTGGTTAGAGTAATTCATTAAAGTAGATCAATCACCCTCAAGAACAACTAGGGGAAACATTTTTTATGGAGTGGAGGTTGTAATATACCAATTTTATTTTAAGGTACGAATCCATTAATTTTAGTTTGAATAACTTTTTTTACTCTTATAATAGTTCCAAAGAGACTAAGGAAGGGTTTAAGAGCATCTAAGGCTTGTTCGAATCTTGCAGCTCCAATTTTTAGAGATGTAGGCAGAGGAATACAATTGGATCACAGTTAGTAGTAACCATGGGGCTCAACCATGTATCCCAAAAAGTGTGAATAATGGTTAGTTTAACCATACAATGGAGGTCACACACCCATGAAACACCTACAATTAATTGAAGGTGTAAGTCACACAGTGTGTACATGGATATCACTAACCGTGCACTAAGTTTGTGAAGGTCGTGGGCTTGGGACAGTGCTAAATACATGGTTTGTTAAACCTTATTCATGAACCATGCAAGGAACTAGTTATTAGGAAGTGTTCTTTGCATGTTTGGTCAACAATTTTAAAAACCATGTGGCTAAACCATACACCCATTTAAAAGGGTAAAATTACGTTTCTCCCTTAAATACTTTAACCTTTTAACCCTCCTTATCCTTCTTCTTTCATGAAAAACTTCTGCTAAAGATCTCCCTTTAATATCCTACTAATATTGGTGATATCTCTCTCATCTCGACTTAGAATAGAATACCTTCAGTCACTTTTGATCACCCTTGAAAAGTTTACAAGTCATCTTGATTATTTTTCTAGTTTTTTTAACTGTTGTTGATGTTATTTCCTTGTGAGATCATATGCCCTATTTTTAGGGAATTTTTCAATTCTTCCAAATTCTATCATTCTATGACTAATAAAATATTGATACTGGATGAGGACTCATATACCGATATAAGGTAAGTGGTAAATCTCTTTTCCCTAAAATTATTGATGTCTATATCATGCTTCGTAATGACGCATGCTAGAATTTTTGTGCGATACCTTTGAAATGTAAAATTCCTTTAATTAAATGTGTATACCTTGACGAGATTCTATAATAGATCCCTGATATTATCAGTGGTTATCAACCTCAAATAGTACCACCCCTTTGGGTGTTTTTATTATATTCCCTTGAAACCTTTATAAATTATTATGAGATCAAAACACCTACTAAGTGGGTTTGAATTGTCTCCCATTTGAAATCAACAAGATTAATGGAATGAAGGGTTAATGGAATGAACATGTCACCTAGACCTTGTTTAATTATGAAGTGAGATCATGGATATCATTATGACTATGGACACTTGATTAATTATTTCATCATACTTGACTATGGTCATGAACCTGAAATTACCATAAGGATGTGGCATGCCTCAAGCGATACTTGGTTTCCCCATTGTGTATTTCATTGTATAGGCTCATGGGATGCCAAACAATTCATTGATGTGTCTTCCAAGTGAAATATCACACATGGATTTGGTATTTATCTTAAAAGTTGAATAACCTAGCTTGGTACCAAGGGTTCCTAATATTTACATAAATTAAATTGAATGCCTTGGATAATTTTCCTTGGATTCGGCTTAATATTATAGACGACCTTGAATCATTCCTTGGGATATTTTCAAGTATCACACCGAGGATACCTTGGACATGTTTCTAGGGATTGGTTATAACTCCTTTTTTTTGTTGAAATTCCAAGGGCACACCCCTATAGATTTCACCCAACTTATAAAACTCAAAATCTATAGAGATAGTGGAACCATACATGATTATCACTATATATGGACACCTTGGTTGTGTGAATTGAGTCCCAAACTTATAAATATAAATTTAAAATGTAAAGATCCCAAAGGCATGTTGTCTTAGGCCTAAGTAGGTAGTATCAGATGTTTATTCCATGAGGAACCTAGACTGACATGGTTTGCTAATTTAATTCCCACATTTATTATACATGCACACTGATCATCTTATATTAATATACTAGATATTGCTAAAAAATGTTTGTGGTGACCTGGAAAGTTTTACTCACACCCTTTTTGGGCCATCGATTGGTACTCAAAAAAACTTTATGGATGTAGGTAAGGAAAAAGGGAAACATCTAACTATGGATAGTTAATTTTCTATACTAGGATGGAATATGGGAGTAGAGGACTGATCTAGTTCTCACGATTCTATTGGAGTTTAAATTTTGGCCTTCATATATTTTTTATAGTATGTATTATTGTATGAATATTCTCCTGTACCCCTTACTCCCCATTTTTGTATAAAATCATGAAATCATCATTTTTCATAATACACTATCTTTTGTCTTGTGATTATTTATATATATCTAGATGATTTATGATACATGTATTTCATGCATATATTTTATGGTGTTTTAATTCATAAATTTTCATAATATAATTGATATTCTTAACAATATTTGGACTATTTTACTTTTTTTTGATTTATGGAAAGATGCATGTAATAATCATAAAAGGAAAAATAAAGAGGTGAATATGATGAGAAAAAGATAATTTGCACTATGACATGAAGAATCATGGTGTGACACTAGAGAATAGAATTATTCCCATGATAAAGGATACCTATGAGACACTCCTGGGGGTCAAAACTGAAGAACCAGAGCAAAACAAGGCCTCTGGTTCAAGAAATGGAAGATTCACACCACTTAAATATTATATTATGTGAATGAATTTCACAGCATAAATACGATTACATGATGTGAAGAGTAGAAAACCCAAATCAAAGGTGACCCTAATAATTTCACATCATGTAAAAACATTACACGATGTGATATTCCAAGGATAGACCCAGTAATGAGCATATCCAATGTATCTTTCCACAGTGGTCACTTTGATAATCTGAGCAGCTATTAAATATGAAGGGGTACCCATGAATAATTATGGGTTTCAATTATGATTAATTAAATGAAAAACAATCCCCTTTGAAGTTTATAGATATAGATCCAAGATTTTGCTACTGGAATGATACAGAGACCAAAGTCTAGGGTGAGAAGTTGCGCTGCTGCAGGGTCCTCCGCTGCTTTCTATATGGTTTTATTTCATTTTTTAATTTATTTATTTCCTTTCCTCACACTCTATAATCACTAGGATGATGGGGTAAATCCCACCATTTTCTAGGATTATGTATCCAAATGGGGAATATGTTTTTAGATTTATTTATTTAATTCTATTTATAAATATGGTTTTCTATAATTTGTTTAATCAATTCCAAACTATTTATTTTTGTTTAATCATGACTATTGGTTAATAAATTGGAAATGAACATTATAATTTCACAATTGATTACCCTAAATTGAGGTATGAACAATATATCAATTAGGGAATCTAGGTTTAAATATGGTATTGAAAAAAACTCTATCCGGTAATTCCCTAATTACATGACCATGGGAATAGGGTTATTGCAACACTGAGGAGGGGATATCATGACCATTGGATCCACCTCGTATCTAATTTGAAACCAAACATAGATTAATAAATTTATTTTCTAAAATTTAATTGAATATGAACCTTGAAACTAGAAAACCCTGAAACTCTTTCAAATCTGATTCCAAAACAAAAAATCTTCTTTACTTTTGTCTTTTGATTCAAATCAATCAAACCTATATTTTATTCACCTCTTTATTTAATTTAAATAAATGAATTATTTTTTAAAACCTAATTAAACCAATTAAATATCTCTTTGTTATTGATATCAATCTAATTATATATTAATTTTAATTAATTAACTATAATTTACTGGAATTTTATAAATTTCTATTTTTATTAGACCTGAGGGAAATAATGAAGCCCTTTGGGCTCATCAAAACTGGCACTGTTTCTAGGGAGAACCACAAAATCGTTTTTAGGTTTTTAATTTTTAATTTTTTTTTTGTTTCTTTATTTAAAATACTCTATTTACACTGGTGTGTTTCTTCTATGAATTTCATATTTTAAAACATTTAATGCATGAAAAAAACATAAGGGAAAAAAATAAAAGAGGATCTAGAAATTAAACTTGAGCATGAACAAAATTTTAGGACAAAAAAGTTGGTTGAAACCATAGAGGGTGTAGAGAAAAATATCACTATTAGAATAATTTAAAGAGATATAGGGCTACATATATTATAGATTATAACTGACCATCAAATACAAGATTGAAACTGAGCATCTTAGTGCCTCCTATTTCTCTAAATCACTTAAATATTAAACAACTAATCATTCAGATGATCTTAAACATGGTATATTTTTATAGCCTATCTCATGAAGATCTAAACACACATCTGGGAAGATTCCTTGAACTCTATGACACATTCTAATTCTACAATGTTTCAAGTGATGTGGTAAGGATCCATCTCTTTATATTTTCATTATGAGAGTGATCTTGGGAGTTGATTAAAATCTTTCCAGTGCATTCCATCCTGACATGGATTGAGATGGCATGAAACTTTCTCACTCGATTCTTCATATTGTCCAAATAAATGGATGTACGGGTAAATATTATAAACTTTTCTCAATTTGAGGATGAATCACTATAATCTTCACGGGAACATTACAAAGTTATGGATCAAAAATTCACCCATCATGTTATAGATATATAATTGTTAATAAAAAATTTTTATAAGGGTTTTTCATAGTAAAATAGGCCAATTTTTTATGCTAAAGCTGGAGGATCACTAATAAAGAATATCCTAAATATATCTACAACTTGTTGGATGAAATGGAGAGTAATAGTTTCTAGTGGAAATGAGAATAGACACAAAAATAAGAAATTCACCTAATCAATGATAATGAATATATGAAAACACAAATGGAATAACTAACGAAGAAGATGGGAATGATGAAAAGCTAGTAGTAAAACCACCAAGGTACATATACATAAGACACAAATTATGCTGACTAAAATCATGGTAATAAATTTTAGGGTTGAAGGCCACAACAACAAGAAGGTCAAGGGTACCAACAAATAGCCCAGGGATATCAAAAACAAGAACCCCATGGGACCACACTAATGAGCGAGATCCATACATTATAAGAGACACTGTCCATATTCATGACTGCATCTGGGGATGTAATCAATGAAATAAAGGAGAACACTACAAGCTAGACGGCCACACTATGGAATTTGGAGGTTCAAGTTGGCCAAATCACTTAGTATCTCAGAGAGTGACCAGGAGGAGTACTTATGGTATTCTATGAAGTATTCCCATATGAATATTTAAAAGTTTTTTTTCTTAGAAGTGGGAAGAATACACAAGGAATTTCTATAGAATTGACAGGATGTAATGAAGAACAACCAATGGGAGAAAGTGAAAAATATGCTTAAAAGCTGAAAATAGAATGGAATAAGAATCTAAAGAAGAACCGTCACAGTGAAAAACTAAACCACCATTTACATAGTGACTAGAACAAGAGAATAATGGATCACAAAAGGTAGATTTATATAACACTTAAATTTTTTTCATATTAATATCCCTTTTGAAGAGGTTCTCATAAACATGATGACCTATGAAAAATTCATTAAAGAGATAATAACCAATAAGAAGAAGATAGAGGAAATTGGCCCCCTTCCACTCACATGAGAGTGTTCAATGGTCGTATAAAGGGACATAACTAAGAAGAAATGTGATCTAGATAAATTTTTTATTCCCATATTTATCATATCTAACAAATGTAAAAAATATTTGTGTAACTTAGGTTTGAGTGCCAATATCATGTCGTACATGACTTTCAAGAGTTTGGTACTGGAAGGCCAAAAGTCCACAATAGTTTCACTTCAATTAGCAGGCTTAATAGTGAAGTAACCCCAAGGGGTCATCAAGGATATTCTGATCAAATTCAATAAATTATGCTTCCCCATAAACTTCTTAGTGCTGGATATAGAAGAGAAGAAAAATCCACCCATTCCGGGGAGACCATTTTTACCCACTGGACATGTGCTGATCGATGTCAAAAGTGGAGAACTATATATAAGAGTTAGATATGAGTAATTAAGTTTCAATATGCATTGAGTGATAGAGAACTGTGATGTAATGTAAGATAATGAGTTTGTAGAATATGAAATACCCAAAGTTGAGGGTATCATTGAAGTTGAATAAGTACATGAGATAGTTGTGATTTTTGAAGAGGATAATCTAAATAAAATCTATAATAAGAAGAAATAGAATATGAGGGAAAAGAAAACTAACACTATAGGAGTGAATAACTCTACCACATTTGAGAAAGGGCAAAAAGTATGGATGGTACACGACCTTACATTCAGTTCATTAGGATTGAGGAAGAAATGGTGGACCAGTCCAATGAATATCTAGTAAGTAATACCATCAGGAAGAGATAGTATTTTTAGAAAGAATGGAAAAGGTCCAGCATATGTGGATATGAAACAATTGACACCATTCATGGACCCCGATGAGGTAAAAAATTTCATTCATTTTTAACATAATCTGAAGCTGAAGGAGGTAAATTTTATCCAATGACAATAAACAAAAGTGCTTTTATGAGAAAAATCCAGCTTTTTTGTGTGTTTTTCTTTATTTTTTTAAGGGGTAGGTATGAACTTTCCCCAAATTTCATAAATTCCATTTATTATGGCCTCTTCTTTCACTTGTTTCTTTTTAATTTTCAGATTCATAAATACAATAGATGGAATCAAGAAATAGGAAACATAAGAAGAGGATTCATGACCAATACACATCAAGAACCACATTCACATCTTGAATCCATAAAAATACATGTTGTGAATTAGGAGTAGGAATAACATATGCATCCAATTTCAAAGAAACATTCAATAGGGTAGTAAGCATTTCAATTCATAATTTTTCTACTATATTCCCCATATTTAATTTATTTAGATCTTTTAACTGCCAATTGCATGCCCCGCATTTGATTCTTTATTTACTCAACAAAACTAGGAGACATAAAATACCTAGGGTAATTACCATGACATGAATTTATATTTCCTTATCAATAAATTTGAATGAGAAAATTAGAGAAAGAATTAGTAGTGGTTAACTCATGGATTAGGATTTTGGAAAATCATGATTTAGGGAAACATATTGATTTTTGTAATTTATTTTTTTGAGATTTGTTCTGCCTTGAATTTATGATATTTAGGTTAATTGATTTAATTATTCATATTCATTTCCATGAGTGATTATACCAACCCTTTATTCTCATTCCAAAAAACATCCTTTGTGCCAAATATTTCCCATTCTTTCTATAGAATATTTTCTGAGTGAAACTCGATAATAATTTCTTCTAGAATTTTCTTTTCATCTTATCAAGTATATGATTGAACAAAGTTACTTTTAATATTATTGAGGAACTATTTTGTTTACCCTTTATCCTTAGAACTACCTTACATTAATCATTTTTAATCTTATAAAATCCAGGAACAACCATACTAGGAAATGAACCATTTTACAAGCCTATCTTATCTATTCCTGCCTTCCTATAAATGTTTTGCATGATATTTAAAAGAATAAGTTTGGGGAGGTATTTTTTAGGTTTCATAAAGATATAATTCATTGAGGATATTTTTCTAATGTATTTTCTATTGCAATTTTAGGAGATGCTATGTATTTTAGGGAATTTCTGAATCAAGTTTTTTTTCTATACCATATTTAAACCTAGTAGACCTGAATGAAAAAAATGGTCATATTTCAATTCAGGGTAACTAGTTATGAAATTATAATGTTCCTTTCTGATTTATTTACCAATTTTCATGATTAAACAAAAATAATTATATTGAAATTTATTAAACAAATTATAGAAAACTAGATACATAAATAGAATAAAAGAAATAAATCCAATGAAACCTTCCCACTTCAGCTACATAAAACTAGAAAATTAGGGATTTAACCAATATTCCTAATGATGAGAGAGTAAGTGTAATGGAATGAAATATAATAAAACATAAAATAAAATTGGAGAGAAATCGGTGGAGGACCCTGCTGTAACACAACTTCTTGCCCAAGACTTTGGTCTCTAGATCATATTGGTAGTAGCAGCTTGGATATCTATCTATAGACTTAAATGGGTCTCTTGTTTCATTTAATTCATCATAATTTCACCCCATAATGATTCATGGGTCCCTCTTCTTGTTTAATGGTTGTTCAGGTCATCAAAATGGCCTCTGTATAAAGATACATTGGATATGCTCATTATTGGGTCTATCCCAAGACTTTCAAAACATGTAGTGTATTCCCATAATGATAAAGTATCAGGGTCACCTCTAATTTGGTTTTTCTTCTCTTCATGTCATGTACTTGGATTTATTCCATTAAATTATTTCACATTGTGTAATATTTACATGATGTGAATCTTCCATTTCTAGCATCAGAATCCTTATTTCGCTTAGGTTCTTCAGTTTCAGACCCTAGGATTGTCTCATAGGTATCCTTCATCATAGGAATCATTCTATTATCTGGTGTCACACCCTGATGCTTCATGTCATAGTGAAAATTTTCATTTTCTCCTCATATTCACGTCTTTTTGTTTCTTTTTTGATTATTGCATGCATCCTACTATAAATCACAAGGAAAGTAAAATAGTCCAAATATTGGAAAGAATATCTATTATATTATACAAATTTATGTATTAAAACACCCTAAAATATATACATATATCAATTTTATTCCACTGTTTCCATTACATTATACTATTTCTGCTGATTTCTTCTTATATTATTTACAGCGGTGCTCCACTTTGATTATGAGGGTATAGTCTCCCCACTATACCAACGTTGATCCTTATTTCTAGTCATTGGCCTCTGGAATATGAAGAGGAACTCTTGAGGCCATGTGGCCAACCAAACTAGTAACTTATCTATGAAACAGGCCTAAGATGTCATAGTTACATCCTATACAAAATATTTTAACTATTATTAACTGATTATATTTTATTAAAAAATATTATTAGTTGTTTGATTAAATATTTTTGAACATAAATTATTTATACAAATACTCATACAATATTTTTTTTTACAATTCTACGTTTTAGTAATTATTTTATGTTTTAATAAATATAAAGTTTGTTCAAATTATTTGACATATTATGAATTAATTTATTAATTTTAAAATACATATATGTGTTAACGATCATATTGGAATTACTTTAGAGTCATTTCATGTAGGAATATAATGGTGTGACAATTCAAATTATAGGTAGATGATTTTATTCATGTTTATTATTTTTTAACATGATATTATGTAATTGGTCATCTATATGATCCTTCATTTTCAAGAATATATTGGAATTAATGACATAAGATTAGCCATCAAAATATGATCAAGGTGGAATGCGACTAAATAAACTCAATAAAGTTTATTCAAGAGATATGAGAGACATATAAAAGAATAAAATATCTATATAATAATTATGTATCATTAAAACCCTAATATTAATTTTGTTCCATTGGTGAGATCATGAAGGACTTCATCATTTGATCATCTACTACAAAAAGCTGCATCAACATTCATCATCATCCGATCCATTGTTGTTCTTAATTCTTTTGGGTTTTCATTGTTGTATCTTTCTATCTTATTTTTTCTTCTTCTAGAGATAATTTAATTTTTCCCATAAAAAAGATGTCTTACTAGATTATTACTCCTATTGAAAAGGAAGGTTATGTTGTGACTCCCATAAAAAAGTCAGGTGGTATATAATTCCTATAAAAGTTAATTAGGGTTATACTACTAAGGTGGGAAAAAGGTATATATATAATTGGGTTATACTACTAGGTGAGAAACAGGTACATCTATAATAGGGTTATCACTCCCTAACAAAAGTGAGTCTCTTAGAGAATACCAGCCTTCTTGCTGAGTAGAGATGATTGAAGATTGGAGTGGTATCTTGGTGATCCAAACTACTTTAAAAACATCATATACACTTTTTTTTATTTTTCACTTCAATTTTTTTACTATTTTCACTAATTATTACTCTGATTATTTTATTTTTTTTAATTTCTTAAAAGACTGTTCACCCCTAGTCTCTCTTTTCACCTCACCAGGACTTAAAAACTAGTATCAGAGCATGCTACCTTTTAGGGAATTGGTTGGTTATTATTGTTACATTATATTTTTATACTAAACATTATCCTAAACCTAATATTATATGGAAATATCTACTACTTTATTATGGTTAGTCAGGAATTTGAGCCGTCAAATCCCATCAGACAACCTAATTTCAATAGATATGATTATATATACTGGAAAGATCAGATAGAGGTATTTCTAAAAAATATAGGTATTGAATTTTGGTATATCATGTTATAACATTATAAATTTCTAGAGGTAGATTTATACACTCTAATCAAAAATTATGCTACAAAATGTGTTCTAAATAATAAATTTATGAATTGACTATATTTTTCTTTAATTATAAATATATATATCCATATTTTATCTTGTAAAACTATATATGACATCTAGATGACTTTAAAATTCACTCATCAAGGAACTAATAAGTTATAAATAACCAAGATAGTCATTTATAGAGTTGAGTTTCAAGAATTCAAAATGAATGATCAAGAGTGCATCAATGAGATGTACAAAAGATTCAATTAAATTGTAAACAACATGGAATGACTCAGTGAGAACATGAAGAATGAATTTCTTACTAATAGATTATTTTAATATCTACCTAAAAGGTGGAACTCAAAGAATTTTGTGATTTAATAAAGTAGTTACTTCATTGAATATTCAATGGATGAAATGATAAGATCACTTATTTAATACGATCTAGAGTTGAAGAATGATAATGGTAAAGAACATGACAAAATTAAAGGTATAATATTCAAATATAATATAATTTTTTACTAATTATTTTTATTTTTAGTTAATGCAAAGTGAGAAATATGAAATATAAATTTTTACTAAAGGAGTTTATAGTTACATGAAAAGAAAGATAGGTTTACAGAAGAATTCAATAAGTGATCATTAAAAGGATGTTAGAAAGGGAAGTAAGAAAGGTAATAGTAATAAATATGATGTTTCATAATTAATATGATGTGTGTGTAGAAAAAAAGGACATATCAAATTAGATTTTCCAAAATTGAAACAAGAATGAAAATACAAGGAATATAAGAAGGAGTTCAAATGTGCATATCATGCTGGATGGAGTTGTAAAGAGTTGGAATAATTGAGTCGTGATGATTCTAAAATTGGAAAAGAATCAACCAATATATTCTTGATGTCCACAAAAATAAATGAGGCAATCAATGATTATGATTATAGTTTAGGTTATGATTTTGATATTGAAATTGAAGTTCAAGAATTAACTAGAAAAAAATGAAAGTTTCAAAAGGATATTTTGAGAATTGATGAACTATAGAGATAATTTCAAAGATAAAATAATAACATTAAAAAATGAAATGAAAAATTTAAAGTTTCATCTTTAGGAAATGTATAAGAGAAAAAAATATCAAATTATCAACTGATAAAGATCAAATATGAAAATGAAAGAATGGAATATTTCTTGTCAAAAAATGATAAATATCAAGAAAAGATATTTAAGTTAGTTTGTGATGATTTAAATAAATCTGAAAAGGAATGTAAGAAGATCAAATGAGAAAATAAGAAAATAAGAAATATTAGATCATGCTCAAATGTGAAAATATGTAATGACCTAGAAGTTATTAAAAAAGATAATAAAAATATTAAAAGGTAAATTAGTGGATTAAAACAAACCTTATCTATTTTTTTCAAGGAAAAAAAAAATTTGATAAGATGATGGATATGATAAAACCTAATAAAGATAGAATTGGATTTTGTTATAATAGTCATATTCCTAATATATACAAAACTACCATTATTAAAGGAAGTAAAGGGAATGTATCAAGTGTTACATTATTTATATGTAATTTTAAATGGAATTATGAAAATACATTTTCATTAAGATTTTCTCAGTTATTTGGTCATACACAAAATTTCATTTCTAGGAATCTATCTCTATATTACCCTATAATAAATGTCTTAAATCATTATGGGTTCCTAAAAGTTTTATCTATAATCCAATTTGACCCTCTATAGATTAGGTACCAAAAAAATTATTTTCTTAATCTACTTTATAGGAAACCTACAAAGAGTTATAATGATACATGGTATATAAACAATGGGTGTTCTAGGCATATGACTGGTGATATTTCTAACTTTTTATATTTTAATTAATGCGATAGAGGCACTATCATTTTTGGTGATAACTCTAATGGAAAGGTCATAGGTTTTATAGAAGTAAGAATATTCAAATATATTATAATTTCTAATATACTATATATAGAGGGATTAAAACATAATTTAATTAGTATCTAACAACTCTATGATGATGGAATGAGTGTAATGTTTGAAGATATTAAATTACTTGTATATAAATATAATATTTTATTATTTTATTATAATAGAAAATCAAATATATACACTAGATTTTTTAGAACTAAACTAGAAAATTTTAAAGTGTTTAAATGCTATAGAAATAGACCATATTGTTTTTCATATAAGGTTGGGACATGTTCATCTTCAAAAATTATACTTGTTAGAAAAACATGGACAAGTTATATAACATCCAAATTTCAATGTAAGTAAGTATTTTATGTGTGATTCTTATCTTATGGGTAATAATCACAAAGAGACCTTTAGTTCAGTAAATAATATTAATACATTTAGATTTTTAAAACTACTTCATATTGATTTATTTGGACCCAAGAGAGATGCTAGTTTAGGAAGTAATAAATATGTGTTTTTTTATTATAAATGATTTTAGTAGATTTACTTGTTCTCATTTCCAATATCATAAAATTTAAACCCTAAAAAACTTTATTGATTATTGTAAACAGACTCAAAATAAAAATTTTCATTTAATAACATTAATTAGAAGTGATAATAAAGGATAATTTTTTAAATTAGATTTTCAAAACTTTTCTGAAGATAATATATAATTCCATAATTTTTCATCCCCTTGAACACCATAACAAAGGGGTGTTGTAGCGAGAAAAAATAAAACTACTCAAGAAATAGAATGTACTATACTAAATAAATTTAATTCCAAATTTTTTTTTTGGATGAATTGGTTAATACAACATGAAATATATTAAATATTCTTTACATTAGATGCATGTTAAAGAAAACCCCTTATGAACAATTTAAATAAAAGGAATTTAATATTGGTCACTTAAAAAGTTTTTTAGAGAGTTTTTATTTTAAATACTAAATATAATTTTGATAATTTTGATGATAAAAGTAATTAAGGTATTTTTCTAGGATATTCAAATAATAGTAAATCGTATAGAATATATAATAGGAGAACCATTTAAATGGAGAAATCTATGAATATAAAGTTTATTAAAAATAATTAAAAATAGAATGTAGATTACGATAATCTTGATAAAGAATTTAATGAGTTGAATTTTTATGAATATAAAACTAAAAATTATAATACATCACTTAAGGGGGAGCACATCTATTCTCAATTTTATTCTATGAATTAGAAAAATAATATAGATCATTATTTTAAAGTTTAATTATAAATGTTGAATTTGTAACAAGAACTAGAAAATCAATTTTGAATTTTTATGATAATTTTTCCTTTATTGTTGTTTTTTTCTATTAATGTTATATAAGAACACAATGATTCAAACTGGATAAATGATATGCATTATTAACTAAATAATTTTAAAATAAATAAAGTTTGGAAGTTGGTTTAATTTACTAAATATAAACTTTCAATTGTAACCAAATAGATTTTTCAAAATAAAATGGATGAATTTGGAAATATAGTAAGAAGTAAGGCTAGAATAGTTACCCGGGGGTATTTACAAGAAGAATGAATTTATTTTTAAGATTCATTCACAATAATTTTTAGAATATAATCCGTTTGGATTTTGTTATATTTTTCTTGTTATCAAAATTTTAAATTGTTTCAAATGGATATAAAAAGTGTATTTTCAAATGGTGTAATTTCTGTGGAGGTATATGTTAATCAACCACCTGATTTTGAAAATGATGAATTTACAAATCAGGTTTTCAAACTATCTAAAGATTTATATGGTCAAAAAAATATCTAAGATATTAGTATGATATATAAACTACATTTTTATTGAAAAATGATTTTAATAAAGAAAAGGTTGATTAAACACAATTTATAAAGAAATTTTCTAATAATATTTTAATTATAAAAATATATGTTGATGATATTGTATTTGGATCTATAAATGATAGGATTAGTAGAAATTTTTTAAAATTAATGATGACTGAATTTTATATGAGCCTAATGGGTGAATTTAATTTTTTTCTTGGTTTTAAAATCTTATAAAGAAACGATGGTATATTTATTAATTAAATAAAATATGTTAAATATTTGGTTAAAAAATTCAATCTTAATTAATTTAAATATATGAGAACTAAAATTAGAACTAATTTTAAACTAGATATGGATGAATTTGGAAAATCTAGGAATGATAAAATTTATAGAGGAATGATAGGAATCCAACTTAATTTGACTAAATCAAGGCATGATATTTTGTTTTTAGTCTACATTTGTGTAAGATATCAGTTTAATCCAAAAATAAATACTTTTAAAGGGAGTTAAAATAATAATTAGATATGTTAAAGGAAATATTCACACTAGTTTTTATACTTAGATAAAAAATGTATCAACTGGTTACCATATTCCAACTCTAATTTTATTGGCTACAAATTTGACAAGAAAATTACATCCTGTATGTGTCACTTACTTGGAAAATGATTAATATCATGGTGTTTTAAAAATCAATTATTAGTTGAATTATTTACATTTGAGGTTGAGTAAATTGCTACTTAAAAATGTTGTGCACCAAGTCTTTTGATAAAATAAGCTCTATCTAATTTCAATTTTTATTTAGATAAAATTCCAATATATTGTGAATATAAATATTTTATTTCAATATCTAAAAATATGTAACAATATTCTAGGACAAAACATACTGATGTTATATTTCATTTTTTAAGAGATCATGTTAATAAAGAGGATATAATTCAATAATTTATTTTAATAGAAAAAAACCTGCAGATATCTTCACTAAACCATTAGATTCAATGAGGTTTGATATATTAGATTTTGAACTAATGTTAATGGAGATTTTTTTATGTGACCATGTTATTTTTTTATTATTCTTATATATGTGTTAGAAAAGAATGAATTTAGGGGGTTCTATCCCTTGATTATTTTTTAAATCTACTTTTAATTGTATAAGCATGTGAAAGTTTTTGGTTACTTAAGAGGGATAATTTAACTTTCTCACTTAATAATATTTTTTCTTTTTTTATAAATTTAAAAAATGGGGAAATATTTAGAGTTTTTAAATCAAAAGTTTGGTTTTTTTCTTAAAATTTATAAAAGGGGGATTGTTTGTGTTGAGATTTTTGCTTTTTATATTATTTCTTATTTGTTTTATTGTTTTGTTAAAATAAAAATTCCCTCATTTAAAAATATTTATTGAAAATAATTTAATTTTTAATAATTAATTAAATTAAATTTTATTAATTTTATCAATCATTTGTTTTTTTAATATTTAATTATTTTATTTTTTTATAAATCAGATTTCAAGCTTTCATAATTTTTTTAACTATGTTTTACCCTTATGTAACTATTCTTTATACTTATTTATGCTTCTTAAACTATATTTTACCTTTATGCAAGTTTAACCTACCCTTACATTGCATTTATAAAATTTGAAGTTACCTTTACGTAAGTTTTACTTACCCTTACATATTATTTATAAAATTTGAAGTTACCTTTTTTAAGTTTTCCTTACCCTTATGTATCATTTATAAACTTTGAAGTTAACTTTACACAAGCTTTTTAAAAACTTATGTAGCTTTAAAGTACCACTACAAAATCCTTACAATATGTGAGTTACCCTTACATAAATTTACTTTACCCTTACACAAGACTTATAAATTTTAGGATACCCTTATGAAATTATTAGATTACCCTTACATAATTATTTTAATATTAGTTTTAACCTTTCACAAGTTTTTGAAACTTAGGTTTACCCTTATGTGAGGTTTAGAGTACCCTTATGCATGCTTAAGGAATTTATATCTAAATTTATATAGCATAGAATGTAGCTTTATGCAGTGTATAAGAAATATTATTTACCTTTACATAATCTATGGAATTTATAGTTTACACTTACACGACCTGCTCAACCACCCTTATGCAAACTATACAAATTTCACTTTACCCTTATGAAGTATATAAAATTTTGATCTCACCTTTACTCATGAAGGAGGAAAAAGATATTACCCTTACACACCTCAAAGAAATATCTTCTTCAAGAGGTAACACCATTATCTTATTAACAGTATTAGTATAATATCCTCATAACTAGCAGTAGTTGTAACATCCTGAGATTTTAAAAGGAAATACCATGTTCGTTAGCGTGTAATATATGCAACATCGAGCTTAAACGAACAACTACATATTATTATTTGAATGTGATCATTATAAAATAGTTGTTAAATTAGTGGGTATGAATAAGAATAACTAATTTATGAAATAAATATAATGTTCCTACTCATTTATAATTTATTAATTAATTCTTTTTAAATAAGTACTAGATTTTAAGTAAAATCATTTTATTCTAAAAGAATGTTTTCTTAAAGAATGAGTTTTTCTTATTTTTACGAGTGAATATTATGAATTTAATTTCTAAATTTATAATTTGAAAATTATCTTAGGATAATATTTTTAGAATTTTCTAAAAATATTGATTTTTGAAATGAATAGTGAAAATACTGATTTTTATTAGAAACTGAATTTTATTTTAAAATATTCATATAGTAAAATTATGTTTTGGATTAGTTTTAACTTTTATTAGTTAATTTTGATTTAAAATAATCAAATTTTGGGTTTTTAAATGGATTTTATACTTGAATTTAGTATAAAAATACGTTACATTTAAAAGGGCATTTTTTCTGAAAAACTGTTTTTCATTATGTTTTGCTGGTTTCATTTTAAATTAAATTAATAAAATTATATGTTTTGAATTTTTAAAAATAGATTCCATATTTGGAATCAGTGGTTCCAAATTTAGTAAATAGATTACTTTTATTTTTAGTCAATACGAATAATAAACTTAGTAATTTTTGTTACCATGGTAAAGGGCTCATCAAGTAATTAAAGGTTAAAAATAAAATGATAATAACTATAAAATTACCTTAAAACTTGATTAAATTTTATTAGATGGTTATATATCTACCATAGTCATCCAAAGGTATAATTTATGTACTATTTGGGACACTTGGATGAGATTATAACTTTTATAATATTTTATTTAAAAAAATGTCAAACATGTCACACTTTTGTTTTTGTTAGGTGTAATATTTTTAATATGGTTTTACCCAGAAGATATGTTTGACTATAAATAGTATTTTTCAATATAAAATATTTATCTTCATCATGGAAATTTATTTTTAATTTTTATTTAATAAATAATTACCTTAAATTCTTGCACAATGCTACTGTACTAATTATTTAATTAATGAAAAAAATCGAATAAACGATATTAAAAATAATAAAATAAATAGAATTTGAGATAATTAATGTGATAAACGAATTTTATAGATGAAATATACATGTCAGGGATATAATAAAATATTTGTTTTATTTTATAGGTGTTATTTTGATATTATTAAGGTCAAAGTAATGAATAGTTATGAAAGTTGACATTATTGATATTATATAATAAATATTGTTTTATTTAATGTTATAAAATTCAAAAAATTTGAAAATTCATCTACGTTATTAGGATAAGGTTTAAAATATCAACCATGGTCGATTAATGGATCATTTTTCATCTTATAGTAAATATATTAACCCTCAAAGAATAAAAATTCATGTTGTCACAATAAGAGTTAAAGGGGTTAAATAAGGGTTAAAACCAAAAGATAAGTGTATAAATATAGTGAAAACTTATCTTATTTTTATTGTATGAGTTTATTTAGACCAAAAATAATATTATATTCAAAATTAGTAAGTATCCTATCATTTGGTGTTAAATTTTATTTTATATTAATTTATTATTTTAAGAAGTTCCAAGAGTGACCCTCTACTCTCTTATAAACTTTTACCTATTCTTCCCATTTATTCACACTTAAAAACCATTTTGGTTTGAAAATACATACCAAAACACCTTCCTAGAATACCTCCCCAAATTCCAAAGGTCTTAGTTTAGGCAGAACACCAGCCTTAGTGTTCTTAAGGTGTTAAGAAAAGGAGATTGTCTGAAGAAGAGTTATCGTTTTTAATAAAGCATTTCTATTTTGTTTATTCTTCCACATCCCTAAAAAATTATTAAACCATTATAAAATAATACATAAAGTATAATAAAAATACTGAGGTGTTATTATGTCAGTGGAATGACCTATATCCTTCTCCACTTTCATGAAATGGGAAAAGAATTAATCGTTGGTGTGTACGGAGGACTACCGCCCCACAAACCAATATAATTTGTTTTTCATCACCAACCATCAAGACTAGTTATAATGATGGAATTAATATTTATATATTATATTAATGAAATGTTTATCATTATTAAAAGATAATATATCATTTAAATTCTTACCTTTCTATGCATAGGAAAATGATAACATCATTCGTGCGTACGTGTAAATTATCACCTCCACAAAGCGATGTGATTTGTTTTTCATCACCACATCACATGGATGATATATATTTAAATGAGTAATATGATATTAACGATATTATTATAATTATGTAAAGATAAAATAATACTTACCTTTTTTCCATAATGATCATTGAAAAATGGAAACGTTACTTATGCGTATGTACGACTTACTGTCTCTATGATTGTAACATAGTTCATTTTTCATAACCATATTTAATGGTTGTATTTAAAAATATAATTAATATATAAAAGTGATAATTATTTCATGAATATTATTCTAGATATGAATTAATGATTATCTATTTGACCACATTCAACCTAATAAATTCATTATGGATTTATGAACTAAATATCATAAAAACATCCTATGTGAAGTTAAATAATTAAGTAATTTTTATAACAAGGTAATAAGTGAAATAAAAGGAATAATAAACATGAAAAAAAATTATCGATAAAATATTTAATTAACCCATGTTTATTTTCTAGGAAGATAAATAATGTCCATGACAAATAAAACTCAAGGTAGGGGACTTCATCTCAATCTCATTTTGTTGAGGCATATTTTTACACTATGAGAAAAAAAGCTTTTTTGTGACGGTCTATTTGCGACGAGATTAATTCCCGCCGCAAATAGTCCGTCTCAAAGGTTATTTGCGACGGGGGGTTCATCCCTTCACAAATAATTGGATATTTGTGATGGGATTTGGGGTCCCGTCGAAAAAAGTAAGGTGCGGTTTGGCGCGGTCTGTGCGCCAAACCGCTGGATGGTTATTTTCGACGGGGAGATTCCCCCGTTGCAAATATTGCATCGGTCGAAGGGTATTTACGACGAGACCCGTCACAAATACCGACGACGATAAATAGGTTTTTGCGAAGGGATGTTGTCTCGTCGCAAAAAGTGTGTCGGCAGGCAACTATTTGCGACGAGACCCGTCGCAAATACCCTTTTAACTGCTGAAAGTAATTAATGCAGGCAATGGTATTTGCGACGGGATACCTGTCGCAAATAGTACCATCACAACTAATTTAACCTATATGTACCCCCCATCCATTTTTCGTACTCTTCCCCTCAATTCTCACTTCCTCTCTCTCTCTAAACTTTATTTTTAGAGTGAAAATTTCTCTAAGTTAGTTTTTTACGAAGAAGTTGTGACGTCGTCTACATCAATAGGAGATCAAGTTTAAAGTTATTTATATTTTATTTATTTTAGTATTTATTTCATTTTTATGTTAATTTTAATTATTGTTGATTAGTTGTAATTAAATCAGATTTAAATTGTTTTGTTATCAGTATTTATTTGTAATAATAAATTGAAATTATTCGTACTAATTCTTAATAACTAGTAATAATTAATAATTATTAATGATAATTAGAATTGTATATAAATAATTAGCGGTATTTAGTAATTAGTAGCTGTAATTTGTAGTTATTAATAGTAATTAATGCTAATTAGTAATAATTAGGGGTAATTAGTAATAATTAGGGGTAATTAGTAATAATTAGGGGTAATAAGTAACAATTAGGGATAAATAGTAATACTTAGCAGTACATAGTAATAATTAGTAATAAATAGTAATAATTAGTAATAATTAGCAATAAATAGTAATAAATAGGAATAAATAGAAATAAATAGGAATAAATAGTAATAAATAGGAATAAATAGGAATAAATAGGAATAAATAGTAACAAATAGAAATAAATAGAAATAAATCCGAATAAATAGGAATAAATAGAAATAAATAGGAATAAATAAGAATAAATAGTAAAAAATAGTAATAATTAGTAATAATTAGTAATAAATAGTAATAAATAGTAATAAATAGTAATAAATAGTAATAAATGGTAATAAATATGAATAAATAGGAATAAATTGAAATAAATAGGAATAAATAGGGATAATTGAGAATAATTTGTAATAAATAGGAATAAATAAGAATAAATAAAAATAAATAGGAATAAATAGGAATAAATAAGAATAAATTGGAATAATTAGTAATAATTTGAAATAAATAGGAATAAATAAGAATAATTAGTAATAAATAGGAATAATTTGTAATAATTAGTAATAAATAGGAATAATTACTAATAAATAGGAACAATTAGTAATAAATAGGAATAATTAGGAATAAATAGGAATAATTAGTAATAAATGGAAATAATTAGTAATAAATAGAAATAATTAGAAATAATTAGGAATAATTAGTAATAATTAGTAAGAATTAGTAATAATTAAGAATAATTAGTAAAAATTAGTAACAATTAGTAACAATTAGTAACAATTAGTAATAATTAGTAACAATTAGTAATAATTAGTAACAATTAGTAATAATTAGTAACAATTAGTAATAATTAGTAGTAAATAGTACTAATTAGTAGTAAATAGTACTAGTTAGTAGTAATTAGTAATAATTAGTAGTAATTTGTAATAATTAGTAATAATTAGCAATAATTAGTAATAAATAGTAATAAATATTAATAATTAGTAATAATTAGTAATAAATAGTAATAATTAGTAATAATTAGTAATAGATAGTAATAATTAGTAATAAATAGTAACAATTAGTAATAATTATTAATAAATAGTAATAAATAGTAATAAATAGTAGTAAATAGTAAAAATTAGTAATAAATAGTAATAAATAGTAATAATTAGTAATAATTAGTAATAATTAATAATAATTAGTAATAATTAGTAATAATTAGTAATAATTAGTAATAAATAGTAATAAATAGTAATAAATAGTAATAAAAAGTAATAAAGAGAAATGGTTAGGAATAAATAGTAATAATTAGGAAGAAATAGTAATAATTAGTAACAATTAGTAATAATTAGTAACAATTAGTAACAAATAGTAACAAATAGTTACAAATAGTTACAAATAGTAACAAATAGTAATAATTTGGAAGGATTAGGAAGAAATAGTAATAATTAGTAATAATTAGTAATAAATAATAATAAATAGTAATAAATAGTAATAAATAGTAATAAATAGTAATAATTAGCAATAATTTGTTTTAATTAACAATAAATAGTAATAATTAGTAATAAATAGTAATAATTAGTAATAATTAGTAATAAATAATAATAATTAGTAATAATTAGTAATAAATAGTAATAAATTGTAATAAATAATAATAAATAGTAATAAATAGTAATAATTAGTAATAATTAGTAATAATTAGTAATAAATAGTAATAAATAGTAATAAATAGTAATAAATAGTAATAAATAGTACTAAATAGTAACAAATAGTAATAATTAGGAAGAAATAGGAACAATTAGGAATAAATAGTAATAAATAGAAACAATTAGTAAGAAATATTAACAATTAGAAACAATTAGTAACAATTAGTAACAAATTGTAGTAATTAGTAACAATTAGAAACAATTAGTAATAGTTAATAACAATTAGTAACAATTAGTAACAATAAGTAACAAATAGGAACAAATAGTAATAAATAAAAACAAATATTAACAAATAGTAATACTTAGTAACAAATAGTAACAAATAGTAACAAATGAGAATAAATAAGAATACTTAGGAATACTTAGGGACAAATAGTAACATATAGTAACAAATAGGAAGACTTATGAATACTTAGGAATTGTTAGAAATAGTTGGGAATAGTTGGGAATACTTTTGAATACTTAGGAAAATATAGGAATACTTAGGAATAGTTAGGAATAGTTAGGAATAGTTATGAATAGTTAGGAATAATTAGGAATAATTAGAAATAATTATAAATAAAATCAATTGTAATAAATTGTAATAACTTGGAATAATTTCCAGTGGATTGGCGACACTCTTTTTGCTCGATGACTCTTCTCCTTTCAGCTCTCACCAACTCAAAACATTATGAAAAGTATGCTTCTACATATGAATATCCAATCTCGTATGCACGAGTTTGAATATGCATTCATAGGACCACATTTTTTAAAATGTTTTCAGGCGGTGATAGTTACAAGAAGATGATTCCTCGATGAAAAGGGGGCTCTTTTGTCCGACTGGTCATTTACTTGAAACTTTATCACACTGAAATCACAATGAAGAATATACTCAAAGGTACGCTTATATATTCTCATATGCACAAGAATGAATATGCTTACCTCTGAGCAGATTCTTCATTTTGATTTCAGTGTGATAAAGTTGCAAGTAAATGAGCCGTTAGACAAAAGAGTAGTTGTTAGTGCACTAGAAATTGTGATGCCTGTAAATAATGGTAATTATTAACAAGTAGTTGTAATTATTTATCTTCTTTTTTCAGATAGTGTTTTTATAATTTCAAATTATTCAAAAATAATAATAATGATTTTATATTTTGTAGAAAAATATGGAACAAAGAAGTTGACAAAAGTCATTATTAGATGATCTCACTTGGATAAATCAGCACAGAAATTCAAACGGTTCTGGTATAAATCCTGTATAAATTGAGAGCATTGAACCTTTTTTATCATTTGCATCATCAAAACCAGAATATGTATCAAAAGGAACAATTAAGTGTCCTTGTAAAAAATGTTCTCTGAGAACGTTTGATACATTTGACAAGGTTGGGGGACATCTCATGCATTTTGGTTTTCAACCAGATTATGTTTTTTGGTATCAATAGGGTGAACGTAGTTCCAGATAAGATACTAATAACTTGATTCTGGATCCACCACGGTTTCAAAATTTAGTATATGATGTTGCGGGTCCATCTTTTCAACAGACCAAAACTGAAGATGATATTGATTTAACTCTTGAGTTAGGACTATCCAAATTTTATGATTTGTTAAGTTCTGATGAGAATGCATTATATCCTGGTTGCAAGATAAGAAAATTAGAAGTGGTTGAAAAATTTATGGCTATTAAATCAGATAATGCAACGTCAAACAACTATTTTGATCAGATATTTTTTTTTGGTTAAAACACAATTACTTGAAGTAAATGTGTTTCCTACAAATTACTATAAGAGAAAGAGGATGGTTCGTAATCTAGGCCTTAATTATCGGGAAATTCATGTATGTCCAAATGATTTCATCTTATATTCTGGTAAAAATGAGTCCTTGGATAGTTGTCCTACATGTGGATAATTGAGGTATAAAGAAGCTCAACCAGGGAAGTCTGGATCGATTCCTGTAAAACAGTTGAGATATTTCCCCTTTACACTCAGGTTTCAGTGTTTATTTATGTCTTAGAACTCAACATCAATGATGTCATGACACAAAACCAAGATTTCAATCGATAAAAGATTGAATCATCAATCTGATGGTGATTCATGGAAACATTTTGACAGCCTGCATCCATCTTTTTCTTTAGAAGCCTGAAACGTGCGATTGGGTCTTTCTACTGACAATTTCTATCTGTTTGGTTCTTATGGTAGTCAGTATTCATGTTGGTCTGTCTTTATAACTCCATACAATTTACCTACATGTATATTGATGAAGGATACATATATATTTTTGACCTTATTAATCCCAAGACATCTGAAAAAGAATATTGATGCTTATTTGAAACCATTTATTGATGAGTTAAATGCATTTTGGAGTAATGGTGTTAGTACATATGATGTTTCTGCGAAACAAAATTTCAT
Source organism: Viscum album (assembly GCA_963277665.1). Classification (NCBI taxonomy): domain Eukaryota; kingdom Viridiplantae; phylum Streptophyta; class Magnoliopsida; order Santalales; family Viscaceae; genus Viscum; species Viscum album. The sequence goes on along the minus strand of OY728126.1, from coordinate 795,930,400 downwards.
ATTAAAAGCTGCATTGATGTGGAGAATTAGTGACTTTCTGGAAGATGGAATATTATCTGGCTAGAGTACACATGGTCCAAAATCATGTCCTTACTGTATGAAAGACAACAAAGCCTTTATGCTCGTCAATGGAAAAAAACTTTGCTATTTTGACTGTCATCACATATTTCTTCTAACCGATCATCCTTTTCAGAGGAACAAATCTCATTTCAAAAAAGGCACAATTGAAAGGAATGAACCTAAAAAATGATCTCAAGTACAGAGTTCAAATCAGTTTTATTTTCATTACCTCCCATCACATTTGGACCAACAGTAAACCAACAAAAAATTCATGGATTTGGGAAAGAACATAATTGGATAAAATGGAGAATTTTTTGGGATCTTCCATATTGATCCAATTTTTTGGTCTGGCACATGTTGGATTTCATGCTTATTGAGAAGAACTATTTGGATAATTTATTTAATACATTTTCAGATACACCAGGTAAGACCAAAATTACTATAAAGGAATGATTAGATCTTGCCCATATTTGCAGGTGACCAGAACTTGAACTGTTTGAAAATGTCAGATCTCAAAGGTTAATGAATCCAAAATTATCTTATACACTATCCAAAGAGATTTGATTATTATTTGTTCAGTGGATTATAGATTTGAGACTTCCAGATTGCTATGCTTCCAATTTGGATAGATGTGTTAAAAATGGTTATATTACCAGATTAAAAAGTCATGATTGTCATGTTATAATGGAAAGACTTATGCCAATTGCATTTAGAGGTTTGTTGAATTCTATGATTTGATATTAGATAACTGACATATCATATTTTTTTTCAAGACATTTGTGCAGAAAAAAATACTATGATGCACTAAGAAAACTGAACGAAGATGTTGATGTAATTATATGTAAATTAGAGAAAATCTTTCCACCAGCTTTCTTTTAATTAATGGAACATCTGATATTAGATTTTCCACATGAAGCTAATTGTGGGGGTCCAGTATAGTTTCAATGGATGTACCCATCCAAGAGATGCATGCAGAAATTAAAGAAAAAAGTATATAACAAATCATCTGTTGAAGGCTCAATTGCTAAAGCTTATTTGCAAGAGGAAATTGCTTTTTTTTTCTGCTCTCATTATTCTGAATCTGAATATCCCTCAAAACACAAAAACATGGGATAGAATGAGGGGAATGTTAATGAAGAAATAGACAATAAATTATTAGTTTTTAATCATCCAATTCTTGGCTTTAGTTGAGTTCATGAACGATGGCTTTCATATGATGAACATCACAAAGCTCATACATATGTTCTGCTCAACTGTGAAGAAATGACATCATTTGTACTGTAAATGATTCTATCACTTATTATATAATTTATGTTACAGTATGTAAACTTATTTTATTTGTAGGTTATATGATAATCATATCAAGAAACAACTTCCCCATATTACAACATCTTCTCTTGAAGAACGTAGACAAAAAAATTCTAAATGGTTTCAAACGCTAGTAACATAAATTATTGATGGTTTAATGTAAATTTAGTTTATTATTTATTATATTGATAATTGTTTTAAAAAATTTTAGGTGTCTCAACATGTTGATAAAATTGATAAGTGACTGTGTATATTGAGTAACCTACCATCCAAAAAAGTTAAATCTTATAATGCATATGTGGTGAATGGTTTTTGATTTCATACATGTGTATATGGGGAATAAAAAAACAATGAACAATGGAGTTTTCTTGAGAGAATCACATCATAGAGAAACTGAAGTTGACTTTTACAGCATTCTGGATGAAATTATTAAGCTGTTTTATCTAGAAAAAAATTATATAACGATGTTTAAATGTTGTTGGTTGGATACTGTGAGAGGCTTGCATGTTCATATGACTCATGGAATCATCGATATTAAATATAAAAGTCTTATTACATTAAATGAACCATTTTTAATGGCTCAATAGGCACATCAAATTTATTACACAAAGTAGTGTGCTACTCCAAGAGACCTGAGTGATTGGTGGCGTATAATAAAAATGAAATCTCAGGAAAATCAGTTCACTCAAACTGAATGTAGTTCTGCTGAAGTGGATGGAATTGAATTTTTTCAAGAGACTACTCAAAATCCATCTTTTTCACAAAGAGACGTGAATATCGATGATGACAACCCACAATTAAGGGTTGATGGTGAAAAAGATGTTAATGATGTTAAAAATGAATTTGAAATGAAAAGAGATGATGAAACTAAAACTCATATTGATATTGATGATGCCGAGGAGGAATATGAAGACATTGACATCGTGAGATATGAAGATGATGATGAATGTTAACATTGAAAAAGTTAAATACTGGTCATAATCATAACTAATATATATCTATATATAATAGTTATTTTCAACTATCTGTTAACAATAATCATTTTGTGGTTTCGGTGGACTTTGATCTATTTTGTGAGTTGGAGGAGGCTGATCTACCTTTGGATGAAGTGGATTTGGGATCATCTGACCCACAACCTACTAGTGGTTCAAGGGGTATGCAGAGGGGTTGCGGTCTTGCACGACTGATGATTCCTGACCCTATCCCCAAGCGATGTTCACATCTTGGTTTCGATCCATGCACACAGAGGTATGGTAACCTGTATATTTTAGTTAGATTTCATTAATTTATTTATATATACACTAATTTTTTTATTATTTATTCTTTTTTCACAGTTTTGCGCATTTAGCTATTGGAGAGGGGAGGTCTATCTTGCACAATTATTTTTCTCAGCCATGGATCACATGGGAACAGATTCCCGTTGATGTGTAGCTCGACATGTTAAATCATTAACTAGTACGTAAATAAATAATATTTATTTTGAATTTTTTTTTAATAACTTGATATTATAAATTATTTATAGGTTTTATGGTATCTCATCGATGATAGCATGCGTGACACTATCCACGTGGCATGACAGGTGTCTATGTGTGATCGTTTCCGTCAGTTTTTTGCATAATTTGAGAAGGATGACCATTAAGAAAGCAAAATTGATAGAATTTCATGAGTCATGTAGAGCCCATTGACCAGAGTACATTTCATCTCATGTTTGGGATGGATTATGTTTACATTGGTTGGGTGGTGGATTTTAGAGGAGATCTTCAATGGGTTGGCAGAACTGGGGGAGAAAGGAGGTGACACATTGAGCTGGTAGTCATACATTCAGTACGTATAAAGAGCATATGGTAAGTATATTTTTTAAATATTTTATATAACTTTAAATATAAACAATTTATTTTATATTTCTATATGTAGTCGAGCATTCTGATATTACAGAGTATAATGTTTATCGGAGGATATACAGTGATCCAGCCACTGGAGAGATTAGATGTGATCTCCAATGTCAGATTGTGGTTAGTATTATTATTTTTTTATTTTGACAATTAACTGCATATAATATTTTCACAATTTTAACTTCAAATTGGAATTGAAGAAGTCATATAAGGCTGAGACCTCTCAGACACAAAGTGAGAGTGAGGACGAGACGACTGATCATACCAGTGCCCACCATTTCGATGAGGCGACATGGATACAGGAGACTCAGTATGGCTTTGAGAAGGGCCGAATAGTTGGTATCACCTCTCATTTGACTCCTGGTACTTATTATGGTACTGATGCGATGTCAGCATCCATCTCGAGAGGAGCTCATGGAGAGGCATCATCTTCTGCCTCACAGTATTAGGAGCAGTTGCAAAATCAGACTGAGCTTATAGAGAGTTTGCAGAAACATCATGAAGAGATGCGTTAGTAGTAGTAGCAGCAGTAGCAGCAGTACGAGGAGGATATGCGTTGATGGAAGCAGTTTTAGCAATAGCACGGGGAGGAGATGCGTCGATGGAACCAACAACATCGCGAGCATATGGAGTACATGCGCTGTCTGACTTGTAGTTTAGGGATGAAGTTTCCTCCACCATCTCCTACAGCTCCTCCACCTCCTCCAGAAGATGACCCTAATGATTTTTTTTTATGTTAAAACCATTTTAATTCAAGATTTGTTGTAATATGAACTATTTAAAGTTTTTGTATTCTATATTGGTATGAATATTGCATATTTTTTTTTAATATTTTATGATTTATTATTATTATTATATTTTTTAATGTTTGTTTATTTTACTAATAATAATAATAATAATATTTTATGATTTTTTATATATTTTTTTGTGAATATTGAGAATTTTAATATTTTAATATTTTATTATTATTATAATAATATTAATATTATTTTTTCATTAATCATAATTTTATTAAATATATTTTTTTAGTATTATATTTTTTAATGTTTGTTTATTTTTCTAATAATAATAATAATAATATTTGATGTTTTTTTTTGAGAATATTGAGAGTTTTAATATTTTTTATTTTTTTATTATTTTAATAATATTAATATTATTTTTTCATTAATCATGCTTTTATTATATATATATATTTTTTTAATTTGTTTAGTATTTAAGATGGGACCTGTTGCGACAGGAGCCCGTCGCAAATAGTTTAAATATATATTTTTAAAAAATTATTTGTGACAGGACCGTTGTAAAAGGTTTATTTATATATAATGTATATAATAAGAGACTTATTTGTGATGGTGAAGTTCCCCATCGCAAATAATATTTTTTACGATGAGCCTATCACAAAAAATATTATTTGTGACACTGTTTTTTACAACATGCTATTTACGACGGGACCCCATCGCTAAAACTTATTTGCGACGGGATCCCGTCGTAATTAGCCCATCGCAAATACCTCAAATTCCAGTTGTGTAATGTTATACACCAATATTCTTTTATGAGGTGTATATACAGATCCTTTGACATGTGATATCATGAATTTATCTATTACCATTATATTTAAAGTTTTTCATGTTATTATTTCATGGGGATTATGATTCAAATGTTTTCAAAGTGGTGAGGGACTTTCTTTTAAAAATTATATTTTAAATATTACTTTAAAAATCTCTTTTCTTTCATATCTATATTTTCTAAAAATGTTTTAAAGAATATTTCTAATATTCCCCTATGATAGGTTAATTTCATGTTTACCCATGTTTAATTTTTAAAAAACTGTTTGAAAATAATATTTCTTTTGTTTTCCAAATGAGGTGCTTTGTGACTTTTCAAAAAAAGTATAATATAAACGTTTTTTAACTTATAATACATGAGTGGATTTTCCTACAATAATAATTAATCAATGATTTAAAGTTTCCTTTATAAATTTAAATGTTTATTTTCAAATAAAATGTCTCCTTTGTATGTGCGCAACTTTTCTAAAAATATATGATTTAAAAATGAAAAGGTTATTTTCCTTAAGAATATTTTTATGATGCAATAACTCATGTTTTACGATTATGATTTGGTTCTTGGGAATTGTTTATGATGATAGGTGGTTGTGTTATAAACCAATGAAAGGTGTCTAACACCCCCAAAATTTACAAATAGATTTAGTATAAAATGCATGAAACACTGATTCTCTACAAAACAACACTTTATTATAACCTAACCAATAAACATAAATTTTCCACTTCTATAATTTGGATTTCAAAAAACTGACATACACAGTTGCGTTCAGTAAGATATTTAGAGTCTGATAAGACAAAATTATTTTTTTGGTGAATAGAAACATACCCTTATGAATAGTAATGAATAGTAATGAATAGTAAATTGGAAAAATAAAATAAAAACTTCACCCATGAGTGTATAAATACAATTTAGACATCTTATAAGTGAAAAAACGATCATAGTATAAGCATTGGTATTTTTGAATGTCATAATTATTTTAATTACAATTTTATGATTAATTTAATTATTTAAAATGAAAATTTATTTTCATAAAATGTAATAATAAATTGTTACTTTATTGTCTTATGGTTATAAGATAATTTTATGGTGCCTTGATTAATTTCTTAAGGTGTTATAAAACAAGTTATAGTTTTGAAGTTGTTTTTTTGGAATAAATTATGGATTTATTTAAAAACTAAATTAAAAGTATTTAGATTTTTTTTTCAAAAAATGGATTTCATTTTTAATTTCTATATATTGAAAAAAGGTTAGGGTGAATTTTCGAGATTTTTCTAAAATACTTGAATTTTTGTGAATAGTAAAAATATAGTTTTGAGGTTTTGGTATGTTTAATGACATCATAATGATGTAATAATTAATATAAAATTCAGGTAGACTTGTGTATAGTAAAATATGATGTGAGGTGTCCCAAGTGGCTAATATCATGGGTAAATACCATGGGAAAACCCACGGTTTTTCAAAAACCACTAATGAGATGTCCCTTTAAATTAATAAAAAACTCCCTCTCATTTACTATAAATACCCACTCATTCCTTTGTTTTATTTCATTACCAAATAAAAATACTAGAATATATAGTATTTTTACTTCCCTATTATTCCTCCCAAGGTGTCCTAAATCCCCAAAGGTCCCAACCTTCAAGTCTTAGGAGTTACTCTACAAGGTAAGAGAATTCTCAACTTCTCTTTTCCCATCCAAGTTCTCTTTTATGTGGTATGTCTTTCAAGTATTAATAACATGTTATTATTTCCATATTATTATATCCCTATACTATTTTGTGATTATTTTATGAATGGGTGACCCCTGTCCCCTCTCTTTTTAATGTTTTCTAAAACCATGTTGCATAGCCGTTATGCTGCAGAATTTTCATCTCAAAATCTCTCTCTTTTTCAAGCACTCTTATTATGTTATTATCTTTTAATTTAAATTGTTTTATGATGGTAGATGTCATTTCATATCACCCTTACTATAAATATTATGAATTAATGATGAGATACCCTTTTTCTCTTATCAATAATATTTTATTAAATATTAAGCGACGTCGTTAGGCTGCCGAATTTTCGTGAGGGATTTCTCAACTTTTCTTTTATTTCAAATTCCTTTATTTTCTTTTTTCATCTCCCTCATAAAAATGCTATTAAAATTCTTATACCTCACATGAAATGGAATTTTATTATTCTAATTTAATATTTCATCATCATCTCTCTTTTCACCTCCTCTTATACTAAAAATGAAAACACCATCTGAGATGTGTTAATTTGTCACTTTTAAGGACGACAAGTTATTAATTTTTATTACCATCATCAATTATTGTCATGAAACCACTTCATGGTTTAACTAGATAAGAATATGTTTATTTCATCTTATGTAATTTTCTATAATCCTTACACCCTCATAATATAAAATAATAATATAAAACAAGTTCATTATGCACAAAACTGCCAGTTAATCCAAGCGTTTACATTATCTTTTATCAAACAAGTCATCCTCATGGTATATAACCAAATTAATTATAAGATCATTTATATCCCTATAATTTCAATAATAATATATATTAACAATTCTGGATGTTTTACCACATTTCAAATGAACTTTAATTCATGAATACAAGTAAACCGATCATGAAAACCAAGGAAGAAATTGCTTCCAAAACAATAAAATTGAACCTCTTAAACCCATAAACAATTAAAATAATAAACCTAATAAGGTTATAATAAATAAATTAAACAAATAATATGTTCTATAAATATTAATTAATGAATTTAATTTTTTTATCCATGACACTAAGATCAAGTGAAGAACACCATTAGACTTAAAGTAAGGAGTTTCTTCATCTCACTCCCATTTTTGTGAGATATTTTGTATTCACTAATACTACTTGTGTATGGTGTATGTATACTGAACATTGATGTTTCATATAATTAATATCTTTATTTTCATGATAATAAATTTATCATTTATGATTATTAATTTTGGGCCATGTGATTCAATTGATTACAAAGTTTTACATTTTTTTACCTGAACCGCCATTTTCATTTGGGTTGCTCTTATTCACTACTAACCTCAATGATATTTTTATTTATTCTTAGGTACTATTCATAAATTATTTTTTAATTTTCTATATATGTGTACCAACTATAATCATACTTTAATTTATGGATATTTATATGTTTTAAAAGGATCTTTCAAAAATTCTTCCTGAAACACAAGCTCGAATCAAGGATCTTCTCGGATTCTTACCTATTTTTACGTTCACTATATAGTCTGTTTTAATCCATATTTATCTTTAAAAATCATACATTTTAAATTGAAAAAACTATTTTGGTTCATTTCTTATTTTATGAAGGCAAACACGCCTTTTCTCTTTAAAATATCTTTAAAGAATTGCTTAAACCACATTAAAATGTTTTATTTCTAAAGCTTCTTTAAAAACTATTTTTAAATTATTTAACCTCAATAAGACTTTATTTAAGCCTCAAATATAATTTGAATGACCTTCTATTTTATTTTCTGGGATATATATTTTTACAATCTGACATCGTGACAATTAAAAATGATTTTCCAAAGGAAATCTTCTTTCCAAAGTAAAAAATGATTTTTCTCATCTCAATTTATCTTTTATGAAATATATTACTGGTTCAACACTTACTTCTTACTTTTGGTGTATGTACTTCCCTTTGGTATATCATATCAAGAGTATAATTATTCTCATGATATTATAAGTGATTATGATTTTAATGTTTCAAGGTGGTATGAGACCCTTGGGAATGTTTAAGGATTATTTCCTCAAGAATTGTTCAATGGTATCATTTAAAAGTATATTTATTTATGTCAAAAAACATTGATTATCCGTATCCTAAAATCTATATAGATATTGAGAAGGAATATTTTACTTGTATTAGATCTATGTATAATGAATTTTTTTGGACTTGTAGTGATGATTGGGTCCCGTTATAGCCCCTTGATGCATCGACAGGTCTCATGATACAAATCAGTTGGCGAAAAACCCTTCGAGTTTGTTTTAAAAAATCAGACCGGTTTCTACCCACATACTTAAACCGTTTCGTCGATAGAGTGGTATGATGTTCTAGATACATAACGTCCAATTAATAAACATTCTATTTATTCATTTTCAGTTATTACTATCCATGAGGTTTTCACTATGAAAAAATCTATGGATGCAGTTTCATTCTCAATTTATTAATGGCGTGTGTTTTTCATTTATTCACCATGCCATGTTGACTATACCTATATGATTATGATTCAATTATTGTTGATTCATGCTTCCACTATTTTTAACCCTTACTGAGCATCTGAGATCACCCCTTTATTTTTTTTTACCTTCAACAAGTTATGAAGTGGAGACCATTTATTGAGTTCTCATGGATGCATTTTTTTAGTTTTTGTTATGTATTGTATTTTGTTTCCTTTCCTAATATAAAATGGGTTCCATGTATGTATCTAGTTTATTTAAGACTACTAAGCTAATTAGTCCTTTTGGATTTGATTCCTTATAATCATGACAATGTATTAAAATAATGCACCAGCTCTGGGCTTCTAGGGTCGAGGCGTTACAAGGTAGTTCTATGATAAAACAAGTATGGGTGGTTAAGTTATAACCTTCAATGCATTAGGTACTCTAAAGATGAAATTAGATTGTCTGGATATTCTATATAAGATAGATAGTTAAAAAAATCAGGTTTCTTCTAATATATAATGAGAATATTCTGTGGTGATTATTCCAAGATTAATCATAATGGTTAATCATGAGTATTTGTAATGGTTACTCTAAGGTAATGATCAGAAGTTAACCGTGGAGAGTTTCCATGAGTAGTTGTGGTGGTTACTCCAATGATACATCATGTTTCCAACATATTTTTTCTATTTTTTCTATGGGTTTTCAAAGTTTTATTTTAGAAAAATGTGTGTATTTTTTATATAGAAATGAATAATTCCCTGATCTCAAAGAATAATGTGATAATGGGAAGTATATTATTTATTTTCATGATTTTCACTGGACAAATGGTTTTATTTCTTTTTATGTATCATACCGATCTTTTGGTATTCATCCCAAGTGTTAAATTTTTTTTATAGGGTTTAAGGGAGACTAGGGAAAAGGATAAGGCCAAGAATAAAATTTTAAATATTTATCATGAAATGAAATCATGTTTTATTTTAATTACTTTTGTTTTATGGAAAATTGGATATTATGTAGAAGTTCACACTTATAATTTATGAGTTTACTATATAAGATTTTATCTTAATTATCTAAAAAACTAAACCTAAAAGATCCTAAGAATTGTATTAAAGTTAATTCTAGTATAAAATCACCATAATAAGTAATGTTTAAGGTCAGTTCCTTACAGTAGTAACCCAATTTTAACAAATGGCAACACTACATAATTAACAGTATCACCTGTTCTAGTGGTAACACCACACAAATTGTAACACCCCAGGTAAATAAAAAATATGATATTTTTACATTTATCCATATTTTTGAATAAAATATTAATATTACTTTAAAGGGGACGCTATGCACGATGACGTACCCAATACGCAACAACGAGTTTCTTGGGAATCTTACGTTGCACTCTAATAATAAAATAATATTATTTTAAATGGTAGTTAACGCCTAGCTGTTGTAATGGAGGGAATGAACAGAACTAACTAAAAAATGATTATATATATTTGTCAAATATTTTTACTCTTTACAATAAATTTTAGAGGATTAAAAATGAGAATGAATCCAATTTTAAACGTAAACATTCTAATATTCTTTAAAAGGTCGATTAACCACCTTTTGATGGCGAACCTCTTTTAAATACACTTTTTGACAACTTTATGTGTTATATTTGACAAAATAAAATTCTTCTTTGGGATCGGGACATCAAAATTTACTTTGTGTAAATTTTTGGTATTTTTCTGATAAAGTTCATTTTTTAATGAATAGTGAAAAATGTTGTATTTTAATTCAAAACCACTTTTTAATATAATTTATTTATATGATTAGATTATATTTTGAATTGGTTTTAAAGTGAAATTAGAATATATTTTTACCATTTAATCCAATATTGGTCGTTGGAATTAATTTCACTTTGAAATTGGACTTAAACTAGTGTCAATCTTTTGATATATATTGTTTCATAAAAACACGTTATTTGTTATGACAACGGGAATTAATTATTAAATTAATTAATGTAACTTATAAGATTTTAATTTTTTAAAATAGACATCATTTTTGAATTCGGAATATCAAATATAGCTTAGGGTGAAGTTTTGGTAATATTCCGAAAAACATCAATTTTTGATGAATAGTGAAACCACTAAGTGGTACTTAAAAAACCGATTTTTTGTTTAAATGAAACTTTACCATTTCTGTGTTTTGAATTTCAAAAATCCGACATACATGGTTGTCATTAGGAAGTAAAATGTGGTTCAATGGGATTAAAATAATTTTTTGGTGAATAGTAACTTTTATGTTTTTAATCGCGATTAGAGGTAATTAGTGTAATTTAAGGTAAAAATAATGTTTTAATAATATAAAATGAACTTGACACATGTCCTACCCTCATTGGATGTGTCATGTCCGACCAATAAAATCCATGGGTCAACTTGGGGACCCCATGGAGCCACTTTGGTTGGAAAATGACATAAATACCTTTTTATTTAAAGTTAAAAGTAAAATGTCACAAACATGAAATGTTTTACTAAAACAATTTTTAAATGGGGTTATAAAAGTCATATTTTTTACTATAAATATTTTTTAGAAATATAAAAGGATTTCCTACATAATGATATATTTTTTATAATTTTTAGACATTAAATAAATTAAATTATTTATGACATCATGATGATGCATCAATTACTTCATTAATAAGGGATTTAAATGAAATGAAAAGATAATGTTAAAAATATAACTTAAACTTGTCACAAACCTATTGGATGGGTGTATTTAGAAACCTTATCACCTTACCCTAGAAATATATCCTTTTTGGACCTTTTAAATCCGAAAATCATTTTATAATAAAGTAATATTTTATATCTTTCCAAGAGTGCCCTCCTCTCCTCTTATAAAAGGCCCCCACCTCTACCACCTTACACACACCTCTCAAGCCTTTGGCTTGGACAACCCCTGCCCATTTCATCTCTCCACATCAATATATTCATCATTGAAGCCTCACTTTGGGCAGAATCCTTTCCAAGGAAGCCTTTGAGATGAAATCAAAGGAAGTTACCCGATTTAAAGGTAATGTCTTCCCTTGTGTTCTTTTGTTTTATTTTGCTTCTCCAACCCCATAAACTCTTTTTATTCTTTTATTTTGTAAAAAAACAGTATCTTCAATATACTAGTATTTTGTTAAGTGAAGTATTTTAGCTACACTTACACACACCTTCGTCTAATGGTTAAAGAACATACTGTTTCTGTGGATGGCGAATTACTGCCTCACGAAACGATGATTGTTCAATATTCTTTTAACACCTTAAAAGGTGTCCATTAAGATGTCACTATATTTATATATGATATATAATATGTTTATTTTTTCCTTAATATTCTGTATTTTTCATTTATGGAATACCTTTATGGTTTCCATTATGGGTAAACGTGATATCTTCATTTTAGGAAGTGCAGACTACCGCCCCCTCAAAGTGATTTGATTCGTTAATTCCATATGTGGGACGTATAAAGTATGGAATTAATGGTATTACATATGTTATCCTACTGGAATTATAATATGACTTTATATCATTATTATTTAATTTCATTAAATACAAAAAAAAAGAAATGAAAGTAGCATTTATGCGTACGTACGGCTTACCGTCTCCATGAACGGTACATTTCATTTCTTATCTCCAAATGTTATGAACTATTATAAGTACATATATATAATGGATATATATTTAATATATTACATCTAAATGATGGATATCATTATGGAATTATAATATATATATCTCTCATTTTTTTTTAATTCCATTAATATAAAAAAAATGAAAGTAGTGTTCATGCGTACGTACGGCCTACCGTCTCCATGAACGGTGCTTTTAATTTTTTATCTCCAAATGCTATGGAATAGTATAAAATGAATATATACTGGATATATATGATATTTAAAACATAAATACTATTCTAGAGATGATTTACCTATAACTACATGGAAAATTCTTTTCCAACAAGTTCAATTTTTACTCATGTACGGAACATCGACAAAAACGTCAGATATGAACTCACTTTATTAACCAATTATTATAACATTATAATATGTGATATGAACTGAATAATAATATTTAAATGAGGTCCTTAAGCAATTATAAATTGACCAAATTTTATTATTCAGGAGATTAAAGAATGATCGAGTCATGTCGGACACGAGGTAAGGGATCCGACCCCTCTCTTTCTTTTAAAGTACACTCTTTTATGTCATTCCTTTTAAGATCATATTTCTTATGATTGGGATGTTATTTTATATTAATCTTACTGTACTTTTTATGTTCATATGATGAGATACCCTATTTTCTCTCATCAATCCATTTTGGAAGTTTTGATTGGCGCCGTTAGGCTGCCAAATTTTCGTAAGAGATCCAACCTCTCTCTTTCTTTTTAAGTACTCTCCTTTATGTCACTTCTTTTAAGATCCTCTTTGTTATGTTGGGAGATGTTATTTTATATTCCTCTTTCTGTAAATTTTATTTTAATATGTTGAGAGACCCTATTTGATCTCATCAATCCATTTTTGGAAGTTTTAAGTGGTGCTGTTAGGCTGCCGAGTTTTCGTAAGGGATTTTTCATCTCACTTTTATTCCCGTGAGATTCATGCTACATTTTCCAATATTTCTTTTTGAGTGGTGTATATACTCTCCATTATTCTACTCTTTTTGTAACATAATTTCTTTTATGAGTATTTACATCAATGTTGTATAGTCCTTCTTTCATGGGGTGTACGTTTCGAAAGTTACCCAAATCGATAAGGGAACCTTTCACCCTCCTCTTTTTAAAAGACTTCTTTTGTTATGTATTTTAATTTTCAACTTATTATGTGGGGATATGTTATTATATATCCTTATTGCCATAAATTTTATGTCCAAGTGATGAGATACCCTTTATCTCTCTCATCAACTCTTTTTCTAAAATTTGATGTGACACCGTTAGGCGTTCAAGGGAACTTCTTAACCCAATTTCAATTTCTTTGGGTTCAACATGTAGTTATTGAATATGTCATCCTTTGAATATGTGTGAGTGAACTTTGATTGTTTTAAACTTAATATAAACTTATATTGGGTGTATTTATATTTGTCACACATAATTATGAGATTGATTTATCCTTAATTTAAGGATACCTTCTTTACAGGGGATTTCATCTCATTTTACATTTCTATTGAGATTTCATTGTTGTTATGCACCAATTCACTCTTATATGGTTTATATACTATCCTTTGGAATATTATATCATGAATTACTTTATTCTCATGATATTATAAAGTTCTGATTAAATGTTATTCCTCAATTATTGTATTCAAGTGTCTCTCATTTTGTTAAAAACCCTTTAACTAAAATATGGTTTTAAATGTTTTAATGATTTATTCTTAAAAATATTTCTCATTAATATCAATGTTTTAAAAATGGTTTTAAGGATTTATTTATATGGATATTAATGGTTTAAAATGTTAAAACCTTCAAAGTGGTATGGGACACTTTGATTCAAATATCTCTTTATTAAATGTTTTAAATGGTTTCGAAAATTGTTTTTAGAATGGATTTATTATTTCAATATCTTAAAATTTTATATTGTTATTGCAATATGGGAATGTTATATTTCCTTTATGTTTAAGTTATGTGCTATGATTATGTTATGGTTATTGGGCATTGTTATGAAGATGGGTGGTTCTGTGATAAACTAAGGGCGGGTGAGCCCGATATAGCTCTCCAATGCATTGGGTAACGCGAAGGGGTTAAACGTTAAGGTTTCTCCGAAGAGATTTAGGGAATATACTATGATGGGTATTCCAAACGTAAGCAAGAGGGTTACTCCCTACGTAAGAATGTTATGAATGCCTCAAGTTACCTTTATGTTTTATGATTTCTATGATTTATTCATGATTTTATGAGGTATGTTAAAGTGCTTATGCTTTATGGGTAAAGTATGATTTCATTCTTATATATATATGTACTCATGTTTCCTTTCCATACTTTTTATAACCCTTACTGAGCTTTTTTATTCTCATCCCAAGTTTTTGAAATGTTCTTCACAGGTCAATGGAAAGGTACATGATGTGATGATAGTGTCAAGGAAGTTTCAAGAAAGAATCCATGTTTTATTTTAAATATGTTTCCATTGATGAGAAAAAATGAATACTGTCTTTTATATAACCACTTTGTTTAAATGTGGAATGTAATGTAAGTTTCATGATCTAATTCTCTAAAATTCTAAACCTGAAAAGATCCTCAATGTGTAATATTGTAATAACTCAAGATTAAGTAAGGTTTAAGGCTGGGGCCTTATAGTTGCTATCAGAGGTCTTTTAGATAACTTTAGAGGTTAGGGTATTCTTTAAGCATAAGTGAAATTACCATAATGGTGAGGATTTCAGAAAGAGTCATAGTTTTTAGTTAAAGTGAATTAGTAAGTATATCTTCCTCATTAGTACACGATGGTTTTGTTGATATACTCACACTAACATTTCTGTTTTTAGTGAATGGATGGATCTAGAAGGCACCAAAGTGACAATAGGTTTGAAGGAAACTGTGGTGGTTCTCTGATTAAGAGACTGGATGAAATGAGGGATTCAATGAGGAAACTCGTGGTTGTTCTAAACCAACTATCAAGGAGTCATGATCAACCACTTGAACCTTGGTATGTTCTGTAATGCATCATGTACGAGATGACCAATCGATGTGGAAGTTCAGGTAATAATTATAAAGGTAACCATTAAGGTTTATATGATCCTTATTTTTGAGGTAATTATGGGTTATTATATGTTATGATGGAAAATGAAAGGCATGAGATAAACTTGAGGTTAAAATATGTTATGATTATTTTTGAAGAGTTTATCTCGTTTTGGGGAATGTTTTATGAATTATATAGTTTTGGAAAAAGGACAACACGCAGACCGTGTGACAACCTGTCGTGTCGGACAAAGATGCGGGAATCGAACCCACAACCAAAGGGCGACTGGTATTTATCGCCTACCACTGGACTACGTGAAGTCCCTGGTTATTTTGACTAATTCTTTTAGTTAGATGATTTTAGGAATCAAGAGTAAGTTTATTTTGGGTTATCTATGGAAATTATTAACCTATCATGGAGGATATGTGATTAGGTTAATTACTTTTCAATATGAGAATTTAAGAGCAACTGATGTTATTTGGAGATAAAAGTTAATTTGTACCTTGGAAGACTATGTGATTAAATCCTTCAAATATTTTGGTTTCAATATTAGTTTGGTTTACTTTGAAGAATTTTATGGACAATTGTTTATCGAATGGTCTTCGTTGAACTTTGGGTTTTTTTTGGACAAATTTTGGAGATTAAGAATATATTTTCTTTTTATAAAGGATTATACTTTTGTGGATTATCTGACCTCATACTAACAATTTTGGTTTTGGATTTTGTCTAAAGACTTGGGAAATATATAGTTCTATTTTGTGGATTAGGTGATTCTCAAGAAGTTGATTATAGTACTCTTAATGCGAACAAGTCTTCCTAAATACCATTCTTTTAGAGAAAATATGAGTTTGATTAAGGAATCTAGTAAAAGTTGAAAGTCTACGTGACAAGTAAGTATGTTTCATTATGATTTAGTTAAGCTCAAAAATAAATTCCTCAATGAAGAGTAACTTAAAACAAAAATGTTGTCTGTTAACTTTTCTTACTGGGGAATCAAATACCGTTTAACCCATCACAAGTTTGTGATTTTCTTATGGTTAACTTTCTCCTAGACATGTTTACTATCACTATCCATCAGAACATGACCCTTTGTTTTCTCCTCCATATCCATATTTTCTTACATGGAATCCTAGTATGGGTTAACTCGGGTGACCTTTGTACTTCTCTTTCTTTATTTTAAGGTGATTGTTTTACTGACTATTGTTCCGATGTGGGATTTTCAATGAAGTTTCCAAGCCCAATATTAAAATTGTGAGGACGCAATTCCCAAAAGGGGGGAAGGATGTAAAAACCTAGGTAAATAAAGAATATGATATTTTCACATTTATCCATATTTTTGAATAAAATATTAATATTACTTTAAAGGGGATGCTATGCACGATGACTTACCCAATACGCAACAACGAGTTTCTTGGGAATCTTACATTGCACTCTAATAATAAAATAATATTATTTTAAATGGTAGTTAACGCCTAGCTATTGTAATGACGGGAATGAACAGAACTAACTACAAAATGATTATATATGTTTGTCAAATATTTTTACTCTTTACAATAAATGTTAGAGGATTAAAAATGCGAATGAATCCAATTTTAAGCGTAAACATTCTAATATTCTTTAAAAGGTCGATTAACCGCCTTTTTAATGGCGAAGCTCTTTTAAATCCACTTTTTGACAATTTTATGTGTTATATTTGACAAAATAAAATTCTTATTTGGAATCGGGACATCAAAATTTACTTTGTGAAAATTTTTGGTATTTTTCTAAAAAAGATCATTTTTAATGAATAGTGAAAAATGTTGTATTTTAATTCAAAACCACTTTTCAATATAATTTATTTATATGATTAGATTATATTTTGAATTGGTTTTAAAGTGAAATTAAAATATATTTTTACCATTTAATCCAATAGTGCTCATTGGAATTAATTTCACTTTGAAATTGGACTTAAACTAGTGTCAATCTTTTGATATATATCGTTTCATAAAAACACACTATTTGTAATGACAGCGGGAATTAATTATTAAATTAATTAATGTAACTTATGAGATTTGAATTTTTTAAAATAGACATCATTTTTGAATTCGGAATATCAAATATAGCTTAGGATGAAGTTTTGGTAATATTCTGAAAAACTTCAATTTTTGATGAATAGTGAAACCACTAAGTGGTACTTAAAAAACTGATTTTTCGTTTAAATAAAACATTACCACTTTTGTGTTTTGAATTTCAAAAATCCTACATACATGGTTGTAATTAGGAAGTAAAATGTTTTTCAATGGGATTAAAATAATTTTTTGTTGAATAGTAACTTTTATGTTTTTAATCGCAATTAGAGGTAATTAGTGTAATTTAAGGTAAAAATAATGTTTTAATAATATGAAATGAACTTGAAACATGTCCTAACCTCATTGGATGTGTCATGTCCGACTTAGAAAATCCATGGGTAAACTTGGGGACCCAATGGAGCCACTTTGGTTGGAAAATGACATAAATACCTTTTTATTTAAAGTTAAAAGTAAAATGTCACAAACATGAGATGTTTTACTAAAACAATTTTTAAATGGGGTTGTACAAGTAATATTTGTGAATATAAATATTAATTAGAAATATAAAAAGATTTCATACATCATGATATTTTTTTTATAATTTTTAGACATTAAATAAATTAAATTATTTATGACATCATGATGATGCATCAATGTCCTCATTAATAAGGGATTTAAATAAAATGAAAAGATAATGTTAAAACTATAACGTAAACTTGTCACAAACCTATTGGATGTGTGGATTTCGAAACCTTATCACCTTATCCTCGAAATATATCCTTTTGGGACCTTTTAAATCCGAAAATCATTTTATAATAAAGTAATATTTTTTATCTTTCCAAGAGTGCTCTCCTCTCCTCTTTTAAAAGGCCCCACCTCTACCACCTTACACACACCTCTAAAGCCTTTTTCTCAGCCAAAACCTTCCCTTTTCATCTCTCCAAATCCATATCTTCATCATTGAAGCCTCACTTTGGGCAGAATCCTTTCCAAGGAAGCCTTTTTGCTCAAATCAAAGGAAGTTACCCGATTTAAAGGTAATGTCTTCCATTGTGTTCTTTTGTTTTATTTTGATTATACAACCCACTAAAATCTTTTTATTCTTTTCTTTTGTAACAACACCAGTATCTTCAATATACTAGGATTTTGTTATATGAAGGATTCGAGCTACACTTACACACACCTCCGTCTAATGGTTAAAGAACATATTGTTTCTGTGGATGGTGAATTACTGCCTCACGAAATGATGATTATTCAATATTCTTTTAACACCTTCAAAGGTGGACATTAAGATGTCACTATATTTATATATGATATATAATATGTTTATTTTTTCCTTAAGCTTCTGTATTTTTCATTTATGACATACCTTTATGGTTTCCATTATGGGTAAACGCGATATCTTCATTTTAGGAAGTGCGGACTACCGCCCCCTCAAAGTGATTTGATTCGTTAATGACATATGTGGGACGTATAAAGGATGTAATTAATGGTATTACATATGTTATTATACTGGAATTATAATATACCTTTATATCATTATTATTTCATTCCATTAAATACAAAAAAAAAAGAAATGAAAGTAGCGTTCATGTGTACGTACGGCTTACCGTCTCTATGAACGGTACATTTCATTTCTAATATCCAAATGTTATGAACTATTATAAGTATATATATATAATGTATATATATGTAATATATTACATCTAAATGATGGATATAATTCTGGAATTATAATATATATATCTCTCATTTTGTTTTAATTCCATTAATATGACAAAAAATGAAAGTAGCGTTCATGCGTACGTACGGCCTACCGTCTCCATGAACAGTGCTTTTAATTTTTTATCTCCAAATGCTATGGAATAATATAAAATTAATATATACTGGATATATATGATATTTAAAACAAAAATACTATTCTGGAGATGATGTACCTATAACTACATGGAAAATTCTTTTCCAACAAGTTCAATTTTTACTCATGTACCGAACATCGACAAAAACGTCTGATATGAACTCACTTTATTAACCAATTATTATAACATTATAATATGTGATATGAAATGAATAATAATATTTAAAGTAGGTCCTTAAGAAATTATAAATTGACCAAATTTTATTATTCAGGAGATTAAAGAACGATCGAGTCATGTCGGACACAAGGTAAGGGATCCGACCCCTCTCTTTCTTTTAAAGTACACTCTTTTATGTCATTCCTTTTAAGCTCATATTTCTTATGATTGGGATTTTCTTTTATATTAATCTTACTGTAATTTTTATGTTCATATGATGAGAGACCCTATTTTTTCTCATCAATCCATTTTGGAAGTTTTGATTGGCGCCGTTAGGCTGCCGAATTTTCGTAAGAGATCCAACCTCTCTCTTTCTTTTTAAGTACTCTCCTTTATGTCACTTCTTTTAAGCTCCTATTTGTTATGTTGGGAGATGTTATTTTATATTACTCTTTCGGAAAATTTTATGTTAATATGGTGAGAGACCCTATTTTATCTCATCAATCCAATTTTGGATGTTTTAAGTGGCGCCGTTAGGCTGCCGAGTTTTCATAAGGTATTTTTCATCTCACTTTTATTCCCGTGAGATTCATGCTAAATTTGCCAATATTTCCTTTTGAGTGGTGTATATACTCTCCATTATTCTACTCTTTGTGTAACATAATTTCTTTTATGAGTATTTACATCAATGATGTATAGTCCTTCTTTCAGGGGGTGTACATTTCGAAAGTTACCCAAATCGGTAAGGGAACCTTTCACCCTCCTCTTATTAAAAGACTTCTTTTGTTATGTCTTTTAATTTTCATCTTATTATGAGGGGATATGTTATTATATATCCTTATTTCTGTAAATTTTATGTCCAGGTGATGAGATACCCCTTATCTCTCCCATCAACTCTTTTTCTAAAATTTGATGTGACGTCGTTAGGCTGTCAAGGGAACTTCTTAACCAAATTTCGATTTCTTTGGATTCAACATGTAGTTATTGAATATGTCATCCTTTGAATATGTGTGAATGAACTTTGATTGTTTTACACTTAGTATCCACTTATATTGGGTGTATTTATATTTTTCACACATAATTATGAGATTGATTTATCCTTAATTTAAGGATACCTTCTTTACAGGGGATTTCATCTCATTTTACATTTCTATTGAGACTTCATTGTTGTTATGCACCAATTCACTCTTATATGGTGTATATACTGTCCTTTGGAATATTATATCAGGAATTCCTTTATTCTCATGATATTATAAAGTTCTAATTAAATGTTATTCCTCAATTATTGTATTCAAGTGTCTCTCATTTTGTTAAAAACCCTTTAACTAAAATATGGTTTTAAATGTTTTAATGATTTATTCTTATAAATATTTCTCATTAATATCCATGTTTTAAAAATGGTTTTAAGTATTTTTTTATATGGATATTAATGGTTTAAAATGTTAAAACCTTCAAATTGGTATGGGACACTTTTATTCAAAGATATCTTTATTAAATGTTTTAAATGGTTTGGAAAATGGTTTTTAGAATGGATTTATTATTTCAATATCTTAAAATGTTATATTTTTATTGCAATATGGGAATATTATATTTACTTTATGCTTAAGTTATGTGCTATGATTATGTTATGGTTCTTGGGCATTGTTATGAAGATGGGTGGTTCTGTGATAAACTAAGGGCGGGTGAGCCCAATATGGCTCTCCAATGCATTGGGTAACGCGAAGGGGTTAAAAATTAAGGTTTCTCCGAAGAGATTTAGGGAATATACTGTGATGGGTATTCCAAACGTAACCAAGAGGGTTAGTACCTACGTAAGAATGTTATGAATGCCTCAATTTACCTTTATGTCTTATGATTTCTATGATTTATTCATGATTTTATGAGGTATATTAAAGTGATTATGCTTTATGGGTAAAGTATGATTTCATTCTTATGTATATATGTACTCATGTTTCCTTTCCATACTTTTTATAACCCTTACTGAGCTTTTTATGCTCATCCCAAGTTTTTGAAATGTTTTTCATAGGTCAAGGGAAAGGTACATGATGTGATGATAGTGTCAAGGAAGTGTCAAGAAAGAATCCATGTTTTATTTTAAATATGTTTCCGTTGATGGGAAAAAATGAATACTGTCTTTTATGTAACAACTTTGTTTAAATGTGGAATGCAATGCAAGTTTCATGATCTAATTCTCTAAAACTCTAAACTTGAAAAGATCCTCAATGTGTAATCTTGTAATAACTCAAGATTAAGTAAGGTTTAAGGCTGGGGCCTTATAAAGATAATGTTATCACCTCATAACTAGCAGTATCACTTCATAACTTGTGAACATATCAACATGAATTTTATCTTATATATCAATAGAAGCATGAATAGTAGTGGTAACAAGCATTTTAAACCATTAGTCAATAAAATATTTCTCCTATCTTCAAATATATATTTTATATAATTAGATAAAATAATTATTATTATAGTTTCATCCTATAAAAAATATTTTAACTATTATTGACTTATTATATTTTACTAAAAAATTATAATTAGTTTTTGGATTAATTATTTTTGAGCATAAATTCTTTATACAAATACACATACAATATTTGTGTTACGATGCTCTATTTTTGTTAATATTTGATATTTTAATAAATATCAAGTTTATTAAAATTATTTGATATATTCCTAATTTATTTATTTATTTTAAAATACATATTTGTGATAACAATCATATTTGAATAATTTTGGAGTTATTTCATATAATAATAAAATAGAATGATAATTCTTTGATAATGAGTGTAATAATTCAAAATATAGAGAAAAAATATTATCCATGTTTATGATTTTCTAACATGTAATTATGTAATAGGATATATAGATACCCCTTTATATTCAATAATATCTAGTACTTAATGATGTGGGATTAGCCGTTGGAATATGATCAAGGGGGAATGTGACTAACTAAACTCGATATAATTTATTCAAGAGAGAGAAGAGACAATAAAAATAAAACAACATTTTTATGGTAATTACAAAGAAATGAAACCCAAATTTGACTACTTTTCCATTTGTGATATCATGAATGAATTAATCATTTGATCATCTACTACTGAAGTGATCGAAGTTCTTGAGCTGTATCGACATTCATTATCATCTTCTCCACCGATATTCTTAATTATTTTGGGGGTTCCATTAGGTTATCTTTCTATAATTTGTTTGTGATTCAGGATTTGGTTTAATATTTTATTATCCAAAAACTTTCTTACAATATTATTCCTCCTATTTAATAGGATTCTCGGTCTATGACTCCCAGAAAAAAATTCTATGGGATGTGACTCTTGTAAAAGTAATTAAGGGTTATAATACCAAGTGAGAAAAATGTATGTCTATATTTGGATTATACTACTAGGTGAGAAAAAATTATGTTTGTAACAAGGTTATAAATCCATAAAAAAATAAATCCTCTCAGTGAATAACAATATTCTCACTAAGTATAGAAAATTGAAGAGTAGAGTAGGATCTTGGTGATCTAAACTACTATAAAAATATCATGTGCACTTTATTTTACTTTTTACTACACAATTTGTACTTTTTATTACTTTGATAATTATAATTGGTTTAAATTTGTAAAAAGGACTATTTATCTCACCTCTAGTCCATATTTCTGCCTCAACGAGACCTAATAGAAACCATTTCATGTAAAGGATTAGAATTAAATGAAACAAAAATCCTTACGATAGTAAGTATGGTGTGAAAAAAAGTTAACCCCACTTTTATAGACAGAGTGAAATCCCCATACTAGTGATAAATCTGACCCTAAGTCCCACTACCCATGTTTTAATACTTAAGAGAACTTATTTCCATTATAATTATAACAACTAATATGTATAAAATACAATTAGACTCTAAATTTAGGCTCATAAATAATTAATAATCCAAATTCAAGGTATAGGAAAATTCAATCAATTATCATATGTATCATGTAACTCCTTAAATAGATATATGACAATTTAAAGAAGTTTTTTAAACAAATTTAAGATAAAATATACATTAATTCACAATATAAGAAATTTATATCAATTAATAATATAAGGCATAATAATAAATAAATTAACACTCCATAAATTTAGACATGAGATAAATATTTATGAACAGTTCATAAAATAAACATTTTATAATTGAATAAATATTATGGAAAATCTATAAATAAAATAAATATAAACATTTTTACATTAATTTATAATATTAATTCCTTTATATTATCATTCTATATATCAATTACATAAATATATAATATTTAATTTGAATATAAACATTTGATATTTTATATAAACAATTTATATATTATGTAAACAGTCCACATAATCAAAATATCACATATTTAAAATTACTTGAACTTTTATCATATCAATTATCAAAAAAACTTATGATATGGTTTAAATAATCTCTCTAAAATAGAATTTAATTTTAATATTTCAAATTAATAATTATAAATAATTAATAATTTAATATAATTTTTTTTATATTTTTTTATTTTATAATTCATAAAAACTTTATAAAATTAACTTATAATTTACATACAAACACTATATATAAAAACTATAAGTCATTCTATATAAATAAAAGTTATTTAATATTTACAATTAATATTAAATATATTTATTATTAAATGTTTCAAAAACATTTAATAATTAATTATAAACATTTTATAATTAATTAATTTATAAAATATTTATAAATTAAATAAATATCCTAAAATATATTTTCCAATAATTTTTAAATAATTTATAATTTATCTAAATAAATTCATAATTTAAAAATTGAAAATCATAGTTTTCTTGTTATCAAAATTTTAAATTGTTTCAAATGGATATAAAATGTTTATTTTCAAATGGTGTAATTTTTGATGAGGTATATGTTAATCAACCACTTGATTTTGAAAATGATGAATTTCCAAATCAAGTTTTCAAACTATCAAAAGTTTTTTATGGTAAAACAAATCTCTAAGATCTTGGTATGATATAAAAACTATATTTTTATTGAAAAATGATTTTAATAAAGGAAAGGTTGATCAAACTCTATTTATAAAGAAATTTTCTAATAATATATTAATTACAAAAATATATGTTGATGATATTGTATTTGGATCTATAAATGATATGATTAGTACAGAATTTTTAAAATTAATGATGAATGAATTTTATATGATCCTAATGGGTGAATTAAAAATTTTTCTTGGTCTTAGAATCTTATAAAGAAATAATGGTATATTTCTTAATTAAAGAAAATATGCTAAATATTTGGTTAAAAATTCAATCTTAATTAATTTAAATATATGAAAACGAAAATTAGAAAAAAATTTAAACTAGATATGTATGAATTTGGAAAATCTAGGAATGAAAAAATGTATAGAGGAATGATAGGAATCCAACTTAACTTGACTACATCAAGGCATGATATTTTGTTTTTAGTCTATATTTTTGTAAGATATCAGTTTAATCCAAAAATAAATCCTTTTAAAGGAAGTTAAAATAATAATTAGATATGTTAAAGGAACTTTTAACACTAGTTTTTATACATAAAATAGAAATGTATCAACTGGTTATCATATTCCAACTCTAATTTTATTGGCTACAAACTTGACAAGAAAATTACATCCTATATGGGTCACTTACTTGGTAAATGTTTAATATCATGGAGTTTTAAAAATAAATTGTTAGTTTAATTGTTTATATTTGAGGTTGAGTAAATTGCTACTTCAAAATTTTGTGCACCAAGTATTTTGATAAAACAAACTCAATCTAATTTAATGTTTATTTAGATAAAATTATTATATATTGTGAATATAAATATTTTATTTCAATATCTAAAAATATGTTACAACATTCTAGGACAAAACATATTGTTGTTATATTTCATTTGTTAAGAGATCATGTTAATAAAAAAGATATAATTTTATAGTTCATTTTAATAGAAAAAACCTACAGATATCTTTACTAAATCATTAGATTCAATGAGGTTTGATAAATTAGATTTTGAAATAATGTCAATGGAGATTTTTTTATGTGATCATGCTATTTTTTTGTTTTATTATTCTTATATATGTGTTATAAAATAATGAATTTAGGGGGTTCTATCCCTTACTTGATTATTTTTTAAATCTACTTTTAACAGTATAAGAATGTGATATTTTTTGATTACTTAAGATGGATAATTTAATTTTTTCACTTAATAATATTATTTCTTTTTTTATAAATTTAAAAAATGGGGAAAATTTTAGAGTTTTTAAATCAAAAGTTTGGTTTTGGTCATACAATTTATAAAAGGGGGGATTGTTTGTGCTGAGATTTTTAGTTTTTATATTTTTTCTTATTTGTTTTATTGTTTTGTTAAATTATAAATTCCATAATTTAAAAATATTTATTGAAAATAATTTAATTTTTAATAATTAATTCAATTAATTTTTTTTTAATTTTATCAATTATTTATTTTTTTACTCTTTAATTATTTTATTTTTGTATAATTCATATTTCAAGCTTTCATAAATTTTTTACTATGTTTTACCCTTATGTAACTATTATTTATACTTATTTATGTTTCTTAAACTATATTTTACCTTTACGTAAGTTTAACCTACCCTTACATTGCATATATAAAATTTGAAGTTACCTTTACATAAGTTTTACTTACCCTTACATATTATTTATAAAATTTGAAGTTACCTTTTTTTTTCAGTTTTCTTTACCCTTATGTATCATTTATAAACTTTGAAGTTACCTTTAAAAAATATTTTTATAATCTTATTTATCTTTAAAGTACCACTATACAAGACTTACAATATTTGAGATAACCTAACGTAACTTTACTTTACCCTTACACCAGACTTATAAATTTTAGGTTACCCTTATGCAATTATTGGATTACCCTTACATAATTATTTTAATATTAGTTTTAACCTTTCACAAGGATTTGATGTTGAGTCAATAAGGTTTTCCTTATGAATTTTCCATTTCTTCTTGTTTTGAAAATCACAAACACCTTATACTTAAGAAAATATAAATTTTACCTCCATAAGAAAAATTTACTTGTTCAAGGAAATTTAACCTAACCTAGATTTTCTTATACAAAGAAATATTTTTCTTAAGTAAAAAACTGGATTCATACCCAAAATCCCAAAAGTCATATAATGCAAAGATTTGGAGCATTCTGTTTTTAGGATCCGAATTCTGGATGTGAACTGTTATGAAGTTCCAATCCAAATTCTGGACTCCGAACTCTTAAGTAGTTCGACTCCAAACTCTTAAGTAGTTTGACTCTGAACTCTTAAGTAGTTCGAATCAACTCCGAACTCTTATGAAGTTAGACTCTGAACTCTTATGAAGTTCGACTCCGAACTCTTAAGTATTTTGACTCCGAACTCTTATGAAGTTCGACTTCGAACTCTTAAGTAGTTCAACTCAGAACTCTTATGAAGTTTGACTCCAAACTTTTACTAGTTCGACTTAGAACTCTACACGTTTATATTCCGATCTCTGGTGAAACCAGACTCCAAATTCCTATAAAATAGAATCTGAACATTTCTTAACATAGACTTCGAATTTCATTTTGGTTAGACTCTGAACTTTTAATTTGCTTACACTCTGAAATTTTGTATGGATTTTACTTACATATTCATCATTTCAAAACGATGTCGTACATTCAGTTATACATGATTTATTATTAAACAATGTTGTCTATTATGTTTCTAATTAACCATTGGTTGAGTTACACTTGTACAGGTCCCTCTGAATTTCATGGAAAATATGACCGTTGGAGGAGGGAGCTGACCGTTGTAAATTTACCTATAAATAGGATATCATTTGAAAGAGCTCAACAACAAGTTGATCGATCTAGAGACCACATGCTGTTAAGGTGATTTCTAGAGAGAGAAGCTTTTCATGCCTTGTGCGTACTGAACTGCTCATTCAGATTGCTTCGTGCGACTCCGAATGTTGGTGATTACATTCGAGGACTTCCGGGGATAGGAAGACAGAGGTGCCGACTACCTTGAAGTTTGAGGGCTTCCTTGCTGAGGAAGATAGAGGTTCCAACTACCTTGAAGTTGAGGGCTTGCGGGGATAGTAATATAGAGATTATGATCTTCATATGGAGGGCTTACCCTGGTGTGGGTAAGACAGACTTGTTTGAAAGTATAAATCAAGGGACCTTTATCCAAGGTTGTTGGATACCCTTCTCTTTGGGTTAAAAGACTTATATCTTGTTACTTGTAGTTCTACTACTTGTTTTTCTGCTGTACTTTTGTATTGTAAGGAAAGTATAATCTTCTTATATTTCCTTACGTTTGTACTCTAATTAATTTAGATTCTATACGCTTTAAGGTAGAATCTCATTTTGTAAACCTTAGTTCCAATTATCCAATTGGGGTTAGAGGTGTTGTGAATTTGCTTAGTTTAAGTTTGTTAAACTTAGATCTTTCCTTGTCTAAGGAAAACATAGTTATCCGTAACCAACTTTAAAGGTTCCAAAGGAATTTTTAAAGTATACCATTCACCCCCCTCTTGTATATTGAGCATCTACATCATTATTTCGATCCTACAATTGGTATTAGAGGAGGTCTCTGAAATAATTATATTCACATATAAGTTTTTCTTGCTCATTTTTCCATTGTTCTTCATCCTTACTTAGAAAGTTTTCTTTGTTATTCCAAACTTTTTCATTCTGAATTATCATTCCGAATTGTCATTCTGAACTTTGTGGTTACGAACTTTTTCTACTAACTAGTTCGGTTTCCAAGTTTTTTTTAAGAATGGCAGGAATCAATGTTGGTTCTATTGACAATCTAAATCCTACAAGACCACCAATATTTGATTGTAATGATTATGAGTATTGGATATATCTAATGAATACTTTTGTTATCAATACTGGTGTGGATAATTTCGTTATGCTTACTGGTGATTATAAAATTCATGATGAGGAAGTTAGAACTTTCACTAACCAGGAAAAGAAAGAGTATCAACTCAATTATAAGGTACACAATACTTTACTATGTTCAATGACTAGAAATATATATATCCAAATTTATTCTTGTGAAGTAGCTAATTTTATCTGGAATAAGTTATAAGTTACACACTTTGGAACTTCTAAAGTGATTGAAACTAGGAGAGCTATGCTTAGAGCTGAATACCATGGATTCAATTTTACGTATGGTGAACCAATATGTAAAGTTCAATAGAGAATTATGATTATAGTAAACAGATTACAATCTATGGAAGAAAAAGGGTTAGATGATGAAGCCCTTGTGGATAAGATAATTGATATGATGCCCAATGAGTGGGAATAAAAAAGAACAGCTATTGATGAGAACAAAAAGGTCACACAAATTTCTCTTGATGAGCTATTTGGAACTCTTCTCCAACATGAAACAAGAATGAAGAGAGATGCTGAAAACGTCAAAAAGAAGAATGGGAATGGTACTGTTGCTTTTACAACAACATCGAATCATATGAAAGCTAAGACTCCTGAGATAGTAACGAGATCCAAGTCTAAGAAGGTGGTTATTCAATCAGAATCTAGTGAAAGTGAAGTCTTAGAAAATGAGTTAGAAAATCTTGCTCGAAGGATGAACAAGATAGCTGGACAGAGAAATTTCCAATCCAAGTATAAGAAAAAGGAAAGGAAAGACAAGAAAGATGGAGAAGTTACTTGTTATTAATGAAAGAGAGTTGGACATATTAGACCAGATTGTCCTTTGCTCAAAAAGAAATAATGGAAAGAAAAGCATTCTGAAAGGAATATGAAGAAGTATTAAAAAACCAAAGCTATGAAATATCTGAATGAAAATGACACCTAGAGTGCCAGTGGTGGTGACTCTTCAGATGAATCTTCTGATTATGAATCTTCAAGACAAAATAATCTTGTTCTTATAGCCAGATTACCCATTAACAATCATTTCTTTATGGCTATGGTACGAAATGATGAATCATTGACCAATGTATCTTTAAATTCTAATGATAGTAAGTATTATAACTCTTCAGATGAAGAATCCTCTTTTGATAAAGAAAATACTTCACCTACCTATGAAAAAGTTTCTAGGTTTGCTGAACTTCTTGAGATTGAAAATTCTAAACTCAATAAAAAACTTGATAAGGAAAAATCTAGGAATTTTATTCTTAAAAAAGAAATATCAGATCTTTCTAAATATCTTGATATGAAAAATAATGATTTTATAAGTATTTCAAAAAATCTTGAGGAAGTATGTTCTGAGAAGAAAAAACTTTCTAAAGAGTTAGAACAAGTAATTTCTAAGAAAAGCATTTTCGAGCCTAGTTCTAGTTCTAAATCTAATGATTTTGGAGATAAAAACTTGGTTATTAAACTCAAGTCTGAAATTTTTTCCTTAAATAAGTGTTTATCAAACTTTACCCATGGTAAAGAAAATTTTGATAAAATGTATTCACAAATATGACCTTTAGGAAACAAATATGGATTTGGTTATACCCATGCAAAACCAACTTTTAGTGACAACTAATTTGTTCCACAAAGTGCCCCATTTTGTACCAAGTGTCAATGTGATGGTCACTGGGAAAAAAATGTTCTTTAAATAAAACTCAATCTCTAGGTTTTCATAAAGCCTATTTTTCTAAGAAAGTGTGGGTGCCTAAAATTTTGTTGTCTGGAAATCTCAGATCCAAACAAGTTTGGATTCCGAAAGTCTAATTATTTTCTTATTTTCAGGAAGATAGAGGGAGTACCAACAACAATTCATGGTACATGGATAGTGGATGTTCCCGACACATGACTGGTAACAAAAGATATTTTGAAAAGATTATCAAAACGAAAGGAGGAAAGGTAACTTTCTGAGATAATACCCAAGGACAAATTGTTGGTATAGGTAATATTGTTCTTCTTGGTAAAACTTTGATTTAAAATGTTTTATTTGTTAAGGGTCTTAAGCACAACCTCATTAGTATAAGTTAGTTATGTGATGAAGGATTCCTTTTGAATTTTAGGAATGATAAGTTCTTAGTTCACAATTCCAAGGAAGAATTTATTCTTTCAGCCAATAGGCAAGAGAATGTTTACACTTTTAACTTAGAAGACCTCAGGAGCCAATACCTACCTTGCTTAAGTGCAATGGAAGATCATTCCTGGTTATGGAAAAGAAGACTAGGTCAGTATAACCTTAGAAACTTATGTAAACTTTCTAAGAAGAAACTAGTTAAGGATCTATCAGAGCTTAGATTTGATTCCTCTAAAGTTTTTGATCCTTCTCAATATATAAAACAACATAAATCTAGTTTTAAATCAATCGGTGAAGTCTCAACGACTGATGCATTATAGTTAGTGCACATGGATCTTTTTGGTCCAACAAAAACTGAAAGTATTGGAGGAAAATACTATGTGTTTGTTCTAGTTGATGATTACACCAGATTTACTTGGGTCTATTTTATAGCGAAGAAGTCTGAAGATTTTTCTTATTTCAAAATTTTTAGAGCACAAGTTAAAAATGAGAAAAATCTTCCACTGAAAACTATTCATAGTGATCATGGAGGAGAATTTCAAAATTCTGATTTTGAAACTTTTTGTAGTAGAAAAGGTATTACTCAAAATTTTTCAGCACCTAGAACTCCTCAACAAAATGATGTAGTTGAAATAAGAAATAGAATTCTTCAAGAGATAACTAGAACCATGTTGAGTGAATATTCTATAGCTAGACATTTCTGGGTTGAATTTGAAAGTACTGCTTGTTATACTATAAATCGAGTTTTGATTAGACCTTTTCTTAATAAAACTCCTTATGAGTTATGGAACGGTAGAAAACCAAGACTTTCCTACTTCAAGGTTTTTGGTTGCAAAGTATTCATTTTGAACACTAAATATAGTTTACATAAATTCGCACCAAAATCTGATGAAGGAATTTTCTTAGTCTATTCCACAACTTCTAAGGCATATAGAGTTTTCAATAAAAATACTTGTACTGTTGAAGAAATAGTGCATGTAAAATTTTATGAGACTGATCCTTTTTTTTAAACCATCCCAACCTACATCCTCAGATGTGTTTATAAAAACTGATTTTCAACCTTTGATAGAAGATCCTTCTGATAAGGAAAAAGTTCAACAAGATACTTCTGAAACATTTACCCCAGAAGACTTTCTACCCTATGTTGATGAACAAGTTTTACAAAACCCAAATCAGGTGTTTATTAAGAATCATCCCAGTGATAGTATCATTGATGATGTAAATCAACCTGTAAGTACTAGAAGTTCCTTAAGAAATGAAGTAGAACATCTAGCATTTCTTTCCCAATTAGAACAAAAAAAGAACTGATAAATCTTTAGGAGATGATGATTGGATCAAAGCCATGCAAGATAAACTAAATTAATTTGAGAGGAATAAAGTCAGGGTCTTGGTTGAAAGACCTAAGGAAACTTCTATCATTGGAGTAAAATGGGTCTTCAGAAACAAGTGTGATGAAAATGGAGTCATAGTAAGAAATAAAGCTAGACTAGTTGCTAAACGCTATAACCAGCAAGAGGTAATAGACTATGAAGAAACCTATTCTCCAGTAACTAGACTTGAATCTATTCGTATTCTAATTTCCTTTGCAGCATTCTTCAATTTTAAACTTTTTCAAATGGATGTGAAATGTGCTTTTCTTAACGTTATGTTCAAGAGGAAGTTTTTGTTGAACAAACTCCTGGCTTTGAAGATACAAAACATCCTGATCATGTTTTTAGACTTACCAAAGCTTTGTATGGTCTTAAGCAAGCCCCACGAGCCTGGTATGATAGAATCACAGTATTTTTGCTTCAAAATAACTATGTTAAGGACAATGAAGATCCAACCCTTTTTATAAATAAAGATAAGAAAAATATTTTGATTGTTCAGATTTATGTTGATGACATTATATTTGGTTCAACTCAGCAATCTTTAACTGATTCATTTGCAAGTCTAATGAAATCAGAGTTTGAAATGTGTATGATGGGTGAGTTAACATTTTTCCTTGGTTTTCAAATTTCTCAAAGAGCAGAAGGAACCTATATATCTCAACATAAGTATATTAAAGATCTTCTCAAGAAGTATGGTTATGAAAACACTAAGAGTATAATTACTCCCATCGGTACCTCAAACTCCTTATATCTTGGTGAATCTGGGAAACCGGTAGATCAAACATCTTTCAGGGGTATGATAGGAAGTCTACTTTACTTGACAGCTAGTCTACCAGACTTAATGTTTTCAGTATGCTTATGTGCAAGATATCAATTCAATCCTAAGGAATCTCACTTAAAGGCGGTAAAAAGAATTTTTCGCTATCTAAAGGGAACCATGGATCTAGGATTATTTTATACTTATGGAAATGATTTTATTCTAAAAAGTTTTTCGAATGCTGACTTTGGTGGATGTAGAATGGATAGAAAGAGTACATACAGAACTTGTCATTTCTTAGGAGATTCTTTAGTTTCATGGTCCTGCAAGAAGCAACATTCTGTAGCACTTTCCACTACTGAAGCTGAATATGTAGCAGCTAGAAGTTGTTGTGCTCAAGTGTTGTGGATGCAACAAACACTCACAGATTATGGCCTGAGTTTTACTAAGACTCAAATTTTGTGTGATAACACAAGTTCCATTTCCCTAAGTAAGAACCTTGCATATCACTCTCGTGCAAAACACATAGAAATTAGGCATCACTTTCTTCGGGATCACACACTTAAAGGAGATATCATTCCTTAATTTATCAGAACGCAAGATCAACTTGCTGATATTTTCACAAAATCATTATCCTCCAATAGATTTGAATACATTAAACAAAAGTTATGAATGATAACCCTAAGGTAATCATTCTTCATTAACTTCTTGTTTAACAATTCTCCTAACAGTAATAAACTCCTTTTCATAGGGGGAGTATATTTGGTTGTTAGTGTAACTAAAATTTTCTTAATCTATTTTTAAACTTAGTGTAACTAAAATTTTCATAGTTAGTTTTTCAAACTTTTTGGAACTGAAATTTTCATGATTGAAATTCTCTGAATGAAAATTTTCGGAATGGAAATTTTCGTACCAGAATTTTCGTACCGGAGTTTTCAGAATAGAGATTTTCGTACTGGAATTTTTCGTAACGATATTTTTGTACTGGAACTTTCGTAATGAGCTTGTTTTTAAATTCATTTCTTCAAGAAAAATATTACCATTTATGAACAATCATCCTAGCCAATCCGAAAGTTGTGATTTCCTTACTTATGTTTTGTAATCATATTTTGATTACTGGTATTTTCCTAAGTTTTTAAAAGTTCAGATTCTAGTTTTTCTTCAAATATGGATGTTTTCCTTAAAACCTCAAAATATCGGAGTCATGTTTTCATTGCGGGAGTGTTTTCAACCATCAGATCAGATCAAAACTTTTTCAACCATTAGATGGATTTTAGAAGACCAAAGGTCACATCCATCGCCTATATAAAGGGGACCCCAAGACTCGTCCCACATCGGTTTTTAAATCTTTCACATCTCAAATCCCTACTAATCTTCTTAAGACTAGTTCCGAACTTTGCAAATCCGTTCCGAATCTTTCAGAATTCTTCACTCCGAATGTCTGTTGAAGCATCTTCTCAAGATATGTCAAATGTGAAACCGATATCTAAGTGGTTAGTCTTTAGGGAAAGGTTAGTTCATCCATATTTCTACAATATTGGTTCTATTATAACCAAGAATACAAAATTGAATGGTTGGGAAGATATTTACTTGTTCAATTCCGAAAAACAGGATCCGGTTTATACAGATTTGTCGATCGAGTTCTATGAGTCTGTTTCCTTCCTGATGGAAGATGATAGAGAGTGGTTTTCTTTCAAGTCTTATGGGAAGACTTATAAGCTATCCTACACCAAGGCTGCGAGCTTGGTTGGTTTGGCCTATGAGGGGGAAGCTGAGTTTTGTTCACATAAGCTTACATATGAGCAAGGAAGTTTCAACAAGGTGAAGGCTTTAAAATGCCTTGGACTTAAGGATGCTACGACCGCTAAGATTTCTCATATCACCCCGAAAAATAAGATTCTTCAGCTCTAGGTACAAGGTTTTCTAATACCAAGAAGAGGAAACAAAGATAATTTAAAGAAAAGTGATATCTATGACTTAGATTTCTTGGTAAATCTAAGAAAGATAAATTTGATGAGGCATGTCTTGATTATGATCAAGAACATCAAATAAGGGAATTTGAGAGATCAAATAATAATGTACCCTGCCTTACTATCTAGGATGATAGTTCTGTGATTATAATCCTTCAAGGTTGCAGGAAAATTAAAAGTACGGAATTGCAAGATTATGCTGGTTAGTGATGATACCTTGAAGAGGATGAAGATAATTTTTTCCAGTGAATCCGGAGAATTTTACCCCCTATCTGTGGAATAGGTTGAAGTAGCTGAGAAAGAAACACAGAATACAGAACCATCCAAAAAGAAAAGGAAAAAGAGAAAGCTTAAGGAAGTGGTTGCTGATAAAGAAAATCCTCAGGCTAAGGAAACTCAGTCTGCTCCTCCCAAGCCGAAGAAGCAGAAAACATATACAGATGAAGTGGTAGCCAAGTGGAGGGAAGACAAAGAGAAGAGGAAAGAAGGGGATCCACAATTTGGATTGGACCCTGCAGAGGCTAAGGCCTTAAAATAAAGAGCTGCGGAAGATCTAGAGAAACAGGAAAAAGAAAAAAAGATGAAAAAGAACTTTTATGAATCTAAAGTGGTGCGATCTTTGCTGAAGGCTATAGAGTTAGATTCTGAAATGCTTCCCATTCTGGAAACGTTCGGTTCTGAAAATTCTTTACCAGAAACTCTAGCCAAGAACTATGTCACTCTGAAAAAATCCAAGGTCAAATAAGTAGTTGAAGTTATTGAAAATGTAGAGGAAGAAGTTTCTGAAGAAGTAGAGGAAGAAGTTGAAGAGGTTGAAGAAGAAGAAGAAGAAGAGGGAAGTGAAGATTTAGATGCCTTGATCAGGAAAGTAGAGGTTTATAAAGATAAGGCAGAATCCGAAAAGTTAGTAACTCTAGGAAAGGGAGATGAGGAAGCTAGTAAGAATGATGATAAGTAACAACAAGAAGTAGAAGAAGAAAATATCTTGTATGATGAGGAAGAATCCTATCAGAGGAATTTTCTTGAGGAAGGACAAGAAAAACAGAAACTAGATGAAGACCGGATTATTCAAGTTTCTGAATCTGAGGAAGTATCTCCTGATGAGCAACCCATTCCGAGAGCTGATAAGGGGAAGCAAGCTCTCATGGAGACTCTAATAAAAGATATTATAAGGAAGAAAGAAGTTAGTGGTACCTCACGAAGGAAGTTGGTGCATGATGAAGAAGATCAATCTCCAAGAAAATTATCTGATTCGGAGTCATCATATCATGGTCATGATTTTTTGGTTCAATCTCTGAAGAAATTGAGTGACACCATTCCAATTTTTCCAACTATAGATTCCAAATGCTAGATGCTGCAACAAAGTATGAATTAAAAATCGGATTCCTTATCCATGGTCATGGATAAGTTTGTGAAGATCAAAGCTGAACAAAAAAGTTTTCTTATAAATTATGATGTGCATAGAAAGTCCTACAGTAAGGTAACAAAGTTTTCTAAGAGAGTTGATGAAGATTTAGTTCAGTTTGAGATTTTTTAGACTGAAGTTCAAAATGATTTTGAAATGGAGGATAAAAAGGTTAATGAGATTTATGAAAAGCTGACCCAAAAGCAAAATTCTCGGAATCAACAGGTTAGGGACCTCAATGGGAAGCTTAACTCAGTATCTCAGAATTGGAAAAGTGAAAGAGATTTCCGTATTGAGTTTAAGGAGAAGTTGGAAAAGCAAGATGAGATAATAAAGTTGCAGAAAGAAACCATCGAGGCCCAGGCAGAGTCTTTAAAAGTTCAAGAAGAAAAGGTAAAATCCCTAGAGAGGCAAGTTGAGGAAGACCAAAGAGACTTGAAGAAACTCAAAACCTTGTTAAAGAATCTCATTCCGAAGGAAAAGTAAGACAAATGAAATCACTCAGATCTTTTTTTGTAATTGTCTTTCTTTGTAAAATTTTCCCAACTCTAATGAAATGTTATTTGGGTGCATGTATCTTGTTATTTACTAATGTTTTAGGTACCATATTTTCTTTTACATTCCCTTCAATTCTTTTTGAAAATCAAAAAGGGGGAGAAGGAAAAAGAACTACTCCCAAGGAGGAGAAAGAAAAATTTCTAAGTAAGATATCTTTAAAGAAAGGGGGAGTTTCTCACTAAGAAGTTTTTCATTCCTACGATAATGAAAACTCCACTCTGGAAATTCAGAATACAATCCTTAGTGTTTCAATGCATAAGGGGGAGTTATTTGTATTCACTTTCATCCATGAACAAAGGGAGATAAGTTTTAATTTCAAATCCTAATGATTTTTTTCAAAGTCCTTATATTCTTTTTCGTAAGGATGTTTGTGCTTTCCAAAAATGGGGAGATTGTCGAGTTAATAGGGTTTTCCTTATGACTTTTCTATTCCTTATTGTTTTAAAAATTACACAAACCTTATACTTAAGCAAATATAAATTTTACCTCCATAAGGAAAATTTACTTCTTCAAGGAAATTTACCCTAACCTAGATTTTCTTATACATAGCAATATTTTTCTTAAGTATAAAAACCAGATTCATACCCAAAATCCCAGAAGTCATATAATGTAAAGATTTGGAGCATTTTGTTTTTAGGATCCGAATTCGGGATGTGAACTGTTATAAAGTTCCAATCTGAATTCTGGACTCCGAACTCTTAAGTAGTTCGAATCTGAACTCTTAAGTAGTTCGACTCTGAACTCTTAAGTAGTTCGACTCCGAAATCTTAAGTAGTTCGACTCCGAACTCTTAAGTAGTTCGACTCCGAACTCTTAATTAGTTCGACTCCGAACTCTTAAGTAGTTCGACTCCAAACTCTTAAGGAGTTCCATGCCTAACTCTTATGAAGTTCGACTCTGAACTCTAATGAAGTTCGACTCCAAACTCTTAATCAGTTCGACTCGAAACTCTTATGAAGTTCGACTCCGAAATCTTAAGTAGTTCAACTGAAAACTCTTATGAAGTTCGACTCTGAACTTTTACTAGTTCGACTTCGAACTCTACAAGTTAAGATTCTGCTCTCTAGTGAAACCAGACTCTGAATTCCTATAAAACAGAATCTGAAAATTTCTTAACATAGACTCCGAATTTCATTTTGGTTCGACTCTGAACTTTTAATTTGCTTACACTCTGAAATTTTGTATGGATTTTACTTACATATGATTCATTTCAAAACGATGTCGTACATTCAGTTATACATGATTTATTATTAAACGATGTTGTCCATTCTGTTTCTAATTAACCGTTGGTTGAGTTACACGTGTACAGGTCCCTCCGAATTTCATGGAAAATATGACCGTTGGAGGAGGGAGCCGACCGTTGGAAATTTACCTATAAATAGGAGCTCATTTGAAAGATCTCAACAACAAGTTGATCGATTGAGAGACCATACGCTATTAAGGTGATTTCTAGAGAGAGAAGCTTTTCATGCCTTGTGCATACTGAACTGCTTGTTCAGATTGCTTCGTGCGACTCCGAATGTTGGTGATTACATTCGAGGACTTACAGGGATAGGAAGATAGAGGTGCCGACTACCTTGAAGTTCGAGGGCTTCCTTGCTGAGGAAGACAGAGGTTCCAACTACCTTGAAGTTGAGGGCTTGCGGGGATAGCAAGACAGATATTTTGATCTTTGTATCTAGGGATTACCCTGGTGTGGGTAAGACAAACTTGCTTGAAAGTATAAATAAAGGGACCTTTGTCCAAGGTTGTTGGATACCCCTTCTCTTTGGGTTAAAAGACTTATATCTTGTTACTTGTAGTTCTACTACTTGTTTTTCCTCTGCACTTTTGTATTGTAAGGAAAGTATAATCTTCTTATATTTCCTTACATTTTTACTCTGATTAATTTAGATTCTATACGCTTTAAGGTAGAATCTCATTTTGTAAACCTTAGTTCCAATTCTCCAATTGGTGTTAAAGGTGTTGTGAATCTGCTTAGTTTAACTTTGTTAAACTTAGATATTTGCTTGTCTAAAGAAAACATAGTTATCTGTAACCAACTTTAAAGGTTCCAAAAGAAATTTTAAAGTATACAATTAACCCCCTCTTGTATATTGAGCATCTAAATCATTATTTCGATCCTACATTTGAAGCTTAGGTTTACCCTTATGTGAGGTTTAGAGTACCCTTATGCACGCTTAAGGAATTTATCTCTACCTTTATACAGTATAGAATGTACCTTTATGTAGTGTATAATAAATATTCTTTACCTTTACATAACCTATGGAATTTATAGTTTACCCTTACATGACCAGCTCAACCACCCTTATGCAAACTATACAAATTCCACTTTACCCTTATGAAGTATATAAAATTTTGATATCACATTTACTCAAGAAGGAGAAAAAGGATATTACCCTTACAAACCACAAATAAATATCTTCTTCTAGAGTTAACACCATTATCTTATTAATAATAGCAGTATAATATCCTCATAACTAGGAGTAGTTGTAACATCCCGAGATTTTAAAAGGAAATACCATGCTTGTTAGCGTATAATATATGCAACATCAAGCTTAAACGAACAACTACATATTATTATTTAAATGCGATAATTATAAAATAGTATTTAAATTAGTGGGTATGAATAAGAATAACTAATTTATGATATAAATATAATGTTCCTACTCATTTATAATGTATTAATTAATTCTTTTTAAATAAGTACTAGATTTTAAGTAAAATTATTTTATTCTAAAAGAATATTTTCTTAAAGAATGAGTTTTTCTTATTTTTACGAGTGAATATGATGAATTTAATTTCTAAATTCATAATTTGAAAATTATCTTAGGATTATTTTTTTTAGAATTTTCTAAAAATATTGATTTTTGAAATGAATAGTGAAAATACGGATTTTTATTAGAGACTGAATTTTATTTTAAAATATTCATATAGTAAAATTATATTTTGGATTAGTTTTAACTTTTATTAGTTAATTTTGATTTAAAATAATCAAATTTTGGTTTTTTAAATGGATTTTATACTTGAATTTAGTATAAAAATACGTTATATTAAAAAGGGCATTTTTCTGAAAAACTGTTTTTCATTGTGTTTTTCTGGTTTGATTTTAAATTAAATTATAAAAATTATATGTTTTGAATTTTTAAAAATATATTCCATATTTTGAATTAGTGGTTCCAAATTTAGTAAATATATCACTATTATTTTTATTCAATATGAATAGTAAACTTAGTAATTTTTGTTACCATGGTAAATGGCTCATCAAGTAATTAAAGGTTAAAAATAAAATTCTAATAACTATAAAATTACCTTAAAACTTGATTAAATTTTATTATATGATTATATATCAACCATAATCATCCAAATTTATAATTTATGAACTATTTTGGCCACTAGGATGATATTATAACTTTTATAATATTTTATTTAAAGTAATGTCAAACATGTCACACTTTTGGTTTTATTAGGAGTACTATTTTTAATATGGTTTTACCCAGAGGATATGTTTGACTATAAATAGTATGTTTAAATATAAAATATTTATCTTCATCATGGAAATTTATTTTTAATTTTTATTTTATAAATAATTACCTTAAATTCTTGCACAATGCTACTGTACTAATTATTTAATTAATGAAAAAATCGAATAAATGATATTAAAATTAATAAAATAAATATAATTTGAGATAATTAATGTGATAAACGAATTTTATATATGAAATTTACATTTTATGGATATAATAAAATATTTTTTTCAATTTATAGGTGTTATTTTGATATTATTAAGGTCAAAGTAATGAATAGTTATGAAAGTTGACATTATTGATATTATATAATAAATATTATTTGTATTTAATGATATAAAATTCATAAAAATCTAAAATTCATCTACGTTATTAGGATAAGGTTTAAAATATCAATGATGGTCGATTAATGGATCATTTTTCATCTTATAGTAAATATATTAACCCTCAAAGAGTAAAAATCCATGTTGTCACAGTAAGAGTTAAAGGGGTTAAATAAGGGCCATAACCAAAAGATAAGTGTATAAATATAGTGAAAACTTATCTTATTTTTATTGTATGAGTTTATTTAGACCAAAAATAATCTTATATTCAAAATTAGTAAGTATCCTATTATTTGGTATTAAATTTTATTTTATATTAATTTATTATTTTAAGAAGTTCCAAGAGTGACCCTGTACTCTCTTATAAAATTCCACCTCTTCTTCCCATTTATTCACACTTAAAAACCATTTTGGTTTGAAAATGCACACCAAAACACCTTCCTAGAATACCTCTCCAAATTACAAAGGTCTTATTTTTTTCATACCACCAACCTTAGTGGTCTTAAGGTGTCAAGAAAATAAGATTGTCCAAAGAAGAGTTATCGTTTTTAATAAAGAATTTCTATTTTGTTTATTCTTCCAAATCCCTAAAAAATTAGTAAACCATGATAAAATAATAAATAAAGTATAATAAAAATACTGAGGTGTAATTATGTTAGTGGAATTACCTATATCCTTCTCCACTTTCCTGAAATGGGAAAAGAATTCATCGTTCGTGTGTACAAAGGACTACCGCCCCACAAAACAATATAATTTGTTTTCCATTACCAACTATAAAGACTAGTTATAAAGATAGAATTAATATTTATATATTAGATTAATGAAATGTTTATCATTATTAAAAGATAATATATCATTTAAATTCTTACCTTTCTACGCATAGAAAAATGATAACATTATTCGTGCGTATGTGTAAATTATCACCTCCACGAAGTGATGTGATTTGTTTTTCATCACCACATCACATGGATGATATATATTTAAATGATTAATATGATATTAATGATATTATTATAATTATTTAAAGATAAAAAAAATACTTACCTTCTTTCCATAATGATCATTGAAAAATGGGAGCGTTACTATGCGTACGTATGACTTACTGTCTCTATGATTGCAACATAGTTCATTTTTCATAACCATATTTAATGGTTGTATTTAAAAATATAATTAATATATAAAAGTGATAATTATTTCATAAATACTATTCTAGATATGATTTAATGCTTATCTATTTGACCACATTCAACCTAATAAATTCGTTCTTGACTTATGAACTAAATATCATAAAAACATTCGATGTGAAGTTTAATAATTAAGTAAATTTTATAACATGGAAATACGTAACACCCCAAGCTTCTATGGCACACTTCTCTTTGAATAATACAGTAGCGTGTGTTGTACGCAACTTCGAGTTCTAACACACACCACAACCAATCAAACTAGCCATTATGAATAGTAATACCAACATTTTGAAATTATATAAATTTTATCTTTTAAAATGGACTTAATTTTTGGATTCAGAATATCGAAATTATCCTAGGGTAAAATTTTGGTATTTTTCTGAAAACTTTCAATTTTTATGAATAGTGAAAAACACTGAGTTATAGTTTAAAACCGAATTTTTATTTAAATAATTATTTATTTTATTTAAATTTATTTTAGGTCAAAATAGACACATAATATCTATATAAGTTCAATTTAATTAATTAGAGTCAATTGATAATAATTTTAGATATATAAAAATGTTATTGAACTTTTCACCATCTTTTACCCACCTCCTAGGAGAATTTGCAAATTCACATAAAACATAATTTTACTGCTTCTGTGAGTAGAATTTCAAAAATCCGAGAGACATGATTAATATCAAGGAGTAAAATGTGGTTCAATAAGATAAAAATAATTTTTACTGAATAATAACTTTTTACTTTTATTTACCACGGTTAAAAGTAAATAGTGTAATTAAGGGTAAAAATGATATTATTATTATCCTAACACATGTCATAATTCTATTGGATAAGTATAGTTCGACCAAAAACAACCTTAGGAATAAAATATGAACCTATTTGGTCCACTTGGATTAGATTAGGACATTTATTATTATTTAATTCAAAGAAGAGTTAAAAGAGTTAAAATCAATGTTTAATAAATAAAACATTTTTCATATAGGGTTATTCATAAGATAAATTATATTATAAATATTCATTAGAAATCTAGAAAGATTTAATACATATCGGTATTTTATTTATAATTTTTAGACATTAAATAATTTAATTTATGTTTGACACAATGGTGATGCATTAATTAACTAATTAATGAAATATTAAAATAATTAATATTATAAATATAAAAATAAATGTAATTTGAGACTTTTTATGAATTAAACTAATTTTATAGGTTAATATAACATATTAGGGTAGGTTAGATGAATTTTTTTCGATGTAATAATGCTGTTATAAATTTATCAAAAACAAAATACCAAATAGTGTCAAAATTGACATAATAGAGTTTTTAAAACAAATAATATATTATTAATTCATATTATATTTCTAAAAATATAAGGTTCTAACAAATGACTTATATAAAGTTATATATATTAATAATGAACCACCTGGGGTTCTCTTGGCTTGTTATAGTAAGTTTATTAACCATATAATATAAAAATACAAAGAGACATGGTAAATGTAAACCTATTTAACTAAAAGTTAAATATTAATGATAAGGTTAATATAGTGACCCAAACCTGTCTAAAATCTATTTGTTGAAAGGATTTAGAACCATACCCACCTTAGACTTGAAATAAGTCACTTTGGATCCATTATAAACTGAATATGAATTTATTATAAAATAATATTTTAAGTTTTTCCTAAGGTGCCCCTCACCCCTCTTTTAAAAGGGAACTCCCCCT
This sequence comes from Viscum album, assembly GCA_963277665.1. NCBI lineage: Eukaryota > Viridiplantae > Streptophyta > Magnoliopsida > Santalales > Viscaceae > Viscum > Viscum album. Next base: position 795,886,807 of record OY728126.1, on the reverse strand, counting down.
TCTCTCATATTCATACATTCAAAGCCTTTTGGCGCAGACAAGCCTGCCCAAATATTCTCTCAAATTCCCTCACTTCAACCTAGAGGCCTTATTTTGATCAAAATCCAACCTAAGGATCCCCTTTGATCAAATCAAAAGGAAGAACCCGAAGAAAAGGTAATGTTTTCACCACCCTCTTTCAAGTTCCTTTCTTCTTCCACTTCATCTTTCTTTGTTATTTCCATTATAAAATAATAAATTCAGTATCTTATATATAATTTGATGTTATTATAAATATTTTACAACCATATTCAGTATTCTATCCATCCTTTGAATGACATGTCACCATACGTGCGTACGTACGACTTACCGTCTCCACGTCGTGGTGTAATTGTTATTCAAAACATTATTATTTGGATGGTTATGATAATTATGTGTAATTGAAGTAAATAAAAAATATAACATTATAATGATTCTGTATATAAGATATACCATCCAATTATATATTATTTTAATATCAAAAGAATGATATTGTCGCTCGTGCGTACGTACGGACTACCGTCTCCACGAACGCGATGTGATTCATTCCCCATCGTATCCATTCAAGTATAATTCACATTTTATGATTAAAAATAATGTTTAATGACTTGATATAATTATGGATATGAATAATATACAACCTATCCATAACAAACACATCTTATGTAACAAAACATATAAAATAAAACCAGTAAGTTAACACCCGAAACGACGATAATACTAAGATATTATTAACAAAACAATGTTAAAAGAGCATATATGATATCATATTAATGTATATGATTCTTGTATAATTTAATAACAATTATTTTACCATTATACAGGAGGTTAACCTACCCTCGACCAAGGAAAAGTACAAGGTAAGGGTTTATTTCACAATCTCTTCATTATCCGAGGTTGTTTATACGTAATTATCTACTGGGACCTCTTTATCACACACATCCATGATTTTTAAAAATGTATTTAAAATCATTATTACTATTTTATAGACTATGTTTTAAATTCATTTATACCCTTTTTTACTTTTTATAAGATGTTTATAATGGAATCTTTCCGTCGTTTTCCAAACAAGTTCCTTTTTATCCTTTTCGACAGAATTAAGGTAAGAATGTCTTTTTTTTAACTTATACGGCAGGTACGACTATTTTCCGCCGTTATAAAATCATTGAAGCTTCCCTTATATGTAAAGACCCAGAAATTTCAAGGATTTTTTTTTAAATTCTTTGTAATTTTACGAGTCCGCAGTTTCTGACGGTGCCTTATTCCGAGGCCCGGAGTGCCCAGAATGATCCGTTGAAGTTTCATTAAGCTTAAATTAACACGCATAAGTAGTTTTCCTAAAAAAGTAGAATAACTCTTGAACGGTTACTCGGATCATAAATATAAGGGCACCGTTGCGCTCAGGATGGTGGGTTTACCATAGGCGCGACTGAAGTTTAGTCGGCGCAGGCCTCCTATGAGAAATCCCAAAAATGTCTTAACCGTAAATAAAATAATTAAATAAATTATTTTATTTTTCAAATGATTATAACTCACAAACGGTAGCTCAGATTAAAATTCTGAGACCACTGCTAAACTCGTGAGGACATAATTTAATTAATTAGATACTAAATTTGTCCGGCGCGGGCCACAAGAAAAAGTTAGTTTTTGGCTGCAAATAAAATAATTAAGTGACAATTATTTTATTGTAAAAATTCTTAACTTCTAAACAGTGAGTTGGATTAAAAATCCAAGTGAACCGTTAGGTTCGTTGGGGAGTTTTTCACCTAGGAATATCCTAACCTCGACCGGCGCAAGTCGAGGGTGACTAATAGTAATTTCTGAACTTTTTTTCAGGTACGTTCAGTAAACATACGTTCGAGATTTTATAACTTTTGAACTGATGCTCAGAATTGAAATTCGAGGGCACCATTGAACTCACAGCATCGGTGATTGCTTAGTGAGACCTTCACCATAGTTGCTTTTTATCAAGAGTAGAAGATATATTTTTGGGTTCTTTAATAAATTAAATAAAAATAAGTTTGTGGCTTATTTTTATTTGAGGTGGTTAAAATCTCCAAGGGGAGGTTAGAGGTGGGGGCCACCACACCAAAACCTCCCATGAGAGGTTATGGTGGTGGGGCCCAGCCGTACATAACCTCCATTGGGAGGATTTTATTTAGGTGGGGTCCACCCAAGCTCCTTATCTTCTCTAACCCCCTTCAACCCCATGGAACGCCCAATTAATTAGGGAGCCTCATCACCTTCCCTCTCCCCATTTATTGTGCCAACTCTCCACCATTAATTCTATGAATCAATTCTTTTAAATAAAATTCTTTTAAATGCATGTCAAACCATTAAAATAATAGTTAGTCTATTATTTTATTTTGTGTTGGCACTTTCTTCTTGGTGGAGCTTGGAAGAACTTGGTGAAATATCTCTCCAATTAAGAACGCTTCTTCCTCCCAATGAAGAATGTAAAGAACACTGCGATGCTTCTTCCTCAATCTTCTACCCCAGACACTTTCCGACACATAAGCTTAAGTTGGGAGGATGTGATGAACGCGGCGAATGACGAATTGATGCCCGCCTTTTCCCAGCGACTTCGTCTGCTAACACCAAACTAGGTAGGGGTTGTTGAATGATGATGCTTCTCTTTTCTTCTTCTCAGTATTGAATGAAGATTGATACAAAGTGATGTATTTTTATTGTGGATCTTCGTTCATGTGAACTGAATGCTACCACTCTAAACACGGAGGGTGCAGGCCAAACCAACATGGCCCCACCCCTCCGTTGTTCTTTTTGTGATTATTCTACGACGACATGGCACTGAGGTGATGTCCACGACGACAACGAACAAAGACCGCGCTACCAACGGCCCCCGCGTACCGCCGCGCTACTCGCCCAGCTGCGCGCCGCCACGCCCCACATTGCCTGCCCGCGCGACGTCGCGCCCCGCGCCACTGCCCGGTGCCCTTGTGTGCTGCCCGACATGCCCTTCTGCGCTACCCGACACTCCGAGCCCTGCCGACGCACTCCCGGCGCCCCGCGCCCCTGCCGGGGAGCTCCCGGTATCCTCCACCCCTCCCCACACCACTGCCCTGCGCCCCGCGCGCTCCTCCTAGCACACCGGCGCCCTGACCAGTGCACCCGCGGCCTATCGGTGACCAACCGGCCCGCCCATGCCCCGCGGTGCCCCCGCGCTATCACTGGCCGAACTGGCCTGGTCTCCCGGGCCAAGTTACCGAGCCACCTATGTGGCGACAATCGGGTCGAACTGCCCTCGCGGTCCTCTGGGCCGGGCCCAGCGGACCGAGTCAAAACTTAGCAGGTTGATCCTCCCAATGGGTCAGGTCAGACCCAGCGAGTCTGACCGGGTTGACCCAGACTAGGTCATCCCAGTCTGGTTTTGGCCGAGTCGGCCCGACCGGGTCGGACCGGACCCGGGCCCATTACTGACCCTTTTCCTTCTTGGGCCATATATTTGGCACCAGACGTCCGTTTGACGAACCGTCAACAACGCCAGTATTCTTGGAGCATAGTCCTCCCTTTGAATATACCCCACTGGATTTTGGGTATAGTTGAGTCACGTTTAGGTCGGTTCGTACATGAATCCAACCAGGTCCCTGAGACTAAAATGCTAATAACTCACAGACCGGGCACCCGATTGACACGCCGTCTGTTGCGTTGAGACTCCTTTGTCCTGACGGTCCTTTGAGATACTTCCACCTATGATTTTGTGACACTTGGAGTATCGACCAGTAACTCGTGGAGAAGATCCTCCAGGAGACAAGCAGACAGAGTGCAGAGACCTAGTAGCTGTAGACCTGACAAATTCTTGACCGATTCGACTCGGAGTGATTCAACTAGCCCGGTGGATGGAGGGCCTGGTTTGGAAGTAGACCTGCGGTACTCGACAGGAGGAGTACCTATGACGACTATTTGGGGGAGCGTCCGGTTTTGTGGCATACCCACAACGGAGGAGCGCCCGGTTTGGCAGCAGACCCACGGTACTCGACAGGAGGAGTACCTTAACAGTCTAAGGTTAGTGAGTAGCGCCTCAGAGTCGCGACAGGGCCACTGTACTCTACAGAGGAGGAGTTATCCAGCTGTCGTGGTTTCAATAATGAAAATCCTGGTTTGATCTGAGTCAATGACCTTTGTGTTTTCATCATGATTGAGATGAGTTACTTAATAACTTAGGTATATGTATGGGTATATACTTAAGGAATAGTCATCCATTGATTTCATTCTTTGTGGTTATCCTTGTTGGATTTTGTGAGACCTTGAGGGTCTTGGGTCCCTACCGAGTATCGTTATAATCACCCCTGCAAGGGCTATGCCCGCACCATGTTATGTTGGATGCAGATGACAGACAGCGTTGACGGAGGCTGAGAGCGAGCCAGGACCGGACGATACCTAGAGGTGGACCACTCAACGAGACGGTACACGGATCATACCGATAGAAGTGGAGTGTTGAGGTGGATATCTGTACCTACCCTTCAGGTAGGAATCCCAAACGATGATCCTGGAGCTACTTCTATGTTTCAGCTGTTTGTCCATTTCTCTTCAGTTGTACTTGATTTTCAGTTGCACTTTCCTATTGGGCTTGTATTCTGGCCCCCATTACTTTCAATGCACTTGTTATACAGTTTTTTCTTAGTATTTTCTTCTTCTTGTACTCTGGTTATGTGAGTATACATTTTATAAAGGCAATGCCTTCCCGATTTTAGGGGATTACACCTTTGGTGCTAGTCACCAGCCCCTGGCCTATGGAAGGCGGGCTTGGGGTAGTCACGATGCGGGACCTGGGGGACGGGTCGTGACAAATTGGTATCAGAGGAGAGAACTTCTACAGGCAGCTGAAACATATGACCATGGAGCACCGAAAGTAGATAGACAGGAGCAGGATTAGTTCTAGACATAGAGGCCTTTGTTCATGATGCTTCTAGCTTCGTTGATGTCATTGTTTGTGGTTGCTTTGTGTCTTTTTACTTTGAGCTACAGTAATAAAAGACACTTGTCCTTGTGATATTTTCTTTCCTACCCTTTTTGTGTGGTTAATATTAAGAGGTTCATGTTAAAACTGTTGACTTGACCCTCACTTTTGAGATATCTACTGGAGGTGATCTAGTGACCACACACTGATGCCAACAATGTGACTCAACCCTTGGAGGCGAGAGTAATGGTTGGATCTCTTGGTAGTAGTGTCGAGGCCTTATGACGTCGTCCATGACATGCATTATTACCGTTAATGTCAGGATTGACTGTATTAGGAAAAGGACGTGGTTCATCCAGGGGATGAGACAAGATTTCCCTTTTCAGAAAAGGAGAAATCTTAACAGCTCTTGTAGAATTTAGGTGAAGAAGGGTGAAGTCAAGTTCTTACAATTTTCTAGTCTCACCCATAGTTCATTGAGAGAACGATTTATAGTTTACTCTAATCTCAATAGTCTCAGGTGTGTCTTCTTTCAGAAGGATCTGAACCTGAGACAACAGTGATGACTTGAGTTCCTCTAGGACTATGACTTCAAGATAGTCTATACTCCTGGGAAGGGGAACGTTGTTGCGGATGTGCTCAGCAGGTGGACTTGTATTCAGCTACTAGGAGAGGTGACAAAGCAACTGGATTCCTTACATATATCCTTTGTGGATAGAGATGGTGCAGCCTATCTACAGTCTCTTACAGTCACTCCTCCACTTCTTCAGTAGAGTAGGCGAGGTGGCTTACCGCCTGGCCCTTCCACCTCAGTTGCACCGGGTGCACGACATCTTCCACATATCTTAGCTGAGGAGATGCGTGCATGACCCGTCCCACATCATTGACCACGGGGAGCTGGAAATCGATGATGGGGTGAATTTCACGGAGGTTCCAGTGGAGATTGAGGATTGATAGGAGCAGGTCCTATGTGGACAATCGATTACTCTGGTGCACATTCACTGGAAACACGAGAACCTCTAGGAGATCACATGGGAGTGGGAGGTTCAGATGTGTCAGTACCCCCTTTTGTTTCCCTAGTGTGTGTTGTAGCTTTACGAGGACATAAATCCCTGAGGTGGAGGTAATTTAAAGACTCGAAAATTTAAAATATATTTTTTTTAAATTCTTTGGAATTTTATGATTCCGCAATTTCTGACGGCGCCTGATTCCGAGGCCCGAAGTGCCTGGAATGATCCGTCGAAGTTTTGTTAAGCTTGAATTAATGCGCGTAAGCAGTTTTCCTAAAAAAGTGGAATAAATCTTGAATGGTTACTCGGATCAGAAATACGAGGGAACTGTTGCGCTCAGGATGGCGGGTTTACCCTAGACATAACTTAAGTTTAGTCGGCGCGGGCCTCCTGTGAGAAATCCCAAAAATGACTTAACCGTAATTAAAATAATTAAATAAATTATTTTATTTTTCAAATGCTTATAACTCACAAATGGTAGATCATATTAAAAATTCGAGGCCACCGATGAACTTGTGAGGGCATGATTTATTTAAGCAGATACTAACTTTGGCCGGCGCGGGCCACTAGAAAAAGTTAGTTTTTGGCTGCAAATAAAATAATTAAGTGACAATTATTTTATTGTAAAATTAATAACTTCTAAATGGTGAGTCGGATTAAAAATACGAGAGTACTGTTGGGTTTGTTGGGGGCGTGTTTCACTTAGTCAAAGCCTAACCTCGACCGGCGTGAGTCGAGGGTGACTGATAATAATTTTCTAAACTTTTTTTTTCGGGTACGTTCAGTAAAATGTATGTTCGAGATTTTATAACTTTTGAACCGATGCTCGGAATTGAAATCCGAGGGCACCATTGAACTCGCAGCAATAGTGATATCTTAGTGAGACCATCACCGTAGTTGAGTTTTATCGAGAGTGGAAGATAGTTTTTGGGGTTGTTTAATAAAGTTAAATAAAAATAAGTTTGTGGATTATTTTTATTTGAGGTGGTTAAAATCTCCAAGGGGTGGTTGAAGGTGGGGGCCACCACACCATAACCTCCCATGAGTGGTTTTTGTGGTGGGACCCACCCGCACATAACCTCCCTTGGGAGGATTATATTTAGGTGGGGCCCACCTGTGATCCTTAACTTCTCTAACCCCCTTCAACCCCATGGAACTCCCAATTAATTAGGGAGCCTCCTCACCTTTCCTCTCTACATTTATTTTTCCAACTCTCCACCATTAATTCTGTAAATTATTTTTTTTAATTCAAATTCTTTTGAATGAATGTCAAACCATTAAAATAATAGTTAGTATATTATTTTATTTTAGGTTGGCACTTTCTTCTTGGTGGAGCTTGAAAGAACTTGGAAAATATCTCTCCAATGAAGAACACTTCTTCCTCCCAAAGAAGAACGCGAAGAATGCTATGACGCTTCTTCCTCGGTCTTTTACCCCAGACGCTTTCCGACACACAAGATTAAGTTGGGAGGACGTGATGAATGCGGCGGATGACGAATCCATGCCCGCCTTTTCCCCGCGACTTCGTCTACGAACGCCAAATGAGGTAGGGGTTGTTGCATGATGATGCTTATCTTTTCATCTTCTTAGCATCGAATGAAGATTGATAAAAAGTGATGTATTTTAATTGTTGAGCTTCGTTCATGTGAACCAAGTGCCACCACTCTAAACGTGGAGGGTGCGGGCCAAACCAACATGGCCCGACCCCTCTGTTGTTCATTTTGTGATGATTCTATGATGGAATGGCACTGAGGTGACAGTGACGAAGACGGTGATCGAAGACCGCGGTACCCGCGGCCCCTGCGCTACCCGCCTGCCTGCGCGCCGCCACGCCCCACATCGCCTGCCCCGGGCGACGCCGTGCCCCGCGCCACTGCCCGATGCCCTTGCGCGCTGCCCGGCGCACCCTTGCGCCCTACCTGGCACCCCGGGACCTGCCTGCGCTCTCCCGGAACTTCGCACCACTGCCCGGTGCCCCCGCGCCACCGCCCGATGTCACGCGCCACTACCCGGTGCCCCCATGCGCTCTGCCTGGTGCACCGATGCCCTGCTCGGTGCACCCGCGACCTATCGGTGACCAGCCGGCCCGCTCGCGCCCCGCGCAACTTGTACACTGGCCACCCGGCCACTGGCCTGCCAAGACGACCCACAGCGCCCCCGCGGTGTCACTGGCCGAACCGGCCCGATCTCCCAGGCCAAGTTACCGAGCCACCTACGTGGCGACAATCGGGTTGAGCCGCCCTCACGGTCCGCTGGGCCGGGCCCAGGGGACCGGGTCAAAACTTAGTGGGTTGACCTGCCTAATGGGCCGGGTCAGACCCAGTGAGTCTGACCGGGTCGACCCACACTGGGTCGGGCCAGTCTGGGTTGGCCTGAGTCAACCCAACCGGGTCGGACCGGACCCAGGCCCATTACTGACCCTTTTCCTTCTTGGGCCATATTTTTGGCACCGGACGTCCGTTTGAAGAACCGTCAACGGCACCAGTATTCTTGGAGCATAGTCATCCCTTTGAGTATACCCCACTGGAGTTCGAGTATAATTGAGTCACGATCAAGTTGGTTCATACACGAATCCAACCGCCCCCCGGGACTAAAATGCTAATAACTCACAGACCGGGCATCCGATTGACGCACCGTCTATTGCATTGATACCCCTTTGATCTGGCAGTCCTTTGAGATACTTCCACCTGTGATTTCGTGACACTTGGAGTATCGACTAGTAGGTCGTGGAGCAGATCCTCTCGGAGATGAGAAAACAGAGTGCAGAGACCTAGTAGCTGTAGACCTGACGACTGCTTGACCGATTCGACTTAGAGTGATTCAACTAGCCCGGCGGACGGAGCGCCTGGTTTGGCAGCAGACCTGTAGTACTCGACAGGAGGAGTACCTCTGACGGCTATTAGGGGGAGCGCCCGGTTTGGCGGCAGACCCGCGGTACTCGACAGGAGGAGTACCTCAGTAGTCTAAGGTTAGTGAGTAGCGTCTCAGAGTCACGATAGGGCCACTGTACTCAACAGAGGCGGAGTTCTCCAGCAGCCGTGGTTTTGATAATGAAAATCCTGGTTTGAGCTGAGTCAATAAACTTTTTGTTTTCCTCTTGATTGATATGGGTTACATAATAACTTAGGTATATGTATGGGCATATACTTAAGGAATAGACATCCACTGATTTCATTCTTTGTGGTTATCCTTGTTGGATTTTGTGAGACCTTGAGGGCCTCGAGTCCCTACTGAGTATCGTTATACTCACCCCTTCACGGGCTATGCCCGCACCATGTTGTGTTGGATGCAGACGACAGACAGTGTTGACGAAGGCTGAGAACGAGCCAGGAATGGATGGTACCTGGAGGTGGACCACTCAGAGAGACAATACAAGGAGCGAACCAATAGACGTGGAGTGCTGAGGTGGATATCTTTACCTACCCTTCAGGTAGGAATCCCAGACGATGATCCTGGAGGTGCTTTTACGTTTTAGCTGTTTGTCCCTTTCTTTTCAGTTGTACTTGCTTTTTAGTTGTACTTTCCTGTTGGGCTTGTATTCTGGCCCCCTTTACTTTCAGTACACTTGTTATACAGTTTTTTCTTAGTGTTTTCTTCCGCTTGTACTCTGGTTGTGTGAGTTTACGTTTTATAAAGGCAATGCCTTCCCAGTTTTAGGGGATTACGCCTTTGCTGCTAGTCGCCATCCCCTGGCCTATGGATGGTGGGATTGGGGTAGTCACGATGCGGGCCCTGGGGGACGGGTCATGAAATTACAAGTTTATAAGAATATTTTCAAAGTAAATGTTTTCTTTTATAATTATGTGACTTTTAAATGATTTGAAAAAAAGAGATATTTCTCTCAAATAGTCTTGATTTCATCTATGTCAACATCCTTTGATGGATTTTAAGATTATTTGATGTTGATTTATTATGATACAAAACTTCCATATTGTATTGAAGGATTTGTGATATGTTTGACTGAGGATGTGTTATTTTTATACCATTCATGGTTTATGGAGAAAGTATTGACATTTCATATTCTAGTTTTAATATGAATGTTTATGTTATGTTTAAACCTGTTCATATGAGGAATGCATTGGACTTAATAAGTGACAGGTGGAGCTCGCTATAGCTCCTTGATGCATCGGTAGGTCTCATAAGACAAACTAGTGTCTTGGCACAAGGTCTTGACAAAATCTTATTTCTAGTCTTGGCACAAGGCCTTGACTATGTGGTTATGATAGTCTGTATTATGCATTCCATCATTATAAAAGTGGTTATTGATATTGCATGTGATTATTCAACTAGTAGAATATCCATTGAATAAGTAAATGGCATTATTTCATTTTATTTCTGCCATATTATGCTGAAGTTCAAGTTTAAAAGGCTTTTGTTTTAGTTATACATTGCCTCAAATGTTTATGCTTATTTATGAAAGTTTCCACTATATTGTTATCCTTATTGGGCATCTGAGCTCACCCATTTCTATGTTTTATTTTTCCCAGGATGTGAAGAAGTATTTTATGAATGACCTGCAGGGATTGTATGAGGGGATATGAGTGTGGTCTATGGAGACAAGATGTTGTTGTATTTTTTCACTTTATGATGTAATGTAAACTTTATGAATGTATTTAGGGATTCCAAGGCTACTAAACTAATCGGTCTTTCGAGACTTGATCTTTTGTGATCATGCCAATGCTATGTAATAATGCACTGACTCTGGGTAACTGGGGTCGGGGCGTTACATAATAAGTGAAATAAAAGGAATAAGAAACATGGAAAAAATTATCAATAAAATATATAATTAACCCATGTTTATTTTTTAGGAAGATAAATAATGTACATGACAAATCAAACTCAAGGTAGGGGACTTCATCTCAATCTCATTTAATTGAGGCATATTTTAACACTACAGGGAAAATAGCTTTTTGCGACCGTCTATTTGCGACGGGATTAATTCCCATCCCAAATAGTCCGTCTCAGAGGTTATTTGTGACGTGGGGTTCATCCCATCGTAAATAATTGGTTATTTGCGACGGGATTTGGGGTCCCATCGCAAAAAAGTAAGGTGTGGTTGGGCGCAGTCTGTGCGCCAAACCGTGAGAAGCTTATTTGCGAAGAGGAGATTCCCCCATCACAAATAGTGCGTCAGTCGGAGGGTATTTGTGATGGGACCCGTCGCAAAAACCGGCGACGGTAAATTGGTTTTTGCGACGAGATGTTGTCCCGTTGCCAAAAGTGTGTCGGCATGCAACTATTTGCCACGAGACCCGTCGAAAATACCCTTTTAACCACCGACAGTAATTAATGCGGGCAAAGTTATTTGCGACGGGATACCCGTCGTAAATATTATCATCGCAACTTATCTAACCTATATATACCCCCATCCATTTTTCCTACTCTTCCCCTCAATTCTCACTTCCTCTCTCTCTCTAAACTCTATTTTTAGAGTGAAAATTTTTCTGAGTTAGTTTTTTTACGAAGAAGTTGTGAAGTCGTCTACATCAATAGGATATCAAGTTTAAAGATATTTATATTTTATTTAATTTAGTATTTATTTCATTTTCTATGTTAATTTTAATTATTGTTGATTAGTTGTAATTAAATTAAATTTAAATTTTTTTCTTATCAGTATTTATTTGTAATAATAAATTGAAATTATTAGAACTAATTCTTAATAATTAGTAATTATTAACGATAATTTGAATTATATATAAATAATTAGCGGTAATTAGTAATTAGTAGCTGTAATTTGTAGTTATTAATAGTAATTAGCGCTAATTAGTAATAATTAGGGTAATTAGTAATAATTAGGGGTAATAAGTAATAATTAGGGCTAAGTAGTAATAATTAGTGGTAAATAGTAATAATTAGAAATAAAGAGTAATAAATAGTAATAAATAGTAATAAATATTAATAACTAGTAATAAATAGTAATAAATATGAATAAATAGGAATAAATAGTAATAAATAAGAATAAATAGGAATAAATAGAAATAAATAGGAATAAATATGAATAAATAGTAATAAATAGGAATAAATAGGAATAAATAGGAATAAATAGGAATAAATAGGAATAAATAGTAATAAAGAGTAATAAATAGCAATAAATAGCAATAATTAGTAATAATTAGTAATAATTAATAACAACTAGTAATAAATAGTAATAAAGAGTAATAAATAGTAATAAATAAGAATAAATAGGAATAAATAGAAATAAATAGGAATAAATAGGAATAAATGGGAATAAATAGGAATAATTAGTAATAAATATAAATAAATAAGAACAAATAAAAATAAATAGGAATAAATAGGAATAAATAGGAATAATTAGGAATAATTAGTAATAAATAGGAATAAATAGGAATAATTAAGAATAATTAGTAATAAATAGGAATAATTAGTAATAATTAGGAATAATTTGTAATAAATAGGAATAATTAGTAATAAATAGGAATAAATAGTAATAATTAGTAATAAATAGGAATAATTAGTAATAAATAGGAATAATTAGTAATAAATAGGAATAATTAGTAATAAATAGGAATAATGAGTAATAATTAGGAATAATTAGTAATAATTAGTATGAATTAGGAATAATTAGTAATAATTAGTAACAATTAGTAACAATTAGTAATAATTAGTAACAATTAGTAATAATTAGTAACAATTAGTAATAATTAGTAACTTTTAGTAATATTTAGTATTAAATAGTACTAATTAGTAGTAAATAGTACTAATTAGTAATAATTAGTAACAAATAGTAATAAATAGTAATAATTAGTAATAAATAGTAATAATTAGTAATAATTAGTAATAAATTGTAATAAGAAGTAATAATTAGTAATAAATAGTAATAAATAGTAATAATTAGTAATAAATAGTAATAATTAGTAATAAATATTAATAAATAGTAATAAATAGTAATAATTATTAAAAAATATGTAATAAAAAGTAATAAAAAGTATTAAATAGTAATAAATAGTAATAAATAGTAATAAATAGTAATAATTAGTATTAATTAGAAATAAATTGTAATAAATAGTAATAAATAGTAATAAATAGTAATAAATAGTAATAATTAGTAATAAACTGTAATAAATAGAAATAATTAGGAATAAATAGTAATAATTAGGAAGAAATAGTAATAATTAGTAACAATTAGTAACAATTAGTAACAAATAGTAACAAATAGTAACAAATAGTAACAAATAGTAACAAATAGTAACAAATAGTAACAAATAGTAACATATAGTAATAAATAGTAACAAATAGGAAGAATTAGATAGAATTAGGAAGAATTAGGAAGAAATAGTAATAATTAGTAATAATTTGTAATAAATAGTAATAAATAGTTATAATTAGTAATAATTAGTAATAGTTAGTAATAATTAGTAATAATTAGTTATAAATAGTAATAATTAGTAATAAATAGTAATAATTAGCAATAATTAGAAATAATTAGTAATAAATAGTAATAATTAGTAATAAATAGTAATAAATAGTAATAATTAGAAATAAATAGTAATAAATAGTAATAAATAGTAATAAATAGTAATAAATAGCAATAATTAGTAATAATTAGTAATAAATAGTAATAAATAGTAATAATTAGTAATAAATAGTAATAAATAGTAATAAACAGTAATCAACAGTAATAAACAGTAATAAATAGTAATAAATATTAATAAATAGTAATAAATAGTAAGAATTAGGAATAAATAAGAATAATTAGGAACAATTAGGAATAAATAGTAAGAAATAGTAACAATTAGTAAGAAATATTAACAAATATTAACAATTAGTTACAAATAGTAATAATTAGTAACAATTAGTAACAATTAGTAACAATTGGTATCAATTAGTAACAATTAATAACAAATAGGAACAAATAGTAACAAATAGGAACAAATAGTAACAAATAGTAATACTTAGTAACAAATAGTAACAAATAGTAAAAAATAGTAACAAATAGGAACAAATAGGAATACTTAGGAATACTTAGGGGAAAATAGTAACAAATAGCAACAAATTGGAAGACTTAGGCATACTTAGGAATAGTTATGAATAGTTGGGAATAGTTGGGAATAATTGGGAATACTTAGGAATACTTATGAATACTTATGAATACTTAGAAATACTTAGGAATAGTTATGAATATTTAGGAATAGTTAGGAATACTTAGGAATCGTTAAGAATAATTAGGAATAATTAGAAATAATTAGGAATAAAATCAATTGTAATAAATTGTAATAACTTGTAATAACTTGACACAATTTCGAGTGGATTGGAGAAACTCCTTTTGTTTGATGACTCTTCTCCTTTCAACTTTCACCAACTCAAAACATTATGAAAAGTATGCTTCTACGTATTCATATCCAATCTCATATGCATGAGTTTGAATATGTATTCATAGAACCACATTTTCATAATGTTTTCAGGTGGTGATAGTTGCAAGAATATGATTCATCGATGAAAAGGGGGATCTTTTGTTAGACAGATCATTTACTTGTAACTTTATCACACTGAAATCACAATGAAGAATCTACTCGGAGGTATGCTTATACATTCTTGTATGCATGAGAATGAATATGATTAACTCCAAGAAAATTGTTCATTGTTATTTCAGTGTGATAAAGTTTCAAGTAAATGAGCCGTCAGACAAAAGAGTAGCTGTCAATACACTGGAAATTGTGTCACCAGTAAATAATGGTAATTATTAAGAAGTAGTAGTAATTATTTATCTTTTTTTTTCAAATAGTATTTTTATAATTTCAAATTATTCAAAAATAGTAATGATTTTATATTTTGTAGAAAAATATGGAACAAGGAAGTCGACAACAATCATTATTAGATGATCGCGCTTGGATAAATCAGCATAGAAATTCAAACGGTTCTAGTTTAAATCTTGTATATATTGAGGGTATTGAAGCTTTCTTAGAATTTGCATCATCAAAACCAGAATATGTTTCAGAAGGCACAATTAAGTGTCCTTGTAAAAAATGTGCTCTGAGAACGTTTGGCACATTTGACAAGGTTGGGGGATATCTCTTGCGGTTTGATTTTCAACCAGATTATGTTTTTTGGTATCAACATGGTGATCATAGTTCCAGATAAGATACTAATAACTTGATTCTGAATCCATCACGATTTCGAAATTTAGTACATGATGTTGCAGGTCCATCTGTTCAACAAACTGAAACTCAAGATGATATTGGTTTAACTCTTGAGCTAGAACCATCTGAATTTTATGAGTTGTTGAGGTATGCCAAGGATGCATTATATCCTGGTTGTAAGATAAGAAAATTATAAGCGGATAAAAAATTTATTGCTATTAAATCAGATAATGCAATGTCAAAAAACTGTTTTAATCAGATATTTTTTTGGTTAAAACACTGTTACCTGAAGGAAATGTGTTGCCTGCAAATTACTATGAGAGCAAGAGGATGGTTCGTAATCTGGGCCTTAGTTATCGGAAGATTCATGCATTTCCAAATGATTTCATCTTATATTCTCATGAAAATGATTTGTTGGATAGTTTTCCCACATGTGGATAATTGAGGTGTAAAGAACCTCAACCAAGGTAGTCTGGATCGATTCATGTAAAAGAGTTGATATATTTCCCCCTTACACCCAGGTTGCAATGTTTATTTATGTTTCAGAACGCAATGTCAATGATGTCATGGCACAAAACCAAGATTTCAACCGATAAAAGATTGAATCATCCATTTGATGGTGATTCATGGAAAAATTTTGATAGTCTGCATCCGTCTTTTGCTTTAGAATCCTGAAACGTGTGATTGAGTCTTTCTACTAGTGGTTTCTATCTGTTTGGTTCTTATTGTAGTCAGTATTCATGTTGGTCTATCTTTATAAATCCATACATTTTACCTCCATGGATGTTGATGAAGGATACCTATATCTTTTTGACCTTATTAATCCCAGGACATCCTAAAAAGAATATTGATGTTTATTTGAAACCATCTATTGATGAGTTAAATGCATTGTGGAGTAATGGTGTTAGTATATATGATGTTGTTGTGAAAAAAATTTCATATTAAAAGCTGCATTGATGTAGACGATTAGTGACTTTCTAGTATATGTAATGTTATCTAGATTGAGTACACATGGTCTGAAATCATGTCCTTACTATATGAAAGAAAAAAAATCCTTTATGCTCGTCAATGGAAAAAAACCTTGCTATTTTGACTGCTATTGCGGATTTCTTCCAATCGATCATCCTTTTCGGAGGAACAAATGTAATTTTTGAAAAGGCATAATTGAAAGGAATTAACCTCCAAAAATGGTCTAAGGTACGGAGTTAAAATAAGTTTTATTTTCATTACCTTTCATCACATTTGGGCCAACAGTAAACCAACAGAAAATTCATGGCTTTGGGAAAGAACATAATTGGATAAAATGGAGCATTTTTTGGGATCTTCCATATTGGTATGATTTGTTGGTCCACCACATGTTGGATGTCATGCATATTGAGAATAAATTTTTTTGTTAATTTATTTCATACAGTTTTAGATACACCTAGTAAGACTAAAGATACTGTAAAGGCATGATTCGATCTTTCCCAAATTTGTAGGCGACCAGAACTTGAACTATTTGGAAATGTCAGATTATAAAGGTTAATGAATCCATAAGTAGATTATACACTATCCAAATAGATTTTTTTATTATTTTGTCAGTGGATTGCAGATTTGGGACTTCCAGATGGCTATGATTCTAATTTGGGCAGATGTGTTAAGAATGGTCATATTATCGGATTAAAAAGTCATGATTGTCATGTTATAATGGAAAGACTTATGCCGATTGGATTTAGAGGTTTTTTGAATCCTATGATTTGGGATTTGATAATAGACATATCATATCTTTTTCGAGACATTTGTGCAGCAACAACAGACTACAATGCGCTAAGAAAACTAAAAGAATATGTTGTTGTAATTATATGTAAATTGGAAAAAATATTTTTTCTAGCTTTCTTTGACTCAATGGAATATCTAATATTATATTTTCCACATGAAGCTAAATGTGGAGGTCCAGTACAATTTTGATGGTTTTACCCATTTAAGAGATGTATGCATAAATTAAAGAAAAATGTACATAACAAAGCATCAGTTGAAAGCTAAATTGCTGAAGCTTATTTTCAAGAGGAAATTTCTTTTTTCTACTCTCATTATTTTGAATATGAATATCCCTCAAAACACAACCACATGGGATGGAATGAGGGTAATTTTAATGAAGAAATGGACAATCAATTATCAGTTTTTAATCATCCAAATATTGTCTTTGGTGGAGTTCATGAATGATGGATTTTAGATGATGAATATCACAAAGCTTATACATATTTTCTGCTCAACTATGAAGAAATGACATCATTTGTAATGTGAGTGATTCTATCCCTTATTATATAATTTATGTTACAGTATGTAAAATTATTTTATTTTTAGGTTATATGATAATCATATCAAGAAACAACTTCCACAAATTACAATAGCTACTCTTGAAGAAGGCGGACAAAAAAAATTCTCAATGGTTTCAAAAACTAGTAACATAAATTATTGATGGTTTAATATCAATTCAGTTTATTATTTATTATATTGATCATTGTTTTAAAAAATTTCAGGTGTCTCAACATGCTGATAATTGATAAGAGACTGTGTATATTGAGTAACCCACCATCCAAAATGGTTAAATCTTATAATACATATGTGGTGAATGGTTTTCAATTTCATACACATGAATATGGGGAATAAAATAACAATGAACAATGGAGTTTTCTTGAGAGAATCGCATCATAGAGAAACTGAATTTGACTTTTACAGTATTCTGGATGAAATTATTGAGTTGTGTTATCTAGGATAGAATTATATAATGATGTTTAAATATTGGTGGTTGGATATTGAGAGAGGCTTGTGTGTTCATCCGACTCATGGAATCATCGATATTAAATATAAAATTCTTCTTGTAGTAAATGAACCATTTTACTGGCTTAGCAGACACATAAATTTTATTACGGAAAGTACTGTGCTACTTCAAGAGACCCAAGTGATTGGTGGAGAATAATAAAAATGAAATCTTGGGAAAATCAGTTTACTCAAAATGAATGTGGTTCCACTGAAGTGGAAGGAATTGAAATTTTTGAAGAGACTACTCAAAATCCATCTTTTTCACAAAGAGATGTGAATATCGACGATGACACCCCACAATTAAGGGTTGATGGTGATGAAGATGTTAATGATGTACAATTGAATTTGAAATGACAAGTGATGATGAAACTGAAACTTCTATGGATATTGATGATGCTGAGGAGGAATATGAAGACATTGACATCGTCAGATATGAAGATGATGATAAATGTTAACATCAACACAGTTAAATGCTGTTTATAATCATAACTAATATATATCTATATATAATAGTTATTTTCAACTATCTACTAACAAAAATCATTTTGTGTTCCAGATGGACCCTGGTCTATTTTTTGAGTTGGAGGAGGCTGAGCTACCTTTGGATGAGGGGGATTTAGGACCATCTGACCATCAGCCTACTGGCGGTTTAAGGGGTATGCGGAGGGGGCGCGGTCTTGCGCGACTGATGATTCCTAACCCTATCCCCGAGCGACGTCCACGTCTTGGTTTCGATCCACGCACACAGAGGTATGGTAACCTGTATATTTTAGTTAGCTTTCATTAATTTATTTATATATATACTAATTGTTTGATTATTTATTCTTTTTTCACAGTTTTGCGCATGTAGCTCTTGGAGAGGGGAGTGCTATCTTGCACAATTATTTTTCTCAGCCATGGATCATATGGGAACAGATTCCCATTGATGTGAAGCTCGATATATTCAATCATTGGCTGGTACCTAAATAAATAATATTTATTTTGAAAATTATTTTATTAATAACTTGATATTATAAATTATTTGTAGGCTTTATGGTATCACATCGATGATAGCATGCATGAAGCTATCCATGCGGCCTGGAAAGTGTCTATACATGACTATTTACTTTAGTTTTTTGTACAATTTGAGATGGACGACCATTAAGAAAGAAGGAGTGACAAAATTTAATGAGTTGTGTAGAGCCCACAAACCAAAGTACATTTCATCTCATGTTTGGGATGGATTATGTTTACACTGGTTGGGTGGTGGATTTCATAGGAGATCTTCAGTGGGTTGGCATAATCCGGTGAGACAGGTGGTGATGCATTGAGTTGGTAGTCGTACATTCAGTACGTATAGAGAGCATCTAGTATGCGAATATTGCATATTTTTTTTATTTTTAATATTTTATTATTTATTATTAGTATTATATTTTTGTAATGTTTTTTTTATTTTATTACTAATAATAATTATTATGTTTTAGGATTTTTTTAATATTTTTTTTGTGAATATTGAGCATTTTAATATTTTTTTATTTTTTATTATTTTAATAATATTAATATTATTTTTTCTTTAATCATAATTTTATTAAATATATTTTTTTTTGTATTATATTTTTTAGTGTTTTTTTATTTTAATAATAATAATAATAATATTTGATGAATTTTTTATATATTTTTGAGAATAATGAGAATTTTAATATTTTTTATTTTTTTATCATTTTAATAATATTAATATTATTTTTTCATTAATCATAATTTTATTAAATATATTTTTTTACTTTGTTTAGTATTTGCGATGGGACGTGTTGTGACGGGAGCCCATCGCAAATAGTTTAAAAATATATTTTTAAAAAAGTATTTACGATGGGCCCATCACAAAAGGTTTAATTATATATCTCCAATGGCCCGAAGGCCTTCATTTTTTTATTGATTTTTGATAATCCACCTTTCAAGAGGTGAGGTGGAACCCTTATTAGGCCCGTAGGCGTATGTATTACATGGACCATAGGCCTTAGATGAATTCAATGCCCGTAGGATTTAAACATTATATACAACCCAAACTAACTACTTGGAACTGCTCCTCCCCAACATCTTCATCGTGAAATCAGCTCTCCACCTTTGCATGGCTGTTCGGCTAGGGTTTTCCGTGCATGCACAGGCTTATCCCGATGGTAGGTTCCATACCCTCTTATTCTTGCAATCTGTTTAGCTTTTTCTATGGTGAAATCTCCTTACTCATCCTTCTTCTGAAGATTGTTCCTTGTAGGTTTTCTGGTTTGCATCTACACTTAAGGTGGCCCGAAGGCCTTACTGACCCAAAGGCCTGGGTGGCCCAAAGGTCTTAAAGTACTCAGGGACCAAATCGGTGACCCAAAGGCCCAAACAGGGGAATATTCTCAACTGCTATAGTGCGAAACAGTGCCTGTTACAGTTCCCGCACAGTATCTGCTACAATACCACACAATTTTTTGCTATAGTACCTACTACAGTACTGCTACAGTACCCAGAAATTAGCCTCCACCTGGATTTGATCCTGGGTCTCCTGGATGCACTTAAGGAGTCCTACCCAACCGGGCTGAGGCTCATGTGCATATATAATATATATAATCGAAGACTTATTTGCGGCACCATTTTCTGCAACGGGCAATTTACAACGGGACCCCGTCGCTAAAGCTTATTTGCGACAGGATCCCTTCATAATTATCCCATCGCAAATACCTCAAATTCCAGTAGTGTAATGTTATGCATCAACATTCTTTTATGAGGTTTATATAAAGATCCTTTGACATATGATATCATGAATTTATCTGTTACCATTATATTTAAAGTTTTTCATGTTATTATTTCATGGGGATTATGATTCAAATGTTTTCAAAGTTGTAAGAGACTTTCTTTTAAAAATTATATTTTAATGATTCCTTTAAATATCTATTTTCTTTCATATATATATTTTCTAAATTTTTTTTAAAGAATATTTCTAATATTCCCCTATGATGGTTTAATTTCATTTTTACCTATGTTTAATTTAAAAAAAAATTGTTTAAAAATAATATTTCTTTTGTTTTCCAAATGAGGTGCTTTGTGACTTTTCAAAAAATGTATAATATAAGCGTCTTTTAACTTATAATACATGAGTGGATTTTCCCACAATAATAATTAATCAATGATTTAAAGTTTCCTTTAAAAATTTAAATGTTTATTTTCAAATAAAATGTCTCCTTTGTATGTGTTCAACTTTTCTAAAAATATATGATTTAAAAATGAAAAGGTTATTTTCCTTAAGAATATTTTTATGATGCAATAACTCATTTTTTACGATTATGATTTGGTTCTTGGGAATTGTTTATGATGATAGGTGGTTATGTTATAAACCAATGAAAGGTGTGTAACACCCCCAAAATTTACAAATAGATTTAGTATAAAATGCATGAAACACTGATTCTCTACAAAACAACACTTTATTATAACCTAACCAATAAACATAAATTTTTCACTTCTATAATTTGGATTTCAAAAAACTAACATACACAGTTGCGTTCAGTAAGATATTTATAGTCTGATAAGACAAAATTATTTTTTTGGTGAATAGAAACATACCCTTATGAATAGCAATGAATATTAAATTGAAAAAAAAATAAAAACTTCACCAATGAGTGTATAAATACAATTTAGACATCTTATAAGAGAAAAAACGATCATAATATAAGCATTGGTATTTTTATATGTCGTAAATATTTTAATTACAATTTTATGATTAATTTAATTATTTAAAATAAAAATTTATTTTCATAATATGTAATCATAAATTTTTACTTTATTATCTAATGGTTATAAGATAATTTAATGGGACCTTGATTAATTTCTTAAGGTGTTATAAAATGAGTTATAGTTTTGAAGTTGTTTTTTTAAAATAAATTATGAATTTATTTAAAAATTAAATAAAAAATATTTAGATTATTTTTTTCAAAAAGTGGATTTCATTTTTTATTTCTAAACATTAAAAAACGGTTAGGGTGATTTTTTGGGATTTTTCTAATTTACTTGAATTTTTCATGAATAGTAAAAATACAGTTTTGAGTTTTTGGTATGTTTAATGACATCATAATGATGTAATAATTAATATAAAATTCGATTAGACTTGTGTAAAGTAAAATATGATTTTTGGTGTCTCAAGTGGCTAATATCATGGGAAAATACCATGGTTAAGCCCATGGTTTTGAAAAAACCACTAATGAGATGCCCCTTTAAATTAATAAAAAACTCCCTCTCATTTACTATAAATACCCACTCATTCCTTCATTTTATTTCATTACCAACTCATCATCCAATAATATCTAGTATTTTTACCTCTCTATTAGTCCTACCAAGGTGTACTAAATCCCCCAAGTTCCTAACCTTCAATTCTTAGGAGTTACTCTACAAGGTAAGAGAATTCTCAACTTCTCTTTTCCATCCAAGTTCTCTTTTATGTGGTATGTATTTCAATTATTCATATAATTTTATTAATTACATATTATTATATACATATACTATTTTATGATTATTTTATTAATGGGTGACCCCTATCCCCCCTCTTTTTAATGTTTTCTAAAACCATGTTGCATAGCCGTTATGCTGCAGAATTTTTGTCACAAAATCTCTCTATTTTTCAAGAACTCTTATTATGTTATTATCTTTTAATTTAAATTGGTTTCTGATGGGAGATGTCATTACATATCACCCTTATTATAAATATTATTTATTAATAATTAGATACCCTTTTTATCTCATAAAAATATTTTATGAAATACTAAGCGATGCCGTTAGGCTGCCGATTTTTTGTGAGGAATTTCTCAACTTCTCTTTTATTTCAAGTTCCTTTATTTTATTTTTTCATCTACCCTCATAAAAATTCTATGAAAATTAAAATACCTTAAATGAATTGTAATTTAATTATTCTAATTTAATATTTCATCATATTTTGTCTTTTCACCTCCTCTTATACTAAAAATGAAAACACTGTTTAAGATGTGTTAATTTATCACATTCAAGGACGACAGGTTCTCAATTTTTATTACCATGTTGAATTATGGACATGAAACTATTTTTATGGTTTAACCAGATAAAAATATTTTTATTTCATCTTATTTAATGTTCTATAATCCTTACACCCTCATAATATAAAATAATAATCTAAAACAAGTTCATTATGCACAAAACCGCCAAGTTAATCCAAGCATTTATCATTATCTTTTATCAAACAAGTCATCCTTATGGTATATAACCAAATTAATTATAAGATAATTTATATCCATATAATTTAAAAAATAATATATATTAACAATTCTGGAAGTTTTACCACATTTCAAATGAACTTTCATTCATGAATACAAGTAAACCGATCATGAAAACCAAGGAAGAAAATGCTTCCAAAAAAATAAAATTGAACCTCTTAAACCCATCAAAAATTAAATGAATGAACCTAATAAGGTTATAAAAAATAAATTAAATAAAGAATAGTATCTTTAGATATTAATTAATTAATTTAATTTGTTTATCCAGGGCACTAAGATCAAGTGAAGAACAACATTAGACTTAAAGTAAGGGGTTTCTTCATCTCAGTCCCATTTTTGTGAGATATTCTGTATTCACTATTACTAGTTGTGTATGGTGTATGTATACTGACCATAGATGTTTCATATAATTAATATATTTATTTTCATTATAATAAATATATCATTTAGGATTATCAATTTTGGGCCATGCGATTCAATTGATTACGAAGTTTTAAGTATTTTTTACCAGAACCACCATTTTCATTTGGGTTGCTCTTATTCTCTACTCACCTCAATGATATTTTTATTTATTCTTATGTACAACTCATAGATTTTTTTGAATTTTATATATATGTGTACTAACCAGAATCATACTTTCATTTATGGGGATTTATATGTTTTAAAAGGATCTTTAAAAAATTCTTCCCAAAACACAAGCTCGAATCAAGGATGTTCTCGGATTCTTACCTATTTTTAAGTTCACAATATAATCTGTTTTAAGACATATTTATCTTTAAAAATAATTCATTTTAAAGTGAAAAAACTATTTTGGTTCATTTCTTGTTTTATGAAAGCAAACACGCCTTTTCTCTTTAAAACCGCTGTAAATAATTGCTTAAACCGCACTAAAATGTTTTATTTCAAAGGCTTCTTAAAAACTATTTTTAAATGATTTAACCTCAAATATAATTTATTTAAGCCTAAAATATAATTTCAATGACCATACCTTTTATTTTCTGGGATATATATTTTTATAATCTGGCATCATGACAATTACAAATGATTTTCCAAAAGAAATATTCTTTCCAAAGTAAAAAAGGATTTTTCTCATCTCACTTTATCTTTTATGAAATATATTACTGGTTCACCACTTAATTATTAATTTTGGTGTATATACTTCCCTTTGGTATATCATATAAAAACTCTCCTTATTCTCATGATATTCTAAGGTATTATGATTTTAATGTTTCAATGTGGTATGAGACACTTTGGAATGTTTAAGGATTATTTCCTCAAGAAACTTTCAATGGAATAATTTAAAAGTATCTTTATTTATGTCAAAAACCTTTTATTATACAAATACTCAAATCTATATGGATATTAAGAAGGCATATTGTAATTGTGATAAATCTATATATAATTTTTTTTGACTTGCAGCGATGAGTGGGGCCCGTTATAGCCCCTCAATGCATCAGCAGGTCTCATGAGACAAATCAGTTGGCAAAAAGCCCTTAGAGTTTGTTTCAAAAAATCATACAGTTTTCTATCCACAAACTTAAACCGTTTCATCAGTATAATGGTGTCATGCGCTAGAAATATAACATCCAATTAATAAACATTCTATTTATTCATTTTCAGTTATTACTATCTATGAGGTTTTCACTATGAAAAAATCTATAGATGTAGTTTAATTCTCAATTTATTAATGGCGCATGTTTTTCATTTATTCACCATGCCATGTTGACTATGCCTATATGATATTAATTCAATTATTTTTGATTCATGATTCCTCTATTTTTAACCCTTACTGAGCATTTGAGATCACCCCTTTCTTTTTTTTACCTTCAACAAGTTATGAAGAGGAGACCATTTATTGAGTTCTCATTGATGCATTTTTTTTGTTTTTATTATGTATTGTATTTTGTTTCCTTTACCAATGTAAAATGGGTTCCATGTATGTCTCTAGTTTCTTCAATACAACTAAAATAATCGGTCCTTCAATATTTTATTCCTTATAATTATGATAATGTATTAAAATAATAAACCAGCTCTGAGATTTTGGGGTCGAGGCATTACAAGGCAGTTCTATGATAAAACAATTATGGGTGGTTAAGTTATAACCTTTAATGTACTAGGTACTCCAGAGATGAAATTAGACCGTCTGGTTATTCCATATATGTTATAGAGTTAACTGATTAGGTTTCTATTAAGATATAATGAGAATACTCTGTGATGATTATTCCAAGATTAACCGTAATGGTTAATCATGAGTAGTTGTAATGGTTACTCTAAGGTAATGATCATATGTTAACCGTAGAGGTTTTCCACGAGTAGTTGTGGTGGTTATTCTAATGACACCTCAAGTTTCCAACATGTTTTTTTCTATTTTTTCTATGGGTTTTCAAAGTTTTCTTTTAGAAAAATGTTTTTATTTTTTATATAGAAATGAATAATTCCCTGATCTTAAAGAATAATTTGATAATGGGAAGTATATTATGTATTTTCATGATTTTCACTGGAATAATGGTTTTATTTCTTTTTATGTATCATACCAATCTTTTTGTGTTCATCCCAAGTGTTAAAATGTTTTTATAGGGTTTAAGGGAGACTAAGGACAAGGATAAGGCCAAGAATAAAATTTTGAAGATTTATCATGAAATGAAATCATGTTTTATTTTAATTACTTTTATTTTATGGAAAACTGGATACTATGTAGAAGTTTCCACTTATAATTTATGAGTTTACTATGTAAGAGTTTATCTTAATTATCTAAAAATCTAAACTTAAAAGATCCTCAGAATTGTATTAAAGTGAATTCCAGTTTAAAATCACTAGAATAAGTAATGTTTAAGGTCAGTTCCTTACATTAGTAACCCAATTTTGACAAATGGTAGCACTACATAACTAATAGTAGCACCTGTTCTAGTGGTAACACCACAAAAATAATAGTATCACCTCATAACTTGCGGTATCACTACATAACTATTAGTAACAACATATCAACATGAATAGTAGCTTATATATCAATAAAAGCATGAATACTAGTGGTAGCAAGAATTTTCTACCATTAGTCTATAAAATATATCTTCTTACATCAAATGGATATTTTCTATCATTAGATAAAATAATTATTATTATAGTTTCATCCTATAAAAAATATTTCAACTATTATTGACTTATTATATTTTACTAAAAAATTATAATTAGTTTTTTGATTAAATAATTTTGAGCATAAATTCTTTATACAAATACGCATACAATATTTGTGTTACGATTCTCTATTTTAGTTAATATTTGATGTTTAAATAAATATCAAGTTTATTAAAATTATTTGATATATTCCTAATTTCTTTATTAATTATAAAATACATATTTGTGATAACAATCATATTTGAATTACTTTGGAGTTATTTCATATAGTAATAAAAGAGAATGATAATTCTCTTATAATGAGTGTAATAAAACAAATTATAGGCAAAAAATATTATCCATGTTTATGATTTTTGAAAATGTAATTATGTAATTGGATATCTAGATCCCCCTTTATATTCAAGAATATCTTGTACTTAATTATATGGGATTAGCCATTGGAATATGATCAAGGGGGAATTGTACTAACTAAATATGATATAATTTATTCAAGAGAGAGAAGAGACATTAAAAATAAAACAATATTTTTATGGTAATTACAAAGAAATGAAACCCAAATTTGACTACTATTCCATTTGTGATATCATGAATGAATTAATCATTTGATCAGCTACTGCTGAAGTGATCGATTTTCTTGACCTGTATCAACATTCATTATCATCTACTCCACCAATATTCTTAATTATTTTGGGATTTTTATTAGTGCATATTTCTATATTTTGTTTGTGATTCAAGATTCAGTTTAAGATTTGATTATCCAAATTTTTTCTTACTATATTATTCCTCCTATTTAATAGGAAGGTTAGACTATGGCTCCTAGAAAAAATTCTGTGGTTTGTGATGCTTGTAAAAGTAAGTAAGGGTTATAATACCTGGTGAGAAAAAGGTATGTCTATATTTGGATTATACTAATAGGTGAGAAAAAATTATGTTTGTAACAAGGTTATAAATTCATTAAAAAAATAAAGCCACTTAGTGAATACCATTATTCTCACTAAGTATAGAAAATTGAAGAGTAGAGTAGGATCTTGGTGATCTAAACTACTATAAAAATATCATTTTCACATTGTTTTATTTTTTACTACCCAATTTGTACTATTTATTACTTTGATAATTATAATTGGTTTAAATTTGTAAAAAGGACTGTTTATCTCCCCTCTAGTCCATATTTCCACCTCAATGAGACCTAACAGAAACCATTTCATGTAAATGATTAGAATCACATGAAACCAAAATCCCCATGAGAGTAAGTATGGTGTGAAAAAAGTTAACCTTACTTTTATAGACAGAGTACAATCACCATACTAGTGATAAATCTGACCCTAAGTCCCACTACCCATGTTTTAATACATACGAGAGAACTTATTTCCATTATAATTATAACACCTAATATGTATAAACTACAATTAGACTCTAAATTCAGGCTCATAAATAATGAATAATCCAAATTCAAGGTATAGGAAAACTAAATCAATTATCATACGTAGCATGTAACTCCTTAAATAGATGTATAATAATTTAAAGAAGTTTTTTAAACACATTTAAGATAAAATATACAATAATTTATAATATAATAAATTTATATCAATTAATAATATAAGTCATAATAATAAATAAATGAACACTCTATAAATTTAGACATGAGATAAACATTTATGAATAGTTCATAAAATAAACAATTTATAATTGAATAAATATTATGGAAAATCTATAAATAAAATAAATATAAACATTTTTACATTTATTTCTAATATTAATTACTTTATATTATCATTCTATATGTCATTTACATAAATATATAATATTCAATTTGAATATAAACATTTGATATTTTATATAAACAATTTATATATTATGTAAACAATCCACATAATCAAAATATCACATAATTAAAATTACTTGAACTTTGATCATATCAATTATCAAAACCACTTCTGATATGGTTTAAACAATATCTCTAAAATGAACTTTAATTTGAATATTTCAAACTAATAATTTTAAATAATTCATAATTTAATATAATTTTTTTACATTTTTCATTATTTTATAATTAATAAAAACTTTATAAAATTAACTTATAATTTATATATAAACACTATATATCAAAAATGTAAGTCATTATATATGTATCAAAGGTATTTAATTTTTACAATTAATATTAAAGATATTTAGTTATTAAATGTTTCCAAAACATATAAGAATTAATTATAAACATTTTATAATCAATTAATTTATAAAATATTTATAAATTAAATAAATATCCTAAAATACATTTTCAATAATTTATAATTTATCTAAATAAATTTATAATTTAAAGATGTAAAATTCATATTTTTTCCTTATATTGAATTTTATGATGCATTTATATCATATGTCGTAATTCAACCATTTTCCTATATAGCATTTTTCGATAAGAAAATTGTGACCAATGAAATATACTTTAAGTGTTGGATATCGTAGGTTATGACATGCCTTAATATCATAAAGGCAATATGCTACTATGTTTTGAGCTAAATGGATTGGTACTATCACCTCTTATGATTTGAAAATGTATGCTATAGTGTAAAAAAAATTCCATACTGCAACTTGTGATAGACACATATTATTACAACTGAAGATACCCTGAGAGGGGGGTAAATTAGGGTGTTTTCCAAATTATAATTTCTTATTTAATTTATTTAAATTTCTTTATGATCTTGTCCCCACATTGGTAGAAATTATGTTTAACCTATAACTCTTGAAAATATAATATTTGAAACAAAAAAAATGATGGAATGTAAATCTTGCACAAAACAATTTTTTTTAGGTGGTTCACCACTAAGATCTAGTATAAGGAGTATACACATGATGTTGTACCAGTGTACCAAAATATTCTAATATTCTCTAGTTCCATGGATACAAGATTTGGTCATGGACACTCCATTTCAGGATCACTGCTTTTACAAAGAGCTCAGGGATAGAAAACTACCTCCCTTATATCACTTCCATTAACTCCTCCTTGTATAATAATTTAGACGAATTATTAATATATTTAATGTTTTTAAGTTCACCTTAAAAGATAATAAACATGATGGCTAGTCTCTATCTCTAATGAGTCTCTTCTTAAATTATAGCTTTTAATTTAATTCTCAGTTTCACTTCTTTCTATTGAACTCTCCTTCTTATGTGTTAGATGAGATAAACTCCTCAATGAGGTATTAATGTATTTGTGTTCCACAATATAATAGTAGTACCTATTATTCTCTGAATGAGGATGATACCACATCAGAATCACCCCGTTGCACTATCCTATTATATAGCCAAATATTATAATGGATACAATTTATTCTCCCTAAAAGTATTTTCTACTTAAGATGATGTACTCTTCTCCCATGTTTCCCTACTATTATTCATTCAAATCAATCATGAATCCTTGATTCACTCTTTTTCATTCACCTAAGTTCCTTCACTTAGGTTCCCTGTACTTTACTCATATACGATTCTCCCAAGTCCCTATCTTTGCTCAGGTATGCTTCACCCAGACATAGCTTCTACCAAGTCATTGGATTAGTCCAAGAATACATTCACCCAAGTCCTTTTCTTCCCTTAATTATAGCTCCACCCAAGTACCTGGATTTTCTCAGGTCCACTTTTCCCATGTACCTGGCTTCACTCATGTAGTTTTCTTAAATCCCTTTTCTTAGCTTTCCCCATTTAGATCCCATCACACAACTTTGGTGTGCTCAGGTCAATTCATTAATTTTTATTTATAAAACCCCCTTTTATAATGTGAGTATGTCTAGGTATGTTCTCTTAGGTATGGTTCATGAAAATTTTATGTATATCCATTCTTCACGCAACTCATGTGCTCTTATCTACTTTGCATAACTCACGTTCCCTTATCTACTTTAAAAAACTTATTTACCCTTCTCTACTTTATGAAACACATAAACCCTTCTCTACTTTGTGAAAACCATGCACCCTTATCTTCTTTATAAAAATCATGCACCCATATGTCTTCTCTAAAGTCCAATTAACTCAAGTGATCTGTGTATGAAAAGAGAGCCTCTAATACTTCTCCAGATTTTTGTTTACCCAAAATGAGTGGTGTAATCCGGTATTTATAGACAATACATTGAATTTCACTCAATTCCTTCATGTAGACTTCTTGTCCCTACCTATTCACATATCACCACTTTCATGGCACCCCTTCCATCACACAATTCCTTGAATAACGTGTGGAAGACATTAAGTTAATCGTGCAACATCACTAGTGCATGAAACTAGTGTGCAACACTTGTGTGTGAAACTAGTGTAAAGAACTAGCACATGATTCCAATATCCATTATGTAGAAAAGGTCCCCTTTTATCCAAAATGATACTTTGATCCACCTTAAAAAACACCACTATAAAACACGCCTTTAAAAATTCTAGAATTAACCTTTATCAATGCTAGAAAAGTGCTAACTACCTCAGTGTGGTTAAAAGTCTATGGTTTTTATCAGTGCTAAAAAAGAGCTGATAAATTTAATATTTATCCGCACAAATAAAAGCACTAATAAAATACCCCATTTATTAGTGATTTTATTTAACATTGATAAATAGACCCTTTATTAGTTATTTAAAAATCACTAATAAATTGTATCTTTTATCAATGCTTTTAAAAGTGTTGATAAAAGTATGATTTACTAGTGCTTTTATTTCCATTGATAAAAGTATGATTTATCAGTGATTTTCAATATGATGATAAAGATAGACTTTATCCGTTCCTGTATAAGAACTGATAAAGGTTTCTTTTATCAGTGATGATAAAGGGAAGCTTTATTAGCGCATTTAGTAGCATTGATAATGATGAAAACTGAAACATAATGCTAAAACCCACTAGATCACCAGAAACGGGTGCAACATGATGCAACAACTCACTACATCAGTAGAAATAAAAAAAAATTACTAAAATAAGATAAAATACTTAATTTAAATGAAATAAAATTTATAAAAAAATAAAAGGAAAAAAACATTATTATAGAATATGTCACTTGTTTTTTTACTAAAATTAATGTAAATTTTGAATAAAAAGGTGAACTTAGAGTCATACCGGTCACACTGTGAGTTTAATTGAATTGTTAATGATTACTACACATCAAAAATGACTTATGGACCATTTTCCTAAAGTAAAAAAACAACTGGAATGTGTTTTCTTGGTTTTGAGTATGTCAGTTGTTTTTTTGATTAAAATTAATGTCAGTTTTGAATAAAAAGACCCACTTGGTGTCATACCGGTCACACCGTGTGTCGGATTGAGGTGTAACTAATCCCTACATGTCACTAATGACATATGAATCATTTTCCTAAAGTAATAAATAATTAAAATTCATTTTCTTAGTTTTGAGTATTTCAGTTGTTTTTTTCACTAAAATTAATATCAATTTTGAATAAAAAAGATGCACTTAGAGTCATAATGGTCACACTGTGCATTATATTCAGGTGCATATGAATGATACATGTACCAAATGAATCATGGATTATTTTACTAAAGTTTCAAAACAATAAGAATGAATTGACTTGGTTTTGAGTACGCCACTAAAATGTCATTTTAAATTAAAAACATGCACTTTGAGCCATATAGGTGGCATCGTGTGTGCTTTTGACATGAGACTAATTCACACATGTCACAAATTAATTATGAATCATTTTCGCAAATTATAAATAAAATTAGAGCATGTTATCTTGGTTTTTAGTGAGTGAAACATTTTTATATTAAAATATCAATTTGAAAATGATAATGGAAACTTGGAGTCATACCAGTCACACCATGCATCATATTATGGTGAAGGCTATCCCTACATGTTAAAAAATGATGTATAGATTGTTTTACTAAAGTAACAAAACAATCCGAATGTTTTTTCTTGGTTTTGAGTATCTGAGTTGTTTTTTCACTAAAATTAATGTCAATTTTGAATAAAAAAGATGCACTTGGAGTCATTCCGGTCACGCTGTGTGTCAGATTAAGGCAATATTGAATGATACATGTCCCAAATAACTCATGGATCATTTTCCTAAAGTATCAAAACAATCGGAATGCATTTACTTAGTTTTGAGTATTCCATGTGTGTTTTTTTTATTAAAATGTCATTCTAAACTAGAAACACGCATTTTGGGCCATATAATTGGCATCATATATGGGTTTGACATGAGACAGATTCATACATGTCCAAAATTAATTATGAATCATTGCCCCAAATTATCAAGATAATCTAAGCATGTTTTCTTAGTTTTTAGTGAGTGACACTTTTTGTATTAAAATACTAATTTTAAACTAATAATAGACATTTGGAGTCATACCAGCCACATCGTGAATTGGATTGAGGTGTGGGTAATCCCTACATGTCACAAATGACATATGGATCATTTTACCAAAGTACCAAAACAATCCTAATACATTTTCTCAGTTTTGAGTATGCAACATGCGTTTTTTACTAAAATATCATTTTAAATTGGAAAGATGCGCAATGTCTCTTATATTAAGTGACAATGTTGTGTGAAATTTTAAATAATTTTTCTTAAAAAAAATCATGGTATGATATTTATTATAATTTATTTCCCAATAGTTTTATTGGATAGTGATTCTTATCCTCTTTTTACTCAGTCTCCACCTCGGTCTTCGCCTCTGCCTCCTCCTCCACATTGGTCTCCAACTCCGACTTTGCCTCTGCCTCCACCTCTGCCTCCACCTCTTCCTGCACCTACACCTTCGCCTCCTCCTTTGTCTCCATGATTTCCCAATAATTTTATTATTTTTAGGTCAACACTTTTAAACAAATTGATTTCCTCTATTACTCTTCTCCTTGAGAAAGAGATAAAAAATAATATATATATGCATTCTAAAATTAATTCTTCACAACAAAAATATCTTTTTATGGTCATAAATCATACTAGATCACAAACATAGTAGGTAATCACCTAAATTTTTTGTCGGCATATATTCTGTCAATAATATACCACCCACTCATCTCTAAAAAAATTGAAATCTTCTTTTGAGTAACTCTTTTGTCAAAAATCTTGATAATAAGGAGAAAATATAGACCAAAAAATCATTATGAAATATATTTAATGAAATTTTAATTAACTTAAAAAATAACTTATTAAGGGATGCTGGTATTTTCATGCTTTATGAATTCTTTGATAAATTTCAAACATAATATCCACAATCAGTTGAATTCTTATGTTTCATACACTGTAGAAACATTGACCAGAATAAGTAAATTGTTTTGAAATGTTTTGATAGTTAAATATTTCTATATGTACCTTAATTTTTTTCCATTTGTATTAATCCAAAGGCTTTAGCTTTTCAGACACTGACTTCATGCCATGATGTAGCCTATATTTAGTGACCGCCCTATCATAAAAAAATTCTCATTAAAACATAAATAGAACATATAAATCAATGTTTATCTACAAAATTTTGATTTTAGTGTATTATATATTCAAAATAAACATCATGTGTTGTCATTTGGTTGGAAATCCATGCATCAAATCAAAAAAATAAATATTCGGGGTGCCTATGTTGACTGTTATAAGCATCCGGTGCTTCTTAAAAAAAACAAAAAAAAATTAAGTAATGAATAAATTAAAAATATATTTTATGTGATTAGATCATAGAGTGTTACCCTTGAATCGTAGGGAAAAAAAGAGTCTATCATCTGATGCTTTTTTTAAACTCTTTGAGTAACTTTTCTTTTTTTCTTGTTAATTTTTCCTCATTCAAAGTAATTTATGGCGTAGAAATGATACAAGGATTAATTAATCCAAATCATGATTCACATGATATTACCTTTATATAGTTTTAATATAAAATCCTATATAAAATATGAATAGTTATTAACCTTAATAAAATATTTAGATCACTATTTGGATAGACGTATTATGAAAATGTACCTTATGTATGTATTCAAAATTGAGATGCCCAACCATTAATGCTTGAGAATCTCATTTAGAGTCTCGAGACCAATTATGTCTGTTAAGGAATATCTATATATTTCTTATTCATATTCAATGTAATAAATAGTTTTATCTTTAAATGTGGTTTCTACATGAATTTGTAATGATAATAAATATTTCTCTCAGAAGGTCATTTTTTTTCTTGGTCGGTTCACTAGATTTTCTTAATTCGACCTTTTATTTCTCCATCTCTTTATCCATATGTAATATCATACCTCACTTCAGACCTTTTATCATCAACTTATAAATGGTTTTTCATATGAAAAAATTTGTTAAAGCTGTACCTCATGTATATTTATATTATTATACGACCATACTATGAAAGATTCAATAGAAGCTTCGACCGTTGTAATATTCGTGTCTTCAAGTGGAACAAAGAACTCTACGTTCAGCTCATATGATACCTTAATCCCCACTCTCATATGATTTTTTTGGAAAGGTTGATTGTGTATTTGGTCTCTTGGGATATTATGCACTTTACCAATCAGAACATGGATGTACGTGGGTGTTGACAGATAAAAATCACATACACCTATACCCTGTCGAATTTTAGTAATATAAAGTTATCAAAAGTTGTTTGATTCACATTTAGGAGAAAGAGTAATGAAAAAATTTATTACCTTAGGTAATTTTTGCGGTTGGGGGGGGGAATGAATAGCCTCAAATTTAGTGGGATCATTTGGTTCATGTGTGGATCTTTACTCCACTGACGGTTTGCTTTGATCCTTTCTTATACATTGGTCTTCCAAACCAAACTGAAAAATAATATCTTGTAGTGATTCTATTTATCTCTGAATTTGTCTCATTATATTATATGTATCTTTATGTGGTTTTATCTTCTCAAAATATGTTCAAGGAGAGACTCCAAAACCTAATCCTCTAACACAACCATATTGTTCAGGCTTCTTCAAAGCTACTAAAATCAATTTTTCTTCTGGTATGGCCATTCCTGATTCTTATGTCTAAACCATATAAAAAAATATGAACATATTTTTTTTATGTAATATTGTTATAAATCATAATTAATTAAAATTATGTCATACTTACACACGATTCCCATACTGTTTTTGTGCTTTTATCAACTAATATACCATCCTTATTTACATGAGCCTCCTTCCATAACACATGATGTGGGATGGAAGTGGATTCAGATTTTGATTCATAAATCATCATATGAACAAAGGAATATATTTTGTTTCATATAACATAATTAAAATTTTATTATTTATCTAAAATACTTACAAATTTATTCTATAATGAAGCATACCCCATCCTTCCTTTGCGATGGGGGTACAATGGTTTTGATGCACATTCTTTATTTTCAGCACTTTTTTACTATTTCATAAATTAATTTTTTTGAATAGAGTTGGATAAAATAAATAATGTCAAATAATATATTATTGACTATAATGCACCTAAAATTATTTCTCATTATGACGATTGCTGAAAGCAGTCCATGTTTCTTGCTTTATAATGTGTGCATAACTAAGTGGTGGGTGTGGCTTTATTTTCCCCTCATCATCCCTAATATGTAACTTCATTAGAAGAGTCTAGAAGCCTCTATGGGATTTTCTAGTGTCCATTAAGACAAATTTATTATAGAAATCTTCAAAAATAAATGAAGTCATCAAGGAATAATGAAAACTAAATCAACCTTTAATTATATAATTTTATAGTAAAATAGAGAAAGTATATTGTAACACTATCGTTATATCTTCCAAAATGATTTCATTCATTACAGTTTAGACGTAGCACCATGGGTCAATATCAATCAGCACATTCATCCTCATTGTGATCCCAAGATAACTAATGAATGTTGAATTGTTGGGGTTAATAGGTTGGTCATGTTGATTCCAACCAACCTCAAATTTTATACCCTGACTTCTTGCCTTGATAATTTTTTTCAAAACTGTGATGCTACTCCATTATTGTATTTTTTTCACCAATATGTTGTTGATCCCCTAATAATTCCACTATTTCATCATCAATAATATATTCTTTCTCAAGATTGGAAACATCATCATGTTCAGAAGATATTGTCTACTTGAGTAGTCAAACATTTAATTTGTCTTGAATAATAACAATGCAATATACTTCATGCATAAAATTCCACATTTGCATGCATCTTACAAGAAAAGTGTTACCATCTTGAAGAGAGATATAATACTTCAATAGTAAAATATAACTAACCTTCATTACCTTTATTTAATATATCCTCAAACACTTGATTTCCTTTAATCTCTTTATGATGAATTTGAGGCTACTTATTCCCTCTTTAAAACTAGTCTTCCTCCCATCACTATTCTGGAGGTATGTCGTCAATGAACCTTGTAACCACAATGATGGGATGAAGGCTAGTTTTAAAGAGGTAGTCCAATCTATCATCAAGAGATGAAATAAAATCAAGTATCTAAGGATTAAAATATCTTAGGAACCTACACTAATGGAATTACTCAAAAAGTATCCTCAATTAAAGATAAATTGAAATACCTCCACTCTAATGGTATTGAAGAAATGAATCTCATCCCAACTACATTGGACATCACTTCTGTCTACTCAAGGATTCCTCAACTTCCAATTTTGGATATTTTTTTAATCCACTATAAGATCACTCCAATAAAATACATCCATTTAAATGGATAATCTTATAAATGAAATGAATCTATTCAATGCAATCCTAAATTTATTATTATTATATATTGCCATAAAATTTTCGAGGAACCATATATACATCCCATCATTGAAAGTAATACCATATATCTTGAAGTAGATATACAATTACCTCTAGGAATGTTCTAATTTGTGATTTAGAATGATATTATAGGTTGTAAAATATAATATTGAAGAGAGGTATAACCACAACAAAGTATTCTATCCTTTGAGGACATTACACTAGCCTTCAATCAAAAAAATATTCTTGTGGACCCTTGATCATCGAAGGAGTGATAACACTTTAACCGAGTGATAAACAGTGATAAAAGAAGAAGAGAGGTTTAGATATGGAATGCAATAAAGGGTTAATTACAATAGGGGGATCGTATCCCTTTATTGGGAATCTAAATTTAATAAAGTGTTCCTTGAGAATTGATGACCATCTCATATAAACTGATAATTTCATCACGTCAGAGTACTTCTTTCATTGAGTGTTTCAATAAATGTTTCAAGACATCTATGATTCTCTTTATGATTTATAATTTATGGGAAACCATTTGGGAGAAGTATCCAAATTCATTCATACAATATCATATATTTAATTCCCCACCAAATTCTACATTGGTCATATGTCTTAGCCTCTAATAAAAGTATATATAATCTTGAATTTCCATTTATGATTCAAGGATATAAAAAAACGTGATATCTATATTTTGTGCATTTTGGACATGGATAACAAATTACAATAATTATATAATATAAATATTCAAACCATCAAAATTATATTTTAATAAATTTTTGTTCTCTCTACCTTTATTCACCATGTTAGATAACTTTTCAAATTATTTTTTTATGCTATGAATTAATTATCTCTCTATTCTGATTAATAAATCTATTAATAAATCATATCTCATAGTTTTCTTGATTAACTATCCAACCATGGATAACTCATTTACTTTTGGGAAATACACTCTTTATATGTTGTTGTGTATTTCTAAGTCCATTTACCTAATGATTTCTCAACTCTATCTAATCTAGGAAATGTTTTAAATTTTTTTATCATACTTTTATCACCAAAGAAATTCCCCATCACTCTTTGAAACCCATGGTTAAAGTTAAATAATAATCTTGAATTAATTTAAAAAACAAAACTCTCACAACATACATTACTAAAATAATTTTTTGAATGTGACTAATTAATTCAATATTTTTTTGAATTCAATAAAAAATTATTCATCAAAGTTATAAATCTAAATAAACAATTTCAGGGTTTAAAAATTTACCTGAATAACTAAAATCCACAAAACATGTTTTTAATGATTTTTACACTTACCTTGGTCCCTATATGTTCATCACCCATAAATGAGGGCCACAACTTGGTATCCCCTAATCCTTAAGAAAATTTATAATTGATCTTTTAGAATCTATAATCTAGTATATAAGATGAATTACATTTGAGAAACTACCTAGACTTTGAAACCCTATATTATTCAAATGAAGAGAAAACTGAGGGGGGATGAGAGGTCTCCTTGTTAATGCCGTTAGGAGAGTAAACCATATATGGGTGTCTCTGGGGACAAAGGGTCTTGACACTCAAATACATATGAAATGAGAAAAATGATGAAATAGAACTACACTCATTGTATTTTAGTAAAAAAAATAAGAGATGTAGGGTTCTTTATGTTTTAGAACAGTGAAAATATGCAAAACACAGAAATCAAAACCTCAAACAACGATAGAGGAAGAGTAGAAAATAGCATACATTGAATTTTAACCTTGATTAATCTGAGGGAATATAGAGGATTCACACCGGTAGCAGAGGAGTTCCATGGGAGCTTGAGAATTGCAAGTGAATGATTCATGGTTACAGTTTTTTAAATAGATTAGGGACACTTTTAACAACGCTTTCCAAAAAGTGTTGATACGGATCCCTTTTATCAGTGCTAAATTTATAAGTGCTGATAAAATAAATATTTATTAGCACTAATAAAATGAATATTTATTAACGCTAACATTTTATCACTGATAAATATATCTTTAACAACACTAAGAAAGAGATGATAAAATTCTTATAAATATAATTATTTAAATAACTTTATTATAATTTTATAATTATTTAAAAATATTTATTATAATTTTATAATTATATATATATATATATATATATATTTATAATTATATAAATACTTATTTAAAAAATAAAAATTATTTATTTATAATAATTCTAAATATAGTAAATATACATTTATAGATATATTTATTTATAAATATTTATTTACAAATATATTTTTAACATTATTAATGGATATATAATCTTAAATACATGTATTTTAAAAATGATAAAAATGAATAATTCTAAATGAGTACACTTTAAAAATATTGAAAAAATGGATGAGTTTTATTAATTAAATGCAAGTTTTTTAAAAATATGGATATATATATATATATATTGAAGTGGGTGAAAACATATTGAAAATACTAAAACATTGTAGATAAATATATATAAATAAAATATATAAAATGATCAAATTCAAATTCAAATAATAATAATAATAAAAATCATTAAAAATGAATACCCTAACTGTAGAATTGAAAACAAACAAATACAATTCATCTACTAGAAACATAATATATATTAGATGTATCTTGTAATAATGAAATTCTAAAATATACTAAAATTTTAAAAAATTACATAAATATTAGGTGTATGTATTTCTATATATTGCGTAAATATATTTGTGGGTGTGTTTGTGTATAAAAATGCATTAAAACACACACACATACATGTACATGAAATAAATAAAACACACGACATTTGATATAGATTAAATTGAAAAATCAAACAACATTAAAAATGAATAAGACGTTAATTATTTTAATTAACATTTTATATATATTATATTTATTCATTTTATATATCTATATTTAATATATAATATTTATTAATATTTATAATATATATATATGTCTATTAAATTTATTCATTTTTATCAATAATTATTTAATTAATAAAATATTTTGTAATTTTCTTAATTTACTAAATTTTTTTATTTTTTTATATTTCATTTTATTCTGGACCTTTACAAGTGCTAAAAAAGTACTGATAAAGATGAAATTTATCAGTGAATTTTTCTAGTACTAATAAAGCCCAGCGCTGTTATAGATTTGTTTTTATTAGTGAAACTATAAATCTCCCTCTAATGTTTTTTGGATAAAAAATTTAGAAAATATTGGGAAACTTCTATATTTTCAAATATCATCAATTTTAGAAAACCGGCATTCTTACGAGTATCTCTATTTTGAATACTCATAATATTACGTGACCTTTAGACCAATTAAAGTTTGATATCTTCCAGAACATATTCTAAATATCCTTCCTCCTTAAAATTGAATTTCTAGAGTACTGGATTTATGATTTCTAGAAAGAATTCCATATCCCCTTCCATGTATGAATCCACACACCCATATATTTTAAATGACACTTTTGAAAAAATTAGAACTCATCCAATGAATCTTCAAGAAAATTCCATGGAATTACTAATACTAATAACTTAATATTTATATCACTAGGATAACACACCTACAAAGCATATCCTAGAGATTTAGAAACACCAATAGTTATTGTCAACAAATCCAACACATAACCTCTTGGGTTCAACACATATTGTATGTTATGATATGTTGAAACTAAAGGATTAATCCTATTTCATATGTGGATCCAAGCTATATCAAACCTTATGATCATATAATAGCTTATGATATCATATATCATATTATATACCAAAATAAAAAAAATCTATAGTGTATTTTATGATTACTAATAGAAAACGCACATATAGTGATGTTTTTTGAATCTTAGCAGTGGTTTGAACCATAATGAAATGTGGTATCGATATCAATTTCATGTTTTATTTTTAATATACCTAATAGTTTTATATAAATTCTGTAAAATACATTTTTTATATTGGTTTTTATATCGTTTTTGGTAAAAAACATGACAGTTAAAACCATTTCTAAATATGGAAATTATTTAGCTTTAGTTTAAATTGCCATTAATTTATTAAAATTATTTGGTGATGGTTAAGACTGATATGAAATATTTTCCATAGTTTATAGTGTTTTAAATCATAATGATATACTATAGTAAAACCATGTAATTTATATATCAAATTCTCAACATAAAATAGAACAATAAATATATAACCAATATATTTAGCAGATTTATATATATCTAGAAATTAAAACCTAAAAACACATTTCAAATAAAAAAATATAGAATCCATAAAACCGATATCAAGTAAAACAACATTTAATAACAAATGTATATTTTTAATCAAAAAAATATTTTAATAATTCATTAGTTTAGTTATACAACATATAATATGATCGGTATGGGGTTCAAAATTAATCATCATCATGATTACCCTCGATATGGGATAATGATCATCTATATCTCCACTACCTACTTCTAGCATTTTCATTATAATTTATTTTAAAATTTAACTAAGATATATGCATTTTAACTAAAATAGATACAAATTAGTGTTCCAAATGAATATAAATTTATAAAATTTACCATTTTTCTTTATGAAACCATAGAGGAAATATTATTGGAGATATTTCTAGTTATCTTATAATATAATTAATCTAATTCATTTTTTAGAGTAGTGAAATTCACATCCTGAATTTTTATATGACTTACTTATTCTAGGATTTTGTTTTACATAAATAAATTCCATTTGAGATTCTAGAGTAAGAGGTGAACTACATACTAGAGTAAATATAGGTATAGAAAATGATCTCGATGACCTTCCTAGGACCTTATATATAGATGGTCCATAATTCATCCTATGCACATGACTGGTATGCTCCATCCCAAGGACATACCAAACCAAATTATCCTGGGTGATCGAGTAGGAGTGCACATGGCTGACATCCCATAATTCCCTTATTTTTACCTATAAATCAAATATTAATTTAATTTAAACTAAAGTAATAATTAATAAAAAATGAAAAGATAAATGTTTATACCCCATCATATGTGGTATAATCAATCACATAACTATGATTATATTTTTATCTACATATAGCTATAATTCAACCATAGTAACCATACATTTTAGTTATTGTTGTACTAAAAACCCCAAATTCTAGAAGACATTTCATAACATCACTTGCTGAATAAGTCCATAAGATATATAATTATCAATACCCAATTAAAATTTCTATATGAGGGAATTAAACTCCAATATCTCATGATAAATCTCTATGATCTCCTGTAGACCTTACATAACACACACACACAAAAGAAGAATAAAAAAAATCAAACATAAAACACATAAAAATAATGGATTTATATTATTATGAACTTAATTATATACCATAGGAGAAACAATGTTACTCTTTTATTAATAATATAATTGAAAGAGACATAGTGTAAGTCTTTTGAATAAATTCCCCCATGTAGATTTATATAAAAGTATATTCAGTGCCACTATCTTCCAATATTTATGGATAACATCATTTCTTTATGATCTTTTAGAGTGTTCCTCTATCCCATTAAGGCCATCGACAATATCCCATTTTATGCACCACCTCGACTTCCGATTACCTGTGAATAATGAAAGCTATTCTTACATAACCCTTTGAATAATCATATGTAGCCCTTTTAGAATTTTCTAGGTTATTCATACATATATATCTGAGTTACTCCTAATAGTTTCATATAATCTTCCACAAATCTATTATCCAGATTCGATAGTCATATGTCCTTTCCACCTGCTCCAGCTTTTGCTTCTATTTCTGCCTCCATTTTTGGACTTTCTTAGTTCTACTATAATTCTTTAATCCAGTTCAAAAAATTATTCTACAGAATCCAAATTTCATGGAATATATAATTACTTC
The DNA here is from genome assembly GCA_963277665.1 of Viscum album. Lineage (NCBI taxonomy): Eukaryota > Viridiplantae > Streptophyta > Magnoliopsida > Santalales > Viscaceae > Viscum > Viscum album. The sequence continues at coordinate 795,844,041 of OY728126.1, read as the reverse complement.
ATAGAATTTTTTATCACAAATCCATACAATTAATCTCCCGCTTAAGAATTGTATTTCTCAGCTCTATTAAAATCCTTGGGTCAATTAGTGATTCTGTTTTACTCCTATAAAAATAGTTAAAGTGTCTTCATATTTCTTTCTAATTTACCCAATTCCCATTGAGGCATAAATCTATATCAAAATTTCCCAAAATATGACCTCCATTAGCATATCAGTCCGATTCTTACTTCCTTTTATCTATTGAATCTCCAAATCTCCTTATTCCATAAGCTTCAAGATGAAATTTTAACACCTCAAAATTCTAAAGTAGGAATGTTATATTTAATAGCATGTACAAAAAGAAACACCAATAATAGAAAGGAATATAATGTCTCGAGAATTTAGGATATAATTAATATTTTAGATAAATATGTTCTATAGCTTGTAATGAACACAACACTGAGTTAGCTTGAATTACATGAAAGAACAACTTTGTTTCTGTAGTTTTCATTATATACAATATTGAGTTTTACTAAACAAAAATATATTATTAAGTTATTATTATTTAATATAATAATATAAAACATAGCTATAAAATTTATAGTTATGAATAGGATTAAATAACTTATGACAATATATGATTGAATTAATTTATTACAAATGAATTATAAATGAGTATAAGAACCAATTGAATATAAAGGTAATGTTTTTATAAAAAACTATTTTTATGATCAAAAATTTGTTTTATCATAATAAATTAAATTAATTAAAATTATTGAGTGATATTAATTTAATATATATATATATTATATACTTAATAATTTTTTTTTTAAATTCATCCAATATATTTTATAGGTATAATATTTGAATAAATCTAGTTTTATGCTTAAAAAATTGTATTTTTCTAAAAATGAATTTTTACCATCATTTATTAGTGAACCTATTTTAAATATAATTTTTGGAAATTTTATAAATTTTATATGTCAAAATAAACTTAATTTTTTAAATTGTAATATAAAAATTAGCTTAGGGTTATTTTTTTGTATTTGTTTTCTGAAGTTTCATTTTTTAACGAATAGTTTAAAATACTGAATTTTGATTCAAAAATATTTTTTATAATTTATTTATAATTTTAAATTAAATTTTTTTTGATTTTAAATATTAATTATAAAGATTTTACAACTATTATGTCATTGGATTCAATTTTATTTTGAAATTGGATTTAAAAACTTACTAAACTTTTAAATGTTTTTACTTTATAAACAGGCATTGTCATCCCGTCTGCAGGATTAATTTTAAATTAATTCATTAAAAATATATGATTGGAATTTGATAAATTGGATTCAATATTTTGAATTTAATAATTTATAATTTTTAATATGGTGAACTTAATTTTTGACCAAAAATATTAGTGAATGTAATTAAAATTAATTACAACGGTTAAGAGAAAAATTAGCTTAACATGGGACTAAAACTTAAAATTAAGGGATAAAATGACCTAGAAAATTGTACAAAATCCATTGGATGAAAATATTCTACCTTATCCTCCATTATATTGAATTTGGTTCATTATTGGAACCACTTTACGTGGGAGAAACATGGGTGATATTCCCTTTTCAAAAATTTACAAGAATGGCACTCCTCATCCACTATAAAAAGGTACTCACCCATCCCACTTTGTCACATATATAAATCTATTTGGATCACCCAAAAACTTCCCAAATAATATCCCAACATCCCTACCCTCATCCTAGAAGACTAAACTTGGGAATAAAGTAAACCATGGATTCCCTTTGGTGCAAACCAAAAGGAGTTACCTGAAAAAGAGGTAACATTCTTCAATGCACAATTATGTTTTTTTGTTTATACACCCCTTAATTTATTATTATCATTATACGATTATATACAAAAATTAGTATCATAATTATATTAATATGTTTTTATGTTAAGGTTTCGGCCTACACCTACACACACTTCCTTCAAATGGGTAACGAACTTGCTATTCGTGTACGGCGAACTAACGCCTCACAAAATGACGTCATTCATTTTTTTCTTTACCACATATCATGATTGGTAATTATTCTAGAAAAACTATTTTTATATGATATATATGATATATATATATTTTTTAATACTTATTTAATTTTTATATAACACAAACCTTCATGTTTTTATTTTGTGTAAATACGATAACATCATTTGTGGATATATGGATTACCACCTCCTCAAAATGATGTGATACGTTCAAAAATTACATGGAATATATTAATGTTTAGTTTAATTAAACATATGTTACATAAATAAAATATATAAGATATTAATTGAATAATTAAATTTATAGAAAAATAATATATTATCTTCTTTATTACCCTTTCACACACTAAAAAAGTGATAACATCGTTCGTGGACGTGTGGACTATCGCCTCCTCGATGCAATGTGATCCATTTTACATCACAAGGATTATATATATAAGTATATATTATTAAATAATATTTTATTACGATATAATTATCAGTATGGAAAGGTATATGTTACTTACCTTATTTTCATAACAATCATTGAAAAATGAGAACTTTACTCATGCGTACATATAACCTACCATCTCCATGATTGTAACATTGGTTCATTTTTCATAACCACATTTAAATTTTGGTTTTAAAAGTATAATTTATGTATAAATATTATTATTATTTCATTATTTTTATTCTGTATATATTTATATAATAACCCCTTTGACCATAGTTGACCTACCAAAGTCATGACACATAAACTTAATATGGTCAAAACACCAGATGTAAACTAAATTGTTTAAGTAGTTATTTATAAAATTGTAATAAGTTAAATAAAAGAAATGATAAACATGAAAAAGGTATTAATAAAGTATATAATTAACATAAGTTTTTTATTTAGGAATATAAAGATATACGAGACAATTTAGACTCAAGGTAAGACATTTTCATCACACCTTTTACATCTGTGAGTTAAATGTCATATTCACCAATTACTTATTTTTTTGGTGTATCTACTGAAAATTTTGATAAATTATATAATTATTCCTTTTATCTTCATGGTATTTATGGTTTTAGTTTGAATTATCTCATCCAAGGGGGTTTGACTTGAAAATTACCAAGCGGTAAAAGTTATATTTTCAATATCACTTTATTTTGTGATTGTAAACTTAATATTGAAAAAATTACTACCTTATAATAATTTTTATTGTAAATTAAATTTATATTAAATATCCACATCCTCATGAAATTTATATTATTATTTCCTAAAACATATACCATTTTTACAAATAGTGTTCACTTTGACAATTATTTGATTAACTAGGGAGTTATTGATAAATTTGTATTTTTTATTCAATATAGATATTTGATAAGTCATGTTTGTTAATTAAGTAAATAGATTATTTGATATATGAAGAATGATATATATATGATCTATACAGGCCGAGGACCAGTTAATGCAAACCCCTCTATGCATCTATAGTTTCGTGAGATCAATCAGTTAGCCAAATCAGAGTAGTTTAAACTATATTGATAATAAATCTTGATGGTAAATGTATCATGTGCCTGAAAAAAATGACATCCAATAATTAAGTATTTATTTTATTGAGAATTCATTTAGTATTATTATTATCCATGATATTTTTTATTTTATAATATTTATGGATGTATTTCACTCTTAGTTTATTGACTAAATGGCATGTGTTTTAGTTATTTACATTGACATATTGATTATTCCTTATCCAATTATTTAAATGGATTGTGTTATCAGTTATTTAACTTTATATGTTGATTTATTCTTATTGATTAATTATTGTTTCCTTTTTACATACCCTTATCAAGCATTTGATCTCACCCTTATTATGTTTACTTTCCCTTGGTTATGAAGAGGAATCCTTTGAATGAGTTTCAAGGATGCTGAGATTTTATTTTCGTTATGCTTGATTTTATTTTCCCAATTTAATATGGGTATCATGTATGTAATTTGGTTTTCCAAAATTTATAAACTATTTGATCCCTTGGGATTTGAAGCTTGTATCTTTTCCAATGTAATAAATTTATTTACGAGCTCTGGGATTCTAGGGTCGGGGTGTTACAAGTGGTATTAGAGCAGGTTTAGTAGCAACTTTGGAAACTAGATTTAGAAAAATTAGATTATTGAACATAACCCTAAGATATACTTTGGGGATAAGTATATAATAACATCCCAGAATTTTGGTAAGGTGGATATTATGTGGTTCTTCCTAGAAATACATCCCTGACTGGATACTATAAGTAGACATGATTTTGACACATATGTTCCTAGGGATAACAACTCTAAAAAGGTGTGTCAAGCCTAAATCGAGTGTAACATGGTGCACGACAATGTGCTTTACTACCCAACTAGTTTGAAATTCCTGGTGGATACAATTAGAATAATTAAAATTTTCTTTACAGTTCATTATGAAGGATTTAAAAGTAAATATATACCTAAGGAAACCATGTTTATGATTATGAGTTTAGATATGCATAAATTTCTTAATTTATGGTAGGTGTTAAAATATATTTATAATTATACAAAGTTCATAATTTTATGATCTAATCTAGTATACTATATTGTTTAGAAACATCACCTAGAAATAATAATGGAATCAATACTCATAGAAAATGTATATGTTTCCATATTGAGAAATATGATATAGTAGGTATTGAAACTGAGTAAGTTATGAATATTTTAGGGTAGCTTAATCAAGTTATAAAAAATTATCTTGCATGGATGGAGAATCCTATTCCATAATGAGATTATCTAATGTTGTATTGATTTAAGTGATAGAGGCCCCATCATTTAGTGGGACTACTGATCCAATAACAGCTGAGAAATGGATTAAGACTTTGAAGAATATATTTATGAAATTGGGATGTAGTGAAATGAAAAGTTACACTTTTTGGGTATTGTCTCAATGATGATGCCAATAAATGGTGGTCGTTGATTTAAAATACTATGGAGGAAGAAGAAATAAAACTAATGAAATTTAAAGATTTTAAGGGCACATTCTTTTACAAATATTTCCCTCATGAGAAAAAAACTGAGATGAATAAAAAGTTTCTTAGTTTAAATAAAAATGAGGAAGAATGTGTTGTGGAGTATGAAGCTACCTTTACATGGTTAACAAGGTATGATATACATTTCATACTCAACATAGAGTGAAATATTGAACATTTCCTTGGGGGTCTTAAGCCAAGTCTCCAAAGGTATTTGGTGTCTAAATGTTTTTCCCTATATGATGAAATAGTTTTATGTGCCATCAAGATATATAAATAATTCTCTAAGTCTTATGGCTTAAAAGGGAAGAAATAAAAGAAGATAAAAGAAGAGAAAATAATAGATAAGGGGAAAAAGAGAAAGAAGGGTTTTCCCAAATGTGATAACTATAGAAATAAAAACCCTGGTAATTGTTTGAAAGGATTGGGAGTTTGTTATAAGTGTATTGAAAAGGGTCATTATGTTAAGGAATAAAAAGAGAATAAGTAAAACAATTCTATTTATTGTTATAGATACAAGGATATAGGGCACTATTCAAATGAATTCCCCAAGAATCAAGGGAATATACCTTCAAATAAGCTAATGGATCAAGGTCAAACATATGTTATTGACACAAATGAAGTTTAATGATTAATATGATTTTATATTTGTATCTAATAAATATCTTGTTAAAGTATTTCATTGATGATGTTCTCATCATAAAATTTATGAAATATGTAAAGATTACACTGCATTACTTTTTCATTAAATATTTAAGATCATATGTTTAATGATACCAAGAAAAGTGATTCAGTAGTAAGTTAATTTTTTTGGAAAACACATGGTTAAGGGAAACATAACCTTTAATATGTTCTTGATACCGAGATAATTATGATTGAATAAATAAATGATTGATTTGGATAAAGTAAATTGGATAGTACTAACTACCTTGGAATTGATTAATGGTTTGTTGAAAAAGTGGTTTATGACATCATTGATGGATTTTAAAACACTTTTGGATTTTAGGAATATATCCAATAACATTTTATAATTAAATAATAAGGAATAATTCCTTTTTCCAATAAGGTTTTATGTTAATTCAAGTTATTACCATGTTTCAAGAGAATACATAATGAGGGTGTTCACATGTTTATTATGTGATGATTAGAGAGATACTTTATGTTGTTTGGATAAAAAATAAGTTAATTTTGGAAATTCAGTGACCTCCTTTATGAAATTGTTGGATCATAACTGCTTGGAAAAGTGGACCATTTATGAAATGGATTAAGTTTATATTTGAACGGGGTTTTATAGATTAATGTATTACTTCACTATATGAAGAATATTATGTTAATATATGAAGTAGAAATAGTTAAAGGAGTAATAAAATGAAAAAATTATGTTTATAGAAACACATTTTTACTTATATTCTTAGAGTGTGAAATAATTTCTAAACTCTAGGAAAAGGGTCTTGAAATAAAAATTTGGTCCTATTATAATCATTTTTTATTATATAAATGACCCTTATTCACACCTTTTTTTATGGTTTTTTGTTCAATAACTTTATTATGAAAATGTTTTATATCACTCTCTATCAGAACTTTATAGTGATATTTCTCTTCCATATCCATGTTTTCATTAATGTTCTCTTATTAGTAATCATAATTTTGTGGTGACCTTCAATTTACTTTTCCCTCTAATTAATAATATTTGATATTGAACCTATTTAAGATGTATGTTTTTCAAAAATATAATTTTAAAATATCAAAACCTAAATTACCATGATAAAATTTAAATTGTGAGGACTTAATTTAATTAAGGTGGGGAGAATGTAACACCATCAAATTATAAAGAAATAATGTTGTATTTAATAATGTGTATGACACAAAACACCAAGCGTATAAAGGAATATAACATCTTAATAATTTAGGATATATTTAATATTTTAAAAAACATGTTCTATATATTTTAATGCACAAAATACTGAGTTATATTGCGTTACATTCAATAATGACTTTGTTCGGTAGTTTACATTACATGTAAGTCTAAGTTTTACTGAACGACAATATATTATTAAGATATTATTATTTAATATAATAATATAAAAACTAGACATTAAATTTATGGTTATTAATAGAAATAACTAACTTATGAGAATATATGTTTGAATTTATTATCTAAAATTAATTATAAATGAATATAAGAACCAATTTAATATAGAGGGAATGTTTTTATAAAAAACTATTTTATGCCCACAAAGTCATTTTATACCAAAAAAATAAATTAATTAAAATTAGCGAGTGATATTAATTTAATATATATATATATAATATTAAATAAAATATTTTTTACATTCATCCAATATATTTGATAGGAATAAAATAAGAACAAATCAAGTTTTAGGCTTAAAAATTATATTTTTATAAAAAGGCAATTTGGAAGCCTTTTAATGGAGAACCTATTTTAAATACAATTTTTAAAACTTTTATAAATTTTATATGAAAATTTAAAATTAATTTTTTAAATCATAACATTAAAATTAGATTAGGGTGTTTTTTTTGTATTTTTCTGTGATTTTTTATTTTTTGATGAATATTGAAAAATACTTAATTTTAATTCAGAAATGATTTTGAATATAATTTATTTATAAGGTTAAATTAATTTTTTATTGGTTTTAAATATTAATTATATCAATTTTACATATATTAATCCAATTTAGTTCATTTGAATCATTTTCACTTTGAATTTGTTTATAAAAACTTAATAATTTTTTTAACATTTTTAATTTAAAAACCCGCATTGTCATCCCATCTGCGAGATTAATTTTAAATTAATTTCTACCAATTATGTGATTTGGTTTTGAAAAAATGTATTCCATATTTATAATCATAATAATTTATAATTTTTTATAAGGTTAACTTAGTTTTTGAAAAAAAAATATTAGTGAATGTAATAAAAATCAATTGCAGCGATTAAGAGAACAATTAGCCCGACAAGGGACTAAAACTTAAACTTAAGGAACAAAATTATCTAGATACTTGTCAAAAATCCATTGTATGGACATATTTATACCTTATAATCCATTTTATAGAACTTTTTTTTATTATTTATGCCACTTGACATGGAAAAATGTGGGTGTAATTCCCTTTTAAGAAATTTACAAGAATGAAAATTCTCCTCCACTATAAAGGGCACTCACCCATACCACTCATTCACACATATAAACCCCTTTGTATCCCCCAAGATATTACTAAATAATATCCCAACATATCTACCCTCATAATAGAAGCCTCACCCTAGACATAAATTAAACCAATAATTCTCTTTGGTACAAACCAAAAGGAGTTACCCGAAAAAGAGGTAACATTCTTCAATGTGTATTTATGTTTTATTTGTTTCTCCACCACTTAATTTTTTATTATTACATGATTATATAATAAAATAATTATCCTAAATATATTGATATGTTTTTATGTTAAGGTGTATACCTTCACCTACACACACTTCTATCAAATGGGTAATGAACTTACTATTCGTGTATGGTGAACTATTTCCTCATGAAAGGATGTTGTTTGTTTTTCCTTTACCACCTATCATGGCTGGGAATTATGATGGTCACACTATTTTTATATGATATATATGATATTTATGTTTTTTTAATACTTATTTAATATTTATATAACACATAACTTCATGATTTCTATTTTGTGTAAATATGATAAGATCGTCTGTGGACGTGTGGACTACCGCCTCCTCAAAGCGATGTGATACATTCACACATTACATGGAATGTATTAAGGATTAGTTTGATTAAAAATATGTGAAATACATAAAATATATATTATATTAATAAAATAAATAACTTTCTATAAATATAATATATCATTTTCTTTATTACCCTTTCACACACTGAAAAAGTGATAATGTCATTTATTGACGTGTGGACTACTACCTCCTCGAAGCGATGCTATCCCTTTTACATCACAAATATTATATATATATATATATGAATATATGATTAAATAATATGGTATTTATTATATAATTATCATTATGAAAATATAAATTATACTTACCTTATTTCCATAACGATCGTTGAAAAATGGGAATGCTACTCATGCATACGTATGACCTACCATCTCCTTGATTGTAACATTGGTTCATTTTTCATATCCATATTTCATGATTTGTTTTAAAAGTATAATTGATGTATAAATATTATTATTATTTCATGATTATTATTCTGGATATGTCTATATAATGACCCTTTTCACCATAGTTAACCTACCAAAGTCATTTTGACACATAAGCTGAATATAGTCAAAACACCCGATGTAAACTTAATTGTTTAAGTAGTTTTTTAAAACATTGTAATAATTAAAATAAATGTAACGATAAAAAATGGTATTAATAAATTAAATAATTAACATAAGTTTATTATTCAAGAATATAAAGACACATGAGACAAGTTAGACTCAAGGTAAGATATTTTCATCTCACTTTTTACATATGTGAGATAAATGTCATATTCCCCACTTACTTATTTTTATAGTGTATCTACTTAGACTTTTGATAAATTATATAATTAACCCTTTTATCTTCATGGTATTTAACGTTTTAGTATTAATTATCTCATCCAAGAGGTTTTGACTTGAAAATTACCAAGTGGTAAAAGCTATCTTTTTCAATATCACTTTCTTTTGTGATTGTTAACTTTATGTTGAAAAAATCACTTCCTATGATAATTTTTATTGTAAATTAAATTTATCTTAAATATTTATATTATCATGAAATGGATATTGTTATTTCCTAAACCATATACCATTTTTACATACGGTTTTTACTTTGATAGTTATTTGATTAACTAGGTAATTATTGATAAATCTTTATCTTTTATTCAATATAGATATTTGATAAGACATGTTTTTTCATTAATTAAATTTATTATTTGATATATGAGGAATGCTATAGACATGTAGTATATAGGTTTTGGACTAGTTAATGAAAGCCACTTGATGCATTGGTAGTCTCATGAGATGAATTAGTTGGCCAAATCAAAGTAGTTTAAACTATCTTGAGAATAAATATTGATGGTAATGGTATCATGTGATTGGAAAACATAAAGTCCAATAATTAAGAATTCCCTTTATTAATAATTCAGTTAGTATTATTATTATTCATGAGTTTTTTTCTTTGAAAATATCTATGTATGCATTTTATTCTTAGTTTATTGACTAAATGACATGTGTTTCAATTATTTACCTTGCTATATTGATTATGCCTTATCTAGTTATTTAAATGTCATGTATTCTCATTTATTAACCTTTACATGTTGATTTATTATTAATGATTAATTATTTATTCTTCTTTACTTACCCATACTAATAACTTGATATCACCCTTATTATGTTTCCTTTTCCTAGGTTATAGAGAGGAATCCTTTAAATGATTTTCAAGGATGTTGGGCATTTATTTTTGTTATTCTTTATTTTATTTCCCCAATGTAATATGGGTATCATGTATGTAATATGGTTTTCCAAAACTATTAAACTATTTAGTCCCTTGGGATTTTAATCTTGTATCTATTCCAATGTAATAAGGTAATGTCCCAGCTCTTGGCTTCTAGGGTCGGAGTGTTATAGAAATCATACTTCAGTTGGATATGTTTTTTTCTTGAGTAAAACACTATTTTTTGAAAAATGGATTTCACCCTGACTATCATAGAATATTATTATGATCTAGTTCTTCATTTATAGTTCCTCCAATAATCCATTCAACTATATAATCTCCTTATATGATTTTATTATGGAAACATACTCTAATTTTGTGACTAATACATCCAACTTACAATAGTTCCTTTATAAGTAAAAAAATCTATTAGTACTTCGTGATGTTTCTACAAATCCTCTAAATACCGCATCAATATACCCCTATAAAATATTATCTACTTTGAAATATAAGTCTAGTTCTTATGAACCTTTGAGATAGTAGAGTATCCACTTCATCGTTTTGCAGTTCTCATTCTTTAGATTTTCTATGAATCTTCTAACTACTCACAATGCTTGAGAAATTTACTTCCATTTAAAAATATTTATATACATATAAATTCCAGAAACTTGTAACATCCCATGATACAACACTCTCTCACATGGAAAACATTATTTGGTTACGTGCCCTCAAGCATGTTTCCCCATATGCCAGAGGCTACCGACTAGAAGCGAGGGTGTGATATGTATAGTGGGGTGACTAAACCCCCTAGTATAGAGTACAACATAGTATAAAAAATAGTTAATAATAAATATAAGAGTAATGGAAAATAATGGATATAGTATATAATATAGTTGGAAAGTAAAGGAGAAACCAATAAACCAGTAATAATGTATCATGAAATGATAATATGAGATGTATCTAAATTTCAAAATGAAAACAATAAAAATAAAAGAATCAACTAACAGAAAATAATCCCAAAAGTCCCCATTCTTGAACCCCATGTCGGATGCATCTCCAAACTCCATCCCATCTTGCAAGAAAAAAAAGAATCAACAACAATGTCCCTTTCCATTGTCGAAACCTACATCCATGTAATCTTATCGGGTATGAAACAGAGGCCCAAATAGGGTGTGACTAAAACTTAGTAGGCCGACACCGTCATGTCTAAACAAAACTAGTCTAATAATAAGTGTATGTAATAAAATGATAAAAAAGTGTATTAACTAATCAATTAATAAAATACATCAATACACCTACATTGAAACCATTCTGAAATCTCTATAAGCATATATAACACCCATTCCATCCATTACAATAAACTATGGTATAATAAAAAAACTAGGAAGATCCCTCTGTATAAGCATTTCTACCTCCGAGCATAGCTCTATATATAAGAATTGTAGCATGGGACTTGGCAGATCCCACTCAATATAATAATTACAACATCAGATCGGGCCAATGCCCTATATAATCATTACAACATGGGAATGGGTAAAGCCCACTCAATATAAGCATTACAACAGAAAACTGGGAAAATCCAATTATATAATAATTACATCATGGGACTATGTAGAGCACACTCAATATAAACATTACAGTAATGACATCACAATATCACATCATAAATCTCAATGATTAATTATGAAAGTTACCATTTTTCTTTTAATTACACTTTCAATTATATCTCAAATGATCAAAAATCATATAAATAAGAAATAATCCATTCCCTAGGGATTATATATCAAGAAATAACCTTAGGTATCATGTCATACTAAAAAAAATTTGAGACATTATCCATGTTCTTATTATTTAAAGGTTTTCTCACCCAACAGATAGCCATAAGCCAGGTCACATCAATAGTTGAACCTAAAAGATTCCAAGAAATATTAAAATCAATGATTTACCATAAAGAAATGCTTATTTTAATTAGATTTCATGTTACATTGTCACAATCACAATATTTCATATACTTCACAATGAAACAGACCATAGGGTTGGGTTTAGACTCCCGAATTTTAACTGGTGATTAACAAAATGCTTCTAATGGAAAACACAGACAAAGATGAAGGAGTAGAAGACCACAAGAAGATCCTAGATCAACCCAGGTTAATATAAAAACCCAGAACAAACCCATGGTCAAAATATTTACACTGCAATAATGAGGGATGAGGGAATAGAAGGGAAACCAAATAAGAAACACTCAACAGGGATCCAATGTTTAATTAGGATGTCCAGAAGGGAGGAATAGACTCCAAAATTTCTTGGAATTTTCTCTAGGATTGAGAAGAGATGGATTCACATGTTGGAATGAAATAAAATCATACGCACTACCCACTTAAAACTGTTGGGTTTTAGGAATGCACAGATTGTAATCCTTTCACATCATGTATTTCTCAACTATTGAGATACATAAAAAAACCCATCTCCCCGGGTTAATATTTATCTTAATATACATTTAAATGATGTGAATTAGGTTCATGATGTGTAACCAATTCATGTCATGAACCAGTTCACAACATGTGTCTCACGACAATTATATGTCATGTAACATGTATATGACGATTAATTTTCTAATAACTAGTTTTCACCCCAGCTTTTGTAAAAGTGACCGAACCACCTCTAAAGCCTTCCAAACTCACAGGAAACACTCATAAGCCCATTTAAAATGTTTATAACTAGAATCCATTAATTCAAATAAACATAAATTTCTGAAATTTAAGTCATTTCCCCCCAAAAAGGCTCTCCATCTAAAAAAACCTAACCACTAAGGTCTAATGAAAAACTCAAAGAGGGATGTACCTAGAAAAATACAAGATCTTACAACCACCCCACCATATAATAGATCGTACCCAAGCTACTCCAAGAATCACTATGGGGTATCAATGAACAAGTCTATTTAGTTTTGTCTTATGTTAAACTCCCTCTATCAGGTCTCATCCCGAACACACCCATGCTGTCACTACACTCAAACCAGATGTATAATCCTACCCCAAAGATAATTCTCACTACAATACATAATTTGTATTAGATGCTCCTCAAAGGATGTATCATCACAAAGCTTGATATCCTTGATGTCTACCACATGTTAAGGGTTAGGATAATATCTCCAAAGATCGGACTTGTGAAACACATCGTGCATGGAACTATAACACTATGGAAGGGCTAATCAGTACGCCACGAGACTAAACCTATCCACTAAGTCAAACAGTCCAAAAAACTTGGGTACTTTTTTCCTAATATAACATTTCCCCAACCTAGGTGACACCCAAAGAAAAAAACGATGACCAACCTTGAACTCCATAGGTCATCTCTGATGGTTAGAATATGATTTATTCCTAATCTACATGGTCCCAAACCACCTCTTGATGAACTAAACCTAGTCATACATCTCTTGAATGATACTAGGCCCAACAAGCATTGACTCACCTGCCTCTAAACAATGAAGAGGAAAATAGAATAGAATTCCATAAAAATCCTCTAAATATTCCATCTGGATCAATGCCCAAAATATGTTATTATATGAAAACTGCATGAGTTCCATATATATCTCCCATGAATCACCGAAATCCAAAATACAGGCTCATAACATATCCTTCAAAACTTGAATAGTCCATTTAGATTGACCATCAGTCTAAGGAAAATAGGCTGTGCTCAAAATAACCTATGATCCCAGATCCTTCTAAAGACCCTTTCAGAGCCACAGTGTGAAATGAGGATATCTATAAGAAATGATACTCCTTAGAAAACTGTGCAACCAAACTATCCCACACACCTAGATACTTCCCATATCATCGACTGTGAAGGTCTCCTTGATAGGCATGAAGTGGGATACCTTTGTCATTCGATCCATGATCACCCATAATGCATCATTCTTATGGTGGTATCCTAGGTAATCATATCAAAAATTCCATATAGAAATCATTCCATTTCCACTTAGGATTGTGCAGAGGCTTTAATAGTCTAGCTGGCCTCTAATTCTCGACTTTCACTTACTAATAGGTGAAAAATATCACAAAAATACCTATTACCTCCTTTATTCCTAACCACTGGTACTTTTTATGGATATCACGATATATTTTTTTCAATCCAAGATGCACTGCCCATCTAGAAACATGAAACTCTCTCATCCTATCCTTGTGAAATACCATAAGAAACCATACCCATACACAAAAAATAAAAGAATTTACACTTCCAAGAGACCATCCTAATGATGTCTCTCCACCATATAAGTTGTCTCTCAGAACTAATCCCTCTAGATTAGATAACTACCCTATCTTTTTCTGGTCCAAAATCACAAGTATAAAGAATATCAATGTCATAGCTACTCATACATGGGACTCTAAGACATCTAGATGAATGTATGTAAATAGTTACATTATCCACCACTGATTGAAAGACTCCTACACTACCTCTTTCTGCATATTTCAAATCAAATAGTTTTCAATGATGTTTCCTTTTCCTAGTGTATAATCAAATTCAAATTCTAAAGACTATAGATACTCAAACCACTTCCTCTGCTGAATGTTCAGGTCCCATTGAGAAAATATGTAGATGAGGCTCTTTTAGTTTGTGTATACCAAAAACCTCTCTACCATAAGATAATGTATCCAAAATATCAGGGCATGTAACACTGTATCTAAATCTAGAACATGATTAAGTAAATTCCTCTTATGTGGTCTCAGCTATCTCAAGCCATAAGTAACCACTCAATCCTCCTACATTAGAAATTATCTGAGTTAAAATCTTAATGTATCACAGTACATGGAATATATATTACCTAGAATAGGTAAAGTGAGGATAGTTGTTGAGGTCATCCTTCTCTTCAGCTCCTGAAAAGATATATCACAAGAATTCAACCAAAAAAAATGCACTCCCTTCTTGATTATCCCTAACATCGGTGCTTCCAGACAGGATAATTCCTAGATAAAACTATGATAATAACTAGATAAACCTAGAAAAATTTTAATCTCAAAGAAATTCTTGTGCTGATTCTAATATATCAATGTTGTAATCTTCTCTGGGTCTACAGAAACTCCTACCATTGATATGACATATCCCCAGAAGTGCACTTTATGAATATAGAAATTTCATTTGGTTAGCTTGGAATAAATTCAATGCTCTCTCAATGTACTTGGGATGATGTCAAGATGTTTGTAATGATCGTCTGCTAGCTGGGAGTACACTAATATTTCATTGAAAAAATACTACAAATTGATCCAGAAAAGGATGAAAGATATGATTTATCATGTCCATGAATACCTCTAGTGTTTTGGTCAAACCAAATGGGATCACTATGAACTTATATAATTCATACCTACTCATAAATGTAGTCCAAGGTATATCCAATGGTATCACCCTAAATTGGGAGTATCCATATCTTAAATAAATCTTGGAGAAGATCTTAGAACCCCTCAGGTGATTGAAGAGATCACCGATGTGGGGAAGAGGATAATAGTTATTGACTGTCATCAGGGTTAATATCTGATAATCCACACATAAGTGCAAGGTACCATCATCCTTCTTCATGAAAAGAACCAAAGAACCCCATGGATACATATTAGGCCATATGAAACCTTTATCTTCCATATCTTCCAACTAAACTTTCAACTCCTGTAGTTCTACTAGTTTCATTCTATAAGGAAGAATGGAAACTGGTCCTACTTCCAACACCAACTCGATCATGAACATGATCAACCACTTAGGTGGTATGCCATTGAACTCATCAGGAAAGAGATCCTGAAATTAGTTTACCATTGGATTTAACTAATCCTATGAAATTCCACCATCATATACAATAAGTCTTTCTAACTGAGCCATGTGACAATCCAATTTTCACTAAATTGGTCCTGTATGACTGGCATAAAGATCCCACTCACCTTATTGAGTATAACTGCTTCCTTCTAGAGATATAAATGTAAATATTGTCCGATAATTTTCAATATGATCCTGGTATAGGAATAACCAATCCATAGTAAGAATAAAATTGAATCCTACCATTTCCATCACAAATAGTTCCCACAAGAAATAATAACCATCGATCTCAAGATAACATACCTTGAAATGTTTGATATTCTCTAAACACACTTCCGATGGTGTGTCAATGGTCAAAGAACTATCCATGATTTCCAAAAACAATCCCAACCAGTTTGTAAAAAATATTAGATAAAAAGGAATGCAGTTCTCCAATATAAAAAATACAATCAAGGGTAGATGATACAAGAATCATAGCTATGATTGTAGAAGGTCCTGCATAAACAATAGCTTGAGTAGTTTTCATAACATGTAACTGATTGACCTCTCTTCTCTTAGCTCTAGACTAACTCCCCGAAGCTATTCCCTCTACTCGGTATTTGCATTCTTGTACTGGGGAACTAAATCCCCAGCCTCGACCTGAATATCTTGTGTAAATCCAGCTATATCTCTAGTAAAGAATAGATAAGTGCTTCCTAGACTCTAGTACTTATCCCAATACCTTTCTATTTCTCTTCTATAAAAATTTACCAAAAACTTTAGAATATGGACCATATTTCCACAAGAGTGATACTCTAAAGAGAGGTGTAGATACTAAGGATTCTTGTGGAACAACTTTCCACACTGATAGATCTTTAATAGAACATGATCTTGAGATGGATCCTCACTTCCCAAACTACTATTATCACTGCTTCATTGGAAAAAATTGTCATAGCAGTGCTTCTTTCCACCAGAAGAAGAGCTTCCAGTTTGACCTACTGAAATAGCTTGACCGTTGCTCTAGGCCTCTCTCAGATTTCATTCTGTTATGCATTTCTAATTCATCATATCTAAAACTATAATCATATGAAAAGCCTTTACCCGTGACTTGATCTTGTTGTGAATCCGTCCTGAAAATGTCCCTCCCTTTAGATCTCATTAATAGTTAAAGATGGTGCAAAATATTGAAGTTTAGTGAAACTTTTAGCAATGTCCATCATTGATAAGACCTCATATGTTAGATGCATGAACTCAAAAGCCTTATCATTCCTAAACATATTTGTATAGAACTGGATGAATAAATTTTCTTTGAATTTTTTATAAGATAACTCCCCCTTATTTCTATCCTACTCTAGAATATCCCACCAATGTTTGGTTGGTTTATAGAGCATATACACATCAAGCTTCACCATCATATCCATGGGTGTCTCAAGATTCTAGAAGATCATCGAGAATAGATCAATCTAGAACTTGGCTACCTAGGGGCCTCCCTACCAAGTGAACGTAGGAAGATGTTGCAACTAAAACTCTCTCACCATCTCAGAGATTGAAGGAATGGTGTGAACAGTCTCCCATTCCATGGATTACATGACCCTTATATAGATGTATCAAATATAAACATCTATCTAATCCTTAGGATCCAATAGAATCTTCATATTAGATTTATTAAGAGATCAATGATTTCCACTCTTCTGATTCTCAACTCAAAGATGATGTGGAGGCATTTTCCATATAAGACAAACACACTCCTTGGAGCATTGGATATAACAATAAGGTCAACCTCAACTGGTGAAAAAAATAGAGAACCACTGACTCCTAATATATCTAAACATGGATTAAAAGTGTTTTATTATGACATAACAGTTCATTCATTTCCTTTATCAGATATAAAAAGTATCTCATATCATAGTTCATATTAGCATGTATATATCACATGAAATTAATATGTATCTATCATAAACAATTCATGTAAATATATATCTATATATGCCTATCAGGATGCATGCATACTCATATCGTGCCATATTAGGCCATGAGTATAAATCTCAATAAACAACATCATCATGAAACCATAACATCACAAAACATGTGAATCAACCAAAGTGAAATAACATCAACTATATCAACAGAAAAACATAAACAACAGTCCCATCCTTGGGAACTTGGATTTTCCCATACATAGGTTAGTTACTCACATGCACAAGCTCATTAACAAGTCCCAACACATCCTAGTATCCTTTATACACTTTATAAACATTAAATTAATAGAAAATAAAAACCCACTCCTTTGATACCACTTTGTAACATCCCCTGATCTGTCACTCTTTCATGTGGAAAAAACAGGTTGGTTACATGACCTCAAGATTACCTCCTCGTATGCTAGAGGCTTCCAACTAGCAGTGGGGGTGTGATATGTATAGTGGGAAGACTATAACCCCTAATATAGAGTAAAATATAGTAGAAATTAGAGTAAAAAAAATCAATGGAAACAATACATAATAAAACTAGAAAGTAAAGGAGAAACCAATAAACCAGTAATAATGTATCATGTAATGAAAATATGAGATGTATCTAAATGTAAAACTAAAAAATAAATAAATAAAAGAATAAATAGACAAAAAATAATCCCAAAATACTCCAGTCTCAAACACCATGTTAGACCAATCTCTAAACTCCATCCCATTTAGTAAGCAATAAAAGAATCAGAAACAAGGTTCCTTGCCACTTTTGAAACTTGAATCCATGTAATCTTCTCAGGTACCAAACAAAAACCCAAATAGTTTGTGAGGAAAAATCAGTAGTTAGACACCACCATATATAAATAAAATCAGTTTGATAATATATGTATGTAATAAATAAATAAATAAGTGTATAAATTAATAAATTAATACAATACATCAATCAACCTACTTCAACACCATGCCGGAATATCTCTAAGCATGTAGAAAAAACCATTCAAAAAAAACCATGATATATTCAAATAACTAGGTATATTCCTTTATATAATCATTTCATCCTTTGAGCAGAGCCCTATATATAAGCAGTTCATCATGTGACTAGGAATAACCCTCTCAATATAATAATTACAACATCAAATTGGGGCAATGCCCTATATAATCATTACAACATGGGATTGGGAAGATCCCTCACAATATAAGCATTACAAAATTAAACTAGCATAAACCCACTATATAATAATTGTAACATGGGAATGAGAAGATCCCACTAAATATGAGTATTAAATAAAGGATATCATAATATCACATCATAAATCTCAATAGTTAATTATGAAAATTACCATTTTTCTTTCAATTACACATTCTTTTATATATCAAATGACAAAAAATCATATAAATAATAAATAATCCATTACCTAGGGATTATATATCAATAAATTACCTAAGGTTTCATTCCATTCTAAAAACACTTTAAACCATTAGCCAAATTCTTATTATTCAAAGGTTCTCTCACCCAATGGGTCGCTATAATCAATGTCATGTAAATTGTTGAATCCAAAGGATTACAACCAATATTAAAATAAATGATTTACCATAATCAATGAATATTTTAATTAGAGAACACATTACATTAGTGCAGTCACAATATTTCATACACTTCAAAATTAAACAGACTATTGTGTTAGGTTTAGACTCCCTACCTTTAACTGGAAATAAATACAACACTTCCAATGAGAAACTATAATAAAGACCAAGGTTCATAAGACTTAAAGAAGAACCTAGAACAACCCATGTTAAGATAAAAACTAAAAACAATCCCATGGTCAAAATATTTATAACACAACAATAAGGGAAGATAAAAGAGAAGGGAAACCTAAGAAGAAACACTCACTAGGGATTAGATGTATAATCAGGATGTACGGAAGGGAGGAAGAGACTCCAAAATCACCTGAAGTTCACCCTAAGATTGAGAGGAGAGGGTTTCATTCATTGGAATGAAATAAAATAATACACTATACCCACTTAAAACCACTAGGTTTGGGGAATACATGATGTGTAATACTTTTACATCATGTATTTCCCAATTAATGAGATACTCCAAAATACCCATCACCTCAGGTTAATATTTATCTTGATCAATATTTTCAGAAAATAAATTAGTTTCATGACATATAACCACTTCACATCATGAACTAGTTCACTCCATGTGTTTGGTGGTAGTTACACATCGTGTAACATGTACACAACGTGTAATTGTCCAGCAAACAGGTTTCATCCCAACTTCTGTGAAAGTGACTAAACCACCTCTATAACCTTCCAAACTCACGGAAAGCCCTTATAATACCATTTAAAATATTTATACCCAAACTCCATTAATTCAAATAAACATAAATCACTAAACATTAGGTCATTTATGCCAATAAAGGCTCTCTGTCTCTGTACATCACTCGACCACTAATGTCCAATAAAAAACTCAAATTGGGACATACCTAGAAAAATATGGGATCTTACACTAATGATTCATAGGGAACATTTTACATATACTTAGCCTCATTTTTCATTCATGGTGAATTCAATTTGAATAATTTGAAATGTATCACTAATGGGGTAGATACAAGTTTGGATTTAGACATTCCAAACATTTCCATTATTATTACTATATAATTTGACTAAGACAACATCAATGTTATATGCTTTCAATTCCTTTATATCCTTATCCCCAAAATTCATTTTGGATTTCCTGAGACCCTTATTCTCAAACCTTCCAAAAAACCTAGCCTTTGACACTTAAATCCATTTATTATAGGACCATTAAAGATCATATCATCCACATACAAGATAAGTATGATGAATCTATAATCATAAAAAACCTTCTGGTAAAATAAATGATCCACATTACATTGGATTAACTTTTGTTCTTCCATAAAGGAATCAAAATTTTGGTTTGAATCCCTAAGTACTTGCTTCAACCCATAAAAAATCTATTTATGATTTTATATTTAGTTTCTTTTAGATTCCTTGAATTTTTTTGGTTTCTTCATGTATATTTCTTCATCTATGTACCCATATAGAAAATCTATTTTCACATCTAACTATTAAAGATGTAAACCTTATTCTGTAACCATTTTACGCACCATTGGGATTATTGTGTGTTTAACAACCGTAGATAAAATTTCAATAATGTCCAATCATTCCTTTTATTGAAAACCCGTCACAAATAACCTTGACTTGTAACTCTTTATACATTACATTTCTTCATTTAATTGGTAGATCCATTTGTTATACAACAAATTCTTTCCCATAATTTTTTTTAAAAGATCCCATGTTATAAAAGAATAAAACTAGTGCATCTCCTCATACATTAATAACTCCCACTATTTTGAATCATTGAGACTTTTCACCTCCTTTAAACTTTTAAGTTCTTCACCATTTATAAGAAGTAGTTAATGGAAGTCAAAACCATATATTTAAATCATTATTATAACTCTAGTATACCACCTCAACTACTATGGTTGTGATCCTTCTATAATTTCATTTTATACAACTCTTTCCAAATCTTCCATAGTCATTTATATTTTTGGTACACCTAGACTTGTCTAAACCTATGGAATCTGACCTTATTTCGAAACTCCACCTTCTAGAATATCAGGTTCTTCCAAAACATGAGCAGTTCTTGAACTAACTAAAATTTATATACTTCTATTCAGATCAACCATGTCCTACTCCACTGATTCATTTTTATCAATTTCATCTTCCACTAGGTTTCAATAATTCTATAATATCCCTTCATTAAAGTGAAAATTTTGGCTTCTAATGACCTTTTGTAGGTCATTATCACGAAGTTAAATTCTAAAGTCTGTATTACCATAACCTAAAAAGAAACATGCTTTAAAATTTTATTCAAATTTATCTCTTTTCCTAAAATCAACATGGATATAGGAAATATATCTTAAGACTTTAATATGGGACACATCGACATTTATTATGAATATTTATAACCTAGTGGTGTGGAATGAATTATATTAATGAGATATGTGACACAATTTAAAATTTCCACCCAAAATCCTTAGGAAACATAGAATGAATTCTAATTCTTATGGATATATCACATAATTTTCAAGACATCCACACTTCCAATCATTTTTTTTGGATTTTGAATCACTAAATTCTCAAAATGAATTACTTTATTCCAGTGAGACTACTGGAACTCCCTACTTCCATATTCCCCACTATTATTAGACCTAAAACACTTAATATTTAAACTAGATTCAATTTCTACCATGGATCTCCATCAAAGTAAGGTTTTGAATACTTAAGACATTTTCTTGAGAAATAATTACCACACCTTATATGTTATATTATCAATTAAGGTAAGATAATACAATGAACCTCCATAAGACCAAATAAGAGTTGGAACCCATACATCATATTCACTAGCTCTAACTTACAATTTTTTTTGTGTTCTTCCTTTTGTATTAAATACACGTTCCACTAATTCCCTAGGATGAACTCTTTTTATATTAAATTATCCACATAGTAATGTTTTGACATTAAATTTCATCCCTTTCTCACCTAATTAAACTAGAAAATCACGCCACAACTTCAAAATTTTTTATGTTATTTATCTGAAATTTTTTTTGTATCTTCCCAAATTATGATAAGATATAATGTCCCGTTCGTTAATTATTTTTCCACTACCATGTAACTATGAATTATAATCCATGATCCTTTCACAAAATTTATAAATAAAACTATGTCTTTCAGATAACTAAATGAAATTAAATCCTTCAGTAACTTTAGTATATTTCACACATCTTCTAACTCAAATAAGTATTTTCTCCCTATTTAGATGTTTACATCACCTTTTACAACCATCCCAAGAGTTTCATCATCCACAAGATTTAAAATTTTGAATAATTTGGAAACCAAAATTTACATTCTCCCCCTCTTGGATTTTGAGTGAAATAAATTCCCAGAATCAATGATCCATGATTCCAATAGACTAGAGACACTTAGAAATAAATTTATTTCCTCCCAACCATGACATTTATAGAAGTACTTACCAAAGAGAACCTTCCATAACTCACCATTATATCCATGAAATATTTTTTAAGTTCATTTCATTCTACAATGCTAAAAAATGATTCTATAACCAACTAATTTACTTTATCACTTCTCCCTATTCTATTTTCTCTTCTTCTAACTTTGGTTTTCCCTTTGAACAGAACAACTCCTACCACCCACACTATATGATGTTTTATTATCTCCCCCAGACTTCCTTCTTCTAAATATCCTCATATAGGAATATATATGAGATATAATAAAAAAATAAGTCAATTGTTTTCTTGAATTACTCTATATAGTAACCATTATACCCCAAGATCCCATAAGTGATGAAAGATGAATTAAGGTTCACATGCCTTTAGAAAACATCACACCAACAAATTTCAACTAAATTCTGATAACATTGAAATCATTTATATGATCAAACACTAATCATACATACAACTTAATAATTTTTAAAATTCATTTTACATAAAAATTGTTTATTATGAAATACATATCAAACATATTCTCAAGATTCACCATCAATTCAATAGTTATATTCACCTCCTGGATGTTGAAGGCCATATTCCAAACCAATGTCATGTGAATTACCCTAGGTGATTTTGGATCAGGTATTTTATATCCTAATTCATCTATAGATTCCAATTTGATACCCATTAATAGAAGATCAATATTATTTTGATATAGATTTCCTTCAATCCACATTCTCTAGAATTCAAAGTATGATCCATCAAACTTTTTAATCCAAATATTACCTTATTCCAATGAAATACATTCAAATAAGTAATATTAAATTAATAAAAAAACATTATAATGATAAGAAAACCTCTAAAAATATGTATCCAAGATTTGAGACCATTTGTTATGCTGAAAACCCTATGTTCCAAAAGAACTTTAGTAACCTCACTTGAAAAACAAGTATGAAATATTCAGAACTAGAAGAACCCCATTGAAACATTTGAATGAGGGAACTAAGAAAAAATATATCACATAAAATCACATTAATCTCTTTTGTAACTTCGAAAACACATACAAAAGTGGAAGCATAAAAGAACTCACACTCATGACATATAATAATAGTGGATTTATCTGGTCTAGAACTTAATCTTATTCTATGAGAGTAAAATTGGTACCCTTTTTTGAATAATGGAATATGAAGAGATAGATTATGAGTTTTTTGAAAAAAATGACCCCACTAATCTATTTATATATAGTTTTATTTGATTCCACCGCCTTCTTATATTCATGTATGAAATCACCACCTTCCTATCTTTATGAGTGGACCTCCATCTAGTAAAAGTCACCAATCATAGCCTACTGCATGCACTACCTCAATTACTTATTATTGGTGAAGAGTGTAAGTTATTCTTATATAGACATCTAATGAATACTATGTAGATGTTTTAGAACTCATTAGGTTATTATTATGTATTTATCATAGTTACTCCTAAACAATTCATATTCTCTTCTACACATCCATCATCTAGATCCAATAGTCATCTTATATTACTTCTTACTCCATATTTTGTTTCCAGAATTCCTTGGTTTTATTATAATTCCTTCAAATAGTTATAGAACATATCCTATAGAATCAATATTTTATAGAATAAATAATTCCTTTTCTAAAAAACCATTTATGATAGATTCAACCTAACTGTTTCATCATCTATTAAAAAAGAAAAATAAATATTTAAATATTAAAAATGAATAATATTTAACATATAAATATTATAATTCATGAAAACAAAACCATGGTGTATATTTTTCCTAAAAATATCTTTAAACTGAATTTGTGAAGGATTAATTGTTTCTCTATGCTTGATGCATTTTTTCTAGACACTTCTTGAAATAAATCACATATAACTTAGTAATATTTGTATACTTATTTATAAATTGATACTAATATAATAATATATCATTCAATACCATATGTTTCTCATTATGATGAATATTGATAAAAACTTTCCCCCATTCCTGAGATATCCCTTTTAGTATCTTGTCATACATTTTATGAACCACCAATGAAATATTGTTGAACACATTCCACATTCTCTATTAAAAAACCTTACATTTATTTCCGAAATTTTTTAACATCCATGGACTTGTGATCACATTGGGAATATTAGAATGGAATAAAATATATAAAAACAATTCATTAAAATTATTAAAATTTTATTATATAATGAAATTAAATTTAATAATCTATGTTTAATGTATTAAAATTACCTTTATTTGTGAATCAAATAACATATTCTTCCAAAACAGTGGTATACGTATTTTATTAGAATAAGTAATGGGAAAGTTAATTGGCTCAAAATCTACTTGGATTAATATATACTCAAATATTCCCTCAACATTCACTATTGAGACCCTAAAACTATAAAACAGTACCACTATGTTCTAGCCATTAACATTCCAAACCTTTAAACTATTAATGTTATCTATTTAGAATTATATTTTTGTATTTATTTGATTTTTTTAATATAATAGTTTATAAAAATGTAGTAAGTTTTTTTTTTAATTTTACTTATAATCTTGAACCTCAAATATTCTCCCGAGGGAAGTGAAATGACCACCCAATTTTTTGATGAATTAACATCACCCACACAAATTAATGAATTACCATTACATTATGATGGGGTTAAATGTAACTATAATAAGTGTGCTAGATACTTCTGGGAGGGAGCCATAGGGACTTCCATATATAGTATGTGAAGAATCAATTGACAAATTCGATGAAGTCTACATTGTGGCCAAACTATATGTCATTGATCGCTACTGTCACTATACAATTTTATCCTCAATATTCCTACCATAAAAACAAGTTATTTTTTTAAAAATATATTTATTAAAAAATATATAAAATATAAATTTTAAAAATTATATATTTAATATATAAAAATAAATTTAAATAAAATAACATATGAATAATACTGAAAATAAATAATATAATTCATAAGTTAACCAATCAATTAATAGATTACTACACATACTACCATTTTCTCCTTCCATGGTCATATAATTATCATGATCTATCATTACTTAATCTAATTAATCCTCCCTGGAAAGACCAATATTTTCAATATCATTATGGAAAAGTAATTCAATGTATTTTCATTGATGAGATTTAATGTTACAAGTTAATTATTCCACTTTATCACCCATATCATACAAGTCTCTTGGTTTCTTGTACACAACTATAATCTACCTTTATTCTTTTATATATTCAACCTAATATACCATTTTTTTTTATGATTTCAAGATATATTATTCATTTTATTCATGCTCACCAATATCCATCAAGTGATAGAATTTCACATAAGAAAATTGCAAGGAATATTTTTTAATAACCATAGTAATATTAAACCACTTGTTTTTTAATAACACAACTGAAAAATGAACTTAGTAGTTTAATTTGATAATATCAGTCAGGATTCTATAATATCTCTATTTATTGGTTATAAATATACGAACAATTTTATATTTTTAAATTTTAATCTTGAACAATTGTATGAAATTTAAATCCATATACATTATAAGAATCAATTTTCTTATGATACTTTAGAGGATACCATGCTAAAAATTTCAAAACATCCAACACTTCACATCAAATATCAACATATATAGAAATTAAAAAATTAATATAAATTATTAAATATGAAAAATATTTATGTTAACCTATTATATATATGAATTATAGTATTTATGAATTTTTATGACATGAAAACCATTCTACCAGCTGTTTATTCATAGTTTTCATATTTTTGTCCCATTCTATGTTTGAATTATCAATTATATTTTCATTTTTATACTCAGTTATTAAATTAATAGATCTTAAATTTGACTATTTAGTAGAATATATATATATATATTTAGGTATGTATGTCTCTAAAATAATTCCAGTTGTGTTAGCGTAATATTTGAGATTCTTTGAATTGGTCGACCTATAATAAGAAATATTATTGATTTCCCCCAAGGTTAATATTATGTTGATATATCATCAACACATATAACATGATTTAATCTTGTATTTATATCATCCAAGTACCTATAGAAAAAGTTAAGACACTTTTATACTAGGTAACCTCCATAAATAGATCATTTTTGTGGTATTTATTTTCCATTTAATATTTTAAATGACTAATACATCTTTAAAAAATTGAATGAAACATAAATAAATAAATATATATATATATAATACATTGGAACGATTTATTTAATTATAAATAAAAATATATAAATATTATACCTCTCAATAAGACACATCTATTGATAATGTATATGTCATCCTAATTTAGTTTCCTTGACCAAATGCACAATCAAATGCACAATTAAAGTAAAAAATAATGGGGGAAATATCATCTCCATATGAAAAGTGTCAGTAATTTTTTTATTTAATCTTTTAAAGCTCAATTAGTTTTATAGTTTTTTCAAAAAAAATTATAAATAATTTTAAAAACTCTATTAAAAATTTATTTACTTTTTCAAGTAACAACATATTCAATGAAAAAGGTAGTAATTTATCTAAAAAAATATGTCAATTGTGAATTTTTAATCCATGGAACCTATGATCCTTTAAGTCAATACATATTGAAATGTTAATTGAATAGCCATTAAGAAATTCTACATTCTTTAATATTAAAAGGAATATATATTCTTACTTATTTACCATTAAAAACTACAAAACATACTTTCCATTCTCATCTGGCTATATATCATGCTTTATATTCATCACTTTTAATTCCTTTCAACAGTTAATACAGTCTTTCAATTTCCTCTATTTGGTAAGTAATGTGAAAATCAAGTTGTCCCATAAATTCTTCTCAATATTAATAACATCAAGATTATGATGTATCGTATTAAATTCATAATATATAAGACTGAAAAATATATAATTTTCTTCCATTGTTTTATCCAAACTTTAACTTATGATTTTCATTAAATTCATTTTCCATTTTCATTCAAATTATGGAACTTCATAATTTTTTTCAACATCTACTAGTTATTACAATATTTTTTACCCTATGAGTAACTTTAGTGGTGGTTTATGATAAATGTTTTAATTTAATTTTTACTCATTCAATAAAAATCTATGAGATGAATTGAGAAATACATAATGACACAAAAAACAACCTTTTTTATTATAATTAGTCATTTAACCTCAAAAACCAAAGTTACAAACAGGAAAAACTAAATAAGTGTTAGATTTATAAATAGATAAGTTCCCATGTCTTGGGAATTCACTAATTTTCCACATTATAGAAGCATACATTTTAGACATTTTCATAGAAAATGTATCATATGTGTTAATACCGTTGTTCAATAACTCATATAGTCCTATAATAAAAGGTTGAAAGTATGCACCAATGTCATTTAAAAGAATTTTTTTCTTATAATATTCATTAAAATGATAAGGGAAGTGTGATAACATAAAAATATATGGAGGTAGATTATAAGGGATCATAAAAACAGGAAAAATGTAATAACTAGTACTAAAAGTTCTAAATGGGTTGAATCCATTAGTAAAAAATCCAAATTTTACATTACCAGGATCAAATAAAGAATCTAGATATAGTGAATCAAAATTTTTATATGTTTTTTAATATTTTATATATTATATAAATCCATCATTTTTATTTTCCATACCATGATACTTCACGTGATCCATAGTTTTAGATGGCATGAATAATATTTGTAATCTTGGTTTTAATGGAAAGTGATGAAAAACCTTTATAAATTTTTTCTTTTTTTTCCTACTACTTTACACAAGTATGTATATTTATACTTGAAACAATTATCATTTAATTATATATAGGATTCAAATATATTTTTCACTCTTATCTACTTGAATCCTCTTCCCAATATTGTATAAAATCATTGATACATGCATGTATTTTTATATATTTGGGGAAAATCACACCAATAACATTATTTATGGAATAAAAATACTCGTAGATCATAGAATTAGTAAATTAATCATGGAATAATTACCATATCATATACATTTATTTATTTATAATTTCACATAATCAATTAATATGGAACAACATCAGTAGAAAAGAGTGTTTTGAATACTTGACACATCCTCTATAAAATTATTAATTTCCATCTTCAAATAATATATAAAACACATTTTTATACTAAATGAGTTTTTTATTACATTAGTTCTTATAGAAACATGAAGAGGATCCATTGATATGTTACAATATTTATTTGGTTATCATGTAGTTCCAAAAAAAAATTTCAAGTTAATATCCGCAACAACCTCGAGTGGTTATAATATTTTTTTCTATTGATGATGTTTCCCTAAAATTCTCAAAGAATCATTTATAATGTTATTAATTTCATTCTCCACTATTTGAAAGTAGCATGTTTGTTCTATTGATTGGAATCAATGCTCAAATGTAACGCCTCCAACTCTGGTCACCCATAGATAATATGTTATTTAATACATTTCAATCCGATTATATAAAAAACAAACCCAAGATATAATTTTTAGTAGTCTTTAGGAGACTATATGCATAGATGAACATTATATTACATTATTATGAAATAAAGTACATAGTACCTAAAATAATTATTTAAATGTTTCATTATTCCTATATCAATGTTATACTTGGAATTTCATACATATCAATCCTCTTCATTACCTGGGTTAATGGGGAAATATAAGAAATGGGTGAGATTAGACACTCAGTTATCGATATTTTACAACAGAATCTAATATGATATAATAATAGATTAAATAATATAATGGGAATACATAAAAAAATTATGTCACAAAAAGGGATATATTATCATTACATAATCCATGAATGTCATGAAAATGGGAATAAATAATCACATGAATGACAATAAATTATATCAGAACAAAGGAATGTATAATGTTAGACATCATAACTATACTACCAATTCCTTTTTCCAAGATATCATAAATAAAGGGAAGATACACACCCAATTACTTAGTTATTTTATCTCATGAGACCTACCAATACATTGAGAAGCTATATAATCCTAGGAGCACCCATTAATTAATAAGTCAAAATCATTCATCATATGAAAAAAAGGATAAGTGGTACAATATAGAATTTTATCAAAGTAACCTATTACATAACCATGATTGAATAATTATTTATTATCTATATAGAAATAATGGGTATAAGTATTTTCTATATTTTCCTTTTCAAATGAATGATATAACTATCTAGGAGAATACCCTTTAATCAGAATTATTTTTTATAGAGTACTCACATCATATATGATAAATATATATATAGTCAATTCAGTAGATTATTCAAGTAAATGAGATTTTATAACTATCTTAGGGAATACCATTTAATTTTAATAAATAAGTACATGGTGTTCATGCCATATAGAATCAATTGATATATGTTTATATAAATAATTTCCCCCAGTTATCTGAATGGTATGAATATTTAGGTGAAAAACCTTAAATCCAAATAATAAATTAAAAGGTGTTTACACCATATAGAATTGATGGATATATAGTGATATCAATAATTTTTTATAGAATACATAATTCCACTAGTATGTATTTATCTTATTGATTATTTATCTATTAATGTTTTTGGAGTTTGTAATTAGAATATATGGATTTTGAGTGGATAGTTTAGGATGAATAAATCATGAATAATTAGTAGTAACCATTCAGTCAAACTTTTTAGGGGGTGTAACTTTAATCTAGTGGATCTCACATGGTTGGTGCATGGTTCGCCTAAACATTCCTTCAAACTATGTAATCTACCCATGTTTGTTTCATTAATTTTTATACTGTTTTCTTTATTTTTATTTGATTCCCTCATTTCCTTCTTCCAATTTCAAGATACTTCTCTAGGATTCATCTTAGTTTATGCCACCTTCTCTACTTGGACTTTATGGTGATTTCCATCTCATTTTTAAGTGATCATCCAAGGTGAACTCATCATTTCTATTTCATTTATTTTCCCATCATCTTATATTTTCTTATTATTCCTTGTCTTCCAATTTTATTTCCCTATATGGACATGGTGGATGAATCAATGAATAGGGTATGTCTAAGCATAGATATTTTTAATTTATAGGGTATACACCCTCTTATCCGAATCCTTTTTTATTCGACGAAGACAGACAGATCTCGTGGGAGAGAGGTGGGTGAATCTATGTGAACCACTTTCATTTGACATAATCATAGTTTTTGTGTTTTTATAAGCAACATTTTTACTAAATTAGTAACTATAATAATTTTATATGAAATAATTATAATTATATTTAATGATTTCTATTATTTTAGTGGTTTACATAATAGAAATTTTGATGGTATTTAGATTTTATATTCTTAAAACCCTATTACATGAATATAAGTAATTCCTATATTTTTTTTATACTTGTGTGGGTATAAATGAATTTACAAAGAGATTATATACAGATGAATAATTTATACAAAAGGCATTTCTCAATTTCTTATTGTAATATATCTTATAAAGGGTTGCATGGGTATTCTGAATATTAATGATTGTTTTTATTCACATAATATAAATTATTTGGTACTATTATCATAACTATTGGATCTATAATATTGATAATTTGTGTTATGATATTGAGATTTGACTAGATTCACATGGTATATTGGGTTTCTATGTGGTAATAATGGTATGAGTGCTATACTATCTTCGATTATTCACTGGTAAATGTCCCCTAGAATGGTTCATTTCTTGGCTAGGGTCTTGGTACTTGGTGAGTCCAATGAGGGTATTTTGGGGTCCATGACTATTAGGATCACATTATAGGCCAATATATGGTTCCATGTTTAATGAGGTTCTAGATTATCCCATTAGACTCGATTTTGATGTCCCATGTTGTGTTATGTTTTATGATACAATTTACTTATCACATTGATTTTTATTATAATATTTATCTATATGATTCCATGAATATTTCTCACTTTTTTTATACTTATATTCAGTTTCTAAAGTTTTTGGTTTTTATAAATCAAAATTATGTGTGATTAATTTTCCATATTTATATAAAGAAAAAAAGGAAATTTCTAGTCATACATAGAACTAGTGCTTTTAAGTTTGACATATAAAAGGAGTTACATAGTTTATTAGTGGTATCTTAATTGGTTTTAGATCAAAACATACATACACACTACCATGTGTATGTAGACTTGGTTTTATCTGACATGGGTAAAGAAAAGAGACCATCTTCCTTATGTGGTGTTCTTTAGTCATTGTCATATTGTTTGGTGATGACGATGAATGGGTGGTGACCTAGGATCATGAGAGATTTTTCATGTTTAATTTTATGAAATTAATGGGGATATATTGTGTATTGACCAAATTATCCATACTATCTTTTTAATTTCTTTTGTATGTTAACATATTATATATAGATCCCATGATTGAAGAGGGTATGTTTTGAAGAAGTATGGGGTATAAATGGTCTATTGTGTTTTATTTATCACCAATTCATAAATCATATTTAAAGAAAAATGTGATTATTGAGGTATAGAGACTATCTAAAAAATTTCAGAAGTGATTTCAAAAGTGATTTTCAGTTGCATGAGAAGGGATGGACATGGTTTTAGGAGGCCCTAATTTAAAGTGAAGTAATTTTTTTAATTTTCAGACTATGGTTGATACACACAGTTGATCCATCAATACAATTGATATTTATAGTTTTCATGTTTTAAATTAATGTTTTATACTTTATACATTCATTCAATACAATATATTTACTTTTCCACTTCACATGATTGATCCTCATGGTTAGCTGATAATACATGTGGTCAATATATTGAGTTTGCACATTGATTGATATTCATGGTTGATCGTTTTCATTGAGCCATGTAAACATGAAGCGTTATTGTTTAAACCTGAATTCTTCTATGTAAACATCATGAAAGTACTGTGTAAACATCATACAAGCACTGTGTAAAAATCATACACTCTTTTTTAAACACGATCTAACCACTGCATAAACACCATCCTCTATGTAAGCATGAATTTGGATGCATAAAGGTTCATCTTCATTCTATATAAAAATAAATATTTAGAGTCTATGTAATAGTGAATTAAAAATATGTAAAGGTCATTATATAAGCAATGTAACTATGTAATAGTAATGAATTTTTTATATATTGAGAAATATGTTTCCAAATAAATGGAAAACATTTAAATAAAATTCAAATGATGCGATATTGTGCTTTTCATTATTTAAATATTATGATCAATAAAATGATCATAATTAAAGCTAATAAAGAAGGAGAATCATCCAAGTATGGAGTGTTGGATGCTGATAGTGTTCCACACCATAAGAGAAAGTACTATGATACAAATAGTTTTAAAATAAGCTAGAACTATATTGTGGTGAAATATTTGTGTTTTTTAGGGTCATAGTGATTTTTTAATCCACCCCTGTAAAATGGATACTCACTCAATGATATCAGAAATGTCATAAATCTACATTTGTTCGGGAGTATGTAGATATGTTAAAAATAAATAAAATATTTGGGATTTGTAGAGAACTTTAGATTGAGATATTCAAATATCATGTGAGGATTAAGTGACCAAGAATTAAAGAGAGAAAAAAGGAAAGCGTCAACTCAATTTGAATAAAGTTTAACTAGTTAAATGAGGTGAATATATTTCTTACTATAATAAAAATATTTCTATATGAATTATGGAAATATTATTCACAATCTTATTCAATTAATATATATATTTTTCGGAGAACAAAAATCGTGTTTTTGATACTACAGAAACCCTAAAGAATATTTGATGTGTATAGAAGGTGAAAAAAGAGAGAGAAAAAAATAGAAATATACTCTTTATTTCCACTATGCCAGTGATTCAATAAAGAGAAAAGAAATATTTCTCCAGTGTCATTTGTGAATAAGTAATCATAACAATAACGACATACTCAAAGTCTAAAGTAGTACGATAATTTCTTATTGTAGAAAAAATATATGAAATATCATTACTATGTGGGATGTACTTAAACCATTGATAGACTATGATATATCATAGGGTTAATGGTTACCCCCTTATTTATGTAATTTATAGGACTAATTCTAGTGAACTATGTGATCTTGAGTATTTCCAAATAATAACAAGGATTAACTACTCGTATTGAGTAGTGAACCTTTTAAAAATTAATTGTTCCTTATTTGTGTGTGCATGTGGGTGTATTTTATAGTGAATAAATTTTACACTAACTAGTAATTTTGTTTTTAAAAAAAATTAAAAGAATGTTTTAATCACTGATTCAACCCCTCCTAGTGATTTAATCAATCTTATGAGTGGATTTTCAATTGTTATCTGATTGTGATTCCTTCATTTACTCAAGGATATTTGAAGAATGTTCA
Source organism: Viscum album (assembly GCA_963277665.1). Taxonomy (NCBI): domain Eukaryota; kingdom Viridiplantae; phylum Streptophyta; class Magnoliopsida; order Santalales; family Viscaceae; genus Viscum; species Viscum album. The sequence goes on along the minus strand of OY728126.1, from coordinate 795,809,441 downwards.
AGAAGTATTTCAATTACTAAATTCTACTACCAAGAATGGATAATATAAACTCAGTAAACAATATTGGGATTATCACATTTTATGGGAAGAATTACCATGTTTGGAAGGATTATATGTTTTTATATCTTTTGGATATTAGTTATTATGTCTTGGAAATTGCTATTGACTGGTTTACCCTTTATTTTGAAGGAGGTACTTTAAAAGCAATAGATAAGAGGAATCTTGAAAATGATGGGCATGTTATAATTGGTAAATCAACTTCTATTTTTGAGAGTGAATTACTAAAGGCAAAATGAATCACTATAGTTAAAGGTATTTGGGATAAGCTGGACAATACTTATAAAGGTAATAAAAAAATTAACTAAATAAAAATTAAAAATATAGTGATTAAAATATAAAGATCTAAAAATGAGGAATGATGAATCGATTGATGAATTATTTATAATAGTAAATGATATTTTAATAATTTTTATTATATTTGCAGATAAATTATAAGATTCAACTATGGATGAGAAGATATTTTAGATTCTACTTAAAAAATTTAATGAAAAGGTTTCTATTATGGAAGATAATAATCTATGTTCTATCCATATTTTTTGGTTGAATTGGATAACTCAATAGAGGGGGGGGGGGGGTGAATTTAGTTTGTAATTAGAATTTCTATTTAAAAACATTTTAAAATTAAATACCCCAATTTATTAAAACACCCAGTTAACTAAAACCATAAAGATATATAATTTTATATTTGAAAAATATTCTTTTAAGTTTTATAAAAAATTATTTAAAATGGATTTAATACTCTTTTAAATTTGGAGACATATTTACTGGGATCAAAGATGTTATATAAAACAAAAAATATGGTTAAATATCATGGTAATGTTTTATTATATAGTTTATAGAACATATAAGAGTTTTATTTAAAAAACAAAGTAGAAAAAAGTAGATAAAACACAAATTGGAATAAACAAGAGGTTTGGTGAAAAGCAAAGACCTAGTGAAATCCACTTGGATGTCACTCACTACTAAGAAATTTATTATAAATTAAACTGATCCACAACCTGGATCAGGTTTTACACAATAACACATAAGGATTTCTAGAAAACATCGTCTCTTCCATAGTTCTTTATAGGATAAATATATAAAAAATAAGAGAGAGGGTTTCATTCAATCTCCATTTTAATAAATTACCTAGTGATTAAAAATCATATAATGTAAAGCAAACACTCAAAAATATCAAAATTAATAAAATAGAGTAAGAGAAAGGAAATAAATTGATGTAGCAGAGTATGTGGTTCTATTTTTCTATGAGATATTCTCCTCTTATCATTATCATATTTTGATATGAAATTTATGTAAGAAGACATTCAGATATTCTTAGATGTTTCATTGAAGTTTAGGTAAATACAAAGTTGTTGAAATTCAAAAATAAAGCATATGATCGTTATTTTTGTTCATGGAAAATTCCAATATAACTATGTTAATTTCTTTTCCATCATCATCACACCATGCATATTTCAATTCTTTTAAAGGTAGATTCATTCTATGAAAATAGATATTAAAAAATAATCATTGAATATCCTCATACTTTGGTTGGAAATCTAGGAATAATAAATGATCCAGACTAACATTTAATTTTATATCTAAAATTTGTTGGATCAATATTTTTAATAATACACTAATATAATACTTAACTTTAGATACAATCACTTTAAAAGGTCAATATCATCATATACATTCACTTTTATACTTTACGAATTATTTGATAAGTTTTAAGGACAATCACTTGTACCTATGGTCAATAATTTTGTCTTACAGTCATTCATTTGTACCTACAGTCAATCACCTTACACTTGTGGTTAGTCTAATACTTTATCAATTTGTGACTGATAAACATGGTCACTTCATTTGGTCATGCAGATGATATTTTTCTTTTTTGAAAGTCTATATTTCACAAAATTATTAAATTCATTTTTCCTTATGGTCTCATGGTTGCTCATGTGGTCAATCCTACTAGTCATGCAGTAAATTAAATTAGCCTTAAAATCGATCCAACTAACCTTACATCCATGTTAGGCATTAGTCAATACATTGCGGGAAAATATTGATCACGATGGACTCTTGGATGACAACATGTGATCATTTAGTTTTTCTTGTGGTATATTGAGTCATTTTTCATATATTCACCATAGTTTACCAAGGTGTTTGTGCGGTCGATCGCATATTCCATGTGGTTGATTCCATACTTAGAGAAATTTTTATTATTTTCTAGAAAATTATTTTACTTTCATAAAATATAAAATGAATTAGAAATAACATATATAGGATTTTTGATTATTAAAATAAGGAATTTCTAGAATAATATAACAATATCTCCCCTTTTTTATGATCATAAATCATGGTATAAATAACCAAACAAAAAGAATAAATATTTGGAATTAATTATTATAATATATTATAAAAAAAATTAGAAATAATGATTAATCATTGAAAGTTTATAAAAAACCATTTAAAACAATATTATACAATTTTTTATTTTTTGCTTTATATTTTACGCCCCCTTTGAGATTATCAAAAAGGATTCATGAAGGGTTAATGAGTAAATATGCAATAAACAGAAAAGAAAGAATATAGAATAAAAAGAATAAAGACACAAAAATAAGAATAAAAATATATTTCATTAATTTCTAAAAAATATTACATAATCTTTATTAGAGTATAATTAGAATATGAGTTCTCAAGCTCTAGATGGATAGAAGGATCCTTCCCTTTTCTATTAAGAGGATTTGGAGCAGGATAAGGCTATAGAGTGGAATTAGATCTTGGAATGGATATAACCTTTGTAACCAGAATGATGTGGCCAATGGATTAGGAAAGAGTGAGAGAAAAAGGTCCTATAAGAGGTATAAGTGAGGTAGAGGTTAGAATAAATGAAGTGGCATAAACAGAAACTATGATTGAGGCTTGGGTAGGAGAGGCAGTGATGTGTGGTAGATGAAGGGAAGGAGGTTCTTGCATAGGGAAATTAGAAACATACATATAAGGCTATAATATTCTTATTTTATCAACCAAAAATCTGGTTCTATGTTTCATAACTTGAAAGAAATAATCTTTCTCAAACATGAATTGATTGAGCAGAGGAGTCATTACCAATAACATCTCTATATTTGAAGGCTTCTGTTAGAGGTAACATCTTAAAATATATGACCAATGATAGGAACCAAGTCTTTAGATCAACTTTGGTGTAAATTATTTTAATATATTACTTTATAAAACCCTTGATTTCACCTTTTTATTTAGCAGTATTAATGGATTCATCTTGAATCAGATCAAGTTGATTTTATTTCTGAGCATCAATATCCATTTTCAATTTATTTTTAATGTCCTACACACCATTAAGGATATTTTTAATCTCTTTATAAATAATCATTTGAATCAAGTCCTCATCAACATAAACTTAAACAAGAGGAGGTGATGATGCAGAAGTTGAAGGTCTATATGGACTGGTCATCTTTAAGAGATACTTTGCATCCATGGTAGTTAGAATATCTATCAGATCGGCTTGTAGGGATCCAATGTGAATTCTAAAACTTTACATTTCTCTTCTTAAAGAATGAATCTATTTGTGCATGTGGTCTATTTTTAGGAACAACATGGGCTAGATATTAGAAAAAAACTATCAATAGTGTATGTAATATCCTTATCTCTATCACGAGTATTAACCAAAATGATATTAAAAAATTCTTCCTTTAAGAATTCCAAAAGATCATACATTAATTGAATGAAATCTATTGAAGTTATTATAGAGGGTTGAGTAAAGGAAGAACCAACTTATTGATATGGAGCAGTTCAATATTGAGCAAGATCAGATCCATGAATCAAATCATCATTCTCATTAGAATAATGATAATTAACTTAGGAATATTCATCAAAGATTATTCTTTATAATAGAATATCCTAGGTGGTCTTTTAATTTCCTTTTGTGAGGCCTTATATTCTTACTCATAATTTTCCATATCCATCAATTTTGTTTTGGGAGAAGAGTAATATATTATCTCTTCCTGAGAAATATTTTCAAGATCATCCCCTGGAGAGGAATGATTGTCCAAAAATATAAATAGATATTCAAATGAGTGAGGCCTTACTAGTCTCTCTGAAATAGGAGTATAAATAGTCTTAGGCACAACATATTCTTCTTCTCTTGAAACAACAAAAAGAGTGGATCCATTGGGATTTGGAGGGCCATCATCATCATCGTCCTTGTCCTTATTTCATCTATCATCCTTATTATTTTCTTTGTCATCCTTTATATCCTTATTTTCATTAACATCACTAGAATATGATACAACCATATCAAATAAATGGTTATCAAGCGGGATTTTCTAACTAGAATTTGAGGAGTCAAATATGGGAGCACCCCTATCTCAAATATAGATGAACTCTACTCTATTTGATCCATATCCTTATCACTTTATGTGTCTGTATGAGATAGTAAAAATTAAATAGAACATAGAACTATCTCCCACATAGGAGGTAAATTTATTTCTTTTACTTATTCAAATAACAAATGTGAATCATGCACTCTTGCAGTTTCAACTAAAACTTTAGGAATCCTTTAAAATTCATGAGTATGAGATACTTATTATCTTTTTGGTTCTCCTTTATCTAGATCCTCAGAAACATGATTTCCACCAAAATATCCTCAAAATATCTTCTAACTTATTCAAATATATCCATAATATATTGAGATTCATCATTATAGGAGTAATTAGCATAAAAAATCTTATCTAGTTCCAAACCAGGTTCAATAATATCTCTTGGCCTAGAAGGATGAGAGATTAAATTGAGTTTCTCATAAAGTATCTCCTCATTAGTGATCCAAACACATTTCCAAGTATTTTATCTTAGCTTCATCATTTTATATGCGATCTAATTCAAATAGATACCACTCGTAAAAACTATCCTCTCAACTCCCATGAGAACCAATATTTTCTATTGCTGCAAAAAAAATTACTTCAGGTATGGAAGGGTATTGAACCTTTAATATGGCTTTGTTAACTCTTCTATACGTTTCATCAAGAAATAGAGTAAGATTACTTAAATTCCATGAACTATTAGGTATATAAAAAAAATCTTGATACCTAATAAAGCTAAAACCTCTCTTCCTTGGGAAGATATTGTGGTGAATAAACTTTAACAATATCTTACATTCTACACTTAACTCATTTGAAATTGGTCAATAGTAGTTTCTTTCATCCATTAGTTCCCCCAGTTCATTTCCAATATGTAAATGGGTATGGTTCTTAGGGAATGACTTTTGATATTCATTTAACTAAAAAATATGTGGGACTCTTAGACAATTATTCTAAAATGTTGAAGTGAACTCGCATTCCTGACCACCAATGACTGTTCGAATCGCATCCTCATAATCACCAGCTTCAAAGATCATATTGAGGTATAACACTTTTATGAGTCATAGAAATTTTCATCTAAAAACATAATTGTCTAGTTCTGATGTAGAACAAATCTCCAAAGAAACAAACGATTAGTTATTAACCATTCAATATCAACTTCTCGCTCAGATACTACTTCACATTGAAAAAGTTACAGCTTAAAAATATTTATCAACTTACTTGAACTGGATTTAAAACTATTTTATTATTAAGAAGCATCATCTACAAAAGATATCTTCATATCTAAAAATCATATTGAGATTTTTTATTAAACAATGTAGGTATTTGAAGAAGGGTTTGATAAAGGGGTACAAAAAGAGGTTTTGGTTTGGGTTAGAAGAGGTATGACAATTAGACTCTGATTTGATGTTTCAATAATTTAGAGAATTAATTTTACAAAAACATGTAAGAAATAACAATAATTATTTAATATATTTTTTAACCCATAAGATATATTTTAAAATAAAATATCTTAATTGAACACTCAATAAAAGTAGAAACTATATATATATATATATCTACAAAAATATTGAAATTAATATTAAAATATTTCTAAAATTTATTTAAGAAAGATTAATCAGACCCAATTCATGTATGATATAACTTAATATCTCTATATTCAATGGTTTGGTAAATATGTCAGCAAACTAATGTTCACTACCAATGAATTCAAGAGTTATATCACCCTTTTTAAATTGATTTCTCAAAAAGTGATGTCTTATATCAATAAGTTTTTTCATTGAACGAGACAAAAGTTTTTTTGAAATATATACTATACTTATATTTTCAAAATTTATTGGGATACGTATGAATTGATATCCATAGTCCAATAGTGTGTGTTTCATCCACAAAATTTGTACACAATAATTACCTAAAACTATGTACTCATCTTCAGTAGTAGATAATGAAATAGAATTATATTTCTTACCATGACATGAAACTAAATACTTTCCAAAATATGACATGTTCCAGAGTTTATCTCTCTATATAACTTAGAACTACTAAAATCAACAACTGAATAACTAATCAATTCAAATTCATTTCATTTGCGATAAAAAAACCCAGAATTGGTTTTATTCTTGAGGTATTTAAAAATACTTTTAACATTATTTAAGTGATATTCTTTATGATTTGATTGAAAATGTTCACATATGAACACAATAAACATAAGATTATGATGGATAATTTTTAAGTATAATAAACCTATAATCATACCTCTATAGTAAGTCTGATCTATTGACTTTTCAGTTTCTTCAAGATCTATCTTACAACTTGAAATCAGGGGAGTATCTTAATTTTGGATGCTATCTAAGACAAAACATTAAAATATCCTTTGTGTATGTACTTTGATTTAAAAAATTCCTTATTTTTGTTGAAAAATTTGAAATACAATAAATTATTTTAACTCACCCATTAAACTCATTTAAAATTCATTTTGCATTATTTTGGAAAATTCAATACACATTGAGTTTTTTATGATTCAAAAATAATATCATCAATATAGATTTGTAATACTAAAAAATCCTTCAAAATTATTTTTATAAACAAAGTTGGGTCAAAATAGCTTTTGTAAAACCATTTGAAATAAGATAAGTGATGATCCTAATATACCATGCTCTAGGATCTTGTTTTAAAGCACAAAAGGAGTTTGTTAATTAAAAAAAATTATTTGAAAAATGAGGGGTTTGAAATCCAATAGGTTCTTCAAAAAATAAATCCTCTATAATATATCCATTTAGGAATGCACTCTTAATAGTAATTTGATATAGTTTGAAAATGAGATGTGTAGTATATGAAAGTAGTACTCTAATGGACTCAAATCTAGATATTGGTGTAAATGTTTCTTCATACTGAATACCTTATTCTTAAATATATCCTAATGAAACCAATATATATTTGTTTTTAATGACCGTTCCACACTCATCAACCTTGGTTTTATACACCCACATAGTTCCAATGGTTATGTAGTCTTTATTCCCATCTACTAATTCCCAAACTGTATTTCTTTCAAACTGGTTTAATTATTCATACATTACTATAAAACAATGTTCATAATTAATAACTTAATTGATTTTATTAGGTTCAAGATTTTATAATAGGGCTTCATGTTCAACTTGATTTCTTAGTGAGGCTCTAGTTTGAGTTCCTCTATCTATATTTCCAACTATATCATCTAAAGGGTGGTCTTTATGAGTCTTAATGGTTATAGGGACTAAAGAACTTGGTTTTTCCAAGTATTATTCTTTCTAGGGAGAAATTGGTGATCTATTATAGGTGATTTATTAGGTAAATCCATAGTAAGATCATAAGATTTATAAGTATTATTGATATTTATATTTTATATATTATACTCAAGATTTTCTAAATAAGGTATAGGTTCATGTGGATTTGTCTCATAAAAGACGACATGAACATTTTCTTCCCCATCTTTTGATTTATTTTTAACGACCCTATAATCTTTAATATTGATTGAATATCTAAGGAAATTTCCTTCATATATTTTTGGTGAATTTTTTTTCTTGATTTTATTTTTTTTTGAGAATATAAACATTACTATCAAAAACTATAAAGTAATTTACTTTAGGTTTTCTACCATTCCCTAATTTAAATGGTTTATTTTTCAAGATAGGTCTTATAAGGATTCTATTAATTATATAACATGCTGTGTGAATAACATCAAACAATAAATATATAGAAGTTTCATATTCATTGAGGGGTAAATTAATTTGAGAGAATGTGAAATCTCTCCTCAGCCCTTTCTCCCCTTCCTCCTCTTGCTTCTGGATTGGTTGTTGAAGGTTTGGTGGGATTTCCCCCTCGTTTGGCGGAAAGTGGATCTCTAGTTGGGGGGGAGTATTAAGGGGAAATCCTTCAAAGTGGTTCTTTACAGTGCTTCAACTCCTTCTATTTCTGCCATTGATGAGGTGTTTATGGGAGTCTCATGAGTTCCTCCCATCATGGTAGGACCCAAGGATCCTAGAAGGGTGGACAGTCTTTCTTTGGTGGATTTTATGTAGAAGGAGATTCTAGACATGTCCTTGTTTCATGATCTTTTCCTTATGGATCATTTTGGAAACAATAAGATACGATTGGACTTGTTCCATGGTTTTTTTGCCTCTTGGGGCCTACAGCTTCTGGTGGTGGTCTCCGATCTTCTGATAGTGGACTTATGTATTCAGTACTCTTCTAGGGAATATTTTCTTTCGTCTTGGGCTAAGGAGGATCATTGTTGTGGCTTGTGGAAATTCTCCATGCCCCATTGGTCATGGGACTATCATTTAGGAACAGAGTCTTCATTGATAGCTATTTGGATCATTCTTCCAAGCCTTCATCTCCCCCTATATAATTTGGTGATTCTCAAAGTTTTTTGTGACTCTATCAGTTCATTTCTTTGCTCAGATGGGTGCATTAATTCTCTCCAGAGCACAGCGTGTCCTCATATATGCGTGTAGATGGATATTTTGATGAATTTTTGTCTTAATTTACTATTACAAGCGGTGAATGGATTCTAGTGGTGGGAAAGTATCCTTTACAAATCCCCCATGAGGTTTTTCATTACATGCGGGCTTCAAGGCCACTCTACAGAAAACTCTTGAAAGAGGCAGTCAATGACAAGTTCTTTAGGTTCAGGGTCCCGGGGCGATCATGGTGTGGTTTTTCTTGCTTTAGTGCCACCGATGAAGGGTGAGGTTACCATTGGGATCCATTTTTGAAATTCAAAAAACAATCCCCATGCGCCTGTCAAGCTGTCAGAAGGACGGATCGGGTCAGAGGTTTTGGTGTCAGGTGTTGACATATCCACTCCAGATCTGATTTCCTTGTCTCCTATCCCCTTAATGTCTCCTCCTATTTCCAGCGTAGATACTTCTACCGTGAACACCTCCGGGCCCTCTTGGGACAAGATTTATCTCTTGGATTTTTCTCTTCTGCCCCCACCAAGGGTTCTATCGCCATCCTCACCACCATTATGGATCTCACCACAACTATATTTAGAGTTCTTGCAGCACTACCTATGCTCCTACTTGGCATCTAAGGTCCTTGAGTCACCCTGGTCGGCTTTTATTCTTGTGGGTGTGAAAAAGGAAATGGTGTCTCTTTGGGACTCTCCGCAATGATTGCTTCTGGTTTCCATTCTCCAAGGGGATACAAAGATGTTATTTTCTTCGACTCCTTCGATGCAACTTTCACTACTTGAGGAAACTGAGGGGACATTCAATAATAATATTCTCCTTTAGAAAAAAGTGTGATCTAATTGAGGGGGCCTATAGTCCAATAACTTTTTCTAAGGTGAATGAGGCAAGTGCTTTCCTCACAATTTCATACTTTAGAGTCACTATTTCTAAGGCCAGGAAATCCAAGGTGTAATATTTTCTCTGATCATCTAGAATGCGATAGGGATGTGGGTGTCAGAAAAGTGTGCTCTATAGGTATTAGAGTCCTAGAAGTATCAGGAATCTATTGTAGCCAGTATCTTACCTAAGAAGGATCATATAATACTATCCTTGTTGGTGAAGAAGTTAGGATTACAATCATCCTTTCATGGCTTCTCGGTTAACACCCACATTTGGATTTGTTGGAATAAGTCAGTCAAAGTTGAGGTGATAAGTTTATCGTCACATTACATCAACACCAAAGTTTCTAGCGTGGAGGGTGAGGTGTTGTTTTCATTCATTTATGATTGCACTAAGGCGCAAGCGATGTTGGATCTTTGGAGTTTTCTTAAGTTGTTTCAATCGGGTCCCCTCCCTTGGTTCATGGGTAGAATTTAATGCTCTTATGGATCTATCAGAGAAGAAGGGTGGCTCATCCTTGTAAAATGGAGGGATTCAGGATTTTAGGAACTTTATTTCTTCGGCGAGACATTTTGACTTGGTTTTTAAAGACGATCAGTTCACTTGGTACAAAAACCACAGGTGTACAAGACGTGTTTGGAGTAGACTTAATATCTTATTTTTGAATCTACAAGGTCTTGATTATTTTGGTCAGACTTCAGTTACCCATATTTCTCATTCTCTCTCAGACCATGCTCCCTTATTGGTTGAGCTATGTGGAAATATCCCTTGGCATTAGGCCTTTCTCTATACTAATTATTGGAACCAAGCCCATGATTTCATTCAGATGGTGAAATGGTTGTTGGAGAGCAGGGAGGCTGGAAGACTCTGGTATGGGATGTCTAGCCGTCTCAAAAAATACATCCTCGCTTAGCAGGGAAATAGAAAAATAGTAGCACATGTGTGGATGTGATTCATCTGGACATTGAAATGATGGAGGAGGAACTGATGAACGACTGAGATGAGGATAAATTTACTACTTTACGTGACAAGAACATTTTTCTTATAGATAAACTGGTTGAGATAGAGAGGGATTATAAGTAGATATCTCAGGTGAAATTGCTGAAGGAAGGTGACCGAAACAGTGGTTATTTTCATGCATTATTGAAGGAGAAGAGTTCCATGAAGATCAATATATTCCATGGTAATGTTGTCTATACAGATGATGTGGATGTTTCTAGATAGTTGGCACTGGATCACATTGATGGACTTCTGGATGGAGTGACCCATGCACCTAGTTGGGATAACCATGGTATTGAGGAGGCTGAATCCTTCTTGGAGAGTGTACCACAATTGGTGGAGATTCTGACAATGAGTTCCTAATGTCTATACCGAAGGTAGAGGAAATTAAGGGGATGATTTATGTAATGCGGCGTGATAGTGCTCCTAGCTTGGATGAGTTTCCAGTAGCTTTCTACATGGCTGTATGGGATATTGTTAGACGCGAGGTGGTGGAGGTAGTCCAAGACTTCTTTCATTGTGGTTATTTTAGAAAGGATGTGAGTGCATTTGGGGTGGTTTTCATACCAAAGTTCAAGGACCCCACTAGCTTTGGACAATATAGACCCATTTTTCTCTGTGATGTGTCATACAAAATAATGGAAAGACTTATTGCTAGGAGAATGAGCAGGTTGATCCTGAGATTGGTTTCAAATGAACAACATGGGTTTGTTAAGGGATGTATAATTCAGGGAGTGATGGGTATCGCCAGTGAACTACTGAATGATCTTAACAGGTGATCATTTTAATCCAATTTTATATTCCATGTTGACATGGATAAGGCATATGACAAGTTTGAATAGTGCTTCATCATCTAGGTGATGGGAATGTTCGTATTTCAAGAATGGTTTTGTGACCTCTGTTTTCGATGCTTCTAATCTACTTGGATATCAATCTCACTTAGGGGGGAGTTCTTTGGCATCTTCAAAACTATCTAGAGAGTGAGATAAGGGTAACTGATCTCTCCAAGTCTCTTCATCTTGGCACAATATTCTCTTTCTTAGAATATTTATAGCGGTATGGAGAATGGTAGGCTATTCCCATATTCTGAGTGGAGGGGAAGGGAAGGTATCTCACACCTGATGTTTGTGGATGATGTGTTGGTTTTCACTAATGGTAGGAGGAGATCCTTTCTCAAACTCATGGATATTTTTTCCATTTATGGATGGGTTAGTATAAAGAACATCAATCCAGGTAAAATTTAGGTATTTATTTCCAACAAGTGTTCTGGTTGGAGATGCATGGACATTCAAGACATCTTGGGATGCTGACAAAAGAACCTTCCTATGATCTATATCAGGGTTCCCTTATCATCAGGCTGCATCAAGAAGATTTTATTCTAGGACATCACAACTCAGTTTCTAGGAAGGATCTCAAAATGGAAAAATATATTTCTTTCCTTTGGGGGTGGGTCACGTTGATTAATATTGTTTTCACTTCTATTCCAATGCACATTTTTTCCTATCATTCATGCTCCTAAAGGAACTGTTGCGAGGATGGAGAATATCATAACGACCTTTTTATGAGATGATAATCAATCGGGCCACTACCATTGGTCCTCATGGGCTTGTATGCACAAGTCGGTTGAAGAGGTGGGAGTGGGGCTGTGTGATCTTGCCGATACTATGCTGGTTATGTAGGCACACTTGGCTTGGGATATTATGGAAGGGACTTTATTTAAGTCTTTATTTTTTAAAGTGTGGTATGGGGTTCTTGAGAAGACTCCTAATAATCATAGGGACCATCCTTCTTATCAGGCCCAGTGCATGTTTTTACTCCTTAAGGAACTACAAGGCTCTTCTCAGTGGGTCATTGGAAGAGGGGGTGTCAGTTTTTGGAAGGAAAACTGGGTAGGGAAAAGCCTGTTCTTTATAGGATGCCCTACCACAGACATATCCTTCAAGAAAGATAGTGGGTTTCCTGTTCTGATTAATTATGTTTTGAATTAGGACAAGAAGAAGATGTTTAATAGAATTATCATGAATGAAGAAGAAGAGTATATATGCTTCTTCATTGGATCATGTTTGGGAAGGTTTTCCATTCGGGGGTTTAGGAGGTGGATGAGCATGGAGAGTAGTATTGAGGAGGGGTCGGAGAAGGTCTGGTTCAAGGAAATACCAAACAAAATGAATTTCCTAGTTTGGTGTGTTAAGAATTGGTCCCTCTCAATATATGAGAATATTAAAAGAAGGGGCATCTCCTTACCTTCTCGGTGTTACTACTGCATGATGAATAGGGAGGAATCAACTTCACACCTGTTCTTTTAGAGTGAATGGGCAGCGACCCTTTGGTCCTTGTTCACTCCAAAACTAAGAACCAAATTCAAACAGTTTTCATTTTAGGAACTTCTTTCTTCTTGGGTTTTTGGTGTTATAAGTAGGGAATTAGATTTCAAGGTTCGAGATTACATACTTGCATCCATTTTCTAGGTTATTTTGGAGGCTAGGAATAAGGCGCGTGTGGGATATGGAAGTTCATTTCACTTGCTTCAGATGAGGGTGAGATCGCTGGTATGTGAGTTGGTTTCGTTGTTGAAAGTGGATCAGAATTTGACTACAATGTGTAAAATCCTTGGACCGATGTTTTATGAATTGGATCATGAGAGGTGGTAGGGTTTTATGTGACTCAAATAGCTCAGTTTGTTTGGCATTCAGTGTGACTTATGGACTAGGTAGCTCACTGGGGGTAGAGGATTAGGCACTACTCATGGAGATCATAGTTTTCAAGAGATAGGGCTTCCATACGTCTGAAGTGGAGTCAGATTCAGAGGTTCTGGTTAAAATCATTTAGGGGAGGTTGAAGGCTCCTTGGGAATTGGTTTATATTATTAAGAGGTGTGATTTGGGTACTAATCATGGGAATCTCATCCATCACAGTTGGAGGTAGGGAAACTTGATTTCTGATTCACTTTCTAATATTGGGAGACTTAGAGAGGAGGTTTACATCTATGATAGTTTGGGTTCACTTCCTTTAGAGTGCATGTATTTTGTGGTTGGGGATGCCATTGGGTTGTGTCATTTTCACCACCATTGAGGATTTCTTGTTCAAACTATTCTTGGTAACTTTATATTTCAGTTTAATTTTTAAAAAATTAATTTTCAGTCAGTCAGTCATATTCATTGATCATTGTTCTAAAAATTCCATAGAGTCGTATTTCTCCTTTAAATAACCCAATTTTGTTGAGGTGTTCTAGGTGTAGATAAATTAAAAGTATATCCATGTTGTGATTATAGATATTTAAATTCATGATTCTAAAACTCTCATCCATGATCAATTATCATGGTATTTATGGTTAATACACTAAGTTTCTCTACATATTTAGAATACTTAGAAAATAGGAAGGAGCATCACTTTTATGAGCAAGGATAAACTCAAATGAATATCTTCAATAATCATCAACTATAACATAGTAATATTGTTTTCTTGCTAAAGTAGTAACTCTTGATGGTCCAAATATATCCCTACGAACAAATTCTAGTGGTTGAAAGGTAGATACCACTTTCTTTATTTTGAAAGATATTTTATGTCACTTTCCATTTTGAAAGGGATTACACACTTTGTCTTTAAGAAAGTATATCTTATGTATATATTTAAAGAAACTTTCTTAGTTATATTTATACGTGAGTTTATATTTCAAATTCCTAGTATCTTTTTCCATAGACAAGTTTTTCTTTAAAAATCACTTAAATAAGAAAAATTCTGTGAAAATAAATAATCTAAATTAACAGCAAATACAATATCATTTTTAAAAGTGGTAAATAACAATTTATGCTTTGAATAAAAAAATATACGAGTATTATTTTCAAATTTAACATGATAATCATCATCACACAATTGATAAATACTAATAATATAGTTTTTTAACAATAAAAAAATAAATCTTTAGAAATAAGGATAGATTATGAGTTGCGAATTTATCAAAGTCCAATAATATTTCCAATTGTATTGTCTCCAAAACTGACAATCCCACCACCCACTTTTATAAGGTTTTTGAATCTTTAATAGTATCCATTCATATGTCTAGAATGTCCACTATCAAGATATTATAGATTCTTATTGGATCTCTTTAATCATTTATCCTACAATCAATTAAATATACATTGATTTTGGTACCCATATCTGCTTGGGTCCAGAAAGGTTAGTAATTAATTATTTTTGAATATAAACTTGTTTTACTATTAGAAAAATATTTAATAGATCTAGAAACAGAATAATTTTTAGGTCCATAATAATATTATTTGTTTACAATGCAAACAGAACCCGAGCTAGGAACAAATTTGTTCATATAAATTTTCCTCTTTCCACCCTAGTTTTGAATCCCAGTAGTATACTTGGGTGTAGTTTTTTTACCAATAATCCTAATAAGGAATTAAATAATAATTTTAATTCCTTCCAAATTCTTCTTAAGTTTCTAATTATACATTTTGAGTTCAATATTATCCTTTAATAATTGAGTATTTTTTTCTTTCTGTACACCAAAATTAGATTAAAAATGAATAGTTAAAGAATGCTTCTTCTTCATATCTTTATATTTATCTTTAAGTTTGTTGAATGTTTCTTCTGTAATATTATATAATTATTCTAATTATTCATTATAAATTTTATAATCATCAACAATATGAGAATAAATAAAAAAATAATTCATAGTCATTATCCATAAAACATATATTAGCGTTTTTATTCATATCTTTTCAGATTGAATTTTAGTTACTTGAGCTATACTTAGATGCACTACAAGTAGATTTCATTGAACTTTTTGTTTTTTATTCATTTCCTTATATTTATTTTTATATTTGAGCTTTGTAAAGTTATCCTTTATACATCCTTTTCATTTTCATTCATAACAGGCGATCTCATTAGACGAGTCATCCTTTTTTCAATCTTTCTTCAAATTTCATTTCTTGTCACATTTTTCTTTATATTTAGAATTTAAGAAAAAATTATTCCTTTTTTTTATAAATTTCTAAACATTCTAGCTAGATGATCTACTTCCTTATCACTTTCAATTTGACCTTCACTTCAACTTGTACTATCAGCTTTAACAACTTATTTTTATCTAAATTATGATGCTTTAAATGCAACATATTTTTATTTTGGTTCAACATCTTTATTATTTACTTGAAAATCCTATCTATTCTTCATGATATTTCCAATGATATCCTTTTTTGTTATCAGGATGATGTCTCATGATTTTCTGATAGAATATTCAATTTCTCTCCATCTATCTGGTAGACATATTAGGATTTTCATTACTTGAGATTTGTCTGTCATCATTTTCCCAAGGGTTATCATAGTGTTTATGATTTCATTGAACCAAATATATATATAAAAAATGGATTCATAAAGTTTAATTATGAAAGTATCATACTTAATATTATATATATTTAAGTAAATTTTCTTCAGATTAGAATTTTTTCATGAGATATAGAGAGAGTATCCCATTATCCCATATCTCATAAGAAGTTTCACATGAAGATATTCTATTAAATTCATCTTGACCAAAATTATAGAATAAAGAATTCATATATTTTAGTTTTAATCATAAGTATATTTAATAGTAATATCCCATTCTTTTCTAGTATTTATGGGTTTCTCATATTTATCTTCTATAGGTCCCAAAATTTAAAAACCCATAATTTTAAGATGGATTTTCATTTTGATTTTCCATTGAGAATAATTTTGTCTATTAAAACAATGAGTTTTGTTGGTTTCATAAAATTCAGACTTAAATTCGATAATAACAAATTAGAAAAAAGAAATAAGATA
Organism: Viscum album; assembly: GCA_963277665.1. Lineage (NCBI taxonomy): Eukaryota > Viridiplantae > Streptophyta > Magnoliopsida > Santalales > Viscaceae > Viscum > Viscum album. Next base: position 795,792,895 of record OY728126.1, on the reverse strand, counting down.
AAAAAACAATTCTATCAAAATAGACTATAATCTAAGAGAAATAAACATTCTCTAATACCAAATGTTTGTCGATGTGGAAAAATAAAGAGGAGGATAAATTGAATTTATAATTAAAAATTTAATTTTAAAAAGGATTTAAAATTAAATCACCCAATTTATTATAACACCCAATTAACTAAAATAGTAGATATATATAATTTGATCTTTTAAAAATCTTCTTAGAAGTTCAATCACAAATTAGTTAAAATAGGTTTAAAACTATTTAAACTTTTGAAACAAATTTACTAGAATCAAATATAGTATATAAAACAAAAATTAAAGTTTACTATCCAAGTAATGTTTTGTAATATAGTTTAGAAAATATATACTAGTTTTATTTTAAAAATAGAGTATAAAAAATAGATAAAACAAATAGTAGAATAAATAAGAGGTTTGGTCTCAAGGTGAGACCTAGTCCCCTTTACTTGGAAATCACACATTTCCATGTAGTTTATTATTAAACAAACTGATCCACAACCTAGATTGAGTTTTACCCAATAGAACACAAGTCTGTCCATGATACATAGCCTCTTCCATAGTTCTTCATGGGAGAATAGATAAATAAATTAGTGAGATTGTGTCTTTCACTCTCTAGATCAATACAAGATCTTGGGATTAAAAAGTATACAATGTAAACACACACAAACAACTCAAAAGTAGGAAAATAGAGTAATATAAAGGAAATTAATCAATATAGTAGAGTTTTTAGTTCTCTTGTTTTATGGGATATTCGTATATTCTCATTGTTATCTTTAGATTTATAATTGATGTGTGAATAAGTTCTAATGTTCTATGATGCATTATTGAATTTTAGGAAAGAAAAGACATTTATACATTTGAAAACATAGCATATTATCATCATTTTTTTATCAAAGAAAATTTTGATATCTCTATATTCATTTCATCTCGATCATCATCTTGTCATTCATATTTTGGTTATTTTAAAGTTGGATGCTTTATTAAAAAATATCCATTAAAAAATCATCACTGAATATCCTCCTACATTGGTAGGAAATCCAGGATCAATAAATGACTCTAAATATAATTTAATTATATATAGAAAATTTGTTGGATTAATATATTTAATAATATAATAATATGATACTTACCTTTAGATACAACTTCTTTAAAAGTTCCACATCAGCATCTATGTTTACTTACAGACTTTATGAATTATTTTATAAGTTGTATAGTTTATCAATTGTACCTAAAATTGATCATTTTTTCATATATTTGATCATTTTTAACTATGTATGATCATCTTTCACTTGTGGTTTGTCCAATACTTAGTCAATTTGAGACTAATAATCATTTTTTCTTCATTTTTTTATGTAGTTGATTCTTTACATTGTTGAAATTAAACATTTCATAACATGGTTAGTTTCATTTTTTGTGGTCTCATGGTTTCTTATGTGGTTGATCCTACTTGCCTTATATTCAATCCAACTAGCCTTACAGTTGATCCAACTAGCCTTTTGGTCATGTTAGGCATGTGTTCGATCCATTTTAGAAGATTCTTGATCACAATGGTCACTTGTATTATAATGTGAAGTTCTTATATTTTTCTATCATTATATTGAGACATTTGTCATATATTCACCTTAGTAGATCAAAGTTTTTGTGTGGTTGATCACATGTTCCATGTGGTTGATTCCCAACTTAGAAAAATTTATATTCTTTTCTATAAAATGATTTTTCATTAATAAAACATAAAATGGATTATAAATAACATAAAAATGATTTGATATTATTAAAATAAGTAATTTTAAACTATGACAAAAATATTGATGAATTTAATTAGATTTCATTCATTATGCTTCTAAAACATAAATCAAAATCCCTTAAAATGTTCATAAGTTTTATGTGAAGCGCGGAAATGGAGTAAGAGCACCGCTTAAAGAAGATTTGAACAAAAAACGGTACTAAGTACACAAATGGTATATTTTAATCTTACCTTGAGAAGCATGGTATTAATCATCAGCTAAGTACACCATATAAACCATAATAAAATTGTGTGGCTAAACAGAAGAATAGAATCTCAATAGAGATGAACCAAACAATGTTGTTAGATAATGATAGTTCTTGGTATTTTTAGAGACATGTTATTGGAGAAGTTTTTTATACTAAAAATTGTTTCTTATATAAACCAAATTATAAAATGTCACCATAAAAGATTTTTTATAATAAGATCCCAATTTTGAAGTATTTAAGGGTAGTTGGTAACCCCTATATTATCAAATTCAAAAGTGAAAACCTTAGGAAATTTGATAGAAGGGGTATTTATGGAATATTTTTGGGTTATACTCTAAATGGAAGAGGATACCAATGCTACAACATTTAGAAAAATAATATCATTGATACTCTTGATTTTTATGTGATGAAACATGTAAAAAAATAAGACACACATTAATCAAAAATTATTGAAGGTGATGAAGATGAATACAATTTAGTTAAAAATTAATATGAAGTTGTAGAACAAGATTGATATTATGAAGAAATTTAGTTTAAAGATGATGATTCAGGCCACTCAAGAGATGGGTATAATCTCTCACTATCTCATCCAAGGAAGATAAGACAGGTGGAAGTACAAAAAAATATTAGAGATCATGGAAAAAAATTTCAAAATAGATGAACTTTGAGGAAAACATCACATACCTCACTTTTTTCATATGTTGAACTAAGATATGTTCAAGAATCTATAAAGCAGAAAATGGGTTGATTCCATAAATGAATAATTATCTCAAATATAGAAGAATGAAACATGGTAATTGATATGCAAACCTGAAGACAATAACATCATTGGAACAAAATTGGGTTTCTATCATAAGTTGAATAAAAAAGGTGGAGTGATTAGAAATAAAGCAATAATTATTTGTAAGGGTTATTATTAGATTGAAGGAGTGTATTTTATTAAGACCATTACACCAATTTCTAGGATAGAAACTATAATAATATTACTTTCTATTACTACCAAAGTTTAATACATTATTTTTCAAATGGTTGTTAAGTCTGCCTTCCCTAATAGTGAGCTGGAAGAGGAGGTTTTTTATTGATAAACCTTATGGTTTCTTGCTAGGATAAGATAAAAACCATGTTTCTAGGTTAAATAAGGATTTATATGGGTTAAAACAAGATCTATGATCTTTGTATTCTAAGCTAGGAACCTTCTTGAAGAAGATTAATTTCAGAAAATGGAGAATAGAAAATGATATCTACATTAAAAATGAAAACAAGATATCTCTCATTATTATTGTCCATATATATGATATTTTTTTCTTCTAGAAATGATGATTTTTTCTTAAATAGTTTTACAAAGAGATGAAGGAGTTGTTTTAAATGTCCATGCTTGGTAGAATGATATATTTTCTTATCTTACAAATTTCTTAAGAGAGAGATAATATCTTTCCTTCATAAAAAAATAATGATAGTGAAATTATTATAATTTTTTTCATAGGGGATTTAAGACGAGTTTTTACACTTATCCCAATTGGAACTAAACTATATAAATATAAGAAATTAAAGGAATTAAATTAAATATAATTCCAAAATATGATTAGAAGATTGTTATAATTAACAGTTTCAAAGTTAGATATAGTCTATACGGTCACCCTTTGTTCCATATTCCTAAGTACTCTAAGGATATTACATTTTATAGCTAGTAAAAGTAATTTTAGACACATAAAAGGATAAAATGATTTTGGGTTGAAATATGAAAATAAAGGAGAGTTTAATTTGTATGGATTTTCAGATGCAAAGTGGGTGGAAGTGTTGTTAATGAAAAATCCATGTATGGTGGAGTATTCTTTATTAATGACAAGTGTGTTTGTTAGAATACAAATAAGTAGAATTTTATGACTTAGATCACTACTAAGGTTGAGTATATAGTTATAAGCCTATCCATGAATAATCCTTTTGAGGATCCCATGAACTTACACTGGTCAGGGACATTATCTAGCCTAATGCTATCAAGCACAATTTTTCAAGTGGGATTGAGGATAGATTGGATAAAGGAGGGATGAACAATGCCCTACTTAAAATTCAAGTCATGGGTGGGACATCCTGGAAAACCCAAGACCTTTCCTACCCAGTTACATTCCTAAAAGTTGATATATCCACTCCCAAGGATCCATCTAGTGTGGTGTTGCAGGAATGAAATGTTCCCCCCAAAGGAGTTCCATATAGGGGGAGGGGAGAACTATTCTCTTTCTATGGATGAATTTATACTTAACTTTTATGAAGTTAATCCAAAGTGACCTACCCTTAATAACCTCCCACGATAGTTTACCCTGGATAGAGTCAATTGCTTCCCCTAGATTCCTCACATTGATACCCCCATGATCCACCAACTTAAGGAGCCTGGCCTAGGAGGCCCAATGACTCCATTCCTCTCTATGAGCATAAAAAATGAAGGAGTTTAAAAATTTTTCAATAACTTTTAGCATAGAATTGGAAACCTTGAGATCATAAAGGATATGAATAGGGATCAAAGACAAAATACTATTAACTAGGGTGATCCTCCCACCAAATGATAGAAACCCGTTCTTCCAGTTGTTGATCTGATTGATAATTTTAGTGAAAATACTTTCAAAATTCCTCACTCAGATCCTACCACAAGTTATGGGATATCCTAAATAATCCATGGGAAAATTATTCCCTTGTATGGCCAATATCTATTTGATTTTATTCCCCCCATTGGACATGAATGAAGAGAAAAATAAGATGTGACTCTTGTCCTTGTTAATGATATGTCCTCTCTACCTAGAGTATTCCTCCATCATAGGATCAAAGGCCTTAACCAAGTAGGTGATTACATTAATGAATAAGTTCAATTCATTGGTGAATAAGAGGTGATATACCCCTTGGGAGTGTCCTCCGTAATGACATGGGATGATTCTACCTTGCTGCATGTAGGAGGCAACATGTTTGCTTATGATGTCTTAAATCATGATGAAGATACTAGGGGAAAGGAGATCCCCTTTTTCTAGCCTTCTGACTGATTTTAGGAATCCACATTGCTTCTCCCTAAAAAATATATTTAACCAAGGTGAGCTATAACACTATAAGATAAGTTTGATGACCTAGTGGTAGAAACCCATGCACGTCATAACAGAATGATGAAGCTCCACTCAATGTGATCATATGCCTTATCTATATCTATATTAATGACCAGGTTGGATCCCAAAATATTTATGTTTATATAACCTACCATATCTTGGGAAATGCCTATTTCCCCTTGGATAGATCTTTGATGGATGAAATCATGTTGTTACTATGAGAACTTGGAAGGTGAGAACCAGGATAACCTCTGATTAATGATGGATGCCAAGATTTTATGGGAATTTCTACATATTCTTATCATTAGGAATAGGATAATAGTGAATTGATATTTCACTTTGGGTGTAAGAATAATTTTTTTAGTGAAAGTGACCCTATGAAGCACCCCCCATATAAGAAACCATGGATATTTGTGACAAGTTACTTCTTGATGACACTCTAAGAGCTAACATAGAAGGAGATCATGAATCCATCAGAACTTGACACGATCTCTTGATTGAGAGAATTAATTAAGTCCCACACCTCCTCCTCCTCCTCCAAGGGTCTTCCAATAACTGTGTTGGTTTGGAAAGAGATCAAATTAGATAGTAAGTTGAATATATCAACTTGGACTTCAAGATAGTCATACTGCTTGTTTGGATTAGGGTTGAATAATAAAGAATTAAAATGGGAACTCACCATGTCACCAATCTCTTCCAGGCTACTGGTATATGATCTATCTATGTGATGAAGGTTCGGGGTAAGGTCATGTCTCTTCTCTTTCTAGTATACATGAAAATAAATCGTGTTACTATCACCCAATTTGATCTAGGTAGCCTGAGACTTTTCTCAGAGACACCCCTCATGTTCTAGTAGAAGTTCATTGAAATGTTGTTTTTTGAGGCCAAGGGAAATGAAGATGTCCTCAAACCACATATCCTCCAAACATCCTTTGATCCCATCAATGTATCTTTAGATATCCTCTAGCCTTGTCTGGATCAGAGGAAGGGAGTTGGCCCAAGACATGAGATCATGCTTCAAATTCCTCATTTTATTATGGAGGCCAATCTACCTCTCCCCACTAATCAAAGAATCCCAGGAGTGTCGCACCATTTGGAGAAATTTGGACTTGATAAGGAACTGATTTGAGAAGAAAAATAATCTACCACCATCATTACCCATCTTTAACTAGACAAGGAGAGGGGGGTGATTGGACATTGCTCGTGTTAAGTGATTAACCGTTGTATTCGAATAAGAGGAGATAGATTAAAGATTTACAAAACACCAATCAATCCTACACCATGTTATAAGGCTCGATTAATAATTTTTGCACCAAGTATACTTGTAACCTGAGTATCCTAGGTCCAAGAGGCCCTCCTTGGTAGAAAAGGATGATAAAACTATCTTGTCACTGTGAGGATATGAGCCTCCTCCATTCTTCTTTAAAGATTACAAAAATTGTGTTGAAGTCCCATCCCACTAACCAGGACACATTCACTAGATTGAATGATTTATTATCCAACTATAGTTGTTCCCATAGACTTACTTTGCAATTAGCATACATAAAGAAGAAGAAACATCTATTGTTCACAACATCTACTGACACCAAAAGGTGTTGGTATGATTCCCCTAGTTTCTTAAACACAACTTTAGAATTTCAAAAAACCCATATGTGATGATTCATGGGTTAACCATGTAAGAAATTACTCAAACCAATCTTGGTGAAAAACTCCCTAATTTTAGTTGGCCTATTCTTTGAATCTAAGACAACTACAACTAAAGATTTGTTCTTGGATGCTTTGCTGGAGATAAAGACAATTTTAACCCAAACGTTGAGGCCTCGTAAATTCTATATGATCACCAAGATCATTAGAAAAAAATGCACTTGGAACTGGATCTAGGTGCTGAAAACCACTCATCTTGCACTCTTGAAGAGGCCGACGATGGAGGCCGGTGGATGCTCATGATTAGATACTGGGTTTGGGGAATCATTCATGTCTAGTAGGTACTCCTAATGTTGAGTCAGCTGATAATTTATGTTTTCTTTTTCTAAACTAAAAAATCATGACTGAAGATGAGATAACATGAATAGTAGTGAGGTGCTTTAGGAAAAAGGAGGGATTGTCCCTTCCATGTAATCTTCAACCTCTAGAAGAAGTTGAGGTAGAATAAGAGAAGAAATATCTATAGAAACATAGATCTAGACCACTGTAGATTCTTGGAGAAGGAGAGTCCGATCTTCTACACACTTGAACTCGCCATGGGAGTCACCAATCATTTCTATAAAGGATATGTTTTGGAAGGGAAGTAGGATGCTCGGTAATATAATCCACATCACCACAAGGGGGGAAAACTAACCTTATTGATCTTCTATCGACCAGCAGGATAGGTGGAATCAACATCGATTGAGTGTGCGAGGGCTATATACCCAAGCCTTGATGAAGTCATCCTGAGAGTCCAAGATGATGAGAAAAAAATTCTTGTTTAAAATAGAGATAGTGGATGGACTCCATAGATTCTAGGAGAGAAAAAATTTCTGGAAGATCCCCAGCGGAGGTTTTTTTAGCCCAAAATGAGAAACTAAGGTCCAATTGAGGAGATATGAGGCTTCAGAAAAGGATGCAGCTAAAAAGGAGAGAACTAAAATCCCATCCTCTGAGCCCATGATAGAGGATCTCATTAAAAATTCCAAAAATGGAAGTGAGAGAGGAGGTTTATCAGGAGGAATATTTAGAAGAGAATGATTCATGGACCACCCTAGGGGGAGTGAAGGAGTCACCAAATCATGGGAGGATGGATTCACCGGCACATGCACTACCCCAGAGCTCATTGAGGGGGGAGATCTGAGGGTTCAGGTTCTACCAGAGGGGGTGGATCCTATTGGGGGTAGTGGAAGGTTATGTAAATGAAAACAAACACAAGAAAAGAATAAAAATTAAGAACACACAAAATTAATATGGTTCAGAAATATGCCAACATTGACAAGAGAAGGGGTCCTAGTTTATATTATTCTCTTTGGATAATATTTGGAGCATACACAATGGGATTACAATAGTTTTATGAATAAACAATCATTATATTTTGAACCTATTAAATATATAAAGGAATTAAATATATCAAAGGGTTGGTTTTCAAACCATTTAATTCCTCTATATCTGGATGCTGCATGTCATTAGTGTTGGATGCCAACCATGAAAGAAAACAACATGCTAGAGTTGTTGTTGCCCATGGAAAAATAAACCTAATGATAGTTCTTCTTATTTTTCTTTCCTTCCACTAATTTCTCCCAAAATGGGAGTGGCCCCCACAAATCTCTCCTCCTGACCAATTTTGGGTAGAAGTTAGACTGGACATCTCCTTGAAAGCGTCCAGCTTCTCTTTCGGTGGAGCCTTTGTTATCATGTCTTCCCCATTATCATTGGTGAGTATTTTATCAACTCTCAATAATATTTATTGCAAAAAATTTCAGATCAAGTGATATCGTGCGGCGATGTGTTTAGACCTGGAATGAAAAGTTGGGTTCTTGCTGAGATTAATAGTACTCTAACTATCATAAAAGAGAATATAATTCTCCTGACTCTGTCCCAAATCCTGTAAAAACTTCTCCATCCACAAGATCTCTTTGTAGGCCCTAGTTACCATAATATATTATTATTCTATGGTGGATAAGGAAATAGACTTCTGAAGTCATGATTTCCATGAGGCTGCTCCCCCTACAAATGATATCAGGTACCCAGATGTGGATTTCCTTGTGTCAACATCTCTATCCATATTTGCATCTGTGTATCCTTCAAAAACAGGTTTGTGACTTCCAAAACATAAATAATGACTACATGTACCACATAGATACATCAATATCCATTTTACCACTATCCAATTCTCATTTAGATCTAATAATAACCTACTCAAAATTCCAACAATGTGATCAATATCTGGTATGGTGCACACTATTTTATATATAAGACTACTAACTGCTGACTGATAAGGAAATGTTTCCATATGTGCTTTCTCTTTCTCAGTTTATGGACTCTGACCTATCACAAGATTGAAATGAATCACAATTGGAATGATAATTAGTTTCGACTTTCTCATATTGACTCTTTCAAGAACCTTCTTAATGTATCACTTATGAGATAACCAAATCTTGTGATTCCTCCTGTCACAAGTAATCGTCATACCAAGAATCTAAGCAGCATCTCCCAAGTCCTACATTTAAAAATACTTGTTTAACTTCTTCTTCAACCTATCAATCTTGGTGATATCTCTTCCAATATTCATCATATCATCAACATAAAGCAATAATATAATGAAATCACCATAAAAAAACTGCTTGATGAAAACCCAGTGATCAGTAGTTGTCCTCCTGTACTCATTTTTCTCCATAAATGAGTCAAATTTCTTATATCATTGTGTTGGTGCCTCTTTTAGACCATATAAACCTTTTCTAATCTTACATACTAGGTTATATTTTTATTTCACCTAAAATACCTCTAGCTAATCCATGTATATCTCCTCAGCAAGATCACTATGTAAGAACACTGTCTTTGCATTCAGTTGTTGAACCTCTAGGTTTAGACTAGCTGCCAATCCAAGAATAACTCCGATAGAATACATTTTAACCACATGAGAAAAAATTTCATCAAATTAAATACGTTTCTTTTGACTGAATCCCTTCACAAACATTTTTTCTTTATAGCACATCTGTGAGCTTCCATCTTCTATTTTGATTTTGTACACCCACTTGTTCTTGAGTTCCTTCTTTCCATGTGGTAACTTTACCAAATTAAATGTATGGTTCTTGTGTAAGTATCTCATCTCATCTTGCATGGAATTATTCTATTCCCCCTTCTACTGAATCCTAATCACATCATCATAACAATATGGATTTCCCACATCAGTGATCATCACATACTCATGTGGTGAGTATCTATGACTCAATTTTTGTTTTCTTGTGGATCTCATCAACTACGATTCAGGGAGAATATGTTATGTATTATCATATGATGAAGAAATATTATTATATGGAGACATATTACCTGGTAGTGAGGTATCATCAGTGTCACATATCTCTCTCATGCTTTCTAGTACTGATAGTGGTGAGACTAGTTCCATACAAACTGGAATTTCCTCAGAATATGACTTCTCTGCACTTTCTGGCTTCTCAAAATCTTCAATTGTTTGATCCTCAAGAAATATCACATATTTTCTTCTAAAGATACTCCTGCTAATAGGATCCAAAAGTCAGTATCCAAAATCATCATGAGTGTATCCCAACAAGATACACTGCTTTCCTTTTCCATCCATCTTTGTTCACTCATCCTTTGAGATGTGAAAAAATGCCATGCAGCCAAATACTCTCAAGTGCTTGTAAGAATCATCTATACCTATCCAAATACTTTTTGGAACATTATAGTTCAATGGAAATGATGGATAAAGGTTGATAAGATCAACTGCAGTCATCATTGACTCCCCCGAAAAGGTTTTTTCCAGCTTTTCATTTGAGAGAATACATTACACTCTCTCACAAATTGTTATATTCATCCTCTCAACAAGACAGTTATACTGAGGCATCTTTGGTACTGATTTTTCCAGCTTGATGCTAAAAATCCTATAGTACTCCTCTAATAAACCAAGGTACTCTTCTCTATTGTCTTCTCATGCACACTTTAACCACCTGCCTATTTCTCATTCGACCTTCACATGAAACTGCTTGATAACATTCTACACTTGATCTTTAGTTTTCAAAGTAAAAGCCCAAAATTTTCTAGAATGATCATCTATGAAGGTAACAAAATAAATAGAACCTACCATCAACTTAGTGCTCATCATGCAGACATCAGTGTAAATAAAATCTAAAACATTTTCTTTTCTGGATGGTATATAACCATGAAATGATACTCTGTGTTGTTTTCTCATGATGAAATAAACACAAGTATCGAAATATGTACCTTTTATTTTGGTAAAGAGATCTTTCCTATAGAGCATTCTGATTCCTCTCTCGCTCATGTGACCCATCCGCCTATGCCAAACTTTTTTAGGAACATCTTTTCTGGCTACATTTACTTCTCCTCCACATGGTCTTGCATCTGTGAGATAAAGATAAGTATATTTCTTTCCTTTAGAAATTACCAGGTTACCTTTAGCAAGCATCCATTTCCCATCATTGAAGGAACTGACACATCCCTCTTCATTAAGCATTCCAATGTATATTTTATTGAGGAAAATATCAGGAAAATTCCTCACATATTTCAATAATAACCTTCATCTAATATTAGTTTGCATTAAAAATATTACCAATACCTGTGATTTTAGATGTTCCATCATTTCCCATATTCAAAAGTCTAAAACTTCCTGAATAGTAATATGAGAAGAAATATCTTCTAGCAGTGACATGGTAGGAGGCACTGGAATCGATCAATCTTGTCGATTCTTGGCATTCAAGACTAACCTGATTGTTTTCCTGAATAATAACAATCTCTTTATTTACAACTGAAACATAATTATTTTGTGTCTTACCATCTTGATTCCTCTACTCTGCCTTCAACTTTATACACTCTCAGATAAAATGATTAATCTTTCCATAGTGGTGGAAAATCATGTCATATCTTGTTAGAGATTTCAATCCCTTCATCCTTTGAAGACTTTGGTCATGAGGTTCTCTTCCTCTGCTTTTTACCTGCCATTTTTGATTACCTTGCCTTTCAGTGATAAGAGATTATAATTCTGGTGTATGTCCCTCATCTTTTCTTTAGGAATATTCATTCAACATTCTATCTTTCACCATATCCATAGTGAAAGTTCTATCTGGAGTTGAATTTCTAACCGACATAACTAATGTGTCCCACATATTTGGTAAAGAACTCAACATTAACAGTGCCTACAACTCATCATCAATCGCCATTTTCATGGAATTTAACTGATCAATAGTACCTTGGAACTTTCTCATGTTTTTTGATACATTGATCCCATCTTTGTATTTCAAGTTGACAAGATGGTGTATCGGGTTTTCTTTGTTTTGCACAGTTTTCCTCACATAAAACTTTTCCAATTTTCACCAAAGAATGGTTGCGTCACGTTCATTGGAATTTTTTTGAATGATGCTCATATAAACCACAGTCTAATTTGGTCAGTTCACTTTCTATTGAGTACAACCCACTTCACATCAACTGGAGGGATTCTGGCTAACGTTTTCTCATCAGATTGATTGCTTGATGATTATTTCACTTGCACTACAACGGGCTTAGTGGCCTCCACTATTATTTTCCATAAATCATTAATATACCAAATATCCTCCATTTTTGGTTTCTATATTGTATAATTAAAAGTACTAAGTTTAATCACGTTACATGTATTTTCTTACATTTCTATAGGGTGAATTTTGAATAACCAACCATACATATGTGTTCAAAATAGTCAAAATACCTAGAATCGACTCTTGGATCATTGAAAATAGAATTTGATTGGTAGAGATATAGACAAAATAGTTTCACTAGTCTGGATTAACTACCGACATGGAACTAACATGGCTCACTAGAACAATGTCCAAAAAAGTCATCAGAATGTCACCAGTGGCATGAAAAGTGCCGTCTTCTTCGACACATGGGTATTTTAGAACCCCACTGTATAACCAGAACATTGAAGGACTCTACCACCTTCATTTTAGCTCTTTTTTTATGCTTCTTGTGTCGTTGGAATCAACTCATTGTGCTCTTCACGGATTTGGCATCAATTCTTTTTTGAGAAACCACAATTTTCCGATTACTGGAAAATATTGCTGTCGTTTCTCCATTTCGTACTCGAACCCTTTGATACCACTTTTTTGGGGAATCAGAGCATCGCGATGATGAAAATGAACACAAACAAAGAATAAAAATGAAGAAAATACAAAATTAACATGGTTCGAAAATATGCCTACTTCCACGGGAGAAGGGGGCTTTGTTTCTATTATTCTCTTTGGATAATCGTTAAAGGATACAAAATGGGATTAGAGTAGTTTTCTGATTTCAAAATAATTAGATTTTGATATTGTTAAATAGATTAAGGAATTAAAGATGTCAAAGGGTTGGTTGGAAAACCCTTGAATTCCACCATCTCCTGATGCTACGTGTCATCAACGTTGGCTACCAACCATGGAAGAAAATAACCGGCTGGATTTGTTTCTATAAAGGGAAAACCAACTTGCCAACAGTTCTTTTTTTTTCATTATTTCCATTGATTTATCCCAAAATGAGAGTAGCCCCCACAGATCCACTACAATGGATAGTTGGGTAGACATAGGCACATGGGGCGTGTTGTATCACTAAAAATTTAAATCCATTCACTTTACAGATTAGTTCATCATCCCATCTAATAATCAATTGATTTGGATGAAAAATCAATCGGAATACCTCAATATTAAAGTAAAGTTTCAAATTATCTTGGTATGTGATAATAAAAGTGTTATAAACATTCCAAATAATCCTATTTAGAACTCATGAATAAAGCACATTGATATAAAATATCACTTCATCAAGGAGCTTGTTGAGAGAAATGAGATAAATCTAGAATTCGTTCCAACTCTGGACTAAATAGATTATGTGTTCACTAAACCATTATCAAAGTATGTATTTGACAGATTAAGGTTGTAAATAGGATTCCAATCTCCCCTCTCAAGAGGCTAAGGTATAGTGGTATATTTCCACTCTCACCTAATGCTTGGTAATTTGTTTGAAAAGGGAGAGAAATGAAAACATAAATCTTCTCATGTATATTTCATCATGAATTTATCAAGTGTATTTATATAGGGGGATAAAAACACTTAGGGGTAATTATATAGATATGTGTCTCACCTATTTAGGTGGATCATGTATTTAGGGGGAGTAAAAGGGGTATGATATGAATTTATCTTATTGATGTGTGATCTATTTTAATAGTTTTATTGAAGTTCATGTAGGAAATTTACTAAAGGGTTTAAAGAGGTTTAATAAATATAATCAAAGCTTAAAACGGTTCATTGTAAATCACTATTTTATGGATATCATGATATTGTTATTCAATATTATTAATTATTATACAAAGCTTTCTCTAGTAGGAATAAAACTATCGGATGATGATTCATAGATAAATTTATTATGTTTAAATGTGATTTATATTCCTTAGTTTCCAAAAAAATCCATAGGGGGTAGATTTTTTATCCCATGATTGAAGAGAGTATATTTTGAAGAAGGATGAATTTGATTTGGCATATTATGTTGGATATTATTATCAATTAAAAAATAATATTCAAAGGAAAATGTGATTATTGATATAGAGACACTATCTACAACATTTTGGAATTTATTTTGAGTTACTTGAGAAGGAATGAAGATGGTTTAAGGAGGTCCTAATTTGAAGTGAAACAAGTCAGGAGTTTGTAGACTATGGTCAATCTGCATAGTCGACCTATTGATGTGGTCGATCTATCTACTTCATACAGTTAATTTTCACAGTTGAAAATTGTTAAATGTAGTTAATCCAATATGGTCATTTATTTTCTTCACATGATCTATCCTCATGGTCTACTAATTGTACATATGTTCGATCTATTGAGTTTGTACATATGGTCAATCTTCATGGATGATCCATTTTGTTGAGATTTGTAAACATATAGTGGTCCATTTAACATGAATTATGCTATGTAACCATCATAAAAGTGCTATTAAAACATTATAAATTACTATGTTAACATCATGAACTTCTATATAAACATTATTATTCTACTGCATAAACATCATACTCTATGTAACCATGAATATTGTTTCATTAAGGTCATCTACTTTATAGTGATGCAAGATTCTCATACATGGATATTACATCTTTTGAGATGAATATTTATTACATTACACAAACACAATCCTGATGACTATAATAGTTTAGTTCCTTTTGAAACTTAGTACACCATCTTTTAATCTGGTGAATGTTCTTTAATGTTTCCCACAAATATCATTCCATTTAGAAATCCTTATAGACATACCCTATATAAAACCATTTTTCATAATCGAGGGAAAAACATAAGAAAGGGTGAGATTAGATGCTAAATAAGGGTAAACAAGGGAAATACATAAACATAACGTGAGTATAAGGATATAAGAATGTGATAATAATATATGAAAACCATACCATGCATATAAAAGATCAAAATTATGAGTTGTGAAATAAATATTGGAAGTCCATAAGACATGAATCATAAGAAAATAAAAGAACATGAATCATGGGAGAATAACATTGGAACAAGACATAGAATTTGGGCATACATATATGTATATAAAATCCATTCCTTAGTAGTCAAGGCTCATTGTCAAGACTTATCAGGGCACTCCATGGGTGGATACACCTCCTTGGTGGGACAAAACACCATCCCCAGTGGCATCCCTTTCCTCACAGTGGAATGGGTTCACTCCCCAAACTGTCATAGTAGTCAAAGTTCACTCTCAAGAAAATCATATAAAAAAAAAGTCTCTTACAGAACCAGCTTCACTCCCTTTTCTAGTAATGTCTATAATATAAGATATAGATCTTTAACAAATGCATTGGAGGGAGATATAGGTCCCACCCATATTTGGTTATAACATAAACATTATCCCTGGTTATAACGTAACTTCCCTCCTTGGTTATAACAAAACCAACATCACATAATGGGAATCATACATATGTGTTTTACAAGAAAATAAAACATTCACCATATTATAACCCGTAAAATGAAACATGTTTCATAAAAATTTCATTATATAAAAACCTATGGAAAAGATACAAGTTTCATAATCTTTTAAACATTTCATCATAGCATAACCCATGAAAATAAGTAGGCTTCATAAACATTTTATCATGGTATAACATGTGGAAGATAAATGGGTTTCATAAACATATTTTCATCATAAAATAAACCATTTAGAGAAATAATAAAAGTGGTATCCTTGAATTATACCCTATCAAAGTGTAAGTTACATCAATGAATGTTATATTAGATGGATAATGACTTTAAATGAAAAATCACTTAGAACATTTCTTGAGAAGGATAAAATTTCATCGAAAATAACCTTTTTAACACTAAAAATTCATAAAATTGTTTTAAAATAATTTTCTTTGAAAACATACTTTGAAACTTATAAATTAAACTTTAATAACCCTTTAAAACATTTCTTGAGGAAAATATCCGTTCCACTTTGAAAAACACTTTAAAACATTTCGAAAATTCTTTTTTAAATTTGAAATAATTTATCTAAAAATTTCCTAAATATTAAAGAAAAAATTTCATTGAAAATTTATTTTTAAAAATTTAAGGAATGTCTAAAATCTTTTGACTGTTACAATAGTGATAAATACTTTTCATGCCTTGCATGTTAAAAAAAACATTCTTTTCACATTTTCAGTAAAATCCAAACAGACATTGTTTGGAAAATGGCATGAAGATTCATTTCATTTTTTTTATAAAAAGTCAAAAAATTTTAAAAATGAATTCAATAAACCATTTTGAAAAATGCTAAAAAAATTTAAATTTTTTAGAAAACATAGTTTTGGAAGAAAACTGGTTTCCAAACGAAGATAAAAATAAAGTTAGATTTTATTAAAAAAAATTATAAATTATTTTAAGTAAAAAAGAGTAGAAAAATGGTAATATTAATTGAAAACATCATGAATAACCATAGGAAGTGAAAATTTAATAGTTTTTTTTAGAGATTTATTATAAGTCTTTATCATCATAAACATAATCATAAACCATCTCGATAAATAATGAGATTGTAACATAAACTCCTTACCACTTTGGTAACTTTAAATCATAATACCCATGAAGGAATAACATAAAATGAAACTTAAAATTTCATGATGATAAATAAATTCATGGTATTACATGTCAAAGGGGATTTATAAACACCTCATAAAAAAATATAGGTTCATAATATAACATATGTCTCAAAGAAGAAAAATTGAGACAAAAATCCATTACCGATTTGGTAACTTTGGAACCATAAAACCTGTGAAAGATAGATAATCAAATGGATATGTAAATAAAAATAATTTTCAGTAAAATAATAATAAAATATATTCTTGGAAATTATATACACTACATAAAATAAATAGGCGGTGAATATGGTTTGTGTCTCACATAAGTAAAAAGTGAGACAAAAATATCATACCTTATGTATCGATTTCTATCACACTCATTAAAAACTCATGTTTAATAAATATTTGTTTATTATAAATATTTTATAGAAAAATATTTATATATATCATACCATAAATGAATTTTTTATTACCTTTTATTACCTATTTATTAACAATTCTATGTTAAAGATGTGTTTCATGTAACAACCACTTTGTTTTTTCGTATATGTTTTGATTTATTATTTTTGGTAGTATTAAATTGATAATGATTTAATAATTTATAGAATTTTCAAATTATAAAAATATCATAAATATTCAGTATATATTTATTTAGATTAATCCATAAAATTTAGTTATAGAAAACGAAATACATCATTCATGGAGACAGTAGGTCGTACGTACACATGAATGATGTTTCCATTTTCTTGTCAGATTGAAAAAAAGAAAGGTAAATGATATATTATCCTTACAGAATCATTTTTATGTCATATTTATTAAATATTTTTATTAAAACCATCCTTATTACCTTCCATGTAAAGTGTTAAGGAATCACATCGCTTTGCGAGACGGTAGTTCACTGTACACACGAGAGATTTTATCATATTCCCATAAATGGAAAGAAGAAAGGTATGTGTGATAAAATAAGTCTAGAAGCATAATAATATCATAAATATAATATATAAACAATTAATCCATTATTATTTCAAATAATTATAGGTGGTAATGAAAAAAATAATGACATCAGTTCGTGAGGCGGTAGTCTGTTATAGACATGAACGGGGATTTCGTAAGACATTTGTTGGAATTTGAGATGGTTTTAGGTCATTAAATTAACATAAAAACATATTAGAATATGTAATATACCTAGTTTATTATATCCTAATTTAATAATAATAATTTAATTTGGTGGAGGAAGAAATAAAAAAACAGTCGTTGATGAACGTCACCTATTCTTCAGACATCCTCCTTAGGTTTTCACCAAGAGTCCTCCTAGGATGGATTTATATAAAAAATAAAGATTCTATGATGAGATTATGGAATTTTGGAAGTTATTTTGTTAGGTCTTAGATGAACCAAAAGGGTTTTAAGGTGTAAATAGGAGAGGAGAAGGGGTGTGTCACGACCCGTCCTCGGGGCCCGTGCCGTGACTACCCCAAGCCCGCCTTCCATAGGCCAGGGGCTGGAGACTAGCACCAAAGGCGTAAATCCTGATAACGGGAAGGCATTGACTTTATAAAAGTAAACAAAACACCACAGAGTACAAGCAGAAGTAAAACACTAAGTACAAAAAGAAGCGCGGAAAGGTAAATGGTCCAGAATACAAACCCAAAAGAAAGTACAACTACAACTGAACAAAGTACAATAGAAAAAGACAACAGTTGGAAGGATGGAAGCGGCTCCTGGGTCATCCTCCTCGGATCCTACCTCAAGGGTAGGTACAGATGGCGCAGCTCCTAGATCATCCACCACGGATCCTACCTGAAGGGTAGGTACAAATAGCGCAACTTTTGGATCGTCCACCACGGATCCTACCTGAAGGGTAGGTACATATAACCTCCACAACACTCTCGCCTGTCAACCTCCTCCGAGTGTCGTCTCGCTGTGAATTCCACCTCCGGATACTGACTCGACATGTAGTCCACCTCTAGGTACTGACTCGTCGTGTAGTCCACCTCCGGGTCTCGTCCAGTCCTCGAACACTCGGCCTCCGTCAGCACTGCCCGTCGTCTGCACCCAACACAACGAGGTGTGGGAATAGCCCGTGCAGGGGTGAGTATAACGATACTCAGTAGGGACCCCGAGACCCTCAAGGTCTCACTAAAACCAACAAGTATAACCACAAAGAAGATCTCAATAGATAACCTCTACTTAGGTATATGCCCATACATATACCTAAGTTATCAAGTAACCCATCTCAATCATGAGGAAACACAAGGATCATGAAATCAATGGATAACCACTACCCAGGTATATGCCCATACATATACCTAAGTTATCAAGTAACCCATCTCAATCATGAGGAAACACAAAGGTCATAGACTCATCTCAAACCAGGATTTTCATTATCGAAACCGTAACTGCTGAAGAGCTCCGTCTCTGGAGTGTACAGTGGTCCTATCACAACTCCAAGGTACTCTCACTAACCTAAGACTGCTGAGGTACTCTTCCTCTTTAGTACCGCAGGCCAGCCACCCAAACACAGTAGTGTACACCCCCTAGTAGCCTGCAGAGGTACTCTCTGGACGAGTACCGTGGGTCTGCACTGTCACACAGGTAGTGCCCCATCCACCATGGGTCTGCACCCAAACAAAGTAGTGCTCTGTCCACTGGGCTAGTCGACTCACTCCAAGCTGAGTCGGTCAAGCAGTCGTCAGTTCTCAGTCGGCTACACAGTCTCCGTACTCCGAACGCTCGTCTCTAGGAGGGTCCGCTCCATGAGCTACAGGTCGATATTCCAAGTATCTAAAAGTCCCACTAAGAAGTATCTCAAAGGACCGCCTCATCACAGGGGTCTCAACGCAACAGACGGCGTGTCAATCGGACGCCCGGTCTGTGAGTTACTAGCCTTTTTCTCCCCGGGGCCCGGTTGGTTTCGTGTGCGAACCAACCAGGCCGTATCTCAACTGTACCCCGAACTCTCATAGGGTAAACTCAAAGGGACCGTTTCTAAACTTGATCCCGTTGATTTTACCCTATGAGAGTTTGGGTTACAGTTGAGATACGGCCGGTTTGGTTCGCACACAAAACCAACCGGGGCCTGGGGACAAAAAGGCTAGTAACTCACAGACAGAGCGTCTGATTGACACGCCGTCAGTTGCGTTGAGACCCTTGTGACGAGGCGGTCCTTTGAGATACTTCTTCGTGGGACTTTGAGATACTTGGAATATCGACCTGTAGCTCGTGGAGCGGACCCACCCAGAGACGAGCGTGCGGAGTACGGAGACCGTGTAGCAGACTGAGACTTGACAACTGCTTGATCGACTCGACTTGGAGTGAGTCGACTAGCCCAGTGGACGAAGCACTACTTTGTTTGGGTGCAGACCCATGGCAGACGGAGCACTACCTGTGTGACAGTGCAGACCCGCAGTACTCGTCTGGAGAGTACCTCTGCAGGCTACTAGGGGGTGTGCACTACTGTGTTTGGGTGGCATACCCCAACGGCAAGCACTACTGTGTTTGGGTGGCTGGCCCGCGGTACTCAACAGGAGGAGTACCTCAGTAGTCTTAGGTTAGTGAGCAGTACCTCGGAGTCGTGACAGGACCACTGTACACTCCAGAGACGGAGCTCTTCAGCAGTTATGGTTTCGATAATGAAAATCCTGGTTTGAGCTGAGTTTATGACCTTTGTGTTTCCTCATGATTGAGATGGGTTACTTGATAACTTAGGTATATGTATGAGCATATACCTGGGTAGTGGTTATCCGTTGATTTCATAATCCTTGTGTTTCCTCATGATTGAGATGAGTTACTTGATAACTTAGGTATATGTATGGGCATATACCTAAGTAGAGTTTATCTGTTGACATCTTCTTTGTGGTTATCCTTGTTGGTTTTAGTGAGACCTTGAGGGTCTCGGGGTCCATACTGAGTATCGTTATACTCACCCCTCCATGGGCTATGCCCGCACCTCGTTGTGTTGGTTGCAGACAACGGGCATTGCTGACGGAGGCCGAGTGTTTCAGGACTGGACGGTACCCGGAGGTGGACTACACGACGAGTCAGTAC
The DNA here is from genome assembly GCA_963277665.1 of Viscum album. NCBI lineage: Eukaryota > Viridiplantae > Streptophyta > Magnoliopsida > Santalales > Viscaceae > Viscum > Viscum album. The sequence continues at coordinate 795,771,976 of OY728126.1, read as the reverse complement.
CCGGAGGTGGACTACACGTTGAGTCAGTATCCGGAGGTGGAATTCACGGCAAGACGACACTCGGAGGAGGTTGATGGGCGAGAGCGTTGTGGAGGTTATCTGTACCTACCCTTCAGGTAGGATCCATGGTGGACGATCCAGGAGCTGCGCTATCTGTACCTACCCTTTAAGTAGGATTCATGGTGGACGATCCAGGAGCTGCGCCATCTATACCTACCGTTCAAGTAGGATCCGAGGAGGATGACCCAGGAGCCGCTTCCGTCCTTCCAACTGTTGTCTTTTTCTGTTGTACTTTGTTCAGTTGTAGTTGTACTTTCATTTGGGTTTGTATTCTAGACCATTTACCTTTCCGCGCTTCTTTTTGTACTTAGTGTTTTACTTCCGCTTGTAATCTGTGGTTTTTTGTTTACTTTTATAAAGGCATTTCCTTCCCAGTTATTGGGATTTATGCCTTTGGTGCTAGTCACTAGCCCCTGGCCTATGGAAGGCGAGCTTGGGATAGTCACGACATGGGCCCCGAGGACGGGTCGTGACAAATTGGTATCAAAGGAGTCAGTTCTACCACATAACATATAACTCTGATTTTTTCTTTTTTTGAAGCAATAATGTTAAGAGTACCAAGTGTGGTTTTCAGTTCCGGGAGTCCAGTGTTGGTGCGGGTGGCCGACGTATCCATACACTAGGACCCTGACAACTGATTTCTGACTTTGTGCATGAAAACACTGATTGCGTGTGTGTTTCCAGAAGTTTTTAAATGTCATCTCAAACCAGGTCAGCTCACCAGGTATAATCGTTTGACCGTGTCACGTTTTTTCTTTCAGGATTCCTTTTCTTAGATGACCAGCTAGAGCCCAGAGGGATGTGCGTACTGACATCCTGTCGAGCGACGAGGCTTCGGTACAGGTCCCTCTTACAGTTGAGGCACAAGCGGAGGCACCAGCGGTACTACCATACGTTGGGCCATCGATGCCACCAGCCCCAGCAGTAGGCGATGCATGCCACTTGAGAGCGCTTCGCGAGTTCCAGCGCCAGAGGCCACCCAGGTTCCGGGGAGAGACAGACCCGCAGGAAGCTGAGGATTGGCTGGAGGCTGTGGTGAGAGTCTTCAGGCTAGTGGGGACGCCGGAAGACTTCATGGTTATCTTTGCTGCCAGCCTTCTTCAGGCAGCAGCAGGCAGGTGGTGGAGCCACTTATTGCAGTTTTGCAACGGGATGGTCTTCACATGGGAAGACTTCGAGACCTTCTTCAGGGTGGAGTTTGTGCCGGTAACTCTACACCCCGAGCATGTACATGAGCTTCTTCCTTTGCCACAGGGTTTTCGATCAGTAGCCGAGTCATCTATGGGTAGTAGACAGATGATGCAGAGGTCCAGGAGGACCAGACCAGCAGTTGGGCGATCTCGGGTTTTAGGATCGGTGGTGCGGGGCACCCGGGGTGGGGTCAGAGCCAGGTGTTCCAGAAACGGACAATGTTTCTCCTGCGGCAAGAAGGGTCACCTGGCACGTGACTGTCCGACTCCCCGCACTGTCGATACGCAGTCGTTGGTGGAGCCACAGAGGCAGAAGCATCGTAGGGTGCTTGAGCAACAACCGAGCAGTGGACAAGGCAGTAGAGCTCCGGGAGCATGTGGACAGGAGCGGAACTAGTGGATACGTCCCTTGTACTTCTAGTTCCATATTTCTGTTGTATTCGTGTCTTTGTACTATGAGCTGCAATAATAAAAAGACACTTATCTCTGTGGTTTTTTGTTTACTTTTATAATGGCAATGCCTTCCCAGTTATCGGGATTTACGCCTTTGGTGATAGTCGCCAGCCCCTGGCCTATGGAAGGCGGGCTTGGGGTAGTCACAACACGGGCCCCGAGGACGAGTCGTGACAGGGTGACCTTTGATAAGTGAGGTGACTGGCACACTTGTAATTTTTTAAAATAATGTATTCCAACCACATTTTTTTTTTTCATATCACAAGGCTCCAATAACAACAAATTGTAGATAATATAATATATAATTTCAAAATATATCCATACAATGGGTTTTGGACAAGTTTTGTGTAATTTTGACCCTAATATTTTTAGTTTAACCCCTGGTAACCCATTTTTACCTTAACTATGGTAAATAATGTTTTATTGTTATCACTATTAATTTTGGTAAAAAATTAAGATGAACTCATTAGATAATATAAATTATTAATAATTAAAATATTGAATCAATTTTTCCAAATCAAATTCTCTAAAGTAGAAAAATATGATTTAAAATCAATCTCACAGATGTGATAAGAAAACGAACTTTTAAATAGAAAATGATCAAAAGTTTACAAAGTTTTTATATCAATATTAAATATGATATTGATTAAAATGAAATAATTTGTATTAATGGATGTATAATTGAACTGATTTTATGTCAAAAACAATTTAAAATATAATTCAACTTTATAAATAATTTAAATTAAAAGACACTTTTCAATTAAAATTATATTCTTTTCACTATTTATCAAAAAAAGTAATCTTTTCAGAATATTCACAAAAATTAACCCTAATATAATTTTTAGATGATGATTTATTTTTTTTAAATTAATTTTTTTTATAATTGTTAAAAATTAAATTTAAAATAAAACCTACAAACGTGATGAAAAAATGGGATTTCAAGAAGTGTATTTTTCAAGCACAAGAAAATTTTATATCAACTATATGTATAATAATAATCATTTTATTAATCTCAATTAAAATGTATTAATATACAATATATAAATTTAAATAAAAAATTTCCTCATTAGGTATTATTTTAATTAATTAAAATGGAGAAACATTATGCACTTTAAAACAGTTTTCAGAAAACCCCTCTTTTAAACCCCAAAATAAACTTATACTAAAATCCATTATAAAGTTGATTAAAAAGTAATTTAGTGGATTAAATATAATTAAATAATACTAATGTTACTTGAAAACATAATTTTACATTTAAATTTCATAATTTATTTAAAATAAATGATAGTTTTACAAAAATAAATATTTCCACTATTCACTAGAAAATCAGTATATTTCGAAAAATCCCAAAATTTCACCATAAGATAATCTTGATATAATGATTTCAAAAATGAAGTACATTTTATCAAATAATTTTTATAAAAGATAAATTATAATATTTTATCATAAAATAAATAAAAGACTTTTTTGAAGAAAATATATTTTTGAAGAATATAATTACATTACTAAAAATTGATTTATTATTTACTAAAAATTTATAAATTTATTTATATTGAGTAGGAAGTTTATATTTATATTTCAAAAATTAATAAATAATATTAATACTCTTATATTTAATGGCTAGGTTTTAATAATTATATTTTAAATAATATTATTTCATGGTTCTCTGAAGCTCAATGTTGTGTGTAATGTAAGCTAAAATCAGTATTCTATGAAACAAAATACAAACTTAGTATTTCATGTAATGAAAGATAAAAAGAGTGATTTTTAAAATATTTAAAAGATTAAATATTTTTTTTGAAAAAGGTGTATTTCATGAAATCTTGGGGTGTTACTTTTTACCCCCCATAAAATGGATTTTCCCTCAAAAAGTTTCTCAATCATCAAAGGTTTAACATTTGAAAATTACTTCATAGAAACCCACATCGTACAAATAAATAAAAAAACATCCCTAAAAAGGTAAATTTGAAAACATAATGTTTACCTAAAGTAACTCAAAATTATGTTTCCACATAGGAGAACATAGGTGGGAAGTAAATATTTGGACATGAAAGAAAAACATAAATATTTATAGAGAGTAATAAAGATAATTGATCACAAGAAAGTGAGTGATCCAGATAAATTTAATGATGGAAAAAACATAAACTAAAGAGGCCTGAAAAATTTCATTGGTATCATAAAAAAGGATGATAATATGACAAAAGTTTCTTCTAAGATACTTTTCCCAATGAGAAGATATACTTACATGATTTCATTATATTAAGAAAAATCTTATCCTTTGGTTGTACATTGATAAATTTCCACTTCATTTATTAATACATGAAATAAAGTTGAATTTTTTATGCCTGAACCACTGAGGGATCATAATATCCTTAAATAGAATGATAATTCATTACATTTATCAATAGTTTTCATCACAAAACATGTTTAGAACAAGTAATACATATATATTCATATGTTTAAATGATACATTAATATTTAAAACCTCATCCAATGTTCAACTTAAACCATTTTATAAATTGTTACCCTTATGACCCTTCTAAAATAATAATTTAAAGAAATTTATAAAGAGGGTCACTAAATATAAAAAATGAAATTATCATTAATCCCCCAAACAACATGAAGTATATCTTAATTATCATATACCAAATATGTGAATACCTTCATCATATATTCTCTTGAAACATGGTAATATCCCAAATTACCATAAAACATCAATCAAAAAATTCATGCTTCGTCATTACTTGAATGTAACCACATATTATTGAATATATTACATAGATACAAGAATGTTATAAACTCCATCAATGGAAATGTAAACCAACTTTTCCAAAAATCATTAATCAGGTCCTAGGTCATCAGTACAGTCCAATTTACTTTATCCATATAAATTATATCTTTATACCAACATCATTTTTTAAACATCAAGAACATATTAAGGTTTATATTTCCCTTAATCACATGTTTTTCATGAATATCACCTTTCCATTAAATCAATCTTCCAAGTCATCAGAACCACTCATCATATTATTGAAAATATTTAATGAAAAGTTATATGAAAAATAATTATATATATGATTCATATAACACAATATTTTAATTCTAATACATGAATACTTTAGTAATCCCACTTCCATTAACCAAATTTTATCATTTTATTCATCAATACCACTTTCCATTCACAAGTCATTTATAGGCTCTTTATCTTCTTTAGTATAACCATTATTTTTAAAACATTAATGATTTTAGTCACAAGATTTCCCCTTAGGAAATAAATTTTCATAATTCCGATACTTTCAACATTTAAATCACTCAACAGTCGATGATATATTAGGGAGACAATTATTCTCATCGATTTTGTTAACCAAAATATTCATTTCCCATTAAAGTTACTTTTTTTGTGTCCTATTCCACAGTAAAAACATCTTTTTGTTCCTATAAGACATCCACTTGGGTGTTTATTCCCACATTCTCTACATAAAAGAAACCAAATATTCTTTCCTCCATGGTTTCCACTACTAGACCTCTTAGTAAACAATTTCATTATCTTCTTTGGTGAGTCTGAGAGTTGGTTAAGGTACACATTGTTAATAATGTTCCATGAAAACTTATTTGAAATGATAAAAAATTATTTACCCTAGTAATCATCCCATTTGGATTACAAATAAAAAAATTCCATCACATTCAATGTTAACCCAATTACTTTTGGTTAGTTCCCTTGACTAAAAAAAATCATAGTGTGAGCACTGATAACCATAATGGGAATCATTTTTTTTTGAAAATCACTTATTGTATGTCTAAATCATGACACATTATTTTTCAATCTATGAAACCTTAGGTTTATCCTAGGACACTCATAGTCGTCATCTATTTAAACCAATTATGATGGTTTGTAAAGAGTTTGTGAATTTTCAGAGCATATCCACCGAGATTGTCAAACCAGGTGATTATAAAGGAATATTTTCATGTTCCAAGAAATCATTTTTATAGTTATTACCCATGGATACCTATATTCCAGAGCCATATCAACTTATAGTATACAGATAGGGATGTAATTACTTGTATACCACTCGGTCTATCCTTTACCAAAATTCCAAGAAAATTTCCCATGCACTACCTCATCATTAGAATTATCCTTAGAGACATCCCTAGACATATCCTTACAAATATCCATAGGTATATCACTAATTGTTTCTCATCCTATTTTCTAAAGGCCAATTAAAAATTTCCACTGATACCAACTATAACAGATCATGATTCTCATACATGTATATTACTTCTTTTTAGATGAATATTCATTACATTACATAAACACATGCCTGAAAAACATAACTGTTTAGTTCATTTGGAAACTTAGAACATAATATTATAATCTAGTGAAATATCTTCAATTTTTCCCACAAAGATATTCCCATTTAGTAATACTCATAGTCATAACCCATATAATACTTTTCTTCATAACTTTGGGAAAGGAAAAATAAAAAAGGGTGAGATCAGATACTCAATAAGGGTAAACAAGGGAAATATATAAACATAATGTGAGCATAAGGGTGTGATAACATGAGAATAATATATGAAAACCATACCCTGTATATCAAAGATCAAAATCCCGACTCATGACATAAATATATAAATTCCATAATACGTGAATCATAAGTAAATAAAATTACACGAGTCATGTGAGTGTAAAATTGGAATAGTACATAGAATTGGGTCATATAGATAAGAATATAAAATACATTCCTTATTAGTCATGACTAATTTTCAAGACTCATCAGAACACTCCATGGGAAGATACACTTTGTGGGTGGGACACACCAACATCCCCAGTTATATCCCTTTCCTTATAGCGGAAGGGGTTTACTCCCGAAACCATCATAGTATTAAAGGCTCACTCTCAAGAACATCATAGTGTAAAAAGTCCCTTATTGAATCGAGTTCAATCCTCATTCCAATCATGTATATATCATTATATATAAATCATTACCTAATGCATTAGAGAGAGATATAGTTCCCACCCATCTTTGGTAATAATGTAACCATCGTCCTCAGTAATAATTTACCCACCATCCTTGAGTATAACATGACCACCATCACATAATGAGAATCATACTTATGTGTGAGAAAATATTATAAAACATTCTACATATCATAACCCCTGAAATGAAATGGGTTTCATGAACATTTTATCATATCATAACCAATAGAAAAGAGTCAGGTTTCATAATCATTTCAATATTTTATCATAGCATAATCCATGTAATAAAGCGGGATTCATAAATTTTACCATGGAATAACCCGTGGAAGAGAAACAGACTCCATAAACATATTTTCATCATAAAAAATAAACCATTAAGAGAAATAATAAGAATATTATACATGAGATGTACCCTATAAAATCATAATTTACATCATAGGATGTCATCTTAGATAGAGAATGACTTTGAAAGATAAACCCCTTGGAGCGTCTCTTGAGGAAAATAACATTTATTTGAAAATCAATATTTTAAAACAAAAAATTCATAAAAAAATTTTAAATTTTTTTTTTGAAAATATAATATGAAACTTATACAGTAATCTTTAAAAACGATTAATTTTTTTGAGGAAAATATATTTTCCACTTTGGAAAAAACTTTTTAAAATATTTTCAAATTCCATTTTTTTACTTAAAAACAATTTATCGAAAAATTTCCCAAATATTAAAGAAAAGAATTTATTTGAAAATAACTTTGAAAAACTTTAAGGGGGTTATTAAATATTTTCATGGTAATGATAGTGAGAAATACTATTCATGTTGTTCTTGTTGAAAACAATTATTTGTTTTCACATTTTCAGTATAATCCAAACATGCATTGTTTGGAAAAAGACATGAAGAATAATTTAATTTTTTTTTGTAAAAAGTAAAAAATGGTTAAATATGTACTTAATAATTTTTTTGAAAAATGTTAAAAACATTTTTTATTTTTTTAGAAAACATGGTTTTTGAAGAATACATATTCCCAAATGAAGAGAGAAATAAAGTTAGATTTTATTAAAAACACTTTCTAATTTATTTTAAGAAAGAGGAAAAAATGGTACTATTAATTCAAAAGAAAATAAATAACCATATGAGGCAAAAAGTTATTATTTTCTTGAGAGATTTATAATAATCCTTTATCATCAAAAACATAATCATAAACAATCCTGATAAAAAATGAGATTATAATATAAAATGTTTACCACTTTGGTAACTTTTAATCATAAGACCCTTTAATGAATAACATAAGATGAAACATAACTTATCATGATGATAAATAAATTTATGGTATTAAATTTCAAAGGGGTTTTATAAAAACCTTGTAAAATAATATAGGTTTATAACATAACATATGTCTCAAAAAGGAAAATTGAGATAAACAACCCTTACCGATTTGGTAACTTTTGGACCCTAATCCCCATAAAAGAGAGATACTATAATGGATATGTAAATACCAATAATTTTATGGAGAATAATCATAAAGTACTTTCATGGGTAATATATACATGATAAAAAAGAAATAGGTGGTGAATATGACATGTGTCTCACAGAAGTAAAAAGTGAGACGAAAATCTCTTACCATAAGTCTCGACTCCCATCAAACTCATTCGAACCACCTATATAATAAATATTTTTTTTATAAATATTTTACAGAAAAATATTTATATATATCATACCAGATATAATTTTCTTATCACCATTTATTACATGTTTATTAATAATTCAATGTTACAGTTACATTTCGGGTAATAACTGCTTTGTTTTTCGTATATGTTTTGATTTGTTATTTTTGGTCCTCTTACATTGATCATGATTTAATAATATCAATAATTTTAACCAAGATATAAATATAACTTATATTCATTATATTTTTTTTATTAACCCATAATATTTAGTGATAAAAAAATGAAATATACCGTTTATGGTGACGGTAGGTCATACGTACACATGAACACATTTTCCATTTTATTATAGGATTGAAATAAAGAAAGTAAAGTGATATATTATAATAAAAAATAATTTTTATGTCATATATATAATATATGTTCATTAAACACCTTATTATTACCTTCCCTATAAAGCGTGAATGAATCACATTGCTTCGTTAGGCGGTAGTCCGTTGTATACACGAGCAACATTATTGGATTCCCAAAAAATGGAAACCGTGAAGGTATGAGTGATATAATAATTAAAAAATCAGAATAATATCATAAATATCCTATATAAAATATAAATCCATCATTATTTTCAATCTTGATAGGTGGTAATGGAAAAATTAATGGCATTAGTTCATGAGGCAATTGTCGATCATACACATGAACGATGACTTCATAAACCATTTGATGGAAGTGGAGATAATAGTAGTCCATGAACATAATATAAAAATATCTCAGTATATGTAATATATTGAATTTATAATATCATTATGGTATAATAATAATTTAATGATATGGAGGAAGAAATAAAAAAATACGCTCGTTGATGATTGTTACCACTTCTTCGAGTATCCTCCTTCTTTTTGCACCAAAATAATTCCTAAGATGGATTTATGTACAAAATAATTCTTATCGAAAGAGTGGAGGGAATTTGGGAAGTGATATGGGAAGGTATTTTATCAAAAAATGGGTTTAATGTGGGAAGAAGAGAAGAGAATGGGTGGCATTTTATAAGTGAGGTGAGTGACACACTTGTAATTTTTTGAAAGAAAGAATTCCACCCACATTTGTTTCATGTCCCAGGGCTCCAATAATGGACCATTACTGATAATATAAAGGACCATTATTGATAATATGATGTATAAGGTCTAAATATTTCAATAAAACTGGTTTTGTAATTTTTTAGGTTCATTTTTACCCATATATCTTTAGTTTAAACCTAGAGTAAACCCATTTTTACTTAAACCACATTTTTTTTTTCTATTTTCACTATTAATTTTGGTTAAAAATTAAGTTGAACTTATTAAATAATATAAAATATTATGATTTTAAATATTTAATCCTTTTTTATAGATTCAATTCTCAAAAGAGGAAAAATTTGATTTAAAATTGATCTCATAGATATGATGAGAAATCAAGTTTTTAAAGTGAAAATTTTCAAAAGTTTACAAAGTTTTTATATCATATTTCAATATTAAATTTATAAAAATGACCTATATTGTATTAATGGATTTATAATTAAACTAATTTTAATTTAAATACAATTTAAAATATAATTTATCTTGATAAATAATTTTAATGAAAATGCAGTTTTCAATTAAAATTCAGTATTTTTCACTATTCATCAAAAAACTTAATCATTTTCAAAAATTATGAAAATAAACACTAGTATAATTTGGAAATAATGATTTTAAAAATTAAATTAATTTTTTCAAATAAATTTTATAAAATTGTAAAAAATTAAATTTAAAACAGATCCTGCATGCGCGATGAAAAAGCGGGTTTTCAAGAAGTGTATTTTCTAGCACAAGATGATTTTATATTAACTCTATGTCTAATAATAATAATTGTATAAATATAAATATAAATATAAATTTATTTTTCTATAATATATAAATTTTATTTAAAACATTACTCATTACAAAATATTTTAATTAATTAAAATTGAGAATCATTATTCACTTTAAAATAGTTTTCAGAAAAAACCCTCTTTTAAACCCTGAAATAAATTTATACTAAAGTCCAATATAAATTTTATTAAAAATTAATCAAGTAGACTAAATATACATAAATAATTATTATGTCAATTTAAAGAATAATTTTCCATTTAAATTACTTAATTTATTAAAAATAAATTATATTCTTACAAAAATTAGTATTTTCACTATTCACTAAAAAATCAATATTTTCCAAAAAAAAACCAAAATTTTACCATAAATTAATTTTGATATTATGATTTAAAAAATTAATTTAATTTTATCAAATAAATTTTCTAAAATCTCTATTATAATATTTTCTCATAAAATAAATGAATGTTATTTTTGAAGAAAACATATTTTTGAAGAATATAATTACTTTACTAAAAATTGATTGATTATTTACTAAGAATTTATAAATTAATTTATATTGAGTATGTGATTATTATTATATTTTATAACTTAGTGAATACTATTCATACATACCTATTTAATGACTTTTTTATAATGGTTATATTTAAAATAATATTATTTCATGGTTCACTGAAGCTCAGTGTTACATGTAACACAAGATACACTCAATATTGTGTGAAAGAGAAGATGAAATTAGTTTTGTGTGTAATGAAATATAAAAACAGTTCTGTGAAAAATATCAAAAATATTAAATATATTTGAAAAAATATATTTCACTAAATCTCGGGGTGTTACATGCCTTGTACGTAAAGGTAGGTTTTGAGGAGCTGTGTAATGGTGCATCCTTGCTCTGTAAAGGTCATTCAAGAAGCCGTTGACCTACATAAGTCTAAATAATTATTGAGATATTAAGAATTATTATTTTGAATAAATAAGGGATATTCAAATCTAATTAAGATGATGTAATTCTTTGTTATTCATTGTCCAAATATTATAACCAATCAAATGTTCATAATTAAAGCTAAGAAATAATAGGAATCCAGAGAGGAGGGAGTATTGGATTCTGAGAGTGTTGCACACCATAAGAGAAAGGTCCATGCTGCAGATCGTTATGAAATAAGATTTGACTAAATTGTGGTGAAATATTTATCATTATTTTAAAGGTCATGGTGAGTTTGTAATCCACCTATTTTGAATAAAAAGTCACTCAAAATCATATGAAATCTTCATGAATTTATATACACATGTATATATTTAAAATAAATAAAATATATTATATTTGTGGAGAACATGAGATCATGATATTCAAATATCAGACAAGAATTAAGAGCACGAGTCTTAATGAGATCAAATGGAAATCCATGACCTGATTTGAATAAGGCTTAATGAGTTCAAAGAGGAGAATACCTCACTATACTCACGGAGTTTCCATAAAAATTATGGAAATGTTATTTAAGATATTATTAAATGAATATATATATATATATATATATATATATTTGTAAGATAAATAAAATATTATATTTGATACTACTAAAATTCCAAAGAATATTCACTATGTATTGAATAAGAAAAATGAGAGAGAATAAAGAAGAGGAAATATTCTTACTTATTTTCATGTAATTTTTTGAAGATAGAGAAAATAAGTATTTATTTAGTGTGAGTTTGGAATAATTAAGAAGCATAGTAATAATATACTTAATTTCAGAAGCAGTGAGATACTTTCTTATTATTAAAACTCTATCCAAACTATCATTATTGTATGGGATATACTAGCACCATTAGAAGAATATAGTGCATCATAATCCCATGGTTATCCCATGATTTCTATGATTTTTAAGACCATTTCTAGTAGATTATATGATATTGGGTGTTTCCAGATCATTCCAAGGATTAACTAATCTTATTGAGTAGAAAACCATATAAAATCTATTTTTCCTTATGTATGTGTGAATGTGGTTGTGTTTTATTGAGAAGTTATTTAACTCTAACTGGTAATGAAGGTTGATTTAAAAAAATTTAAAATAAATTATTAATCATTTATTCACCCCCTTCTCAATGATTTCATCAATCTTGTGGGTGGTTTTTCAATTTATCACATGAGTACCACTTTTTTATAAAGCAATGTTCAAATGATTACTTTATTTTTTATTTCTTATTCCTTATTTAGATGTCTTATTATTAAGGAATGGTTTATTTTATTTTCATGACTATCCAATGTATGGATAATTCATACCATATTATTAGTAAGATTTGGATGAATTTTTTGTTAAATTTAAATGGTAAAATCATTCCCAAGGTATATGTTTGATCCCCTATGTGTTTTTCACCTGCCCATCGTGATGGGGAACATGACTTAGGCCTTATGGTGTGCTGGACCAGGTGAATTAGTTGGTTTAATTAGGTTAGTTTGTTACAAAATGGTATTAAACCCCTTATTTTATTTAGGGAGTAAAGGTATATAAGAGGCACGACCTTAAAAACTTGAGTGGTGGTTATATGAGAGTGTGTGCCCACCTCATTCTTGTGAAAAACTATGAGTTACCATGGGTATTAAATATCTATGTCTTATAAATTGAACCTTGTTTTGAATTGATTTTAATAATTTTTTATCAAATTTTCCACTATTATGAGTTATGTGAAAGTTTTCTATGTTATTTTGGGAGATATTCAAGACATAGTGTGAAAATGAGAATAACCACTAGGGTTTATGGTTATTATTCATGGTTTGGTAAATTGTATAAAAATTATTCATTTTTCAATGGATGGTCCTAGTGGGTGTTCACATGGTTAGATCATGGTTTGGAAAACCATATGACTAAACTATGTTTTTTTGGAAAACCCCTTTATTTATAATGGTTTTATTTCTTATGGTTTCTATTTTCTTTAATTAATAGTAATAAATTTTTTAGCATGAATTGAAGATATTTTCTATGGTATATTAATATTGTTTTGGCTATGTGGTAGTTATATTCACATATCCTTGAATTTAGAATTATGTATTAAATAGGTTTCATATTTTTTGTTTTATAGAAAAATCATTTTAGAAGGACACTGGTGAATCTTAGAGACGGATCCATGGATAATGTTTTTGCAATTAAATCATCTCGTTGACTTTAATTTGGTTGAATCAGTCAGTCAAATCATTCAAAATTTAGGATGGGAAGTATATCATATCGAGACACCCTAATAATGGAGGGGTAAATCAGGGTGTGGCCTTTTTAATTTCAAATTTTCAGATCTTATTACCATATTTATAGAAACTTGTTGAACCTATCATATTTAGTTTCCTATTTAACACAAATATACAAAATAAAATAGAACATAAGTATTTTAATTGATTTAATATTAAGGTCTAGTCTAAGGAGCACACACATGGAATTATGATAGTGTACTAGAATCCCCTAATCTTAAAAAATTTGATGGATACAATTTTTTTACAATGGTAACTCAATTATAGGATCACATTCTATACAATGAATTCAAGGATAGTGCACTACCTCCCTTAGATCACTTCCATCGACTCCTATTTGCTGACTATATTAGATTAAGTCTTTATCAGTTTAATTAATTAAAGGATGCTTCCAAATTAGTGTGAATTATGTTAGATAAATGCATCATTAAAATACAATTTTGATGCTCCAATGAAACTTGAAAATATTTTCCTAGATTTTTATTCTTCAGTAAGGTCCACTACAACTAGGTAGAGCCACTTTTCCTAGGTCCCTTCACAAAAGTATATTTTCCCAAATCCTTACTTTTCAAAAAGGTACAACTCACCTTGGTAATATTTATTGAGGCGCCTATAATCAGGATTAGTTTGCGAAAGTCCTATGCTCAGGTCTAGTTTATGCAACTCCTATTCCCTATCCTACTTCAGAAAACTCAATTAAAAAATCCCCCTTTTCTCTTACCAGCTTTCACAAATACCTTATATCATATTCATTCATACAAGTGTTTCCATTCATATGAATTCACTCAAGACCATTTCACACATGTTTCTTTTCTTAAGTTAAACTTTTATGATGTGATATCCTCTTAATATTTATCCTAATATTCATTAAATCCTAATGAGGGATTAATTTAGTATTTATACGAAACCCACAAATTTTTTCTCAACCCTTCCCCTATGATATTTGTGGCTCATCGTAAATACCACTCCCCTAATGTTAAATTCATTGACTCAAATGAAACATGAATAACAAAAATAGGTATATGGAACACAACTTCACTATTAAACATTAAATATATATTAAAAAAACATAACTAGTGCAGAAATCACACCCAAACTAGTTAAAATCTATGCCTTTTCTCCAGAATCATCACCAGACATCCTCTAATGTTGTATAATCATAAATTTTCCAAAATCTAGAAAATTTATTCATTATATTAAAACCATATCCATTAGTCTTCAATATCCTTCAAAATCATATAAATGTATTAAAAAAATAAAATATCAATCCACAAATTAGATCACCCTAGTTCCAACATGCCCCCTCTTCGGGTTTATTAATAATTCAATGTGAAATTCAATTTTGCACAAAATTCTTACTTCTTTTAGATTAAAATTATATAAATCATCTATCATGCTATGTCTATACGAGCAATGGTCAATGTATAAAACAAGAGTTTAAGAGATCAGTCCATTCCTTATTTCATTTCTCATTCTAGAACTCCCCATATCTTCATTCTCATCTAACTTTATACACCCAAAAAAATCATTTCCCATGGAAAATATATCCCTCCAACTTTTATACTATATACTCCTCCTAAACATGAGAGTTTATCTCTAAAAATAATTTTTTATTACTTGGATGTCAAGTATTCACCATTGAATTTCCTGATCATTTCTCCACATTTGACAATAAACCCAAAGATATGGACCTTACAAACCTAAAAGAAAATATATAGAGCATTAGATGCAAATGAGAGAGGGGAAAATTTTAACCTCTTCAAGCCAAGGGAGGTGTATAAACACCAAGGTTTAATTGATTTTTATTAAAAAAAAAGAATGGCCAATGTTTTTTCATGATGTATTCAACTTGTTTATTTGTTCCAACATGTTCTACTGTGAAAATTACTTAATCTACATTGTGTTTAATAAAATGATACCTGATATAAATATGATTGGTACAAGTGTGTTTTACAATATTTTTTGTGAGATTAATATCACTCTTATTATCAAAAAAGATTCTTATAGGCTGTTTGAATTATTCTCTAATATACTCAAAATATTTTGTTATCTACAGAATCTGAGTGTATGCCTTGGTTACTGTAATGTATTACACTTAAACAATGATCAATGAAGAATTTTATTTCTTTATACTCAACCAACCAACACATTTACTACAAAAAAAATCACTACCACTTTGGGACTTTCAAAATACCACTTTTTTGGACCAGTTGGTAAAAAAAAAACTGATAACTAATGATTATTCCGAGCATCAAAGTGTAAGACAAAAATGATAGTACCCTAAATATGACACATGTTTTTTTTAAATAATACAATATGGTCCTCCTTTGGATTAATTTGAAAACAGTCCACCGTGAATGTTATATAAACTATATCAGGATTATTTTCTATTAGATATAACATTCTACCAATTATTATTATATATATTATAAGATCTATATATTTCCCATTATTGTGTTTTCCAAGCTATTTTCCAACCAAAATAAGAGTTGACATTATTATACAATCATGAATGTTAAATTTATTCAAAATATCTCATGCATACATAACCTAGGATATAAAAGTGAATCTCTCCTTTAGAATCACTTATAGCCCCAAAAAATAATTATGCTCTCTAATCATAGATATCTCAAACTATAAACTCATTAGGCTATAAAATTCTTCCATATATTTATTTTTACTTTCACTAAATATTATGTCATCCACATATACCAGCACTATGAACTATTCTTCCTTGGATTTTTCACATAAAAATTATGAACAAAACCACCCCTTTTGAAATTAATTATCTTTATATACAAATTAACTCAAGAAAACCATGTTCATGGAGACCTATTTACACCACACAAGGTCTTATTCAATATATACACTTTGTTTTCATCATTTATGATCAGGAAACCCACTGTTTTTTCAATATAAACCTCCCATTAGAGTTACCCATTCAAGAATGATATTTTAACATCCATCTAATAAATCTTGAAACCTCTTAAGATTTAAATTTATAATAATTTCTAGATTTACTCATGTCAAGCCACTAATGCAAGTGTTTATTCAACATCAAATCCTTTAATATGATCATTTCATTTATATACCAGGCATGCCTTGTGTTGGATCATGTTCCAATGGTTATAGAATCCTTTCTTTACTATCCACTTAATTTCGATCACATTATGATGTTCAAGATTCTTTGACAATTATGAAGTTTGTTTTTTAATTTGATCCAATTATTTATTCACATATTAAACCCATGATTCATCCTTTACTTCTTCTTAAAATGTTATTGGTTCTACCATTGAAAGTGAAGAAAAATTCTCAACATTTATCATTATTCACTTCCATATAGAAGATGTTGCATTTATGAAAATTTTAGTTATATCAACTTATGTTCTCCTATTTATCCTCTAAGGTACAAACCAATTTTCTTTAGAAATATTATCCACTTCTAATTTATCCTAAAAAATATTCACCATTTTGGGAGATTTGTGGAATCATATGATTTTCATCAACTTTACCCACTTCATTATACATATTAGAAAATTTTTTACTCTTTGAATACTTCCTATTCTTTTCTTCAATGACTTTTACATCATTAATTTAAATAATTTCTTTCAACCTATTTTTAATGCTTTTATAGGCCTCAAACTTTTTACCTATCCTAGAAACACTACTTCATCTATTTCATCACCATACTTTCCCAATTTTCCATATTTTTTATGATTATAGAATTTGTGTTTGAAGAACAAAAGGTTTCTATATGAGCTTCCTTCCATGTAATATTTCATATAGTTTCTTCTTTTCCCCTAGGATAAACACCACCTAGATTTTCATGCACACTAAAACATGAATAAACTCCTTCCAATAGTGGTGAAAATCACCACTTTCAATGATTAATGTTTTCCCCATATTATTCACCCACAAATTTATTCATTTGACAACTCCATTATGTTGTGGATTTCATACCGACAATACATCAAGCTTAATTCCATGTTTCTTTATGTAGTTTTAAAATTCAATGTATGTGTATTATATTAAATTATTTAATTGATATATCATGATTATTTATCTGGTATTATTTTCTAATATTTTCCTATACATCTTCATATAGTCTATCACTTCCCTGTCACTCTAGATGAACATAATGCAATCCATTTTACAATAATCATTAATAAAAAGAATGAAACACCTTTCCTCATATGTTCCAGAAATTTTAATTGGGTCATAAACATTAATATAAACCTGTTCAATAATATTGGATTCCTTTTCCATCTTTTTTTGATATAGATTTAATACCATATTTCATCACATATATGAATCTAATGTCTTTTCATGGTCATATTTTAGATTTAGAATATCCATGAATTTTTTTAATTTCGATAAATTCTCTTTATGTTTTTGATGAATGTGGAAAATACTTTGATTCCATAAGCTTTTTTCCTCTTCCACTATTTCAAGACAAGTTTTTTATTTGTTTTCTACCTAGTATAGATTACTATTCATCCTCTTTCCTTTAATGAGTTTATTATTAACCATTAATTTGATCAAGAAACCCCTTTGATTAAATGTGACCATAAATCCATAGTCATATTATTGACACACAGTCTAATAGTTTCATCATAGGCCATCCACATATATACAATATTTCTTCTTTAAATCACCACTTATAATTGAGTATTTCTACTTAAATTGATCATCAAAGTTTCCACTTTTTAAAAATTCACTTTTCTGTTTACTCTTCCTTTCAAATTCATTAGCAGGTTTATATTTTTAGTCTTGCGGTATGAGAACCCACTATTAAGGACCTGGTTATTGCTATTATTTTAATCCTTAAGATTAATTCCACTGATATTTTTCTTCTCTATTTTCTTATTTTCTTTTTATGAAATACCTTATTGAGGTGATACATTTGATAAAATCTCCCTTTTATTTTATAAACTAGTTGTGTAATCATACTAATGTTTCTCTTCCGGTTGAGAGTATTTATTTCCCAATGGGGTCAAGTGGGGCAACCATATATTCATCTTATTTAAACTTCCCTAGTGGTATTTTACATTTATTCTCTTTTTATAATCAATAGATTTATAGAAAAAATAAGAATATAAAAAACAATATACATAGAAATTATGTATTCTCTATGGTGAAGGATATAATAAAATTATCCTCTTCCAACTTCTAGGTGTTTCCCAATTCAAATATGTCCACACCTCTTCATAAGAGGACATGATATGGCCAATAAATCTATATAATTGAAATTTCAAAAGACGAAAGATCTTCTATCCTTAATTTCTCTATATATACCCAAATTTTGTAAAGATCCTTATTTCATCGTTAACCCTAAAAGGTTGAGAAGTTTTTATTTTCCTTTGATTTCCTTTGGTTGGATCTATCATTGTTTATATAATTTGTGTTTTATTTTGGACACAAGATTTTAGTTTTTCTTATCCACTACTATTTCTATATTTAATGTCATAACATTACAGTCGATTCCAATTTTTCCCATATATTTGGGTCTTTATTCAATAATAATTTTCTTGACACCTTTAGAGCCCCATTTTCCTTTTTCTAATAATTCTCCAAATAAGGTCTTTAAAAAATAAATCTTCTTATTAACATCACTATATTTTATTTTTAAGTCTATATTACTTCTATAAGGGAAAAATTATTCTTTAATATATTCTATATTCTTTGTTCACACTTTTACATAACAATTAAGGTCATAAAAAATATAGATTATTCTTTAATCTTAATCTTGATGTTTAATATTTATTTAGAATTCACCTGAACAACTAATTGATATTTTAGTTTTTTTCTAGTCAATGAATCGTTGATTCAAGATGATCCCCATATTCAAAATATTTCTTCGTCAATCCTTTCATATAGATTATTTGTTTTAATATCAATATATTAAATAGATCCATCAAGTTCTTCCTTGAGTTAAAAAATTCCTTCATATTGATCATCTTCCTTCTTTTCAGATTATTTATTTTCAATGGTGTATATCATATCATCTTTAGTATTTGATTTAAATTCTATTTCCCCCTAATCTAGATAGTTTACATTATCATCTTATTTATTTCTCACCAATCTATTACTTTGATACTTCTTTCCAAATAAATTCTCTAGTTGCAAATATCTTTTGGGAGGGAATATTCTTCTTGGCTTCTATGAGATTTATTTTTCACCTCAATCATCATCAAATATCCTTAGACACCTTGTGGTAGTGTGTCTAATCATGTCACACAATAAAAAGGAAAACGTAATCTTTAATTTGAATCTAAATTTTCCCCATTTTAATTTTCTATTCATAAGAGATAAATATTCATTATCCATGACTTTATCTACCTTTTCACCTTATATAATATCGAGATTTTACAAGGATTTGAATGAAATATAATTAGATTCACAATTTGATGTATCTTCTATATTAACTCACATTTTATAGGATACTAGACTACTTAGAATATCATCCATATATACATTGGAAAAATACCTTTATTTAAGAGTCAAAAAATTTATATTGAATAGAGATAGAAATAATTATAAGATCTTATTAACAATGAAAATATCCTTTACTTCTTCACTGAGTCTTTAAATTTGTCTAACAACCTTAATAATTCCATTAAAGAAACTATTATAATTTTCATAATGAAACATCTTCAAAATCATCAAATTTATTATGAAGCACTTAAATCTTAACCACCTTCACCTTTCCATTACTTTCATATATATTGGAAAATTTATCCCACAATTCCTCAGTATCATCCCACATTATCACTTTCAAATATATCTAATCCAATATGACTCCTGTTGTAGAATTTTGAACTTTGGTATAAACATATATAATTTTTACATCATCTTTAGTCATAGACTATCCCGACATATCATTAACTTGAATCCCATGAATAATGGTAGATAAAACTTCCAGTCCAAGAGATCAAAATTATGATATCATCTTATTATTTAAATTTAATTATTTCTCCCATTAGAATGAGTAACCCTTTGGAACTAACTATATTCTACATGTGGTAAAACATCAAAAAAAATATTTAATGTTGGAAACCTTAGCTATGATACCACCCATTTCAACACGAGACACCCTGATATAAGAAGACCGAATCAAGGTGTGAAATTTTTATATTAAATTATTCAGGTGCTATTTTCACACTAATAGGAGCTCATTAATCCTATCATAGTTAGTTTCACATCCACCAAAAATATAGCACAGAAAAAAGTGCCCACCAATTTTACTTGGTTCACCACTAAGGGATAGTCCAAGGATAATAAAAATGGAATTGTGTTGGTATATAAAAATACACTAATATTAACTAGTTTGGTGGATATAATTATTTAAAAATGGTCACAATATTCTAATCTCACTGCCTTTATAATGAATTTAGGGATAACACACTTCCTCCCTTAGATCAATTTCAATAAATCCTTCTTTATCATGAGATCATATGATGTCATCCTTAATTTGATGACTAGAATGATTCTTCCAAGTCACTATGAATGAAGTTTTAAAACTCATAATTAATGTTAATTTTTTATGATCTAATGAACCCCAAACATATTTTCCTAAACTTTTTTCTTTTTTTCAAGACCATTTATCCTAGGTATAACTACTTTTCTTAGATCCCTTCACCCATGTATGTTCACATAGGTCCATGAATTTCTCCAAAGTACCACTAATTCACCCAATTATGTTCACTCAATTCCTTGAATTTCACAATGATATAAATTTCCTAGGTACTATTTAATGAGTTTCTTTCGATTAGGCATGGTCTGTAAATCTCTTAAAATTAGGTATAGTTTGTGAAACTCATGTGATTAGGTCCTGATCCATGTAACCGATGAAATTAAACCACCGTTTCTTTACCTAGCTTGTGTGGCTTACCTCACAGAACATTGTTCACTGATATTCCTTCACACATGTGTGTTAACCCAGAAGACCTTTCTTAATTATAGTTCATGTAAGCACCATCACTCAAGTGAGTATTACATGATGAGAAAACCACTTAATCTTTCCCCAACTTTTTGTTAACTCCTAATGAGAGTTTAAAAGGGTATTTATTAAAAAAACCACCAAATTTCATTTAGATATTTTCCTCTAACATTCATTGCATGTCATTTACACACCTCCTCCTTCACATGGTACCTTGGCTTGCATGACACCTGGCCAACATGAAACATGCATGTAGTTCCATGATTCACTAGCACACATGACTTGCGCACAACACCTATATTAAATAGTGTGAGAATATATTATATATTTACACACAAATATACTAGTATGGAGTACCATTTATTTAACAAAATCCATTCCTTGGAACCAAAATCATCTTTGGATTTACTTCGATGTTTCACACAAATTTTTTAGAAAACATTGAATAATGATTCCATTTACTTTTAACTATCTCCCATTATCTTTAAAATCCTTCATAAACTTATAAATGAATTTATAATAAAAATAAAATAAATATATAACATGGATTACCATGGTTTTGATAGAAGTTAATAAATATTCCAATTAAATGGTAGATTACACTTAAAAGTTCACAAGGCAGAATTTCCCCTCTTTTTATAGAGATCAGAGATCTCAGGAACCAGAGTAATAGTTGGAGAAAATTGATCACATATTTGATTTTATTTAGATGATTAATACCTCTAAAGTAAAAAATAACCACATATATACTGATGGGTAGAAGTCATAAATAGTGACAATTTTTCATGTAGGAAAAAATGCATAAATAACTCACTTAGGAAGGTTTCACATATATGTTTAACAAATAATTATATCCTAAAATATTAATGTAGTATAAGGTTATAGAGTTCATGACTATTGATCAAGGGAATAGTTCTATTATGGATTGTTCCACCTTATTTTATGAGTTTGTATAATTTTCCCTTGAGTTCCCCTCAAATAATAACTTTAAATACCATTGTTTTGAAATGGGCTCGAGGCATAAAATTTGATCAATGGTTGTTATATTATTTATATCCTTATATATTGAAGTGTAAAATAAGGTGATAATGGATAAAACTAATATATAAATAATGGTAGATATGGTAAGTACTTTATTTGTAGTTGAAAAAATTCACAATTATTCTTCTAGTCAAAAGGTGAAACAAGAGGTGTCTTGAAGGAGAAAAATCTAGTTCTATTGTTACTAGAGGCTCTCTTTTGTAATTACATGCATCAAATGTAGTGATAAATCAATCTTAGATGTGATAGGAATACACTCATATGAAGAGTGAATCTTACCCAAGCAGGAAGTATTATGGTGTACCTATATTTGTGTGTCTATATGGGGGAATGAAAGCACCTGTAGAGTCAAGAGTTGGGTTGTAACTATTATGGAACAATGTGATTATTTATTCTTCTATGGTACTAACTTAATTTAACACAAGTTATTTTTATTCATTTACATCATTAATAATGATTAATTAACTAAATTTTTAAGTAGATCACAAACCCTATGTGAGGGAAATTACCACTCCCTTAGTAAATAAGAAAGAGTTTGGTTTCAAATGAGCTTTATGTCATGGAATGATTACTTATATTGAGGAATTATGGTATTTAATCATCATTATTTTAGACACATTCAACCTCATTTTATAATAAATTGAATGGTTATATCTAAATCCATAATAAATTTATATCATAGAAAAGGATTTTTTTGACTTGATGGAAACACTCATGTTTTTTAAAGATGAGTGGGATCCAAGATCAGGTGGATAAAGAGATATTATTTTAGATATTAACTCAATATTTACATTCAATTTATCCTTACATCCTTATATATTTTAGTCTTATTCAATGCTTTCCACTTCTCTTACCTTAGATGGCCATGGTGGATGAATTTATGGTTTGGGTATTTCTAAAAATGGGGATTTTAGCTTTTAGGGTACGTAAAGGTCCTCTATTTTCCCAATCCTTTATCATTCCCAGAAAGTGGATTGATCTCATTAGCAATAGTTTTGTGCTTCGATGAAAACTCCTTTTATTTGGAATACTCATGGTTCTTCTGTTTTTATAATTAGTATTTCACATAAATTAGTACCTATATAAATTGTCATTGAAGGAATTATAAGTATCTCTTATGGTTTATATGATTTTATTGGTTTTCATAATGTAAATTTTAGTGTTATTTAAATTTGATGTTCCTAAAATTTCATTTCTACACATAAGGTTTTTATATAATTTTCTTGAGATTTTTTTTGGTCTATATGAATTGACAAAGGGAGTTTAAAAATATTTATAATTTATATAAAATCTATTTCTTTATTTTTTATTACGATACATCTTATAAATGGTTTTTTGGGTATTGAAAATATTATTTATTACTTTTATTTAACAAATATACACACCTTGGGACTTATTACATAATTATTAGTTCTAAAAAATTGATAATTGTTTATGATATTGATATCTGACTAGATTAACATGGGATCCTTGGGGAGTGATGTGGTAATAATGGTATGAGTGTTACACTATATTACATTATGTTTCAAATAGTGTTCCCAAGTGTATTTCATTCCCTCTCCAGGGGTTTCCACTTGTTTAGGATAATGTGGGTATGTCGGGGTTCATGACTATTAGGATCGTATCATAGGAAAATATGGGATCCTTTTCTAGAGAGGTATTAGGTAATCCCATTAGACTTTAAGACGATATCCCAGGCAGTGTTATATTTTATGATAGAGTTTACTGATCACTTTGATTTTCCTTATGATATTTAGAGATATGATTTCATGGATTTTACTCACATGCTTTATACTATTATTTACTTTACAAATTAGTTAGTTTTTATAAAGAAAAATTATGTGAGTATTATTTAACTTATTAATCTAAAGTAAAAAAAGGTAATATTTAGTTACATTTCAATTTAGTGCTTTGCGTTTGGTTTGTAAGAGGTGTTATGTGGACTCTTAGTGGTATACTACATAGAGATAGTAAAAATCCTACATAAACACTATCATGTGTATGTATACTTGGTATTATTTGATTCAGTTAAAGGAAATGGTCCATCTTCCTTCAGTGGTGTTCCTTAGTCACATTCTTCATGTTTGGTTATGATGTTGCACAGGTGGTGACCTTGGGTCATGGGAGAATATTAATGTTTAATTTTTGGATAGTCATCTTAATTTTGAGATTTATTTTTTATCAAACATATCATCCATATTCAATATTTGATTAATTTTTTATATTGACATGATATGTAACACATATTTACTACTTTTTTATGAACCTATGTTTGGGTGATCACTTTGATCTTCACTTATTATGTTTCGTTTTGATGTCTTACTATTGTAGAACTATTTATTTACTTGGAATGAATATCAAATGTATGGATACTTCTTGGAAATTTCTTGGTAATAAATTTATGTATTTTTTATTGAATGTAGAGTGTGAAATCGTTCTTAAGGTATATGTTTTATATCCTCAATGCGATCAAAACCAAACTTTATGCCTTGTGGTGAGATGGCTTGGTTGGCATAGTAGAATGACCTGAGTTAGTTCATTATTATTTTTTCCCAATAAATCAATAGTATAAATATCTAGGTTAATTGCCTTGAATATTATTATAAATAATTATGGGATGAAAATGTGAAAATAATCACCTTTATCAAGTAAAGAATATGTAATTGTAGTTGTTTGGTATTATAAAGGTTAAAATGATCAATGTGTATAGATAATTGAATAATTTTATTTGAAATTAAAGTAGACCAAAAAAATTATGGATAAATTACATCTAAAAATAAGAGTATACAATCACACATATTTGATATGCATTAGGGATACAAAATTTTTTTAAGGAGAAACTTCTAAGTTAGTATGCTTTGATTCCAAAGGTGAACTTGTGCGAAAATAAAGTTTGATCCAATATGGTCCCAATATAGGCTATAATAGGTACATAAGCATCACTATTTATTATAAAATTTCAACCTATTTGGAACAATACATCTATAATACCACAAATACAATGAATATATAAGTATCTATTTTATCATGTGATAATATAGAGTTTCATGTCTCTTGGGAAAATTTCAATATTATAACAACTTATTAATGGAACATAATGTGAGAAAAATGGGGTCTAAAATGTATATGATATCATAAATATATTAATTATACTGATATTATAACAAAATTTTAATAGAAAATTATAAATTAAAATAGATACTTCAATGGAAATGAAAATAGAAATGGATAAGAGAGAGAATTAGGACCCTAACAATACTTAAGAATCCTAGAATAGATATATACCTTAAATCCAACCAAAATCTTCAATATTGAAAAATAAAAATATTTTAAAGTATCCTTGATAGATATATAAAGAGATAACTCAAACTTTGTGTGAGGAGAAATGAGAAGAGGGGTGATTATTTACAGGCGTGATGAGTAGAATCCCATGGAATAAAGTAATAGATATTTTATTATTTAGTTATCTCAAGTGCTCAACTAATTTTATATTGTCCCATTACTTCCCTTAAATCTAAAATATATTTTCTCTTCTCAAAATTAGGGAAATATAAATTCCTTGATAAAATTAGTTCATGCATAAATATATATTATTTCAGATTCACTGTATTTCATGGTATTTCACCATTTTTACCATTTTTACCCTTTTTTACCAAAAAATACAAACTTTCATCCCTTACATAATTTTGAAGTCCCAATTCCAAATATAAAAAAAATTATATTATTAATTATCTAATTATGTGGAATTTAACTTTTAAATAAGGATGATAATTTTAATAAAAAGCTAATATTAGAGTAAATGCGATTTTATTACTAATACAATTTTCACATTAATTACACTTAATACCTGGATACATGAACCCTTATTAAACCATAATATTGGATAAGGGTATAGTGTGACATGGTGTTACTTTCATGTGATTCGATTAAAATTGATTTTTTGTCATTTCCACTAACTTTAAGTTCTCCCACATACAGTTATTCTCATATCTCTATTATCAAATTTTTGATGGGGACCAGTTTAGGGAAAACCCTAGTGATGATACCAACTTACCTATTTACGATAAATATACTTAATAAGTATTTTTATTACTAGTAAAAACCATGGTTTCTCCCTTTTTCAAAAATTAACTATTTTCATTACCCTTATTAATATACATTAATTCCAACTTTCACTTTATAATAGCTATATCACCAATAATCATAATACCCAAAACTTATATAAAAACCATATATACTCAAACATATTATTAATTCATTCATAAATATCCACTAAATAATATTTCACATTTTTATTTCTTTAAAACTACAAATTTTTTAGATTATATATTTTTTATTTTATACTGTACTCATCACAGACACAATGTTTTTTAGGGAATGCAATCCAAGTGACATTTACATTATAATCACAATTTTTTGATATTTTCCATTGTTATATATATGGGTGTTAGTAAATCTATATCTTTGATTTTGTACTACATTATTTTTTAATAAAATATGTTTATTTATTATTAAAATATATTAGGTATCGTATTATTCCCCTTTATAATAATTTCAACCCTAAAACTGTAAACAAATCTAGGAACAAATGTTAATAATCATTTGTCATCAAATCCATAGATTTAAATGTTTCCTCATTTAATTAGTGATTCCTATAATGATCCTTAACCTGTTAAGTAGTCCAATTTTGTATCATATCCTCTCTCGGATCAAGAATCTAAATAATATTTTCATGATATGACAAGTTAGATACTGAATGAACGTGATAAACCATAAGAACATGTTATGGGTTTGTTATATAATTCCTCATAAATTATTTATTAATAATTTAATTCACTTGAAAAAGTTTTGGTGGCATGAAAAAATGATGTTTCATAACTCTTATCCACACCAATATTTCGAACAACCCAATGTATCTTTGAATTTTCTTCCAGTTATTTCAAAATATCATAACCCCTTTCCAAGTATATATATTTAAGAAGACATGGTCACCTACTTGGAATTCAATATCCTTTCTTTGGATTTCATCATAATTGTTTTATCCAATCTCAGTCACCTTGATATGATTCTGGATGAATTTTACCTTCTCTAAAAACTATTCCAAAAGTTATAGAACTAATAAATTCCTTTCTTTAACTTCAACACAACATGAAATATTTATACATATATTTCTACACAAGGCTTAAAATATTTACATTTAAATCCTTAAGTGTTAAATATTTTTGTATAAAAATTCCATTAGATATAAATACTGATCCAAAATTTCTGGGAAGTCAATTGAGCATGGCTTTAACATGTCCTCCAATGATTAAATTTTCCTTTTAGATTTTCTAATTATTTGAGGATGATGGACTTTGAAAAAAATAATCAATGTATTTAAATCCTTTTGAAGTCTCCTCCATAATTTCCTTGTAAAATTTAGATCACAATAAAAAATTATTGACAGGGGTATACTATAGAGTCAGAAAACTTCATTGATATAAAATATAGTAAAGATGATCAAGAGATAAATATTCTTAAATTTATAATAAATTATTTGACTTTTTAAGATGATATATAATGTCCCATACCACATTATTCCCCTTGGGTTTCGTTGGAATCCCAAAAATTTAATCCATAGTAATATTATCCCACTTTAACTTTGGTATGTTTAATGGTTTCGTAACTCCTTTAGAAATTTGATATTAGCATTTACTTGTTAGAATACTAAGAATTTCGTAGTATAATATACAATCTATTAAATAATATTTTCCCACTAGAAATTATCTTTAATATAATAATACATCTTAAGGATTCTAGAATATATATAAAAGTTTGAGTTTTGAGCCTCATTCGATAGAAATTTATTCACCTCTAGTATTGATGGAACATATTACCTCTTACCATACCTTAAAAATACATCTTTATAATATTAAATTATGAAAAATTTATATTTCTAAAATATTTCATATTCATTTAAAGCTCCTCATAATCATTATGAGATTTAAAAATCCTATCCAATAAATAAGGTTGTTTAAATACATATAATATGTATTATTTCCCCATTTCATTATAATACTCAACTCCATTCGTACCAAATATTTTAGAATTAGATCATTATATACCCTCATCATGGTTAAGATACCATGGTATTTTCTACTCAATGCATCTCTTAACATGTTTTATTTCTAAATATAGTAATGTATATAACAATCATAATCCTTTAGTTGTTCTACCCACCCACTTTACCTCATATGAATATCTTTTTGAGTAAATATATATTTCAAAATCTTGTGGTTAGTATATATATCAAATTTATCTCTATAAATATAATATATCCATATATTTAATACAAAAATAACTACCAAAAAATATAAATCTTGAATTGTATAATTAATCTCATGGGGTTTCAACTACCAAGATGCATAAGCCACTAGTCTATGATTTTGAATTAGATCACATCTAGGACCATTCATTAATGAATCAATTTAAATAAAAACCCCATATTTACCATATAATAGAGTCAAAATAGAGATATTTTATAATCTCCCTTTAATTCATAAAATCTATCCTCAAATTCCCTTAAACACATGAATTTGGCCCTCCAATATGTTATCTTGGTTAACATATTACCTAACTAAGAAAATATTTCTATAACTATAGATAGTATCCTGTTAAACTAAGAAAACTATTAATTTTAGTTATGTTTGTGGGTCTTTTTTATTCCTTTAAAACCATTTTTTTAAATGGTAAATAAATATACTATCCTTATATACAATACATCCATGGAAAGATACTTATTATAGTAAAAATTAACATTTACAAAATTTCCCAAATAAATACCTTTTCCTTAGAACCTCAATCATAATTTTCAAATGAGTTTCTTTTTTCTCACATCTTTTATATTATACAATAATATATTCAATTAACACCACAAAAAACTTATCAATACAATCCATTAATATTCTATTCATCAACTCTATAAACACAAACAACGTATTTGTTAACACAAAAGGAATTACTATGATCTCATAATGGCCATACCTCATATGAAAAGCTATCTTTATTATATGACCCATCTTAGCTTTAAACTATTGTTAACTATAATGGAGATCAATATTTGGAGAGAATTATCCCTATTAAATATAATAAAAAAGGCCATCAACACATTTAGATGGATATTAATTCTTTATAGTAATTCCATTTAGTTACTTATAATAAATTCATAAACTCATTAAACTATCCTTATTCTTCACAAATATAATTGTTTATCCTAATAGTGAAATACTTGGACTAATGAATCCTTTTAAAAAAAATCTTGTGAATGATTCTTTAACTAAATAAATTCCACTAGATCCATTATATAGGGTAGACTATATATAATTTTTTCATCATGGAAAAGATAAATAAATATTTTAACAACTCAATCAGGAGAAATTTAGTTAATTAATAAGAAAATTTGTCAATATATTCTTATATAATGGATATATCATCTATCCTAAAAACATACTTCTCATTATTTGATAAAATTTATTCCATTTATTCCTAAAGTATTTCATTAATATGGTCAATTATGGGTGATTCATTTCATGATTTAGGTATTGAAATATTCCCACAAAAAAATTAATTCCATACTCATTTCACCAACTACAAATTCTTTCACTCAATAATAAATTCTTTCTTAATAATTCATAAGACAATCCATCCATAAAATTATATCAAATTACACTATAGGCATGATATTTATATTTTCAACAAGAATCCCCCATGCATTATAATTTGAATTTAATGATATATATATTTGTTATAATAAAATTAAAAATAAGTGTTCTAAATGACAAATAACTTGTTAATGTATCACGAGTGATTGAATATTATTTACAAACATGTATGATATAAAGAGTGAATAGATCTAGATTAAAATAATTTATTAGCTATCCTATAGTTTATAATTAAAGTAATTACTATTATATCATTTTGAGCTTCAAATTTAGACATTATTATTGAAATACATTATCCTTGTTCCCCAAACCTCTTCTATGGTAGAATACCATAGTTCTTGGGGAATTGATTAAAGTAATTTCTCATCTCCTTGTATTCTAAAAATTTCACATTGATAAATTTTCTCCTAAATTTTCACTCATGATCTTGATGACCTTTATATCTATATTTAAATAATAGTCCCAATCCTTTTATATAATTATTAGGGGATTTATTACCACATTTATTAAATTTAGGGAACTCTACTCTTTACTAACTTTCCTTTCCCGTGGTTATTTAAATATTGAGATCAACAAACCAATTCTACATATGTTTCCCTTGAAAATGAATGATTTTAAGAACTATTTTTAAGTCTTGATAAGAATTTTTTACTATGTCCTCGTATGTTAAACAATATTAGGATATTAAAGATCCTAAAATTATTAAATTTAAACCATCAAAGAAGTGATCAATCTTAATTTTTAGGTTACATTGATAATAAAAAACATACCTTACTAACCTTATGGAATTTTCCTCATACTCAACCATTGTCTCTTATAACTTTTATTGTAAATTTAATAATTCATTTACCATATTATCATGTTTCTCCCAAGTAATTTTTTCCCAATAAAATCACTTTATATTCACTAAATCCATGTAATATATCTCCTAACCCTCCTATTATTTTGAATCGGTGACCACCATAGATCTACATGTCCCCTTAAATGATATACATAATTGATAATATTTTATTTCTTAATATCTCCAAATTCTATAAATACCTTCTCTATAGACATTATCCATTTATTTTCTACCATTATATTAGTAGACCCACTGAATAATGGAGTATGTTGCCTCATAAAAAAATCTAAAGTGGTTGATCCTCATTAAGGGAAAATTGGTTACTTCACATGGGAAAGGTTATTTTCCATAACTTATGTTAATTACCCTAGAGTAGTAATAATTTTTTCAGCACCAATATTAAATCTATTATAACGATATTTTAAACCATCCCTATATTTTCCTATATTATTAGCTCAGTTTCCATTCCTTCCATCACACACCATTTCTTAATAATTGGAGAATATAAATTTTTAATAATAATCAACTAATGTGTGAAATATGATTTATATAACATTTTTGCTAAAATTAAATCCTATAAAATTTACATAAAATATTTATAAAACCCATTTTTAGAATAATTTCATGAATTTTCTAAATATAAAATCTATGTTCTCTATCTATGTTATTCTAAATATAGTGTTTAAGTTTTCTAATAAACCTAAATTTGATACCAATCATAACACCCTGGCTCTAGGCATTCAAATCCAATGGGTTCTTTACTATATGGGAACCAAATTTCAAGCGATCACATACCCAAGATAAAAAAATCTAGTAGTCCTTAGGAGACTAGGTACATGAATGAACATTACATTATATTATTATGACTTAAAATACATGGTATATAAAAACATTATTTAAATATCATTATTCATTAATTAGTGATATCCTTATATAATTATATATAGTAGTACTCTTTATTACTAAAGATAATGGGGAAACATAAGAATGTGGTAAGCTCAGATGCTCAGTAAAGGATAGTGTATAGTGAAAGAAAACATGGAATAATGATTAAAGGAATAATATAATATGAATATATAAAAAATGATGATGAAAAATAGGATACACAAGTATAAAAAAAATCCATGGATGACATGAAAATGGGAGTAAATAATCACATGGATAATTATAAATGATCTCATAATGATGGTATTCAAAATGTCATACATAATAATTATAATGTCAAGGACTTATTCGAAGACATTATAAATAAAGGGTAGGAACACACACAATACCCAAGTTATTTTGTCTCAAGAGAACTACTATTGTATCCAGGGACTATATAATTTTATTCCCCACTCATTAACTAATAAGTCCTTGCATTAAATTTTCTGAAAAGAGAGGCTAAAAAATACAATATATAATGTTTCCAAAGGAATATATTATATAAACATGAATGATTAATCAGTTTTTATCCATAAATAAATAATCGGTATATAAATTTTCAATATTTACCTAGTGAATTATTTTATAGCTATTTAGAATATTACCCCTTAATAATAATAATTATATATAGGGTATTCACACCATATAAGATAAATAGATATATGGCCAAGTAAGTAGATTATTTCAATAAATTGGATTTCATGAATATCTAGATCAATAACCTTCAATAAGAATAAAAATTTACATGGTGTTAACACTATATATAATTAATGAATATATAGTTTTCCCTAATTAATTTAATGGTATGGGAATCCAAGTGAATACCCTTCAATCTGATTAATAAAGCATATGGTGTTCACACCATATAGAATAAATGAATATATATTGATATCAATAGTTTTCTCCAGTTAATTGATTGTTATGGATATCTATGTGAATTCCCTTGAATATTATTACAAATAATTATGGATCCTTAATTTTAAAATAATTAACCTTATCAAGTAAAGAATATGGAATTGTAGTGGTTTGGTAGTTATAAAGATTAAAATTGTCAATGTTCTTAGAAACTTTAATACATTTATTTTCAATTGTAAGAAAAAAATAATTTATTAATAAATCACCAATGAAAATAAGGTAATTTAATCACAAATATTTGATATTCATTAGGGATATAAAATTTTCTTAAGGTGAAACTTTCAGGTCACTATGCTTTGATACCAAAGTTGATCTGGTTCTAAAATTGATTTTTCTACACTATGGAACTGATATAGGATTCACTGGGTATATCTCCACTATCCTTAGAAAAATTTACTATTTTAGAAGTAATACATTAATGATATCAAAAATACCTGGAATATATAGTTATTTTTTATCATGAGACAATATAGAGTTCCATGTCACTTGTCAAAACTTTAGTATTATAATGTCTTATGATTGGAGTATGATTTGAAAAAAATTGGTCCTCACATGCCTAGGATATACAACAGAAATTAAATAAAATTATATTATAAAATTGTTGGAATAATAAATTTTAAATTGAAAAGTAAACTATAATGTAAATGAAAATATGAATGGATAAGAGAGAGAAATTGGGAAATTACCTTACTTAAGATTATTAGCCTTGATCCTACCCTTATAACCAACCAAACTCTTAAATATTTAAGATAGATCTACGAGAGATACTCCTTAAGAGATCTATGAAGATAGAAATATAACTTGGTGTAAAGAGAAATTATAATAGGGGTGGGTATTTATAGGTGTGGTGAGTGGATAACATAAAATACACTATTGAATATTATTTTCCATTATCTCAAGGGCACTAATACTCTTATCACGGCCATTAATTTTACTAATTATAAAATATAATGATTATTTCTAAAATTAGGAAAATAAAAAATAAATTAGTTGAATTTAGTCCTTATTATATATATATATACATGATTTTATATTTACCATATTGCATCACATTTCATATCTTTTACCGTATTTTATTTTTCTACCAAAGATTACTAAATTTTAACCCTTATCTAATTTCAATGTATTGATTCATAATATATACTATATTTTTTTAAAATTCATTCTATAGTTTTAGGATTTTTTTTTAAAATATGGATGATATATTAAATATTAATATAGTGTTGGAGTGAACACTGTTTTATCACTAAAATAATTTACATATTAATACAACTTAACCTTTAGATACATAACCCATTATTACTTTAATATAAGCCATAATGGTAAGGATTTCAATGGTGGTAATTTAATGTGTTGTTTTTTTCCAACATTCATCTAGAAATAATTTCTATTTACTTGAACTTCTCTAGTAGACAATTATGCTCGAACCTTAATTATTGAAGTTTATCTTTGGACTGTTCTAGGGAAAACCCTAACGATGCTACCTCATTACCAAGCTCTAATAATATCAATTCATAAAGGATACTCCTATTAATTAAATCCATGGTTTGTCCCCTTTTCACCAATTAACTCTTTTCAGTACCCTTATTAATATAAAAAAATTCTAACAGTCACTTTATAATGATTATATCACTAATGGTTGTAATTATCGATGGATATATTACAATAATATATAATCTTACTTCTTTTAACTTCACTCATAAAAATTCATCAAATAATACTCCTCATTCATAGTTATTTTGAAATTTCTTTTATGTGGCTTTTATTTTTTTATTTTATGGCGTACTTGTTATTTCTAGGATTTTTATTATAGAACATGAATTTGGATACATCTATATTATAATTGAATTATTTTGTTTTTTTTATATTTTACATTATTAAAAATAACAGTATTATAAATTTTGTATATTTTATTTTTACTGCATCATTTTTTAATAAAATATATTTATTTGTTAATATAGTTTCTTGGGTATTACATGAAACTTCCCATAATTTTAGATTCTCCATGTCTAATTCAATGTACATATTTTAAAGATAATTATTTCAATACCAAGTGTTTATAAACATAATACCTTCTAAACCGTCATCAAAATTTATAATTAGGACAAATATATTTTATTCTTCTATCCATATATCAATTGGTAATTTAAATATATAAAAAATATCTAAACTCTTAGAAAATTGAGGTATTCTCATTAGTATTGTTATCAAACTTTTATCTATATACTGATAATTTCCTACAATTTATTAAAGAAAATATTATTATATAATATTTTTTTTAACAAAATTAAACAATTCAATTAAAAATATAATGGAATCATACGTTTTAAATTATAGGAATTTCAAGAAAACCAGACATCAAATCTTTCTCAATAATTTGGTAAGATATTCAATCCCCCCATTAATATATGTATCATAAAAATACTTCATTCCATAACACTATAAATTATGAATTCCATAAGAACATTGATGAGCCAAAATTAAATATCAAACACATATAATCTGTTAAAACTAATTACATAGAACACATATAATATATAAACATTAGCATTAACATTAATTTAACTAAGAATAAAATAAATTTAACACTAAATTATGTTTAATATATTATATATATAAACTAAATATATAAATCAAAATGAATGATTTCAAAAACTATACTAAAATATTATTCAGTAATATATATATATTACCAATATAATTTAATATAAGATCATAACATTATTCAAAAACAATTAAGAAACATTTCATAAAAATTAAAAAAAAAATATTAAACCAATATTATTTATATATGAAATAAAAATAAAGTTTACCAATTAACTATACTATTGCTAAATTTAATATATTGGATGTAATTTTCACCTTAAATTAAATTGGATGATACTTCAATCACATTTTTAAAAATTAAGTCAAATAAAATCATTTTTTTAAAACATACAAAATATTTTATAAATTATAATATTGAAACAATTTGTTATTTGGTAAATAAGTTACACATCATGAAATTATATTGATTTTAAATCTTTTAATATAATTTTAAAATGAACTCAAATAATGTATATTAGTATCAATAATATATAGTATTTTAATTCCTTTTAAATTTTAAAAACAGAATTTATATCCTGCTATGATTTGACAAAAATAAAAAATAAAAAATTCATGGGAAAAAATTAAAAAAAATAAATAAATAGACATTAAAGTGGTTTCTATAAGGAATGATCAATCTAAGTAACAATTTTTATTGGACCAAAGGCCTTTTTAAGTTCCCTTGGGTTAATTTTTGTATTTGTTGTCTCCTGTTCTTGTTGTCATTATAAATTTCATTATGAAAAATTGATGAGATGGATAATGGATTAGATTATCCACCCATGAAGGAAGAAGTGAAGCTCCCAGGATGAGTACATAGAAAGGTGATTGATAAGATGCTTCCCATATCTGAGGAAAAGATAAAATTGGATATGGATACCATTGAATACCGGATTAGACAAATTCAAGTGGGAAGACCATATTAATCAGATGATTGAAAGAGACGATATTCATGTCCATGAAGAGTGATGAATTTAAATACCCTTTTCTTCAACTAGTTGAGTGAATTATTCTAATGCATATGGATGGATAGCTTCTAGGTAGTGGTGAATCTAAATGGGATAGGAGAACCTATATGAGTCGAATAAATCCTATTGAATAATAAAATAAATATTATACTACTCCTATATAAAAGATAAATTGAATATTGATTTATTTTGTTTGATTAAAGAAGATATGCACCTGATCTATCATAAAAATGCAAGTAAGTACACTTATTTGGGTATTTTATATGTTTCAACACCCTAAAAATGAATTCTAAGGATTTTTTATTTTTTTAACAATTTCAACAATCATTTGGAGAAGTTTTAAGATTATTTGAAGAGGTTTGAGTAACCCCAGAAGAAATAAAAAGTCAATTTGAATATTATTGTAGAAATATGCATTTTGTATTTCATGAAAAATATATAATCCAAATGTAAGACTTTAGGCACTAAATACAAGGATTTGAAGTTTGTCGAAGATTGAAAAATGCATGATCGTATTTCAGCAACAATATATGTCTTGATCATAATACTTCATTGTAGGTATTTTATCCCACCGTATAGATTTTATGGAACGTATTACATTGATCTAAACTACTACATATATTCTTAATGTTGATATAGGATAAAAAAATCAAGAATCTTAATTTTTAATTTGATAAAGATGAGATAATTTGGGATGATTAAAGTGTTGTTTGATCATGGTATAAAAATCAAAAAACCTATAAAGAGTTTTCACCCAAGAATTGATAAAAGAAGAGCCAATATTCAACCATTAAAAGGTAAGATCATGAATTTATGAAAAATTAAGTACTCATAATTATTTAATTATAAGGAAATAAAATTAGTTGATACTTTTGATGTACTTTCAAGTTTAGGACAAGTATCAACTAATTTTACCCAAGAAAGTTTTATTTTATCATGATATAAAAATAAAAATTCCTATAAAGAGTTGTTACCCAAGAATTGATAAAAGAAGAGCCGATATTCAACCATTAAAAGGGAAGATCATGAATTTATGAAAAATGAAGTTCTCATAATTCTTTAATTATAAGGAAATAAAATTAGTTGATACTTGTGATGCACTTTCAAGTTTAGGACATCATGTCACTCACTTAATAAATTATCTGGGCTTATTTTAAGGAAGTGTAAAGGATATAAACCACCACATATATTCTTTAAGGATTAATTTATTTCATTAGGTTTTCAAGATTAATATAGATAAAGAACCATCAAACCTCGAGTTGTTGTTTATCATAGCCTACATCAATTTGATATGAGGTTGTTCGAGTGTTCGTGAAAATATAAGATGGAAGTCTGGGAGCTTTCCCATTACTCGAGAAATGATATGAATTCTAGATTTTATAAATATAGGAAAGAATAATAAGTTCTATATTGCATCTGAAGTGCTGTATATTATATACAACCATAAAAAATTTAAAATAAGATATTTTTGGAATATTTTGAGAATAAGAAAACATGATTTTTGTAAATTACTTGTGAAGATATTTTGGGATATTTTTTAATAATGTATTGAAATAAATGAATTAATTTATAGAATGTACACGGAGTTTAAAAAGGAATGAATTGAAATACATAGAAACCTATAATCGATATTATATTATGGTGATTTTGGATTGGCTGGCACTTTTTTCAATAGGTGCTTCATTTATGGGATATTTAAAAGTAAATTTTTTTTTCTATGTGTGGAGAAACCTAAAACTAGAGATGAAATTGTGTATCCAATATTTCTAGAAAACGAATAAGATCAAGTGGAATCAACTGCATGCTATAGAGAATAAGATTAAGGATAATCTAACTATCATTCTAAGATTAGTTTGAGAGATCCAAAGTAGTGATACAATCAAGTGAGAATATTTATTTTATTTTTTGTAAAGTTTAGCTACAAGAAATGATTGAGTTATATGGAATTATCGAAGTCCTTCTATGATTCGAAGAAGCTACTTATGATCAGAAGAAAATTAGTTTTATTTATGTAGATACATCTAATGTAGATATATTTATTCTTCCAATTATGAACTTAAAGGGATCACTTGAATATATATGTTTGGAATATATAGAACCTATGTGACTCATGGTATGAAAGGTAATGTGGTGTGAAGACGTGAATACATTGAGAAGCTATTGAAGAAGTCTAGTGGGAATTTGTAATGACAAGTACCATGAGATACAGACAAGTGGATGGTGTGGTTCAGGCTGAGGGAATATCAGTGTTGATTTTATTTGGTTATGGTGTGTGAATAATCCTTAATTTTCAATTAAAATATATTGATTATTATGGATAATCCTCAATTGTGTTATATAACCAATCAAGATAAGTAGTTAGTCTTTGTATTAAATCTTGTAAAAATACTTATATTCATGTGCCCATGTTTACTACATTATATAATTGAGAATATTTGACACATGATAGAGTGGATCAAGACTGAATAAGTCTAGGAGGTTAAATTAAAAAGGAAATAAATTCATAGAAATTATAAGTGACCACTAATTTACCCCTCCCTTCTCAATGGTCCATCATTTCTTTGGGAACCTCATATGGTATTATATGGACAAGTTTCCACCTAAAATATCTAGATAAAATTCAAATTTTAGATGTTTTAAATGGAAGATCCTTCAAATAGAGGATCTAGATTCTATACCTGTTAGGATAGATACAGAAGTATCTTCCAAAACATTGAAAAATAGGATTAAGAAGAAGGATAAGAAGGTGAAGAGTTAAGAAAATATGTATGGTCACCAAAAATATAAAAATTTGTTAGAATAAAATGTTTTCCACAAAATATGATGATAAATATTCGTAAGAAAAATTTAGATCTAGCTATGATGAATTTTAAAAAATTGAAAATGACAAATCACTTCATGTTTTTATTAAAAATAAAAGGATATAGGAAGATAGTTCATAAGGATGTTTATAAATATATACTATCTCATATCAAGGTAACAAAAAATGATAGAACTTATATTTAAGAATATTTGATTCTATGGAGGATGAATTGGTAATGTAGATTGAAAGATGCACTACTCTCAAAAATCTTGTAAAAGATAAAGAAGATTTTGACAAACTTTTCATTGAAATAGTTTCTTTAACTGACAGAGAATATAAAAAAATTATTTGTGAGAATAATGATCCCAAGAGTGATTTTAGATAAAGGATTATATATTAATAGAATCATAAATATACCCTCAATATGGAGTGGATTGAGATGGAAGTCAAGTTGAAAAATATGTAACTGTAAAATTTTGGACCTTCCAAACAAGCTGAGAAAAGATGTGTATCCATAGAAACTTTGGAGGTGAGTCATATATTAATGGATACTCAAAATAATTTTTGAAAGGGAATTATATCAAGTAGAGAATAGTCTAACTATATATTATGGAAAAGGGTAACCCACAATGAAGATAGAGTAGATTGTACTAAATATGTAATTTATGGAAATAATGAAAAAAAGATAAATTATATATAAATATAGAAGATTAAAAATACAAGTAATTACACTAACATGTAAAGGAAAAAATAGGGTATATAAAATAAAATCTATTCCCTAAAAGGATCCAAAGAGGTTGAGGTTCTAGTCTAAAAATAACAAGCATGTCATGTTGGATAGCCTTCACTTGGAATGGGAAGAACACAATTGATTGGAAGGTGTTAGTTCTACTTGAGATATAGGCATAGAGATATTGATTTTTTTTCATAAAATGCCAACATGTGTAAATCAGAGATTTCCTAAATAAATAGGTAATAAGGCTAAATAGAGGAGTCCACCTACTATAATGAAGAATACATCACAAAAAATAAATACTCTATCTCTGAATAATAGATTTTAAAGTCTTGAAAATTTTAGTGATTTATGAAATATTATTGGTCACAACAATGATAGATACTTGTAAAATCCTACAAGGTACCATATATTTAATAAAGAGAAAATATAATCACCATAATTTGATAAGTAGGTTAACAAATAAAATGATTATACATTGAGAACACATACAATTCTCAAGATGTCTGAGGAGGCTGTAGAGGATGTTCAATCCTCTAGAAGAAAATAAAGTGAGGAAGAATTATAAACTTTTAAAAGAAAGTTTATTCAAGATTTAAAACTAATATTAAGAAGATGTTTTTACTATTTTACGAGATGACACACCATATTTTATATTAAATAAACCATGGAATAAAAAACATGATAGATCAATATTTAAAAATAAATAAATTCAATCAATGAAATAAAAAAACGATTGACATGGTTGAGGACATCACTAACGACGAGATTAATAAGATAACCAAAAGGGTAATTAATAGGTTTATAAATAGGTGTATAAAAGGTGAAAATAGGTTGGACATGATGTTGTTAGATATATGACCATTCTAACTAGACAAATTAAAGCTAGAGGGATAACACTTATGAATTAAAATTCTAAATCTATTGGTAGTAAGAGAATAATTTCACATCCAAAGAGAATAATAACATGTTTTACAATGGTTAATAGACCTATAAATCTAATATTACAATCATGATGACATATAGAGGTAAATGTAATGGGATGGGAAAATCCTCTCAACACTTTTTCTCAAGAAAATTATCTATTTAACAACCACATCATTCCCTTATAAATCTAGAAGTGATTGAATATTTTTGAAATGAAGGTGAAGTTTTATTAGAATCATCCCTTAAGGGGGATCTTGTGAAAGAAACTAGTATGCTACACATACATTCATTTTTTCTAAATAAATAATTATGGACATATTTGATAAAAATTGAAGAATCAAGTATGATTTCATTCTACAACTTTTTTTGAAAAATAAATATTATAGTTATCAAGGGGGAGTGATTATAAAACTGATTGGATAAGAATTGAAACTTTAAATATTTTGATAAATTTTTTCAGGTGAGCATGAGTTCCTAAAATTTCTTGAAAATTACTATATGCTTCCCCTAAAAAGAATAAAGAAAAAATATGTACCACATGTAAAAATTTGGACATATTTGTTTTATAAACTTTTAACTCTTAATTTTTAAATTTTTTTATCCTCTATAGACATAGATTTTATTTATTGATGGAATGTTTCTAAGAGATACATTATGTCATGTATAATTTAAATGATGATTTTTTAATATTTAATTTCGATTTTTACTTTCGAATGAGGTTCTATGACACAAGCTGAATTCATTATCTCATATAATTATTATAGAAGTTGTCTAATGATAAAGGTGATTCCATGTTGTTCTACTCAAAAATGGTATTTGGCTTTATAATCCTAAATTTGTATTAGGCTTTATAAAATTCAATTGGCATTTGAAACTGCCACCATTTACTGAAGATGAATGGTCTAGAATCCATAATAAGAGAAGAAGTTTTTAAATCCTACTTGTAGTACTTTTAAGGGAGAGGAATTTAATGAAGTTCATACCTCTGTTTTTCAATTTTTATTTGTTTTAATTTCAAATGGTATCATGTTTCAAGGTGTATCATATCTCATGTGGAATCAAACATAATTTGAGGATAAGAAGTTGACAGTTGAGGAAGACCTCCTAAATACCCACCTTGATTATTAAGGGTATTAGAATATAAACCTAACATTTAAGGGGAGAATAATAACCACCCCTTTGAATTAATTTTTAATTAGGTTGAAATTAATGACATTCACTATTGTAGTAAATATATAACTGACAACAAATATAAAGTGGTGATTAAAGTGGAATTTGGTTTATGGATGTATTCATTGTCATATATTGTTTTTTGTAATTGTAAATTTCATTATGTAAGTGTGATGATATTGGTGATGGATTGGAGTATACACCATTTAAGAAATAAGTGAATCTCCCATGATGGTTATATGGGAAAAGTGTTTGACACGTTGAAGACCACATCTTGGGAAATGAGAAAAGTGGAGACTGATTCCCTTAAATACCTAGACATATAAATTCAAGTGGGTATCCCATATAAATTAGATGATTGAAAGATATGATATTCACGTCCATGATAAGTGATAGAGTTAAAGATCCTTGTCTTCAATTGGTTGAGTGAACTATGATACTAACTATAAAGATCTAGTTGGATATCTTATAGGCAGTAGTGAAGTTAGTTGAAAGAGGAGAACCCATCCAAGGATAAAAAATATATTGGCTACTAAAACCATAATTATAGTACTCCTAGATAAATGCTTAAGTGAATAAATATTCTTCAATATTTATTTAAGAATATCAACACTTTAGGTGTTAGAGGAACTTGAAGAAATACTCTTAGTTGTGTGTTTTATATGATGTAACACTATAACAATACATTGTAAAGAGTTCAAAATTATTATAATAATTACAAAAATCGTCTAAAGAATTTCTAAGACGATTTTAAGAGGTTAGATTAGCCATACAATAAATCAAAAGTCATTTTAAATATTACTGTCGAAATCTACATTTTGTAGTTTATGAAAAAATGGGTAAGTCCTGAGTGTAAGACTTTGAGTACTGATTTTAGGAGTTCACTCAAAATATATGACTTCAAGAACATAATATAAGTATTTGATGTATTACAAG
The DNA here is from genome assembly GCA_963277665.1 of Viscum album. Classification (NCBI taxonomy): domain Eukaryota; kingdom Viridiplantae; phylum Streptophyta; class Magnoliopsida; order Santalales; family Viscaceae; genus Viscum; species Viscum album. Next base: position 795,729,036 of record OY728126.1, on the reverse strand, counting down.
TATTGAAAAAGTCAGGATAATATTACTTTATCCACAACATAAGTCTTGAACATAAGACTTCACTGCAAGTCTTTGAACCCACCTTGTGACTTTGTTGGAATGTGTTACTTAGATCTAATGCATAGTCAATATTCAGAATACTAAGCATATATCCCTATTGTAAGACTTTGAGAATGTAATACTCTAAATTCCCCAACAAAAATCTTTGGTTGAGAATAAAGCTTCAATGATTAGAAAATTTTTCAGAAATATGTTTTAGGATAAGGAGTACCTAGAGTAGAACATAATGTTTCATTATAAGGTTGTATGAAGACAAGTCTTTGAATTCCCTAGCATAACACTGAAACACTAAGGAAAATTTTGAAGTTACCATTGGATGAAAAATCAAGATTCTAGATTTTGAATCTGATGAAGATGAAATCATTTAAGATGATGTAAGATATATTAAATCATGGTATAAACCTAAAAAAATATAGAAGTGTTTGTGATATAAGAATTTATAAGAAGATGATTTGATCTTCATTATTGAAAATTGAATATCAAGGATTTAAGAAGAATAGAGTTTCTAGAATTTTATAATTCTAAGGAAATAAAAACAGACAATTCTTGTGATGTGATTTCCTGTTTAGAACATCAGGATGCTAATGTAACCCTTGATCTAAGACTATTTTGAGGAAAACTGAAGAATAGGAACCACTGTATATATTTTTTAAGGATTAATTTATTTTATTGGGGTTTTGATAATAATATAGATAATGAACCATCGAATCTAGATCTATTATTTATTATAGCCTACATCAATTTTATTTGAGTAAGTTTGAGTGTTCATAAGGATTTGAGATGGATGTCTGGGAAATTTCCCACGACTTGAGAAAAGATATAAATTCCAGATTTCATCAATCTAGAAAAGAATAATAAGTTCCGCATCATATTGGAAGTGTTGTATATTATATACAACTAAGACAAATTAAAATGTTGATTTTTTCATAATCTTTTAAGAAGAATAATCCATTCCTACTAATAATATATTATGAAGATATTTTGGGTCAAGTTTCAAAAATGTTTTGAAATAAACGAGGGAATTTATGTAATGTTCCTTGAGTCAGAAAATGGTGTTCACAGGAATACATGGAAACATGTAATTAGTATTATATTATAGTAATTTTAGCTAGGTGGATACTTGTAAGAAAGTGTTACATTTATAGGACATTGATAATGAAATGTGTACCTAATATGGACACCTACTCACTTGAGTTGTTATGGAGATTGAAGAGAAAGAAATAAAAAAATTATAAGAAGTCACCATTGCTGTGTATGAAAAAAACTAGAGTTTGAGCCGTAAGTGATCATCAAAGATATCTAGAAGAAGGAGGATAAGATCAAGAGGAATCTAAAACCTTTTATAGTGAATAAGATTTAAGAGAAGCTAAACATCGTTCTGAGATATTTTTGAGACAACTGAAGTAATGAGATAACCAGGTGAGTGGATTCAGTTGAAGTTTTGTGAGGCTGAGCTGAGAGAAGTGACCAAGTTATAGGGTATTTATAAAGACCAAATGGTATTTAAAGAAACTAATTGTGAGTAAAAAGAGATTATTTTTAATGATTTAGCATCATCCTATTGGTATCTTCTAATCTATTCCAAAAGAATAACTTAAAGGTATCACTTTCATATACATAGTGGGACTCTGTGAAACCTATGTAACCTAGGTTAAACAAGGATAGTGTGGTGCTGAGACTTTAATATGGTGGTAATATATTAAATAAGTCTAATGGGAAGATGAGTCAAATGAGACATAAACAAGTTTATGGTGTGAAACTAGATGAGGGAAGATTAGTGTGATTGTTATCTAATTACGGTATGTGAAGTTCCCTCCAATTTAAATTTAAAGAGATTGATTATAGGGGAAAATCCTTGATTGGGATACATAACTAATCAAGGTAAGGGTAAGGTATTTGTACTTTAACTTTTAAAAATCCTTGTGTTTTTGTGACATTATTTACTAAATTATCTAAACTAGGCTATATGATACAGATAGAGTGGATCAAGATTGAATAATTCTAGGAGGATGAATTCAAAAAGAAAGAAATTCATAAAAGTTTTATATTAATACTAATTTACCCATCCTATATCAGCGTTCCATCAGTTTTGTAGACACATAACCTTTGAATATTTATTTATTTACTTGAAAATAATACTGTTAACTGAGGTGTAAGGGAACCCTTACATAGCTTGGAGGGCCATAATATATGGCCTAAAGGATCAGAGTAACGATGACCTTATAATTATGAAATGAAGTACCAAAGGATTAAATCCTATACTAAAATAACCACTCTTTTATCCCCTTCAATTATCTATGATTAGAAACCATTAATGTCACATACTAGCTTAGTCTTTCCTCACGTAGTGATGGATATGACCTTTTTTCCAATGAATTTGCCTCATTTTCCCTTTCTTTCTACTTCCAATTGGCTCTATATATCACTATTAATTCTCTGAATTAGCCTAATAGTATGAGGATGATCCAATACCAAATCTTGAAACTATTAAAATGATCTAAAGATTTAGTTGTCCATATTTCTAGTTGGATCAAAGTCCTAGGGATGTACTAGAATCCCAGTAGTCTAAAAACCGAAATATGTAGCGTGAAATCCCAAATCATATGAATAGTAACATTGGCACAATACCTCATTATAATTCTCAATAATTTACCTACAATGATACAATACAAAAAAAATTCTTCACCACCTAGATTTAAACCTAGTTTTATATAGGATTACAAGGAGTCTTTACCAGTCAGGTTATCCCCAACTATAATTCTAACACAACCACTACAAAACATAATCCAAATAAAAAAAGGATTTCACCTTAAACTATCATAAATGGATTTAAATTTATTTGTAAGAGGGGTATAAATAGAGTTTTTCTCACCTATAAGTATACATTATTGAGTCAAAAGTTTCACATATGACTTTTCCATTCCTTTAGTTTTGAAAATAAAAAACTCTTTCTTAAATAATTGATCACTAATATTTTTGTCCAATGTGTTTTAGAATGTTTTTTAGAAAACATAAAATTTTACCATACTTATAATTAGTTATAATGTTTTTTTGAATATAAACTTACATTCTTCATTATGATTATCTTAATGAGTATATATCTTATAATCATTAGATTCACCTTTATCAGATCATATTTAAGACTTTATGTCTTATATTCATACTAAAAAAGTATTTATAAATAGTCTGATGTGGGAACTGATAAACATCATATTCACACTCATAAATATTATCACAATTATGTTTGTAAATAAATCCATCGGACAAACTACACTTAATTTTTGAATAAAGAAAATTGATTTCTATCATAATAAAGCACCTTTTACACAATTATGGTGTAAATCAATACAACATTGGAAAATATATAAAATTATAACCTTTGATGTGCCAGTTGTCCACATCATTGTGAAAAATATGAAGAAAATATGACTATTGGAGAAAATATGACTATTGAAAGGGATTCCTATAAATTCTCAGTCATTTGAAGAGTTTGAAGATAGCTGATTACATTTTTCTCTCGTTTTTTTCTAAAGCTTAAAAAGCACGAACAACTTGTTCTTAATCTATTGTATTCCTTTAGAGGGATTATTTCTTAATGAAAACTTGCTAGTTTTCTCTTTAATAATTATTTTTTAATAGGTTTGTGCGTCCGATCTATGATTATGATCAAGAGTTTGTGGGGATAACAAGACAGAGAATCTAATCATCATATTGATTGAGGTCTTGTGAGGATGACATGAAAAAACCGATCCATCAGATCTAGGGCTGGTGAGGATAAAAAGATAAACCAAAACCAATATTCATATCAAGGTATTTCCTTGGTGAAGAAATACATGATTTCTAAAAAGTATAAAACAAGGGGTACCTTTATCCAAGGTTTGTAGCTACCTTACTCTAAAGGTTAAAAGAGATATACTATTTTTAAATAGCTATAATTCATTCTTATATTGTTTATATTAATTTATTATTACATGTATTTTATTACATTGTTCTTATTTGAAATTAGTTTTATTATAACAAAACCAAATACGATAAACACTTTTTGTTTTATTAATCAGATATTTCACGAATCTAAAACATTCTGATCCATTTTTAATAAGATCTATTAAACTTCGATTTAATAAAATATAATTTTATTATGATTTCTATTACTTTGATAATATAGTAATCATACTAATTATGATAATTTTGAAATTGGACTGAGGTCCAAGTCTAAATCTGATCATTTACATTAAAGTGGTTTATGAATTGGTTTAGTTTAATTTCTTTTAAACTAATGTTTTTTAAACTAAAATTCACCCCTATTGTAATAGAGCTATCTAGAATAATATTTTTTTGATCCTAATAGAAATATAACTCATATTGATATCAAAAAATTTGTATCAGAGTAGGATTCCATTACTCAAATACATGAGGAACTTTTTATCTTCTTCACTACTGCAAGTTTGTTTTAATTTTGTTATAAACTTTTTGTTTATAAATATTTGTTTCAATAATGGGTATTGTGGGAAAAAATTCTTGTATTTGTTTTTGAAAGATGACAGGACTAAATATTGGATCCATTGATAATCTCAATCCCATTAGACCACCAATTTTTGATGGTTCTAACTATGAATATTGGAGGGATATAATGAAGTCTTTTGTATTCAACACTGAAATTGATAACTTTTTCATGCTAACTAGAAACTATAGAATCCATGATAAGGATGTTATTACCTTTACAAATCAAGAGAAGTAATAATATAAGATTAATTACATAGTCATAAATACTTTGTTAGGATCAATGAATATAAGCATCTATATTCAAATTTCTTTATACAAAGAAGCAAATAGTATTTCGATAAAGTTACAAGTTACTCATTTAGGAACTAAAAATTTATTAAAACTAGGAGAGATATGTTGAGAAATGACTCTCAATCGTTTGAATTTCTACATGGAAAATCCATTTCGAAGATTAATCAATGGTTTATGAAAATCATAAATAGTCTATAATATCCTAGAGAGAATGATTTATAAGATGAAATCCATATGGAGAAAATTGTTGATATAATGCCTAATGAATGTGAATAAAGAACTGTTGTTAATGATACAAGGAAGTTTAAAAATCAAACCCTTAATGATTTAATTGGTACTCTTATGCAGCATGATGTTATATTAAAGAGATATAATGAGAAATATTAGAAAAATAATAGAGGTGTTTCTTTCAATACTACTATAATTACTATGAATGTAATGACACTGAAAAAGTGGTTATGTATTCAAAAAAGAATAAAGTTATTATAAAAACCTATTAAAGTGTTTCTAAACAATATAAAAATGAACTAGATTATATTTCTTGGAGGACAAACAAGATAGTTGGAAATAATTATTTTCAGTTTCGATATAAGAAATGTAACTAAGAATGATAAGAAAGATTCTGAAGTTACTTTTTATGAGTGTAAGAAATTTGGACACATCAGACCTGATTTCCCAAAGCTAAAAATAAAAAATATAAAAGAAATTAATTTTGATTAGAATCATAAAAAGTATTATAAGTCCAAATGAAATAATGTCCTTAAAGTTAATTATTTTTAGAGTGTAAGTGGAGGATAATCCTCAAATAAATCTCCAAATAATTATTGTTTTGGATAGAGGAACATTGTTATTCTTTACAAAATACTAGAATAAAATATTTGTCTTAGGGATAAGGTATATACTAAAGAGAACCTTAATAACCTATCTTTGGGTTCCAATTACCTTGATGAGAAAAGTTATAAATAATTAGATAAAGAATATTCTTCAACAGAAGATAATACATTACCCTCTTATGATGAGGTTTCTTGTTTTTCCAAACTCCTTGAAAATGAAAATTTCAAAGTTAGTAAAAAACATGATAAGTAAAATTCAAGGATAAATGTTTTAACAAAATAAGTGTCAAATATTTCTAAATATCTTGATAAGATTTTTTTAAAAGGAAACTTTTTTTAAATAATTAGAAATATTTATTTCTGAAAAATAAACTTTACAAATTAGTTTTGATAAACTCAATTCTAAAACAAATACTAGTGAGGATAATGATTTAGTTGTAAAAATAAAATAAGAATTTTATTCTTTAAAGAAACTTTTATAAAAAAATTACTACTGGTAAATAAAACTTTGATAAAATGTACAAATAAATTCATCCTCATAGTTCTAGTTCAATAATGGGATATACTTATAACGAACTAGTTTTCAGAAACAATTTCTTTGTTATAAAAAATATCCCCCTTTACACTAAATGTCAAAGTGGAGGAAATTGGAATAAATTGTTATCTTAATAAAATTAAATCCTTTAGTTGTCAAAAATCTTATTTTCTTAAAAAAAATGGATTCCTAAAATTTTATTTTCTATTATTATCGAACCTAAGTAGGTTTGGGTATTGAAAGTTTAATATTTTTGTCTTTAGGAAAATAAAGATGATACCAACAATAAAAATATAGGGGACATGGATAGTGGTGTTCTAAAAATATTATTGGACAAAAATATTTATTTTAAAATATTATCAAGTTGAAAGGTGGAAAAGTTACCATGGAAGATAATGCTCAAGGAAAGATTATTGGTATATATAATATTGTTATTCTTGGTAAAGCTTTAATTTTAAATGTTTTATTTGTTAAAGGTCTTAAGAACAACCTTATAAGAATAATTCAATTATGTGATTAAGGTTACCTTGTGAATTTTATAAATGATAAATTTTTATTACACAATTCCAAGTATAAATACATTCTTTTTTATTATTAGCATGAGAATTTTTATACACTCAACATAAAAGACCTTATAAGCCAATACATACCTTGTCTTAGTGTAATGGAAGATCACTCTTGGTTATAGCATCGAAGGATAGGACACTATAACCTTAGAAACTTATGTAAATTATCTAATAAAAGACTTATTAAGGATCTACCAGATCTTATGTTTGATTCTTCAATAGTTTGTGACCCAGTTCAATATGATAAGAAACATAAGTCTAGTTTGAAATCTATTAGGGTAGTCTCATATTATGATAATTTATATTTAGTTCACATGGATCCATTTGGTCCTACAAAAATTGGAATTATTGGTGGAAAGTATGATGTATTTTTTTAGTTGATGATTACACTAGATACAGTTGGGATTATTTTCTAGAAAATAAATTTCAGTCCTTTTTTTATTTTAAAACTTTTGTAAATAAGGTTAAAAATTAGAAAAACATAACCTTGATAACTATTCACAATGATCATGGTGTATAATTTGTAAATTATGATTTTGAAACTTTTTGTTGTTGTAAATTCATTAAACATAACTTTTCATCTCCTAGAATTATCCAGAAAAATGGCGTTGTTGATAGAATAAATCGTATTCTTTAATAAATAACAAGAACCATTTTGATTGAATACTGAATTGATTTTTTTTGGATGAAGTGGGTTTTACTGATTTTTATACTATAAATTGAGTTTTAAAAAGACCCTTCCTTAATAAAACACCTTATTAGTTACGGACTAGTCAAAAACCAAAAGTTTCTTACTTCAGAGTTTTTCAATGAAAAATATTCATCCTAAATATGAAAGAAAAATTACATAAAATTTCACCCGAATATGATAAAGGAATATTTTCAATATATTCTACTACTTATAAGGTATATAGAGTTTTTAACAAAAAAACTTGTACTATTGAGGAAAAATTACATATTAAGTTTGATGAAACTGACCCTTTTTTCTTCAAGCAACCTCAACCAACATCCTCCTCAGATGTGTTTTCAAAAAATGATTTTAAAACTTTGTCAAAAAATTATAATTATAAGGAAAGTATTCAAGAAATAGTCTCTAAAGTATTTACTCATGAATATTTTCTACCTTATGATGATGAAAAAGTTTTAAGAAATCAAAAAATCAGTTGTTTCTTAGGAATCATCTCAGTGATAGTATCATTAGAGATGTTGATCAAACTATTAGGACTAGAAATTCCTTAAGGAATGAAATAGAACATCTATCTTTCCATTATCAATTTGAACCTAATAATCCTGATGAAGCTTTAGGTTATGAGGATTGGATTATGGGTATAAAAGATGAACTAAATGAATCTGAGGGAAATGAAGTTTGGACCCTGGTTTGACAACCTAAAGAAACTTCTATAATTGGAGTAAAATTGGTTTTCAGAAATAAATTTGATGAAATTTTTATAATAATTAGAAATAAAGAAATACTTGTTGAAAAAGTTTATAATCAATAGGAAAGCATAGACTATGAAGAAACCTATGAATCAGTTGTAAGATTAGAATCTATTTTTATTCTAATGTCATTTTCTACATTATTTAATTTCAAAAAATTTCAAATGGATATGAAGTGTTCCTTTCTTAACAAATATGTTTAGGTGGAAATTTATGTTGAAAAAGCCCATGTTTTGACAAAACAAAACATCCTAAATATGTTTATAAATATACAAAAGATTTATGTGGCCTTAAAAATACCCTAGACCATGGTAAGATAGGTTAACATGACTTTATATTACAGAAAACATTATTAAGGGAGCTTCATATCCTACTATTCTTACAAATTAAGTTAACAAAAATATTATGATTGTTTAAATATATGTTGATGAAATTATATTCAGATAAACTTAAAAATCTTTAACAAATTCATTTGAAGATCTTATGAAATATGAGTTTTAGATGAGTATGATGGGTGAGTTAATATAATTTTTAGGTTTTCAAATTTCTCAAAAATTATAAGGAACAATTATATATCAAGATAAGTATATAAAATATCTTTTTAAAAAGTCTGGAGATGATAACTGTAACACCACGAGATTTTATGAAAAATATTCTTTTTAATTTCATTAATGTCTTGTGTTGTACGCTACACCAAAAGGAGCTTTCACAACACACATCATTGACTTTCCTTGCATTACACGCAATCACGACCTTCCTCGATAGCGTGTGTAGTACGCAATACCGAGTTTCACTAAACAACGATATGCTATTAAAATATTATTAAAACTAGCCATTTTGAATAGTAATAACCACTTTTTGAAATTTTGTAAATTTTATTTTTTAAAATGGACATCATTTTTGGATTCTGAATATCGAAATTAGCTTAGGGTGAAATTTTGGTACTTTTCGGATAACTTTCATTTTCTGATGAATAGTGAAAATTACTAAATTTTAATTAAAAACAACCTTTTTAATAGAAATAATTAATAGTGATAAATTATTAATTTGAGTGGTCTTAAAGTATATTTAGAATATATTTTTACAATTTAATACAATGTTGGTCATTGGATGTAATTTCACATTTAAACTAGATATAAACAAGTGTCAATCTTTTGACAGTTATTATCTCTTAAGAACACGCTATTTGTTTTGACGACGGGAATTAATTTTTAAATTAATTAATACAACTGATATGTTTTTATTTTGGTAAAATAGACATCATTTTTGAGTTCACAATATCAAATATAGCTTAGGCCTAATTTTTGGTATTTTTCTGGAAACATTCATTTTTTGATGAATAGTGAAACCACTAAGTGGTAGTTAAAAAAATGAAATTTTCATAAAACATAATTTTACCGCTTATGTGAGTGGAATTTCAAAAATCCGAGAGACACGGTTGATGTCAGTAAGTAAAATGTGGTTTAATGAGATGAAAATAATTTTTGGTGAATAGTAACTTTTTACTTTTTTTACCACAGTTAAAAGTAAATAGGGTAATTAAGGGTAAAATAATATTATTATTACCCTAAAAGATGTCCTAATTCTATTGGATAAGTGTAATTCGACAAAAAACAACCTTATGAATAAAAAATGATCATTTAGGCCCACTTGGATTATATTAGTACATTTATTATTAATTTATTTAAAGAAGGGATAAAATAGTTAAAATCAATGTTTAATAAGTAGATAATTTTTAATATAGGGTTATACATAAGAGAAATTCAACTATAAATATTAATTAGAAAGTTAAAAATATTTCCTAGATAATGGTATTTTATTTTTAATTTTTAGACATTAAGTAATTTAATTTATTTATGACACAACGATGATGCAGTAATTATCCTATTAATGAAATATTGACATAATTGATGTTATAAATACCCAAATAAATGTAATTTGATACTTTTTATGAATTCCAAGAATTTTATAGGTTAATATGAAATGTTATTATTAATTTAATTAACTTTGTTTGAACTAAGAATTATGTTATGATTTTCACAAAAATCAATTACAAAATAGTGTCAAAATTGACATAAAATAGTTTTTAAAACAAATATTATATTATTAATTGATATTTTATTCCTAAAAATCTATGGTTCGGCCAAATTACTTAGATAAGGTTATATATATTAATAATAAACAGCCTGTGGTTCTTTTGTCTTGTTATAGTAAGTTTATTAACCTTATAGTGTAAGAACAAAAAAAGACATGGTAAAAGTAAAATTATCTAACTTAAAGTTAAATATAAATGATAATGTTAAAATAGGAACCTAAACTTGTCTAAATTCTATTGTATGAGATGATTTCGACCCATCCCCACCTTAGCTTCTAAAGAAATCAATTTGGAGTTATTTAAAACCGAATTTGGCTTTATAATAAAATAATATTTTTAGTTTTTCCAAAGGTGCCCCACTCCTCCCTTATAAATGGGCACCTCCTCCCTTATAAAAGGCACCTCCTCCCTCTCTTCCTCACACCACATTGAGCCTTCAAGATCGGCCAAACCCTGCGAAATTCTCTTCTCCACTTCCCTAACAACATCCTAGAGGTCCTGGTCTTCTTCAAAGACCAATTTTAGTACCCTAAGAGGAGGACTCAAAGAGGTGCTTCAAAGAAGAGGTAATGTCCGTTACCGATTCTTTCAAATTTATTTCTTCTTCCACTTATTCTTATTAGGTTGTTTCATTATGAAGTAATAACATCAGTATCAATAATATACTGATATGTTATTATAAGTATGAAAGAACCCTATTTCACCATCTATCCATCCTACGGAAAATGAAATCACCGCGCGTGCGTACGTATGGAATACCGTCTCCACGCCGTGGTGTAATCTAGTTTCCACCACCACCTTACTTGTATGGGTATAATTGTGTACATAATAACTATATATGTTTATTGTGAAGTGATATTGATTCTTAAATAGCATACATACACTCCAATACAATTCCACGATCATGAGAACGATATCATCGCTCGTGCGTACGTACGGACTACCGTCTCCACGACGCGATGAGATTCATTATCCACGTTAACCATTCATGAATGATTATAAAGTATATATAATAAGTAATCATGAAATATATGACATAATAATGATACTGGAATTATTTTTATATATATGTATGTCATATACTTAATTCCATTCAACTCAATAAGGAAACGAAAACAGCGTTCATGCGTACGTACGACCTACCGTCTCTATGAATGGTGTATTTCTTTCCATTTATCGATCTATTATATATATGTATATTCTGAATATATATTATATATAAATCATGTTTTATATTCTATAATTAAGTAATCATGATCTAAGTAATCATATGAATAATTACATGTCAAAACACGGACGACAAATGAAACGATTTTAACCAAAACGCTCTTTAACATGGAATTTACAAAAGAACGGGTAATATAAAGTCATAAGTGAACCATATATGATATCATAACAATGAATATGATTATGTAATAAGTCAATAACATTATTTAAATCATTATACAGGAGGTTCAGACACTTACGAAGCAAATCATACCTAAGGTTCGGGATAATTTTGCAAATCTCATTTTTATCTGAGATTTCTTATTTATAAGTATTTACTGGGGTTATTTCTATAATCCATGTCCATGTTTTATAAAAGTGTTTTCATGTATGTTTAAAGTTTTTTTTACCCATTTTTGAATTTTACTACATGGTATTTAATGAATCTTTCTTTTGTTTACGTTATGAGGTACTTTTTTGACTTTTCCGACAAAAATACGAGATGAATGTTTTTTTAACTTATACGACATAAATGGATTTTTAAAACATTTTTTTCCAAGAAGATTCATTTACATGTTTTAAAGTTTATTTTTAATCAACTTATTTTAGATTAAGATTGTATGACATGTTAAGAAAGGAGAAAAAATTTTTGAAGTAGAAAGGATATTTTCCTCAAGAATGGAGTTCAAGTGTTTTATCAAAATTATTTTCCATCTAAGATAATAAAGGGTTTTGTTTATATCCCTATTATTACATTGATTTGATTATGTTGTGATGGAAATATTTTTATGAATTCCCTTATCTTATATGAATTGTTTTATGATGTCACGATGTTTAATATTTCTATTTTTATTACATGGGTTATGCTATGATGTATGGTTTATGATTTTGTGGCACACATAAGAATGGTATCATTATGAGATGTGTTGGACCTATATCTCCCTCCAATTAATTGGGTAAAGATTTATATCTCATGAGATAGAAATGGCTGGAATGGAAAGTTAAACCGGTTCAGTAATACAGGACTGGAACGAGGAGTGAACTCGATTCAGAAAGGGACTTTGTCCACTATGATGGTCTTGGAAGAAATGCCTTGGCTAATATGGAAATCATATCATGTGCTTAATGGTTTCCAGAATTAAATGTTTTATTCCCATGATATTTTATCATTCTTAATGTTTCTTTATGATCTATGCCATACGTACATCCATGTTTTATGTCATTGCTCAAGATTTTGATGTTTAAACATTACGTTCTTGTTTTTAAGTTCAAATGTATATGGTATGTTTTATTTTATCCATGTTTACCCTTAATGAGAATTTGAGATCACCCTTTTTAAGTTTTCTTTTCCCCAGGATATAAAGAAAGGGTTTAGGTAAGAAAAAAAGGGGAAGATCTTTATGGGATATGTTGAAGATCTTTCACCATAATTAGAAGATTACGTTCCAAGTTTCCAAAGACACTAAACTATTACGGTCCTTGTGTGTCTGTTTTTGTTCTGTATTTAGTATTCCGCAAAAGTAATGTAATGTTCATGTACATCAAGCTTCGGGTCTCTACAGTTGGTATCAGAGGAATGGTTTAGTCAACCTTTGGAAACTAGGATGTGAAAACGTTAGTGAGATCCCTAGAGATATTTCTAAGGTATTTCTAGGTATGTTCCTAAGGTTAAGTATACGTATAGGTTATAGTCCTATAATTGCACTAACGATCTTAGAATTAATCCTAAGATGTTAGATGTCGAAGGTACCCCCCCTTGATTATGTTAGTTTCCTTGTATGATTTTTTCCTCTCACAGAATTCTTTTTGTGTTTTATTCAATGGAGAGAACCAGAAGAAATTTGGTTAACATTGAATCCAATGGAAAAATTGGTGACTATGAGCAACAAAATTGCGTAATGCCTAGAGAGAAAGATATTGTGATTATGTCGAATCAGTCATCGCGATATATGATTAACAAGGTGAAATTTAGTGGTATGCCTAATTCATCAAATAAGTGGAAGATAGACTTTTATGCATGTTCGCATGTTGAGGAGCATAAAGAAAGGAAGATTGAGATTTCTAAAGAAGGGAAGAAGAACCTTGAGGAATACCTCAAATGGAGGGACATATGTTATCTGTGTGGAGAAAAGGGTCATAGAGTGACATACTGTTATGCAGTTCAATGTATTATTTGTGGAGAACATGGACATTACCCAAATCAATTCCCTGACCTAAAAAGTTACTTCTAAATCAAGGAAGGACTTATTCCAGGAAAATCATTGAAGAGGATGGATTAAAGTGTTTATGTATTGGTATTCAAGAATAATGTTGTTGAGGTACTTTTATGGTGTATTAGAATATTTTTGTATTAGTCTAGTGTGGCTTTCAATAATTTTATGGAACCAGTAACCATAAAAAGTGATTCAAATATTTTGGAAAGCAGATGATATGTGCATAATGAAGGGATAAAGAGAAAATTAAATGTTTGATAGTATTCATGTGCTCATGATTGATATAAGGAGAAGGTTATATCATGGTTGGAGTATATAGAATTTTTGGATTTTGGTATGTGTAAAGCGTTAACTTTTGACAGCATTCATGTTTTCACTGAGGTTCAATGGGTATTCATTCTTCAAGAGAATACATGATTAAGGTATTCACATATTTGTAATTTGACCAACAAGATATATCTTATATGGGGGATAAATGATGGCATTCATGTGATTGTTATGTGACATTTCAAGTAATCATTTTCTTTATACTATGAGCCTGGACCGAAGTATTTTAGATAAGCCTAAAGATTGGAATGGATTATGTTGGACATAATTTAGTATTGTTTAAGGATAGAAATTTTTTTGATATTATTGATGGGATGTTATATTAATGTAGTTTTAGAAAAAGGAAAACCTGCAGGATGGGCAACAACCCAACGCGTCGGACAAGGCTGTGGGAATTGAACCCACAACCGAAGTGCGACTGGCCTTTATCTCCTACCACTGGCCTACAGGAAGTCCCTGTTTAGTAGAAACAAGATTTATTATATTAAGCAGTATGATATATGAAGTATAAGTCCATTTTAGGAACCATATATGATTAATCTCACTATAGATGGACTTATGTATTTTTGATAACTTTTATAACCTTATGTTTGAGACAGATGGAATGACCCATCATTCTATCACATGATTTTCTAACACATCAAGAATAACAAATTCAACATCATTTCATTAAGGGATGAAGTGTAAATTGTTCAATTAATGAACAACAGTGAGATTGTACCAAAATCATGTAAGTGTTTCTTTTAATTCATCAACTTTAGGGAAATGATATTGGAAACTAAAAATTGTTTTCCTAGTGCCCTTATATCCGATGAATCAGATGGTACCTTAGATCATCACAAATCTATGGATTTGTGATTTCTATCTTTTCCATAGCCATTTTCTCTACCACTCTCCATTAGAACATGATGGTTAGATTTCTCTTCTATATCCATATTTTCATCTATGTGGAAACCCAGTGATTAGTTTATTTGGGTAACCTTTACGTTTCATACTTTTGTTTTTAAAGATTGGTTTTGGTATTCTTTTTTACAATGTTGGTTTCTATTAAAGAAACTTTCGAGGAGTAAACCATTTATAACCCCGACGAATTTCGAGGGAGAAATTCATTTTATGGGGGGTAGAATGTAACACCTCGAGATTTTATAAAAAATATTCCTTTTAATTTCATTAATGTCTTGTGTTGTACGCTACACCAAAAGGAGCTTGCACAACACGCACCCTTGACTTGCCTTGCATTACACTCAATAACGACCTTCCTCGATAGCGTGTGTAGTACGCAATACCGAGTTTCACTAAACAACGACATGCTATTAAAATATTATTAAAACAAGCCGTTATGAATAGTAAAAACCACCTTTTGAAATTTTGTAAATTTTATTTTTCAAAATGGACTTCATTTTTGGATTTGGAATATCGAAATTAGCTTAGGGTGAAATTTTGGTACTTTTCGGATAACTTTCATTTTCTGATGAATAGTGAAAATTACTAAATTTTAATTAAAAACAACCTTTTTAATTGAAATAATTAATAGTGATAAATTATTAATTTGAGTGGTTTTAAAGTATATTTATAATATATTTTTACAATTTAATACAATTTTGGTCATTGGATGTAATTTCACATTTAAACCAGACATAAACAAGTGTCAATCTTTTGATAGTTATTATCTCTTAAGAACACACTATTTCTTTTGACGACGGGAATTATTTTTTAAATTAATGAAACTGATATTTTTTGAATTTGGTAAAATAGACATCATTTTTGAGTTCATAATATCAAATATAGCTTAGGCCTAATTTTTGGTATTTTTCTGGAAACATTCATTTTTTGATGAATAGTGAAACCACTAAGTGGTAGTTAAAAAAAATGAATTTTTCATAAAACTTAATTTTACCGCTGCTGTGAGTGGAATTTCAAAAATCCGAGAGACATAGTTGATGTCAGTAAGTAAAATGTGTTTCAATGAGATGAAAATAATTTTTGGTGAATAGTAACTGTTTACTTTTTTTACCACGGTTAAAAGTAAATAGGGTAATTAACGGTATAAATGATATTATTATTACCCTAAAACATGTTATAATTCTATTGGATAAGTTTAATTCGACCAAAAACAACCTTAGAAATAAAATATGACCATTTAGGCCCACTTGTATTAGATTAGGACAGTTATTATTAATTTATTTAAAGAAGGGATAAAATAATTAAAATCAAAGTTTAATAAGTAGATAATTTTTAATATAGGGTTATACATAATACATATTCGACTATAAATATTCATTAGAAATCTAAAAAGATTTCCTACATAATGGTATTTTATTTGTAATTTTTATACATTAAATAATTTAATTTATTTATGACACAACGATGATGCAGTAATTATCTTATTAATGAAATATTGACATAATTGATGTTATAAATACCCAAATAAATGTAATTTGAGACTTTTTATGAATTAAACTAATTTTCTAGGTTAATATGACATTTTATTATTAATTTAATTATCTTGGTTCTAACTAATCATTCTGATATGATTTTCACAAAAATAAATTACAAAATAGTGTCAAAATTGACATAAAATAGTTTTTAAAACAAATATTATATTATTAATTGATATTTTTTCCTAAAAATCTAAGGTTCGGCCAAATTACTTAGATACTATTATATATATTAATAATAAACATCTTGGGGTTCGTTTGGCTTGTTATAGTAACTTTATTAACCTTATAGTGTAAGAACAAAAAAAGACATGGTAAAAGTAAAATTATCTAACTTAATGTTAATTATAAATGATAAGGTTAAAATAGGAACTTAAACTTGTATAAATTATATTGGATGAGAGTATTTCTACCCATACCCACCTTAGCTTATAAATAAATCAATTTGGAGCTATTTAAAACCGAATTTGGCTTTATAATAAAATAATATTTTTAGTTTTTCCAAAGGTGCCCCTCTCCTCCCTTATAAAAGGGTACCTCCTCCCTCTCTTCCTCAGACCACATTGAGCCTTCAAGATTGGAAAAACCCTACCAAATTCTCTTCTAATCTTCCCTAACAACATCCTAGAGGTCCTGGTCTTCTTCAACGACCAATTTTAGTACCCTAAGAGGAGGACTCAAAGAGGAGCTTCAAAGAAGAGGTAATGTCTGTTACCGATTCTTTCAACTTTATTTCTTCTTCCACTTCTTCTTCTTAGGTTGTTTCATTATGAAGTAATAACATAAGTATCACTAATATAATTATATGTTATTATATGTATGAAACAACCTTATTTAACAATCTATCCATCCTACGAAAAATGAAATCACCGCGCGTGCGTACGTATGGAATACCGTCTCCACGCCGTGGTGTAATCTATTTTCCACCACCACCTTACTTGGATGAGTATAATGGTGTAAATAATAACTATATATGGTTATTTTAAAGTGATATTGATTCTGAAATAGTATACATACTCTCCAATACAATTTCACGATCATGAGAACGATATCATCGCTCGTACGTACGTACGGACTACCGTCTCCACGACGCGATGAGATTCATTCTCCACGTTAACCATTCATGAATGATTATAAAGTATATATAATAACTAATCATGAAATATATGACATAATAATGATACTGGATTTATGTGTATATATATGTATGTCATCTACTTAATTCCATTCAACTCAATAAGGAAACGAAAACAACGTCCATGCGTACGTACGACCTACCGTCTCCATGAACGATGTATTTCTTTCCATTTATCGATCTATTATATATATTTATATTCTGAATATATATTATATATAAATCATGTTTTATATTATGGAATTAATTAATCATTATCTATGTAATCATATGAATAATTACAAGTCAAAACACGGACGACAAATGAAACGATTTTAACCAAAACGCTCTTTAACATGGAATTTACAAAAGAACGGGTAATATAAAGACATAAGTGAACCATATATGATATCATAACAATGAATATGATTATGTAATAAGTCAATAACATTATATAAATCATTATACAGGAGTTTTGGACACTTACGAAGCAAATCAGACCTATGTTAATGGATAATTTTGCAAATCTCATTTTTATCCGAGATTGCTTATTTATAAGTATTTACTGGGGTTATTTCTATCATCCATGTCCATGTTTTATAAAAAGTGTTTTCATGTATGTTTAAAGTCCTTTTTACCCATTTTTGAATTTTACTACATGGTATGTAAGGAATCTTTCTTTTGTTTACGTTACGAGGTACTTTTTTGACTTTTCCGGTAAAAATACGAGAAGAATGTTTTTTTAACTTATACGGCATGAATGGATTTTTAAAACATTTTTTCCAAGAAGCTTCATTTACATGTTTTCAAGTTTATTTTTAATCAAATTCTTTTAGTTTAAAATTGTATGACATGTTAAGAAAGGAAAAAATGTTTTTGAAGTAGAAATGATATTTTCCTCAAGAATGGAGTTCAATTGTTTTATCGAAATTATTTTCCATCTAAGATAATAAAGGGTTTTGTTTATATCCCTATTATTAAATTGATTTAATTATGTTGTGATGGAAATATTTTTATGAATTAAATTATCTTATATGAATTGTTTTATGATGTCACGATGTTTAAGATTCCCATTTTTATTACATGGGTTTTGCTATGATGTATGGTTTATGATTTTGTGGCACACATAAGAATGGTATCATTATGAGATGGGTGGGACCTATATCTCCCTCCAATGCATTGGGTAAAGATTTATATCTCCTGAGATAGACATGGATGGAATGACAAGTTAAACCGGTTCAGTAATACAGGACTGGAACGAGGAGTGAACTCGATTCAGAAAGGGACTTTGTCCACTAAGATGGTCTTGGCAGCAATGCCTTGGCTAATATGGAAATCATATCATGTGATTAATGGTTGCCACAATTACATGTTTTATTCCTATGCTATTTTATCATTCTTAATGTTTCTTCATGATCTATGTCATACATACATCCATGTTTTATGTCATTGCTCAATATTTTGATGTTTAAACATTACGTTCATGTTTTTAAGTTAAAATGTATATGGTATATTTTATTTTATCCATGTTTACCCTTACTGAGCATTTGAGATCACCCTTTTTATGTTTTCTTTTCCCTAGGATATAAAGAAAGGTTTTAGGTAAGAAAAAAAGGGGAAGATCTTTATGGGATATGTTGAAGATCTTTCACCATGATTAGAAGATTACGTTCCAAGTTTCCAAAGACACTAAACTATTACGTTTCTTGTGTGTCTGTTTTTGTTATATATTAAGTATTCCCCAAAAGTAATGTAATGTTTATGTACTTCAAGCTTCGGGTCTCTACAATAACACTAAAAGTATTAGTACTTCTATCGATACCTCAAGTACGCTTGATCTTGATGAGTTTGGGAAACCAGTTGATCCATCAAATTTTAAGGGTATGATAAAATGTTTACAATACTTAACTTCTAGTCAACTAGACTTAAGGTTTTTAATATTATTATTCATAATATATCAAGAAAATTTAAAATAGTCACATATTGAAGTATAAAATGAATCTTTCATTACCTTAAGGGAACTATAGATTTATTACTTTTTTATTCTTCTGGAATTGATTTTTAGGTAAATATTTTTTCACATATTGAATTTGGTGGTAATAGAATGGATAAGAAAAGTTCATCCAGAACATTCCATTTCTTAGGAGATTAATTACATTATTGGTTATGTAATAAAAAATACTCGGTAGCACTTTTTACGGTTGAAGCTTTATATGTAGTAGTTGGAAGTTGTTGTGCTCAAGTGTAGTGGATGAAAAACACACTCACTCACTATGGAATGAGTTTTAAAAAAAACTCAAATAATATGTGATAATACTAGCACTATTTATTTAACTAATAATCTTTCACATCACTCCCAAGAAAAAACACATAGAATTAGGCTTCAATTTCTTAAGGATCATATACTAAGAGGAGATATCATTTTAAAATTCATCTAAAAATGATCAACTTGCTAATATCTTTACAAAAACCTTATCTTCTGATATATTTTAATACATTAAACTGAAGCTAGGAATGATCAATGTAAATTAATCATTCATACCTACTAATTGTTTACCCATCTTCTTATATTAAGTTACTCTTTTTCATAAGTGGAGTACATATATTTTTTTATAAAACATTAAATTTTTAAAAAATTTATTTTTCTTAATTTTTTTATCATATTGGAGTTTCCAGAATCAATTTTTAAAGTTAGTATTCTTAAAATAACCATCATACCTATAAAATATTAAAAATTTATCGGAATATAGTTTTCTAAAAATTTTCTGGATTTAGAAAATTTTCGTAATGAGTTTACTGAATCAGATTCTATTTTACTTCTAAAAACTAATTTAAGTTTTTTTGAAAATTTTATATTTAGTTTTCATATTAAAAAATATTGTATTTATTTTCTTCAAACTATCACAATCAAATTATCTTACATAATTCAAGAAGAAAATGTTGTTAATACTGATGAAACTCCCCAAATATGAAAGGTATTATTATTATCTTTTAATTTTTTTTATTTTTACATTAGTAATCTTTATCTTTATTATCATTAAAATTATTTTAGTTTACATAAAAACTTGTTTTTTTAATTTTTATAATCATATTCACTCTAAATACTTTTAAGTGTTTAAAACCTCAGGTGTTTAAAAATATTTAAAACTTTATTTAAAGGATTTTAAATTGTTTTATCTTTTGGTGTTTAATCTCAAACATTGTATTGTTATGGAATTTAAACTGTCACACCCATTTCCTATATAATGGGGGGGGGGATGTCCCACATTGATATTTTTAGACTTTTTGACCCAAAGAGTTGTTTTCCTTAAAGTCTCCCAGTTCAAAAGTTTTCCTTTTATCCAAATCACTAGTGTCTTCTCAGAATACGATGCCAACAACTAAGGGTTACAACGAGTGATTTTTTTTCAAAGAAAGGTTAGTTAATAAATCCTTTTATGATAAGTATGACTCTACCTTGAAAAGGATTATATAATTCAAAGTATGGAAATATATTTATGTAGAAAAATCCAATGAGAATCATGATCATGTTTATCTACTTCATGTTTAGAATTTTTATATGTCTATAAAGGTTTTCATAGAAAATAAAAAACAAAAAAAAATTATTTCATGATATATGAAAAATCATAAAAAATTTCATATAAGAAATATTTCAGTATGCTAAGTATACCATCATATGGAGAGTCCTATTGTCCTTCCCATAATTTACCTGATGAAGAAGGTTATTTTAATAAGAAGAAGGTTAATGATTCCTCGTTTGATCATTATGAGAAGTTTAGGAAAGTGAATTATCTAACATCGAATAATAGGGTTGTTTCTATATGGATGTAAGGGTTTTTGATTCTAAGGAAAGGGGATCGTGAAACATTAAAGGTTACTGACGTTTTTATCTTGTCATTTCTTGTAAAAAAGATGAAAATAAATATTATAGGATTCATTTTTATGACCATAATAAACATTAATACCATAGATATTAAGTCTCTTATAATTTTATATGCAATGTAAATAATTTTATAATGGATTTATTTAAGTATTTTAACATTTAAAATAAGTGAAGAAGTTGAAATATATTTTCATATGTGATGATACTCTAAAGAGGATGAAATTTACATTTTATTCGGAATCAAAGTTATTTGTTGACATATATGGTGCTGATGCATTGAGAGATGAATCTTCTAAGAAATCAGAATAGGGTAATGAAAAGAAGAAGAATAAAGTTGAGTAGAGTATTGATAAGAAAAAAAATAATGTTGATCAAGCTGACCAGGGTAAGAAAAGAAAATCTAAAACTTACCATACTCGGTCATGAAATAAACAGAAATTTTTTTAGTGATGCTATAAGGGATTAATTAACGAGGAAAAAGGCTAAAAGGAATGAAAAATATCCTCAAATCAGACTCGACCCAGCTGAAGCCATTTCTTTGAGAATAAATGGTGTCAAAATTCTAGAAAATGAATCATATAAAAATAAATAGAAGAATAAAATTCAAAGTGCATGAATTGTAGATTCCTTTATGAAAGGTGTTGAAGTAACATCAACAAATATTACTTTACCACCTCAGTACAATCTACCAATTCCTAATGTCAGTCTATAATTTGAAGAAACTTCAATTGTTGATGCCAAAGATCCCTCTGTCACATACAAGGGAAAATAAAAATTATTTAATAAAGGATCAGTACTACCTCAAATTCAAGATAAATAATAAAAATCAATACTAACTGGGAAATGTGACTTAATATATAAGTCTCAAATCTATGTAGATTTTATCAAATAAATAGAGGAATGTGCTCCCAAAATGAATTTTTGATACAAAAATGGAGAATTATTAGAAGAATTAAGTGAATAAGAAGAATAAATTTTGGAAGAAGAAGTAACTGATAATTAAAATGAAGAAAATAATGAAAAGGTATAGATGAGGAATAAGAAGCTGAAGAAGATGTAGGAAATTAAATAAAGGAAGTTGATGATGATAAAGAGGATGAGGAAAAATAAGAAAATAAAAATGATGATGAGGAAGATCTCGAATCAAATAAGGTATATTTAAGAACATCACATGAATCTTATCAAAATTACATTCCATTTCCGATCAAAAACAAAAATATCAAAGCCCTGAAAAGAAAAAGTCCTCAAAAGAAGTAGCTGAATCTCCTTTCAAGAGAAATGAGGAATATAAGAAATTTAAAGATAAAAGGTGATAAATTCAAAAAATATCTTGAATATATCATTTAAATATATGATGGAAATTAATTCAATGATAAATTTGACCAAATGGTCTCAAGGAAAAATGATACAAGTAAAGTAAAAGAAGTTGAAATCAAAACTATTTTTTCTCAACTCCCTGAAATTGAAAGTAAAGAATCATATTTTGTAAATACGATAATTTCTTACGGAGTTGACTACATCATCATAGATTTTAATAATCTTAAAGGAATAATCCCATTTTTTTTCCAAAACATGAATCTAAGATTGATTTGATTCATGAAAATCAAATTCAAAAATCAGAATTAATTAAATTGTTAATGGAAAATGTGATCTAGAATAAAGTTGATCTTAAAGTCTTGTAAGAAATCTCCTAAGCTCATAGAAAGGCATGTAATATGGTAGTCAAATAGTCTCACAATAATGATTATAATGTAAAGTTTCATGAAGTATTGAATATGTGAGGAATCTTTTGAATGAAACCTCAAAATCCATTAATTTGTTATCCAAAGGTATGGTAGAAAATGTGAAGTTGGTAGAATAATTTAGAGATATGATAGATAGACAGACCCATGAAGTAAAATAGTTGAATGTAAAGTTAAAATACTTATAGATGGAAGTATCAAGGATGAGACATTATAAGGATGAAGTCATCAACCTGAAAAATAATAATTAATAAATATTTGAAATGTTTTGGACTCAAGATGAAGGAATCCAGATTCAAGAAGAGAAAAGATAGTCGCAACATGAAATCATTTCAAAGCTCCAAGAATATAGAAAATATTTCGATAAGTTTAAAAGTATTGTGAGATCCATGAAAAAGAAAGATTAAAATATTTTCCCTTTGAACACTTGTTGTAATCTATATTTTGATAAAAATTTGAAATTTAGGTTTATAAATGAATGAATTCTTCATCCAATTACATTTTTTCTGGAATGTTTTACAATTTTGATTGGATGAATATTCTTCCATTTTTTGATGATTAAGGACTTAATTAAAATTATTATTATTATTTTTAACCATTTTTTTGGAAACTGAAGACTTTCCACCACTCTTTTCGAAAGTCGCAAAGGGGGATAAATGTTCATATTTTTGGGAGAAAATATTATTTTTGGGATAAATTATTCAAAGGGGGAGAAAATATATTTTAAGGATACTTTTTTTTAAAGAGGATAATATGATCCATAAGAGGATTTCTTATCTTAAGGGGGAGTATTTGTATTCACCTTTGTATTCAGATGTTTTATAAACTCATAGTAGTAAATGATTAAAATAAAATTCTAAATATGAAGTACTTAAATTTAAGGGATTGTAAGTTTTTCAAAGTTATTTTCTATTTAAGTCTAGTTTTTTGTGCTTTCCAAAAAGAAGTGATTGTGGAGTCAAAATTTTCAATTATAACTTTTCCATTTCTTTAGTTTTGGAAATTATAAACTCTTTCTTAAATACATGATTTCTAACATTTTATGACCAAAGTGTTTTAGAATGTTTTTTTCGAAAATATAAACTTTTACCATACTTAGAATTATCTATAAAGTATTTATGAATATAAACATTCATTATTCATTTAGATTATTATAATGCGTATGGATCCGATAATCACAAAATTCACATTTTTCAAATCAAAATTAAGACTTCCTATCTTGTATTCATACTGAAAAAGTATTAATAATATGATTGATATCAAAACTGATAAACATCAGATTCCCACTCATAATGATTATCATAATGAAATTTTTAAATAAGTCCTTCAGACTGACTATGTTTAAATTCTAAATTTAGAAAACTAATTTCTACCATAATGGAACACCTTTTCCACTATGATGGTGTAAATCAATATGATGTCGGACCATCAATTATATTATAGCAATTGATGTGATGGGTGTCCAGGTTCTTGTGACAAACTTGAATAAAATATGGTTGTTAGAGAACATATGACCACTAGAAGGGTGGCCTATAAATACTTGATCATTTGAAGAGTTTGAAGATGGCTGATTTCATTTCATTTGCATTTTTTATAAAGCATTCAAAGCATGAACAACTTGTTCTTATTCTTTTTTATTCATTTAGAGAGATTATTTCTTAAATAAACCTTCTCAAGTTGTCTCTTTAAGAATTGACATTTAATTTTCTTATGCCTCTGATTTGTGATTACGATCGAGGGTTTATAGGGATACCAAGATGTAGAATCAGAATATCATATTGATCAAGGAATTATGGGGATAGTAAGATATAACTGTTCCATCGGATCGAGGGATGTTGAGGATAGGTAGACAGACAAAAGTCAATATTCATATCGAGGGATTTCCTTATTGTGGAAAGATAGAATTTCTTGTAAGTATAAAATAAGGGGTACCTTTAGACAAGGTTTGTGGCTACCTTAATATTAAGGTTAATAGAGATATACTGTTTTTAAATAACTATAATTCATTCTTATATTGTTGATATTACTTGTTTATTAAAAGTTATTTATTCTATTATGCTTATTTGATATTAGTTTTATCATAACGACACTGAATACAAAAAATACTTTTTGTTCTATTAATCAGATCTTCTATGAATATGAAACATTAGAATCCATTTTTAATATGATCAATTTAACTATGATTTAATAAAATATTATTTGATTACAATTTTTATTACTCTAATAATATCATAATCATTCTGATTATGATACATTTGTAATCCTACTATGGTCCAAGTCAAAATCCGATCTTTTACATTAAAGAGGGTTATAAGTTAATTTAGTTTAGATTGTTTTAAACTAATGTTTTTATACTACAATTTACCCTTATATTGTAATAGATCCATCTAGAATACATTAGTTTGGTCCTAATATAAGTATAACTCATATTGATATCCAACAGCATCATTACTGAGAAGGCCACTCATTATTGAGATGGTCACACATCCTTGGGAAGGAAGGGAGAAGAATGACCCTATGATCAATCATGAGGGAAGCACTATGTGGTTTTTTATTTTGGGCTTCAGGGGGAGATATGGTATTTTTTTGTATATTTGATGATAGTGATTTATTAACCAATATGAAATAAAAATGTATTTTTAATGACATATTTTAAACCACCTCTAAAATACTTCCTTTAAGGAATGGAGTTCTTATAGTAGATACAAAATATAATATCCAATTTTCTTCATTTTATACATGATTTCATGAATCAATTAAATCATACAATTTATCCAATACCACTATAAAGTTTATTAAGATATATAAACACTTATGAAAGTAATGAGTGATATAAGAAACTATAAATAAAGATTATCTATTCCCTGAGATGATAACCGTGAATAATATAAAATATAGAACATACCATGCACTGAATATCCACAAGCCTCTTATATTCAATCACACACTTGATGATGATCACTACCATCATCCTAGAGTGTCCATGGGTTAAAGAATCACCCAATGGTTGGGTTGTATTTTCTTTTCACCCACTATATGTTTATAATTTAGGTATAAAGGAAAATGATATGACATATTCAGATCAATAATAATATATAAAAGATCCACATGTCATTGTCATGAAATTATCCTTTTTATATACTACTTTAGGACACTCATAAAACCACTATGTATTTACTTTAACATTTCTAAAAATTTTATGTAATGGAATGTGGTTATAAAATTTTTGTAACCTTTTGACCATACATACATTTAACACTTAAATGCATATTTTATTCTCTAAATTATTTCAATATATGAAACATAAATAGTAATAACATCATATATAGAAGAAAAACAAAATTTTATGTTTAATGTTTGACTTACATATCATCAATTGCAGAATATCATTGATACATATCACTATAATATGATATATTTATATTATGCAACATGATATGGCTAATGGTAGTGGTGTGATATCCCTATACCACACTATACCAAGGTATGAAATATGTATTAGTTTCATGTATGTCTTTCCATATGCATACCCATATCACATAATATGATATAATATGATTAACATTATATTAATAAAAGTATTTTAGGCATATATCCATCATACTAAGGAGGGTATAACATAAACAACCTCTTAGATAATAATCAAATACTAAGGTGGATGTAACATAGCCAACCTATTAGATAATAACCAAATTTTGAAAAGGGAGTAACATATCCAACCACTCAAGAATGTATCACACACTCTAAACAAGCATAGTTCATCCACAAGATGATCTTTAACAATCCTTTAGAACATCACACATCTCTATATATCTGTTATAAAAAATCGCCAGTAGTGAATCCCATATCTTGATTCACCTAGAACCAAGGCTCCACCATCCTATAACTAGCTTACCACAAGCACACATAGGTCCAAATATCTTATATGTCATTGTCTATCATTAATACCACTAAAAAATAATCCTTAAAAATATACAATCATAACTTAAAAGCATCCAATTTTTGTATACTCAACTAACACTCTACTAAAAACAAAAAACATCTTAGAACCTCACTAACTCTGTAGTATCTACTCCCAAAAACCAATGAATTTTAGGATTTCCATGTATTATTTTGAAACTTGATTAACAAAGGGATGATATACTCATGTTACAAGCCACCATATAACAATATTCTTTTTATATTTTCTTCCAATAGGAAAACTAACCTATCATTACCTTCTGACCCAGCAAGTAAGTTTCCATAATATACCAAACCCCATCTCACATGATACATCTCAAGACTTAGAACTTATGGATGAAACATGGTTCCTAATTCCTCTTTTCTAACTCTTGTCCACCCAACATAGTTTGCATCCTAAATACTAACACCCCCACTTAAATAAAGATACTAACTATCCATAATCCCTCCCACCATATCACATAAATATGTTTATCACCAATATGCAGGTGCTAAATCAGGCACCTCATAGAATAATTCATAGTGTTAAAACATTTACCTATTAGCTAAATTACCATTGTGAACAATACATGTGAAATTATATTATTCACCTTAAAGTGGTTCTAATAAAGTTGAAACACTTTTTATCTCACTTCCCATGGATAGTGAGGTAGAAATACCCTTTCGATAAGTCAAACCAATCTTCCTAAACAATTTGGTAGAATCATAACACAACCTTTTAAAACCCTGCACACAAAACAACCCATGTACATACATATAAACTATAGATAATGTTATGGACCCCCTATATTTAACCATAGTTATTCATTTATTGAAGAAAATCCTACCAACCATCATAGATCATCTGGAACACATTAATAACCACAAGCCACTAAATCATCCCAAGTGTCTTAAATTAATTATAACACATTTATAATTAATCTATACAATTAGTATAAATTGTAAAAATAGGTAAAATGCTCATCAAGTGGTATAAAATTTCCAAAAAAAATTATTAGGTGAAAAAATGACTCACAGATGATCTACGAACCCTCTATGAATCAAAGTATCAATCTCTAACATCATATAATTATTTTATTTATTTATAATTTGATAAAATCTGGGAAATAATTATTTAAATAAATTTACTATTAAAAAATAGCATTCCACATGTCGTAATATCCCTTTCCCTATATACTATATCATATACTACAAAAAATCCCATAATAATCAATCAATTTCACCATGATCCAATGAAATAGATTATAAATCCCAAATATGTTTGATGAAGGAACCCACTATAATCACCATGGATCAAGGAGAATCATGGATAAGAAAATTGAGATCAAAGGGGTGGTCTCCCCCAATTTTGGATGAATAGAAAAAAGAACCCTAAAGGGGTATAAGAAAAGGGTTTATGAATGATGCTTTCTCTACTAATAAAAAACTAATCACTCATTCTATTGGGTACCCAATGCACCAACATGAACACCTAGTGTTAAAACTAGATAAACGCCCTTGGTTTCACAACTGGGTACCTAGTGGAATTATATGCGGTATCGGGTGGCTGCTATTTCCACTCTCCTTGATCTTTTAATTTATTTAACACCTTAAAATTCAACTTAAGTATTATCCCCATATCTATTTCCATTGTATTTATTCATTCCTCTAGTTCTAAAAGAACATAATGATATGTTTCATAAAAAACTCACAACTATTCCATTTCTTTTCCATGAAAATCTCCCACATGCATCTCCTATGATCCATGTAGGACATTTAGATTTGATGCATGTTCTAAATCATGTATATCTTACTAGTTAAAACATGAAACCATTGCACTTAAACTAATGAAACTTACCCATCACAAAATATCACATAAATGTGATTAATCATAATCAATAGTCATTTCCCAAATGATTCTCTTAAGTAAAATTTTATCTCTAAGTGT
The DNA here is from genome assembly GCA_963277665.1 of Viscum album. NCBI lineage: Eukaryota > Viridiplantae > Streptophyta > Magnoliopsida > Santalales > Viscaceae > Viscum > Viscum album. The sequence goes on along the minus strand of OY728126.1, from coordinate 795,699,906 downwards.
CTAATTATGTGTTCTATCAAGTATTATTACATACTAACCACCTCCAAAATCTTGACACCCTACTTACCATGGACCTGAATGAATTTATTAACTACACAAAAATATCCCAAACTCAGCTATATTCATGAATTTTACAAATAATGATGTAAAAAAATTTCCATTTTAGTGTCACTAATTTACACTAAACTATTTCCATATAGAGTCTCACCTGTGAAACTATTGGATATTTACTTCAATAACTAGTAGTATCTTATTGAGGACTCTAATTTCCACACCATTCTAATCTCACTTTTCCATCACCATTCATAACCCATGAGATATAACATATTTTAAAACACTTGTCACACTCAGACTATTCATAAAAAACTATTTCTAATCATAATCGATATCAATGTTATAAATAAATTACCAATTTGGTATTTTTACATGAACTTGATATAATTCACCTACTTATCATGCATGCTCATTTCCAAAACCATTCACCACTTAGTATTTGATCCAAGGTTCATACTAATAGGTGGTTGATTGGAGATTTTCACACCATGGGATTGACTATATTTTCATTTCACTATCATCTAAATCCTAACTCATGTAATGAATACCGGTCTTGTGACCAACTTGTAATAACTCCTCCATTCCAACCTAAGAGACTCACTCTCGAACTCCAAAACATAATGGTTCTCTAAGATTCCATTTTATCACATTAGAACCTCCATTTCATAAGGAAATAACTCAAATAATTTATAGAGGTGAAACCAAAACCACTCATTTACTAACATTTCTAAATTCAATTACCACCACTAGTAATATAAAGGATCTTTAATTTCAGGGACCTCAGGTAGTTATCACCTTATAACTGCATTAAATCTACTATAATTTCCACACCCGTGTATAGAAGGTCTTAAAAAGAATATTTGATGTCCTATATCATGGTAGATAATAAATAATTTATCTCTCCATTATTTTATAATGGCCATAAATCATATATAAGTCTCACTTCCTCAAATCACCTATAAAACTTGGGCTTCAACAATAACAAGATTTTATTTCTAACGTAACAGTAACACAATACACATAACTTTATTCAAGAATGCGATTAAAAAATAAATTCACAATTTAATAAATTCAATTTTATGATATTTTTAATTCATCATTTCATAATTTTCTTAGGGTGAATTTTTGCGATTTTTCCAAAATAGTAATTTTTTGGGTGAATAGTAAAAATACAAATTTTACACAAACTATCACTTTTATGACATTATAATTATATAAGAATAACTTTAAATATTATAAAACCAATTTTATAGAAAAAATATATATTTAAGAAGTAATATAATGTATATAAAAATATAATATTTAACTTTGAAATATATTCTTAACATTTTGGAAAATCTATGTAATGTTTTTATTCAAATACAAACTATTTTTATGTGCCCAATGTTTTTTTAATATTAATGGATTAAATAAATCATGATTGATTGATAATGTAAAATTAATGTATACAATATTTATTCAATTAAATATTTTAATATCAATATTATAGTTTTTAAATGGTAAGGAATGAATGTAAATGCAATTTTATGCTTAAAAATGTATTTTTCTAAAAACATATTTTTTTGTGTTTTATGCACTTATTCTAAAGTGAATTAATGAAACTTATATAAGTTTAAGAATTTAAAATGTATTAAATAATTTGAATCATTATAATTGATATAATATAATAGGCTAACTTATTTTTTATTCATATTTAATAGAAAACAAATTAAAATTTTATTACATCAGTTGATGTTAAAATGGGTTTACCATGGGGGGGGTTAAACTAAGAGATAAATGTTATAATTACACATAAAAATATATATTTATTATTTTAAAAATGTATTTTTTCCTTTTATTTTCATAAATTATAATTATTTTATATTTGGATCCACTTGACATTAATGTGACCATATATTATTGAAATCTTTTAAGTAATTATATATGTGTCCCTCTCCTCACTTATAAAAAGAAAGAAATTATTCCCCTTATTCAAAAAAATTGAGAAATATATATCATTCAATACCTAAAAAAACCTCCCTTGATTCATTCTCTTCATTATTGATCTTCTAGTCTTCTCCTAAGACCATTCTAAGAAGGCTTAAGGTTGAAGTCAAATGAGGTCTCTCAAAGAAGAGGTAATCGTATTTAACGAATCTTTTAAGTTTATTTATTTTTACACTTCCTATAAATATATTTTCCCTTCCTAAAATAAGTAATAAAATATCATAAATATAATTATGTGTTATTATTATTATGGGATAACCATTTTCCACCTCTTTTCCATTCTACAGAAAATGAAAACATCAGTCATGCGTACATATGACCTACCCTCTCTACGTTGTGGTGTAATTAATTTTTCATAACCACTTTACTTGGATGGTTATAAATATTTAAATAATTAATATATATGATATTTTATAAATAATTATAATTTTATAAATATAATATATCATTTACCCCTTACCCTTGCACCTGTTCAAAAATGATAGTGCTGCTCGTGAGTGTGTGTGGATAACTATCTCCAAAAAACGATATGATTCATTTTTCATGTCCACATTTCATGGAAGATTATAAATATATATATAATGAATATATATATTATATTTATATCATTATTATAATTCTATATATTATGTAACCATGATCAATATGCAAGTACCAAAACTACTAAACTGAAACTAATATAAAAAAAATAAACACTCTGAAATGAGGATTTTAATAAATAATTATTAATAACTATGAATTGAAATGATATAATTGGATCATATATGATATTATAATTAATTATATGCATATTTTATAAAATTATAATAAATTTAAATTAATTATAAAGGTTGTTAAAAGAACTTATGAAGTAAGTCAGATAAGAGGTAAGGGTTTATTTCACATTGTCAACCTTATTCAGGATTTCTTATGTTTAAGTTTACATTGGATGAATTATATAATATTTATATTATAAAACCCATCTATTTTCCTCTCATATGGTTACTTTTATAAATTTAATGTTTTTTTTCAATTTCCTCTTTCTAAGCATTGTAAAGTCTAAAAAAACATTTCTAAGAAAAATCAAATTTTTTTATTCAGTTAAGAATATTTTTCTTAAATATATATATTTTCCATAGAATGTTTTAAATAATGTTTTTAATATTATTAAATTATTGATTAAATTCATTTTTAAAAATGTTTTACTTTATATATAAAAGTTTATAGGGAATATTGTTATTTATTTTCCGAACAAGGTAGTTTCTACTGAAGGTGTGAACATAATCATTATTTTAATAATTTCCTCACAAATGGATATTCCCCACCAACATGAATAATATTTTATTTAAAGATTTATTTATAAGTTTATATGGTTATTTTCAACAATTTTATTATAACATTTTGTAAATTTTTAGATTTTAATATGAGTGATTTTAAAATGAATAGGGTATTTTCCTAAAGAAATATTACAATGATATTTTTAAAGTATTTTCCTCTATGTCAGTATGATTTGATGAATATTATAATTTAATTAGTATATACTATATTTACACCATCCACTGTATTAATCTAGATGGTTTATGATCATGTTGTTCTATTAATATTGTTATTTCCCTTTGAGGCATCAATATGCCTCAAACTAGTTTGGGTACTTGACATATGCTTTAACTATTTATTTATAATATCTTGGAACACGGACTTGATGGGAAGATTATGATGTTTTAAATTATTAAATATATAATAATGAAATTATTTATTGTTATGAATGTGATTATTTATGCTTACATTTCATCTATTTATTTAGTCCCCTTTTATAATATATGTTGTATAGAATAATTGATTATTTTTTAACTTTATCATATAAATCATGATATGTTTATCCCATGACATATTATTTTTTACTATTTTAATCACTAATTATCTAAGATCACCATTTATTTTGATTTCTTTTCCCTAGGATACCAATAAGGGATCTATGAATGATAACAAGGATTTTCTAGAATAAATGATAAAGCTCTCACTAGGATTGTTGAGTTGTATTTTATGTTTTTTGAATGAAATGTTAGAATAATATAATTATTTTTTCTCCCCATACTACTAATATATTTTATCCTTCAGTATGTGATCACTTATATTTTTTTTGTAATGTGGTAAAATAACCACCAACTTTGAGTTACTGGAGTTAGGATGTTAATGTTGGCATCAAATAAAGTTTAATATAAAACATGGGAACCAGATTTAGGAAAGCATATATTAGTAAACATAACCTAATGAAAGACCCTAAGGATAAGTATAAACATTAGATAATATCTTTAACATCCCATGATTTTATAGTATGTCTCTTCTAAAATTTTGTATCTTCGATAGTTTATGTTTCACATGACACTTAGTTTAAAACCATCAAATACAATTAAATATGATAATTGGAATAATAATGTGACCATTAGGAATATTAATATGACCAATAGAATATTTACCTACACTATGACATCATACATAACATTTATGTTTCATAATAATGAAAATATATTATATTTATATCATGGAATAAGAAAATAAATGTTTTAAAAATGATAAATTAAGTATTGGTATTTTTGGGTAACATAAATATTAATTGAAATATTAATAATTAAAATAATTATTTAAAATAAAATATATTTTCTTGAAATATATTCATAATTTAATATTTTATTGTGTTATTATTTTAAAATAATTTTATGAGACCTTAATTATTTTTTCAAAGTGTCATTAAAATAGTTATAATTTTAAAATTGGTATTTTTCAAGTAAAGGATGATTTAATTTAAAAAATAAATTTCTCATAATTATAAAATAATTTCCATTAAATATATTTCATTTTTTAATCCAACATGTCGATAAATAGTTAGGGTGAATTTTTTATATTGTTCTAAAATAGTAGATTTTTCAGAGAATAGTGAAATATGGTAATTGTTGGTATATATACATTAAAAGTTAAATACATTATTCCTTGAGTCATCACTGATGTAAGAACCATAGTCTAGAACTATAATCCTCTATTTAATTTTTTTAGTATTGTAATCATCATTATTTCTTGTCTTTTTCCAAAATAATAAACTAATGAATAAAATAATCAAAAAACACCCCTATCCTCCACTATAATACCACCCCTCATCACCTCTTCTCCTCAAACCTCTTAAGCCTTTAATATTGTACAATTTCAACAAAATCATCATCCCAATCTTATTTCCCATGTCCAAGAGGTTTTTTTCTCAATAAAAGACCAAAACCAATTTTGATAAGGAGGTTATCAAGGAGAAGAATTGAAGAGGTAAAATCCTCCATCACTTTATTTATTTTCTTTTCACATTATTTTATTTTCTTATACTCTCCTAAACTCTTATATCCAAACATGTATGATAACTCCAATATACTATATATAATATAATATTATTATGTCAATGTAAAATCCACCAACAAGTATCTTATCTTCTTACTTTTATTCTAAAAATAAAAATATCATTCGTGAGGTGTTGATTTACCACCTTTGTTGAAGACATGTTTTATTTTTTAAATTCATTCTTCAAGGATGGTCATAAAAAAGTTGTATGGTTAAAATATACTATAATGTATTTATTATAGATTATTTAAATTTCTATAACTGTTATATATATAATATTAATTAATAAAACAAAATTAGTTTGTGATGATTGAAAAAATGACAAAATAATCAAAACAATTATCACTAATGTTTCGTCTGATAATTCATCATAATACCATATAACTGAATGAAATATATAATAATTAAATATTATTTAAGTTAATTAATAACATATAATTTCAAATTTGGAAGTCTATTATCATTTTTCATTATTTTCCATACATGTATAAAATTAAACCAATCATGAAAATCAAGTAAACTAATGCTCTCGAATAATAAAATTGTATTTTACAACTCAAAAAAAGGCCATAAATGAAATTAACAAAATTATAATAAATAAAATACACATATAAAAGGTTAAAAAGTAATTAATTAATGGATTTAATCTGATTATCCAGGACATTAAGATCAAGTACATAACACATTCAGATATAAGGTAAGGGTTTCTTCCCAAACCTCCATTTTCCTTCGGGATATGCTCTCTCTCTCCTCAACATAATGAAATTCTTAATTATTTTTAGATAATTATTCTAAATTATGTCTATATGTTTCAAAATCATGTATCCAAATCATTTCATCTATATTTTATGGGGAAATACATGTTTTACAATGTTCTCTTTTCAATTCCTCTCGACAAGAAAACCCGATTTAAGGGAACTTCTCAATTTCATACCCATTTTCAAGTATAATTCATAATATTTTTTAAGTAACCATTATTTTTATAAAATAACTAATTTCATCATGAATAACTATATAATTTAATTTTGGGTTTGATGCAAAAAATTATGCATTTTCCTCTTTAGAGTATCTCTTATATGTTTCCTTAAACTGCACTAATGTTGCTCATTTATAAAGTTTATTAAAAATAAATTTTACATGTTGGAAATAATTTTTTCTTAAAATATATATGTTCTTAAATTTTCTTTTATATGATATACATGTCTATAATTTTATTTTTTATGAAAAATACAAATGATTTTCCTAAATAACACTTCTTTCTAAAGTAAAAGGATATTTCTCTCTGGAATCTATGAATGATTTTATTATAATCTTTACATATATTTTTTAAAAAATATTTAATATTATGCTTAATTAAAATTTATATATTATGTTACCATTTACCATATTTTATTAAATAGTTTATGGGGATGTATTATATTGATACTATTCACCATATTATTTTGGATAGTTTATGATTATTGTTTGGGGAAAGTTATTAACATTTCATATGCTATTTGCAATATGAATGTATATATTGATTATGTTTTTATCCATTTCAAATGAGGAATTTATTAGATTTATTAAGTGATGGGTGGGGCCCGCTATACCCCCTCTATTCATCGATAGGCCTCATGATACAAACTAGACCGAGTTTTTACATATTTATATATGGTGTCTTGGATGAGGCCTTGAAAATATATTTAGGATTTTTAGCATCATGAATTCCCTCATTATGATACAATTAATTGATAGTCTATGTGATTATTTGACTAGTAAAATATATATGGTTAAATTTATTTCTCATTTGATTATTTAGAGAATTATTTAATTAGATTTCATTCCGACTATATTATTCTTAAGATTAAATTTTAATGGCGTTAATTTTAGTTGTTAAACATTACTTATTGTTTATAATAGCTTACAATATACTGAATACCATTATTTAGCATCTAATCTCACCAATTTCTTATGTTTTACTTTTCCTAGGATTCTGAGATGTATATTACAATTGATATGCGGGGTTAAGCTAGTAGAATAAGGGTTTTTCTAAAAGGATTATCTATATTGTAATTTATGTTTTAAATTATAATGTAAAGTTCATGTTTATAATATAGATTCCAAAAATACTAAACTGATCAGTCCTTTTAGATTTGAGTCATTTATCTATGTCAATGTAATTAATTAAAGAACCAACTCTAGGCTACTGAGGCTAGGGTCTTTACAGTTTGCATTAGATAATATTTAGTAGAATCCTTAGAAACTAGATTTAGAAAACAAATATTATGGAATATAACACTAAGATAGAATTTGGGGATAATAATAGTAGAACATTATAGAATTTTTAAGGTAGATATTATGTGGGTTTTCTTAGCAACACATCTCTATCTGGATACTACAAGTGGATTTGGTTCTTACACACATGAACCTAGAGGAAACAACTCTGACAAGGTGCATCGGGCCTGACTCGACATAACCTGGTACATGGAAATGAGCCTAACCACACTTTTAGTTTGACACTCTTGGGGGAAATTCTTAGGATAATTCACATTTTCTTTACAATCCATTATGATAGATTTAAAATTAAATATGTCCCCAAAGAAACCATGTTTATAATTATGAGATTAGCTATGGATATATATCTAATTTATGTTAAGTGTTTTTCTAGTTAAAAACTATGAATTATTATTCATAACCTAATTTAGTGTATGCCCTTATTTAGAAATGCCTAGTAGAAGAAATGGAAGCTGTATCAACGAAATTATTCAATGTAGTGATTTGCCTCCCATGAAAGATAATGACATTGCAAATGGAGAAACAAATGATGATAAACAACTTATAAATATACCGGTATAACTGAATTAGGTTATGAACAATAACCATACCTATATGGAGCATCTCGATCCACAATGTGGAGGAAAAATGCTATAATACTTCATGAGACAAAAAACTCCATCATTCAATAGGACTACAAAATAATTTTACCTGAGCAATGGATAAGATTCTTAGAGAAGATATTTATTGATTTGGGATGAAATACAAGGGAGAAGGTTATCATGTAAGTTTATCATCTATCAAAAGGTACAGATCAATTATGGTCATTAATTCAAAACATAAATTAGGAATAATAAATTGAAAATATTAAATGTAATGATATTAAGGAAATTTTCTTATAAAATATTTTCCCTCATGATCAGTGAGCATATATGGAAAGAAAATTCTTGAATTTTAGGCAAAAAGAGGATGAAAAAGTTTCTACGTATGAATCCATCTTTACAAGGTTATCATGGCATGTTGTAGATTATGTACACAATACAATGAGTAAGATTAATTGATTATTTAATGTGTTAAAACCATTCCTCCAAAGGGAACTGGTCTCACAAACATTCTCATCATGTGAAGATATATTCTCATGTTCTATCAATAAATAAAAATAATTTTATAGATATTATTATTTTAAAGGTGTAAAAGAGAAGAAGTGGGTTTTTAACACTATGGAAAAGGAAATAAGGAAAATGAGAATAAATAAAGAGTCGAATTTCTATCCTTTAATAAATGTGGTATGAATCATCATGGAAGATTCCTATTGGGAATGGGATTTTGTTATAAGTTTGTGAAAAAATGCCACAATTCCCATGATTGAAAGGGAAATAAGTAAGTTACCAATGTTCAATGATAAAATTGTAAATATATGGGACATTATGAAAATTATTTTCCTAATCATAAATGAAATTTACACTAAAAGAGGTCAAGGGAGAAATTACCAGCTTATGAAATCACAACTGCCAGGGTTGAAGTTTCTAATGATGTGGTAGAAGGTACTTTAATCATTTACTCAATCTTAACCAATGATTTATTTGATTCTGGACCATCTCATTCTTTTTTATATTCATAGTTTTCTAAGAAGATTAGAAATTTCAATTTTGATTTAAAAAATGATTTGTTATTCAAAAAACCCAAGGGAAGTCTCATTGCAACAAATACGTGTTAGTCAGTCCCCTTTATGACACATAAATGTACTTTTGTTTCTGACTTTTTCATTATACCTATGATTTAATTTGACATAATCCTCGATATAGAATGGATTTCAAAATATGTTGTAAAAATATTTTGCAAGAAGAAGGTAATTATGAATGGTTCGGAAGATGTAGAATCCCTTATCATTAGAGAAAAAACTTTATCATATGATTATTAACTAGATCCACCCCAATAGCTCTATTGAATAAAATTCATAGTGAGGAAGAGAAAACACCGTCTATGAATGAGGAAATAAATATTAAAATTTGGGATGTACCTATTTTATAGGAATAGATTGATGTATTTCTAGATTATTTACCATGACATCCTCTAGAATAAGAGGTTGAGTTTTCTATTTAATTAATCCTTGATTCAAGAATAATATCAAAGACTCCTTACAGAATGGCCATTGTGGAATTAATGGAGATGAGGAATCCACTAGAGGAGATGAGTAGTAAGGGGTTTATTCTCCCTACTATTTCTCCATGTGGATCCCTTTTTCTTTTTGTTAAAAAGAAAGATGTATTTATGTGGATGTACATTGACTATAGGTAGATAAATTCTATTATGATAAAGAACAAGTATCCATTTCCTCACATTGATGACTAATTTTATCGACATCATGGAGCTCAATATTTTTCAAAGATTGAAATTCATTCTTGATATCAGCAATTATTTGTGAAGTAGGAAGTTATTCCAAAGATAGCATTTAAAATCAGGTATGGATATTACATGTTAACAGTAATTCCATTTGGACTAACAAATACACCCTTTGTTTTTATGGATCTAATGAAAAAGTGTTTTAGAAATACCATGATAATTTTTTTGTGTTATTTAATAATGATATCTTGATATATTCCAAAATCTTTGAGGACCCTAAGAACCACATGCATATTGTTATAGACACTATTAGAAGAAAAATATTATATGGGAAGTTTATAAAGTGTGAATTTTGGCTTCAAACAATTTCTTTTCATTTCCACATTATCTCAAAGGTTGTAATATTAGTTGAACCTATAAATACAAAGGAAGTTCAGGAATGACCTACACTAGTGAACATAACTGAGGTATACAGTTTCATTGGTTTAGCAGGTTAATATTGATGTTTTAGTCAAAATTCTACCCGATTAGCCAAACCCATTAAACAAGATTACTTGTAAAGAGGATAAGTTTGTATGAATAAAATAAAGCGAAGAATGTTTTTAAGAATTGAAGAGTATATCAGTGAATTATTCTATATTGAATCCACCTTTTGAAAATTATGTATTTGTGATTTATAGTGATACATCAAAGAAAGGACTTGGCTATATACCTATGCAGAATGATAGAGTTATTTCCTACAAATCAAGGTAGTTGAAAACTCATAAAAAACTATTCAACTCATGATCTTGATTTCACAGAAATAATATTTTCCCTGAAGATATGGATACACTACCTCTATGATGATAGATGTCATATATGTACAGATCAATAGAGGTGGGAATATATCTTCTCACAAAAATAAATAAACATGAGGAAAAGGATATGGCTTCAGCTACTCAAAGATTATGATTGTTAAATAAAAAACCACATAGGGAAGGAGAATAAGGTAGGAGATTCATTGAGTAGGAAGGATCATGGAGTTTGGAACAAAATGAGGATTGAGAAGGATCATATGTACATTGATCTTGTAAATAAAGATATAAGAAATGTCTTGGAGGGTGAAACATCATTACTTGTTCAATTGGATTCCCAACCATCTTCACTGGAAAGGATTAAAAGTTCTTAGTTTGATGATAATAAATTTTAAAGTAAAATTAAAGCTATGAATGATGGAAAGTTGAAACAATTCATGTATGAGGATGAAATTATGAAATTTGGGAAGAGGCTTTGTATTCCCTCCATACCTGAGCAAAAAAGGGAGTCATCAGATGATTCCCATAGCTCGAATTTTTCTATACACTTTTTTATCCCTGAGATGTATAGATATTTGATGGAACATTTATGGTGGGATAATATGAAGTGGGAAATTTCTGGTTATGTATCAAGATATTTAGTATGTCAATAGGCGATGGCTGGAAGACAATATCCTAGAGGATTAATGCAACCTCTTCTTATTTCTACATGGAAATGGGATGACATTACTATGAATTTTGTCATTACATTACCAAAAACTCTAATAAATAATGTTTCAATGTGGTTAATTTTTGATCGACTTACCAAATCTGCATATTTCCTCTATACATGGGAGGATTTTCCACTAGATTACCTTGCAAGAATCTATACTAGTGAAGTTATAAGTCTTCATGGGGCACCTATTTCAATTGTGTTTGATCTTGATCCATTATTTCCATCAAAATTATGGAGAAGTTTTTAAAACTATTTAGACATTGAGATTTATTTCAGCACAATTAATCACCCTCAATCTAATGGGTAGTCTGAATGAACTACTCAAAAATTATAAGATATATTGAGATCATTCTCACTTTACTTTCAAATTTTCTTGGATCAGTGTTTACCTTTTGTAGAGTTTTCCTTTAATAATAGTCTCCATTTAAGTATTCAAATGGAACCATATGAATCATTGTATGGAAAAATATCTCGTACACTAACTTGTTGGGATGAATTTGGTGAGTGGAAGCTTGTTGGCCCAGAACATGTAGAGGAAACAACAACAAAGGTAAAGACTGTTCAAACACATATCAAAGTATCTCAAAGTAGGAAAAAGAGCTATGTCGATAACCATAGGAAGGATTTGGAGTTTCAAGTATGAGATGGTATCTTCTTGAAGGTATCTCCATGGAAGGGTGTTATAAGATTTGGAAAGAAAGGTAAATTGAGTCCTAGGCATATTGGAACTTTTGAAATCTTAGAGATAATTGGACTTATAGCTTATTATTTTGAGATTCCACCTATCCTTTCTAAAGTACACAATGTGTGCACGTCTCTTTATTAATGAAGTACATTCCAAAACCAACACATGTCCTCACTTATGAAGGAAAATAATTTGAGCATGATTAATCTTATGTAAAGAGCCTATCCAGATTCTTGACATCAGAGAGCTGCTGCTAAGGAATCATACGACTTGACTGGTAAAGGTACATTGGAATATCATAAAATTGAAGAGGTGGCATGGGAACTAGATTATTTTATGATGAATAACTACACACAAATTTTTATAAGGTGACATTTTGAAAATTTTTCTGATGAATTTTTTGAAGGTGGGGGTAATGTAACATCCCAAAATTTTATGGCATGTCTCTTTTAAGATTCTGCAGCTTTTATAGTTTATACTTCACCCAACACCGAGTTTAAATCTGTAATATACTATTAAATTTGACCATTGGAATAGTATCGTGACCATTAGGAATAGTAATATGACCAATATAATAGTAACAACCCCTGTGAAAGTATATAGAAAATTTAGGTATCTTATGAATGAAAATATAATATATTTATATCATAACACAAGTAAATAAATGTTTTAAACATGATAAATTAAGTATTAGTATTTTTGTGTAACATAAATTTTAATTAACAATTTTATAATTAAAATAATTATTTAAAAGAAAATATATTTTCATGAAATAGATTCATAAATTAATTTTTGGTTTTCTTATTATTATAAGATAATTTTATGAGACCTTAATTAATTTTTTAAAGTGTCATAAAAATAGTTATAATTTTAAAATGGGTATTTTTCGAGTAAATGATGATTTTATATTAAAATTAAATCTATCATAATTAGAAAATTATTTTCCTAAAATTGAGTTCATTTTTTAATTCTATACATTGAAAAATGGTTAGGGTGAATTTTTTATATTTTTCTAAAATAGTTGAATTTTTGGTGAATAGTGAAATACGGTAATTTATAGTATATATACATAATAAGTTAAATACACAATTCCATGAGTCATGGATTATTTAAACACTATAATATCAAAATATACTCCTATATTTACTCTATTTAGTCATGAAATAATCACTATTTCTTGTCTTGATCCAAAATAATAAACTAACGAATAAAATAATAAAAAAACACCCCTCTCCTCCACTATAAATACCACCCGTCACCACCTCTTCTCCTCACACATCATAAGCCTTAAATATTGTCCAATTTCTACCCAATAATTTTCCCAAGACTATTCTAAAATTCTAGGAGGTTCTTTTCTCAAAAAAATATGAAAACCAATTTACCTAAGGAGGTTCTCAAGGAGAAGAATCCAAGAGGTAAAATCCTCCTTTTCTTTCTTTATTTTTTTTCACTTTATTTTATTTTATTATACTCTACCAAAATTCTTTTCAGAAACATGAATGATGAATCTAGTATCCTATATATGCTTTAATTTTTCATGTTAATGGAGAATACACCATCAAGTCTCTTCTCATATTACCTTTATTTTAAAAATGCAAACATCGTTCGTGTGGTACTGATTTACCGCCTTCATGGACGATGTGTTTTTGTTTTTCAATTATGACTTCAAGGGTGGTCATAAAACAATTTTTATGGTTAAAAAATACTGTAATGTATGTATTATATCTTATTTAATGTTTTATAACCAGTATATATACATAATATTAATTAATAAAATAAAACTAGTTCGTGATGATCGAAAAAACGCCAAAAAATCTAAACGATTATCACTAACATTTTATCTAATGATTCATCATAATTCCATATAAATGAATGAAATATATTACCATTAAATATTATATAATTCCATTAATAACATATAATTTCAATTCTGGACAACTATCTTCATTTTATATTATTTTCCATACATGTATACAAGTAAACTGATCATGAAAACCAAAGAAATGAATGCTCCCGAACAATAAAATTTTATCTTGTAACTCATAAAAGGCCATAAATAATCTTAATAAAATTATAATAAATAAAATAAATGTATAAAATTTATCTTAATTAATTAATTAATTAATGGAACTAATCTGATTATCCAGGACATTAAGATCAAGTGCAAAACACATTCAGACATAAGGTAAGGGTTTCTTCCTGAACCTCTATTTTCCTTCAGGATATGCTTTATCTCAAATTACCCCAATTTAATTATTAATTAATTTTATATAATTATTCTCAATTATGTTTATATTTTCCAAAATCATTTATATAGATCAGTTCATATTTCTTTGATGGGGAAATACATATTTTACAAGGTTCTTTTTTTCAATTCCCCCTAATAAGAAATCCAGATTTAAGGGACCTTCTCAATTTCATACCAATTTTCAATTATACTCCATAATCTATTTTAAGTAACCATTATTTTTATTATATCACTCATTTAATTGTGAAAAAAATATATGGGTTCATTTTAGGTTATATACAAACAATCATGCCTTTTCCACTTTAAAAACTCTCTTACATTTCCCCTTAAACTGCACAAAATTGGCTCATTTATAAAGTTTCATAAAAAATATACTTACATGTGGGAAATAACTTCTAAATCAAATATATTTTTCTTCATTTTTCATTTATTGGACATACATGTATACAATATTATTTTTATGGAAAATAAAAATTATTTTCCAAAAGAACTCTTTTTTCCAAAGTAAAAGGGTATTTCTCCCAAGAATTTCTAAATGATTTTATTAGAATATTTACATATATTTCAATAGAATCTATTTAATATTATGATTAATTTGGATTGATATATTATGTTACTATCTACCATATATTATTTAATGTTTTATGGGTATATACTGTCTTGATACTATTCACTATATTATTTTGGATGGTTTATGATTATTGTTTGGGGAAAGTTATTAACATTTCATATGCTAGTTTCAATATAAATGTATATATAGATTATTTTTCTCAATAATTTCATATTTGGAATGAATTGGACTTATTAAGTGATATAAAATTCCCTATATATCCCCTCAATGCATTGTTAGGTCTCATGAGACAAACTAGATTGGGTTTTTACCCATTTATATATGGTGTCTTGGCCGAAGCCTTGACAGTATTCTCATGATGTTCGATATTGTGCATTACCTCATTATGATACTAGTAATTGATAGCCCATATGATTATTCAACTAATATAATATCCATGATTATATTTATTTCTCATGTGATTATTTATGACCTTATTTAATCATCTTTTATTCCTACCATATTATGCTCAAGATTATGTTTTAATGGAATGTGTTCTTAGTTATTCACCATGACTGTTTATGTTAGCATCCACTGTATTTCATACCCTTACTAAGCATCTGATCTCACCCATTTCTTATTTTTTTTCTTTTACTAGGATACTAATATGTATATTATTACTTATATGTAGGGTTAATCTAGGATAATAATGATGTTTCTGCAAGGATTTTCTATGTTGTACTTTATGTTTTAAACTATTCTGAAAAGTTCATGTATGTAATCTAAATTATAAAATTGAAAAATTGATATGTCATTTAGGATTAAAGTCTTGTATCTATTCAATGTAATTAATTGAGGCATTTCCACTAGGCTATTGTGGTTGAGGTCTTTACAACATCATAAAATTATAGTTAAGTAGAAATTATGTAGTTTTCCTAGAATATAAATCATAGTCCATATACTAGAAAGGGGATGCGACTGTGGTAAAAATGTACATAGTGGTAATAATTTTGAATAAGGTATATTAGCTATTAACTTGATAATTTCCAATTCATGATGAGTGGGCCTAAGACTACACACCTATCCATACATTCCTAGGGGATATGCTTTGGTTGATTTACATGCTCATTATGAACCATTATGAAATATTTGAAAATATTTTTGTGATTTTTGGATATTGAAAAAGATACTAAGTTTATGATTCTGATATTATATATGCATAAATATTCAATTTATGTTAATTGTTACACCATATTTAGAATTATATTTCATAATTTTATGAGTTAATTCATTATATTCCATTATTTACAAATAGTACCTAGCAGAAGGAATAGAAACCATATTAATGCATGTAATATATGTATGGAATAACCTTTTTAGAAAGTTAATGAAGATAGAATTGGAACTGAATATATTAAAACTATATTGGGATAGTTGGTTCAAGTTATAACCAATAACATTGCCCATGTGGAGCACCCAAATGAACCCTAATAGGGTACAAGGATGTTGTACCACTTTATGTATCCAAAACCTCCATTAGTGGATGAGAAATCCATAAAGTCCCTAGAGAAGATATTTCTTACTTTGGGAAATAGAGAATGTTATCATGGAAGCTTATTATCTAAAAGGAGATGCTGATCAATAGTAAGAATTTGTCCAGAACACTAAGGAGTCAAAGGAAATAAATAGTATGGTGTAAAAGACATTCAAGGACATGTTATTTGAAAAATAAGTTCCTCATGAGGAATGGGATGATATAGAGGTCCAATTCCTTAATCTATGGAAAAAGAAAGGAGAAATTGTTGCAAAATATGAAGTAAACTTTACAAGATTAACAACTCATACTACGAATTATATACATAATCTAAGGATTAAGGTTGATTATTTTTTTGATAGGATAAATATTAGAATTATAAGGGCATTAGAATCTCAAAAAAATTTCACTATATAAGGATATATTAGTAAGTTACATAAAGATAAAGAAATAATTATAAAGGTTTTATGTTTTATAGATAAATCAAGAAAAGAAGCAGGCAACTGAGCTCTATGGAAAAGGAAATATAAAAAAGGTAAGATGTGAAGGGTGGAATTTCTAACATATAATAAATGTAGAAATAAATACCATGGAACATTCTTGATTAGAATGATATTTTTCCTCAAGTGTGAAGAGAAATTCCACTGGTCCTGTGATTATAGGGATAATAAATAATCTTTTAATGTTCAATACATCAATTATAAGATGATGGGGTATTATTATAATAAATACCCAAATCTTTAATGGAATTTGTGTAAAAAAAATGCTACGGGATAAAGGCCAATATTATGCAATCACTATAGTTGAGGTGGAAGTTCCTAAAGATGTAGTGACACGTACAATGATTATAACCCAAAATTTAAATAATTATTTATTTTATTAAGTATCTTCACACAATTTTATATCTTCCATGTTTTGTAAGAAAATTATATATTTTCCTAGAACATCAATTTTTTTGAAAATCAATAATCTATGTCAAAATATTACCACAACATTGGTATTTTATCTAATCCCTAGTATAACACAAAAATTTATCCAATTTTCAAACTTGATTATTACACCAATGATTGAACTTGGTACAATCCTTGGTATATATTGGTTATCAAATTATAATGAATTTTTTTCCAAGATAAGGTAATTACAATTTGTGATGGAGATATTGAATCACTTATCTTTAGAGGGGAAGACTACATCATTTTAATGAATTATAAATCCACCTCCAGTAGCTCTCCATAATGTAATTCTTAGATAAGAAGAGTAGAAAAAACTTATAAATGGGAAATTTAGCCTTATAATAGAGTATGTAACTATTATAAAGGAATAAATTAGTCTGTTTCTTGAAGAACTACTTGGATACTCATCTAATTATGAAGATTAAATTTTATTAATCTCGAAACCTATATCTAAGACTCCCTACATGATGAAAATAGTTGAAATAGTGTAATTGAATAAAAAAATAAATGATATATGAGATAAGGTATTTATACACCCTAGTGTTTCACCATGGATATCCCTTATTTTTTTTAATATGAAATATGGGTATATGATGTTATGAATCAATTATAAGGAAATTAATTCCAGTACTATAAATAAAAACTATCTT
This sequence comes from Viscum album, assembly GCA_963277665.1. NCBI lineage: Eukaryota > Viridiplantae > Streptophyta > Magnoliopsida > Santalales > Viscaceae > Viscum > Viscum album. The sequence continues at coordinate 795,681,784 of OY728126.1, read as the reverse complement.
ATTCCCCACATTAATGACTTATTTGATCAACTCCAAGGAAATCGATACTTTTCAATGATTGAATTTCATCCTAGGAATCATCAATATAAAGTAAAGAATGAATATATTCCAAATGTGACATTTCATATAAGGTATAAGAAGTAAAAATTTATAGTAATGTTCTCTGAATTGACTAAGGAACCCTCTATTTTTATGAATATTATGAAAAGAGTATTCAAGTATTACCTTGATAATTTCATTGTTTTATTTATTGATGATGTCTTGATATAATCTAAATTCTATGATGAGAGTAATAGTCATTTTGAAATCATTTTAAGATTATTAAAAAATAGGGTTATATGTAAAATTTAGGAAATGTGAATTCTAGATTTAGGAAGTTTCTTTTCTAGGATATATTATCTATAAGGATAGAATATTAGTTGATCATTTAAAGAAAAAGGTAGTGATGGAATATAAAACTCCAATGAATATAACATAGAACATAGTTTGCTTGGATTATCTTATTACTTTTGATAATTTATTTAAAACATTTCTCAATTACGTAACCCATTAACGATGTTTACATGTAATGGGGTTAATATTTTAGGGTTAGATGAATTTAAATAAAGTTTTAAATAATTTAAGATAAGTTTGTTCAATGTACTAATATTGAATTGACCATCAAGAAGGGTTTAATTTTTGATATATAGTGATGCATCAAAGAGAGGACTTGGATGTATACTTTTATAGAATAACATAGTTGTTTCCCAGGCATCAAGGTAGTTAAAGATTCATAAAAAATATACAACTCATGATCATGAATTAGAATCTGTACTCTTTTCATTGAACATATGGAAGAATAATAATTATGGTGAAATATGTGAAATATATATATAACGAAAGTTTGAAATACATCTTCTCAAAGAAAGATATTAAAATGATTCTAAGGATATGGTTAGAGAAATCATAATGCTAAAACTAATGGGTAGTATGAAATGACTATTCAGATATTATATGATATATTGTGGTTATTCTTGATTGCCTTTCATGGTATGTGGGTTCAATATTTAGCTTTTGTGGAATTCACATATAATAATATCTTCTATTAAATAATTAAAATGAATAAATATGATGAATTATATTGAAAGAGGTTTAATACTCTAACTTATTATGATGAAGTTTTTGAAAGGAATCTTATACGCCCGAATCTTGTCAAAGAGACAATGGTGAAAGTGAATACTATTCAGAATCATATTATGGAAGCTCAAAGTAGAAAAAAAATGTTATAAAAATAACTAATGTAAGGATTTATAATATAAAGTGGGAGATCATGCTTCATTAAAGGTATATATGTGGAAATTTTTTATAATATTCAACAATAAAGGGAGACTAAGTCCTAGATACAACATGCCTTTATAAAATTTGAAAATAATAGGAACTATGCATAACCATTTGAAAACGATACCCAACCTATCTAAATTTAATTATTTTTTACATATCTATTTATTGAGGAAGTAAATTACAGACCCAATGAATGTTCTCACCTTTCAGGAAATAATATTATAACCTAATTTATCTTACTATGAAAAGCCTATCCAAATTCTTGACATTAGAGAATAAGTGTTGTGGAACTGGATGACTTGACCGATAAAGGTACATTGGATAAATCATAAGATAGAAGAGATGATGTGAGAACTTAAAGAAGTTATGACGAAGAACTACCAACATCTATTCATGAGGTAAAATTCTATAAATTCAAAGGATGAAATTTTTTAAGAAGGGAAGAATGTGACACTTGAGCTTCAATTATAGTAAGCATTTCAATCAAGAGTAACAATAACACATAACATATAAATTTATTCAATATTGTTATTTAAAAATATATTCCAAAATTTCACAAATTTAATTTTATGAAATTATAATATTTTTTGAATAAATTTTTTAAAAATTATCTTAGGGTGAATCTCTAAGTTTTTTTTAAAATATTTGTTTTTTAGATGAATAGTGAAAAATACTGATTTTACACAAAATTATAGTTTTATAAAATCATAATGATATAAGAATAAATTAAATGATAATTAAACACTTTTTATAGGAAAAATATATATTTAAGAATTAATATAATGCATATAAAAATATAATATTGAACTTAGAAATATATTCTTAACATTTTGGAAAATCTAAGAAATTTCTTTTTCAAATAAAAACTGGCGTTATGTGCATATTGTGTCATTATCATCATAAAAAAATTACTATTTATTTATAATGTTAATTAAATGTATATAATATTTATTCAATAATTTTTTTAATATTTATCTAATTGTTTTTATGAGGTAGTGAATAAAAGTAAATTCAGTTTTATGTTTGAATTTTGTTTCTTCTAAAAATGATTTCCATTGCATTGTGAAAAATTATTTTAAAGTGAATTTATGAAAATTATATAAGTTGAATAATGTAAAATGGATTAAATATTTTTAATTATAATAATCAATAAAATTTAATAGGGATAACATAATTTTATTTATCACAATGAATAGTAAAAATAATAAATTTATGTTACGATGATTAAGGTTAAAACCAGTTTATAGGGGGAGGGGGTTAAACTAAGAGATAGGGGAAATAATACAATATTAAATTGGGTAATTATTTTTTTTAAGGTATTTAGGCCTTATATTATAATAAATTATATTTTATTCCCATTTGGAACCACTTTCACATGTAAGTGAACTTATATTATTGAAATCTTTTAAGTAATTCCATGTGTGTCCCTCCCCTCAATAATAAAAGAGAATATCTTGTCCTCACTTATGCACAAACATTGAGCATTATAGATTGAAACGGTTTTGTGGAACCATTCAATAACACTTTTCCTCATTTATTTTAGGTGAATTAAATGATATTTAATGATAAGTTTAGTTTTTCATTGAGATTCTATGAATATATAACAAATTGTGTTAAAGATTAAATTATTTGAAAATATTATTTAGATTTATATTTTTCAGTGGTAAGATTTTCATTGTTCGATTATTTAGTTCTCATATAATTTTTGATCAATAATTTTTTGTGATTTTCATTAAAAACATCTTTAGTTCATGGTTTTAACCTTTTCTGGACTTTTGTGTTTTTAAGAGCTGCTGTCGGCTAAAACAACTATGTGAGACCAAAAAACTACATGGGTGAAACAACTACGTAGTACAAAATGGTTACATAAATGGATTTACCTACATTGATAATCTTCGACATGGACCATTAAACTATGTCATTTAGAGACAACTATGTGGAGAGTTGGCTATATAGGGATTCACCTATATCGATAATCAGCCACATGGATCATTCGACTATGTAATTCAAAAATGTCTACATAGAGAGTAGGCTATGTGAAGGGATTCACCTATGTTTATGATCAAGTATAAGGACCATTCTTCTACATCATTCAAAAATTTATAGGTGGATGAAAATGGATACATCCTAAAGGAAACTATGTGGGGAAATTCATACATGGTCCATTCGACTATTTCATTCTTTTAGGTGAAACATACCGGAAAAATGTAATTATGATTTTACAAAACGACACATGATGAACATCAAGTAGTTTGGCCTAGATCAAAATTCCATGACTGAAATTTGGGTACAGAGTTAGTGCATTGATTTCATAAAGATGGTTCATATAGGAAGTTGGGGAACCAAAGCATGCCACATGTACTTCACAGTATTGTTTTGGATCATTGTAATTTATTTTTTATATAAAATTAATTTTTATCCTCTATTGTAAGGAATTTATATAGATGGAAAGAAAAATTATGGACACCACTAGAGAAGGACTGTAACACTTTCCCCCATAGTCCTGGAGATGACACATATTCTTTAGTTTTTCCTAATTTCTTTCACTATAAATCCATTTTAATATTTTGTAAATACATGTTTGTGCTCATTCTTACCTCCTAAATGTGTTGTGATATTTGAACTTTAGAAATAAAGGGATAATTTTTAAGTCTAGTTCTAAGGAATGAAACCCTGATTCTATCTAAAGGTCCATTCATCATACCAAACATCATCATTTTTCTTTAGTCTTGGTAGACATTAACATTGTAAGCGGTGAAGCGAGAGCTCAAAAACCCAAGGGAAATGTTCATCACTATTTTAATATTTTGTGAGAGAGGTGGGTGAATCGAGATATTGAACATCCATTGAGTGAGTGTTTTTGATGATTTTTTTTTCAATTTGAGGTCAATGATAGGTAACAGATGAGTAGATCAACCTGAATCTTTCTATAGTTTTTGGTATCTCTTGTTTTTTAATTTATTTATTATCTAGATACCTTTGTTTCTTGTTATAAATAAGTTATTCAATATTTTCTCTACACCTCTATGTTTTTCACCACTGTTCTTGTTGTTTCTTCTGTTTCCAAAAATATAAAATAAAACAAAAAAAAAATATTTTTGGGAAGACCACTAAGACATTCGACACAACATCCTTGAGATTGACTCCTAAGTTCTACATTGTGCTATATTTAGGGTAATAAATGTATATATATATATATATATATATATCCTCATGATAAGGTTGAAATAATCAATTGGTGCTATTTCTGGGGATGCAATAGATGTTTTATTATTTTTTCCATTTTTCTAAAAAACAACTAAAAAAAGTATAAAAAATGATGATACATCCCCAAACATTAGAAGATATAGAAGGATTAAATTACAATAAAACTAGGGTTAAATTTAAAATTTTGCGTTAAGAATATTTTTATTAAACTTATTAAAGATTATATGGAACTAAGGTTACTTACTATGACAGCCTTAAAAAATAACTTAGATAATTTTAATATATTTTCTATGAGTTTTATAGAGGACCGGGTTACAAAGTAGTAATCACTCCTATCACAACATCGAAAAGGTTCAAGTGAGGATGGAGGAGGTTTAATACCTCTATCCTACCCTATACATACTCTAAAAAGCATTGTTGTATCATCAAGAAGAACAAACTGCACTAATTTAGGTAGTCGACAAGTTCATGGATTAAGATATGTTTTTATCTAACTTTCATAATATTGAATTTGGTTTAAAATATTATACTCCTATTGTAGGTATTGAGTATTTAGTTCATTTTTGTGATCTCTTTGAGAGTTAAGATAAATTTAAACCTACACCAGCTGATTAATTACTGGAATATCCAATCCTGGTTGAAAATTCTAGTTTGAGAGATGTTGTTGAAGAGGAGTTGTTGGAGTAGATTATAGGATCAAATGAGTGTAAAAATAAATATTTTATTATTCAATAAGGAATGAGATATTGGACTGAAATAGAAGAAAAATCCAACCCTAGAATTTATTTACTAAAACTGATGCACACAACCCCTCAACCTATAAAATAATAGAAGTACCCTTTATTATGTACTACTCTACTAATGTATAATAGGTACACTATTTTCAAGGATTAGGAATTTAATGAAGTTGTAAATGGGGTAATCCACAAACGGAAAGTTACTACATTTGAGAGAAATCACATCTGGTGGGTTTGTTGTAAGAATCCACAACCTCCATCTGGATAGGGATGTTCCAAAGGATGTCCAATAATGGATAGTAAAACATCATCCCTTATGGGGTTATCCCAAGATTATCATTTGAAATTTTTTTCTTATTTAATTTAAATTTTATTAAATTTTTAAATTTTAGTTTTTTATTTTATGATAATAATTAGATAGTGATCCCATATGAATACCAGTCAAGAATAACAAGAGATTAAAACTAGAAATCATAGGATTAACCTCCTTAACTCAAACCTTATTTCATTACAATTTTCATTGTAAATAATAAATTCTTATGATTAAAATATTTATATATTTCTAGAACTAAAACAAAGAAGCTAAAAATATTGTAAAAAACAAACATAGGGAATATACATCTGGCCACACACAAAAATTCGCGACAAGATTCTACACCAGGGAAGTTTTTACTTTAATTATTCCATATTTTTTTCTTCTTATGAATTATGTATGGTAGAATATGCTTTTATTTTCTTGTAAAAAATGGTAAATCTATTTTTATAACACAGTTTCCTAGTTTGATAATATCCAGAGTGTTGAAAAATCAATTGAAGTTTATTTTCAAATCTTGAATGTACTCCCCAACATTCCTCTACATTAAAATTTCTACGACTTTATTATTTACCATGCTTCTTTTCTAATCACATGAGAAATTATTTTATTTTCATTATAAGAATGACAAGAATGAACTTTAGAAACTAATTTTGTTTTAAAAAATTTATTGGTAGTGGTGAAAATGTTTTATTTTGGATCTCTCCTATAACCCTATTTATATTATTTTCAGTATTGATCTATTATATCACTTTAGTTATTTAATGATTCTAACTTTAAGATTCAACATTTGGGATAATTCCGGGTTTTAAGTGTTAGGATAGGGGACTTTTTCCCATTCCTTATCTATGCTTTAATTTTTCCACATTAATACACCCCAATTTTATTTTGAAAATGTCTATGATTTTTTAGAAATTTAAAATGATTTGGTCTGTGTAAATAAAAATTTTTGGTGTCTCTTGGTTCAACTAATAAATATCATAGTGTTCAGCCTAGGGGATAATGCCTTCACCTGTTTGGGGGATTTGTGGAATATAAATTTTTAGTGATTGAATGATTGATGAGTATTGTTTTATACTATTTTTATATAAATATTCCTAAAAAACTAGGGAAATGAATCTTGATAAGTTAGACTCTTAGGGAATTGGATCTATGAATTGAGTAAGTGTGAACTTGAATTTTAACTTAGATACTTAGCCCAGGTAACATTGAACACCTTAGGGAGCCAACTAAAATTGAGAAGTATTATAAATACTTTGAATCTATAGTAAATTGGTAAATTGAGATCCCATAGTGAGTATTTGAGACAAGGTTATATGGTGGGTTTATGTAAATAAATCCAAATATATAAGTTCTCTATATAGTTCCTTGAAAAAATTCATGGATGTGAAAAATTAAAATGAAGTTCCCTTGTTAAAAACGACCTCACAATAGTGATAGGAATATTGAACCCAGATGAACAAGGGGACAATTGATTTATAATTTTTTTGAGGTGCATAAATAGGGTGGGAAGTGAAATCATATTTTTAGGAACCTAGGGGAGAGTGAAAGTTTTTGTTCCTTTTCTTACATATCAAATTTCACTTGGGTATCTCTGTTCATTAATCATAGAACTGGGATTTGAGTTTATATTTATGTTTATAAGTGTGATGAACTTGCATAAGAGTCATGACAATTTATTTTAATGAATGATTTGGTACTATCCATGGTAGGATAAAATCCATAGACCCTGAAGCCTTTTTATCAAACCATTTAAATTACATTATTTTCCATGAGTGAAATTTCTGATTTGTGGGGGAGTTTGATGTGGAACTATTATATCACAATTTTAAATATCTATTTTGGGTGAATTAAATGAGTTCTAATGATATGATTAGTTTTTAATTAATATTATGTGAATATATAACATGTTGGGTTAAATATTCTATTCTTTGAAAATATTTTTAAGGTTATATTTTTCTTAGGGTAAAATTATAATTGTTTGGTTATTTAATTATCATATAATTTTTGAACAAGAATTTTTTTTATTTTCATTGAAAACCATATTTGGTTTTTGTTTTTTACTTTTTTGGGCTTTTGTGTTTTCAGGATTTTTTGTCAGCCGAAATGGCTACATGATAACAAATGGCTATGCGGGAGAAACAACTATATAGGACCAAATGGTTATGTGAAGTGATTCTCCTATATTAATAATCAACTATGTGGACCATTCAACTACATCATTAAGAAACAGATACATATGGAATTGACTATGTAAAGGGATTTACCTACACTGATAATAGGCTATGTGGCCCATTCAGCTACATCATGTCGAAATGACTTTGTGTATATTAGGTTACGTGAAGCAATTCACCAATTTTGATAATTGGCTATGTGGACCATTGGGTTATGTCAATCAAAAATAGCTATGCAGGAGAAAATGGATACAACATAAATATGTCTATGTGAGAAAATATGTACATGGTTTATTCGACTACATTGTTCTTTTAGACAGAGGTACAAAATGTTAGACACATTGAATTACGATTTTATAAACCTACACATGATGAAAATCATAAAGTTCATCCTGGATAAAAATTAAACAACTAAAATTTGGGTACAGAGTTGGTGAATTGGTGTTAGAGTACTGGTTTCGCTAGGAGGAATGTGTACCAAGGCACGCCACATGGATTTTATAGCCTGTTTTTGGATTTAACTATATTATTTATGATAAAAGAGGAAGCGATCTCCTATATTTTTAGGTAGTCCCAAAGATAAGAATTTTTTTGACACCTCCAGAGATGGAAAATAACTCCTTCTCCCATGAACCTGAAGATATGTCCCATTCTGTAGTTTTCCCAGTTCCTTTTAATGTAAAGATATTTTAATATTTTTTAAATACATTTTTTTTCTCATTATTCCCTCCTCAATGTGTTGTGATCTTGGAAATTCAAAAAAAGGGATAATTTTCATGTATATTCCCAAGAAGTGAAACCTCGATGCTTTAAAGAGGTCCACTCATAATTCCAAACACTATCATTTTTCTTTAATCTTGGTGGACAATGACTTTTTAAGTGGTGAAGTTAGAGCTCAACCACCCAAGGGAAATTTTAGTCACTCTTTTACTGTTTTGTGAGAAAGGTGGGGGAATCTAGAGACTTATAATCCATTTATTATGGGGATAAGATAATTTTTTCCATTTGAGGTCAATGATTGGTAGTAGACATGTGGTTCGACTTGAATTTAGGCATGTTTCTTTCCAACTCTTCTTTTCCTTATCCATTTCTTATATTCCTACCTCTGTTTCTTATTCTCTATAAGTTTATAATTCTATTCCGCATGACCTATGTGTTTTTTAGCACTGTTCATGTTGTGTCTTATATTTTCAAAATATAAAAAAGAACAAAAAGTGTTTTGGTAAGACCACTAAGATATTCGATACTGCATCCTTAAGATCAACCCCTGAGTTTTTCATTATGCTTTATTTAGGGTTATAAATGTATTTAAAGTCTTAATAATGAAAAGTATTCACTTATTAAAAATACCTACGAAAAAACCTTTCAATATTACTTCCCTTAATTCTTGATCTTTTTTTCTTCTCCTAATACCACGCTAATAATGATTAAGGTTTATGCCAAAGGTGTAACTCCCCGAACCCAGTTACCCAGAGTCGGTGCATTATTGCGTAACATTGGCATGATAAAAAAAGAACACACGAGACTATATCTTCGTATGTTGAGAAAGATTTTGATACTAATACTCGACGGAGAAACGGTTTTAACCCATCAAAGAAACGATCGTTCTTACTTCTTGGGTTACGTATATAATCTACAGCATGCCTCGCTAACCTTGTAAAGTTGGCCTCATAATTTGCGACATTCTCATCCTCATTCTGCCTCAGACTCAGAAATTGCCTTTCCATATAGGCTCGATGGTCATGTGGAAAGTATTTTTCTAAGAAAATATCCTTAAACTCCCTCCATTCCATACTTGATACTTCTTCATCTTCCTTTGTATTTTGAATCAAGGACCACCATTGATCGGCATCTCCAGTGAGGTGGTAAACTGCCATGATAACCTTCTCCCTTTCGGTACTCCCCAAGGCGTGGAATATTTTCTCTAAGGAGTTTATCCATTTCTCAGATACTAATGGATTTGTACCCCCATTAAATGTTGGTGGTTGTTGCATCATGAATAATTCTAACATTGATCCTCCACGTTGCGGATCAGGGTGCTCTATACGAGTAAGGTTATTATTCATAACCTGAGTGAGTTTTCCCAGTATAGTAATAAGTTGATCAGCACCAGTTGTATCTCAAGCTCCACAATAATTATCTTGAGCAGGAGGGAAATCCCTACATGGAGTGTGTACATTGATACAGTTTCCATTCCTTCCACTAGGCACCATTTCTAAACAATGGCATAAACTAGATTAGTTTATGAATCAAAATACATAATTCCATACTAGTAAAACACTTAACATAAATAGAACTATTTATGGATATAATCCATAATCATAAAAATGTTTTCTTTGAGGAAGTATATACTCATAAACCCTTTATAATGGTTTGTAAATAAAATGAAAATAATCCTAAGCATATCCCCCGGGAGTGTCGTAACCAAGAGTGCAGCAAGGCCTGTTGTCGTGCACCAGTTCCCGTTCGAGTCTAGTTCAAAGCGGTGTTTTCGGGTTTTACCTCTAGGTACATCTGTGCCAGAGCCACCTCTACCTGCTCGTATCCAGACAGGGATGTATTACTTGGAAAACTCTCAAAAATTTCTATAATACCTAAATTCTAGGAAGTTATTCAATACTAATCTTCAAAGTCCATCTTAGGGCTATGTTCTCTAATCAGATTTTATCTAAATCTGGCTTCCAAGGTTAGTACTAAACTGCCTTTGATACCAACTGTAACGCCCTGACCCCAGTTACCCAGAGTCAGTGCATTATTGCGTAACATTGGCATGATCACAAAAGATCATGTCTCAAAATACCGATTAGTTTAGTAGCCTGGGAAACACTAGATATATTCATAAATGTTATAATACATCATAAAGTGAAAAACTACAATAACATAATCTCCATTTTCCACACTCATATCCCCTTCAGACTATCCCTGTAGGTCATTCCTAAAATACTTCTTCACATCCTGGAAAAATTAAAACATTGAAAGGGGTGATCTCAGATGCTCAGTAAGGATAACAATATAGCAGAAGCTTTCATAAATGAACATAAACATTTAAGGCAATGTATAACTAAACAAAAGCCTTTTAAACATGAACTTAAACATAATATGGAAAAAGTAAAATGAAATAATGACATTTACTTATTCACATGGATATTCTACTGGTCGAATAATCACATGAAATATCAATAATCACTTTCATAATGATGTAATGCATAATGCCAGACTATCATAACCACGTAGCCAAGGACATGTGCCAAGACTACAAATAATATTTTTTCAAGGCTTCGTGCCAAGACACTAGTTTGTCTCATGAGACATGCCGATGCATCGAAGAGCTATAGCGGGCTCCACCCATCACTTATTACGTCCAATGCATTCCTCATATGAACAGTTTTAAACATATCATAAACCATAACATAGTCGTATCACATAAAACATGCATGAAGGAAATATAACATTTCCACATTTCAATCACAAGATATCAATACAACACATTTATATAATAAAAACATTATCAAAACAATTTTCAATACCAAAATAAAAGAAAATTAAAACATGGTATTTATTTTTCATTTAAAAAAAGTTATGGCTTGTAGAGGAAGCCGAAACTCAAATAATGGTCACGGCGGCAGAGAGGTCATTGTCGCCGCATAGGTACGACAAGAAAAACATTCCTTTTTGTTGTTTAGTAAAATGATTTGTATAAGAATATTCCTTTTGAATAAACGTAAAAGTCAAAGGGGTTTATACACCGTATAAAAGAAATTTGTGTATAAAACAAAATATGCCTCAATGAATAGAGATTGAGACGAAGTACCTTAGAAATATTATTTTTTAAAATAAAATAGATCTATTATGTGTATTCACTATATGTACAAATAAATAATGTATAAATACAAGATATGAAATAATAATATCATGACATAATTTTAAAATAGGAGATTAACCCAAAGAATAGAAATTGGGTTAAGAAGTTCCCTTACCTCATGTCTGACTTGACTCGACCGCTCTTTAACCTCCTGAATAATAAACTAGAGTTAGTCTGTACTTGCTTAAGAACTTTTTTCAAGTTCATTATATTTTTTATATCACTTATTACAATTTTATGAAAATTATGTAGTCATTTAAGTTAATAACGGTCATTTTGTCAATCTTTGGTACTTGAGTCAACAATAAACTTCTTATAATTACAAGTTGTTCATGTGGTAAAATATCCATTATATCCAAAATTATATTCATGATTTAGATATCATATATATCATATATATCCATTATATACATTCATTCATAATATTACGTAACATTTAGAGGTAAGAAATGAAATGCACCGTTCATGGAGACGGTAAGCCGTACGTACGCATGAACGCTACTTTCATTTCTATTTTGTATTTAATGGAATGAAATCATAATGATATAAAGTTATATTATAATTCCAGTATAATATCATATATAATATCATTTACTCCATCATTTATACATCCCACATATGGAATTAACGATTCAAATCACTTTGAGGGGGCGGCAGTCGGCACTTCCTAAAATGAAGATGTCGCATTTACGCATAATGGAAACCACAAAGGTATGACATAAATGAAAAATACATAAGATTAAGTAAAAAATAAACATATTATATATCATATATAAATATAGTGACATCTTAATGGCTACATTTGAAGGTGTTATATGAGTGTTGAACAATCATCGTTTCGTGAGGCAGAAATTCACCATCCAAAGAAACAGTATGTTATTTAACCATTGGATGTAGGTGTGTGTAAGTGTAGCTATAATACTTCTTATAAAAACATCCTAGTATATTTTGGATACTTGTTTTGTTACAAAATAAATGAATAAAAAGAGTTTAGGGGGTTGGAGAATCAAAATAAAACATAAGAACACAAGAGAAAACACTACCTTTAAAATGGGTAACTCTTTTTGATTTGAGCTCAAAGGCTTCCTTGGGAAGACTTCTGCCCAAAGTGAGGCTTCTATGAGTAATAGTGGGATGTGTAGAGACACAATGGGCAGGGGTTGGCCGAGCCAAATGCTTGAGAGGTGTGGGTAAGGTTGTAGAGATGGGGGCCTTTTATAAGAGGAGAGGAGGGGCACTCTTTGAAAGTTATAAAAGGTTACTTTTCCATAAAATGATTTTAGGATTTAAAAGGTCCCAAAATTATATATTTTTAGGATAAGGTGATAAGAGTTCTAAATCCACCCATATAATAGTTTTTTTATATGTGTAGGTCTTATATTTTACATTATCTTTTCATTTTATTTAAATCGTTAAATAAGGAGGTAATCGATGCATCATCATGGTGTCATAAATAATTTACTTTATTTAATGTATAAAAATTATAAAAAAAATATCATGATGTAGGAAATATTTTTAGCTTTCTAATGAATATTTATAGTAAAAAATATGACTTGTAAAACCATATTAAATTTTTTTAGTAAAATAACTCTTGATTGTGACATTTTTATTTTAACATTAAATAAAAAGTTTTTAATGTCATTTTCCTACCAAAGTGTCTCCATGGGGTCCCCAAGTTGACCCATGGATTTTCTTGGTCGTAAATGACTCATCCAATAGGGGTAGGACATGTGTCAAGGTCATTTCATATTATTATAACATTATCTTTACCTTAAATTTCACTAATTACCTTTAATCGCGATTAATTAAACTTAAAAGTTACTATTCATCAAAAAATCATTTTAATCCCACTGAACCACATTTAACTTCTTAATAAAAACCATGTATGTAGGATTTTTTAAAATAAAATCACAGAACTGGTATTGTTTCATTTAAACGAAATATCAATTTTTTAACTACCACTTAGTGGTTTCACTATTCATCCAAAATTGAAGTTTTTCAGAACAATACCAAAATTTCACCCTAAGATATAATTGATATTCCGAATTTAAAAATGATGCCTATTTTAAAAAATTCCAAACATATAAGTTGCATTAATTAATTTTATAATAAATTCCTGCTGTCACAACAAATAGCATGTTTTTAAGAAACAATATTTCTCAAAAGATTGACAATTGTTTATATCTAATTTCAAAGTAAAATTAATTCTAATGACCACCATTGGATAAAATGGTAAAAATATATTCTATTTACACTTTAAAACCAATCAATAGTATAATTTATCACTATAAAATATTTTGATTAAAAAAGTTGTTTTTAATTATTTTTCACTATTTATAAAAAATTGGAAGTTCTCAGAAAAATACAAAAAAATAAACATAGGCTAATTTCGATATTCAGAATCCAAAAATGAAGTCCATTATAAAATATATATAACTTCATAAAGTGGGTATTACTGTTGATAATGGCTATTTTGATTGGTCGCGGTGTGTTAGAATCTCGAACTTGTGTACAATGCAAGCTATTGCATTATTGAAAGAGAAGTGTATCATAGAAGATCGGGGTGTTACATTCTCCCCTCATTCAATAAATTGCGTCCTCACAATTTGAAATTTTTCTTTTAAAATAAAAGGTTGAAAATAGAAAATACCTTTGTGGAAAACCCACATCAGAAATAAGGTTAATAAAAATATAACTTTAAAAGAAAGGAAGAGAAGTACAAAGGTCACCCGAGATAGCCCATACCAGGATTCTATGAAAATATGGATATGGATGAAAAACAAACCATCATGGTCTGATGGAGAGTTGTAGAAAACAGTATTAGGAAAAGTTAACAACAAGAAAATCACAAACTTGTGATTGGTTAAATGGTCATTGAATCCCCAGTTGGAAAAGTTAACCGACAACGTTTTTGTTTTAAGTTACCTTTTATAAAGTTGAGGAATTCATATAAGAGATTTACTAAGAACGTAAGGAAATATACTTACTTGTCATGTAGAATTTCATTATTTAATAAATATTTACCACAAACCCATCATTCACTCCAAAAGGTAATAGAACTCAAAAATATTCTATTTATCCTAATTGTATAAGGTTCCAAATATTAACACATACCATTTAGATTAGGAAAACTTTTTTGTAATAACCAGGGACTTCCTGCAGCCCAGTGGTAGGTAATAAAAGCATGTCACACTATGGTTGTGGGTTCGATTCTTGCAGCTTTGTCCGACGCGACGGGTTATCCCCCAACCTGCAGGTTGTCCTTTTCCTAAAAATATAGTATTAAAATATTCCAAAATTAATCCTCAGAAATGTTTTAACCTTAAACAATACTATCCAAAGTTCAACTTAATCCATTCCAACCTTTATAGTTATCCAAAATACCTCTACTCAGACTTTCTCTAAAAGGTCTCTAAATTCCAAAATCAATTGTAACATCAGATTCCCCAAACAAAGTAAAGTTTCTATTATTGTCACATGCTAAAAATATGATTACATTAATCATATTAAAAGCTTAATGAAATCAAAAAGTACTGCAGTACAATCCTTATATATATCACGTTATTCTTATAAGTAGAATATAATCCTTGAGTCCAAAAGCACCAATACATTAATTATTCCACTTCAACTGTAGTAACAACATAAGATTTTCCTTGATCCCTTGGCCTTTTTTGAGGTAAGTTTCCCTTATTCTTAGGACATTCATTTTCATAATGCCCCATTTCCCTACAATTTTAGCATTCAACATTGATAGCCTCTTTTTTTCCCTTAAAATCACGTGCCTGGTGACCTTTTTCTCCACATTTATAACAAACTCCCATTCCTTTTAGGCAAGTACCAGGGTGATTTTTCCTACAATTAACGCATAATTGAAAAAATCCTTCTTTCCCTTTTACATTTATCTGTCTCTTGTTCCAACGTTCTCTTCTTCTCTTGCTTTGCTTTATTGTCATAAGATTTAGAGAATTCCATTTCTGTCTTGATAGCACATGAGACTATATCTTCGTATGTTGAGAAATATTGTGATACTAATGATCGACAGAGAAACGGTTTTAACCCATCAAAGAAACGATCGATCTTACTTCTTGGGTTACGTATATAATCTGCAGCATTCCTCGCTAACCTTGTAAAGTTGGCCTCATACTTTACGACATTCTCATCCTCCTTATGCCTCAAACTCAGAAATTGCCTTTCCATATCTGCTCGATGGTCATGTGGAAAGTATTTTTCTAAGAAAATTTCCTTAAACTCCCTCCATTCCATACTTGATACTTCTTCATCTTCCTTTGTATTCTGAATCAAGGACTACCATTGATCAACATCTCCAGTGAGGTGGCAAACTTCCATGATAACCTTCTCCCTTTCGCTACTCCCCATGGAGTGGAATATTTTCTCTAAGGATTTTATCCATTGCTCAGCTACTAATGGATTTTTACCCCCATTAAATATTGGTGGTTGTTTCCTCATGAATAATTCTAACATTGATCCTCCACTTTGCGGATCAGGGTGCTCCATACGAGTAAGGTTATTATTCATAACCTGAGTGAGTTTTCCCAGTATGGTAATAAGTTGATCACCACCAGTTGTATCTCCAGCTCCACAATAATTATCTTGAGTAGGAGGGAAATCCCTACATGGAGTGCGTACATTGATATGGTTTCCATTCTTTCCACTAGGCGCCATTTCTAATCAATGGCATAAACTAGATTAGTTTATGAATCAAAATACATAATTCCATACTTGTAAAAAACTTAACATAAATTGAACTATTAATGGATACAATCCATAATCATAAAAATGTTTTCTTTGAAGAAGTATATACTCATAAACCCTTCATAATGGTTTTTAAATAAAATGAGAATATTCCTAAGAATATCCCCCAGGAGTGTCGTAACCAAGAGTGCAGCAAGGCCTGTTGTCATGCACCAGTTCCGGTTTGAGTCCATCTCAAAATGGTGTTTTCGGGTTTTACCCCAAGGTACATCTGTGCCAGAGACACCTCTACCTACTCGTATCCAGACAGGGATGTATTGCTCGGAAAACTCACAAAAATCTATATAATATCAAAATTCTAGGAAGTTCTTCTATACTAATTCTCAAAGTCTATCTTAGGGCTATGTTCTCTAATCAGAGTTTATCTAAATCTAGCTTCCAAGGTTAGTACTAAAATGCCTCTGATACCAACTTTAACGCCCTGACCCCAGTTACCCAGATTCAGTGCATTTTTAGGTAACATTGGCATGATCACAAAAGATCGAGTCTCGAAAGACCGATTAGTTTAGTAGCCTTTGAAACACTAGATACATTCATAAATGTTATAATACATCATAAAGTGAAAAACTACAATAACATAGTCTCCATTTTCCACACTCATATCCCCTTCAGAATATCCCTATAGGTCAGTCATAAAACACTTCTTCACATCCTGGAAAAATTAAAACATTGAAAGGGGTGAGCTCAGATGCTCAGTAAGGATAACAATATAGTGTAGGCTTTCATAAATGAACATAAACATTTAAGGAAATGTATAACCAAACAAAAGCCTTTTAAACATGACCTTCAACATAATATGGAAAAAGTAAAATGAAATAATGCTATTTAATTATTCACATGGATATTCTACTGGTCAAATAATCACATGCAATATCAATAACCACTTTCATAATGATGGAATGAAAAATGCCAAACTATCATAACCACATAGCCAAGGCCTCGTGCCAAGACTACAAATAATATTTTGTCAAGGCCACGTACCAAGACACCAGTTTGTCTCCTGAGACCTTCCGATTCATCGAGGAGCTATAGCGGGCTCCACCCGTCACTTATTAAATCCAATGCATTCCTCATATGAACATGTTTAAACATATCATAAACCATAACATAGTCGTATCACATAAAACATGCATAAAGGAAATATAAAATTTCCACATTTCAATCACAAGATATCAATACAACACATTGATATAATAAAAACATTATCAAAACCATTTTCAATACCAAAATAAAAGAAAAGTAAAACTTGGTATTTATTTTTCATTTAAAAAAAGTTATGGCTTATAGAGGAAGCTGAAACTCAAATAATGGTCACGGTGGTGGAGAGGTCGTTGTCGCCGCATATGTACGACAATAAAAACATTCCTTTTTTTCATTTAGTAGAACTCTTCGTACAAAAAATATTCCTTTTTAATAAATTTAAAAGTCAAAGGGGTTTATACACCGTATAAAAGAAATTTCTGTATAAAACAAAATATACCTCAATGAATAGAGATAGAGACGAAGTCCCTTAGAAAGATAATTTTTTAAAATAAAATAGATCTATTATGTGTATTCACTATATGTACACATAAATAAAGTATAAATACAAGATAGGACATAATAATATCATGACATAATTTGAAAATAGGAGATTAACCCAAAGAATAGAAATTGGGTTAAGAAGTTCCCTTACCTCGTGTCCGACTTGACTCGACCGCTCTTTAACCTCCTTAATAATAAACTAGAGTTAATATATACTTGATTAAGAACCTTTTTCAAGTTCATTATCCCTTTTATATCACTTATTACTATGTTACGAAAATTATGTAGTCATTTAAGTTAATAACGGTCGTTTTGTCGATCTTTGGTACTTGAGTCAACAATAAACTTCTTATAAATACAAGTTGTTCATGTGGTAAAATATCCATTATATCCAAAATTATATTCATGATTTAGATATCATATATATAATATATATCCAGTATATACATTCATTCATAATATTACGTAACATTTAGAGGTAAGAAATGAAATGCACTGTTCATGGAGACGGTAAGCCGTACGTACACATGAACGCTACTTTCATTTATATTTCATATTTAATGGAATGAAATCATAATTATATAAAGGTATATTATAATTCCAGTATAATATCATATATAATATCATTTACTTCATCCTTTATACATCCCACATATGGCATTAACGATTCAAATCACTTTGAGGGGGCGGTAGTCCGCACTTCCTAAAATGAAGATATCGCATTTACCCATAATGGAAAACATAAAGTTATGACATAAATGAAAAATAAAGAAGCTTAAGTTAAACATAAACATATTATATATCATATATAAATATAGTGACATCTTAATGGCCACCATTGAAGGTGTTATATGAGTGTTGAACAATCATCGTTTCGTGAGGCAGAAATTCGCCATCCACAGAAACAGTATGTTCTTTAACCATTAGATGTAGGTGTATGAAAGTGTAGCTCGAATCCTTCTTATAAAAACATAGTCGTATATTGATGATACTGGTGTTGTTACAAAATAAAATAATAAAATGATTTTCGGGGGTTGGAGAAGAAAAATAAAACATAAGAACACAAGAGAAAACACAACCTTTAAAATGGGTAACTCTTTTTGATTTGAGCTCAAAGGCTTCCTTGGAAAGACTTATGCCCAAAGTGAGGCTTCTAGGAGTAAGAGTGGGATTTTTAGAGACAAAATGGGCAGGTTTTGGACGAGCCAAAGGCTTGAGATGTGTGTGTAAGGTGGTAGAGGTGGGGGCCTTTTATAAGGGGATAAGAGGGGCACTCTTGGAATGTTATAAAAGGATACTTTATCGTAAAATGATTTTCGGATTTAAAAGGTCCCAAAATTAAATATTTTGAGGATAAGGTGATAAGAGTTAGAAATCCACCCATCCAATAGGTTTTTTACATGTGTAGGTCTTATATTCTATATTATCTTTTCATTTTATTTAAATCCTTAAATAATGAGGTAATCGATGCATCATCATGGTGTCATAAATAATTTAATTTACATAATGTATAAAAATTATAAAACATATTTCATGATGTATGAAATCTTTTTATCTTTCTAATGAATATTTATAGCCAAAAATACGACTTGTACAACCCCATTTAAAAATTCTTTTAGTAAAACAACTAATGTTTGTGAAATATTTATTTTAACATTAAATAAAAAGTTTTTAATGTCATTTTCCTACCAATGTGGCTCCATGAGGTCCCCAAGTTGACCCATGGATATTCTTGGTCGTCCATGACTCATCCAATAGGGGTAGGACACGTTTCAAGGTCATTTCATATTATTATAACATTATCTTTACCTTAAATTTCACTAATTACATTTAATCGTGATTAATTAAACTAAAAAGTTACTATTCACCAAAAAATCATTTTAATCCCATTGAACCAAATTTTAATTCCTAATGACAACCATGTATGTCAGATTTTTTAAAATCAAATCACAAAAGTGGCAATGTTTCATTTAAATGAAAAATCAGTTTTTTAACTACCACTTAGTGGTTTCACTATTCATCAAAAATAGAAGTTTTTCCGAACAATGCCAAAATATCACCCTAAGCTATAATTGATATTCTGAATTTAAAAATGATGTCTATTTTACAAAATTCCAAACATATAAGTTGAATTAATTAATTTTATAATTAATTTGCGCTGTCATAACAAATAGCGTGTTTTTAAGAAACAATATTTATCAAAATATTGACAATGTTTTATGTCAAATTTAAAAGTGAAATTAATTCTAATAACCACCATTGGATATAATGGTAAAATTTTATTCTAATTACAATTTAAAACCACTCAATAGTATAATTTATCACTATAAATTATTTTGATTAAAAAAGTTGTTTTTAAGTATTTTTCACTATTTATAAAAAATTGGAAGTTCTCAGAAAAATACCAAAACTTCAACATAGGCTAATTTCGATATTCAGAATCCAAAAATGAAGTCCATTATAAAATATATATAATTTCAAAAAGTGGGTATTACTATTCATAATGGCTATTTTGATTGGTCGCGGTGTGTTAGAATCCCGGACTTGCGTACAATAAAAGCTATTTCATTATTGAAAGAGAAGCGTATCGTGGAAGCTCGGGGTGTTACATTCTCGCCTCCTTCAATAAATTGCGTCATCGAAATTTGAAATTTTTCTTTTAAAATAAAAGGTTGAAAATAGAAAATACCTTTGTGGAAAACCCACATCAGAAATATGGTTAATAAAAATATAACTTTAAAAGAAAGAAACAGAAGTACAAAGGTCACCTGAGATAGCCCATACTAGGATTCTATGAAAATATGGATATGGAAGAAAAACAAACCATTAAGGTCTGATGGAGAGTTGTAGAAAACAGGATTCGGAGAAAGTTAACCACAAGAAAATCACAAACTTGTGATTGGTTAAATGGTCATTGAATCCCTAGTTGGAAAAGTTAACCGACAACGTTTTTGTTTTAAGTTACCTTTTATAAAGTTGAGGAATTTATTTAAGATATTTACTAAGAACGCAAGGAAATATACTTACTTGTCATGTAGACTTTCATTATTTAATAAATTTTTACCACAAACCCATCATTCACTCCAAAAGGTAATAGAACTCAAAAATATTCTATTTATACTAATTGTATAAGGTTCCAAATATTAACACATACCATTTAGATTAGAAAAACTTTTTTGTAATAACCAGGGACTTCCTGTAGGCTAGTGGTAGGTAATAAAGGCCGGTCACACTATGGTTGTGGGTTCGATTCCTGCAGCTTTGTCCAATGCGACGGGTTATCCCCTGACCTGTAGGTTGTCCTTTTCCTTAAAATACAGTATTATAACATTCCAAAAGTAATATTCAGAAATGTTTTAACCTTAAACAATATTATCCAAAGTTCAACTTAATCCATTCCAACCTTTATAGTTATCCAAAATACCTCTACCCAGACTTTCTCTAAAAGGTCTCTAAATTCGAAAATCAATTGTAACATCAAATTCCCCAAACAAAGTAAAGTTTCTCTTATTGTCACATGCTAAAAATATAATTACCTTAATCATATTAAAACCTTAATGAAATCAAAAAGTACTACAGTACAATCCTTATATATATCACATCATTCTTATAACCAGAATATAATCCTTGAGTCCAAAAGCACCAATATATTAATTATTCCACTTCAACTTTAGTAACATCAAATGATTTTCCTTGATACCTTTGCCTTTTCTGAGGCAAGTTTTCCTGACGCTTAGGACATTTATTTGCATAATGCCCCATTTCCCTACAATTGTAGCATTAAACATTGATAGCCTCTTTCTTTCCCTTGCAAACACGCACATGGTGAACTTTTTCTCCACATTTATAACAAACTCTCATTCTTTTTAGGCAAGTACCAGGGTGATTTTTCCCACAATTATCGCATAATGGAAAATCCTTCTTTCCCTTTTTCCCTTTATCTGTCTCTTGTTCCACCATTCTCTTCTTCTCTTACATTACTTTATTGTCATGAGATTTAGAGAATTCCTTTTCTTTCTTGATAGCACACGAGACTATATCTTCATATGTTGAGAAATATTGTGATACTAATGCTCGACAGAGAAATGGTTTTAACCCATCAAAGAAACGATCGATCTTACTTCTTGGGTTACGTATATAATCTGCACCATGCCTCGCTAACCTTGTAAAGTTGGCCTCATACTTTGCGACATTCTCATCCTCCTTCTGCCTCAGACTCAGAAATTGCCTTTCCATATCTGCTCGATGGTCATGTGGAAAGTATTTTTCTAAGAAAATTTCCTTAAACTCCCTCCATTCCATACTTGATACTTCTTCATCTTCCTTTGTATTTTGAATCAAGGACCACCATTGATCGGCATCTCCAGTGAGGCGGTAAACTGCCATGATAACCTTCTCCCTTTCACTACTCCCCAAGGCGTGGAATATTTTCTCTAAGAAGTTTATCCATTGCTCAGCTACTAATGGATTTGTACCCCCATTAAATGTTGGTGGTTTTTTCCTCATGAATAATTCTAACTTTGATCCTCCACGTTGCGGATCAGGGTGCTCCATACGAGTAAGGTTATTATTCATAACCTGAGTGAGTTGTCCCAGTATGGTAAGAAGTTGATTAGCACCAGTTGTATCTCCAGCTCCATAATAATTATCTTGAGCAGGAGGGAAATCCCTACATGGAGTGCGTACATTGATACGGCTTCCATTCCTTCCACTAGGCGCCATTTCTAAAAAATGGCATAAACTAGATTAGTTTATGAATCAAAATACATAATTCCATACTTGTAAAAAACTTAACATAAATTGAACTATTTATGGATATAATCCATAATCATAAAAAAAATTCATTGAGGAAGTATATACTCATAAACCCTTCATAATGGTTTGTAAATAAAATGGGAATAATCCTAAGCATATCCCCCGGGAGTGTCGTAACCAAGAGTGAAGCAATGCCTGTTGTCGTGCACCAGTTCTCGTTCGAGTCTAGCTCAAAGCGGTGTTTTTAGGTTTTACCCCTTGGTACATCTGTGACAGAGCCGCCTCTTCCTGCTCGTATCCAGACATGGATGTATTGCTCAGAAAACTCACAAAAATCTCTAGAATACCAAAATTCTATGAAGTTCATCTATACTAATCCTCAAAGTCTATCTTAGGGCTATGTGCTCTAATCAGAGTTTATCTAAATCTACCTTCCAAGGTTAGTACTAAACTGCCTCTGATACCAACTGTAATGCCCCGACCCCAGTTACCTAGAGTCGGTGCATTATTGCGTAACATTGGCATGATCACAAAAGATCAAGTCTCGAAAGGCTGATTAGTTTAGTAGCCTTGGAAACACTAGATACATTCATAAATGTTATAATACATCATAAAGTGAAAAACTACAATAACATAGTCTCCATTTTCCACACTCATATCCCCTTCAGACTATCCCTACTGGTCATTCCTAAAATACTTATTCACATCCAGGAAAAATTAAAACATTGAAAGGGGTGATCTCAAATGCTCAGTAAGGATAAAAATATAGCAGAAGCTTTCATAAATGAACATAAACATTTAAGGCAATGTATAACTAAACAAAAGCCTTTTAAACATGAACTTCAACATAATATTGAAAAGTAAAATGAAATAATTCCATTTACTTATTCACATGGATATTCTACTGGTTGAATAATCACATGCAATATCAATAACCACTTTCATAATGATGGAATGCATAATGCCAGACTATCATAACCCCGTAGCCAAGGCCTCGTGCCAAGAATACAAATAAGATTTTTTCAAGGCCTCGTGCCAAGACACTATTTTGTCTCATGAGACCATCCGATTAATCGAGGGGCTGTAGCGGGCTCCACCCCTCACTTATTAAGTCCAATGCATTCCTCATATGAACAGGTTTAAACGTATCATAAACCATAACATAGTCATATCACATAAAACATAGATAAAGGGAATATAAAATTTCCACATTTCAATCACATAATATCAATACAACACATTGATATAATAAAAACATTATCAAAACCATTTTCAATACCAAAATAAAAGAAAATTAAAACTTTGTATTTATTTTTCAATTAAAAAAAGTTATTGCTTGTAGAGGAAGCCGAAATTCAAATAATGGTTACGGCAGTGGAGAGGTCGTTGTCACCGCATAGGTACGACAAGAAAAACATTCCTTTTTTTCATTTAGTAAAACACTTCATATAAAAAGATTCTTTTTGAATAAATGTAAAAGTCAAAGGGTTTTATACATCGTATAAAAGAAATTTGTGTATAAAACAAAATATGCCTCAATGAATGGAGATTGACACGAAGTCCCTCAGAAAGATCATTTTTTTAAAATTAAATAAACTTATTATGTGTATTAACTATATATACACATAAATAAAGTATAAATACAAGATAGGATATAATAATATCATGACATAATTCGAAAAGAGGAGATTAACCCAAAGAATAGAAATTGGGTTAAGAAGTTCCCTTACCTCGTGTCTGTCTTGACTCGACCGCTCTTTAACCTCCTGAATAAAAAACTCAATTTAATCTCTACTTTCTTAAGAACCTTTTTCAAGTTCATTATCCCTTTTATATCACTTATTACAATGTTATGAAAATTATGTAGTCATTTAAGTTAATAAGGGTCGTTTTGTCGATCTTTGGTACTTAAGTCAACAATAAACTTCTTATAATTACAAGTTGTTCATGTGGTGAAATATCCATTATATCCAGAATTATATTCATGATTTAGATATCATATATATCATATATATCCAGTATATACATTCATTCATAATATTACGTAACATTTAGAGTAAGAAATGAAATGCATTGTTCATGGAGACGAATAGTCGTACGTACGCATGAACGCTACTTTCATTTATATTTCATATTTAATGGAATGAAATCATAATTATATAATGGTATATTATAATTCCAGTATAATATCATATATAGTATCATTTACTCCATCCTTTCTAAATCCCACATATGGCATTAACGATTCAAATCACTTTGAGGGGGCGGTAGTCCTTACTTCCTAAACTGAAAATATCGTGTTTACCCATAATGGAAACCATAAAGGTATGCCATAAATGAAAAATACAGAAGCTTAAGTAAAACATAAACATATTATATATCATATATAAATATAGTGACATTTTAATGTCCTCTTTTGAAGGTGTTATATGAGTGTTGAACAATCATCGTTTCGTGAGGCAGAAATTCTCCATCCACAAAAACAGTATGTTCTTTAACCATTAGATGTAGGTGTGTGAAAGTTTAGCTCTAATACTTCTTATAAAAACATCCTAGTATATTGAGGATACTGGTGGTGTTACAAAATAAATGAATAAAAAGAGTTTACGGGGTTGGAGAAGAAAAATAAAACATAAGAACATAAGAGAAAACACTACCTTTAAAACGGGTAACTCTTTTTGATTTGAGCTCAAAGGCTTCCTTGGGAAGACTTCTGCCCAAAGTGAGGCTTCTAGAAGTAATAGTGGGATGTGGACAGACAAAATGGGAAGGTGTTGGCCGAGCCAAAGGCTTAAGAGGTGTGGGTAAGTTGGTAGAGGTGGGGGGCTTTTATAAGAGGTGAGGAGGGGTACTCTTGGAAAGTTATAAAAGGTTACTTTATCATAAAATGTTTTTCAGATTTAAAGGGTCCCAAAATTATATATTTTTAGGATAAGGTGATAAGAGTTCTAAATACACCCATAAAATAGGTTTTTGACATGTCTAGGTCTTAGATTTGACATTATCTTTTCATTTTATTTAAATCGTTAAATAATGAGGTAATCAATGCATCATCATGGTGTCATAAATAATTTAATTTATTTAATGTCTAAAAATTATAAAAAAATATCATGATGTAGTAAATCTTTTTATATTTCTAATTAATATTTATAGTAAAAAAATATGACTTGTATAACCCCATTTAATTTTTTTTTTGTAAAACAACTCATGTTTCTGACATTTTTTTTAACATTAAATAAAAAGTTTTTAATGTCATTTTCCTACCAAAGTGGCTCCATGGGGTCACCAAGTTGACCCAGGGATTTTATTGGTCGTAAATAAATCATCCAATAGGGTTAGGACATGTTTCAAGGTCATTTCATATTATTATAACATTATCTTTACCTTAAATTTCACTAATTACCTTTAATCGCGATTAATTAAACTTAAAAGTTACTATTCACCAAAAAATCATTTTAATCCCATTGAACCACATTTTACGTCCTAATGAAAACCATGTATGTCGGATTTTTGAAAATAAAATCACAGAAGTGGTAATGTTTCATTTAAATGAAAAATCATTTTTTTTAACTACCACTTAGTGGTTTCACTATTCATCAAAAATTGAAGTTTTTCAGAACAATGCCAAAATTTCACCATAAGCTATAATTAATATTCCGAATTCAAAAATGATGTCTATTTTACAAAATTACAATCATATAAGTTTCATTAATTAATTTTATAAATAATTCTCGCTGTCACAACAAATAGCCTGTTTTTAAGAAACAATATTTATCAAAAGATTGACAATGGTTTATGTCCAATTTCAAAGTTAAATTAATTATAATGACCACCATTTGATAAAATGGTAAAAATATATTATAATTACACTTTAAAACCACTCAATAGTATAATTTATCACTATAAATTATTTTTATTAAAAAATTCTCTTTTAAGTATTTTTCACTATTTATAAAAAATTGGAAGTTCTTAGAAAAATACCAAAAATTCAACACTGGCTAATTTTGATATTCAGAATCCAAAAATTAAGTCCATTATAAAATATATATAATTTCAAAATGTGGGTATTACTATTCATAATGGATATTTTCATTGGCCGTGGTGTGTTAGAATCTCGAACATGCGTACAATGCAAGCTATTGCATTATTGAAAGAGAAGCGTATCGTGGAAGCTCGGGGTGTTACACAAGGCGGTCTCTCATAAAATATATAATCATATTTACTGACTTTTTCAAGTTTATTTATTATTTTAATTACTATAAATATATTATAACCATAATAATATAATGAATCTATTATCATAAATATACTTATATTTAATTCGGATTATGATACAAGCATTTTCCACCTCTTTTCCATCCTACAGAATACAAAAACATCGCCCATGCTTACATATGGACTACCGTCTCCATATAGCTATATAATTCATTTTCCATAAAAATATTATTTGAAACATTATAAATATATAAATAATGAATATATATGATATTTATAACATAATACTTATTATATAAATATAATATACCATTTACCTCTTTACCCTTCCACCTGTTAAAAAATGGTAACATTACTTGTGCGTACCTGTGGACTACCACCTTCAAAGAGAGATATTTTTAATTTTATATATCTTACATTCATGTATGATTATAAATATTTATATAATGAATATATATGATATTAATTTCATGATTAAAATTTTGGAGATAATAGAACCATGATCAGTATTCAACGACCGGAACTAACGAACGGATCCTTACATTAAAAATGAACACTCAAAAATGATGATTTTAATAAACAAAATTATTAATAAGTTAGTATTATAATGTAATAAGTAGATAAAATATGATATTATATGTATGTAAATGGTTAATTTTTAGAATTTTAATAAATTTAAATTTATTATATAGAAGATTAAAATTACTTACAAAGCAATTTAGACTAGGTGAAAGGTTTTAGATCAAAATTCCATATTTATTCAGGATTGTTTATGTTTAAGTTTAAATTAAGGGAATTATATGATATTTCTATCCAAAACCCCATCTATTTTACTCTAATATTATTATTTATATAAATCAAATTCTTTATTTCATTTTCCTCTTTTTAAGTACTCAAAATTCAAAAATAACGTTTTTATGAAAAACTAACTTTGTTTTTCTATTCGGTCTAGAATAATTTTATTCCATATATATATATTTTATTTAGAATGTTTTCAAGAATGTTTTTTTCAATTATATAATGACTAATAAAATTTATTTTTACCCATTTTTTACTTTTTATAAAATATTTATATTTAATATTCTCCCAATTTATCGAGTAAACCATTTTTTACTAAAGGTGTGAACGAAATATTGGTTTTAATGATTACCATAAAAATTGAAGATTCCTTTATAAGTTTTAATCATTCTTTTAAAAGAAAATATTTTTCCTAATGTTATGATTTTTTAATATAAGTTATTTCAAAATGAATAGTGTATTTTCCTCAAAAAATTATCTAATGATATTTTTACAGTATTTTCATATTTATTATTATCCTTTACTGAATATTATAATTTATTGGGGATATAATATAATGATACTGTCTTCCATATTACTCTAGATAGATTACGACCATGTTTTTCTATTTATTGACTGGGAATAATATTAACATTTCACATGCTAGTTTTTCAATGGGAATGATTATATTGATTATTTATTGAATTATTATTCATTTATTTCATGTGATGAATGCATTGGGATAAGTATGTAATAGGAGAGGATCTTTATATCCCCATGATGCATCAAAGAGTATCATGGGAAAAACTAATTTGGGTATCAAGCATATGAATTACCAATTTATGTATGATGTCCTGGTATAAGGCCAAAACATTAATATTACGATATCCAAAATTATGCATTCTGTAATTTAAAAACTAGTTATCATTATCTTTATGATTATTTATATTGATATTACATCCATGGAAATGTCCCCTTTTTATAATATAAGTCATATGGAATAATTTATTATTGTTTACCTCTTCGATATTAATCATTCGTTTTTTATCCTATTATAGCTTCTCTGTTGTACACTTTACTTTAATAAGCATCTAAGCTCACCCTTTATTGTGTTTTCTTTACCATAAAATATTAATAAGGGATATATGAGTGATTTCAAGGATTGACTAGAATAAATAATAGACTTCTCAGTAGAATTTTTAAGTTGTGTTTCATGTTTTTATATGTAATTTGAGAACCATGTATGTATCTAGTCTACCAATACTACTAAACTATTCAATAATTCATGATGTGATCCCCTATATTTTGTGAGAATGTAGTAAAATATCCACCGAAATTGGGTTTATAGGGTCAGGGTGTTACATCACCAATCTAATGATACTTCCCTATCTAACACAAAACTATGTAAATTAACTATATATGTATATTTTGAACCATTATTTTCTATCCTACAATCCATCAAGGAATTGATTGTATAGATCTAAGATTCATATTCAAGTTCGGTCAATTAACCTTCTCACTCATGAATCCCTAATCAATAGTTCTAAAAAACCACTACCACTCATTGTGGAGGGTAGTCTTCATTAGAAACTACCCATTACAAATACATTATTACCCCATTCACAAGAATATTTCTATTAGAGAAATGATATCTATCAGAAGACCACTCACTCTATGTTCATTTTACTAATAACCCATTCCATCATAATTATTCCAAGTACTCATGATTCCAAACTATTTATGGGTGTTTTACAATATGAACCATGAATGTCATCTCAAATCCATCCTTACTCTATAAATCAAGGTCTCATTTCATCCTAAATATGGTCAAACAACATTCTCTTCCAATTATTACTCTTGAAAAAATTTTAAGTGTAAAAAATTAAAATTTCATAGGCTTTGTATACCATAATTATCTCCATTTATCATCATTACATACATGATTCACATGGATTAACAATATCCATCTATAATAAAATTCTTAAAGAACCATTGAGGAATTTATTCCAAATTTACAGGTTAAGTATGGTTTTCAAACAAGTATTGTACAATGACTTTACCAAGCCCACCATACTTCGATCAAGATTCCATTTTGCCATTTTACACAAAACAAATGATACTTCAAAACCCACTCTCATATCTCCTTAGAAAGAGAGGACTGACTAGACTTTATAACAAATAACTCTATATTCTCATAAGAAAGGGAGTACACGATCCCATACTTCCCTATTGATTTTATAATCTATAACTTCTATGAGTCCCATATTTATATTAATAGGAATTAAAGACTAATTTACAAGGTTAAGTATCCCATAGATCATAACTACTACACCCCAAAGACACCTCACAAAGCACTACCAACTTCTACTCCCATATACACCCAGGGAACCTCAATTTCCTACTCAAACCACTATAGAGTTTCTTATCTATCTAGTATTCCAGACCATACTAGACCATACCCCAAACCTACCTCACCCATTCTAATGTATAAATGAGACTTTCCACAGATCCAGGACTACATATCCTCATCACCAATTTTTATATAACAGAATAACTGATATTACATCCCATATATTTGAAAATTTCCTTAAAATTAATCATCAATATTTTATTATCAATATATGAAGTAATCACACCCAAACATGATCGAGGGATCTTACTTACACTACCTGAACATACTCATATTAAAATTAAATAAAAACAGTAATCACTGAAAAATACATCACCATAGGATCTAATTAATTAAAATGACACAAAATAATTTATTCAATGAAACACCAAATAAATCATTGTTGAAATTTAATTGATTAAAATAACTTATATAGAAATATGTTATCAAACTATATACAATCTTAAACATGTTATATAAGCCTACATATCAAATATGATTCATGTAATCACACCCTACCACTCCTATAGGAAAATAAAAAATAATGAATCATAATCCAAAACACTATTTTGTATAAATATATGAAACTATAATCATCACAACTGATAAAGAAATCCCACTACGTTGGTTACTTGGGAGAAATTCTATATAATTAGTGGTTAGGCACAAACATATATTCCATTCCATGTTCTGAAGAAACTATCCCAATACCACTGATCCCAAAAAAATATATCTAAACAAAATAGCCTAGTACCATTTTATAATGACCTGACCCAACTTTCTTGGTTTGAGTTGGGGAACTGCATGACCGTAGGTGTGTGTCCCTATATTCAAGAGGTTTTTAATTAATTATAAGGTTCTAGTAAATAAATGGGGATATTATACCCTTGATATCACACCCATCCAATAACAAAATATATATAAAACATTATTTATATCACAACATGATATATAATAATAAATAGATGCTAACCATATAAATAATATCACAATTAAATAATAAAATGATAACCCATGTCATGATCAAATATCAATCATTATAAAAGTGATCACCATAGTTGGTTGATTATAAATATAAATATAAAATAGAAATAGAAATATATTAGTGGTACAATGACAACATGGGTCCTAGAATAGGTTTGAGTGCTACCTCTATCTCCCTATTGAGACACCTCATCTCATAATTTATCATAATGTTCTTACCTTAACATGTAACTTGAATGATTAAGACTATGCTTCTAACAAAATGTATGCTCAGGATGTGAGTATGATGCTTAGTAGAACACCACTAATGATACCTTAACATAAATACCATAATATATGTGAAAACATATATTGGTAATAAATAAACAATAATAAACACAACCACCTAATCTTGATCATCATTCACTAACTAGGTCTCCATAATCCTTAACCCTACTCGTTTTGGCTAGTGTTGGTGGAGGTCATAACCATACGCACAAGGATAACTGGAAAGAATATTAAGGTAAGATATTTACATATAAACTCAATACCACTAAATATTTGATAGGAACCAAATATCGATGAGGTTTAATCATAACAAACCTCTCAAATCGGAATCATATGTGGATGAGGGTATAACATAGCCAATCACTCGAGAAAGAATCAAACATTGATGAGGGAATAACATAACCAACCTATTGGATAGGAACTAAATTCCAAAAATAGGAATAACATATCCAACCTATTGGGAATAGACAACATTCCTCAAACTAGAATAGGGGAACTATATCTCAATACTTGATCAACATTAACACATCACACACCTCTATCTCTCTTCAAACACAAAGAACTTATTGTGGATCCCCATGCCGATTCACCCCAAACCGGGGCTCTGAAATACTTGAACTAGCCTAACATAAGTTATAAAATCCCCATGATCTTATAATAAATTAGAAAATATACACACTATTGACTTTGAGTCCTTGGCTATACAT
The DNA here is from genome assembly GCA_963277665.1 of Viscum album. NCBI lineage: Eukaryota > Viridiplantae > Streptophyta > Magnoliopsida > Santalales > Viscaceae > Viscum > Viscum album. The sequence goes on along the minus strand of OY728126.1, from coordinate 795,649,780 downwards.
AATCACAACTCAAGAGGCTCCTATTTTTTCACAACCAACTGGCCCTTTGTTAGAATCGAACACCTCCTCAACACCTCATTAACTTGGTAACACCTACTCTACAACACCAAATCACTCTATACATTCTTGGTATTCCCTTATTACCAAATCAATATAGATTTTACCAACTTGTGACATGGACCACCACACAATGGTATTGTTTTAAGAGCTTCCTCTATTAGGATAACTCACCTATCATTCCCATTAATTATTGAAAAGTCGGTTAGAACAAGATACTTACCCCATATCAGATGATACATCTCATAATTCCAACAATATAGACAAAACATAGTTCCCAATTATATTATTCCCACTCTTATCCACCTAATATGATTTATAGCCTCAATACAAATACCAATCCCACTTAACTCAAGATGCTAGATATCAGTAATTCCAACCACTTTCTCACACGAAGTAGGTTATCACCTCTACCCAAGTGTTAAAATAAAAACCTCACATAACCATTAACAATATTAAACATTTAACTTATTTATTAATTTACAATGGTGGATAACCCATTTGAAATCCACTTTATTCACCATACATTGGTCTTAAAAAATTTGGAATACTTTTTATAACACTTTATATGGCATGTTCCTACTTTGTATATTCACACAATACATTATAAAACATTATAACAAAATCCCAAACACTAATGCATAAAACACATTCTATTCATGCACAAATAAACTTAGGATAATGTTGAGGACCACCTGACTTTAACAATATTTATTCCCTTTACTAAACAAACCCCACAATCCATCATATATTTTCTAACCCTTGTTAGTATTCATGAGCCCCAAATTTATCCCAAGGGTTAACTAACTTAATTATAATATGCTTATAATTAATCTAAAAATTAATACAATTTGATAAAATAGTAAAATTCCTCACTGAGTGGAATAAAATCTCTAAAACCACAAGAATTAAGTGATATACACCTTCTAAACGATCCCATGTACATTTATAAACTAATGCCCCAATTTTCTAAGTTAGCTGATTATACAATTTCATTCTATTTGGAAAAAAATTAAGAAATTATCAAATAAGTGACTTACCTCTAGTGAAACGATATCCAATGGGTCATAATTAACCTCCCTTGTAATCCTCTAGTATTAGCCACAAAAATACCCATTATAATGGAGTTATTTTACTATGCTATGATGAAATCACTTTTTAACCCCTAACTTAATTGAGTAAGGAACCCACTCTAATCACCATATATAAAGTAGAATCATACAAGGGGGAGAGGATAAAATAGTGGAATCCTTTACCTTACTTTATATGAATAGATAAAAATCCCCCCCTAAGGGTGTTATAATTAAAGAGACAAGGAATAAACCTTTTTCCCCAACTAAAAAAACAACCTCGGGTCCTACCGAGTACCTAGTGAATATTCACCAAATACAATATGATTAAACCCACAGAACCCCTAGTTTATCTAATGAGTATCTGGTGGATTTATACTAGGCGCCTGATGGATACTGAAACCACCCTCATTATTCTTTTAATTTACTAAACACCTTTAAATGCACTTTGAGGTTTTCCACCAAAAGTTTCACCTACAACACCCTTATTAATCATTTAAAACACATCCATATTCTCATATTCTCAATACTATTTTATAAAACTAAACTTTACCCCAAAATCAATTCAATATTTTTGGAATGATGTTCTAACAATATCATTTATTAAGTTAATATCAACAACAACCCCTCCCCACTGGTGTCTTACCCCTCCCCTCACTCTTTTCCCTTTACCTCCCCATTTCCTTTCCCTTTACTCTCTACTATACTTGATTCAAGGATCCCTATATATTTTTTATATCTCCTAGTACACCATCAATGGGGCCTATAATATCCTTCAAGGTGGTTCTATTATTCTTGCTGTAAATTCAAAAGGTATTTTTTGATGGTCCCATCATGATTTTTTGCTACTAGAGCCCCTAGACACTGAAACCTGATATGAACTCATGGTCCTTCGTGCCTCTCCATGATGGATTTAGATCAGGGGTAACAAAGTGGGTTTGGGATTTTTGGTTCAACAAGCGACATCTTTTCCAGGTGCTCTCATGTTGGATTACAATTTTTTTGATACTAGTTTCAATTATGTCAACATCCAAAGCCCTCAAATTCTCAAATCCCTACTCTGGATTCAAGTTACTCTACTTATCTCCCAGCCAGATTTAGAGCGGTGGTAAAAACAAGTTTTTGGAATGTGGTATTTGGAGTTCAATGGTGTTCATTTCATTGTTAGAGTTGGTTTATCCAATGAAGATGATCTGGCTCTCTTCATATTCAACATTATTAACTTTCAGAGGTGGAAAAGAAAACATCAATGGAGGTGTTTTTGGTTTTATGGTTTTTTTGTGGTTCATTCCCGAAATTAGTGGTGAAGGTTTTTTTCAACATGTCTTTGATCTATTTGATGCTTTTTAGTGAAGGTTTGTACTTTTTTCTTTGTTTTTTTCTTTTTCATTTATGGTAATGATGGTGGTCATCAGTGTTGTTCGTGAGAGTGTTGTGTCAATGGTGTTTTTTCAATGATGTGGAGAACTCACTCTAAAATGGTGGTTTGATGCTGCACTATAATATGGCTAGTGGTATGATGTGTTTTTTACTTTATGATGGTGATGATGGAATCCAGCGGTCAGTTACTCTCATGTGTGGTGTGGTGAGAGGTTGAAAGTGATAGTGGTGGTGAAAAGATGACAATGATGATGGTGGGTATCATGATGATGATGGAAAGAGATGTGACATGACTTAGGATGAGGTGGGTACTCGTGGATCGAGGAATCCTTGGATTATATGTGTTTCTGAATTTTGAACTTCATTTTGGAATCTTTGAATTTGTATCCCATGAAAGGTTTTTTGGTCACCGCTCAACCATAAAGAAGCTATTTTAAAAATAAAAAAAAGAGAATTTCTAGTCAATGCATTTTTCTATTGATGTTGTTACCCTATAATAATTAAAGAATCAGTTATCATATTCTAAATTTTATTATCCAATATTAGAAAAGTAACATGTTCATTTTACTGATTTTAATCAATGCTCAAATATAACTACCAAACACTAGTCACCTAGAGCTAGTGGGTTCTTTACAACATGTAAATAAGATTATAAGAGATCACATACCCAAGATCCAATGTTTAGTAGTCCTCAGGAGAATAGATGTAGACATGAACAATACCATACATTATTATGACATAAAATTCATGGTATGTCAAATAATTATTTAAATGTTTCGTTTTTCCTCCACTAATGATATCCTTAGAATTTAATACATAGAAATATTTTCATTACCCAGATAAATGGGGAAACAAAACAAAGGGGTGATCTCAGACACTTAGTAAGGGATAACACACAAAATAATATAACTTGACATAATAATGTAATAAATAATATAATAGGAATAAATAAAAATTTATGCCACAAACAGGATATATAATCTAAACATAATCCATGAACATCATGAAAATGGGAATAAATAATCCCATAGATAATAATAAATGATCTCATAATAAATTAATGAGTAATGTCAGACACCATAACTATACTATTAAGGATTTTTCCTAAGACATCATAAATAAAGGGTACACATACACTTAATTCATTTGCTATTTTTTCTCATGTAACCAACCAATAAATTGAGGGGATATATAACTCTTGGCCTCACTCACCACTTAATAAGTCCAATGAATTTATCATATGGAAAAAAGGTTAAATGACACAGTATATAATGTTCTCAAAGGAACTTGTTACATAAACATGGATAAATATCCTGTTATTAACTATATAGAAATAATGGGTGTAAGGATTGTCACGATTTACCTAGTAAAATGAATGGAATAACTATCTAGGAGAACAACCTTCAATTAGAATAATTATGTATACTCACATAAAATAGGATAAATGGATATATAATCAATTCAATAGATTATCTCACTCAATCAAATCATATAATTATCTTGGTTAATACCATTTAATTAGAATAAAGAATTATGGGGTGTTCACACCATATAAAATTAATGGATATATTGTTTTTTTATTTTCTAGATAATCCACTTTTTAACTGGGTTTAGAGGGAACCCTAATGGATATACTATTACATAAAATTTCCCCTATTAATTAAATGATATGAATATAAAGGTGAATACCCTTTATTCCAAATAATGAAACATTTGATGATCACACCATGTAGAATTAATTGATATACATTCATACTAGTAGTTTTTTTGGCACTCATGATTTCATAGATATGAATTTATCATATTACTTATTCATCTCTTAATGTTTTTGGATTTTGGAATTAGATGACATGAAACTTGAGTGGATAGTTTAGGATGAGTGACTGGTTCATAGTTAGTAGTAACCATGTCACTGAACCATATTGAGGGTGTACCTTAAATCCAATGTCTCTTGCATGGTTGGTGTAGGGTTACCATAAATACATATCCAAACTATATAATCTAACCATGTTTTTTTCTTCTGTTTTTTATATTTTTCTTCATTATTTTTATTTGATCCCCTCATATACTTCTCCCAATTTTAGGATACTTATATAAGATCCCTCTTTACTAATGCATCCTCCTCTACTTGGACTCCTTGGTGATTTCCCTCTCATTATCAAGTGATCATCCAAGGTCAAATCAACATTTCCCTTTCATTTTAACTCCTCTCCAATTTTATTTTTTTCTTTATCAATATATTCAACTTTTCTTTCCATAGAAAACCATGGTGGTGGAATCCATGCCTAAGGTTTGTCTAAACTCAAGGATTTTAGTTTATTGAATATTCAAGGTTCCTCTCTTTTCCTAATCATTTTTTATTTGAAGAAGGTGGACTGATATCATTGGTGTGAGGTAAGATAATATATATAAAATCCTTTTATTTTAAATAATCACAAGCTTATGTATTTATAACTAGATTTTTACTAAATTAGTATCGATATCAATTTTATTTGAATGAATTATAATTATCTTCCATAGTTTCAATTATTTTAATAGTCAGCATAATGGATATTTTAATGGAATTTCGATTTTATGTTATTGAAATCCCATTTCATGATCATAAAGTGTTTGTATATATGTTTTTAGACTTTTTTGAGTCTTAATGAATTTGTAAAGGGAGTTTGGAAACATGAATAAATAATAAAAAATGCATTTATTGGTTTTGTTTTGTGATACATATTATAATGTTTTTTTGTTATTGTAAATATTATTTATTATTGTTATTTAGATAATATACATGATTTTGTACTATAACATAAATATTAGAGCTATAATATTGATAATTTATGTTATTATATAGATATTTTACTAGATTCTCATGGCTACCTTGGGTTTCTATGTTGGAATAATGGGATGAGTGATACACTAGCTTAGAATATTCAATAGTTAGTGTCCCCTAGAGTAATTTATTAACTATCTAGGGGTTTTCTACCTTATGAGGCCAATGGGGGTAAGTCAAGGTGTATAATGGTTATGATTAAATCATAGATAAATAATTGGATATATGTTTAGTGAGGTCCTGGGTTATCCCATTTGTATTGAATTTGATATCCCATATTGTGATATGTCTTATGATATGGTTTACTTATCATTTTGATTTACCTTTTAATATTTTTTTATACGTTTCCTTGAATTTTTATCACATGTTCATAATATATTAAGTTTAAAATGTTTTTTATAAATAAAAATTATGTGTGATTTCTTTTCCTTATTCACGTAAAGAAAATAAAGGTAATTTCTATTTTTACATAAAAATGGAGATTTGAATTGTACTTGTAAAAGGAGTTGCGTAGATTATTGCTGGTATCCTACTGGGTGTTAGGTCACAACATTCATACACCCACCCATGTTTATGTAGACTAGGTTTTATCTAATGTGGGTAAATGAAATTGGTCATCGTTCTTTGGTGGTGTTCTATATCCACTTTTATCATGTTTGGTGATGACGATGAATGGGTAGTGAACTCGGGTCATGGGTGATAGTTTATATTGAATTTTGGGATAGTTATAAGGATATATTATGTATTAAAAAATTTATTCATACTCTATTTTTAATCTCTTTTGTATATTAACATGTTATATATCACACATTTACTACTTTGTTATGAATCCATGTTTGGATGATTACTTCAAGATTTATTTCTTATTCCTTATTTGAATGTATTACTATTATGGAATTGTTTATTTTGTTTTCATGATTTGAAAATGTATGGATACTTTATGAAAAATTATTGTTAAGTGAATGATGTATATTTTTATTAAATTTAAAGGGGGAAATCAGTACCAAGGTCTGTGATTGATACTCTCGGTGTTTGTCACCATCCCACGGTGATCGAGAACTCTCTTTGGGAATTATGGAGAGCTATATAAAGTGATATAATATGTTTAAACATGTTTTTAGTTTCAAAATTGTATTAAAAATTTAATGTTTTTTGAGGAGTAATGGTAGAGAAGAGATAATATCTTCATATCTCAATAGGTAGGTATGGGAGAGTATCTAACCCACTCATTCTTTTTCCAAACATGTGTTTCCATGGGAATTCAGTACTTTTTGTTTATGAAACTGATCCTTTTTTTCAATTTATTTTAGGATATTTTTATTAGAACTGTTTTTATTACGAGTTACATTAAATTTTATAAGTTATTTTGAGAAAACATCAAGACATTGAGTGAAAATGGGAAGAGCCATCAGGATTCAGAATTACTGTACATGGTTTGGTATATCATTTACAGACTATAATTTGTCATTTTATGATTCTAGATAGGGTTCATATAGGTGATTTACTATTTGGGAAACCATGTATCTAATCTATTAATTTTTAAAACCACCTAATTATAACTTCTGGAGTTCCTATGGTTTTTATTTTCTTTTACTATTAGTTATTAGTTATTTTACATGAATTGAAGATATTTTCTATGACGAATTAATATTTTTTGGTTTTATGGTAGTCATCTTCACACAATATTGATTTTAAAATTATGTGTTGACTATGTTTTATATTTTGTCTTTTTATAGGAAACACCCCCATAAGGACTCCGATGAATCTTAGAGAGGGAGATTTGGATACTTTTATACAATTAAATCCTCATGTTGACCTATTTTTTTTTTGAGTTAGTCATTTATACCATTCAAAATTTGGTGAGGGAAGGTGTTACAGCCTGAGATATATAGACAAGGGAGGGGTGAATCTGGGTTTAATATTTTTCTTCATATTCGTTAGATCTTGTTCCCATATTGTTAGGAACATGTTAAACCCATCACAATTAGTTTTAAATAAATGAAAAATTTTGAAAAAAAATAGTGCACAATGATTTTACTTGGTTCAACACTAAGGGAAAGTTGAAATAGCATACACATGATTTTATGTCAGTGCAGAAAAACACTAATCTTCACTAGTTCGGTGGATAAAATTATTTTTCAATGGTCACACCATTCTATGATCACTTATTTTACAATGAATTAAATTATAATATAATTTCACCATAGGATAACTTCTGTCTACTGATCCTTACTACATTAGATGAAGAATTCAGCAATTTAATCTCTTTAGGGTTGCTTCCTAATCAGTGTGAATGATGTTTGAGAATGAATCATTAAAATCTAATTTTTATTCTCTAATGATCCCTATAAGTATTTTACTAGATTTTTAGGATTATCTCAAGTCATCTTCACCTAGGTAAAACTTATTCACCTATATCTTTTTACAAGTGTGTGTTTACATAGAGCCCTACCTTTATACAATTTACCACTCACCTAGGTACTTTTTATTGATATCCCTTCACTAGGGATTAGTTTTAAAAAATCCTATACTTAGGTCTAGTTCACACAAATCTTATGCTTGGGTATTAATTCACACAACTCACTTTCTAAAACCCCTTTCCCTCTTCCCATATCATATAGCTATACTCACATAACTACCTTAGCATATCCTTACTCATTGAGATTCCTTTATGTAAGTGTCTTTTTTCATATAACTTTTATCAATCCTAGTTCACGTAGATCCATTTTATCAAGTTACCCATGCATGCTAAAATATCCTCTTAATCATTCTCCCAATATTTTTTAACTCTTAATGAGGGTTAAGCTAGTATTTTTAGGCAAACCCCCCAGTTTTTCTCATCTTTTATTCTCTAAAGTTCTTGATGCATCATTCATGTATCTCCACCCATGAAAGATGTTGTGACTCATGTAACACCTAACTAGTATGAAACATGTTCATGGAACCTTGATCCACTAGTGTACATGACTTTTGTGTGGCACCCAACTTAACCAATGCATGAATATCATTCAGATTAATGTGAAGTCACTTGGACTTGCATGAAATCCAAGCCTTTACACTATAATCATATTTGGAATTCATCTAATGTTTCATAGATTTTTTTGAAATGTAATGGAAAATGTATACATTTTCTTTAAACAAACCCATTAGTTAATCTCTTTCATTAAACTAGAAATGGATTTACAATGAACATAATATCAATCTAAAACATAAATTAATTTCTTTATACTATTCTACACCTTTATTTTTTTGTAAATTCAATTTGAAATAAAATTATTCACAAACATATTACTTATTCTAGATATTAGTGAAATACCCCATACATCACTCTTATTTTTTTTCAAGTAATGCTCGATGTATAAAGAAAGAGTATAAGAGAGAACGTCATGCCTGTAGAGACCCGGATCTTGACTTACATGGACATTACATTACTTTTGCAGAATACTTAGTACATAACAAAAAACACACACACAAGGATCGTAATAGTTTAGTGTCTTTGGAAACTCGGAATATAATCTTCTAATCGTGGTGAAAGATCTTCAAAATCTCCCATAAAGATCGTCCTTTTTTTTACCTAAAACCTTTATTTATATCCTGGGGAAAAGAAAACATAAAAGGGTGAGCTCAAATGCTCAGTAAGGGTAAACAAAATAAATAAAAATCATATCATATCTTTTTGAAAATCATAACCTGCAAAAGAGATCATAATTTCATAACATGGGGTAAATCATGGCAGTGAAATGTAATCACAATAATCATAACCTAAAACATGAAACATTGTGGCATTCACACATAATCATAGAGAATAATTTCTTGTTAGTCAAGACTCATTGCCAAGACTATCTTAGTGGAAAAAGTCCCTTTCTGAATCGAGTAACCCTCGTTTCAGTCCTGTTTCACTGAAACGGTATAACCTACCGTTCCATCCCTGTCTATCTCATGAGATATAAAATCTTTACCCAATTCATTGGAGGGAGATATAGGTCCCACCCATCTTATAATGAATCATTTCTTATGTGTGCCACATAATCATACATCATAGCGTAACCCATGTAATAAAAATGGGATTCTTAAAAAAACATGACATCATAAAACAATTCATATAAGATAAAGGAATTCATAAAAATATTTCCATCACAACATGATCATATCAATGTAATAATAGGGATAAAAACAGAACCCTTTATTATCTTAGATGGAAAATAATTTTGATACAACACTTGAACTCCATTCTTGAGGAAAATATCCTTTCTTTTTCAAAAACACTTTTCCTTTCTTAACATGTCATGCAATTTTAAACTAAAAGATGTTGATTAAAAATAAACATGAAAACTTGTAAAGGAAGCTTCTTGGAAATAATTCTTTAAAAATCCATTCATGCCGTATAAGTTAAAAAAAACATTCTTCCCGTACTTTTGTCGGAAAAGTCAAAAAGTACCTCGTATGAAAAACGACAAAAGATTCCTTTCATATCTTTTACTAAAAACTTACTGAAGGGTAAAATTGGATTTAAACAATTGTAGGTGGATGGAAATAATATTACATATTGAGGAAACATGGATGTGGATGATAAAATACACCACAGTAAATACTAAAGTATAAACAATCTCGGATAAAAATGAGATTGTGATATTTTCCCTTACCTTAGGTCCGATTTACTTCGTAAGTGTCCGAACCTCCTGTATAATAATTTAAATAATGTCATTGACTTATTACAGAATCATATTCATTGTTACGATATCATATATGGTTCACTTATGACTTTATATTACCAGTTCTTTTGTAAATTTCATGTTAAAGTGCGTTTTGGGTAAAATTGTTTCATTTGTCGTCTGTGTTTTGACTTATAATTATTCATATGATTACTTAGATCATGATTACTTAATTACAGAATATAAAACATGATTTATATATATATATTCAGAATATACATATATATAATGAATCAGTAAATGGAAAGAAATACACCGTTCATGGAGACGGTAGTCCGTACGTACGCATGAACGCTGTTTTCGTTTCCTTATTGAATTGAATGGAATTAAGTATATGACATACATATAAATATAAATAATTTCAGTATCATTATTATGTCATATATTTCATTAGAACTTATTATATATACTTTATAATCATTCATGAATGGTTAATCATTGAGAATGAATCTCATCGCGTCGTGGAGACGGTAGTCCGTACGTACGCACGAGCGATGATATTGTTCCCATGGTCGTGGAATTGTGTTGAAGTATATGTATACTATTTCAGTATCAATATCACTTTATAATAATCATATATAGTTACTCATTAAACCATTATACCCATCCAATTAAGGTGGTGGCGGAAAATAAATTACACCACGGTGTGGAGACGGTATTCCGTACGTATGCACGCGCGGTGATTTCCTTTTTCCGTAGGATGGATAGAAGGTTAATTAGAGTTGTATCATATTTATAATAACATGTCAGTATGTAAGTAATACTGATGTTATTACTTTATCATGAAACAACTAAAGAATAAGAAGTTGAAGAAGAAAGAAATTGAAAAGATCGGTAATGGATATTACCTCTTCTTTGAAACGCCTCTTTGAATCCTTCACTTAGGGAACTAAGATTGGTCTTTGAAGAAGACCAGAACCTCTAGGATTATTCTAGGGAAGTGGAGAATGGATTTTGGCAGGGGTTGGCCGAGCTTTAAGGCTCAATGTTGTGTGAGGAAGAGAGGGAGGAGGTGCCCTTTTATAAGGGAGGAGGGGGGCACCTTAGGAATATCTCAAAATATTATTTTATATTAAAGTCAAAATCGGGTTATAATGGTTACAAAGGGTCTTATTTCGAAGGTAAAGTGGGGATGGGTCGCAATCCTATCAACCAATAGGATTTAGACAAGTTTAGGGTATTATTTTAACCTTATCAATTAGATTTAACTCTAAGTTAAATAATTTAACTTTTACTGTGTCTTTTTGTTTTCTTTCACTTCATGGTTAATACACTTACTATAACATGCCAAACGAACCCCAAATTATTTATTATTAATATATATATCCTTATCTAAGTCATTTGGCCGAACCTTAGATTTTTAGGAATAAAATAACAATTAATAATATAATATTAGATTTAAAAACTATTTTGTGTCAATTTTGACACTATTTGATATATGATTTTTGTGAAAGTCATAACAGAATTATATGTTCGAACAAAGTTGATTAAATCAACACTAATATATCATAGTAACCTATAAAATTATCTGAATTCATAACAAGTCTCAAATTACATTTATTTCGGTGTTTATAACATCAATTATGTCAATATTTCATAAATAAGATAATTACTGCATCATAATTGTGTCATAAATAAATTAAATTATTTAATGTTTAAAAATTATAAATAAAATACCATTATGTAGGAAATCTTTTTAGATTTCTAATGAATATTTATAGTCTAATTTATCTTATGTATAACCCCATATTAAAAATTATTTACTTATTAAACTTTGATTTTAACTATTTCAACCCTTCTTTAAATAAATTAATAATAAATGTCCTAATCTAACCCAAGTGGGCCTAAATGGTCATATTTTATTCATAAGGTTGTTTTTGGTCGAATTACACTTATCCAATAGAATTAGGACATGTGTTAGGGTAATAGTAATATCATATTTACCCTTAGTTACCCTATTTACTATTAACCGCGGTAAAAAAAGTAAAAAGTTACTATTCACCAAAAAATTATTTTTATCTCATTGAACCACATTTTACTTACTGATATCAACCGTGTCTCTTGGATTTTCGAAATTCCATTCACAGAAGCGGTAAAATTAAGTTTTATGCAAAATTCAGTTTTTAACTTCCACTTAGTAGTTTCACTATTCATCAAAAATTTATGTTTTTCAGAACAATGCCAAAATTTCATCCTAAGCTATATTTCATATTCCGAATTCAAAAATGAAGTATATTTTACCAAATTCATAACATAGAAGTTGCATTAATTAATTTTATAATTAAATCCCGCTGTTAAAACAAATAGCGTGTTTTTAAGAAACAATATCTATCAAAAGATTGACACTTGATTATGTCTGGTTTAAATGTCAAATTACATTCAATGACCAACATTGTATTAAATTGTAAAAATATATTCTAAATATACTTTAAAACCACTCAAATTAATAATTTATCACTATTAATTATTTCGATTAAAAAAGTTGTTTTTAATTATAATTTAGTAATTTTCACTATTCATCAGAATATGAAAGTTATCCGAAAAGTACCAAAATTTCACCTTAGGCTAAATTCGATACTCTGAATCTATAAATGAAGTCCATTTTGAAAAATAAAATTTACAAAATTTCCAAAAGTGGTTATTACTATTCACAACAGCTAGTTTTAATAATATCTTAATAGCATATCGTTGTTTAGCGAAACATGGTGTTGCGTACAACACACGCTATCGAGGAAGGTTGCGATTGCGTGTAATGCAAGGCAAGTCAAGGATGTGTGTTGTGCAATCTCCTTTTGGTGTAGCGTACAACACAAGACATAAATAAAATTAAAAGGAACATTTTTCATAAAATCTCGGGCTGTTACATTCTACCCCCCTTAAAATGAATTTCGCCCTCGAAATTCGTCGGGGTTATAAATGGTTTACTATTCTAAAGATTCTTTAATAGAAACCAACATCGTAAAAAAATACCAAAACCTGGCTTTAAAAACTAAAGTATGAAACGTAACGGTTACCCAAATAAACTAATCACTGGGTTTCCACATAGGTGAAAATATGGATATGGAAGAAAAATCTAACCATCGTGTTCTGATGGAGAGTGGTAGAGAACATGGCTATGGAAAAGCCAGTAGTCACAAATCCATAGATTTGTGATGATATAAGGTACCATCTGATTCATCAGATATAAGATCACTAGGACAACATTTTTGGTTTTTAAGATAATTTCCCTAAAGTTGAAAATTTGAATTATAATAAATACTTACTTTATTTTGGTACAATGTCACTGTTGTTCATGCCTTGAACAATTTCCACTTCATCTCTTAAATAAATGAAGTTGAATTTGTTATTCGTGAAGTGTTAGCAGATCATGTGATAGAATGACGGGTCATTCCATCTGTCTCAAACAAAAGGTTAGCAAAAATTATATACATAAGTTGATCTATAGTGAGATTAATCATATATGGTTCCTAAAATGGACTTATACTTCATATATCATACCGCTTAATATAATAAAACTAGTTTCTACTAAACAGGGACTTCCTGTAGGCCAGTGGTAGGCGATAAAGGCTAGTCGCATTTTGGTTGTGGGTTTGATTCCCACAGCCTTGTCCGAAGCGATGGGCTGTCGCCCGTCCTGCAGGTTGTCCTTTTTCTAAAACTATATTACTATAACATCCCATCAATAATATCGAAAAAAAACTACTATCCTTAAACAATACTAACTTATGTCCAACATAATCCATTCCAATCTTTAGGCTTATCCATAGTGTAAATGATTACAAGAGATTTAACACCATCGTCGATCCCCATATATCATAAGATATGTCTTGTTGGTCACATTCCAAACATTCAAAGGCCTTAATCAAGTATTTTCTTGAATACCCATTGAACCTTAGTGAAAACATGAATTTAGTTAAAAGTTAAATCTTTCCACATACCACAATCCAAAAATTCTCTATACTCAAACCATGATATAACCTTCTCCTTATATTAGTCATGAGCTCATGAATACAATCAAACACATCATTATCTTATTATTCCTTCATTATGCGCATATCATCTAAATTCCAAAAATATCTGAATAACCTTTCATGGATAGTGGTACCATTAATCATACACTTTCATAACTCAAGAAAAGACAACAGTGTAACAGTCCTTAGATGTCTCTTTATTCCATAGTACCATGAGATTTCTTATACAACATTACACATGATAAACATGTAATCATTCCACTACATTCTTAAACCATTGACCATGCTTCAACAATTCTTTCATCTCACATATCATTTGTAGTCTCTTCATCATCATCAACATAAATACTTCCCATATGACCATATTGATTATCATCATAAGACTTTCCCTTAGGGCATTGGTTTGCATAATGCCCGTACATTCCACATTTAAAACATTTAACCATTGTTGATGTCGTAGCAATACCATTATCCTCATCCATGGTGTTAATTGAACCTTTTCCTTTGCACTTACTGGCTTTGTGTCCTTCTTTTCCACACCCAAAGCATCTTCCAGTTCCTTTGAAACATTCTCCTTGATGCCTCTTCCCATATGATTTACATAGGGGAAATTGAACTTTCTTTCCTCTATGATCATCATGAAACTCCATCTTTCTCTTATTAGCCGAGTCAGGAAACTTACCAAATTTTACTTTATTGATCATATTATGAGATTGCTGATTCGGCATAATAATGATGTTTGGACTTCCAAATCCCATTTCATTTGGTTGATCATGAATAATATCATTCCATTGTCCATCATATCCTCTATTATCGTGAATCATCTTGTTTCCAGCCATTTTCTAAAACCCAAAAAGAATAGTGTGAGAGGCAAAAATCATGCTAGGGAAAACAACATAATAAAGGGGGAGTACCTTCAATATCTAACATATTAGGTTTAATTCTATGATCGTTAGCGTAGTTCTAGTACTATAACATATACGTATACTTAACCTTAGGGACATCCCTAGACATACCGTAGAAATATCTCTAGGGATCTCACTAACGTTTTCGCATACTAGTTTCCAAAGGTTGACTAAACCTTTCCTCTGATACCAACTATAGAGAACCGGATCTTGACTTACATGGACATTACATTACTTTTTCGGAATACTTAGTACAAAACAAAAAAACACACACACAAGGATCATAATAGTTTAGTGTCTTTGGAAACTCGGAATATAATCTTCTAATCGTGGTGAAAGATCTTCAAAATCTCCCATAAAGATCTTCCTTTTTTTTACCTAAAACCTTTCTTTATATCCTGGGGAAAAGAAAACATAAAAGGGTGAGATCAAATGCTCAGTAAGGGTAAACAAAAGAAATAAAAATCATGTCATATCTTTTTGAAAATCATAACCTGCAAAAGAGATCATAATTTCATAACATGGGGTAAATCATGGCAGTGAAATGTAATCACAATAATCATAACCTAAAACATGAAACTTTGTGGCATTCACACATAATCATATAGAATCATTTCTTGTTAGTCAAGACTCATTGCCAAGACTATCTTAGTGGACAAAGTCCCTTTCTGAATCGAGTAACCCTCGTTTCAGTCCTGTTTCACTGAACCGGTATAACCTACCGTTCCATCCCTGTCTATCTCCTGAGATATAAAATCTTTACCCAATTCATTGGAGGGAGATATAGGTCCCACCCATCTTATAATGAATCCTTTCTTATGTGTGCCACATAATCATACATCATAGAGTAACCCATGTAATAAAAATGGGATTCTTAAAAAAACATGACATCATAAAACAATTCATATAAGATAAAGGAATTCATAAAAATATTTCCATCACAACATGATCAAATCAATGTAATAATAGGGATAAAAACATAACCCATTATTATCTTAGATGGAAAATAATTTTGATACAACACTTGAACTCCATTCTTGAGGAAAATATCCTTTCTTATTCAAAAACACTTTTCCTTTCTTAACATGTCATGCAATTTTAAACTAAAAGAAGTTGATTAAAAATAAACATGAAAAGTTGTAAAGGAATCTTCTTGTAAATAATTCTTTAAAAATCCATTCATGCCGTATAAGTTAATAAAACATTCTTCCCGTACTTTTGTCGGAAAAGTCAAAAAGTACCTCGTATGAAAAACGACAAAAGATTCCTTTCATATATTTTACTAAAAACTTACTGAAGGGTAAAATTGGATTTAAACAATTGTAGGTGGATGGAAATAATATTACATATTGAGGAAACATGGATGTGGATGATAAAATACACCCCAGTAAATACTAAAGTATAAACAATCTCGGATAAAAATGAGATTGTGATATTTTCCCTTACCTTAGGTCCGATTTGCTTCGTAAGTGTCTGAACCTCCTGTATAATAATTTAAATAATGTCATTGACTTATTACAGAATCATATTCATTGTTAAGATATCATATATGGTTCACTTATGACTTTATATTACCCGTTCTTTTGTAAATTTCATGTTAAAGAGCGTTTTGGGTAAAATTGTTTCATTTGTCGTCCGTGTTTTGACTTGTAATTATTCATATGATTACATAGATCATGATTACTTAATTACAGAATATAAAACATGACTTATATATATATATTCAGAATATACATATATATAATGAATCAGTAAGTGGAAAGAAATACACCGTTCATGGAGACGGTAGTCCGTACGTACGCATGAACGCTGTTTTCGTTTCCTTATTGAATTGAATGGAATTAAGTATATGACATACATATAAATATAAATAATTTCAGTATCATTATTATGTCATATATTTCATTAGAACTTATTATATATACTTTATAATCATTCATGAATGGTTAATCATTGAGAATGAATCTCATCGCGTCGTGGAGACGGTAGTCCGTACGTACGCACGAGCGATGATATCGTTCCCATGGTCGTGGAATTGTGTTGAAGTATATGTATACTATTTCAGTATCAATATAAATTTATAATAATCATATATTGTTACTCATTAAACCATTATACCCATCCAATTAAGGTGGTGGAGGAAAATAGATTACACCACGGCGTGGAGACGATATTCCGTACGTACGCACGCGCGGTGATTTCCTTTTTCCGTAGGATGGATAGAAGGTTAATTAGAGTTGTTTAATATTTATAATAACATTTCAGTATGTAAGTAATACTGATTTTATTACTTTATCATGAAACAACTAAAGAAGAATAAGTTTAAGAAGAAAGAAATTGAAAAGATCGGTAATGGATATTACCTCTTCTTTGAAACGCCTCTTTGAATCCTTCACTTAGGGAACCAAGATTGGTCTTTGAAGAAGACCAGAACCTCTAGGATAATTCTAGGGAAGTAGAGAAGGGATTTTGTCAGGGGTTGGCCGAGCTTGAAGGCTCAATGTTGTGTGAGGAAGAGAGGGAGGAGGTGCCCTTTTATAAGGGAGGAGAGGGGCATCTTAGGAATATCTCAAAATATTATTTTATATTAAAGTCAAAATCGGTTTATAATGGTTCCAAAGGGTCTTATTTCGAAGGTAAAGTGGGGATGGGTCGAAATACTATCAACCAATTGGATTTAGACAAGTTTAGGGTATTATTTTAACCTTATCAATTAGATTTAACTCTAAGTTAAATAATTTAACTTTTACTGTGTCTTTTTGTTTCCTTTCACTATATGGTTAATACACTTACTATTACATGCCAAACGAACCCCAAATTATTTATTATTAATAT
This sequence comes from Viscum album, assembly GCA_963277665.1. Lineage (NCBI taxonomy): Eukaryota > Viridiplantae > Streptophyta > Magnoliopsida > Santalales > Viscaceae > Viscum > Viscum album. The sequence goes on along the minus strand of OY728126.1, from coordinate 795,632,029 downwards.
ATATATCCTTATCTAAGTCATTTGGCCGAACCTTAGATTTTTAGGAATAAAATAACAATTAATAATATAATATTAGATTTAAAAACTATTTTGTGTCAATTTTGACACTATTTGATATATGAGTTTTGTGAAAGTCATAAAAGAATTATATGTTCTAAAAAAGTTGATTACATCAACACTAATATATCATAGTAACCTAGAAAATTAGTGGAATTTATAAAAAGTCTCAAATTACATTTATTTTGGTGTTTATAACATCAATTATGTCAATATTTCATAAATAAGATAATTACTGCATCATAATTGTGTCATACAAAATTAAATTATTTAATGTCTAAAAATTATAAATAAAATAACATTATGTAGGAAATCGTTTTATCTTTCTAATGAATATTTATAGTCGAATTTATCTTATGTATAACCTAATATTACAAATGATTTACTTATTAAACTTTGATTTTAACTATTTCAACCCTTCTTTAAATAAATTAATAATAAATGTCCTAATCTAAACCAAGTGGGCCTAAATGGTCATATTTTATTCATAAGGTTGTTTTTGGTCGAATTACACTTATCCAATAGAATTAGGACATTTTTTAGGGTAATAGTAATATCATATTTACCCTTAGTTACCCTATTTACTATTAACCGCGGTAAAAAAAGTAAACAGTTACTATTCACAAAAAAAAATTATTTTTATCTCATTGAACCACATTTTACTTACTGATATCAACCGTGTCTGTCGGATTTTCGAAATTCCATTCACAGAAGCGGTAAAATTAAGTTTTATGCAAAATTCAGTTTTTAACTACCACTTAGTAGTTTCACTATTCATCAAAAATTGATGTTTTTCAGAACAATGCCAAAATTTCATCCTAAGCTATATTTCATATTCCGAATTCAAAAATGAAGTCTATTTCACCAAATGCATAACATAGAAGTTGCATTAATTAATTTTATAATTAAATCCCGCTATTAAAACAAATAGCGTGTTTTTAAGAAACAATATCTATCAAAAGATTGACACTTGATTATGTCTGGTTTAAATGTGAAATTACATTCAATGACCAACATTGTATTAAATTGTAAAAATATATTCTAAATATACTTTAAAACCACTCAAATTAATAATTTATCACTATTAATTATTTCGATTAAAAAAGTTATTTTTAATTATAATTTAGTAATTTTCACTATTCATCAGAATATGAAAGTTATCCGAAAAGTACCAAAATTTCACCTTAGGCTAAATTCGATACTCCGAATCCATAAATGAAGTCCATTTTGAAAAATAAAATTTACAAAATTTCAAAAAGTGGTTATTACTATTCACAACAGCTAGTTTTAATAATATCTTAATAGCATATCGTTGTTTAGCGAAACTTGGTGTTGCGTACAACACACGCTATCGAGGAAGGTCGCGATTGCGTGTAATGAAAGGCAAGTCAAGGATGTGTGTTGTGCAAGCTCCTTTTGGTGTAGCGTACAACACAAGACATAAATAAAATTAAAAGGAACATTTTTCATAAAATCTCGGGCTGTTACATTCTACCCCCCTTAAAATGAATTTCGCCCTCGAAATTCGTCGGGGTTATAAATGGTTTACTATTCGAATGTTTCTTTCATAGAAACCAACATCGTAAAAAAAATACCAAAACCTGGCTTTAAAAACTAAAGTATGAAACGTAATGGTTACCCAAATAAACTAATCACTGGGTTTCCACATAGGTGAAAATATGGATATGGAAGAAAAATCTAACCATCGTGTTCTGATGGAGAGTGGTAGAGAACATGGCTATGGAAAATCTAGTAATCACAAATCCATAGATTTGTGATGATATAAGGTACCATCTGATTCATCAGGTATAAGATCACTAGGACAACATTTTTGGTTTTTAAGATCATTTCCCTAAAGTTGAAAATTTGAATTATAATAAATAATTACTTTATTTTGGTACAATCTCACTGTTGTTCATGCCTTGAACAATTTCCACTTCATCTCTTAAATAAATGAAGTTGAATTTGTTATTCGTGAAGTGTTAGCAGATCATGTGATAGAATGACGGGTCATTCCATCTGTCTCAAACAAAAGGTTAGAAAAAATTATATACATAAGTCGATCTATAGTGAGATTAATCATATATGGTTCCTAAAATGGACTTATACTTCATATATCATACTGCTTAATATAATAAAACTAGTTTCTACTAAACAGGGACTTCCTGTAGGCTAGTGGTATGAGATAAAGGCCAGTCGCATTTTGGTTGTGGGTTCGATTCCCACAGCCTCGTCCGAAGCGATGGGCTATCGCCCGTCCTGCAGGTTGTCCTTTTTCTAAAACTATATTACTATAACATCCCATCAATAATATCGAAAAAAAACTTCTATCCTTAAACAATACTAACTTATGTCCAACATAATCCATTCCAATCTTTAGTCTTATCCATAGTGAAAATGATTACCAGAGATTTAACACCATCGTCGATCCCCATATATCATAAGATATGTCTTGTTGGTCACATTCCAAACATTCAAAGGCCTTAATCAAGTATTTTCTTGAATACCCATTGAACCTTAGTGAAAACATGAATGTAGTTAAAAGTTAACTCTTTCCACATACCACAATCCAAAAATTCTCTATACTCAAACCATGATATAACCTTCTCCTTATATCATTCATGAGCTCATGAATACAATCAAACACCTCATTATCTTATTATTCCTTCATTATGCGCATATCATCTAAATTCCAAAAATATCTGAATAACCTTTCATGGATAGTGGTACCATTAATCATACACTTTCATAACTCAAGGAAAGACAACAGTGTAACAATCCTTAGTTGTATCTTTATTCCATAGTACCATGATATTTCTTATACAACATTACACATGATAAACATGTAATCATTCCACTACATTCTTAAACCATTGACCGAGCTTCAACAATTCTTTCATCTCACATATAATTTGTAGTCTCTTCATCACCATCAACATAAATACTTCCCATATGACCATACAGATTATCTTCATAAGACTTTCCCTTAGGGAATTGGTTTGAATAATGCCCGTACATTCCACATTTAAAACATTTAACCATTGTTGATGTCGTATCAATACCATTATCCTCATCCCTGGTGTTAACTGAACCTTTTCCTTTGCACTTACTGGCTTTGTGTCCTTATTTTCCACACCCAAAGCATCTTCCAGTTCCTTTGAAACATTCTCCTTGATGCCTCTTCCCACATGATTTACATAGGGGAAATTGAACTTTATTTCCTCTATGATCATCATGAAACTCCATCTTTCTCTTATTAGCCGAGTCGGGAAACATACCAAATTTTACTTTATTGATCATATTATGAGATTGTTGATTCGGCATAATAATGATGTTTGGACTTCCAAATCCCATTTCATTTGGTTTCTCATGAATAATATCATTCCATTGTCCAGCATATCCTCTATTATCGTGAATCATCTTGTTTCCAACCATTTTCTAAAACCCAAAAAGAATAGTGTGAGAGGAAAAAATCATGCTAGGGAAAACAACATAATAAAGGGGGAGTACCTTCAATATCTAACATCTTAGGTTTAATTCTATGATCGTTAGCGTAGTTCTAGTACTATAACCTATACGTATACTTAACCTTAGGGCATCCCTAGACATACCGTAGAAATATCTCTAGGGATCTCACTAACGTTTTCGCATCCTAGTTTCCAAAGGTTGACTAAACCTTTTCTCTGATACCAACTGTAGAGACCCGGATCTTGACTTACATGGACATTACATTACTTTTGCGGAATACTTAGTACATAACAAAAAACACACACACAAGGATCGTAATAGTTTAGTGTCTTTGGAAACTCGGAATATAATCTTCTAATAGTGGTGAAAGATCTTCAAAATCTCCCATAAAGATCTTCCTTTTTTTTACCTAAAACCTTTCTTTATATCCTGGGGAAAAGAAAACATAAAAGGGTGAGCTCAAATGCTCAGTAAGGGTAAACAAAAGAAATAAAAATCATATCATATCTTTTTGAAAATCATAACCTGCAAAAGAGATCATAATTTCATAACATGGGGTAAATCATGGCAGTGAAATGTAATCACAATAATCATAACCTAAAACATGAAACTTTGTGGCATTCACACATAATCATAGAGAATCATTTCTTGTTATTCAAGACTCATTGCCAAGACTATCTTAGTGGACAAAGTCCCTTTCTGAATCGAGTAACCCTCGTTTCAGTCCTGTTTCACTGAACCGGTATAACCTACAGTTCCAGCCCTGTCTATCTCATGAGATATAAAATCTTTACCCAATGCATTGGAGGGAGATATAGGTCCCACCCATCTTATAATGAATCCTTTCTTATGTGTTCCACATAATCATACATCATAGCGTAACCCATGTAATAAAAATGGGATTCTTAAAAAAACATGACATCATAAAACAATTCATATAAGATAAAGGAATTCATAAAAATATTTCCATCACAACATGATCAAATCAATGTAATAATAGGGATAAAAACAGAACCCTTTATTATCTTAGATGGAAAATAATTTTGATACAACACTTGAACTCCATTCTTGAGGAAAATATCCTTTCTTCTTCAAAAACACTTTTCCTTTCTTAACATGTCATGAAATTTTAAACTAATAGACGTTGATTAAAAATAAACATGAAAACTTGTAAAGGAATCTTCTTGGAAATATTTTTTTAAAAATCCATTCATGCCGTATAAGTTAAAAAAACATTCTTCCTGTACTTTTTTCGGAAAAGTCAAAAAGTACCTCGTATGAAAAACGACAAAAGATTCCTTTCATATCTTTTACTAAAAACTTACTGAAGGGTAAAATTGGATTTAAACAATTGTAGGTGGATGGAAATAATATTACATATTGAGGAAACATGGATGTGGATGATAAAATACACCCCAGTAAATACTAAAGTATAAACAATCTCGGATAAAAATGAGATTGTGATATTTTCCCTTACCTTAGGTCCGATTTGCTTCGTAAGTGTCCGAACCTCCTGTATAATAATTTAAATAATGTCATTGACTTATTACAGAATCATATTCATTGTTACGATATCATATATGGTTCACTTATGACTTTATATTACCCGTTCTTTTGTAAATTTCATGTTAAAGAGCGTTTTGGGTAAAATTGTTTCATTTGTCATTCGTGTTTTGACTTGTAATTATTCATATGATTACTTAGATCATGATTACTTAATTACAGAATATAAAACATGATTTATATATATATATTCAGAATATACATATATATAATGAATCAGTAAATGGAAAGAAATACACCGTTCATGGAGACGGTAGTCCGTACATACGCATGAACGCTGTTTTCGTTTCCTTATTGAATTGAATGGAATTAAGTATATGACATACATATAAATATAAATAATTTCAGTATCATTATTATGTCATATATTTCATTATAACTTATTATATATACTTTATAATCATTCATGAATGTTAATCATTGAGAATGAATCTCATCGCGTCGTGGAGACGGTAGTCTGTACGTACGCACGAGCGATGATATCGTTCCCATGGTCGTGGAATTGTGTTGAAGTATATGTATACTATTTCAGTATCAATATCAATTTATAATAATCATATATAGTTACTCATTAAACCATTATACCCATCCAATTAAGGTGGTGGCGGAAAATAGATTACACCACGGCGTGGAGACGGTATTCCGTACGTACGCACGCGCAGTGATTTCCTTTTTCCGTAGGATGGATAAAAGGTTAATTAGAGTTGTTTCATATTTATAATAACATGTAATTATGTAATTAATACTTATGTTATTACTTTATCATGAAACAACTAAAGAAGAAGAAGTTGAAGAAGAAAGAAATTGAAAAGATCGGTAATGGATATTACCTCTTCTTTGAAACGCCTCTTTGAATCCTTCACTTAGGGAACTAAGATTGGTCTTTGAAGAAGACCAGAACCTCTAGGATAATTCTAGGGAAGTGGAGAAGGGATTTTTTCAGGGGTTGGCCGAGCTTGAAGGCTCAATGTTGTGTGAGGAAGAGAGGGAGGAGGTGCCCTTTTATAAGGGAGGAGAGGGGCACCTTAGGAATATCTCAAAATATTATTTTATATTAAAGTCAAAATCGGTTTATAATGGTTCCAAAGGGTCTTATTTCGAAGGTAAAGTGGGGATGGGTCGAAATACTATCAACCAATAGGATTTAGACAAGTTTAGGGTATTATTTTAACCTTATCAATTAGATTTAACTCTAAGTTAAATAATTTAACTTTTACTATGTCTTTTTGTTTTCTTTCACTATATGGTTAATACACTTACTATAACATGCCAAACGAACCCCAAATTATTTATTATTAATATATATATACTTATCTAAGTCATTTGGCCGAACCTTAGATTTTTAGGAATAAAATAACAATTAATAATATAATATTAGATTTAAAAACTATTTTGTGTCAATTTTGACAATATTTGATATATGATTTTTGTGAAAGTCATAACAGAATTATATGTTCGAACCAAGTTGATTAAATCAACAATAATATATCATAGTAACCTAGAAAATTAGTGTAATGCATAAAAAGTCTCAAATTACATTTATTTTGGTGTTTATAACATCAATTATGTCAATATTTCATAAATAAGATAATTACTGCATCATAATTGTGTCATAAATAAATTAAATTATTTAATGTATAAAAATTATAAATAAAATACCATTATGTAGGAAATCTTTTTATCTTTCTAATGAATATTTATAGTCGAATTTATCTTATGTATAACCCCATATTAAAAATGATTTACTGATTAAACTTTGATTTTAAATATTTCAACCCTTCTTTAAATAAATTAATAATAAATGACCTAATCTAACCCAAGTGGGCCTAAATGGTCATATTTTATTCATAAGGTTGTTTTTGGTCGAATTACACTTATCCAATAGAATTAGGACATGTGTTAGGGTAATAGTAATATCATATTTACCCTTAGTTACCCTATTTACTATTAACCGCGGTAAAAAAAGTAAAAAGTTACTATTCACCAAAAAATTATTTTTATCTCATTGAACCACATTTTACTTACTGATATCAACCGTGTCTGTCGGATTTTCGAAATTCCATTCACAGAAGTGGTAAAATTAAGTTTTATGCAAAATTCAGTTTTTTACTACCACTTAGTAGTTTCACTATTCATAAAAAATTGATGTTTTTCAGAACAATGCCAAAATTTCATCCTAAGCTATATTTCATATTCCGAATTCAAAAATGAATTCTATTTTACCAAATTCATAACATAGAAGTTTCATTAATTAATTTTATAATTAAATCCCGCTGTTAAAACAAATAGCGTGTTTTTAAGAAACAATATCTATCAAAAGATTGACACTTGATTATGTCTGGTTTAAATGTGAAATTACATTCAATGACCAAAATTGTATTAAATTGTAAAAATATATTCTAAATATACTTTAAAACCACTCAAATTAATAATTTATCACTATTAATTATTTCGATTAAAAAATTTGTTTTTAATTATAATTTAGTAATTTTCACTATTCATCAGAATATGAAAGTTATCCGAAAAGTACCAAAATTTCACCTTAGGCTAAATTCGATACTCCGAATACATAAATTAAGTCCATTTTGAAAAATAAAATTTACAAAATTTCAAAAAGTGGTTATTACTATTCACAACAGCTAGTTTTAATAATATCTTAATAGCATATCGTTGTTTAGCGAAACTTGGTGTTGCGTACAACACACGTTATCGAGGAAGGTCGCGATTACGTGTAATGCAAGGAAAGTCAAGGATGTGTGTTGTGCAAGCTCCTTTTGGTGTAGCATACAACACAAGACATAAATAAAATTAAAAGGAACATTTTTCATAAAATCTTGGGCTGTTACAATGCCTCATTTATTTCCTTATTCCATAAATTCCCCAATATTTTTAATCATTCAACTTCATTATTTAAAAATCATCATTCCCCATGGATTATATATCCACTTGAATTTGAAATCATATAATCCCCCTGAATGTGAGAGTTTTTCTATGAAAACACTTTCTGATAAAATGAATTTTAGGAATTATCCATTGAATTTCATATTAATTTATTCCCATTTGACAATAAACCTAAAGAGAAAAGAGATAATAAAAATTAAATCAAACAAATATAGGACTAGATGAAAATTATAGAGGATATAAATACTAACCTCCTCAAGCTGAGGGAGATGGTTGAACTCAACGTTTCTACTAGTGTTTCTAAAAAAATGAGTTTGGAAAAAAATTTCATGATTAAATCCACTTCTTTTTTATTCCATTATATTCCATTGTGACCATTCCTTACCTTACATTTTATTTAATATGGTGATACCTAATCACAATATACTTGGTACATTAGTTCTGTACATTATTTTTCATGAGATCAATATCACTCTTGTTATCACAGAATAAAACCATAGGCTATTTGACTTATTCATTAATACCCTTAAACTATTAATTCATCTAGAGAAGATGAGTGAATTATTTGGTTACTATATTTAACTTTTTTTCTACAGTTCTCAGTGAAGTGCTTTCCTACTTCTTACCCGGTCAAACAACATATTTACTACCAAAAAAAGAGTGCACCACCACTTACAGATTTTTAGTCTAACACATCATAAACATTGTCCGTAACATAAAACATTTATAATTCATGATTCTTCCCAGCATAAAAGAGTAATCCAAAATAAATAGTACCCTAGATATACCACATGATTCCTTTAATGTCTATGAGATATTCATCATTCAGAATCCTAAAAAAATGGGATGTTAAGCATGTTTTATAATCTATATCTAGTTGAGTTTCTATCAAATACATCAAACTTCCAATTATTATTCAATAAAACATAAGATCCAAAGATTTTACATAATCAAAATTTCTATGGTTGGTTATAATCAAAATTAAATTTTACATTGGTTTGGAATCATGCATGTAAAATTTCTTCACCACATCAATCACATACTTATCCTATAAAAAAAATATAAATATCATTATGAATCAATTGTAGCCCCAAAAACTATGTAAGCTCTCTAATTATAAACATCTAAAACTAAAAAATTATCAGTATATAAAATTAATCAATAGATTTATACCCACTTCTACCAAATATGATTTACCCACATAGACTAGCACTGTGAACTATTCTTTCTTGGATGTTTTCACATAGATATTTTGATCAGCACTGCCCATTTTGAAATATGGCTTCTTTAAGTATGAATCATATCAAGAATACCATTCTAATGGTTCTTAATTTATATCATACATGGTATTCCTCAATTACGCACCTTGGTTTCATCATTATTAATCAAGAAACCCACTGGTTACTCAATATAAACCTTCTCTTGGAGTACCTCATTCACTAATACTTTTTTTACATCCATTTGATAATTTTGAAACCTATTCAGATTAAAATTTTCAAGAAGATTTGGATTTACTCAATTAGAGAAACCGGTGAATATGATATCATGTGCATGTGATATATGAGAGAGGTGTCTTAGTGGACCCTAAAAATACATAGGCTTTTATAACTTGGGAGAAGCTCAAAAATGTGTTTGATATCTGGAACCTCTTGGGGTTGTCATGTTATATAGATGGTTTGTTCAGGATATCTCTAAGATCACATCCTCGATGAATTTTTTAACCTATAAGGGTGTAAAGTTTGAGTGGAACAAAAAGTATCGTAGATGTTTTTAGGAGATGAAGGTGATGTTGACTTCAAAATTAATTCTTATTCTTATAGAACCACATTCAGGTTATGATCTTTTCTGTAATTCTTCTAGTATGGTTTTGGGATGTGTCTTAATGTAGGGGAAATAGGTGGTGGCCTATGGCTCAGTATAGTTTCACCCACATAAGATAAACTACCCTACCCATGATCTTGAGTTGGAAAAGTTTATTCATGCACTCAAAATGTGGTGAAACCTGGGATAGAAATTTACTATGTATTCTAATCATAAGAGCCTAAAATATATTTTTAATCAAAGTGATTTAAACTTACAACATATATTCTAGGTAGAGTATTCTTAGAATTTTAATTTTGATATCACATACACTCCTGGGAAATTATATGTGGTTACTGATGAATTGAAAATAAAATTATCAAAACAAGCCATGAAGGAATATGTTGAGGAGTGGTATCTAAGGAGTTTGTTTGTTGAGATGATCTTGTGAGTAGAATGGGTTGGTGTATAGGTTTTATTGTCTTTTATGAAAGATGACTCATCATTGGATGAGGTAGTTCAGCTCGAGAAGGTGAGAGACATTAAGTGTCAACGGTTTGCTGAGAGCCTTTATAGAGGGGAGAACTCGGGTGAGTTGTCTCATCTCATAGTGGAACCTTTTTCCTTCTAGTAGGTTGTTTGTTCCATTTCCACTAATTCAAGAGTTGGTGGATATTGGGAAGTGATTTCATTGGTCCATTCACCCTAGGGATACAAAGTTGTGTCATGGATTGAGATATCGACATTAGTGGCCAAGGATGAGGTGGTCGATTGAGGATTTTATATCATGGTGTATTACATGTCATATAATTAAGGTGGAACACTAGAAACCAATGGGTTTGTTATATCCCTTACCCATTTCGGTATGGAAATGGGATGATATTTCCTTGTACTTTGTAATTGGTTTTCCATAGAAACCTAGTGGGAAGGATGAAATATGAGAAATCATTGATCAACTTATAAAATTTTCACATTTCATCCCTATTAAGGAGATGAAAAGGTGGAGGAGATTAGTGAATTTTATGTTTGGGAGATTTTGATACTTAATAGGGTTCTCTCTATGGCTCTATATAATTGGGAATTAAGGTTCCCATCTAGGTTTTGGAAAGGTTTACAGGAGGTTATGGATTCCCATATTAGATTGATCATGGATTATCATCTGTAGATGGATGGATAGAAAGAGAGAGATATCCCAGTTCTTGAGGATATTCTCTAGGATTGTGTGCTTGATTTTGGTGGATCTTGGGAAAATAATTTTCCTATGGTCAAGTTTTCTTATAATAATAGTTATCAGGACTTGATTAAGATGGAAGACTTTAAGGATTGTAGGAGAGGCCATATAGGTATCCCTTTTACTAAATAGAGTTGGGATAGTGGTCCTTGGTTGGAACATGTCTTGTTTAAGAGACATTAGAGATGGTGTAGTTGATCTAAAAAATATTGATCATGACAAAGAGTCATCAGAAATATTATACGGGCTGTCATCATCAACCACTGGAGTTCAAGTTTGGTGATTGAGTTTTTCTTAGTGTTTCACCTCACTTGGGACATCATTGTTAGGGTAAGAAGGGTAAGTTGGAACTAAATATTGAGGCCCCTTTGAGATCATTGATCACTGGGAAAGGTGGCCTATAAGTTAGAATGTATGTCTATTTTGACATATATCCACAATGTGTTTTATGTTTCCCAACCGAGGTGGTATATACTAGATACTTTCCATGTGATTGGATGGGAGGATATATATCTTGGGACTGACACTACTTTGGTTGAATATCCAGTTCAAATTATGCTTCACCGAGAGAAGTAATTGTGCGGTAAAATTATTCCTATGTTCTAGGGTACTGTGGAAGGGTGGATGGGATACCCACGAGATGTGGGAGAGGGAATTTATGATGAGGGATAATCGGTCTTCAATTTTTTTGAGTCTAGGAATCTAAGAGATTTCTAGGGGTAGAAATATTTTATGCTGGGGATATTCTAACACCCCATTACAATTTTAAGTACTCCCCTATTTTTTATTTTTTTCCCCTTATTTTGGTGCATGTTGTCACCAAAATATGTGTCCCATGGGAATGGTTAAGTAAGAAATGACTGGTTCAAAAATGAATCCAATCCAAAACAGACCAAAAATCTTCTATGGATTTTTTTTCATTAAGACCCAATCCTCAGCGAAAGGTTGAAGCTCATGAAACTCCCTATATGTAGTGCCCCTTTATGAGCATACAATTGTTTGATGATAACTCTCTATCCAACAACATTCATATTCATAGAGAACTTCTCAATTATATGAAATGTTGATTGTATCTTCTCGAGTCCAATAGATTCATGTTCGTTCGTGAGGCCCACTGGTTCTTCATGAAATTCATCAATGATTTACAAAACCTGTTTCCTATAAATACCCCTCCAGTCCACTATTTTAGGTTTGGTTACTCAACCTTTCAACTTCCAAATTTATTCATATTCACAAACCTCTTGAGCATTGTGGACCAATGAAAGATGGATCATTTAAGTTATCCACAAGTCAACAAATCCCATTACATGTGTTCTTAATATCCTCCAATCTAAGTGGAGATACCTTTCGCAATGTCCTACACCCTTCTTGAACAAAGAAGGCCCCCTGGGGTACATGAGGCATTGTGAAACATTAAACCTTCACAAATAACTCCTTTTACAAGCCAAGAGGTTACTCTGTGGTAAGGGAACCCTGTTTCGTAAAGTATACCCCTTGATAAGCCCTCGATCTTGGAGAGGTACCTGAGATTTGTGAAGCCCCTATCTATGGGGCCCTAGGATTTATAGAAACCCTCTCCTCTTCCTCTCCAGAGCACCTCCCTTCAACTGGACATATTTTGTAAAGGTTGAGTGGCTAGGGTCCCTACACCAATCCAAGACAAGTCCAGCTACACCTTAAGTCCCCATGTGACTCGTTTCACCCATTCCTATGTCTTCCCACTCCACTCTGAGTGTGGATTGATATTACCACCAACCTTTTTCTTCTTATCTTCAGTATTCAAATTCTTATTGAAACTTAACATAGGTATACTAATGTGGACCTCATGAATGGACAATCCTCTCATTGTTAAAACCTATCATTACTAAATACATGACCCTTGTCCTAATCGTATGATGATAAAATACAAAAAAAATCCTCATCACATGACATAAACTATGGCCTTTCCCAGTTTGATGAGAATAAGTTTGTCCATGTACAATTGGAAACGGATGTCCCCCAATAGGATGTCTTATATTCCAGTCACAGTGAATGAGATCCTCCTTGGGAAGCTTCCATGCATACGCCCCACTCACATCATTATTTCTCCTAGAAGCACCCAAACATCCATCCACCATTAGATGAAGTGGATTGTGTGATATTCAGATCTGCCGATTCTTCTTATTTATCACACCAAGAATGACTCATGTGGAATTAGATGTTAGTGGTGATCAATGAATCCTCATAATCTCAAACCTCTTTATTCGTTACTTTCACACATAATCACCAACCACAACATATTTCACCATGGTAATCCTATTCAATGTAATCCAAAATTCATTATGAATTATGTGGTCTTGGATTCCAAACTAACTGGTATATGTAGGAAGTCTCCCTAAGGTCCAAACCCAACACCCAAACTCACCCCATATTCTTTGGCCCACATCCCTAGTAAGATCGTGACCCTCACCGGGGAGACCACATCTTTTCTATGTCCCATGATTAGCTCATACACAAGCCCTGCACTAACTAAAAACAAGAAAAATACTCTTGGTAAGGGAACAAACAATGAGTAATCCCTCACACCATCCCTCATTAACACTGTAGTTCCTACACAAGCATCTTTACTATATGAAGTAAAACTGCAAGGAGTTTTCATGTCCCATGAACCTAAACTACGGCAATGAACTCTGTTATTTTTGGATCCCAATCTTCTAAATAAGGTACGCAGGGAAAATCCTTGATGTTCAATACTGACCATGGTAAATTCCAGATGTTTCCCTCTAAGGGACATACCTTCCAGATTCAACCCAATGGGCATTCTGATAAATATCTCTAGGTCTACCTTAAGGGGAATCCTGATTAAGGTAAACTCACGGTGTACCCTCCTTGGGGCTCACCTCTCTGATATGCCTAAAGGGTAATTCTGATCCATCTATCTCATATTTTCCTTAAGGGGCGTTCTAGTTCATACTTTCCTGATCCACATGAAGGGGTGTTCTGATAAACCATATTGGGTCCATCTCAAGGGGAATTCTGATCCATCCCCTAGGTTCACTTCCACAAGGAGTTCCCATACATCAGAAAACATTTCATGTGTGGAATATTCCCTCCTAGGGAAACACGATGTGAACCCCCTCAAGGGGCGTTATGATCCAAAACTCAGGTTCAACCTCAATAGGGAATCCCGACCATGGTAAACTCATGGTGTTCCATTATCAGGACACACCTCTTGGATCCGCCTCAAGGGGAGTTCTGATCAACCATCCAGGACCTGCCTCAAGGGGCGTTATGATCCACCCATCTTTGATCCACGTCAAGGGGTATCCTGATCAACCTTATGGGAATTCCTCAATGGGTTCCCCATACATTGGTAAACTATCTAGGTGTGACATCATCCCTCATAGGGACACACATTATTAATCCACCATAAGGGGTATTCTGATCACCCATCATGTCCCCACAATACATTAACCCCATGCCCATCTATACAAGATGTTAAAATTTGTCGCTAATTTGTCTCAACTAGACATCTTGGTATGTCTTCCCAAAACATAGAACTTGTGACATAACCCCAAAAATAGACCATATGAAAAACATGGGATGCCTGAGGTGAAATCCTTAGAATATATGCCACCAAAGTGTTAGCTACCTCATGCAAAGCATGATATGCCTAAGGTGAAATCCTTTTATGATATGTGCCAATTTCATAAAAAAACTCATGAAAAGAATGAGATGCATGACATGAAATCCTTGGATGATATGGGCCCCTTAAATTCATGACCTCGTGATAGATATGGTATGACTTTTTTTCTATGCCTAAGAAAAATCATATGATATTCCCTCTTAAGAGGAAGAATATTTATGACTAATGCACCCAAAATCCAGACATGCTTGCAATGGACAACATGATTAATCTACTGGATGACGGTTTTTACCCTTTCAAAACAGAACAAGTATGACTTGGAAGAAGTAGTGTACCTAACTACTATCCCTAAAGATATGAAATAATGAATGAGTTCCACGAACATGACTTAACTCTATGAGGGAGAACTGGACTAAAAAATGAGTTTTAAAGAGGAATCTATGGAAGGAAGATCTGAAATCATGTAATCACATTTATATTAAGGAGAAAATATAGATGTTTAATGTGATGAAATACAACCACCTTTAGAAGGTGAGAATGTAGGGTAACAAATATTCCAACATATGCAGACCCAATGTGCGGACACAGAAGAGTGCCCTGGTGAAAGTATCAGAAAGAGAAATAGTGAACATTATGTGAAACTCTTATCCTCAATATGGGGACTATTAGTGTGTAAGAAATTATCACATTATCATATGACGAGATCTTGACATCCTGTGCTTGGTCCTACCAAAAGATGGTGGGACCAACATGGAACTCACAAAAAATTTGGGTAGTAAACATTGGGCATCCCCTATCTATGACATTGTCGACATTGTTAGTGTATATTGTTCTCCACTTTAGAGGATTAGATTAATTTAGGGTATTGGGCATCAATTTCCTTGTACCTGTACTAACAGATTAATCCAACTTCTTTACAGGATCCAATCTATAGGAAACCAATCACCCAATTCCCATATTTACAGGGGTGGGATAAATGTTAATGAGGAAATCTTGCACGAAACCACCTCCTCCACAAGTTTCATCACTACATAACCTACCATGAGACTACACCCAATCTCACCCTAATATATGATCCACAATAGGGTGATGGACACCCTCATATGTTGGTATGAATCAGAGGGGGTCATTATCACAAGGGACATGGCCCGCTAGGACCTAGAGGATTCAACTCCTTGTCAACACCGCCACCCCCAAGGGATGTGCAAAGACCAGTTAACCCTCTTCCAACAAAGAATAACTTTTGGAGCCTCTCCCAATAGTGATACCATAAATCATTACCCTACATAGAAGAGGTGGGGGATGTCAGAGGGACCCTAACTGTGACTTCCACCTGGGAATTATGAAGGAGGGATCCCACCATTCCCCATCAGCGCTGTTAGAGACCAATACCTTAGGCTCAAGAGCATATGGACTTTACCCTTACACTACCGACTATAGTATGAACCATTCGACACAAACATCAAACACAAACTCATGGGAATGCCCATCAAGGGGAATTGTATTCTATGTATCTAGTGTCCCTTTCTACGAGTGGTGCATTTTTTCAAATCCATTAAACCGATGAATAGGGACCCATATTTGACTGATTGGGATTGAGACAACCACCACCTCATAGTTAGACAGGTTGAATATGTTAATCACTGACATCGTTGATATCCATTACTGGCCAACCCATGAAAATTATTTTCAATGTGAAGGTCCTCCTTGAACCATCACCAATATAAGTGGAGGTCCTCCCCACTCTCACAATCCGTGTGAAGGTCCACCTTGTGCCATTCCTAGCTTAAGTGGAGTTCCTCCCTACTCCATCACCGATCAAATATGAGGTCCTCCATGCTTCATTGAAATTTAGTACGGAGGGCCTCACCGTACACTTTCATCCCAATAATGAGGTACTCCTTGTGTCATAGCCTGTTAAAGTGGAGGTCCTCCCCACTCTGATAATGACCATCACAATGTTCATCCTCATTCTATTCCTATCTCAAGCTGAGGTCCTCCCCATTCTGATAGAAACCGATATAGTGGCCCACCATATATCCCAACCAACCAAAATGGATGTCCTCACCATTTCCATTTCGACCAATATGAAGGTCCTCCCCATGTTGTTAGGAGAAACCAAATCATAGGTCCTCCCAACATTGTCAAAAATCAACAAGGAGGTCCTCCCTATATTCCCACCGACCAAAGTGGTGGTCCCCCCACTTCATCGATAGCTAGAGTAGAGGTCCTCCCGACTCTAATACAAGTCACGATGGAGGCCCTCCCCACTCTGACAATAGCCAATATAGAGGCTCTCCCTATATCTCAAACTTTAAATACATAGGTAATCCCCATGAAAAAAACATATCCTACCCTGAAGAACCATCCTAGGATTAAAGGGAGAACACACTATGTCAAAGGAGAAATATTTGGAAACACCATGTTATCATTGACCTCTTGATCTTTTAGACTCTAAGAATGAAAATGATTCTATAATGGCATCTTCACCCTGACTACCAAATTCTAGGTAAGGGTATCAACCAATGATTTTCTCCATCTTATAAGGTAAAATTTAAAAGATATCATGATCCCTCAATAGGTACATGTTGGTGGAGGAAGTTCTGGATCCCTTCCAAGAGATGATGGTACAACTGTCACTATCATAGCCAATTTCCCTCTATAACACTACCCATGATAATGGAGATCTATTCTGGTATGGTCTGACTCCTTTAGATGGAAAGATACCTGAAGATCTACCTATGGGAACTACCACCCCTGCACATGAGGTAGTGGAAAACACACTATCCTATAGGGATGTGATGATGTAGTTGGTACCACCTACATTGATCAATGTTTGGGAAAATCAAGAGCACAACCCTACTTTATAAAAATAATGTATCTGGGAGACCCTAGCCACTGATCAGTTGTTAGTGGTATTTTGGATGAATGTGACCTCCAACTTTGAGATTATGGAGTTCCTCAATGAGGTCTAGGCCACATGTTTCTTCCATACCATCTGGATGACATTTCAACATGTTTTTCACAATATACATGAGAACATGGGTGAATTCATAGGTCTTGATGAGGAAGTCCTTCCCCAAGGGGAATCACAGTACCATAAAAACCCTCATATAGGTTTCTCCACTTACCTGGAAAGGAAGATACTCGACCTCAATGATCCTTAAGACACATTGCCTTCCTATCATGACATTTACAATGTTATGAAGCGTATTGAACCATATTATCCACCTAAGGTCACACTAATGATAGATGTCGACCCCACTATGGCTTATTAGCTTCAATAGGTCACATAACATAAGAGGATCATCAATGAGATTCTTTCTAAGAAGTATTTAGATTAAATTACCACCCTAGAGGACCCCATTATCCTCTTCCAGGTAATAAAAAAGTCATTATTTTCTGTTATCCTTTGTTGAGGCCAATAATCCAGATCATCTGAACAGAGTATAGGAAGGGTCATGTGGAAAGAGGCCAAGGTATGAATCACTGAACCCACCCGAATAGCGAGATCATATTCCTCGGGACCTAGATTGGGTTTCCCCATGAGACACTAAGCCTACTTATTGATTGTATGAGATTTTCAAAGCCTTGGTAATCAGGAATCCTCACAAAGACATGGATCCCCACTAAGAATATTCGATAGCTGCTCTCACAACTCACCTCAAAGCCCTAGATATGTGATAAGTAGTGATCCCACATGATAGAAATCCATAACTGGCATGGGTGGATGACATGTCAGCACCCCAAAATTTTAAAAACCATAGATTTTACCCATTTAATGAGACATGTCACCCGTTACATCATTTTTACCACTTCCCCTCAAATTTTTGGCCTATGTTGGGAACCACAGAGTAGAAGGATGCCAGGATCTGATGTTTCATTTAGACATTAGAAGGACCTTCATTTTTCTGGAACAACTAGATACCCATACGGTCCATCAATATTTGGGAAGGCCTTCACATGAAGTTCCTCTACCAGTTCATCTCCACCACGAACAAGACACGAATTTCAAACATCTTCAAGTGGAAAAGAATACTGATGATCAAGTCACATATTTTTTCAATAGATACAATGGCCTCACATACTCACTCGACATGATTCCGACTCAAGATCAACTACTAAAAATGTGCATGGGGAATTTTAAGACTGATCTAGTCCCTAATCCCATCAAACATAACTTCCTAGATGGGTTTTAATATTTATCTGATAAGACCCAATATTTATACGATGCCTAACAATATGATAATATGGAACACCCATTGCGTCTTCCAACTCCTTCAAGAAGATCCACCAAATTTGAGACTACCACCGTGATTCAAGTGAAGGCCCCTGATCCAATAGAGTAGTTGGACCCTATGGCCGAGGAACTGTGCCATGTGAAATAGACTCACTAAGAATAAACTTAACCAATAAAAAATTACAAATCATATCCTCATCAATATGAACATCCTAAATGAGGGAATGTGGTTCTAGCCCCTCGTCAGGATCCAACCCCTAAAAAGGGTTGTGCTCCTAGAGTGACCTTCCTAAATAGGATAAACCATACCTATTCATTCAAAGATGTGTAGGTCCCCAATTATTACATTATTACCATGGAGCTGGGGATTCTGAAGCTTCTAGAGAGTAGGAGGCCCTAGGAAGTCATATGTACTAACCACCCCAATCATTTACCTTACCACAGGATCCAATGAAATATCATCAAGGACTGATATGTGTTGAAGGAATGGCTCTAAGACCTAGTGAATAATAGTTTGTTCAAGTTGGGAAACATAATATTGTGGTTGAAACACCTCTCCACCAATACCGGCAATGACAGTAAGGGTTAAGGTGAATGGAACTGGTTTTCAACAATTGGACTCAAAATTATAATGAATGGTTAGACCATAGAGAAATTTATCATTCCCATGGTGTCGTCTATGCCCGCTTAGGCTATCTCAAACCACCTGAATTCACCATGACTTCTCCAGAAAATGATTCTGCATCTATGTCACATACCTTAAAATATCAGAAGAGTAGGCACCAAGAACATAATAGAAAGAATATTCCCCCACAAGTTACAAAGAAATCCCACACCCTTAATGATTTCATGCCTTTAGAATTGAGGATTGTCTCTAGGGTCATACCGAATGAGAATACCCCTCTAGAGATGAGAAAGAGTATTCCTCTATAAACATATTTGAGTTGGTAGATCCCTTCATGGTCCTTGATGATGAGGAATACTAGGAAAATCCCCATGATTCCTCTGGAAGACACCATTGAAGGAGTGGTCAAAGACATCTAAGCCGCTAAAATGCTCAGGGAAGTTCTTTAGACTGATCCATGCATGACATCGTGGTTGGGAATCAGGTTCTATATAGAACTCAGTAGGAACAGTCCTTTTTTCCTGCTTCGTAAGATGCACCTCTATAGTTGAGTGTGTTAATTGATCAACCCGTTTAGCTAGATTCAATCTTGTAAATTTGCTAGACAGATAGTTGTGACCACATAATGGTCATCCATATCCAACTATAGCTAAGAAACAACCATTTGATAGTTATCATGAAGTGGTTCTCAAAGAGTAATTTGGTCAGAAATATGACATTTCTAGTACCAGCCAGATCCTATATGTACAACTAGCATCACCCATTGAACAACTAGAAACACCCATTGTGCCCCTACAAAAGATTATCCCCTACAGGTAGAAATGTGCATTTGGAATAGAAGTAATACAAGTTAAAGTACCTCACCATCATTCCTTCATTACTATTGATCCTCAAGGACCTCTAATGTCTATGGAAAAGTGTGAGTACCTTATAGACGACTTGAGAAACCTTCCAAAGTTCAAAAATGAGTTAGCTATCATTGAGATCTACCATGAGGAGGAGGTTGAGAATAAAGAATTCTAGGTTTTCATCTCATCATCTAGGAAATATGAGGTTTCTCCCATACAGGGGCACATTAATCCACTGTATATTACAAGATAGTTCAATGGTGTGGATATCTTCCACTACCTAGTCAACATAGGTTCTGTTATTAATCTCTTTCTAACCTAGAAGATCCAGAGGTTGGGGCTGAAAGAAGCAGATTTGAGTCCCTATGACCAAAATATTTAGGGTTATGACAGGACCGAGTAAAAGCCATGTAGAAGAAATCAATTGAAGTCCCAGTTCATTGGACTGATAGTGAGTACTGAGATTGTAACACCCCAAGCTTCCACGGTACGTTTACCTTCGAATAATGTAATAGCGTGTGTTGTACGCAACCTCGAGCTCTAACGCACACCACAACTAATTAAACTAGCCGTTGTGAATAGTAATACCTACTTTTTGAAATTTTATAAATTTTATTTATCAAAATGGACTTCATTTTTGGATTCGGAATATCGAAATTAGCCTATGTTGAATTTTTGGTATTTTTCTGAGAACTTCTAATTTTTTATGAATAGTGAAAAATACCTAAAAACAACTTTTTTAATCAAAATAATTTAAAGTGATAAATTATACTATTTAGTGGTTTTAAAGTATAATTAGAATATATTTTTACCATTTTATCCAATGGTGGTCATTATAATTAATTTAACATTGAAATTGGACATAAACAATTGCCAATCTTTTGATATAAATTGTTTCTTAAAAACACGCTATTTGTTGTAACAGCGGGAATTAATTATAAAATTAATTAATGCAACATATATGATAGGAATTTTTTAAAATAGACATCATTTTTGAATTCGGAATATCAATTATAGCTTAGGGTGAAATTTTGGCCTTATTCTGAAAAACATCAATTTTTGATGAATAGTGAAACCACTAAGTGGTTGTTAAAAACTAATTTTTCGTTAAAATGAAATATTACCACTTCTATGATTTGATTTTCAAAAATCCGACATACATGGTTGTCATTAAGAAGTAAAATGTGGTTCAATGAGATTAAAATAATTTTTTGGTGAATAGTAACTTTTAAGTTCTTAATCGCGATTAGAGGTAATTAGTGTAGTTTAAGGTAAAAATAATGTTTTAATAATATGAGATGAGCTTGAGACTTGTCCTACTCCGATTTGATGAGTCATGGCAGACAAAGACAACCCATGGGTCAACTTGGGGACCCCATGGAGCCACTTTGGTTGGAAAATGATATTAATATATATTTATTTAATGTTAAAATTAAATTGACACAAACATGAGTTGTTTTACTAAAACAGTTTTTAAGTGGGGTTACACAAGTCCGAATTTTGACTATAAATATTCATTAGAATTATAAAACGATTTACTACATCATAGTATTTTTTTTATAATTTTTAGACATTAAATAAATTAAATTATTTATGACATCATTATGATGCAGCGATGACCTCATTATTTAACAATTTTAATAAAATAAAAAGATAATGTAAAATCCAAGGATTACACTTGTCCAAAGACTATTATATGGGTATATTTCGAACCCTTATCACCTTATCCACGAATTATATAAGTTTGGGTCCTTTATAATCCGAAAAGCATTGTATAATAATGTAACATTTCAATCTTTCCAAAAGAGCCCCTCCTCTCCTCTTATAAAAGTCCCCCACCTCTACCACCTTATTCACACTTTAAAGCCTTTTGGTTCGGCCAACCCCTGCCCAAATACTCTCCCAACTTCTCTCCCTTCATCCTAGAAGCTTTACTTTAGTCAGAAAGCCATCCTAAGGAGTCCTTTTGATCAAATCAAAAGGAAGAACCCGAAGAAGAGGTAACGTTTTCATCACCCTCTTTCAAGTTTCTTTCTTCTTCCACTCCCTCTTTGTTTATTATTTCAATTCTAAAATTATAACTCCAGTATCTTCTATATAATGTGATGTTATTATAAATATGGAACAACCATATTCAGTATTCTACCCATCATTTTAATGACATGTCACCATACGTGCGTACGTACGGCTTACCGTCTCCACGTCGTGGTGTAATTGTTATTAAATATATTATTATTTAGATGGGTATAATAATGATATGTAATTCATGTAAATAATAAATATAACATGATAATTATTCTGTATATATGATATACTATCCAATTATATATTATTTTAATATCAAAATAATGATATTGTCGCTCGTGCGTACGTACGGACTAGCGTCTCCACGAACGCGATGATATTCATTCTCCGTCGTATACATTCAAGTATAATTATCATTTGATGATTTAAAAATAATGTTTAAGGACATGATATCATTCTGGATATGAATAAGATACAACCTATCCATGAAAAACACGACTTAAGTTACAAAACATATAAAAGAAAACGAGTAAGTTAACACCCGAAACAACGATAAATCTAAGATATTGTTAACAAAGCAAAGTTAAAAGATTATATATGATATCATATGTATGTATATGATTCTTGTATAATTTAATAACAATTATTTCACCATTATACAGGAGGTTAACCTACCCCAACCAAGGAAAAGTACAAGGTAAGGGTTTACTTCACAACCTCTTCATTATCCAAGGTTGTTTATACATAATTATCTACTGGGACCTCGTTATCATCCACATCCATGTTTCTTAAAAATGTCTTTCAAAACATTTTTACTATTAAATGGAAAATGGGTTAAAGTCATTTATACCCTTATAAGTTTTTGAAAGGAATCTTACCGTCATTTTCCAAACAATGTACTTTTTTACCTATTTGACAAATTTAAGGTAAGAATGTTTTTTTAACTTATACGGCAGGTGCGGCTATTTTCCACCATTATAACTTCGTCGAAGCTTCCCTTACAAGATTATAATAATATTTTCAAAGTAAATGTATTATTTTATAATTATGGGACTTTTAAATGATTTCAAAAAAAGAGAGATATTTCTCTCAAATAGCTTTGATTTCATCCATGTCAACATCCTTTGATGGGTTTTAAGTTTATTTGAAATTGATTTATGATATAAAACTTCTATTGAGCATTTTGTGAAACATTTGACTGTGGATGTGTTATTTTTATACCATCCATAGTTTATGGAGAAACTGTTGACATTTCGTATGAAAATTTTAATACGAATATTTATGTTATGTTTAAACCTATTCATATGAGGAATGTATTGGACTTAATAAGTGACGGGTGGAGCCCGCTATAGATCCTCGATGAATCGGTAGGTCTCATGAGACAACTAGACGTGGAATTGGCCGAGGCCCTTTCCCAATTTGATTTATGGTTTTGGCCGAGGCCTTAATCATTTTAGACGTTTTTGTCGAGGCCTTGACAAAATGTTTCAGAATGTCTGGCATTATATATTCCCTCATTATGAAAGTGGTTATTGATATTTCATGTGATTATTCGTCTAGTAGAATATCCATGTGAATAAGTAATGGCATTATTTTATTTTAATTTTTCCATATTATGCTGAAGTTCAAGTTCAATAAGGATTTTGTTTTAGTTATACATTGCCTTAAATGCTTCTGTTTTCTTATGAAAGTTTCCGCTATATTGTTATCCTTACGGAGAATTTGAGCTCACCCCTTTCAATATTTTATTTTTTTCCCAGGATGTGAAGAAGTGTATTATGACTGACTTTCAGGAATAGTCAGTGAGGATATGAGTGTGGACTAGGGAGACCATGTTATTTTAGTTTTCATTTTTTTGATGTAATGTAATGTTTATGAATGTATCTAGTGTTTCCAAGGATATTAAACTAATCGGTCTTTCGAGACTTGATCTTTTGTGATCATGCCAATGTTTCGAAGTAATGCATCGACTCTGAGTAGCTGGGGTGGGGACGTTACAGTTGGTATCAGAGGAAGTTTAGTACAAACCTTGGAAGCTAGATTTAGACAAACTCTAATTAGAGCACGTAGACCTAAGATGAACTTTGAGGATTAGTATAGAAGAACTTCCTAAAATTTTGGTATTGTAGAGATTTTGTGAGTTTTCCGAGTAATACATCCCTGTCTGGATACGAGCAGGTAGAGGCGGCTCTGGCACAGATGTACCTAGGGGTAAAACCCGAAAACACCGCTTTGAGCTAGACTCGAACGGGAACTGGTGCACGACAACGGGCCTTGCTGCACTCTTGGTTACGACACTCCCGGGGGATATGCTTAGGATAATTCCCATTTTCTTTACAAACCACTATGAAGGGTTACGAGTATATACTTCCTCAAAGAAAACATTTTTATAATTATGGATTATATCCATAATTTGTTCAATTTATGTTAAGTGTTTTACAAGTATGGAATTATGTATTTTGATTCATAAACTAATCTAGTTTATGCCATTATTTAGAAATGGCGCCGAGTGGAAGGAATGGAAACCGTACCAATGCACGCACTCCGTGTAGGGATTTCCCTCCTTCTGAAGATAATTATGGTGGAGCTAGTGATACAACTGGTGATGATTAGCTTCTCACCGTACTGGGACAACTCACGCAGGTTATGAATAACAACCTTACTCGTATGGAGCACCCTGATCCGCAACGTGGAGGATCAATGCTAGACCGTTTCATGAGGCAACAACCACCAACCTTCAATGGGAGTACAAATCCTATAGTAGCTGAGCAATGGATAAATTCCTTAGAGAAAATATTCCATGCCTTGGGGAGTAGTGAAAGAGAGAAAGTTGTCATGACAGTTTACCGCCTCACTGGAGATGCCGATCAATGGTGGTCACTAATTCAAAACACAAAGGAGGATGATGAATTAACAAACATGGAATGACAGGTGTTCAAAGAGCTGTTCTTAGAAGAATACTTTCCTCGAGACCATCGAGTGGATATGGAAAGGCAATTTCTGAGTCTGAGGCAGAAGGAGGGTGAGAATGTCGCAAAGTATGAGGCTAACTTTACAAGGTTAGCAAGGTATGCTGCAGATTACATACGTAACCCAAGAAGTAAGACTGATCGTTTCTTTGATGGGTTAAAACCATTTCTCCATCGAGCTTTAGTATCACAAACCTTCTCTTCATACGAAGGTATTGTCTCATGCGCTATCAAGACGGAAAAGGAATTCTCTAAGTCTTATGACTTTAAATCAAAGAAAGATAAGAAGAGATCCTCTGAAAACTCTGGGAAAGGAAATAAGGAAATAGGGAAGAAGGGTAGAAATGAATTTCCACCCTGTGATAATTGTGGTAGGAAGCACCCTGGTGCCTGTCTAAAAGGAAAAGGAGTATGTTACAAGTGTGGTGAAAAAGTCCACCAAGCTCATGAATGCAAGGGAAAGAAAGTGGTTGTCAACGTGGAATGCTATAATTGTAGAGAGAAGGGACATTATTCAAATGAATGTCCTAAGCGTCAGGGGAACATACCTCAGAAGAGGCCAAGGGATCAGGGCCAGGCTTATGCTATCACTACTGCTGAGGTGGAAGCTCCGAAAGACATGGTGGCAGGTAATTTAATGGTTTCCTCAAGTTTAAAAAATGCATTATTTGATTCTGGATCATATAATTGTTTCATATCTTCCCAGTTTGCTAAGAAAATTAGATATTTCCAATTTGATTTAACAAGGGAGTTGTCGGTCAAAACCCCTAAGGGAAGTATTGTTGCAACAAAGTTTTGTCGATTAGTTCCCATTAGAGCACCTAAATGTTCTTTACCTACTGATCTCATCGTCATACCCATGATTGAATTTGATATAATCCTCGGTATGGATTGTCTTTTGGACCATGATGCAAAAATTTATTGTAAGAGGAAAGAGGTTACGATTATTGATGATGATGATAAGAAACACCTTATCTTTAGAGACGAATCGTCGCCACATAATTCTTATCTAGATCCACCCCCAGTAGCTCAACTAAATTCAATTATTGGGGAGGAAGAGAAGGAAATTACTGAGGGTGAGGAAAGGAATATTCAAATAGAGGATGTACCTATTGTGAGAGAATATGTTGATGTGTTTCCGGAAGATTTACCTGGACATCCTCCAGAACGAGAAGTTGAGTTTTCCATTGATTTAATTCCTGGATCAAGGCCCATATCGAAGTCCCCTTATAGAATGGCCACTGTGGAATTAGTTGAACTAAAGAAACAACTAGAGGAATTGAGTAATAAGGGAATTATTCGCCCTAGTGTTTCTCCTTGGGGAGCCCCTGTTCTTTTTGTTAAGAAGAAAGATGGATCTATGAGGTTGTGTATCGACTATAGGGAGATCAATGCTATAACAATAAAGAACAAGTATCCCCTACCTCACATTGATGATTTGTTTGACCATCTGCATGGAGCTCAATAATTTTCAAAGATTGACCTTCGGTCTGGATACCATCAGTTGTGTGTGAAGAAGGAAGACGTTCCAAAGACAACATTTCGAACAAGGTACGGGCATTACGAGTTTATAGTAATGCCTTTTGGATTGACTAATGCACCCTCTGTTTTCATGGATCTAATGAATAGAGTTTTCAAGGAATATCTTGATGACTTTGTAGTGGTATTTATTTATGATATCTTGGTATACTCCAAAAGCCACTAAGATCATGAAAATCACTTACGCATTATCCTGAAGACTCTTAGAAGACATGAATTATATGGGAAATTTAGCAAGTGTGAATTCTGGCTTCAGGAGATTTCTTTTCTTGGCCATATTGTCTCTAAGGATGGAATTTCCGTTGATCCTTCTAAAACCAAGGCAATACAAGAATTTCCAGCACCGAAAAGTATAACCGAGGTACGCAGTTTTATTGGTTTAGCAGGTTATTATCGAGGTTTCGTCCAGAATTTTGCCAGATTGGCTAAACCATTGACAAAGCTCACACGTAAAGGGATTAAATTTTTCTGGACAAAAGAGTGTGAAGAATGTTTTGAAGAACTGAAGAGAAGATTAGTCAACGCCCCTGTATTGACTCAACCATCAGGGAATGATGGGTTTGTTATTTATAGTGATGCATCGAAGAAAGGACTTGGTTATTTCCTTATGCAGAATGATAAGGTTATTGCCTATGCATCACAACAGCTAAAAATTACTGAGCAAAACTATCCTACTCATGATCTTGAGTTAGCAGCTGTGATCTTTGCTTTAAAGATATGGAGACATTACCTCTATGGTGAAAAATGTGAGATTTATACTGATCACAAGAGTTTGAAGTATATTTTCTCACAAAAAGAACTCAACATGAGGCAAAGGCGATGGCTTGAACTACTCAAGGATTCTGATTGCACGATACATTACCACCCGGGGAAGGCAAACAAGGTGGCAGATGCTTTGAGCAGAAAAGACCATGGATTTTTGAATGTGATGAGAATTGAAAGGGATCCAATTTTCACGGATCTAGTGAAGATGGACATGGGAATAACTAGGGAAGGTGAAACATCAATGCTTTTTCAAATGGTTTCCAAACCATCATTACTAGAAAGGATTAAGAGTTCTCATACCAATGATGAAGAATTTCAGAAGAAGATTAAAGATGTGAATGATGGAAGATTGAGGGACTTTGTGTATAAGGATAGAATTTTGAAATTCGGGAAGAGACTTTGTGTTCCTGATATACCTGATCTAAAAAGGGAATTGCTGGATGATGCTCATAGTTCCAATTTCTCTATACACCCTGGGAGCACCAAAATGTTTAGATATTTGAAGGAACATTTTTGGTGGGACAATATGAAGAGGGAGATTGCTGATTTTGTGTCGAGGTGTATGGTTTGTCAACAAGTGAAATCTGGAAGGCAACATCCTGGTGGAGTATTGCAACCTCTTCCCATACCTGAGTGGAAATGGGATAATATTACGATGGACTTTGTCATGGGACTACCAAAGACTCCTAGAAGGAATGATGCAATATGGGTCATTGTTTATCGTCTTACTAAGTCAACACATTTTCTGGCTATACGGGAGGATATACCACTTGAACGTCTAGCAAGACTATATATTAATGAAGTTGTAAGACTTTATGGAGTACCCCTATCGATTGTTTCTGATTGTGATCCTCATTTTACATCAAGATTTTGGAAAAGTCTTCAAAAGGCCTTGGATACTGAACTTCATTTGAGTACTGCATATCACCCTCAAACAGATGGACAATCAGAACGGACTATTCAAACCTTAGAAGACATGTTGAGATCATGCTCTCTTGACTTTTAGGGTATGTGGGATCAATATTTACCACCGGTAGAATTTTCCTATAACAATAGTTTCCATTCAAGCATTCAGATGGAACCTTATGAAGCGTTATACGGAAGGAGATGTCGTACACCAACCTGTTGGGATGACGTTGGTGAAAGAAAACTTGTGGGACCAGAACTGGTGGAAGAAACAATGGAAAAGGTGAAGGTAATCCAAAACAACATCAAATCAGATCAAAGTAGGCAGAAGAGCTAAGTCGATAACAGAAGAAATGTTTTGGAATTTCAAGTGGGAGATCATGTTTTCCTAAAGGTATCTCCATGGAAGGGAGTTATACGTTTTGGTAAGAAGTGTAAGTTGAGTCCCAGGTACATCGGACCTTTCGAAATTCTAGATCGTATTGGGGCTGTAGCTTATCATTTGGCGGTGCCGCCAAATCTCTCCAAAGTTCACGATGTTTTCCACATATCGCTATTGAGAAAATACATGCCCGACCCAACACATGTACTTACCTATGAGGAATTAGAACTGGAACCCGATCTATCTTATTGCGAAGAGCCCATCAGAATTCTTGATGTGAGGGAGCAGGTGCTGAGAAACCGGACGACTCGTCTGGTAAAGGTTTTGTGGAGAAATCATAAAATGGAAGAGGCAACGTGGGAACCTGAGAAACTTATGATGATGAACCACCCGAGTCTTTTTATGCAGTAATACCCTAGAAATTATGAGGACGCAATTATTTGAAGGAGGGGAGAATGTAACACCCCAAGCTGCCACGGTACGTTTCTCTTCGAATAATGCAATAGCGTGTGTTGTACGCAACCTCGAGCTCTAACGCACACCGCAACTAATTAAACTAGCCGTTGTGAATAGTAATACCTACTTTTTGAAATTTTATAAATTTTATTTATCAAAATGGACTTCATTTTTGGATTCGGAATATTGAAATTAGCCTATGTTGAATTTTTGGTATTTTTCTGAGAACTTCTAATTTTTTATGAATAGTGAAAAATACTTAAAAACAACTTTTTTAATCAAAATAATTTATAGTGATAAATTATACTATTTAGTGGTTTTAAAGTATAATTAGAATATATTTTTACCATTTTATCCAATGGTGGTCATTAGAATTAATTTAACATTGAAATTGGACATAAACAATTGCCAATCTTTTGATATAAATTGTTTCTTAAAAACACGCTATTTGTTGTAACAGCGGGAATTAATTATAAAATTAATTAATGAAACATATATGTTTGGAATTTTGTAAAATAGACATCATTTTTGAATTTGGAATATCAATTATATCTTAGGCTGAAATTTTGGCCTTATTCTGAAAAACTTCAATTTTTGATGAATAGTGAAACCACTAAGTGGTTGTTAAAAACTGATTTTTCGTTAAAATGAAATATTACCACTTCTGTGATTTGATTTTCAAAAATTCGACATACATGGTTGTCATTAAGAAGTAAAATGTGGTTCAATGAGATTAAAATAATTTTTTGGTGAATAGTAACTTTTAAGTTCTTAATCGCGATTAGAGGTAATTAGTGTAGTTTAAGGTAAAAATAATGTTTTAATAATATGAGATGAGCTTGACACTTGTCCTACTCCTATTGGATGAGTCATGGCCGACCAAGAAAACCCATGGGTCAACTTGGGGACCCCATGGAGACACTTTGGTTGGAAAATGACATTAATATATATTTATTTAATGTTAAAATTAAATTGACACAAACATGAGTTGTTTTACGAAAACAGTTTTTAAGTGGGGTTACACAAGTCCAAATTTTGACTATAAATATTAATTATAAAGATAAAAAGATTTAATACATCATAGTAATTTTTTTATAATTTTTAGACATTAAATAAATTAAATTATTTATGACATCATTATGATGCAGCGATGACCTCATTATTTAACGATTTTAATAAAATGAAAAGATAATGTAAACTCCAAGGACTAAACTTGTCCAAAGACTATTGGATGGGTAGATTTCGAACCTTCATCACCTTATCCACGAATTATATAAGTTTGGGACCTTTAGAATCCGAAAATCATTGTATAATAATGTAACATTTCAATCTTTCCAAAAGAGCCCCTCCTCTCCTCTTAGAAAAGGCCCCCACCTCTACCACCTTATTCACACTTTAAAGCCTTTTGGTTCGGCCAACCTCTGCCCAAATACTCTCCCAACTTCTCTCCCTTCATCCTAGAAGCTTTATTTTAGTCAGAAAAGCCATCCTAAGGAGTCCTTTTGATCAAATCAAAAGGAAGAACCCGAAGAAGAGGTAACGTTTTCATCACCCTCTTTCAAGTTTCTTTCTTCTTCCACTCCCTCTTTGTTTATTATTTCAATTATAAAATTATAACTCCAGTATATTATATATACTGTGATGTTATTATAAACATGGAACAACCATATTCAGTATTCTACCCATCATTTGAATGACATGTCACCATACGTGCGTACGTACGGCTTACCGTCTCTACGTCGTGGTGTAATTGTTATTAAATATATTATTATTTAGATGGGTATAATAATGATATGTAATTCATGTAAATAATAAATATAACATGATAACGATTCTTTATATATGATATACTATACAATTATATATTATTTTTATATCAAAATAATGATATTGTCGCTCGTGCGTACGTACGGACTTCCGTCTCCACGAACGTGATGAGATTCATTCTCCGTCGTATACATTCAAGCATAATTATCATTTGATGATTTAAAAATAATGTTTAAGGACATGATATCATTCTGGATATGAATAAGATACAACCTATCCCTGAAAAAAAAGACTTACGTAACAAAACATATAAAAGAAAACGAGTAAATTAACACCCGAAACAACGATAAATCTAAGATATTGTTAACAAAGCAATGTTAAAAGATCATATATGATATCATATGAATGTATATGATTCTTGTATAATTTAATAACAATTATTTCACCATTATACAGGAGGTTAACCTACCCCAACCAAGGAAAAGTACAAGGTAAGGGTTTACTTCACAACCTCTTCATTATCCAAGGTTGTTTATACATAATTATCTACTGGGACCTCGTTATCATCCACATCCATGTTTCTTAAAAATGTCTTTCAAAACATTTTTACTATTAAATGGAAAATGGGTTAAAGTCATTTATACCCTTATACGTTTTTGAAAGGAATCTTACCGTCGTTTTCCAAACAATTTACTTTTTGACCTTTTTGACAAATTTAAGGTAAGAATGTTTTTTTAACTTATACGGCGGGTGCGGATATTTTCCACCATTATAACTTCGTCGAAGCTTCCCTTAAAATCTTAGAATAATATTTTCAAATTAAATGTATTATTTTATAATTATGGGACTTTTAAATGATTTCAAAAAAAAGAGAGATATTTCTCTCAAATAGCTTTGATTTCATCCATGTCAACATCCTTTGATGGGTTTTAAGTTTATTTGAAATTGATTTATGATATAAAACTTCCATTGAGCATTTTGTGAAACATTTGACTGTGGATGTGTTATTTTTATACCATCCATAGTTTATGGAGAAACTGTTGACATTTTGTATGCTAATTTTAATATGAATATTTATGTTATGTTTAAACCTATTCATATGAGGAATGTATTGGACTTAATAAGTGACAGGTGGAGCCCGCTATAGCTCCTCGATGCATCGGTAGGTCTCATGAGACAACTAGATGTGGAATTGGCCGAGGCCCTTTCCCAATTTGATTTATGGTTTTGGCCAAGGCCTTAATCATTTTAGACATCTTGGACGAGGCCTTGAAAAAATGTTTCAGAATGTCTGGCATTATACATTCCCTCATTATGAAAGTGGTTATTGATATTTCATGTGATTATTCGTCTAGTAGAATATCCATGTGAATAAGTAATGGAATTATTTTATTTTACTTTTTCCATATTATGCTGAAGTTCATGTTCAATAAGGCTTTTGTTTTAGTTATACATTGCCTTAAATGCTTCTGTTTTCTTATGACAGTTTCCGCTATATTGTTATCCTTACGGAGCATTTGAGCTCACCCCTTTCAATGTTTTATTTTTTTCCCAGGATGTGAAGAAGTGTATTATGACTGACTTGCAAGAATAGTCAGTGAGGATATGAGTGTGGACTAGGGAGATCATGTTATTGTAGTTTTAATTTTTATGATGTAATGTAATGTTTATGAATGTATCTAGTGTTTCCAAGGCTACTAAACTAATCGGTCTTTCGAGACTTGATCTTTTGTGATCATGCCAATGTTACGAAGTAATGCATCGACTCTGGGTAGCTGGGGTCGGGGCGTTACAGAGTTCATGGTCATCTCACAGGATACTACCTATAATGCATTGATGGTTAAACCCTGGATTCACCTACATACGTTAGTTCCTTCATCACATCAACAATTACTCAAGTACTCCCTCAACAGTTGAGTAGGCATGCTTTAAGGTGATGCATATACCTTAGACTCATGCGAATCCATCTATCTATACACCAGATATTACCGGTGAGAGGGGAATCAATTTTAGACCTATGTGGTTGAGCATACAACCATTACATCTAGCCCACATGTAGTCTTGAATGATGCTTTTGTTATCCCAATTCATTGATTTCAGTCCACAAACTGATACTGGGGAATTTTCTTTACTCTTTCCAAGAGGAATGGTTGTTTCATCCCTATGTATAATGAACGTCCAAATATTACCTTGTACTTTTGAAAATTACATTCCTAGGTAATACTAGATGTCCCCACCCCTATGAGGTACAAATATTTCCATCCATGAGAAAACATTTCACAACTCTCCCACATGTTTCATAGAGTAGTGTTGAATCACTGGAAGCTAACCCATCTCCATTTCATTGACATCAAGCATGGACCCCGTAGTTGAAGGCCTGATGGAATCATATTGATAGCCTTTATTTCCATGGTTTTAGAAGAGTGGGTGTCCCCTAGTGAGGGTTCGACATCCTTCCAAGTATGCACCACTGCTCCCCCAAAATTAGTTGGCTTGGACAAACTATCTCCTCCCACTGATTCACATACCTCAAATGATGAAGAGGATTTAGAATACAATCCTATCACTTTTAAAGATGGTGTCTCTACCACCATCGATAATTTGGTACATGTTAACATTAGTATTGAGATAGATATGAGTCCAGCAATGGTTAGTGCATCTATGCCTCTAGAGGAGTAGCAATAGTATGTAGCTATCCTAATGTTGTATCATGATGTGTTAACCTGGTGTTTTGAAGATATTCCATGACTAGACCCTCAAGTGTCCATCCAAAATATTGGCCTCCTAGCGAGTCATCATGGGTTGAAGCAACCTCCCTGGAAGATGAATCACTCTCACAATGACATGGTAGAGGTTAGGGTTTATAATATTATCTAAGCCAAATTCAATAAGGATGTTCAGTACCCAAAAAGGACAGCTAACATCATCACAATAAAAAAGAAGAATGGTAAAATCATAGTCTGTTTCGTCTTCCAGTACCTCATCCTCCATTGTTTGAAGGATGATTTTTCCCTTATAGTGATAGACTTGTAGATAAATTCCACAACCGGGTTCTAGTATCTATCCATTATGGATGGATACTCTAGATACAATTAGATATGGATAGATACTGAGGATACAAAGTCTACCAATTTCAAAGAAAAAAAATGAACCTTCTTTAATTAGGTGATTCACTTTGATATGAATAATGTTGGAGCCACTTATTAGTGGTCCATGAATCAGATATTCAAATCTACCCTAAAGTTGTAGGTATAATTCTATGTGGAAAACATTGTTTTTAAATCCCACCATTTTTAAGACCATCTTAGAGATCTTGATAAAGTGTTTGGATTCCTTCACTCCCAGAATTTGATGATGAAACACTTGATTTTTACCTTCGAGGTTACCATTGGGAATTTTATTATCTTTTACATAAGATATAGAGGCAACAAGACCAACTTGAAAAATATTAAGACCATTATCTAG
This sequence comes from Viscum album, assembly GCA_963277665.1. Taxonomy (NCBI): domain Eukaryota; kingdom Viridiplantae; phylum Streptophyta; class Magnoliopsida; order Santalales; family Viscaceae; genus Viscum; species Viscum album. The sequence continues at coordinate 795,597,397 of OY728126.1, read as the reverse complement.
ATTCCTCACCCAAGAAACCTCTGGGAGCTCCGAGGTCTCGAAGTCCACTTGGCCCACATACGCTGATTCATCGTGAATTTGGCCGATAATTGTAATCACTTATAGAGTCTTATGAATAAAGGTACCGCCTACTAGTGGGATGAGAATCACTAGACTTCATTTGAGGAAATCAAGAAGTATCTTCTACAACCTCAAGTTTTAATTCCACCAGTATCAGGAAATCCTCTTGTACTGTCTGTGACCTCCACAAAATGAACCATCAGTGACCTCCTCACACATAAGAACAATGAAGGTAGGGAGACAAATTTATACTATCTCAATCGCATGCTCCTCAACATGGAGGCCAAATACTCCCATGGTGAGAAGAGATACCTCACATTGGTTTTCACAGTGCAAAATTCACAACATTATTTAAAACATCATGAGATATATCTAGTGTTCTATATGGATATGCTAAAGTATATCCTAAATCACCCCATGTCGATCAGATAACTGGAAAACTGGGTTGTGATCCTTCAGTAGTTATACATCATGTTCATTGTATATAAAGTCACCAAGGGTCAGGTGTTGGATGATTTTTTGGCTACCTATCCAGCCCTAGATGGAATATCCTTGGATGTCAACTTCCCATTTTAGGAAGTCCTTTCAGTAGACCAAACCATGCCATGTTATAAGATAAATTTTTATGGTGACTCCTAGAGCCAAACCAGTATAAAGATCAATGATTTGAAACTCAACAGAGTAGTCCTGTGGATTTTCTTCATCACCCTGACACAAGTCATCCTACTATACTAGTTCATACTGTCATAAGGCTGCACCAATATATGAGGTATAGTATCAAGATATCATTGCTGGTCTTGATATGGACATGAAGATTTATTTTCATCACTTACACATGAATAGAGACCCCTAATTAGTTATTAAATAGACCAATGATGACTATATGATCATGAATCTAGAGCTCATTCCCTTTCTAGAGCACAACCACCCATTGATGGCTAGGTTCCCATGTCATCTATAAGTGACTCACATACCTTGGTCACCGAATAGTTGATTCAATGCTTTAGTAGTCAAGACACATCTCTTGTAGATCCTAACAAGATAACATGTTCATTCATGTTGCACATTGGAGGATCATATCTCCCATAATCATTGATAAGGATGTCATCAAAAAGGTAAACCAGCTAACTACCATTGATTCTACGTCAGGACCCTCGGTTCCGCCTGTAGTAGAAGAGACCTATTATTGGAAAACTTCATTCATTGAGTATCTCCAGGGTGGTGTTCTTCAATCAGATCAAAGTGAGTGTTAGAGAATCGTCTAGAATCCAGTACAGTTCACCCTCTAGAGTGGGATTATCCTCGAGTAAACTCTATATAAATGAGTTTTTTTATGGAATTATCCCCATTTTTATCCAAGGATGTGATATTACCTAGTTTACTCAATAAGTTCATGTTGATTCTTGTGATTCCCATTATGTGGGATTTAAGCTCTCCCATTATATTTGGAGGTTGGGCCACTTTGGGCCCACTATGATCTATTAATGCATCAAGTTTTCTAAAAGGTGTCATGCATGTTAAATCCATTCCATCTTTGTGCATCGTATGCTAGATCCCCTCCACGCCACGATGTATTCATGGCCATTTGAAGTATGGGGACGCAATGTTGTGGAACTGTACCCACAATAAACAACCTTCCAGTAAAGATTCATTATGACCGTGAAGAATTTATTCTCTATGTGGTAGAAGCAATTCCCCTCAGGGAAGTAAAGGCTCGATCCCTGATCAAATTCATGAGCTCCCACATTATCCACCAATTTAGAGTTCCTCACATTATTCTCACATAAACGGAACCAACATCCAAAATACGACGCTTAAGGGATTGTATGCCCATAATAGTATCTGGTCCAACCACACTTCCCGCTACAATGCTCATAAAAATGCACAGATCATGGAATTTATCAATTCCTTCTATAACATTCTACAGATGATAGTGGGCCAAAACCAAAATATAGTCCAGATAAGATCCCCAACACCCTTTTCCCATATCAGATAATGACTCTAAATTCCACCCATGTGACTCTATATCTTCGGGTGCATGAGATAGAGGTAGTCCTACCCATTGAGGATTAGATTCCATTACTCAAAATAGATTTCTATGACCAAAATATTCCAGAAAAAATATCTTATGCTTGTCCAACTAAGCTAGAATCCCTCAAATAGAATAGGATCAAGGCCTTACAGAATCTCAAGAGGCACCAAAATAGGATAACCATAGCATTCAACAATATGGTTTTCCTCCTCTACTTTCTACAAGGCGACACATTACTAGATATTAGGATGATAATGATACCTGAAAAGAAACCACCAAAGTTGGAGCCCAAGTGGGAGGGTCCTTACATCATTGATAAAGTCTATTCAAATGGAACATACACTTTGATCAACCTGGATGGAGAACATATCACTCCTCCCACCAATACCAATTTTCTAAAGAATTACTTTGTGTGAGGAGCTACCAGTGTAATATTTTCTTGATAATAAATTGAATAGAACCAACATCCCTGTTGCATAAATCTAAACTGCACAACCACCTTTTTCCTCACCATACAACATTAAAATGAATGTTCACATCCTAGGAATACATTGTTAAACTATGTGATTGCTCCAAACTCTATGATCTTAAACATAAATTCTAATTACATGCATCATGAATTTAAATTTTTTGTCAGTTTACTCTTCAAACTATGTGGTGTGGTGTTCAGTTTCCTTTTCTCTCATTCATGTTGGGTTTTTCATAACACTGAACTACACATATCCCCTTAAGGAGCTCCATAATATTGGTCCAATATTTACAAGCATAAACTAATATCCATCCTATGTTCTGAACTCTATGACCTTAAACTGAGATCACCTACAGTTCTGGGAATTATGACCTTAAACTATTTATATCCCTTGTAGTCTAAGATATATCAATTTAAACTACAAATCCCAATGTGCTCATCACATGATGTTAATTAGCAATTATACCCCACACAAAATAGTGATAATTAATACAATTATAATGATATTATATTAGTAAAAACATCCTTATACAAAATCAGGATTCCCTAGATATGGGACACCTCACAATAATTGTTAGAAGCCTTAATTCCCCTTACTAGAGAGGATTACTCCCATTGGTGTTGGTCTTTTATCGTACTATATTCAAAAACTGTGTGCGGATTGATTCTCATCATTATGGGACATGTGAAAATTCCCAAAGTATCTCCTCTAGGGCTAGCAAAAAATTCACCAACCCTTCAGCCCCTTGGCCTTGATTACGTTACATGTATTATAACCTAAAACTATAAGTAGATTGTCTTAAGGTGTTTATATGATATATGGGTCTCTTTTCCATTTATTAATGTATAGTTTTAACTAATTAATTTCATACATATATGATTTTAAAAAAAATTCCCCCCATAGTCTAAGAAACAAGAATTTAAACTGTTCACTATGGCCCAGATCATATAACCTTTAAACTTTGCACAATCGAATTCTAAATCACTTCACATGGTGAAAATTCTCTTTGACTCATTCACATTGGGTTTTGAATATTTTTCCACATGAGAACCCTAGAATACCTATTTTTGTCCATGTTCTAAATTATATGACCTTAAACTAAGATCCTTTGTTCCATATGACATGACATTAAACTATTTTCATATACATTGAATTTTACAACTTTAAACTAGTAAAAACCTTATTCCAAGTTTCACTAATTTAAACTACCAATCCAAACATCCTCAACACAAGATGGTAAATAGAAAGTCCAACCCTCAGTCAAACTAGGATACATAATGACAAGTGTGATATAAAAATGTTACCTCAGATAAACCTAGGATGCCTCCTAAAGTGAGATGATTTGATACTCCCCATTATAGCAGATTTGATATTACTTTTTGATATGCATAATTGATGTGCTCATATGAACTATGGAATGTAACATAGAGTGTTGAATCACACATGGAAATTCCCTCAATCCATCTACACACTTTTAGTCCTTCCAAGTTTAGATTTCAATCATCATTGAAAAATAAATGGGCACTTATAATGATAATGATGTCTGGAAAAGGCTCACCTATCATCTTAGTGAATTCTTTGATAGATCTATGGAAAAAATGGAGAGTAATATGTTTCAAACTCAGTCAGTAGTCGATCCTACATCTTCTTGCTCCATTCATGACTAGTATGTTTTGGATCTTGTGCTTCAAAAAAAGTCAAAAGTGCTAACTACCCATTAATACCCACTTTATCTAGACCTTAAAAGTCATTATTTTCCACTGTTTTCACCTCTTTATGTCTTGGTGAAATTCTAACACCCTTTTTTTCACCCTTATTTTCTTCCATTCACATCAAGAAAGTAAGTCAGTCATTTTTATATTCTTAACCCAACTCCTTCTTACCCCAATTGTGTGCTTCCATATGTCTAGGAAATCCCTTCATCACTACTTGTTTCTCACACTAAGAATAAATTACATGGTCTTAGGGGTTTTTTATTGGAAGTGTGCCAATGTGGTCAATCCTCATGACATACTAGTCCAAGAATTATGACATTAAACGGTGTGAAAATGCTCTGAGAAGTATTTAGTGTAGACCTAGGAATCCTTGTCCCTCAATAACATTAGGGTTTTCACTTATTCATGATATATATATCCATATGAGATTTATCTCTACTCTAAGATCTACAACCTTAAACAAAGTGTAAGAACTGACTCAATAAGTGTGTTTTATGCGATGTTGGGTGACCTTATAGGTCCCACCATTCACAATGATTAATTTCCATTCAATTTCAAATAAATAACTTCAAGGAACTTCCCCTCCAGTTGATGAGACATGAATTTAAACAATTTTATATGGTCCAGGATACATGACCTTAAACTGTGTGCAGTGTCATGTTCACATGACATTAAACTATGGGATGCGTCCGGATCACCCAAAGTTAAGCTATATAATGAACTGCACTAACCGTATCACATAAAACTACATGTCTATCATCCTCATTTCATGATGTATAACTGAAAGTCATCCTAGTCTCTTTACTAATAATCCATTCTTCTGGTGTTGGTCATCTACAACATATTCCATTCTCTTCAACCATCGGTCAACATCCAAGATGATGCTCCCCTGGATGATGAGTCAAAATGTTTTTCAAACCAATATGCCCACACCACTATACTTCAAGACACAATGGTATAATTCTAGGAGTTCTGGTATATATTTGAACATTCAATCACTTCATTCCCATGCTTTGTATTGACTTTATTTGGATTCTCATCCTCCTCCATGTTTGAAGGGACCCCCCAAACGGAATGGTGTCTGGCTAAGTCTCATCTACCATCCTGGGTACACATCCTGGAAGAATTTGGATGAAATATTTTGACAATTTCCATGTTTTAAACATGGTAAATAGTTGAATGTTGTTTTTCTATATCCATTCCTCATCTAAGAAATATTAATGATTTGTTTAAAACATGGTAAAAAATTATCCTATATCGTGACACCCCTCCCCTTGTGTTCCAAAACCTTGGACATTGTGATTCAAAACTCTTCATTCCCCCTTATTAAAGTATAATTAAATTCCAATGGAGTTACCCCATTCATGTAATAAATAATGTTGATAAAGAATGTTAGATGTTCATAGATCTATATTCTCCTACCACAACCTATCCCAACCTGAACACTCTCGATGATTTCATGAGACTCCCATATTAATGATAGAGATCTATTCTGCTACCACAACCTATCCCAACCTGAGTGTTCGATGATTTCATGAGACTCCCATATTAATGATAAATCATATGGTCATCCCTATTTTCTCACACCAATCATGACTCACATGAGATTTGGGATTGGTCATTAGTTTTCACAGAAATATTGTCAATGTGTGATAATTAAAGTTAAATAAAAATGTTCAAAAACATAAAAATCAAAAAACAAAATTATAGAGTCATCCACATATTGAATCCTTTACTTTATTATATTATTTCAAATATTGGTCTTAAAAATTGAGTGATCGATCTCAGATAGCCTTTGCTGAGTATCCCCTAAAGACTATTTCGACACCACCAGACATGCTTTCTCTTCATTGGCCTTGAAGAGAACATCTTCTACCCAGATCTGCTACCAATTCTTTTAATCCCAGAACTCAACCTCTTACTTAATTCTCTTGTACTCCTTGGTCTTAGCTACTTCTAGTTGATCCCTTAAACTTATAATGATCTCATCCCGAGTAACAACAACCATTTCATGCTCCGGTGCTAGCGCCTCTAGGAAGACAATTGATTCCTCATATTTCTGAAGTGCTTGAGAGAACCCTCATCCTTATGCCTCTTCTAGGCCAGGTATAGCTCTTATCAGTTTTCACATGCTCACTCGATGATGGAATCCTGGTACAACACATTATGGTTTGTGGAATTCAACCCACTAAAATCCAGGCTATGTAACTAGTGGCAGAGATATCCCACCCTTTCCGGTAGTTTGCCTATCTGTTCAAGGTTGATAAAGATCTGTACATTCTTCCATGAATTTTGATGGAGAATATGATTCTCTTCAGTAAAATCTAGGATAGAATCCTCTAAATATTTAGGTGTAACAAGATCATAAAGAGAAAATATCACCAATATATTTTTGGATGGATCCTCCAGGTAAAGGTCTTAAAACATGAGAGGCTAGAGAACTGTTCCATCCGTGGGCATGAACAGTTGGAGAACTATCTCATGGAACAGTTCCTCGTTAGAATATCCACCTATGGAAGAAGACTCCACTAAACCTTGTGGCACTATCCCATTTAATAGTTCCTCATCATAATCTCCACCTATGGAAGAAGACTCCACTAAACCATATGGCACTTTTGATGTGGACACCATCATGGAATCTTCCTTGGATACCCGTATTGGTGGTGAAACCTTAGTTTTATCTCCCATAGCTTCCACTTTTTTCAATTCTGGGGAGAATGCATCCAATGAAACCTTCAGTTTCATTGGATGTTAGCATGATGGTCAGCACCTGCATTACCACTTTAGATCCAATAACCACCTATAGTAAAACTTCTATATTCAGTTTAGCCACTATAATCTTCTTATCCAAGCCTGCTATTTGTGCCATCTTGACCCCCTCCCTCAAGGGTGAAATCTCATTAGTCACCTCTTTGGGAACCTCAATGGTTGAAAGAATACCTCAATATCCTTTGTCCTTTCTATCCAGAGAACATCATCCTCCATCACCACTTCAGTTTTAGGTGCTATTAGTGCAAGTTTTGGTGCTAGTGGATAAGTCCCAAATGATGTATGAACTGTTATTCCAAAATACATTATTTCTACATAGGGATGCAAGAAAAGATAATCATGGGGGTAAAGTAAGAAGAGACTTATGTGAACTGTACACTCTAGTAATGAGCTCCTGGATGTTTAAGGGTAGCCCTAGGTATGTTTCGTTATGAAGTAACTTCCCCACTTTAGGGAACCAATGGATGAATTCTTGCAACCTACACATCACGTAGGGACCCCACATTCACCTATTCATGGGTTGAGGTACCATCTCCATCTTCTTCAATCCCACCATGGACCTCCCCTATTCCGTTCTTTATTCCTATGTAAGTGGTGAAAATCGTTAGGAAACGATTCTAAGAATATTTTATATTTGAAATATATGAGGTTGGGATATTTACCTGGGCAGCAGTAGTGATTCCTCCTATGGGAGAGCCTTGGTAGGCATAACTTCCCTAGGATTCATTTGACTCCTCCATCATAGGTGCACAAACAGCCTGCTCAGCCATCGACAAGTGCGAGGGAGAGGGTTTTTTTTCTAATATCACCTCAAATCGGTCAATCATAGGGTGTTCAGTTACTCAGGAATAGATCATTTCTGTAATCTCTACCACATACTGCTCCTCTTTGTCCCGTGATATGAGGAAGCCAACCTTATCATGAATAATCCCAATGAGACACATTTCATCCTTGTTTATATGATTCCACATACCATGAATTCCATAGAACTATATGAATATGTCCCTATTTTTATAGGATTATGAAAAAATAGAATCAATGGAGATATCCTTATGGCATAGATGATTACTAGGATCATGAATGAATATCCTCATGACCACCCTAGACGGTTACCCTTATTCTAGTTTCTACCTACCAAAGTGTATTGGGCCTAATTCTGCTACTGCTCTTTCTCCACCTCTTGCCTGCATGGACCCATGAACTGCTTATCCCACTATTACTTCCCTTTCTTCTAGTCCAGCTAGGCCTCCATGGCAAGAACCAACTACCACTTGGCCCCAAATCTATGTTTTAAGGGACACTCATTCATTGGATCGGGTGGTCCTCCACCTTAGTGTATCCCTAGGTTATGCACTGTCCCAACCCAACATATAATCATGAGTATTCCCATATGAAATAGTGGGTGGAAGTAGTTCATTCAACATCTTTCCATACATGTCTGTGAACATTCACAATATCCTCCTCATCACTGAAGGGTGGCACTCATGACACACCTCTGAGTATACCTTTGGTTTCATCCTCAATAGACACCTGAACTATCTCGCAAACTGGTGTGGACTTTATGGTTTGAAGATTGGATCATATTCCACTATCACCACCAGTCTCCCACCTTTAATGTCCAGAAGGTATGATCTTTGTTCCATGGTCTCTATTCTGTCATTGGTCACCATTCCCATCAGCATGGGGAAATGGTGAAATAAGAAATTCTTTGTTATCCCAAACTTCTCAAAAATATATGTCAAACTCAAATGGAATAAATAAATCCCCTGTAATATTCCGGATTACTAGATATAAAGTTGTTGTAGGAGGAGAAATAGGGTTTGGGTACTCATAACCCCCAAGTGTGTGACCACCTAGCTATAAAATAAATACAGAGGCCCACACACGTGCATCAGTGTCTTCACTTCACTAATATGGTGAAGTACCTTATACAATTTCTCCAACACTGGGACAATCAGGCTGAAATAATGCCTCTTCAATAGCATCACCACCATTATGAAATTTCTCTACTGCACCCCCATTTGTGAATCCCTCATCGGGAGAATCAAAACAAAAATAAGCACTGTGATGAACCACACCAATCTGACCATAGGACATGCCTTGATTTTGATGTTGTTCCCCCATAGTTTCCATTGGATTTCTTCTAGGATTCTCTAGTAGGATCCCTCCTTGTCTAGCTGATATCCTCTAAGAAATGTCTATATCCTTGTCGGTAGCTTCTCTATTATATATTCTCCTTCAACAATTCTTTCCACTATTTTGTTCAAAAATTAATTGAAACACTACTTTAAAGGGATGTATCTCATACCTAGCTTATCATTTTTGGTTCCCTATACCAGATCTAGTAGTTCCTTTACTAGAGCCATAAATTTTTCTTGATCATCCCACATGTTCTGTGTGGGAATGAACTCATCATACATCACCCCTAGAATTCGGATCCCAATGATTTGATGAATATCCCAAAGGAAAACTCCAAACACACCATGATATAGAAGGAATTTATTTTTCCTTGGTGGCCACTTTCTCCAAAAATTGAGCATGTTCTCTTGAGGATACTAAACATGGAACTGTGAATCCCATGTTTCTTCATAGAGATCTACATTTTTCAGCACTACCTTGAATTATCATCATGGTGAAAGCACCCAGTAGGCTTGGGCCCACTCATATATGAAGTTACCACCTTGAAACAAATCCCAACCAATATTATATCCCTTATGTGGATCACCAAACCCACTTTGAGGATCATATGATACTATAGTGGGGATTTCACATCTTCAAGATTCTATCTAAAAATGTTGTTAGTGTGGTTGTAAATATGAACCATTGTATATGGAACTTGATCTTTTAAGATGTGGCCTGAAATGGACTTGTGCCACTGGTATTACCCTGATATGCCTATAAACCAGTAAGTTGGTTCATGCCTATTCACTATTGTGATAAAGACATCATATCTCAACCAAAATCCATAGAGTGGTATCATCTTTCACAAAAGATATTACTTATGAGTCTCTATCAATTGTTTGACCAATGATTCATGGTCATAAGTGATTTGAACACACTCCCTGATCATAATATTGTTGGCTAATTCCTCCCTCCGAGCAGAGACAACATCAAATTCTTGAGAATCCATTTGATTCATTATTTAGGTGATTATTTAAGTCTGGTTCATAGAGCTTGTTTGAGGAGATCATTTGTGAAGATTGTTCATGGAGCATTAGATTGAAGGGATAACTTTGTGAAGATACAGTTCATGATTTCCAGCTTGCTGAGTAGCGTTTGTGGAGAAAACTTTTAGAAGTCCATTAACCTAAAAATAGTACATGGAGATTAGTTCATAGAGATCCCAAGATTCATGAAAATAGAGCAAATTTATTTTCTATTTTCAATAGTTATCATATTTGTAGCCCACCATAGCATGATTTATAAGCACACGGCTACCTGGGCTTTTTGATGGATTTTATACCAGTGAATATCACACGCGGGCTCCGTAAATGTTCTTTGTGAGTGATCATCGTGAAAGGGATTAAATTTTCTATTTTAAGCGATTCTATCTCAGAACCCAAACCCCCTATTCCCCATCATCTTCTATTTTGAGGGGGAGAATTTATTTGTGCTAAAATATACATGCCATGAGAGTGGTTGAGGAAGGTGTGATCAGTTTGGAGAAAATGCAAGCCAAAAAAATCCTGAAATCCCTCTAAGGAGTCTGTCTCAAAAAGAACAGATCCTCCAGGAATGGATGGATCTCATAAAGCTTGGATCTCATGAATCTCCCTTTTCATAATGTACCTTTCCAAGAACATGAAGGTTTGATTCTATCTATAAACACAATGACATTCAGAGTCATGGGGCACTTCGTGACTGTGCAAAAAAAATTATGGTGTCTTCACGAGTCTAACAGAGCCATGTCCGTTCACGATGCCCACTAGTAATTCACAAAATGACTCTAAGTTGAAAAAACCAATTATTTAAATTCAACTTTATTCCACTATTTTAGGAATAGATACCTGGACTTTCTGCTTCCAAATTCCCCATGATTCACCAAACTATTGAGCATCGTGAACCAATAAGAAATAGATCATTCAAGGTATCCAATGATCACAAAACACCATTTCCATGTGTCCTTGAGAGCCTCCACTCTAATTAAAGATTACTTTCATGAATTCCTACACCCTTTACAGAGTAAGAAGGACCCTTTGGGTAATTGAGGCTTCATGAATCATTCATCCTTCATGAAGCACTCCTTTTCCTAGACAGGAGGTCACTCTGAGGTAGGGGAACCTTGTTTCAGGAAGTATACCCCTTTAGTGAAGCCCCAGACCTTTTATAGGTACATGAGCTTTGTGAATCCTCTATTTATGATTCCTTGTATTCATGAAACCCCTATAATAGGCCTCTCTATGGTGCCTCCCTTCTAATGGACATTTTTTTTCATGAAGGTTGAGTGACCATGGTCCCCACACGAATCCAGGACTAGTCTAGAAGCACCTTGAGTCCCCATGAGGCTTATGCCACCCATTCTAGAATTATTCCACTCCACTCTGATTGTGGTTCAAGATTACTACCAACCTTTTTATTCTTAGTATAGGTACAATAATACATGTTACTTCCTAGAATATGCATGATAACATGGACATCAATACTAGCCACTCCTATAGTCATTAAAACCCAAAACTGTCAATTCCATGCCTCTTCCAATGGTGCATGAGCTGTGGGCATGTATGTCCATGGGATAAGTAATGATTACACACACATCCATGATGCGTGACATAAAATGGCCTCGTCCCATGTTCTAGTTGTATGATGTTAAAATTCACAAAAACAACCTCTCATCACATGATATAAAGCTGCGACCTTACCCTATGTGATGTGAATATGATGATCCATATATGAGTGGAATGTGATGAACTCTAATAGGATGTCTTGCATGCCAATCACATGGATTGAGATCCTCATTGGGTAACTTACACACATAATCACCACTCATATCATTTTTGATCCTAGAAATGCCCCAACATCCATCCACTAGTGGATGAAGTGTATCATGTGATCTTTAGATATACTTCTTCCTCTTGTTTCTAAAATTGATAATGACTGACGTGGTGTTAAAGGTTTGTGGTGATCATGAAATTAGCATGAACCAAATCCTTTTTTTGTTCTTCTTCGACACAAAATCCCCATCCAAACCCTCTTGCACCATGGGCCTCATATTCATCATAATTCCCATCTCATTCTAAAATATGTGGGATTTGATTCCCAACTAGCTGAGTTACATAAGAAGCCTACCTAATGTTCAAACACAACATCCAAACTCACCTCATATTCTCAGGGCCACATCCTCGATAAGATCATTCCTCTCACCTTGGACTCCACATCTCCTTCGGGTCCCATAGAAATATCATACGTAATCCCTACACCAACTCAAACTTAGAGAAATCCTCTTTCATAGGGTATCCTCAATGTGTAATCCCCACACCATCCCTCATCTAAAACTCTATCATGAAAAAAGAATCCTTGCCATATGACATAAAGCTACATGGATTTGTCCTATCACATGACCTTAAACTTTGGAATCAAACTATGAGGGTTTTGATCCCTATATTATAAACATGGTACGTAGAACACCTCCCTGAGGTTCTATTCTAACCATATTAAACTCATGGTTTTTCACTCCTAGGAACACACCTACCAGATTTTACTTAAGGGGTGTTTTGATCCAAAAATCTAGGTCCAACTCAAGGGGTATCCATACCATGGTAAACTCATGGTGTTCCCTCATAGGGTTTCTCCTCTCAAATCCACCTCAAGGGGAATTCTGATCGATCCATCCCCAATTTTCCTCTAGGGGTGTTTTGGTCCATACTTTCCTAATCTACCTCAAGGTGAATTCTAATCAACTATACTTGGTCCATCTTAGGGGGTGTTCTGATCCATCTTCTATGTTTTCCTCCATAGAATGTTCCCATCCATCATTAAACCATTTAGGTGTGGCATCATCCCTCCTTGGGACACACCTTTAGGATCTTCCTTAAGGGGCATTCTAATCCACAACTCCAGGTCCACAGTAAGGGGAATCTAGACTATGGTAAACTCATGGTGTTCCCTCCCAAGGATGAAACTCTAGGATCTACCTCATGTGGCATTCTGATCAACCATCCTAGATCTGCATCGAGGGGCATTCTAATCCATCTATCTTTGATCCGCCCCAATGGGTGTCCTGATCAGCTTTCCAGGTAATCCTCAAGGGGTTCCTAATCCATTGGTAAACTATAAAAGTGTGACATCACTCATCTTAGATACACAACTTCTTGATATTCCACAAGGGGAGTTCATATCACTCCACATGTCCCCCCAAAAAATTAACCATATGCTTGTCTCCACAAGGAATTAAACTCGTTCCATGATCCATCTCAACCAGACATCTCGGTGCATTTCCATAGGACATAGAACTTGGGACATAACCCAAAACACATATCTTATGAAAAAAATGGGTTGAATATTGTGAAATACATTGAAGATATATACCCATGATGTTAGATACCTCATGAAAAGCATGGGCTATGTGAGGTGAAAGCCTTATAAGATATGCACCCACAGTGTTAGCTACATCATAGAAATCATGAGATACCTGAGGTGGAATCCATGGAGGATATGCACCCATGAAAATAATTACCTCATGATAATATCAATATGACTTGGGTTCTATGCCTAATATTCCTAAAATGAGGTGGCCTCCCAAGAATAAGAGTTCATGTGACTAATGCACCCATCATCCAGACATGCTAGTGATGCCCAAAGTGACTACTCTCCTAACTAAAGGTTTTATCCCTATCAATATGAAAAAGTTTGTTCGGATAGAAACAATGTAAATAACCTACATCTATACAGATATGGAGCTAGGAATTAGTTCTATGAACATGAATTAATAGATCTAGACTAAGAATCTAGTTCCATAGAGGAATCCATGGAAGGAGGAGCTGACATCCCATCATCCCATTTTGATCATGAAGTGAAAATCATAGTTTAAAGTGATGAAATTATCCCACCTTTGGAAAGTATGAATATGGGGTAACAAAGCCACCAGTGTATGCTGACCCAATATACAGATGCACAAGCTCCCTGACGAATACATCAGAAATAGTGCATTTGTGGGATTTCTCAAGGATAGAAATCCTTTTTTGTGGAAAATTTTAAATATTTTAGGGTCGTATGTTTATTTTAATTAATGAAGTATTGGTATAAATTTTTTAATGGGTTATCACCATGTTTTGAGGACATCTTGGGTGTTTTGGAGTTTTTCTATTAGAAACTGGGATGTTTTTTGTCTTATAGGTGATTAAATTCTATGTAAAGGGATTAGAAGATGTGTACTAGGCATAAAAAGATAATCTATAATAGGTTTAGGTAATGAAATTATTACACTCCATGTACTGGGTTCAAATCGTGTAATGGAAAAATCAGGTTTTTATTAATAAGGAGACACTTTTTCCGACGATTCTAACTGTCATGTAATACAAGAGGTGTAAAGGGATTATAGGCCTTGTAAATGTAATTATATGTGGGTTTAGGGTTTTATTTGGGTGATTTTAATTTCATTAAACCATTAATCCTCCCTATCTCAACCCATAGCTCACCATATGTGAGTTTAGGTGACTCCTACCCTTCTAAATTGCCTCATTCAATGATCAATAATCAGGGTTTTTGTGGCATGCCTCTCTCGGTAAGCATTCCTTATGGTTATTGTTTAATTTATTTGTGTATATTACATTGGATATGGTTAGGTTTCATATTAATGATTGTATAGTGTTTTTTAATGACCCCATGCAGTTTTTTATTACACCTTGTCTTTCAAAGGTTGAAATCCTAGCTTCTAGTTACCGTTGTTGAAGATGACTAGGTTTATACCATTTTGATGTAGGTGTTTCAATACAATGGGTTAATTTTAAGAATTTATTTCATTTTTTTGATAAATTCATTTATGTTTTTTATTTAATTGATGTCATATGTGGTTTGAAAGGTTATTTTGGAAAGCCCAATGTTTTTATTGGGGTTTTCATTGAAAAAGTATTTGCATGATTTAGAAACGGGTTTTGAAAAACCAAATCAGATTGGGTTGTCTTTGAATTTATTTATAAACTTTTGATGATATTTTTCAAATGTGTTTTTAAAATAGTGGAACTTTGAGAACCTTGGGTGAATTTGGAAATTGAAATGGGTGGAATTAGTGCATGTGGAACCACAATGAGTTAACATTTAGGATATCGATGGATAACTATAGGACTCAATATTGGTTGGATACAAAATTGTCTCTTGTTTATGATCTTAAATGTCTCATACATATTTTACCATAGGATAGATCCCAAATTTTTGTGTACTATTTCATTTATGGATTTTAATCACATGATGGTTTTTATCATGGTTTTTTTTCTCATAAGTTTTTATATGTGGCTATATCACATGAAATCTCAAGATAGAATTTCATGGATATGTGTTAACTTTCTTTCATTATGACACATGGATATGATTTCTTGTTTTATCACTCCTACTTATCATATTTCTAGTTTGATAATCGGTAATTATTTTATGAAAAATAAAGGGGAAATTGATTTATAAATGGGATTGGATTTATGAAAATTATTTATAAAACTATTTTGTTTTAAAAGCTAGAACTGTTTCATTATTGATATTAGACCTTGTATATACTCTATGGCAGCATCCTACTCGGATTTGTGCCCACACCATACTTTTATCCTTTAGGAATTTGTAGATGTTTTATTATAGGATATAGTTAAAGGTAAGGGAATCTTGTATCAGGTTAACTTCTATTTTTTCATTTCCTTTGTAGTAGGGTAGTTTAGAGGTGACATTGGTCATTGAGAGATTTTTTAGTCTTTATTTATTCATAATTTTGGGTTTAACTAGTTTGTTTTGGAATTCATGGATCCGGTTTTATCTTTTTATTCTACTTATTACTCTCTTTTTATATATTGTTTCATTATATTCAAAACTCGTTTTATTTTCTAACTTAACCTCACCATGTGATGGATAGATTGGGTGTATGGATTGATTGATCTGGGTTGGTCTGTTACATCTACTGTCTCCACACCCAGATCCATTGTATGTTGTTAATCTCCCAATTCACCAAGCTCTAATAGTATACATCATAGAAAGAGATGATAGATAAATAATTGATTTTAAATATTCAATAATTCCACAACTCATCGAATAAATTAGATGATTGTTATCTATCTACTATGGTTCATTTTATAGTTAGACTAAATATTTGATGAAAATTATAAAATTAAAAATAAGGATTTGTAATTCTTGTGAAATATAACTCAGGGACCAATCCCTAAAATTAGTTCTCCATTATTACAGATTTTAGAGATCACATAAAATGACATATATATTGATAAAATACATAGAATATGTGGAAGAAAATAATCATACATCATAGTGAATAAAACCTTATGAATTAACATTGAAATGAAGAGAGTTACAAGAGGTTCTCACTAAAATATAGAGGAGCCAAATATCCTATAATAGAGGAGGGGGAAAATATATTTATAGAAATTAGAGAATCATATTCATACTTATTCTCAAAATCAGTAATGGGAAGTGATCCACTTCTTTAACTGGATGAGTTCCACATGAACTTCTTCAAAGGTCATGATCAATATCGCTCATTTCATTAAATTTAAATATTATATTCCCACCATATCACTATAAACACCTTAAATAATAATTGAAGGTGGAAATATTCACTTCATTATGGATCTAGTGAAAAGAAGTGTTTACTATTCACATGATGATTCAGAAAAATGGGAACATCACTACATTTGTAATTAAAGGTGCATAAATAGGATATATTCAAGTATATTTAGTGAACTTGGATTTTTTTCTCATTGTATTTGGGCCTGAACCTTTACATGGGTCTAGAAATCACTATATTGTTTTTATAAGACCCATGGTGTGGGTTTGGATGAGGTGGAGATCAGGCCTTTACCGTGGATTTGAAAGAGTAGTAACACTGGTTCGATATGGAAATAGATTTTGGTTTGGCCTGCACTTGGTTTTTGTAATAAATCCATGCAAGATTCACTTAGTTCTAGTATTAGATTTAACAAAGGATATAATTTTTGAAGGAATTACGATGAGATGGTTATTATGGTGTGCACTAAAATTTAAGATGAAATAAAAATTAGAGATGCAACCAATGGTTTTGGAGTTGACTTACAGTTCAAGATTTAGGAGTATTTGAGGTTCCATATTGGAAAACTTCAATTGGAAAATTCACCAAACATGATGTGTCCATCCATAATTATAGCTATGGTCTATGAATTTGGGGTGTGAGATTCCTTCCTCTGGTCTTGGACCAACATAGTGGACAAACTCAAGTAAGAAAAAATTAACTCCCCTTTCCCATTCATCCATATTTTATTATTTATTAATAATTTTTGGGTTCACAGTCAGCTAATGATTTTATTATCACTAAACCATATTTATTTATTGGTTTCATCATGATTTTGGAATCATCGAGGTGACATAGATCATATTGGTCCCTATGTTCAACATCTATTTGAATTCTTCAGTTTGTTGGTGATCATCTTCTTTGACTTGATGAAAATTCAGTTTATTTTTAAATTTTTTCAAAATTTCTATGGAAATTTTTAATTTCAATGGTTATTATGGATTAGTAAAATATTCATCAAGATTTGGTGGGTTGGGTTATTTGTTTGTGGAGGTTAGAATCTATCAACATTGATGTTGTAAAATTTCTCTTGGTTCGATCAATATCAATATTTATGGATCACCCTATTCCTTAAATTTGACCACAATATGAATATAGTGGAGATTGGGTTGAACTCAATACGATTTTATTGGTTCTCTCAACATGCTAGTGAAGGAGGCATGATAGTTAAAGATTGATTTCCATGGATGATCATGGAGAAGGAGTTGCAGTGGCTTGTGAGTATAGTATGTCATCCAACCATGAGAGCTTCAATTGCAATTCCATAGTAGTTTTATGATAGGTGAATGAATAGAATATTTATGTTATTAGTGATGTCCATGGTAGAATATGTGTGATCAAATTCATGGAAGAAGGGAAGATGGTTAAAAAATGTAGTGTGATCATAGAAGCATAAACTTTTATTTTTTTCATGGTTGCAAGACAGGGGCCCAATAAAAGTGTGCTCACCATAGTATATTTTTTTTCATGATAGAAAATGGATAACCTATATAGTAGAAGTGTGTTGGAAACAAGTTGGAATCATGGTAAAATACACAAGGTAGAAAAATTTTAGTCACAGAGAGAAATTTATGCACGATAGCAGTATTTTTTCATGATCATAACTCTTTCTAAATTTCCATAACTGTACAATTCAGTTTTTTTAAGTACATGATGGATTCAATTAATTTAAAATTAAATAAAAATTAAAAAACAAGTAAAATTTCCTTCCAAAATTTAATTCTATATTAATTTTAAAATTTTCCATTTTTCAATTTATCATTCTAAACCCCGTTTTAAAATTTCTAAATGACATTTCAAATTCCCTTTTAAATTTTTTTATAGATTTCATTAAAATAAATAAATAATTAAAAATATTAAATAAATACATTTAATAATATGAATTCCCAATTGAATAAAAAAACTTACTTCAAATATTTAAATCAACGTATGGATTATCTAATTAATCCAAAAAATAAATAAATCATTAAAAGTTTACATTTTGTGCCAATTTTCAATTGAGTCCAAACCATCCAATATAAAAAACTGAATGGTTTCCTGGGTTTTTTTTGAATTAAAGGGGAAATTATCACTGAAATTAAATTGAAAATTTTGAAAATCACAGATCAAATTAATGATATATAATGGACCTCTCCCATAACATACTAAATTAATTATATTCATCAAATGAAATAAATGAATGAAAATTAAATTCAGAATGAATATAAACATTTGCATTGAAAAACCGGGCATATAGACTGTTAATATTTCCACATTAAATAAATAAAAAAACATGATAAAAATCTATTCAAAGTAATATAGTGGACGATATCAATAGTATATATCCATAGTGAAGTATAAAATTCCTCAAATGATGTTTACATAGATGAAAATACTTTAAGAAGTTTACTAGAATATTTTTTTGAAGAAAATATCCTCTTCAATTTGAGATATATTATTTTAAAATATAAAAACTTAAATAATATTATTTAAATATTTTTCATTGAAAATAATGATAAAATTTTATAAAGTAATATTCATGTCATAGAATATTCATGATGGTAGGAAAATCCATTCGATCAGTAAGTGTTTAAAAAAATATTCCATTCACACCTTCAATAAAAAGTGTCTCTTTTAGAAAATGATAATAATATTCATTTTAAAAAATTATATATAAATTAAAACATGGGAAAAAATAATTTAATAAATAACTGGAGAATATTAGAAACATTCTTGAAACTATATTAATGAAAATAAGTATATGGAATAAAATTATCCCTGACCGAATAGAAAAACAAAGTTTGTTTTTCTTAAAAACATTATTTGGGACTTTTAAGTACATTGAAAGATGAAAATGAAATGATAAAATAAAATGTATATAAATAAATATAGGATAGGGAAATATATTAGGTTTAATATAGAAAAATCATATAATTCCTCTAGTGGAATCTTAAGCATAAAAAATCCGGATTAAGGGTGTGATTATGAAATATTCCCTTACCACATTGATAACATTTGAATCATTAATCTTATGAAATAAATATATTAAAAATTATATTTAAATATGATTAATATAAATAAATTTTTGATATAACGTATAAAATATTTAGTATATATACCACAAAATTTGAATAAGTGGTGAATATGGCATATGTCTTATAGAAATAAAAGTGAGATCAGAAACCCTTACCTTAGGCCCGACATGCTTCTCTAGCGCTTTTAACCTCCCACATAATAAATTTAAAATTGTTATAATTACATTAAGGAAGAATATCCATAATTATGATATCATATATTATCCAATTATAACATTTCAACACCAATTTATTAATAGTTCTTAATTAAAATCATCGTTTCTGAGTGTTAACTATTTCATTTTTTAAATAAGTTTTAGTTCAGTAGTTTTAGTGCTTGAATATTTATTAGGGTTAAGTCCGCTTTATAATTTTAATAATTATATAAATATCATAAAAAATAATTATATACATATTTAAAACCATAAATTAAATGGGAACATGAAAAAAAATAACATCAATTCATGAACGTGGTAGTCAACACCTACCTACGAGTGACATATTAATTTTTTAACGAATGGAAGGGTAATGAGGTAAGTGATAAATTATATGTTTAAAATAAAAATTATTTTATAAATATAACATATATTAATTATTTACATCTTTATAACTATATAAGTAAACTGTTGATAAAAAATAATTACATCATTATGTGGATACGACCATCTGTATGAAAGAACGAGCGATGTTTTTTTTTCTTTCCATTGGATGAAAAAGTAATGGAAAATGGTTTTACCCTAATAATAACATATCAGTATATTTATGATACTTTAGAAACTATTTTAGTATGGTTAATACATATTTAGAGTAATTATAATAAGAAATATACTTGAAAGTGTCAATAAAGATGATTACAACTTATTTGAGAGACCTCCCTTTTATAGTACATTAAGCTTTCTAAACATGGTATAAGGAGAAGAAAATAAGATCAATAATTTAGGTAATGAATAAAATAAGGTATTTTTATAGGTATTGTACAAGCTATATTTCTCAATGTTTTTGAATAAGAGATGAGAAAAGGGTTCCTTTTATATGTTACAGAAGGATACATATGAAATTACTAAAAACATTTCAATAATATAAGGTCACATTCAAGTGAAAGTGGATAAAAATTAACAATAATTTTAATTCAGAATAATATAAGGTTGAAATATTTTTTAGACTTAATAATTAGTTAATTTTTGTGGTATTATTTCCCTTATCTCTTAGTTAAACCCCAAGTATGCTTATTTCAACCTTAACCATGGTAACATAATTTTACTATATTTACTATTTATGATGTAAAAAATTAAGTTGAGCCTATTAAATTATTATAATTTTTATGATTCCAAACATTTAATCCATTTTAAATGTTTCAACATCTATAATTGGTACAAAATCACTTTAAAATAAGTGCATGGAAAAGAACGATTTTTTCAGAGAAATGAATTTTTAAGTATAAAATTGAATTATTTTCCTTCATTGTCTTATAAAAAATATTGGATGAATATTAAAATATTTTATAGAATAAATATTTATAAATTTAGTTAAAGTTATCAATAAAAATTTATTTACTTAATTTATTAAGATAAAGACACATTTTTTACATAAAAGTGGTTTTTTGAAAAATGATTCTTTAATCCCAAAAACGAAATTATACCAAAATAAAATATAATTATAATTAATATGTAATAAATTATATGATTTATAATTAAATTATTTAATGTTACTTTTATATAAAATTTAAAAAATAATGGGCTTATCAATTACTTGGTTTAATGAAAGTAAATGACAATTTTACAAAATTTCCTATTTGGAACTATTCACTAAAAAATGTATAATTTTATAATAATACAAAAAATTAATCCTATGATAATACTAAAATTTTGATTAAAAAAATAATTTTAATTTATAAAAATAAAATTTCCTTAATTGGAAGAAATTTACTATAATTTCCACATATAAAATGAAATACGAATGATTTTTGAAGAAAACATATTTTTAAAGCCTAAAATGACTTTATTGAAAATTGAGTACTTATTTATTAAAAATTAATCAATAAATTATAATTAAATTAAAAATTAATTCATATTTTTTTTTTATAATTTGGTTATTTCTATTCTTACCTATAATTTAATGGTTATGTTATAATGACCACATCTAAATAATATTTTTATAATATATCATAGTTTAGATAACATTTGATATTTCATGTTAAGAAATCTATTGAGGATAATATTATTTTAATCGAAACTAAAATCTTGTGTTATTATAATAACACATTTTTATTAACTCTTCATATGTTGAAAAAAATTTGGAGATTAAATATCTTCAAAGGTTGGGATTTAAACTGTTAAATAAGTGATCAATATTATTTTTTGAGTTTTGTAGATAGTCCAAAACATACCTTGTTAACCTTCTTAAATTATACTTGTACTCAGACACCATTTCTCATTCCATTTATTATAAATTGAATAATTTCCTTTTTATATTATCAAGTTTCTCTGAAGAATTTTTTTCCAAAAATAGCTCCTTAAATTCACTCTAATACATTTTTTATTTATTCTCCTATATCTTAGTATTTTGAATCAGTGACCAACATTGGTCAATATCTCCCATTAAATGATATAAATCCATTATTAAATTTTCTTTCTAATTACATCCTAATTCTGTAAATATATTCTCTAGAAACATTATCCATTACTCTAACACCATTAGATTAGTGGACCCATTGAATTATGGGGGGAGTTTCATTATAAAATGATTAAAAGTGGATGATTATGATTGAGGGAAAATTGTTTACTACTCATTGGAAAGGTTATTTATCATTACACAAGTTAATTTCCCAAAAAAATAATAATTTATTAATCACCAATAATAAATTAATTATCACTATCAATTAGTAAATCCCTATATTTTCATTGATTTTTAGCTTAGTTTCTATTCCTTCTAGAAGACACCATTTTCTAACAAATGGATTACCTAATTTTGTGATAATATAAAAAAATATATGAAACATGATATATATAACATTTTTTATAACATTAAATCCTATAAATTTTATATATAATTCCTATAATACCCATTATAGAATAATATCTATAGTTTTTTATAGGTAAAATCAATATTCTCTATCTATGTTATTCTTAATTTAGTTCCTAAGGTTTATACTAATCCTTACTTTGATAACAACTATAAAACCCATGGCTCGAGTCATATTGAGTCAATGTGATCTATACTACATGGGAATTTGATTACAAGCTATCACATACTCAAGATCCACACTTCAATGATACTTTTGAGTCTATATATATATATATACATGAACCTTACATTACATTATTATGATATAAAATATGTGGGATAAAAAAATATATTTAAATGTCATTATTCATCCACTAGTTTTATCCTTATAATGTCATATATAATACTCAATATTATTACTTAGGAAAATTGAGAAACATAAGAAATGAGTAAGCTCATATGCTCATTAACAGATAACGTACAACATTAGCTAACATGGATTAATAATATCATAAATATTATAGTAGGAATAAATAAACAAATAATAAATAAAAAGGACTTATAGGAATAGAATAAACAGTGTATTATATGAAAATTGGAATAAATAATTTCCTATATGACAATAAATGATCTCAAAATGATTGGATGAATAATTTCGAACATTATAACTATATTATCAAGGCCTATTTTTAAGAAATAATAAATAAAGGATCAGAACAAACCGAATACCCTAGATATTTAGTCTCATTAGATCCACCAACACATCTAAGAGATGCAAAATTTCATGCCCCACCCTCCACTTAATATTTCAATTTATTCATTATATGAAAAGTAAGGATAAATAATATAATATATAATGTTTTTAAAGGAACCTATTAGATAAACATAGATGAATAATCAATTATAACTCATATATAAATAATGGGTATAAGGATTGTCAATATTTACCTATTCAAATAAATGTATTATCTATTTAGGATATTACCCTTAAATATGAATAATTATGTATAGGGTAATAAAAAAATACATGATAAATAGATATATACTCAAATTAGTAGACTATCCTAGTCAATAAAATTTTATTACTATGTAGGTCAACACCATTAATCTATAATAAAAAATTATATGGTATTTTCACTATATAAAATTAATTAATATATAACCATATAAATAGTTTTCCCTAATTAATAAAATGGTATAGATATCTAGTTGAATAAGATTTAATATTATTAATAAAGAACATGGTGTTTAAACTATATAGAATTAATGAATATATGGTTATATAATTAATTTTCTCTTATCAATATATTTTTATAGATATCTAGGTGAATTCAATTGAATATTTTAATAAATAATTATGGATTCTCAATATTAAAATCAACACCCTTACCATGTGATGAATAGGGAACTGTAGTGGTTTTGTACTTGTAAAGATTAAAATGGTCAATGTGGTTAGAAAATTGAATAAAAGTATTTGTAATCATAACAAAACCAAATAATTTAATGATAAATACTTTATAAAAACAAGATTACATATTCACACATATTTGATATGCTTTAGGGACATACAATTTCTTTAAGTAAAAGCTTTGAGGTTGGTATTCTTTGATACCAAAGGTAAAACTATAGAAAAATTGGGTTTGTTTCACCATGGACATAGTAGAGGACCCATCAGGTACATATCCATTATATTTACTTATAAAAATTCCCCATATTATAAATAGTACAACCATAATACCACAAATAAATGGCATATAGATGGATTTTGATCATGGAATAATATAGAGTTTTATGTCTCTTCGGAAAATTTTGGCATTATAACTGATTATGATTACAGTATAATGTGAGAAAAACAAGTTATTACTTTAATAGGATATCATAAGTACAATACATAGAATAAAATTATAATAATACTTGAATAATAAATTGTAAATTGAAAAGGACACTACAATGAAAATGAAAATTGGAATTAATAAGAGAGAGAAATAGGGAACTTACCTTTTTTTAAGATTATTAAACTATATCTAACCCATATATAAATCCAAAACCTTAAATATTGAAGATAGAGATATAGGTAAGAATATTTTAGAGAGATATTAAGAGAGAAATAAAATTTTTTGTGAGGTGAAATGGGAATAGTGGTGGTTATTTATAGGTGTGGTGAGTGGACTCCAATGAAGTAAATTATTGACTATTTTTTTATCTCATGTGCTCTATTACTTCTATATGTCTTTATTAATTCTATTAAATATCTAAAATAAGTATTAGTTCAAAAATTAATAAAATTAATATAACATATGTTAATTTAGTATCACACACTCACTCAAATATATATGATTTAATATTTATCGTATTTCATCATATTTCACCTTTTTTACCATACATTATTTTATTTTGATCAATAAATACAAAATTTTATCCTATACCTAATTTCAATTTTCTTGATTTGAAATATTTATCTTACTTTTTCAAATTAATCCTTTATTTATGACAAATTTAATTTTTAAATAAGGATGATATATTTAATATAAGTTTAGTATCAGAGTAAAAACCATTTTATTACTAAATTAACTAAGACTTTAGTAAAACATAACCTTTAGATATATAAAGACTTACTACACTAGCACAATCCTTATGGGTAAGGTTTGAAATGATGGTACTTTTATGTGGTTATTTAAAAAATATTCATCTATTAGTGATTTCCACCAACTTCAACTGCTCTCGTAGATGATTATTCTCGAACCTCAATTTTGGAAGTTCAATATGGTAATAGTGTAAATAAAACCATAGTGATGATTCTTCCTTCCCAATATCTGGTAAATGTAGTTCATAAAGTATATTCATACTAATCAAATACTTGGTTTCTCATTCATGAAACTATTAATTCTTTTTTTACCGTTATTAATATACACTAATTCTAACTGTCACTTTATAACAACTATATCACCAATGAGAATAATTTTCAAAGGCTATATAAAATCCATATATACTCTTACTCCCTATAAATTCATTCATAATATTCCACGAAATAATACTTCTCATTTTTCTTTATTTAAAATTTCCATTTCAAGGTTTCCATTATTTTTCATTTGTGTTATACTTGTTATTTACCAGATGTCTATTACAAAATATGATATAGGATACATCTAAATTATACTCATATTATTTTGTTTTTGTTTATTATCCGTTATTTTATAATGGCCTTTGTAAATTTTTATCATTGATTTTTATTGAAAATTTTTATAATAAAATATTTTTATTTATTACTAGAATTTATTTGGTGTCACAAAAAAAATTATATAATGTTTTATTCTACAATCCAAATTCATTACTAATATTGAGAAGAAAATTGTTTAAATATTATGTTTTTATAAACATAATTCCTCTTCAACCAATTTTCTAATTTATAATTAGGACACAAACATTTTTCTCATCTATCAAAAGATATTTCGGTAATTTCAAAATATAAAAACATCTCTAAACTCTTAGTATACTGAGGTGTACTCTTTGGTAATGTGCTACAAATGTTATCTATTTACCACTAAATGCCTACACTTTCTTAAATAAAATATAGTTATTTAATAATGATGTTATAAAATAAAATAACTAATTTAAAAATGTAAGGAAATTATAAATTATAATTTATATGAATATCAAGAAAACATGAAATCAAATATATATTAATAATTTGGGAAAACATTCAATATTAACTTAATATATGTATCATATAACTACATTATTCCACATCAACAACCAAATTTCATTAACTAAGAACACTCATTAACCGAAATTAAATCTAAAACTTATAAAATCTATAGACATAAATGATATATAACTCATATAATATATAAACATTAACATTAATTTAACTAAGAATAAATATTTTTTTAACACTAAATTAAAGTTAATAATATATATATGAACTAAACATATGTTATCAAAATGAATATTTTTAAAGACTGTAGTAAAAAAGTATTCAATTATATATATATATATATCCAATATGATTTAAAATATACTAATAACATAATTTTAATATATCTAAGAAAGTATTAATAAATTTTAAAAAATATTTTGAACTGATATTATTTATACATATAATAAAAAATTTAATCTATTAACCATACCCTTACTAAATTTAATATATTGGATTTCACTTCAATATTAAATTAAATATGTTGTCACTTTAATCAAATTTTTAAAAATTTAAATAAAAAAATCCTTATTTTTAAAACATACAAAATATTTTTTAATTCTTGTATTTTAGGTTTTATTTTATTGTTCTAATATTGAAATAATATCTGATCTGTTATGTAAGTCACACATCATGAAATTAGATGGATTTTCAAATCATGAATATAATTTTTACATTAAATCAACTAAAGTATCTATATATCAATAATATACTCTATTCCAATTCCATTAAAATGTTATAAACCATATTTATTTTTTTATAAAATTTAATGTAAAAAGATAATTAATTATTGAAAAAAAGAATTAACAAAAAAATAAACTATAATAATCAATGTCCAGATGGGTTAGAAAAATCAAAGGGAATTTGAAATTTTGATTTTGGTGAGGGGTTTATTTTGAGAACTAGGATTAAAATTTGAGTTCTACGAGTTAAAAAAAATTGGGATATGGTTTTGGATATGTAATAAGCCTCTGATGGTGGTTCAACTGCTTTGGTGGATATTGGAGAAGGGTCAGCATGACCCAGGAGCTGAAATTTAGTAGTCTATAATAGTTCACTCTATGAACTATGGTTTAAAATATGAATTATTTATTTGAGGATAAGTATAGTCCATAAAAAAAGATTCATGTCATTGCGAAATTTTTGGATAAGGGAAGGACCATATACATGGTATTAAAATTGTGAATAGGATATTGAAACCATTAATGGGACCTTTATGTGTGGGATCAAGGACCGTTACATAATTCATTCATGTCGTGAACCATGGTTCACATTAGTAATAAGATTTGGCTGAGGGAATAACCTCTACCTTAATATATCCAAATCATAAATTAGGGTTTTATTCCATGAAATGTTCGGTCTATGTTTCAGATCAATCTTCTTAGAGGTGTTCATTCTATGTACCTCATAGTTCACACTTGAACTAGTGATGGTGTGTTTGTATCAAGGTGAAAATATATATTTTATAATTCAAGGGTAATTTGGGTTTTAGAGGATTGGGTGTGTTAAGGATAGGCCATTTGACTTGCACCCACCTCCATTATCTCCCCCTCAACCCCCTTGAGATTGGATGGATCTTGTTGCAATTTAATAGTTTCAGAGGTATGTTTCTTGTGTTTTCTACTTGTTTTTATTTTCCCCTCATAGTGATCTAATTTTTGGTGTTTTAGTTTAGGTTTGGGCATTTATTACAGTAGATCATGGTGGAATTTTCTGATAACTATGGGTACTTCATGTGCGATTAATAGAAGATGTCCGGTGAGGATGAACCCATGATTTTTCTTACTATCATAGTTGAGGTACTTATATGAATTTATTTATGGATTTTTGGATAAATTATTTGAAATTTACTATTAATTAAATAAATTTAAATATTTATTTCTTATGTATTAGGCTTAGGTGATTTCTGGAAGAGGTCCACACCCCATTACTCGAGGTTTTGGCCAGTAGATGTCACTCAGATGTTATAAGGTGTTTATGCCTAGTTGGAAAATTTATAAAATAAATTGTACATATTTTAATTAATTATAAATTGATTTTAATGAATTAATTTTGATATTTTTCATGAGATAGGGTATATAAAAGATGATAGAGGAAAATGTGGACAATAATGATCTTGGGTGAGAGTTTTTGATCTATCAATTAAATAGAAATGACTAAGTGCATGAGGTTGGTAGTCCCTTGAGTATCACCCCTTGGTTTTTATATTTTTGTTGTTGAATGTTATATGTATGGTCTCAAAACCAAGGGTGATATACTTTTTGAAAAAACAATATGTTATTTAATTAATTTGTAATTCCTATGAGTGGAATGAACAAAGTACTAATGCCATGATGGACCTTCTGCTGTATCTTGATTAGATCGGCCAAAGATGGATGTGGATTTTATTATAATTTTGTACCTTATGATAAATGGATCCCAAGGGGAGACTTATATGAGTCATGTAATCATAGATTCGCTTATTATAGGTTCCTTAGTGACCTATGAGTAGAGTTATTTGATGAAGTTTCAGTAATTGGCCCTAGTAGGCCTTTACATTATTTTGAGATGCCTTTAAGCCTTTTGGATAGTGGAATGAGTGTGGGGAGAGTTTATCTCCCCCACTAATATGTGAATACCTAGGTAAGTATTCTTTGGGAAGATTATTCATAAGTTGGGTATGTGAGGACATACCAAGTGTGAATTGAAATGGGGATGGGATTAAGGTCATTTCTCTAGTGAGAGACCCTTACAGGAATGTGTATGAGACCAATAAAGTCATGTAGTGATGTTAAGGATACTGAGGGATGATATGTAATATGAGTTATGGGTATTAACTTGAGATATAATAAAGGGATATTGGAACCTATGAACGGTGTCTATACTATGGTGTTATTTAAGGGTGAAATTGTTAGATATTGATGAAGAGGGGGTTGCGTTCAATAATGGGTAGTGATGATTGTGGGTGTCATATGAATCGGTGATGTGGATCTAGTATAACTCCATTAATAGAGATATTTTATGAACTTTAGAGTTCATTCTAGAAAACTAGTCATACATGAATATATATAATCGGGCATGGAGTTTGTCTTGTTCTTATATTTTCAGTTTTCATAGAATTTGTGGGATGAGAGAAGGATTTTTTGTAATTAGAAGAAGCATGAAGTCACTGGATAGTTAGTTAGGGCCACTGAAAAACCATTGCATGTTTTTCAAACACCTACATGTCTAAAGGTACCACCATCTAGCCAGTGGGCTCCCACAGTCTAGTTAGTGGGATATTATCGGGCATCTTGTTGATCACTGGCCATCTGGTGAGGCCCAATAGTGAGCCAGTGACACTGATGGGTGTGTAAATTTATAAGGGATATTTTGTAGCTCAAATTAATTTTTTATATACTTTAATCTAAACCTATAAACCTAAACTCTATTTTTAATGATATATAGGCTCCTTAGTGATGATTTTATTTATCTACCTCTCCTCAATGGTGAAGCTTTGTACTGGTTGAGAGTTTGTTTCTCTCTTAGGTGTAATTTTCTAAGTGGATACTTTATAGTATACTTTATTCTATTATTATCCATGTGTTTTATTCCTTATCAGGGAAGATCTCTAGATCTTTCATGGAAAGGGACAACTGAATTTTTTCCATCAGATCTAGGCTCTTTAGAATCTGATCTCTTCCTCACCCATCATCAGACTAGAAGGAAACATTGTTTTCATTTATCTTGAGGTAGTTTTATCTATCTTATAGCCCATCCCTTGGAATTACTTATTTTCTTATGGAGTTCCATTGGTTTTCATTTTTGAAATTGATGAATTGAAATCCATGGGATTTGGATTGATCTTTAAGGGCTATGTGAATGTTTTTTTAAAGGGTTTTTCTTGAAAACTATAGTTTTACATAGGATGTGTTTGATAAATTATCTCAAAGAAGATTTTGAAAATTAAATGGGTTTTCAAGCATAGAAGATGTGTGGTATCGCTATAGATTTTTTTTATAAAAATATGGGAAAATAAATGAAATGTATTTTTCCTTGGAAAATGTTTATGAAAATATGAAATTGAATTCATAAATATAATTATGATTTAATAGTGCATTGTGAATACCTTGGTGTATGAGAAAAGCTACAAATATGTGGACCCTGGTGAAGTTATATATCACTAGGGGTGGTTCTTGAGGGTATCTTTTATGGGGAATCGATGTTACAGGACTTTATTGTTCACTTATACTAACTAGTGTTCCATTTTTTTCCTTAGTATTGTATGTCCTTATGTTGTGATTATCCCTTTAGTGCTTTGAAGATATGTTTTATGATTTTTTAATTTAATATGAATATGTTCCCAATTGATATATATATTAATGCTTGAAACCTATTTATTTCATCTATTTATGTCTCATGGATAAATCTAATGTCATATATGTTTGTTTATTGAATAAGGCATGTTTTTGAAAAGAAAACCAAAAGATGATTTTAAAGGGAAAATGATTTCTTCAAGAAATGTTTTAGAACTTTGTTTTAAGGAATAACTTTTGGATGCATGCAGATAGAATTTTTATAGATTATTTGGTGGTATCCTACCATCCTTTATTGATAAAATCATGTTTTTTCCTTTTTATATTGGTATTATTAGTTTTATAGGATACCAATAAAGGGAAGAGTTCCATGTTTAGGATGTCACTCCTAGATCATTATTCCTTTTAGTGGGTTAGGATGGTTGTGACATATGGTTATATAAAGATGTACCCATTGGTTGTTTTAGGTTTTAATTTATTGGTCTTCAACTTCTTTATTTAGACCTTGTTATCCAGTTTTTGGGATATTATCTTTCTTTTTTGGTTGTTTTTCATATGATGTATTATGGATATATGCTATAATAATTTGGTTATATCTATATTGTTTTATTTCTGTTAAGGTGAAATCATTTCCATATTTCTTTCTATGATACCCTAGTGCCTGTCTCCATCCTTTGGTGATAGATAATGATTTTTTGGCTATGTAGTGGGGCAATTCAGGTGGCATTATTGGTCAGCCCATGTTGGTTTGTTATAAATTGGTATCAAAGGGTATGGTTATCATAATGGTCTACTCTAATTCTTGTGTATCACACTAGTATTTCTAAGGGTTATTGATATGCTGGATATAGGACAGTCAAAACATGGTTGGTATTGTGTGAGTGTGTCTATCCATCCAACTTTCATGAAGATCCTCGAGTTACCATGGAATTATGAGATTGTCTAGAATCCTTTATCAATGTTTTTGCATTTTAGATTCAGTTTTCAAAATTATATTTAAGATAAAGGAATTGGATTCAATTCTAAATGGTTTACATTATTTTTTAATGAATTATGGATCCTTCAAGAGTAATTTCTCTGAACTATGGACATAAATTTTTGGAGGATGTCCCGTAGGAGTATCCTCCTGTTTACTTAGATTTCATGGAAACAATAGGCTGAAGGATCTAGACTATGTTCCAAGACTCCAATAGTGAACTAGAGGAGAGGCTAGACCCTGATTTATTATCCACTAAGATAAATCTAGTAATATTTTATTGTGACATGGGACACTGGAAATCAGAATAATGGATTGAGAGGAATTTCCAGTTCCTTAAAACTATGAAAGTATCCATGTTTTGGTTCACCAATTATATGCATAAAGGGCCTGGAAAGAAGTTTTGGGACTCTATTATGAAATCCATGTTTTATGAATTTCTGAACTAGAACTATTTCAAGAAATTATTCAATTAGTAGATGTATTCTAAGACACTAAGAGTGGTGAATTCATGAGAGTTCATTTATTTGAAGTAGGAAGATTGTTATTTCATGGAGTTTGCTCCTTGGTTTTTTGAGTTGGTTCACCTGTCTCTAGAGCTTATTTATAATGACTATCTCAAGGCATGGATATTTGTGATGGGATTGAGGAATGATATTCTATCAATTCTGATTCTTATGTGCATAACCACCATCATTATGGTTGTGAATAAGTATGTTATGGGTTAAGATGATATATTTGAGAAGTTAGGGCTCTATAGAACATCAGTGACTATAGGGGGTAGCTGGATTTTGTTTTCTAGTCAGAAGAGAAGTTAGGGTGACCCAAGTGAAGGCAGTGTTAGGAGTGTACAATAGACATCAGGGTAGTGTCAGGTGGTCTATTATGAGTATGGGAGAAAGGGAACCAAAAATGTGATTATAAGGAAGCACCTAGGGTGTTTCATGCCTGTGAGAAATTTGTTCACCATCAAATTTTCTTTGAGAGGGAATCCAAAGGTAATAGAGATGGATACACCTTGACCAAGAGATCTTAGTTTAAATCTAATTTATAAAACGTGGTGGTATATAAACCATTTCCCAAGGGTGATGATCATTTTATGAACACATGAAAGTATAAGTCTAGATGTATGTATTCATCAGAGTATGCACCAGAGGAGTTAGAGGAAGAATAAACCACAATGAAAGGTATGATGCTTATTGTATATTTTATTTTTATGGCCTTATCTGATACAAGCTAAAATAATTCCTTGACATCAACTAAGATTATAAATGTGTTCATATTATGATCAATGATTATACCATTCATGATGACTCCTTCTGCTCTTTTGGGAAAGAAGTTGGAGCAGGATTTTAAATGTTCGAAATGTTGGGTGATGATCGCTGACCAAAAAACTGTATGGTAAATTTTTAGTTCTTGATCATGAAATATTTCATCTCATCATTAGCATGGATTAGATTATTTAATATAAATCCCATACCAATTTCTACCATCTTTATGTGCAATTACTTTATTTTGATGGATTAACTGATGTATTTTAGGGTGAGTAAGATCCTATATATAGGAGGGAGGGTTCAGATTTCCCTAGTATTGAGATGATCTGATGCCAGTTGTTGGAAATATTTCTTTATTACATTGATATACCTATTATTAGCCCTCTTCCTATGGTGGTGAGTGAGTATCTCAATGTTTTTCTAGATGATTTACTTGGGTTTCCAACTTAGAGGGAGGTTGAGTTTTCTATAGACTTTCTTCTAGGGACATGAACCATTTATATACCATTTCTCCATATGAAACTCACTGAATTGAAATAATTAAAGTCTCATATTGAAAATTTTACATCTAATGGATTTATATATCTAAATATTTCACCTTGGGAACCTCTAGTGCTCTTTGAAAAGAATTCATCTGCGAGTCTCTGACTTTGTGTTGATTATGGAAAACTCTACCAAGTGACCGTTAAGAACAAATATACCTTTCCTAGAATTGATAATATTTTGGATCTTCCTAAGTGAGACCTATGGGGTTTGAAAATTGATTTGATATTAGGGTACCATTAGGTAAGGTTATAAGAGGAAGATATACCTAAAATGAAATTCAAGAGATGTTTTGGGCATTATCAGTATATTTTAATGTTGTTTGGCAATACAAACACTCATACAGTTTTTATTTCATTTATTAATTAGATCTTCCATCAATATTTGGATTCTTTATTGGTTGTTTTTATGTATGATATCCTTGTTTATTTTAGATCAAAAGATGATAATGTTGACCATTTGAATATCATCCCTTGGGATCTTGAAATAACTTCATATGTATGTAAGGATACCCAAATATCAGTTCTAAATTCATGTTGTGGAATTTCTAGTCCATGTGATTTCTGAGAAAAATTTCTTAGTGGATCCCACAATGATTTAGGAATTGATGCTCTGGGATCATCTAAAAAATGTGTTTGATATCTATAGTTTCTTTAGATTAACTAGTTACTACATGATATTTTTAAGACTTCTCTAACATTTCATCTCTAATGAATGATTTGATCTATAAGGTAATTATTTCTTTGGACTACTTAGTGGCATTGATCTTTTGAGGAGTTGAAAGTGAGATTCACTTCAGATATAGTCTTGAATATTTCATATCTAGGTGTTGGTTATGATTTTTATTACAATGACTTAGGTATGGGTTTGGGTTATTTTTTGATATTGGAGATGTAGGTAATATCTTATGGATCTATTCATTCATCCCCTCATGAGAATAACTATCCTATTTATGATCTTTTGTTTTCGGCATTGATGGATGATCTTAAGATTTAGTGCCACTGCCTCTTTAGGGAGAAGTTTACTATGTATTCAGACCATAAGATTCTGAAGAATATATTCACCAAGATATATATAAACTTGAAACAAAGAAGCTAAGTGGTGTATATTCAGACCTTTTATGTTGGTACTGCTAACACTACCATGAAAGTAAATATGGCCACAAATGATTTGATCAGAATGTTTCTGAAGCAGTCAGTGAAGGAATCAGTGGATGAGTGGTGATTGATGAGTAAGTTTTATGAGATGCACTTGGATGAAGGTATAGATGAGGGGTATATATTTTTATCTTGTACTCAGTCTGTATCATTTATGGTTTTTCAATTTTAAATTAGGTGAGATGAGGATGTGGGATGTTAGTTCTTTTGATGTAATATTTATGATGGGGATACCTCATGAGAGTGATCTTAGTCTCCCAATGGTCTTTTTTCACATACGTTGTAGGATAATTGTTCTAATAGACCCAAGATAAGAACTGATGAGATGGACACTGGTCTAATTTTTCTGTTCACCCTATAGATACTAATATGTTTCATGAACTAAGATGCCAATACTGATGACTAGAAATGAGGCCATCAATTGTAGATTATGTGACATAGTGATTTATCTGTTATATAATCTAGGTGAAAAATCATATTTCTACAGATTTGTTTGAGTATTTACCAATTCCATAATATAAATGGGATTATATAACCATGGAATTTGAGATTAGGCTACCTTAGATTCCTGGTGGTAATAATGTGATATAAGAGATTATTGATTGACTCGTGATATTAGTTCATTCTCGACCTATTAGGTAGATGATGAAGGTTGAGGATCTTGGGAACCTATATATATGAGATATTTTCAGATTTCATGTTGTACAATTATCTATCATTTTAGATAGGGACCCTTACTTAACATTATAATTTTGGAGAGGATTACAGAAAGTGTTAGGTTCTTTGATAAAGTTGAGCATAACTTATAATCCTCAAATGAATGTCTAGTCTGAGTGAGCTATCAAGATTTTTTAAGGCAGACTTTGGTCATGAATTCATGACTTAATTGGATCATGGAAAAAATATCTACCCTTAGTGTATTTATTTTACAATAATAATTATCATTCATTGATCAAGATGGAGACATTTGAGTTGTTGTATGGGAGGCCTTGCATATTTCATCTTTATTGGGAAGTGGTTAGAGACCATTCCTTAGTTTAACTGAGGAGCATCTAGGAGATGATGTAAATCATGAAATTTATTAGAATGGTATTAGAGATATCCATATTCAACAGAAATCTTATTCCGATTGAGGTTGATATCTGTTGGAGTTCTAGATTGGTGATTATGTTTTTCACAGAGTTTCACCTTGGTCAGGACATAGATATTTGGGAAGGTATGGTATGTTAACACCTCTTCATGTCAGCCTATTTGTGATTGTATAGTTACTCGAGAAGGTGAATTATCAATTGTAATTACCAATTTTTTAACTTTTATTCATGATGTGTTCCATGTTTCCTAAATTAAGAAGTATCTTCTTGATCCGTCCCACATGATCAAGTGGGTGGATGTTCATATTGAACTCGATACCTCAGTGGTCGAACGAAATGTTCTAATAATGGATAAATATGATAAAGTGTTGTGAGTAAGGATGATTCCATTAGTTTGAGTGAGATGACAGTGTTATAAGGAAATCTATGAGAAATGGGAGCATAAGGACTTATTAATGATAGAATGGAATTATCTTTTCTAATATTTGTGATCCATAACCTTTTTGGGGATATAAAACTGTTACGGTGGGGATAAGTTTCACACCACAATATATGGAATCATCCATAAAACATCTCTTATTATTTTATTTTCAGTTTTCTAAAAATTTGTGGGTATAGATAATAAATTTAAGTGGTTTGTGGAAGTAGGAGGCCACCATTTAGCTATACTAGGACAGAAGAACACCTACATGTCTTAAGGTTCTGCTAGCTATCTGATGGTCTCCCATTAGCCCATTGGTGGAAGTATCAATGGTGAAGTATCACTATCTATACCCAAAATCCAATTAGTGATTCCATTGAATGTGCATATTAGTAAGGGATAAAATGTATTTTTACCTCAAAAAACTTGTTTATCTAATATAATTTTTCCCTTATGATTCTAACTCAATTTATCTTGATCTATATCCTCGATGATGATTTATTCTCTCACCCTCTCCCCAATAGTGAATCATTATGCTGGTTGGAAGATTGGTTCTTCTTTGGGTGTAATATAGTAAGTGGATCATTTCTAGTGTATTTTTATCTCTTCTTCTCAATATGTTTTATGCCTTATGAGAATAGATCATGTGATCTAGAATTCACTTGATGAATTGATTTTGTTTCCATAAAATCTAGGTTCTTGAGAATATGATCTCTTCCTATACCATAATCGGTCTAGAAGGAAACACTTTTTTCATGGATCCTAATTTTGGTGTCTCTATTCTATGTTTTATCCCTTGGCACACCTTATGTTCATTTGGAGTTCCTTTGGTTTTGGTTTTTGAAATTGATTAATTATAATCCATGGGAAGTGACATTATATTTGAGGAAAATGGGAATGTTTTATAAAGATGAGTTTTTGTTCAAAACCATATTTATACACATGATGTGTTTGAAAAATTCCTTGAAAGATGATTTTAAAATGGAAATTATTTTTCACTAATGGAAGTGGTTTGGTACATTTCTATAAAATGTTTTATGATAATATGGGAATGAAAATTAAATGGATTTTCTCTTGGAATTTTTTTCTGAAAATATGAAATCAATTTATTGAACATAATGATAATGTAATAGTATATTGGGAAGACCTTGGGGTTGGAGAAGAAAATAGAAATATTTGATCCCTAGTGAAGTTATATATCATTATGGGAGGTCCACATGAGTATATTTTACAAGGAACCAATGTTCCCAAACATTAGAGTTCACTCATTTCGACTAGTGTTTTATTATTTATCTTAGATATGCACACCCTTGCGTTGTGATTTGAACTTCAGTGCTTTGAGGATACATTACATGCTTGTTTATTTGGTATGTCCATTTATCCAATTTATATGTATATTGATTCTTAAAACCTGTTTATATTTTTTTCATATGTATCATTGATAAATTCCATGTTATATTTGTTTTCTTATTAAATATAGAATTTTTTTGAATAGAAATCCAAATGATGTTTTAAAATTGAAAATAATTTCTTCTAGAAATATTTTTGAAATAGGTTTTATAAAATAACTAATGGATTCACATGATTAAATTTGTATATATTCTTTGGTGGTATCCTACGGAGCTTTAGTTCCCACAAACTACATTTTCCTATGGGTGTTTTTAGCCTTGGTTTTTAGGATACAATTTAAGTGAAAATTTTCATATAGAGGATGGATATCCAAGATCTTGTTTTATTTCCATTGGGATGGGATAGTGGTGACATATGGTCACATGGAGATGGACCCATGGGCTATTTTGAGTTCCATTTTATTAGTCTTCATATTTTTTTATTTAGACCTTGTTATCCAGTTGTTGGGTGTCACATTTTTAGTTATATTGCTTATCATATGATGCATTATATATATATATATATTCTATTACACTATATATGTTTCTATCATTTAATGTATCTATTTAGAGTTAAATCATTAGCATGTTTCTTTGAATGACTCCCTAGTGCTTGTCACCCACCCTTGGTGATTGGGAACACACTTCGGGCCCTATGAAAGTCAAATTCTGGTAACATTATTAGTTTGACCATGTTAGGATATTACAAAACGAATAATGGGTTTGGATGAGAGGATAAATCACATGGTTTTTGAAAATAGGTTCCATGCAGAGAGTGTTACCTATGTGTGTATATTTATATATGTGATAAATTTGAGGTTCCAAGGTGGTATGTCCCTGGGTGCATGCTATATGAGGTTCTAGGTGAGCTACAAATCTGGGTGTATGTTTTATATATGCATATATGACTAACAGTTCAACTAATAGGGGTGATATGAAACCCCTAGGTAATGAGGGACTGGTACCTGGTTCCTGGTAGGGGTGAAACCCCCCAGGTGTATGAATATTATTATGGTTCTAGGATAGAGGATTCCCTGAGTGCTCTCACTATGTTCCAGATAAGGGTATATTTCCCCCAGGTTGTTTCATTATGACTCAAGGATGGGTATATTTCCCTTGGTTGGTTCATTGTGTTTTAAGATGGGTATATTTCTATAAGTAGATTATTATGTTCTACGGATAAGTATATTTCCATCATGTTGTATGCTTGATGCTTAAAGACACACCAACACTGGCCTAAGTAGATTTAGTTAATCTCGGGTGTCATGTTAAGAATCAAAGATCAATAATGGTTGTTTATTTATGAATAATCACTATTTATTTATTATGCTAATCATATAACTACTTATACACTATATTTATTAGTTTTCTATGGGACAATTTTGGTGGTTCTATACCGATTTATACTCACACCCTACTTGGGTATCCATGACACTTTGGTACCCGAGTAGCTTTCACTAGTTACAGGCACATGTTTGGTAGAGGCCAGATATTTGATTATTCAACTAGGTAGATTGGATAGATTCAAGAGATGGATGAAATATGTATAAGGGATAATAATAGATCCTTGTAATTTTTTTTTATCTTTTATATGTGATCTAACAAATGAGTGATTAGTTGTTATAT
This sequence comes from Viscum album, assembly GCA_963277665.1. NCBI lineage: Eukaryota > Viridiplantae > Streptophyta > Magnoliopsida > Santalales > Viscaceae > Viscum > Viscum album. The sequence continues at coordinate 795,558,100 of OY728126.1, read as the reverse complement.
GCTATCATGATTGTGAGCTTGTTTGACTATATAGTCCGATATTCAATATTATTATTGTATGTTCTTTATTATTTAGGAATATTTATGATTTTTATTACTATTCAATGATACTATTTTATTTTCTCTATTTTGAGAACATTGATAAGGGGGATATTATCCCCATAATAACAGCATAGACCCTTACTGCTTGTTGGTAGCCTCTAGTATATTGGGGGGGGGGGAGGTGCACCTATGTTTTAATAGAGACCATCAGTCTGGGAACTATCAAGTGATATGGAGTGGTGATACATTACAAATTGTTATCAATGACTTTATGTGACTGATATAACGAAGTGTATTAGAGTTTTATTGTATTATAATTTGGGGATATGGTATATAGGGACTAGGAATGTGTCAATGCTTATAATGGACTCCAGACTAGCATATCATGAACACCTTTTCTAATGTAAAATCCAGGTTACCATGGCCTGATATTGGATTTCTTGGTTACCACATTCACAATTTTACAATTTCACTTTTTGTGATACTACTGAGTTTTTGGGATTTTTGATTTATAAGTTTTTTTCTATATTCCTATTTGTAAAAGGCCTATGTACAAGAATAATATTTTTCATATAGGACTCACATGAAATTAATGTTCTTTTATGCTATTGATATCATTTAATATAGAGGGTTTAACTATTTAAAATATCAAAAAAACTTATATGGTGTTTTCTTATATAAATTTGTGGTGGAAATATACTTAGTTGAACCAAAATATATTTTATTTGATGAAAAATCATGTGGATTCCATTAAAAGATACTCTTTTATGATGATTATATAGTTCCACATTATAAGATATGTATAGTTAATCTTAGTGGGATAGTATAGGTAATTGAGTCCATAGTTCTTGTTCTAGGCAAGAAAAAAGGTTAAGTTATTTAATTTGTTATCAAAATCCTATATGGTATTTTCCCATATAGATTCATGGTGGTATTATACTTAAACAAACCATATGTTTATGGTCTCCATGACATATGTATTATTGGAATGAAATTATTATGCATAAGTATACATGTATATAGATGAATTTATGGTCTTCGATAGGGTAATCCCATGTGTGGATACCAGGTGAGGGGTTCTTTCCCTAGAGGGGAGGTGTTTTGGCATGTGGGGCTAGTTATATTTGTATGTGATAACCCTCGAGAGGGTGTTTTGTCATGTGTGTGCTATGTGATTTTTGATACATGAATAATAGGTCTACCCCATGAGTTATAACCTATGTGAGATATAATTTATAGGCTAGGTGGTAGAGACTCATTTCTTGAGATATAACCCTATATATTGGGGATCTGGTTACTATGTTTGAGATGAGTTATTCCATATGAGGGTCACCCAAGAGCGGAGTTAGCTTGGGACTGAAATTACCCTAGAGATGAGTAGCTTGGGTTGATGCTTTAGGCTAAGATCAGTGCATAAGAGGTTTTATCAAGTATATATTATAAGAACATGAAGTGCTTTGGGATTTTGTGACATAACTCACTTGATGTTCTTTTGGTATCAAGGATGTATTCAAATGATAAGATTAGTCGGATATCTAACTCAACTATTTTTGGGTGTATTTATTTATGGTACAGTCTTTATAGGTCCTAGATGGTTGGTCTAGGATGGTATGGGTCTGGGTAGACACTTTTGATTTATGGAATAATTCATGATAGGTTGGTTATTGTGAAGTAGACATTAATATGAGTGTTTCTCCTTGGAGTTTGGAAAGGAAACACATGGTATTAGTACCTTTGTGTATGTTCCTTTGGGACCTCTAAGTAGGGGGATGTGGTGAGGTTGGATTGATTGGAATTAGTATGCCTTGGTGGTATTATGGTATAATTTATATCTATTTGTATAGGGAGATGAGCATGGGGTTAGTGTCCTTCCCCCTCTGAGATGTGAGTACCTAAGTGGGTATGCATTGAGAAGATTATGCATAGGTTGGGCCTATGAGGACCGACCAAGGTTGGATTGAAAAGTGGATGGGATTAAGGCTCTCTCCCTTGCATGAAGCATATATAGAAATTTTTATGAGGCCAATGAGGCCGTGTTATAATGATAAGGATTCTAAGGGGTTCTATTCCCAATGAGTGATGGGTACTATAATGAGAGAATTTAAAGTGATAGAGGAACCCATATAGGGTTCATATGTCATGGGTTGACTTAGGGGACCTTAGAAGGTAACCCAGTAAGATAGTGACCCAAATGAGGTTGAATGTGATAATGGGTAGTGATGATTATGAATGTTATATTATGAAACTAATTTGTGATGTGATCCAAGTAGGTCTCTAGGGAAAAGTATAGGGTGTGCTCTTGAGAGGCCAACCTAGAAAATGTATATTGAGTTTGGTTAGGAGGCCAACTTGTCTGGTTTTGGATGATAATTTCTAGTAAGTGATTGTTATATGGGTGTGTATATTTATATATATGATATATTTGAGGTTACAGGGTAGGATTTCTTTAGGTTCTTTCTAAAATGGTTTTAAGATGAGTTATGACCATAATTGTATGTTTTATGTATGTATATATTATTGATGGTTCAAGCATTGGGGGAAGATGTGACCCTAATGTAAGGATGGATTTATTTCTGGTTCTGGGTAGGGGATGTGACCCCTCATGTGTAAGGTTTTTCTTGTGGTTTTAGGATAAAGGATACCTCAGGAAGTTTCACTACACTATAGGGATGTGTATATTTTTTCTTGAGTGGTTTAATTATGTCTTGGGGATGGGTATATTTACCCTAGGTGGTTCATTATGTTTTGGGATGGGTGTATTTCCCGTGGGTGGTTCATTATGTTTCATGATGGGTATATTTTCTCTAGATTATTTTTATATTATAGGGATGTGTATATTTTTCCTAGGCGGTATGATTTATGATTAGATACACTTCGATATCAGTTGAAGTAGTTTCGGTTGGTCTTATGTGTCACGTGAGGACCCAAAGATCGATGATGGTTTTTTATTTAGCATACATACTATTTATTTATTATAATCATAATATCACTTCAAATAAAATGTATTTAACAAATATATACAAAACTTCATTGGTGGTTCCATACTAAGTATTACTCACATCCTTCTCAAGTGGCCATGCCACTTGGGTACCCAATAAGACTTCACTAGTTGTTGGCTTAGGTTGGGCAGAAGCCTCATATTTGATTGTTCAGTTGGATAAATTAAATTGAGTAAAGAGATTGATGATTTATGGATTGAGGATATATATAAGTGATTTTAATTTTATTTATTTATCTTTTATATGTGACCAGCCTTTGGGGTGATGAATTTTTGCATGCTAGAATGATCATGAATCTATATGATTGTATACTCTCACATTTATTATTATTGGAAATTATTTATTGATTATGTTTACTATACTATTTATTATTGTTAGATTATGATTGGTTATTTACCTACTATTTTATTCTATGATATGGGTGTATATTATACCTTCAAAAACACCCTAGAACGTAACCATTATTAATCAATATCTAGTTAATATGGAGGCATGGACAAGGTATCGTGGATATTTCTAGTCAAGGAATTGTTGAGTGGTATGGGGAAGGGGGAAGTTACATCAATAGATATCAAGGTGTTCACCATGGGGAATGATTGATCCAACTAACCACTATAACACATAATATAAATTAATAAATAAGACTTTGCTTTCAAATATCACAATGGATTTTAAATGGAGTTATAGTAGGGTAGACATTGGGTTCGCTCGTCAGTAGGATGGAGCATCATCACTGCAAAGGTCACTCATTGTGAGGAAAGTTTCTTATCACTTGGTAGGAGGGTATCACAATGAGCCATTGATTGTCTTGGAGGGAATCACTATGCGGGAATTTTTTAGGCTTTAGGAGGGAGAATGAGTGTTAACTATATATATATATATTAGGATATTAATTTAATGACCAATGTGAAGTAAAAAATTGATTTTTTTTAGTGTTAGTTTCTTAAATATTCCCTAAAAAATTCCTTTAAGAAACAAAATTCTTATAGTGGATAAAGAATATTATATCCATTTTTATTCATTTTAAACATGATTTCCTAAATAAATTGAAGAAAGAAATTGTTCTAATATTACTATGAGGTTTTTTATGATTGAATTACACTTATTCAAGCTAATAAAGATATAAGAAACTATAAATCATGATCATAAATTCATTGAAATTGAAACCCTGCATAATCTAAAATGAAGAATATACCATATATTAAATATGTAGAAGCCTCTCGTCTATAATCACATGCTCTATAAAGATCAATTTTTTCCTCCTAGTGTACATATGGGTAAACGAATCACCCAAAGCTTGGGTTGGATTATCTTTTCATCCATGATATTACAATACTTTAATTATAATGGAATAAGAAGAAGGAAATTTCATATTTTTATGAATAAATAGAACATACACATTCTATTCTCATGGATTCATCCAATTTATATAGGCATCAGGGATGATTCCTAGACAATAAGGTATTTACGTGAATATTTATCAAATGTTCATGTAATGGAATATGGAAATAAATAATTTTTAATTATTTTACCAAACATAAATTAAAATTTTAAATACAAATATGATTCTCCAAATTGTTTCAATATATAAAACATAAATAAAAAAGATAGCCTATGTTTATGAAAACCAAAATGTCATGGTTGATTTTTAACATCTATATTATCAACTATAGAATATTATTAGGATATGTCACTATAATATGATATGTTTATATTATACAATATTATAAGGATAAAAGAAGTGCTGTGATATACCTATACCACACCATGCCAAGGAATTAAATATCCCTTAGTTTCATGCAAGTCTGATAATATGACATATCCATATTTTATACAATAATATAATCCAATAAAAATTATATTTATAAAATGATTTTGGTCATATCTTCATTATAATATGCTGGGAATAATATATCCAATCTATTAGATAAGTGCCCGATTTTGTAGTGGGTGTACCATAGATTATCTGTTAGATGTGTACCAAATAGTGAAAAGGGAGTAATATATATGACCTCATAAGAAATTATAACAAACTCTAAATAAAAAAAGCTCATCCACAAGCCACTCATATCTCCCTATTAGCACATTACATAACTCTATCTATCAACTAGAACAAAAGAACAAAAATTAAATCCATTATCATGAGTCCCCTATAACTAAGGATTTTTCAACCCATATCTACCATATCATAAGTAGAAAAATCCCCCTGCATTTTATAAGTCATTATCTACTATATGTACCATTGAAAAATAACCCTAAACCATACTAAATCACAACTTAAGTCCCTCATTATTGTATACTCAACTTTATCTATTCTAAAATTAAACAATTTATTATTACATAAAAAACTTATATCAAAATCTCTAGAACACCAGTGAATTATTTTCATTCTTGATATTATTTTGTTACATAATTAACAAAGGTGTTGGACACTCGTGGCACAACCCACTATATAACAGTCTTCTTTTAAGCATTTTCACAGACATGAAAACTCACATATCATTCTCCTATACCCCTATCAAGAAGGTTTAAATCATATAATTACAACTTATCACATGATACATGTCAAAATTCTGAATTTAGGGATCAATCTTGGTTCGTAATTCATCTATTTTCAGTCCAATCCACCTAACATTGTGTTCATCTCCAATACTAACACCACAACTCAAATCACAATAGAAACTATATATAATACCTTTCACCATCCCTTATAATAGAGGTTATCACCCCTAACCAATTTCTAAATAAATAATCTTATTTAACCATTCACAATCTTAAACCCTTCACATAGAAGTTAAGTTAATAAGATGAGAAACCCATGTGAAATTCCAATTATTCAACTTACAATAAAGTTTTAATACTTTTTAACTCACTTCCTGTGGATAGTATAAACGTCAAAAAGTCCTTAAAAGATTCCATAAACTTTATGGAAAAAAATAACACACCATTTCACACACTTGAACACAAGACAATACATGTAAACATATATAAACTAAGGAGAATATTAAGGAGAACCTACATTTTACCATAATTATTCCACTCATTAAGAAGAAAATATCATCCATCAAATCTCATCCAACCCTTATCAATAAACATGATCCCCTAACCCATACAAAGTTTACATTAAAATGATTATAAAACATTTATAATTAATCTAAAATATTTGTACAATATGAAAAATTAGGGAATTGATCTATGAGTGGTAAAACCTTTCCAAAACCATAATAATTATTTTTTAAATAACTCATAGATGATTTCTAGTCCCTCTATAAATCAATGTATTAATCTCTAGAAATATTCATATAACAAAATTCATTATAATTTGGAAAAAATACAAAAATAATCATTGAAATTACTTAACTATAGAAAAATAGAACCCAAAAAGTGGTAGTTAAACTCACACAATTTTTTATAGAATCTACTATAAAAATCCCATCATCATGGAGTTATTTCACCATGGTCCAGTGAAATAAAAAATAATTACCTAATGTTTTTGGTGAAATAACCTTATATAATTTTTTTAAATGTTTGGGGACGAAGCCTCATTTTTATTAATAAAGCAAAGAAAAGACCTCTTTTAACTGGGTAGAGGAAGACCCATTACATAGCCCGAAGGCCCAGTGGGCTTATAGCCCATTACATAGCCCGTAGGCCCAAATTTGTACCCCAATTCCCATTCTGTGAAATAAACTTCTATAATAACCATGAAACAAAGAGAATAATAGAAGATAAAATGGATCCTAAAGGAGAGTTATTCTCCTAATTTTGATGATTGGAACAAAATATCCCCGAAGGGGGTCTATGAAAAGGTCCTAGGAAAGACCCATTCTCCCTTACTAAAAAAATCACTGGTCCTATTGGGCACCTATTGCACCTACATAACCACCTAAAGGAAGAACCAAGGAACACCCATTGGTTTCACCACTAAGAACCCTATGGAAACATATTATTTACCTTATGGTTATAGTTTCCACCATTATTATTTTAATTTACTTAACACCCTAAAATTCACTTTGGGTCTTTACCACCCAAATTTCCACCACTAAAAATTAATTTAATAATTTAAAATACATATACAAACCCACACTATTAATTTGAATTTGAAAACTCAATTTCAATCCATCCCTAAAACCATTGTAGTTTTTCATTCTTTCACTTCCATCAACACATTATAATGATATTAGTTAGAAAACCCCCACTATAACATTTCTTGTCCTCAATAATCCTCTACATACATCTCTCATGAACCTTATATATTATTGATAAGTGTTCCATGTAATAATTATTGGACATCCCAATAATTAAAATATGAATGTAACACCCAAAAGTTTAAATATATGAACACCATTAAATAAGTTAATGTGTTCTATAACTTACTCCATAAGAATCACTAAACTAATATGAAATTGCGATATATTTTGCCAAAAATGTAAATTTTTTGTATGATCATTAGAAACTATAAATTTAATTAGTGGGAATGAATAATAAAAATATCATCATGAAATATTAATTGAATTAAAATAAATTATACTTTTAATATTACTAAAATTAAATTTGTATAACTAAAATGACTAATACATTAATTTTATGATTAGAAATGAAACGTTCTAAATATTACCATTTTATTCAATATGAATTTCTATTTCAAGAAACCTGTTATTAATAATGATAAAAAATATTTGATATGAATAATTGGTTAATACTAACTTAATCATTAAATGATAGGAAATGTGAATGAGAATGAAAATAGTCTAAAAAAACTATTTTTCATATAAAAAATGTTTATTAGTATATCTCATTTTTTATTTAAAAGTGAAATTTATAAATTTGATAATATTTATTTTAAAAAATTACTTTATTTTTTTAATTCATCATAGTAATATTTTCTTAAGATGACTTTTTTCAATTTTCTAGAATGATTGATTTTAAGGTGGATAATACAAAGTACCATTTTGACAAATAACATGACCTTTATAACATTATGAGTATATAAGTATGAAATTTTAAATTTAGAAAAATTAATCTTAGATATAAATATATATTTTAATATATTTATAATTTTATAAAAATTGTTTAAATTTAAAAACCCATATTCTGAATTTTAGAACTTAACTTATATTTTTCAAAAAATTATATTAATATGTTTTAAATTAAATATTTTAAAATTAATTTTTATCACTTTTGAAAATTTAATTTTGTTAAATTTATTTAAAAATTTTAATTATTACATAAAAATTATGTAGTAAGGGACATTTTATTTTTGGTCATAAAGGATAAGTTATCTTAGGTAAAAACTATTTACCATAGTAAAATCTAAAATGATAAAAGTAATAATTCAAGGGGTAAAGGGATTGAAGCAAGATAAAGAAATTTATAGGAATGAGTGGTTGAGTTTTTCTATAACTTTTCTCACCTTAAAATCAATTATTTTATATTTTTGGAGACACTTTAAATTTTTAACATACTATACCTTTATATTATGTTTAATTATTTATAAAAATTCTATTCCCACAACATATAAAAGTGGCTTCTCACTTCCTATTCATCAAACTCCTTAAAATTCCATTATCCCATAAAAATACAATTTTTACATAAAATAGAATAATATCTCACTATATTGAACATGTGGTCAAAATATATTAGCATATCCCATCCATTTCCAAGGGATCTTCCAAGGAAATCTTGAAGTTCTCAATGAGAGTAATCATTTTTATATAACTTATTTGATTTATATTTTTTATTTTCTAATTATAATTCCAAAATAACTATGAAATTAAATTATTTTTGGATCAATACTGAAATTTATTATGTAATTTTACTAAAAATTAATCACCTTTTCCTTTTTCTATTAAGAAAATCAAATCCATCATTCATGCATTCCATGGACTACTGCCTCCACAAAAAATCATGTTTTATTTTATTTAAATTGTTTAAAAAGATAGTATAAAATAGAAAGTTATAAATAATTAAAATATCTACTTCATATTTATGATTCTAAAACAATAAATAATATTAATTCTTCCTTCATTTCTATAAATATGAAATCATTATCCATGTGTATGTGTTTACAACCACCTCCAAAGAATAATGCATTCTATTTTTCATTACCAAATTTAATGGATGGATATAAGGATTCAATTATATAATAAATATGATGCTTATGACATCATTATGATTCTGGTATGAAAATTGGCGAACATATTAGTTATTTGATCAATAAATGATTATTGTTATTTCAATCGTTTAAACCGAGTAAACTAAGAGGAAAATGATCTCGTATTTCTAATTAATGACCTTATATAAACTACATTCTCTTTTTCCTTCTTTAAAATTATGATTTATCACAATAGTAAACACTCTATAATATCATTTTTGAATATGTGAAATTATTTACTTGTATAATATTATTTTAATATGTAAATAATGTTTTTTTATTCTGGTAAGGCTATATCAACATTTAAATCATTAATTAAGAAATCACCATTCATTCATTAAGAATCACTAAAACATTTTAGTCCCAGATGTCATCATCATGGATCATAAATGAAAATAACATGAAATGAAATTATAGATTTACATAATATCTTGGAATATCTATTATAGTAACTTATAATGATATAATAATGATGTAATTTTGAAAATGAAAATATACACACACCACTATTATAAAACTAGTTTAAAGTAATAAAGATTAATTACACATGGTATTAAAAATAAGTATACTTAAATAATATATACGTATATATATAATTATTTTAAATTATGAGTATAAATGGTTATAATTATGAATATGTTTCTCTATTATTTATTTAACGATCTTAATTTAATTATTTAAGATGTATGGGAAATGTATAGAACGAATCAAGACTGTGGGAAGGGTTTTCACCTAAAATTCCTCTATTTGAGACATGTTTGGTATTATGAAACTAATTTAATTTGTGTTGTTCAAATTATACATATTTTTGATTTTATATCATGTTTTCTATTTTTAATCATGGTATTTTTTGTTTAATTAAAATCCCTCTCCTTTAAAGGGTTTTGATTAAAATGTTACTCAAGACATATGGGTTCTTTATCTCAAACTCTAATTCTTTGATACATGATTATGTTATACACCATGTTTTCATTTTAATATAGTATTAACTACCCATGGATTTTTTTCTCACATATTTATTTTATTCATGGTGAATTTTAATCCAAACCATTTCCTTTTCATAAAATGACTTTACTCAATTTTTACCATAGTTGTAAACCTTGTGGTAACCCAATTTTCATTCATTGAGTTATTATTATCCCATTGAACTTATAAAATAAATTTTCATTTATACCACATAATTCACATTTTTGAAATATTTTTTACTTTAACGATCATTTTTATCATAATGAATATTTATATCTCATGTATTACTTGGTTTATATTGTTTTTCCCTGAAAATATTTCATCTAGTATTAGGATCTCCCACCCCAAAATTTTTTATAGTAATTTATACACCTCTAATGGAAATAATATTTTGAAACAAAATAATGTTTTGTAACTATCTTTAAAACATGAGTTTTGGACAAAGGTGTTTTGATAATAATAAAAAGGGGTTTACATTTTTCTTTTATAAGTTTTATCTTCCTCTACACATTTTATCAAGATAAAATTTATGTATTTTTAAGGCCCTAATAATATTTTTTTAAAGTATTAGTTTTTAAAGAGTTTTAATTATCCTTTTGTAAAAAAGACTTTTGGAAGGGACCTGTAATGTCATATTTTACATGAATGCTAAAAATGTTTTGGTAAAATATCTTTTATGTTTTTACTTCAATTTACATATTAATTTTAAAAAGTTTCTAACTTAATGGGGTTTATGTTTCACTATTTATACATTAATAAATATTCATATTTTTAGGGAATGAAATCACAGTAAAAAAAATCCAATTCTGAATCCCTTAATTGGGGGTTTTGTTCAAGCATTATTTTTAGAGGATGTTTTTCATCTATATTAACCTCATTCATGGTTTAATTTGGTAAACTTGTATGTTTAATTTTTAAACCATCTACCTTCATTCCCAAGATGTATTATGATAATGTTATTCCATCATTTACTTAGCCATATTCTCACTATTTTATGTGGTGTGGACATCAAATTTTACATATTTCAGATTTGAATTTATTAACCTTGAATGAATGTTATTAATTTGAAATGGGGAAAATTATTCGCTTTACATATATTTTTATTCCAATATGACTGATTAATGGAAAGTTTAATTTGTATTTTTTAAACATCCACCTTCCTTATTAGAATGGGTTATGATCATGTTATCCCTTTTATTTACATGGTTAAAAGTATTGACATTCTTGATGACCATTTTTTTGATAACCTAGGGTGATTATGTATTAACATTCCATATTTTTCATTAGAAAATTTCCATTTTTCTCTTTATCTATAGGTTTCTTAGAGAATCATATGAAATGTATTATTTCCCCTTATGGTGAATGCATTAGACTTAATCAGGCGATGGGTGGGCCTAGAGGTAAATAGACTCTTGATGTATCGATATGTTTCATGAGAAAAAAATACTTGGGTTTTGGTGTATACCTCTACCTATATGAGTATAATATCTGTTCATAAGGATTTGAATATATTTTTTTGAAATCCAAAGTTTTTCATTCCATCAGTATGACACCAAAAAATATTTTCATACATTATTTAGTTTGTTATCATGGATATAAAATTATATAAATTTAATCTTATTATTTAATTATTATGATTAATTACTTCTACCATAATATATATTCCATGTTTATTCCATGATTTTCTTAGTTTTATTTGTCCATTATTGAGCATTTGAGATCACCCTGTCTTATGCTTCAATTTCCCCAAATTAGGAAAAAGTTATTACACGTGATATGTTTAGTAGGATAGGTTGTGTGGTGAATTTGTTGGATATATTTAATAATTATTATGTATTAAGTTGTTTATTATAGTGAAAAAACCCATTATTTGATAAAGAACAAGGGATTTATTAGTTTATGTTTTTTCCTTATTCTTTAAAACTATAAATTTAAAAGGTATTGAGAATGTATGTCAGACAATAATTTATTTATTTCATGTAATTATTGTATAGTTATGTCTAGGAATTATAGTTGATATAAAAGATAGTATGTAAGGTATGTGTTATAGCCACAAAATCTGGGAGTGCGGTTCTGAGGTGGTAATGTTGGTATTAGAGTTGGGTATAAATAACTTTTAATATTAGGATGTCTGATGAGGATAATTTAAGGTCTAATCAATTTTTAAAGGTATAGACTACCCTTTGGGATATTATATGATTTAATATTAAGGTAATAATGTAATTTTATCTGAGGATTAATATGAAATAACATTAGTGAAAACCATAGGGATAAGTATAAGTTGTAATTCTATATATAGAATAATGTCATGAACTTTATTTAATGTATAGATTATATGGTTTTCCTAGAAATTAAATCTATATCTGGATACTACAAGTGGATATAGGATATGACCTAGAATTACCAAGAGATAATAACCCAAAAAGGGATGATGGTGTGTTAACTCGATCACCACCTATTTCAGGATAAAGAGGCCTAATTATACAGCTTGTCTAATAGTCTTGAGGGATATGATTTGGTTAATTCACATTATCTTTATGAATCATTGTAAGGGATATAAATATTTTTAGGTTAGATAACCTAATATGAAAGTGACCGTGGATAACATAGATTTAAATTTATAGATTCATAATTTAAGTTACATATTAATTGATTTCGGATTTCCCTGTATATTTAGAGCATAAATTTTGATGATTTGTTGGGTTTATAATATTTAATGGGTGTTCATGGTAATTTGGGATCTATATTTTGAGAATTATTTTATCAAGTATGAGAGAACCCAACTCAATGTAACCTAGGTTCAACCAAGAATTATATTGGTTAACAAAAGAGTGATATGGGTTAAACTAAGTCTAGTACAAGTTGATTTATAAGAAAAATAATCTAAAATGATGATTTTTTAAGTGGGACATCTTGAGGTTAAATATTACTATAGTTATTTATTATAATTATCTTATAATTATCAACACTCATGTTAACTAATTTGGTTTTATTAATGGATGAATAAAAAAGGAAACAAGTTAAAAATTTATCCCATGGATAATGTAGAAACTATTCCAATGAATAAATCAATGGGATAAGGCATGGAGTGAGAAATCTTATGATTTTTTCAAACTAGTTATAAAGACTTCTAATGAACAGTGTGAACATAGTTGAAATACCAATCACACCAAATAATAGAAATATGTAATTAAATATAAATTATGGTGTCCAAGATGGTAGAGGAAGAAATATTCAATAATATATTTAAAAATTATAAGAATAATTGTGGAGGAAATTTACGTAAAGGGAGAGGTAAATTTATAAGATTGGAGATGGATTTCATAAGAATTGTACATATAATTTAAACATTAATGATACAAAAATATTTTTCTTCATCTAAAAGAGAGTTGGGCCTTATGAGACTCAATGTCCCAATCTGAGGGCTAATGAGGTAAATAGATATGAACCGGGAAATGCCTATGAAACTAATAGAAATATATTTGATAATGAGTTTTCACTCTATATTTTCTAGTATCCTATTCTATGGAATTTTTCACTGACTACTGGATATTTATTTATAAATTCAAACTCTTAGGGGTATGATTATCATATGAATAATTTTCATGGTTTTTGGTAAGTTATTACTCATGGATTTAGATTTAATATCTCTGTATAATTCTAGGTGAATTTAGAAATGGGTTATATATCTTTATAAAGCACTTATAATAATTTTTCATAGAGATAAATCTCATCCAACATTATAAAAAACCCATGATCATCTAGCTATATATGGTTAATTATGAATTCCCTATAAAAAATGATATTATAGGTAAAATTGTGTGGGTGAAATTTATTTGGGGGGAAGAATGTATCACACCAAAATTTTAATATATGATCACTATTAAATAAAGTCAATGTGTTGGATATCATACTCCACATGAAAAACTAAACTGAAACAAAACCATGATATATTAAGATAGAAATATAAATATTAAGTATGAATATTAAAACCTGGTCAATTAATTAGACGAAATGATTATGAATAACTATTTTATTAAATATCTATAGGAATAAAATAAAGGATATTTTTAACATGAATTAAATTCAATTGGTATATCTAAAATTACGAATACAATCATTTCATGCTTAAAAATATATTTTTCGGAATTATTTCCTTTTTATGTGATATGAATTTCTATTTAAATAAAAATTTCATTAATTATGAAAAATATAATTTATATTAATTATTGGTTAATACTAATTATATTAGTAAATGATAGGAAATAATAATGAGAATGGATAATATTCTTAAAAAAATATTTCTTACTATAAAAATAATTTTCCAATATATTTCATTTTTTTATTTAAAAATTTAATTTAAAAACTTCAAAATATAAGGATGAAAAAATGAAAATTATTTTTTATTCATCATAACGATATTTTATTAATATAATTTTTTGCGTTTTTCTAAATTTGTTTAGTTAAATAATGAAAAATGACATTTTTATAAATAACGTGACATTTATAACATTATTAAGTATGAATTATATTTTTTAAACCATTTATATAAAAAAATATTTATTTTATGGGAGACTTTATAATTTTAAAAATGTTTTTTTGAATATCCAAACCCATATTTGACATTTTATAACTTATGTTATATTTTTTTAAAAAAATCAATATATTATACATTTATTATTTTAAAATTAATTTTTATCACTTTCATAAATATAATATTATTAATTTTTTTTTCAAATTTTGAATAATTTGGTCTAAATAATGTAATAATGGTCATTATATTTTTGTTCATAAATGATAACTTACCTTAGGAATAAAATAGTGATTGCGATAAAAGCTAAAATGGTAAAAGTAATAATACAAGGGGTAAAGGGATTAAAACATGATAAAAAGGTATAAAATTGCATGGTTTATTGATTATTGACCTTATATCATCCGAAAATCCATCATTTACATTGGGGATACATTATTTGGAAAACATAAAATTTATTCCTCTAGATGTCTTATGATCATGTTTTTAAAATATTGAATTATCCATATAGTCATTTCTCTATACAATTTGAAAATCATATTTTACACATTTCACATTAGATGATGCTCACATATAAATAATGTTATTTTTAACATGGGAAAATGTATTGGCATTCCATATGTTGTTATTCTAATATAGATGATTATTGGAAAGTGTAATATGTTTTGTTTGACCATACAACTTCCTTATATTGATGGGTTATGATCATGTTATCCATTTTATTAACATGGGGAAATGTATCGATATTCTTGATGATCATTGACTGCTAAAACAGGTTGATTATGTCTTAAAATTCTATATTTGCCATTAAATGGATAGACTTGTTTTTATTTAGGTAGAGTTTCTTTAGGAAATGGTATGTAATGATCAGATGGATTTTATAGTTAATGAATTGAACTTAATTAGGTGATGGGTGTGGCCTATAATTATATATCCCATGGACGCATCGATAGTTCTCATGAGACAAAAAAACATGGGGTTTTGTGTATACCTCACCCCATTTAGTGTAATGTATTGGCTCAAGGACCTGACAACATGTTTTTTATGTTTGACATTATAAATTTCATCATTATGAGACTAAAAATTAATGTAATCCATGTTTCCATTTTTTATAGATATAACATGCTCTCAATTTCAATTGATTAGGGAATTATAATAATTACTTATTTATGCAATAATATTCATAGATTGTTTATTCCAAGATTACATCATTTATATGTTTTCCATTAATGATTAGTTGATCTCACCCAATTTAGGTTTCCATGTTATGAACCGACCCGATTTAACCCTGAATTGGTCGCCTGAGCCGACACTTGATAACACCGTGGCACGTTCCTGATTGCCTTGGGGTGGCGATAAGCACCAAGAGAACTAAAGAGAGTAAGTTGGAATTATCAAACCAATAAATAAGTAAAAAATTAGTGTAAATATATAAGATAATCCCAATATAAATAAAATAAATTACAAGAAGAAAAAAAAAATAGAAACTGAAACTAAACTAAACCTAAAAACTAACTTGATCTCTATGTGACCCTATTGGTCACTCTTTGATCCCAAAACCTGATATCCCTCAAAGATGATTGTTACTAAGATAAAACCTACTAATAAGGCTAAAAACAAATATAGAGGTATAATGGTTATTATTAAAACTCTTTAAGAAATCCCAAGTAAAATGTTTCCCTATACATTTCCTTTAAATAAATTATTCATTTATTATTAGTTTTAAATAAAATGATATAAACATTGGTTTTCTATTCATTAAACTTTCAAAACAAATCTTATTCCATTAACCTCTTTTAATTATATAAATTCCTCTCAAAATAACGGGGTATAAGAACTTTTGTAAAAGAGTTATTGAAAAAACCTTTAAGAAGGAGATAAAGGGTTTCTTTGACATCCTTTATTTTAAAGATGTTGTTTAAAGGAAAGAGTGACAAATAGTGTAATTTTTTTGTCAAAATAGTACTCAAGAAAATATTTAATAATCCAAAAATTCAATTTTATAAAATATACACATCACAGATAAGGAGAAAAATAAATGACAAAAAAATTATGGCAATGGGAAATATTATGCAAGTACCCATGCCAAATGAAGAACCTTGACTATCCACCACAAATAAACAAGTGTCAAAGAAAATGGGAATACATAAAAGATTAGGGGAAAATATAGAACATACTATAACCTGATACATCCTATCGGTGTGCCTAATGAAATTAGGTAACCTTAATGCCTTATTGTACACTACCTAACGAAACTAAGAGAAATCATCCCCAAAGAAAAGAATGACCATACTACGAAGAAACAAGCTAGATCATAATCCTAAACTAGTGAAACAATCATTCTCAAATAATCCACTAGTTATGCTATATTGTAATGTTATGTCTAAAATTGGGGTGTGCCAAAGAGTATCAAGAAATAAAACATATATAAATCATAAACACAACTAACACACAAGCCATATATAGAAGAATAACCCTTGTACAGTACTCCAAGGAATATACCATTCCCTTAAACCATCAATGCACAAGGGAGGTCAATACTATGGATGCACCCATTCCTAAAAAAATGGTAAGGAAGAAAACATATCCCATGGAGTGTTTTACAATGATAAACCCTTTTGATAGTCCCAAAAGTGACTCACCTATCCTTTGAGTGAAAAATAATATAAAATAGATCCAAACACACCTCATATAAATCCTAAGTTCATTATGGAACCCTCTTGGAAACCCAAATCATTATTTGGAATTCTAAACCCATATATAATGGCCAAAAAATCCTCACAAAAAAACATTTTGTTCGAAAGTAACAATAAATAAAATTCCCACAATGGATTTCAACGAGAAAAACAACAAAATTTAATTTCAAATAATCATTAAAAACATTATATATTACTAATTAGAAAAAAATAATAATATAAACAAAATGAAATCCATGATTATGAAATTCAATGGCTCGTGCATATGGAAAACTACCTCAAACATTGATTACTTAGGTAATAAAAACTCAAAACAACTTCAAGAAGGTGAACAGAAGGGAGACCCAAGAGAACCCTGATAATAAAAAATCTAAAAATTAGAAATAAAGAAACATGAACCGTAGATTAAAGGTACCAAGGAAGAATAAGAAACCAGGAGTAAAAGGAAGCAGGAAAAAATATATTACCTTGATAAATAACCCCAAAATCATGAATTAATCACTAGAAATAACTATTTTAAATAGGTAGAATGTGTGGAGAGGAGGGGAGTAGCCTCCTAGGGTCCCCTGAGATGAATGGGAAGATAAAGGGGTGATTTGGGGTTAAGTATATAAAGGTAGAGATAAAAAAATACATTTTAAAGAACATGGGAACTGTACATAGTTAGGAATCATGGTTTTGTAAACCATGTGCTAATAATTCACCTCGTACTGGACTCACAAGACACCTACATGAATTATCCACATAGTTTGGAAAACCATGATCCAACCATGTGAAATGGATTTTGAAAATTGAAGACCCCATGAGCATGCTTTTCACAAGGTTTTCACTAACCATTCTCAAACAATGTGTTCATACCTTCAATTATTATAGCCCACCCATTATTTTCCCTAGGATTCACATAGTTTTAACTTAATTTTGTGCTACCCATGCAGAATAAACCATACAGGTAAAAAATGAACTGAAAAAGGACCCTACATTTGATGGCTACACAGGTTTTCCTTAGCAATGCACACTAACCATTCAATAGAAGAAAAATATCCCAAAACTCAAAAATATGATTTAAAACACTCAAGAATCATAAAATGAGCTTAAGAAAAAAATGTGAAACCTAAAGAAAAGAGAAAAAAATTGGGGTGTGACAATTTTCCCCACAATAACACTTTATTCCCCGGGAAAGACATGATATTTTTAGTAAGTTCAGGAAAAAATGTCCCACACTCTTACATGATTCAAATCCTTAAACTAAAGAATATCTTGGAAACCAATTGGATAAAACCTTCACCCCAAACCTAGAACAAGACATTGAACACAAACCACTTCTTACAGGTAGATGAAGATCCCGAAACCACAAGCCAAAAACCTTACCACTACCAGAACCACTAGGACTACTATATGAGCCCAACATTCACCAAGGGGAGTGAAAATAAAAGATATATGACTCAGGAGGATAGAGTATGACCACTTGACAACTTTTCATGGGAAAATAATGGAAAAAGATATGTGATATAAAACAAGGTTTACTTAACAAATAAGGAGGCCATGGTGGAATCCACACCATATTATAATTCATTTAGGGCACCTAACTAATTAAAAAATTCAAAGATTGAGTTTCCAAACTATAGAAACACCATAAATCCCCAAGATAACTAAGTAATAGAAAGACGACACAAAATAGAACAGGCTTTCACTTCATGATGATGAGATTTAAAATTTTCAGAAAGATGTTTCCATTAATGTAGTATTTTCCAATGATACACAACATTATTATTCATTAAAAATAAGTTAAAACACCACTGGACTGAACAACTACAATGAAAGTAGAATTTACATCAAGAAACATTAAATAGAATTGGCATAAGTGCAAAATTCATCTGATTAAGCTACATGATTTCTCAAGGTAGTTTATCTGATTCTAATATTCTTTTGAGAAACACCCTTATAGAATTTTTGGAGACAGAATAAACCTACACAATCCTGATAGGTATTCTTATCACTTTGAAAAGAAGGATTCTTGTGACCCTACTTGCTGAATTGATGACACGCCAAGGCCCTATTTGTAGAAGAAGCTAAAGAAATATTAGAGGCCTCATAATTCCACCACCACCATATCCAAATTCAAGTCTCTTCTACATATATTTACTCAAATTTTCTTAAACATTTACATGGAATGAAAAATTTCCTTTCTCAAACACCCCCATTAATATGCCTTCAACCTGAACTGCTTGCCTTACCACATCAATATGTGTGGCTAGAAAAAATTCTGAAACTCTTGACTGGAGACTAGGAAGAATCCCATACTACATTTTTTTGGACTTTATTTAATTATCCTTTACTAATTCTAGAATATAGGGTACCATATCAATAAAATGAAAGAAAAACTCTAACACTGACAAATCACCATATTGAAGGTAGCACAACTCCATCAATATCAAAAAAATGAAAGAAAAACTCTAACACTGACAAATCACCATACTGAAGGTAGCACAACTCCATCACATTTACCACCTTCACAGACTCATATAAGTATTTTTGGATGAAAAAATCCTTAAATAGTTACAATGGGGACATTTTGGGGGTTAGTTTTGATGAATTAAACACACCACTTCTAACAGGGACATTAAATCAGGAAGGGCATGAACTTGAACTTAAGAGGACCGAGAAGCTCAAGACAAACAAAAATATACTTGATAGTTTTCAACTATTCCTCAAATTTTATGGTACTATATTCCTGAAGAAGTGGGGAGGGTTAAAATCATTAAACGTTTCAATGAATTTATTATATTGGGGACCAATAGGTTTTATTTTTTTGGATGAATGAACTAGACAACAGAGATAAGACCTGATCAATTGAAATCAACCAATGTAAGAGCCACCTTAAAATACTATTTTGGATTCCTTAGAGCATAATATGAGCATAATATGACAAAAAATGAAATAAAAAGTTTATAAAAGACAACTCACCATCAATAAATCATCATTATTAAACCCAAAAAAATGACTTGAAAATTCCAAAAAACGTTTTATAAATATTAATAACCACTAATTTTAAAACCCTTTTCAAAATCCACACTTCAAAACATTTAATTAAAAAAACCCCTGGAATTCAATTAAGAAATAAAATCCTCATTCATTTAGAACTTATTTTAATTTTATAGTAAGACTCATGTTTCCAAATATCATTTATTTAAAAATACCTTTAACAAAAATTACTTCAAATCAATTTTGAAAACCCATTATTTTTTTTGATTTTCAAGACCAAGACATCACTATTTCAATTTAAGGATTTAGAATTAAATATGTGGATTTCAAAAGAAATTTAAAATCAAGAAAGACCCAAAATAAATTCACATAGGGGACTACTGATAATGGTTCACTTGGATATATAATTGGAAACCATATTTGAATAAAACCACTTCCACAAAAAGTTATTCAAATCCACATCCCTAGGCTCCACATGGGTTTCTAGGCCCTATGATCTCATTAAAATCCATTTTCCAAACAACAATTTCATTTAATAACCATGAAAAACCCCATAAAAATTTCAAAAAATCCAAATAAAAAAACATTATCAACCAAAGTCATGAAATACATAGAAAAATAATGATAACTAAAATTAATAGAAAAAACTCAAAACCCAACTTCCTATGATAACCCAAGGTTTAAAACATAACACTTTATCCAGAAACATCCTTATACCTACACCCCAAGTCCCAAAAATTCTATTTATTCTACGTTGACAACCCAAATAACATAGGGACATCCTATGATACCATTTTTTCACTAACCAACCATGGTCAACCCCAAAATGGTCACCCGAGATGGTCAATGGAAACCCCGAGGCACATTCCTGATCGCCTTGGGTTAGTGATAAGCACCAAGTAAATCAAATAGTGTCAGTGGGAATTATTTATCCAAAAAAAATAAACAAAATATGGGAAAATATAAATGACCATCCTAACATAAATAAAATAAATGACAATAATAAAAAAAAAACTGAAAATAAAACAAAACCCGATGATTGATCAGATATCCATGTGACCCTATGAGTTACCAAATACCCAACATCATATCATAGTGATTAAGACAAATTTTTAACCTACACACTAATCTAAAAAATAAATATAAAGGTATAGGCATGTGTATTAAAACTTAGTAGTCATGCCCAAGTAAAACTATTTTGTTTTCATTTATTTTAAATAAAAGATTCATTTAATACTTTTTTGGAATAAAATGATATAAACATATGTTTTTCATCCATTAAAATTTAAAAAAAAAATTAATAGTCCATTTCCCCCTTTGATTTAAATCATTTTCTTTCAAAATAATGGGGATTGGGAACTTTGGGAAAATAGTTCTCAAAAACACTATTAGAAAGGAGGGAAATGTTTTCATTGAAATATTTCATTTTAAATATGTTATTTAAAGGAAATATTGAGAAAGAGTGTAAATTATTTTTCAAAACATTATTCATGAAAACATTTAAAAACCAAACATTCACTTTTACAAAAGAGACACATCACAGTTTGGGAGAAGAAGAGATGAAAATAAAATGAAGGAAATGGGTAATAGTACTCAAGTAGCCATACTAGTTGTGGAACATAGAATATATACCATGTATAAAAAAGGGATGAAGAACTGGGGAATAACTATGATCTTAGGGAAAAATATAGAACATAATTTACCATGATCTATCCTATCAATGTTCCTGATGAAATCTAAAAAACCTAATGATTGTTCATACCCTACCTAGCCTAACCAGGGGCATCATCCCTAAAAAAGATAATCATAATACTAAGGGGTGTCTATCCTGAGCATATTTATAAACTAGTTCATCAAGAATTATCAAATAATTTTATAGTTATTATGGGATCCCATGATTTGTCTAAACTGTGGATTAGTCAGGTATTAACAATAAATCAACTATATATAAAGAATAAACACAATAAACACACAAACCACATAGAAAAACATCACCCTTGAACACCACTCAAAGGTTTTTACCTTACCCTAAAACCACCAACACACAAGGGAGTTCCCATACCAAGTATGTACCCATTCCTCTAAAAACTATAATTCAACAAACACATCCCCATGAGTGTTTTTCATAGAAAACCCATTTTGAAAATCTCAATCGGGCCTGACACATCATTTGAGTAGAAAACCTTTTCAAATAGAGCCAAAAAAACCTCTTATAAATCCAAAAATAATTTAGAAACCCTCTTGGAAACCTGAAACACCATTTAGAATTCAATTACAACTTATAAATTCCAACTGTGCATGCCAACAAACATTTGGTGTGTAAGGATCAAAAAAATAATTTCACAGAATGAATTTAAAAGGGGAAACAACCAATATCATCTCAAATAATCCTTAAAAAATTATATTTTATTAATTTGTATTAAAAAATTGTTAAACATCAATAAATTAATGATTTGAAATTTAATTTCAAATTCATAGGGAAAGATTCCTCAAACCTTGACCCTTTTGATGAAAAAAAACAAAAAAAACATCCAGAAGGTCTAAAAAAAGCAAGGAAGACTAAGAAAAACCATAACAAGACAAAAAATACAAATTAAAAATAAATAGACATGAACCATAGATAAATGGAACCAAATCACAAGAAAAACTAAGAGGAAAAATAAGAAAGAAGAATATGAAGAAGGAAGAAAGATATTACGTTGATAAATCCACCCAAAATTTTAAAGGACTCACATGCAATCAACAAGGTAAAGAGTTTGTAGTAATGGAGAAGAGGGAAGTAACCTCCTAGGGCCACATAGGCTAAATGGGATGAGAAATGGGAAATTTAGGGTTAAAAATCCTGAAGGGATAAATGTTAAATAACCATTTTTAAAGAACTGGGGCATTGTGCATGGTTATGCTGCACGGTTTGGTAATCCTTATTCCAACTATGAACCTACTATTATAATTTCAATACACCCATTTGATTTGACCACACAGTTTAGAAAATCATGTTCCAGTCATGTAGAATAGATCTATTAAATTTCCAAACCCATGAGAATGTCTATCACATGATTTTCCCTAACTATGATTATGTTGTGCGCACATACCCTGAAGTACCAAAGTCCCTATAATATTTTCCCAAGGATTAACATGGTTTGAGATTAACCATGATTTAGCCAAACAGACTAAACTTTTAAAGAACAAAAGTAACTGTAAAAGGACCCTACATCTAGGGGTCACATGGTTTTCCCTTAACCATGAACACTAACAAAGAAACTGAAGAAAAATAACCCAAAACTCAAAAAATATGATTTGAAAAAATTAAGACTCCAAATAAGTTCCAAATAGAAAATGATAAACCAAAAGAGAAGATAAAAAATAGGGGGGGTGATATTCCATTTCCCCAGGTTATGAAGAAAATTATTACTTATGATATGTCTAATAGGATATCTTATGTGGAGAACTTGAGTGGGATGTTGAAAAATTTATATAGATAAAGTAGTTTTTTATAATAGAAAAAATATGATTTAGTTGAGAAAAAAATAAGATTTATTGGTTTCTGTTTTATCATATAAATATATAGAGCTATAAACCTAAAATTTCATGGGATTTTTTGTATTTTAATTTTTACATTTAGTTATGTAATTATGGAAAAGTATTGTTTGAGAATCTATAGTTGGCATCGAAGATAGTTTGTAAATTATGTGTTCTAGGAACCAGATTTGGGAGTCTGGGTTTGAGGTGTCACAATAAAACTAATTAACCAAAACTAATAAAAATCCTCCTCCCAAAATGTCACTTACTTTTATTCCTCATTCACTACAGTTGTTTCCCAAATTATGTTATTTAGTAAAATTATAACATTCAATATCAATCAATTGTGATGTCTAGTATTGTGTCGTACTGACCACATCTAAAATCATTACACGCTAATTACCATGTGACTAGTTGAATTTATTAACTCCCGAATAGTATAAAAAACTCAATGACATTAATTAATTTCCTAAATACTTATATTAACCACTTCTCTAGTTAATGTCACTAATTTTCCCCAGACCACTGACCATTCATAGATGCAACCATACATCACTTGGTTATTGGATTATATAACTTGCTATATCTCACTTGAGACTCCTCCCACCACACAATTCTAATCTAATTTTCTCATCCTCATTCTCAACTAATTTGAACTAGAAAACTGTAAAACTAAAGTCACACTCTGAAAATTCATCAAAAAACAACACCCAATAATATTTGGAATCAATTGCATTGATAAATTACCAATATAGTATTTCTATAGGAACCTAGTAGAATTCCACTACTTATTATCCATTATTATTACCTATAATATTTGTCAACTAGTATTTAACCCAATGTTCATTATATTAGGTGGTTGATGGGGCAGTTCCCCACTATGAGATTTCCCTTATTTTAATTTCACTATCACTTGAATCTTATGCCAAGCATGGACATCTAATCTCATGAATATATTGTAATAACTATCCATTCCAGCGTAATGACCTCAATCTCAAGACACAATACATGACGGTTCTTAAAGACAACATTTTATTACACCACAACCACGATTTTCTATTGACATAGATAACATAACTTATAGAAGAGAATTTATAAACACCCATTGAGTCACCTTCCTAAACTCCATTATCCATTTATATTCTAAATGATTCTTAATTTTATTGACATATAATAATCATCCCTTAATAATTGTATTATACATAATAAAATTTCCATAACCATGTATGAACGATCATATAGAACTTAATTGATGTCATATCTCATGATAACTGATACATACTTTATCTTCCCCCTTTTTATGATGGTCAACCATCATAGAGAAGTCTCCCTCCTGAACCCCTAATCATGAGTTTTGAAAACCCAATACACACTCATTGTAGAGGGTAGTCTTCATTTGTAACTACCCATTAAAGATATACTGTTACCCCCTTCACAAGAATCAATATCTGAGAGAACTCTCTATAATACAAGGCCACTCACTAGATGGCCATTTTCCCAATAAACCATTCCATTGAACTTATACCAAGTACTCATGATTCCAATCCTTTTAAGGTTTATTTATATTATTATCATTTACAACCATATCAAACCCAGATTACTCTCCCAATCATGGCCACATTTTATCCTAAACATGATCCAGAACCATTATCTTCCAATTCTAACTCTTAAGGAGTTTTTAATTTTCAAAAATTAAGACTACACAAGAATGATATCCAAGAATTAGCCTAATCACCCATCATTACATCATGTTCATATGGATTCAAAAAATAAATACATAAAAAATTCTTAAGAAACATTCTAGAACCCATTCATTCTTTATTTTCCATAATCACTTTTCAACAATGTCTTATGAAATGATTGTACCAAGCCTACCATTATTGGAGAAAGATTATATTTTTCCATTATATGCATCACACCTGATACTTCAATACCCACTCACTTGTCTCCATGGAAATAGAGGAACAAATTACCTTTATAATATCCCAATTCTCTAGTATCCTAAGAAATGGAGTACATAATCCCATACTTACCATTTTGATTTTCAACTCTCACATTTCCATATGCCCTATTTTACCATTCCTAATCCCTCAATCCTAATTCACTAGGATAAGTATCCCATTGTTCATAATTGATACTCCATTAACACATATCATAGATAAATACTTACTTCTTATCCCATAATACCCTAGGAACGTCAAAATACTAATTATCCCAATAAAGAGTTTCTTACCCATTTATTATCCATGATCACACTTTCCCATAACCAAATCCTACCTTTCCTGTGTTAATCTACAAATGAGAATTTATGCACATATATCTCTATATATTGTCATTACTAAGGTATAGATAATATACCTCATAATATTACATCCCATATATATCAAGCCTCCATTAAAGTAAATTATCAATTCTTTATTTTTTAACATACCATGGAATCACACCCAAACCCAAACTAGGGTTATAACTCACATTACAAACACATACTCATATAACATTATATTAATACAGTAATCACTATAGAAATATATCACCATATTATCTAATTAATTTGGAAGAAACTAATAATTTATTCTAGAAAACACTAAATAAATATTTATTGAAATTTGATTAATTTAAAACCGCTTTTTATATTTTCCAACTACATACAAGAAAACACATGTTATATGATCCTAATTTCCATGTACTCATACCCAGTTACCACCATAGTTAAAGAGTAAATCATAAATCATAATTCAAAATAGCATTTTGAAAAAATTCATGAAACCATAACCATGAAAACTGATAAAAGCAACAGCACTACCCTGATAACTTTGAGGTCTACTATATATGTGGTGGATAGACAAAATCATATCTTCCACCCAATTTTTTGACCACCCTATCTCTAAAATACTAATTTGAAAAATCATAATACATGTAAAATTACTTTGGTCCCATTTTCTAATGACTCGAAATAGGTTTCCTAGCCCGAGTTTGGCACTACATGACCTCAGGTTTGCCTCCATGTATGCCAAATGTTTTTTATTAACGATTTTCATTTTGTCTGAAAATATGGAGACTATAACCTCAATATCATGGAAATATTATAATAAAATAACTGTAGAAAATAATTTATATCACAAATTGATATATAATAATAGATAAAATATCACCATACAAATAATATCATAATGAAATAATAAAATGAAAATCAATATCATGATCTAAAATTAATCATTAGAAAAGTGATCACTAAATTTAGTTGATTATAAATACCACTATATAGAATAAATAGGAATATGTTGGAGGTACAATGATTCCAATGGTCCTAAAAAAGGTTCATTTACTACCTCCATCGCCATACTGAGCCACCCCATCTTATGATTTATCTTAAGGGACATCCCATAAACTACAACCCAACCACTAAAGGATAAATTTCCACCATGGTTTATGATTATGGTGTGAGAATGGAGATCATTATGACACCACCAACAAGTACTTAAAATAAATCACATAATATATATGAGTGAATGTATTTATAATAAACAAAATAAATATAAACAACCAATCTAGGTCAATATGAACTATCTAATAGGAATTGAATAATGAGGCGGGTTATATATGATCAAATTCATAGACAAGTATAAAATAAGGATGACAACGTAAAATATCCAACATCTTAGATAATAACATAGCACTAAGAATGGAATAACATATCTAACCTCTCAAATATGAACTAAATACCAAAATGGGAATAACATAGCCATCCTATTGAGAATATAAAACTAACCTCAAACTATAATAAGGAATCCATATCATACTCCTTGATCACTATTAACATATAATAAAACTCTACATCTATTCTAGTATAAATAATTTATTTTTCACCCTACATCATGACTCACCCATAACCGTGGATCTGATATCCCAAACCTGAGATACTATAAGATAAAAAAACATATGATCTTACAATCCTTTATCCCACACACAAACTACTAACTATGGGCCCTTGACCATACATAATCACAACTCAAGAGTCTATGATTTTTTTATACCATGAACTATCCTTTTTCTAATACCCAAAACCTCCTAGTCACCTCATTAACCTGAAAAAAAATTCTATATAACACCAATTCACTCAGAAAATTCTTGTTATTATTTACTTACCTAATAAATATAGGGATTTCCCCTTGTAATGGAGTGCCTCAAAATGGCCTTGTTTGAAGTGTTTTCTCAAAATTCATAACTCACCCATCATTCCCCTTAGTTTTTGATAAGAGGGTTATAATTAGGTACCTAACATATCTCACCTGATACACCTCACAATTTGTAACATTAAGACCAAATAAAGTTTTCAATTCCGATGTTCCCATTTACGACCACCTAATATGATGTTTATCATAAATACTAGCACAATCCCTACTAAACTCAACCAAATTGATATTAATAATCCCTTCCACCTTCTCATATGATGTAGGTTATCACCTCTACCCGAGTGTTAATGTAATTCCCACACATAACCATTCCAAATATTAAAAATGTTATTTAGTTCGCAATTTAACAACGTGGATAATAAATATTTAATCCACATTATTCACCTAACATTGGTTCTAAAATATTTTCAAAATTTTTATCACACATCCATTGGTTTGTTCCTACTTTAAAAGTTAACTCAAACTTTCTAAAAAATTAAGAAAAATTATAAAACACACTCATTTCCTTACTCTCACACAAAAAAATACCATCCATATTTTCAAATATAATCTAAGGAGAATATTGAGGACATATTAAATTTAATTGGAGTTATATCCCAATTTAAGAAAATATCCCAATCCAACCTAAATATTAAAATCCTCATCAATATCCTTGATCCCCTAAATCATCCAAAAAATCAATTAAATTAATTATAACATGTTTATAATAAATCTACATAATCAATCCAAATTGATAAAAATAGTTATATTAATCATATAATGGTACGCCTCCCTGAAAACACAAGAATTGAATGACAAGAAACATGGAAATAATCCATGGTTCATCTACGAACCAAAGAACCAGTCTTCAATATTAGCTGATTAGAAAATTTCATTCCATTTTGAAAAAAATAAAACAAATTATTTAGGCAGTAAATTCACTTTAGTAAAACAATTTCTAATGGCTAGCAATCAACCTCTCTTGGTATCCACTGACATCCACCATCAAAATACTTATTATAATAGAGTTAATTCACTATGATTTGGTGAATTTACTTTTTAAACCCTAACATGATCAATGAAGGAACCCTATCCAATAACCATAGATTAAAGATCATTATGGAAGAGAGATAAGAGAATAAATGGGTAGCCTCCCCATTTATATGGATTGAGAAACCCCCTAATGGGGTATAAGAAAAGGGAATAGAAATGAACTTTTTTCCAAACTAAAATATATTAACTTGGCCTATTTGTTACCTAATTCACCTTCAACAGCCACCCATAAACTAAATATAACGATAACCCTTAGTTTCTCTACTAATTACCTAGTGTTATTATAACTGGTCCTTTATGGATATTGTTGCTAACCTCATTATTCTTTTAATTTACTTAAAATACTAAAATTAATTCAATTATTTTCCACCCAAATTTTCAACTCAAATGCCTAATTTTAATCTTTAGAAACACATCCATAAACTCACATTATAAATCCAAATTCAAAATCTCAATTTCACCCTAAATACAGTTCCATTGGATTAATTCATTATATTTGTTACATTGACATGTATAGGTGTTATTCATTATGGTTATCTTTGGATTTTATAAAATGTGTTTTAAACATGGAACATGAAAATTAAAAGTAACATTGTTATTTTAAGAATATATTTATGTTTTTTAGAGCAAGGATTTTTTTTTAATTTTTTTAATTGGATACTTTTATGAGGGTAATAGAATATATGTTATGTTATAAAGGGATATAATTTAATTAATAAATTTTTTATTTAAAGTGAAAAAATACAAGTTCTTTGGTTGTGTAATTTTTTTTTCAAAGATTCATAATCAAAAAATATGTGGTAGAGTATATGATTTTTTTGAAAACATATTGGGTGGTTGTTGAAACATTTAAAGATTGTTCATATATAAAATCATGTTTTTGGGTTTGATATTTTTATTTGGATATTAAAACAAGATTTATACTATAAAAAATATAATGGATGATTGGGATTTATTTATAGTTACAAATAGATTTGTTGTTTATGTTTAAATTTGTAACAATTTGTCTTGGAACCATAGGCCTAAATACACCCCAAGGGGTGGGGGGGGGTTAATTAAGTTGTTGAGGTTTTTCTCATATTCAATTGGATCTTATTATTTCATAGAAAATAAAAAATCAATTCCATCATTTAAATAAACACATAATATAAAGATAAAGAGAAATAAATAAAATAACAAGATTATTTTACATATTTCACCACTAAGGGATACTCCATGGATCAGACGATGATGTTGTGATGACATACCAGGGGATATCAATACTTAATGTAGGTAATTACATGATTTTGGAAATATACTCTATCAATACTAGGGTTACTCCGTCTTTCTACTTATCTACTTACTATTTAAAATTAGATATATAAAATATTTAAAATTCAATGGTTTATCACATGAAGTATTCACAAAAAATAAACACTTAATTAATTACGGTGTTGACATTGTGTAAAATATCCCTCGAAATGAATCATTCTTCAGTGGGGTTTGTCACAATAGAATCTATCAAAATTCTTCCAAGCATGTAAATGATATTATCCTTCATCCCAATTTTAGTTATTTAAATAGTAACTAAACTAGATATGAACTTGTTTCCCCAGTTATAAATTTTGATTCTTCAAACAGAACTGCTATCATTTATTGCACCCTATTTTATATACCAATTAAATTATTATAATACATCAAATTATTTCTTATTTATTGTTCTTTTAAAACAAATATTATATCTATTATTTAAAAACCTTTTTTTACATTGAATGAAAATTCATATTTTGATGAAATTTAGTTCTTTCCACAAAAACTCAAATAGTAAAACTGGAGTAATATGCTATTTTAAATTTACATAATACCTGCATTGTTAATATTTAAAAAACTATAAATAAACCCTTATATTAACTTATATAGAAAAAAAATAAATTCGGTATTTCTTTTAAACTCTATTATTTTTTCAATTTAATAAATTCACGGAAATCATCTTTTCTTTCATTATAGAAAACTCCCTTTAGATCATAAATTTAATTATATAAGTGCACTTTCATTTATTTATACATCTAATTTTCCATGTAATTATCCAAAATAATATAGAATTATTTATTCTATAAAAATAACAAATTAATTATTCCACTAAAATCCATATTTTATTCAACATTTAAATATCAATAAAAATTTTCATTTAAATCATCAAATAATACCCATGATTTTCTCTTCAAATGACAACACATCCATAATTCTACCTAAAAGAGTTTTTAAATAGATGAGATAATCTTACATTGAAAGTGAAGAATCCATGTTAATCTAATTTGAGCTATGAAAGCATAATTTTAATCACACATTAGCCTCATTTAATCCAATAATGTTTTTAAACTCTTTGAGTGAATTTGAGGCGATTAGAGAAATTCCCTTGTTAAACTCATGAAACTTCAGGAAATGACTATGTTAATCTCATCCTGTTATTAGGGATTTAAATGTAATATTACAATACTTAATTTATTTGGCTAATGTCATGAAATATTTGGAAATTCTATTTTATCTAAACAAATCAGAAATTATGCATTTACTCATATTAAAGCCAAACCCCTGGGGTTTCATTATTACATGATCCATGTTTTTCTCAATGTAATCTCACACAATGCTTTAGAAACTCAAATTTATCATACACATCCCCTATTTTTAACAAGTTAATAATAATTTAAAATTTAACTCCCAAAGTAATATTATATATACACCATAAACATAAACTTAATGAAACATTACCTTTATAAATTTCTAACAAATCATACACAACATACCATATTTATATAGATTAATTTCTACACTTCTTTAAACATTTTAGACATAATTCACATAATTAAAAAACTAACCAAGATAAATTTATCCAAAATTCTTTAGGAAAATGTAAACTAAAAAAATAAAAAATTAGATTTTCAAATAACATAATTATAACATTAGAAACATGCCCTTGGTCAAACATTTAACCCCCGTTGGGTTTTGTGAATTTAAGGTATATTAGGTGAAATTCAAGAACATAATACGCAAGAAATTCAAAAAAATGGAATTATTCTTCTATCACTATTCATTATGAATAATGATTAGTGAAAAAAATAATATTTCAAGAGGGAAATATATATTCTTTATCTTATAAAAGAAATATCTAGAAATTTATCCTTTCTCTAATCACCCCAACAAATTTAACTCATTATACTCTCTCCCCCCTTTGAAAATAAACCCAAAAAATAATACCCTAAAAAACATGACCAATAAAGTTTTACATTAAATGAATATAAGGATAGGGGATATTCAATACCATGTGAAGTTCAGGGAGATGGTTGAACACTGAGGTTCAATTTATAATTCTTAAATTATGTTTTGGACAATGTTTTAATGAATATGTTCACCACTTGTTGATTTGTAATATCATTTTATGACATGGAAATTCCTTTCTACACATTATCTCTAATAAAATAATATCATATTTCAATATGATTAACCTATAAGTGTTATAATAGATTATTCTTCAGGTAAATTTAACTATTTTTGTAACAATGAATCACCATGAGTATCTTTACTTCTTCTCCAGGATCCTGCAATTTTTGTTTTATCCTTTATAATTAGGTAAACAACTTTGTGGATGAAATGTAATCAACTTTTGTTATACTTAGGGAACTACTTTATTTTTTATAATACAATAAATACACTTTATTTTTATAAATAATTCCCTTCTACTTGTGGATTTCCTATCCAAAACATATTTACTCAAATATGCATCCTAAGAGGAATACAAAATTTTATCGTTTCTTAAAAACCACACTAAGAAAAAATTAATTGTTCCTTGAATGTATCTCATGATTATATTCATAACCGTGATATATTTCTCCTTTGAATATTTTTAAAAACAAGTAGTTGAGCATTGTATGATAGACTATATTTGAGTTTTTTAATTTAAGATACAAAAAATTTCTAATCATACTTTGATAAAGTCTAAGATCCATTTTTTTCATGTTCATGCTTCCCAAGTTTATCTCCAATTATAATTAGCGTGGAAACTATATTTTGGGATTTTAAACATTTTAATAGTTTTATCGCTTATTTAGTTTGGTAAAAAAAAGGTGTATCATTCCTATCGAGTAACTTACAACACATGAAACTATTGAAGATCACTAATCATTAACATTTCAAACTCTAAGATCAAAGAATATGCAATGTATTCGACCAATTTCAGCTCACTAACACCAAATATGAATATGTAAATGTAAAAAATAACCACAAAATTACATTCATTAGATTCTTTCAATATATATCTTGATCTACTCCCCATCTTATAAATTCTAGAATCCCCACGAAGGCATCCAATCAAGCATACAAATCCTTTGGTACATGTTTCAAGCTGTAAATATTATTTCATAACATCCATATATTTAAATCATCATCAATAATCAATAAACCCAAAAATTGTTCTATATAAACCTCATATTTGAGGAATCCTTTTATAAATTTTATTTTAAAATCCATATGATAAAATTTTAATTTATTTGAATATCCACAACTAAGAAAATTCTAATTGATTTGAGTCACACCACCTGTGTGAATGTTTTTTCCACATAAACACCTATAACTTGCACATATACTTTTCACACCAATATTTGTTTATTTCATATCACCATCCCATGTTCATAATAATTATTTTTGAACACACACTTTGTTTAAATGATTTTTTGATCCTTCATCATCTTAAGAAGTTCCCAAGTAATTTCTTATAATTTGTAAAGAGACCCAAGCTAAACATAACTTAAAAACATTATTACCATGATTTAAATAACACATCCCGAAAATAGTCACATAACTTAGATAAATAATGGTTTTTTCTTGATTATTAGCTTCCAAAATAACTTATTTTACAAAATTTGTAAATATTTCCTCATAATCATGATTATATAAACCCTTTTCTACAAATATCACATAATATAATCATCTTCATAACCTAGGGAATATAAAAATAAGAAATGGTTGAGATTGTATGCTTGGTAAAGGAAAACATATCATAAAATAAAGGATAACATAAGGATGAGATAAATATAAAATAAAAGAACAAAATCCCTTAGATGATAATCATAAAATATGTTAAAGAAACATAATATTGTAATAATATCATTAAGAAATCATACAAGATATTGCATGGATCAAAACACATCTCAATAATCATATAGCATGTTAGTATGACATAAAGGTGTGGAATAATTAAAAATAAGGCATAATCAAGAAAACATGGAATTTCATGGAAACTTAATGTATCTTGAAAATTTGAAAAATCATTTTAAACAACTAGGAAATGTTGCACAACCATAATCATATGAAAACATATGTGATAAAAACCATTTTTTCTATACCTATGTAAAAAACTCATTATGTTTATGCCTTAAAATGTTATAAAACCTATTATCCCCATTCCCACATGAATAAAATCATTATATCAATTCATAACTATCAAATGAGATATAAGCATAAACCAATGCATTGGAGTGTGATATAGGACCCCAACCATCTTCACATATACATATGTGTGGCACTTAAAATAATTTATTATTATATATTAAATAAACCATGGAGAATTATTGGCTTTCTTCAATATCCAAATGAAAAACAGTCACATTTTGTAAACTTCCCAGAGAAATAAAATGAGTTTTAGAAGTCATTCAAGTAGTATAAAATAACAACACGGATTAAATCATTGGATAACAAAAACTTGATCTCCCAAAATAATAAGATAACAGTAGAAAATATTAGTTGAAATGTGAATCATATATCCACTAGAGATAGATAATTTGAATATAATTAAAACCAAATAATTAAATCAGATTTTTGAAAACAAATTTTTTTCATCATTGTGGAAGTCATAGTTACAAGTCTCTTTTCAAAATGTCACCTTCTTTTTAAAAAAAATTTAATAAAACCTTTATTAAGAATATATTTGGATAAAAAACAATTTTTATATAGTACTAATTATATAGAATCACTCAAAATGTGTTGTCTTAGAATAATGAAGTTCAATAAGAAATTTTATAACTCAAAAAATAAATTTTGAGATGCGAAGTCCCTTGGATTTTCCCTTGAGTTACCTAGAATTGATTTAGTCTCTTATATCCTAAAGATAAACATATTAATTACATATTTAAAATCATTATTTATATACATTTACAATTATAATCTTCATTAATAAAAAATCTATTCATGTATTAGATTGTTGTAATCTCTTTTCAACACTAGGTTTCAATAATCATGACCATTTGAAACTATGTTCTTAAAAATGGTCTCGAACATTATTTAAATCTAAAATATAATCTTTTAAAAACCATTAAAGGTTAAATAATTTCTGTTTTAGGAATAATTATATTGTTATAAATCCATTAAATGGTATTTTTAGTTAGGTTTCATGAATATGAATACAAATATTAACTAGTTATTTGTTATTTACTGATATAGATGGATTAACTTATAACGATCGTTAATTTTTATGTAGTAAAAATAAAACCATATAAATTTTATTAATAT
Source organism: Viscum album (assembly GCA_963277665.1). Lineage (NCBI taxonomy): Eukaryota > Viridiplantae > Streptophyta > Magnoliopsida > Santalales > Viscaceae > Viscum > Viscum album. The sequence continues at coordinate 795,522,446 of OY728126.1, read as the reverse complement.
TATTTATATATATCAAATATATTAATAATATATAAAATAAACGACCCATATTTTTAATTGATGGAAAATTAAACATGTTTATTCATGAAGGTGGTAGTCCAAGAAAATGCAAGATTCGCGTTTCTGCTTTTCTCAATGAAAGTGGGAAGGGTGGTTAATGCTTGTACCATCATTATAATAACCTAAAATTATAATAATAATAATATTATTATTATTATATTATTAATTTTAAATGTAATTTTAAGAATAATAAACTCATATACTAAATTGGGAAAGAGAAATAGAGTTTAAGAACTTATACCACACTTCATAGATTATCTCCATTGTGAAGGGGATTAATACTTATAGAGGTTGTATTTAGAGAAAACTAGAACCTCATTAAGGTATATAGGTGTTCCAATTAGATTTTTTATAGATTTTGTGCTAATATTAAGAGTTTTTGGTGTTATGGGAAATGAGGAGACGAGTTCCCCTTTTATAAGAGAAAATGAGTGGTATTTTTTTAAATACTTAGATATTTTTAATAATGGGAAGTCACTCTTAGGAATGGTGGCTCAAAAATTGAGAAAAAAAAAGAGTTAGGAATAAATATTTTTTGTCTAAAATTACACCATGCAACTAAAAAAATATTTTATACATGATATTCTCTTTATCTATAAGGTTACTTATTTTTACCATTTTTTCACAATTATAACTATTTTTCAGAAAAGAAGTTTATCCCTCATGTATAAAAATAAATATTTTCCTTAATATATAATTTTAACTTAATATTTATAAATTTGAAATTTATTTTTTTTGATTTAAATTTTCAAAGTGATAAATTTTAATTTTAAATTACTAAATATTTAATGTATTACTTTTCTTTGAAAAATATAACTAAAATACTAAAATGCCAAATATTGGTTTATAGATTCAAACCAAATATATTTAAATTATGAATTAAATTGTAAAATACATGTTTTGTCTTATAAAATGTTTCATAAATTTAGAAATTCATACTTATATATTAATAATTTCATAAAAGTAATGTTATTTGTAATGAAATGTATTTTTCACTAATCACCTAAAAATAAATTTTTTAGAAAAATTGAAAATAATCATATTAAACTAACACAACCCTGATAAATAAATAAAATGATGTTTATTTTTAAGAATTAAAATCCTATGATTGAAAAAAAAAACATTAAATCTAAATAATAAAATATCATGAAAAATAAATTTTTATAGGAAATAATTTTTTGGTATATTAACTATTTATCTAAAATTAATATTAATTAGAAACATATCAAAATTTTAAGAATAAAATATAATAATTTGAATTTTACAGATAAATAGTGATTTTTAGTTGGTTATCTATACTAATTTATTCAATATTTAATGTAATTTTTTATTCTTATATATATATATTTTATAATTCTATTACAACTATTTATATCTGATAATTTTGTCACTGTCTTATAATGGTCTATATTAATTTTGTATAGGTGTTTTTTTTGATAATGAAATCAAAGAAATTATTTTTTAACGAGGAAAGACTCGATCATTACATTCTACCCCCTCACAATAATTTCATCCTCAAAATTTTGTTAAATGGAAGAAAACAAGTGAGGGTACTTTTAATTCATCTAACCCTCAGGTTCCCACGTACCCTCCTCAAGATTAGGATTTTTTCAGAAAAATTTAACAATATTAGTTATCTTGTTTCATAGAAACTTATCTCTTTATTCCAAAACATACATTGGTTTTTCCTCATATGAGATATCATGTTCCAGTTTCATGGATTTTGAGATTCGCACATATAAATGTTATAGTATTTATTTTATCAGAAGTGACATATGGAAAACATCATGTACTTAAGATAGGTGTGCAGGGAGTGTAAGTGATATGATAACACTCTTATATGATCAATGATCTCAAAGGTTACCATGTATCTAGGGATTAACTTCCCTTTCTTCACATCTCTCATAACCCTCTCCTAGAGAGATATTTAAAGGAACACCTGGTCACCAATACCAAAATATGGATCTCATCAATTATTAACTTCATAATTCTTTAGTTTATGTTGTTTTACTTTCATATACTACTGAATGGTTTGGAACTTCTCTGTCAGTTATTGGATAAGATCATGGCCTATCAGATTCATCTCTCCAGTTTTATCTAAGCATGTTGAGTCCTATATATATTTATATATAGAGCCTCATTTGGTACCCTATGAATACTATAATGGAAGCTATTTTTATTTGATAACTCTACCTTGGAGAGTTGTTTGTCGCAAAATCCTTAAAAATATATCTAATAAGATCTCAACCTATCCTCTAGAATTTATATTTTCCACCCAAACTAACCATATATTTAAGGATTATATAATATGATAAATCTCATATATTTCTCTAATTATTTTGAAACACTTCTCCAAAATCTTTAGTTAAACCTCAAATCCTGATTATATACAATAAATAATGGTTCTCTATGATGCCTCACCACTTCCCTGATGCATATCTCAGTGAATTGGTCAAGTTAGAAATATTTTTTTTTAAAAAAATAACTAACTTTTTAAGGTGACAAACTATATACCAAAAATAATTATTGACTTTAAATATCTTTTAGATTCCCATTATTAAGTCTGTAGTGATACATTTCCAATTTTATATTGATACAGTAAATGGTCACAACATACACTTATAATTGTTTTTCATCTAACCATATCTTACTGGAATACCAAGAATCAATATATATACTCCATGCTTTCACTATTAATGTTATACCACAAGAAGTTTTACTTTAGATCTCTATACATATTTGTTATTCTTGGATGGATCGAGAAGGATGCTCAGTGAGAATCATCCAAAATATCCTTCTAAAATTCTAATTTTTATGGGGTGCATATGTAAGTTACAAACCTTATAACTCGTTCTTTATCAAAATTTAAATACAGAATATTATCTACCTTTTTTTCATCTCTACACAATCTTTCAGATCTTCTTTTATCTTTACATGAATGGAATGATGGGTAGTTAATTGAGAAGGATATGATTTATATACTCCCATTATGACTTCAAGATTCATCCTCTAAAAATGCATGAGTATTGGGTCTTTCTTAAATACTGATCATGGATAGATTAATATATTCCTAACTATTTTGAGTATCAATCACCTTATTTTCCTTCCTCAAGTGGTAATTTATTGGGCAGTCATAATGTTTTATCAATTACAACCATATCCTTTGGTGTATCTTCAATTCCTTAAATGTGAATATATATTTCATGATCTTGTGATTAATATATATATCATTATTCTCTTCATAGTGATAATTTTTCAAAATATTAAATGCAATGATCACTACCTTTAGATCTAAATCACATGATGGGTAATTTTGTTCATGATTCTTCAGCTATCATGAGGTATAAAAAATTAAATTATCATTCTGCATGAAGATGCAACCCAAATATTTTCTGAAGCCTCGTTTTCAATTACAAACCCTTCCCCACTATAGGGAAATCTAAGTATAGTTGTAGTAACCAAACTTTTATTTAGTTCATTGAAACATTATTCACATTACTCTATCCAAATTTACTCTAATAACTTTAGTGTTAACTTGGTTAATAGATGTTATAGCCATGTGAAATTTCTCACAATGAATCGGTAATATCCTATTAAACTAAGATAACTTTGGATATTAGTAATAATAGTTTGTCTAGGCCATTTATTGATAACTTCCAACTTTTATAGATCTAAAAATATGGCCTTGTTATTATTACATGATAGAATAAAGATAACTTTAGTTAACATAATTCATATTTGATAAATTTGAAATAAAATATCTACTTTATCAGGGTGTTTAATACAGTTTCCAAATGCTACTCATACACTTAATTTATTTTAAAATATATAACAATATCATATATAAAAACTACCAAAAATTGATCCATTTAATATCTAAATACTATATTTATAATATATATTAATATAGTTGTATAATTGGTAAGTCAGATAGAATCAATATAAACTCATGGTGTCTTACCATGTCCAGAATAGTGTCTTTTGAATATCCTCCCATTTTACCCTCAATCTACGATATCAAAATCAATGTTCAATAGTCAAGAATAGTTGAGATCCTATAATTTTATTTTATAAATCATTAAAATGAGGTTTATAAGACTTGTTATTTCTTATGATTTTATTAACCTTGTGATAAACAGTACAAAGATGCATCGATCCATCTTTTTTTGACAAATAGTTCTCATGAAACCATTTATGAAGAATTAGGGTGTATAAAACCATAATATAAATTTTTTTATAGTTGATTATTTATCTCATATAATTCAAAAAGATTCATTATATATGGTATATTTGAGATAGGCTTGGATTGAAGTATTATTTTGATTGAAAACTCAACCTCACGTTCTAGATGGAGACTAGACATTTCATCCAAAAATAAATTAGTATTTTTAAGTAAATAATTAATGTCATAAATCATGACTTCCACCATAATAATTTGACCCATGTTTTCCTCATTTTTGGGTATAATACCCTATATTATAGAATATTATTCTACATGGAGTTTATAATCATCCTTGTGTTGATACTTGATAATAAGATGATTTGGGATATGAAAAGAGACTTCCTTATCCCAACTATTGATTTGTTCTTTATGGAGATAAATCCAATAAATTATTAATATTAAAAAAATTCAAGATTTAGGGAATTTATTCACATAATTTAGACACTCCTTGTACTTGAATCATTACAGTGTGGGTGGATCATTAACTGAGACCTTCTTTTATTCTATTGTGTTAATCAACCTCTTAGCCTTCATTCAAAAATTTTAGGACTAGTTTCATACATTACCATACATAAAACCCTTACATAATCAATATATAAAATTACCTAGGTGATTTATAACATATTTATTTCATTTAGGAAATTGGGGGTTCTTCTCACCATGTGCCTTTTCATTAGTGTTTCTATGATACTCCAAATTAATTTTCTTTTCCCCAAAATATTGAGAGGTTTTGGTTTGCATATCCACCTTAAGATCACATCCAAAAAAATATTCATATACAATGTAGCCTCTTGTGTATAACAGCCTTTTAACTCTTGGATTTAAGACATTAAATACACAATATATTTTTTTGCTAGTATTAGAGATGAAACTGAAGGCATACCTCGTGAGTCTTGTAAAATTTTCATCACATGTTACAATATATTCATACTATTTTTTATTCAATTCCATGAATTACAATACCATTTTCAATTAATATTCCAAGAAAAATACTTCTTAAAAAATATATTCTTAAACTATCTTCATTTCATAGAGTCTATGTACTCTTTTTTTCCATGGTATTCTTAATAAGACTCCACTACTGGTCAACTTAAACCTTCAAAATTGAAATTTTAATGGTTTGAGCACTGTAGGATGAAAAATATATTTTCTATTGCATGGACCCACTAATCAACAACTAGTGGATTAAAAAAACTCACGAATATTGGGTCGAAGATACCTCCTAAATAACTCGACAGCATGTTTCTCCCTCCTTGGTGCATTTTGGAGCTGAACATGATTTTTTTTGTTTCTTATATCTTGTGATTTTTGTGTGATTATTTACATGATAGTTTTCATTACATCTAAATATAATTTGGTTCCCCATTGGGAAAATATCCATATTGTCAATTTCACTCATTTTTAATTTAGCTCTTTTGGGTTCCCACCATTACCTTGACAAAATTAAAATTGGTAATGAGTATACTTAAATTATTTAATGTACATAAATCAAAACTATAAAATCATAAGGAGGTTTTTTTGAATGATGTCTGTACTTTAGCCTTTGAATATATAGGTTTCAATATAGGTTATCCATCATAATATTTATAATTTAATTAATTAAGTATATTCAAACCCTTTGTAATAGTTTACAAAGATAACCCAATTTTCTAAAGCATATCCCATGAGAGTGTCAAACCAACTGTGAAGTTATGCCTCTTTATCATGCACCATGTCTTATTGAATTACTACCTAACAATATCTCTTCATGGTTAACACTGCCAGGTAAATTTTTGCCATATAATTCATCCAATTGTACTATCTATACAAGGATGTGATTTCTAGGAGATCCAACTAATTTCTACTTTACCAAAACATCCAGATTTTATCCTATATATGGACTCATCCCTTAGGGATTTCACATGATATTTTTCTAAAGTTAACTAAACTAATAAAAAAAGAACTAATCCTTTCTCTGATACTAAGTAATGTTACCCAAGATAAACATAACTTAAATAATACATTAATCTCATGCTTCAAATAATACATCTCAAAAATACTCTCACAACCCATGGACCAAAAGTTTTAGTGAGTTGAAGATTATATACATGAACAACTTATTTTAGAACACTTAAAAAATATTTCATCACAATCATTCTCCACTAGAGCGTTTTCTATTCATCTCACATGATATAATTATCTTCATAACATAGGGAATGGAAACAAAATAAAGGGGTGATATTCTATGGTCACTAATGGAAAACATATCATAACTTCAAGGGGAACATGAAGGAGACTTAAATATCAAAATAAAAGATCAAAATACCATAGATAATAATCATAAAACATGTTAGAGAAACATAAGATCATAAAAATATCATTAAGGAATCATAAATGAAATGATAATGCTCCAAAAACAAATCAATAATTATATAACATGTTATCATTACATAAAGGTTTTAAATACTTTAAAAATAAGTCATAATCATGAATCATAGAATTTCATATAAATGAGGCCCATCTTGAAAATTTGGAATAACTCGATAAATAACTTCAAAATGATGCTCAACCATTAGTATTGTAAATATTGCTTGATAAAACCCATTAATACCATTCCTATTGAAATAAAATCTTTATGTATATGCCTAAAAATGTGAGAAAACCCATCACGCCAATGATTACGTAGAAAACTCGTTATATTTATGTTTATCTATCTCATTAGATATAAAACAAAACCAATGAATAAAAGGGTGACATATAACCCCACCCATCATCATCTATACATATGTGTGCCACTTAAAATCAATCATCATCATATATTTAAGAACCCATAGATAAAAAATGAGTATCTTAGACAAAAAAATTAAAATAATTCACCTTTTATAAATAACCCATGGAAATAAAATGGGTTTCATAAATCAATTTAATGGTATAAAATAAAAACTTGAATTCAAATGTCTTATAATGAGAAGATGGTAAAAAAAAATAATCACATAATAAAATAAAATATAGAGTGAATCAGAAATAATATATCTATTACAGATAGATCGGTTGATCGTAATGAAAACCAAATCATGAAAAGGGTTTTTTGAAAACATTTTGTATTCATCGTTGTAAAAGTCATAGTTACAAGTCTCTTTTCAAAATGTATCAAATATTTTTTAAAAAGGTGAAAATAAAACCTTTAATGAAAATATATTAGGATAAAAAATATTTTTTCCATTAAATATAGATATAAAATCATTGAAAGTGGAATGTATTGGGAAAATGAAGTTCAATAAGAAATTGTATAACTCAAAGGAAGGATTTTGAGTTACCAATTCCACTACCTTTACCCTTGATTTCCATATAATTGGTTTAACCCATATATCATGATTACAATAAAATTAATTATCTATTTTTGAACCTTATTGATATAAATTCACATTTATTCTCTTCATTAATAAAAATTATCTTCATGTAATAGATTGGTGTATTCTCTTTTCAACATCTAGTGTTAATAATCTTGACCATTTTGAATTTTTTTTGTAAAATAAGTATCAATATTTCATTCCCCCAATAAGATAATAATTTAAATAACATTAATGGTTCTATAATATATGTTTTTTTAAATACTTATAATTATATAATTCCATTAAATTTTAGTTTTAGTCGTGTTTCATGAAGATGAAGATGAAGATGAACTAGTTTTGGGTTATTTGTCGATATCGATGGATTGCCTTATAACTATCATAAATTTTTGTTTTATAAAAAATAAAAAATGTTAATGATATATATCTTACATATATATAATATAAAATCCAAAAATATAAAATAAAAAGAGTTGTTTTTGGACTTGAAGGAAAATGAAACATGCTTATTCATGGAGTTGATAGTCCGCACAACACATGATTTACGTTTATGTTTGCCTTAATGAAAAAGGTGAGGGAGGTTAATTCTTATACCATAATTATAATAACATAATATTATAATAAATATTCTAATTTTATCATTTTATGATGGTGAAATGGAATTTTATGAAGTATAAAATTACATAAAAATAGAAAAAATAAAGAGAGGTTAGGAACTTATACCTCATTTCTTGGAATATCTCGTTTATGAAGAGGATTAAACCATTGAGGGATGGTTTCATGAGAATAAAATAACATAAATAATGTGTATATTAGTGTTTAATATAGTATTTTTTTAAACATAAAGGGTTTTTGTGTGAGGGGAGGTAATGAGAGGAGTTCCCCTTTTATAATTAAAAATGAGTGACATTTTAGTAAATTCGAAAAATATTCAATAATGGGAAGCGAATCTCAAGGAAAGTGTCACATAAATTGAGAAATAATGGATTAGGGAATATATAAGGTCAATAATTACTTATACCACTCAGTTTAAAATAATTTTTAAATGTGATAGTTCCTTTTCCACAATGGTTACTCATTTGTACCATTTTAGCTTTAACCACGTTAACTGGTTTTTACCTAGGTAATTTTTCCTTTATCCCCCAAAATAAATGGTCCTCATTATATAATTTGTACCTAAATATTAAAAAAATTAAATAAATTTTTTAATTAGTTTTTATGTGGTAAATTTTATTTTAAGATTCTAAATTCATAATGTATTAGAAACATTTTTTTGAAAAAGATAACTTAAATAATAAAATATAAAATATGAATTTATAAATCTTAATTTTTAATTATAAATTTACTTATAAAGTAAATATTTTTTTTATAAAATTCTTATTAAACTGTAATTTATAATTATATATTAATAATTTCATAACGGTCAAGTTATTTATAAAAACTGTATTTTTCACTATTCACCTAAAAAACAATCTAATAGAAAAAATTAAAAAAAATATCTTAATCTATTATGAACATGATGAATCAAAATATGATGTAATATTTTCAAAATGTAAATCCAAAAATTTAGATATTTAACTTTAAAATAAAATAATAAAAAATCATTAACAAATAGTTTTTTATAGGAAATCATTTTTTGGTATATTAAATATTCTTCAAAAATTAGTAGTAACCATAGATATATCAAACTTATAAATTTTCCATTTTATGAAATAAATTATATTAGTTACATATATGTACTATTTGAGTTGATATTTATAGTGTATTTTTTTTTATTATATATATATAGGTATATTTTATAATTATGTTACCACTGTTTATACCTGCAGATTATAAAAATACCTTAAAAATGTCTATATTCAGTTGATTTTGGTGTTTTGTGTGGATCAAGCCATTGAACATGATATTTATTTTAGGTGAAAAAATTTGGGTCATTATAATTTTCTTAACTGAAGTATGGATTATGAGAAGGGAATTATAGATCCTTTCCAGTAGAATTTCCATGAGACATGATATTGTATATCCAATAGGGAGGTATATAAGGATTTTATAAAATAGTGGGTGACTAATAAGATTAAAATTATTAATTCAAATTTTTTGGAAATCAAGATAAAGTACTAAAAATTTTCATTTATTTATTTTAGAAAAAATGGAAAGTCATAGGACCTCAACATTATAACTATGATTGATACTAAATAAAGATTATTTTTTGACTAGTGAAAACATCTAGGAGTGGTATAGATTCTTTAACGTCATACTATGCTAGAAGCTGATGTTCAATATGTTATAGCTTTTAGTTCCTAAAAAGGAGGTTATTGAGGATGATCATACAATCTTTTGGAAAGATGTGTATTGTGCATTAGATATACAATACCTCGTTTTGTCTTTATGAATAGTGAGATAAAGAATATTTATAAATACATGCACTAAATCACAATATTTTACTATCCTTGTGTTCTTGATTAGGAAGAATCTATAAAGGTGAGGCATGATATCACTAAGCTTCTTTTTTACATGCATGTTTGAAGAAGGTGTGTTAGGCAGACCAACTTTAATCATGTTCTTTGGATTTATTTATAATTTAAAAAATTTTGGTTTTAATCTACCCAAATAGTTTTCCAAGGACCTCATGATCTTCATAATTCCTCAAATCATTCTATGTTTTATAAATATTTTAATACAGATAATATTTAGATGATTATATGAAATCTCTTAACTCTGAGATATACACATATCCAAAAGTGATTATGGGGGAAAGACCAACTTTCATGAAGTGGATCAAGATAAACAAGAGTTGTCTTAGGAAAAAATCCCACCAAGGGATATAGAAGAGGTTTTTCCGTAGATGGAATTACTGTGGAGGAGTACTAGAGAGATTAATAAATGAAAGAGATATTGTTTTAAATTCATTGAGGACGATACCTCATTATTAGTTGATAATGATGAACCCATGTAATATAACAAGGCAGTAAGAAGCACAAAAGTTTAAAGGTGGAAAGAAGCTATAAATTTTAAAATGGATTCTATATACTGGAATCATGTTTGGGTTTTGGTAGATTCTATAATGGATGTAAATATGGTTGTTTGAAAATGAGTATTCATGAAGAAACCAGTCACTGATGGTAAATTCAATATCTATAAGGCTAGGATGGTTAAAAAAATGTTTAATAAATGTTAAGAAATATTTATGTATAAACAATAACAAACCCTTTTCACCAGTTTCTAGGTTTAAATGTTTCAAAATTCTACATTACATAACATCTTTCCTTGATTATGAAATTTAGAAAATGGGTATCCAAACAACCTTCCTTAATTGTGCCTTTTTGAAATATGTCTATTTGAAACATCCATAAGGAGTTATGAACCAAAAGGATGATAATAAATTATGAAAGTATCATAAATCCATTTATGGTTTGAAGAAAACATGAAGATCATAGAACATTCATTATATTGAAGCTATAAGATAATTTGGTTTCATAAAAATGAATATGAGCATTGTATTTACTAGATGTTTAGTGATAGTGTAGTTATTTTCCTTATAATATATTTAGATAATATATTACTAATAGAAAATAAGATATCAATGATAAATTATGTGAAGATGTTTTCAAATAAATAATTATCCATTAAAGACTAAGGTGAAGTTATGACATCCCGAGACTAGTTCAGTAATAAATAACATGACCTGGTGGGCCCATGGCCTCAAGCATGCCTACCAATATACCAGAGGCTACCCAATAGTTTCAAGTTTATATAGTGGTATTGTGGGGAGACTGTACCAACTTTTATCAGAGTGACACTATAAATAATAATAGGTAAATTAGTATTGGAAATAATAAAATTAAGAAATAGTGGTAGTCATAATCATGTAGATATATATAGAATAAACACTAAATAATATCATATACATAAAAAATATGATGTCATGATTAAATAAAAAAGGGAAATCATGTACACATGAATGTCAGGGTACAATGGAACACATATACAAAAAAGAAACAAAAAGGAAAAAAATATCTAATGAGAAACCCGATCACTATCACAATCATCTAATACCAAGATTACATCCTAACAGATTTCTATAATCAAAACCCAGATGTTTGACTTCATTCCTACCTATATCCAAGAAGTATGTCTGTATACCAATCAGCAGCCCATATAATGAGTGATTAAAACTCATTATTCCATAACCAATGATGTCTAAAACTAATCTAATATATAAATATAATAATTAACAATGTACATGTATATTGAAAGTAAAGCAGCAAGATTAACATGACCCATGTTGAGCTCAGGATCCTAAGGGGATGCATGTCCGACCATACATGATTCAACTAAACCTGGGTTCCTCTTATGTGATAATTTATTTTGTTTGTGTGAAAGGGAACAGAATCAAGGTTTCCATGTAATAATAATAGTGATGTGGGATATTTGGAAAATCCATGAAATCCTTGACCTCATAAGGTCAAGTCAAGTAATATTAATAAACTATGTATCCTAGCTATACGGGTCTAAGTGAAATCCAAGGGGAAACCTATGGAATTCAACTGTATGTTTTTATAACCGAGTCTATAGAGAAGGTCCAAATTTATCTTGGTATAATCTTTATTAGAGACTTCCATGTCATTAAATGTTAGTTGACATCAAGCTAATTCCAAGTAGATAATCCAATGAATTGTAATTCAAAATATGTGAGTGAATTGTCAGTGGAATGGAAAGTAATTCATGTATATAAGATATTGACAAAACCTTAGTGTTGTATCTCAAATAGTGGTAATATTAATTAATCAAGGTGGATTCCTATGAGTTCTCAAGGAATTAACTCAGGATTCCAAGGCTGTATCAAGTCAGACTACTCCTTTAAATAAAATTAAAGGTCCCTAAACAGTAGGAAACTTTCATATAATAAGTAATCATAGTCCATGTAATATATAATAATATTTACAATTTCCATTTGTTTCAAAACATTATCTTTTCATTTATTAATGAAAAAGGGCCAATGGGGTATTCATGTCATAAATATTCATTAAGATACATATACATTTGTCCATTCACTAAGAAGTGATAATAAAAATGTCCAAGTGAAGGATACTTTCAATTTTAGATTCCATTATTTCTATTCCAAAATTCACTTACCAAAATCCAAAAAAGTGGTCAAGTTGTATTTTCAAGAAAATTACAATTCATAAAATAAATTTCCCATTTATATTTATCAAGATCCATTCCAAAAAAATCATGATGTTTTTTGGTTATTTTTATTTAATGGTTATTAAGGGCATGTAGAAAGACACATCCAAGGGGTGTTTCATATTGTTCTCTCAACCTTCTATAATATCAATAGGTCTCATAAAAGGTCTAGGTCATGGTATATAAAATTAATTCAATGAGATTCATTTTTAAGGAGAAAAACACATAAATTCCATTGTGCAGCACAACCAATACTATTTATATATGACGAAACATTGAGGAAAATGTTATAGGCCACTTACCTTATATGGGTAGAAGACTCCTCCTTTAGTATAATCCTTTTATTTAGGTAGGAATGAGTGAAATCATAGAAAATATAAAATTCTCTAAAAATAGGAAATATGAGCTCGAGTGGAAAGAAAATTCAAGACAATGAAGTAAATTGAGAAAATAAAAATGGAGAATCTTAGACTTACCAAGGGCGATCTAACATGATTGGAAACATTCTATTATGAGTATTGATGAAGTAGATCTCTAAAATCCTAGGAGGAGATCCAAAAGAGAGATCAAGTGACAATTTTTCATTGAATGAAGGAGAATAAAGGAGGAAATAAGGTTAAAGGGTTAGAGGGAAAATAATCATTTCACCTTTTTTAAAGGAAAACACGGTTTGGCTGCATAGTTTGACAAAATAATCACCAACCATGCTACTCACACTATCTTAGATCCACACCTTACATAGTCTATATACACGGTTAGAAAAACTATGCACTACCATTGTGTTCTCATTATCTAAGGCCCCCACCCCCTTACAGGGATATGTGAACATTTTAGAGAAGTTGTGCACCAATAGTATGAGTTACCTCTAATATTTATTACATGTTTTTCACACCCATGAAAACTCTATTTAATGGATAAAAAACTATATGGATCTCTTTATGTTATGAATGTTTGTGGTTCATAGTTGGTAAAAATTATACACCAACCATGTGCCTCACTTTTTATCCAAAAATTCAATCTCCAAGTCTGAACACTCCCAAGGCCTCCATGTCCTCTTTAATAATTTCTATTTAGATGAAGAGAATTTTTTAGAATGAAAAAATGATTTTTACCTCTATGAAATGTTATTATCTTTAATATCCCCTCCTTAAACCAAATCATCCTCATGTTTACTTGAGAGTTAATGATATACATCTAACAATAACTACATACAATGATCATGTGTTATATTCTCTCACTCCCAGGTCACGTCCTATACACAATTACATTTCCATATAATCCATACAAGAGAAATTGTCATGCCTTAGTGATATTTTTGGATATTATCAATGATTTGAACTATATGTTACTAAAAATATGTATCAACATCCAACTAAACCTCATCAATATGAAGGAAATGAGACAGTTCTAGATAGTAATGACACAACTAAGAGACATGAAGGACACTATGTATAGGCCTATATCTCTAAGGAAGATCTATTTGATAAGATACTAGTTAGACCCTCTCTAAAATCTCAAAAGGCCTAATGGATCTAGGTGATAGCTTACCCTACCTCCTAATTCTTTAATGACCCAATCTAGTTGAAACACATAAGATGAATCGATATCCCACTTCAAAATCTAGAGGTCAGTCGAGATGATCAAAATAAGACTTCTTACAAGACTATACTATAGAAATACACTTCCTGATAAGCTATACCTGCTTTGATGTCTCATGCACAAGACATGGTCTTAGTATCACTACCTCTTGAACTCTAACCATCCAAGAGGTGATCAGGATGACTTACCATATATAGCCTTATTAGGATCCATCAATATAGTCAAATGGAAGATATTATTACATGAATACTAATCAAGAGGTAAATTTTTCTCCAAATAAATTTAAAAAAAAATATTATTTCCCTAATAATTTCCACTAACATCTGTATAGTACACTCAGACTGACTATCAGTCAGAGGGTGGCAGGCTATGCTCATAAACACCTCTGAATCCAGATCCTTATACAACCCCTGCTCGAATTGTGATGTGAATTGAGCATCCATATATGATATAACGGTTCTTCAAACACCATGAAGGTGTATAATATCTCATACATAAAACCACCCAAGTTCATCCACTGATATGGTATCCTTGATAGGTATGAAATAGGTGGATTTCTTCAGTCTGTCCATAATCACCCATACTGCATCACAACATAGAGAATATTTTGGTAATCATATTAAAAAATTCATGTTAAAATCATCCCATTTACACTATAGAATGGGTAATGGTTTTAAAAGATCAAAAGGCCCCTGGAGTTCTACTTTAAACAAATAAATGTGGAACACCGAGAAACAAAATATTCTATATTCTTTTTCTTACAAGGGAACTGATACTAGAGGAATAAGTCAGGGTACATCTTGGAGTGTCCAACATATACTACACATTTAGAATCATGAGACTCTCACATCAGCTCTTATCTCATTTTTACAGGTACCCAGACACTGTATAGACCTGTTTTCTTCCCTGTAAGAATTTGAAATATATATTTCTAGACCTAGGCTTTGAGACATCATAAAATTCAAAGGCCTAGTGTTCCCATTATTTTATAAAAATACTAAACATATTTTTCATTATGCTTGCACAATTTCTTAAATAAAATTATTATAATCTTAAATAGAAGCCCAGATCAGAAATTTGAGACCATTTTTGAGTCCAGAATGTGGTTTTTACTATAGGCATGATCCAAAATATGTCGGAAAAGGGCGTTCAGGCATCTCAACCATTGTAGGTGTGTTTAGTGGATTAATTAATTAATTAATTAATCATTTTAACCAAAATTAAATTCTTACAAGTATACTACCAAGGTGAATTTTCTAGGTTTATCCTCATAATCCTAGGATCTTCCGGGAGCTTCTCCTTCCTCCTTCCAATGGTTAATTACCTCTGATGATTAAGAAACTCCAAATCAGAGATGATCGAGATGCAATGAACGCAAATAAATCCATAAATCATTTTTGAGTGTGTTATTTAATGAAGAATGATCCAATATCTACGTAAGAATCATAAATTTTTGGTTTATTCCCTCTCTGATTAAATTTATTTAGGAGATCAATCCCCTCTATTGATTTGTGCAAATTGTCGCCTAAGCATGCACATGAGTACTGATTAAACTAATTTATTCAATAGTTTTATAACTCTGATTATCCTTATTGTTGATTGTTTTCCATGAACTCTTGGACAATGATGGTTGGAACTCTATTCTTGTGCCTTTTTCACAAAAATGCTTCACATTATTCATAAATAGAACCCCATGGTCTTTGTTCAACATTGTTTGGTGGTACCGAGCCCGATTGGATCCACATAATCACGATAGATCAAGGAAAGAGGCATAAGTCAATGAAAAAAGAATATATATATATATATGAGATTTTTTAATATGTGAATGACCGTATTGATAACATGATATTGATAAATTGGATAAAAAAGGATCAGGGCATACGCAGTGCCGAAGGTGCATAAGGGTTCCCACAAATTTCAATCAGAAGTGGGTTTCCCAGAACCAAAGGTCTGGAATTCATCAGCTGATGCTAGATACACAAATCAAGGTTGGAAAAAAGGCCAGATCTAAAGTTAGAATACCAGGATTGAGGTTTTATTGTAGATCTATGAATATGGAAAATTCATGACTATACGTCGTGTAGTTTTAGGAACACACGGTATGTCAGACTATGGCTGTGGAGGCTTGGTTTTTGAGATTTTTTAAGGATTTCATGAAGTGTATCCCTCACAAACATCATGTACCAAATTACCATGTGGATGATATATGTGATGGATTAGACAAAAAGGTCTTTGTGCGGGAGTACATGACCAGGAACACGATCGTGTACTGATGTACACAAACACAGGGTCAGGCACACAAACATAGGGGTCAAGTATGTGGACACGAATAGAAGGAAACGGATCGGTCCCATATAGTCTGGACACAAAATGAATTACACCTAAATGGAATACACTTATACATTTATTGGAATCCATGTGATAGACAAGGACATGATCAGGTTGTAGAGAGGGACCACATGCATTGTGGGTGCCCTCACATTCTTTGTACTACTTGATTCAAATTTATAAAACTTAATTATTTTGTATATCCTTTGATTGGACTCGTATATTTTCAAGTGAGTATCCAATATTGAGTGATTTTCTACATAGAACGTGATGGTTCCTTCAATTTTTTATTTAGGGATACAATGTGAATTGTTCTCTGAATGGAATTTATTATGATGATGCCCAATGATGGAAATGATCAGGAAGGACCATTAGATGTTTTTTACATAGTGGAACACCCCTAATGGATATGATGTAGGTCATAGATTACAATAGTGGAATGCCCTATCACACTAGGTCATGAGTCCTCAACCTATAGAGTGGAACCCCCCATTAGTATGGTCATGTTTCATCTGTAACTACCTCTCATGTGAAACTCCCTATAAGATAAGGTGCAGGTCCTCGATGACCAAAGTGGACCCCCCAGTCACACCAGGCTGAGGATCCTATACTTATATAGTGGAACCCCTCCCCATCAATGGCATAAGTCCTCTACAAATTTTTACTGAGTTAAACCCCCTATCAGATAGGGTGTAGGTCCTTAATGACTATAGTGGAACACTCCTTTCACATGTGGGTGTGGGTCTTAGACCTATAGAGTGTAATCCCCCATTATCATGGGATCATGTACTCTACCTACTAAGTGGAACCCTCCAATTAGATAGGGAGTGGTCCCTCAATGATGAATGTGGAACCCCCTATCACAATAGGGTGTGATTCATTGCCATATATACTGGAACCCCAAATGACATGGGTGCATGTCCTCTATCTACCAAGTGGAACACCCTATCTGATCAAGTGCAGGTCATGATGACACTAGAGTGGAAACCCCCATCGGCATGGGCATGGGTCCTATGTGGATAATTATAGAGTGAAACCCCCTGATGTGTTGGGACACAAGTCCCCTACTTGGAGTTTATGGACCCTCTCTTGTGTGACACAGTGATGAGGCGTGGCTTTACTTGGACGGTAACTTCTGGGAAGACACGTCTGACACTGGACATCATTAATAGAATTTTGGAATGGTTGGAGACTTTTCTTCTTGGAATGAGATATTATATGAAGGTGCCCTTACTCTCTCATTTGGTATTCTTTTACTGATCATATATATACATTTGTATCCATACCATTGGATTTGGTTACTCTTTTTTCCACGAGATTAAAAGACGCATGAGGTATGCCACATACATTACCTGTTTAGCTTCTCATAGTTGGATGAGCCTATTCTCTTACTATAGGTGGAAAAAACTCGACGTGTTGTTCATATCATCACCATTTTGTGACCCTATGATTGGACAAGGTTACTATTTATATTAATTTGGGTTGAGCTATTATCCTCTATAGTTTGGTAATATACATTATTTCTATTCCTATTGTATCCCTTACTCCCCCTTCAAATTTCAGGGCATCCGACTAGGTATGTATATACTCACCCCTACATGGCCTTTCTCAACATGTGTAATTTCTTATGTATATTATGGATAGGTCTGTGGTGAATTTAGGGGATACCTAGTAATTTGGACCATGTATGGTGGTCCCAACATAAAGACCAGGTGTTGGGCACTATTAGAATTTTAATTTTCCATTTTTTATGTAGGGACATCTCTATGGTCACGAATGTATTTTATACCTATAATTTACAATTTACACTATTTTAATCTTATACTGTCTAGAGGTTTTCCATGCCTGGTTTTTTCAATAGTGTTTTGTTTATTTTATTATTCTCCACATGCACTTATGCATCGAATGGCTGTGTGTGTACATGTAATTAAGAAAAAACCTCTCCATGTTAGTTATGATTCTAGTGTTGGTTTCCACCACCTGGCCTATGATGGTGGGATTGGGGTAGTTGGGGCTCGATCACTAGATTGGGTTGGTTCATGATAGATCAGTATCAGAGCAGTTCATTCTTTTAGATGATATTTGGAGTATTTCCCTTATGTGGATTTGGTTCTCATTAGGGAAAAAATTTCAAAGTGTTTTAAGTGTTTTTCTTAGGATAGGGAATCCAATAATGTTATAGGTGACCATAATATTGATTCAGCAAGACCTTGACTACCTTTTTGTTGACTCAGTATACTAAGAGATTGGTTACAATGATCAATTGTAAATGCATCATATAGGATTGAGTATTTTATTATTCTTCTTGAGTCATCTGGCCATTATATATATATATATATATAGCCTCATTTGACCATTTTAGATCTTGAATAAATTTAGGGTTGTCTCCCAGATGACAACTATCCTGGATACCAGTTATAGATCATGAAGACAATCTGATGAGTGATGAGCCCCCAGTTCAGGGTGTATCCCATGAGTTTCCTCCTCTAAGTGGGTAGGTAGAAGAAACACCACATACCGAGCAATAGATCATCCTAGAAGAGTAGGCTAAGGATGCACACAAGCTTAGAACACTTCATGACGTCAAGCGCTAGAGGCTGCTAATGTTCCATGGTGATCTAGATCCCCAGGCAGTAGAGGATTGGCAAAAGTTGGTGTTATGTGATTATAGACTCATTCGGAAATCGACAGATTATGTGGTTTCCCTGGAAAAAATCATTTTATATAATGTAGTTGGGTGATGGTAGAGTTTTGTTACCCAGATGCATGATGAGTCAACACTCTCATGTCCCAAATTCTAGTAGCTATTTCATGATGTTAACTTCCCCTTCTTCTTACGCATGGTTCCAATTTAGGAACTTCTAGATTTGTAGCATCGAGGGATGATAGTGGTTGAGTACACAATGAGGTTTACAGACCTTACATGGAACTCCCCTAACATGATATGCGATGACTAATTTCAAGCATGAAAGTTTGGGCAGGGTCTCCAAAGAGATATTTTCTCCATCATAGTACCATTGTGCATTCCAATCTATAACGAGTCCTTCGTGAGGGAACTAGATACTGAGATATTTATATTAGAGGGACACCGGGTATCTAGAGATGTAACATCCCGACCCCACTAGGCTGGAGCCTGTGCATTACTTATGATATTGTCATGGTTAGAAGGAATGAAGATCCTGAAGGAAAGATCAGTTTAGTAGTCTTGAAGAAACTAGATACATTGATTTAATATAAATTACATTGGATAAGGTTACAAGATACAATCCATAATGGAAAACAAAAACTACATCCAAAAGCACTCAATAAATGACCTCATCTTCATAAATTGTTGAAGGTAAAAAATGAAAGGGGTGAGCTCAAACACTCAGTAAGGGTAAAAAATAGACAAATAATGACTACAATAATAAGTGAATCATAATCAATCTGACATAATTAAAATGACATAATGAATAAATGAACATCTAATGCCATTAATAACCTGAGAATGAAACTGCATCCATAGATTTTGTCGTAGTGAAAACATCATGGATAATGATAATAACCAATAATGAATATATATAATTCTTATTAATTGGACGTCATGTATCTGGAACATGAACCATAATACCATAAAACGGTCTAGTTCTGTGGATATAAACCCGTCTGATTTTTAGAAACAAACTCGATGGGTCCGTCACCAAACTGTTTTGTCTCATGAGACCTACTGATGCATCGAGGGGCTGTAGTGGGCCCCACCCACCTATACATCCAAACATTATTTATAAATAGATTCAATACAAGAGAAATATGTATTTACATTATCCGTATAGAATAGAGGATACAAATTCATCAACATTTCCACAGTCAAAATAACATTCAAAATAAATATCGTATGTAAAATGGTATACGACTTAGACAATAATAATATCCATGATATGAGAATATGGATATTTAAATGTAATGTAATTTCAATTTAAAAATGGTCTCAAATGGGAATTAGGTACACCACATAAGAAAGAGCAGGTGCACAATTACTATGCAAGTCACAACGGAGTGAAAATTGAGACAAAGCTCATTATCGTGTTGTATTCAATTCAGTCATATGACAAAAGTTAATAACCACCAAATGAGTCACAGAATACAATTATTATAATGAGAACTACGATAACATATGTAAAATTTCAGTACACCTATATGACATATAATAAATAAGAGGCGAACAATGAAAATCCCACAGAATTGAAGGTGAGATGGGAGAACCTCTTACAAACATTTTGGCATGGTAAGGAGTGTTATTGCAAGGTCTTAATGGGAGGTAAAGGGGTATAATTATTTATATGTCAAAAGGACAGTATGGGGGAGGTGAGAGAACGTACCCCATCATTAGAAAATTAAAAACAAAAGCACACAAGATAGGGTGGATTCTTGAATAAAAGCGAGAGAAAGGATCCCTTACCTTATGCTTGAAGGTGTTCTTGACTTGTTATTAAAGACCTGAATAAAAAAATTAGGATTATTAATTCATAAGTCTAGAAACTCTTTTATATGTAAATGATTTCTTATAATACTTTATAGTTAATTATAGTCCTTTTTGATTGGTTTTATGGTTCAATTTCATTGTTCGGGCTCGTTTGTTTACTTGGTTTTAAATGATCGGATCACTTATATTCAAGATCGGATAAATATATAAGATGGATGTGGTTGTCCAGAAATGAAGTTATACACTAATAGTGAACATCCAAGAGATAAAATTATTTTATATTTATTTTGGTTTACTTATATTGAAGTTAAATTTTTATATATATAACCTTAGTGATAATCATTTTGGTTAATCAGTGGGTTTGATTAAGATGAACATGTTTTTCTTTATAACGTAATACCAGGTGAACAATAGTATTATAGAACTAAAAATAGGATATATTATATAATAATATGGTTCAACCATAAAAAATGGTTTCCTGACAACAATTAAAGATTATAACAGAAATCGATAAACCGTTGTCCTTGAATGTGCTAAATTAGCACATCTCAAACGATGCTTTCATTTCTTTCAAATGAATGGTGGGGAAAGGGGAATAGGTAATGAAATATAAAATTAGTATGAAAACATTCCATTACATTTATGTTACTGGATTTTTCATACCATTATTGTGAAGGGAGGTGAGAAAACAAACAAAAATAAATGAACTTAAAAGAGAAGAAGGGATTTGAAAGAGGAATTTACCTCTTGAGACTTCCTCCTTTGAGAACCTCTTAAGGGGAGAGGTTTTGGTCTTTTTATGAGACCAATGCTTTTTGTACGTGGGGGAGGAGTTTGGAAAGGTATTTGTAAAGAATTTGGAGAAGGCCAAAGGCTTGAGAGGAGTGAATTGAATGGGAGTGAGAGGGGGTTTTTATAGTGGATGAGAGAGGGGATTTCTTAATATAAAACTCATTAATTTATTATTTCCTCTCAAGACAACCAATAATGAGTATTCCATGACCAATAATAATAATATATTAATTTGAATTCGAACCAATTGTACTTACATCCTAATATTATCATCAATGACTCAACTAATCCATTATTTAGCATTTATCGTGAATTATCGTATTTTACTATTCATCAAAAATTTATGTATTTCAGAAAAATCCCAAAAATTCACCATAACCATTTTTTGATGTGTAGAATCTAAAAATGAAGTCTATTTTTCAAAAATAATTTTCTGAATATGAATAATTAAATATTTAATTAAATCATTATTTAATTTAAATATATAATCACTTAGAATATTCATCTTCATCTTTAGGGTGTCTAAATTCATTTATACACTCAAGGGTATGATAACCATTCCTAAGAGTCATATTACTATTCATATGGGTAAGTTACTATTCATAAGGGTAGGTTACTATTCATAATGGTAGGTTACTGTTCATTAAAAATTAAGTTAATTCTATCAGACTCTAAATATCATCTTAAACAAAACCGTGTATATCAGATTTTTAAAATTCAAATCACAGAGCTTGTAAATTTATGTTTAGTGGATATGTTTTCGCTATATTCTATAAGTAACCATGTTTTCTTCCATAGGGGCTCAGTGATTCATGAAATATAGGCTACCTAATGAATACAACATACCATAAAATGTTTGGGGTGTTACATTATTCCCTCCTTCGAAGTATTTCATCCTCACAATTCATTTTATATCTACAAAAGAATGCTCTCTGATATTCCTACCAAATATCCCGTCATAAAGGTTCCTCAAGTGCATTCTGCAGAAAACCCAAATTGATGCTCAACTCCTCTAGTTCTATGACCCAAACACACCTAGGAAATAAGGGGTTGAACTCTTGCATCAAACACTCAGGCTTCCAGAGGGAGGCTCGAACGGTGGAATGTTTGGAAATGTCTAAATAGACCAACACATGAATAACTCGCTAAACTATGTCTCGACAGAGGATATCTAAGTCATAGATATTTTTGTACAGGCTAAAACTGAGGAGTTGGTACATGTGGGCTGCATAATGGTTTCCCTCCAAAGTAGCCTCTTGAAAACATAACATGTCCATGTAGTTTTGTCCTAGGGTGAAACATAGAAAAATCCCTTCATGGTATTTTCCTCTTCGCCTATACTCATCCAATTGTTCCATGGCTATGTGGTACTAAATGGAAGCATTCCCTTGACAGGTTTGGAGAATGTCTGGACTGTTTGTCACATCATATAGTTGTTTACATGTTTTTCGCAAGTTTTTGAAAGGTAGGTACTCCTCTTCACAGATTTTGATCACAATAATCTCCAGTACCTCTACAGGAAGAGATAACATATGGGTTTGTCCTTCCATCTAAAAATTTATTATGAAATTTCACTTAGTGATACTCATTCAAAAGTATAATCTATGAAAGGATAACAAAAAATAAGAGACAACAAGTTATATTCTTATATAAACACTGGTTCAAAAAGTAAAATAGGCTAATGGTTTCCCAAGTCCCCCAATACATGAATCCCCAAAACTAGTTAAAAATTTTCAATCTCCTAGAACCATATGCAACACTAGACACACGTCACTCCTGAAGTCCCTTTACTGGGAATACCACAGATGCTAGGGTGCTGGCGACCTCAGGTGGATTCATAAGGTAGTATTCAGCTGCTTGATTTTCTTAGGCTAGAAACAATACAAACAGCTAGGGTCAAATATGTGCTTAAAGCACTCAGGATTCCATAGAGAGGCACAAGAAGTGTGGAGGTCAGAAATTTCAGTGTGGACTAAATCCCTATAATTCCCATGCACCACGTCATTCATGAAGATATTGATGTTGTAAAGTTCTCTTTACATACTAAAACTCAGGATCAAGAATAGGTAGGCCACTTGATGGTCACCATCCAAATCAGCTTCTAGAAATTTACCCACAACTCTGTAGTTATCATCCAGAGTGAAATATAGAAAAAGTGCTTCATGATACTTCCCTCTTTTCCTATATGCAGCAAATTGTGAATATGCAATACGGTAATAGACCAGATTGCTTCCTTGGTAAATATGGAGAATGCTTGGATGATTTGATACTCGATGGAGTAGTTTGCAAGTTAAACGTATGTTGGCATAGGGCTGGTCCTCTTCGAGGAATGTCTTTATAATTATAGTCTCTAATAGATCGGTAGGTAGTGATAAAATATTAGTTGGTTGACTTGTATATTCTATATGAAAATTTTTAGTAAATCAACTTTCAGTATGGAAAATCCATTTTAAACAAAATTATTGTTTTATATAAAAACATATCAAAACAGAGAATACAACATCATTCATTTAGACATGATTTATAAAACTCAAGAAATTACTCAATCTATTTCTACCTTTCAGAAAAAACTAGTATGGAAATCTTGATGTCCTCCAAGATGACTCCTCATAGATTCCACTGATGTTGGATATTTCCCCAGTTTTCACACAAACGGATACCCAAAGCGATTCCAAATTCCTCTATCTCCTTGTTCCAGATGCAACGTGTGCAATTAGGGTCAACCACGTGTGGATATCTAGAATTAAGATTGAGAGAATCATGTCGGTTATCAAGTTGAGTGACATCAGTAAGAACTTGATGTCGATAATGAAAATGGGCAGTCTCGTCCTCAAGGGCTTTAAAGTCCACAACTCGACCACGGAGTCTGTAGGTCAAAATCTGACATAGATATGCTACCTGGAGGTCGCCCCCTTGTGCATCCTCCTCAAAGTTCTTAAGAGAAAAGAAATTATTAGATAGGGTAAAACAGTTAATGATAGCCTCGAAGAATTTCCCTTGTAGTACATAGAACAGGAATTGTGTTCTCATCATGAGGTAATAGACAAAACATGATCCATGGTGAAGTTGGAGTACCTGAGGAGAGTTGGATACTCGGTGGAGGGTTTTGCATGATAAACGAATATTTTCAAAATTCTCGTAGTTTTCTACACATGATTTTCCCACTATGGTCTCTAACACTTCTGTTAGAAGAGATAAAAGACAAGTACTTTCATTTTCCATATGAAAATCAAGAAAACATCACTCTTATTATTGTTTAATTAAGTGTTTTCATTTTTCAGTTCAAGCTTCAAAAGTTATCCAAACCAAATCTTCTAAGGAAAAATTTACATTAAACTCACACATAATGGCTTATAAAAAAATATGAATTATCCTAAGCATATCCCCTTGGAGTGTCGTAACCAAGAGTACAGCAAGACCCATTATCGTGTACCATTTCGTGTTAGAGTTTAGCTCAAAGTGGTGTTTTCAGGTTTTACCCCTAGATACATCTGTGCCAGAGACACCTCTACCTACTCGTATCCAGACATGGACGTATTTCTCTAAATATCCACATAATCTATTCCTTACCAAAATACCAGGATATTCTTGTACGTTTATCCTCAAATACTACCTTAGGGCTTTGTTCCCTACTATAAATTTCCTAACCTAGTTTCCAAGATTCCTACTAAACTTCCTCTAATACCAACTGTAACACACCGACCCCACTAGGATAGAGACGGTGCATTACTTGTGATATTTCCATGGTTAGAAGGAATAAAGATCCCAAAGGAACGATCAGTCTATTAGTCTTGAAGAAACTAGATACATTGATTTAACATAAATTACATTGGATAAGGTTACAAGATACAATCCATAATGAAAAACAAAAACTGCATCCATAAGCACTCAATAAATGACCTCCTCTTCATAACATGTTGAAGGTAAAAAATGAAAGGGTTGAGCTCAAAAACTTAGTAATGGTAACAAATAGAGGAAGCATGAGTAAAAAAATAATTTATTCATAATCAATCTGACATAATCAAAATGGAAAAGTGAATAAATGAACAACTAAGGCCATTAATAACCTGAGAATGAAACTGCATCCATAGATTTTGTCATAGAGAAAACCTCATGGATAATAATAATAACCGATAATGAATAAAGATATTTCTTATTAATTGGAAATCATGTATCTAGCACATGAACCATAATACTGTAAAAATGGTTTAGTTCTATGTGTAGAAACCCGTCTGATTTTTGGAAACAAACTCGAAGGGTATGTCGCCAAACTGTTTTGTCTCATGAGACCTACCGATGAATCGAGGGTCTATAGTGGGCCCTAACCACCTCTAAATCCAAGAATTATTTATAAATAGATTCGATACAAGACCAATATGTATTTACATTATCTATATAGAATAGAGGATACAGATTCATCAACATTTCCACAGTCAAAACAACATTCAAAATAAATACCGTATGTAAAATGGTATACAACTTAGACAATAATAATATCCATGATATTAGAATATGGATATTTAAATGGAATATAATTTCAATTGAAAATTGATCTCAAATGAGAAGTAGGTACACCATATAAGAAAGAGTAGGTGTACAATTACTAAGCAAGTCACAACGAAGTGAAAATTGAGACAAATCTCGTTATCGTGTTGTATTCAATTGTGTCATAGGAAAAAAGGTAAGAACCACCAAAGAGTCACAGAATACAATGAATATATTTATAACCATGATAACATATGTCAAATGAAAGTACACATATACCACAAATAATAAATAATAGGTGAACAATGAAAATCCCACAGAATTGAAGGTGAGATGAGAAAATCTTTTACAAACATTTTGGCACGGTAACGAGTGTTATTGCAAGGTCTTAATGAGAGGTAAAGGGGTATAACTATTTATATGTCAAAATTAAAGTATGGGGGAGGTGATAGAATTTACACCATCATTATAAAATTAAAAAACAAAAGCACACAAGATAGGGTGGACTCTTGAATAAAAGTGAGAGAAAGGATCCTATACCTTATGCTTGATGGTATTTTTGAATTGTTATTAAAGACCTTAATAAACAAATTTGGATTATTAATTAATAAGTCCATAACCTCTTTTATATGTAAATTATTTATTATAATCCTTTATAGTTCATTCTAGGCCTTTTTTATTGGTTATAAGGTTCAATTTCATTGTTCGGGCTCGTTTGTTTACTTGGTTTTAAATGATCGGTTCACTTATATTAAAGTTCGGATAAATATATAAGATGGATGTGTTTGTCCAGAAATGAAGTTATAAACTAATAGTGAACATAAAAGCGATTAAATGATTTTAAATTTAATTTGGTTTACTTATTTTGAAGTCAAATTTTTATATATATAACCTTAGTGATAACCGTTTTGGTTAATCGGTGGGTTTGATTACGATGAACATGTTTTTCATTATATCTTAATACCATGTGCACAAAAGTATTATAGAACTAAAAATAGGATATATTACATAATAATCTAGTTCAACCATAACACAAATGGTTTCTTGACCATAATTAAAGATTATAAGAGAAATCGATAAACCTTGGTGCTTGAATGTGCTAAATTAGCACATCTCAAACGGTGCTTTCATTTCTTATAAATAAATGTTGGGGAAAGTAGAAGAGGTAATGAAATATTCCATTAGCATGAAAATATTCTAGTACATTTATGTTACTGGAGTTTACATACCATTATGGTGAAAGGAGGTGAGAAAAGAAACAAAAATAAATGAACTTAAAAGAAAAGAAGGGATTTGAAAGAAGAATTTACCTTTTGAGACTTCCTCCTTTGAGAACCTCTTAAGGGGAGAGGTTTGGGTATTTTTATGATACCAAATATTTCTGGACGTGGGGGAGGAGGTTGGGAAGGTATTGGGACAGAATTTGGAGAAGGCACAAGGCTTGAGAGGAGTGAATGGAAGGGGGTGAGAGGGGTTTTTTATAGTGGAGGAAAGAGGGGATTTCTTAATATAAAACCCATTAATTTATTATTTCCTCTCAGGACAACCAATAGTGAGTATTCCATGACCATGAACAGTAATATATTCATGTGAATTTGAACCAATTGGGCTTACATCATCAGATCATCATCAATGACTCAATTAATCCATTATTTAGCATTTATTGTGAATTATCAGATTTTACTATTCATCACAAATTTATGTATTCCAGAAAAATCCCAAGAATTCTCCCTAACCATTTTTCAATGTGTAGAATCCAAAAATGAAGTCCATTTTTCAAAAATAATTTTCTAAATATGAATAATTAAATATTTAATTAAATCATTATTTAATTGAAATATATAATCACTTAGAATATTCGTCTTCATCTTTAGGGTGTCTAAATTAATTTATACACTCAAGGGTATGATTACCATTCATAAGAGTCATATTACTATTCATAAGGGTAAGTTACTATTCATAAGGGTATGTTACTATTCATAAGGGTAGGTTACTATTCACTGAAAATTAAGTTAATTCTATTAGACTCTAAATATCATCTTGAACACAGCCGTGTACATCGGATTTTTAAAATTCAAATAAAAGAGCTGGTAAATTTAAGTTTAGTGGATAAGTTATGGATATCTCCTATAAGTAACCATGTTTTGCTCCATAGGGGCTTAGTGATTCATGAAATATAGGCTACCTAATGAATACAACATACCATAAAATTTTTGGGGTGTCACAAGAGATAGTAGTGAGAACCAGTTGGACAAGTTTTATGGAGAAGCTAGCAGGAACCAGATGATAGGATCTCGATATAGAATACATCCCCGTGATCAGACATAGGCATGTGGTCAGGGGAAACATAGAGCACTAGGGAAGTCTAGAGAGGTTTGGTATTATGCTTGTGATGGGTGAGGTTATATTTCAGGAGGCAACCCAACCACACATATCGAGTAGCCAAGGCAGTTAGCTGACATGCTGTTACAACATAGGCAGTTTTCTGATCAAGGATCTTTCAGGCGAGGGTAGGGTGGTCCCTAGGGAGGTGGATCTGAAAGAGTAGTATGAGAATATATGGGTTGTGGATGAAGTTATAATATCCTTCCACCACCACCACTAGGCTTCCCACATCAGTATCCAGGATCCGGTTGTATGGGTCATAAATAGTTGTAGTCTTTGGTGGGTTATGACCCCACAATTCATAAGATAATTTGAGGTATGATCATTTTTTATTCTAATATTACTTATTTATTATTAGAAACATGTGACAATAATTATTTCATCTCTATACTTATGGTGTGAGATATGGACTTCCCAGTTGAGGTGTTATCCCAACAGCTTTGTCTTTAGGTTTCTACAGGGGATGCTTCTCTATATCTGTTATTTGCTGACAATGTGAAATATCACTTGGTGGAGAAAGATACACATGGGATTTTTTTGGTCCTCATGATGTAACCATTTTATTTCATATTGGGAATGGGTTGGGTTTCCATCATTTGAGCCAGAATTACCTATCACTGTAGACTAGTCAGATGCCTACACACTGATGGGACAAGATTATCCATTTTTTGTGAGAGAGATATCATGGTGGGATGAGAAGGTTCTATGAGAAGGTGGATGAAACCCATCACCCATCAGTTTTTGAGTGTATCCCTTTTTGAAGAAGGGTCTTCAGGCATCTAGATTCCTTTAGTTGTGAAGGATTAAATGGTCGTCTTTCCTAAGGAAGTTGTGGTACTACCTCTGAGGTGGGATACAGAGTTTTTCATGGACTTGCATTCTGGGAACAAAATGATATCTTTTATAGCATATCATATGGCCCCAACAGAGCTCCATGAGAAGTGGTTATAGTTGGAGGAATTTGAGATAAGGGTTTCATCAGAGCCAGTGTGTCCCCCGTGGAAGTTTTAGTGTTTTTCATGAAAAAAGGTGGATGAGAGATAACATCTTGGCGTGGATTATCATCACCTGAAAGAAGAAATGATAAAGAAAAAGTACCACTTGTCAAGGAATGATGGGCTATTTGACATATTTCGGGGTGTGAAATGGTTATCAGAGATTTATCTCAGGCCCGACAACCACCAGTTGAGGGTTCACAAGGATAATATTTAAAATATAGCCTTCTGATGTCAATATGGACACTATCAGTTCATAGTGATGCATTTTGGTGTGAAGAATTACCCCTCCATGTTTATAGATTTGATTTCCCTAGTATTCCAGCCTTACAAGGAACAATTTTTTGTCTTTTTTATCATTGAAATTCTCATATACTCTACATCAGAAGAGGAACATGAATAGAATTTGAGGATTGTTCTAGATTTTATTTAAGAGCACCAGCTTTATGGACATATCCCGAATGGATTGTTTGGATACATGAGGTTCACTTTATAGGGCATGTCATTTATGATCATGGTTTGGTTATGGTCCCAGTGAAGATTAGTGTAATGATTTCATGAGATACACACATTATCATGTCAGATGTGTGAAGCTTTCTTAGTTTGGTGGGGTACTACATGAGGTTTATGGAATAGTTCTCCCAGATTGTAGCCCCTTTCACAACCCTGATGTGGAAAAGGATGACGTTTACCTAGATTAAAATGTGTCAAAGGTCTTTTTAGGAGTTGAGGATGAGGTTGGCGAGTGATTATATGTTGAGACTAATATATGATGGTGTGGAGTACATAGTGTATTGCGATTCCTTGAAATGTGGTCTTAGTTTCATTTTGAGGCAGTACCATGCATTCATTGCATTCAGGTTGAGGAACTTGAGACCCCATGAGAAGAACTAAATGAGTTGTGAACTAGATATGGAAGTTTTAGTCTTCTCTTTGAGGATGTGGAGGCACTAACTTCTAGGAGAGCACTTCATGATTTACTCATATCATCAGAGTCATAGGTACCTCTTCACATAGAGGGACATAAACCTAAGATGGTGAATCTTTTTGGAGTTCTAGCAGGACTATGGATTCGAGATAGAATATAATATAGGGAAGGAAAACATATTAGGAGATTACCTTAACAAGAATTCACATGATCTCTTAGTACACTAAGCTTCTGAGTAGTTCCTTTCATTGTGCATGACCTTGGTGGATGATCACACCACGACTCACTGTTTCATTTTCACCCTTACACCACTGTGGTAAACTTTATTATATTAAAAATTAAAAAAAAAATTTCATTCCATATTTGAAAAATTTATTCTGTTTTTATCACTATTAAAAAGGTAAATGTGACTTATTTTGATGATTTCAATGCAAGAGGAGGTGATTTAGAGGGCCCATGATGATGTCCAAGAAAAATCGGCCAAACTGCGCAGGATCCATGCACACCAATGGACTCATCTTCACACTTATACTGAACCATGCATCCAAATGGGCTGAAAGTTTGTTAGATTTTCTAATCTTCATTGGGATAGATTTCATCTCAAGAAACCCAAGACTCATTCTTCCATCTGGTGGCCTAACCAACTATATTTGTCCATCACACCGAATCTGCACGAAGTCAAAAGTGTTGTGTTGTGATCTGTCCATATATCAAGCTCTAATTGTCCAAATGGAGCCAAACATTCAGTGGAGACATACAGGAGGTGGGGATACAAATTTTTTATTTTCTCAAAATCTAGATAAGGATGTCTAGATGTCAAAACCCATGTGACAATTGGTTTTAATAAATCTGTGTGCTCAAAACCACCTTCCCATTTTTCTATAAAATGGTACCTTGGGATCCCCATTTAGAAGTTCAGTCGAGGAGTGAAGTTATTTAAATTTGGAGTTCTATATGAGTCCTCTCCTCATCCTAGATGTTCTAAAGACCCATTTCCTCAGAGGTGGATCAAGGATGAAGAAGGAATTCCACCCAAACATCCTCCTCCTCCCGACGTTGAGTTAAATGATGGACATTCATTTTGAGGGAGCTACACATAAATGGGAGGGAGTTATGACACAAGATATTATACTGGTTTTCTTTTATTGTTGTGATAAATATTTCCCTTATGTTTAAATTTGATTCACTGGTGCTCTGAATACATTTCTTTCGTTATAATTAAGTGAAGTAATTTTTATCTCAACACCAATTGGGTTGAGATTTCAAGTGGGAATCTTGATTGTTCCGATTGGACAAGACATGAGTCCTATTTATCACAAGCATAAATAATATTTCAGTATTATTTTGTATCCTTTTACTCTATGTATGATACCCAATTATTGAAAAACTGATTTTTGTGTCCAGGGGTGGTACTTTGAGCATCATATGAAGAGGCAAGAGGAAAGTTAAGATCTTGACAATCCTCAACCAACGGGTTCCATTTAACCATGTGTATTTTTCAGAACGATGAACTCACCCAGAAGTTTAGTGAACTTTAAATGATCTCCTTATCTCCTTATTCTAAAACTCCAATGTTATTTATCAACTATTAAAGTATTTTAGTTAAGTTATTTTGTTAAAACTGTTTTCAAATGCATCCTCTCTTTTAGTAATCTTTATTAATAATACACACAATAAGATAAAAAATCTCCTTAAGAGAAGTCCTAGGGTCTTCCCTATACTAAAAAATATTCTTTAAATAACTATCAATTTGATGTGTCATGACAACACAGTCATATTTTGTCATCGTTTCTCGGGAGCACTTTGGTTTTTAGTAAGTGTTTTTCATACGAATTTTGTATGTTTTGTGAATATTTATCTATATTATATTATACATTTACATTTATTTTGGTATCATGAAATATTTTTTTGTGTAGGTTTGGTGCATGACACATTCTAATCTGGGATATTTACCTTCTTTCGAACTTGAACCAGAGAGGATCTTACATCAGCGACCCTGAGACGCACAAGAGAGTCATTTGAAAGAGGACACACAAGACAACAACACTCTTCGTGATCCTTCAACTTCTTCTTCTAGAACCAACATAAAAATTGAAATAAACTTGTATAACATGGCTGAAAATAATAGAACACGAAAAAAACTAAACTCACCTAATTTTGATATCCTTTCCACTATATTCAAATTCCAGGCGAGGCACCCAACTTTGAACTAAAATCTATTTAATTCATTTATTACCAAGATTCCATAGACTTCATGGATAAGATCTGCACAAGAATCTTACAGAATTATATACCATGTGTTCTACCTTAAAAAAAATAATGTGGATGAAGAACAAGTAAAACTTATATAAATTCATTTTTCATTAGAAGATATTGTAAAATATTGGATTTACTATGATAATTCACCAATAAGAGGCTGCACAGACATGTAACACCTTTTTCTTGAAAAATATTTCCCAGCCTCTCGAACTGAAACTATAAAGAACTGAATTCTTGGTACAAGGTATTCACAAGGGAAAACATTACATGAATATTGGTAAAACTTTAAAAGGTTATGTTCAAGATTCCCACACCACCAAATAAGTGATCAACATTTAATTTAACATTTTTAGGAATGTTTAATTCCTATTGATAAAAAATGATTGATGCTACTGCAGTTGGTGAACTGGTAGATAAGAACCCAATTGCTGCAAGAACCCTAATTGAGAACATGGAACATAACACTTAGTAACTTGGCACAAGGTCTAGTGTACCCATTTGATGTGTCCATGATTTGCAATCTACATAATTCTAGAAGAAGGTGGAAACAAAGTTTAAAGAGGTAAGTAGTATTCTTCAAAAACTTCCTCTTTCCCAAGGGAAATCCCAATCTCCTCCTTCCATACATTGTGGTATATTTTCTCCTGACACCCACTACTCTGACCAATTTTCTCAATTATGGGAAACTTCTGAGAGTTGTGATGCAATATTTCCAAGATGACCTTATAACCAACCCTTTAGAAAAAAACCTTACTATCCATCCAACCCTGGGTGGAATGTAAACCAAGCCTATAGGCAAGGGGGTATTCAAACCAAACTCAACAATAATGGAACCAATAGGATTAGAGTAGTCATCCTCCACCACCACCCAAAAATCCCAAACCACCCCAAAGGCCTTTCCAAAAAACCCCTACAAAACTCAAGTTTAGACTAGAAGATGTGATGAAACAAATGACTTCCAACAATATCCAATTCCAACAAACCACTTAGGCAGCCATACAAGACCTCAAAACCCAATTAGGATAACTACCTACCTCGGTGGAGGAAATTCAAAATCATGGGTCGGGTAAACAACCATCTCAACCATTAGTCAACCCTAGAGATAAGGGAAATATTAGTGTCATCACCCTTAGGAGAGGAAAACAACTAGAAGGTAAAATGAATCCTCCATTAGAGTCATTCCTTCCTGAAGAAACCTCCATCCCAACCATTAAAAATTTTCCAAATGTTGGAAAACCATGTCTTCAGAGAATCCCTTCCAAAAGAAAGAGTATGATCGTTGATGAGTCGTTTATCCCAACCATTCCTCTTCCATTTCCCCAAAGGACCACCCAACCATGAAAACAAAATGAACCATATTTCGATAAAGAAATTATGGATACTTTTTAAAAAGTGCAATTAAACATCCCCTTGATTGATGATGTGAAGAAAATTCAACGATATGCCATGTTTTTAAATAAAATTTGTACACACCGAAGGTGATTTCTAAGAGAAAAAAAGGTGAGATTTGGGAGGAACATATAAGCATTAATATATCCATCACTTCCCACCAAGTGAAATAATCCCAGGACATTCTCGATTCCATGAGTATTCATTTTACAATGATATAATTTATTTAGGTGCTTATATTAGTGTGATTCCTCACTCAATTTACTCTACATTACAGGTCGGGGAACAAAAGCCCACAAGAATTGTTTTTCAATTGGCTAACTGAAGTACTACATACCCTTCTGGTGTGTTAGTGGATGTTCTTGTGAGGGTTCAAAATTTAATTTTTATTGCTGATTTTTATGTTCTTAAAATTGAATATGATATAATGAATGGAAATTACCAAATTATATTGGAGAGAACTTTCTTGAAAACAGCTAAAACCATAATTAAAGTCCATAATGGAACATTATCTATGGAGTTTCGTGGTGACATTTTCCACTTAGATATCCTTGATTCCATGAATCACCCCTAAGAATATAATTCATCTCCCTCTATTAATTAATTATATGTACTCCCTTCCCTTGAAAAAACTTCATTTCATTCCCATAATCCTCCTTTTGATTTTTATTCATTCATAAAAATGTTAGGAAATTATTTGTGTATTAATTGTTGTAGTTGTCTAGATAGATGTAAGGCATGTATGTTGATTGATGATTTCTTGAACACTAAAGATCAGTTCACCATCAATGATACTTCTAATCTTGTAAAAGCTCATTCCTATATTGAGGATGATACCATTGAGTAGTTAGATGAGATCAGTGACCTCACACTTTCACACACACTCCCATCAATCTGAAATCCACCTGCATTAGAACTGAAACAATTACCTCAAGATTTAAAATAATCATATCTTGAGACTGAAAACAAGTTCTAGTCATCATTTCTAGTTCAATACCTCCTGATCATGAATTTTGACTACTTGAACTTTTAAGGGAGTACAAACAAGCTTTATGATGGACACTTTCAGACATTCCTAGTATTAGCCATCAATTTGCACACATCTTATTTTATTAAATGATGAGGCTAAACCAGTGAGGCTGACACAATGATGAATGAACCTCATCCACTTAGATGTAGTAAAAAAGGAGGTAACAAAACTATTGGTTGCTGGAATCATTTATCCTATCTCTGATAGCCAATGGGTTTGTCTAATACAAGTGGTTCCTAAAAAACAAGTGTGCCTGTAATAACCAATAAAAACGATGAATTGGTTCCAACTCATGTGAAGAATAGTTGGAATGTATGCATAGACTATCTCCGACTAAACCAACACAATAAGAACGACCCTTTCCCTTCTCCATTTATTGACCAAATTCTAGAGGGTCTAGTGGGTAGGTCCCACTATTGTTTCCTTGATGGGTATTCTGGATACTTTTAGATCCATATTTCCCCTAAGGATCATGAAAAGACAACAATCACTTGCTACTTTGGAACATTTTTATATAAGAGGATGCCATTTGGTCTGTGCAATGATCTAGGTACTTTCCAATGATGTATGGTTAGTATTTTTTTAGATTACCTAGAGAATTTCATAGAAGTTTTCATGGATGATTTCACTATTTATGGATCCTATTTTCATGAATGTTTGAGTAATCTTGGTTTATTCCTATGTTGTTGTATTGAAAGTAATATTGTATTAAATTATGAGAAATTCCATTCCATAGTGAGATACGGTATAGTTTTGGAGAAAGTAATTCCTGGGGATGATATCCAAGAAGATAAATCAAAATTGGATGTCATTTCTTCCCTATCATTCCCAAAACATGTTTGGGGATGTGTGGTCTTTCCTAGGTCATGCTGGATGTTACCATAATTTCATTCATGACTTTAATAAAATTACACTCCCCCTCTCCTGATTACTCCAAGAAGAAAAAGATTTTTTTGATAAAGAGTGTGCGTAATATTTCAATAAGTTAAAATGGAGTCTCACATCACCCCTGGTAATCCAACCACCTTGGTGGGATTTTCCATTTGAGCTCATGTGTGATGCCTCTAACTATGAATTCAGGGAAGTCTTATCACAAAGAGTCGATCTTTCTTCACATGTCATTTCTTATTCCTCACGTACTTTATAACCTTCCCAAGAAAACTACACCCCAACTAAAAAATAATTCTTGCCATTTTGTTTGCCTTGGAAAAATTCTGGTTATACCTTTTGGGGTATAAATTCATTGTGTTCTCAGAACATGTAGCCCTTCGGTATCTCCTTAATAAACCGAAAGCCAAACCACGTCTCATTCCCTAGATTCTCCTCCTTCAGGAATTCAATTGGGAAATTAGAGATAAGAAAGGAGCAGAGAATGTGGTGGCTGACTATATCAGTAGGATCAACCCATACATGGACATTGAATCATTCCCCTATCTTCTTATAAATGATATTTTTCCTGATAAGAAGCTATGCCTAGTGAAAGATGTAATTTTTTAGTATTTTTAAATGGTAAATTATTTGGTATCATATAGAATTCCTACTAATTTCAACAAAAACTAGGTTGACCATATAAAATATGAGTCC
Organism: Viscum album; assembly: GCA_963277665.1. Lineage (NCBI taxonomy): Eukaryota > Viridiplantae > Streptophyta > Magnoliopsida > Santalales > Viscaceae > Viscum > Viscum album. Next base: position 795,485,412 of record OY728126.1, on the reverse strand, counting down.
AATTGGTGCATTTGGGATGACCCCAATGTTTGGCGCACCTGTAGTGATCAACTCATCATGAGTTGTGTTTTCGATAGCGATTTTTTATCCATACATATGTTCTATCACACACTTACGTGTGGGGTCCACTTTGGCCCCCAATAGACTGCTCACAATATCCTGAATTTTGGTATCTGTTGGCCCACATTGTCTCTAGATTCCCATGACTTTTTTAAATCTTGTCCTCACTATCAAAGAATGGGGAATGTATCTAAAATAAATGAGATGACACAAAAATGCTAACTCTTCCAAGAAATTTTCGTTGTTTGTGGAATTGAATTTATGGGACCATTCCCCAATTCATTTGGTAACCTATACATTATATTGGCATTGGATTGAGTTTCAAAATGGGAAGGGGCACGAGCTTCAAGGACTGATGATTCTAAGTTAGTGGTTGAATTATTGATAACCCAAATTTTCTGTAGGTTTGGATTACCTAGGTTCATCATTAGTGACAAGGGTTATCATTTCTACAACCAAACAATGAAATCTATTTTTGCATCGGAATGGGGTTGAGCATCGACTGTCTACTGCTTATCACCCAAAGACCAATGGTCAAGTCGAGGTGTCAAATAGAGAAGTAAACCATATTCTTGAAAAAACGGTTCAACCCAATAGAAAATATTGGAGTCTTTGACTCAATGATTCATTATGGTATTATTGTACTACTTTCAAAACTCCCATTGGAATGTCACCATATCATTTAGTGTTTGGAAAGAGTTTTCACCACCCTATTGAGATTGATCATTGGGACTACATGGCTATTAAACAATGAAACTATAGTCTTTATAGTGCAGGTTCTCCAAGGAAGTTACAGATTCAAGAGTTGGAGAAAATTCACAGAGATGCAGATAATAACTCATAGATTTATAAGGTGTAAACCAAGGATACCCATGACCATCTCATCCTTCATCGTTAGTTCCACATTGGACAAAAGGTCCTCCTTTATAATGAAAGGCTAAAGTTACATCCATGTAAGCTTTGTTCCCTCTATTTTGGATGATACACTATTACTAATGTATCTTCATTTGGCTTTTTCTAGGTTCGAAATAAAGACACCAAGAAAACCTTCACTATGAATGGGAAGCGACTGAATTACTTCCATAAATTCTTTCTGGATTCCCCGATGGAGGAACACAAAGTTCAAGAAGCAGTCTATGAATGAAACTTACCAGGTTTTATTCTTCCTTCCCACATTCTATTTTATTACAGTGAGGAAACTATGCACTTTAAGTGTGTGGGGATGGTTATATTCCAGGGTTAGTTATGAATTTTCATCATCTTTATTCCTTTTCTCTTTTTAGCTTGATGAATTGTGTTTTCACATTTTACCCTTTCCCTCCCACTCACCTTTGTGTATGAATATTACTTTTTCATTCCCAATTAATCATGGAAAATGATTCCCATTTAATGATAGAAGTTATTGAAAATGCATGTGGAATTTTCATATTTCATGTTGTTTTAGCATTCAAAAAAATCTGATGCAATGTGAATTTCAGCAAAAAATCAATACTATGATGTGATTTTCTTTTGAAATTTAGTTGTTTTTTGATGATATAAATGGTTGTATCATTTTGAAACCTTTGAGAAGAATGGTTTCTTTTTTTTGAATATTTTAAGGGAAAATTTTGTCACATAATTTCCCCACACAACTTTACACCCAACCACGAAGAGTGAAAATTTATACTTTATAAAAGGTAAATATAGGTTAGGTTGATTTTTCTCTACTTTCCAAAAATCATTTCCCACAAGTTCTTTCCTTATCTGATCTATTTCATTACTGTACCTGATTGACCAATGCATGTGTACCTATTATATGACTATTGTGTGCCCAAGAAAAAAAGGGGGTTGTATATTGGGCAGGTAAAACACCACCCTTCCTCAACCTTTGATCTTGTTATTACTATTAAAATTAGTGTCGTGAGGAGATCAAACATGGGTTGGGCGAAGAGTGTGATATTTTTTCCAAGTGAAACTTTTTAAAAATTAATAAATAAGGGGAGTGATGAAATATACAATGTATGGGGATATCTAGGTCGGGAGATTATGGTTTGACTTTTGGGAATTCTTAAGTGAGTGGGTCTTGAAATTTAATTGCAAAGGATGTGGGGAAATTTCAGCAGAAGGGATCTTGTAAGTAGAAAATTATTAAAATAACTTATATTTACATGATAAAAAATGGAATGAATATCTTGAAATGGTTGTCATAGACATGCATGAAGAATTAGTGACATGATTAACTATTGGATTATTTTCTTTAATTGGTATCATGCATCTATTGGAATTTCATTTCAATACAATTTTTGAGACGTCATTTTCCATGATCAATGTGAATAACCCCTCGGTGTTATTTTTTCTTGGATCACATTTCTATCAGGAAATAAATTTTCTTTGAATGTTAAATCTTTTTGAATTTGGAAATATCTACATGCATAATTTTTGAAATTATGAATTTTCCTAGGAGTGAAAATGATTAGGTGTAGGGATGTGATCGTCCCGCGATTCATTATTTCAATTTCACCCTTACACCACTGTGCTAAACATGTTGTAACACCCCAAGCTTCTATGGTACGTTTCCCTTCGAATAATGCGATAGCGTGTGTTGTACGCAACCTCGAGTTCTAACACACACCACAACTAATTAAACTAGCCGTTGTGAATAGTAATACCTACTTTTTGAAATCATATATATTTTATATCTCAAAATGGACTTCATTTTTGGATTCGGAATATTGAAATTAGCCTAGGGTGAAATTTTGGTACTTTTCGGATAACTTTAATATTTTGATGAATAGTGAAAATTACTAAATTTTAATTAAAAACAACTTTTTTAATCAAAATAATTAATAGTGATAAATTGTGAATTTGAGTGGTTTTAAAGTATATTTAGAATATAGTTTTACCATTTAATATAATGTTGGTCATTGGACATAATTTTACAATTAAACCAAACATAAACAAGTGTCAATCTTTTGATAGTTATTACCTCTTAAAAACACGCTTTTTGTTTTGACAGCGGGAATTAATTTTAAATTAATTTCTGCCACTTCTGTGTTTTGAATTTAGAAAAATGGATTCCATATTTGGAATCATGATGTCCAAATTGTGTAAATAGGTAACTTTTATTTTTAGACATTTTGAATAATTACTGTGGTAAATATTTTATTTACCATGGTTAAGGGTAAATCTGGTAAATAAGGGTTAAAAAAAATAATATTATAATAATACAAAATTACCCTAAAACGTGTCCTAACCTTATTGGTGGACACATACCCGACCATGATCATCCTTGGGTCAATTTGGGGACCCCTTGGAGCCACTTGTATGTGGTAGGGACACTTTATATTAATAAAGTTAAAATAAAAATAAAAATGGCATAAGCTTACATCTTTTAGAAGAACATTTTTTACATAGGGTTATACATGTTGGATTTTAGATTATAAATATTCATTAGAAAGATAAAAAGATTTCCTACATAATGATATTTTATTTATAATTTTTAGACATCAAATAATTTAAATTATTAATGACACAATAATGATGAAATGTTTACCTCATTAATAAATCATTTAAATAAATAAGATTATAATGATTAAAATATTATCTAAAACCTGTCCAATTCTTATTGGTTGATGTTATTTAGAATATGAGTCATCTTATCTTCGACCTCAATGATTTTTGGACCATTATAAACCGAATATAATTATATTATAAAGTAATACTTTCACTCTTTCCTAAAGAGCCCCTCTTCTCCCTTATAAAAGGAGACCACTTCTACTCATTCCTCACACCTCTCAAGACACTTGGCTCGTCCAAACTCTACCCCAATAAGCTCCCCACATCCCTCTCCTCCTCCTTGAAGCTTCCCCTTAGGCAGAAATCATTTCAAGAAGTCCTTTGGTTCCAACCAAAGTGAGTTACCTAAATTAAAGGTAACGATTTCTCTTAAATTATTTTCCTTTATTTTGCTTCTCCAACCCCCAAACTCTTTTTATTTCCTTTCTTTTGTAACAACACCAGTATCCTCAATATACTAGGATGTTGTTATAAGAAGGATTCAAACTACACATACACACAACTCCATCTAATGGATGATGAACATAATGTTTCTGTGGATGGCAAACTAACGCCTCACGAAACGATGATTGTTCAAATACATCTTACCGCCTCTCATGGTGGCCATTATGATGGCACTGTAATTAAATATGATATTAATGATATATATTTTATATATAAGCTTCTGTAATTCCATTTTATTTCATACCATTATTCGTTTCATGTTGTATATACATATAATAATTTCATTTGAGGAAGTGCGGACTACCGCCCCCTTAAAATGATATGACTCGTTCATACCACACATGGAACATATAAAGGATGGTGTTAATGAACTTAAGTAACATATATAAAATATTATATTATACTGGAATAGTAATATACCTATGTATCATTTGGATTCAATTCTTTTAAAATAAAAATTAAATGGAAGTAGTGTTCGTGCGTACGTACGGACTACCGTCTCCACGAACGCAGTGAGATCCATCCTCCATCGTATCCATTCAAGTCTTATTCTCATTTTAGGGTTAAAAATAATGTTAATATCATTCTTATTATGAATAAGATTTAATATATCCATTACAAACATGTCTTACGTAACCAAACATTTAAGAAGAACGAATCGATTATCACCTGAAACGACGATAATACTAAGATATTATTAATAAAGCAATGTTAAAAGATCATATATGATATCATATTAATGTATATGATTCTTGTATAATTTAATAACAATTATTTCACCATTATACAGGAGGTTAACCGACCCCAACAAAGAAAAAGTACAAGGTAAGGGTTTACTTTACAACCTCTTCATTATCCAAGGTTGTTTATACGTAATAATCTACTGGGATCTCTTTATCATCCACATCCATGTTTCTTAAAAATGAATTTCAAAACATTTTTACTAGAATATGAGTTAAAGTCATTTATACCCTTTTTGACTTTTATAAGTGGTTTATAAAGGAATCTTTCGGTCGTTTTCAAAACAAGGTCCTTTTTAACCTTTTCGACAGAATTAAGGTAAGAATGTTTTTTTAACTTATACGGAGGGTGCGGCTATTTTCCGCCATTATAAAATCTTCAAATCTTCCCTTACAAGCTTATAAGAATATTTTCAATGAAAATGTTTTATTTTATATGGATCTTAAATTATTTCAAAATAAAAGGAGATATTTCTTTAAAAAGAATTTTGATTTCATCTATGTCAACATCCTTTGATGGATTTTAAGATTATTTGAAGTTGATTTATTATGATACAAAACTTCTATATTGTATTGAAGGTTTTGTGATATGTTTGACTGTGGATGTGCTATTTTTATACCATTCATAGTTTATGGTGAAAGTATTGACATTTCGTATGCTAGTTTTAATACGAATGTTTATGTTATGTTTAAACCTTTTCATATGGGAATGCATTGGACTCAGTAAGTGACGGGTGGAGCCCGCTATAGCTCCTCGATGCATCGGTAGGTCTCATGAGACAAACTAGTGTCTTGGCACAAGGCCTTGACAAAATCTTATTTGTAGTCTTGGCACGAGGCCTTGGCTATGTGGTTATGATAGTCTGGCATTATGCATTCCAACATTATGAAAGTGGTTATTGATTTTTGCACGTGATTATTCGATTAGTAGAATATCCATGTGAATAAGTAAATTGCATTATTTCATTTTATTTATGCCATACCATGTTGAAAGTTCATATTTAAAAGGCTTTTGTTTTAGTTATACATTGCCTTAAATGTTTATTCTTATTTATGAAAGTTTCCGCTATATTGTTATCCTTACTGGGCATTTGAGCTCACCCCTTTTCTTTGTTTTATTTTTCCCAGGAAGTGAAGATGTAAGTTATGAATGACCTGCAGGAATATTATGAGGGGATTATAGTGTGGACTGTGGAAACATTATGTTGTTGTAGTAGTTTTTCATTTTATGATGTAATGTAAAACTTATGAATATATCTAGTGTTTCCAAGGCTACTAAACCAATCGGTCTTTCGAGATTTGATCTTTCTTGTGATCATGCCAATGTTATGTAATAATGCACCGACTCTAGGTAACTGGGGTCGGGGCGTTACAGTTGGTATCAGAGGAAGTTTAGTACAAACCTTGGAATCTATATTTAGATAAACTCTGATTAGAGCACGTAGACCTAAGATGAACTTTGAGGATTAGTATAGAAGAACTTCCTAGAATTTTGGTATTGTAGAGATTTTGTGAGTTTTCCGAGAAATACATCCCTGTCTGGATACGAGCAGGTAGAGGCGGCTCTGGCACAGATGTACCTAGGGGTAAAACCCGAAAACACCGCTTTGAGCTAGACTCGAACGGGAACTGGTGCACGACAACGGGCCTTGCTTCACTCTTGGTTACGACACTCCCGGGGGATATGCTTAGGATCACTCTCATTTTCTTTACAAATAATTATGAAGGGTTTATGAGTATATACTTCCTCAAAGAAAACATTTTTATGATTATGGATTATATCCATAAATAGTTCAATTTATGTTAAGTGTTTTATAAGTATGGGATTATGTATTTTGATTCATAAACTGATCTAGTTTATGCCATTGTTTAGAAATGGCGCCTAGTGGAATAAATGTAAACCGTATCAATGCACGCACTCCATGTAGGGATTGCCCTCCTGCTTAAGATAATTATAGTGGGGCTGGTGATGCAACTGGTGCTGATCAGCTAATCACCATACTGGGACAACTTACTCAGGTTATGAATAATAACCTTACCCGTATGGAGCACCCTGATCCGCAGCGTGGAGGATCAATGTTAGATCGATTCATGAGGCAACAACCACCAACGTTCAATGGGAATACAAATCCCTTAGTAGCTGAGCAATGGATATTTTCCCTAGAGAAAATATTTCAGGCTTTGGGGAGCAGTGAAAGGGAAAAAGTTATCATGGCAGTTTACCGCCTCACTGGAGATGCTGATCAATGGTGGTCATTGATTCAGAACATGAAGGAAGATGATGAAGTATCAAATATGGAATGGAGGGAGTTCAAAGATCTGTTTTTAGAAAAATACTTTCCTCGCGACCATCGAGCAGATATGGAAAGACAATTTCTGAGTCTGAGACAAAAGGAGGATGAGAATGTCACAAAGTATGAGGCTAACTTTACAAGGTTAGCGAGGTATGCTGGAGATTATATTCGCAACCCAAGAAGTAAGATTGATCGTTTCTTTGATGGGTTAAAACCATTTCTCCGTCGAGCATTATTCTCACAATCCTTTTCATCGTACGAAGACATTGTCTCATGTGCTATCAAGACCGAAAAGGAATTCTCTAAGTCTTATGACTTTAAAGCAAAGCAAGAGAAGAAGAGACCTGCTGATCAATCTGGGAATGGAAATAAGGGGAAGAAGGGAAAGGTTGAATATTTATCTTGTGGTAAATGCGGGAAGAAACATCCTGGTACTTGCTTGAAGGGAATGGGAGTCTGTTACAAGTGTGGTGAAAAAGGCCACCAAGCTCATGATTTCAAGGGGAAGAAGGAATCTACCAACGTTCAGTGCTATAATTGCAGGGAGATGGGGCATTATGCAAATTCATGTCCTAAGCGTCAGGATAACTTACCTCAGAAAAGGCCAAGGGATCAAGGCCAGGCTTATGCTATCACTACTGCTGAGGTAGAAGCTCCGAAAGACTTGGTGGCAGGTAATTTAATGGTTTCCTCAAGTTTAGCAAATGCATTATTTGATTCTGGATCATCGCATTGTTTCATATCTTCCCAGTTTTCTAAGAAAATTAGATATTTCCAATTTGATTTAATAAGGGAGTTGTCAGTTAAAACTCCTAAGGGAAGTATCGTTGCAACAAAGTTTTGTGAATCAGTCCCCATTAGAGCACATAAATTTTCTTTATCTGCTGATCTCATCGTCATACCTATGATTGAGTTTGATATAATCCTCGGTATGGACTGGCTTTCGGACTATGATGCGAAGATTTATTGTAAGAAGAAAGAGGTTACGATTCTTGATGATAATGATAAGGAACACCTTATTTTTAGAGCAGAATCGTCACCACCTAATTCTTATTTAGATCCACCCTCAATAGCTCAACTAAATTCAATTATTGGGGAGGAAGAGAATGAAATAACTGTGGGTGAGGAAAGGAATGTTCAAATAGAGGATGTACCTGTTGTGAAAGAATTTGTAGATGTATTTCCAGAAGATTTACCTGGACATCCTCCAGAACGAGAAGTTGAGTTTTCCATTGATTTGATTCCTGGATCAAGGCCTATATCGAAGACCCCTTATAGAATGGCCACTGTAGAGTTAGTCGAACTAAAGAAACAACTAGAGGAATTGAGTAATAAGGGATTTATTCTCCCTAGTGTTTCTCCATGGGGAGCCCTTGTTCTTTTTGTTAAAAAGAAAGATGGATCTATGAGGTTATGTATCGACTACAGGGAGATCAATGCTATAACGATAAAGAACAAGTATCCCCTACCTCGTATTGATGATTTATTTGACCAACTGCATGGAGCTCAATACTTTTCAAAGATTGACCTTCGATCTGGATACCATCAGTTGTGTGTGTAGAAGGAAGACATTCCGAAGACAGCATTTCGAACCAGGTACGGGCATTACGAGTTTACTGTAATGCCGTTTAGATTGACTAATGCACCCTCTGTATTCATGGATCTGATGAATAGAGTTTTCAAGGAGTATCTCGATGAATTTGTGGTGGTATTTATTGATGATATCTTGGTATACTCTAAAACCTACGAAGATCATGAAAATCACTTGCGCATTATCTTGAAGACTCTGAGGAGGAATAAATTATATGGGAAGTTTAGCAAGTGTGAATTATGGCTTCAGGAGATTTCTTTTCTTGGCCATATTGTCTCTAAAGATGGAATCTATGTTGATCCTTCTAAGACCAAGGCAATCCAAGAATGGCCAGCACCTACGAGTATAACTGAGGTACGTAGTTTTATTGGCTTGGCAGGTTATTATCGACGCTTCGTCCAGAATTTTGCCCGATTGGCTAACACATTAACGAAGCTCACACGTAAAGGGGTTAAATTTGTTTGGACAAAAGAGTGTGAAGAATGTTTCGAAGAACTGAAGAGAAGATTAGTCAATGCTCCTATATTGACTCTACCATCGGGGAATGATGGGTTCGTTATTTATAGTGATGCATCGAAGAAAGGACTTGGCTGTGTCCTTATGCAGAATGATAGAGTTATTGCCTATGCATCACGACAGTTGAAAATTCATGAACAAAACTATCCTACTCATGATCTCGAGTTAGCAGCAGTGATCTTTGCTTTGAAGATATGGAGGAACTACCTCTATGGTGAAAAATGTGAGATTTATACTGATCACAAGAGTTTGAAGTATATTTTCTCACAAAAAGAACTCAACATGAGGCAAAGGAGATGGCTTGAATTACTCAAGGATTATGATTGTACGATACACTACCACCCAGGGAAGGAAAACAAGGTGGCAGATGCTTTGAGTAGAAAAGACCATGGAGTTTTGAACAATATGAGAATTGAAAGGGATCCAATTTTTATGGATCTAGTGAAGATGGACATGGGAATAACCAGGGAAGGTGAAACATCAATGCTTTTTCAAATGGTTGCCAAACCATCTTTACTAGAAAGGATTAAGAGTTCTCAGACCGATGATGAAGAATTCCAAAAGAAGATTAAAGCTGTGAATGATGGGAGATTGAGAGACTTTGTGTATGAAGATGGAATTTTGAAATTCGGGAAGAGACTTTGTGTTCCCAATATACCTGATCTAAAAAGGGAATTGCTGGATGATGCTCATAGTTCCAATTTCTCTATACACCCTGGGAGCACCAAAATGTATAGAGATTTGAAGGAACATTTTTGGTGGGACAACATGAAGAGGGAGATTGCTGATTTTGTGTCAAGATGTATGGTTTGTCAACAAGTGAAAGCTGGAAGGCAATAACCTGGAGGAGTCATGCAACCTCTTCCCATACCGGAGTGGAAATGGGACAATGTTACGATGAACTTTGTCATGGGGCTACCGAAGACTCCTAGAAGGAACGATGCAATATGGGTTATTGTTGATCGTTTTACCAAGTCAGCACATTTTCTTGCTATAAGAGAAGATCTACCCCTGGAACGTCTAGCAAGACTATACATTAATGAAGTTGTGAGACTTCATGGAGTACCCCTATCGATTGTTTCTGATCGTGATCCCCGTTTTACTTCAAGATTTTGGAAAAGTCTTCAGAAATCCCTGGATACTGAACTTCATTTGAGCACTGCTTACCACCCTCAGACAGATGGACAATCAGAACGGACTATTCAAACCTTAGAAGACATGTTGAGATCTTGCTCACTTGACTTTCAGGGTATGTGGGATCAATATTTACCTCTGGTAGAATTTTCCTATAACAATAGCTTCCATTCAAGTATTCAGATGGCACCATATGAAGCGTTATACGGAAAGAGATGTCGTACACCAACCTGTTGGGATGACGTTGGTGAAAGAAAACTTGTAGGCCCAGAACTGGTGGAGGAAACGGTGGAAAAGGTGAAGGTAATCCAAAATCACATCAAAGCAGCTCAAAGTAGGCAGAAGAGCTATGCCGATAATCGAAGGAAGGATTTGGAATTTCAGGTCGGTGATCATGTTTTCCTAAAGGTATCTCCATGGAAGGGAGTCATACGTTTTGGTAAGAAAGGTAAATTGAGTCCCAGGTACATCGGACCTTTCGAAATTCTAGAACGAATTGGGGCTGTAGCTTACCGATTGGCAATGCCGCCAAGTCTTTCCAAAGTTCACGATGTGTTCCACGTATCTCTATTGAGGAAATACATGCCTGATCCGACGCATGTACTCACCAATGAGGAATTAGAACTGGAACCCGATCTGTCTTATTGCGAAGATCCCGTCAAGATTCTTGATACGAGAGAACAAGTGCTGAGAAACCGGACGACGCGTCTGGTAAAAGTTTTGTTGAGAAATCATAAGATGGAAGAGGCAACGTGGGAACCCGAGGAACTTATGATGAAGAACCACCTGAGTCTTTTTATGCAGTAATACCCTAGAAATTGCGAGGACGCAATTATTTGAAGGAGGGGAGAATGTAACACCCCAAGCTTCTACGGTACGTTTCCCTTCGAATAATGCGATAGCGTGTGTTGTACGCAACCTCGAGTTCTAACACACACCACAACTAATTAAACTAGCCGTTGTGAATAGTAATACGTACTTTTTGAAATCATATATATTTTATATTTCAAAATGGAATTCATTTTTGGATTCGGAATATTTAAATTAGCCTAGGGTGAAATTTTCGTACTTTTCGGATAACTTTAATATTTTGATGAATAGTGAAAATTACTAAATTTTAATTAAAAACAACTTTTTTAATCAAAATAATTAATAGTGATAAATTGTGAATTTGAGTGGTTTTAAAGTATATTTAGAATATATTTTTACCATTTAATATAATGTTGGTCATTGGACATAATTTTACAATTAAACCGAACATAAACAAGTGTCAATCTTTTGATAGTTATTACCTCTTAAAAACACGCTTTTTGTTTTGACAGCGGGAACTAATTTTAAATTAATTTTTGCCACTTCTGTGTTTTGAATTTAGAAAAATGGATTCCATATTTGGAATCAGGATGTCCAAATTGTGTAAATAGGTAACTTTTATTTTTAGACATTTTGAATAATTACTGTGGTAAATATTTTATTTACCATGGTTAAGGGTAAATCCGGTAAATAAGGGTTAAAAAAATAATATTATAATAATACAAAATTACCCTAAAACGTGTTCTAACCTTATTGGTGGACACATACCCGACCATGAGCATCCTTGGGTCAATTTGGGGACCCCTTGGAGCCACTTGTATGTGGTAGGGACACTTTATATTAATAAAGTTAAAATAAAAATAAAAATGGCATAAGATTACATCTTTTAGAAGAACAATTTTTACATGGGGTTATACATGTTGGATTTTCGATTATAAATATTCATTAGAAATATAAAAAGATTTCCTACATAATGATATTTTATTTATAATTTTTAGACATCAAATAATTTAAATTATCAATGACACAATAATAATGCAATGTTTACCTCATTAATAAATCATTTAAATAAATAAGATTATAATGATTAAAATATTGTATAAAACCTGTCCAATTCTTATTGGTTGATGTTATTTAGAATATTAGTCATCTTAGCTTCGACCTAAATGATTTTTGGACCATTATAAACCGAATATAATTATATTATAAAGTAATACTTTCACTCTTTCCTAAAGAGCCCCTCTTCTCCCTTATAAAAGGAGACCACTTCTACTCATTCCTCACACCTCTCAAGCCACTTGGCTCGTCCAAACTCTGCCCAAATAAGCTCCCCACATCCCTCTCCTCCTCCTTGAAGCTTCCCCTTAGGCAGAAATCATTTCAAGAAGTCCTTTGGTTCCAACAAAAGTGAGTTACCTAAATTAAAGGTAACGATTTCTCTTAAATTATTTTCCTTTATTTTGCTTCTCCAACCCCCAAAATCATTTTATTTACTTTCTTTTGTAACAAAACCAGTATCCTCAATATACTAGGATGTTGTTATAAGAAGGATTCAAACTACACATACACACAACTCCATCTAATGGATGATGAACATAATGTTTCTGTGGATGGCAAACTAACGCCTCACGAAATGATGATTGTTCAAATACATCTTACCGCCTCTCATGGTGGCCATTATGATGGCACTGTAATTAAATATGATATTAATGATATATATTTTATATATAAGCTTCTGTAAATCCATTTTATTTCATACCATTATTCGTTTCATGTTGTATATACATACGATAATTTCATTTGAGGAAGTGCGGACTACCGCCCCCTTAAAATGATATGACTCGTTCATACCACACATGGAACGTATAAAGGATGGTGTTAATGAACTTAAGTAACATATATAAAATATTATATTATACTGGAATAGTAATATACCTATGTATCATTTGGATTCAATTCTTTTAAAATAAAAATTAAATGGAAGTAGCGTTCGTGCGTACGTACGGACTACCGTCTCCACGAACGCGGTGAGATCCATCCTCCATCGTATCCATTCAAGTATTATTCTCATTTTAGGGTTAAAAATAATGTTAATATCATTCTGATTATGAATAAGATTTAATCTATCCATTACAAACATGTCTTACGTAACCAAACATTTAAGAAGAACGAATCGATTATCACCTGAAACGACGATAATACTAAGATATTATTAATAAAGCAATGTTAAAAGATCATATATGATATCATATTAATGTATATGATTCTTGTATAATTTAATAACAATTATTTCACCATTATACATGAGGTTAACCGACCCCAACAAAGGAAAAGTACAAGGTAAGGGTTTACTTTACAACCTATTCATTATCCAAGGTTGTTTATACGTAATAATCTACTGGGATCTCTTTATCATCCACATCCATGTTTCTTAAAAATGCATTTCAAAACATTTTTACTAGAATATGAGTTAAAGTCATTTATACCCTTTTTGACTTTTATAAGTGGTTTATAAAGGAATCTTTCGGTCGTTTTCAAAACAAGGTCCTTTTTAACCTTTTCGACAGAATTAAGGTAAGAATGTTTTTTTAACTTATACGGAGGGTGCGGCTATTTTCCGCCGTTATAAAATCTTCAAAGCTTCCCTTAAAAGCTTATAAGAATATTTTCAATGAAAATGTTTTATTTTATATGGATCTTAAATTATTTCAAAATAAAAGGAGATATTTCTTTAAAAAGAATTTTGATTTCATCTATGTCAACATCCTTTGATGGATTTTAAGATTATTTGAAGTTGATTTATTATGATACAAAACTTCTATATTGTATTGAAGGTTTTGTGATATGTTTGACTGTGGATGTGCTATTTTTATACCATTCATAGTTTATGGTGAAAGTATTGACATTTCGTATGCTAGTTTTAATACGAATGTTTATGTTATGTTTAAACCTTTTCATATGGGAATGCATTGGACTCAGTAAGTGACGGGTGGAGCCCGCTATAGCTCCTCGATGCATCGGTAGGTCTCATGAGACAAACTAGTGTCTTGGCACAAGGCCTTGACAAAATCTTATTTGTAGTCTTGGCATGAGGCCTTGGCTATGTGGTTATGATAGTCTGGCATTATGCATTCCAACATTATGAAAGTGGTTATTGATTTTTGCACGTGATTATTCGATTAGTAGAATATCCATGTGAATAAGTAAATGGCATTATTTCATTTTATTTATGCCATACCATGTTGAAAGTTCATATTTAAAAGGCTTTTGTTTTAGTTATACATTGCCTTAAATGTTTATTCTTATTTATGAATGTTTCCGCTATATTGTTATCCTTACTGGGCATTTGAGCTCACCCCTTTTCTATGTTTTATTTTTCCCATGAAGTGAAGAGGTAAGTTATGAATGACCTGCAGGAATATTATGAGGGGATTATAGTGTGGACTGTGGAAACATTATGTTGTTGTAGTAGTTTTTCATTTTATGATGTAATGTAAAACTTATGAATATATCTAGTGTTTCCAAGGCTACTAAACCAATCGGTCTTTCAAGATTTGATCTTTCTTGTGATCATGCCAATGTTATGTAATAATGCACCGACTCTGGGTAACTGGGGTCGGGGCGTTACACATGTTTTATATTGAAAATCATGAAAATAATAACAAATTTCATTCCATGTTTGAATCATTTTTTTATCACTATTAAAAAGGGAAATGTTACTTGTTTTGATGATTCCATTGCACGAGGAGGTGATTTGGAGGTCCCATGATGATGTCCATGAAAAATGGGCCAAATTGCGCAGGATCCATACACACCAGTGGACTCATCCGCACACTGTTTCTACTGAACCATGCTTCCAAATGAGCTTCAATTTTGTGGATTGGTCCAAATTTCATTGGGATACATTTCATCTGAAGAATACCAAAAAACATTCATCCATATACTAGCCCAACCAACCTAATCTGTCCAGCACACTGAATTTGCATGATGTCAAAAGTGGCGGGCTATGATATGTCTATATCTCAGGATCTACTTGTCCAAATGGTGCAAAAAATTTATTAGAGACCGCCAAGAGGTAGGGATACAACCTTTTTATTTTCTCTAAAGAGAGATAGGGTTTTATGGAGGTCAAAACCCATTTGACAAGTGGTTTTAATAAATATGTGTGCTGAAAACCACCTTCCCATTTTTCTATAAAATGGCACCTTGGGCTCCCCATTTGGAAGTTCGTCCAATGAGTGAAGTGATTCCAATTTGGAGTTCCATATGATTCCTCTCCTCATCCTAGAATATTTGGAGGTCCCTATCCTCATAGGGGGATCAATGATGAGGAAGGAGTTCCACTCAAGCTTCATCCTCCTCCTGTTGTCGAGCTAAACGGTTGATTATCATTTCAAGGGAGATAAAGATACATGGGAGGGAGTTCCAATCCAATATATTATACTGGTTTTCTATAATTTCTGTGATAAATATTTCAATTATTTTTAATTTTTTTTCATGTATCCTCTGAATACATTTCATTCATTATAATTAAGTGAATGTTTTTTATCTCAACACCGATTGGGTTGAGATTTCAAGTGGGAATATTGTATTGTTCCGATTGAACCAGAAAAGAGTCATATTTATCTCACACATACATAATATTTAAATATGATTTGGTAGCCTCTATTTTCTATTTTTGATACCCAATCCTTGACAACATGACTGTTGTGCTAAGGGGTGGTACTTTGAGCATCATTTTAAGAGGCAAGAGGAAAGTCGAGATCTTGACAACCCTAAACCAAAGGGTTCTATTTAGCCATGTGTATTTTTTTGAATTACGAACTCACCAAGATGTGTACTTAACTTCAAATGATCTCTTTATCCCATAATTATAAAACACCAACTTTATTTATCGACTATTAAATTCTTTAAGTTAAGTTATTTTCTTAAAACTGTTTTCAAATTCACCCTCATTTTTAGTAATCTTTACTAAAAATACAAATTATAAGATACCAATTCTCCTTGAGAGACGACCTAGGGTTTGAACTATACTAAAAAATATTCTTTAAATAACTATCAATTTGACATGTCACGACACCGTAACTAGTGGGGAAGGACAATACAACATTTATTTAGTCGATGATGTTAAATCCTCCACTTCTTAAGCAAGTGAGAGAGTCCTAGCCGGTTGACATTTATTGTGTGGTCTTACATGACCATATATACTCATGTGACTCAAAATATGGATATTATGAAGTAGAAAATCATGTAATCCTTTTATAAGGATAGCCGGTGGTCCCAATAAAGATGTGGGAGGTGGTGATGCTAGAGTTCCACACTCCTCCCCTAGTGGTATATCCCAATGTAGAGAAGATGTACATAGACCTTCATCTATAGTTTTGGGGGTCCAAAATGAGATGAATCATATCTTAGTCCATCTATAGGTGCCTCACCTATCCGTAGGTGAAGGATAAGAACCATGTTATAGAAGGTATGTTACATCCCCTTGATATCTTATAGTGGAAGTGGGATGACATACCCATGTACTTTGTGATAGGGATTCCACAAACAATGAAGGGACATAACACCATCTGGGTGATAATTTACTGAATCATGAAGTTGGAACACTTCCTTGCTATTATGGAGGATTGTTTGGTGGATCATTTGTGGAACTTGTATGTACAAAAATTCTTTATCCTTCATGATGTGCCCTCGATTTCTGTCTCTGATCATGATGTGTAGTTTACATTATGATTTTATAGTGATCTACAAGAGGAATTTTGGCCCCAAATGAAGATGAGTATATCCTTTCACCCCCATACATATGGGAATACTGAGTGCACTGTCTAGGTGATGGAGGATATTCTGAGGTCTTTAATGTTAGAGTTCAGCTGAATTTTGGAGGTTCAATTTCCCTTAGTATAGTTTTCATACAAAAATAAATACCACTATACTATCAATATGACACCTTTTAAGGCCATATACGGGAGACCATACAAGTTACCCTTATGATGGAAAAATATTGGAGAAACATGTCTTGTAGGCCTATATATAGTTCATATGAAAATGGAGAAGGTCTAAGTATTTCATTAGAAGATGAGGATGGCCCATAGTAGGTATAAATATTATGCATATTGTTGTTATTGGCCGTTGGAGTTTGAGTAGGGAGACCATGATTTCCTAAGATTCTCCCCATCATGAGGATTGAGGAGGTTTATTTGAGGATAAAAAGTATCCCTAAGGATCATTGGGATGTTCATGATTTTGTAGAGGATTGCTATGTTTTCTTACCACCTATCCCAACCCCACATCTGCAGCACGTGCATGATGTCTTCCACATGTCACAACTAAGGAGATACATGCATGACCTTATGAATGTTATCAACTAGGGAGGGAAGGATATCGAGGAAGGATCCACCTTTGTGAAGAACCTAATGGTGGATAAGGATCGATAGGATAGGAATCTGCATGGATTGACTATCCCCTTGGTTCACCTGCTGTGGAATTATGGGAGTATACATGATAGATCCTAGTAGCCGGAGAGATAGTTGGGGCTCAGTATACCAATTAGTTTGTTTAGGTTTTCTTTTTTGGATGGAAATCATGAATTTGGGAATGATTTAGAGACCATGTTTTTCATTGTAAGACATTGAAATATTTTTATATATATTTCTAGAGCTAGGTGCTATGACGATGTGTGATTTCAAGGCTCGGTGTGCCCATAATAAATTTTATGAAATTATTAAATATTGTTTATCTCACACAAACATAAATATTCTTAAATAAAATTGGATAAATCATTAACAGAAGCTCATATTAGAAATCTAAAACCACGGTTGATTCTAGATCATGGTGCATACCCTAGGTTAGACCTAAAATAAGTCAGTGCAGGGCTTCAGAAATCCTGCCCGTTGACGGTATGTTTAGTAGATTAATTAATTAATTAATTATTTTTTACCTAAATGAAATTATAATAAGTATAATACCATGGATATTTTCATAGGGTTATCCTAATAATCTTATGAACTACCAAGATCTTCTACTTCCTCCATATGTTGGAAAATCACCTCAGATGATGATGAAACTCCGTATCGAAGTAGACCAGGATGCAAAAAACACAAATATTTCCTTGAATCATTAGATAGAACATTATTTGATGATTAATGGTCCAATATCCATGTAATACTTGTCAATTTGTTTTTTATTCATTCTTTGATTAAATTGATTGAGTAGATCAATTCTTTCTCTTAATCTGTGCCAATTACAGCTTAAGCATGCACCGAGGTACCAATTAAATTGATTTATTCAACTATTTTATAACCTTGATTATCCTTATTGTTTATAATTGGCTAATAACTCTTATCCAATTATGTTCAAAACTCTATTATTTTTCCCTTATCCCTAAAATTATTCAGGTTCTTCAATAAAAGGACATAATGGTCTTGATTCGTCGTCCCATGTGGGTACCGAGCCCAACCAGACCCCCAGAATTAAGAACTGTCATGGAAGGAGGAATGGATTGATGAAAAAGTAAAGATCAAGAACGTTTTGAGGATTTGGATGATCATATTGGTGATCAAAGATCAAGAAATCAGAGCCTAATGGTTCAGGGTGTGCACCGTGTGGGAGGTACCTTCGGGTTCACATAGATTTCAACCAAATTTGGGTTTCCAGCCACCGAAGGGATAAAATACATCACCTCATTCTAGATCCACAAATCTCTAGCAGAAAAAAGGTTATATCTAAATGTGGATGACCCGATTCAAGGCGTAGATCACATGTATACGGTTCTAGAAAATTACCTACTACACACCATGTATTTTGAAGAACATATGACATGTTGGTCCATGGGTACAACAACTAGGGTTTTGAGATTTTATAAAGAAAATACAATATTTATCCCTACTAAAAGTCATGTACCTCATCCATGGGTGGAAAATACATGTGATATATCACATTGGAAGGACTCTGCAAGGGAGTACATGACCAGACACATGGTCGTGTATCTAAGTACACAAACATGACCAGAAGGAAATGACCTAGTATTTGATAGTTTGCGAATTCCATGTAGTCCACTTGCATAGCATGTAATTCTACATGTATTAGGAGATGAGTTATGTTCATGTACATAGCCAGGTGGGGGAGTGGGACCACACACCATGTGGGTCCCCTCACACACCATGTAATACTTGGTTCCTTTTAAGTAAACTTTAATATTTCATATATTCTTCATTTGGACTTAGTTTTTCGTCTATGAGTAGCCTATTGCAAGTGTTTTTCCATGAAGAATGAAATGTTACCATCATTTGTGGATTTTGATATACTATGTGAAATGTTCTTTGCATGAATATTATTGAGGTGATAGCTGATGATTGCAGTGAATAAGAGGGATCGCCAGATGCTTTATACAAAGTGGACCCCCTTATAGGATATGGAGAAGGTCCTTAATGACCATAGTGGAACCCCCTTGTCACACCAGGGTGCAGATCCTCAACCTATATAGTGAAACCCACATCAGCATGGGCATAAGTCCTATATAGCTACCTTCCAAGTGCGACCCCCCCGTATGGGACAGGGTACTTGTCCATGGTGAAAAAAGTGGAACCCCATATCAAATAAGGTAACAAGTACTCGACATATATAGTGGACCCCCATCATCTAGGGCGTGTGTCCTCTAAAATTTATTATTGAGTGGAACCCCTATTAGATAGGGCATGGGACTTCAATGACCAGAGTGTAACCCCCCCCATCACACCAGGGTGTGGGTCCACAACCTATTGAGGGGAAACCCCTTCAATATGGGTTCGAGTCCTCTACCTAACAAGCGTAACCACTTATCAGATTGGGAGAGAGTCCTCAATGACCAGAGTGGAAACCCCTATTGCACCAGAGTGTAGGTCCTTGACCTATAGAGTGTAACTCCCCATAATAATGGGCATGATTCCTCTACCTTTCGATTGGAACCCCCTATTTGATTGGGAGTGGGTATTCATGAAACTAGAGTGAACCCCCACCCCATGGACATGGCCATGATTCCTATATGGATACTTACAGAGTGGAACCCCAATTATGTACTATGGAAAAAATCCTCTACTTGGAGTTTCGGGACCCTCTCCAGGGAGGTACAGTGAAGAGGAATGGATTGAATTGGATGATTTCTTATCGGTAGATGTGTGAGATGGTGTGAAATTTTTAAGGACTATTTGGAACTATTGGGGGATCTTCTTCTTGGGATGACATGTTAGATGGAGATCCCATTACTCTCTTATTTGGGTTTTACTGACTGAGCATATATATATAAATCTATATCCACAACTTTGGATTTTATTATTCTTTTCCATAAGATGTGAAGACACATGGGTTATTCCATGTTCTTTACATGTTTATATTCTCATGGTTGGTTGAGTATACTCTCCTACTACGGGTGGAAAAGATTTTATGTGTAGTTCATCTACTCACTGTGTTTAGCCCCCTATGCTTGGACAAGGTTTCTCTTTCTCTTGATGTGGGTTCAGTTATCCTCTTTCACTATTTACTATAGAGATTCTTTATATTCCTATTGTATCTATTACTTATCCCCCTTCAATTTTTTTAAATCCTACTTGGTATGTATATAATAACCCTTGCATGGGAATTTTCTACACGTGTTTTGTTTTATGTATACAATAGATAGGTTTGTGGTGACTTTAGAGGATCCTAGGGATACCTAGTAATTTGGACTGTATACGATGATTTCATCTTAGATATTATGAGTTGGGATCAATTAGGTGTTTACTTTTCTATTTTTTCCATGTTGGAACATATTTGGGTTGTGTGTGTATTTTACTCTTTTAATTTTTAATTTACATTATCATACTCTTATACTATCTTTAGGTTTTTCATGCATGGTTGTTTTCCTAGTGTTTTGATTATTTTATTATTCTCCCACTGTACTTATTCATCGAGATGTCTATGTTTGTATATAATGTTACTTAAGAAAAGGACTCCCCATGTTTGTTATGCCTTTGGTACTAGTCTCCACCCCTGGCCTATGGAGGCAGATTGGTGTAGTTGTAGCTCGAGCCCCATCTTGGGTTGGCTCGGATAGACACACCCATGAATATCCAATATCTCATCCTTGTTAATAACCGAATAAGGAGGGGGGGGGGGTCCTCTCCTAAAAATACTTTCCTGAAGGACCAATCCTTTGAGATCATAAATCATTCTCATCATCACTCTATCCAAAAGTGAAGAGGTTTCCACTAAAAGAATAAAAACAGTATGCCTATGACACTTAAAAACCACTAGATGAATCTTAGAAAGACGATCCAATAACTTCTACTCACTACTAGATTTATGAATAGCCTGTGTTTGAGTCTTCCAAATCAATGCACTAGAGGCTACAGTTCCTTTCCTAGGCATACAAGAAAGACATAAATCCAAGTAATGATGGTACTAAATCCATATTCACCATCTGCAGTTCAAATCATATAGATTAAATATATTTTGAGGATCTTATGTTCTGTATACTCCCCAAGACACTCTACCATTAAGAAATGTCTCTAGAAACATAAATCATGGATAATTATTATTATCTCAAAATAATTTATGAAGAAATTGTGCTCATTTGGCCTTAATTAACGAGACTCGTATGCCATGAATCATTACCATTACATTAAAATAGATCCTTGACTGATTGCTGATGAATCACAATATATTTTATAACAGCTACTAGGATCATGTAAAGTCAACATTTACACTGAATTCAAACATCCCTTGAAACCTGAAAGGATTTTGCACAATATTTTATACATGATAATTTAAAACCTTCTTTTTCAATCCCATAAGAGGTTCTATGTGGTATGAAAAATCTTGAAGTAAACCTCAATAATAATTGTCTATCCTAAAGAAAATTTTAATATCACAAATTTTATTAGGAATCTCCCTGGAAATCATGTTTCCAAACTTATTTGGTTCCATATATACCTATAAATAAAAGATAATGTGACCTTGGAAATTAACATTATCAATTTAAAAGTAGAATTTTGAAATCTTGGAATATAACTTATTATCTCCCAGTGTATTTTGAAGGTTTTCAAGGTGTTTGGAATGATCATGTTGAGTTGGTAATAAACCAGGATATTGTCCATGAAAACTACCATAAGGCATCCAACCATGGGTGGAAGACCTGATTCATCAAGGAAATATAATAAAATAGTGCATTCATGAGATTGAACAACATAACCAAATAATAATACAAGGAATCTCTACTATGGAATGTTTTACATGGGGTATTAGAGGGTATAACTCCTATATGGTGATAACCTAACCTCAAATAAATATGTGAGAAAACCCAAGATCTTAGAGGCTGATAAAATATATCTTTTATTCAAGTTAGTGGATACCAATTAAAAACTATAATATTATTCAAATATTGGTAATACACGTAAATATTATGGATACTTTCCACATTCTTGGTGAAAAGGATAGTATAACCCGAAAGTGAAGTACTAAGATGTATAAACCCTTTGGCTTCTAGGTCCTCTATATGTCTCTGTAGTTGATGAAGCACATTATGATCCATAAAATACAAGGTAATAGATATCAGTGCAACTCTTAGAACCATATCAACAATGAATTATATATATCTCTTAAAGGGAAGTCCATAAAATTTATCAAGGAATAAATCCATGAATCTCTCCACCTCTGGAGGAATGATATCTTGTCGTACTCCATGATCATTAAGGTAAATTATATAAATATGAATTGAAACTCTTATTAGACCTTGATGATCATGTCCATATCAACATACATAGAAATCCTATTCAGTATTGGAAAAATAGTTATTTACCTCTAGTGAAAATAAAGTCACCCTCCAAAGATAATAGTCGATGTGGTCTTCATAAGGAAACAACCAGTCCATCCGGAGAATGATGTCAATGTCATTCATGTCATGGAAGAAAAGGTTACATAAGAAATGGTAACTTACAATATCTAGGGGGAAATCCTTACACTAGCATGAACTTTAAAATCTTATTCCAAAATTTTTTTAATGGTCATCAGTCCACAAAAAATACTCAACTTCATGCCCAAGACTTTCCACAATAGACAAAGATATAAATGAGTGTGAAGAGCCTATATTGGGTCAATAAGATACTAAAGTTGAGGATTTTATAATCATACCTCTCACTATAGATGTCCTGACACTGTGCTCCTCAATCATTGGTTATACTACATGTCACTGGTCAGATCCCATTCCATGTTCTATCACATGACTACCCTATGTAGGATCGCTACAGTAGCACTACATGTCATAAGACAAGATTCCTCAGCCTTTTCCACCGCCTTATATTGTACGGATTATAGTACTCCAACTCCCGACCAAGTGTGTAGGTATTGGTCTTGCTCTAGAAAGTGGATCTAGTATAGATACTCTCCCAATGGTAACTAGAGGAAAGTTCCTACAATATCTTTAGAGGTGGACCATTCAACTGTAAGCTCATCACTCAACTAGGACCCTATCACACTGAGGCTTTGATTGAATTTATTTTCATCATCGATATTATATAATAGAACTACCAATATGAATACCTTGGTATCTACTACTATGATGAGAACCCTATAGGCGATGCTTCATACTATTGGATGAAGGACTTCCCTACCTAGGGGCTAGACTAACCTTCCCTATACATCCAACTTACCTCAAGATGCACTCAGATATAAGGACCTAGTTCATAATCTCAGAAATTATAGGAAGTAAGAATACATTCATCTGATATTGGATGGAATTATAGATCCCATCCAAAATGTGTATTTCCTTAGATAGTTCATCACCATAAAAGGTTGGTGAAAACCACTTAATGTTAGTGAAGCTATCTAAATAGTCCAAAACGAACATAAAACCCAAATCCAGGTGAATAAACTCTATATCTTGATCATATTTCAATATCTCCAAAACGAAAGACACAAAGAGGCATGATTAGAAATATCTCTAGAATAAAACCTGACACTAGCATGCCAGATTTAGAACATCCCAAAAATGCTTGGTGGATCCCTAAAGTTTGTAAACCATGATCATGAAATTCTTTTTTAGAGGTACATCTAGGTGCTCAAAGATCACCAAAATTTCCTCTATCTAAAACTTATCATCTTGGGGGAAACTATCCCCCAAAAAAGTAGGTGAATAATTCTTCTAGAACACTGACATCAATTAGGACATAGTTAGTTTAGGTTGAGGGGTTCCCTCCATCTATTGCACTAATCCAAGGAAACCATATATAATTTAAAAATCACTCCCCACATCAAGAATAATAGGAGATTCTGTAGGTGATACTATAGGAGGTGTCACTAGTGGTTCATGCCCCACCACCTCAGGATCATTGTTGTCTTCACCTTCCTAGTGCTCATCTTGAGGTTATCTTAGAGGCATATATCTACAATTCCAATCACACACCTTAAAAATAGGAAAAATAAGAAAATATCACAAATAGTAAAAATGAATAAAATCAAATCCTAATTAAAATAGATTCACTTATGATAACACGATAGGTATAAGGGATCACTACCCAAGATATATTAACCCAACTACTCATGTCTAAGGTTAGGGTATTGGTAAGATTCATGTTTTTATTTATAGGGGTTCCATTATATTGAGTTTCAATTGAATGTTATTAAGGAAAATACCCTTTAATTTTTCATTATAGTCCCCATTTAATAAAAACCAATTAATTTATAATTCATAATTTGGGAAAAAAATTATATAGTGGTCTAATTAGATTAATTTACATTCCAAAGTTATAACTGCATAACTTTCTAAGTTATAATTGAATCTTTATGTAACTTTAACCAATTTTTTTTAATATATGATCTAAAGATATAGTAAAGAATATATGATGATTCAATTATAGGGATATACTCTCTCAAGTTATAGTGGCAGAAGATTTATAAATTATAATTTATATCAATTTAAGCATAATCAACTAATTTTGTAGCTTGTGTAGCTATAGTATTAAACATTTCATAATTTGTTAGTTATGACGATTCATCAAGATATGTGGGGAAAAATAATTTATGTTTATGGAAACACTTTAAATAAATAACTATTTATCCATTTTCTTATAATAAATGTCAGTCCAATTATGAATATAACAGTCAAGTCACCAGTAATATAAAACATGAAATGCAAAAAATAAATAATAATTGCATGAAATATAC
Organism: Viscum album; assembly: GCA_963277665.1. NCBI lineage: Eukaryota > Viridiplantae > Streptophyta > Magnoliopsida > Santalales > Viscaceae > Viscum > Viscum album. The sequence goes on along the minus strand of OY728126.1, from coordinate 795,460,093 downwards.
CTGAATTATAAATAATTAGGTTCCTATAATTATTCATGAATAATTATTTCTTTCCAAATCGATTTATGGGTAAAAATATATAAATATAACAATGTTAGAAATCATGTGTGTCTCCAAATAATTAAAATAGTACAACTAAAATAAAAAAATTCATTACACCAAGCCTCATTCGTAGAAAATTGTATTTTTCGCATACATGGGTTAGCTACTCCTAGACTTAGAGTCATTACCAAATTCTAAAATATCCTAATATTATGTCTACCAATACAAAACTATATGAAAATGAAAACAAAAAGAGTTATGATACCAATTTGTGAGGTGTTGAAACTAGTTCACTAATAAGTAACCTGACCTAGTGGCCACATGGACTTAATAACACCTCTATATATGACAAAGGATGATGACTATCAGTGATGTTCTATGGTGGTATGGTGGAAAGACTATGCCATATTTTATCAGAGTAATACAACGGTGTATAATTATTAAATCAGTAATATAAAAAATATAATGAAGAAACATTGAATGGCATAACCATTTAGATGCAAATACAGAATAACCACTAAGGAGTTTCATTTATACAAAAATGATAATTGCATATCTATAAAAAGGGAAATAATTCATATGTGATAACAATAATATAATAAAATACATATAAAACCAAAAAAAAAAGGCCAAAACCATCCCAAGATCATCCTGGGAAGTAGATTAGTCATTAGTCACTAAGCTCCCATCCTAACAGATATCAAGTATCCATATCAATACACTTTCCTTTATCCAACCTACATCTACGAAGTCGGTCTGAGTAATAATCGGTGTCCTAGTAAGGGTGTGAGTAAAACTCAGAAATCCATCACCAATGGTGTCTAAAAGTAATTCAATATGTTAATATAAAAAATAATAGTGTTCAGGTATATCAAAAGTAATGGAACAAGTTAAACACAACCCATGTCTGGATAAAGCTCCAAAGGGAACTCCTGGCCAACCAAACCTTCTTCATCCTAAGATTATTGTCCCTAAGAATGTGATCATTTATCTAGTTAGGGTTTAAGGTAATATAATCAAGGTTTCCAAATAATATTATTGATTTGGTATCCAAGGAGAATCCAAGGAATCATTTAACTTAGGAGGTCGATCCACCTCACACTTAAAAACTATACAACCTAGCTATAGGGATTTAAATGAACTCCAAGGGGTAAAGAATGTAATTAAACTAGAAAATTTTCTAACTAAATCCATGGATCATGTAAAAATTAATCCCAAGATAAGAATGAATGGATCCCAATGAAATAATTTAAGGCGTCGTGTGTCTAAAGAAATCAAGCTGAATCAAATGAGATAAACCCATGCATTTGAGTTCAAAATATATGAGTTAATCATTGCTAAAACACCAATGAATTCATGTATATAATACATTGACCAAACCCTATTATGTAATCTCATTTAAAGGTCACATAAATGAATTATGATGAAGTCCACTAAGTGATCAAGGAATTCCATCAGGAATCCAAGGTCGGATCAAGTCAAACCACTCATTTAAATAAAATGAATTGTACCTCAATATTACACACCATACAAATAATATGTAATCATAGGATATATAATAACTAATAAAATTTACAACATAAATTCTCTCCAAACTGTTACCTTTCATTTATTGATTAAAAAGTGTTATGGATCGATTCACATCATTCCAAGTCATTAAGATTAATGTACAATAATTCATTCACTAAGAAGTAAAAAAAGGACCAAGTAAAGAATATTTTCCATTTTAAATTTCTTTTGTTCCATTCCTAAATTCAATTAAAGTAACAAAAATGGGTGTAAGTTATATTCCCAAGCTACAAAAGATTAATAAAACCAATTTCCCTTTCATCATTATAAGGATCCAAGCCAAACACATTCAAGTGGTATTTTGGTTATTTACATGTAAAGGTCATCATGGGCGTGTAGAAAAAACATATAAGGGGTGTTTCATGCTAAGGTATAAGCCTTTTACAATATCAATGGGTATCAGAAAAGGTCTAATTCATGGTCTATATGATTAATTTAATGAGTTTCATATTAAATGAGAAAATCAAGGAAAGTATGACGGGTGACACTATCAAAAAAATTTATAAATGATGAAACTTTGAGATAAGAGTTATAGAACACCTAAATAACACAACTAAACATATCCTCATTCAGTATCAGCCTTAAATTAAGAATATATTGAGGTAAATTAGAGAAACTATAAAAATCCTTTAAAATATAATAGGTGATCTTACATGGAAATGAAATCCAAGATGACAAATTAAACTATGAATAGAAGAAAGAGGATTCATCTACTTAATGATGGTTATCCAACATAACCAATGATATTTGATTCTATGTTCGGATGAGGTATATCTCTCAAATTATAAGACGATATCCAAGGGTGATCTTGAGAATCTACTGTGTGCAGAATGAATATGAGATGAAAGGACGAAATATCGTTTAAGGGATAGAGAAAAGATATCCATCAAATATTTGTAAGGGAGGACATGATTTTAAAAACCATGTTCCAAACATGTGGATCACATTTCCCATAACCCATTCCTCACATTGTTCAAAAACATGGTTAGAAAGACTATTCACAAACTTTCATGTTCATAGTCTAAAAGATCTACCATCTCACATGGATAGGTGAGCAATTTTGAGAAACCACGTGAAAGCTCTATGAGTTCACATGTAAATTATTACAAGTTTTTTTATGGTTGTATGACCTATGGTTCATGGTTAAATAATCCATGCGGTACCCCTTATAGACCACACATTTTAGTTTCACAGTTAGGGATAACCATGCAGTCGCATTGGGCCTATCCAGTTTCATAAAAAACCTAGGCTCCTGACCCCACACCAAGCCCAAACATTCCTGAAGATTGCATGGAATCATTAAGAATTTCCATTTGGAGGAAAATAAATGTATATACTGAATAAAAAATGATTTGTACCTCTATTAAATGTTAGGAACTTATATAAGTATCCTATATTATATATATAAATACCATTCATGATAGATCTAAGAGGATTATTGGAATATGTCAAGGTTCATACATTATTGAGGTATTGAAGAGATTCAGTATAGATTAGTCAAAGTGTGACTATTTCCAATGTAACATGGTATACATCAATAAAATGTGTCCTAAAACATAAGGGGGAAAAATAGGGTATATGATATTCCTTATGCATTAGCAAGATAATCTATCTTGTAAGCTAGGTTATGTACAAGTATTTATGTACATATGCCTTGAGCATGGATGGTAAATTATAAGTAGTCCCAAGAGAATATCATTGGGCTATTATTAAGTCTACCCTGAAGTATCTAAGTCATAATAAGAATATATTTTCTAGTTTATGGAAGAGATAATGAGCTATTCATTTGGTGATACACATATACTAGTGTTTAGATAGAACAAAATGACCTAAATGTCATATTTCTTCTACCTTAATGGAGGATCTATACTCAGTAAGAGCTCAAAGTATCCAGTGGTCACCTAATCTATGGTAGATAATGAGTTTATTAAAACTTTTTATGAAACTAAGGAACACTACTAGAAATTTTAGCTATAGCCACGAACCTATAGCCATGATTTTATAGGTCTGTGGCTATAGATTGTTTATTTCCACGATTTAATTAAACATCTGTGTCTATACTTGGATAAACAACGGTGTTTATTTTTTTTGATTTCGTCAGCCTCTCCACTCCTCCTCCCCCAATCTGCGACCCTACTCTCCAAACCATCTACATCTCTCACCACAGAACCCTCCTCCCAACGCTCCCAATCAACGCGGTCTCTCACGCTGTCGTCGACCTCTCTCACCATGACCCTCCACTCCGAACCATCGACCTCTCTCACAAACTCTCTCACGCTGTTCATGGCGTCCCCTCAGAAGCAGTAATCCACTTGCCCTTCAGCTTGCAAATTCATTGTACTTTCTAAATCTCCCTCCTTCTATTTCCCTCTCACTATAAAAATCTTATGTTTTGTCGATCGAAGCATCCGACTCCCATGGATGGTGTTCTACTTTTCTTTATTTCCATTATGGAATGATAATCACATGGTCCAGATGACTATGGGGAGTTGATGGAGGAAGACAGAGCAGATTCAGTTTTTACTTCCTGTATAGTTTGAAATTTATGATCATCATTTCAATTTATTTACTCATTGAAAGTTGCATTTAGTTTTTGTTTGTTCAAAGATATTTTATCTACTTGGAATGTTTTTTTGGATTCGTGAGGTAGTATACTCGATGGCTTGTTTGTTATTTCCACATGAATCTGTCTTTTCCTTATTGATTCATTTCTTGTCAGGTGAAATTACTTTCGAGAAGCTATTTGTTAATTTGTATTCGATTTTCCTTTTATATCCCATGATTATTTCATTTATCACTTTCTTATATTTTTTCCCGGAGAACCTACTATTGCATGGTGAATTAAATGAAATCTCCCTTTGTCTTATGTTCCATGTAATTAGGGATGCATGGTTTTATTTATCCACATATGATGCTCTCTATTTATTTTCTTAAATGCTACTTTTTTCACTGATAAGATTGTTATAATGTCTTGTGGTTCAAATTTGAAGGAGTTCGAAATTTTATGTATGTGGATGCTGATTCCTGTCATTGGGTTAGAATGTGATGTTTTCCTAATGAAAACTGAGGGGAGCTGCTTCTATGTCTTTGTTAACTACATTGAAAACCTTTGATTCTGTAGCGCCATACCAATTTGATTTGAACATGTAGTTGAAAAGTTATCATGGGAGGAACTAAAAACAATACCAATGCGAAGGTATTTTGCATTATTAATTATATTTTAAAACCCGGATCCATGGTCAGAAATTCTTCCCACTCACCAACCTGTCCTATTTTGATGTTCATACACTTCAAAAGTGGTGGTTAGCTTGAAAGTGAACTCCTTAAAACATATTATGATGTTCTAAACAAGAACCCTGTATTTAGGGTTCTAACCCCTCAAATTTCACTCATGTATTTTCTACAATGGTTGGAATTTATACATTTATGGGATTTAGGTGGTTTAAAATATCAAATGATGGATGAAAAACCAGATACATTTGTGTTATTCAAATCAAGTGAGTTTGGGTGTTAGGGTGGTGTTTGGAGTATCATGGATATGTATTGGGTATGGTTTGGATTTGTCTTTGGGGGTTTGGTTTGGTGGTAATCCCTCAAGTTGGTGGATCTTTTTGGGGGTTTTCTTGATGTTTTTGATTAAAACTATCGATATAGGGAATTTAGGTGATTTCTGGGTGATTTTATTGGGTATTTTTATTAGGAAGTTTTTTGTTAAATCAATAAAGTGGGTGGTGGGTTTCTTATTATCAAGGGTGGATGTGTGGGGTTTGGTTGTTATTCTTGGTGGGTAGGATAGTAACCCTTAGATTACTATGATAAACCTTAGGGTTTGGTGTTTTGGAAATGATATTTTGTTATGAAGTAAGGATTAAAGGAAGTTTCATGATTTTTTGGTAATAATAAAGTCTTAGGATTGTGGCGTAATGGGTTTATAATTATTAATGTTGTTATTACGAGATGATGTTGAGTCAAAATTCATAAACAAATCATCTAATTAGTATGGAAATGTGTTCTCATGGGAAATATGCTCAAGTGGTTCTATCTATCATATTATGTTACACCTACTTTGATCCATTTACCAAGGACTTCAAAAATGAAAAGAAATGGTTTTATAAGTTATCCATGAGTTATAAGACTAGCATTATCTAATTTTCAGTAGTGACATGGCATCGTAGGATTCTTAGAATATGTTGAAGAAAGTTTAGTTCCTATTTGAAATGATTTGAACTCTAGAGGATATATGGGTGAAACTAGAAGTTTCTAAATTCAATGGAGATGAATCAGAATGAATAAATACATTTGATCATAAAAGAAGGAACGAGGAGGTTTTATGGATCAAGTTTCATTCCCTCTTCTATGAGAGACTATGGTAGATTTATAGAATAAGATCATGTTTTGGGGATTCATAGAGCTATATCATAATTGGAATTAGTAATGGAGTATGCCACTAAATTTCGAAGGATTATTCATTTCATCCCATCATTCAAATGAAATTTATTCATAAAGGAATTGTAGTTTTTAAATGGTATTATGTACTCATTATGGGCATGAGTAGCTTCATTTTATCGGGACACCTACTAGGATATATTCAAGAAACACTGAGCTATCAATGTAGATACATCCATTGCATAGGAAGGTGCAAGAAGAAGGATGTAAATTGGGTAGGAATGAATGTTGGTTGGCGAGCCTCAGTATGAGGGTGAAAAATTAAATTTAATGATTAATATCTCAGTTCAATATTAAGAAAATAAATGAACCCTGGCCTATTTCCCATGTATCAATAATGTGTGTGTATTCCCTTAGTATTGGGATGGAAAAAATAGGTTTCATATATGTGTCAAGATGTGGGTTTCTATATTATTTTATTGGGATAAGCCATCCTAGGTGAAGTGACTTTTAGTACCATACATAATGAGGTATTCCTAAAGTTATTATTTTTTCTATAATTTGGATTTCTCTATCTAATATCTCTTAATGTATTATTTTTGCTGGATGTAATGTGTGTTTGAAAGATGATAGTTTTTAAATTAAGAAATTTTGTTGAGATTATTGGGCTTGGATCTTCTATAGTGATCGTAATTTGATATGAGGCACTAGACATGTGTATGTAGCATTGATGATGGTATCGATAATACTATAGTGGGGAGATTCATACTTTTCCTTTTTGAGTGAAATCTATATCAAGGGATGGTGATCATTATCAAGGTTGTGAAATGTATGAAATTAGACAGTAAATGGATGAATTCAGTGTCTGGAGATGGATGTTGGATGAACCATATTTGGTTCCAAGACCACACCAAAATTAATGATTTACCTATAGTGGTTGGTATAGTCAGTGTGTTCAGTTCATTATGAGGAATTTATATTGGTAAATATGCTATTTAGAGCTTTTTTATTTCTAAGATTTCACTCAGATTGATGTGTTGGGTTAAGTATCAATATTTGATATTGTAGTGGGATAGTGATTTCCAATTCTAGTGCGGATTTTGAAAGGGAGCCTAAAAATGGTACTCTAATGGCTGTTGAAAGTGTGTGTGGAAGGGAAACCAAGTAGTCCAAATTGTTAAGAATTTATGACATAGATTCCATACAAATAATAATTATTGAAAGATAAAAGGAAATAACCAATTATTGCATGTTCAGAAATAGTTTCTACAAAGAAGGAATATACAATTAAGAAGAAGGAAGATCATGCACCAAAATATTGTCTAATCATATTAGAAACCTGGTTGGATTGAGTAAGAAGAAAAAAAGGAAAATTATCTACTTTATAAAACTGATAAACCTATATAAACTAAGAATAAAGGTGAATTCCAGAAGATGAACATTCTAAAAAATGAGGTTTCAATCTAGAAAATTAAGAAGGATATAGGCATGAAGAGATTTAGGTATTTTATACATTCATGGAATAGAGAACAATGTCTAATCCATATTTCTCTCTTTTAAGTGATGATGGAGGTTTAGTTTATTCTCATATTTTGGTGATTTCTGATTTTTGAATAAGAAATTGAAGGTGGTGTTTGAAAAATAAAGAGCTTTATTAATGATCCTGTTATTTAGTATTGGGATGTACATATCAATTTGAATATTATTTGTTCATTGTTGGTTATGGTTTCATGTATTATTTATCATTTACAGTTGACACACTGATCACATATATATAAGTAGTTTTTATATCTCATTTCTTTTTCAACTATTATCTTATAGGTGGGTTCTTATGGTTATACCGGTTCTATCCACCACCATAAAAGACAATGAATTCATGATTTGGGAAAGGATTATTCCATTTTTATTCTTTGGCCTAATTTTTATTAGGGCTTTTTTGATTTTTGGGTTCCTTATATTTTTGTAGTGTGTTTTGGATTTCGTTGAGGTGGATTCGAGTCACCATTGACGAATGCTTACATGTTTATACATAGGTAGGCATATTCATATATAAGTTCCCCTTTATAAATATTCACTGATGGAATTATTAATATATATATTGGGGCTAGTGTTTCTTATATATAGATATGAAAAATGCATATGCGTGTAAGTGTAAAGGTGTATATGCAAGTATAAAAATATATCTAAGGACCCCCTTGTGCATATTTGGCCATGAAAATATGTACATAGGGGCTATGTGTCCTTATATATATGTTAAGTTTCATATGCGTGCAAGTGGAAAAAAGGAAGATTCGAGTTATCATTGTCAAAAGAAACCACGCCTTGAGGTTGAGGTAGGGTCCCTCTCCTAGCCTATTTAATTCAAGAATTTTTTAAATTGCATTTAGTTTCCTTATTAATTATTCATGTTTATATTAAATTTAAATTCTTGAATAAGTGTCAGTAAAGATAATTGTTTCGTTTGATAAATAATTCATGGTTTTTTTTAAAAACCCTCCAACGGAGCTGCGCTATCTGCGAAAACTCACGGTGGTATAACCTGCTTAACATTATTGCATTGATGTTTTCTTTATACTTGATGTCGTTTTTATTCATAAATAACACATCGTACTTGACCCTTTTTGTATCCCTGTAGGGGGTTCCCTCTATTTATTAAAACATTTGTTTGAACCAAGACACTCTTTAAGTGTCGTTAGCCTTTTAAGATTGAATTTCCCATAATGACCAAGTCACCATAAAGTGAATAACATGATTTGGATGGAATTTCTTATACATGGTTTTAGTATGGTTTTAATATGGTCAAACATATTCCTTTAATTCACATAAATTCTCTAAATATTTCACCACAAAAAGATTTAGGAATCTTATATTCATTGTTATTCCTTCGACAATGGACTGCAAAATGATCATCATTCCACTATTTTATAAATCATTTAAATGAAAAATTTAATCCATATGTTTTACCACGACAAGGTGAAAAAATACTATCCATTTTCTATCCACTAGGCCGTTATACTTTTAAGATGGAATTTCCCATAATGACCAAGTCACCACTAAGTGAATAACATGATTTGGATGGAATTTATGGTATATGGTTTTATTATGGTTCTAGTATGGAAAAACATATTCATTTAATTCACATAAATTCTCTAAATATTTCTCCACAAAAAGATTTAGGAATCGTATATTCATTTTTTATTCTTTTGCTATGGACTGAAAAAATGATCATGATTCCACTATTTTATAAATCATTTAACTGAAAAATTGCATCCCTAAGTTTTACCATGACATGATGAAAAAATACTATCCATTTTCTATCCACTATGTCGTCAGACTTTTAAGATGGAATTTCCTATAATGACCAAGTCACCACTAAGTGAATAACATGAATTGGATGGAATGGCATGTACATGGTTTTAGTAATGTTTTATTATGGTCAAACATATTCCTTTAATTCACATTAATTCTCTAAATATTTCTCCACAGAGCGATTTAGGAATCTTCTATTCATTGTTATTCCTTTGAATATGGACTGAAAAATTATCATGATTCCACTATTTTATAAATCATTTAAATGAATCATTACATCCATATGTTTTACCATGACATGGTGAAAAAATTCTATCCATTTTCTATCTACTATGAGCAGGGTCCATATCCTCCATGGGGTGGTCTTCCTCTTTTTGTTGACACTATATTTCTGAGTCCCACATTAGACTTTAGTGAAGACATCCAATATTTAATCACTCAATATGATACATATACCACTTTTGAGGTCCTTTGGTACAAACCTATACCAAAACCATTAGTTCTTGAATAATTCTTGGTTCCACCTCTCACTAGGTTCTTCCTTCCTCATAACAAAACCACTTTGTACTATCTTAATATTCTTGGTAGTCCCATACCACTTGAAATGTGGTCTTATACAACTTTTTTGTCTTCAATGATGGTTTAATACCATTGAAACGTTCAATTTTAGATTTTACACCTCTTTAACTTTTGATCAGGCTCTACTTCAATTTTTCTTCATTATTCCAGCAAGAAACTCCAGATTTGGATTTGGAAATTTAATGTGGTTGTTTAAAACCACTTATTGAGTTAGATAAAACATTACACCATTTGTTTGATCCTTATAACACATTATTATTTTTGTAAAGGATTATTACCAATTATGATCAGTAATATATCTGCATCATCTTGTTAAACGTATCTCTTTTAGATCATCCACATTGTTTTCCAACATCAAGCATATGTGTCTTTTTATCAGTCACACCATGAATCAATATTTTTTGAATATATATAGACCACGTACTATACCTCCACCTTAATCTTTCACCTTTTCCAATATATATTTGACAAATTTATTACATGGGGATAGGGGGAGTAGGGAGGGGGAAGGGTCTGCCGGGTAGGGGGTTGGTCTGCAGGGGGGAGGGGGGAGGGGGGAGGTCTTCAGGGGCAGGGGGGATGGGTCCCATGTTGTGTGATCATGTCACAAGGCATGTGATATTTAAATCCAACCAAAGTCCAATTCCACAGCCCAGGGGTCCCACAGTACCAGTAATGTTAGATTACATGTTATGCAACCTGTGATTTTCCTAACCCCATGGGGTATTCCTCTAGGTATTCCTACACATTTCTAGATCTCCAAACCTCACCGAATTTGGTATATCAGGGGTCATCCAATCCTCTAGTCATCATAGACTAGCATTCATTTCTTTGAATCTTATGAGAAAACATCCTCTAATGCCATCCATATCATCCTATATGAAACTAAGTGGAACAGATACTCCAATTCCATTCTAATCCATCTCCAAAATTCATGATAAAAATGACATAAATTGACCTTATAAAAAACAAGGTCATGGAAGGCACTGATTACCCAGTGGAAAACCACGAACCAACCAATGGCCACAAAATTTTTGGTTCTATCCATCAACCATCCAGTAGTTAGTCTAGATCCAACCCTCCCCCACTATCACTATTGATATGTTCATGGTTCATTATAATAGCTAACTCTTGGCCCCATCTACTACTTTTTAGGAACATCACATACTTCTTCCCCCCTTTACTAAATCCATCCACCCAAAACATAAAATTTCAATTAAAACATAATCATTTTAATTAGAAATCACCAAAATTGAATTTTAAGAACCCAAAAAAGAAATCCATAGTTATTACAAACTATCCACTATACGACCTCTCATCCATGATAAACATTACTAAGCATCACTGGTGACTTGAGGTTTCAGGGGTTTGGAGATGCCTTTTGGCCTACTCCTTCCCTTTATAGTTTCCCATCCTTCACCTTATCTATTATTCGGTACCTTGAAGTCTCATTTACCTTCTTTTTCTATATATTTTTTCCGGGGGTTCGACATGAATCAATTTTGAAATCACTTCTTTAAAGATCGATCACTAGTATTCAGGTTAACCAGAATGTTTCAGTATTTTTCAAATGTTTTCCAACAATCGAACATTATTCCCCCAAATTTACTAATTATTTACTTCCCTAATAGAAGAATTTATCCACCATAGTTGTACTGAATTGATTTCTCAGTTATTCTTTCTCAGGTTGCATGAAGTGGTTGATATTGCTTTGTCTTTGTACAAATATTCATGTTCCTTCAACTGTTAACCATGTTTCCTCTACTAGTGGAACCTAATTGTTCACTCTAGGAGTGACTCTCAGTTTTCATCCCAATGGATTTAGATTATCATATTTCATCTTCCTTTTTAAAAAACTTCTTTTATTACTATTTTCAGCAACATTCTTGGAAATATTTTAGGTCGATCAGAAGATGCTTAAAGGGAAACATCTCATTAATTATTTTCTGTTTGTAGATCATGACCTATATAAGAAACATCTAGAGTTTATTTGGTTTTCTACTGAAAACAGTTCAAAGTTAAACAACACATTGTCTAGGAAACATAAGCGGAGTACTTTTCGTCCTATTTTCTTTAAGGAAATTCCATAGTGAACTGTTAGAGTCTCAGTCCAAAGGTATATTGAAGGCTTAATCTAGAACTCATCTTGATGGGGGAACATGTGTTTTATGCTTCTCTATCTAGTGAGTCACTGGATACCAAGGGTCCTTTGACACATGAAGGGGAGGTGAGGAGGATCATCTAGTAACATTTCCATTTAAACTTAATAAGGGTATTATTCTCTGAAAGTTTTGAAGATCATCAGGCACATCACCCATGTGCTTCAAATAAAACAAAGCCTAAAGAGGGATGAGGGACTCCTACTTCTTTTTCTATTTAGATATCAGGAACCACAATACTTAATAGATTTTAAAGGGTAGTAAGTAAGAATCCTGAAACATATGAGATAAAATCCAAAGAAGGTGAGGATTATCTAGCCATGAAGACTATGGAGCCTATTAAGGAAGAATACCATGTGTGTTTATGAGCTCATAGTCTGCAATATGATCATGTGTAGGGGAATAGGGAAAGGGGTGGGTGGAGGAGGCCATGGGGTAGGTTGGTGGGGGGAAGTGGAAGGGGGCAGGGGGGAGATCTGTAGGGTAGGGGGCAGGGGGGTGCGTGGAGGGGCGCAGGGGGCTGGGTGGAGGGGGCAGGGGGGATGTTTTCATGGTATGGGGAAGGGGGGAGGGGGATGGTCGGAATGTTGCCCCACCTCTTCCCACTCCCTTCGCTCCTGGCAGGATGATACTGCCCCGCGGATGTCGCTCGACCAGGCCAAAACGCCGTGGTCACGTCGCAGTCACTCCACTGTCACGCCGCGGTCACGCCGCAGTCATGCTGAGATTTGGCCCTGCTCCAGGACGACACCCCGCAACAGTTTGTAGTGATAATATTCCATGAGTTTTTTGATCTATGTTGAGACTGACTAATAACAATTTCTGTTGGTGGGGCGATGACTGGAATGTTTCCCTGCATCCTCCCGCTCCCTTCACTTCTGGACGGAAGATGCTTCCCCGTGGATGTTGCTGGACCGGGCCAACACGCCATAGTCATGCCATGGTCACGCCGCGGTCATGCCGCGGTTACGCTGTGGTCACTCCGCAGTCAGGTCGCGGTCACGCTGTAGTCACACTACGGTAATGCCATGATTTGGACCTTCTCCAGGACGACACCCCACGATGGTTCGTTGTGATAGTATTTCATGAGTCTTGTGATCAATGTTGAGACTGACTAATCACAATTTCTGTCGGCGGGGCGATGATCGAAATGTTGCCCCGCCTCCTTCTTCTCTCTTTGCTACTGGAAGGAAGATGCTGCCCCACGGATGACACTAGACTGGCCCAACACGCCGCGGTCATGTCGTGGTCACACCGCGGTCACGCCGCGGTCACGCTGCTGTTATGCCGCGGTCACGCCGTCATCATGCCGCAGTCATGCCCTGATTCGGCCCTACTCCAGCCACATCTAGCCCACACCAGCCCCCTTCCACCTTCATTTCAGTCCACTGCCACCCGCTTTCCAGCTCGCAATATCCCCCCTTTCCACCTTCGAATCAGCCTGCACCATCCCCCCAGCACCTAAAACCAACCCCTTCCACCAGCATTCTATCCCCCTTCCATCTGCATTCGAGCCCGCACCAGCCCCCAGCCACCTGCAATCCAACCCGCACCAACAACCACACCAGCCACCACCCCCAGCCTCCTGCAAAACACTCATGCCAGACCTCTACCACCTGCAAAACAGCCCCATCCACCAGTTCCATACCTCACCAGCCCCCGACCTCCAACATCCCAGTCCACACCATCCCCTTCCACATGCCCAATAGACCCCATCCACCTGCAATCCAGTCCACACCAGCCCCCAGCCACCTATTCCAGCCCACACCAGCCCCCTGCCATCCCCCTTCCGCATGCCTTCCCGCCCACACCATCCACTCCAGCCCGCACCAACAACTCCACCAGCCCCCAACCCCCAGCCTCCTGCATTCTAGGATGCACAAGAAAAACTCCATGCAAATCACAAAAAGGAAAGGCGAAAGCACATCCCCTTTCCAGATCCCTCCTTTTCCCAAAAAGTAGCCATGTAAACTACCATTAATTTTTATCGAGAACATTGGGGTAGAGACACATCTTTTAACCCAAGACGAGAACCTAGCCGGAAAGCTGAGAAGATCCAAATATTCCCATAAGAAGTCACACCTGACCGAATCAAAAGCCTTGAATAAATCGATCCTGAAGGTACACCTAGGAACCCAAAAATAAATATGGTACCCCATAATAATTCCTGGGTAACAAGATTCTTAGGATGAATTGGTTTTGGTAATGAAGGTTGAGGATATTTTTATCCAGCTTTCGATTTATGAGTCTCTTAAGGTTATTTTTGTAACCATCCTACTAGAGGGTCCGAGTTATAAGTGGTGGAAGTCTATTATTCAGACTAATATAGACAAAGACTATTATTGGAAAAGTTTCAAGTCATTTTTTATTTAACATTGTTTCATTATTAAGTAAATGTATTTATGGATATAGACTTTTATAGGAGGGGCTATCTAGGTGGTGTGTCCAAGGGCTGTTTAGTGGGGGGGGTACCGGGGGGGTTTGTAGGGCAGGGGGGAGGGTGCAACTGGGTTTTCTAGGAGGGGATGTTCGGGGGGGGGGGGGGTGTAGGGTATCGTACAGGTGGGGTGTCCAAGGGATATCTGGGGGGGTCTGCAGGGTAGGGGGTTCAAGTGGGGTGTCTAGGAGGGGATATCCAGGGGGGGTCCAAGGGCTGTCTGGGGGGGGGAGTTCAAGGGGGTCTGTAGGGTAGGGGAAGGGTGTAGGTGGGGTGTCTAGGGGGGTTGTCCAGGGGGGGTGTCCAAGGGCTGACTGGGGGATGATTTGAAGAGATAAACCCACGAGAAATGGGACCTAACCTCATAGAAATAATTTTGCTAATGATTTTTGGAATAGGTATGAAATACTTTACATCCACAATATTTTTCTTCTTTAGGATCAGGGAAATGAAATTGGCGTTGATTCCATAGGGCATTGAGGCATGGTTAAAGAACTCTTTCATAGAATTAAGGAGCTCATCACGAACTATGTACTAGTAGAACATAAAGAATTAATTTGTGAACCCATCAGGACTAGCCACACTCTCAATATTTAGAGAAAAATGGGCAATTTTAACCTCCTTATCATCAAGGGATGCAACAAGGGAGATTGTTGGATTGGTGTAGCCTGATCCGGTTGGGCCAAAATTTCAGGAACTGTAGAAACTTTGACCACTGTAGCAGTGCGAACTTTCGAGTCCACTTTACTGTTGCACTTTTGACTTCCAGCCTGAAACCATTAGAGTATTGGATACATATAGAAAAGGATTCATAAGATTGAAAAAGTATATAATAATATTTCCTCATCGATCACATTGGTTTAATGAATTCACTACAAGTTCTATTTTGATTTTCTTTAGAGGATGAATATTATAGATTTTGGACTCATGGATTTTGGTCCTTTGGGGGTTACTAAATAAAGGTTCTTAAATTGTCTCCAGACTTTTTCTTAGGTGCTGAGCCCCCCATTTTTCCTCTCTGTCTAGGGTTCCCGAATATAACCCTTCACCTTTTCAAACAGAGTTCATTATTTCCCATTGCTAGTCTATTCTTCCTACCCATTAAGACTGACTCTGCCACTTTAAACATTACCCACCCCTCTGTCACTAGGATTTGAACCAAGGTCAATGTTTTTAAATTTTTTCCATCCCGATTCTGGATTTAAAATGGGGATACTGGTTTTATTCAAGATGTGTTATTTGAGAATACCCAAACCTTCTACAAAAAAATGATCACGAATTGGTCACTCTATGAATGAATGTGCGAGTAAATGCAATGACCCTCGACCTCCCCCTCTATATAAATCTATTTGGGTGGAAAAGGAAACCCCCATAATGCCCCCTATTTCTCAGACAGTTACTACTAATTGTACTAATAACAAGAATCCCCCTGGCCTCTCTAAGATTCATCCCCCTCCTATTATGATGCCGAGACCTTGAACATCCCCAAGAATTATAAAGAAAGAAAGCAAGATACCTTCAATACTGACTCACCTATTCTTGAAGTAACAAAACCTATACAAAGAGATACAGAGGAGGTGAAATCAAATCATGAAGATCCCTTGCATGTGGACCCCATAACTTCTAAAGAAGGAATGTAAGTCTTCAATGTTGACTCACCTATTCTTGAAGCAATAAAACCTATTCAAAGAGATAAAGAAGAGTTGAAATCAGATCATGAAGATCCCTTGCACGTAGGGATTGAAAAACCCTTCTAATTGGAAGAAGACTTCCTAAAATCAAGGGCTAGGAAAGGGAAGAAAGCATTGGTTGACTCCAATGGATTCATCACTTCAAGTGCTAGAAACACCTGTAAATTTTGGGATAATTCCAATTTTAAAAGAAAAATTATGACACGTTCCCTAGCTTCCAACATGAAGCACCAAAACACAATACCCCCACAACCAGCCCCTACTGAAAAAGTGTCTTCCTCATCAGATGCTTCAGGAAGATCCTCCAATTCTTCTAAATCAGATGATTCATCTAGTGAGGATGATGAAAATGAACCAGCTTATAGGGATGCCTATGTAATTCTAGAAAATCATGATTTTACAAATGACCTCAACGGATGGATGGATGATAAAGACACTATTGTATTTAGACATTATAAAAATGGATAGATGCCAGCAGATGCATATCTTGATATCAGAAATATGATGTTTATCAAAGTGGTAGAAGAATTTAAAAACAATCCAAGCTTGAATTTTAAATAAATCCCCAGAAAACGAAGTTGTTGACATTCTTCTGATTCTCAGAAGTAAGTTATTCTTTGTCTTGCACAGTTTCTCTTTTTCAACCAGTTCTACTCAATGGAACTGTACAACGGGTGTTTGCAGAACTTCACTCTGGGGGCTTTGAAATGTACTCCTACCAGTTCAGAACATGGTTAATCATACAACCTTCTTGAATGAAGATATTATGATGTTTCTTATAGTGTTTGAGATATTTTTGCTAAAGAGAAGGTTCAGCCCTTGGATTCTTGGGTCTACTGTTTATAGAGTATCTGTTTTCCTCGATGTCATCAAGGGATGCTATTGGTTTTTCAATGCATAAATATACTTTTTTGTTGGGTTGGTCTCTCGAAGGACTGGAAGGGGGAGGGGGTAACTGGTTGGGGGTGAAAGGGGTGGGGTGTTCAGGTTCTGGGGGGGGGGGTGTCTAGGGGGATCTATCCAGGGTCTGGGGGTGTCCAGGTTCTGGGGGGGGGGGGTGTCTAGGTGGGTGTCTAGGGTCTAGGTGGGGGTCTGTCTTGCGGGGTCTGTCTAGGGTCTATCTGGGGGGGGGGGGGTCTGTCCAGGGGGTCTGGGGGGTGTCCAGGTTTTTGGTGGGGGGTAGGACTGGAAGGTGGGAGGGGGTACCTGGATGGGGGGGGGAACTAGTAGGGGGAGGGGACTGATATGGGGGACTGGCAGGGGAGGGGGGGTAACATTATGTGGGGTGCAAGGGGTGGGGTGTCGAAGTTCTGGGGGGGGGGGTGTCCAGGGTCTGGGTGGGATCTCTCTAGGGTCTATCTGGGGGGGGGGGGGGGGGGTTGTCCGAGGTGTCTGGGGTGTGTCCAGGTTTGGGGGGGGATTTGTAGGGGAGAGGGGGGTAATTGGAAGGGGGTGCAAGGGGTGGGGTGTCCAGGTTCTGGGGGGGGGGGGTGTCCAGGGGGATTTGTCCAGGGTCTGGGGGGGTGTCCAGGTTTGGGGGGCGAGGGTTCCAGGGTCTGTATAGGAGGGTGGGAGGGGGGTCTGGCCATGGGAGTGGGGGGGGGGGGGGGTGGGGGGGGGGGGTCTGGGGGGTGTCCTGGTTCTGGGGTGGGGGGGGGGGGGGGGTTCCAGGGTCTATCCAGGAGGGTGGGGGGGAGGCTGTATAGGGGAGTGGAGGTCTGGGCTATCCAGGGTCTGGGGTGGTGTCCAGGGTCTGTCCAGGGTCCAGGGGGGGTCTGTCATGGGTCTATCTAGGGGGTGTCTAGGCTATGGGGGGGGGGGGGTGTCCAGGGTTTTTCCAGGAGGGGGGGTTTGTATGGGGGCTATCCAGGGGGGATTTATAGGGGGAGGGGGGTTGTCGAGGGGAGGGGGGATTATGTAGGGTGGGGGTGTCTAGAAGGGAGGGGACTGCAGGGAGGTGGGCTACTATAGGGGGGCTATGCAGGGGGTGGGGGCTATTTTTTATGTTTTTTCAGACCCTATAGCCATACTTTCTAACCGTAGCTATAGATCTAGTGCCATGATTTTTTTACCATGGATATAGGTCTAATGCCACGATTTATAACCGTGGAAATGAATTGTGTCCCTCTTCTATTCTATCCATGGTTTTAAACCATGGCTATTGTTATATTACCACGGTTTGAACCGTGGCTGTATACCTATTTCCACGGTTTGAACCGTGGCTCTAGACCTATAGCCACAGATCTAAACTGTGGATATATGTCTAGGCCTATAGCCACGCAAAACATATCCACGGCTTCTCAAACTGTGGCTATTACGTATAGCCACAGTTTGAGGACCTATAGCCATGGTTTAAAACCGTGGCTATAGCCTGAATTTCTAGTAGGGGAAGTATTTTAGATATAAAAAAACCATCTAGGGGGATGAAGTGGTGGATAATAGTAATGATGATATCACAATATATCATGATAGTACTACAAAAGTGGTCTTAACCAAGTAACCAAGGTAAAATCAGTGGATGATGCATATACTGTGGATGTATCACATTTTGAGGTATTTTTCTCATAGGGGTGAGATCTTATTAAAAATAGTTTTTATGAATGATAACATGGTGTAGTTGTTTATTAAGGCCTTATCTCATCATAACCATGAATATAATTTGATTTACAGTGGACAAAAAAAAGTGATTATTAGTTCCCTCTAGTGCAAGTGAGAGCCTGTTGGAGTTAGTGCCCTTGAGCCAACTCACTTTTTTAATATATATTAAAAATATATTAAAATAATGTAATTTAAATTATTATATTATTATATGATGAGTGTTCTTATCTATTAAATTAATATGATAATTTATTAAGAGTATTTATCGCATTGAAAGGTTATAATGGATTTCATATAAAATTTGAATCTTGAATTGTTATGATAATTTTTTAAAAAATATGTTATATAGTCAAATGGAATCTATCTGATAGGATATAGATTATGCTTAACTATATGGTTCTATTGGCTCATCATATATTCACACTTCTTTTCATGGAGTCTACACTTGGTAATATCCATGTTGGGAGGTGATGAGGACTGACCCGCTAATAGGAAATCCACATGATATATATGTCATGGGATATTTCTATAAGTGAATGTGTGCATTGATCCTTAGACATGAGATTATTATTAATGTATATAACAAATGACATGCATTAATGTATTATCAAAAACCATGTTGACATATTCTTGGGGTGACATAAGATACTATGGGTGCCCCATAATAGATATTCCATTTTATGAATATGTCTAGAATGGGTTTATCCCTTCCCAGTCTAGAAGAAGATATCTATGGGAATTTGATTAAAATTGAACCATTTCATTATGTCCATGGCTATGGAGGTTTATCGACAAGTTCCTATAGAGGATTCAAAGAATGGGATTCAATCATATAAGTTGATGATACATGTATGTAGCCTTCTAGATAAGTTATTGAGACAATGGGATCATATTTATCCGTGAATGTCTATATGAGTTTGTTTTTATTGTGATTCTAATATCTTAATTGTAACACCCCGAATCCAGAAGCCCAGAGTTAGTGCATTATTTTAATATATTGGAATGATTATAAGAAATCAATTCACCGATCAGTTTAGCAGTCTTGAAAAATAGATTACATACATGAACATTACATTACACATTATAAAATAAAATACAACATAAATGACCATTTGAGAAGTCCATTAATCCCATATCATAACCCTTCTTATCAATCATAATACACTTCTGGGAAACCTGTGAAAAAACATAGAAAGGGGTGAGCTCAGATTCTCAGTAAAGATAACAATATAGAGGAAACACTCATAAATAATCATAAACATTTAAGGCAAAGTATAAGACTAAAACAAAATCCTTTTATACTTAAAATTCATCATAATATGGAAAAGATAAATCAAATAATGACATATAATTATTCACATGGGTATTATACTAGTTGAATAATCACTTGTAATATCAATATCCAATTTCATAATGTTGGAATGCATAATGTCGGACCTCATAACCACATAGTCAAGGCCTTTTGGCATGACTAGAAATAATATTTTGTCAAGGCCTTGTGCCAGGACACTAGTTTATCTCAGTAGACCTGCCGATGCATAGAAGAGCTATAGTGGGATCCACCCATCACTTACTAAGTCCAACACATTCCTCATATGAAAAGGTTTAAACAAAACATAAATATTCATATTAAAACTAGCATACGAAATGTCAATACTTTATCCATAAACCATGAATGGTATAAAAATAACACATCCACAATCAAACATTACAAAAAACCTTCAATACAATATAGAATATTGGTATCATAATAAATCAAATTCAAACAAGTTTAAAATCCATCAAAGGATGTTTACATAGATGAAAATGATTAGTAAAACTCTTTGAGATAAATATCCATTTTTCATAAAAACATTTAAAAGTCACACAATTTATAAAGGAAGACATTTAAAGAAATTTTTGAGACAAAGATTTACACAACATTTTGAAACTTTTTAAAGGGATTAACATTTTAAAAACATTCATGTCCATATAAATGAATCCTTTAAAACCATTTTGAAAACATGGACATTAATTAGAATGATTTAGAAGAATAAATATTTAAACCATTTAAAATGATAATCTAGTTAAAGAGTCCCTTCCATAAAATATTAAAATATTCCTTTTGAAAATATTTTTATGAAACATGGATGTGGATGATAAAGAGGTACCAGTAGATACTTACTTAAAAACGACATTGGATAATGAAGATATTGTAGAATTAACCCTTACCTTGCACCTTACTTTGGCCGAGGGAACGTTTAACCTCTTATATAATGACCAAAGTATCTTATTAAATTATATAAGAACCATATTAATATTTATTATATCATACATTATTAATTTACGACTTTATACTACCCATTTAATAATGATTTCCATGTTAAATTAATATTTCAGGTAATAATAACTTTCTTTATCATACGTGTTTTAACATGTTATTCTTGATCATATCATTTAGATCATGATGTAAATACTTCCATAATATAAAATTTGATTTATATATTAGATATATTTAGAATATAAATATTTATAATAGATATATATATGAAATTGGACGCACCGTTTAAGGAGACGGTAGGTCGTACGTACGCATAAACGCTGTTTCTGTTTTCATATCATATTGAACAGAAGCAAGTGAATAAGATTTATGTAAGTGTATATATATATATATCTAAAGTAGAATTATTATTTAATATAGTAAATAATTATTAATAATATATATTTTTTATAATTATCATTGAATGGTGGACGTGGAAATGAATCTTATTGCGTCGTAGAGATGGTAATCCGTACATACACACGAGCGACAATATCATTATATTGATGGTGAAATAATATGTAATTGGATAGTATATTATTTATAAAGAATCATTAAAATTTTATATTTATTATTTAAATCAGTTATAGTCATTTTTATACTCATCCAAATAATGAAGTTTTTGAATAACAAATACACCACAACGTGGAGACAGTAAGCCGTACGTACGCAAGTATAGTGACTTTGTCATTATAGGATGGATAGAATAAAAAATTTGGGTGTATCATATTTATAATAACATCACATTATATACAAGTTATTGGAGTTATTATTTTAGTTTGAAAACAACATTTAAAGAGTAAGTGGAAGAAGAAAAGAATTTGAAAGAGGGTTGTGAAATTATTACCTCTTTTTCGGGTGTTTTCTTTTGAGTTGATCAAAAGGGATCATTAGGTTAGATTTATGATCAAAGTAAGGCCACTAGGTTGAATTTAGGATAGTGGATAAGGTATTTGGGAAGGGGTTGTCCTAGACAAATGGATTTGGAGGTGTACAATTAAGAGAATAGGAAGTACCCTTTTATAAGAGAGGTGAGGGTCACTTTAAGAAAAGTTTGAAATATTATTTTATAATAAAATTATTTTTCGTTTATAATGGCTCAAATATGATTTATTTATAGAATAATGTGGGGATGTGTCGAAAACCACTCAAACAATAGGATTTATATAGGTTTAGTTCACCATATTTTCCTTATCATTTATATTTAACTCTTAGTTAAATAGTTTAACTTTTACCATGTCTTCTTGTATTCTTACAGTATATATTTAATAAATATACTGTAAACTTCAAAGAGAAACTCGAGTGGTTCATTAATGACATATATAATATTATGTAATCCCTTTGGCCTAATATTAGATTTTTAGGAATATTATATCAACCAATAATATTGTATTTGTTTTAAAAACTAATTTATGTCAATTTTGACACTATTTGGTATCTTGTTCTTTTTAAGTCATAAAAAACTTATCACTTCGAAAAAAATATCTAATAAACACTAACATGTCATATTAACCTATAAAATGAGTTTAATTTATCAAAAGACACAAACTTTATTTATTTGGATATTTATAATATCTATTATTTTAATATTTCATTAAGAATGTAATTACTACATCATCATTGTGTCATAAATAAATTTACTTATATAATCTATAAAAATTATAAAAAAAATACCATTATGTAGGAAATATTTTTATATTTTTAATTAATATTTTTAGTAGAATTTATGTCATGTATAACCCCATATTTAAAATGGTTTCGTAAATAAGATTTGAATTTAACACTTTTAACACTTCTTTAAATAAAATAACAATAAATGTACTAATCTTATCCAAGTGGAACAAATAGGATCATATTTTATTCCTAAGGTTGTTTTTTGTCTAATAAAACTTATCCAATATAATTAGGACGTGTGTTAGGGTAATTATAATACCATTTTCACCCTTAATTACCCTATTTACTTTTAACTCTGGTAAATAAAAGTCAAAAGTTATTATTCATAAAAAATTATTTTCATCTTATTGAACCACATTTTACTTACGGATGTCAACCATTTATCTAAAAAAAATTAAATTCAACTCACATAAGCAGTAAAATTATGTTTTATGCAAATTTGGAAATGCTCTTAGAAGGTGGGTAAAAGATGGTAAAAAGTTCAATAACAATTTATACATCTAATTTTCTTATAAAATGACTCAAATTAATTAAATAAAACTTATATAGGTAATATATATCTATTTGGACATAAAATAATTTTAAATAAAGTAAATAATTATTAAAATAGGAAGTCGTTGTTAAACAATAACACAATGTTTTTTACTATTCATCAAAAATTGGATGTTTTCAGAAAAATACGAAAAATTCACACTAAGATAATTTTGATATTCAGAATTCAAAAATTAATTCCATTTTACCTAATTAAGAAAATATGTTTCATAAATTAATTTAAAACTAATTCTCGTTTTCAAAACCAAAAAGTGGGTTTTTTAAAAAGTAAAAACTATCAAAAGATTGACATGTGTTTATGTCAAATTTAAATGTGAAATTACTTATAAAGAACTATATTGTATTAAATGATAAAAATATAATCTAATTATATTTGAAAACCATTAAAAATCATATTTTATCACTATAAATTGTTTTGATTGAAAAAGTTTCTTTCAATTAAAATTTAGTATTTTCACTATTCATCAAAATATGAAAATTATCAGTAAAGTACAAAAAATTTATCCAAATTAAAATTTTTATGTCCTGATATTAAATATTAATTTAATTTCATTAAATTGAATATATGAAAGTGTCAAATATTGGATTTAAAAAGGGTTTTCCATTAAAATGTATAAAACTGCATTTTCTGAAAAATACCTCTTTTATCTTAAAAATAGAAATTTTCTTATATTATGTCTAAGAAAAACAAATATTGATTGTTAAAATTATATAGGATATATAAAATTTAAAATGTGGTTAATACTATTCATAACATCTTTTTTTAATGTCTAGTTTGGTAAGTCGTGGTGCGCTTGAATTCGGTGTTGTGTGTAGCGCAAGTTATTGAAATACTTTGAAGAGATAACATACTATGAAATCTTGGTGTGTTACATTCTCTCCAACTTTAATAAACTTATTCCTCACAATTTGAATATTTTTTTTTGGAAATAAAAGGTTAAAATATAAAAATACCTTTGTGGAAAACCCACATCGGAAATTGGGATAATAAATTTTTTTATTAATAATAGGGAAATGGAAATGAAAAAGTCACCATCAAAATTTGATCTCAATTAAGAGAACATTAGTTGAAATTAGAGAACATAATTGGAGGAAAACGTAAATATTTATAGGGAGTGATTGAGGTCCTCAATCACAAACAAGTGCAAAATCGAGGGCCTCAAACCCATCAATTTATGATGATTTAAAATATTGTTGGTTCAAAAAAACATAAGGTATTAGGATAACACATTTTTGGTTTTAAGAACCCTTCTCTAAAGTATAAGAATTAATTTATTCATATAATAAGAGGAAAAAGATATACTTGACAATTAGTGTTTCATGCTTTAACTAATTCCTACCACAAACTCATCTTTCACTCCAAAAGATAATAGAATTCAAAAATATTCTATTTATCCTAATCATATAGGGTTCCAAAAATAATTAATTGATAATTAATTTTTCAAACTATTTAAAAAACTAAATTATACAAACCAAGACATCACGTATGCCAGTGGTAGGTGATCCACCCTTGTCGCCCTTCGGTTGTGGGTTCAAGTCTCACGACCTTTCCGGACGTGACAGGTTGTCTCATGACCTCCGGGTTTTCTTTTTTATAACAATACAAAAACTAAAAAATATTAAGAAGTTTTTTAACCCTAAACAATAGTATTCAATGTTTAAATTAATCCATTCCAACCTTTAGGCTTATCCAAAATACTTCTGTCCAAACTCACAATCCAATATTTATAAGGAAGGTAGACACAATGAAGATCATTTTTTCCATGTAATAACATGTAAATACCTTCATCATGTATTCTTTTAAAATACTGTAACACCCTGAATTATCATAAAAACTTATTGATTAAATTCATTCTCCCTTATTACTTATAGAATATGATATATACTCTTTATATCCAAAAAATGTTGTAAACTCCAACAATGATGAATATACAAATCATTAATCATTTTCAAGGTAGTCAAGAATATCCAATATAATTTATACAAATCAATCATATCTTATTACAAAATCACTACCTCAGTATCAGAACCATATTAAGGTTTATCTTTCTCTCAACCATATATTTTCCAAAACATTTAACCTTCTATGGAGACAATTTTCTTGGTTCTACACAATCTCAATTCCTTAATGAAATATTACTACTGTACAATCCTTATATACTCTATGATTATTATAACATGTAAATCATTAATACAACACTCAAATGACACAATACTTTAATAACAACATAAAACCTCTAATCATTCCTCTTCATATTCGGTAGTATCATAACATGATTATTATCCAATATCATCATTTGGTGTATACATTGATGATTTGGACACTGATTCGCGTAGTGTCCCAACTCCTTGGAGATGAAGCATTGTACATTTGAAACATTCTCCTTACCCTTGCAATCACATAATTGGTGTCCTTTTTCTCCACACTTATAACAAACTCTCATTCCCTTCAATAATTTTCCATGGTGATTATCTCCACAGTTACCACCTATAAGAAAATCTATCTTTCCCCTCTTCCCTTTATATATCATTTCTCTTCCATCCTTTTCTTCTCTTTCATCCCATCAAATCCACATGACTCAGAAAATTATTTACATATCTTGTTAACATATGATACTATTTCTTCATATGGTGATAATACATGGGAGACTGTTTCCCTTATAAATTTTGGATTAATACCATGAAAGATATGATCCTTCTTAATCTTTTGATCATGTGTATTGCTGGAAGTCCCATTCCTTCTACTAGGATCCATTTCTAAACATTGGCATACACTAGGTTAGTTTATAAATTACAATGCATAATTTCTAACTTGTAAAATACCCTACGTAAGTTGAAAATATTATACGTATAATCTATAATCATAAGATGTTTTCTTTGAAGAAGTATTTACTCCTAAATCCTTCATAATGGATTGTAATGAAAATGTGAATTATCCTAAGCCTATCCCCTGGGAGTGTCGTAACCAAGAGTGCAACATGGCTAGTTTTAGTGTACCAGGATACCCTAGGACAAGCCCGAAACTCCTTTTCAGAGTTTTCCCTCCAAGGTACATATGTGCCAGAGCTTCCTCTACCAGCTTGTATCCATACAGGTATGTATTTCTTGGAAAATACCCAAAATATCTACATTACAAAAATTATAGGAAGTTCTTCTATACTAATCCTCAAAGTCCATCTTAGGGTAATGTTCTCTAATCAGATTTTATCTAAATCTATTTCCAATGTTGTTACTAAACTTCATCTAATACAAAATATAATGCACCGACCCCAGAAGCCCAGATTCGGTGAATTATTTTAATACATTGGCATGATTACAAGGAATCATGTCCCGAAAGACCGACCAATTTAGCAGTCTTGGAAAATAAATTACATACATGAACGTTACATTACAAATTATAAAACAAAACAAAACATAAACGATCCATTGAAAATGCTATTAATCCCATAGCTTAACCTTGCTTATAAATCATAATAAAATTCTTAGAATCATGGGAAAAATAAAACATAGAAAAGGGTGAGATCAGATGCTTATCAAGGATAACAATATAGCAAAAAATTTCATAAGTAAACATAAACATTTAAGGCAATGTATAAGACATAAAAAAGCCTCTTAAACTTCTACATCAACATAATATGGAAAAGATAAATCATAGAATTCCATTTAATTATTCACATGGATATTATACTTTTAGAATAATCACATGTAATATCAATATCCAATTTCATAATGTTGGAATGCAAAATGATAGACTTCAGAACCACTTAGTCAAGGATTTGTGCCAAGACTCCAAATAAGATTTTGTCAAGGCCTTGTTCCAAGACACAAGTTTGTTTCATGATACCTACTGATGCATCGAGGAGCTATATCGGGCTCCATCCATCACTTAATAATCCCAAAACATTCCTCATATGGAAAGGTTTAAACATAACATAAACATTCGTATTAAAACTAGCATACGAAATGTCATTACATTATCCATAAACCATGAATGGTATAAAAATAACACTTCCATAGTAAATCATATCACAAAACCTTAAATACAATATGGAAGTTTTGTATCATAAAAAATCAACTTCAAACAAGTTTAAAATCATTCAAAGGATGTTCACATAGATGAAAATTATATGTAAAACTCTTTGAGTGAAATATACATTTTTCATAAAAACATTTAAAAGTAACACAATTTAGAAAGGAAGACATTTAAAGAAATTTTTTAATCAATGTTTCCAATACCACTTTGAAATTTTTGAAAGGAATTAACATTTTAAAAACATTCATGTAAATATAAATAAATCCTTAAAAACCATTTTGAAAACATGGACATTAATGAGAATGTTTTAGAAGAATAAATATTTAAACCATTTAAAAGGATTATATAGTTAAAGATTCCATTGCATAAAACCTTAAAATATTCCTTTTGAAAATATTTTTATGAAACACAGATGTGGATGATAAATAGGTCTCATTAGATACTCACGTAAAAACTACCTCAGATAATGAAGATATTGTAGAATTAACCCTTACCATGCACTTTCCTTTGGTCGAGGGTATGTTTATCCTCTTGTATAATGACCATATTATGTTATTAAATTATACTAGAACCATTTTAATATTTATTATATCATTCAAAATTCATTTATCACTTTATACGACCCATTTAACATTGATTTCCATGTTAAATTAACATTTTAGGTAATAATCTCTTTCTTTATCATACACGTTTTAACTTGTTATTCTTGATCATATCATTTAGATCATTATTTAAATACTTACAGAATATAAATATTGATTTATATATCACATATATTTATAATATAAATACTTATAATAGATAGATATATGAAATGGGGGGCACCATTTATGGAGACGGTAGACCATATGTACGCATAAATGTTGCTTCCGTTTTCATATCGTATTGAAAGGAAGTGAATAAGATTTATGTATGTATATACATACATATATATATATATATCTAGTAGCATTATTATTTCATATATTACAAAGTTATTAATAATATATATTTTAATAATCATTGTTTAATGGTGAACGTGGAAATGAATCTCATCACGTCGTGGAGACGGTAATTCGTATGTACGCACGAGCGATAATATCATTATATTGATTGTGAAATAAAATATAATTGTATGGTATATAATATATACAGAATAATTAACATGTTATATTTATTATTTACATCATTTATACTCATTATTATACACATCTAAATAATTAAGTGTTTGAATAAAAAACTACACCATGACGTTGAGACAGTAAGCCGTACATACGCACGTATGACGACTTTGTCATTATAGGATGGATAGAATAATGAATATGGTTGTAAAATATTTATAATAACATCACAATTTATAGAAGGTACTGGAGTTATTAATTTAGTATGGAAACACCAAATTAATAGGAAGTGGAAGAAGAAAAGAACTTGAAAGAGGGTGGTGAAATTATGACATCTTCTTCAGGTTTTTTCTTTTGAGTTAATCAAAAAGGATTATTAAGATAGATTTATGATCAAATTAATGCCTCTAGGTTGAAGGGAGGATAGTTGAGAAGTTATTTGGGAAGGGTTTTGCTGAAAAAATTTTTTTTGGAGGTGTGAAATTAAGTGAAGGGGAAGTACCCTTTTATAAGAGAGGTGAGGATCACTTTAGGAAAAGCTTGAAATATTATATTATAATAAAATAAGTTTCTGTTTATAATGACTCAAAAATGATTTATTTCTAGGATAAGGTGGATATGGGTATAAAAAAACTAAAACAAAAGGTTTTAGACAGGTTTAAGTCACCATATTAACCTTATCTTTTTTTATTTAACTCTTAGTTAAATAGTTTAACATTTACCGTGTCTTCATGTATTCTTACACTATATGGTTAATAAACGTACTATAAATATTCAAGAGAACCTAAAGTGTTGAATTAATGAAATATATAATATTATTTAAGACCTTTGGAAGAAATTTATATTTTTATAAATATTATATCAATCAATAATATAGTATTTGTTTTAAAAACTAATTTACGTCAATTTTGACACTATTTAGTATCTTGTTTTTTTAAAATAATAAAAACCTTATCACTTAGAAAAAAAATTATTTAATTAACCTTATAATGTCATATTAACCTAAAAAATTAGTGTAATTCATCAAAAGACTCAAATTAAATTTATTTGGATATTTATAATATTAATTATTTTATTATTTCATTAAGAAGGTAATTACTACATCATCATTTTGTCATAAGTAAATTTAATTATTTAATCTATAAAAGTTATAAATAAAATACCATTATGTATTAAATCGTTTTATCTTTATAATGAATATTTATAGTCAATTTTATATTATGTATAACCCCATATTAAAAATGGTTTAGTTAATAAACATTGAATTTAACACTTTTAACTCTTCTTTAAATAAAATAATAATAAATGTCCAAATCCAATTCAAATGGACCAAAGAGGGTAAAAAAATTTTCCTATGTTTTTTTGTCTAATTAAACTAATCCAATATAATTATAATATGTGTTAGGCTAATTAGAATATCATATTTACCCTTAATTACCCTATTTAATTTTAACCATGGTAAATAAAAGTCAAAACTTACTATTCACAAAAACAAATTCACCTTATTGAACCAAATTTTACTTACTGATGTCAAATGTTCCTCTAGGATTTTTGAAATTCAAATCACAAAAGTGGTAAAACTATGTTTTATGCAAATTTGCAAATGCTCCTGGAAGGTGGGTAAAAGACGGTAAAAGGTTCAATAAAAATTTATAAATCTAATTTTATTATAAAATGACTCCAATTAATTACATTAAACTTATATAGGTATTATATATCTATTTTTACTTAAAATAAATTTAAATAAAACAACTAATTATTTAAATAAAAAGTCAGTTTTAAACAATAACACAGTATTTTCACTATTCATAAAAAATTGGATGTTTTCATAAAAATACAAAATATTCACCCTAAGATAATTTTGATATTTATAATTAAAAATTAATTTCATATTACCAAATTCAAATCATAAATGTTTCATTAATTAATTTAAAATTAATTCTCATGGTAAAAACCAAAATGTGAGTTTTTTAAAAAGTAAAAATTATAAAAAGATTGACACGTGTTTTTGTCAAATTTAAACATGTAATTAGTTATAATTTCCTACATTGTATTAAATGATATAGATATAATCTAATTATTCTTCCAAAACATTGAAATTCATAATTTATCATGATAAATTAATTTGATTAAAAAATTTGTTTTCAATTAAAATTAAGTATTTCTCACTATTCATCAAAATATGAAAGTTATCATAATAGTACCAAAAATTTATCCAAACTAAATTTTTATGTCCTGATTCTAAATAAGAATTTAATTTCATTAAATCGAATATATAAAAGTGTCAAATATTGGATTCAATAATGGTTCTTCATTAAAAGGCATACAACTGCATTTTTTGAAAAATACATCTTTTATCTCGAAAATTGAAATTTTCTTATATTATGTCTAAGAAACAAAAAAGATGAATGTTAAAATTATATAGGATATATAAAATTTAAAATGTGGTTATTATTATTCATAAACTCTTTTTTGAACGGCTAGTTTGGTAAGTCGTGGTGCGCTCAAACTCAGTGTTGCGTGTAGTGCAAGTTATTGAAAAACTTTGAAGAGATAACATAATATGAAATCTTGGGGTGTTATAGTTATTTATGGGTGTCTTAACATGTTGCAAGATTATAATCTTATTCTTTAGTAAAGATCGAAAAATTCAATTTGGAAAATTTTCTAGAGGATCACACATTTTTCATATCAAGAATATTAATTATGTTCTATTTGAATTTAATATTAGAAAAAATATTATTATCCAAATGGAGGAATACTTATTATTCTGGTGATGTTTAATTCATAAATTCAATAATTAGGTATTTAAAATTTAAATATATGTGAGTTTGATATTAAATTAAAATTTATTCTCTAGTTAGTGATTTTAATATTTATTAATTTATTAGAAAAAAATATAATATATTTATTTATTAAAATAAATATATACTATTTTAAGTTAGAAAAATGTCGACTAGGATTGACGTGATGAGACAAGTGTCCGAATAAAAATGGTTTATTTATCTAATATCATTTAAATAAATATTAATTTAATTATTTAAAAAAGTTATATTAAATAATTCACGAGTTATCACAGTCCATGTAAATAATAATAATAATATATCAAGCATGTGGTTTACTTATAATAGAGATAATAGTTAAGGGGATATGTTTTATAACCAATTCTACAAACGTAAGTATATAATACATCTTATATCATTTATAGGGTCAATGAAATTGTTGTGTACAATATATTTTATCAATAGAAATCTATCAAAAACTAATAGAATTATACCAAGAATGGTCTAAAAAATTAGAGATGGTCCTCCTCCTTCTCCCACATAATATTTAGTGAACCAGATATAATCCTTTAATCCATAATGAATTTATATTGATATCAATGGTGAATGATGTAAGATGATCGATACATCTGCATTGGCACCTACAACCCATCAATGTTGTTCTAAGATTTTGGAAAATATATTTATACCACTAGAGGGATTCTGCTTTGGATCCTTCATTGTAATGAAAGTAAGAAAAGAATTAAAACTATTTTTATCACCAACAAAGAAATAATTATCATGCAAGGTAACTCTTGTTTATAAATAAATTATAAATTATATGTGAAAAATATCACCTCCTAAAATATTATAGGGTTATTATCATTCAGTTTTAGGATTTATCCAAATAAACAGTTGGAGCCATTGTGGGGAACCATCCCAACTATTTGTAATGTCCCATAGAGACATCAAGTGGTATTAAAGAGACGAGATATTAATTTTTAATTATTTATTATTTTGTTATCAATTACATATTTTATTATTAGTTTTTTATTTCTAGTTTTTCATTCTTAATATGAATGTTGAGATATTATGATCATTCAATTTTATACGACCAAGAATAACGCAATAATAGATGAAAAAACTCAAAGATCACACATGAAGGTGGAATGGATTCTAGATGAGTGTAATGGTTAAATGGAATTTAAAGGAAACATACGTACCATGTAATCATTTTCAACTACACCAGGATCATTCTTGAAAATAATGACACATTGTGTGGGAGTTTATTATACAATTTCATTAAAAACTATTTATTAACCTCCAATTAGTATAATACTTAACATGGTTTACATGGTCTGTAGATAATATATATGCAATGTAACCCCACATGTTTTGACCCCACTAGAATTTTAGAAGCTATGATGTAAAATCATGCAATGTGTAATTATTACACGCAGAGAATTGACCACCAACAGAGTGACATGCCACCACATGCTTGTACACAATGTGTATTGGGATACACTGTCATGTAACATTTAACAACCAAAGTGGAATACATTATTATTCCCTAAGAATATAGTATAGTTCAACACATAGATAAATTATTTAATTCAAACTAAATCACATGATATGTATCTATATGTACATGTCATCTGATAGGGTTATTCTATATTGAATACACATATAGTGATTTTAGTGGGTTTTGTGCATGATAAATTTGTTATTGTTTAATTTCCACCCCATTTTATAAATAAATTATATGTGTGTTCATTGTAAATTCCTTTTACTTCCTCATAATTTCTAGTGGTACACATCATGTATATTCAAGGAATTTCATATAGTCATCAACTCTTTCCAAACTATACATATTAACTCACAGAACAACACTCTATGTATATTTTGACACACCATGTAGGTGCAAATTACATGTAAGCACACTATTCATGAAAAGGACTACACAGAACATTAGTGATTCCCCATGTCATGTGATATAAGGTGATGCATAATTGTTAATCTCCAAAAATGGGGTTAAGAAAGTAAAAAAAGGTAAAAACTATAACTTCTATATAATTTGTTTAATCAATTACTTTTAAATATAAATTGATTAATTTAATTTTTCTAAAATTACAGTGGATGATAATATCAAGGTTTTTTTGGATGCATAACTAATATAAATTAATTAATTAATTATTAAGACAATCAATTAATTGATTCTATAGATTTATCATAATAAATAATTCTTTAAAATGAATTCTAGCTAGTTTTGAATGTGTATTTGTTGCATGTGTAGATGATCTTGAGCTAGAACAACATATATATGTTTTAGGTTTCTATTTAATGTAATTATTTATATCATTGGTTCTTAGTGATAATTTTATTATTAAACTAAATATGTTGATATGTGAATCATTTCTTCCTCATTAAAATTCTTGTACCTATGTATCCATTGTTTTAGGTATGTAACCCCAAAACCATGGTTCCCCTAACCCATGAGTGAGTAAAAATAATTAAAGGAAGGATATCCCAGGCACATAGAGATGGTTCCAGTCTAATATGAGGTGAAGAAAAATAAGGAGATACATATGTTAAAAATAGAATGATTCCACTTGAGCCTAGACGGACTCAAGGTTTTATTCCCATAAGATCAATCATTAGTTAAATGTTCTCTCAATAAAAAGATCAGTAGTAAAATCCCATGATCATTCCAAATATTTATTTTATTTATACATTTAATATTTATTTATTTATGTGATTAATGTTTATATGAAGATTAAACTCAACCACATAAACTTATTAAATAAAATTCATGGTAATATAAACTATAATAAATGAATCATACATAAATTATTATATAAGGAGATGTATAATTAATTATGTAAAATCAAAAAAATATTTACATGAATGTAATAGGATAAAATAAAGAATATTTATGAATATGATAAATAAAATGAATCAATTAAAAATAAAGTCCTAAAATCCTTCCATTATTTGAGTTAAGGATACAAATATAGCTCAAAGTGCTTTTACGACCCAATTTAGGGTACTTTAAACCATTAATAAGTTTTAAAAAAGATTTTGGTAAACTTAATCAATATATAATTGAAGGTTGATGTCCTAATAAATACTTAGTATATTTTTTAAGTGAGTGTAGATAAAATATATTTAGGATTTCAAGATTAAGGAATCACTCAACAGATCAAGTAACTACTACTTAATGCATTTGAGAGTACTGCCTTCCAAAATACCTTTTTGTAATTCAGTAGGCCCACATATTGATTGTAAGAAGTAAAATATAGATTCTTACCACTACAATGTACTCATGATAAGATATTTCAAATCCAATAGTGAGGGAAATTGGGAATTGACAATGTAGCGGGAGACTAATAAAATAAAATTTATTATATCACACTTTTAGTAATGAAGATAATATTCGAAAAATATTCTTTTAATTTTTGAAAAAAATGTAAGGTCGTATGATCTTAACATTATACCTATGGTCAATATTGGATAAATATAATCTCCTGACCTATGAAAACTTCCAGGGGTTGTACAACTTTTTTCACATCATACTATTCTAGGATGTAATGTTCTAAATAATGGAGACCCTAGTTCTTAATGTTCCATCTATGGAGGCCAGTCAGGAAGGGAATTTTTTATTTTAGAAAAATATGAATGATGCATTTGATTTCCAATGCCTCATGTTCTCTTCCAAGACTAGTGATCTTGAAAATATTCATGAAGACATAAACACATTCTCAATGTTTTCCCATCTTTTTGATCTTTACATGAGGGGTAAAAAATATCCAATGAAGATTTTAAATTCAATATTAGAGAAAGTACATCAGCTGAACCTCATATAGTAAATATTATTGATAATCTTAAGCATATAGAAATTTTGGGTTTCAAAATATTTAAATAATTATGCATAGACCTTGTCTGTGCATCACCTTTTGATACATTTTCTAGTTTTATTATGAGATTTAATATGAATAATATATATAAGACACTTCCAAATATACTGACTATGATTTTCCAAGTAGATAAGGACATGAAGCATGAAAATATTCTAGTCCTTATAGTGGACACGAGGAACGATAAGGAGAAAATCCATAAGCCCAACACTAAGTCTATGTCGCCTTTTTAATTCCCAACCAAGTGGAGGAGGATCAACATATAAGATACAAAATAAGATGTTATATATTTTTCATATAGAGGGAGGGGCCACTAGAATAAAAATATCACCTTAATGAAGAATAATGGTGTAAATTGATGTTCATTCATATTGAATATAATATTTCTATTTATAAAAATTGTATAACATCTCAATTCTGGGTACTTCCCAAAGGTGACCTGTACCAGGATGGTCACATGACCTAAAGCACATTTCCATAAATGTCAGAGGCTTCTGACTAGAAGTAGGAGCCATGGTGTGATAATGGGGAAACTATTCCCTCACTGGCAGTGTATACACAATGTAATGAAAATATTAAACAATATCAGAAGCAGTAATACCACACCACAAAAGTAAACAGTGGAAAAATGATAGTAATATAACAACTGGAGAATATATAAATGATGCATGTAACATGTGTCTAGGAATTCATCCAAACAAGTCACAATGCCAGAAATATAATACCGAAACCAACCTATAGAAAAGCAGTAAACTCAAACAGTATCACATGCATTATCTTGGTCCCATTCTTTACTACTCCAACATCAATCAAGTACCTGATAAAGAAGGGAACTTTCCCTTATCTATACCTGCAACCATATAATCAGTTTGGGTCAAAAAACATGACCTAAACAGGGTGTTAGAATATTCCCAGTAATCAACCACCCAAATAGTTGTGCCTAATTATTAGTAAATATATATAGTATCTAGTATGTAAAAATGATGAAATAAACTACGAAGTACACAAAAGTAAACAGTCCTACAATTTTCAATTAAATTCATTTACATTTTGTATTCATCCTTTTAATCATGTAATCTTGGGATCTAGCCAAAACTCTATATCCCCTATGTAACAGTAACAAAACATATTTCTCAAAATACCATCTAAACAGTCCAGAAAGGCTAAGTCCAAGCTTGTACATTATCTTGGAAAACTCGTCACAATCATTCACATATTCAAAAGAAACCATTTGGGAAAGTTCTCATAGTATAACCCCTATAGGATAAAATACCATCAATTCAATAAATAATGAACCTTTGGGTAGATCTCACGTTATAACCCCTATGGTCTAACATAGCACTAATCATTTATAATAACCACCTGGGTAGCTCACACGGTCAATACCCCTTGGTTAACACATTATCAGTGAATTATAAGCAACCACCTGGAAGCTCTTACAGTCAATACCCCTTGGTCAAAATAAAAAAATTCATTAATAACTACCCCCTGGGTAGCTCTCACAGTCTAACCCCTGTCATCTAATCATAATAAAAATTCATACATAAATGAACCTACCTGGGCAAGCTCTCACAGTGAAATCACCCTTGGTCAAACTTTCACAATTCATATCACATGCATCTCAAAAAAAAAGTAACTCCATCCTAAAAACACAATTGATGAAAAACAAGGAAATCCCAACAGGAATTCAAGACCAAATGAACATAGTCAATCATACAAGGGAAACACACCCACAAGGTGTCCCATAAACAAGGTATCTAACTTCAATCATATAAAACTACCCTTTATCAATCTACCAAACCAGAATAAGTAACAAAATGGGTCTAATTCCAAACACGCAATACCCCAAATATGGGTATATGGATATTTTAGCAAATATAATAAAATGAAAATCAATGAAAGGAACAAAACAACTACCTTGATGTCTTATGATTAGTATACTTGAACATTGGCCCTTGAATCGTTCTATATTGGCGTAGATCAGCAAAAAGGTTAAAACATTCAATAGTTAATAACTCATGAGATAGGAGGACTCAAGAATAAGTCTTTAGAGGAATTGATAACTCACCGGTGGGATTCCAACATAGTTTACAGTGTCGCAATCGGAGGTCAGATAGAGAATCGGGAGGGGTTGGAAGTTCTTCATCCATTTTTTCATTCTTCTGTATGAACTAAGGGGAGATGAAAACTTTTATGGGGATGAGACGCAACCGTACTCTGATATAAAAGATAAAAATAAAACTACACGACGTGTTCATTAAATGTACAAACTATGTAGTGACCTTAACCATCCCCCGCCTTAATTTTTCTTTCAGGTCACCACATGGCCATGTACTGAGCCCTTACATGACTACTATGCGGCTGTATGCGGTACCCGGGTACACATTGTGTACTCATAAGTACATGGAGTGCAATTTGAAAATTTCCCATTTCTTTATTTTTCCTAAAAAAAGCTTAAATAAGGATCCATACCTGAAATAAAGATCCATGTTCTTACAAACTTCCCCCTTAAAGCAATTCATCCCTGAATTTCCCTTCTAAGGGTGTTGAAGAAGAAACATCAAACAACTCTGGCCACTGTGATCTTACATCAGCCTCCCTCTCCCAATTCTTATATTGTACTCACCCATACTTCCATCTATACTTGAGGAACATACCATCCATGGATTACTTTTATGTTGCGATCCACAATCAGAATAGGGTGCTTATCAAAGGATTCATCCACCTCCAACTCAACCACCTCAGGTTAAAAAACATGAGACATTTCTGAAAAGTAATGCCATAACTGAGAAACATGAAAGACATTGTGCATATCCCGGTACCTCTGAGGTAACTGCAACTGACTTGAAACTGGCCTGACTCTCTTAAAAACCTAAAACAACCAGACGTATCTAGTTTAAAGTTTCCCCTATCTCTCTATCCTCATGAGTCCCAACCTCAGTGTGACACATAAGAAAACCTGATCTCCATCCTTGAACTCTAGAGGCATACTCCATCGATTAAGATAATATTTATGGAGAGATTGTGAAATAGCCATCCTCTTTCGAATCCACTCCACATGCTCAGTAGTCTCCTAAGCAAGACGAGGTCCCAGAATAGCTTCCTCTCTTACCTCCAACCAACCTAGGGGTGATAAACATGGTCTAACATACAAAACCTCGTAAGGTTCCATCTAAATCATTTCTTGAAAAATATTATTGTAGGAAAACTCCACCAGGGATATGTGTCTCCTTCATGATCCCCAGAAATCCAGGATGCATGCTCGAGGCATGCACTCCAAAACCTAAATCATGCGCTTGGCTTGGTCATCTGTTCGAGGATGGTAGGATTTACACAAAAGTTCCTTTGTACCCATATCACTCTGTATCCCCTTCCATATCTGAGAAGTAAACTGAGTATCCCTATCTAAAATGATATATTGAGGAACCCCATTAAAACATAAAATCTCTTGGATGTAAAACCCTCCAATATCATCAAAACTGGAGTTTTCCTTGATCATAAAGAAATGTGAAACCTTCTTGAGTGGGTCAATAACAACCCAAAATGCATCACTAACTCCTTATGATTTCGGTAACCCTATCACAAAATCGATCGCGATGTCATTCCACTTACACTCGGGAATGGGTAACTCCTGTAAAATCCCTGCCGATGGCTGATGCTCTACCTTCACCTACAAACAGGTGGAACATCTCATAACAAAACCAGCTATATATCTCTTCATACCTATCCACCAATACTAATGGTGTAGATCTCGATACATCTTAGTGACATCAGGATGAACTACCCATATTAAGGCATGAAAATCTCGCATCAACTTGTCACGTATGTCTCCTAACACCCATATGCATCCATGAAAACTAAAAATATCATCCTCTCCTATGGTCCACCTAGGAGTAGGGTCCTCGCCTGACACATTCTTTTATAGGACAAGGCCTTCAGAACTTGATAGATGCCTCATTTTCACTAAATATAGAAGATTATAGGTAATGCTATAGAAGAATGAAACTTCTGCCCCTGTCTGTCATGAACCTCCAAATGCATATCATTGAACAGATCCATAATCTTCCACTCACTTCTGGCCTCCTGAACTGCCTGTATCTAAGTATTTTAGCATATCACATCAGCCATTACATTTCCTTTTCTAGACGTGTAGGCCAGATCAAATTAAAAAAACTATAGGTACTCATCCCACCTTTTCTATCTCAAATTCATATTTCACTGAGTAAATATTTACTTGAGTCTTTTGTGGTTAGTGTAAACTATAAAATGATCTCCCAAAAGATAATGTCTCCAACAGCGCAAAGCATGCCCAACTGCAGCCAACTCGAGATCGTGTATCGAGTAATTCTTCTCATGTGGCCTCAACTGCTGAGCCTAGTACGCAAAAACTCCTTCCCAATTCATAAGAAAAACTATTATCCTTATACCCAATGCATCATAATAAATGGTGTAACTCTTTCCTAGCTTTAGAAAAATCAGGATCGGTGGTGAAGTCAATCTCCCTTTCAGATCCTAAATGGTTGAATCACAAAAATCCCTCCACAAATATTTCACACCCTTCTTAGTCAGGCCTATCAGTGGCGCTGCTAAGCATGAAAAGTCATGTACAAATCATTTGTAGTATCCATCCATCCCTAGAAAAATCCGTACCTCAAAGGTGTTCTTCGGCTGATCCCACAAATCTACTACTCTCACTTTCTCTTGGTCTACTGATACTCCATTCTTTGAGAATACATGACCCATGAAGTGAATCTATTTCATCAAATAGTGGATCTTTGAGAGATTATCATAAAACTGTTGCTCTCCCAGTTTACTCAAAATGATCTCAATATGAGTGGAATGGTCATGTTGTGTTTGAGAGTACACCAAGATATCATCCACAAAGACTACTGCAAAAGAATAAAAGGTTGGAACACTCATTTCACTAGTGCCATGAAAACTGTCAACATGTTGGTGACACCAAATGGCATAACCAAATACTCTTATTGAACACACCCACTATGAAATGCTATAAGAGGTATATCTGATGGTATAAAAAACAACTGATGATAATTGGATCTCATGTTAATCTTCAAGAACACTCAATATCCTCGAAGATGATCAAAGAGATCATCAATACTCAGTAAGGGATATCGATTATTAACCATCAACTAGTTTAGAGTCTAATAATCCACACATATTCTGAGGGTTCTGTATTCCTTCTTCAAAAAAAGGACAAGAAAACCCCAAGAATAAGTATTAGGTCGGATGAATCCCTTTTCCTGAAACTACCCTAACTGCCTTTAAGCTCTTGTAACTCTGATGTAGCCATCCTATAAGGAGGAATAGACCCTGGTGTCTCCCCGGTCACAAGCTAAATATAAAAATGTAACTCTCTTCAAAGGTAAACCTAAATATTTGTTTGGAAAGTCTTCTCTAAAATGATCCGCTACTAGAGGAAAGTCCATCTGTGAAGTTCCCTGGTCATCCATATATAAACTCACAATCTATGATATAATTCCTACCAACCCATGATGCTTGGGTCCCTCTCTTCTTACCTGGACATCCCATTCACCCTTGTGTATAAAAGACCCACCCTATGGTGACATGAAACTCACCTTGTCGCCATAGCAGTCAATAAAGGACATGAAAGAAACTAACCAGCCCATTATGATAATGGCATCGAAGCCTTTCATATCTAAGATAGAGAGGTCCCATATGATGTAACACCCACCAACTGCAAGAGGGATCTCCTTCCACTCCTGTACACTAGTCTTCCTAATCCCCAATGGAGTTTCTAGAGTTATACCATCTTTATACATAATGATATAGAGCCCAAGGATCTCCACAACATCAACCAATATAAAACAATTGGAATACCATGTATCAAAAAGGGAAAAAGCTAAAACTGAGGAAACTAAAATCGTAACTCTAGTTGTAAAGGGTCTGAGATTATTCTTCTGTTGGGTCTGTTCAATCACAAAAGCTTGAACTATACTGCATCCCTACAACACTACCTGTCTACCCTGAGCTGATCCACCATACTGTGGCTAAAAATCTATCCTATTCCTACCACGATTATGACCACCTCCTCAACCTATACGACCTGACGAACTCCAGTTCACTGACTGATGAGAAACTGGTGGCCCTGCTATGGAACATGGAGTCAGAACAGGTCCTTTCTCACTCACTGTAGTTGATAAAATCCTGTAAATACACTGAAGATGACCCATCTTTCCACAATATTTACACTCAAATGGGTCCCTCGAGAAATGTGGTCTCGTATTCCCACTCTTCCCGCACTAGTAGCATAACACCTATCTACGTGAAGAAACATCGCTTGAAAGATCCCTAAAAGGTATGAATCATCCTCAAAATGACATTATAGAACTATTCCTTAGCACCTATATATAGTATAACAGTTGGTTCCAAGATGAACATGACAGGAGGATCTATTGGTAGTCCCTGATCTCCCATTTTTGGTGTTTTCTCATCACCCTATACTTGGCATGCAACCAGAGGACATCTTGGTGGCATGACTCTGCATGGTCAAGTGCACACATTAGTACATGATTATCAAGGAATGAAACATAAAAGTGCAAGAATGGAATAGAATAAGAAAAACATTCTTGTTTTATAAAATATGGATACACATCACGTAGAAACACTACACAACGTGTTCCCTTAATCTTTAACATGGGTGTGTACTCCTTCCAACATGTTCTTGTAACACCCCACAAAAACAATGTGTTCCCCCTAAGACATGATGTGTACTTTAATATTCCCTCCATCCCAAGTACTTCTACCTGGAAATAACTACATGGTTCTCTCCTAGTGTAACAGTACATGATATGTTCACCCTAGACACAGCGTGTACCAATAATTTTTCATCCACCCGTGTCATTAGTCACATGGATGGATACATAGTTGATTACTACACAGTGTGTATAAGTGAGACATGATGTTTACAACATATGATTCATTCCCTCATGTTGTTAGTCACATGGTTGGACACATGGTATTTTACAGCATGACATGTACTCTAAGTACACTACGTTTACTCCCAGTACAATGCGTGTTCTATCAATCATTTATCAACCCTGTGTCTCTTCTCACATAGTCTATCACACCGTCAATAAATAAATGGCATGTACATACATTACATGGAATATACTTAAGAAAAGTCAGTTCTTCTGAATCAGAAGAACACATGGCATGTGTTCATAACACCACAAGTCGTGTTCTCTGGGTTTTGGGATAGTAAGCCTCTGAAACTTCCCATGAACCCTTAAAAACATAATTTTTTTCCAAGTCATGAAAAATTACAACCCTTGAGATCCTATAATCCCCATGAATCAATGTTTTTAATCCTTTTTCACATCATAACTTGAAACAATTCAATTAATTATAAAACATGATCCACCAAATTCCAATCCAAGAAGGCCCATAACACCTCAGAGACCAAAGTTTGACGTCCATATAAATAAAACCTAACATATACTAATACCCTATAAAAATAATAGGTATTATATCAGGTAGTCTACCATAAAAATATGCATATCTATCACAACATCTATCACAATAGTGTGTAATCAATAATGCATCCTAAATGGTGTGACAAGAATGCATTGCATGAGATATCTAGAAAGTTCCTATATGATGCATGAGATGAAATAACCTCATCTCATTGGGTAGAAACAAAAATATAACCTCAGTAATATCAATGATAATAACACAATACATGTGTATCATATAATGGTGAAATCTAATCAATTGTAATAATTTCAAATTCATAAAAATTACAATATTCAGGGTAACAAGGATTTCCCAAGTACACGGGCTAGCTACTCCCAGACACAACTTTTTACCAACTAATTGTTCCTTCCTATACCATTATATAGGATTAAAATAGTAATGAAAATTAGAAAATAATCCCTCAGATATGACTTTGTAATTTCCCAGTTCCAGGTGTCGCCCAATGGTTCCCCAAACCCAGTTGGTCACATGATCTCAAGCACATCCCACCAAACTCCAGAGGTTGCCAACTAGAAGTGAGGGTCACAATGTGGTAATGGGAAAACTATTCCCTCATTGGTAGAGTATATAAAATAGAAATAAAATAGTAAACAATTGAGGAATTAGTAATACCATAAAACAAATGTAAAAAGTGGAAAAATTATAGTAAAATAACAACTGGATCATATATAAATGATGTATATCACATGTGTCTAGGAATGAATCCAAACAAGTCACAATGACATAAACACTATATTGAAACCAAAGTATAAAAAATAATTAAACTTAAACAACTTTTCAAGCCTCATATTACTCCCATGCTCTCCAGCTTTAATAGAAATCAAGTACCTGTTGAAGAAGGCCTCTTTCCCTTTTCTATAACTGCAACCATATAATCTGTCTGGGTCCAACAAATGACCCAAACTGGGTGTAAGAAGAATCCCAGTAATAAACCACCAAATGATCTATTCCTAACTATCAGTGAATATATATAGTAGGTAATATGTATAAATGAATCATTAAACATGGAAGTACTCAAAAGTAAATAGTACAATTGTTTTAAATTTCATTAATTTACATTTAGTATACATAATTTTAATCATGTAATCTCTAGATCTAGCCTAATCTCTATATCCCCATATAATAGTAACAAAATAGATGTCTCAGAAGACCATATAAGCTGTCAAGAAAGACTGATTCTAAGATCATGCTTTGGCTTGAGAGACTCATCACAATCATTCAATTACTCAAAAGAAACCCTCTGGTAATGTTCTCACAGTCTAACCCCTATGGTATAACATATCATCAATTCAATAAATAAAGACCCTCTGGGTAGCTCTCATGGTCTAACCCCTATGGTATAACATAGTAATAATATTTAACAACAACCACCTGGAAGCTGTCACGGTCAATACCCCTTGGTCAACATTACAAAAATTCATTAATAATGACCCTCTGAGTAGCTATCAATTTTTAACCCCTATAGTCTAATCATAACAATGATTAATCCATAATTGAGCCTACCCCAAGAAGCTCTCATAGTCAAATTCACCTTAGTCAAATTTCTATAATGCATATCATATGCATCTGAAACAATCGGTAACTCCATCCTAATAACACAAATTATAGAAAACAAGGCAATCCTAACATGCATTCTATACCAAACATCCATAATCAATCAAACAAGTGAAATGCACCCACAGGGTGTCTTGTAAACAAGGTATCTAAGTTCAATCATATGAAACTACCCTTTATTAATCTACCAAACCATAATAACTAATAAACATGGTGTAATTAAAAACACACAATACCCTAAATGTGGGTAT
The DNA here is from genome assembly GCA_963277665.1 of Viscum album. Taxonomy (NCBI): domain Eukaryota; kingdom Viridiplantae; phylum Streptophyta; class Magnoliopsida; order Santalales; family Viscaceae; genus Viscum; species Viscum album. The sequence goes on along the minus strand of OY728126.1, from coordinate 795,415,669 downwards.
ACGACACTTTTAGAAAATATAATCCAAATACAATAAACGAAAGGCAAAAACCACCTACCTCGATGTCGTATGATAAATACTCATGAACGTCGTCCCTTGAATCATCCTAGAACGAAATAGTTATAAAAAGGTGAAAATGTTCAACCTTGAATAACTCATGAGATAGGAGGAATCAAGAAGAAATGATCTATAGGAATTGAGAACTCACCAGTGGCATTCCAACGCACCCGACGATGTCTCAATGGGAGGTCAGACAGAGAATCTGGAGGAGTTAAAAGTTTTTCATCCCTTCCTTCACTATCCTGTACAAAATAAGAGGAGTAGAATATGTTTCAAAGGATGAAAAACAAGCCCACTCATATTTAACAAATAAATGGAAAACTACATAGCGTGTTCACTAAATGCACTTGTAGTGTAGTGACCTTAACCAGCCCCTTCCTTAAGCGGTCTGCCAAGTCACTACATCGCCATGTACTCGGTCATTACAGGGCCAGTACGCGACTCTATGTGGTACCTGGGTACATAGAGTAAACTCATAAGTTCACGACGTGTTCTTAAAAAATTTCCCATTTCATCCTTTTCCCTCAAAACAACCCGAAGTAACAATCCATACTTGAAATAGAGATCCAGGTTCTTACAAATTGGGTATTAGATATAATTTTTGGTGATAAATTTTGTATTCAAATACAAAACCATGTTGATTCATGAAGGTTTCTAGAGGTTTAAGGGATCTATGAGCTGTTAATGGAGAAAGACTTGTTACACTATCTATTAAAGAGCACCATCATACCTTACTAAAGAGTTTAATTATTATTTTAAATATTTTTTATTATGAGGACAACATTACTAAAAAAATTATATCTATGTCTAGTTTGGATATCGATTAAAAAAATCATGCTATGAAAAAAATTAAATAATGATATTCATGTATTGGAAAATTAATACCAACTGTTTAATTTCAATAAAAAATTAAGTTCACCTAAATCATATCACAAATAGAAGTGGCATCACTGGCTCCATCATGTAAACGAGAATCACTTAAAAAATCTATATCATGAAGGGTATCAATATTACTTTGAACTAAAACTAATTGATATATGTTATCCTTGTTTTTAAGGTAAAATGACTAAATCTTCATTCAGTAGAAAGGGTGAAAGGGCTATGCAACATCATAAATTAATATATACTAATGTGTATCGAAAAATATAAATTAAATATAGAGGTTGATATTATTACCTCATAACTTTTACCAATGAATTTAGTAGATAAATATTTTTCTAATTAATGTGATATAAGTCTGATTTCATTGAGAAATTTGATAATTTCAAGAATTAAGAGAATCAATTTGGGAAAAAATATAAATAAAATCAACTCAAAACATGGAAAAGAGTATTTTAAAAAATAATTCATTGATTATCCAAGAGATTTTAGGTTATTATCTCAAATAACTCATATTTAATCACCACTATTTATTGGTGTCAGTAAAAAAATAAACCATTCTTAATTGGACATGGCAAGATAAATGAGGATTCAGGAGAGTCATTCATTATAATTTTTTTTATATGAATTAAAAACTATGGTATAAACACAAAAATGACTTCTAAATAAAGTGTAAAAGGAAATTCCATTCGAGTTTTAAAGTGATAAGAAACATATTTTTTTCACATATACATGTATAGGGATGTAAAATGGTTGTTAAGTATATTTTTGGAAGAATTCATACTCCCTTTAAAAAAAGTGTATTATTTTTAGATAATCCAAATAAAATAAGGGTATATCAACTATACGAACCCTAAAAAGGAAACATTAGCTATAAAATCTATATTTCATGTGAGGAAACACATCTATAAAATTGATAGTGGGATACATTTTGACATTGACAAAGATATTTCTCAAGATACACATTAGTCAATAAAATAATAAAATCACCAATTCCTCAGGGAAGTGGTTATTATAGAGAAATAAGTGTAGTGTATGAGTATGAGAGAGGTTTGAGAACTATATAGATATAGTTTTCTTATCACTAAGGATGATTTATCATTAATAATTAATAATTATGAACCAGTATCATATAAAGAGGTATTATTCCATAAAAAAGTTTCAAGGTGGAATGAATCCATGAATTTTGAAATGGATTCCATGTTCCAAAACAAAATCTAGGTTTTTATAGATCCTCCAATGGATGTAAATACAGTTGGTTGAAAATAAGTATTCAGGAATAAACTAGACATGGATTGTAAATTAAATACCTATAAGGCTAGTCTAGTTTCCAAATTGTTAAATCATTATCATTGAATACAATATAAATTTTTTTCCCTAGATTCTTTTCTAAAATCCATCAGAATTATTCTTACTATATAAACTTATCATGATTGTGAAATTTGGAAAATGGATGCCAAAATATTCTTCCTTAATAGTAACCTTGTGGAAGATATTTATATGACGCAATATAGAGGATTATAATAAATTATAAAATTTTTAGAGATCAATTTGTAGGATGAATCAAGCATTGAGATCATGGAAAACCAATTTTGATGAAGACATACAACAAATTAGTTTTATAAAGAATGAATCTAATCCCTTTATCAAGAAGAGGAGTAGTGGGAGTGTAGCCATTTACCTTATAGTATATGTTGATGTTATATTACTGATGGGAAACATGATATCAGTCTTGCATTATATTAATACATGGTTGAAAAAATACATCCCCATGAAATAATTAGGTGAAGTAGATTAAATTCTAGGTATCGAGATCATTCATGAAAGATATAAGAGGCTACATAGTCTAATTTTGGGTATATATAGTATGGAACAATCCAAGAGGGGATTTTTCTCAAGGTCACATGGTATACAGATATTCAAGAGAATGTTTCTTCAGAACAAGATAAAATATAGAGGATGTGAAATATTCTATACACATTATTGATAAGATATATTATGTATGCCATTATATATACCAGAGTTAATGTTTCATATGACATTTTAATGGTAGGAATATATCAATAAGAACAAAGAGAACAAAATTAGACTACACATAACACTCTTCTAAATTATACGAGGAATACAAAGAATATATCCCTAGTTTATGGAGGAGATTATGAGCTATTAATTAGGGGATACATTGATGCCAGTATCCAGATAGACTAAAATGATCTAAAATCATTGTTAAGATACATGTTGAATCTTAATGGAGGAAGAGTGAGATAGAAGATCTCAAAACAACTAGTGTAAATCAATTTTATATAATAGTTTGACTATATTTTAGCCTATGATGTATTTAGGGAATCATTTTTGATACAAAAATTCATATACTAGATTAATAAATTTTCAAATAATAAATATACAGTCACAATTTATTGAAATAACACCATTAATATAGTTTTAAAACATTCACCACGATCACATTAGTTGAGTAAGCACATTATTTGGAAGTATAAAATGATGAGATATTTTTATCTATGTTGAGAGGAATTGTTAAGAAGAGTTTATATAGAAGAGAACATATAAAACCCATTGACTAAATCCATAACTCAACAGATGCACGCATATCATATGGGAGCTGGTGGACTTAATGTCATTAGTAGTTGGCTCTTGTATAGGTGGTAGCCTATTAGAGTTGGTTCCCAAGAACTAAATAACTTTTTTCTTTTTATTACCTCTATATTGAAAAACATTATTATTAATAAATATCTTTTTACATGATGAGTTTATTTTATAAAAAATATATGTGATAATTCTCTAAGAGTATTGTTTTTCATCAAAAGGATATAATAGATACCCTCTATGATGATAATCATGATAGGATTTGATAATATTGTAAAATATATGTTTTATACTTGGATGATATCTATATAATAGGATATATATGATGTTTGAATTTCTGTTGCTAGCAGCTCACAATACATCGAGACTTCTTCAGATGAAGCTCCAACTTTGTAATTATTAAGATGAGGGGTAAAGAGTATAAACTTGTTAATAATAATTATATATGTTATCTATGTTATTATATATTCCAATATATGTGTAACACCCCATGCTTCCATGATACACTTCTCTTTGAATAATACAGTAGCGTGTGTTGTATGGAACTTCAAGTTCTAACACACCACAACCAATCAAACTAGTCGTTATGAATAGTAATACCCACTTTTTGAAATTATATAAATTTTATATTTTAAAATGGACATCATTTTTGGATTTGGAATATCTAAATTAGCCTAGGGTGAAATTTTGGTATTTTTCTGAAAACATTCATTTTTTGATGAATAGTGAAAAACACTAAGTTATAGTTTAAAATCGAATTTTTATTTAAATAATTATTTATTTTATTTAAATTTATTTTAGGTAAAAATAGATACATAATACCTATATGAGTTCAATGTAAATAATTGGAGTCAGTTTATAATATTTTTTTATATATAACAATTTTATTGAACTTTCACCGACTTTTACCCATCTCCTAGGAGAATTTGCAAATTCATATAAAACTTAATTTTACCACTTCTGTGAGTGGAATTTCGAAAATCTGAGACACACGGTTAATATAAAGGAATAAAATGTGGTTCAATAAGATAAAAATAATTTTTTTATGAATAGAAACTTTTTACTTTTATTTACCATAGTTAAAAGTAAATAGGGTAATTAAGGGTAAAAATGATATTATTATTACCTTAACACATGTGATAATTCTATTGGATAAGTATAATTCAAGAAAAAACAACCTTAGGAATAAAATATGAACCTCTTTGGTCCACTTGGATTAGATTAGGACATTGATTATTATTTAATTCAAAGAAGAGTTAAAAGAGATAAAATCAAAGTTAAATAACTAAAACATTTTTAATACAGGGTTATACATAAGATAAATTCAATTATAAATATTAATTATAAATATTAATTATAAATATTAAAATATTTCATACATAATTATATTTTATTTATAATTTTTAGAAATTAAATAATTTAATTTATTTATGACGCAATGGCGATGTAGTAATTTCCTAATTAATGAAATATTAAAATAATTCATATTATAAATATCAAAATAAATGTAATTTGAGAATTTTTATGAATTAAAGTAATTTTATACGTTAATATAACATATTAGGTCTTGTTAAATTAATTTTTTCAAAGTAATAATGCTGTTATGAATTTATCAAAAACAAAATACCAAATTGTGTCAAAATTGACATAGAAGAGTTTTTAAAACAAATATTATATTTTTAATTCATATTCTATTCCTAATAATCTAAGGTTCGGAAAAAGGACTTATATAATGATTTTTGTATCATTAATGAACCACTTGGAGTTCTCTTAGAAGTATATAGTATTTTTATTAACCATATAATATAAAAATACAAAGAGACATGGTAAATGTGAAACTATTTAACTAAGAGTTAAATATAAATGATAAGGTTAATATAGTGACCCAACCCTGTCTAAAATATATTGTTTGAAAGTATTTCGACCCATACCCACCTTAAACATTAAATAATCCACTTTTTAGCCATTAAAAACGGAATATGAATTTATTATAAAATAATATTTCTAGCATTTCCAAAGGTGCCTCTCACCCCTCTTATAAAAGGGCACCCCTTCTCTCTAATTCACACCTTAAAAGCCTTTTGTCTCGGCCAAACCAGGCCCAAATATTCCCTCAACTTCCCTCACATCAACCTAGAGGCCTTAGTTTGATCATAAAGCCAACCTATGGTGCCCTTTTGTTCAAATCAAAAAGAAGAACCCGAATAAGAGGTAATGTTTTCACCACCCTCTTTCAAGTTCCTTTCTTCTTCAACTTCTATTTTCTTTGTTATTTCAATTATAAAATAATAACATCAGTATATTCTATATACTATGATGTTATTATAAATATTTTACAACTATAATCAGTATTCTATCCATCCTTTGAATTACATGTCACCATATGTGCGTACGCACAGCTTACCGTCTACACGTCGTGGTGTAATTGTTATTCAAAAAATTATTATTTGGATGGTTATGAGAATGATGTGTAATTTAAGTAAATAATAAATATAAAATTATTATGGTTCTGTATATATGATATACCATCCAATTATATATTATTTTAACATCAAAAGAATGATATTGTCACTCGTGCGTACGTACGGACTACCGTCTCCACGAACGCGATGCGATTCATTCCCCATCATATCCATTAAAGTATAATTCTCATTTGATGATTAAAAATTATTTTTAAGGACTTTATATCATTATTGATATGAATAGGATACAACCTATCCATAACAAACATGGCTTATATAACAAAATATATAAAAGATAATGAGTAAGTTAACACCTGAAATGACGTTAATACTAAGATATTATTAACAAAGAAATGTTAATAGATCATATATGATATCATATTAATGTATATGATTATTTTATAATTTAATAAATACTATTTCACCATTATACGGGAGATTAAACTACCCTCATCCAAGTAAAAGTACAAGGTAAGGGTTTATTTCACAACCTCTTCATTATCCGAGGTTGTTTATACATAATTATTTATTGGGGCCTCTTTATCATCCATATCCATGTTTCTTAAAAATGTATTTCAATCAAATCTTAATATTTTACAGACTATGGGTTGATGTCATTTATACCCACTTCTACAAATATGGCTTTTATCAGTGTTAAAAATGGCCTTTAACAGTGCTATAAAAGTGCTATTAATGCTGGAGAAGATAGGGGTCCCCTTTATCAGTGCTCCAAAAAGCGGTGATAAAGACTCCTTTTATCCGTGCTCAAAAAAAGTGCTGATAAAAGGGGTCTTTTATCAGCGCTAAAGCAAAGCACTGATAAATGGTTCATTTATCAGTTCTTTCTTTTTTGTGCTGATAAAAGACCCCTTTTATCTGCGCTTTTTTAAAAGCACTGATAAAAGTAAAAAAATAAAAAATAAATAAAATTTAAAAAAATCCTGACAATCGGGGGGGCTTTTATAGTTCTTGAGCCCCCATTTTATAGCACTTTTATACCCCCCCTCCAGCACCCACACGAACCCCTCCAAACTTTATCAGCACTAGCCCCAAATTCATCCTTGTGCGCGCATCCCTGCCTCCACCCAGATTTGATCTCGAGACCTCCCCCCCTGCACACCTGAAGCCTTTTCCACTCCTCCATATTGATTTCTTCTCCTATTAGTGATGTATCTATTTATTTATATATATATATATATATTTAGTTATATTTATTCGTATAGTAATATATATTTATATTAATATATATATAGTTATATTAATATAAATATATAGTTATATGAATATAAATATATAGTTATATTAATATATATATATATATATATATTTACAGTGATATTAATATCTATATTTATAGTCATATTAATATATATATGTAGTTATATTTATATATATATATAGTTAGATTAATATATAGGTATATAAATATTCATATATTTTTATTTTAAATAAAATGTATATTAGTTATTATTTAGATAAAGCTAATATATTTTACTTTTAAATATATTTTGTTATTTATATTTATAATTACTTTTTTATGTTTTAAAATATGAAAAATATGTATATATAGTTATATATTTGATTATAAATAGCAGTGCATTATACAAAATGATAAAATTCCAAATACATAATATTAATATGAATGAAATACCTTGGAATAAATTCAGTCCCCACCAACAAAATCCAATAATACCCTCTTTAATGAGGATGAAAATCCACAAAATGTTAAAAAATTGGGGTACCCCGACTAAAAAATCAATTTTGGAGGCCTTATGGGCATTTTTTGGCCTTGAAAAAACCTTAACCTTGATCGCCCTAGTCACAGAAGTGTATATCTCATTGCAAGCTTCGATTTGATATGTGGTAGAGCTCAAACGGACACCCGGATCAAAATTTACGGCCGTTTGAAGTTTGAGTTGCGTTTTCAACATATTTTGGATCTTTTTTTATTTTTTTTTTATTTTTTAGTCTTCAATTTTTTATTAAATGAGTATTACACCATAATAATTAGAAAATTAATAATTAATTTTTTTTTAATTTTTTTATAAGCCATTTTCACTAAATATCTTATATATTAAGTGTAACTGTATATTTATACTTATCTAAAATATATTTAAAATTATATTTTAAAAATATATATTATATTTATATCAATATAAATATATCTATATATTTAAATATTAATATATTTTTTTAATAATTTTTTTTGGAAGTATACCCTTTATCAGCGCTACTAAAAAAAACACTGATAAAGGGACGCCCTTTAACAGCGCTAAAAAGGAACTCCTAAAGGGGGTACCTTTATCAGCGCTTTTTTTAGCGCTGATAAAGTTACCCCCCTTTATCAGCGCTTTTTTGTTAGCGCTGATAAAGGGTGGCGCTGGCCTTGACCAGTTTTGTGGTAGTGACCCTTTTTTGACTTTTTATAAGAAGTTTATAAAAGAATCTTTCCGTAGTTTTCTAAACAAGGTCCTTTTTAACCTTTTTGACAGAATTAAGGTAAGAATGTATTTTTTAACTTATACTGTGGGTGTGACTATTTTCCACCATTATAAAGTAATCTAAGTTTCCCTTACAGTCTTATAAGGATATTTTCAAAGTAAATGTTTTATTTTATATTTATGTGACTTTTAAATGATTTAAAAAAAAGAGTTATTTCTCTCAAAAGGTTTTGATTTCATCTATGTCAACATACTTTGATGGATTTTAAGCTTATTTGAAGTTTATTTATTATGATACAAAAGTTCAATATAGTATTTAAGGTTTGGTGATATGATTGACTATGGATGTGTTATTTTTATACCATTTATGGTTTATGGAGAAAGTATTGACATTTCGTATGCTAGTTTTAATATGAATGTTTATTTAATGTTTAAACCTGTTCATATGCGGAATGCATTGGACTTAGTAAGTGACGAGTGGAGCCCGCTATAGCTTCTCGATGCATCGGTAGGTCTCATGAGACAAACTAGTGTCTTGGACCAAGGCCTTGACGAAATCTTATTTGTATTCTTAGCACGAGGCTTTGACCATGTGGTTATGATAGTCTGGCATTATGGATTCCATCATTATGAAAGTGGTTATTGATATTGCATGTGATTATTCTACTATTAGAATATCCATGTGAATAAGTAAATGGAATTTTTTTCCACATTATGCTGAAGCTCAAGTTTAAAAGGCTTTTGTTTTAGTTATACATTGCCTTAAATGTTTATGCTTATTTATGAATGTTTCTGCTATATTGTTAGCCTTACTGAGCATCTGAGCTATCCCCTTTATATGTTTTATTTTTCCTAGGATGTGAAGAAGTATTTTATGACTGACCTGTAGGGATAGTCTGAGGGGATACAAGCGTGGATTATGGAGACTATGTTGTTGTAGATTTCATTTTATGATGTAATGTAAGACTTATGAATGTATCTAGTGATTTCAAGGCTACTAAACTAATCAGTCATTCGAGACTTGATCTTTTATGATCATGCCCATGATACATAATAATGCACCGACTTTGGGATTCTCGGGTCGGGGCATTACAGTTGGTATCAGAGGATGTTTAGTACAAACCTTTGGAGGTAGATTTAGATAAACATTGATTAGAGAACATAGACCTAAGATGGACTTTGAGGATTTGTATAGAAGAAATTCCTAGAATTTTGGTATTGTAGAGATTTTGTGAGTTTTACAAGAAATACATCCCTTTCTAGATACGAGAAGGTAGAGGTGGATCTGGCACATATGTACCTAGCGGTAAAACCCGAAAACACCGCTTTGAGCTAGACTCGAATGGGAACTGATGCACGACAACAAGCCTTATTGCACTCTTGGTTACAACACTCCTAAGGGATATGATTAAGATAATTCTCATTTTCTTTACAATCCAATATGAAGGGTTTATGAGTAAATAATTTTTCAAAGAATTTTTTTTATGATTATGGATTATATCCATAAACTGTTCAATTTATGTTAAGTGTTTTACAAGTTTGGAATTATGTATTTCGATTCATAAACTGATCTAGTTTATGACATTATTTAGAAATGGAACTTAGTGGAAGGAATGGAAACCGTACCAATGCACACACTCCATGTCAGAATTTCCCTCCTGCTCAAGATAATTATAGTGGAGCTGGTAATACAACTGGTGCTGATCAGCTTATCACCATACTGGGAGAACTCACTCAGGTTATGAATAATAACCTTACCTGTATGGAGCACCCTGATCCGCAACATGGAGGATCAATGTTAGATCACTTAATAAGGCAACAACCACCAACATTCAATGGGGGTACAAATCCATTAGTAGCAGAGCAATGGATAAATTCCTTAGAGAAAATATTACATGCCTTGGGGAGTAATGAAAGGTAAAAAGTTATCATGGAGTTTTACCACCTCACTGGAGATGCTGATCAATGGTGTTCATTGATTCAAAACACAAAGGATGACGAGGAAGTATCAAATATGTAATGGAGGGAGTTTAAAGAGATTTTCTTAGAAAAACAATTTCCTCATGACCATCGAGTAGATATGGAAAGACAATTTCTGAGTCTGAGACAAAAGGAAGATGAGAATTTCACCAAGTATGAGGATAACTTTACAAGGTTAACGAGGATGCAGTAGATTATGTACCTAACCCTAGGAGTAATATTGATTGATTCTTTGATGGGTTCGTTATTTATAGTGATGAATCAAAGAAAGGACTTGGTTGTGTCCTTATGCAGAATGATAGAGTTATTGCCTATGCACCACAACAGCTGAAAATTCATGAGAAAAACTATCCTACTCGTGATCTTGAGTTAGTTACTGTAATATTTTCTTTGAAGATATGGAGATAGTATCTCTATGGTGAAAAATGTGAGATATATACCGATCACAAGAGTTTGAAGTATATTTTCTCACAAAAAGAACTCAACATGAGGCAAAGCCAATGGCTTGAACTACTCAAGGATTATGATTTCACGATACACTACCACCCAGGGAAGGAAAATAAGGTGGTAGATGCTTTGACCAGAAAGGATCATGGAGTTTTGAATAAGATGAGAGTTGAAAAGGATCCTATATACATGGATCTAGTAAAGATGGATATGGGAGTCACCATGGAAGGTGAAACCTCAATATTATTTCAAATGGTTGCCAAAGCATCTTTACTAGAAAATATAAAGAGTTCTCAAACCAATGTTGAAGAGTTTAAAAAGAAGATTAAAGCTTGGAATGATGGGAGATTGAGTGAATTTGTGTATGAAGATGGAATTTGGAAATTTGGGAAGATACTTTGTGTTCCCGATATACCTAATTTAAAAAGGGAATTGTTAGATGATGCTCATAGTTACAATTCCTCTATAGACCCTAGGAGCACCAAAACGTATAGAGATTTGAAGGAAATTTTTTTGTGGGAAAATATGAAGAGGGAGATTTCTGATTTTTTGTCAAGATGTATGGTTTTTCAACAAGTGAAATCTAGAAGGCAATAGCCTGGACGAGTCATGCAACCTCTTCCCATGCCTGAGTAGAAATGGGATAATATTACGATGAACTTTATCATGGGACTACCAAAGACTCCTAGAAAGAACAATGCAATATGGTTCATTGTTGATCATCTTACCAAGTCAGAACATTTTATTTCTATAAGAGAAGATATACCACTTGAACGTATAGCACAACTATATATTAATGAAGTTGTGAGAATTCATGGAGTACCCTTATCGATTTTTTCTAATCGTGATCCCCGTTTTACATCAAGATTCTGAAAAAGTCTTCAGAAGGCCTTGGATACTGAACTTCGTTTGAGCACTGCCTACCACCCTCAAACAGATGGACAATCAGAACGGACTATTCAAACCTTAGAAGACATGTTGAGCTCATGATCACTTGAATTTCAGGGTATGTGGGATCAATATTTACCTCTGGTGTAATTTTCTTATAAAAATAGCTTCCATTAAAGTATTCAGATGACACCATATGAAGCGTTATATAGAAAGAGATGTCATACACCAACCTGTTGGGATGACGTTGGTGAAAGAAAACTTGTAGGCCCAAAACTGGTGGAGGAAACGATGGAAAAGGTAAAGGTAATCCAAAACCACATCAAAGCAGCTCAAATTAGGCAGAAGATATTTTCCAATAACAGAAGGAAGGATTTAGAATTTCAGGTAGTAGATCATGCTTTCTTAAAGGTATATCCATGGAAGGGAGTTATACATTTCAATAAGAATGGTAAATTCAGTCCCAGGTACATCGGACCTTACGAAATTCTAGAACGAATTGGAGTTGTAGCTTACTATTTGGCAATGCCGCCGAATCTCTCCCAAGTTCACAATGTGTTTCACATATCACTATTGAGAAAATACATTCCTGGCCCAATGAATGTACTCATCTATGAGGAAGTAGAACTAGAACCCGATCTACCTTATTGCGAAGATCTGGTCTATATTCTTGATATAAGAGAAGAAGTGTTGAGAAACCAGACGACTCGTCTGGTAAAAGTTCTATAGAGAAACCATAAGATTGAAGAGGCAATGAGGGAACTCGAGGAACTTATGATGAAAAACCACCCGAGTCTTTTTATGTAGTAATATTCTATAAATTTCGAGGACAAAATTATTTGGAGGGGAGAATGTAACACCCCAAGCTTCTACAGTACGCTTCTCTTTGAATAATACAGTAGCGTCTGTTGTACGCAACTTCGAGTTCTAACACACCACAACCAATCAAACTAGCCATTATGAATAGTAATAACCACCTTTTGAAATTATATAAATTTTAAATTCTAAAATGGACTTCATTTTTGTATTCAGAATACCGAAATTATCCAAGGGTGAAATTTAGGTATTTTTCTCAAAACATTCAATTTTTGATGAATAGTGAAAACACTGAGTTATAGTTTAAAACTGATTTTTTATTAAATAATTATTTATTTTATTTAAATTTATTTTTGGTAAAAATATATACATAATACTTATATAAGTACAATTTAATTCATTGGAGTCAGTTTATAATAATTGTAGATATATAAAAATTTTATTGAACTTTCAACGTCATTTACCCATCTCTTAGGAGAATTTTCAATTTCACATAAAACATAATTTTACCTCTTCTGTGAGGGGAATTTCAAAAATCCAAGAGACACGGTTAATATCAAGGAGTAAAATGTGGTTCAATAAGATAAAAATAATTTTTGGTGAATAGAAACTTTTTACTTTTATTTACCACGGTTAAAAGTAAATAGGGTAATTAAGGGTAAAAATGATATTATTATTACACTAAAACATGTCCTAATTCTATTGGATAAGTATAATTATACCAAAAAAACCTTATTAATAAAATATGAACCTCTTTGGTCCACTTTGATTAGATTAGGACATTTATTATTATTTAATTCAAAGACGAGTTAAAAGAGATAAAATCAAAGTTAAATAACTAAAAAAAATTTAATATAGGGTTATACATAATATAAATTCGATTATAAATATTCATTAGAAAGATAAAAATAATTCCTACATAATTATATTTTATTTATAATTTTTAGACATTAAATAATTTAATTTATTTGTGACACAATGGTGATGAAGTAATTACCTAATTAATCAAATATTAAAATAATTGATATTATAAATATCAAAATAAATTTAATTGGAGACTTTTTATGAATTACACTAATTTTATAGGTTAATATAACATATTAGGGTTTGTTGTAGGATTTATCTTCGAAGTAATAATGCTGTTATGAATTTAGAAAAAAAAATACCAAATAGTGTCAAAATTGACATAAAAGATTTTAAAAAAAATATATTATATTATTAACTCATATTATATTCCTAAAAATATAAGGTTTGAAAAAAGGACATATATAATGATCGGTGTATCATAAATTAACCACTTGGGGTTCTCTTGAAAGTATATAGTAAGTTTAATAACCATATAATATAAAAATACAAAGAGACATGGTAAATGTCAAACTATTTAACTAAGAGTTAAATATAAATGATAAGGTCAATATAGTGACCCAAACCTGTCTAAAATATATTTTTTGAAAGGATTTCGACCCATAACTACCTTAACCTTAAAATAATCCACCTTGGATCCATTAGAAACCGAATATGAATTTATTATAAAAAAATATGTCTAGATTTTCCAAAGGTTCCCCACACCGCTATTATAAAAGGGCACTCTGACTTATCTCTAATTCACACCATAAAATCCTATTGTTTCGGCCAACCCCTACCCAAATATTCTATAAAATTCCCTCACTTAAACGTAGAGTCATTAGTTTGATCAGAAATGCACCCTAAGGATCCCTTTTGATCAAATCAAAAGGAAGAACCCGAAAAAGAGGTAATGTTTTCACCACCCTCTTTCAAGTTCCTTTCATCTTCAACTTCTTCTTTCTTTGTTATTTCCATTTTAAAATAATAACTCCAGTATATTCTATATACTGTGATTTTATTATAAATATGTTACAACCATATTCAGTGTTCTATACATCCTTTGAATGACATGTCACCATACGTGCGTACGTACGGCTTACCGTCTCCACGTCGTGGTGTAATTGTTATTCAAAACATTATTATTTGGATTAGTATGATAATGATGCGTAATTGAATTAAATATTAAATATTAAATTTTAATTATTCTTTATATATGATATACCATCCAATTATATATTATTTTAATATCAAAATAATGATATTGTCACTCATGCGTACGTACGAACTACCGTCTCCACGAACGCGATTAGATTCATTCCCCATTGTATCCATTCAAGTATAATTTTCATTTGATGATTAAAAATAATTTTTAAGGAATTGATATCATTCTGGATATGAATAAGATACAACCTATCCATAAAAACATGACTTATATAACAAAACATATAAAATAAAATGAGTAAGTTAACACCCGAAACGACGATAATACTAAGATATTGTTAACAAAGCAATGTTAAAAGATCATATATGATATCATATTAATGAATATGATTCCTGTATAATTTAATAACAACTATTTCACTATTATACAAGAGGTTAAACTACTCTCAACCAAGGAAAAGTACAAGTTAAGGGTTTATTTCACAATCTCTTCATTATCCGAGGTTGTTTTTACGTAATTATATACTGGGACCTCTTTATCATCCACATCCATGTTTCTTAAATATGTATTTCAAATTATTCTTACTATTTTACAGACTATGGGTTGAAGTCATTTATACCCTTGTTTGAATTTTTATAAAAAGTTTATAAAGGATTTTTTCTGTCATTTTCCAAACAAGGTCCTTTTTAACCTTTTCGATAGAATTAAGGTAAGAATGTCTTTTTTAACTTATACGGCGGGTGCAGCTATTTTCCACTGTTATAAAATCATCTATGCTTCCTTTACAAAATATTATAATGATATTTTCAAAGTAGTTTTTTTATTTTATAATTATTTGACTTTTAAATGATTTAAAAAAAGATATATTTCTCTTAAATAGTTTTGATTTCATCTATGTCAACATCTTTTGATGGAGTTTAAGCTTATTTGAAGTTGATATATTATGATACAAAACGTCCATATAGTATTGAATGTTTCATGATATGTTTGACTGTGGATGTTTTATTTTTATACCATTCATGGTTTATGAAGAAAGTATTGACATTTCATTTGCTAGTTTTAATATGAATGTTTTTGTTATGTTTAAACCTGTTCATATGAGGAATGCATTGGACTTAGTATGTAACGGGAGGAGCCCACTATAGCTCCTCGATGAATCGGTAGGTCTCATGAGAAAATCTAGTGTATTGGAACGAGGCCTTGACAAAATCTTATTTGTAGTATTGGCACAAGGCCTTGACTATGTTTTCATGATAGTCTGGAATTATGCATTCCATCATTATGAAAGTGGTTATTGATATTGCATGTGATTAGTCGACTAGTAGAATATCCATGTGAATAAGTTAATGACATTATTTAATTTTATTTTTTCCATATTATTCTTAATTTCAAGTTTAAAAGGATTTTGTTTTAGTTATACATTGCCTTAAATGTTTATACTTATTTATAAATGTTTCCGCTATACTGTTATCTTTACTGAGCATCTGAGATCACCCCTTTCTATGTTTTATTTTTCCCAAGATGTGAAGAAGTATTTTCTGACTAATATGCAGGGATAATCTGAGGGGATATGAGTGTTGACTATGTATACTATGTTGTTGTAGTTTTCATTTTATGATGTAATGTAAGACTTAAGAATGTATCTAGTGATTCCAAGGCTACTAAACTAATCAGTCTTTCAAGACTTGATCTTTTATGATCATGCCAATGATACATAATAATACACCGACTCTAGGATTCTAGGGTCGGGGCATTACAATATGAATGTGTGTATTTTTCCATATAATTCATATTATTATTAATGCATATAATGAATCATATACTTCAATGTATTTTTGAAAACAATGATGAAATATGTGCATGATGATGTAAGGCATGTGAGGTATATCATTACTGATATGATATTGACTAAATAAGTCAATAAATAATTTTTTCTTCCAATTCTAGAAGAATATATCTCAAACCATTTGATTTAAATAATATTTCATGAAAAAGGCCATTTCCATTGTTGTTTATTAACAAGTTCAATTCAGAGAGTCATGTAATGATATTCAAGCTTATAGTATGAGGACGCATTTTAAAAACCTTCTTGATGAGATATCAAGACAAAGGGATTATATTAAACATTTATGGTCTATATGAGATTTTTGTTATTTTGATATTAACATCATCCCCTATGGGTTACTTGAAGATTGGCTAGATGTTAATATTTCATTTCAGGCAAGATCACCTAATTACACTAAGAAAGAGGCCTAATGGTTCACACACTAAGTGTATCTATAATATAAATTGAGATATATTTTAATCTAATATTAATATTAAAATTATTCTGTATACCAAGGAATAATGATTATTTATGCGATACTAATAGCATAAATTTAACCAGAAATCATTTTATTTGGACTGATTTGCAAGTTAAATTTTAAATGAATATTTAATCACATGTTTGTGAGATTAATATTTATTTATTTGTTGAATGAATAATATAATGATATTTATTTTCTAAATAAATATTTAGTATTCAATATTTGATAAATTTATAAGAGGACTGATGATCTGAGTTAGGGGTCTGATTGGAAATAATATATTTATTTAATATCACTTAAATAATATTGAATTATTTATTATAGAATAATGATATTTAAATAATATGTGAGTTATCACATTCCTTGGAAATCATAATATTATTATCACTAAGCACGTGGATTATATAATATAGATAAATTTTTTAAGGGACTATATTCAATAACTAATTATACAAATCTTAGTATATAATCCATGTTATATAATTTCTATGTTAAAGAGTATTGTTGTGAACTCTATATTCTATTAAGAGAACTCTATCAAGACCGTATATAATTCTCCCAATAATTATCTCAAGAATTAGAATTGATCTTCCTAAACCTCCTTCCTAAGCTTGATAGAACTAAAGAGAATCATTCAAGCCTAAAGAAATTCTCATAGAAACTAATTGTGAATGACCTAAGATAATCGATACATCTATTCTTGAACTAATAGTTATATCAATGAAGTCATAATTTTTTGGATCACACATGGATACTACTAGAAGGATTTTAATTTGGATCCTTCATTTAAATAATTTTACAACAAGAACATCAACCAGTTGGATCATCAATAAAGAAATAATTATCATGTGATGTAATTATTTTTATAAATTATTTATAAATTATTTAAAGAAACTCCTCTTTTCGAATATTATAGGGGTTGCGTCACCCTTTTATTAGGATTTATCCAAATAAATGGATGATTTTTTTGGGAATCATCCCAACTGCTTCTTTGGGGCATGAGAACCTTTAATCTATATATCCCATTACATTATTTAAGAGGTTTATGTTTCCAGTCATGTGGAATGAACACCCACTATCAAGGAACCATTTATTACTTTTTTAATAGCTTTGAATTCAATTTTAGCTAAGATAACATTCTTATTATTATTTTTTCTTTAAAATATATCCTTATTTGATTTGTCCCACAAGATGGTATCTTCTTATTTATTTTAACATAGCCTGTGGGTTCATACTCTTCCTCCTATAGTGGGTAAAAAATGTTCTCCAAGTTAATAATGTTTTTTTGAAATGAATATTATTATATTCAATTCTTATGAGAATATTTTTTATATATCAACTCCCTATAGTTCACAGCTTTGTGACCAATGTTAGAAAAATGATAAAAATATCTAACAAATATTTTCTTTTTGTGATGTAGGATATATTATCATCCTATTTTATTTACTGCGAATCACTTCTCCTATCATGTAGATTTTCAAATCCTTGAAATACTTCTTTTTATGGATATGATGGCCACAAAGAGGATGAGTATATCATCACCCATAGCTTCAAAAAATATAGAAGAAGAGTATTATTATTAGTTGTCTGTGAATCCAATAACTATATTGGAAATAGATGCCTATGGATGGAAATAAAAGGTCTATCTAGAAGAATTTTGGATCCTTGTGTGATTATTGGAGACTTCAACTCTATACTTTATTCTCATGAGAAAATCAGACCTGTAAATAGAAATGACTGTATGTATGATTATAGAGCTTGTGTTGAGTAAGATAATATTACAGAAATCAACCTTATTGTTTCTAAATTTACCTAGTGTAGAAGAATCTTGAGCAGAATGAGAGAAATAAGAATTCATTGGGCCTTCATGAATGATGTCACTCTTGGAAATTGGAGATAGAATTTTTATTTTACCTTGTACAAACAAAATTCTTATCATAACCCCATCCCATTGAGTCTTATTGATAATATGGGGAGGTAGACTATTTCTTTCAGGTTTAAAAGTTATTGGACTACTCTTCCAAATTTTTCAAAAATATTCCGAGATACTTGGGGCTTAGATAAGTCCAATATAAAATCTTGGATACGCATATATAAAATAACAATGATCAAGATCCGAATGAAAGATTGTAGAAATAGAAAGTTCATCCTGCTCGTTGAGGAGATTGATTCTCATTAATTCTCTATTCATGACTTACAGGAATTCATCAATTGGAAATTTTTTGGAGACATTGATGAAGAAGATCATATGCCATCTATGTTATAGAATCTCATCAAGATCAGGTATAAAATTAGAAGGGATATATTCAAAATCAGGTGGCATAAATATGGAGATAGAAACAAAAAGTTCTTCAATGTCCTTCAATGGGTCAGAACGGCCAACATTCCACTCTCTCTTATCAAATATGGAGATCTTATCCTTGATGAAAGGAGGGATCTTTCCAGTTACACTGTTTCTATCTATAATAATGAATTCAATGGGCCACTAAATAATATGAGGCTCTTGGATGAAATCACTATTGAGTTTATCACTGAATTGGAAAATTCATTTCTTACTGTCATTACCTTATATATTAAAATCAAGGAATCTATCTTTGGAATCAAAAAAGATTGTTCTCCAAGGCTGGATGGATTAAAAAATATATTCTTCAAATTTTATTGGGATGTAATTCAGAAATATGTATGTAACCTTTTCAATATTTTTTTTAATTTGGATCCTTATAATAAGGGTTCAATACCCATTTTATTTCTTTGATACCAAAAAATGGATAATGCTAGTGACATCACTCAATTAAATCCAGTTTATCTTGTTAACACCATTCCAAAAGTGATCAAAAAAATTATTTCCAAATGACTTGCTAGTATATCGGATGGAAACATATCCTAGAACCAATTAGGATTTTTAAAAGGGAGAAACATCTAGGATTTCTTGCTCACTACCTCTGAATTTGTCAATCTCCTTTGAATGTCCACCAAGAGAGGCAATGTTTCTCTTAATATCAACATCAGGAAGTCCTGTGATATAATTTTTTAGGGTTTTATAGGTGATTTTCTTCAAAACAGTGGTTTCAATGCAATATTTATCCATTGGAGCCAAGTACATATTGGGTTTTCTTATATTTCTACTCTCATAAGTGGGTCCCTGAAAGGATACTTCAAGTGCTTCAGGGGAGTGAGTGTAACTTCCCAGGAAAATAAATAATATGACATTTTCATATTTATTAATATTTATGAATTAAATATTAATTTTATTTTAAATTGGATTCTATATTCAATGGAATACCTGACACGCAACAATAGGTTTCTTTGAAATCTTACGTTGCACACTAATAATATAATATTATTATTATAAATGGTAGTTAACACCTAGAAATTGTATTGGCAGGAATTAATTGAACTAACTTAAATATGATAATATAAGCTTGTTAAATTTTTTTACATTCATCCAAAAAAATTCAGAGGATTATAATGTAAATGAATCTAATTTTAAGCATAATTTACTTTAAAAGAGAGATTTACCGCCTTTTGAAGGAGAAACCTTTTTAAATCTAGTTTCTGTCACTTTTATATATTATATTTGACAAAATAATTTTCATCTTTAGAACTAGGATATAAAAATTTAATTTGGATGATGTTTACATATTTTTCTGATAATGTTCATTTTTAATGAATAGTGAAAAAATGTTGTATTTTAATTCAAAACTTCCTTTTAATCTAATTTATTTATATGGGTAGATTATCTTTTTAATTGGTTTTAAAGTTTAAATAGATTATATTTTTACCATTTAACCCAATTTTGGCCATTAAAACTAATTTCACTTCGAAATTAGACATTTACAAGTATCAATCTTTTGATAATGATTATTTCTTAAAAACACGCTTTTTATTTTGACGATGGGAATTAATTATAAAATGAATTAATGAAACTTATATGCTTGGAATTTGATAAAATAGAAATAATTTTTGAATTTTTAATATCAAATTTATCTTAGAGTAAATTTTTGGAATTTTTCTGGAAACCTTCAATTTTTTATGAATAGTGAAACCACTAAGTTGTAGTTAAAAAAGATTTTTTCATTTAAATGAATTTTTACCGCTTCTATGAATATAATTTCAAAAATCTCACATACATGGTTGGAATTAGTATTTAAAATGTGGGTTAATGGGAAGAAAATAATTTTTGGTGAATAGTAACTTTTGACTTTTATTAACCATGAATTAAGGTAATTATGGTAATTTAAAGTGTAAATAATGTTATAATAATAAACAATTACCTTGAAACATTTCATACCCTTACTGTATGAGTAATGGAAGACCAAGATAATCCATGGGTTATTTTTGGGACCCCATGGATCCACTCGGGTAATATAATGACATTAGAAACTTTTTATTTAAAGTAAAAATAATAATATCATAAACATGTATTGTTTTACTAAAAAAATTAGTACATGGGGTTATATAAGTTATATTTTCAAATATAAATATTCTTTTAAATATAAAAAGATTTCCTACATCATGGTATTTTGTTTTATAATTTTTAGACATCTAATAAATAAAATTATTTATGACACAATGGTGATGGAGTGTTTACTTCATTAATGGATGATTTAAATAAATATGAAGATAAAAATTAAAAAATATCCAAAACAAGTCCAATTCTTATTGGATGATTTTATTTTGAACTTTGTCCACCTTATCTTAGAAGTTAATGATTTTTGGACCCTTAGAAACCGAAAATCATTATATAATAAAATAATATTTTCAAACAATCAAAAAGAGCCCCTCCTCTCCCTTATAAAAATCTGTCACATCCTACCCATTTCTCACACTTCTAAAGCCCTTGTCTCATCCTAAATCTTCTCCAATAGCTTTAAAGATCTCTCTCTTAATCATAAAATCCTTACCTTAGGTAGAAAGCACTTCAGGAAACCCTTTTTGTTCAAACCAAAGGGAGTTACCTGATTTAAAGGTAACGTCTTCTCTTGAGTTCATTTTTTTTACTTTACTTCTCCAACCCCATAATATATTTTTATTAATTTCTTTTATAACAAGACCAGTATAATCAATATACACAGATTTTTTTATGAGAATTATTCAAGCTACATTTACACACACCTCCATCGAATGGGTAAAGAACACAGTGTTTTAGTGGACGATGAACTACAGCCTCACGAAATGATGATTGTTCAATTATCTCCTTCCACCTCTCATGGTGTCCAGTATGATGGAACTGTATCTATGTATGATATATATTATATTTATGTTTTCTTTATACTTCTTTATTTTCCTTTTTATATCATACCTTGTTGGTACCCATAATGGGTAAATGTGATAATTTCATTAGAGGAAGTGCAGACTACCACCCCCTCAAAGTGATATGACTCGTTCATGCCATACGTGGAATGTATAAAGGATATAATTTATGAACTTATGTAACATATATGACACAAATATTATACTTAAATTATAATATAGCTATGAATCACTATGTTTTAATTTCATTAAAATATGAAATAGAAATGGAGGTAGCATTCATGCGTACGTACGGCTTACCGTCTCTATGAACGGTGCATTTCATTTCTTATCTCCAAATGTTATGTACTATTATAAATACATATATATACTGGATATATATTAAATATATGAAATATAAATTATGAATATAATTATATAGATAATATAATTTTGACCACATGGACAACATATAATTATAAAAAGTTCATTTTTGACTCAAGTTCCGAACATTGACAAAATGTCCGTTATGAGCTCAAATAATTAACTAATTGTTATAGTAAGGTAATAAGGAATATAAAATGAATAATAAACTGGAAAAATATCCTTAATAAATTATAATGTAACTTAAGTTTATTATTCAAGAAGAACAAGGAACATACGAGCGAGTCAAGTCGGACAATGAGGTAAGGGGTTTCTTATCTCACTTTTAATTCTGTGGGATTTCCATTGTTCACCACTAATTTATTAAATGTGGTGTATTGTGTACTGCCATTTTATATATATTATCATGATTCTCTTTATATTCATTTTATTCTGTGAATCATTTGGTGTTTATTAACTTTCTTTCATATGACTGGATTGATTACAACGTGGTAAGGGATTCTTATCTCCCTTTTAATTCTTTGATATTTCCATTGTTTTCCACTTATTTATAGCATGTGGTGTATTGTGTACTACCATGGGATTTATATAATCAGTATTATGTTTATATTAATGGTTTTCTGTGATTCTTTTGGTGGTTAGTAATTTTTGATCATACGATTCGATTGAATACAACATGGTAAGGGATTTTCATCTCACTTCTTATTCCTGTGAGATTCATGGTATATTTGCCACTATTTTCATTTTTGTGGTGTATGTACTAACCATGATTATACTATTTGTGTAATATAATTTAATTTATGGGTGTTTACATATTCATTATATGCTCCTTCTTTTATTGGGTGTACGTTTCAAAAATTACCAAATTGGTAAGGGAACCTTTCACCCTCCTCTTTTAAGTCATGACTTCCTTCATGTTGTGTCTTATAGTTATATTTTATTATGTGGGGGATTGTTATTATATATCCTTACTACTATAAATTTCATGTCCAAATGATGAGAGACCCTTTCTGCTCGCATCAATTGATTTTCTGAATTTTTATGTGACGTTGTTAGGCTGCCAAATTTTACGTAAAAGGAATCACATCTTCTCTTTTCTTTCATGTTTCCTTTTCATGTGGAATGTCATTAAAATTTCCATACCATGTTCATATCTACATGTTATTATGTATTTATAATGTATTATATGTTATTTATGAGTTTTTTACTCTTTTACCCTCTCTTTTTATTATTTTCTAAAACCAAGTTATGTATCCGTTATGCTGTAGAAATTTCATCTCAAAATTTCTCTCTCTTTCTCTCAAGAAATTATCTTATTTTATATATGTGAATTCCAATACCTATTTCGTTTCTATGGGTGTTCATAATTATAAAAAAATGAGATTTTTTTAATTGACATAATTGTATCCCTCACTCCCTTTCTATGGGTTATAAATGACATAATGATCTTATTTTGAAGCACTTTTAAAACGTCATGATTTTGGAATGAATCAATTTATTTTATTATCTATGGGTTATTTATGAAATATTTGATTATGATATATGTGGATCACATGAAATTAAAGACATATTTAGGGTGTGCCCTGATAGCGCTCCAATGCATTGGGTAAAGAATTAATCTATAGAGATGACAAGTTTCACGATACATTGGTGAATAATCTTGGTAATTTTTATGACACCTTGGGGATGGACCGTGGTGACATGTTCATGAATGTCTAAATTAAATGTTGTAGCCACATATTCAAGTTAATATTGATGATATTTTTATTAGGATATTCCTCTTTTACCATTTCTCATGTCTTTTTGTTTTTCATCAAGTTCTTATTGATATCACAAGTACACTAATTCCCTTGCTTTCCTCACTAGGCCTTCTGTTCACCCTTTCCTTCAATTGTATGTCTCCAGGTTATGAGATGTAGTAGTTGTATATATAATGAACTCTTCAAGAATATTTTCAAGGGGATTTAAAGTAGTGTTTAAGTTTTCATGTTTTTATTCCTGATTTCCAAGATAATATACTTTAAAAAACCTCATTTTTTTAAAATGCAATGAAAAGTTATGAAATAAATTGGCGGGATGCTATAGTTGGTATTAGATGATAGTTTAGTTATTTATGGGAATTAGGCTATGAAAAGTTTTGGAAGAACCCTATAAAAAAGCTTAAATATAGGAAAACTTACTTGTATTTTGGTGAGCATGGAGTAAGTGGTTTATCAAGCAAAAATACATCCTTGTCAGGATACGAGAAGAAATACCTTAATGTGTTGGGATGAAAATGAAAGGTATAAGAAAACCTTTAAAGTTAAAACATGTTAGGGTTATTTTTGAGTTTTATGAAATTGACAACACACAGACTGTGTAACAACCCGTTGCGTCAGACAAAGATGTGGGAATCAAACCATTACCAATGTGTGATTGGGTTTTATCACCAACCACTAGCCTACGTTAAGTCCCTTGACAGTATGACTTATTATTTTTAGTTAAATGATTTTATGGATCAAGAATAAGTTGATTTTGGGATCTTATGTTTTATCAAATGGATATCCTTAGTATAAAAAAATGATTTGGTGATTAAATGATAAAGGTTATTTTGGAATATGTTTTCTCTTTTGGAATACTATATGCCCAAGGAAAATAAAATACTATAGGATTTCATTTTTAGAGGAATGGTTGAAATTTTTATCTTCTAATAATAAATGTATTAATTGTGGACATATGGTTATTAGGGTTATTTCTAGAAAATTATTAACCTATCATAGAGAATATGTGATTAGGTTAATTACACTTTAGTATGAGTATTTAAGAGTAGTCGATGTTATTTGGAGATAAATGTTAAGATTTATTGTGGAAGACTATGTGATTAAATCCTTATAAGTTTGTTGTTTCAATCTTAGTTTGGGTTATTATGAAAAATTTTAAGGATGATTGTGTATTGAATGGTCTTTCTTGAGCTTTGGGTACTTTTTGTTGAATTTTAGAGATTAGTAGTAGTATTTATTTTTATAAAGGATTATCCTTTTGGGGGATTATATGATCTTGTACTAACCATTTTTGTTTTATTTGATGTCTAAAGACAAGGGAAATATATAGTTCTTCTTTTCTGGATTTTGTGATTCTCTAGAAGATGATTCTTGTTCTTTTGATGTGACCAAGTCTTTTGGAATGCTCATTATTTGGAGAAAAGATTTGTTTTCGGAAGAAACTTATTAAAGGATGAAACTCTACATGAAGGTAAGTATATTTACTTATGTTTTTATTTTATGTATTAAATTAATTCCTAAAAATTAGGAAGACGAACTTAAAACAAAAACATTCCTGGTTTACGTTTCCTACTGGGTAATCAAAGACCGTTTAACACATCATAAGTTTGTGATTTTCTGGTGGTTAAATTTCTTCTAATCATGTTTTCTATCACTCTCCATCAGAACTGAACGGTCTGTTTTATCTTCCATATCATTTTTTCCTACACAGAATCATAGTATGGGTTAACTTGGGTGACCTCTGTACTTTCAATGAAGATTTCATGACCAATTTTAAAATTGCGAGGACGCAATTTCCAAAAGGGGGGAAGAATGTAACATCTGAGGAAAACAAAGAATATGAAATTTACATATTTATTAATATTTTTTAATTAAATATTAATTTTATTTTAAATGGGATTCTATATGAAATGGCGTACCTGACACATAACAAAATGTTTCTTTGGAATATTACATTGCACACTAATAATATATTATTATTATTTTAAATGGTAGTTAACACCTATCCGTTGTATTGGATATAATTAATAAAAATTACTTAAATATTATAATATATGTTTGTTAAATGATTTTACATTCATCAAATAAGATTCATAGGCTTAAAATGTAAATTAATCTAATTTTAAGCATAATTTACTTTAAAAGGGTGATTTACAGCCATTTGATGGAGAACCCTATTTAAATATAGTTTTTGTCACTTTTACATATCATATATTACATAATAAATTTCATATTTAGAATCAGGACATCAAAATTTACTTTGTATGATGTTTTGATATTTTTTTGATAATGTTTATTTTTAATGAATAGTGGAAAAACGCTGTATTTTAATTCAAAACCACATTTTAATATAATATATTTATATGGATAGATTATATTTATAATTGGTTTTCATGTTTAAATAGATTATATTATTACCATTTAACCCAATTTTGGCCATTAGATATAATTTCACTTTGAAATTGGACCTTAACAAGTATCAATCTTTTGATGGTTATTATTTCTTGAAAACACGCTTTTTGTTTTGATGATGAGAATTAATTATAAAATTAATTAATGCAATATATATGTTTTAAATTTGGTAAAATAGACATCATTTTTTAATTCATAATATCAAATTTATCTTAGAGTGAATTTTTGGATTTTTTCTAAAAACCTTCAATTTTTGATGAATAGTGAAACCACTAAGTAGTAGTTAAAAAACTGAATTTTTCATTTAACTAAAATTTTACCACTTCTGTGAATTTAATTTGAAAAATTTGACATACATGATTTTCATTATTAAGTAAAATGTGGTTCAATGGTATGAAAATATTTTTTTGGTGAAGAGTAACTTTTGACTTTTATTAACCACTATTAAAGGTAATTAGGGTAATTTAAGGTAAATTTTTTTTATAATAGTAAAATATTACCTTGAAACTTTTACTAACTTTATTTGATGAGTAATTTCAGAATAATAAAATCCATGGGTCAATTTTGGGACCCCATGGAGCCACTTGGGTAAGATAATGACATTAATAACTTTTTATTTAAAGTAAAAATAAAAATGCCATAAACATGTATTGTTTTACTAAATAAATTTTTTACATGGAGTTATATATGTTATATTTTCGACTATAAATATTCCTTGGAAATATAGAAATATTTCCTACATCATGGTATTTTTTTATAATATTTATACATCAAATAAATAAAATTATTTATGACACAATGATGATGTCGTGTTTACGTCATTAATGGGTGATTTAAATAAATAAGAAGATAAAAATTAAAATAATATCCAAAACAAGTCCAATTATTATGGGATAATTTTATTTCGAACATGGTCCACCTTATCTTAGAATTTAATGATTTTTGGTTCTTTATAAACCGAAAATCATTATATAATAAAATAATATTTTCAAACTTTCTGAAAGAGCCCCTCCTCTCCCTCATAAAATCCCTCTCGTCCTACCCATTTATCACAATTATCAAGCCCTTGTATCATCCAACATATGCTCCAATAAGCTCTTAATATCCCTCTATTTATCCTAGGATCCTTACCTTTGGCATAAAGCACTTCAAGAAACCCTTTTGGTTCAAACCAAAGGGAGTTACCTGATTTAAAGGTTATCTCTTCTCATAAGTTCTTTTGTTTTATTTTACTTCTCCAACCCACTAAACTATTATTATTCCTTTATTTTATAACAAAACCAGTATCATTAATATAAAAGGATGTTTTATGTGAATTATTATAGCTATAATTACACACACCTCCATCTAATTGGTAAAGAACACACTATTTTTATTGGATGAAGATCTACTGTCTCAGGAAATGATGATTGTTCAATTATCTCCTACCACCTCTCATGATGGAATTTATGATGGAAATATATCTATATATGATATATATTATATTTATTTTTTATTTATTCCTAGGTATTTTTCATCTTATAGCATACCTTTTATAGTTCCCACAATGGGTAAACGTGATAGTTTCATTAGATGAAGTGCGGACTACCGCCCCCTTTAAGTGATATGACTCGTTCATGCCATACGTGGAACATATAAAGGATAGAATTTATGATCTTATATAACATATATTACATTAATATTATAATAAAATTATAATATACCTATGAATCACTATGTTTTAATTTCATTAAAATATGAAATAAAAATGAAAGTAGCGTTCATGCGTACGTACGACTTGCCGTCTCCCTGAACGGTGCATGTCATTTCTTATATATAAATGTTATGTACTATTATAAATACATATATAAACTAGAAATATATGATATATATGACATCTAAATGATGAATATAATTCTGGAGATAATGGACTTTTGACCACATGGACAACTTATAATTATAACAAATTCATTTTTTACTCAAGTTCCAAACATTGACAAAATGTCCGATATGAGCTCAAATAATTAACCAATTGTTATAGCAAGGTAATAAGTAATATTAAAGGAATAATTAACATGAAAAGTATTCTTATGAATTTATAAAGTAACTTAAGTTTATTATTCAGGAATAACAAGGAATATATGAGCGAGTCAAGTCGGACAACGAGGTAAGGGGTTTCTAATCTCATTTTTAATTCTGTGGGGTTTCTATTGTTCTCCAATAATTTATTGCATGTGGTGTTCTTTGTACTTAAATTTGATATATATTATCATTATTATCTTTATATTCATGTTATTTTGTGAATAATTTTGTGGTTATTAACTTTTGGTTATACGACTTGATTGATTACAACGTGGTAAGGGATTCTTATCTAACTTTTAATTCCTTGAGATTTCCATTGCTCACCACTTATTTATAGAATGTGGTGTATTGTTTACTAGAATTGGATATATATTATCAGTATTCTCTTTATATTCATCGTATTATATGATTCTTTTGGTGGTTAGTAATTTTTGGTCATACGATTCGATTGAATATATTATGGTAAGGGATTTTCATCTCACTTCTTATTCCTCTGAGATTGATGGTATATTTTCCACTATTTCCTTTTGTGTGATGTATGTACTGCCCATTATTGTAATATATGTGTAATATACTTTAATTTATTGGTATTTACATATTCATCATTTGATCCTTCTTTCATGGGGTGTGCGTTTTGAAAGTTTCCAAATTAGTAAGGGAACCTTTCACCCTCCTCTTTAAAGTCATGACATCCTTTATGTAATATTTTATAGTTCCATTTTATTATGTGGGGGATTGTTCTTCTATATCCTTACTACTGTAAATTTCATGTCCAAATTATGAAATACCCTTTCCACTCTCATCAATTGATTTTATTAATTTTTATGTGGCACCGTTAGGCTGCCGAATTTTTCGTAAAAGGAATCACATCTTCTCTTTTCATTCATGTTTTCTTTTCATGTGGTATGTCATTAAAATTTCAATACCATGTTCTTATATCCATTTTATTTTGTATTTATATGGTATTATATTTTATTTATCAATGGGTTAGTCTTCTACCCTCTCTTTTTTTTTATTTTCTAAAACCAAATAATATATCTGTTATGCTGTAGAAATTTCGTCTCAAAATTTCTCTCTCTTTCTCTCAAGAAATTACCTAATTTTATATTTGTGAATACCCATTACTATTTTCATTTATATAGGTGTTAATAGTGATAAAAAATAATATATTTAATTCTTTAATTGACATACATGTAACCCTCACTCCCTTTCCATGGTTTATAAATGACATAATGATCTTATTTTTTAAGAACTTTTAAAACGTCACGATTTTGAAATAAACCCACTTCTTTTATTATCTCTGGGTTTTTTATGAAATGTTTGATTTTGATCTATGTGGATCACATGAAAGTAAAGACATATTAATGATTCATCCTGATAGCACTCCAATTCATTGGGTAAATAATTAATCTCTAGAGTTGACAAGTTTCACGATACCTTGGTGAATTACATTGGTAATTTTTAAAAAACCTTGGGGATGGACCTTGGTGATATGTTCATGAATGTCTAAATGAAATTTTTTAGCCACATATTCAAGTTCTGATTCATGTTCTTTTTATTATGATATGCCTCTTTTACCATTGCTCATGTGTTTATGTTATTCATCAAGTTCTTATTGATATCACAAGTAAACTAATTCCCTTGCTTTTCTTACTAGGCCTTCTTCTCACCCTTTCATTTGATTGTATGTCTACAGGTTATGAGATGCAGTAACTGTACATATGATGGACATTTCAAGATGATTTTCAAGGGTATTTAAAGTATTTTTTAAGTTTTCATGTTTTTATTCATGATTTCCAAGACACTAGACTTTAAAGATCCTCAGTTTTTTTAAATGTAATGAAAAGTTATGAAATAAATTAGCCGGATGCCATATTAAGGAATTTATAAACTATTTCATCTATTATATATACCATTTCAGAGGGATACCTAAGTAGGATCATACTTCACATGGTGGATAAGGGTGACCATACTACTATCATCTAGACACAAGGTACCTCTGCTCTCTCACCTTTATTTTTTTCTGATGATATTATTTTATTTACTTAGGGTCATATGAAGAACATCAACAACATCAAGAGTTCCATTTTTCATTATGAAAATTTGTTAGGCCAATAAATTAGTTGGATAATGTCCTTCATCTATTTTAATAAGAGAATTCCAGATTCAAGGAAGGTTTCCATGATTAATGATCTGGGAATAAGAGAGAGTTATTTCCCTTTTACTTATCTGGGAGTCCCCTTGTTTTGAGGAAATCATGAGGCCTCTCATTTTACATATGCTTTCATCCAAATTAGAAGAACTCTTACCTATTAAAAAAATAAAGTCTCTCTCAGTGGAAGGAAGAGTGTGTCTTTTTAAACATGTGGTAGTATCAAAGTTGGTATATTATTTCATGGTTTATTATTAGACTGCGTTAGTTATTAAAATCATAATATTGATGATGAGGAAATTTGTTTGGAGTAGTAGAATCTAGTAAACAAAATTCATCAGAGCCTCTTGGAAATTTTTTTTCTTGCCTCATACATTTGGTGGTCTTGGAATAAAAAATCTATAGTTTTTAAAACATTTTCTTATTTCTAAACTTATACGGTGGTTTATCAATAGTCACTCTAAATCTTTGGCCTTACATAGATATAGATTTTCAGAAAAGATGATTAAAGTAAATTAGAGTTACATGGAGTCCTCTATTTGTCTTGGATTGAGGAAAGTTTCTCAAAAGAATTACATTCTCTCGCATTATCTTGTTAACAGGAATTAACCTCTTAGATTTTGGCATGAAAACTAGATTGGAACTCCAATAATTGAAAATTTTAACTCCTCTGATCAGGTAATTGACCAAAACATCAAATTCAAGGATCAGATTAACAACCTAGATCTTCCCTCTAATGACATAGCTGCATCTGTCTCTATATATGAGTTTCTTAATTATGATGATATTTTCATTTGGGTACCATCCCGCAATGGAATAATTGACTCCAAGAATATCTATATCAATTTTCTCAAAGGAAGTCACAAATGGATTAGTGATCACAATAATTGACTCCTTCCATCCATATTTAGACTTATCTAGAGACTCTCTATCAATAAGGTTCCAGTCAATGCCAACCTATGCAGGAATATCCATTTTCTCTAAATGTGTCATTTTCCATCAACACAGGGACTATGTTGGTCATCATTTATTATGTTGTAAAAATACATCCTCATTTTTGGAGTATATTTATAATTTGTCTGAGGTGAGAACCTTGTATGCTACTTCTTTTTAGTGAATTTTTCATTCTGTTCTTGATATACTGTTCTCAAGTCAACTCACACTACTTTTCCAGGTAGCCTGTTTCGAGATAATTCATGTTATTTGGAGAATCTTAAACAAATCCGTTCAGCAGAAGAAGCGTTTTAGTGCTTGATTTGTTGTTAATAAAATTATAGTGGCAATTAATAATACTAAAAAGATACATGCTGTGATCTAGAGAAACACAATGAGGGACCACATTATTCTCAAGAAACTGAATATTACTGAGAACTTTCTAAAACCACATGGCACACTTGAGGTCTTCTGAACTCCTCCCTTCCTGGATGGCATAAATGTAACATTTATGGGACATAGTGAGGAAATCTAGGGCCTACAGGATGTGGGGCCATTTTTCATAATTATAATGGTGATATTATGGAGGATATCCATGGCCCTTATGGCCATGACAATTCTCTCGAAATGGAAATGAGTGGATTTATCAGAGCTATCTGTATTTCAAGGAAACAAAATTGGAGAAACATATGGTTTAAGTGCAAATTTACCACCATTGTTCATGATTTCAAGATTGGGGTGGTTCACCTCTCACGGAGGATGGAAACGTGATGGGATTATTGTCTGGATGTGCTCTCTTCCATGAATTACATAATCACACACATCTTTCATGAAGAAAACTACCTTTATGATAGTCTTGAAAATAAGGGAGTGAGTGGAGAGGGTTTTTGTTACTCTAGCCCTCTCACTAGGGATATGTTTCCCATCTTTCAATTGGATAAATGTAAAATACCATATTTTAAACTTTTGAATCTTTCCTTACATTTATCTAAGATCCTTTCAGCTCACTCTTCAAAAAAATCTTAAAAAATCTAAATCAGAACCTTCCTTTTACTTCCCCAGGAAAAAATAAATTTATCATCTATTTATTACTCTATTATTTTCTCATATTAAGATCTAGTATAAAATCAAATTTTAATTTTTCATAAAATTATCTATTTAAATATTCATTTAATTCTTTATGATAATATTCGTTTAATTATCCATTTAATTTTATATGATATTCTCTATTATAATATATAATAATTTTTTTCAATAAAAATAACCATTTAACTCTTCTACAAAAATCACTATTCGATTATCCATTTAAATCTATATAAAAATTGGCATTTAAATGTTTGAAAAATTCCATTGATCTTCTCTTCATACAACATCAACTCATGATTCTCCATGTAGTACCCCTAAACCCATTCTCTCATATTTGGTTCAAAAAACACATAACTTAAAACACTATATTTGATACACATATATGAATACAATATATCTCTAACATATAAAATCCAAGTACCATTTACTTTAGATTTTTAAAAAATCAAGGAAAATCACTAACTAATAAAAATCAATTCTTCTCATCAAATAGACATTTTTCAACTATATGAGAATCTAGTAAAACCATAATGTGTCTTTAAAATCACCCAGAAATTATTCACACAATATATTATTCTAGGATTAGTATAACTAATACATTCTTTCATAACCAGGGGAAAAGACAACATAAGTACATGTGAGATCAAAGACCCAGTATGGGTAAAAATGATAATAAAGCATAACATTATATCATAATGAGAATGATCATAATATTTATATCATGAAATAAAGAGTTGGTATCTTTAATACATGGATTAAATAATTATCAAAACATAGGATTATAGAATAATAGGAATGTGACAAGAACATAGAAATGATATCATAAGAATATGCCAAGGATTACTATCTATGATATCATTATAATATACCATAGATTACTCCTTAGGAAAATATCATATCTTAAGGATTACACCCTAGGATATAAAAAGGATTAGTTTTACTCTTTAATTATATACATAGCTTCTCCTAAGACATTAACATTACCCAATGCATTAGAGAGCCATCTAGGCAAAAATTTCATAATAAAAAATCATACATATGCATTCCACATGATTTCAGTCAACATAAAATAAAACCCCAAGGAAATATAATGGGTTTTATATCATTTTCAAGTGGTTCCCTAAGGAATCAATCATGATTTCATTAATAAAAATGACATGATAAACCCATGGAAAATAAATTAGAATCAAATTAATTTTAACATCATTATAGGTAAATAAAACTAAAAAAAAGATGACAATTCATATGAAAATCACACTATATAGGAAATAGATATATGGTTTACACAAAAATTTACAAGATCAATTGATGTTCTGGGAATATAAGGGATAATTATTCAATAAATTAATGGAACATTGGGTATTCACAGAGGAAGAGCATTGTAAGTAAATCATACCTAAACAAGTGGATGATTAAGAATAAAATATATGATGTTTCATACCGTAGATATAAAATATAATTTATTAACCCATTAAAATAAATAAGTTAGATGGTATCATTTTAAGAATACCCTTGATCAAGAGTACAACATAGATAAAGCGGACTTCTAGAATCATTATGAAAATTTATTTTAAAATAAAAATTACCTTGTCCTTTTATTTTTTTAAAAAAAGGAATTTTTAACTAAACTATGAGAATAAAAATTTCTTTGACGAAAACAAAAAAAATAAAAGAGGAATTCTCTTAGAAAATGACAGAGGTATTGGAAGTATATATTCACACAAAAACATGTAAAATAGATTCTTTCCAGTAAAAACAACGCATATAGAAGATGTTAAAAATATTTTCCTCTAATTTTATTACATAAATTCAATGTAGATGAAAAAAACATTAAAAAATTATTTTTGGAATACCTTTTAAAATGTTTTCAACATTACATGAAAGGAAAAAACTTTTTTAAAACTACCTATGTGTAAAATGTTAAAAAACCTTTAATTGTTTTTGAAACCCACATCATAAAAAGGATAATAAAACCATCATTTGAAAAGTGGTGAAGGGAAACTTGAGGGTCACTTAATGTGAAACATATTCAGGTTATAGATCAAACTTTTTAGAGTTGAAATATGTACATGGAAGAAAGATATCCATTAGAAATTATATGAGTTATTTTTAACAATATTGTGATTTTATTTAATGAAACATTTCCTCAATATGGAGGATATTAATAAAGAGAAGTAATAGCGTAGAGAAAGCATAAATATTCTATTTTAAAAGATAATTATTGGAATGAGATACTTGGATGATCAAAATAATGAAGTTATTTAATGACTCTTAGGGAAAATGACATGATTTGAGAAGACAATTTCAAGTTGAGTAACAATTTAATCAAAACCCTTAAAAGAGAATGGAATTAAAAATTAACCTAAAATACCAAAAATTATATTATATTTCATTAGGACATATCATTTGGGAATATTATACACCATATAAATGTAAATTAGTTTATAATGTAAAATTCATCGCAAGAGTTTGAGACACAAATCCCTTGTGACTTAAGAACTTTATAACAAAAACCCCTTGGAATTATTAGATATTGAATTTGAAGTTAAAATAAAATTAATAAAGGTAATTTATGGTATTAAATATCCAATTTATAGTTTATACACAATTTACAATAAAATTGGTTCATAAAATAACTTTTGTTTCCATGAATGTATCTTTAATATGAAACTATAACTTTGTTTACCTACTTAGTCGAAGGTAATCTATGCTCTGCTATAACAAAAATAAATATCTTAATGAAAATTTTGAGAACCATATTCAAAACTAACACTATTTATAATTTATATTTATAATCATTATCTATATTTATATTAGTTATTTTTTTTCCTATTACCCACATCATATGTTTATAGTTTAGACCATTTTTAGTAGTTTTGTTGGAGGGGTGTGAGTATTTTTTCCACTTCCAATATATATCATTAAAAGATAATTAAAGTTATTATAATGTATTACTTATAATTATTTTTGAATTTTAAATTTCCTTCCCTTAGTACTTTAATATTTATCCTAAAAGATGAAATCAAGAATGAACAATGTTTTTTTGTGATTTTGAACCTATAAAGGGTGTTTTCTTAATTAATGAGTTTAATATTAATATATCATATAAATAACCCCTAAAAAATAATTATTTAGATATTTATATCATATTATAATATTAAATAAGTTTTCATAATCATCCATGTTGTAATTTCATAACATTTTTCTGTTGGATCGATATATCTTGATCCTTTTGGATGATATTGGGATGAATTCTTATGGCCTATACTGTGATCAAGGATGCAACTCCATGGGTAGATCTCTATTGTGATCTCATTAGGGGTTGCAGGGGAAACTCACCCCTATTCTAGGGTTGTGGGGGCTAAAGGTCATTGGCCCACATTTTAGGGCACTGTAGTAGCTCTGAGATATTGTAGTAGAGATGAATGTAAAACATCGATAGGGAACTATATTGGTGCAGACATTGGCATGACTACTATAGTATGGTTAACTAATGACACCGATAGGGAACTATATCTATTTGAACTTTTAGCCGCCAACCACAACAGTAGCATGAACTTGGGTAGCTGAGGCACTGTAGCAATACAGACATCTATCAAAATTTTACTCTAGAACAAAGAAAATACTTTGTAGTTTGTGGAATAGTGTTTCATCCTCCTTATTATCCCATTTTAGGATGGGGTTTCTAAGTGTTATAAAATCTTATTCTCTCCTTGTATCTGTGCTCTCGTATTTCATATTGAAGTGATTATGCCACTATGTGGATGTAGGGATTATTCCCAAACTACATAAATATCTATGCCCATGTTCTTATTCTTTATTTTTTAATTTTCTTCATCTTCAAACTTTTTCTATCACTTCAACTCCCGAAGTTTTCGCAACGTTCTCATGTAGGTGGTAAAATCAACCTATAATTGAACAAACATTAACTATATAGGTGAGTATGGTTAAAGAGGTCATTATTTTAACATAATATCACTATAACATAAGAATCTTGATATTTTTTTTATTTTTTAGGATGGTGAACTATACTGAAATGTTTTTGGATTAATAATGAAAAATTGGATGGAAAATGAAAATATGATTCTTCATAGAGGTGGTAGTCCGCACAATATATGATTAAGATTCTTGTTACCCAATAAATGAGAAATTTGAAGGTGGATTGTAAGTGATAATTTAAGAATAATAAATAAATTATATAAATCATATTTATTCTTCAATACCATCATTAAAACCAACCATTATATTTGGTGATGAAAACCCAAAAGCATCACATAGTGGAGGCGGTAATACGCACACATGCACAAACAAAAGTTGTTGTTTTTCTTGGTATAAGGAAGCGAATAAATAATGGTTTTACCAATATTATAATAAAATATAAATACAAAAATGATTAACATTTTATTATAATAATAGTGTAGGGTTATGTTTTGAAAGTAAATAATATGAATTAAATCTTAAGAAAGTTGTTATACCTATGTCGAGACATTGAACCCCCTCTTAATAAAGGCCATAGATTTGAGTGACTATGGATAATTATCTTGAATAGGGAAGGTTGGTCCATAAATTAATTAAAATAAAGGAATTTTAGGTAGGATTTCAATGAAATTTTCAAATAAGATTGGAGTATTGAAAGTTTGGAAGTGATCCCCCTTTATATGTGAGGAAGAGATACTTTTCCATGAAAATGAAAGTAAGTAATGGATAAGAATGGAAAAAATTAAATTTAGGTGAGTTATGTGTGGTATGGTTAGTGATCCATGTAAGTATTAATTTACAACCTAATAAAGTGTTTATATAAGGTATAAAGGTAAAGTAAACATAATGAAATTTGATCCACTTTTGATTAGTCAGTTAAACACTTATTACTCTTTAATAATATTAATCATGATAATTATTTTATTACTAAAAATATATGTAGATCATTATTACCAAAATTAAACATGATTATTAAATTTTTTTTCTCCATTTAACCAAATTGAATTCAAAAAAATGAGAAATTTTGATTTTAAATTAAACACACATAACATATTTTTTTTAAAAAAAGATTGTTTTTAAACATTAAAAGTATATATAAGAAATATTTTTGATGGTTTCATATTTTATTTATAGAAATTTATTTATAGAAAAATAAATAAGTTTTTGTTGTAATAAAATTAATCCATAACATAATTTTAATAAAAATTTATTAATTAATAGGAAAAGCATAAAACAATGTTCTTTGTTAATGAAACATTTTACTTTAGTTCTAAAAATGTTAGTCATGAGTTCTCTATGTTGAAATAATATTTTAAAAATATTTAATTTTATTCATCAATTTCTTATTTTATCACTTAAATGGTTTTATGAAATTTTATTTCATTATTATATATTGATAATGTCATAAAAATATAATTTTCATTAAAATAGAATTTTTGACTAAAAAATTATATTTTTAGGAAATGCTAAAAAATTCATATTAATAAAATATTGATATGATAAATTAAAAAATAATGTAAATTTTACCTAATTATATTTCTAAATATTATTTATATAACATTTAATATAAAATAATAAATATAAAGAATACCAACTTATATTAAAAAAAACTTTATTAGTTATTTTTTTCTAATTTTATTTCATACAAAAGATACAAATATAATGAAATTTAATATTATTTTAATGTATAAATTTATTATATGTTATTATAATGATATTATAAATATGATTATTTTAATTTAATAATGTATAATGAAATTTGTTTAGTGTGTTCAATGTATGATATGAAACTCAGTATTATTTGATGGAATATATATATATATATATATTTAAATATAGGGATATTAAATTCTCTCCCTCATAGATAAATTGAATCATAAATTTTTTTTTAAAAAAATAATTAGGGATATCAAAAATATATACATTACTTAAGATAAAATCACAAATGAAATGTCTAAATTAATATCTTAAGTAAAAGTAGAACTCAAATATTTTTTCTCTATCAAGTTATATGAATCCTTAATTTTACCTTAAAATAAAGATGATTTATAAACTCCTTTTATACACAAAAATCATTTTCTAGTTCCTTTGTCAGATTCCCCAATGTGTTTATTCCCACCCTTTTGACATGAAAGAAATTTTGATTTTTTACTTATTCATCTTTAACACCCATATTTTCACAAGACTCCATCCCTGTCTTATTTAGTGTGACAGTGAATTCATCTTTGATTACTTCTTTGATAATAATTTATGATAGTTTATTTTACCTAATAACAAGACTTATAATCACAATTATTATCTCAATATATTTCAGTTCAGGAAAATCACTACATTTTTCATTGCATCTGTTGTTTTATTTGTTCATACTGACTCTATCAATTACATTAAAATAATGTTGAGGTATGACAATACATAAATTATTAAATATAGAAACGGAAAACTATGAGTATCTAATAATTAATTCATAAATGATTTGAATACCCAAATTTATGAGTTTAGCCTCAATCTTGGTAATAGATGGTCATTTTACTATTAGGTTCTCTAATATGGTTAATTTCTATTAATTATGTTCAAATACATCATAATGGATTGTAAATAAAACATAAATCAACCAATGTATATCCCTTGGGAGTGTTAATCTAGGCTCACAATTAGGGCCCATTCACCATGCACAAGAATGATGATAAATATACACATGAACAACTATTATAAAGGTTTTCACACCAAGATGAATATGTTTTAAAACCACATTTATATGCTAGTGTCTAGACACGGGTCGTCCAACTAATTTTACCTTATCTTAATCCCCAAACAATATAAAATATTAATCACTTCAAACCAAAATTTTTACTTATACCATTGAAACTGAGATCATCCTTAACTCTTTAACCCATGGTTTCATTCCCAAATCTTAAATCATCATCAAAAAATAACATTCTAACATCTAAATTTATCTAAACACTCATCCTATACCAACTATAGTGACCCTATGCCCTCACTCTCATATCTAATTCCAAAAAAAAATAACATACAACCCAAGATTTTATACAAAAATATAATTACAATTTATTTATCACATTTATAATACAAGGACCTTTTTGTTTAGAGTTCTAGAGGATTATTAAAAATTAATAAATAATGAATCCCAAGTCATCTCATTAAATGCTGATTTTTCCATTATATAAGATGCTAGTAAATTCATAATGGGTCTTCAAAGGCACCATAAAATTCCCCACACCAAATAAACTTCTAGCATTTGCATACTGAATACTTTTTCTTTCATAACCAGGGGAAAAGTAAACATAGAAAGGGGTTATATAAAATTCATAGTAAGGGTAAACACGATAAGAAATCATAACATGAGAGATGTGAGACCTAAAATGAAAACATAATGAGAAGTACCATAATCTTGAGTGCATGTAATAATGAGATTATACTCTAAAGACATGGATTAAAAAATGACCATAACATAAGATCATGGATTCATAGAAAATGGAAATAGTATAAAAATTATATCATAAGAATATTCCAAGTATTACTCCATAGGAAATCATCATCATATACTATGGATTAATCCCTATGCCATTATCATATTCCAAGTACTACTCCCTAGTTCACCAAAATAAATTATGTATACTCCTTAATACCATACATATATTTTCATGAGACATTAACATTAAACAATGATTTAGAGCACTATTTGGGTGCACCCATCATAATGAAGGATCATATATATGTGTGACGCATGATTTAAATCAACATATCATAAATACCCAAGTAAATAAAATTAATTTTTTATTATTTTCATGTGGTCCCTAAGTGAGCATTCATAATTTCATCAATAGACATGAAATGAAAATCCCATGGAAAATTAATTGTTTTCCAAAGATTTTAAGAATAATTATAGGTAAATAACACTCAAAAAATATGATTACACTTATATTATTGAAGTCATATAAGAAATTGGGATACAATTTAGAAATTTTTTTTTAATCAATCGATGTATTGGGAATATTGATGACTAACCTTTAATGCAACACCCCATGTTTTTCTGAAAATAAATAGAAATCCATGGAACTTTGTTTTAAGAAGAAATTTTTAAATAGCCTTTAAAACATAACTTTTCCACTTCTATGTTTTGAATTTCAAGAAACTATCATCTATAATTGTGTTCAGTATGTGATTTGGAGTCTATTGGAACCAACTTGTTTTTTTGGTGAATAGTAAAATACCCTTATGAATAGTAATATGAATATTAACATGACCCTGATGAATAGTAAATTTTATTATTATTTTATTTTCTTAAGGATTTAAGATAATAACATATTGGTTAATTTTTCATCGTAATATAGAAGTAGTTATAAAATTAGAATTGTTTATTTTTGAATTAAGTATGATTTTATTTAAAAATTAAATTAAAAATATTTGGAAAATTATTTTCAAAAAATAGGCTTAATTTTTGAATTCTATACATCAAAAAATAGTTATGCTAAATTTTTGGGTTTTTTTCTAAAATTCTTGATTTTTCGGTGAATAGTGAAATACGATAAAATACCGTAAAATCAAATTATCAGTAAAATACACTATTTATGACACCATAAGTGATTCAAGGACACTTTTTTAGAACTAACATGCCATTATTACTATTTGAGGTCACATGAACTATGATTATTCATAATCTTGGGCAAAAATATTATAATAATGATCAAAATAATGAAAAATACCCCCTCTCATCCACTATAAATACCACTCTCACTCCCCTCTTCATCCCACACCTCTCAAGCCTTGAGCCATGACTAGGTTCTACCCAATACTCCTCCCAAGGCTCTTAACCACGTCCTAGAGCTACTAGTCTCACCAAAAGACCAAAACCAATGCCCTTAAGAATGATCTCAAGGAGAAGAGATCAAGAGGTAAACATCCTCTTTTATTTTCATTCTTTTCTTTCATTTTATGTTATTATCTTCATTTACATTTGGATTATGTAGGGATATTTAATTCCATATCCCCCATACTATCCATATTATGTATGAGTGATTAGATATTCCCTTTCTCTCTTCAAACTATTTTTTATGAAATTTTAAGAGACGATGTTAGGCTGCTGAATTTTCATGAGAAATTTCTGAAGTTTTCTTTTATTTCATGATTACTTTATCTTATTTACTCACCCCCTCTTTTCCAAGAGGCATGAAATCTCCAGAATAATTTATATTATGTATATTCTCTTGTTCATGGAAAATTTATCTCCATTGGTCTTCTCCTCTCCCACTTATTCAGGGAATTAAAAACATTGTCCATGATGTGTCGAATTACCGACATCGTAGATGATGTGATTTCATTTTTATTAAAATCCTTCAATTATGGTTCTGAAACCATTTATATGGTTTAACTAGGTTATAATATATTTCTTATGTATCATCAATGTTTCTGTATTTTGTTTTAACAGATGGTTTTAATTTATAAAACAAAATGAGGTCGTTATTATCAAATAACCACTAAAACTATCTAAACGAACATCGTTAATGTTTTAACTTATGAATCATCCTCATGCAAGAATTGCAAATGAGAAATGGTATAATTTATGTTACTAGATATATCTAAATACTAATCCATTCAAATTTTGGAGTTTCACTTCCAATTAACAAGAACAACCATCATGAACCAAACTTGGAAATCATGTAAAGAACTCACCCAAAAACAGTGCAAGAGGCAAAATACTAACAATTAAAGGGTGAAATGATGTTATGAAATGATCATATAAGATGTTATAAAAATGAAATTTTTTCAATAAAATATAAATAACACTCTTTTAACCATTATAAATTATTTTTAAATAAGTTGGAAGTAAGACAAACCCAAGGTAAGGGAATTCTTAACCAGATTTCCATTCTTTGGGGTAACCTTCTACTTCATTATTTATGTGCTATTTAAATTGTTTGTGTGATGGGTTATGTTTATATTATGTTTCATTATGTGTATTTACATTATATATACATACACCATCAACTCTATTAAGTATCTCTTCAATTTTATGATATGTATAAGTGTATTTTCCTTAAAAATCCTCTTTTTAAATTCGGTTTTATGAAATTCCAAAGTAATGTTTTTATGGAATTATACATGTTGTATGATTATGTTTCGGTTCTTGGGAATTATTTATGATGAAGGTTGAGACCAATATCGCCCTCCAATTCATTGGGTATGAGTAAGTTGGAGGTCGGCCGGATGGTTACTCTAAGTGTAACAACGATGGTTACAAAAAGTAAGGTAACTGTGAGGGTTACAGATTATAAGGCAGCCAAGAATGGTTACAAGATTATGTAAGTAATGCCCCAAGATACCTTTATGATTATATTTATGTTCTCATGTTCTATTTGGATCTTGTATAAATCTCATGTTACACAAAGTAAGTATATATTGGTGACAAGAATGTCTTTTGAAAATGCATTCATATGTTAGGAGTATTCATGGACTAATTTGATATTTCATTCTTTCCGATCCCTTACCGAGATTTTGTGCTCATCCCATGTTTTTAAATGATTTTCGCAGGTTAATGGATGTGTAATACAAGGAAGGAATCCATGTCAAATGTTGAATAATTGTCAAGGATTCTTGTTTTAAGATTTAGTGTATTATATTTTGAAAAAAATGGAAATTGTGTTTATGGTATCCACTCTGTAGTAAGGTGTAATTTTATGAATTTATTGTCCTAATTCTATAAATCTCTAAACTTGAAAAATATACTCAATGTAAAAGTAAGTTTTATCTTGACTAAATTCCGGATTATGTATGTAATAAGGCTGAGTTCTTATAGTTGGTATCATAGGATGGTTTAGATAACATTAGGGGTTAGGGTGATGTTTATAGAATACCATAAATGATTTTAACTCTATGTTTAATTTGAAATGTTTAATAATTTAAAGATTACCATGTTGCTTCATTGAAGACATGTTTTTTCAGAATGGTTTTCCATAGAAGGAACATAGATGCTGAAGAGGAGAGGCACCGAAAGAATGGCATCCTTCCGGAACTACAACCCATAATGGTAGGGATTGGAACCAAGAAGTTTATGAAAATAATAGCTTAGCTAACGCAGGAAATAAATGGTGGTGGAATCCATGAAAGAGAACCAATAGAGGT
Organism: Viscum album; assembly: GCA_963277665.1. NCBI lineage: Eukaryota > Viridiplantae > Streptophyta > Magnoliopsida > Santalales > Viscaceae > Viscum > Viscum album. The sequence continues at coordinate 795,371,640 of OY728126.1, read as the reverse complement.
ACCATAACGGAACATGAGAGTAGTGGGACATTTTATGAGACAACATCCTCCTGCATTCAATAGATCTTTTGACACAGTAACAACTGAAGGATGGATCCAAGCCCTTGAAAAGATATTCTATGTTATGGGATATTTAGACAATAAAAATTTAAGTCTTTACATTTATAGTTTTGAAGGGGAAGACGATCAATGGTGGTCGATGGTAAGGAATATCAGGGGTAGAGAGGATTTTGATTCATTAGAGTGGGACGAATTTAAATGTATTTTCCTTGAAAAATATTTTCCTAAGGTGGTGCGACATATGATGGAGAAGAAATTCCTTGAATTGAAATAGAATGAGGAAGATTCAGTGGCTATGTATGAAGAGAACTTCACCCAACTGGCAAGGTATGCTCTAAATCTTATTCTGGATTCTGATAGAAAAATCAAGCACTTTTACTCAGGATTGAAGCCAATGTATCGAAGGGTGTTGACCTCCTGTGAATTCAAAATTTATAAGAAACCTGTCTGATGTGCTGAGAGGGTATAAATGGATTTTTCTGATGATCACATTCATTTTGGAAACAAAGAGAATAAGAGGTACATTTTTTAAGCAATGGGTATGAATAAACCAAAGAAATATGATTGTATGAAAATAAAATTTCTAGTTTGTGAAAAGTTTGGAAAGAAACACCCTTGGGAATGTCTTAGTAAAACTAGGAAGTGTTTTAAATGTGGTATGTTTGGACATATGGATCGAGATTACAATGAAAATGATCCTAAGATTAATCCTGATAAGAAAATTGTAAAGTGTTTTAAATGTGGTGAGATTGGTCACTATGCAAATTCCTGCCCAAAGAGAGATCCAAATGATGCAAAGAAGCCAGAATATAATAAGAATGGTGTAGTAAGATCCTTTGCGACTATGTCAGCAGATGTTAGGCCATCCAATGATGTTGTATCAGGTACTTTGTTTGTTCACCCAGATTTTGATAAAGTTCTGTTTGATATGGGGTCTACACATTCCTTCATCTCTGAGAAATTTTCTGGTAAAATTGGAAATATCACCTCAACAAATGAGACCTGAACTAGTTGTTAAAACAACAGGGGAAAATGTTATAGCAAAGAGGAATTATAAGAATATTTCTATTGTAATATGTGGAAAGACTTTACTTACAAACCTTGTTGTTTTACCCCTAGTCGAATTTGATATTATTCTAGGAATGGATTGTCTTTCTGATTATCATGCTAAGATTGACTGTAGAGCTAAAAAAGGTGTTTTTCAGAAAGGGTTTCAATTTTTATACAATAATGAAACCATACAATTGATAACATATCAGGAATCTGAGAAACTACTGAAATATGGAAATGAAAGTTATCTTTCTCATATTTTTGAAAACAAGATAACTATTCAAATTTATGATTTTCTAGTGGTAAATTAATACCTTGGTATTCTTCCTGATGAGTTACCCAGTGCCATACCTGATCGAGAAGTCAAATTCACGATCGAATTAGTTTCTGACACTAATCCAATTTCAAAACCCACTTATCGTATGGATCCAATAGAACTTCTTGATTTGAAATATTAGTTGTAGGATTTTCTTGACAAAGGCTTCATTCATCCTAGGACTTCACCATGGGGATCCCCTTTATTGTTTGTTAAAAATAATGATAGTTCCATAAGAATTTTCATTGATTATAAATCATTGAATAACATCACTGTTAAAACCAAGTATCCTTTACCTCATATTGACGACTTGTTCGATCAACTCCAGGGAGCTCAGTACTTTTCCAAGATTGACTTGAGATTCAGATACCATCAGCTGAAGGTGATGGAGGATGACATCCCAAAAACTACATTTTTACTAGATATGGGCATTATGAATTTGTCGTTATGCCATTTGGATTAACTAATTCACCTGCTGTATTCGTGAATCTTATGAATAAAGTATTTCATGAGTTCTTGGATATGTTCTTGGTTGAATTTATTGATGTAATTATGGTATTTTCCAAAAATAAAGAGGAGCATGAAAAACATCTAAGGGTTGTTTTACAGACATTAAAATAATAGAAACTATATGGAAAATTTTGCAAGTGTGATTTTTTGTTGCAACATATTTCTTTTTGGGGAACATTATAAATAAGGATGGAATAACATTTGATCCAACCAAAACAAAAGTAGTTGATGAATGGCCAAGACCCACAAATGTTACAGAGATTCATAGTTTTTTTGGGTTAACAACATATTCTCGATGGTTTGTTAAGAACGTTTCATGGTTATCTAGCCCAATAACTACGTTAACATGAAAAGGGGTTAAATTTTCTTGGATAGAAGAATGCAATGTTTTTTTTCAAGAACTAAAGAAGATATTGGTGAATGCTCCATTTTTGGCATTACCTTCCCAAAATAGTGAGTTTTCCATCTACAGTGATGCTTCTTTTAAGGGACATGGTTGTGTTTTGATGAATAATGATCAGGTAATTGCCTATGCTTTGATACAAATTAAACCTCATGAGCTTAATTTTCCCACACATGATTTGGAATTGGCAGTTGTGCTTTTTTCTTTGAAAATTTGGAGGTATCATCAATATAGAACCAAATTCCAAATATATACTAACCATAAAAGTATAAAGTATATATATTCACTCGGAAGGAATTAAACATGCGACAGAGAAGATGGAAAGAATTGATAAAGGATTATGACTGCATGATCAACTACCATCCTGGGAAATCTAACAATGTGGCAGATACCTTAAGTCGGAAACATCATGCATCATTAACCATGCTATGTTTGGAACATGATCCCTTGATTAATGATTGGATGAATTTTGGATTATAAGGTGTTGGTGTAGGGAATACATCTGTTTTGTTTCAGGTTTCAGTGTAGTGTTTTTTGTCAAACAGAATTAAGCGAGTGGAGACGGAAGACCACGAACTATAGAAAAAGGTATAATTAGTTAAAATGGGTTAGTTCTCAGAATTTAACCTTGATTAAGATTGTATCTTAAGATTTGGAAAAAGGTTGTGTGTGCCTTGTGATTACCAGTTAAAGAAAGAATTGTTGTGTGAAGCTCATAGTTCTCCATTTTCAGTTCATCTTGGTAGTAGTAAGATGTACAGAGACCTTCAGGAGTATTATTGGTGTGATGGAATGAAAAGAGATATTTCTGATTTTAGCATGAATTGTTTGAGGTGTCAACAGGTTAAAGCAGAGCGACAATTACCGAAGGTGATGCTTCAGCCTTTTCCAGTGCCAGAGTGGAAATGGGAGAATGTATCCATGTACTTTGTGGTGGGACTACAATGAATTCTCGAGGTGGAAATGCGATTTGGTTATAGTTGATCGGCTAAAAAAGTCAGCACATTTTCTTATTATTCGAGATAAAATGACTTTGGATAAGATTTCTTGATTGTACCTCAAGGAGATTTGTCAGGTTACATGGAGTTCCTGTTTCCATTGTATCTGACCGAGATCACAGGTTCACTTCTAACTTTTGGAAGGGACTTCAGAAGTCGGTGGGCACAGAGATAAATTTCATTACAACTTTTCATCCTCAATCAGATGGGCAGTCAGGATGAACGATTAAAACTTTGGAGGATATGCTTCGAGCTTGTTCAATGGACTATCAGGGAAGTTGGGATCATCATCTTTATTTAGTTGAGATTTCTTATAATAATAGTTTTCATTCCAGTATTCAGATGGCACTTTTTAGGGACTTGTATGGGAAGCGGTGTAAGACTAAAACATTTTGGGATGAAGACAGTGAAAGAATGTTAATGGGGCAAGAATTTGTAGAAGAAGTGGCTGAGAAAGTGAGGATGATCCAGCAACACATAAGGAAAACTCAGAGCAGGAAGAAAATTTATGTAGATAACAGAAGGAAAGACTTCTCTTTCGATGTAGGTGACCATGTTTTCCTTAAATTCGATCCTTGTAAAAGTGTGATGTGTTTTGGTAAAAAAGGGAAGCTAAGTCTACGGTTCATTGGTCCTTTTGAAATCTTAGAGAAAGTTGGAACAATTTCATACCACGTAGCTTTTCCTTTGAGTTTGTTTCATGTACACAATTTTTTTCCTGTTTTGATATTGAGAAAGTATGTTCCAGATTCATCACATGTCTTGAGCCCAGAAGTAGTTCAGCTGGAAGGGAACCTTTATTATGAAGAGAAACCAGTTCAGATTCTTGATTGAAGGGAACAAGAATTGTGGAATAAGGTAATATACTAGGTAATGGTTTTTTGGAGAAACCACATGGTTGAAGAAGAAACATGGGATTTTGAAAATGATATGAGGGAAAAGTACCCTCAATTGTTTAATAAGTAAATAAAATTGAGGGATGCAATTTCCAGAATGTGGGGATAATGTAACACCCCAAGTATGTCTAAAAATAAATATAAATGAATGGAACTTTGTTTCAAGTATATATTTTTAACTAGCCTTTAAAACATAACTTTTTCACTTATATGTTTTTAATTTCAAGAAACTATCATCTACAATTGTGTTCAGTATGTTATTTGGAGTCTATGGGAACCAACTTGTTTTTTTGGTGAATAGTAACATACACTTAAAAATAGTAATATGAATAGTAACATGACCATAGTGAATAGTAAATTTTATTACTATTTTATTTTCTTAAGGATTTAAGATAATATCATCTTGGTTAATTTTTCATCGTAATATAGAAGTAGTTATAGAATTAGAATTGTTATTTTTTGAATTAAGTATGATTTTATTTAAAAATAAATTAACAATATTTAGAAAATTATTTTCAAAAAAGGAGTGCATTTATAAATTCTACACGTTGAAAAACGGTTAGGCTAAATATTTGGGTTTTTTCAGAAAATCATGATTTTTCAGTGAATAGTAAAATACGATAAAATACCGCATAATCAAATTATCAGTAAAATACACTATTTATGACATCATAAATGATGCAAGGTCACTTGGTTAGAACTCAAATGCCATTATTACTATTTGAGGTCAAATGAACTAAGACTATTAATAATCTTGGGAAAACATATTATAATAATGATTAAAATAATGAAAAATACCCCCTCTCCTCCATTATAAATACCACCCTCACTCCCCTCTTCTTCCAACACCTCTTAATCCATGGTCTAGGCCTTATTTCTGCCAAATACTCATACCAAGGCTCTTTCCCACATAATAGAGTGACTGGTCTCACCAAAAGACCAAAACCAAATCCCTTAAGAAGGATCTCAAGGAGAAGAGATCACGAGGTAAACATCCTCTTTTATTTTATTTCTTTTCTTTCATGTTATGTTATTCTATTTGTTTCCATTTGGATTATGTTGGAATATTTCATTCCATATCACCCATTACTATCTATATTATGTATGAGTGATGACATATTCCCTTTATCTCATGAAACTATTTTTTTATGAAATTTTAAGAGACGCCGTTAGGCTGCCGAATTTTAGTGAGAAATTTATGATGTTTTCTTTTATTTCATGATTCCTTTTTCCTCTTTCCTCACCCCCTATTATCCAAGAGTAATGAAATCTCTAGAATCATTTATATTTTGGATGTTCTCATGGTCATGGAAAATTCATCACCATTATTCTTATCCTCTCCCACTTATTCAAGGAATTAAAAACATTGTCTATGATGTGTCGAATTACCAACATCGTGGACGATGTGATCTTATTTTTATTTAAATACTTCAAGTCTGGTCATGAAAACATTTTTATGGTTGAACCAGGTTATAATATTTGTATTATGTATCACCAATGGTTCTGGAATTTTTTTAACACATGGTTTTAATTTATAAAACGAAATGAGGTTGTTATTATCAAAGAACCACTAAAATGATCTATACGAACATCATTAATGTTTTAACTTATGAATCATCCACATGAAATAATTCAAAATGATAAATGATATAATTTATGTTACTGTATATGTTTAAATACTACTCCATTCCAATTCTGGAGTTTCACTTCCAATCAATAAGAACAACAATACGGAACCAAACTTGGAAATCATGTAAAAAACTCACCCAAAAACAGTGCAAGAGGCAAAATACTAACAATTAAAGGGTTAAATGATGTTATTAAATGATCATATAAGATGTTATAAACATTCATATGTTTCTATAAAATATTAATAAAACTCTTTTAACCATTATACAAAAGGTTTAAACAAGTTGGAAGTAAGACAAACCCGAGGTAAGGGAATTCTTAACCTAATTTCCATTCTTTGGGTTAATCTTCTACTTCATTATTTATGTGCTATTTAAATTGTTTGTGTGATGGTTTCTGTTTATATTATCTTTTATTATGTGTATTTATAGTATATATACATACTCCATTTACTCTGTTAAGTCTCTCTTCAATTGCATGATATTTATAAGGGGCTTTTCTTTAAAAATCCTCTTTTTAAATTCGGTTTTAGGATATTCCAAAGTAATATTTTTATGGAATTATACATGTTACATGATTATGTTTTGATTCTTGGGAATAATTTATGATGAAAGGTGGGAACTATATCTCACTCCAATTCATTGGGTATGAGTAAGTTGGAAGTCGACCGTATGGTTACTCCAAGTGTAACTGCGATGGTTACACAAAGTAAGGTAACCGTGTGGGTAACATATTATAAGGTAGCCAGGACTAGTTACAAGATTATGTAAGTAATGCCCCAAAGATACCTTTATTATTATATTTATTTTCTTATGTTTTTTTTGGATCTCATTTAAATCTCATGTTATGCAAAGTAATCATATATGGGTGACAAGAATGTATTTTGAAAATGCTTTCATACGTTATGAGTATTCATGGACTAATTTGATATTTCCTTCTTTCCCATCCATTACTAAGCTTTTGTGCTCATACAAAGTTTTTAATGATTTTCATAGGTTAATGGATGTGTAATACACGGAAGGAAGCCATGTGAAATGTTTAATAATTTTCAAGGAGTCTTGTTTTATGTTTTAATGTTTTATATTTTGAAAAAAATTGAAACTGTTTTTATGGTATGCAATCTGTAATAATTTGTAATTTTATGAATTTATTGTCATAATTATCTAAAGATATAAACATGAAAATATATTGAATGTAAAAGGAAGTTTTTTCTTGACTAAATTCAAAATTATGTATGTAATAATGTTGGGTTATTATATTTAATTAGTTAGTGGAATATAGGGAATTCATAAAGAAAAATCCTAGAATTTAAATAATGACTATTTAAGTGGATGATTAGGAAAGAAAAAACAAATTATGGATGATTCCCTAGATAAAAAGTATAATATAATAAGCCATAAAAATAAATAAGGTGAATTGAATCAATTTAATAATACTATTGGACAAGCATACAACATAAATGAAGAACACTATTAGCAAGATTAAAGATTTTTTTTGAAAATAAGAATTTACCTTTTCCTTTGAAATTTTTTTAAACAAAAGATTTTATAAAACTATTAGAAAAATAATTTCTTTTTTGAATACTTGAAATCACATAGGGTAATTTTATTATAAAATGATAATGGAGGTGGAAATATATTTTGACATAAAAATGTGTAAAAAAGATTCCTTATATTGAAAATGACCAATGTGAAAAATTATAAAAATATTTTACTTTAAAACAATTTATAAAAGTCAATGTTGTTGAAAATAACATTAAAACAATATTTATTAAAAATCTTTTAAAATATTTATAACATTACTTGAATGGGAAACCATTTTTAAAAAATATCCATGTGTAAAATGATAAAAATACTATATTTTTATTTATGAAACCCAAATCTTAAAAAAGATAATTAACAATTTATTTTAAAATAGATGAAGGTAATCTTGATGTCGAATTGTATAATGTCTCAGAATCAAATGTCATTGAAGGGTGTTCCGAACCTAGGTGGACACATGTCCTCATGTGCGTCTCCCCAAATGCTAGAGGCTACCGACTATAAGAAAGGGACTAGGGTGTGTATGTGGGGAGACTATTCCATATTATCAAAGTGTAACATAATGGTATGGATTATACAAATCAATATCAGAATTAATAAATCAAACAGATTTTTAATGAAATAAAAAAGTACATAAAATATAAAAATTATAGAATAAATATCTTACAAAATAATGATCATGTAATGTATTTACAATGTATCCAAAATAGGTATACATTAAAGGTGTTCAAAACATATATAAAAATAAAAAAAGACCAAAAACTATCCCAAGAAGCATCACGATCATCCACTTTGTCCTTTTGTCCCCTTCTGATAAGCATGTAACAAAGCCAAGTATAGAACTGTGGGTGCTTTCCCCAGTCCATACCTGCATCCATGAAGTATGTCTGGGTACCCAACGATGGCCTAAATATGGTGTGAGTTACAATCCTAGTTGGTAACCACCCAAAGTGTCTATAAAAAATCAAGTCTCTGAAATATAAGCTAAAATAGAGTGCATAGTAAAATAGGTTTGATATTACAGAAAGTAAAGTGCCCATGGAGAAAGTAATCAATCATGTGATCCTGTACAACCATACATGGCTTCTTGAAAAAACAAGTTTTAAGGTCCTATAATAAGGAGGAAATATAGAAAAAGGTAGTAAAGACCACAGACATGTTGTATATACAATATATCAGATCACTTCGAACTATTCATATAACCTATATATATCATATCCATCATTACCATGACGTATAACAAGAAGTATCAAAAAATACCATGGATGATCTCAATAATAAATCAAGTCACATTTACCACAAGAAGGTCATAAAATCAGAAATTTCAGACCGCACAAGGCCCGATCCAAGGTATAGTTGACCAAGGTATCCTCTACAAGTCTCATGAGCTTCTTGACAGAAACTCAGTTTATCTTAAATTGTGGTCCAAGGAGGATTTCAACTAACCATGCCCATTGGGAGTCCAAATAAACCAGATATAAGGGGTATTAAGGCTTATGGAATCTAACAAAATCAGAATCCAAGGATCGTACTGGTATAAAAAATTCTATACCGCTATATTAACCATAGTGTAGGAAACCCATGGCATCCTATAGAATCATTCATCATTAAATTAAGTTATCACTTCATACTATGATTTTAATGATTATATAATAATTCACAACCATTCACATTAAATGAGTTTACCCACTCATTTAAAGAATTTCTAAATAATTCATTTAAATAATTCAATCAAACAACATCATTTTAACACATGGAAACGGAGGAAAACCATATCCTATTTAACCAAGTTAATAAAATTAATCTATTAATAGGATTCCACTAACTAAGAAAGTACCAACTTAGCCCCTGGGTGGGTTAAAAAAGTCGCAGCCAAATACAATTCAAATGGCATGCCCCATGGGTGGCCTTGTTTGGGGAAACAATCTTAAACACACCTCAAAGGAACTAAAGTGAATCGATAATAGGTTCCATTATATTCCATTAAATTGTTCAATTCATTTTTTGGGGCCACACTAGAATATTCAGTGGTTGACATAATCAAAACTATCTCTATATATCACCAAACCTCAAGGGAAATGTATAGAACACCAACCATAGGTCCGTAGTATAGTTCCCGTCCAGTATCAGCTTCTTATTTGACTCATATCAGGAGAAAATTGAAGAACAAATGAAGAACCCATAAATGGGGAATATTAAATTACCCCTAAATAACTCCATCAATCTGAAGTAAAAAAATGATACAAAAGAAATGGAGAAATCATCTGTGTGGATCCAACAAGACCGATAGTGCTCAATTTTGAGATTGGATGGAAGAACGGTGGGAAAAGTTAAGATTTAACGCCAAGTTTAGATCCCTATGTAGGTGCCTTCCAACATGAGAGAAGATAAATATATTTAGTGTAAAAAATATTTTTATGGAAAAATATTAATTTCCCCAAAAATATTATGGGTTTCATGGTTGGATAAACTATGCGCTAACCGTGCACCATTTGCTGTGCTAAGTGGGCACTCACATGGTCACTGTACACAATTTGGCTTACTATGAAAAAACCATGTAATTTAACTCTTTTAACAATTGCATGTGCCCCAGCATGGTTGTGTTCCTCCATCCGAATGGTTTAGAAAATCATGCAGGATTCTTCATCCCACTATCCAACATCACATATTAAAAGTAACAGTGCATCCTTTCCCACATGGTTTTTTTAACCGTGTGACCTACCCTTTTTCAAAAAATATTTCTTCTATGATAGGAACAAGTCCCTTCTAATTTCCCAATAAAGATGAAGTATCATAGAGAGGGGGATGGTGTGAATTTATTATATCTTTTTCTTTTTAGTTTCCTTACATCTGAAACGACCTTCACATCCTATTAACGATTTATTTCCCTGCTGAAAACAAAACAAGAACACAATAATAGGAAAACAAAAACATAAAAGGATCACTACCCAAAAAGGGTATCTATTTCCATGGTATGTTTTTAAAAACAATTCTATACCACAAAATCCAATAAAAACAATCCTTTGATGTAGAATACAATGACTAAGATATTCCCTTTTAACTAGTTAACACTATGTTTAATACAACTAGGCATCTGAATCAAGTCACACAAAGATGTAATACAAACTTTTTTGTTACAAAAATGTTATGTTTCTTCTTTATTAACGCTCAAAAAATTGTTATTAAAAATAATTCTTCACTTTCTTACCCAGCAGTAGACAATAAACTCTTTTAAACATCATATTGATACTTAGTCTAATTTCCCAGTCTGATTCTCATGTCTAATTACTCAATATGAATATATTTCTCTATCAGAATACCATTGAGACAATATTGAACCATTTTTTTCAAAATCAAGAAATCCTAGTGTAATTTCTTAGTCCAATTCGAAATCCCAAAATATGATCTTCTCTATTCTGCTTTCTTCTTATATTCATCAAACTTTCTTAAGAATGCTTAATCTGGAAACATATTCTCCCTATAACATTAAAGCTTCTATCCCATCCTTTTAACACAGTACTTATATCTAGGAAGTATAAAATACTTTATCCTTTTATAGACATCCCAAAAGAGGTTTGAGAAGGATTTTAAAACCTTTTCCCACTTATCTATATTTTTCAAAATGTGCATTTCCCTTGAATTATAGAATCATTTATTACATCTTCAATTCTTATCAAATCTTCTCTATTATTATTGAATATTATAATAAATCATCTCAATTCAATATTATTAATAAACTTCAATCTCATTCTAATTCTAAATTTCCATTAATATTTCTTCATTATGATGATTTGGTTACTCCAATTCTCTTCACCAACATGCAAAGAATTCATAATTTAAGACATCTCATTATGTTTCTTTGTACCTATTGAATGAATAATATACCCATTCTGATTTATTCATTATGATGAGGAAATTAGATTATTCATAATTTAATACCTTTTTATCTTCTTCTTCATCTAATCTATTAGAACCTTTTTGACAAGACTTCCAAAACATTCAAGATAAGAGTCTTATTCCTCTTTTCTGTAAACTGAGGATCCTATGTACGATAAAATCATTGGTGTCATCTCCAATCTAATAGTCTTAACACACATGATACAGAAAACTTTTGAAAAAAACCAGAGCTCTAATTTTCATTCTTTACCCATTTGTTAAGGAAAAAAATTTCACACTTGAAAAAAAAGAAACAATTCAAGGTTGAATACATTATTGATTGATATCGGAATTTCTTCTCCACATCGGTCCCAAAAAGATTGTAATCTTTTCTTATTAATTGATCCCAAAAACATTCAATGATAATAAATTTTCCTATGATAATTTTAATATAATCAAAAAATTTGATGATCAGTGTTAGTATGACTCTGATTTTCAATGGCACAATACGTCTGATGGACCAATTCACACAACTTTTTTTTTCTAATTACAAAACCAATGAACATCCAACACTCAACATCTTTCTCTGAAGATTTAGATCTTTTGGATTATTCAAATGAATAAAAACTAGTATCTTCATTTTATCTAATTATAAATAAACTTTTTATCCATCAAAAAAATTTGAGTCTGATGATCTCATACTGATAGATTGAGACCATGAATATTCAACTTCATAACTTTATTCTTTTACAAACTTATTCTTGAATCCTAACTTCTTTATGACATTGAATATGTCAATGATTGGAAAAACGTCATCTGAATTTCATTGATATGTATTATGACTTCTCTTTCGCTTAGAAACCGATTTCTTTCCAGCCAAAACTCCTTACGATTAGAAACACAAAATATCCCCCTTTATTTTAAAAGGCTATCATCAAAATTTCTTCAGAAAACTAATGTTTTTTGAGAATTATAGAAGAGAAAAACATCATCTGATATATATCATTTTCATTAATGCTCTGATCCTTCCCCATTAGGAACAAGTATTTCATCCTGGACTCAGGGTGAGTCTGATGATCTTTTTATTAAAAAAAATCCTCTCAATTATTTGTAATTTCTTAAGAATTGTCAGTTTGATAAACCAATTATGATTTCAATTCCGATAACCACATAAGTCTGATCACCACCTTTTACAATGTGATGTGGCTAATTTATTATTTGTAAAAAATGATCACCAAATAACTTATTCACGATCATGATGGTGAATCTGATCTTCATGTTGATGGTTCTGGACCCAATTAACAACTTTTCAGACACACTCTTCTGCTATCCAGATTTACGTTACCTTATCGACATACTTAATTTATTCAACATTGCCAACATATTGATCTACTGACACAAAAATACCACCAAAACACAACATGGGCCTAACAATTTCCACCTTTGTGTTTGTTGTCAATACCATCTTTAACAATTTCAAAAAAATACTACTTGTAGTTTTTTGCACCTTTCCTTTTCCCCATTAATTTTTTTCTCCGCCAATTTGTTTTCTCCCCCCTAAACTCTAACCCTTATTGATAATAAAATTCATATGGACCATCATGAAAATTTTACTTTTCATCAAGAGAATACAAGTACCACATGATTTTCTTAACCAAGATACTTTATCTAAACAAATACACACCTATGTAGGGGAGAACAATGCAGAAAACAAGAGTGATTAATCTAGGTTATTAATTTTATCAATTACAGAATATTCATGTAATACCTTTTTATGTTTCTTTAAACTTCTCTATTCTTTTTGAAACATTTAAGGTATTTTTTTAAGATAAAATAACCTACAAACATCTTAATAAATATTTTTGAATGTTCAATTGAATAAAAAAAACATTCCAAGAACTCATTTTTTGTAACCTCATTTATTTATTTTTCAAGTAAAGTAAGAGACTCACTAAAAAAGGTTCCTTATTTCAAGTCCTTAAATTAACTTAAAGATAGTAAAAGTATAAAATATTTTGGAATAAAGAGGAACCTCAGTTGTTTCAAAGAATATAAAATAGGAATGAGATTCTATTCCTAGTCTTGAATTATTCTTATTTTTCTTGTATTTTTCGTTGAATATGTTTTATTCTATAAGTTTATCCTTATCAAATTTTATAAATACTTTCTTCTAATATGTTGAATCTTCTAATAAGGCTATCAAATTCTCCTAAACATTAGTAACATCTTTGTCACAATTCATTTGTAATACATTATTCAGATATTCTTTTTGGGTTGGACATATAGTCAAACAAATTTTAGTAACCTTTTATTTTTTATCACATATCTTACATATTTTCTAAATCATTAAACCACAATATGTTTATATATTTTTATCAAATCTAATCACATCTTCAAAAATATTTGTATTCCCCTTTTCTTCTAATATTTGTTGCGATTCTTCAATCATTACAGACAAGAAATCTTTTTCTATCCCAATGACTATGAATTTATTCTTTTTTTATCCATTTAGTTTTATAAAATTTCATAAAGTACTTGGATTCATTCATTTTCTCAGTTTTCTTGATTGGGGATGAAACGTTAATTATCTTTAGAACATTCATTCTTGGTTTGAATAAATTTTATGTAACATTTAATATTTTTTCAGCTCATCTTTCTTTTCACCTTTATTAGAACCAAAATTATTACAATGTTTTCAAATCCATATTTTTTAGAAACTTTTGAATTCAAAAATTTGTTGGTCTTTTCCATATACATAACTTTTACAGCTTTCTTATGAAGCTTTGAAGGTAACTTTTGTTGATCCTTCTCATGTTCACCCTTATAAGGACTTTCAACAACCTCAGAGGTGGAGTTCTTGATACTTGTAACTCTTTGTTCTGCTTCAGAATGATTTTATTGGATAAGTTCAAACTCTTCTTATTTTTACATTAGCATAAATTTTAGATGTTAATTATAACTATTTTCTTTCTCAATAGGTTTCTTTAACTCCTAAATATATTCTATAAGATTAACCTTTTCTTCAAGAGAAAATTATTTATTGGATTTTGAAGGGTCTTAATTTCTAAATTGTTAATTTATTTCTCAAGATCCCAGTATTCCTCAAACATTCTTTTAATTTTTATTTTAGATTATATTCTAATATAGTTTCTTTTTTCTTCATAACTTCTACTTCATAATTCTTCATTTTTAACTATTCATATAAAATTAATCTCTCTAGCATAACTAATAGATTTTTCTGATTCATCTTCACATTCTTATTCTTCCGAGAAAGTTCTTTCACTGCTTGAAAAATTTACATCATCAACTATATAAATAAACATGTTCTATAGAGAACCATTTTTAAACTCTTCATTATCACCATTCTTAGACCAAAATCATCTCCTTTTGGATTTGGATAAATTATTACCTTTCAAATTAGAATAGGGTTTTTCCTTATAACCTTTTCTATTTCAAGATATTTTTGGCCTTCTTTATTCCTCATAACTTTTTTATTCATCAGTTTCTTCTTCATTACCTTTTTGTAGACAATTAAAAAGTATGTGATGAATGGATCCACATCAAAAACATTTTAGGGGATGTTTTTATTTATATTTAGCTGTACCTATTTTTATTCTTTTATTAAATGAGGATATTATTTGATCAATATTTTTACATACCTCATATTCAAAGTCTCAGTGAATAATATCATCTTCCTTGGGAAATTTATAAATATTTCACATATTGGATTCCTTGAAAGACATTTCACAGTAAATTTTTTTTTCATACATATATTTTCCCTTCACATTTCATAAGAAATGAGAGTGCTTTGTGAATCATCTAGAGATAATGTTTCAGGACCTCTATCTTACAAGGAGGAAACATCGGCATCAATGTTTTTGTGAAGAATTATCAATATATTTTCAAAAATAGTAGAATTATTTAACATGTAACTAATTCATATGATAATACATATTTTTTCACCCTGGTAAATAATTACCCAATATATTCATGCTCACCCATGTTCAGATCTTCATACTTCGGCCTCCAGATTTGTAACATTCCCTTCTTCACTTATGTAGTTCCTTGATAAATGTTTTTATGATTATCCTATATACGTTTGGCAAATGAAACTCATTTTACTCACAGAAAATTAATTTTAGAAAGTGATGTGGGTAGATAATTTTTAGCTCTTCACATATTTTATAGTTTTCTTCATCAGTGTTTAAATGATGAAAATTCCCAGCGTGATGAGGAAAACCATCTATAAGAGCTTTAGAAACATCATACACAATGGACATAAGATATGGTAGCATTCTCCATTTCCAAATATTATTATTCCTATCATTTAAGATTGGAACCCCCTTATTGTTCACACAACTTAGATTATCCATCATAACTTATTCTGCAAACATTTCAACAACGAATAAGTGAAGTAAACCTTCACACTGATACCACTTGTAATTTCTCCATCAAGATCATGTATCACTAAGGGGGAGGTGGTGAATCAATGATATATTTTTCTTGTAAGTTTACTAAATTCTGAAACAACCTTCATCTCCTATTATAGATTTATTTCCCTGCTAAATACAAAATAAGAACACAACTAATGTAAGATAAGAATTTATAAGGTTCCATACTCAACAAAAGTAGCTACGTCCTTGGTATTGTTTAGAAACAGTCATATACAACACAATCGACTAGAAAAAAAATCCTTTTGTTCGTAATACAATGAGTAGGATATTACCATACAATCATTTAGAAACATGTTCAATAAAAAAATGTATGTACTTCAAGTTGAAAAAATATGTAATGAATTTTTTTTGTAATAAACTTGTTATAGTGTTTATTGATCAACTTTCAAAAATATGTTCTCCAAAAAAATTCTTCACTTTCTTACCCAACAATATGCATGAACTTCTTATAAGCATCATAATGATACTCAGTCTGATTTACAAGTCCCATTGGCATGACTGATTGCTCAATATGATAATATTTCTCTATTGGAATACCGCTAAGAAAATCTTGAACTACTTCTATCTGAATCTGAAAAATCCAATTCAATTTCTTAGTTTGGTCAAAAAATCCGGAATACGGTCTTCTAGATTCTAGATTTTTATTTTGTTTGGCTAACATTCTGAAGAATGATCAATCTAGAAACTTCTTCTCCCTAGAACATCAGAACTTCCCTATCTTCCTTTATAGCTAATACTTCTATCTACAAAGTAAAAAGTACTTTCACCTTTTATAGGATACCAAAAATAGGTGTGAGTGGGTTTCTAAAACCCTTCCCTACTCAGCCAAATTTCTTAAAATGTAAATTTACCTTGAATTATGTATTTCTTTATGACTTATTCACTGCTTCGTAACTCCTTTTGATTATTCTGAAATCTTATAAAACTTCACCAAACATTATTTATCATAAAAAAACTAAAATTAAATTTTGATTTTTATTTGTAATTATGATTTATTCATTACAATGAAGGAATTTGGTCACTCTTATTTTCTTAACCCACTTGAAAATAATTCAGAACTGGAGACATCTCAATACGTTGCTCTATAAAAATTTAAAGACTAATATTATCATTATTATTTCGTTATTATGATGATGACACTATATTTTTCATAATTCAATACTTTTGTATCGCCTTCTTCATGAAATATCTCATACCCCTTTCGATAACACTTCCAAAATTCTTCAAATAAGATTATTCTTCTTCATTTCCTTAGAAAAAATATCTTATTTCCAATTAAGTCATCGGTTTCAACTCTAGTCCAATAGTCATGATCCACTTGTTATAAAAACTTTATAAAAAAATATGAGTTCTTCTTTTCGTTATTAACCAACATTTTAAGGAAAACAATGTTCAACATGAAAAACAATAAACAATTTATCATTATAAAAATGGTTGAATAAATTGATGATACATCTATGATTATATTCATCACATTATTCCAAAAAATATATTCACATTCTATTACTAATAGGCCCCAAAAACTCCCAATGATAACAACATTACCTCTAATTCTTTTGCAACAATCACAATATATGATTACTGATTTCAGTGTGAATCAATTCTAGGTTGAACACCATGTCCAATGGACCAGTTCCAGAAATTTATTTTATATTATAATTATGATACCAATGAACATATAGCACTAAACTTATTTCTCTCATGATTTAAATCTTTTGGATTATTGTTCTAACTAAAAACCAACATCTCCATCTTCTATTACTCTGATCAGCCTTTTTAGCCTTCAATTTATTTATTATGATGATATTATACTAATGAACTGAGATTAGAAAGCTTCGTCTTCATAAAATCCCTTATTTTAGAAACTTACGATTGAATCATAATTTTCTTATGACATTTAATATTTTTAAGATCGATATAGAATCGTCTAACATTCATTGATAAGTATAATAACTACTCTATCTATTAGAAACATCTTTCTTTCCAACCAAAACTCAATGCAATTAAAAAAAACCACTCTCCACCACTCTTTCATAATGCTAAAATCACATGTTATCTTGAAAACATATGATTTGTTAGAATTACAAAACAAAAAATTATCATCATATTTATATCATAGTATTTTAGACATTGATCATTCTCAATTACAATCAATGTATTCATTACAGACTCAAGGTGATTCCAATGATTATTTTCATCCAAAAAAACCTCCCAATTAATGGAATTTATTAATAATTTTTAGTCTGATAGAATGACTTTTATTACGAGTATGATCATCGCCTGAGTCTGATCACCACTTTTTGAAAAGTGAGGTGATTCTTTTCTTCTTTGGATGCAAAACCAATCACTAAAAAAATCTTCCTGATTATGATATTGAATCCAATATTAATGTCTATGGTTTTAAATACAATTGAAAACTTTTCATACACACGCTTCTATTATCTAGATTACCATTACCTTTTTAACATGCATGATTTCTTCAATATATTCAAAATTTTGATCTACTGACAAAAAATAAATCCAAAACACAATTTGGTCATAACACTAGACACCCACGATATTACCATAGCCTCAAAGGGTATTTTCATTAGTCTAAAAAAAGAGTTTAAACCGAAAATAAAATGATCTATACCTCATACAAGAACCCAGTATCATACAAGCTTCCCACTTCATGAAATTCATCATTGAATTTCTCTCTTAATAGTGGATAATAATAGTCTGAGAATAACTCTAGGAACTAAGCACGTACATCAACCACCCACTCCCTTGTCTCATTTTAAAATGTATGTTCTTACATATCACACATACTATAGTAATTTAATGGCCTCATAGAACCTTTTTCCCCTATCAACAATACGAATATGATTCTCCTCAAAGGATGCATCTACCTATAACGCTACCACCTCAAGCTACAAAATATTAGACGAGTATGATGATAATTGCATTACTAAGATACATGGAATACATCATGCATGTACTAATACCTATTAGGTAACTAAAACCAATACGATACAGACCCAACTCTCTCTAGAATCTTGAAAGTCTGGACATATTGTGGTGAACTCTTACACTGTATCTAGATCTGCCTATTTCCCAGCTTTGGTGAGATACATAAACGAATAGATCCCCAACATAAAACTCTATAGGCCATATAAAATGATCTTCATAAGATTTATATCAAGACTATGTAGTATCCATCCACTTCCTGATCAAATGGACCTTCATAGAAGTCTCTGGCAAGAGAAATGGTCCCAATAAAGCTTCATTACCTTCCTCTAAATAACACAAGTGTTATCGTTATGACCAATCATAAAAAGACTCATAAAGTTACATTTATTTATTATCCCAATAGATATTATTTTAGGAAAAGTCAACTTGGGGAATATTCTTATACCTTAGGCACCCAAAATCCATGATGCATGATGGCAACATATACTCAAGAACCTATATCATAGGCTCTGATTGGACATTAGTCTGAGGTTGGTAATATAATTTTGAAAGCACCTATGTACCCAATTCCCGCTGCAAAATATGGAATAAATGAGACACAAACTGGGTGTACCTATCTAATACGATGATTGTAGGGACCCCATAAAGTCAAACTATCTCACATATATACAACCTCTCAAACTCTTTGAAACAAATGGTCTCTTTAATCAGTAGGAAATGGTATTAATTCTTGATAATATCAACAACAACCCATATAACATCACTACCTTGAGGAGACCTCAGTACACGAGTCACAAAATCCATCGTAGAATCACACCATTTAAACTCAAAAATATGTAACATCTATAAATGTCTTGATGATCATTGATGTTCTTCATTGACCTATTGACAGGTGGAGAACCTCATAAAAATCCTACTACCTCACATTTTAAACGTCAACACCAGCACTAATGGTGTAAGTGATGATACATCCTAGTGACTCCAGGATGATCCTCCCAAACCGAGGCATAAAACTCATAAATATTCTCCTCACGCATGTCCACTAGAAACCATACACAACCATGGATATGTAGAATATCATTCTCACCTATGGTCTAACTATGAGGTAGTTCCTCACTAGATACACTACCCCATAAGACTAAAACCTCTGAATATGAAATCTACTTCATTCTCACACTATCCAGTAGGGTAGAGGTCACAAAAAAGGATTAAAGATAGGTTAGACCATAACTATCTTTAACCACCAAGTGCATCTTAGAGAAAAAATCTGTAAACTGCAACTCACTAATGTCCGATTAAACCATTGATATCTGAGTCCTCCTGCTCATTGCATCAGCCACTACATTGTCCATTTCTTCCATGTATTCAAGATCGAAGTAAAAAATACTATAGGTACTCAAGCAACTCTCACTGCCTCAGATTCATATCATGCGGAAAATCTACAAACATTATACTTTCTTGGTCCCTGTACACTACAAAATCTCACACAATAAATAGTTTCTCCAATAGTGAAAGGAATGAACAACTACATTAAACTAAAGATCAAGCATTGGGTAGTTCATTTCAGGTGGCCTCATCTGTCGAGACCTGTATTTGAAGAATCTATCCCCAACATCAGAACTAACCCATCCCAATACATAATGCATCACAATACATAGTATAGATCATTCCCGACTCTAGAAGAATCAAAATTGGTGCCCATGTCAATCACCCTTTCATATTCTAAGAGGATGTCTCACAGGTATCTAAACATAAAAATATCACACCCTTCTTATTAAATACCTTTAATGACACTACCAAGCTTGAGAATTCCTAGATGAAATCTAGGTAATATCTAGGTATCTCCATGAAAATCCATTTTTCAATGACGTTCTTGGTATTTTCCTAGGAAACCAAACTCTCCCCTTCCTCTGGATCAACTGATACTACTGTCTCTGAGAAAATATGACCCAAGAAGTGAATCTTATCTATCCAGAAGTGGAATTTTTTTAGCATATCATATAACTGATGATCTCTTAGTGTATCCAAAATGATCTCAAGATTTTTGGTATGGTTGTTTCGATTGTGAGAATAAACCAGGATATCATCCATGAAAACTACCACAAATGAATCTAAATAAGGATAGAAAACTTGATTCATCAGTGCCATAATAACCTCTGATGCATTCATGATACCAAACGTCATTACAAAATACTCATATACACTATAACATCTATGAAATGTTATATGTGGTATATCTATTAGCTGAACACGTACCTAATGGTATCTGATTCTAAAATCAATTATCAAGAACACCCAAGCTCCTATATGCTGATTAAATAGGTCATCCATCCATGGAGAGGGATACCTTCTTTTATCCAACAACTGGTTCACTTTCAGGTAATCCATGCATAGCATAAGGGTATCATCCTCTTTTTTCTCAAAATGGACTAGTGAACCCCATAGATATGTATCGGGTTATATAAACCCCTTTTCCTAAAATTCTTCTAGCTACCTCTTGACCTCCCCCAACTACGTCATAGCCATCCAGTAAGGAGGAGTGGATACTTTTTCATCACATCATACTAGCTCAATTGAAAACTCCACCTCTCTCTGAGGAGGTAAACCATCAATGTTGTTTAGAAAAACATCCTTTAATCAGTCAACCACTAGAAGAAAATCAAAATTACATGCTCCCTAATCATCCATATAACGACTAGCAGTTTGGGATATCATCCCATCCATCCCTTTATGGTGTGGTCCAGCTCATATTTCATAGACATCCCCTTTCCCCTTGTGAGTATAAACTGAACCATCTGGTGATTGGAAAGTCACCCTCCAGCAATAGCAATCTTCATGGGCTCGATTATCCACTAGCCAATCCATCATGAGTATGATTTCAAAGTTGGTTATCTCAAGGGAAAAATTATTCCAAATGAACTTACACCCACCAACCTCAATGGGGAACTCCCTACACTGATGTACATACTATGTTATGATCCCCAATGAAGTTTCTAGCATCATAACACCTTCAAAAACTGAAACATCAGCCTAAGGCTATCCAAAATAGGAATAGATTTGAAACCATGTGATTCACATGTGTCCAAAAGAGAAGATAAAATAGTTGAGTCTACTAATATCGTAACTCTCACCTTAAATGTTCTAACACCCTTCTCCATGTGTGTAAGCTGTAAAAAATATATTTATATTGAACCATGAACCTGTGACACAACCTCACTACCTAAAGTATGAACACTATGATGTCTTGGTGAAACTAGTTCTTTGATGTCTCGGGCATTATCACCACCACACCATCCTAATTGAATTTTACTACTATAGCTACCTTCCTGATGTGGAGTTGTGAAACTCACTCCTGAACTTAGTATTGGATCTGAATTAGTACCACACATAGTGGGAGGGAAGGTATTTCAAAAACGTTGCATGTGGCCCATCCTATTGCAAACTCAGCACACGACTGGTTCGTGATCACACTGATTCCTCAGGTGGCCCCAACGTCCACACTAATGAAAAAACTATGCTACCAACACTCATAGACTAGATGGTACTCATTTAAAAGGGAGCCTAAAAAGTGCACTACCTACCTGAAGATGTTTAACCAATGGGCTGAGAGACTGCACTACTGTACTTTGTGCCCCTAGATTCCCTCATGTCTCACTCTATAATTAGAATTTGGTTTCTATCTCAGTAAGATTAATCAACCTGAAAAATTGTCTTGAGTTCAAAAAACATGTGTGATAACTTCATCAAAGAATCTCACCCATGAATCCTCATCATCATTGTATATTGGATCAAAACAATTAATCTATATAAAGTGTGTCCAATACACAATAATTTTCATATCACCATACCTCAAACACATGAAATCACTATCCCACTCTACTCTCTATGTATCAGGAAAAAAATTAATCATAGAATTAGGTTTTGAAATCCTATTAAACCATACGACAAAACACATCATCCTAGTTGAAACATCCCACAAGTTCTTTGTAGCTTCTCAGAGCATTTAATTCACGAGCTTCACTCTCCTATCAATATGTGTTTCTAGATACTCAAATATTCGTAAAATAATCTCAATCCATAGCTCAACAACATATGGAACTCTATCCCCAAAAATAATTTTTGGATTCTTCTATTAGAACACAAACATTATCTCATCCATAAACAAGGCAGGCTGTGATGCTCCTCAAAAAGTCTACATAAAGTGGAAAACCCCTCACAAGACTATTCCACAACACCTGGGTCTATTAAAATAATTTTGTATCAACTGAAACTATATTAGGATCCATCAGTAGCCCATGTCCCCTCTCCTTTAGTGTATGGTCATCTCCACCCTCCTGGAATATGACTAGACGTTGCCATGGTGGCATGACTCTATAATTCGAAACTCATTCCTATGAACTGATCAATATCAAAGTTTATTTCTAAAAGGATAAGACATATCAAAACCATCCTATGAATAGGTCATACCACACAGATTTCTCTTAAATCTGGGATTTGGTAAAAATAAACAGTCATAAACGTTTCTAGATACACTTCCCTAAGACCACTCAAAATCTAGGTCATTGTCAATTATTTATTTCAAAATTTTCAATTCCCATTTCCATTTTATATTTATTTCACATTTTATTTTAAATGGATGAACCAAATGCTTCACCAATTATGATCCATAAGGTCCCACACTCCTTATGAACCAAATTATGGTGTCCACCTAATAAATATCATAACACATTCTAGTCCATGAAAATCAGGGTACATGAATCAACTTGCAATAATTGGAATCTTATGGTGTCTAATATAGGCTAATCAGGAAAAAACGCTTACGTTATGGTGGGATATTTATGTACCAACCATGTTTTCCAATTCCAAGTATATAATTTATATCAAATCAATAGTTATATCTATCATGACACCCAACACAACATTATGTAAGAAAACATTGGATCCTATATGGCATGCCATAATGCATGGTATGTGAGCTTATAATTAGTGCCTAAAATGATTCAAGTGATGGAATACCTTCATATCATCAGATTTCAACAAAATTAAAACCATAATTATATCCACAATAACATCACAATTCAAGTCAATCTTTAAATGGTATAATCAAATCAATTTGAAATAGTAAAAATCAGTAAAATAATATTATTTATTTGAGGAAATTTGGATTTTTCCTATACTTGGGATAAATTTTCCAAGGCACAACTCATTAAAAAATTCATATTACATTATATCCATTTTTATTTAAATATAATAATAAAACAAAAACGAATCTGATATCACTTTGTTACATCTTGGACATAGATACCACATAACAGCTCCCCAAACCCGATTAGCCACATGGATTAATGCACATATTTCCAAACATCAAAGCTTACTTCTAGAAATGTGGGCATTTAGTATGTCTTTAGGGAGACTATTGCCTATTATTATAGTTTAACATAATGATATAAATAAAAAATATCAATAGCGATAACAATAAATCAATTAGGAAATAGAAAAATATCCAAAAGACAGATATATCTAACAATTCAAGAAGTAATATCATATACAATAATGATCATTTCATGTATCTACAAAGTATCCTAAACAGGTATTCATGGTAGGTGTATAATACATATATAAAAATACTAGAATGAACAAAAACTATCCTAGCTGGAAGCATGAGCATCCACTCAGTCCCATTATCCCCTACTCTTAAGCATGGGACGATGTCAAGCATCAAACTGTGGGAGCTTTCCCCGGACCCTACGAGCACCCATAAAGTCTTTCTGGTTACCCAACTGTGGTCCACACAAGGTGTGCGACACAATACCAGTAGGTCACCACCCAAGGAGTATGTTAACTGACCATGTCCACTGTGAGCCCAAAAAATCATATCCAAGGGGTATCAAATTCCCTGGCATCACATAGAATTAGAATTTAAGGAGCATAATTTTCCAATTAATTGTTGACTACTATCATTACTCATGGTATAAAACACCCATGGTGTCTTATGGAATCATTATTATTTAATTCAATTACCATTTAATAACATGAGTTTACCCATTCATATAATAATTAACAACCATTCAAGGGGAGCTCTCTATATAGGCGCTGTCTAATTTGAGATAAGAGAAATATATTTTTGGTTAAATAATTTTTAAGGGGAAAAAATAATTTACCCAAACATTCATGGGCTGTATGGTTTGGACACATGGTAGTTCAAACTATGAGGAATCCATGAACCCTCTAATATGCTATGGGGCAGCTCTATGGTCACTACGTATGATTTACTAACCATGCACAAACTATGCAATTCAACACTACTGGAAATTGTATGTGCCTCCGAATGGGCATGAACCTCGATTTTCATGGTTTATGAAACTATGTGGGATCCTTTATCCAAAATTCCATCCCCCCATAGTTATTAGTAAACATAAGTTATATCCCACATGGTTTCTACTAACCTTGCGACCTGCATATTTTTTCCATAAAGATGGGTTCTAGGCTCCGAACAAGCACTATATTCCCCATATACTACCATAAACTCAAAGGGTATTTTCATTAGTATATAAATTAAAATTAAAAATTAAAATTAAAATATTTGTACCTAGTACGAAAAACTTTATCTTATAACTTGAGATGAAATGTATTTGGGTTATAGATCACACTTTTGATAAGTAAAATATTGACATGGAAGAAAAATATCCATGAAAAGTATAATAGTTATTCTTGTCAACATCATGATTTTATTTACGGATTTTTTTCATCAAAGGGAAGGATATTAATTAAGGTAATTAATATCTTCACATAAAAAATTTACCATTTTGAAATGTAATGTTTTGAAATAGAAACTTGGAAGATCAACATCTATAAGAGATTTCATAACTCATAGGAAATAGAACATGAGTTGGGAATACAATTATGACTTGTGTAACGTTTTAATCAAATCCATAAATGGAAAAACTGATCGAAAATGCACCTCAAAACATGAATTAAATATGTTTCTTGATACCATATCAATTGGGTAGAATATAAACCATATAAAATTAAATTGGTGGATAAATTAAAACATGTCTCAATAAAGGGAGTTTGAGAAAAAACCCATTATGTCTTAAGTACATTATAATAAAACCCCATTTAAAAAGGAAGATATTAAAGTTTAAGTTAGAAATAACTGAGTAAGGATAATAAATCATATTAAATATCCAATTGGTAGTATATAATCTGTTTAAAATAAATTAGGTGCATAAAATAACATATGTCTCAAAGAAGGAAGTTTTGGGACAAAACCCTAACATTGTTTCCATGCTAAGTCAGATGCACTACATGTTTTAATATAAAAAAAATATATATATTAATAACTAATTTAAAATAGTATTCATATCTAATACTATTTATAATTTTTATATATAATTATTATCTATATGTATATTTTTTCCTTTTCCCCCATAATGTGTTTATAGGTTAGATAGTTTGTAACAGTTTTATATGAGTGTTGTTGTTATTAGTTCCTCTAAAAAATTTCATCATTTGATGTATGTTAATGTAATTATATTATATTACTTATATTAAATTATGTATTTTAAATTTCCTTAAATTAGAACATTAATCTTTATCTGAGATGATGAAATCGACACCAAACATTTTTAGGTGATTTTCAACCTATGAAGGGTGTTTTATTAATTAATTAGTTTAACATTGATTTATCTCTTATTGAAAGAATAAAATATAATTATTTAAATATTAATATAATTTTATACCAATAATTATTTTTTTATAATCATCCATGACATAATTTCATAACATTGTTCAAGTAGGTGGTCAAACGGACACAAACTTGAACACGCTCTAACTTGATTGTTGAGTATGGTTAAAGAGATGATTGATTTAAAATAATATTAATCATAATGATATTTTTTATTGGGAAATAACTTTTAATTTTTCGGGATAAATAATTATAAACTATAATAAAAATGAAAAAAAATAAATCTTCATGATTATAGTAATCCATACAACACATGATTTGAGTTTCTGTTACCCAACGAATGAGAGGGGAGAAGTTGGATGGTAAGTTTTAATTTAAAAATCATAAATAACCTTTATAAATCATATTTATTTATCATTATCACCATTAATAACATCCATGAGAGGTTTTTATAAAAAACCAAAAGTGTTACTTTGTGGAGGCGATAATCTGCGAACACACACTAATGTTGATTCTTGTTTTTCTTAGTAGATGGAAGGGAATAAATAATGGTTGTAAAATTAATACAATAACATTTAAAAAACTAATTATTATTTTTTGTTATTATTATACTATGGTTATGGAAGGTTTATGATGTAAATATTATGAAATAAACATTAAGAAAACCGTGATACCTACATTGAGACCTTGAACTTCTTCATGACAAAGAACTTATATTTGAAAGACATTGGATAATTTGTGGTGAAAAGGGGAATTAGGGTGTGTAATGGACTTAATTTAGAAGAATGTTTTGTAGGTTTTCGAGGATATTTGAAAATAATAGTGGAGTATTTAAAGGGTGAATTTTATCCTCCTATAATAGGTGAGGAATATGGACTTTTCCATGGAAAGAAACAATATGTAAGGGTTAAGAATAGAAATACATGAAAGATAGGTGATTTTTTGGTTCTATGGTTGGTGAAGAATTTGGGTATGAAATTAAAACCAATAAATTGTTAATAGAATGTATAAAGGTCATGTAAAATTACAAAAATATGAGTTGCTTTAGATTAGTAATTTAAAACATTATTACTCTTAATTAAATATTAATCATGTCAATTATTGTATTACTAAAAATATAAATTGAACATTATTAAAAAAATTAGATAGTATGATTCTGAATTTTTAAGCCATTTAACCCAAATCATTACACAAATATAGGAAAATATTATTTTAAATTAAACACAAAAAATATATTTTTTTAAAAACATTGTTTTATAACATTATATTGATTTATTGGATAAATTATTTATGGTTATTGATTTTAATTATAGTAATTTAAGTATTAAAATTTCAATAAAGGAATTGTGTAATTAAAATCATCATATAAATATTTAAAAACTAATTATTAATTAAAAAATAATACATAAAATTACTTTATTAAAGAAATCATTTACTTTAGTTCTTAATTTTTTGGCCGCAGGTTCTCAATGTTCAAATAATATTTTAAAATGTATAAGTTTTTTCCTTATTTTCATATGTGATCACATAAATGTTTTAATGAACCTTTTTGCAATTATTATAAAATATGTTATTTGATATTATATATAGTGCCAACTTATATCCCCCCCAAAATTAGAAAATAAAAGTAGTAGTTGTGAACACATGAGGTGGAATATGATTTCACCAAAATCTAATACATTGAAAAAATTTAAAAAATACTCCAAACCATTTTCAGATGATTATCTAGACGATTAGAGAAAAATCAAATTGGATATCATTAAAAAAAACTAAAAAAATGAAAATGAAGAACTTATTATAGACTCCAGACTCCTAAGTTGAGTTCCCAAGACTCCAAGTAACACAAAAATGATGAGTGGCACATGCTGCCTTGGTTATGGTTGTTTATGCTCACAATTACATCACTTCTTCAATAATTAATTCTACATATAAATAATTATACTAGTTTGATTATGAGATCAGTGAATATATGAGAAGGTATTTAATTGTAGTGAAATGCATACATGAGAAGGTTATGATGTGTTGATATTAGTAAGAGTTTATTCATACATGAGTTGAAAATGATTTTCTTAGCCTTAACATCGAGATAAGGTAGAAAATTTTCAATACCCTCATCTACCAAAAAGGACGCACTCCAAAGAATCAAAAAAACGAGAGTGAATGTATTTATTATCCATATAAAGTTTAATTTAAAAAAATACATCATCCAAACATCAAAGTGTGGTAGTCCAAATAAAAAATTAAGTCCTAACTCTAGAATGCCAAAAACATGGGTAGAAAACAAATAGTTATTCATCATATGAGCCCTGGATAGGCTCCCAAGGGTATAAAATAGAAATTCCTCACTCAATGGGGAGCTGTATAATTATAAAAAACAAATACATTCAAAATATGACTAGAATGAAAATCAAGTTCAAATATAAAATGAAACACGATAGTGTTTTTATGATTTTAAACACAACGCTTCCTAAAATCCACCTATACAAAACCATAACCAATAAATATTTGCAAAGACATAGTTGTATAGAAACTAATTTACAACCAAAAAAGTGAACCCATCTTTCTCAATTACTCACAAATGAGATTTCAGAACTCAAACATGGGATTCTTATTAAATTTTAATTCAATATTAACAAAAATGTGAAATCTAGGATCTATATACTCATCCACAAAAATATCCCAAATTTTATATATATTAATGACTAAATGATTCTTTTCATCATCCCAAGAGTATATTTTCCCTATTATACCCACCTTAATAATATGATTTCCATTCCTAATGTTTGAAACATTTTCATCCACAGATGATTCATTAGATGATGATTCTTCAGAGGATGTGAGGGGATTCTCGACAATAGGATTATGGGGATTTCACTTTTCCTAATCAATACGAATTACCAAGAATCTAGTCATAATTTTCCACTTAAAATTAGAGTAATACATATATTATTAGGTCTTTCTAGGGTGTAGAGTGATTAAACCATCACAATCCACCAAAAAGTTCATCCCTTTTTTAGCACTATACTGTAAAAAAATCACTCAGTTTTTCAAGCATGTTCTCATGTGAAAAAAATAGATTCATTTGAACAATGAACCTTATAAGCCTCCAATTTTCTAGAGGTGGGTTGGGAAACATGACCAACAACCAAAAATCCAAAAAAATATACTAGCTCAAGTCTATACAAATTTTTCATGGAAGGTCCAATAGAATTTCTAACAACATCATGGGAGACAATCCCCTATAATTCCTTCTATTTAGCCACATTAGTATCCTGAACTCCAGTAGAAGCATCAATTCTACCTTTTCTAATATATATAGCCTTATTCCTAACAAATAGTTGTGAAATGGGTTCTTTTTGTGAATCCATATCATAAATATCATTATAGTGACCAGATTTCAAGCATGAAAAAATAGTGAGAGATATTTTCATAGGTCACCCTTTTCCAAAAGCCTTTATCAACATTCTAAATCCATATTATATAGTGTGTAGGTTTGTAGATAACCACCTCTATAAAATTTTTCATGATGGAGGTTATTGATAGTTCATATCTAGATGAATCAAGCTTAATAAGAGTACCAATGAGGTTAGAAATAGTAGATAAGGAATCCATAATAAAGAGGAAAACATGTAGGATTTGAAATCATAACCAAATTAGGACCACAAGTGGCTTGACCCACATCAAAAATGTTAGTTTATATTTCATCATCATCATATTACACCCTCCAATGGACAAATAACCATGGGACCAACATCTATAATAGTCCTCCTTTTAGAAAAAAATGAACCAAGATGAGTCTAGATTCAAGAATCCCTAGATCCAAAGAGACAAATCCAATAGTTTCTTGGGACATCGGGATTAATTCAATATAAGTACACTAGTGAGAAAAATAACCAACAAGATAATACGAAAAATATAAGTCAAGAACCTCCATATCCTTCCTCAAGAAATAGGCAACTATTTACCTCTTATGTCAAAAATATGATAAGGTTATACTTGGTGGGGCATCACCAACATCAGACACAATGTATTATCTAGAAACAACCTCCATTATGTAAGTGCCCAGTCAAGATAATTGTATCATTGTGAGGGTGAGGTGGTGAATTAGTGATATCTTTTTATTTTATGTTTTATTACTTGTGTAATAACCTTCACCTCCTTTTAATGAACTCTTTCCCTATTAAAATAAAACCAAGCACACATCTACACGAACAGACGTATATACAAGTTTCAATATTAAACCAGAATAACTACATCCTTGGTATGGTTTGGAAATGATCCAATGCCACACAATCCACTCAAAGAAATAATTTTTTTTGGAATACAATGAGTAGTATATTCCATTTCATTCATATGGAACTATGTAAACAATTTAATAGTGTGTGTGATCTTTCCATCACAAATGATGTAACACATAGTTTTTTCACAAAACATGTTATTGTGATTCTTTATCAACTTTCAAAAATGTTTCCTTTAAAAAACATCAATTTCTTACCTAGAAGCTGGTAATAACTTCTTGTACTTTTTAATAAAACTCTATGAAATTTCCCAATTTGATATTCCTAGTCTGATTGATCAATATAGAAAATATACTACTTTGTTATAATATGGTTGAGACAATTTTTGACACATTATCCTTCATTCTAGAAAATGAAATATGATTTTCATGATTTGATTAACCATCCCTATATGATAATCAACAAAATAAAATCTTATATCTTCTCCTATGTTTCTTCAGTTCGGCAAAAATTATTCAGGAAAAATCCAATCTAGAAACCCTTCTTCTCTCTTGACCTCCACCTTCTCTCTTATTTTTTATTAATAGTACATATCTATGAAATTAAAAAATACATTCCCTTTTATACTCACCCCAAAAATGGTTTCGGCGAGATTCCTGAAAATTTTAATGGTCAATCAACTTACATGAATCTATATGTTTCTTTGTATTTTAGGTGTATATTGACTTCGTCAATGTTTGTCAATTCTTCTCATTTCTTATCGATCCTTATCGAATCTTCTAAAAAAATCAGATCACTTATTTCATTCTTTTCAAACAATATTCTGATCCTTATTTTCCTAATACGATTATTTAAAAAAAAATTCCTATTCCAATTGTATGTAAGAAGAAGTAGACCACATTCAGATTACTTTATACAATTTCTTCATTAAGATACGCCATCCCAATTGATGAAAACAACCATCTTCTTCAAACTTCGTGCTCTCCCTTTCCATCACTTTTGTATCTCCTGTAAGACCATGAAAAACATATCTATGATTCCAATTTTTATTTTGATCTATCGCATTATGATGTAGACAAATATAAAATATCATATTATTCAAAATCTCTTCTTTTTACCCACTTGGATGATAGAAAAAGTAATTAAACCTATCTTTAAATGTTTGAACATGTTGCTGACCAAGCTATTAATTTTTTCTCCATATTTTCCACCACATAATTTTTCTTTCTTTTCATTAATTGGTCCTAAAAAAATCTTCCTTCGATGATTACAATGGAATACTGAGTCTGATAGACCGATAACACCTACTTAGACTTTGGTAACTTTTTTCTCTTCTATATATGATACCAATTTTTTCCTTCACAAACAGTTCTACCTCTAATGAAATAATTATGATGATATTGAGACAAAAAATCTTCAACTTCAAAAAAATCCTTCTTCTACAAACTTTTTCTTCTAATCACAAGTTCTTCATGACTTTGAATACATTGATGATCAACTTTAATATCATCTGACTTACAAATGTATGTGTCGTAGCTTTCCTATCACCATATTTCTTTTCTTCATAGCCTAAATATGATTAACATGATTACAATCAGACTAAAAATGATTTCTATCACCTTTTATCCACTTTATTTCTTCAATATTTCATCACATGTTTATGAACTTACTTATGATTTATGAGAACTAAAAGATCAAAAAAGAATCATCAAATTTATATTATAGTCATAATGACTCTGATTGTTCCCCATTACTATACTGAGGCTCAGTCAGATGTCCCTTTTCATCCAATAAGCACATCCTCAATCTGATGGACCTTTTCAAGATTAAAACATATTCCCAATATGTTGGTCATTCTGATTTTCACCAAAACAATGTGAGGTGATTTCTTTTCTTCTTAAACATAATTGACAATAAAAGAAAATTCCTGAATACAATCATCCTTATCATCTTGTTCCGAACACACGAAGGAGAGATTATGGTTTAGAGTGAATTCACCTTTATGATCACCTAGATATGGAACCTCTATTATGGTATCTATTGAAACCATTATTATATATTGATAAATTCTTGAATTTTTTTTTGTGAAAAATTTATTCTAGACTAAAATTCTAAATTTATAATAAATTCAACGAAATTCATACTAAGTAAATATTGATTTTCTAAATTCAAAAATAGTGTAAATTTTATATAAATCTATTTCTAAAAATTATTTATTTATTTTTTAATAAAATTAAAAAATATAAAGATTTAATACTTTTATTTAGAGTCTTTTTTAAAAAATTTACCTTATAATATTATTTCATACAAAAATTCCTAATTTAAAAGATTATAATATTTTATTTCATATATTGATATATTATATGTTATCATAATGATATTTTAAAGATGATTATTTTAATTTAATAATTTATCATGAACTTCATTTTAGTGTGTGTAAAGAAAGTTATCAAACTCATTATTATTTAATAGAAAAATATATATTTAAATCTCCTGATGATACACTCCATAGTTGAGTTTTAAAATATTTAAGATAATATTTTGTATAAATTAAATAATCTATAATAATATTACTTATTTTGTAAAAGAATATGATTAATTACATAAGATCCTCATTTAATCCTACAATGATTTTATATTTTTTCAGTTAATATAACTTGAGTAATGAAGTTCGCATGTTAAATGAATGAGGATTCAAGAAATAGTGAATTTATTCTCATTTAGCATTAATGGATTTATATTTAATGTTATTTTAGTTCATACTTTCTCATTTTAATGTCACAAAACATTAAAAATATCGATTTTAATTGATGAAACTTTTGGAATCATGCACATAATTATATTTGACCTAAACGCCTAGCGATTCATTAATATGTAAGCAAAGAAACCCATAAATTAATCTCATGAGGTGATTCAGGAACGTAACTTTATCTTACCGAACCATATTTTTTAGGATTTAATCATATATAAACCATAAGAAACCTATTTAATTTTATATAGGTAATATAAAACATAGTTTAATGACACTAAACCTTAAAAAATTTATATAGAATTATAAAAAAAATACCATATTGTTATATATTTATTTCTATCCTTTTACAAACATTTCAAAAAACTAATGTGATGCCATATAAATCTAGAATCAATATAATTATAAAAATTAAACACCCAACCAAGCCAAATTTATCCAAACTTATCCTGGAAATTTCAATGAAAAAAATCAAATCTTATATTATTAACATAAATAATTACAAAATTTCAAACATACCCTTGGTTCTAACATTATTCCCCTTTGAATTATTGAAAATTAAATGTATAATAGGTAAAAATAATGAGCTAAAACTCTAGAAATTCCCATTAATAATAGAATTTCTATAACATTAATCTAAGTGTATGTGAGTCATGATTAGTGTAAAAAAGAGATCAAGAGAGAAATATCAATGAGTCAACTTATAATAGAAACCTATATACGCCCCATCTAAATACTCCCCGTCAAAGGAAGTTACTTATACCATATCTCCCTATTTGGTAATAAACCCAAATAGAAATTCCTTGAATAATATGTGAAATTAAGTTATAAATTCAATACATTTGGGTTGAAGGGATTCCCTGAACCTCCTCAAGGTGAGAAAGTTGGTTGAAAACTGAGGATCAACTGATGCTTACCACATTTTGGAATTGCTAGTTGTTTGGTGAATATGTCTACCACCTATTTATTTATAAAAACATGCTCCAACTTGATGATTCCTTACACAAAAAACTATTTAATAAAGTGATATATTTTTTTAAATATGATTTTTATATGTGTGTTATATCATATTCTTTATTATATCAATTGAACTATTGGTGTCATAATGGATCACTATTAGTTGATTAAAATTTTCTTAAAGTTTCTTCAACTATTGTCTAATCCATGATAACTACGTACATGCCCATGTGGATGAATTTTATTTAACTTGTTCTATTATTAGTGAATTAATTTATTGCATTTTATGTCAACCAATATAATTTATTTTTATAAATAATGATCCACCACATATATATTTTTATCTACCAAACCTCTAACCCAGTCTTTTTATTAAAATTAATATAAGTTCTAATAAATTTTTACACAATACAGTAAACTACAATTAAGTGTACCATGATTTTACCACATTATTTGACACATGGATAATAGATGTTCCTACTTGGGGGAACCTTGAATTTAGTAGATAATTATATAATAAATACTATATCTAGACTTTTTTATATGAGATACAACAAACTTATAATCATCCTTACGTAAAGTGTGGGATAACTTATTTTTCCATATTAATGCCTACCAATTTTATCTCTAACTATAATTGGTTTCAAAATTGGATTTGATTCTAAATTTAAATATTTTTTTGTAGTTCACTTGAATATTTAGTTTTATAAAAACTTGTATCATTCCATTTTATTTTGGTGAAACCTAAATAAATATTTCAAATCCCTAAAAATTTAATTTTTATACACTGATCTCATTAACCATGAAAAGTATTCCACCTATTGAATCTTTAAACCGAAATATATGATGTCATTAACATAGAATATCATCATAAACTGCTCATTATTAAATTATTTCACATATATATTATGATATGCAATAGATATTCTTAATTATTGATTCCTCAAGAAGTAATACAATTGAGGGTACTAAGTCACATGAACTTGTTTGAAGATATAGAAATACAATCTTGACCTAAACACTTTTGAATCATAATTACTAATAAAAAAACCCACTAGTTGTTCTTTATAAACTTACTCTTTGATCACTCTATTTTTAAATACCCTTTAGACATCCATTTGATAAATTCAGATATTTTCTTGAAAATATACAACTAGGAAGAGTCTTACTTATTTGTGTCTTTTCACCCGTTTGAAAGTCTGTTATAAATAATCACATTTGAATTTTGAATTTAATTTTCAAACCAATCAGTCTTTGTTTCAGGTCACCTATCAATATTCATCATACCTATTTTTTTAAAAACCAATTTATTTCAATGATGTTATGATCCCTCAATATCTTCACAATTTCACAAGTCTAATTTTTCTCTATTTTATCAATCTATTAGTTTATAGCTTTGATCCATAATTTATCACATATTTCTTATTCATATGATAATAGATCCACCTGAGATAATAGAGTAGTATGCACTAATTTTTCATTCTCCAAGTTTGTGTTGGACCCAATTTTTCACCAATAAGATTTGATTCATTGATCACATGTTTTCTATTCCTCTATTCACTTACTGATCAATCCACTTTAGTAATATCCACATTAATAGATTCAATATCAGAAACCTCTTCTCACATTGTATTTTGTGGGTTTGTAGAATTTACATCTATTTTATATTATTTTTCATAATATTCACTCAAATATTGAATTCCAAATTTAATTATAACTTGTTTTCAATAACATCAATATTATTTCTTTCAATGATTTTGTTCAGTATCTTGTTAAAATAATTATTGTATTTTATTTTGACTGACTAAACCATAAATATCCATTAATCCATTATATTCGTGTATTTCTATTGATTTCCTTATTTATAATAAATATAAAACATTCTCCAAAAAACATTCAAGTTCCATAGTGTTGTAATTCTCCTAGTCCACATTTTATATGGTGTCTTATTCCCTATTATGCTTAAATAAAGACCGAGTTTTTTTACACTTATAATTTTACCAATACCTTCTAATAATGTCAATATACAATGTACTTGATGAGAAATTTTTTTCCATGTTCTTCACCATATAGTTACTCTTTTAATCAACACTTTTTTGTTATGGTGTTTTCACTGATGAGACTTCATGATAGATTCCATTATTCTCTAGATAAATTTATAGATCATTTAAAGTGTAATAATTTCCATTTCCTATTACAAAATCACGGCCATTATCCCGATTTAATTATCATTACTCCTTCAAAACTTCTTAACACATTAAATTACCTCCAGTTTTTCAAACATAAATATATTATAAACTGTTCTACTATAGTCATCAATAAATATGATAAATTATTTCTCCAAATGATTATCCAGAATATTCATGGGGTTACAAACATCAATGTGAATTAGGTCTGAAATATTATAACATATTTTCTTCTTTAGATGGTTTCGATTTCCCACCATTTTCCCTCTTACAAAACCATGACAAGTATTATCATGAACACATATAATATTTTTAATGTCAACTATAGACTTTAATTTGGTCAAGTTATCAATGATTTTTTGATGGATATTTTCAATCCTTGATTACCAAAATATATTTCTTTAATCCACCTTAGGGATGAAAATGTTCTCATTATTATATATTTGATATAAGTTTTGATTTCTTCTCTAAAATTTCATTGATTGATAAATTTGTAGATTTTCATTTATTCCAGAATACATTTTGATTAAATGTGACTTTATATACCATGTAGAGAAGTTAACATACACTCAAAATATTGTGTCCTAGGGTATCTACATAATTAACATTCTTATTCAAAATTCATTTTCCTACTGGATTTATCTTTCCATTTCTTTTGATTATTATTTCTCCATCATTCCTAAAGAAGGCCATAACATAAACATTCCCATTTATATTGTTTAAGAGGATTGTGTTTCTAGTTATTCTATATGAATAAACACTATCAAATATATTTATGTGATACTTTTTTATATATTTTAGATAAATTTAATGGAATATTTGATTCTCATTCTTTTTTTATTCCAAAATATTACCATTTTGGTTGATACACGGGTCGGTCTCTCCTTATTCCCTTTGGTAGGGTCATACTATTCCTTCTCTAATAGGTAAAAACTGTTATCTGAGGAAATCATGTTTGGTTACAAAACATCCATTTACCTTTGATTTCAATTGGAAATGTTTTAACACCCATATTCCATACAATTCATAACTTTTTGAAAAAAATTAGATCAATGATAATGATATCTATAAAATTTATCTCCTTAATGAGATGTAGGATATGTTCTCATCCTACTTTGTTGACTACTAATATAAGGCCCCATCCTTAAAACATACTTAATCTTGAGTTATTACAAGATTACACATTGAGTATCTTTTCAGGTTTAGAGTTTTAGAGAATTAGATCATGAAACATGCATTACATTCCACATTTAAACAAAGCGGTTACATAAAAGACAATATTAATTTCTTCCCATCAACAGAACATATTGAAAATATAACATGGATTCTTTCTTGACACATCCTTGAAACTATCATCACATCATGTACCTTTCCCTTGACCTGTGAAAAACATTTCAAAAAACTTGGGATGAGCATAAAAAGCTCAGTAAGGGTTATAAAAATATGGAAAGGAAACATTATTTCATATATACATAAGAATGAAATCATACCTTACCCATAAAACATAGGAACTTTAACATACCTCATAAAATCATGAACAAATCATAGAAATCATAATACATAAAGGTAACTTGAGGCATTCATAACATTCTTACATAGGGAGTAACCCTCTTGGTTACGTTTGGAATACCTATCACAGTATATTCCCTAAATCTCTTCAGAGAAACCATAACGTTTCACTCCTTCGCGTTACCCAATGCATTGGAGAGCTATATCGGGCTCACCTGCCCTTATTTTATCACGGAACCACCCGTCTTCATAATAATTCCCAAGAACCTCAATATAATCATATCACATAAAACATGCATAAAGGAAACATAACATTTCCACCTTTCAATCACAAGATATAAATACAACACATTGATATAAAAACATTATGAATACCATTTTCAATACCAAAATAAAATAAAATTAAAACATGGCATTTATATTTCTTTTAAAAAGAAGGTATGGCTTGTAGAGGAAGCCGAAACTCAAATAACGGTCACGGCGGCGGAGAAGTCGTTGTGGCTGCATACGTACGACAAAAACATTCCCTTTTTTCGTTTAGTAAAACACTTCATATAAAAAAGATTCCTTTTGGATAAACGTAAAAGTCAATGGAGTTTATACACCGTATAAAAGAAGGTTGTGTATAAAACAAAATATGCCTCAATGAAAGGAGATTGAGACGAAGTCCCATACAAAGATGGTATCGTTGGTTTAAGGATAAATCAATTGAATAATTATGTGTGACAAACGATTACACCAAATATAAGTGGATATTAAGTGTAAAATAATCAAAGGTCATTCACACATATTCAAAAGATGGCATATTCAATAACTACAAGTTGAATCCCAAAGAAATCGAAATTGGGTTAAGAAGTTCCCTTGACAGCCAAACAGTGTCACGTCAAAATGAGTTGATGAGAGATAAAAAAAGGGTATCTCATCACTTGGAAATAAAATTTACATCAATAAGGATATATTAGAACATATCCCAACATAACAATATGTAAATTAAAAGACCCAACAAAAGAAGTCTTTTAAAAGAGGAGGGTGAAAGGTTCCCTTACCGACATGGGTATCTTTCGAAACATACACCTCGTGAAATAAGGACAATACAACATTGATGTAAATACTCATAAAATAAACTATATTACACAATGAATAAAATAATGGTAAGTACATACACCACTCAAAGGAAATTGTGGAAAATGTAGCATAAATCTCACGGAAATAAAAGTGAGATGAAAAATCCTTTACGAAAACTCGGCAGCCTAACGACGCCACATAAAACATCCAAAATGGATTGATGAGAGAGAATAGGGTCTCTCATCACATGAACATAAAAATTAAAGTAATATTAATATAAAATAACATCCCAATAACAAGAAAGATGATCTTTAAAAGAAATGACATAAAATAGTGTACTTAAAAAGAATGAGTGGAGTAGGATCCCTTACCTCGGGTCTGACTTGACTCGATGATTCTTTAATCTCCTGAATAATAAACTGGAGTTAATCTCTACTTGCTTAAGAACCTTTTTCAAGTTCATTATTCCTTTTATACCATGTTATGAACAACATGTAATCATTTAAGTTAATAATGTTCATTTTGTCGGTATTTGGTTCTTAAGTCCAAAATAGACTTCTTACACTTACATGTTGTTAATTTGGTCAAAGGTTCATTATATCCAGAATGATATTATTGATTTGGATAACATATGTATCATATATATTCATCATATACATGTATTTATAATATTACATCACATTTAGAGGTAAGAAATGAAATGCACCGTTCATGGAGACGGTAAGCCGTACGTACGCATGAATGCTACTTCCATTTCTATTTCGTATTTTATGGGATGGAATCGTAATTATATAAGAGTATATTATAATTCCAGTATAATAACATATATAATATCATTAACTTTATCCTTTACACATCCCACATATGGTATTAACGAATCAAATCACTTTCAGGGGGCGGTAGTCCGCACTTCCTAAAATGAAGATATCGTGTTTACCCATAATGGAAACAATAATGGTATTCCATAAATGAAAAATAAAGAAGCTTAAGGAACGAATAAACATATTATATATAATATATAAAAATATTGACATCATAATGGCCACCTTTGAAGGTGTTAAATGAGTATTGAACAATCATCATTTCGGGAGGTAGAATTTCTCCATCCACGGAAACCGTGTGTTCTTTAACCATTTGATGTAGTTGTGTGAGAGTGTAGCTAGAATAAATCTTATAACAACATCCTAGTATATTTAAGATACTGGTGTTTTTACAAAGGAAGTAAATCAAAATAGTTTAGGGGGTTGGAGAAGAAAAATAAAACAAATGAACATGAGAGAATGAATTACCTTTAAAAGTGTAACTCCTTTTGATTTGAGCCTAAAGGCTTCCTTTGAAAGGATTATGCACAAAGGGAATACTCTAGAATGAGGATAGGGATGTGGATAGAGTAAATGGGCAGGGGATGGACGAGCCAAAGGCTTGAGGAGTGTTTGAAATGAAGTAGAGGTGGGGGCCTTTTATAAGAGGAGAGAAGGGGCACTTTTGGAAATCATGAAACTATTATTTTATTTTCAAAAGTGTTTCGAATTTCTAAGGTACCACATTGATATAATTCGAAGATAAGATGATAAGGCTTCGAAATATTCACATCCAATAGTTTTTGGACAAGTGTAGGTCTTAGATTTTATATTATCGTTTGATTTTATTTAAACTGTTCATTAATGAGGTCATCATTGCATCATCATGATTTCATAATTAAATTAATTTATTTAATGTCTAAAAATTATAAAAAAATTATCCTGCTGTAGGAAGTATTTTTATCTTTCCAAAGAGTATTTATAGACAAAATTATGATTAGTATAACCCATCTTAAAAATTGTCTTAGTAAAACAATTTATGTTAGTGTCATTTTCACCTTTATTTAAAAGGCATTAAAGTCATTATCTCACCCAAGAGGCTCCATAGGGTCCCCTAAATCGACCCATGGTTTGTCTTGGTCGGCCATGAATCATCCAATAGGGGTAGGACAAGTGTCATGGTGTTTTCACATTTTTATAATATCATTTTTACCTTAATTACACTAATTACCTCTAATCGCGATTAATGAAAAAATGTTACTATTCACCAAAAAATTATTATCAATCCATTGAACCACATTTTACATAATAATGACAACCATGTATGTCGTATTTTAAAAATTCAATACACATTAGTGGTAAAATTTCATTTAACTGAAAAATCAGTTTGCTTGATTACCACTTAGTGGTTTCACTATTCATAAAAAATTGGAGTTTTTCAGAAAATTACCAAAAATTCACCCTAAGCTATATTTGATATTCTGAATTCAGAAATGAAGTCTATTTTACAAAATTCAAAACATATAAGTCACATTAATTAATTTAATAATTAATTCCCACTGTCAGAGCAAATAGCGTGTTTTTATAAAATAATAAGTATCAAAAGATTGACACTAGTTTAAGTCTGATTTCAAAGTGAAATTAATTCCAACGACCACTATTGGATTTAATGGTAAAAATATATTCTAATTTTACTTTAAAAAAAATTCAAAAGATAATCTAATCATATAAATAAATAATATTAAAAAGAGGTTTTGAATTAAAATACAACATTTTACAATATTCATTAAAAAAAAGAACTTTATCAGAAAGATACAAAAAATTTACAAAAAGTAAATTTTGATGTCTTGATTCTCAAGAAGTGTTTTATTTGGTCCAATGGAATGTATAAGAGTGAACAAAACTATATTTAATGACGGTTCGCCATCAAAAGGAGATAAGTGACCCATTAGTGAAAACTAGGTCATATAAGCCTAAAATTGAATTCTTTCCGTATTTTAAGCCTTTATCTTTTATTGGATAAATGTAAAAACATTTAAAAACATATATAATAATATTTTAGTTATTTCTATCCATTCCCACCAATACAACGGCTACATTTTAACTACCATTTAAAATAATATTATTTTATTATTAGAGTGCAACGTAAGATTCCCAAGAAACTCGTTGTTGCGTGTTGGGTACGCCATCGAGCATAGAGTCCCCTTTAAAGACATATTAATATTTTATTCACAAATACGGATAAACATGAAAATGTCATATTCTTTATTTACCTGGGTTGTTACATTCTTCCCCCCTTTTTGGGAATTGCGTCCTCGCAATTTTAAAAATTGAGCTTGGAAACATCCTTGAAACTCCCACATCAGAACAGGAGTCGGTAAAACAATCACTTTAAAAGAATGGGAGAGAAGTGAAAATGTCACCCGAGTTAACCCATATGTATAAAAACATGGACATGGAAGAAAAAGAAAAGGGTCATGTTCTTGAGGAAGAGTGATAGTAAACATATCTAGGAGAATGTTAACCATGAGAAAATCAGAAACTTGTGATGGGTTAAACGGTATTTGATTCCCCAGTAGGAAAAGTTAATAGAAAACATTTTTGTTTTAAGTTACTTTTTATTGAGGAATTTATTCATAATGAAACATAATCACTTATCATGTTGACTTTTAACTTTTACTAGATTCCTTAATCAAACTCATATATTTTTTTTCCAAAAGATGAGTTTTTAGGGAGACTTGTTCGCATTAAGAGTACTATAATCAAATTATAGAGAATCAACCAATACACCAAAGAGAACTATATACTTCCCATGTCATTAGGATTTAACCAAAAACAAAAAAAAAGGTTATTACAAGGTCAGATAATCCAGAAAAGGATAACCCTTTAAAAAAGAAAATCTATGCTTAATCTCCAAAATTTGTCCACCAAAACCCAAAGTTCAACGAGGACCATCTGATAAACAATTTTTCCATAAAATCCTTCAAAGTAAACCAAACTAATATTGAAACCCAAATATTTGAAGGTTTTAGTCACATAGTCTTCCAAGTTAAATCGTAACATTTATCTCCAAACAACATCAGTTGCTTCTAAAGTCTCGTATTGAAAAGTAATTAACCTAATCATATATCCTCTATGATAGGTTATTCATTTTCATAAATAACCCAAAATCAACTTACTCCTAATTCATAAAATCATATAACTAAAAATAACCAGTCAAACTAACCAGGGACTTCACGTAGTCCAATGGTAGGCGATAAATACCAGTCGCACTTTGGTTGTGGGTTCGATTCCCGCAGCTTTGCCCGACGCGACGGGTTGTCACACGGTCTGCGTGTTGTCCTTTTTCCAAAACTATATAATTCTAAAATCATTCCCCAAAAAAGATAAAATAATCAAAAATAACAATAACATAATTTAACCTCAATTTTATCTCATGCCTTTCAATTCAATCATAACATATAGTAACCCATAATTACCTCAAAAGTAAGGAACATATAAACCCAAATGGTTCTTTATAACTATGTCCCCAAAAGAAAAGATAACTATTCCTTGAATAAAATTTGCCTATATTAAACATCAGGGTTACACATAATATGAAAAGTCTCCTAATGTAACCCCATCATCAAAAGAGACTTAATACTCTTAAGAATTTCACCATAACTCTTTAAGCCCTTATATGTTGACATCTTACTCATTCAACATTCTTCATGATCCATTAACCATTCATTTACAACTTATTCCAAAATACCTATTTCCTACAAACAAAATCATGAATCATATCCTAAGATTCTAAAATAGGAAAACAATAGTCATGAAATAATACATACCTTTGATTGGTGATTGTCAGTTTCTTCATCCTCAATCGGAATGGCATTAGGTATTGGAAAACGAACATTTGTACGCTCTTGGTGGCCCCATTCACGAAAATTCTTCATAGGACATGTGTCTTCATAATGACCATGCACACCAAATTTAAAACATTCAATTGATCCCTTAGAAAGAACATCTTTCCCTTTCCTCGAGTCAACTGGATGCTTCCTTTTTCCATGGCATGTTCTTGCTTTATGACCTTAATTTCCACATCTATAGCATATTTCTGTT
Organism: Viscum album; assembly: GCA_963277665.1. NCBI lineage: Eukaryota > Viridiplantae > Streptophyta > Magnoliopsida > Santalales > Viscaceae > Viscum > Viscum album. The sequence continues at coordinate 795,327,663 of OY728126.1, read as the reverse complement.
CATTTGAAACATTTTCCTATGTGTTTCTTTCCACATCTTTGACACATAGGTTTTTGAACACACATACCTTTATGATTATTACCTGTACTTCCGTAGGGATTTTCTTCTCACATATACGATGCCTTAGAGAAATCACCAAGGTTTAGGTGGTCAATCATGACTCCAGATAGTTGGTTGAGGATAATCACAAGAGTTCTCATTGCAGCTCCCATATCATTCAGTTGCTTGCTCAAAAAACTGTCACATTTTCCCTCACATCCACTGTTACTTTGGTTCCTGCTAGATCCACCCATTCACTAAAAACAGAATTTTCAGTGTGAGTATATCAACAAAACTGTCATGTACTAATGAGGAAGGTAAACACTAATATATACTTACTCATTCACTTTATCTAAAACTAGGACTCTTTCTGATATCCTAACCATTATGGTAATGTTACTTATGCTTAAAGAATACCCTAACCTCTAAAGTTATCTAAACCGACCTTTGATACCAACTATAAGGCCCCAGCCTTAAAACTTACTTAATCTTGAGTTATTACAAGATTACACATTGAGGATCTTTTCAGGTTTAGAGTTTTAGAGAATTAGATCATGAAACTTGCATTACATTCCACATTTAAACAAAGTGGTTATATAAAAGACAATATTCATTTCTTCCCATCAACGGAACATATTGAAAATATAACATGGATTCTTTCTTGACACATCCTTGACACTATCATCACATCATGTACCTTTCCCTTGACCTGTGCAAAACATTTCAAAAAACTTGGGATGAGCATAAAAAGCTCAGTAAGGGTTATAAAAATATAGAAAGGAAACATGAGTTTATATATACATAATAATGAAATCATACTTTACCCATAAAACATAGGCACTTTAACATACCTCATAAAATCATGAACAAATCATAGAAATCATAAGACATAAAGGTAACTTGAGTAATTCATAACATTCTTACGTAGGGAGTAACCCTCTTGGTTTCGTTTGGAATACCCATCACAGTATATTCCCTAAATCTCTTTGAATAAACCTTAATGTTTCACTCCTTCACGTTACCCAATGCATTGGAGAGCTATATCAGGCTCACCCGCCCTTAGTTTATCACAGAACCACTCGTCTTCATAATAATGCCCAAGAACCTCAACATAATCGTATCACATAAAACATGCATAAAGGAAACAAAACATTTCCACCTTTCAATCACAAGATATCCATTCAACACATTGATATAAAAACATTATGAAAAACATTTTCAATACCCAAATAAAAGAAAATTAAAACATGGTATTTATTTTTCTTTTAAAAAGAAGGTATGGCTTGTAGAGGAAGCCGAAACTCAAATAACGGTCACGGCGGCGGAGAAGTCGTTGTCACCGCATACGTACGATAAAAACATTCACTTTTGTCGTTTAGTAAAAAACTTCATATAAAAAAGATTCCTTTTGGATAAACGTAATAGTCAAAGGAGTTTATACACCATATAAAAGAAGGTTGTGTATAAAACAAAATATGCCTCAATGAAAGGAGATTGAGACGAAGTCCCATACAAAGACGGTATCCTTGGTTTAAGGATAAATCAATTGAATAATTATGTGTGACAAACGAATACACCAAAGATAAGTGGATATTAAGTGTAAAATAATCAAAGGTCATTCACACATATTCAAAAGATGGCATATTCAATAACTACATGTTGAATCCCAAAGAAATCGAAATTGGGTTAAGAAGTTCCCTTGACAGCCAAACGGTGTCACGTCAAAATGAGTTGATGAGAGATAAAAAAGGGTATCTTATCACTTGGACCTAAAATTTACATCAATAAGGATATATGAAAACATATCCCAACATAACAATATGTAAATTAAAAGACCCAAAAAATAAGTCTTTTAAAAGAGGAGGGTGAAAGGTTCCCTTACCGACATGGGTATCTTTCAAAACATACACCTCGTGAAAGAAGGAAAATAAAACATTGATGTAAATACTCATAAAATAAAGTATATTACACAATGAATAAAATAATGGGAAGTACATACACCACTCAAAGGAAATTGTGTCAAATGTAGCATAAATCTCACGGAAATAAAAGTGAGATGAAAAATCCTTTACGAAAACTCGGCAGCCTAATGACGCCACATAAAACTTCAAAAATGGATTGATGAGAGAGAATAGGGTATCTAATCACATGAACATAAAAATTACAGTAATATTAATATAAAATAACATCCCAATAACAAGAAAGATGAGATTTAAAAGGAATGACATAAAACAGTGTACTTAAAAAGAAAGAGTGGAGTAGGATCCCTTACCTCGGGTCCGACTTGACTCGATCGTTCTTTAATCTCCTGAATAATAAACTTTAGTTAATCTCTACTTGATTAAGAACCTTTTTCAAGTTCATTATTTCTTTTATACCATTTTATGAACATCATGTAATCATTTATGTTAATAATGTTCATATTGTCGGTATTTGGTTCTTAAGTCAAAAATAGACTTCTTACACTTACATGTTGTTAATTTGGTCAAAGGTTCATTATATACAGAATACTATTAATGATTTGGATAACATATATATCATATATATTCATCATATACATGTATTTATAATATTACATCACATTTAGAGGTAAGAAATGAAATGCACCGTTCATGGAGACGATAAGCCGTACGTACGCATGAACGCTACTTCCATTTCTATTTCATATTTTCTGGAATAAAATAGTAATCATATAAGAGTATATTATAATTCCAGTATAATAACATATATAATATCATTAACTTTATCCTTTACACATCCCACATATGGTATTAACGAATCAAATCACTTTCAGGGGGCGGTAGTCCGCACTTCCTAAAATAAAGATATCGTGTTTACCCATAATGGAAACAATAATGGTATGCCATAAATGAAAAATACATAAGCTTAAGGAAAGAATAAACATATTATATATCATATATAAAAATAGTTACATCATAATGGCCACCTTGGAAGGTGTTAAATGAGTATTGAACAATCATCTTTTCAGGAGGCAGAATTTCGCCATCCACGGAAACCGTATGTTCTTTAACCATTTGATATAGTTGTGTGAGAGTGTAGCTCGAATAAATATTATAAAAACATTATATTATATTGAAGATACTGGTTTTGTTACAAAGGAAGTAAATAAAAAGATTTTAGGGGGTTGGAGAAGCAAAATTAAACAAATGAACATGATAGAATGAATTACCGTTAAAAGTGTAACTCCTTTTGATTTTAGCCTAAAGGATTCCTTTGAAAGGATTCTGCCCAAAGGTAATCCTATAGGATGAGGAGAGGGATGTGGAGAGAGTAAATTGGTAGGGTATGGCCGAGCAAAAGGCTTGAGGAGTGTGTGAAATGAGGTAGAGGTGGGGGCCTTTTATAAGAGGAGAGAAGGGGCACTTTTGGAAATCATGAAACTATTATTTTATTTTCAAAAGTGTTTTGAATTTATAAGGTCCCATATTAATATAATTCGAATATAAGATGATAATGCTTCGAAATATTCCCATACAATAGTTTTTGGACAAGTTTAGGTCTTAGATTTTATATTATCGTTTCATTTTATTTAAATTGTTCATTAATGAGGTCATCGTTGCATCATCATGATGTCATAATTAAATTAATTTATTTAATGTCTAAAAATTATAAAAAATCTATCCTGATGTAGGAAATAGTTTTATCTTTCCAAATAGTATTTATAGAAAAAATTATGATTAGTATATCCCCTTTTAAAAATTGTTTTAGTAAAACAATTTATGTTAGTGTCATTTTCACCTTTATTTTAAAAAAAGGCATTAAAGTCATTATCTCACCCAAGAGGCTCCATAGGGTCCCCTAAATCGACCCATGGGTTATCTTGGTCGGCCATGACTCATCAAATAGGTGTAGGACAAGTTTCATGGTGTTTTCACATTTTTATAATATCATTTTTACCTTAATTACACTAATTACCTCTAATCGCGATTAATGAAAAAAAGTTACTATTCACCAAAAAATTATTTTCATCCCATTGAACCAAATTTTACATACTAATGACAACCATGTATGTAGGATTTTCAAAATTCAATACACATTAGTGGTAAGCTTTAATTTAACTAAAAAATCAGTTTGCTTGATTACTACTTAGTGGTTTCACTATTCATCAAAAATTGGAGTTTTTCAGAAAATTAACAAATATTCACCCTAAGCTATATTTGATATTACGAATTCAAAAAATGAAGTCTATTTTAAAAAATTCAAAACATATAAGTCAAATTAATTAATTTAATAATTAATTCCCGCTGTCAGAGCAAATAGCGTGTTTTTATAAAACAATAAGTATCAAAAGATTGACACTAGTTTAAGTCTGATTTCAAAGTGAAATTAATTCCAACGACCACTATTGGATTTAATGGTAAAAATATATTCTAATTTCACTTTAAAATCAATTCAAAAGATAATATAATCATATAAATAAATTATATTAAAAAGTGGTTTTGAATTAAAATACAACATTTTACACTATTCATTAAAAAAAGAACTTTATCAGAAAGATACCAAAAATTTACACAAAGTAAATTTTGATGTCCCGATTATCAAGAAGAGTTTTATTTGGTCCAATATAATGTATAAGAGTAAACAAAACTATATTTGATGACGGTTCACCATCAAAAGGAGATAAGTGAACCATTAGTGAAAACTAGGTCATATACGCCTAAAATTGAATTCTTTCCGTATTTTAAGCCTTTATCTTTTATTGGATAAATGTAAAAACATTTAAAAACATATATAATCATATTTTAGTTATTTATATCCATTACCACTAATACAACGGCTACATGTTAACTACAATTTAAAATAATATTATTTTATTATTAGAGTGCAACGTAAGATTCCCAAGAAACACGTTGTTGGGTGTTGGGTACGCCATCGAGCATAGCGTCCCCTTTAAAGAAATATCAATATTTTATTCAAAAATACGGATAAATATGAAAATGTCATATTCTTTATTTACCTGGGTTGTTACAACTAAGTTCTTCTCCTCTCATGTTTATTTATTTCTACTTATAATATTTCATTTTATTACCAATTTTGACACAAAATTTATAATTCCTCAAGGTAAATATCTCATCACTATCTCTTAAGATATTTCTAGCTCCAAAGTATATTTGTAATGAATTATTAATATTTGAGAATTATCATCCATCATTTTTTAATTTATTATAAGAAGTAGTTATCACTTATTTTGATTTATAAACATCGGATACAAATCCAAATTTACCCATAGAATTAGGTCTTTATGTTGATAATTCCACACAAACATGAAAACTTATAATTTTATCCACCATATGATCACAATTATGGAAATAGATATCCAAAATTAATCTCTATAACATCATTTTACTGGATATAAAAGAAAATTCCTTAACCCTAACATCTGGATTAATTTTAAAATATAGAATCCGGTTTACTTCACTCAAAATAATGTTCGACAACAATTATTAAATGAAATTAAAGAAAATGTAGAAAAATATTTCATATGTAGAATATAATGTTTTCATTCATCCATTATGAGAAGCATCAATTTATTTCAATATATCATAAATATGATGTTATAATTAATTATTAAAAGTGATACAAAAATATCACAAACTCAATTAATTTCACAAAACCACCATAAATGGGTCCCTCTCCTTATATAGTGGGTCCAACTGGGTCATCTAGTTACAAAAACATCCTGTCATAATTTGATTCCATCCATTTCACTGTGAAACTGCTAATTTAACATATTTTTTCTTTCTGTTGACTTACAATAAATAGTAAGAAAACAATGTTCACTATATGTCAGAAATTCCTAAAACATTCATGAAAATATTATCTAAAACCATACATTTCCTCTTTTTGGTGAGTGAAACACCAGATTATATTTCTATACAATGAACACCTTTCTGTGCACCAGTTGGTAACTCAAAACATCTAGCAACCACAATAAAATATTTATGAATATCATTGACACTAATCTAATAAGGGAAAATAGTACTTTAAAGTTTCTATATCAAGTAAATTAAATTAACAACTTTAAGAGTATTCACAATCCTAACAGTCTCCCACTTTAAGACTACATTAATGATTCCATGGAACTCTCCTACACTTTAGAAAAAAACCTCTAAATTTTTTCTATATATATTGATCCTCCTATATCCTTCATGTTCACCTAATTCCAAATGAGGCACAATGTTTCCTCATATTTTCCAAGCTAATTCCATGATGAATTTTTCTACTAGATTTTATATCTCGATTATCTTTCATAGAATTAACTCTAAATCTTCTAGAATCTTACAAATAAAGTGAAACTTAATGTTTATGTTATTATTTATCACATAAAAACTTTATATTTAGTTAGGTGGATTATACATTAACTATCATTTATAATTAACAAACTTCATTAGAAAAATACAACCTCCTCAATTAGATTCCTTCACCATACTATTTCATTACATTATTTTTCTATTTTCAAATATTCTTATTCTATTATGGGAAGTCCAATCATCAGTTGTAACCTTGATATCTTAGTTATTATGGTTCTACTAAAAGTGGGAAAATATATAGATGTTCTCTACCATGAGTTTGTGTCACCCCTAAAATCGGCTTCAATATAACCCTATAACAAATCATATTCTATAAAATAAATAGAAATAACAGTAAATATTTTAAGGTACTAGATAATACACTTTAAAAATTCTAAATGATATTTCCCTAGATTTTCCACATACAGACAAACCACTGTCACCATATGAGCTATGTCATTATGATTTCACACTATGGTATACATGACACTCCTTGACTCTAATTCACACAATACCCTCACTTTTCCCTTTCCCTATTATTAATTTCTTAGTTATTATTAATTCAAATGTTTAAGGTGAATCAGAAGAGGAGTTGAGGTAGATATTCAACAGGTTATTTAAAATATCTAATGATCTTACATTTATACACACAACATGATTGAACCAAATTTATGATCTTCATATCCCATTCAATAATTATTCCCAAAAGATTATTTCATTAATGTGATATTTCATTTCAAATTATATGGGAAATTATTTCTTCATCCATTGAATTCATTTAATTGATTAACAATCTAAAATAATTCCATCCATATATAACAATAAAATGATGATGTACAACTATTTTACTCCTTGTCGTAATAAAAATGGTCTGAGTTTCTTCACTCTAAACCTTTCTACTCGATGAATGAGAGGAATTTCTAATTCCATTTTCATCATGCTTGTTTCAACCCATAAATACTTATAACGAGTGTTCACACTAAGCCCAGATTCCATTTATTATAGAAACCAATATGTAGATTCACATATATATTTCTTCCTCTAGACCCCCATGAAGAAAATACCAATTCAGATATATTTTCTCTAGATGTCATCCCATAGAAGGAAACATTATTATCACTATTCATATGGTATTATATTTAACTACCAGAGAAAATATCTAAGAGAATTTGATTCCCTCCTTATACTAAAATCCTTTAACCACTGACCTCATCTTATACCTTTTTTCTATAATTTTCTTCTTTTAACTAAAACACCCACTTATTTTCAAGTTCCCTATTTTCATGTGGTAGTTTCACTAACACCCATATGTTTTTCACATGATGTGAATCAATCTCATCCTTCATAGAAAACGCCCAATTATTATAATTTTTGAGGTCAGAGACTTCTTCTAGTATTTCTACTTATTTAAAATACATTAAAAGTAATATGTTAATGTTTTCTACACATCCTTGTACTAGATGTCCCACCCATATAGACCAATAAAATGCTTCATTTTATTTTTATTTATATATAATCAAAACCTATATATTTTCATCCTTTATAAATATAGACTCAGACTCACAAGCTCCAAATATTTCATGCTTACCATTAATTTGTCTACTTCTTGAATCCTTTGTACTTCCCTCTAAACATACATCTAGAATTTGCAAAGAGTCATCTGAACAATTTTGAATTTGAGAACTTATGGTGCCTCAATTTATTCCACCTTGGATTATTGTTTATTCCATTCATTCAATATTCATTACCTTAAAATTATTTTCCATCCATAGGAACATCCCCTTAAATTGATAATTTATACTTTTGATTACATTAAATTTATGAATATCCCATAGTCTTAATAAATTCTCTTCATTTCAATAAGATATAATGAAAAATATATAAGACTTTTCTTTCGTCTTATCTATATCCTTATAAGCTACATGCTTATATGATATAATTTCAAATATTTTAAGGTGACATAATTATGGGGTTCTTATATTTATATAGCTTTAAGTATATTTTATCCTACAGGTACTGGAGAGATCTGACTGATTTCATATATGATGGTACCATCTAATTCGACCAAAAATGAATTAGGAATTCTGGAATGAAACTATATTATCTTCACCCTTTCTATAAATGTATGATTAATATATTCAACTATTCCATTATTTTATTGTGATTTAGGTAAAATCCTCTCATAGATAATTCCTATGTGTCTGTATAAGTTATGAAATAAACTTATGGTATACTCACCTCTATTATTTGACCTCATTAATTTGAAGTTACATTCTTTCTCCCCTTTAACCATATAATTCCATTTCATGAACACACAAAAATACTTCTTATTTATGTTTTAGGATGCATATCCATAATTTCATTTTAGATCCTTCAATGAAAGTAAAAAATTATTATAATCAAATATGATATTTAACTGGGTAAGGTTCATAGACAAATGTATATACAAGATCTAGATACTATCATTTTAGTGTTTTACCACTCAATTTAATGCTCACCTTCAACTTCTTTCCAACAATATAACTATTGAAACCTTCATAATCTGAATGGCCCATCTTTAATAAGACTTTTTCAATAAAAAAGTTGATATTTTATTATGATTCCCTATACCTATACTCCCAATCTTGGTTCCATATACACATATTTTATAATCTAGAATTGATACCTACTATAGATTCCTAGACATAGCTATCCCATAATTACATGAGTTAAAAAATATTTCAATACAAACATTTCTAGGACCTTTTAGGTTTATAACTTTATAGAATTTTAAAAATCATAAACTAATAAATCCCTTGTCATAGTCTACTAATGAGAATTATTTGCACTATCGAAAATTCTATAATAAATCTTCAAAATCTCCTAATAATTATTCACACAAGTTATCTTATTTAGAATATCACGTGTAATAAATTTCTTTATAACCCAAGAAAATGAAAAAATAATAAGGGTTGGGCTCAAATTCATTGTAATAGAAAACATATAAATGAGTAAATCATGTAATAAATATGACATAAATATTATAGAAATAATCATTAGTCATCATAATTACATAATCGACTAAAATTATGAGAATAATATATCAATAAATAAAAATGAAATTATATATATCACATGGATAACAATAACTAAATTTTTGGGGATGGAATACATAATGTCATATATCTCGATCTTACTATTAAGGTCGTATCCATGAAATATTTCTTTCCATCAATAACATAGTAAATACACCTCTCTAAATTTGGTATACATACACCGAATACACTAATATGTTTATATCATGAGAAACGATGATGAATCGAAGGGGTATATAGTGCTAAGGCCCACCTATCACTTGTTTATGTATAATACAATCATCAAATGAGATAATGGTTAAATAAATATATAATAATCTTTTAAAATTATAATCTATATTGGAATAAGAATAGATATAATTCCTGTACTTTTCCCTATCTCAAAAAAGGATATAACATGAACATAACTCATCCATATGAAGAATAAGGATAGTTATAAAATACGTAGTAAACTTTCATGAGTAATCAATAATCATCCATGTAAAAATAAAAAATTTACATATAATCAATAGATCCCTAATAAATAATAGAAATATCATTCTATATAATAATCCCTCAAGATAAAAGTATATGAATTAATGGAATATGGCTAAGTCAATAATTTTTATAATTTATTGATGTTTGACATCAATGTGAACATGCTTCAATCAATTTAATATAAAAAATAGTATTAAAAAAGAAAAGGCATCGGATAAAAATTTATTCATATTCATGGTGGATAGTTATGCAAGACAAAGGTATTAATAGATCGTATATTTAACAGAAAATAACATTACATAAAATATCTATAGAAATGATATGTATGTTTTCAAAATAACATATCCACAATGTAACAAAGTAAAATTAAGAAGTATGTTGACATAGATGAAAAAAATTCTGGAAAAAGAATGTTTCAAAGAGTATCAAACAAGTAGGGATAAAAATTTTAATCATTTTAATACCAAAATTTCTATCCCCTAAATTATAATTTTTTATATTTATTAGAGAATAAATAATATAACATAAATCCAATGAGTGTAAATCATTTTCAATATGAAAAGGAAAATTTAGGCAAAAACAGAAAATATATTTTATAAAAAAAATTCTACTTGGATGTAAAATACATAATTACTTTACGCTTTAAAATGTAACCTATGAAAATATTTAGTGAAAGATTTTGAAAAATTATTATTTTAAAAATAAACTTCAATAATTGAGGCTATAAATTTACCCAAATCTTTTTTTAGTAAATGTGGATGTAAATATATAAAATTTTATTATAAAAGGATAATTTTTAATTCTTTTAAATTTACTTTGTTTAAAATTCACATCGTAAAAAGAGTAAAAAAACTATTTTTTAAAAAAAGTTAGTTACAAAAATGGGGAATATAAAATAATGTATAATAAAATATTAGAGTGGAAGAACCCAATCATGGAAAAACAATGTTCATGATTATGAATTATAACTCAATGAAAGTAGATTTGAGTTATCAATATCCTTTACATTAGGAATCCTCAATGAAGAAACATTATTTAAAAAGTGTTTAATATGGTATAAATCTATACAATGATATAATATCACATAATAAATACAATGGTAATAATTTACCAAAATTATATGATATAAGTTAAATAGAAAAATCATAACACAATTAATGAAAATTTAGTTACCAAAAATACTTATGACTAGGTTAACACATGAGTCAAATGAAATTTAAAGAAAAGAACATGATTTTTAATAGTATATCAAATTAATTATATGAAAATAATTTATATAAATTTCAAGTAAAATTAAATAAATATAAATACATTCAAATTAAACATGGTTCATAACATGTAACATGTATCAAAGAATTAGAATTTAGAACAAGAAAAACCTTAAATTTTGTTTGGAATTAAATGAACATACTTTAATCACTTGTAACAAAAACATAGATTTCCTAAAAACCTAATTAATAATCTTAATCATATCCATTTTAATTTATTATCTTCGTATATATTCATTCTCTATATTAATTCTAGTTAGTTTTTTTACCTATTTTCAATGGGTGTAAGTAATCTTGACTGTTTTTAACTTGTTTTATAAAAATGGAATTTCTATTCATTATTGCTAAAAAATTAATCAGTATGAAATAATTAAAGGCACCATAATAGTTTTTTCATGATACTTATAGAGTAATAGTTTCATTCCATGGTATTTTTGGATACAAAAAACGAAGATAAAATCAACGGTAATCATGATTCGATGACTCTTAACGAAAAAATTGTGTTTTGTTAATTAATAAGTTTAATAATAATGTTACCATTAAAGAAAAAAATAAGTAATTATTTACATATTTATATCATATTAACTAGTAATTATATTCCCATATTCATCCATTATATAAATTCATATCAAGATAAATATATGTGGTTAAACCTACACATATATGAATATAAAATAATTAATGGATGATTATGTGTTGGTTTAGTTTCAATATCATTTTAAAAAATAAACAATGATCTTAATTATTATTTGTTAGTTTCATGTATCATAATTTTAAATAATTTTAGTATGATAACCTATACAAAGTTATTTCATAGTATGAACAAATACTTTTTGATCTGGGAATTCTATTTTTGATGATTGAATTTACTACATTTGTCTATTACTCATATTGTTAATAGGTTTTAAATTTTTTATTCACATAATATTAATAATTATATAAAAATTATATTAATACATTAAAACAATTCTCATGACTATCCAAATAAGTGTATGTTGAAAAGGAAAACATAGATCAATTGGTTCATGAAGGTTGTAGGTCACATGCATGCAAGGATGATGATTTTATTTTTCATTGAATGGAGAAAAATAGTAATATGGTTTATTATTCAAAAATATAAAATATTATATAAATATCATAATTATATATTAAATTTTTTATTATGGATATCCTTTTAAGGTGATGTATGAAAATATAATGGTTTGCATTTGGAAGGTGGTAGTCTGCACAACTCATGAATGACATGTCAATTTTTCTTAATAGAAATGGGAAAGCTGATTAATGATTACTAATCATTAATATAACATAACAGTATACTAATTTTATTTATTTTATCATTTTAATATGGTTTAATGGAATTTTAGTGATAATATGTGCCCATGAAGAAATATAAATGAGAAATGAGTTGTAAGTTATTTAAACCTCACTTTGTCGATTATCTCAATTGAAAAAGGTATTAAGCCTTTGAGTGATGGTATTTTGAGAAGAAAAAAATTCTTTTAAGGTGTATATGAATGCTTAATATAGTTATGGGTAGATTTTTGGTGGAACTTAGTGGGTTTTTGTGTGAGGGGAAGTGGTGATAGGAGTGCACCTTTTATAAGTGAAATGAGATGACATTTTTTTAAATACACAAAAAATTTCAATAATGGGAAACAAATAACACGTAATGTATCTAAAAAATTGGGGTAAAAATATATAGGGGAAGTGATAAGGTCTATAAAGGCCTCAACCACCCATTACCACACATTTTTAAACATTTTTTCTAGTTTTTCCCTCTCGGATAAACCCTTTTTAGGTTGTTCGATTTTTACCAAGGTAACTAATTTTTACAAAAGTAATTTATTATTCATGATTGAAAATAAATTAGACTATATTACACAATTTATAAATAATGATTATAAATATTAAATAACTTTTATTATATTAATTTTATAATTTTTTTAACAATTTATTTTAAATTAAAAAATATATAATGTAATAAAGACAATATTTATTTTTTCCTAAATCGAGAAGACTAAGATTAATATTTCCTCTCCTAAGGTGAAATAACATTTTATTTGATGCTCTATCCTAAGATAACCATTTCAAATATTATTTTTCATTATGGATATTTTATTTTTTGATTGAATTTAGAGGTATGTCAGTAAGTAGAGATCAATCACAGATCAATGTTTAAAAGGAAAGTAGTCAAAGCCACAAGATATTGGAAGTCTCCTTTATTCCTAAAAAAAACAAAAATAATGAGGTGGTTATTGAAGAATATGAATGATATTGTAGAATATTTTTTTGTAAAACCCTATGATAGGGATTGTTATGGTTTTATAGCCTAATATTTTGACTATGTGGATATTTATCCATATGATTTAGGGATATAAATATTTAATCTATGTTTTTCTTCTTACATGTGGTGTTTAATTATTAAAATTTACTTATTAAAATACTATGAATGAAACTTTGCATGTTGGTCCATGTACATTTAACAATTGGAATATTATTTTGAATCTTTGGTTGGTATATTTTGAATATTTTGTAAACCAAGATCCACCCATGTGTGGATTATGTTCCCTTACCTTCATATACAAATTTGGAAAGAGGTGTCCTTTATTAGGATTTCAAGTGTGATTAGGAAACCAATCTATACTGACTCATTTTCGGTATCATGAAATGGCCTTAATTATTCCCTTATTTTTGTTGATATTATACTAGTATCCTATTGTCCCATCAATATTATTCTTATAAGTCCCAGGGGTAGTGTTAGTTATCAATATATTATATATGAGTGGTTAAAATATTTGTTCCATAACAAAAAATGTATTTCCATTTACTCCCTCATTGTACCTCAGCCAAATTTTATCCTTATTTTTAGGTTCCAAAGATCCCTTATGCCATTGGGACCTTAGTTGGGGTAAAAAATGAAGGCTAAATGGTCTCAGTTTGAAACTCTAACGATTTTCATGTTGGATAAAAAGACCCTAGTTATCCCTATCTCAACAGGGGGAATGTTATTAAAATATCTATTACAGATAAGATTTCTAGAAAGAAGCTTATTACTTCTCCCTATATAAGTATAAGATTGAGACTTCTTAATATGATAATAAGTGTAAATAAAATTAAGATATCACTATAGAACCTTCTCCCCATTATAAAGGTAATGGTATTTGTGACAAAGTGAGATCCCTAAAAAATGGGGGTTCGGGTTCCAAATCAGGTCCCTTATAATTAGAGGCCTTCCCGACTAATGTGGGTGTGAAAACAACCAAACCAACTTTGATCCAAAAAGGATATATGAGATAAAGGGATTCCTAGAACCACCTAGGTTTGATTGATAGTGAAATATTTACTATTGAAATATCAAAATATAATCTTAAGAAACAAAATAAGATTCCAAGAACTATAGAATCTAAGTGTAATGTTAGGAATTCTAACCATCTTGGGGGGAAATTTGGTAATTTCGATAAATAATTTGTGATGGTTATGATATTAAGTGACTAAGGAACCCAAATAAATTTTGTGAACAAAAATATTTGATTCATAGTAGTAGGATATATCTTGTTGATATTTTAAAAACCATAATTTCCATTACTAGTTCTGATGATATTGATAGTTTTTTTTTGTTTTATGCACCGAAATTCAACTAATAACATTGTTTATGCTACAAATGGTAGTATACTTGTACTTTGGAAAACTTTTATAGTTTCACATAGTGATATTTGTATTTCTTTTCATCTTTTCCAATGAAAAGTTTATTGGGGACAAAATATTTTCTTAGTCTCTTTGGTGTATGATTCAAATGAAAGAGTCTTATATGAAGATCTTTGTTTTAATTTTAGGCGGACCTACATTAAAAAACAAAAATAGATTATTTTAGAGAATATTAACTATTTTTATTTTATTAAGGACTGTTTGTTTAGTAGAAATATTCCCCTGAAAGATGTTTTAGAGCTTGATAAATTTAAATATGACATTAATGTGATGTGGGTTTTAAGTAAGTTGGGTAGATTCATTATTAATTATGGTTGGTAATATTTTTTAGGACACTTCATATAGATCCTCTCAGGAATATCTAATAATTTCCCATGAATTATTACTAGTTCCATTCAAATAAAAAAGTTGTTTCCTTTTAATTATTTTAAATTCTGGTGAAAGGAAGAAAATTTTAACAACCTTGTTCATCTAGTTTGGCTATCTCACCATTCGACCAATAGTCCCATATATATTTCTTCCACTTAAAAGGAATTGAAAGAAGTTCTTATCTACAATCTTCAGGGGGCGATTCTCTCTCATTGAATTTAAAATATATTGAATGATCTCACACATAATCAAGATGATATTCTTAAGGGGTAAAATGAATATACTATTTATTTAAAGGATATTAATTTAGTTTCTAATCTGAATAGGCTCCATTATTTAGTGAACCTATTCAATAATAAGAGAGCTAAAATTTATTGAATGAAGGCAGTTGACTACAATACTAAATTATTTCATGATTATATTAAAGAATAAAAAAATAGTAATATTATTAGTTTGATTAATATAGTATATTGTTTTTTTAGATTTCAGTGAGGATATTAACCACATTATCCTTAACAAATTTAAGAAATATTTAGGCTCCCCAGTTGCACAAAATTATATTAATCTAGGAATATTTTGTACAAATTGGGTAGTTAAGGAACATGATTACATTAATATTTTTTGATCCATCACTAATTATGAAGGTAAAAATTCCAAGTTATCCATTAGTAATTGAAAATACCCTAAACCTAGTGGATTTTATTTATTTTTGAAGGAAGAATTGATAGTGGGTTTATTTAGTATTATTGAACGTTTTAGGAATTTTTTCAAGAATCCATTTTTTTCTTTTGTTATTTAATGCCAAAATTATTAAACTTATCCAAAGGTTGTGAACCATATATGTGATTCTAATTTATAGGTCTATATCCTATTCTAATGTGTTATATAAATTTTAATCTAATATTGTTTCTAATAATCTTAAAAGTTCACTTCATAACCTTATTAGGGAGTAGCAAGGGTCTTTTTTCTCTGAGTGTGACATATATGATGATATTTTACTGGTATAGGAGATGGTGAGAAACTACTCTATAAATCATATTATCCCTAAATATTCTCTAAATAATGACCTTTTCCAATGTTTATGATTATTTTTATTGGTATTTCCTTGGAAATATTTTAATGGATTTCAATTTTCTTTCTAAATTGAGTAAATGAATCATGTGTTGTGTCACCTCTACTCACTACCTAGTTTCGAACAATGGTCAGTTGTGTGGTTATTTTACCTTGGGAAAACAATTGAGAAAATGGGACCCACAATCTCATGTTATTCTCATCTTGGTGATGAAGTCTCTTTCTAAAATATATTTAGAGGCTACCTCTTCACGGACTTTCATATTTCATCCAAAATTTTACAAATAATGTTTTTATATGTTTTGTTTTCTGATTACCTTTCTATGTTTTTTATAGATGATTTGTGGTTGACTTATGTTTTGGATAGATCCTTGAAGGTGTTTAGTTGTGTGCCCATACGCCCTATTAATGACCATAAAAGTAATTTTTTCTTCAGCAGGTTCTCTCTAGAGGTTAGATTGGCCATTAATAATAGTTCTGAATTACTGGATGGAGACTATCCTATGATGTATTTGGGTTCTCTATTATCCTATATGAATTTTAATATTCCATATAACTTTCTTTTTGTAGATAAGGTCAATTGCAGTACCCTCTCTTGGTCTTCTTTTTTTTTCAACTATGTTGGAATATTTGTCATAGTTAAATATTTGAAGAGTTCATTATTTCTTTACTATGGTCATATTATTACTCCCCCCAGAACCATTTTCAAATTAATAAATTACCGAAATAGAAGTTTTATTTGGTCTAATAAAGTATAATATATAAAATAATCTATTTATTAGAATAAAATGATTCTTCCCCACAATTTTGATGATTTGGATACTAAATGTGTTGTGGAATCCAATAACGTGCTTACCATTTAACACATTATATATTCATTTGTATGAAATAATATTTTTTGGTTCATTAGGCCAACCACTATTATATTCTATATTCATCTTTTTTAGTTTATCCCCTTAATATCTTCCTTTCAATGGGTTTATAAGGGTCTACTTTGTTTTTTTGATAAAAGCCATACTTTTATGGACATTGTTGATCCCACTAGGTGAATTAGAAAATGTAAACCATTTACTACCTATGCAAAGAAGGAAACTACTTTTCTTCCATAAGTTGTGTCTAATCATAAATAGCCCTTGATTTACTAGGGACCTTTTTTAACTTTGATATATGGTTTTTAATGTGACTTATATATAATGATAAATTATTTACTCAAGTTAAATGCTCTAAATAGGTTTCTACGGGTACTATTCTGTGTCATTATTTCATCTAGTACTGAATACCATAGACCACTTGTTTTTTGAATGAAATTTATCCCCTTATTTATTTTTCATTCTTACTAAAATTTTATATATTTATTATCATACTTTTGTAAGGAATAATTTCTTTGAGTATATTTTGAAAAAATAGAATTTTTATGTGTCTTTTATTGGTTATGTATAATCCTAGATGGTATGAATGATTATTAGGTATTTAAAGTTTGAAATAATATTATTTTTTTAAATAATTATAATAATAATATTGACTATTTATAGGAATAATTGTGTTTCACATTATTTATGAATCCAAATAGTATTTCTAAACTCAATAATTCCCAATTCTTTATAAATTGGACCAGGAATCTTAAATTTTACATTTACTCATTATAATTTGATTCTCATTGAATAAAGTCGTATAAAAGTGGTTTTGTGTATTTTTACAGGGGCTAACTGGGTTGTGCCATGGGTTTTTAGGGGAGGTTTGATCTTAAAGTTTCACAATTATTAATCTTTTTTATTATTATGGTTAGTTCTTAGGTTTGATTTTGTGGTCATTGGTGAATTTGTTTTTCATCATCATTTCATCTTGTTTTGTAGGTGTGATGATTTTATGTGGAATTGGGGAGATTTTTATTCTTTCAACTTATTAATGAAGGATGTGTAGTTTGTTCTTTATGTTGTACTTGGAATAATCATGAGGCTGTTCATGTTGTGTAACAGAAGGCATATTAGGTATTTGATTCTTATTGTGAATTAGGGTTCTTCTAGAGATTAGTTTGGGTCTTTTTTTTATATATTTTTTGGGTTCATGATTTTATATTGGCAGTACATTATGGTAGATTGGGGACCTGATTTGTGGTCTCTCTTTTTTGTTTTTTATTAGTCTTGTACTCTTAGTTTCTCATTTGGAATAAATTTAACTTTTTCAAAATAGATTTTTTTTTGAAAAATAAAACTTATGTTCTAGAATGTCAAAAATGAGTTTCTAAATTAAAACCCAAATTTTTAGAAATAAAAAATCACTTATAAAATACATATTTTTTCTTAGAAAAATGTTCCATTCATTTTTTATTCCTTATTATATAATCATAATGTTATAAAATTCATGTTATTTGTAAAAACCATATTTTTCACTATTCAACTGAAAATTAATGTTTTTTGAAAAATATTAATAATTAATTATATTAAAATATTTTCTTGATGAATCAAAAAATAATTTTCCTTTTTAAAAAATAATATACTAATATTTGGAAACAAAACATTAAAATAAAAATATGTCATATAATGAAAAATTGTTCTTAAAGGAAATTAGCTTCTTTAGATTGTTAAAAAATCTTATTCATATTTCCTATCATTCAGTAATTAAATTAATATTAAAAAATTATTCATATCAAATATGTGTTATCATCATTATTCTCAAGTATCTTTTAATTCAATTTCATATCACATAAAAAGAAAATATTTAGAAAATATATTTCTAAGCATTAAATGTTCATATTAGTGTTTTAGCTATATAAAATTGGATTTCAAAGATATAAAATTTAACCATTATATTACTTTTTATGAATATTTTATAAATTTGATACTACTATTTATTATTTCTAATTTAATGGTAGCATTTTACTAACCATATTTAATATTCATATTTTCTCTAAAAAAAATTATGGTTTCATTTATGTTTGGCATTGTGTGTGGAGAATGATATCAAACACATTATCTTATTTAAAGGTAATAATAAATTAAAATCTTATAGTCTTAAATTCTCCTCCCCTAAAATAAAATGTTTTGTTACAATTTTAATTATTACTCATTTATGAAAGTATGTGAGGTAATTCTTAACATATTTATCATTTGGGATATGACTCAAAAAATAACATCTTGCTTACTCTCTTGGGTAAGATTAAGTTACTTATATTTACTCAAACAACATTAATATTTCATAAAATTATATAATCAAGTATGTATATATCATATTAATAAATTCTCCAAAATATACCTTTCCCAAAAATATATGTATCTACTTCATATTAAACAAAAATAAAATCATATATTATTCTAGAATTTGACAGTATATTTATCCATAAATTGATATAAACCAATAGTTCACACATTCAAAAACTAGTCGATATATAACACAATATAAAAAATAATATAAAATTTAACAACAATATCATGTACCCCTTTTCATTAAATAGATAACCAATTCCAAGGCTACCAATATCATCTTACTATATTTTATCAATACCAATAATTCTTTTAAAACTAACAGTTATTCATCCATTAATACTGTGTTCTTCAATAAGTATCCCCCAAAATATAAAATTTTCATAAAATAAGTTTTTATGGTTATTGATATCATTTCATATATGTTTCCAAATAGTAAAAAACAAAAAAATAAATGTCCATAGATGATACACATAATCCTCAAAACCTTTAAAATGTACTATAATTTCATTTATAAATATCCCTCAATATTTAAAGTGTCTATGATTTTCAAGATTTATTTTTTATTAAAATATAAACCTCGCTACCTAAAGTAATGCTATGAAACTCACCTATCCCATAATAATATTCATATACTAAAATTATAAACTTTTTAAGTATGATATATTATTTAGTTATATGAAATTGTAGTTTTTGGATACATATTTTTCATAACATCAACTTCATTCTCCTCTTTCAAACAAATACTAAAACAAAAATGGTTTTGATGAAATTAAAAATATAAATATAAAATCATGAATATGAATATATATTCCCCTACCACACCTTCATTTTTAACATATGATACTTTCTGTTCGACCTATGACTCTCTTTATTCAATCCTTGGTTATATATGTCATGAACTAACTCGGATAACCCACTAAAACAGAATCCAAGTCAACCCTAACATGTACTAATGGGAATTCCTGACCCCATTGGATAGCAACTAGCATATGGGAATTAATAATGATAATGGGGAATGTTTTCACCATAATAATAACAAGAAATGTAAAAATTCATCCGATAAGAATCCATAAATGACCAGTATTACAATACTGTAAAGAAAAGAAAAGTACCACAAAATTTGTATGTACATAACCCAATAGAGAACAATAATACAATAGAACACATAAAATGGTGATTAAATCACTACTAAGGTCTCCTAATGATATATAGATGACATAATAAACCTATTACTTCCAATTAAAAAGGTCTCACTATTATGAAGACCCACCAAATCCAAGAAGATATTTCCCATTTCCTATACTTTGAAAGAAATTTTCTATATACAACCAAAGGTATAAGTAGGGAGTGAAAAAAACTAACATAGTAGGTTCTATCCAATAGATTTCATAAAAATTTCATATCTAACAAACCAAATATTCTTATTTTTAAATTAAACATGGCATTTTAATCTTTTTCAAATGTTATAATAAAATATTCTTTTCAAATAATCTTAATAGAGATTATAATGTATGCATGGGGAAGAATTTATATCAAACATGTATGAATAAGCATCTCGATAAAAATGTGAAATAACAAATTATTTTATAAAAAAAATAATTTTATAAATCACTTTAGGTCCTATAACAATGGTTATAATCCCTGAGGATAGTTAGATCAAGGATCAATGATCCTTACACTCTTTGTGGAATATAGATTTGGGTCAACATACATCCCTAGATCTCTTGCCTAGGTGGAATATGATTTGACACCAATTAATGAACCCCCTTATATAATCAATGTTTGTTTATCATTGTCATTATCAATCCATTTCCGTATAGAGATAATACATTACTAGTGTTATAGTCTTGTAATTACCAGCACACTACCTAGAATCCCATGTTCTTTAAATAAATAAATCAAGTGGAAAATCATTCATCTCAAATTAGTTTCAATAATCACAATTCAAGAATCCTTAGATAACATTTTTAACATGCCATTTGTTTTTCATAAACCAACATACAATGGATTCCATAAAAACTCTTGTATTTAAAAACTACTCAGTTCCTAAAAAATCCATAAAACATTTCATTCCTTTATTTCACTAGAATAATCATCAAATTCATTCTTCAAATCATTCATTTCAATTGTAAATAATTTTTTGAGAATGAAAAGTTGTTTTAAATTCCATTGCAATGAAGATGTACCATATTCCGTTACATTGGATTTTTTTTTCAAGAATCAAAATTTTTCTTTGAAAATCAATTAAAAATCCAATTCAATTCAAACAAGCTACACTATTTTCAATTGATAGATACTACATTTTGAAACCATCAACCTAAATTTAATGTATCATTAATCACCCAATTTGGGATCCAGAATTAGAGAGATAAAGGGATGAAACTAACCAATAGGGGTTCCTAGAAATTAAATTTATAAATAAATATCTAGATACACCAACAACATAAGGATCCATAACCCTCAAAGAAGGAGAGATTTGAGGAAATGGGAAATGACAATCAGATCGATATTATACTCACTAAAATAGATTCAATGCTTAAGTTAGCAGTTAAATTATGAAGGATTCAATATTAAAAGTGATAAAAACACATTAGGAGAGATTATAAGGATGTAGGGGTAGAATGGAGGTTGAGGTAGAGTAGTTTTTAATTAAAATGAAGATTTTAGGAATAAAATTATGACACTTCCCATGACTTTCTCACCTAGATCAGTGTGACCAGTTAGATGTGAGATGCCAACAGATTTCCCATGGTTCCATAAAGAATTACTATGCCTATGAAAACAACATCGATCGAAAGGTGTAATTTCTATAAGAATTCCATAGGTCCTCAATTCCACAAGATATCATTTAGGTTTCATGAGTTAGTTAGTGGACTGCCCATAATTGTTTCTTGACTACATACCTATGTCTACTTGAATAAAAAACAGTCAAACATATCCTAACCTTTATGAAAATAATCAAATGCAAACCCCTAACCCTTAAAAGGTTAAAATAAGGAAGGAATATATAATTATCACCATGGAAATAAATAAGTACAAGGAAAACCAAATATCATATCTAAAATAAGGAGTCTGGATATTACAATACATGGTATTTTTCCTATTGGGTTCTCTAACCAAATAAGTTAACAACATACTCAAATCCTTCTTAGTGATTTAGTGGTGGTAATTTTAAAAAAACATATAATATATATTAGTAGAATCAATCTATGTGTATAGTTAGGTCTCTTTATTGTGGATTAGGTGATGATCATGTTAATATCCAATCCTCCCTTTCCAGGGTTATTACCCAAAGGTAAATCTATTATAGAGATTGAATCCAATTGCAGTATCCATAAAGGGATATAATTAATAAGAGGGACACACAATCTATATTTTTATAAAAAATCAGGATTTTATCCCATACTTATAATTCCCTTTTAGAAATATCCCAAGGGGTTTCACTAAATTTATGTTATCTTAATCTGTAAATAATATGTACATTATTACCTCAATGTTAGGTCATATACTATCTCAATTGTTATATATAAATTTTTAATTATGTTCAACACTAATTTATCAACCCAAACCCCATTCTCAACAAATAACCTTATCTCTAATATTATCTAAACCCTACTTTGATATCAACTATGACGCATCAAACCCACACTCTTGAGCCTAGTGCTATATAAACATACTTTACACACTTTCTTCAATATAGAAATTATATTCCTATACATCAGTATCCCATAAATACATAACATAAAACAAATATATCATTACATATATTCCTATGGCCTTTTTGGATTATAACATTATAGAATTATGAATAAAGATAAACTAAAAAATCCCATTCTTTCTCAACAAAATGACTTTTTTTACACTATGAGAAACTGCATAACAAGTCTTCAAATTCACCCATAAATTCTAAAATATATATATATCTTGTCAGACTTATCTTGTGTAGTAAATTTTGACACAACCTGTGTAAATTGAAAGATAATTAGTTGTGATATCAAAATCTTATTATGGTAAAACATACAATTAAGGAAATAATGAAATAAATTTGGAACAAATATTTTAGTAGGAATAAATAATCACCATAAATGTATAATCAAATGTAATTAAAAGCTAAATATATCTAGGGATAATAATGAAAATAAATAAATCACATGGATGAAAATAACTGAATTCATGGAAATGGAATGTATAATTTCAAACATCTCAATCTTACGATCATGATCTTAACTAATACAACATTCATACCCACAAGACCATAGTTAATACATTTTTTTGAATTGGGAATTCATACACTAAATACGAAGATATTTTTATTACATGAGACCCACAAATTAATAAAGGGGATATATAATCAAAAACCCCACCAAACACTTGTTTACATCCAATACATTCAATTTTTTAGATAATGAGTAAATAATATATAATTAAAATTCAAAATAATCATTTGTTTTGGAATAAAAATATACATAGCTCTAATAATTTTCCCCATGTTAATAAAATAGGTAACATGATTATAAACCATACAAATGAATATGGTTTATGGTTAAAAAATTCATAGTCAAATTTTTTGATAAATTAATAAACAATCATATCAAAAAAACAAAAATAAATTTTTTCAATAGTTCTCTAATAAATAAATTGAATAGATTTATACAAAATAATTCATTACGATAAAACTGTATAAGCTAGTAATATATAGTCAGTTCAATTATTAACATAATCAATTGAAATATAAAATCAATTCGAACACACTTCAATTAATGAAATGGAAAATAAGGTATTCCCAAAGAAAATGTATTGGATGAAAATCTGTGCCTATTCATAGTGGATGGTTAGGAAAGAAAAAGGTATTGGTGGATCATATATTTGATATAAAATAAAATTATATAAGCTACCTAATGAAACCATGTTCTTGGTTATAAAAGAAAATATAACCAGTGTAATAAAGGAAACCTAGAAGGATGTTGACATAGATGAAAAACATCATTTCAAAAGAATTTTTTGAATGATAACACATAATAAGGGATCAAGAATCAAATTGTTTGATACTATTAATTCAATCCCCCAAATTATAAATATATTTATTTATTATAGAATAAATAATTAAATATAAAAACCATCTCTATAAATACTTTTTAAATATGAAAAATTAAAAAATCTATGAAAAAATATAAGATATTTTAAATATTAACATAAAATATAAAATAACATGTCACTTACAATAGTAAATATTGAAAAGATGAGGTGAAATATTTCAAAAAAAATTAATTTCAAAATGAATTTAAAATAATGGATCCCTGAAAATTACATTATGTTTTCTATAAAAAAATCGGATCCTTAGTTAAAACATTTGATTATGAAAGGTGCATATTTAATACATTGAAATTACCATTTTGAAAATCACATTGTAAAAATATTAATACAAAATTATGGTATTAAAAATTCATTTTTCCAAATAGGATTATAATATAAAAAATAATAAAATATGATGGTTGGAGAATCCAATCTTGGAAAAAAAATTCATGATGGAATATTATAACTCAAAGAAAGAATATTTGAGTTATCAATATCTCTTATAGGAAACATACTCCTTAAATAGTGTGATATTTTAAAAAGGGTTTATGTGATATAATTTTAGAAAATGGCAGAATACAAAATAATATAATCAAAGGGTAAAATTTACCCAATATATTTGGAAAAGTTCAAGATAATAATCACAACTCAATGAAGGAATATTATGTTATCAAAAACTCTTAAGACAGAGGTAACATTTGATTCAAAAGGCATTTGAAGAAAAAAATATATTTTTTTCTCTATATATCTAATTAATTATAAGGAAATAAAGGATAAAAAATTAATAGGATATTAAATGAGTAGAACACTATATAATGGATACATGGTGCATAACATGTAACATGTCTCAAACAATTAGAATTAAAAATAAGAAAACCCTCACCTCTTATCCTAGATTCCATAAACATAATTCCAAATACTATAAAAAATATAGATATGTCAATAACTTAATTAAAAACCTTAATAATATCCACTTTCATTTATAATATTTATGTATATTCATTCTCTTTATGAATTCTCATTCTTCTTTTACCTATTTTCAATATCAAGTTTCAGTAATATTGATCATTTCGAAGATGTCCCATAAAAATGGCATTTTTATTCATCATTGATACAAATTTAATAATTCCATGAAAATTAAATTTACTAGAATATATTTTCAAGGATATTTATAATTTTATAATTTAATTTCGGGGATGTTTTGGTTATAAACCATGATGAAAAAATCAATGGTGATCATGTTTCAGTGATTTTAAACAAACATAAGATACTTTCTTAATTAATGATTTTAATAATAAGGATACTATTCCAAAAAAATGAAATAATTACTTACATATTTATATCATATTAAATCACTAATTATTTTATGATAGTCATTCCTACTATAAATTCATAACAACATTTATGTAGGTGGTTAAACGAACCCAAAATTGAACATACCATGATTAATATATGATTTTGTGGTTGTTTAGGGGTAATATAATTATAATATAAGAATAATGATATTATTCAGTGTTTATTAGTTACCTATATTATAATTTTAAATATTTATAATTATAATATATTCTATATTAAGTTATTTCATAGTATGCAGAAATCATTTTTTCTCTTAGAATGCTCTCTTGTGCTGTTGAATTTACAATGGTTGTTTATTGTTAATATTTTTAACAAGGTTATCCTATTTATATTTTTTTAATCCTTAACAATTTTATAAAAATAATTTTCAATATAAAACTCATTACCATGACCATCCTTATAATGTAGTGATGAAGAAGGGTAATCAATTATTACAAGGAGGTGTTAGTCCACATGTACGAATAGAAGATGATTTATTTTAACACAAAACATAGAAAAGGAGTGAATTTTTTTGTAATATTAGAATAAAAAATATTTCATAAAAATCGTGATTACACAACAAATTCCCTAATATAAATAACTTTTCATGTTGTTGTTGGAAAACAAAACATGTTTCATCATGGAGGCGGTAGTCCTTACAGCGCATGAATGACAGTTTTGTTTTATGAATAGTAAATTGAGTGGTGGTTAATAATTATACCATAATTATAATATTATACAAGTATAATAAGGGGGTTTTAATTAGATGGCTAATCACGGTGGGTTTTGGGAGACAACCCTAACCTAGGTGAATCTGATTCCTACTTGAAAATCATTGATAGATGGAAGGAATTCGATTCTAGCGTGGTTCTGGAGGATCATATTGGGTATAAATATCTCTTCAGCCTCTATGCAAAGGAATTTTTTTAAAATTGAATACCTATCAGGTCAAATATTTAACAAATAAGAGCTACATAGAGACTGTTAAGAATGAAAGTAGCATCTTCTTCCTTGATTGTGATTCTACATATTCTGGTAGGATAATCAGAAAGGGTCATGTTGCACATGTCTCGGCAAACCAAAATGCTATGGAGGAGAGAGCTATTCTTTGAAAGTTTTCTATTATTGATCGAGTGGTGATTGCAAAAGTGGAGAGGCCATGGAAAGTTACTGATCTTACCTGTCATATTACTGAGATATGGGGCATCATTAACTGGAGGATAATATTGATGGGCTAGGGATTCTATCATATCATCTTCCCCTCAGATGAGCTTAAAAGATGAGCATGAATTTTTTGTTTTGTCCCATTGAAGCCTGGTATCCTTTGAATTCTTGAATCGAATAGAAACTTTGACCCAAATATAGTTAGAAATACATGTGCATAGGTATGAATTCAGATATTTAATCTCTTCTTGTTTTATTGGCACCTACAAATTCTCTGGGACAGTGCACCGTCTGTTGGATATCCAATCAGGCTTGACAAGCAGAAATACAATCATACTTATGTTAATTATATGGGGATTCGTATTGAGGTAGACATGGAATCCACACTTGTGGAAGAGGTGGTGTTAAATATAAAGGATGATAGTCTCAATCTAGGTATTTTTTATGAGAGGAAACCAAAATTATTTTTAAATTAAATGTTTTTGGGCTTGTTATTTTGGACTGTAATAGGAACAAGATGTGTAGTAATTGTAAAATTAGGGGTCCTGATGTTGAAAACTTCAGGAGGAATAAGGGTAAGGCCTTATCTGATGACCTTGGTACCTCCACCTCTAAGGGCACGACACTAGATGTTAATGCTGATCATGGTACAGATCATAAAAAATCTCATGTTCAGAAGATTAGGGAGGCACCCACGATTCCCCAAGATGGTGATTTCACCTCATAGGATTTAATTGTTTCTACTTGTGATGTTGTAGATGGCCAGAGTTTTCTGGTTTCACTTTATCTCTCTATTGAGATCATAGGACAATCTCATAATTATCAAGGGAATCTGATGTAGCTGGTTTGTTCTATCCTGAAGGTGGGTTGTGCTTCTGATCAAGAAAATGATCATCCACAGGGAATTTATGCACATACAGATCAATCTGGGCCTATGGTGTTGCCACTAGATACTGCTACGAAGGTTCCTTTCTATGACAGCACTCATGCATAGATTACAGTGGTTGCTCATGATCGGATAGAGTCTTCACCTCCCTCTCACACTAGTGTTGATAATAATGTTCAAGTTATCACTTATTATGATGTTGTACAAAAAGATACTGATTTTGTGTAGGTTCATCCATCAAAGTTGGAGAAAGGGAGGCTTCTTGTTACATTGTTGTGTGGTCTGATTGACTCGGCTAATAGGTTCACCTATATCAGTAATTTTACTGAGGAGGATGGTACCTCTCAATCAGATGAGTAAGAGTTAGGTAATACTTCCTCTGGTGATTCTCTTAAAATTAAAAATATGACTCATAGATATGACGGGCCTAGTACTAAGCTCAGAACTTCTAATAAATGAATATTCTATACTGGAACTATAGAATGCTTGGGAATCCTCCCACTTTCAAAGCCCTTAGGCATATTATTATGACCAACAAACCTATGTTATTTGGTATTACTAAGAAAAGAATACAGTTTGATAACTGTTTCTCCTTCAAATGTGGATCCTTGGGTTATTCCCTAGTTACTAATAACCAAGTTGATAATAATGTTATGTCCTTGTGGGTCTTAACCATGATTCTGTTATTGTCAATTCGTTTGTGAATGAATAACAATCTGTTACCCTATCCTGTTGCATCAATATGATATCTTTTTTGGTGTTTTATTCTATTCCTTCAACTAATATACAAAAAAAATATTATTTGGTGTAACATAGAACCTCTTACTGCAAATATGGAATGTAATTGGATATTGATTGGTGACATCAACAATTTACTGCGACCTGAATAAAAAAAATGGTGATAACTTTTGGAGGATCTCAGCATCTAAATTTTCTTCTTGTACTGATAGGTGCATCCTGAATGAGGCTCCTATTTCTGGTGCTGATTTTACCTAGTCTAGATACACTATCAATGGGAGGGAGGAATGTAAATTGGATAGGTGTTTTATGAAAGTTGATGATAAAAATGACACTTTTGATGTTTCAGGTATCACCATACCAAAATTGCATTCAGATCATAATCCTCTTCTTATTGATGTATTTAGTAACAATATGAGGTCTACCCCACTATGCTTTTGGATCAATAATGCATGGTTTGTAATACCAGGTTGCAAGGAAGTTGTTTAAGATGCTTGGAAAGCTATTTTCTTTGGAGGCCCTTTGTATATCCTATGCAGTAAATTGAATGTTGTTAAGTCATAGCAGGAGGAATGGAGTAAGGTAGATTTCTCCTCTCTTGACAATGACATTAAAGAGGTTGAAAACTAATTTTCATCATGTCAAAATGAAATCATGCCCCTAAAAATTTCCTCTCAGGATGAGATATATGCTGCTTCAATGCTGCACAAACTCTTGACACTTAAGGAAAATTTATCTCAGACCTAGTTTAGAACAAGATAGTTGAAAAAAGGTGATATAAATTCTAGATTTTTTTCATTTAATTAATCAAGAGAGGAAGAACATGAGGAGTCTCAATGCCATTGATATTTAAGGGAATTTTTTTGGATCTGATAATGAGATTGCACATGTAGTGACAATTTATTTCGAGAGAGTTTACTCAGATAACGAGGTGTCAAGCACTGGGGAAATTCTAAAGTGTTTTGACCCATATATTGATGATACTCAGAACTAGGGACCTGTTGAGATACCTAAAAATAAATAAATTCATGATGCTCTCTTTTCACTTAATATTGTCAGTGTTGCTGGA
This sequence comes from Viscum album, assembly GCA_963277665.1. Taxonomy (NCBI): domain Eukaryota; kingdom Viridiplantae; phylum Streptophyta; class Magnoliopsida; order Santalales; family Viscaceae; genus Viscum; species Viscum album. The sequence goes on along the minus strand of OY728126.1, from coordinate 795,297,881 downwards.
CCTGATGGTTTCAAAAATTAGTTTTTCATTTTCTACGGAGATATTGTTCATGTAGAAGTTATGTGTACTGTGAAATAATTATTCACCTCTTCATATATGTATTTTGGGATGAATTACAACATTATTTATATTATTCCAATGAAGGAAAATGACCTGGACATTATAGAATTCAGGCCATTTGAAAATGGAAATACTATACAAAAAGATAACCGTAAGATATTGATACACAAATTGGGTGAAATTGCCAAAGGGCTGATTTCAAGAAATCAGTTAGGATTTGTCCCTGGGCAAAGTATACAAAACTATCCTTTTACAGCTTCTGAATGTCTCGATGTCATGGAGAAGAAAATAAAGCATGGTAACATGCCTATGAAGATTAGTATTTCTAAAGCCTTTGACACCATTAAATGGAGTTTCATCTTTACCATTCTAAAAAGTCATGGGTTCTCACAAGGTGTGATTGACCTGATTGGGTCCATTATGAGTTGTGTCAGGCTCTCTATTCAAGTAAATGGATCACGTAGGGGGTTCTTTAAATGCTTAAGAGGTGTGAGGTAGGGGAATCCTCTCTTTGGTCTTTTATTTTCTATAGCTAAAGACTATCTCAGTTGGTGTCTTAATGACCTTGTTAATATTGGTTTATATAAGAGGATGCATGTTGTAAGGAATTATTTTTCTCCCTCCCATTTTCAATATGAAGATGTCATCTTTCTCTTTAGCAAGCCTAATAGAGGTACCATTTCTTGTATTACATATATTTTTTCACATTATTATGAGGTTACTGAATAGGTCATCAGTTGGAGTGTGTCCTCGGTCATGTTTAGGGAAGGTTTTATTGTTTCCAAGAAGAATAAAATTGCTCGTAAGATCAGTGTTATGAAGAGATATTAACCATTTATGTTCCTTGGTGTGCATATGTTTTGGGGTAGGGTGAAGATGTGTCATTTGGAGAATATTGCTTTGAAAATTACTAATCTGTGAGGAAATTGGAAGCGGAGAACTATATCTCTAGAATGAAGAATTTTTTTGGTAAATTATCCGATCACATAAATGTTTGTCTATTCTTTTTCTCTGTATAGATGGCCTAGATACCTTGTGAGAGAGAAGAGCAGAAAAATTAAGAATTTCAATTATATTGGTTCTATTGATGATAATAAATTGACCATGATTTATAGTAAAGAGTGTGTTAAACCTATTGATATGGGTGGAATGTTTGTTAAGGATATTAGAATCTTTAATGATTGTTTGATCAAAAAATTTACTTAGAAGAAACATTATAATTATGATATGTCCCTTGATTTTATTAATACCATATTCATTGAGAAGCTGTATAATGGCTGGGTCAACTACATGGCCTCCTTTATGTGGCCTGTATTGACGGTGGCCTACTCTCATCTTATGGTATGCTCAAGGTGGATTGTCTATAAGCTGTCCCCACTGAACTGTTGGACACCCAACTGGTTGTCTCATCCGATCTCCACTGATATGACTATTACAAGCTATCTAAGGGATAAATCCATTGATGATATTAGTGTTGACCAATCCTTACAGATGATTCTTCCTACCCACATGCGTTTGGAAATGTTCAGGTACATGTTTTATGATATAGAAACTCTTGTTTGGGTGAACAACCTAAATGGTGAGTTCACCACAAAGAAACACTATAGACTCCTTTATGGTCCTTCAGATCCTCCACCATCGTGGATTTCTAGAATGTGAAAACTCTTTGTCCCCCTGCTGATTTTCTACTACTCTAGAAGAATTGGAGGTAAAGAATCCCCATAAAATACCTCATACAATGCACTGGGAGGAGTCTTTGCTCAGTCTCTCTATTCTACTAGAGAGAAGAGGAATCGATGTCACATATATTTGTAAACTACTGATTTTCCAACAGTGTTTGGTCCCATGTGAAGGATATTTTTTGGTATTATTTGGAGCTCCATTCCATAGAAACTATATTATGGGTTGTTGGCGGGTACACCGGCAATGATGAAGTCCATTCCTTGCACATCGCTGTCACTATTTCTAGTATTTCATATCTATGGAGGGAACATAATGATTTTATGTTCAGTATTAATAAAACAACATTTCATGTTGCGGTTCTGACTGTCCACTAAGCCATTCTATCTACTTTTCCTGTTCAAACTTGGGCTATGAATAATGATGTATCTAACCTTGTGTTCTTAGGCATATTGGTGTGAATGGCAGGTCAAAGAAGCCTCTCATGGTGAAATATATTCGATGGATTCCACCTATCCCATGATGGTTAAAGGTAAACGTTGATAGAGATACATATAGTGCACCCGAACCTATTGGCTAGATAGGAATCTTTCACACTTATCTGGGTTAGGTCAAGGGATGATTCTTTCACAACTTTGGAAATGCGACTGCTATTAATGCTAAACTCTGGGCAATGATTAAAATCTATCAGGTATGTTGTCCACTATGGATGGAATGATTTATGGTAGGAATGAGATACTTTCTTTGATGTCCAAATTATGAAATTTTGATCAAGGAATGTACCATAGATGTTTCTTTTAGTGTGGGATGACTAGCTTCAACTTGCTGACCGGATCTCTCTAAAGGTTACAAGTATTCTTCCTAAAGCTAATCAAGTGGCAGATTCCCTCTCTAAATGAGCAATTGTGGAGGTTAGCTCTAGTTGGTCATTTAGAACTCCAGAGTCTTGTATTCATCTTGTCTATTCTAATTATTGTGGTAAGTTTTTTACCTGCCTGTGTAAGGCTATTTTTCAATGTTATGTTTCACACTTTTATTTTTGTTTAATTTAATAGGTGCAGATTTTCCTGATTCCCGATATTTTTTGGTAGTATACTAAGTTTGATGATTTAATATTTTTTTGATGGTTTAATAGAATTTTAGGAAGAATAATTACACATAAGAGACTAAAAATTAGAAAGGAGGTGCTACAAAAGTATACATCCCTTCTTAGATTACCTTCTTTGAAAAGAGGTTAAACCTTTCAGAGATAGTCTTTTGAGAAGAAAAAAACATCATTAAGGTTTCTAGATAATTTTTGGATATTTTTGGGTAGATTATGCGCCAAAATAAGTGGGTTTTGTTGTGTAAGGAAGTGAGGAGAAGAGTTCCCCTTTTATAAGTAAAAAAGGGATGGAATTTTTGTAAATACTCAAAACTAGTCTATAATGGGAAGTCACTCTCAAGTAATTTAGCACCAAAATTGGGTAAATAATAAATAAGGTAATTTATAATGTTTATCAAGGAATAAAACACCAATTCCTACACATGTTTTAAACACATTTACGTCCTTTCCCTATTATTCAAAACCCTTTTACACCATTTTATTTTTACTGAGGTAAGAAGTTTTTACCTAAGTGATTTATTATTTATTCTTAAAAATAAATTGGTAATTGTTACATAATTAAGACCTAATGGATCTAAATTTTAAATATATTTTACTATATTAATTTTTTAAAAGTTATAAAAATTAATTTTAAAATAGTAAATGTATAATGTATTAATTTTTTTGTTAAATAGAACTTGTGTTCTAAAATTTTAAATATGGTTTTGTAAATTAAACATTATTTTTAAAAAGATTATATTCACTTATAAAATACATATTTGGTCTTTGAAATTATTTTCATAAATTTTAAATACATACTTTTATACTAATTATTTTATAAAATTCATGTTGTTTGTAAAAATTATAATTTTCAATATTCACCAAAAAATCAATATTTTTAAGAAAATACCGAAAATTCGTCAATTGTTTTTAATATGATGAATCCAAACATAAACTATATTTTAACTATTTAAAATTATAAAATTATGAAAAATAAATTTTAAATAAAAAGATAAATTGTAATGAATTTTTTTATAGGAAAATAAATTTTTTATAATATTAAACATTCTCAATCATATTTTCTATAATTTACAAATTAAATTATTAATAACAAATTATTCATATAATATATATATATATTATAATAATTAAATATAAGTTTTTTGAAATAGAAATTAATATCACATAAAATCCAAATATTGAGAAAAATACACTTCTAAGAATAAATGGCCTCATTTGTTATATTATATATCTATATAAATTGAATTTCGTAGTTATTAAAAGTAACTATTATATTCATTTATATAAATATTTTATACATTGGATTCTAATATTTATTCTTACTAATTTTATTTCTAGGTTTTAATGCCCATACATAATATTAATATTTTTATCTAAAAATATTATGGTTTTATTTTTGTTTGGTGTTTTATGTGGGTAAGGATATCAAACACATTTATTTATTTAAATTTAATGATATATTAAAATCCTAGGGTGTTAAATTTTTCAATGAGGTTCTGAAGTGATGAATGCAATAATTTTTAACTTTTGAATGTTGATTTTTCAGAAATTGTAGCTCCCACTTCCATTTTAGTTATATAAAACATGCCATCATTTATACCTCTTTCTAGGACCAAGGAACCCAAAGTTATTTTTCACACTCTATTTGACATATTTATTCTATATCTAGATTTATACATCTATCATACTAAATTTATATTCTTTTGATGAACTATAACATTTTTTACTACTTTCAACTCAACAAAACTTCAACTCTTCAACCATATTTTCACATCGCCCTTCCCCATGATGTGAAGTGATTCATCATCTTCTATATAAACTCTTCCAATAATAAGGACATATAATTCAATAATCATATCATTTCATCTGTTGTGTCGAAAGATGCATTGGAATTTATAGTAAAATATACCGTTAGTGTGTTGACACTCAATAGTAGGTTATCAATACACTCACCTATTGGGTTCATGGAATTTACAAATTTGAATTTTTTTCTTCCATAATTTACCTTTCACTCACAATAAAACTTCTTCAGATCATGTATTTGTCTAAAATGATAATAGGGTGGTCAGAGAATGGTATATTCACCTCTAATCCTCTCTCTTTATTTTCATTCTAATCACCTTTTACTTATTTGATGTGGGTATCTCCCTCTTCTATCTTCATTAAATGAAACACTAAAAGGTATATGAATCTCCCTCATTCAGAGATCCTCATTTTAAATAACATTTTAGAAATCCTAGAATATCAAGTTAGTTTTTTCACTAGATTTTCACACTCATTCCATCATTTCATCCTAGGATTCTAGTAATGAAGATAATAATAGTATAACTCATACATCATCAATGAGAGTCACATTCAAAGATTCTATTTGTGTTTTGATCATGTTGTAATCTTACACATGATTAGAAATAGAAATCCCTTTCATTAGTGTCATGTGACATAACCATTGCATTAATAGCACCTTGTTGAGTGTTATAGGCTTCTTGTAAAAATATGGTATCTATTTAATTAAATCTTCTATAGTATTCTTATCTCAGATATTGAAGGCCATATTCCATTCTAATGATATCATAACCACACCTCTATCCCTCCTCCAAAATTTTTCCATTCTACATTCTCCATTACATCTAGTTTAATAATATTCATTGAAACTTATATATCAATTTGAATGTGATATTCATCTATCTAAATCTTATAGAAACTAAAATTCAATCCAAAAAATTGGTAAATCTAGACCATTCTATATTTTGATTATATTACAATTAAAAATAATGAACCCAACCAAATAAAAAATTTCTAAGCATGTAAGAATGTTTCCAGAGCTATTTCTGGGTAAAATACTAAGAATCAATGAATATCCCAGCACTTTGATTTCATCTTTTTTATATTCTGTCAAAAACATCACACATTAGAAATTCATCCACCGAATGATATAAATGATAATAATATATCACCATATGGAATACTAATGATGTCATTGTATCAGAACTATTAGAGAATTTCTTCACACTATAACCACGCCAAGTTTCACTTAGTCAAGACTATTTACTCCAACTAACACAAACATTTAAAAATAATTATGAAATTGAATGAAAGAATTTAAAGAACAAAATGGTTTTACATGGTTTATAACTTCATTATTTTTCCATTAGGAGATGCATCACAACCTTTCCGAATATTAAAATTATAATGTTACATTCACATGAAACAAGGCATCCATGTTGATAACTAACTTGAGTAAATTCACAACACATTAGTAAAGAAGTCTTACACCACTTTTATATAGGGTCCAACCAAGTGATTCAATTACACCTATATCTTTACAATTTATGATTTCCATAAATTAAATTATGAAGCTATCAATCCCTTGTATTTTTCCTAAGTCTAATCACCAATCAAAAGTAAAAAAACCGTTTTCCCTACATCACAAAATATCTATGAATAAAATGATAAAAACATATAAACTTACAAGTTTTTCTAATCTCAATACTAAATGATATTTTAGTATAATGAACACCATATAATGTATCCAATGGAAATTTTAAATTTCTAAAAAACCCATGACCATCCGATGGAAGACTATTTCCACTAATTGAGCATGGACAAAGGGTCTTATGGGGTTTCTCCATATAGTAAACAGACTTAATTACTTATAAATTATTCATAATCTTGACACTATGATCATTAAAAACTTTTTTAATACATACTGGGACTTATTTTACCCTTTCCTATTGTTCATTATCTGATAATTCTATAACATATAACATCTGATTTATATATTTTGATTTTATTCCAGATTCAAACTTATTTTTTAGAGATAACACCTCTTATTAATGTGATTCAAAACAATTTATATCTCTTTTATTTGTTCATTAATGTTTGAAATCCACTTTTCTTATTCTTTAATATTCAATTTGAAACACACCACTTGTCAATATATTTTTTGTGAAACCTTATGTTCTTCCACTGCATTATCTAATAGATAAATTTCAATAGTTGGTCAAAATATTCTGATGATTCCTTCAAAAACTAGATGATATTTCTAGTTTTCTTTTATTTAATATCATGTACCTTAAGAGATCCTTCAGGTTTTGCCTTCAAGTTCATACCACCATAGAGTTTTCTTTCCTCTAAAATGTCCATTTTATCATTGTCAACAATTTCAAAAATTACATATTTCATACCTAAGATAATTTTTTCTTCGTAATCTTCAAATAATTCCCCATATTCATCTTCCTCTTTACACAATAAGATTTTCTATTGAAACCTTTTTCTGGAAGATTTTTCTGGATTTAATGTATATTTTAAAAAATCCATAATTCTATTTCTAACAATTCAGCATTGTTTTATTTTTATTCCTTAATTCAATATATGACAAGTGTATTTAAATATTTTACATAATTAAATCAATATAATGGGTTTTTACCTTCATACCTCATTTTTTATTTCTTAATTTTTCTCACCAAGAGTGAAGAAAACATATCATTGATGTATCCATGTTTGTATCTAGAATAATGTGTATGAAGGATATCCATAAATTTAATTTCAATCTCCTTCAATTATTAAATTGATGCACCTTCTAGTTTTACCCAAATTTCATCGGCAATTTATTTTTTATGTAAATAATGAATAATGGTTTTTAAGATACTTTTCCCCAAGAGATGATACTTTTGAATTATGCAATATATGTGACCTCCTTAGAATCTTTTTTATAATTTTAATATCATTTACTTAATCACCAAGTCCATGTATAACCCCAAAAACATCCATGAGAAAGTCAAAGAATCTGTTAATTTTTTTTAATTTTTATTATCTTCAAATATTAAATTTTTTTGTGTAACACTTATAGATTTAACTCCTTCACATTTCTATATCATTATTTGATATTAAAAAGTTTCCTAAAATATTTTTTTGATGTATAACTCATTACTTTCTTATAAATTTCATTTACAAATGATATAGATAGATCATTCGCTGACCTAACATTAGTATTGAGTAATTTACTATCAGGTTTACTAATTAGTAATTTTTTGTCATTACAAACTTAAAATATGTGAATTCTAGTAGAATAAACAGAAATCCTAAGAATATATTAGCATGACATCATCTGATTATTCAAAATCTTATAATAAATCCAATTGAAGAAAGTAAACCCTTTTAAATTCAATAAATTATCTATGATTGAATGATATAGTTGATATATTCAAACCCTTAATCCTTATGGATCTAATATAACTTTTTTAACCAAAAACCTAAATACACCTTAAGTGGGGGGGTGAATTTTGGTATTTAGTTTTTGTCATATCTAATCACATATTGTTTTCCCATTGGTAAGAACACTTAAATTATTTCTATTTCATGAACACATAATAACTAAATGTAGATAATTAAATGTAATAAAATGAATATTTTAAAGGTTTCACCACTAAATCCTATTATAATGAATATAAACTAATGTTTTTTGAGGTACCTGGATATATGACTAGCCACTATCAGTGAATACATGATTTTTAAAATATGAACTATTGATCCTAGGTCCAGTAACATGTTTTACCTATCTACTCAGTATTTAAAATAATATTTATAAAATAATATTAATCTTTATGTTTTCTTACATGAAGACTTTATAAGTAATAAAAACAAAATTAGCATGGTTCTTATAACTATTCTCCAGCTTCTATTGATGAAAATCAATGATCAATGAGGTTTTTCATAGATGAAACTCTCTGAATTTTTACTGGTATATAAATGACATCCTACATACTCTCTACTCTATTTAATCAATAAATTAACCACTATATCCCCTTTCTTTAAATATAAATGATGAAAGTTCTAACAGAACTACTATGACTTAATGCACCCGTTTTTCCATATTTCCTTTGTTTGAAATATCTCAAGGATTTCTAATTTATATTTTACTAGAAATTAAAATATAATTTTATTGAATATATTTTTTTCTTGGAAAATAAATCCATATTTTTAGAAAATTTATTTATTTCAACAAAAAAAATCACATTAATACTAAATCAATTGAATCTTTTAAATTTCCAAATTAACTGAAATTTTAATCATTAAAAACGTCAATCAAATCATTCCCTCTACTTATCTAGAGAAAAAATTATTTTAGAGTCTCTTAAAGAATAAGTGATTTTCTATATTTCAGATAAAAACTAAAATCACATTTTAATTACTCGTAAAAATATACATTTAATTCTCCATGATAAAAGACATAGAATACTCCAACTAATTTTCTACAAAATTATGAACAATAATATATAATTATATCTTCACTAAAGAATTCCCATTTTATTTTTCCACCAAAATTTCCATTTAAATCTATACAAAACCATTATTTAAATATTTGAATAATTTCCATTATTTTACCTTCACATGAGACACATCTGGAGTTATATATAAATTATTTTTTAAATAGATTTGATAATCTTACACACTAAGTTAAGTATCAAGATTAATCTTACATGATATATGCAATACTATTTTTATTTACACACAATGCTCATTAAAAAAAATATTTCAATTTGCTAAATTAAATATTACTTGAGAAGAGAAATTCTTTCATTAAACATACACATCTTTAAGAAATTATCAGGATAATCACACAATGAGTTCATATATTTTGACATAATCTTACACCACTTTAAAATTTCTTGGGTATATGTCACATAATATTTACAATTATTTTTCTTAAACAACATCAGAAATCAGATGTTTAATTCTACATGAACCATACCCCTACAAAGTCATTGTTAGATGAGCTGGGTACTTCTTGAATTAATATCAATTAGTGATTCAGACTCCCAGATCCGTCTTATTCATCCTATATTTACTCTAATTTAGAAATATGTAAACCTTCTGCAATGACTCAAGATTCTTTTATATGATTACCTCTAATTAATAAAAATATGTTAGATAATTTTCTCCACAAAAAATAATGAACTAAAATAAACCCATGATATATATATATATATATATTAAATATAAATGCAACAACTAGCCATTGAATTAGTAGGATTGAATAAGATTAACTGAATTATGAAATATGTTAATATGTATATTATATATATAAATGTTATTATAAACAGATTTAAATAAATCATTACTATGTTTATGTTTAAAAATTATATGCATTAAAAAATTTATTAAAAGAAAATAAGGGTATTACTTTTAAACGATGACGTTAAAAAATATAATTTTTATTGATTAATTCTAGCTTTATTAGGGTTTTATATAAATTAAGAATAATTGAAACTAGTATTTTAACATGTGATTTTCCTATAAAAATATTTTTTCCTATGGTTTATAATTTTATTTAAAAGTTAAATTTTTAAATTATAAAATATTAAATTGAATCATTAAAATAAATTTTTATATTTATTATAAAAATTGTAATTTGGATTTTTTTTATTTTTATTGAAAGATCAATTTTAACGTGAATAATATAATATACCATTTTCAAAAAATTTTGTTTCATTAATGGAATTATTAAATTATTATTATGAATTTATAATTTATGAAATTAATTTTCCTGAAAAAAATTGACTTTTACAAGTGAAATTATAAATTAATAAATATATAATTGTGTTTACCACCCTATAATGAACATTTTAGAACATGAGTGATATTTTTCAAAAGAAAATATTTTTAATACATTATACATTTAGTATTTTAAAATTAAATTGTATCACTCATAGAAATTGAGTAAAATAAAATTGGATTAAAATGTGTAACCATTAGGTCAAAATTATTTAATATGGTCCATTTCATTTTTGGTCCTATAGGATAAGTTACCTTAGGTAAAAAATAATAACCACAATAAAGGAAAAAAGGGTGAATGTGAAAAATATAATGGTAATGAGTTGAAAACATGGTTCAAATATATGTGGGGATGTTTAATTGAGGCCTTGATCAACATTATCCCTTACCCACTTCATATTTTCTCAATTCAAGAGGTTATTTTCAATAAATTCACTTACCATTATTAAAAAATATTGGGTATTTACCAAAATTCCATCCCTTTTAACTTATAAAAGAGGGACCCCTCCACTCACTTCCCCTCACACCATAACCCATTTAGTTCATCCAAAAATATATAAAACCATATCCTCAACATTCATATCCACCATAAACATGTTAATTTATTTCGAAAAGAAAATATTTTAATTGATTATCCCCTTTTTAATGGAGATAATCCAAGATGTGAGGTATGAATTTATAACTGCCCCTTCTTATTTCAATTACATTATGGGATCTTCTTCTTCCTCAATTCCATTATGCCATCTAAAAATGATAAAATCAAATATCATTATTATACTGGCGTGCTATTATAGTTATGTTACAATCATTAACCACCTTTACCTTTTCTATTAAGAAAAATGAAATGGTAATATGTGATTTATGAGGAGTAATGCCTCCACAACACAACCTGATTTGTTTTCCTTAAAAACCTTAAAATAAGATTCTTCATAGGTAAGTCAATATATAAGTATGATATTTATGAAATATTTTGGATTGTAAAATTATAATACATAATTCTCCTTTTACCCAATCCATAGAAAATAAAATCATCATCCATGGGTACTAGTGGACTAACTCCATCATATAATGATATGTTTCAATTTTTATTATAACATCATCTAATAAAATTTAAGTTACTCATTGAACCTTCTAATGATTTATTTCATGAAGGGTATCTCCTAAAGGTGTTCCAAGAAAATATTGGATGGGTTTTTATTTATTTTTTGGTTATTCGTGGTTGGAAAATAATTTGACCATACCCGGATACCCTAGTAAAAATTTTACACCCAAAAAGTAAGGGATGCACAGTTGGTTAACAATTTCTCAAACCGTTCACCAAACCAAGGGAAATTTGGCACCTCAAACAATAGGGGTTCATGGTTTGTGCATTATTTCCCCTAACCATGCATCCCCTCCAAATAATAATGCACAAAAGATTTTAATTCCCTGAAAATTTAATTAAAAACCCAACACCCCCTATATTATCCTATAATTACCCCATTCAACCCCTGTAATTCCCAAAAAATTGAAACTAAGGATGTCTTATTTGAAAACCGGTATGACATGCAACACATATCATAGATTACATTACATGAAAACTAAGATTATATTTCACTACATGGAACACTGAGGTTATCTTGCGTTACGTGTAACAATGACTTTCTTCAATGGTTTTTGTTACAAATAAGTCCTAGTTTTACCAAATACTGTTAATATTATTATTGAAAATGAAAATAATCTCATAACAATTAAATTGGAGGTAATGAATAGGTTTAACTAACTTATTAAAATATATATGGTTTACAAAAACATAAAATGAATTAATTGGATACTAATTAATTATAAATGAGAATAAAAACCAATTCAACATAAGGGGATTGTTTGTATAAAGAACTTCCATTATGCACTAAAGAAATTTTATCTTTATAAATTAAATTAATTAATATTATAGAATTATCATAATAAAATTTATATATTTTATATTTAATAAAATATTCTTGAAATTCTTCCAATATATTCTATATAAATAACAAAATAAGAAACCAAAATTTATTCATAAAAAGCTATATTTTGATAAAGGCAATTTTACCCCTTTCAATGGCATTGTTGTTTTAAAAGTAAATTTTGAAAATTTTATAAATTATATTTTTCAAAATAAAATTCATTTTTAAATAGGTACATAAATATTTTCATAGTGTTATTTTATGTTATTTTTATGAGAAGTCTCATTTTATGATGAATAGTAAAAAAATATAGTATTCTAATAGAAAACATCTTTTTTCATGTAAAATATTTATTGTGTTAAATTATATTTTAAATTAGTTTTAAATTAAAATTAGTTCATTTATAAATATTTTAACATAATATAGGTCATTGGTATAAATTTCAAATTTATATTGGATGAAAAACATTTCAAAATTTTGAATATTTTTACTTTAAAACCCCGCTTTGTCGTCCTGTATCTGGGATTAATTTTAAATTAATTTTTCATAATTATATTAATGGAATTTATAAAAATTGATTCTATTTTTTGAATAAGATTAATTTATAATGTCTAATATAGTCAAATTATGTTTTTACAAAAAATATGAGTGAAGGTAATTAAAATTAATTTAAACTATTAAGAAAAAAACTAGCTTTACATGAGACTAAACATTAAACATGAGGGCCAAAATGACCTAAAAACTTTTCCAAAATAATTTTTATGACCATGTTTAGACCATATCCTCTATTTTATATAAATTTTTTCATTATTTTAGGCTCATTATGTAATGGATACCTCTTAATAGTGTTTACCTTTTAGTATTTACAATAATTTCAGTCCTCCACTATAAAAATAAACAAACACATCCCACTTATTCACACATATTAATCCATTTGGATCGTCCAAAACCTTAAAAAATAATATCCCACAATACCTATCCTCATCATATAAGCATCATGTTGGGAAGAAAGAAAACCAAGGTAGTATTTTGGGTATAAACTGAAAGAAGTTCCTCGAAAAGAGGTAGTGTTCTTTAACAAAGCACATTTGTTTTATTTCTTTCCCCACCCCTTAAATTATTTTTATATGATTATTATATAATATAATAATTATAATAAATATATTTATATTTTGTATTATATGTTTACATCCCACACAAACACACACTTCCATCAAATGGGATTCAAAATCCTCATTCATGTCTACGATGAACTACTGCCCCGCGAATCGATGTCATTCGTTCTTCCATTACTTACTTTCAAGGTTGGGAGTAATTATTGATTTATAGTTTATATATTATATATATTATATTTAAAATATATTTATTATTCCATCTTTATTTCATAACATGTACCTTCATTATTTCCATTTTGTGGGAATATGATAACATCGTCTATGGATGTGTGGACTACCGCCTCCTCAAAGCGACAAGATTCGTTCACACTTTACATGGAATGTATGAAGGACGGTTTTAATAAAAATATTTAATACATATTATTCATATAAAATATATAAATTAAAATATACATATATACTATTCACTTTTCATTCTTTTAATATGATAAGAATGTGAAGACGACTTTCTTGCGTACATGCGACCCACTGTCTCCGTGAATGGTGCATTTCATTTATATATCAAAACTTTTTTGGGTTATTATAAATACATATATACTTAATATATATAATATTTTAATCATGGTTTAAATGTTTTATATTATCAAATAATTATCTATGTAAAAGGAACAAAAATAAAAGGTCAAAACATACCTGAAAAACTAGGTAATTGACACCCAAAACAGTGAAAATAATGAATGATTATTGAAAAAGGATTTAAAATATATTATAATAAGATAATATATGGTATGAAATTTTTTATTATGGTTATGTTATGAGTTAAAAAAATTACTAAAACCATTATAATTTTTTTAGAGTATGTTCACCCAAAAAGAAATGTAATGTAATAGATTTTCATCTCACATTTTGCATCTTTGAGATAAATGTCACATTCACTACTTAATTATTTTATGTGTGGTAAATACTTCCCCTTTTGATATATTATAAATTAATTTTTTTATATTAATTTTATTTAAATATTTAATTTTATCTTTATTACTTTTGGTGTTTGGATTTGTATGTTACCACAAAAGTAAGGGGATTTTTGGTCTAACTTTTATTTCTACAAGAATTTTTCCACATTCACCACTTATTTTTATTGTGTGGCATATATAATACCCATGAATGTATTGTATGATTAATTTAATTTAATTTATGGGAATTTAAATGTCCATTGTAGGATCTATATTTCATAGGGTTTATGGTTTCAAAATTACCAAAGCGGTAAATTTTTTTTGTCAAAATTCACATTCTTTAAGAGGTTTGTTCTGTTATACACATATCATACTTTATGAGGTATATATACTACTACTTACACACGTTATATCCTGAATATCCTTGTTTTAATGATATTATAAGTTTCAATAAATGTTATTACATTATGGGGTTTATGATTCAAATGTTTCAATGTGGTAAGAGACACTTTGTAATGTTTGATGATTATTTACCACATGAATGTTTTTAAAAGATCTCTTTATTAATCAATGAAAAAACCCATTTATTTTTCACTCCACTTGGGATATTATTTATTGATACAATAACTATTCTTCTTTTGTATGTTTTATTGTTTTTTACAAGGATATTAGTGACATTCATATCCTAGAATCATTTATGTATTCCTTTTGAAATATTCACTCTCATGTGATCATTGAATATTAAATTTTCCCTAAATATCAATATCATTTATCTTGGATATGATTATTTATTAAACTATATGAAATTATTACATACGGTGTGTACTTGATATTTCTTTAATTAACTAGGAAAATATTGATAAATCCATATTTTTTACTGAATATGGATATTTTATAAGGCACATTGTTCATGAGTTAAATCGATTATTCAATATATGAGGAATGATCTGGATAAGTATGACATGGGTGGGGACCAATTATATATATCCCCTCAATGCATTTGTAGTCTCACAGGATGAGTCAGTTGGGTACCCACAGCTGGTTTTTCACCCAGTATGTTTTAAACCATCTGATGAATGATATTTATGGTAATGGTATCATGTACCAAGGAAACATAACATCCAATAATTAAGAATTTCCTTCAACCATATTCAGTTATTATTATCCATGAGATATTCACTATTAAAAAATATAATAATTCATTTTATTCCCAATTTATTGATTAAATGGTACATGTTTTCAACTATTTACCTTTACATATTGATTATGAATTATCTAGTTATTTTAATGGAATGTGTTTTCTCTTATTTACCTTCCCATATTATTTTCTACTCCTTGTCAATTTATTGATTATATGGAAAGTGTGTCCAGTTATTACCTTTATATATTGACTATTCTCATTGATTCATTGTTACTTCCCCTATACTTAACCCTTACTTTCCACTTGAGATCACCCTTATTTTTTTCCCTTACACAGGATTCTGTGAATTCTACTAAGACAGATATACCAGAATATACTAGGTTGAATAATGTTATTATCAATAAAATTATATTTTAATTAGGGTATTCATTTTTATTATGTGACTCATGTATGTATCTTTTTTTAACAAGATTACTATACTCTTCGTCCCTTCATGATTTTATTCATTGTAATCATGATAATGTAATGGTTATAGTCACTTTATCCCGGCTTACTGGTGTTAGGGATCTATAGGTGGTATCAAAGGACACAATAGCCTCAGTCCAGTTGGTGATGACTCTTTAAGTTCATCCAAGAGACCCGAGATCAAATCCAGGTAGAGGCTAATTTCTGGGTAATGTATTAGTACTGTAGTTGGTGATGTAGTAGTACTGTAGTAGGGGCTGTAGCGGGCACTATTTGGCACTGTAGTAGTGGGAAATATTCCCCCATTTGGGTCTTCGGGCCACCGATTTGGTCCCCGAGTCCTTTAATGCCTTCCAGCCACCCAGGCCTTCGGGTCAGAAAGGAATTCGGGCCACCTCAAGGCCTTCAAGCCTCCTTAATTGTAGATTCAAACCAGGCAACCTACAAGGAACAAAATTCAGAAGGGGGAGGAGCAAGGAGCTTTCACCATAACAGAAGATTAACAGATTGCAAGAATTAGTGGGTATGGAACCTACCATCAGGATAAGGCTGTGCATGCACGGGAAATCCTAGCTGAATAGCCATGTGAAGGTGGAGAGCTGATTTCACGATGAAGATGTTGGGGAGGAGCAGTTTCATGTATTTAGTCTGGGTTGTATGTAATGTTTGAATCCTAGGGGCATTGAATTCCTCTCAGGCCTACGGGCCATGTAATACTAACACCTATAGGCCTTTTAAGGGTTCAACCTAAACCCTTGAAAGGTGGATTATCAAAATCAATAAAAAATAAAGGCATTCTGGCTATTGGAGGAGGTTAGTGGGTATCAGAGGAAGTTTAATACCAGCTTTGGGAACTAGATTTAGGAATATATATATTAGGTAATATATTCTTATGATAGAATTTTTTGAATAAGATATAATAAATTTAGAGTGATGGATACTATTTA
Organism: Viscum album; assembly: GCA_963277665.1. Taxonomy (NCBI): domain Eukaryota; kingdom Viridiplantae; phylum Streptophyta; class Magnoliopsida; order Santalales; family Viscaceae; genus Viscum; species Viscum album. The sequence continues at coordinate 795,280,936 of OY728126.1, read as the reverse complement.
AATATTATGAGATTAATGTTGATCATATGTTTTATATCTTAAACATCTATTTTTAGGTTTAGTTAAATGTGAGTCAACCAATATTAATGATATTTTTGGGAGAAATTAAAGGAAAGCAAACTCATTTATTTAGTAAAGTTTTTAGTGAAAATTTTATTTTAGGAATGTTTCCTTCATATTTTATAGAAATAAGTTTAAAGGTATTAATAAACATTTGGTTTGATATAATAATAAGATTATTAGACATTTTTAAAAAATATGTTTTATTAAAAACTGTTGTTAAAATGATTTAATTATTAATTTCATTTCACATATATGTATCATTCTTTTCGAAACTGTTATTTGAATTATATTAACGTAGTTTAGAAATTGGACAACATGTTTTCTAGGTGAAAACCCATCATGTCTAGAAAGGCCACGGGACATGAACCCATGACTGATGAATGATAAGGGTTTAACACCAACCACTAACCTACATAATTTCATAGTTAATATGTCATTGTTTTTAGTTAAATTTTTTGAAAAAATAATATTAATAATAATCTGATAGTTTTAAACTTCATGTTTATAGATTAATTTATTAACTATATTGGATTTGGATAATACAAAGAGACAAATGGAATGACTTGACACTATTTTATGGGTCTTACGATATGTTAAAAGTGTATTTTAGTTCTTCATAAATAAAAGTTAATTTTTGGATATCCATTCAACGATGTAATGGTTGAATTAAAAATTCATAAAATAACTACTAATAGATGCAATTGTGTTTATAGAAATATTCAAGTTAGTACATTTCCTTATATTCTTATGTAGTAAAATAATTACCCAACATTTAGGAAAATAATCTTGAAATAAAATGTTATTATATTAATTTTTTTTTTGAAATGATGGTCTTTTAAATCGTAAAATATTTATGTAATTGAGTCCCTCAACATTACATTGATCATGCACTAGTTTTTGAACAATTACCTCAATAAATCCCTATAGTTATATACACTTTTCCTCTATGTACATATTTTCACTTACCCTTAATGTTCTCCTTCGTAAAAAATCTATTTATAAGTTCTTAAATGTGACCTTTGAACTTCACACTATATCTTATAAAGAAGATAAATATTAATTACATTTTTATTTTGGTTGTTCAAAAAGGTGATTTCAAAATATCAAACCCTAGATTACCAAGAACGAGTTTAAATTGAGAGGAAACAATTAATTTATGGTGGGGAGAATGTAATTTCCTAAAATTTTAAAATAATGATGTGTATTTGATAGACAATATGCCACAAAATACGGAGATTATATTATGTTAAACACAAACCTAAGATTAGATTTCTTTACAAGGAACACCGAGGTTATCTTGGTCTAACGTCTTGGACCCGAACAGCCACCCTAACTATGCTAAAAGGGTTGGGTGTTACCAAATGAGGCACACCTTAGAGAATGACAAAGGCTACTGACTAATAGAGAGAGTGTAAATAGGTATAGTTGGGAGGATATACCCTCTTTGAGGAAAATAAGGTACTAGTCTAGGTATAATATAAAATTAAAGACTCTTCAGACTAGAACAAGACCCGTATAGAAGAAGCACAATCAACAATAGATAAACCAGTGGAAGAAATATTGAAATAATTGCAGTGGAATGTATGTATAACAACATGATGAACACCTCTTATAACATCTACTAAAACAACAAAACATGCATCCATAGTCGGTCAGATGTATCAGTAAACAATGGCACCCATGGCTAACCAACAATATTTGTGATATAAAGTAAGCATTATGATATATATTGAAAACTAAAACAAAGTAAAATCCATCTATTATTGACCTCAATGTCCATAACATCTCCATTCAATAGCTTATATGATCCAGCTCATGAAGCTGATCTCTTTCTACTCATAATTCCATAATGTCTACACACGTCCTAAAGGGCCCATGTAGGGTGTGAGATGAATATAAATAGGATACCACCCAATTGTATGTACCTAGTATAAGTGTTTAAGTAGGAATGAATCTATGTGTAAAGTAAACAATATGATTCACAATGTAAACACAACTTCCACTAGTGCTCAGCAGCCACCATATAGTGACACCTGCTTCGACCAACACAGTAATCTCAATCATATAACCAGGAACCATGTTCCTCTGAACATATCATGTCTCAAGTACCAACATCCTGATGGAACACACAAACAATAGTAAATCATGATCGAAAGCTCACATCTTCCCATGGAACAAGAACATGTGGAACAACGATTCCTATCCTCAAATAATAATTAGAGGAATAGTTATATCTGTCCTCAAATTATAATCGGAGGAATAGTGATGTCTGTCCTCAAACAAATAACCAGAGGAAACAACAATATCTTCCATCAATCTCATAACCTGGGATCCTCATCTCTACCAATCTAAGTCTCCTCACCTTCAACATGGCTTCATGAGGCGATCACCCCCAATCCCATAGTACCTGAACTGCAACTATCGGGGGACTCTACCAACACGAGTGGTCCAAACCACCTCATCACAGAGTCAACCTATGTGCACATGACTCAAGTCATGGGTGAGAGGTAATCATAAAATAAAAAACCAAAGCCACAACATCTCTAACACCTCATGTCCTTGCGACCATGTTTCTCAAATCTGACGGCCTTTCCATCCATGTAACTGAGGCCATGCCGAACCTGATAGGCACACAGACTCAATCTGATGTTCATGATTCCCAATCCTGTGATCAAACCCCTAAAGTAATCTGGGCCAAGCCTGACGTATGATCGACAACACCCAAAAATATTTAATTTATGCCCAATGCATCCCATGGGTCCAACAATTAATTCAATATGAAATAGTAGATAAAACAGGTCCCTCTCAACAAATACCCAAAGACGTGCCATAAGTTGTGCTATCCAAATCTCCACAAAAACCCAAAACAAGATATGTACCACCCAACTTGAGCTAGCACGATGACACTCCTCGGGTATTAGCCTCTAATTCGGTATAAATCACGGTAGATATATACGATGAGCATAAACTCTCAAACCCCTATAACTCATTTTAGAATAGAAATCAAGACGAAGGTCTCAAGAGGAATAACAGAATTACTGAGGGGGTTTCCAATGGATCAAATGGCCTGAGAAACAGGGTTCAGATGGACAATCAGGAGGGTTTTCCTCCTCTGCTTGTTCTCCTCGCTCAAACCTATTGACGGTTCTGCCCAGAAACCTAAAATAAGGATACTGCCCATTTTAACGAAAAAAATAAATACACGGAATGTATATATGAGTACACACGATGTGTATCAATTCACTATTCCTTAGATGATTGAAATTTCTCCGAGGACATGCCGACATGATTACACGGCATATATGAGGATATACATGGCATGTCATCAGTTTTTCCACTCGAACTCACAGACATACCCACATGCCAAGTATATCCCCCCAAACACGGCTAGACTACAAGGCATGTACGAAGAGTACACAACATGTACATGGTTAAACATATATTTCCGTCCGACCCCCCTACACACCATATATAGCCTTCTCACACGGCAAGGGTACTCGGCGTGTACTGTGAAGTACACGTTGTTGTACATAGAAATTTCCATAATTTCCATGTTTTTCCCCATTATCTCAAAATCAACTCAAAAAAAAGAAAAAAAGAAACCCATGCCTTAAAGTAGGAACTGGTTTCTTACACTTTCCTTACAGACAACAATATATTTTTATCAATGGCATGTGTTACACGCAAGACTGAGTTTTACCAAATACTATTAATATTATTATTTAAAATAAAAGTTATCTTTTATCTGTTAAATTGGAGTTTATGAATAGGATTATCTAACTTAAGAAAATACATGGTTTACAAAAATATAAAATTAATTCATTGGTTACCAATTAATTATAAATGAAAATAAAATCTAATTGAAAATAAAGTAATTGTTTTTAGAAAGAACTATTATTATGAGCCAAAGGAATTTTATCTTAATAAATTAAATTAATTAAAATTAGAGTATGATTGTAATGAAATTTATATATTATATATTGAATCAAATATTTTTTAAATTAAACTAATATATTTTAAGTGAATAAGTTAAAAAAAAAAATTTATCCATAAAACCTATATTTTTTATAAAGAGAGTTTTTCCACCTTTTAATGGGGAAATTGTTTTAAAACTAAATTTTTACACATTAATAAATTTTATTATTAACAATAAAAATAATTAATGATTTATTTAACAAAAAAATTATCTTTGGGGGATTTTTGGTATTTTTTTGAGAAGTTTCATATTTTGATTAATAGTGAATGATTCTCAATTTTAATTGAAAACATATTTTTCATATAAATAGTTTATTATGATAAATTATATATAAATTTGTTTTAATGTATAATTATTTCTTCTATACATCAATTAATCCATCATATGTCATTGGAATAAATATAATACTGAAATTGAATATAAAAACATTTCAAACTTTTGACATTTTTACTCAAAAAACCTTCTTTATCATCCCATCTGTGGGATTAATATTAAATTAATTTCTACCAATTATGAGAATAAAATTTATAAAAATGGGTTCCAAATTTGGAATCAGTATAAATTATAATTTCTAATAATTTCAGTTTAATTTTTTACCAAAAAATTTAGTGAATGTAATTCAAAAAATTGAAGCGATTAACTAAAAAAGTAACTTAACCATGGACTAAACCATAAAATTAAGGGAAAAGGGCCTAGAAATATACCAAAAAGCCATTAGTTGGACATATTTAGAACATATCCTATTTTTTATTGATTTTTTTATTTTTTAGGCACATTATATTAGGGAGACATCCCAATGTTGTTTACCTTTTAGTATTGATAAGAATGTCACCCCTCCTTTACTTAAAAGGTCACTCAACCCTCCCACTAATTCACAACTATAAATACATTTGTCTCCTTCGGAACCATACCAAATAATCTTACATAATACCTCCCATCACCCTATAATTCAATTTTTTTGAATAAATTAAACCAATGCATGATTTTGGTATAAACCAAAATGATTTACCTGAAGAAGAGGTAACGTTCTTCAACGAAGCACTTTTGTTTTATTTCTTTCTCCACAACATCAATTATTTTTATATCATAATTATATAATAAAATAAATATACTCAATATAATAAGATGTTTTTATTCTATGTTTTTACATAAAATCACACATACTTCCATCAAATGGGAAACACAATCATCCTTCATGTGTACAAAAGACTACCACCTCACAAACTAATGTCAGCTGTTCTTCCATTACCACCTTTCATGATTGTGAATAATGATGGATTTATAGTTTATATATTATATTTATTATATTTATAATTTATTTATTCTTATTTAATTATTTCATAACACATAACTTCATTATTTCGATTTTGTTGGAATATGATAACATTGTTCGGGGGCGTTTGGACTACCGCCACCTCAAAGTGATGGGATTCATTCACACATTACATGGAATGTATAAAGTATAGTTTTAATAAATATATGGGTTATATATGATAAAAATATTTCCATTTAATAATAATATACATATATACTATTTAATTTTCATTATTTTAATATGGAATGAAAATGAAAAGAACATTTATGTGTACGTACAACGTATCGTCTCCATGAATTGTGTATTTAATTTATTTCTCAAAATTTTATGGATTGTTATAAAGAAAAATATGTTGAATATTTATTATATTAACATCATGTTTTATGTTACAACTCGACCCCAGTTACCTTGAGCTGGTGCATTATTACATAACATTGGCATGATTACAAGGAATCAAGTCCCAAAAGACCGATCAGTTTAGCAGTCTTGGAAAATGGATTATATACATGAACGTTACATTAAACTTTCTAAAATTCAACAAAAATAATCCTTTGAGAATTCCATTATTCCCTAAGCATAACCCTGCATATCAAACATAAAACACTTCTTGGGATCCTAAGAAAATGAAACATAAGAAAGGGGTGAGCTCAGATGCTTAGTAAGGGTAAATAATGTAACGGAAGCTATAAACTTTTACGGAAAGATGTATAATAAAATAGAAGCCTTTTAAACAAAAACTTCAACATAATATAGAAAAAATAAATCAAAAATTACCACATAAACATGCACATGTATATTATACTAGTCGAATAATCACATGTAATAACTAATTTCATAATGAGGTAATGTATAATACCCAAATTTAATTTCTGTTTCAAGGCCTCGTGCCAGGACCTATGGGATAACTATAACCGGATCCAAATGCAGAGAGCCTCTGTAACCAGACTCCATCCTGGAGAGCCTGTGTAACTGGACTCTAACCCAAAGAGCCTCTATAATGGGAATCCATCCCAGAGGGTCTACAGTAACCGGACCACAACCCGGAGGGATTACTTTTACCAGTCCCCAACCCAGAACATTCAAGTCTAATACATTCATCATAAGAAAAGGTTGAAATATAACATAAACAATCGTATTAAAACTAGTATATGAAATGTCAATACTTTATCCATAAACCATGAATGGTATAAAAATAACATATCCATAGTCAAATATTTCTCAAAACATTCAATACAATATGGAATATTTCTATCATAATAAATCATGTTCAAACAAGTTTAAAATCCATTAAAGGATGTTTACATACATAAAAATTATCAGTAAAATGCTTTGAGAGAAATTCCCCTTTTTCAAGGAATCATTTAAAATTATCACAATTTATAAATGTACTAATTTAAAAGGTATTTTTGAATCAAAGTTTCCCATACAACTTTGAACATTTTTAAAAGAATTATGATTTCAAAACATTCATGTACATATAAATAAATCCGTAATATCATTTTGAAAACATGGACATTAATTAAAAGGGTTTAGAAAGATAAATCATTACAACATTTAAAATGATGATCTAGTTAAATAGACCCTCCCATAAAACCTTAAAATATTCATTTTGAAATAATTTTTTATAAAATATGGGTATCTATGATAATTATTTCCCAGAAAATACTTACACATGAAAAATGTCATAAAATAATGAGATTGAGGAAATAACCCTTACCTCGTTGTAATCAATTGAGTCGTATGAAAAATAGTAAATAACCAACAAATGACTCAAAAAATATCATTAATATAAAAAAAATCATGATAATATATATCAAATGTTAGTACAAAATACACCACATGCAATAAATAAGTGGTGAATAATGGAAATCTCACAGAATTAAAAGTGAGATAAGAAACCCCTTAGCACGTGTCCGACATGACTCACTCGTATGTTCCTCGTTCTTCCTGAATAATAAAGATAATGTAATTTATACTTGATTAAGAATATTTTCAAGTTTATTATTACTTTTATATCACTTAATCCATTTCTATAACAATTAGTTAATTATTTGGGTTCATATCTGACATTTTGTCGATGTTCGGAACTTGAGTCAAAAATGAACTTGTTATAATTATAAATTGTCCATGTGGTCAAAATTACATTATCTATTGAATGATATTAATCATTTATATTTTATATATATCATGTATTTCCATTATATATAGGTATTTATAATAGTACATAACATTTGGAGATAAGAAATGAAATGCACCGTTCATGGAGACGGTAAGCCGTACGTACGCATGAACACTGCTTTCATTTATATTTTGCATTTTAATGGAATTAAAACATAATTATACATAGTAATATTATAATTCCTATATAATATCATGTATAATATCATTAACTCCATAATTTATACATCCCACATAAGTCATTAACGAGTCATATCACTTTGAGGGGGCGGTAGTCTGCACTTCTTCGAATGAAATTATCGCATTTTACCCATAATAGAAACAATAAAGGTATGATATAAATGGAAAATAAAGAAGAAAAAATGAAAACATAAACATAATATATATATATATATATATATAATATAAATATAGTTCCATCTTAATGGACACTATGAGAGGTGGTAGGAGATAATCGAACAATCATCATTTCGTGAGGCGTTAGTTTTCCAACCACAGAAACAGTATGTTCTTCACCCATTAGATGGAGGTGTGTGTTGGTTTAGTTTGAATCCTACTCATAAAAATATCCTAGTATATTGAGGATAAATTTTTTTCTCATAAAATAAAGGAATAAAAAGACTTTAGTGGGGTTGGAGAAGTTAAATAAAACTAAATAAAAGAAAATAATTTAAAAGAAACACTTACCATTAATTTGGCTAACTTCTGTTGGTTTGAACCAAAAGGGATTTTTGAAGAGACTTATGCCTAAGGTAAGGATTATTTGTGTAATATAGGGATCTTGAGATCTTATTTGGGAATGGGTTGGATGATCCAAAGGGATTGAGAGGCATGGGGAATGGGTTAGAAGTGGTGTCCTTTAATAAGTGGGACGAGGGGCTCTTTAGGAAAGTGTGAAAATATTATTTTATTATATAGTGATATTCGGTTTATAAAGATCCAAAACTAATTAAAGTTGAAGATAAGATGACTCATGGTATAAATAAAATCATCAAATAATAATTTTATAGGTTTTGGATATAGTTTTAATATAAATAATCTTATTTATTCAAATATTTTTTTAATGAGGTAAATACTACATCATTATTGTGTCATAAATAATTTAATTTATTTGATGTTTAAAAATTATAAAACAAATACCATAATGTATGAAATATTTTTATATTTCCAATTAATATTTATAGTCGAAACTATGACTCATATAACCCCATGTAAAAATATATTCACTAAAAGATCTTTGTTTATGTCATTTTTTCCTTTACTTGAAGTTAATTAAAATAAAGTTTCATTATCATTTATAAGTGGATCCATGGGGTCCCAAAATATACCCAAGGATACGCATGGTTATTGGTGACTCATCTAATAAGTTTATGACAAAATTTAAGGTAATTTTGTGTTATTATAATATTCTTTGTACCTTGAATTATCTTATTTACCTTTAACCGTGGTAAATATGTCAAAAGTTACTATTCACAAAAAATTATTTTCATCTTATTGAACCAAATTTTACTTACTGAGGTTAACTGTGTCTCCTGGATTTTTTATATTCAACACAAAGAAGCGGTAAAATTATGTTTTATGCAAATTTGCAAATGCTCCTATAAGGTGGGTAAAAGACGGTAAAAAGTTCAATAAAATTTTTATATATCTAAACTTATTATAAAATGACTCCAATGAATTGTATTGAACTTATATAGGTATTATGTGTCTATTTTGACCTAAAATAAATTTAAATAAAATAAGTAATTATTAAAATAAAAAGTTGGTTTTATCCAATAAATTAGTGTTTTTCAGTTTTCATCATAAATTGAAAGTTTTTAGAAAAATACAAAAATTTCACCCTAAGATAATATTAATATTCTGAATTAAAAAATTATATCTATTTTACCAAATTAAAAACATATAATTTTCATTTATTAATTCAAAATTAATTCCCATTGTCAAAACCAAAAAACTTGTTTTTAGGAAATAATAACTAACAAAATATTGATACTTGTTTATCTTCAATTTCAAATTTAAATTATTTCAAATGAATAAAATTTGATTAAATGGTAAAAATATTATCTATTTTACTTATAACCAATTAAAATATTTAATTTAACACTACAAATTTTTTTATTAAAAAAACGTTTCAGTTAAAATATAGAATTTTTCCATATTCACCCAAACATTAAAGTTTTCAGAAAAACACCAAAAATTTATTGAAAAAAATTATTATGTCCCAATTATAAAGAAGAAGTTTATTTTTTCATATTTAATAAAATAAAGTTTCAAATATTAGATTTAAAAAGGTTTCTCCATTAAAAGGCGGTAAAATTTCATTTTGAAAAAATACTTCATTTATCTGAAAAAATTGAATTTTTTCATTATGTCTAACAAAATCATAATATGGATTCTAAAATTATAAGGATTATATAAAGTTAAAAATTTAGTTAATACTATTCATAACCTCTTTTGAAAAGCTTGTTTGCTAAGTCGTGGTGCGTTTGAACTCAGTGTTGTGTGTAGAGCAAGTTATTGAATTACTTTGAATAAATAACGTACTATGAAATCTTGGGGTGTTACATTATTCCCTCCTTCAATAAATTGTGCCCTCACAATTTTAAATTGGTCTTCGAAAATAAAATGTTGAAAATAAATAATTCCTTTGTGGGAAAACCCACATCGGAAATTGGGTTAACAAAATTTATTCTTAATAAGAGGAAAAGGGGAATAAAAAAGTCACCACTAAATTATAATCTCGATTAGGAGAAAATTGGTGGAAATTAGACACACATAATTGGAGGAAAAACGTAAATATTCACAGGGAGCAATTGAGGTCATCAGTCACAAACAATTTTTTAATTGAGGGCATCAAAACCATAAATCTATGATGATTTAAAATATTATCGGTTCAATAAAACATAAGATATTTGGATAACACATTTTTAGTTTTAATATCCCTTACCTAAATTTTTAGAACTAATTTTATCATAGAATGTGAGAAAAAATATATACTTGACAAGTAGAGTTACATCCTTCAACTAATTTCTTCCACAAACTCATCTTTCACTCAAAAAGATAATAAAACCTAAAAAAATATTCTATTTATCCTATTTGTATAGGGTTCCCAAAAAATGAATTTATAATTCATCTACCAGACCTTTTAAAAAAACTACATTTTTCATTCCAGGATATCATGTGGGTTAATCACGTGGGTTAGTGGTAGGTGATACACCCTTTTCGCCCTTCGGTTGCGGGTTCAAGTCTCACATCCTTTCTGGACATGATGGGTTGCTGCCCGACCTCGGGGTTGCCCTTTTTATTGCCATCCAAAAATAATCTCAAACTAGACTTTTCTAAAATACTTCTATCCAAGATAACAGTCGAAAATTTATAAGGAAGGTAATCACAATGAAGATATTTTTTCCACGTAATAACAAGTGAATACCTTCATCATGTATTCTTTTAAAACATAGTAACACCCTGAATTACCATAAAACCTTATTGATTACATTCATGATCCGTTATTCCTTATAGAATACTGGATATACTCCTTATATCCCAAAATGTTGTAAACTCCAAAAATGATAGAATATACAAATCATTAATCAGTTTCAAGGTAGTGAAGAATATCCAATATAATTTATCCGAATCAATCATGTATTATTCCAAAATTCCTACCTCAGTATCAGAACCATATTTTGGTTTATCTTTCTCTCAACCATATATTTTGCAAAAATTTAACCTACTATTGAGTCACTTTTCTTGGTTCCACTCAATCTCATGTCCTTAATGAAATAGTACTACAATACAATCCTTATATACTCTATAATTCTTATAACATGTACATCATTAATACAATACTCAAATGACACAATACTTTAATAACAACCTAAGAAATCTAATCATTCCTCTTCATCTTCATTAGTATCATAACATTATTATTATCTAATAGTAGAATTTGGGGTATACTCTGATGATTGGGACATTGATTCACATAGTGTCCCAATTCCTTGAAGATGAAGCATTGTACATTTTAAACTTTTTCCTTAACCTTGCAATGACGTACTTGGTGTCCCTTTTCTCCACACATATAACAAATTATCATTCCCATCAAGCATTTACCAAGGTTATTCTTTCCATTTTTATCACATATGTGAAAATAATTCTTTTCCCTCTTCCCATTATCCATCTATTTCTCTTCCATCCTTTTCATCCCTTGCATCCCTTCAAAGCCATAGGACTCAAAGAATTATTTACTTATTTTATTTACACATGATACTATTTCTTCATATGTTAAGAATACATGGGAGACTATTTCCCTTCTAAATGAAGGCTTAATACCGTGGTCCATATGATCCTTCTTACTCTTTGGATCATATGTATTGTTGGAATTCACATTCCTTTTAGTGGGTTCCATTTCTATACAATTTCATACACTAGGTCAGTTTATGAATTGAAATGAATAATTCCAAACTTATAAAATACCTAACATAAATTGAACAGTTTATGGATATAAATAATAATCATAAAAATATTTTCTTTTAGGTGGTATATACTTGTAAATCCTTCATAATTATTTATAAAGAAAATTATAATTATCCTATGCATATCCCCCAAGAGTGTCGTAACTAAGAGTGCAACAAGGCTCGTTGTCGTGCACTTGTTCTCGTTCGAGACAATCTCAAAGTGGTGTTTTTGGGCTTTACCCCGAGGTACATCTGTGCCAGAGCCACCTCTACCTTCTCATATGTAGAAAGGGATGTATTTTCATGGAAAAGTCACAAAATATATATATTACAAAAATTCTAGGAAGTTATTCTATACTAATCCTCAAATTTTATCTTTGTGTAATGTTCTATAATCAGAGTTTATCTAAATTTAATTTCAATGGTTATTACTAAACTTCCTCTGATATCGACCGTAATTCCCCGACCCTAGCTACCCAGAGTCGGTGTATTATTACATAACATTGGAGTGATTATAGGGAATCAAGTCCCAACAGACCAATCAGTTTAGTAGTCCTGGAAAATAGATGACATACATGAACATTACAATACACTTTCTAACATACAAAAAAATAATCCTTTGAAAATTCCAATGTTACCTTAGGTTAACCCAACATCTCAAACATTAAACACTACTTGGGATCCTGGGAAAATGAAACATAAGAAAGGATTGAGTTCAGATGCTCAGTAAGGGTAAATAATTTAGAGGAAGCTATAACATTTTAAGGGAATATGTGTAATAAAACAACAGCATTTCAAACATAAACATGAACATAATATGGAAAAAATAAATCAAAAATTACCATATAAACATGCACATGGATATTCTACTAGTTGGATAATCACATGTAATAACTAATTTCATAACGAGGGAATGTATAGTACAAAACATTAATTCCTCTGTCAAGGCCTCGTGCCATGGCCTATCTGTAACTGGACCCAAACTCGGAGAGCCTCTATAACCAAACTCCATCCCGGAGAGCCACTGTAAACGAACTCCAACCCGAAGAGCCTCTATAACAAAACTCCAACCCGGAGGGTCTTCTGTATGTGTACCCCAACCAGGAGGGCTTACTTTTACTAGTTCCCAACTCGGAACATTCAAGTCCAATACATTCATCATAATAAAAGGTTGAAATATAACATAAACATTCATATTAAAACTAGAAAATGAAATGCCAATACTTTATCCATAAACCATGAATGGTCTAAAAATAACACATCCATAGTCAAACATATCACAAAACATTCAATACAATATGGAAGATTTGTATCATAATAAATCAACTTTAAATAAGTTTAAAATCCATTAAAAAATGTTGACATAGATGAAAATGATCATTAAATGCTTTGAGAGAAATACCCCCTTTTCAAGAAATTGTTTAAAATTCTCACAATTTATAAATTTTGTCATTTAAAATGGATTTTTCAATCAAAGTGTCCCATTCAACTTTGAAACTTTTTAAAATAATTATCATTTCAAAACATTCATGTCCATATAAATAAATCCCTAAAATCATTTTGAGAACATCGACATTAATTAAAAGGGTTTAGAAATATAAATCTTTAAAACATTTAAAATGATGATCTAGTTAAATAGACACTCCCATAAAATCTTAAAAGATTCATTTTGAAATCAGTTTTATAAAATATGGGTATCTATGATAAGTATGTCCCAGAAAATACTTACACATGAACAATCTCATGTAATAATGAGATTGAGGAAATAACCCTTACCTCGTTGTAATCAATCTAGTCGTACGAATAGTAGTCAATATCCACCAAATGAATCACATAATATCATGAATATAAATAGAATCATGATAATATTTATAAAACGGAAGTACACAATACACCACATGCAATAAATAAGTGGTGAGCAATGGAAATCTCACGGAATTCAAAGTGAGATAAGAAACTCTTTACCACCTGTCTGACTTGACTCACTCGTATGTTCCTTTTTTTCCTGAATAATAAAAATAAGTTAATTTCTACTTTCTTGATAATATTTTCAAGTTTATTATTCCTTTTATATCACTTATTATCATTCTATAACAATTATTTAGTTTTTTGAGTTCATATCCGACATTTTGTCGATGATCGGAACTTGAGTAAAAAATGATCTTATTATAACTATAAATTTTCCAAGTGGTCAAAAGTACATTTTATATAGAAAGATATTACTCATTTATATTTAATATATATAATATAATCCAATTATATATATTTATTTATAATAGTACATATCATTTGGAGATAAGAAAATAAATTCACCGTTCATGGAGACGGTACGTCGTACATAAACATGAACACTACTTTCATTTCTATTTTGTATTTTAATGGAATTAAAACATAATGATACATAGGTATATTATAATTACAGTATAATATCATATATAATATCATTAACTCAATACTTTATATGTCCCACATAAGTCATTAACGAGTCATATCACTTTGAGGGCGCAGTAGTTAGCACTTCCTCTAATGAAATTATCGCATTTTTTCCATAATGGAGACCATAAAGGTATGATATAAATGGAAAAGACAGAATAAAAAAGGAAAAATAAACATAATATATATCATATATAAATATAGTTCCATATTAATGGCCACCTGGAGAAGCTTTATGAGATAATTGAAAAATCATCATTTCGTGAGGTGTTAGTTTTCCAACCACATAAACAATATGTTCTTCACCCATTAGATGGAGGTGTGTATATGTGTAGTTAGAATAAATCTCATAAAACATCCTCATATATTTATGATACTGGATTTTTCATAAAATAAAGGAATAAAAACAGTTCAGGGGGGGTGGAGAAGTAAAACAAATCAAAATAAATAAAAGCATTTAAGAGAAACTGTTACCTTTAATTTGGGTGACTTCCTTTGGTTTGAACCAAAAGGACTTTTTGATGTGACTTAAGCCTATATTAAGGGTTCTAGGTGTAACATATGGATCTTTAGAGCTTATTTTGGTAGTTTGTTGATGATCCAATGGCCTTGTGAGGTGTGTGGAATGGGTTAGAAGTGGTGTCCTTTTATAAGGGGGAGGGGCTCTTTAGGAAATAGTGAAAATATTATTTTATTATATAGTGATAATCAGTTTCTAAAGGTACAAAAATAATTAATTTATAATAAAATATGACTCATGGTCTAAATAAAATCATCCAATAATAATTGTATAGGTTTTGGATATATTTTTAATATTAGTAATCTTATTTATTTAAATCATTTATTATTGAGGTAAATACTACATCAATATTGTGTTGTAAATAATTTAATTTATATGATTTCTAAAAATTATAAAAAAAATATAATAATTTAGGAAATAGTTTTATCTTTATAATGAATATTTATAGTCAAAATCTTGGCTTATATAACCCTATGTAAAAATTCATTTACTAATAGATATTTGTTTTTGTCATTTTTTCCTTTACTTTATGTTAATTAAAATAATGTGTCATTATCATTCATAAGTTGCTCCATGGGGTCCCAAAATCGACAAAATGATGACCATGGTCGGATATTACTCATAAAATAAGGTTAGGATAATTGTTAAGGTAATTTTTTATTATTATAATATTTATTTTTACCTTGAATTGCCCTATTTACCTTTAATCGTGGTAAATAAAAGTCAAAAGTTACTATTGACCAAAAAATATTTTCATCTTATTGAACCAAATTTTACATACTGAGTTAAACTATTTCTCTCATAATTTTGAAATTCAACTCATCTAAGCGGTAAAATTATGTTTTATGCAAATTTGCAAATTCTTCTAGGAGGTGGGTAAAAGACAGTAAAAAATTCAATAAAATTTTTATATATCTAAGCTTATTATAAAATGAATCTGATGAATTATATTGAAATTATATAGGTATTATGTGTATATTTTTACATAAAATAAATTTAAATAAAATAAATAGTTATTTAAATAAATACTCAGTTTTAACCAATAACTTAGTGTTTTTCACTTTTCATCAAAAATTGAATGTTTTCAGAAACATACCAAAATTTTAACCTAAGCTAATTTTGATATTAAGAAATAAAAAATTATGTATATTTTACCTAATTAAAAACATATATGTTTCATTTGTTAATTTAAAATTAATTCTCATAATAAAAAAATGTGTTTTTAGGAAATAATAACTAACAAAAGATTGATACTTGTTTATGTTCAATTTCAAAGTGAAATTATTTCCAATGAATAAAATTGGATTAAATGTTAAAAATATAATCTATTTATACTTACATACCATTAAAATTTATAATTTAACACTAAAAATTATTTTGACTAAAAAACTTTTTTTTCAGTTAAAATATAGTATTTTCACTATTCACACAAATATGAAAGTTATCAGAAAAACACCATAAAATTATTGAAACAAAATTCCTATGTCCAAATTCTATAGAAGAAGTTTATTTTTCCAAATTTATTATATAAAATTTTCAAATATTTCATTTAAAAAGGGTTCTCCATTAAAATACTGTAAAATTTCATTTTAAAAAAATACTTCTTTTATCTGAAAAAATAAAAAAATTCATTATGTCTAAGAAACACATTATATGGATTCAAAAATTATATGGATTTTATAAAGTTACAAATTTATTTAATAAAATTCATAACCTCTTTTGAACAGCTTGTTTGGTAAGTCATGGTGCGCTTGAACTCGGTGTTGCGTGTAGTACAAGTTACTGAATTAATTTAAAGAAACAATGTACTATGAAATCTTAGGGTGTTATAATATAAATCTTCTGTATGATGAAATCATTATCTATGTTTTAGGTTTAACATATCGTGTTTCAAACCAGACGAAAAGGAAAAGGAATTTGAACTTTTCATTTACTGGATGGGTCATCTTTGAAACTAAGATTCAGAACATAATTCTGAGAGTTGGAATTATTCAATGAGTTTTTTGGACTTGGTGAATGCATGAGATGTTTTTCAGGTGTCTCGAGGTGTTTTAGGAGTGATGGACCTAGAAAAACAATATTTTAAGGACCTGTCGAGGGAACACGATTTTTATGAAACTGATCATCCCATAATAGGAAACTGTTTGGCCTTATACAAGTGGACAGAAGATATTGTCTGAGATACACATGGTTTACTAAACAATTATCTAATCATTAATGGTTAGTAGAATTGGGAAGTATCTAAAAACTATTCACCACACGATTGGGTCACGGTTTCCAAACTATGCAGCTAGCACATGTGGGGTTCCCCAGGTGCCCAGTAAAGGGCACACGGTTGGCACACATTTTTCCAAACCGTACAACCAAAACCATGCGTGATACCCTAATTTATAATTAAATTAAAATAAATTAAAATTAAAATAAATAAATTTTTAAATAATAATAATATTAATAATAATATTATGTTATTATTGTTATTTTTAATTGGGTTAGTTTTAATAGAAACCCCAAAAGGGGGTCTCCCTCTCCACTCACGTGACCTACCTCCTCCTCCAATACAGTGCGTGGGAAACCCACCTCTACATATCTATCTTGGTGCATTGATATTCTCTAATTCATTTGTGTTTTATTTTTTATTTATCAAGTTAATGTCATATATCACCTTTCTCTCTCATTTTGGGAGGGTTTTGGGTCTCCCCATCACCCTATCTCGTTTGGCCAAAAACCTAGGGTAAGGCTGAAAACTATTTTTTTTGTTTTAGGTTATGTGAAGGGTCTCTCGAGACCCCTTGGTTTTTATTCCAGAAACCAACACTAAAGGCACAATGTTTCTGATCATTTTCATTCACCAACAATCGTTTAATGTATGTTTTTCATCTGTTCTTTGTTGTCGCTAAATTTATAGTTGCGACTTTCATATGTTTTGAGATGATGGTAAATTTCCTTGGGTGCGTTGTTTCTTACCATAGGATTTTTTTGGAGTTCATTGCATTTATTTTAGTGTGATGTGTCATCCTTGAGGTGGGCTTGGGTTTTCGTTGTCAATGGTGACTTGATGTGAATTCATAAGTATGAAAATAAATAAGTATATTCCCTCATTATATATATACTCACCCATGGTAGTGAATATATGTATATGGAGAAATGTGTTCTTATGTATTCTATGAAAAATACATATGTGTGTTTAAGAGTTAATAGGGGTATGCATGTGGGGGCATGCATGTAAGGATCCCCTTTCAAATATTCATTACCATTCAAAGATGTGCATAGTGGATAGGTGTCCTTATATATATGTGAATGTGTATATGCGTGGAGGTAGAAGGAAGTGTCTTTTATTTTTCTCCATTTAAAGTTTCAATATACAAAGTGTTTAGCATGGTTTACTTCCTGAGGTAGGATCCCTTTCCTTTCTATTTAATTTTATAAATTCATTAATTAATTACTTATTTCTATATTCCTTGATATTAATTAATGCATTAAGGTTTTTAGATTAAATTATTCCCTTCATAAATTAAATGAAATATTAAATATGATAAATAAATTATCAAAAAAGCATTATCATTTTTTTAGTAAAACCCCTCTAACAGATGTGAACTATATTCAAACAAAAATTTTGTGATAATTCTATATACCATCCTTGGGTTTTATTTGAATTTTATATATGCCTCTTATTGGTTTTTTTTCTATAGAAAGTTATCTTTGGTCCCCTTTTAATAACTTCAATTGAATTTTCATGCATGTTTAGTTTAAATGATATTTCCATGAAGGGGTATTACTTTTCACCATGATACTTTCCTTTTCCACCCCTTTGAGCCTTAAAAATGAATTTTTCATTTTTAGGAAAAGTGAATGAATTGGGTGTGGTAAATAGGTTGAATATGGTGAATTAAGCAAGATTATAGTATCCTCATTTAAATGAATCTTATGGTTTAAAATGAAATGTCCCAAGGGATGGATAGACCATGTGTTATGACCCATCCTTGAGGGGCTCATACCACGACTACCCCAAGCCCACCTCGAATAGGCTAGGGGATGGAGACCTACACCGAGTAGGCAAATCTCAAAAATAGGAGGAATTAGCCTAAATTACTTATAGAAACACTCACATATCCAAGACCACACAATGATTAAATGTAAAATAGTAGAAACACTGCAAGCATACATCTAAGATCCCACACTAAAGTACAATAGTAAAGTAATGAAAATAGAAAAGTGGAAAAAAAACAAGACCAACATAAACTATAAAAATTCCAACCTTCTCCAAGGGAAAGGACTAAGTCAAAATGATGATCACGGGAAACGCCTAGGTCTTTGAAGTTCTATCTATGCTCCACCCATTCCCCATCATCCTAGGAAACTATTAAAAGGTTCATTATCTGCACAAGACATGACACGTGCTGGTAATGCATGTGCTGGGGTGATTATTATAATACTCAGTAGGACACCCCAAAAACCCCAAACATGATGTAACAAGTATTATTATCTCATTAAAACATATAATAATTATTGTATAATAGAAAAAAAACATTAATATATTCAAGAACTACACCACACCAATAGGTGGTCAAAACCAACTGTCATCCACAAGATTGTTCTTGAAGCAACACTCGTTCTGAGATAACACACTCTACGATCCATGATACCATCAAGGACACTCAAATAAGAGGTCGAGGTCATTAGGTCACACTAAAGAATTCTCATTAGTCTAAGGGGACCATGATACACAGATAGGGGATCATACCCAGAACTGTTGGGGGACACCATGAACCCATTCTGGATCAACCCTCTACATAAGGGATCATACATTACCGATTCAACCAACCATACCATTTATGGTCAGGTAGATGAATGATCAACTCCAATCTCAGGCATGTCACATAGATTCAATAAAATTCAACTAGGGATGATAGAATATCGCACTCTAGTCTCACGAAGGGACACCACCTCCCAATCTGAGACTCCACCTCTAGAGGGGATAACAATGCAGTGATTTGGATATAATGTTGGATTTTACCATGGGGGGAAAGGACCAAGGGAACACACTATATATATTCTAGTACAATCTAAGAAAACAAAGAGCCTCAAGTACCCTTGATGGGAGTACACAACGTGTCCCAAATGGTACACGGTGTGTCCAACTATCCTAAGTCCAACCCATGTGAAAGAACCTCACATGTTATGTAGCCTCTATATATATGACATGTTGAATGATTACACAGTGTGTAGAGACACACAGTATCCAGCCCATGTCACCTATTAATTTCCACATACTGAAGATGTGTTCATGTATCTGTATGTTTACACCAATCCATGTCCCTATAGTAGTACATGACATGTCCATGTGAGTGTATTCCAAAAGTTGTTCGTGTACTCTCCAATGTACACAATGAGTCAACCAGGGAGATTCACACGCCATGTGATAGGGGTAAAACATGGTATGATCCTTATGTTCAGCCAAACCCAAGCATCACAACTAGGGTGGCCACATGACATGTAATACCAGATTACACTCCAAGTTCTATGGGATTTCCCAGAATCCCAAATCTGTGCTCCGATCATATTCCTTATTTCTCCATACATCATTCCAGCTACACCTTGTTGGGAAACTCATGGGGTATCCTCATCCGAATCTCACCATCAATAATAATTAGGCTAAAAACATGGATCTATTAGAAGAACTGATCAAATATCTTTTCATCATTGTGCTCCAAATACTACCAAAGAATTAGGAATCGAGCATCCAGAATCATTTGATACACTTCCACAACCACCGTGTCATATTTTTGGCATTGTGGCAATCCCATATCATCCATATCAGATTGTTACACCAAGGATCATGTGTGCCAAAATCAATTGATCAGGATTCTTAAAACCCTAGGCCAGATGAAGCATTCCTATGGTGAATCACTACACTAGGGTGAAAAGAACATAAAAATGAGAGGAAAAAGCCTCAATCGATGTTCATGTCGATCTCAATTCGTTTCTATAAGATAAAAAATGAAGATATTCAAGTCATTCTCCAAAATCAACCCATAATATACCCATCACACAATTATGCACAACACATAGATCAATCAATTGGTCAATTAATCATCATTCATCATTAGAAAATTGAATTGGGAATAATTCACATAAATCAAATATCCTACTGGGAGTTTGGATCAATCATTGATGAATAATTATTGTTTAGCCATCGTTTATGAGATCCTCAAACTCCACTGGCTTGATGATCCGTGAACTTATTTTGATCCATTTTAATCTACGAAGAATTCTCTCTTCCAACAGCATGTAGGTCTCAATATTTTAATAGACAAACCTAAGAGAATTTCCATAGCCATATATTAAATGAGGTTGTGAGTCTCTACATTGATCAAAATAAAATAAATTCTAATGTCAATTTATTTTATTAATTTTACTCATATGGAATCTTTTTGAAAAATGAACGGAATTGTAAATGTTATGTTTCACCTATGGCAAAACTTCTATCTGAACTCAATGGCACCTCTTATTTCTGATCCAGCCACATGTTTAGGTGTTATTCCACTTTTTCCAGAAAAGAGTGTGTGCATGTTATTAAATATATTTAATATATTTCAAACATTTATTCTAGGAACACTGAACCTCATAATTGCACACCATTGCAGTGCCTATTCTTGAAAATAATCCATATAATATTTAAAAACAATACACAAAAAATATAAGGCATTAAATTCTCCCCACCTAAGGGATTTTTGCCTGAAAAAGTGAAAACTACTCTAATAGATTGGGGGACTGGGCTCGCATCTGGGTCTCCCACTCTTAGGTGATCTCCTAAATGTTCCAATGCTTCCACCAAACACACAAAAGGGGAATCATTTTCCCAAAAAGGATCCTCTCTTTCTAATCCTAAATCTCTATCGGGTACTCAACAATGGTCACTCCATCCTCAATGTATCGATCTCCCTAGTTGATAATGTGTGATGAGTCATGCACATACCTCCTTAACTAAGACACATGGAAAACATCTGGTAACTATTCTAACTATTGATGTAGATCTAACCAGTATGACACCTTAGAAACTCTATATAGAATCTGAAAAGTATTGATGAATATCGTCGATAGATTTCCACCACGGCTAAATCTCCCAAATCCATATTGAGGTGAGACCCTCAGGAACTCATGGTCTCCTTCCTCTAACTCCAATGTCCTTAATTTCCTATAATCATAAGAATTATGATGTGTCTATGCATTATTCATCTGCTCCATGATAATATGTGCCTTCTCTATTTTATATTGCACTATCTATAGGCCCACAAATGTCAACTCGTTGGATTATTCCAAAAAAAGTGATGTCCTATAGGGTTACCTATAAAAATCCTCAAATGGCTCCATACAAATGGTGGAATTGTAGTTTTTGTTGTACACAATCTCCACCAATGTTTGGTTATACTTTTAACCATAGCCAAAGTCCCACATGTATTCCCACAACATGTCCTCCAATACGTAGAGGGTGTGTACTGTCTGGTCATTAGTTTGGGGGTGGAATGTTGTTCGCAAGTGTAACTAGGTCCCAAATACCTCATGTAATCCGCTAAATATCCAATATTTAAAACAAGAACCACATTCATATATGATCATCAAGGGAACTCAAAGGATTCAATCATTCTCATGCATGTATATTTTTTCCCAGATTTATACTAAACTTTGTTCTCTAATATCTAGGAATAGGGCCAACTTAGTGAGTCAGTTAATGATCACGCATATAGAATCATTTCCCTTAGATGTACATGGTAATAATATCACAAAGTCCATAGATATACCATACCACTTACACTCTGTCACCTCATGGGGTTGATCAATACATGCAAAAACGTGGTTCTCATCCTTCAGTTACAGACAAGTAAGGCATCGAGAGACAAACACTTCAACTCCTTTCATCAATCCTAGAAACCAAAAATGGCATCAGAGGTCATGGTACCTCTTTACCACACCTTGATGTACCACAAAAAATAGACGTTTTTAACACTATTAGAACCTCCTCTTGCAACATAACTAGTACCATCATACATCCTTTGAAAATAATGACATGCTCTCGACCTTTGAAAAATCGAACATGAGTATGTCCTGTGGATATCCAAGTATGTAGGGTTTCACCATCGGTGTCTCCATATTTAGAATCCTTAAAATTATATATAATCTGTGGGGTAACAACTATCGACTAAAGATATGAATCATTATCCCGACCCCTAAAGGAAAAATATAATGAGGATAACTACCCTAACAACTCATCCAACAACTGAGAACCGGACCTCAGGAAAAGTGGGAATTCTACCACGCTCCCCATCCCTGAAGTATAGACAATCTCAAATTCATAATCCTAGAGGAACAATATGCTTCTCCTCTATCTCATTTTAAGATCCTTATGATAGAGGATATAGTTGAAACTCTTATGGTTAGAGTAAATGATAAATCATTCACCCATCGGGTAGCTTCACTACATCTTCAATGAAAAAACTACTACTACTAAATAAAGGTGTGGGGTCACCTAAATTTGTTCATGTGGTCTCAACTAGCATGAGCCATATGCAATAAATTTTTTCCCTCTGTATTAGATCACAACCAAGTCTGGTCTATGATGCATCACAGAACACTACATACTCGACACCTTTCTCCGATAACCTCAAGATGGGAGCTCTCTTCAACCTTTACCTTAGCTCCTGATTAAATTGTTGGCACTTCTCAATTCACATGAAAATATTTCCTTTCATATTCATGGATATTAAGAGTGATACCACTATGGAGAAGATGGGTAAAAACCTCTGATAGTACCCTGTCATTCCAAGGAAACCCACACCTTAAGAGCACTCTTGGGTGGCTGCTAAGAAAGCACTACCTTAACCTTCAATGTATCCACTGCAAATCCAACCTTTGAGATGACGTGTCCAAGAAGAGAGATATTTAAAATCCAGAATTGAAACTTTAAGATCTTCCTATAATGATGGTTCTCTTGAAGAGTGTCCATAACAATCCTTAAGTGTCTCACATGATCCTCCTTGTATGCTGAATACACTAGGATGTCATCATGAAGACTACCATAGACCGATCTATGAAAGGTTAAAATATCTGGTTCATGAGTCTGATGAATAGCAATAGGGAGTTCATCCTTCCAAATTTCCTCACCATGTACTCATTGTGACTATAACAACACCTAAAGTCTGTCTTTAGTATATCCTCAACTTGTACTCATAACTGGTGATATCATAATCCGAGGTCAACCTTCAAGAACCATCGCACCCCTTAAAACTAATAAAAGAGGTCATTGATACTTGGTAGTGGATACTTTTTCATCATGGTCACTTGGTTCAAGAACTGTTAATCCACACATAACCGAATGCTCCCATCTGCCTTCTTGGAAAACTACACTAGGGTTGACCAGGGGAAACAGTGGGACTCACGAATCCCTTATTTTTCATGTCCTAAATCTATATTCCCAACTCTCTAATATCTATTGGAACCATCTAATATAATATTATAGAAATAAATTTCAACCCACGATGTAAGTTGACGTTTAAATCTACCTCTAAGTGGGGAGGTAAACCTGGTATGTCATTAGGAAAGACATCCTCATACTCTGTCTCCATTATAGGAAACTGATTTCCAAAAGAATCAACTACCCCATGAAGTTATGTTGGCTAAATTGTAAGTAATAAATTGTATTCTCCTATGACTGTGCTCATACTACTCCAAAAATGTTTCTTTTAACCAAAAAAGGTAATAATCATTCTGTTATTACTGACACACCACATCCTCCTACCAAAACATGCAATCTGGAGATGAAATGTGGATAACCAATCCATGCCAAGAATGACATTTTTTGGACTCATTACTACAAAAAAAGAAATCCAATATAAAAATCTACCTTCCAAATTCTAGGTCGCACTGTTGGAACAAGTGTGAAATCACTAAGTCACCACCTATTGGATACTCCAACCACAAGGGTCGAGTAAAAAGATCAAACATAATATCGATGTATTGAACAAAATAAGTGGAAAAGAATTAATGGATACCACATGTGTCTATAAATACTAAAAATAATGTAGAAAAGGACATAGATCGTACTTTGTATCATCCCTAGAGGCTCAGGGTCGTATCCCTCTATAGATTTTATATGGCCTCCTCCCTGCCCACTAGCTCCATGAGCCTAGCATGGAGCACCTAGGGGTGGTGGGGGTAATAGGTCGAACCTCGAACAACCTCATTCTACCCTGATGACCCCTCTTCCATATACACCTCCCTATTAACCCCCATGATACTACATTAACCTCGGTATCAAAGGTCCCTTGATGATATTCTAATCATCTATATGATAGGTTAGGAAAAATAATGCTATATTTACATGACCGTCATAAGAGAAACTCTGCCTATACCTTGGCTGATTTGAGCCACCTTGGGAGCCCTTCACTATAGACCCTGAGTCTTGGGATCACCTCCTAAAGCATCTGAACCTCTTCGGTACCTATGACTACTATCAGCTACCTCTATCAACTATTGGTTACACACTACTAGGTATCACTACCAGTTTCTTCTCTACCAGAAAACTATCTAACAATAAATCTCTCTCAGACACTACCGCATAGGTGGAAATACTAATAGATACCACTAATTCTCTGATGTCCAACCACAAACACTGATCAAAAGTCCAAGACCTAAATAACTGATATCATACTAAATAAAAGAAGTAACGAGAGAGATCAATGAGCCTCAGTAAATATTCCATCACAATCATACTTCCCTGCTGCATATGTAGAAACTTTTGTACATGTACTAATCACCATGTGGGTGGATAGAACTCCTCTCTAAAGAGATGACCAATGTTTTTATAGGAGGGAGTTGTCTTGTAGTGTTACTGAGTCACCAGGATCCACTATCTCCCCTCATATACCTAAATGAGACTCCCTATAAGGACATCCAACTGATCATCATGCATCCTCAAAAGGTGTAAAATGAGAGTGAATTCCTCTAGCCTATCTATAGACACTTGGGGTCTGGCTCACCTGGAAACCTATGAGGTCTCTTCATATGAAAATCATATAATGCACCCAGACTATGCATATCCTTAGTTAGTAGTGTTGGAACTATTTTCTTCTCAATAAGTGTTGGTATAGTTTGTAATCCACCAAGAGGGGTTATCTCATGTACAAACCCCTGTAATTATGCCTTTTCACTGGGTATATCATACTCATGATCATGCATTGTAATCCTAGCTAATTGTTTATGTGGGGGTATCCTAAAATAAAACAAGATGTAACAGATTGAATAGAGTATATCTATAGAGTAAACTGAATAAGGGAATGGAAAATACAATAATTACTATATGATTCATGTACCATTGTTTTTCAGAAAACTAGTGTTCTCATATACCAAATAAAAAAGTAGGTGATCAGAGTCTTGGTCTATGGATACATCAACTGCTGGACTAAAAATGGTATCCCTGACCTGAATTCCAAAGTGGGAACACTTAACACTATTTCCCAAAACCATTCTCACTAACTCAAAGCCTAATGTAGAACCAAACTGCTCTGATACAACTATATCACAACCCATCCAAGAGGGGATTGTGTTGTGACTACCCCAATCCATCCTCCAATAGGACAAGGGATAGAGACCAATGTTGAGTAGGTATATCCCAAAAATATGAGTCATTAGCCTAAATTACATGTACATGCACACACATATTCAGGACCACACAATGATGAAATGTATAAAAACTAAAACAATGCATGTATACATATAAGATAACATGATAGAGTACACTAGTAAAGTAATGAAAACTGAAACGAGGATAAAAAATATCCCAACCAAAATTGTAAAGAGTCTAACCTGATACAAGGGAAAGGACTAAGTCAAAAGCACACACAAATTAAACACCTAGGTCTTTCATTATCCATCTACACTCCACCTACTTCCTGCCCTCCTAGGAAAACATCTAAAGGGTCTTCATCTACATAAGAGACGACATGTATGGGAAAATCCCATGCATGGGTGAGTATAAAAATACTCAGTAGGACACCCTAAAAACACCAAACCTGAAGCAACCATTATAGATAACTCAATGAAATATATAAAAATAAATGTATAATAGAATCAAAACCCAGATATACTCAAGAAAGATACCACACCACCAGGTGGTCATAACCAACTATTAGCCACATGATTCCACTCAAAGTAACACTCATTTTGGAGGAACTAACTCAGTGATACATCATACCATCAAATACACTCAATAAAGAGGTCCATTTCCTTGGTCCCCACACAATAAATCTCACTTCTCTAAGGGAACCATGATACATAGGCATGAGGAATTCCTAGAACCGTTGGGGACACCACGAGCCCAGTCTTGATCAACTCGCTACATAGGGGATCGTAGATCAATGATTCTTCCAACCATACCGATAAAGACTATGGGATAGAGGATCAGTTCCATGCTCAGGGAGGTCATACTCATTCCACAAACTCTAACTAGGGATGATAGACGATCTTACTCTATTCTCATGGAGGGACACCACAACTCTATCTAAGACTTGTCCTCTAGAGGGGATCGTAATCCAGTAATGTGGATGTAATACCTCACAATACCCTCAAGGTAAAGGACCCATTGAACACACTCAATATATCCGGTAAAAACAATAAAATAAAGATCCTCAAGCACTCTTAATGGGAGTACACAACGTGTCCCAAAAGCTAAAAGATGTGTCAATTTATCCAATTTCATGCCCATGTGGAAGATCCTCACACAACATGTAGTATCCATATACATAGAATGTAGAATGAGTACACACCATCTTGAGACACATGGAATCCTACCTATGTTTCTTATCTGTGTTTGTGTACTGATTCCATGTCCATTTAATGGTCTGTATATGACAAACCGTGTCACTGTTGGAGTACACTATGTGTCTCTCCTCATGTACTCCAAGCCTTGTCCATGTACTCTCTGTAGTATATGCCGAGTCAACTGGGGAGTGTCACACACCATGTGATAGGGGTCACAAGCTGTGTGATAGGGGTAACACACTGTGTGATCCTTAACTTTTTTCAAACCCTTGCGCAACAGCTAGAGGGTCCCACATGCTGTGTAATTTAGGACTACAAACCATGCCCTATAGGATATTCCAAAATACCAGATCTATACTCTTGTCGTCTTCTTTATTTACCTGATCATCATTATGACCATTCCTTGCCAAGAAACATAAGGGGAAGCCTCATCTGATTGTCCCCATTGAGAATCATCAATATCCAACCATATATTAGTTGGAAGAACGTATATACATTATTTTCATCTTTACACACCAATGAAAACTAAAGAACAGGGAACCAAAAATCCATCAACATCCCATTCACTGCTGCAACCACTATTTCAACTCTTTCAAAAAATTCCAATCCCAACTATATGATATTGGATCACTGTGCTAAGGAACGGTTTCACAACAATCGATCAATCGATTGGGATTCATCAATCCCCGGGCCAAAGAAATAACACCCATGGTAAATCGTAGAATCTGGGGGGAGTACATAAAAAATAAGCGGAACGATCCTTTATTAATGTTCTTGTCGATATTGATTTGATTTTGTTAGATAAAAAGTAAATAGATTTATGTAATTATCACAAATCACTCCATAATATACCCATCCCTCAATTATATATGATCTTCATATCAATCTGTTGGTTGATTGATCCAATTGAATAAATAACAAGGAAAAACAACATAAATAAAACTTCTTACCTAGACTTAGGATCAATCATTGAAGAAGAACAATTACGTTATTGTCAATGATGAGATCTTCTAATTCCTATGAAAGGACGATCCATGATCTAATTTGGATCCATTATCATCCACCAAGAATACTCTCTTCTAATGACATCTAGGTCTCTAGTGTTTTGTAGACAACCCAAAGAAATTTTTGATATCTTCGTATTTAAAAGAAAATGTAGGTCACTATGATAATCAAAAATAAATAAATTATTATGCTAATTTATTTTATTAAATTTTCACTCATGAAAATTGTTTCATAAATGAACCACATTAGTTAAAGTTAATTCATTACATGGGTAAAAATTCCATTCTAAACTCAATGGTTCCCTCATATTTCAGATCCGGGAACCCATTTAGGATTTATTCTACTTTTTTAAGGAAAACAATGTGCATGTTCTAATAAATATATTTAATATTCTTCCAACATTTATTCCAGGCACACTGGGACTCATAATCATTAAACATCTAAGCACATAGTATCGAAAACAATCCATGTAATATTTAAAAATAATACATGTAAAAACTGAGAAGTTACACCAAGAACCTTATATAAATATTTTTTTATTGAAATCGAGAAATGATAATGAAATGAATAAGAGGTCTTGGCTTATGAATTATATGATAAATGTAAATGATGTTTTTAAAGGGTTTTATAAATGTGAAGCATGAGAAGTACTGCCTCATGGATTTCATTATGAATGTGATAACACCCGTACATGGGTTTGATTAATTATAGGAATAAGAGGTTATTCTATATATATTATGATATATGTGATTATGTTCTCTATATATGGTCATGGAACCCATGAATCATGTTCTATTATGTTCTCCCAAGTGGTGGGGATGATTAAAATCTTCTTTTCCTATGACCAGAATGATTAAACTCTCCTGACAAGTTACAAGACTCAAGGGGTGTTGCATGATGTATCATCAATTAGTTCTCTTAATTCAGATATGACACCCAAGACTCATGGAATATTATTCTAACCTGATTGGTGGGGATGATGATGATATCCTAGACCCATGATCAGGATTATTACGCTCTCCTGGATCAGTTTTATTCCACTTTAGAGTGTTGTCAAAGTGTGCACACTAATCATCCCGAGTGTCGGGCATGACGTCCCCCACTCTATCAAGATTTAGCGATTACTACCCCTTGAGAAGATCTTATCAGCTCATAGACTGCTGTTGTATGCCTACATGTTAGATCCCAATCCACTCTAGAATATAAATATATATATATTACATGTTGTGACATGATCAGGATATTATTCCAGTAATGAACCGAAGATAGAATAGCCTCTAGGTGTCCCTAAGGAACTTGGATGGGTGGTGATTTTTTTATAGTTCTATTTATTAAATTATCTATTCATTCACACTATATAATTTATACTTCACTGTCTAGAATAGGCTAGAAACCATGGGTTTCAACCTACAAAGATTTATATATCACACCCTGATCAAGCCACCATTTCACTAGGTGACCCAAGAAGACATTCTTGTTCATAAGACCGTGTACCCTGATTTATTACTTATAATGTGTGCTTGTACCTAGGAGTCTGGAGAAAAGGACTAATATGGATCTCGGGATGCTCATGGAGATCACCCTTGGGAATTTTCCATATTTTATTTATTTATATTCTGTATTGAAAATCATGTTGTATGTTTACTGCTTTAGATTATCTATCATTATCTATACATGAATACCGTGTATAAATTGGCGATGGCCACTTATATTTAGTTATTTAAAAATATTTCTTTAAATATTTTATCTTTATATATTTAATTATTCCAATACTAACTATTTTTTATTATATGATATTACTATTGTGTATCATTGAAATAAGGGTATAGTCTCCCCATTATCACCTCATGAGACTATAAATGTTAGTCGATAGCCTTTGATTTGTGGGGATATTCACTTGAGGCTATGTGACCCCACTGGTCCAGCTACTATCTTATTAGTTTACCAATTTGGTATATTAAAAAGTAGTATTAGAGAATTATTTTACCATTGTCTTACTATTTTGGGTTGGTATATAAGAGACTGGGAATTTTTTGATGCTTGGTAAATAGTCAGACTTCAGACTAATCACCCCACATACGGAAAATGACAAAGTGGTCAGTGTTGGGAATTGTTTTTTATGCTATTTAATATTATACTTGATTTGATTTCACCTTGAGTTAATGTTGTACTTTCCACTTCCTATGAATTATGGGATTAATTGTATTTTTCTCATGGCCTAGTATGGAAAGGATGAAACATCACATGCATTATATTAGGAACATAGAAATTCACATGCCAAGAATATTCCATTCCTTGTAGTATTGTTTTTAGATTTCCAGTTGATTAGTTGTGTGATTTGAATGCTATGAAATGATTTGGTTCTTATTAGTGAACCTATTTAGGTAATTCCTTAGGATGGTTGACATTATAACATTCTTAGATATTTATATGGAATTTTGCATGACTGATTAGAAATATTTTCCTATTTATCATGCCATGTTGCTTGCCTATTCATCATTTCTTGCATTATATTGTGATTTGTTCTTATTATCATTCTTACATGTTTACTTCCTATGATAGAATTATTTTCATTGTTTATATATGGTTTTTGTTTGGGATGATGAGATAGTGGTTGTGAATGAATGGGAACCAGTTTTTGATTATAAGGTGCATGGGTGACTTATAACTGGGAAGGGGTAACCTGTATATTCAAACAATCGTGAGCATAATATATATACATTTTAAGGATATTGTTAAAATGTAAAGGATGAAAAAGTTAATTATTAATGTGGATTGGTTTCTAATTAATGGTATCCAAAATTCAACCTATAAAGTTTATGGCCACTTTATGGAAGGGTAAATGGAGACCCACTTGAATGGAGCTTTATATATATGATCATGTTATATTTGAAATGATATTAATGTGAAAGATGTTTTTTTTGAAATTAAATTAATTGGTTGACTATTTAAATGAACAAATGGTCCCAAGTAAGTTAGTTAGGGCATTTTTCTTATGTGATAATATGCTAGTGGGGTTTTGGGAATTAAAAATTTTGAGCAACTATTATTCGGTAGCTTTCCAGAGAACCCTAGTTCGATCAATGGGCCCCTCATCAGTCACCCTGTTAAAAATGATTTTTTTGATAAATATCCTAATAAAAATGGGAATTAAATTAATGTTAAATGGTTAAAATGATGTCTTATGATACTTTTCTATTATGTCTGGTGCCTTGTTTTAAATATTTTAAGGCTTTAAAGATTAAATATGATTAAATGTAATGGTATTGGAAATAGAACCTATATTGGTTTCCTCTCTTTAATAACCTCATGTAAGGGTTGGTTGGGTATCCCCTTATGTATCCATGGAACAAAAGTGTGAGAATTTTCCATAAGAGTTATTTTCTTAATAAATGTCTTAAATGATAGGTGCATGAGCTAGTGACTTCTGTTAGCTTGACTGGGTGTTAGGATCGATGTTTTTTTCTTGAATAAGGGCATAGGACATGGTAGGTAGAACCACTTAGTTTTAATGCCTTGCTAAATTTTATGATCTTATTAATTTTTGGTATTGTTTGTGAGTCTTTGTCCCATGTTGGACTCTTGGTTTCTAATGAACCCCTTGTTTGTACAGGTGTTCATTGTGTTTGTGGCCCTTGTTGTGGGTGTGACCATCATGTAATGCTCATTTTTTGTATGTTAGAAATTCCTAGGGCATGGTTGGTTTTTTCATCAGTCATTTTACCCTTCATTCTTCCTCAATGATGGATGAATTGGTATGACATTTTCCATGTTAATGGTCATATAAATCAACACGACTCCAAACTAAATCTCTTGTACGATCCATATGATACTTAAAAGCATATAGAAGATAGCCTATGAATAGTATATATGTTTTTCTATTTTCTTAGATGACCTTAGGGTAGTATGAATTTATATAAGTGGTATCATCGAGTGTTAAATGTGGTAACGAACTAGGTGAGTTTGGTTAAATCGTTGAACCTTTTTATTCTAAGTATCGTCTTGAGTCATCTCAAGGGTAGAGTTACCTGAGTGTTAAATAATAACATTCATCTCAATACTCAAGAGGACTTCCAATAGAATTGAGTGTTTTTAAAATCCATTCAGTTGGTTTTTGGCTCTCTTTCCGAATGCTACGACCCAATGAGTGTGACTTGGGGGAGTATCACACATAATCTTAATGTGAGTATGAACTAGTTTTCTTGTGAGAATATGGACTTTTATTCTTGCGACTAGGACACTCCTACGTTGGGGAGTGTCACATCAGGTCTAGTTATAAACATTACCTACATAGAAGAAGGAATCCAAACAAAGTTGACCATTTGAAAATGGCCATCTTTCTTGTGTTCCCTTGAGGCTTGAATGTTTTAAATACATGTAGGTGATTTATTGGCAGTACATCTTCATTGGGGATGGTTGTGTACAAAACCAATAATAAGAACTATTAGTCTTACATGGACTTTAGTGGTAATTTGAATGACTGCAGAATGCCTTGGGTAGAGATAGTATGTGTTTAGTTAATGTTGGTTCGTCGGCAGGTGAAGCTGGGATTCTTTCAAAGGAAGTCGACCAGTTGTGTTTTGACTAATCTTATAGTAATTATTATTCTCCTATTACAATATTCTACTAATATATGACCATGTAACATATCTTTATGTCATTCTGGATACACTAAGATACCTTCTATATTATTCTACGCTAGAACCTTAAAAGTTGTTGAGATTGTGGGGTGGTTTGCTTTCAGTGGTGCACACTGGATGTGTGGTTTCCTTTGTTGTTTGGTTAAGAACGTCACCAAAAGTATGGTATGTACTTTAGTGAATGTGTTCGTGGTGAAAGTGAGATTCCTTTGGGGTATTCATCATAGTTCTTCTTGTAAATCATTGGTCCTCTAAGATTACTGTCTTTATGAATGGTCAGTCATAGTGGCTCGACTTTTCTTCCTTTTTCACAATGTAATATTTTATGAAGGACTATCCTTGAGGATGTAATCAGGTGGATATGAGTGTGGTTTTTTCAGCCATAGATTTTCATGAGATTCCATCTAAACATGGTATTCTTGGTCGATGAGAATCAACCATTTAATCATTTCAAAATCATGCCAGGAGCATCGCGAAGAAGATTAAGGGTGTGCTTTGAAAAAAATTCCAAGGGTTGGGATATCATAACTTCTAATTGGCCCTTTTAAATGATAAATACTAAGGTACAAAGTATCGTTGTAAGGATTCTTAACAAGATGAAAACATGATCGTTTATTTGGATAAATGATCTTAAGTAATTGTAACCTCAGAGTTTCAGTAAGAAAATCAACTATTGTCTTGAGTTTTAATGGCTTAACTAGCACTTTATTAAATGAATGATCAGAGGTAAATTGGGAATTTGGAAATAAAAAAACGAAAATTTGAATGAATATTCACATCCCATGTAGGTAAAGTGATGTTTACATTGTTCCTAGAGGATTATTGGGGATGATAAGAATAGTGGTGGTAATGTTTTAACATCTCATGTTTTTAACCGAAAAAAATGAAAAGAAAATTGGACTTTTTATTTATTGGATGGTTCATTTTTGAAACTAAGATTTTGAACTCTATTATGAGAGATTGAATGAATAAATGAGTAGTTTTTGGACTAGGGTGAAGTCCTGAGAAGTTTCTAAGGTGTCTTGGGGAGTTTCAGGAGAGCTATACCATGAAAACAAACTTTTGAACGACCTACAGAGGGCATACTATTTGTCTGAAACTGTTCAGCCCACAACTGGATATTGTGAGTCCATATGCTAGTGTATGGAGGTTGTCACATGATATGAACATGGTTTACCAATCTATGTTTATATAATGTATTATTAGTTTCATTGGGTAGTACCTAAACACTATTCACTACACAGTCAACACATAGTTTCCAAAGCATGTAGCCAGCCCGTGCGGGGTGCCCAAGGTGCCCATTTTCAAAACTGTGGGGCCCAAAATATGCGTGATACCCCATTTTAAGAATTTAATTTAATTAAATGAAAATTAAAAGAAATAAATTTTTAAATAATAATAATAATAATAATATATTATTATTATTATTAATTGGGTTAGTTTTATGAGAAACCTAAAAGGGGGTCTCCCTCTCCCCTCACTTGACCTACCTCCCCCTCCGGTCCAGCGCACCTGTAACCCACCTCCATGTATCCCTCTTGGTGTACATATTTATTTTTATTCCCACAATTTTTCTCTTATATTCATCATGTTAATGTCTCACCTCACACTTCTATCTCATATTGGGATGGATTTTTCTCTCCTCACTAACATATCTCATTCAGAAAAAACCCTAGGGTTAAGATAATGCCAAATTCATAGTTTCCTTTTTAATTTTAGGTCAAGAGAAGGGTCCTTCAAGACTACTTGGTTCATATTTCCTCAACTGACACTAAAGGTGAATCAGTTATGATCATTTTGTTTCACTAATGGTTTAGGGTAATTTTTTTCATCAGTTCTTCATTATTGATAAATTTAAAATCCGGGCATTCATTATTTTTGAGGTACATGAAATTTATCTTGGGTGTGTTGGTTCTTGCTGCAATGTTTTTTTTACTTCCTGGAATTTCTTTTAGTATGTTGGGTCATCCTTACGGAAGGCATGGGTTTTCGTTGTCAAAGGTGACTTACCTCATATGCCTAGGTAAGAATATAAACATGTATGTTCCCACATTTTACAAATATTCACCCATGATAGTGAATATATATATATATATATATATAGGGCTAGGTGTTCTTATGTATTATATGAAAAATGCATACATGCATGTAAGTGTTAATCAATGTATGCATGTATGAGAATATATGTAAGTATTCCCTTGTATATATTCAGGACCATGAATATATGTGAATTGGGGTTAGGAGTCCTTATATATATGCGAAGGTTCATGTCCTCAGAGGTGGGATGAAGTAACTTTGAGTGGTCTCCATTTAATGTGGAAAGATCCAAAGTGTTCGGTTTGGTCTACTTCCTGAGGTATGATCCCATTCCATTCCCTTGAATTTTATGAATGAAATAATTAATTACATATCATACAATTATTAGATTAAAATTAAAGCACTATGGTTTTTAGATTTAATTCTTCCCTTGATAAATTTAATGAAATTTTAAATATGAAAAAATTATTTTTTTAAAGAGAAATATCATGCATTTATAATAAAAGAACTCTAACTGAGGTGTACTATCTTCAAACCAAAAAGTTGTGATAATTATTTATATCATTCTTGATTTTGGTTTTATTTTTATATATACCTCTTTTTGGTGCTTGTTCTTTGAAATGTAACATTTTTACGCTTTAATAATGTAAATTGAATTGTCAGGAATGTTTAGTTTAAATGAGATTACTAAGTAGGCATTTTCCTTATTACCATGACACTTTCCTTTTTTCCCCTTTTGAGCCTTATTGATGAATTTTCCATGTTGAGGAAAAGTGGATAATTTGGTTATGGTAAATGTTTTAAATAGGGTGGATTAAGCTTGATAATATCATCCTTCTTAAAATTAATCAAATGGTATTAAATTAAAAGACTTCTGGGATGGTTAGACGATTCCCCTTATGTAATGATTTTTTTATTGAAATTGAGAAAGGCTAATGAAATACATAAGAGGTCTTTCCTTATAAATTATATTATAAATGTAAATAATGGTTATAATGAGTTATATAAATGTGATGCATGATAGGTACTACCTCACGACTTGCATTATAAATGTATTATCACCCTTACATGGGTTTGATGAATGACATGAATAACAGGTTATGCCTTATGTGTTATGATATAAATGATTATTTTCTCTTTAAATGGGTATGGTACCCATGAATCAATGGAAATTATATTCTCATGATTGGTGGGGATAATTATGATCTCCTCATCCTATTATCAGGATGATTATGCTCTCCTAATCAGTTATATTACCCTAAGGGTGTTGTATGGAGTCTCATCATTGAGTTCTCTTAATTCAGGTATGAAACCCATGAATCATGGATATTTAAACTCTCCCAAGTGGTGGCGATGATGAATATAACATCTCATATTTTCTGTGCGATTATTTTTAAATGTTATATGAATTATTATTGAGACCAGAAGCAGAGACGACGTGTGATTCTAAGACCCAGTGTTCTCGGAAAAAATGTTTCAAATATATTAAAATATTAAATATCACACATAAATTTATTTTCTAAAAAATAGAATAAATCATAAATGGACGAGCAAATTATAAATCTATGGGTTCCTTTGAGCACAAGATGGTGGTTTTACAATATTCATGACTTAACATTGGTCTGCACGGGTTGTTTGGGAAACATTTGACGTGGGCATAAAATGAATAAAATTATTTTAATTCATTGTGTTAATGAAATTCCGTTTTATTATTTAATTTTCTCTTTATGTCATAATTACAGGGTTGGCCACATGACCTGGAAACATCTGGAGGATGATTGGAGAGAACCCTTGGAAAATTCTCTCAAACGAATGACGACGAAGTTATCGATCATGGATCGATCAATCAGTACAGCCTCA
The DNA here is from genome assembly GCA_963277665.1 of Viscum album. Taxonomy (NCBI): domain Eukaryota; kingdom Viridiplantae; phylum Streptophyta; class Magnoliopsida; order Santalales; family Viscaceae; genus Viscum; species Viscum album. The sequence goes on along the minus strand of OY728126.1, from coordinate 795,243,645 downwards.
GATTCAATAGATCATGCTAAAAATTTGATGCATCAAAAATTATTTATTATAAATTGAACTGAATTAGATCAGGATGTTTGTTTTATGTTATTTCTTCAATGTTCTTGATTCCTACGACGAACACAGATCAATAGACAAAATGGATCGATATGTGGATCATATTTATTTGCAGGATGGGTTCATTGTATGGATTATTTGAGACAATTGATTATGGTTATCATTTTCTCTATTTTCTATCTTATAGAAATGTATCAAGAACAAAATAAACATCGATCGAGATTCATTCCTCTCATTTGTTCAAGTACATTTGTCCTCCAATTCATCGTTCATTGCGAGTGTTATTCACTTGGCCCATAGCTTAAATATTCCTGATCAATCGATTTTTCACACCTATTTTTTCCACAAAGACCTGATTTCGTAGATCTAGGATCAGTATAATATAGGTGGGTTGATTTATATTAAGTAATTTAGACAACATATGATTCCTGAATTTATGTTCTTCAACACACAATGAGGAACGAAGAATTATTTCATTTTGCGAGAAGATTTGACAATGGGACACATTATTTAGTTAAATAATGTAATGTATGACATTATATATTAGATTTTGTGGAGAATAGATCATTATATTGAAGGCATAGAATCGAGTAGGATACACGGAGGAAGAACTGTTGTTCTAGAAAATCGAGATCTACATGGTGTGTAATTTGGGATTACATGATGTGTGGGAACCCCTAACTATGGTTCTAGGGTTTGGAAATATTTGAGGACCACATGAAGTGTGACCCCTACCACATGACATGTGACCCTCCCTCGATTGACTCAGCTTGTACTTCAGAAGTACACAAACACTGCATGGACTACTCGGGTACATACATTGTAACACCAGAGAATTTTATGAGAAATATTTTGTTTTTTATGTTATATAAATCATCAAAGTAATCTTTCACTACACACAACACTAGGTTGGCTTTCATTACACGCAATCGCGACCTTCCTCGATAGCTTGTGTCGTACGCAATACCGAGTTTCACTAAACAACGATATGCTATTAAAATATTATTAAAACTAGCCATTATGAATAGTAATAACCACTTTTTGAAATTTTGTAAATTTTATTTTTGAAAATGGACTTCATTTTTGGATTCGGAATATCGAAATTATCCTAGGGTTAAATTTTGGTATTTTTCTGAAAACTTTCAATTTTTGATGAATAGTGAAAATACTAGGTTACTATTTAAAAACCGTCTTTTTATTTAAATAATTATTTATTTTAATTAAATTTATTTTAGGTAAAAATTGATACATAATACCTATATAAGTTCAATTTAATTCATTGGAGTAATTGAATAATAATTTTAGATATATAAAAATTTTATTGAACTTTTCACCGTCTTTTACCCACCTCCAAGGAGAATTTGAAAATTTACATAAAACATAATTTTACATCTTCTGTGAGTGGAATTTAAAAAATCCGAGAGATATGGTTGATGTCAGTAAGTAAAATGTGGTTCAATGAGATGAAAATAATTTTTGGTGAATAGTAACTTTCTACTTTTATTTACCACGGTTAAAAGTAAATAGGGTAATTAAGAGTAAAAATGATATTATTCTTACCCTAACACATGTCCTAATTCTATTTTAAAAGTTTAACTCGACCAAAAACAACCTTATGAATAAAATATGACCATTTAGGCCCACTTGTATTAGATTAGGACATTTATTATTAATTTATTTAAAGAAGGGTTAAAATAGTTAAAATCAAAGTTCAATAAGTAAATAATTTTTAATATAGGGTTATACAGATGATAAATTCGACTATAAATATTCATTAGAAATATAAAAATATTTCCTACATAATTATATTTTATTTGTAATTTTTAGACATTAAATAATTTAATTTATTTATGACACAATGATGATGCAGTAATTATCTTATTAATTAAATATTGACATAATTGATGTTATAAATAACCAAATAAATGTAATTTGAGCCTTTTTTTTAATTAAAATAATTTTATAGGTTAATATGACATTTTAATATTGATTTAATTAACTTTTTTCGAATTAATCATTCTGTTATGATTTTCACAAAAATCAATTATTAAATAGCGTCAAAATTGACATAAAATAGTTTTTAAAACAAATATTATATTAATAATTGTTATTTTATTCCTAAAAATCTAAGGATCTACCAAATGACTTATATAAGGTTATATATATTAATAATAAACAACTTGGGATGCGTTTGTCTTGTTATAGTATGTTTATTAACCTTATAGTTTAAGAACACAAAAAGACACGGTAAAAGTAAAATTATTTAACTTAAAGTTAAATCTAAATGATAAGGTTAAAATAGGAACCCGAACTTGTCTAAATTCTATTGGATGAGAGGAGTTCGACCCATCCCCACCTTATCTTTGAAATAAATCAATTTGGAGCTATTAAAAACTGAATATGACTTTATAATAAAATAATATTTTTTGTTTTTTCAAAGATGCCCCTCTCCTCCCTTATAAAAGGGCACCTCCTCCCTCTCTTCCTCACACCACATTGGGCCATAAAGCTCGTCCAAACCCTGCTGAATTCTATTCTCTACTTCCCTAGAAACATCCTAGAGGTCCTGGTCTTCTTCAAAGACCAATTTTAGTGCCCTAAAAGGAGGTCTCAAAGAGGCGCTTCAAAGAAGAGGTAATGTCCGTTACCGAATCTTTCAACTTTATTTCTTCTTCCACTTCTTCTACATTAGTTGTTTCATTATGAAGTAATAACTTCAGTATCATTCATATACTGATATGTTATTATAATTATGAAACAACCCTATTTCACCATCTATCCATCCTACGGAAAATGAAATCATCGCGCGTGCGTACGTACGAAATACCGTCTCCACGCTGTGGTGTAATCTATTTTCCACCACCACCTTACTTGGATGGGTATAATTGTGTAAATAATGACTATATATGATTATTGTAAATTGATATTGATTCTGAAATAGTATACATACACTCAAATACAATTCCACGATCATGGGAACGATATCATCGCTCGTGCGTACGTACGGCATACCGTCTCCACGATGTGATGCAACTCGTTCTACATGATCTTCATTTCATAATGATTATATAAATGAATTGAATGAATTAATATGATATATATTACACTAATACCATTCTAGAAGTGAGGTATCTATAACCTAAAAGAAGAATAAGAATTTATTCGACAAAACACACATAAGAACAAAAAGCAATAAACACACGAATAACAAGTAACAATGAAATATTACTAGTAAGAAGCTAAGAATATGACCATATATGATATCATAACAATGAGTATGATTATAGAATAAGTCAATTACATTATTTAAATCATTATACAGGAGGTTCAGACACTTATGAAACAAATCGGACCTAATGTAAGGGAAAATCTCGCAATCTCAATTTTTATCCGAGATTGTTTATACTTCAGAATTTACTAGAGAATATTTATCATCCACATCCATGTTTCCACAATATGTAATATTTATATCCTTCTACAATATTTTATATCCAATTTTACCCTTCCGTGAGTTTTTAGTAAAAGATATAAAAGGAATCTTTTTTCATTTTTTGTACGAGGTACTTTTTGACTTTTCCGACAAAAGTACGAGAAGAATGTTCTTCTTAACTTATATGGAATGAATGGATTTTTAAAAAATTATTTCCAAGAAGCTTACTTTACATGTTTTCAGGTTTATTTTTAATCAACTTCTTTTATTTTAAAATTGTTTGACATGTTAAGAAAGGAAAAATGTTTTGGAAGTATAAAGGATATTTTCCTCAAGAATTGAGTTCAAGTGTTTTATCAAAATTATTTTCCATATAAGATAATATAGGGTTCTGTTTCTATCCCTATTTTTACATTGATTTGATTATGTTATGATGGAATTATTTTTATGATGTCCTTTTATCTTATATATATTATGTTATGATGGCATGATGTTTAAGATTCCAATTTTTATTACATGGGTTCTGCAATGATGTATGATTTTTTGATTTTGTGGAACACATAAGATTTGTATCATTTTGAGATGGGTGGGATCTACATATCCCTCCAATGCATTGGGTAAATATTTTATATCTCATGAGATATACATGGAAGGAACGGCAGGTTAAACCGGTTAAGTGAAACAGGACTGAAACGAGGAATGAACTCGGTTCAGAAATGGACTTTGTCCACTAAGATAGTCTTGGAAATGAGTCTTGATTAAAAAGAAATGATTCTCTATGATTATCTGTGTATTCTACAAATCATCATGTTTTAATTTATGATTATTGTGATTACATTTCACTACCATGATTTATCCCATGTTATGAAATTATGATCTCTTTTGCAGGGTAATATTTCCAAATTGTTATGTTCTAGTGAATATGATGTGATTGATTTTTCTTTTGTTTACCCTTAATGAGCATTTTAGATCACCCTTTTGTATGTTTTCTTTCCACCAGGTCAGAAAGAAGGTTATTAAGTAGGATATTCCAAAAGGGACTCTAGATATGATGAAATAAATGGGAGACAATGTAGACGCTTTATGAACCAGTTGTTTATGTTTACCAGTTTATAAAGACATTATACCTATACTGTCCTTTCATGGTTTTGTTATATGTTGTAATAAGTGTACTTAAATTTTTAATTACTAACAATGTATGTAAAGTATGGTTTGTTATAGTTGGTATCAGAGGAAAGGTATAGTCAAACTTTGGAAACTAGGGTGTGAAAGCCTTAGTAAGAATCATAAGGATAAGTCTAAGCATATAACACAATATTAGTGTTTTGGAAATGGCCATGAATAACCTAGGATAAGACCTTAAGTGTGAGATTTTATTCTTGATTATGTGGTTTTCCTATTATAATTACTGTTCCTCACACTATTCTTCTTGGTTTTAGTCAATGGCTGGAACCCGAAAGAACCATGTTAATGCAGAATGCGACGGGAAATGCAATGATTGTCCCCCTGAGAAACCAAACGTTATGGGGGCTGGAATGAAAAATCTTGTAGCCATTCTCACACAACTTTCTCATGCTATGAATCATGCAGGACTTCCAAACGATCAAAGGAAGGAGCAACATTCTGTTGAATCCTTCGTGAGGCAACGTCCACCTTCATTCAGCGGGTCTATTGATCCATTAGTTGCTGAACAATGGATTAGTACTACGGAAAAGATATTTTCATTTCTTCAATGTTCTGAACACGATAAAGTCATCTTAGTAGTGTATCGTTTGGAAGGTAATGCTGATCAATGGTGGAATCTTATCAAGAATATGAGGCAAAGAGATGAAATTGAGTCCATGGAATAGGACGAGTTCAAGAACTTATTTTTCAATAAGTACTTCCCTCATATTCATCAAACAAAGATGGAGATGAAGTTTCTTGAACTAAAGAAAAAGGATGATGAATATGTTGGTACCTACGAAGAAAATTTTATAAGACTTGCAAGGTATGCTTCTGGTATTATTATCCAACCTGAGAGTAACATCGATCGATTCTTTAGTGGCTTAAAACCAAGTCTTCGAAGGGCATTAGCCATAAGGGACTTCAATAGCTATGTGGAAATCGTTCGATGTACTCTAATAGTTGAGATGGAGATTGGAGTAACCCATCAGTCATATGGGATTGATAAGAAGAGGAAAATGGAATTCAAAGGAAAATCTAAAGAGCACACTGAAAAGAAGATGATTTTTCCGTTATTCTCAATGTTTGGAAGGAAACATGGAGGGAGTTGTCTTAATGTGACAAGTAAATGTTTCAAATGTGGAAAGGAAGGTCATCGGGCATTTGAATGCTGCAATGATGGGAAGAATATGTCTAGTGAAGCGAACAATGAAAAGGCTACACAGAGTGCACCTCCTACACTTCAATGTTACACGTGCATGGAAATGGGGAATTATGCCAATAAATGCCCTAATCCAAGGGTTGTTGATGATGATCGATGTCAAAAAATCTTAAGGCTAAAGACAATGGAAAGTCACATGCAATTTCTATCAGCGATGTGGAGTACGATAACTAAGTGGTGAAAGGTACACTTACCATCCACTCTAAAGTAGAAAATGTTTTATTTGATTCTAGATCCACCCACTCCTTTATTTCTGAAGAATTTTCTAATGGTATCACCGTATTACCTCAACAATTAGATTTTGAGTTATCTGTGACAACCCCTAATGGCACAACAATCGCATCAAAAGTTTATAATTCTTCTCCAATTGAAGTTTGTGGGGAAGTGCTTCCTGCAAATCTTGTGATTCTCCCTATAGTGGAATTTGATGTGATTCTTGGCATGGATTGGATTTATCTATATGGATCTCATATCAATTGCCAAATAAGGGAATTCACATTTCATATTCCAGATCAATCTATGATCGTCTATCGATGCAAGGATGAACATAACCTTCTAGTGGAAATTTCTTCCATTTTATGGGTCTTGATTCCACTAAATGAAGGTTATTTATCTCAAATGGTTGGTGAGAAACTCACGATTGAGAATATGCACATTGTACAGGAGTTTGTCGATGTCTTTCCGGACGGATTTCCAGGTCTTCCACCAAATCGTGAAGTTGAGTTTTCAATAGAACTCGTACCGGGTGCTTTGCCTATTTCAAATACACCTTATAGAATGGCCCCAATTGAGTTGCAGGAATTGAAGAAGAAACTCCAAGAGAATCTTGATAAGGGGTTCATACACCCTAGTGTGTCACCTTGGGGAGAACCTGTTCTATTTTTTATGAAGAAAGATGGATCAATGAGACTCTGCATTGATTATCGAGAACTTAACAAGATCACTATCAAGAACAAATATCCTCTCCCACACATTGATGACCTATTTGACCAACTATGCGGAGCTCAATACTTTTCTAAGATTGATCTTTGTCCAGGGTATCATCAATTAAGGGTCAAAAGGGAGGATATACCAAAGACGGCTTTCCATACAAGGTATGGACACTGTGAATTTATAGTGATGCCATTTGGTCTTACTAATTCCCCTGCTATCTTCATGGATCTGATGAATAGATACTTTAGAGACTATCTTGATCAGTTTGTGGTAGTCTTTATAGACGATATTCTGGTATATTCAATGATCAATGAATAACATGAAGATCACTTGAGAATTATATTAAAGACCCTGAGAAAGGATAAGCTTTATGAAAAATTTACCAAGTGTGAATTTTGGCTTCAAAAAGTTTCATTTTTGGGTCACATAATCTCAAAAGAGGGGATATCTGTAGATCCAGCAAAAATAGAGGTTATCGAAAGATGGTCGAGACCAACAACAGTAACTGAGATCCGATGTTTTCTTGGTTTGGCTGGATATTATCGACGTTTTGTGAAATATTTCTCACGATTATCGAATCCACTCACCAAGTAGACTCGGAAAGGAGTTAAGTTTGTTTGGACAGAGTAATGTGAAGAGAATTTCAAGGAGTTGAAAAGAAGGTTATCCAGTGCACCTGTACTCACACTTCCTTGTAGTGGATAAAGGTTTGTGATCTACATTGATGCATCCAAGAAGGGATTTGTGTGTGTTCTTATTCAAAATGATATGGTGATAGCTTATGCCTCACGACAGTTGAAAATCCATGAGCAAAATTACCCAACTCATGATTTGGAGTTAGCTGCGGTAATCATTGCATTAAAGATTTGGAGGCATTATCTTTATGGAGAAAGGTGTGATATTTATACTGATCATAAAAGTTTAAAGTATATTTTCACACAAAAGGAGCTGAATATGCACCAAAGAAGATGGTTGGAGCTGATTAAGGATTACTACTGCTCAATCCATTACCACCCTGGGAAGACAAACAAGGTGGCAGATGCATTAAGTCGACAAGGCCATGCCAGTTTATCCATGATGAGGATAAAAAAAGATCCAATATTTATGGATTTACAAAGGATGGATCTTGTAATTATAATGGAAGGGGAAAAATCTTATCTTTCTCAAATGAATGTTCAACCATCTATACATGTGTTGATTAAAGAGGCACATAAAGAAGATGTATAGTTACAAAAGAAGGTGAGAAATGTTTCTGAATTCAACCTTGATTGTGATGGGATAATAATGTTTAGGAATCGGGTTTTTGTTCCTCCCATCCCCGAATTAAAGAAGGAGATGCTGGATGAGGCTTATAGTTCTTCATTCTCTATTCATCCTGGAAGCACGAAGATGTATAGGGACCAGAAAGAGTACTTATGGTGGGATGGCATGAAAAGAGATGTTGTCGAATATGTCTCTCGATGCTTGGTTTGTCATCAAGTTAAAGCTGAGAGACAGAAGTCTAAGGGAATGTTACAACCATTACCCATACCCGAATGGAAATGGGAAAACATCACTATGGACTTTGTCACCGGACTTCTTAAAAAATCCAAAGGTAATAATTCTAGCTGGGTCACAGTTGATCATCTTACAAAGTCTGCACACTTCATTTCTATTAGAGAGGATTTTACTCTAGATCAGCTTGCCAGGATATATGTAAAGGAAGTGGTAAGATTGCATGGAGTACAACTTTCTATTATATCTGATCGGGATCCGAGGTTTACCTCAAAGTTCTGGTGAAGTGTTCTGCATACTCTGGATACAGATTTGAGTTTCAGCACTATTTATCATCCTCAGACAGACGGTCAGTCTGAGAGGACGATTCAAACTATAGAAGATATGTTGAGAGCTTGCTCTATAGATTTCAAAGGTGGTTGGGATCAACACCTTCCTTTGGTGGAATTTTCTTATAATAATAGCTTTCACTCCAGTATTCATATGGATCTTTATAAATCTCTCTATGGAATGAAATGCAGGACACCAACTTGCTGGGATGAAGTTGGGGAAAGAAAGCTATTCGGACCTGATCTTATTGATGAGATGGCATAAAAGGTTTGATCTATTCAACAAAACATAAGAGCAGCTCAGAGTCGACAAAAAAGTTATGTCTCCAACTGAAGAAAAGACTTAGAGTTTGAAGTGGGTGATAAAGTGTTCTTATGAATATCTCCTTGGAAAAGGGTCATGAGATTTGGAAAGAAGGGAAAGTTGAGCCTTAGATATATCGGTCCTTTCGAAATACAGGATTGTGTTGGGAAAGTAGCTTACCGATTGGAGCTTCCACCGAATCTCTCTCAAGTTCACGATGTGTTCCATGTATCTCTCCTAAGAAATTACATACCTGATCCTTCACATGTACTCAGCTCAGAAGTTGTACCGCTGGAACAAGATCTTTCTTATGAAGAACAGCCGATAGAGATTCTCGATCGTAGTGAAAAAGTCCTACGGAACAATACCAATCGCTTGGGGAAAGTTTTATGGAGGAACCGCCAATTAGAAGAAGCTACATGGGAGCTTGAGGATATGATGAGGGATAGGTATCCTCTTCATTTTGTTACAAAGTGACAAATTTTGAGGGTGAAATTCATTTTAAGGGGGGTAGTATGTAACACCCGAGACTTTTATGAGAAATATTTTGTTTTTTATTTTATATAAATCATCAAAGGAATATTTCACTACACAAAACACTATCTTGGCTTGCTTTACACGCAATCTCTACCTTCCTCGATATCTTGCGTCGTACGCAATACTGAGTTTCACTAAACAACGATATGCTATTAAAATATTATTAAAACTAGCCGTTATGAATAGTAATAACCACTTTTTTGAAAGTTTGTAAATTTTATTTTTTAAAATGGACTTCATTTTGGGATTCGGAATATCAAAATTAGCCTAGGGTGAAATTTTGGTATTTCTCTAAAAACTTTCAATTTTTGATGAATAGTGAAAACACTAGGTTACTATTTAAAAACCGACTTTTTATTTAAATAGCTATTTATTTTAATTAAATTTATTTTAGGTCAAAATTGATACATAATACCTATATAATTTCAATGTAATTCATTGGAGTAATTTTATAATAATTTTAGATATATAAAAATTTTATTGAACTTTTCACCGTCTTTTACCCACCTCCTAGGAGAATTTGCAAATTTACATAAAACTTAATTTTAGCACTTCTGTGAGTGAAATTTCAAAAATCCAAGAGACACAGTTGATGTCAGTAAGTAAAATGTGGTTCAATGAGATGAAAATAATTTTTGGTGAATAGTAACTTTTTACTTTTATTTACCACGGTTAAAAGTAAATAGGGTAATTAAGAGTAAAAATGATATTATTATTACCCTAACACATGTCCTAATTCTATTGGATAAGATTAATTCGACCAAAAAGAACCTTAGGAATAAAATATGTCCATTTAGGTCAACATGGATTAGATTAGGACATTTATTATTAATTTATTTAAAGAAGGGTTAAAATAGGTGAAATCAATGTTTAATAAGTAAATAATTATTAATATGGGGATATACATAAGATAAATTCGACTATAAATATTTATTAAAAAGATAAAAATATTTCCTACATAATGATATTTTATTTGTAATTTTTAGACATTAAATAATTTAATTTATTTGAGACACAATGATGATGCAGTAATTATCTTATTAATGAAATATTGACATAATTGATGTTATAAATACTCAAATAAATGTAATTTGAGACTTTCTATGAATTAGAATAATTTAATAGGTTAATATGACATGTTATTATTGAGTTCATCAACTTTTTTAGAATTAATCATTCTGTTACGACTTTCACAAAAATCAATTACTATATAGTGTAAAAATAGACATAAAATAGATTTTTAAAAAAATATTATATTATTAATTTTTATTTTATTCCTAAAAATCTAAGGTTTGGACGAATGACATAGATATGGTTATATATATTAATAATAAACAACTTGGGGTTCGTTTGGCTTGTTATAGTAATTTTATTAACCTTATAGTGTAAGAACATAAAAAGACACGGTAAAAGTAAAATTATTTAACTTAAAGTTAAATCTAAATGATAATGTTAAAATAGGAACCTAAACTTGTATAAATTATATTTGAATAAAGTATTTCGACCCATACCCACCTTATATTCTAAATAAATAAATTTGGAGCTATTTAAAACCGAATATGACTATATAATAAAATAATATGTTTAGTTTTTCCAAAGGTGCCCCTCTCCTCCCTTATAAAAGGGCACCTCCTCCCTCTCTTCCTTACACCACGTTGAGCCTTCATTCTCGGCCTACCCCTGACAAATTCTCTTCTCCACTTCCCCAGAAACATCCTAGAGGTCCTGGCCTTCTTCAGAGACCAATTTTAGTGCCCTAAAAGGAGGTCTCAAAGAGGCGCTTCAAAGAAGTGGTAATGTTCGTTACCGATTCTTTCAACTTTATTTTTCTTCCACTTATTCTTCTTTATTTGTTTAATTATGAAGTAATAACATCAGTATCATTCATATAATTATATGTTATTATAATTATGAAACAACCCTATTTCACCATCTATCCATCCTATGGAAAACGAAATCACCGCGCGTGCGTACGTAGGGAATACCGTCTCCACGCCGTGGTGTAATCTATTTTCCACCACCACCTTACTTGGATGGGTATAATGGTGTAAATAGTGACTATATATTATTATTTTAAAGTGATATTGATTCTTAAATAGTATACATACACTCCAATACAATTCCACGATCATGGGAATGATATCATCGCTCGTGCGTACGTACGGCCTACCGTCTCCATGATGTGATGTGAATCGTTCTACATGATCTTCATTTCATAATGATTATATAAATGAATTGAATGAATTATTATGATATATATTACACTAATAACATTCTGGAAATGAGTTATATATAACCTAAAATAAGAATAATAATTTATTCGACAAAACACGCATAAGAGCAAAAAGCAATAAACGCCCGAATAACAAGTAACAATGAAATATTATTAATAAGAAGATAATAATATGACCATATATGATATCATAACAATGAGTATGATTCTGTAATAAGTCAATGACATTATTTAAATCATTATACAGGAGGTTCGGACACTTACGAAGCAAATCAGTCCTAAGGTAAGGGAAAATCTCGCAATCTCAATTTTTATCCGATATTGTTTATACTTCAGAATTTACTGGGGAATATTTATCATCCACATCCATGTTTCCTCAATATGTAATATTTATATCCTTTTACAATAGTTTATATCCAGTTTTACCCGTCAGTGATTTTTTAGTAAACGATATGAACGAAATCTTTTGTCGTTTTTCATACGAGGTACTTTTTGACTTTTCCGACAAAAGTACGAGAAGAATGTTTTTTAACTTATACGGCATGAATGAATTTTTAAAACATTATTTCCAAGAAGCTTCCTTTAAATTTTTTGAGGTTTATTTTTAATCAAATTCTTTTATTTTAAAATTGTATGACATGTTAAGAAAGTAAAAATGTTTTTGAAGTACAAAGGATATTTTCCTCAAGAATGGAGTTAAAGTGTTTTATCAAAATTATTTTCCATCTAAGATAATATAGGGTTCTGTTTCTATCGCTATTTTTACATTGATTTGATTATGTTTTGATGGAATTATTTTTATGATGTCCTTTTATCTTATATGGATTATGTTATGATGGCATGATGTTTAAGATTCCCATTTTTACTACATGGGTTATGCAATGATGTATGATTTTTTGATTTTGTGGGATACATAAGAATGGTATCATTATGAGATGGGTGGGACATATATCTCCCTCCAATGCATTGGGTAATGATTTTATATCTCATGAGATAGACATGGCTGGAATGGCAGGTTAAACCAGTTCAGTTAAACAGGACTGAAACGAGGTATGAACTCAGATCAGAAATGGACTTTGTCCACTAAGATAGTCTTGGAAATGAGTCTTGACTAATAAGAAATGATTCTCTATGATTATGTGTGTATGCCACAGAGATTAATGTTTTATGATATGATTATTGTGATTACATTTCACTACCATGACTTATCCCATGTTATGAAATTATGATCACTTTTCCAGGGTAAGATTTTAAAATTGTTATGTTCTTATGAATATGATGTGACTGATTTTTCTTTTGTTTACCCTTACTGAGCATTTGAGCTCACCCTTTTGTATGTTTTTCCCCCAGGCCAGGAATATGGTTATTATGTAGGATATGACAAAAGGGACTCTAGATATGATGAAATAAATGGGAGGTACTGTAGTTGCTTTATGAACCAGTTGTTTATGTTTCCCAGTAAAAGACACTATACCTATACGATCCTTTCATTGTTTTGTTATATGTTGTAATAAGTGTACTTAAATTTTGAAGTACTAACAATGTATGTAAAGTATGGGTCGTTATATACATTATGTGAACTCCTATACGAACATGTCTTGGCATACACATATCAGTAAATGGATACATCATCGGTACATGGACACAACAAGGTTACACAAATAGGATATCATGTATCTCTACACACCATGTACATCCTTCAACACACCAGGTATATGTAGACTACATGATGTGTGAGGCACATACACACAGAAATAACATGATACAACTGGACATGTCGTGTACCCTTTGGGACATGCTATGTACTCCCGTCAAGAGTGATTGAGGCTCCTTGTTTTCTTAGTTTGGGAGAATATAGGTTGAGAGTGTTCCCTTGGTCCTTTTCCTTAAGTTTACTGTGCGTAATTAAATACAAATCATTGTATTGTGATCCCCTCTAGAGGTCAAGTATCAGATCGAGTTTTGGTGTCCATTCATGAGATTGGAGTGTGATCCTATATCATACCTAGTTGGAGTTAGTGGAATCAGAGTGACCTCCTTTAGTAGGAACTTGATCCTCTATCTTACAGGCTATATCAGTAGGGTTTTTAAAATCAAGGACATATGATCCCCTATATAGCGGGATGATCCAGACTGGGTTCATGGTGAACCCCAATGGTTCTGGGCATGACCCACTATCTATATATCATGGTATCCCGAGACTAGTGAGCTTCCTTGGGTAGGCCCCAATGACCCATACCATTTATTCGAGTGTATCTGATGGAAATGTGGCTCATGGAGTAGGTTTTCCCCAAATTAGTGTTTATGTGAAAAAAATCATGTGCCTGAAAGTTGGTTATGACAACCTTGTGGTGTGGTGTATTTTCTGAGTATATCTAGTGTTTTGTTTCTGATATATATTTACTTTTATATCTTGAATTTAGTTGACTATACTTGGTGCCTCATGTATAGTTTTTTAGGGTGTCTTACTGATTATTTTCATACTCACCTATACACATTCTTTGCCCACACGTGTCATGTCTTGTGTAGACAATAACCCTTTTTGACATTGTACTAGGTGGACCTAGATCAGGTGGATCATAGCTAGATATTGACAGACAGAGGTGTTTACCGAGAGCATAATTTTGACATAGTTTACACCCTTGGAGCAGGTTAGACTCTTTACAGTTTTAGTTGGGCTTTTCTTCCTTCTTATATTTTTAGTAATTCATTGTCATACTATGTTTTGGGATATTAGATGTGTGCATGAATTGTTTCAGTTGTTTTACATTTCCCCATTGTGTGGGTTTGGAGATATGTGCATGTGTAAATTTAAATTAGGAAAATGCCTCCCATTTTTGGGATATTCCTTCTCAGCACTGGTCACCAACCCCTAGCATGTTATAGGCGGGTTTGGGATAGTCACGGGTCAGAAACTAGCGGGTTGGGTTGTGAGAGAGTGGTATTTGAGCTGGTCGGTTCTACCTTACTACCCGAGTCATTCAGATTTGTTTTGTAAAATAGTGTTAAGTGTTTTGAGTTTGGATTTCAGGACATGGAATCAAGTGTTGGTGTGGTGGCCAATGTATCCATACAATGGGACTCTGATCTCCAACTTTTTGACTCGGTACAAGAGAACACTTGTTTCAGGGAAAACATTGGTACAATCATTAGATAGAAATGGTACTGTTTTACAAGTCTATCTTGAGTAATCTCCCCAGATATACTCTTTTGACCATGGTAACTCTTATTTTATTTCAAGATGCCTCCATATAGATAGAAAAAAAAGGATTCTACCGCATGATCATGAATATAATCCGCATAGTGACTAGAAACTGTTATAGGTTCTTGTACCAGAGATAGAACCTCTCGGTGGTTTACCATCTATACCACCACCTATTGAGAATCATAAAGAACTAGTAATACTATATGAGGATTCACATAGACTAAGTTCATTAAATGTGTTTCAAAGGCAATGAAATCCAAGGTTTTGGGGTAATCTAAACCCCCAAGTGGATAAAGAAAATTTAGAGGTAGTCACTAATGTTTTCCACCTTGTGAGGATGCCCACAGACCAGATAATAGTCCTCATAGTGAGTCTTCTTCAAGTATCTATTGGGTGATGGTGGATCATGGTGAATCATTCATATGATGAGGCACCTCTATCTTTGATAGATTTTGAGTGTCTCTTTAGATATGAGTTCTATCCGAGCATATTTAAATTGGTATGCATACTAGTGCTTCTACATCTATAGTAGGAAAATATGACCATGCAAGAGTATTTAAAGAGGTTTACTAATCTCTTATGTTACTCCTTAGATATGATATGATACCCATTTTTTAGGTCATGTAATGTTGATATGGGATTTCACTTGTACATCAGGGTGTCAGTGGTATCTATTATTCTGGTGTAATTGGGCGAGCCCTATTGGTAGAAAGTTTTTAGGAACACTAGATACTAGTAGTGGGAGCTAGAAGTGGGAAACTGGTAGCTGAGGCCTCATGATTAGGTAGCTAATGGTAATCACATGGATCCAAGTAGGTCAAATGCTTCAAGTGGTGATCGTAGGACATAAGGTCATAGGTGTAGGGATCTTAGGGTGGCTTGAATCAACCAAGGGATATGTGGTGTTTCTCTTGCAACGATCAAGGACATATTGCATGAGATTTCTTGACCCATCAAACATCTAATCATGAGATGGTAAAGGGAACACTGATATAAATATATAGGTGGAATCAAAGTGGTTTGTAGGGAAACAAACATGGAATAGGAGATGACAGAGCAGCAATAGGTGGTTGAAGGTTCGACCTACTACCACCACCACCCTAGGTGGTCCATGCGAGGATTAGGGAGCTAGTGGGAAAGGGTAATGCTAGATGCAGGATACCGATTTCTATGACCCCCGAGGCTCTAGGGATGGTACAAGGTATGATATGTGTCTTTTATAACATATATGGTGTATTGATAGATATATGTTCTCTTCATTATTTTCTTTCAATGAATCATTTTTGAGACTCAGAGATTCTGGGTGAACCATTGACTCGACCCTTACACTTGGATATTCCTACAAGAGGAGTCTCAATTATCCCACACTGGTTCCAATAGTGAGAAATGACTCTTGCAAGTGATTTTTTTGGTTGGGATCTATTGGTAGAGGTGTTGAGGCCTTACGACGTAATTTTTTGTATGGATTGGTTATCAACAATTCATGATCAGATTGACTATTTTAGGTGAAGGGTGTGGTGTATCTGTAGTGATGGGACAAGTTATTCCTTTTTCAATGAAAAGGAAACCCAGGAAGCATAGTATGGACTCATACATAGAAGGTTGCAGCCAAATACTCATCAGTTTGATAGCATAACCCTTAGTACATTGGATGTTATGAGTCCGTAATTTCCTACAGTTGGGGAAGAGTATGAGGATGTATTTCCCAAATATGATCCAAGTTTAGATCCCCACTAATATATAGCCTTCTTAATTTATCTACCCCCTAGGATGACACCGATATCTATACCAACATATCGGATCTCTCTCATAGGTATTCAAGTGTTGATGGTGAATTTGGAGGACTTATAGAGGAATGTCTTCGTATGGCCTAGTTTTTCACCATGTGTAGCCCCAATTTTGTTTACCAAGAAGGAAGAAATATGTTAGAGGTTATGTGTGGATAAATTATGCTTAAACCAATTGTTTATGAAAGAATAAGTATTAGCTAAAAAGGATAGATGAACTATTTGATCAAAATAAAGGAGAAATTTGGTTATCAAAGGATGACCTTAGTTCACGTTATCACCAGTTGTGAGTACGGGATAATGATATAACAAACATAGAATTCATATTTCATTATAGTCACAATATGTACATGGTGATACTGATTGGTTTGAGAAATTCCTCAACAGTGTTCATGAGACTCATGAATCAGATCTTTCATCATTTCATAGACAATTTCGTGGTAGTCTTTTTTGATTCCATCCTAGTGTACTTTTCATCTGAGGTTGATCATGTGAGTCACTTGAGAATAGTCCTGGATACACTCAGAGAGAACATACTTTTCAGGAAGCTCAAAAAGTGTTAGTTTTGGATTTAGTGTGTCCATTTTTTGGGACAGGTCATCTCAAAGGCTAGTGTTGTAGTGGATCCAGTGAAGGATGAGACATGGATTACATGGGATCCACCTAAGAATGTTACTAAGGAATGGATTTTCCTTGGACTAGATGGGTATATTCAGATGTTTTTACCCAAATTACCAATAGTGGATGCACCCTTGACAGGCTTGACTAGGAATGGGCAGCCTTTCTTGCAGATGGAAAATTTCTAGTAGTGCTTTTTGGATCTGTGGCAATGTTGATGAGAACCCCCATCCCAAGGTTACCATAGGAAGGTGTTGAGTACATAGTATTCTCTGATGCATTAGGGCCTAAACTTGGTTGTGTTCTGATTCATAAGAAGGAAATTATTGCCTATGGATCATGCTAGTTGATTTAACATGAGTTAAAAAATGTGACCCATTACATTGAGTTATTACTAGTAGTTTTCATGATGAAGATGTGGAGACACTACCTGAGGGATGAGTAATTCATCATGTACTCTGAATACAAGAGTATCAAGTATATCTTATCACAGAATCATCTTAACATGAGATAAAAGAGATAGCTAGAGTTCCTCAGGTACTATGAATTTGATTGTATATACTCTTGTTAAGGGGAACGTGGAGGAAGATTCTCTTAATAGGAGATCTAGTTTGTAGGTGCTGAACGGGGCAATAGAGAAATCATCTCTGTTGTAGTTATCCATTATGGATGGAGATAGAGAAGATTACCTCCATTATATGGTCGTCACCCATCCACTTTTATAGCGAGTTAGGGAGGAACATATTTGGGATATCGACTATGAGACACTACATGCATAGATATCTACAAGGGAATCTCCTTATTGATTTTCTAAAGTTGGGGAACACATCTTTCTTCTCAAAGGACGCACAATAGTACCAATGAAATTGTGGGAGGATTTTTTGAGTGAGTTTCATACATCTCTTTGGTTATATATCCATGGGTGAAAAAATTTACTAGGACCTCTGATGTTTGTTTTGGTGGCTAGGTATGGAGAATGGAGTTTCATAGTTTATCTCACGATGCATTACTTGTCAGCAAGTAAATGATGAGCCCCAAATTCCAATAGGTTTAGCTCAACCCCTAAAGGTTCAGGAATAGAAGTGGTGTGGGATATCTATGGACATCGTGACGGGCTTGACACATATTTCTAGGGGAAACAATTCCATTTGGGTGATATTTAACTAACTCACCAAGTTGGACAACTTCCTATCTTTCTGATAACAGAGTTATGTAGAGATATTTGAGTGCCTCTACATTTATGAGATTGTTCGACTATATAGAGTTCCATAAATTATTGTTTCTCATTATGATTCCCCCTTTACATCTTGATAGTGTAAGGGATTATAGGTGTCCTTTGGGACTATGTTATGCTTCAACAAAGAATTTCACCAAAAAATGATGACTATACCGAGTGAACCATTAATGTTCTGTAGGTCATGATGCGATCTTACATGTTAGACTTTGACCGTAGTTGGTAGGATCACTTACCACTGGTGGAGTATTCATACAACAGTAAATACCATTCATCCATTAGCATGAAACCATTTGAGGATATATATGGGCGACCCTATAGGTCACCATATTGTTAGATTGATCTAGGTGAGTCAACACACATGGGCCTAGAGTGGGTGTGATCTTCAACAAAAAAGGTGCATATCATCCGGGAGAAGAAGAAGACTACACAGAGATTCCTGAAGTCATATGCTAATAGGTGATAGAGGCCTTTGGAGTTTGAGGAGGGAGACCCTGTATTCCTACAAGTTTCTCCTCAATGTGGATTACAAAGATTTGTACAAGGCGACAAGGTATCTCCAATGTTTATTTTCTCTATCAATATACTGTGTAGATATGCCAATGTGGAATACCACTTAGCTCTAACACCATAGTTAAATTGAGTACATGATGTCTTCCATGTGTAATCGTTGAGGAGGTACCTTCATGACCCATTGCATGTTATTGACTGGGGTGATATGGAAATCAAGTATAAAGAAACTTTTGTTGAGTACCCAGTAGAGATTGATGATCGCCATGAGAGGATGGTTCATGGGTGATCAATTAATTTGGTGTGTGACCAATGGAAGAATGATAATATTCAAGATAGAACATGGAAGTGGGAGGTTAAGATTCATTCCCAGTACCCACATCTCTTTGTGTAACCTGTGTTTTGGCTTTTTCAGGAACGTAAATCCCAAGGCGGGGAGAATTTAATGTTTCTTATTTTATGTGTATTATTTTTAAATGCTATATGGATTATTATCGAGACCTTGTGTTGGGACTACGTGCAATTCTATGTCACGGTGTGCCCATATGGAATGTTTGAAATATATTAAAATATTAAATAGCAGGCGTACATTTTTTTCCTGAAAAAGTGGAATAAATCTTAAACAAATGCCCGAATTAGAAATCTAAGGGGCCATTGAGCTCAAAATAGTGTTTTTACCCAAGACACGACATAACATTGGTCGGTAAGGGTCATTTGTGAAAAAGTTATCATGGGCGTAAAATGAATAAAATAGTATAATAAAAATTATTTTAATTTGTTGTGTTTTTGAAATAAAATACTATTCATTAAATGTATTCTTATTTGGTAATTATAGGGTTATCCGCATAAACTTAGAATATATATAGGATCATTGGAGGGAATCCCTAGGGAATTATCTCAAATGAACGATGAAAAATTTGCTGATTGTGGATTGTTCGATCGGCGTGGCCTCAGATTCGATGGATCTTTCCAAAGATTGTGACACAACAAACCTTCTTCATCAGTGATCAAAACCAATCAATGTAGGATGTTTACTTCATGAGATTTATTCCCCGTTCTTGATTCCAACAATGAATGTAGATTAATCAACCAACTGATTGATCAATGAATCGTGCATATTTGAGAGATGGGTTCATTATGGAATTTATTTGAGAAAATTGAATATGGTTATCAATCTATTTCTTTTTTATCTTATAGAAATAAATAAAGATCAAAACAAAAATTGATTGAGGTTTATTCCTATCATTTAATTAGGTCCTTTTCTCCCCAGATTTATCATTCTTCCTAGGGGTTCTTCGTGTGGCCTGCAGCTCAACTACTCCCAATCAATCAATCATTGTGAACCTATTTCTTAGATATACGGATGATATCTTATATTTTGGGTCGATACAGCATGGTGGAGGTGATTTGATGTAGATTGAGTGATTCAAACAACATATTAATCCTTAATTCAGGTTCTTCAGCCTACAATGATGAATAATGATTTAATACATTTTGCAAGAAGAACAGATGAAGGGACAAATTGTTCAGTGACAAAAAAGGAATGGAAAAACTTGGATCTTTTATTTTTTGGTGAATTGTTCCCCATATTAAAGGCATATCATCTGCTGGGATGTGTGGTGGAAGAACATTGATTATGGAAAATCGCGATCCACACAACGTGTAATACAGAATTACACGACGTGTGGGCCCTATGCTTGTGGTGCTAGGGTTTGGATGGAGCTAAGGATCACACAACATGTGAACCCTATCATACTTCCTGTAATCCTCCCCATATTTACTTGGTATGTACTTTAAAAGTTAACAGACACGGGTTGGTGTACATGGGTATTGAAACACC
Organism: Viscum album; assembly: GCA_963277665.1. Lineage (NCBI taxonomy): Eukaryota > Viridiplantae > Streptophyta > Magnoliopsida > Santalales > Viscaceae > Viscum > Viscum album. The sequence goes on along the minus strand of OY728126.1, from coordinate 795,222,748 downwards.
ATGTACTCCCAAATGGACACAACTTAGAATATACAGACCAGTACACAAACACATCTTTGGTACATGAACACGACCATGTAAAACAGGTAGGATACCATGTTTCTCTAAATTCCATGTACATCCTTCTACACACTGTTTATGTGGATAATACATGTCATGTGAGGCTCCTCCACATGGGTAGACCATGAGATAGCTAGATGTGTTGTATACCCCTTGGGACATGCCATGTAGTCCCATCAATAGTGCTTGATGATATTTTTTTCTTAGTTTGGGAAATTATATTTTGAGTGTGTTCCCTTGGTCCTTTTCCTCAAGGGTACAATGTTTCATTACTTGCACATCACTAGATTGTGATCCCCTCTAGTAATCGACTCTCAGATAGAGTTGTGGTGTCCCTCTGTGAGACTGCAATGTGAACCTCTATCATCCTAAGTTCAAGTTTTTGAAATAATTGTGACCTAAATAAATAGGGAATTGATCATTTTTCTAGTAGTTTGTATCATTTTGGTTTACAAAATCATTGACATACAATCCCCTATGTAGTGGGTTGATCCAAATTGAGTTTGTGATGGCCCCCACGGGTTCTAGGTGTGACCCCTATATTTGCATCATTGTTCCTTAAAAAATGATATTACTTGGGCCGGTACCAATGACCCTAACCTACTTACCGAGTGTCTCTAATGGCAGTGGGGCTCATGGAGTGGGTTCTCCTAGAATGAGCATTGCTTTGATCAAAATCTGATGGATGAGAATTGGTTAGGACTGTCTGGTGGCATGTTGTATTTATTTAGTATATTTTGATTTTTGTGTCTATTATACATTGATTATTATATGTTTTATTTAGATTACTATACTTGGTGAGTCATGTTTAGTGTTTTCGAGGTGTCCTATTGACTATTTTTATACTCACTACTTCAAGGGATTTGCATGCACATGTTCTATCTTGTATAACAACCATTTGTTATGTTGTCCTAGAAGAAAAGGGAGTGGGTGGAGCATAACTAGAGATTAACATAACGATGTGTTTAATGGGAGAATACTTTTGACATAGTGCATAGCCTTTGATTAGGTTGGAATATTTTCAGTTTTAGTTGGTATTGTTTTTGTTCCCTTTACTATTTTCAGTACTTCACCATCGTACTCTATTGTGGGATCATAGATGTAGGTATGAATTGATTGAGTTGTTTTTCATTTAACAATTTTGTGGGTTTGGAGATGTGTGTGTTTGTGTATAGTAACTTTATGAATATGTCTCACATTTGCGGGATATGCCTTCTCAACACTGGTCTCCATCCCCTAACCGATTGGAGGCAAGCTAGGGGTAGTCACAAGTCGGACCCCGGTGTGTTGGGTTGTGACAATGGTGATCTACTCGTCTTATGACCAGAATGAGTATGCTCTCAATTATCAATTTTTTTGCATTATATAGTGATTCAATGGAGTTCACACTTTCCATCCTAAGTTCCAGGAATGACGTCCCATGCTCTATCTGGATGTAGGTCATACTACACATGAGAAGAGCTTATCAGCTCATAGACTTGTGTTGGATGCCTGCATATTACATCATAGTATACTACAGAATATATATATATATATATATATAATTATATACTATATATATTTGTAGTGACATGATCATACACTTATTCCGGCAGTGATCCGAAGCTGGTATAGGAGTCAGGTGTCCCTTATGAACCTGGATGGGTGGTAATTTATTTTTATAGTTCTATTTAATAAATTTTCTATGAATACACACAATTTAATTTATAATACACTATCTAGAATACTCTAAACACCATGGTTCTTGTCTACTAGGATTTATATCTCACACCATGCTCAAGCCACCATTATACAGGGGTACCTTTGTAGACTTTCTTGTTCGCAAGAGTACAAACCTCAGTTTATTACTTATATTGTGTGCTTGTACTAGTGAGTTAGGAGAAAAGAACCGTGATGGATCATAGGATGCTCATAGATTTCACCCATGGGGATTTTCTATCTTTTCATTATTTTGGTACTATATTAAAAAACATCTTATAAGTTTACTGAATTATATTCTGTATCATCATCTGTACATGCATACCTTGTATAATCTAGTGATGGCCACTTATATTTATTTATATAAAATTATATCTTCCATTATTTTTTTCTTTATTTAGTTATTTTTCTACTATCTATTTTTTATTATATGATATTACCATTGTGAATATCTGATATGAGGGTATAATCTCCCCAATATCACCTCTTAAGAACCTTGCTTCTAGTCGAAAACCTCTGGTGTATGGGGAGATGATCTTGAGGCCATGTGACCCACTAATCTAGATTTAATCTTAGGGGTTGTTTGGGTCAGGATATTATAATAGGAATACAAATAAAAAGTCCAAACATACTAAAAAGACTAACCAATTGACACCCCAAATAGAAAAAACAAGGAATGATTACTAATGAATGGGTAATAAGATATTATAAAAAGATCATATATGATATTATAAATATGATTATAGATCTATTATAAGTTAATAACAAGATTAAAACCAATATAAATTTTTTTAATGTATGTTCACCCAAAAGTAAATACAAGGTAACATATTTTCATGTCACATTTTCTGTATGTGAGATAAATGTCATATTCACCACTTACTTATTTTTTGTGGTGTGCCTAATACATATTTTGAAATATTATATCATGAAATATTTCATCATCATGGTATTTAAATGTTTCAATTTATTATTTTTAAATTTGGGTATTCTGATTGATATATTACCATAGTTGTAAGGGGATTTATAGTTTCACTTTTGTTTCAGTGAGACATAATCCATATTCACTACTTATTTTTATTGACTGGTGTATAGAAAACCCAAGAATGTATTGAATTCTTATTATACATGAATTTATGGGAATTTACATATGCATTTTTTATCTCTCTTCTTTGATGTTTATGGTCTCAATGTTACCAAAGTGGTAATGGATTTTTATCAAAATTTTCCATCATTAATACATTTGTTATGTTATATAACTATATTATTTTATGAGGTGTATATTATTCTCCATTAACATTTCATATCATGAATTTACTTGTTCTCATGATATTATAAGTTTCAATTAATGGTGTTACATCATGGGGAAAATGATTCAAATTTTTAAAAGTGGTATTGGACACTTGGGAATGTGCAAAGATTATTTTTCTAAAGAATGTTTTTAAAAGATCTCTTTATCCATCAATGAAAAAAGAATTATTTTTACTCCACTTTCGACATGTTTTATTGAAACCATCCATTTTATCCATCTTATTAGTTTAAATTGATTTGGATAAGTATATTATTAACATTCACGTCCATGATTCATTTTTTTATTCACACTAAAATTTCAATTTCCTATGATCATTGAACATTAAAATTACCTTAAATATCCATATCATTTATCATGGATATTATTATTGAAAAAAAATATAAAAATTTTAAATATGGACCGTACTTTCTATTTGTTGGAATATCTAGGGAAACATGGATAAATATATATCTTTTACTCAATAATAATATATGATAAGGGACAATACTCATGTATTAAATTGATTATTTGATATATGGAGAATGATTTTCACAGAAACAGCATGGGAGGGGCCCGATTAAAGATATTCCCTAGAAGCACTGATATTCTCCTGGGACAAGTCAGTTGGCTAGACTTAGTAGGGTTTTCACCTAGTATATTTTAAACTATCTTGTGAAATGTCTTGATGATAAATGTGTTATGTACCTAGGAAACTTGACATCCAATAATTAAGCATTGGCTTCATCCATATTTAGTTATTATTATCCATGATATTTTCACTATGAAAAAAATATATAGATGGATTTAATTACTGGTTTTTTTATTAAATGAAATGTGTTTTTAGTTATTTACCTTACCATAATGAATATTCCTTATCTAGTAATTTTAATTACATGATTTTTTAGTTATTTACCTTTTTATATTTTTTATGAACATCCTTATCATTTTATTGATTATATGAATTTTTTTTTGTACCGCCCTGACCCCAGTTACCCAGAGTCGGTGCATTATTACATAACATTGGCATGATCACAAGAAAGATCAAGTCTCGAAAGACCGATTAGTTTAGTAGCCTTGGAAACACTAGATACATTCATAAAGTTTTACATTACATCAAAAAAAACATCTTGTCTTCATATCCCCTAATACTATCCCTGCAGGTCATTCATAAATTACTTCTTCATAATCCTGGGAAAAATAAAAAAAAATTGAAAGGGGTGAGCTCAAATGCTCAGTAAGGATAACATTATAGCAGAAACTTTCATAGATAAGCATAAACACTTAAGGCAATTTATAACTAAAACAAAAGCCTTTTAAACTTGAACTTCAGCATAAAATGACAAAGATAAAATGAAATAATGCCATTTACTTATTCAAATGGATATTCTACTAGTCGAATGATCACATGAAATATCAATAACCACATTTATAATGATGGAATGCATAATGCCAGACTATCATAACCACATAGCCAAGGCCTCGTGCCAAGAATACAAATAAGATTTTTCCAAGGCCTTGTGCCAAGACACTAGTTTGTCTCATGAGACCTACCGATGCATCGAGGAGCTATAGTGGGCTCCACTTGTCACTTATTAAGTCCAATGCATTCCTTATATGAAAAGGTTTAAACATAACATAAACATTCGTATTAAAACTAGCATACGAAATGTCAATATTTTAACCACAAACCATGAATGGTATAAAAATAGCACATCCACAGTCAAACATAACTCATTCGATACAATATGGAACATTGTATTGTATCACATTAACCTAAATCAATAATAATGAAGGATGTTGACATAGATGAAAATAATCATCAAAACTATTTTAGAGAAATATCCCCCTTTTTCCTGAAATCATTTAAAAGTCACACTATTTGTCAAGAAGCCATTTAAAAATAGATTTTTGAATCAAAGTGTCCCATACCACTTTGAAACTTTTAAAAGGAGTTTTAATTTTAAAACTTTAATGTTCATATAAATAAATCCTTAAAACCATTTTTTTTAAAACATGGACATTAATGAGAAAGATTTAGAAGAATAAGTCTTTAAAACATTTTAAAAAATGGTATTTTATTTAGAGTTTCTAACCAAAAGAGAGACACTTCAATACAAATAATTGAGGTAATCAAGACACTTTAATATCATGAGAATAATGGAATTCATGATACACTATGTCAAAGTACATTATATTCACCACATAAAAGTGATTTGGTGTATAACAACAATGAAGTCTCAATGGAATTTAAATTGAGATGAAATCTCTCATAAAGGTCGTATCCTTTGGTTAAGGATAAATCAACGACATAATTATGTGTGACAAATATAAATACACTAAATATGATTGGATATTCAGTGTAAAACAATCAAAGGACATCCACACATATTCTTAGAAAAACAACACCAATGAATTGGATGTTTATCTCAACAAATCGAGATTGAGTAAAAATTACTCTTATCAAGTTCATACCAATGACTTGAGAATTTATCAATGGGGTGATTATGTGTATAAAAAGTATATCCACAGAAATCGGAGTGGAAATTATGACATAATCAAATGAATAGTTATTCCACACATAATCTTGGAGTAAAATAATCAATGAAGTATGCGTAAAGCCGAATGAGTGGAAATTGAAATTTCAAATTCCCTTATCGATTTGGTAACTTACGAAACATACACCCATGAAATAAGGATAATACAATTATGATGTAAATATCCATAAATTAAAGTATATTACACAATGAATACAATCATGGGCAGTACACACACCACATTCAATAAATAATTGGTGAACAATGGAATTCTCAAGGAATTAAAAGGGAGATAAGAAACCCCTTACCTTGTACTTTTCCTTGGTTGGGGGTAGGTTAACCTCCTGTATAATGTTGAAATAATTTTTATTAAATTATTCATTAATCATATACATTAATATTATATCATATATGATCTTTTAACATTGCTTTGTTAATAATATCTTAGAATTATCGTCGTTTCGGGTGTTAACTTACTCGTTTTACTTTATATGTTTTGTTACGCAATCCATGTTTGTAATGGATAGGTTGTATCTTATTCATATCCATAATGATATCAAGTCCTTAAAAATTATTTTTAAATCATCAAATGATAATTATACTTGAATGGATACGATAGAGAATGAATCTCATCGCGTTCGTGGAGACGGTAGTCCGTACGTACGCACGAGCGACAATATCATTATTTTGATATTAAAATAATATATAATTGGATGTTATATCATATATACAGAATAATTATCATGTTATATTTATTATTTTCATGATTTACACATCATTATTATACCCACCAAAATAATAATATATTGAATAACAATTACACCACGACGTGGAGACGGTAAGCCGTACGTACGCACGTATGGTGACATGTTATTCAAAGGGTGGATAGAATACTGAATATGGTTGTACCATATTTATAATAACATCATAGTATATATAAGATACTGGAGTTATTATTTTATAATGGTAATAACAATTAATGAAGAAGTGGAAGAAGAAAGGAACTTGAAAAGGGGTGATGAAAACATTACCTCCTTTTCGGGTTCTTCCTTTTGATTTGATCAAAAGGGCTCCTTAGGATGGATTTCAGGTCAATCTATGGCCTCTAGGTTGTATTGAGGTAAGTTGAGAGAGTATTTGGGCAGGGGTTGGCCGAACCAAAAGGCTTTGAAGGTGTGAAGAAATGAGAAGTAGGAGTGCCCTTTTATAAGAGGGGTGAGGGCACCTTTGGAAAAGCTACAAATATTAATTTATAATATATTCATATTCGGTTTATAATGTCTCCAAACTAGATTATTTAAATGTTAAGGTGGGGATTGGTTGAAAAACATTCAACCAATAGAATTTAGACAGGTTTGGGTCATTATATTAACCTTATCTTGTAGTTTTAACTCTTAGTTAATTAGTTTGACATTTACCATGTCACTTTGTATTTTTATATTATATAGTTAATAAACATACTATATACGTCCAATAGACACCAAAGTGGTCAATTAATGATACACCTATCATGATATAAGTCTCTTGGACGAACCATAGATTTTTAAGAATTTAATATCAATTAATAATATAATATTTGTTTTAAAAACTCTTTTATGTCAATTTTGACAGTATTCAATAGTTGATTTTTTTAAAACTCATAACAGAATCATTAATTCAAAAAAAGTTCATTAAATCATTACTAACATGTCATAGTAACCTATAAAATTAGTGTAATTCATTAAAAGTCTCAAATTATATATATTTGGGTATTTATAATATCAATTATTTTTATTTTTCCCTATTATGGTAATTACTGCATCATCATTGTGTCATAAATAAATTACATTATTTAATGTCTAAAAATTATAAATAAAATACCATTATGTAGGAAATCTTGTTATATGTATAATTAATATTTACAATCTAATTTATCTTATGTATAACCCTATATTAAAAATGTTTTAGTAAATAAACATTGATTTTAACTCTTTTAACTCTTCTTTGAATTAAATAATAATAAATGTCCTAATCTAATCCAAGTTGGCCTAAATGATAATATTTTATTCCTAAGGTTGTTTTTGGTCGAGATACACTTGTCCAATAGAATTAGGACATGTGTTAGGGTACTATTAATATCATTTTTACCCTTAATTACCCTATTTACTTTTAACCGTGGTAAATAAAGGTAAAAGATACTATTCACCAAAAATTATTTTCATCTCATTGAACCACATTTTACTTCTTGATATTAATCGTGTCTCTTGGATTTTCGAAATTCCATTCACAGAAGCGGGAAAATTATGTTTTATGAAAAATTTAGTTTTTTTAACTACCACTTAGCAGTTTCACTATTCATCAAAAATTGAAGTTTTTCATAACAATGCAAAAATTTCACCCTAAGCTATAATTGATATTCCAAATTCAAAAATGATGCCAATTTTACAAGATTCTAAACATAGAAGTTTCATTAGTTAATTTTATAATTAATTATCGCTGTCACAACAAATAGCGTGTTTTTAAGAAACAATATATATCAAAAGAATGACAATTGTTTAGGTCCAATTTCAAAGTGAAATTAATTCTAATGAACACCATTGGATAAAATGGTAAAAATATATTCTAATTATACTTTAAAACCACTCAATAATATAATTTATCACTATAAATTATTTTGATTTAAAAAGTGGTTTTTAATTAAAATTTAGTAATTTTCACTATTCATCAAAATATAAGTGTTATCCGAAAAGTTCCAAAATTTCACCCTAGGATAAATTCAATATTCCGAATCCAAAAATGAAGTCCATTTTGAGACATAGAATTAATAAAATTTCAAAAACTAGGTATTACTATTCATAACGGCTAGTTTGATTGGTTGTGGTGTGTTAGAATCTCGAAGTTGCGTACAATGCACGCCATTGCATTATTCGAAGGGAAACGTACCGTGGAAGCTTGGGGTGTTACTTTCTCCCCTCCTTCAATAAATTTCGTCCTCGCAATTTTTAAAATTGTGCTTGGGAATATAATGGAAAGTCCTACATCGGAAAAAGAGTCAATAAAACTATCACTTTAAAAGAAAGAAAGAGAGGTATAAAGGTCAACCAAGATAACCCATACTCGGATTCCATGTAGGAAAACATGGATATGTATGATAAACTAAGTTTCAGGTTCTGATGGAGAGGGATAGAAATCATGATCAGGAGAAATTTAACAATAATAAAACCACAAACTTGTGTTGGGACAAACGACCATTAGTCTCCTAGTAGAAAAGTAAACGGACAACATTTTTTTGTTTTAAGTTACATTACATAAGGTTGAAAAATTTATTTATGATATTGACTAAGAATATAAAGATATATACTTATATTTTAAGTATAGTTTCATTCTTTAATAAATTTCCACCACTAACTCATTTTTTTAAACGACGAGTATTCAAGAAGACTTGGTCACACTGGAAGAGCTAGAATAAACTTCTATAGAATCACATGATCCATGCAGGATGAAATATATATTTACATTCTCTTTAGAGATTAATCAAAACCAAAATGGTTAGTACAAGATCTAATGATCCCCAAAAGGATATTCCTTGATAGAAATAAACAGTAATCTTTATTTCCAAAATTAAACCAACAATACCCCAAAGTTAAATAAATACCATTCAATAATAAATTGTCCTTAGAATCCTTCAATATAATCCAAACTAATATTGAAACCGAAAACATATAAGAATTTAGTCTTCCACGTTAAATTGTATCTCCAAATGACATCATCTACTCTTAAATTCACATACTTAAAAGTAATTAACCTAATCACATATTCTTTATTATAGGTTAATCATTTCCATAAATAGCCCAAATCACTATAAATCCTCAATAAAAACATAGATAAAAATCCACCATTACTCCTCTAATGAAATCCCATAGTATTCTATTTTCCTTGGACATATAGTGTTCCCAACAAAGTGAAAATCTTCCAAAATAACATTTATCACTTAATCACCAAATAATTTTCCTATAATAAGGGTATTAATTTGATAATACATAAGAACCCAAATCAACTTATTATTGATCAATAAAATCATTTAACTAAAAATAATAGTCACACTACCCAGGGACTTCACGTAGTCCAGTGGTAGGCGATAAATCCCAATCTCACTTTGGTTGTGGGTTCGATTCCCACAGCTTTGTCCGACGCGACGTGTTGTCACACGGTCTGCGTGTTGTCGTTTTTCAAAAACTATATTTTATAATATTACCATAACATAATTTAACCACAAATGTTATATCATACCTTGCATTTTCATCCCAAATTATAATAACTTATAATTCCCTCAAACCCCAATGATCATATAAAACCAAATGGTTATTTATACCTATATACACAAGAGAAGAGACAATTCTTCCTCAAATATCATTCTCACATGGAAAACTGCGGGGTTACAAATACAAGAGAAAATTATTCCAAAGTGAACTCATCAACAAGGAGCACTAATAATTTTTAAACATTTCTCCAACCATTTATTTCCACATAGCTTCTTCTTTGACCAAGAAAATATCCTATAGAATAGGGAATTCACTCGGGTAATGTCCAGGTCCCCTACATTTATGGAAAATGACTATAAATGGACTATTGGGACCATTCTTATCTTCTTCCATAGTACTCTTCATTTTTCTTCGGCAATTCTTCACTTTATGTCCTTCCTTCCCACATGTAAAGCATTTCTTGGTCCCATTGAGACACTTTCCCGGGTGTCTCCTACCACATTTCTTGCAAGATGGAAATTGAGGGTTATTTTCTCCATGGTCTCCATTGTTGGAGCTCTTATCATTCATCACCTTTATCTTCCTTGTTGAGTCTGGGAGTTGGTTAATATATATGTTGTTGATCATATTTTTGGAAAACTGATTTGTCATAAAGACGATATCTTTTACGCCTATCAACATTCCATATTGTTGCCCATTTCCACCACCGTTCCCACCTTGTACATCATTCTCAAAGTAACTATGACTTCCTTGGAATCCAGCCATTGAATAAAACTAGAAAGCATTGTGTGAGTAATAGTAGTCATAAAATCATTTAGAGATTAACATGTCACCATATTCTTAATTTGAAACATATTAGGATTAACCAAGGTCATTTACTCTCATCTTATATATATATAATACTTCAAATTGGTTTGTAATGAAAATGTAAATTATCCTAAGCATATCCCCCGGGAGTGTCATAACCAAGAGTGCAGCAGGCCTGTTGTCATTCACCAGTTCCCGTTCGAGTCTATCTCAATGTGGTGTTTTCGGGTTTTACCCCTAGGTACATCTGTGCCAGAGCTGCTTCTACCAGCTCGTATCCAGACAGGGATGTATTTCTTGGAAAACTCACAAAATCTCTACAATACCAAAATTCTAAGAAGTTCTTCTATATTAATCCTCAAAGTTCATCTTAGGTCTATGTGCTCTAATCAGAGTTTATCTAAATCTAGCATCCAATGTTTGTACTAAACTTCCTCTGATACCAACTATAACACCCCGACCCCATTTACCCAGAGTCGGTGCATTATTACATAACATTGGCATGATCACAAGAAAGATCAAGTCTCGAAAGACCGATTAGTTTAGTAGCCTTGGAAACACTAGATACATTCATAAAGTTTTACATTACATCCAAAAAAACATCTTGTCTTCATATCCCCTCATACTATCCCTGCAGGTCATTCTTAAATTACTTCTTCATAATCTGGGGAAAAATAAAAAAATTGAAAGGGGTGAGCTCAGATGCTCAGTAAGGATAACATTATAGCAGAAGCTTTCATAGATAAGCATAAACACTTAAGGAAATTTATAACTAAAACAAAAGCCTTTTAAACTTGAACTTTAGCATAAAATGGGAAAGATAAGATGAAATAATGCCATTTACTTATTCACATGCATATTCTACTAGTCGAATGATCACATGCAATATCAATAACCAATTTCATAATGATGGAATGCATAATTCCATACTATCATAACCACATAGCCAAGGCCTCGTGGCAAGACTACAAATAAGATTTTTCCAAGGCCTTGTTCCAAGACACTAGTTTGTCTCATGAGACCTACCGATGCATCGAGGAGCTATAGCGGGCTCCACCCATCACTTGTTAAGTCCAATGCATTCCTCATATGAACAGGTTTAAACATAACATAAGCATTCGTATTAAAACTAGCATATGAAATGTCAATACTTTAACCACAAACCATGAATGGTATACAAATAACACATCCACAGTCAAACATAACTCATTCGATACAATATGGAAGATTGTATTGTATCACATTAACCTCAACCATGAATAATGAAGGATGTTGACATAGATGAAAATAATCGTCAAAACTATTTGAGAGAAATATCCCCCTTTTTCTTGAAATCATTTAAAAGTCACACTATTTGTCAAAAATCCATTTAAAAATAGATTTTTGAATCAAAGTGTCCCATACCCCTTTTAAAAATTTAAAAGTAGTTTTAATTTTAAAACATTAATTTCCATATAAATAAATCCTTAAACCATTTTTTTTAAAACATGTACATTAATGAGAAAGATTTAGAAGAATAATTCTTTAAAACATTTAAAAAAATGGTATTTTCGTTAGAGTTTATAACCAAAAGAGAGACACTTGAATACAAATAATTGAGGTAATAAAAACATTTTAATATCATGAGAATAAAGTAATTCATGATATACTATGTCAAAGTAAATTATAAACACCACATAAAAGTTCTTTGGTGTATAACAAAAAAGAAGTATCAATGGAATTTAAATTGAGATGAAATCTCTCACAAAGGTCGTATCCTAAGGTTAAGGATAAATCAACGACATAATTATGTGTGAAAAATATAAATACACTAAATATTATTGGATATTCAGTGTAAAACAATCAAAGGACATTCACACATATTCTTATAAAAACAACACCAATGAATTGGATGTTTATCTCAACAAATTGAGTTTGAGTAAAAATTACTCTTATCAAGTTCATACCAATGACTTGAGAATTTATCAATAGGGTTATTATGTGTATAAAAAGTATATCCACACAAAGGGGAGTGGAAATTATGACATAATCAAATTAATAGTGATTCCACACATAATCTTGGAGTAAAATAATCAATGAAGTATGCGTAAAGCCGAATGAGTGGAAATTGAAATTTAAAATTCCCTTATCGATTTGGTAACTTACGAAACATACACCCATGAAATAAGGATAATACAATGATTATGTAAATATCCATAAATTAAAGTATATTACACAATTAATACAATCATGGGAAGTACACACGCCACATGCAATAAATAAGTGGTGAACAATGGAATTCTCACGGAATTAAAAGTGAGATAAGAATCCCCTTACCTTGTACTTTTCATTGGTTGGGGGTAGGTTATCCTCCTTTATAATGTTGAAATAATTTTTATTTAATTATTAATTAATCATATACATTAATATGATATCATATATGATCTTTTAACATTTCTTTGTTAATAATATCTTAGAATTATCGTCGTTTCGGGTGTTAACTTACTCGTTTTCCTTTATATGTTTTGTTACGTAAGCCATGTTTGTCATGGATAGGTTGTATATTATTCATATCCAGAATGATATCAAGTCCTTAAACATTATTTTTAAATCATCAAATGATAATTATACTTGAATGGATACGATAGAGAATGAATCTCATCGCGTTCGTGGAGACGGTAGTCCGTACGTACGCACGAGCGACAATATCATTCTTTTGATATTAAAATAATATATAAATGGATGGTATATCATATATACAGAATCATTATCATGTTATATTTATTATTTTCATGAGTTAAACATCATTATTATAACCACCAAAATAATAATATATTGAATAACAATTAGACCACGACGTGGAGACGGTAAGTCGTACGCACGCACGTATGGTGACATGTTATTCAAAAGGTGGATAGAATACTGAATATGGTTGTACCATATTTATAATAACATCACAGTATATATAAGATACTGGATTTATTATTTTATAATGGTAATAACAAACAATTAAGTAGTGGAAGAAGAAAGGAACTTGAAAAGGGGTGATGAAAACATTACCTCTTTTTCGGGTTCTTCCTTTTGATTTGATCAAAAGGGCTCCTTAGGTTGTATTTCTGGTAAAACTATGGCCTCTAAGTTTTATTGAGGAATTTTGAGAGAGTATTTGGGCAGGGGTTGGCCGAACCAAAAGGCTTTGATGGTGTGAAGAAATGAGGAGGAGTTCCCTTTTATAAGAGGGGTGAGGGGCATCTTTGGAAAAGCTACAAATATTAATTTATAATAAATTCATATTCGGTTTCTAATTGCTCAACAGTGGATTATTTAAATTTTAAGGTGGGGATAGGTCAACATACATTCAACCAATAGAATTTAGACTGGTTTGGGTCATTATATTAACCTTATCTTGTAGTTTTAACTCTTAGTTAATTATTTTGACATTTACTATGTCACTTTGAATTTTTATATTATATAGATAATAAACATACTATATACATCCAATCGACCCCCAAGTGGTCAATTAATGATACACCTATCATGATATAAGTCTCTTGGACAACCCTTAGATTTTTAGGAATTTAATATCAATTAATAATATAATATTTGTTTTAAAAACTCTTTTATGTCAATTTTGACACTATTCAATAGTTGATTTTTGTAAAACTCATAACAGAATTATTACTTCTAAAAAAGTTAATTAAATCATTACTAAAATGTAATATTAACCTAGAAAATTAGTGTAATTCATTAAAAGTCTCAAATTATAGTTATTTGGGTATTTATAATATCAATTATTTTAATTTTTCACTATTATGATAATTACTGCATCATCATTGTGTCATAAATAAATTAAATTATTTAATGTCTAAAAATTATAAATAAAATACCATTATGTATAAAATCTTGTTATATGTCTAATTAATATTTACAATCGAATTTATCTTATGCATAACCCTATATTAAAAATGTTTTAGTAAATAAATTTGATTTTAACTCTTTTAACTCTTCTTTGAAATAAATAATAATAAATGTCCTAATCTAATCCAAGTGGACCTAAATGATAATATTTTATTCCTAAGGTTTTTTTTGGTCGAGATACATTTGTCCAATAGAAATAGGACATGTGTTAGGGTAATATTAATATTATTTTTACCCTTAATTACCCTATTTAATTTTAACCGTGGTAAATAAAAGTAAAAAGTTACTATTCACCAAAAATTATTTTTATCTCATTGAACCACATTTTACTTCTTGATATTAACCGTGTCTCTCGGATTTTCGAAATTCCATTCACAGAAGCGGTACAATTAAGTTTTATGAAAAATTCAGTTTTTTTAACTACCACTTAGTAGTTTCACTATTCATCAAAAATTGAAGTTTTTCAGAACAATGCCAAAATTTCACCCAAAGATATAATTGATATTCCAAATTCAAAAATGATTTCTATTTTACAAAATTATAAACATATAAGTTGCATTAATTAATTTTATAATTAATTCCCGCTGTCACAACAAATAGCGTGTTTTTAAGAAACAATATATATCAAAGGATTGACAATTGTTTTGGTCCAATTTCAGAGTGAAATTAATTCTAATGATCACCATTGGATAAGATGGTGAAAATATATTATAATTATACTTTAAAACCACTCAATAATATAATTTATCACTATAAATTATTTTGATTTAAAAAGTTGTTTTTAATTGTAATTTAGTAATTTTCACTATTCATCAAAATATAAGTGTTATCCGAAAAGTTCCAAAATTTCACCCTAGGATAAATTCAATATTCCGAATCCAAAAATGAAGTCCAATTTGAGAGATAGAATTTATAAAATTTCAAAAAGTAGGTATTACTATTCATAATGGCTAGTTTGATTGGTTGTGGTGTGTTAGAATATCGAAGGTGCGTACAATGCACGCCATTGCATTATTCGAAGGGAAACATACCGTGGAAGCTTGGGGTGTTACTTGTTTCCAATTTTCAACATTATTTATTTATTATGATTATGGATTCATTATTGCTTCCATTATACTTAACCCTTATTTAGAACTTGATCTCACCCTTATTTTTTCCTATCCCTAGGCTTCCCTGAAGTGTACTAATAAATATATTCAACAATATGATTGACTAAAAAAATTTTTATAAGAAAAATTATGTTTTAATTAGTGTATTAATTTGTAACACGATACTCTAGTATGTATCTGGTTTACCACAACTACAAAACCCTTTATTCCATTGGGGTTTGATTCCTCGTAATCATGCTAATGTAATGGTAGTAGACACCATCTCCAGGCTTACTAGAGATGGGGCTCTATAGTTGGTATCAAAAAATGGTTAGCAGCATCCTTGGGAACTAGATTTAGGAATACAAATATTTTGGAATATAACCCTATGATAGACATTTACTATTAGAATAGAATAACATATGTATTAATTAACACAATATTTTTGGATAACATCAAAGAATAATGCGATTATGGTTGATCATAAGTTCAAATTATTTAACATATGCTTCTTGATTTAATTTAATTGGATTATACAAGATTAAGGGTATTTTTTGGAAAAAATTATGGCAATAGAACTCATTAGTTTATTAAATATTTTAGTGGAAAAGTTATTTTAGGAATATTTCATTCACATTTTATAGACATAATTTAAAAGGTATTGATAATTTTTATAGTTTATATTCAAATAATATTAGTATAGTTGGTAAAAAATGGTTTTATTGAAAACCCTAGTGAGATGGTTATGTAATGATTAATTTTATTTCACTAATGCCCATAATATATTTTGGAAATTTTAGAGGAATTATTTTGTTGTAGTTTAGAAATAAGGAAACCGATATGATAGTTGGAAACCCATGAAGCTTAGAAAGGCCACGTGACATGAACCCATGACTGAAGGATGATGGATTAATGATAACCACTTACCTACACAATGTCCAAGTTAATATTTCATTGTTTTTAGTTAAAATATTTGATAAATAAATATTAATGATGAACCATTAGTGTTGAATTTATGTTTTGATGATTCATATATCAACCATATTGGATTTGGATAATAGATAGAGGATAATGGAAAGAATAAACGCTCTATCATGGGACTTACGATCTATTAAAAGTGTATTTTAGTGTATCTAAAATCAAATTTTTTTTTTGGATATCCATTTCATTGAGTAATGGATGAATTATAAATTTATAAAATCACAACCATTGTATGAAATTGTTTTTATATAAATATATAAAGTATGTATATTTCATTATAATCTTAGGTAATAAAAGAATTACTCAGCATTATAAAAAATGGCCTAAAATAAAATTTTATAAAAATACTTTAATTTTTTGAAACCGATGGTCTTTTAAATCAAAAAAGATTTTGGATTTGAGGCCCTAACAACTCCAATGATAATTCTCTTGTTTTTTTATCAATTATCTCAATCACTCCCTATAGTTATTTACACTTTTCCTCTAAGTACATATTTTAACGTCCCCCTAATGTTCTCTTACATAGAAACGTAGTTATATGTTATTTGATGTGACCTTTTTTACTTCTCATTCTCTATTATGAGGAAGATATTTTATAAAATTTATTATGATATGATATTTTCAACGAGGTAATTTTAAAATATCAAACCCTAGATTACAGATATCGAGTTTAAATTGCGATGGTGAAATTTTTTTAACGTGGGGAGAATATAACACCTTAAAATATTAAAATAAGGATGTTGTATTTGATAGATTGTTTGACGTGAAAAACTGAGCATAGATTTAATTACATGAAACACAAAGCTTAGATTTATATATATTTTACACCATGGTTAACACGAATTACATGAAATAATGAATTTCTTCGATGGCTTGCATTACATGAAAAACTGAGTTTTACTTAATACTATTAATAGTATTATTTAAAATGAAAATTATCTCCTAACCCTTACATTAAAAGATATTAAAAGGAATAAATAAATTTCTAAAATATATGGTTTAAAAAATATATAATTACTTCATTGATTAAAATATAAATATAAATTAAAATAAATACCAATTGAATATAAATGAAATGTTTTTATAAAGAACTATTACTATACGCCAATGGAATTTTATATTAATAAATTAAAATAATTATTATTATGGAATTATCATAATGAAGTATATATATTTTATATTCAATAATGTAATTTTTAAATTTTTTCAGTAGATTTCATAGGGATATGATAAGAACAAAACCAAACATATGTATGAACATCTATGTTTTTTTAAAAGTAGTTTTCAAATATTTTAATGTCGCATTTGTTTTAAAACTAAAATTTTAAATTTTTAGAATGTTTATTTTCAAAATAAACTTAATTTTTGAAAAATTAATGTAAAAATTATCTTCGGGTTATTTTATGGTATTTTTCATAGATGTTTCAATTTTTGATGAATAGTGGAAATTACTAACTTTTAATTGAAAACACTTTTTCATGTAATTGATTTGTAGTGTTAAATTATATTTTAAAATTTTTTAAAAGTATAATTAGTTCATTTATATAAAAATTAATCAATTTAGGTTATTTTAATCATTTTTATATTGATATTTAATATATTTTTTTTAAACACTTTTGAACTTTTTTACTTTAAAAAAATCACTTTATCATCCTATATGTGGGATTATTTTTAAATTAAATTATATTAATTACGTGATTGGAATTTAGAAAAATGGGGTGTATATTTTTAATCAGAAAATTTTATAATTTTTAATATGTTCAACATAATTTTTTTCCAAAAATATTAGTGAAATTAATTAAAATTAATTACAGTGACTATGAAAAAAACTAGCTTAACCTGGGACTAAACCATTATCTTATGGGGGAAAATGACATGTAAAATTTTTCAAACTCATTTTTATAGATATATTTCTACTATATACTCCCTTTTATATAATTGTTTTTTTGGATGAACATGATGTACGGGAGACCTCCCAATAGTGTTTACCTTTTAGTATTTATAAGAACGCTACTCCTCCACCACTATAAAAAAGAACTCAGCCCTCCCAATTAGTCACATCTCTAAAGCCATTTATCTCCTCAAAAAAAATTTCAACTAATCATAATATATAACTACCCTCATCCTAGAATAATTACTTTTGGAATAATTTAAACCAAGGAATGATTTTGGTATAAAACAAGGAGTTACCCAAAGAAGAGGTAATGTTCTTCAACGAATAAGATAAGTTTATTTCATTCTATATCTCTTTAATTATTTTAATATTATTCTTATATAATAAACTCATTATTATAAAAATTCTTAGATTTTTTTATGACAAGGGTTTAAACTACAAAAACAAAAACATTAATAAAATGGGATACACAATCATCATTATCGTGTACGACAGACTAACGACTCATGCATTAATGTCGTTAGTTCCTCAATTACAACCTTTCAGGGTAGGTAATAATTATTTATTAATTGTTTAAATATTAAATATATGATATTTATAATTTATTTATTATTATTTAATTATTTCATAACATAGTTCTTCTATTCGTTTCATTTTTTGGGAATACGATTACATCGTTTATGGATCTGTGGACTACCGCCTTCTCAAAGCGATGTGAATTGTTAACACTTTACATGGAATGTATAGAGGATGGTTTAAATAATCATATGTGATATATATAATAAAACTATTTTAATATAATTATAATATACATCGATAATATTTATTTTTTATTTTTTTAATAAGATAAGAAAATGAAAACAACGTTCATGAGTACGGACATCCTATAGTCTCTGTGAACGATGAATTTTATTTATATCTCCAAATATTATGGATTAGAATAAATAAATATATAATAAATATATATATTATTAAAATCAGGGCCTAAATTTTTGATATTTTTAAATCAATATAGAATTTGTAGGAACAAAAACAAAACACCAAAACATACATGAGAAACTAGGCAATTAACACCTGAAATAGTGTAAATGATGAATGATTATTAACAAAAAGGTAATAAGATATTAAAATAAGATAATATATGTTATTATAAATATTATTATTTTTCTTTTATAATTTTATAAAATTATTAAAACCATTATATATGAGTTTAAAGGATGTTCACCCCAATGGAAACACAGGGTTGGGGATTTTCATTTCACTTTTTACATGTCTGAGATAAATGTCATATTCACTAATTAGTTATTTTGTGTGGTGTAACTACTTCCCATTTTGATATATTATATAATAAATTATTTTATATTCATGGTTTTTATGTATTTCATTTGGTAATTATTACTTTTGGGTATTCTAGTCATATGTTACCATAGTTGTAAGGTGATTTCTGACTCAATTTTTTTATTCGAAACATATTCCATATTCATAACTTATTAATGTTTTTTAGTCTATATACTACCCATGAATGTATTTTATGATTATTATACATTAATTTTTTTTATTTACATATCCAATTTTTTATCTCTCTTTCATGGGGTTTATGGTTTCCATGTTACCAATGCGGTAATGGATTCTTATCATAACTTTCCTTATTTAAGCTGTTTGTTATGTTATAAACCTATCTTATTTTATGAGGTGAATAAAATACTCATTTTACATTTTAAATCGTTAATATAATTATTCAAATGATATTATAAGTTTTAATTAATGGTATTGCATCATGGCTATTATGATTCAACTGTTTTAATGTGGTATGGGTGACATTGTAATGTTTAACATTTAATTTTTCTCAAAGAATTTTTTAAAATATCTCTTTATTATTCAACGTAAACCCCATTTATGTTTAATCCACTTGGGATATTTTTATTGATACAATCCTTATTTTTCCTCTATGTGTTTTATGATTGATTTTCCCAAGGATAATATTGACATTCTCCGTTATTCATTTTGGTCGTCCCCTTGAAATAATCACTTTCCGATGCTCATTGAAAATTAAATTTACCCTAAATATATGCATCATTTATCATGGATATTATTATTTCCAAAACATTATACCACTATTATATATGATGTGAAATTTATAGTTATTTGATTAAATGGGGAAATATTTAAAAACATATGTCTTTTACTCAGTACATATATTTTATAAGGTAAATTAGTCATGAATAAAATCAATTATTTGATATAAGGGTAATTAATGTGACAAGTACCACATGAGTGGGGAATGGTTATATATAAAACATCGGTACATCGGTATTCTAATGGGATGAGTTAGTTGGTAGTCCCTATTGGGGTTTTCACACAATATGTTGTAAATTTTCATATAAAAGGCCTTGTTGGTAAAGGTATCATGTATGTTGGAAACATGGAATCGAATAATGAAGAATTACCTTTATCAAGATCCAGTTATTATTATCCATGATATTTTCATAATGAAAACATCAATGGATTCATTTAATTCTCAATTTATTGATTAAATGGAACACATTTTCTATTATTTACCTTTCCAAATTGATTATTCATTATCCGCTTATTTTAATATCACGAGTTATCTATTATTTAACTTTAAATATTTTTTATGAACATTGTTATCAATTTATTGATTAGATGGTAAGTGTGTTCAGTTATTACATTGGAATATTTATTATGCACATTGATTCATTATTATGTCTCATATACTTAACCCTTACTGAGATATTACTCTCACAATTATGTTGTTTCCTTTCCCCTGGATTCCATGAAGCATAATAAGATATATATTCAAGGATATTATTGATGGAATAAAGTTATCATCCAAAAAAATATCTTGTAATTAGTGTATTAATTTTTAATATGATAACCATGTATCTATCTGGTTTAACAAGACTACTAAACTATTTGGTCCTCTAGGATTTGATTTACTATAATTAAGTCAATTTAATGGTAGTATACACTGACTCTGGGATTACTGGAGTCTTGTAAATATAACCCTAATATTATTTTTTGGATCATTGAGGCTCTCAATAGTGAAATTGACTCCTTTATATCATTTTCTTATTGAATCAAAGTGGCGTTGATCTAGTTCGATCTCCTATAGCTAAATGGATCTTCTCTTATATGGTTTCTTCTAATATCTATTTATACCCTATTATATTTTTATATATTATCATGTAATTTATATATCTATGATGTTATTTTCTGAATCTTGATTCTAGGTTTTGTCCCTAGATCTTTTGTTCCATCATTATTCATGAGTATTTCCTATTATGGGTGTTGTGCATTATGATTCTTTGATTTAAAGGTAGGTAGTTACACAAGGCTTTGACATCCAACTAAAAACCAAATTGTATTTATAGATTAGGAATGAGTTTTTAAATGTTTTAAAAAATATAATTTATGTGATTTTATATTTTATTTGAAAAAGGCATGGGAATTGAGAAAATCCCTAATTTCATTAGAATTGAAATTATTGGTGTAATTGTAAAAAATGATAAATTGGTTTGGAAATAATTATAAATAAATGATTTTATATTGAAAAAGATAATGTGTGTTAAATTAAAATATGATTTTAAAGGGAATTAAATGATGAAATCTTATAATTTTGTTTTGAAATGACAAATTCATGTTAAAAACCAAAATTGGGAAATTTTATTTTGAAATTATTTGAGTTGATTTAGTTTAAATTTGATTGATTTATTGATGAAAAAGTAATAATGGTAGTTAATAGGTAGTTGGGAACAGAATTTTAGGATCTCAATCTCCTATAAATGGAGTAATGATGAAAACAGTAATAAAAATAATATTGTATTGTTTTCCTATAGTGGCTCCCCTAATAGGGTGTGGTTTGATTTCTCATAGTGGCTCCCCAAATGGGGTGATTATTTGAGTGTATAGACATATCTACAGTTGTGTTGAAAAAAATGAGAAGTTTGGGGATACTTTTACCAAGAAACTACCATGTTGAAGGGATCATTTTCATGGTGCATACCTTAATTGATTTTATTGAACATTTTTTTGATTCATTGAACTGTTTTATTCAATCGAATTAATTTATATAAACTATTTTATATAAAATTTTCATTTAATCCTATTTTAAAGATTATTTGATATATATACGATACTTTAATTAGGAAATACTATTTTGGTTTAAAATATGAAAATATGATTCCAAGTCTTGTTTTATTAAAATTTATAGAAAAAATGTTTAATTATTGTGGTTTTGATTATTGAACACTTGGTGAGACCCTACTGATCTTTATATCTCACACCCTACCATTTCCTTTAGGTGTTTGTAGACTTTCTTATGTCAGGTCAGATCAATGGTAAAGTGATACTTGGAGGTGGTGGATTTTCTTGATCCTTTAGACCATGGAGTGATGATTGAACCAATTGTAGTTGTTTTCCACTTGGTACACAAGATATTTTGAGAATTGTTAATTATTATGATGTTCCTTGGGTTGTTTATATTTTTTGGGTATTGTAATATAAGTTTTTATGGTACATTATACACTTGGAGTATTGAGAATGAAAACTATTACCTTTTATATTATTCTATATTGTGTAAAATATTCTCCTCTACGATATTGTATGATTCTAAGTGTTAATCTCCAACCATGGGGGTTGACAGTGCCATTTGGTCCTTGTTAGAGCTGTTTTGGTTATCAAGGGACTATGGTATCCGAGATGGGTTATGAAATTTATTTACATAATTTCCATACATGTATGGTAATGATGATGGGTTTACTAGATAAATACGTTTTCACTAAAATTATTCTGGTTTTGTGAAGATAAATTTGAAAACCTAATAAAAATATGATCAATAATCTTCCATGGTAAATTCAACAGTCCAAAATATCATTCTAAGAGAAAAAATTATTTTTTATACTATGATCTATCATTATATAGGTTATAATATTCCTAAAATCATTAAAATTATAATATTAAACACTAATTAACACTTCATAATATCTTAATTCTTTCATTGTAATGATATTATAACTAAATCACTTCATAATCATTAATTAATTATAGTATATTCTAGTTTGTGTTGGTTTAACCACTTACATGGACAATTCAATAAATTTATATCATGAATGACTATGAGAATTTAATTTCTTATAATATGTAATATAAAAAAGAATATAATTAGTTTTTTTTTGTTTTGTAATGGTAATATAAAAATATGATTCATTATTTAAGAAAGCATGCTTCGTTCTCTAAGAATCATCAAAACATACTCATCGCCAAATTCATCTTTAAGGATCATAAACAAAATTACCATATAATATAATTATGATATTATATATAATAATAAAAAAATAAATTATCTACTATTTTATCATATGGGAATTATGAACTTTGGGATAATAATAAACAACAACATTGATATTACGAAACTAGTTCAAAATGATCAAGATTAATCACACCCGATATAAATAATATATATTAAGTTACTAATATACAGGTAGAGAATAATAACAAATGTAGTTTAAAAATGGTTATATAGATGAAAAGGGATCCTAATTGGGTTATTAATATAGTAATTTTTTATGCAGGCCATTAAAGTGCATTTCAACTAAGAAGGATTTAATGTAAGGGTCTCTTATCTCAATTTTCACCCATTATGACATATTTCCTATTACACACTATGTTTTATTTGAATTGGTGTATCTAATACATATTTAATTTATTCTACCATATTAATTATATTTTAATGTGACATAAAATTTTCTATTTTTAAAGGATTTCTATTCAAAATACACCAAAGTTCAAATTGGGTTTTAATTAAAATGTTACTCAAACCATAAGGGTTTAATTTCCAATATTATTAAAAAAACATGATTATTGTTTAAATATAATTCCTATAGGTAATTTTTATTATTTATAAAACCCTCATTATTCTATTTTTATATACAATAAGTTTAACATGTTTTACAATATTTTCACTTCCCCTTGACACATATTTTACCTAAAGTGTTTTTTATAAGTGAAACTGATCACCTATCTTCTTCTCTGTCAGGAAGATCTCTTTTTCCACATATGTATTCATTGGATGATTTTAAAAATATCTTTATTAATACCTTAATATTTTATTAATTTCATTTTATAGTAATATACATTCCTAAAAAAATTAAAAAAATGAATTTTTTTTCATATGGGTTATTTCCATCAAAGTATTAAATAAATCACTTTTTAATGTTTTCTATGTTGACACATATTTCTGCCATATTTTCATATTTTTTATGAAATATTGTTTTTAATATTTAATTTATTTATAAAATAAAACCTTATTCTATATTATTTAAAATATACATATTTCTAAATAAATGGTTTAAAAAGATAATGGATATTTTTTTCTAAAGATATATTTTTTTAATTTCCCTATAAATAGTTTTCATTTTAATATGCATCCTTTTACATACCTTATCCATGATTATAGATATTCTAAAAAAATTACAATTAATTTTGTTTCTATAGATGGATTATGGTATATCATTATCTTTTCGGGGAATGATCCATCATTTCCTTTCCCTTTCTAATTCATCTTCAATGTATAATCATAATTTTTATTCTAATTTTTTTCTCTATTAATTCTTTATATTACATTCCACTAATTAAATAGTTTTCATATAGATTCTATATATCAATTTATTGGGGAAATTACTTACCTACCCATATATCCTTTATCAATTTGTTGTCAATACTATATGTTATATTGTCTTGATCAAGTAGTATTTACCTAGAACGTTACATTATGTGATTAGATACCCACTTATTTTCCTAGGGTTTATCATGTTATTATTATTAATGTTTTATTTATGGAACATTTTTTATTGTACATAATATGATGTGAGAGGTTCATCCAAAATTATACAACCCTCTAATGTATTGGGTAATTCTTTATATCACGTGAGATGTTTTGTATGGGATTTGGGAGTGAACCTACTCCACCTTTGGACTTTTTCATCTATGTAATGATTGACTAGGAAGTGAACCTTGACTTATGTTAATGATGTCATGTATTATGTTGTGGCAACTATCTTAAGATTATAATATATTTTGATATCTATTTATTTATGCTAAATACTCATTATATTATTATTATATTATGATATATGATTTATTGGGCATAAATTATATATTTTATGTAAATGATTCTTATTAAATTTTTATAGCCTTATGCCTTTATTATGCTCACTTATGATCTATAATTGTTATGTATTATTATTACCATTACTCCTCATTTGATCTCACCCATTATTATGTTTCAATTTATGTAGGATATTAATGGAATTAATATATTCATTATGTATATTAGATTATATATTTTATAAAATTTATGGGATATTTCAATGACTTGTTATGGATTTACCAGCTAATTGTTCAGTTAAATTTTTTTCATTAGCTACAAAATATGGGGATGCTATTAGTTATAGTTTTATCCTCATTCTATAAAATTATAATCCTAAAATTCATTTGGAAGAAATTATAAGTAAATATTTACTTTATATTATGTGGATGAAATGGTAACATCTACGAGCTATGACAGTTTGTATCAGAGTAATTTTTTGAGAACCTTGAATATTTGGAAAATATCGGTTGAGGATGAATTTGGAGTTAGAAGTGTCATCAATGGTTTCTAAGTCAAGGATGATTTTAATTATTAAGGTATAGATAAACCTTTAGGTAAGTTGATGTAGTAATATAATGATTATGATTAGATAAATTTATTGAAAACTCTATAGATATGTCTAACAGATAAGTCTTAATATTCGATAACACAATAAAATTTTACAAAAGTAGAGATCGTGTAATTTTACTGAATATAACATCTGTGTCTAGATTCTATAAGTGGATATAGTCTCTAGAACATATGTACATAGAGTAAATAATATTTAAAGGGTTTATTGGGTATTAACCCAATTATGATCTAATGCACAAAAAAATGGCCTAACTATACACCTAGTATGACTCTCGTGAGGTATTTTATTTTTTTAATCACAATCTATTTATGAACCATTATGAAGGATTTAATTTCTAATTAATTTAAGGGATTGGTTTAGGAAGAATAAGAAAACCAAACATAGTAAATTACATTGAACTGAAGTATCAAAGGATTAAATTATGATGTGAGGAGAAAAGAAATATTAGGATTGATTTTTCATATTCATATACGCATTTAATCTTATTTAATTGATATCCATTTTTTATTTGAGTATTTATTTTAAAAAGGATCATAATAATGAAGATGAAAAAGGTATGTATATACAAAACACTATATCTGATAACCAAATAAAGGATCAAATTTAATGGTTGAGAATAATGGTTTATGCCTATTATGATGGAAATGTTGAATTTCTTAATCTTACATAAGGTATTTAGGATAATATATTAATAGAAATTAATTCTTGACACTCTTAGCTATTTCCATTACTTATTGATATTTTTCAATGATATTCTGGTATATTCTAAATGTGATGAGAATTATGTGAATCATCTATGGATTATTCATTAATAATTTTTTAAATTATTTGAAACATATATTAAATGTTATCAATAACCTTGAAAAATTATTTTATCACAAGGTTCTATTTTGTGGATAACAATAATAGAACACATGATTTTGGTTTTAAAAACACTTAGGTTTAATATATTTTTGATTTTGGGGTAATAAAGGGTTGAATAATTTTTAGAAATGTGATTTATATTGTAGTGAAATCCATGGAATTAGTAATTAATTTAATGGAAAAGTGATCCATGGTGTTTTTGGTAAATTTCATCTTATTTTTGGGATTATATTATATATATATTTATTTATATATCAATTTTTGAATTGATGAACTACTAATTAACACATTTATAGGTTAAATATAGGGTTCTTTTTTTTGGAATATATGATCCTATAATGGTTTTCTATCTTGGAGATCCAAATAGTTTTGGGAGACATATGTTATAGAGAATATATGATATGGGTATATACATACAAGGGTACATGTTTTTATTAATGGATAATGTTTTTTTTGGAAATACATGTAACCTTATATATCCTAAGAGAGTAAGGTAGATTCCATATTAGAAGTTATATCTCGAATAATGAATATGATAGGAATATCCCCAACTACTTTCATTAGTTCGGAATAATAAAAATATCATGGATTAGATTTATTTATTGGGGGGTGTATCAACACGAAATTTTAATATACGTTTTCCACTAATTATGTTAAATTTGTTTTATATATTTCTCCACATGAAAAAATGAACTAAAAATTCAATGATATATATATAAATATTATAAATTTAAAATTTCCCAATAAAAACTGGTCATTGAATTAATATGTATGAATAAGAGAAACTAAATTATGAAATATATTAATATGTAAATTTATATATATAAATATTATTTTATACAAATTTACTAATTCATTATTATGTTTAAGAATTTATATTTTTAGTATTTTTACATTTTATTTAATAAAAATAATTATATTATTTTTAAATGTTTATATTAATAAAATAAAACATTGATTTATTTATTCAATATTGGTGAATATTTATACAAATTAAGAATAAGAACAACTACTGTTTTAAACATTTATTTTAATATCAAAATCGGTTTTCTATATGATTTATAATTTTGTTTAATGTTTATATTCATATATTTTATATTGTTAAATTGAAAAAATAATAATCATTTTGGATTCATCCTAATAATATTATATTAGGATTTATTTTATTTTTATATAAATATTGATTTTATGGTGGATAGTGAAGTATATAATTTTCACAAATATTTATTCTTTAAGGACATTATTTGTCACACACGGTTTTGTTTTTGTCTTTGTATTGATCCGGCCCATTAGAAATCCCGATCCTTTTAATGGGTATTTGATGAGATGAATCTTGAGTTTTTAAGTTTCATATATGTCTAACCACCATAATTTGGGATCCCCATTGCTTGTTTAGGAGTTTTTTGAAGAAAGGGTGGTTACTTCATGATTTGGGCCAACCGTGAGCCCATTACTAGTTTTAAAAACTGAATTTGTTTTTTTATAACTCTTTTGTTTTTCATCCTTTTTCACCCATTAAACTTACCACTTGTCCTATACTGATATATTAAAATTTATTTTTCCTTTTGGACCCATTATAAATTCATAAGCCGGGTGAATTTGGGTTTCTTATTTAGGTATTGGGCTAGCCCATGGGCCCATTTCCTGTTTTAAAAAAATAATTGTTTCATTTATATCTTTTTCATTTTTTACTATTTTTCGGTGATTCCACCTCCCCCTCTAATCCAATAACCCTATACTATCCCTAATAATCTATTTTACCTCTTTAGAGCTCATTTGGGTCGCGGATTAGGGTGAATATTCTCAGGAAACCTCAAATCGCCCAGAATTGCCAAGGTAAATTTTATCATTCATAAATCAATTAATTCGTACTATTTTTGCCACCAATATTCTTCCCCTGGTTCTTCCAGACCTTAGGTATCTCTCCAAGAATTTTCAATCCATTCCCTTTTCTCTAGGGCTTCAGATCTAATGGAAGACGAAGAGTTTTCTAGGATGAAAGGTGAGATTCCTTCTCCTTTCTTCTTCCTCTTCCCCCTCCTTTCATTATTTCTTGGTTTTATATTGTACCCTAGTCTTGATAGTCCTAGGGTTTTGTTATAAAATGTTTTTTATAGTTTTTATGTTTTTTTAGGTCTGGTATTTATATTTTTAGGGTTTATAAACCCGCGGCGGGTGATTTCGGGTGTGCGTTTCAATTACGTCGACGATTTGAGGTAGGATATCCCTTGAAAATGCCTTTATCATAGAAGTTTCATCATTTTAATATTATCCAATACTGATATAAATGTTTATTATTGTTTTTAACCCTTTTTATAATTTTCTTGGTGTGCAAAGTCGTTGTTTAATCACTGTTATGTGAAAGATAGTGTTGTTTTGTCATGAAAGTGCTCAACAAGTGTTTGTTTAAATGTTCCATTATCTTTTGAAAATATTTTGTGAGGTTTATAATCTGGTTTATGGTATTTTTAACATGTTACAGTGTCTTGAATGAAAATATGACAATCAATTGGTGTTTTATTCCTTTTCATGTACATAAAATAAATTGTTTTGTTTAAAAAGGGCATGACATGTGTTCGATAAATTGCCCGGTTGGATTTTATGTGTGATGTGTGATTTAAAAGTTATTTTATTGGATTTATAAAGGAATTGGAAGAATTATAAATGTTATTTTTGGGTACTAATATTTATTTCCAATTTGGATTTGTTTTTAAAAACAAGTGGGTTTTGATTTACAACATATTTTGGCCCGAGTTGCCCAAAAATGGACCATTTCACATCTTTATGAAAATGGTTGTGTTTTGAATATGTAACCTGAGTATTATAAGAGATTTATGAATGAGTTTTTCTGCTGTAAATTATGTTTATATATATCCTTATTA
Source organism: Viscum album (assembly GCA_963277665.1). Classification (NCBI taxonomy): domain Eukaryota; kingdom Viridiplantae; phylum Streptophyta; class Magnoliopsida; order Santalales; family Viscaceae; genus Viscum; species Viscum album. The sequence continues at coordinate 795,192,772 of OY728126.1, read as the reverse complement.
AAATTAAAATGCATACTTTCATCAAAGGTTAGTTTTGAGAAAATGTTTAAAGGCTCGTTTGGTATTTCCTAGAAATGAAGGAGTGTTTTACTTGTATATAACAAGTTGTTCAATTCGGATTGTTTTATGGTCCATTAAATGATTTTATTAAATGTTTATTGGGATGAAAAATATTATTTTTTTGGGTTATGATGTGTGTTTATAATTTAAAGAGTGTTTTTGAAAGAGTTTTATGTGCAAAGCCTCAATACACTTCATGAAATTGTTTTACCAAAATATTTAGCGGTTTGTTGATTAGTGTAAGAAATGTGAAGAAATATTATTGGATATTTGTGGTTTTATGGTTTTGGAATGGAATTTGGATGTGAAATGTGTATTTGATAATATGTGTAACTTGATTGAGCACTAAAGGGAATCCTGGGTATCTAGGTGGGCGGACGTGTACTAGTATGCTAGTGATTCTGTGGGGGTTGGCCCCTGTTTCATGTAGAAAGTTTGAAGATGAAAGCACTAACTAAACTATGATGATGATGATGATTAGGGAACACTAGGTTATGGGTATGTTCCCTACTAGTGTCTAGTGCACGATAATGGATATTTATTATGGTTACTTTCACCGAGATACGAGGTACCTGGGGCTCACAACTAACTAATGCCTAGGGGTGTTCCTGTGACTAGTGCTCATTGGCTATTTTGTACTCACCGTCGGCATACGGTGTGTTTGGTTGGTAAATTCATTAGTATGTGTTATTTATTTAAAAGATAAAATTCTTTAAAGAAACCCTCTTGAAAACTTTGTTCATTTTGAAGTTGCACCTCTTTGAAAAAAATAGTTACTTGCATTTTTGTTTATTAAACATGCATGTTTTTGTCTGATAATTATTATAGCATAGAACCTCATTTGAAAAACATACTTTCATATCTTGAATTTAAAACTATAAATTTATGTTTCATTTATTTTAAAGGAATGTGCATTGGGAATAGTATATCGGGCTAACCTACTGAGTTTGAATACTCACGCCTATAGTCTTCTTCTTTTTTTAGCCCTTGTGCAGGTTTCATATTTAGTTCGATCACCTTGGGCGACTTTTGATCATTGTGTTGGAGAGTGACCAGAAGTGTCACATGGATTTAGTTGGTCATTGGGATTGTTCATTCTAGTTTTTTATTTTGTTCTACCTTTAGTTCCTTGTATAAATAATATTTTGTTCAATTTTTATATAAATTCATTTTGGGCTGTCTGTTTATTTCCGCTGTTTGTTTGATTGTATATATATGGGAGAAATCGTTCCCTTGTGTACTCTATTGATGACCTTGGTGCTTGTCACCATCCCGGGAGGATCGGGAACGCCTCTCGGGACTTGTCGTGGGCTAGCCTGGGTGACCGGTTCAGGGTCGACTCGGGCTGGTTCGTGACAAAATGGTATCAGAGGGATGTCGGCTATTAGCAGACCTTTCTTTTTAGAGCGCCCTTGTTATTTTGGGGATGTCAAGGTAGATGGAGTAGTATTTTTGGGACTTGAGGGGTAATTTCAAGAAGTGCGTCGCGAACTCTTTCTTGTTCTAATCCTCAGGTTTCCAAGGGAGTCCAGTTTTATTAGTGTCTTTGTTCTTGTTGATTTTTTTGGTATTGGGATATGACAAAGGGAGTCTGACTAATGGCCCCCGTGAGCTCGCAGGGCCTGGAAATCCATGTGGAGATGGGGATTGGTCCTAATAAGTCTCTATGTGTTGGTGTTGTGTTTGGCATATGGCCTCCAACCATATGGTCAAGTCACCCACCGACACTAGTTACCTTTTTTTGGGTCTCTTGAAACTTTCTTGAATTCTGAATTTTTGTTTTTAAAATCCTTGTGTGAGAATTGTGGAAATGGGTCTTAATGTAAGGATTATATTTTGAAAAGTGAAAAAATGGGGTTTTCAATAATTAAATATAAGAATGGTTTTGTAAGGTTGTGTTTTTGTGAAAAAAAATGGAGGGAAGCAGAAATGATTTAAAGGGATTGGATTATCCATAATCTAAACTTGTGGTTTTTTGAAATAAAATTTTTTGAAATTGTGAATCAATTTAAAGTGATTCCGGATCTTTTTTTAAATGGGGTATTTTAGGAAATTATAAATTTTTTGAATAGGATAAATTAGTTTTCGAAATTAGTTTTGATTGGTTGGTGTTTTACTAGAAACATTATTGGTCTCAATGGACCTCGGATTATGAAAATATACATTGCTGAATTTTTTTTAAAAAAATAATGGGAAGGGGTTGTTTGGAATGGCTTGGTTATTTAAAACGTTTTTAAAAATGAAAAGGGGTAGGTTTTTAAGAAAATTGTTCTTAATGAATTGTTGTTTTTTTGTGAAATATGAAAAGGGTTTTTCACTTGGAGGTTGGTGTTCCTTTTGAATGTACATGATTTTTGGAATGATGTTGTTTTGTTTTATCCTTTGGTGTTTTCATGAGTGCTCACATGCATGGTTTTATTTATATCTAGAAGGATGAAATATATGGTATGGTGGTTGGGTGCCTGGGGTGGCATGGAAATGTGCATGTGGGTGAGACTTGATGAAACACCATTGGTGAATGTGGAAACCCACCAAGTTAGTTTGATCTTTCAAAATTGTTTTGAGCTGAAAATTGTGGCATTTTTTTAAAACCAATGGTTATGTGGCTTGATTTTTCTATGTCTTAGAAGAGTTGTTTATTTGGTTAGCTTCTATGTGATCTATAATTCATACTCTTGTTCTATCTAGTGATGAGATCTTGTTAGTGGCTCGGTTTTGGAGTAATTTTCATTGGGTTTCTAAAAATGTGTTTGATGTTTTGATGTGGTCAGGGATAGTTCTCAGTTGGAAATATTTCCTACTAATCAACCTAAGGATTCATTTAAAATGTTAAATCCACCACTTTTGATGATTCCTCAACCAGTTTGTTGGAATAGAGAGTAGTTTGGGATCTATTAAAAGTGCTTCTAGGTCGTGATAATTCTTTTGGACAAAGTAGTTGTGTTCAGTGATGTTGATGTGTTTCGTCTAATTCCTTGTCCATTATGCCTCTCATTTGGAGTGATAATGAATTTTGATATGTATCTATGAGTTCCTATTTATATGAAGGTTTTTGTTTGGTGATCATGTGAGGTTTTTTTTAGTGGTGTGATCCTTATCACCTGACTATGGTGCTGCAAATGCTTCAAGAATCAGGGCTCCAGCCATAGGCCTCGGAGTGAAGCTTTTCACGCAGTCAGGAAATCGATAGAGGTGTGGAGTGCTTGATTAGGATCCTTCCTCCACGGTTTTGGTAAGTTATTTTCTATTTCAATGTTTTGGTTCCTCATTTCTGTGAATTTCCCTTTGTCGCAACAAGCGTGGTGGACTTAACCCCTCACACAATGTCTATGGTTATTCCTTCATGGATGTGGGGTTTCAATAAATGTCCTTGTGTGGACCGCCTGTAAATATTAGGTGCAGTCTTGCTATTTCCTATTCATAGGTGGAGATTTTTGGGTAGTTTCTTTGTTTCTTTTGTGGTTTCAGTGGCCAAATTATTGGATCCCCTTCCCTCCCATCCCCAAGTGGCGGGGGTCCAGAACTGTGCTGAATGTGTTGGCCAAGTTCTTGTTTCCTCCGTTCGGGAGTGGGTGGTTTATATGTTCATGTTGTAACCCTATTAACATGGTATAGTAGGTTTTTGTAGGAGGGATTTTTTTGGGCTTGTGTGAGTGAGTCCCAACTCTAGCTCATGTTCAATTCTTGGCTATTCATTGCGAGTTGGTTTCTAATGGTGGGGAGACCCACCATGGGTCTCCTGGATTTTCATACTAAGAAAATTTCTAGTCCTAGTTGATTCTTAATGGTGGGGAGTACATTCTGGAATCCTTAGGTGTTGTTTTTTTTCAGCCGGAAAGTGTTATGGCTTTCCGGGGGCGGAAAGCATTAATGGTGGGGAGAATTGTCACACACGGTAATGTTTTTGTCTTTGTATTGATCCGGCCCATTAGAAATCCTAATCCTTTTCATGGGTATTTGATGAGATGAATCTTGAGTTTTGAAGTTTCATATATGTATAACCACCATAATTTGGGATCCCCATTGCTTGTTTAAGAGTTTTTTGAAGAAAGGGTGGTTACTTCATGATTTGGGCCAACCGTGAGCCCATTACCAGTTTTAAAAACTGAATTTGTTTTTTATAACTCTTTTTTTCATCCTTTTTCACCCATTAACCGTACCACTTGTCCAATACTGATATATTAAAATTTATTTTTCCTTTTGGACCCATTATAAATTCATAAGCTGGGTGAATTTGGGTTACTTATTTAGGTAATGGGCCAGCCCATGGGACCATTTCCTGTTTAAAAACAATAATTTGTTTCATTTATATCATTTTCATTTTTTACTATTTTTCGGTGATTCCACCTCCCCCTCGAAGCCAATAACCCTATCCTAGCCCTCATAATCGATTTTACCTCTTTAGAGCTCATGTGGGTCGCGGATTAGGGCGAATATTCTCAGGAAACCTCAAATCTCCCAGAATTGCCAAGGTAACTTTTATCATTCATAAATCACTTAATTCGTACTCTTTTTGCCACTAATCTTCTTCGCCTGGTTCTTCCAGACCTTAGGTGTCTCTCCAAGAATTTTCAATCCATTCCCTTTTCTCTAGGGCTTCAGATCTAATGGAATACGAAGAGTTTTCTAGGATGAAAGGTGAGATTCCTTCTCTTTTCTTCTTCCTCTTCCCCCTCCTTTCATTATTTCTTGGTTTTATATTGTACCCTAGTCTTGATAGACGTAGGGTTTTGTTATAAAATGTTTTTTGATAGGTTTTATGTTTTTTAGGTCTGGTATTTATATTTTTAGGGTTTATAAACCCGCGGCGGGTGATTTCGGGTGTGCGTTTCAATTACGCGGACGATTTGAGGTAGGATATCCCTTGCACATGCCTTTATCATAGTAGTTTCATCATTTTAATATTATCCTATACTGATATAAATGTTTATTATTGTTTTTAATCCTTTTTATAATTTTCTTGGTGTGCAAAGTCGTTGTTTAATCACTGTTATGTGAAAGATAGTGTTGTTTTGTCATGAAAGTGCTCAACAAGTGTTTGTTTAAATGTTCCATTATCATTTGAAAATATTTTGTGAGGTTTATAATCTGGTTTATGGTATTTTTAACATGTTATAGTATCTTGAATGAAAATATGACATTCAATTGGTGTTTTATTCCTTTTCATGTACATAAAATAAATTTTTTTGTTTAAAAAGGGCATGACATGTGTTCGGTAAATTGCCTGGTTGGCTTTTATGTGTGATGTGTGATTTAAAAGTTATTTGATTGGATTTATAAAGGAATTGGAAGAATTATAAATTTTATTTTTCGGTACTTATATTGATTTCCAATTTGTATTTGTTTTTAAAAACAAGTGGGTTTTAATTTACAACATATTTTGGCCCGAGTTGCCCAAAAATGGACCATTTCACATCTTTATGAAAATGGTTGTGTTTTGAATATGTAACCTGAGTATTATAACAGATTTATGAATGAGGTTTTCTGCTGTAAATTATGTTTATACAGATCCTTATTAAAATTAAAATGCATACTTTCATCAAAGGTTAGTTTTGAGAAAATGTTTAATGGCTCGTTTGGCATTTCCTAGAAATGAAGGAGTGTTTTACTTGTATATAACAAGTTGTGCAATTGGGATTGTTTTATGGTCCATTAAATGATTTTATTAAATGTTTATTGGGATGAAAACTATTATTTGGTTTGGTTATGATGTTTGTTTATAATTTAAAGAGTGTTTTTGAAAGAGTTTTATGTGAAAATCCTCAATACACTTCATGAAATTCTTTTACCAAAATATTTAGCGGTTTGTTGATTAGTGTAAGAAATGTGAAGAAATATTATTGGCTGTTTTTGTTTTTATGGTTTTGGAATGGAATGTGGATGTGAAATTTGTATTTGATAATATTTGTAACTTGATTGAGCACTAAATGGAATCTCGGGTATCTAGGTGGTCGGACGTGTACTAGTATGCTAGTGATTCTGTGGGGGTTGGCCCCTGTTTCATGTAGCAAGTTTGACGATGACAACACTAACTAAACTATGATGATGATGATGATTGGGGACCACTAGGTTATGGGTATGTTCCCTACTAGTGGCTCGTGCACGAGAATGGATATTTATTATGTTTACTTTCACCGAGATACGAGGTACCTGGGGCTCACAACCAACTAGTGCCTAGGGGTGTTCCTGTGACTAGTGCTCATTGGCTATTTTGTACTCACCGTCGGCATACGGTGTGTTTGGTTGGTAAATTCATTATTATGTGTTATTTATTTAAAAGTTAAAATTCTTTAATGAAACCCTCTTGAAAACTTTTTTCATTATGAAGTTGCACCTCTTTGAAAAAAATAGTTACTTGAAATTTTGTTTATTAAACATGCATGTTTTTGTCTGATAATTATTATAGCATAGAACCTCATTTGAAAAACATTATTTCATATCTTGAATTTGAAACTATAAATTGATGTTTCATTTATTTTAAAGGAATGTGCATTGGGAATAGAATATCGGGCTAACCTACTGAGTATTAATACTCACGCCTATAGTCTTCTTCTTTTTTTAGCCCTTGTGCAGGTTTCATCTTTAGTTCGATCACCTTGGGCGACTTTTGATCATTGTGTTGGAGAGTGACCAGAAGTGTCACATGGAGTTAGTTGGTCATTGGGATTGTTAATTTGATTTTTTGATTTTGTTCTACCTTTAGTTTCTTGTATAAATAATATTTTGTTCAATTTTTATATAAATTCATTTTGGGCTGTCCGTTTATTTCCGTTTTTTGTTTGATTGTATATATATGGGCGAAATCGGTCCCTTGTGTACTCTATTTATGCCCTTGGTGCTTGTCACTATCCCGGGAGGATCGGGAACGCCTCTCGGGACTTGTCGTGGGCTAGCCTGGGTGACCGGTTCAGGGTCGACTCGGGCTGGTTCGTGACATTATTAATTTATAAGTACGATTTGAAAGTTTATGAAAGAAATTTTCTTGAAAAAATATTAATTTTAGAAGTAACATTATATTTAAAAAAAATTCAATTTTATTTAAAAACCAATAATTAAGAATTTGAAACATGAGTGATATTTTTATAAAAATAATTATTTAATCACATTATATATTAAGTATTTTAAAGTTATTTTTATTACCATTATAAATTGCATAAAATAAAATGGATTTAAAATTTAAAATAATTAGGTTGAAATTATGTAATAAGATCTATTTTATTTTGGTCATAAAGGATAATTTTCCCTTCCAAATAACTCGTTACAATGATAAAATCGAAAATGGTTAATTGAAAATTCAATTGGTATTCAGTTGAAAACATATTTGAAAATCATATTTATATGGGTGGATGAGGACATATTCTACATTTTCACTTAATACCTTTATTATTTTTCAATTTTGTAACCAATTTAATCGAGACTAACTACCAATTATTAAAATATTTTGGGTATTTTCAAAAATGCCATTCCTTTTTCATTATAAAAGGGGAACTCCTCTCTTCAAATCACTTCACAGTAAAAGCAATTAGTGTTGAATAAAATTCTCCAAAAATTATCCTAAACATTCATATCAACCATAAATAGGTTTTTAAATTCTCAAAAGACCATCCCTTAAAGGATAAACTCCTTTTGTAATCGAGATAATCCAGGAAGTGAGGTATAAATTTCTAACTACTGCTTTCTTATCTCAATTTATTTATGTGAGTTGATTACTTATGAATTAAATTTCCCCATATTAAAATGATAAAATCAGTATAATTTTTAAATTATCATTCTATTATAATTATTCTAAATGAATTTCCCACTTTTCCCTTTTTTATTATGAAAAATGAAACCGTCATTCATGCATTGTAAAGACTACTGCCTCCACAACACAACATGTCTCATTTTATTCCACTTCTTTAAAAGGATGGAAATGATATGAAATTTAATATATATAATTATTATTTTAATTTAATTTTTTAGATTCTAAATTATATACCATATTACTCATTTTCCCTATTTTATGAAAAATGAAATCATCATCCATACGTATGTGTGGGATATTATCTCCATGGAATGATTGGTTTCCATTTTTATTTTCATCACTTCACTAAATAGATGTTTATGATGTTGGGTTTAATGGATAAATATTTTTTTTTATTAAATTATAAGGGTTTTGTACATTTAAATTGGAAAACCTGTTAACAATATGAGCATTAAACAACCTTAGTAAATTCAATTGTCCTAAATTTCATTCTATGAGAAAAAATGATTTTTTGTACAATGAAATAAAATCATATAAAATATATTTTTATTATAACTATAAAATACTAGGATTAAAAAATAATAAACACTAAATAATATCATTATTCTTTTGGTATAATTATATTAAAAATAAATCATTTCCTAATCATCAATTAATTATGTTATGAACTTATTTGGGTTGGTTTAACAACATACATGAAAAATGATTTAAATTTATTTCATGGATGAAAATTGGAAATTAATTTATTATGGTAAATCATATAAGTAAGTAAAAATGATTAATTTTTCATTCAGTAATGGTAATATTACATTTTAACTCATTATTTAAGAAAACACCCTTTATTTTCTAAGAATCATTGAAACATGATCATCACTAAATTCATATTTAAGGATCATAACAAAAAAACTTAAAATTAAATTATAATATTATAGATAATTATAAAACATCAATTAAAATACCTTTTATGATTTTGAAATGATGAACATTGGGATAATAATAAATAACAACATTACTATTACGCAACTAGTTTATGATGATCAAGATTACTCCCACGTGATATTAAAAAAATATAATAACAAAAAAATAGAAATTTAGAGAATAATAATAAGAAAAGATTATAAAAGGTTATATTTATGAAAATGTTTCTATAATGGTTCATTAATATTGCTAATATTTTATATAGGATGTTAGAGAATATTTTGACTAATAAGGAATAAAATACGGGTTTCTTATCTCAGTTTCACCACTTGAGACATATATCATATTATGCACCATTTTTTCTTAGGAAATCTAAATCTATCATAATGGTTGTATTTTACAGTATTTATGTGGTTTTTATGAGTCATATCATTGTATTTTCTAAATTTATTTTGATTCAAAATATGCTAATGTTTAAAGTGGATATGTAATTAAAATAATACTCAAACTGAAATGGTTTTTGGCTAATTTTATCTTCTATTCATAATTGTTTTTGAAATATATTCTATATGGGTAATTTTTAATCTTTATATACACACTAATAATTATTTAGATATTTAGGGTATTTTAAATGGTACACAATAATTTATTTTCTCCATGACTAATATTTTACCTAATGTGTTTTCTATAAATGAAACTACCTCATCTCCTCTTCTCAATTGGGAACCACTCCTTTTACATATCTGTATTCATTGGATACTTTTTAATTTGTCATTATATATGACTCAATAATTTTTTAAATTAATTTTATATAGTCTTTTTTTATATTTTAAAGTCTTAATTTTTTTAAAATGTTTTCCATATGGGAATTTTTTACCAAATTGTATTAGATTCTCTTTTTAACATTTTACTTCTGATAATGTATTTCTTACATATTTTTTATGTTATATAAAATATAATTTATAAAATTTTAGGGGTTTTTAAAATAAAATATTATCATTCATTATTTATAAAATATTTTTAACTAAATAAATGTTTTTAAAAATATCATGGATGTTTCATATTTCATAAATTATTTTTTCCTAATTATAATAAAAAATTATTTTCACATAAATCCACATATTTTGATATACCTTATTCTTGATCATGGATATTATATTAATTTTAACATACATCTTATTTCTCTAGATTAATTATGTTATATCCTTCCATTTTGGAGTAATGATACATCACTATTTTTTTCTTTCCTAATCATCTTTTATGAGTAACCTCATTTTTTTCTACCATTTTTTTCTTTGTGACTAATCTATATTTAATTAAATTAACTAAAGTGTGTTCAACTAGTTACCATAAATAAAATTATTTTGGAAATTATAGACATTACCATATACTCTTTATATATACTGTGTAAATACCATATGATTTACAATCTTGATTGAACAATATTTTGAATGAAATATACTTAATTCCATTATATACACATTTATTTTCCATGGGTTTAGCATGTTATTATTATTGATGTTTATTTTATGGAACATGTATGCATGTACATAATACAATAATTTGATCAGTGGGAATGGAATTTTTATCCATCCAAGGCATTGGATAAAAATTTATATTGAATGAGATGTTATGTTTGGGATTAGGTAGATAACTTGATCTATCATTGGACTTTTTACTCTATGTGATGATAGGTATTTGGGGATAACCTTGACATATTTTAATATTTTGATTCATTATGTTGTGATTAAAATAATATGTTTTCTTGATCCTTTGATATTAGTTTCTTTACACAAAATAATCATATTATGAATACTTGATTATAATACATAATTGACTGTGTGTATATTCTATATTTTATGTTTATTTTCCTTAAATAATTTCTCATACCCATATGTTTAGCTTATACTCACTTAGTATCTTTGATTTTTATCTCTTATGTTTACCCTTACTGAGTGTTTCAATTCACCCATTATTATGTTTTCATTTCCATAGGTAATGAAGGAAAGTAATACTTTTGGTAAGTCTAAAAGATTATATTGTGTAGAAAATTTTTAGGTGATATTGAAGACATGATATATATTAATCATTTATTTATATAGTGGAAAAATGTTCATTATTTAAAAATGATAGGGGTTATGTTATTTAATATTTTAGTTTAATTCTCTAAATATATAAAACTAAAATGTCTTGGGAATTTATTTCAATGAAATATTTTTATTTAAGTTATATGCATGAAATGGCCATGTTTGTGGCCAATTATACCTTGAAATCCCATTTAAATATTATATAGACTATAAAATTCATTTTTATGACACTCAACAATTAAAAAAGTTCTAATTAATCATACAAAATTAACTATATTTATCTAGAATCATTAACATCATCCATAAAATGTTTATAAAACATCTCAAAATCTATATAAAACCATAATCAACATGATTCATCTAATTAAACATCTAAAATATTCATATTTATCTTAAATTCTTTAAGAAACTTCAAACTAAAAAATCTATGTTGGATTATCAACAAACACCAATTTACAATTTTAAACACACCATTGGTTTCAACAATACCCCTTCGGCTTGTGGGAAATTATAGGCATATTATGTGAAATTAAACCACTCAATAAAAAAAGTTAGTCCCAAAAATAATGGAATTACTATTTATAATGAGTTTTGGAAATAAAATTGTATATAAAATATATATTTACTTGGAACTTAACAAAAAATGTAATCTCATTGATGTCATTAATGGATAAAATCACCATAAAAAGTATTTCTTGCATTGTTTAACATAAATATTTTGATCTACCACAAAATTTCTAGATTTATAGCTTCTTAAAGAGGGAATCCCATGAAGCATACTGAGACCAATGAGGTTTTTTAATTTTTTGAATAATATCCCATGAGAATCACTTTTGAATCATCATAAATAATCCAGAAACCCACTAGTCGATCTAGATAATTTTTTTTGGGTAATCTATTTATAAAGTAAGTCATTAAATCCATTTCGATAAATTGTGAAATTTATTTGAATAGCCATAATTAGGAAGAGTATTATTAATTTGATCCTTGCCAATAGTGGTATAATTTCTTTAACATAACCACCTTTAACATGTGAATAACCTTTTTACACCAATCATGAATTGTTTCGTATCACCTTTATATAGTTATCATACTTATTTTATAACACCACCTTTTTACAAATTACATTGTAATATGTCAGCCTCTGTAAAAGTTTCTATGTTTTATTTTTCTCTATTTGATCGAGCACTACATTCATTGATTTGATCCATAATTCATGTAATTCCCCTTATTTATATAATTATGGAGTCACTTGAGAAAATAAATAAACATGCGCTATGTTTCACATCATTTGAATTTTTATAGGAGATGTTTTTTCACTAATATTATTTGATTCATCAAACATAGTTTGTATCTTTTAATGTTGTGTTATTGTTCAATAATTTCAGTAGATTCCTCATCAAATGATTCAGTATATAAATCCTCTTCAAACAAAAAATTATGCGAGTAAATTTAATTTACCTAAGTTTCATCCTCCTCTTAATAAGATTTAATCTGATATTGAATTCAATAATTAATTCAATATTTTGATTTAATAACATAAAGACCATTTCATTCTATGATTTCATTCTAAATATTGTTAAAGATATTACAGGTTTTACTTTTTAATGAGTATCCAAATAATATCCATTTTCTAGTATATCCTTTTATATTAATTTATTTTATTATTTATTATAGATTATTACTTGTTTTCAAGTTGTTCATTGTGTCCTAGTGTTAACCTTCATCTATTCCACTTTTCGTATGGTGCCTTATTCTATCTAGGGTTTATTAAAACATAGGTTTTTGTACATAATGTCAGATGTACCTATTATTTGAAATAGGGTTGAGATATTCTACTCTTGATGAGAAAAGTTTTTTCCATGTTGTTTACCATCTGGTTCTACCTTTTAACCAGAACATTTTTTTCAGTGTTCTCATTGATGAAACATCATGCTTGATTTTATGATTTTCTAGATAAATCTATATATTATTTTATGTGTACTCAATGCCATTACTCAATTGAATTTTTTTTATCATTCTATTAGATTCATTTTTATACCTTCTTCTAAACAACATAATACATTCAATTTCTTATACTTTTTTCGACATGAATATAATGAAACCCATTCTACTATAATCATCAATAAATATTCTAAATAATTTATTACAATGTGTTTCAAAAACCTTCATGGAACCAAACAAATTGGTGTGAATTATGTCCAATATATTTTAATCACTTTTCTTCTTTGACTGATAGGTAGTTTTCACTAATTTCCTATCATTCAAGAACTACTTGTCTTCTCTTTTTTAAATCTAAGACATTGAATATTTACTATAGACTTTACTTTTGATAAGTTATCTATGATTATTGAGGGATATACTATAATAATTTATTGAAATAAATGTTTTTTTCTTCCATCAGGATGAGAATTTTTTTTCTCATTTATATTTACTCGATATAAGACATTTTTGGTTATCCAACCTTTAATTAATAATTTTTTTTCTTTTCCTTTGATAAAGAATCCCTTCCTACTAAATATGAATTTAATTAATAAGTCAAAAAGTTTAATAACACACAAATGTATTATATTGTTTATCATCCACAAAAATAATTTTACATATTATTCAATTCATTTTTATTTAGCCTTTGATTTCTACTTTATTATATTTTTAGTTATCGATCCTTCCCAAAATATACTATTTCATCAATAGGTCCCTTGTAATTCCTCAATAGGATCATTTTTCCTCTCATATGGGATTGATGTCCACTATCAAGGATCAAACTGATTATTTTGTTATATATTTGAGCTTAATATGAATAAATATTTTCTTTTTTATTCATATTCATTTCTTTCTTGTAGAAACTTAGTTGTGTTTTCTCACTGGTCGGTATCTCCTCATTTTCTTTTTCATAGGTAGTGATGTAATACCCTTCTACATCCAATACAGAACAAATCTTCTCGTAAGGAATCTTTCCCAATTTCAATGCATATATTTTCCATTATTTTTTTGGAATAATTTTTATTCCTCTTCTCCTATTAATTTATAGTGTTTTCCCAAAATTTTGTGAATGGTAAAAATATATAAATTTTTTTCCATCGATGTGATATATGTTATGTTATCATCTAATTTAATTTACTTAACAGTGATTCTCCTCTCAATTATCTTCCTACCTCCTTTAAATATGTTATTTTATGTCCATGATATCCATAAAACTAGTACTTTATCAAGGGAATGATATTATCATTACCTACCCACATATTTCTATATTCTGAGGGGCTTGTTTATATTTTTCATGATGTTTTAGAACTATAATCAATATTTTTTCCTTCATTATATGTTTCTATTGTACATAAATTTTATTTTGTAGTATAAAATAAAAAATAAATTTTTACATATTTAATTGTGTATTTGATCACTCAACACTTTTTAACACCTCCTAATCATTGTTTAACCCTTTTCTATAGTTCTTTATATAAGAACTCTCAAAACAATATATTGTTTTTAGGATCTATTAGTTTTATTTTATATTCTATCTTTAGTTTTAGAGTGACAACAAATTCTTAAGAGAAATACAATATCCTTATTATCTATTTTATTTAATTATTAAGGACATAAATCATATTTTATTATTATTCTATCATTACTTTTAAATCCCTGACTTCTCGAGATGTAGTTTGATCTACCAATTCTCTTCCACCACATTTTCTTTCTATGTAATTTTTTCTTCTAGTTGGTTTCCATTTTTTAATGATTCCATAAATTTCCCAATCATATTTTGATTTCTCTCTAGCTGAAGATCATTCTATTAAAGGTATGAATTGAGTTCTACCCCAAAGTCAATAATAACTTCTGGTTCCTTTTAGTTTTTAAATTCAGATTTAGCTTCTTCAAAAATTACAATCATCGCATCCTCTATATATGAGATAAATTGAATGTAATCATCTTGAAATTATTACTCATCTTCATCATCCAATTTTCCCACAAATAATTTCTATTAAATAATTTTTTTGATGGTTTTATATATTTAACATTTATTTTTAGAGGAAAATTTCACATTTTTTTTGGATTAACTACTACATCATCTTATTCCTCTTCCTTGGACATGTTATTTCAATATACATAACTTTTTCATAATTAAATTATTACAATGGTAAAAATTGGATACAACTGCGAAAGCGGAACATGACGCAATGAAGAAAATTACATTAAATTGCAAGCCTGGGGAATTGACCCCACAACCTGCGCCTTACCCCCAAACCCTTACCACCCTACCACCAACGGTGGGGTAAATTATTAAAATGGTAGATAATATTTATACTTTCCTTTTCTTATCTTAAATTTTCTCACTGTAGGTGATTTTTTTATTACTACTTCCTTTTTATTTTTTCAAAATATGATATGTACCAAGGCTATCTATGTCAATAAATGTGATATCCATTTATCCCTATCTTGATGTATATTTTGGTTTTTACCTCATTTCATAAGAAAACATATTGATATATAAATCATTAAGGTATAATTTAACATGATATTTTACAAAAATAGTTTATATATTTGGATTATATAATGGTAGAAACCTCCTTATAATCATTTTCACAACTTCCACATCTTTGATTTAAATATTTAATCCATTTATAGTTCTTATAACCTCAATAAGAAACTATCAATTTTTTTATTTGGTTTCATATTCAAATCATGGAATTTAGTATGTATTAATTATAGCATTTACTCTTTAAAATTTCTATCTCCTTCATATATGTTTTATATTTTACCCCAAATAGAATTGAATAATTTAAAACTCATTAATTTTTTTAATTTTTTTTTAAAATTATCTTCATAGATAATTTTTTGCCATTTTAACATCACAGAGAAATTTACTAGTAGCTTTAGTCATTGATAATTCCCTAGAATAATTAAATTATATTCCATGGATTACATGATAATAAACATCAAATATGTGATTCTATAAGTGTGACCTAGTTTGGTTATTTAAAATATAATAATTACACATATCATTCAAAGGAATATATTTTTTATTGATTGTATTTTCAATGATATAATGAAGGATTTTATAGATTAACCAAATTAAACCTTGTATCTCTAAAACCACCTGCTACAATAATAGTCCAAAATAATTCATTAGAAGGGGGTGAATTACAGTGTTATTGTTTTCTCATCTTTGATTAGATATTTTTATCATATTGGAAAGAACCCTAATTTTTCAATTTTATATAAAAAAATATCTGCATCATGAAAAATAAATTCGATAACATTGTTATTTTAATTTTTTCACCACTAATGTATACTCTTAGAAGCTTACGTCTACATTGGGTTAACATAGAAGGGGATATCACTACTCCTTATAGGTGATAAGAATATTTTGAAAAGATTCACTGTTAATCCGAGGGTCATTACTTATTTAAGACTATATAATAACTATTTCAAAGGGAGTTAAAAAATAATACGAAAAGAGATGTTTTATCATAGTAAACCATTAAAAAAAATAAACGCCATGTTACTAATGGAATTTTCATGGTGCTCCAATTTATTTTTATTTGAATAGATCTTAAATGATTTTTTTCATTTTATAAACTAAACAAATTATTATATATATATATATATATAAAATTATCCTTCTTATCTACTACATTTATTCAAAAAAAATTAACCACTCGATATACATACCATTTCAGTAGAATTATATATTGAATATTTTAAAAAAACATATATCATTTGATGCACCCCCTTTTGTGTACTATATTATATTTTTTAGATATCTCAAGTATTCCATGTTGATTCCATTTGTAATGCCCAAAAATTATAAAAGGAGAAAGTTTTATTTGATTTTTTATGTCACGTGAAACACCAAATATAAAAAATCTAGGAAATATATTTCTTTAAATTAAATCCATTCGATAGCTTTTAGAACACGCATCCATGTGTCTAAATAAACCGTAACATGGTATACCATTACAACATAGCTTTAAATTTGATGGTATAAATAACACAAACAAAATTATTACAATTATATTGTTTACACATTTTAAAACATGTTCATGGGACATATATTTTTTAAGAATATTATACGTATCATTTGAAAGAAAAAGAAAGGTTTTCTGAAAACATTATTTTTCATAAAAGATGGGGTAGTTTCACTTTGCATAAATAATTTAAAATTAATTTTTACAACTTTTAGAAATATTATTTAAAAAATAAATTTAATTTTATAAATCATCTGATCAAAAATTATAATAGGGTGAATTTCTGAGATTTTTAAAATGTATATTTCTTTAGAAATAGTGAAAATTACAGAATTTTAATTGAAAACTTTATTATCATTTAAAAAAATTATATTATTAAATTATATTATTAATTGGTTTTAAAGTAAAATTAGTTTAATTTTATATAAATTAATCCAATTTAGCTCATTTGAATCATTTTCATACTTATGTTGGATATAAAAATTTTATAAACTTTTGAACACTTTCTGTTTAAAAACCCTCTTTACCATAATGTTTTTTGGATTAATTTTACTTAAAAACATCACACTTATGTGAATTTAATTTTAAAAAATGGATTATATTTTTTGGAATCAGAATAATTTATAATTTTTAATAAGGTAAATATAATTTCTGACAAAAATGAATAGTGAAAACAGTAAAAATTAATTACTGCAATTAAGTTAAAAATAGATTTATCTGGGATTAAATAAAAAATATAAGGGTAAAAATTTTCCTAAAAAATTCCCCAAAACCTATTGGATTGAAATATTTTGACCTTATATATTCTTTTTTCTAGAATGTACAATTTTTAGGCTTTTCTATTATAATAAAATGGGCATGATTAAATCATTTCAAAAAATTATAAGTGTGACACTCACCTCACTTATAAATGAACACCCACATCCTCTCTTCCTCAAAAATTCAGACCTCATTGGTTTATCCAATAACGTCAAAATTCACATCCAAGAATCCCTAATTTCGTCCTAGAAGCCTTATTTTAGGATGAAATATAACTTAGGTAATAATTTTCTGCAAACCTAAAAAGGATACATGGAAAAGAGGTAATGTTCTTCAACATGTATTTTTATTTTATTTATTTCTCTGCATCCTTAAATACTTATTAAAACATGATTTTATTGTAATATAATTATCATAAATATAATTGGGTTTTTTGATAATATGTTCATGGCCTACAACTATCTCCACTTCCATCAAATTGGTTGTGAAATCATCGTTTGTGTGTACGCCAGACTACCACCTCTCGAAATGATGTTAATCATTTTTCAATTACCACATCTCACAGTTGGGTTTGATGATGAATATAAATTATATATATTATATTTATAATAAAATTATACCTATGCAGTTAATATATCATATATAACTTTTTTTCATTACATTTTTCGAGGGATATGATATCGTCACTAGTTTGTATGGCGGACAACAACCTCAAGAAGCGATGTGAATCATTTTTTCACTAACGCTTTACATGAAAGGTAATATGGGTAAATTTAATAAATATATGTGATATAAGTGAAATAATTATGATATTTATGAAATATTTATCATTTTCAAAAGATAATAAATTATTTTATTTCATACATTTTTACTCATATAAAGTTGATAGAATCATTTTTGTTCATGTGGACTACCGCCTTGGAAAAGATATATGACTCTTTTTTCATCAACACACCACATGGATGAAATATATAAGTATATTTAAATAAATAATATGTTAATTATGATGTTATTATCATTATTTGAAGTTGAAACATCACTTACCACATTTAAATAATGATCATTGAAGAATAGAAATGTTATTCATGCACATGTATAACCTACTGTTTCCATGATTATAACGTACATCATTTATAATAATGATATTTAATGATTGGTTTTAGAAGTATAATTGATGTATAATTATTAAAATTATGTCATGATTATTATTTTTTAGATGATTAAACTATATAATATACTCAAGGACTATAACTCTCATGACAAATCGTGAATGAGAAAATAAGTAAATTTATACCTGAAACAATGAAACTAATAAAATATTATTAACTAATGGGTAATAAGATATTATAATAGGATCATATATGATATTATAAATATTAATATTATTCTATTATAAGTTAATAACATGTATAAACCCACTATAATGTAGGTTAAATAATGTTCGACTTAAAGGAAGCATGAGGTAAGGAACTTCATTTCAGTTTCCCTTCATTGAGGCATATTGTAATATTATGCTCATAATTTATTTTATATAGTTCATATAATTAAACTTTTATATGTAATATCATTATTAATTATTAATTCATGGTATTTTATTTTTTAATTTGAATTATTTTATCCGAGGGGGTTTGACTAGAAAATTATAAGGTGGTAAAATGTTTGTATAATTTCATTTTTTTGTGATTGCTAAATTAGTCATGAAACAATCACTTTATTATAAAATCTATTTATATTAAATATATTTATAATGTTATGATGGATATGATAATTTACCCAAAAGTATACACTTTTTACATAAAATTATTACATTGAATGTTATTTTTTAATTAGGGAAATATTGATAAATTTAAATCATTTACTCAATGGGAATATTTATTGACAATAAATATTATTCGTGAATTAAATCAACTATTAGAAATAAAATAAATTAATTGTACATACATTTATGGTTGATTACCATTGATAAAATTCCCATCGATGCATCGACGGGTCTCATGAGACAAATCAGTTGGACAAACCTGATGGGGTTGTACCAAATAGTTTTAAATTGTCATGTGAAAGGTCTAAATAGTAGAAGTATGGTTGGCCAATCCAAATTGTTTCTTATCAAGTAGTTTTAAACCTTGTTTTGAGAGGTATTTATGGTATAGGTATTGTGTGAATGTGACAGGAAACCTAATAATTAATCATTTACTTCACAATGAATTCAACTATTATTATCCATGAGATTTTCAGAACGATATTATATCTTGATGCATTTCATTCTAAACTTATTGATTAAATGTCATGTGTTTTTAGTTTCTTTTACCTTTCTTATTAATTATTTATTATCTAGTAATTAAATTAAAGTAATTAAAATGGAATGTGTTTTTAGTTATTTACCTTTCCATGTGGATTATTCTTATTGACTCGCGATAGATTTTGTCGTACTTAACCCATTATGAGAATTCGACCTAAACATTATTTTTTTTCATTTCCCATGGACATTAAAAATAAAATTTTAAATGATTTCTTCAGTATTTAGATCATTTTATTTTTTTATTTTTTATGTTTTATTTTCTATTCCAAATGTAAAATGGGTATTTTATATGTATATTGTTCTCTAATACTGTAAAACTATTCAGTCCTTTGAGATGTGATTCCTTATATCTTATCCCATTGCAATAAAAAAAATACACCAGCGACTGGCTACTGGGGTCAGGTTCATTACAATATTTCCATAAAATATAATTTATATTTCTTTCATATCTTTTTTTATTTGAAGATAAATACAATACTTTAGGATATTTAACTCCTTACATAAAAACTCATATACTCAAACTGAAAAAATATGAGCATTTAAATTGGAATAATACAAATATTTTTGTTATTAAAAAAATAGAAACAAATAATTTCCTTTACTTATAATGAAAAAATCAACTCAATATCTCTTTATCACACTTTCTTTTTGTCATTTTATGATATTAACTAAAATATAATTATAATTCATCACACATATTTCCATTTAAATCTCTATTTAATTATATATATAAATATATCATTGATTATCTATAAAATTTTCCATTTAAGAATTCCCAATAATATTTAATTATTTATTCCACAAAATATCAATTTAATTATTGTACTAAAATAATCATTTATTTATCTAGTTAAATCTCCATAATAATTGGAATTTAAATATTTGAACAATTCCTCATATTTTCTTTTCATGTGATAACACCTATATAATTATTCATTTTTGTGTTTTCATATAAACGATACAATCTTACAAAAAAAATTGAAGACATTGGGTAAATGTTAGATGATATTTGAAAGACTACGTTCTATAATACACCAACCTTATTTAATCCAACACAGATTTTCGATTATTCGATTTAATCTGAAATAAATAAATAAAATCCTAATTTAAACTAACATTCCCTTAATAAATTATCAAGTTAATCTCACATAGTGTTTAAGGATTTAAATTTAATCATAAACCACTTCAATTTTTTTAGTTAATTCACATAATCTTCAAAAAATGTTTTTTATATGATTCTACATCAGTAATTAGTCTTTTATTCCAATATGAGAATAATCACTATGAATTAAATATTATATGACCATGGTATCACTATAATTAATATTGGGTAGTGATTTAGGATATAAGGCCTCGACCGTAAACATTATATAATCATGAGTTTCAGTCATGAATTTCACTTTCTTTCACTATGAGGATCTTTTCAAGTGCAGAGTTTTAGATAATTAGGCTAATGGATCATTTATAAAAACCATATAATATAATGTAGAAACTTCATATTGGTATCCATTTTTTCCATCATATGGATCTTCTTTAAAAACATGATTTGATTTCATAGAAACTCTTAAATACTTTCATCTTTGCCTCTTCAAATCCCTTAAAAATGCAGAAATCATATGAAAAATATTTAAAACATGTTATGAGAAAAAGAATCTCGGTAAAGGATAAAAAATTAAAGAAACTATTATTCCAGTGGAAACATTAGAACCCATGAAAACCCTTTCCTGAAAACATAAAAAATTAATCCTAAAGGAAAATATAATTCCACAAAAAATCATTTACTTTACCATTTGAAAATAATTGATTTCTGTGAAAAATCATTTATAAGCATAAAAAATTCTTGCAGTCACCTTGCGAAAACATCTCATAGAACCCTTAGAGAAACCTTATAGATTGGAATAAATATACGAACAATTCTAATATAATTATCTAGAGAATATAATCATTACCCAATGCATTGATGTTCTATCTACGAACACCCATCGTTTAAGCCATAGAAGGCTCACTCGATGTTATAAGGGCATACATATAATTTATAATTTCCAAGAACCACAACAAGAATAAATAATTTATTCTTTTTAAAAAATATTTTCAAATCGTATACAAATCACATTAACATATTAAAATACCATATTCTTTCAAAATACAATTTTCAATAAAAAAATTAAAATTTCTTCTGAAAACCCATTTTCAATTCTAAAATACTGAAAATGTTAAAGAGGGTTTTTTTCTTTTAATAAAACATGTAAAATTATAAACGAATCTATAAATTAAATAATAGATACAATGGAAGGAAGAGTTATTGTCCCATTCTATTTAAAAAACATAAAAATTTTCCTTTTCAAAACCTTTAAAAAAAATTAAAAGAGACATAAAATAAAGATTATAAATATTTTATTCCTATGTGAAAATATTTCAAATATTATTTTAAAAACATGGGCATGGAAGATAAATAAACTTTGAAGGAAAACATTAAAAGTTGATTTTTTAAGGAAAATACATTTATCACTTGTGAAAGACTTGATGTAATGCCCCGACCCTAGAAGACCGGGGTCAGTACATTATTATATATCATTGGAATGAACACAAAATATCAAGTCTCGAAAGACCGATTAGTTTAGTAGCCTTGGAAGTACTAGAAACATTTATAAGGTTTACATTACATCATAAAATGGAAAAATACAACAATATTGTTTCCATAGACAACAGTGAGATCCCATAGAATATCCCTACAAGTCAATCATAATATAATTCTTCACATCTTGGGAAAAATAAAACATTGAAAGGGGTGAGATCAGATGCTCAATAAGGATAACAATATAGAAAAATCTTTCATAAATAAGCATAAACATTTAAGGAAATGTATAAAACTAAAACAAAAGCCTTTTAAACATAAAATTAATCATAATATGGAAAATATAAATCAAAATAATGCCATTTAATTATTCACAGAGATATTCTACTAGTCTAATAATCACATTAAATACCAATAGCCACTTTCATAATGATGGAAAGCATAATGACAGACTTTCTAACCACGCAGTCAAGGCCTTGTGCCAAGAATAAAAATAAGATTTTGTCAAGGCCTTATGCCAAGACAGTAGTTTGTCTTATGAGACCTACCGATGCATCGAGGATCTATAGCGGGCTCCACTCATTACTTACTAAGTCCAATGTGTTCCTTATATGAAAAGGTTTAAACATAAAAAAAACATTCGTATTAAAACTGACATACGAAATGTCAATAATTTATAGATAAACCATGAATGGTATGAAATAACACGTCCACAGTCAAACATATCACAAAACTTTCAATACAATATGGATGTTTTGTATCATAATAAATCAAGTTCAAACAAATATAAAATCCATCAAAGGATGTTGACATAGATGAAATCAAAAAATTCGTAGAGAAATGTATCTTTCTATTTTTAAATCATTTAAAAGTCACTTAATTATAAAATAAAACATTTATATTTAAAAATATTCTTATAATATTGTAAGGGAAGCTTGTACGATGTTATAACGGTGAAAAATAGATGTACACGCCGTATAAGTTAAAAAACATTCTTTCCTTAATTTTTTCGAAATGGTCGTAAAGTACCTTATTTGGAAAATGATGGGATGATTCCATTCAATACAATTTATAAAAAACCAAAAAAGGGTATAAATTAATTTAACCAATAGTATAATAAATAGTAAAAAAATTGGAATTTTTTTTATGAAACATGGATGTGGATGATAAATAGGTCCCAGTAGATACTTACTTAAAAACAACCTCAGATAATAAAGAGATTGTGAAATTAACCCTTACCTTGTACATTTCCTTGGTTGAGGGTAGGTTAACCATCTATATAATGGTGAAATAATTGTTATTAATTTATATAATAATCATATACATTAATATGATATCATATATGATCTTTTAATAGTTCTTTGTTAATAATATCTGAGTATTATCGCCATTTCAGGTGTTAACAAATTCATTTTCCTTTATATGATTTGTTACGTAAATAATGTTAGTTATGTATAGGATGTGTCTTATTAATATTCAGAATTATATTAAGTCTTTAATCATTATTTTTAATCTTCTAATGAAAATTATTCTTGAATAGATACGATGGGGAATGAGTCTCATCATGTTGGTGGAGACGGTAATCCGTATGTACGCAAAAACAACAATATCATTATTTTGATATTAAAATAATATATAATTTGATGTTATATCATATATAAAGAATAATTATCATGTTATATTTATTATTTACATCAATTACACATCATTATTATACCCATCCGAAAAATAATGTGTTGAATAACAATTACACCACGACGTGGAGACAGTAAGCCGTACGTACACACGTATGGTGACATATCATTCAAAGGATGGATAGAATAATGAATATGGTTGCACCATATCTATAATAACATCATAGTATATAGAAGATACTGGAGCTTTTATTTTATAATTGATCCAACAAAGAAAGAGGGAATGGAAGAAGAAAGGAACTTGAAAGAGGTGATGAAATATTTACCTCTTCTTCAGGTTCTTCCTAGTGATTTGATAAAAAAGGATTCTTAGGATGGATTTATGACATAAGGAAAGACTCTAGGATAAATTTAGGTAAGTTGATATGGTATTTGGGCAGTGTTTTTCCTAGCCAAATGGATTTGAAGGTGTGAATTAGAGTGAAGGTGATGTGACCTTTTATAAGAGGGGTGACATGCACCTTAGGATAAGCTAGAAATATTTTTTTTATAATAAAATCATTTTCGGTTTATAATGGCTCCAAAATGAATTATTTAAAGGATAAGTTTTGGATGGGTCTAAGAACACTTAACCAATAGCTTTTAGACTGGTTTGGGTCACTATATTATCTTTATTGTTTATATTTAACTCTTATTTAAATAGTTTGACATTTACCATGTCTCTTTGTATTTTTATATTATATGGTTAAAAAAATACTATATACATCCAATAGAACCCCAAGTGGTTCATTAATGATACACCTATCATTATATAAGTATTTTGGCCGAACATTATATTATTAGGAATAGAATATCAATTAATAATATAATATTTGTTGTAAAAAATCTTTTATGTCAATTTTGATTCTATTTGGTATTTTATTTTTGTTAAATTCATAAAAGAATTATTACTTAGAAAAAAATTCATCTAATCAACCGTAACAAGTCATATTAACCTAGAGAATCAGTTTAATTCATAAAAAGTCTAAAATTACATTTATTTGGATGTTTATAATATCAATTATTTTAATATTTCTTTAATTAGTTAATTACTTCATCAACATTGTGTCATAAATAAATTAAATTATTTAAAGTCTAAAAAATATAAATAAAATAAAATTTTGCATTAAATCTTTTTATATTTATAATGAATATTTATAGTAGAATTTATCTTATGTATATCCCTATATTAAAAATGGTTTACTTATTAAACTTTGAATTTAACACTTTTAACTCTCCTTTGAATTAAATAATAATAAATGTACTAATCTAATCCAAATGGACTTGAATGATCATATTTTATTCCAAAGGTTTTTTAGGTCGAATTATACTTATCCAATAGAATTATGACATGTGTTAGGGTAATAATAATATCATTTTTACCCTTAATTACCCTATTTACTTTTAACCATGGTAAATAAAAGCCAAAGGTTATTATTCACCAAAAATTATTTTCATCTTATCGAACCACATTTTACATACTGATATCAACCGTGTCTCTCGGATTTTTTAAATTCAACTCATAGAAAATATAGAATTAAGTTTTATATAAATTTTAAAATACTCATAAGAGGTGGGTAAAAGACGGTAAAAAGTTCAATAAAATTTTTTTATATATAAAATTATTATAAACTAACTCCAATGAATTAAACTGAACTTATATAGGTATTATTTATCTATTTTGACCTAAAATAAATTTAAATAAAATAAATAATTATTTAAATTAAAATTCGGTATTAAACTATAACTCATTGGTTTTCACTATTCATTAAAAATTGAAAGTTTTCAGAAAATTACCAAAAATTTCACCATAAGATAATTTTGATATTCAAAATCCAAAAAAGAAGTCCATTTTGAAAGATAAAATTTATAAAATTTAAAAAAGTTGGTATTACTATTCATAACGTCTAGTTTTATTGGTTGTGGTGTGTTAGGACTCGACATTGCGTACAACGCACAATATTGTATTATTCAAAGAGATGTGCACCGTTGAATCTTGGGGTGTTACATTCTCACCTCCTTCAAATAATTTTTCTCATCAAAATTTCTAGAATATTACTGCATAAAAAGACTCGGGTCGTTCTTCTTCATAAGTTCCTCGGGTTCCCACGATGCTTCTTCCATCTTATGGTTTCTCCATAGAACTTTTACCAGACGAGTCATCCGGTATCTCAACACTTGTTCTCTTATATCAAGAACCCCAAAATAAGATAGATTGGGTTCCAGTTCTAATGCATCATAGGTGAGTACTTGCGTTGGTTCAGGCATGTATTTTCTCAAAAATGATACGTGCAACACATCATGATCTTTGGAGAGACTTGGAAGCATTGCAAAACGGTAAGCACCAACCCTGATTTGTTCTAGAATTTCAAAGGGTCTGATGTACCTGGCACTCAATTTTCCATTTTCACCGAAAATTACAACACCCTTCCATGTGTTGGGACCAAGTAGGATGGAGAAGGAAGTTTGAAGAGTTATTTTTTGCAGAGTATTGTCTTTGGTTGTCAAAGAAGACAAATCATTTCACTTTGTAAAGGACTTGAAACCAAAATATGCTTTGTGGCTATGTATTTCAAAAATATCATAATTTTGGAAACTTGGGATGCAAGAATATGAAGGAAAGGGGTAGAAATTATGATGTCAGTCATATACAGTTTTGATTGGAAGGAATGATGCTACTAGAAGATAGGGAAGTTTCAATACTTCTCATTGTAATTCTAACAATGCTAAATCTGGTCTATCAAAGGATATATATCACAATAGTGGAGTTCATGATGAAAGATGAAGAATGGTTATGGGAAGTAGTGAAGAAAGAAATGAAAAAGGAATAGACAATCTGAAGATGACACAAAAGAACATTGAAAAATGGAAAGGGCATAAAGTGCATGACAAATTGGGCAGAGTGCGCGAAAAAATGAAGGCTACACCAAATAGGAGTAGGTTGTGTGAAATATTAGTAGGTTGCACAAAATATTAGTAGGTTGCGCAGAATCTTAGCAGGATGTGCGAAATAATAGTAGGATGCATGAAAAATAATGTGGTGCGCGAAATATAGGAATGATGTTTTTCATGAAAAAGGTGTTTCGAGACCAGAAGCTCGAAAATTAGTAAAGGAATTGTAAGGGTTGGTGTCATAAGAAGAAACTGTTTTGTACTTTGATTACATGAACGTTCACTTATTACATATTGTTCATTGTTCTGCATGAAAATAATATAATAATGTCCTGGAATATTTGTTTTATTAAAAAGGTCATGGCAGATCCCTGCTATGATGAGAACCTTGAAATTCTATAACAATATTATTAAATAAAGTTCTGAAGTTGGATGACATACTATGATAATACACATAATATACAAACTGTCATGTGCGAGTACTCGTAAGAAGACGAGACTCTCTTTCATGGAGTTCACACTAGGTAATCTCCATGATGGGAGATTATGAGAACAGACCCGCCATTAGTAATTCCGAATGTCTTGGTGTCATTAGAAATTACTATATGAAAGTGTGTGTAATGGTCCTTAGACTAGAAGATTATCATTAACTCATGTCATTACATGCGCACTTAGATTTACTTACGAAAACCATCACGCATATAGTCATTGGGAAGTAGGGTATGTTGGGTGCATCACGAGTGACATGTTTTTAATGGATAAGTCGAGGAAGGATTTGTCCCTTCCATTTATGGAAGTTGATTTCCCGTCCCTTTGATTTAAATAGAACTATCGCATGAAATTCCATGGCCATGGTGTAAACGACGAGTTTTTTTCAGGTAGTCAAAGAACAACGGATCAAGCATATAGGTTTATGACACTGCCATGAAACCTGCTTGATGAGATATTGAGACTAAGGGATTAAATTACACATTAAGTGTTCGTACGAGGTGATAAGTCAATGCACCATCAACATCTTTCGCTTGGGTGCCTTGACCCATTTCTAGATAGTAATCTTGGACTTTAGGCAAGACCACCTAATGCCAATGAGAAAGGGGCCTAGAGGGTCACACACTAAGTGAATTCAAGAATATTAAGTAGAATAAAGATTATTCCCATACGTCATTTAATAATTATTCAAGGAATCCTAAATCGTTTTAATGATAGAGGAAGAATAAAATGAAAACAAGTACACGCCGTGTATTAATCATTACATGTCGTGTGGTTTTTATTTTGAAAAAAAGTACATGTCGGGTATTATTAAATGTACATGTCGTGATGTTTTCATTTTGGAAAGGAAATGAATAAATGAAAACAAGATATACACGCCGCGTACATTGAATGTACACACCGTGTAGTTTTCAATGAAAAACAAGTACACAACGTATATTTATTAATACACGCCGTGTAGTTTTTCTAGTCGGGATTTGAGGAAATATTGTTTTATTAAAATATATTTATTATAATCAGCGTGGGAGAATGTCGAGGAAATAATGACTCGACATGGGGTTTTCAAAAGGGAGTTAATGAAGTAAATAAAACATGTAACGCGTTTATTTATTATCATAACTCTACAACCTCAAACCTAATTATAAATATCCTTAGAACCCCAAATATTTTCCTAAGACAAGAGAATTTTTGTGCACAATAATTCTGGAGAATTCTTTCAAGGCCAAAAGAACCTATTCCTCCATGAACGCTCTCAAGACCTAGAGAGATCCTTTTCCATCGGATCAAGACGATCTAAGTCAGACAACACAAGCAAATGTTTCTCCATGATAGCACCTAGATACTCCTTTGGAGATGTCCAGAGATATGAGGTGCACGTGTGGATCACCTCTAGAGGAAGTCTACACTTGGCTTCTGCGACGCAACGACAAATTACATCAGAACGTGATAGAGAAT
Source organism: Viscum album (assembly GCA_963277665.1). Lineage (NCBI taxonomy): Eukaryota > Viridiplantae > Streptophyta > Magnoliopsida > Santalales > Viscaceae > Viscum > Viscum album. Next base: position 795,163,855 of record OY728126.1, on the reverse strand, counting down.
AGAAACAAAGAAAGAACACCAAAAGGTACTTCTTTTCAATTAACTAAATTAATTATAATCAACCTGTAATGATCCTACTTTGTGGTTCCAGAACATTCCTTTTCTTTGTCTATTTCTGTTATTCGATCCGTGGAGACTGGAATTTATCGTCGTATTGATCTCGGATTGATCATTGTTAATGACAAAAAGCCATGTGGGCACATCCACCCATGCGCTTCCACAGCGCCCGTAACCTTCAAATGGTATCAGAGGGAGGTTACAACATTGATTATAGTTATTTATTTTTTGATGATAATTTATGCATTTATATTTGATTTAATTCAATATAAATCGTTCTATAAATCTGAATAAATGAGATCTATTCTTCCTCCTTCGTTTCTCGATTCATATCATAGAAATGACCTTTTAATTTTATTTTTGATTAAAAAATGAGGATATCATCTGGAGGAGCCTCTCTTTCTGTCTGTACAACATGGAAATAGACAGCGTGTACTGAAAACTACAGGCCGTGTACTTAGGTTCAACGTACCGTCACTAGTCCGCCAAACCACGTCGTGCGAATTGAGTATGCCTAAGTATTTATTAGGCCGTGTTACCAAAATTAAACAGCGTATGGGAACTAGAATACATGGCGTGTATGTTGGAGCAACACACAATGTTGTCTGATCTGACCCAAGTGAAGCAATGTACAGAGGAGAAGCTGCGTACCACATACATGGGATTTCCAGGCCGGTTACCACATAACAAGAAAGTACACACAGTGTATGATTTATCTACACATTGTGTACTCCAAAATTTCCAAAGTACAAAAAATACACCAAAGACCCTGGTGTGTACTTTGGATAAAATGTGAAATAAATACACGCCAAGTAAATATAAACTACAGGCTATGTACTTTATAGAAATGAAATTTCACTAGGTTTCCTCCAAATATACAAAGACACCATACATGGAATATGGATGAGAATAATCTCAAGGAAATTCAGAAAGGAATTTATGATAAATAATTGATTAATTATAAGATCATAAATAATTAATTTCAAGCACGAATTATCTTGAATTATAGAAATATTAAATGAATTTGAGTTCTAAATATGTGTAAATGTCATTTCATGCCATGGATGATCATGAGATACACCAAATTCCCTTTTTTATGTGTGTACGGTTTCATTTAAATTTGATTAAATTCATTGGTTTGTGAGCCTTCTTCCAATAAAATGTAGGGTCGTCATGCCCATGGTTTCTTCAATGTAAACCCCATGTAATGGAGGATCTCCCAAGCCAGAGGAGATGGTTTGAAACTCGAAGCTAAAGCGAAACCAACCCAAGAAGATACAAAGGTAAACAGGTGGGAGCTGCAAAACATGAACCATCGGTTCAAAGTGTTTTTCCCTAGGTCAAGGTTAGCTTATCAAACCACTAGATAAGATAACCAATAAATCCTCATGATCATGCTATCTTGTTTTATTTAAGTATGATTACATGGTTTATTTATTATGTATGTGTTGTCGCGATCACATAATTAATAAAATGAACAAGCATGAAAAGATGGAATAAAATAAAATCCAAACTATGTGTAAACATTATCGGAACATGGTTAATTAATTAAGCAAGCATCATTTAATATTAACAAGCATGTGATAATGAAAAACTAAGCATAAAGGATTAAAATCCCTCAATACCATATTAAGTCAGACCAAGCCTTTTAATACTTGATTAAGGGATATACTTAATGAAACTATGTGTTTGACCAACCCCTGTTGGGACACTTACTTTTATAAAGGAAGCCCTTATGAAAGGATTTAGGTTGACTTAACCATATTTCATCAATAGGAGTAGCCCTTGATACAATTTATGTAATATTTGAGGCAAGAGTTGAGAAAATCCAAGTTAGGATTTCAAGATTGGGGAGTACACTCAACGGATCAAGGAACTGTAAGTTCACAGTTAGAAAAGACCTGCCTACCTAAATACCCTCAAATAGCTTGACCAACCCTTGTTGGGGTTATGCAAAGGGGATTATGGATCCTTTCCACTAGAATGTCAAAGAAACTAGACATTCTGAGTTCAATGGTGAGGGCTATTGGGACTTGGTAAAATAGTGGGAGACTTAATTAAATTTATTATTTCTGATAAAATGTAATCAAGAATGTACTGATAAATCTGCTCTTTTAATTTGTAGAATACAACAAACTCATCAACCACCTTTTCTCTGCGATCAATTGTGGATAAATACAACATCCTCACTGGAAGTAACTTTCAGGAATTGTTTAGGCACCTTCGGGTTATCCTATGCCATGAGCGAAAGTTTTACATGCTAGAGTCCTCACTTCCTGATTCTCCTACCCCAGGGGTGAGTGATAAATAATTAATGGTCTATGATCAAAATTTGAGTGATGAACTCAACGTTCAATGTTTGATGCTGTCATCTATGTCTTCTGAGCTCATGATGTCTCATGAAGATAGAGATGCCTACAGCATGCTCGAGCACCTCCATGGTCTATACTAGGAGAGAGAAATATAGGAAAGGTTTGAGATCTCCAAGGATCTATTTTAGAGAAATCTTGTAGAGGGTTCCCTAGCTGGGACTCATGTAGTCAAGATCATTGGGTACATTGAGCGCTTGGAGGTTCTAGGGTTTAAACTCCCCGAAGAACTGGGTACCAATCTCATTATTGCATCACTCCCCCAGAGCTTCTCAAAATTTGTTGTGAACATCAATATGAACAACATTGAGAATTCTCTGTCTGATCTTCTTATCCTCATTTTCCAAGTGGACAATGACATTAAGCTTGAAAAGCCTTCTGTCCTAATGGTGAATTAAAGGAAAGGGAAGGTGAAGAGCTTTAAGCCCAAAGAATCTTCAAGGCCTTTCAAGAAAAGGAATATTAAAAAGGAGTCAAGATAACATGAGGCTGTATGTTTCGCATGTGGCAAGAAGGGCCACTGGAAGAAAAACTGCACCCAACCAAGGAAGAAAGGGGAAGCTTCATGTGCATTTGTTATCAAATGAAATCGATCTGTTTCTACTAATTGGGTATTAGATACTGCTTGTGGGTCTCACATCTATATGAAAATACAGGAACCAAGTAGATTTAAAAATATTGACCGAGGTGAGGTGGATCTACGAGCATCCAACGGATCCAGACTTGCTGTTGTAGTTATCGGAGACTACCACCTCTCATTGCCTACTGGGATGGTCTTGGTTTTTAAAGGATGTTATTATGTACCTTCAGTAACCAAAAACATTATTTCAGTATCCAGATTAGATACTGATGGATTCATCTTCAAGTTTGTAAGTGGATGTTGCTACTTTTATAAAGATATGATTTGTTTTGGTAGGGCACATTTATATAAAGTCCTTTATGGGTTAGACTAGACAAACCAAGTAATGGCAGTCGATGACAAAGTGAATTCACATGACTAATACCACACCCAAATTTGGAATCACTGGCTATGTCATGTCAATGAGAAATGTTTGACAAAATTAAATCAAGATGGATATTTAGATTCTTTCGAACTAAAACCACTTGGTATATGTCATGCGTGTCTACAAGGCAAAATGAAAAAATCCCCATTTAGTGGGAAATGTAAAAGGGCTAAATAGCTTCTAGAAATAGTTCACACAGATGTGTGTGGGCCATTTCTAGTTGAATTAAGGGGTGGGTTCTCATACTTCATAACTTTTACTAATGATTTTAGTAGATATGTATATATATACTTAATGAGGCATAAGTCAGATTTTTTTGATCGATTCAAAGAATACAAGAATGAATTTGAGAACCAGCTTGGTAAGAAGATTAAGAAACTCTGCTTAGACAAAGGAGGAGAATATCTTAATCAGGACTTCATTGATTTATTATGGGAGTTTGGGATTCTATCTCAACTCACTCCTCCTTACACACCTCAATGGAATAGTTTAAATGAAAGGAGGAACCACACCCTGTTGGACATGGTGAGATTAATGATGAGTCATATGAGTCTTCCATTATCTGTTTAGGGATATTAATTACAAACAATAGCACACATACTAAACCAAGTACCAACTAAATCAATAAATGGTATTCCATACGAGTTATGGACTGGATGCAAATCCATGTTATCAAATTTATATATGTGGGGTAGTGAAGAATTTGTTAAGGCCTCTTCAGATAATAAAATTGCTCCCTGAGGCACAAAGTGTATCTTTATAGTATATCCCAAGGAAACAAGGGTATATTACCTATACAACCACTCAAACAAAAAGGTTATAGTGGAAAGACATTCCATATTCCTAGACAAAGAGAATATATCTAAAAGAGGTAGTGGGAGCGAGATAGACTTCGATGAAGTCGAGGCTCAAGATCCATAGGAGTTGGTACAAGAACATATTCCACAAAGCCCTGTGGAAGAACAATCTGTTCCAGAGACACAAGAACTACGTAGGAGCACAAGAGAGGTGAGAGAACCAGAATGATATGGTTTTCTTGTCACTAAGGATGGTGACTCATTATTGTTTGAAAATGATGATCCTCTTACCTACAAGGAATTAGTTGAAGGCATAGACATTTCCAAGTTGCAAGAAGCCATGAATTCTGAAATGGATTCCATGTACCAAAACCAAGCCTGGATTTTGGTAGATCCTCCAGTTGATGTAAAGCCTATTAGTAATAAATGGGTATTCAAGAAGAAATTATACATGGAATGGAAAGTCAGCACCTATAAGGCACGACTAGTTCAAAAAGGTTTTAGACAGCGTCAAGGAATTTACTATGATGAAACCTTTTCACTGGTTGTGATGCTAAAATCCATCAGAATCCTATTGGCCATTGCCACTTACCATGACTATGAAATTTAGTAAATGGATGTCAAAACAACATTTCTTAATGGGAATCTCCTGGAAGATGTCTACATGACACTACCGAAAGTCTTTGTGACACAAAAGGATTCCAACAAAGTATACAAGTTTTAGAAATCCATTTATGGATTAAAACAATCATCATGGTCATGGAAAATTTGTGTTCATGAAGTTGTAACAGAATCTAGATTTGTTAAGAACGAATTTGAACCATGTGTCTACAAAAGTTTTAGTATAAGTGTAGTCGTTTTACTAATTGTATATGTTGATGACATATTACTAATTGGAAATTAAGTACCTGTCTTATAGTCAGTTGAGGCTTGGTTGCATAAATTCTTTTCCATGAAAGACTTGGGCGAGGTAACATATATTATAGGGATCAAGATCTATTGTGATAGATCCAAGATAAAGTTGGGCCTAAGTCAAAGTACACACATTGACATGATACTGAATAGATTCATTATGGAATAGTCCAAGAGGGGATTGTTGCCAGTGTCACATGGCATTCATCCTTCTTAGAAAATGTGTCCTCAGACACATGAGGAAAGAAAGAGAATGTCAAGGATCCCTTACACATCTGTGATTGGGTCAGTCATGTATGATATGCTATGTACAAGGATAGATGTTGCTTATGCATTAAGAGAGGTATGCAGATATCATGATGATCCAGGAGACCACCATTGGATGGAAGTCAAGACTATCCTTATGTATCTATGGAATACTATGGATATGTTTCTGTTTTATAGAGGTGATGAAGAACTAGTTATTAGAGGACATGTAGATGCTAGTTTCCAGACTAATCAAGATGACATGAAGTCGCAGACTGGATACATATTCAGTTTCAATGGTGGTGCAGTGAGCTGGAAGAGCTGAAAGAAAAGTGTGGTGGAAGATTCTACAGCAGAGTCCGAGTATATCGCAGCTTCTAAGGCATCTAAAGAAGAATTTTGGATGCAAAGCTTCATCCAAGAGCTAGATGTAGTACTGAGCAGTAAAGATCCTATCAGACTCTATTGTGATAATACTACAGCGGTGGCACTTACAAAAGAGCCAAGGTCACATCAGCGGACAAAGCACATACTTCAGAAGTATCATCTCTTGAAGGACTTTTATCAGAGAGGTGAAGTTGCAGTGAGCAGTATTTCCATAGGAGAGAACGTGGTATACCCCTTTACTAAAGCCTTGACTCAACAGAAACATGATCATCATGTGAGGTCTAGCAGACTAAAAGACATAGGCAGTTGACTCCAGTCCAAGTGGGAGTTTGTAAGGGTTGGTGTTTTGAAAACCAACTGTTTTGTACTTTGAGAACATGAATGTTCACTTATTATATATTGTACATTGTTCTGCATGACTATAATATAATAATGTCTGTTGAGCCAATATGGTTTTCCTTATGACTTTTCCATTCCTTCTTGTTTTGAAAATCACAAACACCTTATCTTTAAGAAAATTTCTTTCTTAAGGAAATTTGATTTTATAAGGAAAATAGATTTCTTAAGGAAAATTGCGTTTATAAGAAAAATTATCCTTATCACTTTTTCATCCATATTTTTCTTAAGTATGAGATTCGGATTCATTTTCTCGGAATCATTGAAACTTTGATATAAAGCATTCTGTTTTAGGGTTCAGATTCTGGATAAGAACTATAAGGAAGTTTCATTCCGAATTCCGGATATGAACTCTGACTAAGTTCTATTCCAGATTTAGGATACGAATTCTGAAGAATAATTCTCATTATGAATTCCAATGAAGAATTCCCATTACTAACTCTAATGAAGAATTCTCATTACGAATTCTCATTACGAATTCTGATGAAGAATTCTCATTACGAATTCTGATGAATAATTCTCATTACGAATTCTGATGACAAATTCTCATTACGAATTCTAATGAAGAAATCTCATTCCGAATTCCCATTACGAATTCTGATGAAGAATTCTCATTACGAATTCTGGTGACAAATTCTCATTACGAATTCTAATGAAGAAATCTCATTCCGAAATCACATTCCGAATTCACATATTAAACAGAATTTGAGTATCTTTGTTTTATACTCTGAATTAATTCAGACTCCGAAAAATATATTTGTTTGACTCCGAACTTTTATATTGCTTACATTTCTTAAATTTTTCTACTCTTTACCATTGTGCTTTACACTCCGAACCTTCACTCCGAAGTTTTCATTCCGAACTTTTATGTTACAGTTTAAAACGATGTCGTACATTCTGTTACACTTGTTTTGATATAAAACGATGTCGCCTGTTTTGTTATAAACTAACCGTTGTCTAAGTGACACGTGTACAGGTCCCTCCGAACTTTAAGGAAAATATGACCGTTGGAGATGGAGGCAACCTTACCTATAAATAAGAGCTCATTTGAAAGAGCTCGTAGCTAATAGCTTATGAAAGTGCTGAAAGGCTGACAAATTTGCTTGAAGTGATTTCTAGAGAGAGAGGCTCTTATTAACTCTCAAATCTTCATGCGACTCCGAATGTTGGTGATTACATTCGAGGTCATCCGGGGATAGGAAGACAGAGGTGCCGACTACCTTAAAGTTCGAGGGCTTTCTTGCTGAGGAAGACAGAGGTTTCCAACTACCTTGAAGTTGAGGGCTTGCGGGGATAGCAAGACAGAGACTCCGATCTTCGTATCGAGGGCTTACCCTGGTGTGGGTAAGACAGACTTGCTTGAAAGTATAAATCAAGGGACCTTTATCCAAGGTTGTTGGATACCCTTCTCTTTGGGTTAAAAGAATTATATCTTGTTACTTGTAGTTTTACTACTTGATTCTATTCCGCTGCATTTTGTATTATAAGGAATGTATAACTTTCTCATAATTCCTTACTTGTACTCTGATTCATTTAGATTCTATACGCTTTAAGGTAGAATCTCATATTGTAATTTTTTTAAGATTCAATTTCCGGAACCATATTTCCAGAACTCTCATTCGGAATCTCTTTCCTAGTTTACATTCTGTGTTAAGAGGTGTTGTGAATTTACTTGGTTTAACTTTGTTAAACTTAGCCTTTTCCTTTGCTTAAGGAAAACATATTTATTCTTAACTAACTTTAAAGGTTCCAAAGGAATTTTTAAAGTATACAATTCACCCCCCCCTCTTGTATATTGAGCATCTCATACTATATTTCGATCCTACAATTGGTATCAGAGGTTGGAAACCTCTTACTCTATACCAATCTTACATTTGGTTTCAGAGCAGGTCTCTGAAATACTTGTACTCACATACAAGTTTTTCTTGCTCATTTTTTTTCCTTCCGAACTTTGTCATTCCGAATTTGTCCATTCCGAACTTTTCCCATTTCGAACTTTGTGATTACGAATCTTTGCTACTAACAAGTTTGTGTGCAAAGTTATTTCTAGTATGGCAGGAATTAATGTTGGATCTATTGACAATCTGAATCCTACAAGACCACCTATCTTTGATGGTAATGATTATGAATACTGGAGAGATCGTATGAAGACATTTGTTATCAATACTAGAGTAGACAACTTTGTTATGCTTACTGGTGATTATAAAATTCCTGACAAGGAAGTCAGAACCATTACTAACCAGGAAAAGCAAGAATATCAACTCAACTATAAGGTATGCAACACTTTACTATGTTCAATGACCAGAAATATATATATCCAAATTTCTTCTTGTGAAGCAGCTAATTGTATATGGAATAAGTTAGAGGTTACACACTTTGGGACTTCTAAGGTGATTGAGACTAGAAGAGACATGCTTAGAGCTGAATATCATGGCTTCAATTTTCCTTATGGAGAACCTATCTGTAATGTTCAACAGAGATTTATCAATATCGTCGATAGTCTACAATCTATGGGAGAGAAAGGTTTAGATGATGAAGCTCTTGTGGACAAGATAATTGACATTATTACCAATGAGTGGGAATCCAAGAGAACAACAATAGATGAGAACAGGAAGGTCACTCAAATTACTCTTGATGAATTATTTGGAACTCTTCTACAACATGAAACAAGAATGAAGAGAGATGCTGACAACATCAAGAAGAAGAATGGAAATGGTACTCTTGCTTTTACTACAACTTCAAATCAGATGAATGCTAAGACTCCTGAGAGAGTAACCAGATCCAAGTCTAAGAAAGTCATTTTCCAATCCGAATCTAGTGAGAGTGAAGTTTCAGAAAATGAATTAGCCAATCTTGCTCGAAGGATGAACAAGATAGCTGGACAGAGGAACTTTCAATCCAAGTATAAGAAGAAGGATAGGAAAGATAATAAAGATGTAGAAGTTACTTGTTATGAATGTAAAAGAGCTGGACATATTAGACCAGATTGCCCTATGCTCAAAAAGAAAGAAAGAAAGGAAAGACATTCAGACAGGAACAGAAAGAAGTATTATAAAGCTAAAGCTAAGAAAGTTCTGAAAGCTAATGACACCTCGAGTGCCAGTGGTGGTGACTCTTCAGATGAATCTTCTGATTATGAATCTTCAGGACAGAAGAATCTTGGTCTTATAGCCAGATTACCTATTGATAATCATTGTCTTATGGCTAAGGTACGAAATGCTGAATCATTGACCATTGTTTCTTTAAATTCTAATGATAGTAAGTATTATAACTCTTCTGATGAAGAATCATCTTCTGTTGAGGAAAATACTTTACCTACTTTTGAAGAAGTCACTAGATTTGCTGAACTTCTTGAGATTGAGAATTCCAAACTCAATAAGAAACTTGATAAGGCAAACTCTAGGAATTCTATACTTACAAAAGAGATATCAGATCTTTCTAAAGATCTTGATAAGAAAAATGATGATTTTGAAAATATTTCAAAAAATCTTGAGGAAGTAAGTTCTGAGAAGAATAAATTTTCTAAAGAATTATAAAAAGTAATTTCTAATAAAAATGTTTTCGAGCCTAACTCATGTTCTAAAACTAATGATGTTGAGGATAAAAACTTGGTTGTAAAACTCAAGTCCGAAATTTTTTCCTTAAAGAAGTGTTTATCAAACTTTACCCATGGTAAAGAAAATTTTGATAAAATGTATTCCCAAATACGACCTTTAAGAAATAAATCCGGATTTGGTTATACCCATGCAAAACGTATTTTCAGTAACAATTATTTTGTTCCTCAAAGTGCCCCATTTTGTATCAAGTGTCAATGTGGCGGTCACTGGGAAAAAAGTTGTTCCTTAAACAAAACCCAATCTCTAGGTTTTCATAAAGCCTACTTTTCTAAGAAAATGTGGATACCTAAAATTTTATTGTCTGGAAATCTCAGATCCAAACAAGTTTGGATTCCGAAAGTCTAATTTTCTTCTTGTTTCAGGATAATAAAGAAAGTACCCGCAACAATACATGGTACATGGATAGTGGATGTTCCCGGCACATGACTGGTAACAAAAGCTTTTTTGAAAAGATTATCAAAACGAAAGGAGGAAAGGTAACTTTCGGAGACAATGCTAAGGGAGAGATTGTTGGTATTGGTAATATTGTTCTTTTAGGTAAAACCTTGATTTCAAATGTTCTTTTTGTTAAAGGTCTTAAGCACAACCTCATTAGCATAAGTCAGTTATGTGATGAAGGTTACCTTGTGAATTTTAGGAATGATAAGTGTTTAGTTCACAATTCCATGGAAGAATTTATTCTCTCAGCCAATAGGCAAGAGAATGTCTACACTTTGAATATAGAAGACCCCAGGATCCAATATTTACCTTGCCTAAGTGCAATGGAAGATCATTCTTGGTTATGGCATAGAATACTAGAACACTGTAACCTTAGGAACCTATGTAAACTCTCTAAGAAGAAACTAGTTAAGGATCTACCGGAGCATAGATTTGATTATTCTAAAGTTTGTGATCCTTGTCAATATGGCAAGCAACATAAATCTAGTTTTAAGTCAATCAGTGAAGTCTCAACAACCGATGCATTACAGTTAGTGCACATGGATCTTTTTGGTCCAACACAAACTGGAAGTATTGGAGGCAAATACTATGTGTTTTTTCTAGTTGATGATTACACTAGATTTACTTGGGTCTATTTTCTAGCAAAGAAATTTGAAGCTTTTTTCCTATTTCAAAAGTTTTAGAGCTCAAGTTAAAAATGAGAAAAACCTTCCATTGAAAACTATTCATAGTGATCATGGAGGAGAATTTCAAAATTCTGATTTTGAAACTTTTTGTAGTAAGAAAGGTATTACTCACAATTTTTCAGCACCTAGAACTCCTCAACAGAATGGTGTAGTTTAAAGAAGAAATAGAATTCTTCAAGAGATAACTAGAACCATGTTGAGTGAATATTCTATTGCTAGACATTTCTGGGCTGAAGCTGTAAGTACTGCTTGTTATACTATAAATCGAGTTTTGATCAGACCTTTTCTTAATAAAACTCCTTATGAGTTATGGAATGGTAGAAAACCAAGACTTTCCTACTTCAAGGTTTTTGGTTGAAAAGTATTCATTTTGAATACTAAAGATAACTTACATAAATTCGCACCAAAATCTGTTGAAGGAATTTTCTTAGGATATTCCACAACCTCTAAGGCTTATAGAGTTTTTAATAAAAATACTTGCACTGTTGAGGAAACAATACATGTAAAATTTGATGAGTCAGATCCTTTTGTTTTTAAACCATCTCAACTTACATCTTCGGATGTGTTTTCAAAAACTGATTGTCAACCTTTGATAGAAGAACCTTCTGATAAGGAAATTGTTCTAGAAGATACTTCTGAAACATTTACCCCAGAAGACTTTCTACCCTATATTGATGAATAGGTTTTACAAAACCCAAATCAGGTGTTTCTTAAGAATCATCCCAGTGATAGTATCATTGGTGATGTAAATCAACCTGTAAGGACTAGAAGTTCCTTATGAAATGAAGTAGAACATCTAGAATTTCTTTCCCAATTAGAACCTAAAAGCACTTATGAAGCTTTAGGTGATGATGATTGGATCAAAGCAATGCAAGATGAACTAAATGAATTCGAAAGGAATAAAGTCTGGACCTTGGTTGAACGACCTAAGGAAACTTCTGTTATTGGAGTAAAATGGGTTTTCAGAAATAAATGTGATGAAAATGGAGTCATTGTTAGAAATAAATCTAGACTTATTGCTAAAGGCTATAATCAGCAAGAAGGAATAGACTATGAAGAAACCTATGCTCCAGTAGCTAGACTTGAATCTATCCCTATTCTACTTGCCTTTGCAGCATTCTTTAATTTCAAACTTTTCCAAATGAATGTGAAATGAGATTTTCTTAATGGTTATGTTCAAGAGGAAGTTTTTGTTGAACAACCTCCTGGCATTGAAGATACAAAACATCCGGATCATGTTTTTAGACTTACCAAAGCTTTGTATGGCCTTAAACAAGCCCCACGAGCATGGTATGATAGACTTACTGTATTTTTGCTTCAAAATAACTATGTTAAGGGAAATGCATATCCAACCATTTTTATAAATAAAGATAATAAAAATGTTTTGATTGTTCAAATTTATGTTGATGACATTATATTTGGTTCAACTCAGCAATCTCTGACTGACTCTTTTGCTAGTCTAATGAAATCTGAGTTTGAAATGAGTATGATGGGTGAGTTAACATTTTTCCTTGGTTTTCAAATTTCTCAAAAACCAGAAGGAACCTACATATCTCAACATAAGTATATTAAAGATCTTCTTAAAAAGTATGGTTATAACAACACTAAAAGTATAAGTACTCACATTGGTACCTCAAACTCTTTAGATCTTGGTGAAGCTGGGAAACCAGTAGATCAAACATCTTTTAGAGGTATGATAGGAAGTCTACTTTACTTAACAGCTAGTCGACTAGACTTAATGTTTTCAGTATGCTTATGTGAATGTTATCAATCCAATCCTAAGGAATCTCACTTAAAGGCAGTAAAAAAGAATTTTTCGCTACCTTAAGGGAACCATGGATCTAGGATTATTTTATACTTCTGGAAATGATTTTGTTCTAAAAAGATTTTCTGATGCTGACTTTGGTGGATGTAGAATGGATAGAAAGAGTACATCCGGAACTTGTCATTTCTTAGGAGATTCATTAGTTTCTTGGTCATGCAAGAAGCAACATTCTGTAGCACTCTCCACTGCTGAAGCTGAATATGTAGCAGCTGGAAGTTGTTGTGGACAAGTGTTGTGGATGAAACACACACTCACAGACTATGGCTTGAGTTTTACTAAAACTCAAATTTTGTGTGATAACACAAGTGCCATTTCCCTAAGTAAAAACCCTGCACATCACTCTCGTGCAAAACACATAGATATTAGGCATCACTTTCTTAGGGATCACACACTTAAAGGAGATATTATTCTTCAGTTTATCGGAACGCAAGATCAACTTGCTGATATTTTCACAAAATCTTTGCCTTCTGATAGACTTGAATATATTAAACAGAAGTTAGGAATGATAACCGTAAGGTAATCTTTCTTAATTAACTTTCTGTTGAAAATGTATCCTTACAGTAATAAACTCCTTTTCATAGGGGGAGTACATTTGATTGTTTATTTAACAAAGTTTTTCAAAATTTGTTTTCAAACTTTTCGGAATGAAGATTTCCGGAATGGAACTTCCGGAACTAAATTTTTTTTGATTGGACAGTTTCGTATAGAATACTTCTGGAATGGAAGTGTTCTTATTGAAAATTTCAGGAATGAAAATTTACGTACTGGTAGTTTCATAACCAGGTTTTTGTATCGATGTTTTTACTCATAATGTATTTTTCGTAATGTTTTTTTTTCGTACTAAGTTCTTCATACTGTTTTTTCTTCTTAAGTTTGTTCTTCGTACTGAGTTTTCCGTAGTGAGTTTTTCGTACAAACTTTATTTTTCATAGTAAATTTTTTGAGAAATCTTCCATTACTAATAATCCTCCTAAGCCAATCCGAAAGGTATGGTTACCCTACTCATGTTTTCGTAGTCATATTTTACTTGCTGGAATTTTCTTGTACTATGTTTTCGGATTATAGTTTTCTTAAATCTTTAATAAAAACCTCAAAAAGATCGGATTCAAGTTTTCAACCGTCAGATCTGATCGCAGCTCTTTTCAACCGTTAGATCAACTGTGGAATGTGAAACCGCCATCTCGTTGCCTATATAAAGGGGACCCAAATACTAGTCCCACATAGATCTCAAAGCTCTCGCATCCCGAAGCTCTGACTCTCTGATTTAAGGCCATTCCGAACATCAGTCTTCTCCGTTCCGAACTTCTCAGAGAACTTCAGATCCGAATGTCTGCGGAGTTAGCATCTCAAGAAATGTCATCCACTAAGCCTATTTCTCAGTGGTTAGTTTACTGAGAAAGTTTAGTCCATCCGGCTTTCTTCAGCAACTACGATTCTATCATTTCAAAGAATATTAAGTTGAATGGCTGGGAAGATGTTGCGGTATCAAAAACTGGGAACCAAGAGGAAGTATATTCAGATTTACTTGTCGAGTTTTATGAGTCAGATTCTTTCTTCAAGGAAGATAATAGGGAGAAGTTCTCTCTTAAGTCTTATGGCAAGACTTACAAGCTTTCTCACACAAAGGCCGCAAGCTTGGTAGGGCTGTCTTATGAAGGAGAAGCCGAGTTTATTTCACATGTTTTACCGGACTCTAAGGGTAGCTTCGACAAGGAAAAAGCCTTAGAATCTCTCGGACTGGATGATGACAAGGATCCGAAGATTGCAAGTCTATCTACAAACATCCGGATTCTTGAATTATGGGTGCAAGGACTTATCGTACCAAGGAAAGGTGATAAACATAGCTTGAAGAAGAGTGAGATCTATATCTTATATTTCCTGATAAATCTAAGGAAGTTCAACTTGATGAAGCATATTCTTCTTACTATTGAAAATTTGAAGAAGGGGAATCTGAGAGCTCAGATTATTATGTATCCAGCAATCCTCTCCAAGTTGATTGTTCGGTGCCTTGAGTCTTTCAAAGAGGCTTGCAAATCTAAGCCGAGAGTTTGCAAGATCATGCTGCTCAGCGATGGTACTCTTAAAAGAATGAATGTAGCTTTTGACAAGAAGTCTGAAAAGTTTATTGATCTACCTGATCAAGAAGAAGTGGCTCCGAAAGTTGCTGATCTGGAATCATCTAAGCCGGTAAGGAAGAGAAATCTGAAAGAAGTGGTAGTCGAAGCCGAGGAACCCAAGTCTAAGGAAGTCCATTCCGCACCTCCAAAGACTAAGAAAAAGAAAGCCTATCCTGATGAGGTTGTTACAAAGTGGAGAGATGATAAAGAGAAAAGGAATGAAGGGGATCTGCAGTTCGGATTGGACCCTGCAGAGGCTAAAGCTTTGAAGGAGAGAACTGCTGATGAGCTTGAAAAACAAGGAAAACAAAAGAAGATCAAGAAGAAGATGTCTGAGGCTGAGGTAGCTCAGGCTTTATTGAAATTCAATGAAATGGTTTCAGCAACTATTCCAGTTCTGAGATCTTTCTCCTTGGAATCTCTACCTGAGACTCCAAGAAGAAATCTCATTGCTCCGGAAGAAGTTATTGCTATGAATACTGAGGAAGTAGAGCAAGTAGAACAAGTAGAAGAGGGTGATGAAGGAAGTGCTGAAACCGGAGATGTGCTGAAACAAGTAGATGATTACAAGGGAACACCTTCGGAACACTTATCACTCCGGACTTCAGAAGCTGAATCTTCGAAGCTAGTTACTCCTGCAATGGAAGAAGAGAAAGGAGAAGAAGAAGTTTCCTATCATGGAGAAGAAGAACAACTTTTACATGATATTGCTCTGATGGAAAACGTTGAGGGTGGTGTTCAGGAAGTTGCTGATGAGGAAGATTTTGTTGTTCAAGTTTCTGATAGTGAGAAGAAAACTCCGGAACAGGATTCTATTCCGAAAAAAGATAAAGGGAAGCAAATTCTTGCTGATACTCCGAGTTCAGAAGAGAAGAAGAGAAAGGAAGTTGGTATCTCTTCAAAGAGAAAGCTTCAACTTATTGAGGAAGAAAACTCTCCAAGCAGGATTTCAGATTCGGAGTCATCCTCGTTGGGGCATGACTTTGTTGTTCAATCCTTAAAGAAGTTGGTGGGAACCATTCTGACCTTCTCTAGTATTGACTCAAGATGCCAGATGCTCCAACATGCGTTGAATCAGAAAACCGACTCCGTATCTATGGTTATGGATAAGTGCGTTGAGATTGAGGCTCAGTTCAAAACATTCTTTGTCAGTTACGAAGCTCATAAAAGATCTTGCAAGAGGATGACAAGCTGGTCGAAGAAGACTGTGGAAGAGATGAGGTTGCTTGATGAGTTTGAAGACAATGTTAAAGATGCCTTTGAGACTAAGGACAAGAAGATTAACGAGATGACTTCCTCCTTTGAAGAAAAACTGACTGAAGAAAAGAACTTCCGGATCCAAGAAGTCGGGGATCTGAATGGAAAGTTGAATTCTGTTTCTCAGAATTGGAAATTTTGAAGGGATTATCGGACCGATTTTGAAGAAAGGATGAAGGCTCAAGAAGAAAAGATCCATGCTCAGGAAGAAAAGCTGAAAGCCCAGGAAGAAATGATTGAAGCTCAATCCGCAAGAATAGTGGTCTTAGATAAGCAAGCTGAAGAAGATCATAACAACCTAAAGAAGATCAAGACTATTCTTAAGGGGCTCATGTGGAAAGAAAAAGATCCGAAATAACCAAATCCGATATTTTTGTTGTATTCTTTTTGTTACTGACATTCCAAATCTAATGAAAATTGTGTATCTCGTTTCCATTGTTGTCATTACTATCCTTTCAGGTACTTTGTTTTTTTTCCATTCCCTCCAATTCTTTTTGAAAATCACAAAGGGGGAGAAGGAAAAGATCCTTAAGAAAAAGAGGAACTCTAATAAGAGTTTATCAAAGGGGGAGAAAGAAAAAATACCCAAAGAAAAAGAACTCTAATAAGAGTTTGTTTAAGGGGGATTTTTTTTATTAAAGAAGACCTTCTTATGAAATATCACTCTGGAAATATGAATACGATCCTTAGAGTTTCAAAGCCTAATGGGGAGTTAGTCGTATTCATCTATATCCTTAAAACAAGGGAGATAAGCATTAATATGATTCTTTCTTCTTATATTTTTTTTCGTAAGGATGTTTGTGCTTTCCAAAAGGGGGGAGATTGTTGAGTCAATAAGGATTTCCTTATGACTTTTCCATTCCTTCTTGTTTTGAAAATTACAAACACCTTATCTTTAAAAAAATTGCTTTCTTAAGGAAATTTGCTTTTATAAGGAAAATAGCTTTCTTAAGGAAAATCGCTTTCATAAGAAAAATTATCCTTATCACTTTTTAATCCATATTTTTCTTAAGTATGAGATTCAGATTCATTTTCTCTGAATCATTGAAACTTTGATATAAAGCATTCTGTTTTAGGGTTCAGATTCTGGATAAGAACTATAAGGATTTTTCATTCCGAATTCCGGATATGAACTCTGACTAAGTTCTATTCCAGATTCAGGATACGAATTCTAAAGAATAATTCTCATTACAAATTCCAATGAAGAATTCCCATTACGAACTCTAATGAAGAATTCTCATTACGAATTCTCATTACGAATTCTGATGAAGAATTCTCATTACGAATTCTGATGAAGAATTCTCATTACGAATTCTGATGACAAATTCTCATTACGAATTCTAATGAAGAAATCTCAATCTGAATTCCCATTACGAATTCTGATGAAGAATTCTCATTACGAATTCTGGTGAAAAATTCTCATTACGAATTCTAATGAAGAAATCTCATTCCGAATTCTCATTCCGAATTCACCTATTAAACAGAATTTGAGTATCTTTCTTTTATACTCTGAATTAATTCAGACTCTGAAAAATATCTTTGTTTGACTCCGAACTTTTATATTGCTTACATTTCTTAAATTTTTCTACTCTTTACCATTGTGCTTTACACTCCGAACCTTCACTCCGAAGTTTTCATTCCGAACTTTTATGTTACAGTTTAAAATGATGTCGTACATTCTGTTACACTTGTTTTGTAATAAAACTATGTCGTCTGTTTTGTTATAAACTAACCGTTGTCTAAGTGACACGTGTACAGGTCCCTCCGAACTTTAAGGAAAATATGACCGTTGGAGAAGGAGCCGACCTTACCTATAAATAGGAGCTCATTTGAAAGAGATCATAGCTGATAGCTGATGAAAGTGCTGAAAGGCTGACAAATTTGCTTGAAGTGATTTCTAGAGAGAGAGGCTCTTATTAACTCTCAAAGCTTCATGCGACTCTGAATGTTGGTGATTACATTCGAGGTCTTCCGGGGATAGGAAGACAGAGGTTCCGACTATCTTAAAGTTCGAGGGCTTTATTGCTGAGGAAGACAGAGGTTTCCAACTACCTTGAAGTTGAGGGCTTGCGGGGATAGCAAGACAGAGACTCTGATCTTCGTATCGAGGGCTTACCCTGGTGTGGGTAAGACAGACTTGCTTGAATGTATAAATCAAGGGACCTTTATCCAAGGTTGTTGGATACCGTTCTCTTTGGGTTAAAAGAATTATATCTTGTTACTTGTAGTTTTACTACTTGATTCTATTCCGCTGCATTTTGTATTATAAGGAAAGTATAACTTTCTCATACTTCCTTACTTGTACTCTGATTTATTTAGATTCTATACGCTTTAAGGTAGAATCTCATATTGTAACTTTTTTTAAGATTCAATTTCTGGAACCATATTTCCAGAACTCTCATTCAGAATCTCTTTCCTAGTTTACATTCGGTGTTAAGAGGTGTTGTGAATTTACTTGGTTTTACTTTGTTAAACTTAGCCTTTTCCTTTGCTTAAGGAAAACATAGTTATTCTTAACTAACTTTAAAGGTTCCAAAGGAATTTTTAAAGTATACAATTCACCCCCCCTCTTGTATATTGAGCATATCATACTATATTTCGATCCTACAATTGGTATCAGAGGTTGGAAACCTCTTACTCTATACCAATCTTACAATGTCCTAGAATATTTGTTGCATTAATAAGGTCATGGAAGATCCCTGCTATGATGAGAACCTTGAAATGATATAACAGTATTCTAAAATAGAATTCTACCATTGGATGACAAACTATTATAGGACTCATTATATATAGACCATCATTTGTGAGTACTCATAAGAAGATGAGACACTCTCTCATGGAGTTTGCACTTGGTAATCTCTAAGATGGGAGATTATGAGAACAGACCCACCAGTAGTAATTCTTTATGTCTTGGTGTCATCGAACATTACTATCTGCGAGCATTTGTAAGGGTCCTTATACTAGAAGATTATCATTAACTCAAGTCTGGACTCACACACTTATATTTACTAACGAAAACTGTCACGCATACAGTTGGTGGGAAGTAGGGCACGTTGGGTGCGTCACGAGTGACATGTTGTTAATGGATAATTCAAGGAAGGATTTGTCCCTTCCATTTATGGAAGTTGACATCTCGACCCTTTGATTGAAATAGAACATTCGTATGAAATTCCATGTCCATGGTGTAAACAAAGAGTTCATTTCAGGTAGTCAAATAATGACAGATCAATCATATAGGTTTGTGACACTGCCATGAAACCTGCTTGATGAGATATTGAGACAAAGGGATTAAATTACACAGTAAGAATTTGTATGAGGTGATACGTCAATGTTACATCAACTTCATTCTCTTGGGTTCCTTGACCCAGTGCTAGATAGTAATTTTGACTTTAGGCAAGCTCACTTAATGCCAATGAGAATGAGGCCTAGAGGGTCACACACTAAGTGCATTCAAGTATCTCAAGTAGAATAAAGATTATTCTTGTATGTTATTTAATAATTATTCAAGGAAGCCTAAATCATTTTAATGATGGAGGAAGAATAAAATTAAAACAAGTACACGCTGTGTATTAATGCTTACACGTTGTGTAGTTTTTATTTTGGAAACAGGTACACGTCGTGTATTATTAAATGTACACGATGTGTAGTTTTCATTTTGTAAAGGAAATGAATAAATGAAAACAAGATATACATGTTGCGTACATTGAATGTACATGCCGTGTAGTTTTCCATGAAAAATAAGTAAACGCCTTGTATTTATTAATACACGCCGTATAGTTTTTCCAGTCAGGATTTGAGGAAATATCATTTTATTAAATGATATTTTTTATAATCAGTGTGGGCGCATGTCAAGGAATTAATGACTCGACATGAGGGTTTCAAAAGGGATTTAATGAAATAAATAAAATGCGTAACAGATTTATTTATTATCATAACTATAAAACCTCAAACCCAATTATAAATATCCTCACAACCCCAAATCTTTTCCTAGGACAAGAGAATCGCTGTGCACAAAAATTCTGGGGAATTCTTTCAAGGCCGAAAGAACCTCTTCCTCCAAGAACGCTCTCAAGACCGAGAGAGATCCTCTTCCATCGGATCAAGATGATCTAAGGCAGGCAACGCAAGAAAATGTTTCTCCACGCTAGCACCTGAAGACTCCATTGGCGACACCGGGAGATACGAGGTGCATGTGTGGATCACCGCTAGAGGAAGTCTACAGTTGGCTTCTGCGACGCAATGATGAATCACATCAGAACGTGATCAATAACATCAATGAATAAAAAACACCAAAAGGTACTTCTTTTCAATTGATTAAATTAATTATAATCAACCCATAAGTATCCTACATTATGGTTCCAGAACATTCCTTTTCTTTGTCTATTTCTCTAATTTGATCCGTGGAGACTTGAGTTTATCGTCATATTGATCCCAGGTTGATCATTGTTAATGAAAAAAATCTATGTGGGCACATCCACACACGCGCTTCCGCTGCACCCAAAACCTTCAAGCATGAGGTGCACGAAAAATTGGAGCATTGTGCGCAATATGATGTAGCTTGAAAGAGGTTTTACGTGCATGAAGAGGGTTTTATGCTCGGATTAGTGTTTTTTGCACAGAGTTAAAAAGGCCTATAAACATGAGCTGAACCCCTCTCATTTGTTAATGCTCGACACTTAGAAGAAATCCCGAGATCTGTTGTGCATAAAATTTTAAGCTAAGTGAGTTGCGTGAAAAGAAAGTGGTAAGCATGAAAAGGGGAAGGGTGCACGAAGAAGTGGGATGTTATGCCAAAAGTGGAAAGTTTCACAGAAAAAGGAAGTTGCGTGAAAAATGTTTTCATGCGAAAAGGGAATTTTTACATGCAATCCATTTGAATTTGGTGCAAGGTATCCTAAAGGATACGCAAAAAATTTGGGGTCTTCACACATATTGAGTTGTGCATATGGGAGTTCTTACCAGCTTCTGGGTAGGAAAGTGAAGATTTATACTTCAGAGAATACAACTATTTTGAATTGTAAAAAAGCACTCAAATACTATAATTCCCTATTTGTGATAAGAGGGTTCACACACACTTGAGGATTTTTATCCAAGTGTTACATGAGTGTAAGGGTATATCATACTCATTGAATTCCATATCAAAGGATTGTTTTCTAGTGGATTGTGTGGTATTGGATTGTTTCCGTACCATACCAAGGATGTAGCTACTCTTGTTGAGTAGTGAACCTTGTAAATCTTCTGTTCCTGTGGTTGTGAAATTTCAGCAGGGAAGACACTCTTTAACAGGAGGCGAAGGTTGTTTCAAAAAGAAGGAAACATAAAATGAAAAAGATATCACTGATTCACCCCTCCCCCTCTTAGTGATACTTAGATCCTGACTGGGAACTTCACCATGGAGATACCTTCAAGAAAACATGATCTCCCAAAATCCTTTATCTGATTATCGGAAAAGCTCTTCTACCTACTTTGAGCTCCTTTGATGTGGTTTTGGATTACCATCACCTTTTTATTGTTTCCTCCACATGTTATGGGCCTATGAGTTTTCTTTCACCAACATCATCACAACAGTTTGGTGTGCAGCATCTCTTTCCATATAATGCTTCATATGGTGCCATCTGAATACATTAATAGAAGCTATTGTTATAGGAAAGTTCTACCAGTGGTAAATATTGATCCCACATAACTTGAAAGTCAAGTGAGCATGATCTCAACATTTCTTCTATGGTTTGAATAGCCCGTTCTGATTTTCCATCAGTTTGGGGGTGGTAGGCAGTGCTCAAATGAAGTTCAGTATCTAAGGCTTTCTAATGAATTTTCTAGAATATTGATGTAAAACGTGGATAATGATCAGAAACAATTGATATGGGTACTCCATGAAGTCTCACAACAGCATTAATATATAGTCTCACTAGATTTTCAAGTGGAAAATCTTCTCTTATAGCAAGAAAATGGGCTGACTAGTTTAGACGATCAATAATGACCCATATTACATCGTTCCATCAAAGAGTCTTTGGTAGTCCCATGACAAAGTCCATCGTAATATTATCCAATTTCCACTCAGGTATTGGAAGAGGTTGCATGACTCCTCCAGGATGCTGCCTTCCAACATTCACTTGTTGACAAACCATACATCTTGACACAAAATCAGCAATCTCCCGCTTCATGTTGTCCCACCAAAAATGTTCCTTCAAATCTCTATACATCTTAGTGCTACCAGGGTGTATAGAGAAATTGGAACTATGAGAATATTCCAAAAATTCCCTTTTTAGATCAGGTATATCAGGAACACAAAGTCTCTTCCTAAATATCAAAATTCCATCTTCATACACAAAGTCACTTAGTCTCCCATCATTCACAGCTTTAATCTTCATTAGAAACTCTTCATCATCGGTCTGAGAACCCTTTATCCTTTCTAGTAAAGATGGTTTGGAAACTAGTTGAAAATTTATTAATGTTTCTCATTCAATGGTTATCCCAATGTTTAGCTTTACTAGATACTTTTATATAGGATCCTTTTCAACTCTAATCTTG
Source organism: Viscum album (assembly GCA_963277665.1). Taxonomy (NCBI): domain Eukaryota; kingdom Viridiplantae; phylum Streptophyta; class Magnoliopsida; order Santalales; family Viscaceae; genus Viscum; species Viscum album. The sequence continues at coordinate 795,141,216 of OY728126.1, read as the reverse complement.
TTCAGAACTCCATGATCATTTCTTCTCAAAGCATCTGCCACGTTATTTTTGTTCCTCGGATGGTAGTGTACAGTGTAATCATAATCCTTGAGTAGTTCAAACCATCTCCTTTGCCTCATGTTGAGTTATTTCTGTGAGAAAATATACTTCAAACTCTTGTGATCGGTATATATCTTACATTTTCACCATATAGATAATGTCTACATATATTCAAAGAAAAGATTACAGCAACTAACTCAAGATCATGAGTATGATAGTTTTTCTCATTAATTTTTAGCTGTCGTGATGCATAGGAAATAACCCTATCATTCTGCATAAGGACACAACAAATTACTTTCTTTGAAGAATCACTATAAATTAAAAACCCATCATTCCTCAATGGTAGAGTCAATATAGAAGAATTGACTAATATTCTTTTCAGTTCTTCAAAAAAAATTCATACTTTTTTTTCCACACTAATTTAACCCCTTTACGTGTGAGCTTTGTTAATGGGTTAGCCAATCCGAAAAAATTCTAGACAAAACACTGATAATAACCTACTAAAACAATAAAACGGCATACCTCAGTTATACTCGTCAGTGTTGGTCATTCTTGGATTGCTATTTCCATAGAAGGATCAATAGAGATTACATCATTAGAGATGATATGGCCATGAAAATAAATCTCTTCAATCCAGAATTCACACTTGCTAAACTTCACATATAATTTATTTCTTCAAAGAGTCTTCAGGTTAATGCAAAAGTGATTTTCATGAACTTCGTAAATTTCAGAGTATACCAAGATATCATCAATAAATACCACTAAACATTCATCAAGATATTCCTTGAAAACTCTATTCATTAGATCCATGAAGATAGAGGGAGCATTAGTCAATCCAAAAGGAATTACTATAAACTAGTAATACCAGTACAGGGTTCAAAATGATATTTTCAGAATGTCTTCCTTCTTCACACACAACTGATGATATCTAGATCGAAGGTCAATCTTTGAAAAGTATTGAGCTCCTTGAAGTTGGTCGAATAAATCATCATTGTGATGTAGGGGATACTTGTTATTTATTGTTATTGCATTGATCTCCTTGTAGTCAATGCACAACCTCATAGATCCATCTTTCTTCTAAACAAAAGGAAAAGGGGCTCCCCATGGAGAAACACTTGGGTGAATAAATCCGTTATTACTCAATTCCTCTAGTTGTTTCCTTGGTTCAACTAATTCCATAGTGTCCATTCTATAAGGGGTCTCTGATATGGTCCTTGAACCAGGAATTAAATCAATGGAAAACTCAATTTCTCATTCTGGAGGATGTCTAGGTAAATCCTCTGGAAATACATCAACATACTCTTGAACAATAGGTAAATTATCTATTTGAACATTATTTTCCTCATCCACATTTATTTCATTCTCTTCTTCCCCATTAATCAAATTTAGTTGAGCTTCTGGGGGTGGATCTAGATAAGAATTAGGTGGTGATGTTTCTGCTCTAAAGATAAGGTACTCATCATTATCAAAAATTGTAGCCTCTTCTTCTTATAATAAATTTTCACATCATGGTCCGAAATCCAATCCATACCAAGGATTATATCAAATTAAATCATGTGCATGATGATGAGATCAGCTAGATAAATAACATTTATAAGCCTTAATGGGAATTGATTCACAAAAGTTTGTTGCAATGAAACTTCACTTAGGAGTTTTGACTAACAAATACCTTGTTAAATAAAGCTGGAAATATCTAATTTTTTTAGAAAACTGGGAAGATATGACATAATGCGATGATCCAGAATCAAATAAATAATTTACTAAATTTGGGGAAACCAATAAATTACTTAACACTACGTCTTTTGGAGCTTTAACCTCAGCAGTAATGATAGCATAATCCTGTCCTTGATCCCTTGGCATTTTATAAGGTAAGTTCCTCTAACACTTAGGACATTCATTCGCATAATGACCCATTTTTCTACAATTGTTTCATTCAACATCGACATCCTCTTTCTTCCCCTTGGAATCACATACTTGGTCGCCTTTTTCACTACACTTATAACATACTCCCATTCCCTTCAGACAAGTACTAGGGTGTTTCTTTCCACATTTACTACATGATAGATATTAAAATTTTCCCTTCTTCCCCTTATTTACATTTCCAGAGTGTTCAGCAGATATCTTATTCTCTTACTTTGCTTTAAAGTCGCAAGACTTAGAGAATTATTATTTTTTGTATTGATAGCACATGAAAGAAATATCATCGTACGATGAGAAGGATTGTGAGACTAATGCTCGATGGAGAAATGGTTTTAACCCATCAAAGAAATGATCAATATTAATTCTTGGGTTACTTATATAATCTATTTCAGACCTTACTAACCTTGTAAAGTTAGCTTCATACTTTGCAACATTCTTATCCTCCTTTTGCCTCAGACTCAGAAATTGTCTTTCCATATCTGCTCGATTGTCATGAGGAAAGTATTTTTCTAAGAAAATTTCTTTAAAAACCCTCCATTCCATATTTGATACTTCATCATCTTACTTTGTGTTTTGAATCAATGACCACCATTTATCAGCATCTCTAGTTAGGTGGTAAACTTCCAATGATAACTTTTCCCCATTCGGTACTCCCTAAGGCGTGGAATATTTTCTCTAAGGAATTTATCCATTGCTCAGCTACTAGTGGATTTGTACCCCCATTTAATGTTCGTGGTTGTTGCCTCATGAAGCGAACTAATATTGATCCTCCACACTGCAGATCAGGGTGCTCCATATAGGTATGGTTATAATTCATAACCCGAGTGAGTTGTCTCTGTATGGTGATTAGGTGATCATCACCAGTTGCATTACCAGCTTCACTATAATTATCCTGAGTAAGAGGGAAATCCCTATATGGAGTGCGTGCATTGATACAATTTCCATTCCTTCTACTATGTGCCATTTCTAAACAATGGCTTACAATAGATTAGTGTATGAATCACAATACATAAATCCAAACTTGTAAAATAGTTAACATAAATTGAATAGTTTGTGGATATAATCCATAATCATAAAAATGTTTTTTAGGAAGTATATACTCATAAAAACTTCATAATGGTTTGTAAATAAAATGATAATTGTCCTAAGAATATCCCCCGGGAGTGTCATAACCAAGAGTGCAGCAAGGCCTGTTGTTGTGCAGCAGTTCCCGTTCAAGTCTAGATCTAAGCGGTGTTTTGGGTTTTACCCCTAGGTACATCTGTTCCAGAGCCACCTATACTAGCTTGTATCCATACAGGGATGTATTTCTTGGAAAACTCACAAAATCTCTATAATACTAAAATTCTAGGAAGTTATTCTATTCTAATCCTAAACTTTTATCTTAGGGCTATGTGCTCTAATTAGAGTTTATCTAAATCTAGTTTCCAAGGTTTTTACTAACCTTCCTCTAATAACAACTATAATGCCTCGACCCCAAAAGCCCAGAGTCGGTGAATTATTACGTATCATTGGCATGATCACAAAATATCATGTCTCAAAATACTTATTAGTTTAGTAGCCTTGGAAGTACTAGATACATTCATAAGGTTTACATTACATCATAAAATAGAAAACCACAAAAACATTATTTCCATAGACAACACTGAGATCCCATATACTATCCATGCAGGTTAGTCATAATATAATTCTTTGCATCCTGGAAAAAATAAAACATAGAAAGGGGTGAGCTCAGATTCTCAATAAGGATAACAATATAGAGGAAGCTTTCATAAATAAGCATAAACATTTAAGGTAGTGCATAAAAAAACAAAATCCTTTTAAAAAAAAGTCATCATAATATGGAAAATATAAATCAATATAATTCTATTTACTAACTGACATGGATATTCTACTAGTCGAATAAGCATATGCAATATCAATAGCCACTTTCATAATGATGGAATGCATAATTCCAGACATCATAACCCCATAGTCAAGGCCTTGTTCTAAGACTACAAATAATATTTTGTCAAGTCCTTGTGCCAGGACACTAGTTTGTATCATGAGACCAACCGGTGCATGGAGGAACTAGAGCTAGCTCCACCCATCACATACTAAGTCCAATGCATTCCTCATATGAAAAGTAATAAACATAACATAAGCATTCGTATTAAAACTGGAATACGAAATTTCAATAAATTTTCCATAATCTATGAATGGTATGAAATAACACATCCATAGTCAAACATATCACAGAACATTAAATACAATATAGATGTTTTGTATCATAATAAATAAACTTCAAACAAACTTAAAATCCATCAATGGATATTGACATAGATGAAATGAAAACCTTTTTAGAGAAATATCTCATTCTATTTTGAAATCATTAAAAAGTCACTTAATTATAAAAGAAAACATTTATATTTTAAAATATCCTTTTAATCTTGTATGGGAAGCTTCGACAATGTTATAATGGTGAAAAAAAGCTGCACCCGCTTTATAAGTTAAAAAACATTCTTTCCTTAATTTTTTTGAAATGGTCGTAAAGTACATTGTTTGGAAAATGATGGGATGATTCCCTTAAAACCATTAAATAAAAATTCAAACAAGGGTATAAATAACTTTAACCCATATTATAGTAAATAGTAAGAATGTTTTCGAATACATTGTTAAGAAACATGGATGTGTATGATAAGGAGGTCCGAGTAGATACTTACTTAAAAACAACCACGGATAATAAAGAGATTGTGAAATAAACCCTTAACATGTACTTTTCCTTGGTCTAGGGTAGGTTAAACTCCTATATAATGGTGAAATAATTGTTATTAAATTATACAAGAATAGTGTACATTAATATGATATCATATATGATCTTTTAATATTTCTTTATTAATAATATCTTAGTATTATCGTCGTTTCAGGTGATAATAGATTCATTTTACTTTATATGATTTATTATGTAAGTAATGTTTGTTATGGATAGGATGTATCTTTTTCATATTAATAATGATATTAAGGCTTTAAATATTATTTTTAATCATATATTGAAAATCAGTCTTGAATTGATATGATGGGGAATGAATCTCATCGCGTTCGTGGAGACGGTAATCCGTACGTACACACGAATGAAAATATCATTCTTTTGATATTAAAATAATATATAATTGGATGTTATATCATATATACAGAATTATTATCAGGATATATTTATTATTTACATCTATTATACAACATTATTATACCCATCCAAAAAATAATGTATTGAATAACAATTACACCACGAGGTGGAGACGGTAAGTCGTACGTACGCACGTATGGTGACATGTCATTTAAAGGATGTATAGAATAATGAATATGGATGTACCATATTTATAATAATGTCATAGTATATAGAAGATACTGGATTTATTTTTTTATAATGGAAACAAAAAAGAAAGTGGAAGTGGATGAAGAAAGGAACCTGAAAGAGGTGATGAAATATTTACATCTTCTTCGGGTTCTTCTTTTTGATTTGATCAAAAGGGCTCCTTAGGTTGGATTTATAACTAAAGGAAGTTATATAGGATGAAGGTAAGATAGTTGAGAGGGAATTTGGGCAGGGGTGGCCGAGCCAAATAGATTTTAAGGTGTGAATTAGAGAGAAGGTGATGTGCCCTTTTATAAGAGGGGTGAGGGGAACCTTAGGAAAAGCTTGAAATATTTTTTTATAATAAAATACTTTTTGGTTTCTAATGGCTCCAAAATGAATTATTTAAAGGATAAGATGGGGATGGGTCTAGAAACACTCAACCAATAGGTTTTATATAGGTTTGTGTCACTATATTAACTTTATCTTTTAGATTTAACTCTTAGTTAAATAGTTTGACATTTACCATGTCTCTTTGTATTTTTATATTATATGGTTAATAAACATACTATAAACATTGAAGAGAACCCAAAGTGGTTCATTAATGAAATAAATATCATTATATAAGTCTTTTTTCCGAACTTTAGATTTTTAAAAAAGACAATATTAATTAATAATATGATATTTTTTTAAAAAACTCTTCTATCTCAATTTTGACACTATTTGGTATTTTGTTTTTTCTAAATTCATAACAGAATTATTACATCGAAATAAATTCATCTTAAAAACCCTAACATGTCATATTAACCTATAAATTTAGTGTAATTCATAAAAATTCTCAAAATACATTTATTTTGATATTTATAATATCAATTATTTTAATATTTCATTAATTAGGTATTTAGTGGATCATCAATGTGTCATAAATAATTTAAATTATTTAATGTATAAAAAATATAAATAAAATACAATTATGTAGGAAATATTTTTATATTTATAATGAATATTTATAGTGTAATTTATCTTATGTGTAACCCTATATTAAAAATTTTTTAGTTATGAAACATTGAATTTAACACTTTTAACTCTTCTTTGAATGAAATAATAATAAATGTCCTAATCTAATCCAAGTGGACCTAAAGGATCATATTTTATTATTAAGGTTGTTTTTGGTCGAATTATAATTATCCAATATAATTAGTACATGTGTTAGGTTAATAATAATGTAATTTTTACCATTAATTAACCTATTTACTTTTAACCGTGGTAAATAAAAGTAAAAATTTACTATTCAGCGAAAATTATTTTCATCCTATTGAAAAAAAATTTACTTACTGATATCAACTATATCTCCCAAGTTTTTGAAATTCAACTCACAGAAGCGGTAAAATTATGTTTTATCTAAATTTTCAAATACTCATAGGAGGTGGGTAAAAGACGGTAAAAAGTTCAATAAAATTTATATATATATATATAATTATTATAAACTAACACCATTGAATTACATTGAACACATATGGATATTATGTAACTATTTTGACCTAAATTAAATTTAAATAAAATAAATAATTATTTAAATAAAAATTCGGTTATAAACTATAACTTAGTGTTTTTAACTATTCATCAAAAATTGAATGTTTTTAGAAAAATACAAAAAATTCACCCTAAGCTAATTTCAATATTCCGAATCCAAAAACAAAGTCCATTTTGATATAAAAAATTTATAAAATTTCAAAAAGTGGGTATTACTATTCATAAAGGCTAGTTTGATTGGTTGTGGTGTGTTAGATCTCAAAGTTGCGTACAACACATGCTATTGTATTATTCAAAAAGAAGCGTACCGTGGATTCTTGTGGTGTTACACTTGATAAGAATGAAATTAAGAAAACATTAAATATTAATAGTATAAATAAATTCATTCTATATGATGTAAAATATGATGTATTTACACATTATATAAGAATAATGGTGCATGACATCAAGAATTCCATCAATGAATGGAAAGTGAGATGAAATCCCTTACAATGAGTTTTAATTGTCAGGTGTGTTATAATCTTCATAAATAATAGACTTATGTAAATTATTTATGTGATTGAGATTATTTTTCCACTTTATTATTACCATTTTTCACATATTAACATTTTATATAAAATTAATTAATCTATTAATATTAATTTGAATGACTTGACCATATTCAGTTTATGTGTCAAAAACGACACTGGTTGGTCGACTATGGTCAAAGGGGTAATTATTTAAACATATATAGAATAATAATCATATTTATAAATAAATTATAATTTTATAACCAATTATTAATTATGGTTATGAAAAATAAACTAATGTCATGATCATGGACAAGGTACGTCGTGCGTTCACATGAGAAACATTTCCATTTTCCAAATGAACATTATGGATAAGAGGTACATAAAAGTTTTCATTCTAGAATTATATTTATATCATAAATACCATATTATTTAATTTTATATACTTTTATGTATAATTATTGTGATTTGGTGACGACAAAAATAAGAATCACATCACCTTGAAGAGGCTGTAGTCCACACTTCCATGACAGACATTTTCACTTTTTCAATGTGTGAAATGGTAAGAAGAAAATTATATATTATATTTAAAAATTGTAATTATGTCATTAATATCATAATTACATATTTGATATCATATCTATGGATTATAGTTATTTTTATTACCTTCTAAGAAACATGTTAGTGAAAAATGCTTCACATCACTTCATGAGGTGGTAGTTCGTTGTACATACGAGCGATGTTATCATATCCCTATGGTGTGAAATGAAAAAATGTGTATATGTTATAATGGATATAAAGGTATAATTATTTTTTTAATATCTTAAATATCATATATAAATAGTATTTCCATCATTATTCCCATCCAAGATAGGTGGTCAGGGAAAAAATAACAACATAGTTTCGTAAGGTGGTAGTTCACTATTAAAACAAATTATGATTTCATTAACCATTTGATGGAAGTGTGTATGGGTTTAGGTCATAACCTTAACATAAAAATATATAAATATATATATGATAATGATTTATTTATTTATTTATTTTATAATAATAACAAAACGGGGGAGAAATAAATAAAACAAAAATGCATACTGATGAACGTTAACCCTTCTTTGGGTAATTGCATTTAGCTTACACCAAAAGCCTTAATTGGATTTAATTATGAAAAAATTTATTGCATATAAGATGAGGGTAAGAATGATCAGATGCGATTCGGTCTATTACTGGCTGATCCAAAGGCCGTGAGAGGTGTGAAGAGAGGGGGAGAGAGGGAGGCATTTTATAAAAGAGGTGAGTGGGAAACTTCTAAATTTTTGAAAGATGGAATTAAACCAATATTTTTTTCCTTTAAAGTTGATCAAATAAAATAAAAAACTCTATAGAATAAGTTATAAGTTTGAAATATTTCAATCTAATTGGTTTTTGAAAAGAATCTATTTCATTTTCCCCTTAATTTTAATGTTTATTCCATTGGTAAACATATTTTTACCTTAATCATTGTGATTAATTATAATTTTCTTCACTAATAACCTGGTTAAAAATTTAATTTAACCTTATTAGACATTATAAATTATTTTGATTGAAAATATTGAATCGAATTTTCTAAAATCAATTCTCCAAAGTAGAAAAATCTAATTTAATATTAATCACATAGTCACAATGAGAAAACAAGTTTTTAATAAGTGTATTTTTTAGAAAAATATGATTCTATATTAACTCTATTAATAATAATAATAATTGTATGAAAATAAAATAATATTTAATGATATATATTCTATTAATTTTATTCAAAACATCCACTATTAGGTATTATTTTAATTAATTTAGTAGTTGTAACATTTTGCATTCTGAAACAGATTTTAGAAAAGCATGACATTAAACCCAAAAATAAACATATATTAAAAAAGTATAAAGTGGATTAAAAATTATTTAGTGCACTAAAAATAACTAAATCATATATATGTTACTTAAAAATGAAATCCAAATATATTTATACTTATATATTACTTAAATTATTAAAAATAAATGACATAATTACAAAAATCAATATTTTTTCTATTCATTAAAAAATCAATATTTTTTGAATATTTACTAAAATATAAGTAAAATTATATTTTAATATTATAATTTAAAAAATTATAATATATTTTTCAAATTTAAATTCTAAAATTTAGAAATTAAACATTTCAATATAGCCTTATAATAAATTTTTTTAATTAAACTATTTTCTTTCTAATTAAAATTGCTTAATATTTTTACAACTAATTTAAATATCTAATCCATACATTAAATATGAAAATTATTTATTCTATAATTGACTTGGTTTTTACATACAAATCCCATTTTATAATTCATTTCCTCACAATTTTATTCACTTATTATACAAATGGGGATATCTTTCCCTCATAAAATTTTAAAATTCTCATGTTGCCTCTTCAACCATATGGTTTTGCTATAAAAAATTAACTGGATGAATCACCATTTTCCAAAACACTTTCTCTCTATGCTCAAGAACCTAAAATAGTTGTTCCTAATATGAAATATTCTCTTCCAGATGAACTAATTTAGGGATTCAAACACGAGATGAATGTGACATATATTTTCTTAACATTGAAACATAGAATATGTTTTGTACCAAAGATAAAATTGGAGGAAATGCCACTTAGTAGGCAACTAATCCAACTTAACTAGGGTTTCATATGGACCAATGAACCATGGTATTATATTTTACTTCTTACCAAAACACATTACACATTTCTATGGATAAAATTATAGAAAAACATGATGACCTGCATCGAAAGAAACATATTTCATCTGGTTATCCGAATAAATTTTTTTCCTATTATGAGATGTCTTCATGTGTCATTGAATAAAATATACTTTATCTTCCATTCCTTCTAACATATATGGTCCCATAAAATTCTTGTATCCTACACAATCCCAAAATTCTATTTTCTAACATCGATTTCCATAAAATGCCTCAAATGGTGTCATATGTCCTTTGGAATGAAAATTGTTATTATAAGAAAACACAACCGTTGAAATATGTTTATCCCAACATCCTATGTAATCTATTAAGTAAGGAAAATTCATACCTTCTAAGGTATAAATCATCCGCTCTGACATTCCATCAACTTAAGGATTAAAATCTTTTAAAAAATTAATTTTGTACCAAATGTTTTCGGAAGTCCTTTCCAAAATATAGATATAAACATGGGATTATAGTATGATACAATGGAAAGATTCACTACATGGAACCTGAATATCTACATTAAATATAATCTAAAATTTTAAAATATAGAATAATATCTTGAATGGGAAAGAAATGTTCATATTTAGTTAATAAATCAATAATAACCCAAATCTCATTTTTACGATAATAATTCATTGTGAATCCAACCATGAAATCCATTAATATATTCTCCTATTCCCACTCAAGAACAAGAAATGGTTGAAGTATCCCCTTCGGTAACTGTAATTATTCATTAACCTACTAACAAGTCAAACACTTCATGGTAAATTAGATGATATCTATTTTCATTCCATCCAACTAGTAATACTACCAAAATGTCTTTATACATCTTAGTGCTTCCTTGATGAACATAAAACAGAGAACTGTGAGCTTAATTCAACAAATATTTCCTCAACTAAGATTCAAAATGCACAGAAAATCTTTTTCCAAATCATAAAACAGCTTCTTCATTAATATTAAAATCTCGTAACTTACACATTTTAATGGATTTTATCTTTTCCTTCAAAGATCGATCCTCCTTATGATCTTTCACAATTTTTTATGAAGAAATATACTACATTGAAACTTGAAAAAATGGATTTATCTACATCCACAACATCTACCCAAAAAATCATCAAATCAGTAACTAATGGTTCACATTAAAAATATAACAAGGTTAATGTTCAATTACTTTTTAAACTCAAAGTATGAGGAAATTTTATTTTTCTTCCAAGATGGTAAAGAATCATGAAATCATAATCCTTGATTAGTTCGAGATATCTTATCTAGCTCATGTTGAATTTTTTATATGTTAATTTATACATTAATGTTTTGAAATCATAATATATTTCCAACATTACATCATATAAAAGATTCATCTAAATGCTTTAAGAAAAACAATACATGGTAATTCCAAATAATCTGTTGTGTAATTTAACTCTGGAGATTTCAACTAATGTGAATCTTAAATAATTACTTGATCATTTCACATTAGGAAAAAAAATCCTTTCACTAAAACACCACTATAGATAAAAAAATCCACCATTTATAGAAGGCATGGAAAAAATTGGACCATGAACCAATATTCTTTTTAGTTCCTCAAAATCAATAATTACATTCTTTTTTCTAGATGAACTTAACTTTTTTTTCGAGTTAACTTATCCAGTGGGATAGAAAACTGAGCAATATTTTCCAAAAACCAATAATATTAACCCACTAATCCAAGATAACTATGAATCTTAATGGTATTTGTGGGTCTTGTCCATTCTTTAAAATGTTTTATTTTAATAGGTTCTAATGTTTTTCCATATTTAAAAATTATATTTCCAAGGAATGAATTTTTTTTTAAAAAATGTCTATAGTTTAAAATTTTCCCATATAGTTAATTTTGATTTAAAATTTGAAAAAAAACCTCAAATTTATTATAAGACCCAGTTCTCTTTTTGAGGTATGATTTCTTCTTTGCCATCCATTTGAGTTGTTTTTAGGAAAATAAGGGAGACATGGGAAAGTACTAAAATCATGGTATACAGACCGTGAATTCCTAAGACCACGCCTTGTAGTATGTCTCTGTATGAATTGGATATATGGAATGTGGGCCTGTGAGCATGGAAAGAGGAAAAACCAATTATACGCCATGTACTCTGGGTACACATTGGGTAGTAATGTCAAGAGGTCCTGGAACATAAGTTAGTGTAATTCATCCCCCAAATGAATTGTAAAATGTCATAGACGCCATGTATATGGACATACATGCTGTTTAATTTGTTTTTTCTTCTTAAAATGGTCATTAGGCTCGTTCTTCTATCATTTGGATAGAAGGCTCTCTTGGGGACTTAAGAGGAGAACCATAACTTCAACCGCTTCTCGTTTGATGATCTGAACTCCAAATCAATCATTGTTGGTCTCATTTGAACTCAATAGGTATGTTCTTGATTACTCTAGAGCCATTCTTGGTGATTTATGTTCTCGACTATGTAATTAATGGTTTAGTAAATATCCTTATTTTGTTGATCTCTTCCATTCTAGATTGAATTGGAAGACGAGTCTGGATGAGAATAGTCGTACTATGACGAGGTAGGTGGTCTTGTGCCTCTCATTAATTATTGGGATGTTTATATGTTCCTTTGTGTTTTCCCAACTGTTATGGTGTTTCCTTGAAATAAAATTAATCCTTATTATTATCTAATGTTGTTCTGGTAATGAAATAAATGAATTAAAGCATGTTTTTCTTCGTTTTTTAGTTATGGTCCACCCCTTGGGTGTGTATTCCCGGTATAAATTGTCTGGTCATTTCTACCTACGATGTATATGTTCATTCCTTTGGTACCCTTTTAGAGTTATTTAAAAATTAAGTCGATTATTTTCTATAATTTCAATTGTGTTAGAATTTTAAGTATTTTTTATTATGGATTTGGGATTGTGTTTTCCCCTTTTTCCATGCAGTGTTTTTACTTGTTTTAGTAGGTTGTAATGTTTTGTTGAATTTTACTGAGTAAATGGTAAATAGAGGTGATTGATACATGGTTTTAGCTTAGTAGGCTATGAAAGGACTCATATGACTATTATTCTTTTCACCTTGGCTGATACATGGGTTTAGTTTAGAGATCCATAGATGGACTCGAGAGGATTTTCATTTATATGTCATTGGTGACACTTGGGATCTCTAGTAAGACATCCAGGGATGTATTAAATTGACATAATATTATATAACACATAGAGAGACACCTTGGGGATCCCTAGTAGGACCACCAAGGAAGTACTCTCATGAACATATACCAATTTCAAGAGTGGAACTCGGGGCTCCCTAGTAGGACAACTGAGGATAGACTCGTAGGATGTTGGTAGAATTAAAAATATAGCGATACATGAATTCTAACATCAGAATCTAAAGAACAGACTCTGGTTATAATTAAATGATGTAATGAAATGAATTGTGTCATGTTTTCCAAGACAAAGCACAAGATCATATTCAAACTTAACATACATGTTAGAGGGACTTCTGAGACTACTGTTGTCCTTAATTTTTTGTGGGGAAGGTCTAGATTAGGTCAAATTCTGAGACTTAAATACCTCAGGTAACTAAATTGGTAATGAAAATCGTGAACTCTATAAATTAATGCGAACACTTGTAGGATTTTTTACTTCTGATTACCTATTAGTTTGCGGCATTTCACTAATATGAACAACTACTGCATATACCCACCAATAGATTGGAACATAACTTAGGTGGTTTCCTACTGGGATTTATTTCTCACATCATGTTTGGGTTATGTTTTTGGGCCCAAATAGACTATATTGCTGCAGGTGTTGATAATGGAAAATCTCCTTATACAAGTACTTAATTGGGGCTTAGGAGCAGGAGAGAATGGGACCAAGCCAAGGCTTGCAATATTGTTGTGTTTCATTTTGTACTGTTATACCTCAGTATTGTGGTGTATCTTGTTTTTGCTTATTTCTTAGAAAATGTATCAGGCTACATCATTCTGACATGTTATGCAGTCTGGTTATCTTTACCTTGAAATCTTCGATTGTTTATTTTAGTTTCACATTGTTTACTCATTCCACTATTATTATTATTTATTCCACTATGTTACACTCTACTTGTGAGGGCATAACATCCCCACTATCACACCCTAGGCCCTCGCTTCTAGTCAGAAGCCTCTAGTGATTGGGGAAATGCACTTGAGGCCCTATAGCCAATCAGGTATGAGGCACTAGTTGAGTGTGTTTTGGGATCGAGATGTTACAAAGTGGTATCAAAGGATTTTTTTTCTGATTTTTCTTACTATTTTTTGACAATATCCTAGAAGAGAATGGGTATGAAATCTGTTAACTAGCTATTCCCAGGAGTAGCAACCCCATGTATATGGAAAATCCAAATTGCCTCGTACTTTCAGATTTGAGCTATTTAGTTGATTCGATTTCACCATTGGGTGATGCACTTGTTTTTTTCTATAATTATTGAAATTATTGTGGTTCTATTTTGTTGAAACCTGATGAGATGCTGGTATTCCATCTCAGGAAAAATATATACACTTGTTAGGATCACATACCATGCATCATGCCATGCCATCTGGGTTGAATTAACAATTTCATGCTATTGTGATAGTTGATGTGATAGTTGTTCCTGCTATTGTGTTAGTTGGATGTACTAAATAAAGGTGTGATTTAATATTTCAATCCATAAGATGTATGGGACCTTATGAATTGAGAAATGATGCACCGATGGAAGGTATATGTTAAGTGAAGTTGTTACATATATGGTTTTAATTGGATGGAATTGTTATTGAATGATTTTTTTGATATGTTTTGTTTGACTATCAAACCTTGATTCGTGGAGAGTATGGTCCCTCATAGACCAAAAGTTGGAATCCCACTGGTGGGATTTTTTGATGAACAAGGGTTTTCTAGGAAATCTGATGTTTATATCCTAAAAAACCTAATATGCACAGTGTGTAGTTTTGTCTAACACACTAGTTGTTATTATTTTTTGGGGGATAAGATGTTCAAAATATTAATATGTACACACAGTGTATTATCTGATCCTGAAATGGGCCATGTGTAAGGAAACCTAGGTTGTTGAGTTTTGATCAGAACATGTCGTGTACTCTTGGTACATGCTATGTAGCCTACCCAACCAGAACCTATGTGGATCTACCCATGTCTGAGTATAGGGATAGGAGGGAAGACTCGAGTGAACACTATGTGTATTCATGACATTCCATGTACTTAGGACCTTTAAAAGACCTAAAAGGTATAGTTACATGCCATTGTGAAATTTTAAAGGCACACACAGTGTGTAATAATGACATGTCATACAGCTAGGGTTGATACACTCTTAGGTTAGCAGTAGAAAACAACCATGTGAGTACTTAAAATTACACATATTGTTTCATGCATGAACTCCATGTAGTCTCTTTTTGAGAAACCTTTTAGGATCTTTCCTATTTCGTTCTTGAAACTTTTGAACAGAAAACCTTGACATTGAGTTTTTAACTAAGCTGTGTTCTTGACCATATAGTGTCATGTCTCCATGATGGCCAAGAGCTGTATAATAGGATAACATCGATGATCATACTCCCAAAATGGAAGTCTATGGGATACCTATGGATCCTATAGTTGTTCCAGCTATGGCACCATTTGTTATACCAAACACAGGTGCATATGCACTGCTCCATGATGGATTTGTGAGGTTCATGTAGACCTTTTAGGGAGAATCACACGCTTCCACTTCCAGGTTAGAGAGAACATGTATATTCCAACAGCAACATCCTAATACTTTTTAGGGGATTATTAACCACATACTGTAGAATAATGGATAGAATCAGTGTGGAATATCTACAAGCATCTAGAGACACCCCGCGAGAGGATGGAAAAGCTTATAACAAATATGGCCTGTGATTATTCATAAAGATGGTGGGATGTTATCACTCCGGTGGGGAGTCATCGAGATATGACCTGGGAATACTTTAAGGATGCCTTCTATTATTATTACTTCCAAAGACCCTGAGGGTTGACCAAGCCCGATAGTTCATGCACTTGGAGCAGGGCACACTATCAGTTATGGACAATTCTGTCCAGTTTTCTATGCTTCAACATTTTTCACCTATTTTGATGGGTGATGAAGTATCAAAATCTAGAAGATTTGGGTATGTTATCTAGTTTGACCTCTGATCATAGGTGAATTTATTCAGGTTGCGTTCAGTCCATACTATGGTGAATGAGGCGCCGATTACCAAGTGCAATCTGTGGGAAACTAGTTGTGTGAGACATGGTGGTTCGATACCGATTTCTGGTACTATCTCTACTAGAAAGAAAAATAATCATCTAGAGTTCTCTCATGGTGATATTAAAAGATAGAACCTTTATTATGGTAAACAAGTGAGGTGCTACCAGTGCGGTAGGCCGGGGCATACGAGGCCCAAGTGCCCAAATGATCCAGTTGAGTGCTGATGTTGCTACAAGACGGGCCATCTACAATGCTTCTGTAGGACGTTTCCACTAGTTACTAATGATAGATGTTATGTATAGTATTCAGATGTATGAGAAGGCTCAGTAGCTTCTCATCAGTGAGGAAACATGAATACATCAGGGTGTTCAAGCCAAGGCAGCGGTCGTGGACATTGTAGCTAGACCCCAGGATCTCAGTGACGGTAGTGTATGTCAGATCATGGTAGACAAGTAGTGTTGCAGAGCCTCAATAAAGTTTAGGATTATGTAGTGCAACATAACAAACAAGAGCAGGATCCTGAACCTTCTACAATCAGAGGTAATATTCTAGTCACCTCTGTTTTATCTACGACACTTTTTTATACTAGTGCTTCACAGAGATTAATATCTATGGCTATTGTGGAAAGCTATGGGATATGTGTTTATACTTATTATGATTATATGAATCTTAAAACTCCATTGGGGATTATAACGGAAGCTGTACATTAGTTCAAGGAGTTCCCCCGTGAGATTGGTGGGTTCCACTTCCAATGGAACCTCTATGTGTTAGATATGACGTGATTTGATGTCATTATCTGAATGTACTGGTTGGTTTCTTTTCCATCTTTTTTTGATTGATATCACTACAGGGTGGGTTTCACATCACCAAAAGGTAGAGAGTTTCTATATATGTGTGAATGGGATTTCCATGAAAGTAGAGTTGTACCCGATCATGTTGGGTTGGGCAGGATGACAACACAGATTGTGATTTTATATCTAGATGACCAGGGAACATGTCTAGTATATTTCTCTCCAGTGGTTGTTCATTTTAGGGAAATTTTCCCAGATTAATTTTTAGGCTTACCTCTTGTTAGGTAGGTGGAGTTCACTATCAATCTAGTGCCAGGATCTGTACTAGTTTCCATTCCTCCTTACAAGATATCTACGATGGACTTTTAAGAGACCGAGAGTTAGTTATAAGATCTAGAAGATATGGGTTTTATCTGACATTGTAATTCTCCTTGGGGTTCTCAAGTCCTTTTTGTGAAAAAGGTGGAAGGTAACCTTAGGTTATGCGTGGACTATCAAAAACAAAATTAGTTGGCGGTTAAAAACTGATATCCATTGGCATGAATAGATGACCTCTTTGATCGACATCGAGGATCTCAAGTGTTCTCGAAGATTTAAATAAGGTCAAGATATCATCAGGTACGTGTTCAACCTACATATATACC
This sequence comes from Viscum album, assembly GCA_963277665.1. NCBI lineage: Eukaryota > Viridiplantae > Streptophyta > Magnoliopsida > Santalales > Viscaceae > Viscum > Viscum album. Next base: position 795,123,486 of record OY728126.1, on the reverse strand, counting down.
TTGTACAACCTTCTGTTGAAGGTATGGCCTCTATGAGTACCAGTTTATTCTATTTTTTCTCACAAACGCTCTAGTAGTTTTCATGGCACAGATGAACTGAGTGTCCAATCCTTACCAAGATTCTTTTGTTGTGGTTTTTGCGCACAATATCTTGGTGTATTCTCAAAACCGACACGACTATGACAATCACCTTGAGGTCATTTTGAATACACTGAGAGAGTATTAGTTATATGCTAAGATTGCAAAATTCAACATCGGGATGGATCAAATTCACTTCCTACGTCAAATCATTTCAGAGACTAGAGTATGAGTGGACACAGAGAAGTTGAGAGCAGTAGTTACTTAGGAGCATCAAAAGAAATTTTTTGAGGTACGTAGTATCTTGGTTAAGGTTGGTTACTAGAAGAATTTTATAAAGTACTTATCAGGCTTAGCAGCGCCAATGAATGGCTTGACTAAGAATGGTGTGAAATTTGAGTAGTCATATTGTTGTGATGTAGCCTTTTAGGAGTTGAAGGGATGTTTGACATCAAAATTGATACTAATATTTACAGATCCAAGAAAGAGATACAATGTGTACTATGATGCATCAGGTATTAGGGTGGGAGTAGTTCTTATGCATGGGGAGAGAGTTGTTGCATACGAGTATCAGCAGTTGAGGCCACATTGGAGAAATTATCCAACACATGATCTCGAGTTAGCTGCAGTTGTTCATGTTTTTAAATTTTAGAGACATTATTTATTAGGAAAACATTTTTTGGAGTACACAAACCAAAAATGTCTCAAATACATCTTTACTCAATGTTATTTGAATCTGAGAAAACAATGGTTGGTGGAATACCTTTAGTCATTTGATTTTGAGCTTGTCTATACGCCTGGAATATGTAGTGTAGTGGCTGATGCACTTATTAAGAGAACTCAAGTATATGAAGTTCATGAGCCCAATGGTGAGTGCAAGATTATGTATTTGTTCTCGGAGATTCATTTAGTGGCACACGATAGTCAGGGATAGACTTATATTTTATCTTTGGCAGTTACCTATACCCTACTGGACAAAGTGAGGATGAGGCAACTATTGGATTCAGAAGGCCTAGTTCTATTGGAGAGTGTGGAAAGTGAGGAACCGCCTCCTGGATGGAAGATGTGCAATAATGAGGTTTTTAATATCCATGGAAATTTGTGGTTTCTAGGGGAAATATGAGAGGAGATGATGTGTGAGTTTCATTATTAATCTTGGATAGTGTATTCCAGAGTCACGAAGATGTACCGTGACATGCACTGTTAGTACTGATGGCCCTGTATGAAGTGAGAAGTAGCTGGTTTTATTACGATGTGTTCCACCTATCAAAAGGTGAAGGGGGAGCATCAATTGCCGACTAGGCTTTTACAGAAGGTTCCTATTCCAGAGTGGAAATGGGATGATATTCTGATGGATTTCGTGATTTGGATACCAAGATCGCCAAGAGGCAATGATATTGTGTGAGTCATAGTTGATAGGCCATACAAAGGTCCCTCACTTACTTATGATCAAGGATACCTTTAGTGTTTATGAGATCCGAAATCATTATATCCGAGAGGTGCTATGACTTCATGTGGTTCCCTGTTCTATCATTTCAGATAGGGATTCCCACTTTCCATCATGTTTCTTGAAATCTTTCTAGTGGGTGTTGGGTACACAGGTGCTTCTAAGCATAGAATACCACCCTCTAACTGATGTCTAGTCAGAGTGTATGATATAAGTGCTAGAGGACTTGTTTCGTTCATGTGTTCTAGACTTTGGGGGATCATGGGTGAAGCATATACCATTGGTTGAGTTCGCCAATAATAATAATTTCCAGGATACTATTCATATAACGCTAAATGAGGATTTGTACGGAAGGTCATGCCTACACATCTATGTTGCTAGAGGTGGGAGAGGAAGCTCTATAGGGACCATTTCTAGTCAAGGAGACATCATAAGAGGTCCACATAATTTAAAGACTGATGACTACTACGTAGTCTCATCAAAAATATTATGTCGATCGTCGTAGAAAACCTCTAGTGTTTGAGGTCGAGGATATATTTTTCCTATGTATCTCACGGAATTTGGGAAAAAAGTGGATCAGGAGAAAGGGTAATATTTCATCAAGATATGTCAGAGCGTTTGATATTTTGGAGCCAGTCGGGTTAGTTTTCTATTGGTTACAGTTACCTCAGAGGTACTGAGCCATACATGACATATTTTACATATCTCAACTACGTTACTACCGCTCAGACCTGTATCACATTATTCAGCTCAAGGAGGTTGACCTTTTGGATGATTCATCCTTTGAGGAGCATCCAATTCATATAGTTGATAAAATCATGAAGGATCTATGAGGCCGGTCAGTTAGTCTCATTCGGGTGCTATAAAAACATAGTTGAGTACATAGTGAGACTTGGGAGAGGGTGGCCAATATACATTCTCATTGGTTGGAGTTATTCCAATATATTTATTCACCACCCTTTAAGAGAAACTTGGGGACAAATTTCTTTAAGGGGGGATGTTTGTAAGAACCTGGTTCTTCTTTTTGATGTATAGTTTCTTCTGTTCCATCCCTTTTATTTGTTTTCAAGAAAACATGAGAAATGTGGAAATGTAATAGAATCATGGGATACATGCCATGTATTCCAATGAAAATACCATGTAGTATGTCTGTGTATGAAGGGAATACATGGAATGTGGGAATTTCTACATGGAAAGGAGGTAAAACCAACTACACACTATGTACCCTTGGTACATGTTGTGTAGTCCCGTCGATAGGTCCTGGAAAGTGAATCAGCAAAAGTCATCCGCCAAATGAATAGAAAAATGATATACATGCGATTTATATATAATTACACATCATGTTATTTTTTTCTATTAAAACGGGCAGTAGCCTCATTCTTCTATCATTTGGATAGAAGGCTCTCCTGTAGAACTCAAGAGGAGCACCATAATTTCAACCGCTTCTTAGTTGATCATCTGAACTCCAAATCAATCATTGTCGGCATCGTTTGAACCCAATTAGTAAGATATTTATTACTCTAGATCAATTAATTATGATTTTAGTACTAGACTAAGTTAATTTTTTTTTTAATTTCATTGATTTATAGATCTCAACCATTCTTAAAGGATTTGGAAGTCGAGGCTAGATGAGGAGAGTCATACTACAACGAGGTTGGTGGTCTCATGCCTCTCATTAATTATTGAGATTTTTATATGTGTCATTTTGCTGCACTCCCATGTCAGGTAGTTTCCTTGAAAGGAAATTAAACCTTATTATTACCTAATATTTTTTTTCCAATGAAATCAATGAATTAAAGCATGTTTAGCTTCATTTTTTGGTTAAGGGCCTCCCTGTGGGTGCATTTCCCTTGGATATATTTTTTGGCAATTTCGGCCAAGGATGTCTATGGGAATTGCATTAGTTTCTCTTTTAGGGTTGTTTAAAAATGATTTTGATTACTTTTGGGAATTTGAATTGCGTCAGAATGGTATCTATTTTTGATTATAGATTTAAGATTTTGTTTGCCCCATTTTTCATGCAGTGTTTTTACTTGTTTAAGAAGGTTATAATGTTTTATTGAACATTAATGAGTAAATGGTAAATAGACTTGGTTGATACATGGGTTCATCTTAGAACTCCATGAATAGACTCACATGACTATTGTACCTTTCACCTTGGGTGATACAAGGGTATAGTTTAGAATGCTATGGATAAACTCTAGTGGATTCTGATTTGTATGTAATTGGTGACACTTGGGCTCCCCCGTAGGACCACCAGGGATGGACTAAATTGACAAATCATGTATTACACATAGAGTGATACCTTGGGGCTCCCTAGTTGGACCACCAAGGACAGACTCACAAGAAATTATACCAATTTCGAGAGTGACACTTGGGGATCCCTAGTAGGACCACTGAGGATAGACTCGTAGGATGTTAGTAGAATTACACCTATAGTGATACTTGAATTAAAAATTTGGAATATCCATAATGTACTCAGATTATAATTAAATGATGGAATGGAATGAATTGTGACATGTCTTCCAAGACAAATCAGTAACTTGGAGCCACAGTTCACTTACTTGTTAGAAGGGCTTCTGAGACATCTATTGTTCTTACATTGATACGGGGAAGGTCGGGCATAGGCTGAATTCCAATACATAAATACATTAGATAAATTATTTTATGATAAACATAGATAAATCTATAAATGAATTCTAGTACTTGTATGATTTTTTACTTCTGAGTATCTCCTAGTTTGCAGCATTTCATTACAATACATAGCTACAACATATACTCCCTAACATATTAGTATAGACCTTAGGTGGTTTCCTACTGGGATTTATTTCTCAAACCCTGTTTTGGTTTGGTTTTTGGGTCCAAACACACTATATTTCAATAGGTGTCAATAAGGAAAAGGATCCTTATACATGTACTTGATTGCTGCTTAGGATCAATAGAGCAAGGGACCAAGCCAAGGATTGTGAAGTTGCTATGCTTTGTTTTTCATTATTATACCTCAGTATTATAGTGAATCTTGTTTCACTACATTCTTAGAACATGTAACATGCAACATCATTCTGATATGTTATGCCTTCTGGTATCTTTACGTTGGAATCTTCCATTTTTTTACTTTACTTTCATTCTAGTTACTACTTCCACTATTATTATTATTTATTCATCTGTGTTACACTCTACCAATGAGGGAATAGTTTCCCCACTGTCACACCTTAGTCCCTACCTGCTAGTCGGAAACCACTGGATTTTGGGAAAATTCTCTTGAGGCCATATGGCCAACCAGGTATAGGAAACCTGTTCGGTGGCCTCCAAACCCGGGATTTCAAATTTATTTCATATTCTTATTTACTTTTATAATATAACAAAATGTAATCATCAAACACAACCAAAAACATGTTCATAAACTTATGAAAAATTATATTAATAATGTTGACAAATATAGTTGTTTCATTAGATAACCCTAATGTAATAAATACAAATTTAATTTTCCCATATCTTGTTCGAAACATAATATTTAGTGTCTCTTCTTTCATCACTTTAAATTCATGGTACCCCGACCTCACGTCTACCTTCAAAAAATATTTTTATCCCATGAGATAATAAAAAAAATCCTAGATATAAGGAAAATGATACTTTCTCTTAATATTAATGTTATTCAAGGCTCTATACTCAATGAAAAGTCTCATTGAACCATATTTATTTTTAATAAAGAAGACAAGATCATCCCATGGTGAAGTGCTTGGTCAAATAAATCCTTTATCTATTAATTCATAAAATTTATTTTTCAATTATAAATGTTTCACTTGAATTATTCGATAAGGGAGGGTTCAAAAAATTCTTAGCAAGATCAACTAATTAAATAGTAAACACAACCTTTCGATCAGTAACAACACTAAGAAAAACATCTAGAAAAACATCCATGTATTCATTTAATACTGTAACATCACTAATTTGAGCAGTATCTCTATTTTAGACAATATGATCTAGGTAACATTCACTATCATCTATAATAAATTTCTCAGCTTATTGGAATGTTATCAAAGGCATGAAATAATTAAAAAAAATTCTCATAATTTTAATATATCTTACCATAATTTACTTAAAGAAAATCCATACTATGAATGGTATAAAACTCTACTTTGGACAGCTGAATAACATTTTTAGTAAAGACCATCCCACTGATAACAATAGGTATATTCCTATAAGTCTTGGTTTCTTTAATATTTCCACCCATTGTTTTCAGGAAAAGTTCAATCAAATTTCATTAGGTGATATTCCCAATTAACATGCAAATTTCTCAGAAATGTAAAATGTGAAGATCTAAAGTCAAATAGTGTATTGGAATAATTTTAATACACAAGTAACATACATTTCATCACATAATTATATTTCCCAACACCAACTCTATTAGTTGAAAATGACTTTGATACACCTTTCAATATCCGATCATGAAAATTTTCATCATGTGAAACTAACATCACACATGCATTAGCATAATGAACCAAATAATTGAAACTAAAACATATTACCCTCTGATGGATATCAATTTCCCCATTCATTGATTCTTCAAGAATTTTTTCTTTACATTCACATTCCATGTATCCAAAATTTCAACATCTATAACACTTTCCCAAGTTAATAAGTATTTCTCAAGGGTACTTTTTACCACACATACCATAAGGAGAGAAATTGAATTTCTTACATACAAATTTATTTGATGTATGTTTCACCATATCCATCCATCCAAACCAATACTTACATTCATTATTATGAGCCACATTGGAGTCATAAAACTCCAACTAAATCTTTTGCGCATAATGAACAACTGCCTTGAAGAATTTAAATTATCACACTTCCAAAGATCTTCATAGTCTTGGTTTCAATCCTATTTTGAACCTAATAATTCAACTATCTATTTTCTGAATAAAATTATGTACATACCTAGACAATATGGTGAGTTTTTCTTTATATGAAGATACAAACTATTCATCTTTCTTTCATAATTAAATAAATTTTTCCCATATAGAGTCAAAAAAGAATAAGGAAATATATCTCAATGAATATATCCTTGATTGTTTCCCATTATATGAATCATTATCATCTTTATTTCTGGTATTCTCAACTAAATACTATTATTGATCATATTCACCTTCAAAATGTCTAACAGAAAGGGGTACCTTTTGACATTCCATATATCCCATGACATCCAATATCATTTCTAGAGCATTGGTCCATCCTATAGCTACCATAGTGTCATATGATCCACTGAATAGTGGAGTCTATTTCCTCATGAAATGATCACCAATAGACACGTTCTTTCATAGTATATTGGGTTACTCTCTAGAATAGATACCACCACCATTTATCAACTATGTCAACTGAACCATCACTACAATAAATTGTTCTATTCTAATTCCAACCATCCGAGGATGTAAATTCAGAAGGATATCTTCCTCCAATACTTACCACTATATCTTCATTAGTACATCTATGGATAATAATTATAAAAAACATATTTTATATGAACCAACATGTAATGTTCAAATTATATAACATTTTTACGTAACCATTAGGTAAAATATTTCAAGGTTATGCTATTAATATTACACAAACCACTAAATTTATCAAAACTGACGTTTGATACCAATGATAATCCCAAGAACATAAAAAGTACATAATCCCTAGTTGTAGTCAATAATTTTATTTTCTTTCACTATGATGATATTTTTAAAATTACTGTTTTAGAGAATTAGGTCATAACTCATACTTAACAAAACCATATAATACTATGTAGAGACATTAGATCAATATCCATTTTCCCACTATATAAAACATTTAAAACAATAAATTATTTCTTTTAATTGAAACTCTTCACAAATTTCTACTTGACATCTTCCAATACCTTACCCGTCCTTAGATCTTATGAAAAGAATTAAAAAATGTGGGATGTGTACAAAAATAGTAGTAAGGGATACGAAAAGAATGAAATAATCATTCTAGTGAAAAAAATTAGAAAATGTGGAAAACTTTTTCTTGAATACATAAAATTTTACCCATAAATGAAAATATCATTTTGTAACCAAATCATTTACATTACATTTTCAAAATAAATGCTTTCCTTTAAAAATCCTTAGTAAGCATATAAAATTTATATATGTACCATGGGACATCATCTCATAGAACCCATACATAACCCTTACAAAATACTTATATACTGAAACAAAAATATGGACAACATTAAATATAATTATCGGTAGAATATAATCATTACCCAATGCATTCGAGTGATATATAGGCACACCCATCATTTAATATATAACATGCTCACCTGGTACTATCTGGCTGCATCCATCATTTATAATTTCCAAGAAGCAAAAAATGATTAAAAATTTTAATTATTTGAAAAAATATTTTAAAATCATATGAAATTTTTTTTCAAATAATAAAAAAAAATTTTCATTCAAAATTACATTTTCAATAAAAACTATTTTCCTATGAAAAAAAATTCAATACCAAAATACAAAAAAGATGTAAAATGTGTTTTCCTTTAAGATAAAATGTAATCTATAAATATAATTTATAAATGAAATAATATTCATGATAGTAGGAAATTTTATTTTTTTCCATTCCGTTTAAAAGACGTAAAAAGATTAATTTTTAAAACCCTTGAAATAAAGTAAAAGAGACATAAAAGGAACTTTATAAATATTTTATTCCCATATGAAAAAAATCAAATATAATTTTTAAAACATGGACATAGAAGAGAATGATAGTTTAAAGTAAATCATTAAAATATGATTTTCCCCGAATAAAATCCTCTTATCACTTGAGAAACACTTGAATTGAAAACCCCATTATAGAATGACATTAAAAAAACATTAAATATCATGAAAATAAACATATTATTGATATATAATGTAACATTCTAGAAATTTATAGAATAAGACATTTTAATATCTATTAATATTTATAAATAAGATATTAATTTTACAATAAATGGGAGGCATTTTCTGATAGCGTACCTAACATACAACAATGGGTTTCTTCAAAATTGTACATTGCACACAGGAATCATTAATATAGAAAAATAAAACATTATTATTATTATTTTAAATGGTACTTATCAACTAGCCATTTTGTTGGATTGAATGAGAATAACTAAGTATATTATGTTTACACATGTATATTAAATGTTTTTTACATTATTTTAATAAATTTTAGAGACTTAAAATGAAAATAGATCCAGTTTTAAGCATAAAATACAATTATATTTTTAAATTCTAGTTTTATCATCTTATGATTTAGAACCCTATTTAAATATATTTTTTCCCCTTTTATATATTATATTTGATAAAAATAAACTTTTTCTTTACATGTGGGAAATAAAAATTTACTTTGGTTGAAATGTTGTTAATTTTATGATAAAATTCATATTTTAATGTATAGTGAAAAATATTGCATTTTTGTCTAAATTATTGATATTGTAAGATTACTATTTGAATTTATATTAAATTATGTTTAGATTTTGTTTCAATAATTTAATCCAATTTTTTTCATTTCAAGTAATTTGACATTGAAATTTTATATCAACTCATGTCATTCTTTTGATGGTTTTTATTTTTTTAAAAACCTATTTTCTCATTCTGACAATGGGATTAATTTTAAATTTAATTTTTCCATTTTTGTGAATTAAATTTATAAAAATATATTACATGGTTTTAATCATTAGTATTTTTTTAATAGGATCAAAATAATTTTTTTGTTAATAATAAATTTAGTATTTTATTTTACTATAGTTAAAAGGTAAATCAGATAAATAAGGATAAAAATAATATTCTTATAATATAACACTATCCTAAAACTTGTCCTAATATTAATGAATGAGTTATATTCAACCAAGAAAATCATTGGTATAAAATTTGGTTATTTAGAATTCACTTGGGTATGATAATTACATCTATTACATTTAATTTAATGTAAAGTAAAAAAACATCATAAACATGACTCTTATTGCTAAAACAATTTTTATATGGGGTTATATAAGTGATATATTTGACTATAAATAGAAATTATAAATATGAAAAATTAAATACATAATTTTATTTTATTAATAATTTTTATAAATTAAATAATTAAATTTAATTATGACATAATGATCATACAATTATTTCCTTATTAATGAAATAATTAACTAAATGAGATTATAAATATTATAATAAATGTTATTTGGCATTATTTATGTAATACAAAAACTTTATAGATTAATATGACATGTTATAAAAAATTTAAATGGTTTTTTATAATTTATCTCTCTATTGAATTTTATTTAAATTCAATAAATTATATTATCAATATTGACATAATTGATATTTTTGAAAAATAATATTTTATTAAATTATTTAAAAATCATAAAAAAAATTAAAATTTAAAAATTGACTATATGATGGTCAAAAAGTTCATAAATCATCCATTTATTAGTAATTTACCCTATTAAAGTTCAATTTATATCCTCTTAATATTTAAAATATCGTTACCACAATTACAATTAAAAGAGAATAGTTAAGGGTAAACTGAAAAGATAAGGTTTAAAATAAAATCAATACATGTATAAAAAATAATTTTATAAGAGTATTTATAACTATAATAATCTTAAATTCTAAATAAGTGATATTTCTACAATTTGAAATAGAAATTTAATTTATATTAATTTAATACTTTTTATAATTTCAAGGGTTACCTTCCCCTCTCTTATAAAAAGGCACTCATTCGTCTCTATTAATAATACTTCACAATCCTTTTGGTTTGGAAAATATCTTCCTATAACCCTTCCTAGATTCCATCCCCAAATTCATGAATCCTTATTTTAGGTATAAAATCCTTTTTAGAGGTGTTAAGGATTTCTTTAATGGTGATCAACCAAAGAATATGTATCGTTTTCTTTAAATATTTTTATTTTATTTTTTCTTGCAATTCCTTCAATTATTATTCCTCTTTGATAATATAATGACTCTATAATAGAATATATATTGATATTTTATTATGATAACATCATAACCTAATTCCATATCCACTTCTATTAAATGGGAAAGAATTTAATCGTTCGTGTGTACCAGTGAACTATCACCTCCACGAACCAATCTAATTCATTTTCCATAACTGTCTCTCATTATTGGATATAGTAATGGAATAAATGTTAATATTTTATATTAATGACATATTAAATATTATAATATAAAAATATATCAATCATGTTCTTACTTATATGCACATAAAATAGATAATTTTGTTCATCCATACGTGTGATCTATCACCTCCACGAAGGGATGTGACCCTTTTTTATTAATTAAATCACTTGTGTAACATATATAAGTATATTTTAATGACTAATTTTATATTAATGATGATATGATCATTACATAAATATGATATAATAATTACCTTACATCCATAATTATTATTGAAAAATGAAGATGGTACTCATGAATATGTATGGATTACAGTCTCCATGAATATAACGTTGTTCATTTCTTATAACCACACTTCATGGTTTTATTTAAAATTATAATTTATTTATAAATATAATAAAAAATTCATTAATATTATTCTGGTGATGATAGACTTATGCCCACATGGACTAGTGACATCAAACCATGTTCATTTTCGACTCAAGTATGAAATATCGACAAAACATATAATATGCACCTAAATAATAATATAATTTTTATAACATTGTAATAAGTGAAATAAATGAAATAATAAACATGTAAAAGGTTCTCAAGCATGTGTAAATTAAACTAATTTTATTATTCATGAATAACAAGGAATATTCATGAGAACCTAACTTAATGTAAGGGGCATCGTCTCAATCTCCTGTCATTGAGACATATTTCGATAATATACACCACCTTCTTTTAAACAGTGTACAATTATCCCCTTTTAAATTTAATTTTATTAAATACTTTTCTAAATCAATTTTTTCTACGAAGTGTTTTACTAAATTACAAAAGAAATGTTTTTTAATAAACGCGGCGATAATGACTTCTCCTCCATCATAACCATTATTTGATATTTGGATTCCCCTATAAGCCTTATTGTTTTTAAAAGGAAAAGAAATACCTTATTCCCATTTTGGGTGTTTTGGTATTGAAAATTGTTTTGAAAATGGATTTTCTATTTCAATATCTTGAAATGATTTTTTATGGTTTCAAATCAAATGTTAAGAGTGAAATTTTGAAAATTTCAATATTTAAGTGTTATGAATATATAATTGTACTTGGAAATTTGATGATTGATTACATGATAAAAAAAATATGGGTGGTTACATGTTAAATCAAAGATGGGTGGTTCTGTGACAAACAAAGGATAGGTGGTTATGTTATAACCTCTAATATATTGGGTGTGGATGTCGGCCTTATGAATATTTCATTTGTAAGAGTGATATGTACGGAAGTAGATCATATGGATATTCCATTTATGTTAGATTATGTACAATGTTACCATTTATATGTTATATGTGATTTCTATGGGTTTTATAGTAATAATTTTATTTCAAAAATAGTAAGAAATAATTTTATATTCTACTTCATAAAGATTAAAAGTATTACTTTTTTATAATGTATTCATGGTTTAAATGTTTTCTCAAGGATAATAGTTTTCATTTTTTGTGTAACCTTTAATGATATTTTTACGCTCATCCCATGTTTTTAAATGTTTTGTACATGATTTAAAGGATGGTAGAGTCAATTATGGGATCAAGGAAAAGTTACGATGTTTAAACATGATATGAAACCATGTTTCTTTTTAAAACTTATTTCATATTATAAAAAATTTATCGTGAGTAGAAGTGTATAGTTATTAATATTTAAGATATAATGTATTAATTATATCATAATTCTATAAATCTCTAAACCTGAAAAGATCATTGATATGAATAAATGAAAAATTATTGAAATAAATAAATATTTTGTAATGTTTCGAGTTGGGGCCTTATTTTGGGTATGAGAGGTAGGTTTAGAAAACATTAGGGGTCATGCTGATGTTAATAGAATATCCATAAATATTGTTTTACAAAATTTTCTAATTGAAATGAGATAGAATTTGAATATTACCATTTTTCTTTGTCTATAACATGTCGTTTCAAAATGGTATTCCATTGAAGAAATAGGGCAGCTGTGCTGAGAGAACATATAGAGGAAAACAACATTCCAAATAAGCATCCTAAGATGGTTAAAATTAGAACTAATTATTTTGTTACAATGGTGGCTCAGTTGAATTAGGTGATAAATGGGGGTGGTTTCCATCCATGAGATTAACTAGATCAACCATATATGAATATGTCGGTAGTGAAGCATTTCACGAGGCAACGTTCCTTATCATTTAGAGTATCATCTGAAACTGTGAAAGTTAAAGGGTGGATTAAATGACTAGAAAATATTTTTGATGTAATGGGATGTTCAGAAAATCAAAAGGTTAGTCGTGATATTTATCATTTTTAAGTTGAATCTTATCAGTGGTGGTCAATGATTAGAAATATCAGAGGAAGTGAAGACATTGATATAATTGAATATGATGAATTTATGAATATCTTCCTTGAGAAATATTTTCCTAAGGATATTAAACATAGGATGGAAATGAAATTCATTGTAATGTGAAAAAAGGTGGAAGATTATATGGATTCATATGAAGAAAATTTATCCTATTTTTTAAGATACATCCCAAATTTTATTCAAGATATTAAAAGGAAGATAAATCAGGTTTTCTTGAAATTTAATTTGAAATATTAAAGGGAATAATATTCTTATGAGTTCAAAATCTATTATAAACTTTTCATATATGCTGAGAAGGTTGAATTGGAGTTTTTTAATGATAATTTATTATATGAGAGGAAGAAAAAGAAGTGATACAGTTGTTAGGAAATGATAAAGAATTCATCATAGAATTCTAGAGGATTGAAAACTAAATTTCCAAAATGTGAGAAGTGTGGTAATAAGACTATTGGAGAATGTCTCTAAATGTTCAGGAAGTGCTTTTGATGTGGTAAGACTGGTCATATTTCTCATAATGATAAGGAATATAATCGCATAATAATGATAAACCAGAGGTAAGATGTATTAGTTGTAATGTGCAAGGGAATTATGCCAATGTGTGTCTAAAGTAGATTACCCAAGATTGAAACTAGCATGATCCAAAGCATAAGGGAGTGGGAAAATAATTTTCTACTACTACTATTGATGTGGGGCCCCTAAATGAAGTGGTTATAGGTATGTTACCAGTTTTTTCAGAATATTACAACACTCTATCAGACTCTGGATATTTACGTTCATTCATTTTTGAGAGATTTTCAATTATATTGGAAATAACACCTCATGAATGTGATATTAAACTTTTGCTAAAAACTCTAACTAGAAGTATTATGGAAATTAATATTTATAGGAATATTCATTTTATCATTAGTGGGATAGTTTTTCCTACAAATATTATTGATCTTCCCAGAGTGGAATTTGATATCATTTTGGTATGGATTGACTTTTAGTTTATCATGCTAAAATATACTACAAAACCAAGAAAGTTTTATTCAATGATATAATACCTTTGATAACATACAAAGAATATCATATATTGATTAAATATCATAATCGAAGATATTAAGATCATGTTGTTGAAAATAAATAAAGTGTTTTGATTAGTGACATTACAATAGTGAATGAATTTATAGATATTTTTTCTAATTAATTGCCTTGTATTGTTCCTGGTTAGGAGGATTACATTACAATTAATTTAGTTCTTTATGTGAAGCCTATTTCTAATGCCCCATATCAAATGGATCAATTTGAATTGGTGGAATTAAAAAATATTTTCAAGAATTACTTGATAATGGTGTCATTCATCCTAGAAATACACCATGGGGTGCTTCTATTTTATTTGAGAAAAAGAAAGATGGTTCTATGAAATTTTGTGTTAGTTACAGATCCTTGAATAATGTCACTAATAAGAACAAGTATCTATTGACTCATATTGATGATTTTTTGATCAGTTCTAGGGATCTAATAATTCTTCAAATATTGATTTGAGATTCAGGTACCATTAGCTGATGTTGAATGAGGATGACATTCCAAAGACAGTGTTCTGAACGAGATATTGGAATTATGAGTTCGTAGGTTGCCCTTTGGGTTATAAAATTCCCATTCTATATTTATGAATCTCATGAATGGATTATTTCATCAGTTTTTGGATTAGTTTTTGGTTGTGTTTATAGATGATATTTTGGTATATTCTAAAATCTAGGAGGAACATAAAAGTCTCTTAAGTATTGTTTTGAAAACTCTAATAGAAAAGAAACTATATGGAATGATTATTAATATTGTATTTTGGTTGGAAAAATTTCTTTCCTTGGTCATTTTGTTTCTAAGGATGGAATAAATATTAACCCTTCTAAAATAAAAGTTTTTTAAGAGTGGAAAAAACCAACCAATATCACATATATTAACAGTTTCATAGATTTGTGGTTTATTATAAAATGTTTTTTGAAAAATGTTCTCAATTATCTAGCCCACTAACTAAGTTAACAGGTAAGAGAGTTAAGTTCATTAGGATAAAATAATGTCATGATTATTTTTAGGAACTAAAAGGAATATTGGTAAATGCTCAAGTTTTGGCCCTACATTCTAGGAATAATAAATTTTTTTATCTACAACAATGCTTTATTTAAAGGACTTGTTTGTGTCCTAATGTAGAATGATCAAATAATTTCTTATGCTTCATGTCAGTTGAAACCACAAGATTCAAATTACCCTAAAAATGATTTTTAATTATCTACTATTTTTTTTCATTAAAATTTTATAGGCATAATTTTTATAGAATAAAGAGTGGGTTATATACTAATCACAAAAGTCTAAAGTATTTATTCACTAAAAAATAATTAAACATGAGAGAGAAGATATATATGGAATTAATCAAGGATTATGATTTTATGTCTCAATTCCATCTAGAAAAACAAAATAATGTGGTCGATGCTTTGAGTTGAAAAAGTAATTCTATATTATTCATGCTACGTTTTGAATTATATCATTTTTTAATCATTTGATGAATTTTGGAATGATATTTTTGTGTGCAGGAAATTAATCTATATTTTCAATAGGTAGTGAAATCATCTCCATCAGACAGAATTAAGCAATCACAGAAGGAAGATAGTGAGTTGTAGAGAAAGGTATATTTGGTTCAAAAGGGTTTGTTTCCTAAATTTAACAGTGATAAAGATTATGTTTTGAGGTTTGGAAATAGATTATGTTTTCCTAATGATTCACAGTTAAGGAAATATTTTTTATGTGAAGCTCATAGTTCTCTATTTTTAGTTCATCATTGAAGCACTAATATGTACAAAGACCTTCGAGAGTATTTCTGTTGGGATGGAATAAAAAAAGATGTTGCTGACTTTACCCTAATATGTTTTATTTTTCAACTCGTTAAAGAAGAAAAACAGTTACTGAAAGGTATGTTTAAGCATTTTCCAGTGCCAGAGTGGAAATAGAAAAATATATCCATTTATTTCGTAGTGGTATTACCAAATACTTATCGAGGTTACAATATGATTTGGGTTATTGTTGATCGACTAACTAAATCCTCTCATCTTATTCCTATTCGAGATAATATATCTCTAGATAAAATTTATTTATTTTATATTAAAGAAATAGCGAGGTTACATGGGTTTTCCCTATCCATTATATGATCTTGATTACTGGTTCACTTATAAATTTTGGAAAGGCCATCAAAAGGCATCGGGTACTGAATTGGATTTCAGTACATCTTTTCATCCACAATTCGATGGGAAGTTAGATCAAACAATTTAGATGGTGGAGGGTATGATATGTACATGTTCAATGGATTACCATTGAAGTAGTGATCATCAAATTTCATTCGTTGAGTTTTCTTATAATAATAGTTTTTTTCCAGTATAAATATGGCACCATTTGAGGAAATATATGGAAAGCGGTATCAAACTCTATCTTTTTGGGATGAAGTAATTGAAACAAAGATGACCAGACCAGAATTGGTAGAAGATAAGGCAGAGAAAGTTCAGTTGATTCAGAATCATATGATGATAGATCAAAACATAAAGAAAATTTATGCATATTACCATACGAATGATATTTATTTCACGGTAGTTGATCACGTGTTTCAAAAAGTTTTAACATGGAAAAGTGTGATACATTTTTGTAAGAAAGGGATGCTGAGTTTGAGGTTAATCGGACCCGAGAAATCCCAGAGAATATTGGATCAATTTCCTATTGAGTTTATTTACCTCCAAGTTTATCCTAGGTACTCAATGTTTTCCAAGCTTCAATGTTAATAAAGTATATGTCAGATCAATCTCAAGCTTTGAATCCAAAAGTTGTTCAGTTGGAAGAGAATCATTCTTTTGAGGAACAGCCAGTCCAGATTCTTGACCGAAGAGAGAAAGTGTTGCGGAATAAAGTTATTTTTTAGGTTAATATTTTTTTGAAAACTCGTATGGATGAATTGGAAACATGGAAATCTGTAAATTATATGAAGTATAACAACATCCACTTATTTGATAAGTGAATAAAATTGTGGGGACACAATTTCCAAAAGGGGGGAAGGATGTAACATTCTAGGTAATTATAGAATAACCAATTTTTTATATCTATTAATATTTATGAATAAGATATTAATTTTTTGTTAAAGGGGATTCTTTTTTCAATAGAGTACCAGACACACAACAATGGGTTTCTCTAATATCTTATGTTGCACACAAGGCTGAGTTATATAGAAAAACTAATACATTGTTAATATTATTATTTTAAATGGTAGTTATCACCAAGCCATTATATTAGTGGGAATGAACATAATGAACTATATTATGTTAACACATGTTTATTAAATATTTTTTACTTTCTTCAAATAAAATTTAGATGGCAAAAATGAGAATAAATCCAATTTTAAGCAAAAAATACTCTAATATTTTTAAAAGGTAGTTTTACCGCATTTTGATGGGAAACCATTTTGAAATATAGTTATTTTCAATATTATATATTATATTTGACAAAATAATCTTTTTATTTTGAATTGGGATATAAAAATTTAGTTTTCTTGAAATTTTGGTATTTTTCTGATAAAATTCATATTTTTAATGAATAGTAAAAAATACAAAATTTTAATTCAAAACCACCTTTTCATCTAATTTATATGAATTCTTAGATTATCATTTGAATTGGATTTAAAGTATATTTAGATTATGTTTTTTCATTTAATCCAGTTTTGGTCATTGTATATAATTTTTCATTGAAATTTAATTTAAACACATGTCAATATTTTAATGGTTTTTTCTTTTTAAAAACAATTTTTCACATTCCAACAGTGGGATTAATTTTAAATTTAATTTTTACACTTTAGTGAATTGAATTTTCAAAAACTAACATACATGGTTGTAATGATTTCGAAAAATTTAGTTTAATAGGATACAAATAAGTTTTTGTATTGTAACTTTAAAATTATATTTACCACAGTTAAAGGGTAAATTCGGTAAGTAAGGGTAAAAAATATTATAATAATATAAAACTACCCTTAAACTTGTCTTAATATTATTAGATGAGTTATGGTAGACCAAGAAAACCCTTAGGACTAAATTTTGTCCTTTGGAAGCCACTTGGGTGTGATAATGACATCTATGACATATAATTTAATGTAAATGAAAAAATATCATAAACATGACTCTTAATACTAAAAAAGTTTATTATGATGTGATATAAGTGATATCATGGAGTATAAATATTAATCATAAAAATAAAAAAAATTAGTTACATCACAATAATTTATTTATAATTTTTAGACCATAAATAATTAAATTTAATTATAACACAATGATGATGTAGTGATTGCATTGTTAGTGAAAGTATTATATAAGTGATATTATATATATTAAAATAAATACTATTTGACTTAATTTATGCGATAAAAGAATTTTATAAGTCAATTTTACATGTTATAATAACATTAAATGGTTTGGTTTGAAGTACTCTCTATGTTGAATTTTATTTAAATTCAATAAAGTATACTATCAAAATTGACGTAATTTATATTTTATAAAAATAATATTTATTATATTATAAAAAATTCCAAAAATATTTAAAATTTCAATAGTGGGTATTATAAGGTCTAAAAGTTAATATATCATCCATTTATGATAAATTGACCCCATAAAATTAAAATTTATATCCTCTTAATATTTAAAATGTTTTTACAACAATTAACATTAAAAGAAAATAATTAAGCGTAAACCAAAATGATAATTTTTAAAATAAACAAAATACATGTCTAAAAGTTATTTTATAATAATATTTATAAATATCCTCATATTATATTCTAAATAAATTAGTTTTTGATCATTTTTAATCTAAATTTAATTTTATTAATTTAATGTTTTTTATAATTTAAAGGGCGCCCCTCCCTCTCCTATAAAAAGGTACACATTCTTCTCTATTACTCACACTTCCAATTCAATTTGGTTCAGAAAAAATATACTGAAAACCCTTCTTTGAATCCATAGAAACATTCTTGATGCATTATTTTAGGTAGAACCACCTCTTTAGAGGGATTATGGTGTTCTTCAAAGGGGATCAACCAAAAAAAGAGGCATCGTTTTCTTTTAATATTTCTATTTTATTTCATCGTACACTTCTATAAAATACTATTCTTACTAGATGAAATAATAACTCCAACATCCTAAAAATGATGATATTTTATTAAGATAATATCATCACCTAAATCCGTCTCCACTTCTATTAAAGGAGAAAGTAATTAATTATTCGTTTATATGTGTGAACTATCTCCTCCACAGACCGATCTAATTAGTTTTCCATAACATTCTCTAATTAGCGGTTATAATAAAGGAATTAATGTTCATATGTGATATGAATGAAATATTAATAATTATAAGATAATAATATATCAATTAAATTCTTAATTATATGCACATTAAAATGATAACGTCGTTCGTGAATACGAGTGAACTATCATCTCCGCGAAGTGATGTGACTCATTTTAATTAATTATATCATATGTATGATAAATATAAATATAATTAATTTATTAATATTATATTAATGATGATATGATCATTATGTAAATATTATTTAATAATTATCTTACATAATGATCAATGAAAAATGAAGACGTTACTCATGCGTATGTACGGTTTACCATCTCTATGAATATAACATTGTTCATTTTTCATAGCCACACTTCATGGTTTGATTTAAAAACATAATTTATTTATAAATATGATAATAATTTCATGAATATTAGTCTAGGGTTGATGGACTTATGAACACATAGACTAATTGTAGGACCCCGGGACACCCTAAGAGGGGATGGGTGAATAAGGGTGACAAATTTTTCTTTTAAAAACAAGGATCGTGTTCCCACATTTGTAGGAACTAGTTAGACATGTATGATGGATATGATCAGCAATGAAACATTCACATGCAAAGAGATGACACATCAATTTTTACTTGGTTCACCGCTAACGGCTACATCCAAGGAGCATACACTGACAATTTTCTAGTCATACCAAATTCCACTATTCTTTACTAGATTTTGATTACAAAGGTTTGGGAACAGTCACTATCCCAAGCTCACTGCCTTTACAAAGGGTCATGGATAGCTCACTCTGTCCCAAGGGTCACTCCCATTGACTCCCCCTGGCTCACTGCCTTTGGTGAAGTCCCACTCATTTTATAGACGTGAAGGTATCTTCGTCATTGAAAAAGAATGCATCCTCTATTTTATGTAGATGCTCTGTTGAATTCCAACTCTCACCTGTAGACGAATCTCACTTTTCACCCAGGGTACCAGGCAATCTCCCAACATTCACACATCTCAAAAACACTGTCAACCTTATTTACTGCTTGGCGCGCAGGTCACATGCGTGACACAAATTCAGCATGCAGGTGTCACCAAACCACTTGAGCGACACCTCCTCTTTCAACTCCAAACTTGTGTGACTCAACATCTTTTACTACCAAACCATCTTGGAAGCGCATCCAACAACAGGCGCACAACCTCTACTTGCGCGACCAAACTACCACTTGCGCGACTACAACACCTGCACGATGGGAGGTTGGAAAATCTCTAAGTCTTGAACTCCATATGAAATGAGGAGGGGTGGTCCTCTATTTATAGGCAAAACAGACACCATGCGCGGTGATGCCCAGGCCTCCTCTCGGCACGCAAGTTACAACACGCAACTCCAACCGCCCAAGCCCTGTCATTCTACTCACTTGCGCAACCAAACCAATACTTGCACAACCCTCTTTCCATTGCCATATTTTGAAGTTCTGATCATGAAAAACTTATGGTGCTCAACCTTCCAACCCCCCTAGTCACTGGCGCGCAAGTCCATTCTCGGCATGCAAGTCACTTGTGCGACACACATCCATCACGCAAGTCTCTTTCACAAAAACACTATTTTCCCCTTTTGTCAATTTTGAGGTCCAAAAATTTGGAAAACACTAGAAAACGGTGCCACCTTCAATACTATTATCTGGTTGAACTATATGAGAACTTGGTGGCACACATTCTGAACTTCCTCTGAGGATTGACAACAAACACAAACCATAATCCAATTCATGTAGAGATGACCATGATTCCAACACTAATGATATCAAACCATGTTCATTTCGACTGATGTACCAAATATCAACAAAACCTCTGATATGAACTTAAATAATTATCTAACTTTTGTAACATGATAATAATTGAAATAAAAGAAATAGTAAAATTTAAAAAGGTTCTCAGGAAAGTCTAAATGAACCTAAGTTTATTATTCAGGAAAACGAAGGAACATATGTGATGAATAAAACATAAGGAAATGGGCTTCATCTCAATCTCATTTCATTATGTAATATTTCTATAATATACACCACCTTATTTTATATGATGTATAATTACCCCCGTTGTCTTTTAATTTCATTCAATGGTTTTTAAAGGAATATTTTTCTATGAAACATTTTACTAAACCAAAAATAGGAATGTTTTTTTATGTATATGGAAACAATTACATCTCTTTTTCCATAACCATTATTTGATATTTGGATTTATCTATAAGACTTAATAATTATAAAATAAAAATAAATCCCTTATTCCCATTTCTGTGTGTTTTGGACTTGAAAATGAATTTTGAAACTGATGTTTCAATTTTAATATATTGAAATTATTTCTTGTGATTTCAAATGAAATTTTAAGAGTGAGATGTTGAAAATTTCAATATTTATGTCTTATGATTATATAATGGTACTTATGCATTTGATGAGTGGTTATTTGATAAACCAAAGATGAGTGGTTATGGGATAAACTAAAACTAGTGGTTCTATGAAAAACTAAGGATGGGTGGTTATGTTATAACCTCCAATGCATTGGGTGTTGAAGTTAGTGATATGGTTATTCCTTTGGTGAGAGTGATATGTGTTGAAGTTGACCGTATGGTTATTACAATTAAGTAATATTATGTCACATGTTACCTATTGTAGGTTATATGTTCATTCTATGGGTTTTATGGTAATATTTTGATTATAAAAATGAAAATAAATGATCATATATTAAGTGAAAAGTATTTACTACTTTATAAAGAACAAATTCATTACATTATGATAATTTATTCAAGGTTTACTTGTTTTTGCAAGGCTAAAAATATTAATTCTTTGTGAATCAATTGTTGATATTTTTATGCTCATCCCATGTTTGGAAATTCATTTCATAGGATTTAAAAGAGAATAGAGTCAAGGATGAGATCAAGGAGAAGTTTTTATGTTTAAACACTAAATAAGACCATGTTTCATTTTAAATGTTTTTTTATAAAAAATATAGAGTGACTAGAAGTGTCTACTTCAAAATATTTATGCTTTTGTGTATGATTTATGTCATAATTCTCTAAAGCTATAAACCAGAAAGGATCCTCAATGAGAATGAAACTAAAATTATTGAATTAACTCTAAATTAAGTAGTGTTTAATATCGGGGCGTTATATATAATTCCATAGGGTCTGTATATACAACTTATAAAATAATAGATGTTTATAATATAATGAATTTACTCAATTAAGGGAAATTGAGATGCAGTCCCTTACCATGAGTCTGACTTTACACATGTGTATTTATCTTCCTTAATAATAAAATTATATAAATTATTTAATAACTTGATATACTTTTTGATGTTTATTATTAATTTAATTTCACTTATTAACTAGTTATATAAAATTACTTATTCAATTAATATTAAGTTGTATGTTTTGACCATATTCAGTTTATGTGTTACAAATGACTTTGGTAGGATGATTTTGGTAAAAAGGGTAATTATTTAAACATATTAAAAAATCCTGAAATAAATATCATATTTATATATAAATTATAATTTTAAAACGAATTATGAAATATGATTATGATAAATGAACTAACATTATGATCATTGAGATGGTATGTTGTACATACACATGAGTAACGTTTCCAATTTTTAGATGATAATTATTCAAAGAAAGTAAGAAAAATTTATATTTATATAAAGATAATTATATAATAAATACCATATTATTTTATAATATATACTATTATATATCATTCTTGTGATGTGGTGATGAAAAAGGAAGAATCACATTACATCAAGGAGGTGTTAGTCCACACGTCCATAAATGAAATTATCCATTTTCTAGTGTGTGAAATGGTATGAATAAAATGATATATTATATTTAAAGAATTTTAATTATGTAATTACTATAATAATGATGTCATATATATCCTATATATTAATTATATTTACTCTCATTACCATCCATGTAACAGTTTAGTGAAAAATGCACCACAATGATTCGCGATGTGGTAGTTTTCCATACACAATTGAAATATTGTCATATCTCAACTGTTATTAAATATTAAAATGGTTCATAAATATTATATATAAATTCTATTTCCATAATTATTTTGGAACTGTGATAGGTGGTAATGGAATAAAGAATGACATCATTTAGCGAGGCAGTAGTCCACCGTACACACAAAGGATGATTTCGTAACACTTTTGATGAATGTGTGTGGGGATGTTGGTTGTACCAATAAAAAAATATCAATATATTTAGGATACATAGGTTATTATACTGTAATGGTATTATAAACATTTATGGTTGTTTATAAATAAATAAAACAAAAATGCACATTGATGAATGTTACCTCTTCTTTGGGTAGCTTTTTTTGGTTTGCACGAAAGGCCTTCCTTGGATGGATTTATGCCAAAAGTAAGACTTATAGAATTAGTTATGGTAAGTGTATAAGTGATTTGGGTAGGTATGTTATGATCCAAATGGCTTGATAGGTGTGAAGGGAGGAGGATTGTGGAAGTCCTTTTAAAAGGGAGGTGTGCAAAAAACTTATAAATTTATAAAAGAGGGAATTCCACCCATATTTTTCCCACATCAAGTTGTTCCAATAATGAAAAAAAAGATAATATAAGGGATAAGGTCTAAATATGTCCATAAATGGGTTCTTTATAATTTTCTTGGTCTTCTTCGACCTTATGTGTAAAGTTTAGTCACTCGGTAAACTCATATTTACCATAATTATAATGATTAATTTTAATTGTTTTCACCAATCAGTTATATCAAATATTATATTGAAATTATTAGAAATTAGAAATTCCGAGGATTCAAAATATAGAATCCATTTTTATAAATTTAATTCATTATGTTTTAAAATTTAATTTAATTTTAATCCTCCAGTCATTGTGAGATATCGGGTATTTAATAAAAGTATTTGTTTAGAAGAAAATGATACTATATTAACTCTATGACTAAAAAAATAATTATGTGAAAATAAATTAATAATTAATGATACATAGTTTATAAATTTAAATTAAGACATTCACAATCAGATATTATTTTAATAAATTAAAAATGTGAATCATTATTCATTTTAAAATAGTTTTTTGTAAAACAAAACATTAAACCCCTAAACAAACATATATTAAAGAAAACAATATGATTAAAAATTAATTAAGTGGACTAAATATAACTAAATATTCATTATATTACATATAACAATATTGAAAACATATTTATACTTTTAAATTACTTAATTTATAAAAAATAAATGTCTTTTTAAAAAAATGGTATTTTTTACTATTCAATGAAAATCAATATTTTCTACCAAAATTTCTACCAAAGTAAATTTAATATTATAATTTCAAAAATATTAATCAATTTGTAAAATTATTATTCTATAATTATAAATTATTATTTTAGATATAACATTATAAGGAAATTATTATATTAAACTATTTCCTTTTTGATTAAAAAATATTTATTATTTATATAAATAATGTAACTATCTAATTTATACTATAAATATGAAAATTATTTGTTCTATAATTATCTAGGGTTTTAACATAGGCTCTCAAATTTATATTTATAATCTCATATTTTTGTTTTATTAATCATACATAAACCTTGAGAAACCTATTTTATGTTATTTCTACTATAGAAACTTCAATTTAATGACTCATAATCTTCATAAATTTATAATTAATATTATAAATTTTTCTAGATGTATCCTGATTCATTTACATCCTTACCAAAACATTTTCAAAGGTTACCCAAATCTATATAAAACTAGAATCAACATAATTTACCCCATTAAACTCCAAACCAAGATAAATTTATCAAAATTTCTCTTAGAATCTTAAAAAAAAAATTAACTTAGAGTGTTTACAAAAAAATTTCTACATGTCAAAAACACCCTAGGTTTCAAAAAAAATACTTTTTTAATATTTTTTTTGTTTTTTTATTTCATGTGTTATTTTATATTTATATTTTATTTTTGTAAGTGTATATGGATTTTTTAATTACAAAAAAATATGTTTTCTTATAGATTTGTGAAGAAATCATTAATTTATTTTATCTAGAGAATATGATTTGTGTTTTTTATTTTATTCTTCAAACTAAAGTATTCTATATTTATTTTATTTTATATTTTAGTGTTTTCCATTTTTATTTATTATGATTATGTATTTTTAATGGTGTAGTGTATATCCTAGTATAGAAGAGTTATACGAGTGGTTTATTTTTTTATCAAGAGATAGGATTTATTATAAAAAATACATGAGTATTTTTATTACAATTATGAAATTTTTTATTTTATTAGTTATTTTATAAATGAATTTTCTTTATTTTAATCTCTGTGTTTTTGTGTGTGAAGTTATTATGTATGAGGTAGCGTGGATAAATTTTTCATCATTTTTAATTAAAAATTTCTTTTAATCTAAAAAATTATCTTAGATGTACTAATTTGGTGGATTTTATATTTATAATAAGATATTTTTTTTCAAAAGAAATTTTTTGTTTTTTTATTGATATATATTCATCATTGACGAAGAAAAATGATCATATTTTTTATAATATTATTTTCATATATAAAACGTTTCATATTTATTTTTTGGATATAATTAGACGACTCATTTTTGTAGCTCATAAAAAATATCCAATTTTATAAAAGGAGTGAAATGTTACATAAATTTTTTTACCATCAAGAACACTCTCTGAATTATATTTAATAGTATAGTGGAATTACTATAATTAGTTAAAATTTTTAAATTATACTTAATGGGTTTTGAATTATTTTGTGTAAATATACTATAAATGTTGTCTTTCAATATAAGTATGTTAAAAATGACTGCAATACAAAAACATATTAATGTGTTTTGAAAGAATTTATTTGTTATATTTTGAGGTTGTATATTGATTTTTATTTCAATAAGTATATAATTTACAATTAAATATCAAAATAACATTTATTCTTGTGGGTATTAATGTAGTTATATAAATGGATCTCCTTTTTTTAGTGATATTTTTGTTGGATAAATTTTTGAAAAGTGTTAAATTATATCATATAATTCATCTTGTTAATTTTATAAAGGATGAAAAAGTGAATCATGTGAATGAAATATTATATTGTGTTTCTTGAAATTAAATTGAAAAAATTAAAACACATATTTTTTTTGCTAATAAGGATTCATCATTTGGTTTGTTGATATGTTATATTGAAAATTTATCTACGTAAATCTAGTAAGTATCTTCATATTTTAGGTGAATTATTAATATTTTCATTTTATATGATAATGGTCTTCTTTTGAATATTTTATATAGGATTTAAATTTTCTTCATCCAATACTGTTTATTGATGCAAAATTTAAAAATAATGTTTTAGAAGTTATTCATTAAATGTTGTTTCTAAATATAAGAATCAAGGAATGCCGTTTATTTATTTTTTTTATTTTAAATGTTATTGAACCTATATTTTTTTATTTTAATATAGATTAATCTTAACATTTTTTTATGTTTGTCTACAATATCATTTGGAACTACTATTTTTTAAAATAATACAACTTTTTTTATTTTTTCTATAGTAATTATGAATATTGATTGGTATTAATGAGAAAATTATTATATTTTAAAATAAAAACATGTCTATGATGTTATTTATATTTTCCTACAACATTACAATTATTTTTTATCACATTAATGGTTAAATTTAAAGGACAATCTTGGAGGGGTGAAAAAGATTTTTGAGGAAATAGTTGTATTTATGTTTTGTAAGAGTGCATATATTACCCCACCATTATTTATAAATGACTTGAAATGTAGTTTTATTTAATTTCTAATTCAAAAATTGAATATTTAATGAAATTTTGAAAAATATATCTTTAGTGCATCGTTAGAAAACTATAAATTGGAACATTAAAAACCCATTTTTTCCATAGTCGAATGAATTATACTAATCCTGATTTTATAATTTTTCCTACAAAGCTTGAAAATTTTAATTTTTTCTTATTTTAATTTTATGATTATAAACCTCTCAAATTATATATAATTTGACTCTTATGTCTTGGGAGATTTTGAGGAGGTGATTTTGGGTACTCCACCCTCCCCTTTCTTTAATTCTTTAAACTTTTTTATTATTCAAAAATTAAATCGAATTTTAGGGACATCCAATCCATTATATTTTATTTTAATCACTCTTTTCCCTTATATATATTCCAAAAAACAAAACTTTTAGTAGGTTTTATGTATAAAATTTAAAAATATTATGTGATTAGGGATTGGGAGTGATAGGGAAGTCTTGGATTTACTCTAGAAGATTTTGATATATCTTTAATGGTATCTTAAGTTTGATGGATTTATTCTTGATATATATCTGTGTCACAAACATCATTCATGTTAAACTAAGTGGTGGTAAATATTCTTAACTCATAATTAGGTTTATTTGACATATTAGACAGACATACACATACTAGATTATATGGGTTGGGATATAATTTTGTTTGATTATTACATGGTATGAGAGTGAATAAAATTTTAGAGTTAGTGAACTAAGGAGATTTTTATATTTTAGAAATAATTAAAAATAATTCATAAAAGAATTTAATATTTTTTTTACATAATTAATTGACTAGAATTCCAAAAAATGGGTATGGAAGAACCATATTATCTCTCAGTGGTAGCAATATAGTTGTAATGATTTTTTATGAAATATAATATTAAGGCATGATTGGTTTTTATATAATCCACATGATATTTCTAATCCTATTATAAAATTTGGATCCAACTTTATATAATACATTAGATAGAAATATGTTAGGATGGTTTTTCTATAATAAATACCTAAAAAGAATTTTGTGGAATACCTTTTCACCTTCACCTACATAATTGGTCCACTCGTGTTGAGGGGTTTATATCTAACCTTTCAAAATAAGGAAATTTATATGATTTTTTGGTTTCCATGATTTATTTAAAGAATATTTTTCCAAATTATTATGAGTTTCACTTTTTTTTATTCCTATGATAATTTATTATATTATAGTTATCTATCTACTCAATATTTATTCCCTTTTTTTATATCACATGACTCTATGGATTATTTTTATGTTTTTTTGAACATTTTACCAGATGGGTTATCATGCACCAATTTTTAGAAATTACACATATATTTAGTGATTTATTATAAACAGAGTACTTTTGGAATCAGCTTAAGAGAATATATTATGTTATATAAACCTCTAAATTCATTCCATGGGTGTATATAATTTTTATCATACATAAAATATTTATGGATAGTATTTTTAATTATAATAGATATGATACATAGGTAGTTCTTGAAAACATGGAAGTGTTTCTTTGTTAGAGTGTGATGGTTAAATTTTTGGTGATCTAACTTTTTGATATAACCCAAAATTTTCTAATCTTCTAAGATTCCATCATTTTATAATTTTGGGATGTATATATAGGACTTGAATTATATATATTTTCCTATTCTAGTGAATAAATAAATTCTTGGATAAAAACTTTAGATAATAATGAAACTTCTAATAGAATCATGCAATCACACAGGATGGTGGGTGAATCAGTGCGAACTAATTCTACCAAAATGATTTATCTTTTAATTTCCTCCCTTAATATTCAAGCCACATAATTAGTTAATATTAATAGATATTATTATGAATTCCAAAAACACAACAACATAAGAAAAATAATTTATAATCAAGGATAATAACAGATTGTTTTTTTATAAGGTTCAATCCCAATGTGGGTAACTACTCCTTACTGTGATCGGGTTGATTCCATGACACAACGTTTACCAATAAAAAATAAGTAATTATACGAAAGGGGTAAATTTCATCCATGAATATTATAATGTAAATAAAATATGGTAAAAATATATCTTTGAATCACATGACATGAATTTTGGGATTTGATGACCGATGATCACTAGAATTTAGATAATCAAAACTTACAAAGAATGAAACGATGAACTAAAAAACTCCCCAGACAAGAAGAACCCCAAAAATTCAATGTACAAGAACATATAAATTAAAATAAACCTATATGACTATATTTATTCAAAACACTTTCCATACTCATACAAATGAATGGGCAACAAAAATTCATGTAGGAAAATAAAAAGTTGGAAATGACCATATTGATTTACATAGGTCGAACAATAACTCCTACATCCACAAGAGGATATAGTTGCACCATTACATTAATTTAATGTTACAATATAACAATCACTATGGAAAACTTATCTAAATTTATCACTAATAATGAAATTTTATTAAATAATTTTTTACAATTCCTCCCACACCACCATCATAGTGGGGTATTTTTGGTCAATTGGTTCCTCTATCCCCTAATATTTTAGAGGGACTCATCATTGGTCTAAATAAACTCAGATTTACATTAAATAACCCTATATTTACAACAAATTATAGTAAACATGAACATTAATCTCACATTTTTCATAAATTCCATTTAATTTAATTCCAGACAATTTACCACTTCACACACTTCCATAACATAACTTTCAGAACACCTTCCTTTACTAGATTTCTACTACCATATTCATTACTAGGATAAAAAGTAACTAATGGAGTTCCTCCTCTGGGTATTATAAATCAAAAAAGGAGAAAAATATAAATTTTATAATATTTTCCAATTGAATAATTCTTTATGGAAAAATAATGACAACCACTAACACATAGTAAAAAAACCAATCATCTAAAGTCCATAGAAATAAAATTGTCTCTAACAACTTCTAAGTACCCTCATCACATTGAGTCACAATATTACCATATAATTTTATAAAATAGATCCTTAGTGAAAATTTATCTTGTATTTTATCTACTGGTTATATTCTATATTTATAGCAGTCAATCATTTACTATCTCATATGTGAAATGAAATTTTAGGCGAATTTGTTTCATTTAAGAGTGAAACACTAGTCTTTTTTGGATATATTAATTTCATTATAATCATCATAGTAGATCAATAAAAATAATTTAATTCTTATTGTATCCTATAAAAAACACATGATTCATATATATTCTTTCTATTATTTTTGGGATGAGCACTTATTCAGTTTCCATTATGGAATGTGGTACCATCGGTCACAACCTTGACATCCAACTATTAATCTTTCTTATGAATATGAACACATAGGCTATGAAACTAATTCATTTGTATGTGTCCCCAATAAAGTCTACATTTTTATAAATTTACAATGGATTAACTATCTCAAAGAAAAAATATATATTTTCTTATCCTTTGTGATACCATAGAGTCTTCTCTAATGTTTCCCAGAATTATTTCCCACAAATCAGAAAATGACACAGAAATAAAATTTAATAGTCTACCAAATACATACCACGCTTCTCATCAACAATTATAATACAAATGAAAATATAAATCTTTCAAAATTATTATCCACATATTCCATATTTCAGTTCTTTTACATATGATAATTTGAAGTTTCTGGCCAATGGGATTGAAACTGGTTTACATTTGGTCATTCTGAATATCTTGATGTATTTAAAAATAAATCCTTCTAAGACTAAACCAAAAAATTTAGATTTACTATCTCATTTACCCACATGAAAAATACTTTCTTGGCCTTAAAAATTTTATTTCATCTTAAACCTTATAGAAAGATAATTTTCATCTAGAAACCCTACTAAATTTAGAGACCTTCTAAAATCATGTTTGGCATGTATAAGAGTAGAATGGTAAATTTATAATACTAAAATTATTTTTTTCAAAAGTAATTATATGATTTCTCCAAATTAAATATTTATATACAACAAAATAATTTAATTTATTGATGAATTTCCTTGGAACCTAATTCAAACAATATTAAATTATCGTGTAGATTGATACAATGTCCCTGTTTTTCTTTTCTATTAATCAATATGGTTTATACATGTAAATTTCTTCCTCTAAATCACCATAAAAAATTGTGATACTACATCCATTTTTTACAGGTTATTTTTTTTGAGATTATCCAAACTCAAAACTCTTATAATAAAAGTATGTTTAACTATTAAATAATTTTTTCTAGGGAAATACATTCTATATTTTTTGAAAACTTTTCACTATGTACTTTCCTTGTATCGAATCTTAAAATAGACTTGTTTTTATAATGAGAGACCAAATTTTCAAATAAAAATTCTTCCACTATGGTAGTTCTATTAGTTTCTATGTTTTTTTAAACCAATGAATCCAGGTCATCATTATTATATAATTTGAACTTTAAAGAATAATTTAAACTATTAATTACCCTATGATCTCCAGTTCTCCTCTATTTGTCATAAAAAGTAATTAATGTGCACTAAAAAATATAATATAGTTATCTGAATCTAATATATCTCTATAATTCAACATGAAAATTTTGTATTTTTAGAACTAAAACATCTGAAACATTACCTTATAGAACTCAATACCGAGAATCAGTTGGCATAGATAATTCTATTATATCTTATGTTGGCCCAACATCTAAAATTTTAGTGCCCTTTTGAATTTTCCAAACTTATTTGTTTCCAAAACATCCATTCAAAAAAACATGGAATTGATATTTTGATTATTTGATCTAAAAATAATTTTCCACTAAGTTTTGGTATTTCCAAAATACCTTCTCATTGAAAAATATAGATTTGTTTATCTTCTGATTATCATAATCTTGTAGCAAATGTTTATATTTATATATCCCACAAAGAAACATCCATTAGACTTAGAATCAAGTTTTTTCCATTCCATTGAATCCACATAGATATATGTGGGACTTTATAAATTTTTGAGGTGGTTATCTTCCACTGGTGTACCAGTCCAAAACTGCTCTAAAATATACATCCTCAGTGGTTCAGAATGACTCGAATTTATATGGTATTTCATAAAATTAATTTCCCTTTCCCAAAAATCTTTGGATATTCCAGAATGTAATATCTTGAATCATAACTTCTTTGTTAATATCAAATTAATATATATTGAAACACCATAATAATTAAGGGTTTTTGGTATAGTATTTTCAAACATTATTCCTTTTGTTTTAAAAAAGTATTTGAATACATTATTTCTATATTCAATACAATTATCATACGTTAAACCCTTAAAAATATTTTAGTTCTCCTTTTCCACTGTGGAATTCCATCCACAAAACACTATAAATTCCTCAAAATTGTGTTTCAATATTTAAATATATTTTTTATTTTCTGAATAATAAATATACATTACAAAGTAAATTGGTCCACCATGAAAATGGACTTCTGTGGTCCCTTGAACAACCATATGTAGGAGGTCTATATTTTGAATTTAGATTTCCATATATTCAAATTTAACAAACCCTTCTTATAATTTTTGGTATATTACTCGCACAACATTCAAAATATATTTGATCGAGCATATGTATACCCTTTAATACGAAAAGTCACAAATACTTCTCACCAAGGAGTTTGATATGATAATTACGTCACACTAAACATTCAAAATTTATCATTATAAAAGTTATTCCTCCCTCAGAAATTATAGGTAGATAAAATTACTTATACATAACACCCCTTGACTCAACCAAGGTGCCACAAGTAATATTTTATTCTTCGTTCATGAATCTATTTTTTAATACTAATTAATCTAATTAAATAATATAAATTAAGTTAATATATAGACATGGTATGTGGGTAACAACCTTTAAATCAATGTAAGATCCATTCTTCATCCATACTCTAACATCTCCATTATCCTTGATCTTGAGAGATTCGTCATTGGCTAAGAGAAACCTTTTGAACCATCAAGATATTTAATTCTCTATACATCCCTTATCAGTCATAGAGAGGAACCATTCTCTAGAATCAATCTTCCATAATTCTACCAAAATAATGAAACTCAGAAATAAACTACAACTAAATATAGAAACTAAATTTATGGAACATGAATATCTGAAACATTCTTTTATATAATTGAACATTTCTTAACATTCCCTCTCTTTTTAATGTACCAAAATGTTTGTTATCCCTAATCGATTAACCCCAAATTCTATCTTAGGATCTATTTTTCAAATTTTTCTCACCTTATTCAGGATTAGTCTATATTATATTATTCAAATTATATTCATTTTTAGATGGTACATGGACTATCACATCATAAACTGGTTGAATCTATATATGGTTACTAGAATATTTGGTGACATGGACTTAAGAGTGCCTCCCTATCTGGAAGATGATGCTAAATAAAAGTGATTAACAAATTATTGTAAAATATAGAGACTATACCCTATGAAATAGTACTAAATATAGTGGAATCATATCTAAATAAAACATATTAGAAGATAATAATAATTTATAACCAGTTATAAAAATATAAAACATGCCCAAAACCAAATAAATAAACTTGTATTAACATGCATAGATATATAAGTAGTCATCATATAATGGATATTACATACAACCGGAATAGACTGAAAAAATAAATAAATAAAATATGCAACTCCTATAGGAAACTTGAGTACATGATCAATCCCCTGTTATCCTATCATTTCCATGTCCATAGAGAGTAACCAGAAAGAATTACAAGGCAATTCCCTATCCTAAACTATGAAGATCGATCTAGGTACCAAAAAAATGACCCAAACTGAGTGTGAGTAAAACATATTAGGCCACCTCCAATGATGTATATTTAAAATACAATATATGAATATAAAATAAATTAGTTTGATGGTATATCAAAATTAAATAGTAATGTAAATAAAAATCATGTCGAGATCAGGTTCTTTATGGGACATCGAGATGACTCTACCTACTTCATCCTTTTCAAAATGTATTTGATCGTGGAAATAATGAAGTCAAAAAGGAATAGGTCCAATGGTTATAATCCTTGGAATCCATGTGTAACACTAATCATGGGGGCCCAAGGTAAAATAAGGAATCCCTATAAAATGATGATCATATAAGTTTTTCATGATTTATGATATTAAATATTTAGAAATCAAGAATAATATAATACCATATTACATTGGATCCCATTCAAGGAATTCTGTATCATGAATCCATGTATGACTTGTGGATTTCCATAATTTCCTTTAACCTATGAACCCATCAAAGGAATTACATATTAGGAATAATGGTTCTGTCCAAGGTGTAGCATAATCTCATTCAACCAATGATCTAGTCCAAGGAATTATGTATCAGGAATCTATGTTTCACTCAAGGTGTAATATAATATCATTTAACATATAAACCAATCAAAGTAATTCCATGTCAGGAATCTTTGTATTTTTCAAAGTGTATATAATATTATTTAACTCATGAACCTATCCTTGGAATTATGCATCAGGAATATAGGTATATTGGAAGTTTTAACATAATATTTAGGGACATTTCATTTAATAACTAAACAATGGATATAACAATTTCCTTATGAGTTTACAATTTGAGGCCAAGGAATGCAATCCATTATATTTATAAAATAAAATTATATGATTAGACCATTTAATTTATAATAATAGGGAGTCCATTGGAAGAATCCATGCCAATTAAAATTCATAAATATTCAATTCATTAATCTTTTTTCATACAGGTGACTGAAATTTCCATGTAAGTATAAATTCCACATTATAATTCAATTAGTCTATTTAAAGTTGTTCATAAAAATACTAAATCATTATATTTTATAGTATATATAAAACCAAGTGTAATTACATTCCATTTAACAACACAACACAATGATTTTTCAATTCAATATGATATGATAAAGTGATAATAAATTATACATGACTTATAATAATTTAATCAATTCATTTTTGATCATTTAATAA
This sequence comes from Viscum album, assembly GCA_963277665.1. Lineage (NCBI taxonomy): Eukaryota > Viridiplantae > Streptophyta > Magnoliopsida > Santalales > Viscaceae > Viscum > Viscum album. The sequence goes on along the minus strand of OY728126.1, from coordinate 795,088,278 downwards.
AATCTATTTTTGTGATTAAAAAAACACACATAAAATGTTTAACAATCAAACACATGAAATTGTAAATGAGGTTAAATAATAGGACATAGGAAAATGGGTGATCCATGTGGATGTCACAATTCTCTCACAAAGTCAAAGGGTTTGACAAGGGGTCTATGTCATGGTATAAATGATTAATTAATGGAATTATTAATTTTATGAATGACACGCTAAAAATTTTATGTGTGACATAGTGTCACATTTAATAAAATAAAATTCATTAATGGAAAAACATATAGAATTCCTACCTCACAATTATGAATCCTCAATCATCCATTATAGTCTTTTTATTTGGGATAGAATGAGATAAATCAATAAAATATAAAAATACCCTAAAATATGGTATATATGCTTAAATAAAGATAACAACAACAATGATGAAATAAACTAAAAAAAGAAATATGAGGAATGATGTAATAACCAAGGGTGTTCCCTTGAAATCAATAAATATTGACTTAGTTTTAGAATGGAGAATTTCACAAGGGAATTTGTGGAGGTGATAGAGTATTTAAGAGAGCTATTATGTGTTAATGAGGAATAAATGGGGTGAAACCCCATTTAAAGATTAAAGGGAAATTTTTTCATTTTGACCATTTTTAATAGGTGCATGGTTTAGATTCGTGGTTATGGAAACCATGCACCAACCATGAGGTTCTATAGTCTAAGAACCCATATATCACTCAATTTCCTCACATGATTTACCATCCATGATCCATCCATGAAAGCTACACTCTCCAAGATCTCCCTACCCAGCATAGTTGCAGCGTATGGTTAAACAAATCACACACCAACTTTTCAAGTGTCTCAACAAATCTATACTAAGTTTCATAATTTTCTGGGTTACATAAAATGATTAATCAAACCGTTTCCTAGAAAAAAATAGGTTTCATAATTATTCTACACTTTTAGTATAAACCATGCACCTAATGTTGTCTCTCCCAAAAATGAGTTTTCGAAGAACGATGATTTGGAAAGTCATCCAGACATTTGAGAGACCTCTTGAGTATTAAAAACCATAAAAATAATATTTTTAGGTGTTATAACCCAAAAAATTATTTTCCAAATCTCAAATTAAAAATTTCCCTATTTAACAGATGAAAATTAAAAATCCTTTAGAAATTGAAACTGGATAAAAAAAGATCTTATAACCTCCCCACCATAGAAACAATTATACCCATATAGTATTGGGAGATAAAGAGAACATCACCCAACATACTTGGGTTATTAATATGCCACTGAAATGATCATGTTGCATTTCTAAATGCCCAATGTGCCTCCAATTTCCAAATTAAGATATATGGTTCATAATCCCCCAAAACCCAACCTAGTGATCATATATTCTAATAAAACACTAAGAGGAAATGTACCTAAGTCTTTATAGCCCTAGACATGATTATGTCATTATCGTATTTATTAATGTATCTATGGCGCCTCCAACCATAGGTTCTATATTTCCAACTGCAAATTTCATGTCATGGTATGCCCACTATCAAAATTTATTAACAATAAAAATATTTATCCACCTGAAGAAACTTTTAGCATGATTACTAATTTGATCAAAATAGTCTATTTCCGATCAAGCACATTTAACCAAGCCATGAATGATTTTATTTAAAAATCCATGACCTAACTTTACACTATAGTCATCTCAACTAAATATCATGTTTGACTTAGTTCCTCATCAATCAAATATAGCTTCTCAAGATATCCTAAGTCAAACAACCATTCGATAACTTATTTTAAAAAATATTAGTTTCAATAGCCCACATATCACTATAACCAAATTCAAAAAAAATATCCCAAACTGTACCAATATTATCCTAAACATGCTCAACAAAGTTTGTACCTGACTTCTGGTAACATCTCCTAGTCAAACCATCTCCTAATCATTTACACAATCTATTGAATACTAGTGCATTAATAATATAATATCCTTGGATCATCACAATCCATACCAGTCTTGTTGCCCACATTTTGATTTACCTGACTCCATATTCAAACCATACTTTGAATTTAATAAAAAATTTAGAGGCACATTTCTATACTCATAAAACCGTATTTGAAAATCAAAATGACCATCCAAGGACCATTCATGAAATTCCATGACCCTTCTCACATGAGGGTCACCCACTAGCGACTGATATTTATCTCCCAACATTTAGAGTATCCTTATTGTCTCACCAATGATAATAGTTCCAAAACATTTCTGCCTATGACCTATCTATCCCTGGACATAATGATATTCATGTATAGAAATATTATTATTTTGAGAACAAATGTAAACATCATCCATCACCCATTCACAGTTCCTAAGAATGGTTCCCTTTATTCTAGTCAGGTTTCAAAATTTAATATATGGTTCATGACTGTCAAACATCCAATTGTGGACTCCCCGCTCTAAGGATTACCTTAAACCGCACATCAAGTGCAACTTGAAAAGAGTCCATCCATACAATCAGAAAAAGATATTTAGGTATCTCGATGTGTAGCCAATGTTATTCCAATGTACATAGGATGATATCAAGATATAGGGAATTCCCATATACAAACAATATATATTATAATATTTATATGATATGCATGTTTTTATGTCCTTGAACCATTCACACATCAAACAAGGAAACACTCACCTTATCATTACGCTAAAACCATGTGTCACCAAAATTTGTGTCAAGGTCCCCCCATGGGTCAAATGTCTCATGGAACCCTGTTAATTTCTAGGATATCCATAATCATGAGAACTTCAATTAATTTATTCAATTATCTTGGTCAGTATACCTACAAGTTCTAAATTTGAAACCAAATATCTTCATACCACACCCTTTCATTCATTGATGTTCCATATTAACCATTTACCATCCACAACCAGTATGAAATAAACTCAACATACAGAGTTGGTGTACATCTTAGGCCACCTGATTCAAGACCTGAATCATGCTCCCATGAGTCATCCATTAATAATGAAAAACTGAAATTCATACATGGAACTCAACTTTTTACCATGCTAGGAGATCCCTTGGAACAACTATTCAAAAAATTGGCCCTTAACATGTGAAATTTTTAATCGAGCGACTTCCCGCCACACTATGTCATTTAAAAATAGAAATTAAGGCATCAACTACAGAACCATTTTTAAATAGGTAAAGTCACAAAAAATAGTAATACTTATTGATTCCAACCTTGATATCCATGAACCATTTGTTCTTCTTTTATATGCACATGAATCACCATACCTATATCGCAAAACCCAAGAACCTCTTATGAATCAGTCTCTAAACAAGTGTACATACATGATCACTTCATAAAATGTAATATTTAAACATAGGATAACCTCTATCATAGGTTTCCCTTTATTTATACAAACATCACCGACCTAATAGGGTATTATTCAAAACTAAGGGGCTCTAGTTCATTCACCAAGCCCTATAGATCAAGCCCTAAAATAGGGTTATTAGATCTGTCCACCTAGCCCTAAGGTTCCTCGCATGAGAACTATATCCTTCTTAGGGGGCCTCTATCATAAGGAATCAACCATGACTATAAACTCTCTATAAAGAGGTAAAACTAGAATATGGTATTAAAATTGATCCATAAGGGAAAAACGGTCAACATAGACATAACAACTCTACATTCCATGGATCAGGACACTATGATATGATTCTTTTAGAGCATCCCCATAAGAGATCTCTCCTTGGAGGGTTGAAATGAAAATATAAAAGGATAAAGAGTTGAAACTCACTAGGTATCTATAAACAATAATTCCCCCAATCGTTTTAGGTTAATATATAATCTCCCACCAGCCTAGGGGTGTGTTTTCATTATTCAAGAGTCTCACCTGACTCTAACAGTACCCAGACAACACTTCTCATATGAATACTAAAAAACACCAAAAATGATTTTTTTTCTCTAAGGGAGATACAAAAATAGGTTAACCATTCCCTAAAGCATTAAAAATAAAATTTAAAAACTAGAAAAAAAACCTATGGTCACTCAGAATTACCTCCTCATATTTAAGTTCCAACAAATCATTGAAAAGAAGTCAAATGAGACTCTTGAGTAACACCCACTTTTTTTCAAGATATATCTCAAGGAATCACTAGAAAAAACCCTTACATAAGGGTTCAAGCTATCACTAGAATAACCAAAAGGTTTTATTTATGACATTTTCACTAATTCATATTTATTATAACATTTAATAGGCTCAAACATTTTAAAAGTGAAATACCAATTATAAAAAACTATAATAGGCACATTATTTACCAAATGACTTATAGTATATTGGGAAAATTCCATCATTTTTATTTTCATTCAAACCATTTATTTATCCATTATTTCTCATATATATCCTGGTTAAATAAAATTTCACTCACAATATATAGATGGAAACACTCTTTATGTCGTAACTATAATTATAATTAATTGATGTCTCATGTCATTAATTCTAAATAGTGTTCAAAAGATATTTTATCAATTTATGGGGGATCTATTATGAATGATCCCACCATACATTTATACTCCACAAAATGAGTGGATACTAAAACATTAAACAACCTCCCCATTGATCATAAACATACCCCCATGGGGTTCAGTACCCAATCTTGTAAGAATAAAGGGGACCTTTGAGGGACCAATATATAAAACATGAGTCCAGTTATATGGGAAACTATTCCGAATTTATGGGGTCAATGCTCTATAAATTTCAATTGGAATCCTATATAAGTGAAACCCAATAAAAATTGATTTATCCTAGATTATTCATGTTGTTAATGGTTTCATCTTATAATAATTGATGCTACAACTCTTCTATATAGTTAAGTTAATTAAAATTAAATTTAGTTATACGGCTCATCATTCATATGTTATAGGGGTACATGACTTTATAGTTTGTAATTGAAACACAATTTAACTAAAATACAAAACTAATCATTAAAATTCATTATGACAAATATTCAAAATTAGGACTTAGTAATACTATAATCCATTAATAGGTTATGGAGGAAACTGATCCAGAAGCTACAATTGGAATACCATATAACATATATCTAAAAAAATTATATGAATTTATTAAAAAAATTCCACATCTTTTTACCATGAATGATCAAATTGAGTTTAATTTACTAACCATTTTTTATTCCTTCATTTCATTTGAGGATGGTTAAAGAGAATTCAACCATCAAGCTATGCGGGAAATCATCATTCAGGTTTATGGAGACACTTTATTTGACAACTGATGTAATATAAACATTACATGAGGTAACCATATAATGGAATCATAGAAGCATGTTATACAAGTAATAATACTAAATAATCACACAATAATGAAATACTGATAATCACATAACATAATAACATAAGCATGGTATATGGATAAGAAATATAATGGCATGTGAATCCTATGTGACTAAGATGATGAATAAACACAACCCATCTCTTTACATACCATGATAATAGATAAATACCATAAATAAATAACCAATACCAATAAATCAATCACTTATTGTTAAATAATATTCAACTCTAATGATAAACCATATAAATAATAGTCTAATCCATTGAAACCTAATATTTCCCTTGTGCATGGTTTGGCCATTCCTAGATATGAGTAGTTTACCAAGTTCCAAAACATTCCCATTCTCCTATGTACCATCCCAAAGAAGTAATATAATGGAAAATAAATCTTCTATTACCACTTTTTTACCTTCCAAATTGGTTTACTCTATAAACATTAACTAGAGAGGTTAGCGACATGGCTTCAAAAGCACATCCCTGCATGCTAGAGGTTGTTAACTATAATTCAAGGTCAAATGATGGTATTGTGGGAATACTATACCCTTAGGATCAGTACTAAATAGTAATGAAACATAAATAAATTAAAATTAGTGGAAGGTAATAATAACTGATAACCAATAATAATTTTAATAGATAACCTAGATGACACTAAATAAATAACCATGCATGAACATACTTAGGTATTATTAAAATTGTTAAATATATAGAAAATGACACATAAAACATGACTAGACTGACAAAAGAATAAAGGAATAAAAGACCCAAATCATGTAGGAAAACTAAGTATATTCTCAGCCCAACGCTCCCCCATCAAGTCATAGTCCATATAGAGTAAGTGAAAAGAAGCATGATTTAAAGACCTAAACTATAGTAAAGAGATCTATCTGGGTATGAAACAATGGTCTAAACAGTGTGTGAGTAAAACTCAGTAGGCCATTATAGATAGTGTCTAATGAAAATAATTTTCATGAATATAAAATAAATTCGTTTGTATGAATATCAGAAGTAAATATGTAAAGTAAATAATAGTATTTCCTAGACAAGGCTCTTCATGGGACACCTGGATAACTTTACCTACTTAATCTCATCTAGATGTCTCTGATCATGGGAATAGTGAAGTACAAAATAATGAGGACTCATGGTTATAATCCTAGGAATCCCTGTGTAACACTAGTCATGGGGACCCAATGTGAACTAGTTCGTCCATATATAATGATGATCATATAAATTTATGCATGATATGTGATATTAAATATTTTGAAACCAAGTATAATACCACACCTTATTACCAATGATCCAATCCAAGGTATTCTATATTAGGAAGCAATGTATCGCTCCTATATTTCAATAATTTAATTTAACCTATGAACCCAATAAAGGTGTTCCATATCAAGAACCTATGTATCATTCAATGTGTAACATGATATCATTCATTCTATGAGCCCATCCAAGGAATTACGTATGAGGAATCCACATGTCTCTAAATTCATAGAATAATATAATTCATTTTATGAACCCATCCATGGAATTTCATATTAGGAATCTAGGTATCATTTAAGGTGTAAATAATATCATTTAACCTATGAACCCATCGATGGAATTTTTTATTAGGAATAAGGGTATCAATCAAGCTTTAACATAATTAATAAGAAAATATCATTTAATAATAAAATATAGTCCTTGAGTATATCCATGTGAGTTCAAAATTTAAGGCTAAGGAATATAACCCTATACATTTATCAAATAAAATTATATAATTAGACAATTTATTTTATAATAATAATTAGTATATGTAACGAATCCATCTAAATTGCAATTAATAAATATTCAATTCATTAAATCTATTATTTACAAGTGTTCAAAAGGGTTATTCAAGTATTAATTCCATATTTGAATTAAATAGGCTCAATTAGGGTTTTATAAAAAAATAATCAATCATTACATTCTGTAATATGGATATGGCCAAGTGCAATTCCTTTCCATTTTATAATCCATAAAATCAATTTTTAAATTTAATCACAAGTAATAAAGGGTGAATTATGTAAATATTTCTTATTAAAATTTAATAAATTAATTTATTATCATTAAAAAAACCCACTTTTTAGGAGTCAATCATAACAAACGTAAAAGGTGTCCTTGTCAAACAGAAGTAATTTCTAACAAGGGTAAATAATAGGACACACCCAAAGGGGTGATCCTACTGGAGTTCACAATTCAACAACAATGTCAATTGATATGAATAAGGGTTCTAAGTTATTCTCTAGACAATTAATTAATGCAATCACTCATTTTAGGGGAAACACATGGAAAATCTTGCATGAGGCACAATGAAACATTTTATAAATGGAAAGTCTTTAAGGATAAAACATGTAGATCACCTAACCCATGTTTAGAAAGAATAAGTATTACTATGCCAACCATTTATTCAGGTTGTAATGCTAAAAATCCTAATAATAGACAAACACCCCAAAAATAGCGTATATGTTCTCACATGAAGATATAATCAATGATGATGAGAGAAACTATGAAAATAAGGAAGAAGAATGATAGAATAACAGTGGTTCATCCAACAAAACCAATGAAGATCGATTCAATGTATATATAGAGAACCGCCTAAGGTAATAAGTGGAGAATAAAGTGAATTCAAGAGAGTTGTTGGGTGTAAATGGGGAAGAAATGGGGTAAAAACCATTTAAGGTCAGATGTGTGAAATGTTAATTTTTTAACTTTTTCAGGGGTTCATAGTAAGAACACATGGTTAGTAAAATAGTGAGACAAACATAAGATGCCACAATCCAAGAACCCAAATGTCCCACGGTTTCCTTGCACATTTTACCCACCATGCTCTAACTGTACAAGCTTCGTTTCCTAAGAACCCCTACCCCGCATGGATACAACACACAGTTAAGAAAAAGCATGCACCAACCATGGAAGTTTCTCATCCCCTCCACACCAATTCACTTGTTTTCCTAGGAAACTTTTCATGGTTAATAAAATCATATCACATTTAAAAATGGCATTCACAGTTGTGATGCATATTTCGTTCTAATTGTGTGCTTATGCTTGTCTTACCCTAAAATAATTCTTTGAACCTCGACGCTCCCAAAACTCATCTAGACTTCCGAAAAATCTCTCAATCCTTAAATAAAATCCCAAAACAACAATTTTACATGTTATAACTTTCATAATTACATTATAAATATCAAATTTCATATTTTCTTCCCCATAAGATGAAAACTCAAAATTCATTATAAATTCAAACTGGATCAAAACCCAGGATCAGAAATGGACTTACCTCTATCAAAGATATTCATTCAGAATGAGTCATCTATAATCCTAAAACACACAGTGAAATTTATTGGATAAGTTACTTAAGTTAGTTTCCATCATGACCCATAATTCATGAAATTTTGGAAACAAAAGAAGTTCCCACACATCTTTTATGAACTTGAAAATAACATATTCAAATTAAATTTGAATCATGTTAAATTCATTCACATGATTATACATCGATATTACTTTATATATTATATGTTGAAAAAAACCTTGAATCGTAGACACTACGTCATCCCCTGTTTTTAATGTGGGAATATTAACATAATTCCATAATAAAATATTACACTAATAACATCCAATGAACATTTTTATGTATAGTGTCTTGGAAATAATGTGAATAACAAATGAATTAAATATGGAAAAATAAATAATAAAATTATTTGATAATTTTTATAACTTAATTTATTAATCATTAATAGGTCACTTTCAATCAATTAATTTCCTAAGGAAATACATCAATATAAAAGGGTGAGCATAAATCCCAGTAAGGGATAAAGAAAAGTAATGAAACATAAACAATGATCATGGATAATATATTAGTAATAAAATGAGAGAATAATAATAAGTACATGATAAAATACATTTATATGTGGCTAAAACATAAAATTGATACATTTATAATAATATCACCATGATATATCATCATTGTATCATAAATCACAATTACCAAGGTTATTCACCAAGGAATCGTGAAACATTTCATATCAAGTGATTAATTTTTTACATAATGTGTTAGAGAACTATTAAAATTAACCCTTCATATGTATTAATTAATTTGCTGCATAAATATAATATTAAAACATTTTATTAATAACGTATGGAAAATAAAAAATGGGTTTTATATAAAATCACAAAGTACAAAAGTTCTTAAAGACTTGAACATTACATCATTGTGAACCAATGGAAATGGAATGTGGGTTTCATACATGTTAATAATTCTATTAATAAATTCTGTTTATATAATGGTAAATGTGAATTTATATGAAATGGGTTATAGTATTCATAATAAAATAATATTTCATGTAATAGAGGGAAAATTCTAGAAATGAATTCATTAGCATAACAGTATTAAAAATGGATTAAAGAAAGGCTATAATTTAAGGAAAAGAAGGTATCCCATTGTTGAAACATTATTTTTTTAGTAATTGTATAATAATTTTTGGTATTCATGGTACAAATTAAATATTTTGGTGGCATATTACAAAAGGGGTACTTGAATAGAGAAGAAAACGAGGAGAGTTTCTTTACCTTAAATAGTAGCTTCCTAAAACATGAGGACAACACCTTGAGGACTTGAAGACACGTTGGAGGGAATATTTTGGAGGTAATATGACGAAAAATATTTATATTGTGGGTTTTTAGTGGAGAATAATGGGGTATGGGTGTTATTTATAGTGAAATATGAGGAATTGTTTAATAATTTCCAATTATTGGTCTTCGAAATCTTGGTCATGGAAAATGAAAAACCATTGACATGTCCAAGATTTTTTATCATGGGTTTTGGCATTTGAGTCATTTTTATAGTATTTTAAACTAATATAGCCTAAATTCATATTTTAATATTACTCTGGGAATCGAATAGTATTTTTCACATATTATATAGTTTTTAATAACATAAGTCCCATTTTAGACTTTAAAAGGTCATTTATATGTTTGGAAATTGAACTAAATCCATTAAAATAAAGAATATTAATAAAATAAAATATTTTATGTATTTTATTTTGTTAAATTCATTATTAAATGATTTTTACATATACATTATGCCATAAAACACACAAAAACTGTATTTTTACAGTTCAATGAAAAGTATAGTATTTGGGAAAATTCTAAAAAATTCACTCTAAAATAATTTATAAATGATGATTTGAAATATAATGTTTACTTTACAAACTAATTATAGAAATATGTAAATTTTAACTTTTAAATAAAAATACTTAATTTATTTAAATATACATGTTTATACACTATAGTCAAATTTTTCCACATTTACAGATTTCCTAAGAAAATATATAATTATATTATCATTTATATTTATGAAAATATTTTAATAAACGAACAATTAATGAAATTAAATTTTATTTAGAATAATTGAGTTTTTTATAAAAGTGTAAATATTTATGGAAAATTACAATTATATTTTATTTATATCCAAAATCAATTTATCATATTAATATTATATTCATGTGTATTTAATGAAATAAAATAATACTGAAATTGGATTAATGGAAGAAATATTTTATTAATTGAATGGAAATTACACTTTTAAGATACTAATATCTAGATACATATCCCCTGATTACAACATCAAATTCCCTTAGGGTGAGGTATGTGATGGTGGTAGTTTCACGGGTAGGCTCAGCAAAGATTGATCTGGTGGCGATATCTTATAACTTGAACATCTTAGATAGTCAATTTAAATCATGCTTCACTTGATGAAGCTCGTCTTGGGCTTGTTTAAGGGAGAACCCCATTGAGGAAACCTCCCCCCCACCAATTTCTATCAAATGGGATTTAATAGGATTGAATCTACTGGTTGATTCCATCATTTCTTGTTTATACATAAATTATAATTTTTCATTACCCTTTATAAACATTAATTAAAAATGTAACATTATTATAAATGGTCATATTGACCAGTGGTTAGTTTCACTAATAGTCACATTTAACAATGGTCATACATGCCAATTCTTAATTATTGATCGGATCCCAATGGTCATTTTACCGTTTATACAATATATATACCCAACCATTCATCAAAAGATACAACCTGATCCCTAAGGGATTTTACATTAAATTTGATAATTTCAATTATATTCATAACATTTCATCATCTTTTAATAGTTTTTAGGTCAGATTTAATCTTCTTAGGAGAGTTAAATCTTATAGAGTACACAATTATATGGTTTATCTTCTATTATTTCTATATACCTACACTATTATTAGATATAGTAATTGGTATTATTATGTGACATGTAATATTTTTTTATAATATTCTTTCTATATATTTCCATTATGAAAAATAATAAAATAGTCATTATAAAAGAAATAGTTATTTTATTAATCATAGAATAAATTTTCATGTCGTTAAATTACCCCCCATTAAGAAATTCCAAGCATGAAATTTGAATCTTTCCTAGAAAAGAAATATGGGTGTTTCTTCTTAATTCTTTCTTTAGGATCCCAAATAGCTTCTTCAAACTTACGATTTCTCCATAGAAATTTCACTTGTCATTTTGAATTGTTCCTCAACACTTTCTTCCTTTTATCATGGATCTAGATAAATTCCTCTTTATAGGAAAAGTAAATATACAACTACCAACCATTAATATCAAGTATATGTGTTGGGTTAGACATACAATTTCTCAGTAGGGACACATGGAAGACATCTTGGATATTGGAAATATTTCAAAATTGTTATAATAGATAAGAAAACACTACCACATGATTGATAATATCAAATCGTCCAATGTACCATGGAATTAGTTTCAATTTCATTCGAAATATCTTAACTCCCTTCCATATTGATATTTTGTGAATTTCATGATCCCCAACATTAAATTATACATCCTTCCTCTAGTTGTCAACATGACTTTTTTTTTAACTATGGGAATACTTGATGTGTTTTTGAATAAATTGTATTTTTTTGTGGTATCCTTCACAATATATAGCCCCACCAGTTTCCATTCTCCAACATCATCCCAAAATATTGGTGTTATACACCTCATTCTATTGATAGATATAAAATGTTCCATTTTAATGATCAATTGGAAACTATTGTTATTGGATAACCAACATGTAGAAGTTGTTTTTTCTAGTGCTTATAAAAATCATGCAATCTTACACATAAGATGAATTCAATTATCTTAATAGGCTTCTCATATTTCCCATCTATTTGAGGATGGTAGGATATTCGTTTCTCTACTTCTATATTTAAAGCATTTTGAAGGCTCCGCTAGAATTTATAAAAAACCCATTTATTTTAGTTAGAAAAAAAATATTCATACTCCATAGAGTATCACAACTTCTCCAATATATTTGTGAGTTATTCATTCCAATGATAAATACTCGCTTATGGAAAATTAATGGGTATAATTTTTCAATCGATATATGATTACCCATACAACATTGATACCATTTTAAGTCTTCACAATTCTTGTGATAAAGTCCATAGTGATGTTTTCCGACTTCTGGATAGGTATGGTTAGTGATTGTAATACCACTTTAATAAATTTTCACTCTTCATTCACTTATTGACACACTAATCACCATTCAATACAATTTTAAATATCTCACAAATAATGACCATGAGTGCCCCTATATATATTAGTGATTATGATATGTATAGTGAATGTAAAACTAGGATCTACATCCATCAAATCATTATATATTTTTGTAATAGATGGAATACATATAATTTTAACAAATTTCAGTACACCTTATTGAACAATTGTTATTTTAGGATGCTTATAATTTTACATAGCCAATATATTCGTTTTCATCAAAGGATCATCTCTTTGAACTTTTTTGATCTTATCTAGTAATAACAATTGAAAATTGTTTTGGATGGGATTAATGATGTACCTTACATTATGACTCTGAATGATAAACTTACTAGGTCCTGGATCAATGGATCTCCTTCCATCCATATCGTTTCAAGAACACCAGGATCTTTCTTACCAAAAGAATCAATGATGTAGTTTTCTCTTATAGGGTGATATTGAATTGAAAAATCATAGTATTTAAGAAGATCTAATGATATAATTTGTATCATGTAAAATTACTTTTGATTGAATATATACTTCATAATGTGGTGGTCTGTGTATATATCAAAATTTCTACCATAGAGATAGTGTCTCTATATCTTCATAAAAAGACGATTTTAGGTAAATCTTGGTCATGAGCAGGATTATTCTATTCATGAGGTTTTAACTATATTAATGCATAATAAATAACTTTTTCATTTTCCATGGGAACACATCCACGTTCTTTTAATGATGCATCACTATAAATTAAAAATCATACCTCATTAAAGGGAAATGATAGAACATGTGAACTAACAAACCAATTTTGTAGTTTATGTAATCTTTATTTAAACTCTTTTGTTTACATAAAAATAACTCTCTATTGAGTTAACATAGTTATTGGATTATAAATTCTTGTAATGTTTTTAAAAAACCTGCTACATTATCCTTATTGACCAATAAAACTTTGAATATCAGTTACCATATAAGGATGTGGCCACTCCTCTTTGACATTTGACTTGGTCGGTTCAATATATATTCTAACATAGGTCACAATGTTCCCAAAGAATTAATCTTATTGTAACTAGAACTATCATTTACTAAATTTACCAAATATATTTTATTTCTTATGAGTTTTTAATAAAACCCTTACATGATCCTCATGTTTTTCATTCTGTTTAGAATGTATTAGAATATCATCAATAACTACAACCACAAATTTATCATGGCTTTCCCTGAAAACTCTATTCTTCAAAATCATAAATATGGAAAGATAATTAGTAAATATAACGAGTATTAAAACAAAATCATAATTCTCATATCTTTTTTAGAAGGTAATATTTGGGATATATTATTTATTCACCATTAACTAATGATACCCTAATCAAAAGTTAGTCTATGAGAAGAATTTATCACTATGAATTTCGTAAAAAATCATTAGAACTTGGAAGAGGTTATTTTTTCTTCAATTTTATCCCATTAAGCTTTATTTAATCAATTAATAACTACATTGATCAATCCTTGTTCGTCAAAAAGAACATAGGACCACCTAAAAGAGACACATTTGGGAAAATAAAACCTTTTCCCAAAAGATATTGAAATATATTCATTAATTCCTCAAACTACAAATATTACATTATATATACGGTCTTTGATATTGTCTTGCATCTTGGTATGAGCTCAATGGAGAACTATACCTCTCTTTATATGGGATGTCGAGGTAACTCTATAATAAATACATTAATTTATTCCATAAAAATGGGACACTATCTCTTTGTATACTTTTAATTTCTTCCCCACTTCACTGATCATATCAATAAATAAGTCTATATGACACACTTCAAAAAGAAGATCAATTTAATATATATCTCCTTTGAAAATATCTCTATATTTTCCATTAAAAACTATTGAAATTTCATTTCTTATATAGTTTATCATATAAATTATACTTTTTGATTCAATCCATCCCTATTCTAGTGCCAAATTCTACCAAGGTAATCAATGTTAGATTTTAGATGAGATTGTACTCTTCAATGTTGATACTATAGTTTATATACACCTATGAAGCTTACATAATTACTCTGGGAGGTTTAAATATTAAATCTACTTTAAGTAGATTTTTTTAATTCAATATTATTTTTAAAGTTGAATGAAATAAATAAATTTAGAGTAAATTATTCAAAAAAGTACTTACTATCTTTGAGAGCATGTTCAGTGTACCTACCACCACATCATTTGAAACCTATACTTTAGTCTTCATTATTTTGAAAACACAACCTTGCAACCTTGTCTTGTGATGATGTTGATGGATGACTTCCTCCATTATATTTTTATTTTGAAAAGTATTTGAAAAGATCCCATGTCTTCTAAACTTGTAGCATTAGTCTTATGTTTGTTCTTTCACCGTATATCCTTTTTTCATTATCATTGAGATATTGAGGCTTCACCTCACTATGAGATTTATGAGCTATATGACCACCTCTTCCACCTTTATAGAAATTTCAACTCCCAAAAAAATTATTATAATATTTATTACCACATTTGTTTTGTGTGGGATGTTGAAATGTATTTGAACCTATTCTAGTATCAAAATTATTCCCTTAGTTTTGCTATATCACCCTATAATTTTCATTAATAATATGTGAGCACTTCATCTTTAGAAGCTCTATTTCAACCTTCAAATCACTCTGAAATATCTATTCATATATTTAATAGTGTATATTTTCTAGATTCATCCACATATGGGGTATTTATCTACTAAACAACCTATCAATATTTCCTTTATGAACCACAATAAATATAGAGGTGTAATGAGAAAGTATTGTAATGTTTATTTTGTATCTTCCCACAGATTCAATTTTCTTCAGTTTCATCTCTAGGAATTCTTTCTATTTTTTCTCATTTAATAGGGAAAATGTGTTTTTGAAAAATAATCTCCTGAACTCTTCCCACTCCATATCATCAATCTCCCCTCTTGGATTTATGTTCTTAATTAGTTTCCACCACTGAACTGAATCTCTTTATAAATGGTATACTACCAAAGTGAATTTATCTAGATAAAAACAATAGAGTAAAAAAATATATTTTATATAGTTGTAATAAATTTTTTGAAAATTAAAGGATCAACAGTTCTACTAACAGAATGTGTTCGTTGATGATTGAACGACTTAACTACAAGTCAATCCCATTAAGGTCAATCTAGGCACTAAACATGATCCAAGTTATTATTCATAACCTGATATAGTTTATTCATCATCCATAAGAAGTTTTTCAATCTATATTCCATTATTTTAGGAATTTCAGTAATGCATTTTTCATTGCACTCATTATTTATGTTTTTCCTCCTACATAAAACCATTTTTCTAAAAAAAGAAAACCTTAGCAAGAAACCTATTACAGTTATGAATCCTATAATTCTAAAGGGAATTTATGTCCTAAAACCACATGATTAATTATTTTTTCCTTTCAATATTTTCTAATAACTATTAATTTTTCAATATATCATTCATAATGGTTCTCAAAAAGCATGTGATTAACAAAAAATATCCCTCAGAAGTGTTAAAATACATGTGAATCAAGGACCTTTTTTATGTACCAATTGATGATCGAGTAAAATCACAATACACCCCTTTTGGGGTTCTTACCCATATGTATAACTATGCTAAAGATGCACCCACTTATAGTGACTATAAAGGTATTTCATTTTTTATAAACCAATCAATTAATAATTCAAAAAAATTCTAAGTTGTTTTCTTATATATAGAATTGTCCCCCGGATTATAAAAAATGTTTTTATAGTACTAATTTTCAAAAAATAACTAAACCATAACATTGATACCAACTATGGAATCCTTATTTTTAATACATGTATTTTATCATAATTTCTTAACAAAATATTAAATTGGTGACATAGAAGTATATTTTGAGGAATAGTATTTTTAAAGAAAGGTACCTAATACATGAATTAGATAATTAAAACATGTACATAATCATTATTTTATCATTTTTAATGGTTCATTTGATAATCCTTCATAGGTAACTTTACTATAGGTCATTTCATGTAGAGATACAACAATATAAAATGGTGAGCATAAATGACATTAAGGGATAAACAAAGAAAATGAAACAAGAACATTGATCATGGATAATAGAGGGATGAAATGATTGAATAATCATAAGTACATAAAATATAAAATGGAAATGTCTGTACATTATAAAATTGTTAAATTCATAATAATATCACCAGCATGTTATCTGTAGAGTGAAATAAATCTTAATTACCAAGGTTATCCACCAAGGTATCATAAAACATGTCATATATAGAGATTAATTCATCACCCAATGCATTATTCCACTTTTAGGGTAAAACCTTCATATATTTTAATTCATGTGAACCAAAAATAACATAATAACACATTTCATTAAAAACTCATAGAAAATAAATAATGGGTTTCATATAAAATCATTGAGTACATAAGTTATTAAATAATTAAACAATACATCATTGTTATCCCATGGAAATGGAATGTGGATATCATACATATAAAGAGAAAAAATCAATAAATTGTGTTAATATGTTGGAGAATGCAAATTTATAAGAATGGGGATAGGGAGTTCATAATATAATATTATTCAATGTAAAAGAGGTAAGATTCAAGAATTGTATTTGGTAGCATGACGGTATGGAAAATAGATTAAGGAAAGGGTATAATTGTAACAGCCCAAGATTTTATAAAAAAATATTCTTTTAAATTTTATTAAAGTCTTGTGTTGTACAACACGCATCCTTGACTTGCCTTGCATTACACGCAATCACGACCTTCCTCGATAGCGTGTGTAATACGCAATACCGAGTTTCACTAAACAATGATATGCTATTAAAATATTATTAAAACTAGCTGTTATGAATAGTAATAACCACTTTTTAAAACTCTGTAAATCTTATTTTTCAAAATGAACTTCATTTTTGGATTCGGAGTATCGAATTTAGCCTAAGGTGAAATTTTGGTACTTTTCGGATAACTTTCATATTCTGATGAATAGTGAAAATTACTAAATTATAATTAAAAACAACTTTTTTAATCGAAATAATTAATAGTGATAAATTATTAATTTGAGTGGTTTTAAAGTATATTTAGAATATATTTTTACAATTTAATACAATGTTGGTCATTGGATGTAATTTCACATTTAAACCAGACATAATCAAGTGTCAATCTTTTGATAGATATTGTTTCTTAAAAACACGCTATTTGTTTTAACAGCGGGATTTAATTATAAAATTAATTAATGCAAATTCTATGATATGAATTCGGTAAAATAGACTTCATTTTTGAATTCGGAATATGAAATATAGCTTAGGATGAAATTTTGGCATTGTTCTGAAAAACATCAATTTTTGATGAATAGTGAAACTACTAAGTGGTAGTTAAAAAAATTAATTTCTTCATAAATCTTAATTTTACCGCTTCTGTGAATGGAATTTCAAAAATCCGAGAGACACGGTTGATGTCAGTAAGTAAAATGTGGTTCAATGAGATGAAAATAATTTTTGGTGAATAGTAACTTTTTACTTTTTTTTACCACGGTTAATAGTAAATAGGGTAACTAAGGGTAAATATGATATTAATATTACCCTAACACATGTCCTAATTCTATTGGATAAGTGTAATTCGACCAAAACAACCTTATGAATAAAATATGACCATTTAGGCCCACTTGGGTTAGATTAGGACATTTATTATTAATTTATTTAAAGAAGGGTTAAAATAGTTAAAATCAAAGTTTAATAAGTAAACCATTTTTAATATGGGGTTATACATAAGATAAATTCTACAATAAATACTCATTAGAAAGCTAAAAAGATTTCCTACATAATGATATTTTATTTATAATTTTTAGACTTTAAATAAATTAATTTATTTATGACACAACGATGATGCAGTAATTACCCTTTTAAGGAAATATTAACCTAATTGATGTTATAAATGCTCAAATGAATGTAATTTGAGACTTTTTATGAATTACACTAATTTTCTAGGTTACTATGATATATTATTGTTGATTTAATCAACTTGGTTCGAACATATAATTCTGTTATGACTTTCACAAAAATCATATATCAAATAGTGTCAAAATTGACACAAAATAGTTTTTAAATCAAATATTGTATTATTAATTGTTATTTTATTCCTAAAAATCTAAGGTTCGGACAAATAACTTAGATAAGGATATATATATTAATAATAAACAATTTGGGGTTCGTTTGGCATGTTATAGTAAGTTTATTAACCATATAGTGAAAGAAAACAAAAAGACACGGTAAAAGTTAAATTATTTAACTTAGAGTTAAATCTAATTGATAAGGTTAAAATAATACCCTAAACTTGTCTAAATCCTATTGTATGATAGGATTTCGACCCATCCCCACTTTATATTCGAAATAAGACCCTTTGGAACCATTATAAACCGATTTTGACTTTAATATAAAATAATGTTTTGAGTTATTCCTAAGGTGCCCCTCTCCTCCCTTATAAAAGGGTACCTCCTCCCCCTCCTCCTCACACCAATTTGAGCACCCAAGCTCGGCCAACCCCTGCCAAAATCTCTTCTCCACTTCCCTAGAAACATCCTAGTGGTTCTGGTCTTCCTCAAAGACCAATTTTAGTGCCCTAAGAGGAGGTCTCAAGGAGGCGCTTCAAAGAAGAGGTAATTACCGTTACCAATTCTTTCATCTTTATTTCTTCTTCCACTTCTTCTTCTTATGTTGTTTCATTATGAAGTAATAACATCAGTATCACTCATATACTGATATGTTATTATAAGTATGAAACAACCCTATTTCACCATCTATCCATCCTACGGAAAAAGAAATCACCGCGCGTGCGTACGTACGGAATACCGTCTTCACGCCGTGGTGTAATCTATTTTCCACTACCACCTTACATGGATGGGTATAATGGTGTAAAGAATAACTATACATAGTTATTAAAACATCATATTGATTCTGATATATTGTATAATCCACTCCGATTCAATTCAATATTTATGAAAATGATATCATCGCTCGTGCGTACGTACGGACTACCGTCTCCACGACGTGATGAGATTCATTCTCCATGTTAACCATTTAAGAATGATTATAAAGTATATATAAGAAATAATAATGAAATATATGACATTATAAAGCTACTGGATTATGTATATATATATATGTATGTCATCTACTTACTTCCATTTCAAGACAATAAGGAAAGAAAAACAGCGTTCATGCGTACGTACGGACTACCGTCTCCATAAACGGTGTTTTTCATTTTATTTATCAATCTATTATATATATATATACTGAATATATATGATATATAAATCATATTCTATATTCTGGAAGTACGTAAATCATGATATAAGTAATAATAATGTCAATAACAACAAGTCAAAACACCTACGATAAATGAAACGATTTTACCCAAAACGCTTCTTTAACATGGAATTTACAAAAGAACGGGTAATATAATGTCATAAGTGAACCATATATGATATCATAACAATGAATATGATTCTTTAATAAGTCAATGACATTATTTAAACCATTATACAGGAGCTTCGGACACGTACAAATCAAATCGGACCTAAGGTAAGGGAAATATCACAATCTCAATTTTATCCGAGATTGTTTTTACTTTGGTAATTACTGGGGTGTATTTTATCATCCACATACATGTTCCCTCAATATGTAATATTATTTACATCCTTACACAATAGTTTATATCCAATTTTACCCTTCGGTGAGTTTTTAGTAAAAGATGTGAAAGGAATCTTTTGTCATTTTTCGCACGAGGTACTTTTTTGACTTTTCCGACAAAAGTACGAAGAATGTTTTTTTTAACTTATACGGCATGAATGGATTTTTAAAACATTATTTCCAAGAAGCTTCCTTTACAAGTTTTCAAGTTTATTTTTAATCAACTTCTTTTAGTTTTAAATTGTAAGACATGTTAAGAAAGGAAAATGTTTTTGAAGAAGAAAGGATATTTTCCTCAAGAATGGAGTTCAAGTATTTTATCAAAATTATTTTCCATCTAAGATAATAAAAGGGTTCTGTTTTTATCCCTATTATTACATGGATTTGATTATGTTGTGATAGAAATATTTTTATGAATTCCTTTATCTTATATGAATTGTTTTATGATGTCATGTTGTTTATGAATCCCATTTTTATTACATGGGTTATGCGATGATGTATGTTTTATGATTATGTGGCACACATAAGAAATGATTCATTATAAGATGGGTGGGACCTATATCTCCCTCCAATGCATTGGGTAAAGATTTTATATCTCATGAGATAGACAGGGCTGGAACGGTAGGTTATACCGGTTCAGTGAAACAGGACTGAAACGAGGGTTACTCGATTCAGAAAGGGACTTTGTCCACTAAGATAGTCTTGGAAATTAGTCTTGACTAACAAGAAATGATTCTCTATAATTATGTGTGTATGCCACAAAGTTTCATGTTTTAAGTTATGATTATTGGGATTACTTTTTCACTGCCATGATTTATCCCATGATTATGAAATTATGCTCTCTTTTGCAGGTTATGATTTCCAAAATGTTATGTTCTTATGAATATGATGTGATTGATATTTATTTTGTTTACCCTTACTGAGCATTTGAGCTCACCCTTTTATGTTTTCTTTTCCCCAGGATATAAAGAAAGGTTTTAGGTAAAAAAAAGGAAGATCTTTATGGGAGATTTTGAAGATCTTTCGCCACGATTAGAAGATTATAGTCCGAGTTTCCAAAGACACTAAACTATTACGGTCCTTGTGTGTGTGTTTTTGTAATGTACTAAGTATTCCGCAAAAGTAATGTAATGTCAATGTACGTCAAGATACGGGTATCTACAATAATGGTAAAGAAAAAGTGGTCTACCATAGAAAATAAATTATTTTGGTAGTAATGGTATAAATGATAGTGTACTCAAATAAATTAATTCAACATTTATATGTTATAATGAAAAAGGTCACTTAAATGCAAAAGAAAAAGAGGACAGTTGCCTTACCTTGAAGAGTTGCTTCCTAAAACATGAGGATAACACCATGATGACATAAAGACACTTTGTGGTAATATTTTGGAATAAATATTACAATAAATATGTGGACTATGGATTTATTATTGAAATTGGAGGGGTATTAGTTGGTATTTATAGTAAATAATGAGTAATTATTTAATAATTTCCAAATATATGTCTTAGAATTATTGATCGTGTACAATGAAAAATCATTGAGTCTTATATGAACGTTTCTCATGGTTTTAGACATCTTAGTCATTTTTTATTTTATTTAAATTTCTTAGAGACCAAATCTATATTTTAATGTTACTTTAGACAAGGAAAAGTGATTTTTCCACAAAATATAGTTTTTAAATTCATAATTTTCATTTAAGACATTGGAATGTCGTTTAAAGGTTTAAAAATTTATTTAAATATATTAAAATATATAATTTTATCAAAAAAAGTTAATTTAGGTTTTTAATTCTATTAACTTTATTATTACATCATTATTACATATACATGAAGTCATAAAACACATTAAAAACACAAATCTATTTTTTTTACTATTTACTAGATAATAAAGTATTTTAGAAAATTCTAATAAATTCATCATAACCTAATTTTAAAATTATTATTTCAAATATAATATTTATTTCATAAAAAACAATATTTGAATATGATAATTTTATATTTTAAATAAAAAGACCTTATTTACTGAAAAATATTTGTTTTTACGACCTAGGAAAATTTCGGACACATAAAAAAATTTCCATCATAAAATTTTATTATCATTTATATTTTAAAAAAATTTCTATTTTAAAAAACTATTTCAAGAAAATATATTTTATTTAAAATCATTTATTTTATTTTAAAAGTGTATATATTAAATGAAATTGAAAATTATATTGTATTTGTTTCCAAAATACATTTATCAAATATATTTTATATTCATAAGTATTTTATTAAATAAAATAATACCTAAAATGGGATGGATGAGATAACTATTTTACTTATTCAAAGGTTATAAAACTTATATGAAACTACAGTATAGATACATAACAACTTATTACACATATATGTTCTCAAAGGGTAAGATGTGTAATGGTGGTAATTTTATGGGGGTGGGTCAGCTAACATTGACATGGTAGTGATATCTATGAACTTGAACTTCACCCATAGTAAATTTTTTTCAAGCCTACCATGTTGAATATATTCTTGGGCTTAGTCAAAGAAGAACCCTAGTGATACTACACCACCCCACTTATTCTAAAAACGGGCTTTAGAAGGCATGAATCTACAATTTTAGGGAATCGTTTCTTCCTTCTGCATTAATTATAATTTTTCATAAGTCTTTATGAACACTAAATCTAATGGTTGCATTATTACAATTTTTATATTGACCAACAGTCATTTTTTAGAATAGTCATATGGACCAATTTTCATATAGGCCAATGGTCAGGTAATGGTCAAATCTTTATTTTCTCATTGCCCTTATGCTCTATATATATACTCCACCATTCAACAATATTTACAATTTGGACCCCATTGGTTGAAACAATCCCTTTGATTAAGTCAATTATATTCATATGTTTTATTTTTATTTTAGCATTATTCATGGTTTCTTTAATCCTCCTAGATGAGTTTTCTCCTATAGAAAACACCATTTCATGGTCGATATTGTTTTATTTTTATATTCATGTACTATTCTTATCTATCGTAGTTATTATTATTATATGAAATGCAATATATTTTAGGTAATAGTATTTAATTTACTTATATTGAAAAAAATAATGAAATAGTCATTATTAAAAAAATTATTCTTTTACTAGTCATAAAAAAATTTAAGATATTATAAACACCTTGTTAATATATATTCGATTCTTACACATGTCCTCAAGAGTTTTTATCATCTCAATGATGGAATTTAAATACTATATGTTATAGTAAATGCTTCATGAAAATGATATCTGAATCAATCCAAGTACCTTTTTTATAGGCATTCGCCATAGTCTATCTCAATTGTGAGTTATTTGAACTAGATTTAAAGAAAAAATCCAAGTTCTTCTAAATCAGATACACTTCCTTCAATATCCTTTTGAAAATAGTCTTCCCAAAAAAATTATTATTCAATAACTAATATTTTTTATTCTATAACTCATAGGATCACATTGGGTTATTCCTAAAACTAATAGTGGTGGGTGAATCCGTGTTAGTATTATTTTAATCCAATTTACACATCTATACACGTTCTCACTTGTTCTGTGAATTAATATATCTCTCTATGTCATATTATCCAACCCTTGGTTAGAATTCACGAAGAGTAAAAATGAAAGAACACAAAAATACACTATATTTTGTCAATGTGTATTGCTTCCAAGATAGATGACTACATCTCTAGTGTATCATGGTTGTTACCCCACACACATCAATTCCTTATTATTATCAAAAAACGTATTGAAAAAAATATCTATGCACCAAATCTTTAGGAAGCAACCTGGTACAAAGAGAAAAAAAAATTATTCTCTTAATATAATAATACATACTTTCACCTCCATTAAGAAAGATCACTGATGATAGTAGGAATCCTTCATAAACTATATGGATCAAATATGTATCCACAATTTGCAACAATCACAATGGATGCCTCAGTTTTCCTTAGACTCTATGATATAATAATATTATAGGATAGCTTCTCAAACTCATTTGGATTAGATAATGAGAAATAAGTATAAGGTTCAGATGTTGTTATCTTCATTTTCTTCTTATGCTTAAATGATTAGGAAACTGATTTTCTATAAAATTCTGATTCATTTTTCCTTTCAATATCTAGGATCTACAATTTGAAGAATTATGGACTCACTCCCCTCCTCTTTTTTCCTCAACATGAAAAATATACAATATTATTAGATTTAGATTCATATAATTATTTCATAGTTTATTTTAGTATATATATATATATTTAATTTCATTGAAAATTTTATCATAGAATAAAAATTTAAATTTTCATAAATATCATTATTTAAGTTCATATAATCTCTCCATTAATAGTTATCATTACCAATATTCCTTTTTTTCTTTAATATTTTCCTTTAAATTCTGCTTAAGATTTATATTTTAAACAGAATAATTTAGTCTTTATCATTTTTAAAAAATGTAAATCTCCTTCCAGGTTTTTAAGATATTTCATAAAGTATATAACTTGTGGAGGTGTTTCCTTTTTTCATCATGTTCTAGTAGCCCATATACCTAATATTAGTGTAAGAATATCATAACTGGTCAAACCATACATTTTCATAAGGTTGGGTGTACACTACCAAATCCACAATATTTACTTTATGAAAATATTTTTTCAACAAAAAATATATATAAATGAATTCATTTATCTATCTTTCTCATTATTTGCGATCATATTCACTTCTCATCACTTCTTGGGTAACATATAATTCATTTATTCACGATATTTCTATATTTAAATCTCTATAAAGCTGCATCCTATTTATATTCTTTTTTAGGAAGTTTATCCCCCAAGAATAACACTTCCCATTCCTCATGTATATATTCTTCAGTGAGGAAGGATTTACACTGATCGAGATCCTCATTCAATTAAAATGTAAGATTATGGTATGAAAAAAATGACTTGACCTGAAACTAAACATGTGCAATGGGACTACCTCACATGTCGAACCCTTTGAAAAATGATGAATATGATATATATAACATTGTTTCTATTGGTTTAGTGATGGATTTTAATAGATATTAATGTGAAATTTTCCAACATCCCATATCATAGGGTTATTTATGATATGAGATTATTTTCTTTTTCTGGAACATTATAAGAACCTGTGAAAATTCCTTAGGGATAACCTACTCAAAGATTTACTATGCTTCCCCCCACAATGGTTCTCTTACCAAGTTCCATATTTCACTCTCCATCTCTATTTCAACCCTGTGTTTGGACTAATCTAACATAGCCATTCTTAGACAACAACACCATTGAGCTTGTGCACTATCCTTATTATGGAAGTCTTATTAAGTGGAACAGATTGGGAGTAAGAATATTTTTTAAATTCTATTTTAAAAAACTCAATCCACCCAGTCATACATAGTTACATGGAACACATGTAAAGTTTTATACCTTTTTAGATTTATATGAAATCATGTATTCATACACAGTATAATATAGGCACTCAAATAAAAATCTATTACATTGTTCATTTACATGGTTTTCTAAAAATAACCAATCATAGGGTTAATATTGAACATTTTAATGTTTTTAAGATCGAACCAATTTGTAGAAATTTCAGGCTATCCAAAATATCAGCATAATAAAAGTACTTCTCTAGGATAGATTCCTTTATCAAATTCAAAATTGATCATTAAAAAATCTATAACATCACAATTAAACAAAAAATAACTATAACACAAATTTTGAACTTCGTCAAAATATTTTCATCAAAAAAAACTTTTATCTTTTAGATATAATATTTTACATACTTTAAACTCTATAGAACACATGAAATCTATCACTTTTCATTAAATAATATCTATTAGAATACATAAATATTTTTAAACAATTTTTTATTATTAACTCTTCAATGAATAAAAAAACATGATGGAATCTTAAAAATTTTAAATCCCTTTGCTAATAGGTGAGTAGATCTTTGATAATCTAATAGAAGTACATATTCAAATTTTTCTTATTTTTTATAATAGATTATACTTATAAATTATAAGAAACATATTCATCCAACTTTTCAACACAATTGATCTCAATAAATCCAATTATATAACTTTAGTAATTATTATATTTATTTTCCCAAAAATTAGTCGTGGAAACAACTTACATCCAATATCCAAGATGAATTTTTAATCAACTCAATTACTTAATACAATGCAAATTTTTTGCCGAAACTCTTCTTCATGTTAATAATATTGGGATATCTATATCTCTTGAGTCCTTCATCCCATAATGAAATCACGTATATTTCTACCTTTATTTACTAAAAATAAAACACAGTCACACAATTGATTAAAAAATCCCCCCTTTATATATATTTTTTTATTATCGATTCTTAAAAATAAATGTCAACATTTTCCTTTATTTCTTTCCACTTTTATTTATAACATCCATTTTCTTCTCTCCCTATTATTGACAACAAATAAGAATCATGTGAGAGGGGATGGTATCCACCCATAATTATGCAACATTACATAAGTTATCCATCTTCGATTCTATATAAATTATTCTTGATGTATAAAGGAAAATGGTTTAATTTAAATGAAAAAACTATCTATAACACTAAGAATATGAATCAAACTCATAAAAAACATAGGGATACTATCTTTAGTGTACAGTCAAGAATTTTCCTTGTAATGATAAGTGTTTGCCCCAATTTCTATAAAAATATCATGAAATATTTCATCATGAATTACTATAATTAATTCCATATAAAAGGTAAAACATTCAAAAATAATCTGTATATTTTTAAAATCACTGTTAGCCTTGGAAATTTAGAGAAATTATAATTTTTATTTCCATTGATAAAATAATTTTATCACTCTATGACTTAAATTTTGCCTCTTTCACACTAAGGATTAGAAAATATGTGAACATATCTCACCAATGATACTTTCCCATAACTTTCAGTAATTTTATATTTGTATAGAATAAAATATCTAGAATATTCTCGAGAAATATCTCTCCTTGTATCCACTTTTAGGATTAACTTTATACAAATTCTTCATCATGTTATATCATTTCATAAGTTATAATCCATGACATTAATGTTTGGTATCAAACCATAATTACACTTCTTTAAATATGATGTCCAGTTTTTGAAATATGACATTCCTCCTCTAGATTCCCCCAAAAAACTAGATTCACCTTTAATTCCAAATATATAATTAACAAAAATAAAATAGAAAAAATAAAATAATAATATAACAAAAGTTATTCTTAATGTGGACATGAAGTCTAAGATCTTGTTATAATCATAGATTCTTATTTATTTACTGGTCCGTGTTTGGGTGAATCATTCATGATTATCCCTTTGATTTCCAATTTTTAATTCACCTTGGCCGCAAGGATTCCTTCACTGTCTTCTTATCTTATTTGTGAGGAATCTTAATTCTAAAATTTCCATAAAGGAACACAAATCCAATGATGGATGCCTCATTCTATTGGTAAATCCTTCATGGAATTTTAGAATTGTAAAATATATCTTAGAAGTATATTCATTCCTCTTCCACCTTGAACACAATAATTCTAAAATTCCTTAATAATTTTTTTAAACCCTTTATGAGATTTGTTTTTTTAATATGTCGATACATTTCATTTATCAATTTCTATTAATTGTGATTTTACCTATTTCCTTTCTTTTTCCAGAACAACTAGATAAATGATCAAATATTCCTTAGCAATGTTCATAGGTTTCATTGTCTCCCCATACAGATCCTTTAAAGTTATATTCACTTTATTAATTATTTTATTCTTTTTTTGAACTAATTTTTCTATTATTTATGATTTAATTTATTAAAACATAGATTCATGGAATGTTTTTTTGTGACCATGATATGTTCTCTCTTTTAATAAAAAGGATCTGATTCTCTTCAGTAAAAAACACAATTTTATATTCTTCTTGAAATTTCCCCAAGTCAATCTTTTCTTCTTCTGAATTATATATCATTATTTTTTTATTTTTTTTATTCCCAAGGATGAAATATCAAATATTTATGTATTTTTTATTAATATATAATTTTTTATGCATTCATGGTTGAAATAGAATAATATAATCCTCTTCTATGACCGCATTGATTTCAAAATTCTTATGAATATTCAATTATTATTAAATTTATTTAAGAAATAATGATTTCCTAATTACCTAGTGAGATTTAATATGACCCATCAATGTTACCACTTGCTGTTGGCTCTAATTTTATTTTAATAATATACATATTATATAAGAAATACATAGCCTAATGTGGGAACATTTCATAGCACTTGAAATTTCCAATGATCCTTGATCATTTTCCTTGAAAACTAATCCATATAGAATTACATATGATCAATTTCTATGACTTTTTACTCCTAAGATTGAATTTTTTATGATAAGAATTATCTGATAATATATTTCAATAAACATGGAGGTATTGGTAGGATTTTATTCACTTTTCCACATCAAAATTTATATAGATTTCAAATTCAAACTTGTAATGTTTACTAAAACATGTTTAGTATAATCATTATTTCTAGTATTGGATGCTACCTTTTTCAGTGATTCTATAAATTTATCATTAAATAAAATAAATATGTTTTTTCATTACGATAGAGGTATTTTTTCCGAACCTCCATTGTATTTATTGAGGTGACAACAATTTTTTATATTTTTATAAATTACCAAG
Organism: Viscum album; assembly: GCA_963277665.1. Classification (NCBI taxonomy): domain Eukaryota; kingdom Viridiplantae; phylum Streptophyta; class Magnoliopsida; order Santalales; family Viscaceae; genus Viscum; species Viscum album. The sequence continues at coordinate 795,058,921 of OY728126.1, read as the reverse complement.
TTTTGATGTTTCAAAATTATTCCATTTTACATTTGGATCCACGAATTTCATATTGAGTATGTCTTTATCATCTTCTACTGATTTTAATTTGTCTTCACACTCCTTGATTTCCTAATCATTTACCTCATTAATTAAGAACAATTATTATATTAAATTTTCAATCTATTTGATTTTGTTTTCCTCGAACTTCATTTTATGTATTCGTAATAGAAACTATCATTTTAAATACATGGTTCCTTTATTCTATCCATTTTATGGATTCCTATTTTTCTTATTCAAATTTTGAAAAATCCACCTCATGCCTAACCATCTATATTTAGGCTCTAAATTCATTTATCTTTGGCCTATATTTTTTTAGATATGTTTTTTTCACTCATGTTCATTTTCATCCAAGAGATTGTCTTTCATTTCTGATTCCTTCTCAACGTGATTGACCTCGTCCTATTAATATTTAAGGGAGATAAAAACTAATGAAGATATATATTCTAGTAATACTTTAATGGTTTCTTCAAATTAAGAACATGAATCAACATATGCATTATCAAATAGACATTTAAAAAAAATTGTTCACCAGATGTACTTGATTCATTAGAGGAACTATCTAGATAATAACTCATAATTACATCATATTTATGTGAGGATTTTGATGTACTTTATTTTTTTGATTTATCATTCTTCTTAATAAATTATTTCTAAACAAAATATTTAATATTCATACAATATCAAGTATTCTGATGTTTCTAGGAATTTATTTTTGTATTTTATTCCTCATTGGATAAGATTCAAATCTTATTCATCTTCCTCAACTCATGATTACTTCTATTCGTTTGACTCTTAGAAGAAATATAAATCTGATTATAAGTTGATATAGTTCCTCAATGTTTTCATTCTTTGTTTCCTAAGAAATAAAAACTAAAAAAATCTAAACACTGATAATATGTAGAATCCAATGAGATATTTGACCATATTCTATAATACCAATTTGTAGGAACACTTTGGGTAATATCAACACCAGGGGAGGGGTGAATCATTATTGGTATTATTTTAATACAATTTAAAATTTTATCCATATTTTCCTCCCCATTTATTTAGTGAAATAATATTTATCTATATTTTATATATTATTTCACTTATTTTTTCTATTCATGAATGTTAAGAAGGAAAGTACATTATATGACACTAGTGTTTATTAATGATGTTTACCTCCAAGAGAGATAAATACACCCCCAATGTGAAGTTTTTTTCATCCCACACACACAAATTTCTTCTTATTATAAAATGAAGAATGATCATTGGTATATCCTTAGACCTGTTATCCTAGAACCAACCAAGTACAATGAAATCACTAACTTTCTATTCTCTTAGTAGAAGAAGACAGACTTACATTTCTTGGAATAATGACCATAAGAGAAACCATGATTATATACTTTATTATATGTTTCATATATTATTCATAAATTCAAAAAAAAACACAATGTTTAAAACAATATTCATCAGACTCTACGATATAAAAATATCATAGGATGGCTTCTCAAAATATCACTACTGCAAAATAAGTCTTTCACAGCACTAAAAAATGGACATTATCAGCACTAGAAAATTGATGTACAATAGAGAAAGATTTAAATCCCTAGACTATTATTAGAACTTATAAAATCAATAATTAAATAAACCTTTATTAGCACTTAAACAAGTGATGATAAATGACCATTTATCAGCACTTATAAAAGCACTCATAAAGGACCCATTTATTAGTGATTATAAAAGCACCAAAAAATGGAATACTGCAGTGTCCTATTAAAACACACAAAAACAACTAAAAAGAACATAAAATACTCAAAATAATTGTTGGCGCCAAAATGTTGGACGAAAAAAATGAAGAAAATGAGGCCCCGCAGCCTGCCTCGTGAAGCCACGGCGCGGAGTTCCTCCAAACAACGCGGCCGCCGCAAAGCATAGGAGGCGGTACCCCTTTAAAAATGCCCCTAACATTCACGAGCCCACCGCGAAGAAAAGTAGGTGGTACCTTCTGTGAACGCCCCTGACGCTCGCGAGCCCGCCCTAAAGAAACGGAGGCGGTATGCTCCGCCAATGCCCTTAACATTCACGACCCGCCATGAAGCAACCGAAGCTCTCTTCGTGCCGCATCTGCTCTACTCTGCGGTGCCTCTTGCCTATAAATACCGATCTCCCCCTGAGCCCCCAGGGACGTACAATCCTACCGTTCACCTTCTTAGCTCCCAAATCGCGAAGCACCCTTTTTTATGTGAATCATGAGCTACATGAGGTATTTTTTCTTCGCGATGTGCTTTCTCATTGTCTCATTTTGATCCCCTCTTCCGAGAGGGATGCCCTTCATGAAGCCTAAGGTCATTCGCGATGGAAGGGGATCCCCAAGGGCACCTCAGTTGTCCCAGATTGTTTATGCTTTGCGAAACACCCTTCACATACACATGACCCACATTTTAAGGAAGGGTCACAGTACTTTCGAAGCACATTTCTTCACGACACTTCGATTCGCAAGGCTCCTATTCTCCACGAGGCAGTGCTCCACGAACTCCCTTACACTTTGTGAAGCACCTCCCATTTCCACCTCTTCCCCCATGCTAAGGCTAAGGCACCCCACATTGCGAAGCACACCCCTTCGCCAGTGCCCTCCACCACACAGAAGCGACCAAAATCCCCAAGGCCCCTGCCTATGGGACCCTCGGCTTGACGATTCATTTTTCTCTGCGAACCTCCAAGTTTGCACGATGTGATTTCAAAGTCTTCTATATGATACAACTCATGGAATTTCTTTACCTAATGCTTATTCGCATAGGCACACTAATGGCTATTTCTTCTTCACATATACACACTAATGTGGACCCCTCGATGGTTCGCTCTGTGACTCCCCTTCACCACGACACTGCTGGTACCTTCCCTCCCACAAGGAACAAAGGGTACTAGTCATGTATGTCCTAGGGGTGTGGATTCAACCCACCTTGTCTAATCTTCAGGACATTAAACTTCCAAACACCCTCGTCCTCAACACACGACATTAAACTGTGACATCACCTCGTGCCTCTCATGTGGGGTGCCCCCACCTTGGACATTCTCCACATCCCTTGGTCTCCATAGGGGATTATATCCTCCTTCTGGGAGTGGCGTTTGTCTGTGGGGAAGGGAAACCTCCTTGGTGTAATCTCATAGCCTTTCTTGCTGGAGGTAACACCCATGAACCTCCATACATCCCCTCTCCCTCTACGCATTGTCACCCTTGGGGCTCCATCCTGGAGTAAGTCCCAGCACCATGGGCCGCCCAACACGTAAGCCCCTCTTCGCTTCCCACAGACGCACCCTTCATGATGTTATTGTCAGGTCTCTGTCGTCTCTTGTTTCTCACACTGTGTATGACTCACATGGGGTTAGAGTAAGCATCGACTTTGACACCAACCCATGTCCCGCATGACATTAAACTGTACACAATTTTGAACTATGAGGTCTTTTATCTATGTCAATGCATGGTACGTAGGAAGCCTCTATGAGGTTCAAGCCCACCACCCGGTCGTTTCTTCACGTCAGGTTCCACCCCCATCTCGCATGACGTTAAACTGTATCCCAATCCAGCAGTAAGACATCGTGACCCTACCATCTAGTTGTTCTGACACCCCTTCATGTCAGTTCAACATCCCCTTTTCAACCTGAACTATGTGGACTTTGATCCATGCCAAGGCATGGTACATAGGAAGTCTCACGAGGTTCAAGCCCATCATCTATCGGACCAAGGTCCATCTTCACTTCGGTTCACTGGAGCGCCACCCCTAACTATGAGGTATTTGATCCGTGTCAAGGCACGGTACATAGGTAGCCTCCATGAGGTTCAATCCCACCACCCGGTCGTTCTGACCGCATTAACATCAGTCTGCCGACACACCTTTCGGAACTACGGGGAATTTGATCCATGTCAAGGCATGGTACATAGGAAGACTCCCTGAGGTTCAAGCCCACCATCCTTATGTACCAAGGTCCTTCTTCACGTCGGTTCACCGGCACCCATCCTGAACTATGTGGACTTTGATCCATGTCAAGGCATGGTATGTAGGAAGCTTCCATGAGGTTCAAGCCCACCAATCATTGGTCGCTCAGACCCCCCTTCATGACGGCCCTCACCAATCAAACTACGCGAACATTGATTCCCTGCCACGGGGATACGTAGGAGTTCCCTTAGAGGCTCAATCCCATCAATACAGTCATCTTTACAACGGTCCCATATCATTCCTCCTCTACTCCATTCAACTCTCCATCATCTATCCTGATTCTTACTCGGGCCTCCATGTCCCGGTGAGATCATGCCACCCCATTCCCCTCCACAGCATTTGGGAAGCTGCCAATGCGTTGGCCCCAATATTGGTGTTCCCTCAAGGGGTTCCTCAATCTGATCCACCCTCATCAATGTTCTGATCAGTCTGATCCATCTCCACTGGACGTTAAACTTGTGGCATACCCTGTGTTAAACATGGGAAGCTGAGGAAAAACTCATATAGATGCCTACGAAATATGATTCCCCGCGCTCGATGTGGGATTCCTTGGGCTTCCATGCCCTCGAGAAGCCCTATAATAAGGGAAAAAAAGACAGACACACCAATTGCCCAGTTTCCAAACACGCCAGTGATGCCTCGACATGACTAGTCCACCAACTGAAGGTTGCTGCCTTGACTGGACCCCTTGGAATGTCCTGAGATAAGCAGTGTAATTAATCGGTGTCCATGGAAACATGGTACTGGGAAGAGTTTTACGAACAACATATTAAATATATAAGGGAGACCTGGACTAGGTGACGAGTTCTGAGGAGGAGTCCACATAAGGAAGAACTGACATCCCATCATCCCGTTTCGATCAAGGCACAAACGTCCAAGAATAAGGAGAAAATTTCGCCCCCCTTTGGAAAGAAGGAATGCGGGGAAACATGGCCATGCCGATGTCCCCCAATTGTGATGGATGCGTGCGCCCCGGTGAAAGCGTCGGAAACAAAAATGGTGAAACCGACGTGAAATTCTTCTCCACAATGTGGAGATTAGTAGTGCTCGAGACATCAGTAGATTGACGTGTCACCAGATCCAGATATCCGACATCAGGTCCCACCAAGGAAATAGCGGGCCTAGTGTGAAACTCACCAGAAATTGGGGCAATAGAACGTTGGGCATCCCATTCTACAACGTTGTCAGCGTGGATCCCTCTTACCATCCACAGAAGACGGAATGGCGTCAGGGAACTGGTTGTCGATTTATTTTCCTAGTAGTGCTGATGAGATAATCTCTCTGCTTCTCAAGAATCTGGTTGCGACCACCAGAACATGATCACCACCCACCCGCCAACACAGGGGGAGGGGAAATGCCAGTACAGCCACTCCGTGTGGCTCCACTACTGCCGCAACGGTGTCTGAATCTGCAGACGTGGGGTTCCCAAACCCTTTCTCCCCATCGGAAGTCATCCAATGAAGGGTGATTAACGACCTCGTATGTTGTTACGAGGAGGAGGGCATAATCCCAACCAGGGATATGTCCTACCTGGACATAGAGGCGTCCAACCCCTACCACCAACGCTACCCCCGAGGGCCACATAAGGAGCTGTTTCTCCCCACTCTTACCTTAAACCGTTTCGGGAGCCTCTCCCCAGAACACCTCAATGACTCCGTACCCTATTCCGATGAGGTAGGGTATGTTTAGGCCAGCCCGACCGGAGTTCTGTCCTAGGGGTTCCCAGCGAGGGCCCCCACTAGGCTACACCAGTGCCACCACCCAGTTTCCTGAGCAGAAGAGCAGGTATACTACCTACCTGCACCCCCGGTACCAGCCCGGATGGCCCAACGTCAATGTCGGGCACAGGCCGAGGAGGGCGCTCGTCAAGGGGCATCAACGTTAGTGGTTGCTATGGCCCGAGCCACTGACGATGTGAATCATCACCCCCTGTACACGCTGAGCAAGGTCAGATGTACGCCCGACCCGGATCGAGGCCCTAGCCTCCCCACGGGCAGGCTGGGTCGACTCTCCTAGTTGCAGGCACAGATGATGGCCGCCATGGACTAACCTACAATAGTGCTACTCGGTACGGAGAATCTCCCCGTGCAACCACCACGGAGGACGTGGTCCTTTCCCGCTCCTGGGCCCGACTCAGAGGTGTACCCCGTTCCACCTTCGACCCGGATGAGGGTATTTTCTGTGGCAACAACACCTCATATGGGAGCCTCTCCTGCATTTATTACACTAGATATGGAGCCATTCCTCCTTCCACAGACCACCAGGATAGGGACGTTGTTCATCCAGTCCCTCTACGATGGGAGGACCTTCCTCACACCCTTGTAGTAGGCCACGAAGGTCCAATTCCTCCTATCAACCCATGGGGTGGAGATTAACTTCACTTCACCAACACCCAGCAGAGAGGTCCTACCCGTGTTCGGTCTGATCAGTATGGGGACCTACCTCAAACAGATGTCCCCAAGGGAACCAGCCTTGGAGGTCCTACCTGTTCTCCCGTCAGTTCTAGCGGTGATCCAACCCATACTAGTACCCATCACGGAGGCCCTACCCATATACCCTTTGACATATGCCCCGGTGCTCCTCGCACCCTGTCCCACTCAAGCTGAAGCACTCCCTGCCACAACAGTAATATGGCCGAAGGACCTCCTCATGACAGGAATTGTCCCTTACCCAAAGAACCATCCCGGGGAAGGAAGGTGGGTCATCATTTCCACAAGAAGAATACCGAAAAGCTTCATACTGAGATCAAACTGGTCTGTTTCTCAGATTCTGAAGCAGAGTATGACTCAGCAGTGGAACCCTCCCCTCAATCCTCTATGTCAAGGACTGGGGCAGGAACAAGGCGTATCAGCCTCATCCTTCTAGAGTTTGAAGTACGTCGGATTCCCGCCTCTCTTTGAAGGTACATCCAAGAGGAGGAAATATTTGGAGTCCCATAGGTTCTGACCGTACAGTCACCACCATCATCACTAGAAGTTCCCTCTACCTTTACCAGAGATCATTAAGAGCTATTTTGGGGACTGATGGCAGTTGAGAAACAACATGACCCATCACCGGTAACTGTGATACCTACACAAAAAGTTGTGGCTATCAGCCCATTGTATCCTGACATTTTGGTCAGGTCACCGCACTCCTCGGAGGATGGCTTAGAATTCAGTGGCTACTTAGATCATTCTATGCATTCTCCATCGCCTAGTCTACTGTCTCAACGGCCCACTTCAGTACCGCTATCAGTTCCTCAGCCACCTTCGGTTGATGAGTGGGGAAATATGGGGCCAGACCCTGAATCTGAACCTAGGATCTTTTGAAACATTCTTATTGTGGATCACTTACCGGAGAAGTTTTGGCCTGTGGTGGCGTCAAACTTCTGTGCACCGGAATCCATCACACTAGAGGAAGTTGAGTTCTTCCATCAAACCCTATGGGAGACGCACTTTCGTCTTTTTTATCATTAGGTGTTGTACCCCAGGATCCAAGTGTACATTGAGGAAATCAGTGAGTAATGTCTTCTGGTAGATTTGGTCGCACTCCCTGTGGCCTAGCGCCCTGAGTCACCAAGTCGCCAGAACACCCTCCAATAAAAATGCTTTCAGAGTTTCATGGTACTCTACAAAATCATCATGGAGGATACCCCCACGTGCAAGTTCATGGATGGGGGAAGTACCATGCCCTCCTATTTAGCCCCATTCAATGACATCCCGAGTCGATATACGATATTGAGGATGTGCCCCCGGGGAGGGTCGCGATCCATATGGCCGATGTCATGGACAAGGAGGACGATCTGGAATTTTTGAATGGAGACTTCCCCACTGAGGGTGCACCACCATTTTTGGACCCGTCAGGGAGGATTACTCATCAGCAGAGGAACCTCTCGGGTCTCCCTATGACCACCGAGTCGTTGGTACTTAGCCGGAATGCCGGTATGTGTAGAGAGCGTGTCAGGGCTATCAAGCACTTTGACCCATCTGCCTCAGTGCAGAAGATGGAGGATGACCCTGAGAAGGTCGCGTTGCGCCACCAACTTGCTGAGCAGAAGAGGCTGGTCGATGAACTCCTAGCTAAGCATGTTATAGAGAAGCGAACCGACTATGGTCATCCTAGGCCGGGGCAGCAGGGGCAGGAACAACCCCCCACCCCACCTGCGCGAGATGCCACTAGAAAACCATGATCATACAGCTCCCGCGGGCATGATTGAAGGAAGAACTCATGGAAAGAGGGTGTGATACGTCTTCCCAAACCCTCCCAAATGGCATGAAAATATGAGGAATCCGGCCCGAGATCCCCCGGTTGCCCTGCAGGCCGCCCCGCCAGTCACTCCACGAGCCGCTGAACCCGTCTACCATGTCGAAGAGCCCGAAAATGCACTCGTGGTTAGGGATCCCCGCCAAGATAGGGACCCCTCCCAGATAATCCAATAGCAGCACTCATCGCCTGCCTCGAGGGGTTGGAAATGCGGTAGGTGGCAATCCCACCAGATGGAAAGCCATATCCCGCGTGGGTAGATGATATGCCTGAACCCTCAGGTTTTGGAAATCCAACTTTCTCACCCTTTAATGGGATAGGAGATCCACCGCAGCACCTGGCCCACTTTTCCTAAAATTTTGGACCCATGTTAGGGACCACATCATAGTAGGAATCTTCCAACCTCTGATGTTTTGTACAGACATTGGAAGGCCATGTGTTTGTCTGGTACAGCCAGCTCACCATTGGATCGGTGACCAACTGAGAAGATCTTCGCTGATAATTCCAATATCAGTTCAGATCCACCATGCGAAAGACCATAATCGCAGACCTCTTCAAGTGCATACAAAGTCTTGATGAGAGAGTCACAAACTTCATCTCCCGGTGGAAGGGGCCCACATACTCCGTCGACATTCCACTAACTCAGAAGCAATTACTGACGATGGGCATAGGGAATGTCAAAACAGAACTGGTTCCTTCCCTGATCACTCAGAACTACCCTGGAGGGTTCTGAGACTTCTCAAATAAGGCCCAACACCTCGATGAAGTTATGCAACAGGCTATTTAGGCGCGTCTTCTACCCCCTAAGATCCCATCAAGGAGGGCTGCCAGAGCCGATCCCACGATGGGGGCCCAGATAGAAGCCCCCAGGCAGCTAGAACTGTTATCGATGGCACCAGATCCGCAACCTTGCAGAGGCCCACTACCGTAGGCGCAGCCTCCTGCCCAGCAGCGACCGCCTCAGAATCGGAAGGTTCCCCTCGCAACATGCCACCGCTTCCTAGGCGGGATAATCAGGCACCGCCTCTTTGGCAGGCTCCTCCGGCCCCTAGTCAGGGCTGGGCTCCCAGGGCCCCATTTCCGAAAAAAGACACCAGAATTACTCGTTCAGCGAGGATCAGGTCCCTGGTTACTTCAGTATTTCCATAGAACAGGGGATTGTGCACCTACCTGAGTGCAGAAGGCCGACAGGGGAAAATCTCACCTATTTCTCCAACTACTGCCCCTATCATCAGATTCTGGGGAACACCCTCAGGTAGTTCTATGTGTTTAAAGACTAGCTCCAAGACTAGGTTGATAACAATATAGTCAGGTTGGGCCCGGCCCCGACATAAGTGGCGGGTGTATTTGTGAGGTCAGAAAGTGGCAGCGACGACGAAGGTGAGTGGTAGCAGGTTTCCAACCACGTATCCCAGAAGTACAATTACTAGATGGCTTGTAAATCAGTCGCTCATGCCCATGGTATTATTTCCGCATGCCTGAACCAGCCGGATCCTTCATAGGTTGTGGACAGCACCTCTACATCATCATCTCATCCAGACTCTTCCCAGAAGAGAAAGCATCGACGGCACAAGAAGAAGCAACGCGCTCCACCAATGTCGTCTTCATCCAACACACTTGATGACTTCATGCAACTTGAGATGGGTATCCCTCCCAGAATCCGCCCAGTGGTGGATGATTCGTCATGCAACAGTCAAGGGTATGCTTCGGTTAACACCGTGGAGTTGGTAAATCCTTATATGACTCTCGGTGAGGGAGAATGCCAGGAAAACCTCCCCATCATCCCCAGATGACGCCAGCGTCAGTGTAACCGTAGCCATATGGTTCGTCAAGGCACATCAGCTGGCGCTTTTAGCCAGGCCACACATGCCACTGAGACTAGACAATAGGCCCAGCGTAGAGCTCAGCACGCGTGTAATGTCCTAGATTTCACCATGTATTATTTTAATATTATATGGGAATTAATTTGAGACCAGGATCTGAGACGGCGTGCAGTTCCGAGGCCCGGTGAGCCCGGAACAAATGTTTGAATTTAATTTAAAAATTAAATAACGCGCACTTGCGGTTTTCCTGAGAAAGTGGAATAACTCCGGAACAGGTGTTCGGATCAGAAATATGAGGGCACCATTGCGTTCAGAACAACGTTTTTACCTCAGGTGGGGCCTAACATTGGCTAGCGCGGGTCGGTGGTGAAATATAATTTTTGGAAATAAGAGTAATAAAATATTTAATAAAAATATTTTATTTCTGCAGCGAGATTCTATTAAATCTATTGTAGTGGATATCTTCCATTTAAATAATGTCTTGTTTATGGTCCAGGATTACAAACCTCATAACCCTGAAAACCTTTTCAGCTCTGGAGGATCTAGAGAAAACCTCCCGACGCAGCGACTAGATCTTTGCCAACGAACGCCGCAGAAATCCAGGTAGGATGTTTGTTGTGATTTTTCTTCCCATTTTTGATTTCCACGATGAACACAGACTAATCCACGAACAGATTAGCCCGCAGATCGATCGTTCTTGCGGAGTGGGATATTTAAGGTAATCGTGGGATTTTATACTTGAGATTGTTTTGGTTTTTTCTCAACCTTCTAACGGTGAAAAACCATGATCGACACGAACATCGATCATGGTTCGTCCCTCTTATTTGATGTGTTTTTCTCTTCCGATTCTGACGCATTCTTCATGCGCGTTCTTCGCGTTCTTGGGGAAAATCAATCATTGCGTGCTCTTTTGTTGGCACAACGATATGAAATCGAAGATCCAACATTGAGACGACCTAACGAAGGTATGATGACGATGGCGGTGGACAAATCGACGTGGTTCAGAAGTTCCCGTTCTTCGAGCGTTTTCGTGCGGATTGATAGGGATGTGTTTTCAGGGCCGATCGGAAGCCCAAAACCGATGGAATCGGTTTTTTAGGGGCGGGAAGACCACAAATCCGGAGTTTCGTGATGATCAGGTGGGTGGATCAAAATCCGGAGGATTAGCCGAGGCGCGCTGAGGAAGACGACGCTTCTAGAGATTTCCCGAATACACGCCGTGTAGTATGGGATACACGGCGTGTGTTCATCGGCGGACTTCCTGGTGTGTACTAAAGGAGTACACAGACACGGTAAAAGTACACGGCCAAGGACACGCCGTGTATACCCTTCCCCGGCCAGACCCGGCCAGATACCCAGGATACCCCGTGTGCTAGTACACGGGTAGGCGACATGGACACGAGCATAGACCGTGTATGGGCACATGTCCAGCGTACACGGAGCAAGCCCAGGTGCTCAGACATGGTGTGTACTTTTCTACATGGCGTGTAATTTTCTACACGCTATGTAGTTTGGTTTTATACGGCTTGGAGGTATGACACGGGTCGTTTGCACGGGCAGTACTCGGGGTCAAGGAACACGACATGTACTTTTCTACACGCCGTGTAGTTTGGTTTTATATGGCTTAGACGTATGACACGGGCCATATACACAAGCAGTACTCAGGGTCGAGGAACACATCGTGTAACCATACTACACGTCGTGTAACCTTTTCTTGTTTTACTTGAGCCACTTGTCTTTTGTGACTTGGCCTAGTTCTTTTAGGGTTTGTACCCCTGGTCATTTCTCTAAAGGTTAAGGTATCTTTTCCATTACACAGCAGTATGATCCCTTCAACAGAACTCCCTAAATAGACTTGTTGGAATCCCCTCTGTGAGACTTAGAGCCAGATCCTCTATTCTTTCCTAGAACCCTAGGTAGAGTTCTTGATATCTACGTGACAAACTTAACCCAGGAGATGATCCCCTGCTTAGCGGATTAGCTCAGACTGAGTTGTCAGAATCACTCCATGACATGGATTTGATCCTCATCTAAGTACCATGTTCTCATAGTACTTGTGGAGTGTGTTCTCCTGGAATGAGTACTTCTTATCTCTCTCTTCATACATAGGAGTGTGTTCTCCCAGTTGAATACTTATAGGAATCTTTGAGTTGGATCTTAGTGGTGGGTTTCGTGATAGTCGATCGTGTATGAGTATATCTGGATATTCTTGTTTTATGTTTTTTAGACATATACTGTGTGGACCAGACTGTATCTTTCCTTTGTGGTATTTTCTCTTTCTTTATTTCCTTTGTGGGTTTGGGATGTCCTACTGGGTATTTTTATACTCACCCCTGCACGGGCTCTTCCCTCACGTATCATGTCTTGTGCAGACGAGCGAGCCTTTGACAGGATTCTAGGCGGACCAGGACCGGATGGTGTTCAGTGAGATCAGACAGGCCGTGGTGTGTTCCTACGGCCACATATTTCAGTGCCAGTACCTTTCCTTATAGGTTGGACTTTGTTACGACTTTCTTTCTAGTGGGCTTCTACTTTTAGCCCAGGGTTTTACTTTCTTGCACTTTACTTTCCTGTCATACTCTAAGGTTGGGTTTTAGTGTATGCATGCATCTTTTCCATTTTTAGTAGTTTTTACTTTTCATATTTTTGGGCTTGGATATGTGTGTGCGTGTGTATAGGTTTATAGGAAATGCCTCCCATGTTAGTAGCATGCCCACTCAGTGCTAGTCAACATCCCCTGGCCTATTGGAGGCGGGCTTGGGGAGTTACGGCTCGGGCCCCACTGGGATAGGTCGTGACAGAGTGGTATCAGAGGTGGGCGGTTCTACCTTAGGACCGAGAGTCTGTGTGTTTGATTGGGGAAATAGTGTTAAGTGTTTCGAGCTCGGCTTTCGGGTTAGGGACCCCAGTGTTGGCGCGGGCGACCGACGTATCCATACACCAGGACCCTGATAGCTTGTATTTCAACTCGGAACATGAGAACACTAGTTTCAGGGAGAATAATGGTACATGCATCATATAGGAATGGGTTGTGGTTTCCATGTCATTTTTGAGTCATTCCTCCAGATATACTCACTGACTGAGATACATATTGTTTCTTTAATAGGATGCCTCCGTGATGTGCACCCGCTAGGATCCAGCAGCTCTATCATGAGGATGACCCCCTCAGTGATGAAGCCTCGATACAGGGACCGCATCCCCTAGTTTTACCACCAGGTGGTGTGCCAATTATCCCGCCACCTGTGGATCAGTGTTTAGTGCCTGCTGTACCAGTGGAGGAGGAGCACAGGGTGAGAACACTCCATGAGTTTCAGAGATAGGGACCCCTCAGGTATTGAGGTGAGCTTGACCCTCAGGCAGCAGAGGACTGGCTTGAGGCGGTGACCAGAGTCTTCCGTTTGGGCAGGACACCGGCAGACTAGATAGTGATCCTGGCACCGAGCCTTCTGTAGGACTCGGCAGGATGATGGTGGAGTTTTGTTATCCAGACTCACGACGAGGCGACACTCGCTTGTTCAGAGTTTGAGCGTCTCTTTAGAGAGGAGTTTTCACCAGTTACCCTGAGAGAAGTATGCACATAATAGCTTCTTCAGCTTCAGTAGGGAACCATGATGGTGGCCGACTATTCGTTAAGGTTTACCGACCTCTTGCGGTACTCGATGGATATGGTCAGAGATCAATTCTTCAGAGCTCGGTTTGAGCGTGTCTTTCACAGAGATATCCAAGATATAATCATCCCTATGAGCATTCCTACTTATTCTAGGTTTCTTGAGCGGGCTCTAGTGGTCAAGAGCTTCTTGGCAGAGCAGAGACAACCGGCAGATGTCAGGAGTGGGCGAGCTGGAGCAGAGACCTCGGCAGTAGGGAGCCGACGTCAGGGACCCAGGCGTGGGAGACGTTTTCAGAGGAGATCCCAGGATAGGGGATCTGTTGTACAGGATTTGCAGGGTGCATCCCGCCAGCATCGAGAGATTCAATGCTACTCATGTGATGGCAGGGGACATCTCGCTCGGTATTGTCCGACCCGCCGTACTATTGACACGAGAGCAGTGTATGGACAACCGAGGTAGAGGCAACATGTGGAGTAGACAGATCCACGGGGCGACAGACGTGGTAGGGGAGCTGGGAAAGATGTTAGAGGTGGTCGGCGTTTTGACCCTTTTCCAACACCACCTGCAGGAGGTCCACCCCAAGACCAGGGAGCTGGTGGACAGAGGCAGGGACAGCTGTCGGCGGCAGAGGCTTATGACCCAGGTACTCCCGGAATGATTAGAGGTATTATCTATTTCTTTTCTACTTTGGTTGCCGTATTGATAGACACAGGTGCTAGACATTCCTTTCATTCTACTTATCTTGTTCGATACCTTGAGATTCTAGTTGAGCCGTTGACTCGACCCTTACGCTTAGAAACACCGACTAGAGAAGATTTAGAGATCACACACCTCTGTAGATAGTGTCACCTGACCCTTGGAGGCGAGAGTTTGGGTTGGAACCTCTTGGTGGTAGCGTCGAGGCCTTACAATTTCATTCTTGGTATGAATTGGATATCCACATTTCATGCCCAGATCGACTATTTTTGGCGAAGGGTGCGGTGTTTCCGCAGTGAAAGAACAAGGTTCTCTTTTGTCGGTGAAAGAGAGACCCAGGAAGCACAGGATGGACTCGTGGATATGAGGGAACAACCGATTTCACATCAGTTGGATAGCCTATCCCTTGGTGTAGTAGATGTTACGAGTTTCCAGTTTTCAGGAGTAGTGGTTGAGTACGAGGAAATCTTTTCAGAGGATGTCCACGGGCTACCTCCCCGTCAAGAGATAGATTTTGGTATTGAGTTTCAACTCAGGAAAACACCGATATCAGCATCAGCATATCAGATGGATCCTGTAGAGCATCGTTAGCTGAGGTTGTAGCTGGACAACATGAAAAAGAAGGTATTTGTGAGACCTAGTGTTTCACCCTGGGTGACCCCAGTGCTGATTTCCAAGAAGGAAGATGGGAGCTTGAGGCTGTGTGTGGATTACTAACACTTGAATCAGGTGATTGTAAAGAACTGATATCCACTACCGAGGATCAATGACCTCTTCGACTATTTGAGAGGGGAACGGTGGTTCTCGAAGGTTGATCTATGATCAGGCTATCACCAGTTGCAAGTACGGGATGAGGATATACTGGAGACAACTTTCTGATCTCTCTATAGTCACTATGAGTACTTGGTGATGCCCTTCGGCATGACGAATGCCCCGACAATGTTCATGGGAATCATGAAACGGATCTTTCAGCCCAACCTAGACCGGTTTGTTGTGGTCTTCATCAATGATATCCTTCTGTACTCTACATCCGAGGCGGAGCACGCGAGACACCTATGGATGGTTCTGGACACACTCTGAGATCACTAGTTGTATAGGAAACTATCAAAGTGTTAGTTCTGGTTACAGGAGGTCCACTTTTTGGGACACGTTATCTCATCAGATGGTGTAGCAGTGGACCTAGCCAAGGTGGAGGCAGTGCTAGCATGAGAGCCACCCCAGATCATGACAGAGGTGCGAAGCTTCCTTGGGTTGCAGGCTACTATCAGAGATTCATCCCTAATTTCTCTAGGATTGTAGGACCCATGACATATTTGGCCCTAAAGGGGCAGCCTTTCATGTGTACCGAGAGATGCTAGCAGTCTTTCCAGCAGTTGAGACAGAGTTTGATGAGCGCCCCGATCCTAAGATTACCAGAGGAGGGTGTCGAGTATGTAGTGTTCTGCGATGCATCAGGAAACGGACTTGGTTGTGTCCTGATGCAGAGGCAACCATTGATTGCCTATGGCTCATGTCAGTTGAGGCCACACAAGCAGAATTACGTGACCCATGATCTTGAGTTGGATGCGGTAGTATTTGCATTGAATATGTGGCGGAACTACATGATGGGCGAGTGGTTTACCGTCTACTCTGATCACAAGAGTCTCAGATATATATTTTCTTAGAAGGATCTAAATTTGAGACAGAGGTGATGGCTTGAGTTCCTCCAAGATTACGACATTGAGATCGTTTATAATCCTGGGAAGGGGAACGTGGTGGAAGATTCTCTCAGTAGGAAATCCAGTTCGTTGTTGTTGGGTGAGGCGATGAGGCAGTTGGCCTCCATACAGTTATCCTTCATTGATGGAGATGAGGGAGCTTACCTTCAGTCGATGGTTGTTACCCCTCCACTCTTACATCGATTCAGGGATTCACAACGTGAGGATGCTAGCTGTGAGACTCTACGTTCTCAGATATCCATAGGTAATACTGCTGATGGATATTCAGAAGGTGGGGAGCACGTTGTTATTTTAAGTGGGCGCACGGTAGTACCAGTGATGTTGCAGAAGGAGGTTTTGAGGGAGTTTCATACATCCACTTTGGCAGTGCATCCAGGCGTAGAAAATATGTATCAGGACCTCCGACGTCAGTTCTGGTGGCTAGAAATGAAGAAGGGTGTGGCAGAGTTCATCTCTCAGTGCCTTACTTGTCAGCAAGTAAAGGCTGAGCACCAGGTGCCAGTAGTTTTGACTCAACCCCTTGAGGTGATAGAGTGGAAGTGAGACGGGATATCCATGGACTTCATGACGGGTCTACCACGTACGTCCAAGGGGCATGATGTCATCTGGGTGATCGTTGATCGACTCACCAAGTCGGCCCACTTCCTAGCCATACGAGAGTAGAGTTCAGTGGAGATCTTGGGACACCTCTACGTGCAACAGATAGTCCAACTTCAGGGAGTTCGATCCATGATCATCTCAGATCGTGATGCTCGGTTCACATCCCGGTTGTGGAAGGGTATGCTGGAAACTTTAGGGACTCAATTACGCTTGAGCACATCGTTTCATCCCCAGATTGATGGTCAAACAGAGCGGACCATTCAGGTCCTAGAAGATATGCTTCAAGCTTGCATGCTTGACTTTGGGCATAGCTGGGAGGATCACCTACCAATGGTGGAATTGAATTACAACAACAGTTATCATTCCACTATTGGTTTGGCACCTTTCGAGGCTCTGTACGGGCGACCTTGCAGGTCACCACTTTGCGGGACTGGCCTAGGGGAGTCAGCACTCATGGGCCCAGAGATGGTCAGAGCTACTACAAAGAAGGCACAGGTCATCTAGGAGAGAATGAAGACTACACAGTGTCGACAGAAGTCATATTCTGACAAGAGGCGGAGGCCCTTGGAGTTCGAGGAGAGAGACCATGTGTTCCTTCGGGTCTCACCTCGACGGGGATTGCGGAGATTTGGTCGAGGCTGCAAGATATCTCCGAGGTTCATTTGTCGTTTTCAGATTCTGAATAGGGTTGGAAAGGTGGCATATCGCTTGGATCTACCTCCTCAGCTAGACGGGGTACACAACGTCTTCCATGTGTGGCAGCTATAGGGGTACGTGCATGATCCATCACACGTCATCGACTAGGGTGACCTGGACATCGATGATGGAGTGACATTTTCTGAGTACCCAGTGGAGATCGAGGATCGGCAGAAGAAGATCCTTCGTGGGCGAGCTATTCCCTTGGGGTGTTTCCGGTGGCAGCACGGAGATCTCCAGGAGAGAACGTGGGAGCGGGAGGCTCAGATTCGCGTGAAATACCCACATATTTTTTAGTAGCCTTTGTTTTGGCTTTTCGGGGACATAAATTCCCTAAGGTGGGTGTGCTGTAATGTCCCATATTTCTCCATGAATTATTTTAATATTATATGGGAATTAATTCGAGACCAGGCTCTGAGACGGCATGCAGTTCTGAGGCCCAGAACAAATGTTTGAATTTAATTTAAAAATTAAATAACGCGCGTGTGCGGTTTTCTTGAAAAAGTTGAATAACTCTTGAACTGGTGCTCGAATCATAAATCTGAGGGCACCATTGCGTTCATAACAATGTTTTTACCTTAGCCAAGGCCTAACATCAGTCGGCGTGGGTCGGTGATGAAATCTAGTTTTTGGACATAAGAGTAATAAAATATTTAATAAAAAAAATTTATTTCTGCAGCGAGATTATATTAAATCTATTGCAGTGGATATCTTCCATTTAAATAAAGGCTTGCGCAGGGTCTAGGGTTACAAAACTCATAACCCTGAAAACCTTGGTGGCTCTGGAGGCTCTGGAGAAAACCTCCTGATGCAGAAATGATGACGCGGCGACTGGATCTTCACCAATGAACGCTGCGGAAATCCAGGTAGGATGTTTGTTTTGATTTTTCTTCCCGTTTTTGATTTCCACGAGGAACGCGGACTAATCCACGAACAGAATAGCCCGTGGATCGATCGTTCTTGCGAGGTGGGATATTTTCAGGAATCGTGGGATTTGATTATTGAGATTGTTTTGGTTTTTTCTCAACCTTCTAACGGTGACAAACCAAGATCGACACGAACATAGATCGATGTTCGTCCCTCTCAATTGATGTGTTTTTCTCTCCTAATTCCAATGCGTTCTTCATTCACGTTCTTCTCCTTCTTGGAAAAAATCGATCTTTTCACGCTCGTTTGTTGGCGCAACAATCTGAAATCGAATATCCAACATCGAGACGACCTAACGGAGGTACGACGGTGATGTCGGCAGACAAATTGACGTGGTTTGGATGTTCCCGTTCTTTAAGCATTTTCATGCAGATTGATAGGGATGAGTTTTCAAGGCTGATAGGAAGCCCAAAACCGAAGGAATCAGTTTCGTAGGGGCATGACAACCCCAAATCATAATTTTCGTGATGATCTGGCGGTTGGATCAAGATCCGAAGGAATAGCCGAGGCGCGCGGAGGAAGACAACGCTTCTGGAGATTTCCCGACTACATGCCGTGTAGTATGGGATACACGACGTCTGTTCGTGGGAATACTGAATGGCTTGTACTCTGGGAGTACACAAACACGAGTAGGGTACACGGCCAAGGAAACGCTGTGTATACCCCTCCCCGGCCAGACCCGACCAGATACACAGGATACCCCATGTGCTGGTACACGGGCAGGCGACACAGAAACGGGCAGAGACCGTGTACGGGCACATGGACAGCGTACATGGAGTGAGCCCAGGTGTTCGAACATGGCGTGTACTTTACTACACGCCATGTAGTTTTCTTTTATACGGCTTGGACGTATGACACGGGCCGTTTTCACGGGCAGTACCCAGTGTCATGGAAGACGGCGTGTACTTTTCAACATGCCGTGTAGTTTGGTTTTATACGGCTTGGACGTATGACACGGGCCATATACATGGGCAGTACCCGGGGTCAAGGAACACAGCGTGTAACCATACTACATGTCGTTTAACCTTTTCTTGTTTGACATGAGCCACTTGTCTTCTATGACTTGGACTAGTTCTCTTCGGGTTCGTACCCATGGTAGTTTCCCTGAAGGTTCTGGTATCTTTTCAATTACACAATAGTATGATCCCTTCAGCAGAACACCCTGAATAGAGTTGTCGGAATCCCCTCTGTGAGACTTAGATTTGGATCCTCTATTCATTCCTAGAACCCTAGGTAGAGTTCTTGGTATCGACGCGACCAACATTATCGGGGCACCGATCCTATGCTTAGCGGATTAGCTTAGATTGAGTTATCGGAATCACCCCATGACTTAGTTGTCATCCTCATCTGAGTACCATGTTCTCATAGTACTTTTGTAGTGTGTTATCCTAGAACTAGTACTTCATATATCTCTCTTTAGACCTAGGAGTGTGTTCTCCGAGTTGCATACTTAGAGGAATATTCGAGCTGGATCTTAGTGGTGAGTTTTGCGATAGTCGATCGTGTATGAGTATATCTGGATATTCTTGTTTTATGTTTTGTAGACATATACTGTGTGGAGCTGACTGTATCTTTCTTTTGTGGTATTTTTCTCTTTCTGTAATTCCTTTGTGAGTTCGGGGTGTCCTACTGGGTATTGTTATACTAACCCCTGCACGGGCTTTGCCCGTACGTATCATGTCTTGTGTAGACGAGCAAGCCTTTGATAGGATTCTAGGAGGACCAGGATTGGATGGTGTTCAGTGAGATCAGACATGCCGAGGTGTGTTCCTACGGCCACAGATTGTAGTCCGAGTACCTTTCCTTATAGGTTAGACTTTGTTACAAACTTTCTTTCTGGTGGGCTTGTACTTTTGGACCAGGGTTTTACTTTCATGCACATTACTTTCCTGTCGTACTCTGTGGTTGAGTTTTAGTGTATACATGCATATTTTCCATTTTTAGTAGTTTTTACTTTTCAGCTTTGTGGGCTTGGAGATGTGTGTATGTGTGTACAGATTTATAGGCAATGCCTCCCATGTTAGTAGCATGCCTACTCGGTGCTAGTCACCATCCCCTAGCCTTTTGTAGGATGGCTTGGGGAGTTGCGGCTTGGGCCCCACTAGGACGGGTCATAACAATGCGCAACCTCATCATCTAGAGTCCTCTGATCTACCTCTACCATCGTTCGTGCTACTATATGAGGAAGAACTACCTCGTCTTTACCACGACCAGTCTCGCCCTGCTACAGTTCGATCTCAGTTTTCTGGTCCTCATCTAAAATCTACTCTTCAGTCCTCGTCTAGTGAGAAATGGGGCGTACCTATCACTATCCAGCCCCCTGTCCAGCCAGCACGGCCCGTCAAGCCTACAATCACAGAGCGGCCTCCTGTAAGTAGAAGTTCGCACATGGAACAAAAGTATGATATTCTGAAGAACCTTGTCGGCATCCCAAGGAGGCTTTCTATCCCCGAGGATCTTCACTTGTCATCAGACATGCTTGAGGTGCTCACCGAGGCTCTACGGATCCCCCTCCAGTTTGAGACAAAGGTAGCAACTGTTGAAGCCTTCCACGCTGAGGCAATTAAGAACGCCAAATTCCAGGCAGTCATCTCATTCTATGGTGAAGATGAAGACCCTCCCATACAGGGGGCACATTTTTCCACTGTACATTACTGGTCAGTTCAACGTCATGGAGGTCTGCCGATGTCTTTTTGACACGGGTTCTGGGATTATCATAATCCCGACTCAGACACTGCAGAAGATGGGTTTGTCTGAGGATGATCTAACTCCCTTCGACCTTAGAATCCCGAGATGCGACAGGACCGAGCAAACCCCGGTCAGCAAGATCTGTTTGAAGACCCAATTCAGTGGCCTAGTTTCCAGTACCCAATTCTTGGTTGTCTCCCAGGACACCACGTACAACGCATTGATGGGCAGGCCATGGATCCACCTGCATGCGTCGGTCACCTCAGCATATGACCAATTCCTCAGATACTCCCTCAATGGTCGATTAAACATGGTCCAAGTAGATGCGTCTATTTTTGACTCTTGTGAAGCACGTTATATGGACGCTGACTACTACAAGAGAAAGGATAAGTAGATTCTGGAAAGCGAGGTTGAACCTGTCACTGTCACAAGTGATCCCTGGGCAGGTCTGGATGATTCCTACATCTTCCTGATCCATAGGTTAGAGGCAACGACCCCCGACATGGGGAAATTCTTTGTCGTTTCAGGTGCAAGAGGAAGGCATATTCCAAGGTCCAAACGATGGAGAATAATCACCTCAATCTCCTACACCAACCAGGCTCAGGAGATACCAGAACCTCCTACCCCTATACGGTATCGGGACATCAGGATCATGGAAATGACGGTACATCATACGTGTCTATTTCACCAGGCTGGAATTAGCCGGCTCAAGCCAACGTGCCACTACTACTTTGATGTTATCAAGTGCGACCCCATGGGCCAAAGACCAGATGGGATTGGATCGACTGCCTTCATCGCTATGGTATTAGTGGAGCAAGAATATTCTGATATGATGACCACTGCCACTCAAGCCGGCACCAGCCTCCCATCAGAGTCTAGTGGCTCAGAGACAACTCCCCCCCCACGGAAGATCCCTCCACAAGTGGAGAAGAGGATCTAGAGGATGCTCCCCCTGCCTTTGAAGAAGGCGTCTCTACCACGGTCGATGAACTGGTATATGTGAAACTTGGTAGCAAGGAAGATTCGAGGACCACATTGATCAGTGCTGCCATGTCCCTCGAGGAACAGCAGCGATATGTTAACATCCTTATGTAGCACCATGATGTATTCACCTAGAGTTATGGCGATATTCTAGGACTAGATCCCCAGGTAGCCATCCAACTCCTTGGCCCCCAGAAAAAATAATCACGGGTTCAAGAAGCCACCCAGAAAGATGCACCCTTCTCATGATTCCATGGTTGAGGCAGAAGTTGACAAGCTTATCAAAGACAACTTCGTCAAGGAGGTCTAGTACCCCAAGTGGCTGGCCAAAATTGTGCCAGTCAGGATGAATAAAGGATAGATCATAGTCTGTATCAACTTCTGTGATCTCAACCGTCACTGTCCGAAGGATTATTTCCCCCTAGTGACAGAGTTGTTGATTTATGCTACGATCGTGTTCTAGGACCTCTCTTTCTTGGATGGGTATTTTGGGTACAACCAGATCCAGATGGCCCCTGAAGATGAAGAGTCCACTGCTCTCAGGGCCCCCAAGGTACTTTCTATTACCAAGTTATGCCCTTCGGCCTGAAAAATGCAGGTGCCACCTATCAACGGGCCATGCACCGCATATTCAAGACAATTCTCGAAAAATTGGTGGAGTGTTATGTGGACGATAAGGTGGTAAAATATCGCCAGTTCTAGGACTTCCTCAAGGACCTTGAGAAAGTATTTGACCTCCTCCGTTCCCACTACTTGAAGATGAACCCCTTGAAGTGTGCCTTTGGGGTCACCTTCGGGAAGTTTCTCGGCTTCGTTGTCAGATATTGAGGCATTGAGATCGACCCAGAGAAGATCAAAGACATCAGGCAGATGCCTCCCCTGAGTATTATTTGGGAGCTTCGAGGTCTTCACAGCCACATAGCCTACATATGACGATTCATTTAAAATCTGGATGGAAAGTGTAAGCCATTTTCCCGGCACATGAAGAAAGGATCTTCCTATGAATGGGACAAAGAGTGCTAGACTGCTTTCGAGGAAATCAAGTAGTATCTGCTCTATCCTCTGGTCTTGATGCCACCCATCGCCGAAAATCCTCTGGTCCTTTATGTGACCACCCTAGAACGGTCTCTCGGGGCCCTGATCGCCCAGAAGAACAATGAGGGGACAGTGAACAACCTCTACTACCTCAGCCGCATGCTCCTCGATACGGAGACCAGATAATCCCCCATCGAAAAGAGTTGCCTTGAACTCATGTTTTCCATATAGAGATTGTGACATTACCTGCAGCACCATGGAGTATAGTTGGTCTCTCGAGTAGACCCACTAAAGTGCATACTGAACCGCCCCATGTTCACTGGTCAGCTAGCACAGTGGGCATTAATTCTCCGGCAGTTGGACATCAGGTTTGTGCCCCATAAGGCTATCTAGGGGAAGGAATTGGTAGACTCCTCAATTTTTTCTGAGGTCCTAATTCTCCGAACGGGCCCATCCTATGTCTTCCCGGAAGATCCGGATGGTTTACTTAAACCCCGGATACCTGGATCTTGGTATATGCGTTATGTTCAGATGCAATAACATGATTATCACCCCTTGTTTCCCACATTGAGATCGACCCGCATGAGCTTTGGGACTGACCACTGAACATTTCACGAATAAAACAAATACATGTGGAGCCAACCTCGATAACGAGACTCATTCATGCTATTTCATCAGATAAATGAAAACATGAATGTATGTTGAAGAGTTTGTGATCCTTACAACACTCGGGGGTTTATTCCTCACATAGATGGGTCGACCCCGTCAAAAGAGAGTTGTAGTTCGGCCACCCTTTGACTTGTGGCATCCAGGAGTTGCTACCACTGGCTCAACTCCCGCTCCTCCTCAGTAGCAATGGGGTGAAATTAATCAGCCACAGTTTGGGCCCTCTCTATGTCAGCCTGAATGACAGCCATTTCTTCAGAATCTTGATGTAGAAACTCTTCCACCTCTGTCAACTGGGCTTTCAATTGAAAGATCAGCTATGATTGTGCATTAAGATAGGATGTGTTCTCATCCCCCCGTATCCGTAGACATTGGATCTCATATTCCTCATCCCAGAGCTTCTTGATGTTCATCTCCTTCCTCCACTGCCAGCCCACATTGAGGCTACAATCATACTCCCGAATTATCTCTAAAATAGGATCTCGGATGAGCAGATGATGGCACTGGTCATCCACACCCCCGGCACACAGATCACGCATCAGCGAGCAAAGTCTATCCATATTGTCTAGCCATTATTCCTGGGGGTCTTTTTGATAAAGCGCACGATCAACTTCCATGATCGGAGGCAGACTATGTCGTTGTACTCTTCGTTAGAGGTCCTCTCATCCCAGTCCATGCGGTTGGAAGGATCGTATGTGGGGTACACGCTCAGGATATCATCAGCAGGATATACATCTGGCGTGGGATCAGGCGCAACATCTGGCATTGGATAAGACGCGGTAGGACTTGGGTTGACTGGAAGATCCTCGTCATCACACCCCACCTTAATGACTTCGGGCATGACCCTACTGGTGCCCCCCCCCCCCAAATGACGAGGGGAGCTGCAGCTCGGGTGGGCTGGGAAACTATCACTATGATTAATGGCATGCCTCTGGGAGGGGCACCGCCAGAAATCTTGACTAGCCTCGCCGCAGCGATCCATGCCATTCGAAAAAACTATACATAACAGAGAAGGGCATGGATGTCAGTTGGCACGATCAACATGTGGCAGTAATGAATTCAGTGGAGAGTAATTACAGTGATTGAACTCTAGGTAATGCTCCTGAGTTGATGCTAACAAGACCCCGAAGCGTGGCCCTCCATATATTGTTAGAAGGTCCAGAGATTATAGAGGATCCACCTCAGCTGACCTAGCCCCACCAGACATAGAACAGGACGCACCCATAGGAGCGGGTTCCGAGGGTCCTGCATCATCACCCATTGAGGGGCGAGATCAAGGTCTACATACAAGGTCCTCCTGCGCAGTGCAGACGTTGGTAAGGAGTCCATAATGGCCTGAGAGTAGAACCTAAGGAAAGAAACATGGAATGTTACCTCGAGAGACTCCGCGAAATCATTGAGACCCGAGTCTTGATCGCCGACTTCACCTTCCTCCAACGGGCTCACTCCACCAGCTATGTTCCCCCTAGAGGATTCGTCTGATTCTTTTGATAGGGGGAAACACTCTCTTAGCTCGGTGGCTGATAGTTGTGGGGGAACCGTCCGATCCAGCAGTACCCTCGGCCAGTCTGTCATTGGACGCGAGGCACCACTGGAATGTACAAATCCCTCCAACTCATCCAGATATTGCTCCGCCTCCATTGGGTACACTACAAAACAGGCCCGGACAGGGCCTATACCCGGTAAATGCATCCCGAGGTGGTTCAGGTGTTCCAACATCTCAAGCGGGATGAGGAATTTCCAGTTGACATCCGAAATGTCCCAGGCCTTCTGGAAAACTGCATTCTCTAGCATGTCGATATGGCACAACCATTTCCCCAGAGCCTGAGCGGATATCTTGTGGAATCCCCTCGGTGGCCACCCCTCCATATGGCTCTACTCTCCTGGGACCATCGGTTCCACTGCCAGTGTTGGATCTTCCGCTACTACCTCACCCTCAGCTGGTGCAGGTCCCATCACCACGGTAGCCCCACCACCATGAGAGGCCCTTGCCGCCCTCTAACCCTGACCTCAGGATAGGGGAGGCCTGCCATCACCAGCTCAAACAGTTGGAAATGTCAACATTTCCCCCGGATAAGCTGCCTCCCAGCTTATGGCATACTCTTTCACCAGTCTAAAGGTGGAAGTAGGCAGAGGCAATGCATTTATCATTTTCTCATCTTCCTGTGTGAACATGAGCCACAATTTCCTCATTACACATGGGTTCTCCTCTTGACGCACCTACCAGTAGACTTGCGGGGTCAGCCGCTGTAGGCACTAGAATTTCATTGCAAACCGGTGTGGGGTATACAGCTCACAAAGAGGCTCGCGGTCCACCCATGCCACCAAGACTCAACCTCATAAGGCTAGGATATAGTCCTAGTTCTCTCCCGTTCCCTGAACATCATCGGTGAGTACCCCCATCGGCAAGGGAAACGGGTGGAAATTAAACTCGTATGCCTTCCACACCCGGTTTAGTACAAATGGTACGGTTAACATGGCTAGAAATATGCTAGAAGAATTCATAATGGATGGGCAGAAGTTTGAACCTGGAGGAGAGATGAGGTTCAGATATTTGTAAACCCCCTGATGTGCGCCATGATCCACCCATACAGAAGATGGAAGAGCCCACATATCCTCAGCGGCATCTTTCCCTTGCTAACATGCCATAACATCTTGTACAATCTGGCGAGCATCGTAATCCCTAGATTGACCTGCCCTCCTGTGGCTAGCATGGATGCCATGATGAATGATTTGGGCCGCACCCCCATGTTGGTATCCCTCACTGGTAGGATCCAAACACAGATAAGGGCCGCGATAAATGCCTCCAGTCTGACTATCGGCTGCTGCTCGGTATTGACACTGAAACCCCAGTTCATCCATTGGTTGTCCTCCAAGAGCCACCAATACGAGTGATCCTTGCATCATTGAGCCCCCTTTGGGAAAGTTAGAAGTCTCGGGGGAAACTCTCGATCCTTTGGGACGTTCAGGAACTGCTTGAACAACTTCTTAAAGTGGACATCCCTCACTGCTTCTTTATCTTCTATGGGGACCGGTCCCATCAGTGCCAGCGCCAGCCACAAAATCTCCTCCAGATCCTCCAACGCACTCATGAAGGGGATGAACTCATCATACATAACCCCCCAGATCGGGACCCCTGAAATCTGATGGACATACCACATACTGATACCAACCTCCCTATGGTGCAGGTGAAAAGTGTTGGTCCTAGATGACCATCTTCTCAACAGCTCTGACATCAGCTGTTTCGGTTGCTAAATGAGGAATTGGGAGGCCCATTCCGCCTCATACAAACCCACTCTCTTCAGATCGGCTCCAAACTCCTTGCATGAGGCACCTACCCAGTAGTCCCATGCTCGGTCATTTGTGAAGTTGCCGCCCTAGCGTAGGTCCCACTCATTGGACAACCCTTTCATCGCATCCCTCAAGGATGCCTTCAGTATTGTGAGCTACATGGGAGGGGACGTCTCTGGCTAAAATGGATTCCCATCAACATTATTCAGAAGATTTTACAGGTAGTCGGCGGTGACAGGTGTGAAGTCCACCCGTGCATGAACATCGGCTGCCCTAAACCATTGGCATTGGCATGACGTGCTTCTAAACCAACAAGCTGGTTCGTCTCCACTCACCTCAGAAATGAAGATGTAATCCCTCAGCCCAAAGATGAACAAGGGCACCCTCTTGCACAACAGATAGTTATTTTGGCTCTCTGATAGCAGTCCCATAAAATAATTATGATCCGAATGGCTACGGACCAACTCTCCGAGGCCCAAACAATTTGCCATCTCATCCCTCCGGGCGGCGTCTGCGAGCACCCCCAGCGCAGCTTCTTGATGGGCCATTGGGTTTCAGAACTCGGAACAATTTCAGGTCGGGTCGCGGTTCTCATTCACGGATCTCGTTCGCAAAGCCAAGTCGCGGAGCCTGACCTCGTCCTGCAAGCACACGTTCGCTTGGCGCAGTCGCAGAGTCAAAGACTCGCGGTTCTCCGCGAATCCAGATTCGAGGAGAGAAGACACAGAGTACGAGTGGCATCACGAATCAAGAGTGAAAAAGGACAAAGTCATGGAGAAGGGAAAGGAAAAAAGATAGGTCTTCCCCCCTATTTATTGGCGGCAGCCCTCGGAGCTTCGTGACACGTCTAGTCTGCGCGGAGCTTCGTGGCACGTTCGGCCCGCATGGCCCCTGTCCACCTCGCGTGCCCTCCTCGTGAGTCAGCACCAAAAATAGACGATGATTTTGTGGATTTCCCTCATAATTTGACCCTTTATCCCTATGTAGCTCCAATTCTAATGGGGGAATTTGTTGGCACGAAAATGTTGGACCAAAATAACGAAGAAAAATAGGCATCGCGGCCTGCCTCATGAAACCATGGCACGAAGCACCCCCAAGCAATGTGGACTCCATGAAGAAAAGGAGGCGGTAGCCCTTTACGAATGCCCCTGACATTCGCAAGCCCGCCACGAAGCAAAAGATGTGGGACCCTCCACGAATGCCCCTGGCATTCGTGATCCCGCCACGATGCAATGGTGGCAGTATGCTCCGCCAATGCCCTTGACGTGCGCGACCCGCCGTGAAGAAACCGAATCCCTCTTCATGACGCGTCAACTCTGCTCTACAGCGCCTCTTGCCTATAAATATCAGACTCCCCCTGAGCCCCCAAGGATGGAAAATCTGACCTTTCTTTTTTCTAGATCCCAAATCATGAAGAACTCTTTTCTTTGCGAATCATAAGCTACCTGAGATATTTTTGGTTCGCGAGGTGCTTTCGCATTGTCTCGTTTTGATCCCCTCTTCCGATAGGGTTGCCCTACACAAAGACTAAGGGCATTCACAAAGGAAGGGGATACCCAATGGAACCCAGGTAGTCTCAGAGCGTTTATGCTTCACGAAACACCCTTCATGTACACGTGACCCGCATTACAAGGTAGGGTCATTGTACTTCGCGAAGAAAATTTCTTCATGACACTTCTCTTCGTGAGGCTCCTATGCTTCGCGATGTAGTTCTCCATGAACCCCCTTCAACATCGCAAAGCACCTCCCATTTACACATCTTCCTCATGCCAATGCTAAGGCACCCCACTTCATGAAGCACACCCCTTCACCAGTTCCCTCCACCACGCAGAGCGACAAAACTCCACAAGGAACCTCCCTATAAGCCCCACTGCTTGACGATTCCTTTTTCCGTGCGACCCTCCAGGTTTGAACGATGTGATTTCAAATTCCCCGGGACGATACCGCCCGTGGCATTGCTTCTCCTAATGCTTCTTCACATAGGCACGGTAATGGATATTGCTTCTTCTCATAGCAATGCTAATGTGGACCCTTCGAAGGTTCGCTCTGCGACCCCCCTTCACCACATCATTTCCGGTACCTTACCTCACACATTGAGAAAAGGGTACCAGTCATGTATGTCCTAGGGGTGCGGAGAAAACCCACCTCGTCTAAGCTACAAGACGTTAAACTGCCACGCAACCTCGTCCTCAACACACGACGTTAAACTGTGACTTCACCTCATGCATCTCATCTGGGGTGCCCCCACCTTGGACATTCTCCACGCCCCCTGGTCTCCACAGGGGATGATATCCTCCTTATGGGAGTGGCATTAGTCCGCGGGGAAGGGCAGCATCCTCGGTGTAAGCCCCTAGCCTTTCTTGCATGAGGTAGCACCCATGAAACTCCATACTTCCCCTCTCCCTCTGCGCTTTGTCTTCCTTGGGCCTCCATCATGGAGTAAGTCCCGACACCATGGGCCACCCCACGCGTAATCCCCCCTTCACTTCCCACGGACGCACCCTTCATGACTTGATCGTCAGGTCTCTGCCGCCTTTTTTTTCTCCACCGAGCTGACTCACATGGGCTTAGAGTAAGCATCGACTATGACACCCACCCATGTCCCGCATGACATTAAACTATACACCATTTTGAACTTTAAGGACTTTGATCCATGTCAAGTCATGGTACGTAGGAAGCCTCAATGAGGTTCAAGACCACCGCCCGGTTGTTTTTTCACGTCAGGTTCCACCCCCGTCCTGCATGACATTTAACTGCATCCCAATTCAGTGGTATGCCATTGTGACCCTACCATCCAGTTGTTCTGACACCCGTTCATGTCAGTTAAACATCCCCTTTTCAACTCGAACTACATGGACATTGATTCATTCCAAGGCATGTTACGTAGGATGCCTCACAAGGTTCAAGCCATTCATCTATCGGGCCAAGGTCCATCTTCACGTCGGTTCGCAGGAGCGCCACCATAAACTATGAGGTCTTTGATCCGTGTCAAGGAACGGTACGTAGGAAGACTCTATGAGGTTCAAGCCCACCACCCAGTCATTTGGACCGCATTCACATCGGTCTGCCGACACACCTTTCTGAACTACATGGACTTTGATCCATGTCAAGGCATCGTATGTAGGAATCATCCCTGAGGATCAAGCCCACCATCCATCTGGACCAAGGTCATTCTTCACATCGGTTCACCAGAACCCATCCTGAACTACGTGGACTTTGATCCATGTCAAGGCATGGTACGTAGGAAGCCTCCATGAGGTTCAAGCCCACCACTCATTGGTCGCTCCGACCACCCATCACGTCGGTCCTCACCAAACGAACTATGCAGACTTTGATTCACTGTCACAGGGATACGTAGGAGGCCACTTCGAGGCTCAATCCCATCACTACCATCATCTTCGCGATGGTCTTGTCTCATTCCTCCTCCACTCCATTCAACTCTCCATCATCCATCTTGATTCTTCCCGGGCCGCCACCTCCCGGTGAGATCATGCCACCCCATTCCCCTCCACAGTATTCGAGAAGCCGCCCATGCGTTGGCCCCAATATCGGTGTTCCCTCAAGGGGGTTCCTTAATCTGATCCACCCTCATTGGTGTTTTTATCGGTCTGATCCAACTCCACTGGACATTAAACTAGTGGCATACCCTGTGTTAAACATGAGAAGCTGAGGAAAACCTCAGATACATGTCAAAGGCATATGATTCTTCGCGCTCGATGTGGGATGCCTCTGGATTTCATGCCCTCGAGAAACCCTATAATAAGGGAAAAAGACAGACATGCCAATTCCCCAGTGTCCAGACACACCACTGATGCCTCGACGTGACTACTGCCCCAACTGAAGGTTACTGCCCTGACCGGACCCCTTGGAATGTACTGATAGAAGCAGTGTAATTAACTGACGTCCATGGAAACATGGTACTGGGAAGAGTTTCACGAACAAAATATTAAATCTATAAGGGAGACCTGGACTAGGTGACGAGTTCTGAGGAGGAATCCAAAGAAGGAAGAACTGACATCCCATCATACTATTTCGATCAAGGAGCAGGCGTCCTTGAATAAAAAGTGAATGCCGCCTACATTTGGAAAGAGGGAATGCGAGGAAACAGAGCTGCGGCGACGTCCCCCAAACATGACAAATGTGCATGGCCTGACGAAATTTTCGGAAACAATAATGTATGAATATAGAATTTAAATGATGAGAAAACAATCTTGTTTAATTTTATCTGATTTGATGATGTGATGCACATTTTAAACTAAAATGATACTTATATATTGAAAAATATACTCGGAGTAATATTGGTCACACTGTGCATCAGATTGAGGTGGTGATGATTCTTAAAAATCTCAAATGACTTATGGATCATTTTTCTAAAGTATAAAACAATTTGAATGTGTTCCCTTAATTTTGAGCATATACCTTGTCTATTTTACTAGAATTTCATTTTAAACTGGAAACACACACTTTGAATAATATCGGTCATATAATGTGTAGTTTTGACATGA
This sequence comes from Viscum album, assembly GCA_963277665.1. Lineage (NCBI taxonomy): Eukaryota > Viridiplantae > Streptophyta > Magnoliopsida > Santalales > Viscaceae > Viscum > Viscum album. Next base: position 795,027,423 of record OY728126.1, on the reverse strand, counting down.
TACTAATTAATAAATGTCAAAAATATATTATGAATCGTTTTACAAAATTATAAATAAAATCTGAGCATGTTCACTCAGTTTTCAATGAGTGACACTTTTTGAACTAAAATGGTGATTTTATACTGATAACTAACACATTGAATCATACCAAATAGATTTTGTATCATATTGAGGTGAGGATAATTAATACACATAAAAATTACATAAGGATCATTTTACTAAAGTAATAAAACAATAAAATTTTGTTTGACCGGTTTTGAGCCAGTGAGTTGTCCTTTTTACTCAAATTGATGTTAATTTTAAATAAAAAGATTTACTTTTAGACATATAGATCACATTGTGCACTAGATTGAGGGAAAGATAATTCTCACATGTCTCAAATGGATTATTTATTGCTTTCATAATGTAGAAAAATAATCTGAATGGTTTTACCAAATTTTGAGTATGCCACTTTTGTTTTTAATAAAATGTCATTTTAAAATGAGAACACCAAATTTGAATCATACTGATCACATTGTGTTTCAGTTTTACATGAGACTAATTCCTAAAAGTCAAAAATGACATATGAATCAATGTATTAATTATAAATTAAATCCTATCTTGTTGTCTTGGCTTTTAGTGAGTGAATGTTTATGAATTAAACTGTAAATTTTAAACTGATAACATACACATTAAGTCATACTAGGAACATCATGAATTAGATTGTGGTGCGGTTGATTCCTACATGTTAAAAATTACATATGTATCATTTAAAAAAGTACAAAAAACAATATATATTCGTTTCATCTATTTTGAGTGGGTTAGTTTTCTTTTTTATTTAAATTGTTGTAATTTTTAAATAAAAATACACACTTGGAGTCATACCAGTCACACCATACGCTAGATTCTGGTACTATATATTCCTACATGTCTCAAGTAACTTATGTAATATTTTCTTAATTTATCAAAATATTATAAATGTTTTTTCTTGGGATTGATTATGACACTTTATTTTACTAAAATGTCATTTTAAAATGGAAACACACACATTAGACTATACCGATAACATCATCTATTGGTTTGATGTGAGACCTATTACTACACATAAAAAATGACTTATGAATTCCTATAATAAATTATCAATAAAATATGAGAATATTTTATTTGTTTTAAATGAGTTACATTTTTTGAACTAAACTATCAATTTTAAATTAATAACAGAAACATTGATTCATAGAGGTAACATAATGCATGAAATTAAGGGGTGGTTGATTCCTACACCTCTCCAATAATGAATGGATCTTTTATATAAAGTATCAAAATAATAAAAATATTTTTTCTCAATTTTGAGTACATAAAGCTTCCATTTTACTAAAATAAATGTCAATTTTAAAAAAAGAAGAAGCACTTAGAGTCATACTAGTCACACTATTTGTCGGATTAAGGTGTGAATGATTCATATGTGTCCAAAAGGATCAAAAAAATCCTAACATCCAATGTTACCATGCTTCCATTTTATTTCTATGTCGAACCTCCAACACCGCATATTGACTTGATGTTCTTCGAAGAAAATCCTTTCTCATTTGGGAAAGCCAGAAGAGTAGAGGCTTTCAAAATGGATAACGTTTTTTCTGCTAATAACATTGAATCAATATACTGTGATGGAAGCTCAATAAAAAAGGTCATGAAAATAGAAATCATGGTAACATTGGAATAAATACTCATTTTTTCTATTTTGTAGCTTATTGTAGACAATTGAAATAAAAATACGACTTCCCAAAATACCTGTAAAAAATATAAATAAGTATTAAATATAAATGATAAGGAAATTATCTTAAAAATAATACATAAAATGATGAAAATATTAATTAAATAATTAGTAGGAATTAACATTTTCCTGGTGGTCTTTTGAATTCTAGATGGATTTCTTTATTGTCATTATCTCGGTTTCATGACCAAACAAAAGAGTCAACTTTTACAAGATAACAATTATTATATGATTAATAAATAATAGAAATAAATTAAACTTAAAAAAGAAATTATACAGTAATTCAATGGATAATTATTTTACTATGAAAACATTGTTGACCACAAGGATATGATGATGAAAAATTAATAATGATGAAAAATAATTAAATCTTGCTAAACAATTAATCAATGAGCGGGGAGGATGAGGAGAAAATAATATACATTGGATTGAAGCTTTGAATCATGAAAAAGAAGGTAAATAAATCATATTGGGTTAATTAAATATTCATTTTTTACAATAAATAAATAAATACACATAAGATATTCATTGTTAAATGTGAATGTCTACCATTTATGTGAGTTACGTGGATTGTAATCATAGATTCTTAAGGGAGAAATCAAAATTAAATGTTAAAGAATGATATATTTTTAGTTGGATTAAAGTAAAACATACATAGTATTTAATACATGTTTTATGAAAGAAATGAAGTGATTTTTAAGAATCATTGATGAGTTAGTTATCATTTCAAATATGGATATATTTTGATCAACTCTATGAATACAATCAAGGAAAAAATTAATGACTAAAATGGAATTGGTGATCCGAAACTATCAGTGAAAACATCAAGGAGTGAGACTCTTCAAAAAAAATTATTTTTCCCAATTAGAGCCTACATAATTTGGAGTGTCTAATAAGGATAATAATTGGATCCAATCTGTGCAATAAGATCTTGATCCCAATAAGAACAATTTTACATGAGGAGAATGATCGAAATAATAACAATGAAGGCATTTTAGGTATCATGTTATTGCATATATTTTTCCAAAAAATGTCTATTAGTTTAAGAATGCGTGATTTTATAGTTAATTTTTGGTCATAATATTTTACACTCTTAACATAAAAGGTCATGGTAATTTATTGTAATGAAACATTTTTATGTCATGTAATTGAGATGGTCACATCAATGGGGAATCATATTACCACTAGGAAATAAAAATAGATTTATGTTTATGTTAGAAGTCCATAAAATTCAATAGAATTAGTAATCCATAGTGAATATAAATTGTCATTAAATTATTAAATCCAAAACAATAAAGTTTTCTTTAAGTGGGATTATAAAGGCATAATGATTTTATCCATGGAGAATAATTTTTATTTCAAATAAATAGCACCCCGTAATCCTAAATGAAAAATGGGGGGGGGGTTGAAAACCCATTGGCGATAGGTTACTATAGTAGTACTATAGTGGTACTGTATCAACAAAAGCACTATAGTGACGGCAAGACACTATAACAGTAGCGAGTACTATGCAGAACTGTAACAGGTGGGTACTGTATTAGTAGTATTTTCATGATGGTCTTTGGGCTGAAAATTTGTGCCTATGGGCCATGTATTAAGCTACATTCCCACTACGCCTTTGGGCTTTGTAATGGGTCTCCCTCTACCTTGTTAAAAGAGGTCAATTGTTTTCTTTAAAAATAAAATGAGGCTTCCACCCCAACCATTCATTCTTGAATGATTTAAAATATTTTTTAAAATATAAATAAAGGAAAACATTTCTTGTTAAATAAGTTACTTTTGAATGAAAATATAAAATTTGGAAACATTTTGATCAATCCAAAAGGATTGAGAAAAATAATGTTTTCGCGACCTGTCCCTTGGGACTCATGTCGTGACTACCCTAAGCCCACATTTCAATGGTCAGGGACTGGAGACTAGCGATGAAGGCGTTAAACTACAAGTGGGAGACATTTTACTGAGTAACTTTATGAACTCACATGCTTAACCAAGCCCCACACACTAAAATGGAATCAAGTATCACTAAAACAAATCTCAGTACAACTACAACTGATACATGGGGGATAGAATAAAAACCCAACAAAGGAACTAAAAATAGAAAAGTACAAATGGAAACTCTGATGGCCATCCAATAAAAAACCCCACCTGATAGTGAGAGTAGTGTAGCTACTGGAATCTGATGTAGAAGGTACCATCCACCTGATCCAACTGGGAACGGCCTGGTCCTAGGCCACTATGTCCACCGTTGTAGCATCTGTTGGTCCCATATCCCTGAGCACCTCTGGGTCTTGGTCTACCAAGGTCTTTGTTGAAATGTTGATCATCTCCACCAGACAAAACATGTGAGGGCGAAGCTCATGCAGGGGTGAGTAACCAAATACTCGGTAGGGGCCCTGAAACAAAAGGAAATACCACATATCAATTCATCAAAGTAAAGGATGAATCCTAAGAAAGATCACACCATTTATACAACTTTAAAACATGAATAAGTATTCTAAGTCATAAGCTAGATCATCTTATTCTGTTTATAGGCTCAGTTGCTAATACGAGAACGGTGGATCCACTGTCGATCCACAAAGGGTCTCTCTTCCGATGTTCCACAATGGTTCGCTCTACAACTGGTCCATGACGGGTCACGCTACTTCTGATCCAAAGAGGATCTCTCTCAGGCCAATCCATGGATGTTCGTGCAATTTCTGATCCATGGAGGGTCACTCTATTGCAGATTCATTTATAGTATCACCATTTATGATCCACATAGGGTCGCTCTCTTTCCGATCCATAGAGGGTTGTGCCATTTTCGATCCACGGAGGGTCTCACTCTTGCCGATCCATGGAGGGTCACTCTTCACCTGACAGCCAACCACTGGATTCCTACACCTTGTACGTATGAGTTCCGAAGGTTCTTCTCCTTAAGATATCCATAATATTTCAAATTCCATGAATTATCACTTAGTAGTAACCCAAAGATCCATCTTGTGGAAAGGGTTCCGACATAACAGATGGCACGTCGATTAGACGCATGATCTATAATGTATATTCCTTTTTGTAAAAAGGTCTTGGTTAGATTCATGTCTAATCCAGCCCATCTATACTAAAACTTCTCCAAAACTCAATTGGAGTATCTTAGAAGGACCTCCCCATCATAAATATCCCAACTCCAGTAACGACACATCAATCAGACCCCCAGTTTGAGAGATATTGGTTTTTTAGTAAACATGAGCGGTTGTGTCTGGGATCGATCTAATCCGATCGGACTGATCCGACCAACTGGGCCTCGGGTCCCACATACCCTGGTATAAACTTGACTGACCCGACTTTACCCGGTTTGGGTCTGGGTCTGTCTGGTCCGGCCTAGACAACCAGAATGGGCTTTTCTAGACTCGGCCCGTGCGGTGTGGTCCTTTGGTGCACCGCCTGGCTGGGATGTGGCTAGCTACTGCATCCAGTATCTGCTAGACACGCAGATGTGTGGGACCCTCCTATCACGGTCAAGCGATTGCAGCTCACTAAGCCATAAAAATGTTGGTCGTCCCTCCACATAGTGCTCGCATGGCATCACACCTTCCTTCGCCGCATCCAATTGGTTGTGGCCTCCTGTCGTCATGCTGCGCCGACAAGCACACCACTACCTCCGCTCATAGCCGGTGCACCGAAAATGTTCTGCAGACAATGAGAGACACTTTAATGGTCCGTTATTCACACCTCCTGCTCTTGTGATCCTTGGATAATGTCTTCTTCACCACCATGGTCCCAGAAACATATTTCCGCCACTCTGAGGGTGCATCTTAAAAGAACCCACATAGTAGAGGGGTTCAGGCCTTATTTCTGTCAACCCACTCCCTCTGAGTTAGAGTTTATATTCATGGGGAGTCTTAGGAATTTAAGTTTAATCAATAAATGATAATTTCAAACCCTGATAACGAAATTCCACAAAAAAGTTAACCTCCCGCGTAAACGCATGACTTGTGGATCAACCTGTTTGTGGTTTGATATGTATTCTTTGTTTCTAGAGAAGAACGAAGAATAACATTAAAATAAAATTACACCTAACTTTTTGAATCTCTAGGCTTCAGATTTTCATCCTCGAGGTTTCAGGACTTCAACGTCGTTTTTTGCTTCCGACTCCATTCTACGAGGTGTGTCGATGATGTTTGACGTTCATCGGTATTTTTCATTCTTCATTGGAGAGGAATTTCATCAGATAATCCTCACAGTTTAATTCCTCCTTCCACGAATGAATATATCAAAATAACTTGGAAAGCGCATCACAAATTTTTTGTGATGTTGCGTCATCTCGTCGTTACGTTGTTTCATTTATGAAATAGCATCATTGTTATGAGTCATTAAAGTGTCATTAAGATACGAGTTATGAAGCCATTAATGAGTCTCATCAATGTTCCTCATTGATACACTATAACATCTCCGTTCACCTCTCAATGGATGAGAAGAAAAAGGAAAATACCTTTTTAACATTATTTTATTATTTTCTGAAATGTCCAAAAATAACATTTCCACTCGACCCTTGTCAACCGAAATTAATTCATTTCTAGGCGAATCCCGTTGTTCAGAGTCCAACAGTGCCTTCAAATTTTGTATCTGAGCAAAGGTTTAAAAGTTAGAAAAACTCGCTGGTACTTTTACAAAACATACCTTAAAATGTCCAAAAAAAATTACTTTCACCCTCGACCCGCGCCAGTTGAGGTTAGGATCCACCTAAGGGGAACACACCCCTACGAGCTCAACAATAGTCTTATATTTTTAATCTATGATACTATTTAGGAGTTACAAATATTTGACAATAAAATAATTATTTCTTAATTATTTTATTCACATCCAAAAACTAACTTCCACTATTGGTCCACACCAGCCTATGTTAGGATCTGCTTAAGAAAAGAATACCCTCATAAGTTTAGCGGTGGTCTTAGATTTTTAATCAAAGTCACCATTTTTGAGTTATAATAATTTGAAAAGTAAAATAATTTTATTTAATTATTTTATTAAGGGTTATTCCATTTTTGGGTTTTCTCACTGGAGGCTTGCGTCGAGTAAACATAAGTCACGCCTAAGGTAAACCCGCCATCCTAAGTGAATCGGTGACCTCATATTTCTGATGCAGTCACCCAAATAAGAGTTATTCTAATTTTTCAAGAAAACATGTAATGCGTTCTATTTAAAGCATAAATTTTTTCAATGGATCATTCTTAGCACTACAGACCTCAGAATTGTAAGCCATATTAGTGCTTGGTCCTAAAATAATTCTATGTAAATAGAAAAAATTTCATGGAAATTCTGAGACATTACATTTTCCCCACCAAAGGGATTTACATTCCATAAAAGCCAAAACAAAGGCAAAACAATGAAATGGGGGTATTGATCATGAATCTATGTCTCCTGCTACTGTTTTCTCTCCATAATATCTTTATTATCCCACCTAAAATTCACTATAGGAATCATGCATCCCCGAAGGAACACTCATGTCGATCCTTTATCTCCACTAGGAACCCTACAAACCTCACCCCAATGTCAATGTCTAGCTCACCCCAGTCAATGACATGTGATGGATTGTGCATATACCTCATAAACTACGACACATGAAGAACACCATGTAATAGGTGAATATGTGGGAGATGAGCTAGGAGGTATGCCACCTGGCCAACTCTGTTGAGAATCGGGAAAGGTCCGATGACCTCAGTGATATTTTGTCATCCCGGCCAAATCTCTACAATCCTCGTCAGGGTGAGACCCGAAGGAAAACATTGTCTCCCTCCTCTACATCCAAGGTTCTCTATTGGCATAAGAATTATGTCTTCTCTGTGTGGTCCTCATCTATTCATGGATGATCTGCACCTTCTCAGTGGCATCCAATACCAACTCTAGACCCATCAGTGGTGACTCCCCTTGGCATGTCCAGAATAGAGGTGATATGCATGGAAGCTTGTACAAGGCCTCAAATGGTGCCATGCCAATAGTGGAGTGACAAATGTTGTTGTATGAAAACTCCAGTAGTGGTAGGTGGTCCTGCCATCTGCAAACAAAATCAAGGATGCAAGCACGAAGCATGTCTTCCAAGGTTTGTATGGTCTAGTCCGTCTGACCAATAGTATATGGGTGAAAAGTTGTGCTCAAGCGTAGCTGAGTCCTGAACACCTCCTGTAATCCCTTCCAAAAACGGGATGTAAATCATGCATCACGGTCTAAGACGATCTTTGAAGGAACCCCATAATTCCACAGTATCTCTTGGATGTAGAGGTGTCCCAAGCCCTCTACCAATACCTACACCCAGATGGGTCAGATGTGAGCCGACTTGCTCAGTCGTTCAATGATCACCTAGATAGAGTTGTGACCCCTATATTTTCATGGTAACCCCATCAAAAGTTACATCAAGATAGAATACCATTTCCATTTTGGTAACTCGAGTGGTCGGGGTTAGCCTATTGTAACCTGATTCCCGGTCTTCACTTGTAGACAAGTGAGGCATCGTGAAACAAACTCGGCAACCACTTTCTTCATACTCGACCACCAGTACAAACATTGGAGGTCTTGCAACATATTTTCCACTTAAGTATGTACCACCAAGGGGGATGTGTGGAACTCCATCAACACCTCCTCTCATAATGTCACCGGTTCTACAGTGTGCCCTCTGAAAAGGATAAAGTGCTCCCCACCTATCAAAAATCAATTAGTAGATTGTTCTGGGGATAACTGAGCATGCCAGGACTCATATTTAACATCCAAAAAATGTACCTACCTAACTCTCTATAAGAGTGGCAGAGTGATAGTCATTTACTGAAGGTAAGATGCTCCATCATCATTCATGAAGAATATCGACATCGCACCTAGCTGCTCTATCACCTCACTCACCAAACAGTAAACCATACCTCCTGCTAGGCGTGTCTACCACAACGTCCCCCTTCCCAAGAGTATATAATATCTAAAAGTCATTGTTCTAGAGGAACTCCAACCATAGCTTCTATCTCAACTTCTAGAAATCTTGTAGGTAACTTTATATCCCTGCAAAAGGCTACCTCTTTTTTCTAATTGATGTTCCCATCAACCCTGTGGTAGCAGGTACTCATTATCCATAGTAACTTAGTTAAATTGTCGATAATCCACACATAACCTTGATCACTGAGTCTTACTAGTCCCTTAAATTGCAAGTCCCCCACCTAGGCCCCCTGTATGTGATGTTCTAGAAAATCCCTCTGATATATTGATGCTGATATTGATGCCATATTTTGGTGTAGAATGATATTGAAGTCCCTCCCCCTACAGGGAGGATATACTGGAAACCTATTTTGAATGGAGGTTCCCACACTCCACCTCTACTGAAATTTTTCCCAGTGAATTTTATAGAAGATCTTGGTAACACATACCCCTTATCGTTTTTTTGGAAATAGACCCCTTATTTGAGAATGTTTCTTTTTCTCTGGCCACAGAAAAGTCAACTCATCGTAAGATCAGGATAATCTAAACCATGTGATTGACCTTATGAACTGTCTAGAAGTATCAATTCTAGGACCTCCATCTGATCTAATGGTGGGCTGGCTTGATGGAAACTTGGTGACCACCTCAAGCCAGTCCTTAGCCACCTGTGAGTCAGGCTCTCCTAGGAACATGATGGGTATTTGTCGTTGAAAATCATGTAAGTCACTCATCCAATATCTATCCTCTACCGGTAGTGCTGGAAGTATCTACTGACCAACAAGCACTGGTATTTCTTGGACACCGACCGAAGGTACCGTCTCAGGAAATGGTCCCTATACCAAATCCTCATCCCTATGTGGACCATCCTCATGGTCATGAATTGGAATCATGTCTGGTTGTCCATATAGATGCATCTTGAAAGAGAATCAAGCTGAACCATGGCTAAAATTTATACCTAGTGAGATGAATATTATTAAAAAAAATGATACACTTAAACAACCAATGAATTCATGTATTGAACCTATAAGAATAATTAAAGGTCCTAGTGTATGGAGATGTCGGCCACCACACCAACATTGGACCCCCCCCCCCAAATCTGAAAATCAAACTCAAAACACTTAAAATTGATTCCCCGAAACAAAACATTGAGTCTCAGTCTTTGTGGTAGGACTGACTGGCCATTGATACCACTTCGTCACAACCCATCCCCGGGGGCCCGTGCCGTGAAAACCAGAAGCCCACCTCCTAAAGGCCAGGGGCTGGCAACTAGCGTCGAAGGAATCCACCTTGAAGTGTGAGGAATTTTCCTAAGTACCTATACATAAAAACAAACCCAACCAATTCTCACACACTAAAATGGAAACAAGTATCACTAAAAAATATGAGTAAAATTACAACAAATACAAGTGGGCCTAAATACAAACCCATCAAAGGAACTAAAAACAGAAAAGTACAAAAAGGAAACATTGATGGTCTTCTGAAGAAAACCCCAACAAAGCGTGAGAGTAGTGTAGCTATTGGAAGCTGAATTAGAACCCCCCATACACCCATTCTTATAGGGACCCACCTAGTTATAGGCCACCAATTCCACTATTTTTTCATCCATCATTCCAGCCTCCCTGAGCACCTCTGGGTCCTGGTCCACCAAGGTCTCTGTCGAAACATCGATCGTCTTCACCAGACACAACATGTGAAGGTGAAGCCCGTGTAGGTGTGAGTAACAAAGTAATCAATAGGGACCCCAAAACAAAAGTAAAGACACCTATCAATTCTTTTAAGTAAAGAATGAAAATAAATACAACTCACACTAGGTATACAACTTAAAGAATATGAATAAAGATGGTTAGTCATATGTCAGATCATCTTATTCTATTAAGAGGCTCAACTAGTAATTCTAGAAGGGTTTATCCACCGCTGATCCAAAAAGGGTCACTCTGCCCCTAATCCATGATGGGTCCCTCTAAGGTTGGCCCACGATGAGATGTGCTACTGTTGATCCATAGATCATGACAATCCATTGAGTGTCACGGTATTGGAGATCCACGGATAATCACTCACTTGTCGATCCATGAAGGGTTATGCCATTTTTGACCCACAGAGTGTGTCTCTCTTGCCGATCCATGGAGGGTCGCTCTTCACTTGACAACTAGCCACTGGATTCCTTCACCTTGTACGAATGAGTTCTGAAGGTTATTATCCTCAATACATCAGTCATATTTAATCGACATGAATTATCAGGTATTCATAACCCAAAGTTCTTCCTTTTCATAAGGGTTCCAACACAACATAGGGTGTGTTGATTGAATACCCAGTCTATAAGTTATAGGATTTTTAGTAAAAAGGACCCAGTCAGATTTGAGTCTGATCCATCCTCGCCATACTCCATCTTCTACCAAAACATGAGTGGAGTATCTCAGAAGGACCACCCCATCGTAAGGGTCTCAACTCCAATAACAGTGCATCAATCAGACCCCCATTTTGAGAGGTAATGACGTTTTAGTAAAAAGGGACCAGTTGCATCTCGTCCCGGTCTGACCCATTCGGAAAGACCCGACCAACCCGGACTGGGGTCCCACATACCATGGTTTAATCTTTACTGACTCCACCTAAACTAGTTTGGGTCTGGGTCTATCTGGTCTAGCCGGGCAAGTGGGTGAGGCCTACTGGGCCCTGTTGGACCCGGCCTGATATGGCTGAGGTTCAAGCACACCGGGTCACCCGACAACCCAATTTAGTCCGACCTGGCCCGAAGGGCATGGGTCCAGCATGCCATCATGGGTATGGACCACTGGGTGTAGGTCCAACCCAATGGTGCGGGTCTGGTCGGGAGGCGCGCTACCTGCCCAAAACGTGGCTGGATACCGCGTCTGTTCTCCGTTAGCCCCGTGGACGCGCCTGGACCTCCTGCCACAGTCGAGCAACTGCGGCCCGCTGGGCCACCAAGACGGCCATGACATGGTCTTTCCCTCCATGCGGCACCCACCTGGTACTACGCCTTCCACTGCTACGGCATGCTGATGAGCACGCCGCCACCTCAGTCTTCTTCCACTTGTGTGCTGAAAGATGTTTGGCAGACCAACAGACACACTCTTGCGGTCCATTATTCATGACGCCTGTGCTTGTGCGCTCTAAGGAATGTCTCCATCACCACCAAGGTCTCAGAATCATCTTACATCCACTTTGAGGGTGTGGCCACAAAGTACACAAACAACAGTGGTGCTGGAGCCTTTTTCATGTCGGCACGCACCCTCCTCATTAGAGGTTTATAATCATTGGGAGGCTTGAGGGTTTTATTTCAATCAATAAGTGATAATTTCTATTCCAGATAACGAAAATCCCAAAAAAAGTTACCCTTCTTCATAAACACATGATTTGAGTGTCAATATGTTTGTGGGTTGATCCATGTATGTAATTTCTACAAAAGAATTGGGAAGTAATTTAAAATAAAATAACACCTACCTCATTGATTCCCAATGTGGTAGCTTTTCTTCCTCGATATATCAAGATGTCAACATCTATTGTCGCATCTGACTCCGTTCATCGAGGTGCGTTGAAGATGTTTGACATTCATCAGTGTTTTTCATTCTTTAATGGAGAGGAAGATCATCAGAGGTTTGTGAAAGAATCCTCACAGTTCAATTTCTCCTTCAACTAATGAGTCAATAAAAATAAAAAGGAAAGCATGATGCTGCGTTTCTATTAGACAGCGACCTCGCGTTGTTACGCTGTTTCTTTTTTGAAATAGTGTTGTTGTTACACATCATTAAAGAATCATTATGCTACGATTTATCGATCCATTAACAAGCCTCATCAATGCATCATGTCACTGCACCGCAACGTCACCTTCCACATCTCAATGAATGATAAAATAAAGTAAAATAACTTTCTAATGTTAGTTTAGTATTTTCCAAAAAGTTTGAAAAATGAAATTTCTTCTTGTCCCTTGCTGGATATTGTTATCTCATTTCTAAGAGAATATCAATGATCTGAGTTCAACAGTTCCCTCATATTTTTAATCTGAGCCCCGGTTCAAATTTTAGAAAAAACTGCTTGCATGTTTGCTAAATGTACATTAAAAAAAGCAAAAAAAGTTGACATTCTCCCTCAACCCTCACTGGTTGAGATTAGGCTCCTCCTAAGGGGAACACATCCCTACGAGCTCAACAGTACTCTCAGATTCTCAATCTGAGTTACAATTTAGGAGTTATAAAAATACGATAATAAAATAATTGTTAATTAGTTATTTTATTCACATCCAAAAACTAACTTCCACTATTGGCATGTGCCAGCCAATGTTAGGATCTTCCAAAGGAAAGAATACCCTCACGAGTTCATCGATGGTCTTATATTTCTAATATGATTCACCGTTCATGAGTTATAATCATTTGAAAAATAATATAATTTTATTTAATTATTTTATTTATGGTTATTCCATTTTTGGGTTTTATCACTAGAGGTCTGCACTGACTAATGTTAAGTCGTGCCTAGTGTAAACCTACAATCATAAATGCAACGGTGCCATCAGATTTTTGATTTTGGAACCTATTTAAGAGTTAATGCACTTTTTTTAAAAAACCACTAAATCACACTATTCAAAGCATAACATTTTTTTTGACAGATCATTCTAGGAACTCCAGGCCTTGGAATCGTATGTCTTCTCAGTTTCTGGTCTAAAAACAATTACAGGTAAATAAAAAACATTACATGGAAATTATGGAACATTACAATATTCTATCTATAATGTACACTTCTTCTACACCATATAATGAAACTGTTTTTCATTTCTTAAAACACAATGATGCTGAATTATTTCCTAGAAAATGCTCAAATAAATTGTTGATTTCGTAACTATATTTAAACAACAAAAATCAAAATATCATTTACATATTATATCAAAATCATCTTTTCGTGTATAATATAGTCCAAGGATTATAGAACCTAAAACCTCTTTTACTTTTATTTTTATATCATTTAAGTTATATTATTTTAATTCACATTGAAATATATAAAAAATAAAAATTGAAAACATTTTTTTTTCAAGGAGTAGATAAATAAGACAAAAAATCAAACACATATAATTTGTTTCAAATTTGATTTTACAGATTCATTAGAATAATTTGATTTTTTATATTTCATAATTGACCCATAAATATATCCCAAGCCCCAAAAAAATAGTTCACAGTCCTCTAAAATAAATCAATTAATTTTACACTATATTTCATGGCTCATTATCCTAGGATGAAATTTCAAAAAAAAACATTATATAGTATTCCCCACGTGTTAGATACTTCATCATCCATTCTTTGAAATAACATCTTTAATTACATTTCAAATTGAATGGGATAACCCTATATTTTAGTTCCTCACTCAACCCTCTTAGTGCCAATTTTTTCTCGACATAATATAAGACACCAATGATTTCAGATATTTCATCATCCAATTGATTTCCAACGTAATATTCCAAACCAATGACTACTCTGACTGCTATATGGATGAGTTTTTCAAAATATAATGATTTGAAAGAGGTAAATGTCATAGAATCTTGGTATTGGGATCCTATTATACCTCACAACAACATGATCCCACATTGTGTTTCATATATTTCAAGTTGTACAGTATAAATGTTGTCCTAAGGGGACCAACTTGATATTAGGGAAAACGATACTTTAATATATCTAAAAACTATTAATTTCGGGTTTTTTATTATAGTATAGTGCAACTAGATTTTTGGGGATACATGCTTGTTGGATGACAAGGTTCAGTGGATAACCAAAGAAAATTAGAGATATCAAAAAACCTGAAATTCGTTTGATCTGTGGTTGTGTTCAACCATTGAATCACTCAAGACTTGGATTTGATCCTTGAAATAGTTTGGGACTTCATTCTACCCTAGATTCAATCTTGGGTTCAACAACTAGGAGCACCGATGACAGGTTTCTTCCATATAGAGCTACAGATATCACGAACTAGTTCACGATGGTTTGGGTTCTTAAAAAAGACAATGACACTTCTATCAGCACTTCAAAAACAAATCAATGATAATAATACCTTTTATCAGGGCTAGGATAATAAGAACTATTAAAATGAATGTTTATTAGTGCTAAAAAAGAATGGATAAATACTTAAAATACCTCTTTTTAAATAATCTTTAAAAAAATATAATTATTATATATAAATATAATACTTATAATAATAATTTTTTTAAAATAGTAATTTTATAATTATTTAAATATATATATATTTATTTATAATTATATAAATAATTTTTTAAAAAATAATATTTATATCCTTATTTATATTTATAAATTTATATATATTGATATCATTATATATATTTATATCATTAAGTATATTTATATCATAATATATATTATATCATTATATATATTTATATCATTTTATATATTCATATAATTATATATATATATATATAAACATAGTAAATGTATTCATTACTTAAATAATTCTATTATAATTTTTAAATTATTTAATTATACTTATAGATATACTTTTTAAACAAATATTTTTTATTTATTTATAATTATAAATATATAAAAATAGTAAATGTACATTTATGTATTTATAAATATGTGTTAAAAAACAATTTTTTACATTATTAAGGAATATTTGATTTTAATTTCATTTATGTTAATATTTTGTAAAACTGATTAATTAAAAAGGAGTACAATATTAAAAACGTAGGTAATTTTGATTAATATAAATCATAAAAATTTGGATATATATTGAAATAAAGATGAATACATATTAAAAATATTAAAACTGTGTAATATATATATATATATATATAATAAAAAATATTAATTTATTAAATTCCAAAAAAATTGTATTTGTGTGTGCGCGTATGTTTATAAAAATGAATTAAGTGTGTATATTTGAAATCAATATAATACGTTTGATCAAAATTATTAATTGAAAAATTAAAATATATTCAATTATATCCATTACTTGATGCAATAAGTTGGTATTTTTAAATTATATTAAATTTCAATTTTAAATCATTATTCTATAAATATAATAATATTTATTGTAAATCATAAATAATATATTTTATCATATAAATCATATTTAAATAAATAAATATATATCTTTTATTTAATATATATGATTTATTTACATTATCAATAATCATGTAATTATTAAAATGTTTAATATTTTACATAATATGCTTATTTGTAATTTTAATTTGTATATTTTTTATTTCTCATATATCTAAATATTTGATACATACTATTTATCAGTATTTATAATTTAAATATAGTATAATCAATGCATTAATTTTTATAAATAATTATTTAATTAATATTTTTTGTAATATTGTTTTTAATAAAATCATTTTTTATTTATTTAATTATTTCAATTTATTTTTTCCATCCTTTATTAGTGCTAAAAATTCGATGATAAAGGATTATTTTGTGAGCACTTAAATTATAGGACTGATAAAAGCTTCCCTTTATTCGCTCTAAAAATAAAGCGCTCATAAAGGGTATCCTTTATCCGTGCTTTATTTTTAGCACTCATAATGGGTAGTGTTTATCAGCACTAAAAATAAAGCACCAAGAAAGGGTTAAATTTTTTATCACTTTATTTAGATCTAATAAAAATTCCATTTATTAGTGCTTTTATATAGTACTGATAAATACCAATTTTGTAGTAGCATCCTTTTTCCTATATAATAAGAAACATGGACAAAGTTGCGGTATTATTCTCTCCATATTCTTCTTCTTCAGCACACATGATGCATCATTTACATGGAACATTGGTTTTCCCCCTTCTAATATGTAGAATACCACATTGGAGTGTCTTTTAATAGGGATGATTGATTATTATTCTCACATGTCTATAGGATGATATGAAAATCTCTTATGTCCAATATTTCTAGAATTTAATTACACCACCACCATAGGGGTTCTCTTCCAAAGTAGGAATCCACACTCTGCATGCCTATTCCAACCTTGTTCTAGTATTTCTCTATCATAAAAAATCCTGAAATGTTCAACCATTTAACATTAAAACTACCATTCTTATGGGAGGATGCTTGAGTGTTTCTAGTTGGGAGTTAAAATATTTTTTAAATACTGTTTTCGAAAATTCAATCCAGTAGTTCATACATAGTTACTTGGTACTCCTAAAATGTCTAATCAATTATATGATTTCCAAACATACATGCAGTACAAACCCATACATTTCATACATATATGTTACATCTTGTTAGATGAATATTCATTAAATAACATAAATATCTAAATTAGAATCGTATAGGACTGGAATCTTTGGAATCATAGATATATGTAAAACTGTTTCATAAGATTATGATATCATCTTTCACTAAGTTCTTCATAACTAGAACAATTCTTATACATATGATACATAATAACTTTCATCATAACCTTGGGAAAGGAACCAAAAATAATGAGTGATCTCAAATTCACATTGAGGGTAAATAAGGTAGATATCAATATAACATGATCATAAGGGTATAAGAACATGATAATAACATTTAAAAACTATACCCTATATATTATAGATCATAATCTTAAATCATTAAAAAGTCATGGTAGTTCACAAGACATTAATAAAAAATGAATCTATGATAATAATATATGAGATAATAATAGTAGGTGAAGACATAGATTTGTGGCAAACACCTCAGCATAGAAACTATTATGTCAAAGTTACCCACCATGACATTTCTAGCATGTTATGATTGGGCTAACCTCCCTTATACCTTATTTTGGATTGATATATCCTCCCATGAACCCTATATTAGGCTTGGGATAACCACACATGCACCATTTTGTGGTCTTGGGATAACCTATTGTGTACCCTCTTTTGGGATTGGGATAACCTCTAGTGTACCCACTTTTTTGGGGATTGGGAAAACCACCTGTGTACCCATTAATCTCCTTAAAAATTAATATTTAACAAATATATTGGAGGGTTATATAATTCATGGCACATCTATCACATAATTAAAATCACACATCTATGTACAACCGGATCATAAAACCTTCTTCATATCCTTACTCATGAAAAGAAAATGGGGTTCATAATAATTTCTTCATATAAAAATTGATGGAAAAGAAACAGGTTTCATTAACATCTTATTAACATAATCATAAACTATATAGATAAAAAATAAGGATGGTATACAAGGATCATATCCCAATGATATCATAATTAAAATAAATTGTTATTTTAATTGAGGAATAAAAATACAATTTAAATACCATTGAAATTTTCTTGAGGAAAATATTGTTTTCAAATTGAAAATGACTTATAAAAATCAAAATAATTACCAAATATGAATGGAAATCTTTTCTATGAAAATAACATTTGAAACTTTTAAGGGATGCATCCATGTATTGAGAGTTCAGAGAGGTGAGAAATTTTTTTCATGTTATACATGTTAATAAACATATGACTTTCACATTTTTAGTAAAAAGTAAAAATAAACTCATTTAAAAAAATAGATTCTCTTTAAAAAAATATAAAAACTCCAATATTGTTTAAATGGAAAATAAAAAAAATTAATAGCATAAAAAATATTTTTAATTTTTTTTAGAAAACATGGACATGGAATATAAATGATTTTTTTCTGAAGTGAAAAATAAAGTTGTGTTTTCCTTAAAACCACTCCTTTGGATTATTGAGTACATAAATAGAAAGAAACTCAAGGATGAAATCTATTTTCATGAAAAAATATTAGAGAAGAAAATATATTCTTATTAAGATGGAAATATCATATAATTTCCTCAGTGAAGGCTTAAACATAAACAATCCAGAATAATGATGAGATTATGAAATAAACCCTTATTGATTTGGTAACTTTTGAATCATAACCCCCATCAAATAAATAAATTCAAATGAAATATTAAATACCGTGAATGTAAATTGATTCATGATATAACATATCAATTTGGTAGTATATACACCTCATAACAGAAAATATGTCTATAACATAACATGTCCCAAACAATACAATTTGGTATGAAGAATCCTTGAAATGATCATAACATTTATGAGATAATTAATATATGACGTGATTATGTGTAAAAACATTAAATTAAAAAATGGAAATAAAATATAAATAAAAAAGATTTTATTTCATAAATAATCTTGACTTGATATAATCTATGAATAAGTTATTTAAACCGATGAAAAATAAATGAGTTATGTAACACTAACCACTTGGAAATATTCAAGTAAAATCAATTTGGATGAAATATTTTGTATTGAAAGATAAAATACCATGAATTGTGAAGGATTCATGTTAGGAAATGTAAAATTTGAAACATATAAACTATATAAAATAAATTATGTTCATAAAATCAATCTATTCCTCAATGAAAGAAAATTGGGTCAAAATCCCTTATCTGGAGTTATACTTACTTTACAAGTACTCTAAACTCATGTATAATAAATTTAGTTTCTTTATAATTACATACTAGAATAAGTTTCATACTTATAATATCATTATTTATCCACTTATAATATTTTAGTATCTATTTATTAAAAAATTCTTATTGAAATCATCGTTTTATGGGTGTTAACACTTATGTTTTTCATGTATGATTTTCTTTGGTATATTTAGTCCTTGTATATTGATTGTGGTTCAATAATCTCCAAAAATATGCTCATGATATAAATATAATATATATCAATTATATAAATATTTACAATCATAAATATAAGTTATAGATAAAAAAATAATTATATTTAGTGTGAGATGAAATCATCTCATCCAAAATATGGACAAGTTTACAAGACGTTTTCACCCTTATATTTTTGTTTTAGCCCTTTTTGAAATTTATTGCGGTAATAACATTTTTACTCTAGATGGACCAAGAAACATCCTATAAAAAGAAAAAATTCCCCTAAATGGAATATTTTTGACATTATAAACTATTTACCATTCAATTTAATGAATATGGGATTTTATTAATTTTAAAATATTTAATTAACATTATGTATTATGAAATATCATTATTGTCACTTTTGACAATATTCATTTTACATGACTCTAAAAAAATAA
This sequence comes from Viscum album, assembly GCA_963277665.1. Lineage (NCBI taxonomy): Eukaryota > Viridiplantae > Streptophyta > Magnoliopsida > Santalales > Viscaceae > Viscum > Viscum album. Next base: position 795,007,696 of record OY728126.1, on the reverse strand, counting down.
AGACATGAATTTAATTAAAATATTTAAATTTAAAACTTTCCTAAAATGTTATAATTAACAAAAGTATTTATTTAAAATGATAATTTATAAAAATTATATTAAATTTAATATTTTTAGAATAATATTTTTATTTTCCATTTAATTAAATAATTTCTATGTTGATGTTGCATAATAATTTAAGATATTTATTTTATCACTAATAATTATAAATAAACTAACATGATAAATAAATTAATTGTATATAACATTGATATTTATAACTTAAATTATCTTATTTTTATCCATATTATATTAATTTTTTTTATTTTTAAATAATTTATTTTATTATTATATTAATTCAATAATTACTATATCGATGTTGTGTAAGTATTTAAGGTAACTATATCATCACTAAAAATTAAAAATAAATATGAAGATAAATAAATATTATTTATAATTAAAATTAACATTTATAGTTGAACTTACCATCTTTTTGTCCCAATGTGAAGACATAATATATTTTTAAAAGTAATAGAGTGACATTTTCCCATTTCTATGATTAAATTAATATAGAGGTTGTAATCATGGCAATATGGATCCAAAATGGAAAATTTTTAGGGATTAAATGAGAAAGGGTCTAAATATTTCCATAAAGTAGAAATTAGATAAGTTTTTATTTCATTATAACACTTATCTCTTTAGTTTAAACCCCTGTAGAACTTTTTTACCCATAACCATAGTAACAAATTTTTATTCTTTTTACAATTCATTATGGTGAAAAATTTAGTTAAAAATATAACATAATATTAATTAAGATTATTAAAAATATTTAATCAAATTTAGGAAATTAAAATCAAATATTTGGTAGAATGAAAATTTAAAATTAAACCCTCAAACATGATTAAAAGTAGTATATGAAAAAATGCATTTTTCAAGGAAAAGATGATTTTACATTAACACTATGTATAGAAATAATAATTATTTGACGTTAAATTGATATATATATATATATAATTTATAAATAAAATTTAAATTAGTTCTTATTAGGTTTTTTGTAATTAATAAAAATGGATAAACTTTATGCATTTAAAAACATTGTTTTAGAAATCTAGGTTTTTAGGAGTTAAAAAATTATGCCAAAATCATTAACATTATTCATTAAAATGAAATTAATTAGATGATTTTAAATAAAATTGTATATATGTAACTTGATGACTAAATTGAAAGTGTAGTCAGACTTGATTTATTGAAAATAAATGATTGTATTTTGAAAAATCCATATTTTTCACTATTCACTCAAAAAAATCATTTCACAAAAATAAAAAAAAAGATATCCAAAGATAATTTTTATATACTTATTTATAAAGTTATGTTATTTTTATAAAATGAATTTTTTTTAACAACCCAATGTTTTTCAATGGAAAATTCCCTTCTTTTATTTATGTCATAAAATAACATGAAAACACAAAATAATGAACTACTAAGTGATGAGTGACCTTTAAACATAAGTTTGTCACTCCTATGTTTGGAATTTTGAAAAGCCGACATTTACAGTTGTGTTCAAGTTGTTTTTTGGAGTCTAATGAAACAAAAATATTTTTTGGTGAATAGTAACATACCCTTATGAATAGTAATATGACCCTTATGAATAGTAAATCATCCAACATAAGAGTAACATTACCTATGAATAATTAAATAAAATTTAGACATCTTAGAAAGTGACAATTTGACCATAGTAAACATTTTGGTATTTTCTAAGTCATAAATAATTAATTATAATTAATTAATTAATTTAAAATAGTATTTATTTCCATATAATGTATTTATAAATTATTGAATTAATGTCTTATAGTTTTAGATAATTTTAGAAGACCCTACGTAATTTTTGTAAGCACTATAAAATCAGTTTTAATCTTAAAAAGTGTTTTTTTAAATTATGATTTTAATTAAATATTAAATTAATAATATTTAGAAAATTATTTTCCAAAAATGGACTTCATTTGTGGATTCTACACATCAATAAATAGTTGGGGTAAATTTTTGGGATTTTTTTGAGATACTTGAATTTTTGGTGAATAGTAGAATACATTAATTTACCATATAAATACATTTTAATTAAAACCCACTATTCCTGACATCAAAAGTGATGTGACCACCTAAATCTGGAACTCACATGACTTATTTACTATTCTTGGTCATCCAAGACTCACTATTCCTTGACTTAGGGGAAAATAATAAACTAATGAATTTTATATTAAGGTAACCCCTCTCCCCTCCACTATAAAAGCCACCATTCACTCCCTCTTTTACGGATACCTCTCAAGCTCCAAGCCTCCTCTAAACTCTGCCAAACACCTTACCTAGCCCCTCCCCCACGTCAGAGAGGTGCTGGTCTCATCAAAAGACCAAGCATAGGCCCTTAAGGAGGTTCTCAAGAGGATGATTCTAAAGGTAATTTCCCTCCCTCTTCTCCTTTAATTTCCTTTCAAGTTTATGTTTATTTTATTGATCTCTCCCCACCTATATTCATCCAAATTGTTTTGTAACACAATTATTATAAATATAATTTAATTTTATGATTCTAATGGGATATTATATCACCCCGCACCCTTTCCCTCTTCATTTTATTTTATTAAAGAGAACGTTGTTCATGAGGTGTTACTTTATCACCTTCAAAAATGACATGCTCTCTTCTTCCATTTCTAACTTCATATCTGGTCATGAAACCATTTTTATGGTTGAAACAGAATATTTTATATGTATTATGTTCTATTTTATGTTCTGGAAATAGCCTATGGCCATATTACTAAGTGAAAAGTTAAAACAAGTTCATTATGATCCAAAAACCACCCAAATAGTCCCAAATAACCATAATTTAATTCTTATCTAATGATTCACCCACATTGATCTAATATAAATCATTATAAAATAATTAAAGCTCCTATAATATCACTAATATAATTTAATATCATTTCTGGATGTTTACCCATGTTCTACCCAAACATCAATTTATGAATACTGGTGAACCACCCAAGAAAAACCATAAAAATGAACATCCCCGAACAATATCTTTAAACTCTATAAGTCATCCAATGGAACATAATATGACATAATGAAACCAGAATGAAACCTATTAATGTACACATGGTTCTTTATTTATAATTAATGAATATAATTTCATTATATAGGACATTAAAGAGAAGGAAGCATTCGGGTACAAGGTAAGGGGAAATCTCGAACCCAATTTTCTTACTTCAGGTTCTCCCTCTTTCACTCCATTTTTGATGTGGTTACTCATCAAAGATCATTTGTTCATAATTTCATTTACTTTTCTGGGATATACATGTTTTCTAATGATGTTTATGTCAATCCAAATGTTTTCCAAAAGAACTCTTCTCTTAAGAACTCAACTTTTACCTCTCATTCAAGGTTGATGATTCTTGTATCAAGTATGTTGTTTTCTATTTCTTTTGGGAATGAAAAGTTTATGAATGTTTTATTATGAGATGAAACCCATTCCTTTTCATGGGTTATATATGTTCATTTATGTTATATGTTCATTGTGGAATGCATGATAAATGATAATGTTATGATGTGACAGGTTCACCCGAAATTATATAGCGCAATATGAATGCTTAAATGTGACGGGTGTGCCCAGAATTATATAGTGCTCCAATGCATTGGGTAAAGTGATGAATATCATTATTTAATGTAAAATTAAGTGTGAACAAGATTCTATCTTGGTTCACAAGTATGTGTGGTAGTTAACCACTAAGACAAGATGTTTCATTTTTATGCATTGCCACATTTCAAGTCTTTGATTTATGCTCCTCTCATGTTCATGATCTTTTGCCCATGTTATGATTATGCTCACCCCATGATATATTGTTCTTATCTATACTATTACTGGGATTTTAGCTCACCCCTTTTGATGTATATCCTCAGGTGTCTACATGTACTAAGGATAGGACAAGTGCCAATAAGAAGCTAAAGAAGAAGAAATTAAATAAATGATTATGATTGATGTTTTATTTGTTATGTGTGGTCCTAGTTTCCCCAAGACACTGAACATTTGGATCCTCTATGTTTAATACTATTATGTTTTTTATCTTTGAAATGATGTAATAGTAATGTAAGAAAATATCGGGATGCTACAGTTGGTATCAGAGGCAAGGTTTAGTTAATTTGGGAATTATGATTAGTGAACCCTAGAGAAAACCTCTAGTATGAGATTAAGTACAAATATGCACACAAGGGTATTTACATAGGGATACCATATGTTATGATTTTATTATAAATTATTCAAATGAATAATTTATGTATTCATGAATTGTTTACTTATGTCTTGTTCTAAACTTTTCTATTTTAGAAAATGGTGGGAACCCGGAGAAATCAGGCCAAGAACTCATACGAGGGCCAATGCAACAATTGCCTGAAAGACATCCCCAATGATTTGGGAGATGGAGTTCAAAAATTCAAGGAAATTCCTACCCAATTATCTCAGGTTATGAATAATTACCATAATAATGGGGAATGTCCTCTTTCACTCAAGAGGGAGCAACTAGCAGTTGAATATTTTATGAGGCAACGACCACCGACGTTTTGTGGATCTTCCAATCCACTAGTTGCAGAACTGTAGGTCAACTCCATGGAGAAGATATTTTATGTTCTTCACTATTCTGAGATGGAGAAGGTGACTCTAGCTGTTTATCATCTAGATGGAGAAGCTGATCAATGGTGGTCTTTGATTAAGAACACTAAGCCAAGGAAGGAAATTGAATAGATGGAATGGGAAGACTTTAAGATAATGTTTCTTAACAAGTATATCCCAATAAATCTTTGCATGAAGATGGATAGAAAATTCATAGAGATCATGAAAAAAGAAGGAGAGTCTATCACAACCTATGAAGTGAATTTCACAAGGCTTGGAAGGTATGCTTCGGGTTTTGTTATCAACAATGATAGAAAAATTGATAGATTCTTTAGTGGATTAAAACCACACCTTCGAAAGTCTCTTGAAATTCGAGACTTTGGGATTTATAAATAAGTTGTTCAGTGTGCTCTCAAAGTGGAGACAAAGTTTAGATAATGGTTCCATGGCTATGGGGATAAGAAAAGAAAGATGGAGTTTCAAGCTGGTGGGTCTAATGATAATGGTGGGAAGAAAAATCAACAACCCACATGCCAAAAATGTGGGAAGTTTCACCATGGGAACTGCCTCAAAGGGATGGGGAAATGCTTCAAGTGTGGGAAAGAAGGAAACCATGATCATGAGTGTCGAAAAGACATGAAAAGGAAGGATAATGTAGCCGACGAAAGGAGAGAACCACTCGTGGTTCAATGCTACAATTTTGGAGAGCTAGGGCACTATGAAAACCAATGCACCAAACCTCGAGCTCTCAAGGGTAATCAGGGTCAGCAACCACCAAAGCCAAAGGAACAAGGGAAAGCTTATTCCATCACTCTTGCGGAGGTGTAGCATGATAATGATGTCATACAAGGTATACTTCCTATTCACTCAGGAATGGAGAAAGTCTTATTTGATTCTGGTTCTACGCATTCCTTTATATCTTGCAAGATTTCTAGAACTATTGAATTGAAGCCCCAAAACCTTCAATTAGAGTATCTGTAAAAACACAAAGTGGTTAAATCATTTCAAACCAAGTGTTTGACTCTTCTCCTATTGGCGTATGTGGGATGATTCATCTGGAAAATCTCATAATACTTCCCTTGGTGGAATTCGACGCTATAATGGGAATGGATTGTCTCTCGTTATATAGAGAACATATCAACTATCAGGAAAACAAAATAACTTTTCATATTCCGAACCATCCCATTCTCCTATACCAATTCAAGGAAGATCATGAATCTCCTTTGAAAACTCCTTCAATGGCGTGGGTGTTGATTCGCTATGAAGAAGCATACGTCGCCCAAATGGTCGAGTTGAAGGAAAGTGCCAACCTTGGAGAAATGCCTATCGTGAGGGAATACGGTGATGTATTTACTGAAGAGTTACCTGGAATTCCCCCGGATCGTGAGGCAGAGTTATCAGTTGAACTCATGCTCGGAGATACTCCTATCTCGAAGTGCCCCTATAGGATGGGTCCAATAAATCTGCAAGAGTTAAAGAAGTAGCTACAAGAGCATCTGGACAAAGGGTTCATACACCCTAGTGCATCCCCTTGGTGTGTACGAGTACTCTTTGTGAAAAAGAAGGATGGAACAATACGGTTGTGTATCGATTATCGAGAACTCACCAAGATCACCATAAAGAACAAGTATCATCTCCCAAGGATTGATGACTTGTTAGATCAGTTAAGAGGAGCTTAATACTTCTCAAAGGTGGATCTTCGCTCTGGATATCATCAGGTAAAGGTGAAGAAGGAAGATATTCAGAAGACTACCTTCCATACAAGGTATGGGAACTATGAGTTTTTGGTTATGCCCGTTGGACTTACTAATGCCCCTGCGATCTTCATGGATTTGATGAATAGAGTCTGTAGACATTACCTTGATAAATTTGTGGTAGTGTTTATCGATGATATTCTCATCTACTCCAAGAGAAAGGAGGAACATGAAGAACATCTAAGACTTGTGTTGGAGACATTGAGAAAGGAGAAGTTTTACACCATGTTTAGTAAGTGTGACTTTTGGATGAATCAAGTCACGTTCTTGGGATAATTGATCACAAGCGAGGGAATTTCTGTGTATCATTCAACGAAAAAGGTGATTGAGGAATGGCACATGCCCTCTAGTGTCATAGAAATCCATAGTTTTCTTGGATTAGTTGGGTACTACCGACATTTTGTGAGAAACTTCTCACGATTGTCAATCCCACTAACTAAGTTAACAAGGAAATAGGTAAAGTATGTCTCGACGGAAGAATGTGAGGGAAGCTTCAAGGAGCTAAAGAGAAGGCAGATCACTACACTTGTATTCACACTACTAAAAAGTGGAGAAAGTTTTGTGATATACAGTGATGCTTCCAAGAAAGGCTTGGGTTGTGTACTCATGCAAAATGATAATGTGATAGCCTATGCCTCACGACAGTTGAAGATCCATGAGAAGAACTACCCGACGCATGATCTAGATCTGGAAACCATGATTTTTGCCTTGAAAATCTGGCGACACTACCTTTATGGTGAGAAGTGTGACAAATACACCGACCACAGGATCCTAAATTATATATTCACACAAAAGGATATCAACATGCGTCAAAGGAGAAGGTTAGAGCTAATAAGGGATTACTATTGCTCTATTCACAATCATCCTGGAAAGGTGAACAAGGTAGCTGATGCTCTAAGAAGAATAGATCCTACTACTCTATCCATGTTGCAGATTGAGAAAGACCCTATCTTTATGGATGTACAAAGAATGGATTTGGAAATCATAAGGGCAGGGGATAAATCCTACCTTGTCCAAATGATTGCACAACCATCCATCCAGGAGAATATTAAGGAAGCACAAAGGGATGATGTGGAGATAAAAAATAGGGTGAATGTAGTAAAGGAAGGGAAGATGCAAGAGTTCCATATCGTAGATGATGGTGTGATTCAGTTTGGAACACAGCTTTGTCTGCCTTCATCACCAGAGGTTAATAAGGATCTATTGGATAATGCACATAGCTCAACTTTCTCTATCCATCTTGGGAGTACCAATATGTATCGTGTTCTCTGAGAACACTTCTGGTGGTATAACATGAAGAAAGAGATTGCAGAATATATATTAAGGTGCTTGGTATGTCATCAAGTTAAAGATAAGCATAAAAAGTACAAGGGTATGATTAAACCATTGCCTATACCCATGTAAAAATGAGAAAATGTTACTATGGAATTTGTCATAGGCCTCCCGAAGACGTCAAAGGGAAATAATGCGATATGGATTGTGGTTGAATGACTCACCAAGACTGCCCATTTTATCACTATTCGGGAAGATCTCTCACTTGATAAACTTGAAAGGATATATGTGAAGGATGTGATGAGATTGCATGGTGTTCCACTTTCAATTGTATCTGACCGTGATCCAAGGTTCACATCTGAATTCTGGAGGAGCCTTCAACATGCTTTGAGTACTGAATTAAATTTCAGCACGGCCTATCACTCCCAAACCGATGGCCAATCTGAAAGGAAAATTCAGACACTTGAAGATATGCTAAGAGCCTGCTCTCTTGAATTCAATGGTGGTTGGGATCAACATCTCCCATTGGTTGAGTTCTCATACAACAATAGCTTCCACTCGAGTATTCAGATGGCTCCATATGAAGCTCTTTATGGAAAGCGATGTAGAACTCCAACCTGTTGGAATGAAGTTGGAGAAAGACAGCTACATGGGCCCGATCTAGTTCAAGAGATGACCAAGAAGGTTAAAGTCATATAGAAACACATCAAAGCTTCTCAAAGTCGGAAAAAGAGTTATACTGACAATCGTCAAAGATACTTGGAGTTCGACGTTAGAGAAAAGTCTTCCTTCAAATATCTCCATGGAAGAGAGTCATGCAATTCTGGGAGAATGGGAAGCTATGCCCAAGGTATATTGGCCCCTTTGAGATCCTTGACCGCATAGGAGCTGTGGCCTATCATCTTGAACATCCACCGAATATGGCTCAAGTTCATTATGTGTTTCATGTATCACTACTGAGGAAGTACATACCAGACCCCTCACATGTACTGAGCTCAGAGGTGGTGCAGTTGGAAGATGATCTCTCCTATGAGGAGAAGCCAATAAGGATTCTGGACCGAAGTGATAAGGTTCTATGCAACAAGACAACCCATCTTGTCAAAGTGTTGTGGAGGAACCATAAGTTTGAGGAAGCAACTGGGGAACTAGAAGAGGCAATGAAGGAAAATTACCCTCACCTGTTTGTGTAAAGTGAAATTTCGAGGGAGAAATTTCTTAAGGGGGGAAGAATGTAACGACCAAAAGTTTTTCAATGGAAAATTTCCTTATTATATTTATGTCATAAAATTACATGAAAACACAAAATAATGAAATAGTAAGTGATATGTGACCTTTAAACATAATTTTGTCACTCCTATGTTTGGAATTTTTAAAATCTGACATTCACGGTTGTGTTCAAGGTGTTTTTTGGAGTCTAATGAAACAAAAATAATTTTTGGTGAATAGAAACGTACCCTTATGAATAGTAACATACCCTTATAAATAGTAATATGACCCTTATGATTAATAAATCATCCAACATAATAGTAACATTACTTATGAATAATTAAATAAAATTTAGACATCTTAGAATGTTACAATATGACCTTAGTAAACATTTTGGTATTTTCTAAGTCTTAAATAATTAATTATAATTAATCAATTAATTTAAAAGAATATTTCATTCCATATAATTTATTCATAAATTATTGAATCAATGTCTTATAGTTTTTATATTATTTTATAAGACCCTACATAATTTTTGGAAGCACTATAAAATCAGTTTTAATCTTAAAAACTGTTTTTTTAATTATGATTTTAATTAAATATTAAATTAATAATAAATAGAAAATTATGTTTTCAAAAATGGACTTCATTTTTGGATTCTAGATGTCGAAAAATGGTTGGGATAAATTTTTTTGATTTTTCTGAGAGACTGGAATTTTTTGTGAATAGTAGAATACATTAATTTACCCTATAAATACATTTTAATTAAAACCCACGATTCCTGACATCACATGTGATTTAAGAACCCAAATCCCGAACTCACATGCCTTATTTACTATTATTGGTCATCCAAGACTCACTATTCCTTGTCTTAAGGGAAAATAATAATCTAATGAATTTTATATTAAGGAAACCCCTCTCCCCTCCACTATAAAAGCCATCCTTCACTCCCTCTTTTCCTCACACCTCTCAAGCTCCAAGCCTCCTCCAAACTCTGCCCGAACTCCTTCCCTATCCCCTCCCCCATCTCCTCCCCCACGTCCAAGATCTTCTGGTCCTATCAAAAGACCGAGCTGAGGCCCTTAAGGAGGTTCTCAAGAGGAGGATTCTAAAGGTAATTTCCCTCCATCTTCTCCTTTAATTTCCTTTCAAGTTAAAGTTCCTTTCTTGATCTCTACCCACCTATATTCATCCAAATTGTTTTGTAACAACATTATTATACATATAATGTAATTTTATTAATCTAATGGGATATTATATCAGCCCAAACCCTTTCCCTCTTCGTTTTATTTTATTAAAGAGAACGGTGTTCATGAGGTGTTAATTTATCACCTTCAAAAACGACATGCTCTCTTCTTCCATTTATACCTTCAGATCTGGTAATGAAACCATTATTATGGTTGAACCAGAATATGTTATATGTATTATGTTCTATTTTAGGTTCTGGAAATAAACAATGTCCATATTACTAAGTGAAAAGTTAAAACAAGTTCGTTATGATCCAAAAACCGCCCAAATAGACCCAAATAACCATCATTTAATTCTTATCTAATGATTCACCCACATGGATCCAATATAATTAACTATAAAATAATTCAAGCTCCTATAATATCACTAATATAATTTAATATCATTTCTGTATGTTTACCCATGTTCTACCCAAACATCAATTTAAGAATACATGTGAACCACCCAAGAAAACCCATAAAAACAAACATCCCCGAACAATGTCTTTAAACTCTATAAGTCATCCAGAGGAACATAATATGACGTAATGAAACCAGAATGAACCCTATTAATGTTAAAATGGTTCTAGATTTCTAATTAATAAATATAATGTCATTATACAGGACATTAAAGAGAAAGAAGCATTTGGGTACAAGGTAAGGGGAAATCTCAAACCCAATTTTCTTCCTCTGGGTTCTCCCTATTTCACTCCATTTTTGATATGGTTACTCATCAAAGATAATTTTTTCATCATTTAATTTACTTTTCTGGGATATACATGTTTTTTAATGAAGTTTATGTCAATCCGAAATTTTTCCAAAAGAACTCTTCTCTTAAGAACTCAACTTTTACCTCTCATTCAAGGTTGATGATTCTTGTATCAAGTATGTTGTTCCCTCTTTATTTTGAGAACCCAAATTTTATGAATGTGTTCTTATGATATGAAACCCATTCCTTTTAATGGGTTAGTTATTTTCATTTCGGTTATATGTTCATTGTGGCATGCATGATAAATGATAATGTTAGGATGTGACGGGTGCGCCCGGAATTATATAGTGCTCCAATGAATTGGGTAAAGTGATGAATCTCATGAGTAAATGTGAAATTATGTGTGAACAAGATTCTATCTTGGTTCACAAGTATGTGTGGTAGTTAACCACTAAGACATGATGTTTCATTTTTCTTCATTTCCACATTTCAAGTCTTTGATTTATGCTCCTCTCATGTTCATGATCTTTTGCCTATGTTATGATTATGCTCACCCCATGATATATTGTTCACATTTATCCTCTTACTAGGCCTTTATCTCACCCCATTTTTTTGTATATCCTCAGGTGGCTACATGTAGTAAGGAGAGGACAAGTGCCAATAAGAAGCTAAAGAAGAAGAAATTAAATAAATGTTTATGATTGATGTTGTATTTGTTATGTGTGGTCCTAGTTTTCCCAAGACACTAAATCTTTGGATCCTCTATGTGTAATACTATTATATTGTTTATCTTTGAAATTATGTAATAGTAATTTAAGAAAAGGCTGAGATGCTACATTTTATATGTTCTTTAAATAAATTTTAATATCTTCAGGAAAAAATAAATAAAACCCATTTTTGAAGAAAACATGTTTTTGAAGAATAAAATTTATTTAATGAAATATGATTGATTATTTTCTAATATTTTATGAATAAATTTATATTAAATTTGAATATATAATATATTTCATAAATTAGTAAATCCAATTCATACCCTATAATTTAATTTCATGGTTATAATGATCATATTCAAATAATAATATTATGTGGTTCATTTAGGCTTGGTGTTGCCTATCGTATACTCCATCGAATATAATTTTATTTAAGAAAGACAAAGGGTGTTACATCCGAACCCCCTTTAATAAATTGTTTCTTAAAAATTTTAAATTGATCACTATACTCAAATTCTTTCCATCTAAAAATATATTTTCTAAATCCCACATCTTATAAAGGTTTCATAAAACTTCCTCCTGATAAGAGAATAAGAGAAGTGTGAAATTCATATATGATAACCAATAACTAGGTTTCCAAGTACGGATAACCTTATTAGGAAGTGAAAATATTGACTTGGAAGAAAAGAGTAATTCCTAAATAATAATACAAAGTGATAGAGATAATTGGTCACTAGAAATTAAATAATCTTACGAAGGATAATATCCATAATACCATAAACCAAAGAGGTAAAAAAAGATAAATAATTCATTGGAAATGTATCTAATATGATATAATATTCTTATAGAGATCATTTTATTAATTTTTAGTAATTCTTTTACCATCTAGATGAATAACATAAGAAAATAAACAAACTTGATAAGTAACATTTTAGCTTTTATTCAATTCCCACCACAATTTTAACTTCTTCTCCAAATAATGAGTATTAAATATGATTTTTTCATGCCTAAATAACTAGAAATATATTTTTAATAGATCACATATTCCAAAAACAGATTATAAAATAATCCTCTTATTTTACTAACCAAAACTAAATAGGTCACCTTAAGGTATGATGATTCCGTATATGGAAAAAAATTTATATGAAGAAATAATATATTAATCTTCATAATTAAATATTATTTCCCAAAGTTCAAACTAAATCATTCTATAAATAACAATCATAAAAATTATTCAAAATTTTCATAACTTATATAGAAACCCAAGGATTATTATTATTTTATCATATATTCTTCCGAAGATAAATTTAACATTTAACTCTAAATAACACCAATAACTCTTAATGTCTTGTATGAAAAATTTACATGCCATATGTCACATCCATGACTCTGTTATGAGGTATTACTTTTTTTTATTTTTGGAATTTCAATTATCCCTTAAGTTACCATATGAGTTTTTAGAAAAAATGTATATTTTCATCTTGAAAGAAAGTAGAACATGATTGGTGCATGGTTAGAGGAAACAATTTTCCCTTTCCCAAGGAACAATGTAGAAAATGATGGTTTTTGATAGTGTAAACCACAAGGTTAGTGCATGGTTTGTCAAACTATGTCGGATATCCATGAAGCTTGTTCTTCTTAGACTATGGGGGATGCACGATCACCACGTGGGTTATAAAACCATGTGGGCTTACCATGAAACTTGTCCAATTCATCAAAAAGTGGGAATTTACATTATTGAACTCTCCGGATTTGAACCCAAAATCACTCCAAATATACTCCATACAGGATTTAAAGCATTCATTTCTCCCTATTATCTTCTATGGACCACTTGATATTCAATACGTAGATGTTTTTGGTGTGGGAACATAACGGAATCTACATGTAAGTCTCACTTTTCATTATTTCTCACTTATCCTATTATTTATCTTCCATACTTATTGGGTTTTGTTTTTAAAGTGCATTGTTTGACCTAATTAGGGTATGATATTATCTTTTAAACTAAAATAATGATTATTTTTTTTATCATTACTCTATAGGGTCTTATGGTGGTAGAATTTTTATTTATCACCAGTTTTCAGAAGTATCCAAATATGAGGTTGGTGGTTCTATGCTTCTACATTATTAGATGATATTGATATATTTGATTGTTTTATTAAATGTGGCCTATGTATTATTTTTGTGGTGATAAACATGTTTTTGAATGTTTTTAAGATTCACATTTGATGAAAGTTGGTTTTATATAGTAAAATGGTTGTGTTTCATATGTGATTTGTTGTGGTGCTTCTTGAATGAATTATGCGCCTTTTATGAAAGTTGTAAAATGTATTTTTAGAGAAATTTAATGATTCAAATGTATTTAAAGTGTATTTATAATAGAAATGTGGTTTTCATTTTGGCTTCCTTACCATTCACATTCAATGTGTCTTTGAATTGTGTAATATATGCGTAGCATGTTATAAATTGGGTTTTTTGTGAGTATTAATTTGAAAGGGTATTTCACCATGGAAATGGTTAGAATACATATGTGTTATTTTTTTTGTTCTTTCAAATGGGTTACATAAATTTTGAAAGTGGTGATAAATTCATTTCCAATTGGTTTTGGTGTGAGTGAGAAATAGAAAGTAGTTTTGTTTATAGAAAATAGTGGTTCCCATGTTAGCTCTGATCATTAGAACAATATGGAAATGTGAACTTGTAAATTTCATTTTTTTTCTTGTGACTCTTTTAATGTGTATGTAAAAGTGATGATTAATGTGATTTTTGAAATGGAATTTTACCACAAAGGAAATCCTGGGTATCTAGGTGGTGAACTAGAAGTAGTACTGATGTTGATTTAGAAGTGGACAAGGCCTGGATTCAATGTGAAGAATATTATTCTAAAATACTATATAAACACATGATATGATTAGTTTCCACTAGAACAATGGATGGGATCATCTATAGTGGATCATGCACAAGAATGATGTTAGTATTGGACTATGACTTGGGGACCACTAGAACTTTGGTTTAGATTCTCTCTAGGGGCTCGTTTAAGAGAAATGGTTTGGTAGATGAGTTGGGGATTTTGACCACATAAGTATGAGGTTCATAGGGTCCCACTAGTGCTAATTAACTATAGAGATTTTCCTATGGTGCTCTCTTATGACATGATGTTTATGCAATGTGAAGTGCCTCGATCAATGTGGATCAATGAGAGGGGAAGGAGGTGAATCAGAGAACCTTTTAAACTTTTTACTAATTGAATCTTTTTAATTATACCTCTATGTATGGTTAAATACTCAATCCACTGTTCTTGTGTATCCTGGACATACCTCAAGTGATGCTATAAATGTAAAGAAACTAGACTTAAGGATTTACATGGTTCAGATCGAAGACCTGCTCCTTTCTATGTTGGTTATTCACCCCAACATAGATTCTCTACTATAATTTGACAAGTGATTAAAATGGTCGATACAGAGTCCCACTATATATCAATAGTTTCCTCTAAGAGTTTCTTTATACTACTTCCCACAGTGTTACCAGAGTCCCACTGTCCTGCTTCTGAGTTCCACTAAAGAATTCCTCTCCTCCTTGAATCTCACAGTGGTCTGCTAGCTCTCAAGTCACATGTGCAACTTCTTTCTTTATGTTCATTCTGAATTCACTATAAATCATATTATGATCTTCCCACATAGGATTTCTAAATCACACATTCTGGTGTATCTCTTCAATATTCTTCAACAGGTTTTGGTGAGGTCTGTTGGCCTTGCTCAATATTTCTGATCACTTTTTTGATCAGTGCATAGTTCAACAATGCTTAGTCAATTAGTTCTTCATCTGATGAAGACCTGGCCTCAATTGTGTGTGCGAAGATGGTTCACACAACATATTAAAGAATACAATAATAATTCTTAACAATATCAACACTCTCTACCTTTCTTAGATTCTCAAACAATATAAACTCCGATAAAATATATCCTTCAAATCTATCTCACTTCAGTCTCAAAACTCACTTACTTCATGCATGGATTTAATAGGATCCAATACCTCTTGTAACTATATATATTAATGATTTTAAAATTTGAATGTGTTCATGAATGATTTTATGCATGTGTATCAAGCTATTTCACATGCACCGCCTTCTTGGATTCTTCTTTCTCAATTTTCACACAAACAATCTCTTCCATTAAGTGTCTTCACTTTTTCATGTGAATTCATATATGATGTGTATATTATAAACTTGAGCACACACTATTATATTATATCACTATGTTAGGTTCAATGTGTGTGGGTCATGTAGTTAAAAATTCACTTTCCTCTCAATTTGTTCTTTATCAATATACACACAATTCCCTTAGGTTTTGTACACACAAAATTATGGTTCTTTATTTTTAATATCCTTACATGTGCATGAGAATAAAATAGTGCATGCACTGTCTATCCTCTTCTCTACCTTTCTATTCTTTCTTTTTGGGTCTTAGAACTCACAAAATGTATTATTTAATTCATTCAATTTTATGTGTTTATGCATGGGTCTTCTTTGATCCCTAATGAGTTCTTCCCATGGTTCACCTTGTTATTTGACACTTGAATTGTATACACACTACCTATTTCCTTTTCAAAAATAAGTGTGTGTGTTCATGGACTTCCCCTTCTCTCATGGGGTTTCTTCTTCACATAGGGCCTTGGGTTTTCTCTAAGAACACATGTATTATCCTTAACATCTAATTTTCTTATTTACAAAGAGGCAGTGTATATGTATAATGTCTCAAGTACACACAACCCTTTATGCCTACCTAATAAGCAAAAATATATATTCTTTCTTCTTCACGCAAAGCGTGCACATGGATATTCTTCACAGAACCAGTAAAGGCTTGTGGTTCTATCTTCACAGAGTACAACAAGTGTGCGGGTGCACCGATTGCTTGCCTATGGGATCAATACCACTAGACACATTGAGGGATTTAGAAAAAATATAGTGTGTCCATGAATATCTTCACACAAAGGGTGTGGTTTTCCATAATGAGATAGTTAAAGAGTGACATTAACCTGTTGAAAAAATTCAAGAATTCTTCTCCTTCGCATATCAAGGATGCATGGAAACCTCTACTTCTTCCTATAGAAAAAAAATATGGTGTTCTTTAATTATGATAAAGACGAACACCAGAAGAGATGTGACTGGTAGCAGCCTCTTCACAGCATGGGATCCTCTTTTTATTGGTGAGGATCATGTTCAAAACCACGGTGTTCAAATCTTTGAACACCCAAGAAATATGAAATTTTGAAATCTCCAAACGCATATCAAGATATGGCTGTAAATCTTGGGTTTTTTCTGTTCAACATAATCTCTTTATTTATGGTGAAATCCTCACGTGCATGAATTTTTGAATTCATGAAAATATTCACTTTGTACATCAAATAGCCAATGCAGCCTTAGCAACTTTGTTTTCCTTGGGCTTATTCAATTTTCGTTGTTTCATATCATTCATGAAACTTTTAATGAACACATGATATTGTGATTCTTAGGAGATCATCATGTATGATATTTAATGATCAAAAGTGGTATGAAGCTCGATCTTGGTGGATCAGCAGTGGAGATGGAGAGAAGTGGAATTGGGTGTCCCCCCATGCGGTCAGAGGTTTAAGATGATTCCATGACCATTGGATTAGCACAGATTAATCACAGACAACCTTGATTATAATGATGGGAACGTATGTGATGAGCGACAAAGATCAGGTGCGAGATCAGATGGACAGATGAGATTGCATCTACAATTTTAAAAACCCATCCCACATCAAAATGAAAACAAGGGATCCATTCAGTTTATCAATCAACTATTATTGCCCTAATGCCAGACTACTCCTCTCCCCCTCTAGTGTCTCCCACCTAGGTTCTTTGCGGGCGTTATCTTAACGCCTACTCTTCCTCCTCCGGACATTCTCCTAGCACCCATGCTACATAGATTCACCACTGTGCACACTCCTATGGGATTGTACAAGGACCACACTCTCTTTCCGCATGAGGGGCTAGCCCTGAGGGCAACCCTCATCCATAATTGACCCTCAGGACTCTCATGTTCCTGAGTATTAGGACCTCATATGGCCTCTTTGATTGGATCATATTTATTAATGTTAGGCCATATATACGTGGTTAAAACCAAGTGTCTAGTATATGAAGAATGCATGGACACCTTCTTCATTCAAATCCCATTCTTGGGAAATGAACTTAGCAGATTCCTCACTAAATACTTCCTACTCCCTTATTCATCTTCAAACATCATCCTTCTTTTATTTTGGGAATAAATAATAAAATATCTTCAATATTCCACCGGTGATTAAATAATAGATGAGGTATAAAACGTTTCTCCATTCCTCATGCATCAAAGCATAATGAATTGTCTCTCCTTGTTGTGAATGATGTGTTATCTTTTAAACACATATCATAAACTTTGAGGAACAACTCAAAAAATCATCTGATTTTATTCACAACCTTTTTCCAATTAGAAGAAATTGGATGGATCTTCTTTATAATGGTGTAAACATGTATCACTTTGATACAAGTCTTTGGAACTTTGGATTAGCTCAACAATCTACAAATTTTTTTACAATATTATTTCATAATCAAAGAGGGATATTCATTGATATACTAACATGACTTTAAGCATCACCACTTCAATTGTTATCACCACTTCCATAATCGCATTTCCATACACACATTGACAAATTATTGACACTTGACACCCTATTGAAAACAAATGAAACACCATGCTCTACAATCTCCCTCATTGTATTTGGTTGTTAATATTACATTAGTACTATATGAAGGGGTCACTATGTGTGTCAATATTTTCATCCCCTTATTTTCAACCAAATGCAAAGGTGTTGTGGGGTCAGTTCAAAACATGTCCTCCTCCCTTTCAATAAAATCTTATTGAATAATTATGAGAGACGGATAATGTCACATGGTTCACATTGAAAATATCATTTAGTTAATCAACTCTAAGTATACATGGGCTAACCAAGTTTAGAAAACAAGATATATATGACCATGGTTTTCAATGATGTCCATAAACAACCATACATGTCATACCGGCTCAGAATGGTTCAATTATTGAACATGGGATTAGAGATAATCATATTTATCAATGAAATGATACATCCTACACATACTTCACCAAAAATACTAAATATTTCAAGTAAAAAGATAAATCTCCCACTCTCATCCAATCTTTTCATCGATCACGCCCTCCCCATTAATTGATATGATAAATACAATTAAGAACAAGGGAGGAATGTTTTATTGGAATGCCTCGGTTTCATCTTCATGAGATGATATGAATGTCAAGATTTTTTGTGACATAATCCTCAATACCATTTCCTTCATATTTTCTCCCCCTCAAGGGGTGAACTCCATTTGATTTACTATGGTGAAGAATATCATTAAATAATCTTGAAGATATGCATGTTGATAATCTTCCACTATAGATCACTTCAAGTAATTATCAAATAATGAATGATGAGTCGATCTTGTTGTTCTGTACTTTTTTCATTCAATTCAAATTTTGATAATGACCTTCATCATCAATTCCTTGAAATGTAAGCACACATATATAGAAAAATATAAGAGAATAAGATGGAACACTTTTGAGCTTCTTAATAGAAGCATTGGGGCTGAGAATTTTCTCTCAACCCAAGAATTCATTTACTTATATCTCTAAAGTGTATGGTACTCTTGAAATTTTAATATTTCATTGTTATCATGGAATTTTTACTTTCATTCACCTTCAGCTTGTGAGGATTTCTTTTATTTTCTTCTACTAGTAGTGAAGTAGCTTCTATTGGTGCATGTTTTTTAATTTTCATCATGTCTATTTCTCCTGGTAAAACAGTTATACATTTTTTTTCATGATATCTAACCTTCTTTCACCTTCCACACAGTAGTTGTGAGAAACTGGGGTTATCATGTTTTGAGAACCCTTCATGAAATTTGAATTTTCCTTCATGTGGAATGACATGTTTCCCCTTTTTAGTAGTTTTATCTAGTACTTCATATTTAGGTCTCTCCAGTTTGATAGCAATTTAAAATTGATTAGGATAGATAAATAAACACTCCATAAAATTTTATGATTTGAAGATTCCACATGGATTCTTCAATGCTATCAAGTTACCTTTATTAGCTAACTTATCTTCAATAAATATTTTCTTCTCCTAGATTGATTTTCTTTTTATGTTCATCTTGCTTCTATTCATTTTCATTTCTTGTTTACAATGATCCTTGGTATGAACATTCTTTCCATAGTAGAAGGATTTTTTATTGGATGTTATTTTGGATCTCGCACCCTTCAACTTATTGGATTTAGTGTCCAAGATATTCTCCCTCTTACTTCTTAAAATATTCTTCAGATCATTTTCTTTTCCACCATTCTTCTTCTTACATCCCAAGGATTATTCTTCTTTCTTAGCCAACTTCTGTGATCTTATTTTCTTATCAGCCTTGGAAACATGTTGAGATGGACATGTACTAAACTTGTGACCACTTCCATTTCATAAATCATAAATATTATCAAGCATTCCAAATCTGTTTGTAGTTTACAAATTCTTTTGGATTAGTGTATGTTACTTCCTTTTCCTTGGCTTTCTCCCCCTTGAGTTGGGATTCCATTGTGCTCTTTATTTAGAGGATTATACCAGAATTCTTATGCAAGATGTCCACACTAGTTGCAACACCAACATTGTCCCAAAAATCTTGACTTCTTGATATATTTTTCATGAGATTGTTGGGTCTCTTTCTTGATGTGTTTTACTCTCTATGGGGATTAAATTCCAACTTCTTCTTCATATCCACCCTTGTCTTGGTGGTTGGTTTCTTATCACCTTTATTCAACCATACTTGTTTTGAACACTTAATCTAACCTTTACTTTTTGGGGAAACACATTTAAAAAACGAGTACAAAATGGTATGAATGGTACCTTTTCCTTTGATAATTTTTCCATAAAATTAAAGGATGATTTAGTACTCCATTTGGAATCCTTCTCCTCAATGAAAAAATTAGTGGAAACACCTCTTATTCAAGCTGGTTGGGATGTTTCAGCTTGGGGTGATTGGTGATTCTTCAGTATCACCTCTAATTCAAAACATTTCATGTTAAGAGGGTTCTTCTCATCCCCATCTAATCTCATTTTTCTTTCCCAAATATTTTTCATGTTTATAATTTGTTCTCCATGAATTGTTTTGAATTCTTAAAATAAATGTCATGTTCCTTTAAACTATTAACTTTTTCTTCTATTTGGGTAGCTTTTACAACCATATAAACTTTGTGTATCTTTTCAAATGCATGGAAAGCTTCTACAAACAAAATCTCAAAGAATTCCACCTCACAAATACTTCCCTGCAATTCTTCAGTAACATCATCAATTCTTTTTTTTTCATAGAGAAATTGTTTCTTCCTTTGCTTTAAAAGGTTTTGTGAGAGTGTCGGATATTCCAACCCTGTTATCCAATACATCTTTCATGGCATAAACTTCTTCTTCAAGATTTAATTATTCATCTTGAAGAGCACTAATTCTTACAAAAATATGTATTTACATTTCTATTGGGATTTTATTTAGATGATATTTGAGTAAAAATTGAAGATCACTAATTGATCTATCATCATCACAGCTTGATGAGGCTTCATCATAAGAATTATAAGTATTATCCATTGTTGTACCTTCCACATTACCTTTAATAGAAGGTGTCTCCTCATTAGTAGTAAGTGTCTTATTCATATTCCTTTCATGTTTGTTATTTTTGTTCTTCTGAGTCTGGGAAGATATCTTCATTTGCGGTTTTACACTCATTTCCGAAAATATTCACTTCATAAAAAATCTCATAGATCTTTTAGAGGTGAACTTTGCTATGATACCAAGTGAAGTCCTTGATTTAGTGTAAATCACATAAAGGGGGAGGGGGTGAATCAGTGATCCTTTAAAAAATTTACTAATTGATTCTTTTCAATTAATCCTCTATGGACGGTTAAATCCTAAATTCACTCTTCTTTTTTCTCTCAGACTTAACTTGAGTGATGTTATAAATGTGGAGGCACTGAACCTAAGGATTCACAGGGTTTATTTCAAAGACCTACTCTTTTCTGTGTTGGTTATTCGCCCTAACACAGATTCTCTACTATAATTTGTTGAGTAAATACAATGGTCAATACAGAGTCCCAATATATCTCTCCTGAGTCCCATAAGAGGTTCTTTATACTACTTCCCATAGTGTTACCAGAGTCCCACTGGCCCGCTTCAGTGTCCCATTTAAGACTTCTTCTCCCCCCTGAATCTCATAGGGGTCTTCTAGCTCTCGAGTCACACAAGAATCATCCTTGTTTAAGTTCATTCTTGATTCACTATATATCATCTTATAATCTTCCCACATAATCTTGCTGAATCAAACATCCCTCTGTATCTCTTTAAGAATCTTCAATAGCCTTTGGTGAGGTCTGTTAGCCTCGCTCAATATTTTTTATCACATTCTTGATCAATATTGAGTTCAAAAATTCTCAATTAGTTCTTTCTTCTTTAGATGAAGTCCTAGACTCACTTGTGTGTGTGTGCAGATGGTGCACACAACCTCTTTAATAATGCAATAATAATTATTCACAATATCAACACTGTCTACCTTTCTTGGGTTCTCAAACACTGTAAACTCAAATAAAAGATCTTCAACTCTATCTGGATTTAGTCTCAAAACTCACTTACTTAATTCTTGGATTTCATGGGATCCAATACCTCTTATATTTAGATATATCAATGATTTTCACTTGTGCATGTGTTTATGCAAGATTTCATGCATGTGTCTCAAGATTTTTCACATGCATTGTCTTCTTGGATTCTTCTTTCTCAATTTTCACACACACAATCTCTTCCTTTAAGTGCCTTTACATGTGCATGGTCATTTATATATGATGTGTTTATTGTATAATCGAGCACACGTCATTCTCTTGTATCACTATGTTATGTTCAATGTGTGTGAGTCATGTATTTAAACATGAACTTTCCACTCAATTTATTCTTTCTCAATATGCACAAAATTGTTTTAGGCTTTGTACAGAAATAATTCTAGTAATTTATTTTTAATATCTTTACATGTGTGTGTGCATAATATAGTATATGCACTGTCTATCTTATTCTCACCCTTTACCTTTTAACTTTTGGGTCTTAGCACACAGATAATGTCTTATTTAATTCATTCAATTTAATGTGATTATGTGTGGGTCTTCTTCGATACCAAATGAGTGTTTCCCAAGATTCACCTTGTTCTTGGACACATGAATTACACACACACACTGCCTATTTCCCTTTCACATATAAGTGTATGTGTCCATGTACCGCCCCTTCCCTCTTGGGTTTGCTTCTTCACATAGGACATTGGGATTTCTCTAAGCACACATGTAATGTCATTAACTTTCATTCTCATTATTTACAAAGAGGAAATGTATATGTATATTGTCTCAATAACTCACAAACCTTCGTGCCGACCAGAGAATCATGGATATATATTATTTATTCTTTAAGAAAAGGGTGCGCATGGATCTCTTTTGCAGAACCAGTAACGGCTCATGGTTCTCTATTCACAGAGTACAACAGGGGTGTGTGTGCACTAGTTGCATGCCTGGGGGATCACCTCCACAAGACTCAGTGAGTGTTTGATAAAACCTGTCATGTGTCCATAAGTTTATTCACAAAATGGGTGTCGTTTTCCTTCATGATATTGTTCAAGAGTTCTATGCACTTGTTAAACGGTTGTGGTACTTATTTCCCTTCACATATCAAGTCTATGCATAAACCTCTGCTCCTCCACATAGCAAAAAAAATATGGCATGCTTTTTTTTCTGAAAAACAAGAACACCCAATGAGACGTGAATGGCAGCAGCCTCTTCATGGCTTGGGCTCCTCCTTTTATAGGTGAGGAGCACGCTCAAAACTGCGGTGTTAAAATCTTTGAATTCCCAAGATATATGGAATTTTGAAATCTTCAAACACAGATAAAGATATGGTCGTAAGTCTTGGTTTCATTCTGTTCAACATAAACTCCTTATTTCTTAGTGAAATCCTCACGTTCATGCATTTTAAAATGAATGAAAATATTCACTTTGTGCATCAAACAACCAGTGCAACCTCAAAAAAATTCATTTGCCTTGGGCTCCTTCAATTTTTGTTATTTCGTTCCATTCATGGAACTTTTAAAGTATGAATGATATTGTGATGGTCAGACGATGATCATGTATGAGATTTCATCATCAAAAGTGACATGGAGCTCGATATCGGTGGGTCGGTAGTGGTGATGGAGAGCTACAACGTCAAGTGGCCCTCCATGTGTTTGAAGGATTAAGATGATGCCACAACCATTTGATTAGCTCGGATTGATCACAGACGGACATGATTATAACATGGAGCGAGGATGAGATGAGCGTCTATGATTAGGTACAAGATTAGATGGACAGCCGAAATTGCATCTGAATATTTAAAAATCCAACCCACATCAAAACAGAAACACAGGATCCTTTTAGTTTATCAATCTACTATCATTTCACAGTTGTTAGATTACTCCTCTCCACCCTCTGGTACAACCTCACACTGGTTCATTGTGGGCACTCTCTTAGCACAAACTCTGCCTCCTTCGAGCACGCACCTAGCGCCCATACTGTACAGATTCACCACAGTGTGTGATTCTATGATCTTATACATGGCCTACCCTATCCTACCTCACATAGTGATTTCATTAAGGGATTCCCCCAGCTGTGGTTGACCCTCAAGTCCCGCATGTGCCTGAGGATGAGGACCTCAACTAAACGCCTTGGATATATCATTTTTTTAATGTAAGGCCATATATACTTGGTTAAAAACCAAGTGTATAGTACAAGAATAATTCCTGACCACCTTATTCATTTAAAGACCATGTATGGGAAATGAACTCAGTAGATTCCACACTAAAACCTTCCTCCTCTCTTCTTTATCTTCAAACATCATCCTTCTTTTCTTTTTGAAATAAAAAATCCAACACCTTCAATATTCCCCCATTGATTCAACAATAGATGATGCATGAAATTTTTCTTCATTACTAATGAATTAAAGAAAAATTCATGGTTTCTCTTTGTAGTGAGTGATGTGTTATATTCTAAACACATATCTTAAACTTTGAGGAACATCTCAAACAATCATCTGATTTTATTCAAAACCTTCATCCAATTAAAATTTATGGGATGGATCTTCTTTATAATGATGTAAACATGAAACACTTTGATACAAGTATTTATAAATTTGTATCAGCTCAAAAATCATCATAATTAGTTCACAATAATCTTACATATTCAATGTGTTATCATCACTAATTTACTCACATCATTTTAAGCATCACCACTTCAATTATTGGCACAACTTCCATAATCACCTTTCCATACACACATTGAAAACTTATTGACACGTGAATCCTTATTGAAAAAAATGCAACACCATGTTCTACATAATGTGTTTATTTACATCAGTATAAGGTAATCCTTGTGTACATTTTTATTTCAAGGTATATTATTTGTGAAATGGTTTTTCCATGGAAGGCATTTCTTGAGAAGGTTTACAGCAAATTTTTTCTTGGAAATGTTTCAAATATTCTTATGGAAATATGCATGTTGATTTGTATTCTAATTCTATAGAATGGAGTCTTTATTTAGGGTTCCATCCTAATAGTATTTGAATCCCACCCTACATACACCTTCGGGTGTATTTAAACATTTTTATGTATGACCCATGTAAATTTATGATGTATCACAGTGGTGATAGTGGATTAAATTTCTAGTGTTCCAATTATTATAGGTGCTGATGGTGGAGGCTCGAGGGAGATTTCCATATTTATTCATGGAGGTTTTTGGGATGTATTTTATGTTCTCATACTATTGTATTACTTCTAGTTTTGGTTAAAGTTGAATAACTTGAATGTGAAAATTATTACACCTTAATTGGTTATTATTATTAGTTTTTGTAATATTTTTCATGGGAGTTGTTTATGGTTTTATAAATGGGTGGAATCATTCCCAAATCCTATAATTAATACCCAGACACTATTTTCCATCCCATGGGGGTCAGGAATTCCATTCAGGACATGCCATGGATCGGGCCAGGTGTTGGGTTTGATGGCAGTCCAGCTTGGTTAGTGAAAAAATGTTATCAGAGTTGGTTACTCTCTTTTTGGTTAATTTTATTTGGGGAAAGAGTATAGACATACATGAGATAGTATTTTTAGTTATTGAGGTTCTGGTTAAGTGTGCGGTGTCTTTCCAACATACATTGTGACATGTCTCATGACATCATGAGTTGTTGGGTTGTTTTTGAAATCTCCTATAGGGGAGAAAAACAGGCTTCAGACTATATAAGGAAACTGGGTGGGGGTGGAGTGATTTGGTTTTACTTCTTATTGTGATGGATTTAGTTATGTTTTGACTTATGTGTTTGAGATTAATCATTATTTCTAAAAAAATTAGAATGGTTGTGTTGATGGTTCTTCCTTGTGGTTATTTATTGTTGTAGTAATATGCCTCCATAAAGTGTTCTTATGCAGTTCCTGGAAGATTCTAGAGAGTGTTCTCCATCTTTAATTGATTAGAGGTTTGTGGAAGTAGTGGTTTAGGCTATCCAAGAGTTTGGATAGGGAGCAGTTTTAGGTCCTACTCAGGTTAGAGAAGCTGAACCAAATATTGGAAAGGATAAAGTTCCAGAGTTCTTCAAGAAAAAGAAACCTTCCTTCTAATATAGCATGGAACCTTAAGAATTATTTGATTTTTATGAAAATATTGAAATTATGTTTCAGTTTCATGATACTCTCAAGAAATTCAGAGTAAAGTTTTCTTCATTCATGTTTATTTTCAATGATCAGTATTGTCTAGAGATTTTGGCCTTCTCTAGGTCCTGAGTGTTTTTGGAGCTTTCCCAAGGTGATATGAGTTTTACAGAGTATGATAACCAATTCCCATAGTTAGTTTGATACACACTGAAGGATTTTTCTAATGTGTAGATGAAGAATCAGACGTTTGAAATGGGGTTTTGGCTAAAGATCTCGTCCAAAGTCTTCCTGATCAAGATAAAAACCTATGATAATGTGGTTTATCATTCTATGACGGTAGAAAGTGAGCGTAATGGAATTTTTCGTAATTCAAGCTCATTTTTAGTTTTGGGAAGTGGATTTTTTTTAAAGAAAAAGTGGAAGCAGGATGAGCGGGGGAAGAAGGGATGTAGTAGTTCAACCAATCCTTCTAGATTGTATTCATCTATGGTATTCAATCAATGGTCATTTTGTTCCACCAGTGTGTGTTCATCACTACTCTTGTCTTACTATCGATTTGGATATATGGGACACTTGCATAAACTTTGAAGAATGATGTGCCCATATCAGGGTGATTCTAGATATGTTCCCTCTTTGGGGATTTCAGCGAAGTCAGAACCATCTATGATATAAGGTTCATGGTTCGGGGGTCATGGAGGTAAGGATGGACCTTCTTCTAGGAAGATTTAGTTAAAGTTAGATCCATATGTTAGTTTTTTTTTCATAGGCTCAGTCTGAGATGAGGCAACTCTATACTATAGAGTGAGATCTAGTGGAATCAGATACATGGCTTATGACAGTTTGAGGTACCCTTCTCATTGCATCATCTTTAAATATTATTATATTTGATTTAGGTGCTTCAATTTTTTTAATTTTTGACTATCTTGTGGATGTGCTGAAATTTCTAACTGAACATACGTCGTATGCATTGTAGTATGTAATGATTCATGGTAAGAGGTGAGAGAAGGGTTTCAGGTGTCTGTCTTGTGCACTCACCATGTCACGGGTTGAGTTGGAATGGGGTTTTCTTATTTTGGAGATGGAAATCTATGATGTTATCCTTGGTATAGATTATATGATTAGTTTT
Organism: Viscum album; assembly: GCA_963277665.1. Classification (NCBI taxonomy): domain Eukaryota; kingdom Viridiplantae; phylum Streptophyta; class Magnoliopsida; order Santalales; family Viscaceae; genus Viscum; species Viscum album. The sequence goes on along the minus strand of OY728126.1, from coordinate 794,980,266 downwards.
AGAGAACACATCTTTTCTTATAGGAGGAAAGTGAATTTTGTGACACCTCATGGAGGTACCATAGTTTTTCCATGTGAATGGGATCCTCAGTCGGGATGTGATGGACCAAAAATTCCAGAATTAGGAAATCTCTTTTTTATATATCTCATCACTCACAATGGAGGAAGATCATAGTGCTCTTGAGTGCAGATTACCTCTTATAGTTAATTATTTCCCAATGGTTTTCCTCCAGCGTGTGATGTGGAGTTCATCATTGATTTGGCATAGGGAACACAACTGGTATCTCATAACTTCTACTGTATAACAACCATAGAGACGAGAGAATTAAAGGTACAATTGGACGATTTGGAATACAAAGGATTCATTTACCCAAACATCTCACCTTGTGTCACCCCAATTCTATTTTTGATGACGGTTGATGGATATCTCTAGCTGTGTATTGATTATCGGTAGCTGAATAAGGTAACAATTAAGAAAAAGTAACATTTTCCCATATTGATGACCTTTTACATAAAATTAAGGGGAAATGTGGATTTATAATATTGAATTACATTCCAAGTACAACCATTTAAGAGATAGAGATGTGGATATTTTGAAAACATACTTAAAAATCAGGTACACCCACTTTGTGTACATGGTCAGTCCTTTTAGGTCGATGAAATCTATGGCAGTCTTTATGGAACTTATGAATAGGGTGTTCCATTATAATATTGAGGTGTTCGTTATGGTATTTATGGATGAAAACCTAGTATATTATTGGACTAAGTAGGATCGTGAACAACATTTTAGAATTGTGTTGGGAACCCTTCAAGATCATCATCTCAATTTGAATCTTTCTAAATGAATCTTTTGGATCTGGTAGGTGATGTTTCTGGGTCATGTGATCTCAGAATGAGGGGTTTTTTTTGGACCCCAATAAGATTATTGTACTTATATCATGGGAAAAACTACAAAAAAAATTTACATCAAGATATTTTCGGGTCTGTATGGGTACTACATGTAGTTCGTTCGATACATCCCTCAATTTTCTTCATCCATAACAACACTCATCTGAAAGGTGGTGAGGTTTTAATAGATCCTTGAGAGTCAAGAATCCTTTGAGAAGCTTAAGAGGCATATAAACATAGTCACTATTTTAATTTGGTTGGAATCTGAAAAAGGGTGTGTGGTTTATTGTGATGTCTGATGTGTGGGTATTGGGTGTGTGTTGATGTAGGATGACCATGTGGTGGTGTATGATTCTCACCAACTCCAACCACATGAAAATAATTGCCCAATACATGATTTTTAGATAGCATAATGGATGAATTCAATAAATAAATTATTTAATTATATTTTTGGGTTGAAGTTTGTAGTTTATTTAGATCACAAGAGTTTAGCCTACATTTTATCCAAGAAAGATTTGAATTTGTGGAAACGTTGTGGGGTTGATTACCTTCAAGAGTTCTATTTTGATCTAGACTATACTCTAGGTAATGGAAATGTGGTGGTAGATTCCTTGAGCATGTATGTTCCATTGCGGTCATTGAAGGAGTCTATTGATGAGTGGGATTTGATGGAGTTCTTTGCTCATATGAACGTGGAGGCCAACGAGCACAATGGAGGCGTGTTCTTGTCAAATGATTACCTAAAACCTTCCCTTATAGAGTTTATTTGGAAGGAAAATATGATTCATGGGTTTTAAAATCATTCTATATAGTTCCATTATATTGGGGAACCACATTGGGAGTGATTTTTTTTTCTTTTGAGGGGGTTTTGAGCTTCAAGGGTTTCTTTGTGTTGTCGTTGTTGGTGAGGAAGGTTGTGATGTAGGATAGCCACCAGTCTCAATTGGTTGTTCATCATGGTGATACCAAGTTGTGTTACGATGTGTGTAATAGATTCTGATGGCTAGGTATGAGGCATGATGTGGATAACTTGTATCATGGTGTTATACATGTCATTAGGTAAAAGTAGTTCACCAAAGGTCCTTCGATTTGATTTATCTTCTACCTATTCTTACCTAGAAGTGGGTAGATATTGGCATGGAATTTTATATTATATTACTTAATAAAACCCAGGGGAGGAATACTATTTGGTTAGTGATTGATTTTATGACCAAATCATCCAATTTCATTCCAATAGGGTATTTAGATTAAGTAGATGAGTTGGGTCTGTTGTATGTTCAGGAGGTTGTGAGGCTTTATAGTGTGTCCATAGAAATTTGTTCAAATATTGACCCTAGTTTTACCTCATGGTTTTGGGATGAAATTAATAAGGTTATGGAATTGTATTTCAAGTTATTCATGACATAAATTTCTCAAACAGATGGCCAGGAATAGTGGGGAATTATATTTTGGAAGGCATGCTTCGAGTGTGTGTGTTGGATTTTGGAGGTTTGTGGGAAAACCATTTGGGATTGGTTGAATTTTCATATAGAAATAGTTTCCAATACATGATTTGAATGGATCCTTTTATGTGATTTATGGTCATCCTTGTTAGTGGCCTTTATGTTGGGCTTAGGTGTGTGAGACCTCATTGTTTGGACCGAGCCCTGTGCTGGAAAAATTTGATAAAGTTATATTGATCAAGAAGTGGTTGTTTAAAGATCGAAATCGCTATAAATCTTATTCCAGACATAGGTGATTATATTTGGTGTTTTCTATGGGTGACTGGGTGTTTTGGAATGTAGAACCTCTCCTAAGTCTCTAATGATTGGGTAGGTAAGGGAAGAAAACACAGAGGTATGTTGGACCCTTTGAGATTACTGACCAGATTGGTAAGGTGGCATAGAGGATGGAATTTACCTTGTTTTTGAAATCAATTCATGACATGTTCCTTGTATCTCAGCTAAAAAGGTATAATATGGATCTATCCCATGTGATAAAATGGGAGTTAGAGTTATAGATTAGTCTATATGTGTTTGAGCAGCCAGTACAGATTGTGCATTCATAGGAGAAAAGTGAACCATTGAAAGTCTATTCTGTTGGTCCATGTTCTTTGGAATCATGATAGTGATGAGTGTGAGACATGGGAGTGGAAGTATTGTGTAGGAATGTAGTATCTATTTTTGTTCTATGATCAATCCTCATGATGAATTTCTGGGGGTGTATTGTTTTCATGGTGGTGATAATTTTCACATCGATGATTCTTTTTTGAGTTATTATTTTGTTTATTTTTGTTCTTACATATATCCATTGAGTTCACCATTAGTTTTTTGTGAAAAGTGGAAATTTTGTTCTTGATAGTAGGTAGTGCATGGATAGACCATGGTTAGGGGAAACCATATTCCCTTTCCTAGGAAACTATTCTGTAAATTTTGGTTTTAGACAACAGAGAATTCATATTTGGTGAATAGTTTTCCAACTCGTGTATTCTACCCATACGTCTTGTTCCTTTTGTATAGTTATGGATGAAAGGTTTCCACATGATTTGGACAAACCTGTGGGATAAAATTGAAACTTTTCTAGGTCATTAAAAAGTGGAATTTTTCCTTCCTTCCCCTCTTCATATGTCGCCCCAATATTACACATAATCTTTCCTTTTCAATATTTGAAGACCTAGGAGCTCTCGATTCTCCTCCTTTGACCTCTTAAGGTTTAATCCATGTCTAGGATTTCTGCGGGAACATCAAATAATCTCTAATTACATCCCATTTTTTATGATTTCTCCCTTATTACTGGGTTTCTCATCCATAATTATTTGTTTTTCGTTTTTCTGGTAGGTTATTTGACCTAATGGGGGGCCGATCATATCTCGTGGGATGAAATCATGAGGATTGTTCTTCAATATTTTCTTTATAGGGTCTTTTTGTGATTGGGTTGTTATTTTACACTAATATTTGAATGTTTTCAAGTGTGTATCATGTGGTTATATTCTTTTAAATGTTTTTGTGATTTTTTCACCCTTATATTATTTTTAACCCTTTTTGAAATTTATTGTGGGAATAATGTTTTTAATCTTAATAGACCAATACAATACCTATAAAAAGTAAAAATGCCCAAAAATGGATTTTTTTTACATTATAAACAATTTACCATTCAATTGGATGAATATAGTTTATTAATTTATTTTAAAACATTTAATAAACATTATTTATTATAAAATATCAGTACAGTTAGTTTTGACAATATTCATTTAACATGACCCTAAGAACATCAAGAAAAGGATGTAATTGAAATATATACATTTAAAACCTCCCAAAAATGATATAATTATCTTAAATATTTATTTAATATGAAAATTTATAAAAATTATGTTACGTTTAATATTTTTAAAATCATTTATTTAATTTTCCTTTTCATTAAATAATTACTACATTGATGTGGTGTAAGTATTTAAGGCAATTATTTTATCCCTAAATAATTTAAATAAAATAACAGTACAAATAAATACTATTTATAAATCAATGTAATATTTATAACTTAAATTCATTTCTTTTTATCCTTATTATATTAATTTTTATATTTTTAAAATCATTTAATTTATTTTCTTAATAATTCAATAATTACTACGTGAGCGTTGCATAAGTATTTAAGGTAACTATCTCATCAAAAAAAAGTAAAAAAATTAATTATAAATAAATATTATTGGTAATTAAAATTAATATTTATAACTGAACATACCTTTTTTAAACCAATGTGGACCTATAAGATATTTTTAAAAGTAAGAGAGTGACATTTTCCCTTTTCTTTGCATAAATTATTATAAAGGTGGTAATCATGGACATATGGATCCAAAATTAAAAATTTATGGGGATTATATGAGATCAGGTCTAAATATGTTCATAAAGTATAAATTAGATAATTTTATAGGTCATTATAACCCTTATCTCTTTAGTTTAAACCCTGGTAGACCTGTTTTACCATTAACCATGGTAACAAATTTTTAATATTTTTACAATTCATTATGATGATTAATTAAGCTGAAAATATTACATCATATCAATAGAGATGATTAAAAATATTTAATCCATTTTATGAAATTAAAATCAAATATGTGGTAGAAAAAAAAATTAAAAATAAACCCGCAATCATGATGAAAAGTTATTTTCCAAAAAATGCATTTTTCTAGGAAAAAATGATTTTACATTAAATATCTGATTATTAATCATATTTATTTGAATTTTAATACATATATAGATATAGATATATAATATCTACATTTAATTTAAATTAGTATTCATTAGTTTTTTTATTAATAAAAATAGATAATTTTTATTCATTTACAAACTTTTCTAAAAAAGCTATGTTCAGAAGCATTAAAATATTATTCCAGAATCATTGAAATTACTAATTAAAATAAAATTAATTAGATGATTATAAATAAAGTGGTATATATGTATCATTAAGACTAAATCTAAAATATATTGGTACTTGATTTATAGAAAGTAAATGATCATATTTTGAAAAATCACTATTTTTGACTATTTTCTAAAGAAACCAATCATTTAAGAAAAATCCAAAAAAGGTAGCCTAAGTCAATATTTATGTAATTATTATAAAATTATTTTATGTTTATAATGTGAAATTTATAAAAATTATGTCAATTAATTATAATATTTTCTCACAGAAATTAATAAAACACATTATTTTAGGAAACTTTTTTTCGAGGAATAAAATTACATTACTAAAATTTGATGGATTATTTAATAAGAATTTATCAAGAAATAAATACTTAATATGTACTTATAATATATTTTATAATGTATTAAGTCCAATTGACACCCATCAATTTAATTTCTAGGTTATAATGGTCATATTTAAATAATAATATTTCATGGTTCATTTAGGCTTGGTGTTGCATGTTGTATACGCTATCAAACATAATATTCATTATAAAAACTCAGGGTGTTACATCCCCAAAAAACTCTAATATAAAATTTCTTCAAAATTTTTACTTGATCATTGTATTAAAATTCTTTCTATCTAAAATAATTTTTAAATCCCCCATCCTATGAAAGATTAATAAAACTTCCTCTTCATAAGAGAATAATGGAAGTGTGATATTCATATATAATAAAATATTATTAGGTTTCAAAGTATGAATAAAATTATAGGGAAGTGAAAATATAGACATGGAAGAAAATTGTAATTCCCAAATAATGACGCATTTAGTGATAATTTTTCACTTGAAACTGAATAATCATGAGAAATATAATAACCATAAAACCATAAACCAAAGTGCTACGAAAAAAGGCCATTGATTCATTGGAAATGTAGGTAATAGGATATAATTTTCATTCAAAAATAATTTTATTAATTTTGAGTAATTTCTTTACCATATAGATAAATAATTTAATAAAATATAGTTACTTAATATGTAAAATTTTATCCTTTATTCAATTCCCACAATAATTTCATATTTTTCATCCAAAAATGAGTATTAAATATGATTTTTTCATTCCTAAAGCACTAAAAATATATTTTTAATGGATCTCATAATCCAACAATGGATCGTGAACTAATCCTCTTTTTTTATTAACCAAAACTAAATTGGATAGCATAAGGTATGATGATTACCCAAATGAATAAACATTTATATGAATAAATAATATATTAATCTCTACAATTAAATAGTAATACCCAAAGTTCAAACAAAATAATTCTATAAAAATTGTCATAAAAATTATTCAAAATTTTCCTAATTGATATGGAAACCAAAATATTATAATGATTTTATCATATATTATTCCAAGATAAATTTAACATTTCTCTCCAAATAACAACAATAACTCGTAAAGTCTTATAAAAAAATTAAATGCCATATGTCACATCCATGACTTTGTTTTGAGGTATTACTTTGTTTATTTTTGGTCTTTAATTTATCCCTTGGGTTACCCTAGAGTTTTTGGAGAAAAATTAAAATACCAAGATTTACAATAGGTATCACATGATTGGAACACATTTAGAGGAAACTTTAAGCCCTTTCCCAAGGAACCATGCATAAAATAATGGTTTTGGATTGTGGAGACCGTACGTTTGGTTCACGGTTTCTCAAAACATATAGTGTATCCATGCATCTTTTTCCTCTTAGACAATGCGGGATGCACGGTCCCCACCATGCTTACCGTGCAACTTGTCTCGGTCATTAAAAAGTGGAAATTTACCTTCTTTACCTCTTTAGATTTGAACCCAAAATCACTCCAAATCTACCCTATATAGTATTTCAAGCCCTAGCTGCTCCTTATTCTCTTCCTTGGACCTCTTGAGATTCAATAAATGGGTGTTTTGATATGATAACTTCATGGAACATTTATATAAGTCTTATTTCTCATGATTTACCTCTTCTTATAGAGTTTATCTTCTATCCTTACTAGGTTTTCACTTTCCAGCATGTTTTTTTAGATAATGAAGGGTTGATCTTATCTTTTGGACAGAAATATTGATTATTATTTTTGATCTCTCCTTTATGTGGACTTATGGTAGTGCAAATGTAATTTTCCACCTGTTTTCAGAAGTTTCCAAATGTGAGGTAGGTGGTTCCATGATTCTACATAATTAGATGATGTTGATATACTTGATTTATTGTATAAATGTGGTCTATGGATTATTTTTGTTGTGATAAACAAGTTTGGCAATGGTTTTTGAGATGAAAATATGATGAATTTGGGTTTTCTAAAAGAAAGTTGTTATGTTTTATGTGTGCTTTGTTTTTGTGCTTCTTGAAAGCATTTTATGCCTTATGTGAAAGGTGTAAAATGTATTTTTAGAGAGATTTAATGTTTCAAATGTGTTTAATGTGCAATTCCAATAGAAATGGGGGTTTTTTCATGATGTTTTTCTTACCATACACATTTAATGTTTCTTTGAATTGTGTAATATATGTAAATCATGTTATAAAATGGTTTTTTGTGAGTATTAATTTGAAATGGTATTTACCCATAGAAATGGTTGGAATACTTATGTGTTTTTATTGTTTTTTTCAAATGGTTTATATAAATTGTGGAAGTGGCGATAAATTCATTTTAAAACAGTTTTGGTGTGCATGTGAAATGGAAATGGTTTTGTTTATAGAAAATTGTGGTTCCTAGGTGAGCTCTGATCATTAGATCAATATGGAAATATGAATGTGGTAATTTAATTATGCTCTTGTGATGCTTGTAATGTGTATGTAGAACTAATGACTTATGTCCTTTGTGAAATGTAATTTTAGCAAAAAGGGAATCCTAGGTTTCTAGGTGGGTGAACTTGAACTTGTACACTAGTTGATTCTGAAGTGGATGTGGCTTGGATTCATCTAGAATAATGTTATTCAAAAACACTAACTAAACACATGATATGATAAGAGACCATTGAAACATTTTATGGAATCCTATCTAGTGAATCATTCATGAGAACTCTATTAGTATTGGATTATGACTTGGGGACCACTAGAACCTTGGTTGAGATCCTCTCTAGCAACTCATTCGTGAGAAAAATTTTGGTAGTTGAGTTGGGTATTTTGGCAACCAATGAATGAGGTTCATAGGGTCCTACATGTTCAAGTTACCTATAAGTATTATCTTATGGTAATATCTTATGACATGATGCTTATGTGATGGGGGTTATTTCCATCAGTATATAGTATACCTTGTGTACATTTTTATTTCAAGGTAGATTATTTATGAAATAGTTTTTTCCTTGAAAGGCCTTTCTTGATAATGTTTTCCTTAAAATGATTTCTTAGAAATGTTTCAAATATTTATAGGTAAATTTGAATGTTGATTTGTATTCTAATTTAATAGCGTGGAATATTTATTTTGGTGGAATCCTATCGGTCTTTGAATCAGACCCTACATACACCTTTGGGTATATGTATAATTTTTTATGTATCTCCCAAGTAAATTTAAGATTTATCATGGTGTTGAGGGTGTATCGGGTTTCTAGTGTTCCAATTCTCATAGGTGTTGATGGTGGGGGATCGATCATGAAATCCATCATTTTTCATGATGGGTTTTGGGATGGGTTTTTTCCTCATTCAATTATAGTGATTTTGTGTTTGGATAAAACTTTATAACATGAATGTGAAAATTATTGCACCTCAATTGGTTATTTTAATTTGTTTGGATATTATTCTTTGTATTTGTTTACGGTTATATAAATTAGTGAAATCATTCCCAATGAATATCATTGGTACCCAGACACTATTTTCCAACCCATAGGGATCGAGAATTCTCTTCAATCCATGTCATAGATCAGTTTGGGTATTGGGTTGGATGACACTACATCTTGGTTCATGATCAAATTCTATCAGAGTAGTTTACTCTTTTTTTGGGTCATGTTATTTGGGGAAACAATATAGATAGACCAACGATAGTTCAATTAGGGCTTGAGGTTCTAGTTGGGAAAAGGGTGTCTATTCAACATACCGCATGACATGACTCAAGTCACCATGGGATGGTTGGATGTCGTTGACTTCTCCTCTAAGTGAGACGTACATATATGAAAAATGGGTGGGAGTGGACTGATTTGGTTGAACCTCTTATTATGATTCATTTAGTTATGTTTTGACTTATGTGTTTGATATTTACCATTATTGGTAAAAAATTTCAGTATGGTCATGTTGATGGTTCTTCCTTATTGTCATTGGTTGTTGTAGTTACATGCCTCTATAGAGAGTTCTTGTTCATTTTCAGTTTGGGGCTAGAGAAATTTTTCCTCCTCTAATTTATTAGAGGTTAGTAGAATCAGTTTTTTGGGCTTTCCAAATTTTGGGATCGGGAGTGGGTGCTTCATTTACTGAGGTTAGAGAAGCTGAGACAAATCTCAGAAAGGATCAAGAACAAGATTTCCTCAAGAACAAGAATCATTCCTTATGAGGTATCATGGAACCTTAGGAAGTAGAGGAGTATCTTGAAAAGATAGAAATGATGTTCTAGTTTCTTGATACTCTTGAGGAAGTCAGTGTAAAGTGTTCTCCATTCTTTTTGGAGGGTCCCAGTCAAATGTGGTGGGTCTCAATGGTGCATGTCGGAAAGCTCGACCAGATGGGTAGGAATGAATTTAAGGTTATTTTTTATGATCACTATTTTCCTGATATTTTTCAGTCTCTTGGTCTTCATTGTTTTTGTAGGTTTCCCAAGTAGATATGAGTTATATGGAGTATGATAACAACTTTCCAGAAGTGGTTTGATACACACCTGAGGTTTTTTCTAATGAGAAGATGAAGGACCAGAAGTTCGAGATTGGATTATGGCCAAAGATCTCATACCAATTATTTTTGATCAAGATGAAAACATATGATAAGGTGTTTGATCATTCTTTTATGGTAGAAATTGATCATAATAGAAATTTTGGTTATTATAGTGCACTGTTAGTAGTGGGAAGTGGTAGTTTGTCTAATCAGGAGAGGATGTGGGATGAGAAGGCGATTAAGGGAGGTGGTAGTTTATGCCATTATCCCCAGTTATGTTAATATTTGGCTTCTAATGCTGGGTCATTTGTGTGCCACCATTGTGGTAATATAGGGAATTTTTGATCAATGTGTTCATCTGGACCTAGAAATTTCCATCAGTGTGGAACTATGTGACAATTAAAAAAAATTTGCAGGATGGTGTTCCCATATCAATGTGGTGCTGGATGTGTATCTTCTATAGGGATGTCAGCCCAGTCATAACTATCTACGATAGAAGTTTCTTGGTTTGGAGTTCACGGATGTAGGGATAGATCTTCTCTTAATAAGATTTAGTTAAAGGTAGATCCACATGTTACAATTTGTTCTTAGGTATAGGTTGAGAGGAGGAAAATCTATACTATAGAGTGAGATCCAGTGGAATCAGATGTTGGGTATGTGACAGTTTGAGGTATCGTTCTCATTGCATCATCTTTATCTATTGTTATATTTGATACACATGCTTTAGTTTCCCTTATTTCTGATCATCTTGTGGATGTGTAGAAATTTAAAACATAACATATGTCGTATGCGATGGAGTTGGAATTTCTTCTTGGTAAGAAATGAGAGAAGGGGTTCAGGTGTCTGTCTTGTTCACTCACCATGTCAGGGGTTGAGTTAGAATGAGATTTTCTTGTTTTAGATATGTACCTTGTTGATGTGATCCTTGGTACATGTTTGATGATGAGTTTTTAAGCACACACTGATTTTTATAGGTGGCAAGTGAATTTTTTGACACCTCATGGAGGTACCCATGTTTTTTAAGGTGAATAAGATCTTAAGTTGGGATGTGATGGACCAACATTTCTAGAATTAAGAAACTTATTTTTTCAAATCTCATCACTCGCATTGGAGGACGATGGCAGTTCTCTTGATTGTTGATTACATCCTATGTTGAATGATTTCCTAGATGATTTCCCAGAGGATTTTTCTGGTTTACCTCGAGAGTAGGATGTAGAGTTCACTATTGACTTAGCATAGGGAACACAACTAATATCTCTTACCTCCTATAGTATGGCCCCACCGATTTGAGGGAATTAAAGGTACAAATGGATGATTTTGTATACAAAGTATTCATTCTCCCAAAAATCTCACCTTGTGTCTCCCCAGTTCTATTTTCTAAGAAGGTTGATGGATCTCTCTAGTTGTGTATTGATTAGCGGAAGCTGAATAAGGTAAAGATTAAGAAAAAGTAAACTTTTCTCTATATTGATGACTCTTTCAATAAACTTAAGGCAAATGGTTGATTTCCAATATTGAATTGTGTTTCCGATACCACCATGTCAGAGTTAGACAGGTAGATTTTAATAATATATCCCTCTAAAAAAGGTACAACAACTTTGAGTACTTTCTCATTCCTTTCATGTTTAGTAATTCTCTACCAGTCTTTATGGAGCCTACAAACAAGGTATTCCCTCAAAATATGAACTTTTTCATTGTGTTTTTTGGATAAAACCATGGTCTATTCTAAGAAAGAGGAGGATCATGAACTATATTTGGGATTTTTTTGGGAACCATTCAATATCATCGTATCAATGTGAATCTTTCTAAATGAAACATTTGAATCTAGGAGGTGATGTTTCTGTGTAATCATATCTCGAAACAATGGGTTTCAGTGGAACAAGAGAAGATTAATGTAGTTATGTCATGGGAAAAAACAAATAATGTTTTTGAGATAAGGATATTTTTGGGTTTGGAATGGTACAACATGTAGTTCGTTCAATACTTATCAAAATTTTCACCATCCATGAAAAAAATCACAAAAAATGTAGTGAAGTCTTAATGGATCCCTAAGTGTGTATCATCCTTTGATATTCTTAAGCAACATATGAAAACATTCCTTATTTTGATATTTCCGGAATCTGGAAAGGGGAATGTATTTTATTGTGATGCCTCAAGTGCGGGTCATGGTGTGTGTTGATGTAGAATGACCATGTGGTGGCGTATGGTTCTCTTGAACTCTGACCACATGGAATGAATTACCCAGTCATTGATTTGGAGATAACGGTAGAGAAACATTCCAGAAAGATATTGTGAAATTATCTTTTGGGGTTGATGTTTGTAGTTTTTTCAGATCACAAGAGTTTAACTTACATTTTCTCCTAAAAATATTTGAATTTGACACATCATTGTTGGGTTAAGTGCCTTCAATAGTTCTATTTTGATCTAGCCAATACACCAAGTAATGGAATTTTTGTGGAATATTCATTGAGTATGAATGTTCTAGTGAGTGCATTTATGGAGTTCGACGATGAGTGGAATTTGAGGGAGCTCTTTTCTCAGATAGACTTGGAGACTAAGGAGCACAATGGAGGTGTGTTTTTTTCCAATGTTTACTAGAAACCTTACCTTATGGAGTTGATTTTGAAATAGAAGATTAGTCATGAGATATTGTAGCATTCTATACAGTTCCATTAAATTAGGGAACCACCTTATGAGGGATCATTTTCTCGTGAGGGTGTTTTGAGATTCAATGGTGTATTTGCAGTGTCATTGTTGTTGAGGAAGGTGGTGGTGTATGATAACCACAAGTCTCAATGGTCTATTCATCATGTTGCTACCAAGATTCATTGGGATGTGTGTCAGAAATTCAGATGGATAGGTATGAAAAAAGATGTGGCTAGCTTTGTATCATGGTTTTATACATTTCATTAGGTTAAAATAGTTCACCAAAGGACCTTAAATTTTATTTAGCTACTACCTATTCCTACCTAGAAGTGGGAATATATTTGAATGGATTTTATTATTGTCTTATATCATAAACCCTAGCGGGGGAATACTATTTGGGTAGTGATTTCTCATCTGATCAAATAAACCCATTTCATTCCAAAAATGGATCTAGTCATAGTGGTTGAGTGGGGTCTATTGTCTGTTTAAGAGGTTGTGAGGATTTATGGTGTATCATTGGTAATCTATTCAGATAGGGAACCCCATTTTATATCATGGTTTTTTGATGGTATTAAAAGGTGATGGCGTCATTGGTCATGTTGAGCACGAAATAAATTCTTCAAACAGATGGTCAGACATAGTGGGGAATCAAATTTTGGAAGGCATGGTTCAATTGTGTTTGTTAGATTTTGGAGGTTTCTGAGACTACAATTTTGGGTTTTTTGAGTTTTCGTATATTAATAGTTACCAATCCCTGATTCGAGTGGATCCTCTTAGGTTCTTTATGGTCATACTCGTCTACCTCCCTTTTATTGGGATAAGGTGCATTAGACCTCATTGTTGGGACCAAGCCTTGTGCTAGAAACATTTGAAAAAGTTAAGTTTATCAGGAATCAGTTGTTGAAATATATGAGTCTCTATAAATATTATGCCTCACATAGGTGTCTATCTTTAGACTTATTTATGGGGGACCTGGTGTTTTGGAAAGGGTCACCCCACATAGGTCACCGTCGTTTGGGTAAGTAAGGGAAGCTAACCCCGATGTATGTTGGACTATTTGAGATTTCTAACCAGATTTGTAAGGTGGAATAATGGTTTTCCTTTCCCTTGTAGTTGAAATCTATTCATGATGTGTTCCATGTCGCTTAGCTGAAAATGTAAAATATGGATCCATCCCATGTGTTGAAATGGGATGAGTTGGAGTTAAAGCCTGGTCTATATTTGTCTGAGCAGCCGGTACAAATTTTGGATTTATAGGAGAAAAGTGATCTATTGAATTTATATTATATTTTTCTATGTTCTTTGGAATCTTGGTAGCGATGAACTTGAGACAAGGTAGTGGAATTCTTGGGTTGAGAAGGAGTATCGGGTTTTGTTCTATGATCAACCCTTGTGATGAATTTCCAGGGGCGTAACGTTTACATGGTGGGGATAATTTTCACATATATGAATATTTTTTGAGGTATTACTTTGTTTATTTTTTTCATCTATTAATCCATCTGGTTCTCCTTGATTTTTAGAGAAATGGAGATAATGGTCTTGACAGTAGGTAGCGCATGGTTGGCCCATGATTATGGAAAACTGTGCTCCCTTACATAGGAAGATATGTAAAAAATTTTGGTTTTAGATAGTGGAGAATGCACAGTTAGTGCACAGTTTTTCAACCCTTGTAGGCTAACAAAGGGTCTTGTTCCTCTTGGAATGTGATGGATGCACGATTTTCACATGATTTGAAAAAACATGTGGGAAAACCTTGCAACTTGTCTAGGTAATTAAAAATTGGAAATTTACCTTCCTTCACCTCTTCATATATAACAACAATATTACACCAAATCTTCCCCATTTAGGATTTGAAGACCTAGGAGCTCCCTATTCTCCTCCTTCGACCTCTTAAACTTCAATCCTTGGATGGTTTTATTATGGTAACATCAAATAATCTCTTTGTAAGTCTCGTTTCTCCTAATTTCTCCCTTCTTCCTGGTATTCTCTTCCCTCATTCTTGAGTTTTTTTTGTAGTAGGTTATTTGAACTATTGAGGGGTTGATCTAGACTCATGGGGTGAAATCGTGAGGATTGTTGTTTGATGTTTCCTTTATAGGGTCTTTTTGTGAGGGGGTTGTGATTTTCCATAGAGTTTTAGAAGTTTCCAAGTGTGAGGTTGGTGGCTCAATGCTTCTACATTATTAGATAATTTTGATTTTCTTGATTGATTATCTAAATGTTTCCTATGTATTATTTTTGGTGTTTAAAACATGTTTTAGAAATGTTTTTTAGATTCACATGTGACGAAAATGATGTTTCTAAAGAGAAATGGTTATGTTTCAGGTGATCTTTGTTGTGGTGATTCATGAAAGTGATTTATGATTTGTGTGAAAGGGTGAAATTTATTTTTAGATAGATTTAAAAGTGAAAATGTGTTGGAAGTGGATTTCCCTGAGAAATGGGTTTTCTTCATGATGGATTCCATGTTCGTGCACCTTTAATGTGTCTTTGAATTGTTAAAGATATGTGAATAATGTTATAAAATGGTTTTTATGTGAGTGTTAATATGATAGGGTCTTTTACAATTGATATTATTAGAATACTTATGTGTTTTTTTTATTTTGTTTTCATATATGATTCATAATTTTTGAAAGCGGTGGAAAATTCATTTCATAATGGTTTTTGAGAGTGTGTGAAATGGAAAGTGGTTCTATTTATAGAAAATGGTGATTTCCATGTGAGTTTTGATCATTGGATCAATTTGAAAATAAAAAAGTAGTAATTTCCTTATGTGGTTGTAATGTATGACATGTTTATATGAAAGTGATGATTTATGTGATATGTGAAATCGAATTTGAGCTCAAAGGGAATCTTGAGTATCTAGGTGGGAAAACTAAAACTAGTATTCTATTTTATTTATAAGTGGTTGAGGGTCAGATTCATCTAGTAGGATATGATGATACAACACTAACTAAACATGTCATATGATTGAAGACCACTAGAAAATTGGCTGGGATCTTATCTGGTGGATCATGCATAAAAACATTGTTGGTATTGGCTTATGACTTGGGAACCACTCATACATTAGATGAGATGTAACGCCCCGACCCCAGTTACCCAGAGTCTGTTCATTATTATGTAACATTTTCATGATCACAAAAGATCATTTTTTGAAAGACCAATTAGTTTAGTAGCCTTGGAAACACTATATACATTCATAAGTCTTACATTACAGCATAAAGTAGAACAAAACTACAAAAACATATTGTCTTCATATCCCCTCATACTATCCATGCAGGTCATTCATAATATACTTCATCACATCCTGGAAAAATTAAACCATTGAAATGGGTGAGCTCAGATGCTCAGTAAAGATAACAATACAGCGGAAACTTTCATAAATAAACATAAACATTTAAGCCAATGTATAACTAAAACAAAAGCCTTTTAAACTTGAACTTCAGCATAATATGGAAAAAATAAAATGAAATAATTCCATTTACTTATTCACATGGATATTCTACTAGTCGAATAATCACATGCAATATCAATAACCACTTTCATAATGATGGAATACATAATTCTAGACTATCATAACCACGTAGCTAAGGCCTCGTGCCAAGACTAAAAATAAGATTTTTTCAATGCCTTGTACCAAGACACTAGTTTGTCTCATGAGACATACCGATGCATCGAGGAGCTATAGCGGGCTCCACCCATCACTTGTTAAGTCCAATGCATTCCACATATGAATAGGTTTAAACATATTATAAACCATAACATAATCGTATCACATAAAACATGCATAAAGGAAACATAAAATTTCCATATTTCAATCACAAGATATCAATACAACACATTGATATAATAAAAACACTATCAAAATAATTTTCGATAAAAAAATAATATAAAATTAAAACATGGTATTTATTTTTCATTTTAAAAAAAGTTATGGCTTGTAGAGGAAGCTGGAACTCAAATAATGGTCACGACGGCGGAGAAGTCATTGTCGCCACATACTTAAGACAAAACATTCCTTTTTGTTCATTTAGTAAAAACTATTCATATAAAATGATTCATTTTTAATAAAATTAAAAGTCAAAGGGGCTTATACACCATATAAAAGAAGGTTGTGTATAAAACAAAATACGCCTCAATGAAAGGAGATTGAGACGAAGTCCCTTACCACGTGTCCAACTTGACTCGACAGTTGTTTAACCTCATGAATAATAAACTAGAGTTAATTTATAATTTCTTAAGAACCTTTTTCAAGTTCATTATTCCTTTTATATCACTTATTACCATGTTCTGAACATTATGTAATTATTTAAGTTATTAACGGTCATTTTGTCGATCTTTGGTAGTTGAGTGAAAAATAAACTTCTTATAATTACAAGTTGTTCATGTGGTAAAATATCCATTATATCCGTAATTATATTTATGTTTTATATATCATATATATCATATATATCTAGTATATACATTCATTTATAATATTACATAACATTTAGAGGTAAGAAATGAAATGCACCGTTCATGGAGACGGTAAGTCGTACGTACACATGAATGCTACTTTCATTTATATTTCATATTTAATGGAATTAAATAATAATGATATAAATTTATATTATAATTAATGTATAATATCATATATAATATCATTTTCTACATCCTTTATACATCCCACATATGGCATTAACGATTCAAATAACTTTGAGAGGGCGGTAGTCCGCACTTCCTAAAATGAAATTATCGCTTTTACCCATAATGAAAATCATAATGGAATGCCATAAATGAAAAAAAAATCATAAAGAAAACATAAACATAATATATATCATATATATAATTAGTTTCATCATAATGACCACCATGAGAGGTGTTAAAAGAAGATTGAACAATCATCGTTTCGTGAGGCAGTAATTCACCACCCACAGAAACAATATGTTCTTTAACCATTAGATGAAGGTGTGTGTAAGTTTAAATCAAATAATTATCATAAAAACATCCTAGTATATTGAAGATACTGTTTTTGTTACAGAATAATGTAATAAAAAGATTTTAAGGGGTAGGAGAATCAAAATAAAACAAAAGAACATAGGAGAAGACATAACCTTAAAATCGGGTAACTCTTTTTGTTTTGAGCCAAAGGATTCCTTGGAAAGTTTTATGCCCAAATTGAGGATTATATGAGTAATAGAGGGAAGTTTATAGAGTATTTGGGCAGACTTTTGATGATCCAAATGGCTTTGATGGTGTGAATAAGGTGGTAGAGGTGGGGGCCTTTTATAAGAGGAGAGGAGGGGCACTCATGGAATGTCATGAAATGTTACATTATTATGAAGTGATATTCGGATTTCAAAGGTCCCAAAATTATATATTTAGAGGATAAGGTGATAAGGTTTCGAAATATACTCATACAATAGTTTATTTACAAGTTTAAGTCTTAGATTTTACATTATCTTTTCATTTTATTTAAATTGTTAATTAATGAGGTAATCATTGCATCATCATGGTGTCATACAAATTTTAATTTATTTAATGGCTAAAAATTATAAAAAAATATGATGATGTAATAATTTTTTTTATATTTCCAATGAATATTTATATTCAAAAAGTTATCTTATATAACCCAATTTAATAATTGTTTTAGTAAAACAACACATGTTTGTGGCAATTTTATTTTTACTTTAAATAAAACGTTATTAATGTCATTTTCTTACCCAAGTGGCTCCATGGGGTCCCCATTTTTACCCATGGATTGTCTTGGTCGGCCATGACTCATCCAATAAGGGTAGGAAAAGTGTCAAGATATTTTCATATTTTTATAATATCATTTTTACCTTAAATTTCACTAATTACCTTTAATCGCGATTAATAAAGCATAAAAGTTACTGTTCGCCAAAAATTATTTTCATCTCATTAAACCACGTTTTGCTTCCTAATGAAAACAATGAACTTCTGATTTCTGAAACTCAATACACATAAGTGGTAATGTTTCATTTACACGAAAAATTAGTTTTTAAACAACCACTTAGTGGTTTCATTATTCATCAAAAATTTGAGTTTTTCAGAAAAATACAAAAAATTCACCGTAAGTTATAATTGATATTATGAATTCAAAAATGATGTATATTTTACAAAATTCCAAAAATATAATTTTCATTAATTAATTTTATAATAAATTCCCATTGTCAAAACAAATAGCGTGTTTTTAAGAAACAATATCAATCAAAAGATTGGCAATTGTTTATGTCCAATTTCAAAGTGAAATTAATTATAACGACCACTATTGGATAAAATGGTAAAATTATATTCTAATTATATTTTTAAACTACTAAATAGTATAATTTATCACTATAAATTATTTTGATTAAAACAGTTTATTTGTGTATTTTTCTATTCATAGAAAATTCAGAGTTCTCAGAAAATTACAAAAAAAATCAACTTAAGATAATTTCGATATTCCGAATACAAAAATGAATTCCATTTTGAAATATAAAATTTATATAATTTAAAAAACTGGGTATTACTATTCATAACAGCTACTTTGATTGGTCGCGGTGTGTTAGAATTCGAGGTTGCGTACAACACACGCTGCTCTATTATTCCAAGAGAAGCGTACCGTGGAAGCTTGGGGTGTTTAATTATCCCCTCCTTCAACAAATTGCATCCTCGCAATTTGAAATTTTTCTTTGAAAATAAAAGGTTTAAAATAGAAAATGCCTTTGTGGAAAACCCACATCGGAAATAAGGTTAATAAAATTTAGCCTTAATAAGAGGGAAATGGAAATGAAAAAACGTCACCCCCAAATTATGATCTCGATTAGGAGAACATTGGTTGAAATTAGAGATATATAATTGGAGGAAAAACATAAATATTTATAGGGAGTGATTGAGTTCATCAATCACGAACAAGTGTAAAATTGAGGGCCTTAATGCCTTCAATCTATGGTGATTTAAAATATCATCAGTTCAACAAAACATAATGTATTAGGATAACACATTTTTTGTTTTAATATCCCTTTCTTAAAGTTTAAGAATTAATTTATTCATAGAGTAAGGGATAGGTATATATATATATATATGCTTGACATGTAGAGTTTCAACCTTCAACTAATTTCTACCACAAAATCATCTCTCACTCAAAAAGATAATAGAACTGAAAAATATTATATTTATCCTAATCATACAAGGTTAAAATATTAACAAATACCATTTAGGTTAGGAAAACCAGTTTGTAATAACCAGAGAGTTCCTGTAGGCTAGTTGTAGGTAATAAAGGCATGTCACACTCTGGCTGTGGGTTCGATTCCTATATCTTTGTCTGACGCAACGGGTTATCCCCCGACCTGCAGGTTGTCCTTTTCCTAAAACTATAGTATTATAATATTCCAAAAATAATCATCAGAAATGTTTTAAATTTAAAAAATACTATCTAAAGTTCAATTTAATCCATTCAAACCATTATAGTTATCCAAAATACCTCTGTCCAGACTTTCTCTAAGAGGTCTCTAAATTCCAAAATCAATTGTAACATCAGATTCCCCAAATAAAGTAAACTTTTTCTTATTGTCACATACTAAAAATATGATTACCATCATCATATTGAAACCATAATGAAAAGAAAATGTACTTCAGTACAATCCTTATATATGTCACATTATTCTTATAACCGTAATATAGTTCTTGAGTCCAAAAACAAAAATACAATAATTATTCCACTTCAACTGTAGTAAAAACATAAAATTGGAATTGCTCCGTTGGCCTTTTCTGAGGTAAGTTTCCTTGGAACTTAGGGCATTCATTTGCATAATGCTCCATTTCTGTACAATTGTAGCATTCAACATTGACAGACTCTTTCTTTCCCTTGCAATCACGAGCCTGGTGACCTTTTTCTCCACATTTATAACAAACTCCCATTCCTTTTAGGAAAGTACCAAGGTGATTCTTCCCACAATTATCACATAATGTAAAATCCTTCTTTCCCTTTTTCCCTTTATCTATCTCTTGTTCCACTGTTCTATTCTTCTCATTCTTTACTTTATTGTCATAAGATTTAGAGAATTCCTTTTCTGTCTTGATAGAACACAAGACTATATCTTCGTATGTTGAGAAAGATTATGATACTAAAGCTCAACGGAGAAACAGTTTTAACCCATCAAAGAAACGATCAATATTACTTCTTGGGTTACGTATATAATCTGCTTCATGCCTCGCTAACCTTGTAAACTTAGCCTCATACTTTGCGACATTCTCATCCTACTTTTGTCTTAGTCTCAGAAATTGCCTTTCCATATCTGCTCGATGGTCACAAGGAAAGTATTTTTTAAGAAAATCTCTTTAAACTCCTTCCATTCCATATTTGATACTTCATCATCTTCCTTTGTGTTTTGAATCAATGACCACCATTGATCAACATCTCTATTGAGGCGGTAAACTATCATGACAACTTTCCCCCTTTCGCTACTCCCCAAGGCATGGAATATTTTCTCTAAGGAGTTTATCCATTTCTTAGATACCAATGGATTCACACCCCCATTAAATGTTGACAGTTTTTACCTCATGAAAAAATCTATCATTGATCCTCCACGTTGCGGATCAGGGTGATCCATACAAGTAAGGTTATTATTCATAAGCAGAGTGACTTGTCCAAGTATGGGGATAAGTTGATCATCACCAGTTGTATCACTAACATCAATATAATTTTCTTGAGAAGGAGGGAAATCGCTACATGGAGTGCGTGCATTGATACACATTCCATTCCTTCCAGTAGGCGACATTTCTAAACAATGTAATAATCTATATTAGTTTATGAATCGAAATACGTAATAACAAACTTGAAAAACACTTTACATAAATTGAACTATTTTTGGATATAATCCATAATCCTAAAAATGTTTTCCTTAAGAAAGTATATACTCATAAACCCTTCATAATGGTTTGTAATGAATATTATAATTTTCCAAAGCATATCCCCCGGGAGTGTCATAACCAAGAGTGCAGCAAGTCCTGTTGTCGTGCACAAGTTCCTGTTCGAGTCTAGCTCAAAGAGGTGTTTTCGAGTTTTACCCCTAGGTACATCTGTGCTAGAGATGCCTCTACTTGCTCGTATCCTGACAGGGATGTATTGCTCAGAAAACTCACAAAATCTCTATAATACCAAAATTATAGGAAGTTATTCTATACTAATCCTCAATGTTTATCATAGGGCTATGTGCTCTAAGAAGAGTTTATCTAAATCTAGCTTCCAAGGATAGTACTAAACTACCTCTGATACCAACTATAATTCCCCAACCCTAGTTACCTAGAGTCATTGCATTATTACGTAACATTGGTATGATCACAAAAGACCAAGTCTCGAAAGACCGATTAGTTTAGTATCTTTGGAAACACTATATACATTCATAAGTCTTAAATTAAATCATAAAGTAAAAAAAACTACAAAAAAATCTTGTCTTAATATCCCCTCATACTGTCATTGCAGGTCATTCATAATATACATCATCACATCCTGGAAAAATTAAAACATTGAAAGGGGTGAGCTCAGATGCTCAGTAAGGATAACAATACAACAGAAACAATCATAAATAAACAAAAACATTTAAGGCAATGTATAACTAAAACAAAAGACTTTTAAAATTGAACTTCATCATAATATGGAAAATATAAAATGAAATAATGCCATTTAATTATTCACATGGATATTCTACTAGTCGAATAATCACATGCAATATCAATAACCACTTTCATAATGATGGAATTCATATTGCCATACTATCATAACCACGTAGCAAAGGCCTCGTGCCAAGACGAAAATTAAGATTTTTTCAAGGCCTCGTGCCAAGACACTAGTTTGTCTCATGAGACCTAATGATGCATCGAGGAGCTATAGCGGGCTCCACCTATCACTTGTTACGTCCAATGCTTTCATCATATGAACAGTTTTAAAACTATCATAAACCATAACATAATCATATCATATAAAACATGCATAAAGGAAACATAAAATTTCCACATTTCAATCACAAAATATCAATAAAACACATTGATATAATAAAAACACATTAAATTCCATTTTCAATACCAAAATAATATAAAATTAAAACTTGGTATTTATTTTTAATTTTAAAAAAAGTTATGGCTTGTAGAGGAAGCCAAAACTCAAATAATAGTCACGGCGGCGGAGAAGTCGTTGTCACCGCATATGTAAGAAAAAACATATATTTTTTAGTTTAGTAAAAACGATTCGTATAAAAAGATTCATTTGGAATAAAAGTAAAAGTCAAAGGGGTTTATACGCCGTATAAAATAAATTTGTGTATGAAACAAAATATTCCTAAATGAAAAGATATTTAGACGAAGTCCCTTACCCCGTGTCCGACTTGACTCGACTGTTCTTTAACCTCATGAATAATAAACTAGTGTTAATTTATAATTGATTAAGAACCTTTTTCAAGTTCATTCTTCCTTTTATATCACTTATTACCATGTTATAAACATTATGTAATTATTTAAGTTAATAATGATTGCATTGTCAATCTTTGGTACTTGAGTCAAAAATAAACTTCTTATAATTACAAGTTGTTCATGTCATAAAATATTCATTATATCCAGAATTATATTCATGATGTAGATATCATATATATCATATATATCCAGTATATACATTCATTTATAATATTACATAACATTTAGTTGTAAGAAATGAAATGCACCGTTCATGGAGACGGTAAGCCGTACGTACGCATGAATGCTACTTTCATTTCTATTTCATATTTAATGGAATGAAATAATAATGATATAAAGGTATATTATAATTACAGTATAATATCATATATAATATCATTTAATCCATCCTTTATACATCCCACATATGGCATTAACGATTCAAATCACTTTGAGGGGGCGGTAGTTCACACTTCCTAAAATGAAATTATCGCGTTTACCCATAATGGAAATCATAAAGGTTTGCCATAAATGAAAAATATAGAAGCATAAAGAAAACATAAACATAATATATATCATATATAGAATTATTTTCATCATAATGGCCACCAATATAGGTGTTAAAAAAAGATTGAACAATCATCGTTTTGTGAGGCAGTAATTCGCCACCCATAGAAACAGTATGTTCTTTAACAATTAGACGAAGGTGTGTGTAAGTTTAAATGAAATACTTCTCATAAAAATATCCTAGTATATTGAGGATACTGTTTTTGTTACAAAATAAAGTAATAAAAAGAGTTTAAGGGGTTGGAGAAGCAAAATTAAACAAAAGAACATTATAGGAGACATTACCTTAAAATCGGGTTACTCTTTTTTATTTGAGCCAAAGGATTCCATCGAAAGACTTCTTCCCAAAGTGAGGCTTCTAGTAGTAATATAGGGAAGTTGGGAGAGTATTTGGGTAGGGGTTGGATGAGCCAAATGGATTTTATGGTGTGAATAAGGTGGTAGAGGTGGGGGCATTTTATAAGAGGAGAGGAGGGGCACTCTTGGAATGTCATGAAATGTTACATTATTATGAAGTGATTTTCGGATTTCAAATGTCCCACAATTATATATTTTTGTGGATAAGGTGATAAGGGTTCTAAATATACTCATAAAATAGGTTTTTTACAAGTGTAAGTCTTATATTTTACATTATCTTTTCATTTTATTTAAATCGTTAATTAATGAGGTAATCGCTGCGTCATCATGATGTCACAAAAATTTTAATTTATTTAATGTCTAAAAATTATAAAAAATATCATGATGTATTAAATAATTTTATCTTTCCAATTAATATTTATAGTCTAAATGTTAACTTATATAACCCCATGTAATAATTTTTTGAGTAAAACAACACATGTTTGTGACAATTTTATTTTTACTTTAAATAAAAAGTTATTAATGTCATTTTCTTACCCAAGTGGCTCCATGGGGTCTCCAAGTTGACCCATGGATTTTCTTGGTCCTCCATGACTCATAAAATAAGGGTAGGACAGGTTTCCAGATATTTTCATATTTTTATAATATCATTTTTACCTTAAATTTCACTAATTACCTTTAATCGCGATTAATAAAACTTAAAAGTTACTATTCACCAATAATTATTTTCATCCCATTGAACCACATTTTGCTTCCTAATGAAAACCATGAATTTAGGATTTTTGAAATCCAATACACAGAAGTGGTAATGTTTCATTTACACGAAAAATTATTTTTTAAACTACCACTTACTGGTTTCACTATTCATAAAAAATTGACGTTTTTCAGAAAAATACCAAAAAATAACGCTAAGCTATAATTGATATTCTGAATTCAAAAATGATGACTATTTTAAAAAATTCCAAATATATATGTTGAATTAATTAATTTTATAATTAATTCCCATTGTCAAAACAAATAGCGTGTTTTTAAGACACAATATCAATCCAAAGATTGACAATTGTTTATGTCCAATTTCAAAGTGAAATTAATTCTAATGACCACCATTGGATAAAATGGTAAAATTAGATTCTAATTATACTTTCAAAACCACTCAGTAGTATAATTTATCACTATAAATTATTTTGATTAAAAAAGTTGTTTTTAAGTATTTTTCTATTCATAGAAAATTGGAAGTTCTCAAGAAATTACAAAAAATTCAACTTAGGATAATTTCGATATTCTGAATACAAAAATGAAGTCCATTTTGAAATATAAAATCTATATAATTTCAAAAATTGGGTATTACTATTCATAACGGCTACATTGATTGGTCTTAGTGTGTTAGAACTCGAGGTTTCGTACAACACACGCTGCTCTATTATTCAAAGAGAAGAGTACCATGGAAGCTTGGGGTGTTACATGAGATCCTCTCTAGTGGCTCATGCATGAGAACGCATTTGGTAGTTGAGTTAGAGTATTATGATCACTAATGTATGAGGTTTATAGGTTCCCACTAGTGCAATTACCTAAATGAATTTTACCATGGTTCTCCCTTATGACATGATCTTATGTGATGTGGTGCTAACTATAGGTATATTGTAGAACTTATGTACATTTTTATTTCAAGAAATATTATTTGTGAAAAACATTTTCCTTGAAAGGGCTTTATAGAGAATTTTTTCCTTAAAAACCATTCTAGGAAATGTTTCATGTATTCTAATGGAAATGTTCATATTGATTTGTCCTTTAATCTTATAGCATGGAATCTATCATCGTGGTGGAATCCTGATGGGATTTTTCTAAAACCCTATATAAACCTTTGGGTTCATGTAGAACATGTTATGTATGATGTAGGTAAAGGAAAGATGTTTCGTGGTGATGATATGGATCCAATTTCTAGTGTTTGACGTCTTGTAGGTGTTAATGGTGGTGGCTTGAGGTTGACATCCTTCCTATTACATGGAGGTTTTTGGCATGATTTTTTTGTTCCAATCTCAATTTAGTGCCAATATAGTACTATTGGTTTTTTTTAATGTTTTATAACTTGTATATAAATATTTTTATACCTCATTTGGTTATAGTTTTCAGTTTTTGTAATCTTTATTATTGTTAGTTTTTATGGTAATATAATTGGGAAAGACCATTCCCAAATCAGATCATTGATATATAGGTACATGTTTCTAGAAAGTGGGGATCAGGTACTTCCATTAGGCGATACCACATAACATTTCAGTTGTTGGGTTGGATAGAACTCCATATTGGTTTATGGCACCATAGTTATGTTCTCTATAAGATATGCTAATCATTTCCATAAATGATCAAAATATCTATAAATATATTTTAAAATCACATATGCTTCCAAATGATAATTCAACTTTTATTCATCAAATAAAATTTCATAAGGTTTTATTTACCTTATTCATATAAGGTTCCCAAAATAGTGAACCTATTTTAGAATAACGTTGATCACTAAATAAATTTTTAATCATATGGATATATCTACAATAGAAAATATTGTCCCAAAATAAAATTAATCTTTATCAGTTATATAATTCAATATAATTTCATACTCACCAAGACTTCACATAGGACAATGGTAAGAATCAAACCCTTATCTCCCTTCAAATATGGGTTCAATCCCCCCAAAATTTCAAGATGGGATATTATATCCTTTTTACAAAAATCAGGTTAAGATAAGTCTTTTAATTTCCTTATAGAAATAATTTTAATCATCAAATATCATTTAAACATTGAAGTTTATCAATAACATTATACTGATGAAAATAACATTTTTCCTCAAATAATTCTTTGTATTGAACCAAATAGTAACATATACCCAAACCCAACAAAATGTCTCCTAAAATTGCATTAATCACATTAAAATCCAACACAATGTTGTTTGATAATTTATCAAAAGGATACCAAGGATTGAAACCCCAATATAACAACTTCAAAACTACAAATTTAATAAAAAACCATAATGATCAGTGAAAGGAAGAAGATGAAGACTTTGAAACTAGTTGAATGTATTGTCCTACATACCATAAACTATGAACCTTTATCTACTCGTGGTGAATTTATAATGTGGTGATTCCCATGGTTGAATGAAGGGTACATGGTACCCTAACCCGCCGGGGGAAACGAATCCATAATCCCATCACCCATCTTTTCATATTTCTTCCACCCAATTTGGGGCTCACGTAGGACCAATATTCCCTTAAATTATCTTGTACCAGTAACAATATATCCCTTGGGTAGCATTTTCATATCCCCATCGTTGTCGTCCTGGGTGGGAAACTCCTCCCTTAGTGTTGTCGCCCTCAGATTCCCATCTAGGTATTAACTCAGATAATTTCCTTATTCCCCTTATATAAGAAACTAAAATCTTCAAAAATTTATTAATATATGTCATTCATTATCATATATAAAACATTATTCACTTATATTGAGACATTCCCCATAGTTTTTCTTTCAATGTTTCTTAAATGAAGGAAATTGATTTTTCGTTCTCTTTTGGTATCACTATCTGATATCTCAGCAAAATCTATCATTTTTATTCATTCCTAAGTGCATCATTTTTTAATGTAATAGTTGTTAATTATATATATTGAATAATTATTTGTAATATGCACAATAACTTTCACTCCATTTATCATCCAATTTTGTGTCTCATAATCTCAAACGTTTCCATCACATTTAGTGTTAACATTATTTCTTTTTGTTCCAACCATTGACTAAAACCAAATAATATAATATGAGAAATAATAATCATAATGGAAATCACAAAAACATTTATATTATTTCTAAATCATGAAACCAAATTCTTAGTATAATACACCTTAGTTTCAACCATGTTCATTATTTTTCATAATCTATTCAAATCCATCTTAATGGTTTAAAAAGAAAATGGTAATTAAAATAAGAATATCTCCTATGAGTGTTAAAAGAATATTGGAAAAATTCCAATTATCATGCAATAGGTGAAAATTGAGCCAATTCCAAAAATTCCTTTAATAATTTATTACCGCTAGGTACAATTATTACAGAGCCACATCAACTTGTACTGTATTTACCTGATTTTTTTGTAGGAAAACATCACACCATTGTCTACAATAACATAATACATTATCTTAAGCATATAAATATACAAAGAGTTCCAACTAATGTTTTCTGGTCATAGTTTCAAAAGGATAACAAAACCATTGTACTTTTCATATATTTATTTTATATCTAATTATTTTTATATTCATTACATAACATAACAATGAATTCTACAATCATATAGGTGTATATTTTGAATCCTGGATACATGGAAAACTAGTTGTTAAGTTAACTACATCATCTCCCACTTAGTTCTTCATAACTAGAAACCTTATTAAATGTATTATATATAATACATTTCTTCATATCTTGTGGAATGGAAACATAAGAAAGGGTAATCTCAGATACTCACTAAGGGTATACAAGAGATATATGAACATAATATGAGAATAAGGGTATGAGAACATGATAATAAAATTTTAAATCCCTATAATGCATATCATATATCATAATAAAAAGTCATGGAATAAATCGTGGTAGTTAATAAGATATGAATCATAATGTAATCAATGAACATAATACATTAGAGCATTACATTGGTATAAGACAAAAATTTATAGAAAACATATAAGAATAGGGAATCATATGTCAAAACTACCCAATAAGACCTTCATAACATGTTAGGATTGTGCTAAACACCTATGTACCTTATTCAGGCATGGTATAACTACTTGTATACCAACTTTTGGGATAGGGATAACCTCTTGTGTACCCTGTTTTGGGATTGGGATAACCTCCCATGTATTCTCTTTTTTGGATTGAGATAAATTCCCACAAACCCACTTTTTTCAGGACTGGGATGACATCTTATGTACCATTTGAGCTCATAGAACATTAATCATTACCCAAAGAATTATTTTGTTATATAATTGTAGTCCCAACCATCACATAATTAATATCATACATACGTATTCCAGAATATCAAAAAAACCATCATCATATCATAACCCATGAAAAGAGAATGGGTTTCTTAATCTTTTCATCATAGCGTAACCCATGGAAATGAAATGGGTTTCAAAAACATCTTGTTAAAATAATCATAAACCATCAAGATAATGAATAAGGATGGTATCATTGGACTCTATCCCAAGTATATCATAATAAAAATAATATTATTTTTTCATTGATAAATAAAAACACCATTAAAAGCTGATGAAAAAGAACCTTGAAGAATATACCCGTTTCACTTTGAAAATCAGTTTTTAAAATCTATAAATTTATAAAATATTAAAGGAAACATTTTATTTTAAAAGAAATTTTTAAAATTATAAGGTAATGTTCAAATTATTTAGTGGTCAAGGTGGTGTAAAATTCAGTTATATAACACACATTAAAACAAATATTCCATTCACAATTTCTATAAATATTTAAAAGTACCTCATTTATAAAACTATTAGAATATTCCTTATAATTTTTTTATAAAAATTTATACATTGGAAAAAAATAATTTATAAATTTATTAGAGTATAGTAAAAAAATTAAAACATTTTTAGAAAACATGGACAAGGAAGAGAGAGATTTTTTGACTAAAGAGAGAAATAAAGTCTGTTTTCTACTTAAAAACATTATTTTGGAATCTTGGTTACAAAACCAGAAGAAAATTATTTAAAAAATTAATTTTAAGGAATAATATAATAGAATAAAATAATTTTTTATGAAGAAAATAATATCATATAATTCACCTAGTGTATACTGAAACTTAAATAATCCCGAATAATGATGAGATTATAAAATATACCCTTACCACTTTGGTAACTTTCATATCATATCCCCCATGAAATAAATAACAAAAAAATGAAACATCAAATAACATGACTATAAAGAGATTAATGATATAAAATATAAAATGGGAATTTTTTAGACCTCATAAAATAAAATAGGTGTATTATATAACATATGTCCCAAAGAAAAAAAATTAGATGAATAACCCTTACAAAGATTATAACATTAATGTGATAATTAATCAATGATGTTATTATTTGAAAAAAATATTTATATGGTTTGCGTCGAGAGCGATTTCGCGTCACCTTCCTCCTTAGAAGACGGCGGCAGCTCCTGTCCCGCTCTCTCCTCCCCCGCCAGGGGAGGGACCTCTAGCTTTAATCTCAGGAAAGGCTCCATCCTTCTCTAACTTCTCGAACCCTGACTTTCTTTTCTTATTCCCTTAGATTTATTTTTTCCCTAAATTTCTAGACATGATAAATGGCCTTACGAACCTTTCGAACTCAACATCGGAGTTCAATGAGGCTTCAGGTCTGCTAAATCTCTCTTTGATTGTGTGATTCAAGCAGCGGCGTCCCTCGGAGGATTCTTTGGAAAGGTATATTTTTGGTTTGTGTGATTTACAGGATAGAGAAATAGTGGTTCTTCTCGATTCTTGGAATATTTGGATTCGATTCGCAACTGAGGTGGATCTAGTTAAAGCCTGGTCTAATTCACCGCAAAGCTACAATGGTCTCTGATTCTTCCTCTTCTGTCGGTCGTATGACTTCCACATGCATCGTGACTCCCATACCGCAGCGGTTTCGGTTAGTTTTCCACAACTCCCTTTACCATTTCATAACCCTGCAATTTTTTGAATGCTAGGTAACATCGTGGGTAGATTTATCTGTACTGATTCAAGAACCAGGTCACTCTGCCACCCGGTCTGTCCCCATATATGTGTAGAACATGATGCCTCCAAAATTCCAAGTGAGTTTTTGTAGATTATAGTGGAGGGAGAGATTCGGCACAAACAACATATTGTATATGAAATGTGGTTTGAATTCTGTATTTCTTGTAAGAAGCTGGGTCATCCTGGGGTATTCTGTAGACGTGGGAGGATGGCTCCTAGGTAGGTTGCGGATTCAAGCGACGATGATAAGGGTGTGTGTATGGGTGAAGGTAGCAGAAAATCCTTGGAAGTTGGACCAGTGTGTGCCAATAGTGGATCTGAATATGGCAAGAAACATGAGATAGAGGATCCATGACTTAGCTCTGGTCTTACAACACATGGCTATATGAAAAAAGTAACAACCCCCTCTGCAAACCTGAAAGTTTCTATGGTTTATGACAGATTTAAGAGAGACCTGGGGGTGTACAGCCCAGGGGAAATGGTGTGCAATGGAACTTCTTCTGATGTCGGTGCTAAGGTGGTACCCCAGGATAAAGAAGTTTCAGGTTATAGTAATGAGGTAGGGAAAGGCTTGTGCTTGCTTTTGGAAGGCCGATCAATTGGAGATAATAATAAACAGTGAAGGAGTCCCACCTGGCAGTAACAGCAACCTAGATGGTTCCAAAAAATGCAGCCAATGTTACAGAGGTGATTGAGGGCCTTTGTGAGGACCATGAATCTGGTGGTCATTCCCAGTTTTTGGCTCTAAAGGACACCTCAATACAATTTCAATATATGGGTTGAGGATACCAATAGGCAGGAGACTTTGAGGCGCCAAGGCAGGCTATGCAGGCCCCCTTTCTTATGCATAGAAGGTTATAGCCGGGAGACCAAACATGGATCTTCAAAATAGGTATGCAGTGTTGGGTGATGATTACTGTCAAGCTATTGGGGATCCAAACAGGAAGGAGGCTACACATGGAGAGGAACACTTGGTAGATGTTTGTGAGTCCCAAGAGGAGATGGATGATGCTTTGGATGCCTTTGTTGAGCCCATGGAAGTGACCATTATAGAGGAATACGTTAGATCATCCTCACAGAAGGGAAAGTTCACTACTACTGATTATGATGGATTTATAAAGAACAACCGGAAGGGGAGATGTATGAAGGAGTATTCTAACCTACATAGTCCTCCTATCACGATGTCTTCAAGTAAGGGTAAGAAACTCTTAAAGGATCGTATTACTGTGAGCAATTCATATGCATTGGTCAATACATATAGCGACCTGGTTTCTGTAGGTGGTGTGGTTGGGTTCCCTACCACTCCCTTAACTAAGACGGGGGATCCTGGACAGCAACGTGAGAGAAGCTCCACTGGAGACCCTCAGCGACAGATATCATCGATGTTGGAACATATGGATCTTATTTTTCACTCAGATGAAGAAATGGGAGAGGAAGATATGGATATGAAATCATTTAAGAAGATAGGAAGAATGACTCGTGTGATCACTACTAAGGAACAAGGTGAGTGGATTGATTAGCAGGCCCGCATTCTGCTCAGAGGCTTCAATTTTGGGAAGATTAACATAGAGGAATTCAAGAAAGCCTGGGACAACATGGCACATCAGTATGAAGAGATATTTAAGGGCTACCCTAACTCCCAGATAAATTCTGTTCCCTGGATATTTTTTTGGGAAATTGATTCCAATCGGCTCAAACTATTTTTCAACAAATCTGTTGTTTTTTTGGTGTTTAATGCTAGGAGGGTTCTCATAATCCCCTTAAAGGTGTTTGAAAAATAAAAAAGTAACATTGATAAATAAAATTTATATCCACAAAAATCAATTATAAATAATGAAAAATTCAATTTCATACATACTCTTGACATAATATAATCAATGAAGAACTCATATAATCAAATGAAAGAAAAACAGTTATGAAACACTTACCACTTGGAAGCATTCAAGTAAAATACCCTTGGAAAAAATAAGTTGTATTAAAATTTAAAATAAATTTCATAATGAAGGATTAATTATCAAACTTGTAATATGGGAAACATTTATATGATATAATATAAATTAGGTTTATAAGATTAAAATATGACTCAATTAATGAAAATTGAGATGAAATCCCTTACCACAAGTTCCACTTAATTCGAAAGCACTCTAACATTCAATATAAAATTATAGAAATTATTATTACTATATATTATAATCCTTTTAAAACATATAATATTATAAATTATCCAATTATAATATTTCAATATCTATTTATTGTAAATACTTTATTAAAATCATCATTTCTTGGTATTACTGTTTCATTTTTTATATATGTTTTGTTCGATAGTTTTGGTCTTGTACATTGATCATGGTTCCATAATTTAAAAAATGTTATTATTCATTTAAATATCATATATATTCATTGTATATATATTTAGAGTCCACAAAAAGTGTTAGAGATAAAAAATGAATTACACTATTCAAGGACACGATAGGTCGTACGTACGCATGAACACTATCGTTATTTTTTGATAGGTGGAATGAAAGAAAAATAATCATTAATTTAACTTTAAATAATAAAAATTTATAATATATATCATATATATTCATTAAATTTATCTTTATTACCATCCATGTCAAAAAAAATGAAAAATGAATCACATATCTTTGTAGAGGAAGTAGTCCACCTATACAAACGAGCAATATTATTACTTTACAATGGAATGAAAGGTAAGAAGGTATATGTAATATTATATTTATCTAAGTGTACTCATTACATAAATATCATAATATAAATTGAATCTATATGTAAGGGGTGGTGATGGAAAATAAATTATATCAGTTCGTGAGGTGGTAGTTTTCCTTACAGATAATCTATGTTGGTTTTATGTTTTGATCATATTTTAATAATATTTAAAGGAGGTATAATAAGAAGTGAAAAAAATGCATGACTAAGAATGATACCTATTCTTCAGACAACCTCTTTAGTTTTTCTCAAAAAACCATCATATGAGGATTTCATAAGTAAAACAAGGACTATAATACATGGTAAGAGAAGTAATTAATGCTTTTTATTTATTGAATAAAAAAATGATTGTAAGTGTAAATGAAAAGGAGATAATGTTCCCTTTATAAGATAGGGGAGGGGGGCTCCTAAAATTTCTTAAAGTATTAAATTCATATAAATTAATTTTCATATTAAAATGAATCCAATTTGAGTAGATTCTAGAAAAATTTGTGGGAGATTATAAATCCTCTCAAGAAATTAAAATTTTACAAGGTTAGGAGATATTCTTACCCTTATCTTTCAGTTATAACCCATTTTAACCCTTTATGAATATTACCGTGAAAATAATGCTTTTAATATTTTGGGGACAAGAAAATTTATATAAATGGAAAAATGCTGAAAATAGACCATGGTAGATATTTTAAACTAATTACCATTAACTTGGACGAATATTAACTTTTTTTTAATTTTTAATCATTTAAGACATCATTATTTATTATAAAATAGCAATAATTCCAAATATGACACTATTCATTTAATTTGACTCTAAAAATGTCAAGAAAATGATCGAATTGTTATGTATAAATTTAATATTTTCCTAAAAATTAATAACATTCTAAAAATTTTGTGTAACAGATTAATTTATTCAACTTATATTACTTTTAATATTTTCAATATAATTTATGTTATTTTTATTTTAATTAAATAATCACTACATCATTGTTTTGTAAACATTTTAGATAATTATTACATCACTAAGAATTAGAAATAAATTATCACAATAAATAAAAAATATTTACACTTAAATTTAATATTTATAATTGGTCTTACCTCATTTCTATCCCTATGTGAACACATTAGATATTATGAAATGTATGAGAGTGACATTTTATAATTTTCTTTACTTGAACTATTATAAATGTCATAATAATAGCCACATGGCTCAAAAATGGATCATTTAATCGAATTATATGAGATAGGGTCAAAATATTTCAATCTAATATAAATTAGAATTTTCATTTCTCTTTATAATCCTTATCAATTTAGTTTAATCTATATGTAAACATGTTTTACATTTAACCGAGGTAAC
This sequence comes from Viscum album, assembly GCA_963277665.1. Lineage (NCBI taxonomy): Eukaryota > Viridiplantae > Streptophyta > Magnoliopsida > Santalales > Viscaceae > Viscum > Viscum album. Next base: position 794,945,344 of record OY728126.1, on the reverse strand, counting down.
ATATTTTTACTTTTATTAAAATTAATTATGAATAAAAATTAAGTTTAAATTAATAACTAATATTAATTATAATTATTCCAAATATGTAATAAATTTTATCAAATTCAACTCATAGAAGTGGAAGAGCTTAATTTATAATTAAACACATAAGCGTGATGAAAAACAGTTTCTCAATAAATTCATTCTTCATGAAAAATACAATTTTATATTAACTCAATCAATATTAATAATCTTTACATGAATTTAAATATATATATAAGATAAATTTTATTTAAATAATTTTCCAATATGGTTCATTTTAATAAATTAAAATGGGTAAACTTTATGCACATAGAAATAGTTTTCAAAAAACTACATTTTAAGCATAAAAATAAACTTATACCAATATCAATATAATTTATGACTCAAATGATTTTAATTATAATATTATTAAAAATATTATTAATATGAAACTTTAATACCAAATAAATAAAATATATTGGGAATTCATTTATTAAAACTAAATTATAATATTTTTAAACATTGATAATTTTCACTATTTATTGAAAAAAATAATCATTTTAGAAATATTTCAAAATTTCACACTAATATTATTTTGATATTATAATTTAAAAAATTGTGTTAATTTTATAAAATGAAATTTCTAAATATTATTATAGTTAATTATAATATTTTCTAATAAAACTTAATAAAACCCATTTTTGAAGAAAATGTGTTTTTGTATAATAAAATGAATTTATTAATATTTGAGTGATTGTTTACTAATAATTTATCAATTACTTTATACTGGGAAGTAAATATATATATAATTAATAATTTATTCAATAAAATCTATAACCACTTATTTAATTTCTAGTTTATTAGAGTCATAATAAAATTATAACATTTCATGGTTCATTTAGGCTCGATGTTGTGTGTCATATACTCTATCAAATATAGTTTTCTTTTTTAAATACATGGGATGTTACATTAGAAATCATAAATAGTCCAATAGAGAAACTCACACAAAACACTTATAAGAAAATATTTTTCAATCATTTGTCAAATAAACCATCTTAGTTTCAAGGTTTGACCTTACAAAACTCATAACTGTTAATCACGTTTCCGAAATTTATTTTCCCAAAACATATAAAAACAATAGTACATTTTATATATTGATGCCTTTTTAATATTATCTATAATTCTACATCTCAATCTTCAATATAGGAATTAATCATTAAATAACATGAAATAAACTCATGGCCTACTCTAAAAATATATCCTTCACTACAAACTCAACCTATATCTTACATAGATAATATTCAGCCTCATTTCAACTCCTTTTAACTTAGGAAATATATCAGTTTTCATTAGATAATATCTTATTGAAAACATAAATCTATTATATTTTTTTATTACAAACTCTTCAGAAAATATAGATACTTGAAAAAAAAATTAAACAATTCAAATACCTCTTCCAACATGTTAATTGATCATTCATAATCCAATGTAATAACCTCGCCAACTTATCGAATCTATTAGTATGGATTCTACATATGAACTCCCAAAAAATTATTTGTCATGATTTTCCATATAATTGAAATCAATTAATCCAATTGTAGAATTTAAATCATTATTACATTTCTTTTCCACATAATCATTGGTGGAAGTAGTTGACACCCACACTCCATGATAAATCATATATATTCTCAATTACTTAACATAAAGTAATAAAATTGTTGATAACTCATTATCTTATTAGCAATATTGTAAAATATATATCTCTTATAATTTGTTTAACTTTCTCACATATTAACATTATCCATATTTCCTCTATAACTCGAAAACAAACAAGAACACAATTTCTATTCAAAAATACCATCCAATGATAGTAAACTCTCCTTGAATCCAAATATACCATGAAAAGAGTGTTATTCGAGTCTACTGAGAAGTGTAATTAGCCATTTAAATATGAAAATTAATTGGTAACAATTTTTTGTATTCACCAAACACTAATTATATAAGGCCCCAGCCTTAAACCTTACTTAATCTTGAGTTATTACAAGATTTCACATTGAGGATATTTTCTGGTTTAGAGTTTTAGAGAATTAGATCATAAAACTTGCATTACATTCCACATATAAACAAAGTGGTTACAGAAAGATAGTACTCTTCATTCCCATCAATGGAAACACATTTAAAATAAAACATGGATTATTTCTTGACCCATCCTTGACTCTATCATCTTATCATGTACCTTTCCCTTGACCTGTGAAAAACATTTCAAAAACTTGGGATGAGCATAAAAACTCAGTATGGGTTATAAAAAAACATGGAAAGGAAACATGAGTTCATATATACATAAGAATGAAATCATACTTTACCCATAAAACATAGGCACTTTAACATACCTCATAAAATCATGAACAAATCATAGAAATCATAAGGCATAAAGGTAACTTGAGGCATTCATAACATTCTTACGTAGGGAGTAACCCTCTTGGTTACTTTTGGAATACCCATCACAGTATATTACCTAAAATCTCTTCGGAGAAACCTTAACGTTTCACTCCTTCGCGTTACCCAATGCATTGGAGAGCTATAACGGGATCACCAGCCCTTTGTTTATCACAGAACCACCCGTCTTCATAATAATGCCCAAGAACCATAACATAATCATATCACATAAAACATGCATAAAGGTAACATAAAATTTCATCATTTCAATCATGAGATATCAATACAACACATTGATATAAAAACATTATGAAAACCATTTTCAATACTAAAATAAAATAAAAGTAAAACATGGTATTTATTTTTCTTTTAAAAAGAAGGTATGGCTTATAGAGGAAGTCGAAACTCAAATAACGGTCACGACGGCGGAGAAGTCGTTGTCGACGCATACGTACGACAAAAACATTCCCTTTTGTCGTTTAGTAAACGATTCGTATAAAAAATATTTCTTTTGAATAAACGTAAAAGTCAAAGGGGTTTATACACCGTATAAAAGAAAGTTGTGTATAAAATAAAATATGCCTCAACAAAAGGAGATTGAGACAAAGTCCCATACCTCGTATCCAACTTGACCCGACCGTTATTTAATCTCATGAATAATAAACTTGAGTTAATCTCTACTTGATTATGAATATTTTTCAAGTTCATTATTCCTTTTATACCATGTTATGAACATCATGTAATCAGTTAAGTTAATAATGTTCATTTTGTCGGTATTTGGTTCTTAAGTCAAAAATAGACTTCTTACACTTACATGTTGTTAATTTGGTCAAAGTTTCATTATATCCAGAATGGTATTCATGATGTAGATATCATATATGTCATATATATCCAGTACATACATGCATTTATAATATTACATAATCATTTAGAGGTAAGAAATGAAATGCACCGTTCATGGAGACGGTAAGCCGTACGTACGCATGAACGCTACTTCCATTTCTATTTCATATTTTCTGGAATGGAATCATAATTATATAAGAGTATATTATAATTCCAGTATAATAACATATATAATATCATTAACTTTATCCTTTACACATCCCACATATGGTATTAACGAATCAAATCACTTTCAGGGGGCGGTAGTCCGCACTTCCTAAAATGAAGATATCGTGTTTACCCATAATGGAAACCATAAAGGTATGCCAAAAATGAAAAAAACAGAAGTTTAAGGAAAACATAAACATATTATATATCATATATAAAAATAGTGACATCATAATGGCCACCTTTTGAAGGTGTTAAATGAGTGTTGAACAATCATCGTTTCGGGAGGCAGAATTTCGCCATCCACGGAAACCGTATGTTCTTTAACCATTTGATGCAGTTGTGTGAGAGTGTAGCTCAAATAAATCTTATAACAACATCCTAGTATATTGAAGATAATGATTTTGTTACAAAAGCATTAAATAAAAAGTGTTTAGGGGGTTGGAGAAGCAAAATAAAACAAATGAACATGAGAGAATGAATTACCTTAAAAAGTGTAACTCCTTTTGATTTGAGACTAAAGGCTTCCTTTGAAAGGATTCTTCCCAAAGGAAATCCTCTAGGATGAGTAGAGGGATGTGGAGAGAGCAAATGGGCAGGGTTTGGCCGAGCCAAAGGCTTGAAGAGTGTGTGAAATGAGGTAGAGGTGGGGGCCTTTTATAAGAGGAGAGGAGGGGCACTTTTGGAAAGTAAAGAAACATTACTTTATTTGAAAATGTGTTTCGGTTTCAAAAGGTACCACATTTATATAATTCGTGTATAAGGTTATAAGGCTTCGAAATCCACTCATCCAATAAGTTTTGGACATGTTTAGTTCATAGATTTTACATTATCTTTCCATTTTATTTAAATCGTCAAATAATGATGTCATCGCTGCATCATTATTATGTCATAAATAATTAAATTTATTTAATGTCTAAAAATTATAAAACAAATACTATGATATATGAAATCTTTTTATATTTCCAATGACTATTTATAATCAAACTTTGGACTTTTATAACCCTACTTAAAAATTGTTTTCGTAAAACATATTATGTTTGTGTCATTTTCACATTAACATTAAATAAAAAGTAATTTATGTCATTTCCCAACAAAAGTGGATCCATGGGGTCCCCAAGTTGACCCATGGCATGTCATGGTCGGCCATGACACAACCAATGAGGTTGGGACATGTGTCTAGGTTATTTCATTTTATTAAAGTATTATTTATACCTTAAACTACACTAATTACCACTAATCGTGATTAAGAACTTAATAAGTTACTATTCACCAAAAAATTATTTTAATCTCATTGAACCACATTTTACTTATTAATGAAAACCATGTATGTCAGATTTTCAAAATTCAATACACATTAGTGGTAAACTTCCATTTAACTGAGAAATCAGTTTGCTTGATTACCACTTAGTGGTTTCACTATTCATAAAAAATTGAAGTTTTTCATAAAATTACCAAAAATTCACCCTAAGCTATATTTGATATTCCGAATTCAAAAATGAAGTCTATTTTACAAAATTCAAATCATATAAGTCACATTAATTAATTTAATAATTAATTCCCGCTGCCAGAGCAAATAGCGTGTTTTTACAAAACAATAAGTATCAAAAGATTGACACCAGTTTAAGTCTAATTTCAAAGTGAAATTGATTCCAATGACCACCATTGGATAAAATGGTAAAAATATATTCTAATTTCACTTCAAAACCAATTCAAAAAATAATCTAATCATATAAATTAATTAGATTAAAAAGCAGTTTTGATGTAAAATGCAGTATTTTTCACTATTCATTAAAAAATGAACATTGTCAGAAAAATACCAAAAATTCACACAAGGAAAATTTTGATGTCGCAATCATAAAGGATAAGTTTATTTTGACAAACATAGTTTATAAAATTGTCAAAATATAGATTCAAAAATGGTTTTCCATCAAAAGGTATTAAAACAATCTTTTAAGAATATTAGTGTATTCCATGCATAAGATTGTATTTATTTTAATTTTAAGCCTCTATAACACTATCTTAATCATTAATAGTCATAGATAAAAATATATATTATTCATTACTTACTTGGGATGTTACATCCTTCCCCCCTTTAGAAAATTGCATCCCCACAATTTATTTACTTATCAAATAAATGAGGGTACTTATCCCTTATTGCATTTTCAGATTCCCATGTTGCCTCTTCAATCATGTGGTTTTTCCACAAAACCTTTACCTGGTGAATCAATTTATTCCGTAACACTTTCTCCCTGTGGTGAAGAATCTGGACTGGTTGATCCTCATAAGATAGGTTCTCTTCCAGCTGAACTACCTCTGGACTCAAAACATGAGATGGATCTGGCATATACTTTCTCAACATTGAAACGTGAAAAACATTGTGTACCTGAGATAAACTCGGAGGTAAAGCCACTCGCTATGCAACTGATCCAACTCTTTCCATAATTTCGTATGGTCCAATGAACCTTGGACTCAACTTTCCTTTCTTACCAAATCTCATCACACTTTTCCAAGGAGAAACCTTGGGAAAAACATGATCACCTACCTCGAAAGATAGATCCTTCCTCCGGTTATCCGCTTAACTCTTCTACCTGCTCTGAGCCGTTCTCAAGTGTTTCTGAATCAACCAAACATTTTCTGCCATCTCTTCTACCAATTCTGGTCCCATCAACTTCCTTTCACCCACTTCATCCCAGAAAGCTGGAGTTCGACACCGCTTCCCATATAATGCCTGAAATGGTGCCATCTGTATACTGGAATGAAAACTATTATTATATGAAAACTCAACCAAAGAAAGATGTTGGTCCCAACTTCCCAGATAATCCATAGAACAAGCTCGTAGCATATCCTCCAATTTCTGAATTGTTCGTTCTGACTGCCCATCTGATTGAGGATGAAAAGCTGTACTAAAATTTAATTCAGTACCCAACGACTTCTGAAGGCCTTTCCAAAAGTTAGAAGTAAACCTACGATCACGATCCGATACAATGGAGAGAGGAACTCCAAGTAACCTGACTATCTCTTTAAGATACAAACGGGAAAGTTGATCAAGAGAGAAAGTATCTCGTATAGCAAGGAAATGAGCAGATTTGGTCAAGCGATAAACAATAACCCAGATTGCATTATTACCTCGAGATGTCTTCGGTAATCCAACAACAAAGTCCATGGATATATTCTCCCATTTCCACTCTGGCACTGGTAAAGGCTGAAGCATCCCTTTCGGTAACTGCCGCTCTACTTTAACCTGTTGACAAGTCAAACACTTCACAGTAAAATCAGCTATATCTCTTTTCATTCTATCCCACCAGTAATACTCCTGCAGATCTCTATACATCTTAGTACTGCCCGGATGAACTGAAAACGGAGAACTATGAGCTTCACATAACAACTCTCTCTTCAACTATGAATCACAAGGCACACACAATCTCTTCCCAAATCTCAAAACTCAATCATTATCAATGTTGAATTCAGGCAACTTACCTTTCTGAACTAGCTCTACCTTTTTCTGCAACTCACTATCTTGCTTCTGTTCTTGCTTGATTTTATCTGATAGAGATGATCTCACTGATACCTGAAACAAAACAGAAGGACTTCCTGCACCAACAACTTCTATGCAAAAGTTCATCAAATCGTTAACCAAAGGATCACGTTCCAACCGCAACATTGTTAATGAAGCATTACTTTTTCGACTCAAAGAATCAGCCACTTTATTTGCTTTTCCCGGATGGTAATGAATTGTACAATCATAATCCTTGATTAATTCCAGCCATCTCCTTTGTCTCATGTTTAACTCTTTCTGAGTGAATATATACTTTAAACTTTTGTGATCGGTATATATTTCACACTTTACTCCATACAAATGATGCCTCCAAATTTTTAAAGCAAAACTAACAGTAGCTAATTCCAAATCATGTGTAGGGTAATTAACCTCATGAGTTTTCAACTGTCGTGAAGCATAAGCAATTACCTGATCATTCTGCATTAGGACGCAACCAAGTCCTTTCAATGAAGCATCACTGTATATAACAAACTCACCATTCCTGGAAGGTAGTGCCAAAACTGGAGCATTCACCAATCATCTTTTCAATTCCTGAAAACAATCATCACATTATTTTGTCCAGATAAACTTAACACCCTTCCGAGTTAGCTTAGTCATTGGACTAGATAACCGTGAAAAATTTCTAACAAACCTTCGGTAATAGCCCGCCAAACCAAGGAAGCTACGAATCTCGGTTACATTTGTGGGTCTTGGCCATTCTTCCACAACTTTTGTTTTTGCAGGATCAACAGTTATTCCATCTTTAGAAACAATGTGACCAAGGAAAGAAATTTGTTGCAACCAAAACTCACACTTGCTGAATTTCCCATATAGTTTCTTTTCTTTTAAGGTTTGCAAGATAACCCTTAAATGTTTTTCATTCTCCTCTTTACTTTTAGAAAACACCAAAATATCATCAATGAAAACCACCACAAACTTATCCAAGAACTCATGGAAAATTCTATTCATTAAGTCCATGAATACAGCAGGTGCATTGGTTAGCCCAAAAGGCATTACTACAAATTCATAATGGCCATATCTCGTACGGAATGCGGTCTTCGGAGTATCTGCCTCCTTTACTTTCAACTGATGGTACCCCGATCTCAGGTCAATCTTTGAAAAAAATTGAGCTCCCTGGAGCTGATCAAACAAATCATTGATATGAGGCAAAGGATATTTGTTCTTAACAGTGATATTATTCAAGGCTCTATAATCAATGCAATGTCTCATAGAACCATCTTTCTTTTTAACAAATAAAACAGGAGCACCCCATGGTGATGTGCTAGGTCTAATGAAACCTTTCTCTAATAAATCTTGCAATTGCTCCTTCAACTCTAAAAGTTCAATTTGTGCCATTCGATAAGGGGGTTTTGAAATTGGCTTAGCATCAGGAACTAAGTCAACAGTAAACTCAACTTCCCGATCTGATATTATTCTAGGCAACTCATCAGGAAAAACATCAGGATACTCATTTACCACTGGCACATCATTAATCTGAACAGTTCCTTTATTTTCAATGACGTGTGCAAGGTAACATTAATTTCCATCTTTTACAAGTTTCTCGGCCTCTTGATATGTTATCAAAAGTAAGGGTTCATTCTTGTAAACAAACTGAAAGTCTTTCTGAAAAGAAACTTCTTTATCTCTACAGTCAATCTTAGCATGGTAAATAGAGAGCCAATCCATACCCAGGATAACATCAAACTCTACTAGAGGTAGAACAATAAGGTTTGCAAGTAGGTTCTTTCCACAGATAAGGATAAGAAGATTCTTATAAATTCTTTTTGCCTCGACATTTCCCTCAGGTGTTTTTACCAAAAGTTCAGGAGTCATTTCTTGAGATGGTATTCCCATTTTACTAGAAAAGGTTTCAGAGATGAAAGAATGTGTAGACCCCAAATCAAACAACACACTGGCATAATCTGAAAAAACAAACAAAGTACCTGATACAACTTCATTTGATGGCCCGACATCTGCTGAAGTAGTTGCAAAGGATTTCACCACCCCTTTCTGCTTGTAGTCTAACTGCTTCCCATCACTCAATCTCCTTGTCGGACACTCGTTTGCATAGTGACCCATCTCATTGCACTTATAACATTTCACTAACTGTAAATCAAATTTGTTCTTACCTTCACCTTGATCCTTTTCAGTGCAATCACGAGCCTTATGTCCCATCTTACCACATCGGTAGCACTTCCCAGAATTCAGAAGACATTCCCCAGCATGCCTTTTGCCACATTTATCACAAACTGGAAACTTAGTTCTCTTACTATCAGACTTTTTTGAAGAATTCTTACCTTTCTCCTGCCACCTCGGTCTCTTCTTTTGCTGGTTGTTATAGAAAACTTGGTCATCGGCAAACTCCATTTCCACCTTCTCAGCACATCGAAAAAGCTTTTCATAACTTTTAAACTCACGAGAAGCTAATTCCCTTCGATACTTTGTCTTTAATCCTGAGTAAAAACGATTGATTTTACTATCAAGGTCCCGGATAAAATTTGGAGCATACCTTGCCAATCGAGTGAACCTTTCTTCATAGGCAGCCACTGAGTCTTCCTCTTGCCTCAATTCCAAGAATTGCTTTTCCATCCTAAGTCGAACAGCCTTAGGAAAATACTTCTCAAGAAACATAACTTTGAATTCATCCCAGTCAAGAGCATCAATCTCATCGGCGTCCCTGATATTTTTAACCATAGACCACCACTGATCTGCTTCACCCTCCAAATGGTAAATAGAAAGACTAACCTTTTGATTGTCTGAACACCCCAAGACATCAAAAATCTTCTCCAGTGCTTTAATCCACCCTTCAGCTAGCACAGGGTCAGATGATCCTCTGAATGATGGTGGATGTTGCCTCATGAAATGTTCAACCACTGACATGTTCCTCTACGGTTGATCTGGCTGATCTCGTGCATGGAAACCACCGCCATTTATCGCTTGAGTCAACTGCGCCATTACTGCAACAAACTGTTCAGTTCCAATTCCGACCATCTCAGGATGCTGATTCGGAAGGTTATTTCCTTCTGTATGCCTTCCTAGCACAGCTTCCCTGTTTCCTCTGCAGAAAACCATTCTGAACAAACATGTCTTAGATGAAGCAACATGGTAATCTTTAAATGCTTTATCATTTCAAAAAAAAATATTTTTGGATAATCATTTAATAGAATTATAACTCCTAAAGTTATCTAAACCGACCTCTGATACCAACTATAATGCCCCAGCCTTAAACCTTACTTAATCTTGAGTTATTACAAGATTTCACATTGAGGATCATTTCGGGTTTAGAGTTTTAGAGAATTAGATCATAAAACTTGCATTACATTCTACATATAAACAAAGTGGTTACAGAAAGATAGTATTCTTCATTCCCATCAATGGAAACACATTTAAAATAAAACATGGATTATTTCTTGACACATACTTTACTCTATCATCTTATCATGTACCTTTCCCTTGACCTGTGAAAAACATTTCAAAAACTTGGGATGAGCATAAAAACTCAGTATGGGTTATAAAAAAAACATGGAAAGGAAACATGAGTTCATATATACATAAGAATGAAATCATACTTTACCCATAAAACATAGGCACTTTAACATACCTCATAAAATCATGAATAAATCATAGAAATCATAAGGCATAAAGGTAACTTGAGGCATTCATAACATTCTTATGTAGGGAGTAACCCTCTTGGTTACGTTTGGAATACCCATCATAGTATATTCCCTAAAATCTCTTCGGAGAAACCTTAACGTTTCACTCCTTCACGTTACCCAATGCATTGGAGAGCTATAACGGGCTCACCCGCCCTTTGTTTATCACGGAACCACCCGTCTTCATAATAATGCCCAAGAACCATAACATAATCATATCACATAAAACATGCATAAAGGTAACATAAAATTTCCACATTTCAATCACGAGATATCAATACAACACATTGATATAAAAACATTATGAAAACCATTTTCAATACTAAAATAAAAGAAAAGTAAAACATGGTATTTATTTTTCTTTTAAAAAGAAGGTATGGCTTATAGAGGAAGCCGAAACTCAAATAACGGTCACGACGGCGGAGAAGTCGTTGTCGACGCATATGTACGACAAAAACATTCCCTTTTGTCGTTTAGTGAACGCTTCGTATAAAAAATATTCCTTTTGAATAAATGTAAAAGTCAAAGGGGTTTATACACCGTATAAAAGAAAGTTGTGTATAAAATAAAATATGCCTCAACGAAAGGAGATTGAGACGAAGTCCCATACCTCGTATCCAACTTGACCCGACCGTTCTTTAATCTCCTGAATAATAAACTTGAGTTAATCTCTACTTGCTTATGAATCTTTTTCAAGTCCATTATTCCTTTTATACCATGTTATGAACATCATGTAATCAGTTAAGTTAATAATGTTCATTTTGTCGGTATTTGGTTCTTAAGTCAAAAATAGACTTCTTACACTTACATGTTGTTAATTTGGTCAAAGGTTCATTATATCCAGAATTGTATTCATGATGTAGATATCATATATGTCATATATATCCAGTACATACATTCATTTATAATATTACATAATCATTTAGAGGTAAGAAATGAAATGCACCGTTCCTGGAGACGGTAAGCCGTACGTACGCATGAACGCTACTTCCATTTCTATTTCATATTTTCTGGAATGGAATCATAATGATATAAGAGTATATTATAATTCCAGTATAATAACATATATAATATCATTAACTTTATCCTTTACACATCCCACATATGGTATTAACGAATCAAATCACTTTCAGGGGGCGGTAGTCCGCACTTCCTAAAATGAAGATATCGTGTTTACCCATAATGGAAACCATAAAGGTATGCCAAAAATGAAAAAAACAGAAGCTTAAGGAAAACATAAACATATTATATATCATATATAAAAATTGTGACATCATAATGGCCACCTTTTTAAGGTGTTAAATGAGTGTTGAACAATCATCGTTTCGGGAGGCAGAATTTCGCCATCCACGGAAACCGCATGTTCTTTAACCATTTGATGCAGTTGTGTGAGATTGTAGCTAAAATAAATCTTATAACAACATCCTAGTATATTGAAGATACTGATGTTGTTACAAAAGAATTAAATAAAAAAGAGTTTAGGGGGTTGGATAAGCAAAATAAAACAAATGAACATTAGAGAATGAATTACCTTAAAAAGTGTAACTCCTTTTGATTTGAGCCTAAAGACTTCCTTTGAAAGGATTCTGCCCAAAGTAAATCATCTAGGATGAGGAGAGGTATGTGGAGAGAGAAAATGGGCAGGGGTTGGCCGAGCCAAAGGCTTGAAAAGTGTGTGAAATGAGGTAGAGGTGGGGGCCTTTTATAAGAGGAGAGGAGGGGCACTTTTGGAAAGTAAAGAAACATTACTTTATTTGAAAATGTGTTTTGGTTTCAAAAGGACCCACATTGATATAATTAGTGTACAAGGTTATATTTCTTCTAAATCCACTCATTAAATAAGTTTTGGACATGTGTAGTTCATAGATTTTACATTATCTTTCCATTTTATTTAAATTGTCAAATAATGATGTCATCGCTACATCATTATTATGTAATAAATAATTAAATTTATTTAATGTCTAAAAATTATAAAACAAATACTATGATATATGAAATCGTTTTAGCTTTCCAATTACTATTTATAATCAAAATTTGGACTTGTATAACCCTACTTAAAAATTGTTTTCATAAAACATATTATGTTTGTGTCATTTTCACTTTAACATTAAATAAAAAGTAATTTATGTCATTTCCCAACAAAAGTGGATCCATGGGGTCCCCAAGTTGACCCATGGCATGTCATGGTCGGACATGACATAACCAATGAGGTTGGGACATGTTTCTAGGTCATTTCATTTTATTAAAGTATTATTTATACCTTAAACTACACTAATTACCACTAATCGTGATTAAGAACTTAATAAGTTACTATTCACCAAAAAATTATTTTAATCTCATTGAACCACATTTTACTTCTTAATGACAACCATGTATGTCGGATTTTCAAAATTCAATACACATTAGTGGTAAACTTCCATTTAACTGAAAAATCAGTTTGCTTGATTACCACTTAGTGGTTTCACTATTCATCAAAAATTGATGTTTTTCATAAAATTACCAAAAATTCACCCTAAGCTATATTTGATATTCCGAATTCAAAAATGAAGTCTATTTTACAAAATTCAAATCATATAAGTCACATTAATTAATTTAATAATTAATTCCCGCTGCCAGAGCAAATAGCGTGTTTTTACAAAACAATAAGTATCAAAAGATTGACACCAGTTTAAGTCTAATTTCAAAGTGAAATTGATTCCAATGACCACCATTGGATAAAATGGTAAAAATATATACTAATGTCACTTCAAAACCAATTCAAAACATAATCTAATCATATAAATAAATTAGATTAAAAAGCAGTTTTGATGTAAAATGCAGTATTTTTCACTATTCATTAAAAAATGAACATTGTCAGAAAAATACCAAAAATTCACACAAGGTAAATTTTGATGTCGCAATCATAAAGGATAAGATTATTTTGACAAACATAGTTTATAAAATTTTCAAAATATAGATTCAAAAATGGGTTCCCATCAAAAGGTACTAAAACAATCTTTTAAGAATATTAGTGTATTCCATGCATAAGATTGTATTTATTTTCATTTTAAGCCTCTATAACACTATCTTAATCATTAATAGACATAGATAAAAATATCTATTATTAATTACTTACTTGGGATGTTACAAATTACTTGGATTAAAAAACATCATAACATACAAACATGGAAACAAATAACTAAGAAAATCCTCAAACAATAAAACCCCCTACATCAATGTACTAGAAACTATAAATCCAAATCACCCTAAATCAGAGTACATATTTAACACTCTTTCTATACATAAAAAATCCTCAAAAAAATATTCAAGAGGAAAAAAATAATATATTAACACAAGTATTTATGTTGTTAAAAAAATATGTTATATATCCTTGGGATAACACTACTAAACCATTACATTAATTGGATGTTATAATATTTAAATTAATAATGACAATTTATCTATATATAAGAATGATCTTTAAAAAAATTTCAAGGCATGTGTACACATGGTGCCACCCCACCATTATAGAGAGGTATAACCATAAAACAATTCCACTATCCAAATATATTTTATAGATATCCACCACTGGTCATGGTGACCATAGATTCATATAGACACCCCAAGATTGACCACTAATATCTAGTGAGAATGAAAGTTACTCTTATATATTCCATAACTTTTGTTCAGCTATTATTCTGAATACTAACTATCGAACAACCTTACGAAATGTATAATCTAGACCACCTACATCCACTGTAAATCCACTTTTTCAATCTTCATTAAGTAAAAATGTATCTTTTTGAATTCATCATTCTATTCATCTGAACCAGAACACCGATAAACATTATATATCTTAATAGAAAATAGTTATAAGAGGTATTATGGTGTCATCATTAACCCATAGTAATGTATCATCCTTGGCATAATAGTATCTCTAAATTTTATTTTGATAACACATATTATATATGATCCTTCTAGTATTTAATGGTATTCCACCCGAATGTTAAAGAACCTTTACATTCAAGATTATTCTTCACTAATAGAGTTATCTTATTATTCACCTTTGGAATCATTATGATTTAAAAACTTCTTTCTTATTTAATATATTTAATAAATATAACTTATACAATAGTAATATCACTTGTATTTTCTACTTTTGAAGAATAATAAAATTCTAGTCCTTTTGAAATATATAGATCGTTTGCCTTTAACAATTTTCAAGTATCATAAGGTCCTAAAATTATTCTAGTTACAGACTAACATCCATGATTAATTCTCCTAGATTCTTAATACATTTGGACTCCCAATATCTTATTCCCCATGTATTTAAATGTTTTTAACTCCTATAGATTTCTTCTAAACATTATTCTTTCTCACAAACTTTCATAAATTTACTTTCTATGATAATATTATATAAAATAGTAGAACCACATATGTATCCTTATTCTCTTCACTTTCTACCGTTTATTCTTCCTTACTACTCACGATATTTACAGGACTATATATCATCGATATTTAACTCCAAAAAGTATTATATCATTTGTCACTATATATTCTCTAAAAAAAATGAATATTATTTCCATGTTATTAATTTATAAATTCCCTGATATTCCAAAATTTTATGTTGTTAATATTTTTTTAATCACTCAATATAATCATGAGTACTTTATCTAACTTTGATCACCATTAATAATTTTCAAATTCTTTTATTTGAATATATTATAATATTTGAGAAGTGATCTTCTCAATTTATTCACATTCATTTATCCTGTTGACTCAACTTGAATCCCAAATCAATCATTTGTATCCTGATATTTAAATCATGAAGTACAAATAAATATTGAATGAATTCAAATCTCCAAAAATATCATATTATCTCAAAATTTTAAAACATTCAAAAGCAATGAAATGTCATCCATATCAAAGTAGCAAGATTAAATATCCTATGAATGCACCAAATTTTTTCTTTTTTCTCATGAAAATATCATGAATATTGTATACATTCCATTGAATATATTCTTTATTAGAACCAAAATATTATGTATCTATAATTATAAAAAAATTTAAAAATTTATTCTCTGAAATATCTTACATTACACCTGTGATATGTTTTGCATACTCTAAATATATTACATATCACAATATAATATAAATATCTTATGTATGAACTATGATATATTATGCATCAAAAAAATATCTTATACACCATATGAACTATGTTATATATTATAGTGTAACTATCATATTACATTACATGTAATTTATAGAATTTTATGGATTATAGTGATCCCTAGTTCTTTACCAAAATACTTCTTTTGATAAAATATTACATATGACATTTAAATAATTAGTTTCAACTCATAATGAAAAAATATCATAAACTCAACTCAAAACATTATAGAAAATTCTCTTGGAATCTATAATCAGTCCAAACAATCTCAAAATAACACAAATTATATTATGAATATATACGACCTTATCAAAACTATTCATCACAATTCACATAGAATCATCAACTATATATGTACTCAATTTAAGGATTTCTATGAATGTTCACTTCCTCAAAAAATTTTAACATGAAACATAGACTTCTCCAACCACCATCCATGTTATATTCTATATTTTTTTCTTAACACTTCATATATTATAATCTATGGATTGATTATTAATCATTAAAAACCATCTTCACTCAAGCCTCCAAGTATCCATCTTCACAAAATCATCAAGATAATGTTTTAGATAGTTCTTCTATCTTCTATAAATACTGGTCATTGTATATAATTTAATACATCTTAATAATATTCATATTCAATGTGTTTCTTCATTGAATCTATATATATAATAAATCCATGTAGAAAACCCTTCCCATTATTAAGGGAAACTTTTAAAAATTCATCCTCATGTCCAATATATGAATGGATCCCCCAACCTATATAATGAGACCAAAAAACATATAGATCATGTAATCTAATAATTGTATCACACATATCCAATGAGTTCTTCAATTTCACACTTTCATTATTACACTTTATTAATTATGGGTTCCTTAAAACTAAAACATTTCTCAATTTTGATACATATTACCTTCACATCTCATTAACATATTGAAAAAAATATAAATTTATTCAAAAAACCCCTTTTAGAACTTCGATATATATCTTTTAAATTTTTGTCAATGCCCCTATTTAATTTGAAAATAAATTCTATTACCCTCCTTATTGAAAAATATTAAAATCGGAAATGGTAAAGGGATGTAATATTCATCTGATTGTTATCCTATAATTGAAATTTTTTCTTCTCCCCCATTATAAACCTAATCCATTTGAGATAAAGATGAAATAACTTTTATTTAATCAATGAATAATGAATTAATAATATTCAACTTTATATAATATAGCTTAGTGTAAAAAATAATGATATATTAAACTTGATATCAAAGATGTCTACAAAACCATTCAACATGTGATACAAACTTATATTTCTCTTTCTAGGGGAAGTTATACATATTTTTATGTAATTTTTCTCCTATACTCAACTCAATTATCAAATTAAAAACATTCAAATGTGATTAGGTTTATCCACATTCAAGATACATTCTAGTTCAAACCCTCCCCAATAATCATATTTGATACAATCAACCAAAGATGGCAAAGTGGTTATTCAAACCTCAACTTAATCATTAACAAGATCATCAATGTTCTTATGAAATAATGATATTCTAGTACTTATTATTCTTTACAACTCCCCCTAAAAGATACATTACATAAATCTTTATTAGGGTTGTTATTTATAAATGAATTATATGAATCATTTGATACATATTGAAATGTTTTAAGGAGACATCATGATATAAATCAAAGCATTCCATGATAGAAAACACATCATGATCTAAGACTTTAAGAAAATTAAAGTTATCCTCCTATATGCATCAACATTAATTCCCTATATCAGGAAACACACACTAAAAAATAAATAAGGATAAGGTGAGTACTCCATAACTCTTTACTGAGAGGAACATGGACAATATTTTATTCTCTTCTCAAAACACCATTCTTTAAAAATCCAAATTTATGAGAAATATTCATGTTCCATTAATTTTAAAAACAATATCATTTATAGTCAGTATGCTTTTTCTAATTTTTACAATTTTCTCCTAATGTTGATTATGGATTTGTTTCACATGAGTTAGAAAAAAACATTCTTTGTTTTGTGATTTATCATTATTCATTGACTTGTCTAGTTTATCTAGCCATATAATCATGAATTATTTATGAATACTTCTTGATTCATCCTTTTGTGAAAACTCCATTTTCATACTTGAATTCTTATAAACTAGAGTTAGTAGTTCATTATCATTATTTTCCAACATCACCTTCTATCATGATATCTATTTCATGCATTTTTAGGAGTGTGTATAGTTATTTTTCACATTACAAATGGATTCTAACCCAAATTTAGGTAAACCTTATTCTTAAACATCTTATGTTATTTTTCTAGGATGTCTTTCACTAAAAAACCCTTCTATATATTTTATGAATTAAATATTTATTTTTTTGATATAGTTGGATTCCTCCTACTTTAATGTTCATGTAATGTGTAAAAAATATCCAGGATATAGTTGTTTCTTTCATATTAGAATCATTTACTACTTGTTGGTGTGACATACTTCTTAGTAATATTTTTGGGCATTCTATTTTCAGCATCCTTCACTTTCTTAAACCCAAATATTGACTCTCCATTTTTATTTAGGTGATTATTTTGTATTTTTACATTAATAGCCTACAGTACATGCATGGTTGATCCATACCAGAACTATTCACCATTTTATCAATTATGTTTCAATATTCATGGAATTTATCAAAGGTTACAAATCTATTCTATATGGATAGATTTTACATTTTCTAAGTATTTTACCTTAGCTTGGGTTAATCTCTCTTCATTCTAGATCTAACCATTAATCTTGGACTTCTGTAATCATTATGAATTAAACAATTATTCCATAATTTAGAGGAATTGTTTCCAAACATTCCACAACACCAATAATCACCAATAAACATTGATCGTTTTCTTTTACACCCAATCATAAAAAAATTATTTCATTGTTTTTTATTTAAACAAACCATTATTTGTTAGCTATATAATGGGATACTCACTCTTCTTATACATGACTACATCCACCATTGATTTTGTGGTGGGTTTCTTATCATTTTTCTTCACCTAGATATTCCTATATTTTGAATAAAATTCTATACTCGAAATTGAACATATATTAGTAAAGATATAAAGTTTTTTGAAAAAGGGTTATCTATTTCCTTTTGCGTGTAGTAAAAAATATTTAGATGATCAAAAGATCATATTGACTCTAAAATAAGCCTTTATATAAGTGATAACCTTATCACAGTCATCCCTATAAGCTCTTTTTTTCATAGGATGTATTATCTATTTTCACCTTTAATTTTTTAATATTTACATTATGAACAAGATACTTCAAAATGAGTATGTTATATAAATATTTAATTAATATCATTCCTACTTCCCATTACCAAAGAATATTTTCAATGAGATATTAATACATATTACACATTTCATGTATAGTATTATCAATATATTTATTCTTTCTTTTATTTCGGTTCCAACTGAGTTTCATTGAAATTAATAATAGCATTTTACATTTCTTCCAATGCATGTAACTCTTCATCATATAACATCTTTAAATTTTCTTTCTCACCAAATTTAATTTTATATTCTTATTTATCCAATGATTATTTTTACTTATAAATAAATATTTCTTGGTCTTTGGATTCAAGGAGCTTGGAGGGAGTTTTCACACTTATAACTTCATAATCAACATTTTTTCACAACTACTCTATCTATTTACAGTTATGTTTTCATATCATGTAGTTCCTTGATAAAATCAAATATATAATTAAAAACATCAACAATAAAATTCTTTGAGTACTCCTAAACATAATATTGGAGTTTTTAAATAATTCATTATACTCATATTCTTCAGTATCTAAACTTGATTATTCAAGATTATGATTCTAAAATGATTTATCCAAATAATTACATGACTTATTACCATCAAATAGTTGTGTATCTAGTTTCTCCTATGATATCCTTATCAACTTATTAGTCTCTCTTTTATTATTCTTCTTAATTTTATTGATGGAAACCTCCATTTTCGTATTAAAAAAGATAGAAATTTAATTATCCATCGGAGAAAACTCAACACATTCTTAAAATATTCACCTCACATACAATATATAAAAATAACTAGGAAAAATATATACAATTTGGGGAAACATGGATTAGCGTTAATACCTCTTGAAATTCCCACTATGATCACACATTCACACTAGGGTGAATCAATATGATCAAATTTCACTAAACTGTTTTAAATTTTTATTTACACTCTAAATATTCGATCCTCAACAATGATTAAAATGAATTTATGTTATTTTAAATTCTAAACACATTACCCAACAATAAAAGTAGTAAATAATCAATGATAACAAATAATATTATTATAAGGCTCATTCTCAATTTTATTATCTTCTAATTTCTATTTTGAAATAATTTTGAGAAACATATTTTATAAATAATAAAATTGTGATTACAAGATATGGGTTTACACCATACATGACTATTATGAATACAATAATATAAGAGAATAATTCATATTTTAACCTTGTGGTGATAAATTTTACAGTGGTTAGTAATGTATCATATGTTACCCTTGAGAAGACATCATCGTTTACCCGATTTCATCTCTCAATATTAGTTATACAATTAAGATTATACTAGATCTATTCATTCTATAATGATATTAAACTAGAATGAAAAATATCCTTTATGTTTAGGATGTGATTTAAATAAAAGATTGATCATCCTTTCACCCTTCTTAATAATTCAATATTAGTAGTTTTTATCATTTCAGAGTTATCATTGTCTAGAATATATGTAGTATCTAGATCACTAGTATTAGATAATCAAATTTTAGACCCTTTTCATGATGTAGATCATTGTTATTTATAACTTCTAAAGTACCCTAACATCTATACCTTATTCCAGATGAAAAATATTGACCATTCCCAAATCCATAAGAATCCAAATATATTTAGACTCATAGATTATTATTCTTAATGCTGTTAATTTTTTGGAACTTTTTCTGGTTTCTTTTGAATATTTGTCTTGATCATGATATTCCGAAGATTCACCTTTAACAATAATAATATATATAATAGAGGAAACACATCAGTCTCCTTCTTTTCTCTTAATCATTATCCTCTCATTATTCCTCGATGCTCATGATATTTCTAGGACAATAATTCGTATTTATATATTTCATACAATTATTTACTTATTCATATCTATTATTTTTGGGATAAAATCCCTCAAGGTATCACTGAATCATTTTTGAGATGATTCTGTTTGTTGACAAAGTGGGCCTTTGTGTTTTGTTTATTGACAAAGAAAACCATGGCGAACAAATTTGTTAACAAAGGGGATTTCATGGTGGCATGTTGAGTTCAAGGGATATTGTTAACAATCAATGATTGATTCAAGAACTTCGAAAAAGGAATGGTTGATCTATAGGTGGTTCAAAAAGAGTAGATACAAGGTGGCGTCATTTTCCAGTGTTTTTCTAAATTATTGGACCTCAAAATTGAAAAATGGAGAAACGGGTTTTTGGAAAAGGGACTTGCGCACCAGTGTCTTGGAGGCTTGGAAACTTTCATGCCATTTGTTTTTCAAGATCATAACATCAAAATATTTCAAAGAAAAAGGGGCGCCCATGTTTTGGGTTTGGTCGAGCAAGTTACTAGGGCGGTAGAGACTAGGGCGGCTAGACTTGCGCGTCGAGAGGAGACTTGTGCGCCGACACTCAAGGTGTCTAAATGCCAATAAATAGAGGTCGACCCCTCCTTATTCGGGCTGAGTTCAACACTTAGAGAAAATCAGAGCACCCGTCGCGCATGTGTCGTGGTCGCACAAGTGGTGGTGTGGTCACACAGGTGTTAAGATATTCATTAGTTGTGCACCAGTTAATAGTTGCGTGCCCAAAGTGGTTTGGGTGAGAAAGGTTGTGAGACTCCAAAGTTTAGAGTTGAGAAAGGGGGTGTCATGCATGTGGTTTGGTGACACTTGCGCGCCATGATTTGAAGAAGCGCGAGAGTTGATATTTGCGTGCAAAATTGGTTTGGGCGTAAAAGGGTGTGAGTCGCGCACCTTTGGAGTTAAAGAACTGAGTGTCGCGCAAGTGGTTGAGGTGAACTTGTATGCCATCTTGGAGAAGAACACCTAATACGGTAGAAGCATGCCAGTCTTTTTAAGGCTACGTGAAAGCTGGAAGATTTCCCAATAACTTCGGTGAAAAGTGAGATTCATCTACGGGTTAAAGTTAGACTTCAACACAGCATCTACGTACAACAGAGGATGTATTCATTAGTGATAATGAAGAGACCTACAGGTCTATAAACTGTGAGTAGATCCTTTCTATAGTAGTGAACAATGTAAGAGGAAGAAGGTGAGCCTCTCCACCGGCAGTGATCCAGAAAGAGAGAAACAGGGAGTGACACTTGGGAAAGCAGTGAGATGACCCTAAACATTGTAAAGTCTGTGAGCCTCGGAATAAATGTGATTTATCCCGAACATTGTAAATAGTAGTTTCATTTTAGTGGATTTTGTACATAGTCACATCCCCTGTGTATGCTCCTTTAATTTTTCCCAGTGAGGGTGAACCAAGTAAAAATCATTGTGTCATGTGCATGCTTTAGTTTTTGTTTATACTTTGCTACAGGAAAGCGAGATAAGAGAGTCTTTCTTAATAGTGAGACAAGATCAATAAGGGCAGTTATTTTAACCTGGCATAGCCTGATTTACCCCCCCTCTTAGGTTATCTAACCTAGTGTACCTTACAATTATATTCATGGAATCATGTTATATTATTTCTTAATTTTTAATATAAAAATCCATTGATATTAAGAACCATGATCTCTTTAATATTTACATTTAAAATATTATTGGAATCATGTCTAATAGGCCCTAATTTGATCACAATTAATAATTTTCAATAATTAATATTTTAAAATTCCAAAATAATTGGTTAGTGATCTTCTCAATTTGTTCTCATTCCATAGTCATTTTGATTCTATTCGAATCAAAACTCAATCACCAGCTTCATGATATTTAAATCACTACATATAACTCAATATCTTTTGAAATGAAATATCTTGAAATATTTTGTTTTCTAAAACCATAAACCTTACATAAGGTTCATAATGACTTATATATCCCAACAGTGAGATAAAATATCCCACACATACTCCAAAATATATTCTACATGCTCATGATAATCTTATGCGTTCTAAATAATATCTTATGTATGTATTTTTATATATTCAAAATAAGATAGAATATTTTAATAATAATAAATTATAAAACATTATGTAATTTCCACTCAATAATTTCATATAAATGAATTATTTTATATTACATATTATCTAAACATATTATATATCATATTATGGTCCAAATATATGATGTATGAATGGGAAAATTTTACGTATCTGTAAAACATCATACATAAATTATGAAATATATTATGTATCACAATGTGACTCTATGATCTACTTACATATCATCTAGATAATAGTATTCATTAAAATGAGATCCAGTCCTTTCTAATATACCAATTCTATGAGAATGGTTTTCACTCCTTTTCCAATTCATAGCTTCAATTAAAAATCCAAGAACTTATTTAGTTTTTCATAGAAAATATTCAAACATTCATATTGAATTAAAAATCCTTGTAGATCATATCAATTTAGGTAAAATGACATTATGAATATAAAAAACCTTATTAACCCTCTTAAATAGCATTCCTAATGCATTTTATAGAATTTTTATACCCCATTCGAGGGTTTACATGAAACATCGCTTCCTAAAAATTTATCAACATCAAAATTGACCTCCATAAGACATTATCCATGTTATATTATCCATTTATTATAGTATACCTCGTGCTATATAATCCAAGGCTGGATTATCACTTATTTATAGCAAACATCACTTAACTCTCCTCGTAGTCATCATTAATAAATCATCAAGATCGTGTTGTAGATTATGTATTCATCTTCCCTTAACAATGGTCTTATATTCACATAAAACCCATCTCAATAATCATCAGAAGAAATATGTTATTTTCTAGAATCTATTTTTCCATTAACTCTAAGAAAAAACCTTTCCCATTTCCAATGAAGTCAACTCAATATTAATATTTAGTACCAATATAATAATGGATCTCTATCAATATATATATATATATATATCATATAATCTCATTTATATCTCCTACATATATAATGAGTTCTTCAATCTCTGTCATTCCATGATACTATTAATCAAATTTGGGGTCCTTAAAACTCAATAATATCTCAACTACAATACATATTGAATTCACTTTTCATTGAAATATTGACAATAAATGCAATAGTCTTTATCAAAAACCATTTAGGAAAATTTAAATTCAAGTTTAACATGCTTAGATATTTTTATATCTTTTATGACATATTGAACCACATTTTTCAATTTCATGCCACAAGTGTACTTATATGATTACGAGTGGGATGATGATATTTTCTTAAAAATAATTAATGTGCATTCCCATATTTGTTTTATAACTTTTTTAAGTTTAGGTCCAAATTTATGGATCCATTACAACAATTTTTCAGTAAACCCATGAAATTAGGGTAGAGTGGTATTGAGCGAGAAAACATTTTCCAAATACATTTTTTAAATTTAACCTAGACATTAGATTCTAACCACAGACAATAAGGGGAATTCACTTTAGACCATGTAACAAACTACAATCCATGGAATGAAAAAGTGACAAAAAATCACTCATTTTGTTTTAAGGGGATAATAGACGATTGGTGGTGAATATAGATGTTAAAGACTTGAAATATAGTAATAATGATATTTAGTTGTCCTATTCATGGATAATACTAAGTTACTAAGGATTTTGGGACCAATAAATATTAAATTATTTTATATAGGCTTCTCATTCTTGCATTATATTAAGAACGCCTAAACATGGAATGGTGCATGATATTTTGTTGTGAACAGAATTTTATTTAAAACCCACAAATCTTATATAAAAACACATGTGAATTAATAATATAATTATACATGTTTTTGTTAATTTTTATTTTTTTTTATTCTTTATTATTTTTGAAATATTTTTTATTGTTTTAATAAAATAAAATTAAATAAAATTAAATTTAGTGTGATTGAGTTTTAAATGAGAACTACAAAAAAATTTCATGCATTGTTAGTTAACCATCCATTGTAATTATGCAATGTGGTAGATCTCTCCTTAATAGATGTGTAATTTATTATCATGAGATAAAAGATATTATTCATGATAAAACACCCACCAAACTTTTAAAAAACTATTAAAATCCCCTTAAATAGGTTTGCTTATTTAATTTTTTTCATCGAATTTGTTATTATTTTCATTTAAATTTTTTGGAAATCTATATGGAATTGTATAATGCCACCTAGATGGATGCCTACATTCTAGAGAGTGATAACAATTAAGATTGATCCTCTAGGAGATCCTCCCCTCAAATCAAACCATATAAGGAAATTTATTAATGTATTCTAGATTTTTTGTATTAAAGGAGTTCGGAGAGGACCCCATATAGTGAATAAGGTCAAGGAGTTTGGATGAAAAAAATACCATTATTTTTTTGGGGATTTTGGTGCCTAAGAAATAGAGTAATATTTGAAATAGATGAATAAAAATTTATAATTCATGATCAATCCAAAGAATATATAGGTGAAATTCACCAATTATATATTTCAGTGGAAAACTAATATATAGTGGGAGATTATAGAGTAAACAAATTTTTTTGTGGAACTCACCTAGGTTGGTTTTAAGAACATATTTAATTGATAGTTCTACCCAAAGACTATCATAATGGATAAATATATTTAGTTATTTAATTTAACGTAGGGGTATTATTTATATATGGAGTATAATTCTTATTGTACCGATGAATTCCCAAAGATCGTAGGGGTGAATTACGATGTATTTTTTTTCTTTTACTTTAAATGGATATTTTCCCCATATTGGTATAAACTCATTAAACATGTATATTTTGAGTTCACATTCACCAGACACACAAAAATAGAAAAAAACTAAACACATTAATTTTTACAAGGCTCGCTACTAAAGGATAGTCCAAGGAGAATATGATAAAGATGTTTCAGTCATACTAGAACCTACTAATCTTCAATAAAGTTTGTAGACTACAAATGTTCATCCATTATGAATCTATGAATTATTCATTGGGTTTACAATGAATTTAGGGATAACAAATATTCTCCCTCATATCACTTATTTTGACATCTCCTTATGAATTGATCTGGATAATTTCTACCTCATTTTTTCAACTTTATGGTCACATCCTTATTATTACAAGTATAAACATTGATGTGAATCAGGATAACATGATTTTAATGCTCCACTATGTAATAGTCTCAAGAGTACCCACCGCTATGTTCTCTATAAAAATAACTAATGAAATATATTTTTCTTGTGATTTTTATATGTAATACTATTCACTATGTAAGGTTATTCAAGTACCATATATTGCATCAACAAGATGGTCGTTTTCATAATGTCCACCACTAGTACACATCATACGATCCATCTGAATATTTCCTCACAAAAGATGACCCATATAATACCTTACGAAGACCACTTAGTTTGAATCCTTATATGGTATACCATAAATGGATAACTTTTATGGATGACTTAGGTTTCCTTCCTCACATGGACCACTTGTACATACTCCTTTTATGTTCTTTCATATGCGACCACTTCTTCAGGTTATCGTCATCAAACTCATTTAATTATATATTTTTAAAAATTAAACCCTAATATTGAAATTTCATTCCCATACAAATGATTTAAATTATAGGGCTTTTATTAATATAATTTCCTTGAAAAAATAATTAATTATCACGATTGCATGTGACTCCTTCATTTAACACCCACACACATAATGATCACCTCATTTAAACCAAAAAAATATTTAATTATAATGTGGTACCAGGTATTCCTCTATCATGAAATATTAATTAACATAATCATCGATGAAATAAAATAGAATAATTTTCACTTCACCATACGTTATAGGGTCCTCACACAATCATGTAATCCTCCTTCATGATTCTCGAGATTATTGTGTGATAACATGATTCTTCTCTGGGTTTGTATAAGTTCTCCCTTTAATGATAAAAGAAACAATTTCTCACATGTAACATGTTATTTTTATTTTAAACCTATGTAATTATTATATGGTTTGTGTACTTATTATTTGGTCTACATAATTCATAAAAAGAAACCATCCTTTTCCCAAAAATATTCACATCAGTATTTTTTTTTTGAAATGAATGAAAACTTATCCAACATTCTTCAATGTCTTATTTTTCCTTCATCCTCAAAAAATAAATTTTCCTTAGACAACAATGTCATTGATAATATCATAATTTATTGATTAAAAACCACATCAAACTTTCTTATACCACCTTGATTCCAACATTATCCCTCTCTGGGTTTTTTGAATTCCAAAAGTGAAATTTAATATGATAAAAATGCATTATTTCTCCCAGAAAGAAGTAAAACAACTCATCCATCACTATTGGTATATGTAAGAAATGATCTATGTAGAAAGAAAATATTTCTAGAGTGTATCCCAAGACTTGCTTTATCCTGCATTCCATAACCGAGTATTCGATGATAATGTCATCCCAAAATCCAAAAATCCCACTGTGTTCCACAAAAATATCAATATTCAAATATAAAGACCTAATGGAACATGTCCACCTCTAAGTATATAATCACCTATTTCCCCTTAATGTTATAATATTTCTTTTAATCAGCTAGTTTATAACTGGAATTTTAGGTCTACTCCATATTTCAAGGTTATTTTTATACCTTTAATAATAAACCCAAAACAACCTTCCATGAATAAATTAAAATAGTTAAAACCATAAATTCAAATGAGGATATAGGATTTATTTGATCCTACACATATTGAGGGAGGTGGTTGGAAAAAATGGTTTAAAGTATGTTTCATAAATGTTGGTATGAAAATTGGATTATTCATGATTTCTGTCACATAGTCATTAGTTCCAACATGTTCAACATGACCATTCCTTTATCTACATTTATAATAATGAAGTGATACATGATTTAATTATTCTTGATATGAGACTATTTTAATAGAATTTTATTGAGATCAATCATACTCTTTTTATCATAGTAGATCCCAATTTTCTACCTCACTTTTTCCATGATAACTTCGAATTGTTTCATTATCCCAAAACGTTGAGTGAATACTTTATTCACTACAATATATTCTTATTTTTTAAAACATAATTACTTTATTTACATATCTTTCTCATACATCTGATATAATCAGGTCAAATAAATAATTCACCACCACTTGTATAATTTTAATATTTAATATAATCAACCCATTCAGCCTTAAAATTTTCCAATAGCTCATGATTTTTCAAAGCATCAAAGTGAAATCCAAAATTTAGAGCACCTTAGATCTACCTCATTATTTATTTAACTAAAGAAGGATAATATTACTTTGGATTAGTTTATAAATGAGAAACTAAACACATTTTAAACACAATATTATAATGTGTTACGGTGTAATATAATAAGCTCTCAGTAATCCTCCTATACAGAGTGGGATCTAAATATTTTCCCTATACAGGATTCCTATGATATATTACAACTACAAGAAGAGTTGCTCTTAGTTTTAAATAATTTATCTTCAATTTATTTATCATCTCTATTGCATAGAAAATATAATAGAAAAATGTATATCCCATTATTTTAACCACGTAGAGGCCATGAAAATAATTTAGTTCACCAATCATAACCATTTCCAAATCCAAGATCATTAGCTTAGAAAATTATTCTATATACTTTTGTTCACTTCCACTGAATATGATATCATGTACCTACACATGAACCATGATTTTTTTGTCTTGAGATGTTTTCACACACATATTACAGTCTACACCTCCCCTTTTATATTTCATCTTCTTCATGTATGTTTTAAGATGATCATACCATGATCATGGTTCTTATTTCAGATTATACAAGGCCTTCTTTAATCAACACATTGTAGTTTCATCATCCCCAATCAATAAGTCCACTGATTTTCCAATATAAACCACATATTTAATTGCACCGTCAAATAATATTGTTTTTTTATTCATTTTATAGTACCTGAAAACTATTAAAATTACTATTGAAATAAATACCATTATTTATTATAGTCAAGTGACTATAATAATATTTTCTTCAAAATCAATGTCTTTAGTTTGGGCATAGACTTTGTGAAGAGAACAATTTTTGTATGAGTTGTATTTGTTTTTAATGAATTTACTTAGTTTCCAATGATTTTTAGTTAAATAAAAATATTTCAGTGATGTCAATATTTTGATGAATTTATAAATAAGAAATTTTTGGAAGGTTTAGTTAAAGTATCCAAGATAGAGAATTATGTTGATATGGATTGGACAAAAGTTTTCAAGTATTATTACCTTATGAAACACATAAAGGGGTTTATTTCCTTTGTTGTTGGTGGCTATTATTTATTACATAAAATAAAAAAATAATATGGATAATTTGAGTATAAATATGGAGATTTATGAGTAGAACATAGTTTCTAAAACATGTTATTTATTTTTAAAAAACCTTGTTTATTATTGAAATGATGATTTTTTCTTAATCATTTTACATAATGTGTTATCATATATGAACAATTGCATAATTTTATGAAGAATAAAATGATTTTGAGGCTAGTGTAATGATGTGATTAGATATTTCATAATAGAACGAATCTGTCAGATGATTGTTTCCATGTAGCAGCATAAGGTAGAGTGTCCATATAATACAATTTTATAAAATTATCAAAATAGATTTTATCAGTTGAATGTTTCAAAATTCATCTAACATAGTCTATTAAATAGAAAAATATGCAATTTCCAATCAGATAAAGTATAGTTTGGGATACAACCTAAAGATCATTTATGATGACAATAGACCAGTGCGAATGCACTGAGTGAATATATCAACATGTGGGAATTAATTTTTTCTTTTTTAAATTCATTGTTAGATCAGATAGATAATGATCGGAAAAAATATATCATACATTTCAATGTGATGTGTTCTTTATTTTTAAATCATCACAATGTCTTTTGTCTGGAATTCATGATGAAATTTTTATGAAGAGAAATGTCTCTAAAAGAGAGTTAAATCAACTTAAGTCCAAATGGGGGGATTGAGAAGTGACTATCTATAGTTAATTTCACGAAGATTTTAATTTTATGGTGGATATATGTGTATATTTTCTTCCCAATCATTTTAAAGTGTTGAATGAAGTTTTATGGAGATCATTAAAAAGTTTGTTGAACAGAAGTGAAAAAATAATGAGATGAAAAGTGAAGATGTTGTGATAACAGAATGAACCAATTATTGATGAGGATATAGATTATTAAAGGAATTATAGAGTATATCATACAAATTTGGTGATCCCTTAGACAAAACCTACCAGACAAAATATTAATTATGATTAGAAATTTGTTTTCCTATCAAAGTCATTAGATATAAGAAAATTTTTGATGATCATTGAATGAAAATATTTCTAAATAACAAGATAGTAGTTTTTGAATCATTAGATAGAGAAGA
This sequence comes from Viscum album, assembly GCA_963277665.1. Classification (NCBI taxonomy): domain Eukaryota; kingdom Viridiplantae; phylum Streptophyta; class Magnoliopsida; order Santalales; family Viscaceae; genus Viscum; species Viscum album. The sequence continues at coordinate 794,914,896 of OY728126.1, read as the reverse complement.
TTTTTCCAAAGTAGTTTATAAGATAGAATAATGGTTTTGATGTTAGAATATAATGGTCTTTGAATGATCAAAAAAATGTTTCCTAAAAAATTAATAGGAAACATATTAAAATCATCGAATGGATATTCTAGAAGGTTTTTTAGAAATTTCATCATACACAAATTGAGGGGTAATAAAATCAACAAAATTGTTACAAAGTAATTGAGAAGAGTATTAACAATTCAACTAATAAAGTTATAAAAAATCATTAGATATAAGGAGAAGATATGATATCTAGGGGTTCATAAGATGGAGGAAAACTAACAAACATATGGGAACACATTATATGAGGGAAGAGACTTGTGAATGTATGCTAGAAATAATTTCAAGGGATTATTGAATAGAGTCATCAGAAAAAAAAAGAAGATATCATATAGAAAAAGTGTGGTGAAATGTTTCTACAATTCTCCTATAATGTGGTGAAGGGATACTAATTAGAGTTTTCATATGATAGGAGATGTGTTAAAAATATGTAATAGACAAAATGATTAAAGTTATTTATGATGTTTTTTAAATTCATTAATTAAGGTGATGTCAAAATAGATGTTCATAATATAAATAATAACCAACTAATATTGTGTTTCTATCTGATATTTCATGAGGATTGAATAAGACTATTATGACATAGGTCTAAGGAAGTTTTCTATAGATATTGGTTGTCTCCTATATTTTAGGGATGTTGATGGTTTTTTAATAAGGATAGTTTTGAGCAGGATACTCAAAACATGAGATGAAATATTAGACTTGGAAGTATTTGGTTCAACCTATATGTTTGTATAAGTATAGAATATATAAAGGTGCATAGATGAATTGATAATTTTTATTGTAATTTTGGAAGTGTGTTATTCTAGAGAATTGTAGTATCATAAGGATGTTTTGACCAATAAGCATGAGAGATATTATAATCTAGTTCAATGTATCTATTGAAGAAGTATTATATGGGGTAAGGGGAACCATATAAAGATATGTCACTAGATGGAGTAAAAGCACTTTATGGGGTAATAGTTCACCATATGAAGAAGAAGATTAAGGGATCAATTAAATAGTGATAAAAGGACCTCATTGGGAGAAAAAAATGTAACAAATGGAGTTGAGCCATTAGAATAATAGGTACCAAATGAAGGGATACTAGAAAGTATTTTTTTTATTTTTTGGAATTATATGAATTGGGTGTGGAAGAAGGATCTGATAAATTATCATCAGATAAATGTGCATCAAAATGAAAAAATTGTACATGATGATTAGACAAAATTGTTTCTAATTATGGAAGAAGATAAAGGAAATTTAGTTTCCCATTACTGAGAAAGTAATTAGTGGATAAGACAAACTCGATGTACAATGTACCATTGTGACACCCATTACCACTCTCATTATGTTAAATATATTGGTTTTATAATGTAAATAATGAATTTGGGAAATATCTACACATTCAATAAAACATACCAACGAGGATTTGTATATTGGATGAATTTATTACCTATCTAGGAATTTAGGATTATTTTTATCCCTCCTTATAAATTTTAGGTAATCAATCTTAGCATATGTATTTTTTTCTAGAAAACAATTATAACTGGTATCTCATTACAATGGAGAATCCGTGCATTAGTCATCACCATACATGATAAAGACTAGTTACTATTATATAGAGTAGTGATCCTTGTAAAAATATTGAATCCCATATTCTACTTGATTTCATGAACCTTCATATGATAAAGAAAATATAATAAGACAAAAAAGACCCTAAAAGGTTTATGTGATAAAGGGATTAAAATTTATTGTTGGTAAAAAGTCACAAATAATGACTTTACACCGCTCTCAGTGTTTAGTATATCCTAAAGTGGTCTTCTCAATTTGTATCGGAGGTTTGGTTCACCTATGTTGGATTATCTATGTTGAAGTTATTATCCTTTTAATATATGATTTTATTTCCTGTATTAAAAAGAGTATTTTTGGGGAATATTTAGTTATCTTAGAGTAGATTTCTATTTTTACAAAGACTATCATTGATTGGAAAAGGAAAGAGAAAAAATTGAATATGATATCCTTCTTATCTAAATAAGAGGAAGTATCAGTTTCTCCATTCCTTTATGACAATGATGATATATCTAGTTTGGAATTTAAGTAACTTGTGTTTCAACTTACCATATAGTATATGTAAAATATTCCCCCCTCAAGTGAATCAATAATGTTAATAATAAGATCATTTCCAAAGTGGTGATAATGATCTATCTGTTAATTCTCATGATATATTAGTTTTTATATTGAAACATATTCTGCATTACACTCCCAAATAAATATTCTCTCTTATTAGTGGATTCTTTCAAAATAGTTAGGAAGATATCTCCTATCTATAAGAATAAGTAAATTACATAGATAAGGATTTATAAGAAAAATTTGTAGTATGTATAAATATCTTAGAACGAGATAAAGACATTAAATCGAGAATGGTAGAGATTGAAACATGTTCCTCAAAGTTAAAATACAAATGGTCAAAAGAATTTGAAGAGAAATATGGAGTCAATAAGACTCAATAAGAAAAGTTACATGAATTTAAAAGAAATGTTGAAAAATAGAATTGATTTCAAGGATTTATAATTATAAATAAAATCCAAGAATAATAAGGGACTTGAAACATTATTAGAAAACAAAGATAAGATGCATGAAGATGAATTCAAAAAAATGAAGGTGTTTTGTGGAGATAAAGTTATTAATATTAAATATAAGAAAAATAAACTCAATATAAAATATTTAGAATTGGATGAAAAGCATTATAATCTAGAGATGATATACATCGAGACATCAATAAATAAAGAGGTACCATCCATAAATCATGTAATAATTTTTTCTAAAACTAAATTCACGAATAGTGAAGGTTAGAAAACAAAATTTATAAGATTATATCTGCATAAGGGTGATAATAATACCACCACAAAGACTATGGGGGATATAGAAAGGAATGTGGAAGATGGTTCCTCACTAAGATCCTAAAAGTGATAAAGATAATCCAAAAAATAACATATAGAATATGTAAGAATATCATGGATTTTGGTTCAATGTTGGTTATATAAAAATTCATGAATTTTTCATTGACTTTTTGGTACAATCAAATAAATACTAAATCAAAAAGGAAGCCCAGGTCAAGGGTGATCATGGTATACATGAAGAAGAAACATAAAAATTATAAAAAATATGTGTACATCAAATAGATTTTTAAAGAATGATAATATATTGTGATTTATGAAATATTAGTGTTCACAAGGTTGTTACATTCTCATCCTGATATCCATAAAAAAGATGATAAGAAAAATAGACCACATAAGTTGGTTAAGAAAGAAGTAGAATCCTTGGTAAGTAAGAAGATAAATCTTGTAAACAAAAATTCTCCCATGAATGATTCATGTAGAAAAGGTGATAAGTACTTGGATTCTAAATCCATGAAGTTGAAGAATATTAAAACATAAAAAATTACTAAAAATAAGGATCTAACATAGAATATGTCATGTGAAAAAATCCAAACATATTTTTAACATGCCAAATGATATATTAGTAACCCGGTTAGAATATTTGGATGAAATGAAAAAAAATGAATCACAAACAAAGGCTTGTGTAATAGTAAAAAAAGAGTAACCATGATGATGTTGACATAAATTAGTGTTTTTTAATAAAAAAAATATTGTCTTAAATAATTTATATATGAGAGATGTTTGAACGGTGGGCATAGAGAAAAATTTTGTTTAACCATTATATAAAAACACGAAGAATTGGTTAAAAGGAGTTGGATTGAATCATTCAAGAATGATATTACGAAAAAAAATTCAACACAATGCATAATGGAATGTGAAAAAGATCCATTCTTCCCTCTGATAAAATAGTTCTAATGTTCAAATATGAAAATATGAATAGTGAAGGAAATTGAGAAACATGATTAAGAAAACAATATCAATTACAATCCACATTAATGAATAATGTGAGAGCTAGCTTATTACCATTATCATCATTTACTATATTTGTATTTTCATTGTAGTTAATTTAAGGTGAGGAATAATATCCTGGGGAGAACCCAAGTTATTGAAATGGTTTTTAACCTTGGAAAACATTCGGTAAGTGGTTTCTAATCCTAAAATGATTCCTAAGTTGGTTTACTAGAAAATTTCTAAGACGATCATCTGAGATGAAGGAATAGTGGTTACTAAATAATATGATAATAAAGTAAAATATATCCCATCATTTTTTAATTTTAAAATTTAGTTTGATTAGGAAATATTGAAAAATATGATCCCGAACAAAGATGTGGTGATTTTCAACAGTATAGATGGCCACATAATAAGTACCCATTTGGTGCTTTCTGAACATAAATTTTCTAAAGTCTATCCTTTGAAGAGAGTCATGATTATGAAGATAACAATAAAAGTCTCCTTGAGGGGGATAAAAATGGATTATAATTTATATTTACATAATAACCATTATCTTAGGAGAATATAATTATTCTTGAATGTTCCTAAAATAATGTCATTAAAAGGGGTAAATTCATCTTAATCTATCATCATTGGTTACTAAATAGAAAAATAATAACATAAAGGGGGGTAATCATAATTAATCAATTAGGTAACAAAAGTGGTAGTATGAAAATGTTCCAATGAGAGATATCCTTCTAGTTATAGTTGAATGTTTTTAATCTTCTTATTAAAGTTAGTGTAGATGTTTAATGTTGATCCATATTTCATGTTTTTCTTATCTCAATTAGTATCTTAAGCCTCAAATAAAAGTGTAAAACCCATGAGGATAAGTATATGCGTTCTCATTCCATGAGGTATCAAGATCAGTTGGTATGTAATATTTTTATTATCTAAATCAAATCGTCTTTTTCCAACACCATACATGGAACACATAGACATAGAGTTAAATAATATATGGAACACTACTTTATAAAAAAATAATAAAATTTGACCATGTTCTTTTTATTTATTTTCAATAGGTGGAGAATGAGAAATAAAAAGATGTTTAAAAAATTAAAGGGGATAGAATGTTTGAAAATAAATAGATTCACATATTTGAATATTCCTTGGGAACATATTCTGAAGGTATTTCCAAAAATATATATAGGGGGAGATTGAATATCTCATTTTTATGTGAGTTTTATTTATTTCCAATTGTTTTCCTTGCTTTTAAATGGTTTTCAATAAAATGGAAGTATCTAATTGGTGTCAATATGTCGAATAAATTATAAATAATAAGTTATTCAAAGATTTAATTAATGTATCTATGATAGGTAATGAAGTTGATGTATCTTGGAAAATAGTGACTTAGTATTACTATCTTAGAAAACACAAAAATAGGGGTTCTTCCTTTAGTAGAGATGAATATTATGTATTACTTGAAATGAGAATGTGATTTGAATATTTTGTGTGTACTTATTATGATTGATGAGCTAATCCCAATGTCTCAAAAATGTGACTCATGTTTTTATATTAATGTTTTTTATTAGCATTACGATGTTTCCTTTAGAAGTTTTCTTAGGATGTTTTTAGAGATGAACATATGGACAAGTTTGTGTTGAATTGAAGCATATAGGGGCCAATGTACTAAGGCGATAAGATGGAGTCTATCAAACTAAGGCCATCAGATGAAGGTTTATATGTACCATTATCATATGGACTGTCAATAGAATAGACTTTTATAAAGTCATAGAAATATATTATATCAAATAAAGAATTCCAAATTAATTTAATAATGTCCATTAGGTGGACCAATATGTGATGTACAGTAGGATCCAAGAATTTTTGGTAGACCACGAAATGAAAATTCAGAATGAAATCATACTTGTGTGAAAAGACTGAGTCATTTAGTCGACTTGTAGAGATAAATTTTTTACAGATTATATTCAAGGTCACATTAGACAAATAATGATTAGACAAACTAAATCTAGAATTTTTGAGTGATGTGTTCCTTATTGATTAAACATCACAATGGCTTATGTATATGATTCTAGATAATGTTCTAAATAATAAAAAAGTATCTAAAATAGTGTTAAATAAAATTACATCTAAAACGGGATATTTAAAAGAGACTATGAAATGTTCTAGTCATAAATATAGTAAAGTTACAATGGAACTCCGGGGAACCTTGTTTCCCAAAAATTGTAGTGTTTTAATGTTGACTTAAGATATGTAAAAAGTATATCAGATAGACCTGTAAAAATAAAGTGATGAGAAGGGTATATATTGGAAATAATTAATGAAGAAATATTTAATCCAGTTTTAGATGATAGAAGGAAGTATTAAGTCTCTCGTAAGAATTTGGTGAGCCATTAGATAGTCTCTATAAAAAAATCCTCCTTATGACCAAATTTATGTTTACCTATCAAATTCATCAAACAAAGATGAAATGTGATGATCAAAAAATGAATATATTGTTGAATATTTAATGAGGATTTTTCAAATCCTAAGATAGAGAAGATTTTTCTAAAGAAATTCATCACACAAAATAATGGATTGGAAGATAGCAGATAAAGGTTTATGAATGATAGGGAAAATGTTTCCTAACAAAATGATAGGAAACATAAGATGATCACTGCACATTGGTTACTGAAGGATTTGGATTATTTGAATCAAATAGTTATTTTTGGGTGATTCAATTAAAAAAATGATAAAAACAAATCGGAATGAGTATTAATGAATCATCTTATAGAGTTATATTATGTCATTAGATAGAAATAGCATAGAAAATATCTAAGGGTTAATTGGATGATAGGAGATTAAAAAACAGTCAGAACAAATTAGAAAGTGGAAGAGAATTGTGAAAGTATGCTTTAAATTCTTTCAAGTGGAGATTGAATAGTTTCATTAGAAAAATAAGGCTTCAAATGAATGAAAATTATTGTGAATGGTTTCTGATATGTTCCTATGAAGTGGTGAAGGATCACCAGTTAGAGTTTTCACTGGATGGAATATGTGTTGTGAATTTATACCAAAAGGAATATTCTATGGTCTTTAAGAAGTTTTCATAATGTCACTAATTGTGGAAATGCTAATATGGATGTTCAAAATTTAAATAATCACAAAAGAATATGGAGATTCTAGATGATATTTTTAGAGGATAGATAAATAATATTGATTCAAAAATATAAATATGTTTCTTATAAATATTTGATGAGTCCTATATTTTTAGTATTTTTAATATTTTATCAAAAAAAGATAGTTTTGAGCATAACCCTTAAAAAATGAGTGAGAAGTTTGAATTTGAAAGTATGTTGTTCACCATAAACCTTTGGGAAAACAAATAAAATATAAATGGATTGGTAGGAATTGATAATTATAAGTGTAGTTATGGATATGAATAACGTTACAGAATTAATGTTTTATACGGAAATACCAACCATGAATCTTGAGAGCTATTCTCAACTGGGTTAAAGTATTGGTTGAAGAAATAAAAAAATGGGGAAGGGGATATTAGACAGAGTGAAAGAACTTCTTGGAGATACAGTTCCCTGAACAAAGAATATATTGTTTGGATCATCGAAATAGAGTGGAGAGGCCACCAGAGGGATTATGCAGTGTACCATAATGAGATGAGGTACTAGACATACAGGTACTAGTTGAAGTGATAATGGATAGAGTTTTCATATCATTTTGTATCTTATGACTGTATTGTAAAAGAAGGATTAGATGAACTGTCAATATATGTACATCCATCAGAAAAAAATAATATTGGAGGATTATAAAGACATGTTTTATATGATGTAATAAGAAGTAGGAATGTTTCTCTACAACTAATATGAAAGTAACAAGTGAAAAAGAAGGAAGTGAATTAAAACAGATCATTATGACATTCATAAGAATCCTTAATAGGAAGTGGAATTTTTTAGTGATACAAATTAATTATAGAAGTTGAATACTATCAAAAAAGAAAGTATAAAGAACCAATATGTCTTTGTATGTTACATGAGGTCCTCACCAGTCTATGGATTAAGGAATATTTCCATACCCCCTACTAAATTGTAGAAAACCAAACATAGGTTGATGATTTGTCTCTATCCAATCCATTATTACAGGCATCTCATTGTCGTTTACAATCTATATAGTGGTTATCAATATAAATAAAATGGACCTTATAATCTTATTTAGTAGTGAACCATATAATAATTTAGAGTAACACATTTTATTTACTTTCATATACAATCATATGATAAGGAAAATGGAATAGTGGAATCAATATCCTAACATATATAAGGGATAAAAGGAGAAGTGGTTATATTTAGTTAAAAATGACACAACATGGAATCACCAATCCCCTCTTAGTGTTGAGTATATCATGAACTAATACCCTCACATTATATATCATAAGTATTTTGTTTCTGATCACGTTTCCATTATCATATCTCTTTTATTAAAGATCCAATATATTCTGAAAACACTGTGGTTCTATATCCAATCAATAAGTTTCTATGTTTCATTATTGTTAATTTGATCAAATTATTTAGTAATGGACATAATATTTGAATCATATTTTTATCTTCTAGAAATTATGTTAGAAAAACTATTGGAAAAAGTCTCGTACTCTTTACTCATCATTCTCATTGTTTCAGGTAGATCGGTCACCAATAAAGTTAGATGGATAAATTTTCATTGTTTTTTTCATCTATTAAGGTATGTGACAGATTTATTAACAAAATACCTCCTATTATGATTTGTACATAGATTCATCATCATTTAAATATCTTTTAACAACTTTTGGATTTTTAAAATTCTCACTTTCTTCTTCATTATAATCATATAAAACATCATTTATCCAGTTTTCTATTGTTCATCAAATATTTATCCTCAATTAATTTTATATATTTACTTTACATAATTTTATTTACCATCTTGTCAAATAATTTTAGGCTATAATTTTTTTTGGGAATCCAATAAACACTTATTTATTAATATCAACACCATACTTTCCATAATTCAATTATTTGTTTCAAATATAAAACATTATTATGAAGAATAAAAAAATGTATATGTGGGATTACTTCCATCTCGCATTTCACATGATGACGTTTCTTCCACTAGGATTAGAACATGTTGGTTCAGAATGTAAACTACATCTGGCACAACTTCCTTCTAAAATAGTGAGAGACAACATTGTTAATAAGAAATATTATTTATATATTTTTCATTTACCAATCTCACCATTCAAAAAATCTATTCTATTTTTGAGTTCTAATAAAATATACCCCATGATTAATACAATTATTATCAAGGTATTTTTCAAATTCATTGGATATTTATTCTATTCCACTATATGATAAAAGAAATTTTATTATGCATAAAGTCACATTTTTAATCTCCTTTTCTACCTCTTCATGTATTTTTTCACTTCCCTCATTCTCTATATGATAATAATGCATGAAATGATACTATAATAATCAACTAAAGAACTAAAAAACCATCAAAATACATGGCTGATATACTCATTAACCTATAGACATTGGTGTGAATGATGATGATAAGACTAGATTCCATTTTCATCTTTTATCGATATGGATTCTAAACCATCATTCCCTAAATAAAATCATCACATTCTTCAAAAGATCTCATTTTCTATTGAGAATATACATAATATCCATTAATTTTAAAAAAAAAATCATTGCTATGTGGGTTTATGTGTTCAAGTCTCTAATTTTATAATTTGTTTTCTTATTAAATGATTTGGAGATTGGTGTTCTCTTTACTATCCACGTGATAAAAAGTTTCATTTTTTCTCGAGCATTTCACATGTACATTCCTGGAAATTTTCTTCACAAAAAACAATTTTGATTAAATAAAACCTTGAGTCTATAGTCACAATGTTGATCCACATTGAAAAGATTTTATCAAAGACCATTCAAAAAGAGGACATATTAATTCTCAAGATCACCACGCGTGAGGTAGTTATTGTTATCCCCTTTTATATCTAAGGTTCCATCACATCCACACCACTCTATATCATTAAATATTACCTTTAAAATGTTTAGGATATTTAAATTTCAAGTTATCGGTGACAAAAACCTTTTCAAGGATCCATATGGTGTTTTCCTTTGTATTCTTAGGAGAATTTTCTGTAAGATTAACCTTCTCTCTCTTCTTATTTTAATTCCATGAGATGTCTGGTTAGGTTTAGTCAAAAAAATAGACTCTATTATTTTTCTTTGGAATAATATATATAGTCATGCTCATTTTCTTATTCTAATGGAGTGAATGTATTATTCAATGCAATCTTTTATGGTTATTCAATAATCTATTTCCTCTTATTCTCATGGTGGTACCCACTCCTTATTCACTATATTAAAGTAGTATATTTATTCCTAATGTTAGAAAAGTGAAAATAATATACATAAAAAGAATTTGTTTTCTATGATGAAAGGTATGTCTATGCTATCGTTTTCGCTTCCAACTTATAAGATTTTTTTGATATTTATATATATCCTTGCCTCTTTATAGTAGGATATTGTATAACTAAGAAAACTATAAAATTGATTTTTAATTAGAAGAAATATATTTTCTCTTTAATTCATTCACATGTCCCCATAAATTATAAAACATGAAGAATATTTATTTTTAACCCTTGTGGAGTGTGGATTAGTTTGTTGTTATCTTATTTCCCTAGATTGGAGATATATTTTATGGAATATTTGGTGTATTACATTTGAAACTAATTTTAACAAACAATTGATTCCCTTTCTTCTAATACATTACTGTTTACATTTTATTTGTTTTGGTATAATATATGATTCTACTTTTACCCAAAAATCTTGGTCTTTGTTCATTTAGAATGGCATTGACAGGTTCTGATCCCCAGTTGAATCTTTTTATTAGTTCCCCACCTATGATCCCCCAAATGTGTAGCTTACATTATAGTTTACTTGATTTTATTTATGGTTCTAATTTTTTTCTTATAGTAATAAAAAATTCATTTAGTGATTCTAGAATCTACATTTTCTATTTTATACAATCATTAATGTCAATAATAACCTTCTTCTTTTCATCAATATTATTCTCAAAATTCATAAATTATTCAAAATCTATTTGACTAGAAAATATATTATCTAAATCTTCTTGAAATTGAATAATATATGATTTGATAAAATACACATATTTGGAGGATTCCTTCAACAGTCCAATAATCATAAAATTTTCATTCTTTAAAAATTGAAATCATCCGGATTTCCCCAATGTTCTGCCTTGAGATAAATGACACGTTTTGGTTGATTATATACATCGTTTACAGGTTGTTCCTTTTCATATATATCAAATAGGGAATATTCAACACCATAATTACTCTATATTTCCACTTACACCAGATACTCTCCAACCTAACCTTACTCCTTTCTTATAAATATATTCTTTTGAAATTTCATTCATGGTTTAAATCCTTCTTTTTAGCAGAAAAACTTTTGAGGGCTTTGTATAATTTCTACATCAGTTTATTCTTCATCAAATTTTCTCGTAAAATTTGTGACAATGTTACATAATTTATGAAATCCATCTCCTTATTAGAATAAATAAATAACCCTTCTTACTTTATAATCATTTGACAAGGCACTAATCTTCATTACTGATTATCAAGGGACAACTTCTCTGAATCCATTCCATCAAGAGCTAATTATTTTGGATTATATAGTTGGGGAAGCCACCATATAATTTTATTTAAAATATTGATATCCATAATTTATTAACTATGACCTAGAATGGTTCTAATACCATTAGTGATTTTCCATGATACCTTTGCGACAAAGATACCACAATATGGGGACAAAAATAAAAACTCAAGATTCTCTCCATGATTAGGCTCTGAGTTAGAGAATAGAATCAAGGGTATAAAATCTAATGAGATATGAGGAAATACCCTATATAATAATATAATATTGGGTGATAAAAGGAATCAATAAAAATCAAATACATTACATAACATAAAATAGAACAAATCCATCCCAAAATGCAAGTATAAATAAAACTAAAATAGTTAAAATTCACCAAATGTAAAATTCCAAAATGTAAAGCTAAATAAGCGACACAATATCTATACAAAAAGAATACCTAGTAATTTCTAGTACTATTTAATAAATCCTTCTAGAAATAAGAAAATAACATTATATACATAGGGAGATCATATAAATATACTCAGTAGGAAAACCAAAGTCTTCTTGTTCACATGTGAAATAAGAATAAGAATAGACATGTGAGAATACTGAAGAAACAATAGAACCTAAAAATGCCAATAATCCATCCCTTCCTCACTAAGGTATGCTCACTAAATAATGAAAAGAAAGTATAATAAAGTAACAAGAAGCATATCAATAAAGGGTACCCCACACCTTTTTCCCATTTATTTTCTATTCTTACACCCCAACGTCAAATGTCATGGATCTCCCATTTCTTATGAATAGTATATACCACTACCCCACAACACAGTCACATCACATCATGCCAAAAATTACTTGGGCTAGAATCCCACAACATGGTCACACCAAAACTCACTAGAAAACACCTGGTCTATCACATGAAAACCATAACCAAAGTAGTAGGGTATTGTGAACCTGAAGGACATTAAACTCCTTCCCTCATACTACCATGAACGTACCCTGCCGTAATCCACCCAACAAAATGGTCACATCAAATCTTTCCCAAAAACACCTAGGACACTTCTCCATGGAATGGTCACAACATATCTCTCCGAAAAACACCTATGAAATTTCCCCATAGTATATTCATATAAAATATCACCCAAAATGTAACGCCCCGACCCCAGTTACCCAGAGTTGGTGAATTTTTACATAACATTGGCATGATCACAAAAGATCAAGTATCGAAAGACCGATTAGTCTAGTAGCCTTGGAATCACTAGATACATTCATAAAGTTTCCATTACATCATAAGGTGAAAACTACAATAGCATCTTGTCTCCACAGTCATATCCCCTTATACTATCCCTGCAGGTCATTCATAAAATACATCTTCACATCCTGGGAAAAATAAAACATAGAATGGGGTGAGCTCAGATGCCCAGTAAGGATAACAATATAGCAGAAACTTTCTTAAATAAGCATAAACATTTAAGGCAATGTATAATTAAAACAAAATCCTTTTAAACTTCAACATTAGCATAATATGGCAGAAATAAAATGAAATAATTCCATTTACTTATTCAAATGGATATTATACTAATGGAATAATTACATGAAAGATCAATAACCACTTTCATAATGAAGGAATGCATAATGCCAGACTATCATAACCACATAGGCAAGGCCTTGAGCCAAGACTACAAATAAGATCTTGTCAAGGCCTTGTGCCAAGACCATAGTTTGTCTCATGAGACCTATCGATGCATCGAGTAGGTAATGCGGGCTCCACCCAGCACATACTAAGTCCAATTCATTCCTCATATGAACAGGTTTAAACATAACATAAACATTCGTATTAAAAATACCATACGAAATGTAAATACTTTCTCCATAAACCATGAATGGTATAAAAGTAACACATCCACAGTCAAACATATCACAAAACCTTCAATACAATATGGAAGTTTTGTATCATAATAAATCAACTTTAAATAAGCTTAAAATCCATCAAAGGATTTTGACATAGATGAAATCAAAACTATTTGAGAGAAATATCCCTTTTTTTGAAATCTTTTAAAAGACACATAAATATAAAATAAAACATTTACTTTGAAAATATCTTTATAAGATTTTATGGGAATATTTTAAGATTTTAAAATGGTGGAAAATAGCCGCACTCGCTGTATAAGTTAAAAAAATGTCATTCTTACCTTAATTCTGTCGAAAAGGTTAAAAAGGACCTTGTTTGGAAAATGACGGAAAGATTCCTTTATAATATTCTTATAAAAAGTAAAAAAATGGTATAAATTACTTTAAACCATATTATGTAAAATAGTAAGAATGTTTTGAAATATATTTTTAAGAAACATGGATGTGGATGATAAATAGTTCCCAGTAGATAATTAAGTATAAACAACATCGAATAATGAAGTAATTGTGAAATAAACCCTTACCTTGTACTTTTTCTTGGTTGAGGATAGGTTAACCTCCTGTATAATGGTGGAATAATTATTTTTATGTTATAAAAGAATCATATACATTAATATGATATAATATATGATCTTTTAACAATGCTTTGTTAATAATATCTTTGTATTATTGCCATTTTTGGTGTTAACTTACTTGTTTTCTATTATATGTTCTGATCCATAAGACATGTTTGTTATGGATAGGTTTTATATTATTAATATATAGAATGATATAAAGTCCTAAAACATTATTTTTAATTATCAAATGAGAATTATACTTGAATTGATATGATGGGGAATGAATCTCATCGCATTCTTGGAGACTGTAGTCCGTACGTACGCACGAGCGACAATATCATTATATTGATATTAAAATAATATATAATTAGATGGTATATCATATATAAAGAATCATTATCATTTTATATTTATTATTTACATGAATTATACATCATTATTATACCCATCTAAATAAAAATATATTGAATAACAATTACACCTCGATTAGAAGACTGTAGGCCGTACGTACCCACGTATGGTGACATGTCATTAAAGGGATGGATGGAATAATGAATTTTGTTGTTCCATATTTATAATAACATCAAAGAATATAGAATATACTGGAGTTGTTATTTTAGAATGTAAATAACAAGGAAAGATGAAGTTGAAGAAGAAAGGAACTTGAAAGAGGGTGGTGAAATCATTATCTCTTCTTGGGGTTCATCTTTTTGATTTGATCAAAAGAGATCATTAGTTTGGCTTTATGATAAAACTAAGGCCTCTTGGTTGTAGTGTGGGAAGTTGGGAGGATATTTTGGTAGAGTATGGCAGAGCCAAAAGGCTTTGAAATTGTGAAATTGAGAGAACGGGGAGTGCCCTTTTATAAGAGGGGTGATGGGCTCCTTTGGAAAAGCTATATATATTATTTTATAATAAATCCATATTCGGTTTCTAATGGATCCAAAGTGTATTATTAAAGTTTAAGATGGCGATGGGTCAAAAACCACTCAACCAATTGGTTTTAGACAGGTTGGGGTCACTATATTAACCTTATCTTTTAGTTTTAACTCTTAGTTAATTAGATTGACATTTACCATGTCACTTTGTATTATTATATTCTATAGATAATAAACTTACCATATACATCCAAGAGACCCCCAAGTGGTCTATTAATGATAAACCTATCATTATATAAGTCTCTTGGCCGAACCTTATATTTTTATGAATAGAATATAAATTAAAAATATAATATTTGTTTTGAAAACTCTTTTATGTCAATTTTTACACTATTGGGTATTTTGTGTTTGATAATTTCCTAACAACATTATTACTTTAAAAAAAATTTATATGACCAATCCTAATATGTCATATTAACCTATAAAAATAGTTTAATTCATAAAAAGTCCCATATTACATTTATTTTGATATTTATAATATCAAATATTTTAATATTTCATTAATTAGGTAATTACTGCACCACTATTGTGTCAAAAATAAATTAAATTATTTAGTGTCTAAAGATTATAAATAAAATAACATTATGTAGGAAAGAATTTTATATTTCTAATTAATTTTTATAAACGAATTTATGTAATTTATAACCCTATATTTATAATTTTTTAGTAATTAAACTTTGATTTTAACTCTTTTAACTCTTCTTTGAATTAAATAAGAATAAATGTCCTAATCTAAACCAAGGGGACCTAAATGATAATATTTTATTAATAAGGCGGTTTTTGGTCTAGATAAACTTGTCCAATAGAATTAGGACATGTGTTAGGGTAATATTAATATAATTTTTACCCTTAATTACCCTATTTACTTTTAACCGTAGTAAATAAAAGTAAAAAGTTACTATTCACCAAAAAATATTTTTATCTTATTGAACCACATTTTACTCCTTGATATTAACTGTGTCTCTCAGATTTTAAAAATTCCACTCACATAAGTGGTAAAATTATGTTTTATGTGAATTTCCAAATTTTCCTAGGAGGTGGGTAAAAGACGGTGAAAAATTCAATAAAATTTTTATATATCAAAAATTATTTTAAACTAACTCCAATTAATTACATTGAACTTATATATGTATTATGTATCTATTTTACCTTAATTAAATTTAAATAAAATAAATAATTTTTTAAATAAAAATTTTGTTTTAAACTATAACTTTGTGTTTTTTAACTATTCATCAAAAATTGAATGTTTTCAGAAAAATACCAAAAATTCACCCTAGGTTAATTTCGATATTCTGAATCCAAAAATTAAGTCTATTTTGAAATATTAAATTTAAAAAATTATAAAAAGTGGTTATTACTATTAATAACGTCTAGTTTGATTGGTTGTGGTTTGTGTTAGAACTCAAAGTTACATACAACACACGCTACTGTATTATTAAAAGAGAAGTGTACTATAGAAGCTTGGGGTGTTACATTCTCCACTCCTTCAAATAATTTTTTTCCTCGAAATTTCTAAAATACTACCGCAAGAAAAGACTCGAGTGGTTTTTCATCATATGTTCCTCAGGTTCCCACATTGACTCTTCCATTTTATGGGTTCTCAATAAAACTTTTACCATACGAGTCATCCAGTTTCTGAGAACTTGTTCTCTTGTATCAAGAATCCTGATATGCTCTTCGCAATAAGACAGATCAGGTTCCAGTTCTAATTCCTCATAGGTGAGTACATGTGTTGGGTCAGGCATGTATTTTCTCAACAGTGATATGTGGAACACATTGTGAACTTTGGAGAGATTTGGCAGCATTGCCAAACGGTAAGCTACAACACCAATTCGTTCTAGAATTTTGAAAGGTCCGATGTACCTGGGACTCGATTTACCTTTCTTACAGAAATGGATAAGTCCCTTCCATGGAGATACCTTCAATAAAACATGATCTCCTACCTCAAACTCCAAATCCTTCCTTCGGTTATCGACATATCTCTTATACCTACTTTGAGCTGCTTTGATGTAGTTTTAGATTACCTTCACCTTTTCCATCGTTTCCTCCACCAGTTCTGGGCCTACAAGTTTTCTTTCACCAACGTCATCCCAACAGGATGGTGTGCAACATCTCTTTCCATATAACGCTTCATATGGTGCCATCTGAAAACTCGAATGGAAGCTATTGTTATAGGAAAATTCTACCATAGGTATATATAGATCTCACATACCCTGAAAGTCAAGTGAACAATATCTCAACATGTCTTCTAATGTTTGAATAGTCCGTTATGATTGACCATCTGTTTGAGGGTGGTAGGCAGTGCTCAAATGAATTCAGTTTCCAATGCCTTTTGAAGACTCTTCCAGAATTATGAAGTGAAATGGGGATCATGATTAGGAACAATCGATAGGGGTACTCCATGAATTCTCAGAACTTCATTAATATATTTTCTTTCTATATGTTCAAGTGGTAGATCTTATCTTATATCAAGAAAATGTGCTGACATGGTAAGATGATCAACAATGACCGATATTGAATCATTCCTTCTAGGAGTCTTTAGTAGTCCCATGACAAAGTCCATAGTGATATTATCCCATTTCCACTCAGGTATGGGAAGAGGTTGCATGACTCCTCTAGGATATTGCTTTCAAACTTTACTTATTGACAAACCATAAATCTTGACACAAAATCAGCAATCTCCCTTTTCATGTTGTCCCAAAAAAAATATTCCTTCAAATCTCTATACATTTTGGTTCCCCCATGGTGTATATAGAAATTGGAACTATGAGTATTGTCCAAAAATTCCGTTTTTAGATCAGGTATATCGGGAACACAAAGTCTCTTCCCAAATTTCAAAATTCCATCTTCATACACAAATTCATTCAATCTCCCATCATTCACATCTTTAATCTTCTTTTTAAATTCTTCATCATCAGTCTGAGAACTCTTTATCCTTTCTTTTAAATATGGTTTGGCAGTCATTTGAAAATGTATTGATGTTCTTCCATCCATGGTGATTCCCATAACCATCATTACTAGATCCATGAAAATAGGATCCCTTTCAATTCTCATCTTGTTCAGAACTCCATGATCTTTTCTACTCAAAGCATCATCCACCTTATTTTCCTTCCCCTGGTGGTAGTGTATTGTGCAGTCATAATCATTGAGTAGTTTAAGTCATCTCCTTTGCCTCATGTTGAGTTCTTTCTATGAGAAAAAATACACCAAACTCTTGTGATCGGTATAAATATCACATTTTTCACCATAGATATAATGTCTCCATATCTTCAAAGAAAAGATTACATCAGCTAACTCAAGATCATGAGTAGGATAGTTTTGCTCAAGAATTATCAGCTGTCGTGATGCATAGGAAATAACTCTATCATTCTGCATAAGGACACAACCAAATCCTATCTTCGATGCATCACTATAAATAACAAACCCATCATTCCCTGATGGTAGAGTCAATATAGGAGCATTGAATAATCTTCTCATCAGTTCTTCAAAACATTCTTCACACTCTTTTGTCCAAAAAAAATTTAACCCCTTTACGTGTGAGCTTCGTTATTGGGTTAGACAATTGGGCATAGTTCTGGACGAAACACCGAAAATAACCTGATAAGCCAATAAAACTATGTACCTCAGTTATACTCATCGGTGATGGCCATTCCTGGATTGCTCTTATCTTAGAAGGATCAACAGAGATTCCATCTTTGGAGACAATATGGCCAAGAAAATAAATCTCTGAAAGCCAGAATTCACACTTTCTAAACTTCCCATATAATTCCTGTCTTCTAAGAGTTTTCAAACTAATGCGCAAGTGATTTTCCTGATGTTCATAGATTTTGGAATATATCAAGATATCATCAATAAATACCACCAAAAAATCATTGAGATATTCCTTGAAAACTCTCTTCATTATATCCATGAATACAGAGGGTGCATTAGTCAATCCATAAGGAATTACTAGAAACTCGTAATGATCGTACATGGTTCAAAATTCTATCTTCAGAATGTCTTCCTTCTTCACACACAACTGTTGGTATCCAGATCAAATGTCAATCTTTGAAAAGTATTGTGCTCCATGTAGTTGTTCAAATAAATCATCAATGCAAGGTAGGGGATACTTCTTCTTTATTGTTATAGCAATGATTTCCCTATAGTGGATACATAATCTCATAGATCCATCTTTCTTCTTAACAAAAAGGACATGGGCTCCCCATTGAGAAACACTAGGGAAAATAAATCCCTTATTACTCAATTACTCTAGTTGTTTATTTAGTTCCACTAATTCTACAGTGGCCATTCTATAAGGGGACTTCGATATAGGCCTTGATCGAGTAATTAAATTAATGGAAAACTCAACTTCTCGTTCTGGAGGATGTCCAGGTAAATCTTCCGGAAACACATCTACACATTCTTTCACAATAGGTACATCCTCTATTTGAACATTCTTTTCCTCACCCACAATCCTTTCATTCTATTCCTCCCCAATAATTGTATTTAGTTGAGCTACTGGGGGTGGATCTAGATAAGAATTAGGTGATGATGATTCTTCTCTAAAGATAAGGTGTTCCTTATCATCATCATCAAAAGTTTTAACATCTTTCTTCTTACAATAAATCTTCACATCAGGGTCTGAAAGACAATCCATACCGAGGATTATATCAAATTCAATCATAGTTATGGCGATGAGATCCGCAGATAAGGAACATTTATGTGCTCTAATGGGGACTGATTCACACAACTTTGTTGCAATGATAATTCCCTTAAGAGTTTTAACTGACAACTCCCTTGTTAAATAAAATCGAAAATATCTAATTTTCTTAGGTAACTGGGAAGATATGAAACAATGTGATGATCTATAATCAAATAAAGCATTGGATAAACTTGAGAAAACCATTAAATTACTTGCCACCACGTCTTTCGAAGATTCTACCTCAGCAATAGCGATACCATAAGCCTAGCCTTGATCCCTTGGCCTTTCCTAAGGTAAGTTCCCCTGACACTTAGGAAATTCATTTGCATAATGTCCCATCTCCCTGCAATTGTAGCATTGAACATCGGTAGCTTCTTTCTTCCATTTTCAATCAGGTGCTTGGTGGCCTTTTTCACCACACTTGTAACAGACTCCCATTCCCTTTAAGCAAGTTCCGGGGTGTTTCTTCCCACATTTACTACAGGATGTATATTCAACTTTTCCATTCTTCCCCTTATTTCCATTCCCATATTGATCAGCAGATCTCTTCTTCTCTTTCTTTTCATTAAAGTCATAAGACTGAGAGAATTCTTTTTTTCTCTTGATAGCACATGAGACATTGTCTTCGTACGATGAGAAGGATTGTGAGACTAATTATCAATAGAGAAATGGTTTTAAACCATCAAATAAATGATCAATATTACTTCTTGGGTTACATATATAATCACCATCATACTTTTCTAACCTTGTAAAGTTAGCCTCATACTTTGCGACATTCTCATCCTCCTTTTCTCTCAGACTCAGAAATTGCCTTTCCATATCTGCTCGATGGTCACGAGGAAATTATTTTTCTAAAAAAAGATCATTTAACTCCCTCAATTCCATATTATAAAATTCATCATCTTCCTTCATTTTTTTAATTAATGACAACCATTGATCAGCATCTCCAGTGAGGTGGTAAACTACCATGATAACTTTCTCCCTTTCACTAATCCCCAAAGCCTGAAATATTTTCTCTAGGGAACTTATCCATTTCTCAGCTACCAATGGATTTTTAATCCCATTGAATTTTGGTGGTTTTTTTCCTCATGAAGCAATCTAACATTGATCCTCCATGCTGTGGATCAGGTTGCTCCATACGTGTAAGGTTATTATTCATAACCTAAGTGAGTTGTCCCAGTATGGTGATAAGCTAATCAGCACCAGTTTCATCCCCAACTCCACTATAATTATCTTGAGTAGGAGGTAAATCCCTACATGTAGTGCATGCATTGATACAGTTTCCATTTTTTCCACTAGGCGCCATTTCTAAACAATGACATAATCTAGATCAGTTTATGAATCAAAATACATAATTCCATACTTGTAAAACACTTAACATAATTTGAACTATTCGTGGATATAATACATAATCATAATAATGTTTTCTTTGAGGATGTATATAATCATAAACCCTTTATAATGGTTTTTAAAGAAAATTAGAGTTACTCTAATCATATCCCCCGGGAGTGTCGTAACCAAGAGTGAAGCAAGGCTCGTTGTCGTGGACCAGTTCCCGTTCGAGTCTAGCTCAAAGTGGTGTTATCGTTTTTTACCCCTAGATACATCTTTCCCAGAGCTACCTCTACTAACTCATATCCATATAGAGATGTATTCCTTGGAAAACTCACAAAATCTCTACAATACAAAAATTCTACAAAGTTATTCTATACTAATCATCAAAGTCCATCTTAGGTATATGTGCTCTAATCAGAGTTTATCTAAATCTAGCTCCCATGGTTTGTACTATACTTCCTCTGATACCAAATGTAATGCCCCAAGCCCAGTTACCCAAAGTTGGTGCATTATTACATAACATTTTCATGATAAAAAATGATCAAGGCTCGAAATACTGATTAGTATAGTAGCTTTGGAATCACTAGATACATTCATAAAGTTTACATTACATCATAAAGTTAAAACTACAACAACATCTTCTATCCACAGTCATATCCCCTTATACTATCACTACAGGTCATTCATAAAATACTTCTTCACATCCTGGTAAAAATTAAACATAGAAACTGGTGATCTCAGATGCCAAGTAAGGATAACAATATAGCGAAAACTTTCTTAAATAAGCATAAAAATTTAAGGCAATGTATAATTAAAACAAAAGCCTTTTAAACTTCAACTTCAGCATAATATGGAAGAAATAAAATGAAATAATTCCATTTAAATATTCACATGGATATTCTACTAATTGAATAATCACATGAAATATCAATAACCACTTTCATAATGAAGGAATTCATAATTCCAGACTATCATAACCACATAGTCAAGGCCTTGCGCCAAGACTACAAATATTATTTTGTCAAGGCCTTGTGCAAAGACACTAGTTTGTCTCATGAGACCTACCGATGCATCGAGGAGCTATAGAGGGCTTCACCCATCACTTACAAAGTCTAATGCATTCCTCATATGACAAGGTTTAAACATAACATAAACATTCGAATTAAAACTAGCAAACTAAATGTAAATACTTTCTCCATAAACCATGAATAGTATAAAAATAACACATCCACAGTAAAACATGTCACAAATCATTCAATACAATAAGGATGTTTTTTATCACAATAAATAAACATCAAATAAGCTTAAAATCCATCAAATGATGTTGACATATATGAAATCAAAACTATTTGACAAAAATATATCTTTTTTTGAAATCATTTAAAAGTAAAATAATTATAAAATAAAAAATTTACTTTGAAAATATCTTTATAAACTTTTAAGGGAAGATTTGAATATTTTATAATGGTGTAAAATAGCTACTTCCGCTGTATAAGTTAAAAAAATACATTCTTAATATAATTCTGTCGAAAAGGTTAAAAGACCTTGTTTGGAAAACTACAGAAAGATTCCTTTATAATATTATTATAAAACGTCAAACAAGGGTATAAATGAATTTAACCCATATTCTGTAAAATAGTAAGAATATTTTGAAATACATTTTTAAGAAACATGTATGTGGATGATAAAGAGGTCCCAGTAGATAATTACGTATAAACAACCTCGAATAATGAAGAGACTGTGAAATAAACCCTTAACATGTACTTTTCCTTGGTTGAGGGTAAGTTAACCTCCTATATAATGGTGAAATAATTTTTATTAAGTTATAAAATAATCAAATACATTAATATGATATCATATATGATCTTTTAACACTACTTTGTTAATAATATCTTTGTATTATCGTCGTTTCAGGTGTTAACATACTCGTTTTCTTTTATATGTTTTGTTACATAATCATTTTTTGTTATGGATAGGTTGTATATAATTCATATACAGAATGATATACAGTCCTTAAACTTTATTTTCAATCATCAAATGTGAATTAGACATGAATGGATACATTGGGGAATGAATCTCATCGCGTTCATGGAGGCGGTAGTCCGTACGTATGCACGAGCGATAATATCATTCTTTTGAAATTAAAATAATATATAATTGGATGGTATATTATATAGACATAATAATTATCATGTTATATTAATTATTTACATGAATTATACATCATTATTATACCCATATAAATAATAATATATTTAATAAGAATTACACCACGATGTGGAGACGGTAGGCCGTACGTACACACGTATGGTGACATGTCATTCAAGGGATGGATAGAATAATGAATTTGGTTGTTCCATATTTATAATAACATAAAATTATATAGAATATACTGGAGTTATTATTTTATAATGTAAATAACAAAGAAAGAAGAAGTTGAAGATGAAAGGAACTTGAAAGAGGTTGGTGAAATCATTACCTGTTCTTCGGGTTCTTCCTTTCGATTTGATGAAAAGGTCTCCATAGGTTGGCTTTCTGATCGAACTAAGGACTCTTAGTTGTAGTGAGGGAAGTTGGGAGTATATTTGGGTAGTTTTTGGCCGAGCCAAAAGGCTTTTAATGTGTGAAATGGACAGAAGGGGGAGTGCCCTTTTTAAGAGGGGTGAGCGGATCCTTTGAAAAAGCTATAAATATTATTTTATAATAAATCCATATTCAGTTTCTAATGTCTAAAAAGTGTATTATTTAAAGGTTAAGGTGGGTATGGGTTGCAATCCACTCAACCAATAGGTTTTAGAAAGGTTTGGGTCACTATATTAACCTTATCATTTAGTTTTAACTCTTAGTTAATTAGATTGACATTTACCATGTCACTTTGTATTTTTATACTATATAGTTAATAATCTTACCATATACATACAAGAGACCCACAAGTGGTCCATTAATGATACACCTATTATGATATAAGTCTCTTGGATAAACCTTATATTTTTAAGAATAGAATATAAATTTATAATATAATATTTGTATTAAAAACTATTTTATGTCAATTTTGACACTATTGGGTAGTTTTTTTTGATAATTTCATAACAACATTATTACTTAGAAAACAATTTATAAAAACAATCCTCATATGTCATATTAATCTATAAAATTATTATAATTCATAAAAAGTCCCAAATTACATTTATTTTGATATTTATAATATCAATTATTTTAATATTTCATTAATATGGTAATTAATGCATCACCATTGTGTCAAAAATAGAATAAACTATTTAGTGTCTAAAAGTTATAAATAAAATACCATTATGTAGGAAATATTTTTATATTTCTAATGAATATTTATAATCGAATTTATATAATGTATAACCCTATATTAAAAATGTTTTAGTAATAAAACATTGATTTTAACTCTTTTAACTCTCTTTGAATTATATATTAATAAATGTCCTAATCTAAACCAAGTCGAACTAAATGATAAAATTTTATTCCTAAGGTTTTTTTTGGTCGAGATACACTTGTCCAATAGAATTAGTACATGTTCTAGGGTAATATCAATATCATTTTTACGCTTAATTACTCTATTTACTTTTAACCGTAGTAAATAAAAGTAAAAAGTTACTATTCACCCAAAATTATTTTTATCTTATTGAAACACATTTTACTCCTTGATATTAACCGTGTTTCTTAGATTTTTGAAATTCCACTCACAGAAGTGGTAAAATTATGTTTTATGTGAATTTCCAAATTTTCTTAGGAGGTGGGTAAAAGACGGTGAAAAGTTCAATAAAATCTTTATATAACAAAAATTATTCTAAACTAACTCCAATGAATTACATTGAACTTATATAGGTATTATGTGTCTATTTTGTCCTTAATTAAATTTAAATAAATGAATAATTATTTAAATAAAAATTCTGTTTTAAAGTATAACTCAGTGTTTTTTCACTATTCATCAAAAATTGAATGTTTTCAGAAAAATACCAAAAATTCACCCTAGGATGATTTCGATATTTTGAATCCAAAAATGAAGTCCATTTTGAATGTTAAAATTTATAAAATTTCAAAAAAGTGGGTATTACTATTAATAACGGTTAGTTTGATAGGTTGTGGTGTATGTTAGAACTCGAAGTTGTGTACAACACACGCTGTTGTATTATTCAAAGAGTAGCGTATCGTAGAAGCTTGGGGTGTTACATTCTCACCTCATTCAAATAATTTTGTCCTCAAAATTTCTAGAATACTACCGCCTGAAAAGACTCGGGTGGTTTTTCATCATATGTTCCTCGGGTTCCCACATTGCCTCTTCCATTTTATGCTTTCTCCATAGAACTTTTATCATACGAGTCGTCGGGTTTCTCAGAACTTGTTCTCTAGTATCAAGAATCCTGATGGGCTCTTCGCAATAAGACAGATCAGGTTCCAGTTATAATTCCTCATAGGTGAGTACATGGGTTGGGTCAGGCATGTATTTTCTCAACAGTGATACGTGGAACACATCATGAACTTTGGAGAGATTTGGTGGCATTTCCAAACAGTAAGCTAAAACAAAAAATTTTCTAGAATTTCGAAAAGTCTGATGTACCTGGGATTCAATTTACCTTTCTTACCGAAACGGTTAACTCCCTTCTATGGAGATACCTTCAAGAAAACATGAGCTCCTTCCTGAAATTCCAAATCCTTCCTTCAGTTATCGGCATAGCTATTCTGCCTACTTTGAGATACTTTGATGTGGTTTTGGATTACCTTCACCTTTTCCATCGTTTCCTCTACCAGTTCTGGGCCTACAAGTTTTCTTTCACCAACGTCATCCCAACAGGTTGGTGTGCGACATCTCTTTCCATATAACGCTTCATATGGTGCCATCTGAATACTCGAATGGAAGCTATTGTTATAGGGAAATTCTACCAGAGGTAAATATTGATACCATATCACCTGAAAGTCAAGTGAGAAATATCTCAACATGTCTTCTAAGGTTTTAATAGTCCGTTCTGATTGTCCATCTATTTGAGGGTGGTAGGAAGTGCTCAAACGAATTTCAGTATCCAAGGCCTTATGAAGACTCTTCCAGAATATTTAAGTAAAATGGGGATCATGATCAGAAACAATTGATAGGGGTACTCCATGAAGTCTCATAACTTTTTTAATATATAGTCTTTCTATACATTCAAGTGGTAGATCTTCTCTTATATAAAGAAAATGTACTATCTTGGTAAGATGATCAAAAATGACCCATATTGCATCATTCCTTCTAATAGTCTTCGTGTAACACCCCAGGTAAATATAGAATATGAAATCTTTATATTTATCCATATTTGTGAATCAAATATTAATATTACTTTAAAGGGTATGCTATGCTCAATGGCATACCCAATACGCAACAACGAGTTTCTTGGGAATCTTACGTTGCACTCTAATAATAAAATAATATTATTTTAAATTGTAGTTAACATGTAGACGTTGTATTTGAGGGAATGGATATAAATAACTAAAATATGATTATATATGTTTTTTAAATGTTTTTACATTTATCCAAAGGCTTAAAATACAGAAAGAATTCAATTTTAGGCTTTTATACCCTAATTTTCACTAAAGGTTAATTTATCACCTTTTGATGGAGAAATGTCATTAAATATAGTTTTGATCACTCTTATACATTCTTTTGGACCAAATAAAACTCTTCTTTATAATCGGGACATCAAATTTTACTTTGTGTAAATTTTTGGTATTTTTTCGGATAAAGTTCATTTTTTTAATGAATAGTGTAAAATGTTGTATTTTAATTCAAAACCTCTTTTTAATCGAATTTATTTATATGATTAGATTATCTTTTTAATTGGTTTTAAAGTTAAATTAGAAAATATTTTCACCATTAAATCCAATAGTGGTCGTTGGAATTAATTTCACTTTGAAATCAGACTTAAACTAGTGTCAATCTTTTGATACTTATTGTTTCATAAAAACACGCTATTTGCTCTGACAGTGAGAATTAATTATTAAATTAATTAATGCAACTTATATGTTGTGATTTTTGTAAAATACACTTCATTTTTGAATTCAGAATATCAAATATAGCTTAGGGTGAATTTTTGGTAATTTTCTGAAAAACTTCATTTTTTAATGAATAGTGAAACCACTAAGTTGTACTTATAAAAACTGATTTTCCGTTTAAATGAAATTTTTCCATCATTGTGTTTTGAATTTAAAAAATCCGACATACATGGATGTCATTAAGAATTAAAATGTGGTTCAATGGGATTAAAATAATTTTTTGGTGAATAGTAACTTATTAAGTTCTTAATCGCGATTAGAGGTAATTAGTGTAATTTAAGGTAATAATGATATTATAAAAATATGAAAACACCATGACACTTGTCCTAAACCTATTGGATGAGTCATGGCCGACCAAGAAAACCCATGGGTCAACTTGGGGACCCCATGGAGCCACATTGGTTGGAAAATGACATTAATATATATTTATTTAATGTTAAAATTAAAATGGCACAAACATGATATGTTTTACTAAAACAATTTTCTAATGGGGTTTTAAAAGTCATATTTTTTATTATAAATAGTCATTGGAAAGATAAAAAGATTTCCTACATCATAGTAATTGTTTTATAATTATTAGAAATTAAATAAATTAAATTATTTATGACATAATAATGATGCAGCGATGACATCATTATTTGACGATTTAAATAAAATGGAAAGATAATGTAAAATCTATGAACTACACATGTCCAAAACTTATTGGATGGGTGGATTTCGAACCCTTATCACCTTATACACGAATTATCTCAATGTGGGACCTTTTAAAACCGAAACACATTTTCAAATAATGTAATATTGCTTTACATTCCAAAAGTGCCCCTCCTCTCCTCTTATAAAAGGCCCCCACCTCTACCTCATTTCACACACTCCTCAAGCCATTGGCTCGGCCAACCCCTTCCCATTTTGGCTCTCCACATACCTCTTTTACTCCTTGAAGCCTAACTTTGGGCAGAAGTCTTCCTAAGGAAGCCTTTGAGCTCAAACTAAGGGGAGTTACCCGATTTTAAGGTAATGTCTTCTTTTGAGTCCTTTTGTTTTATTTTGCTTCTCAAACCTCCTAAAATCTTTTTATTATTTTATTTTGTAACAACTACAGTATCCTCAAAATACTAGGCTGTTTTTATAAGAAGTATTAGATCTACACTTACACACACCTACATCTAATGGTTAAAGAACATACTGTTTCTGTGGATGGCGAATTTCCGCCTCTCGAAACGATGATTGTTCAACATTCTTTTAACACCTTCAAAGGTGGCCATTATGATGACACTATATTTATATATGATATATAATATTTTTATGTTTTCTTTAAGCTCTGTATTTTTCATTTTGGTCATACCTTTATGGTTTCCATTATGGGTAAACACGATATCTTCATTTAAGGAAGTGCGGACTACCGCCCCCTCAAAGTGATGTGATTCGTTAATTCCATATGTGGGACCTATAAAGGATGGATTTAAAGTTATTATATATGATGTTATACTGGAATTATAATACACCTCTATTTCTTTTTATTATTTCTTTACATTAAAGTATGAGATAGAAATGAAAGTAGTGTTCATGCGTACGTACGGCTTACCGTCTCCATGAACGGTACATTTCATTTCTTACCCCCAAATGTAATGTACTATTAAAAGTACATGTATATAATGGATATATATAATGAATGATATATCTAAATGAAGAATATAATTATGGAATTTAAATATACATACCTCTCATTTATTTTTAATTCTATTAATATGACAATGAAATGAAAATAGCGTTCATGCGTATGTACGGATTACCGTCTCCATGAACGGTGCATTTCATTTCTTACCACTAAATGATTATGTAATATTATAAATACATGTATATGCGGGATATATATGATATATATGATATCCAAATCAGGAATGTGATTCTGGATATAAAGAACCTTTGACCACACGAACAACATGTAATTGTAAGAAGTCCACTTTCGACTTAAGATCTAAATATCGACAAAACAAACATTATTAACTTAAATGGTTACATAATGTTTATAACATGGAAATAAGTGATATAAAAGGAATAATGAACTTTAAAAAGGTTCTTAATCAAGTAGAAATTATCTCAAGTTTATTATTCAGGACGTTAAAGAACGATCGAGTCAAGTCGGACCCAAGGTAAGGGACTTCGTCTCAATCTCCTTTCATTGAGGCATATTTCGTTTTATACACAACTTTCTTTTATACGGTGTATAAACCCCTTTGACTTTTACTTTTATAAAAAATGAATCTTTTTCTACGAAGTGTTTTACAAAACGACAAAAAGGAATGTTTCTTTTATCGTACGCGGTGACAACGACCTTTTCTGTCGCCGCGAGTATTATTTGGTCTTTGGCTTCCTCAACAAGCCGTAATGTTTTCAAAATAAAATAAATACCATATTCTCTTTTATGTATTTTGGTATTGAAAATGGTTTTGATAAAGGATTCTATTATGTCAATATATTTATGATATATTGTGATTGAAATGTGGAAATGTTATCTTTCCTTTATATTGGTTTTATGTTTTATGATTTTATATCGGTACTTGGACATTTGACGGGTGGTTACGTGATAAACCATATGACGGGTGGTGCCCTGAATACCAGGACGGGTGGTTACGTTATAACCTCCAATGCATTGGGTATGGAAGTCGGCCGTGTGGCTATTCCATTAAGTATGTATGGAAATTGGCTGTATGGCTATTCCATTAAGTGATATGTGTGGGAGTCGACTGTATGGTTATTCCACTTAAGTATGTTTACGTCCCAATTTACCTTTATATATGTTATGTGTTCTTTATATGGGTTTTATGGTAATCCTTTGGTTAAAAAAAGGTAAGTAATGATATTTTTTTCAGGGAAGAGTTTTTAATACTTCATAAAGGTGAAAAGTATTACTTTGATAAAGTATACATGGTTTACTTTTTGTTTTGATAAACTAACAGTTTTTATTCTTTGTGTATCCCTTACTGAGTTTTTATGCTCATCCCAAGCTTTTGAAATGTTTTTCACAGGACTTAGCGTGGAATAGGGTCAAGGATGAGATCAAGGGAAAGTCATGCTACCTTAAACATGAAACTAGACATGTTTCTTTTTAAGAGTTTTTTATTTTATGGAAATTTAGTAGAAGAGACTACTTTGTAATCTTTTGAGATGTAATAGTTATGTCCTAATTCTCTAAAACTCTAAACCTAAAAAGATCCTCAATGTGACTTATTCATTTAATTCAATTTTAAGTAAGGTTTAAGGCTGGGGCCTTATAGTTGGTATCAAAGGTCGGTTTAGATAACTTTAGAGGTTAGGGTATTCTTTAAGCATAAGTGACACTACCATAATGGTTAGGATTTCAGACAGAGTCCTAGTTTTAGATAAAGTGAATGAGTAAGAATATTTTAGTGTTTATCTTCCTCATTAGTACATGATGGTTTTGTTGTTATACTCACACTGACCCTTTTTGGTTTTAGTAAATGGCTGGATGTAGCTGGGACCAAGGTAACGGTGGATGTGAAGGAAACTGTGACAGTTTTCTGAGAGAGCAACTGAATGATATGGGAGCTGTAATGATAAATCTTGCGTTTATCCTCAACCAACTATCTGGAGTTATGATTGACCACCTAAACCTTGGTGATTTCTATAAGGCATCATATATGTGAGAAACAAATCCCTACGTAACTACAGGTAATAATCATAAAGTTAAGTGTGTTCAAAAACCTATGTGTCAAAGATGTGGAAAGAAACACCTAGGAAAGTTTTTCAAAGGGATAGAAATGTGCTATAGATGTGGAAATGAAGGTCATAAAGCAAGAACCTGCTGTGGAAAAAGGAAGCATCCAGTTGACTCGATGAAAGGGAAAGAAGTTCTTTCTAAGGGATCAATTGAATGTTTTAAATGTGGTGTGCATGGTCATTATGCAAACACATGTCCCATTAAGAAGTTTCGTGAATGGTGTCACGACCCGCCCTCGGGGTCCGTGCCGTGACTACCCCAAGCCCGCCTTCCATAGGCCAGGGGCTGGCGACTAGCACCAAGGAGTAAATCCCGATAAAAATGGGAAGGCATTGACTTTGTAAAGAAAACAAACACCACAGAGTAAGCAAGCGGAAAGTAAACACTAAGCAAAAGCAGACTACAAATGAAAGTGCGGAAAAGTAAATGGGCCAGTATACAAACCCAAACTGAAAGTAAAGTACAACTCGAAAGGGAAAACAGCAACTGATAGGTAAAAGCCGCTACACCGAGCTGTCCACGGGAAATCCCACCTGAAGGGTGGGTACAGATAGCTCCACTGCACCACGGGTCCCGCCGTCCGCTCCGTGCACGTTCCGCCCAGTGGTCCACCTCCAGGTACCGTCCCGCTCTGTAAGCCTCAGCTAAGATCAACGTTGTCTGTCGTCTGCAACCAACACAACGTAGTGCGGGAAAAGCCCGTGCAGGGGTGAGTATAAGCTACTCAGTAGGGACCCCGAGACCCCTGAAGGTCTCTCAAAACCACAAAGGATAAACCACGAAGAAAGGTACAATCACGAAGTAACAACCGACTCTGCTTAGGTATATGCCCATACATATACCTAAGCCATCAAATTCAAATACGCTCCAACCTCCGAGCCCAAGTACAACTCAGTCCACACAGGAAAGTAAACGTATTCCACACAGGAAAGCAAAACGTAATCCACACAGGATTGCACAACACAATCCACACAGGAAAGCAACAGATTCAGCTCACATAGGTATACTTCTTCAAAGGACGATAAAGATGATCTCTGATCCATCTAAGTCGTCGGACCCACGAAGGATCGATAGGTAACTAACCCCCGTAATGACCCACACAGGATCGAGCCCACACACGACCTGTAGGCGCTGGATCACACAGAACCGCTGAGCGCGGACCCACACAGGATCGGACCCACACAGGATCGGGCCCACACAGGACCTGTAGGCGCTGGCTCACACAGAACCGCTGAGCGCGGACCCACACAGGATCAGACCCACACAGGATCGGGCCCACACAGGACCTGTAGCACTGATCCACGTAGGATCGCTGAGTGCTGTAGTCGTGGTCGTCGAATCCACACAGGATCTCTGTACTGTCGTCGTCGCAGTCACAGTAGCAGTAGCAGCAGTAGTAGTCACAGTAACAGTCGCAGCCAGCACTAGGGTTCCCGCACACAGCAAGCTCGTTCGGAGGGTCCGCTCCACGATCCGAGAGGCTGATACATCAACAGTCACAAAGTCCAAAGTTGATGTATCCAAAAGTTTCGTATCATCAACAGGAACTCAATGCAACAGACGGCGCGTCGATCTGACGCCCGGTCTGAGAGTTATTGGCATTTTCGTCCCCGGGGCCCGGTTGGTTTTTAAGGAAAAACCAACCCGACCGTACTCCACCTGCGTCCAAACCTCGGGCGGAGTATGCCAAAAGATTCGTCTCACTAAGAGGAACACAACACAGCTGACGGCACGTCAATCGGACGTCCGTAGCTCAAGATATGAGCGTTTCCGCTCCGAAGGCCCGGTTGGTTTCGTGAACGAACCAACCCGGCCGAAGTCAAAGTAAACCGAAACCTTGAGTGAGATATACCGAAACGACCATCTCGATCCAAGGATCGCGTTGCCGCAGACGGTTCGTCGATCGGAGGTCCGTGGCTCAAGTTATGGGCAAAAAACCGAAAATGATTCGAAACGGGGGGGTCCAGGTCCGGGTCGACCCGGCCCGACCCCCCTGGGTCGGCCCGAACCGGGTCCGACCCGGCCCGGCCCGGCGGTGGCGCGGCGGCCCGGCGCTGGCGGCCTGGCGGCCCGGCGGTGGCGCGGCGGTGGCGCGGTGGCCCGGCGCTGGCGGCCTGGCGGAGGCGGCATGCGGGGGGGCAAAGCCCCCGCTTTCTTGGAGTGGCGGCGCGGCTTAATGCCGCGCCCTTTGTGGAAAACGGCCCCCCTTGCGGGGGCCAGCTTGATTAAACCGGGGGGCCTCCTGCCCCCCTCAAGGAAACCGCCCCCTCTTTATGAGGGGGGTTTTTTTAGAGCTGGCCGGGGGATTAATTTCCCCCGGTTTATTACCATCCGGCCGGCCGGTTTTCTCCAACGGGACCGGAAAATCTGGTCCCCTCTTCGGCTTCCGACGCCGGCGGCCCGACCGCCGGTCTTCTCTTTCCGCCGCGGCCCGGAACCGGCCGCGGTGTTCGTCGTCCGGCACGGTGCGACGGCACCGCGCCCCTCTACCGCGCCTTCGATTTCCCTTGATGCGGCACGACGGCGTCGCGTTCTTGAAGATTCTTCCATGGCGCGCGCGCGACGGCGTCGCGCAAGATAAGAATACAATTATCCGCGGGGTGCGACGGCACCACGCCACCTTGCTTCCACCCGCAAGATAAAACAACATGAATGATGGAGGGGGTTCGGCCGTGTTCATGGCGTCCGGCCCCCCTCACGTTAAATAATAAGACAACTTAAAATATTCAATTGCCTCACATTAGACATGCTATATCCACGATCAAGAATGAAATAATTAAACAATAAAATCAACAACCCCTACCTTGGTATAAGGTTCGAAGATTTGTCAACGTTCCGCGGAAGACGACGTCGCGGAGGTCGGGCGTCGCGGTCGTCGTTCGTCAAATCCGATGACGAAGAGGTGCGTCCGATGTGATACGTCGTTGGCGAATCTTCGTATGCCGATGAAGGGAATCCGAGGAGGAAGCGGCGTTCCCTCTCGTTGACACGGAAGACGAAGAAGATCGGAGCGGCGTTCTTCTTCGGAACTTGAGCGTTCTTCGTCAAGTTGAGCGTTCTTCGTCAAATCTTGAAGTTGAAGGAGAAGCTCTCAAAATCCTCTCAAGAACAAAGGAAACCAACCCAACAAAATAAAATAAGCTTAAGCTTATTTTATTACACAACCCTCCTCTTAGAATTTCAAAGGTTTGAAATTTAAATTAACCCTCTTCAATTAATTAAGTCAAGTTGTCAACATTAATTGAAATGGGTTAAAGGGGAGGTTTTGAGAGAATTTGAGGAGTTGGGGTTTGTGTGGGCCCCACCACACTTAATCCTCCCAAGGGAGGTTAAGTGGATGTGGGTCCCACTCCCAACTCCCTTTGGTAGGATTTATCAAGTTAAAATAAAATTTGTTCTTCACAAATTTTATTTAACTTAAACTAAAAACCCAAAAACTAACTTTCATCCCACAACAAACGCAACTTCCGAAAAGGCCTCTTTAAGCGAATATCGGCGCTGCGAGTTCATCGGTGCTCTCGGATTTCAATTCCGAGCACCAGATCAAAAGTTAGAAATTCCCGCTCGTTCGTTCACTGAACGTACCTGAGCCAAACTTTGGAAAATGATTCCGGGCACTCCGGGCCTCGGAATC
This sequence comes from Viscum album, assembly GCA_963277665.1. Taxonomy (NCBI): domain Eukaryota; kingdom Viridiplantae; phylum Streptophyta; class Magnoliopsida; order Santalales; family Viscaceae; genus Viscum; species Viscum album. The sequence continues at coordinate 794,880,403 of OY728126.1, read as the reverse complement.
AGGTGCCGTCAGAAACCACACTCTTGTAAAATTCTAAAGAAAATTAAGAAAAAATTTCCCTTGAATTTTACGGGTCTTTACATTACTCCCACCTCAGGGCTTTACGTCCCCGTAAAGATACATAAAAAACTAGGGAAACAAATGAGGGTACTGAGCACGCATCTGAGCCTCCCGCTCCCATGTGCTCTCCTGGAGATTCCCGTGCTTCCATCTGATGCGCACAAGAGGAATCGATCTCCCACGCAGGTCCCGCTCCTGTCGATTCTATATCTCCACCGGAACCTCCGTAAAAGTCGCCCCATCGTCAACGTCAAGCTCCCCATGGTCAATGATGTGCGTCGGGTCGTGCACGTATCTCCTCAGCTGAGATACGTGGAAGACGTCGTGCACCCGGTGCAACTGAGGTGGTAGAGCCAGGCGATAAGCCACCTCGCCAACCCTGCTGAGGACCTGGAAGGGTCCGATGAAGCGCGGAGATAACTTGCCGCCTCGGCCAAATCTCCGAATACCACGTCGAGGTGAGACCCGCAAGAAGACGTGGTTGCCATCCTCGAACTCTAGTGGCCTCCGCCTCCAGTCAGCATATGACTTCTGCAGGCTCTGAGCTGTCATCATCCGCTCCTAGATGACCTGGACCTTCTCTGTCGTGGCCTGGACCATCTCCGGTCCCATCAGAGCTGCAAGATTTCTTCTTTGCCGATAAGAGAAATCTGGTCCCATCCCCTGGATGAACCACATTCTTTGCCTAATACAGTCAATCCTAACATGGATGATACTAATCCATACCAAGGATGACGTCGTAAGGCCTCGACGCTACTACTAAGAGTTTCGACCGTTACTCTCGCCTCGAAGGGTTGAGTCACACTGTCGGCATCAGTGTGTGGTAACTGGGTCTCCTCCAGTAGATGTCTCACAAGTGAGGGTCAAGTCAACAGCCAAAACTGAAACCTCTTAGTAACATCACGAAAGAGGACAGGAACGAAAATATCACAAAGTTATGCGTCTTTTATTATTGCAGCTCATAATACAAGACGCTAATACAATAGCAAAAAGGAACTAGAAGTACTAGGGACGTATCCAGTAGTTCCTCTCCTGTCCACCTGCTCTCGGAGCTCTACTGCCTTGTCCACTACTTGACTGTTGCTCAAGCACTCGCTGCTGCTTCTGTCTCAGTGGCTCCTCTAACACCCGCTGAACAATCGTATGAGGAGTCGGACAGTCACGTGCCAGGTGACCCTTTCCGCCGCAGGAGTAACATTGTCCGTTTCTGGCACGCCTGGCTCTGACCCCACCTCGGGTGCCCCGCACCACCGGTCCTAAAACCCGAGATCTTCCAACTGCTAGTCTGGTCCTCTTGGACCTCTGCATCATCTGTCTACTGCCCACAGATGACTCGGCTACTGATCGAAAAACACGCGGCAAAGGCAGAAGCTCCTGTACATGCTCGGGGTGTAGAGCTACTGGCACAAACTCCACCCTGAAGAAGGTCTCGAAGTCTTCCCATGCGAAGGTCATCCCGTCGCAAAACTGAAACAAGTGGTTCCACCACCTGCCTGCTGCTGCCTGAAGGAGGCTGGCAGCAAAGATCACCATGAAGTCTGCCGGCGTCCCCACTAGCCTCAAGACTCCCACCACAGCCTCCAGCCAATCCTCAGCCGCATGCGGGTCCGTCTCTCCCCGGAACCTGGGTGGCCTCTGGCGCTGGAACTCGTGCAGCGCACTCAAGTGGCGTGCATCGCCTACTGCTGGGGCTGGTGGCATCGATGGCCCAACGTATGATAGTATCGCTGGTGCCTCCATTGGTGCCTCAACTGCAAGAGGGCCCTGTACCGAAGCCTCATCACTCGGTGGGCTGTCGTCACGCTCGACTCTCTGAACCCTAGCTGGCTGCCGTCGTGGGGCCATCCTGAATAGGAAACAGGTGCGCCACGGTCAAACAGTATACCTGGTGAGCTGACACAAAGAAATCACAAAGAAAACTTTGAAACACACACGCAATCAATGTTTTCGTGCATTAAGTCGGAAATCAGAAGTCAGGGTCCTGGTGTACGGATACGTCGGCCGCCGCACCAACACTGGACTCCCTGGACTGATAACCACACTAAATACGCTAAACATTATTGCTTCACATAGAAAAGATCCGAGTTCTTGGTAGAACCGAACTGCCTTTGATACCAATTTGTCACGACCCGCCCTCGGGGTCCGTGCCGTGACTACCCCAAGCCCGCCTTCCATAGGCCAGGGGCTGGCGACTAGCCCCAAGGCGTAAATCCCGGTAAAAATGGGAAGGCATTGCCTTTGTAAAGAAAAAAACACCACAGAGTAAGCAAGCGGAAAGTAAACACTAAGCAAAAGCAGAGTACAACTGAAAGTGCGGAAAAGTAAATGGGCCAGTATACAAACCCAAACTGAAAGTAAAGTACAACTCGAAAGGGAAAACAGCAGCTGATAGGTAAAAGCCGCTACACCGAGTTGTCCACTGGAAATCCCACATGAAGGGTGGGTACAGATAGCTCCACTGCACCACGGGTCCCGCCGTCCGCTCCGTGCACGTTCCGCCCAGTGGTCCACCTCCGGGTACCGTCCCGCTCTGCAAGCCTCAGCTAAGATCAACGTTGTCCGTCGTCTGCAACCAACACAACGTAGTGCGGGCAAAGCCTGTGCAGGGGTGAGTATAAGCTACTCAGTAGGGACCCCGAGACCCCTGAAGGTCTCTCAAATCCACAAAGGATAAACCACGTAGAAAGGTACAATCACGAAGTAACTACCGACTCTGCTTAGGTATATGCCCATACATATACCTAAGTCATCAAATTCAAATACGCTCCAACCTCCGAGCCCAAGTACAACTCAGTCCACACAGGAAAGTAAACGTATTCCACACAGGAAAGCAAAACGTAATCAACACAGGATTGCACAACACAATCCACACAGGAAAGCAACAGATTCAGCTCACACAGGTATACTTCTTCAAAGGACGATAAAGATGATCTCTGATCCATCTAAGTCGTCGGACCCACGAAGGATCGATAGGTAACTAACCCTCGCAATGACCCACACAGGATCGGGCCCACACAGGACCTGTAGGCGCTGGCTCACACAGAACCGCTGAGCGCGAACCCACACAGGATCGGACCCACACAGGATCGGGCCCACACAGGACCTGTAGGCGCAGGCTCACACAGAACCGCTGAGCGCGGACCCACACAGGATCGGAACCACATAGGATCGGGCCCACACAGGACCTGTAGCACTGATCCACGTAGGATAGTTGAGTGCTGTATTCGTCGTCGTCGAATCCACACAGGATCTTTGTACTATCGTCGTCGCAGTCACAGTAGCAGTAGCAGCAGAAGTAGTCACAGTAACAGTCGCAGCCAGCACTAGGGTTCCCGCACACAGCAAGCTTGTTCGGAGGGTCCGCTCCACGAGCCGAGAGGCTGATACATCAACTGTCACAAAGTCCAGAGTTGATGTATCCAAAAGTTCCGTATCGTCAACAGGAACTCAACGCAACAGACGGCGCGTCGATCTGACGCCCGGTCTGAGAGTTATTGGCATTTTCGTCCCCGGGGCCCGATTGGTTTTTAAGGCAAAACCAACCCGACCATACTCCACCTGCGTCCAAACCTCGGGCGGAGTATACCAAAAGATTCGTCTCACTAAGAGGAACACAACACAGCTGACGGCACGTCAATCGGACGTCCGTAGCTCAAGATATGAGCGTTTCCGCTCCGAAGGCCCAGTTGGTTTCGTGAACGAACCAACCCGGCCGAAGTCAAAGTAAACTCAAACCTTGAGTGCGATATACCGAAACGACCGTCTCGATCCAAGGATCGCGTTGCCGTAGACGGTTCGTTGATCGGAGGTCTGTGGCTCAAGTTATGGCCAAAAGACCGAAAATGATTCGAAACGGGGGGGTCCGGGTCCTGGTCGACCCGGCCCGACCCCCCCTGGGTCGGCCCGAACCGGGTCGACCCGACCCGGGTCCGACCCAGCCCGGCCGGCCGGCCGGCGGCGCGGCGGCCCGGCGGTGGCGCGGCGGCCCGGAGGCGGCGCGACGGCGGCGCGGCGGCCTGGCGGCGGCGCGGCGGCCTGGCGGGTGCGCGGCGGCCTGGCGGGGGCGCAGCGGCCTGGCGGCGCGGTGAAGGCGGCATGTGGGGGGGAAAAGCCCCTGCTTTCTTGGAGTGGCGGCGCGGCTTAATGCCGCGTCCTTTGTGGAAAACGGCCCCCCTTGCGGGGGCCAGCTTGATTAAACCGGGGGGCCTCCTGCCCCCCTCAAGGAAACCGCCCCCCTCTTTATGAGGGGGGTTTTTTTAGAGCTGGCCGGGGGATTAATTTCCCCCGGTTTATTACCATTAGGCCGGCCACCTGGCCGGCCGGTTTTCTCCAACGGGACCGGAAAATCCGGTCCCCTCTTCGGCTTCCGACGCCGGCGGCCCGGCCGCCGGTCTTCTCTTTCCGCCGTGGCCCGGAACCGGCCGCGGTGTTCGTCGTCCAGCGCGGTGCGACGGCACCGCGCCCCTCCGCCGCGCCTTCGATTTCCCTTGATGCGGCGCGGCGGCGTCGCGTTCTTGAAGATTCTTCCATGGCGCGCGCACGACGGCGTCGCGCAAGATAAACATACAATTATCCGCGTGGTGCGACGGCACCACGCCACCTTGCTTCCACCCGCAAGATAAAACAACATGAACGATGGAGGGGGTTCGGCCGTGTTCATGGGGCCCGGCCCCCCTCACGTTAAATAATAACACAACTTAAAATCTTCAATTGCCTCACGTTAGACATGCTAGATCCACGATCAAGAATGAAATAATTAAACAATAAAATCAACAACCCCTACCTTGGTATAAGGTGCGAAGATTTGTCAACGTTCCGCGGAAGACGACGTCGCGAAGGTCGGGCATCGCGGTCGTCGTTCGTCAAATACGATGACGAAGAGGTGCGTCCGATGTGATACGTCGTTGGCGAATCTTCGTATGCCGACGAAGGGAATCTGAGGAGGAAGCGGCGTTCCCTCTCATTGACACGGAAGACGAAGAAGAGCGGAGCGACGTTCTTCGTCGGAACTTGAGCGTTCTTCGTCAAGTTGAGCGTTCTTCGTCAAAGCTTGAAGATGAAGGAGAAGCTCTCAAAATCCTCTCAAGAACAAAGGAAACCAACCCAACAAAATAAAATAATCTTAAGCTTATTTTATTACACAACCCTCCTCTTAGAATTTCAAAGGTTTGAAATTTAAATTAACCCTCTTCAATTAATTAAGTCACGTTGTCAACATTAATTGAAATGGGTTAAAGGGGAGGTTTTGAGAGAATTTGAGGAGTTGGGGTTCGTGTGGGCCCCACCACACTTAATCCTCCCAAGGGAGGTTAAGTGGATGTGGGTCCCACTCCCAACTCCCTTTGGTAGGATTTATCAAGTTAAAATAAAATTTGTTCTTCACAAATTTTATTTAACTTAAACTAAAAACCCAAAAACTAACTTTCAACCCGCAACAAACGCAACTTATAAAAAGGTCTCTTTAAGCGAATATCAGCGCTGCGAGTTCATCGGTGCTCTCGGATTTCAATTCCGAGCACCAGATCAAAAGTTAGAAATTCCCGCTCGTTCGTTCACAGAACGTACCCGAGCCAAACTTCGGAAAATGATTCTGGGCACTCCGGGCCTCGGAATCAGGTGCCGTCAGAAACCGCACTCTTGTAAAATTCTAAAGAAAATTAAGAAAAACTTTCCCTTGAATTTTATGGGTCTTTACAAATGGGATCACCAAGATCATACAAATACTCATTTACCAATACCTAATGCCATTCCGATTGAGGATGAAGAAACTGACAATGACCAATCAAAGGTATGTATTATTTCATGACTATTGTTTTCCTATTTTGGAATCTTAGGATATGATTCATGATTTTGTTTCTAGGAAAGTGGTATTTCGGAATAAGTTGGAAAGGAGTGGTTAATAGATCATGAAGAATGTTGAATGAGTAAGATGTCAACATATAAGGGCTTCAAGAGTTATGGTGAAATTCTTAAGAGTATTAAGTCTCTTTTGATGATGGTGTTACATTAGAAGAATTTTTATATTATGTGTAACCCTGATGTTTAATATAGGCAAATTTTATTCATGGAATAGTTATCTTTTCTTTTGTGGACATAGTTATAAAGAACCATTTGGGTTTATATGATCCTTACTTTTGAGGTAATTTTGGGTTACTATATGTTATGATGGAAAATTAAAGGCATGAGATAAACTTGAGGTTAAAATATGTTATGATCATCTTTGAAGATTTTATCTCATTTTTGGGAATGTTTTAAGAATTATATATTTTTGGAAAAAGGACAACACGCAGACCGTGTGACAACCTTCCGCGTCGGACAAAGCTGCGGGAATCGAACCCACAACCAAAGTGCGACTGGTATTTATCGCCTACCACTGGACTACGTGAAGTCCCTAGTTAGTTTGACTGGTTCTTTTTAGTTATATGATTTTATGAATTAAGAGTAAGTTGATTTTGGGTTATTTATGAAAATGATTAACCTATCATGGAGGATATGTGATTAGGATAATTACTTTTCAATGCGAGGCTTTAAGAGCAACTGATTTTGTTTGGAGAAAAATGTTACGATTTAACTTGGAATACTATGTGACTAAATCCTTAAAATGTTTGGGTTTCAATATTAGATTGGTTTACTTTGAGGGATATTATGGACAAATTGTTTATTGGATGGTCCTCGTTGAACTTTGGGTTTTGTTGGACCAATTTTGGAGATTAAGAATAGATTTTCTTTCTAATGGGTTATCCTTTTTTGAGTTATCTGATCTTGTACTAATCATTTGGGTTTTGGTTTTGGTTAAAGTCTAATGACCTGGGAAGTATGTAGTTCTCTTTTTGGGGTTAGGTAATTCTCTAGAAGTTGATTATAGTACTCTTAATGTGAACAAGTCTTCCTAAATACTCACCTTTTGGAGAAAATATGAGTTTGTGTAAGGAATCTAATAAAAGTTGAGAGTCAACATGATAAGTGATAATGTTTCCTTATGAATAAATTACTCAATAAAAAGTAACTTAAAACATAAATGTTGTCTATTAACGTTTCCTACTGGGGAATCTAATACCGTTTAACCCATCACAAGTTTGTTATTTTCTCATGGTTAACTTTGTCCTAAACATGTTTTCTATCACTCTCCATCAGAACATGACCCTATGTTCTCTCCTCCATGTCCATGTTTTCATACGTGGAATCCTAGTATGGGTTAACTCGGGTGACCTTTGTACTTATATTTCTTTATTTTAAAGTGATTGTTTTACCGACTCTTCTTCCGATTTGGGACTTTCAAGGATGTTTCCAAGCCCAATTTTAAAATTGCGAGGACACAATTCCCAAAAGGGGGGAAGGATGTAACACCCTAGGTAAATAAAGAATATGAAATCTTTATATTTATCCATATTTGTGAATCAAATATTAACATTACTTTAAAGGGTATACTATGCTCGATGGCGTACCCAATACGCAACAACGAGTTTCTTGGGAATCTTACGTTGCACTCTAATAATAAAATAATATTATTTTAAATGGTAGTTAACATGTAGACGTTGTATTGGCGGGAATGGATAGAAATAACTAAAATATGATTATATATGTTTTTTAAATGTTTTTACATTTATCCAAAGGCTTAAAATACAGAAAGAATTCAATTTTAGGCTTTTATACCCTAATTTTCACTAAAGGTTCATTTATCACCTTTTGATGGAGAACTATCATTAAATATAGTTTTGATCACACTTATATATTCTTTTGGACCAAATAAAACTCTTCTTTAGAAACGGGACATCAAATTTTACTTTGTGTAAATTTTTAGTATTTTTTCGGATAAAGTTCATTTTTTTAATGAATAGTGTAAAATGTTGTATTTTAATTCAAAACCTCTTTTTAATATAATTTATTTATATGAATAGATTATCTTTTGAATTGGTTTTAAAGTGAAATTAGAAAATATTTTCACCATTAAATCCAATAGTGGTCGTTGGAATTAATTTCACTTTGAAATCAGACTTAAACTAGTGTCAATCTTTTAATACTTATTGTTTCATAAAAACACGCTATTTGCTCTGACAGCGGGAATTAATTATTAAATTAATTAATGCAACTTATATGTTGTGAATTTTGTAAAATGGACTTCATTTTTGAATTCGTAATATCAAATATAGCTTAGGGTGAATTTTTGGTAATTTTCTGAAAAACTTCAATTTTTGATGAATAGTGAAACCACTAAGTGGTACTTATAAAAACTGATTTTCCGTTTAAATGAAATTTTGCCATCATTGTGTTTTTAATTTCAAAAATCCGACATACATGGATGTAATTAAGAATTAAAATGTGGTTCAATGGGATTAAAATAATTTTTTGGTGAATAGTAACTTATGAAGTTCTTAATCGCGATTAGAGGTAATTAGTGTAATTTAAGGTAAAAATGATATTATAAAAATATAAAAACACCATGAAACTTGTCCTACACCTATTGGATGAGTCATGGCCGACCAAGACAACCCATGGGTCTACATGGGTACCCCATGGAGCCACTTTGGTTGGAAAATGACATTAATATATATTTATTTAATGTTAAAATTAAAATGGCACAAACATGATATGTTTTACTAAAACAATTTTATAATGGGGTTATACAAGTCATATTATTTATTATAAATAGTAATTGGAAATATAAAAAGATTTCCTACATCATATTAATTTTTTTATAATTATTAGACATTAAATAACTTAAATTATTTATGACATAATAATGATGTAGTGATGACATCAATATTTGACGATTTAAATAAAATGGAATGATAATGTAAAATATATGAACTACACTTGTCCAAAACTTATTGGATGGGTGGATTTAGAACCCTTATCACCTTATACACGAATTATCTCAATGTGGGACCTTTTAAAACAGAAACACATTTTCAAATAAAGTAATATTTCATTACTTTCCAAAAGTGCCCCTCCTCTCCTCTTATAAAAGTCCCCCACCTCTACCTCATTTCACACACTCCTAAAGCCTTTGGCTCGGCCAACCCCTGCCAATTTTGGCTCTACACATCCCTATTTTAATCCTTGAAGCCTAAATTTGGGCAGAAGTCTTCCCAAGGAAGCCTTTGAGCTCAAACTAAGGGGAGTTACCCGATTTTACGGTAATGTCTTCTTTTGAGTCCTTTTGTTTTATTTTGCTTCTCCAACCTCCTAAACTCTTTTTATTATTTTCTTTTGTAACAACTACAGTATCCTCAATATACTAGGATGTTGTTATAAGAAGTATTCGAGCTACACTTACACACACCTACATCTAATGGTTAAAGAACATACTGTTTCTGTGGATGGCGAATTTCTGCCTCTCGAAACGATGATTGTTCAACATTCTTTTAACACCTTCAAAGGTGGCAATTATGATGACAATATATTTATATATGATATATAATATGTTTATGTTTTCTTTAAGCTCTGTATTTTTCATTTTGGGAATACCTTTAGGGTTTCCATTATGGGTAAACACGATATCTTCATTTAAGGAAGTGTGGACTACCGCCCCCTCAAAGTGATGTGATTCGTTAATGCCATATGTGGGACCTGTAAAGGATGGATTTAAAGTTATTATATATGATGTTATACTGGAATTATAATACACCTATATTTCATTATTATTTCTTTCCATTAAAGTATGAGATAAAAATGAAAGTAGCATTCATGCGTACGTACGGTTTACTGTCTCCATGAACGGTGCATTTCATTTCTTACCCCCAAATGTAATGTACTATTAAAAGTACATGTATATAATGGATATATATAATGAATGATATATCTAAATGAAGAATATAATTATGGAATTAAAATATACATACCTCTCATTTATTTTTAATTCCATTAATATGACAATGAAATGAAAATAGCGTTCATGCGTATGTACGGATTACTGTCTCCATGAACGGTGCATTTCATTTCTTACCACTAAATGATTATGTAATATTATAAATACATTTATATGCGGGATATATATGATATATAGGATATCCAAATCAGGAATGTCATTCTGGATATAAATAACATTTGACCACACGGACAACATGTAATTGTAAGAGGTCCACTTTCGACTTAAGAACCAAATATCGACAAAACAAACATTATTAACATAAATGGTTACATAATGTTAAAAACATGGAAATAAGTGATATAAAAGGAATAATGAACTTTAAAATGGTTCTTAAAAAAGTAGAAATTAACTCAAGTTTATTATTCAGGACGTTAAAGAACGATCGAGTCAAGTCGGACCCAAGGTAAGGGAATTCATCTCAATCTCCTTTCATTGAGACATATTTCGTTTTATACAAAACTTTCTTTTATACGGTGTATAAACCCCTTTTACTTTTACTTTTATACAAAAGGAATCTTTTTCTATGAAGCGTTTTACAAAACGACAAAAAGGAGTGTTTCTTTTAACGTACGCGATGACAATGACCTTTTCCGCCGCCGCGAGTATTTTTTGGTCTTTGGCTTCCTCAACAAGCCGTAATGTTTTTAAAATAAAATAAATACCGTATACTCTTTTATGTATTTTGGTATTGAAAATGGTTTTGATAAAGGATTCTATTATGTCAATATATTTATGATATATTGTGATTGAAATGTGGAAATGTTATCTTTCCTTTATATTGGTTTTATGTTTTATGATTTTATATTGGTACTTGTACATTTGACGGGTGGTTACGTGATAAACCATATGACGGGTGGTGCCGTGAATACCAGGACGGGTGGTTACGTTATAACCTCCAATGCATTGGGTATGGAAGTCGGCCGTATGGCTATTCCATTAAGTATGTATGGAAAATTGGCCGTATGGCTATTCCATTAAGTGATATGTGTGGGAGTCGACTGTATGGTTATTCCACTTAAGTAGGTTTACGTCCCAAGTTATCTTTATATATGTTATGTGTTCTTTATATGGGTTTTATGGTAATCCTTTGGTTAAAAAAAGGTAAGTAATGATATTTTATTCAGGGAAGACTTTTTAATACTTCATAAAGGTGAAAAGTATTACTTTGATAAAGTATACATGGTTTACTTTTTGTTTTGATAAACTAATAGTTTTTATTCTTTGTGTATCCCTTACTGAGTTTTTATGCTCATACCAAGCTTTCGAAATGTTTTTCACAGGACTTAGCGTGGAATAGGGTCAAGCATGGGATCAAGGGAAAGTCATGCTACCTTAAACATGAAACTAGACATGTTTCTTTTTAAGAGTTTTTTATTTTATGGAAATTTAGTAGAAGAGACTACTTTGTAATATTTTGAGATGTAATAGTTATGTTCTAATTCTCTAAAACTCTAAACCTGAAAAGATCCTCAATGTGACTTATTCATTTAATTCAATTTTAAGTAAGGTTTAAGGCTGGGGCCTTATACTTTGGTAGTCCCATGACAATGTCCATCATGATATTATCCCATTTCCCCTCACGTATGGGAAGACGTTGCATGACTCCTCTAGGTTGTTGCCTTCCAACTTTCACTTGTTGAAAAACCATACATCTTGACACAAAATCAGAAATCTCCCTCTTCATGTTGTCCCACTAAAAATGTTCCTTCAAATCTCTATACATTTTGGTGCTCCCAGGGTGTAAGAGAAATTTAACTAAGAGCGTCATCCAAAAATTCCCTTTTTAAATCAGGTATATCGGGAACACAAAGTCTCTTCTCAAATTTCAAAATTCCATCTTCACACATAAAGTCATTTAATCTCCCATCATTCACAGCTTTAATATTCTTTTGAAATTCTTCATCATCGGTTTGAGTACTCTTTATCCTTTCTAGTAATGATGGGTTTTCAACCATTTAAAAATGTATTGATGTTTCTCCTTCCATGGTGATTCCATTATCCATATTTACTAAATCCATGAAAATAGGATCCTTTTCAATTCTCATCTTGTTCAAAACTCCACGATCCTTTCTACTCAAAGAATCTTCTACCTTATTTTCCTTCCCCAGGTGGTAGTGTATCATCCAATCATAATCCTTTTGTTGTTCAAGACATCTCCTTTTCCTCATGATGAGTTCTTTCTATGAGAAAATATACTTCAAAATCTTGTGATCAGTATAAATCTCACATTTTTCACCATAGAGATAATGGCTCTGTATCTTCAAAGCAAAGATTACAGTAGCTAACTCAATAACATGAGTAGGTTAGTTTTGATCATGAATTTTCAGCTGTCGTGATTCATAGGCAATAACTCCATCATTCTGCATAAGGACACAACCAAATCCTATCTTCTATGCATCACTATAAATAACGAACCCATCATTCTCCGATGGTAGAGTCACTATAGGATCATTGACAATTCTTTTCTTTAGTTATTAAAAACATTCTTCACACTCTTTTTTCCAAACAAATTTAACCCCTTTACGTGTGAGCTTTGTTAATGGGTTAGCCAATCGGGCAATGTTCTGGACGAAACGCCGATATAAACCTGCTATGCCAATAAAACCACGTACCTCAGTTATACTCGTCGGTGCGGTCCATTCTTGGATTGATCTTTTCTTAGAAGGATCAATAGAGATTCCATATTTGGAGACAATATGGCCAAGAAAAGAAATCTCTTGAAGCCAGAATTCACACTTGCTAAACATCCCATATAATTCATGACTTCTTAGAGTCTTTAGGATAATGCGCAAGTGATTTTCATGATCTTCATAGCTTTTGGAATAAACCAAGATATCATCAATAAATTCCACCAAAAAATCATTGAGATATTCCTTGAAAACTCTATTCATTACATCCATGAATACAGAGGGTGCATTAGTAAATCCAAAAGGCATTACTGTAAACTCGTAATGCTCGTACATGGTTCGAAATGCTATCTTCAGAATGTCTTCCTTCTTCACACACAACTGATGGTATCCAGATCGAAGGTCTATCTTTGAAAAGTATTTAGATCTATGCCGTTGGTCAAATAAATAATCAATGCGAGGTAGGGGATACTTGTTCTTTATTGTTATAGCATTGATTTCCCTATAGTCGATACATAATCTCATAGATCCATGTTTCTTCTTCATAAAAATGACAGGGGATCCCCATTGATAAACACTAGGGAGAATAAATCCCTTATTAATCATTTCCTCTAGTTGTTTCTATAGTTCCACTAATTCTACAGTGGCCATTCTATAAGGGGTCTTCGATATAGGCCTTGATCGAGGAATTAAATAAATGGAAAACTCAACTTGTCATTCTAGAGGATTTCCAGGTAAATCTTCCAGAAACACATCTACATATTCTTTCACAATAGGTACGTCCTCTATTTGAACATTCCTTTCCTCACCCACAATCATTTCATTCTCTTCCTCCCCAATAATTGAATATAGTTGAGCTACTGGGGGCGGATCTAGATAAGAATTAGGTGGTGACGATTCTTCTCTAAAGATAAAGTTTTCCTTATCATCATCATAAAAAATCATAACCTCGTTATTCTTACAATAATTCTTCGCATCATTGTCTGAAATCCAATCCATACCGAGGATTATATCAAAATAAATCATAGGGATGACGATGAGATCCACAGATAAAGAACATTTATGTTCTCTAATGGGGACTTCTTCACAAAACTTTGTTGTAATGATAATTCCCTTAGGAGTTTTAACTGAGAACTCCCTTGTTATATAAAATTGAAAATATATAATTTTCTTAGGTAACTGGGAAGATATGAAGCAATGTGATTATCCAAAATCAAATAAATCATTGACTAAACTTGACGAAACCATTAAATTACTTGCCACCACGTCTTTCAAAGATTCTACCTTAGCAATAGTGATACCATAATCCTGGCCTTGATGCCTTGGCCTTTCCTGAGGTAAGATCCCCTGACGCTTAGGACATTCATTTTCATAATGTCCCATCTCCCTGAAATTGTAGCATTGAACATCGGTAGCTTCTTTCTTCCATTTTTAATCACGATCTTGGTGGCCTTTTTCACCACACTTGTAACAGACTCACATTCCCTTTAAGAAAGTACCTGGGTGTTTCTTCCCACATTTACTACAGGATGGATATTAAACATTTACCTTATTCCCCTTATTTCCATTCCCAAATTGACCAGAAGATCTCTTTTTCGCTTGCTTTACTTTAATTTCATAATACTCAGAGAATTCCTTTTCTGTCTTGATAGCACATGAGACAATGTCTTCATATGCTGAGGTGGATTGTGAGACTAATGCTCGATGGAGAAATGGTTTTAACCCATCAAAGAAACAATCAATCTTACTTCTTGGGTTATGTATATAATCTACAACATTACTTTCTAACCGTGTAAAGTTAGACTCATACTTTGCGACATTCTCATCCTCCTTTTGTCTCAGACTCAGAAATTGCCTTTCCATATCTGCTCGATGGTCATGAGGAAAGTATTTTTATAAAAATATATCTTTGAACTCCCTCCATTCTATATTTTATACTTCATCATCTTCCTTTGTGTTTTGAATTAATGACCACCATTGATCAACATCTCCAGTTAGGCGGTAAACTACCATGATAACATTTTCCCTTTCACTAATCCCCAAAGCCTTCAATATTTTCTTTAAGGAACTTATCCATTTCTCAGCTAACAATAGATTTATACTCCCATTGAATGTTGGTGGTTGTTTCCTCATGAAGTGATCTAACATTGATCCTCTATGCTGTGGATCAGGTTGATCCATACGGGTAAGGTTATTATTCATAACCTGAGTGAGTTGTCCCAGTATGGTGATAAACTGATCAGTACCAGTTGCATCGCCAGCTCCACTATAATTATCTTGATCAGGAGGGAAATCCCTACATGGAGTGCATGCATTGATACAATTTCCATTTCATCCCCTAGGCACCATTTCTAAACAATGGCATAAATTAGATCTATTTATGAATAAAAATACATAATTCCATACTTTTAAAACACTTAACATAAATTGAAATATTTATGGATATAATCCATAATCATAATAATGTTTTCTTTGTAGAAGTATATACTCAAAAACCCTTCATAATGGTTTGTATAGAAAATGAAAGTTATCGTAAGCATATCCCCTGAGAGTGTCGTAACCAAGAGTGAAGCAAGGCCTGTTGTCGTGCACCAGTTCCCGTTCAAGTCTAGCTCAAAGCGGTGTTTTCATTTTTTACCCCTAGGTACATCTGTGCCAGATCCACCTCTTCCTGATCGTATCCAGACATGGTTTTATTGCTCGGATAACTCACAAAATCTCTACAATACCAAAATTATAGGAAGTTCTTCTATACTAATTCTCAAAGTCCATCTTAGGTCTATGTGCTCTAATCAGAGTTTATCTAAATATAGCTTCTAAGGATTGTACTAAACTTCCTCTGATACTAACTGTAACGCCTCGAGCCCAGTTACCGAGAGTCGGTTTATTATTACATAACATTTTCATGATCACAAAATATTACGTCTCGAAAGACCTATTAGTTTAATAGCCTTGGAATCACTAGATACATTCTTAAAGTTTACATTACATCATAAAGTAAAAAATACAACAACATATTGTCTCCACAGTCATATCCCCTTATATTATCCCTACAGTTCATTCATAAAATACTTCTTCACATCCTGAGAAAAATAAAACATATAAAGTGGTGAGCTCAGATTCCCAATAATCATAACAATATAGAAGAAACTTTCTTAAATAAGCATAATCATTTAAGGCAATGTATAATTAAAAAAAAAGCCTTTTAAACTTCAACTTCAACATAATATGGAAGAAATAAAATGAAATAATTTCATTTACTTATTCACATGGATATTCTACTAATCAAATAATCACATGCAATATCAATAACCACTTTCATAATGAAGGAATGCATAATGCCAGACTATTATAACCACATATTCATGGCCTTGCGCCAAGACTAAAAATAAGATTTTGTCAAGGCCTTATGGCAAGACACTAGTTTGTCTCGTGAGACCTACCAATGCATCGTGGAGCTATAGCGGGCTCCACCTGTCACTTTCTAAGTCGAATGCATTCCTCATATGAACAGGTTTAAACATAACATAATCATTCGTATTAAAACATTCATATGAAATGTAAATACTTTGTCCATAAACCATGAATGGTATAAAAAACACATCCACAGTCAAACATATCACAAAACCTTCAATACAATATTGAAGTTTTCTATCATAATAAATCAACTTCAAATAAGCTTAAAATCCATCAAAGGATGTTGACATAGATGAAATCAAAACTATTTGATAGAAATATCCCTTTTTTTGAAATCATTTAAAAGTCACATAATTATAAAATAAAAAATTTACATTGAAAATATCCTTACAAGCTTGTAAGGGATGATTTTAAGATTTTATAATGGTGGAAAATAGCTGCTCCCACCGTATAAGTTAAAAAAAGACATTCTTACCTTAATTCTGTCGAAAAGGTTAAAAAGGACCTTGTTTGGAAAACGACAGAAAGATGCCTTTATAATATTCTTATAAATAGTCAAAAAAGGTTATAAATGACTTTAACCCATATTCTGTAAAATTGTAAGAATTCTTTGAAATAATTTTTTAAGAAACATGGATGTGGATGATAAAGAGGTCCCAGTAGATAATTACGTATAAACAACCTCGAATAATGGAGAGATTGAGATATAAACCCTTACCTTGTATTTTCCTTGGTTGAGGGTAGTTTAACCACCTGTATAATGGTGAAATAATTGTTATTATGTTATAAAATAATCATATACATTAATATGATATCATATATGATCTTTTAACACTGTTTTCTTAATAATATCTTTGTATTATCGTCGTTTCGGGTGTTAACTTACTCGTTTTCTTTTATATGTTTTGTTACATAATCCTTATTTGTTATGGATCAATTTTATATTATTAATATATAGAATGATATAAAGTCCTGAAACATTATTTTTAATCATCAAATGATAATTAGACTTGAATGGATACGATGGGGAATGAATCTCATCGCGTTCGTGGAGACGGTAGTCCGTACGTACGCACGAGCGACAATATCATTCTTTTGATATTAAAATAATATATAAATGGATGGTATATCATATATAAAGAATAATTATCATGTTATAATTATTATTTACATGAATTATACATCATTATTATACCCATCTAAATAATAATATATTGAATAACAATTACACCACGACGTGGAGATGGTTGACCGTACGTACGCACGTATGGTGACATTTCATTCAAGGGATTGATAGAATGATGAATTTTGTTATTCCATATTTATAATAACAGTACAGTATATAGAATATACTGGATTTATTATTTTAGAATGTAAATAACAAGGAATGAAGATGTTGAAGAAGAAAGGGACTTGAAAGAGGGTGGTGAAATCATTACCTCCTCTTCGGGTTCTTCCTTTTGATTTGATCAAAAGGGCTCCATAGGATGGCTTTATGATAAAACTAAGTCCTCTTGGTTGTATTGAGGGAAGTTGGTAGGATGTTTGGGCAGAGTTTTTCTGATCCAAAAGGCATTGAAGGTGTGAAATTGAGAGAAGGGGGAGTGCCCTTTTATAAGAGGGGTGAGGGGCTCCTTTGGAAAAGCTAGAAATATTATTTCATAATATATCCATATTCGGTTTCTAATGGCTCAAAAGTATATTTTTTAAAGGATAAGGTGGGGATGGGTTGAAAACCACTCAACCAATGGGTTTTAGACAGGTTTGGGTCACTATATTAACCTTATCATTTAGTTTTAACTCTTAGTTAATTAGATTGACATTTACCATGTCACTTTGTGTTTTTATATTATATAGTTAATAAACATACCATATACATCCAAGAGACCCCCCAAGTGGTACATTAATGATACAACTATCATAATATGAGTCTCTTGGATTATCCTTAGATTTTTAGGAATATAATATAAATTAATATTATAATATTTATTCTAAAAACTCTTTTATGTTAATTTTGACACTATTGGGTAGTTTGTTTTTGAAAATTTCATAACAGAATTATTACTTCAAAGAAAATTTATATAACAAATCATAATATGTCATATTAACCTATAAAAGTAGTGGAATTCATAAAAAGTCCCAAATTACATTTATTTTTATATTTATAATATCAATTATTTTAAATTTTCATTAATTAGGTAATTACTTCATCACCATTGTGTCATAAATAAATTAATTTATTTAGTGTCTAAAAATTAAAATTAAAATACCCTTATGTAGGAAATATTTTTATCTTTAGAATAAAGTTTTATAATCTAATTTATCTTATGTATAACCCTATATTAAAAATGTTTTATTAATTAAACTTCGATTTTAACTCTTTTAACTCTTCTTTGAATTAAATAATAATAAATGTCCTAATCTAAACCAAGTGGACCTAAATGATAATATTTTATTCCTAAGGTTGTTTTTGGTAGAGATACACATGTCCAATAGAATTATGACATGTGTTAGGGTAATATTAATATCATTTTTAACCTTAATTTCCCTATTTACTTTTAAACGTAGTAAATAAAAGTAAAAAAGTTATTATTCACCAAAAATTATATTTGTCTTATTGAACCACATTTTACTATTTGATATTAACCGTGTCTCTCAGATTTTTTAAATTCTACTCACAGAAGCAGAAAAATTAGGTTTTTTGTGAATTTTCAAATTCTTCTACGAGGTGGGTAAAATATGGTGAAAAGCACAATAACATTTTTATATATCAAAAATTATTCTAAACTAACTTCAATAAATTATAATGAAATTTTATAGGTATTATGTATCTATTTCGACCTTAATTAAATTTAAAAGAAAATAAAAATATATTTTAAAAAAAAATTGGTTTTAAACTATAACTCAGTGTCTTTTCACTATTCATCAAAAATTGAATGTTTTCAGAAAAATACACTAAATTCACCCTAGAATAATTTTGATATTCTGAATCCAAAAATGAAGTTCATTTAGAAATATAAAATTTATTATATTTTAAAAGGTGGCTATTACTATTAATAATGGCTAGTTTGATTGGCTGTGGTGTGTGTTAGAACTCGAAGTTGCGTACAACACACGCTACTGTATTATTCAAAGGGAAGCGTACCGTAGAAGCTTGGGGTGTTACACGAAAACAATTTTTCCAAAATCTAGTGCACTAATAGACCCCCTACCATCATAGCATATACATATCCTTTCACCAAGAATATAGATATGGAAAGAGGTTGTAGCCATATATCCTCCATCATCATCACGATTTTGGAAAAAACAACCACCATGTGAATGTATGGTCATCGATGCATAATGCTCAATACAGGTGGGATGTGTATAGAAATCACGAGGAATATAAATTTTTATATATATATGTATATAGAAACACAAAATACCAACAAGAGGTTCACAAAAAACACTAACCAAATCACAACACCTTCACTTTCCCCGACACCACTAAATACATAACACCACACAAACCACAAGACACATCACACAACCAACCAACTAAATTATCAAACACATTCATTTAATTATTAAGAATCATTAAAATTTAACCACACAAGCTATAATTTATTTTATTATTAATCATTTTCATCCCATTATCAAAAACAATCCCCATACATTTCAATCATTATTAAATAACTATTCCACCACCACCCAGGAAACTAGTAAAAAGAAACAACACGTCATAAGAATATCATCATTTCCATTTAGCCATCCCCTATCCACAAAAAAACCATTACCTTACCACCCTAAAAGCATGAAAAAATGATCCATCATATCACCACCCAAAAACCATGTCCAAATGAATTATCACCACATTGTCCCAAAAGCACACCCAAAAGAACAATCACATCGCCATCCCAAAAGCAAGACCAAACAAAATATCACATCACACTACTTTGAAAACACACATTTCAACCCCACAAGCATAGATACACATTAAAAACATTAATAAACATTTTATATATTTAACAAAAGGGATTATATCACAGTTCACTATATTTTTGGGGAATTATCATAGAACCCATAAATCTAGAGGAAACCATTTCATTATAAGAATATATGTGGTTATTGTATTTCCATTTTGGGGTGATATCACAACAACAAGAAATGAGGTTTCCATATCACAAAAACTAAAACATAAAAAATGGATAATAATCCTTGATTTTAAGTGGGGTGTTTATCCGGTAAAATCACAATATCAAAATAATGTTTTATATGTGAAAGAATGAAAATCATTCCCCTTTACTCTTCAATTTCAATTCACCAGGTGATTTTTATTAATTAGGTCAGTACAAACCATATACCATAGAAAAAGAAGATTAAAACCCACCCTATAACAATAAATATAGAGAAACTAGAGATTACCTATGTCAAAGGATCTATTTTGACATGTTACACACCAAAAAGCGGGGAAGAAACACACATAAACCACAACCACATTTAGGAAACCACAGATAAACCAGCACCACATCAATGGTTATAAATAATACATTCCAACTCACAACCCAAACCAAAAACACCTCACCATAGTAGATTTATGAGATAAGAACAAGAGTAAACTTACCAAAAAGAAGGAAAGGGATTACTACTGATTTCTAATGGGCACCCACTGGATCAAGCGAATCCAGTGGGGGAGAACAATGATGGAATTCTATCAAAAAGTGACAAGGGTTCACCATAACCATGATAGGAGGAAGGGAAATTGAAGAATGAAAAAAACTGGTAAATCGGATTTAAAACCTCTAATCCCCTACATTAATGTCATGTAATACATACACGATGTGAATTCCACAGAAAATCACAAGATTTCATCTTTTTCTGAAAAACATGCCACCACATTAGACATCATGAATTAATATTTGATGATGTGAATTCATTTTATAGGCTACCACTTAGGCCACATACAAGTTATGAACTAGCTAGATGCACAGCCCATAAACCAGAAATTCATGTCATGTAAATAGTTTAAAATGTGAATTTCTTATAGTGGTTCTGATACACCTTATCCCACCACAAATCTTTCTCAAGACTCCTATAAAACACCTACAACACCCAAAACTGGCGAAGTAATATGATAGGAAGGAATAATCTGGTACATCAATTAAATATCAAATGATTATCATCCTCAAGAATAAAAAAACCAATCCTAGAAGGAAAGGGGTGAAAACAATAACCCCATAAGATACCTCTCAAGGATCTCGTCATATCTCAAATACTACCACCAACCTAACACACCAAACCAAACAGCCACAAAACAACTCATACAACCTTATCAACACATAACCACATCACCCAAACATTCATCCTCTATACATCCCAAACCATCAACCGTCACAACAAAAAAACCACACATCCCTTAAAAAATTATTTAGGGAATTATATCCTCTATGTAAATATACTATCCACTCTAGGATGCACTAACTCACCCTCATACGTTTAATTACTTCATAGTATAAAACATCTCAATTAAGAATCATGTCCTCCTCTTTTCATATGTCAAAACATTATCACACATCATAAATCATGGAAAATAACACATCTCATAAAATATAAGGGTCTGAACATTACCTTAAAGAGTAAAACATAGTAAAGAAAAACTCAAAAAAACAACTCCGATTATTGGGCATGAATCTACATATCTCGCTCCCAATTAATCTCTTGCAGGACAATAGGCATACAAAAAAAGTTAACCAAGGGAAGGGTGCATCCGCACAACACCTTATCTAGATGATCATGTATCTCTACTAGACACTTCAAATACTACCATAAAATGGTCCTTTAATAGCACTAAAAATGGCCACTATCAGTGCTAGATAAGTGCTGACTATTGAAGAAAGATTAAAAATCCATAGTACATTATCTATGCTAAACAGTGTTGATAAAGACATCATTTATCAGTGATTTTAAAAGCACTAATACATTACCATTTTCTCAATGCATTTAGAAGCACTAGTAAAGGTGTATATTATTGTGTGTAGTAACAATACACTGTAGCACCAGTTCAGTGTGCTATAACAACACACTACAACACCAAAAAACACCATGAAATCAAACAAAATCATGTACGAATATAAAATTTAAATGAAATAATGTTTATATAAAAATTATATGGAAAAAACATTCTATTATTTTAATTTCAAACATTGGACTGTACAGTTACATAAGTACACATTATTGCATACATTGAAAAAAAATTCTTCCTTTTTCTTTTGATCAAAACCCCTACTTGAGAAAAAAACATCAATCTAAGAAAATAATTATTATATTAGTAATAATAAAAAGAAATAAATTAATATAATGTTTTAATTTTAATCTAAACATTGATTCTTACTAGGAACTAGGTGCATCATATTGATTTGCAGTTGATTCTGGCACATCACACAATTTCATGTTAGTCTTCCAACATTATCTCTATGAAAATTAACTAAATAACTATAAGATAAAAATGACATGTAAATTAGTAAGGTAATTGAAAATATAATTTTTAGAAAACAATATTGTATCTTTTTCATTGTTTTGGAGACGTGATGCACATTTTAAACTAAAATAATGACGCATATATATTGAAAAAGGCACACTTTGTGTCATACCTGTCACATCTTCCATCAGATTGAGGTGCTTTTGATTCTTACATGTCCAAAATGACTTATGAATAGTGTTATAAATTTATCAATAACAATCTGAGGACATTTTATCAGTTTTGTGTACGTCACTTGTCTTTTTTACTAAAATATCATTTTAAACTAGAAACACCCACTTTGACTCATACCGGTCACATCGTGTGTCATTTAGATGTGATACCAATTAATACACATCAAAAATAACATATGATTCATTTTCCTAAATTATCAACACAATCTTATCATGTTTTCTTGATTTTCAGTGAGTGACACATTTTCATCTAAAATGTCGATTGTAAATTGATAATGGACACATTGATTCATACTGGTAACATCATTTATCTAATGGAGGTGAAACTGATTCCTAAATTTCACAAATGACTTATAGATAATTTTAATAATTTATCAATATAGTATTAAGGATTTTCACTATTTTGAGTAGAACATTTGTCCTTTTTACTAAAATTAATGTAAATTATAATTAAAAAGATGTACTTTGAGCTATATTGGTTACACCATGCATCATACTGAGGTGAGGATAATTCATACACATCAAAGATGACTTATGAATCCTTTTAATACAGTATAAAAAATATGAATGTGTTTGTTCAGTTTTAGGTAGTTCAGTTGACCTTTCAACTAAAATTATTGTCAATTTTAAATAAAAAGATACACTTTGAGACATATTAGTCACAATGTGCATCATATTGAGGTGAAGTTGAGTCCCAATCATAAAAAATGACACATATATTATTTTAATAAAGTATTAAATCATTAAGAATCTTTTTTAGGATTTTGAGTAGGTCATTTTTTATTTTTAGTAAAATTGATGTAAATTTTAAATAAAAAGACTCACATGGAGTCATACCAGTCATACCATGCATTATATAGAGGTTTTTATGATTCCTACACATCATAAATTACTTATTTATCATTTTAATAAAGTACAAAAATAATATGAATGAATTTTCATGGTTTTGAGTAGGTTAGTTTTCCTTTTTACAAAGATTGTTGTCAATTTTAAATAAAAATACATACTTGGAGTCATATAGATCAAGACTTGAATCTAATTATTGTGATAATGATGATTAAATGTCTCAAATGACTCATTAATCATTATTATAAATTATCCTAATAATACAAATGTTATTTATCTATTTTTGAGTAGGTTATTTATTCTTTTTAATAAAATCGATGTTAGTTTTAAATAAAAAGGTGAAAATGGAGTCGTATTGGCCACAACATGTGTTGGATTAAGGTGAAGCTGATTCTTATAGATCTAAAATGACTTATGGATATTTTTTAAAGTATAAAAATAATCTAAATGTATTTTCTTAGTTTTGAGTTGGTCAGTTTCCCTTTTTACTAAAAATGATGTCATTTTTAAATAAAATGATTCACTTTTAGTCATATCATCCATATCTTGCATTGGATTGAGTTGAGGATAATTTATACATGTCTTAAATGATTTATGGATCATTTTTATAAAGTATCAAAATTATAAAAACATATTATCTCATTATTTTAGTATATCACTTGTCCTTTTTACTAAAAAAGTAATTTTATTTTAGACACATGAACATTGACTCATACCAATAACATCATGTATTTGTTTGACATGAGATTTATTGGTACACATAAAAATTATTGTTCATTTATTTCGTAAATTATCAAAAAAAATTGACCATGTTTTCTTAGTTTTCAGTGACTAACATTTTTTGAAATAAAATGTCGATTTTAAATAGATGATAGGTACATTGAGTCATATCGGGAACATCATGTATCCAATTGAGGTGTGACTAATTATTAAACACAAAAAATTACTTCTGGATAATTTTTCTATAATATCAAAACAATGTTTTTTTGTTTTCTCAGTTTTCAGTAGGTCAATTTTTTTATTACTAAAATTAATGTTAATTATAAAAAAAAGACACACTTGGAGTCATACCAGTCACACCATGCATTTTTTTGAGGTTAAGATAATTCATAAATGTTTCATATGACTTATGTATCATTTTCTAAATTTATTAAAATAATAAAAATTCATTTTATTTTTTTGTACAACACTATTTTTTTATTAAAATTTCTTTTTAAATTGGAAACACACCCATTGACTCATACAAATGACATCGTGTACCGATTTTATATAAGACCTATTCCTAAAAATCCAAAATTGATTATGAATCAATTTTCTAAATTATCATGAAAAACTGATCGTGTTTCCTATTTTTTCATTGAGTGGAATTTTTAGAACTAAATTGTTGATTTTTAAAAAATAATGGACACATTGAGTCATAGCAGTCACATCGTGCATCGAATTGAGGTATAGATGATTCTTACATGTCCCAACTGACTTATGTAACATGTGCCTAAAGTATAAATATAATCGGAATATGTTTTATCAGCTTTGAGTATATCGGTTTTCCTTTTTGCTAAAATTAATGTATATTTTAAATAGAAAAATAACTTGGAGTCATACCAGTCACACAATGGGTCAGATTGGGGTTCGATGGATTCCTGCACATCCCAAAGTATCAAAAAAATCCTAATGTCTACCATTTCCACATTTCTGTTTTCTTTATATGTATTACTTCAAACACTACATATTGATTCAATGTTCTTATCCGAAAAACCTTTCTTTTAGTTGAAATTCAGAAGTGAAGAGGAATCTCATGTGACTATTATATCACGAGAAGTTACCTGAATATGAACATGTATTTCCTCTAATATTCTAGATTTCAAAAATTAAAGAGTTTTTTCATCTATTAACATTGAATCAAAATGTAGTGTTTATTGTGTGAAAAATAAAGGCAATGAAAATGAAAAGAGTAACATTGGCAGAAAGGGTGTTTTGGGAAAAAATCCCTCAGGGTAGCTTTGCAGTATTTTTTGGTTGGTTGTGATTTTTGATTTGGTTAGTTTTCATGGTGATTTTTCATGTTCCAGATATATTTTTTACAATCCATGTTGATAAAGAACCATGTAAAATTAATGGAAGATCTAAAGGAACTATAAAAAAGAAAATTGAAAATGTGCTGCCTCTTTTTAGTGTCCGCCATGTTTTTGTGGTCCAAAAATTCTGTGTTGGATTGAATTGATAAATATTTATTTCCTAGAAGATATCAACAAAATATGGAAAAGGCATTAGTTTCAAAAAATGGGCTTCGTGAAGATTGTTTCTCAAATGATAAAATATAGATAACAATGATCTCTACGACAAAAATGAGCTTCACAAATGGTAGAGTTGAAGAGCATTGTTAGTGGAGCATCACAGAGGTAGAAAGGCTATGATGGAATGATCTGAAATTATAAAAATAATTGCGAAATAAAACATTATATATGAGCTACATGAAAAATAGAGCATTGTGGAGGAAAAATGGAATCTCTGTGAAATGGTTCTGATATGGTGTTGATGTGGATGGAAGGTTATGGAGTCAGTGGGAAATGCCTATAAATAGGCCTATACCCCCTTGATAAGAGTAGAGAGACTCTAAGACAATCATAACGCTATTGAATCATTAATGCACTGTATAGAGGATGTGAACTTCGCTAATGTAATGTAATTCGTAAAGGATAATCGAGCTTGGAGAAATGAAGGGACATCGTAAAGGCTTGTCGAGCTCTGTGAAAGATGTATGATTCATGAAGTCTAAGTGAGCTTCATGAAAATGAAATAGATTCACGATGAAAATTTTGAGATTTGGAAATATTGAGCTTTGTGAAAGTAAGTTTAATTCATGAAGGATGGTTTGATCTTCGCGAAAGAAGGAGCTTCACGAAGGCAATGATCTTTGTGATGGTTGTTCAAAAGGGATTGTTGGTAGTTTAGTGTAAAAGTGGTATTCATCAGTGTATAAAAGTGAGACATCAATGGAGAATCTACATATAGTGTAATATGCATTCATTAGAGAGAATTAAGGGACCTACATTTCTATAAACTACGAGTAGATCTTCTAAAGAAACAGTGACCAAACTTTAGTTGAGAGAGTAGTGATGTTTCAAATTGTGATTGGCTTTAAACAAAGAGAGATAGTGAGTCCACTCCGAACATTATAAAAAAACTACTCTTTTAGTGGATTTCGTACATTGGTACATTATCATTGAATCCTACTTCGACAAATCCCAATGAGGGTGAACCAATTAAAATTGTAGTGTCTCATGCATGTTTCTCTTTCTGTTTGTACTTTTTTATAAGGGATAGAAGACTGTTATTTAACAAAGTAACATGATTAGAAGGGGAATTTTTTAATCTTTCATACCCTGATTCACCCTCCCTCTCAGGGTCTTTGACAAAGTGGACCTAATAAAATCATTTTATCTCTTTTTTTGTCCTATTTCATATAGTTGAATGGAAAATATTACTTCTAAAAATATCTGTGAAAAAAATATATAAGTATTAGATAAAAATTTAAAGAAAAATAGTAGATATGATGATGAGAAAATTAATTTAAAAATTATTATTAATTGACCTTTTCCTGATGGTGTTATACATTCTTGATGAATTTAATTGTTTTAATTATCTCAGTTGTAGGCTAAAAGCCCAATCCCTCATGAGGATTTGCATCTTCAGACAGACCATCCCAACTCAAACAAAATAAACCACCTATATGATAAAACATTTATTTTATAGGTAATTCTAAAAAGAGATAAATTAAAAATAAATATGAACTAACAAATTAATTCAATTTTTATTTATTTTACTTGGAAAACATTATTGACCACAAGGATTTGTCGATTATTATGAAATAATTATGATAAAAACAGAAATAGATCTCCCCAAACAATCAACCAATGAGTGAGGGGGATGAGGAGAAAATAAGACACATTTCATTGATGCTTTTAATCATCCGAGAGAATGAAAATATATCCTAGTGTGTTCATAAAATATTCATTTTTTACAACTTATAAATAATACACATAAGATATTCATTATCAAAGTTGAAATTTATAGATAATTATAAAAAGGGGAACACAAAATTTTATTATTTCAATGAATTTTGGTATTCTTTTAGGAAAATGGGTATTTTAACATAAGAAAATAATTCCACCACTATGGTAGGGGTTATCATATGAATTCCTCAAAAGGTGAATGTTATAGAAAATGTTAATCCTCATCATCTCATCTTCCAAATAGTTATCACTATATTTTTTTTGTTTAGGACTCATCCTCCATATCTTGTGTACATTCACCTATGTTTCCTAAATTACTAAAATCACAAGTCATAAATATGATGACTATTTCTTAGAGAAGTACGAGAAACATAATAGAGATGGGGGATGAGTCACATGAAACGAATAGGAATAATAACAGTTTGGGAGTTCAAACTAATGAGGATGACAGATATACTCCTTTGATTTCTCTAAAATGGGTAATGCATCGCATTTGTGATAATTACATGGATGGTAATCCAAGATTCCTGTTGGTGGAACCAAAATTCAACTTTAAATAATGATCTTATTTTAGATGGATTAAAGTACAACCTATATATTGATCATTTGATGTGTGATGAAAGAAATGAAGTGATTTTTAATAAGTATTAATGGGTGGGTTATCATTTCAAATATGGGTATATTTTTACAAATGTATAGAAAACTATCAAAACCATTTTTTGATTTGAGGTCATTAAAAATTATTTCAAATTATGTTTGAAAAAGGAAAATTATTTTTGGTAGTGAAAAATTTATTATATTAGGCAGTGAGAAAATTAAATACTAACATAAAAATGGTCAGTTGAGATGTTTCTATTATGTAAAGATAAAATTGATATATATTTATTACTAGTTAGAATGGGTAGAGTGTTAATAATTAAAATAATGAACAAACATTGGAGGAAATTAATGATGAATTGTGTATTATAGGGGGAGAACACATGGATGAGGTGGAATCAAAATACGAAATATTTTGTGAGTAAACTGAAGAGGGATTATCAACTGGAAGAAATACAAGGAAGGATGAAATCAATGAATAAAATATAATTGGTTATGGGATAGTTTTAGTGAAAACATGAAGGGGTAGGATAGTACAAAAAACTCATTTTTACCAAGTAGAGCCTAAATCATTTTTAGAGATTGATAAGGGTAATAAATGGATCAAATCTATGCATGAGGAGCTTGATCTGAATTAAAACATTATGACAAGGTAAATTGTAACAATGATTTAAGAAAAAAATGTTATCATAACCAAGTGGGTGTTAAATAAGAAACTCATTCAATAAAGAAAATTGGATCAGAAAAAATAATGGATGGTGTGAAAGGGGGAATCCTAGATTAATGAAATTTATATAATAAATTTACTCCAATTTCCTCGTTGAAAACTATTTTATTTTATGGATATTTTAGTGAAAATTTATTTAATAGTATACCAAATGGATATAAAATATTTTTTTCTTAATGGTGTTATTAAGAGGGAGTATACATTAAGAAATAAAATGTGATTATTATGGATATAAAACATAGAAAATTGTTCTAGTTAAATAATTCAATTTATAAGATAAAGAAATCATTCAGGACCAGGTATTTAAGGCTAGATCAATACTTAAGAAAGCTCGGATTTTAGAAAGGTAGAGTTTATCAAAACCTCTACATCAAGAAAGAGAACGATCAAAGGATGTTGGTACTCATATATATCTAAAACGTAATATTTGGGAATTATATAAAGTACAATTAATTTTTTTTGGATCATATGAGGTATGATATCAACATTTCGATGATTGGTGGAAAAGTTTCCTTGTTTTATAAGAAAAAAAAGAAATAATTTCATATTATTTTCTAAATTAAAATATGAAAATGGGGTTCCCAAATGATTTACAATGGAATATTCCAAAACCAATGACAACACTGACCTCTATATGATTGAATTTTTAAAATTTTGTTGGTTGGAATAATGTAGATGTCCAGGAATATTGGGATTAAGAGAATATTATTCCTCACAACAGCATGACCCAATATTGGGTTTGATATATTTCAATTTTAACAGTACCAATGTTTTCCTAAGGAGAGCCACATTCTATTAGGGAGGATGATACATAAATTTATCTAAAATAATGAATTTGGGGTTGTTTTATTATAGGATAGTGGAATTGGAGATGTTGGGATACTTGGACGTGGGATGAGAAGGTTCATTGGATAACTGTGGAAAATTAGAGAAATCAATAAACTTAAATTTCATTTGATCATTGGTTTCATTCGAGCCTTGAATCATTTGAGTTATGGATTTGAGCCTTGGAAAAAATTTAGCCCTAATTCTAGCCTAGATACAAGCTTATATTCAACAACGAGGAGCGTTGAAAGCATGTGGCTTCTGTGGAGAGCTTCAGATATAGAGAACTAGTTCATGATGGTTAAGGTTCTTAAAATCGAGCTGGACACTTTTAGCGTCACTTCCAAAAAAATGATGATAAAGATACCTTTTATCAGCTCTATGTTAATAAGCACTGATAAAATGAATCTTTATCAGCACTAAAAAAGTGCTGATAAATACTTATAATAATTTAAAAAATACAATTTTAAAAAAAGAATAATTATTATTTATAATTATAATACTTATAATAATAATTTTTATAAAATAATAATTTTAAATTTCTATGAATATATAAATATTTATATCAATATATATATTTATATAATTATAATATATATATAGTAAATATATTCATTATATAAATAAAATTATTATAAATTTATAAATAGTTATTAATAATTATATAAATACTTTTTTAAAAAATATAATTTATTTATTTATCATTATTAATGTAAAAAATAGTAAGTACGAATTTATAAATATTTTTCTTTATAAATATTTTTTTACCAGTATTTTTTAACATTATTAATAATTATTTAATCTTTAGTACATGCATGTTAAAATGAGTAAAATTGAATAATTAAAAACGACTAAACATTAGCAATATTGAGAAATTTTATAAGTATGATTAATTAAATATAACCCATTAAAATGAATATACTTTTAAATAGAGATGAATACATATTGAAAATATTAAAACATAATAAACAACTATATATATAAAAAGAAATAGAAATTGATTAAATTCCCAAAAAAAATATTTGTGTGTGTGTATACAAAAATGAATTAATTATGTATTTTTGAAATCAATATAATATGTTTGATCTATTATAAATTGAAAAATCAAAATACATTCAATTATGTCCATTTTGTGATGCATTTAGTTAGTGTTTTTAATTCTTATTAATTTTTAATTTAATACCATTATTCAAAAAATATATTACTATTTAATGTGAATCTTAAATATTTTGTGTTATATAAATCATATTTATATAAATTCTTATATATGTATATTAAATATATACTACTTTATAACATTATCAATAATTATATAATAAATAAAATGTTTAATATTTTTAACAATTTAATTATTTTTCATTATTATTTATTTAATTTCAATTTCACATATATCTATATATTTAATATATACTATTTATAATTTATAAATGGGATAATAAATTTATTCATTTTTATCAATAATTATTTAATTAATAAAAATTTTAATATTTTTTTAATAAAATAATTTTTTTTATTTTTTTATTTTAATCAAACATTTATCAGCACTAAAAAACCACTGATAAAATATTCCATTATGTGTGCTAAAAATAAAGCACTGATAAAGGGTGTCCTTTATGGGCACTAAAAATAAATCATTGATAAATGAGCACCTTTATCAGCACTAAAAAATGCGTTGATAAATGGGGCATTTATCAGCTCTATAAAAAAAGCACGAATAAAAGGTGCCTTTATCAACACTTATTTTAGTACTGATAAAGTGAACCTTTATCAATGCTATTTTATATTGGTAATAAAGGCCAAAGCTACTAAAGACGTGTTTTGTAGTAGTGAAAATTTCTCATCAACCCCGATATCAACTATCTCTAGTCAATGGAATGAGATTCATTATGAAGATACTGATGAACATAATAGACATGGAAGACATCGTAGATCCTCTCTAACCGTGGTAGCAAAAAAAACTGATATTCCACCTCACCAACTCACCCCAACACCAGAAGTGGCCTAAAAACCCATGAAGAAATATCACTCCCCCCTTCAAAAATTTTTCTTCCAAAAATTCATATGACACAAAAGAAAGATATACCTCAAACTCTTGTGATATGTGAAGAAAACAATACACTCCCCAATGAGGCAACTTTTACACAATGTCAGTTGAAACACAAATGTGGGCAGCTTTAGATAATGGATGAATAGTTAAACTTATTAAAACTTAACTATCTAGAACCATAAGAGATCACATCCATCTAATGCATCAACCCACATCCCAATATTGGACAAGAAGCATCACAAAAGATATCAAATGTCACACCCTATTTAGGAAACTAAAAACTAGATCCTTGGCCAACTTTCCCTTATGGTAACTAAATGCTTCCTAGCACTGATCATCCCAGAAAAAAATTCTAGTCTTTTATTTTCAAAGCTATCAATAGGGGATAGAACTAAATATAAATATGGAACAAACTACCAATAATATCCAGTAAGGCTAAGAAAACTGTGAACCTCTTCAATTTTTTTTGTGTGTTTCCAAGGAAACAAATTCCTATAACTTTGATGGGTTCACCACCACATCCTAATGAGACACCACATATCCTTGGAAACATACCCCTCAAATCAAGAAATCTCACTTGGACAACATACAATAATGCCGACGGTGTCAATGGGCTTTCAAAACTACTAAGATATTCTCAAGATGTTTCCCCCCTAACATCATGTTGTTTAGTATATCATCGATTTACATGATGATGAACCTATACAGGAACTCATGAAACATTGACTTCATAATCCCCATGAATAAGGATGTTGTGTTCTTAACACCAAAAAGAGGAATACAAAATCGATTTACCCATACCTACGTATGAAGGTAGTCTTCAAGATATCACCCTCATTTACCCTCAAATGGTGATATCCAAACCACATATTGATCGTAGAAACCCAACATTATCTTTTCATCTAGTCAAAATGAACTTTTATCCTCATAAGATAGTAATGGTTCTTAACCATCACATAGGTCAACCCATAGTAGTTTATACACAATTTCATACTATTATACTCCTTGGTGAACTACACTGGAGCACCCTATGATGAAAAATTTATCCATATCAAACCCATCTACATCAAATCATCAATATGAATTATCAACTCCTATAACTGAGAAGGTTTCAACCAAAAAGGATCCATCCAAATTGGAGAAGCACCAGCCTTTATGTCTATCCTAAACTACACATCACATTGAGGGGTCAGCATCATATCCTCCTCTAGGAAAACATAGAGAAACTCCTTCACAACCATGAGGACCCCCACTATCCCAGCATCCAATGATTCTATCGAAAGCTCATACCTAAATGAAAGAAGGAGACCTGAACACTGACTCCCCACGTGATATCTTAGATCAACAAAAAACCACATGGTGACCATACAAACTCAATAAAAAATGATTCTCTAGAATCAATCAATAAAATCACAAACAAAATAAAAAGAATCGCTTCTAAATCTAAAATCATATGGATTCATCTGTAAATAGAATATATCTCTATAGGATAGATGTGTCGCTGTCATTAGTCTACACCGCTAGAACACATCAAATGAGTTGGTATATTCTAAAAATGGAATATTCAATATTAGGACCATGGGAAAATTCTCTATATCTATTCATAGAGAATGTACTACAATAGTGGGAATAATAGAGTGAAAATATACTAAATAAAATAAGGAACTAACAAGGGTAGAAAAAAAACTGAGCATATCTTAAATGAAATCTAACCCCTCTAGCATTACTGCCTAAACTATTTGAATTTTATTGTGCCTAGATCCTCCACTTATATAACAATAACCAAATTTACAGACATGGTTAGGTTTAGTTCCCTAAACTTGAGGGAAGTCTGGGGGTCGGCCTCTACCCACTCCATCTCCCCTTGGTGAATCATAACCCATCATCCCCTACTGCTAAAAATGTATCCCTATAAAATGATGATAATGTTGTACATGAACATATGTACCTATACTAAACTAATATCAGGGAACCACTGGGCACTAGTTATAGTGATTTCCACAAACCCAATAACCAGAACACACTAGAATTATATCTCTAGGAAATCATGGTAACCATTAGCCCCATAAGACCTAAATGGAAATTGTTGAGGTTTAATCCCCATCCGTCGAAACCTTGAAGGTCATGGTGCCTATGACTTACCACTTATTACCCTTATCCTTGAGGAACTATACTAGGTACTCACTCATAGAAACCTCCTCGTGAGAGAATCTGATCAATCACCCATACCTTTTTCTAAACCTCCAAATACATTGGTAACATAAATTGTGTGATTTTATACTTAATAGAAGGATATATAGCCTCATCATTATTTATCACATGAGACTCCTCATCTAGAAATAATTTGGGGGAAATCATATAACATCCTTCAACATGATTCCAAACACCCACAAAAACATACCTCCCCTTTTTAGAGAAATAATTCCCTACCTCTTAACTGTATACATGGTCAATTAAAGGAAATATTCATGGAACTCCTTTTAAAAGTTGACCTAGGAAAAATCTTCCTCCTTCCTCTCTCCTAGTTAAAACACCTACCACTAGTGTGAAGCTCCCTAAATCTAACTTACTACCAAAGAGACCCAATACCCCATTTGGGACAATATCAAACTGAAAGTGATCTCATGATCCCCCATTCATCTCTCTATCTCTAAATATAAAATAATTCCCTCATACTTCCCCAAAGCCTGCTTTAGGAAATCACACAAAAAACTCTACCATTGATCATCCTCATCAACCAGATCAACCATTTGATGGTCAATAATATCAGGCTACAAAAACATTACTACCTGAGCCACATGAAGACAACATCTAGGATCCATATCAAAAATAAAACAATATTTTCCTAATCTTGGTAGTATAAAATTTCTTTTAGATTCATTTTTATTAAATTTATCCATTTTATCCATCCATGAAAAACTCAATTCAAAAAATGGCACAAGCCATCATGATGTATGTACCTCTATTAGATCTTTACCATAAAAATAGTTTCACATCACCTGGTTATTCAATGATCTCAATTTCAATGAGATGGATCACGAGGGGCTCTAAAATGTTATGTCCTTGCTAGTATCCTCAGTTAATATCACATAAAAAATCAATCCTCACTATTTTCATACCAAACATTGAATTATATACTATGTCTAACTCCAAAATCCATCATATCCTTCAACCATCACCTTTGATATAAATCAATCAAGGCCACTTCCCTCTAAATATACCACAATTCATGGGGAGAGATAATGTGTAACGTACTGGGATTTTGGAGTTGTTCAAATTCCCTACCCAATTTAAATTTTCAATGTTTTGTGGGTAGACCATCTCTTGTCTTAATTATCAAAGCATAATTCTGAGACTTTCTTATACCCAACAATTTTTTGGATGCTTTTTGAGGTGTTTATTGTTCATCAGTGTTTTGAAAGGGGTTTGGGTGAGTTAGAGTATAGAATCCCATGTTTTCTAGGTGTTCATACCTGGGTAGATTCTTTGGAAAAACCATGCGGACTCCTAGGTCTAACAGTGTGGCCTTCCAGATCTACTAGGCATGGTTTTGCAAACAATGATGTAGGGGGGGGGGGGTGCACATCCTTGCTTCACCTATGTAGTTTTTCATAGAGGTTATTCACACTATTTCCATAAGGTTTTCAAAACTATGCAGGACAACCACGTGAGGTGTCCAATTTTATAGTGGTAGTCACATGGTTGGTGCACAATTATCCAAAATATGTTTTCCAACCATTCACCCCATTCAAGAAGAAAATTTACCTTTTTTACCTATCCTCTATTTACCTATCCCCCTTTCTCCTCCAAGCCACATGCACATCAAGGGGGGGTCCTCTATTTCTTCATCCCCTAGGTGTTGAGATCAATTCTCCATACCATCACCGTTATTTTAGATATATGGTGCGATGGAAGTACATCTGTGACTTCTTTAATCCTATTTCTTCTATTTTCCTTTTCACCTTCCATATGGTGTGCTAAATCTGCGCAATTTGATTTAGCATATTATCAGGGTGTTCTTCTAGAACACTGATTTTTTCCAAATAAGCTTGATTGGGAGTCTAATATCATAAGTGAGAGCATCTACAAACATGAGGTACGTGGTTCTTTAATTTCCCTATGATTTTTCCTATGTTTTGGGGGTAAAATTTGAGCGTGCAATTGGGAAGTCTGAGAGAGACAATAATAATTTAGCTGTTTTATTTTAATTAATGAATTAAACCAATGAGATGCCTATGGGAATTCTCAATCAATACAACAAGTGGTATGAGCATAGTGATAGGCTTCGTACATTGTGTAGAGTATGCTAAGGTGTAGTTTTATTTAACTAATATTTATTCAATTAAATTTAATGAATTAATGAATTCCATGGGAACATGATGGGATTGAATCGACGATTGAAGTGGAATTTCTCATCTAGTATGAAACAATGCAATCATTTGGTAGGGAATGTCCTCGATTCTATGAGCTATGATTATCACAGGTGAGGAAACATGGTCATTAGATTAAGGTGATGAAGTCATCAAGGAGCGGGTATGGACAAAGTGATATTAGATGGTGATGACCATCTGGTAAAGTGAAATGCTTGAAGGGTAATTTTGTGGTGGATTTTTTGGATTAGGGACATATTTGGTGATTTTTTCTCACATGTGTTGGCCATTATGTCCTTAAGAGTCATTTTTACACAAAATAGACTCGGATAATGAGGTGGTATTGACCATCTATGTGGGAATATACCTCTGATAGTTATGGATTATGATGATGGTTGGAGGTGATTACCATAGAAATCCAGATAGATGGTGAGGATCCATCAGTTGATAGTGTTCATACTATTGATTAGGGGCTAAGGGTCACCATACATAAGGTTTTTGTTCTTTTACAATTTGATAGGATGGACATCATCATTCCTTGGGATGTTAGCTGTTGAGCCAAAAAAGTTATTATCTTTAGGGAAGGTATCACTGGGCCTTAGATGTCATGCATTGAGCTGACATGGATTCTTATGAGTTGATGTTAGACGGACCAGTTATTTGTTTGGGAATTCATTTGAGACATCTGTCACTTGTTTTGTACATGAGGTGTCAGTTGAAACATGGTGTCAAGTACTATTACATGAGGTGCCTAAGGGCACTCTATCTTACTTTAAATTTTGTGATTCCTAGGGCTATATGATAAGGATCATATCTACTGTAATTATACTATCATTGGCTAAACAATGTGTCTTCTTGTAATATCCCACCCCATCTCATTGTCTTGAGAGGGATGTGAGATATTACTAGCCCATAAGCAACATCAACCAGATGCGAAAGGCCAGAAATAAATAGTGAAGGGATTCACTGAATGTAGGGGAAAATTTTACCTTTATTAATAAAAAAATAACTAAACAATCCATAACCAAACAAACCACTATATGATACATGATAAAAACAAAAGACAATAATTCATTTATCCGAATCATTCTGAATTCAAGTACTGTAGGGGAAGAATACAATATCAATGTAAATAGCAGAAGACAAACTATTACAACTCCATGAGTCCCACAAGACTCCAAGGCTCCCCAATCTCCATGATCCATCTTCACCAAACAACCTATGTATCATGAGTTAGTGCTAAAGAGGTGTTATAATTTACCTTTTCCAGTTTCCTAGTAGATGAAATCTGCAAAATAACCAAAGTACCACAGTAGGGATGTGTACTAAAACATAGTAGGTTTTCCCTAATGACTTCCCTACTCAAAACAATGTATAACTAAACAAAATCTATTTGGTATAAACAGTTTTCCAACATAATCATTTTTTCAAATAAATCAAACAAAAAAAATTTTAAAACCATTTCACAAGTTCCATATGGCATAACCATTCCATTCCATATAACCAACCATGCATGCATCATTATGACAGTTCGATACACATGAGTGGTCTCACATCAGTCAACCAAGTCATTACAGGGTGATTATATCCAAGGTTCCATTACACCTTTGGAATCGAGCACAAGATCATATTTCAACTAAGCCTCATAAATGCAATATGAACACAAACACCAAGAATAACCAAAAACCATTCAAAAAACATTTCAATAAAACAACCCTTATTCATACACTTTTTCCAACAAGACATTTAGAAAATACATCAAGTCCATACACAAGAAGATAAGGAGTTAGGATATCCAACTCCCATTAAAATCAATTAAAAAGTAAAGAGTAAAAAGAGCATTCAAATAGACAATCTAAAAAGGAGAGTATATCACTCACCACGATAATTGGCCTGAACAAGGTTACTACAAAACGTAGGTGATATAAAATACCAACTCGAACTCACCTCTGCAATTGCCCTTTTGGAGAGATCACCTGAAAATTGATTAGCCTCATGGTAGAGATGAAGAACTTCAAGGGAAAGCGTCTCTGCAAGTCAGAGGCAATCAACCCAAGCTGGTAACATCTTCCAAGGCACGTTCCTTGATCGATCTCTAAGGATCTGAACTGCAACAGAAAAATCAGACTCAAGCCATAAGTCATGCCTACTATATTGGACAACATATCTAATTGCATTTATCATAGTCCAGAGCTCCACCTCAATTTCAAATCCATTGCCAATGAAGTGGAAAAAACATCCTTTGACGAAACCTCTTTGATTACAGAAGACTCCACCGCATCCAGAGGGTCCAGGCGCACTAGCAGTCGCTCCATCAACATTAACCTTCAACCAGTGGGAAATGGGTGGAATCCATCGAATAGATTTCATCATCAATGATTTCTTTCCCCTACCAATAACACCAAAATTTCTCAATAGCACATGATTAGAAATATCATTATTCATAGTTCCAGTGTGAATCCTGGAGGCAGTGTGAACTGCACGATGGATAGACATTACACCCGCATGAATGGAGGGTGTGATTTTGTTGAACATCAAGCCATTTCTTGCCTTCCATAAAAAAGAAATCAAGTAGGCCACGGCTGCCAATAAGAGTCCATGAACCTGCTCGCAGCAATTGTTCTGGCAGATGGAGTGTAGCAGCTCCCCAACTGAAGCAGAATCAAGGCAACAGTTGAAGATTCTCTGGATGTAATCCCATAACCTGCAAGAAAATTTTAAAGATACAAATATATGGGAGGTTGTTTCATCCACCTCCACATAGAAAGCACAAACCGATTCCATCGGAAAACTAGTGCGCTATAACATAGCCTACAATGGAATTTTTCCTTTCCATATTCCCCAAATCAGCACCGAAGATGCTCGAGGAATGAAGGTTCTTCTAAAACATGTTACCTAGACTGGAGGTTCCAAAGTGGCACCACAAATAGATCGATAATATTCCTTCTTTTTGAAGATACCATTCATGTTTTTAATCCATACCATCATTTCACAGTCTCTATAGAAGTACCTCGAGATTTCAATGTCAATTTGGGTAGGAACTGCTTCATATATTGATGAATTGTTAAAGTCAGCAATGGTCATCCGCTGTAGGAGAGGAGGAATGACCACAACATCACAGATAGGTCGAGACAGCCAGGAGGTAGTCCAGAAATTGAGCTGGTAATTCTTACAGAGAATCCATTTTGAGATGACCATCAACTCAGTGTAAACCTGCTTTAATGCAGGCCAAACAGATTAGCAAAGATAATTAGAGTATCCAGTATAGAGTTTCTCAACAAATCGGTCTGGAAGAAATTCCAAGGATTCATCTGACATTGAGATTACGTTCCAGGTAAACTTTCTAATCAAAGTTTCATTGAATAGCCTTATGTATTTGACACCCAGTCGGCCATTTGGATTGGTTTCACACACTCTTTCCATGCAACTTTGACCAGCTTCCTCTCATGAATCGATCCAGCCCAAATAAAGTTTCTGACTTTGCCGTTAAGATCCTTAACAAGGGCACAAGGCCATCGATACAAATGATTTATATCATACATTTCACCTCAATTTCAGAATCAAAATCCAGAAATTAATCCAATTTGAAACTAATCCAATCTATTTGAGCAAGAGGATACAAGAGTGAACCCACCCACCTTGATATTTTTATTAAAAATGATAAACATCACAAAGAACGTAACAAAATAGGGTTGAATCCCCATGAACCCACCTTAGATATATTCCCATACCATAAAAATGAAAAAAATAATCATATTTGGAATCTAAAACCATAGTTCTACCCACATCAGTCATATATCGAAGAAAATGAGGGAATGGGCGAAGAAGATCTAAGAAAAACACCACGAACGATCAAGAATGATCACCTACTGTGAGGAATCATCTTCTAATATCCGAGGGAAGCCTTTGTATATCCTTTGAATCGATGTTAGAACCTTCATTGAGATTTTAAAGAGAAAAATATATAGTTAGAACCATTTTGTAGAATAAAAGGAATTAAAAATAAGGATGACCTAGATACACTTTGTTAGGATCTAGTTTTTTTTTTCCACACCTGGTTTAGTTGAAAAATTAGGAAAACTGTGTGCTAACCATGCAACACACACTACCTTAAGGATGAATCTCACATAGTTTTCTCATGTGGGGTCTAGACTATGCGTCAACCATGCCAAATCCACTGCATCAAAAAGACAGAATCCACTTTTCAAAGAGCATAGTTTCTACTAGGTAGCCACATGGTTTAGTGAAATCATGTACCCCCTGTGTTCCTTCTCTTTTTCCCCTAAATCACTATGCAAGATTTCTTGTAGGTGTTTCGTGGTTTTCCTAAATTGTTCACTAATTTTGAACCTGTATAAAATCCTAAAAAACACTCCAAAAGATATAGAAACTCTCCAAAACATGACCCATATACTTTATATACTTAAAAATCATCATAAAAGGGTTACTTAATAGAAACTAAAGACGATACGTTCATCCTGCCATTGGTCTTTCTATCCCTAGAATTTAGAAAACCCCCCATTTATATCAACAAATTTCAACCATTTCTCTTTCATTTCCTTATCACGTTCCAAAATATCTTTATAAATATGACCAAGTTTCCAAAAAATCCACACTAGACCAATTCTTTTTCTACACAAGACATTATCTTGCTTGTACACAAGCCACACTAAGATATGTACCAATGAAGTATCTAGCTCCAGATCAATTTGTTCGCATCTAATCTAATGGGAATGAGCAGACCAATACATTTTCAAATGAGATACGTGAAACACAATATGCACCATACAGAGCCGTGGTGGAAATTCTAGATGACGTGCTACCTTAGAAACACATTTAGTTTCTCAAAAGGACTTATATATTGGAGATATAACTTTCCCTAAATCCCAAAATGTTAGTTTCCAAGCCTTGGATAGATCCTCAAGAACACATGATCACTCACTGTGAATGAAAAATACCATTGACGATGATCCACATACGATTTATGATGACTCTGATCCTTCTCCATCTATTTCCTAATCAACTTAAACTTCTATATTGTTTCTTGTACAACACTTGTCCCATATAGATTAGTCTCACTTATTTACACTAAAAAGTGGATATTTAAAAGGATTCCCATAAAACTATTTCAATGTAGCCACTTGTATCGAGGCTGGATAACTGTTGTCATACAGGAACTCCACTAATGGTATGTTCTCTCCCCATTAGCCCCCAAAATACATTACACAATCCCTTAACATGTATTCCAAATATTTTATCGGTCATTCAGATTGGCTTTATGTATGTGGATGATATGTTTTACTCATAGTCAACTGAGTACCAAGGGGTTTTTGTATGGATTTATAGAATGAGGCGTAAACCTTGGATCTCAGTCTGATATGATCGAAACTAGTATTCCATGCCACTTTACAACTTTATATATATATATATATATATATTTGATATATCCTCCACCATATGAGTCTCATAAATAGGGATAAAATGGGGTGAATTAGTATGGTGGTTAACTATCACCCATATAGATTCATGCTTTTAAATTGTTCTTGGTAGAACTATTACAGAATCCATAGCTATCTGCTCCAATATCAAAACATGAATAGGTAATTTCTGTAACATACATCATGGTCTCTGATGGTCTTCCTTAATTTTCTGACAAGTTAAGAATAATAAATCAAACTTAACCAACTTAATTTTCATGTCAACCCACCAAAACTACAAATTGAACACCTTATACATCTTCTGTATTCTCATATGGAAAAACCCATCTTGAATGGTGCATATCATGAAGACATTTTTCTTGAAAATCCATAGGTACAACCATTCTATTCCTAAACCACAACACTGAAATCTCATCTAGCTTATATCCAACAATAGTCTCCCCACCATTGAGTTTTGAACTCATTGTAATAAATTATGAATTATAATTTTGTGCCACTTTAACTATATTTACCCAATTAGCAACAATATAAACCAGAAATTAACCCACCACATCACTTAGGTCTTCAAATTCCACATATATGTCGATGATGACTGACATCAGCTACCACTCATCTGAAGCCTTTATTTACGTATGAGCATATGGAATTGTGCTTAATGCAATGGCCACTAATTTTCATTTACTCTCTATAAACATAAATTCAAAGACATACATTTGGATAATCTCTATCCATATTCTATTACAGAAATTATAATCTTATTCTAAGAAAATATGTTTTCAACTCTTATGATATGTGAACACAATATATTTCTAATCAAAGAGATAATGACACCAAATCATCAAATCATGGAATAAGACATGAAACTCTATATCGTGTGTTGGAGAGTTATTATCATTCACTCATAAATACTTTTATCCATAACAAATAACATGATATCATATCATGAGAACACATCTAAACCCTGATCCCAAAGCATCAAAATACAACACATACCCTTGTCATGATTCTAGTAGAATCAATATTGGATTTTATATAGGAAAAATTTCAACTCTTGAAAAGATTTCTGGAATTCCTCAGTCCAATGTAAAGTAAAATTCTTCGTTTTTGAAGTTTTAATAGGTGAATCTAGTCATAATAAATCACTAATAATGAATTGATAATAACCAGCTATACGAAGAAATATTCGTATCTCAAAGACATCATTTGAGGTTTCTATGAGATACCCACTTCTATCTTCTTGGATCCACTGAAACACCTATGTCAGAAATTACAAGTCCAGAAAAACATATATCTTGTATCAAAGAATAAAACATTGATAATTTTTCATACAAATGACGGTCTCTCAATATTTCTAAAATTTTCAAGACATGTTTCTCATTATCCTCCCTTGTCCATAAATACAACAATATGTCATACACATACAATATAAAAAAAGAATCCATATATCAATGAAATATATAATTCATCATTTCTATAGACACCACTAGTAAATACGTTAGACAAAAAGATATTACAACACATTAATAATGGTTATATCTTCTTTTGAAGGTTTTCTTCAAAATACCCTCCTTCTGAACTCACAATTGGTGATATCCTGAATGAATTTAAATTTTGGTGAACCACTGAAATCCTTTCAATTGATCAAATAGATCATAAATGTGTGGAAGTGGATACATATTCATTATTATAACTTGGTTTATCTTATGATAATCCACACACAACCTTGTAGTTACATCTTCTTTCTTCATGAACAAGACCGATGCTTCCCACATAGACATGATGTGCATAATGAACCCCTTTATTTCGAGCTATTCCAAATGCACTATTAACCCCATTAATTCATTATGTGCCATTATATAAGAAGGAAGTTAGATAGGACATGTATCTGGGAGGAGAACAATCATAAACTCCACTTACCTTAATGATGGTAACGTAGAGAATTTTTTTAGAAAAAACATTATTAAACTAGTCCATGACTGTTGGAAAAAATCCTTTTATGATTGCTTCAATTGATACCAAAATCATAACCACCAAATGGTAAGATATTTTTCCAACTTCTAGTACCAAAAAACCCATTTTACCTATCTTCACACTCCTTTCTCATCTAATGATATGCTCAACACCATCCTCAATTGTGAAAATAACTATTCTTCTAAAAATGTCAATGTGAGCTTTGAGTGTTTTCAACCAATCCACACCCATGATTATATCATAGACATCCATATCTAGCATTGATAAATACCATTTCATCTCATCTCTATCTACAGTTATAGAAAATTCTCTATATAGAACGGTTTGGAATTCACTTTGACCGTGAAGAGTTTGAATTTTTATCAGAAATTGCATCTTATGAAGTTTTAAACAGAGAATATCAAAAATATGATAAGAAATAAAGGAGTGCGATGAAATAGTATTAAATAGAACCTCAGTGAGGGTAGAATTAAATTGAATTGAACCTTTAACCATAGATAGTCCATCCTAATCTTCCACAAACATCTCCTCAGGTCCATATAATTTCTTCACCCATGAACTTTTATATTTTTTTCCTTACTTAGATTTCTCCTGCTGAGGATTCATGGTGTTCCTAGAATTAACATATCTAGCTCTATTCTAATGATGATATTTATTTTTCTTCCCACTCCCCATAGAAATTATATGATGCCTACAATCCCTGAGAAGTGTCTTGAGCAGCTAATCTTGGAGCACTACGACAATAGCGCTGAAGATGTCCCATATTATGGAAATTATAGAAAAATCTCGGTGGTGTTGTAAACTCACTCTTCATGTGATCATGGTATCCACATTGGAAACATCCCTCATTTTTCTTGGGTATTAGAGGAACATTCACTGATCTAGCCATTTGACTCGAATTCATTCTCCAACCTTGGTAGTGTGTGTACCGCTTCAACTTTCCCCCAGTATTATAGTTCCCACCAGTTAAAATGGGTATCAATATACTTCATCCACCCATTTCTCCTAATATATCCCTTTTAGCCACTATCTCTTTATTGACCATCTTTGTATAGTCAGCAATGCAGAGTATGATAATCTTCGAGCGAGTATCCTTCCTTATCCCAAATTCAAAGCATCATGCCTTCAAGGATGAATTCATA
Organism: Viscum album; assembly: GCA_963277665.1. NCBI lineage: Eukaryota > Viridiplantae > Streptophyta > Magnoliopsida > Santalales > Viscaceae > Viscum > Viscum album. The sequence continues at coordinate 794,835,762 of OY728126.1, read as the reverse complement.
GAAACATCAGGTGAAAAGAAAACTAAATTCATGATTTTTCACATATTCTGTGATAGTGATATTTTATTACATGAGAATGAAAAATTCCATCATCTCTGGATCATGAATGTGTAAGGATGGAATTTTTTGTTGAGAAATTCCATAAAATACTCTCAACCAATTACTTGATCTACTTTTTCCAGAACCACTAAATCTGACCACTAGCATGCAAGTTCCTCAAGAATACACATTTTTATATTGAATTTCAGATATGCTATTATACCTATGGAATAGAAGAGATTATTTATCCTATTTATCCACACCTCTTCGTTTTCTAGTTTAGAATCACCCCAAAATATTTGTTGATTATGCTTCTAGAACTGGAAGGAATGATTCACGTGTCTTGATCATCCCTCTGGTAACCTCTATCCATAGCCTAAACTGCTTGGATGATAGTGTGAACCATTTTTCGGTTCACCTGTGCCTCAGGTGCAACCAAATTCTTCTAAGCTTCTTCAAGTTGGTTTCTACAACACCTATCAGGTTCCATTTTCTAAAAAAACAAAAATTCCATGAGTCTCACTCCCTATCAACTGAAGTCTTGTAATCTCAAATTATATCACATAAACTGTCACACCATTTCATTATAAAATGAACATTTTCCATGTTCTCAAATTTTTGAAAAATGTCATCTTTCTTTTGAAAATAAAACCATTTTCAAAATACCGCAAGCATGCCCTTTTTCAAAAGCGCTCATTTGAAAAAAAATTATAATTTTAAAAAAACATTACATTTGCATGAAATCATAAATCATTACTCAAAATGATGTATTCACACCTAGTGGAACGACATTCCATTAATGCATGTCATGCTCATATGATTGTCTAAACCAATGAAAATGAGATTCCAAGTTTTATATGTGTCTACAAAACACTTATGTACCTTACTACATAGTAAGATGATGATAAAAATTAAAAGTTTAACTACATCATTTTATAATATAAATTTCAATTCCAAAATATCCTACACCATTCTATGATCCCAACTCATGGACTAGAAAATAATTAATTCAACTGCAGGACTGACAACAAATACCATGTTAAAAACCAACCAAAACATAGGCCACTTGTTTTACAATGTAAGGACCAAGCTGGTACCACTTGTCTCAAACATAATTTTGGGCCGAACACAACTGATGCCATTTTTCTAAAATAAACATTTGGATATAACAAAAATGATACCATTTTTAATGGCCCAGTCTAGCACATGATCAGGACATTTTCCTTTTTTGGCATAGCCCGCACAATATTTTCTTTCCCTGGGATCTAGTCCTCAGGCATCCCCTAGGAAAAGTCCTCATGATGGGAGAAGTATCCACACCACATTATAAAGGGGTGTTTTTGTGCTCCTTCTGCTTCGATGTAGGATTTCCATAATTATCCACCCTAAAAGGGAACAACATCTTCACTGGAACAACAAATGGGCACCACCATTGATATGAATTGTAATGTACAACCCCATCTCATTATATTTAGAGGATGGTGAGATATTACTAGAACTTATGTAAAATGCCCATGATTCAAAATGATGTCTATAAATGACAAAGGGATTCAATTCATAAGGGTGATGATTTCCAAATTAAGAATAACGTAACTGAACAAATAATCCACGATAAAAAGCAAAAATATGTTGCCTGATAATATTGAAAAAAAAAATTACACCTATTAAAATCATACTAAATTCGAGTACCACAGAGGAAGAATAAAATATCAAAGTAAAAAACAGAAGACAAACTATTGAAACTGAAAGACAATCACAAGAATCCAAATATCCAAAATCTCCATGCTCCAACATCACCAAACTTCCCATGTATCACAAGGTAGTGCTAAAGACTTGTGATAATTTACCTTTTCCTGTATCTCGGTAGATGACATTTGAAAAAGAACCAAAGTTCTAAAGAAGGGGTGAGTACAAAAATGCAGTATATTTTTTCCAATGACTTCGCTACTCATGCCACTAGGATAGAAAATTTGGAAATATTTATATAAACCAATTTATATAAAACAATTTGGAAAATAGTTTCTAATTAAATATAAATAAGATTCATATTGACCAGTTTTTAAAAAAATACATTTTTCAATTAAAATAGCCAAATAATACTTTAAAACGATTTCAAAAGTTTCATTTTTCATAACCATTCCTTTCCACATATCCAATCATTCGTGCTATGTTATGACAGTTCCATACTCATGATCCATCTCTTAGATATTTTCCAAGTCATAACAAATTAAGTATATCCCATGTTCCATTACACATTTCATATCGATCACAAGATCATATTTCAACCAAGCCTTATAAATACAATATGAACACACATGCACACACACCAAGTATGCCCAAAAACCATGCCAATCCTAACATTCCAAAACCATCTTGATAAAATAAATTTTTTATTGAACCCCATATTCCAACGAGCCAGTTAGAAAATATACCATTTCCATACATTAAAATAAACATTTAAAAATCACTAAACCCATATCACTTTGTAAAAAAACCAACATTTCACAATTATAGTCATGTAATTAAAACAATTTGAAACTAATCCAATTAGTTCTAGTAAGATGAGTCGAAAGTGAAGCCACCTACCTTGAGAGTTTTGGTGAAAATGGTAAATGGAATGAAGAACATCACAAAACCTAGTTGAATCTCCACGAACCCACCTTAGATATTCTCCCCAGTCATTAAGAAGGTCAAAAAATAGTATATTTGGAATCCAAAACCATTGATATACCCAAAGTGTGTAAAGAGCTTAGAAACAAAGATAGGGGTGAAGAAGATCTAAAAAAACACCAAGAATGACTGAGAAAATTCACTTACCATGAGGAATCGGTTTCTAATCACTATGTGAAACCTTCAGATCACCACTGAATTGAGGGTAGAACCTTACATGAGGCCAACCTAGATCAATTTTTTTAGGAACAAATTTTTTTACCGCACATGTTTTAGTCACATAGTTCGGAAAACGTGTTCTAAAAATGCACTAGCAACTACTGTAAAAATGAACCTCACACGGTTTCCACACATGGTCTTTAGATCATGTTCTAACATTACTAAATCCACTACCTAAATGACTAAAAATTAATTTTTTTTTCAAAATCACTTTTGAGGATGAAGTGGGAAACCCAAAACAAACATAAAAAAGTAACCCATCTCAAAACTACCAGGGATTCCCCCTAGAAACTATTCCATTTTTTCAATACTCCACCTCACATTACTTCTAAGTAATTTGTCCCACATATGGTTACACAACCCTGATACCAATGGAAAAGCCATACCCTCTCAATCGTCCAAATATGAATGGTCATACGTGATTTAATATTCCTAAATTGTATCCCCATTTATATATTATCCTGGTAGAGTGATGGTTTCTTTCACCATCAAAAACCAGAATAAAACCAAATTCATAAAACTTCTTCAAATCCAGCCCATATTAGATTTCAAAAACTGATACTCAAAATTTTAAAACCTTAAAATCCAAAAAATAACCAAAACTTATTCAAACTATTAATATCCATAAAAATCCATAAACTAGAATCGTGAAATCACATCCCAAAAGGACAAGAAGACCACTACACTACTCTAACATGGAGAGAATGAAGTAATCCAAGAACCAGGGAAGAGAACGAAGAAAACAGGGACATGACTGTCAAATGGCACCATCACAAAACCAAAAATCCTTGGAAACCCAGCAAGCATAACCTCAAATCCAAAACTCCACCAAACAGACTAAATCCATTTTTCAAAGATCATGGTTTCTAAAAGGTATCCATATGATTTAGACAAACTTGGCACCACCCGTGCACCTTCTTTTTTCCCATGTCTCACAATCTATAGTATCTTATAGTTGTTTCCTGGTTTTCCCAAATTGTGCACTAATTGTGAACCAATATAAAAACCCCAAACACTCCAAAAGTTCTCTAAAATATCCCAAACGTCACCCATATACATTATATACATAAAAATAATTAGAAAAGGGTTAATTATTAGAAACTAGGGGTGATACATTTCCTCCTTATGGATATTGAGCACAAGGGAATCCTGTTTATTTATATGATATGTATTCCTTATTTTATTTATTTTTGTGATCTATATTTACCACTGATGTAAGATAGAAACACATTGGTGGTGGCCTCTTGATATTCTTTCTCACACCCTATATAGACCCTTTGATGAATGTGTTTACTTTATGGCTTTTCATTTAGGTGAATCTTTAAGCTCTTGAGTTAGATGCTATAATTGGGTTGTTTATTATAATAAATAACTCAAGGGATCAAGGGGACTTGGCTCAACTAAAATTTTATGTTTTGTTTTCTTTCTCTATCACCATGATATTATATGTACACACTGAGGTCATCCATGGGTGAACCTCCTTTTTTTATAACATATTTTGGTGGAATTTTCAACAATGGGATAATTTTATTATTTAAATTTTGAAAAATTTTATTTTGATATTATTGTTATTATTATTGTTTTGGTTTACTTTTTCCATGGGCAGGTTACTAGTCCAATTTATATTTGGTATTTCATTTATTTTTCCTTATGTTTATATATACCATTATTTTTGTATCCTCCATTAGGTATAGTCTCTCCATTATCACCTCTTTTCACCCTCACTTCTATTTGGAAGAATTTGGTGTATGGGGAGGAATGACTAAGGCCTAGTGACCCTCTTGTTAGGAGCACTGTTCAGGTGGATAAATAGGTCGAGGCACTATAAATGGATTTAGAGGAGTTATTTTACCTATTTTTTGGTCTTACTAATTCGGTAGGGTTGAATGGATATTATAATGTTTTCAAAAATAGGTTTAGAGACCATGTTTGGGTGCCTTTAGCATCATTGATGGGGGAAAACCACGTTTTCATGGTTGTGAATTGTTATTCTACCTGGCTCATTTTACAGTTGATATCATTTCCACCTCATGTGGTGTACTTAGGTGTTACAGTTATCTATTATGGAATGTGACCCTTGTCCTGGTATGGTAAGGGGGCTCTTTAAATTTTTGGCTTGGTAAGGAATGTGATGTTTTTTATACCTTCTGGATTTTGATAAGAGGGGATGAGTTGTCTGAACCATCCAAGAATGAATAAATGTTGAATTTTACTTCCTAGCATCTCTTTTGTGTCATTTCACTCAACTAACCTAGGAAAGTTGACCCAATGAAATTTTTATGTGATTTTCAACACATATGTATGGGAATGGATCTTAGAGGAGCAGATAGAAACAATGATATGGGGTGATTTTGATCACCTTATTGGGTGAAAAGGTCGTTGTATTGAGGAGAAATGGTTCTTCAGGATAGGAATGGCCTGAGGAATATGGGTAAGCCTTTTGATTGTAAAAAAATGAAGTTAAGTGGTATTTTACTACCTAGCCTCTCTTTGGTGGCATCTTACGCAGAAACCTCAGATTGACATGTGACACTTGACTCTGATGTGGGTAGGTGAGGTTCAATAATTATTGACTTATAAGTGATACCTGAATCTGATATAGTTGGGTAAGGGGTCAAGTGGTCAGACCTCAGGTAACATGTTATTGATGGGGGAGAGTAAGAGTAGTGAGATTTTGTGGTATGTTACAGATTTTTCTGTCTACAATATATATGTATTTGATATGCATATTTGAACATTATATTAGAATTCAGTTGGATTCCACCTAGATGAGCTTCAATAGAGTGTAAAGCGGGTGGTAATGTTGTTCCATTGGGAGCATGCACATATTGACACTACTATGGGCTAGGAAGATCATGAGAAATAGGTACAGGCTTAGGTACAAGATTTAATGCAAGTGGGGAAGCCACCCTATTTGATAGCCCTTGATTCATGGCTTAACGAGAATCTCAGGAGAAGCCTGGTACATTTATTCTAACGTATTTATATGGTAGGTTAAGTATTGGAGTATTCAATTGAATACCTGACTCAAGTGTTATAGTCATAGAACCTACTACTATTTCTGGGTGAGGGTGGAGTGAAAATGATTGGGAACTAGATCAATTCAATTTAGATGATCTTTGAGAAGCATAAGAAACCCAAATATGGAGGGTGGATCTCGATAATATTCATGCTCAGATGACTAGATACCAAATGGTGGAACATGAGGGTTTAGAACAGAAGACATGAGGCATAGGCCTAGAAGGATTTTGAGGTCAGGTTCAAGAATCAATTCATTTCTAAGATGTTGAGGGCGTAAAGTGCTCATGAGTTATTTTTTTATTCAATAGGGTGACATGTCTCTCATGGAATATGTGGATACATTTATTGAGTAGTCTCATTTCAAAGCTGGTATGGTGGTAAAAACACCTAAAGGTTGAGGCATCTTGATTATGGTTCACCATATAGCATTTGTGTGTAGGTAAAAATATTCAGGTAGGCCTTATTATCAGAGGTGGTGAATCAGACACTCATAAATGAGGGAAATATTATAGATCATTTTTATTTGAGTTGTGTGATGGTTTAAGGTGATGCTAGCGGGGATGATTTTGATATAATAAAGAGAGGTCAAGAGGAGTTCCAGTTGGGTAATAAGGAAAAATACCAAGTAAAACCCCCATGGATTTTGTCTTTGATCATGTGATTCTAGTGAAGGTAGTTGGGACATGTGCGGATACAGTGTGATAATGCACTAATAGAGTGATAAACAAGTGGTAGGGCCAGAAATCTCAATAGGTTATGTAGTAATACTTCTCGGACAACTGATAGTTGGGGACCTGGTAGGAAATAGGGTTCTGAGAATGGACAAGGAGCAGTTCTTGGAGTTGTTAACTAAGATTCTACTACACGTGGAGTTTGTGGAAGAGAAATAGGGATGAATCAGTGAGGTAAATGGATGGTGGATGCAGTAGCACTATAGGTAAGACATGACTTAGGAAGTTGAGATTTATTCTAGGTGTACAAAATAGAGCATCATGGTGTAGATTAGGTTGGGGATCCAATTATTGTTATTGGTACATCATGGACATAAATGTGGTTAATTTTTTTCTTTTTGGCATGTTCTTTTTATACATGTCTATCTTTGGTGCATGAGGTGCATGAGATGTACTTATAGACTAACCAGGTGCTGTTTAGTAGATTTTCATTAATTAAGATGAATTATATATATATATAAGGTGAATGGAAACATGATTAATATGTGGCCCTATATGGATGTGTGACTTCATGAGGTGCATTGGAATCTGTATATTGATGCGATGGAGGTTCAATATGAGGTGCGAGGTAAGAGCACATTCGGAGAATTTGTTGACATATAGGACCTTGTATGGGCCATGTGTGGCATGGGAGTGATGCATGCCTTTGATGAGATGTGGTACTTGATGGTTGTTAGATGAGGAATGACCATGATGTGAAAACCTAGTGAGGCGAAGGAGTGAAAAGGAATCATAGGTGAAATTGTGATTCTAGGTATGGTCGGTGGACCATCGACTTCTTTGAGTTTTGGATCAGAAGAAACTATAGTATGTAACTCCTAAGGTGGGGATCACCATGAGAGTGTTTACCTGGGAATTTGAGATCAGGGTAGACTAGGGTGATGTTAGATAGATTTATAGGTTTGATACCATCTCATATTTATATTTTAGATTAGGGAACGATCAATGTTAAGGTGGGTAGGATTAAACATTCAAGGTTTATGGAGTTGGTCAAATTCGTCACCTATTTTAAATTTTCAATGTTTTGTGGGTAGAAAAACTCGTTTTTGGATTTTCAAAACTTAATTCCAATAGTTTCTTAAACCCAAGACCTTGTTTTTACTTGGATTTAGAGGTGTCTCGAGTGAATCAATGTTTAAAATGGGTTTCAAGTGAATCACAGTCCCAAAAGCCACATTTTCCATGTGTGCAGACTCGGGGACACCTTTTTGAAAAACTATGTGACCTTCAATATATAACAGGGTATCCCTCTAGATCTATTGGATGTTGTTTTTCAAACCATCTAGAGGGAGGAACACAGTCATATGTCACCTATTCAGTTTTTGGCAGAGGTAATTTTCAATGTTTCCACATAGTTTTGAAAACCATGTTAGACAACTTTGTGAGGTGTCCCCTTGGATAGTGGGTGTCACATGGTTGGTGTATGGTTAGAAAAAACATGTGAGCCATCTATGAGCCTCATTAATGAGGTAAAATCTTCCTTTTCCCTCCCCTCTATTGACCACTTTTCCTTCTCCTTTCTACTCCAAGTTGAATGCACAGTAGAGGGAGCACTATATATCTTCCTCCCATGGGTGTTGACCTCGATTCTTGATCTCGGCTACATTATTAAAGTTGTTAGGTGCATTGGAACCACGTTAGTGATTGATTCAATCATCTTACTTCTATTTTTTTTTCTTACGACAGGGTTTCCTAAATCCATCTAATTTTATTTACACTTTTTTAGGGAGTTCATCTAAAATTATGATTTCTTCCAAATCGACTTGAGTTAGATCATTTGATCATATCTGTGAGCATCTACAAACATGAGTTAGGTGGTTCTTTTATTTATTAGTGATTTATCTTATGTTTTGGGGGTGTGGATTTGATTAAACCATTAGGAAGATTGAGAAGGACCCTAATAGTTTAATGATTGTCATTTAATTAATGAATTGGACCTATGATATGCCTATGGGCATGCCTAATCAAGACTACAAGCGGTATGATTCTAGTGAGAGGATTTAGTCCTTGGGCAGTGTTGGATGAGGTGTTGATTTATTTTAATTAAATTGATTATATAAAATGTGATTCATTACTGAGTTCCATGGGAATTTGATATGCTCGGCAATATGATTGAGGTTGGGTTGTTCAACTAGTATGAGGCAATATAATTGTAAGGTTGGGTAAGGCCTATATTTTATGAGTGATGGTGATATTATGTAGGGCGTTATGGTCATTAAATTAAGGCAACGATGTCGTCATGGTGTGGCCATGGCCTAAGTGATATGATATTGTAATGACCATCATGTTGAGACACATGGTCGCAGGGGCACAAGAAACTGGATGACATGTCTTAGGGACTTATTTTTTGATTTCCAATCACCTATTTTAGGCAATACACCATTTGGAGTCATGTGCACATAGAAAGGACTCAAATAATGAGGTTTTATTGACTGCTCTTGTGGGTAGAGGCCTCCGACAGATGCGTCTTAGGATGATTGTTGGAGGATATTGTCAATGAAATCCACAAGGATGATAAGGAGACATCATTTGAAAGTGTTGACACTGTCAATTGTGGGATGAGTCTCACTATACATGATGTCAGTGGGACACGACTATTTGAGTGGATAGAAATTACCATTACTTGGGATGTCGGTTTTTGAGACAATAATGTTATTAATTGGAGCGAAGGTATCCCTATTACTCATATTTTTTCCTATGATCCGATGGGGTTTCTTATGAGGTGAGGTTTGAGGGAGGAAGTATCTTTATGGGAATGACTTCGGGATTTACTTCACTTTTTTTAGACATGAGGTTACGGTTGGAACACACTATTGAGATACTATCACGAGAGGTTCCTAAGGGCTCTCCGTCTTGCTATACATCAGGGGACACCTTGGGCTATATGATAAAGATCATATCCACTATTTTTATCTGGGTGTTATCCATAGAAGGTGATTTCATTCTTATAGAGGTTTACCAGAAGGGAAACAAGTTTTTTTATATGATATATAGTGTTTATTTTATTTATTTTTTTACATGCCTGCTTTATCACAAATGTAATATATGCACATATTGGTGGTGGCCTATCGAGATTCATTGTCACACCCTGCATAGGCTCATCAGAATGAAATTAGACATTATGGATTTATGTCTAGTTAAACATTCAGGCTTAGGATCTGGACCTCGATGTTGCGCTATTTAGAATGGGATGGAAGGAAAGGGGCCATGGGGTCATGCCTCAATTGGAGTTTCCTTTTTTATTTTCTTTTTGTATCAGTAAGATATTATATGTACGCACTAAGGTGAGCCATGGGTATCCCTCCTTTATTTATTGTTTTGTATGGACTATTTTGGATGAATGTTCCATAACGGTATCTTTTCATGATTTAAATTATACAATTGGTTATTATAATATTTTTATTATTATTATTGGTGTTTCTTTCATCCTCCATGGGTGGGTTTTTGGTCAAGCATGTATTTGGTCTTTCATTTCCATTGGTCTATAATTATCTAGACCATTATTATTATCACCACTATAGGGTATAGTCTCCCCATTATCAAATCTTGACAACCTCACTGGTAGTCAACAACCTTTGGCATACAGGTAGTCAGGACTAAGGTCTAGTGGCCCTCTAGCTTGGAGAACTATTCGAGTGGATAAATGGGTTAGGGTGCTATATAATGACCCATGCGTCCCACATCATGTAAACCCAAGGTTGGGGACTACTATTGAGGGTATAAAAATCTTTTGAAATGGATAACATTAACTTCTACAATAATATAGGATCATAAGATAAGTTGAATCAACCACAAGTAACTCCAAGACATAAAATAAATGAAACAAAAACCATCTGACAATGCATCAAAAAATAAAACTGATACAGATAAAGGTCTCCAAAATTTAAATACCCAAAAGTAAATATAAACAAGTAGCACAATTAATATTCTAGGATACAAGTTACTAATGTCTAGCATGATCCATGTAATACTCCTAGAAACATGAAAATTATTATATATACATGGGGTGAGAATACCAATATTATAATAGGAAAACCGAATACTCTTGTGCACTTGTGAAAGAAGAATACTAATTCAACTATGAGAAAACAGAAAAACCAACAACGCCTAAATAAATCAAATATTCATACCAACCTCACTAAGGCACACTCACAAAATAATTCAATACAAGTATAATAATATAATAAAAATCATATCGATAAATGGTAATTCCCACTACATTCTCACAAATTTTCCACCCTCACACCCCAACATCGTCTGTCATGGTTCTACCATCTCTTCTGAATATCATATACCAATTCCTCACAATAGGTTCAAATCACATCATGCCTAAAAAAACATTGTCCATCTTTTAGTGCCCAAATAGACTTCTGACCATCACATCATGTGCTTGTATACTCATCTACAAAAGAGAGCGGGGAAGTTCAGGTAGCCATCCATCCATCTTCATCACCTAAATGCAAAAAAACATCCCCCATGAGAATGTATGGATATCAGTGCTTAGTTCATGACACAGTTGGGGTGTGTATAGTAATTACATAGAATATACAGGCATATACATATAATCCCATAGAATCCCAACATACAGGTTCACAACAAGGCACTAAAAAACACAAAACACCAGCACTTTCACTGCAACCACTACATGTGTACACCCCAAAAATCACAAACTACATCACACCACCGACCAATTCCATTATCTTATCCATTAATTTCATTATTAGGAATCATTCCCATTTAACCACACATCTTGAAATTTATTTCTTCATTATTGATTTCTATACCATTAACCATACCAAACCCTATATATATCAATCAATACTGAATAATTATTCCATCACTACCTGAGAATCTTGCACAAAGAAACCACACATAATAAGAAGGTCATCATTCCCATATAACAATCATATAATTATATAAATATCATAGCCAAACAACCATCACCTCACTGTCCGAAATGAACATCCAAATGAATAATCACCTCACCACCCCCAAAATCATGTCAAAATGAACTATAACCTCACCAACCCAAAAGAATGACCATATAAACTATCAACTTGGCACCCCGAAGGCATGAACAATAAAACTATCACCTCACACTATATTTAAACCACACATTGACACCCCAAAAGTATGAATACACATCAAAAACCATAAAAAAACATTTTATAAATTTAACCAAGGGGATTATTTTGCATTTCACTTTATTATAGAGCCATTATTAATCAAAAAATAAATCCATAAGAAAACATTTTGTGAGAAAAATATAATTGGTTAATCAATTTTCATTTTTGAGTGATATCAAAACAACATGAAATAAGGTTTTCATGTCACAATAAATAAAATGAAAGAAAATTATCCCAACAACCCTGATTTCTATTGGTGTGTTGACATAAAAAAATAAAAATATCACAATAATATTAAATATGTGAAGAATAAAAATCACTCCCTGTTCCCATTCAATTTCAATTAAATATTTAATTTATCTTGATTACAATTCTGAATATCATCTCCCATATATGAACAAGTGTAAATCCGGCTTACATGATACCCAATAAAGATAAATGAGGGATTCCCTTAAAGAATCATTGTCGTCTCGATTCATACGACAGAGCGAAGAAGATGTTCCCACAAACCATAATCGGACAAGGGAAAAAATAGATCAACAATCACCGAATAAAAGATTATAAAAACATTATCCAAAATCAAAACACAAATAAAAACTAAAACACCATAGTGGATCTCTGAGAGAAGACCAATAGAAAACTAACCAATAAGATGGAAATCGTCACACCACTTATCACCAATGGGAACCCACCAGATCCAATGAATAAAAGGAGGGACAAGAGGGATGAAATTCCTCCCAAATCATCCTATGGTTCTCCTTGAATGAGAGGTATGGAAGGGGTATGGATGAATGAAAATAATTATATGAGATAAGGGATATAAAACCTAGAATCCTATCACTATGTTATATTTTAACCCATGCATGATGTGAATTACATGGGAATACAAAAAAATAAAATTTCACTAAAAAATATGTCTCCTTAGTCTTTATTTGCAACAAATCAAGAATTCAACATTCATGAAATGAATTAATTTCACATGCCCCCCTTATCCCACATAAAATACATGAATCAACTAGTTATAAAAGCTATTGAAAAGAAACTCACATCATGTAAAATATTCACCATAATAATTTTATACAGAAACTCTGTTGCACCTCCAACCACAAGAGAACCTTATCAAGCCTCCTCCAAAACACCTACAACACCCAAAATTGTACATTTAATGGTATTGGAAGGCATGGGATGATACATATTTACTTGTATAAAATATGATAATTTTAATCAAGAATCATTTTTAAATCATCAAATCTATTTTAGAGAACTTATTTCTTAGCCTCAATCACCATACTATACTAATCATATATATTGTAATATTTTCACCACATGGATACGAAACTCATGCATCTCATAAAAGTTCTATATAAAAAATATCCAAGAGTTTCAATTAAATAATTTTATGCATTAACATCATCATAAATTATTTTTCTATCTACTTTGGTCATAAAATTTCATGTTCCATCACTAAATTGAATCCCATTAATTGTGATTTATTGAACATCCAATCCAAGAGATCAAAAAATATGATATCATCTAGTTTAAAAAAACTAATATTAATTAAAATCGAATTGTTAATCTCTTTTGATATTGACTAAATTCTATATATAAAATTTCAAAGGATATATTCAATTCTAAAACCCACACATAAGTAACACTTTTTAAACCCTATGACTCTTGGATAGGGTATTTGTTAATTAGGGTGTAAATTTTTTATTTTACATCAAATGGATCATGTCCCCATGTTGGTAGGAACATGTTAAACCAATCTGATTGGAGTGAACATTCACTAAAATTGAAAAAATATAAATAAAAAATAACATAATAATTTTTAAATGGTTCACCACTAAGGGACATCCAAAGAGTATACATAAAGTATGTGTCAGTTATACTAGAATCAATTAAGATTTTATATGTTTTATGGATTATAATTTTTCATCCACATTCAATTTATGTTAGGTGCATCTTTTTATAATAAATTTTGGGATAACTCAATTCCTCTCTTGGATAATTTCTGTCAACTCCTAATTGTGAACTAATATAGATGAAGTCTCCCTTATTTTATTGATATGACAGTTTCTTCCATATTTGTGGGAGTATATTCTTTAGTTTACATCATGACATCCAAATTTTTATTCTCTATTATATTCTAGTCTCTAGAATACCCACCACTATGTGACAAATTTTTTTTTGAAAAATTACTATATTGAGAATAATTTTTATTTGGAATAATGGTCACCGGAAAAGTTTATTTATTTATAGTGTACTAACTAACTGTGAATCTCCTCTATGTATGCCCATTGCGCCATCTGTTTAATGCCTCTATGAATTTCTTCACATTGGATACCTTGTGTATATCCATAAATATAACTCTTTTTCAAACTTCTTATGTATTTTTCTTAATGTTTAACACTTATATATACTTCTTATGTTGTATTACTAATGAATACCACTATCATGGACTCCTTATGGGAGGTTCCTTACATGGATAACTTCCATAGATTATTTTTTCAGACCTCATTTCTATTCCATTTATTTTAAAACAATGTTCTTAACTTTTATTCCCTATAATAATTATGTGAATAATGGATTATTTATAAGAAAATCTTCTTTGGAATGATTGATAATTACTATTATTGCTATTATCTCCTTTAAAAAAACCCCATCAATGTTATGATATCTTCCTTTCAAATGAAATCAATGACCTTCTCATGAGGAATTTCATGATCTTGCTCTTTCCATTGTCCTTTCGTGTAATCATCCATGTGGTTGTCCAGAAACACCATCACATCACTAAAAATAACAAAGTCCTCACACGGTCATCTTATCAACTTTCATGGTCCATGTGAATCCTTCACAGTCTCATTACTACCCTATAGATCCATATAATTTACCACCTTATGACCACTAGTGGTATTATCCTCACATGGATCGTTTGATTCTTTTTCATGCTCTTCTAAATTATTACATGGAATCCATCCTTTTCTAAGAAGTTTCCACCCAAAAAAATTGGCAAACCTAAAAAAATTCATATTCTACAACATTGTTCAAATACATATCCATATATTCAACCCATGAAACCAATCTCTTTAGACATAAATATCCTTGATCATACCAGAATGGATTTATGACAATAATAATATCAAATGTGAACAAAAATAACCATGGCTCCAACACTTCACATTACATAGATTTCATTCAAATTTCACCTAAATTAGTAGTCAAGGTGATGTGAAGGGATTGATGAGTTTAAATGGTTATTCAAATTAACTTGAAGGTGATAGTGATGTTATCTTATTTTCCCACTTTTACTTCTATTATTAATTGGATAGTGACGGTAGATATGTAAATGATCAATATTAATGGCATGAGTGATTATCCTCTATCAATATAATATTATAATTATAACTTCGGTGAATAGAAATTGAAAAAAGGTATTTTTTGAAAGGTAGTATGTTTCCTTAACACATGGTTTCCTTATCATATGAACAAAGGTAATATATTTATTTAGTAATGTGGATTATCTCGATATATTAAAATGTTTTTTATAAAGAAATATAATCTTTCTTTCTCCAATTGTTTTCACCCATTTTTGGTGGGTTTTTTATTACATGATACCCAAAATACACAAGATTTCATTCCCAAGATAAAGGTTAAATATTCCTAAAGATAATAGATACATAAATATAAATTATATCATGACAAAAAATAACACTTGAGTATAAATAATTATTTCATTTTGTGAACCCTAGGGATGATTGTATATTATATTCCACTTCATTACAAGGGAAAATGTGAATCAAAAGTAAAGGGTGAGCTCAAATTCTCAACATGTGATAGCTTACAACAAAAACTAATTGGGAGTATTAAATATAATTGGAACATATAACAAATAGATTTCATATAAAAAAATATATTGATAAAAAAGGTTATAAATGAGTAAATTATCACATAATGATGTAAATTTTTGGAATACATAATGATGCACATCATAAAAATATCATAAAGTCTTTGTGCCGTGATATTTTATATAAAGGGAAAGGACACTCCCATTACCCTATCTTAGTTGGATAATGAGACCTACTAGTACACCAAGTGGATATATAATTATATTCCCCACCAATCACATAAAATACCAATGAATTACAAAATATACTAAATGCTCACACGCTATACAAGAAATAATGGACAATATAAAAACAAATACATAGACTAACAACTCAATTATGCTTATATTATATGATATTTCAATATAGAAAAAAGGATTATATTGTTATGAAAATAGTTTTCTCTATTCAATAAATTAATAAGGATATCTTGGTGAATTCCTTTAACTCCAAAAAATAGTAACTAGGGATTCACAATGTTCAAACAAGTTCACTTATCAAGTGAAGAATATAGATTTTAAATTATTCAATACTTTTTAAAAGTTAATATTATTAATGATTTTGGGAAGTAGAAAGAATATATTTTATATGGTTCAAGAACCAAAAAATTATGGATAAATACCTATTGTAATATAATCAAATCCATTAGTATGGTTGATAAAGAGTATGCGATCATTCTTAACAAATCCCCCTTGAGTGTCAAACTAGGTGTGTTGAAGGGTCCCCTTGTTTTGAAATCAGTGAAGATCAAGTTAATACATGACCATAATATTAATGGTTATTACCACTAAGTTAATATATTCTGAAACCACATCCACCTGTTTTTATCAACACAATACTTTCATTATAATGAAAACCACATACACTCTTTTAATTACCAAAATTTTGGATGGTTTTACTACTATGGAAAAATATTATCCCTATAAAAATAATGAATGTAGTATAATTAGAGGTAATGGTGATATATTATTGATAATTTAGTTATTAATATATATATAAGAGGATTAAAAAATTTATATTTAAATGAAAATGAATTAGAATAAATAACATAATAGATGATAGGGAAGATGTTAGAGAAACTTTCCATAAAAGGTAACTTCTTAAAGATTTAGATGAGAAACTCAGTGCCTTTAAAACTCTTTCAAGATACTCTTGGGATTCAAAATTATAGGAATGTAAAGATTAAGTGTTTTATAGTTGATAGGAATGGGATAATGGGTGGAAATTTATAATCGATGAGGGAATATTGTTTATTAATTTTTAACCATAGGCCATTAAAATAAAGATTGTCTAAAAGGAAGAATTGATGTCTAACACAGGGTTATGGATCACGGTTTTTGATATTTAAGTTAATATTTTTAAAATATATATATTTGGAAATAGAACACTGATATTTTATATTACTCATCCCATGGAAATATAATTTTTCTTAAATCTTTATTTCCATTTTATAATTTGGTAAAAAATATATTGGTTTGGAAAATCAATTTTTTTAATAAAAATAAAATGTATTAAAAAAAGTTATTTTTTCATTGTGTATCATATAATAATTACTATATCCTTTATATATCACAGTTATGTTAAATTAACTACCATACATACTTAGATTATTTTACTATATAGGAAAATAATTTACTCTTAAAAAATTATTACAAAAATCACCATTATATAATTTTGAAATAATGGTTTCAAATTTAATTTCATTTTCATGAAATTAATATTATTTATATTAGAATTTTATTTTTTAAATATAATAATATTTTTATTTATAAATCATGTGTTTGGAGCCAATTCTTTTAATAATATTTATTCTTGTAAATCTAATTTTTTTTCTATGTCATATTTATGTAATTATATTACTATTAACTTATTAATATGCATCTATTTAATAATTCATTTTATTATTATCAAAAGAATTTATTTATTTTACTAACCAATTTCCTAAAAAACTTTTAAAATACTATTTAAACTATCTTATTTCCAACATTTATATCCCAATGGTAAAATTCCAATGGTCATATTACAATGATAAGATCTTAATGGTCAGATACTAATAGTGATATCACCCTATATATACACTTTATTTTAACATCTAAATTTCGTCATATTGTTCCCTTATCTAACATTTCAAGTCCTATATTTATTATTTTCTACATAACAGTAATGTTATTTGTATACTTATTATAAATTTTCAAGTATAATTCCCTATATTATAGGATTATGTTACTTCCCCTTATATTTACTTATATATGGTAGAAGTTTAATCTATTACTATAAATTCATTTTCATTATTATTGTTGTATTATTTTCTGTTGAAATGTATTACATTGTATTAAAATATCCTTATTATGTACTAGAATTTCTCAGGAATTACATTCCCCTCGACCCTAATAAAATATCATTTTTTAAATTATAAATCAACCCATAAATAATTTGTATAAGATTTTATCTTTACATCCTCTAGCTCCAAATATTCCTCTTCCAAAAGCTGATTCATCCGAAGAACCTCCACTACCCGAGATGTTTACTACTGCATAATATTCTCTATCATGAAATGAATCTAAACTAGACTGTCAATATATTATAAGTCCGGTTCCAACTAAACTGGATCCACTATCAAATCATGGGAAAATTTTGGAATATACTACCTAAGAAGTTATATATGGAAGATGTCATTCACTTGGAATATGATTGGTGGAATAATCAAATGATATTACACAATGTATACATACTCTAATATTTCAAATGAACTAATATACATTGTGATTAACATCCATTTCTTTATAAATCTTATGAAACCTCTCCATGGTGATATCCTAATGAAGTTGTGTTATCTAACCTATAATTAAAGATCATTTATTTGATTTTCATTATAAATTTTCTATATACCTTATGATTCCTTTATATACTCCAAGATAGATTTTACCCACTTGAATTTATCATTAACATGTTCTAGAAATAATAAATTCTATTCTCTAACTTTATCCTAACATGTTAGAGTCCAACATCTCATTCCTTAAAATTATTAATATATTGCACTGTTTTAGTGGTGAATATTATTATAATAAATGTCTAGTAGTGATAAATATTGAAACTAAATTATTAAAAAGTCAAAAGAGTGTGACCCTTGAATTCTTGTAGTGTTTGGATAGTCCTTTCAGAATGGTCATCCATTTGTGAGTGATAAGATGTCCAAATATTAAGATTTGTATTTAAATCCTTCCTAAGATTCCTATAATATTTTGATCATCACTAAAGATTATAAGTCTCACAACTTCATTTACATACATCCAAAAAAGATGATCCACTATGAAATGTTCTTGTATTTTGAGGAAATGAGTAGACTTTGTAAGATGATCCATAATGACCCATATTATATTACTCCCCTTGGTTTTCATTGGAAGCCCAATGAAAAAATCTATAGTAATAATATCCCACTTCCTCACTAGTATAGGTAAAGGTTTCATCACAGCCCATTTATGTTTCCTTTCAACCTTCACCTATCTGTATACTAATAATCATTTGGTATAATCTAGAATATATCACTTTATATTTATTAAAGATAAATTTCATAAAAATACCTATAAATCATAATATAGCTATGATGTGTAGAAAATTTGAACTGTGATCCTCGTCTAGCATATCATTCATCGACTTTGGTATTTATGAAACACATAACCTCTTACAAAATCATAAAACATCATCATATCCTATATTAATTTCTGGTAATTATATATTCATCACATCTACCATATTTATTTATAAGGGATTGTCATTGATCTGATATTTCTTAATGTTATTTAAGAGATCAAGTTGGGTAAATATAAGGAATAAGAATATTTTTCCCCTTCCAACAAAACAAACCTTCCCATCCTTACTAAATCCTTGAGAATTAGATCATTCTACAACCTTATAATGGAGATTTTACCATGGTATTTTCAACATAATTCATATGCTATGTTTTTTTTATTTTCCAGAATAATAGTTTTTAGAATAATAATAATCCTTGAGTAGAACCAACTATCTTCTTTTCCTCATATTATGATATTTCTGAGTAAATATTAATTTGAATCTCTTATGATGGGTTTATTTATAATTTCCCTCACTGTAGAGGCCATATATCGATATATTTAGATCAAATATCACCACCATTAACTCAAAATAATTATTTATAAAATTTATCTCATAGGGATTAAACTCTCAAGATGTATGAGTAACCACTCTATCATTTTTCATTAGAACACTCATATGACCTTTCGTTGATGCATCACTAAATATTAAAGACCATTATTTACTATATTGAAGAGTCAATATTGGTGAATGTTTCTAAACACATCTTTAATACCTCAAATATATCATCATATTTAATTATCTAGGTGAATCTAACCACCTAACATGTTATAACGATTAAGAAATTATCAAATTGAGAAATGTTTTCAAAAAATCACTGATATTATCCTATTAAGACTAGAAAACTACATATTTTAGTTATGGTGGTGTTCTTATAAATTCCAAGATAACTATTTTTTTATGGGATAACAAATATAGCATCCTTGTATTAGATATATTCATAAAAATAAACTTGTTGAAACAAAAATTCAAATTTACTGAATCTCGCATATAACTCATTTTCCCATAGAACCTCATGCACAAAGAAAAGATGAGTTTCATGATACTCATAACTATTAGAGTGTATAATAGTATCATTCATAACTACCACCATTAACATATAAATATATTCTGTGAATATTTATTCATAATGTCCATAAATATGAATGGATAACTGGTTAACCCATAAGGCATTACTGTTAACTTTTCATGACTATACCTTGCATAAAATTCCATATTTTCCGAATCGACCTTCTTAAACATAAAAAATGAATACCAAAATGTAGACAAATACTTGAGAAGTATTGTGATATTTAAATTCAATCAAATATGTCATTAATAAGAGGCATTGCGTACTTGTTCTTTATATTAATTCTATTGATTTCATTATAATCAATGTATAACCTCATTTATTCCTCCTTCTTCTTCATGAATAAAATAGTTTCATAATATGGTGTGACAAATGGATAAATGAAAACCTTATCACATAAGTCATGTAATTTCTTCATTAACTCAACTAACTACACTGGAGACGTTCCACACAGAGGTGTATATATAGGTTTTCATTCGGGATAAGAACAACATATAATTAATTGTCCTTGTCATGTAAAATCAAGGATATTCATTAATAAATACATCAACACAATCCTACAAACTGTTTATATATTCTATTATCAAAGCCTATTAAACAATTATAGATTTAATTTCGTCCATATCTTCCCTAAGGTTTTCATTATGGCGAGCTATTAGGGGTGGTTCTAGACTGTTTCCGGTAATGAAATATCTCCTTGAAAAACAAGTAATTCCATACTTGCCTCAACAACTATATTTCATTCTCAACACAATAGATGCTTTGTTAATAATTTGAGATCAAATCCATCCACAAGATTAAATGAAAACCCACTATATGTATAATAAATAGATTTTCAACTAGACAACATACATGAATTCTAATTTTAGTTTCTTGATATATATTCATTGTAATAAAAGTACATGACATTGATCTAACTGATAGAATGTTCTATAATTCATCAAGGGATGACTGGGTATTTTAAGAAAACATTCATGATTTAAATGATTTCAACGATTCGTAATTATATAATGTATTTGATAACTTTGAGTATATAATCAAATACCTAATATCCCATTATTTGGAGCTTCAACTTCAACTATTGTAATTTAAATAGCTCAACCCAAATCTACAAGATTTTAATGGAAATGATTCACTTGGTGATTACAAAATTACTTAATGTAATGAATAATCTTCCTATAGTTAAAGCATTTGAAATTAACTACTTCTCTATTTCCATTACACTCTTAACCCTAATGAAAATTGTCTCTACTCTTCCATTCATTTCATTTACATTTGTTCTTACCACATGGTGATAAACTAGCATTTTCTTCTCAGGGTTTTAGCGGTGTTTTATTCATGGCAGTTTTCAAAACTGTGGATGAATGTTTTTCGGTCAAATATTTAGTGATGGTTTTTAGCTGAATTTTTAGAAAACATTGCTAAATATTTTTAAAAAAGTTTTTATAATTTTTTTTAAAAAAATCTGAATGAAAATTACAATTAAATTTTAGTGGCGGTTTTTTCAAGATGACCGTGAAATCGAATATTTTTTTTATTTCTTATTATTTATTTATTATTTAAAATAAAATATATGTTATTATTTATAATTTTAATTATTTATAATGTGTCAATTAATAAATATTTATAATTATTAGTTTAAACTATTTTTTAACTGAAAACTAATCATTAAAAAGTTGAAAAAGAGACTTTGGACCCAATGACCATAACTTTTGATCCAAGAGTTAGTTTTAGCTTCACAACCAGTCAAATTGATGACAATAAAATGAGATAAAACAAAGTTACATTCAATGAAAACTAAAAGAATAAAAGTTACTAGTCTTTCCAAAAAGTTTGAAATCGAACTCGGACTTTAAACAACTATAACTTTTGATGTGGGTGTCCGTTTGGGCTCTACCACACATCAAATCGAAGTATGTGATGAGTTCTACACTACTTAGGATTAGTACTATATTTTTGAGAATTACATGCCTTTTGTTTTCCCCAAAAGGCCCAAAAGGCCTCCAAAATATAGTTTTTAGTCATGGACCCAAATTTATTAAAATTCTAATTGCTATAATATCCAATCCAGGTGTTCATTCAGCCTTCACCACATACTATATTGAATCCAATTTCATGGTCTTCTATTTGACTGGTTGTGGTGCTAAAAAATGAGCCCCAGATCAAATTTTATGATTATTTCAGTGTTTTTTGTGTTTTAAGGATTTCTTAACATTTTATGATTTCATTGTTTAGTTATTTATTTATAATTTTTTATTTATCGGTTATTTATTTATTTATTTAATATTAATTAATTATTTAAATAATATTTAGTTATTTATTTATTTATTGACTTATTTATTAATTAGTTAATTTTTACACAATAATTATTTATTTATTTTTAATTTATTATTTATTTAATTATTATTATTTTATTAATCATTATTTATTTATTCTTTATTTATTCTTTATTCCTTATTTATTAATTAATGATTAATTAATTATTAATTATTTATAAAATATAAAGTACTAAATATTAAATATTAAATATTATATAATAAATATTAATTATTAATCATAAATTATTAGTTATCAATTAATAATTATTAATTAATAATTACCAATTACTAATAATTAGATATTAATTATTATTAAATATTAATTATTAATTATTAGTTATTTTTCATTTCTTAGTTATTATTATTATTATTATTTATTGATTTCTTCATTCATTTGTTATTTGTTTTTTAGTATTAAGTATTAATTATTTATTATTTATTTTTATTTATTTATTTTTAAGTTAATAAATATTTATCTATTTATAGTTTATTGTTCAATTATTTATTTATTTATTAAATATTAAATCTTTATTAATTAATTTTTATTTTGTTATTAACAATTTATTAAGTATTTATAAATTTTAGAATATTAATTATTAATTATGAATAATAAATTCTTAACGATCACTTATTAATTATTATTAATTATTAATTGTTAACTATTAGTTAATTATTATTTATTTATTTATCTATTATTAATTTATATTTTATTATTTATTATTTATCATTTATCATTTATCGTTTATTAATTTATTGTTGATTAATTAATTAATTAATATTTTATTATTTATCTATTATTTATATATTTATTTATTTAATTTTATATTATTAATGTATTATTAATGAATTATTAATTAGTAATTTATTATATATTCATTATATATTTATTATTTATTTATTTATGGTTTATTATTAATTATATATTATATATTATATATTAATTTATTATTTATTTATCTAATATTAATTTTTTTATTTTTAAATTTCTTATAAATTATAAATTATAAATTATATATTATATATTATATGTTATATATTATATATTATGTATTATGTATTACTTATTATATATTACGTATTATATAATATGTATTATATATTATATATTATATATTATATATTATTTAGTATTTATTATTTACAATTTACTATTTACCATTTACTATTTGTTATTTACCATTTCTTATTTACTATTTATTATTTACCATTTATTTCAATAATATAGATTGCTTTCTTTATTATTCAATTATATTCTATTTATTAATAAGTAATTTGTAATTATTAATTATTAAATATTAAATATTAAATATTAAATATTAAATACTAAATATTAAATATTAAATATTAAATATTGATTATTGATTATTGATTATTTGTTATTGATTATTGATTATTGATTATTTATTATTTATTATTTATTATTGATTATTGATTAATCATATTTGAGGAATAATTATTTAGTGTGTATCTATTTATTATGTAGTATTTATTTTTCTAATTAATATATATATATATATAAGTATATTAAATTCAATTTATTGACTACATTAAGAGCTAGATGGAGTGGTGAAGTCTTTAGTGAATAAGCAAGATGTAAGGGGTTCAAATCTCACCCAACACAGAGTTTCTATATATGACATGGGAATGTGTATGAACGTGAGCATATGTATGGAGATTGACAAGAGTGCCCTGGAGATATTACCACATCATTTGTATGTCTTACATATTCTATAATATTAGAAAAATAATTTTCAAATTTTTTATTTTTGATATTCATGATTCTTACCTTGTGTAAAAAACATCAGATATTAGTTAACATAATGTCCCAAGTCATTACAATTAAAAAATATCATCACTGGTTAACTATCTATTTTTCCTTTATTTCATGATTATAATTATTTTCCATACATTAATGAGACAAATGACCAAGATTAACACATTTTAAAAAAATTAATTTTCCTATAAAATATGATTTAAAATGTATTTACAATATTTGCAACATTTTACTAGCTTATCTCTAGATTTCTTATTTGACTTCTTATCCATTGCAATCTACCTTGGTCATTTCTTACCCTTATTTTCATTAAGAACATAAGTGATAGAAAACTTCATCTCAACCTTCATAGCATAATGAATAACCTCATTATAAATTTTAAATTCTAGAGAGTAATCTTTAGTAAAAATTTCTCGATATATAGAAATTGAGTCTTCTTTCATTTGATTTGACTCAAAAAGTACCTTTTTATTTCTAATTGATGAAAATTTGGAAAATACTTTTAAAAAAGGTTTTTTAAATAATATACACTCTGTATAATAAATCTTATCATTTTAATTAGTTGTATTAATAAGACACCACTATCGATTGGATTCACCTTCCAAAAGACAAGTAGAAAGAGTTAAAAAAATCTATACATTACAATACATTAAAAATCTTACCCAATGCATTTATCCATCCGTAAACATTCATCATGTAAAAAGATCAAACAAAATAAAGAGGCTACTATTTCATAAAATGATATAATATATACACGTTTCTTTATGGAGAATTTAATCACTCTTTTTCATCGGTTCGGCCATTAATAGCCTATGTAAACTGTGTTAAAAATACTATAAACTGTTCTACTCAAACCATTCTGGGTTATTGAATAGAATTGTTATTATTTCCATGATTCCTGCTTAATTTAGTTTACTTATTTTATTTTTGAAAAACCATTCCAAATAGACATGAATTTTATTAAGCGACATGGAAATATTCAAAATCTATCCCATGATAATATAAAATTAAATCTGAATTTCTTAAGAGTGTATTTTAATATTCTCATAACCTCAAAAAGAATAAATACCAGGCTCTGATATCAACTATGACAACTCATCAATTTAGAAAACAAATAATATAAGTTTCAAATCAATTATTTTACATTTTTATATTCCCATGACCTTTTGGGTTTATAATTATAGATAATTAAGAAAAGAATTACATAACAAAGTTGAATCATCTACACAATGTACATTTTTCAACAAACATAGTGCTTTAAGCTGACACCCTTATTTTATTCAATAATTGTTTCAATTTCATTTAATATGAGTTAAAATTTGGAAGACTTGAACTTTCTATAATTATAACTCATCATTATATCTTGTTAAAAATATTTGAAAATATAAAAGGAGTAGAAAATCCTAATTAATGGATATAAAAATAAAGTAATGGTGTTAGTCTAGTGAAAACATAAAAATCCAAGAAAATGTTTATATTTTTGAAATAAAACATTGGGATTAAAAATAAAACAAATCCTCAAATGAAAATCATCCCATTATCAAATAAAAATTTTGATAATCCATTATTAAGCATAGGAAAACAATGAATTCAACTAGTACCATGGAGGAACTCATGAAAATATTTCATTGATAAACAAACCCTCCACCTATAAATGTTAGTAAAAATTTGTTACCTCATAAAAGAAAATAATATCCATAAATCTATATTTTTAAACCATAATATTGGTATCTTAGTAAATCATATACATAAACCATGTTCACTCATCTTAAACACATGTATTAATAATTGAATCTTAGTCGATTCCATAATAGTTACCATCCTGGTTATCTCCCACGTTTCTCATATTTAAAGGATAAATCATTACCTAGTGCATTAAAATGTTGTATTGGGCTCACACATAATCATATATAATAATAAAGGCCAATATATTGAATAAAAGTTTTTCAATTTTTCACTTTTTCTTTATAAGACCCATGAAAAATCCATTTGAACCCATAAGAAAAAACCTTTCCATCTTTACATAAAGAAAAGAAGAAATATCATTTTTCTTTGAAAAATATATATTTTTAAATCCTAGAGGAGTGGTGATAAGTTAGAATTTGAAAAAAATTACTTCTATATTAATCATGATAATAAAAAGGGCTACGGAAATGGGAAAAATCCATCAGCCTCTATAGGTTAATTAAATATATTTTTTACAATTTTGTAAAAAGTAAAAAAATAAACCACATTGATGTCATTTAAAATTAATTTTTAAACCTTTGTAAATAATATAAAATTTAAATGAAATTTACCTTTATAAACCATTATAGAAAACAATATCTAATTATTTAAACATTTAATCGAACATTGACATGGAAGAAAACGAGTCAGAAGGGAAACTTTTAAACAAGATTTTTAAAAGAAAGTCTTTTACCATAAGTCTACTATAGATTATTTTGTTATTTAAATCATTAATGATAAAATTATTTATTTTATTTATATTATTCAAAACATTATACATGTTCATTAAATTATCACCATTCCCATTATTTCTTTTTTCAAATTTTTAATTTATTTACTAAAATGATTAAGTCAATAGGAGACGTTTTGCGGTCAATCAGTTTGTAACCTTAAAAGAACATCGGTGCATTAACCATATTCATAGTGTGTGTGGTTAAATTACCAATATAAAATTAAACATTTTATAATTATAATTTGGATATATTAAACATTATTTTACAACTAACCATGTAAGAAGGTCATGATAAATTAATCACATTGTTTTATGGAGATGGTAATCTATACGTACATAGGAATGTTTTTTTTTTCATTTTTCTACTTAGAATAAGATAAATAAAGTAGATAAAATTTTACATTTCCATAACAATAAATATTTTAAAAAATTAATTTTTATTCATTAGTTCCATCCTTTTTCATTTTCCTTGAATGGTGTAAATGAAAAACGAACCATATCGCTTTGTGGAGGTGGTGGACCACACGTACACACGAGCTACATTATCATTTTTATATATGAAAGGTTTAGTAGGTATGTAATAAATCATATTTAAAGAATAAAAACATTTTCAATAATATCATATAGATTTCTTTTATCAATTATTTTAACCACACATATGATCTAGTGATGAATCAAAAAACACATCGCTTCATTGAGGTGATGGTACACATATATGCTGCAAATTTTTATTTCCTACAGGGTATAAAAAGATATAAGAAATGGTTATACCATCAACATAATAGAATTTATTTATATTTATGATACTTATATTATTATATAAGAATGGTTAAAAATTATTTTATTGAGGTAGATAAGAAATTAATATGAAACACTCAATTATAAAAATACATATCACTTCTAAAATATCCCTTTTATTTCACCTGGATCCTTATTAGATATGCCTATTAGTGATAGAAAAGATATAATAAGTGTTGATGGATTTTGTTAAGTTATTTTGGTATGGAATTAGTGATATAGGGTGCTCAATGTTTTTAGAGAAGTGAGGGGAGGTTACCTATTATATGTGATGAGAGTGGCACACTTATAAATACCTTAATACTTAAAATATATTACATGTATGAATCAAAAGGGAATTGGTACAAAAATTACATATTATGAATCTAGGATTTGTATTATGAGAAATAATCTCATCCAATCAAATTCTTACATGTTTTTTATAATATCTTAAACCTTATAACTTTGTATTATCCTCCTTGTGAACTCTTTTTACCATAATCATGATGATAAAGTTTTACCAAGGTCACAATTAATAATGAATAAAAATAAAATCTAACTTACTAAAAAATTTGAACCTCATGATTCCAAATATGAAAAAAAATCCATATTAAATTGCAAAAAAAAATTGAAAATTTAATTTTAATGAATATAAAAAACCTATTACAAAATTTGTTTTTAGAAAACTTCCCCTTTAAGAATAAACATGATTTTATACCTGGATAAAGTATAACAATGATTACTATAGACTAATTTGTATTTTTTTATTCAAATTTGATTTATTTATCATTAAAACCAATCATAAATATTATGATATTTTCAAATTGTTGAAAATAAATGATAATTTTATAAAAATCCGCATTTTTCACTATTCACCCAAAAATAAATCTTCATAGAAAAATACATAAAATTTATACAAAGATAAATTCAATATGTTGAGTCCAAAAATTGAATCAATTTTTATAAAATTAAAATTCTAAATTCATGAAATTTATTTTGTAAATAAAATCATGTAATTCATGGAAAACTATCTAGTTAAATAAAACCATTCCTTTTTTATTATAAAATAATATAAAGTAATTTATAATACAACGATGAATTTGAATCCATAAAAATGAATAATTTTAAATCATAGTGTTTATTTATTTCTAGTATTACTTACATAGTCACTTGAATATTCATAAAGACTTAGTTTTACAAAAACATAGGAAAATTAGGAAATTCCTAAGAGTGAGAGGCCAATACGAGGCATTAATGACTTGATCATTTATCAAAAGGGAGAATTCATGAATTTACAAGCGTGGAAATTCTCATGGCAGGGAGAATTATAATTCCACATAATTTTATATCTAATTTAAGAGGACATTTTTATTAAATTTATGGTAAAAAGTTGATTTATTAATGAAATATAAGGTAAGCATGTTTTAGGTGCATGATTTTGCATAGAAATAATGAAACCTGATTTTGGGTCAAGATTTTGATGAATGGTTTTCTAAACATGATAAAAAATATGGTAATATTTTAATAGTTGTATTATTTTCATTCTAAGATTCTAAAACATCTCATTTCTCCCATTTAATCCTAACATATCGAGAGAGACAAAGGATAAGATTTTGGTGTTCTCCCTCCCTATTAATTTTTTATTCCTTTCTTTATTCTTTTCATCACCCTTCTCTAGAATTAGATTTAATATTTCTTAATTTATTTTAATCTATATTTCTTCTTGTCCATGAACCTTAGTATTTAAATTTAATTTGGTCTTATGGTCAATATATGGGGTTTTATATGATTTGGGATTTTGAGTGAGGGGGAAGTATTGGTTTCCCACTAATATGATTTAATATAACTATGGTGGGATATTAAGGTTAATATATTCAAATAAAGAAAATGTTTATGTCAAAAACATTATATAATGTGAAATAAAGGCTAGTAAAACATTTATAAATATTAAATAATATTATTATATCATGAGGAAAAGTATGCTAATTCGTTATTTTTTTCAGTTTTACAAAGATGAATATATATGTATGTGCATACCCACACTTAATCAATTGGTAAGAGATATTCTAATGTTTTATTATTATTTGTAATTTGTAAGAAATACATATAAGTTTTATAGAATTCATTACCTATTTTTATTTTTTAAATAATTATAGATGATTAATAAAAAATGTTATATTTTGGGTTAAATGTTTAATTGACCAAATTGAAATAATGGTTTAGAAGAACCATATCAGGACTTATGGGATATTATGTGATTTTATTAAATTTCATAAAGACCATGGTATTATGGAATGATATACTAGTTTTTTTCTTCGGTAAAAATCTAATTCTCACTCCAAATTTAAAATGGAAGAGTTGAATTTATAAAATCAATCAGGAAAAAAATCAGTTGGATAGTGGTTTTCTATATTTCACTAAGGGTGTAATACCCCAGAGGCGTTCCCACATCTACTTACAATATTGGTATGCCAATTTTAGGGTGTATATATAAAAATATTCACTTTTAGTATGTTTATAGGATGTTTTGGTTTCCTTTATTTATTAAATTTGATAATTTTATATATGATAATGAGATTTGAACGTGTTTTATTCAGTTGAAAATTGATTATGGAATGGATATCCACCTACATATTATTTATTCATTTTTTCACTTCATTACTCAACTCTATTGATTATTTTATTGGATGTTGGAATCATTTCATAGAGTAGTTTATCATGTACCATTATTAAACATTCAAACATGTATTTCATGGTTTTGTGCATAAATGAATCACTTTTCGGGTCACTTAAAGATAAGTTAATTACTTACACACAACCTCTATAAGAATATAATGGTTTTAGGCCTAAATATCATTCTACATAACAATAGTGATGTTAAGGTATCTCATTTTACTCGAGATGATTCATAAATGATTTTTTGGATCTTGGTAGATTCAGTTTATTAGAGGGTGATGGGTATATTTTTTTTTATCATCATTGGAATTATAATCTTGGATATTGGTAGTCATATTTAGATGAAAATTTTTCATTCTTTCTAGCTAGTCAGGTAGTTCTTGAAAAATTACTCCTTCATACACATTTTTATAAAAAATGGTTCAATAAAAACGTATATAAAGTCATGTTTAGTATATTTATATGTTTTTATTTCTTTTTTTTATATGTTAAATATCATTTTAAAATTTTATATAAAATAATCCTTGCACATTCAAGTAAGTTTTGTTGTTTCTTTATAATTATAATTATAGGCGTTCTCAAATTTGTTTGATTTTATATCTGGTTTAGTTCCAAATTTATTTACCTTGTGTTTATTTTCTGGTAAAACTATTACATGTGGAAATATTTTTATTTTGGTTGAAATCCTTTCATAAATATTTTTTTAAATTAATCCTTAACATGGTTCACCATCCTCTAGTGATCAATGGAACATGTTTATTTTTATGCGTCACCCTCCTAGTTAGGGAAATATGACATATACTCTCACATATGATATTTTTAATAATAAATTTGATGTGTTAATTTTTGAAGTTCGTAGAAAGGTTTAATAATTTCATTGTGATATTCTATTTTATAATTGAGATAATACATATTTATTTGGTGGAAATTATTTTTATTTTTTTAATTTATTGAATCCATTTAATTTTTATATTTAAAATATTAATCATTTATTGGTTAGAAGTTTTATTGATTCAATACATGTATTTTTTCAGGATGAAAAATTATAGAAACAAATTTGATTATAATTAATTGATTCATTTTTTATGTGTAATTATAAATAAGATTTTATAGGCTTCAGTGACACTTTACAAGACGAAATGAAGTGTAAAACACAAAACTGAAATTCCAAGATATATCAAGGAGAGGATTAGAGGAAATGTAAATAAAGTAAGAATATACATCTTTACTATTATCCAAAAATTTAATATTCAATGTACTTCTTGAAGATCCATATAACAAACTAAAAGACTCTTATCTTGGTAGATAGTCGAATTCAAACAGAAATTATATATCAAATCTAAATGATCTTCCTTCTTTTACATTATTATAAAATATACATTTTAGGAACAAAATAAGAATAAATTCACTGAACAACAAGTATAAAAAAAAAATTTACCATCGTAAGGATTTTATTTTTATGTTTGATGTATGTTATTGTAATAACTGGTCATGGGTTATGCATTTCAAAAACACTCCCCCATAAATAACTATATGATAAAAAATTTCAATGAAATTTTTTAACTCGATAAAATATCCACATTTATTTTTTAACATCTAACAAATTAATATAAATATTTTTACTCATTTTACATATCATCATATGATATGTTATCTAGTCATCACAATAAATTATTTATATATATGTGTGAAATATAAGGGTTTTTATGTCCATTATATATATATATATATATATTTGATATTCCATTTAATATCCCATGTTTTTAAAAGAAATACATAATTGTCAATGGAATATACGACAATCAACACCAATCATAAACGAACCAGTAAATATTACTTATTAAATATTCTCATTTTAACCTAGCCATTAAATTGATGGGTATGAATTATAGTAACAAAATTCTGAAGTCTATATAAAGGTAATAGTAATGAAATTTTTTTTGATTTATTCTTTGGAAATAAGAATTCAATGGTTTTTAATAAAGTTATATTATGAATCAAAAATAAATTTTCTTCAAAAATGTTTTTATTTATTTTTGTAAGAAAATATAACATTTCATTTTTTAAACATTATGATTATTTATTTTATAAAATGAAATTCATTCTTAAATCAACACGTAAAAACTAGAATATAGTTAATTTTTAGGAATGTTTTCAAATGATTGATTTTTCGATTAATAATAAAAAATACTTATTTTTATTGAAAACCATATTTTTTGTTTTAGGAATTTCAAAAGTTAAATTTAATTTTGAAATTATTTAAAAGTAAAATTATTTTTGTAATATTATATATTACATAATTAATTTAATTGGAATCAATTTTATTGATAAATTTGGTATAAAGATATTTTCATAATTACAAAACTTTTTTTTGAAAAATGGTTTTATATTTTCTTATGTGTTTTTATTTAAAATTATTTTTTATCTCTTATAGAAATATAATATTTAAAATTTAATTCCATAATTGGAATTAGTATTTATAAATTTTTTAAATATTTCCATTTTTTATAAAATATGATTAGTAACCATCGTAATTTTTTATCATCTTGGTAAGTGTAAAATAAGTAAAACATGGTTAAATATTTTGGATAGGGCATTAAAATTTCTCTAAAACATTCTTTAATCCTTTTAGATTGGTTTAAAACAGAAATTTCCAAAAAAAATATCAAATATATGGCCACCTTGCTCCACATTTCTTTCATTATATCCATTGTATTAATTTAAGTAATACATAAACTCAAAAATGTCACACTCGTGACTTTAATACCTATAATATTTTATCATAAGGTTAAAAAGTGGTTATTTTCAGTTGTAAATTATTATTCTAGTGATAATGTAATACTATTTATCATAGTATTTTATTTGTGATATTTAGTGATTTAATAATTATTTTAAATTCTTACGAAACAATGACATTTTATTTATTCTATTAATAGGAAAATAAAATAAATGATTTTAAAATTATTAAAAGTAATTAAATTTAGATGAAATATTCTTCTATATGAACATTGTAGATAAATATAACATAGTATATATGTGTGAAAATTTTGATTCCATGTTTTTTTCAAAGTCAAATAATGTGAATAATTTCAAAATGAAATTAATTATATTTTATGAAAAATAATATTTTATTAAATTATTTTAAGAACATAATTTTTTTAAAGAGGATAATTTCAAAGAAAATGGTTGAAATTATCACCCCTTTTCTATTTATGATCCAATTTTTAACTTATAAGTAAAATTATTTTGCATTATGAGGGAAAACGTTGTTACCATGGTTAAGGTTAAAATGAGTTTACGAAGAGATTAAACCAAAAGATTTGGTTTAAAACAAAAAATAAACCTATCCCAAAATATTTGTTTTAGAATTAAAAAAATCCATATATAGATTCAAATATATGACCATTTGGATGAATTTTTCTGGGGAATTACTTTGTTATATTTAAGTATTTTATGAAATTACGAGAATTCCCCTCTCTCCACTTATAAAAGGGCACCCATACTTTCCCTTATTTACACAAATTTAAGTCCTATTATTTAGATAAAACCTGAAAAATTATCTTATAAACTTCCCTAGGAACCCATTAAAGGTTCAAGTCTTCATAAAATCCCATTCCAAGGGCCATTAAGAAGGGATCAAAGGGAGGATTACCGAAGAAAAGGTAATTGTCATACCCGACCTCTTTCAATTTTTTTCATCTTCTAAATCCTTTAATCCTTTGATATTATTCTTATTATAATAAATTTATTATACTCAAAAATTATTTTGATTATGAAACCAACATTAGTTTACCTATTATTCATCAAATGGTAAGTGAAAGTATCACCCACGTGTAAATATGGCTTTTTGTCTCCACATAGCGATACATTTAATTTTCAATTACCATATTTCATGGATAGTTATTGTAATGAGTTTATGTTTATATATTATATTTATGAAATATGTTTAATTATTTATTTACAATAGCATATCTACCTACATACCCTCTAATTTTCTGAGAAATGAAAACATCGCTCTTTTGTACATGTGGATTACCACCTCCATGAAGAGATGTTAATTTTTTTCATTTCTGATTTACCTAGATAATAATACGGATATATTTAATAAATATAAATGTTATATATTATATAATAATGAATCTATAAAGTTGATTTATTATTTTGTTTTCCTTTGTTTTAGTCATTAAAAATGTGAAAACTGTGTTCAAGCATACTTACGTCCTACCGTCTTTGTGGATGGTGTAATTCAATTTTTTATCTCTACTTTTTTGGGATGACTATAAATATATATAAAAAAAATTATATTTATATCATGGTTAACATTTCGGATATGATGGAACCATTATCATCACACAAGGACTAAAATTAATGAACTGAAACGTTCATGAAAAAAACAATTAATACCTAGAAAGAACAATTTTAATAAATAATTATTAATAAATGGTTGTTGAAATGTTATAAGTGGAAATCATATGATAATAAATATATGTAAATTTTTCTAGTATTTAATTTTAATGAATTTAAATTTATAGTAAATCAATTTGAGTGCATTTGAAGCAAGTGGAACTTGATATATCAATTTTATATTAAAATCTCATTTTAAAATTGGATTTTTTATAGTTATCTTTCTCATGAAGATATTTCATGATCTACCACAAAAGAATATCATTAATTTTATTCACATTTTATTATTTCTCATGATTACATGTTTTTATTTTACTTTTCACTATTTATGTACTTAAGATACCAAAAGTATATTTTTAAGGAAAACCAACATTATTTCAGTCTTCAGTCAAAAATATTTTTTCTTCCATGTCCATGTTTTCAGAAAATGTTATCAAGAATATTTTTAATTTTATATAATAATTTTTATAATAATTTTTTACCAATGCTTATCTCTTTTTAAAATGTTTTAAAATGAATCATTTTTTAATTTCCCAAATTATCTGCCTTTGACTTTTTACTGAAAATATAAAAGGGATAATTGTTTTAACGTATATGACATGAAAATATTTTATCACAATCATGAAAGGATAATGATTATTTTCTTACATTAAAATTGTCCACTATTATTTTCAATGAATTTTTTTTCATAATATTTTGGAAATTTTTATATTTTAATGATGTGAATTCAATGTATAAAGGGTATTTTCCTCAAAAATATTCAAAGTGATATTTTAATAGAATTTTCATTTATGATGAAAAACTTTGATGTTACTAACGATTTTCTAGGGATGTGATAAAATTGTATCGTCCTTATTATTTATATGGATGCATTATGATTATGATTATGATTTGTTCAAGAAACTCAGTTCTTTTACATGGGTTACGATATATAAATAATGATTTAGGATCTTTTGGTACACTTATTAATGGATTGTGATTATGTGATGGGTGGGATCATAATTTTATAGCCCTCAAATGCGTTGGATAAATATGGGTAACTCATGAGTCATGTATGTTATGTGAAAACATTATATTTTGTTCAGAATATTACTTATGGGAATGGTTTTCATGTCCATAATATAATTCATGCTCCTAGTTTTCATGACCATACAATAATTTTTGGACATGGTATTTATGTATATATGATTATGCGAGGACCTGGTTTCATGTCCTGAAGTTTATGCACACACATTAATTCATTTTGTTAACTTAATGAGTGAATTTGTTTCTATTTATACTTGTTTATAATGTTATAAGCTTATGTTTTTTCACATTCATATTTCTATGGTATTATTTCATTTCTCATGACTGATTATTTATGATTCCAAACTACTATGAATATTTATTATTATTATGATAATGTTTTATGGCAGTAATCACATTTATTTTCAATGACATATTGAGTATGAACATTTAGTTTATTATCCTGATATCACACCCTTAGGTTTATCTTATAATCATGTATGATCATTTATTGATATATCTTTTGTTTATCCTTAATAAGAATATAATCTCACCATTTATATATTTCTCCATCCCTAAGTTATGAAGAAAGATTATAGGTAGGTTATACCTAAGAATCGTTCTACGTGGGAAATGTTGAATATCTTTCATGAAATAAGAGGATTATGTATCAAGCCTCCAAAGACACTAAAATTTAATGGTATTTAAATGTATCCTAATGTTTTATAGGGAACATTCATAAAAATATATAATATTTATATATGTAAATCTTGAGCTTTATTATTTGGTATCACAATAGATTTTAGTTAATATTTAGATATTAAGATTAGATAACTTTACTGAAAACCATTATTATAAGATTATGTATATGATAACATCCTAAAATTATTTTAAGGAAGATATAATGTAGTTTTACTAACAATAAATTCATGTCTAGATACTATAAGTAGATGTATTTAACACCCCATTATTTCATAGTACGTTATCTCATTAAACCAATTCAATAACATGCGCTATATGCAACACCGAGTTCGAGCGCACCCCAACTTACCAAACAAGCCGTTCAAAAAGAGGTTATGAATAATATTAACTATATTTTTAATTGTATATACTCTATATAATTTTAACATCCATATTATGTGTTTCTTAGATATAATATAAGAACAAATTCATTTTTCAGATAAAAGAAGTATTTTTTTTTAAAATGTAATTTTTCCGCATTTTAAGGGAAGACCCTTTTTAAAACAAATATTTGACACTTTAATATATTCAATTTAATGAAACTAAATTCCACTTTAGAATCCAGACATAAAAATATAGTTTGGATACATTTTTTTGTACATTTATGATAACTTTCATATTTTGATGAATAATGAGAAATACTATGTTTTAATTGAAAATAATTTTTTTAATCAAAATAATTTATAGTGTTAAATTCTGAATTTTAAAGGTTTTCAAGTATAACTATGTTATATTTTTATCATTTAATACAATATAGGCCATTATAAGTAATTTAACATTTAAATTTGACAAAAACACGTGTCAATCTTTTCATAGTTTTTACTTTTTAAAAACCCGCCTTTTGTTTTTGACAACGAGAATTAATTTAAAATTAATAAATGAAACATATATGTTTTGAATTTGGTAAAATAGACTTCATTTTTGAATTTGGAATATCAAAATTAGCTTATTGTTAATTTTTTGATATTTTTCTGAAAACATTCAATTTTTGATGATTAGTGAAAAATACTGCAATATTATTTAAAATCGAATTTTTATTCAAATAGTTATTTATTTTATTTTAATTTATTTTAATTCAAAATAGATATAAATGACCTGTATAAATTCAATTTAATTCATTGGAGTCATTTTATTTTAAAATTAGGTGTATAAAATTTTATTTAACTTTTTAACCTCTTTGACCCACATTCTAGGTATGTTAGAAAATTTGCATAAAACATAATTTTACTACATCTCTGAGTTAAATTTAAAAAATCCAAGAGACATAGTTGACAACATTAAGTAAATTTTTATTCAATAAGATTAAAATAGTTTATTGTGAATAGTAACTTTTGTCTTTTATTTACCACAGTTAAAAGAAAATAGGGTAATTAAAGGTAAAAATGATATTATATTTATCATAACACATCTTCTAATTCTATTGGATAAGTGTTATTCGATCAAAAACAAACTTAGGAGTAAAATACGTTCCTTTAGGTCCACTTGGATTAGATGAGGACATTTATTATTATTTTATTTAAAGAAGAGTTAAAAGTGTTAAATTCAATGTTTACTAAGTAAACATATTTTAATATAGAATTATACTTTAGATAAATTCGACTATAAATATTAATTATAAAGATTAAAATATTTCCAAAATAATGGTATTTGATTTATTATTTTTAGATATTAAATAATTTAATTTATTTATGACACAATGATGATGCAGTAATTACCTTTTTAATGAAAAATTAAAATAGTTTATATTATAAATATTAAAATAAATAGAATTTAAATTTTTTGATGCCATACACGAATTTTATAGGTTAATATTAAATTTCTAGGTTGATAAGATAAATTTTGTTCATAGTGATAAGGTTGATATGACTTTCTAAAAAACACAATACAAAATAGTGTCAAAATTGACATATTAGTTTATAAACCAAATACTATATTATTGGTTGATATAATATTCTAAAAAATATAAAGTTCAGTAAAATGGATTAGATAATATTATATATATCATTAATTAACCACTTTAGGTTCTCTTTGATGTTTAGAGTATGTTTCTAAACCATATAGTGTAAGAATACAAGAAGACACGGTAAAAGTTAAACTATTTAACTAAGAGTTAAATCTAAAATATACGGTAAAAATGGTAAACTAAACTTGTCTAAAACCTTTTGTTTGAGAGTATTTCGACCCATAAACACCGAAGTCTTGAAATTAATTCATTAAGAGCCATTAAAACCCGAATATGATAGTATAATAAATTAGTATTTTAATCTTTTCCTAACGTGACCCTCACCCCTCTTATAAAAGGGAACTTCCCCTTCTCTCAAGATAAACCCTCCAAATCCATTTGGCTCAGCCATACCCTGACCAAATATCCTAAAAACTACCCCCAAATCAACCTAGAGTACCTACTTTGATTAAAAATCCATCCTAAGGATCCCTTTGGATCAACTCAAAAGGAAACACCTGAATAATAGGTAATAATTTCACCACCCTATTTCAAGTTATTTTATTCTTCCACATCCTATTTATTTGTTTTTTCAATAAAAAATAATAAGTCTAGTACCTCCTACATACTATACCGTTAATATAAATTTTTTACAACAATATTCGCTATTCTATACATCCTATAAATGATAAAGTCACCATACGCCTGTACATACAGCTTACCGTCTCCGCGTCGTGGTGTAGTTTGTTATTCAAACACTTCATTTTTTAGATGGGTATAATAATGAGTAAAACTGAGGTAATAATAAATATAACATTTTAATGATTATTTATATATGATATAACAACCAATTACATACGATTCTACCATCAATATAATGATATTGTTGCTCGTGCGTAAGTACGGATTACCGTCTCCACGACGCGATGAGATTCATTCCCACACTCACCATTCAATGATGATTATAAAAATATATATTATAAATAATAATGTAATATATGACATAATAATGCTACGAGATATATATATATATATATATATTTAATTACATATATCTTATTCATTAACTTCCGTTCAATACGATATGAAAACGAAAACAGCGTTTATGCGTACGTATGACCAACCGTCTCCATAAACGGTGACTTACATTTCATATATCTATCTATTATAAATATTTATATTCTAAATAAATATGATATATAAATCAAGGTATATATTCTGGAAGTATATAAATCATGACCTATATAATATGATCATTAATAACTAGTTAAAGCACGTATGATAAAGAAAGCGATTATTACCCAAAATGTTAATTTAACATGGAAATAATTATTAAATGGATATTATAAATTCATAAATGAATCATTTATGATATAATAAAAATTAATATTGTTATTATAAAATTTAATAACACACTATGGTCATTATAGAGGATTTTAAATGTACCCTCATCCAAAGAAAAGTGCAAGGTAAGGGTTAATTTCATAATCTCTTTACTATTCGAGGTTGTTTTTACATAAGTATCTACAGGTACATATTTATTATCCAAGTCCATGTTTCATAAAAGTGTTTTCAAAGGGATTATTTTTAAATTGATTTTTACTAAAAAATCATTTAAAAAATTATTCTTCTAAACCTTTCCCATTAATGTCAATGTTTTCAAAATGGTTTTAAGGATTTAATTTTATGGTCATGAATATTTTCAAATGTTAATTCCATTCAATAGTTTCAAAGTGTTATGGGACACTTTTATTCAAAACTATCATTTAAATTACATCCTTTATATGAATTTTAAATGATTTCATGAAAAAGATAAATTTCACTCAAATATCTTTACTGGTCGTTTTCAACTATGTCAACATCCTTTAGGAGATATTATGATTGAATGAGGTTGATTTATTATGATACAAATCTTCCATATTTTATTGAATATTTTGTGATATGTTTGACTATGGATGTGTTATTTTTATGGCATTTGTGGTTTATCTATAAAGTATTGAAATTTTGTATGCTAGTTTTAATAGGAATGTTTATCTTATGTTTAAATTGTGTCATATGAGGAATGCATTGGACTTATTAAGTGATGGGTGGAGCCCAAAATAGCTCCTTGATGCATCGATAGGTTTCAAAAGACAAACTAGTGTCTTTGAACAAGGCCTTGACAAAATCTTATTTGTAGTCTTGGCACAATGATTTGACTATGTGTTTATGAATTCTAGCATTATGCATTCCATCATTATGAAATTAGATATTGATATTACATGAGATTATTCAACTCGTAGAATATCCATGTGAAAAAGTAAATAGAATTATTTGATTTATCTTTTCCATATTATGTATAAGTTTTATTTTAAAATGTTTTGTTTTATTTTTATACATTGCCTTAAATATTTATGCATATTTAGAAATTTTTTCGCTATATTTTTATCCTTACTGAGCATCTGAGCTCACCCCTTCCTATGTTTTATTTTTCCTAGGATGCGAACAAGTATATTATGACTGACCTATAGGGATAGTCTAAGGGATATGAATGTGGTCAATGGTGACAATGTTGTTGTTGTTTTACATTGTATAATGTAATTTAACATTCATTTATGTAATCTATTTTCCAAGACTGCTAAACTGATCGGTCCTTTAGGACTTGATCCCTTTTAATAATGTCAAGGTTTTAAAATACTGCATCAACTCTGGGTAACTGGGGTTGGGGCGTTATAGTTGTTATCATAGGATGTTTAGCAATAACCTTGGAAATAGATTTAGATAAACTCTGATTAGAGAACATTACACTAAGAAAGACTTTGTGGATTATTATAG
The DNA here is from genome assembly GCA_963277665.1 of Viscum album. Taxonomy (NCBI): domain Eukaryota; kingdom Viridiplantae; phylum Streptophyta; class Magnoliopsida; order Santalales; family Viscaceae; genus Viscum; species Viscum album. The sequence goes on along the minus strand of OY728126.1, from coordinate 794,794,464 downwards.
AATAACTTCCTAGAATTTTGGTAATGTAGAAATTTTGTGTATTTTCAATGAAATACCTCCCTCTATGGATATGAACAGGTAGATGCTGCTCTGGTAAAGATATGTCAGGTAGTGAAAACTCTGACACAGAGTTTCGGGCTAGACATGGGGTATCATAGTACCCAACAACAGGCCCTGCTGCACTCTTGGTTATGAAACTCCCAGAGGATATGCTTAGGATAATTCACATTTTCATTAAAATCCATTATGAAAGATTTTAGAGTAAATACTTTCTCAAAGAAAACTTTTTATTATTATAGATTATATGTATAATCTTTTCAATTTATGTTAGGTATTTTACAAGTTTGGAATTATGCATTTTGATTCATAAACTAACCTAGTGTATTCCATTGTTTAGAAATGGTACCTAGTATAAGGAATGAGAATTCTATCAATACGCATGATCAAAAGAGTAATAATAATCATATCATTCATTTTATTAAGACAAAATTTAGAAATGAAATATTCTCCCACCTATTTTCATCATATTAAGAAATAATATCATGTGTTAATATGATAAGTAAAGAATTTTCGGAGTCCAATGGCTTCTAAGGGAAGCCAGAGAAGAAAAGGATAATAGAGAGAAATATGTATAAAGGGAATAAAGTAAAGATGGATTTTCCCCATATGTGATAACTATGGAAAGAAACACCTTGGTAAATGATTGAAGGGAATGCGAGTTTGTTATAACTTTAGAGAAAAAGGACACCAAGTATGTGATTGCATGGGTAAGAAAAAGGTTTCAAATGTACAATGTTTCATTTGATAAGAGTTGGGACACTACGGAAAGTAATGTCCAAATAATCATAGTATACCCCAAATGCTTCTATTGGATAATAATCAAGTTATGATACTACCGATGTTGAAGAGGAATGATTATATTTCATATTTTGTTATTAAATTATTGTTTCATTTGAGTATTGTATTAATGATGTACATGTTATTAGAATTATAGAGTATAAAAGTATTGTACTACAATAATATTTCATTAAGGACTTGAGATTGTTTGGAAGCAAGAAAAGTGACTCAATAATAGGTTAATTTATTTGAAACGATATGGTTAAGAGAAAGATAAACCATAATATGGTTCTGATATTGTGGTAGTGCATGTGGAATAATATATAATTTATTTGTATAAATTATGTTGGATATTCTAGACTAACTTTAAACTGATTAATAATTTGTATATTCCGTCATTGTGGGAGTTTAAAACATTTTTGTATAGAAGTAGTATATCCAGTATTATGTAAGGAATAAGGGAGCATTAATGTAATTAATAAGGTTTTATGTTAATTCAGGGTGTTGTAGTGTTTTAAAAGAATACATGATGAAGGTATTCACATGTTATTAAATGACAAAAAAGGCCTTCATTGTTTTTATCTTCCTTATAAATTTTGGACTCTATGTTTGGATAGAAGTATTTTGGATAAGTCTATAGGTTGTAATTGATTAAGTTTGACATTGGATACTATTGTTAATGTTAAATGATTTCTTGAGATTGTTTTTGGATTGTCATAAAAAGGATAACCCGAAGGTTGGGTGATAACCTGTTGCGTCCGGCAAGGCTGTGAGACTCGAACTCGCAACCGAAGGGCGACAAGGGTGGATCACCTACCACTAGAATACGTGATGTCTTGGTTTGTATAATGTAGTTTTTTTAAATAGTCTAAAAAATGAATTATAAATTCCCTATTTTTTAACCCTATATGATTAGGATAAATAGAATATTTTTGAATTCTATTATCTTTTGGAGTGAAAGATAAGTTTTTGGTAGGAATTAGTTGAAGGATGAAACTCTACCTGTAAAGTATATATATATATATTTACTCTTATTATATGAATAAATTAATTCTTAAACTTTATGGAAGGGGTCTTAAAATGAAAAATTTGTTATCCTAATACCATAGGATTTATTAAACTGATGATATTTTAAATAATCATAGATTGATTGCTTTGAGGCCCTAAATTATACACTTGTTTGTGATTGATGACCTTAATAAATCACTATAAATATTTACGTTTTCCCTCCAATTATGTGTCTCTAATTTCCACCAATGTTCTCCTAACCAAGAACATAACTTGGTGGTGACTTGTTTATTTCCTTTCCCTCTTAATAAGACTAAAACCCCATTTCCTGTAATAGACCAGACCCTTATGGTGCATCCCTTTGCCAAATTCTAGATCTTAAGGATGGATTCTCGGTAGCAGGATGTCATTTCGGTGCGCGACACGATTGGTGTGACCGATCAGCATGACACGGTCGGTGTGTCACCAACCGGTGTGACACGATCGGTGTGACCGATAGGTGCGACCGATCGGTGTGTCACAGATCGGTGCGGCTGATCGGTGTGTCGCCAATCGGTGCGACCGATCTGGGTGACCGATCGATGTGTCGTCGATCGGTGTGACCGATCGGTGTGACACGATTCGTGTGTCACTAATTGGTGCGACTGATCGGTTTCACATAGCCTTGGTGAGTTTTTCTTCTACAGTTTTTCCCGTAACACCAATTTTAAGACTTTTTATCCTTTTGGAAGTGGTTCAAGGCTGTTTTAGCCCCATAATCAATGTTTAAAATTCATAAAAGTGGGGAGACCCTCAATGGAACTAGTTGTGTGTCCGTGTAATGTTCCCCTCTGTTTAAATAAAATCATTTAAATTCATAGTTCTTGCCACCTTTTTCCAATGGGAGTTATTAAATAATAATTAATTCTGTCGTGTGTAACCACCCAACCACGTGGTGAAACCACAATACCACATTAAATCAGTTCAAATTTCCATATCCCGTAATAACGGGATCTCATCCTTATATCGCATGGGAATTCCTTCTTCTTCTTCTCTTGGATAGTCTCATTTTCTTCCTTGTGAATTTGGAGTCCCTCCTTCCCGAGGCAAGTGGTGCGCCTATGCCAGAGCCTTTCTGCTTACCCTTAGAGTCCCTGACATTCATCCCCTGTAAGTCGTGCATCCCCAGTTCTTAGCACATGGATAAGAACATCGATCCTTGATCAACCATGTAGGGTTTTTCTTCGTCTCTCTTAATGTGTATCATGAGGGGTGGGTACACTACTATTTTTGTTGGAATGGATGAAACCAAAAGTTGACAAAGATAATAAAAATATTGTTAAAGAACGATGGAGTGCGTTTGAAAATTCTGTTGTGCTCTTTTAAAATTTTTATATGGGGTGAACTGTATGGGCTTATGCTTGCTGAAAATCATGGTCGTTGGTGGTATTTCCTTGCACACTAATGAACCTCTATCTTCTGCGATGATTAAATGACTGTAACATGGAAATTTTTTAATTACCTAAACTTAGATGGTAAAATGGATACCCAGTGAACATCAATCCTTGTGTGGTCACCCCGGTTAACCAACAAAAAGAAGAACCTAATAAATGATGTACTTGAACCTAGAAGTTTCTCTACTCCATTTTGGTAGTAGGTGTGTTGTTTTTCTTAATGATTCTGGGGTGATGTGGATGGGGATGGGATTCTCTATTGTGGCACGGTTGTTAGTCCTGAATCTGAAGCTGTGTGGGGCTGTATCTCGAGGCTTGGTTTGGTTCGAGTACTTCGAGGTATCTCACTAATCCCTTTGTTGTTGTGACATTACAAGAGAACTGGGTGTGAATGATTAAATTTCTTTTTGGTTTCTTCTCTTTCTATGGATTGTAGCTATATCGGTTAGTTTCCCAGTAGTGTAGAGTTCACTTAAATGGGATCACTTTAACATGAAAACAATAATGGTTTAAATGGGGAATTGGTTTTGGGAATGAGTTGTGACTTGGACGTGAGTGTTGTGCCTTATTTTATGAATGAATGGTAACAAGGGTGTTGTTCTTAGGATGGCTTTGGAAACCCTAGGTTGGAATGAGTGCTTGTTACCCATACATATATCTGTAGTTTTTATGTTTCTTATTCGTGCCCCACCCAACTTGAGCACTGAGGGCCGAACACCCCCATTTCATGGGGGTGGAGTTTTTTTCCAACACTCTTATGAGCGGTCGGTCTTTAACTCCTTTTCTGATCCCTTTCCCAAATAGCTTAAGACTCTTCAGGTAGGCTGTGACAGCCTGAGGTCAATTATGGACCATGACTCTTCGGGAAGTGTAGTTGTGGTGGTCGGCTCAGGTATGTGTGGGTAGGTTGTTTCCCAAGAATCTTCAAGATGAGGCCCAAGTGTCTTCGGGCATGGTAGTAGTTGTTCTGGCCTGGGAGTTTGTGGGCAGAGTCATGTATGGTGATTGTGGCCTAGGTGTTTTCGGGTGGGATGGTGATTGTGGCCCAGGTGTATGCGGGCGGGATGGTGATTGTGGCCCAGGTGTGTGTGGGTGGGGAGTGGCAGTGGGACTACGGTGAGAATGGTGAGATTGGTTAAACGTGTAGGATGTCATCAATAACCAGTGGGAAAGTGGTGTGGGGTACCCAAACATCGATGTTCTATTACTATACATTACTTGACTTGCATTATTTGGGGAGTGTGCCTTGGTGATCCTTGGGTGATTAGTTTTCCTTTAAAGTTTCTCTGTTATCTTTTTCTCACAGGGCATTAGAATGACACCCAACTTTTGCAATAGATTCATTGGTTTTCCCTACTAACTATACTTGTATGCTAACCCTACGTATATAAAACTGCTTTCAGTTTTCCAGGGGGACTTCTGGGATCGTTCAGGGTCGTACTAGCTCAGACGTTGGGATAGTTGCAGTTTTTGTTTTTCTTTTATTTGGTACTATAACGTTTTAGTCTCCTTGTACTTTGTGGAATTTACTTTGTTAACATGCATATGGGAATGGTTTTCTTTGGATTTACTTTTACCCCCCAGTTTTGGTGTTGTTGGGATTTACTATCTTATCTCTTGATCCTAATTAAGAAAAAGGGTAATGCCTCCCATCTTGTGTGTGATTTTATACCCTTGGTGCTAGTCGCCACTCCTGGGCCTATTGAAGGCGGGCCTCATGGGTCATTATCTCTCCTTCAACTTGATGATGGAATGATCTGGCAATCTATCGTCCCTTCCCTCATCTTGCTGAAGGCGGGTCATGACAGAATGGTATCATAGGTGATGGCTGAGAGATAGGATGGAGACTAGAGTTAGGAATAGTGAGGATTGCATGGGATGGTAGGGAAATAGTGTTGGGATATCATGGTTCATGAAATATTCTAGGGAAGACCTACTAGGACACGGGATTTTAGGGCCCCCTATGATCTGACGCAAGGACTCTGAGCTTACCGAACGACCAAGTGAGGCTGCACTGATTGCAGTGTAGAGAACCTAGGGAAGTTACATGCATCATAATGACTTGTGTTGTTATGCTTCATGGGTATTTTTTGGGGATTTAAAATGAATAATAAGCCTAAGAAAATTAAAGAACAATATTCTACACTACTTGGGCTTAGGAATTCCTTGTTTTCCTTGCAGCTATGGAAAATGGGAGAGGACCACGAGTAGTGCGGGCGATCGATGCCCCGGAGGTTGACTTGGCTGATCTACAGAGGGCTGACCAAGAGGAGGAGGATGATCAGTTAAAGTAGACGCTTCGTGCCTTTTAGTGGTAGACCCTCAGGAAGTATGAGGGAAGCATCTCTGACATGGAGAAAGAAAGCTAGCTAGAGGAGATAGTGATAGCTTTCAGCTTGATCCAGGCTCCGACGGCGTACTGGGTTCCTCCGGCTGTAATCTATATGCATGCAGCAGTGCGTCACTGGTGGACGCTTTATCATGGGGAGAAGAGGGAGACTAAGGTTATGTGGGAAGACTTCGAGAAAGAGTTCCGGGCGGAATTCCTCTCTTCCACGATGAAGGCTAAGAAGAGGCAGGATCCACACTCCCTCCAACATGGTAGCATGTCAGTGAGGGAGTTTTGGATCAAGTTTAAGGATCTCATCTGCTTTGCTCCGGACCTCATTCCAGATGATGAGTCTCGGGCGAGACGTTTGGAGGAGGCACTTCGACCTTCTCTTTAGTGTACTATTACTCCCTTCACCCTACCGACGTACTTTGAGGTCCAGAAGAAAGATTAAGTGGTGGAGAGGATTCACATGCTGGGAGGTGTATCGCGAGCGGGAATCTAATTGAGCTCGTCAAAGGGGAAGGTCATCAGCATCAGACCTCCAGCATCATGGCCCTCTAGGTTTCGACCAACAGGTAGCATGCCTCAGCAGTTCCAGTTCCTATCTCCAAGCCCTCGCCCTTTCCTTTCGGGCCCAGGGCCGAGATTCATCATTTGTGGAAGCCATGTAAACCTTCATAACCAGTGCCTAGACAGAATACAGTACAACGTGGGTGGGTAGGTTCAACGCCCACCTCAGCAGCATCAGTTTCCAGCTAGGCCCTTTCATCCACAACAGTAGGGGAAGCATGATCCCGCTCCTCCGAGGGTAGGCGTTGCAGGAGGAGGTGGACCTCAGTTCTCTCCTCAAGGACCTAGACTCGGGAGTGGTCAGTGAGGTGGCGATAGCCAAGAGGCTGTAGAGCTGGGCGTGGACAGTTGCACACCGTAGAGGCAGCATTTCCAGCAGGGCTAGAAGTCGTCCGAGGTACGATCGGCCTGTTTAGTACTCTTGCCTATGCCTTGTTCGATACAAGAGCTTCACACTCCTTTTTTAACCCAGTCTGGCCCATGCTATGGGTTTTGATGCCGAGAGACTTCCAGTGCCCCTGGTGCTGAGCACATAAATCAGAAGTTAGACCGACATGTTTTCTATTTTCTGAGGGTGTAAACTAATGATCGGACCATGTCAGTCTATTCGGGATCTTATACTGTTGTAGATACAACCATACGATGTCATCCTAGGATTTGAATGGTTTTTCTCCATATGTTTTTTCATTGACTACTTCTGAGGAAGAGTTGTGTTTTTAGATTCGGGCGGCCGACGTGTAACTTATATCAGCGGGCGGGGTTTCCAGAAAAGCAGCAGGTGAGAGGAGCCCCTCCTTTCCTTGTTAGCTAAGCTATCAGTTGAGTCGGTGGATACAGAAATGGTGGAAGCTCCAGGGATCGTCTGTGAGTTTATGGACGTCTTCCCTGAAGAGGTGGCGACTCTACCCCCTCGGCGTGTTGTTGAGTTTGGTATTGACTTGCAACCTGGTGCCCGTACGATTTCAATGGGTCCCTACCGGATGGTAGCTTCTGAGTTACGGGAGTTGTGGATTCAGATTACAGATCTGATGAAGAAGGGTTTTGTTCCACCAAGTGTGTCATCATGGGGTGCTCTAGTATTATTCTCAAAGAGGGAAGATGGTGGGATCAAGCTATGCATAGACTACCAGAGACTGAATCAGGTAATGGTCAAGAACTGTTACCCTCTCCAAAGGATAGATGACATTTTAGATCCGTTAAAAGGGGCAGGGTGGTTCTCCAAGATTGACCTGTGGTCAGGATATCACCAATTGAGGGTGAATCAGTGTGACATCTCGAAGACCACCTTCAGGTACAGATATGGTAAATTTGAGTTTGTGGTCATGTTTTTCAGCATCATGAACACTCTAGCTCGGTTCATGGGGCTTATGAACTCCATCTTCTAGGAATACCTATATCGGTTTGTAGTCGTGTTTATTGAAGACATCCTGATCTACTCAAGATCATATGAGGATCATGCTGGGCACCTGAGAACGGTTTTGGAGGTCCTCCGACAGCACCAACTCTCTGGGAAGTTTCCCAAGTGCAATTTCTATATGTGAGAAGTGCACTTCCTTGGGCATGTGGTCTCCGATCAGGGAATAACGGTGGATCCATCGAAGGTCTAGGTGGTTGTTTCTTGGGCTGCACCCAAGAACGTGGCAGAGGTTTGTAGTTTCATTGGATTGGCATGCTACTGTCAGAGGTTTGTTCCTAAATTCTCTCAAGTTGTAGCACCTTTGACATCTTTGACCAATAAGGACTAGGCGTTCGTGTGGAATGGGCGGTGTGAGGCAGCCTTTAGCTATCTGATGGATAAGTTGGTAAGTGCCCTAGTGCTGAGATTTCCCAAAGAAGGGGCAACATATAAGGTGTTCCGTGATGCATTAGGACAAGGCCTCAGGTGTGTTCTGATGCAACAACATGGGGTGATCTCTTATGGGTCTAAATAGTTACGTGCCCATGAGATAAATTATGCCACCCATGATTGGGAGCTTACAGTAGACGTTTTTGCACTAAAGTTATGGCGGCATTACCTCATCGGGGAGCGCTTCGTGGTCTTCACGGATCCCAAAATCTTGAAGTATATCTTCACCCAACATGACCTAAACATATGGCAGCAAAGGTGGATGGAGTTCCTTCAGGATTACAAATTTGATATTTCCTACACCTCAGTAAAAGGAAATGTGGTGGCCGATGCCTGGAGCAGGAAGTCGTAGAAGGGTGTGGTTCAAGAGTCAGAAGACGCTTGGATGGCGATGGAGGAGTTGGCTTCCATACAGCTAGAGGTAAGGGAGGATGGTGGTAGAGGTTGTCTATTTCAGATGAAAGTGCAATCCTCTCTCTTGTGGCAGGTGGAGGAGTCTCAGTGGGGAGACATAGAGAGTGAAGTGATGCGCGATCGAGCTTACCAAGCCAATGCTCCGGAATGATGGATAGATGATGGTCGGAATCAGATGCTTTTATGAGGGAATATGTTTTTCCCAGAGGAGATGCATGAGAGGGTTCATGGTGAGTTCCACAACTCACCCATAGTGGTGCACCTGGGAGTTTTCAAGATGTACTAGGGTATGAGGAGTCAGTTTTTCTGGCCCGGGGTAAAGCGGGCGGTGGCAGAGTTCGTGGCCATGTTCCTAGTGTGTCAGCAGGTGAAGGCTAAACAACGTGTTCCAGGCAGTATGTTACAAACATTAGATATCCCCGAATGGAATTGGGATGACATCGCGATGGATTTCTTCACTGGACTACCCAAGGTTCAAAGAGGCTATGATGCTATCTGGGTAGTGGTGGACTGGTTGACGAAATCGGCTCACTTTCTGGCGATCAAGGAGTCGGGTGCAGTGGATGCCTTAGCGCGGAGGTACCTGGATGATGTGGTATGATTTCATGGAATTATGAGGTCCATAATCTCAGATAGAGATGCACTGTTGCCTCGCGAGTCTCAAGAGGATTGCAGCATGCTTTTGGCACCCACCTACATCTTAACACTGCTTTCCACCCCCAGACAGATGGACAGACAGTGCTCACCATCAAAACAATGGAGGATATGCTACGAGAATTTATCCTAGACTCTGGGGGATCGTAGGTGCAGCATTGGCCTCTGGTAGAGTTTTTCTACACTAATATCTATCACTCTACCATTGGTATGGCTCCATTTGAAGCCTTATACGGAAGGCCATGTCGCTCACCCGTGTGCTGGACCGAGGTTAGGGAAACAAGTGTTCTTGGCCCAGAAGTGGTGTAGATCACGACAGAGAAGGTTCAATCTATACGGGAGAAGATGAAGGCGGCTCAGGACTGGCATAAGTCATATGTCGACAATTGGAGGAGACCCTTGGAGTTCTGGGCCTGGGACCACGTATTCTTGAAGGTCTCCCCTCGGCATGGGCAAGAGAGGTTTGGTAGGGGTAATAAGATTTTTCCAAGGTTCATCGGACCATTTGAAGTGCTGCGGCTAGTGGGAGGAGTGGAATATCAACTAGAGATACCAATGCCACTACTGAGAATACATGACGTCTTCCATGTGTCACAACTCCGATGGTATCTACATGACGATTCACAAGTCCTTGACTGGGGAAAGCTGGACATCGATTCTGACGTGACTTTTGTGGAAAGACCAGTGAGGATTGAGGATCATGAGGAGATGGTGCTCCATGGGTGAACCATTTCTTTAGTTTGTGTGTTGTGGAGGCATGGTGGGCTCAAAGAGTGTACCTAGGAATGGGAGGCACAGATGTGCGTCCAATACCCAGAGCCATTTTGAGTTTTTTTCTGTTTTGTTTGTACTTGATTGTGATGGAATACTTTACCTTGTTATCTATGGAATGTATGGTTTCCCTTATTCTCTAGATGCATGTGAAAAGTCCTAACTGTGGGGAGGGGAGGACCTGATCCCTAATCAAGATGCATTAAGGTGGATGCGCTTAAACCCGTGTGGGTGAGTCAGTGCCGCTCAAAGTGGATATTATATTGACATAGAGGAAGACACTCCCTAACCCATATGACTGGAGAGATTGACCCTTGAATGTTGTGTGGTTTCTTAAGGGGGAGGTGTTCCTATATTTTGATTAGGTTCACTCCCGAGAGGTATATTTGGGGATGGTTGTTCGGACCCCCCTCTTTTCTTCGGGTCTAGTTTTGATTCTTGAGGACGAGAATAGTTTGAGAGGTATCTAATGTAATGGCCCAGACCCTTATGGTCCACCCCTTTTCCACATTCCAGATCCTAAGGATGGTGTCTCGGTAGCATGACGTCATTTTGGTGCGTGACACGATCGGGGTGACTTATCAGCGTGACACGGTCAGTGTGTCAATGATTGGTGTCACCGATCGACATCACTGATCGGTGGACCCGATCAGTGTGTCACGGATGGGTGTGACACAATTGGTGCGACTGATTGGTGAGATCGATCGGTGTGTCGCCGATCGATGCGACCGATCGGTGTTCCACTGGTCGATGTGACACGATTGGTGTCACACAGACTTGTCAAGTTTTTCTTCAACACTTTTTCCCATAATTCCACTTTAAATCCTTTTTAAACATTTAGAAGTGGTTCAAGGCCATTTTTATCCCCAAAGTCAATGTTTCAAATTCCTAAGTGTGGGGAGACCCTCAACGGACCCAGTTGTGTGTTCGTGTAACGTTCCCCTATATTTATATAAAAACATTTAAATTCATAGCTATTTCCACCGTATTCTGATGGGAGTTATTAAATAACAATTAATTCAGTCCTGTGTAACCACCAAACCGCGTGGTGAAACCACGATCCATCTTTAAATCCATTCAAATTTCAATATCCCATAACAATGAGATCTCTTCCTTAAATCGCACAGGAATTCCATATTCTTATTCTTTTGGATTGTCTCATTTTCTTCCTTGTGCATTTAGAGTCCCTCCTTCCCGATGCAAGTGGTGCGCCTGTGCCGGAGCCTTTCTTCTCACCCTTGGAGTCCCCGACGTTCCTCCCCTGTAAGTTGTGCATCCCCAGTTCTTGGTGCGTGGAGAAGAAATTTGATCCTTGATCAACCAAGTATGGTTTTTCCTTGGTCTCTCTTACTTTGTATCATGTTGGGTGGGTCTGATACTATTTCTGTTGGAATGGATGACACAAAACCTTGACAATGTTAATAAACAGACTGTTAAAGAATGATGGACTGAGTTTTATAGTTCTGATGTACTCTTTTATAATTGCTCTATGTTGTGAACTGTATGGGCTTATGCTCACTGAAAATCATGGCCGTTGGTGGTCTTTTCTTACGCACTAATGAACCCTTGCCTTCCATGATGATTAAATGATTGTTAGATGGAAATTGGTTAATTACCTATACTCGGTAGGATAAGTAAATACCCAGTGAACATCAATCCTTTTTTGGTCACCCCGGTTAACCAACAGAAAGAAGAACCTAATGAATTATGTACTTGAACCTAGAAGTTTCTCTACTCCATTTTGGTAGTAGGTGTGTTGTTCTGATAGATGCTTATGGGGTGATGTGGATGGGGATGGGATCCTCTGTTGTGGCACGGTTGTTGGTCATGAATCTGAAGCTGTGTGGGGCTGTATCTCGAGGCATGTTTTGGTTCCAGTACTTTGAGGGATCTCACTGATCCCTTTGTTTTTGTGACATTACAAGAGAACCGGGTGTGAATGCATAAATTTCTTTTTGGCTGCTTCCATTTCTCTAGATTTAAGGTATGCCAGTTAGTTTCACAATAGAGTTGAGTTCACTTAAATGGGATCACTTGAACATGAAAACAATAATGCTTTAAATGGGGAATTGTTTTATGGAATGATTTGTGACTTGTTCGTGAGTGTTGTTACTTCTTTTACGAATGAATAGTAACAAGGGTGTTGTGATTAGGTTGGATTTTCAAACCCTAGTTTGGTATGAGTTCTTGTTATCTATACATATATCTATAGTTTTTATGTTTATTATTTGCACCCCACCCAAGTGAGAACTTAGTGCCGAACACCCCCATTTCATGGGGGAGGTTGTATTTTCCAACACACTTATGAGTGGATGGTCATTAGATCTTTTTTTTTCTCCCTTTCCTGAATAGCCCAAGACTCTTCGAGCTGGCTGTGATGGCTTGAGGTGCATTATAGCCCAATATTATTTGGTCATGGTAGTTATGGTGGTTGTCCCAGGTATGTGCGAGTAGGTTGTTTCCTAGGAATCCTTAGGATGAGGCCTATGTGTCTTCAGGTGTGGCAGTAGTTGTTCTGGACCAAGTGTTTGAAGGAGGAGTCATGTATGGTGATTGTGGACCAGGTGTTTGGGGGCTGGATGGTGATTGTGGCCCAGGTGTTTGTTGGAGGGATGGTGATTGTGGCCCAGGTGTGTGCGGGCGGGGAGTGGTAGTGGGACTGCGGTGAGAATGGTGGGATTGGTATGATGCATAGGATTTCTTGAATAACTAGTGGGAAAGTGGCACGGGGTACCCAAACATCGATGTGCTATTACCATACATTACATGACTTGTGTTATTTGGGGAGTGTGCCTTGGTGAGCCTTCAGTGGATAGTTTTCCTTGCTAGTTTCTTGGTTATCTCTTTTCTCAGAGGGAATTAGAATGCCTCCCCACTTGTGCACGAGAGTCTTTGGTTTTCCCTACTGAGTATACTTGTATGCTCACCCTACGTATATAGAACTACTTTCAGGTTTCCAGGAGCACTTCAGGGATCGTGCAGGGCCGTACTAGCTCGGATGTTGGGACAGTTGTAGTTGCTGGTTTTATTTTCATTGGTGTTATACCTTTGTATTCTCCTTGTACTTTGTGGCATTTACTTTTGTAACATGCATATGGGAATGGTTTTATTTGGATTTAATTTTACCCCCCCATATTTGGTGTTGTTGGGATATACTATCTTATCTCGTGATCCTAATAATGAAAAAGGGTAATGCCTTCCATCTTGTGGGTGATTCTATACCCTTGGTGCTAGTCGCCACTCCGGGGCCTATTGAAGGTGGGTATCGGGGGTCATTATCTCTCCTTAAACTTGAAGAAGGAAGGTTCTGGAAATCTTATGTCCCTTCCCTCATCTTGGTGATGGTGGGTCGTGACATTTCCGGTGTGGGTTTTCTACAAAGGTATTTTTATAATTTTATCCCTTTATTTTTGAAGAAAAATTTTAAATTGTGAGGATGTAATTTATTGATGGAGGTTAGAATGTAACACCCCCAGATTTCATAGTATGTTATCTCATTAATGTAAGTCAATATCTTGAGCTGCACTCAACACCGTGTTCTAGTGCACCACAACATACCAAACATGCCGTTCAAATAGTGGTTATGAATAGTATTAACTGAATTTTAAATCTTATATAATATATATAATTTTAACATCCATATTATTTGTTTCTGAGACATAATATAGGAACAAATTCATTTTTAAGATAAAAGAAGTATTTTTCAAAAAATGAAATTTTACCGCCATTTAATGGAAGACCTTTTCTAAAACCAATATTTTTCACTTTTATATATTCAATTTAATGAAATTAAATTATTCTTTAGAAGTGGGACCTAAAAATTTATTTTGGATAACTTTTCGGTACTTTTTTGATAACTTTCATATTTTTACGAATAGTGGAAAATACTATGTTTTAATTGAATACAACTTTTTTTATTTGAAATTATTTATACTGTTAAATTATGCATTTGAAAGGTTTTGAAGTATAATTAGATTATATTTTTATCATTTAATACAATTTATGTCATTGTAAGTAATTTCACATTTAAATTTGACAAAAACACATGTATATCTTTTGATAGTATTTACTTTTTAAAAACCTACTTTTTGGTTTTGACAGTGGAAATTAATTTTAAATTAATAAATGCAACTTATATGTTATGAATTTGGTAAAATAGAATTCATTTTTGAATTATAAATATCAAAATTAGATTAGTGTGAATTTTTTGTATTTGTTTGAAAACTTTAAATTTTGGATGAATAGTGAAAAACACTGCGTTATCTTTTAAAACCGACTTTTTATTTAAATAATTATTTATTTTATTTAAATTTAATTTAAGTCAAAAAAATATATATTACCTATATATGTTAAATTTAATTTTTTGGATTCATTTTATAATAAAATTATATGTATTTAATTTTATTGAACTTTTTAACCCATTTTACCCACCTTCTAGGCATGTTTGCTAATTTGCATAAAACATAATTGTATCACTTTTGTGAGTTGAATTTCAAAAATCCAAGAAACACAGTTGAATTCAGTAAGTAAAATGTGATTCAGTAAGATGAAAATAATTTTTGGTGAATAGTAACTATTGACTTTTATTTACCATAGTTAAAGGTAAATAGTGTAATTACATGTAAAAATGGTGTTATAATAACCCCTACACAGTTCCTAATTCTATTGGATAAATGTAATTTGACCAAATAAATATTATGGATAAAATATGATTCTTTACGTCCACTTGGATTAGATTAGGAAATTTATTTCTATTTTATTTAAATAAGAGTTAAAAGTATTATAATCAAAGTTTTTTAACTAACTATATTTAATATAGGGTTATACATAAGATAAATTCAACTATAAATATTCATTATAAAGATAAAAAGATTCCATACATAATAATATTTTATTTATAATTTTTATAGATTAAATAATTAAATTTATTTATGACACAATGATGATGCAATAATTACCTTCTTAATGAAATATTAAAATAGTTTATGTTATCAATATTAAAATAAATAGAATTTAAATTTTTTGATTCCATTCAAAAAATTTAAATGGTAATATGACATGTTAGGGTTGAATAGATATTTTTTAAGTGATAAGGTGGTTATGACTTTCCCAAAAACAAAATACTAAATAATTTCAAAATTGACATAAATTAGTTTTCAAAACAAAAACTAAATTTTTGGGTGATATAATATTCCAAAAAATCTATGGTTCAGCCAAAGGGATAAAATAATATTTTATATGTCATTAATGAACCACTTTAGGTCCTATTGGATGTTTATAGTATGTTTATTAACTATATAGTTTAAGAATACAAGAAGACATGATAAAAGTTAAACTATTTAACAAAGATTTAAATAAAAAAGATATGGTTAAAATGGTAACCTAAACTTGTCTAAAACCTATTGGTTGAGCGTATTTCGACCCATAACCACCTAAAGGTCAAAAATAATTCATTTTAAGCCATTATAAACCGAATATAATTTTATAATAAATTAATAAATTAATATTTTCCTAAAGAGACCCTCAACCCTCTTATGAAAAGGAACTTCCCCTTATCTCAAAATCACACCTCCAAAGGCATTTGGATCGGCCATAACCTACCCAAATATAGTCAAAAAATCCCTCAAATCATCCTAGAGTCCTTACATTGATCATAAATTCAACTGATAGAACCCTTTTGATCAACTCAATAGGAAACACCCGAAGAAGAGGTAATAATTTCACCACCCTCTTTCAAGTTCTTTTCTTCTTCCACTTCCTCTTTCTTTGTTGTTTCAACACCAAAATAATAACTCAAGTACCTCCTAAATACTATTATATTATTATAAAAATGGTCCAATTGTATTTGTTATTCTATCCATCCTATAAATGACAAAGTCACCTTACGTGTGTACGTACGGATTACCGTCTCCACGTCGTGGTGTAGTTTGTTATTCAAACACTTCATTATTTGGATGGGTATAATAATGAGTATAACTAATGTAAATAATAAATATAAAATATTAATTATTATTCAAATATGATATTCCATCCAATTACATATGATTTCACCATCAATATAATGATAATGTCGCTCATGCGTATGTATGGATTACCATCCCCACGACGCGATGAGATTCATTCCCACGTTCACCATTCAATGATGATTATAAAAATATATATTATTAATAAGTATGTAATATAAGAAATAATAATTCTATTGTAGATATATATATATATATATACTTACATATATCTTATTCATTTACTTCTGTTCAATACGATATGAAAACAGAAACTGCGTTTATGTGGCCGTACGGCCTACCATCTCCATAAATAGTGCCTTCCATTTCATATTTCTATCTATTATAAAAATTTATATTCTAAATATATATGATATATAAATCAATTTTTATATTCTTGAATAATTTAAATCCTGATCTAAATGATACGATCTAGAATAACAAGTTATATCACATTTGATAAAGAAAACGATTATTACCCAAAATGTTAATTTAACATGGAAATCAGTATTAAATGTTTATTATAAAGTCATAAATGAATAATGTATGATATAATAAAAATTAATATGGTTATTTTATATTTTAATAACATACTATGGTAATTATATAGGTGGTTAAATGTACCCTCGACCAAAGGAAAGTGAAATGTATGGGATAATTACACAATCACTTTATTATTCGTTGTTGTTTTTACATAAGTATCTACTGGGACATATTTATTATCCATGTCCATGTTTCAAAAAAGTGTTTTCAAATGGATTCTTTTTAAGGTATTTTTTACAAAAAGTTCATTTTAAAAATTTATTCTTCTAAACCTTTCTTATTAATGTCCTTGTTTTAAAAATAGTTTCATGGATTTATTTATATGGACATTAATGTATTAAAATGTTAATTCCTTTCAAAATTTTCAAAGTGGTAGGAGACACTTTGATTCAAAACAATATTTTAAATGATTTCCTTTATATGAATTTTAAATTATTTCATGAAAAAGGGATATTTCTCTCTAATATTTTTACTGATCATTTTCATCTATGTCAACATCCTTTACGTGATATTATTATTGATCTAGGTTGATTTATTATGATACAAATCTTCCATATTGTATTGATGGTTTTGTGATATTTTTGACTGTGGATGTGTTATTTTTATACCATTCATGGTTTATGGAAAAAGTGTCTACATTTCGTATGATAGTTCTAATAAAAATGATTATGTTATGTTTAAACCTTTTCATATGAGTAATGCATTGAACTTAGCCAGTGATGGGTGGAGCCCGCTATAGCTTCTCGATGCATCAGTAGGTCTCATGAGACAAACTATTGTCTTAGAATAAGTCCATGACAAAATCTTGTTTTTTGTCTTGGCACAAGGACTTGACTATGTGGTTATGAAGTCTAGCATTATGCATTCCATCGTTATTAAATTAGCTATTGATATTAACTGTGATTATTCTACTAGTAGAATATCTATGCGAATAGGTAAATGGAATTATTTGATTTATAATTTATATAATATGCTTAAGTTTAATTTTAAAAGGTTTTTGTTTTAGAATTATACATTGCATTAAATTTTTATGCTTATTTATGAATGTTTTCTCTATATTGTTATCCTTACGGAGCATCTGAGCTCACCCCTTTCAATGTTTTATTTTTCCAAGGATATGAAAAAGTATATTATGACTGACCTGCAGGGATAGTCTAAGGTATATGAATATGGTTAATGGAGACTATGTTGTTCGTGTTTTTCATTTTATAATTTAATGTAACGTTCATGTATGTAATCTATTTTCCAAGACTGCTAAATAGATCGGTCTTTCATGACTTGATTCCTTGTAATCATTCCAATGTATTAAAATAATTCATCGACTCTCGGTAATTGGGGTTGGGGTGTTACAATGTAGTTTTGTACAAAATGCATCAAGGGTTAATAACTCTCAAAATAGAAGGTCGAGTATATACTAACCATCATTCTAGTGTACGGTGAGTGTTCTATTTCTGTGCACCTAGTTTGAAACTATCATGAGATATTCTTATCTTAACTCACATTTTATTTATATACCATTATGAAGTATTTGAATATATGATTACCAAATATGGAATAGGTTAAACCTAATGTTTAATATATTGAAATGAATTTTTTATGATTTAGACATCCTATAAATTCATTTTTTGATTATATGAGTCCTAAATAAGTAAATTGTAGCTCATAATATAAATATTAGTGTTAGTTAATTTTAGGAACCTAAAAACATTATGTGGAAAATGAATGTGATGCCCAATGCAATGACCATACTCATGAGAAACCAAATTTTTTTGGTGATAGGATGATTTTTTTGATTATTCACTCTCAAATCACAAAAACTATGAGTAGTAAAGTGGATCAATTGAAAATTTTGAATACACTAAGGTGGGAGATGCTTGTCATTGAATCTTTTATGAGAAAACATATACCCTCATTCTGTGGGACTTTTGATCCCCTAGTTTCTAAGTAGGGGATCAATGTGATGGAAATGATATTTTCTATACTTCATTGTTTAGACCATGAAACGTTTTTCTTGGAAATTTATATTTTGGAAGGAAAATAAGATCAGTGGTGGAATATTTTTATGAATTACAAGAAAGTGGAAGAAATTGACCCCATTAATTGGGAGGATTTTAATAGGATATTTTTTAGTAATTACTTCCCTAATATACAATGATCAAAATTAGATAAGGAATTACTTGAGCTTTAATTAAAAGAAAATGAATACATTGGTATCTATAAGGAATTGTTTTCAAGAAATTAAAGGTATTTTTGTTGTTTAATCACCAACCGTGAAAAAAATGATCAATTATTTAGTGGATTGAAAATAAGTATTTGAAATTCCTTATGCCTAATAAACTTTCTATGTAATGACAAAAATAATTTTATGTGCACTTAAACTGGAAATGGAAGATGAAAACCTCATATTTCTATTGATTAGAAAATGATGATAGTGTTTCATGGAAGCTCTAGTGGTATGTCAGCAGGAGGAAAGAAAAATTTTAAACCTCCCACATTCCAAAAATCTGGGAAAGAGAACATACGTGAATGTAAAAAATGAAATAAAAGATATGATTCATGTATGGGAAGCCTATCCATAGAGAAAGAAAATATCAAAGTGATTTTAAGAGGAAAACAATTGAAATAAATGAAATGAGATTTATCAATATAATACAAGAATCTCACTTCATAGATAAAGATTTAATGATTTTGGTCATTATGTAAATCAATTCCTTAATCCATAGGACAATGAGTATATTAATGTATAAATACATATGATTTCAAAGGAAAATGTGAAATATTATTCAATCATAATAGCTGAAGTGATTCCTAATAATATGGTCCCTCTAATCATCCACAATGTATTTTTAGATCCAATGTTACTATTTTTATAAATAATCCTTATGATAATGTTATAATTTTTAAAAATTTGATGTGATTATAAGCATTTGATACATCTTTTTACATAGATTCCATATTAATTTTTACAATAAAGATATCATATTTAATATTCTAAATCAACATATGATCGTCAATTGGTTGAAGGATAAAAGCAAGGGAAATATTTTTTTCAAAGACATGAATAAAGAGATAATTTTCTTTTTTAATAAAATATAAGTTTACTATGATTTAATTTTAGTAAATTATTATTATATTTTGGGGAATATATAATTTAGGTATGTAAATTGTTTTATGATACTTTATGAGTGATTTAGACTATTTCAATATAATTTATAAGTTTATTGTTGAATGATAAGAGTTCCCATAATTCTAATCTTTGGGTTTCAATCTTGGTCAGACTTATTTTGGTGGAGCCTTAAAGTTTAAGTATTTTTAGAATGGATTAATTTGAACATTGGGTGTTGTTATTATTATTTTAGATATTAATGAATTATATTCATCCATATTGGATAACTTCTGTTAAAATTTTTTGTTTGGTTAAATATTTTGGGAAAGGAGGAATGACTTTTCTACTTTTATGAATCTTATGATCCATTAAAATATAATTTTAGTGATTCAATAAAGATAAAATATTCTTGAATATTCATTTCATGGAGCAAGATATGAAGAGAGAATTGATCCATGCAAAACAAAACGTAGAAATTTTATATATGATATAGGAAAAAATCATATAAGTATATTTTTTCATATTCCCAATAGAAATAATAAAATAATCCATAAACTTTTGAAAATGGATATTGAAAAAAATATATACTTTTACTATAATTTATGATTAATCAGTGGTCTTTTAACCGAACACAAATTTATGGTTTTGTAGTCGTTAACTTTATTTATACCATGTTCCCTATCAGTATGTATTATTCCTTAGGAATTACTTTTCTATAACATGTACATAAGTTCAATTACCACTAATGTTCTACTATTTTGAAACCTATTTTTGTGTTATTTAAGATAACCTATGTATTTCCTTTTTCTCTTTTGAGAGTAACTTTTATTAACCTTTTTTATAATTTTGGTTTTCCTCAATGGAATTTTAAAATATAAAACCCTTTTTTACCGATCATAAGTACAAATTGAGAGGGAATTTTTTTACGGTGGTGGATAATGTAATACTCATAGATTTTTATATTATAACATTATGTTCAATATCATATATGACACACGACACAAATATTAAATGAACGTTAAAATATTATTATTTAAATATGACTATTATAACATAGGAATTGAATAAAAGTTTAAAAATAATAATAACCACATTATGATATATATATATATAAAGTCATTATAAATAGAATTGTGTGTATTTAAACATAGTATATAAACATTCTATTTTTTTAGGAAATTTTTATTATGATTCAAAAATGTAATTCCTTCAAACATTCTTTTTTAATTTTAGTGTGATACTATTTTATTTGATTCTTGATTATTTTATAAAATTTATTTTAGGAAATTGAATTAAATTTTCAAATTATCATGTAAAAAATATTTTTGATTGAATTTTCAAAAAAAAATTAAAAAATGATTTATATTTTGATGGATAGTAAAATATATTAAATTTTATTGAAAACCAAATTTCTGATTTAAGAATTTATAATGTTATATTTTTCTTTTAAAATTGTTTCAAAGTAAAATTAGTTATATTATATTATTAAAAATATAATACATATTTTTTTTAATAAATATTAAGGTTGAAGTTGGTATAAACATATTTGTATAATTAAAGGATTTTTTTTGAAAAACATTTTTTCATTGTGTTGTATGTTTTTATCTTGAATTAATTTCAGAAACCTATAGAAATTAAATTCCAGACAATGGATTAGATATTTGGACTCAATATTTCAAAATTTGGGAAATATATCCATTTTATTTTAGGTTAATTTTAGTAGTAACCATAGTAAATTTTTATCACCAAAGTAAGGGTAAACGGGTAAAATATTTGTACTGCTTTTGGAGAAGTCTTTAAAATTTCGAAAAAACTAGCCTTTATACTATTGGATGGGTTTAGTTTCTCCATTTCCATACACTTCTCAAATATCTGGCTCCTTAGTTCCATATTTCATTGATTGTAACCTTAATATCAATTTATGTAAAAGATAAAGTAAAAAAATGTCACACTCTTGACTTTAATATATCTAATATTTTATCCTAAGCGTAAAAATAGTTAATTTTTAGTTATAATTTTTTAAAAGGTAAATTAATTATATTTTTTATATTAATTTGTTTAAATGTTTAATGACTGAATAATTAACCTAAATTCTTACATAACATTGAAATAGTATTTATTCAATTAATAGAAAAATCAAATATATGATTTTTAAAATATTAAATGTCATATAATTTGGATGAATTATTTTATTCCAAGAATTTTGTAGACAAATATATGATATTAGGTTTTTCGAAAAAAAATTCTATCAAATTGCGTTCAAAGTCAAATTATTTGAATAGTGTGAAAAATGAAAATAATAATATTTTAGGAAAAATAATAATTTATTAAATGATTTAAAAATTAAAAAAATATTGAAAGGGGAAAATTAGGATGATAAATGGTCGAAAATATCATCCATTATACATTTAGGATTCAATTATTACCTTATAAGTGAAATTAAAACCACCTATGTATAAAAACTCAGGAATAAAAAATATATACATTTCATCATTTTTTTGGAATATTTAATATGTTACACAACATATGCCCAAAGACCGTACTAGTTTTGTACCTTTAGAAACATGGAAACATAAGCATTGGTAATATAGTGAGATAAATTATCTACCAATAGGTTTTTTATGACTGTAACCCCTCTTAGACATAAGATACATGAAGTATATGTTCATAACCCAGAGAAGAAAATAGTAAGATGGGTGAGTGCAGATGCTAAGTAATGGTAAACAAGGGAGATATGTAAGCATAAACATGATAATATGGTTTTGAGATCATGATAATAAAATTATAAAATAATACCCTACATATCAAAGATAATAAATAAGAATCATATCATAAATATTAGTTGTTCAAAAGAAATGAATCACAAGGGGAATAACAACATAATCTATCAAATCATAACATAAGAATAATACATGGAATTGTGGGATACACAAAAACGTTTAATATCAATCCCTAAAAATCAAGACACATTTCTAGAACTTTTTATGGAACTTAATGAAGACTACAACTACTGTTCGGGACACACCACCATCCCCAGTCACAGTTCTCTCTATATAAGGGATCAGGATACCCTATATTCCACAGTGGATTAGGCCTATCAAATTCAATACCATCCTTATATCAAGAGAAATAAATATATACCCAATGCAATAGGGGAATATTATAAAATCATCCATACATGTTCCATAAGATCATAAACCATCATATCGTAACCCATGAAGTGAAATGGCTTCATTAACAAGTAATCATATCATAACCTATGGAAAAGATACAGGTTTCATTATCGTTTCATTAAATAATAACCTATGGAAATAAGAGGGATACATAAGAATATAACCCATGGAAGAGAAATAGGTTTCATAAAAATCATGTTATTAATACATAAACCATTTAGAGAAAGAAAAATAATAGAACCTTTAGAACATTTCCCTATAAATTTATTAGTAACACTATGTCACGACCTGTCCTCGGGGCCCGTGCCGTGACTACCCCAAGCCCGCCTTCCATAGGCCAGGGGTTGGCGACTAGCACCAAGGCGTAAATCCCGGTAAAAATGGAAGGCATTGCCTTTGTAAAGTAAACAAAAAACACCACAGAGCAAGCAAGAAGAAGTAAACACTATGTAAAAACTGAGTACAATGGTAAGTGCAGAAAAGTTAGTGGGCCAGAATACAAACCCAAACTGAAATTAAGTACAACTCGAAAGGGAAAACAGCAACTGAAAGTAAAGCCGCAACATCGAGCCGCCCACTGGAAGTCCAACTTGAAGGGTGAGTACAGATAGCCTCCACAGATCCTTGGCTCCAACCGTCCGCTCTGAGTACGTCCCGCCCAGTGGTCCACCTCCAGGTACTGTCCTGCTCCGCAAGCCTCAACTACGATCAGCGATGTCCGTCATCTGCAACCAACACAACGTAGTGCGGGCATAACCCGTGCAGGGGTGAGTATAAGCTACTCAGTAGGGACCCCAAGACCCCCGAAGGTCTCCCATAATCCACAAAGGATAATCCACAAAGGAAAGATACAATCACGATGTAACATCTGACACTACTTAGGTATATGCCCATACATATACCTAAGTCATCAATTCCAGTTCTGCTCCAACATCTGAGCTCAAGTACAACCCAGTCCACACAGGAAAGCAAAACACAATCCATATAGGATAGCACAACACAATCCACATAGTAAAGATAAACATGATTCAACTCATACAGGTATTCTTCTTCGTATGATGATAGAGATGATCATATATAGCCACTGATTCATCTAAGTCGTTGGACCCACAAAATATCGATAGGTACTAACCCCCGCAACGACCCACAGAGGATCTGACCCACACAAGATCGATAGGAAACTAACCCCCATAATAACCCACATAGGATCTGACCCACACATGATCGATAGGAAACTAACCACCGCAATGACCCACACAGGATCGGACCCACACAGGATCGATAGGTAACTAACCCCCGTAATGACCCACACGGGATCGGACCCACACAGGATCGATAGGTAACTAACCCCCGCAATAACCCACACAGGATCGGACCCACACAGGATCTGTAGGCGCTGGCCCACACAGGACCGCTGAGCGCTGACCCACACAGGATCAGACCCACACATGATTTGTAGCACTGATCTATGGAGGATCGCTGAGTGTTGTAGTCGTCGCCGTCAAATCCACTGAGGATTTCTGTATAGTCTTCGTCGTCGTCGTCGTCGCAGCCATCTATAGGGTTCCCACACACAGCAATGCTCGTTCGAGAGGGTCCGCTCCATGAGCAGAGAGGCTGATACATCAACTGACACATAGTCCAGACAGGAAACTAACCACCGCAATGACCCACACAGGATCGGACCCACACAGGATCGATAGGTAACTAACCCCCGCAATGACCCACACGGGATCGGACCCACACAGGATCGATAGGTAACTAACCCCCGCAATAACCCACACAGGATCGGACCCACACAGGATCTGTAGGCGCTGGCCCACACAGGACTGCTGAGTGCTGACCCACACAGGATCGGACCCACACAGGATTTGTAGCACTGATCTATGGAGGATCGCTGAGTGTTGTAGTCGTCGCCGTCAAATCCACTGAGGATATCTGTATAGTCATCGTCGTCGTCGTCGTCGCAGCCATCTCTAGGGTTCCCACACACAGCAATGCTTGTTCGAGAGGGTCCGCTCCACGAGCAGAGAGGCTGATACATCAACTGACACATAGTCCAGAGTTGATGTATTCAAAAGTTCCGTATCGTCAACAGGAACTCAACGCCACAGACGGCGCGTCAATCGGACGCCCGGTCTGAAATTTATTGGCTTTTTCGTCCCAGGGGCCCGATTGGTTTTTAGGTCAAAACCAACCTGACCGTACTCCACCGGTGTCCAATCCTCGGGCAGAGTAATCCAAAAGATCCATCTCACTTAGTGGAATCCATCAAAGTCGACGGCACGTCAATCGGACGTCCAGAGCTCAAGTTATAAGTGTTTCCGCTTCGAGGGCCCGGTTGGTCTCGTGTACGAACCAACCCGGCCGAACCCAATGTATTCCGAAACCTTGAGTGTGATATACCAAAATGATCGTCTCAATCAAAGGATCTCATCGCAACTGACGGTGCGTCGATCAGAGGCACCTAGATCATGTTATGGGAAATAGACCGAATAAGGTTCGGTATTAGGGGGTTCGGGCCTGGTCCGACCCGGCCCGATACCCCCAGGGTCTGCCCAAACCTGGTCGACCCATCCCGAATCTAGGTCCGGGCCTCTTGGGTATGACCCGGCCCGGCGGCGCGGCCCGGCCCGGCGCATGGTGCACTGGGCGCGCTGGCCAGGGGTTCGGCCAAACAGCGGAACCGTTCGGGGCGGGGGGTGCTGCCCCCACGTGAAGTAAACCGCGGCCCCTTAATGGGGTCACTTCGTTCGGCTAGCTGGGGGTTTTGAACCCCCGGTTTTTTCATGTTCTGGCCGGCCCACTCCGGCCGGCCGGCCTCTACCGTCATGGGACCGGCAAGGCCGGTCCCCTCGCTCCGACACCGGCAGCCCGGTACCGGCCGCCGGTTCCATTGTTCCACCATGGGCCGGAACCGGCCACGACCTTGGTTCATCCGGCGCGGTGCGACGGCGCGGCGCCACTCCGCCGTGGCCCTGCTCCAACTGCGGTGCTTTATTAGTTCTCTGGTGCGGCGCGACGGCGCCGCATCTTTGGTTCGTTTTCAACGGCGCGGCGCGACAGCGCCGCGTCTTGGTTTGTCTTCAATGGCGCGGTGCGACGGCGCCACGCTTTTCCCCCTTTCCTTATCAAAATACTGTGTGGTGCTTTGGCACCACGTTTTCATGCTCGCCGCGACAATACCATCAACCAAATAAGGGGAGGAGTGTCAGTCGTGTTCGTGTAGTCCGACCTCCTCCCATTATCACGATAACAGGCGGTTCATAGAAAAGGAGAAGCGATGGAAGATTTCACCAACTATCAAATAAAAAAATAAATCCCTACCTCAACACTATTGTCGAACGAGTGTTCATCATGGAATTAACCATCGCGGAAGAAGAGAACTGCCTCGGAAGAAGAAGATCGCCACAGAAGAAGAGAATTGTCGTCGGAATTAGGTGATCTCTGGGGAAGGTGTCACCTGCCGTCGTCCGTCGTCGGAGATTGGCGTTCTTCGTCGACGGTGGTGCGTTCTTCACGTTCTTCATCAAAGAACGAAAAATCTTCTCCTTTTCTCCCAAATGATTATCACAACACAACACCAACCATAATAAAATAAGTCCAACACTTATTTTATTATCAACCTAAGCTTTTGAAATTCAAAAGATAATAAACGAACAATTAATTTGAAGAATTAATTGTAACAATTTAACTGCCCAATTTAATGGGTCATTTCGTAACCAAAAAAACGCACGGTTGACTTTCATTAAAGAGGGGGGTTTGCGGGTGCATTACATAAGAGGGAAGAAATGGTAGGGATCGTGTGGGCCCCACCTCAAAAATATCCTACCAAGTGGGTAGGATATTGTGGGTTCCACCTTATCCTCTTAACTTAGCTTAAGTGGCTTTAAGTGAAATAAAATAAAGTGTCTCACCACTTTTATTTTATTTCTTAACTTAATCCCAAAAACTAAAAACCACACCCGAGCAAACGCAACTCCGAAAAAGGCGTTTCTTAGCAAATACCGGTGCTGCGATTCCATCGGTGTCCTCAGAATTCGATTCTGAGCACCGTTCCAAAATCTAGAAAAACTCGCTTGTTCGTTCACTGAACGTACCCAAGCTAAACTTTGGAAAATGATTCTGGCCACAGCGAGCCTCGGAATCTGGTGCCGTCAGAAACTGCATTGTTGTAAAATTCCAAAGAAAATTAAGAAAAAAATTTCCTTGAATTTTACGGGTCTTTACATCACTCCCACCTCAGGTCTTTACATCCCTGTAAACATACATCATAAACTAGGGAAAGAAATGTGGGTACTGAGCACGCATCTGGGCCTCCCGCTCCCAAGTGCTCTCCTGGAGGTTCTCGTGCTGCCATCTGATGTGCACTAGAGGAATTGATCATCCATGTAGGACCTGCTCCTATCGATCCTCGATCTCCATCGGGACCTCCGCAAAAGTCGCCCCATCATCAATGTCCAGCTCCCCATGGTCAATGGTATGCGTTGGGTCGTGCACGTATCTCCTCAGCTGAGATTCATGGAAGAATTTGTGCACCCGGTGCAACTGAGGTGGTAATGCTAGGCGATAATCCACCTCACCAATCCTATAAGGGATCTGGAATGGTCCGATTAATCATGGAGACAACTTGCTGCCTCGGCCAAATCTCCACAATCCACGTCAAGGTGAGACCGGAAAGAAGACGTGGTCGCCATCCTCGAACTCCAGTGGCCTCCGCCTCCTATCAACATAAGACTTCTGCCACCTCTGAGATGTCCTCATCCACTCCTGGATGACCTGGAACTTCTCTGTTGTGGCCTGGACCATCTCCTGTCCCACAAGTGCTGATTCCCAAGGGTATGTCCAGCACAAAAGAGATCTTCAAGGTCGGCCGTACAACACCTCGTATGGTGCCATCCCGATGGAGGAGTGGTAGTTGTTGTTGTACGCAAACTACACCAAGGGTAGGTGGTCCTCCCAGTTGTGACCAAAGCCAAGGAAACATGCGCGGAGCATGTCCTCGAGGTTCTGTATGGTCTACTCCATCTAACCATTTGTCTGTGGGTGAAAGGTGGTTCTCAGACGTAGCTGCGTCCCGAACGCCTCCTGCAACCCCATCCAAATCCGGGAAGTAAAGCAAGCATCTCGGTAAGAGAAGATAGATGATGGCACACCGTGAAGTCGTATAATCTCCTGAACATAGAGACGTCCCAAGCTCTCCACTAAGCCCTGCCCTCTGATGGGTAAGAAGTGAGATAACTTGGTGAGTCGGTCGACAATCACCCAAATGGAGTCGTTACCTTTGGAAGTGCGTGGAAGTCCAGTCACAAAGTCCATAGATACATCATCCCACTTCCACTGTGGGACCTCCAAGGATTGTACCAAGCCTGCTGGTACCTGATGCTCTGCCTTCACCTGCTGGAAGGAGAGGCATCGAGAAACGAACTCTGCCACAACCTTCTTCATACCCGGCCACCAGTGTTGTCATCTGAGATCCTGGTACATCTTCTCCACTCCAGGATGTACCGCCAAAGGGGAAGTGTGAAACTCTCTCGGCACCTCCACCGCAAAGAAACTGGTACCAAGGTACGTCCTCTGAAAAGGACGTCGTGATCTGCTCCAAAGGAGAAACCATCAAGTTCCTATCCTGAGGATATCTGCGTACGCCGCGTCTCACAGTCAGCGTCCCCATGCTGTGCCTCTCTGATCCGTTGTAGTAGTGGAGGAGTGACTGTGAGTGACTGAAGAAAATCTGCTCCATCTCTATCCACGAAGGATATCTGAAAAGCGGCTAGATGCTCTGTCGCCTCCCCAAGAAGCTGAATACCCGTCCTCCAGCTGAGAAATCAGCTACCACGTTCGCCTTTCCAGGAGTATAGACTATCTCAAAGTCATAGTCCTGGAGGAACTCGAGCCATTGCCGTTATCTCAGGTTCAGGTACATCTACGATAAGATGAACCTGAGACTCTGATGGTCAGAATAGACTGTAAAGCACTCGCCCATCAGATAGTGTCACCACATCTTCAGAGAGAATACCACTGCTGCAAATTCCAGGTCATGGGTAGCATAGTTTTTCTCATGCTTCCTCAACTGATGTGATCCATAGGTGATCATGGACCGCTCCTGCATCAGGACACATCTGAGTCCATTCTCTGATTTATCACAGTAAACTACGTACCCTACTCCCTCCTCCAGCAACCTCAAGATAGGCGCGCTGGTCAATCTCTGTCTCAGCTGCTGGAAGCTCTACTGACATCTGTCTGACCACACGAAGGGTTTCCCCTTCCTCCTTAATGTTCTGCAAAGCTGCAAATATTTCTCCTTTTCCGAAAAGGGAAATCCAGTCTCATCCCCTGGATAAACCACTTTCCTTTCCTAATACAGTCAATCCCGTCATGATTACTTAATTCATGGAATGGATGACGTCGTAAGGCCTTGACGCTGCTACAAAGAGATCGAACCATTACTCTCGCCTCTAAGGCTTGAGTCACACTGTCGGCATCAGTGTGTGGTCACTAGGTCTCCTCCAGTAATAATCTCGCAAGTGAGGGTCAAGTTAACAGTTTTTAACTGGAACCTCTTAGTATTAAGAAACAAAAGACAAGAAAGAAAACGTCACTAATTCAAGCGTCTTTTATTACTTCAACTCAAAGTACAAGGACTCAAGGCAACACAAACAACGAAGATAGAGGCATAATGGGAAAAGGCCTCTATACCTGGATCTAGACCCGCACATGTCCACCTGCTTCTGGAGCTCCATGATCATAAGCTTCAGCTTCCTGAAGCTGTGCTCTCCCCTGAGGTCGGGGTGGACCTCCTGGTGGTGGTGGTGGTAGAGCCTCAAAGCGTCGCCCACGACCTGCTGCTCGGCTAGCTCCTCTGCATCGTCCGCCTACTCCCTGCGGACCGCCATGGTCGAACCTATGCCTCTGCCTAGGTGGTTCCTCAACCGTCTGCTGCTCCTCTACATGGCGGGTCAGGCAGTCACGAGCCATGTGGCCCTGCCCGCTGCATGCATAGCATTGTCTTCCACTAGTAAGACCGGTTCTGCTGTGTGTTCCCCGCACCTCTGAGCCAGTATCCTGAGGTCATCTGCCCGATGGCCTGGACCGCTTGGACCTCTGCGACATCTGTCTACTTCCGGCTGCAGAAGACTCCTCCACGTGTTGCCCTGCGATAGGTCTCGCCGCTGGCGTAGACTCATCAAGAAAGCTCTCGATTAGAAGAGCTCTCTCCAGTACTCCTGCCTGAGTCGGAAAGCTGAGGGAGATCAGCGATGCCCTGATCTCCTACCTCAATCCCTGATCAAAGGTCTGGGCCCGGAAGAATGGGTCCCATACCATGTCTGTCGAGTAGCGCGAGAGATCGATAAATCTCGTCGAGTACT
The DNA here is from genome assembly GCA_963277665.1 of Viscum album. NCBI lineage: Eukaryota > Viridiplantae > Streptophyta > Magnoliopsida > Santalales > Viscaceae > Viscum > Viscum album. The sequence goes on along the minus strand of OY728126.1, from coordinate 794,764,405 downwards.
GGGCGACCGTCAAGCTGCCCTGCCGCAGTTGTAGAAGCTCCAGGATGCACACCGCACGAAGGGTGGCTGGGATGAACTCCGAGCGGAAGAGGCTCTCAATGTCCGTCCAGAGGAGAGATGCCTCATCGTGCACCTGGAGCATCAAGCTCCACCATCTCCCTGCTGTCGGGTGCAGTAGGATCGCTACGAGGATCACCATGAGGTCTGTTGGTGTCCTCACTAATCGGAAAACTCGTACCACTGCCTCCAACCAGTCCTCGGCTGCCTGGGGATCTGTCTCCCCGCAGAACCTCGTCGGTCGCTAGCGCTGAAACTCGTGCAGTTGACTAAGGCGACGTGCATCGTCAGCGGCTGGGGCTGGTAGCATCGGTGGCTCGGCGGGTAGAGGTACCACTGGTGCCTCTATTGTTAAAGGGCACTATACCGAGGCCTCATCTCTTGGTGGGCTATCGTCATGCTCAACTCTCAAAACCCTAGATGGCTGCCATCGTGGGGCCATCCTGAAAAAGAAACAGGTGCGCCATGGTCAGAACAGTATACCTGGTGAGCTGACACAAATTAATCACAAATAAAACTTGAAACACACATGCAATCAATGCTTTCGTGCATTAAGTCAGAAATCAGAAGTCAGGGTCCTGGTGTACGGATACGTCGGCCTCCGCACCAACACTGGACTCCCTGGACTGATAACCACACCCAATACGCTTAACACTATTGCTTCATTTAGAAAAAATATAATATTCCAAAGTTCTGTGGTAGAACCGAACTCCTCTGATTCCAATTTGTCACGACCCATCCTCGGGGCCCTTGTCGTGACTACCCAAATCCCACCTTCCATAGGCCAAGGGCTGGAGACTAGCACCAAGGCGTAAATCCCGGTAAAAAGGGAAGGCATTGCCTTTTTAAAGTAAACAACAAACACCACAGAGCAAGAAAAAAGAATTAAACACTATGTAAAAACTGAGTACAAGAGTAACTGCGGAAAAGTAAGTGGACCAGAATACAAACCCAAACTGAAAGTAAAGTACAACTCGAAAGGGAAAATAGCAACTGAAAGTAAAGCCGCAACGTCAAGCCGCCCACTGGAAGTCCCACCTGAAGGGTGAGTACAAATAGCCTCCACAGCTCCTTGGTTCCAACCATCCGCTCCGAGTACGTCCCGCCCAGTGGTCAACCTCCAGGTATCGTCCTGCTCCGCAAGCCTCAACCACGATCAGTGTTGTCCGTCATCTGCAACGAACACAATGTAGTGCGGGCATAGCCCGTGCAGTGGTGAGTATAAACTACTCAGTAGGGACCCCGAGACCCCAGAAGGTCTCCCAGAATCCACAAAGGATAATCCATAAATGAAAGATACAATCACGAAGTAACATCCGAAACTACTTAGGTATATCCCCATACATATACCTAAGTCATCAATTCCAGTTTGGCTCCAACATCCGAGCTCAAGTACAACCCAATCCACACAGGAAAGAAAAATGTAATCCACACAGGATAGCACAACACAATCCACATTGGAAAGAAAAACATGATTCAGTTCACACAACTATTCTTCTTCGTATGACGATAGAGATGATTAGATATATCCACTGATTCATCTAAATCGTCGGACCCACAAAGGATCGATAGGTACTAACCCCCGCAATGTCCCAAAAAGGATCTGACCCACACATGATCGATAGGTAACTAACCCCCAGAATGACCCACACAGGATCGGACCCACACAGGATCGATAGTTAAGTAACCCCCACAATGACCCACATAGGATCAGACCCACACAAGATCCATAGGTAACTAACCGCCGCAATGACCCACACAGGATCGGACCCACATAGGATCGATAGGTAACTAACCCCCACAATGACCCACACAGGATCGGACCCACACAAGATCTATAGGCGCTGGCCCACACAGGACCGTTGAGCGCTGACCCACACTAGATCAGACCCACACAGGATCTGTAGCACTGATCCACGGAGGATCGCTGAGTGTTGTAGTCGTCACTGTCGAATCCACTGAGGATCTCTGTACAATCATCATCATCGTCATTATCGTACCCACCTCTAGGGTTCCCGCACACACCAAGCTCATTCGGGAGGGTCCGCTCCACGAGCCGAGAGGCTGATACATCAACTGACACATAGTCCAGAGTTGATGTATCCAAAAGATCCGTATCTTCAACAAAAACTCAATGCCACAGACGTCGTGTCAATCGGACGCCCGGTCTGAAAGTTATTGGCTTTTTCATCCTAGGGGCCCGGTTGGTTTTTAGGTCAAAACCAACCCGACCGTACTCCACCTACGTTCAATCCTCGGGCGGAGTAAGCCAAAAGATCCGTCTCACTTAGAGGAATCCATCAAAGTCGACGACACGTCAATCGGACGTCCGGAGCTCATGTTATAAGCGTTTCCGCTCTGAGGGCCCGGTTGGATTCGTGTACGAACCAACCAGGCCAAACCTAATGTATTCTGAAACTGTGAGTGTGATATTCCGAAACGCCTGTCTCGATCCAAGGATCTCATCGCAATTGACGGTGCATCGATCAGAGGCTCGTAACTCTTGTTATGTGCAATAGACTGAATAAGGTTCGCTATTAGGGGGTTCGGGCCCAGTCCGACCCAGCCCGATACCCCCACGGTCGGCCCGAACCTGGTCGACCCGTCCTGGGTCTGGGTTCGGCCCACTTGGGCGCAGCCCGGCCCAGTCGGGGTGGCCTGTCCTGGAGCACAGCGCACTGGGCGCGCTGGCCAGGGGTTCGGCCAAACGGCCAAACCGTTCAGGTCGGGGGGTGCTGCCCTCGCGTGAAGTAAACCACGACCCCTTAATGGGGCTGCTTCGTCCGGCCAGCTGGGGGTTTCGAACCCCCAGTTCCTCTATGGTCCGGCCGGCCTTCTCCGGCCGGCCGACTTCTACCACCACGACACTGGCAAGGACGGCCCCTTTCTCCGACGCCGGCGGCCTCGTACCGGCCGCCGGTTCCGCTATTCCGCCGCGGCCCGGAACTGGCCGCGGCCTTGGTTCGTTCGGCGCGGTGCGCCGGCACCGCGCCCCTCCACCATGGCCCCACTCCAGCCACGGTGCTTTAGTGGTTCTTTGGTGCAGGACGACGGCGCCGCATCTTTGGTTCGTTTTCAACGGCGCGGCGCGACGGCACCGCGTCTTGGTTCGTCTTCAACAGCGCGGCGTGACAGCGCCGCGCTTCTCCCCCTTTCCTTATCAAAATTATGTACGGTGCTTCAGCACCGCGTTGCCTTGCTCGCCGTGACAATAGCATCAACCAAAAAAGGGGAGGAGTGTCGTCCGTGTTCGTGTGGTCCGACCTCCTCCCGTTAACACAATAATAGGCGGTTCAAAGAAAAGGATAAGTTAAAGAAGATTTCACGAACTATCAAATAAAAAAATAAATCCCTACCTCAACGCTGTCGTCGAAGGAGCATTCGTCGTGGAATTAACCATCGCGGAAGAAGAGCACCGCCGCAGAAGAAGAAGATCATTGTGGAAGAAGATAATCACCGTTGGCATTAGGTGATCTCTGAGGAAGGCGTCTCTCGCCGTCGTCTGCCATCGGAGATTGGCGTTCTTCGTCGGCGGTGGTGCGTTCTACGCGTTTTTCGTTGAAGAATGGAGAATCTTCTCTTTATCTCCCAAACGTTTATCACAACACAACCCCAACCATAATAAAATAAGTCCAACACTTATTTTATTATCAACCTAAGCTTTTGAAATTCAAAAGATAAGAAACGAACAATTAATTCGAAGAATTAATTGTAACAATTTAACTGCCCAATTTAGCGGGGTGTTTTTTAACCAGAAAAACGCATGGTTGACTTTCATTAAAGAGGGGGGTTTGCGGGTGTTTTACTTAGGATGGAAGAAACAGTGGGGATCATGCGGGCCCCACCTCAATAATATTCTACCAAGTGGGTAGGATATTGTGGGTTCCACCTTATCTGCTTAACTAAGCTTATGTGGCTTTAAGTGAAATAAAATAAAGTGTTGCACCACTTTTATTTTATTTCTTAACATAATCCCAAAAACTAAAAACCACACCCGAGAAAACACAACTCCGAAAAAGTCGTTTCTAAGCAAATACCGACGTTGCGATTACATCAGTGTCCTCGGAATTCGATTCCGAGCACCGGTTCAAAAGCTAGAAAAACCCTCTCATTCGTTCACTGAACGTACCCGAGCTAAACTTTGGAAAATGATTCTGGGCACACCGGGCCTTAGAATCAGGTGCTTTCAGAAACTGTGTTCTTTTAAAATTCAAAGAATATTAAGAAAAACAATTTCCTTGAATTTTATGGGTCTTTACATCACTCCCATCTCAGGGTTTTATGTCCCTGTAAAGATACATCATAAACTAGGGAAACAAATGTGGGTACCAAGCACGCATCTGGGACTCCCACTCCCAAGTGCTTTCCTGGAGGTTCGCATGCTTCCATCTGATGCGCACTAGAGGAATTGACCATCCATGTAGGACCCTCTCCTGTCGATCCTCGATCTCCACTGGGACCTCCGCAAAAGTCTCCCCATCATCAACGTCCAGCTCCCCATGGTCAATGGTATGCGTCGGGTCATGAATGTATCTCCTCAGCTGAGATACATGGAAGACATCGTGCACCCGGTGCAACTGAGGTGGTAAAGCCTGGCGATAAGCCACCTTGCCAATCTTGCAGAGGACCTAGAATGGTCCGATGAAGCATGGAGACAACTTGCCACCTCGAACAAATCTCTGTAATCCATGTCAAGGTGAGACCCGCAAGAAGACATGGTCACCATCCTCGAACTCCAGTGGCCTCCACCTCCTATGAGCATAAGACTTCTGCCGGCTTTGAGCTGTCTTCATCCACTCCTAGATGATCTGGACCTTCTCTGTCCTGGCCTAGACCATCTCCGGTCCCACAAGTGCTGACTCCCCAGCGTCTGTCCATCACAAAGTAGATCTGCATGGTCGGTCGTACAATGAATCTTATGGTGCCATCCCAATGGTAGAGTGGTAGCTATTATTGTAAGAAAACTCCACCAAGGGTATCTGGTTCTCCCAAATGCGACCAAAGTCAAGGACACATGCACGGAGCATGTCCTCGAGAGTCTGTATGGTCCTCTCCATCTGACCATCTATCTGTGGGTGAAAGGCGGTGCTCATACATAGCTGCGTCCCGAATGCCTCCGACAACCCCTTACAAAGCCGGGAAGTAAAACGATCATCTCGATCGAAGACGATAGATGATGGCTCACCGTGAAGTCATACAGTCTCTTGTACGTAGAGACATCCCAAGCTCTTCACTAAGCCATGCTCTCTGATGGGTATGAAGTGAGCCGACTTGGTGAGTCGGTCAACAATCACCCAAATGGAGTCGTGACCTCAGGATGTGCGTGGAAGTCCAGTCACGAAGTCCATAGATACCACATCCCACTTCCACTCCGGGACCTCTAAGGGTTGTACCAATCTTGCTGGTACCTGATGCTCTACCTTCACCTACTGGCAGGTGAGGCATCGAGAAATGAACTATGCCACAACCTTCTTCATGCCCGGCCACCATTGCTGTCATCTCAGATCCTGGTACATCTTCTCCACTCCAGGATGTACCGCCAAAGGGGAAGTGTGAAACTCTCTCAGTACCTCCTCACGCAAATCAACTGGAACCAAGGTACGTCCTCTGATAAGGATGTTGTGCTCTGCTCCAAAGGAGAAACCATCAGGTGCCTGTCTTGAGGATATCTGCGCACGCTGCATCTCACAGTCAGCGTCCCCACGATGTGCCTCTCTGATCCTATGTAGTAGTGGAGGAGTGAATGTGAGTGACTGAAGAAAATATGCTTCATCACTATCCACAAAGGATATCTGCAAAGTGGCTAGCTGCTCTGTCGCCTCTCGAAGTAGCTGAATGCCCGTCCTCCTGCTGAGAGCATCGGCTACCATGGTCCCCTTTCCAGGAGTATAGACTATCTCAAAGTCATAGTCCTGGAGTAACTTGAGCCATCGCCATTGTACCTGGTTCAGGTCCTTCTGCGAGAAGATGTACCTCAGACTTTGATGGTCAGAATAGACTATAAAGCGCTCACCCATCAGATAGTGTCACCACATCTTCAGAGTGAAGACCACTCCTGCTAATTCCAGTTCATGGGTAGTGTAGTTCTGCTCATGCTGCCTCAACTGACGTGAACCATTGGTGATTATGGCCCGCTCCTCCATCAGGACACATCCGAGTCCGGTCCCTGATGCATCGCAGTAAACTACGTACCAATCTCCCTCCTCCGGAAACCTCAAGATAGGCGTGCTATTCAATCTTTGTCTCAGCTCCTGGAAGCTCTGCTGACATCTGTCTGACCACACGAAGGGTTTCCCCTTCCTCCTTAACGTTCTGTAAAGCTGCAAATATTTCTCCTTTGCCGAAAAGGGAAATACGATCTCATCCCCTGGATGAACCACGTTCCTTTCCTAATACAGTCAATCCCATCATGATTAGTTAATTCATGGCATGGATGATGTCGTAAGGCCTCGATGCTACTACCAAGAGATCCAACCGTTACTATCGCCTCTAAGGGTTGAGTCACACTGTCGGCATTAGTGTGTGGTCACTGGGTCTCCTCCAGTAAGAATCTCGCAAGTGAGGGTCAAGTCAATAGTTTTTAACCGGCACCTCTTAGTATTAACAAACAAAAGACAAGAAAGCAAACGTCACTAATGCAAGCGTCTTTTATTACTTCAACTCAAAGTACAAGGACTCAAGGAAACACAAACAAAAAAGATAGAGGCACTATGGGAAAAGGCCTCTATGCCTGGAGCTAGACCCGCACTTGTCCACGTGCTTCCAAAGCTCCATGATCGTAAGCTTCAGCTGCCTGAAGCTGTGATCTCCCCTGAGGTCAGGATGGACCTCCTAGTGGTGGTGGTGGTAGAGCCTCAAAGCGTCGCCCACCACCTACTGCTCGAACAACTCCTCTGCCTCATCCACCTGCTCCCTGCGGACCGCCACGGTCGAACCTCTGCCTCTGCCTAGGTGGTTCCTCAACCATCTATTTCTCCTCTGCAGGGCGGGTTGGGCAGTCACGATCCATGTGGCCCTACCCGCCGCATGCATAGCATTGTCTTCCACTCGTAAGACTGGTTCTGCTGTGTGTTCCCCGTACCTCCGAGCCAGTATCCTGAGGTCATCCGCCCGATGGCCTGGCCCACTTGGACCTCTACGACATCTGTCTACTGCCAGCTGTAGAAGACTCCACCACGTCTCGCCCGGCGGTATGTCTCACCGCTGGTGTAGACTCATCAAGAAAGCTCTCGATCAGAAGATCTCTCTACAGTACTCCTGCCTGAGTCGGAATGCTGAGGGAGATCAGTGATGCCCTAATCTCTTGACTCAATCCCTGCTCAAAGGTATGGTCCCGGTATAATGGGTCTCGTACCATGTCTGTCGAGTAGCGCGAGAGATCGGTAAATCTCGCCGATTACTGGGCGACCGTCAAGCTGCCCTGCCGCAGCTGTAGAAGCTCCTGGATGCGCACCGCACGGAGGGTGTCTGGGACGAACTCCGAGTGGAAGAGTTACTCAAAGTCTATCCATAGGAGAGATGCCTCATCGTGCACCTGGATCATCAAGCTCCACCATCTGCCTGCTACCTCGTGCAGTAGGCTCGCTGCGAGGATTACCATGAGGTCTGCTGGTGTCCTCACTAACCTGAAAACTCATACCACTGCCTCCAGCCAGACCTCGGCTTCCTGGGGGTCCGTCTCCCAACGGAACCTCGGTGGTCACTTGCGCTGAAACTCATGCAGTGCACTAAGGCGACATGCATCGTCAGCAGCTGGGGCTGGTAGCATCGGTGGCTCGGCGGGTAGAGGTACCGCTGGTGCCTCTGCTGTCAAAGGGCCCTGTACCGAGGCCTCGTCGCTCGGTGGGCTGTCGTCACGCTCAACTCTCGGAACCCTAGCTGGCTGCCGTCGTGGGGCCATCCGGAAAAGGAAACAGGTGCGCCATGGTCAGAACAGTATACATGGTGAGCTGACACAAATTAATCACAACGAAAACTTGAAACACACATGCAATCAATGCTTTCGTGCATTAAGTCGGAAATCAGATGTCAGGGTCCTGGTGTACGGATACGTCGGCCGCCGCACCAACAATGGACTCCCTGGACTGATAACCACACCCAATACGCTTAACAATATTGATTCATTTAGAAAAAAGATCAGAGTCTAATGTTCTATGGTAGAACCGAACTCCACTGATACCAGTTTGTCACGACTCGTCCTCGGGGCCCATGTTGTGACTACCCCAATCCCGCTTTCCATAGGCTAGGGGCTGGAGACTAGCACCAAGGCATAAATCCCGGTAAAAAGGGAAGGCATTGCTTTTGTAAAGTAAACAACAAACACCACAGATCAAGCAAGAAGAAGTAAACACTAAGTAAAAACTAAGTACAACAGTAAGTACGGAAAAGTAAGTGGGCCAGAATATAAACCCAAACTAAAAGTAAAGTACAACTGTTTCGCGCGGAATCCGGGGATGACCTCCTGGACGGGAGATTCAAACGTTCTGATCGGTTTCTAATGGGTTTGTTCGTAGAACCGGAAACATCCAATGATTCCACATCCGTTTGGACCTACTTTCCAAAGGCAGGCGCTCATTAGCTTGTGGGCTAATGAGGCTTAGGAATTTGCATTGGTCGAGAGGATGGGAGGTCGGACTCATCACACCTTTTTGAGGGGAATTATTGTCTACTCCGGGACTCTCTTTATAGATTTAAGTTAAGTTCGTGAATCCTTATTACATTACCAAGTATAAAATGAGCTTTCCTTTAGTTTTAACAATCAATGATTAAATATGCAAGAAATTTAGAGAATATTTTATATGCATTAGAGGTTCTTCATCAATATAGAATCATCTATATTTGTTTAGAGATTCTTGGTCAATGGTATCCTTCAAAACATTTATATAAAAGTCTCTTGGTCATTTTGATGACCAGGCTGGTTTTAAAGCCACTCAGTGGGGCACTTGAAGTTTATCGTCATTCAGAAGGACAGAGATTATTTCAATGTTGGGATCGAACCCATAAATGGGCTACCTACGTATCCTTTGTTTTGAAAAAGGAATCAGAACCCACGTAGTTCGAGGAATGGGATATGATGTTTTATGATTGATGGCTCAAAGATGAATGTCATAATTACTTTTACACTCTAAGCTCACGTGAGTCATGCTCGGTGTGAGAAACAAGAGGTATTGGTAAAATTCAGACAATTGTGCCATAAAAGATGCAATCATAAGAATTTGTTTTGGGGCTTATGTATAGATGACTGCCCAGATAGACGAAAGTTTAGGATTTACTTTTAGGGAGAAAATCCAAGAACAGGGTCCACAAAGTTATATGTGCTTCATGGAGATTTGAATACTCTAATCTTGGGGCTTACTCTTAAGGAGGATGCCCAAGTTAGGAGGGGACTTATGATTGGGTTTTATTCCTAAATAGGAAACCCAAATCAAAGGTAATTTATGACTGGTTAAGAGAAATTTTAAGAGACTTGGGGCTTACTCCTGAAAAGGAAGCCCAAGGTTATGACTGAGTCTTATTCCTGAAAAGGAGACCCAGGTTAGGGGACTTGGGGCTTACTCCTGAAAAGGAAGCCCAAGGTTATGACTGAGTCTTATTCCTGAAAAGGAGACCCAGGTTAGGGGACTTGGGGCTTACTCCTGAAAAGGAAGCCCAAGGTTATGACTGAGTCTTATTCCTAAAAAGGAGACCCAGGTTAGGGGTTAAGGTTTGGGGCTTACTCCTGAGGAGGATGCCCAAGTTTGGGAACTTTTAAGAATTTGGGGCTTACTCCTGAGGAGGATGCCCAAAGTTGGGGTTGAGGCTTACTCTTAAGAAATATGCTCAAGATTTATGACTAGGACTTATTCCTGAGAAGGAAGCCTAGGTTAGGGGACTTGGGGCTTACTCCTGAAAAGGATGCCCAAGGTTATGACTGAGTCTTATTCCTGAAAAGGAGACCCAGGTTAGAATTCTCTCATCTTAAAGGATGAGGTTGAAATGAATGAACTCTCAATCTTTGGTGACATAAAGATGTTTAAATCACTGGGTGTTGAGAGGTATTTCACAGAATTCCTTTCAGATAAGGATGTCAAACCAAGAAATCATGCCATAAATGGCTTTGAAGAGTATCTTGAAGACTGAATCTTGAATAGGAAGGGTGAAATGGCTTAAGAGGGGTAAAAATGGGCAAGGTGGGCACCCAAAAAGATAGGGGCGCGCAAGTATTAAAAGTCGCGCAAGTCCTGCGGCGGCGCGCAAGTTTGGTCGCGCAAGTATACTTGCGCGACATGAGAGATACTTGCGCGATTTTCAACCAGAGTTGAAATACTTGAGCGATTCTTTATTAAACCCTTTATAATCCTCTTGAGGTTCTTCCAGAGAGGGGACGCGCAAGTTATATTGAAGGAATTAAGTCGGCGCGCAAGTGTTTGATAAGTTTCAACACTTGGCCTTCCTTCTTCCCTTTAGATCTTCCCTTCTAGGTAAGAAATTACCTTAGAAGTGTTCCGGAAGCTTTGAGAAGAGACTTGGGCGTCGGGAGCTTTGATCCGAGTTTCTGGAAAAAGATCCTCTTAAATGGGGGGCCCACAGGGTCTATTTATAGGCAAAAGAAGACCCCGGGCGGTTACTGGGCGGTTACCAGATCTGTCGCGCAAGTCCCTTGCACGACCATGAGGGGTCGCGCAAGTGTTGAGGCGGCGCGCAAGTGTACTTGCGCGACCAAGAGGGAACTTGCGCGACGTATGGGCAATGTTCTCCTTTTTCATCCCTTTGTAGATTTTTGATGTTTCTTCAAAGGATTAATCACTTTGAGCTCAGATATTTCCTTTTCCGAACTTTAGATTCCATGACGAAAGGAGCGTCAACAAAAGTCCCCCCTCAGAGTTGGATCCGGAGAGAAAATGAGGATTTGACTCTGAGGAAATCGAATCCCTCTAAAGGAAAAGGGAGGCGCGCAAGTCTTCAGTGCGCAGAGGGAGGCGCGCAAGTCTGCGTCGCGCAGGCCTTAAACCCTCTGGTATGGCGCGCAGGTAGGCCTCCTGGCCTATAAATATACGGCCTCACCTCCGTACAAGTATCTGGATTTCCGGACTTCATACCTTCTCGAGCTCTCGCCGCGCAGGTCACCTAAGTCGCGCAAGTCTGCTCTGTTTTTCCTTGATGTCGCGCTCCTCTAAAGGTATTCGTACTTGCGCGGTTTATATTTGCGCGACGAAAACTAGCGCGGCACGTGAATACTTGCGCGCCATTTTGTAGACTTGCGCGCCTTAATGCCTTTAGCCATTTTTTCAAATTTCTTCACAAAATTTATGAAAAATAAACCCATTTAAGAGTTAGTTTATTCATCTTTTGTGCAGATTCAGTGGTTCCCAAGGGAATTGGAATGACTTATGAACTGGCTAGCAAGCGGATTGATGACATGATGAACATCATTGGCCATGATTACTATGACATCTGCGACATCACTCTTCCAGATTTGGCTAAGTACTTGAAGAAATATCATCTTAATTTCCCACAGAGCATCTACCTGTCTCTATGTGTTCATGGTCATCTGCAAGGAGTCAATGTTCCAAATGCAAACAATTATACACCTGAGATGCAGCTGCACTGCTACTTCTCTATTTCGGTTATGCTGTGCATTAAGAGTAACAACAATGGTGTGAACTTTCAAATTCTTCCTCCATGTCATTCCTTTGTAGATATGAAAATGGCAAACCCATGGGCTGAAATGTTTTCCACTGCCGGTTGGTGGAGAGAAGACAAACATGGAATTAGAGCAATATCTGAAAAGAGTACTCTCTCCAAATGGCTCTTTACTTCCAATGCTCCATTCTAAAATCTACGTATCCATCTTCCAAGTCTCTTGGACAGAAACAGAGTCACTGTTTGATCAGCAGAAAATTTTCTCAAACCGCACTCAAGAACATCCTTTTACAATTGTTCCAAGAAGAGCTGGTATCACTGCATCTCTTATTGTATCCAGTTGAATGAATGAATTCTAGGTGGTTTTTGATGAAGCTCGGGATGCCGTAAATCAAATGAAGTGTTATGTTTGAAAGCCTCTTGTAATTCTTGAAAAAGAGAAGAGACTCCAATCTGTGGATGTCCTTCTAACTCTTGTGTATCAATGAAAAACACTTTCGTCTCCAATCATTTGTACCTGCATTTTTTCATTACCTGCTTCAAATTTACTTAAGCCAATGGGCCTAGTAATCATAGTTTGATTTTTACTAGGATTATTTACAAATAACCCTACAAACTTTGAATCTTTTAACTGCTCAATATTACCTAAATCATACAAAAAATGTATATTTAGTGAGCTGAAACTTGACTTTTATTCAGAGTTCCTTTGTCTTTTGTGTGGGCAGTTTAAAGTCATGCATGCCGGACATAAAGAGGCTAATGTTTAAGGTCGAAATAGCTTTGACCGAAAAATGGATTAAAATGGATTCAATTCCTTGATAATTTATCTGAAAACAAATTACCATACTCAAGTATGAGAGAAAATATGTAAACTATGACTTAAGAATATTTGAATCTGAGGAATGATATGAAAAAGAGCTAAAAGGGCATTAGAAAAAGTAGTTTCCAAGAATGAAGTTACTATTATTTAACAAAACCCGTTAGGGGGTTGAAATATGCAGGGCCACCTATGGGAATTGGCTGCATAGTCAAATAAAATAGCATCTTTTTGGCTGACAAGTCTATTATGTGGACTGTTTATGCAAGGCCACCTATGGGCACGTGCTGCATAGTCAGGCAAAAGAACTCTCAGAAATTTACTTTCCTAGTGCTAAAAGCCAGTGAATGTTTATGGAGATTCAAATTTTCTAAAGCATAGAGTTTGTTGTATGGAAAGAGGTACTTGAATATGGAAAGGATATTTCCGAACAAGAATATCGAAGAACTGGATGAATATCACTCCTACGAAGGTCTGACCCAAACGTAGGGAAGGAGAATAAACCATAGACTTGAATACTTTCAGATCATGAAAAAGGATATGGGACAAATATGTTAAGGATGGCTATTTTTGCGGATCCCTACATACTGTCGTTTAAGACAAATAAGGACAAAAGAGGCATTCTTCCCAAGAATGAAGTTACTATTATTTAACAAACCCGTTAGGGGGTTGAAAACATGCAGGGCCACCTATGGGCATTGGCTGCATGGTCAAATAAATAGCATCTCTTGGCTGACAAGTCTGTTATGTGGACTGTTTATGCAAGGCCACCTATGGGCACGTGCTGCATAGTCAGGCAAAAGAATTCTCAGAAGTTTGACATTTTTGTGACTATAAGTCATGAAAAGGGTTATGAAGATCTGAAAATATTTAAGGTTAGGATTATAATTCATAAAGATGGGTATTTTCAAATGTATATAGAGATACATAGGTCAATGAAAACCATAATCATGTTGTGGCTGGGTCCTGAATTGAAACTTGGACTTCACTACGTATCTCATAAGAATGAGAATCAAGCCATATGTAGTTCTTGAAATGCAGTTTAACGTCGTGTAGGACGAAAGGATGAGTGATCTTAGTTTTTGGGGTCATAGAATTCGGACCATAATAATGAATACACAGTGTGTGTTTTCATGAGGACTTTTCAGCCAAGGGACTGAAAGTGAAATTTGGGGTTAGGCCCAAAAGACTTGGGACTGGATTCGAGGGACACTCGAATGTTCCTACATATCCCATAAAGATGGGAATCAAGTCCACGTAGTTCTAGAAACTACCTTTTGTACAAACTTGGTTCGTACATGTGAAGGGTGAAAAGGGACTTTAGTGCAATGATGGTTTTAACCTAAGATAAAAAGTTTAGGCATTACCATGTATGTACGTAGTCTTTTTGAAAATGAAAACCATGATTGAAAAAGAATCAATGTTAATAATGGTTCCTTCTCAAATGAGGAAATCAAAGAATATTGTAGTTTATTGTCGTACTGGACAAAAGTGTTGTATAGTTTAACGTCATATAACAAGGACGAAAGTGAATCAATGTAAAGTTATTGATTCCAAGGGTGGTTTCACAAATCATCATCATATGAGATTGTGGTGAACCAATGTGAAGAGATTGTTTTTGGGCTTGAACCTTTGGGAGGTTGCCTACATACCCAGCCTGGAGGGCAAGGATCAAAGTCTGTGTAGTTCAATTAAAGAATGAATTAATGATCAAGTTGTTCTTGTGGACAATGATCTAAAAAAAATGTTGTTGGGACTTACACATGGTTAGTGGCCCAAAGGGAGTGTTATGGATGATGTTCGCTCTAAGCTCACGTGAGTCATACTCGGTGTGAGAAACAAGAGGTAATAACAACCTTAACGATGCACAGTTTAATGTCATGTAGGACATATCAAGGATTTTCTGTACAGTTTAGCGTCATGTAGTTAGGACGATGGGGACAATACAGTTTAACGTCATATTGGACGAAAGGGGGATTGTGCAGTTTTAATGTCATGCTGGACTTTTGATGATTATATAGTTTAACGTCTTTCCGGACGTGAGAGACTTTTATACAGTTTAGCGTCATGTAGTTAGGACGTCACAATTTAACGTCTTGCTGGACATATTTGCAAATAGTTTATGGTCGTATACATGGACCAGGAATGATGCAGTTTTAAGGTCATGCTGGACTGTTTATAGAACTTTTTCACAGTTTTAATGTCGTGTGGGACGAAGTTGCAGTTTAAAGTCATACTGGACCATTGCTGTATAGTTTTAGCGTCATATAGCAAGGACGAACTGATGCTGTACAGTTTAAAGTCATGTAGCTAAGACTAAGGTGAATCAATATGAGGATATCAGTTCTGATCTTTTTACAGTTTATCGTCATGCTGGACGTTGGAAGTGCCACATAGTTTAATGTCATGTTGCTAGGACACAATATAGTTTAATGTCATCTCGGACAGAATATAGGAACTTCTATACAGTTTATTGTCATGTAGGACAAAATCAGGGACTATGCAGTTTAAAGTCTTGCAGTTAGGACTATTGGTGCTGCACAGTTTAATGTCATGTTGCAGGGACAAAATTTAGTTTAATGTCATCTCGGACATTGAAGGTGACACAGTTTAACGTCATGTTGGACGAAGTTGTAGTTTAAGGTCATACTGGACCATGGTGTAGTTTAAGGTCATACCGGACCTTGGTGTAGTTTAAGGTCATACCGGACCTTGGTGTAGTTTAAGGTCATACCGGACCTTGGTGTAGTTTAAGGTCATACCGGACCTTGGTGTAGTTTAAGGTCATACCGGACCTTGGTGTAGTTTAAGGTCATACCGGACCTTTTCTGTATGAACCAATTGTAAGTCTTGGTTCTAGGAACAATATTTTGTGTTTATACAAAATACTTCTTCAGAAATCTGGCATTAGTTGGAGTCGTGATGTGTTCTCCATCCATTGAGATTAGAGAATACGCTCCATTGGAGTAGACCTTATGTACTGAATAAGGTCCTTCCCATTTTGGTTCAAGCTTGGGAGGTTTCTTTCCTGGTATCATTGGTGTTCTGAGAACCAATACCAATTCTCCCTGAATGAATGAACGAAGACGAACTTTTTTGTTAAAAGCTCGTGCTATTCGATTCTGATAGATTTCCAAGTGGTGCAAAGTGCACAATCTCTTCTCATCTAACTGTTCCAATTCATTCAAACGCTTTTGGGATTGCTCATCTGTCGATAACTGATCACAAATGGCTATTCTGAGTGAGGGTAATTGAACTTCAATTGGCAATACTGCTTCTGTTCCATATACTAATGAATATGGAGTAGACCGCGTTGCATTGCGAGTGGTAGTCCGATAAGCCCATAAAGCATGAAAGAGTTTATCAGGCCATGACCTCTTATCTTTATCCACCATCTTTTGCAGTATATTTGAAAGAGTCTTGTTGAAGGCCTCTATCTGGCCATTAGCCGCTGCATGATATCGAGATGAATGGTTGGACTTAATGTTGTATTCTTGATACAATCTCTTTACCTCAGAAGAACAGAAGTTGGTGCCGTTGTCTGTCAATATGGTATGAGGGACACCGAATCTAGTAATGATGTTAGACTTGATGAAGCTAACAATGCATTTATAACTGACTTCTTTGAGAGGTACTGCCTTTGCCCATTTGGAAAAGAAATCAGTAGCAGTAAGAATGTACTTAAACTGCTTGGCCGTAGCTGAAGGGTAAGGTCCTACCACATCCATTCCCCATGTGGCAAATGGCCATGAGTATTTAGCCGTATGAAGCAACTCTGGAGGTTGATGAATGAAATTGGCATATACTTGGCATGAATGACACTTCTTTGTGAAATTAACACAATCTTGTATCATTGAAGGCCAAAAGTATCCAAGCCTTCGAATTTGATCAGACAGTCTATGTCCAGACTGGTGGGCACCACAGACTCCTGCATGCACTTCTTTTATGACAGCCATTGTCTCTTCACCATCAATACATCTGAAGATAACTCCATCAAAACCACGTTTGTAGAGAATTTTCTCGAGGTGGTTTGGACCATCATAAAGAGTAAAATTGACCACACGTCGCCGAATTTGTTCTCTCTCGGCTCTATGAGGTGGAAGTGTTCCATTTTGAAGGTATTCCCTGATAGGTGACATCCATCCTGTAGTATGACCATATGGTTCAGGAATGGGACTAATTTCATTAATTTCCTCTGTTCTGACTTGAACATAAGGTGAAATTGCACGACGGTGGGCAATACAGATGGTTGTCTCGTCCCGATTTGGATCTGCTAAAGTTGTGGCTATATTAGCCAGTGCATCAGCTTGAGCATTTTGTGATCTTGGGACATAAGAAAATGTCGGTTCTGAAGGGAATTCCGACATTAACTCTCTGACGTAATCATACAAAGGGATTAATTCTTCTTTTCTGATGGCATAATCCCCATTGACTTGTTTGATTACCAGGTCTGAATCACCTTTCACCTTTAAGTGATTCACTTGTGCTTGAAGCGCTAACTCCAAGCCTGCAATGAGAGCTTGGTATTCAGCTTCATTATTGGTACCACCTTCCCACAACAAAAAGGAATAAGGTAACACTGCCTTATCTGGAGAAATGAGCACAATTCCTAAACCAACTTTGTTGAATTTAGGATTTTCCATTTTCTTCCCTGTTGGACTTCTAGAAGCACCATCAAAATACATTTCCCATGTTTGAGGATTCTCTTGAATAGAAAAAACTTCCTCATCAGGGAGTTCGATATCTGAATACGTGTCTTCCACTGAAGGGTGTTCATCCAGGAAATCAGCCAGAGCTTGGCCCTTAATTGCCTTTTGAGACACATACTGAATGTCGAACTGCTGTAGAATAACCACCCACCTTGCCAGACGTCCTGTAAGCATTGGACGACTAAGGATGAATTTGAGTGGATTATTACGAGATACCAATTGGACTTCGTGATGTTGCAGGTAGTGTCTCAGTTTCTGAACTGCAGAGATTAATGCTAGGCAGCATTTTTCAATACTCGAATACCGGGTTTCTGCTTCAAGCATAGTTCTACTGAGATAGTAGAGACTATTTTCTTTCCCAGCATCATTCTTTTGAGCGAGAAAGGCACCCAATGATCGCTCTAAAGCTGTCACATAGAGGATAAGAGATCTACCCTCAACAGGTGGCATGAGTACTGGTGGACTTAAGAGGTATTTCTTGAGAACATCAAATGCTTCTTGACATTCTTTAGTCCACTGGTAAGTGACTCCTTTCTTCAATAATTTGGTAAAAGGTAAACTTTTGCCTGCCAAATTGGCGATGAAACGCCGAATATAGGCTAAGTGTCCTTGGAGTCCTCTTAATTCTTTCAAATTCTGAGGAGGTGACATACCAAGGATTGATTTGGTCTTCTCAGGATCGACTTCAATACCACGATGGCGTACAACAAAGCCGAGGAATTTTCCTGAGGTTACCCCAAAAGCACATTTTAAGGGGTTCATCTTCAAATTATGTTGTCGAAGCTTGTGGAATATGATTTCCAAATCAGCCAAGTGATCAAAACGTTGTTTGGATTTAACCACCAAATCATCTACATAGCATTCAACAAATTTCCCTAGAAAAGGTTTGAAGATACGATGCATGGCGCGTTGATATGTTGCACCTGCATTCTTTAAACCAAAGGGCATCACCCGGTAACAAAACACACCTTGAGGAGCTCTGAAGGCTGTATATTCCTCATCTTCTGGGGCCATTCGGATCTGATTATATCCAGAATATCCATCCATGAAAGAAAGTACTTCATAGCCAGCCGTCGCATCAATTAAGAGTTCTGTAATCGGAACTGGAAAATCATCTTTGGGACAATACCGATTAAGATCTCTGAAATCGATGCAAACCCTAATTTGTCCATTCTTTTTCTTTACTGGGACAATATTAGCCAACCACTTGGGATATTGAACTTCTCTGACGAAGTTAGCTTTGATAAGCTTATCCACTTCAGCCTCGATTTTGGAAGCATAGGTTGGGTGTGTTCTTCTCGCGGCTTGCTTGAATCCTCGATGTTCTTTTGGCAAACCCAAATGATGGGTGGCAACATCAGGATCAAGGCCAGGCATCTCTGTATAATTCCAAGCAAAGATATCTTTATTTTGCTTTAGAAAAGAAATATACATCTCTTGTTCTTCAAGGGTCATGGCCGCACTAATTAAAGTGGGGCGTGGATCTTTCTCTGTACCCAGATTTACTTCTCTGAGTTCATCCACAGTGGTAGAGATACCCTCTTCAAATGCTGGAGGAGCATCTCTAAGATCTTCCTCTTCCTCTTCATCATGTGTTATATCTTCCGTTTCTACTTGCAAAGTAGATGAAAAAACGAAATTCTCATGATCATAAGAGATGTCAAAATTTTCACATTTTGAAGAAGAAGCTTCCATTTCCAACCCTATTGATGAAAAAGGGTCTTCTTTGGGAAATAAAGAGGAGATGATGGATTGAGAATCGACATCAACATTCACCTCTGATGTTGCTATAACTTCTTCTGGCCTGATTAGCGAAGTATAGACTTGTTGGATTTCAGCAGACGAAATGAAAACGTCACCACTTATGCTTTCATCACTGCTTGGTAAGTTACCAATTTCTCCCATGTTGTCTGGCTCGATTGCCGTAATTGACAGTATGGATCTTTCCATAAGAGTATTTTGATTTGGGCCTATTTTGTCAATTTGACTGATAGGTAACACATAATCTGTACTCACATGTGAAAATGGATTTATTGGAATTTTTTCCAAACCATATGGAGCATTAACTTTGGTAATTTCCTTCATTGTAGATTTTTCTCTTCCCTTCATGTGATAAAATTCCGCCTCAATGTATTGAGACTCACATGTTTTGAACGGGGCCTTATCACCATATAATGTTCCAACTTGACCATCGAAACAGTATTTGAGACATTGATGGTATGATGACGGAATAGCTGCATGCTGATGTAACCAGGGTCTTCCAAGCAAAATATTGAAAGCTGAGTCTTGATCAACAATCATGAAATCTGAATTGGAAACAAGATCTCCAAACTGAGTTCTGAGCGTAACTTCTCCCAGTGGTTCTTGTTCATTTTTATCATATCCTTGCAACATCATGGTAGAAGGAGATAAATCAGATTCCGTGAGGCCCAATCGACGAAGTGTGCGAATGGGCATGAGGTTGACTCCTGAACCATTGTCAATAAAAGCTCTTCGAACATCTATACCATTGAATTTGCCAGATAGGTACAAAGGTTTTATGTGCCCATGCACAACATCATCTTCATCTTTATCAGTAAAAGATATCACTGCATGGCATTCTGCAGGATTATTCTCTATGTGATAAATTTCAGCTGCAGCAATTTCAGCTTCAAACTCCTGAGGACTTGACAAAGCTTCGATGAGTGCTTCCCGAAGATCTTTTGATAGATTCAAAGCATCCAAAATTGATAATTTGGCTGGTACTTGGGCCAAGTGTTTCAATATGTCATACTTTTGATCTAGAGGCCTACGTTTCCCAATAGGAATATGCGGTTTAGCAGGTACTTTGGAAGCAGATGCTTTGGAAGCTGATGCCTCTTGTATTGAAGTTGGCAACATCTTTGGTTTTGGAAAATTAGACTGATTAGATCCATTTACTTGCTGAGATAAAGAAGATGGAACATTTAATCGGTCTTCCAAAATAACTGTGCCGAAGTTGAGTTGGCCATTGGCAGAAGAACTTGCTTGTTCATTTTGAGCTCGCTGAAGGGCTCTACCACGAGTTTCTGCTGCATATACAGTGCTAGCAGGGGTAGAATTAGAGTAGTGGCTTCGGAAAGATCCACGTCTTCCCCTATATCTTGAACCTCTAGAACTTCCTCGGGTTCCTTTATTTGATACAGGGAATTCAGGCTCATCAAGACTGGAATATGAATCTGTTAATTGAATCATATTAACAGAACCAAAGATCAATTCTTCGTCTGATAAAGACTCTGCCAAGTTAGCCTGTTTAGGCTGTGCCGTTTGGTGGGACGGTGCCCGTTGCTTTGAAGTAGATGGCATGAAATCTGCCAGAGTCAAAGACAATTTAGGCTTTGATACATACTCATCTTCTTCTGATTCCTCTTTCTTCTTTGAATTGCTCTGCCCTTTTGAGGATTTGTCTTTTGATGGAGGCTTTACTGCAGCTTTTGTAGGAGACACAATTGGCTTCTTCAATTGTGTTCGCAAAATGGAATGGGTCCGATTGATTGTCTTTCTGACCATCCAATCATCATATTTTTTTGCAGTTTTGCTTTTGACTTCCTGCCACTCGCCTCCTTCCTCTGGATCTGTAGCGGTAATACACACTACATGAGCTGAAGAACCCTTCAATTTGACTTGTCCCAAGTCGACCATCTTTTGTAGGAGGTCTTTAAAGACAAAACACTCCTGGATGGGATGCCCCAACATTTGATGAAAGGGACAATAATTGGGACGGTCTTCATCTCCTTCCTTGTTTGGTCTCTTCGGCACTGGTAATTGAACCAAATTATTCTCCAGAGCTGAAATGAAGTAACCAGGAACTTGCTCACTTCGGAAAGAGTATGTTTTACACTTCATATCCTCAAATTGTTTTCGTCGTTGATCTTTTTGATCATTTGGATGAAACAGTCTTTGTTGTTGGCGTTCAGGAGGTGGAGCCCTTCGAGAAGATGAAGGTTTTGAAGTAGAAATAGGTACAGGTGCCTGTTTAAGCATAACTGTAGCAGTTTCTGCTTTACCCATTCTTCTTCCTGGAGCTGATGGAATTACACGAGATTTAACCTTAGCCTGCATAAGGGAATCTTCAATCTGTTGAGCGATTGAAGTAAGGTCTCGAAACCCTCCTGTGTATTTCACAGGGATCAATGGCGTGCGTAATTCGTCACGCAAATTTGCCACACAGATTGGCAACAATTCCTCCTGAGGGAGTGATAAACTCAAGGAATACGTTAATCCCTTCCAACGAGCAATGAAATCAGAGACTCTTTCATTCTCCCTTTGCTTGCAGTTTGTAAGATCGAAAACTGTCGTTTTTGGCAAAGTTGAGCTGAACTGAAGAAGGAATTTTTGACGAAGATCCTCCCATCCGATGACTAACCGGGATTTCAAGCTTGTATACCAGACAAAAGCTGGTCCTTGCAAGGTTCGCACGAAGCATCTGAGTTTCACTGCTTCTTGTTGCTCTGGAGTTCCCATCATAGGATCACAACAAGACACGTAATGCGTCAAATGTTGTTCAGGGTCACCTGATCCATTGAAAGTAGGGAAAATAGGGTTTCCAAAACTGGATGGAGGAGAAATTGAATCTACCCATTCAGGGTAAACTTTCTTTTCAGGTTGAACTTGCACCCGTTTCCCTTCCATAGTTTCTAACCGAGCTGTTAAGGACTCAATAGTAGTTATTAACTTTTGAGAAACGTCAGGTTGAACTTGGTTTTGGGTAAGTGCAATGAATGGAGCTTGGACAGCCGTGGAGGTTGGTGCTGCAACTAATGGTAGTGCTGCCAACCGTTGTTGCGTTTGACCCGTAGGATTAGACCTCTGTGGGTGTACTGATAAAGGAGGATATTCCTCATCCATCTCAGTAGTTACAACAAATTCCTTCGGCTGTCGGACTTCAGTATTCTTAAGAAGAAGACTACTCTGAAGTAGTTCTGCATTCAACCTTCTTAATTCTTTCATTTCTTCCTCCTGTTGTGCAAACCTTTGCTCTAATGAGAGCGATTGACCTCCTTCAGAGGAAGGGTGATAAGTAACCTGATTCTTTCCTTTCCCCTTATTGGATCCTTTTCGGAGAGGGGGAAGTGGGTTACTTGAAGGAATACCCAGATTTTGGGTAAGCCTTTGATTACGTGTGCGCACACCTTCTTCATTTATGTCTGTGTGCGCAACTTCTTGAGTAGGAACCTCTTCATCTGATCCCTCTGATTGAGCCTCATCTGGTGAATCAGCAGCAACGGCAGTGATGACATTAATGGATGCGTATTTCATAGAATCCTTTCTATCAACATTTCTGTGATATTGTCTTCTTCCATGTTCATGATGAAACATGGAATTCCGTTGACTTGACCCCTCGGGAATTTCTTTGTGAACCGTCACTTGGAGAGAATCTCCTGATAGCTTGGCTCTTCGTTCCTCTTGAGGCTTATTCCCTAATCGAGAGAATACTGACTTTCTCTGAGGGAGGGATTGAAGATTTGAAAAAGTCCCCAGTCCGGTGGACTGGGGGTGTTCCTGTTGCTTCTGCTCAACTCCTCGAATCCCATTCGTTGATTCTGAGGGTAGGGTTAGAGAAGTCCCCAGTCTGGCAAGCTGGGGTGTCTCTTGACATGCTATGTCTGAGATCTTCTTGAAATCTCTCTTGATCTTGCGGATCTTTGTTCAGAAATTAGCTGGATGCATTAACCTGTATCCACTTTTATCACCTGGTTCAACAGACCGTTGGATGATTTCCGAAACTTCTATCATTTGATGACGTGTTTGCTCCAGACGAGAGGCTTGTGCAATATTCTCGCCTGCTTGGTGTAGGAGCAATTCAAAAACATGTTCTCTATATACTTGATTTTGAGAGGAACTAGTTGAAGCTTGATCTCGAGCAAGATTTTGATTATGAACAAAGCCCATTGACTGTGGCCGGCCATGGGCAATAACATTGCATGAGACCATTTTCGGCGGGCTTTGCTGACCGGAAAGCACTGTGAAATGTAGTGCTCCGTGAATACCCCATCCTCTGATATGAACATTAGATGGAGCATTGGAAATTAACTAACGCAACCTTCTTAGTGCGCCAAGGCATGAACGTTGAAGGGTTCTCTGTTTCTTTTCAGCCTTCGGATACCGAGAGACTGATAGAGATGCCAAATCAATCTGGCGTTGTAACCCTTCTATTATCTTAAGATGATTTTCATATTCATCGTAAGATAATACCTTCTTCTTTAATTGACAAAGAGTTTTCCATATGTTGAGACGAATATCATGGATTCCATCATCTGTCAACATCTTTGGAATGTCATACTGTGAGTCAGCCAAAGGCCAAAACATGACTGGTACTTCACCTTTTGCCAGTTTTTTCCTCATGTTCAGCATTTCCTCTTTATCATTAAATGAAGATTCTTCTACCTGTTTGGACCAGAGTTGGTGTTTCCTTGTTGCTTCATCGGATTCAACAAGATTGGTAGAGGAATCACTATTCATGCTGGAAGATGAATGACCCAGGGAAGGTTCGGAGAATAACCTGAACCCCAAGCTATCTTCTGATGGAGAAAGAGTTTCACCTGCCGATAGTAAAACTTCAGACATGACTGGTTTTACGTTTGCAAGTGCCTCGAGATAGGAGGGCTTTCTCGTCACTACATTGCCTTCTGAAGAATTTTCGAGACAATGTGAATCACTACTGCGGAGAGGACTTTCGCAGCGAAGTTCATCACCATGAGGAGGACCTTCATGATGGGTTACAGCAAAAGATGAGATCTCTTGCTCCTTGGTCTTCTGACCACACAGAGGGTTCCTGTGGTTCTCATCTGAAGAAGAAACTTCAAGATTGACCGAATTTTCATGAAGCAAGTCTTCATGAGGAAGTGTCTGTTGAAGACCTTCGGGATTAATGTTCCTGTTATTGGGAACTGAGGGAGTAGAATCTTGAATTCCGACAGATAAATGTCTGAGGGCTTCAAGAACTCCAGCATCGAGCAAGGCCTTGTTGCAGATTGGCCTTTGATCTCCTGACTGTGCTGGGTGGATCTTTTTCTTAGATGCCTTCTTACTCGCTTTAGAAATCACTTGATGACGAAAGTGATTGCTCTGAGCAGGTGTATGTGCCTGATCAGGAAAGATGGTCAGGTTAGGCTGACGATCATCGCTCAAATCAGGTGTATGTGCCTGACTTGGTTGTCCATATGATATGGGGGAGTAGGCCCCACAACCCTCTTGGACTGGAACAGATGTGTGTGTCTGTTCCGGAGTGAATTGTTGATGTGTCACTCCACTGCTAGGGATAGATTTATGTGTCTGTCCCTGAGATGATGCTGAAGCTGTTATGATATCCTGGCAAGCATCCAGAATATGAGCAGGAATTTGCTTCTGCTCTTTCACCATTGACAAAATATGTTTGGTGACTTCAGCCGCCGGAACAGGGATATACGTCCATTCCGGGCTTGGAGTAGGTGTATGTGCCTGCTCCTGTCCTCCTTTTCCTGTCAGTGAATCCTGACAGTACTCAAGTGTGGAGGCAGAGAGTTTAGTCTGTCTCCTGTTTGTCGTCGGGGCTTTCCGACTGACTTCTCCGTGTGCTACCAAACGAGACTGTTGGTAGGCTTGATTAGTATTAGCAGGTGTATGTGCCTGCTGATTACACTTCGCCAAATGCTGTTGACGAGATCCATCATATGTAGTCAGACGAGCCTGCTGACTAACTGCTGATGTATAAGCAGGTGTATGTTCCTGCCTATGGTACTCCGCCGGAATTGCCTGGCGGGATCGGCTTGATGCTGCCAGACGAGTCTGCTGGACAGCGGGATTAAAACGAACAGGTGTGTATGCCTGCTCATTATTTGCCACCAAGTTAGGTTGGTGGACTTCTCCGGAGATGACAGGGATGACAACCTGCCTATTGTTAACCGGGTTCCGTCTCTGGCGATTCATCTTGCCTGCTCGGGTTCGAGGAACCTGAGCTGAACGCCTGGAGTCGGTACCCTCATCATGTTGAGGGCGCACTACCGCACGAGTCTGGCGGCGATTGTTGATGGGAGCCCTTGAGAAGGACTCCTGTCTTTTTGAATTAAGGTCCTGCGGGACCTGCTCATTCACTTCCTCGGAATAAGGGAGTGAATGGAAATTGCGTTCCGGGGATAACGACCCGAAACGGTTGGAGACGGTAGTCAGCACCGTCTGCTTCTTGATTGCTGGTCGCCGTTGTCCGGACGACCAGGTAGAATTGTTAACTTGGAGGGCTTGACGAGCGGCCTCCAGAGTTGGGGTAGTACCATTGCGACGGTACTCTTTAACCAGTGCATTAGAAACACAGCGTTGAAGACGCTGAGTTGGTGATGTCATCCTCAGAGCGGATGAGGTTCCAGTAGGAGTAGCAGCATTGGTTTTCACAGCAGTAGACCTCACAGTAGAGGTGTTCCCAGCAGCAGTATTCACAGGGGTGAATTTAAGGAAAGCCATTTTTGTAGAAGATCTTGAAAAAAAGAGTGCCTGTTCCATGTAACAGACATAATCAAGATGAATCTGGCCACTGCATCTTTTGGATGAGCACATGTCAATGATTTCCTTGTTGGCCCAAAGGGCCTAACAGATAAGAAGAACATCACTTTAACTTGGTTAAGGATTCACGTCGGGTTCACCATTTTTGTTTCGCGCGGAATCCGGGGATGACCTCCTGGACGGGAGATTCAAACGTTCCGATCGGTTTCTAACGGGTTTGTTCGTAGAACCGGAAACATCCAATGATTTCACATCCGTTTGGACCTACTTTCCAAAGGCAGGCGCTCATTAGCTTGTGGGATAATGAGGCTTAGGAATTTGCATTGGTCGAGAGGATGGGAGGTCGGACTCATCACACCTTTTTGAGGGGAATTATTGTCTACTCCGGGACTCTCTTTATAAATTTAAGTTAAGTTCGTGAATCCTTATTACATTACCAAGTATAAAATGATCTTTCCTTTAGTTTTAACAATCAATGATTAAATATGCAAGAAATTTAGAGAATCTTTTATATGTATTCGAGGTTCTTCATCAATATAGAATCATCTATATTTGTTTAGAGATTCTTGGTCAATGGTATCCTTCAAAACATTTATATAAAAGTCTCTTGGTCATTTTGATGACCAGGCTGGTTTTAAAGCCACTCAGTGGGGCACTTGAAGTTTATCGTCATTCAGAAGGACAGAGATTATTTCAATGTTGGGATCGAACCCATAAATGGGCTACCTACGTATCCTTTGTTTTGAAAAAGGAATCAGAACCCACGTAGTTCGAGGAATGGGATATGATGTTTTATGATTGATGGCTCAAAGATGAATGTCATAATTACTTTTACACTCTAAGCTCACGTGAGTCATGCTCGGTGTGAGAAACAAGAGGTATTGGTAAAATTCAGACAATTGTGCCATAAAAGATGCAATCATAAGAATTTGTTTTGGGGCTTATGTATAGATGACTGCCCAGATAGACGAAAGTTTAGGATTTACTTTTAGGGAGAAAATCCAAGAACAGGGTCCACAAAGTTATATGTGCTTCATGGAGATTTGAATACTCTAATCTTGGGGCTTACTCCTAAGGAGGATGCCCAAGTTAGGAGGGGACTTATGATTGGGTTTTATTCCTAAAGAGGAAACCCAAATCAAAGGTAATTTATGACTGGTTAAGAGAAATTTTAAGAGACTTGGGGCTTACTCCTGAAAAGGAAGCCCAAGGTTATGACTGAGTCTTATTCCTGAAAAGGAGACCCAGGTTAGGGGACTTGGGGCTTACTCCTGAAAAGGAAGACCAAGGTTATGACTGAGTCTTATTCCTGAAAAGGAGACCCAGGTTAGGGGACTTGGGGCTTACTCCTGAAAAGGAAGTCCAAGGTTATGACTGAGTCTTATTCCTGAAAAGGAGACCCAGGTTAGGGGTTAAGGTTTGGGGCTTACTCTTGAGGAGGATGCCCAAGTTTGGGAACTTTTAAGAATTTGGGGCTTACTCCTGAGGAGGATGCCCAAAGTTGGGGTTGAGGCTTACTCTTAAGAAAGATGCTCAAGATTTATGACTAGGACTTATTCCTGAGAAGGAAGCCTAGGTTAGGGGACTTGGGGCTTACTCCTGAAAAGGAAGCCCAAGGTTATGACTGAGTCTTATTCCTGAAAAGGAGACCCAGGTTAGAATTCTCTCATCTTAAAGGATGAGGTTGAAATGAATGAACTCTCAATCTTTGGTGACATAAAGATGTTTAAATCACTGGGTGTTGAGAGGTATTTCACAGAATTCCTTTCAGATAAGGATGTCAAACCAAGAAATCATGCCATAAATGGCTTTGAAGAGTATCTTGAAGACTGAATCTTGAATAGGAAGGGTGAAATGGCTTAAGAGGGGTAAAAATGGGCAAGGTGGGCACCCAAAAAGATAGGGGCGCGCAAGTATTAAAAGTCGCGCAAGTCCTGCGGCGGCGCGCAAGTTTGGTCGCGCAAGTATACTTGCGCGACATGAGAGATACTTGCGCGATTTTCAACCAGAGTTGAAATACATGAGCGATTCTTTATTAAACCCTTTATAATCCTCTTGAGGTTCTTCCAGAGAGGGGACGCGCAAGTTATATTGAAGGAATTAAGTCGGCGCGCAAGTGTTTGATAAGTTTCAACACTTGGCCTTCCTTCTTCCCTTTAGATCTTCCCTTCTAGGTAAGAAATTACCTTAGAAGTGTTCCGGAAGCTTTGAGAAGAGACTTGGGCGTCGGGAGCTTTGATCCGAGTTTCTGGAAAAAGATCCTCTTAAATGGGGGGCCCACAGGGTCTATTTATAGGCAAAAGAAGACCCCGGGCGGTTACTGGGCGGTTACCAGATCTGTCGCGCAAGTCCCTTGCACGACCATGAGGGGTCGCGCAAGTGTTGAGGCGGCGCGCAAGTGTACTTGCGCGACCAAGAGGGAACTTGCGCGACCTATGGGCAATGTTCTCCTTTTTCATCCCTTTGTAGATTTTTGATGTTTCTTCAAAGGATTAATCACTTTGAGCTCAGATATTCCCTTTTCCGAACTTTAGATTCCGTGACGAAAGGAGCGTCAACAACAACTTGAAAGAGAAAATAGCAACTGAAAGTAAAGTCGCAGTGTCGAGCTTCCCACTAGAAGTCCCACCTGAAGGGTGCGTACAAATAGCCTCTACAGCTCATTGAGTCCAACCGTCCGCTCCGAGTACGTCCCGCCCAGTGGTCCACCTCCAGGTACCGTCCTGCTCCGCAAGCCTCAACCACGATCAGCGTTGTCCGTCGTCTGAAACCAACACAACGTAGTGCGGGCATAGCCCGTGCAGGGGCAAGTATTAGCTACTCAGTAGGGACCCTAAGACCCCCGAAGGTCTCCCAGAATCCATAAAGGATAATCCACAAATGAAATATACAATCAAAAAGTAACATCCGACACTACATAGGTATATGCCCATACATATACCTAAGTCATCAATTTCAGTTTGGCTCCAACATCCGAGCTCTAGTACAACCCAGTCCACATAGGTAAGCAAAACGTAATCCACACAGGATAGCACAACACAATCCACATAGGAAAGAAAAATAGGATTCATCTCAAACAAGTATTCTTCTTCGTATGATGATAGAGATGATTAGATATAGCCACTGAATCATCTAAGTCGTCGAACCCACAAAGGATCGATAGGTACTAACCCCCGCAATGACCCACAAAGGATCTGACCCACACAGGATCGATAGATAACTAACCCCCAGAATGACCCACACAGGATCGGACCCACACAGGATCGATAGGTAACTAACCCCTGCAATGACCCACACAGGATCAGACCCACACAGGATCGATAGGTAACTAACCCCCTCAATGACCCACATAGGATCAGACCCACACATGATCGATAGGTAACTAACCCCCGCAATGACCCACAAAGGATTGGACCCACATAAGATTTATAGGCGCTGGCCCACACAGGACCACTGAGCGCTGACCCACAAAGGATCAGACCCACAGAGGATCTGTAGCACTGATCCACGGAGGATCGTTGAGTGTTGTAGTCGTCGCTGTCGAATCCACTGAGGATCTCAGTACAGTCGTCGTCGTCGTCATCATCGCAGCCAGCTCTAGGGTTCCCGCACACAACAAGCTCGTTCGGGAGGGTCCGCTCTACCAACCGAGAGGCTGATACATCAACTGAAACATAGTCTAGAGTTGATGTATCCAAAAGTTCCATAACGTCAACAGGAACTCAACGCCACAGACGACGCGTCAATCGGACGCCCGATTTGAGAGTTGTTGGCTTTTTCATCCCAGGGCCTGGTGGGTTTTTAGGTCAAAACCAACTCGACTGTACTCCACCTACGTCCAAACCTCAGGCGGAGTAAGCCAAAAGATCTGTCTCACTTAGAGGAATCCATCAAAGTCGACAGAACGTCAATCGGACGTCCGAAGCTCATGTTATACGTGTTTCCGCTCCGAGGTCCCGGTTGGTTTCGTGTACGAACCAACCTGGCTGAACCCAAAGTATGTCAAAACCTTGAGTACAATATACTGAAACGACCGGATTGGTCCAAGTATCGCATCGCAACTGACGGTGTGTCGATCGGAGCCCCGTAGCTCATGTTATGGGCAACAGACCAAATAAGGTTTGGTATTAGGGGGTTCGGGCCCGGTCCGACCCGACCCGATAACCCCAGGGTCAGCCCGAAACTGGTCGACCCATCCCGGGTCTAGTTCTGGCTCGCATGGGCGCGGCCCGGCCCGGTCGGTGCGGCCCAGCCCATCCGGCGCAGCCCGACCCGGCCTGGGCGCGGCCCGGCATGACCCGGTCTAGCGGACCAGCCGGGCAGCCGACCCGGCACGCGGTGCACTGGGCGTGCTAGCCTGGGGTTCATCCAAATGGCCGAACCGTTTGGGGCGGGGGGCGCTGCCCCCGCGTGAAGTAAACCGCGGCCCCATAATGGGGCCGCTTCGTCCGGCCAGCCGGGGGTTTCGAACCCCCGGTTCCTCCATGGTCCGGCCGGCCCGCTCCGGCTGGCCGGCCTCTACCGCCACGAGACCAGCAAGCCCGGTCCCCTTACTCCGACGCCGGCGGCCCAGTACCTGCCGCCGGTTCCGCTGTTCCGCCGCGGCCTGGAACCGGCCGCGACATTGGTTCGTCCGGCGCGGCGCGACGACGCCGCGCCCCTACGCCGCGACCCTGCTCTAGCCGCGGTGCTTTATTGGTTCTCCGGTGTGGCGCAACGGTGCTGCATCTTTGGTTCGTTTTCAACGGAACGGCGCGACGGCGCCGCGTCTTGGTTCGTCTTCAACGACACGGCATGACGGTGCCATTCTTCTCCCCCTTTCCTTATCAAAATTCTGTGCGGTGCTTCGGCATCGCGTTGCCATGCTCGCTGTGACAATACCATCAACCAAAAAAGGGGAGGAGTGTCGGTCGTGTTCGTGCGGTCCGACCTCCTCCCGTTATCACGATAATAGGCGGTTCAAATAAAAGGAGACGTGACAGAAGATTTCATGAACTATCAAATAAAAAAAATTAAATCCCTTCCTCAACGCTGTCGTCGAACGAGCGTTTGTCGCGGAATTAATCGTCGCGGAAGAAGAGGACCACCGCGAAAGAAAAAGATCGCCGCAGAAGAAGAGAATCGTCATTGACATTAGGTGATCTCTGAGGAAGGCGTCACTCACCATCGTCCGCCATTAGAGATTGGCGTTCTTCATCGGTGGTGGTGCGTTCTTCGCGTTCTTCGTTGGCGGTGGTGCGTTCTTCGCGTTCTTTGTCGAAGAATGAAGAATCTTCAATTTTTCTCCCAATGGTTTATCACAACACAACCCCAACCATAATAAAATAAGTCCAACACTTATTTTATTATCAACCTATGATTTTGAAATTCAAAAGATAAGAAACGAATAATTAATTCGAATAATTAATTGTAACAATTTAACTGCCCAATTTAATGGGGCGTTTCTTATCCAAAAAAACGCACGATTGACTTTCATTAAAGAGGGGGGTTTGCGGGTGCGTTACTTAGGAGGGAATAAATGGTGGGGCTTGTGCGGGCCCCACCTCGAAAATATCCTACCAAGTGGGTACGATATTGTGGGTTCCACCTTATCCGCTAAACTTAGCTTAAGTGGCTTTAAGTGAAATAAAACAAAGTGTCGCACCACTTTTATTTTATTTCATAACTTAATCCCAAAAACTAAAAACCACACCCGAGAAACGCAACTCCGAAAAAGGAGTTTCTAAGAAAATATCAGCGCTGTGATTCCATCAGTGTCCTCAGAATTCGACACCGGGCACTGGTTCAAAAGCTAGAAAAACCCGCTCGTTCGTTCACTGAACGTACCCGATCTAAACTTTGGAAAATGATTTCGGGCACACCGGGCCTCGGAATCAGGTGCCGTCAGAAACTGTGTTCTTGTAAAATTCTAAAGAAAATTATGAAAAAATATTTCCTTGAATTTTACGGGTCTTTACACACTATCTAATTTCATTTAGGAGTGAATAAATTTGTAAATATATTTTTAAAAACATTTAATAATGAAATTATCATTTCTTATTTGAAAATTTATTTTTAATACATAAAACCTTTTGAAACCAATTTTCTTTGAAATAAACATGAAATATTTAAAAAGAGCATATAAATCAATTTTATATCATTTTTTTTTGTGAAATTGTTTCCATGATAACTTATAAAAGAAGAATGAAATCATTTTGAAAACTTTTTTCTTTGAAAATTTATCAAAGAAGTTTGATTTTTTTGAAATCCCATTATCTAATAATACTATGATAACTTATAAATAAATATTTTGAAAATTTTAAACCCACTTATTTTAAAATATTATGATATATTACATAGAAACCATGAATTTTTTAATACCATTTCATTAAAAATAATTTCAAAACGTACCAAGAAAAATTGATAACAGTTTGAAACCCGTTTTCATTGATAACTTACAAAAGAGTCTTGAAAACATTTTAAAATATTTTTTTCTTAATATCTTATAAAATAATATTGAAAATATTTTTTAAAACCTTCTTAATTAAAAATACTTTGGAAACTTATAATGAAATCTCAAAAACATAATTTAAACCTTTTCCTTTGATAGTACTTTGAAAACCAAAAAAGAAGGCTTGAAATCATTTGAAAAACCTATTCTAAAAAAATTATTTAAAAATTTATAAATAAATCTTGATTTATTTTAAATATTTTTTTAAAATGACCTTTTTAAATAATTTGATGAAATCATTGAAAATCATTTAAAACAATTTTAAACATAATTATTTTTTGAAAACCATTTTCATTGATGAAAAATTTTATTTCATTAAATTTCCAGAATATATGGAAAATAATTTCATTAAAATTTACTTTGTATACTTATACTATATGATTTAAGGAAATTATGGTCATTATGGTAGGTGATTCCATACATTCCAAACATTCATTTTTCACCATAAAAATGTAAAAAGTACCTTGAATAGGATAAAAATATTCCTTTTAAATAACTTTTTTTAAAAGGTAAAACATTTGTAAAAATTCCCTTTAAAATATGATAATTGTAAAAAAAATTGAATCATTTTAAGAAAACACAGTTTTGAAATAACTCATATTTTTAAGAAAAATGAGAAATGAATTCATATTTTTATAAATAAATTTTATTAATTATTTTAAGTTCCAAAGATTTTTTAAATGGTTCTAATAACTGAATAAATCATGATTATATATAGGGTATGAAAATTTATTATTTCTCTTAATATTTGGATCATAATATTCCATCAATGGAAGCATAATCATAAACAATCTCGATTAATTGATAGATTATTTCAATAAACTCTTACCACATGGTTAGATAGAATTACATTCCCCATGTAAGAAAATGAATCTAAAAGAATCATAAATTATCATTAAAATATTTATTTTCATGATATAAAATTTAAAATGGAAGTATATATGCCTCATAAAAGAAAATTTGTGTACTACATGGCATGAGTCTAAAAAAAGGAAAGTTGAGACAAAATTACTTTACTAGTTTGGTAACTCTTCAAAGATAGGCCCCAAGAAATAAATATAATAAAAAAATATGTAAATACCCATAAATGTAATTTTCAGAACCATATAATAGATCTATGGGATGTAAACACGCAATATATAAGAAATATGTGTTGAACATGACATATGTCTCAGGGAAACTAAAAGTGAGGTGAGAAAACCCTTACTACTTGAGTTATTTAGAATCATGAACTCCAAGAGATAATATAATTATTTAAATAATTTAATATCATAAAATATATTAAATTAATAATATATCCTGTCAAAGGGAATTATATATACATCACACAAAAGAGGCGAGTGGTGAATATGGAATATATCTCATGAAAATATAAAGTGATATGAAATCCTCTTACCTTAATTCTTGAATATATTCATACTCATTAAAAAATACTTTATAACTTGTATAAGTTTGTTATAAATCTTAAACAGAACCATATTATTAAATATAATACCATATTATATTATTAAGACCTTATATTAACCGTTTATTAACAACTCAATGTTAATGTTACATTCCGTATAATAATTGCTTTGTTTTTATTTTGTGTTTTGATCCTCATAGTAGTATCTTGATTTAAATTATTTAAACCATGATATAAATATAATATATATTTATTATATAATTATTTATATTAATCTATAAATGACACAAATATAAAATGAAATACACCTTCATGGAGACGGCGGGTCATACGTATGCATGAACGTTGTTTTTGTTTTACTTTCATATTTAACGAAAGAAAGTAAATGACATATATGTATATATATATTTATAATTTAAATATTGTATAATTATTATGTCATATATATCACATATTTTTACTAAACCTATCAATAATAACTTCCATGTAAATTGTGAATGAATGACATCACATTGAAGAGGCGGTATCCCACACTTCCACAAATGTTTCCGTATTTAGAAAAAATGTAATGAACAAAAGTATGTTTTATAAAAAAAATTAAATAAGCATAAATAAATCATATATATCTTGTAAAAACATATTTTACATCATAATTACCAACTATGAGATGTGGTAATGTAAAAAAATGAATGACATCATTTCGTGAGGTGGTAGTTTGTTGTAAACAAGAATGGTAAGTTCATTACCCATTAGATGGAAGTGTGTGTATGTATTTTATAAACCCCTATAAAAAAATATCAATACATTTGGATAAATAATTTATCATCTAATAATTCAATAAGAATATTTTAGGTGTTTAAAATAAAAATAAAATAATGGAATTTGTGGAAGGATGTTACCTCTTCTTTGGGTAACACCTATTGGTTTTCCCCAACGGGCTTCCGTGGATGGATTTATACTAAATGGAATGATTATTTGATTATTTGAGAGATTTTTATATATTATTTTATCATAAATAAGGCATTCCAAAGAGCTTTGTAGTTGGGAATAAGTGGTAGGGATGAGTTTTTTTTATAGTGGAGGAGAAGTGAAATTCATGTAAATTTTTTAAAAGGGAATTCCATCCATTTTTCCCATATCAACTGGCTCAAATAATAAAAAAATATATAAAATTTATTATAGGTTCTAAATTTTAACATACATTGGAGTTTTGTAATGTTTATCGGTCATTTTATCCCACAAGATTAAGGTTTAATCCCTTGATAATCTATTTGTTTTCTTAATTTCTATAATTAATTTTAATTACATTCACTAATATGTTTTTGAAAAAAAAAATACGTTGAACTTATTAGAAATTATAAATTATGATAAATAAAAATATTAAATAAATTTTTCGAAATCCCAATCACAAAATTGGTGGAAATTTATTTAAATTTGATCCTGTAAATGGGTCAACCAAGTGAGTTTTAAAAGTAGGATGTTAAAAAGTTTTGTATGCTTTTATATCAAATTTGAAATAGAATTTGGTTATAATCTCCAAAATTGAATTAATTACTATATAATTTATCAAATTTAACTTTAAAATAAAAAATTAATTTAATCTTTTAAATAAATTAGAATAAAAATCTATTTTGAAATAAAATTCAGTATTTTTAACTATTCATTAAAAAAATGAAACCTCACAAAAAAAATACCAATAATTCACGGTAAGATATTTTTTTCCAATTTAAATAATAATGTTTATTTTGACATATAAATCTTAAAAAAGTTCCAAAAATTTTATTTTAAATTGGTTATCCATTGACAGGTGGTAAAATTTTATTTTTGAAGGATACATCTTTTTATTCATAAAATTGGATATATTCTTATCTTATGCTTATAAAATCTATTATATGAGTTTACAAATGTTTTAGCAAATATTTAATATATTAAAAACATTCATTAATAGTTTTTTTTAATTTATTTTGGTAAAATTGTGTTTTTACAAAGAAAAGTATTTTTTCTAGGAATGAAATTTTGTTATTTTCAAATAGTTCATACATTAATTTCTTCCTAAAAGGGTTTATTTTATTCACGTATTTAAATAATTATTTTACTAACATCCATAATAAATACTAGGTGAAAAATATAATAATATTTTAACTATAGTATTAATAGTTTATTGTACTTTGTTAAAAATAAGGTATTGCGTGTAACACATGCAATAAAAGAAAATCAACATTACATATAACAGAAGCCAAACATTGAATTGTGTGTACTGAAAGCTAATATACATGTTTCATGTTGTGTAAGATTAATTTTTTGTTTCAGGAAACTCAATTCAAACACATTTATTTCATAAAACAAAATCTTTATATAGAGTTTCATGACAAGAAAAATATGAAAAAGATTAAATTTATTCAAAAGAAATTCACAAAATCTTACGGTGTTACATTTTACCTCCTTTAAAATAAATTTTCCCCTAAAAATTAATCTGGGTTATTAAAGGATTAATACTTATATAATCCTTTCATAGACACCCAAATTGTAAAAATTAATACTAAAACATCATTTTAATAAAAAAAATTGGAAACATAATAGCTACCCAAAGTAACACATAACTTGTTTTCCACATAGGAGAATAATAGTAGAATGTGAAAAAAAGGATTTTGATGAGAATATTAAATATTTATAGCGAGTTATTGAGGTTATAAATCATAAATAATTTAATGATAAATTTAATCTTAAGGTCCTCAAAGTAAAAAAAACTATGATGATTTAAAAGGCTATCAGTTAATCCAAAATTAATGTTTTAAGATAATATTTTATTTCTAGACTGTCTTTCTAAAGTTAATGAATTTTCATTAAAATATATGCTTGCATGATTTCAGGACAACCTAACCCTTTGATATTCCTTGAAAAATTTCCACCTTACTACATTCTCAAAAAAGGAAGGTGATTTTGTTAATCCTAAAGTATTAACATATCATTAAATCCATCATAAGACATCCCGTATTTCATTAGTTACCATCAAAAAACTTTTTTAGAATATGTTATCCAATATTAATAAATCATCATGTGGTGAGATAATAATTTATTCTAAAAAATTCATATCATGTTTACCTTAAAATTTCTATAAATGGTTAACCTTATAACCCTTCCAAAGGATAAAAATCAAAGAAATTTGAAATAATTTCATGAAATCGCCTTAAAATTGATCCCACAAATATCACAAAGTATCTCATAGTTGTCACATTCCAAACATATGAATACCCTCATCATATATTCTCTTGAAACTTTGTAATTATCTAAATTACCATTAATCCTTTTCAAAAACATGTAAGATTTATTATTCCAATGATTACTAGATATATTCCTTAAATCCAATAAGTTTTAAACTTCATCCTTGACGACATAGACTAGTTTTACACAAATCCATAATCAATTCCTAGTTAATTAGTACTATCCAATTTATTTTATCATATCAATCGTATATTCATCTATAGTAAACATTATTTTCTTAATGTCAGGGATACATTAAGAGTAACATTCCCTTAATCAAAATATATCATCTCCATTATATCCCATTTCACATTCATAATCCCCACTCAATATATTTTTTAAAATACTTCATGGAAGATGTATAATTCATTATTCATATAACATAATTCTTGAATTCATGTACATATATACATTAATCACTCAATTTTATTCTTAAACCATTACTCATGCTTCATTATATTATCCCTTAACAATCGTTCCGTAGAAAATCAAATATGAATCATGTCTTATGTTTCCTTATCCAAAATATAAACATGCTTCTTGTGTTTAATTTAAATAATACTGAAAGAACATCCCATACCATTCACATTTTATTTATAGTCTCTTTATCTTCATCATTATAACCAATACTCATGGAATTTCTTGATTCTCTTCATTATATTTTCACATTGTAAATTAATTTTCATTTTTCCCATACTTTACACATTTGATACATTCAATGTAAACCCATTTTATTCTACTTCCTTCTATTGACTAAAATCGGAAATCATTGGTTATGATACACTTATTGTAGCATATAACCACATAATCAATAAAAATTACTTATAAGATGTAATTCCCCGACCCGAGTTACCCATATTCGGTGCATTATTACATAACATTGGCATGATCACAAAAGATCAAGTCTCGAAAGAACGATTAGTTTAGTAGCCTTGGTAACACTAGATACATTCATAAGTATTAGATTATACCATAAAGTGAAAAACTACAACAACATATTCTCAATTATCCACTCTCATATCCGCTAAGACTATCCATGCAGGTTAGTCATAAAATACTTCTTCACATCCTAGGAAAAATAAAACATAGAAAGGGGTGAGCTCAGATTATCAGTAAGGATAAAAACATAGCAGAAACTTTCATAAATAAGCATAAACATTTAAGTAAATGTATAACTAAAAAAAATCCTTTTAAACATTAACTTTATCATAACATGTAAAAAATAAAATGAAATGATTCCATTTACTTATTTACATGGATATTCTACTAGTCGAATAATCATATACAATATCAATAACCACTTTCATAATGATTGGATGCTTAATGCCAGACATTCATAACCACAAAGTCAAGGCTTTGTTCCAAGACTACAAATAAGATTTTGTAAAGGCCTTTTGCCAAGACCCTAGTTTGTCTCATGAGACCTACTGATGCATCGAGGAGCTATAGCTGGCTCCACCCATCACATACTAAGTCCAATGTATTTCTCATATGAACAGGTTGAAACATGACATAAACATTCGTATTAAAACTAGCACAAAAAATGTCCATACATTATCCATAAACCATGAATGGTATAAAAAAACACATCCGTAGTCAAAGATATCACCAAACCTTCAATAAAATATAGATGTTTTTTATCATAATAAATCAACTTCCAATAAGCTTAAAATCCATCAAAGGATGTTGACAAAGATGAAATCAAAACTATTCGAGAGAAATATCTATTTTTTTGAAATCATTTAAAAGTTACATAATTATAAAATAAAACATTTTATTTTGAAAATATTCTTATAATCTTGTAAGGGAAGCTTCGACGATTTTATAAAGGCAGAAAATAGCCTCACCCTCCGTATAAGTTAAAAAAATACATTCTTACCTTAATTTTGTCGAAAAGGTTTAAAATGACCTTGTTTGGAAAACAACGGAAATATTCCTTTATAAACATCTTATAAAAATTCAAACAAGGTTATAAATTACTTTAACCCATAGTCTATAAAATAGTAATAATGTTTTGAAATACATTTTTAAGAAACAAGGATATAGATGATAAAGATGTCCCAATAGATTATTACGTATAAACTACCTCAGAGAATGAAGAGATTGTGAAATAAAACCTTACCATGTAATTTTACTTGGTCGAGGGTAGTTTAAACTCTTGTTTAATGGTGAAATAACTTTTATTAAATTATACAAGAATCATATATATTAATATGATATCATATATGATCATTTAACATTGCTTTGTTAATAATATCTTGTATTATCATCTTTTCGGCTACTGACAGTTTTGTTTTCCTTTATATAAATTATTATGTGAGTCATATTTGTTATGGATGGGATGTATCTTATTAATATCCAGAATTATATCAAGTCTTTAATCATTAACTTTAATCATCAGATGAATATTTGTCTTGAATGGATACTATGGGGAATGAATCTCATCGCGTTCGTGGACACGGTAATCCGTACGTACGCACGAGCGACAATATCATTCTTAAAATAATATATAATTTTATGGTATATCATATATACAGAATCATTATCATGTTATATTTATTATTTACATCAATTACACATCATTATTATACCCATCAAAATTATAATGTATTGAATAACAATTACACCACGACATGGACATGGTAATCCGTACGTACACATGTATGGTGACATTTCATTCAAAGGATGGATAGAATAATGAATATGGTTGTACCATATTCATAATAAAATCACATTATATAGAAGATACTAGAGTTATTATTTTATAATGGAAACAACAAAGAAATAGGAAGTGGAAGAAGAAAGGATTTTGAAAGAGGTGATAAAATATTTACCTCTTCTTTGGGTTCTTCTTTTGATTTGATCAAAAGGGATCATTAAGAAGGATTTATGACTAATGTAATGACTCTAGGATGAAGTGAGGGAAGTTGAGAGAATATTTGGGTAGGGTTTGGCATGCCAAAAGGCTTTTATGGTGAGAATTTGAGAGAAGGGGGAGTGCACTTTTATAGGAGGGGTGAGGGGAACCTTAGGAAAATCTAGAAATATTATTTTATAATAAAATCCGTTTCAGTTTCTAATGGCTCCAAAATAGATTATTTAAAGGATAAGGTGGGTATGGGTCGAAATCCACCCAACTAATAGGTTTTAGACAGGTTTGGTTCACTAAATTAACCTTATCATTTAGATTTAACTATTAGTTAATTAGTTTTACATTTACCTTGTCTTTTTGTATTTTTATATTATATGGTTAATAAACTTACTATAACAAGCCAAAATACCCCAAGTGGTTCATTATTAATATATACAACCTTATCTAAGTTATTTTTCCAAACCATAGATTTTTAGGAATAGAATATCAATTAATAATATAATATTTGTTTTAAAAACTCTTTATGTTAATTTTGACACTATTTGGTATTTTGTTTTTTTATTCATAAAAGCATTATTACTTAAAAAAAATTCATTTAATCAACCATAACATCTCATATTAACCTAGTAAATTAGTTTAATTCAATAAAATTCTTAAATTACAGTTATTTGGTATCTAAAATATCAATTATTTTAATATTTCGTTAATAAGGTAATTACCGCATCACCATTGTGTCATAAATAAATTAAATTATTTAATGTATAAAAAATATAAATAAAATAAAATTATCTGGGAAATGTTTTTATCTTTCTAATTAATATTTATAGTTGAATTTATCGTATGTGTAACCCTATATTTAAAATGGTTTAGTTATTAAACTATGATTTTAACTCTTTTAACAATTTTTTGAATTAAATTATAATTAATGTCCTAATCTAATACAAGTGGACCAAAGAGGTTCATATTTTATTTATAAGGTTGTTTTATGTTGAATTATACTTATACAATATAATTAGGATATGTGTTATGGTAATAATAATATCATTTTTACCCTTAATTACCCTATTTTCTTTTAACCATGCTAAATAAAAGTAAAAAGTTACTATTCAAAAAAAATTATTTTTATCATATTGAACAACATTTTACTTATTGATATCAACCGTGTCTCTCAGAATTTTGAAATCTAATTCACAGAAGAGGTAAAATTATGTTTTATGCAAATTTGCAAAAGCTCCTAGGAGGTGGGTATAAGACTGTAAAAGTTTAATAAAATTTTTATATATCTAAAATTAATATAAATTGACTCCAATGAATTAAATTGAACTTATGTATGTATTATGTATCTATTTAGACATAAAATAAATTTAAATAAAATAAATAACTATTTAAATAAAAAGTCGGTTTTAACTAATAACTCAGTGTTTTTCACTATTCATAAAAAATTTAATGTTTTCAGAAAAATACCAAAAATTCACCCTAGGCTAATTTATATATTCCAAATTCAAAAATAAAGTCCATTTTGAAAAATAAAATTTATAAAATTTCAAAAAGTGGGTATTACTATTCATAATGGCTAGTTTGATTGGTTGTGGTGTGATAAAACTCGATGTTGCGTACAACACACACTACTCTATTATTCAAAGAGAAGCCTACTATGAATGCTTGGGGTGTTACATTCTCTCCTCCATCAAATAATTTCATCCTTGAAATTTCTAGAATATTACTGCATAAAAAGACTCGTGTTGTTCTTGATCATAAGTTTCTCGCGTTTCCATATTGTCTCTTCCATCTTATGGTTTCTTCATAGAACTTTTACCAGATGAGTCGTATGGTTTCTCAACACTTGTTCTATGGTATCAAGAATCTTGATGGGATCTTCGCAATAAGACATATCAGCTTCTAGTTCTACTTCCTCATATGTGAGGACATGTGTTGGGTCAGGCATGTATTTTCTCAACAGTGATACGTGGAATACATCGTGAACTTTGGAGAGATTTGGCGGCATTGTCAAATGATAATCTACAGCCCCAATTTTCTCTAGAATTTCAAAAGGTCCAATGTACCTGAGACTCAATTTACCCTTCTTACTGAAACGTAAAACAACCTTCCATGGAGATACCCTCAAGAAAACATGATCTCCTACATAAAATTCCAAATCCTTCCTTAGGTTATCGGCATAACTCTTATGCCAACTTTGAGCTACTTTGATATGGGTTTGGATTAACTTCACATTTTCCATCATTTCCTCAACAAGTTCTGGGCCTATAAGTTTTTGTTCACCAACATCATCCCAAAAGGTTGGTGTGTGACATCACTTTCCGTATAATGCTTCATATTGTGCAATCTGAATACTTGAATGGAAACTATTGTTTTAAGAAAATTCTACAAAAGGTAAATATTGATCCCACATACCCTGAAAGTCATGTGAGTAGGATCTCAACATGTATTCTATAGTTATAATTGTTTTTTCTGATTTTCCATATGTTTGAGGGTGGTAGGCAGTACTCAAATGAAATTTAGTATCCCGGGGTTTCTGAAGACTTTTCCAAAATCTGAAAGTAAAATGGGGATCATGATCAGAAACAATCAATAGAGGTACTCCATGAACTCTTACAACTTCATTAATATATAGTCTTTCTAGATGTTCAAGTGGTAGATCTTCTCTTATAGAAAAAAAATGTGATGACTTGGTCAGACGATCAACAATGACCCATATTGCATCGTTCCTTCTAGGAGTCTTTGGTAGTCCCATGACAAAGTCCATCGTAATATTATTCCATTTCCACTCAAGTATGGGAAAAGGTTGCATGGATCCTCCAGGCTGTTTCCTTCTATCTTTTACTTATTGACAAACCATACCTCTTGACACAAAATCAGCAATCTCTATCTTCATGTTGTCCCATAAAAAAATATTCCTTAAAATATCTATACATCTTATTTCTACCAGAATGTATTGAGAAATTGGAACTATGAGTATCATCCAACAGTTCCCACTTTAGACCAGGTACGTCGGGAACACAAAGTCTCTTCCCAAATTTCAAAATTCCATCTTCACGCACAAAGTCACTCAGTCTCCCATCATTCATAGCTTTAATCTTCTTTTCAAACTCTTCATCATCGGGATAAGAACACTTTATCCTTTCTAATAAGGATAGTTTGGGAACCATTTGAAAATGTATCGATGTTTCACCTACCATGGTAATTCCCATATCCATATTCACTATATCCATGAAAATAGGATCACTTTCAACTCTCATCTTGTATAAAACTCCATGATCCTTTCTGCTCAAAGCATTTGCCACCTTATTTTCCTTCCCCGGGTGGTAGTGTATTTTGCAATCATAATCCTTAAGTATTTCACTTCATCTCCTTTTCCTCATGATAAGTTCTTTCTATGAGAAAATATACTTCAAACTCTTGTGATCAGTATATATCTCACATTTTTAACCATATAGATAATGTCTCTATATCTTCAAAGAAAATATTACAGATGCTAAGTCAAAATCATGAGTAGGATAGTTTTGCTCATGAATTTTTAGCTGTCTTGATCCATAGGAAATAACCCTATCATTCTACATAAGGATACAACCATGTCCTTTCTTTGAATCAGAACAATAAATAACAAACCTACCAGTCCCCGATGGTAGAGTCAATATAAGAGCATTGACTAATATTCTCTTCAGTTATTCAAAACATTCTTCACATGCTTTTTTCCAAAAAAATTTAACCCCCTTAGATGTGAGATTCGTTAATGTGTTAGCCAATCGGGCAAAATTCTGGACGAAATGTCGATAATAACCTACTAATACAATAAAACTACGTACCTTAGTTATACTCATCAGTACTGGCCATTCTTGGATTGCTCTTGTCTTAGAAGGATAAACATAGATTCTATCCATAGAGACAATATGGCCAAGAAAAGAAATCTTCTGAAGCCAGAATTTACATTTACTAAACTTCCCATATAATTTATGTCTTCTAAGTGTCTTCACGATAATGAGCATGTGATTTTCATGATCTTTGTAGCATTTGGAGTATACCAATATATCATCAATAAATACCACTACAAAGTCATCAAGATATTCCTTC
This sequence comes from Viscum album, assembly GCA_963277665.1. Lineage (NCBI taxonomy): Eukaryota > Viridiplantae > Streptophyta > Magnoliopsida > Santalales > Viscaceae > Viscum > Viscum album. Next base: position 794,720,590 of record OY728126.1, on the reverse strand, counting down.
AAAACACTATTCATTAGATCCATGAAGATAGAGGGTGAATTAGTCAATCCAAAAGGCATTAATGTAAACTCATAATGCCCGTACCTTGTTCAAAATGTTTTTTTCAGAATGTATTCCTTCTTTACACACAACTGATGATATCCAAATCAAAGTTCAAACTTTGAAAAGTATTGATCTCTATGAAGTTGTTCGAATAAATCATCAATGAGAGGTAGGAGATACTTTTCATTTATCGTTGTAGCATTGATATCCCTGTAGTCAATACAGAACCTCATAGATTCATCTTTCTTCTAAACAAAAAGAACAGGGGCTCCCCTTGGAGAAACACTAGGGTGAATCAATCCCTTATTACTCAATTCCTCTTTTTGTTTCTTTAGTTCCACTAATTCCATAGTTTCCATTCTATAATGGTTCAATGATATGGGCCTTGAACCATGAATTATGTCAATGGAACACTCAATTTCTCGTTCTGGAGGATGTCTAGGTAAATCCTATGAAAAAACATCAACATATTCTCAATAAATAGGTACATCCTAGATTCCAACATTATTTTCCTCACCCATAGTTATTTAATTCTCTTCCTCCCCAATAATTGAATTTAGTTGAGCTACTGGTGGTGGATCTAGATAAGAATTAGGTAGTGACGTTTCTACTCTAAAGATTAGGTACTCCTTGTCATCATAAAAAATTGTAACCTCCTTTTTCTTATAATAAATATTCACATCATGGTCCAAACGCCAATTCATACCAAGTATTATATAAAATTCCATCATGGGTATAATAATGAGATCAATAGATAAATTACATTTATATGCCTTAATGGGAACTGATTCACAAAACTTTGTTTCAATGATACATTCCTTAGGGGTTTTTACTGAAAACTCCCTTGTTAAATAAAATTGGAAATATCTAATTTTCTTAGAAAACTGGGAAGATATGAAATAATGCGACAATCTAGAATCAAATAAAGCTTTCTCTAAACTTGAGGAAACCATTATATTAAATGCCACCACATCTTTAGAAGCATAAACCTCAGTAGTAGTGATCACATCATCTTGTCCTTGATCCCTTGTCCTTTTCTGAGGTAAGTTTCCCTGACGCTTAGAACATTCATTTTCTTAATGTCCCATCTCCCTGCAATTGTAGCATTGAACATCGGTAGCTTCTTTCTTCCCCTTTTAGTCACGATCTTAGTGTCCTTTTTCACCACATTTGTAATAGACACCCATTAACTTCATGAAAGTACTGGGGTGTTTCTTCCCACATTTACTGTAGGTTAGATATTCAACGTTTTCCTTCTTCTCCTTATTTCTATTTCCAGAGTGATCAGTAGATATCTTCTTCTCTAACTTTTCTTTAAAGTCGTTAGGCTTAGAGAATTGCATTTCTGTCTTGATATCACTTGATACAATATCTTCGTACGATGAAAAGGATTTCGAGACTAATTCTCAATTGAGAAACGTTTTTAACTCATTAATGAAATGATCAATATTACTTATTGGGTTACGTATATAATCTGCAGCATGCCTTGAAAACCTTGTAAAGTTAGACTCATACTTTGAAACATTCTTGTCCTCCTATTTACTCAGACTCATAAATTGTCTTTCTATATCCTCTTGATGGTCATGAGGAACGTATTTTTCAAAGAAAATATCTTTAAACACCCTTCATTCCATATTTGACACTTCATCATCTTCCTTCATGTTTTGAATCAATGACCACCATTGATCAAAATCTTCAGTGAGGTGGTAAACTACCATAAAAACGTTTCACCTTTTGCTACTCCCCATGGTGTGGAATATTTTCACTAAGGAATTTATCCATTGCTCAGCTAATAGTGGGTTTATACCCCCATTGAATGTTGGTGGTTGTTGCCTCATGAAGCGATCTAACATTGATCCTCCACACTGCATATCAGGGTGCTTTATATGGGTAAAGTTATTATTCATAACCTAAGTGATTTGTCCCAATATGGTGATAAGCTGATCCACACTAGTTGTATCACTAGATCCACTATAATTATCTTGAGTAGTAGGGTAATCTATACATGGATTACTTGCGTTGATACGGTTTCCATTCATTCTACTAAGATCCATTTCTAAACAATGGCTTAATCTAGATTAGTTTATGAATTGAAATACGTAATTCCAAACTTGAAAAACACTTAACATAAATTGAACAGTTTATGGATATAATACATAAAAATAAAAATGTTTTCTTTGAGGATGTATATACTCTTAAAACCACCATAATGGTTTGTAAAGAAAATGATAATTATCCTAAGCATATCCATTGGGAGTGTCATAACCAAGATTGTAGCAAGTCCCGTTGTCGTGCCCCAGTTCCCATTCGAGTCCAGCTCAAAGTAGTGTTTTTGGGTTTTACCCCTAGGTACATCTGTTCCAGAGCCGCCTCTACCTGATCGTATCCAGACAGGGATGTATTTCTTGAAAAACTCACAAAATCTCTACATTACCAAAATTCTAGGAAGTTCTTCTATACTAATCCTCAAAGTCTATCTTAGGTTAACGTGCTCTAATCAGAGTTTATCTAAATCTAGTTTCCAAGGTTTGTACTAAACCTCCCTATAATACCAACTATAACACCCCAACCCCAGTTACCCAGAGTCTCTGCATTATTACATAACATTGGCATGATCACAAAAGATCATGTCTCGAAAGTCCGATTAGTTTAGTAGCTTTGGAAACACTAAATACATTCATAAGTCTTACATTACATCATAAAGTGAAAAACTACAACAACATAGTCTCCATAGTCCACACTCATATCCCCTCAGATAATCCCTACAGGTCAGTCATAAAATACTTCTTCACATCTTGGGAAAAATAAAACATAGAAAGGGGTGAGCTCAATTTCTCAGTAAGGATAACAATATAGCAGAAACTTTCCTAAGTGAGCATAAACATCTAAGGTAATGTATAACTAAAACACAAGCCTTATAAACTTAAACTTCAGATTAATATGGAAAAAATAAAATGAAATAATTCCATTTACTTATTCACATGGATATTGTACTAGTCAAATAATCACACGCAATATCAATAACCACATTCATAATGATGGAATGCATAATTCCAGACTTTCATAACCACATAGTCAAGTCCTTGTACGAATAATACCAATAACATTTATTCAAAACCTAGTGCCAAGACACTGGTTTGTCTCATGAGACCTACCGATGCATCGAGGAGCTATAGCGGGCTCCACCCATCACTTACTAAGTCAAATGCATTACTTATATGAACAGGTTTAAACATAACATAGACATTGGTATTAAAAATAGTATATGAAATGTCAATACATTATCCATAAACCATGAATGGTATAAAAATAACACATCCATATTCAAACATATCACAAAACTTTCAATACAATATGGACGTTTTGTATCATAATAAATCAACTTCAAATAAGATTAAATTCCATCAAAGGATGTTGACATGGATGAAATAAAAACTATTTGAGAGAAATATCTATTTTTTGATATCATTTCAAAGTCACATAATTATAAAATAAAACATTTAATTTGAAAATATTCTTATAAGATTGTAAAGGAAGCTTCGATGATTTTATAACGGTGGAAAATATCTGTCCCCGCCATATAAGTTAAAAAAATACATTCTTACCTTAATTTTGCCGAAAAGGTTAAAAAGGACCTTGTTTGGAAAACAACGGAATGATTCCTTTATAAACATCATATAAAAATTCAAAAAGGGGTATAAATGACTTTAACACGTAGTATATAAAATAGTAAGAATTTTTTGAAATACATTTTTAAGAAACATGGATGTGGATGATAAAGAGGTCCCAGTTGATAATTACATGTAAACAACCTCAGAAAATGAAGAGATTGTGAAATAAACCCTTAAGTTGTACTTTTCATTGGTCAAGGGTAGGTTAAACTCTAATATAATGGTGAAATAATTGTTATTGAATTAAACAAGAATCATATACAATAATATGATATCATATATGATCTTTTAACATTGCTTTGTTAATAATATCTTAGTATTATCATCATTTCGGGAGTTAACAGATACGTTTTCCTTTATAATCTTTGTTATTTGAGTCATATTTTTATGGATGGGATATATATTTTTCATATCCAAAATGATATCAAGTCTTGAGACATTAATTTTAATCATCAAATGAATATTATTTTTGAATGGATACGATGGGGAATGAATCTCATCGCGTTCGTGGTCACAATAATTCGAAGGTATGCACGAGCGACGATATCATTCTTAAAATAATATATAATTGGATGGTATATCATATATAAAGATTCATTATCATGTTATATTTATTATTTACATCAATTACACATCATTATTATACTCATACAAATAATAATATATTGAATAACAATTACAACACGACGTGAAAACTGTAATCCGTATGTACGCATGTATGGTGACATGTCATTCAAAGGATGGATAGAATAATGAATATGGTTGTACCATATTCATAATAACATCACGGTATATATAAGATACATGAGTTATTATTTTATAACGGTAACAACAAATTAAGAGAAAGTGGAAGAAGAAAGGAACTTGAAAGAGGTGATGAAATATTTACCTCTTCTTCGGGGTCTTCCTTTTGATTTGATCAAAAGAGATTTTTTTAAGTTGGCCTTATGACTAAAGGAAGGACTCTAGGATGAATTGAGGGATGTTGAGAGGATATTTGGGAAGGGTTTTTTCGAGCCAAAATTCTATAAAGGTGTGAATTTTAGAGAAGGGAGAGTGCCCATTTATAAGCAGGGTGAGGGGCACATTAGGAAAAGCTAGAAATATTATTTTATAATAAAATCATTTTCGGTTTCTAATGGATCAAAAATTTATTACATAAAGTATAAGGTGGGTATAGATCTAAAACCACTCAACCAATAGGTTTTAGATAGGTTTGGGTCACTATATTAACCTTATCTTTTAGATTTAATGCTTAGTTTATTAGTTTGACATTTACAATGTCTCTTTGTATTTTTATATTATATAGTTAATATACTTACTATAACAAGCCCTGAGAACCCCAAGTGGTTCATTATTAAAATATATAATCTTATCTAAGTCATTTGGCCGAGTCTTTTATTTTTAATAATATAATATCAATTAATAATATAATATTTGTTTTAAAAACACTCATATGTCAATTTTGACACTATTTTGAATTTTGTATTTTTTAAATTAATAACATCATTATTACTTAAAAAAATTTATTTAATCAACCCTAACATGTTATATTAACCTAGAAAATTAGTTTAATTCATTAAAAGTCTCAAATTACATTTATTTGGGTATTTAAAATATCAATTATTTTAATATTTTATAATAAGGTAATTACTTCACCACCATTGTGTCATAAATAAATTAAATTATTTAATGTAGAAAAAATATAAATAAAATAATATTATGTAATAAATCATGTTAGATTTCTAATGAAAATTTATAGTCGGATTTATCTTATGGGTTACCCTATATTAAAAATATTTTAATTATTAAACATTGATTTTAACTCTTTTAACTCTTCTTTGAATTAAATAATAATAAATTTCCTCATCTAATCCACGTGGACCAAATAGATTCATATTTTATTCCTAAGGTTGTTTTTGGTCGAATTATATTAATCCAATAGAATTAGGACAGGTGTTAGGGTAATAATAATATCATTTTTACCCTTAATTACCCTATTTACTTTTAACCGTGGTAAATAAAAGTAAAAAAGTTACTATTCACCAAAAAATATTTTTATCTTATTGAACAACATTTTACTTACTGATATCAACCGCGTCTCTCCAATTTTAGAAATTCAATTCATAGAATTGGTGAAATTATGTTTTATGCAAATTTCCAAAATCTCCTTGGAGGTGGTTAAAATGCGGAAAAAGTTCAATAAAATTTTAATATATCTAAAATTAATATAAATTGACTCCAATGAATTATATTGAACAAATTTCGGTATAATGTATCTATTTTTACCTAAAATAAATTTAAATAAAATAAATAATTATTTTAATAAAAAAGTTGGTTTTAACTAATAACTCAGTGTTTTTCACTATTCATCCCAAACTAAACATTTTCAGAAAAATGGCAAAAATTCACCCTAATCTAATTTCGATATTCCAAATTCAAAAATGAAGTCTATTTTGAAAAATAAAATTTATAAAATTTCAAAAACTAGGTATTACAATTCATAATGGCTAGTTTGATTGGTTGTGGTGTGTTAGAACTCGAAGTTGCGTACAACACACGCTACACTATTATTCAAAGAGAAGCATACCATGGAAGCTTGGGGTGTTACATAGGATTTCAAAACAATGACACATTATAATTTAGTTTATGAAACCTTATGTTTATCCTAGGATATTAATATTCATCTTCTATATAAATTTTTAAGGATGGTTTATAAAATGTTTTTGAATTCCCAATGCATATCCCCTGAGAGTGTCAAACTAGGTGTGAAACATGGCTCATTATCATGCAGTAGTTATTGATAGAGTTTAGCTTGATACAATGTTTATAGAGTTAATACACCTGTTTAAATATTTTTGAGAACCACATCCACTTGTAATATCCAAACGTAAATTTATTTCTATGAAACCACTCCGTATATCCTTTAAAAAAATTTTAGGACATTTTCATGTACTTTAAATCGCTATTAAATTATACTTAGACAAATCCCTGGACATATACTTAGAAATACACATAGGTATATCACTAAAGTTTTATTTTCCTATTTTACAATGATTGACTAAACCTTCACTCTGATTCAAAGGATAACAACCCACGATTAACATATATGTAAACATTTCATCATTTTTGTGCAATAATTAATACATTAAACAATATATTCACAAATATTTTATTAGTTTAGTACCTTTGGATACATGTAAACATAAACACAAGTACATGAGTGAGAAACATTATCTCCAAATAGATTCTCCAAGTCTATCACCACACTTATACTTTACATACATTAAATATAACTTTATTTCCTAGGGAAGGAAACAATAAATGGCGTGAGTTGAGATGTTCAGAAATTGTAAAAAAGGGTGATATGTAAACAAAAACATGATAATATGGGTATGATAACGTGATCATAACATTAAAATATCATATAGTGCATATCAACGAACATAAAAATGAATCACAGAATAAATATTAGTAGTTTATAAGAAATTAATCAAAATGGAAACAAGAGTATAATATATGAAAGTATAAAATTTGAATAAGGCATGGAATTTTGGCATGTACATAAACATTTAATATCATTCACTATAATTCAAGATCTACATTTAGAACTTCTGAGGGATCTTCATGGGGACTACACCAACAGGGAGGTCCAAACAACTATCCCTAGTCATAGTCATTTCCTTCTAAGGGATTAGATTTCCCCATTTACCATAGTGGATTAGGTTTCCCTATATTCCCATAGTGGATCAAGTTTCCCCATATCCTCAAAGTATATTGGGTTTCCCCATATTTCCATAATGGATTGGGTTTTCCCATATTCTCATAGTGGATCAGGTTTTCCCATTTTCCACAGTGGGTTAAGCCCGTAAATATGAATTCCTTAATTAACTCATGAGATATAGATGTTTACCCATTGTAATGGATGGAGATATAGGTCTCATCCATTACATAATTAAATCATACATACATTCTCCACAGGATCATAAATAATCATATCGTATTTCATGAAATGATATGGGTATCATAAACATGTAATCATTTCTTAGCCTGTGTAAAAGACGCATGTTTCATAATCATTTTATCAATGCATAACCCATGAAAATAATCCTATTTCATATGAATGTAACCCGTAATAGATAAATGGGTTTCATAAACTTCATGAAATCAATAGATAAACCATTTAGAGAGAAAATATGAATAGTTTGGATCATTTACCTAGAAATGCATGAGTAACACCACAAGATGTCATCTTAAGTGGGAAATAATTTATAAAGATATTTTTAAAAACATTTCATGAAGACATTATCCTTTCTTATTTGAAAAATTATTTTTAAAACATAATAACTTTTTGAAAACAATTTTCATGAAAATAAACATGAAAATTTATAAATGAGTATAGAAAAAATTTTGAAAACATTTTTCCTTGAAAACTTTTAAAACAAACTTGAAAACATTTGGAAAACCCTTTTCCTTGAGAACTTATAAAATAATATTGAAAACATTTTAATTTTTTTTTTCATTAAAATCTTATAGAAGAACCTTGAAAACATTTTGAAAACTTTTTTATTTTAAAATATTCTAAAAACATATAAATAAATCTTAAAAACATTTGGAAAACCATTTAATTGGAAAATATTGTGAAAACATATAAATAAATATTGAAAACGTTTTTAAACAGTATCTTTAAAAATAATTTGAATACTTACACAGAATCCTTAAAAAAATTTGAAAAACATTTACATTGATATCTTATAAAGTAATGTTGAATAAATTTTGAAAAACAATTTCCTTGATAACTTATAAAATATGATTGAAAACATTTTGGAAACATTTTTATTTGAAAATAATTTAAAAACATATAAAGAAATATTGAAAAACATTTTAAAACTTATTTCGTTGAAAATATTTTGAAAACCTAAAAAGAAGTCTTGAAATCATTTGAAACCCATTTTATAAAAAAATCATTTAAAAATTAATAATTTTTTTTGAAATAATTGAAATAAATTTCTGGTAAAATAACTTTTTGAAAACATATAAATGACGTTCTAAAAATTATTTAAAACACTTTTTTTATCATAAAAGTTTTTTGAAAAACCTTTATTATTTAAAAAAATTAAATTAAAAATATTTATATAATATCTGGAAAAAAATTTGTTTGAAAATAAACATTTAAACTTAGAACATAATCTTCAAGTAAATTATGGTCATCATGATGATTAAGTACATACAAGTAGAGCATACTTTTTCCACCTAAAAATTTAGAGAAGCGTCTTGATCGTAAATGGAAAAATATATTCCTTTTAATTTTTTTTAAAATGTTAAAACATGGGTAAAAGTTTCAATTAAACTTCCTAGTATAATATTCAAATAAATTGAATTTTTTTTAGAAAACAAGGTTTTGAAAGAACATATATCTCTGACTGAAAGGAAAAATAAAGTCAGATTTTCATAATAACATTTTCTTAACTATATTAAAAACTAAATAGTTGTAAAATTTTACTAATGCATGAATACATCATGAATACACATAGTGGAATAAAATAAATTATATCTCTTGAGATATGTATCATAATATTTCATCAATGGAATCATAATCATAAACAATCTCGATAAACAATGAGATTCTTCCAAAAAAAATTACCACTTGGTAACATTGAATTATACACCCAATGTATGAAAATGAAATTACATGAAGCATAAAATATCATGACAATAATTAGTTTTTTTATATAACATGTAAAATTCAAATATATAAACATCTTAAAATAATATGGGTGTATAACATGGATTGTGTCTCAAAGATGGAAAATTGAGATAAATTTACATTAACGATTTGGTAAATTTTAAAACCTAAAACCCCTAAAATAAATATCATCAAAATTATTTGTGAATTAAAAAAATATTTAGTATAGGAATCATATAATACATATATGGGCATCAAAAACACCACATATAACAAATAGTTGGTGAAAATGGGTTGTGTCTCATGGAAAATAAAAGTTAGAAGAGAAAACCCTTACTACATGAGTAAGTTTAGAATCATGATCCAAATGGGAGAATAAAATAATTTTAATTTTCTAATATAATTTGATAAATTAAAATAATGATACAAAATTTCATATGGAATTATATATACACCACACAAAAGAAACGAGTGGTTAATATGACATGTATCTCATTGAAATTAAAAGTGAGATGAAATCCCCCAACCTTATGTCTTAACACACTTCATACTCATTAAAAAATTATGTATAATAAATATAATTTTATTCTAAATCTACAATATAACTATATTATTATATCTAATATCCTATGATATTTTATTATGACTTTATATTACCTATTTATTATCAACTCAATGTAAATTTTATGTTTCAGGTATTAATCGGTTTGTTTTTCTCCTGTGTTTTGATTTGTTATATTTTCAGTCCTCATAGTTTTATCATGATCTCAAGAATGTAAAACATGATATAAATATCATATATATTTATTATATAAGTATTCAAATTAATCTATAAGACATAAAAATGTTAAATAAAATGCACCGTTTATGGAGACGGTAGGTTGTACGTACTCATGAATGATATTTCCATTTTACTATCGTATTGAAAGAAATATAGTAAATAAAATATTAGTATATAAATATAATAATTAAAGTATATTTATTATGTAATATATATCATATATTGTTTATAAATTCATCCTTAATACATTCCATGTAAAGTCTGAACTAATCACATCGCTTTGAGAAGGCAATAGTCCACACTACCCCAATCTAAGTTATCATATTTATAAAAAATTGAAAGCATGAAGGTATGTGTAATAAAATAATTCCATAAGAGCTAAGAATTAATATATTCCATTTAAAAACATGTTGTGCAATAAATTTCCAAACCACGAGAGTTGGTAATGGACAAAGGAACCACATCATTTCGTGAGGCGATATTTCGTTGTACAAAAGAACTATAAGTTCATTACAAAATAGTCGAAATTTTGTGTAAGTATAAGTAAGAAATTTATAAAAAAAATATCATTATATTTATCATAATTATTTTATAATATTATAATTGAATAAGAATATTTTTAGGGGGTGTATAATGAAAATGATGCAAAATATCTTGGGGAATAATGTTACCCTTTATTTGGGAAACTCCTCTTGGTTATCACCAAAGACCTTCCTTGGATGTATTTCTGAAAAATGGAGGCCTTTATAATTGATGTAGGTATTTAGGGACATTTTATATCAGATATTGGGTTATATATGTGTCTTTATAGTTGTAAATAATTGTGAGAGGTGAGAGCCTTTTTATAGTGGAGGTGGAGTGACATTGTTGGAAATTTTTTAAAGTGAATTCCACCAATGTTTATCCTATTTCATGTGGCACAAATAATGGAAGAAAAATTAGATATATGGGTGGATAGTGTAGAAATATTAATATCCAATGGATTTTGGGAATTTTTCTAGGTTTTGTGTTCCATTATTTATCAGGTTTAGTCCATTGTTGACCAAATTTTATATTAATTATTATAATTAATTTTGATCACATTCGCAAATATTTTTTGTTAGAAACTAAATTTAAATTATTATAAATTATAAATTATTTTGAATAAAAATATTCAATATATTTTTCCAAATTACGGTCATACAATTGGATGAAATTAATTTAAATTTAATCCCACAAATAGGATGACGAAGCGAGTTTTTAAGTAAAATGTTGAAAAGTTTGGTATGTTTTTATATCAAATTTCAATTTTAAATTGATTAAAATAGCCTAAATTGAATTAATAGATGAATAATTAATCTAATTTAACTTTTAGAAAATTAAATAACATAATTTAACCTTTTAAATAAATTAGACATAAAGTTTTTTTTGAATTAAAATTCAGTATTTTCACTATTCATAAAAAAATGAAAGTTAAAGAAAAATACCAAAATGTAACCCTAAGAAAATTTTTATGTTTTTATTAAAAATAATGAACTCCATTTTGACATATAAAACTTATATAATTTTAAATAATTTTATTTAAAATAGGATTGTAATTAAATGGAAGAAAAATTACATTTTATATGAATACATATTTCTATTGATAAAATTGTATTTATTCGTATCTTCTGCTTATCAAATATAAGGGATGACTGTAAAAATATTTGATTGAATTTATAATATATTAAAAAAATTAATCACTAGTTTTTTTTTAAATTTATTAGGATAAAATGGTGTTTGTACATAGAAAAGAAGTTTTCTTAGAAAATGAATTTCTTATTTTGAAATAGTTCTTACATTAATTTATAACTAAAAGGGTTTATTTTATTCACAAGTTTAAATAATATTTTATTAATAACTATATACCAATGTATTGGTGAAAAATATAATAATATTTTAACAATAATATTAATATTATGTTGTAGTTTTGTAAATCTAGGTTTTTCATGCAACAGATATTATTGAAGGAAATCGACATTGCATGTAACATAGGCCAAACATTAGGGTGTGTATATTGAAAACTAATCTAAGTGTTGTGTGTAGTGAAATATTAATTAGGTGATTCATAAAAAACAATCTAGACAGATTTATTTCATATAACAGAAGCTATATTTAGAGTTGAGTGAAATGAAAAATATCAACAATATTAAATTAATTTGAAAAAAAATCACAAAATCTCAGAGTGTTACATTATTAGTGAAAATTTTTTTATTGTGTTTATGGTTAAAATTGTTAACTATGATATTAAAACAAAATATATGGTATAAAACACCACTTAAACCTAGAAAAATATTTTTTATTTATGAGATTCAAACCACATTCATCATTAAATTTGAATCTCTGTCCATTTGGAAGTATTTTTCTTGAGTATGAATTTATTATATTTTAATATTTTTAGAAACTCCAAGAGATCCCCTCTCCCTGCTTATAAGAGGGATCCCATACTTTATTTTATTTACACCACTTTTATCAATATAGCTCGAATAACCCCATAAAAATCACTTCTCAAATTTCATATTCATGAAGTAGAGGTGTTTTTCTTCTTATAAGAAAATTACAAGCGTCCTTAAGAAGGAATATAAAGGAGGCATACCAAAGAAGAAGTAATCGTATGACCTAACATATTTCAATTTGTTTATTCATATACCACCTATAAATATGTGATATTATTCATAAAATAATAAATTAATTATCCTCCAATGTTATTATTATTTTTAAAATACATTAATTCATACTTTGTTTATAAAATGGAATGTGAAAGTGTCGCTCATACGTACATACGACTTACTGTTTCCATCTAGATATATAGTTAATTTTCCATAACCATATTTAGTGGAAGGTTATTAATATGATTTTAATGTTTATATATGATATTTATGAAATAACATAGCCTCTATAATTATAATATCAAATCTACCAACTTACATTACAAACTGTGGCTAAATAATAATGTTTCTCTTGTGTATGTGTGGACTACCACCTACATGAAGTGATATGCTTTTTTTCATTTTCAGTTTACATATATGGTAATATAGATATATTTAAAGAATATATATGTTATATATGATATAATAATTATTCTATATTGGTTATTTATTATTTAACTTTCTTTCATTTCATCTATCAAATAGTGATAAAAATGTTCATGCATACATATGACGAACCATATCCATAAATGATGTCATTAATTTTTATATCTCTATCATTTATGGATGACTATAAATATATTTGTAATTTATTTAACTTATTTTTATATCACATTTATCATTCTAGAGATTATGGAACCATAGTCAATGAAAAAGGATCGTAACTATAAAACCAAATCCTCTAGGATAAATGACATAGTTACCACCTAGAAATTGAAATTTTAATAAATAATTATTAATAATTGGGAGTTGAAATGATATAATTGAATCATATATGATACTATAAGTATTGAAATGATTCTAGTATATAATTATAATAAATTTAAATATATTATACATTAGTTTAGAGTACACATGAAGTAAGTGTAACTTGAATTAACGGTTGTATGTGACAATATCATTGATTAATAAGATTAGTTATGATTAAAATTATGTTGATTAAATTTCATGATCTATCTCCCAAAAATATAACAAATTTTATTATTATATAGTTATTTCTAGATATTTTAGGTTTTCCTATCATTTTTTTCTCGTTATGTACTCAATATACTGAAAGAATATTTTTAAGGAAACCCAACTTCATTTCTCTATTCGGTCAAAAATATTTTTTCTTTTGTGTCCGTGTTTTATAAAAACACTTTCAAGAGTTTTTCTCCAATTATCCAATTATTTATTAAATATAATTTTACCCATGTTTTAATTTTTTTTAAAATGGTCTCAAATGAATCTTCTTAACACTTCTCAAATGAGGTACTTTTAAATTTTATCAAAAATTTGAAAGGAATCTTTTTATTAACATATATTACATGAACAAAATTTTCCATCCCCATTACCACTCAATATTTTAAAGAACCCTTCATAAATTTCTTAGGTTATTTTGAAATAAAATGTTTTCCTTAATATTTTGGAAATGATTTGATCATAAATAATTGATATAAAATTGAAATTTTATTTTTCTCATGAAATATTAAAAGTGTTATTTAAGGAATTTAAATCTAAGATGAATTTTTTTGATGTTTCTTATGATTTTCTAAGGGTATTGTTCAATGATACCATCATTATTATTTATCTGAATGGATTATGATTATTCCGATTCATTTTTTATGTAACCTATTTCCTTTTCATTGGTTATTATATAATATTAAAGATCTATGATCTTTTATTACACATATGAATGGATTATGATTATGTGATGTGTGGGACCAAAATTATATATCAACCTAATTAATTGGGTAATGATGTATAAGTCATGTGATAATGTTTTTATCCAAGAACCGTATTTTTTGTTCATAATATTATGCATGGAACTAGTTTTCACATTTTTAAGATTATGTGTGGACATGGTTTTCATTTCCAGAATATTTTTTTGTCGAAAATATGTTCATTTCCATAATATTATATGTGGAAATGGTTTCAATTACATGATTTTATGTCAGGGCTTGGATTCAAATCCATAACATAATGAGTGAAAATATTTCTAATTATAATTTTTCAAAATTTTAAAAGATTTATTTTTACACATTCATATTTCTATATCATGTTCGCCTATAACATCGCTAATTACTGATGATTCTACACTATTATAAAAATTTTATATTAATATGGTAATTTTTTATGACATGGATCATGTTTATGATATATAGAAAATTGTATATGAACATCCTAGTTTATGAGCATGATCTCATACCGTTATTCTTATCTTATTATCATGTATGATCATTGATTGATATCTCTGATGGTTACCCTTATTAAGAATCACAACTCATGCATTCTTATGTTTATCCATTCACATGTTTAGTAAAATTATTTTTTGTAGGGTATGCATAAAAATAATTCTACGTGGGAAACATTGAATATATTTCTTGGAATAAGAGTATTACTTATCTAGTAGTGAAATACAATAAACTTTTACAATTCCATTATGGATATTAAGGTTATGTCGTTAGTATTTATTAAAAACATATAATATTTATAAATAGAAATATCAATCCTTTATACTCCATATAACTAGTCATCATTATCAATATATTTTAAATATATTTTACCCTTATTATGACCCTAAAAAATGGATTTCATGTACATATATCATTCTATATATAGTTTACACTAATGCCTCTGAGAATTTATATACATTTCAAACTATGTTACATCATATGGGAACACTTTTAAAATAGTAACCTTAAATATTTTAGACATTCTGTAAACTCATTTAAATATGATATCAAATAAACTAGAATGACCTAAGCCACCATGTCCCCACCAAGACCTATGGTAATCTATGTGTTCCTCCCCAATCCCATATCCAATAGGCCAGGGGTTGGTGACTATCCCCATTAAGGATTGATACATATATGGGTGGCCATAGACTATAAGTTTTTTGACAAATATATATAACCAACCATATAAAAACCACAACCATTGGGATATACATAATTAACTAGAATGGTAAATATGAATTGTATCCTTGATAAACATCCAATTGAAAATAAAATACAAATTTTGTTACCATGGTACAAAATATAAAGTATTATAACCAATAAAATTAACTAAATATGAGTGGATGGTAAGAGAGATCACAAATCCTCACCAAATCCAACCTAATAAATTATATAAATACATACTATAGGGACCAAGTATCTTCATCTCCACTAGAAACATACCCATTGAAATCGTTACCAACCTATGAACTATCTATAAAGGAATTTTTTTTTGAATAAATAAAGTGTTGAGGTGTGTATAATAAAACAGAATGGGATTTCCAAAAAATGGGAAATAAGATGCAATTCATCTCATAACTAATGTCTAATAAATATAACAAAAAACCCACAATAATATAGGAAGAGTGAAATATAGGGAATGATATGTGACTTAACTCCCAAGAAGTACAATAATGGAAAACCCACAAGAGTACATTAGATGACCTAATATTCTACTTGTTTCATGGAATAATGACTCCACTAGTCTATCCCATTCCTCAACGTAAATCCTAATCACTCCAATCATCAGTGAAAAGGTATGTCAAAGGATAGATGGTAAGAACAAAGGGGACCATAATCCAAAATACCTTATCATAAATAGGGGATCAAATCAGGATGATCCCACACTAAATTGGGTTTATTAATCCATGATATGCACTATATAAATCAACACCACTAATCTACTGACACACATGGCGTTCATCCTTAATTATTGTTGTATATTTCTTCTTAAAACAATTCTTATTTCCATATAAGTCCCATATCAACATCTGACTATTAGAATCTATTTTCTAGAGTATAATCAAATCAGGGGAACCAAAAAACACCATAAGGGATTTATACTAGTCAAGGGAGATACCAACACTATATATGGGTGACTTTCACCCCCTTACACAAGTGTTTTCCCTTCCCCATCTCATTATATGGAGATGACACTACCTCTATAGTTAAAGGGAGAAAAATAAATTCATATGACTATATAGTATCTTAGGGGAAAATCAATAACTAGAATGGTGTATCCTTACCAGCATAGCTCAAATATATAAGATTAGTACAGAACATGGGAACCCAAATAAACCAGTGAAATGAAAATTCCAAATTATATAAACTATATTGCTTCTCAAATTTGACTACCATCATACAACTATTCCATAATTAGAATAGGGGACTCACACACCATTGAATTACATAAAATGATAGAGTGTTACGAACCCCTAAGGGGGTCCTCAAATCTCAGCATGGGATATACTCAATCAAGGAGAGTATCATACCCTTATAGGTAACTATTATGCTATATCTCAAAGGTGGGAAATTTAAACCATTTCTAGCATCGTGAAACTTGACCCTACATCAATGAGGGATTATTGACTCTATCAACATAAGGGATGTCCAACACATAGAAAATAATAATAATCCCAATAGAATACATAAATTTGTTATTAATAGCACTCCAACATCATAGTCCTTGAAATAAATATTTTAATTTAATTTCCATTGAGAGTTTTCCTTAATTATCTCATTCCATGTCCCAAAACAACTCATGCAGTGTTATTTGGAATAGATGAAATCCCCCTGCCAAAAACTAAACAAATCACAAATCCCATAGTGTAATTATTGTGTATGAACAAATACATATCATCGAATATAACCATATACACTATATCAAACCCTTGGATCATGGGAACAAGGATATCTCCTTGTATTTAATGTAAATGTATAAATCCATTTGGACATCATTGTTTTAATGATGGTGAAACCAAAGAATACCCTGGACTATTTTATTTTATATCCTCCTCATCTATTAAGGGATCCATAGTTTATAATGAACTCCAAAAGGGTATCAATCTCCAAATTAAATGTGTGGGTCCCAACATCGATCTGGTATTCACAAACAACCGAAACATATCTCACCAATTGCATCTAATAGAGAGGTAGGACCCACCGTTGAAATCACTGTGGAATGATAATCAGAATAGACTTTTTACTTGTCCAAACATAAAATCTATGTGAAAGAATATAAAATTAACCACTAAGGGGAAAGGTATACAGTTTCTTCTAGGGGATAACTGGCTTGTACACATATGGTCTCCCAATGGTATTGTACCAAAACCCCCGAATCATGTAAATACACAATACATATTATGGATTTCTAATTACACAGTGTGTGATTCTACACAAGACCCCAATATATTTAGTCTCATACTATACCTCATATACTCTTAAGATCATGACATATAAAACCCAATATATTCTTTTTTCATGTAATGTTTCTCATACTATATTGTGTAACCCATATGAAAGGACACACTATATGTTACATGGGGTGTATTAGAATGCATAGTACCACACCACAATTTTTGTACTAAAGGCCCTATATGTTTCTTGTGTATGATATAAATTCCATGAGAGTATCCATATTCGTCCCAAACTTCTATAAAAAATGACATAGCATTTATTCTAGAAGTGCACATTGTGTGATTGGGAATTCCAGATGGAGGAATTCTATAATGTAGTTTGAACTTCCCATTTATTTGGATTACTGTTCTATATTAGTAATAACCCATCCAAAAAGAGTTCAAATCCAAAAACAATAATTTAAAATGATGATAAAGTATAAATTATGAAAATTAAAATATTAATTTTTAACTCATGTAGAATCATGAAATATTAATTTTTCACATGTTGATGATCCATTCTCCATCTCCACTACCTTTTGATTAACAATTCTAATATTCCTCTATTGTGATGAATTGACCCATATATTCTCTTATCCCATATATATCCTTCAAATAAAATAGGGCGAGGGAGGTATCTTTAAACATGTGAAGGGGTAGATCCTTAATGAGAAGTAGAAAACTAAAAATAAAAAAATAAAATAAAGATGGATTAAAGGCCTATCCCAAGACCTTAAATACAGAAAAAGTATATAAATTGTCAAGGTCATCTTCTAAACATAATTACATGGGTAAAAATCACCTATAAATTATAATACAACCACAAGAAAATATTTCTGATGGATTTATATTTGGAAAATTCTTATGTTTCCCTTCTCGAAGGTTCATGGATTTGACACTCAAAAATGATTTGTGTCCTCTATATGAGAAACCCTAAGTTTCTATATCCTACCTAACTCTAAGAACATTATCCTAAAAGAATTGGTGGATAACCAATAATACCATTAATATTTTTCATGTATAAATATGATACACCCTCTCATGAGTGCCTCAATATTCATAAGGTCCAAAAATTTATGAGGACATAGAATAAACCCACTCAGGAACACATCCCCTTTCGATTAATTTGATTAGTGGTTTAAATATTGAGATTCTCATTCCTCCATAATGGATAGACAAACTAAAACCATCCTTGTGAAAGATACCATCAAAATAAGTTCTCACCACTCACGAACTACATTAGGGTATTCCACCAAAATTCTTTTTCTTTCCAACAGGGGATCCCTATCAATAAGAGCATAGAAAAAACTATGTACTATCGATATTAGGAAAATGAAGTTTGTTAAATAAGGAATATACCATGAGGGAATTGAGATACTAACATTTAAATGGAATATTGAGAATTTTTTCATGTAGATACAATATAAAAGTATCAAACTCTACCACTAAGTTACTCAATAAAAGCACTATTTCAGATCATAAGGTTTTCAACAAATTTTAATCAATAGATAACAAGTTACACACGTTGATATCGTATAGATTAGGGAAATAGGATGAAATTGATCTTATCATCCATTTTAATAAAACTATTTCAAGGAAAAAACATTCACCAGTAACCTTATCTAGGTTCTCATCCACTACAGATAGCCCAATCAATTTCTTTCGTACCCCATGATGAAATCGTCCCCAAAACTCAAGTAACTGAAACAAAAATCTAGAGGACTGATTCCCCACATTAAACATCATTATATTACATAGGAAATCTTATAAAAATTTAACTTTCTGTTTCGAATTCTTTCACACAATAAGGAATATTGGCTGCATGGTTAGGTTGATAATTTCATTGGTCGAACTCACAAGGACTACACAAAATCCATTTTGTACATAAATAGTTCTAGATCAAAGTAAATCCTAGAGAACATATAAATGGGTTGGTCTTCCAGAAAAAGTAGTTTAAGTGAACTAGAAAAACTATTATTTAGTTCCTCAATATCAACTGAAATAGTCTATTTACAATCTCTATGATCTTAGTATACTCTCTCTAAACTATTAAGAAGATTCCACAAAACAAATCCACCATTAATTGTTCTTGGAATGGGTGAATGATTAAACATGGTATTTAATGCTATAAACAATCCTACTAGGAACAAATAAGCTCCAAATAGACTCCCAAATAAAATCTAGGTATATAGAGTAGAATATATACTAGGTTAAAACTCACTAGTCCTAATGAATTCTATACCCAACAGATTAACTCACAACACCCATATCCCACAAAACAACTAGGGCATCTGATGAATTGGAAAAGAAACTATGAGTCAGCAAAAAAAATGATATAGAGGCCCAACTATTTCTGAGGGAAAACACTAAATCATCTCTTAGATGATGGAGTATCCCTACATCTATAACTAAATGATTGATCGTCTAAAACAATCATCATTCATGAAGCCATGCTCACTGAATAGTGAAATAACAAGTTTCAGCTTCCTTAGGGTTGTATTTGCTCATCAGTTGGATCTCAATACTTGATTAAAGTGTAATGGTTCCAATCCCATAAATCAAAAAAGAACCTGATTAGGATATTCACCAACCAAAAATTAAACTACAGGGGGTCATCCTTTAATAATTATATCATCACAAATCCTTTTTATACCATGGAAGGATCCAAGAAAAACAACTCTTCAAAAACTAACCCACATAGATGGTGTAAATAAGGGTCTATGGTAGCCTCTAATAAGATCATTTTACTTAATGTGATAGTTAAGTCTCTACTAGGATAACTCAAACCCAATTAAATTATGTAATAACAAGAGGATATATCATGTTGGTGCTAACCAATAGTAGTATTACCGTGAAATATAGTATGTGGAATCTTAAACCACATTGGGAACAACTCTATTACTACCCTCCAAAGCACACACCTATTTTTGGTCCTAGAAAGTAACTCCCATAACAAAGATAGAACCACCTAGAGGGGGAAGAAATTGGATAAATTTATTAACCACCTCATGCTATGATACAATCAGTAGGATAATCATTATCCTTCAATATTTTATTTTTCTATGGATAGGTCACCAAAGTATGGAAACCCCACTTGAATAAGGGGTAAATATCTAATCAATCTCATCTTTCCATGGTTTGCCTAATTGAAATTCAAATAACCATATCCATCATCCTCTAAATAAAGGATCCAATTTGGATACACCAACACTTTCCAAGGATTATCTTGGGGATACTCTCACAACTATAAAATGTCAAATAAAAATTTTCCACCAAATAAACTCTTTTTATTCACTGAACTATATCGAAGGACCCAGACCTCACAATGTTTCTATGAATTGATCGAGGGGTTTACAGAACTCACTAATGGGTTACCCCACAACCAAACTGTTATGGGTGTAATCAATTAAAGAGTTAAATAACTATACCCTTCGTAAAATTAAACATTGACCTCTATAGACAGAGGAACTGAAACTAATCTTATAGGGTAGTTTTAAATCATCTATAGTAAGGGGGCATGCACCTCATCAGGATCGATGGAGTATCAACCCCATGCACGAATAAAGAAACCATAATTGTAATGACCTATAATTTTATCAATGGAATTCCCTTCTTATAATTATTCCTTATAAAATAATCACTTTAGGAAGGACAATGAAATATCATGATACTAAGTACTATATGATCATTAAACATAATTTTGACACTTCTGTGTTCTGAATTTCAAAAATAGGACAAACACGGTTGTGTTTGGGGTGTTTTTGGGAGTCTAATAGAAAAAAATTAATTTTTAGTGAATAGTAACATACCCTTATGAATATTAATTTTACCCTTATGAATAGTAAAATCACCTATTATATTATATATGTTGGATTTATGTGAAAGTACGATGTACTTATGTTATGGAATATGTAAATAAATGTTTTAGAAATATATTTTTAAAGTAAATTATGATTTTGATTAAAAATTAAATTAATCATATTTAGAAAATTATTTTTTAAAAATGGAAATAATTTTTTTATTCTACATGTCTAAAAATGGTTAGGGTGAATTTTTGGGATTTTTCCAAAATACCTGAAATTTTAACGAATAGTGAAATACTGTAATTTTGAAAATACGATAAATACATTAATTATAGATACATGTATGAAGTTCTTGTGATGTAAGACAAATTGGTTATAATACATATGAACTTATTACTATCATTGTTCCTAGAATAATGACTATTACTTTTCAAGTGGAGAAATAATAAATTAAAGAATATAATATTGAGAAAACCCCTCTCCCCTCTACTATAAATACCACCCTTCACAACCTGATTTTCCTACACCTCTCAAGCATCAATACGTGTCTAAAATATTCCCAAACATCTTCTCTATTCCCTCCCTCATGTCGAAGAGCTTCTAGTCTCATCAAAAGACCAATACAAGGTTCCTTAAGAAGGATGCAAGAGGTAATTAATTACTCTATCTTTTCTGTTAATGTCCTTTCAAGGTCAAGTTCTTTTCATAATCTCCCCCACCTATCCTCATAAACATGGCATGTTATCTCTATTGATATAAATATACAGGAATTTTATTTTACAAATGGAATAATATATCATCCCAACCCCTTCTCCTCTTCGTTTTATTTTAGAAAGGAAAACGTTTTTGTGGGGTGTTAATTTATCACCATCAAGAACAACAAGTTTTCATTTTCATTTACCACCTTAAGTTCTGGTCATGAATCCATTTTTATGGTTGAACCAGATTATGTTATACGTATTATGTCCCATTTAATGTTCTAGAACTAACTTATGTAGATATTACTAAATTATTAAACAAAAAAAAATTGTTGTGGTCGAAAAACCTCCCCAATTCACCCTAACAATCATCATTAAATTATTACCTAACGATTCATTCACATGATATATAAAAAAATTATTTATGATATAATCTCAAGTTATGTAACAACATATGTAAAATATAATTACAATTATGGATATTTATTCATGTTTTAAATGAACTTCCATACATGAATACAAATTAACCGCTCAATAAAACTATTAAAACAAACATTTATGAACAATGAATTTAAACATCATAACTCATAAAAAATCCCATAAATGTACATGATAAAAATATTATGAATCTTATTAATGTATAAAGGGTTCTATAATTATTAATTAATTAACTTATGTGCTTATACAGAACATTAAAGTGAATAAATCATTTGGATACAAGTTAAGGGGAAATTCCAAAAGCCAACTTTCTTTGTTCAGATTGTCCCTCTTTCACTCTATTTTAAATATGGTTACTCCTTAAAAATTATTTTTTCATAATTATATTACCTTTTCTGGGATATAAATTTTTTCCACTAGAGTTTATGTCAAACAATTGTTTTTCCAAAATAAATATTCTTTTAAGAACACACCTTTTACTTCTCACTCAAGTTTGATGGTTCTTGTAACAAGTATGTTATTCCCTCATTCTTTTGAGAACCCAAGGTTTATGAATGTGTTCTTATGAGTTGAAACCCATTCCATTGCATTGTTATTTATATTCTAGGTTGATATATTTTCTATGTGGAATTCAGAATAATGAAAATGTAATGAAGTGATAGGTGCACCCAGAATTATATAGCGCAATATGAGTTTTTAAATGTGATGGGTGCACCCGGAATTATACAGATCTCCAATGCATTGGTTAAAGTGATTAATCTCATGAATTAATGTAAAATTATGTGTGAAAATTATGTTTTCTTTGTACATAACTATGTGTGGTATATGACCACTATGACATTATTTTTCATTTTTATGCACTGCCACATTCCTTTCCATTATATAATGATTCCTCTAATGATTTTTGAGGATGATGTTATGATTATGATCACCCCATGATATATTATTATTATCTATCCTATTACTGGGATTTTATATCCCCCATTTTTATGTATATCCTTCTGTGATTATATGTACTAAAGAGTTTTCATGGTATAATAAGAAGCCGGAAAAGAATGAATGAAATAAATGTTTATGCTTGATGTTGTAAATGTGTGTATGGTCATAGTTTTCCTAAGACACTAAACCTCCGGATCATCATGATGTAATACTATTGTGTTTTTTATCTTCATAATGATTTAATATTAATGTAATTAATGTTTGGGTCTCTCTAGTTGGTATCAAAGGAAAGGTTTAGTTAATTTGGGAATTATGATTAGTGAACCATAGAGAAAACCTCTAGTATTAGAAAAAGTAAAAATATGCACACGAGAATCTTAACATTAGGATCCCATAAGATATGATTTAAGTGTAAATTTTTAAAACTGATAAGTTATTCATGACTCTTTAAGATAATTTTTTTCTAGCATTTTCTATTTTATAAAATGGTGGGAACCAAGAGAAACCAGGCCAATTACCCGTGCGAGGGAAAATGCAACGATTAATCAAATGACATCTCAATTCATTGGGAGGTGGAGTTAAAAACTTCATGAAAATTATTACCCATCTATCTCTGGTTACGAACAATAAAAATAAAAATGGTGAATGTCCTCTTTCAATAAAGAGGGAGAAACTGGTTGTCGTGGGTTTTATGCGGGAATGACCATCGACGTTTAGTGGGTCTCCCAATCAACTAATTGTGGAAAAGTGGGTCAACTCCATGGAGAAAATATTTTCTATGAATCACTATTCTAGAATGGAGAAGGTGACTCTGTCCTTTTATCATCTAGATAGAGAGGCTGAAAAATGGTGGGATTTGGTTAAGAACACCAAGCCAGCTGATGAAATAGAAGGGATGGAATGAGAAGAATTTAAGATCATGTTTATTAAAAATTATTTCCAACGAACTCTTTATATGAAGATGGAGATAGAATTCATAGAGCTCAAGAAAAAACAATGAGAATATATTATTACCTACTAAGAAATTTTCTCATTGGTTTTAAGGTATGCTCTGGGTTTTGTTATAAAAAATTATAGAAAAAATTGATAGATTCTTTAGTGGATTAAAATAACAGCATAAAAAGGTTCTTGAAATTTGAGACTTTGGGAGTTATGAAGATGTTGTTTGATGTTCTCTCAAAGTGAATATGGAGTTTGGATAATGGTCTCATAGATACGAGGATAATAAACGAAAGATAGAATTTCAATCTAGATGATCTAATGATAAAAGTGGGAAGAAAACTCAACGAACCACATGCCAAATATGTGGGAAGTTGCAGCATGGGAACTACCACAATGGGATGGAGAAATTATTCAAGTGTGGGAAAGAAGGCCACCATTCTAAAAAGTGTCCAAAAGACATGGGGAGGAAGGATAATGTAGTGGATGAAAGGAAATACCCACCAATGGACCAATGCTAAAACTGTAGGGAGCCAGGGAACTGTGCCAGACAGTTCACTAAACTTTGATTCCTAAAGGTTAATTAGTGTTAGTAGCTATAAAATACAAAGAAACAAGGTAAGGCTTATGAAATCACCACTACAAAAGTGGAGAAAGATAATGAATTCGTACAAGGTACACTTCCTATTCACTCAAGAATGGGAAAAAGACTTATTTGATTATAGTTCTATGCATTACATTATATCTTGAAATATTTATATAACTATAGAATAAAATCCCCAAAACCTTGATGTATATATATCTATAAAAACACCAAGTGGTGAAATCATTACAACCCATGTGTTTGACTCTCCTCCTATTAACATATGTGGGAATAATCTTCTATAGAATCTAATAATACATCCCTTGTCAGAATTAGACACTATAATGGGAATGGATTGGATCTCATTATATAGAGCACATATCAACTATCGGGAAAAGGAAATATCTTTTCATATTCTAAATGATCCCATGTTCCTCAAAAAATGTAATGAAGTTCACAAATCTCTTTTGAAAAATCATTTAATAGTGTTGGTGTTGATAACCTATAAAGTAGAATTTCTCTCCCAAATAGTTGAGCCAAAGGATAGTGTCAAACTTGTGGAAATTCCTATTTTGATGGAACACAATGATGTATTTACTGAAGAGTTACCCAAACTTCCCCCAGATAGTAAGGTAGATTTATCCATAGAACTCATATCCGAAAATACACCTATCTCAATGTGTCCATATATGATGAATCCTATCGAACTGGAGGAGTTAATGAAGCAACTATACGAGAATTTGGAAAAAGGGTTCACATACCCTAGTGCATCACCTTGGGTTTTTCTAGTGCTCATTGTGAAGAAGAAGGATGGAACAATGAGGTTCTGTATCGATAATCGAGAACTCAACAAAATCAGCATAAAGAACAAGTATCATCTTCCAAGGATAAGTGACTTGATCGTTTAGTTAAAAGGAGAATAATACTTCTCAAAGGTGGATATTTATAATAGATATCATTAGTTAAAGTTTATGAAGGAAGATATTCATAATACTTTCTTTCGTACATGGTATGGGAACTATGATTTTTTGGTGATTCCCTTCAGACATACTAATTCCCCATAAATCTTCATGTAATTGATAAATATAGTCTTTAGAAATTACCTCAATGAATATTTGGTAGTTTTTATCAAATATAATATCATCTACCACAAGATCAATGAGGGGCATGAAGAACATCTAAGACTTGTGTTAGAGATATTGAGAAAAGAGAAGTTGTATGCCAAGTTTAGAAAGTGTGACTTTTGGATGAAGAATTTCATGTTCTTGGTACATGTGATCTCAAGTGATAGAATTTATATAGACCCTTCAAAAACAAAGGCAATTGAGGAATAAATGAGACCCTCTATTGTCATAGAAATTCATAGTTTTCTTGGATAAGTTGGGTACTACCAGCCTTTTGTGAGAAATTATTCACGATTGTCAAGCCTACTAACAAAGTTAACAATGAAAGGGGTGAAGTATTTATAGAAGAACTAATTTGAGGGAAACTTCAAGGATCTAAAGAGAAGACTGATCACTTCACTTGTACTCAGATTACCAACAAGTGGAGAATGTTTTGTGATATATAATTATGATTCAAAGAAAGGTTTTGGTTTTGTACTCATGAAAAAAAATAATTTTATAGTCTACGCCTCATAGTAGTTGAAGATCTAGGAGAATAACTTCCCGACACATGATCTAGGGAAATAATCCATGATTTTTTCCTTGAAAATCTGGTTGCACTACCATTATAGTGAGAAGTGTGACATATACACCGATCACAAGAGTGTAAAGTATATATTAACAAAAAAGGAGCTCAACATGCGTCAAAGGAGATAGTTAGAGATAATCTAAGATTATGATTTATCTATTCATTATCATCCGGGAATAGCGAACAAGGTAGCTGATGCTCTTAGTAGAAAAGAACATGCTCTTCTATCCATGTTAGGAATTGAGAAAGACACTATCTTCTTGGATATGAAAAGGATGGATTTGGAAATCATAAAGGTATATGATGCATCCTACCTTTCCCAAATGATCGCATAACCATATATCCTAGAGAAGATTAAGGAGGCACCAAGGGATGATATAGAGTTACAAAATAAGGTGAATGCAGTAAAGGAAGGGAAGCTGTATGAGTTCCGTATCAACGTTGATCGTTTGATTTGGTTTGGAATGCAGATGTGTGTGCCCTAATCACCCGGATTAAAGATGGAGATACTGGAAAATGTATATAGATCAACATTATCTATCCATCTTGGTAGCCCCAAGATGTACCCAAATCTCTCTGAACGCTTCTTGGGGGATAACATGAAAATGAAGATTGCATAATATATCTCCAGGTGCTTAGTATGTTAGCAAGATAAAGAAGATTGAAAAAAAATCCAAAGGGATGATACAACCATTGTATATACCCATGTGGAAATGGGAGAATGTTATTATGGACTTTGTCATGGGTCTATTAAATATGTCCAAGGTAAATAATGTGATATGGGTTGTTGTTCACAGATTAACCATGAATTCACATTTTATCGCTATTCGGTAAGATCTCTTGCTTGAACAACATGAAAAGATGTATGTGAAGGAATTTGGGAGACTGCATGGTATTCCAATCTCGATTAACTGTGATCATGATCTCTAGTTCACATATATATTCTGGAAAAGTCTTCATCATGCCTTGAGTACTAAATTGAATTTCATCATAGCCAATCACCCTCAAATTGATGTCCAATCTAAAAAGACTATTTAGTTTTTCAAAGATATACCCGGATCCTACTCTCTATAATTCAAAGTTGGACATGATCAGCATCTCTCATTGGTTGAATTATCACAAAACAATAGCTTCCACTTGAGTATTAAAATGTCACCATAATAAGCTCGATATGGAAAGCGATGTAGGACTCTATCATGTTGGGAAGAAGTTAGAGAATGAATGCAACTTGGACCTAATCTTGTGCAAGAGATGACAGAGAAGGTTCAAATCATCCAAAAACATATCAATGCAGCTCATAGTTGGGAAAAGATCTATGCAGAAAGCCATCTAAGGGACTTAGAGTTCAAAGTTTGAGATAAATTGTTCCATTAAATATCACTATGGAAGAGATTCATGCGATTCAAAAAGAAAGGGAAGCTAAGCCCATGGTATATTGGCCCTTTTGATATCCTTGAACACATAGGATCCATGTCCTATAGGATTTCACTTCTACTAAATATGGCTCAAGTTCATTATGTGTATCACATATCACTCATGAGGAAGTACATAATAGATCCCTCACATGTATTGAACTCAGAGGTGGTATATCTAGAAGATGATATCTCCTATGAGAAGCATCCAGTGAAGATTCTGGGGCGCATATATAAGGTTATACGAAACATGAAAAACCACCTTGTAAAAGTGTTATGGAGCCACCATAAGTTTGAATAAGCAAATTGGGAAAAGGAGGAGGTGATGAAGAAAAATTACACTCACCTGTTTGTGTAAAAAAAATTGAAGGTGAAATTTCATAAGGGGTAAGAATGTAACGACCTGAAGATATATCAATGAAATTACCTTCTTATAATTATTCCTTGTAGTATAATCACATTAAGAAGTCCAATGAAATATCATCATACTAAAAACTATATGATCGTTGAATATAATTTTTCCACTTATATGTTTTGAATTTCAAAAATTTAACATACACATGTGCGTTTAGGGTATGTTTTGGAGTCTAATTGAACAAACATAATTCTCGTTGAATAGTAACTTACCCTTATGAATAGTAATTTAACCCTAATGAATAATGACATACCCTTATGAATAGTAAACTCACCTATGATAGTATATATACAGGGTTGAAGTGAATGTATGATGTACCTATGTTTTGGAATATAAAAATAAATGTTTTAAAATTTGTATTTTTCAAGTAAATTTTGATTTTAATTAAATATTAATTATATCAATTTAGAAAATTATTTTTGAAAAATGGAATTCATTTCTGGATTTTACGCGTTGGAGTACGGTTAGGGTGAATTTTTGGTATTTTTCTGAAATACTAGAAAATTTGATGAACGGTGAAATACTATAATTTACTAAATATGATAGAAACATTAATTATATTCATGTATGATGTTATAATGATGTAATCCCAATTTTATTGAACTTACATGCACTTATTACTATTATTCATCCTAGAATCATCACTATAACTGGTCTTGTGGAGAAATAATAAATTAATGAATATAATTTTTTGAAAAACCCTCTCCCCTCCACTATTAATACCACCCTTCACACCATCATTTCCTCACACCTCT
Organism: Viscum album; assembly: GCA_963277665.1. Taxonomy (NCBI): domain Eukaryota; kingdom Viridiplantae; phylum Streptophyta; class Magnoliopsida; order Santalales; family Viscaceae; genus Viscum; species Viscum album. The sequence continues at coordinate 794,690,918 of OY728126.1, read as the reverse complement.
CAAGATTTAATACTTTTATAAAATTTTACAAAAAATATTCCCTATTCCCTCCCCTACATCCATTATAATTTGTTCTCATATAAAGAACAAACCAAGGTACCTTAAAGAGGATTCAAGAGGTAATTCATCTCTCTCTTCTCCTTTAATTGCCTTTCAATTTAAAGTTCTTTTCTTAATCTCTCCCCACCAATAATCATCCACATGGTATCATAACTCTAGTATCTAATATATACTATAATTTTATGATACTAATGAGATAATATATAATCTAACCCTCTTATTTTCTTCTTTTCATTTTTTAAAGTAAAATGTTGTTTGTGAGGTGTCATTTTATCACCTTCAAGAATGACATGTTTTCATTTTAATTTACCACATTCATATCAGGTCATGAAACCATTTTTATAGTTTAACCAGATTATTTTATATTTATTATATCCTATATAATGTTCTAGAACTTACTTATGTACATATTACTAAATTATTAAACAAAACAAGTTTGTTGTAGTAAAAAACGTTCTAATTAACCCAAACATTCATCATTGAATTCTTATCTAAAGAATTATTCTCATGGTATATAAAAATGTTATTATAATATAATTTCATGTTTTTTAAAATCACAAAATAAATATAATTACAATTCTGGATGTATATAAACATTTTAAATCAACTTCCATTCATGAATACAACTGATCTGCTCAAGAATACTATAAAATCGAATATTCTCGAACAACGAATTTAAACTCCATAACACAGCCAAAATCACATAAATGAACTTAATAAAACATTAATAAATTTTATTAATGAATAAAAGGATATTTAATTATTAATTAATGAATCTATGTTGGTTATATAGTACATTAAAGTGAAGAAATCATTCAGATACAATGTAGGTGTAAATTCTTGAACCCAATATTTTTTCTTCGGGTTCTCCCTCCTCCACTCAATTATCGATATGGTTACACCTTGAAAGTCATTTTTCATCTTTTACATACCTTTTTTGGGAAATAAATTTTTTATATTGGATTTTATTTCAAATAAAATATTTTAAAAAAGAACGCTTCTTTTAAGAACACACCTTTGACTTCTCACTCAAGGTTTATGGATCTTGTATCGAGTATGTTATTCCTTCTTTATTTTGGGAACCAAAAGTTTATGAATGTTTTCTTAATAGTTGAGACCCATTAAATTTATTGTTTATTTATGTTCATGATTGAAATATGTTCTATGTGGCATGAATGATAATTAAAATGTTACGATGTGATGGGTGCACCCAGAATTATATAGCACAATATGAATGTTTGAATGTCAATGGATCTTCTCTCTAGGGTTCCCCCTACTGTCGCCTTCCACATCATCGCCTTAGGTCGGAAACGGCTTCTCTCTGGGCTCTGATGTTCGTTTCTCTTACAGTGTGTGCGTCCTCATCCAGTGGTGACGTCGCAGATTCCTGGGCGACCAACGGTTCCTTCCATCTTTATGCCCTATCCTCCGAATTGGCTTGGGTTTCCCAGTAGCACTGTGAAGGTCCAGAGGTCGAGTTATGATACTACGGTCTGAGGCTTAAAGACTTGTTTCCGCGTCAGTTGTGGGTGTGAATGGGAGGTATTTTTTGGTATCGAGTTCGGTCGTTAAGGAGGCGGTGGGATCAGTTCTGGATTGCGGCGATATGGTGCTCGATGCTGTGGATTTTCTTCTTCGTTTTCTTTCGGTCTTCCCATTAAAGGTTGATTCCTATGGAAGCCCTAGGGTTCTCAATACTTTCTCTGGATTCAAGATACTCTGAGCCTCTCATAGTCAGAGCAAGAGCAGTGGTTTCGATGAGGATTTGGGTTATGTGGATTGACGGTCGATGTGTTTCTCGGTGCAACCAGAATCAGTTTGTTTGTTTTTTTGTTCAGTTGATACTAGTTTTTTTCTACTTCGTCGATTCTGTTGTTTGGATCCCACTACTGCTCAAAGATCTACTCTGGCCTCGCGATCCTCTACACCTCTCCGAGTCGGATCTGGAGTAGTGGTTTCATCGATACATTGAGATGTGTGGCTCGACGGCCATTGTAGTTCCAGGCGCGGTGAAATCTGTATCTTTGGGATGTGAGTCTGAACGGGCGGTGTCGTGAGGTGGATGGGGGCGACTATTCAACAATCGACAGCATGGTTGTGTTCAATGGTTTTTCTTTCAGCGATTTCAGCATCTATTTGGATCTAATTTTGGTTTTCAGATCTCCGACTTCGGTGTATGGTTTTAATTATTGTTCGGTGAGGGTTACATTTCTGGGTAGGTTTTTTTCGTGTTTATGCATTTATTATGCTATAACGACCTCACAATCTTCGGTGTGCGGTGTTTGTATGGCAGCAGCGATGACAGTGTTGATAGGAAAATGTGATTTATAGTGTATGTTCTTAATTCAGAGTAGCGATTCAATTGAGACTTGGTCAATTCCTTACGGGCGATGGGATTGGTTCGATGTTGATGGTGACTGTTGCGTATGGTGTTCTCGAGGAGGCTCGTAACCCGTGATGATTTTTATCTTTGATAACATATAAATTGTTTTTTTTAATTTGTATTTGTTGGTGTACTGTGATGTTGGACGCCTTTTTGTTTTTTCTAGGGTGTTTGAAACATTGAAATGGTGGCAGTTTGTGAGGTTCCTACTTAGCCATAAAAGTGGTTTTTATTCAAAAAATAAAAAAAGATATTTGGAGGAATGTGACGGATGCACCTAGAATTATACAGTGCTCCAAATCATTGGTTAACACGACAAATATCATGAGTTAAATTGAAATTATGTGTTAACATGATGCCATATTTTTTCAAAACTATGTGTGGTAGATGACTAATAAGAAAAGATGTTTCATTTTTATGCATTTCCACATTTCATGTCTTTATCTAAGGATCCCTCCTATGATTTTTTATGATGATGTTATGATTGTGCTCGCCCCATGCTATATTGTTATTATCTATCTTCTTACATGGATTTTAGCTCACCCATTTTGGATGTATATCCTTAGTTGATTATGTGTACTAGTGAGTTCTAAAGGGACAATAAAAATATAGATAAGAATGAATTAAATTAATTTTTATGGTTGATGTTTTAAATTTTATGTATGGTCCTAGTTTTCCCAAGACACTAATCCTCTAGATCCTCCGTGTGTAATACTATTATGTTTTTATCTTCATAATGATATAATATTAATGTAATAAAATGTTGGGTCACTATAATAATACTATTATAGGTTTTATGTACTCCAGTATATATAGGGTAGCACTAAAATAAAAAAAAATAGAGACTCACAACTCACAATTAAATATATGTCAGCTGAGGGAGTACCAACCCCTCCTATAGAAGAATCACACCAAAAATCTCTCCGAGATTTTTACCTAACATGGTTAAATTAACCACACCCATTCTCATAAGGAATATCAATATATACAGCTAGAAGACGCATTCCTATTGTAATAGGGGAGTACCAACACCACTGTAGTATGGGGGAACCACAACTTACTCGGATCTAGGGAGTACTGACCTCATGCCCAGATAAAGGACTCACACATGTAAAAATTTTATTTTTTTATACCTGTATCCATGGGGGGGTGTTTAACTCATCAATACCAAGTGGGGGTAATTTCAACCTTTTTTCATTATATCCCTATGAGATTCACCAACCCATATAATGGCATACCCATGCCCCAACTCATGGGGGTACCTAAACTCCATTTTTAATCTATAGTGCATACAATCAAACCTTACCTTGACATCTACAACAATAAGTGATTGTTACCAAATTTATATAAACCAAGTTCTTTTGGTGACCTAGATATATCTATCTCTATTCTAGGTTCATGTTGAGAAAAATATCTAGGTGCTAAACTGATAGAGAATTTTTATAGAATCAGCATGGAAGCTCACAAAATTGTGAGTAGTTCCATTTCTCTCATTTTCCATTTAAGTTCTTTTTTGTATCTCTCGAGAAACCATTTTCATGAGGGAATAAAATTTTGCATCAGGATATGAAATCTCCAAAATCAAGATGACATTCCAATAATATAATAATGAACTTACTACTTTTTGATGTATGAAAAATATTAACTATATCCTTTAAAAATTTTCATATGTACTTTAATTAGTTAAAATATTATCTAAGTCCTTGGTTAGGAATGTGTTAGATTCCCTAGAATATATGGGTTCTTTGAATAATTAATTTTATATATAGAACCTTATGATTTTTTAACTCAAATGTCCCAAAAAACTCAAAATAACTCTTATCTTCCAACACCATCCATAATACCAACTCGCATTGATAAAAATCTGACATGACCCAACCCACCATGTCCTCATGTGGGCTAGTGGTAAGTCAAGTGTTCCACCCCAATTTGACCTCTAATAATCTAGTTCATTGTAAATAGCACCCATAAGTCTTGATAGATATATAGGAGTCCCTAGAATATATGACATACAATACATTTTAATCACTAACTGTCCAAAATCCCCAACCAAATTGGATAAAAGTAACTTACTAGAATGAAAAATATGTATTCCATGTATATTAATAATTCCTAAAATAATATAATAAAAATTATTGTACACAATTGAAAAATTTAATGCCAAATAACCTTAAAAATAAACCAACCATGAGTGACTAGCAAAGGAGATAACTATTCCACATTAAGTCAAACTTGAGAAATTCAAACAATAAACACCACATGTCTCCCCTATCTCTAGAGCTCCAAGTACCATTCCCAATAGAATTTCCACCAACCTGTGTTCCATATACAAAGACCCAACATTTGTGGGAATGAATCCCATGAATGAGTGTGTATACAAAAAACAAGCAGGAAGCCCAACAAACATGCAATTGGTTGTAGGTTAGCTAATATATAATGGGATAATCTTTATAACCGCCCAACCCACAATAAGAGGGGAAAATTAAATTCAAGGAAGGATCCAGGACTTACTACCCAAAAGAGACCCGATCGAAAAATCATGGGAGTAAATTAGGTAACCCAAAAGTCCACTCGTTCCATGGAATAAGAATTCCAACATCATTCTCGTACCTTTGGGGAAATCTTGATCTCTATTCTCATTCCTAAAATGGAATAATAAATGATGATTAGTCAAAATAAAGGAGTTTGTAACCCCAAATTCCTCATCATACCCTATGTATAAAATTAAGAAGTTCCAAAACTAAAGGTAGATCATAAAATCATTAGAATCACTATAAAAACAAACATCACCACACACACAATAGACAAGTCATTGATTTTAAATTTTCTAGTGTACCATTATTCCTAGAATAATTATTTATTCTGTAAAAGGATCATCCCAACATATCACTCTCAGAATCCGGAATTGGGAGTCTGATAAAAGTGGGGGACTTTCACCTCACTAGAAAGAATGTATATCAAAAATTTATTTATTTTCCCCTCATTTGGGTCACCATAAACCCATTCCATTAGGGAGTTACCAACTCTATCTCACAAGAGGGAGACCATACCCCATAAAAATACAAGTACTAAAAAGGGAGTATGTTGATAAGATATTATTTTAGGAGGAAATAAACAACTATAAATGTGTATACCCTCTCTCATAGCTCAAATCCACCATTTCTGTATACCCAAGGGTAACTAAGATCTCCCTATGCACTAAAAATACCCAAGCATTATAACTATCCATGATTCTCAAATATCAAACCATCAATACACAATTACATATTCATAATGGTGTATCCATGCCTTAAAAGTGTGATTAAAGCATCAGAGGGAGTAACTAACCCCTAATGAGGACCTCACGGATCACCAAGGGCCAATATCAATCAAGAAGAGCACCATATCCTTCCACGTAAGGGTTATCCATTACTCTAAATAGTGAACTAAGACACTATTTCTTGCGTAAAATACCCACTCCCCATATCTATAAGGTATTACTAACTCCATCAATGAAAGGGATGAACCACACCTCAGTAATAATGCCAATAAAAGGGAGTTCCCTACTCTTATGTGCATACTTATCCTTCCTCATTTTAATTTAAAAAAATATCCCAATGAAAGGCCTACTATTAATTATCCTTAATAATCTCGCTTCATCTCGTAAAACAACTCATGGGGTGATTAATGGAAGATATGGCATCAACTATTCATAGTATACCCTGACCATGAATCCCATAGGGTAATAATAAAGTATGAAAAACACCCTATCTGTGTGTCCAACCACATAGCGCTAACCCCATGATTCATGGACAGAAGTCAATATCCTTCAATTTCATGTCAATTTGTAAATGCATTCAGACATCAATACTATAATCAATTACCATCCTGAACTCTAGAGTTCAAGAATCCCTCTTCTATCAAGAGATCCATAACATATAATGAACATTGAAGGGTAAAAACTCTAAATGACATATTTGTGTTTCATGACCTATAATCTAAGTACTACTAAGAGGTTTACCATCTCCACGCTAGATATAGATCATTATTTTGATCTATTATTCATTAATGTATTGGATCATGAATTCACAAACAACCCCAATATAACTTGTATAGGGACTTTGATAGTTAAGAGGGACTACCATTGTGATATATTTTGAAGGACACCAATGATAAACTATTTATATTTTCAAATACAAGGAACTATTGAGATAATTTTAAAAACCCCACAGAATGGTGTGTGCATCTAATTCCTCCCACTAGGAATGTACTAACACCATCTCTTTATGTAAACTCCCAATACTTGATGTTACTCTTATTGTATATGAGTTTTGATACCATGCTAGACCTAAAGCAATGTATTACAATATTACATGACATGAAATATTAGGTGAAAAAAGTGTTGAACATGAGCTCTAAATGTAACATATACTGTGGCTCATATCATGATGTAAAAATCGGCATGGTGTTCACTACTACATTCCATGAATATTATATGGGGTTCATGGAAGTGTATAGTGTTGCACCCCAAGTCATATACTAATGTACCTACATGAAATGTGTATATGAACTTCACACCATGTGAGTAGATATCTTCTTCCTAAACATGAATGAAGAAACACATGACGTGGGTTCTATTAGTACACACTAAGTGATTAGGAATTAAAAATGGGGGAATTAAGAAAACTAGCAAGATCTTCATATTTCATCTAAATCCACCAATTCATCTACTATAATCTATATATTAGACGTCAATATCCTGAAAAAATATAAAAATCATGTTAAAATGTATATGAAGAATGTGAAAATATTAAGATCCTACCTCAGGAAAAATAATTTATTCTTCAAGTTTTGGATATTGATGATCCATTCTCTATCATCACTTCCTCTTAATCTATGACTCAGATATTCCTCTATTGGATGGGATCAACTCATCTCTCTCATTCAAACATTTCTCTTCTTCACTCCAATGAGGGGTAGGGATTAATCCTACAATAATATAAGGTGGATAATTTAAATGGGATTATGAATAATAAAAATAATAATAAAATAAATTTTGGACTCATTAAATGCCTTAATAGCGACCCAAAACCGAAATAGTGGTCATACCTTTTATAGGTAAAACTGCCTTACCTGGACTCATTAAAAGAGATGGAATTTCCATATGGAGCTCCATTTAAGAGATATTAATATTATCACACATGGGATAAATATTGTATATATTTAATAAATAATGAATTTTCTAAAAAATCACACGGCTTGGAAACTCACAATATTTCATCCCAAGGGTAAATGTAACCTCCGGAGAAAAAACATTCAAAAAATATTTCTAAGGTCATTTAATATGAAAATATAACAATTTCACCTTCTCAATAGTTTGAGGCTCTGGAACTCAAAAATGATTCATGTATTCCATATGGTAAAGCCTCGTTCACTACAGAAACTCTCTTAACATTGGACTAAAATATTGTACTAAAATTAAATCATTTTTCTCACAACCATTCCATGTGACCATTTAGTCATTTTAATTGTTAATAATAGTTATAAATTCCTAATTCATAACCATACAAATTGATTAGTTCTTAGACAAGATTCATTTATTATCATGCTACATTGGCATCTAACATTATCATTATCAAGCATGAGTATATTCATATAAACATCTACAATATATATTTACATACATCTCGTATAACCTTACAATCCCTTTATCCAACACTTTGAGTACATCCACCTGGAATGGAACGTGTAAATATCATATAGGTCAACTTATACATGATATATTCTCAAAGTAAATACCGAATAAAATAAATGAGTGTATATAATAAAACTCATTAAATAGATGCACTACGAACATACAATTTATTTATCTTACTATATAGATGGTATAAATGTCATGCCTATTACATAGGAGTAAAAATCCTATCCTGGTTAAGAAAAACACATTATATGATAAACATCACTTATTACAACCAATTTGTCAACATATATTCAAGGGTGGAATAATAAATGTATCTTATTATGAAGTTTTATATATTGGGAACCTTGTAAAGATAAATCAACGGATATTGTTATTAAAAGTCACCCAAAGTACAAAAATAACATTATGTATGTTATTATATGTTTTTTTACCCATGTGAGTCATCCAAGAGTTTAATTTATATCTCTATAAAATACTTAAATCATGTTAATATTAGCATATGCTCATAAAATATGACATTATATGAAAATTATTGAATATATATAATTCCTTGGCTTACCTATAGAAGGTTAACTATCATTTAATTCTTATGTTAAAAACACATTATACATTAATTGATGATAAATTAGAGTTTTTTTATAAATTCAATAATGTGATATATGTACTCATATTAAAATACATTTAATATATATATTAATTAAAATATATATATATAAACCAAAAAAATAAGAGACTCAACATTCATATATTAAAATCATTTATCGTTATAGAACCCCATGTTTTTCTACATTTTAGGATTTTCTCAATACAAGTTACATCAATATATAACTCACAATGAATTATCATTTATCCAAAAAAATGTCAATATATCAACCCTCCCTCTAAAATCATAATTGACATAGAAACATTCAAAGACTATTCTCAGATATTGGTTTGATTAGAATTCATAATATTTTTTAAAAATAATTAACTAACTATCCAAAGAAATTTATTTATAACATGTAATATTAACATTATTATTAAATTATGTTTATTTAATTAAAAAATTCTAAGAATTCTTCTATATTTCTTTTTCAACCATTGAAACACAATACTTATTTGAGATAAAACATCTTGGTAACATGTAATTGTATTGCTTATAAAGTGTTTCCCTTTACTAATATACCTTCAACTACTCTCAGGAACATAGGATGAAATTTAAAATTTCCTAATGATATTAAATTTAACCAAACTAATATATAAATCAATTTTCACTATAATTTTATTTTATTATAATTAAAATATAGTATTTTTAATTCTACTACTATTATCCACATAGAAATTACATTCATCATATATAATAATCTAGGACACAATAATTTTGTATACCAATGAAAATAACTGATTTATTTTACTCAGAATATCTAACAAATAAAACCAATGTCATATCTCATATGGAGTCCTTTCATACATATATCAAGATTATTATCATTTTGAAAAAATAATATACTATGGATTAAATGTGAAACATGTTCATAATTTTAAAATTACTTGGTTTTTTGTAAAAAAAATAATTGATATAAGTAAAATTATTACAGTGGAGAATGGTGAGAATAAAGTAAGACATATATTTTATTTATGATATTGGTGTTTCCATTTTGTCATTATTAAGAATCCTGGGGGACAAAATTTACCTATTTATAGGTAGTGATACATGGTAGGTGGGGGGATTGGTGGGTTTGGGAATCCCATCCCTATTGAATATTTAAGATACCATTCTAGAAGCTACCTAAAACCCCCTTGGGATTTACACCCCTACCAACGTCATGTGTGATTTCATATTGCCTCATTAAAAACTATTTCTAGAAAATCCTAGTGGGATAAAAACTAGAACAAGGAAAAGAGTACAATCATGTTGACTACCCCTAAAAGTTATGTCATATTAAAAAAATCAATCTACACATACCTATATCATGAAAAATCATTCTAAATATAACAGTTACTATTGAATTTTTAAATAAATCTACAGTGTTGTCACTAGATAGAATATATTTCATGTTAATATCTCAATACTTAATTAAAATTTGTTTAAAATAGAAAACTTTCGGTATTATGTGTTTTGTCTAATAGTTCTGAATGAATAATTCCTTTAATTGCGAGATTCAAGAAGTAATATATTTGAATCATATTATTTGGATAAAATCCAAACGAAATCCACTTTCTGCTCAAATGTGTTGAGTTATAAACCACAACCAAACACATTTTCAAAATTCCTCATGTAATGATATTTATTCTATATGATTTCAAGATGTTGTAGTGAGTGTATACTTTTTTGATCTCCAAGATATGTTAGTACCTCCAAATTTAAACACATATCCAATTTGTGATCATACTTTATTCAAATCAGATAAATAACATTCATTTGCAAAACATGACATCTTCTTTTCTAATTTTTTAGAATAAAATAAACCATAATCAATAGTTCTACAATGATAACAAAACATATGTTTAATTGAATTCCATTATCTTCATGTTGGGTATGAAATAATTATTTCCAATAAATTTGTAGAAAAGGATATATCAGGATGAGTATAATTAGTCAGATACATTAGTGATCTGATAGCATTACGGTATGGTAATTATACACCAACCAACTTCACATTTTATTCACCACGTCATAATTGATCATTCTTGGTATTTAAATACCGAAAAACCATTGGAGTACATAAAGGATTCACTTTATTAATATTAATTATTTTTAAGAAATTTTTAGTTTAATTTTACTTATGATAAAATATACCATGTGGTATATATTCAATTTTTAATCCATGATAACACTTGGTTTCTCCTAGTTCTTTCAATTAAAATTCATCCTTTATGATTCCCAATTCATTATTCATATATTCTAGAGTTCTGTTGATATTTAAATCATTAATATAAATAGTAATGATTTAATTTCCATATTTTGTTTCCTAAATAAAAATACATGGGTATATGGAGTTATTTATTTACCTTTTATTTAAAAAATATTCACTCAAACGATTATACAACATATACCAAAAAAAATTAATCTGTATATGGATTTTTTTAAATTTAATTGAATATAGGTCTTTGGGTTTTGATTTCAATACTTTAGTTATTTTGAATCCTTTAGGGATTCCCATATACATACTAATATCAAGTTAAAAATTTAAATTATATTTAATAACATCCATAAGATGTGTATTATCCTTTTCATCTAATGAAAGGATGATTATATATTGATGAGTAATGGAATCCATATGTGGATTATTGCATCTTTATAATCAATTCCATATCTTTGAGAAAAACCTAATGTGACAAGATGAGATTTGTATCTTAAAATATATTTTTTCTCATTATGATTATGCACAAAAACTCATTTATATTGATCAAGAATTACATATTCTAGTGTTGGAATGATATGTCCAAAAACATTTCACCAATTAAGTTAATTTAATTCACCTTGCATTGCATCTTTCCATTTAATCCAATTGGGTCCGTTTTGAAATTCCATAACAGATTTTGGGTCAAGGTATTCATTTTTTATATCACATGACATAGAATATCAAAATATTTTATCAATATTTTTCACATTACATTGATTCCATAATTCACTTGTAGTGTAATAATTAAGATATTATCATTATTTTCAAAACGTTTAAGGTTTTCTATGTCATATGCACAAAAGTTATGATTCTAACCATGTGATTGTATAAGAACTATTAAATTACATATTTCTTCTAAAAAACATTCCTCCATAATGGGATTTTAAATTATATTAATTTATTTACTTTTCTACAGATTCGAATATTTAGATAAAATTAGTTTTCCATGATTTAGACTTATTTTTGAGAATTCTATAACATCATTATGAAATTGTGTCTTCAGGACATAAAACCTTATTCATATATTTATAGATAGTACGTTTTATTTTTTCATTAACTTTGAATCAGTAAATACCTCTAGAAATTGATTTTTTAGTTCAAGAAGATGTAAAATATTTTTCACTTCCATATAAATATGTCTGCAGGAAGGATCCATAAGAGATAACATTTGCACATTCTAGGAAATAATCTCCCCCTTTTTATTTTATCCCCCAAATGTTGGTAAAACTTCTACGTTGAAGTGATAATAAAAAAATTGTATTAAATACATCATCTATCTGTGGTTCAATATAGTTGATGATGGATGAGGATTCATATCCTATATTTATTCCCAACCTCCATTAAGGTCCCATATTTGTATGTTATGGGGGATAAATTGTTATATATAATTCACAACCAAATATTATTATGTGGGAAATTTCAACCTCTTGGAAAAATGAAAATTGGAGTGAAAAATGATTATGATTTTCACTTCGTATGATGTGACTTAATGTCAAGGAATGAAATATTGAATGACCCCATGTATATCATGGTTGAATTATTATCAATATTAATGTGATAACAATATGTTAGAGGTGTTTTCGTAGTGATTCAGGTAAAAACATTTGTATGCACATGGGTGAAAAGATGATGCATAGTAATCCCCATTTCCCTACATTAATCATTAAAATCATGAGAGGTGAATTCTCCATCACTATGAAGCCTTTATTTCTTAATAACATAATATGGTAATTGTGATCTTAATTTAAATATATCACCAATAAATCGCGAAAACACTATATTACATGTTGATATTAGAAATATGTGTTACCATATTCTAGATGCATCAATTAATACCATAAAATATTTAAATGAACCCCACAATAAATGAATTGGTCAACATATATCCCCTGTAATTTTTTCAAGAATTGTTGGAAATTTTCACCTTAATTTTATCAAGGGATGGTCTCACAATCAGCTTTCCAAAAGAAAAATCCTCACATAGAATTTTTCTTGGTGGAGGGATCTTTTAGGCCTTTGTTTAATATCCATGAAAACATTCAATTATTTTTCACATCATTCCCAAACTAGGATGACTAGAAAAATTGGGCCAAAAATTAATTAATTTTGGTCCATTATTTACTAGCTTATATGTTTCAATTATGATTATATATGTATAATGCATCTTGATGATTATTTTGGTATTTTTTATAGTACATAATGGTAATGAAAATGTAATTTTCATTTAAATATGATATTATTTGGGTGTCATATCCATACTATTATATATCATTGAAACATAATAATATTTTTTGGACTTTAGGAAAAAACACATCTCTCATAAAAGTAGTCCCATTAGGAAAAGAATAACACTGTTTACTAGTCCCTTCTATCATATCTATAGGACCTAATGTAGAATTCATAATTGGTCTTTTGGATTAAGACCAGAAAAGTTTTTTTTATTAATAAGAATTGTGTGCTTTGTTCTACTATCTCATATGAAAATATCGACATATTTCATGAAAAACATTTAAATGTTTCAAAGTAAAGATAATAATATTATAAGAAACACCTTGTGAAATTAAAATAACACGACATCAAAAATATAAATCATAATGAACATAAAAAAGTATCACATAGCATAACTATTATAATATTTAGGAATTATTTGCAGTTATCAACTCATCAAATTCACGGGTAAAATAATATACTATTTGGTAAGTGAAATAATCAATTGATGGGTCATGATTCTCAATAATGTTAACATCCTTTTACATCAATTTATATGATGTCTCATTAAAGTCTGGTACATTATTTGTTTTTTACTTTAAGAGAAAGTTTATAGATCTTAAAAAGATACTTTAGGGTTTGGAAAACTCTAGACCAATGTCCATTAGAACCTCACATGTACCAGGAATATTTAGGATTCCTGATATTGTTGGAGCTAATATTTCATTTATTCTGATATTAATTTAGATAAAGCCCACAGTTGTGATAATGTACTCGACCATGCCTACTTCCAAAACCACATCCACCATGAGAATCATGTCCTCGACATCTTCTGTGATTATTTTCATGAAATATACATTTTTATTAGGAAATTATATTGCTAAAATAGTAGGATGATAATAATCATTTTTAATCAAAAGCTTATTGTTCTTCTATTCTATTAGTAATGATGATATGAGATCAGAATATATTATATACCCTCACAAGTGATATTTCTGTAGTATGGTGATGTAAGATTCAAGAAATTTTGTATATGTCCTTTCATGTATATCGACGTCTATAATCCCAATAACAAAATACTTTTGATATGATACAATTATGTACATTATAGAATAATAATTACTATCCATTTTATAGTCTGGGAATCCAAAATCATTCCATTTATCACGGATCTCTAGAGGAACAACATACTTTGGATGATCATACCTCTATTTCAAACTCTTTTAGAGATTATATAGAACTATTTATTTCGGGTATTCACATTTTAATCCATCATCTAGAAGTCTTTTGAGAATGATCGTCACATTTTCCTTTTTTGATGTTTTTTGAATTGTTTTATTTAGTTATTTCTATGATATACCTCAATTCGAGATGCATTTACACATCCACTCTTTATGGAAATTAATTAAATTGGGTAATATCAGGATTAGAGAATTCTAGTTTCATAAGATGTAAAATAATGATAAATAAGAGTGTGGGAAAACATTATTATTATTATATAAAATAATAATACATAAATTATTTACATTGTGGCTAATGAAAATAAAACGGTATCAAAAAATAATGAAATCAGGTTAATATTATTATTTAGTATTATATATATCCCACCTTAATCAGTTAATAAATATTTCATGTGAGGGTTTGAAATTAATAAATCAATACATTATATTTCTCATTTAATACTTTATTACTTGTATTAATTTATTAATTAGACCCTCAAATCAAGTAGTAAAAAAATAAATTTAAACAATCTGCAAAGGTGGCAACTTGAAAATTATATAGGTAATTAAATGAAACACATAAACCATCCAATCTAGTGATAAATAAATAATATTCTCTAAATAATTAGAACTATCCAACCATGAAAAATAATGTTTATGATGAAAAGAATTAATAATTTGAACCGTCTAACCAGGTGGTGATAACAAAAAAACATACATTTAACTATTTTTGAGCATTTTTACTGATAAGATATTATGAAAAAAATAATGATTAAAATTAGAATATCAGATAATGGTGAGTAGAAATAAAAAATATATATATTATTAATTCTTAAGAAGTTTCCATTTTATTAGAAGTACCTAACATGGGGGCTTGACTACCCTTTTATAAGTCATGTAACATGGTGGGGGTGATTGGTGGGAGTGGGCAACTAAACCACTATGATGATTAGACCCACCATTACAGTGACTACATAACATGGATTATATTTTCCGATTTTTAATATTATCAAAATATTAATACCATTTTCCTTATATTATTCTACAAATTATATTATGGATTGAATTATAATATTTTAACCCATTTGATTTAAATAAAAAATTATTTCATTTAAGATATAATGATTTTTTTCCTTTATATGTCACATTTTTTTTATTTTTTCAAAAAATTAATTTTGAAACAAAAAAATAAACCACAATAGTTCAAAAAAACTACATATAAATAGTCAGATAAACATTATTTCCACTATTTTAGTATTTTTTATTTTTATCTCAAACATAGAACTACAAATCCCTCCATGAATTACTCTTCACTTTTGAGTGTTATTATATATATACAATAACATAATGTATAATAATAATATTATACCAATAAATTAAAAACATGTTAATTAATTTCTTCATGAAAATACTTAAAGTGTAATTTCCATTAAAATTTCAAAATGCATTCATTTTTTAGGTAAATTTAGTTTTCAATGTATTTTCATTCCATTTTTTGATGAATTTATCCTCATTAAGAGATACCATATCATTTATCACTATCATATAGAGCAAGCAAAAGAACCTTCCATTTGTTACTCAACTACACTCAACATATCTAGGTGACCATGTAATGTTTAATCAAATATATTCATATTGAAATTAATGATAAATTTATGGTATCTCTTAAGAAGTTATTGCAGGATAAAGTATGTGGTTTGATAAAATATATGGAGGGAAAAAAAACCATTCAAAATCATTCGCATACCCAATCATATTTTATGAATGTGTAGAAATTGATGTCCCTACTATAATTTTACATCAAATTAGTTCCCTTGAAACCTCATGTATCCCATAACATGATTATTCTTAACAAAGATTCTTTAGGCTATTTATTATTCATTAAACACCCACAGTTTCATTTATATTTTTCATTCTTAGATTCATAGACATAATAAAATGTGTTAATATGTCATCAAGATGAGTGAAATATTTTTATTTTTATTATAGTGTATTTATCGTTTTTTGTCTTTATAAATGGGTTCCTTTTTAGTAATTTTTTCTTCGAGAACATAAAATATTTACTCTTAAGTTTATACAATTCCCATGATTTGATATTAATTAAAAAAATTAAACTAATTAAACTAATATATTGATAGAGTTGATATTATAATAAAATTTAAATTTTCTTTTACTTCAATCTATAAAAGAATTTTTTTTTCAGATTAGTATTCATGTTTTAAAAGCATTCAATAAATAATTTTATTTAACTTACTCCCACTAAAATAATAATAAAATTTACATGAAATTCATGAATAATCTAAAATTAAAATTTCACAATGTTTTTAGTCCTCTTAAAAGTTCATATATATAATTTTTTGGTTTGGTAAAAAATTTTGTTCATTATTTTAAATATAAATCCTAGAAGACTGAGAAAATTATAAACTTACTAATTTCATCTAATGAATTATCACAACACCATTACTATACTTACGTAAGTTTTGGGGTTAAAATTTAAAATGTTTCTTAAATATAATAGTTAAATATAGTTACATATATTTTAAGCTAAACCATAGTATTCATCCATTACATATGATAGTCAATGTGATTCTAATTAGGGTATCCCGTAATAAATGCATAAGTTCATGATGAGTATTTAATTTGGATGGAACCTAAAACCATTGTCAAGATACCTCTATAACTACAATACTAGATTTGGAGTAACAAAAACATAATTTTAATACAAAACATGAAAATTTATTAAATTAACCATTACCAAAATCTTAAGGTTAGTGTCTTTGAGAACTATGAACATAATACACCATAAAAAAATACAATAACTATTTATTAAAATACTTCATCATAGACCACCAATAAGTTGTGAAAAACCATATTAATATATTTGTTAACCCGAGTACATACATTATTGAACATATTTACTAAAAATATCATCAATAAGAATGAAATTGGAACATTAAAAGCTTAATCAATTTGGGATATCAAGAGATAACAAAGTAATAAATGTGATCATATCATAATATCATCATTGAGGTCTATATTTACATCATGAAATAATAATTTATGATAAATATGAGTAAAATATAGGAACCATAGAAAAGAGTGTAGATAATATAGTGACATAACATACCATGATATCATTAAGTGAATCATTAGATTATAACATAAGCCTTACAGGAGGCATAATATGGAAACATGAAATATAAATATAAATATGATTATAATCTAGCCCAAACATAATAATGAAACATTATAATAATACATCAAGGATCACTTTCGAGACATCATATCATAGTGTTCTTGAATCTCCACATATTCACCCTAATATATAATGTAATATTTCACTATACATGAAGTGTATAAAGAATCCAAATAGATATAATCAAAACTAAATTAAATATAGGCCTTCATAATTTAAATACCCCATATGGTATCATAATATATTCAAAATAATTTTTTATAAATATAAAATAAAGAGTTTAATGATTATACATCAATCAATCAAAACAACCTCAATAACTCATGTTGAAAAGTAAATGGGTTTCATATAACCCTCATAAATCATTCCATATCATCAATCATGGATTAAAATGTTAAAATAAAGGTAAATTTATAAGAAAATTTATAGATACTTCAGGGAATATCATTTTATTGAATGAAATAATAATTTTACAATAATAAAAAAATGTGAGTCAAAAGATAAACTTATAGGAAATCAAGGGGAGTCTTCGGAAATTATCATGTAAAAATATTATAATATTTACAGAAAGAGTAAATTTATTTTAATATAAGATAATAAAATGTTAATTCCTATAAACTAATAATGAAAAGTGAAAATAACAAATAGAGTAGTAATTATATATATTCCTTTTTAAAGAAGATATATAAAGATAATTAGTTTTAAATATAAGAAGAAAGAAGTATTTGTTTATATTTTTAGTCAATGTAAAATGAAATATTTGAGAGAAATAATATCCAAAAATAGTGTATACATATTTTAATTGATATACATAGGGTATAAAATATGTGATAAAATAATGGGTAAGAATAAATAATTTGAACCCAAATGAGGTATAATAATTAGGCAAATCCCTTATTAACATTATACGGTGTGACTGAAGTATAACTGTTTGAGAATAAAATAATAATTTTAATACTAAAAAAATTTCAATAAGAAAATAAATATTTTAATTGGATTATAAAATACATATAATTAATTTAATATAGAATCAAAAATTAAGATCAAATTCCAATGTTATGTATTGAGAGAGAACCCATTAAAATTTTAATAATAAAAAAAGTATAGAAAAATCAATGAGAGAATATATATGTCCCATGGAATAATTTAATATCAGTCTTTAATATGATTTTTTATTTATAGTATACAATAACTTGGACAAGGAAGAGGGAGCATGGTCTAAAGGGAAGAGATTAATAGAATATTTCTCTTATAAATTTAGTAATTCTCGAATAACAGAATAATCAAAGAGATTATACCCCTATCATAGTAAATAAAAATGGTAATATGAGGATTTCATAGGATAGTTTATACAAAAAATATATCAAATTTGACAAGAAAAATAGAACATGAATCAAATATAAAATATTGAGAGAATAATCTAATTATTATTTTTTTATTTTCAAATGTATAGACCAATCAATTGGAGAATGAGATAACATCATGTGAGCTACTCTCTTCATATGGAAATATAGATTAGGTTTCCTTTTCACTAATAGACTCAAATAATGAATGATAATTTAACCATAGGTATATTTATATTAATATAGTACAGAAGGATCTTTGTTCGCGTCCCTCATTCAAGGAGTTCTTAGTCCCTTCTCCCTCAAATTATGGTAACTCTAGAATAAGGATAATAGATAAAAGTGGTTCTAGATCATGTGGGCTAAAATATTACTCCTATGATGAGAATATTTTGGTTTTAACTAGTCCAAACTTGGATTTATATTTTTAACTAAAGTAGGGTTTCTTTTAATTATCTAGTTTTTTTTATGATTCTCAATTTGGGTACTCTTCTTCTTGGTTGATTATGAAAAATGGATCACTTTTATTAGTTGAATAATATCATTTGATTATCACTAAATGTTTTTATATGTAAAAAAATTAGAAAATTTTTCTTTTGGTATTCTATTATGGGTACAATATATGGGGGATTTAGAACCTGTGAAGTCATATTCTATAGTTTTAGGGAATTTTAGGATAGAAAATCTCATTAAAGAGTGAGGTATTTTTCCACATTATCTTTACTTATATGTATCTTAAGGTTAAACCATTGGGATTGGGATTTCCAATCATAAGCAAAGAATTGTAAGACTCTATGATTTGGATCCTTATTTTTGTCCAAAAATTATTAGAAACATGACAAATGATGTCCAGATTTAGGTCATTGGCCTTAGTTGGTACCTCGAGCACCTTTAAATCTTATGACGCATAGCCAATACTATTGGCATCCCAATAAAATTTGACAAAGAAATAGAAAAAACATGGTTTGTAAAGTTTTCTCAAATTATTTTTGATATTGATATGAGTTTGAATATCACCAACACAACATGCTTGTGGATGATCAATACATATTCATGTTATATATTGAATTTCAGATATAACCTGACTTCTTTCAGAAATTTTGCAACATCATGAATTCTATTTAAACCTGACATAGTTGATTACACTATGATAATTTTAATAAGTTTTTACATGTGATTGAGAAATGTAATTTCACTATCCCATATGCAGGTACTATGAATGAAGGATCCAATACACATAATGGTTGAAGGACCCTCAGAATAATGCAGCTCAGAATCTGTCATTGTGGCTACTGAGACATCTAACTAGGATTTGGAGAAGGATGATATTTTCATTCCTTCCTATAGGGGAAAAATGTTAGAAAAACATTATATAGGCCCATGAGTGAGAATAACACTATTTTAGTCCAGGATTTTGTTTCATTTCCTGATGTGGTTGTAGACACCAATTCAAATGGAACTACCATCAAAATGAAGTAAGATATTATTGACAAAAAATTATTGGGTAGCTTAGATGGTGGATAGGTATCCCATGCATTACATCATGTGAATGAGTCATCTAATTATAAGTACATTATGGATGTTTCTGAAGATTTTGGGGATGATTACATGAGTTTTTACAATAGAATGGATAAGTTTACCTTTTGGACTAAACCTCAGAAAATTCATAAGGTTTATATAGAATATAATCCTTCGATGATTGTGAGATATGCTGATGAAAACACTCAGGGAATGACTCATTTCTATTCTATTGCTGCTTCCCCTCAAGATCAACGTAATGGGAATGACATTTCTATCATCTATGGGTGTAAAGTGATCATACTCTTATAATATAAGCTCAAGTTAAGGTTGACACTATGGAGGAAGGATGTCAGCCTAAAATCATGTATGGTTGGATTATATCTATGAAAGTTATTGATGACCAATAGGATTCATGAATAGATAAGATAGTAGAAAATGATGAGCAATCTAGTCATGAAGATACATCAAGCGATCTAGTTACTGGTAGTACACTAGAAGTGAAGGGAACAACCAAGATCTATAATGTTGGGATCCTATAATTGATAATGATTTTGATACCCATGTAGGTTTCAGTAAGAATAGTTTTTGATTTCTTGATGTTTTAAATATATCTAATATCAGGGAGGTTTTTTATGAGGAATTTTTCAATGCTAATGGATTTATCTGATTTGAAGCACAATCCTCAGTCACATAGACTGTTAAAGAACATAGAAGTTCTTATTTTAAGGTATTATGAGAGGGATCATGTCAAGATGGAGGTTAGATATGAAATAAATAAAAACTATAAATAATTTATATAAATTTCTATATACATAATAACATTAATATCATATCAATACACTATTTATTATGTTTTGGGGGATTTGTTTAAATAAAAAATATAAAATATGAAGTGAATAATAAAATAATTAATAGAAAGTAATGGGATGTCACCTATTCTTTTAGAATCATCCATTTAAAAATACATAATTGAGATTGGTGTGTACGGACATCAGAACATACCTATGAAGATAAGAATTGTTATCAAATGAAATATGAGTATTGTATAAACTATTAGAGAGTTTTGGTAATTAGATTTAAAATATGGGTGAGTGACGGTATTTATTATAGTTTCCTAAGTTTTTTCCAATCTAAACATATCTCAATTATGAGGATTCGGTGACATGATACCTCCCTAGAGGTAAAAAAGAAAATTTTCCCTAAAAGATGACTGTTGGAATTTTTTATAGTGATTTAGTTTATCTCAAGGTGGGGCTTTGAACCTTGGTATAAGCCAACATGTAATTTTTAGTATTTAAGAGACTTGATAATAATATATTAAGTGTAATATATTATTTTTATCCAACACATGTATGTTCATGGAAATAGTAATTTTCCTCATGAATGGAACATAAGATTGAGAAAAATAGTATTATGGTATTGTTTGGGATATAGGTTTTACCCTAGGGGTGATGTTATTTTTATTCACATTTTGGGGGGACATAGTGGTCAGTTGCTGGTACAATGTCGAAATTAAATTATTCATAAATTATTTAATTAATTAATGGAAGTAAATCATTAAAAATTCTTCCATTTAATCCCTCTTATGACCAAACAATAGGATCGACCACTCTTTTAATTAAAACCCCTAGATTAAGGAAGAGGGATCAATTCACGGTGGAAATGATAATGGATTGGTGGAATGTGATTACATTTGTGAAGATAGTGATGATCAGATTATATAATGATGATGAATGGAACCATGGAAATAAAAATAGATTGAACTTATGACGTTTTGTTCATGTGGTGGGGATTCTTCCATGAATCCATTCCCTATTATTCATGATAATTTTTTATGAACTATATTAATAATGAATTGATATAATCAACTTAGAGAATTATTGAGTAAAGACCTCAATTCTTATGGGAATTTTATTTGGGAATTTGATCCTATAAAACTCATTTTTCTTCATGAAATGATAATTTTTGGATTTTGTTAACCATAAAAAGATAATTATCCATTTTGAGAATTAATTTGTGTCCCATATATCAGGATATGTGCATTATGAATGATTTATCAGGTGGTCCTTTTTCACATCACCCACTATTCATCAATGAGCCTTATTATTCCATGTTCTAGATAATAATATGGTAATATGGATTAGGGAATGTTTAGACATGTTTGGTAATGGTGGATTTTAGGATATACACAATCCCATGGGACTGTTAAGGGGATGATAACCTAATTAAGGTAGTTGTGACATCTAATGGATCAGGAAAAGTGGAGACTACATGAGGAAATCAATGTTAATGTTTTATGTGTATAAAAAAATGTGACTATAAAATAATGGTGGAGGTATGAGGCCAATGTGTGAGAATATAAATTGTAGAAAATGGGTCGAATTTTCATGGTGATTGGTTGTAATAATAAAGAGGCCGGATGCATCTGAGGTCTTATGGGCTAGATGTAGTGATCATGAATTCCATCGTTTCATGGGGATAAAAATATGGGGTAGATAGGTTTCAATTCAAAACCTTCCAATCCACCAATATTAGATTACACACCACCCTATAGGTTCTGGGCTTGGTTTCTTTTATCCTTTCTTGACCATGCAGTTGGGCGGGTACCAAAGTCAGGTCTGGTCCACCAGACCCGACTAAGGGTGAGTTGGGATTATTGTAGTTCATGTGTGTTCCATGTTACTATGAATTTATAGTTAAATATTCCAATAGATTGTCCCTACCCCTCCCTTGTGAACCATGTTTTATTTCTAGTGGCCTCTATGTGGTCCGTTTTCATTGCGTGTGGTGTTTTTCTGAAAATTTTCACAAAATATATATTTTAGGAAACAAAATAGCCTATATTGAGTATGTTTTTCAATTAGATAAAATTTTATTTATTTTTTATATAAATGATGATTTTTAAGTTCTAATAAAAATATTTTTAATTTATCTCTATTGAGAAGATGAATGTGTTGGAGGGTGACAACAAGAGCTTTCTCAGGGTTTGAAACCCCCTGTTGGTGATGCTATGTTTTGGAATGGGTCTTCCACCATCCTAGGATAATTTTATAATTCTCCCTACTTACTTTATATGAGATATCCTCTACTTATAGATCATATTAGGTCATTATTACCCCCCACCATAGACCAATAATTTGGATGTGAGGTCCTCTATCCACAAACTCAACATTTACCTCATCTAAGAGCTTAGTCAGGGTGGAGGATCCTCCAATAGATTATATATTCCTCCCACCTATATGAATTAGAAGATCCATTAATAATTTTCCAATGATTTTACATGAGTTGATGTATCAATTAAATAATATTTGTGGGACATGATGTAAATTTTTCCAATTACTTGGCTATATTGAGCATGACTCCCACTTATTTATGGTTTTTTATTTTTTATTAAATTACTAAGTGGGTACTATGGTAGGGTTATATAATCTATTATTTAACATATATTCTTGATCAAGTTGTAGGTTTCCCATGGGATTTATGGATAATGATAGGATATCGGTTATTAAGGCCAACAAGTTGTTGTACCCCCTTGAATATCCTGCACACATTAGCAAGGTAAAGGACTTATTTTAGGGGATCTATTAATAATTTAGGTGTTAGAGAGTTTGAGAAGATTGAATTATTATAAACATGTAACTCATATGACAATCATGAATTTCCGTTGTGATGTGACACATAATTGGAAAATCAAATTTAGAAATTATTTGATTTTTGGTACTTTTAGCATCTATAGTTTCTCCTAATATATAAAACCTCATTTATAGGCTATGAGATGACTAAGATTATATTTATTCATTTTAACTCAATTTGTAGAGCATATTTGGATTCTCTCTTTCCAATATTTTAGTTACCCTCTCATGCCGGAGATTTTGATTTTATAGTTTTCTTTATTTTTGGCTATTGGGTTTCAAGGAATCATACTGAGTATGTATATACTCACCCCTACATGGGCCTTGTTCCAACACAAATTGTGTTTTTGTAGGAAACAGATGGTTAAAAAGTTGTTCTTATAGGATGTGGATATGGTGTGTCTTGTTCAGTACTCGCACTTAGTGATTATTAGATACCCATGATGGAGCATGGTGGTCCAAAATGGTCATGGTGTCTATTTTGGATGGAGGTGATCCAGAATCACACATAATTAGGATGATCTTTCAAGAAAATTTTCGAGGTTTTTTGGTTTCACGTTTCATTTGGTGTTTTCATAGGTGGTGGTATACATGAATTTGTAGCCTCATTCTTTTATTATATATTGTTAAAATAATCATTTATATATATACTAATGTTGTTTCTGATTCTTTTATACTTCATAGATATGTGTCTATTACTAGTTAAGGGCTCCCATGTGGTGTGATATTCCAACATGGGTCCAATCCCATTCCTTGGATTATTGAATGAGGAATTAGATTGGCATGCTAGTCTTATTACGTTCTCTAAAAGGCACCCAGTTTATTGGGAAGTGTCAAAGTTATATCACAGAAGTCAATTCCTAGGGAAATATTTTAGAGATAGCATGTGGTGTCCTAAACCCACACTCTTGAATTGAGTTCTATAAAAAAATAATTTACCTACTTTCTATGATACCTTCTATGGAAGCCTAGATATAACCATCCTTAATTACAAAATCCAAAATTATTATTGCTTATCTTAAATCAAAAGTATATTTTTAGGTTTAGAAAATTTGATAATTAAACCAAACATAAACTGATAAATCCCATATTATTAGTATCAAATGAAATATTTTCCCAATACATATATAACTATTTTATTTGTAATGAACCTTTAATGTATCCATTAAATTATTTCTCACATGTTATCCTTATAAACAATTTAGTGGTAATAATTTTCTCCATAACCCATGGAAATGGAAACATAAGTAGGGGTGATCTCAAAATCTCAGCAATGAAAAAATATAGCAGATGTAGTCATGGAATAAATATAAAATAATTATTATGACAGGAATAAGTAAACAACAGGATTACAAAGTGAACACAAAAATAAAATAATGATTTATCCATGAAAATAAATTAAAACATGGATATTAATAATACTGATCTCAAACTGAAGGAATTAATAATGTAAAAAAATAAAAAACCTTATCTTAATTCCATGGTCCCAAACACATTACTTTTCATCTAGAACATAGTAAAGACATTCTAATATCAAGTACTTATACCAAGAAACTGTCCTATTATAAAAAAGAAGAATACAACAATACCCAACCTATTTTTTCATGAGACTTATTGATTCATAAATGGGATATATAATATCAGTCTATACTTATCACATGTTTAAATGTAATACATTCATCTCAAGATAAAATTAATAAACAATACATAATAAACAATGTTGATAATTATCTATATTTAAATAATAATATATAAAATAACTATAATTTTCCTCATGATAATAGAATATCATACTTTACAGGTGAACATCATCTGATATGAGTTAAGAAAAAAGTGATGTTAACACCTTATAGAGCAATGCTTATATAAATAATCCAATACTGGAATAACATGATCTTAATCCATCTAGATAAATAATGTGGATCGTTTTAAAAGAACATGTACCATGAATTGAGAAATATTTACCATATAAATAATTTGGCAGGAATGTATATCCCTATGAAATATGAGATAATACTATATAATATAATCAAATTGTATAATATTCCCAATTTATATAAAATAAGTTCAAAGAATTATCAAAAATCAATTAATGATAATCAAGTTACATAAAATCCTCAATGTTATAAAACAACTGAATCGCTAGACACTTGAATCAAGGAAAATGAATTGGTAGTAAATAACATGTAATTCAAGGAGTATGATAAAAATATATCCATAGTCAGTAACTACATCATACTAAGGAAACAAGGTGGTAAAAAAATATTATGTCCCAAAGAATAAAATTTGAGACATTGAAACCATTTATAGTTTGAGTAATTGTTTATCAAAAACCCCTTGGTAGATGGGGATTGAAATTGAACTTTAAATACCATTAATAAAAAAAATCGATGATATTAAATCTAAAATATGTACTATATACACCAAAAAATTGTAATTAGGTGCATAATGAAAAACATTTCTCAAAGCGAGGATTTTGTGATGAAAACCCTGAACACTTATCCCAAACACCACGAACGTAATTTAACCTCAGGTTTAGGAAACATAACTATATTAATCACTTAAATAAAAAATTTAATTATTTTAATTTTCATTCATATTCTTCATAATTAATAATTTTCCATATTAATTATTCAGAATTTCCAAATTGGTTGTTTATTGTTTTGATAGTTCGTAACAGTGTAATAATAGAGGTGTACAAGATCATTGATCATTAAAAGTTAATTATATATATGTCATTTAATGTAATATTTTGGATGGTTTATAATTACTTTCAATGTTTAAAATGCC
The DNA here is from genome assembly GCA_963277665.1 of Viscum album. Taxonomy (NCBI): domain Eukaryota; kingdom Viridiplantae; phylum Streptophyta; class Magnoliopsida; order Santalales; family Viscaceae; genus Viscum; species Viscum album. Next base: position 794,664,000 of record OY728126.1, on the reverse strand, counting down.
TTTCATTAAAATTTATAATCATTATAGTTTAATATTAAATCAATACCAGACATGTTTCAGTTATTCTTATTGATCAGAGAGTGTTTTATTAATTATTGAATTAAATATTGATATCACATCACAAGAAAAAAATATCTAAAAATTTAGGTCATATTTTAAAAGTAATAATGTTCCCATATTCATTATTTATATAAATTCATAGTATTATTCAATTAGGTTGTTAAACTATCCCAAACATGAACGTACCGTGATTTAATGAAATATTTCATGGTGGTTTTGTTGTCATATCATTATACCAGAATCATAATGATATAATATAGTTTTTATTAGTGTGATATATAATATTTGTAATAATATATAAGAATAAATAATGGATATGAAAACATTACATAATTTAGATAAAACATTTTCCTCTACCACACTTATTTTAAACAATTTAATTAATGGTGGTCGTTTATTGATCATATCATTAATTGGTTCTATAATTTTTTAAACTGGAACTGTAATGATTTCATAAAAAATATATTTATTCATTAATAACATCCTTCTTTCCATCCATGTAAGGCGATGTATAAAAAAATTATGTCTTTGTAATACCCCAAGATTTTATGGTATTAGTACTCCACCCGTGCATTCGCACGACACTCTAAAACAATTCTTATTTTGAATAATAGTCCTTTTTTTGAACGCGTTTATTCATTTTAATATTTAATATATTTAAAATGAGAAATGTGGTTAATAAAAATGGAATAAAAGGGAAATTGTTGAGAAATCATAAACAGAATAGTAAATATTTAGTTTAATTAACAAGGAATATAAATTTATATTGGACATTCATGTCGGAGAAATAATTTACATAAATGAAAAAATGATTCAAATGGATAATTAAAATTTTTCTTAGTATAATATTTACTATTGGAATGAATTTCATGTGAATTAAAATAATGAAATAAAAGGGCTGAACTAAAGTAAATAGAGGTGAATGGTCGTACATCACCTTGACCATCAGTTGATCACCTTACATCACAACCCAAAAGCTACAACACTGACTCTCCATTTCTCTCCACTGAAGTGTCATGGACTCCCCAATAGATAACAGTAGTGTTCTAGTGGCTCTATGGACCATAGTTATCAATGATTCTTCATTTTACGATGGTCGTTTCACCCATGATGGAAGACATGGTCTGCCCGTGGATTTGTTGCAACATATTTCACATGAAGGATCCAATAAATAAATGTTGATATAACATGGTAGTGGTAATTGATATATCATTACTGCACATGCACTTCACAACAATAATAAAGTGTTAAATAAATAAATCTACCATGCTAAAAATTAACGGAGATAGCTTGATCAATGATTAATAGTGAATCTTTTAGTTTTAAATGTGACATAGAGATGATAAGTGTGACAAATTTAAAAAAAACCATTAGTTGTCATCAGATTATTAGTATGCATTTATAATAAATTTCAAAGGATTATCTATTGTATATCCTCATTATATGTGAAGTTAATAGGAGATGCACACTCATATTGTTCCTTTCATAGAATACTATAAATCTAAAAAATACTGCTAACAATTGTACGCCAAAAGCTATGGTTACACCAAAAAATTAACATGAATTCATCATATATTAAGAAACCTTAATGTAGTATTCAATTTATTCATTCCCAATTGTATTGTCACCATTGTATGAAATAAAGAGAAAACCATTTTGTATTGTTTTTCCACCAAAACCAATATATATTACCATCAATAAGAGTATATACATCAATCATTAAACACAAGTCATAGAAATGAGGCTCAAAAAATGTCCTAAAATTTTCCACAGCATAGCTACTGTGAAACTTTCATATTGACATTCACATTCAGTCTCCATGGGAGTCCTCTCTAACTTGATGCATTCAATCCAACAAACTATGAAAATGACTTCGTCTATATAGAATCAAAAAAGAATCTAATTAACAGAATATATATAAACCTATTATAGAGAGTATAAATATAATTAATGCAGAATATAAAAACAAATCAAAACATAATCCAATCAAAAATCATTAGGTAAAATCTGAATTATAAAATAAAAACAGGGGTACATGCTTGTACCAACTGACAAAAATATAATAAAAATAGAATTAGATCAGCAGAATATATAAAAACTTGTTACATAGAGTATAAAAATAGAATAGTTTCAGTGTACTAATGTTTGATTCTAATTGAAACTGTAGGAAAATAAGGATGGAAACTGGATATTGAGAAATCACATACTATTGACTAAAAGATGTATGGTTTTTTTGAAAATGGATTTTAATGTAATTGAACTAAAAAGGTTTAACAGATGTCTATTCATTATAAAAATCTTATATAACACAAGTTACAGTCCATTAAAGGTGTAAAAAATATTCCCTATACTTACCATAGGAGATTCAAAGTGGTGAAAACTACTTATTCATTGTTCTAAAAAGAAGGAAACATGCCCCAAACTATCTATACAGATTTAAAAAATGAAAATGTTTAAATATAAGAATATATATTAATGCAAATAGAAATTTCATAATACAAAATATGAATGTTAACATAAAAAAATAGTAATCAAAATAAAAAGAAGATAACATTGAGATTCTTAACATAAAGCTGTTCTTGAAATAAGGTTCTGTTAAAAAGTGATTGTTAACATGAACCTATGTTAATAAACATGAGGTATGTCTTATATTATTATTATACATATAAGAAAAGAAAATTAATGTGTAGAGATATCCAAAGTTATATTTGTAACATGTTCAGTGAATTAATGAAAAGACAACAATAGAAAACAAAAACACATAACAATGAGTAATGTTTATTAAACTAATATCATAATGGAAAACAATATCCATCACAAAATTATCAGCCCAAGATGTGCATATATGGGGTATTCGTGTCATGAACATATATGATTGAAACATACATCATGTGAAACATTGTGAAACTGTTAATGCACATAATAGTGTAATGAAAATAAAATACAATGAACATAGAAATATTAATACCTGAGTGGATGAAAGATTTATAGTTTTAAAAAATTGTCTGTCAGAGTGGTAGCTGACTTCTAAACATCTACTAATTTCATGTTCCTATAACATAGTAGTAGAAAAAATTGTACACAATTTTGGATTCCATTATTTCATAAAATGAAATAGAAAGAGTCAAATAAATCATAACAGTTCATATGATAGTCAAAAGAAATTGTGTTACCTATTGAAAACTAATAAAAATTGGACCGAACATTTGTTAACTAATGTGAAAAGAAAATATGTGAACATCTACAGGAAGAATGTAGATAATATTTTAACACATGTGAGGAAAATTCCTTCAATCAAAAATTATATATATATAAACATTCGAGGGTAGTCCACAACTTTTAATTTCTTCAAAAATAGTAAAACCATGGGATCGTTCAACACTGAGACACAGACTATAAATTATATCATTAAAACATTAACAGTTTATAAGAAGACCTCTAAACCTCAAATCCCTAATAAGACCCCAAGTATGTTCAGTATTTCTAGCACTGTAAAGCCCATATATATATATATATATATATCATATGTTACTACAGTAGGTTTCATTACACTACTTTCCAATTATTTTAAAACCTCAAAATCTTGTGCATGATCAATTTCACACTTCCTTGGATGCCGCTTATAATAAATGTTCACTGTACTGCTATAGGTGTGAACATTAACTGATGGTCCAGAAATTTCTAATTCCTTAAAAATATATTTGATGAATTCTATTTCATTTTCGGTATCCAAACACTTCAATAAAAAGTTAGAGGACCTAATGTCTAATTACAAAACTTTTAATTTCAGCAAAAACAATAAGAAAATTGGATAGTTCACCACTACGCATACCATAAATCACAGAATTATAACATTAACAGTTGACAGGAACACCTCTAGACCTCACATACCAAATAAGACCCAATGTAATCTCAGTATGTATAACATTGTAAAGCCCATATAAATATATATATATGTATGTATATATATATAAACCCTATGTTACAATAGTAGGTTTCATTATAGTTTATTCCAATTATTTTAAAATATAAGAAGCTAGTACATGATCAATTTCACACTGCCCTAATTTATACATACAATAAAATTTCATCATACTACAGTAGGTGAAAACATTAAACTATGTTTCAGACATCTTTAATTCCATAAACACATATTTGGTGAATTATATTTCATTTTTGGTATCTAAACACTTTAGTAAATACTTACAAAACCTGCTTCTTGAGTAAAAACCATCTTTCATATAATGGAAAGACACATCAGTTGCATCCTTGAGAATTAAATTAGCTTCTAGGAACCTGATGAATTGAGATAACCAAATGTCAAAAGAGAAGGTTGTATTTAAAGTACATATTTTTCTAATATTTACCTACCTAGAAGCAAGAACGTATTTCCCTTCATAAGATCTTGTAGGAATGAATCCTCAAGGATCACTCTAAATCATCACCTTTGGCCACACCAGAAGTCACATGACCTGAAATATCAACTGGAGGGGATGAAATCCCCATCATCATATCCTCACCCAATCATTAATGGGATGCAGAAGACCCCATGAATAGATGTCATCCTCAAGCTCCTTGATGAATTTCATTCCATCTGTGTGGGGATCGTAGAAGGAAACCATTAAATATCCCATCATGGTGAGACATATCTCATATGTAATAAGACAATTCCACACCATTTTAGTACTGTTGAGCTCCTGGTGGAGTCTCTAGGTCTCCTTGGGTTTGGGTAACCATTCAATTTGTAGATCATATTTGGATTCTTTCTTTTCATTATTTTTGTTACCCTCTCATGCTAGAGCTTTTGATTTTATAGTTTTCTTTATTTTTGGATATTGGGATTCAAGGAATCATACTAAGTATGTATATACTCAGCCCTACATACCAGATCATTTGATTTTATATTTTTCTATTTGGGGATCGTATAAGGAAACCATTCAATTTTTCGAGCATATTTGGATTCTTTATTTTCTTTATTTTAGTTACCCTCTCATGCCATAGCTTATGATTTCATTTTTTTCATTATTTTTGGCTGTTGGGTTTTAAAAAATCATACTGAGTATGTATATACTCACCGCTACATGAGCCTTGTTCCAACACACATTGTGTTTTTGTAGGAAACAGACTGTTAAAAATGTGTTGTTAGAGGATGTCGAGATGGTGTGTTTTGGTTAGTACTCGCACTTAGTGATTCTTAGATACCCATAGATCATGGTGGTCCACGATGGTTGTGGTTTCCACTTTGGATGGAAGTTAATCCCAAATCACACATAATTGGGATGATCTTCCAAGAAAAATTTGTAGGTTTTTTGGTTTCACGGTTCATTTGGTATTTTCATAGGTGGTGGTATACATGAATTTGTATCCTCATTCTTGTATTATATATTTTTAAAATAATTATTTATATATATACTAATACTGTTATTGATTATTTTATACATCAGATATATGTGTCTATTACTAGTTAAGGGATCCCATGTTGTGTGATATTCGAACAAGGGGCCAATCCCCATTCCTTGGACTATTGAATAAAAAATTAGAGTGGCACGCTAGTCTTATTACTTTCTCTAAAAGGCCCCCAGTTTATTGGGTTGTTTTAAAGTTATATCATAGAAGTAAATTCCTAGGGAAATATTTTAGAGATATCATGTGGTGTCCTAGACCCATACTCCTAGATTGAGTTCTATAAAAAATAATTTACCGAATTTCAATGATACCTTCTATGGAAGCCTAGATATAAACATACTTAATTAAAAAAATCAAAAATGATTATCACTTATCTTAAATCACAAGTATTTTTTTAGGTCTAGATATTTTGACAATTAAACCAAACTTAAACTGATAAATCCCATATTATTTGTATTAAATGGAATATTTTCCCAATATATATATATAACTATTTAATTTGTAATGAAGCTGTAATGTATCCATAAAATTATTTCTCATGTGTCATCCTTATAAACATTTAAGTGGTAATAAGTTTCTCCATAACCCATGGAAATTGAAACATAAGAATGGGGGAGCTCAAACTATCAGCAATGAAAAAACATAGCTGAATTAATCATGGCATAAACATAAAATAATTATTATGGCAGGAATAAGGAAACAACAATATTCCAAAGTGAACTCAAAAATAAAATAATAATGTATCAATGAAAATAAATTAAAACATGGATATTAATAATACTGATCTCAAACTGAAGGAATTACTAATGTAAAAAATAAAAAACGTTCTCTTAATTCCTTGGTCCCAGACACTTTACTTTTCATCTAGAACATAGTAAAGACATTATGATGTCAAGGACATGTACCAAGAAACTATCCTATTATAAAAAGAAGCACACACCAATACCCAACCTATTTTTTAATGAGACTTATTGATGCATAAATGGGACATAGAATATCAGTCTCCACCTGTCACATGTTGAAATGTAATACATTAATCATAAGAGAAAATGACTAAACAATACATAATAAATCATGTTGATAATAATCTACATTGAAATAAAAATATATGTAATACCTATAATTCTCCTAATGTTAATTGAATATCATACATTGTAGGTGAAAATCATCTGATATGAGTTATGAAAAAAGTGATGTTCACACCGTATAGAGAAATGATTATATGACTAAGCCAATACTGGAATAACATGATCATAATCCATCCAGATAAATAAAGTGGATCATTTTAAAATGACATGTACCAATAATTGAGAAATATTTATCATATAGATAATATGGTAGGAATGTATATCCCTATGAAATATGAGATAATACTACATAATATAATCAAAGGGTGTAATTTTCACAATTTATATAAAATAAGTTCAAAGAATAATGAAACTCAATGAAAAATAATCAAGTTACCAAAAATCCTTAATGTTATGGAAAAAAATAAATCACTAGACACTTGAATAAGGGAAAATGAATTGGTAGAAAATGACATGAAATTCAAGGAGTATGATAAAAATTTATCTATAGTCAGTTACTACACCATACAAAGGAAACTAGGTGGTAAAAACATATTATGTCCCAAAGAATAAAAATTGAGACATTGAAACTATTTATAGTTTGAGTAATAGTATATCAAAAACCCCATGGAATATGGGGCTTGAATTTGAACATTAAATACAATTTATAAAATAAAATGGATGATATTAAATCTAAAATATGTACTATATACACCAAAAAATGTAATTAGGTCCATAATGCAAAACATATCTCAAAGAAAGGATTTTGTGATGAAAACCCATAACACATATACCAAATACCAAAAACATAATTTAACCTCGGGGTTAGAAAACATAACTATATTAATAAATTAATTAAAAAAATTAATTATTTTAATATACATTCATATTCTACATAATTTCTAATTTTCTATATGAAATCTTCTGATTTTACAAACATGGTGTTTATTGTTTTGATCGTTCGTAACAGTGTAATAATAGAGGTGTACAAGATCATTTATCATTAAAAGTTAATTACATATATGTCATTGAATTTAATATTTTAGATGTTTTATAATTACTTTAAATGTTTAAAATTCCTTTCATTATTATTTTTAATCATCATAGTTTAATATTAAATCGATACCAGACATGTTTCAGTTATTCTTATTAATCAAAGTGTGTTTTATTAATTTGTTAATTAAATATTGATAACACACCCCAAGAAAAAAATTATCTAAACATTTATATCATATTTTCATCATAATTATGTTCCCATATTAATTCATTATATAAATTCATAGTATTATTCAATTAGGTGGTTAAACCATCCTAAACATTAACATACCCTAATTTAATGAAATATTTCGTGGTTGTTTTGTTGTAATATCATTATGCCACAATTATAATGATCTTATATAGTTTTTATTAATGTGATATATAATAATTTAAATAATATAAAAAAAACGAATAATGGATATGAAAACATTACATAATTTAAATAAAATATTTTCTTCTTAGAACACTTATTTTAAATAATATAATTAATGGTGTTCTTTTATTTATCATATCATTAATTGGTTCTATAATTTTTCATACTGGAAACGTAATGATTTCATAAATATTATATTTATCCTTTAATACCATATTTTTTCTATCCATGTAAGGTGATGTATGAAAAAAAATTATGTCATTGTAATACCCCAAGATATTATGGTTTTCAACTTTTCAAATTCAATATCATTGATAGCTTAGGTTACAGGCAGTACCCAACATTAACAAATAAAGAAATATTATTATTATTTTAAACATGCAATTAAAATTTTTGTATTGAATAGTATTAACCAAATTATGAAATTTACTATTTTAATATTCATCTAAATAATTTTATAAGCATAAGATTAGAATGAATCCAATTTTATGCATAAAAAATGATATTTTTCTAAACGAATTTTTACCGCCTTTTAATGAATCAATTTTTTTATTTAATTTTTGAAATTTAATAAATTATATTGAAAAAAATATAATTCATTTTTAAATGTGTAATTTCAAAATTATATTATTTAGAATTATTCTATTTTTTTAAAAATATTTATTTTTCAATGAATAGTGAAAATGCAGGTTTTTATGAAACAATGAATTTTGTTATATTAAAAGAATATTTATGATATTAACTATAAATAAATAAAAAAACAACTATTTAGTTATAGATAATGTAATTTATTTAATTTCAATCATTATTACACCTTATGTTGGTATAGTTTCATTTTTTGGCATAAAAATGCATTTTTAGAAAACTGTTTTTATAGCGTTTTATCTGTTTAATTAAAAATTAAATGCTACCACTTCAATATTTTGAATTATGAAAAATATATGAAAAATTTATAATCTGAATTTAAAAATTTAGTAAATATTCCCTTTTGTTTTTTTCTAAAATTAATAGAAACCTTCTTAATGTTTGTTGTCACGGTAAATGGTAAATATGGAAATTTAGGTTTATAATAAAACGATAATCACTAAAAAATAACCTAACACTTTTTCAAATATTATTGTATGATTTATATTAGACCCTTAATACCTACGGTTATAATTTATTTTTTTAATGGACATGTTTCCATGAAAATGTCTATGATATTGTTTAAATTAAATAAAATCACAAAATGTCATGTTCATTGTCTTAAACCTCTCTTATGTGTCCACATAGGAAAACATGTAGGTTATACAAGAATCTAAGTTTCAATTTTTTAATTAATAAACTTATTTTCATGATATAAATTTATTTATTACTTTCAGGTCCATTTGGATGGGGTTATGATATTTATTATATTTATATATAGAAAATACAAATATATCTCATTCATATTTTAATAACCATATTATTGTTAATATGGTTTTATTTAGAAGTTATCTAATACTATAGATATTATTTTTCATTATAATATATTTTTCAACATCATGGTATTTTATTTTTAAATTTTAGTGAAAAAATGATTAGCCTAAATAATTATACAATGAGGACATAACAATTATTTTATTAATAAAATAGTAAACTCGATGATATTAAAAACATTAATATAAAAATAATTTGATTTAATTAAGGTTTTAAATAAGTTTTTTATATTATTATTAAATATTATGGTTTTATTAAAAAAAATTAGGTTATCACATTTTATTTATTTTCTTAAGGCCAATGTAATGAATAATGTCAAAATTGACAATAATGATATTTTATAAAAACAATATTTTAAAAAAGTATTTAAAAATTATTCAAAAAAAAATAAAAAAGGTGATTTTTTTAAAAATTTTCATAAATTTTTTTTTATGGTCCAATTGAAATTTTATAAGTAAAATAATTAACACATTTTAATATTAAATGAATTGTTACCAAAATTAGTATTAAAATAAGTTAACTAAAGTTAATCAAAATGATTTTGTTTAACATAAAACGAAAACATGTAAATATTTTATTATCTGATGATATTCCATCCATATATCATCATATATTCCAATAAATGTATATTTAGTAGTAATATTATACAAACTTAATTTATTAAAATACAATATTTAGAGGATTTCCAAGGGTTCCCCTCACCTCAATTATAAAAGGGAAGTCCTTCCTTTATTTCATTTCACTACCATGAGCCTTTTATCTCCTCCAAACCCTGACCATTTATCCTCCTAGAATCCTTATTCAATTTCTAGATGTCTTGGTATTAGAAAAGAAAATAGCGTTATATGTCTTCATAATAGTTCTAGAGGAAGTTTACCGAAGGAGATGTATTCATTTTTACCAACTCATTCAAATTCATTTCTTCTTCTACTTCCTATTCATGTGTTGTTTCCATGATAATGTAATAAATTAATTATTATATATATATATTAATATAATTTATTATGATTTTGTGAAAACCATATTCCAACTTTTATCCATCCTATGAAAAACAAGAGCACCGCACATGTGTAAGTATGGCTTACCATCTTCATATCATGGTGTAATTCGATTTCGTCAACAGTTTTCTTAGAACGATATCATGATGGATAATTTATATATATATATATATATTATAATTATAAAATGATATTTATTCTATGAAAATTAATATACAGTACACTTTCTTACCCATTAACCATTGAGATAATGATACCGTCACTCATCCATACATACGACCTACGATGTCCACGACCCAATGTGATTCATTTTCCAGGTTCAAATTTCATGAATGATTATAAAAAATGTATATAAAGAAAAAATATGATAAAAATGACCTTAAAATAATTCTATATATAATGTAACTGTATCATATTCCCAATAACCGAGATTTACATGACAAAACAAACATAAGAAAATGAAATAGTAAACACACAAAATAACGGTAATAATTAAATTTATTAACAGAAGAGGGATAAAATTATCATATATGATATTGTAAATATTAAAAGGTTTCAATTATAAATTAATTAAATGATTTAAACCATTATCAAGTATGTGAAATCACTTTCATCAAAAGTAAACCATAAGGTAAGGGGTTTTCATTTCAATTTAATTTATGTGGCACATATTCTTTATTCATCGCTTATTTTTTGTGGTGTATATATTTCTATTTTGACATGTTATATCATGAAATTATTTATTCGAATGATATTTATTTATTTTTTATAGATTATTATTTTATGGGTAATATGATTCAACTAATTATAAGTGGAAAATGATTTCATCACTCAATTTTCAGTCCTTGGGATAAACTTCTATTTCATTTTATTATTGCCAAAAACATATACCATTTTTGAATATGGTGTTTATATTGATATTTATTTCACTAACTGGTGAAATAATGTTAACTGTTTCTCATTTTATCCATGTACATATTCAATCGTGAATTAAATTGATCATTTAAATTTATAAGGAATGCTTTGCGCATGAATGAACTGGCTGGGACTATGTATAGAAAATTTCCTTGATGCATCATTTGTCTCATGAGACGAATAATTTTATCCAAATTAAATGGGATTTTAACAATAATAATTAAACCATATTGTAAAATTTATTGATGGTAAAGGTATCATGTTCGTGAAAAAATATGATATCCAATAATTAAGCATTTCCTTCATTTAGAATTCAATTATTTTTGTCTAAGATCTTTTCACTCTGATATTATCCATGGATTCAGATTGTTAGAATTTTATTATTTAAATTGAATTTGTGTTCATTTAATTTACCTTTCCAAATTTATTATTCAATATTGATTAAATATATCTTCAACTATATTTAAATCTTACTTGGAATCTGAGCTGGACATTTTATTTATTCTCTTTTTCCTCAGGTTTTGAAGGTGAAATGTTTGAATGTGTTCAAGGATGAAAATTATTTTCCTTTGTCATGTTTTATATTTTATCAATTTAATTAGGGTATCATGTATTTATATAGTTCTTATATATAACTAACTTAATCCGTCATTTTGGATGTGATTCATTTTATCTTGTGTCAATATAATAAAGTAATGCACTATCACTGGGCTAATGGAGTCTGGGTATTTATATTTGGTTTCAGAGGTAGTCTAGTAGAAAAATTGGGAACTGAGGTTTTGAAATCCTATATTATGTAAAAAAACTCTAAGATTTAATTTGAGGAAAAATATAGAAGAACAACCCAAAAAACCATGCTTATGAAATTATCTACACAAAAAATTTCAATTTATGATAAGTATTTCACTATTATTGGGATTAAAAATTATGTTTCCTAATGATATGATCTAATATAGTGTATGTATTCATTTATAAATGGATCCTCTCATAAATAATGGGAACCTCAGCAATTAAAATGATCTAAATAGTTAAACGGGCCAGATAGTTTATAGTAGTATACCAATATTTCGAAGGGAACAAGTCTCTTGACATTCTATGCAAATGAGGACATAGTATAATGTTATAACTAGACAAAAGAATAATTGTTTAATTATTATCACTTTATAGGGAAGAACTAGAATAAGAGTATATCTAGAAAAATATTGATAAAGTAATGAATGTAAATAATTATTTTCCCACTTGTGCTAATTATGGAAAAATACACTGGTAATTTCTTAATAATAATTTGAGTTTTCTAAAATTTTGGAAACAAATTCCACCATTATTATGATTTAAATAGTAAAAAAAGGTTTCCAATGTAAAATAATTCAAAAAAAAGGTAGATGTGACACTACAAAAATAAATTTCACAAGTATCAAAGGAATATACTCCAAAAGAGGATAATGGATCATGTTAAAGCTTATGCTACTACCACATATGAAGAGGAATGATTAATATGTATGTGTTTGGATTAAAGAATTAAGTTATTTTATGTTTCAATAAATAATTATCTATTTATAAGATTTATGAGAAATATAATGATTTTTCTACAGTACTTATACTTTATGGAATTGGAAACATGTGATGAATATGACTAATAACCAAGAGAGGAGATTCTATTGTAAGTTGATCTTTTGGAAAACACAAAAATTAGGAAAGATAACTATAGATATTTTCTTTATGTACAGATAATAATAAATATATATTTATGGGATAGTATTGGTGACCATGAATGTGGTTAGTGAGTTTATATTTTATGTTATGTTTGCTGGAATTATTAGATGTTTTGATTTAGGGAATATATTCAACAACCTAGTATTTTACATTTGGAAGCATGAATTTTTTCATAAATTATTAAATGTTATTGAGTTATTAATATATTTTATATGTGAAAGTAGGAGATAAATTATATGGTAAAATATTATGTTAAGTTGATTTGGGAAATTTAGTGACCTTCTATCAAAATTTTTTATCTTTAAATTTGGAAAAATGTATTTTGAATGAGACTTAAGATAACTACTTATGGAATATATTAAGTTTAAATATGGATATTATTTATCAAGTCTAAAGTATGATTTAACATATTAAATAACATGTGAAAAAAAAAATTTTCCAAAGGAATGACTTATGGATCATTTGAAAAAAGTTATTTAGGCATGAAAATACTCTTGAATATCTATCTCTTGGTTTTAGAAATAAAGTGTAGATAAACTAAAACACAACCAATGGAAGAGAATATTCTTTTGAAATAGAATGAAATCAGGTATTTTTATTTTCTCAATTTCTTTTAGGTCTATTAAAATAATTTCTTGACTCTCTAAAATATATTTTGGAACAAAAACGTTATTTGTCTACTTTTTGTACTAAGAATTCAAAGGTCTTTCAACCGGTCACTGATTTATGGTTTTGTAATGGTTTAATTTATAACGAACATGTTAAATATAACTCTCCATCCAGACATGGTAGTTATATTTTAATTTCATGTCAATGTTTTTACTTCCCAATAATTTAATCCTAATTGAATGTCTGAATTCTGTGGTGACCATTGCATTTCCCGTTCTATCTTGTTAAGAGGAAATTTTATTAACACTATTTACGATGTGGGTATCACAAAATAGAATTTTAAAATATGAAAATACTATTTTTAAAGTGAAATTTAAAATTGAATAGATGATACTTATATATTTATGGGATAATGTAAGTCCCCAGGATTTTATGGTAATCCTCTTTTTAAATTCAATATCTTTGATAGCAAATGTTACACACAGTACCTAGCTAAAATGAATAATAAAATATTATCATTTTTTAACCTAGTGTATAAATTGGTTAGAATGAATAGTACAAACCACATTATGAAATTTATATATTTTTAAATTCATTAAAAAAATATATAGGTACAAGACAGGAATGAATCCAATTCACATATTAAAAGACGATATTTTTCTAAATGCATTTTTACCACCTTTTAATGGAATGCTTGTTTTAAAATGTAATTTTGACATTTTAATAAATTATATTGAAAAAAATAATGATAATTTTTTAATTTTTAATATCCAAACTGTATTAGGTAGAATTTTTTATATTTTTTTAAAATATGTATTTGCCAGTGAATAGTGAAAAAATTCCAATTTTTATAAAACTGCCAATTTCATTATATTAAAAGACAAATTATGATTTTAATTTTATCTCAAAGTCAATTAAATATAATTCAGTTTTAAATAAGATAATTTATTTTATTTTAATCATCAATATACCATATTTTGATATGACTGCATTTTGGGCTTCAAAATGAATTTTTAAGAAAATTGTGTTTTGTTGTGTTTTATTAGTTCAATTTAAAATTGAATTATTCTACCTATATATTTTGAGTATAGGAAAATATATTCCATATTTATTATAAAAATTAAATATTTATTAAATAGATCCATTTTAGTTTTTTCTAAGTTGAATAGAAAACTTGTTTATTTTTGTTACCATGGTAAATGGTAAATTTGGTAATTAAAGTTAAAAATAATATTATAAGGACTAGAAAATATTCCAAAAGCTTTTGTTAGTTATGTTATATAATTTATATTCGAATTTAACTACTATGGTTATAATATTAGTTATTTAATAGAACATTTTAATGAAAATGACTTTGATATATTTTTAAATTAAATAAAATCACAAAATGTCACGTTCCTTGTCCTAAGCATCCCTTATGTGTCCACATGGTGATGAAGGTTACCTACGAAAAAAATAAACATGTAAAATTGGAACTTAATAAACTTATTTTTATGGTATAAATTTTTTTTATTACTTCCAGGGCCATTTTGATGGGGTTATGACATTTATAATATTTTATTTAAAGAGAAGTCAATGTTCTCAAATTCATATTTGAATAACTATATTTTTTGTAATATGGTGTTATTTAGAAGTTATCTTAAACTATATAATTTATTTTTAAAGATAATATATTTATTTTAATCATGGTATTTTATTTTTAAATTTTCGTTAATAAATAATTACCTTAAATAATTATACAATGATGATGCAGTTATTATTTTATTAATGAAACTATCAAATAAATGATATCAATTATATAAAAATAAAAATAATTTTAATTAATTATGGTGATAAAATAATTTTATGTATTATTATAACATATTAGGTGAGTATTAAATGTTTTTTTTCTAACTTATATATTTTTATTTATTTTATTAAGGCCAATGTAATGAATAGGATCAGAATTGACATAATTGATATTTTATCGAAATAATATTTTATTAAGTTTTTTAAATATTATAAAAAATATTTAAAAATAAAAGGTGATTATTATTTGATTTAAAATATCATAAATTATTAAATTATTTTTCAATAGATATTTTATAAGTAATAAATTTCCATCTTTTAATATTAAATGAATTTTTATCATAATTAATATTAAAATAGGCTAACTAAAATCATTCAAAATGATAAGGTTTAAAATAACCCCATAACATGTCAAAATATTATTTTATGGTGATATAACGACCTTATATAATATTATATTCTAATAAATTTCCATTTGGTGGTATTTGGTTAGAAAATGAACTTATTATAATTTAATATTTTGAGGATTCCCAAGGGCGTCGCTAATCTCAATTATAAATGGGTACTCCCTACATCATTTAATTTCACCACCTTAATACTTATATCTTAACCAACCACTACCCATTCCGCTTTCCAAAATCATTATCCATGTTTTTTCTTTGAAAAATACAAACCATATATCCCTTGAGAATATTTATAAAGGAAGTCCTAGGAAGAAGAGGTCATTGTTTTTACCAAATCATTCAAAATCATTCTGTCTTCTACTTCCTCTTCATGTATTGTTTCAATGATAAAGTGATAAATAGATTATTATATATATCTATAGATGTTATTATGAATATTTTACAACCATATTATACCTTTTTTCCATCCAATAAAAAATAAATGCATTGTGAGTGCGTTTGTACGACTTACGATTTCCAGACCATGGGGTAATTCATTTTCTTTCCCACTTTACTTGGATAGATATAATGATTTATATAATAGATATATATGATAATTATTACTTTATATTTATTATTCATAAATTAACATACCATATGATTCCTTAACTTTTCACAATTAAGGGAATGATACTATCGATCATGCGTATATATGGTATACTGTCTCCACGACGTGATGCGATTCATTTTCCATGTTAAACATTTAAGAATGATTATAAGAAATATATATAATAAATAAATAAGTTATTAATGAACATAATATCATTATGGAGATAATGGATCTATATCCAATGAAAAATAACAATGACATACACGACAAAACATGCATAGTAAAATACAACGGTTAACACCTGAAATAAGGGTAATAATGAAATATTATTAACTAATGGGTGATAATAATGATCATATATAATATTAAAAATTTGAAAATGGTTCTAGTATATGTTAAAAACATTATTTAAACATTTATACACAAATTTATACCACATTCAAAAATTATAAAATTGAATGTAAGTGTATTCATCTCACTTTTATTTTTATGGGTCATATGGTTTATAAACCAATTATTTATTTTTTGTGGCGTATATACATTCCTTTGGAAATATTATTTTATGAAATTATTTATTATCATAATATTTAATGTTTTTAAAATATTATTCTTTTATGGGGAATATTATTCAATTTATTATAAGTTTTATGGGATTTTTTTACTCACTTTTCATTCATTGGGTTAAAATTATATTTCCTTTGATTATTTTTTAAAATTTATATCAATTTTACATGTGGTGTTTACTTTAAAATTTATTTTAATAACTAGTAAAATAATGTTAATTTTTTATATTTTACACAATATAAATATTTTTTTATGAATTAAATCAATCATTTTTATATATACGGAATGCTTTTACATGAAAGAACAGGCGGAGATCATATATTGAAAAGCCACCTAATGCATCAGTAGTCTCGCAAGATGAATAATATTAACCAAAATAAATGGGATTTTACCCATAAATATTAAAATGTCTTATGAAAGTTATTGAAGGTAAATTTATCATGTTCCTAGGAAACATGATGTCCAATAGTTAGGAATTTACTTCATCAAGATTTCCATTATTTTTATCCATGATATTTTTAAAGTGATATTATCTATTGATTTATATTGTGAAAATTATAATATTTAATTGGAATGTGTATTAAATTATTTTACCCTAACATATTTATTTTTCATTATTAATTCAAGATATATTTTGTTGAATGTATATCTTACTAGTAATATGATCTCACGCTTTTATTTTTTCTCTTTTTCCTTATTTTTTGAAGATGAAATGTTTGAATTAGTTCAAGGTTGAAAATTATTTTCCATTGATATATTTTATATTTTAATAATGTAATAAGGTTACCATGAATTAATAAATTTATTCAAAAAAAACTAAACTGATTGGTCCCTTAGGATTTGATTCCTGGTATCTTATGTTAATGTAGTAAATTAATAAACTGGATCTAGGCTATTGGATTATATGTCTTTACAGTCATGGAGATGATAATCCACACAACACAGGAACAATAATTTTGTTATTCTCAATGGATGGGTTATATGAATAAATAATTATAATTAACTCAATATAGTAACACTAAACAATATAAATGATAATAATATCAATTTATTAGTGTTTCAAGAATAAATTTTAAAGAAGATAATTAATAATAATTATAATTATTTTATAATACTCAGACCAGGGACCCGAATTTTCTTTGAAAGTATCCACGAATTTGAAGGGATTAGGATAATAATGAGTGAACATAGGTTTATTGTTTTGGTATATGGTTATATAGACAGTAAAATTGATGTTTTTGAAGAATGAGTTAAAAGGAAAGGTGTTTCTTCATGTGGTGAAGATGTTACCTACATTAATGTTATTTTAAGGGTAATATTGGGAGTGACACTTACATTTTCAATAATTACATGGCACTATTATAGGGTAAATGGATCCAAAATTGACCAAAATATAGGGGAAACATTTATTTGTATATGAAAAAACTAAATCTTTCAATTATAGAAAGTCTTTTTTAAAAAAAAAATAGGTCTTTTACTCTCGGTTGCTCTAAATTTACACCTTTTCTTTTTTACATTGGTAATTAATTTATAAACATAGTAAATAATTTTAATAAAAAGATTTAGATTGAAAATTTTACATAATTTTATTATTATTATTTAAAATTTGAAAATAATTTTTTCAATTAAAAATTATAATGATGTAAAAAATTAATTTTCAAATAAGTATAATTAATCACATAAAAGCATTTTCTTGAGAAATAGAATTTTTAAGATATAAATTTATATATAAAATAAAATTATTTGTGATACTAATTTCAATGAAATATAATTATTTATTAAAAAAATAAAGGGTATATGCCTTTCAATCCAAGAAAAAACATAATATCCCTTTAAAAATACACAATTCAAAGAAAATATATAAAAGAATTTTATATTAATGTATCATTTTGATTAGTAATAAAAATATTTTCCACAAGTTTTATAAGATCAAAGAATATTTTAAAATGAATAATATTTTTTTTATAAATTTTTTTTTATTACTTTTTTTTAAATCATCCAATTATGCATATATAGTGATAAAAGTAGGGAAATTATAATTTTCGTAAATCCTATATTTCTCGACTAAGATAAAAATTTCTAGAAAATGAACCAACATTCGTAGTAAGTAAATTTTTATATGAGGAATTATAAAATATATTTTTTTATTATTTTAAAAATAAAAACTTTAAAAATTTTGTTTTTAAATAAAATCATAAAGTTTAATGAAACCCCCTTTTTGAAAATGAAATTTTAATATATTAACTGATATTTATCTTACTTCATATAATTTTTAAACTAAATTGGGTATAACCAATTATTAATATTAGAAATCATTTATCACTAATCACATGTCATTCGAAATAGAAATCTTTATTTCATAACAATTGTTTTTAGAAAAATAACGTTCTAAATAGTAAATGATCTTATTTTTCAATTTTGGTAACCAGTTTGATATTAATTATTATTTAAATTACAATATAATTAAAAAATAGGTT
Source organism: Viscum album (assembly GCA_963277665.1). Classification (NCBI taxonomy): domain Eukaryota; kingdom Viridiplantae; phylum Streptophyta; class Magnoliopsida; order Santalales; family Viscaceae; genus Viscum; species Viscum album. The sequence continues at coordinate 794,644,541 of OY728126.1, read as the reverse complement.
CATACATTTCATTATTGGAAATTAAACTGATATGTCTTAATGATCATACTTAAACATTTATATTTTAAGTTAATATATCACACTATCGTTTAAGTTCTGTGTTTCATGTGGAGAAATATATTAACCACATTGAATTATTTAAAGGTAATATTTTATTAAAATCATGGGGTGATTCTAGCCCCTATAAAACAATTGTTTCCTTGTAATTTAACTCTTATGATCATGATAATTTATAAAGTGAACTTATAATTAATCATACACTACTAGATGATCATGGGTTTATTTTGGATGTGGAATGAGATGTATTTATATGTAAAATTATTATAATTTATTTATAAAAATATATAACCATTCATAATTTCAAATAGAATTATATAAAGGGGTATATTTAGAAACATATGGAATAACCTACCACAAACCTTGAAAATTAATTATATGATAGCCATGCCACTTGGGTTTTTTATTTATAACTCAATATCCAGTAGTTGATGAAAAAATTCATGACAATAAAATCTAGAAAATTTAGAGTGAAATCTCACTATCTAATTCATTATAATTATTTTCATAGTTTCTTCTTTGATTGAATGGTTATTTGTGAATATCTCTCGTATTGATCCTTTGATTGGGAAATTTAGTCACATAATTCCTAGTTCAATTGCAATAAAAGAAGAAACTTTATATATCTTATCTATTTACCTCATAATTTTGATTTTTATGGCATTAAACTCTGCATATATTGAATTTACCTATCCCTTTAAGTAAATGTATCCCATATTTATTCACACATTTTATAAATATAGGAAATTGAATTTTTTCCCTTTATCATCATCGTGTGTGGATCATTCAGTATACTCCATCATTATCTTCATTGGTGTTTTTGGGACATTGAATATGTTATCATTGTTAATCATATTTCATGATGGATGGTTTGGTATAATAATATAGTTTCTCATAATAGCTCTCATTCTGATGGGTTGTTCATTGATGTGATATCATCTTTATCATTCACATCCATGATTCCTCATAGTTCTAGACATTACTAAAACCAAAAAGAGTTTACATGTGTAAAAATAACTGTAAGTGATTTATCATAAATGACTAATTGATAATTTGACCTCATTATATATCACTTTATTTCACTATCAGGTTAGATTATAGTTCTTAGAACCCAACCTATATCAGAATCGGGTCAACCTATATAATTCTTGGTTTAACATATATCATTCTTGGTACAAACTAGGTTACTACGAGTTGGGTCATATAATATATTTTTTACCTAATCCTTTAAATATATATCCAATATTACCATGATATTTTGGTAAAATATCCAAATCCTAATAATCATTTAAATTGATGGACTCAAAATCCAAATTATCCTTCATCAAAAAAATTATTCCTTCCTAAAATCATATACCAAAGAATATACACACCATAATCATATATTATCAATAACATAACATTCTAAAAACGTATTTGAATCTCCAAGACATTAATATAAGGTTATATTCTACTATCTAACTTATATCATTAAAGTCAAAGCATCATTTATTATCTCAACATCTTTTGTATTTTAAGCATAAGTGTAATTCATACCTCAATCATCTGTTCTCTAATAATTATCCAAAAAATATAACCTTATCATAAAATAATTTTTCAAGGTTATTAATACTATTTAATATATATTTCCATGCCTTTAACATAAAACTAATTAAGAATAATACTTATAAGTAAACACATGATCCTAAATAACAATTATTATATTAAAAACGTCATTGATAATTATCACAACACTAATTAAAATAGATAATATTATCAAGAATTTATTTATACCATGATATAAACTCCAATGCAATATATAAGAATAGGAAAATCACATTTCTATCATAATAGATGTATACTAATATTATTAACCATTTACATATGATCCCTTATTCGGTTTTAAGACATAGTGGTTTATAGATACATACCTTTCCCAGTTAAATCTTTATGATCCTATTTCAACCAAATACTATTTACCAAATAGTTATAATAATATATAAAATATTTATATGAAAACATAAATCTGAAAATTTATTACCTTATAAAATCATTTTTAACATATTATACATTCAGGATAACCTAATACACTTATTTTTTAAATCAATGTTCATTTTTCAATTAAGTTCCTTAATCATACTATTTAACATCATTATTAAATCCTTCAAGATGGTTCGTAAAAATAATTCTATTAACCAAAGAATATCCACCAGGAATGTGTGTGTAATTATGTAGTATTATTCCCACTCATTGTGTATCAGTGTTCTTACTGTGTAAATACACAACCTACCCTTTTGAGTTGGTTATACCTAGGTGCTTCTAGGACCCAACCACATCCAAATTCCAGTGTATAGACATGGATTTATTTCTGGGAAAACAATATACTCAAAACTTTACAAAATATTCCTGATGTCATCCTATACCTATACCTATACTTATTCTTCGGACCAGCACTAAAGTCCTCTCTTCATAATCCCCAAATAAAAAGTTCACTATTACCTTAACATTAAATCATATACTATACAAAAGATTCATCTACACCTCCAAAATTGTGACCTACATTAAGTTATAAACTATTAAATTATTATAAAAATTCATAATCACACAATATATCTAAACATTTCTATTGATACCAACTGTTATTTCATGTACCCTCACTTCCATATCGTATTCAATAAAAATACATTGTATATAATTTATTTTATAAAACCTATGAAAACCTAGATATAACCATAATTAACTAAAAAATCAATAATGATTATTGCATATCTTATATATAAATTATATTTTCATATTTTGGGCTTTATAGAGTCAATAAAAACATAAACTACTAAATCCCATTTTCTTTGAACCAAATGGATTTTTTTTCATTATATATGAATCTAAATAATCTATAATCAATCTCCAATGTCTACCACAAGTATTGTCCTTGTAAAAATTTCTCGTTCACTACCTTTCTCCGTAAAATTGGGAAAATGAAAAATTATAATGGGTAAGACCAAAATCTCATAATGTAAAAAATATTACTAAATCAATCATGGAATAAACATGGAAAAATTATTATGGAAGAAATAGGTAAACAACATGAAGCAGAAATCAACATGAATTTGGGAGAATTTTAAATTCATGAGAATAAATTAAAAAAATTATATCAATAATAATAATATCATAATTATGGAATGCATAATGTTAGACATCAAGAACTTGTTGTCAAGGAACTATTCCAAGACAGTTTACTTATTGTCGAGATTGGAGTCAACACATCCTGTTTTCAAGGCCTTATTCCAACAAACTATCATCTTATAGGGAGTGGAATAAACCAAAACCAAATTTTTTATTTCATGATACATATGGATTAATTTAGGGTATATATAATGTTGGGCCCCACTTAACACTTTCTTTAGTACAATGCGTCCACTATAAAATAAAATAAATAAACAACAAATAATCAGCATTGAAAATATTCATCAGTATTAAAATAAAAAATACAACAGCAATAAATTTACCTATTTCAATATATCATAAATTCTAGGTTCACATAATTCAATATTATTTAGGTAAAATGTGGTGTTTACACTGTATTGGGAAATGAGTATACTACTAATTCAATACTAGAATAACATGACTATTATCTATCTGAAGAAAGAAAGTGGATGGTTTCAAGAAAACATATTCAAAGCAGTGATAAGTACTCATCAATGATAATATGCGTTATGACTATATATAACTAGAAAAATTTTATATAATACCATATTAATGAATAAAATGGTACAGAGTACCCAATGATGATAAATATGGTCAAAAAATGATCATAATTCAATGAAAAAAAACAAAGTTACAAAAAGCCCTCAGTAATGAGTTAATAACTGAATCACTATAAACATGAATTAGGGAAAGTTATTTTTCTAGTAAAACCAATTAAATACAATTATTATGATAAAAATATATCTATGTGTATTGAATACACTATACTAAGGAAATATTGTGCAAAATATGTAATATCTCTCTAAGAATCAAAATAGAGTCCAACAAAACACTTACAGTTCGAGTAAAACATCAATAAAAACTCCCTGAAATATAGGGATTGAAATTGAGCATAAAATACCATGATTAAAATATATTTCATGACATGTTCTTCAAAATAGGTAGTATATACACCAAAAATTAAATTAACTGCATAAAATAAAACATGTCTCAATTATATAAATTCGAGATGAAAACCAATACCTATTGTCCTGACTTCCGCAACAATTATTTAAACACATTTATCACAAACATATATATATGTATATAAATTAATAATTTAATTTATAACCTTCATTATTTTTATTTTAATTTATAATCTTTAAAATTAGTGATTCTCTATATGAATTCATATGATTTTCTACATCATGTATTTCTAGTTTTGATCATTGGTACTAGTCTCATAATAAAGGTGTCTATGTTCATTATTACATCAATTTTCAATAGTTCTAGATCCTTAATATTTCTTTTAAGGATTATTTATAATTATATTAAATTTTTTATATTCATTTCATCACTGTTTTAATTTTATTACTTGAAGATGATATTGATAACAAGCATGTTTCAATGATTCTTGATGATCAAAGTGTGTTTTATTAATAAATAAATTAAACTTTGTTATAAAATCTCTATAAAAATAATTATGTACTCATTTTAATCATATTATGTAATTAATTATGTCCTCATAGTCATTCAAGAAATAAATTTATAATATTATTAAATTATGTGGTTAAACCGACACAGGCATGAACATACACTAATTTAATGAATGATTATAATGTTTTTTGTAATATCATTATAACCAAAGACTAATTACCATATTTAGTGTTTATTACTGTGATATATTATAATTTTAAGGGTTAATAGTATTTAATGATAGATATGATTAAATTTAATAATATTTATAATATATTATCATCTTGGCACGCTTAATTCAAATGAATAAATTAATATTGGTCATTTAGTCATCATATCATTAATAGTTTCTCCAATTTTTCAAAAAATAACATTAATAATATAATAAATAAATTATTTATAATTTAATAATATCCTTATATATAACCTTATTAGTTGGTGAATGAAAACGAAACATGTTCCGTCATGGAAGCGGCAGTCCACACAAAAGAAAAACAATGGTTTTGTTATTCATAATGGATGAGACATATGAATATATAATTACAATAACATCAATAAAGTAAAATTATAGTATTTAAGTGATAATAATGTCATTAAAAATGTTTTTATATAAAAAATTAGAACATAAATAATTAAGAAGAAAACCATGTAGTTGATAATACTCTTCATTGGGACTATAATTTCATTGAAAATATCCTTGATTTTGAAGGGATTAGTGTAACTATGAGTGACCAAAGACTTATATTTTTTGGGGATATTTTTTATGGAGATTAAAATTCAATAATTTCAAAGATTAATTTTATGGTATGGTGTGTCTTTAAGTGGTCAAGTTTTTACATTTATGTAAGTGAAGGGAATGGTATTTTGGGGAGTAACCCTTAAATTTTCAATAATTCCATGAAACTATTCAATGGTAAATGGATCCAAAATAAAAAAAATTGTAATAATATTTTTTTTAGTAATATCTCATCCATTAAATTCTAGTAACATTTTTTAAATATTTTATGACTTTTACATAAGTTTAAAATCAATTTAGCCCATTTACATTTACCATTCTAATTATTTTCTAACATTGGAAATTAATTTTAATGAAAATGATTAATATTGATATTTTTTATCTAATTTTATAATTATAAATTCAAATTTGAAAATAATCTTATAAAATAAAATTTCTAAAGGTGTGAAAAGTTAATTTTAAAACAAACTCACTTAATCACGTAAAATAAGTCTCTTGAGAAATTACATTTTCATGATTTACATTTATATATAAGATAAAATTACCTTGAATAATCATTTCCATGACATATATTGAATTATTATGAAAACAATTAATCATATTGGACATTCAATGAAAATCAAATCTAAATCTCCCATGAAAAAAGCTTGATTCAAAGAAAAGTCCGAAAACATTTTTTATAATAAAGTAACATTTTTATTATTTATAAAAATTAATGAAATAGGTTTTATAAGTAAAAATAATATTTTAAAATGACTTCTCTTTTTCACAAAATTCATATTTTGTTACTTAAATGTTTTTAAAATATTATTGGTTTTGCTTAAATTGTGATAAAATCATCGAAATTATTACTATTTTAACTCCCTTATTTTTTACAAAAATCAACATTTTTTGAAAATCATAACAAATTCATACTAAGTTAGTTTTGAAATGAGGAATTATAAAATGAAGTTTATATTTTAATTTTTAAATAAAAAAATTATAAATTTATTTCTTTTAATAAAATAATAAAATATAATGAAACCCCATTTGTATTTGAAAATGAATTTTTAAAATATTAAATAATAATATTATCATTTAATAACATTTACTAATAAAATTGGTGTTAACCAATTATTATTATTAGATATAATTTACCCTTAATAATAAGTTTCATAAAATAGAAATTTTTATCTCATAAAAGGTAATTATTTTATTAAAATAAATTTCTAAAAAATAATTAATGTTATTAGTCATTTTAGGTAAACTAATTAATATTCATTCATATAAAAGTACCATGAAATTGACAAATTGGATAGTCTTATTAATTATTTCGAATTAAATAACTACATTTTAATGGTCATACTTAATCATTTATTTTTTATCTAAATACGTCCTACTTTCTATTAAGTTAGATGTTTTGTGTGGTGAAAGATATAGAAAACATTGATTTATTTAAATGAAATGAAATATTAAAATATTGGGGTGTTACATAGAATTCATTTGTGTAATGTTTTATGAGTTTTGATAATGATATTATGGGGGTAATGTTTTTTGGTTATTAGATGAGGAAAGAAAGAATATGAGTGTTGACAAATGTATCATTTCACTAGAAATTTTCCAAAGTGTTTGCAAAAACAAGGATTTAAGATATCAATTGGGGGTGTAATAAAGTTGGTTCATGCATAATATAGTGGCTACATATGAACTTTCTTGTCCTTTCCCTGTCATATCGTCTATAAATGCTATAAGCCTTGAGGGTGTAGCATATAAAATAAATTTTTCTACCCGCTAATTGAAAACCTGTGTGAAGAGGTAGGGTTGTGATGGGACCATTCCTATTGTTTTGTCTCTTTTTACTAGTACTGATTGATGAAGCATTTTTTAGATTTAGCTAAGATGTATCTTTTCTCCTTACTCTCAGGTAGTTTCCATTTCCTTTTAACATAGTGTGTATATTTCTCATAGAGTGGATATTAATTCCCTCTAACATATATTATACTAGGTATATATTGGATATGCTACATTAATTATGCTGACAAAGGCCTTATGGGTTTTTGGGGATAGACTAGTTCTTAAGAAATTGAGGATCGGATTGAGTTTGAGGCTCATGTCTCTGTAAGGTTTAATATTTTATTAATCAGATATGGATTATTGTATTAATATTGTTACTTTAAATTATGAGCCATTAGTGAATGAATTTTTTATCAACCTCATGATTGGACTAATATATCATAGATATAGTTTGATCCCATTTTCAAGATTGAGTTTTATATGAGGATGTTGGAACCTCTAAAAGAAAATGTGATCAGATTTGAGTATTCCTTGAAGCCCATAGTCCCCATGAGGTGTTCCATGTACAAGTTTCATGGAATAATTTTTTGTGCTCACTATTTGATTAAATACTAAGAATAAATATTTAGTAAGAAGTTTTCATGTTTACATATAACACCACATATGATAGAGACCCTTGGGTGGTAATTAATACTTGGGTATCCTTTGAGAAGATTAACAATAGCTTTAGGTTTAGGATGGTGATTAACTTGGAGACATATAGAGAGGTTACATGGATGGACCTCCACATGGGAGATAGCATTGAGATCATGGGCCTCTCTAATTTAGGCCCAGTTGACTAACAGCAAGATATTTAGTGGAAGGGTAGGTGGTGTAAGACATGTAAGAGACAGATGATTCATCCTCCTACTCCCACAATAACTTCTATTAGTTAGTTCCCATCATCCATGTATTTATTCCAATCAGAGCTATATGAAGATGTGTGTAATGGATTATTATAGTCATACATCAATGAATGATGTTCATAATGTTAGTCATGCCCCCTCATTATGGACCCTCAAACTAAATGGCACATACATGCGATATGATTTCTATATATGATTGTCAAGAGATAAATATTTCAGTGGATCCCTTAACTATGCACTTTGTAGTTAAATAAATTCCACTAATGGAGACCACATTTCCCTCATTCCTTCTAGTAAAACAATTTCATCCTTATTTGAAAAAGTGGTATGTTTTGATATTCCTTTATAGAAGTGATGGTATCTAGTGGAACCTATCATAGAGTGGATTGGATAATAATTCTAGTATTTGGGTATAATTCATGGATGAGTAAGTGAGGTGAGGAAAACCTCCAGAAGTGAGTGGGATATCTATAGGTGTGGTGAGTAGGTCCAACATTGAAGATGTTGTATTCAACTACCCACCACATGATAATCATGGAAATTTGAGCTATGTTCATGGATGTGAATTATCTATTGGTTATTTTGGAGGAATGTGTGAAGGCATTGGAATGGAGACCTATGTTTGTCCCGTGATTGGATACTAACATATGCATCATCTTGGATTCATGGGATTATGAACACCCTTACAGTGTTTTTGGTAATGAGGACCAAATCCTCCATGACATCAGTTCAATGAATATATTTTTTTATGTTTGGGGATATTACATGGTCTCATCAGGAGAGTAACAGTTTTGTAGTAAAATATCATAGTTAATGATATGGGTTCATATATTACAATTTCTCTTAAAGAGGTATAGTCCATGGTTGTTGATGTGATCTTTGTCGCTTAGTAAAAACGCGCTAGTTAACATTTCAAGTAGATAAATCAATTTACAGGCAATGAATAAGGTGAATGGTAAGATAGATTCATAATTTTTAAATATTCCTTGGAAAGGGTGATTATGTTCACCTTTCTATGATGATGGTGTCCCAATACTCATCCCTTGTGTGTTAGAGGTTCAAAGTGGTGATGGAGGCTTATTATTCATGGGTGAGCATATTTTCTCGGGGGCGTAACCTGAGGGATTTTCCTAAATATAAGGAATACATAGACCACTTATCTATATTGATAGTGGTTCCTTATCACATTAATATTAAATATTAGGATACACATCTTGAGTGGAGACCACACAAGTGATGAAATACCCTCAGTATGATATGTCCATAAAATCTTTGTAAGGGTTCCCATCACATGGAACTATTCCTCTATGGTTTTGGAAGTGGATTTCTTAGAATTTTTTTGTTTATAATTACTTTATTTTGATGATTTTTATCAATTTGTATGAGTAAAATAGTGAAGGAAAATCTAAATGGTTAGGAATATACACTTCGGGTGGTGGATTGGGTTACTAGATGGTAATTAGTGTAGCATTGAAACATTTGATAAGGTTTCTATTATTCCTAATATTCTCATTGATATACTTCAAAATGAAGTTATGAAAATATAAATAGGAAACCATTGAAAGAGGATGTGAAACTTGTAGGGGATTTGGTAGAAAATAGAGGATTCCTAACATGCTCCTAACATGGGGTGTCCGAAAATCTATAATTACAAGGTTAAAATATAGTAATAGTTTTATCCCAACGTTTTGTCGATAAAGGTGTTCTATAAAATCTATTATCACTTATTGGTCCAAAAAATGGATTAAATTTCGAAATATATATAATTTTGAAAACTAATAAGGTAATGAAATAGTGATTTCACATCAGGGTTGGATTAACCTATTATAATGATATGATAGTCTCCAAGTCATCCACTCTTTTTCTATTAATCTAGTAAGAGAGAGAGAGAAACTGAATTTCTTCCTCTACCCCCCTTAATGAAATGAAGATGGGGAGAATAACCCTAACTAAGTTCTCAACTTATTCCACCCTCCACTTTATTTTTTATGCTATTATAATGGACCCTCTTAGTAGACATAGTAAATTCTCAATTGGTTCTTGTTATTCTTAAATACTAGACATACCACAAACACTTCTACACATGTTGAATATCTCTTATCACATCCCCATAAAGCTCTAGCTTGTTCCATTTTATATTGTGCAGGACTAGGTGTGGGAGATAAATATCATCAAACAAGGAAATAATTTATAAAAAAAATCTTAAACTAAACACAATTTTACATAAAAATAAACACTGTAATCAAAATTTTAAAACCAATTTAACAAAATAGAGAGAGAATTTTATTTCATGAATCATCTAAATTAAATAATTACATAAATATTTGTCCTTCCCTTCCCTAATCACCCATATATTACCCCTCCATGTAACATCCCATATCTGGATTCCATTGAACTATTTCCTCATACCCGGTTGGTCACATGGCCTCAATCACATTTCCCCCAATGCTAGAGGCTGACAACTAGCAGTGAGGTCCTAGGGTTTGATAGTGTGAAAACTATTCCATCATTGGTTGAGCAGAACACAACAGAAAAATAATATAGAATAGCAGAAGTAGTAAATACCATACAACTAAAACAAATAACAAAATAATGATAATAAGGATAACCAAAATTCATAGCATACAAAAGATGATGCTTCCTATTACATGTTCTAAGAAATAATCCCAAATAAGTACACTTTAGTAATAGACAATATATGTCTCAAAAGAAAAAAAGAATCAAAAAGTTACTAGGAATAATCAAAAGCCTTAGCTTGGTCCCATGATCTCCTACTCCAATACCACACATCAAGTACCTATAGTAGGGAACTTTCCCTTATCAACCCCAACAATCATATAATCTAATAGGCCCAAAAGCATGTCCAAAATAGGGTGTGGGACTAAATCCCAGTAGGAAACCACCCAAGGTCTATGCCATTCTATTAGTGGATATATATAATAGGAAATGTAAAATAGTGAAAGCAATAAACCAAAAGGAACTCAAAAGTAAGCACAACAAATGTCTCAAAAGATAATGTAACCAAGTACAAGTGAAGACTGAATCCAATCTAGTGTTTTGGCTTGGAAGATTCATCATTAGTCATTCAATTTCATTATTCAATTCCATTGGATTATATAAAATCCTAGAGGTATGTCCTAGGCCCAACGACCCCCCCATACAAAAGTATTCACAAACTTGTGACATAATAATCATTTAATAATTTTCCAATAGAGCTCGACCTGGGTATCCCTCAATGGATTCTTGGTTCCCTTGGCATTTTAGATAAAACTAAATAAGCCTGACCACCCAATCCATGGCTCACTCGCGACATTTATATAGTTAACCTCTTGATCCTTTCCATTGTATTTTAACCAAGACAATGGATCACCCATGATATATAAGGTGCAATTAGTCACATGATCCCAACCATGTCTCTTAAATGTTACTATGGATCACCCATTACTAATTACGTTTGTTATCATTTATTTCAATTACACATTCCATCTAAAAAGCAACACATCTGAATTAAACATTCACATCACATTAACATAATTAACTCACGTGGGAATAATTTACGTAATAACCAACACATGTAAATTATACTATTACATGAAAAAATAGGGATAACTTGCATGGGAAAAACATATAACAAGCCTATTATGCAATTTTAAAATTTACAAGTCTTAACAAAATAATTATCTCAAATGGTAAGTTAATGTAATGAGAAATACATTTTTAACAACTCAGGAATGGGAATTCAAGGCAATCCTCATAGTAATTCTCATACAAACGACCATCCAAGGGAAACACACCCATGGGGTGGCCCTAAATCATGGTGCAAAAACCTAAACATGATTTTAAATCATATATTAAATTACATAAACATCAATAGTCAATAAAGGTGCTTATTATTCAATTAAGAAACACCTTAAAAGTGAGAACAAGATACTCTGGAATATATAATCAACTCGACAATAAAAACAAGGCACAAAACCACCTACCTCATGTTAGTATGACTCTCCTCATCCAGTTTCTATCTTCCGTTCGAACTAAATCGGTGTAGATATAAAAAAAGAGTAAAAACTCTCAGTGATAGATAAATAGTTCGAGAGAATAAATCAGAAATTAAGCCTCAATAGGAATCAAGAACTTGCCGATAGGGTTTCAATGTATTCAATGTTGTTCAAATCGCGTTCCAGATGAAAACATGGGAGAAGAATTCTAATTCAGATTTTCCCTCAGTGCGTGGATTGTTGAAATTGCTTGTTCTGTCCTATCTTCCAAAAATGACACTACTGCCCAAATTAATCAAAAAATAAATAAAAGTACATGGAATGTACTAGAAACTAGACGTAGTCTCCATAAAGTTTTTTTCCAGACCACTACATGGTTGTTTATTGGGATTACATGGCGTGTAACCCTCCCTCCACACACGACTTGAAAATAAAAGTACACGACATGAAGGCCCCAGTCACATCATGTAATAGGAATAAATCATGACATTGACCACTTTCACCCCATTTTCGAAAGTATAAACTGAAAATTAATGATTCTTACCTCAAAGGAAGAACTGGGTTCTTATAAACAACCCCCTTAAACCAATTAATCCCCAAATTTCCATTCCAAGGGTGGTAATGGAAAATCAGAGAATAACTCTATCCATTGTGATTGAACATAAACCTCCCTCTCACAGGTCATGTCTTACTCTTGATCGTGATTCGATATAACTCTTACTAAAAGAACATATTGGCCATAGAGACCCTTCATGCTACGATCCACAATAAGAATGGAATGATCCTAAAAGGATACATCTTCCTACAACTCCACTTCCTCAGGCTAAAAGGTGTGAGAAGGGTATGAAAATTAACATCATAACTAAGAAACATGGAAGACATTATGCATATCCGTAAACCTCTATGGTAACTACAATAAATAGGAAACTGGCCTGACCCTCTCCAAAATCTCAAATGGACCGACGTATCCAGAAAAAGGCTTACGCTGTCTCCTGATTCTCTTGTGTCCCATCCTTAGTGAGACACGTAGGATAACTTTATCCCCTTCCTCGAACTCCAATGGTCATCTACGGTGATCAAAATTTGATTTTTGACGAGACTGTGTTGTATCCATCCACTACTAAATCACCTAAATCTGCTCAGTGGTCTCTGGGACAAGATGAGGTCCAACATCACTACCTCTCCTACCTCCATCCAACACAGGGGCGATCATAATTGCATACCATAAAAAGCCTCATATGGTGCCATATGAATAGTATACTAGAATATATTTTCATAGGATAACTCAACAAGGGGTATGTGTGTCTCCCAAGAACCCTAAATATCCAGGATTCATATCGGAAGCATGTCCTGCAGCTCCTGAATCTTGTGCTCTGACTAGCCATTATTCTATGGGTGGTAAGCTATGCTCTGAAGAACTTTTTTACCCAAAGACCTATGTAGTCCCTTCCACAAATGATAATTAAAAAAGGGGTCCCTATCTAAATTAATAGAATGTGGAACCCCATGTAGTTATACAATGTTTTAGATGTACAACCTCCAAAGTTCATCACCATTGAAGGTTTCCTGGATTGATATGAAATGTGAAACCTCCATACTCTTTTCAACCACAACCCATAATTCATTATTAACTCAAGGTGGACTTGGTAAACCCATCCAAAAATCAATCGTGATGTCATTCCATTTCCACTCAGTAGTGGGTAGCTGCTGAAAATGATCTATTGTTATTTGGTGTTCTACCTTCACCTACTGATAGGTGAAACATATCATGAAAAAAGCTACATCTCTCTTCATATATGGAAACTAGAACTAACGATGTAAATTTCAATACATCTTGGTGACACTTGGATGCAACACCCAAACTGAAGCTTGAAAATACTTCATTAGCTCCTCGTACATGTCTACTGACACCCATACATGATCATATAACTACAAAACCTCATCCTCACCTATGGTCCAACCAAGTGGAGGGTCCTCACCTACCACACTCTCATATAGAACCAAGACTCACTAATAGAAATAAAACCATTAGCAACAACAATTGGAGGTCTCTAATGGTCTTTACAGACAGCCTTTTGACTGCCAATGGTGGTCACCGTTGTCCCATTGGTGAAGGGCTTTAGAAACTACCAATAGAGGTCAATTTAGGTATTCTATCGCATAGAATTTTTGAGACCACCATTTCCTAGACCAATATCGACTATCATTAGTGGTTGCTATAGTTAACAAAAACTGACCATAATGTGATCGCTAGAAGTGGTCACTGATTCCTCAAAAAATTAATACCTTTTAGCGACTTCCTAGGATGGTCTCTAACATAGAAACATTTTTTTTAAATTACTTTTATGCTTCCCGAACAGTATAAAAAGAGAAAACATCACAAAATAAAATAAAATCCAAATAGAATAAACACCAGAAACAAGGGTGATCCTCAAAAATAATAAATGAAAAACAAACTTTCTCACATATCCAGTGATCCAAATAGCTCCAATCCATTCCAATATGATGTTTCAATAAATCTAAAATAAGATACAAAAGAAACAACTAAACAAAGAAAATAAAAATTGGTCATATTTATTCAGTAAGTATATACATATATATAATAATAAAAACTATTTATATTTTATTACATACAAAAATGAGTCCAAATCTAACATCAAATATCTTTTTACAGAACTTACAGTTAAACAATGTCATTTAAATATAAATCAAGTCACCATATACCAGCCAATCTGAGAAATTCAGGTATCTGATCCACATACTTATTCTTCATGTAGAATAAAAATGTGTTAAATATCATTTTCCTAACATTTAATTTCAATCGGTGCTCATTTGGTTTGTTTTGACCCCTACACATGTGATTTTCTCATTGTTACAACAATGATAAGAAATTTGAAAATGATATTTTAATTGTACCGATCAGTCCCTGCATCGGATTGACACGTTATTAATTTCAATCGACCACAATTTCTTTGGGAATTGTTCTCCTAAATTTTCACGTCAAATAGACGTCATTTTCACATTTTTACCCCTTCACAGGAGATGTGTCATTTTTATAACACTAAGAAATGTTACTTATTATTTTCAATCATACCGAGCGACAAGAGAATCTGATTGATGTGGTGTTGATTCCTAAATATCCTAAATTACCCAATGATTTCTATCCTATAATTTAATTACAACCCAAGTGCATTAGGATAGTATTGACTTCTATTATGTGATTTATTAGTTAACTCATAATCTGACGGGAAAACACCACTTTTGATCATACAAATCAATTCAAGTATCTTATCCACATTCCGATAATTCCATTAAAATATAAATGTATTAAATATCACTGTCACAATATTTCATGTCAATTAGTGCTCCTTTGGTTGGTTTTGACCACAACGCACATGATTTTCTCATTATTACAACAATGATAATAAATCTGAAGATGAACTATTAATTTTACTGATCAATCCATACATTGAATTGATGCATGATTAATTTCAATACACTAAAAAAGCATTGAACAATGTTCTCCAAACATTTAATGTCCAATAGAACATGTTTTCACATTTGGACCATTTCATGAAAGATGTGTCATTTTAATAACACTAAGCAACGTTACATATTATTTTCATTCATACCAAGCGAGATGAGTGCTATATTGATGCATAGTGTAGATCAATATTGTAATAGTGCTATTTTGATGCATAGCGTAGATTTCAATATTTCACTATTGCTTATATTAAAAGCTTAATAGGATATGTTGAAGAAATTAAATCTAGTAGCTAAACGTTTATAGGCTTGAGAAAAATAATATTCCACACACACAATTTTTTGAATGAATAAATAAACTTTGATTTCAAAGGGGAATTCAAGCTATAAAATCTAAAAATAATTCATGAAGAGATATCTAAAAATTAGGGCTAAAAATAATATAGTATCTTGTTTAAGAAGTATCTAACAAAATTATTTCTATTTATATGGAGTTTTAGAGATTTCAACTTATTCCCATGCATATATTTTCACTTCCTTTGAAGGGAATTCAAGGTGTCGTATGTTTTTAATGGGAGAAATAAGGAGATTGAACGGTTTTTAGATTTGAATATTAGATAAGAATTTATGATCATGTAGTGATTTAATATTTGGTATCATAAAGATTAATAAATTGAATAACCCCCCCCCCCCTGTAGCCCCCATATCCACCCTGAACAACCCCCCCCCCCCCCCCCCCCCCAACATCCCACCTGAATCCCCTAAACCCCCCCCCCACCAATCCCGATGCACTTCCCCCCAACTCCCTCCCCCTTGGACATCCCCCACTACTAAACACCTATATCCCCCACCTCCACTATGAACACCCCAAACTCCCCTCAGAGATCCCCCACCCCACATGAACCCCACCCACTGGAAAACACCCCCCTGCAACCCCCACCCACCACCTCCACACCTCCCACTTGGATAACCCCAACTCAAAACACCCTACAACCCCCCCCCCCAATCTTGAACATCCCAGAAAATCCCTCCCCCTTAGACAACACCCCTCCCAACCCCCTAAATCGCCCAAACTCCCCCCCACACACCCCCACCCAAACTCCCCACAGACACCCATCCCCTTCCCTACATGAATCCCCCAAACCCCCTAGACAACACCCCCTGGATAGCATCACACCCTGCAGCCCCCACCTCCCACCTCCACTCCTCCTCCCTTGGACAATCCCCACTCCCAACCCCTTACTTCCCCCACCACCAACCCGATCCCTCCCAAAACTCCCCCCCCCCCCCCCAGACAGCCCCCTCGATAGTCCCCACCACACATGAATCCCCCAACCCCCTAGACAACACCCCCCCCCACACCCCCCCCCCCCACATCCCCCACCTCTCACCTGCACTTCTACCCCTTGGAAAACCCCCACTCCCAACCCCCTGCATGCCCACCCCCTCCATGAACACCCCCAACCCTTCCCCTTGGGCACCCCCCCCCATAATCCCCTACAACCCCCACAACGCCCCCTAGACAGCCCCCCCAAAAAACCACCCTTTCATATAGATTTTTTGGAATTTTTATATCTTTAGGACTATTTTGATGAGTGATATAGTTGTGCATCTCATGGACAACCTTCCTTTTCTATGTCTATTCAACACAATTTCTCTACTAGGTTTTCCCTAAATGTTATATAGTTTATAGAGGTTTGTGGATCCTAATACATTTTTTCATGACCCCTCCCCATAATGTGTAGCTCTCCTGGGTCGGCAATATGAGTAGGTAAATAGTGACCCCCCAAGTCCCAGCTCTTGTAGGCCCCGGGTTAGCTACTATCACTGAGGGTATAGTAACCGCAAAAATGGGAGGCATTACCAACTATAAGAACACATGTGAAAGAGATAGATAAGAGAGAAACCAACCAAATCCAACATAGACTGCAATATAAATGAATTCCCACATGAAAATATGTAATTTTATTAAAAAATACTACAACTGAAAGGGATAATTGCATGTACCAATGGAAAGTAAAGACAACACAACCACGAAGCCTAAATTGCTCCTGTAACACCAAGCTAGTAGTAACCAGCCTGATCTCCATCCTGCTCGAAGTGACCTGAAAACATTTCATATATATATATATAGGGTTATTATAATATTATACTCAATATGATCATTCTCAGAGCCTCTCATGCAAAAATAATGAAAGCATGCTAAATCACAGTGAACAACAAGTAGAACTAACTCATCACCTAAAAAGGTATACTAAGTTCCCATCCACACCATGTCTACTCCCACCAAGTATAACATACAAGATTATATAAAATAATATAGAATATCAACGGTACCCTACTACCAATTTCCCATTGGGTTGCCAGTTTTCCCCAACATCACATGTCCTAAGCATCTCTCTCCATAAAGGCTTGCCTTCAGACACCTGGACGTAGCACCAAAATATTCAACTCATGTGATAAAACCACCAAGTCCATGTTTCCAAAGTATCCTGGAAGTTTCTGGGAGCCACCATAGCTCGCATAACATTTATCATATATCGGGTATTAAACCTCAAGCCACTATTTCCCATACACTTAGCAAGGATCCTCAAGAAATCATATCCTATACACGTTACACCTATAGTATTCTATAGGAAATAATATCCAGAATATAACTGTGTGAATAACCACAAGACATTACAGCCCTCTACATACATATATGGGGAAAACTAACTGATTTTCCTACCAACACAAGTAACTACCATGATAAGAGTGTGGGGCTAAAGGGGGAAGTCATCCGTCCATCCTCCAACTGGAATGTTGGGGAAAGCACCCCCAAGGCTTAGAATCCCTGGGGTGTTAGTTTCCATAATTAAAGGGGTGGATTAGTGTATAGAAACACAAAATGAAAAAATATACTATAGCTCGCAACCACACATTGGGTATAACCTTGTCTTAGACTCAAATATAGCTAACATCTCTCGAACTCCGGGATTCCACTTCTAAGACTAGGTATCCTATAATCAAACAACCATTTATAGATATTTATTACATTAATTCATTCCATTTTTATCAGTTTCAGATTACTTTAATTAATTCTTTAAACATTAATTAACCATTAACAATTACACGTTATGTTTTATTAACATCACACCCAAAGTCCACTATTCCTTTAAATTGCAACCTCAATATTGTGTCCCCACAATCTCTAACCCCATGGGTTAACATCATTTATTCAATCATTTATTTAATACATTATTACTTTCCAATATTCTTAGTCAATCTATAAAAACATTCTATACGACTAAACAAAAGGGGATCAACACAGTGAGTAGATGAACTACCCGTCGAGTCTTTTCCACCAATAGTAAGAGCATATACTCATCATCATTTGGTAAGCTATACACAAAAAGCACATGGATTACCCCACACGTCTTTGCCTCTTCTGGAAGGAGGGTAAGCACAACCGGTTTCCTTGAGTAGTGGGTAATGTAATGTAGATAACAACCAACAAGATTTAGCAAGAATCCAACATTGACATCCAACGTGTTTCATCATCTTCAGTGTCCTCCCCGAAACATACCTGAATAAACCAATGCATCTTGCCACTCTATGAATCAATTGATGCCCCAACCAATGGGCCTCCCTTCCCCCACATATCAAAATGGCAATCCAGAGTCATATCACAACAGAAGTATTAAAAAAACTAACAACATATCAACTGGGCTCATGGTCCTTAAACAAGGCATAAAACCTTCAAATGTAATGAGTACTCATGGCTCTAAACCAAAAGGCATCTTTCCTTAAAAGAAAGTGGGAAATCATAACCCTACAAGGTATTATCATTTTATCAAACAACTGACCATTTAATCCATCTGGAATTAACAAATTTATTATTTTTAGGTTCTAACAATGGGAAATGTAAACCGTAAGCTATCACAAATAATTAAACATGCTTATTGAATCAAATTGTTTAACATAAAATTACAACAATAACAACCAGATTCATTTACATGCCTCTTTATCTTTAACCAAATAATTATCAATTAATTCTGGCTTTACATTCTTTACAAATTTCATCACGAACAATGTGATTAAAAGAAAATCATAGATATCACGGTTTCTAGCAATACAAGAGCAAATAACATATGATCGATGCCAATTTATTTATTCATTTTAAATATTTATTATTTAAATTACATTATGATCCATTGGTATAAAACATTTTAACTCTATAGTTACATGTAAAATAATAGAGATACCACAAATCCCCTACCTCAAAAGGTTTCTGATGCTCTCTAAACATACTAAAAAACATATCATGATCACCTCTCTTGGAGGAATACATCCACTTGAGGATATAGAGACACCACCACAATGGCCAACACCAAAGAAAATTATATTAGGAACATGAAGATATCATACCATAACATTAAAAGGAGAAAAATAGGGATATGAACCCAAAAAATAATAGGGATAGATTATACCTTATATTGAATATTGATTGATACTGTTTGGTTGCACCAAAATAAGGGGTGCAGATGTAGAAAGAACTTTAAGGGGAGCCAATCCAAGGAAGAATGTTTGACTCCCTGACTCCTATGGTAATGAAGGAAAGGTTAGATCATCTCATACCAGGAAACAAGAAGGTATAACAAGGAAGGAATATATCTCATCCCTTTAGAAGATTTAACGGAGCAGCGGTTTAAGATGCAATGGATTTTACATTAAATGGAGAACACATTATACCATGCAGTTTGACCAGTTAATGGAATACTGAACCTTAGGAAAATTAATATAAGAGTTATGGGATTTGAATCAGCCTTAAATCCATTAAAAAAGGAATTAAATGCGTTTTTTGTCAAAGAAAAAGTTAAATCGGCAAAACTAGAAAAATCAGGAAATTTGGGAAAGGAAATAATAAACACACTTGAAAAAACTGTTCATGAGACAGTTTCTATGACATCATTTCTGTGAAACTGTTTCTTTGTCACCATTTCTATGAAACTATTTCTGTGACATCGTTTCTGTGACACCATTTCTATGACACCATTTTTGTGACACCGTTTCTATGAGACAGTATTTGTGAGACAGTATTTGTGAGAGAGTATCTATGAGATAGTGTCTGCGAGACAGTATCTGTGGGACATTATCAGTGGGACCATATCTATGAGACAGTATCTATGAGATAGTATCTATGAGACAATATCTATGATAGTATATGTGAGACAGTATCTAGGAGATAGTATCTATGAGACAGTATTTGTTGGATAGTATCTGTGAGACAGTATCATGAAACAATCTTTAAATTTGGAAAATTTGTGGGTATAAGTCACCTTGACATCCCAGAACACCTCAAAATCTTGGTTTTATCAAAGAAATTAACTGGATATGTCCATGAAATTACATCTAATACCTCTCAGTACATTATCGTCCCCAAGAATCCAACACCAACCCAGATAAAAAGGAGTCTGAACAACCACACATCAAGATACCTCTCAAAAAGAGCAGGCCACAAAATTAAACAAAATAGATCCTTCTCATAAACATGAATGGTATATAACTAAAAAGTGAATATCTTTACAATAAAAGAGTTAGACGTCAAAAAATCTAGTTAATGAGCATGTATCTGTGAATCATGGTCCCAGGTACTCTCCTTTACACCACCATATCACCATATGACATAAACCAAGGGGATGGCACACCCACGCAACACCTTCTCTTACTGGTCTTGGATTTACATAGATTGTTTCTCAATTTTTTCATCATCATCAACATTGATATATCACTGATCGACGATGTGAGAGTAATCATGAAGATAATGATAGAGTTTTGGAACAATAAAAACATTGTGTATCCAACTCATCTGCGGGGGAAGTGCTACTCAATATACCATGACTCCAACATGAGAAAACACCTCAAAAGGCCCAATAAACTAGGGAGAAAAATTACTACCATGACCAAACCTTCACTTCCCTTGATGAGGAGTCACCTTTCGAAACATGTGATTCCTAAAATCAAACTCTATAGGTCTCCTGATTTGATCAACATATGATTCCTGACGATCATGCAATGTCTTCATCCTCTCACAAATCACCTGAACCATCACTGTCGTAATCTACACTAGTTTCGGTACAAGAATTACTGACTCACCGACCCCAGTCCATCATAATGGAGATCGGAAAGGTTGGTCATAAAAGGATTTAAATGGCGCCATACCTATGGTGGAGTGAAAACATTTGTTGTAAGAGAACTCCACAAACGGTAAGTTCCTCATCTATGAACAACCAAAATTCAGGATGCATAACCCAAAATGTCTTCATGAGAAAGGATGGTCCGCTCTGTCTAACCATCTATCTATGGATGAAAAGTAGAGCTATGGCATATGTGAGAACCAAAATCATGGTGGAGACCTCTCCATTCCCTAGAGGTCAAATGAGGACCTCGATCAGAAATGATAATCCTTGAGACTTCATCAAGTCTCACCACCTCATCTAGATGTGGACTACATAAGGATTTCATTGATGAAAACCACTACAAACATATCTAGGAACTCACGGAACCCAACGTTCATCAGTCCCATGAACACAGCTGGAGCATTCGTCATACCGAACAACATTACAACGAACTCGTAATGCACATGACAACAAAAAAAAGTAGTCTTTGGGATATCATCAACATTCACATGCATATGATGATACCATGACGAAATGTTGATAATTTAGAACAAACATGAACCATTCATTTGATTGAATAAATCATCAATTTGTGGAATTGGATAGCGATTCATCACTGTCACTTTTTTTAAGCGATGATAATCGATTCACCACCGCAAACTTCCATCATCAATATTCACAAAAAAAAACTAATGGACCCCATGGTGACACTCTAGGGTGATAAAAACCGCAATATAATAGAACATTAAGCTCTATATGTAGCTCTCGTAACTCAAAAGGGGACATCTTATATAGAGATATTGATATAGGGGAAGCTCCTATATGTTGATCGATCCCAAACTTGATCTCTCATCGAGGGGGTAATGCTACAATGTATTCTGTAAATACATAAGGGTACTATTCTACAACCCTATGAAATGCTATCTGCTGAACCTCCAAAGAACGCAACATAAAATCATCCATCAAGGATGATAAGGATAGAACACGCCTCTGACCCATCTGAGGGTCTTACTCACCAACAAACATTGTGGGATCACTATTAGCATCGAAGAACACCACCTGCCTCCTAAAGAAATCCATGATAGATTTCACTAAATAAAACCATTCTATGTTGAGTATGATATCATATGGTTGTGTCTTTAATCTTAGGTAATCTTCCAAGGAGCGGTGCTACCCCATCACTAACCCAGAGTCTCTAAATACTTCAAACAATCCATCTCCACCTCTAATTAGCGTAGTCAATGCCAAGGGCATTGGAAGAATATTTACCTCATGTCCAAAGGCATGGAAAATGGAAGGTTAAATGAACGACTGTGTCTCTCCTGAATCAAACAAGGCATATGCCCAAGTAGAAAATAGGGAAAGGGTACCTCAAACATTGTCTAGATATCATGGTGCTGGAAACACTAAATCATGAAGTTGACCATGACCTCATCCAAGACCTCTCTGGCCCTGATGATGACCACCACCATAGTTGCACTGTGCTTTATGAAGATGGGGAGTGTCACGAGGTTGTCCTCTACCTGCTCCATATTCCCTTTACTAATCTGAAGCTGGTGTAATTGGCTGCTACTGCCTCTGCTGGATCTACCTCAATGGAGGAAATTGGAGAGGAACACCTAGTTCACGATGAATGATCTGAAAGGTTGAGAACTCTCGCAGGTGATGACCTCAAGCACCACAAGAAAAATAAGAACTTAATTCCTATTCCATAGGCTGGAGATCTACCAACCTGGAGAAACAAGATGCTGAAGAATGGGACCTACCCCAGACAAATGAAAATTCTTCTACCCAAAAAATCGAGAACCTCTGAACACATATCTTCTTCATAAAGAATCATGACATCTCCCACATCATTATGATCATGTTTTGGAAAATGTACTCTTTATGACCTCTTCCATCACCAGCACCTCAAGTTATTTCTTTTTAAAAAATGGGGGGACCTAGCACTAGATCTCTTGATTCAAAGCCTACTCAAAATGACATGCCCTGCCCTCCTCGTCTGGCAGGAAGTCTGAATCATATCAAAAATAGTTCTCGAAATAGATTCCAAACTATCGCACACTAGAGCTCCCATGTTGAAGGGTACAAAGCTCTTGGCGACAGGATGCCTTCACGGTTGAAGAAAGAAACTTGACTCTGAACTTGTCTCAAAACTCCTCCTATGAGATAGGCAACTCCTCGTGATCCCTAAGGATCAAGAACCACCACTCCCTTACTGATCCACGTAGAATAGTCACAACCAAAGGCACCCAGTGCTCCTTCTGAGCACAGATCAAACTAAAGCCTATATCAACCAACTCCAAACAGTCTTCTATGACTGCATCTGAAATGGATCCCTTGTACTTCTACAGGCTCTGGCATTAAAAGTCTTAGATTGTACTCTTTTAAGTGTCATCGTCGTCAACCTCTACCCTAAAGTGATCTGATAGCACATCCTACTGGACATATTCTATGCGAACCTGATAAGGACATCAACCTGGAGGAATACCTACAAAATAAAAAACAATTAGAGATCCTAATACTATAGTATAAAAGACTCCACATTAATTAATTAATTGTTTTCTTTTATTCATTTTTGGGTTAAATTATCCCAAGGTCTACCCATTCAAACACAGAAACAAATAAGAATGATGCATGATCATTTTCTAGGTCTCTACCCTGCAACTAGTATCACAACGTTTAGTTTCCCCTAAAAACTTAATGATTCGTGCATTAAATCACAAGGGGCCCTAAATGTCTATGTCTTAGCTGGTCTCCAATATTTACATCACTTGAAAAACTTAACTAGCATTGTTTACCTACCACCCCAAGAAACCTCACCTATGCCTAACTCCAAACTCCATCCTATCACTCGAGAAGACCTCAAATACAACTCTATAAGGACCCCTTCCCCATAAGGTGTACCCCTTATGGGTTGAAAATGTGAGAAGATAGACAGTGACCCCCTGAGTCCCACCTCCAGTAGGCCTCAAGTTGGCTACAGGCTCCTAGGGTATTGTAACCACACAAATGGGAGGAATTACCACTTATGAGAACACATGAAAAAGAGAGAGATAAGATAGACACAAACCAAATAAAACTAAAACTACAATATAAAATAAATCTGAAGTGCAGATATGTAATGTCATGCAAAACTACTACAACTAAAAGGGAAAACTGTAAGTACCAAAGGAAAGTAAAAACATTACAAACCAGGAAGCCCGAATAGTTCCTGTAACCCCAAGCTAGTAGTAACCATCCTGATCTCAAACGTTATCTAAGTGACCTGAAAATAGTTTATACATACATAGGGTGAGTATAACAGTATACGCATTAGGATCCTCCCCGGAGCCTCTCATGAAAAGTTAAAGAAAGAATGCTAAATCTGAGTGAACCACAAGTGAAAGTAACTCATCTCCTAAATAGGTATACCAAGTTCCCACCTTCACTATGGATACTCTCACCAAGAATCACATAAAAGAGTATATAAAATAATAAATAATTTCAAGGGTACCCCACTACCAATTCACCACTAGTTTTCCTCTTGTCCCCAACGTCGCACGTCCTAAGGATCCTCAATCCATCATAGCCTATGCACATTATACATATAATAGTCTGTGGGAAACGATATCCAGAATATATGTGTGCGAATAACAACTATACATTACATCCCTCTACAAATATAAATGGGGAAAAATAACCATTGTACCTACCAGCACAAGTAACTACCAAGAGAAGAATGTGGTGCCAAAGGGGGAAGTCATCCATCCATCCTCCCACTAGAATGTTGGGGAAAACAACCCTTAGAGATCAAAATCCATGGGGTGTCAATTTCCCTAACTAATGGGGTGAAGTAGCGTATATAATCACAAAAATTATGGAATATTCTATATCTCCCAACCACACTATGATCATAACCTAGTCTTGGAATCAACTACAACTAACATATCTCAGACTTATGGCTACCACTTGTAAGACTACGTATCATATAAGCACACTAAAATTTAAAGAGATTTATTACATTACTTATTTCCATATTTATTAGTTTCACTTTATGTTAATTAATTATTCAAACACAAATGAACCATTAACAATTACATATTAGGTTTTATTAGCATCACACCCAAAGTCCATTGTTCCTTTAAATTAGCTCCTCTACATTGCATCCCATCAAGCTCAAACCCCATGGGTTAACATCATTTATTCGTTAATTTATTAACAACATTATTACTTTCTCATTTTCTCAAGCGTTCTAGATAAACATTCTAAGATAATAAACACAAGGGTCTCAACAAAATGAGTACATGAACTAACCGTAGAGTCTTTTCCAACAATATCAAGTGCATAGACCCATCCTCACTCGTGAAGATAAAAACAGAAAGCATGTGGCATACCCCACACATCTTTTCCTCTTTTGGAAGGAGGGTGAGCATAACCAGCTGCATTTTAAAGTGGGTAAGGTAAAGAAGATAACAACCATCATGATTCATCAGGCATCCAACACTCACATCCACCCCATTTAATCATATTTGGTTTCCTCTCTGACACCCCCATCAATAAACAGATGCATCTCACCACTCTAGGAATTAACTTCTTCCCAAAACAATGGGCCTCCCTACCCCCACATATCACAAAAGCCATATAGGCTCATGTCACAACACAAGCAGTAGGAAAACTAACAACATATCAACTTGGATATTTTTTCATAAACAAGGCATCCAACATTCAAACATAAATGAGAACTCAGGACTCTAAAGCTCAAGTAAAATGTTCTAACAAGCAAGAGGGTAACTCAAAACCATACCCGGAATTATCATTTAATCAAATATCTAGTTATTTAATCCATCTGAAATTAACCAATTTATTATTTGTTGGTTCCAACTATGGGAAACCTAAACAGTAAACTATAAAAAATAATTAGCCTTGCTTACTTAATCAATATGATCACCATAAAATTACAACAACAACAACAACAACCAGATTCATTTACATGCCTCTTTATCTTTATCCAAATAATTATCAATTAAATATGGATTTACATTATTTACCAATTTCATTTGGAATGACTTGCTAATAAGAAAAGAATAGATATCACACTATCTAGAAAAACAAGAGGAAAAAACATACAATTGATACTAATTTATTTATCTGGTTAAAATATTTGTTATGTCAATTCCATTTTCATCTAGTGGGATAAAATGTGATAACTCTATAGTTGCATTTGAAAAAATATAGAGACCATGAATCCCCCACCTCAAAAGGTTACTGATGCTCTTGGATATGACTAACAAAATAGATCATGATCACCTCTCTTTGAGGACTGTATAAACCCGAGGATGTAGAGAAACCACCACACCAGCCAAAACCCAAGAAATATATATTATGGACATGGAGATTTCATTCCATAATAGGGTAAGGAAAAATAGAAGGATATGAAATTAAAATAATGATGGTAGATCATAAATTATATTAAAGATTGGTCGATACTGCTCAGTTTCACCAAAATAGGGGGTCACGTGTAGTAAGAAGAACACCAAGGGGACCTTACCTAAGGAGGAATGTTTGATCACATGACACCTATGGGATGAAAGAAAAGGTTTAAGTGTCTCATACCAGAAAACAATAAAGTATAACCAAGAAGGAATATATCTCATCCCTTTAGAATATTTAACAGGGCAGCAGTTTAAGATACACTTGATTTTATATTAAAAGAGGATCAAATTAATCCATGTTGGTTGACCAAGAAATGACATCCCAATCCTTAAAAAATTAATATATGAGTTATGGGCTTTGAATCACACTTAAATCCCTTAAAACATGGCTTTTAGTGTGTTTTTCATCAAAGAAGCTGTTAAAACAGTGAAACTAGGAAAATATGAAAATTTGGAAAAGGAAATATGAAACAGTTATGGATACACTATTCATGAGAATGTTTTTGTGATGCCATTTCTGTGACACCGTTTCTATGGCATTGTTTATTTAACAACATTTCTATGACACTTTTTCCATCACACCGTTTTTGTGATACCATTTCTGTGATAGTGTTTCTATGACACCATTTATCTGACAACATTTCTGTGAGACCATTTCATTGAGACAATATTTGTAGGACAATATCTATGAGAATGTATTTATGAGACAATATCTGTGAGAGAGTATCTATGAGATAGTATCTGTGAGACAATACCTATGACAAATTTTCTGTGAGAGAGTATCTCTGAGACAGTATCTAAGAGAGAGTATCTCTGCGACAGTATCTGTGAGACAGTATCTATGAGACTGTATTTGTGAGATAGTATCATTAAACAGTCTAGAAATTTGGAAATTTTTGGGTATAAGTCACCTTGACCTCCTAGAACACCTCAAAAACCATATTTCATTAGAGGAATGGACCAGAGATGTATGGTCCATTACACATTTCTAATGGGGATTCTAAAAAATTATGTATAACAATAAAGTATCCCATTACGGATCATAATCTTAAAATTAAAAAACATTTTATTTTTTAAAAACATAAATTTTTCTAAGCTCAAACAATTATACATTTAATTTCTAAATCAATATAAAACATTAATTCAATAATAAATTTAAAAGAAACACAACTCGTGAATATGATGCATCATATTGGGCCATGTATGTTACCTCCATCCAATGTGGTAGGGGCCTACAACTAATACAAATAATAAATATTTTAATAAAAAAATAAAATAATGTAAATAAAAAATTCAGTACAAACCTGCATCGTATGATCCAATGCACCATCACCCGAACACACATATTACTGCAGTGTTCTATACTCAGAGATCAATTGTGCATTAACCTCCTTGTAAGTGTGAAACTGGGCCTCGAAATTCTTCATTAGTTATGTCATCATGGAAAAAAAAGAACCAAAAACATCAGTATGTGATACTGCAGAATGAAGAATCTCTACTCCATATGTCAAACTATATCCATTCTCGTCACGACCAATAATGCGAATGAATATCTCATTCCTTCACATGGGAAACTATCACTAGTCCTCTAGCATTTGTAGTAACTCTGCTTCAAATTGATAATGTGTAATATATATATATATATATATATGCATGTGTGTATATATATGTTTATATAAATATGCATGTAAGTATTGGTAATGAGTACAAGAACATACTATAAGATATGTAGCCTCTGAATCATTTCGATCATGAGTCCTCATCAACAATGAAATTTTATCAGTCGGTGCACCTTGCTCCCATAACTTTATACCAATAAAATATTAAAATATAACACAAAAAATATTAAATAATAATTTAAAATGAATAATAAATACTTCATGTGGGATCTGAGACGCGTGATGTGTCTCGAGCATATGAGGTGGTCCCTGCAAAGCATGATTCTCAAAATTGCATTCCTACACCTACATTCAATTAATTCAAATTTCAAAAAAATAAAATTTCACACATTATTTGAAAAATATATACCAAAATAAATATACTAACTTCAACAGCCTCATTTGACTAATATGCAACTAATTCGCGCCACTGATATGGGGGAACACATCTTGGGGCTTTTTCCAGAATGTTTGGGACACCCACATTTGGTACCCAGTACTCCATCTTGACTCTTCCTTTATGATCATTCCACATCTTATGATATTTTTCCATACACATAGGCCAAAACTCATTGGGGAACTCTTTCAGATTATTCAATTTAAGAAAAAAAATCACACATGATAGTATTATTCAAAACATAGGGAAGAAACTAAAATAGTCCCCTTACCTGAACATCCCTCCAAAGGTGATCTAATATATCCGGATCGAAAGAAGCCTAGTTATGTGTGGTCAATGGAAATCGATGTCGGTTGCATATGATATGACCCATCTTATGAATAAATGCTAGGGCAGTCGGTGTCAAAGGATTA
Organism: Viscum album; assembly: GCA_963277665.1. Taxonomy (NCBI): domain Eukaryota; kingdom Viridiplantae; phylum Streptophyta; class Magnoliopsida; order Santalales; family Viscaceae; genus Viscum; species Viscum album. The sequence continues at coordinate 794,614,914 of OY728126.1, read as the reverse complement.
AATCTCTCATCTAATGAAATGCCACGACCAAGTACTCTCTTGCGAGAGGAAGAAGTGGCCTAGTCTGATCCTATTAAAAAAATATACATAATTATATAGATGTGAATATATATGTGTTTAGCAATTACATAATAAATTAAACATAGTTACATTCAAACATACCTCGACCCTAAGACGTATATGGCACTACATAATGGTGTGGATCTGGTGCTTGTTCCCCTGACATGCCTACAGTCATAGAAAACATTAGTAAGAGAAGGATTCATTGCATATTATAGTGCCAATATATATATAAATTCAGTGTTTTGTGCAATAAAAACAAAACTTCATTATGTATCTAACTAAAAAATATCTTAAATATTGATTTTATTTTAAAAAATTTGAAAAAATATCAGTCCATACTCTTCATTGATGGTGTTCACTAAAAGGTTCACTAAAGTTTTAATCTAGTGATTAAAATATTGGTTTTCTAATTGAAGGTAAACACTTATGGACTCTATATTTCATTGATACCGATTCAATTAGTTTGTTAGGTAACATCTTTTATAGTTATATATCGGTTCCCTTTATTGTTATTTATACAAAGAAAATCTATGGTTCATTGGTTCATATCAATTATGGGGATCTTCTATATGATTTCAATTTTGTTTTCCCTCTTACTCGGGCTTGTAGATTTGATTTCCCTCTTCACTATATACCATTTTACATCACATGTTTTCTTTTTATACACGTCTCACATCATTTTCCCTCTTTAAAACTTCTTTTACCATGTGGTATATTTTCTATTTCTCCATGTGACTCTCATTTCTTACCATGTTACGTTACTACAATAAGAATTTCAATTTCCTCATTGTCCAATTATTAATTTTAAACTCTATTATTCTAATTGTGGAAGTATTACCACATTTAAATTTCAATGTAAAATATAAATTTGACAACATTAGTTCATTGTTGTGATAAAATACAGTTCATTTATATAATTTTACCCATTCATAGTGGTAATAATGGTCCTTTCACACATCATGCACACTCTAATGTGACTATTCCTATATTGTAAAATAGAAAATTCTCATCTAAAATAACATATAAATATGTAATAATATATACTTTCCACAATTATATAGAATAAAATAGTTAATCACATATCTGAAATAGAAGAACAAATAAATATGTTCTATTTTACATATAAATAATGAAAAAAACACAACTCGAAAAACCCCATTTACTTGTAATAATTTCATATAAATATTTATGGAATTAAAACACATAAAAATAATGTAAAACATCACATCAGACATTGTTACACGTTTATATAAAATATAAATAAGTTTTTACCATCCAAATATCTGAACGTCACAAATTTTAAAACATATTTTAAATATGTAAGAGTATGTACTATTAAAAACATGTAAAACAACACATCACATGTTTATATAGAGCATTTCTATTAAAAATTTGTAAAAAAACACATCACAATGTGTTGTTATGATTTACACAAATAGTACATACTTTTACATGGATTTCATATTTTTTTGTGTGGTGTTTCTCAGCAATACTCTTACAAACAGATCAAAATCTATTACTATAATTGTGAAATACAGTATTGTTGTGTTGTTAAAAACAAAAAAAAATTAATGTATTTCTACACACAATTTTCTAGTGTATTGTCATTTTCTCATTCAAATTCAACTGTTGTTATTCCAAAACAATACTTTCACAATATTATTGTTCTTTCAAACAATGTGTGATGCGCTATTTTACATTATTTACGTTTTTTGTGAAATTGTGAAAAAAATACCCTTACATGTCTATAAAATTATGAAATGGAAATAAATACACTTGTATGTTTTTATAGACTACTGATGTGCTATTTTTCATTTTTGTGATGTTCAGAATTAGTAAAATTGTGAAATGAATTTAAAAAATTTCGAATTAAACAGATCACATTCTTATAGAGTACAGGGGTTCAGAGATGTAATTGTATGTTCTATTTGTGATGTTTTGTTTCACATGACACATTTTCAAAATTATGTAAAATTATACATCATATTTTGTTGTTTTTTTAAAAACGTGTTATGTGTAATAAAAATTGAATAGTACATACTCTTACAATTTTTTTATAATTGTTTGAAATGTGCTTTTGTACATATTTTTTTCTAGCAATAAGTTTTTAAAATGGTAGATCACAAAAAGAGTAGGCATATGGCGTCTTATAAAGACATCAAAATCTTCTACAAGGGAATATTTAATGTACACATCCAACTTGATGGATTAAACTAACACAACATTACTATTTACATTTAATGAAATTACATCTGATGTTCTAGAAAACAAGAAATCAATACTTCCCAAAATTATATTTAATTCTCCAAACAAGAATCCTGATTTCTTCAAATAAAAAACAATATCATAGCCTTGAAATATAAGTATCTTATTTATTACTATCTCTATATATTTCATTTATAACATATTAATGGCCTCTACAGAAAAATCTTTCATGAAGAAGTAATTCTTTTGGATTTCTTAGATGAACTAAAGATTACCTTGTATCTGCACTTAAAATTACCCATGGTAGACATGTTATTTGGATGTTAAGAGACAAAGGAAGGGTTAGTGTAAAAATTTTGTATTTTAGTGGAATATATATATAAGAGGAATTAGTTGAGTGCCAAATAGAAATTAGGTCATAGACCTGATAAATAAAAATTATTATTTACCAGATTAGTTTTGGTTGATTATTACTCATGTTAAATAAAAATGCTTTTGTACAAAATTATTTTTGGGTTTTTCTATTGAAAATTATCGATCCTTACTGATTGATTTTTTAATATTTATTAGAGGCTTAGAAGTTAAAAAATTAAAAAAAAAGGTTATACAGTTTATAAAAGGATAAACAATTTAAAAAGGGTTTAAACTGGAGAGTGGGAAAACAATTATACCTTTTATTAAACATGAAAATTGATAGTTTATCCTTCAACAGACACTCTAACCCAATAAATATCTTCTTCAAATTGAACTAAGGTATGTTTATCAATGTATTGGGAAATAAAGGAAACAGTCTTGTGTTCATCTTTGTTTAAATAAAAACACTCCTCACAGGAACATTTTCATAGCAACTTTCCAACTAGGATTCGATGGCAAGGTAACGAAGAATACTTGTTCTACTTGTGATGTCAAAATAAAAGGTTCATTACCAACTCATTTATTTCTATATAAAATTTAGTTAAAATTCACCAATGTAAACTGATATTGATTGAATTTACTTCCCCGCACTAGATCAACCCAATTACGCATTAATAATATGTATGTCATCCTGTGTACGTATACATCTTCAATGATGTATGTCAATTGACCATAGTAATAACCAGAATCGAAGAATGGACAATCAATGAAATTGTTTTGTGTTTCTTTTTTTTCATCAACATATTTAATAAAATATCATAGTCCATTAGAATCTATAGCTTTATAATGATGAGCAGTTATAGATGGAACCTCAGCTAGTTGGTTAAATTCTTTAGTTAGCATAGGGTAACCTAAATCTCTAAGTTTATGAACATAAATAATTAATAGAATTTAATAATTATTTCTGCAGAAATAAATTAGTATTATACATCACTCATAATGAAAATCAATTTATATGAACAAAATATTTGAACCAATCGTGAAATGACGTATAATGAGATTGTAGAATTTGATACTCAATCACATGATACATATCTTCTTTTATCACATTAATATTTTTCCAAAAAAATATAATGTGATGTTTATATGCTCAACTTATTCAAAACACATATAAAAGGTAAACAACTAAAGTGATATGAGACTTACTACATTAATGGTTCAACTGATTGAGTATTATATAATATATATCGATGAGATTGTATCCTCTTGATGTTGTTCATATCAAATATGGTTCCTTCTCCAATAGAACCATCATGAATTAAAAAGGGATTTTCTAATTCTGTTTCTACATCCATAAGATATTCACAACAAAAAGTTATACAATTATAAGTCAAATAACCATTTGATATTGATGCCTCTGGACAAGCTCTGTTTCGTACAAATCATTTCACTATATTCAGATACCACACTATAAGATACATACACCTAAATTAAACTAGACTAGTATCTATTAATTCAACAGTTAGGTGCAATGTCGAGTGAACCATAACATCAAAAAATGAGGGGGGAAATAGTTTTTCAAAGTAAAAAATTTTAAGTACAATTATGTCCTACAAATTTATTAAATTACTCATTAATAGATTTACTAAACAAATTTTTTTAGAAAATTACTCATCTCAATCAATGGTTGAACAACATTGGGGGATAAACAATCACAAATTTCAATTGGAATCAACTACAGAATTAGTATGTGATTTTCGTGACTTTTCAACCCTACAAATGTCCTGCTCCTCAGATTCACACACTTAAAAATATTAGTAGGGTAACAATCAGGCACCTTGATCATCTTCAAAATGGAAATAAATGTCTCTTTCTCCTTTTTAGTCATCCTATATTGTGCATCAGGCATATATGAATTTTTTCCCCCGTCCAACTATAAATGAAACTATTTCCTTAAACATATATCTTCTAAATCACGATGTGCATTAATATGGTCCTTTGATTTTCTGCTTACATATAAAATGGTCCACAACATATTGTCATAATTTTTTTTAATGTCCATGACATCCAAATTATGCTTTAATATGTTAGTTTTCCAATAAGGGAGATTATAAAAAATACATTTCATTTTCCAATTGTGATTGTGGTGTCTTCCCACACCACGAATATTAAGTAATGGATGATACACTAAATATTGAAATTCTTATACTGTATAGATGTTTTGTTCCCCAATATGCGTTTATATTTCTACTCTTGTCTTGATTTTGGTGCTAGATTGAACTCTCTAGAACCATCAAATGTCACTTGTCCTTTTTGAACCTATACTGAAGGGAGGAGAAAACGTGTGTGACCCATGTATGCCCATTTTTTGGAATCTTTAAGCCATATAGAATTTTTACTTTTATTGAAACAAGGGAAAGAAAATTCCCCATTCATGATCGTTCCTGATAAATTTTTAAAAGCTGAAAATTCATTGATTTTCCACAATAAAGAAGCCTACAGTTTGAACATTTCATTCATTTCACAGTCATAAGTCATCAAACCATCACGACAAAACTCATTCAACTTATCAATTATTGGATGAATATAAACATCAATATTATACCTCAGACTTCTAGGTCCATCAATAAGAGTGTAAATTAATATAAACTATTGTTTCATAGAAATCAATAGAGGAATACTATATATAACCAAAACCATGGGGCATTTTATATGAGTTCACCAACCATAGACATGGATGGATTGAAACCATATTCTTATAACCCCAATGGAACATTACAACCATCTTTATCAAAGTCGGGGTGTCTCTAATAAAAATAATTCCATACACGAGAGTCTACCGGGTAAGTTAGCATATCACATTCATGATTTCTTTCCACATTCCATATCACTAAATTAGAAACTTTAGGTGACATATAAAATATTTTAAACCTCGGCTTCAGGGGAAAGTAACACATTTTCTTTACAGAAATCGGTTTTCCCTATTTCACAGTCTAACTTTGATGAGTCTTATTTCCCCTACGATCTTTCCACCTAGAAGGACTACAAACCATACAAATATACATATGGAAAGTTTCCTTATAAAACAACATACAGTTGTTTGCACATGTTTCTATGGTCTCATATATAAATATTAAGTTCTTTATCAACTTGCGAGCATGGTAATATGACTAGGGAATCGTAGCATTGACAGGAAGTGACTTTTTCAATAACACTAATAGTATGTTGAATGGAATGTCTGACCACTCATTCAAATTCTTCAAATGAAACGACTCCAGAGTAAAAGAAATTTATTTTAAGAAGTACATCTAGGATATAATTCTAATTTTACATCATCTTGTATTTCTTAAAACCTCCTCAAATCACGATCTTCACTAGAGTGAAGATTTATGTCACTGGTCTCAACATTCTGGATGTCAATGCCTTTAGGATCCAACCCACATACAATTTGAGTAAGAATTTCATGCATTAGATCATTCATCCTCACATTAACATCCATTTGAACTACATATCTATTTTGAAAACAAATATATTCTTCCCTATGATGAGTCTAACTCTTATAATTTTTCCGAAATCCATTCAAGAATAGGTTCTGCCTCATGGTATCTCGTGTGAATTGATATCATTTTGCACATTTTCTACATAGAAACCAAATATAGTCACTTTCAAATCCTCCAGTGAACTCAATAAACTGCATAATTTCCTCAAAATATTCTCTAAACATTCGATTTGGAATATTAATACAAATCTTATCCATATTAATATATGCATAACAAGTAGAAAATTTTACACAAGACTTCATATTATAGGAATTTATCATATCACAAAATACATTTAAAGTAAAGGCTAACCAATTTCATGTGGACCATTGATAAAATAAGAAATTTATATCCTTGAATAAAAAATCAGGAGAATAGATAATGGAATGGAAGTGAAAGCCCATGAACATACCAAAACAAACCACACACACATTCCAAATCTGTTATTAGACAACATATCACCACACCTCCATATTAGACTAATGTAGATTATATCATGATATCATTAGAAAATAGAGTAGATAATGGAGGGAGGAGAGATTTAATAGAGTCATGAATCCAAAATTGGCTACCACAAGCAAAAAACAATCCAGACACCCTATAGAGAACAACCATCACATTCCCAATAAACTATAAACATCATCTCACCAGAAAAATGTGGTGTCAACCATGATGTTCCTAGAGAAGTGATATTTTTTGGCACTATGGCATGTGATTATAGAGTTATTAGTTGATTATGCAATATTTTAGCCCCTTTTATTATTTATATGTTTATGTATATCTATGTAATAAATTTTTTTTATAAATCATGATGTCATTATGGGTTGGTGGTGTTTCTAAGGGAAGTTTGTGAGGTAGGAAATACATGATTGTGATGTTATTATTTGGTATTTTTAATTATCATTGATTAATACTTGATTAGAACATGGCTCACATCTTTTAGTAAATCCCTGAAGAACCCTAATATACTATGTTAGAAGTTATTTGATGTTCCTAGGATACTTTAAATTATGAAATATCTAGTCACCCCTACATGAAAATATTAATGGACAAGGGGAGGTTCACATATTTGGTTTGGTGTATAGTGATTTGGGAGATGGATGTGTGACCAATAACCAATTGGAAACTGGTTGAGCTTGCATCTCTCATACTTTTCCAACTAGATTCCCAAGTGTTTTATCATGATATGTATGGTATTTTTTCACCTACATATTATATATCTATAATTTAAATCTCTTATATGTTATATTATGAATGCGTTTTTATGTTAATTATTTAATGACTGGTCTTCAACATTATGTGGATTTATTTATTATGGAAGTGATTCTCAATATGAATTTTATAGAATTCAATTGAATTTTTCTTTTTTCATACATTCAAATAGTAAATTAAAAAAAATCAACGTATTTTTTTTAATTAAATATATTTTTTTTCAATTACACGGTAAGGTAATGGTTTTTAATTAATTTTTTTATAAAAAATAGATTTTCAGGACATGTTGGAATAAGTGGGGGATGTTTTCAGTTTCTTTCACCATTTAAAGGATTAATTTTATGGTACAAATATCATAGATTTAAATTCATAAAAATTGTCTTTTATAGGAAGTGGTTTTTTGGTTTTCTTTATCAATCATGTGAAAACAATATTTATATTTTTATGTTTAATCTAGAAAGTTCGTGAATTGTCTTACTACTGGAATTACATAGTTCAAGATTGTAGCAGTCAATTACTGAGTTCTTATATCATCATTCCTGTGTTATTATAGTTATGGGTCCCATGTTCAGCTCCATTGTATATTTTGAGTGAATCTTTCATCCTATTGTTAATATTTATTTTATTATTCTCATATGGCTATGCTTATCACTTTATTTTGGTATGAACAACCTCTAATTTCATAGAATGTACAAAATGTTTCCCATTAAATAATTTACTTCAGAAATTTTTTATTTTTATACTTTTTATGGATAGAGTTTATATATATCCATGGTAAGGTAAATAAAATCCATTGTGTGGGAGTATTTTTCTTGTAGAAGAGGGAGGCTAGGTGGTAAGAAAGTTTTTTAGTGCTCATGTTATTCACTAATTTTATTATTATCTATTTAGTTTATTTATTTAGTTTATTTATTTAGTTTTGGTTTCAGAGTGGATGTATAATATATGGATGGGTACAGCTAAATTTTTATTATATTCTTATTATCACATTTACTTTGATTATTGGAAGAAACTATATCCATGTGTGTTCATATGATGATCATGAACTAGATTTAATCTCACAATTAATAGAAATTCCATTCAGGTGTGTTGAGGGTTGGATCGAGCATTCACAAAAGGGACGACCTATAATGGTACATTATAAATGGTATAATATCCTTGGTTTCCCCTATTCCATTGGAACAAAGGTCATTTAAGCTCCCCTTTGTTGTTTTGGATTTATGGTATGATCAAGTAAGACTTTTTCATTGTAACTCAAGAGTTTGGATCAAGGGGAGTCGAGAATACTCTTTTCTTCCTCGAGCCATGAGTTTTCATTCTACATGTGAATGAATTTTAAATTTTATTTTTACTTGTATTATGGTTTTATTCTTATGTAATTGTTATGTTTATCATCACTGGCATAGTGTGTTTTTCTTTAGGGTTCTTATGGGATTTTTCAGATAGTATCATCACTTGAATAAAGGATGTAAGGATTTTTATTATGGTTTTGAAATACATTTTGATTTGGAATCCTACTAAAAAATCTATTTCCTACAATATTTGATGATGCTATAAGAACCATCTCAAACAAAAAAATGAGAATCTATACCCATGTGATATATTTTGTTCACATACAGGGGGTTAAAAAGAATGTTACAATCATGATTTCTTAAAATTAATGGATTTACATTGTCAAACATGAACCTACATACCATTTATTTGACAGTCATAGAAGGGAAAAAATGTGGGAATACTCATTACCCAGGTATTTAGTATTCTAATTATAAAAACCCCATAATTATAAAATTTATTCATATGATCAAAAAATAAAATCTATTACCATATGATTTTAGAGGTATGTGTGATATTATAGAGTGCTTACATTCATTAAGACTTTCAGAGATATTTTCTTATCATGCTTTATCAAAGGGCATACCCCTTCTACAAAAATCATTTTCTCAACAAATAGATGTTTTGAAAACCAATTTGTGATATAAAGTTCCCAAAATCAAAATAAAAATTAGAAAATACCAGATAATAAGAAAAATATAAAACCCAGTAAAAACCTAGATGAAGTCGGGGGACTAGAGAGATGTGAGGGAGAGGCATCAGTGAGGGCAGATGGGTGGCACGTAGCTCTGGTCGGTTATGGGGACTAGTGAAGTGCGAGTAGAGGGAGCTGGGGTGATGGAGACGGAGGTGGGGAGAAACGTTAGGGAGGGATAGGGACTCAGATCATGCAGTGAGGTAGAGGATGGGGTGGAGGTTAGCTAGACGAATAGTGGGTGCCAGTGAGGGAGAGGATGGGGGCAGAGGTGTGATGGAGGAAAAGGCAGTGCAGCAATGGAGAGGACGGGCAGTGTAGGTAAGGAGGGGGCATATGTGGGTGATGAATGGGAGAGGAGGGGTAATGGATGTGATCTCGAGGTGGAGGTGGAGGTGGTGTGGTGGAGGTGATAATGCATATGTGGGTCTTTGGATTCGGTGCGGTGAGGAAGGGTAAGGGTGGCATTGTAGGGTTTATCGATGGATAGAGAGAGAGAGTGTGAGGGGGGCGTAAAAATATTTTTTTTAGTTAGGCTTTGTGACCACCATCAGTGGTCACTATTGGTCATAAATAGCGACCACTATAGGCGTTTTCCTGAATCAAGGGGTGCAATTGCCCATATTTCTATTAGTTCCATTAGAATCTGATAGGTACCTCATCCTCACTTTGTCCAGTATGGTAGAGGTGACCACTGAAGATGAAAGAAAACTATGTACCTTACTCTAATTCACATCCATGTGCATCTTAGAGAACAATGCCATAAGATACCACTCGTTACTATCCTTCTGCAATTTCTCCATATGAGTCTTCATTCTTAGTGCATCAGCCACTCCATTTTATTTTCTAGACATGTAGGAAAGCTCGAAGTCAAAATATTGAAGGTATTCCAACCACCTTCTCTACCTCAGATTTGGATCACGATGAGTAAAAATGTACTTGAGACTTCTGTGATCTTTGTACACTTCAAAATGCTCCCCCAATAAGTAATGTCTCTAGTAGCATAATGCATGAAGAACTTTGGATAACTCAAGATCATTAGTTGGGTAGTTTTTTCCATGTGGCCACAAATTTTGTGACATGTACACAGGGACTCGATCCCCCTTCATAAGTACTAATCCAAGACTGATACATGATGCATCATAGTACATTGAGTAACTCCTTCCCAACGTTGGAAAAATTGGTATTAGGGCTAATGTTAATATCCCTTTCATCTCTTGAAAGGTCTTCATTCAAGAATCTAACCATAAATACTTTACACCCATCTTTTTCAAACCCTTGAACATGACTTCTAAGCATGAGAAGTCCTATATGTAATGTTTTTAGTAACCAACCAGCCCTAGAAAACTCCACACCTCAAAGACATTCATGGGATGATCCTAGGTATCTACTTCCTTCACCTTCTATGGGTCCACTAAAAATCCTCTCTCTGAGATGACATGACCCAGGAAGTGAATCTGATCCATCCAGAAGTGGAACTTTGTGAGCTTAGAATATAACTGATGTTATCTTAGTGTACTCAAAACTAAATAAAGATGGGTGGAATGGTATTGGTTATTTTGATAATATACCAAGATAACATCCACAAAAACCACAACGAATGAGTTAAGATATGTATAGAACACTTAGTTCATCAGTTCCATAAAGACTGCAGGCACGTTCTTGAGACCAAATGGCATGAAAAATACTCATACAGACCATACCTGCTCTGAAAGGCAGTTCAAGGTATGTCTTATGATCTAACATGCACTTGATGATAATTGGATCTCAATTAGACCATAAAGAGTACCTGATCTCCTCATATTTTATTAGAGAGATCATTTATTTATAGAAGAGGATACTAGTTCTTAACTATCAACTGGTTCAATTTCCAATAATCTACACATATCCTGAGGGTTCCATCCACCTTTTTCACAAAAATGATTGGAGAACCACAATGATAAGTACTAGGTCGGATGAAGCCGTTAGCTTCCAAATCCTCTAGCTACCTCTTGAGCTCTTGCAACTCCATTATAGCCATCCTATACAGAGGAATGGATATCAGTGCAGGTCTTGGTACTAGCTCGATAGATAACTCTACCCATATTACTAAAATTAAACGTTAAAAGTCTTCTATAAAGACATCCTTGAGATGATCAACCACTAGAGGAAAATCTATCTAACATGCCCCATGGTCATATAGATTTAAATTGGCAATCTATGATGTCATCCCACTCAACCCATGATGCTCGGGTGTACCTTGGCTCACCTGGGCATCCCATTCTCCCTGGTGTAGAAACGATCATCCCTCTTGTGATGTAAAACTCACCCTACATTGATAAAAATTTGCAAAGGATTTAAAGGATAATAACTAATCCATTTCGAGTATGACATAAAATCATATAATCTTTAAGGCATAGAGATCACAAATGAAGTGACACCCAAAAATTTCAAGGGGGAAGTCCTTCTACTATCACACACCTACTATTTTAATCCTTAATAGTGTTTCTAGTTACATGAAATCATCAGAAGTGAAAACACGGATCCTTAGGCTCACCATAATTGGAACAGATATTAAACAATGTGATGCCCCCATTTCAAAAGAGTGCAAAATCTAAAGAGAGGTAGCAAGTATAGTAACTATGACAGTAGATGGTCTGGGAGACTACTCCAACTATGTCTATTGCACTACATAAGTTTAACCTTTAATGTATCCCTAAGACTCTTCCTCGCTACCCTGAGCTAACCTTCCCTACTATCACTGAGATCTAGGGGTGTGGCTACCACGACCATGACCACCACCCCATACTAATCGGCCTAACGTATTCAAGTTCCCTAACAAGTGAGAAGTTACTGACCCTGCCTCTGAACGCGGAGTTGGTGAAGACCATCTCTTACTAGATACTGGTGGAAACACCCTGCATAAATTCTACAAGTGTAACATCTTACCACAATCTCAGCACTTGAATGGGTTCATCGGGCATTGATGTTTTGTATTCCCAATTCGTACGCACTGGAAGAACCTCACCTATGTAACACCCCAAGATTTTATGAAAAATATTCTTTTTAATGTCTTGTCTTGTACGCTACACCAAAATTAGCTTGTGATATACGCAAACCCGTATTTTCTTGCAGTATATGCAACACTATTCTTGGCTTGCGTTACACAGAATTTGAAGTTCGTTTTGTAGAAACTATTCTACGCAACATTATGTATAGATTTTGTTGAATGTATAAATAAAATAAGTTTTGATTATGTTAATCACAACAACAAACAGAGATTTCACTAGAGGCATCCCTGACTTGGATTTCATTACACGCAATAAAGACCTTCGTCAATAGCGTTTGTAGTACGCAATACCAAGTTTCACTAAATGAGATATTATTATAATATTATTATGAACTAGCCATTATGAATAGTAATACCCACTTTTTGAAATTTTATAAATTTTTTCATTCAAAATGGTCTTCATTTTTGGATTCGGAATATCGAAATTAGCTTAGGGTGAAATTTTGGTACTTTTCGGATAACATTCATATTCTGATGAATAGTGAAAATTACTAAATTTTAATTAAAAACAACTTTTTTAATCGAAATAATTAATAGTGATAAATTATTAATTTGAGTGGTTTTAAAGTATATTTATAATATATTTTTACAATTTAATACAATTTTGGTCATTGGATGTAATTTCACATTTAAACTAGACATAAATAAGTGTCAATCTTTTGATAGTTATTATTTCTTAAAAACACGCTATTTGTTTTGACGATGGGAATTAATTTGTAAATTAATTAATTCAAATGATATGTTTTGAATTTGGTAAAATAGAAATCATTTTTTAATTCATAATATCAAATATAGATTAGGCCTAATTTTTGGTATTTTTCTAGAAACTTTCATTTATTGATGAATAGTGAAACCACTAAGTGGTAGTTAAAAAACTGAAATTTTCATAAAACTTAATTTTACCGCTTCTGTGAGTAGAATTTCGAAAATCTAAGACACACGGTTAATATCAAGGACTAAAATTTGGTTCAATGAGATGAAAATATTTTTTGGTGAATAGTAACTTTTTTCTTTTATTTACCACGGTTAAAAGTAAATTGGATAATTAAGGATAAAAATGATATTATTATTACCGTAACACATGTCCTAATTATATTGGAAAAGTGTAATTCGACCAAGAACAACCTTAGGAATAAAATATGACCATTTAGGCCCACTTGGATTAGATTAGGACATTTAATATAAATTTATTTATAGAAGGGTTAAAATAGTTAAAATAAAAGTTTAATAAGTAAATAATTTTTAATATAGGGTTATACATAAGATAAATTCGAATATAAATATTAATTAGAAAGATAACAATATTTCCTACATAATGGTATTTTATTTGTAATTTTTATACTTTAAATAATTTAATTGATTTATGAAAAAATGATGATGCAGTAATTATATTATTAATGAAGTATTGACATAATTGATGTTATAAATACCCAAATAAATGTAATTTTAGACTTTTTATGAATTAAAATAATTTTCAAGGTTAATATGACATGTTAGTGTTGATTTAATTACCTTTTTTTGAACTAATCTCTATTTTATGATTTTCAGAAAAATCAATTACCAAATAGTGTCCAAATTGACCTAAAATAATTTTTAAAACAAATATTATATTATTAATTGTTATTTTATTCCAAAAAATCTAAGGTTCGGCCAAATGACTTAGATAAGGTTATATATATTGATAATAAACAACATGTGGTTCGTTTGTCTTGTTATAGTAAGTTTATTAACCTTATAGTGTAAGAAAACAAAAAGACACGGTAAAAGTAAAATTAGTTAACTTAAAGTAAAATCTAAATGATAAGGTTAAAATAGAAACCTAAACATTTCTAAACACTATTGGATGAGTTGATTTCGACCAATCCCCACCTTATATTTGAAATAACTAAATTTGGAGCTATTAAAAACCAAATATGACTTTATAATAAAATAATATTTTTAGTTATTCCAAAGGTGCCCCTCTCCTCCCTTATAAAAGGGAACCTCCTCCCTCTCTTCCTCACACCACTTTGAGCTTTCAAGCTCGGCCAACCCCTACCAATTTCTCTTCTCCACTTCCCTAGAAACATCCTAGAGGTTCTAATCTTATTCAAAGACCAATATTAGTGCCCTAAGAGGAGGTTCAAAAAGGCGTGTCGAAAGAAGAGAATGTTCGGATCCATATAAAGCATATCAGACCTAAGGTAAGGGATAATTTTGCAAATCTCATTTTTATTTGAGATTGCTTATTCGTAAGTATTTACTGGGGTTATTGTTATCATCCATATCCATGTTTTATAAAAGTGTTTTCATGTATTTTAAAGTCCTTTTTACCCATTTTTGACTTTTACAACATGGTATGTATGGAATCTTTCTTTTACGAGGTACTTTTTGACTTTTCCAGCAAAAGTACGAGAAGAATGTTTTTTTTAACTTATACGAAATGAAAGGATTTTCAAGGTTTTATAAAGCCTTATTTTATTGAATCTTCCTTCAAAAGATTTCATGACTATTTAAAAAAAAAATTCTTTTAAAATTTCATAACATTTTGTGAAAATAAATTGATTTTGAAGAAGAAAGGATATTTTCCTCAAGAATTCATTTCAAGTGTTTTATCAAAACCATTTTCCATCTAATATGACATTATTTCATATGTTTATGTTTCAAGTATAAAGTCTCTACGATTTACATGGTTTCACTTTTCTTATTATGAAATGATATCCATTTCTTTTATATGGATTATTTGATGATGGGATGATGTTTATGAAACCCATTTTATTTGTTGGGTTATTATGAATGATGTATGTTTATTTTGTGGCACAAGTAATAATCATTTCATTAGGAGATGGGTGGGACCTATATCTCCCTCCAATGCATTGGGTAAAGATTTATATCTCATGAGATAGACATGGTAGGAATGGTAAGTTAATCTGGTTCAGTGTTACAGGACTGAAACGAGGAGTAATATCGATTCAGAAAGGGAATTTGTCCACTAGGATGGTCTTGGAAGCAATGCCTTGGCTACTATGGTAATCATAACATGTGATTAATGGTTTCCACTATTACATGTTTTATTCCCATGCTATTTTATCATGATTGATGTTTCCTTATGATATATGCCTTGCGTACTTCCAAGATTCATGTCTTTGCTCAAGATTTTGATGTTTAAATTTTATGTTCAAGTTTTTGCATTCAAATGTTATGGATTGTTTTATGTTCTCTATGTTTACCCTTACTGGGAATTTTAGCTCACCCCTTTTATGTTTTCTTTTCCCCAGGATATAAAGAAAGGTTTTAGGTATGTAAAAAAGGGGAAGATCTTTATGGGAGATGTTGAAGATCTTTCATCGCGATTAGAAGATTATATTCTGAGTTTCCAAAGACACTAAACTATTACGGTCCTTGTGTGTCTGTTTTTGTTATGTACTAAGTATTCCAAAAAAGTAATGTAATGTCCATGTACGTCAAGCTTCGGGTCTCTACAGTTGGTATCAGAGGTAATGTTTATTCAACCTTTGGAAACTAGGATGTGAGAACTTTTGTGAGATCCCTAGAGATATTTCTAAGGTATGTCTAGGGATGTCCCTAAGGTTAAGTATATATATAGGTTATAGTCCTAGAATTGTGGTAACTATATTATAATTAAACCTAAGATGTTAGATATTGATGTTACATCCCCTTTATTATTTTGTTTTCCCTAGCATGATTTTTTCCTCTCACACTATTCTTTTTGGGTTTTAGATGATGGCTGGAAACCGAAAGAATCGTGTTGATAAATGTAATGTAAAATGAAATGATTGTACTCCTGAACAAACAAATGTTATGGGAGATGGAGTGAAAAATCTTATTTCTATACTTACACAAGCTATGAATCATTCTGGACTTCCAAATGAGCAGAGAAGGGAACAATATTCTATTGAGTCCTTCATGAGGGAACGTCCACCTTCTTTCAGTGGGTCTTCTGATCCACTTGTTGCTGAAAAATGGATCAGTACCACTGAAAAGATATTTTCAGTTCTTCAATGTTCTGAACATCATAAAGTCAACATAGCAGTATATCGTTTGGAAGGTGAAGTTGATCAATGGTGGAATCTTATCAAGAATACGAGCCCAAGAGATGAAATTGAGTCCATAGAATGGGACGAGTTCAAGAACATATTTTTCAATAAGTACATACCTCTTATTCTTTGAACAAAGATGGAGAAGGAGTTTTTTGAACTAATGCAAAAGGATGATGAATTTGTTGGTATAAATGAAGCGAATTTTACAAGGCTTGCAAGGTATGCATCTGGCTTTATCATCCAACCTAAAAGTAAAGTTGATAAATTTTTCAGTGGCTTAAAACCAAATCTTTGAAGGGAATTAGCTATAACGTACTTCAATAGCAATGAAGAAATTGTGTGTTGTGCTATCAAGGTAGAAATGGAAGTTGGTGTTACATAACCATCTCATGGTTTTGAAAATAAATGAAAGATGGAGTTCAAGGAGAATTCTCAGAATAATGGTGAAAAGAAGATGAATGTTTCCTTATGATCAAAGTGTGGAATGAAGCATGGTGGATATTGTCTTAAAGGGACTAGAAAATGTTTTAAGTGTGGAAAATAAGGTCATCGAGAAGCTGAGTGTCAATGTAATGGAAAAAGGGTTGCTAATGATGTGAATAAAGAAAAGACTGCAGAGAACGCACCACCAACAGTTCAATGATTCAAGTGCAAGGAAATGGGGAATTATGCTAATAAATGACCTAATCCACGGGTTAATGATGATCAACGTGAGTAACCTCATAAGTAAAGGGATAAAGGGAAGTCTCATGTGATCACTATTTGTGATGTTGAGTATGAAAATGATGTTGTGTAATGATTAAGTGTTTATGTAACGGGACTTAATAATAGTATCATGGAATCTCATTTATGGTATTGTGGAATTTTGGAATATCTATGTATTCGTTTTCAATAATTATATGGTACTGGTAACCATGAAAAGGTGATTGAAATATTTTTAGAAAGTAGATGAAATGCACATAATGAAGGGGTAAGGAGAAAATAATATGATAGTAATCATGAGCTCATGACAGATACAAGGACTAAGTGATATTATGGTTTGAGTATACAAAAGTTTTGGGATTTTGGTGTGTGGAAAGTCTTAAAATTTAACAACATTCATGTTTTCACTAAGGTTCAATGGGTACTCATTCTTCAAGAGAATACATGATTAAGGTATTCACATGCTTGTAATTTGACCATCAAGATATATCTTATGATATATGGGGGATAAATGATGGCATTCACGTGATTGTTATGTGACATTTCAAGTAATCATTTTCTTTATACTATGAGCTTGGACCGAAGTATTTTAGATAAGCCTAAATATTGGAATGGATAATGTTGGACATAAGTTAGTTAGATATTATTGATGGGATGTTATAGTAATGTAGTTTTAGAAAAAGGACAACCTACAGGACAGGAGACAGCCCATCACGTCGGACAAGGCTGTGGGAATCGAACCCACAACCGAAGTGCGACTGGCCTTTATCACCTACCACTGGCCTACAGGAAGTCCCTCGTTAGTAGAAACTAGTTTTATTTTATTAAGAGGTAAGATATGTGAAGTATAAGTTCATTTTTGGAATCGTATATGATTAACCTCACAATAGATGGACTTATGTATATTTGATAACTTTTGCTAACCTTTTATTTAAAACAGATGGAATGACCCATCATTCTGTCACATGATCTGTTAACACTTCACGAATAACAAATTCAACTTCATTTCTTTAAGAGATGAAGTGGAAATTGTTCAAAGCACGAACAATAGTGAGATTGTACCAAAATTAAGCATTATTTCTTCTAATTCAAAATTTTCAACTTTAGGGAAATGATATTGAAAACCAAAAATGTTTTCCTAGTGATCTTATATCCAATGAATCATATGGTACCTTAGATCATCACAAATTTATGGCTTTGTGGTTGATTTCTTTTTCATAGCCATTTTCTCTACCACTCTCCATCAGAACATTATGGTTAGATTTTTACTCCATATCCATATTTTCATCTATGTTCTCCTATTTGGAAACCCAGTGATGAGTTATTTGGGTATCCATTATGTTTCTAAAGTTCCTTTTTTTAAATGAAGTTTTAGTATTCCTTTTTACGATGTGGGTTTCTATGAAAGAAACTCTCGTGTAATAAACCATTTATAACCCCGAATAATTTCGAGGGCGAAATTCATTTTAAGGGGGGTAGAATGTAACACCACGAGATTTTATGAAAAATATTCTTTTTAATGTCTTGTGTTGTACGCTACACAAAAATTAGCTTGTGATATACGCAACACCGTATTTTCTTGCAGTATACGCAACACTATTCCTGGCATGCGTTACAGACAATATCAAGTTCGTTTTGTAGAAACTATTCTATGCATAATTATGTATAGATTTTGATTAATGTATAAATAAAATAAGTTTTGATTATGTTATACGAAACACCAAATAGATATTTCACTACACGCAGCCCTGACTTGGTTGCATTACACGAAATAAAGACCTTCCTTGATAGCGTGTGTAGTACGC
This sequence comes from Viscum album, assembly GCA_963277665.1. Classification (NCBI taxonomy): domain Eukaryota; kingdom Viridiplantae; phylum Streptophyta; class Magnoliopsida; order Santalales; family Viscaceae; genus Viscum; species Viscum album. The sequence goes on along the minus strand of OY728126.1, from coordinate 794,595,919 downwards.
AATATCGAGTTTCACTAAACGAGATATTATTATAATATTATTATGAACTAGCCATTATGAATAGTAATACCCACTTTTTAAAATTTTATAAATTTTATCTTTCAAAATGGACTTCATTTTTAGATTCGGAATATCGAAATTAGCTTAGGGTGAAATTTTGGTACTTTTCGGATTACTTTCATATTCTGATGAATAGTGAAAATTAATAAATTTTAATTAAAAACAACTTTTTTAATCGAAATAATTAATAGTGATAAATTATTAATCTGAGTGGTTTTAAAGTATATTTAGAATATATTTTTACCATTTAATACAATGTTGGTCATTGGATGTAATTTCACATTTAAACCAGACATAAACAAGTGTCAATCTTTTGATAGTTATTATCCCTTAAAAACACGCTATTTGTTTTGACGAGAGGAATTAATTTTTAAATTAATTAATGCAACTGATATGTTTTGAATTTGGTAAAATAGGAATCATTTTTGAATTCATAATATTAAATATATCTTAGGCCTAATTTTTGTTATTTTTTTGGAAACTTTCATTTCTTGATGAATAGTGAAACCACTAAGTGGTAGTTAAAAACTGAATTTTTCATAAAACTTAATTTTACCGCTTTTGTGAGTGGAATTTCGAAAATCAGAGAGAAACGGTTAATATCAAGAACTAAAATGTGGTTCAATGAGATGAAAATATTTTTTGGTGAATAGTATCTTTTTACTTTTATTTACCACGGTTAAAAGTAAATAGGATAATTAAGGGTAAAAATGATATTATTATTACCCTAACACATGTCCTAATTCTATTGGATAAGTGTAATTTGAACAAAAACAACCTTAGGAATCAAATATGACCATTTAGGCCCACATGGATTAGATTAGGACATTTAATATTAATTTATTTAAAGAAGGGTTAAAATAGTTATAATCAAAGTTTAATAAGTAAATAATTTTTAATATAGGGTTATGCATAAGATAAATTCGACTATAAATTGTCATTAGAAATATACAAAGATTTTATACATAATGGTATTTTATTTGTAATTTTTAGACTTTAAATAAATTAATTTATTTATGTAACAATGATGATGCAGTAATTAACTTATTAATGAAATATTGACGTAATTGATGTTATAAATACCCAAATAAATGTAATTTTAGACTTTTTATGAATTAAAATAATTTTCTAGGTTAATATAACATGTTAGTTTTGATTTAATTAACTTTTTTTGAACTAATATTTCTGTTATAATTTTCATAAAAATAAATTACCAAATAGTGTCAAAATTGACCTAAAATGTTTTTTAAAACAAATATTATATTATTAATTGTTATTTTATTCCTAAAAATATAAGGTTCGGCCAAATTATTTAGATAAGGTTATATATATTAATGATAAACAACTTGGGGTTCTTTTGGGTTGTTATAGTATGTTTATTAACCTTATAGTGTAATAAAACAAAAAGACACCGTAAAAGTAAAATTATTTAACTTAAAGTAAAATCTAAATGATAATGTCAAAATAGAAACCTAAACTTGTCTAAATTCTATTTCATGAGAGGATTTCGACCCATCCCCACCTTAACTTTGAAATATCTCAATTTGGAGCTATTAAAAACCGTATATTACTTTATAATAAAATAATATTTTTAGTTATTCCAAAGGTGCCCCTCTCCTCCCTTATAAAAGGGAACCTCCTACCTCTCTCTCTCACACCACTTTGAGCCTTCAAGATCGGCCAACCCCTAATAATTTCTCTTCTCCACTTCCCAAGAAACATCCTAGAGGTTCTAGTCTTCTTCAAAGACTAATCTTAGTGCCCTAAGAGGAGTTTTCAAAAAGGCGTGTCGAAAGAAGAGGAGGTTCGGATCCATACGAAGTATATCAGACCTAAGTTAAGGGATAATTTTGCAAATCTCATTTTTATCTGAGATTTCTTATTCGTAATTATTTACTAGGTTTATTGTTATCATCCATGTCCATGTTTTATAAAAGTGTTTTCATGTATGTTTAAAGTCATTTTTACCCATTTTTGACTTTTACTACATGGTATGTATGGAATATTTCTTTTAAGAGGTGCTTTTTGAATTTTCCGGAAAAATTACGAGAAGAATGTTTTTTTAACTTATACGAAATGAAAGGATTTTTACGGTTTTATAAATACTTATTTTATTCAAGCTTCCTCCAAAATATTTCATGACTATTTAAAAAAAAATCTTTTTCTTTTAAAATTTCATGACGTTTTGTGAAAAGAAATTGATTTTGAAGAAGAAAGGATATTTTCCTCAAGAATTCATTTCAAGTGTTTTATCAAAACCATTTTCCATATAAGATGAAATTATTTCATATGTTTATGTTTCAAGTATAAAGTCTCTATGATTTACATGGTTTCACTTTTCTTATTATGAAATTATATCCATTTCTTTTATATGGATTATGTGATGATGGGATGATGTTTATGAAACCCATTTTATTTTTTGGGTTATTATGAATGATGTATGTTTATTTTGTGGCACAAGTAAGAATGATTTCATTATGAAATTTTTGGGACTATATCTCCCTCTAATGCATTGGGTAAAGATTTATATCTCATGAGATAGACATGGATGGAACGGTAAGTTAATCTGCTTCAGTGTTACAGGACTGAAAGGAGGAGTGAACTCGATTCAAAAAGGGACTTTGTCCACTAATATGGTCTTGGAAGAAATTTCATGGCTACTATGGAAATCCTAACATTTGATTAATGGTTTCCACAATTACATGTTTTATTCCCATGCTATTTTATCATGATTGATGTTTCCTTATGATATATGCCTTACGTACTTCCAAGATTCATGTCTTTGCTCAAGATTTTGATGTTTAGATTTTATGATCAAGTTTTTGAATTCAAATGTTTATGGATTGTTTTATGTTCTCGATGTTTACCCTTACTGGGAATTTGAGCTCACCCCTTTTATGTTTTCTTTTCCCCAGGATATAAATATATGTTTTAGGTTAGAAAAAAATGGGATGATCTTTATGGGAGATGTTGAAGATCTTTCATCACGATTAGAAGATTATATTCTGAGTTTCCAAAGACACTAAACTATTACGGTCCTTGTGTGTCTGTTTTTGTTATGTACTAAGTATTCCACAAAAGTAATGTAATGTCCATGTACGTCAAGATTCGGGTCTCTACAAACGGGCTACCAGAAGATACTTTCTGAGTACTAGATTTTCTGCATGTAAGATCCAGACAAGACTTCATGATACTGGTCAAAATAGTTCCAGATTATGGTGTTGAACTTCCTTGTCTTACACCTCTAGATACCCTCTGATTCTTCTTGGTTATCAGAATCCGGTTTACTATAGTAGAGACAGTGGTCATCAAGATGATATTCACCTATGAGTGGATGTCGTACCTGATACCATCCTTAAATCGGATAACCTTTTATAGATTGTCACCCATAAGAATATATGAAAAGAACTAGAGCTTATTAAAGTGGTAATAGTAATCCATAACTAATATAGAGCCTTTCTCCAGAGGCATAAACTCACAGGCTTCGTCCTTTCTCAGCGTATCAGGATAGAAGTAGTCGTAGAAGACTATCTGAAAATCTTCCCATTCCATGTCCTACTAACACTTTGTAGGTGTGGTAACATCCCACCACCTCTTGGAGGAATCACAAAAAATATAAGTCTTGAGCTTGACCCTCCTCTCAGAAGGAATCTCAAGATTCTTGATGATTGATAACATGGCCTCTATCCATGACTCTAGAGCCTGTGGCTGACCGTCCCTAGAAAAAGTGTGCGGATGTTTTTGCTAGAACATGCATGTCACTTCTTCCATATACGTGGTAGGTTGTGGAGCTCCCTAAAAGGTTTGCATGAACCTCATAAACCTTTCACAGAACTGTGCATCTACACCAGTTTCTGGTATAACAATTGGTTCCACAACTAGCATGATTGGAGGGTCCACCGGTAGCCAATGGCCTACCTCCTTCGGGGTATGTTCATCTTCAGTATCCAGGAACACAACTGGAGGTTATCATGGAGGCATGACTCTTCAAGTAAATCACATACCTCACTTAAATATCATTAATGTTCGCAATTTAAGAGCACAATAACTGAACATGAGAAGAAAACCCAAAAAGGTTGAAAAAAGAAGAGTACACGGCATGTAGAATCCTTACATGGAGTGTACACATAATCTCTCACATGGGTGTGTACCTCCGACTACCCTAGAATGTAAATATATTGGGTAAATGGCATGTAATAATGACACATGACATGTAATAAAGTTTCTCCTCCTGTCCATGTAATTTTACACGCCTAGAGCCACATGGTGTCTTCCTACGTCAAACTACACGGGGTGTACCTAACACACACAACATATTATGTTCAAAACCCAACGTCTCATGTTCTCTCTCACATGGATGGAAAAACCACCATCTAATACAATATGTGTACTCATAGTACACAAAGTGTACTTTAAAAAGTTATTTTCTTCCTGAAGAGAAGAACACATGGCATTTATTCATGGACCCATACACCGTGTTGTCAAGGTTTCAGGAAAGTAAGCCTCTGAACTTCCCTAGAACCCCTATTTTGAAAAGTTGAGCAATGGTGTGACAAATTCCAATCCTTGGGGGGCCATACTCCCTATTAATCAATGTTTTGCATCATAGATAGCACATAATAACAAAATTTTAGCTCATGTATGAAACATGATCCACCAAATTCTGATCTATGAGGGACCATACTCATCATGGATTAATGCATGGTTTCCATCCAAATTCAAAAAATAACTCGTATCAATAAAACTATCACAAAAATAGGTATATCTACCATGGTACCTATCACAACAGCTTTAATAGCTATCATGACATCTATCACAACATCATGCAATTAGTAATGCTCCTAAATGGAATGGAAACAATGCATGGAACATGATTTCTAACAAGTTCCTATAAGATGAATGGGATGACATACCCTCATATCACTAGGTTTCAATGAAAATAGAACCGCAATAATATCAATAATAACAACACATAATAGGTTCTACACCCAACGGTGTTATCTAATCAAATGTAACATCAAAAAACCAGAAGAAAAAAAAGTCTCAAGTCAATTCGAGGAAATTTGGCTTTTCCCTACGTGTGGGGTAGCTACTCTTAATCACAGCTTAACACCAATTCCCATTTTAATTCTATCCCTTCTTATTGTAACAATAAAATAAATTAAACTTGAAAATAAACTCTTTGATACCACTTTATAACATCCTAGATCTGGATGCCACTGAACTGGTGTTCTATACCCAGTTAATCACATGGCCTTAAGTGCATTTCCCCAAATACTGTAGGTTGTCGAAAAGAAGCGAGGGCCTAGGGTGTGATAGTGGGGGAACTATGACCACAATATTAGAGTGTAACAGAGCAGAACAATAATATACAATAGAAGAATAAGTAAATACCATACGACTAAAAAAATGGAAGACTGATAATAAGGATAACCAGAAGTCATAGAATACAAAAGATGATGATTCATGTTGCATGTTCTAAGAAACCATCCAAAACAACTACACTATATTAATAAACAAATATATTTCTCAAAATCAAAAAAGAAACAAAAATAGACTAGGAATAATAAAAATATTAAGCTCAATCCTATTATTTCCTACTCTTAAGTAGGACATTAAGTACACGTAGAAGGGCACAATCCCTAACTGATACCTGAAATCATATAATCTGTTTGGGCCCAGAAGCATGACCTAAACAGCATTTGTGACTAAATCTCAGTAAAAAACACCCTAGGTTTATACGAATATGTTAGTGGATATATGTAATAAGATGTGTACAATAGTGAAGTCAATAAAACAGAAGGAACTCAAAATTAAGAACAACATATATTTTAGAAGACAATGTAACCATGTACAAGTGATGAAATAATCCAAGCTTGTGCTTTCTCTAGGTAGACGTTTCATTAGTCATTCTATTTCATTATTCAATTTTGTTGTATTATATAAACTTCTCCAGGTCTATCCTTGGCCTGATGACCTCCCGTATAAAAGTAATTATCAACTCATGACATAATAACCATTTAATCATTTTCCAATAGAGCCTGACCTGGGTATCCTTCAATGGATCATAGGTTTTATTTACGTTGTAGATAATCCTCAATGAGCCTGACCACCTTATTTTTGGATTTCAAATGACATTTACATAATTACCATCATGATGCCATCCATTTTATTTTAACGAAGACAATGGTTCACCCATGGTATATAAGGTTCAATTAGTTGCATGTGTCTGACCTTGCTTTTTAACTGAGACTGTGGCTCAATAATTTCTAATTATCTCTTTTCATAATTTAATTTAATTACACATTCCATATAAAAATCAAAAAAAGTGAATTAAAATATCACATGGCTTTAACATAATCAACTCAAATGGGAATAGTTTAGATAACAACAAACACATGTGAATTAAACTATTACATGGCCGAACAATGATACCTCACATGGGAAAACATATAACAAGCATATTATGAAATTTAAATATTTACAAGTCTTAACATAACAAGTATCTCACATGGGGAGTCTATATAATGAGAAATACATTTTTAACAATGAAACAATGGGAATTCAATTCAACCCTCATGGACATTCTCATCCAAGCATCCATCCAAGGGAAACACAACCATGGGGGCCCTAAATCAAGGTTCACAACCATAAACATGATTTCAAATCATCTAATTAGTTACCTAATCATCAATAGAAAATAATAGTGTTTATTATTCAATCAAGAGACACCCTGAAATTTGGCTTGCAGCACTCTAACATATATAATCAACTCAACATTCAATGAAAGGCACAAGACCACAAACCTCATATTACAATGACACTCCTCATCCATTGTCGATCTTCAATTCAGTATAAATTAGAGTAGATCTACCAAATGAGTAAAATGATCTAACATTGATAATTAGGTCGAGAGAAGAAATCAGAATAAAAGGCTCAAGATGAATTTAAAACTCATCGAGAGGGTCTCAGAAGATTCAACGGTGTTCAAATTGGGTTCTAGACAATGAAATGGGAGAAGAATTATTGTTTGTATTTTTATTTGGCACGTGGTTTGTTGAAATGGAATGATTATATATGTCTTCCAAAAATGACGCTATATCCTGACTTAATAAAAAAAAGTGAACATCATATACATGAAACTACACATCGTTTCCCTACAATTTCTAGCTAGACCATTACATGGGAATGTACAGGGACTACATGGCATGTAGCCTTCCATACACCATGTGTACATAAAATTTCACGACATGTGGGATTTAGTCACATCGTGTAACAGTCCTGTAGCCAACCCTTGACATCATTTTCCTCTTTTTCATAAGTATAAACTGAAAAGGAATGATTCGTACCTCAATGGAAGAACCGGGTTCCTACACCTCTATGTAATGTGTATCCAATATAACAAGGGAGGGATAAATCATTTCAAAGCATAAATATAAATTAAAATGGGAAAAGAAAAATATCATCAAGGCCAGAATAAATCATGAATGAGAAGTTCCATGATGATTAAGCCCTATTTTAATTATTTATGTGTTTTCTTTTCCTTCTATCAAACTAGTAAAACCGTTGAATTATCCTCCTTTTGAATTTAGAAAGTTACCTTATTTATTGAAAATCAAATACCTATAATGATATGATTGTCCAAGAAACCTATAGATTTCCTTCTTTTCATCTAATTTAAATATTGTACATTTTTTACTCTTTTATTAATCACATGACTACTGAAATGGAGGATCAATGGTTTGGTTATACGTGATGGTGATTTTCATGTAACATATTTATGGCCTTCCATAAACCATTATTTAGAAAATTATTTCATTGGATATGAGGTTCAACTTACTCGATTGACCATGAGGATTATGTGAAGATATAATAAAAAAGTAACCATGAAGTAGATTTAACAAACCGTTGATTATATGATCATTTGGTTGATCTAGGAAATTAATGAATTTCCAGTCATGGATGCTCTAGAAAGGCATAGTTGCTCAGTTTTACTTTTTATATCTAATCTTCACGTAGTGATTTGACTAAATTAAATTTGATTTGGTATAGTGATCCAAATATTATATAAATAAATATTGAAATTTTTTAGATGAATATTCATTACATATAATTATGATCCACTCCAAAACTAAATAGGTTTCATGTATTTAGAAACACGAAGACCCAAACAAATGGACCATAAAATATTGGCATCATCCCCTATTAGATAAACATAAATAGGAACCTTATTAAATATATCATTCTTAAAAATATTTTTCATATCCTGGTGAAATAGAAATGTAGGAAAGGATATGCTCATATTCTCAGTAATGGTAAAAATTGGAGGTATCAATTGATGATCATATGTAAGAATATATTGATCATAAATGAATGAAAACATGATATTATCATATAAAATTTGTACCCATAAATTAATATAATCATGAGGAATGGAATATATCTTTACATTTCATAATACTTTAATAATAAAAAAATCATATAAAATGATCCATGAGAGAAAAACATTGTCATAAGATCATGTCATAAAATTTTGGAACATAATGTGGCATAATTAGAATGATAAAAAACATATGTCAAGGATACCCCCACCCCAAGACATTTGTCACAAGTTAGACAAGATATAACCCCCCATATACATTCTTCAGGATTTGGATAACCACTCATGTACCCTATTTTGGTATTTGGGTAACCTCCCATATATCCTCTTTTATCCTTGGTATAACCTCTGGTGTACCATTGCTTTTTGATTGGGATAACCTATTGCATACCCTATAAGCTTATAAAATATATATCATTACCCAATGTATTGGAGAGATTTAATATACCCACCAATCACATAATCACAATCCATTCATACCTATGTCACAAGATCATCAAAACATTTATCATCGTATTAAAACATAACCCATTAAAAATAAAACATGTTTAATCAATATTTGATCATCATAATCATAACCGATATAGATAAATAAAAAATTTGAAACTCTGGATCATATCCTTGGAAAAACATATACAAATCATAAGATATTTTAATAGATGAAAATACCATTAATATATCACTAAACATTTCATGAGGAAAATACCCTTTTCATTTTAAAATAACTTATTTAAAATCTAAAATATCTAAAAATATTAAGGAACATATTTTCATTGAAAGTAACCATGATAATATATAATGTAATAATCAAAGTAAATAGAATTAATTGTGGGGGGTGGGATTTTTTCATGTGGTGTACATTAAAACAATTATTCCTTCCAAATTTTTGGTAAAATTGAAAAATAATTTCATTTTGAAAATGACAAGAAGATTCCTTTGAAAAATTTTTCTAGAAATTAAAACATGATTAAAATGATTTTAATAAATAATTGGATAATTTTAAAAAAAATGATGAATACATTTTAAACATAATATTAACATTTAAGAAAATTATTTTCAATCGAATCGAAAATAAATACATTTTTCCTTAAACTATTCATTATATATCTTGAGTACTTAAAAAGTGGTAAATTAAAGTAAAACATGTAATCTAAAATAATAATAATAGGATAAAAGGAGATATAAAAATTAGAATAGAAACATCATATAATTTCATCATTAAAAATTTAATAAAAAACAATCCTAGTAAAAAAGAGATTTAACATAAAACCCTCACCTCAAGTCTGAATTTCGTTGTCATCTCTCTAACATTCACTTCATTAAGACACCACCTTCTTAAGAAATGAAATATTGAACTCAAGGGAATAATAGAAGCTCCATGGTAAAGAGAATAAATCTAATAATGTAATAAAGTATGAATTATCTGATCTAGAAATTTTTAATTGTGTGGATAAGTTAGGAGAAGACGTTCAATTTTAAATGTGATGGTAGGGAGATACATGGAATTACTTAAACCATTTCCATAATATATGGTCACTTTCATGTTCATGTAGCTCAAAATGTCCATGAATTTAATTTTTGGAAAATATAACATTGAAATATCTTTAACTAATAATAATTATACACGTTTAGGTAGTAATAATACCCTTATCTTTTATTTTAACCCATGGTAAACTCATTTTAACCTTAATCATGATAACAAAATTTTGTGGTTTTAACTATTCATTATCACCAAAATTTATTTTGACCCTACAAGATTATATTAATTATTATGATTAAAAATATGAAATTAATTTTTCTATATGAAATTATTATACGTTGATGGATTTAAAATAACAATGTAAAATGAAATAAAAACAGATTTTTGGAAAAATAAATTTTTATTCATAAACCAAATTTAATTCCATTACATATTTTATAAAAATATTTCAATTCATGATAAAATATTTTATTGATCATATAATTTATATATTTCATTAAACCCATTCATTAATAGATACTAAAATTCACCATAAAAAAATATTGACATTTTTATTTCAAAAATAATATTCATTAATTCAAAAAATATATATAATATTTTTGAGACTAAATATCATTTCAGTTCATAGAATAAAATAAAAACAATTTTTAAATAAAAAATGTTTCTGAAAAATAAAATGTCATTACTAAAACTATATTATTTTTTACTATTCATTAATAAAAACATTATAATTTTTTGAAACCTTTATACATGTTTCTTATAATGTTGTTTTTATTGTTTATACCCTTCCATTTAATGGTTGGATTATGAAGGATTATTATATTGTTATTCATTAATATTTGATGTTTTTTGTAAGGAAATATTAAAATATTTCAAGTTTATTTCAAAGGAAATACATAATATCTCAGTGTGTTACATTTTAAATGAATACGAGGTTTGAAGAATCAGTATGTAGTCAATCATATAACAAGGTAGGTCAGATAAATCTATAGTTGGTTGACTAACTCATAGTTGATTGAGAAATTCTTACAGTCAATTAATTGACCAAATGGAAAAAATTGTTAATATGGATCTATATCCATTCTACAATCCTTATTTAAAAATTTAATCACTAATATATCATGAGAATATACATCAAAAAATTGAAATATTCTTCAAAACATCAAATATTAATTATAGAATTTACCTTAAATATTCCCAAAGATCAAATAATAAATTTAGAATCATGATTTTATGTTATTTTCTCACTAAATACAAAAATACACATATAATTTATATTTGTGATAATTATGCCATAAATAATAAAATGGTGGGATTAAAACAATGAAAATACAAAATTAAGTATAAAACTATATTGGAATTATCAATTCGCATGGATATTGAGGATCAAAAAGAAGGAATAATTCATATTTCTATTGTGAGCTACGAACATCAGTGCATATATCATACATGCATGATATGATAGATAAATTTATGTCAGTCTAAGGAATTATGCATCTTTGTAGCTCTTCAAGAGTCGGTGTGATGTCTTATGAAGTTCTCAATGGTGGAGAGTTGTGTGAATGGTTTTTTATCATATAAAAACCATAAAAACTCTCATTAAATGTGGGGTTCAAAGAATTCCCACCAATTATAACATTTCCAAATTAACATTTTAATATGGTTGTCAATGGTTTCTTGTTTCTATTCTCCCCATATTGTCTAATAATAATTATATGATAGAATATTTTATTTTAAATTCCTTGGAAAGACTCAAAGGAATGATATACCCATCTTTATTAATGCATTAATTTAAGGTGAGTTTGACTAGATATCATCTTTTAGGGGAAATGATGTCCCTTGGGTTTATGATGTACCAAGATTTCTAATGTTCAGAACCCAAAAGATTAAGGATATACATAAAATGATTGGTTGACTTCTACATGAGGTTGTTTTATAAGATTCCTTATTACATAGCATTAAATATTTCCATTTTAGAGATAAAAAGGATTAAATTAGAGGAATATATAGTGGTTGGGGATTTCCCCATTCAAGAAATTTCTCAATTTTAAGGTTCCCATGTCTTGATACCTCATCAAGTGTAAAAAAAATAAATTAAACTTTTAAAATATCCTTAGAAAACTTTCCTTGGATTTGCATTGAACATAGGATGTAGTTTTTACTCCGGCGATGAGCCAACATGGAGTTATAAGAATTGTAAAGACTCAATAATAACACATTAAAGGTAATATATTCATATTATTCCAAGTTCACATGTTCATGGGAATATTATTTTACCTTTATATTAGAGCTTTATATAGATAAAATGATTCCAATGTTTTATCTATAATAAAGGTTATACCCTAAGGGTGATGTAAATTTGATTCTCATTTCGGGCCCTAGGGTATCTCATCATAGGTGGGCCAATTAAACGAAATTATTTATTAATTAATGGATGTCAAAATTATAGATATTAATATATTTAATTATTTATATGACACATCTCTAGGTTTATCCTATCTTTCCATCAATAAACCTTTATTTAGAGATAGAGAGAGACCATATCATGGTAGAAATGAAAACAAATCAGTGGAGCGAGATCAGATCCATGATAACATTAAAGATCTGATTACAATAAGAAGGTGAATGGAACTATGTCATTAGAAAATGATTTATGAGATATCCTTTGTGTTTTAAGGTATGTATTATCCCATGAATTCATTCCTCAATTTTTGTGATAACTTTTTTATGAAATTATTCTATTTTGAATGTTTATTTTAATATAAGAGCATTATAAATTAATTACCATAGTTATATAATGGTATTTATTTTGGAATTCAATTCCAAGAATCATGGGTTTTCCTTGTGTGATGATCTTTTATGGAATTTCCCCAAATCATAGATGTGTAATTATCCACTTTTATAATTACTTTTGTTCCATATATCTAATTTTGTGAATTATAATTAATTTAATGGGTGCATAGGTTTCAAACAATCATCCATTATTTTATCCCCCTTCTTCCATCATACGATATAAATGGTTGTCGATGTGAGAATTGGGGGATGAAAATTTGGGTATGGGAATGGCGTATTGCAAGATGTCCACAAAGACATTTGACCATCGAGGTAGTGGGATATTGAGTGAGGAAATCATAGTGTGTGGTCCCTTTGGGGAATGAGATGTGGTGAGAGGTTGTCCATGGTGAAGGGAGGTGGTGATGAAAGTAAAAATCATGGGCATCAAGGTGGTTCTTCGAGGATAATGTGTGATCATGTTGATGATAACAATACAGTTTGTCTACCAACAATGACATAGAAAAGGCCAACCATATATATGGTTGGAAGGATTGAAGGTGGTAGTTGGTTAAGCCATTAAAGTGTGAGGAGTGAGAAAAAAAGTGGTTAGATAACTAAGGTTCCCCCCCCCATTCACAGAGTCCCTCAATATCTGATGATGCTCCCCCACCACGGGGGCAAGTGGAGGTGTACTCAGGCTAGGTTGACTATGAGACTGTGTTGGAACCAAATCTAGGTCAGGTCCACCCTTCTCAACCTTGGGATGTGGGACACACGTACATTCACCCTACCTAGTGTTCCACATTGCACACTCGGAGTCAACCACATATACCATTTTTGCAGTTTGAGGTGTTTCCATTGAATTTTCACCAAATTTACATTTTGAGAAAGTGAATTGAATATTCTGAGTGTTTTTTAACTTAATAATATTATAGTAGTGATTTTGGTTATTCAACATATTTTTTGTTCAAATTTTTATGTTTTGTATTTAGATATGTAAGATCGAGGATTGGGTTTAAGTGTGTCAATCATAGATTTATTTGGGTTGGAAACCCACTAGTGGAACTATTACATCAATTCAAAGGTCCCCCAAAATCCCCAAATTAAGTCAGTATTCCCCCCCCCCCCACTATCATAGATCATGGGATAATCAACCAATTGAATTGATATGTTAGGTATTCCTCCCGCATACTTAGGTTACATGGTCCTTGATCTTTTGAGTCAGTACCCCCCCCCCCCCCATTTCAATCAGGCCAAGAGAACCTCCCTTAGATTCAATATGCCCATGTGGGAGAGGATCCTCCACTATAGTTATAGAGTAGTTACATGGGTTATCAGATTATACTTATTGAATAAAAGGGACTATGTAATGATTTTTCCTATAGCTGGGCTGTGTACATAAAGACAATATCATATGTCAATGTTTCTCTCTGTTATAATATACATTGGTAGTTACTATAATATGGGTATATACTCCATTGATTTACATCAATTATTAGACGAGGTGTGGGTTCCCAAAGGTATTCTATTATTATTACACAATATTGGCCATTATGGATGACATGATATGATACCCATTTGGATAACATGTACACTTCAACAAGGTCTGGGTCCTCCTTTATGGTTTCCAATAGAAATTTAAGAGTTATAAAGGTAGATAAAATTGGATTCTTTGAAAATAGTAACTTCCCATGCACCCCAAGATTTCCTTCGATAGGAAATATATATTTGGGCCACTAACTTCAAACAATGTGGGAGTTTTGGTACTATGATCATCTATAATAGATCATGAGATTCAAACCATTTGGGACATGTGATGAGACGACTGGGAATTCTCTGTGACATTGGGAGATCTAGTGGTTGTGAAAATTTAGATCATTTTTCTTCTTACTCATAGTTACACTCTTGTTTAGGTTTTTGGGGATGAAAAGTTTCATTGATATAGACTTTTTAGTTTTTGGTTTTCCAACTGTGTATGTTTATACTCGACCCTACAATAGTCATTTTCTAATGTATGCTTTGTTTTTCTAGATGAAAGAGGGTATAGGGTAGCATTAGAGGGAATGGATATAGCATGTATTATTCATAGATAATCCTTGAAGATTCTTAGAGGCACGTGATGGACCATGTTGGTTTGTAGTGGCGGGGATAGTCGTTGGTACTATAGGTTGATCCATGAGTACACATAGTGAGGAGGATATTCACAGTGTCTTATATCAGAAAATTTTAGAGGATTTCCAATTTCAAATTTAATTTTATCTTTTTATATGTAGTGGAATACTTCTATTTTATGTCCCATTCTTGTTTCATGTACAGATTAGTTGCTCATTTATATATATACTATTGGTGTTATGGTAATTTTATGAAATGTATATATGTGTCTATTGGAAGTGGATATAGTCTAAGCCCTCCCATATTTTGTGATATGTATACATAGTGCTGGTCCTAAGCCTTTATCCAATTATACGAGGTATTGGGGTGGCACAATTATCTCATGACTAGCCTAAGTGGTACCCAGCAAGTTGGGTCGAGTCTTTTATAGTTAGAGGTGAGGGGTATTGTGAGATAAAATATTTAAAATAAACCCACCTAAGGATTTATAATTATAGTAGTTGTCTTCCTTGTGATTACAAATAGTATTTTATTAAAAATATATATTTTATTCAATTTTAATACCGTTAAAAAAATAATAATTTTAATAAATTGTATAAAATGATGAATAAAAATAGTAAAAATAAATTTTTAATGGAAGAAATATGTTTTTTACTTTAAAACATACTTTATATTTTCTCAGAAATTAATGTTAATTTTTTTAAATGAAATTTATATCATATTAAATATATTTTTTTCATAAAAACTATTATAGAATTCATTATCACATTATTATACCATGTTCATTTTATAGAACATAACATATTTGAAAATTTAATTTTTACAATTCACCCTTAATATCAATACATTTCAAAAAAATTACTGAAAGATAATAATTGAATAATTTAGAAATGATGCTTCTAAATTTTCAATACATTTTATCAAAGTGTAGTTATGAATGGGATAAATTAAATGTTTAAATTTAATATAAAGTACTAAAGTTGAATTGATAAATATAAAATTCATTATTAAAAATAACTACATTATTTTCAATATATGGAATAGTCAATTATATATATCACCTGAAATACTCAATTATATTTTTCTTATATTCATATTTTTTTATTTAAATATTCACCCATAAATATTATTTTACTATTAATAAATTGAGGTTACTATTTTTACATTCATGCTTTGAATTGTATCATTACCCATTCCAATAGCCAAATTTATATTTACATACTTATATATCCCATTTAAATCTTACAAATTTTATTCGCCTATTTTCCTTAATGGTACTAAAAATTCCTAACTTATTTTTATTAATTTTATTTCTTATTATAGCGGTGTTTATGAAGGAAGTATCTATTATTTTATGATTTCCAAATTATAGCCATATTATTTACATGTATTTACTGTATCATTAAATTTCTTTTAAATTTATGGAATTTATTTTTCAATCTGTTTTAATAACATATGATGAATCAATAAAATATTATTAATTTCATTATGTGTTTTATTAAATTTTTTTACAATATAGTTTTATACTTCATTTAATGTTTTTAAACATAAATTTCATTAAATCAATAAAAGGAAATAATAAGTGGACAAAGATTTAAATTAATTATAATTTCATAAAATCTAAAAATTAAAATAAATTATTCAACTTATAAATATATGTTATGGAATAAAATTGATAATAATATAGATAAAAAATATAATATGTTACATTCTTCAACCTAAAAGAAATTATATCCTCTCAATTTTCAATTTTTGATCAATTCTAATTGGTATATTATTTAAACCTATAGATTTATTAGAGATCAATTAATTTATTAACATATTACAATTCAAAAAAAATCAAGTATATTTTTTATCCTTATATGGTTATACTAGATATACATTAATTAGTTATATATATCAAAACATTGTCTCATTGATGTTTTACATCCTAAAAATTTTATATCCTCATTTCCAGAAATAACAAATAAATTCTTTTTTACAAAATAAGATACCCCTAGACTATATCATGATGAAACCGGGATACCTTGGCACATCGGTACCCGAACCAGTCCTAACACTGCCTAAAGGGTGATCATGATCCCGATGGGTTGGGTACCAGCACCTAGCATCATAAGGAACATCAAAAGGAACATTTTTTCCATAAGAACAAAACATCAATAAATAAAATCAAATGTTAAATAAATACACATTCAGTATTATAAGCACTCCTCATGGATAAAATTCCATAAAATCATACTAATATATCCCAAAATAAATCATCATACAAAAGACAACAAAATTCATTAAGGTGAAGTCTCACAATTACCATGTAACATGTGGAACATAACTCCACTGATCCCCATCATCACTCTTCGATCCCTTGAATCAATAACCCCAACCACCTCCAAATAGTTCATTCCATTTTCCTAGACCTTAAATAATAAAATCTTCAATTTAACAATGTTAATGTTATGGTGTGAGTTAAATGGCTCAGTATGGTCTCACCAAGTGTTTCATAACCAATTCTATAACAATTAATCCATATATTCTTTAAATTTAAACAATACATGACATGGAATGGAATTTACATATTTTAAATCAAAACATTATTTCAAATCAATTAGATAGAGGGTATATAAATGTATTCTTAAAAGATCATTTCATAAAAAATAGTTATATAAAATAGTTATCCGAAATGAAAAATTACATAAAATATGGAATGCATAATCAAATAAAATAAAGAAAATAAATATGGTAATAATCCTTGATTTATGTTATTTCTAGGTGCTCAGATCCTTTTTCTACTCAATCATGAATCAATGTTCAAGTTTATGTGCACATTTCCCTAGGATTAGGCCAATGGGATTAATCAATCAACATCACTCCCTAGACAATAATTTTTTACTAGGGTTGGTTAGAGTTGTCATCATCAATCCATTGTTAAGGAGTTAGAGTCCTAGTGTGCTTGTTATAATCACTCACTAACTACCAAAGATCAAACAAATTTCAACCGATCACACAATAATTTCAAATTATCTTTTGATTATCATTTCAATTTATTATTTTCAAGTTCAACATGGATTTTAGATCTCAAATACCGAATCATGGGTTTTCATTGAATTTTTTCCTTTCAAATCATATTTCATTTCAATAAAATTATCCTAAGAATCAACATTAAATCATTTTCATAAATCAATTCACATTTTAAGAAATCATTTTCCTTAAAATCTACCAAACAATTTCAATTCCATTGAAATTTGGGGTTTTCACAATTTCTATGCGCTTTTAAATAAAATTTCATATCATCTCAAATCAGGGTTCTATAAATCAATTAAAGACTCATTTAAATTTAGTCAAGGAATTTAGGGTTTCAATTGCTGGTAAAATAATTATAGACCATGCACCTTTAGTCACATGATAAAAAAATCAACACCTCCAATGGGAAACACTGATTAAGAGATGAAGGTGAGGGATATCAAGGAATTAGTACTAGAATCAAGATCTATCAAAACAATATCCATAATAATGGATATATAATCCATCATCAAGGTGAGTGTTAACCCCTATAAAAATGGATAAAAATATAAGAGAGAGAAACGATTAATGAAGGGAGAAAACACATACCTGAGAGGGATCAAGATCTTCCACAATCACTTTGATTACCAAGGGATGTTTTTGGAGCAGTCATGATATCCTCTTGAGGGCCTCCAAAAGAAAAGGAATCATGTTATGGTTTAATGGGGGTGTTTAGTATTATTAAATTTGTGTTTTTAGAGTTTATAGAGAATATTCATGGGATTAAAAACCATGTGCATGGCATGTTGTGTCGGGCCACTAGGTTAGTACTAACTACATGCCAACCATGAAACACTACCAGGAAACTGGATGGGATGTGTGGTTTGGCTACATGGTTAATTTAACTATGCACCGACAATGAAAACACCCTCTATCTAGAGGTTCATGGTTTAGGAGGGGTGGATGCATAATTTGTAGAAGTTATGTGCCTATTCTAATAATTTATCATATGGGTGCATGGTTTTTTGGTCCAAACCATATGGTTTTCTCTAACCATGCACCACCCATGAAGTACTCAATGGGCATCCAATGAAATTTTAAACTTCCCAAAAAACGCTTGACAAACCCCAAAAAAAGTTGAATAAAAAAGGGTATAAAAGTGCCTAAAATCATGTAATAGGTTATTACAACCTCCGAAGAATAAAATATTTTTTCCCTAGAAATACAATCAAGAAGATTAAATAATAAAGAGATGAGGACATTGATATCTCATCACTATATCACACTATCCAGTCTCATATGAATAATTACTATGATTCAATATCACACAAACCAAATGTATAGTATTTCTACAAAGAACATTTTTCATAGAATCAATAATCCTAACGGGATTCACGATCTAAGATAAATCAGATTCCACATCAAGATCTTCACTACTCATGACTTGAGAAGGGTAAAAAAGTTACCTCTTATGTGTGATAAATTAAACATGTTGTGGATATACATCAACTGTTATTAAAAGGATAAATGATAATCCAATTTACCTAACCTCTCAATAATCTCAAGAGGACCTAGAAACGATGAAGCTAGCTTCCCTTGTTTCTCATGTAATCCATGAAATAACTGATGTGAAACTCTCAAAAACTCCTGATCACTAACCAAAAACTCAAAAGGTATACATCAAAGATCAACATAATAATTATTCCAGATCATTTTCATGTTGATTCTATGAATTGTAAAATGGATCTTAAATATCACATCTTAGAAAAAATGAGGTCCCACAAAGGAATATCCCTTAATCTATAGCCAACACAACATAGATTTACAAAGGTTGAAATAAAGGTCCCCAAAGGGTGTTATAAATATGGATGAATGGTAACAATTACTATAGGAAAACTCAACTAGTCACCAAGTGGCTTTCCAAATATCTATTAAATTGAATAATTAGAGAATAAAGCATGACATACAAGACTTTTATTGATCTTCTATCTTGATATCTATATATGGATAGTAACCCATTATTAAACTCACATGGGTTCCCAATGACTCCATGAGGTCACTAAAAATGATATGTGAACTGTGGATCCCTTTCCAAAACATCAGTAGATTGAACACCATGAAATCACATAATCTCCTTCTGAGTAAAGATTCCCAGTTCATCAACTTTGTTTATATCTCAAATCATAATATTGTGAGTAGATTTGGTCAATTGATAGATCACATACCATATTTCATTCTTATTTTGATTGGTATATGGAAACCCATCCATGAAATCCATATAATTATCTTCCCAATTCTATGTCTACATTAAAAATGCATAAAGAAAACCTGTAGGTTTCTCTTGCTCGAACATGAGTTGCTGACATATATAACAATATGAATTGAAATCAGTAATGTCACCATTCATACTTGGCCACTAGAATCATCAGGGTATATCATAGAACATATTTTTGGTCCCAAGTTCATTTCCCACTAGGAATTATAGAAATCCCCCATCATGACATTTCTCACTAGTGATGGATTAACATACTAGTTCTAGAAACATAAAACACCATTAGTGGAGAATTACCTCTTATGAATGGTCACCCCAATATAAATAGTATCCCTAATTCCATAGAATTCATAATGAAGATACTTATTCTAGAGACTCCTCTTGATGATATAAGATATCATCTAATAGTTTATTAAAATAATATCGACTGTATTCTATAGGACTCCTAAATGAAACTGAGTAAAAAGAGCCATAAGATTCCACTTTTTTACTGATTCTCGCATGTTCTATGTTGAAAGATTCAATATCAAGGCATCAATAATGAAATTGCCCTTACCTGGGGTGTTAGAAATGTGGAAATAAACATATAGTAGGTACCAATAGTACAAAATAGACATTAAACAATGCTAAAAATAACTTTTATCTATTATAGAGAATCATAGACTACTAGAGTGAGATTAAAAACCCTAATATTTTATCAGTACTAAGAAATGCTACTAAAGGACCCATTTATCAACCCTTATAAAATCTATAATAAAAGATTCTTTTATAATTTATGGTATAAGCATTGATAAAGGAACATGTTGTACTGTGTTTTAATAGAACACTACAACACCAAAAACAGCATGAAATCGGCATAATCAAGTACCAATAAAAAATTTATGTGAAATAAAATTCACAACACAACTATAATGAAAAAAACTATATTATAGAGATTTAAAATATTGGTTTATACAATTGCATAAATACAAATTATTACATTCATTCAATAACAGCAGTGTTCCTTCATATTTTGATCCTAATCCCTACATGAGAAAAAACTCAACTATATAAAGAACAAATATTATGATAGAAATGATATAAATAAATAAATTAACCAATTGTGTTAATTTTAAACATATATTTGAGTCATACCAGGAACATTGTTTATAAGATTGAGTTTTGGTTGATTCTTGCACAACACGATTTTTTTTTTCATCTTCATGAAATATGTCTAAGAAAATTATCTCAATAATTATAAGATAAAAATGATAATTAAATTAATTAATTAATATTAGATAAAATTATTAGAAAAAAATCTAAGCTCGTGTTTTTTGTTTTGGTGATGTGAGGCGCATTTTAAATTAAAATGAAACTTATATATTGAAAAGAAACACTTAGAGACATACTAGTCATAGCATACATCAAATTAAGGTGAATTTGATTTATACACATCCCAAATAACTTATAGATGATTTTTTAAAATTATAAAAACAATTCGAGTGTGTTTACTCATTTTTTTAGTACATCGCTTGTATTTTTCTACTAAAATGTCATTTTAAACTAAAAGGAAGCATTTTGACTCATACCAATCACATAATGTGTTGTTTTAACATGATACCAATTCCTAAACATCAATAATAAATTATGAATCAGTCCATAAATTTTCAAGATAATAGAATTTTGTTTTCTTTATTTTGAGTGAGATACACTTTTTGAACTAAGATATAGATTTTAAATTGATAACAGACGCATTGAGTCATACCAGGAAAAGCATGCATTATATTGTGGTTTGGTTGATTCCCATATATCACAAATTATTAATATCCATTTTACTAATATATAAAACAATACAAAATTTTTTCCTAGTTTTGAGTTGTTCAGTTGCCTATTTTACAAAAAATAATGTCAATATTAAATAAAATTATTTATGTGGAGTCATACCAGTCACATTGTGCATCTAATTGAGGCAAGGCAGATTGTTGAAAATCATGAAGGACATATGGATTACTTTCCTAAATTATAAACTCAATATGAATGTGTTTTCTTGGTTATGAATTAGCCAATTTTCCTTTTTACTACAATTGATGTCAATTTTAAATACAAAGATTCACTTAGAGTCATACTAGTCACCACATGAATCGAATTGAAGTGAATATAATTCTTATATGTACCCAATGATATATGGATACTTTTACTAATGTATCAAAACAATCCAAATATGTTTACTCAGTTTTGAGTATGTTATTAGTCTCCTTTACTAAAATGTTATTATAAACTGGAAACACAAACTTTGACTCATATCAACCTCATCATGTATCAGTTTGTAGTAGGGATGATTCTTACACATAAAAAATACTAATGAATCGATATACATAATTATAAATAAAAAATGATTTCATTTTCTTAGTTTTTAATGAGTGACACATTTTTTTACAAAACTAGAAATTTTAAACTAATGACGGACATATTGAGTCATACTGGGAAGATCAGGTATCATATTGAAGAGTGGCTGATTCCTACATGGAAAAAATGGCTTTTGGATCATTTTCCTAATGTATAAAAATAATATGATTGTGTTTTCTCAGTTTTTATTAGGTTAGTTTTCCTTTTTACTAAAATCAATGTCATTTTAAAATAAAAAGTCAACCTTCATGTCATATAGGTCACACCATGAGTCAAATTAAAGTGAAACTAGAATATTAAACATCTCAAAGGACATATAGATCAATTTCCTATAGTATAAAAATAATCTCAATGTGTTTAATCGGTTTAGATTATGTTATTTTTCCTTTTTACAAAAATCAATGTCAATTTAAAATAAAAATAAAAACATGGAATCATACGGGTTACACCGTGTGTCAGATTGAGGTGAAGCTAATTTTTACAAATCTCAAATTACCTATAGATCATTTTCCTAAAGTATTAAAATAATATGAAAGATGTTTATTATTTTTAAGCATGTAACATGTCTTTTATACTATAATGTAATTTTAAAATTAAAACACACACTTTGACTCATACATATCACTTCATGTATTAGTTTGTTGTGAGACGAAATCATACATTTCACAGATGATTTATAAATCATTGTCATAGATTATCAATAAATTCTGAGAGCTTTTTTGTATTTTTCAATGAGTGATTGTTTTTTAAAATATTTATTTTAATCTAATAACGGACACTTTGAGTCATACGTGGCACATCGTGTATCATATTCAGATGTGGATGATTCCAACACATCAAAAATGACTTATGAATCATTTTATTAATGTATAAAAAATTTTAGAATATGTTTTCGTGGTTTTGAGTATGTTATTTTTCTTTTTTACCATATTTAATTTCATTTTAAATAAAAAAAGCACTTGAGTCATATTGGATTCACTGTGTTTTTAACTGAGGTGAGGTTGATTCTTATGTGTCCTAAAATCTGAAAAAATCATAACTTCCAATGTTACCATGATTTATATTTCCATTATTTATTGAACTACTAACACTTCATATTGACTTGATATTCTTAAATGAAAAACCATTCTGATTCTTGAAAAGAAGAAGAGTAGAGGAAGCCCATGTGACAATTAAGTCATGAGAAGTAACCATAATAAGAACCTAATATTTCTCTACTCTTCTGGATTTCAACAATGAGAATGGTTTTTAAGCTAAGAACATTGATCCAATATGTATTGTTGGTAGAACGACAAAGAAATCCAATAGAAATGGAAATTATGGTAACATTGGTAGAAAGAAAAAATTTATCAGTTTCGTAGATTGTGGCAGATAGTTGAAATAAAAATATGAATTCCCAAATGATCTCTGAAAAAACCAAATATTTATTAGAAAATAATAATATGGAAGTTAACTTACAAAAAATATATACAATTATGATAAAATTAATTAAAAAAGTTGTATAAATTCACCTTCTCAGGATGGTTGTATGAATTCATGTCACATTTTCTTATTGTCGTTATCTCAGTTGTAGGCCCAAATTCCAATCCCATGTAATCATGAGAAACTTTAAACTAACCACCATATCTAAAATAAAATAATCCACTTATGTATGAAAAAAAAATTATATGAGTAACACTAAAATAAAAAATTAAATAGAAATATAAATAAATACATTGATTCTATGGACATTAATTTTACTGTGAAAATATCAAGATTACCTATAATATTAAGAACTGGATGAAACATTATGTAAAGTGATAAATTCCAACACTTAATAAGTGAAATTTTTTGAGGGAGAAGAAGTCATTGGATGTTTTGATGTTGAAATTCATGAAAAATGGATAGACCACCCCAACTCAAACAAAAGAATCCACCTATATAAGAAAACAAATTTTATGTGAGTAATACCAAAATGAATTAATTTAAACAAAAATATGAATTAATATATTAATTCTATGGAAATTTATTTTTCTATGCAAAAAAATTATATTACCATTGTGATTGACTAGAGGCACATTGTTTCTCTTCCTATAAAGGTAGTGTAGGTAACTTAAAGGAATGTGATAAATCAAACATTATATAGATGAAAAGGATTTGATTGAGAAGAAGTCTTTGAATGTTTTCGTGTATAATGTAATGAAATATAATCCAAAATATTCTAAAATAAATGAATTTCTTTGGGAATAATGAAAATTAAATCAATGATTCATTATATAATTTTTTGGTAAAAAAAAGAAATTATATCATAAAATTACCTTTACATCTTCCAAAATGGTTTCTTATATTATAGTTTGTTCTTTCGAGTTATTGGTATCATCAAAATGTGTATAAGACATTGTCTATATCAATAGTGAATCATTTAATTTTTATTATCTTAAGGCAGTAGAGAATATATAATATTATGGGGAAAAATTGTACATTAAGAAATACATTTACATTCTCATTGAACTCTATTTATTTTTTTAAATGTTTTTGGAATTTGGATCCTCTATTGAGAATCCAAATCCCCTATTTGTGGTCCCCTATAACATACAATACATTTTCTACATTGGGACTGACATGAACTGATTTTTATCTCCCAATGAACGTGTCGACCTTGATATAATTTTCATCTCACCGACATTTTTTTTCATCAGGAGGACAACGGACAAATTCTTGTTTGATGGATCTGAGATATAAAATACATTCACTAATTTTAATTCCATTTTGAATGAATCATCTTTTCCCCCCAGCACATTGAAATTATCCTAATATAAGAAAATTATGAACAACTCATCTTTTCTCCTCTGAATTAATTCAATGGTGGATATTATAGAAAACTATCAACCTCATCATCTCGTCTCTTGAACATTTATCATTGCATTTGGTTATTTGATGCACATCCTTCATATCATGTGGACATGTACCTATGTTTCCTGAAATACTCTAAGAAGTATTCATCCATGGGATTACTAATTCTTAGAGTAGTAAAAGTAACATAAAAGATATGGGGTATGAGTCTATAGGTAACAAAATGAAATAATAACTGTTCAGGAGATGAAGTTGACGAGGATGATAATTTTACTTCATTATGTTCTCTAAAAGGGTAAATACCTCCCATTTGTCTGGAATACACCTTTAGAATAATTTATTAACATGTGGCCTATTGGAGGTATGATTTGGGGGGATAACCATTCTTTTATATGATTCAAGGGGTATCTACGGGGAAACGTTATGGTTTATGATTCTTCGTGGCCTCCATAAATTCTGTATTTATTGGATAAATCTCATGTTTTCAATCCTATATTGAATACTAGTCCTACCTCTATTAAAATGATCCATCATTCCTTACATTAATTCATTAATGAAATGAACATATAATATATGTAATTAAAGAGTAATAAGAAACCCAAATATGATACATAAGAACAATACACTATAATTATATCAACTAAAAGATAAGAAATGTTTGGATAAAACATTTTAATAAATAAAGACTTATTTTATATACATGGATAGTCATCAAATATTCTTAAGGGTAAAACCGACATATGTTTTCTTAAAATGAAGAACACCAAAAAATAATTTCTAATAATTATTCCAAAATATATAGAATTTTATAACCTCAATTATATTTTTTGGAACAAGTGATGTAACAACCTAAGGAATTATTACATTTAATATTAATGGTATATAAAATATTTTAAAACTTATCAAAATTATAATTTCAATTAAAAATAGATAATTAATGTAAAAAAAAATTTTAGGGAAAGAATATACCTATTATTGATAAAGGTTTTAAACATCTCAAAATTCATAGTTGATAAATTGATTTAAGAATTATACCTATAATGGTTGAAAATAAGAATAATTTTCAACCAGACAAATTGTAGGCATTATAAGAATCATTTATTTTCATGGCCATTATAGGTTTAATGGTTATTTTGGGCATATAGTATAATTTTTTAGTCATAATGAAATAAATAATAGTAATTATAGAAGATATAGAGGTTTTATGATAAAGGGAAGATGACATGCTCTTGAAAAAATAGTTTCAAAGTGAGATGAATCTTCATAAGTTAAGTTGGATGATAAATTTAAACCATAGAATGAACTCTATTGAAATATATTTTTATAATATATTTTTATAGTATATTTGTATAATATATTTGTATAATATATTTTTATAATATATTTGTATAATATATTTTTAAAACATATTTGTATAATATACTTGGGTAATATATTTGTGTACAATATATATTTGTATATTTTATAATATAGATATATTTATTTATTTATTTTTATTTGTGTAATCTATATATTTATTTTTATAATATATATTTATTTACATATAAATAATATATATATAAATATATAAAAAATTATTTTTTAATTGTATGCATAAAAATTTGTGTAATATGTTATTATAACATATTTGTACAATATATATTTTTATAACATAACTGTATAATACATTTTTATAGTATATCTGCATAATATAATCATATAATATATTTGTATAATATATTTTTATAATATATATTTTTATAGTATAATATATATTTGTATTTTTATAATATATATATATATATTCATAATGTATTTGTATAATATATATCCATATTATTAATTTATACATATATACTTGTATTTTTAAAATATAAATCTATGTGCATCTATAAAAATAAAAATTTCTATATTTTAAACCTTTATCCAAAACCATGGAACCTTGAGTAATTTTTCACATTTCATTCATGAACCGTGAGACAAATCCTTCTCCATATAGCTGACCAATGGAAATTATCATCATCCAAAAAATTAGGATTTTTTTAACTCTTTGTAAGTTCAAGTAACATTCATATGAAATGTCACCTTTAACAATACCCTTCCCCGTAATCTGAAGATCATTATCATCAATTAAATGGACATTGCTGAAAAAATGATATACAAAATAATCCATGCATCTATTATTGGTTATAGAGTGTACTGAAGTCTCATATTAGTGATCCATGATTCCAATGGAATTTTTAGACTAAACAATAGACAGTTACTTCCTTCATTGGCATTGGGGTGGGTGGGTTGCACATAATCGATAAGGGGTGAGGCTGGGGGAGGGAATGGAATGATAGCCCTATATATTTTCAACCAAACAACCCCAACAAATATTTTTACCATAGGGATATGATAAAGGTAAAGGAATAATGTTGATAAAATGTTGTATATAAATTTCTCTAAACAGTCAATCAATGAGAGAGGAGGATGAGGAGAAAATAAGGTACCCCAGATTGATACTTTTAATCATCCATGTAAAAGAAGAGATATCGATATCTTAAAATATGTTTGAGAATTGGATTCATTAAACCCTTGAATCATTCGGGCCTTGGATTTCAGCCTTGAAAATTTTCAGGCCTTGATTCGAGCCTTAATTCACCGAGGAGGAGAACCAATAGAGGGTGACATCTGTGGAATGTTTTGGATATCACAATGAGTTTAGGAGTGGATAGAGTAAATTTTAATAGACCATGACACTTTTATAATAACTTCAAAATAAGCTATGATAAAGATCATATTTATCATTAGCGGTGATAAAATTCGTCTTTATCATTGCTGATAATGATTCCTTTTATCATTGCTAATTAATCTATCATTGATAAGGGGTCTATAAATATAATTATAAATAAAACCGATTGTAAATATATTTATATAATTGTATAAATATTTAATATATATATATATATAAATATAAACATATTAAATATATTGTTTATTTAAATATATTAATTATAATTTTATAATTCATTAAATATATAATTATTTATTTATAAATATATATATAATTTTTTTAAAAATAATATTTTTATCATTATATATATTTATATAATTATATATATATATATTTCATAAATATATATAAATATAAATATAGTAAATATATTCATTGTTTGAATAAATTTTTTTTTATTCTATAATTATTTAAATATATATAATTATTTATTCATAATTATATAAATAATTTTTTAAAAAATAATATTTATTTATTTATAATTATAAATAAATAAACACACAAAAATAGTAAATATACATCCACAAATATTTTTTACAAATATATTTTTAACATTACTAACGAATATTTAATCTTAAGTGAATGTCTGTTAAAAATGATTGAAAATGAATAATTAAAAATGGGTACACTTTAAAAATATTGAAAAATAGGATAAAAATGATTAATTAAATAAAAATTGTTAAAAAAATGGATATATATTGAAATAAATTGAATACATAATGAAAATATTAAGACGTAGTAAATAAATATATATAAAATAAATAATAGAAATTGGATACATTACCAAAAATATTTATGTGTGTACGTTGTATATAAAAGTTCATAAATTAAATATATATCAAATGATTATAAAATATGTTTCATCTATATTAAATTGAAAAACCAAATGACATTCAATTATGTCAATTACTCGATGCAATAATTTTGTATTTTTAATTCATGTTAATTTTTAATAGTAAACTCTTATTCACTAAATATATTACTATTTAATGAAAAGCATAACTATTTGTTATTATATAAATTATATTTATATACATTCATATATATCTATATATTTAATATATACTATATATTAAAATTATTAATAATTATTTATTTAATAATATTTTTAATATTTTTCTCAATTTAATTATTTTTAATTTTTATTTGTTAGGTTCTTAGTTTACATATATATATATATATATTATATACTAATTTTTTACTATTTAAAAATTATTTATACTATAATTAATTTAATCATTTTTAACCATAATTATTTAATTGATAATTTTTTTAATTTTTTTAATAAACTTACTTTAGTTTTTTATTTATTTTATTATTTTATTTTATTTTGACTTTTATCATGGTTCAAATAGTGTTGATAAATTATCCATTTATGGGTGCTCAAAATAAATAACTTGTAAAGGGTTCCATTTATTAGCGCAAAAAATGCGATGATAAGGGGTGTCTTTTAAACACACTAAAAAACACTGATAAAATGAACCATTTATATGTGATTTATTATAGAACTAATAAAGGATAACACTATTAAAGACATGCTTTGTAGTATTATACTCCACCCAACACCTCAATTATATATTTCAATATTTTAGGGATAATATATAACTCGTGATTTTATGATCTAAAAAAAGAGTAAATTTTTAAAAAAAACGGTAATGTTGCTCACTGTTAAGATCATATATCATAGCTACCAGTTCAATATCAGGGTTCATATAGTTCTCATCATGTGGGCTAAGATATCTAGAACAATAGGCTACACCATGACAACCTTATATATGAACGCAACCCAAACCCAAACCAAATTCTTAAAAAACCAAGTTTTCCTACCCATCTTCTAGAAGAGTCAATAGTTGTGAAAATGTCAAAAGAAATTTCAAATCATCAAAATAATATTGACATTTCACATCCCACAATAACATCACTCCCTTATGAGTGAGAGTGATCATTAGAGAACCCATCTTTGAGAAATCTATAATGAACCTGTGGTAATGCCCCACCAATCACAATATGTACAAAATATCAAAAACATTAGACAGTTTTTCCACGTTTTAATAGCCTACAACTTCTCATAATCAACTAAAATTACATTTTTTTCAACCACTTGTCTTAATAACCTCACTTTTTGAATCCATAAATTACATTTCGAAAGTTAGGCATAAATATAGTGACTTCTCTAAATTCATATAACCTCTATCAAATGATTCAAATGATTTGAATTAGTTTTTTAGTAAACCAAAATATCATCCATGAACACCACCATGAAAAAATCATGAAACTCTTGGAATATTCTACTCATCGATTCCATAAAGACTGTAGAATAATTGGATAGACCAAAAGGCTTAACAATATACCCATTGTGGATATACCTACTCCTAAAAGTATTCTTTTTAATTTCATACACTTTGATACAAAACTTGTTATATCTAGAACGAAGATCAATCATTGAGAAAAACTTTTACTCTATCAATTGGTAAAATAGATCATTAATATGAAGAAATAGATATGTGTTCTTTATCGTAACTCAATGGAGTTTTCAGTATTCAACTCAAAGGAACAGTTTCCCGTAATCCTTTTTTCAAATAAAACAAGTGAAACCCAAGGTGACATACTCAGGTGTATAAAAACATTTCTATCATATCCTCTAGCTAAATATTTAACACTTTTAGTTTTTTTTGTTATCATACTTTAAGAATGAATAGATAGGGGTTGGGTACTCAGTATTAAATCAATAGAGATCTATGCTTCCATTACTGGTGAAAATCTAGAAAAATCAAAAGGGAAAACATTAGGAAACTCGAAGAAAACTAGTTGGATATCAAAAATCAATGATTCCCTCTCTTGATAAAAATAAAACACTAATATTATGCCACCCAACTTTTGAAAATAAGGACATGCTCTACTCCACCTCAGATCCCACTCTCCCTAAAAAACATGATACACTCTAATTGACACAATAAAAGAGACTTGTCGGATAAAAAGGTCAATCAAGGATTTGGGATCAATCACCCAATCCATATCCAAAATTATTTCAATAGGTTTTATTTTAGGAATAAAAAAATTCCAAGTCTTCTCTATCTTTGATAGAGAAAAAACTGAAGAGTGAGATCGAAGGCTCTACTCTCACTTTATTCTGAGGGGTTTAGTAATATCCATCACATAAGGCTCTATAGGAAAATTTTAAAAAGACCAAAAATGATTAAATATGAACGAATGGGATGCACCTATATCAATAAAATATACCAATAATGATGAATCTATAGTGATTGTACCTCTCACTGTCACTGGATTCAAATCACCTTCCTCTAGAGACTCTTCCACTACATGAAGATACTTTTTTATGGATTTGAGTGGTTTTACCCCTTATTTCTTGAATAATATAATTACAATGTAATTATTTTAGTACATGATCATCATATACAATTATTCAAATCATAAAATACATGTCCAATCTTCCACATGTGATATTAGCGTCTGTAAGAACATTAAATCTTGAGAGCCTCAGTATATACCCATTTCAAATTCCCAACCTTCCCACACTGAAAAGATGTCAAATGGATTATTCTAGAAACATCAAGTGTTATATATGAAACCTAACATTGAGATCCACCACAAGATTCATCACACTTCCAATTTTTTTTCAAGTAATGAATAGAACTACCACTCGGAAAAAAGAAAAACTCATGTTAACCCTGAATTTCCTACTAAGCCAAGATCATCCATCCATAATCTATCTAGAAAATCACTATAATAAGTGATATTTAGAAAAAAAATATTGGATACCAAATATAATTCATATCTCAAATCTTTATGCCTTTAGTTTATCATTTTTCGCTAC
This sequence comes from Viscum album, assembly GCA_963277665.1. Taxonomy (NCBI): domain Eukaryota; kingdom Viridiplantae; phylum Streptophyta; class Magnoliopsida; order Santalales; family Viscaceae; genus Viscum; species Viscum album. Next base: position 794,564,036 of record OY728126.1, on the reverse strand, counting down.
CTTCGGAGAAATCTAAGCAAGTCTAATACATCATTTTTTATACAGATTCATGGTCCTTTCTCCCTACCCCAATATGATAAACTTCTTATAAATCACCAAAAACATCTATTATAGATAACAATAATAATTTAAAATATAATTTAATTCTTTATAATCCAAGATATCACTTTTCTTTTGTGTAACCATTTTGTCCCACTATCTCCCACTAATCCCTTCTTGGTTTAATGTAACATATTTCACATTTAAAGAATCAGGTGTATAGAAAAATTAAAAAAAATCTCAATAATTTTCAACCAATACCCAACCTCTGTAGGATTATTTCATCCATGGAACTCTAGTTGTTTCTTTTTAAGAAACTCTTGATCATGATCTCTAGATTTGTTTCTTCTAGGTTCCTTTATAAGAGCCTGAATGAGAATGGATGCAGCAACCTATGCGAGAGCATAGATAGAACACACCACAATATCAAAAAGATTTTAGTGAACTAGAGGATTTACATATTATGGTTCACCAAAAGATTCCTACCATGAAATATTCAAACAACTTATTGATAGAATGATGGTACACAACTTCAATAAGAATCACTATAAACAACCGCAGGGTTACGGAGATAATCAACCCAATCGAGAACTATTTTTTAATTTTAGAATAAGCAGATAAAAATGTGAAAGAAAAATAATTCTATCAATTTATTTTTAAATAACACTTTTCCCAATATCCATGTTGAATTTTGGATTTATATAATGAGTGCTAGCTTGTAACTCACTCGCAACTACCTCCTAAGACCCGATAATCCTACCTAATGTATGCCAAGACATTCGAGATTATATTTCAAAATCAAGGAAAGAAGGTTAACATCCTTTGATATCATTTTTCATGAACCAAACTAGATAAACTTGTACATTATTACCGTAAATGTTCCCGACATAGCCAGAAGGGTGTTCCTGATCCCCACGGGTTGGTGATAAGCTCCTGGCATCATAAGGAACATCAAAGGGAACAAATTTTCCCCATTAAAAACCCATCAATACATAACATCATAAGGTAAATCAATACAAAATTATAATTCAAAAAACCCCTCATGTATAATATACAACACAATATATACATATATCATAAAATTAAATATCATTCAAAATACAAAAAAAACCCATCAATACAAAGTCTCATATTCCACTTTAATAAGTGTACCACAACTCCATCAGTATCCATCATAATTCTTCGATCCCATGAATCAATAATTTATGCCACCTTTAAGTGGTGATTTCAATTTTATAAGACCAATAATAACAAAATCAATAAATTCCCAAAGGAAAAGGTAGGGTGTGATTTAAACATCCCAGTATGGTCTCACTGAGTATTTCATAATCAATTCCATAAACAATTAGGCCATTTATGATTTCAATTTAAATAAAATAACACATTTAATGGAATTTAAAAATTTTCAATCAAAGAAATCTTTAAAATCGATTATATGGATGTTATATCAAAATAATCTTAAAATAACAATTTATATAACACATTTATATAAGACAGATGGAATGTATAATGAAATTATCTAAATAATGGCATGTATAATCAAGTTGAATAAAGAAAATATCCATAGTCATATTCTATAAGTTACATTACTTCTAGGATATCATTTCCACTCACTAATCAATCATTTGTCCCAACCCAATTATGTGTGCACACATCCCTGGGATCTTGACAATAGGGATAATCAATCAATATCCTATTGATGAAAATATTTTGGAACTAGGATTAGTACGAGTTGTAATTGTCAATACATTTTTTGGGATTTAGATTCTTAGTGTTCCTATCCTAATCACCCACTAACTTCTCAGGATAACATGTGATTTAATAAGTCAATAAATAAATCATGGAAAAATAAATCATTTTAAATCAATTTATCATTAAAATTTCAATTTTGAAATTCCAACTTTAACATTACTTTTAAATCTCAAAAATCAAACCATATTTCTTCATAAAAACCATTAAATTAATATAATCATTCATTTTAAGAAATTTTTTGAAATAATAAACATAAAATCATTTCATAAAATCATTTATCTTTTCAACCAATCATTTTTCTCTAAATCTACCCAAAAATTTCAATGTCATTGAAACTGCGGTTATTTCAAAATTCCATACTTCTATTAATAAAAAATTAAATCATTTAAAATAAAGATTTTATAAATCAATTGAATACTCATTTAATTTTATTCAATCAATTTAGGGATTTAATTATAGATAAAATGCTTATGGGACTACCTACCTTTAATGACATGATCAAACAAATTAGCACTACCAATAGGAAATGCCAATGGAGCGGCAAAGGGGAATGAGATCGAGGAATCAATACTAGAATCAAGATCCATAAAAATAAAAATATAATACAACAAAAATGTGAGGAATAACAACTCTCAAAATAAATAGAAATATAGAATAGGTAACACCCATATCATGGAAGAGAATAGATAACATCTAGGGAACATGATCTTCCACCAGCACTTCAATTCATAATAAAAGAGGTTAGAGGAATAAATAAACCCTCTATAGGGCCTCCAAAATCCATGGAATCATGTTTGGGTTTCATGGGGGAGATATAGAATCTTACATGGGGATTGTATTATTTTTAAAAGAATATTTGGGGGATTAAAAACCAAATGCATAGTCTTTTCGGGAAGGTCACATAGTATGTACTAACCATGTGTGGACCATGCGCACTTACTGGGACTCTAGATGAGTTGAACGATTTAGAAACTAGATAAGTTTATATAGAAAAAGACTTTAATATCTCCATATGTGAACTGTTTAGTTTTCTAGTAGGGGTGTCCATAGTGTTTGGAAAAACCATATACCCTCATTAAGTGGATCATCATATGGTGCATGATGTTCTTTGCCAAACTGCATGTTTTCATTAATCATCGACCAATCATGAATATCCCCATTGGATTACATAAATTTTCTAAGATATTATAAAACAACAAAATATAAGTATCCTTCAAATTAAAATAAAAACAAGGGAATAGAAGTACATGAAATCATGTAAATATGTGTTACAAACCCAAACTTCTAGATTTAGTGCAACACATACTTACTTTCTATACATAAAATAAACATTTATTGCATATATAAATATTATAATCATAAGTTTAGTATCATTTAGTACTAGATAAATAATACATCATGATCTAATACAATAAATAATTAATAAAAATATTCATTATATACATCTTACGTTGATTTAACCCTTCTTAAAAAACTTTATCATTTGGTATATACATCAATGAAAGGTTTGGATAAAAATCCCATAAAAGTGAATCAAATTAAATCATGGACAATATAAATATGAAAATGATAATTTAGGAATAAAATGAGATATATCAAAAATAACTATAAAGAGGAAGGAATAGATTATATGGATGATGAATACCATGATATATATTACTATATCATTAGATTATAATATAATATTAACTTGTGGTATAATATAGGAGAATGAAATATAAATTTGAAAATTATTAGAATCTGGACCAAAAAATAATTATGATACATAAAACAATTTAGTCATTAATCACTACCAAAACATAAAAATAGTATACTAGGCCCTCTAACCATGAAAAACAATATATTTTTCTGGGCTTACATTCATATAAACATGCATATTATCTCATGAGATATAAGCTTTTCCCAAAAATATAGGGATTCATAACTCCAATCCCACCTATCACATCAAAATATATAAAATATGATTTCTAGAACAAACAAAATAAAGAGTACACTAGTCATACATCAGTCAGGAATCATAACATGGATAACCCTTATTGAAATGGAAATTAGATTCACATAAATTTTATATATAATATCATAGCATCAATCATTGAAAACTAGGTATAAATATAAGTAAATATATTTTAAATAATAGGGGGAGTTTTATGGTTTTTGTATTTTTATTAAAAGAAATAATATATTGAGTATAAATATAATAATGTTAGTCAAAAGATAAAGTTAGAGGAATTCAAGGGGAGACATGGGAAATGATCCTCTAAAAAGTACTTTCATATTTATAGTAAGAATAAGTATATGATAAATTAAGATAAGTACATGTAAATACCTAAAAAATAATAAAGATAAAAAAATGATACGTGGTATAAAAATTACATATAAATCTTATGAAAGAAGATATAGAAAGAGAATGAGTTTTAAAGAGATCCACTGCTGGGAAACTATTATATAACCACCAACACATAGTCGTGGTCCTTTTTAATCATATTCATTGATGTTCTAAATTCACAATAACCTATTGAACATGGAAATGATACTTTTTTTAAAGATTATATCTACATGCATTATTTTTCAGGGAAATAGGTCAGACTTATCAGGAATCGTCCCTTGGGACCTGTGCTATGACTACCCCAATCCCGCCCTCGAAGGCCTGGAGATGGCAACTAGCGCCCAAGGTGTCAACTTGCAATTGGGAGGCATTTTACTAAGCACCTATAGGCACACACACACCCAACCAAATCCTGAAACACTAAAAATGGGAAACAAGTACCACTAAAACAAGTTGAGTGCATGTACAACTGAAAGTAAGGTGGCCAGAATACAACCCAACAAGAACTAAAAACAACAAGTACAAAAAGGAAACTCTGATGGCCATTTTTAGAAAACCCCACATCATCATAAGAGTAGTGAAGCCACTAGATAAAGAATTAGTACGTCCTTTCTGCCCAGTCCTACTGGGACCTACCTTTTACTAGGCCACCAATTACACTGTTGTGGTGTCTGTCAATGTCATCTCTCTAAGCACCCCTATTGTAACATTGGTCGTCTTCACCAGACACAACACATGCGGGTGAAATCGTGTAGGGGTGAGTAACACAGTACTCAGTAGGGACCCCAAAACAAAAAGGAAATAACACATAGCAATTCCTCAATGTAAAACACGAAACACAAGACAAGCCACGCTAGGTATATTCTAGGGTAGTAACCGCAGAATCAATAGTCACTTCGTCGAAAACCTCGACTACTGGAGAAATCCTCATATATCGAGTATAGTGGGACTTTAGGGTCACACAGAGCTACTTCCAAATAACTTTGAACTACATAGGTACTCCACCACTTCACGTATTGTGGGCCTATCAGGTCACATAGAGCCGCCCCCCACCGTCGCATCCTGAGGTACTATTCCTTTCAAGTATCGCAGGTCTTCTGGGTCACACAGAGTCGTTCCCCACCATGGGCCTAAAAATTCACATATAGGTGCTTCTAATGGATCCATCAAGTCACACAGAGTCAAAAGTTAGTAGTCTTCAAGTCTCATCCAGTCATAGAGTTCCACACATAGTGCGCTTGGAAGAACCGCTCTTAAATCCATTCATCGCTTCTAGGTGTCCATGAAAGTCACCACAAGGCATGCTAAAATATATGCCTCTTCGAGAGGGTCCCAAAATCGTAAATGACCCATCAATCGGATGCATGGTTTGAAAGATACAAGAATTATGGTAACCAAGGGGCCGGTTGCAATGGGGCACCGTCTGAACTAGTCCGACCGACCAGACCAACCCGGATCGGGGTTTCCACATTCCATGGTTCATTCTAACAAACCAGACCTATCCTGGTGTGGCTCGGGTCCGGTCTTCTCCAGCCTAGCTAGTGGGCTAGGCCCAATATCCCTCACTGAACCCGGCCCGGATGGTAAAGGGTCCAACCTTCCAGGTTGCTCGGTGACCCAGTCTAGTCCAGGCTGGCCAAAAGAGGGAGTTGGTCCGGCCCAATGATGGTGCGGGTCCAGCCCACTAGCTCAGGACCGGCCTGGCCAGATGGAGCACGACCTTCTGGTCCAAAGACCAGCCGCATTAGGGTCCGGTGGGGTGAGATTCGGGTACGTCGGACCGTCGTGTCCCTCCCTATCTAACCGCAACCCACAAGGAGTGGGCCGCTCCATCATGTGTTGCGGCCGGTGACGACTGACCACCCTCCATGTCACCCACAAAGCTAGTCCTTGGGTTGAACCCGGTCAACACAATGCCATGCTGGCACTATGGGTCTCCAGCACCGAGGCCCAGTCGGTCACGGCTTCCGCCACAATGGCGCCCCATCGGGGCGTGCTGCTCTACCTGGCCTCCAGCACAGCTGGCAGCCTACTCCTTCATCTGGAACATGGTTTGAGTGTGCCACCACCACTGTCGTGTGATGTCACTACCTGCACTGGTGCACCAATACAATCTTTAGTGTGAAACTGGACATGCTCAAGTGGTTTGTCCCTTATGCCACTTGCGCCAACTATCTCTGAGCTAGGATGCCTTTACCACAAATCCTTTTAACCGACCTTGCCATCGCTTTAGACAAAACATTCACCATGAGTTCACAAATAGTGGGTTATAGGCCTTTTTTCGTGTCATCCCGAACCCTCTGCATTAGAAGGATTAAAGATGGGGGAGTTTTGGGGAGTCTCTGTTCAATCATTACATTCCAAGATTTGAACCCCCAAATAATCAGCCCAAAAGAAAAGTCACCCTCCTGTTATAATGCACAATCCTTGGATTATCCTGTTTATGGGTTAATCTGCATTCGTCGTTTATAAATGGATGAGAAGAACAACTGATTAAAAACCCCAACATCTTGTTGTCAATTTCCACACAATCATCCTCAAATTTTTAAGACATCGATGACACATCTCGATTATGATATATGAATGGTGTCGAAGAAGGAGAATCCGCACAAGCATTCATCATTCTTCACTTAGGTGGGACTATATTATATTTTTTCCAAATAATCCTCAAATTTATTTAATCAATATTTTCCCAGCGCGTCGAATTATAAATAGAAGCATGTCGTAGTGTTCCCATAAAGATGCAGTGTCACATCGTTATGTTGAAATAACATCATTTTTATTCATCATTAAAATTTCTTTATGTTGCAAGTTTAACGGGAAATTAATGAGACTCAATGATGTGCATCGTTGAATCCCTATTACTGCCCCGCAATGTCACTTTTTTCTACTCTATGGGGAGAAATGAAATAAAATAATTCATTTAAATTATTTTATTATTTTTCTTGAGAATTCAAAAAAATAACTTTTTCACTTGGCCCCTTCTGACCGAAGTTAAGTAATTTATAGGTGCATCTCAGTGTTCGGAATTAACATTAAAATAATTGTTACATAATTATTTTATTTGCGGACAAAAACTCACTTCAACTATTCACACACGCCAACCAATGTTAGTGTCTTTCTAAGGATAGCATACCCTCATGAGTGTTGTGGTGGACTCAGATTATTAATTTGAGTCACCGTTTGTGAGTAATAATCATTTGAGAAATAAAATAATTTTATTTAATTACTTTATTTACGATTATTCCATTTTAGGCTTTCTCACTGGAAGCCTACTGTGACTAAAATTAAGTGGTTCCTAGGGTAAAATTGTCTTCTTGAATGCAAAGGTGCCCTCAAATTTCTGATTTGGGAACCCATTTAATAGTTATTCCTCTTTTTTAGGAACATTTCTTATGCACAGTATTTAAAGTTTAACATTTTTCAGTGGACCATTTCAGGCGCTCCGGGCCTCAGAATTACAAGTCGTCTAATTTTTTGGTCTAGAAATAATTCCATATAATAATAATATATATAAATAAATTATATGACATTACATTCTCCCAACCTTAGGGATTTATGTCCTTGAAATCCAAAACAATTACTAAAAAAATATTGGGGGTACTGAGCGCAAATCTGAACCTCCCGCTCTCATATGATCTCCTGGAGATTCCTGTGATGCCATCATACATTCACTAGAGGAATTGACCACCCACATAGGACCCACTCCTTTCAATCCCTTATCTACACTGGTAACTCCAAAAAAATTACCCCATCGTTGATGACGTTTGATGGATCATGCACATACCTCCTCAGCTGCGACCCATGGAAAACATCATGCACTCGGTGCATCTTTGGGGGGAGAGCTTGGTGGTCCATCACCTTGACAACTCTATTAAGGATCTGAAAAGGTCCAATGAACCACCTGGATATCTTGTTGCCTTGTCCAAATCTTTTTCTCCTGTCTATCATAAGACTTATGCCTACTCTATGTAGTCCTCGTCTTCTCCTAGATGATCTACACCTTCTTAGTGGTATCTCGTACCAACTATGGACCCATGACTGCTAACTAGCCTAGGTCTTTCTATCATATGGGTAATCTTAATGGCCACCCATACAAGCCCTCCAATGGTTCCATATGAATGATGGAGTGATAATTTTGTTGTATGCAAACTCCACCAGTGGCAGGTGGTCCTCTCGGCCATGACCAAAGTCAAGGATACAAGCACGAAGCATTTCCTCCATGTTCTGTATGGTCTGCTCCTTCTAAATATCCATCTGGGGATGAAAAGACGTGCTCAAGCATAGTTGTGTCTTAAACACCTCTTATAATCCCTTCCACAACTTGGATGTAAAGTGTGTTGCGATCTGAGACAGTCATCGAAGGAACCCAGTGAAGTCACACTATCTCTTGGACGTAGATGTGTTCCAATCCCTCTACCATACCCTACTCCTGGATGGGTTAGAAGTGGGATGACACGGTGAGTCGTTCAATGATCACCTAAATGGAATCTTATCCCCTGGACGTGCATGGTATACCTATCACAAAGTCCATAGAGATAGCATCCCACTTCCTTTCTAGCACCTCAAGAGGTTGAGCTAAGCCTTTTGGTACCTGATGCTTATCTTTCACTTTCTGAAAAGTGAGGCATCGTGATATAAACTCATCCCCAAATTTCTATATCCCTAGCCCCCAGTACTGATGTCGTAGGTCCTGGAACATCTTATCCACACCCAAATGTACCGCCAAATGGCATGTGTGGAACTACCTCAACACCTCCTCCTGCAACGCCACAAGTACTAAGGTGCACCCTCTAAAAAGAATGATGTGCTCCCTCACTTCATAAAATCCTTCAGGAGCCCTTCTTGAGAATATCTGAGCAAGTCGGGCCTCACAGACAGGTCCCCAAACTATACCTCCCTGACTTTTTGTACTAGTGGGGGAGTAACAACCATCGACTAGTGGTAAAAAGATTTACCATCATCTATGAGGGATACTATCAACGTGGATAACTATTTTTTCACCTCACTCAGTAGCTACAAATCGGTCCTCCTGCAAAGCACCTTTTCCCCCACGTTCTCAATTCCTAGGAGTATATATTATTTCAAAGTCAAATTCATGGAGGAACTCCAACCATCGTCATTGTATCACCTTCTCAAAAGCCAATGAGAAACATTCTATCCACATGAAAGGGTACCGCCTTTAACCTATTGATGTCACCTCGACCCTTTGGTACTGGGGTACTTTTCCCACATGATCAATTGGTTAAAGTGTCTGTAAAACACACACAATCTCATACTCCCATCTTACTTCTTGAAAAAAAATCACTGGGGATTCCCATGGTGAAACGCTGGGTCATACGAACCCCAATTTCTACAAGTCCTCCAGTTGTACTCTCAGTTCGTGAAGCTCTGAGGGAGCCATTCAATATTCTAGAGTTGATATTGGAGTTGTCCTGGGGTACAGTTCTATACAAAAGTCTACCTATCTAGGAGGAGGTATCCCAAGAACCTCATCAACAGAAACATCCTCATACTCGTCCACTAATATAAGAAAACATGGACTCCTCTCATCCACTGCACCATGGGTGAGGCTATCCAACTAGTGAGTAATCGGTTGCACCCTCAACTGAGAGAGTTCATCCTGCACTACAAGGGTTTCCTTTTCCGCGGTGAAGGAAAACTTGGTCTCATCTATACGGACACACCACACTGTATTCCTAAAACAGCTGATCTGAGCATGAATTGTGGATAACCATTACATACCCAAGTAGACATCATATGGCCTCGATGCATCTACTAGGAGATCCAAGACAAAGCTCTCACCTCTTGGAGTAAGCTCGCACTATCTTCACCAGTGTGTAATCATCGAATCCCCCAGTAACAGTCTATATCTGAATGGATCGATCCAACGACTCCACTGTAATCTTTGAGCTCAGAACAAGAGATGTGAAAGGAAGTAGTGATTATAACCTATGTCTATAAGTACTGTATCTAGGGTGGAGAAGTCACAGAACATACCCCATATCATCTCTATAGAACAGTGGTCATAATCCTCTACTACATGGAGCTTACCTAGCTCTTGTCCACCTGCTCCCTGAGGTTGGGGTGGACCACTTGGGTGTGGTGGCTGTAACACCTCAAACCTTCTCCCACCACCTACTGCTCGGCCAGCCCCCCTGCCACTTCCGCCGCTCTACGGACCTCCTCACTCAAACTGTTGTCGCTGTCTCAATGGCCCCTCAACCATCTGTTGGTCATCTGTATGGAGGGTCAGGCAGTCATGTGCCATGGGTCCCTGACCACCGCACAAAAATAAAAGCATGTCCCCTGTCTGACTCCCTCTAGCCTAGGACCCTCTCACTTCCGACCCTGAGTCCCTTTGTCGGCCTATGAATGAACATGCCTACTTGGGCCCATGTGTCAGCTATCTTCTATCTGCCAAAGACTTTTTCACCTGGGGTCTACTAGTAGATCGAACTATGGGTGCTTACTCTGCCAATAATCACTCCATCAGAAGGTCTCATTCTAGCACCCTAGCCTAGGTAGGTAGGCGGAGAAACACAACTGAAGCCCTAATCTCCCACATGAGTCCCTTCTCAAAGTCTCGAGCCCAGAAGAAATGGTATCCCACCATATATATATAGTATTGGGAACGATCTTTTAACCTTTTGAGTACTCATCCATTGTCATGTTGTCCTACTATAATTGAAGCAACGCCTAAAAGCACACCTAGCAAAGTGTCGTAAGAAGAAACTCCTCCCGGAAAAGCCTCTTGAATTCAACCCAAGTGAGGGTTGCCACATCGTTAGTCTAGATGGTCAAGATCCACTATCTCCCTTTCAAGGACTGTAGAAGGATCACCGCCAAGATCACCATCAGGTCAGGTGGTGTCTTCACTAAGCATAAGACCCATATCACAACCTCTATCCGGTCCTCAGGGACCTGAGGATCCAACTCTCCCCTGAACCAGGGAGGTCTTTATCTCTGAAACTCATATAGGAAACTGAGCATATGAACATCCTCTGTCAGAACCACCAGTAATATATGATGACCATCGTGTGGTGGTAGCACTAGTGCACCACCTGGTAGGGCTATCTCAAGCGCTGGTCCCTGAATGGATGTCTCGTCGCTAGGAGGGATATCCCCACGACCTCGTATTGGGATCGTGGCTAGTTTTTTATGTTGAGGCATCCAAATATAGATCAATATGTACCATGGTTAGAATATTATACCCAGTGATCTGATGCTTATTCAAAATCACAAGACACTTATGTAACTAGTTTTTTCATGTATTGAGCAAGAAATAGAATTCAAGTTCATTTTGTATGGATACATCATCCACCGCACCAACACTGGACTCCCTAAATCTGAAAGTAAAACTCACAACACTTAACACAATTTCCCCAAAACAAAACACAGACTCTTATTCTTTGAGGGGGGAACCAACCACCCTATGATTCCACTTTTTCACAACCTATCCCCTAGGGCCTGTGTCATGATTATCCCAAGCCCATCTCTTGAAGGCCAGGGGTTGGTGACTAGCCCCGAAGGTGTAATCCTGTAAGTGGGAGGAATTTTTCTGAGTACCTGTACGCACATGCACACCCAAACAAATCCTAACACACTAAAAAGGGGAAACAATTACCATTAAAACTAACTGAGTGCAAGTACAACTAAAAGTAAGTGGGATAGAATAAAAACAGAAAAATAACTAAAAACAACAAGTAAAAAATGAACCTCTGATGGCCATCTTCCAGAAACCAATCTTAAACAGAAGAGTAATTAAGCTACAAGAATCCAAAGTAGTGCATCTTGTCCGCTCGGTCCTACTAGGCCCCTCCTAGTCCTAGGCCACCAATTCCACCGTCATGGCATCTGTTAATGTTGTATCCTTGAGCTCCCATGTCGTAACATTGGTCATCTGCACCAGACAAAACACTTGTGGGTGATTCCCATGCAGGGGTGAGTAACACAATACTCAGTAAGGACCTCAAAACAAAAAGGAAATAACACACCACAATTCCTCAAAGTAAAACACGAAACACAATACGTCCCACACCAGATGTATTCTATGGTAGTAACAGTAACATCATCAATCAATTCATCGAATACCTTTACTTTTGGAGAAATCCTCCTATATCTAATACAATGGGCATGCTGAGTCACATAGAGCCACTACCCACTAACCTTGAACATCTTGGGTACTCCTCCCCATTGTGTACCATGGGTATGCTGGGTCACACAGAGTCTCTCTTCACTCTGGTCTACTGAGGTACTCCTCATGTCGAGTACCATGGGTCTTCCATGTCACATAGAGCTGCTCCCAAAGTGGTCCAGAAAAGTTACATAGAGGTTCTTCCCACTAGGCCGTTGAGTCATAGAGAGTCAAAAGTCAGTAATAATTCAGTCTCAGCTAGTCGTAGTGTTTCGTAAGTAGTGTGTTTGGGAGAACCGATCATAGTACTTTACTCCACTTCAATGATTACATGAAAGTCACCACAAGACTTTCCAAAAGATGTGGCTCCTCGAGAGGGTCCCAATACTAAAAACGGTCCATCAATCAGACACACGGTTTGCATGATACCGACATTTTAGTAACCAGGGGATCAGTTGTGATGGGCCCTGGTCTGATCTGGTCGGACTAACCCAACAAACCAGGAACGAGGTTTACACATAACCTGGTTCATTCTGACAGACCCAACCTGACCTGGTGTGGTTCTAGGTCTGTCTGGTCTGGCCTCGCTAGAGGGAGAGGCCCAATAGGCCTCGCTGGACCCAGCCCGGTTGGCAGAGGGTCCAGACCGCCGGGTTGCCTGGAGACTCGTTCTAGTCTGGCCCGACCCAAAGAAGGCGGAGGTGTGGCCCAAAGAGGGTGCGGGTCGGGCCCGTCAGCATGGTTCTGGCATGTTGGGTAGCGGGACTGACCCAACCCAATGGGGTGTGGCCCACTTGTTCGAAGACTAGTTGCATTAGCAGTCGGTGGGGTGTGACTGGGGCATGGTCGACCACCGCATCCCTTCCTATACAAGCGCTGCAAGAAAGGAGTGTGCCGCTCCATCATGCGTTGTGGCTAGTGAAGACCAATCGCCCTCCAAATCACCTGTAGACCCTTTCTGTAGTTATACCCTGATCAAAGTGGCTCCATGCTGGCGTCGTGGGTCTCCAGCACCGTGGCCCGGTCAGTCCCAGCTTCCGCCCCCCCTGGCACACCAGCGCGCCACTCTACCTGGCCGCTGGCATGACCGACTGCTTTCTATTCTGTTTTTCACATGGCCAGCATGTTCTTCGACCACGTGTTGTCACTTTCGGAACCAGTTCACCGATATAATCTTTGGTGCGGCACCAAACATGCACGTTCTCCCTCGAAGGGTTAAGACGTTGGTGTCGTTTCTCGATTCTGATATTTGAAAGGCATCGAAGAAGGAGAAGTCTCACCGGCGTTCTTCGTTCTTCGTTGGTGTGGTAGTCCATCATAGGTTCACCATAGAATCTTCCAATTTCATTCATTCATATTTTTCCGTTGCATAAATTATAAATAGGATCACATTGCAGCGTTCCCATAATGATGTGGGGTCATGTCATTACGTTGAAACAACTTCGTTGTTACTCTTCATTAAAGCATCATTAAACTACGAGTTTAATGCACCATTGATGATCCTCATCGATGTGCATTGTCGTCACCCTGTTATTGTCATGTCGCTTCCCCACAAGGTCACCATATTCCACTACAAATGGAGAAAGAAAATAAAATAATTCATTTTATTCATTTTATTATTTTTCATGAAAATTCTGATAAATAACATTTCCGCTTAGCCCCTGACAAATGAATATAAGTCATTTCTAAAAGAATCCCAGTGTTTTGAATTCAATGGTTCCCTTATATTTTCGATCTGAGTGATGGTTCAAAAGATCAAAAATCCCACTTTCACATTTACTGAGTCTACCTTACAAAAAAAGTTCAAAAATTATTAACAATCACCCACGACCCGCGACGTTCGATGTTAGGCTCCACCTAAGGGAAAGATGCCCCCACGAATCCAATGGTACACTCAGATTTTCAATCTGAGTTACCATTTAAAATTTAATGGATTTAACATTAAAATAATTTTTACTTAATTATTTAATTTACAACCAAAAACTAACTTCCATTGTTGGCCCTTGCCATGCAAGGTTTGGGTCTGCCTAATGAAAGAATACCCTCATGAGTTCAGTGGTGGTCTCGGTATTTTAATGCAAGTCACCTTTCGTGAGTTATAATCATTTTAAAAATAAATTATTTTATTTAATTATTTTATTAACAGTTATGTCATTTTCAATTTTTCTCTCTAGAGGCATTCACCGACTAAACTTAAGTCGCACCTAGGGTAAAACCGCCATCCTGAACTCAATAGTGCCCTTGAAATTCTGATATGGACACCCATTTTTGAGTTATTCAACTTTTTCTTGAAAACTACTCACGCATGAAATTTAAATCATAACATTTTTCAGTACAAAATTCTAGGCACTGTGAGCCTTGAAATAACATGCCTTCCAATTTTGTGATGTTGAAAGAATTCAATATAATAAAAAATGGAAATTCTAGGATATTACAAGATGATTTTTGAAGAATATGTAGACCCTAGTATTAAACCAACCAATTTTCATAGTTTTAGTTTCACATGGAAATAGATTATTATATAATTAAGTAGTTGAATACCCCTTCCTCCTCAAAAAATCTCCTTGTACCCTAAATTTTGTAACCCTCTATTGACAATCCTACCTTTCTAGTCACACACCCTCCACATTTTGAGATTTATTCCTCCCATATATCTGTATGAAACTTCTAAATTTACTCCCCCAATTATTGATAACTACTTTCCATTTCTATAATAGTATTAGATCATTCACTTCACTATCATACTCAATAATAAATATTAAATTATTATCATGTATGATTTCTAGAGGAAATCTTAATTTAGAGGTTGATAAATGATGAGTTAAATTTTCAAAAAACAAGGGATCAACATCAGAAGAGAAAATATAGTTATTCCAAGTTGATAGGAATTATTTTATGTTTTAGTATTATTATTGTGATATTAAAGTGGTATTTATATGTGAATAGAGGGATATAATGTTTTGAGAATGAATATTGATACAATAATTTGGTGGTTATGATATTAATGTGGTATTCCTTGGTAATAAAAGAGGTCCTTGATTTTTGTTAAAAAAAATTCTATAAATATTATTCATTTTTTGTTAATTGATACAATTGTTTGATTGATGTGAAATTTTATTTAAAAAATAGATTAATGTTTTTGATACTTTAATATATAAGAAAATATTAAAATATTATTTTTATAGATAATATCTAATATCATGTTTTCTTTTTTTACTTTGTAAAATAAAATTTTATTTTTAAATTTTAAAAAACATACTTAGAAAATATTTTTAATATAATTTTTATTCTATTTTCATATTATTTTTCATTGTGTTTCCATTATGAAAAATTACACATAATATAGAAATAATTTTTTTTTAAACATTTAGAATGAGAAATATTTATTTTACACTGCTTTTGAATATACTAATCACTATTTTGACTTACCCATTATAATGTACCACCCTGACAAAATTGTCCCACGAAGGTTAAATGCCACATGGCCTCTTGTGTGGTACCCAATCACCAGAGGTTGGTGACTTGAACCAAGGTTCTAATAAAATCACTTGTTGAGTGATTTACCCTTAAAAGGGACTATCTCATTAAAAAATAAAATAAAATTAAAAATATTATGAAGTTGTAGAAACCAAAATAAGAATACACTAAATGTTATAATAATATATCCCAAATTTATTTGTATATTAAAAAACTAAAAATACATAAAATTAAACTCACATATCAAAATATGGACAAAAATTTAAATAAGAAATAAAACTAAGTGTGGATATCCCTTCACCCAACTCCAAATTAAAATGTACTTCAATTTAAGATGTCTCTTAACATCATCTCCCATACCACTGAGGCTTGTTGAATTTACCTGCAACATTATACATATAATTTTTATGCTCATTAGATTTTGACATACATTGTGTGATAATAAATCCTTAGTAGAACCCACTCTTACCCTAGATAACTCTCAATGTTCAACATGATTATATATAATAGATTAAAACTTTTATGTCGTCTAATAAAAAAAATTGTAATTTATATAAAATATTAGACGTTAAATATGTCACTTAAATAAACTCATACCTTCTTTCTCCAATAGTGACATACATCTAATGTATTTCATGAAACAAAGTACCCTATCAGATGGATGAAGTCACCACATTTTTCAAGAACATCAAATTTCATAAAACCTGTAACCTATCTCAAGGATTATCTATGTGTCACATTTTATTTTTTTCCAATTTCATAGCCCACATTAATTATACCTATAAGTGACCATCTTCATAGAAAATTTTACATCAAAATTATTAGATTAAACAATATCAATACCAATATTAATTATAGAAAAACACATCAAAATTCATCTCTAAATTATTAAACATAATACACTCATTTATTACGAAAAACATGTACATGTATCCTCCATTTCAATCCAATTAATATTATTAAAAATATTTATTCTATTAACATAATTCCAACTAAATTCCCCATTTTAAAACACTAAAATGAATTTCTCAATTTGATCATTATAGTGAAAATATTTCTTAATTTTATCATCAATTTAGACAACCAAATATTTTATTTCCATTAATAAAGCATCATAATAATTCTCAAAATATTCACACAAAAAAATTATTATAACATTTATTTAACTCTATTTGTTCATTTGATGATTTTATCCCCGTTTATTTTTATATTTCCTCATTAAAAAACATTTGTTATAAGAGTAAAATTTAAACCAAAACACTCATAACATCACAATATTATTTGTAATAGTTTAATAAAATTTATATACTCATAATATGAATTTATTTATTATCAATAAGAACTCTAAAATATTAATATAGCATCAAAACATCAATTTCAACCCTCACATTCTTATCATTGAATCCACCAATAATAACTAAAAAATTTCATAACTTATTTAATCATATTACTCATTGAATAATTAATTTTCACCTAAATTTTCATAATTTCAAAATTAAAACACTTTTTTAAAATATTCACACCAAATAAAAAACATGAAAAAATTTCTACATTTTTGGAAATAAATTTTTATGTCTCTTAAATCACTAGATTTATTTAATCACAATATCATTAAAAATTTATATAAAATCACTTGATTAAACAAGAAATAGTGAAATAGTTTACTTAACTTACATTTCATATTTAATTTATAAAATTAATGATGTAATAACACATTCAAAAATATAATAAATCAACAAAATCATGAAATTATAAGTAAATATGAAAAATTAGAATGTGATAGTGAATTAACATTATTTATTTCTATTAATTTGTTAGGGATATTGTACCACTTACTGAGTTGAAAAAACAGCACTTAAGAACTATTTTTTTAATTAAAAAATTGGGAAATCATTACGTGAAGTTAATAATATAATGAAAGTTGTTTGTGATGAATAAATTCATAGAAGAAACCCCTAGAATAAAGAAATACCAACATTAAACCAAAATCATATAACTATAAAAACATAAAAAAGACCTTTTTAAAAAAAAAATACCAATAATTCTACCCGGAATATATTATATAGCTACCATGTACCTATTGTCTAATCTAAGAACCCCCTCCCCTTCACCTTTATCAGGTACCTGGTACACCAAGATAGGCACCCAATGGCACTTACTGGAATTTTTTTTAGAGTTTAACCTCAATTTATGCCATCCATATTCCCACTTCAACCAAAAACCACAAACCCAACATAAAAATAATTATAAATAATTTATTAATAATTAAAACATACCTAAAAACACATGTTGTTGAAAACTCTCCACCATAGATATTCTCATCCTTTAGATGTATCATTGAGCATCTCTAAAGAATTAATCTGACCATTGAGACCTCATTTTTTGTTTCTCAATCTCAGTTATTGTCTTTCACATATCAATTCTACCACATAATATACAAAAATATTATGAAATTTCTATATACTATCTTTTTAGTGTGACAAAAAATACACAACATATTTTCTATAAAAGATGTATCTTTCTCTAACTTCATATCATCACACTAAAGCATATAATATGGATCCAATTTATAGATTTTTAGCTATGACACATGAAATAAATTATGTATAAAACTATGATTTATATTTAATCCCAGGAAATAAGAAACCTCCCCAATCCTCTTTGGAGTCTCTAAAAAACCATACATAAAAATTCTTTTACTTGTTGATTCTTTGATATCCCAACCAAGGATAGACACACTGGGAAATTATATCAATAATATTAAATAAATGAGGATGAAATATGTGATTTAAATATGAATTTTGCGTACTCTATGATGAAAATGACCTCTTATTTACCATTTACAAACAATTATAATTCAGTAGCACTAAACTAAGTTTAAATAAATATTCATCACGAGATTCCATCCATCAAAATGGTAACGGACATGGCCATCCATATAAGGTTTAAAATAGATCCATGTAAATAGATGATTAATAGAAATTATTTTACACAAAAATATGAAATTAACAAGTTTTGTACACATACATAGAAAAATAATAACAAATGATTAGGGTATAACCATATGAATTTGGATAGCACACTCATATTGTACAATTTCCAGTGGATTATAAGTTATTATCAACTTCCCTAATTTACAAAATATTTTTATAAAACTTTATAGAATTTAGATTTGAGTCTCATATCATGGTAAGATTAAATACTATTAGGTATCGTATGAGGTCTCATAGTCTCCTTGATGTAAATGTTTCCATGAACCTTGACTCTTTGGGTCATCCTGATTATGAGAAAATTTATTATTGTAGTCAACCAATGGACAATGACCCAAACCACATCATTCCCCTTCTATAAGCATGTAAAAAAATATCCTGAAATACATTGTAATATAATATTATTTCTACTATGGAATG
Organism: Viscum album; assembly: GCA_963277665.1. Taxonomy (NCBI): domain Eukaryota; kingdom Viridiplantae; phylum Streptophyta; class Magnoliopsida; order Santalales; family Viscaceae; genus Viscum; species Viscum album. The sequence goes on along the minus strand of OY728126.1, from coordinate 794,544,895 downwards.
TTTTATGACTAAAACTAAAAAACAATCTTTGATATGCAGATTTAACCCCTAATAGGTAAATATCATAAAAAAACTAGCCATGTATTGTTTCATAATTGTCTACTAAAGTATTATCAAACTCTATAGAACATTTCATTTAAATTGGGATCAACTACCCATCAAAAAATATTAAAATATATTATATATTACTCTAGTTCATCCTTTGGAACATAAAATGATAATTGGAAATACAATATATAATCCTAAATAAGAGAACATCGGGGTATCTACTCCCCACTTTATAACATTTCTTTATAAACTGGGCACAAAGAATCTAAACTATATAATTAATCTATTAATAAATAATGATGAAGTGATAGTAAATGTAGCTAGATCAACATGTGATTCCGCCTCAGATACATCAAGATGCAATTATGAGAAAAGAGTTATAATTGGTCACTCCTATAGAACTCATAAGTTACATCCACATGAAATTTCTTAATTATGGAATCAAAAAAGAAATTCCCTTTTCTAGGATTAAATATCATTTTAAAATAAAGAAACTATAGATATTCAACCAATATCTTATAACATAGAATTAAATATATTTTAGAAAATATATACTTCAATATCTTATAGTTATTGGATATCATAATATTCTCACTGAATAGTTAATGAATATACTTTTTGACTTTATGCAAAAAAATCCAACTTGAGTACAAGTGTAGTGTAATTATTGTATTAAATCTATAAAAAGTGTAATCCCATACAAGTAGAATTATATTAAACCCCATAATTCATCCCTATTTTTTCTAAAATGAGAGTATGTGTCTATTATAACCTCTTATTAGACTCTTGAAATATCATGTCAATTTATCATCCCACTAAAATTTCACTCCTTTTCATGTTAATACTATCATTAAAACAACTATGCGATATAAATCATGGATAAATTAGTGATAATTACCTATTAGTCTAAAAAACTTCATATCTCAAATGAATTCATTGGAATCTCCCAAGATATTTCGACTACCACATTCTTAGGATCAAATTATATCCTAGATCCAATGATAACAAGGCTATGAAAATTTACCTCTCCAATCTAGAACAAAAATTTCTATAACATAGAGTATAAGATACGATATTTCAATGTATCCAATATAATAGTCAATTTTTAAACATTATACTCATAGGATTATGAGTATACAAATATATCATGAATAATAATAACTAATGGAATCTAGATATATATGGAAAAAATGGTCCATTAATTCTATAAACATAGATGATGTATTTATTACCTTAAAAAAGAATCACCATGAAATAAAATTTATTATACTACTTTCCAAATGTTGTTCAAGGAGTATATTTAGATCATACTCTCAGTTAATTAAAATATAATAAAAAATAATTCTTTTAAAACCATTGTGACCCTATTAATTGATTGGATAAATCATCAATTCACAAAAAATAATTTTTATTTGGATGGTAGCCTGATTCCTTCTATGATAATCAACATATAATTGTAAACTATCATTCTATTTATTTGAAAAATGTTTTAGATCAACCCACATAGACACACTGTATGAAATAAATCATTTAGATTCAAGATATTCTAACCATGACATTTTCTCCATGTGTTCTGCTAGATTCATATGATATATAGGCATAAAGATACATTTACACCTAAAACCATATAAATTATAAACTCCAACTCCCACAATATTTGTAATACTATAAAACCTTTAGGAAATAAAACTCGATATCAATCACCTATTGGAGGTAAACCAACACTCTAGACACCCTCCATCAATATATGAATAATTCATTCTACCTAATATATAATCCTCCTCAACCTCCTTAAATCATAACTAAATTTACTAGTATGATTTTCAATTTTTTTGAGAACATATGATTCCTCCTAAGATAAAGATAATGTCAATTGTATCTAGTAGTAATTAATGTGTGTCCAAAAATGTGAAAAATAATCCATAATAATATTTATTTCAAATTATTTCATCTCAAAAAATGTTAAAATACATAATATATAGGGGCGATATACTATAAAATGAAATAAACTGAATCCTTGAAATATTATAGAATGTTTTATTCTTTATAACCTTGGGAAATGAAACATCATAAAGAGGTGAGATAAGATGCTCAGTAAGGGTATGTAATATAATAAAAACAGAGATAATAAGATATGGTGAATAATAAAAGTACAGATTCCATTTAAAATAATCTTGATAATAATATGGTAAGAATAAAAACTAAATGAATAATACCATAATAAAACATAATCATGTTTATTATACTAGTTTAATAATCAAATGGAATATAAATTACTAGATTCATAATGAGGTAATAAATAATGTGGGACATTATAACCATGCTCTCAAGGCCTCATGCCAAGACCATACATAAACAGGTAAAACCCCAAAAAAGTTTGTCTCATGAGACCTACTAAGGCACCAAGGGGAAATTACGAGCCTCAGATGACACCTACTAAGTCTAATTAATTATTCATATGAAAGGTTTGAAAATGATAAAGATATAATTTTATATTGAAACTAACATATGAAATTTAAATAACATTACCCAATCATTAAACATAAACACTGACCATTCAGATTAATATAGTGAATGGTATCAATATAACACTGACACAATAAAAATAATCAGAAAAAATTAAAAAAAAATATTATAGATGATATCATAAGAGATAAAATAAATGAATAAAAATATTAAATAAATTATTTTGAAGAAGTTGATATATTTAAGTTAGAACATTGAAAAATTATTTAGGAAATAATCCTTACACATTACAAATTGTCACATACCACCATTAACCATTAAGATCATAATCCCTTATAATATCATGAGAATAAGGAGACTCTTGATATGATATAAATAAGGTCAGTACGTACACCACATGTAAGGAATATGTGGTGAACAAGGAATGTACCTCAAAGAAGTTAAAGTGAGACGAGAAAAATCCTTTTTTACTTTATAAAGAAGATTTCTTTTTGGAAAATCATTTTTTTTTTCATGAAATAGATTTATAAACATCTATATCCATGAAAAAAGGTAAAGGGATAGTAATTATATTTTAGGAATAAATAATGTTCCATTGAAGTGAAATCTAGTAAAAATATTTTTTCATGAAATATTATAAATTAAACATTTTAGTCTAGTTTAAGGAAAACATCAAATTGATTTTAAATAAAAAAGTTATGTTTGTTTTCATAAAACCAAAAATGTGTCAAAAATGTTTTTCATGATCAAATTTGTGATTTTTAAAAAATAATGATGTATTAAAATAGATTATATAGTGCAACTGAAAATTGTTAAGAATTTGAGAAGTTCCCTTGTATTTGTCCTGTTTATCAGGAACAATAAAGATGTGAACTATTTTAAAACATATAATAACCATAAAATAAAGATTAAATGATCTTACATATGGTTTTGGAACATGAAAAAAGAATATATATGATGTACACCAAAATAAATAAGTATTACATTTGGGTAAGGATAGTGAAGGAAGAACCTGAATGAAAAAATGTAGGTTTAGGTGGAATCCCTTACAACTTTGTAATCAATCAAATCATATTCCCCAAAATAAATTATCATTAAATGAAACAATTAATAAAATAAAAATAACGAGACTCATGATATGATACATAAATTGGTAGTATACATACACCACAAATAATAATTAGTGGCGATTAAGGAATATCTCACGGAAACGATAGTGAGTTGAGAAAACCCTTGACTTATGTCTGAATGTATTCGGCACTTCACCATAATGTCATAGATAACCAAATTAGATCCATTAATTAATTAATTAATAATCTTATATACATATATTCTATTCATTATAGTTCTATTAATTTCATTTATGTCTTTATTGATAAGATAAAATATTTAATTATATTGTTCTGGAGTGTTCGTTTTCTTGATTTCATGATATGTTCGCTTGATTATATGTAATAGTGTTCATATGGATTGGTTATAATTATCTAATATTGTTATTATATATTATTTATTAGTATAAATAATTTTAAAGGGTTATATATATCATTTGGTTACATTTTATGAGTATGAATCAATAGATAAGACATGTAGTGATAATCGTTTATATTTTTACGACAGTTTCTCGATCACAACAAAATTATTTTGTCATATTATTTAATATACTATATAAATTATGGTTACAGAAGTATTATATAAGATATAATAAATATTTTATAATCTATTTCAACTATAAAAATGGTTTCAGGACCCACCTTGAATAATAAATTTAATAATGAAACATCGTCGTCCAAGAAGTTTGTAAATTAGCACCTCCAAAATGATGATTTCATTAATAAAATAAAAGAGAGAGAGTAAAGAGTTGATAAGGGATATTACATTAACATGACATAATTATAGTATATATATGATACTATATTTTTTAATATAAATTGGAAAAAATTCAATTAGGATAGAATAATAAAAGAAAGAACATGAAAGGAAATTAAATGAAAAACAGAAGAGGATTTTACGTCTTGAAATATCCTCCTTCATAACCAACTTAAGGGAGGAGTTTTTGGTATTATGGTAAGACCAGGAGATCTTGGATATGAGGATAGAATAAGAAAGATTGTCTCAGTATAACTTCGAGATGCTTGATGGCTTAGAGGAGTGAATAGAATATGGGGTTTGGGTAGTTTTAATAGTGGAAGAGAGGAGGGTCTTCCATTATTTTAATCATTATTTTATTATTTTGGATCAAGACTTAGAATAGTACCTATTCCTGTGACTAAAAATAGTAATAAGTGAATGTGATTTCAAAACAATTTTCATTTACATCATTCATGACTCAAGAAGGATGAAGAAATCCATTTATTTAGTATATTTTGTAAATTATTGAAATCCACTATTCAATAAAAATTCAAGTATTTTAAAAAAATCCAAAAAAGTCACCCTAATTTTTTTTAAGTGTATAATCCAAAAATGAACTCCATTTTATGAAAATAATTTAAAAATATCATGAATTTAATTTTTAATTAAAATAACCATTTTCTCAAAAAACACATTTTTTAAAATTATAGTTGATTTTATAATACCATAAGAAATTAACTAAGGGATCATTAAATAATCTGAAAATCTAGGGAAAAAAATATTATTTTATAAATTCATTTTATGAGAATGAATTATTTTTTAAATTAATTTATTAATTATAAAATTTTAATTAAATATTTATTTCTCATAAAAATACCAACACTTAATTAATAATTTTTAAAATATTCACTCGCATTTATAAGGTGGATAAATTTTGTTTTTAGCTACATGGGTGAGGTTTATATTCATAAGGGTACATTACTATTCATAAGGGTTGTGTTACTATTCATAAAAAATTAGGTTGATTTTATCAGACTCTAAATATCTTAGAGAATGAAACCGTGTATTTCTATTTTTCGAAATTCAAAACAGAGAAGTAGAAAAATTAAGTTTAATGACTAGGTTATAACTATAATAAAGTGTTGATTCACAGAGATTCGGTGTTGTGTGCATATATGATATCTAATTAATTGAAATTATTTATGAAGAAACAGACCTCAAAATCTTGGGGCGTAATATTAATTGTGATCATATTAATAACATAATTTAGTATTTATCAAAATAATTATAATAGTCAATATATATATCGTTATTAAAATATTTAATCAACTAATATATTGAAAAAATAATCAAATACATATATTTATATTAAAATATTATTCTACAAAAAATAATACTATAAAATAGTATCCGTTTTTAGATTATAAATTTAAAATTAATTTGAAAGCTATAAATTTGAAATAAAAGTATCATTATTTAAAAATTATTATTTTAAATTATTATTTTTCATAACATAATATATTTAAAATTGTAAAAAAAAATTCTAGATTGTTACATTACTCCCCCTCAACATAAATGTGTCCTCGTAATTTGAAACTGCACTTTGAAAGTTAAAGGTTGACACTTGAAAACTCCCTTGTAGAAAACCTGTATCGGAAATAGGGTTAATAAAAACACGATATAGTTTTATAATGAGGGAATTAATAATGAAGGACATCATAATCATACTATCAAGGCCTCATGGAAAACCCATACATAAACAAGTAAAACCTCAATCTAGTTTGTCTCATGAGACCTACCGATGCACCGATGGGATATAGGGGGCCCCACTTGACATTTACTATGTCCAATGAATTCCTAATATGAAAGGGGAAAACAAAATCAAAAAATTACATTCATATTTAAACTGACATATGAAATTTAATTGACATTCTCCAATCATTAAACAAAAACACTAACCATATGAAGTAATATGGTGAATGATATCAAGATAACACATCCATAGCTAAACTAATCAGAAAACCATCAATAGAATATTGTAAATGATATCATTAGAGATAAACAAAAATGAATTACATTATTCAACAAAGTTTGTTGATATAGATGAATATACTTTTAAGTGAGACCATTGAATAATCCTTGAGGAAATAAACCTTAACTATTCTATAATGTCTCATACAACCTTGAAACACTCAAATAATAATCCCTCAGAATATCATGAGAATAATGAGACTCTTCATATATTGTACCAAAGGCCTTTATATACACAAAATTCATAGAATAAGTGGTTAATAATGAATATATATAACAAAGGTAAAAGTGATATGGGAAAAATCTTTTTTTTACATTGGAAATTAGAGTTCTTGTGGAAAATCATTTTTTTTATGGAATCAGTTTTTAAACATGTATATCCTAGAAAATAAAATTTAAATACAGAGAAATTATATTTTAGGTATAAATAATGTCACATTGATGTTAAATCATGTAAAAATATTTTTAAATAAATCTTCATAAATAAAACATTTTACCTCTATTTAAGGAAATCATTAAAGGGATTTGAAAGCGTAATGTAATGATTTATTTTTATAAAACAAAACATGAACCAAGATATTTTTTAAAATTAAAATTTATGATTTTATAAAAATAATTATGGCTTAAAATATATTATATAGTGAACCTGAAAAAGGGTAAGATTTTGAGATTTTTCATTAAATCAGGTTTGTTTATAGGAAGAATTAAGAAGAGAACTATTTTGAAATATATAATCCCGGTAAATGAAAGATGAAATGATATGAATATATGGTTTTGGAACATACAAACAGAATATAGATTATGTACACAAAAATAAATAATCCATACATTTGGGTAAGAATAGTGAATGAATAACCTGAAGGAAAAATTATGGTTCAGGTGGAATCCCTTGAAACTTTGTAATCAACTGAATCATATGCCCCAAAATAAATAATAATAAAATGATGAGTTTAATATCATAAGAATATATATAATTGTGATATGATTCATCAATTATTAGTATAAATATACCAAAAACAACAATTAATGGAGAGTAATTCATATCTCATGGAAATAAAAGTGTGTTGAGAAAACCCTTACCTTATGTCTGAATGTATTCTACAATTGACCTTAATATCCTAGATAATCCAATTAGATCCATTAATTAACTAATTAATAACTCTATATACTTATATTTGATTAATTATTTGTCTATAAAGTTCATTTATGTCTTTATTCAAATGTTATAAGTTTGAATTCCATCATTCTCGAGTGTGTGTTTCCTTGATTTCATGATCAATTAACTTGATTATAAGTAATGGAATTCATGTGGAATGGACATAATTAACCAAAATTGATCTTATAAGTTATTAATGAACATAAATAAGTTTAAATGTTATATATATCATTTTTTACATGGTATTAGGATGGATCAATAGACAATACATTTAATGATAATCGTTTAGATTTTTACAAAAAAAATTCGATCACAACAAACATGTTTAGTTATATTATTTAATATCATGTATAAATGATGATTAAATAATAGTTAAAAAAATATATAATAAATATTTTAGAATCAATTTCTACCATGAAAATGGTTTTATGAACAACCTTGAAGAAGAAATTGAAGAATGATACTTTTTCGTCCATAAAGGTTGTAAATTTGCAACTCTCGGACAATGATTTCATTTATAAAATAAAAGAGAGTGAGTGGGGATATTGATAATATTTATTACATTAACATGATATAATTAAAGTATATAGATGATATTTTAGTTATCATGATAAATTAGATAGAGTAGTTTCAGAGAGAATAATAAAATAATGATCTTAAATAAAATAAATGGTAAAAGGAGTAGGATTTTACCTCTTGAAATATCCTCCTTGAGAACCTCCTTAAGGGAATTGGTTTTGGTCTTTTGGATTGTACAAGAGCTTCTGGACATGGGGATCGACTAGGGAAGAGTATTTGGGATGAAATTTGAGTATCTTAAAGTCATAGAGGAGTGAAGATAATAAATATTGAGGGGTGGTTTTTATAGTGGAGGAGAGGAGGGTTTTTCAATTATTTTAATCATTATTTTAATATTTTGGATCAAGAATATGAATAGTAATAATTATTGTGACTAAAAATAGTAATAAGTGAATGTTTGTTCAAGACAATGTCCATTTACAAAATCCATGACTCAAGCATGATGCATAAATTTATTTATTTAGCATATTTCTTAAGTTATCGAATTTTTGTATTCACCAAAAATTAAAGTATTTCAGAAAAATAAAAAAAATTACCCTAACCCATTTTCGACGAGTAGAATCCAAATATGAACCCCATTTTCTAAAAAAAATATCTAAATATAATAAATTTATTTTTTAATCAAAATCACCATTTACTCGAAAAATGCATTTTTTCAAATAATAAATGATTTTAATATACCCCGAAAAATTAAATTAGGTATCAATAAATTATCCCAAAATCCTAGGAAATAAAAATATAGATTTATTAATAAATTTTCAAATAATTAATTATCTTTTAAATTAATTTATTAATTATAAAATTTTAATGAAATATTTATTTCTCACAAAAATACCAATACTAGATTATTAATTTATAAAATTTTATATCACATTTATTAGGTTCTTAATTTTATTTACACATATATGGGTGAGGTTACAATTCCTTAGGGTAAATTAAAATTCATAAGGGTCATGTTACTATTAATAAGGTTATATTACTAATTTTAAGGGTTGTGTTACTATTCACCAAAAATTATGTTGATTTTACCAGACTCAAAATATCTTACTGAATGAAACTGTGTATTTTAATTTTTTGAAATTCTAAACATAGATGTGCAAAAATTATGTTTAACAACTAGGTTACAAATATAATAAAGTATTGTTTCATATAGACAACGTGTTTTATAAATATAATCAATCTAATAAATTTAAAAAAAATTATGAAAAAACATACCATAAAATCTTGGGGTGTCATATTAATAGTGAATATATTCATAACATAATTTAGTATTTATGAAAATAAATATAAAATTAAATATATATATTATTCTAAAAATATTTAATTAAATAATCTACTGATAAAAATAATTACATACATATATTCATATTAAAATATTCTTTTGCACAAAATAATACTGTAAAATGGTATTTGTTTTTAGAACATTTTTTTGAAATTAATTTGAAAGATATAAATTCGAAATATAAGTATTATTAATTAAAAATAATAATTTTAAATTATTATTTTTTATAACATAATATATTTAAAATTACAAAACAAATTACTAGGATGTTACGCATCAAGGGGATATATAATTCTAGGCCCCACCAATCACTGCATTTCTAATGCATTCCTCTAATATCAAATGATAAATTTAATTCAAGAATAATGTGTTTTATCAAAAAAATCCATATTTAATAAATAATAATGATTTTCAAATAATTACCTAGTAATAAAATGCTTTCAAATTATAAAATTGTATATATAAATACTATATAGTTTGTGCAATAATTATATCCATGATACAATGGTTATGGATATTAAAGAGAAATATAACATCTAATGATCATAGGTAAGTGAATATTTCAAAGGGTGGTATCACTAAAACATATCCCTAGTGTTTAATAATTAAAATAAAGTTTCATTTAGATTGAATAATAAAAATTAAATTAAAATATTATTAACACATTTTTATGGAAAATATCCTTTTAATTGTTTTAAAGTCAATTATTTAAAAAAAAAATCAATTTTAAATTAAAACATTTTATTTTAAAATAACCTTATAAACATGTAATGTAAGCATCAAATCACATATTATTATTGAAGGTGGTAATATATTATCATATTGTATAAGTGAAAAAAAATTCCTTCTAAAATTGTTTCAAAAAATTCACAAAGTATCTTGTTTTGGAATTGAAAAAAATATTTCTTTTAAACCATTTTGTTAAAATTAAAACAAGGGTGAAACTATATTTTGAGAAAAAATAATTAATTTTTTGAATACACATATGAAAACATTTTTTTTGGGAAATAAGGATATGTATGAAAATATATTCCTTCAAATAATAAATAATATCATGTATTTTTTCAAACATTTATTTTCTTGATTATAGTTCCAAGGAGAGGAAATGTTTGAAGAAAATATTGAAAATATTTAAGAGGGTAAATGATAAATTAAATTTATTCATCATTAATAAATATATATTCATTTAAATGACCAAAAAGGTGAAGTATAAATATGAAATAATAAAAAACATTTTTATATTACCAAATATGTCATAATGGAGTTGAAATTGAGCTGAGGGCTTATACCTTAGGTCCAACTTATCTCATAGGTTCTCTAACCAACTATATAATAGATTTAAATTTATTATAAATACATACTAGAACCATATTAAAATCTATCATATCATATATGATCCATTTATAACATTTTATCACCCATTTCTTAATCATATTTTATTATTTTCATTGTTTCGACTATTGACGGCTCTCTTATTCAAGTATTTTTTTTATTCGATTATTATGATAATTGTACATATATTATGATTTCATCATAAAAATAATTTTATTAATGGTATAAATATCTTATAAAATAAATATATATATATTTATAGTCATCTATAAAATATATGGATAGAAAAATGAGTTACACCATTCCTGGAGATGGTAGGTTGTACGTATGTATAAACGCCTTTTCACATTCTGACGGATGAAAAAATGATTGTTGAATAATATTAAATATTTAAAAAATAATTAACCTGTAATATATATCATATATATTCATTAAATTTATCTCTATTATTATCCATGTAAAACTTAAATAAAAAATATATCATATTAACTTGTGGAGGGGGTAATCTATATGTACACACGATCGGCGTTATCATTTTCCAATGGAATAGAACCTAAGAAGGTATATATGAAAATATATTTAAAAATATTATTTATGTTATAAATATCATATATAATCATAATTTACCTTTTATAACCATCCAATTAAATTGGAGATGAAAATTTAATTACACCGCTACATGGAGACGGTAAGCCTACGTATGCACGAGCGATGTTTTTACTTTTCATAAGATGGAAAAGAGATGGGATATGGTTTTACCAAAATTATTCCAACATATAAGTAGATTTAATATTTTTAATTTACTATCTTAGTATGGTTACAAAAATTTAATAGGAAATATAATAAGAAATAGACTTTAAGGACTCGATAAATATGATTACCTCTTCTTCGATATAATTCCTTTAGTTAACTTTTTATGGGACTTGGGGAAGGTATTTTATAATAAAAATAACCTCCATAAATTATATAAGGATGTTTATAAGGAATATTTTTAGGTTTTGTTCAAGATATATGGTTTAATGTTGTATAAATATATAAGGGAGGATGTTCGCTTTTATAATAGAGGAGAGGGGTACAATTGTAATTTCATTAAAAAATTAAAATATAATAATAATATTCTAGATTCAAAAAATTCATGATTTCTAAAAAAAAATTTATAAAGATAAAATTACATTAACCAATATAATTTAGTCACGTTTTAAAATCATTTGGATCTTTATCTTTTTTATGAACAATGTGGTTAATTATTTTTTCCCTAAACTTTTGTGACCACTACTTTAATAACAAAGGGTTAATAATGTTATTATATGGCCAATTGACTCATAAATATACTAGGGATTTTTTTATAACCATGTTCCATTTAAAGGGCTTATGTAACTAATTTTAATTATTTTAAATAATTTAAAAAAATATTATTTTGATAAAATTTCATTAAAGTAAATTTTGACAATATTTATTTAATTTGAAATTAAATACATCAATAATAAATGGGAAATAAAATATAAAAAAATAAAACTAACCTAAAATTTCTTAAATATTTAAAAAATTATCGGGACTCATTATCGCTCTCAAATTATATCAATTTTAGTATTTTTAAAATAATTTATTTTATTTTTCTTTTAGTAAATTATTGGTGTTTCACAATATTTTAATATAATTATATAATTTATAAAAATTATAAATAAGTTTAAATCATAAAAATAATATACATAGAGTAAAAACATACATTTATTTTCATTCATATATTTATTTTTTCATTATGTGGACACATAATAGATATTTCAAACCATGAGATCCCCATTTTGTAAGTTTCTTTAAATTAAATATTATAAGGGTACTTTTCATGTAAAGGAGTACATTAAACAAGTAAATTTAGATAATAAGGTGATAAGGGTCGAGTAATATTCATTCAACAATAATTAAGATGAAGACCTATGGTCTTAACGCTTATTTCAAACCTATATTAACGAACATTACCCTTTATTGAGATGATAAATTCTACCATGGTTATTATTAATATCAGCTAAAAATAAATGGGGCCTATTTAAAAAAAATTTAACATCATAATTATAAATATAGAATCTTTTTTTCAAGATTCAATTTCTATAATTATAATAATTAATTTTAAAATAATTTCACAAAAACGCAATGAAAATCACTTTTTAGAAAAATATTGTTCTTAAGAATAAAACTTGATTTATTATTATACTATGCCTAGTAAAAACTCAAGATGAATGTTAAAAAAATTTAATGAATATATAATATGTAAATTTAAATAAAATCATTAACTAATATTGATCGATTGTATTTATTAATATAAAAACAAATTATGCTCGCATAAAAACAGTTTTTCAGAAAAATATTTCTTTTTTATTCAAATAATTTCTTTTTTTATTAATAACCAATGAATTTATTTTATAAATATTTAAACCATATACTTTACGAAAATTATATATAACTTTTCATACCCATCAATTTTAATGGTTGGGTTATAACTGTCACTCGATAATATTTTAATAATAGACCACAGTTCATTTAAAATCAGTTTTGTGTGTAACACAAGAAAATGAAGAGATTTTGTTTAAAAATAAACAAACCATAAAATCATGGGGTGTTACATTATTCCCACAAAAGAAATCGTCATCAAAATTTCCATAATTTCACCTCATGAGTAGAGTTTCGTGGTTCTTCACCATAATTTCCACAGGTTATCATATCCACTATTCTATCTTATGATTTATCTAAAGTACATTTACCATCGGATCCATATGATTACTCAACACAAGTTCTATAGGGTATAAAATATGTATAGGATCTTCACATTAATATATTTTAGGTTGTGATACTATTTATTCATATTTGAGCACATGTGTTGGTTCTGGAATTTAATTCATTAACAGAGAGATATAGAACACATCATGTACTTTATAGAGGCTAAGTAGAATTTATAATTACTCAGACACCAATTTAATAATGTATACACTTTTAAAAGGTCATGTTTACATGGGGATTATTTTTTCCTTCTTACCAAATATTATAACAACCATCCATGGGGATACTTTCAAGAAAACATGATTTACCTCCTGAAACTAAAAATATATAATTCAGTTATAAACAAAACTATTTTTATTTATTTAATACAATTTAATATGAGTTTTAATAGTATTTACCTTTTCTATTGTCTCTTCTACAATTTGTGGTCCTATAAGATTCCTTTCACCAACTTCATCCTAAAAAGTTTGAGTATGACATATCCTTCATATATTTCTTGATACGACACCAAATGAATACTCAAATGGAGGATAATATTATAGGAAAACTCTACCAAATGTAAATATTAATCCCACATTAATTTAAAGTCAAGTGATCACAACTTAAACTTGTATTACAATGTTTCTATACCCTTTTCACTACCCAACAGTTTGAGGATGACAATAAGTGCTCAAATGATGCTCAGTATTAAGATACTTCTGAATAATTTTCGATTGTTTTGATGAAAATTATGGATCATGACCAGACATAATGAAAAGGTGTTCTCCAAGAAGTCTAAAAACGATTTTAATATTGATTCATGCAAGGGACTATAGAGTAAATTATTCTCTTATGGGGAGGAAATGTATAGATTTTTTAAAACAATCAATAATAATCCATATCACATCATTCTTTCTATGAGTATTTGGTATTTCAATAAACAATTCCATAGTGATTTCATATCATTTCCATATAGTAATAGGAAAAGTAATCATGAATTCTCTATAATTTTGTCTCTCAACCTTCACATTCTGAAAAAATAACCATCTTGACACATAATATTCAATTTCATAAAATATATTAACCCAAAAAAATATTCCTTCAAATATATATACATCTTTTTGATTTTAGGTTGTATAAAAAATATATTTTAGAATAATCTAACAGTTCCCTTTTTAGATTATGTGTTGATGAAACGCACATCAAATCCTGCTACTTTTCTAGTTGTTATAAATCCTAAAAAATTCTAAAATGGATTGTTATACATTTCTTCTCAAGACTAGTGAAGTGTATTGATGGGGTATATATCCTTTGTATATGAATCCATATAGCCTTTAGTAGTGTCTTCATCACATCTTATCAATGGTCTTTACACCTATTCCTAGTCTAAACTCTTCATGTTCACCTCTTCTCCTTAGGTTAAGGGTTCCATGAAACCATGGACAAAATCCAGGATTAGCTCTATTTGATGATATCTTTCGTCATCTGGAGGGCCTAAGGCCTAGGTTCTAGGGTTAAATTAGATTTCATTTTAAAATAACTTCTATACAGAAATTATTACTTAGTATCCATGATCGATCCTAAAGAAAGTACTTCAATGACCACAAAGTACGCACACAAAATAAGATTATGTAACACCATTCATACTAATACCAAAAAGAATACATATGGATCTTCTGGAAACCCATCATTTCCATGGATTTAGTGGAATCTTATGATCAGTTTATTACTACTAAAATTTACATTAGCATTCACTATTCTTCTATTCCGTTTGTGTATGCCAAATGTGTATCTTAGGTAAGATAATACTTATGGTATGATCTTGGGGCCTTTGACTGAGGGGAATTTTCATGTCACATGGGCAGTTATTTTAACATAATGGTAGACCCAAGTGAAAATAACGGGGGTGGGGATTTACCTCATAAATTCATCCAGTAGGTCTCTTCTTTCTTAGATATCACAATCCTACTTGACATGGGGTACCCAAGATATCATTACACCTTTTGGAATAACTATAATGGGAATTTTAGTACCTGGTGTCTCCTCAACTGATCTCTTGTTTACTACCTTGATATCTCCTCTAATGTAGATTCATTGGTAACCATCCTTGTTTGTAGACTTCTTGATAACTCCCCATTACATGTTGTTATGTGTCCTAAAAATGGAGAGTCGATTGTTTCTTTTTCTCCCATATCTGGACCAATATTCCAAGCTTCCATTAGGTAGTGAGGGAGTCTTGGGAGATGAATTATTTGGGAATCTCATGGGTTATCCTCTACAAAATTTTATGGCATATAAAGGTGATCATAAATCATGGATTAGTAACCATCCCCCACCCTATTTCTAGGTAATGGATGGTATAAAAATGCAGATAGAGGATATGGAATCAATTCCTGATTATGACTAGAACAAGACAATTTTTTTCTATTTCCTAAATAAATATAATTATGGATGATATGATATTGAATCATGAATTCATTTAATGTAGGAAATCTAGAATCAAACGGATTAGAGAAGGAGATCAGAATACGGATTCCTTCTATACATGCATTATGGAAAAGAGGCACATTAACAGACCCAATATTCTCTAGAAAAAAGGAACTTACACTAACTATAAAGATTTGGTTAGAGGTATGGATGATATGAACTTCAAATCTTGTCTTATAGGTTCAAAACCCTTTATACAAGGAGGTTTCTTGATACTCCATGAAGATCTGTTCTATTCGATTCCTCACATGGTTTCTGATCATGAAAATATTTCAATTTAATTGATACATAGAGTGACATATATCCATAAGATAGTTTGGAATCTCAAATCTG
This sequence comes from Viscum album, assembly GCA_963277665.1. Taxonomy (NCBI): domain Eukaryota; kingdom Viridiplantae; phylum Streptophyta; class Magnoliopsida; order Santalales; family Viscaceae; genus Viscum; species Viscum album. The sequence goes on along the minus strand of OY728126.1, from coordinate 794,528,582 downwards.
AAATAAAACAATGAACCAATGGATTCCCATGATCATTTTATAGGGGCTTATCCGATCTATCTTGGAATTAACTAGTGTATGTCATGTAGGATGTCTTCCATGGTGGATATCTACTTTGGGAGGAATATTCCACTACACAAGTTATGTCATGACCTGATCGAATGGGGCTTGGTTCGTAACTCCCCGAGCCTACTTCCAATATGTTAGCGGCTTTTTACTAGCGCTAAGTAGGAATATCACATACATAAGAAGAATTTTCTATATACCTACACACACACACATCTCCAAAATCACAAAATTAAGAAAGGTAAAGACCACTAAACAACCAATTCATGTATACCTCTATATCCAACATCCAAAGTACATCAAAAGTACTAAAACTGAATGAAGGAAAAAACAACACCCAATTAAGAAAACTATTAAATCATCTAACCTCTTCAAAAGGAGGGGATTTCTGTCAACTGAACTACCAGAAAACTTATTATCCCAACTTTGGTAAAAACCTAGTTATGTTTATATCACCAAGATCCACCTTCCTCAGGTCCTCCACTGACTCCTTCCAAAGTCATGTGGTCTTCACAAGACACCAAACATGTGCAGTCAAATCATTTGTAGGGGTGAGTATAAAAATACTCAATAGGCACCCCAAAACCCAAAAAGAAAAAGGGATAAACCGAAAGGAAATAGTGCACTTGACCTTTCCACAAGGAACCCCAATCAAGATAGAAATTCCATATCAAACCATCCTTGTATGTACATGATAAGTCAGATTTTTCTCTAGGGGGTTTCAACCCCAACATGTGACAACACCACATGGACTCCCAGAAAATCACCAAGATATACTCATCTCAGACTACAAGTCTCATGAGGTTCTAACATCATAGACTCCAATAGAATTATCTTCATAGGCTCTAACCGTTACATGAAACTGGTAGAACAAACTCCATGAGAACATCCATCTCAGATGAAACCTATTCGAGAGATTCACTCCACTGGGAACAACTTTACCATTTGTAATGTTTTGTCTTAGAGAATGTCCTCCATAGGAAACATCATATGAGGTCCATCTCTAGTTCACATCACCAGAGGTTCTATCATCGCTAACTTGTTCCCATCGAAAGATAAATAAACCCAAGTAAAGAGGTCATCCCCTCTCCATTGCACACAGTTGACGGAGCACTGCTCTATACTATGCACCATGTGCATCTTATCCAGTGATACGGAATAAAGGGTCACAAGCCTCGCCACTACCCCATAGTCGTGGGAGTATTACTCCTACCTATCCCATGAGTCCTCTTTCACTCCTGTATGGAGTGTCCCACACCTCATTCCATCGAGGCGTAATTAACTCTTATCTAGGTATCGTAACATCCACTGGATAGCCCCCCCCCCCCTCGTAACTATATCCCATAAAGGATGGATCTCCAACTCCAATGGAGGACCCACTCCTCACTATTACTCGTAGATGGGGGAGTGATAAACTATAAGCGAGGACACATAACTTGATATAATAGTGGAGTACCACACATGAAGGACCTACATTGTGATAATATAGGGGAGTACTAATCCGTAAATTGATGACTCATAGCCTAACTCGGTGGGGGAGAATCGCTCAGTGACTAGAAGACCTACCAAGTAGAAGAATATGGGAGTATTGACTCTGCCAGATCATTTAGTATGGGTTCCCGTACCTTGACACGATAGGGCAGTACTGACCCCAATCTCGACAACCATCTCCATGACACGGGAGGGGTGTAACGACCTTTCCAAAACAACATGTATGGAGGACCTCCACTTTAGAATGATAGGGGAGTACCGATTCCTAGAATAGAGGACCCACACCCTAACATATTAGGATAGTACCCACTCTATCTACACATGATATATGGAGAACCCATTCCCTGGTCCGATAGGGGAGTACTATCCATCTTCACAAACATCATGGAGAATGCTACACCCTAGTCCATCAGGGGAGTAACACCACCGGAGGAAACTACCCAAAGGTTACATACATTATCCAATGACAGGGGAGTCATGTCTCTACTTATGAGGAGACATAAGGAAATACCATGCCCTAATCCATCAGGGGATTACCAGTCCTGGTGTCTCTCTACACGAACTACACGGTTCTCCACCATCGGATCAGTAAATATTTACAAGAGAATTGCTCAATTCATACCACATCATATCTCATTGGTTGTAATGGACACCACTATAATGTTCTACATGGAAGACCCCTCATAATATACTACTCAAAAGCCTAAATATGATTCCCATAGAAGAAGATATAGAATTTAAAAGATCCTAGGAGAATCTCCTGGGAGTACAGGGTGTGCACTAGGGCACACATGACACAGAAACCTTCCTGAGAACCTCACCATGTATCCTATATACATGGTTTACCAACCCATTTATTAGTACATTGTATGTAAATTAGGTACATGTTGTGTCCCTAATCACCCAACCCATATACGTGTTTCTCTTCTACATGGACCAGTTGACCTTGTCCATCAAATAATATATATCCCGTACTACACAGCGGGTTCAAGATAAATGGACACCTTACCATTTAGTTTTCTTTTATCCATATACTGAAGCCAGTGTCTATGTACCTTTCTATGTGTTAGTACACATCCATGTGTTTTCACATGGCTAACCCATGACCTATCCCATGGTCACATAGTTTAGGGAACCACGCGGTGTGTAACTCCCATACATGGTGTTTTTTCCCAAATGTTAATGTTCCCCAAATAGGAATAGCTACACAACATGTGTCTCTAATCTAAATTCTATTTATATGGTGATTCTAGTCAGGAGTCACCTCCAAAAATATCTAATTTTCTCTAGTTTAACCTGAAACCTGCAGATCTACATAGAAGAGATCTATAGAAATTCTATTTGGGATTTAGAACCTTATAAAAATGTATAAACAAGGGGATCGAAATCAAAACTCAAATACTCTTGCCTATTTGAGAAAACAATAAAGATTTGGATGAAGAACGATGTCAGTATTGTGCTACTCTTCAATATGATGATCATCTGGGTTAGAAATGGAGATCAGTATCACTTAGTCTCTCCGATTTTGGATTGATTCCATCATCACCAATGGTTGGAGAAGGGATAAGGAGGGGAGGGATCTACATTGGTGTGTCATGCACCCAATGATATAGGGGATGTGTATGTTAGGTTTAGGTTTAAATTAATAAATTAAACTTTTATTTAATCAATTAATCCACCATGAATCACCACGCCAACACACCTCTTTCTAAAACACTCGGTACAGATGACCTTACATCACACAAAGGGTAAACATAACATTTGAGACTCAACTGTTCTCTTAGAAGTATGATTTAAGACTCCAAATGGGAGTTATTTATGTTTCATGTAAAAATTTTCATGTGTGAAAAAATATATTTAATGTTTTTAATATCACCGCACTGAGCCTCCCTAGACCCGGATCCCTATATCGACTTCACACCCAAATTTGGAAATATTCTTTGAAATATGACAGTGTATTACGGGTCCAAACCTGCGTTATTACACTCTCCCAAACATAGGTACTTTCATCCTTAAAAACTAAATCCTATGATTAAGGGAAGAAACTAAGCTTCCCCATGGACTCCCATGCTAGTGAGCTCACCAAGGGTTCCTATGATACTTACAATAATGAACTAAGGGGGTACACCAAGATCAAACCACTCTTATGACCAGCTTCTTCTAGGAAAAGTTTTTGAAACAATGAGAACATTTCTCCTTGGATATGATAGGTGGGAAATCTCCATGGTCCATTTGTAGTCATGGGGTCTAACTGTTCACCACCTCGCTAACCAGACACAAATACTAACAAAACCCCATAGTTCACATCCAACCTTGGATGGACTGTACAATAGCCTCTTTAAGAATTTTTTATTCATGGTTGATGCTGAAAATTATAGGGTATTTATGAACAGAAAAATGCTTCCCAAGAGTAAAAACAGGGTCTTACTATGACCTTTGTCTACAAACCTCCAGATGAAACACAAATAACCCAAACAGAGGCACTATCACACATACTAGGGACATCCCAGTTGAGGGTTGATGGTAGAAAACCAATCCATACCAGGGAAACATCATTTGTCCTAATTCTGCCACAACAGAATGATTCTAAGCCAGGATCTCACTCTCTCAGGGAAGCCAAAATAAGGGGGTTGAGAAGCGAAACTCTACTAGAAAGAAAAGGACCTGCTTTGAAAATCCATCACAAAACCTCACCCTAAACACACAAGTCTAATGAAATTATAAACCACACATCAATACTTCCCTCTTTGGGTGGCATTGACTTTCCCGTGTGGTTTTGGTAGCATCACAGAAATGTGTCTCTTTGGGGAAAGTACCCCCCTTCCTAATGAGTTAAAATCTACATTAAAACTACACCACATCCTCCTCATGTGTGTCACATAAATATCTTAAACCAAACACCCAAGGGTACTATTGAATGAAATGGATCACTAAACACAAATTGGGTCTTACTGAGCACTTTATTGTAACTACCAACCCAGGTGTCTACAGATACCACGCATTACCCTAGTGAACCATGAACATAAGAGGAAATAAAAGTGTACCCACAATAGTGTCTAACAATTTTCACTTCAACAAGTATAAAGGAAAAAAGTAATACCTCTATTCATCCTTGGAGCTTCCGGGTCAAAGTTCTCTATTTCCTGCATCTATCCTCGCCCGTGTCCTTTAGCTCCATGAGACTAGTACGGACCACCTGGGGTGGTTGTGGCAACACCTCAAACCACCTTCCACCTCCTTCCGCTCTTCTAGATCCTCCTCCTCATCCACCACCTCAAGGAGATCCTTGATCCAAGAACTATATCTACCACATAAGATAATCATCTGGATCCATATCAGTAACATGGTGGGTTTGACAATCTCTAGCAAGATTCCCCTATCCATTTCAAGCATAACACCATCTCTCCTATAGCTGATATAGTCCCCGACGCTTCTCCTATGATACAATCCCATATACCTGAGTCCAGGCATGGGTAGGCCTCATGTACCACTATCCTATCATATGTCATCTACCATCTCCTGTAGAGGCCACCGTCTCATGGGCATTGTTGCAGGACATGTCCACTTGTTCCTCAGTCCAGAAACTCTCCACCACCAGAGCTCGCTTTAACACTCTAGTATAGGTGGGAATGCATAGTAGAATCACAGATACCATGATCACTCTATGAAATCTTTTCTTGAAGGTCACTACTCTGAATAACGAATCCCAAATCATATCCAATGAGTATCAAAATAGGTCTGTGAACCTCACCCAAATATCTTCCACTATCATGCTACCATGTCGAAGCTGTAGAAGCTCTTAAATACGAACTGATCACAATGTGGCTGGGTAAAACTCATCCTTGAAGAGTCACTCGAGATCCTCCAACGTATGTGTCACCTCATCATGAGACTATATCACCAAAATCCACTATCACACGGTTGAACCCTAAAGAAGTATCGCCACTAGGACCAGAATCTAATCAGGATTTGTCCTTACTAAGAAGAAAAATTTCATGAATAACTCAAGATTGTCATATGTGACACGGGGGGTCTATATCAACTTGGTAACTCATAGGTCGGTGCCTCTAGAAATCATGTAGTGCACTTAGCATGCGCACATCCTCGATCTAAACAATGAGTAAAACCTATTTCTCAACAGGTGGTGGCACTAACAGCGGACCACCCAGATGTAGCGCCTTAGAATCAGTGCTCGGCACTGAAGCCTCATCCCTAGGTGAATTTTCATCACAAATAAACCATAGAATCATGTCTGGATATCGTCATGGTGGAATCCTGAAATAGAATCAAGACACACCATCGTCAAAGAGTATATAATGGGAGATGACTCATGAAGGAAAAGAAAAACAAAAAACCTAATATTATATGATGCATGTGCCATTTAATTCATGTTGACTTGTGTCCTAATATAACAAGTCTAAAAGTTGGTTATTAGAGACATGGTGAATAGATATGTTGGTCACCGTCCCAACACTAGAACATCCATCCTGAGAGCCAAACTCAAAACATCGTAACACTATTTCTATGCAACCCAAACCAAGATCATGACACTGCAATCCCAAAGTGGAACCCACCTCCAATGATACCACTGTATTATGACCCAACTTGATGGGGACCTGGCCACAACTCCCCAAGCCTACCTTCAATAGCCTAGGGGTCAGATACTTGAATCTGTTATGTTTATCACCAACATGGGAGGAATTTCCTATGTACCTATACACACAAACACTTCTCAATGCTAATAAAATAATGAAATGTGAAAAAAAATAAACAAATGAATTCATACATCTATATCCCACAACCAGAGTAAAATAGAAGTACTAAAAGAGAATGAAGGGAATAAACATGCCCACCAAAGACAACTATAATAGTTTCTAACCTAAAAATAAGGATGGGATCACTATTGACTACAGATTCTAGAAAGATCCTTGACTGAGATCTAGTAAACATCTATGTCTATCTGTCTCACTAATTTCCAAATGCCTTTGGTCCTTCATGGACTCCATTAAACGTTTTTTAGTCTTCCCAAGACACAAGATATGTGTGGGAAAATACCATGTAGGGGTTGGAATAATTATACTCAGTAGGCACCCTAAAACCCCCAAAAGAAAAACGAAGAAACTAAAAGGCAATAGACTTCTTGACCTACCCATAGAGAACCATATCGAGAGAGAAACTCCATCTCAAACCATCCTCATATATATATTACAATTCATACTGGTCTATAAGGGGTGCCAACCCTGATATGTGATAACACCACAAAGACTCCCATAATGCACCCATATATTCCCATCTAATGCTCCATGTCTCACGATGTTCCATCCTAACATCCATAAATAGGATTATCTTCATAGGATATGACCATAAATGAAACTAGGAGAACAAAATCCATGAGATCATCCATTCCAGATAGAACCTATATGAGGGATAAAATCTATTGATAACAGTTCTACAATTATTAATGGTAATTCTGAGATAACATTATCCATTATGAACATCTTACTATGTACATATCTAGATCTAAACAACAATGGTTCTTTCATCACTAATGTACACCCAACACAGGATAAAGGAACCCATGAGTGGAGGCACACCCCTCGCCACTACATTCAGTTGAGGGGGAACTACTTTAGGCTATGCACAATGTGTATCTTATCCAATGAGAGGGAATGGAGAGACCCACACCTTCTCACGTCCCTGTATTCAAGTGAGTACTTCTCTTAACCAGTGAAACATCTATCTCTCTTGTATTGTGTGGTCCACACCTCAGTCCATTGAGGGAGCACTAAATTCTATCTAGGTATCGTTCACATCACATGGATAGGCCCACTCATCATGACTGTATCAAATAGCCAAGGGATCTCCAAATCTAATAGAGGACCCTCTCCCCACTACTACTCAGAGATGGTGGATTACTACTCTTTAAGTGAGGACCCACTCCTTGATTCAATAGGGGAGTACAACTTATGAAGGACCCACACCGTGATACGACCGGGGGGAAACTCTGTAAATTGAGGACCTGCACCCTAACATGGTAGGGGAGTACCACTCAGTGACTAGAGGTCCTAAACACTAATAAAATAGGGGACTACGAACTCTACTAACTCATTAACTATGGGGGTACCACACCCTAATACGAAAGGGGATTATTGTCCCCAGGCACGAGGACCAACTCCCTGACATGTCATGGGAATAATGACTCTACCGAAACAACACGTCATGCACTAGGGAACCCACGTCATGTGAGCTCGCCCCAACACCAATTTGGGTATCCTATCTACATATTTTACCAACCAATGTATTAGTACATGGTGTGTAAATGAGGTACATTTTGTGTCCCTCATCACACATCCCTCAGTCGTGTTCCTCTTCTATATATACTATTTGAACATGTCCCTCACACACTATGTAACCCATAATACATGATGTGTTCAAGATAAATGACAACCTTCCTATTTAATTTTCTCATGTTCATGTGTTAGTACATTGCCATGTGTTTTCACATGGCTAACCCATGCCATTTCACATGGTTACACATCTTAGGGAACTGCACGGTGTGTAACTCCAATACCCGATGTATAGTCCCGAAAGTTCATGTTCCCCAAACCGGAAGATCTGACAAACATGTGGCACTAAACTATCCATCGTGTAGATGGGGATTCCAGTTGTGAAGCATCTCTAAAAACATCCTATTTTCCTCAACATACCCCAAAACCTTCAAATCTACCTATAAGGGATCTATATCAGTTGTATTTGGGATTTAGAACCTTAAAATAATGTGTAAGAAAGTGGAGCACAAAAAAATCTAAGATATCCCTACCTCATTACTGAAAAAATGATTTATTCGATGAATAAAAATCACGGATCATGCAACTATTCGATTAGATGACATCCTCTATCAGAAACAATGATCATCAGTAGTTCATCGCTTAAATTTTTCCTTGATTCTGTCATTTTGCAAAGGATTAGAGGGGGAAGGAGAGGAGGGATATCCTTTAGTATTTCATGTGCACAACATTAGAGGTAAGAGGGATATTATGTTTTATTTTAAATTAAATAATTAAATTTTTATTTAATAAATTAATCCACCATGCATCACCCTACCAACTCACCTCGATCTGAAACTCTTGACACAGATGACCTTAGGATGCGCCTATGGTAAACATGACTTTCGTAACTTTACCATGATCTCAAAAATATGATCGGAGACTCTGAAAGATAGTTATTTACATTTCAGGAAATGAAATAATGTGTGAAAAAATATATTTAATATTCATAATATCACCTCATCGAGCCTCACTAGACACTTGATTTCAGTGCTAACTCAGTACCGAGCATCAGAAATATTCTCTAAAATATTTTAAGGTATTACGGGTCAAAACCAAATTCATTATATGTTATCATTATATAAATTAAGGTCTCAACTTCTCTTTAGCAGCAGAAAACTATTATTATTCTCAATTCACCTTATAATGAGATGAATGGTGTTTTAAAAAAATTATCCATTCATCTTCCTTATTAGATCTTGGAAGAAAAACATTTATTCTTCAATGGAAGGATGATTTAGGGTTATATAGGTTTGGATCAGGAAGTTGTTAGTGATATCAATAAAAAGTTTCATGTATCTAAAATTTCAATGATGTTAGACATGAAAAATTAGTATGATAGACTAAAATGGAACCACATTATTATGGTGATTTAATGCTTGGTCTTCTCTCTGTGGGCCTCTGGCCTCATGTTCAGAAGCTTTGGTTTCTTATGGATCTTTATCTCCTTTTTGGGGAAATAATTTGGTTTATTAAAAGTTTTATGGAGTATAAGGTATGGTAAATCTCATTCCCCAATCCTATTCATCCTAACTCAAGGAACTATTATTCATTTTATCAAAAAAACATCATGATGGGGAGTATCATTCCATATCTTTGGATGTCTAACTTCGGTTGAATTTATCAAATCATGTTTTCTTATTTAAGGTTCATTTTTTATTATTCTAGTTGGATATCCATTCATAGTATCAACAATATAATGGAGAAATACTAAAAATGGACTAGAAAACATGTCAACCATGAGAAGAGTAACTTTTTCATTTCAAACTAATCTTTGGAAAAAATGATTAATCATTGTAGAAATGTATGACCATGTAAATAAGAAAATTACCTATAGATTACATGGGCACCATGATCTCCCCAATTAGACTTTAGGTTCCCCAATTTGAAAAAGTTTTTTATATGATCACAAGGTTCATCATAAATTATAAAAATCAATTCTTATCATTTAGAGGTAGAATTATTCAAGTTAATAGAATCCCTCCCACCAAACCCATGCATGTTCTTTTATCCATCAAGGTTCAAAAAGGTGTTTTAACTAGTATTGGTAACATTCTGTATTTGTTCATATGTGATTATCACTCATATAGAAACCACCCCTAGTATTTATTGGGTAATATGGACAAGTCTTTGAAGGATGGTGAAATCAATGTTAAGAGCATCTCAGAAAAAACATAGTGTTTTCAAGAGAATCTAGAATGATAGGTGATTGAGGGTCAGACTTTTGGGTTATACTTATAAACAAAAAGTATGGAAATGATATGGATATATTGATAGGGATTCCGTCTCTAGTATAGATTATTCTTCAACAACACATCACAAATCTCTAATGATATGCCTGATGGATTCCAGGTAAAGGATATATTATTTTATAGGACAAAGAATGAGATGTAACTATGATCAACACTCTAGAATTTTCAATTCTAGACATCATATTCAGGCATGAAAGTAATTAATCGGGCATAATCCAAGTCATTCGGGATAATAAACATTATGAAATCTTTGAGCTCATTGTGATAAAATATAAACAAAAAATTCGTTTTCATGGGCTTTAAATCAGGAGACATATTAGTGAAGTACTTAAAAATATTCTTAATAGTTCCCAATGCACATGATAACTAAGGCATGATGCTTTTATGCAAGGAGATAACATCAATATTCAACTACCTCATGTGGAAAGTAAGGAATCATTATTTACTTATATATGATAACATTAAGCACTTATGGATAAATATTGATTCCAAGTTATCTTATCCATGTAAACATTGGGATGAATCTTTGAATCACCTATTCTTTGAAGGTGACTGGGTGCAGTTTGTTTCTATCACATTTGGTTCCTTAAATTCCCTTCCTTATGTGTATCCATGAATAATTTATTTCCTCAATCTCTATTTCTATGTAGTGGGAAACTCCATCCATGATAATAAGAAAACATATGTGATACTCTCAGTGGTCTATTGGTGTATATGGTAGGTGAGAAATAAATCATTTCATGATGGTATCCCATATGATAGGATAGTAATTTCTATGAGAACCATGAACCATTTGATTGATCTAATATCACTTCTCAAGTACTGGGATGAAGTACCCTCCCATAGACCTATTTTGGTAGCCTCATCCCCCACAACATGGTTCCTATAACCATATAGGGATGATATATTTGTTAGAATCCTTAATATTTTGGTCACAACTCAGAACAAATGTATCATGCAGCATGGGTGTCTTAAGGGGTGGAGACATTTGTCATGATCCTAGGGGATTAGTTAACCTAGTTTCATGATATTCTATGGAAGTGGAAAATCTCTCCTCGATGAAGCTAATGAAATGATAACAGGAATTCTCATTTGTAGTTAGAGTAATGGCTATCTTGTAGTGGAAGAAATGGATTCCACCGTTACTCAGGTCCATATTCTTAGTTATTCTCTCACCCATATTTTATCTCTTATATCATCCAAAGGTGCAAGGGACATAGAATCAACCACATGGAAGTCATTCACACAAGGTGAGAAGGGAAAAAATTGATGATTTCATTGCTTCCACAACATCCCAAAGAGTTTAGACCACATATTTCTCAAGCTTAGGTTTCTTCACCTCCAAAGGAGTGAACTTAGTTCGAGGGGAATCTCTTTAGATGCATGACTTCAGACCCTCATTATTTTTTGTGGCCCCTATTTTATTTCTTCTAAATTTAATTCTTATACTAGAACTCTATTATCATTAAAATATAATAAAATATTTATTGGGGTAATGTATTTAACTATCATGATGTATATGCAAGGAATTTATCATTTTGTTTAAGGAAACAACCCAGTCCCTTCCTCAATGAATCACTATATATGACCAATCCTTCATTTCTTGATGGTAGTGTCAAAATTGGAGCATCCCCCAATATCCTCTTAAATTATAATAAACATTCTTCACATTCCACTATCCATATAATCATAACCCATTAACAAGTTTTCTTGGTTAACAGGTTATCCAATCAAGATTTTTGTTTTAAAAAATCACTGATAATAACATGTCAAACCGATGAAACAATGTACCCTAGTCATGTTCATTGGTGCTGTAAATTCTTTCACCACCTTTTTCTTCATAAGATCAACTGAGATTCCTTCCTTAGAGACAATATTAAAAAGAAATGAATCTTTCTAAGTCAATAATTCACCCTCGCTGCATTTTACCTGTAACACTTTTCTTCTAAGAGTCGTAAAAATAATCCATAATTTATTCTCATAGTCCTCATATAATTTTGAGTACACCAATATATCATTAATAAACACCATACAAATTTATTGTGAAATTCCTTGGAAACTCCATTCATTATATCCATGAAAAAATGGTGCATTAGTCAATCAAAATGGAATTACTGTTAAATCTTAATTTATATACCACATTTGAAATGATGTCTTTGGGATATATACATTCTTTACTCGAAAAATATGATACCTAGGAAGAAGTTAATCCTTTATAAAACTTTTAGATCCCTGAATTTGATCAAATAATTCATCAATGTGAGGAATAGTATACATTTTCTTTATTTTAAATGTATTTATTTTCATATAATCAATTCACAACATCAATGATCCATCTTTATTTTTAACAAAAAAAACAAGGGATACCCAAGGTGAAACACTAGGACATATAAACCACTTACTAGAAAACTCATCTAGTTTTATATTTAACTCCACTAATTCAATATTGACCATTATATAGGGATTTTTTATAGAGGTTTAAATCAAAAATTTAATCAATAGAAAACTCAACTTCATTCTATGGTGGATGTCTAGGTAATTTAATAGTAAATAAAATAATAAATTCTTATACAATTGGTGAATATTTTATTTTATGTTTACCTTTTCTATATGTAGCTTTTTTATAATCTTCTTCCATAAGAATATCATTTTTAAGAGTTATTGTGGTGGATCTAGACATGATTATGATGATAAAGTATCCCCTATAAAGATAATTAACTCTATATATTCATCCTGAATCGTTACTTTTAACTATATTCAATATTTTTTTACATCAAATTTTGAAATTCCATCCATACCAATGAATATATAAAAATTATCAATAGTTAAAAGAATCATGTCTGAAAATAATGGAAACTTTTGGGTCATAATTTAAACTGACAAATACATCCTTGTTGCACTGAGATTTCCACTAAGATTTTTGGCCGAAAACTCCCCTGTCAAGATGCTTGTGTAATATCAAATTTTCATAGTAGTCATGGATAATGTAAAATAGTGTACAGATCCAGAATCAAATAATTCACTTCCTAAATTTGAGGCTATGATTTATGTATAGGACACAACATCTTTGGGAATATCAACCTCAAATGTAGTTATTGCATACACTTATAATTCTACCCTCACCCTCTTTGGAGGTATATTGCCTTGATTCATGGGGAATTGGTGTGAATAATGTAACATTTCTCTATAGTTGAGTAACTAGGAATCATTGATTTGTTTCTTTTATTAATTTTATATATGATCCTAATATACACACATGTAAATAAATCAATGACCTTCAATCATTTTCCAGAATGTTTCTTCCCACATCTTTAACATGATGGGAATTTATTTTTTCCCCAACTATTATTTTATGTTTTACCATTTTCATGGTTCTTATTCTACCTATCATTCTCTTGAATTACCTTAAAGATATAAGATCTCAAAAATTCATTCTCTTTTGTGATGGTACATAATAGTATTTCATCATATGCTAAAAAGTTTGAGAAACTGGTTCCCTATAATTGTTTGTCTTAAGGACTTCATAGAAATAATAAATATTTCCTTCTAGATTTTGTATATAATCTTTAGCGTACATGGATATTCATGTAAATGTATCCTCATATATCACAATACTTTAATACTAATTTTTCTTCATGTTGAGTAACATTCTCTTCATTTCAATTCATTTCTCACGAGGTAAATATTTATCAAAAAATATTAATTTAAAAGCTCTCTAATCTATATGTTCTATTACTTATTCCTATTTAGTATTTAGGATCAATGAACACCATTGACCATCATCACCTCTAAGATAATACACTTATTGTATAACCTTTTCCCATTCATTGTATCTCAAGGTGTGAAATATTTTTTTAATACATTTGATCCTTTTACCACCTACCACTGTATTAGTGGTTCCACTTCAAGATGGAGGCTTCAATCATATGAGACGATCCAAAATAGGTTTATCATGATATATAACATCATATTTCTGTATATGATCAAGGTTATTTGACATAACATGGGTCAGCTACCCTAATATAGTAATGATATATTCATCTCAAACACTACATGTCTTCTCTCGGTCAGTAGAAAAATCCTTACATTGACCATGGGTAACAGTAATATTTTTTCTGTTAGGCTCCATAACTAAGTAATGGAATAGATTGAGTTAGATCAAAATCAACATGAATATTGATCCATTAAATAAAATCCCTCTAATGGTAAAAATTATCATATGCTTTTAGGTTTTATCATGGTTTTCATATTATATATATATATGTAAAATCTAGTTCCCAAGGATTATCATAAACTTTTGTTGATACAAACTGTAATAAACCAAGCTCTAGTAACCTATGGATGGTGTAAAAGTTATTAAAATTTCATAAATACAAGAGATATATCCATGTAGTTTCTATTTGTTTAGTAATCATGGTAAACTAGATACATACACGATTCCTAGGATACATTAGAATTGTAATATATAATCATAAAAAATAAAAAGTCATGAATCCGTGAAAATCAATAAAATATTTATTCTTTATAACCAAAGTAAAGGAAAGAAATAAGGTGATATAAAATGATCAATAAGGATTAAGTAAAATTGAATCTATCATGATTAAATAAAACATAATCAATAAAGGGAAGTAAATAAATAAAAACATATGTCATTTAATTAAAAATTTGAGCATAAAATAAATCCATGTATAGAATTAAAGAATTAATATCATGGATAACAATAAATAATTTCTTAATGAAGGAAATTTATGTGATTGAATGTCATGATCTCATGAATTATGAAATATCTACCTTCAAGACCTTTTGTTGATAAATTTTAAAACTATGTTTAATGACCCATTTAATTTGACTAACTAGTTTGTCTTATGATACCTATTGATGCATTCAGGGGATATAGAATCCTGGTCCCCACCCATCACTTTATGTCCAATGCATTCCTCATATACAGAATCATCGATTTAAATTATTAAAAACCACCTTATAAAAAATTAACCCTATTGAATAAATACTATATATTTATAAATAATGTCCCAATAATCAAATACATTAAATGTATAACATTTTATGTATAAATGGCATATGGTTTAGAAAATAATCATATCCATGATACAAATAATATGTATATTTAAGTGAAATCAAATAACCAATGATCAAAAGTATGTGAATGTTTCAATGTATAATATCATTAAAAAATATCCTCATTTTTTAATAAGACAAATAAAGGGGTTTTTAATTTATGAATATAAATTTTAATAAATATTATTAAAAATTTATTGAGGAAAATAACCACTCAATATTTTTTTGAAATCACTTGTTAAAATAATATTCTTTAATGATAACTCTGTAAAATTATAAAGGAATAGTAAAATCCAAGATTATTCAAGATTCTAGGAAAATCCAATCAAGTCATATAAGTTGAAAAATAACTCCTCCTATTCTTTTTTCAGAAAATTCACAATGTATCTTATTTGTAAATTGACAAAAAGATTTCATTCAATTGATTTTGTAAATAGTCAAGAATGGGTAAATATGAATTCTGATAAATAAATTTTTATGTCTAAAAAATAGAAAATATATTAGGGAAAATATTCATATGGAAAAAAAATATTCTCTCAAAAGAGAAATATTATTGTTTTTTCTTTTAAACAATTCTTTTCATTATTCATGTTCCAATGAGAGGAAGAGTTGGAATAAAATATAAAAATTATTTAAGAGAGTAGACATGAAATAAAATTTAATCATCATAAATAAATATATTTTCACTTTAATTAACAAAAATGGAAATTATATACATTATATAAGAAAAAACAGGTTTACAATAACAAAAAATGTCTCAGAGGAGTAGAAATTGAGATAAAATCCATTACCTGACGTATGACTTTTCACATAGGTTATAAAAAATCTTCTATAATAATATTATATTTATTATAACTACATAAAATAATCGTATTCATATCTATTAATTCATATATGATCCATTTATAACATTTTATCATTATTATCATTGTTTTGGGATTTAATTTATTTGTTATTCAAATATGTTTTGATTTAGTAGTTCTGGTACATGTACATTTATTATTGTTACATAATATCCAAAATTTAATTAATTATATAAATATAATATATATTCATTATATAGATATTTATATTCATCTACAATATATATATATATATATATAGAAAAATGAATTACACCATTAATGGAAACGATAGGTTGTATGTACGAATGAACATTGTTTTCACTTTTCAATGGATGTAATGAAAGAAAATTTTATATTAATATAAATAATAATTATTATATAATATATAATATATATTTTCATTAAATATATCTTTCTTACAATCCATGTAAAACATAAATGAATATCGGATCGCATTGCTTCATGGATGTGGTAGTCCACACATGCACATGATCAATGTAATCATTTTCCAAAAGATTGTAAGGTAAGAATATATATATATATATATATATATATATGATATTTTAGATCTATAATAATATTGGTTTCATAAATATCTTATAAACTCATTAGTTCCATCGTTATAACCATCCATGTAAATTGAGAATGAAAAATTAACTGCATTGTAATGTGGAAACGGTAAGTTGTGTTTAATCACAAGTGATGTTCTAACTTCTCATAGGATTAAAAATTGATAGAATATTATTGTACCATATCTATAAAAACATACAAATATATTTATTACATTTTATATATTATCTTAGGATGGTTATAACACTTTAAGACTAGGTATTAGAAGAAATATACTTGAAGGTATCAGTAAGTATGATTACCTATTTATTTTTATAATTCCTTTAGATATCTTCTTAAGGGACTTATGGGAGGTCTTTTGGAATGCAAAAAACCTCTATAACCAATATAGGTATGTTAAAAAAATAAATGGGTATGGTTTTTTTGAGATATATGGGTCAATGTGGTGTAAATACATGGGGGAAAGGTTCCCTATTATAATTAATGTGTAGGGAAAATTAGGAATTTATTAAAAATATTATTTCAATAATATTCTAGATCTAAATTCTTCCAAACGGTGATGAATTAGAAAAAAAAATTATATAGTTGAAACAAATTTAAACATGTAAATTTATACATGTTTTTTAACAATTATAATCCGTGTCTTTTATTTGAACCACTTGGTTAATTATTTATTACCTTAACCATGGTAACCAATATTTTAATTACAAAGGGTTAATAATGTTATTATAAATGGAAAAATAATGCATAATTGGACCAAATGTGATTTTTTAAATAATTTTAAATACACATGTAAGAATATATTATTTTAATGAATTTTAAATAAGGTAATAAAATATTATTCTGCTAATATATCATTAATGTCAATTTTGACACTATTTATTTAATTTGACATTAAATACATCAATAAAAAGGTCAATTATAATATAATGATTCAAAAATACCCTAAAATTTCACATTTATCTATAAAATTTTCTATACTCATTATCTAATTCAAATTATAACTATTTTAATAATTTTAATTTCATTTATTTTATTTTTCTATTAATTAAATAAATAATGAATTAGCAGTGCACAAGAATTTAAGGAAATTTTATAATTTTTAAAAATTAAAAAGAAATTTACAACTAGAAAATAATTTCATTAATATCAAAATAAAAAATTATGTTCATTCAAATCTTGATTTTTCTTTATGTGGACACATAATATATATTTAAATCTAAGAGAGAGGAATTTTGTAACTTTCTTTTATTTAAATATAAGAAGGGTAATTTTTAAGAACAAATTTTCATTAAAAAATTCTAGTTCTATCCTAAGGTGATAAGGTTTGAATTATATTTATAATATCTATAATAAGGTGAATCATTGTGGTTTTATCACTTAGTTTTAACCTAGATTAATTGAATTTTCCCTCTGTCGAGGTGATAAATTTTACCATGATTACAATCTATTTTGACCAAAAAGAAAAGGGGAATATTTAAAAAATTAGAACCTCGTAATTAAAAATATGGAATAAAATTTTATTTAATAAATGTCTAAGAATTTTAAAAATCAATTTTAAAATATGTGTGAAAAACATGATGAAAATTTTGTTTTAGAACAATAGAGTTTTTAAGCATAAAACTAGATTTATTCATATCCTATGACTAGTAAAAAATCTACATTAAGGTTAATTTTTTTTGAATATATAATATTTAAATTTAATTAAAATCATTCAAAAATTGTAGTCAATTAAATTTATTAGAATAAAAATACATTATGTGCACAGGAAAAAGATTTTTTGTAAAATCATCTCTTTTACATTAAATGGATTTTTTTTAATTTTATTAATAACCAATTAATTTATTTTATAAAATTTTAAACAATGTTATTTTTTTAATTTATTTATTCCAATTCATACCCTCAAATTTTAACATCTATTTTATAACTGTAACATAAAATTGTTTTAATAATAGATCATGTTTCATTTAAACGGAATGTTACATGCAATGAATGATATTAAAGATATTAAATTTATTTAAAAAAAACATACCTTAAAATCATGGGTTATTATAATAACTTAATGATATCTATAAATGGACATCATTAATTTAATTTTTACATAAATAGTGCCAAAGTGAAACATCTCAACATTGCTTTATTTCCTTCAAAACACATCACATTTCAACACTTATCGATTAAACACAATCAACCCATTTATTGTGTAAAAACACATGAATGAATGCATAATTTTAATCAAAATTCAATATTTAAAATATAAATAAAATCATTATAATTCTCATAAAAATACCTATTTTAAACCATTTAAACCCATCCCCTAATCAGATCACTATAACATTATGATTTCCCTTTTTTATCATTTCTTTACATTATCAAAACTATTTTTTTTCAGAAATAAAACAGTACAATAATTCTTAAATATTTCAAAAAAATATTATAATGACACGTATTTTACACTTCATGTTTATTGGATGTGGTTGACCACCTTAAAATTATATTTCTTCACTAGAAAAAATTTATAATTGTAGTAAAATTTTAATAAAAATAATTATACCATTAATAAATTATTCTAATCAATCCACTACAGTTTATATAATCATAATTTGAACTTATATAGTATAAATCAACACTTTACTGTATTAATATAAAATTAAAACATCATCTTTAACCTTTACATAGATATCATTTAATCCACAATTAATATATATGTAGATTTCAAAACATCATTAATTATATTCTTCAATGAATAATCAATTCGCACCTTCAATTCCATAATTCTAGCACTACAACACTTCCATAAAATATGTAAATCACATAGAAAAACATGATAAATTATTCTATACCATTATAACTAATTTTTCATTTCACTAAATTCAAATTTATTAGTTCATATAAGAATCTTAAAATTTATATAAAATCACTCTCTTTAACACAAAATAGTGTAATAGGTAACCCACGTCACACTATTTGTATAATCTGTACATATAATTAAGTCTCAAATCCTTTTGGAACATAGGAAAACAATCAACCAACTAGAAGTAAATGATAATAATTAAAAAATGAAAATTACTAAATTATATCTCCTTATCACAAAATGGTATGTATATTATATCACATACATAGATTATTCCAACACCATTGATGAATCATGATTTGAAATTAAAATAGAATAGAAATAGTCAATTGAATTTAGGGAAAGAATATTAGATATTATGGATGAATAAATTTAAAAAAATTAAACCTAAAATTAATAAATATAGTTTTAAACTCATATCCCATTACTATAATGATATATAAATCCCCTTATTGAAAAAAAGTTCATTACCAACTGTGAACCTATTACATAGCCACCGAGTACCTGATGGAAAGCATAGGCACCCCCCTCCCATTTCTCCTCTACCAAGTATCCAGTACCTCACATCAAGTTATTAGAGGTACCTTTTGAAGAAAATACTATAATATTCCCCCTTTATTTCTCCCTTATACAACCCCATTGAACAAAAAACCAAAAATTGTGTAAAAAATAATTCAGAAAAAATTTATAAAAAACAAAATATACCTAAAACATGAAGATGTTTTACTCAAATTTTCATAATTCATTTTTATTTAATTATTTAATGTGTTAATTTAAATATCGTATTTTTAAAATTTACTTTTATATATCATTTTTACTATAAATATACATTTCATAGTAGAATTTATATATGTTTTATGTATAATACTAACCATATCACAAATGAGTTTCAATATGAAAATTAATTATTATTAGATTTTTTATTTAATAATATCTTAGTATGATGAATGATTCAATTATCTTATTATGAATGTAATATAATACCATGGTTAACATTAAAATAATTTAGTTACCTTATTATAAAACAATTGTTACCAAACTATCTATCATGTAATGAACATAACAGATCTACCTTATACTGGTTCTTGATAAAGCCTATTATAAGGATAAAAGTTCATTCTTGATCACTATGAGTGGTTTTTTTAATTGTCCCTCAGCCATAAAGGATAAGGCATTAAATATAAAAAATAAATAAATATAATGGGATCAGTTTTTCTGCAATCCCTTACATGTAATTTAACCATATACATAGGTAACTAATCTAACGAAGTATGATCCATTTTATTCCCTTTGTTTTCAAGGCCATATGCCACGCAATTTTCTTCCTTGTAGTTATGAGTGTTAATAAAATTGGTGCACATAAGTACTTCTATACACACATTACATATAGTAGTAATTCTACAAGATAGATTAACTGTACCATTTCAAATGGATTGGAATTTGGAAGTATAATAACATTCAATCCATAAATTTTTTCATCCCTTTGAATGAGTAAAATAGACTACATGAATGATACAATGCATTTCTGCATCAAGAGTAGAAGCTATACCACATGAGAAATAGAAACATATGAGGAACCTCCCAACATGATTGTGAAAGATAACTACACAACCAAAATAGGGTTGGCTCCCTTTCTACATCCCATTTGTGTTGAATGTTATCAAATTATGCACTAGTGGTTTCCAGACAACCTCAAAATACCATCTAATAGGTTATAATTTTCAGTAATACCCAAGCCCATCTGAACTCTAAATTCATGAACACTACTTTTACAATGAAAATTATGGACCATATTAGCCTTCTTAATTGATACAATAGTCCTTTCTATTTTTGATCATGATATGAAGGAATTATTATTGTGTAAAACATCATTCGGGCAAAACCAAATAGAGTGAATTGGCTTGATAACCACAACTAGGAAGAGATTATTATACATGGTAGACAGAACTAATTCAATGGAATGATGAGAGAGAACATCCTGGAAATTGAGTCTTTGTATCAAAAGTTCAAATAGATCAAAAATTTCCACCATAGTTATTAATACATAGCACAACTAAGGAATGAGTGATTGAAATCTTCTCTATGTTGGATATAGAGAGAACGCCTTAGACACATCGAAACACCGAAAAACAATAAATATTTTTTCATTGGTAAAGAGTTATGAGAAATTATATAAATTAACATCAAATACAATGGATTTATCCAAGCCTTATTGAAGTGATTGATCCATTCAAAATACTAATATTTTCTTACTATATTTTGATTGTAAAAAATATTTCTATTGAGAATACCATTATTGGATGATTATCATATAATAATTTACAAACCTGAGACAAAATTATATCGATATATAATTTTTATGACCACTTCTTACAAATGCGTATGAGCCTAAAAATAGTCATTTATAGGGTTGTTTAGTCTTATGGAGGATCCTAGAAGATAAAAATCTTGAATAAGCAGTGAGCCTAATTTATTATCGAACTAGAATTTGATACAATTTTTTTTCATAAATCCAATGATAATAAGTCATAATATTCTGGTTGGAATATTTTATTTTATTCCAAATGGAGGAGACCACGTATAATGAATTATCTTTCCCCCATTCCATAAATCTATATTTGGGACAAACAGGGGTAGTCGAATTGTTCCTTACTATGATCCAGGTGAATCGTTCTTGGAAAGACTCAATAAGAAAATATATTTTTTGATACCAATTCTACTGTTAGAAATGATATGACAACATTCTTTCTAGGGGACCATCACTATCTTTTTTTCAAGAATAACACCACTCCAAAAAATGTTTTTAATGAAAATAGTGTGATTTTTAATCCACCCTCTTGTCCATTTATAAATCATGAAAGAGTAACCATGTTGAGAAACTATTGTCAACATAACAAGGAAAACTATCCTATCTAATGATAGATCCTTCCCTTTCTAGGTAGGGAGTTGGATTTTACTTTGATATCCAATTACATTGAAATAATCACCTTTTGGTCATCCCCAAGATAGAGTCACTCCAAAATAATTGAAGGGAAAATATCCCTTTATGATCCCCAAACCATCCATGAAAATTTATTTACTGGTCGTTCAGAATCCCTTACCAAAATAAAAAAAAATACTTTCTACAAGATAATGTATTTCCCTGAAATGATCTGATAATGATTTAGGGCCCACTTAAGAACTCAGATGTTTCTCTTACTACCTTGAAAAAAATATTCGTATATAATAACACCGATTTTTATTTCACATTAACACATGATTTGTTGTATAAAATCACAGTTAATACAACCAAAATGATTGATAAGTATAGTTTCTTTGGAAATTAAATACATAGCATAACTTCTTGAACACAGGATAAAACAATATTATTTAAAAGATCCTTAAAATGCTCCAAAAATTCCATGGATTTTTAAAATATCCTGAGATACCCGATGGAAAAACATAAGAAAGGGGTAAGATATAAACCCCAGTAAGGGAATAAAAAAGTAATAAAATGAAAAATATAATACATGTAAGACAATTGGAATATCAATGGTGCATAAAAGGAACCCAAATAATAAGGCTAGATATATAATTATAATAATAACATGGGAAATGTGAAACTAACTTAAAATAGTGAATCATAAAACAAAGGTCAAGGATAAACCTACCAAGATATCAGGGTGGGTAAAGTCCCACAATGGAATAAAGTTCACTCTCAATCCCAAAATGACATGTCATGCTACTAAACATTACCCAATGCATTGTAACTCTATCTGGGTGCACCCATCATAATCATTTCATTCTCATGCTTATGTCCGCCACAAAGATCATACATCGTGGATTCATTCATCATAAAAATTTATTCCACTATTATAGAGTGTTAAATAAATACATTTAAGTCCACAATGAAAGTTTATATGTGCATAAATTTTAACACCCTTGATAGGAAATGGTATGTTATTCACTATACAATTTTTTTTGGCGTGGAAGGTCTCGGTGAAATTTCAACAGCATAATGGAGTCACTTAAAGAACCATAAAATGATTTGGTGGGAGATAAAGTGGTCTATAATCACATATAAATCAAATTGGAATTAATAGTTTCATGGAAAAATGTATCCCCAAATTAGAAATTAGAAATAATAGGCATAGGTTAATGAAGAAAATTGAATAAATAAAATAATTCGAACAACAATTTGGCATGGTAACTGGTTTACCAAATGGATAATAGTAGGATTAATGAGATTGAAAGGGGATATTGTCATTTATACATCAAATTTAAAGTTTGATAAATATAGAATAATATATCCTAACCTTATCAATATGAAATTAATAAGCATAAAATAAAAAATGGGTGCTTCAATAAAAAGAGAGGAGGGAAATCCCTTACAAAATTTCGACAAAGTAACAGCTTAGATAATGGTCAAAATGAGAGAGGATAAATGATCTCCCATTAAAATAAAATCAATTTGATGATAAGTGAATTATTATAAATTAATTAAAATATTAAAAATTGAAATTAAGAAGACTAATTTCAAATAATCTGCTTGAATTTAAAAGAGGAGTATAAGGTCCCTTACTTGAGTGTGTGACTCCAAATGCTTGGGAGGGGATTCATGAGACCTTAAGGGGGGGCTTTGGATGACATTATAGAGTATAGTTAAGAGTATGTATATGATCCAATGAGTTTTAGTGAAGATAAATTAGATCTTGGTAGGGTTTATATAGGAAAAGAGGGGGACTTATTTATTATTTAGGATATAGACTTTACATAATAAAATTTTAAAAACAAAAATAATCCCATGGTTTATACCAAATGGTAGTGGGTTTTATTGTTTTATAAATCCAATGGGAGAAATTATTAAAATAATTCTCTTACATATGTGTAGATGGTTCACACTCTTAAAGAAATGATTTTAAAACCTTAAAATATATTATCTATTTTGGGGGATTCATAATAGATTGAAAAAATGAATAAATAAACATGAAAATTTTATTTTAAATGGAAAAAAATATTTGGTTATGGATATCATTTATTGTAATTATTAAATAACATTTTGTTATTATGATTTCATATAACACAATAAATATTTATATGATATTTAATTTTTAACTAAAAATTTGATAGTCTCATAAAATTATGAAATATTATTTATTAGATAACATTGAAATTCAGATTCAAAAAATAATATTCATTTTATCTAAATATTTTTTGGATATGTGAAGTTTTATGTTTAGAAATAAAATCAACATTTATTAAGAAATGATGGGTTTTTAGAGAACAACAATTTCCATACCCTTATAGAAATTACATTTTACTTGATAAAATTAATATGATCAATAATATTTAATAAAAATTAGTCAATAATAATATTTTATAAAAATATTATTTATTTCAAAAATCCATTAATTTATCTAAATACATTCATTAATTGAATACCACCCTAAAAAATTTGTGTTTATTGTATCAATATATAATATTTATCAAAATAATTAATTAATCATTTAGAAAGTTAAAAACAATATGTTTAATAATAATTTAAATTCAAAGGAATTACAAAAATAATTATATTTGGATTACCTTTTTCTAGTATTTGTGAAATTATTTTTACCCTTAATTAACCTATTTTCCTTCCACTGAGGTATCTAGTATTTACTACATTGACTATTCATATTGTAAAAAAACTAGATTGACCATATTAGATAATATTAATTATGATGATTCCAAATAAGGAATCCAATTTATAAAAATCAATTAAAACAGGTTGAATAATTGAATTTATTATGAAACTTGTAGGCACAATGGAAGTAGTTTTCTGAAATCTATTTTTCTATGAAAAAATGATTTCACTTTAACTAAAAAAATAGTAATAGTCATTATATTGACTAAAATTAATAAAAATAGATATTTAATCTAACAAAATAATTTTAAATCATTTCTTATCAGAGGTTATTTAAATAAATTATAAAGGAGAAGCATTATGAAATTCAAAATTGTTTTCTCAAAAATTTCATTTTTAATCCAAAAAATAAATTTGTTTTAAACTTCAGAATATAGATAATTTAAATGTAATTAATTTAATTAAATATAACTAAGTAATACATTTTTTTACTTGAAATAAAATTTAAAATAGTAAAAATACTTTTAAACTAACTAATTTATCAAAATACCTGACAATTTTACATAAAAACAGTGTTTTTCACTATTCACTGAAAATTAGTATTCTAAAAAAATCCAAAATATTCACCCTAGTTTATTTAAAAAATACAGTTCGTTTTATAAAATAAATTTTCTAAATGTTTTTGAAAATAATTATAGTACTCATAGAAATTGTATTTTCAAAAAAAATTACATTCTCAAAAATTTATTGATTATTTACTAAAAATTTATAAATATATATACGAAATATATATATATATATATATATTAAAGTAATTAATCCTAAGTATAGAAAAAAATTAATGGAATGATAAAATGGTCATATTAAAATAATCATTCTTTTTTTGGGTTTGGTGTTGTTTATCACATATTCTATCGAACATAGATTTATCTTTACAAAACTCAAGTAATTACATTCCCCCCCTGTTTAATAAATTGCATCCTCACAATTTAAATTTTTACTCATTCAGAATTTTTTTTACTCATAAAAATATATTTATTTGAACAGCCTCATTGTTGAATGGTTTAATATATTATCCCCTTTAAAATATAAAAAAGAACGTTTTAAGGTCATCACATAACTAGGTTTCCCAGTAAGAGAAATTTATTGGAAATTAAAACAGGGTGATGGAAGTGAAAACTAACAGTAAATAACTAATTGAGTGTGATAGAGAAAATGGTCTGGAGAAAGTTAGAAACCACATAACCATAATTGTTTATGGGTAAAATGGCCCTCGGTTCATCAGAATATGAAAAATTATTTTATTCAAGATTATTTCTTTAGAGTTAAGTAATTACTTAATCATATAAACTACGAACACAAGAAAATATACCTTCTATAAAAGTATAATTAATTTCCACTATAATATCATACTTTTATTTAAATGATGAGAACATGAGATGAAATTTTATTGACACCTAAAACACCGACATAAACACCTAATGGATCATATAATAAACCAAAGAATAATAAGATATCTCTCATATAATTAATAAATTAAAAATGGTTAGCATAAAATGAGATATTACTGTACCACATAAGTCTCCAAAATTCTACAAAAAAACAATTGGTTTAACATAGGTCATTGTTTATATAAATACCTATATAAAACAGTAATAAATTCAAAATTAAATATTGTTTTAACCTCAAAGGATGTCTCATAACATTATTCTTACACCTCCATAAATGGAATATCATTCATCTCACATAATCCTAACGGGTTTATATTTCTCAACCCAAATAAAAAATCTCCAAAAATATGGTTAATAACCTCAAAATAAAAATACTTTTCCCCAAAATATCATACTAAACTTCCATCACATAAATCTTTAAAATTTGTTTGAATGATTTTAATCATACGATTAGCCTTAGACATATCATACCAAGAATCACTAGTAATGTCCCAATATCAATCACCTATTAAGGTTTATCAATCCGTCAATCATGAGTTTTCTAAAATATCAATTTATCATTAAACCACATATATAGGTTATTAGTACCATTCAACATAAATTTTATTCACAAAAAGAAAAACTACTGTGAAAAAATATGTATATGTTTCATGATATTTTATCTAAAATGTCATTGATATACTACTTTTTCAACAGAATTCTCAAATACCCCTACATAAAAACGTAAATATTTAACCTTAAAATATTTATGGAGAATAAGTACTTCTATATCCAAAATCATTTGACATATATATGATTTCTTGTAGTGAAGTAATATCCATAATAAATAATATCCAACCTCATCATTGTACTTTTATAAAATAGAAGGGTGACTCATGGTACGGATGGTTAATTACTTCTCCAAGAAAATTACATTGTCTTTATAAAGGTAAATTGTTCTATAACACAAATAACATCAAGTTACACTAAAAGAATAATTTCAATGTTTTAAAGAAGAACAATACCACTAACATCAACATGGAATATATAGTAATAGTTTTTTTATAATGTCAAATCATTTAGGGTGGTGACTCAGTGTTCTTAGAAAACTTACAAGAATTATAAGAGGAAAATAATTGAAATACAACATGAAATAAAATATTATGGAGTAGATGATAAATGTATATCAATCATCAAAATCCATCTCAGCATTGGACTTTCATTGTTCCATTGTTCTTAGAGATTTCTGGACTCTCATCAAGATTCTCAATCCATAAAATAGAGAATTGTAATGTGTAATGACCATATTATCCACACTTATGAAGTATAATTGTATAAGGTACATTATATTTAAAATTATTTATATCCATCACCTTACAGTTTTTCCCATGTAAATTTTCTACTTTATGCATGGTCTTTCCACACTTAAAATATCTCATAGTCCCTTTGTCGGAATCCCCATGATGCCTCTTTCCATAGTTATTCACCCAGGAAATGGGGTCTTCTTTTCATTATCACCTTTATATAATGGACTACCATGAGACATATTATTCCCCTTCCTTATGAGATTTTTTCAGTAAAAAATGTTCCAGTTGTTAATTATGATTTTTTATTGCTAGTTTATAATAATCACAATATGTCCAACTTCAGATCCCATCTGATTGAGAATATCATTTGTGTAGTTATTTTATTTCCCTTCAAATTGATTGTTTAACACATTCATTATATTTATATTTATTTTATTGAATAAAAGGATAAATTAGTTATTAGTATTTTTAAACTATCAAACACATAAAGGGGTAGTCTAGTGACATTAATGGGATAAATTAAAAATTACATTTATTTCCTTAACTTATGAATTTATAGGATTCAATATTTGTTATACATAATGTATTTCCTAGAATATTTTCTTATGGGAATTATTTTTATTCCATTAATAATTTTTTTTAATGATCTTATGAATTTACCAAAATTTTTTCCCCTAGGAGTGTAAAACAAGGTGTGTAGTAAGGCATATTGTTGTGTACCAAGTTACTTGGAGTTAGGCCCGGGACACCTTGTCATGTTTGTTACCCATAGGTACATTTGTTCCAAAATAACATCCACTTTTAGTATCTAGACATTGATATATTTTATTGAAAAAATTATTACTCTATACTTACCAAAATTTATGGATGTTTTCTTATACTTAGTCTTATCCCGAAGGCTTTTTCTAAAGTTTTCTAATCCTATTCCCAAAAGAAAATTATGTTACCAACTATAAAAATCATGAAATTTATTTCACATTAATGAATGATTTATTAAATAATATTACACTTCATACAACCCGAAATATCAATAAGTATAGTGTGTTCTGGATTTTGGTACATAGAATACCATCTTGAACAAGGGATACAAAAATACTTTTAATAACATCCTTAATATACTCCTAAAATATTAGGGATTTTTAAAACTGCATGGGATAACCAGGGAAAAAACAAAATAAATGAGCTAGATATAAAGCCTAGTAATGGAATAATTGAAGAATAACATGAATAATATAATAAATTTTATAAAATAGACATATCAATGGGGTATAAAAGGAACCCAAATAATAAGGATTGATATAGAATGATATTCATAATATAAGGCCATATCCTTAAACATTACTTAATATAGATATATTTCAAGAACACACATTGAAGATATTTCCAGGTTTAGAGTTTTAGAGAATTAGATCATAAATCATGCATTAAATTCCACATTTAAAAAAATTGGTTACATAAAATATAGTACTCATTTTTACAATCAACGAAAACATATTTAAAATAAAACATGGATTCTTTCTTGACATTTCCTTGACACTATCATCACATCATGTACCTTTCCCTTGACCTGTGAAAAACATTTCAAAAACTTGGGATGAGCATAAAAAGCTCAGTAAGGTATATAAAAGTATGAAATGAAAACATTAGTCCATGTATGAAATCATACTTTACTCATAAAACATAATAATTTTAACATACCTCATAAAATCATTAATAATTCATAGAAATCATAATACATAAAGGTAACTTGAGGCATTCATAACATTCTTACGTAGGGAGTAACCCTCATGGTTACGTTTGGAATACACATCACAGTATATTCCCTAAATCTCTTCGGAGAAACCTTAACGTTTAACTCCTTCGTGTTACCCAATGCATTAGAGAGCTTTATCGGGCTCACCAGCCCTTAGTGTATCACAGAACCACCCGTCTTCATAACAATTCCCAAGAAACATAACATAATCGTATCACATAAAACATGCATATAGGAAACATAACATTTCCACATTTCAATCACAAGATATCAATACAAAACATTGATAAAATAAAAACATTATGAAAACCATTTTCAATACCAAAATAAATGAAAAGTAAAACATGGTATTTATTTTTCATTTTAAAAAAAAAGTTATGGCTTGTAGAGAAAGCCAGAACTCAAATAATGGGCACGACGACAGAGTAGTCGTTGTCACCGCATACGTATGACAAAAAAACATTCCTTTTGTCGTTTAGTAAAACACTTCATATAAAAATGATTCCTTTTGAATAGATGTAAAAGTAAAAAGGGTTTATAAACCATATAAAAGAAAGTTGTGTATAAAATAAAATATGCCTCAATGAAATGAGATTGTGACGAAGTCCCTTACCTCGTGTCCCACTTGACTCGATCGTTCTTTAATCTCCTGAATAATAAAATTGAGTTAATTTCTACTTTATTAAGAAACACATTCAAGTTAATTATTTCTTTTATATCACTTGTTACCATGTTATTAACACTATGTAATTATTTAAGTTAATAATGGTCGTTTTGTCGATCATTGGTACTTCAATCAAAAATAAACTCTTTATAATTACAAGATGTTCATGTGGTAAAATATCCATTATATCCAGAATTATATTCATGATGTAGATATCATTTATATCATATATATCCATTATATACATGCATTTATAATATTACATAGAATTTAGAGGTATGAAATGAAATGCATCGTTCATGGAGACGGTAAGCCGTACGTACGCATGAACGCTACTTTCATTTCTTTTCCGTATTTTATGGAATGGAATAATAATGATATAAAGGTATATTCTAATTCCAATATAATATCATATATAATATCATTAACTCCATCTTTTATATGTCCCACATATGGCATTAATAAATCAAATCACTTTGGGGGGGCGGTAGTCCGCACTTCCTAAAATGAAGATATCGCGTTTACCCATAATGGAAACCATAAAGGTATGCCATAAATGAAAAATACAGAAGCGTACAGAAAAAATAAACATATTATATGTCATATATAAATATAGTGACATCTTAATGGCCACCTTTTATGGTGTGTTAAGAATATTGAATAATCATCATTTCGTGAGACAGAATTTCGCCATCCACGGAAACAGTGTGTTCTTTAACCATTATATGTAGGTGTGTGTAAGTGTATCTCTAACATTCTTATAAAAACATACTAGTATATTTAATATACTGGTTTTGTTACAAAATAAATGAATAAAAAGAGTTGATGGGGTTGGAGAAGCAAAATAAAACAAGAGAACATTAGAGAAGACTTTACCTTTAAATCGGGAACTCCTCTAGGTTTAAACCAAAATGGTTTCTTGAAGAGCATTCAGCCTAAGGTAAGTCTTATAGGATGAATAGAGGGATGTGGAGAGATAAAATGAGAATATTTTGGCCGATCCAATGGCTTGAGCAGTGTGGGTAAGGAGGTAGTGGTGGGGGCCTTCTATAAGAGGGAGGAGGGGCACTCTTGGAATGCCAAGAAATGTTACATTATTTTAATATGAGTTTCGAATTTAAAAGGTCCCGCATTGATATATTTCGAGGATAAGGTGATAAGGGTTCTAAATATACTCATCCAATAGGTTTTTGACAAGAGTAAGTCATAGAGTTTACATTATCTTTTCATTTTATTCAAATTGTTCATTAATGAGATAATCGCTACATCATCATGATGTCATAAATAAATTAATTTATTTAATGTATAAAAATTATAAAACAAATACTATGATGTAGGAAATTTTTTTATATTAATAGTTATTTTTTATAGTATAAGAGATCATTTACATGAACAAAACTAAATTTTTTTTACTCGTGTGATACATTCTTTAGTGATATTCTCTTTTCTTTAAAAATAAAACGATAAAGTGTCACTTTCACCCAAAATTGATTCCATGGGGTCCCTAAGTTTGGCACAAGGAATCCCATGGTCGGCCATGACACAAAAAGTAGCATTAGGACACATTTTTGGGTAATTTTTTATTTTTATTTTATTATTTTATTATCCTTAACTACCCGATTACTAATTAATCACGATAATTAAAGATAATTACCGTCGTTACTATTAATAATGTCCAAAAACAAAAGAGTATTAATTACATAATTTTTAACTTATGATTCCGAATATGGAATCCATTTTACAAAATTACAAACATAGAAATTGAAATAATTAATTTAAAAATAATTCCCGTTGTCAAAACAAATAGCGGGTTTTTTGAAACAATATCTTTGTAATGTTTGGCACTTGTTTATGCCCAATTACAATGTGAAATTAATTATAATGACCACCATTGGATTAAATGGTAAAAATATATTATAATTAATCTTTAAAAAAAATTAAAAAGATAATCTAACCGTATAATTAAATTAGATGAAAAAGTAGTTTTGATGTAAAATGCAGTATTTTTCACTATTCATTAAAAAATGAACATTGTCAGAAAAACACCAAAAAATTTTCTAAAGTAAATATCAATGTACCAATCATAAATAATAAGTTTATTTTGACAAATCGAGCTTATAAAATTGTCAAAAGTTTGATTTAAAAATGGTTTTCCATCAAAAGGTAGTAAAACAATCTTTTAAAAATATTAGAGTATTCCATGATTAAGTTTGGATTTATTCTATTTTTAAACCTCTTAAAACACTATCTAACTCATAAATATACATAGATAAGAAAATATATTATTCATTACTTACTTGGGATGTTACATCCTTCCCCCCTTTAGAAAATTGTGTCCCCACAATTTATTTTCTTATCGAATAAGTCGGGTTATTTATCCCTCATTGAATTTTCATATTCCCATGTTGCATCTTCACTCATGTGGTTTTTCCACAAAACCTTTACTTGATGAATCACCTTATTCCGTAAAAATTTCTCCCTATGGTCAAGAATCTGGACTGGTTATTCCTCATAAGATAGGTTCACTTCCAATTGAACTACCTCTCGACTCAAAACATGAGATGGATCTGGCATGTACTTCTTTAACATTGAAACATGAAAAACATTGTGTACCTGAGATAAACTCAGAGGTAAAGCCACTCAGTACAAAACTGATCCAACTCTCTCCAGAATTTTGTATGGTACAATGAACCTTGGACTCAGCTTTCCTTTCTTACTAAATCACATCACACTTTTCCATGTAGATACTTTGAGAAAAACATGATCGCCTACCTCAAAAGAGAGATCCTTCCTCCTATTGTCCGCATAACTTTTCTACCTTCTCTGAGCTGTTCTCATGTGTTTCTATATCAGTTTATCTTTTTCTGACAACTCTTCTACCAATTCCAGTCCCATCAACTTCCTTTCACCTACTTCATCCCAAAAAGCCGGAGTTCGACACTACTTCCCATATAATGCTTCAAATGGTGCCATCTGTATACTAGAATGAAAATTGTTTTTATAAGAAAACTCAACCAAAGAAAGATGTTGGTCCCAACATCCCTGGTAATCAATCGAAAAAGCACGTAGCATATCCTCCAAAGTCTGAATTGTTCATTATGACTGCCCATCTGATTGAGGATGAAAAGTTGTACTAAAATTTAATTCAGTACCCAATGACTTCTGAAGGCCTTTCCAAAAGTTAGAAGTGAACCTGGGATCACAGTAAGATACAATGGAGAGAGGAACTCCATGTAACCTGAATGTCTACTTAAGATAAAAATGGGAAAGTTGGTCTAGGGAAAACGTATCTCGTATGGCAAGGAAATTAGCTGATTTAGTCAAGCGGTCAACAATAAACCAGATTGCATTATTACCTTGAGGTGTCTTTGGCAATCCCACAACGAAGTCCATGGATAAATTCTCCCATTTCCACTCTAGCACTGGTAAAGGCTGAAGCATCTCTTTCAGTAACTACCGCTCTGCTTTAACCTGTTGACAAGTAAAACCCTTCACAGTAAAATCAGCAATATCTTTTTTCATTACATCCCACCAGTAATACTCCCGAAGATCTCTATACATCTTAGTACTGCCTGGATGAACTGAAAACGGAGAACTATGAGCTTCACATAACAACTCTCTCTTCAACTGTGAATCACAAGGCACACATAATATCTTCCCAAATCTCAAAACCAAATCATTATCAATGTTGAATTCAAGCAACTTACCCTTCTGAACCAGCTCTACCTTTTTCTGCAACTCAATTTCTTGCTTTTGTGCTTGCTTAATTCTGTCTGATAGAGAAGATTTCACTGATACCTGAAACAAAACAGAAGGACATCCTGCACCAACAACTTCTATGCCAAATTTCATCAAATACTTAACCAAAGGATCATGTTCCAAATGCAACATTGTTGATGAAGCATTACTTTTTCGACTCAAAGCATCAGCCACTTTATTTTCTTTTCCCGGATGGTAATGAATTGTACAATAATAATCCTTGATTAATTCTAGCCATCTCATCTGTATCATGTTCGATTCTTTCTGAGTGAATATATACTTTAAACTTTTGTGATCGGTATATATTTCACACTTTACACCATACAAATGATGCCTCCAAATTTTTTAAGCGAAAAAAACAGTAGCTAATTCCAAATCATGTGTAGGGTAATTTACCTCATGAGTTTTCAACTAACGTGAAGCGTAAGAAATTACCTGATCATTTTTCATTAGGAGGCAACCAAGTCTATTTATTGAAGCATCGTTGTAGATAACAAACTCACCATTCCTGGAAGGTAGCTCCAAAACTGGAGCATTCACGAGTCTTCTTTTCAACTGCTGAAAACAATCATCACATTCTTTTGTCCAGATAAACTTAACACCCTTTCGAGTTAGAATAGTCATTGGAATAAATAACTGGGAAAGTTTTTTAACAAAACTTAGGTAATAGCCTGCCAAACCAAGGAAGCTACAAATCTTAGTTACATTTGTGGGTTTTGTCCATTCTTCAACAACCTTTGTTTTTGCAGGATCAACAGTTATTCCATATTTAGAAACAATGTGACCAAGGAAAGAAATTTGTTGCAACCAAACTCACACTTTCTGAATTTCCCATAAAATTTATTTTCTTTTTAGGTTTTAAAAATAACCCTTAAATGTATTTCATGATCCTATTTACTTTTAGACAACACCAAAATATCATCAATGAAAACAACCACAAACTTATCCAAGAACTCATGGAAAATTCTATTCATATGGTCCATGAATACAGCAGGTGGATTGGTTAGCCCAAAAGGCATTACTGCAAATTCATAATGTCCATATCTTGTATGAAATGCGGTATTCGGAATATCTACTTCATTTACATTCAACTAATGGTACCCCGATCTCAGGTCAATCTTTGAAAAAAACTGAGCTCCCTGGAGCTGATCAAACAAATCATCAATATGAGGAAAAGGATATTTATTCTTAATAGTGATGTTATTCAAGGCTCTATAATCAATGAAAAGTCTCGTAGAACCATCTTTCTTTTTAACAAATAATACAGGAGCACCCCATAGTGATGTTCTAGGTCGAATGAAACCTTTCTCTAATAAATCTTGAAATTGCTCCTTCAACGCTAAAAGTTCAATTTGAGCCATTCGATAAGGGGGTTTTGAAATTAGCTTAGCATCAGGAACTAAGTAAATAGTAAATTCAACTTCCCGATCTGGTATTATTCCAGGAAACTCATCCGGAAAAACATCAGGATACTCATTTACCACTGGCACATTCTTAATCTGAATGGATCCTTTGTTTTCAAAAATATGTGCAAGGTAACATTCATTTCCATCTTTTACAAGTTTCTTAGCCTATTGATATGTTATCAATAGTAAGGGTTAATTCTTGTACACAAACTGAAAGTCTTTCTGAAAAGAAACTTCTTTAGCTCTATAGTCAATCTTAGCATGGTAAATAGAGAACAAATCCATACCCAAGATAACATCAAACTCTACTAGAGGTAAAACAATAAGGTTTGCAAATATGTTCTTTCCACAGATAAGGATAGGAAGATTCTTATAAATTCTTTTTGCCTCAACATTTCCCCCATGTTTTTTTACCACAAGTTCAGGAGTCATTTCTTGAGATGGAATTCCCAATTTACTAGAAAGTTTTTCATAGATGAAAGAATGTGTAGACCCCAAATCAAACAACATATTGGGATAATCTGAAAAAACAAACAAAGTACCTGATACCACTTCATTTGATGGCCCAACATCTGCTGAAGGAGTTGCAAAGGATTTCACCACCCATTTATGCTTTTAGTCTAACTGCTTCCCATCACTGAATATCTTTATCAGGCACTCATTTTCATAGTGACTCATCTCATTTCACTTAAAACATTTCACTAATTGTAAATAAAATTTGCTCTTACCATAACCTTGATCTTTTCCAGTG
Organism: Viscum album; assembly: GCA_963277665.1. Lineage (NCBI taxonomy): Eukaryota > Viridiplantae > Streptophyta > Magnoliopsida > Santalales > Viscaceae > Viscum > Viscum album. Next base: position 794,492,430 of record OY728126.1, on the reverse strand, counting down.
CAATCACGAGCCTTATGTCCCATACTACCACATCGATAGCACTTTCTAGAATTCAAAAGACATTCCCCTGCATTCTTGTTACCACATTTATCCCAAACTGGAAACTTAGTTTTCTTACCATCATACCTTTTTGAATAATTCTTCCCTTTCTCCTACCACCTCGGTCTCTTCTTCTGTTGGTTGTTTTAGAACACTTGATCATCGGAAAACTCTATTTCCACCTTCTCATCACATCGAACAAGCTTTTCATAACTCTTGAACTCGTGAAAAGCTAAAGCCCTTCGATATTTTGGATTTAATCCTGGGTAAAAAAGATTTATTTTACTATCATTTCTCAGATAAAATTTGGAGCATACCTTTCCAATCGAGTGAACCTTTCTTCATAAGCATCCACTGAGTCTTCCTCTTGCCTCAATTCCAAGAATTTTTTTTCCATCCTATGTCGAACAACCTTAGGAAAATACTTCTCAAGAAACATACCTTTGAATTCATCCCCATCGGGAGCATCAATCTCATCCGCGTCTCTGATATTTTTAACCATCGACCACCAGTGATCTACTTCACCCTCCAAACGGTAAATTACAATACTAACCTTTTTATTGTCTGAACACCCCATGACATTGAAAATCTTCTCCAGTGCTTTAATCCACCCTTCAGCTAACACATGGTCAGATGATCCTATGAATGATGGGGGATGTTGCCTCATGAAATGTTCCACCATTGACATGTTCCTCTGCGGTTGATCTGGCTGATCTCATGCATGGATACCACCACCATTTATCGCTTGAGTCAACTACGCCATTACTACAACAAACTATTCAGTTCCAATTCAGACCATCTCAGGATGCTAATTCGGATGGTCATTTCCTTCTGTATGCCTTCCTAGCACTGCTTCCCTATTTTCTCTATAAAAAACCATTATGAACAAACATGTCTTAGATGAAGCAACATGGTAATATTCAAATGCTATATCATTTCAATTTTACCATGAAAAAGATTTGGATAATCATTTAATAGATTTATAACTCATAAAGTTATCTAAACCGACCTCTGATACCAACTATAAGGCCCTAGCCTTAAACATTATTTAGTCTTGAGATATTTCAAGAATACACCTTGAGGATCTTTTCAGGTTTAGAGTTTTAGAGAATTAGATCATAAATCATGCATTACATTCCACATTTAAACAAAGTGGTCAAATAAAATATAGTTCTCATTTTTCCAATCAACAGAAAAATAATTAAAATAAAACATGGATTCTTTATTGACACTTCCTTGATGCTATCATCACATCATATACCTTTACCTTGACCTGTTAAAAACATTTCAAAAACATGGGATGAGCATAAAAAGCTCATTAAGGGATATAAAAGTATGAAATAAAACATTAGTCCATGTATGAAATCATACACTACTCATAAAACATAAGAATTTTAACATACCTCGTAAAATCATGAATAAATCGTAGAAATCATAAGACATAACGGTATTTTGAGGCATTCATAACATTCTTGCGTAGGGAGTAACCCTCATGGTTATGTTTGGAATACCTATCATAGTATATTCCCTAAATCTCTTCGGAGAAACCTTAACGTTTAACCCATTCGTGTTACCCAGTGCATTGGAGAGCTATATCGAGCTCACCCGCCCTTAGTTTATCATGGAACCACCCATCTTCATAACAATTCCCAAGAACCATAACATAATCGTATCACATAAAACATGCATAAAGGAAACATAACATTTACACATTTCAATCACAAGATATCAATACAACACATTGATATAATAAAAACATTATGAAAACCATTTTCAATACCAAAATAAATGAAAAGTAAAACATTGTATTTATATTTCATTTTAAAAAAAAATATGGCTTGTAAAGGAAGCCAAAACTCAAATAATGGTCACCTTGGTGGAGAAGTCGTTGTCGCCGCATACGTAGGACAAAAAAACATTCCTTTTGTGTTTTAGTAAAACGCTTCGTATAAAAAAGAGTCATTTTGAATAGACGTAAAAGTCAAAGGGGTTTATACACCGTATAAAAGAAAGTTGTGTATAAAACAAAATATTCCTCAATGAATGGAGATTGAGACGAAGTCCCTTACCTCGTATCCAACTTGACTCGATCATTCTTTAATAATTGGAATAATAAACTTGAGTTAATTTCAACTTTCTTAAAGACCTTTTTCAAGTTCATTGTTTCATTAATATAACTTATTACCATGTTATGAACACTATGTAATAATTTAAGTTAATAATGGTCATTTTGTCGATCATTGGTACTTGAGTCAAAAATAATAACTTTATAATTACAAGTTGTTCATGTGGTAAAATATCAATTATATCAAAAATTATATTAATGGTGTAAATATCACATATATCATATATATCCATTATATACATTCATTTATAATATTACATAACATTTAGGGGTAATAAATTAAATGCACCGTTCATGGAGACGATAAGTCGTACGTACGCATGAACACTACTTTCATTTCTATTTTGTATTTTATGGAATGGAATCACAATGATATAAAGGTATGTTATAATTCCAGTATAATATCATATATAATATCATTAACTCCATCCTCTATACGTCCCACGTATGGAATTAACGAATCAAATCACATTTAGGGGTTGTAGTCCTCACTTCCTAAAATGAAGATATCACGTTTACCCATAATGGAAACCATAAAGGTATGCCATAAATAAAAAATACAGATGCTTAAAGAAAACATAAATATATCATATATCATATATAAATATATTGACATCTTAATGGCCACCTTTTAAGGTGTTATAAGAATATTGAACAATCCTCATTTCGTGAGGCAGAAATTCGTCATCCACGGAAACAGTATGTTCTTTAACCATTAGATGTATATTTGTGTAAGTTTAGCTCAAAAAATTCTTATAAAAACATCCTAGTATATTGAAGATACTGGTTTTGTAACAAAATAAATGAATAAAAAGAGTTTAGGGGGTTGGAGAATCAAAATAACACAAAATAACATTAGAGAAGACTTTACCTTTAAATCGGGTAACTCCTCTTGGTTTGAACCAAAAAAGATTCATGAAGAGCTTTCTGCCTAAGATAAGGCTTCTAGGATGAAGAGATGTATTTGGAGAGATAAAATTATTAGATTTTGGTCGTGCCAATGGATTGAGATGTGTGGGTAAGGAGGTAGAGGTGGGGGCCTTTTATAAGATGGAGGAGGGGCACTCTTGGAAAGCCAAGAAATGTTACTCTATTTTAAAATGAGATTCGGATTTAAAAGGTCCCACATTGATATATTTCGAGGATAAGGTGATAAGGGTTCTAAATATACTCATCCAATAGGTTTTTGACAAGTTTATGTCTTAGATTTTACATTATCTTTTCATTTTATTCAAATCATTCATTAATGATATAATCGATGCACCATCATGATGTCATAAATAAATTAATTTATTTAATGTCTAAAAATTATAAAACAAATACTATGATGTATGAAATATGTTTAGATTTCCAATTAATATTTATAGTCTAAGAGATCATTTACACATACAAAACAAAAAATGTTTTACTCAGGTGATACATTCTTTAGTGATATTCTCCTTTCTTTAAAAATAAAATGATAAAGTGTCACTTTCACCCAAAAGTGATTCCATGGGGTCCCTAAGTTTGTCACAAGGCATCCCATGGTAGGCCATGACACAACCAGTAGCGTTAGGACACATGTTGGGGTCATTTGTTATTATTATTATATTATTTTATTATCCTTAACTACCCGATTACTAATTAATCACGATAATTAAAGATAATTACCCTCCTTACTATTCATAATGTCCAAAAACAAAAGTCTTAGTTACATAATTTGGACCTTCTAGTTCCAAATATGGAATCCATTTTACCAAATTACAAACATAGAAATTGCAATAATTAATTTAAAAACAATTCCTTTTGTCAAAACAAATAGCGGGTTTTTTTGAAACAATATCTACGAAAAGTTTGGCACTTTTTTATGCCCAATTCCAATGTGAAATTAATTCTAATGACCACCATTGAATTAAATGGTAAAAATATATTCTAATTTCACTTTAAAAACAATTAAAAAGATAATCTAACCATATAATTAAATTAGATGAAAAAAGTAGTTTTGATGTAAAATGCAGTATTTTTCACTATTCATTAAAAAATGAACATTGTCAGAAAAATACATAATATTTATCCAAAGTAAATTTCAATTCCCAATCATAATTAAAAAGTTTATTTTGACAAATAGAGATTATAAAATTTTCAAAAGGTTTATTTAAAAATGGTTTGACATCAAAAGGCAGTAAAATAATCTTTTAAAAATATTAGAGTACTACATGCTTAAGTTTGGATTTATTCTCATTTTAAACCTCCTAAAACACTATCTAATTCATAAATAGAAATATATAAGAAAATATATTATTCATTACTTACTTGGGATGTTACACATTACATAGGAAATTTTGGAACAAATTAAAACATAGAATCATAAAACATTGTTCAATGATAAAACCATCAAGATAACATGGTGGAAAAAGTTCCAAAATGAATTAGAATCAATCCATTTCCAAACATTAAATATCATGATAAAAAACATTACCTAATGAATTGGAGAATTATATAGGTTCACCCATCACAATCATTTCATTATCATGCTTAAGTGTGCCACATATATCATAGAACATGGATTCATTCATCATCATAAATAATACCACAATTATGGAGTGTTTAATAAATATATTTAAGTATGTATTAAAAATTTATATGTGCATATATTTGAACACCCTTGATAGGAAATGGGTATGGTATTCACTATACAATTATTTTATCAAGGAAAGACGTAGGGAAATTTCGACAGTATAATGGCACCACTTAGAGAATAATAAAATGGGTTGATGAGTGAGAAAGGGTTATTTAATAACTTATATATAAAATGGGAAGTAATAGGGTCATGGTTTGATATATCTTAACATTAGAAATTATTAATAATATGCATAAGGAATTGAAGAAACATGAATAATGAAAATAATCCTAAATGGTATTTGGCATGATAATATGTGTACATAAAAGTTCATAGGAGGATTCATGAGAGTGAAAGAATAAATAATTGCATATAAATAAAATTTATAGTAATAGAAATATTGAATAATATATCCAAACCAGATCAATCTGAAATTAATAAGAAAAATATAAAAATGGGTGCTTGAATAAAAAGAGATGAGTAAAATACATTACAAAATATTAGAATAATAATGACATAGATAAAGATAAAAATGAGAGAGGCTAAATTATATATCATTAAAATAACATAAATTGGAATGTAATGGAATGATTATAAATAAATTAAAATATTAAAAATTGAAATTAAGAATACTGATATCAAATAATGTAATTGAATTTAAAGGAGGATAGAAAGGTCCCTTATTTGAGTATGTATCTCCAAATGCGTGGGAGGGGATTCTTTAGAGCATGATGGCACCCTGATAGGACCCCATAGAGTATAGTGAAGAGTATGGACATAATCCAAGGAGTTTGAGTGAATAGAAATGAAAGATTGTGTGTGTTTATATCAGTAAAGAGGGGGGGGGGCTTCTTTATTATTTAGGTTTTGGACTCCACATAATAAAATATCCAAAACCAAATACTATCCTATGTGTTTTTACCATGATTTCAATAAAATTAGAGTGGTTTTTATTATTTTATTATTTAAATGTCTTAAATTATTTAAATAATAACCATACTTATGTGAAGGTGAGACACTCTTAAAGAAATGATTTTAAAACCATAAATTATATTATTAGTTATGGAGGATTCATAATGGATTTAAAAAATATATCAAATAAACTTAAAATAATATTATTTTAATGTGAAAACATTTATTTGGTCTTGGATCCCATTTATACCAATTATTATATCACTTTTAGTTCATTATGACATCATTAAACACAAAGTATATTTATACGATATTGAAATTTTATCCAAAAATTTGATTGTCTTAAATAAATTGAAATATTCACCATTTGATAATTTCAACATTATAATTACAAATAATAATACTCGATTAATTTAATTAATTTTCAACGAATTTTAATTTTCAATTTTGGAAATTAGATGAGTATTTGTTAAGAAATACTGCGGTTATGACAATAATTATTTTTGAACCATTTTAAAAATTACATTTGACTTCATAAAAATTATATGATCATTAATATTTTAAAAATATACTTAATAATAATAATTTATTTAAATATTAAATATTTGAAAAATCCATTAATTGGTCAAAATAAATTCTTTAATTGAATACTACCCAAAATGATTTGTGTTTTATTGAATCAAAATATAATTTTTATCAAACTAATTGCTTAATCATTTATAAAGTAAAAACAATAAATATGATCCTAATTAAAATGAAAAGGAATTATAAATATTCATAATATTATGGTTAATTTTTTTCTCATTTTTTAATATATTTTTACCCTTATTTAACCAATTTTATTTTTATGGAGTAAATTAGTATTTACTACATTAACTATTCATATTTTACAAAACTTTGGTTGAATTTATTAGCTGGTATTAATTATAATGATCCAAAATATAGAATCCATTTTATCAAAAACAATTCAAACTGATGGAATGATATAATTTAATATGAAACCTTTAAGCAAAATTGAAAGTATTTTTCCTAAAAAAAAAACAATTTCCAAGTAAAATATGTTTTCGCTTTAACTATATAAATATTAATATTCATTACACGGATTTAAATTCATAAATATAGATTTGTAATATAAAAAAATAATTTTATATCATTTATCATAAAAGGATATTTAAATAAATTACAAAGGATAATCCTTGTGAGTTTTAAAATAGTTTTTAGAAAATTAAAATTTTAATCCTAATAATAAACTTGTATTAAAATAAAGTATAAGGATGATTTAGATGTAATAAGTTTAATTAAATAAGACTCTGTAATACTTATTTTTCCTTGAAATATAATTTTAAATAATAAATGTAATTTTAAATTAATTCCTTTAAAAAATGAAATGCCAACTTCATAGAAAAATAGAATTTTTTACTATTTACTAAAAATTTATATTTTTAGAAAAAAAATATATCAAATGTTCCCCCTAATATAATTAAAAAATGGTGTTCATTTTATCAAATAGAATTTATAAATGTTCTAAAAAATAATTATAATCTTCATAAAAATATATTTTAAATAAAAAAATTAAATTATCAAAAATTGATTGATTATTTATTAAGAATATATAAATATATTTAAGATATATTTATATATATATATATTTCATAAATTAGATAATCCTAATTATTAAAAAAATTAATGGAAGGATAAAATTTTCATACTCAAATAATCAATCTTTTAATGGGTTTTATGTTGTGTATTACATATGCTATCAAACATAGTATTCTCTTTAAAAAAACTCAAGGTGTAACATCATATCAACAACATATAAAATTTGAGATGGCCATTGAGAAACTTGGAAGCCTGAATGGGATTTAGAATTCATATATCAACCATATGGTAGAAAATCGTATTGAGGTAATCATTATCAATAGTGAAAAGAATAGGTAAAAGAGGATACCCCTATTTGACCCATCTGGAGAAAGTATAATAACCATTAGAAGATCCATTAATAAGAACCAAAATATTAGTAGATACAAAAATACAATTCACCCAACTATTGAAAGTATTGTTAAACCTAAAACTTTATAGCACATTAAATATGAAATTCCAGTTCATAGTGTCAAAGGATTTCTTTATTTCAAGTTTATGGGATAGGTTTTGACTTATGATTGTATTTATGAAAATATTTACAAATTTCGATGCTATGTCAATGTATTCATGAATGAATATACCTTTCAAAAGTGAAAATTTATTCTACGATATGATTTTATTAGTGATATAATCCATCCTATTTTCAAGAATACTACTAATAATCTTGATTTTAAATTTAATAAGAGAAATTGTCTTGAAGAGTTGAATCGCACAATTATTTTCAATATTTGGGATTAGGGAAAGAAATTGGTCATTGAGACCCTAAGGAATAATTCCTATAATAAAGAAATAGGAAAAATAAGCATCAAAACAACCACATTTATGATATCCCAATACTTATAGAATAATAAATTAGTATATTCATCAATGATATGAGCACCAGTAGAGTCGAGACTAGTTACAGTTTCCTTAAACTCAAATTCAAGAGGAACAACAATAAACATGGTGTTGCTTTCAACCTCAAAAATTATTGGAATAATACCTTTCTTTAATTCCCCCACAATTTTAGGGTCATTGAATAGGATTGAAAAATATGTAAAAGTGTGATATGAAATCATCTTCATTATCTAAATGATTCAATCCCCCTCTTTCAAAAATATAGGTGGCTTATAATCTTTTTGAAACCTTTGTATAGAGTTGATTTTTTTCCCCTTATTTAATTCATCTTACCTTAAAGGTTTCAGTTTGAATCCATTCTTTTATTGAGATAAGATAATTTATCTTAGTAGAAATTCCAACCTCTTGAATAAGATCATAACTGAAATAATTATTAGTGGCTTTTTCTTGTATATAATGAAGGGAATCTCAAAGTGTTTTAATTTTTGTATCTACACTGCTAAAATTTTACTTGGTCCATTCCTTTAATTTTCATTTTAAGAGCTTCAGTTTAATAACACACGCAGTATAATCATCACAACATCTCATTGTATTTTGAAAATCTCCGATGATTCTATCACATTAGACATGAGAGGACCATGAATTATTAAATCTAGAGGGAAGTGGAAAACACTACCCCATTGATTTAAAACAAATAGGGATAGGATAATGAAGATTTTTGATCTTATAAAGAACAACATTGGAGATTGAATAAAATTTACCAAGAGAATTGTTATTGGTAAAGGAACACTCTAACTTGCATGAAACCATTTTTTTAATATTCCTTCTCTACCAAGTACACCTGTAACCAACCTGGTTGATTTCATCCAGCTCATTATCCTCTATAGTGGTTGTCACAGACCTATCCCCGGTTGACCCTGAACCAGTCTCCTGAACCAATCCATGAAATTTCCTGAGGGGCGTTCCTAATCCCCCCAAGATGACAAATATTGTTGGTCATCAAACATAAAACCAATGGGAATGATTTCGGCCCAAAACTAGGATCAAATAAACCAAATAGATAAACAAGTAAATAAAGTCTAATGATAAAAATAAAAACTAGAATCAGAAATAAAACAAAACTGCACATACCTATATGTGACCTTCAAGGTCACCACCCAACTCAAAACCAAGTTAACTCTAAGTGTGATCAAACTCTAATGTAACTTGAAACTAAAAAGTGAACGTATGGGTAAGCACTAAAATTCATAGTAGGAAAACACCACAAAATTCATACCTTTCCTTCCATAAAACAATCCATTAATGTTTCTTTTAAATACAGATATAAATATAGGGTTGTCACATTTTCATAAAACAATAATCGTTTCCCCATTTTAAATTCCAACAAAAAAATAACTCATTTTCCAAAACCAGCTGCATTTTGAAACTGAAAACCAAAATAGGTGATACCAAAACTATTCTAAAATAAAACAGGTAAATATTTCTATCTAGAAATAAACTAGTATAATAGAAATTAAACAATAAATATAAATGTTTATGTAACCAAGGGTGATCCTAAACATCCCTAGAATACCCTTTTACATACTCAATTTCAAACCACCTGTTGGAGTATGGTGAAGCTCCAAAGTCTATAACCAACTGGCCACCCTAAAACAAACCAAATCAAGTGGAAAATCCCACCTAGCCTAACAACCAATCCAGGGGGTATTAACCCATCAAATCAGGTTTGATCATAAACTATCACTAGATAATCTAAAATACACCTAGGAACCCATGGTGGTAGTAATACTATGTAAGTAGGAGGCCCTCACATGCATGACTCATCTTACCTTCCACCACCGCACTTTCCAACCCCAAACACAGACACATTATATGATAACCCATTAAGGTATATCTTTCCTATAGTGGTACCCAATATATATATATATATATATATATTAACATTTATATGGAACATCATCCATGGTACAGATCGGGCCAACATACATATAACCATTTAAAACTTTTCACAAAAGCTTGAGGTTTCCAAATAGGCACCCAATCTCAAAAACATGGTCATTTCAAAGATTCAGCATGAACATTACACTAGACCTGGAAGTTATAAATGGTCCCTTAGGTTGAAATATCTAATAAATTTACTGAGAAATTTTTAAAAACACCACTTTTAGATTTAAAAAGAAAAATGGGGACTTAAGATGAAAAACATGCATGAAATCTATTCACAATTACCAAACAATCTTTACTATTTGAACTCACACCAGATTATGCTTTATGTAGAAATAGGGCCAAACCCAACTAACACCTTTAAATCCATTTTGTTGAGCCCACACAGAGATCCAACCTCATTTAGAAAAATAATAACCCTTTATAAATCCAATACTTCAATAAAACCCCAAACTAAGGCATCACATTAATTTGTTTACACATCCATGTGTGCACTCGGTGCACCCATGGATGCGCCAAAATCTAGTGATACTACCAACAAAGAATAAGTGACTTAAAAACCTTTTCCATGAAGCACCCATTTCCTTGAAAACCATTTCAAACCATCCACCTTATTTAAAAACATAAAACCATCCCCTTGGGAATCATTAAACTATTCCAAAAATATTTTATCAAATTTAAAAAACAATACCATTTCAAAATAAACCACGTTTTAAATAATTCATTCAAAAAAACATGACATGCCGCACACATTCCTTTTGAAAATTAAATTTCACATTTGAGAAAATATGATACAAGAAGGGAAGTATTCTAAAGTGTCATATTCAATTGACTGCACGTCAATGTGTGCACCTAGTGCACCCATAGATGTGATTTCATCCAATAACACCCTCCAAATTCCAAGAAAGGAAAAAACCAATTTTTATTTTCAAACCAAAACATTTTTTCACCAAACCCATCAATTTAACATAATCTCAAAAGGTGAAAATGAACATTTTTAAAGACAAGGGAAGCTTTCCAAAACAACTTACAATCGACTACACAAAACCCCATATCACACATAAAATCCCAAATCAAAATCCGACTATCTTAAAGTAACAATTCAAAGGGGAAATACCACAAAAATAATATAATTTCACTATCAAAACACAATTTACATTTGACCAGACACATTCAACACATATAGACATAAGAATAATTGAATATTTACTTCAATAAATATTTCTAAAAAATTGTACTATCGAGAAAACACCATAATAATTTTACTACGTGTGTGACCAGGGTGCAAACCATACACACTGATTTTACTAAACATGATTGATCACTTAACGAAACACATTGGGCTTAAGAAAGAATAAACATATACAGGGAACACATCAAGATATATTTTTAACCAATTATAAAAATCTATTAATGCTATAAAATACCTATTAGTTATACCAAGAAGAAGAAAATGGTGTAAAAAAATTTGAAGTAACATAAGAACCAATGGATCACATCAGAATGAAAATGGATTGAAACACCTACCTCAAACCAAGAGAGGACGTGACAGAATCTCATTGGAATGGAGAACAACACCACACAGACCAATCGCACACATAAAATAATGAAAAAAATGTCCAAATTGTAATTCATACCATTAAGGTGTGTTTAAATTGAAGGAAATACCCTAAAACAATGTGGGGGGGGGGAATACTGGAGAAGGGTTGTCGGATAGGGAGGATTCTCCGGAGAAGACCACAATCGGTCGGAGTTGGTGATGTAGTAGGGGGAACCGCCAGAAGTGTGTCAAGGAAAAGGTCAGACTATGAGGGGTGCAGTTGCAGGACGGAATGGCGAGGGGAGGTCAGACCATGAAGGGGCCATATGGTTGGAGTGCAGATGGATGAGGTCGGGAGCACAGAGGGGTCAGGTCGGGAGCGTGGAGGGGTGAGATTGAGAGTGTGGTAAGGGTGTTGTTGTCCAGTGCATGGCGAAGGGAAGTGAGGGTGGTGGGTGAGAGCCATAGGGAAGGGCGGCAGGAGTGCGAAGGGGTACGAGAGGCAAGGGGAAAGAACTAGGGAAGGGGGTCTTGGCGTAGCAAGTAGCACAAGGAGGGTTAGAGTTCCCCAATTATTTTCAATTTATATATAATAATAATAATACATTAATCATAATAATAATTATAGTAGGAATAATCAAAATAATAATAATAATAATAATAATAATACAACAACAACCACAACAACAACAAAAACAGTAATAATGCAATAATAACAATAATAATAATAATAATAATAATAGAAATCATAAAATAATAATAATAATAATATAATAATAACAATAATAATAATAACCAATACAATTTCAATATTTGGAATATTAATTAATATTATACTAATAGTAATAATTTCATTCATTTTATTTTAAATAATAGAAATATTCATAATAATTTTTTAATAATTTTATTAATTACAATTTTAAATAATAAAAATATTATTAATAATTATTAATAATAACAATATTATTTCCTACATATTAATATTATTATTATTACGTTTTAAACATTTAACTTATTTCATTTACAAAAATCATTTTTAATTTCAAACGTTAGACATTTGTGTGGGCACCCGGTCTGATTGGGCTGTTACCACCCACTGTGTGGTGACCGCACATAGGTCTAAAACCCACTAAAATTAGTAAACATAAAAAACATTAGACCTGCTCTCAACCCGAGCCTCTAAAATAGAACCTAAAGCCACAAAATAATAAAATAAAAGTAAATTTAAAAGTCGGGGTGTGTAAATTCCCCCCACCGAAGACACTTTCTACACCTATAATGTTACTCTGGCGAACGATAGACAGAACATGAATCCATGCCCGAATGGAACTGAATGAAACCACAACAAAAGGGAATGAGATAAAATGAGAGGGTTCTCCCCACCAAAAGAACTCAACTAGCGTGTAAATTTAACACCTAAACATACAACCATGGGAGGGAGTGACGTGGGAACTCCCAACCAATCCAAACTAACTTCAATAGAACGTGTGAAGAAACACCTTCGCTGAAACATAGAACTCTCAACCTAGACCACAACCCCCTAACACTAGATAAAAACCTTCGAGTAGAACATAACCAAAGTAGTGAACCTGTGCATAACTAGAGATATCGATTTTTCCACAGGCACTTACATATTCAAATAAACACAGCTAAACTTGGATCAACCCATAAAAGAGTCAAACAAAAAATAAAAAAACATATGATTCAGAAGACCCCATTCAGAAAAACAAGATTATTTAGATTAAAATAGATCAAGTTCATCACATCCCCCATTGAAATTATGGACATACAATGATAGTAAAACATTAATAGTAGAAAAACAAGAATGAAAAGACTTTAAATGTTACACTGCCAACACGAAACAAAAAACATGGACAAAGGATTCACACCCCCGGTAACTCCTGACTATGTGTGAGATTTACCCCAAGGCGTGTGCCTGGGGATCTGATGGATAAAGCATCTCCTACCTCACAGTTAGGCACCAGAATCCTCCAATCACAACTTCTTATTTAGGAGACACTTTCTACAAAACATTTATAGATTACATAGACACTCGCAACTATGGCATGTCATCGGAAGGATGAAACATGATTGCTCTGTGTTCCCTAAATATCCACACTAATTTCACACCACTGAACAGTCTTATAAACTGGAAGAGAGAACCACTGTAGAGGACAATTTAAAAATAGATTTTTTGTGGCATAACTTGCTCACCAGATGGAGAGCCTTCACGAGAAACGGGATACACTGGATTGCCAACCATCTTCTCTCCAGAGACCAAATCATTTGAGAATGAATCATCCACCAGTTTATTGAAATGATGGTTCATAGAAGGGAGGACCCACTCCGGGATATCTGGACAATGACCCTCGATGAAGAGAGAAGTATTCATAAAATCCTACGATGCCGCCAATGGAGAAAATGACACAAGTTTCTTGAAATGGTCAATATATTCTTTAACCATCCATTGGACTTGTTAAATATGCATGAGATCTTCCCATTTATTTGTCTTCACCTCTTCAGGTTTGAACCATTGGAAGAATATGACTTTAACGACATCCCATGTCATCCCAAATTTCAATCATGGTGGATAAAACAACTCCCAATAATCCAAATCTAGACCTTTAAACAGACCCATAAGCGCACACACACTGATAGCTACGGGAGTTCCCAATCCCATGAAGATGCACATGACCTCTTCAAGCCACTCTGTTAGCACTAACAGACTCCACTCACCATGAAGGACAAGAAGTGTCTAATATGGACCAAATAAAATAGAATGACTTATTAGAAATCTTATGGACCTTTCTGGGTTTCATTTTCTAAACAACATATAAAACACAAATCCAAAACCAATATCAAGTCTAAGAAACATCAACGAGGTCTCCTTCATCCAAAAACAATTAGATTAAAAACCAAACAAATATTAACACATCAAAAATAATCCCATTCAAAAACCACCCTTAGAAAACAAGTGAAGGTCTATAATTTTGAATAAATGCCCATGAAATCCCATGAACTGTCACATATCTATCCATTCAATTCATTCTATTTCTTTTCCAATTTCAAAAAAATCCAAATTGTCCATCCCAAACGTTTTTTCTATAAAACCAATTTTACCAGTCTCAAAACAATTTAAAAGGAAGAATCATAATTTCCAAAATCCCTTTTTCATTTTCCAAAACTCACTTACACCAGCCATAACCAAGAAAAACACCACTTACACCAAACTACTAGATAGAGGTACTAGTGTCTATGCCCAACGTGGTGACATGCTTGTGAGACACGCCCTAGGTAAGAGATAATACTTGGAGAAACTTGAACCGAGAACTTGGATATCACATGGCTCACTACTCCAGGAAAAATAACAACTTGACATCAGCTTGCCTCCATTTTCATCCCTCAAACTAAAACAATACATAATAATACAAGGACTCAATTCACAGACTACCCAAAGTTACTCGAGTTTTGGAATGAACAAGGGTTTATGATGACCTTGTTATGCATACCTCCCAATTACAAGTCCTAATATCCATCTACCGAACACCCCAAATAATGAGGGCCTCCTCTGATACCATTTTATCTTGAACCAATCCTGGGTAGACCCTGAACTGGTTTCCCAAGCTAGTGTTTGACAAGTCCTGATGGGCGTTCTCGACCCTCCCGGGATGGAAACTAATGTTGAGCATCAAACATTCAAACAATGGGAATGATTTCAGCCAAAAACAAGGATCAAATAAACCAAATTGATAAATTGGTACATAAATACTAATATTATAAATAAAAACTAGTAGTAGAATGAAAAAAATTGTGCATACCTCCATGTGACATTCCAGGTCACCACAGAACCTAGAACCAAGTCCTCTCCAAGAGAGATCCAACACTAATGAAACCTAAAATAGAAAAGATAACGTATGGGTGTTCACTGAAATGATCAGTAGAAAAACCCAACAGAATCTATAAATTTTCTTACATGAAATAGTCCATTAATGTAAGTTTGAAATATAGATATCAATATAGAGTTTTCACATTTTAATAAAATAAAAATCATTTCCCCATATTAATGTCAAAAACAATAAGAATTCACTTTTTAAAACCATCTGCCTTTTGAAAACAAAAACCAAAATAGGTGATACCAAATCTGTGCTAAAATAATACAGGTAAACAGTGAAAACTAGAAATAAACTAGTATAAAAAAAATTAAACAAGAAGTATAAATTTTTAAGTAACCATGGGTGATCAAAAAATCCCTAGAGGACCCCTGGACATACTCAGTTCAGAACCACCTACCATCTTATGGTGAATCTCCTAAGTCTATGACCAACTGGCCACCCTAAAACTGAAAAAATCCATCAGCAAAGACCACCTCGCCTAATAACCAATCAAAGGGGTACCAACCTATCTAATAAAGGTTTATTAGAAATCATCAATTGATCATTTAAAAGATTCCCAGGAACCCATTGTGGTAGTAATGATATGTAAGTAGGAGGCCCACAAACGTGTTACTCATCTTACCTGCCACCACCACACTTCGTTTCCCTAAACAAAACCACTGTATATGATAACCAATAAAGGTATATTCCTCATACAGTGGTTCCCACTAGATATATATATATACACAATCATGTATAAACCACATCATCCACGGTGCCAACCGGGCTGAAATACATATAACCATTTAAAACTTTTCACAAAACCTTGAGGTTTCCAAACAGGCACCCAATACCTAAAACATAATCATTTTAAAGAGTCAACACTAACATTACACTAGATCTGGTAGTTTTAAATTAAACCTTAGGTCGACATGTCAAATGCATTTACTGAGAAAATTTTAAAAATTCCACTTTTAGATTTACAAAGCCAAACATGACCTTAAGATGAAAATCATAATGAATTCTCTTCATAACTACCAAATGGCATGTACTCTTTTAGACCACGCCAAATTATTCTTTAAGGCCAAATGGGACAAACCCAAGGAACACCTTTAATTCCATTTCTTAAATATTAGACAAAGACCCAACCCCATTTAGAAAAATAAGAACCATTTATAAAATGAATCATTCATGAAAACTCCATCTTAAGGAATCACCTTCATTTGTTTCCATATCCATGGGTGCACGTAGTGCACCCATGGATTTTCTAACATCTAGTGAAACACTAAAAATGAATAATAAAATTAAAAATCATTTCCAAAAATCACTCATTTTCATAAAAACCATGTCTAACTATCCACCTTGTTTAGAAAACATAAAACCATCCCCTTGGTAATCCTTAAACTCTTCCTAAAACATTTGAACACATTTATCAAACCATACCATTTCAAAACAGACCACATTTTAAATAATTCATTCAAAACAACATGACACGCCACACATAAGCCTTTTCATGATTAAAGTTCCATTTAAGAAACTAAGGATCAAGAATAGCATTATTCTAAAGTGTCATCTTCACTTGAATTCACAAACATGTGTGCTCCTAGTCCACTCGTGGGTGTACTTTCATCTATTGACAACCTCTAAATTCCTTGAAATCCCCAAAAACCATTTTTATTTTCAAACCCACACTTGTTTTATTGAAACCCATCAATTTCACATAATTTCAAATTGTGAAAATGAACATTTCTAAAGACAAGGGAATCTTTCCAAAACAACATACAATCCATGCCACAAAAACACCATATTTCACATAAAATCAAAAATACAAATCTGACCATCTTATTATAAAAATTCATAGAGGAAATAGCACGCAAATAATATAATTTCACTATCAGAACAAAATTTACATTTAACGAGGAACATTCGACACCTACAGACATAAGAATAATTCAAGATTTAATTTGGAAACTATTTTTAATGAAATAAACTATCTTGAAAACACCACATTAAATTTAATAAGTGTTTTACAAGAGATAAAACCATACAAAATGATTTTTTTTAAATAATATTGGCCACTTAATCAAACACATTGGGATTAAACATGCATAAACATAAACAAGGAACACATCAATAGCTATTTTTAACAAATTCAAAAAATATATAAATTCCATAAAAGACTAATAATCTATACCCTTAAGCATCTAGTCAACTAAAAAAATAATTGAAGTAACATAAGCACCAATTGATCACTTTAGAATTAAAAGGGACAGAAACGCCTACCTCAAACCAAGAGTTGACATGAAAGAACCTTAATCGAAAGAGGAACAACACCCCGGCAGACCAATCGCACACCTAAAACAATGAAAAAATATGTGAATTTAAATTTTATCCATTAATTTTTTGCTAAATTAAAGGGAAACCATTAATACTAAGTGAAAAAATTATAGGGGAAGGGTTATTAGACATGGTGGATTCATCGGAAAAGACTGTGGTCCGCTAGAGTGGGAGAGGGAGCAAGGGGGATCCTCTGTAAGTGCAGTGAGGAGGAGGTTAGACCAGGAGGGGTGTTGTTTCTCGATGGAGTGATGAGGGGTCGATGGATCGTGAAGGGGCTAGCTGGCTGGAGCATGGATGAGTGAGGCCGGGAGGACAGAGGGGCGAGGTCAGGAGTGCAATGAGGGTGCGGCTGGTCGGCGCAAGGTAGAGGGCAGTGAGGGCGGTGGTTGGGATTCATGTGTAAGGGGGCTGGAGCATGTAGGGTTATAAGAGGTGAGGGGAAAGAACTAGGTAATGGGGGTTTAAGCGCAATAGGTGGCACGAAGGGGGGCGACGGTTTAGGTTTTCCCCAATTTTTCATTTTATATCTTATAATAATAATAATAATGTACTAATCATAATCATAATTGTAATAATAATAATAATATTATGAGTACAATAATAATAATCATAATAATAATAATAAAAATAATAATAATAATAATAATAACACCACAACAAAAACAACAATAATAATGATAATAATAATAATAATAATAATACCATAAAAATAATAATAATAACAAATACAATTTGAATACTAAAAATAATAATTACAATTATACTAACAGTAATAACTTCATGCATTTCATTTTAAATAATAATAATAATAATAATAATTTATTAATACTTATATTAATAAAAAATTTAAATCATAAAAATATTATCAACAATTTTTAATAATAACAATATTATTATCTACAAAATAATTTTATTATTATTAAGTTTTAAACATTTAACTTATTTAATTTATATAAAAATAATTTATTTTAAATGTTAGACATTTATGCGGACACCAGTGTCGACTACACGGCTACCGCCCACCATGCGGTGACCGCACACAGGTCTGAAACCAACTGGAATTACTAAACGCCAAACATTTTAGACCCACGGTCAACCCAAGCCTCGATGAGAGAACCTGAATCAGATAAATATTAAAATAAAATAAATTTAAAGAAGGGGTATGACAGTGGCCCTAAATTACCTAAGGGAAATATGAGAGTGAATTGCACCAAATCTCTCACTATGACAAATTATAGTATTAAAGACTCCAATAAGTACCCAAAAAACCCCATTGTAACCCCTGCTCCCTTCAATTTCCTTCCAAAATATTAGTATATCTTTATAGTTATTTTCTCATAAATGTTAGAGAAGAAAAATTATTCATCATGAAGAAGAACCTCAGAAGTTACCATATACTCCTCTTTGTTAAAGATAGAAACACTATCAATTTTAAAGGGTGCCCCCCCAATGTTTTCGTTAAAGAATTACCACTGTTAGTGACAAGTAGGTGGTAACCAATATTTTTCAGACCATAAAATCTATGAGAGTATGAATCCTTCGGTTCAGAAATACCTAATAACATGGGATTATGGTTATGTATGTACATGTGGAGGGAGGAGACTATTTGGGGATTCTCTAACCCCTGATAATTCAAGAACATCACATTCATCTTGAACTAGTTTTGGTTTTGGATTTTCCTTCATTTTTTAAACCATTTTATTTCTTCTTTCATGAAGTCCCTTTTGAATCAATAGACATCTTGGTAATGATTCTTGTTTGAATCTATCTTGCATAAATAGCACTAGTCATGTCCTCATTGTCCCATGGTGTGTTTTGACTAGGTGTAGAGTTTACCATGATCCTTCCTATAGGAGTGCTAACATTCCCTAATGATTTTTTTTGTGATAGTGGAAGAATTCTACAAGGCCTCCTCCTCACCTTCTTCTTTAACCATTTTTCTCCATGTTTTTTATCAGTTTTAATTTTATTAAAGGTTGGATATGGTTCAATAATTTTCATATAAATTTTACCTTTTTGTGATTATTTTTCTTTGTTTGTGTTAACTAAATGAAAATCACTCTAGTTTTCTAAGAAGGTATGGTCAATATGACTCTTGACCCCACCCTCCACCTGAATTGGTAGTATGCCTATAAGAACTTTATAGTTATTGATGTTTTTGTCTTCCCCTTTCTAGTAAAATATATTCTCAATGTGACCATTATAATTTTTAGATGAAAGTATTTTTTCCCTAGTATTAATACCAATTAATGTTCCTTCTTTGGAGTTGGGTTCAAAAGGGTTCAAATCACCTGTAACTTGTGGGATGGACTATTTAATAAGAGTCACCCTATTGTTATCATTATCCTTACCTAAGATGGTTTCATGTCTATGTTTTATGAAGAACATTAGAGGGCTTCATGTATTTGTCTTTTCCTTTCTCTTCTACTATATTCTTAGAGTCCCACCTATAATTTTCATATCAAAGAAGATTTTCCTTGGCATTAATACTAAATATTGTTCCTTATTTTGAGTTCTGTTAAAAATATTTCAATTCACATGTAACTTATGGGATGAATTATTGAATAAATTTCATCCCATTGTTGTCATTATCATTAATTGTGTTTTTACCATTCTCAAAATTTACATATTTTTCTATTTGTATTGTACCTACTTCTTTTTTGGCCACTAATTAGTTACCAGTGGAGATCGTGGACTTTTTTTAATAATAATACAATTGGCTATGGAATTCCCCACAATTATACATAACTCGCAAAATGGTGGAAGATATTAATAGTCAACTTTGATCTCAAACTTTCTATCATTCCCCACCTTGTTTACAACATCCTTTAATTTGACCTTCATGTTAGATTCAACCAAAATATGTGTAAAGAATCCTTGTTCACAATCCATATTATATTGATACTTATTTACTGTATTTCCTACACATATAGAAATATCATTCAACATCATAGGATTCTAGAAGACCCAATTGAGTTTGAGAAGTCTCTACCAATAATGGGTCAATGTTTTTCATTTTTTGGAATTATTAAAGTTGATATCCCACTTAGTTAACCTGAGGACCCTTATATTGAGAAGAAAAATTCTAAAATTACCGGAATTATATAGATCATACATAATATTGAATATATTATAGATTTATTATTTTCCAAATGTGATAAGTCTCTAAATTTTTGATCCCCAGCATTTTCCAAGAATAGCCATTAAATCACTGCTCCGTAGTGGTTTTACACTATAACATACAAGATATGGCCAAGAGTGTAGCATTTAAAAAAATGAAATCATTGTGGGAGGTCTTATGAGTCCACCCCCACTATGAAAATTCCATCTTCTGATTAGCTAGGGGAAACCAAAAATTATGAGTCCAACTTTCTTGGCGGAGAGGAACCTTTAAACACATATGAAAATGAAACCAATTTTCACTAGGGGAATGAACCATATCTTGATCTATATATGTTTTGACATTATACTCATTTCCTATCAACGATGAAAACACCCTTGTTGGATTAAATGAAGCTTTTGATAGGGAATAGTTTATGCATAATTTGAATATGGGGTTCTAATGATTCTCTAATTATAAAGAACTTTCCCCTACCCATTCTCCCTCACTGGTCATCATGGGTTAGTAATTAGTTCCAAGGTTATTGATATTTTTTACTAGGAATGTTTTCATGTGATAAAATATTTGACAAATTAATGTTTTACAACCAAGGATCCAACAAGAAAATTTTGTATGTCAGATAAAACATCCATATGAAATAATTATTTTAGAATAATACATAACCAAATAGCAAAAAAACATTCTATTCGTCTTTATAAACCAAGGAATTTAAATGGTAAGCATAATCAAGGTACCCATAATCTATATACAAGTATACTTTATACATGAACAAAATGATACCAATATATGATAAAAAGTAAAGAAGAATTATAATATATCTTGATAAATAAGACACAACCTAATAAATAACCAACAATTAAGAAAAAACTATAGAATCTTGTCTCCTCATTCTAAGTGATCCAACTCTACTTTTGATAACAAACATACATAAACTATCGATAAGGATATACCTATATAATAATTTATACCATTATTCTACAACATATTCTATGCATTACCAGTAGTAATTATACTTTCTTATGCCAGTTTGAAATATAATATGAAATTACCTTTTAATTTTAAAATAAAATTAAGTATTATGGAGTCATTCAATTTAAAAAAATACCATTTAAGAAGAAAAGTTATGTTATTTTAAATGAAACATGGTGGGAAATTATAATAATGTATAATGAAATGGAAAAACTTTATTTAAGAAAAATAAACCAAGCAGCATAGGAATAGAAAAATATCATTATAAAAGAATAATATATGATTAATTCAAATTATAACAAGATCATATATTATAGGGGTAATGGGAAAATCTATTAAATCATATGTTATGATCTTAAATTTACTTAGATGGAACTATTTATCATCCTATTCAAGCACTAACAATATAATATAACCTCAAAAAATCCAAACTAGCCTCAATGGGTGTCAATACCTGTATAAATAATCTAATAATACACAAAGGGATTCTAGCTAGTGCGGAAACATGACTAGTATAACAAAAATCTATTGATTTCCCACATATATACCCATGGTTTCTATGAAATACACAAATGGATGTGTGAAAAAATGTCACATATCAAATCATAAAATCAATAAAACACAACAATACAAATTTCTCATCTCACATCCAAACCCATTTAAAAAATTATCAATTTTCAGTGATATTGACATAATAATATCAACACTCTTTATCTATAATCAAAGTTATTCACAATAACAAATGTTAATGGATAACTAAATTTCAAATGAGTAATGAAATTAGAACTAATTTTAAGAGTGTATGAGCAATAATATATATAAAAATTTAAAAATCATATCAAATATATCTCAAACATTGGAAAAAATATAACAAAATATAAAATCCCCCTTTTATGCCATAACCAAATTAATTAAAAAATATAGTGACAGATAATGTCTAAAATGTATTGATAATGGAATAAGTCAATTTTAAATTTAGAAAACAAGTCCTTAATCATTAGAGGATTTAATTAAAACTTGATAAAAATTATTATAATTCATAAGAGTACAACCTGGGAAGGACTAGTTAATTTCTTAAATAAAATTCATGGTTATATTATTTAAATAAACTTGTTATTCCCATGTTTAATAGAACGAGTTCATAGAAAACTAAGTGTAAAAACCCATTTTTTTGTCAAATAAAAGTTGATTAAAAAACTTATTACTGATTCTTAACGACTTATCAAATTAACAAAAATCATATTTTAGTGGAAAACATATTTTTTAAAATGTATAAACTCATAATTTCGTTTCCAATGTTAAATTCATGATATCACCACCCATAAGTGATTAATCTATTAATAAATAATGTTTTTTCCAAAAATATAAATGGGAAAATCCATTAATTCGGAATAATAATCATATGAATGAAATATCCCCAAAAATAATTCTATAGGACACCTTAGTGGCCATGTCTATGTAAAAACATAAACATGAAGGAATAGGGAAGACAAATATGAGATAAGGGGAGAATATTTGGTTTAAATGGACTTACATGAAGAAATATATCATTTCCATGGTGTTTTGGTGAACACAGTTAAAGGATAAGTGGTTGAGGAGAGGGATTCACAAACATAATGGCCATAAAACCTTCCTCAAAATAAGAAGACTAAATGGGGGCTTATTTTCTAAAATAAAGATCATAAAAACAATAATTGTAATGATGAAAGGGTGATAGCATGGAAATAGAACCCATACAAGTTAATCGTAAATATTTTAACCTTTTTGATGTATCTCGATAGGATCCTATGTTAATAATTCACCCCCATGAAAGTTACGCATACACATTTTTTCAATCCTATAAACCCATAAAAATATCCCTTTCAAATCCTTCACACATATGTGACATCCCATGAATGCTAAAAAAAACTTCCAAACATCACCTAAATCAATTAACATAACTCAATCATTCTCTCACATATATAAGCTCCTTAAAATATATATTATAAATCATTATAACAAAAAAATATAGATCTAGGGGTTCTAATTATCTCCCCCCCCCAAATGGGTTACTATCTTTAGAAATACCATCACATACTTCCCTTAGAGGTAAACACTAAATATATCTAAAATAAATTAAAAATAAAAAATAAAAAATAAAAAAAACCATTTAGTAAATCCTAATATATAGGTTGGGATATCTAGCTATTTATTCATCTACGCTGTCTAATGTACTAAATATAATTCATAATTGTAATTAAAAATGGAAAATAAATAACAAGGTCCAATTATAAAGGAAGCACTTTGTAAAAATATAATGAATCAAAATGTTCAATTTCATATAACCTAAACACACAATTATAATTAACATAAAATTAAAAATAATATTTATTTACAGCACATAAGACATTCCAAGTGCAATTCAAAAACCAAAATCATAGGTTTCAAATAATATTCACTTAAAAGACCCAATAGTCCTTTCAAAATAATAGATTTTTTATTTAAAAACAAAACATGGAATAATTTTCCAAAACACTATTTAAAACATCAAATATAACTAAAAATAGAAAAAATATAAACATTTACACTAATTAAAAATCATAATCAAAATCAAACATATCCACTCAAAATGAATTATACCCAACTGATGATCATCATCTAATATGTTAATCAAACAAAAACTGAATCCAAAAAAATATCAACTTAAATTCACATTTAAATTAAATTTTTAAATTTTAAACCCATAGGAAACTAAAAAAATTATCTTTCTTAATAAAACAACTACAAAATCCTCTAAACGGGAAAGAAATAAAACCAAATTTTTTAAATCACATTTCTTTACATAACTAAAAATGTCATTTTATACACAGCAGATCTACATTTTTTGAAGTCAAAAATATTATAATGTCTCAAAATTGATTCATTCCGTCAATTTTTAAGTATTTAATGAAAAAACCCAGACTATTATGATTATCATATTGTATTTTCACTTTAATTTAAAACCTATATATTACCATTTCACATCACATGAATACTAATTTCAAATCAACTATTAATATTTACATACTATAGGAAATTAAATATAAATTAGTATCCTAAACTAGAAAACTTATACTAAAAATCTCTTCTATGATATATTTTTAAAAAATTAAACTTTAACTGGTATAAAATTTTTTATTGTTCAACACAAAATAAATTTAATTGAACTAGAGTAAAGGAAGTACATATAATATAGGATTTAATGCATTTTAAAAAAATAAATATGAAAAACTAAATCAATTAATATCAAAACAAAATACCCTTATATTACCTATAATTCATATGAGAATAGGATAAATAAATGTTTATAGTGATTAAAATTGTTTTTAGAAACTTTTTTAATAGACTTATTTAGAATAGGACGCATTGTTCAAGGTGTGGTGTAGAAAACATAAATTAAATTAAAAACATGTATATACACATCACTTTTTATATAGGGAGTGAAATGATTTCCCTAAAAAACATGGCAATCCCCTTTTAAAAACAAAAACCATGAAAGGGTATCCATTTTTTTTAAACACTAGATAATTTACAAAAACATCACTAAAGAAACTAGTTAAAATACATTAAATAATAAATACCTAGTTTTCATAGAGTGGAAAATAAAATTTAAATACCCAATCCTTCATAATTATTTATAATTAACTTAACTAAAACACCACTTATGGAAAACATAACCTTATAATTTAAGTTCATGGTCAAATAAAAAATATAATTTAATTTACTTAGGTAAAAAATGGATTGTAAAATTAAATAAAAAACACATGTAAAAAAATATACAAACTGAATGCATAAGATAATCCAGACACTGTAGTCCATAAAATCAATAGGTTACATTTTTTCAATTAGGTTTCCACTAAAATAATACATTTATCTATGCTATGAAACTAATTTAGTTTTTATTAAATTGATGTAATATATACTCTATTTTTGGGTCACTTACTACAAAAAGAATAGCTATATAAGACATAAATTATACACTAGATCCCTATTTCTTAACAAAATACAAAATTACACTCCCTTTTAAATAATAAAGGTTATAAGAAAACCTACTTAAGAAATAAATACATGTATATAAATACTCTATGGATTAGAAAAAACATTTTACATTCTATTATAACTCATTTGAATTTATAAATTAATGATTATAAAAATTTAAATCAGTTGTTTTGATATACTTAGAACTATTTTTACATAAACCTTTCATTCTGAATTAAGTTCTAGACCTTTATATTCTTAATAATTTAAGAAGAGAAAAATTTAGTTAATTAATTTCCAAAACCCTGTTTTTGAATTCACTATTACACCATTGTTTATAGTATCTCATTTCTTTAAACACGTGAATTTAAAGATACATATTTCAATTTTGTAGTGTTTTTCTTTTCTTCAATGACCAGCATTTATTTTATATTGGAAGAGGTTTAATCCTTAGTGGTTCATGTGATGCCTGTTATTTATTCTCTTTCAATGTCTGTCTATGATATTATTGTATCCCCTTTCCCTGGTGTTTTTGGTGGTTTTAGTTTATGTTTTTCTTTATTGTTAGCCCGATAATGTTAAATATTTTCCAAAATAATATCCCCCATAAATAACATCGCTTCTCTAAATGGAAAGACTGTCCTAGAAATTAAAATTTGAAGTGTGCGTTTAAATCTTGTACTAGCCATTTAATTCTTTTCATTTAACCATGCTATAAATATGGGAGAAAATCTTAGGAATAGAAACTATTTTAATCTATTTTTTGTACCATTTTAATAAAATATTTTTGTTTCCATCACAATAGAGTAGGATATCCTACTGAACCACGTAAATATATTCCCTTGGAATTTGTCCATAATTGAGAATAAGATAGTTTAGTTGAAATAGTGTTCATGATTCCATATAAAACTGGTATTAGATCTAGTTAGTAACCTATCTAGAGAATCATACTATCTCTCTAAATTCCTTTTAATTATTTCATTAGAAATTTATTTCATCAGTCACATGATAAGAATTAGACCTCATGTTGCATCTCTAGGTGGTGACAAACTTTTTCGAAAGAAAATTTAATATCCATTTATAGTCTGTTTAAATTGACCAAATTGGAATTTTTTATCTTTTTTGTATATTTTGAATTAATATAAATTATCTTATATATGAAATTCTCTATTTATTCTATTTTGATATAGAATCCCAAAATGAAAAGTAGCATTGTACCACCGGAGGAGTCTTTTCGAACTAAACATACTATAATAGAAGGCACTTTTGGCCATATGAGTATGATGTCCAACACAAAATGTGAGGTGGATAAATTTAATAGGATGAATAACATTATCTAGAGGAAATGATAATTTCTTGATGTACATTCTCATTAGAATTAATAAATTACTATAGATGAAAAACCCTCTGACATCTCTGATGGTGATTAGAGGAGACTGAACTTCTTAGACTCTAGAAAAATCTATTTTTTTGGAAAAATATAAAAAAGATAGTGTGAAATGTGAGACATTCGAAAATAAAATGTTGAATACTTTGGAGAAAAAGTACTTGGGAAAATAAATTAATACGGGCTCTACTTTAAAGTGAAATTATATTGATCTCATTATAATAAAATTATGTCTATGATTGAGCACCAAGACAGTTTAAAAAAATCTAGTAGATTTTCAATGTTTAGAAGTAATGATAGGATATGAATATAAGTCCCACATTTTACTCTCCACAAAATATTTATGATCACCTAACCACTACATTGATATGTGATAAGTATGAGGTTAAATTTATTGATTTATAAAATCCATGGATACAAAATTTGTATAGAAGTAATGAATTGTATGACCATATAGATTTTATATTGGATGCATTGAAGGAAACCTAGGGAGGGTCATTTAGTAAGGATCTAGAGGATTAAAAAGAGGAAATCATGATTTAAATCTAGAGGTTATTCCACATAAAAGTGACCAACAATAAACAGTGGTGCTTATTTTCATCAAAAAGGGAACTTGAAGAAGGATTATACCAATATTGAGAAACAACTAGTAAATTTTGTGTATAAAAAACGTTTTAATGACTTGTATTTACTTATTTCCTCATAGTTAAACCATATATAATGATGAATTCTTGATTTAGATTTTTCTTTCCACATGTATAGAAATTGAGATTGGTTTTATTGCCTCAAAGAGTCAAATAACATTATGGTGAATATGGGGAATAACCATGCCTACTAAATGAAATGTATTGGAATAATATAGAGGAGGATTCATTTTGATATAATCCAAAACTATATAAATGTGGCCTATATATTGGAATAAGAGAAGAACCTCATATCTCTCATAGTTTTGGATGTACTTTGTTACAAAAATACCATGGAATACAAATTCATGAATTTAATTTTTGGTTCATTACTTTTATGAAAGTTATCCAAAAAGATATTATGTATTATTTTAATGATGAGACTATTATAGGTTTAGAAACAATATCATAGGTGGTTAGAATTATTTGTGTAGGCTAGTCAATAACAATGATTTAAAAGGTTCCACAATTGGAAAAGTCAACTTTTATGATCATTTTTTGAAGGGTGGAAAAACTTGATTTAGTTTCTGTATTTCAAATCATCACTAAAAGGGAACATGTTACTATATCCATACAAAGGTATGGAGAACATAAATGAATTATTCATTTGGAGTTAATCATTATTTTATCACATTATTGATTATTACTAATGATATGTTTAGGTGTAGTCCATGAAGCATAAGGTATAACACCTGAGAGTTTTATAAGAAATATTTTGTTTTTATATAAATCATAAAATAAATCTTTCACTACACAAAACACTCGCTTGGCTTTCTTTACACGCAATCACGACCTTCCTTGATAGCTTGCGTCGTACGCAATAATGAGTTTCACTGAACAAAGATATGCTGTTAAAATATTATTAAAACTAGCCGTTATGAATAGTAATAACCACTTTTTGAAATTTTGTAAATTTTATTTTTCAAAATGGAATTCATTTTTGGATTCAGAATATCAAAATTACCCTAGGGTAAAATTTTAGTATTTTTCGGGAAACTTTCAATTTTTGATGAATAGTGAAAACACTGGGTTACTATTTAAAACCCGACTTTTTATTTAAATTTATTTTAGGTCAAACTTGATACATAATTCCAATATAAGTTCAATTTAATTCATTGGAGTATTTTTATAATACTTTTAGATATATAAAAATTTTATTGAACTTTTCACCGTCTTTTACCCACCTCCTAGGAGAATTTGCAAATTTACATAAAACATAATTTTACCGCTTCTGTGAGTGGAATTTTAAAAAGCCGAGAGACACGGTTGATGTCAGTAAGTAAAATTTGGTTCAATGAGATGAAAATAATTTTTGGTGAATAGTAACTTTTTACTTTTATTTACCAAGGTTAAAAGTAAATATGGTAATTAAGAGTAAAAATGATATTATTATTACCCTAACACATGTAATAATTCTATTTTATAAGCTTAATTTGACCAAAAACAACCTTAGGAAGAAAATATGACCATTTAGGCCCACTTGGATTAGATTAGGACATTTATTATTAATTTTTTTAAAGAAGGGTTAAAATAGATAAAATCAATGTTTAATAAGTAAATAATTTTTAATATAGGGTTATATATGAGATAAATTCGACTATAAATATTAATTAGAAATAAAAAAATATTTCCTACATAATGGTATTTTATTTGTAATTTTTAGACATTAAATATTTTAATTTATTTATGACACAAAGATGATGGAGTAATTATCTTATTAATGAAATATTGACATAATTAATGTTATAAATATCCAAATAAATGTAATTTGAGACTTTTTATTAATTAAACTAATTTTCTAGGTTACTATGACATGTTGGTATTTCTTTAATTAACTTGTTTTGAATTAATAATTCGGTTATGATTTTCACAAAAATCAATTACTAAATAGTGTCAAAATTGACAGAAAATTGTTTTTAAAAAAATATTATATTTTTAATTGTTATTTTATTCCTAAAATTCTAATATTCGGACAAATGACTTAGATAAGGTTATATATATTAATATTAAACAACTTGGGGTTCTTTTGTCTTGTTATAGTTTGTTTATTAACCTTATAGTGTAAGAACACAAAAAGACACGGTAAAAGTAAAATTATCTAACTTAAAGTTAAATCTAAATGAAAAGGTTAAAATAGTAAAATAAACTTGTCCAAATTCTATTGGATGAGAGTATTTCTACCCATCCCCACCTTAGCTTTGAAATAAATCAATTTGTAGCTAGTTAATACAGAATATGGCTTTATAATAAAATAATATTTTTAGTTTTTCCAAAGGAGCCCCTCTCCTCCCTTATAAAAGGGCACCTCCTCCCTCTCTTCCTCACATCACTTTGAGCCTTCATGTTCGGCAATCCCCTGCCGATTTATCCTCTACACTTCCCTAGAAACATCCTAGAGGACCTGGTCTTCTTCAAAGTCCAATTTTAGTGCCCTAAAAGGAGGTCTCAAAGAAGCGCTTCAAAGAAGAGGTAATGTCTGTTACCGATTCTTTCAACTTTATTTCTTCTTCCAATTCTTCTTATTTAGTTGTTTCATTATGAATTAATAACATATTTATCACTAATATACTGATATTTTATTATAATTATGAAACAACCCTATTTCACCATCTATCCATCCTACGGAAAACGAAATCACCGTGCGTGCATACGTACGGAATACCGTCTCAACGCCGTGGTGTAATCTATTTTCCACCACCACCTTACTTGGATGGGTATAATGGTGTAAAGAATGAATATATATGATTATTGTTAAGTGGTATTGATTCTTAAATAGTATGAATACACTCCAATACAATTCCACGATCATGGGAACGATATCATCCCTCGTGCGTACGTACGGAATACCATCTCCACGATGTGATGCGACTCGTTCTACATGATTTTCATTGAATAATGATTACATAAATGAATTGAGTGAATAAATATGATATATATTACACTTATACCATTCTGTAAATGAGGTATCTATAACCTAAAAAGAAGAATAAGAATTTATTCGACAAAACACGCATAAGAACAAAAAGTAATAAACACCTGAATAACAAGTAGTAATGAAATATTACTAATTATAAGCTAAGAATATGACCATATATGATATCATTACAATGATTATGATTCTGGAATAAGTAAATGACATTATTTAAATCATTATACAGGAGGTTCAGACACTTACAAAGCAAATCGGACCTAAGGTAAGGGAAATATCACAATCTCATTTTTATCTGAGATTGTTTGAACTTTGGAATTTAGTGGGGTGTATTTTATCATTCACATCCACGTTTCCTAAATATTTAATATTATTTCCATCCACCTACAATTTTTTAAATCCAATTTTACCCTTCGGTGAGTTTTTATTAAAATATATGAAAGGAATATTTTGTCGTTTTTCGTACGAGGTACTTTTTGACTTTTCCGAAAAAGGTACGAGAAGAATGTTTTTTAACTTATACAGGATGAATGGATTTTTAAAGCATTATTTCCAAGAAGCTTCCATTACATGTTTTAAAGTTTATTTTTATTAAACTTCTTTTAGTTTATAATTGTATGACATGTTAAGAAAGGAAAAGTGTTTTTGATGTAGAAAGGATATTTTCCTCAAGAATGGAGTTGAAGTGTTTTATCAAAATTGTTTTCCATCTAAGATAATAAAGGGCTCTGTTTCTATCCCTATTATTACATTGATTTGATTATGTTTTCATGGATTTATTTTTATTAATTCCTTTATCTTATATGATTTGTTTTATGATGTCACGATGTTTATGAATCCCATTTTTATTACATGGGTTATGCTATGATGTATGGTTTATGATTTTGTGGCACACATAAGAATAGTATAATTATGAGATGGGTGGGACCTATATCTCCCTCCAATTCATTGGGTAAAGATTTTATATCTCATGAGATATACATGTCTTGAATGGCAGGTTAAACTGGTTCAGTGAAACAGGACTGAAACAAGGAGTGAACTCGGTTGAGTAATGGACTTTGTCCACTAAGATAGTCTTGGAAATGAGTCATGACTAATAAGAAATTATTTTCTATGATTATGTGTGTATGACACAAAGCTTCATGTTTTATTTTATGATTATTGTGATTACATTTCACTGCCATGATTTATACCATGTTATGAAATTATGATCTCTTTTTTAGGGTAAGGTTTCCAAAATGTTATGTTCTTATGAATATGATGTGATTGATATTTCTTTTTTCTACCCTTATTGGGCATTTGAGCTCACCATTTTGTATGTTTTCTTTCCCCAGGTCAGGAAGAAGGTTATTAAGTAAGATATTCCAAAAGGGACTATAGATATGATGAAATAAATGGGAGACAATGTAGACGCTTTATGAACCAGTTGTTTATGTTTCCCAGTTTCTAAAGACACTATACCTATACGGTCCTTTCATGGTTTTGTTATATGTTATAATAAGTGTACTTCAATTTTGAATTACTAACAATGTATGTAAATTATGGGTCGTTATAGTTGGTATCAGAGTCAAAGGAGGTTGGAATGTATCCGATCCTTGGGAACTCTCACATGTGAGTGTTGGACGAAGCATGGCTCTCTGCCCAAGGGCTTCATGAGGAAATGGCTGCCATTGGGGATGGTGGTGTGTCCCGCCCAGGGGGTGTAGCTGCCCATGGAGTGCCCCGATTGGTATCAATTATTGTCCACTGGATGTAATTCCTGACCGTTATAGTTGGTATTAGAGGACAGGTACAGTCAACATGAGGAAACTAGGATGTGAAAGCATTAGTAAGAACCCTAAGGACAAGTCTAAGCATAGAACACAATCTTAGTGTTTTAAAAATTGCCATGAAAACCCTATGATAAGACCTTAAGTGTGAAATTTTATTCTTGATTATGTATTTTTCCTATTATAATTAGTGTTGCTCACACTATTCTTCTTGGTTTTAGTCAATGGCTAGAACATGAAGGAACTGTGTTAATGCGGAATGTGACGGGAAATGCAATTATTGTCCCCTTGAGAAACCAAACGTTATAGGAGCTGGAATAAAAAATCTTGTAGCCATGCGCACACAACTTTCTCAAGCTATAAATCATGCAGGACTTCCAAATGTGCAAAAGAAGGAGCAAAAATCTGTTGAATCCTTAATGAGGTAGCGTCCACCCTCATTCAGTGGGTCTACTGATCCATTAGTTGATGAACAGTTGATCAGTACTACTAAAAAATATTTTCAGTTCTTCAATGTTCTGAACATGATAATGTCATCTTAGCAGTGTATTGTTTGGAAGGTGATTCTGATCAATGGTGGAATCTTATCAAGAATACGAGGCCAAGAGATGAAATTGAGTCCATGGAATGGGTCGAGTTCAAGAACTTATTTTTCAATAAGTACTTCCCTCATATTCTCCGAACAAATATGGAGAAGGAGTTTCTTGAACTAAAGAAAAAGGATGATGAATCTGTTGGTACCTATGGAGAAAATTTTACAAGACTTGCAAGGTACACTTCTGGTATTATTATCCAACCTGAGAGTAAGATCGATCGATTCTTTAGTGGCTTAAAACCAAGTCTTCGAAGGGTGTTAGCCATAAGGGACTTCAATAGCTACGAGTAAATCGTTCGATGTGCTCTCAAAGTTGAGATGGAGATTGGAGTAACCCATCAGTCATATGGGTTTGATAAGAAGAGGAAAATGGAATTCAAAGGAAATTCTAAAGTGCACACTGAAAAGAAGATGAGTTTTCCCTTATTCTCAAAGGGTGTAAAGAAACATGGAGGGAGTTGTCTTAAAGGGACAAGTAAATGTTTCAAATGTGGAATGTAAGTTCATCGAGAATTTGAATGCCACAACGATGGGAAGAAGATGTCTACTGATGCGAACAATGAAAAGGCTCCACATAGTGCACCTCCTACACTTCAATGTTAAGAGTGTAAGGAAATGGGGCATTATTCTAATCAATTCCCTAATCCAAGGATTGTTGATGATGATTGACTTCAACAAACTCTTAAGGCTAAAGACAAAGGAAAGTCACATGCAATTTCTATCAGCAATGTGGAGTACGATAACGAAGTGGTGAACGGTACACTTACCATCCACTCTAAAGTAGAAAATGTTTTATTTGATTTTGGATCCACCCAATCCTTTATTTCTAAATAATTTTCTAATGGTATCACCATATTACCTCAACAATTAGATATTGAGTTAACTATGACAACCCCTAATGGCACAACAGTCGCATAAAAAGTTTATAATTATTCTCCGATTGAATTTTGTGGGAAAGTGCTTCCTACAAATCTTGTGATCCTTCCTATAGTGTAATTTTATGTGATTCTTGGCATGGATTGGATTTCTCTATATGGAGCTCATCTCAATTTCCAAAGAAGGGAAGTTGCATTTCATATTCCAGATCAATATTTGATCGTCTATCGATGCAAGGATGAACATAACCTTCCATTGGAAATTTCTTCCATCATATGGGTCTTGACTTCACTAAATGAATGTTATTTATCTCAAATGGTTGGTGAGAAACTCACGATTAATAATATGCCTGTTGTACGGGAGTTTGATGATGTCTTTCCAGAGGAATTGTTGGGTCTTCCACCAAATCGTGAAGTTTAGTTTTCAATAGAACTCGTACTGGGTGCTTTACCTATTTCAATGACACTTTATAGAATGACCCCAATTTAGTTGCAGGAATTGAAGAAGCCACTCCAAGAGAATCCTGATAAGGGGTTCATACGACCTAGTGTGTCACCTTGGGGAGCATATGTTCTGTTTGTTAAGAAGAAAGATGGATCAATGAGAATCTGCATTGATTATCGAGAACATAACAAGATCACTATCAAGAACAAATATCCTCTCCCGCGCATTGATGACTTATTTGACCAATTACGCAAAGCTCAATAATTTTCCAAGATTGATCTTTGTTCAGGGTATCATCAATTAAGGGTCAAAAGGGAGGATATACCAAAGACGGCTTTCCGTACAAGGTATAGACACTATGAATTTATAGTGATGCCATTTGGTCTTACTAATTCCCCTGCTATCTTCATGGATCTGATGAATAGTGTCTTTAGAGACTATCTTGATCAGTTTGTGGTAGTCTTTATAGATGATATTATTGTATATTCAAAGAGCAAGGAAGAACATGAAGATCACTTGAGAATTATATTGAAGACCATGAGAAAGGAGAATCTTTATGCCAAATTTACCAAGTGCGAATTTTGGCTTCAAAAGGTTTCATTTTTGGGTCAAATAATCTCAAAAGATGGGATATCTGTGGATCCAGCAAAAATAGAGGTTATCGAAAGATGGTCAAGACCAACAATAGTAACTGAGATCCGAAGTTTTCTTGGTTTGGCTGGATATTATCGACATTTTGTGAAATATTTTTCACGATTATATAATCCACTCACCAGGTTGACTCGGAAAGGAGTTATGTTTGTTTGGACGGAGGAATGTGAAGAGAATTTCAAGGAGTTGAAAAGAGGGTTATCCAGTGCACCTTTGCTCATACTGACTTATAGTGGAGAAAGGTTTTTGATCTACAGTGATGCATCAAAGAATGGATTGTGGTGTGTTCTTATGCAAAATGATATGGTGATAGATTATGCCTCATGACAGTTGAAAATCCATGATCAAAATTACTCAACTCATGATTTGGAGTTAGGTGTGGTAATCTTTGCATTAAAGATTTGGAGGAATTATCTTGATGGAGAAAGGTGTGACATTTATACTGATCATAAAAGTTTAAAGTATATTTTCAAACAAAATTATCTGAATATGCGCCAAAGAATATGGTTCGAGCTGATTAAGGATTACACCTGCTCAATTCATTACCACCCTGGGAAAGCCAACAAGGTGGAAGATGCATTAAGTCGACAAGACCATGCCAGTTTATCCATGATGAGGATCACAAAAGATCCATTATTTATGGATTTACAAAGGATGGATCTTGGAATTATAATGAAAGGGGAAAATCGTATCTTTCTCAAATAAATGTTTATCCATCTATACATGTTAAGATTAAAGAGGCACAAAAAGAAGATGTAGAGTTACAAAAGAAGGTGATAAATGTTCCTGAATTCAACCTTGATTTTGATGGGATAATAAAGTTCAGGAATCGGGTTTGTGTTCCTCCCATCCCTGAATTAAAGAAGGAGCTGCTAGATGAGGCTCATAGTTCTTCATTCTATATTCATCCTGGAAGCACGAAGATGTATAGGGATCTGAAAGAGTACTTCTGGTGGGATGGCATGAAAAGAGATGTTGTTGAATATGTCTCTCGATTCTTGGTTTTTCAGCAAGTTAAGGCTGAGAGACTGAAGTCTAAGGGGATGTTACAACAATTACCCATACCCGAATGGAAATGGGAAAACATCACTATGGACTTTGTCACAGGACTTCCTAAAAATCCAAAGGCAATAATGCTATCTAGTTCATAGTTTATCTTCTTACAAAGTCTGCACACTTCATTGCTATTAGAGAGGATTTCTCTCTGGATCAGCTTTCCAGGATATATGTAAAGGAAGTGGTAAGATTACATTGAGTACCACTTTCTATTATATCTTATTGGGATCTGAGGTTTACCTCAAAGTTTTGGCGAAGTCTTCAACATACTCTGGATACAGAGTTGAGTTTCAGCACTGCTTATCATCCTCATACAGATGGTCAGTCTGAGAGGAAAATTCATACTCTAGAAGATATGTTGAGAGCTTGCTCTATGGATTTCAAAGGTGGTTGGGATAAACACCTACCTTTGGGGAAATTTTATTATAATAATAGCTTTCACTCTAGTATTCAGATGGATCCTTATGAAGCTCTCTATGGAAAATAATGCAAGACTCCAACTTGCTGGGATGAAGTTGGGGAAAGAAAGCTATTAGGACCTGATCTTGTTGATGAGATGGCAGAAAAGGTCTGATATATTCAACAACACATAAGAGCAGCTCAGAGTCGACAAAAAAGTTATGCCGACAACCGAAGAAAAGACTTAGAGTTTGAAGTGGGTGATAAAGTGTTCTTATGAATATCTCCTTGGAAGAGAGTAATGCGATTTGGAAAGAAGGGAAAGCTGAGCCCTAGGTATATCGGTCCTTTCGAAATACTGGATCGTGTTGGGAAGGTAGCTTACTGATTGCCGCTTCCACCGAATCTCTCTCAAGTTCACAATGTGTTCCATGTATCTCTCTTGAGAAAGTACATACATGATCCTTTAAATGTACTTAGCTCAAAAGTTATACCGCTGGAACAAGATCTTTCTTATGAAGAACAGCCGATACAGATTCTCGATCGTAGTGAAAAAGTCCTACGGAACAAGACAACTCACTTGGTGAAAGTTTTATGGAGAAACCACCAATTAGAAGAAGCTACATGGGAGCTTGAGGATATGATGAGGTAGAGGTATCCTCATCTGTTTGTTACAAGTGATGAATTTCGAGGGTGAAATTCATTTTAAGGGGGTAGAATGTAACACCCGAGACTTTTATAAGAAATATTTTGTTTTTATATAAATCATAAAAGGAATCTTTCACTACACACAACACTAGCTTGGCTTTCGTTACACGCAATCACAACCTTCCTTGATAGCTTGTATCGTACGCAATACCGTGTTTAACTAAACAACGATATGCTAATAAAATATTATTTAAACTAGCCGTTATGAATAGTAATAACCACTTTTTGAAATTCTGTAAATTTTATTTTTCAAAATGGACATCATTTTTGGATTCGGAATACCGAAATTAGCCTAGGGTGAAATTTTGGTATTTTTCTGGAAACTTCAATTTTTTATGAATACTGAAAACACTTGGTTACTATTTAAAAACCGAATTTTTATTTAAATAATTATTTATTTTATTTAAATTTATTTGAGGTCAAAATTAATACATAATACTTATATATTTTCAATGTAATTCATTGGAGTAATTTTATAATAATTTTAGATATATAAAAATTATATTTAACTTTTCACAGTCTTTTACCCACATCCTCGGAGAATTTGCAAATTTACATAAAACATAATTTTACCACTTCTGTGAGTGGAATTTCAAAAATCCGAGAGACACGGTTGATGTCAGTAAGTAAAATGTGGTTCAATGAGATGAAAATAATTTTTGGTGAATAGTAACTTTTTACTTTTATTTACCACGGTTGAAGGTAAATAGGGCAATTAAGAGTAAAAATGATATTATTATTACCCTAACACATGTCATAATTCTATAGTATAAGTGTAATTCGACCAAAAACAACCTTAGGAATAAAATATGACCATTTAGGCCCACTTTGATTAGATTAGGACATTTATTATTAATTTATTTAAAGAAGGGTTAAAATAGTTAAAATCATAGTTTAATAAGAAACGAATTATTAATATAGCGTTATACATGAGATAAATTCGACTATAAATATTCCTTAGAAAGATATAAATATTTCCTACATAATTTTATTTTATTTTTAATTTTTAGACCTTAAATAATTTAATTTATTTATTACACAAAGATGATGCAATACTTATCTTATTAATGAAATATTGACATAATTAATGTTATAAATAACAAAATAAATGTAATTTGGGACTTTTTATAAATTCCACTAATTTTATAGGTTAATATGACATGTTATTATTGATTTAATTATCTTTTTTTGAATTAATAATTCTGTTATAATTTTCAAAAAAACAATTACTAAATAGTGTCAAAATTGACATAAAATAGTTTTTAAAACAAATAATATATTATTAATTGTTATTTTATTCCTAAAAATCTAAGTTTCGGCCAAATGACTTAGATAAGGTTATATATATTAATAATAAACATATTGGGGTTCGTTTGGCTTGTTATAGTATGTTTACTAACCTTATAGTGTAAGAACACAAAAAGACACGGTAAAAGTAAAATTATCTAACTTAAAGTTAAATCTAAATGATAAGGTTAAAATAGTAAACTAAACTTGTCCAAATTATATTAGATGGGAGGATTTGGACCCATACCCACCTTATCTTAGAAATAAATCAATTTGGAGCGATTTAAAACCGAATATGGCTTTATAATAAAATAATATTTTTAGTTTTTCCAAAGGAGCCCCTCTCCTCCATTATAAAAGGGAACCTCCTCCCTCTCTTCCTCACACCACTTTGAGCCTTCAATCTCGAAAAAACCCTGCCAATTTCTCCTCTCCACTTCCCTAGAAACATCCTAGATGTCTTGGTATTTTTCAAAGACCAATTTTAGTACCCTGAAAGGAGGTGTCACAGAAGTGCTTCAAAGAAGAGGTAATGTCCGTTACCGAATCTTTCAACTTTATTTCTTCTTCCAATTCTTCTTATTTAGTTGTTTCATTATGAATTAAAAACATCAGTATCAATCATATACTAATATGTTATTATAAGTATGAAACAACCCTATTTCCCCATCTATCCATCCTACGGAAAACGAAATCACCGCGCGTGCGTACGTACGGAATACCGTCCCTACGCCGTGGTGTAATCTATTTTCCACAAACACTTTACTTGGATGTGTATCATGGTGTAAATAATGAATATATATGATTATTTTAAATTGATATTTATTCTGAAATAGTATACATACACTCCAATATAATTCCATGATCATGGGAATGATATCATCGCTCGTGCGTACGTATGGAATACCGTCTCCACGATGTGATACGACTCGTTCTACATGATTTTCATTGCATAATGATCACATAAATGAATTTAGTGAATAAATATGATATATATTACACTAATACCATTCTGTAAATGAGGTTTCTATAACCTAAAAAGAAGAATATGAATTTATTCGACAAAACACGCATAAGAACAAAAAGTAATAAACACCCGAATAACAAGTAGCAATGAAATATTACTAATAATAAGCTAATGATATGACCATATATGATATCATAACAATGATTATGGTTCTGAAATAAGTCAATGACATTATTTAAATCATTATACAGGAGTTTCGGACACTTACGAAGCAAATTGGACCTAAGGTAAGGGAAATATCACAATCTCATTTTTATCCGAGATTGTTTATACTTTGGAATTTACTGGGGTGTATTTTATCATCCACATACATGTTTCCTCAATATGTAATATTATTTCCATCCACCTACAATTGTTTAAATCCAATTTTACCCTTCAGTGAGTTTTTAGTAAAAGATATGAAAGTAATCTTTTGTCGTTTTTCCTACGAGGTACTTTTTGACTTTTCCGGAAAAAGTACGAGAAGAATGTTTTTTTTAACTTATACGACATGAATGGATTTTTAAAAAATTATTTCCAAGAAGCTTACTTTACAATTTTTCATGTTTATTTTTAATCAACTTCTTTTAGTTTATAATGTTAAGACATGTTAAGAAAGGAAAAGTGTTTTTTAAGTAGAAAGGATATTTTCCTCAAGAATGGAGTTCAAGTGTTTTATCAAAATTATTTTCCATCTAAGATAATAAAGGGTTCTGTTTCAATACCTATTATTACATTGATTTGATTATGTCATGATGGAATTATTTTTATGAATTCCTTTATCTTATATGAATTGTTTTATGATGTCACGATGTTTAAGAATCCCATTTTTATTACATGGGTTATGCTATGATGTATGGTTTATGATTATGTGGCACACATAAGAATAGTATCATTATGAGATGGGTGGGACCTATATCTCCCTCCAATGCATTGGGTAAAGATTTTATATCTCATGAGATAGACATTGATGGAACGATAGGTTAAACCGGTTCAGTGAAACAGGACTGAAACGAGGAGTGAACTCGGTTCAGAAATGGACTTTTTCCACTAAGATAGTCTTGGCAATGAGTCTTGACTAATAAGAAATGATTCTTTATGATTATGTGTGTATGCCAACAAGATTCATGTTTTAAGTTATGATTATTTTTATTACATTTCACTTCCATGATTTATCCCATGTTATGAAATTATGATCTCTTTTGCAGGGTAATATTTCAAAAATGTTATGTTCTTATGAATATAATGTGATTGATATTTCTTTTGTTTACCCTTACTAAGCATTTGAGATCACCCTTTTGTATGTTTTCTTTCCCATGATCAGGAAGAAGGTTATTAAGTAAGATATGCCAAAAGGGACTATAAATATGATGAAATAAATGGGAGAGAGTGTAGACACTTTATGAACTAGTTGTTTATGTTTCCAAGTTTCTAAAGACACTATACCTATATGGTCCTTTCATGGTTTTGTTATATGTTGTAATAAGTGTACTTCAATTTTGAATTAATAACAATGTATGCAATGTATGGGTCGTTATATAAGGTTTAAGTGTTATTTATATTACTTAAATGGATGAACATGATTTAAAATTAAGTTATAAGAAAAATAAAGATACTAAGATTGGATATTGGTAGATAATACACATTATAACCATTTCATAAAAATTTTCAGTATGAAGGCATTGGGAGACACCTTAAAGTTCCAAAAACATTGTAATAGAATTGATTTTCTTAAAGGATAAACCATATGATCAATGAAAAGGTATGGTGTATGTTATCTTATTTGGGTTTTACAAAAAAAATAATGTAGAGGAATTTATATATGAAACACACATTTTTAACAAATTACCAGCTTCTGTGATTGAAGGTAAATTTCCAAAAGTGGTTTAGTCTAGTGTGAATATTTCTAATTATTAGAGATTGAATATTTTTGGATGGACTTATTACATTCATATGATAGACTCAATCAATGATTGTAGATAAAATAAAGTTTTTTTGTCATTATTGATGGTGTGAAGTCCTTCTGTCTATGGGATCTAGAAAAAAAGTTCGTTTAGACTCCTAATGTCACATTTGATGAATCCGAAATGGTAAACACATATGATTCTGAAAACGTGATCGATGACACAAATAGAGTTTAAATGAAAGTGAATAAAATTATGTCTTCAACTAATGAATAGATACAAGAGAAATTGATTAGTGATTATATATATATGTTGAATGAGGAAATGTTTTGTTTATTTCAAGACAAACAATGACAAGATTATATCATGACTATTAGATCATAAAAAACCATATAGATACCAACCAGGTATATTGATATGGTTTTCTATCTCTTTATTAATAGAATATAATGTTCTAAATAGCTATAAAGATGTTTTTTAATAGAAAATTGATGGCATAGTGGATGTCAGCTATAGAAAATGAATTGATTTCACTATATTAGAGTCATATATGAGATCATATTCATCCTTTGAAGAAAAAGATAGTGGTTGTTTAAAAATGGGAATTTGTGAAAATAGGTGATGAAACATTCAATAATTGTGTTAGGTATAAGTGAACACTAATTTATATGTTCTTATCATAGAAGGAAGTGATATACAACATTGAGGTATTTTCTCATATTGATAATCGCGCATCTATCGAAATCTTATTGGTATTGGTTTCATAGTTTGATCCACGGTTAACTCAACTTGACATCAAGACAAAATTTCTTCCTATATCATTAATGGAATAGATATATATATGAAAAAACATATTGGGTTTCATGTAGTATTAAATGAGAATTGGTTTTGTAGTTTTAAAAAATCATTAAATGTACTAAAATAGCCACTATGAGAGTATTACAAGAGGTTTTAATCTTCTATTTTTAATGAAAAATATTTTTGTTGTTAGTTTGATAATTTTTATTACTAAAAGAAAATTCATGATGGTTCATTTGTCTACCAAAATTATATTTTGATGATATATTATTTTTGTGTAAAAGTGAGGTACATATTGATAGGTTGAAATCTTATCTCAACTTGGAATTTGAGTTGAAGAATCTTTGAGAGGAAAAAAAGTTTCGTGGGATAGTGATCAAATGATTCCATGAAAAGGGTGTTGTTGAATTTATCCAGACAGAATATTTAAAATAATATTCGCACCATTGACATAGATGATAATGAAAAACCAATTACAACCCCACCAAGACCTCATTTTAAAATTTTTTATCATTATCTTTATAGACATATGAAGAGTGGAAAAAGTTGGATGATGTTCCATATACGATTGAAGTAATAGACTTTATGTATTAGATGGTCTGTATGAGATATTTATTTCACACATAGTGAGCATGGTTAGTTAGTGTATACATGACCCTAGTAATGTTTATTGGTAGACAATTAGATTGATTATATAGTACATAAAAGGTACTATAGATGTTGGTTTGAAGCTTGGAAGAGATGGAAATATTGGTAGATTTTGTATTGAATATGTTGATTTCGATTACTCGGTAGACCTAGAAAAGAGTTGATCTACTACTGGTTATGTATTCACTATATCAAGTAGACTAGTGAGTTGGGGATATAATATATATTTGTCAACGTATTTGTTTACTATATTTTCATAGTATATGGTAGCGATAGAATATTTAAAGGAAGCTATCTAGTAATGTGGGATGATCATAGACTTAAAGATCATTTAGGTGTATGTCGATATTTTTTGTGATATCCAGAGTGTTATTTTCTTTACAATGTATCAAGTTAATCAGAGAATAATCATACATATTTATGTATTAGTATAATTCATTTGAGAGATTCTAAATGAGAAGTGTATCTCAATTATAATGATTATAAAAATAGAGAACCAAACAGATATGTTGAAAAATGTAGTTGTAATGATAAAGTATCCATATTATTTGGACATAATCAATATATATCATAATTGAGATGCTTGTAGAAATTAGAAGAGGGTGGGAAGAACTCTTTGAGTAGCATCTGTTAGTTATATTTTTCATCATGGTGGATAGTTTTTGAATTTTGGAAAAAATAATCACATCCATAAATCACTTGACCAACATTGAAGTCTTGACCACCCTGTGAACTAAATTTTCAGCATCCATTTAAATATTTTAATGGGACATTAATTATTCTATTTTTACCAGGATATAAAGATGGGTGATTATCCTGGGCATATAAATGACTGTAACCTATATGGTTTTCTCATTGAAAAAAACAATTTCACTACCTTCTCGGTGGAGGAGGTAAACCCTGACCGAATAACATAGTTTTTATTAAATTTGTTTATTCACTATTCATGTGTGTGTGAATGTTTTCAACTAGAAATTATTTAAATAGAGTGTTATATTTCATATAATAGATGGAATGAATGGTTATTGAAAACTGGTGCTTT
Source organism: Viscum album (assembly GCA_963277665.1). NCBI lineage: Eukaryota > Viridiplantae > Streptophyta > Magnoliopsida > Santalales > Viscaceae > Viscum > Viscum album. The sequence continues at coordinate 794,448,313 of OY728126.1, read as the reverse complement.
CAGAGTCATATGATTGTTCTATTCTGTCAATATTGGTTCAGAGGATTCATTTGTCATTAGTTTTCTTCTAATAAATCTATATATGTGTCTATTGTAAGTGATGTTAGTGGTTATTGAGCTCTATGATCAATGATTCCTAGAATTTATCTTTTACCTAAATAGTGGATTCTAATGATTAATGGTGTTGGGAATATTTAAACACAAAATTGGTTTTCATTCTAATTTTTCTCTTATAGGTCAAGTCACCTCCTAATTATTAATGAAACATCTGGTTCAATGAGACTAGTTTTGTCATGTCAATAATGGATTGATTTTTTTTTTGGGTGGTCAAAAAATTTTATCCTTGGGTGTCATATAGTATTCCCACCCTTTAGGACCATGTTTGGACTTGTGTTATATGGTGCATGTCTTTTGGTTGATGATGGATGATTTCTTACTCCACTAAAAAAGTACATTATTAATAATTGTAAAAAATAAATTAATAGGAGTGGATTTATAAACAGTAAATTGGAAATTAACATCTTATGAAAATTTAAATAAAGTAAAAAAAATTTACACACCCACTATTTACTCATCTCATGAAACTAGTCATTGCACACATCTCAAAAAAATAAAAAAACATGTCAGGGAAATTAAAGAATTTACCTATAAAACATTATGTAAACCTAATAACATAAAAATAAATTTAAAACTAACAAATTTTGAAATAATGTTAATTTATAACTAAAAACATGTAAACAATCTCAATTTGGATCAAAAATATCTCAGAAGAATCATATATATTATTATAAAATCAATTGAGGAAAATTTATAAAAAGAAAACATATGTAACATCACATATAGGACCAAAAAATTAGATTCCCAGACTATAGCCATTTCAACCCAACCATGAAACCTCATAAAGTACATCAAATTAAAACTAAACATATAAAAAATTCCCTAAAACACTATTTACTAAAGTATAATCATTAAAAGTTTAGATAAACCACTTAGTTATGACATACCCCTTTATATCTAATAATATTATATCTTATTTACCTTGAATTTCAAATATTATAAAAAAAAATAGGCTCTACAACTAGTATTTAGAAAACCAACCCAAGCTACCCTATCTTGTTACCCGAGTCGATCTAAAACAAGGCCCAAAACACATTTATACTTATATCATGTTAAAAAATAGTGCTAAGGTAATAAATATGACTTTTTGTGAATGATTTATTCTGAAACAATATTGGACTAAATTAAGGATTCCAATCAATAATCCAAGATGATCGTTCTATATGTTGAATAATATATCCATAAGAAATGAGTAGTTTAGAAATATTTATAATCTAATAAGACATAAAAATAGACCATGCATCTTAATAAAATAATAAACATAAATGGTCTACATAATCATGACACTCAGAAATATATATATATATATATATATATATATATATATATATATATTATATAAGACTAATGTGAGGCCAAAAGATAATAAAGAAGGAATAAGGAAACTTATGTGTCTTTATATGTAAGATATTACACCATAAATAACCAAAATATAATACCAAACCATGGAAACCCATCTTCTCATGATAGGAAATCAAAATACACTTCCCATTGTCAATATAAGAGAACCATATCAATGTTTTACCCACTATGATAGGTGGTAACACATTTTCACCTGTTTCTAACAAGAAAGTATATCTTACCACTGAATTTATATATAGGGTGTGAGAAAATTCATCTTGTAGGATTCAACCACATAATGAATGCATTACCTTTAAGAATTAGACAGTGTTATGCTAGTTTGAAATATAATATGAAATATTAATTTCAATGTTTACATAAAAATAACACCGTGTAATTTCTTTCTAAGACAATACCATTTAAGAAGACATGTTATAAAATTTTAAATTAAGAATGGTTAGAATATACAAGAATATAAAAATAAATTAAAAACCATTCATTAATAAAATAAAAGAAGGAAATATAATAATAGTTAAATATAAAGGTGGAGGTGTAATATAAGAATAATTTAAATTAATATACGATGAAATATTTTATGTATCATGGTAGAATTTACAAAAACTAATAGAACTATCCTAGATATACTCAATTTAAACCATATGTTATCCTATTTATTCGTTCCTAAAATAATAATCCCAAATATACTATTAAATTTCTTCACTAGGTGGAATTTCCAATAGGCTAAGTCACATCATAAACTAAGTTATACAAGCAAGTGTGTAAATATAACCAGAATAATAGTTTTCACTTGATATATCACTTAGATACCCAGGGTTACCATGAGATATAATAATTAAGATGATGAAACATGTCACATATCAATTCATAAAATCAATAAAACAAATCAATATAAATTTATCATCTCACCTTTAAACCCCTTTAAATAATTATAGCCTTTCAATAATAATAATAATAACACAATAGAATCATTATCTTCTATCAATAATGAAATCTATTCAAAATATCACATTTTATCATAGAAAACATTCTCAAATGAGTAATTAAGGGGATATAATTTTTAATGTTTATGAAAATTCATATTATTAAAAATTCTATAACATTTAAAATATAGATAAAACATTATAAAATATATAATATAATATTAAATCCCTTTTATTTAACGCAACCAATTTACTTCAAAAAATAATTATAGATAACAAGAAGATATTTTTTCGAACAAAATAATTCATTTCCAAAGAGACAAAATGTCACAACCATTGTGTCTCTACAAGATTTATGTTTCAATCACTGACCATTAGGTTCATTTAAAAGGTGTTTGGGGTGACATTTTTGGTTTTTTAGAATTTTTCTAATGCATACGGGTTGAGAATTATTTTTCCAAACCACGAAACTAACACCTTCATATTGAAAATATGATACTATTAAAACTCATATGTTTTGTGCATGGATTGCTAAACCCTGTATAAAAACCATGTTCCCCAATATTTCCTAAATAGATTTTTATAATACTCGGTATTACATAATTTTACCACCACTTTAACCGTCATTTTTTTATCCACCAAATGTCATCTTACACTTCATTCTTTCTCATATTTGGAAGAATTATTAGTTATTTCTCACCAAAAGTTAGTTATAATTAATTATTTGTTAATTAAAATCTTCTCATATATTCATATCATATCTTATCCTCCCATTTTTTACATAGAATGGTCATGGAGACCTATGATTTTGTATTATATGAAATTAAGTTAGGATTTCTTCATGTTAGTCCTTGTAATATTATTTTGGGGTTTCATATTTTCAAATATTTTTTTAATAACACCATTAAAAATGGATCCATTAATTACCGACAGGTTAGTTTTTATATTTATTTTTTATGAAACCATGGATAATTACCTCTATTAAATGATTTTTTATTTATTTTAAAATCTATATCAAGTGACTAGGATTTTCAGGTGTTATATTTTCATCACTTTTCTTAAAACCTCATATTTAATCAATGTTACATTCCATATCCAAGGTGTGAAATTCATTTCTAACCAAATTTCCACACTTTGGGTGTTTGATTAAATTTTTAGAGTGATTTTACTTGAGATATTTCATAGATTAATTTTGAATAAATCTCATAAGAATTTTATAAATTTCATGACCAGGTTGTTAAATTTATTTATGTGGAAATGGATTTTCATACATAAAGAATATTATAAAAAATTAGTAAATTTAATTTAATGATATGATTTTGTTTTTTTTATTTTATAAAACTTCAATTTGTTTGAATTTTTTTTTGATGCCTATATTGGTCTCAAATTATGTTTTAATGAAATATTTTATGTATATGGGACTATTAAGAAGATGTAGTGAATGTTTTTATTATATTTTATACCCTTTTGACCAAAATTTTATTTATTGTTCTGGTAATGTGGTATAGTATAACATGGGATTTAAATCCTTCTGTACTGTTGTAATGTTATGAAAGGGGTTTTTTCATTAAAGGATGTTCAATGGTGAGGTATGAGTTTATTATTTGATTATTTGGAAATTTTCTGGATATAAATATTACATTCATTGATCACCTATCATTTATAACATGGGAAACCGTAGTTATTTAAGTGGGAGTTTGAGGGATGATTATTACATTAGTTGAGATTAAATAAGGACTTTTGTTCCTTAGTGTATGATTCTTATTTGGATGTTTATTTTTCTATGTGGGGTAGCTATAGAAGGACAAATAGAGGGTTTATATAGTTTATAAACATTAGCTATCTGTATGAGGATTCACTATTTAGTTATGTTTGAGTTATATCTACTTAGTACCAAGGGTGTTGTCCCATGGTGATTATTATGGATTATGTGTATATTATAATCATAATTGTTATTATTATACTTTTTTAAATATTTTTCAAGTTATGTTATCAAAAATTTTATGATGATGTTATATTTTATTTTATATGTTACATTTATTCTTCTTTATGGAGATTAATATTGTTTTTGGTTATTTTTTTGTTAACGTGATCATATATACCGTTAAAACATGTGTTTTTTATAAATATAGTGGAATATGATTTAGATTCCAAACTATTTTAAAAAAAATTATCTTTAACGGAAAAACAAATATAGAGATATCAAAATTGTTTTTTTCAAAAAAATAGTAGTTTTTTGAAAAGGGTGTTTCTTGTGAAATTGTAAAATGTTATTTCAAATTATACATAAAATTTTTCTTTAAAAATATTTTATTTCTTTTATATTAAATATTTTATTTCCAAGAGTTTTTGTTTTCATCTTTCCATGTTTTTTAAACCATGGGTTTTCTAAAATTTAATGTGAAAAAGCCTATCTTTTTATTGGTTTATTATAAAAGGGATAATTTTATATACATTATTTCAAACATTTATTCATTGTATAAATTTTGAAATAAAGTATAAAGGGTATTTGATGTGATCCTTCTTGGCCCTTTAACCTTGCACCTTACATATATAATATATGTTCTTATTTATTCTTTTATAAGTCATATATATATATTGAAAGGTTTCATGGTTATTATAAGTGACTAGGATGTTAGTTCAGGTATGACGAAGGGTTAAAGTTAAGATTTTTTACATGATATATAGTTGATGCTAATTAGTCATTCTTTTATTATATTTTGGAATATAGAGTTCTGTATCATCCTATGTTATTCCTCCTTGACATATCTTATTTCAAATCACCAAGTAATTTTGGTTCATTTATAAAGTTTTCATGGTGAAATATTTATTGTAGCACCCCAAGCTTCCACGGTAAGTTTCTCTTTGAAGAATTTGATAGCGTGTGAAGTACGCAACACAGAGATCAAGCGCAGTACGACCTATCAAACTACTCATTTAAAAAGTGTTTATTAATAGTAACAGGCACATTTTAAATTATATATATATCCCATATAATTTTAACTTTCATATTTTGTGTTTCTTAGACATAATATAAAGAGAAGTTCAATTTTTCATATAAAATATGTATTTTCCAAAAAATGCAGTTTTCTCGCCTTTTAATAGGGAACCCTTTTTAAATACAATATTTGACACATTTATATATTCAATTTTATGAAATTAATTTATTCTTTATTATTGGTAAAATAAAATTTAGTTTGGATAATTTTTTGGTGTTTTTTGATAACTATGTTATTTTCATGAATAGTGAAAAAATACTAAATTTTAATTGAAGACAAATTTTTTAATAGAAATAATTTATAGTGTAAAACTATAAATTTCAATGGGTTTGAAGTATAATTAGATTATATTTTTATAATTTAATACAAAATTAGTCATTGGATGTAATTTTACATTTAAATTGGACATAAACACATATCAATCTTTTGATACCTGTTACTTCTCAAAAACCTGCTTTCTGGTTTAGACATTAAGAATTAATTTTAAATTAATTAATGAAACTTCTATATTTTTGATTTGGGAAAATAGAAATCATTTTTTAATTCGTAATATCAAAATTCGATTAGGCTAAATTTTTGGTGTTTTTCTGAAAACATTCAATTTTGTATGAATAGTTAAAAATACAACATAGTACATAAAAACCACAAAATTTATTTATATAATTGCTTTTTATTTAAATTTGTTTTAATGTAAAAAATAGATACATAATACCTATATTATTCCAATGTAATTTATTGGAGTAATTTTATAATAATATTATATATATATAATTTTATTGAACTTTTTAGCGTCTTTTATCCACCTTCTCGACACATTTGAAAATTCGCATAAAAAAATATTTTACCGCTTCTATGAATAAAACATCAAAAAAAAAATGATAGACATGGTTGACATTAGTATGTAAAATGTGGTTCAATAGGATGACAATAATTATTGGTGAATAGTAACTTTTGAATTTTATTGACCACGGTTAAAAGTAAATAGGGAAATTAAAGGTAAAAATGATATTATAATTACCTGAACACATGTCCTAATTCTACTGGATAAGTGTATTTCTACCAAAATAAAAAATAGGAATAAAATATTATCCTTTTTATCCACTTATATTAGATTAGTTTATTTATTATTATTGTATTTAAAGAAGAGTTAGAAGTGTATAATTCAATGATTAAAACTAAACCATTTTTAATATGGGGTTATACATACGATAATTTTTATTATAAATATTGATTAGTAACATAAAACTATTTCCTACATAATGACAATTTATATATAATTTTTACACATTAAATAATTAAATTCATTTATGACCCAATAATGATAAAGTAATTACATTATTAATGAATGATTAAAATAATTGATATTATAAATATCTAAATAAATGTAAACTGGGAATTTTGATGAATTAAACTAATTTTATAGGTTAATATGACATTTTAGGGTAGGTTAAATATTTTTTCTGGAAATGATAAAGTTTTTAGGACTTTCAAAAAAACAAAATACAAAATAGTATCAAAATTCACATAAATGAGTTTTTTAAACAAATACAATATTATTAAATGATATAGTATTTCTAAAAATCTAAGGTTCGGCCAATGGACTTTGATAAGTTTATATATGTGAATAATGAACCACTTGATGTTATCTTGTATTTTTATAGTATGTTTATTAACCATTTATTATAATAATAAATGGATACATGGTAAGAGTTAAACTATTTAACTAGGAGTTAAATCTAAAAGATAAGGTACATATGGTGACCTAAACCTATTTAAACCTATTGGTTGAGAGGTTATCGACTCATCTGCACCTTATCGATGAAATATATCATTTTGGAGACATTATAAACCGAAAATGATTTTATAATAAAAAAATATTTCAAGCTTTTCCAAAAGTAACCCTCACCTCTCTTATAAAATGGTACTTCCCCTTCTCTTAATTTCACACCTACAAGCCCTTTGGATCGGCCAACTCCTACTCAAATATCCTCCCAAATACCCAATATTCATCCTATATTCCTTAATTAGATCAGAAATTCATACTAGGGGTCCATTTTTATTAAATAAAAAAAGCACTCGAAGAAGAGGTATTGATTTCATCACCTCTTTTAAAGTTCTTTTCTTTTTTCCACTTTCTCTTAATTTATTGTTTCCATATGAAAATAATAACTCAATTACCTACTATATACTGTTATGTTATTATAAATATGGTACAACCTTATTCATTATTATATCCATCCTGTGAATGAAAAAGTCACCATATATGCATACGTACGGTTTACATTATCCACGTCGTGGTGTAGTTTGTTATTCAACACTTCATTATTTGGATAGGTATAATAATGTGAATAATTGATTTAATAATAAATATAACATTTTAATGATTCATTATATTTGATATATCATCCAATTACATACGATTTCACCATCAATTGAATGATATTGTAGCTCATGTGTACGTACGGATTACCATCTCTACAAACGCGATGAGATTCATTCCCCATCGTAACCATTCAAGAATAATTTTGATTTTATGATTAAAAATAATGTTTAATAAATTAATATCATTATGTGTATGAATAAAATATATCTTATTCATAATAAACATTACTTATGTAAAAAACATATAAAGTAAAACAGGTCAGTTAACACCCAATACAATGATACTGCTGAAATATTATTAATAAAGAAATATTAAAAGATCATATATGATATCATATTTAGGTATATGGTTCCTATATAATATAATAAAATGATTTAACTATTATACAGGAGGTTAACGTAACCTATACTAAAGAAAAGTACAAGTTAAAGGGTTTTTATCTCACTTTTTATTCTCGTGAGATTCATGCTATATTTCCACTATTCTATTTTGTGTGGTGTATGGACTACCCATGATTGTTTTATTTGTGTAATATACATTAATTTATGGGTATATACATCTTTATTTTATGATCCTTCATTCATGGAGTGTATGTTTCGTAAGTTACCAAATTGGTAAGGGAACTTCTAATTTCAATTTCGACTCATTGGGTTTTACGCACACTTCATTGATTATTTTAATAAAAGATTATGTGTGAAATTTCTTTTTATTATTTATATATTAATTTCCACTCCCATTTTTGTGGATATAATTTTGATACACATAGTCACTCCATTTATAAATTCTAATGTCATTGGTATGAACTTGATAAGGGTAATCTTAACTCAATTTCTATTCATTGAGTTAAGCATAAAAATCATTTGATTGGTTTTTTACCAGAATATGTGTGAATTTACTCTAATTGATTTACACTTAATATCAAATCATATTTATTGTGTTTATATTTTTCACACATAATTATTTCATTTATTTATCCTTAATCTGAGGATATGTTCTTTATAATGGATTTTGTCTCAATTTGAATTCCATTGAGACTTCTTTGTTGTTATGCTCCAATTCACATTAATATGTTGTATACGATGTATTTAGAAAAATTATATCATGAATCCATTTATTATTATGATATTATAATGTTTTTATAATGTTATTTCTCAATTGTTTATATTCAAGTTTCATTCATTTGGTTAGGAACTCTTTAACTTAAATATCATATTAAATGTTTTAAAGATTTATTATTCCAAATCTTTCTCATTAATTTCCATGTTTTAAAAATGGTGTTAGGTATTTATTTATATGGACATGATTTTTTAAAAATAAATTTTCTTTCAAAATATTAAAAGTGGTATGGGACACCTTGATTCCAAAATCTCTTCTAAACGACATCTTCGATACATATAGCAACTTCTAAATGTTTTCAAGAAAAAAGGAAAATTTCTCTCAAAAAGTTTTACTGATAATTTTAATCTATGTCAATATCCTTCATTATTCTTCATTGAAGTTGATTTATTATAATAAAATCTTCCATAATGTATTTAATGGGTTATGAATCATTGTGTATGTTCTATTTTGATATCATTCATAGATTATGGTAAATTATTGACATTTTGTTTCCTAGTTTTAATACGAATGTATAGATTTTGTTTCACCCTTTTTATAAAAAGAATGCATTGCACTTAGTAATTAACGGGTGGAGCCCATTATAGCTCATTGATGCATCGGTAGGTCTCATGAGACAAAATAGTGTTTGGCACAAGACCTTGACAAAATCTTATTTTTAGTCTTGGTACGAGGCCTTGACTATGTGGTTATGATGTCCGGCATTATACATTCCATCATTATGAAATTAGCTATTGATATTACATGTGATTATTAGACTAGTAGAATATCCATGTAAATATCTAAATGGAACTAATTGATTTATCTTTTCCATATTATGCTAATGTTTTAGATTAAAAGTCTTGTATTTTAGTCTTATACATTGCCTTAAATGGTTATTCTTATTTATGATAGTTTCTACTATATTGTTATCCTTACTGAGCATCTGAGCTTACCCCATTCTTATATTTTCTTTTTCCTGTGATGTGAAGAAGTATATTAAGTTTGACCTACTGGGATAGGTTAAAGGATATGAGTGTTTTCAAAGGGGACAAATTGTTTTTGTTTTTATGGTGTAATGTAAAACTTATGTATGTATCTAGTACTTCTAAGGCTACTCAACTAATCGGTCTTTAGGGAATTGATCCCTTGTGATCATGCCAATGTTATGTAATAATTCACCGACTCTGAGTAACTAGGGTTAGGGAATTATAGTTGGTATAATAGAAAGTTTAGTAAAAACATTGGAAACTAGATTTAGATAAACTCTGATTAGAGAACATTACCCTAAGATAGACTTTGAATATTAGTGTCGAAGAACATCCAAAAAATTTGGTAGTGTAAATATTATGTGAGTTATCGAAGAAAATACATCCATGTATGGATACAAACGGGTAGAGGGTGTTCTGGTATAGATGTAACTTGGAGTGAAAACTCTAACCAGGAGTTTTGAGCTTGAATCGGGGTATCCTGGTACACAATAATGGGCATTGCTGCACTCTTGGTATTAACACTCCCGCATGATATGCTTAGGACAATGCAGGTTTTCTTTACGAACTTATTCGAAGGATTTTAATATAAGATCAGAATAATTAACCTTGATTAATCCTATGGTGTTTTAGAATGAAAATAAGGTGTCATGAAATCCTCTAAATGATTTTATGACTATTTTTACTCAAACTCTACTTTCTGGTTTTAGTCAATGGCTGGATTCCAAGGAATTCATAGTAACATTAAACCTAATGTACTGGGTGGGAACGATAGTGGAAATGTGCTATGAAATGGAATGTTGATAGGCTTCAAAGATATTTTGTTTATTACGAATCAATTTTTCAAAAATATTATCAAAAATATATACATTAACCAACTCCTAAACTCAACAAAGAAAAGAAAGGTAGAGAACGATAATAGCACTTGTAGTGGAGACCATCGAGAAATGAAAGATCATTTTCCATCATGCAGGAAATGTGGAAGGAGACATCCAGGAAAGTATCTCAATAGGCCAAAGAAATGCTTTATGCATGGGAAAGAAGGACATAAAGTAAAGAATTGTCGAGGGAAAATGAAGAATACTATGAAAGAAAATAAAAATGATTCTAAGAATTAATTTATAGTTATTTTCCATAAATGTAGGGGACCAGAGCATTACTTGAGTCAGTGTTTTATTATATAATATAACCTATAATTCTAGGAAGAACTAATCTGGAAATAAATAGATGGAGAAATGTTTAAAAGCATTAATTATCTTTATCGATTGGATTACTATGGAAGACTTTTCTCTTGTATGTGTAACCCTGGATTTTGTTATGTGAAAATGCTATTTGGGGAAGAATTATCTTATCCTTTGTGGATATAGTTTTAAAGAACCATTTGGTTTTATATGATCCTTGAATTTGAGTAAATTATGGGTTATTATTTTTTGGGAATAAAATTAAAGGTATGAGATAAAATTTTTGGTTAATATATGTTATAGTTATTTTTGATGAATTTATCTCATTTTTGGGAATGTTGTATAATTATATAGTTTTTTAAAAATTGAAACATTCAGACTGTGTGACAACCCATTGCGTTGGAAAAAAAGATGTGGGAATAGAACCCACAACTAATGTGTGACTGGGATTTATTGCCTACCACTGGACTACATGAATTCTCTATTTAGTATGACTAATTGTTTTTATTTAAATGATTTTATGGATCAAGAATATGTTGATTCTGGGAACATATTATATATCCTTTTTATATGAAAATGATTTAGTGATTAAGTGATAAATGTTATTGTGGAAGATGTTCGCTCTTTTAAGAACACTATATGCCTACAAGAAATAGAATACTATAGGATTTCATTTGAGGAGTAATGATGTATTTTTCTTTTGGAAGAATGTATTTTATTTTTTGGACTTATTTAGATTTGGGTTATTTATGAAAAATGATTAACCTATCATAGAGAATATGTTATTAAGTTAATTTCTTTTATGTATGTGACTTTAAGATTATTCTGTGTTATTTGGAGATAAATGTAAAGATTTATCGTGGAGAACTATGTGATCAAATCCTTATGAATTTTTGGTTTCAAACTTAGTTTGGATTATTTTGAATAATTTTATGGAAAATAGTTTTTTGAATGGTCTTTGTTGAACTTTGGTTATTGTTTGTCTAATTTTGGAGATTAAGAGTAGTATTTATTTCTATAAAGGATTATCCATTTTGGGGATCATCTGATCTTGTACTAACCATTTTGTTTTTGGTTAATCCCTCAAGAAAATAGAAACATATACTTCATCTTTTGTGGATTATTTGATTCTCTGGAAGTTTATTCTAGCGCTTCAGGCGTGACTAAGCCATCTTTAATACTTATCTTTTGGAGTGAAAGATGATTTTGTGGTAGAAATCAGTTAAATTACAGAACTCTACCTGTCAAGTATTATTTTTTCTTATTCTTTGAATAAAATTATTCATAAGTTTTTGGGAAAAGATATTAAGACCAAAAATGTGTTATCCTAATACCTTTTTTTGTTGAACATGCGATATTTTAAATCATCATAGATTTATGGCTTTGAGACCCTCAGTTTTCCATTCACTTTTCTATGATTGATGAACTCAATAACTCCCTATAAATATTTAAATTTTTCCTCTAATTACAATTTCCACCAATGTTCTCCTATTTTAAATCTTAATTTGGTGGTGACTTTTTCATTTCCCTTTGCCTATAATTAAGACTAAATTTTATTAACCCTATTTCCGATGTTGGTTTTTCACAAAGGTATTTTCTATATTTTAACCTTTTATTTTCAAACAAAAATTCCATATTTAGAGGATGAAATTTATTAAAGGAGGGAATAATGTAACACCCCAAGATTCCATGATACATTTTTCTTTGAATAATATGATAGCACATGAAATACGCAACACCATGTTCAAGCGCACCACGACCTATCAAACTAGCCATTTAAAAAGGAGTTATGAATAGTAATAAAAATATTTTGAATTTTATATATATTTCATATAATTTAAACATTCATATTTTTTGTTTCTTAGACATAATATAAGGACAAATTCAAATTTTTAGATAAAAGAAGTATTTTTCAAAAAATTCATATTTTTTCTCCTTTTAATAGGTAACACTTTTTAAATACAATATTATACAGCTTTATTTATTCAATTTTATGAAACTAAATTCTTATTTAGAAGAGGGAAAAAAATTATTTTGGATAAATGTTTTATTCTTTTTGGATAACTTTCATATTTTGATGAATAGTGAAAAAATACTAAATTTTAATTGAAAATAAAATTTTTATTCAAAATAATTTATAGTGTAAAACTATAAATTTGAATAGTTTTGAAGTATAATTAGATTATATTTTCATAATTTAATCAAATCTTAGTAATTTGAAGTAATTTTACATTTAAATTGTAAATAAACACGTATTAATCTTTTGATACTTTTTACTTCTCACAAACCCACGTTCTAGTTTTAACAACGGGAATTATTTTTAAATTAATTAATGAATCTTTTATGCTTTGAATTTGGTAAAATAGAAATCAATTATGAATTCATAATATCAAAATTATCTTAGGCTGAATTTATGGTATTTTTCTGAAACATTCAATTTTGGATGAATAGTGAAAAATACTTCATAGTACATAATAACTGACTTTTTATTTAAATATTTATTTTTTATTTAAATTTATTTTAAAGCCAATATATCTAAATAACACATATACTAGTCCAATGTAATTCATTAGAGTCATTTTATAATAATATTAGATATATAATTTTTTATTGAACCATTTAACGTCTTTTACCCACCTTCTATGGACATTTACAAATTTGCAATAAAGGTAATTTTACCACTTTTGTGAATTGAATTTAATAAATCTTAGAGACATGGTTGAAATCATTAAGTAATATATGGTTCAATAGGATGAAAATAAATTTTGATGAATAGTAACTTTTTAATTTTATTTACCAAAGTTAAAAGTAAATAGGGTAATTAAAGGTCAAAATGATATTATAATTACATTAACCCATGTCCTAATTATATTGGATAAGTTTATTTCGACCAAAATCAACCTTAGGAGTAAAATATTATCCTTTTTGATGCACATGGATTAGATTAGGACCTTAATTATTATTTTATTTAAAGAAGAGTTAAAAGTGTAAAATTCAAAGTTTAATAACTATACCATTTTTAATATAGGGTTATATATAAGATAAATTTGAATAAAAATATTCATTAAAAAGATAAAAAGTTTTAATACATAATTGTATTTTATTTATAATTTTTAAAAATTTTATAACTAAATTTTTTTATGACACAATGATGATACAGTAATTACCTTGTTAATGAAAGATTAAAATAATTGATATTATAAATATCCAGATAAATGTAAATTGAAACTTTTGATGCATTACACTAATTTTATAGGTTAATATGACATGTTAGGGATGATTAAATAATTTTTTTTCGAAGTGATAAAGTTTCTATGACTTTCACAAAAACAAAATACCAAATAGTGTCAAAATTGACATAAATGGGTTTTTAAAACAAATACAGTATTATTAAATGATATAATATTCTTAAAAATAAATATTTTGTCCAAAGGACTTAGATAGGGTTATATATGTCAATGTTCTTTTCTTCTTCCACTTCCTCTTTATTTTTTCCCATAAAAAATAATAACTCTAGTTCCTTAAACATACTATGTTGTTATTATAAATTTGTTACAACAATATTCATTATTCTATCCATCCTATGAATGAAAAAGTCACCGTACGTGTGTACGTATGTCTTACCGTCTCCACATCGTGGTGTAGTTTTTTATTAAACACTTCATTATTTGTATGGGTATAATAATGAGAATAATGGAGGTAAATAATAAATATAAAATGTTAATGATTCTGTATATATGATATAACATCCAATTACATATGATTTGACCATCAATTGAATGATATTGTCGCCCATTCCTAGGTATGGATTACCATCTCTACGAACATGATGTGAGTCATTCCCCATCATAACCATTCAAGAATAATATTTATTTTATGATTAAAAATAATGTTTAAGAAATTAATATAATTATGGATGTTAATAAAATACATCATATCCATAACAAACATGACTTACATAACCAAACATATAAAGGGAAACAAATCATTTAACACCCAAAATAATGATACTACTGAAATATTATTAACACAGAAATATTAGAAGATCATATACGATATAAAATTTAGGAATGTGGTTCTATTATAATTTATTAACATATATTTAACTATTATACCTGAGCTTAACATACCCTCAACTAAGGAAAGTTACAAGGTAAGGGTTTTCATCTCACTTTTTATTCTCATGAGATTCATGCTATATTTTCCACAATTACCATTTGTGTGGTGTATGTACTTCCCATGATCATATTATTTTCATAATGTACATTAATTTATTGGTATTTACATATTTATTTTATTATCTTTCTTTCATTGATTTTATGCTTCGTAAGTTACCAAATCGTCAAGGGAAATTCAAATTTCAATTTCGAATCATTGGGTTTTACACACAATTCGTTGGTTTTTTTACTCCACGATTATGTAAGAAATCACTATTTATTTATTTATGTACTAATTTACACTCCCCTTTTGTGGATATACTTTCGATACACATATTCACTCTATTGATAAATTCTCAATTCTTTGATATTAACATGATAAGGTTAATCTTAACTCAATTTCCATTCATTGAGTTAAACGTCCAAGTCATTTGTTTTGTTTTTTACAAGAATATATGTGAATGTAATCTGATTGATTTACACTAAACATCCAATAATATTTATTGTATTTATATTTTTCACACATAATTATGTCATTGATTTATCCTTAATCTAAGGATACAGTCTTTATAAGGTATTTCATCTCAATTTACATTCCATCGATACATATTTGTTGTTATGCACCAATTCACATTAATATGGTGTATATACTGTCATTTGAAAAATTATAACATGAATCCCTTTATTCTCATGATATTATAATGTTTTAATTAATGTAATTCTTCAATTATTTGTATTCAAACGTCTTTCATTTGGTTAGGAATTCTTTAACTAAAATATCATTTTAAATGATTTAAAGATTTAATATTCTAAATCATTCTGATTAATGTCCATGTTTTAAAAATGGTGTTAATAATTTATTTATATGGAAATTAATGTTTTAAAATTAAAAAAAAAATCCAACTTTTCAAATTTGTATGTGACACTTTGATTCAAAAATAAATTATAAATGACTTCTTTGATACATACCGCAAATTCTAAATGTTTCAAGATAAAGGGTATATTTTCTATCAAATAGTTTTACTGATTATTTTCTTCTATGTAAATATCCTTCATTATTCATTATTCATGATGATTTATTATAATACAATCTTCCATATTGTATTGAATGAGTTATGTTTGACTATGGATGTTCTAATTTATATCATTCATGGTTTGCGGTTAAAGTATTGACATTTCTTAGGCCAGTTTTAATACGAATTTATAGATTATGTTTCACCCTTTTTATATGAGGAATGCATTGGAATTAGTGAGTGATGGGTGGATCCCACTGTAACTCCTCGATGCATCGTTAGGTCTCATGAGACAAACTAGTGTCTTGGACAAGGCCTTGAAAAAATCTTATTTGTTGTCTTGGAATAAGGCCTTGACTATGTGGTTATGATGTCCGACATTATGCATTCCATCATTATGAAATTATATATTGATATTACATGTGATTATTCAACTATTAGAATATCCTTGTGGATAATTAAATGGAACTATTTGATTTATATTTTCCTAATCATGTTGAACTTTACGTTTAAAAGGCCTGTGTTTTAGGCTTATACATTGCCTTAAATGTTTATGCTTTTTTATGATAATTTATGCTATATTGTTATCCTTACTAAGCATCTGAGCTAACCTATTTCTTATGTTTTCTTTTTCCCAGGATGTGAAGAAGTATATTATGTTTGAACTATAGGGATATGTTAAGGGATATGAGTTTGTTCAATGGGGACACATTGTTGTTGTTTTTTTATGATGTAATGTAAAACATATGTATGTATCTAGTACTTCCAATGCTACAAAACTAATCAGTATTTCAGGACTTGATCTCTTGTGATCATTCCAATATTATGTAATAATGCATTGACTCTGGGTAAATAGGGGTCAGGGTGTTACATTTATCAGTTATTTATATTATGGGATTCTATTTTCTATTACATTTCCATGTTTTGTAGCATTATATTTTCAAAAATGTTTTTTCATTTTTCATTATATTCCATAATTTGGAATGGTCTTTCCAAAATTTTGGGTCAAGGTTCTTTTATTTAATATTTCTAACTGGTGATTTTTTTCCAAGTTGTGTAATGTCGATTATCTGAAATAGTTTCAATTACATTATTATTAGGAATTCACATTAGGACTTATGATTGAATTATCTATGTGAAGTTTTGAGATACCCTGAGCCATTTCATTATAAAATTTTATTAAATCCGAGTTTTGTATTATTATTTGGGATGTTTAGTTAGACATAATAGAAAATTATCAAGACATAAGGGGTAGGTTATGATTGAGTGTCTTGATAACACTATTCTTAATAATCATTAATTATTTATAGGATATATAGAAATAATAATTTTCAAATGTATTTGGATTTAATTTTTTATTTTGAGAGATTTTAGCCTATAAAATAAAAGGTTATATGTCATTATAGAGGCTTATGGTTGAGGTACATGGGTTATAAACCATAAAGTTAAATCATGAAACTATGTTGGAGAAAATCTTGTGATCCCTACATTCTTTATTCATTATTTTTAAAACTATATGTCCCACAAGTGAAACTAATCATTATCAAATATTGAGACCCACATAGTTTGTGCCGAACTAGTGTAAGGTTTTGTAAACCATGCAGTCATACCACAAATTACAAAAAAATTTCCCGATTGGAATTTTTTCCTTCTTAATCATGTAATTGTATTACATTTTCATTTTTTATATGTTTTGGGTAAATTGAGATGGTTTTTCGAAGGTTTTTATTTTATTTTTGTTGTTTAAAATTGAATTAGGTGGTTTTCTGGAAGAATTTAAGGTATTTTCATGGTATTTTTAAAATAAATTTATTGTATTTTGAAGACATAAATTTCTACATTTTATAAATTTTACCCCAATATATACTTCTAAAGGTGAGCTATTTGAGGTAATTTCTTATATATGGTGACACGAAATGATCTTGATATGGAAAATGAATTCTGGGAGGTTAGACTAGATTAAAATTGGATTTATAATGAAATAGTTATGGGGTAAAAGCTGATTCTAATAGATTTCATAAAATGAAAATTTATTTTGTTTCCATGGATTCAAAAGCTATTTCTCTAGTTTTAATGAATAATTTTACACTTATTTAAAGTTTATTTCAGGTTTTTTTGAAGGAATATGTCAATGTTTTTTATCAAATGTTGTAGCATCAAAAAAAATAGATCTTCTTAAAAATGGTTTTAATTTATAATCCTTTATTATATTGATCATTAAATATATCCTTCAGATGTGGGTCATGTGTTAGTTTTTTTTCACTACTTGAGAGTTTATTTCACATGTTTTTATGTTGGGATATGTATTGACTTTTTTATTTTATTATTATCATAGACTTATTCCACCAATGAAAGTCTAGATGAATCCTTTAGAGGTTGTAATATATATTATACCACTAGCTAATACTATACTTAATTCTAGATTTTTTGTGTCTATAAATCTTGTTTTTTTGTTATAGGAATTGGTGTGAGTTATAGTTCACTATAAGTTAAAGACTAGATCACATAATTTTAGAATAGTTATCCTCCTATATTAATAGAGGAGAAGGTTTCCCAGAATGAAAAGATATGGTTGAATATGTTGAATAAATCTTAAATCACATTGAGATATCATAGAGTTTCAAGGATATTTAGAAATAGTGGATGTCTATTATTTAGGAAAATCCAATAAGGGACCAGACGTAGGACAATTTTAAATCATCATTTATTATATATTTTTACCCTAAATCCTCAAATATGAAAAAGTATGTGGCATTTTATTGTTTCTAATAGGGTGATTAGTTTGTGATAGAATATGTTGGGAATATATTTTATTTAGTGTTGTAACTAAATGAATTATTCTCAGATAATTTTCTAAAGGAACAAAGATTCATAAAAGGACTTCATCTGAAATTCCATCCAATGATTCCTTTATATGACCAAACCTCTTATGTAGGAATAATGTCTCGATCCTTGGAGATAGAGGCCCTTATGTTTGGTCTCTTGGAAAATTACATAGTCTTTTCAATACCTTGAAGTGGTTGATATGTGATGTACAATTAGAAGAGAAAGAAGGATGAGAATGGTTTTGTAGGTGGAGCACACATAAAAATACCCCCTCTTAAATTTATTCTTCACTAAAAATCCAAAGTTAACCCATAATGTTCAATAAATTTTAAAATTTGAGTCATAAGAATATTTTATGATAAGAAGTTATCATTAATTTTCATAGTTTTAGCTAACTAGGACATCATTAATGATTTTATAAGGGTTTTAAAATAGTTTTGGAAATGGATTAATTTTAGGTATTATTTTGAGGTTCTGGTTCTTAGGGTTTATCATGGTTATTCTATATTTGATGAAATATTCCATAGAGTGTTTTTATATGTTTTTCTTTTTGTTGTGATCAATGAAAAATATGGGTTATGATGTTCATGAATTCTAAATATTATTTTGGATGTTTCACATAATGAATGATGTTAGTGGTGAATGGGATTTGTGATTATCACTTTTTCTTGTTATGAACTCACGAAAGAACCATGTTGTCCTTATTACCCCCATTATCTTTATCGTGTTTGAGACTTATTAATTATATAATCTAATAAAATAATTATAATTAGTGGGGATGACCTAATGATCAAATCTTTCTCTTGGTAGTGGGTCATATTATTTTAGACCATCCACTATAAAGTGATTTTGGGGGTCATTTGTGGCTATCAAATTAGTATGATTTATTTTACCTTTCCTCCCCTTAAATGAGGGAGAAATAAGGTTTTTATGCAATATGTATTGGTTTCAACATAGATAGATAAAGAGGAACCTTGTCTTCTAACATAAATCATCCCACCAGAACCCTTTTGGGTAGCGGTAAGATAAGATTTCCACCCAAATCCCACCTCCAATAGGTTAGTGGTAGGTGACTAGTATTGAGTAGGAATATCTCACATAATGGGAGGCCTTATGCTAACAGACCTTTAAGAAACAAAAAAAGTACCCACACATGATATAATAATTTCCAATAATGAAAAAGAAAAATAAAAGAAACATTGATATTGAATTCTTGTGACAACCTCTATAATATATGATGGGGATAAATAGTACATAAAATGTATAGTAAAATGGGAATGTTATACACCCCACAAACCATGGGGGTGACCAAATCAGTAAAAGTGATCAAAATACCAATAATGATAAAGGCCCTAATATAAACATTAATAGCTACCACCACCACCAGGTACCACTAATCTATAACAACACTATATTTTCTAATACCTCTATCAAACTATCCTTCAAATATATAATACACAAAATGTTTGGGAAATTAATCCTATGTAGTGGTGAGTATATAAAAACTAATTATTATACTCTAAAAATGATAAAGGAATATCATAATACCATTCATCTCATATCGCAAGTTAATATGGAAGGATTAAACCAAAATAAGGACCAATATATTCTATAGAGGTGATAAATCGAGATGTAGGGGAATGTACCATGCCTCATCCAAGCACATTAGATAAGGGGAATTCATATACTATAGAAATAGGAACATGGATCCCGAGTTTTTGGGGTAATAATTACCATATCTTATCTTGAGGTAGAGGTTCCTACACCCCAAACAGCAAATAGTGAATATTGAGAATAAATGACCCAACCAGAGGATGGGGGGGGGGAATCTACACCCTAACATAATCATGCTGAAAGGAATTGATTCAAACCCCAAGAAATATTTTATCATCACACACTGATAGAGTCATTGACACTATAAATATAAATTCACTATATTCTTTTTTCCCTCAAAATTGATCCTACATGGGACAAAATACCATTACATAGTAATATATATGAAAAAATACCAATGATATACTATTTATTTTCCCAGAAAGAACACCCAATGAATATGTTGCTAAAATATGCCATACGAGTGAAGAGTAGGCCACATTGTGACCCTTGTATATGTAAGGTGTCATTATATGGTAGGTTGGACTTTAAATAAACATGCAACATCACACATAATCATATCCAGTTGAGTAGACCCGGTTCGAGGAACCCTCCCCAACACACTCACGAGTAGGATGAACACCTGATCCCCCATTGGGCCACCTACCTAAGACCATATTAAATTAATTGTTGTCTCCAGCTTGGGCCCCATTGGACCACTAGTGAGAAAAACCACCTTAAAACAATCCCCTGTATACATTTTTTTGGATGGGGAAGTAGATGATATCAATGTATTAGATGATCAGGGGTGTAATCCTAGCCTCCCTTATCACTTATCCCCTACACCATGGTGAACTACACTAGGTTTTCACCTATAATATCACATTACATTAATATGGCCAGACCTATTATATCACCTTTATCCACCATAATGTTTGGATTTCATCTCCACTGACTTGATCCACTCTTTTTTCATCCCCACACACTACAAATATTATACCTCTGGACATCTTCCAACCACCACATCTGATTCACCTAACCACCCCAACATCTCCTCATATATACCTCCCTATGAATTTCCTCTATCACACATTCCCATAATTCCACTGGATGTTATTGGGGAATCTAATCCCCACCAAGAATTTGTGTGACTCTAGAATAAGGGTGAACTAGTGACTGGAGTCTCAACCAGACAACAATTATCTAACCTCCATTAGAACAACCATGAAGAAAAATTAAACAAATTAGGGGAGAAATTTATACCCTAAATTCAAGTCTATAGAGATTTAAATCAAGAAAAAATCACAATCTCATAATTTGATATAAAATTTACACAATATTGGATCCAAAATAAAATAATATTCCCTACCATATATTAGGATGGTTTTTTTGCAAATATCAGATTTGGGTTGATCTTTATTACGAATTTCATTCATGTTGATTATACCCACATCTCCCAAATCATAGAAAGATCATCCCTCTTCAACATTCCCTCTATTGTTTTTTATAACCAAACAAAAATAGAGGATATAGTTATTATTAAATATAATGGGGATCTAGCGTTCCAATAATATATTAAATTAAAGTAAATCGTTAATCCACCTGTGAGGACTGATACTAAAGTTCTCAAGGAAAATTAAATATATACCTCACCTAGGGTAAAAACCTTATTATGGTCACAACTTTGAGCTCATAAATCCCCAAATATGAACCCTTTATAATAAAAATAATTATTTTTAAAATTCACATGCCTAGAAAAATGATAAAATAAATTAATATAAAAGTATTGGAGATCTAAAATGTCCACAATTTCATTTTTGATTTTCAAAAAATCCCAAAGATACTTTTAAACTATTCTAAGTGTTCAATAGTGAAAACTATAGTTACTATATTCTCAAAATCTATAAGTATTTTCACTAAAAAAGACAATGTTACTCAAAATTTTGAGGGTACCAGGCCTACATCAAGGTATCACACTCCCTTGATCTCTCTTTAATGTTATTTTATTCTAAATAAAACACACTAGTGGGATAACACATCCATGAAGATTAATTTTATATCTATCTTAAATAACTAATTAGTACTTCAAGAAATCATTTATGTCCTCAATGTCTATCTTTCCCCACTAAAGGACATGTAATGGTTTATGTCTGTATCTCCTCAATTGCATCACATTGAATATGTCATGAACCTGGCCTAGTTGTGGGAGAAATTCCAAGTGGTAGGAAACTTATCATATCTTGTATAGAATCTTGGATAAACTAATGGATCACACGTATACCATGCCTCCCTGAACAAACCTTCACATCTCTCTTCATGGTGATACCATTAACAACAGAAGATCTCCCTCATAGAATCAAAAGGTCTCTATAATTTTTCCACATAAGAATTTTGATTACTCTATGTTGTCTTTATTTTCTCTCAAATACCCAACACCATCTCAGTTGTTGAATGCACTAAATTTTACCCCATCAACGATGTCTCTCTGATCTCTTTCTAGTATAGGTGTGACCTATTGGTTCTCTTGTATAGGTTCTTGAAAGGTTATACACTAATGGTGGATTGGTATATATTTTTTTTACTATAAATCCACTAATGTAAAGTTAACCTCCTAGATCTACAAAATATAAAAGATGTAATCCCCCAATATATCCTCAAGAACATGAATAGTGTTCTTAGTTTGACCATTAGTTTGATAGAGTAAAATTTTACTCATCTATAAAGAGTTTATTAAACCTCCTAAAATCCTCTCCACAAACTAAACATAAAATAAGAATCTAAATCAAAAATTATTATCGAAGTCACCCCATGAAATCATATAATCTCTGACACATAAAACCACCATTAGTTATACATTGAACTTTCCTTCTGAATAACAAAGAAGTGGGGTTTCTAGGTTTGTCTTTATATAATCAACAAGATAGTGTTACAGCCTCTTATTAATAGAATAATGTCTATAATGAAATCAATCAATATTCTATATTATATCCACATTATAATAAAATGGGGCATGCCATGTATTTTTGGGCTTGATGGTCTACCTTCACATACTCACATGTGAGAAATTAAGTAATAAACATGGAAACATTCCGATTCATTAATACAAACTGTAGGTCTAGGTACATATTCATCACTCCTGAATTTATCTCCAATTATTAAGTATGAAAATCCATAAATATATAATCATGCAACACTATTGGTACATCTATCCATCCTTATAATAGGATGATGTTCACCCCACCATTGTAATATCCAACAAGTGTATCTCATGAGAATATTTGGTAATAAAAAATAACATGATCATTGTCCCATGGTTCAGTCGCCGTGACACACTGAAGAAGAAACATGGTCATAAACATCAATTGAAGATAGTATACTCCTTCCTCATCCACTATGGAAGACTATAATGAGGCCAACTGTTATTATATGTCCATCAATAATAGATAACATGAGTTCATTATAATAAAATATGCAACCATGTATCCCCTCTTAGAGTATAGACTATCTCAAGGTCATAATATTGTAGGAATTCATTCCATCACTTCCACCTCTTCTTATGAACTCTGTTTGTAAAGATATACTTGAAAGTATTGTTCCTGTATAGACCCCAAATCATTAACCAAGAAGATTGTGCCTCCAAATATTTAGCGGGTCAAAACCACTACCAACTCTAATTTTTTATATATAATTATACTCATAAGATCTAAATTACCTAGACCCATAAGAAACCACTTTCAACCTCTCATTAGAACAAAACTAGTCCTAGTCCCCAAGGCATAACAAAAAACAACATACTTTAACCCCTACACTAAAAAAATAAAGATAATAGAACCCATCAAACTCTACATTAAAACCTCAAAATCTATATGGAACTTATCTAACATAATCAATGGATTCTCCTTTCCATAGTGGAAATTATTTGGGGTTGAACTTTTAGAGAGTCCTAGGAAAATATTTTATACTACCTAGCAAACGAAATTAAAATTTGTAC
Organism: Viscum album; assembly: GCA_963277665.1. NCBI lineage: Eukaryota > Viridiplantae > Streptophyta > Magnoliopsida > Santalales > Viscaceae > Viscum > Viscum album. Next base: position 794,423,687 of record OY728126.1, on the reverse strand, counting down.
CTCATACTTTCTCTTAAGAATCCCCCAACCTGACACTACCTTGTTCTTAACCGAGTCTACAAATACTATTTCCTATGAGATAAAATGTCCCAATAAGAAGAAATATCTATTATAGAATTTACACTTTGATATGATTTTATACAACTAGTTTCCCAATAGGATGTCTATTATAATCCTCAAATAATCCTCATGCTTTCCCCTATACACTAAATAAATGGGAATATTATTAATGAATAAAACCACAAAATGATACAAGAAATCATTTAAGATCTAGTTTTTAAGTCCCATAAACACTTTTAAGGGTTTGATCATATTGAATGGAATCAATAGAAAAATATAATGTATATAGAAGCATCATAACACTATCTTTATGATATCCTCATTGTGAACCTGAAGTTTGTGATAGAAAAACAAGAGATCTATCTAAAAAATACTACTTCACTTGCTTTATATGGAATATTAGTCCATTGATCCTTGATATAGATAATTTATTATTGACAGTAACATGATTTATTTATTGATAGTAAACATAACGTCGTAGGATCCTATCCTCTTTCTTAGTGAACAACACTGAGAATTTCTATGGGGACACACTGTGTCTGATAAAAGCTTTCTCAATAAGGTCATCCAACTATACCCTCAACTCATTGAGCTCAGAAAATTTCATATGATACACTGAATAATATATCATATTGGTCTTAATGTGTAGATCAATGAAAAAAATACTCCTATTGAGTTTTAAATCATGTAACATCCCTAGGGAATATTTCTATATATTCCTACAACACTGCTTTAAAATGACTTCCTAACGTGTCCACTACAAAAAGATCAAAACTCTCCATCTTATGGTTGATCATTTCAAATTAATATGTAATATACCTACTCACATTATCTATTAGTACCTCTCACCCATGAAGGATAATCTCATTCCATTAACTTATAGGTAAGTCACTCTTTAATGCAACCAATCTACCTAGGCATGTGGTGTAAATAGCCAATAAAAACATTGGATGAAATTGAATGACTTCATCACTAAAACAATAAGGACCCAAAAAAACGATATCCACTGATCACAAGATCATATTTCCAAGATGATGTGAGTGATTATGGTATCTCTTCCATTATGTATGTTTAAACAAAATGATCAGGCTAGGGGTTCCACCAAAATATTCATATCTTAAACTCAGGATATAAAAATGAATTAATGAATTACACTAGTGTATTAATCAACATGTTCTAGTATAAAGTAAGAATATATTAAAATTTAGATCATATATGGGTTCACCTAGACATAACTCTCCATAGCCTAAATCTATTTGTTTTCTTTACCACTAAAACATTAATACTGGAGAGTACCACCTAGGGGTGGGGTTGGGTGGGGTGGGTCATGGATTCATCCTCCTCCAACTACTACTCCCCATACACCAACAATTCCACTTTAAATACCCTCTAACCACTTCAAGTAGGTCCCTGGTCGCACTATAACTTTTGACACTGGGACCCAACTATTTCCTGACAACCGTTTGCAGCCTCACAGGTTTAGAAATAACACCTTAATGACCTCATCCCTCATATGAATAACAATTCATATATCTCTGATAAATGATTCCTTATATAATCCCAAATATAATGATACTCTAGTATAATATTGTACATATTAATGACTCATGTTTCATGACCATAAATCATAACGTCACCCCTCAAAGTTGATGAATATGCTCTTAGGATAACACTTCTAGAACCTATCACACACTTCCCCTCTACCTTGAACATATTTATCACTAAGTATCAAACCATTGCCCCAAAAAAAAGTGGGGATACTATAGATACCCAATCCATTTACACATATTTTTGCATGATTTTTAACATATTCATCCATTAAAAAACCTAAAGATAATAAGGCATGGTGTCTTTGTAATACTAGGTTCATAATACAATAAAATAGATTAAAACACAAAGAATATATATATATTAATCTCTATAGTGAGATAAAAAATCCCTTTAACATCATAAAAATCCTAGGATGACTTATTGAATACATAAAAGATATGGGTGATCTAAAAATACCAATAAGGTAGAAAATATGGCAATAAAGCATATCATATCTGTCAAAATTCATAACAACATAACATAAAAGACAAGGTTCATGAATAATAATATGTAGGAAAAAGATAAAGAACATGGAATCATGATATGATGGAAACATAGGTATGTTGAAGAAACATTTGACATTACATAAACATAATTTAAGTCTAACTAACAAGACAACATCACAAGGTGGAGAAAATCCCATCATGGATTATGATTACTCCCTAATAACGTTCATAATGTTTCAAGAGATAAAACACTATCCAATTAATTGAAGATATATCTAGGTGAACTAATCCCAAATTGTACATGCTTATGTTTTCCCTAAAAGTGAATCAATCGTAAGGCATAAGTAAAAGACTTACCCGTGGAAATAAATGTGATAAATAATCATGCATCCTATCAAATTAAAAGTAGATTTCCTAATGATTATAAAGTGGAGAAGTAATTAAACGTTATATAAATTCATCTATGAGTGAGTAATAATATGTCTAAAAATATTGTATCCATTTTAGAGTAAATACATTAAATGGTCATTACATAAAAGGATTAATGTATAGAAAAAATCCCCTTAATTATGATTGATTTTAATGAAGCCATTTGAGAAATGAAGTTAAGGAAAGTATTACCCTAAAAAAAGGGGGAGTAATAAATCTATATATTCAAAAAAATAAAAAATTAAAAGTATTACATAAGATTAAATATAAATATAAAGTGATTTAGATAGAGAGAAGTCATAACACAAAAAATGTGGTTTGGATATATCTCTTACTTTATATCTAGATCCATTATGCAATTTTTCTTAACATTTAGCATAATAAAATTAGATTAATTAATTAATAAGATTTTAAATATATAATAGGTTTATTATAATTTAATTATTTTCATTTATAGTCATTTTAATGAGATATAATGTTTACTTTTGTTGTTTTAAGAGCTTTCGTTTCATGGTTCCAAGGATGGATTACTTTTGAATAATTATTGATGTTTTTATAAAATGAGACTAAAAATTCATAAGTGAAATTAAATGTTATTTATATACTTTAATAAATTTAAATGGTCCCAAATACCCATATGTGTTTTGATATAGGGACAATTGTTTTAGTATGTTAGTGTTATTAATTTAAGCGATTTTATCGACCATCATGAACTACTTTAATTTTATTTAATAATGGATATGTACTCACTAAATAATGTGAAAAAATGTATAATATACACAATTAGTTCATTTTAAACATTTATAAGTGAATTTAAACTGGTCATTAAAGTAGTAGTGGAAAATGAAAAATCGCCATCCATGAAGTTGATGAATCAAAATATGGAAAATAGTTCTATTTTTTAGAATAAGAGGAGATGATAAAGGTGTGGATGGTAGATATTCATTTATAAATATAAAATTTGAGTACATATATTATATTTGAGTTCTTATGATATGTTTGATGAGGGAGGTTAAGAGTATGTATAAGAAGAAATGAATTTAAAAGTGCTAAAATGAGAATATTACTTTTTAAATGTCACCTCATTGAAATAATTTTCAATGATCTTGGAATTGGTTTTTTGGTGAGAAAATAATTTCTAGGATGTCTAGGGGATTAATGGGAATGTAATTTGGAAAAATTGAGCAAGATCCATGGCTCAGAAGTTGTGAGGATAAGGGGTGGTGTTTATAATGGGAGGAGAGAGGTGATTCAAAAATTATATTCATGACCTTATTAGTTTGGTTCAAGACTACCAATGGTATTTTATTATTTTGAATATATACAGTAAATAGTGAATTTGACATTTATCTAATGGGTTCTTACATCATAGATGACCCAAAAATTCTTGTATTTAGCTTATAATGTCAAATATCGTATTTTATTATATTTCACTATTCACTAAAAAATGGACTATTTCGAAAAATATAATAAATCACCATAAGAATTTTTTTATGTATAGATTTCAAAAAAGAAATCCATTTTATCAAAATAATTATTTTGATATGATAAATTTTGTATCAAAATAAAATCCTCATTTATTTGAAAAACATAAATTTTACTATTATGAACAATTTTATGGACCTTTGAAAAATTAGATATGGTTTTCTAAAATAATTTTATCATTATAATAACAATTAATATTAATTTAAAAATATATTTTATGACAATAAAATCCCTTTTAAATAATTATATTTATTATAAAATTTCTATTAAAACATTTATATTTTATAAAAATAAAAATACTTAATTTATCATTTTTTTTAACTGTTAACTTCAACCATGGTATAAATATATCATATTCTTTGTTTATAAGATACATATATATTAGTTTATATTTACATAGGTTATGTTTCAAATCATAAATGTTAGATTAATATTCCAAATTTTATATTACTATTCTAACTGTTAAATTTATATCGGTAATTCGGGTCTCATACATTATATAAGTACCAAATATTTCTTTTCTTATTTATTCTATTATATTTTATATCAAGGTTATAGATATTTTCATTTAAAAAATCCATATTGTATTACTTGTGTTCTTCTTTATTTCTATATCATTTTTATTGATTTTGATTATTCTAGTGGATCAACCATATCTAAATTTTCTTATAATTATTATCCTATATTTTATTTTTTCTATCATTGTAATACTATAAATTCATATATCTATATCTATTATATAAATGCGAACTTTAAATTAATATAATAAAAATCATTTTTTCTTATAATTTGGTTCATGGGAACTATATTTTACTTCTATATATAAAACAATTATATATTCAAAAGTGACATTTCATTTCTAAAATTCGGGTAATTACTTCTCCACCCATATGAAATTTTACCCTTGAAATTTCATCTTATAAACTAAGTTGAAAAATAGTGATGGTACTTCTTCTTCATGAAATCCTATGGTTCCCATTTTTCCTCCTCATATTTAGGGTTTCACCATAGTAATTTGACTAGGTGAGTTGTCATTTGGTGTAGAACTTTATCTCTACAGTCTGTGATCTTCGCCATCTACTCCTAATAAGAGAGGTCATTTGCTAGATGTACCATAATTGAATTCATTATATGTGATGGATCTGGTATGTATCTACTTAATTGAGATACATGTAATATGTCATATACTTGATAAAGGGTTTGTGGGTGTTCTATTAGATAGGAAACAACTTTGATGTGATCAATAATCTAAAAGGTGTTGATGTACTTGGGAGTTATCTTTCCCTTCATCCAAAATCTCAGGAATATCTTCCATAATGATATGTGGATGAACACTTTATCTCTATATTCACACTCAAGGTTTCATCGAAAATTGTCTATATATCTCTTTTGTCAACCATGAGTACTTATGATGGGTTTTTAAAAGATCTTGACCTTTTCTACCATTTCCTCAACCATTTCAGGACATAGTAGCCTGCATTCAATAACTTCATCTCCGCAGGAAGCTGTTCTACATCTCCTCCCATTATGATCTTCATATAGAAATTTTTTTATTCTTTCATGAATGATATTATGGTATTATAACTCGACCAAAGGAAGATAATAATCTCATCCTCCATAGAAGTCCACTAAGCATGCTCTCATTAGGTCTTCCAGTGTATGGATATTCTTCTCAGATTGTCCATCAGTTTGGGGGGGTGATATATCATAATGAAGTTCAACTCAGTTTTTATATAATGTTAAAAACACTTCCATAATATAGATTTAAATCTCTTATCTTGATTAGATTAAGTTGAAAACGGTGTTCCATGTAGTATCATCACTTCTTTGATGTATATCCTTAATTTTGTTTGATTGAGAAGCCATCATGAATTGTAATGTGAGTAGTCTTTGTAATGCGATCTACGACAACCCAGGTAATATTTTTTACAATTGATATCTTCAGAATAATAGTGAGAGAGTACTTGGTGATTTTTTTTCATTTCCCTGTAGTTATTGATAGTTTGTTCATATTACATTTAGACTTTTTCCTTTAATAATTCACCTACTGATATACAAGGAACTTTGATTTATATTATGTGATCTCCTTCTTCATTTATTCCCACCAATATCACTCTCATATATCTTGAGACATATCTCTACTCCCTAGGTAGACAGAGAAGGTTGAGTTATGTGAATCATTCAATAACTTCTTCTTTATCTATATATTTGATGGTATACATAGTTGTGATTGAAATCTTTAAACTCATTCATCATCAGTATTAAACTCCCAATATCTCTCTTTTCTTATAGCTTCCACCATATTTTGTATTTATAAATAATCTCTTTGATTATACATTTTATTCTAAAGAAGGTATGGTTGATCAATCATTTTATAAAGACATGATTATATTTCTTCCTTTATGTTTCCCATTTCTACTCTGTAAAAGTTTAAAAAGATTGGATCCTTCTCAACAGTCATTATTGATAATGTTTCCAAATAATTTCATATTAGATCATTTATTAAATTATTTCCATTCCTATAATGGTAATGAATTTATCAGTTATAGTACTTTATCAACTCTAACAACATCCTTTGGTATTACGACACTCACGTTTCATTCATTAACATTACATGACTTTTGCAGAATACTTAAAACATTATAAAAATATATAGCCAAAGACCATACTATTCTAGTGCCTTTGGAAACATGGAATCGTAAATATTAGAAAATAAATGATATACATCATCTCCCACTAGGTTCCTCTTGATTAGAACCCTTCTTAGACACATAAAACATAATATATATCTTCATAACCTGGGGGAAGGAAACCTAAAAATGGGTGAGCTCAAATTCTCAATAATGGTAATCAAGGTAGATACATAAGCACACTCATGAGCATAAGGTTATGAGAACATGATCATGGAAATATAAGATCATACCATGAATATCAAATGTCATAAAGATGTAACATTGAATAAATATTATAAGTTCATAAGACATGAATCACAAAGGAATAAATAACATAATCCATGAAAACATTATATACTAATAAAACATGGAATATTTATAGATATATATTCATATAATATGACTTCTATTGAAGCCAAGGCATCTCTTACAAGACCATCTTTGTAGTGTGGGTTCAATCCCCACACCATGTTGGTTGTCATGGTTTACTCACATGGACATCTTAATAGCATGAGTTCACTCTTCATACCAACTTGGTAGTCATGGTTCACTTCAATGTCCATCTTACTGATCAAGGTTCATTCATAAGACCAAATTAGTCCTTTTCATAAGATATAAATCATTACCCAATGAATTATAGGGAGATATAGGTACAAATAGTATCATAATGAAATCATAAATACATGTTCCCAAGATAATAAATAATAATATAATAACCCATGAAATGAAATTGGTATTAAAAAAAATTAATCATTTCATAACCTATAAAAAAATATGTTTTATAATCATTTCATCATAAACATAACTCCTGTAAAAATCCGGTTTCTAAAGCATATAACCATTAAAAGATAAAAAGGTTTCATAAACATCATGCCATAAAAAAATAATCTATTCTGATAAAAAATATGATTGGAAAATTTTAATAATGTCTCTATAAGGGCATGAGTAACCCAAATGAATGTTATTTTAGATGGGAAATAGTTTTAAAGATCTTTTAAAATCATTTCTGGAGGAAAATATAAATTTTTCTTTGAAAAAAAGGTTATTTAAATCATAAAAACATTTCAAAACCCATTTTTTTTAAAAAATAAACTTGAAATATTATAAAGAAATATTCTAAAATATTTTGGAAACTTTTTTTGTGAAAACATTTGAATATAACATGAAATCAATTTGAAAACCATTTTCGATGAAAACATATAAGAGGAGCTTGAAAATATTTTGAAAACCATTTTTCTTGAAAACTTGTAAAAGGATCCTGAAAACATTTTAGAAACCATTCAATTGAAAATAATTTTCAAAATTGTAAATAATGATTGAAATCCTTCTGAAAACCATTGTTTTTAAAAACACATAAAAGTATCTTGAAAACATTTTAAAAAAATATTTCTTAAAAAATACTTTGAAAACTTATAAATAAGGATTGAAATTATTTTAAAAAGACTTTTCCTTGAAAATTTATAAACTAATATTGAAACGTTTGGAAACTAATTTCTTTTAAAAATTATTTTTTAAAAAAAATTCTTACAAATTAACCATTTAACTATTGAAAGGAATCTTCGCTGAAATGATTGTGGATAAATTTGTATATGTTGTACGAGGTAACAAGAACATTCCTTTTTTTCAGGGTAAAAGGTTAGAAAAATTCATTGTTACGAAAGATAAAAGAAAAAAAAATAAAAATGTATTTTAAATATTATAGGATGATGGTAGAGTTTTCTTGGAAACAATTTTTAAAAAACAATGTTTATAAAGAAAATTGTTTTCTGACCGCTGAGAGGGAGAAGTTGGGCTTCCTTTGAAACACTATCATAGATATATTTTGTACCAAATAGTATAAAAATAGGACCAATAAATTATTATAATATAAATAACTAGAGGATAGAAAAAATTAATGAATTTTATTGAAATATGGATCATAATGTTTCATAAAATGAAGCATAAACATAATTAATCTTGAAAAATGATGATATTATGTCAATAAACTCTTCCCACTTGGTAACTTTTAACCACACATCCCATTTAAGAAAAATAAAATTAAATGTATCCTAAAATATCAGGAAAATAAATATATTCGTGAAATAAAATTTTAAAGGCAGTATATACACCTCATGGAAAAATATAGGAGCATGACATGACATGTGTCTAAAGAAGTAAAATTAAGACAATATTAATTTACCAATTTAGTAACTTTTAAAACATAAACTACATGAAAAATAGATCATATAAATAATAAATAAATACCCATAATATTAGGTATATTAATCATAAAATAGATCCATGTGTAGTATACATACCACTCAAAATTAATGGGTGGTGAATAAATCATGTTTCTCACGGAAATAAAAAATTGATTTAAAATCTCATTACCTTATGTCTTGACTCTCTCCAAACTCATTAAACCCACTGGTATAATAAATGTAAATTTATTATAAATATTTCCAGAACTATATTATTATATATAATACCATATATTTTTATATTATGACCTTATATTATCCTTTTTTTAACAATCCTATGTTAAGGTTTCATTTAGGGAAATATTCTCTTTGTTCTTCTCATGTGTCTTAATTTGCAAGATCTTTGGTCTTTATACATATATCATGATTTCATGGATGTAAATCATGATATAAATATCATCTATATTCCATATATTTTTATTATAATAATATATATAATATATAAGTATGAAATAGAATACACCATTCATGGAGACGGTTAGTCGTACATATGCATGAACGTTGGTTCTGTTTTTATTTGTTGTATTCAAAGAAAGAGGGTAAATGAAATATGTTTATTTATAGGTATATAAATATATATATCATTATAAAATTATCATTATTATATCTTGGGATTTCACTAAACCCATCCTTAATAGATTCTATGAAGTGTGTGAATGAATCACATCGCTTTGAGGGGGTGCTAGTCCACACTTACTCAAACGAGATTATTATATTAACTCCAAATGGAAACTAAAATGATATTTTTTGTAAAATAATTAAAAAGGATTAAATAAATAATAAATAAAATATATAACATATATAAAAATTGCGTCTATCATAATGCCAACCATGATAGGCGGTATGGAAAAATGAATAGTTATTGTTTTGTGAGGTGGTAGTTCCTCATACACATAAACAGTATGATTGTTACCCATTAGATGGGGGTGTGTGAAATTACAGGTATAAAAATTATTATAAAAACATCATATTATTTTTAAGATGCCATTTTTATAAAATCATGGAATATAGTGAGTGGAGGGGTAGGGAAGGAAAATTAAAGAAGGGAGCATGAGGGATGACGTTACCTCTTAATCGGGTAACTCTTTTTGGATTATGCCGAAAGGATTCCCTAGACTGTTTTCTACCCAAGGAGAGGCTTCTATTAGGAATGGATGTATGTTAGAAAGTTTATTTTGATGATATTTTCTAAAACTATGTTGTTTGAGTGTTGTGAAGAAAAGGAAGAGTTGGTGGCCATTTATATGGAAGGGAAAGGACACATTTTTTATTTTTTAAAACAAGTTAGGTGTACCCATGATTTTACCTTAAAAAATCAATATCAAACCACAAAAACTCAAGAATTTATGTTTAATGGCCGAATAATTACCATCCAATGGGTTTTTGACAATTTTTTAGGTTTTTTTGTCTTAAATTTTGGATTTAGTACTTTATTAACCTAATTCTACTCTTAATAATTGTGATTAATTTTAAAGAATTTATTTAATATTTTTGGTAAAAACTTTTTAGTTATTATAAATTATAAATTATGATGATTAAAAATATTTAATTCCTTTTTCAATATTATAATCATATAAGTGGAAGAAAATAATTTTAAAATAATCCCATTGATGGGATGACACTGTGGGATTTTAATGTAAAAACATCCAAATGTTTTCTAAGCTTTTATACCCAATTTCAATGTTAAATTGATTCAAACCACCTAAATTGGATTAATTTATAAAATTATTATCTATTTAAACTTTAAATACAATTTAAAATATAACTTTTCCTTATAAATTAACTATGTGAAAAATAATTTTTGAATTAAAATTCAGTATTTTTAACTATTCAATAAAAAATGAAACCCTACAGAAAAATACTAAAAAATTATCACAACCAAATTTTTATTCTCCAATTTAAATGATAAAGTTTATTTTGATATATTAAATCTATAAAAGTTCCAAAATTTGGATTTAAAATTGGTTCTCCCTTAGAAGTTGTTAAAACAACCTTTATAAAAATAGAGGTTCTTAAGCATAAAAATGGGCTCATTATTATATTTTATCTATCAAATATATTGGATGATTATCAAAAATATATTTTCTAGAATATATATCATATAAATTTAATAAAAATAATTCACTGTTATTAATTAATTTAACTTATTAATATAAATCTATTTTTTCACATAAAATAGAGATTAATAAAACCAGTTCATTTATTTTCATTTGGTTTCTATATTCTTTTCTAGTTAATAAGTAACTAATAAATTCGACTATATATATTCATAAGTTTGTAAATACTATAATATTAAATTTAATGGACAAGTTATATCTTTTTAAATACTAATATTTTAACAATGATTTATTGTACAGTAAAACTCAGTCTCGTGTGTTATGTAAGCCATTGAGGGAAGTTGTATATTTGTGATGATTTAAAAGGTTCTCTGTTCCAAAAACAATTAAGGTATTAGGAAATCACATTTTCTATCAATATTATAACATCGAGTAATTATTTTATTGAACAATTATATAAGGAAATATAAACTTACTTTATATATTTATATAAACAAAAACTCATTCTTTGATTGTGCTTTTAAATTTTTCTAATTCATTCATTACTTCAGAAAATTGATATCCCTAATTTAACATTGATCCTTAAAGCACTAAAATAAACTTTTATCAGATATAAATGACCATTAAAGAATGAAAATTATAACTAGTTGTCTATTACTATTCTTGAAAATAAATATGGTTAATACAATGATCTATAAACATAATAATTAACATAATTGTTCCATCATAAATAATTATTCATAAAAAATAATTACACATTAACCAGCTAATAACATAGGTTAGTGATAGGTGTGAAACCCTTATTGTCCTTCATTATTGGGTTTAAGATCCATGAGCTTTCCATACATGAGTGGTTTTCACCCTACATACAAGATGTGATTTACTAAAACCATACAAATATAATTTAAAAAATTAATTTGATTAACATGCTAAAAATAAGGTTAATCACTAAATATCCTTTTAACTATGTTTTTCAATACAATCTAAATACCTAAATACCTCCTGTTACGTTTAACTTAGATTTATTGTGAATGGATAACCATATAAACCTTCTGAAAATGAAAATCCAAAACTCTATAAATAAATTCGTAAAATCATCTTAACATTGATCCCCTATATATCACAATATAGATCTTGTTTTTCATATTCCAAACATGTGAATACCCTCATGGTAAATTTTCATGTAACATGGTAATAACTATAATTTTCATAAATCCCTTCGGAAAACATGTATGCTTCCTTAATCCACATATTACTGGTTATATTCCATAAATAAATGAATTTGTAAACATTATCTAAGATAGCACGAACTACTTATCAATAAGTCCTTAATTAGTTTCAAGGTAATCAGTATTATTTAATTTAATTATTTATATCCCACATATCTTAATCCCAAAGAACAATATCTTAACATAAGTAACATATCAGGGGTTATCTTCTCTAGGTAAAAAATTACCTTTTCATTAAATCACTTTTCTAGTCCATTAGAAACATTCAGTATAATATTGTAAATTAGTATAAAAAAATATAAAATGGACAGTCCTTGTTTATTTCACCATTAATATAAAATAATTACTGAATCTCAAATACATAAAAACATTTATTATTCCACTTAATCAATAACCCATAAGAATTCCACCTCATCCTATTAATTAGTACCTCATTACTTTCACATTTCATTTGTAGTGTCATCATCATCAGCAATATAACCATTACTCACACAACCTTTCTAATTCTCATCAGTTTATTTCCTCTTGGGACATTGAGTTATATTATGACTATTTATTTCAAACTTAAAACACTTTACATTCAATGATGCCTTAGGGAGGGAAACATTCTATTCTATTTCATTAACCAAACTTTTTATTTTGACCTTATAGATACTTGCTTTGTGTTAATATTTTCAATAGTAAAAACATATTATTGTTCCTCTAAGACATTCACATAGGTGATGTTTTTCACATTTCAACACAAATAAAACCAAATATTCTTTCCTCCATGGTTTCCATTACCCAAACTCTCACCTAACTCCTTCTTTCTTTTCCTTGGTGAGTCTAAGAGTAGGTTAAGGTACACTTTGTTAATCATGTTACTTGAAAATTGATTAGGCATTAACACAACATATTTCACTCTTCTGATAATCCCACTTGACTACACCTCAACAAATTATCCATCACATTCAATGTTAATCAATTTCCTTTAGATTCCCACCACTGAACAAAAATAGAAGCATAATGTGAGTGTTAATTAACATAATATAAAATCACATTGTTATGAAAATAATTACTTATAGGATGTATAAATCATGAAACCTTCATCAATATATGACACCATAAGTTAATCCTAGTTTATTCATTTTTAACTTCTATTTATATCCTTTATGATGGTTCGTGAAGAGTTTGTGAATTTTCTACCATATCCCATGGGAGTGTCAAACTAGTTTTATAGATAGGCCTATTTTCTGGTATTATATTACCCTTGGTTAGGCATACAAAAACATGTTGGAGTTGTTACTTTTAGGTACATATGTGATAGAGCCACATCCTCTTGTAGTATTCAGAAAGGGATATGTTTCTCATAAACCACTCACTCTACCCTTTACCAAAATTCTAGGACATTTTATTATACTTTTCTATATCCTTAGACTAATATTTATACATTTCCTCATGGATATTACCATGTTTTTCTCATGTTATCTTCAAATTGTTAACTAAACCTTTCCTATGATACCAAATATAAAAACCCTTGTTTTTCATACTTTAACATTACGTAAATTTTGGAGAATACTTAAAACATTATAATAACATATGCCGAAAGACCATGCTAGTATAGTGTCATAGGAAACATGGAAAAATAAACACTGGTACATAAATGAGGTACATCATCTTCCACAAGGTTCTTCTTAACTACAACCCTTATTACACACATAAATGATAATATATATCTTTATAACATGTGGGAAGGAAACATAAAAAGGTGTGAGATAATATACTCAGTAAAGGTAAAAAAGGGAGATATGTAATCATAATCATGAGAATAATGGTATTAGAACATGATCATGAAAATAAAATATCATACCCTACATATTATAGATCATAAACAAGAATCATGGAATAAATCTTGGCAGTTCATAAGATATGAATCATAAGGGAATAGAAAACATAATCTATGAAATCATTATATTGGAATATTACATGTAATTTTTTATACACAAAGGCGTATAAAATTTTTTCCATAATAGCCAAGGAAGTACTTACAATACTATCTTAGTAGTATAGGTTCACTCCCCATACCATCTTTGTAGTCATGGTTCACTCACATGGACATATTAGTAGAAGGAGTTCACTCATCATATCATCTTTGTAGTCATGGTTCACTTCCATGGCCATATTAGTAGTCAAGTTTTATTACCAAGACCATCTTGTTTTATCTCATGAGATATAAATATTTACCCAATGCATTGGAGATAGATATAGTTCCCAACCATATCATAAAGAAATCATACATACATGTTCCAAAAGATCATAAATAATCATATCATAACCAATGAAATTACAGGGGTATTATAAACATGTATTAGTATCATAACCTGTGAAAAAATATAGGTTTTATAATCATTTAATCATAAACATAACCCATGAATATAAATGGGTTACAAAATCATACAACTCGTGAATGAGAAATGGGTTTCATAAACATCATGACCTCAAAAAATAATATATTTAGAGCAAAAATATGAATGGAAACAATATATAATTTTCCAAGAAAGAAATGAGTAACACTAAAAAATGTTATATTATATGGGTAATATTTTTAAAAGATATCTTAAAAAAAATTTCTAAACAAAATATCCTTACTTATTTGAAAGAAGTCTATAAAACATAAAAAAACATTTAAAAACCAATTTCAAGGAAATAAACATGAAATAATATGTGGAAAGATTAAAAAACCTTTTGGAAACCTTTTTCTTTGAAAACATATATATATTTCATGAAAATAATTTGAAAACCATTTTCCAAGAAAACTTATAAAATGATCTTCAAAACGTTTTGAAAACTATTTCATTGAAAATAATTTTCAATATTATAAATAAGCCTTCAAATCATTTTGAAAATCATTTTCCCTGAAAAAATATAAAAGGATCTCAAAAACGTTTTTAAAACCATTTTCCTTGAAAACTTATTGATGGAGCTTGAAAACATTTTGAAAACGATTTCATTGAAAATACATTGAAAACATATAAATAATGCTTAAAATAATTCTAAAAAGTGTTTTCCTAAAAAACATATAAAATAAGCTTGAAAAAGTTTTGAATACAATTTCATTGATAATTATTTAAAAAAATCTTAAATATTACCCTTTTAAACATGAAAAGGAAGTTTCACAGAATTAAAAGTAGGTAAATCTGCACATACCATATGATTTAAAAAGAGCATTCCATTTTTTCACTTTTAAAGGTTAGAAAAATTCCTTGTTCGGAAAGTGATAATAATATTACATTGAAAACATTTGTTAAGGAAAAATGGAAAAAATGTATGTTAAATAATATAGGATAATAGTTGAATATTCTTGGAAACTATTTATAAAAAAAACATGGTTTTGAAGGAGCATTGTTTTCTGACCAAAGATAGGGTGAAGTCAGGCTTCCTTAAAGCTAAGTTCTTACCTATATTATCTACCAAAGAGTATAAAATTGGTACCAATACATGATTATATTATGAATAACCACAGGAGAATAAAATTCAGGAACTTTATTGAGAGAAGGATCATAATATTTCATAAAAGGAAGCATTAACATAAACAATCATTCAAAATGATGACTTTGTTTCAAAACACTCTTACCACTTCATAACATTGAACCAAACTATGCATGTATGGAAAAATTGAAATTAAATAAATCATAAAATGTCATAAAAATAATTATAGTCATGATTTAATATTTCAATGGTAGTATATACACCTTATGTAAAAATGTTGGGGCATAACATGGCATGTGTCTCAATGAAGGAAAATTGTGATAAAATTACTTTACCAATTTAGTATGTTTTGAAACATAAACCCATGAAAGAAATATTATAGAATGGATATGTAAATATCCATAATTTAAAGTATATTAATCATAGTATACATCCATGGGAGGTATACATACCACACAAATGGAATGGGTGGTGAATAAAGAATAAATCCCATTGAAATAAAATATGAGATTAAATCCCCATACCATGTATATTGACTCTCATCATACTAAGTAAAACCAATTTTATAATAAATATAAATTTATTATACCTATTTTATAGAATAATATTATTATAAATAATACCATATATGGTTTTATTATGACCTTATATTACACTCTTGATTACAATCTTGTGTTAAGGTCTTATTTTAAGTAATATTCACTTTTTTCTACTCTTGTGTCTTAATTTGTTATATCATTGGTACTTATAATTATGTCATGATTTCATGAATATAAGTCATGATATATATAATTTATATTAAGTATATTTTTATAATAATAATCTATAGAATATATATGAATGAAACGAAATACACTACTCATGGAGATGGTAAGTCGCACATATATATGAACATTGTTTCCGTTTTTATTTTCGTATTAAAATAAAGATGTAAAATAAATATATATATATATATATCATTATAAGAGTATAATGATTATATCATATAAATCATATAAGTTTACTAAACTCATCTTTAATATATTCCATGTAGTGTGTGAAATAATCACATCGCTTGGAGGGGTCGGTAGTGAACACTTCCTTAAATGAAATTATCATATTTAAACCAAATGTAAAGTATAAAGATATGTGTTTTAAATGTATTTAATAAGACTAAATACTTAATAAATATGATATATAACTTATATAAATATATTTTACATCATAATTTCCACTTTGAGAGGCGATAAGGATAAATGAACAATCATCATTTTGTGAGGTGGTAGTTCAACGTACACATAAACATTATGGTCATTACCAATTAGATGGAGGAGTGTGTATGTGTAAGTAGAAAACATAGATTAAAAAACATCCTATTATATTTAATATACTGGTTTTTATATGCAATCATAGAATAAATACATTGGGTGGGTGGAGAATGAAAATAAAAGGAGTTTGAGAGAAGATGTTACCTCTTAATCAGGTAACTCCTTTTGGTTTGTTAAAAAAATCCTTGGATTTCTTTATACCCAAGAAGATTATTCTAGGATTAATTTAGGGATTTTTTTAATTTTATTGGGTATATATTTTCCTAACTAAAGTGTTTTGAGAGGTTTTAAGAAGAGGGAGAGGTGGTGACATTTTATAAGGAATGGAAAAGATAGACTTGGCATTTTTGAAAAAAAGTTGGGTGTACTCATGTTATTACCTAAAAAAAGGCCTAAAACCCCAACCAAAATAAACAATTTAAGGTTAATTTTGGAATAATAAAAATCCAATGGGTGTTTTACCATTTTCTAGGTCATTTTGGGACTTAAATTTAAGATTTAATACCTTTGTAACCACATTTTTTGCTTAATCATTGAAATTAATTTAACCACCTTCACTAATATTTTTGTTAAAAGTTAATGTTGACCTTATTAGAAATTTTAAATTATTATTATTCCAAATATTCAATCCATTTTTCAAATTCTAATCACATCATTGGTAGAAATTAATTTTAAAATAATCTTCTGGATGGGATGACACTACTTGTTTTTAAATTAAAACCATCCAAAAGTTTACTGAGTTTTTATACCCAATATCAAAGTAAAATATAATACAATGACCTAAATTAGATTAATTTATAAACTTATTATATAAATAAAATTTACAACCAATTTAAAATGTAATTTTTTACTTATAAATTAACTAGATAAAAAACATTTTTGAATTAAAATTCAGTATTTTTAACTATTAATTAAAAAATGAAACCATTTCGAAAAGTACCAAATATTTATCCTTAATTAATTTTTATGTTTTTATTTAAAATATAAAGATTATTATTTCATATTAAATATGTAAATGTTCAAAAAATTATATTTAAAATGGGTTCTTCATTAAATGGAGGTAAAACTACCTTTATAAAAATATAGGTTTTTAAGCATAAAATTTGGTTTATCCCATATTATATCTATCAAATCGATTAGATGATTATCCAAAATATTTTCTTGAATATATATCATTTAAATTTAATTGATATCATTAATTGTTAGTAATTATTTTAACTTATTAATATAAATCATATTTTTCAAATAAAATAGACATATAAAATCAGTCTCTATATTAATTTGGTTTCCATATAGTTTTACAATTAACAGGTAACTAATGAATTCAACGATATATATATTCACAAGTTATGAAATCTTATAATATTCAATTTAATAAACATTTTATATCCAATTAAATTATGAAATTTTAAAAATGATATATTGTTTAGTATCACTCGATATTGAGTGTTACACAAGCCATCGAGGAAAGTTCATTTTGCATGTAACGTAAGATAAAATCAGTGTTCTGTGTAGATAAAGATAAAATTTATGTTTTGTTTAGTGAAAGATTAATTTTTTTTCATATAACACAATCCATGCATAGTGATTTAATATAAAAAAATCTATTTTTGGTTTTTCATTATACAAAAAAAATATCACAAAGGGTGAATTAACTCAAAAATCCCTTAGGTGTTACATTTGGTGTATCTTAATATTCTAATATAGATATATATATTTTAGTCTCTAATGATCCATATATATTTCACACTTCTCCACATAGAGAATATACATCTATATTTTTAGTGAAATGATCACTACATCAGACTATATATCATGTGTTAGATTGTTCTACTCATAAACATTCAAATACCTTGAGGCATATGATATCATTATATAATTTTTCATTAGTAATCTTTCTAATAACTTCATTAAGGAATTTTTGTGTAACATATATGGATTCCCACTTGAGGGATGTGTGAGGAATGGTGCTGTGATAAGCCTCCTTTTGAGTTCCTTAAAGCTCTATATACATTCATCGGTCCATAAAGACATTACTCCCTTATAATTCTTATTGGTTAATGGGTTTGAAAATAATGAGAAGATTCTCAAAATTCAAAATTAATTCTTGGATAGTCCATATAAACTACTTATATCTATAATATATTAGAATTTATGACACTCCTCAAATTCATTTCTCTTAGAAGGGTCTATATATATCCCTTTTCTCTCGATAATCTGCTCCGATAATGATAGTTCCTCTAACCAAAATTCATATTTAATATATATTTTGTATATATTTTTCTTTTTGAAATTCATTATCATAGTATTCAAATTTTTCTCCTACACGCCCCCTTACTTTTCGAGTATATTAGAATATCATTCATAAAGACAACCAAACATTTGTTGGGATGATCTATAAATACTCTATTCAATAAGTCTATAAATATTTCTAGAGAATTATTGAGATTAATGGGAACTATTATGAACTAAGAGTGTACATACATCATTCAAACTACATTCTTATGAATAGCATCCATATTTAATTTTATTTGGTGATATTATGACCAAAGTTACACTTAGAGAAATAATAGGGCACATATAGTTGATTTAACAAGTAATCTATTTGTGATAGGGGATACTTTTTCTTTTTCATTATTTTTTTAAGTTCATGATAATAGAAGTAGAGGAACATTGCCTTATCCTAATTTTTGAACAAATGGGCTGAAACACCCCATGGTGAAGCACTCAGGTGTATAAAACCATTTCTCTGATTATATTTTAACTACTTATTCATTTATTACAACTCTATAGTGTATATTCTATAAGAAATATTGGATATTTCTAGAGATCTAGGTATAAGTTCAATTGAGAACTCATCCTCTCAGTTAAGGAGAATTTTGGGAAGTTCTTTATGGAATACATCTATATAATCCCTTCTAATGGGAACATATTCAATCATGATTCTATTCCTCCTCTCAAACATTTGAGCTAGATATTCTTTCTCATAAGGAAATAATATCTACACATTAGAAGAAGATTCCAAAAAAATTCCTTCTCCTATTTAAACATGTATAATATCATAGGATGAATTGGGAAGTGATAAGTGATCTCCCTCTCCTGATAGTTGATATTTGATTTATATAAGGAAAATCAATCTGTTCCCAATACAAAATCTAACTCCACTAAAGGAATTAAGAATCAAATTCTAGAAGGTTGAGTTTACAATCACTGGCCAGGAAGAGTTATATACTTAGAATGCAATAGTTTCTCAATTTATTGTTATCATAGATAGATCATCCCACATGTTTTTAGGTGGTTTTTGAATTGTTCTACTAAACTTATAAGATATAATATATCTATTAGAAATCAAATAAAGAATTAAATTCATTATTCTTGAATGAATAACTAGTGTACTTATCACTACATCATTTTTGGGATCCACATTAGAAGTAGTAATAACATATGCATCTCCGTGATCTATAGATATTGGGGTTATTATAATTGATTGTCCTCAAAACCACTTATCTTAGAGAATAGTCTCACGTAATCCCCATGTTCCTTCCATCTGAATCATTATACTGTAGGATGAGTGTTGATTTGAAATTTTTTTCTATTATCGAGTTATTGGTATTTTTCATGTCCCTTTGGTATTAACTTTCATGATACCACTCTTTTCCATATTTTAATAACCTTTAATTTCCCTTAATACAATTTCTATGATGGTTCTTCCTACATTTTTTACACATATGATGTTTGGTTTTCTTTCCTCCCTGGGATTTATCCCCTAATCCTCTCAATGAAGCTTCATCTATTTTTTTTCTAGGACAATAAGATCACTAAGATTCATCAATCATTATCTCAACTTTAAGGGGACTACATAAAATCTCATCATAGTTTTTGAATACTCAAATTAGTAATTCCTTTCATATATTTTGATTTAACCCACTAATTAAATAATCCACCCTACATTCAGTGTTGATGATGAATCTAGAGGAACATCATAACAACCTTATGATGTTTTCCTTAAACAACCTGATAGAATCATATTCATTTTTCATTAGATTGAGTTACTTCCTCTCCATTTTAAGATTTTGTTTTTGGGAGAAATATTTATCAAAATAAATTTTCTTTAATCCTTCTCATTCTATAGAATCAGCATCCTCTATGGACTTAATGTTCTTGATCAGTGTCCACCACTGATCATATTCTCATTCAATATGATAAACAACCAACATGACTTTCTCTTTTTCCAAACATTATAGGATAGAAAATATTTTCTTAAGAGAGTTAATCAACAATTACATGATGAAGAGATGAGAATATCCACTAATGGTAGGATGCATATTTTATATAATGGACTCTGCCATAAATTGATATTACTTAGGAGAAGGATGTTGTTCCGGTTGATTAGAGTTATTATTCATATTAGGAGTTTTTTATGTACTTCTATGAAGTCCCTAGATCTGAGTACCACAAAATTAGGTGTATCATTAGGTAAATATTCACATTACCTACCACATTGGGTGTTGGAACATTTTCTCCTATTTCCTACTAATAATAGAAAATAATAGAATGGGGATGAGAATACATAAACTAATAAATATTTAAAATGGAAAATTAAAAATTATAAGGAATTAAATATAAATGAAAATTATATCCTAGATTTTGAGTCTCTAGTATTTAATATATGTAATCTCTGCAAATTTCCCTATTATATTTTCTAAATTAACAATATATTCATGTCCTTCATAATGGTTTATAAATATTTTTTAAATTTTCACAAGTATATCCCTTAGGAGTGTCAAACTAGGTGCACAGTAAGGGACCATTCACCATGCATCATGATT
Source organism: Viscum album (assembly GCA_963277665.1). Classification (NCBI taxonomy): domain Eukaryota; kingdom Viridiplantae; phylum Streptophyta; class Magnoliopsida; order Santalales; family Viscaceae; genus Viscum; species Viscum album. The sequence continues at coordinate 794,401,875 of OY728126.1, read as the reverse complement.
ATGATAAAGATATGTCTGACCGACTCTTTTTGTGATTATTTACCATCTATGAACCTGATCTAAAACAACATCATCTTGTTGTATATAACTGGGGATGTATTTTCATAGAAACCACTTACTCTATATATTACCAAAATTTCATGATATTTTTCCTATACATAGACTTATCCCAAGGGTTCTCACTAAAGAAATCTAGTCATACTCCCCAAATATGATTATAAAACTATCAAATACCAAATATATAAACCCAATACTTTTAAAAATATTATTACATTATTTTTGACATTAACATCTATTAAATACAAAGCAACAATTTTGAGACATATTGTCTTTGGATGATAAGTTTTATAATACAAAAATGTGATTAAAACCCAACATCTTTATTATGCTCTCTATAATGAGCTCCTAAATCTACATAGCATAATCTGGGGAATACATAAAAGGAAGTGGTGATATAAAAAACCATTATGGGAATAAACATAGTAATGAATCATATCATAGTATTCCTAAGGTATAACATGATAATGTAAAAGCCAAGAATCCCGAATTATTATTTAAAGGAACAATATAAATAACATGGAATCATAAGATCATGAAAATATATGAATGTGGAAGTAATATATAACATTAAATATTCATAAGTTAATTCTAATTACCAAGACAACATCACATGGTGGATAGAGTATCATCATGGATTATGTTTACTCCACAATCACATACATAACATATCATGAGATAAAACATTACCCAATGAATTGGATCTCTATCTAGGTGAACCCATACTAACATGTATGTGTGGGTGTGTGGCATAAAAGGGAATCCATCTTAAGTAATATACATAATAATTACTCATGGAAACAAATAGGTTTTATAATCATGCCTCATATAATAATCAAAACAGATTTGATAAAGATTCAAAATAAAAGATTAAATTATATACTATGGACATTAATCTTAGTGTCAATAAGTATAATTATCAAAATATGGTCATCATTTGGGAATAATGATTTTAAATAATAATTCCATAAAAGGATTAAGGGATAAAAATCTCCCATTAATCAAATTTTATTTTAAAGAAGGAATTTGGGAAATGAATTTAAGGCAAGTATTTCCCAATAAAAATAAGGGAGATTAATATTGGTATATATATAAGAGATAAATATATTAAATTTGGAAGTATTTCATAGCATTAAATAGTGATATAGATAAAATGAGTTTGAGAGATAAATGCCATAACCAAAAAAAGGTGGTTTAGAGAGGACCATTTTCCTTATGTATGTATCCATTATGCACATGCACTTAATAACCTGGGTAATCAAATTATATTAATTAATTTCTTAATTATAAACTTTTTTCATCAATATTGTATTTATTATATTTTTATTATATTTTTTATAATCATATCAATGACATACAATATATAGATTATTTGTTGTCGGGGAATTAATTTCACAGTTCCAAGGTCAGATCACTTGTGGAAAATTATTTAAATTCTTGAAAAATGGAACTAAAACTACAGAATTGAAATTAAATGGTATTAATTTACTACCAAAAATTTAAATTGTCCCAAACCCCATATGTGTTTTGAAAATGGGATGATTCTTTTTGTAAAAATGTTTTTGTTATATAGTTATTTTATTTTGGTGGTTTTACTGACCAAACCAATATAGATTAATTTTATTTAATATTGTATACATATATTAATTCCACAATGTGAAAAAAATTTAAACCATTATAAGGGAATTTAAACCATCCATTAAGGTGGTAGTGGAAAACAAAATCCCACCATCCGAAATATAGAAAATGGTTTCATTTTTTAGAATAATAGGAGATGAAAAATGGGTGGATGGTATATATCTTAACCACCTTGTCATTTTTAAAAGAACACTATGTTTCATAGTGACACACAACATCGATCTTAAAAAAAACCCAAAATACTATTATTTAAATGTGACTGTTATAACATAACCATTGAAATTGGCGGGTGTAAATAATAATAACGAAATTTTGATATATATATATATATATAATGGTTTTACTCAATACAATTATTATTATTAATGCTTATAAAATAAGTACACAATTTGTATTGGATTTTGTGGGAAAATTTTATAACTGATTTTTAAAAATTATAAAAGTTATATTTAATAAAAATACCATCATTTTTTAAATCATCATATCAAATTTAGTTTGTGGTGATATTTTTAATTTTTATTAAAAATTTTATTTCCCATTGAATATTGAAAAATAATGATTTTTATTTAATACTATATTTTTGTTTTAACAATTTGCAAAGTTCCATTTTATTTTAAAATAGTTTCAAATTAAGATTATTTATATTATATTATTTATAATCAAATTTTGTAAATTGGAATCAATTTCATTATTAATACTTTAAAAATAGCATTTTTTATAGAAAGGCATTTTTAGGAAAATTGTATTTTCCTAAAAATGGGTTTCATCACATTTTGTGCATTTATTTTATAATTATTTTTTACCATACATAGAGATTTAATTTAATAAAATTGAAACCATTTTTCTAATCATAATTTCTAAATTTAGTAAATAGGTCCCATTTAGTTTTGATCAATATGATTAGTAATAATTATAAAATTTATCACCGCAGTGAAGGTTAAATTCGGTTAATCTAGTTTAAAACTAAGTGATATAACCATTATTTTTAATATTAATTATTATTGGAAGAATATTATTCAACACTTATCACATTATTTAAAAATGGACTTATTTAATAGATAATTTTCCTTGAAAATGACCCTTATTACATGTAAATCAAATAAAGTTACAAAATGTCGCTCTCGTAGTTCTAAATAATTATTATGTGTTCGCATAGGGAATTTCATGAAATTATCAAAAAAAATTATATATTGATCTTAATAAAAATATTTTAATTAAATAAATTCATTTTTAATTTTTATAAATTTTACAAATATCATAAATTCTTGTGAAAAAGTAATACATTATTTATTTAAATAAGAGAAAAATGAAATAAATGATTCTAAAAATTTTAATATTAATATAATTTGAATGAAATAATGTGTAATAAGAATTATTTATATCTATATTACATTTTATGGTACTTTTAAATTAATATATTCGAATTACAATTTTTATTTATATATTTAAATTCAAGTTAAATCAGTATTTTAAAAATTGACATTAAGAATATTTTATCAAAATGGTATTTTATTAATTTACTGAAAATTAATATATATATATATATATATATGGAAAATGGTTAAAAAATCATCCATGCTACATTTATTAGTAACTTGGAAATTTATGATAACATTATTAACCCTCTGTGATTATAATAGTGGTTAACGTGATTAAGGAAAATATTTAATTAACCATAGGGTTAATAAAAAATATAAGGATTGGAATGATATTAAGATTTTTCCAAATTTCATTGTATGATATCATTCCAACCCTATATTTTTTATTCTAATTAATGATAATTTGGAAGCATTTTTTTCTAGAATTGTCTTATTATATTTTTTTGTAAACTCAAAAATTACCCATCACCTCAATAATAAAAGGACACCCCTTCCCTAACTTACTTACAACACATTGAGAAATATATCACAATAAAACCCTAAATATTTCTCTTCTAAACATACTTATCCATGTTATTTAATTCCAGGTCTCCCAAAAGACCTACACTAGGTCCCTTGTGGAGATATCTAGAAGATTTCTACCGAAGAAGAGGTAATCGTCTTTACTAAGTCCTTAATGTTTATTTATTCATATACTTACACTTAAATTGTTCTAATAATAATAATAATATATTTACTCTAGTATCTTAAATATACGTAGAATTTATTATGATTATGGGAAAACCATATTCCATCCCTTTTTCATCTTACAAAAAAAGAAACATCATTTGTGCGTACGCGTGACAAGTAGTCTCCACATAGCGGTGTAGTTAATTTTTCATCCCTACTTAAATTGGATGGTTATAAAGATGGGAATGATGATTATATATGCTATTTATTACAAAACTATTATTATGTATCTATAATATAATATATAATTTCTTACCTTCCAGTCTATTGGAAAACAGTAAAGTCTATCTTGTGTGCGTGTGGACTAGCAACTCCATGAAGCAATGTAATACATTTTTAATTTATTATATACATAGATGGTAAAAAGGATATATTTAATGAATAAAAAAACCTAGGTGATATAATTATTATTCTGGAAAGATTAATTATTATTCATATTTCATTTATTTAATCTGTCGATAAGTAAAAACATCATTAATATGTATGTATGGCATACCATCTCCACGAATGGTGTAATTAATTTTTCTATCTATATATTTTATGAATAACTGTATATATATATATATATATATATTTACTACATATGATATTTATACCATTAATAAAAAAATTTAGATGATGGGTCCATAATAAATGTACATGTACGAGTACTACCGGTTCAAAACATACATGGAAAACAAAGTAGTTAACACCTAAAACAATGATAATAATAAAATATTGTTAACAAATAGATGATAAGTTGTTATAAATGGATCATTAATTATATAATATATATTAATATAGTTATATTATGTATGTATAATAAATTTTAATTTATTATACTTGAGGTTAGATAACCTACATGTCAAGTCGGACCTGAGGTAAAGGATTTGTCTCAATTTCCATCCCAGGGAGACATATTTGGTATTATGAACCTATTTATTTTGTAGTTTATATACTACATATTATAAGTAATTGAAAATAATATATATTTAATAATTATGATTAAATTTATTTTAAATTTTACTCACTTAAATATTTTCCATATTTTACTCCAAGTTTTCCTATCATTAAATCATAAATCTAGTAATGAAATATTTTAAATAAAACACAATATTATTTATCTTTTGATTAGATAAATTTTTATTCCATATCTATATTTTCTCTAAAATGTTTTCAAAATTGTTTTTATACTTCTACGATGTTTTATCAAAATAAATTTTTATCCTTGTTTGAATATTTCAAAAATGGTTTCAAAAGAATATTTTTCTCTTTTTCCAAATATGGAACTTAAACAAATTTAAGAAAATTATGGAAGGATTTATTTTTTAACTTAAAAAAATTGTGTATTTCACTCTATCATGAATAATATTTCCATTGAAATATCCTTTACAAGTTTACAAAGTTATTTTCAATGAAAATTTTTTACTTTATGGTTGCACATTTTTTAATAAGTATTTTCAAAAAAAATGAAAAGGTTATTTTCCTCAATATTGTTTTATAATATTTTAATGGAATTTATATTAATCAATTACAATATCCCTTTATTTTACTTATTAACCCCTGTTGATATGTTGTAATGGTATAAAATATTTATCCATTCACTAAATTATGATAATTGTATTTTATATTTCTCTTAAATATCCATATTCTTATATCATGGATATTATTATTTCCTAAACCATATATCATTTCTATATATGGTGGTATACTTTGACAGTATTGGATTTATTAGGGAATTATTAATAAATCCATAGTATTTATTCAATATGGATATGTTTTTATAAGTCATATTGGTCATGGATTAAATCTATCATTCAGTAAATGAAGAATGCATTGGACATGTAGTGATGGGGGGGAATAATATTATATAGACCATTGATGCATCAAGAGGTTTCATGAAACAAATTAGTAATATGTAAATAAATGGGTTTTTTAATACTAACACATACTTCTAAACTATATTAGAATAATTCCTCCATGGTATATATATGATGATGTCTAAGATCATGGAATCATGTATTAATCATTTCCTTCTTTGGAAATTCATATATATTATTCATTTATGAGATTACATCATTGATATCAAACATAGATTAATTTTTCATTATGGACTAAATGGAATTTTTTTTAGTTATTTACCAAACTATATAAATTATTCCTTATTTACTCATGATAGCTTCTGTTGTATTTAACCCTAACTAAGTATCTAAACATTCCCTTTTATTTTTCTTTTTTTCCCTATGATATTAAAAAGTTTTTTATAAATAATATCTAGGGTGAAATAATTTTTTTATATAATGTATTTTAAATTTTCAATATAATTTGGGAATCATTTATATATCTAGGTATTCAAGAATACTAAACTATTCGGTCCTTTGAGATGTGGTTTCTTGTATCTACTACCAATGTAATAATATTACCACTAAATCAGGGTTACTAGAGTATGGGTTGTTACAATTTTTATTAGAGGATGTTTAGTTGAAACCATGGGAAATAGATTTAAAAAAAGCATATATAATGTGAGAATTATAATAATCCTTCATAGTATTTGAGAAATTTTACCATTAGTGGGTTTTTTATTTTGTGGATAAATATTAATTATGATTATGAGACCACTCAGTGTGTTCCATTATTTAGTGATGGAACATAACAGAATAGTGTAAATCAATAACCATAAACAGTATAGGGATTTCCTTACTGAGAAAACCAATACAGTTTGTGTTGGAATTGAGAAGATAGATGATTTATTAGGGAAGTTGAATGAGAGTATGATAAATATATTTTCTTATATGGAACAAACAATTATTCCACAACATGATTTTATTATATTGAAACACTTCATTTGACAAAATTATATATGTTTTAGTAGAACTATTAATAAATTGGTAGCTAAGAAATAGATTAGATCTCTTATAAATATATTTCTAAATTTAGGATGTAATATAATTGAAAAGGTTATTCTTGAGGTTTGTTATTTAAATATATATTCAAATCAATGTTGGTCAATGATTCATAACACTAAAGAGGAAGAGGAAATAGAAATTTTGGAATGTATAAATTTCAATGAAATGTTCATTGAGAAATAATTCCCTAAAAACAATGAGAACGATGGAGAAGACGTTCCAAACTTTAAAGAATATAGAAGAAGATAGTTTAGAAGAGTATGAAGATATCATTTCAAGATTTTCTAGTCATGACTTGCACTATATATATAATCTGTAATGAAATATTGATCATTTATTTTATCGGCTTAATATGAGTCTATAAAGGTAATTAGTATTTAAACATTTTTATCTTTTGATGAGATTGTATCATGTTCCATTAATATAGAGAAGAAATTTTATAGAACATATATATTCAAGGTAAATCAAGGAAAGAATATGTTGACTAGGTACCTATATAAAGGATAAGAAGAAAATGAATCAATTTCCATCATGTGGAGATTGTGGAAAGAAGCATACTATAATATTTTTGAAGGGTATGATAGTTTTTTACAAGTTTGTAGATAAGGGTTGTATGGATAATGATTATAAATAAGAGAAATAATATAGTATTGTCTAGTGATTCAACTACGAAGAGATGGGGCATTATTCAAACCATCTCCCTAAGAATCAGGGGAACATATCAATGAAAAATCCAATGTATGAAGGCCAATATTATGCTATTACTAAAACTGAAGTGGAATGAAAATATTTCTTGTCTATTTGGATTCTAGAATTATGTATATATATTTTATAAATGATATTTTTCTTATAAGAATCATTGAAAACATAATAATTATGAAATATTAATTTTCTTTGAGAATTTTAATGTATATGTTCAATGATACCAATAAAAAAAAGTGATTTAGAGAAAAGTGATATTTTTTTAGAATACATAGACTAAAAATTATTTTTCATAATTACAAAGAAATATTCGTTAAGGTTTAATGGTAACCAAACACTAAGAAAAATTCCAACCACATTAGATTTTAGATTCAAAAATCAATCTTCAAAAAATAAATTGTACATAGATTTCGAACCCAATGAGATATTGAGGTTGATCATGCATGTCAGCTGAGGTCGTGTAGCTATCCATCCTCATCATGAAAACACCATCATTTTTATCATTGATGTCCAACTCTACTAGAGTCGGAGATGCTACTATGAACCATTATTACCAAATACACATTCATCCACCATAATCATCACCAAATCACTAGAAATAACCCATTGACCAATGCCCCACAACATCATTAAACCTTTATAACTAGAAACAAAAATATGCAAAACTAGATATATATCTGCCTTAGAAAATTCATCATTGACAAGCCATTTTCAACCCTGATCATCACCATATTCGAAGAGCTATCACTTAGAACACAGATGGCCAATAAACCACACAACCCCGAACCACATTGTTACCATCGCTCCAGATCCGACCTATAGAGGAGACGATAAAAATGAGGTTAGAGAAAGGATGATCGACCAAGTAATCTGAGTGGTGGAATCAATAATGAGGAAGAATTTGACTCAATAAGTTCTTTAAAACCCATCAACCACAACACAAAAATCCCAAAACTACTTTTTCACCACCGCTCTATGAACAACTTGGAGAGGCATAGAGGAACAAGAGGTTAGAGTATGGGATTGAGTGGACAAGGGTTTCAAAAAAAAGAAACAATTATCTGGACCCCAAAACCACCATGAAGAAAGTCTTCATCATCATGAATCAAACTAGACCACCTAAACCACTCAAGAACCAGGACTAAAGAGAAATACAAAACCATGTGTATACAATCTATAAAAGAAGCATTGTTGTTTAAACCATGGGGATACTGCACTGACGGAGTAGGAAGGATATAGGGGGAGGAGTGACTATGTGAAGACAGGAAATAATAGAAATAAAATATCTCTTAGAGGAACCACTGACCCCATAGCAGAGGGTGTTAGGAGGAAACCCAAGGAGGAGCCGATAGTTAGATGGGAGAGGTGGGGGAGAAAAGATCCATTGAGATTGGATAATACATAGATAAGGTAAATATAAAACGTAATATGTTCTAAATTTTGAGTTAAAATTTTTTTGTTGGGATAAAGAGTAGAGTGACACTGATGAAGAAAATATAACAGTATTTGTTACCATGAAAATGGTTAGTGATTTGCTGAAAATGTAATTTATGTTTGAGTTCATTTCATTTATGGGATATGTTGAATGTGGATAAAGTTATGGGTGATTTAGGTTATTAGTGTATGTGATCAAGATATTCACATGTCTCGAATGTGGAATTATGAAATAATTGATCAAATATTTCTTGTTTTTTAGTTCTTAATCTATTAAAATTTATTTAAATAGTTTCATAAGGTAAACTACTTATGGTATGGATTAAGCTAAACTTTTCATATTATTGTTTCAGGTTAAAGTATTAGTTATCATTTGAGATAACTTGTGATATATATTTTTTGTGTAATAATTTTGTGGATGAAATATTTACTTATAGATAATTTTATTAATTAAACATTCTTTATGGATGAAAAATTCATCTTGAATATCCATTTCATGGCATAAGAGATGAAGTGGAAATAGATCGAATCTAAACCGAATGAGGATATTATGATTATGATATGTAAATAATATAGTAATATTATTTTCCAAAGTTATTAATCTAGTTAATAAAATAATCCATAAACTTTTGGAAAAAACATCGAAATTAAAAAACCATTTTCTTTTCTTACGGATAAATAATTCACCTTTTAACCCATCAAATATTTTTGGTTATTTATGGTTACCTTTCACATGAACATTTTATCTATCGCTCTCTATGAATAATTAGGCGTTATTTTTTTCATCCATGTCTAAATTTCCACATCCCATCTATGTTCTCATATTCATAAACCTAGTTGAGTGATGATCATCATATTTATTTTTCCCCACTTTTTAAGAGGATGTTTTATTAACCCTTTTTATGATGTTGTTTTTCCATACTCATATTTTCAAATTTCATACCATTTATTTTCGATCACATGTTCAAATTGATATGAGGAAATTTATTGAAGGGGAATAATGTAACTCCCTGGTATTTTTAAAATAAAACAATGTTTGATACAATACTATAAATTTAACCTCTACCAATAGTTTAAAACTGTTGTTATAAAATCCGGAACCATTGGTATTTCTTATACAAATAGATTCTTAAATCAGTATCCCTTTTAGTGTGGGTAAATCCCAATACCAATGCTTTTTCTGAAACCATTGGTAAAGGTAGTCTGGATTTTTCCTATACCAATGGTTTATTAAAACCATTGGTTTACCCTACACCAATAGTTTATTGAAAATATTGGTATATGATGACTTCATTTTCTTTCTACCAATGGTTTATTAAAATAATTTGTATATGAAGCCTATTATTTTGTATAGGTCTATCCCAGAATTCTATAAAACCATTGGTATATCCATTCTTGATATTTCCAATTTGAAACAATTCCTAATCCAGTAGGTAGCACCATGCTTGCACAAAACCATCCCAAACCCACAATATAATAGCATCAAACCAACAATCGTAGATCCAGTGTTCAAATCATTAAATTTATATTTTCAACATTGACACTAATGATGGTGACCCAATTTTCTTCATAAAAAACATAAAACATAAAAATGATATATTTTATCACTTACATTATCAAATAACTTTTAGGTTTAGAGTATTTGATAATTATAAAGAACTCTTATATATACAATACCCAAGTCTTTAAAAGATAATTTCTCCCACTGAACCCAAATTTTATAAATTAACACTACGTCATTATTATAATCTATATTAAAGACTTTATTATGTAATTCATTCAATGCCATTATTGATAGCATAGGTAAAATGAAACATAAGAATGTTTACCTCAAACGATCAGTAGGTTTAAACGTACGTATTAAAAATTCAATACTATCATTTTACATAAGAAGTGAATAAGGGTATGATAAAGTAATCAGAGTGCATTAGAAAATAATAAAAGAACTCGTAACCCTAAATAACAACATTATAAATAATGAAATATTTCTTAAGGATTTAACCAAGGAAAGACCCATAGGAATCAATAATCACGATCCATGTGATGTAAATCTTGACAAAAGGTGACATTATAAACCCATATAAATCATAGATAAAATGTGATGGAATATTGGGAAATCATCATCATATAACCCTTACAAAACCCTTACAATTGGAATAAATATATATATCACTACCAATATAATTATATGGATAACATAATCCTTACTCAATGAATTAGAGTTCAATCAGGTGCACCCATCATATAAGTTATATCAGGATCACCTGATGATATTTAAGAACGCATATTGTATAAGAAACATTGGTCTCACCCAATGATATCTAGGAATATCCATCATAAAAACATTATCCAAGAACCATAAATAATGTACTTATAAATTTCATTTCATCGTAAAACATATAGAAACAATCATTATGACCTTTGTAATTTCATTTACCCATGTTAAAGAAACTGGTTCTATAAAAAACACTTTGAAACATGATTAACCTGTTGAAAAGAGAAAGGTCCCATAATATTCTATTTGAAACATTAATAACCAAAAGGAAATAATTGGGTTCCATAAAAATCTATATTAAATTTGGTTAACATATAGAAAAGAAATGGGTTTCATAATAATCTCTTTGAATCATGATTAACAATTTTAAATGAAATGAGTTCACTGTTAATCTCTTTAAAACAATATTAATCCATCTAAAGAATTAATTAGGAAACTATAAATAGAAAATATCCCCATTGTAGATTGATTATAAATAAGGGTTGTTTATGTTGATTATTGTATATACAAATAAAATATTATTAAAACATTTTAGAGGAAAATAAAAATTCCATATTGAAAATTATTTTTAAAAACAAGAAAAATAACCAAATATTAAAAAAAAACTTATTTCTGAAAAAAAATTGGAAAAATATAAATAAAATTTTAAGGAAAATAATGGATATAATGGTAGAATATCTTTATTTCAGACATGTTAAAAATAAACATTATTTTCAAAATATTTTGAAAAATAGAGTCAAAAGTGACACATTTGAAAATTTTATGAAATTTCATTTTAAAACCTTTTACCAACTAGTAAAAGATCATTTAAAATGGTTTTATTAAGTAATTAATTTTTATAATGGTAAATTTTTGTAAAAAAATTAGATAACAAGGATATTAAATAAAAAATATACCCGATCTAAAATAAAAATACAAGATTGGTATCACTTACAAATGACTTTATTGACGTTTATTTTATCAATAAAGAAAGAAATTAAAATAAAAAATGTTAAACATATTCATGACCACTATATAATAACGATATATAGTCCATAAAAATAAGACTATATGATATCCTCCAATGGAACCTTGAACATAACCAATCCCAAAAGAAAGGATATTTTAACATGAAACCTTTTCCACTTTTGAAACACTTTAATCGTAGGCCCCATAAAAGAATAAAATAAAATTAATTATTAAATATTTATAAAATAAATATATTAATAATATTACATGTCAAAGGGGTATTATATACACCTCATAAAATAATTTAGGTTCAAAACATCAACTTACATCCCAAAGAAGGAGAATTTGATATGAATATGCCTTACCAATATCATATTCTTTAATTTAAAATTAATCAATGGAATGGTTATGTGTAATAAATTTAAATCCTCAAAAAATAGTGGAAATATATAATAAAACAATTTATATATCAATTAACACATAATTATATCGTAACAAAGTCAATGAAAAATATTTATAACCCAACAGGAGGAAATTGTGTTAAGAAACACTTTACCACTTTGTAACTTTCAAATAAAATACCCATGGATGAAATAATTTGAATTTAAACATAAATTATTATGATATATTAATTATTAAATATATTAAATATAATATGGAAGTATATACACCTTATAAAATAAATTTTTGTGTATAGCATTAAAATATTCCGTAATGGAGGAAAATGGAGATAAAATCCCTTATGACTTTTGTAATCATCGGATCAAAATCCTATGAAAGAGATAAAAACAAATTTATTTTTAAATAAAAATAATTTTAATTTAATAAATCCTAAAATAAATTCATTGGAAGTATATATACTATAAAAAGTGGTTAATATGGCATATGTCACACTGAAATGAAAGTGTGACGAGAAAATCATTACCTATAGTCCAAAATTTCCTTGTATATCCTTTAGATATTATATAATAAGATTTAAAAATAATTTGATTTCTTAATAAACATTTATATATTTAATACATTATAATTATATCATTTATTTTATTTTTTAATTAATTATTAAAATATTTAATTATTTAATTCGGCATTGGGTGTTTTGATGACGGTTGGTTCATTGTTTCAAAATGGCTTCAATGTGTTGACCATGGTAAATGGGTCATTATTTCAACATATACAGAATAATAAATATGAAATAATTATCATATTTATTCATAAAATATAATTTAAAAACAATCTTCAAAAATGTTATGAAAAATGAACTACATTAAAATCAAAGAGATGGTAGGCAGTATGTACGCATGAGTAATGTTCCCTTTTCTCAATGATCAATATTGAAAGAATGTATGAATTATTTTATATTTAAATTATGATAATAATATCATATATATATATATACCATATTATTTTTTAAAAATAATTATACATATAATTCTTGTGTTGTGATAATAATAAAAAAATAGTCATATTACATCGTGGGGGTGGTAGTCCACACATACACAGACAACGTTATCAATTTTTAGTGTAATAAATAAAATAATATAATATTTTTTTCATAATGGAAAATATGTCATTATTATCATTATAAATTAATTTATATCAAAAATATTCCTTAAATGGGTCATTGTTACCTTACTAGTAAATTGTTAGTAGAAAAATGACATCGCTTCACGAGGCGGTAGTTTGTCGTACACACAAGCGATTTTATTATATCTCCAACAGAAGGGAAATTAAGATGTTAAAGGTGATATAATAACTAAATAATTATATATATATTAAAAATATCATATATATATACTTTAAATTTATCATTAAAATAATCTTTGAGTTGTAATTATTGAAAAAAAAATTACATCATCTCACAAGGCGGCAGTCTACCGTACACACGAAATATGATTTCATATCTCATTAGATTGATGAGGAGATGAATTTAGTTTAAGAAATTAAAATAAAGAAAATAAAATTATATGCTATATATAGGTGTTATTATATAATCATAATTGAATAATATTTGATTGATATTGAATAATAAATAAAATAAAGCCTCTCAGGTAACCACAATGTCTCGTCTCTGGGAAACCTCATTAGATAATCTCAAAAATCCTTCTTATGATGGATTTATGAAAAATATAATGGATATATAATGTAGTTAGGGAATTGAGAAATACATTTGGATTTTTATTGTATAATAAAATTATATTTTAATGTGTGAAGAGGATAAGAGTGTGGGTGGCCTTTTAAAAGTGAGGTGAGTGGCACATATATAATTTTTAAAAATAAAAATGTATACCCACATTTTTCACAGGACACAGGGATCTCCAATGATAAATTATATAAAAATGACATTACAAGATATAAATATTACCATAAAATGGAATTCATATATGTTTGTAGATCATTTTTACCTTTATATTTTTAGTTTAGCCCTAGATAAACCTCATTTTACCTTATCCCCGATAATTAATTTTTAATGATTTTACTATTCATAAAAGTAAAATATTAAGATGAAATTCTTTGATAATAAAAATTATAATGTTTAAAAATTTGGAGTATATTTTATCAAATTCAATTCACATAGTTGTAAAAATTTATTTTCTAATTTAACCCCCAAACAGGGACAAAAAAGAGGGTTTTCAAAAAGTGATTTTTACAAGAAACATATGATTTTATATTAACACTATGACAAATAGTAATCATTTATTGAATATAGATTAATATTTTTTGATATTTAATCAATAAATTTCATTTAAAACATTTCTTATTAGTTATTTTTTAATTAATTAAGATTGAGTAACATTGTGTACTTTAAAACAGTTTTCAGAAGAAGGAAAAAATCGTTTTTAATCCCCAAAAAGTTACTCACACTAAAATCAAATATAAATATAATTAAAATATAACTAAGTGAATTAAAAATATATAAATAATACCTATTTAATATTATGTTATATTAAAAACATAATTTGACTTTAAAAATTACATAATTTAGTAAAAGTAATTGATATTTTAACTAAAATCGGTATTTTTCACTATTCACTATAAAATAAATATTTTCATAAAAAACAGAAAATTTAAATCGAAATAAATTTTTATATGAAGATTTAAAAAATAAATTTAATTTTATCAAATACTTTTTCTAATAGTTAAAAAAACCAACTAAAATATTTTTTTTCAGGAAAATCAATGAAAATCATTTTTAAAGAAAATATATTTTTAAAGAATAATATTACTTTACTAAATATTGATTAATTATTTAATAAAAATTATCAATAATTTACATTTATTATGAAGGATATATATATATATAACAAGTTAGTTAATAATATTCATACCCACCAATTTAATGGCTATTTTATAATGGTTATATATTTTTTGGCCCATTTAAGCTCTTTTTTGTGTCGAATATGTTATCAAATGTAGTTATATTTTCTATAATATCTAGTTGTTACATCCCCACCATTTAATAAATTTAATCCTTATAATTTTATATTTATCTTGGTAATAAAAAGTTGTAATTTTAAAAATAACATTATTAGAAACCAAAATCATATAAACGATTAGAAAACCATCCTCTTTATAAGAAGGAAAAGGACATACAAAGGTCATATAGAATAAATAAAACTAGATTTCAAAAGATGATAACATAGGTGGTAAGGGAGGATTTGAACTTGGATGAAAAGATTAATCCCAAGTTAGTGATATATAGTGACAAATATTATCAATCTTAAGAAATTGAATGATCAGGAGAAAGTTAAAAACCACAAAACAATAAACAAAAGAGGTGTTAAAAAGGTTACTAATATCATAAAAATTTATTGTAATTTGGAAAATAATTCTTCATCCTTTTTATAGAGTTGAGGAATAAATTTTCCATCTAGAATATGATTATAAGGAAATATATTTACCTGATATGTTCAATTTCATCATTTAATCAATTTACAACACTATGTCATCTTTTTACCCAAACGATGAGTATTCATGATATTATTTTCATTACCAAAGTAATAACATAAACTTTTAAATAACTATATAACCATAAAATTGAAAATAATTATATTCCACCTATCTATAGATATTAATCAAAACCTATAAGGACTCAGCCTTATTACATTACATAATATTGAGGTTTAGTAAAGAAATAACATCATTTCAAAATGATTATATTTTCATGTTTAGAGTTTTAGATAATTGGGATATAATACATACATACCTCTCAATATTTATATAGAGCATATACCACAAAACTAGTGTCAATTTCTATCAAAAAATAAAAATTATCTAATAATACATGTTTTCTTTGATAAAACTTCATAACATTTAACATGGATTCCTTATTTGTCATAAATATTCTTCTAACCTTGGAAAATCATTTAAAATATTTATATAATACCCAAATTACCAATAAGGGGTATAAAAGTAAGGAATTAAAACATTAGTCCAAGAATACTTGTAAACATATGAAATCATTTTCAAAAAGATATACTTGTCACCCATATATACTTTGTGAAACATGAGATTTCCACAGGATTTACGAAAAATATAAAAAACATAAATAGAACCATAAATGTATCTTGTGGAATTACTTACATAATATTTTAATCTCTTTACTAGCTTATAATTTTTAACCCTCATAGCTACCTTACAATGAAACCCTCACGAGTACCTTATTTTGTAACCATCACAGGTACAATCGGAGTAACTATACGGTCGACCTCCAACTTACACATAACCAATGAATTTGAGGGACATATATTTCCCACCCTTAATTATAAATAATTCTAAATAACCATAACAAAATCATAAAACATTAATAATTTCATAAAAACATTTCTTTTGAATTTTGAAAATCCAAATTTTAAGATGGTTATAAAAGAAAAGCCTCTTACAAATATCATATAATTGAACTGAGACTTAATTGAGTTGATGTAATATGTATATAAACTGTATAAAACATAATTAAACATAATATAAACAAAATTCATCACACAAAAAATATTAATACCACATAAATAATGAAGTTGAATGTTAACCAAAAGAATAGAAATTGGGTTAAGAATTCTCTTACCTCGGGTTCATTGTACTTAAAAAGTATTCAAATATCTGGTATAATAGTTAAAAGGGTGTTATTAGTATATTAAATAATCATATTCATGTTTATAAAACCTTATATTATCATTTCATAACATCAATAAACCCATTAATTATTATTATTTTGTTCCTTCCTTGTTTCAGGTGCGTTCTTTACAAGATTTCTATGGACGGTTTGAATTTGATTTTCTTGTCATATAGAAATAAAATTTTGTAACTGGAATGAAATGGTATTAATATTTTTCCATAATATTAAATTATTCTATAAATCATTTCATTTATATGGTATAAGGATGAATCATTAGATAAATCTTTAGTAATATTTGTTTAGATCATTTCAGTGGTTCTTTGATAATCACGAACTAGTTTCATTATATAACATACAATTATGTATATATTTTAACTAAAGAATATGAAATATAATATTTCATAAAAATTAGAATCTATTTCTACCATAAAAATGTTTTGACAACTATATTTTAAGTAATTCAAGGAAATTGGAAACACATCCTCTAGGATTTTGGTTAATCCGCACATCACAGATAGTGTTTTTTTTTAATGAGATGATGGGGAGGGGAAGAATGATACTAAATTTTTTTCCATAAACAAGATAACAAACAGGATATATAATATTCTAGATCTTTCATTCCTATTATATAAGGGGAGGTTAAGTAAGTATAATAAAAGAAAAGTAATTGAAAATAATACATTAGAAAATGAAAAAGGATTCTTGCCTCTTGATCTCTTCTCCTTGAGATTTTCCTTAATGCCTTTGGTTTTGACCTTTTAATGACACCAGAGGGTTTTAGACGTGAATAAGATCCTTGGGAAGATTATTGGAAATAAATTATACCACTTTCAAATATTTAGAGGTGTGAGAGGAAGAGGTGGTGAGTGTGGTATTTATAGTGAAATTGGGGGAGTTTTTGTTTAATTTCAAAGGACACCTCATTAATGGTATTGGAAAAAACATGGGTTTCCCATGGATATTGAAAAGGTTATTGGAAAAATAGGACACCAAATATCATATTTACAACCTCAAGTGTTTATTGGAATGATTAAATCATTATTACATAATTATGATGTCATTAAACATCTAAAAACATAAAACTGTATTTTTTACAATTCATTGAAAATTCAACTATCTCAGAAAAATAAAAAAACTCCCTAACCATTTTTCAATGTAAAGAATTAAAAAATGAAAAAAAGTTTTTCAAAATAATTTTCTAAATATTATTTTTTAAATTTTTAAATAAAATCAACTTTTATTCTAAAAAAATAATTTTTAAAATAAAACTCATTTTTTATCACCTTGAAAATTTTATCAAGATCTCATTACATTATAACCTTAATAAAATAAAATAATAACATGATTTACTATTTATAATACTCATAATATTTTTTATATTACAATTCATAAGAGTTTGATATAATTCACCAAAAAAATAAGTTGGTTCTATCAGACTCCAAATAACTTAATCATCATAACTGTAGATGACCATTTTTTCCAAATTCAAATCATAAAAGTGGAAAATTTTTGTTTAATTACTAGTTTATAACTATCCATATAAAACAATATTTCATTCATTTAAATTTTTTTCTATAACCTTGGGGTGTTACAAAACCAAAATGGGTATCACAGGGTAGGATAATGCCCAAAATGAATTAACCTTTATATGATGAAAAGCCGTGAGATTGAAAAAGGCATGATATTGAAAAAGATAGATATTTATACAAGATAAAAATTATAAATACATATTATAAAATATTTCAAAAATGACTAATACATTATAACCATGGAATTAAACATTATTTGGGATTATCAAAACAGGAGAGTCCAAAAATCTCCCCCTTTATGATAATCACAAATTTTTCTAGTATGTATTAATTATAGGTATCATAGATAAGCATATAATACAATGATTCAACAGAGATCGAAAGGGAACCTTAGTTAAGTTGTGGTTTCTCAAGTATCAGAGATTAATAAGAGTGTAATATCAGAGGATATTGGTACATGGTATCAGAGAGAAAAATATAAAAGTTCCATTAGAGAGTAATGAAATCACGAGATCATATTAATATTAGCACAACATTTCTCCCCCTTTGTGATTAGAAAAAAGAAACACAAATATAGATAACAGAGAATTGTAATATCAATGGAATGACATTACATGACCCAAAAAGAATACACAACCCCTGTCAAAATACAAAAACAAACTCAATCCACATCATCCTTAGGCAAGTGGTCTTTCCCTTTGGAAGAAGAAGATAGAGTATGAGATGGTGGATCAGTAGGTTTGGGAATTATTACAGGAATGACTGGAGGGGCAGCAACAGAATCTCTTGTGTGTCTGTAGTGGGTATCTCTCTGAGGTATCAGTGGATTAAGGCTTCTGATCGCCTCAACATGAGTCATCATAGAAAAACCACTGTGTTGGGATGTATGTAAGGCAGGAGGGATTATGACAGGGGTAGAGTCTACATGGAGAATGTGTAAGAGAAGGTTTCTGAAGTCTATAATAATGCTTCCTCCTCTTTCTATAGCCGAGATGAAATCATCCTTGTTTTCCATAAATTTCTCTAAGGCTAGAGTCAACTGGCCCAGCTGAGTGACTTTCTCCTTGAAGGCTCTGGTGGCTGGGGGAATCTTGAGGTTTTCCAATAATAGCTTGAAATGAGCATCCATTTGATGCTTGGAGTAAATCCTTTTATAATAGTAATTAATTTGTTCCATTATATTCTTCTCTTCCTCGACAACCTCTCTCATGAATTCACTAACTACCTTCTGAACATCTTTGGTAGTGGTGATAATCGGAGTCACAGATTGAGAGTCAGGTGCACTAACACCAGATATCATTGCTAACTCTTCACTGACCACTATCCTGAATGCTTTCAACTCCACAGGTGGTGTAGTGGAGGTTGAAGTAGAGGCAGAGGCAACCAAAGGTGTTATAATGAAAGCAACAGTTTCCTTAAAATACTTGGTCAACCCACTGATGAGCTTCTTCACATCATCATCTTGGACCTTCACATGAGCTTTCATGGATTCCTTATGACATTCAAACATTGTAACCATCTATTGCACCACATTTCTAATATAGTAAATTTCATTGTCTAATTGGACCCTATAAGCCATTAGAGCAGTCAGGCACACCACTTACTGTCTTAGAAGTACCACAGACTGAGACACATCCTTGAGTAGATTATGGCATTGAGATACTTCTTGGGACAAACTGGCTTGAATGGAAGACTGAACTCTATCCATCTTAGAGGCAGTCAACTCTTGAATTAAGGCAATTCCCTTTTCTAGTTCAGAGGCCCTATTATCAAACATCTAGTGCAGATATGTTTTCAATGATTCTAGATCATCCTTAATGACAAGGTTCTCAGGAAAGATAACCGCTAGAGGCACTGTAGAAGGTTCTAAAATAGCAGGTAAAGGGTGTCTTTTGTTAGACATATCACAATTAGAATCATCATAATCCAGCCCAAGTACCAAGTATCCAGGGTCTTCTGACCATTCTACTATGTCAAGAAGAACATATACAGAACCAAGATGCTCCCCCTCACTTGGAGCTTTCTCCTGAGTATTCGCCTCTGCTGGTTTTGCTCCAGGTAATTCCAAAACCTCCTCTTCAACTCTAGTAGACTCAATCTCTGTCTAATCCATTGGTTCACCCGTGGGGTGAGTCACAGCCTCCACTAAGTCATCAATGACCTCTATTTCAATGGAAGTAGATTCCACTTCTGCTTCTTGGTCAGACACTGCCCTGTCTGTAATACCTATCAGAGGGCTCAAACTGATCTCCTCTTCTTCACTATTCTCATCATAAACTTCAACAATAGTAGCCTCATTTCCTTCATATTTATCACCATCCTCATTTGCCTCATTATCAGGATGATCTGACTCAGTATCATCACCCTCTTTATATGTGTCTCTGACAATATTCTGATATACTTATTCTTCTTCACTGGTCTCAGTATCACTATCCCTTAGAACAGTCTCTCTTCTTGGCAGTTCTTTTGGAGGTCTAGGTGCTCCGAAAGCTATTGTCCTTATAGGACTGGTAGGTAAATCAATGTCACTCCAGCCATTAATGGGGGTGTTCTCTATTTCAGGTTCCACAACTTCTTCAATTTCCTCCTCATCATCTGAATAAGATGGTTCTGGCTCATGAGGCATTAGGCCTGGATCTCTCTTTCCTTTTAGCCTAGATGGGTGAGTAGTAGGGTAAAAATTTTCATACACTTTTCCTTCATCATTTACCCATGCCTTCTTCTAGGGATTCTAGCTAATTTTCATGTATTTTCAAATAACCTTGTAGATACAAACATTATTCTTATCCACTATCATCTCTTATTTATTTCCATTCACACCCTTTACCTTTAGCATTACTGAGATTATCTTGACATGGAATAGGATATTGGAATTTGATCTTGCCATAGTCATATCCTCCAATTGTTCCATCAGTAACCTACATAGGTTGATCTCCTCACCATGATTCAGTAAGTACATCAGGAATATGTCCAAATACTTCAGTACTACAAAATCCCCTCTCCTGGGACTAATCACCTGTTGAATGAACTTAAATAATAGCCTTTCTTATCCATTTATCTCAACTGCAATGATCTTCCTTGATTTTCCATTCTATGTCTGCTCTTTCAGATAATTTTCATACCCAAAAATCTCACTGTCTCAAGGAGACACTCCAGAATAGTATTCATAAACTCCTTCATGAGGAACTCTCAAACAAGCAGCCCACTCTGCAGACAAAAATATAACTTCATTTCCATTGACTCTAGATACCAGCCAATGCACATCATCTTCCTTTTCTAACTTCAGGTATTGATATAATTCCTTCACAAGCATCGGGTAGTATGGCCCATTGCTGTTGGTGAGGCATTCAGTCCATCCTTGGGCTTCTAGTGCTTCCAACATTAATGAATTGCTCGACAACAGCCATTCATCACTCAGCTCCTTCTCATCCACGATTTCTCTCTTTGTCAGATGTGTGTTTCCAGGTCCCGTCGGGGTACTACTGGTGCCACTGGACTCGGCTCAAGTCCACTTTTTCCTTGGCACATCCTCAATAACATTCGGGGGTCGCTTGGTTCTAGCCATGGAGATTGAAAGAGGTTTGAGGGTTCAAACAGAGATTTAAGGTTTAGGGATTTTGAGAGTTAAGGTTCGAGATTAAGGAACAGAGTGGATTGAGATATTTTCGTAGCTTTAGTTTTATTATTTAGGGATTAAAAAATAATGAATAGGAATAAAATGGTTCGGATTCCCAAAATAAACGGTAAAATCAAACAATGAGATATCCAACAGTGAGGTTCTTAATAGTGAGGTTTAAACGGTGAGGTTCAATGGTGAGGTGTAACAGTGAGGAACAACTGTGAGGTACACCAGTGAGGTCAAATAGAGAGGTACACCAGTGAGATCCAACAGTGAGGTACACCAGTGACGTCCAACAGTGAGGTACACTAGTGAGGTGCCTATCAGTGAGGTTTGACTGTGATTTTTTCTATACAGAAGTTAATCATACCTAACTCATGTTTGATGTAATTTAACCTCTCATAATTCAAGGGAATTGTGAATATTTCATCAAATTTATGTTCAGTGCCAATGAATTCAAGAGTGACATCATCTTTTTTATAATGATCCCTCAAAAAGTGATGTCTCACATCAATATGATTTGTCCTAGCATGAGATACTGGATTTTTAGAAATATTAATATCACTTGTATTGTCACAATTTATAGAGACATTTTTGAATAGATATCCAAAGTCTAGTAATGTGTGTTTCATCCACATAATTTGAGCACAACAACTACCCGTAGCTTTGTATTCAGCTTCGGCAGTAGATAATTTAACAGAATTTTGTTTCTTACTACATCATGATACTAGTGACTTGCCCAAAATGTGACAATTCCCAGAGGTGCTTCTTCTATCTAACTTGCAACCGGAAATATCAGCATCAGAATAACATAACAAATCAAATGATTGTTCTTTTGGATAAAATAGTCCTAACTCGGGAGTATATTTAAGATATTTAAAAATCCTTTTTACAGAAGTTAAATGAGACACTTTTGGATTGGCTTGAAAGTGATCACATATACATACACTAAACATAATGTCATGTCTTCTAGCTTTAAGATTGAGTAGACTCCCTATCAAACCTATGTAGTTGGTTTGATCCACTGGTTCTCCAGCTTCATCAGCATCCAACTTACAATTGGTACTCATTGGTGTGTCACTACCTTTACTACCATCTAAATCAAAACGTTTTAAAAGATCCTTAATATATTTACTTTGATTCAAAACAATTCCATTTTTATTTTGAAATATCTGAAATCCATGGAAAAATTTGAGTTCCCCCATTAAACTCATTTCAAACTCATTTTTCATCATTTTTTAAAAATAAATACATAACGAATTTTTAGAAGATCCAAAAATAATATCATCCACATAAATTTTTACTATCAAAAAAATTTTGGAAAACCTTTTAATAAAAATAGTGGGATCAGTTATCTCTTTGGTAAAACCTTTTAAAATAAGAAAAGAGTCGATCCTATCATACCACGCTCTTGGAGCTTTTTTTAAACCATATAATGCTTTAGAAAGTTTAAAAACATGATTTGAAAAAATGAGGATTTATAAAACAGGGTGTTGTTCAACAAAAACATCCTCAACTATATACCCATTTAGAAAAGCACTTTTAACATCCATTTGATAATGTTTAAAATTAAGATGAGCTACATAAGCAAGTAGTGTCCTAATTGCTTCTAATATAGATACAAGTTCAAAGGTCTCCTCATAGTCTATTCCTTCTTATTGACTATATCCTTGTGCAACTAACCAAGACTTATTTCTAAAAATATTTCCAGACACATCAACTTTGTTCCTAAACATCCATTTAGTGCCTATTTGTCAAAGTGTCCTTAGGGATTTCTGCTAATTCCCAGACTTTGTTTCTTTCGAAATGATTTAATTCTTATTGCATAGCCATTACCCAAAATTCTTCATTGATAGCATCATTAATATTTTTGGGTTCAAGCTGTGAAATAAAAGATTGATGTTCCACTTGGTTTCTTAGAGAAGCTCTTGTTTGTGTTCCTCTATTTAAATCACCTAGAACAGCATCTAGAGGATGATTCATAAGAGTCCTAATGCCTCTAGGAAGGGTTGAACTAGATTCTTCATTATTTTTTGTTGTTTCAGAATCACCAGGTGAAGACTCTGGAAAATTCCCAAAATTGGATACTTTTACAGGGGATTCACTATCTTTATAATTAAGGTTCAGAATTGAAAAATCGTCCCCAAGTTGTTCAAGGAAGTTTTTAAGATCATGAGGATCAGTCTCATCGAATTTTACATGAACTGATTCTTCCACACATTTGGTTTTCTTATTGAACACTCTATAGGATTTAATTGAGATAGAATAACCTATTAAAATTCCTTCATCACTTTTAGGATCATGTTTTTCAAGATTATCTTTTGTATTAAGAATAAAGGCTTTGAAACCAAAAACTCTAAAGTAATTAACCTTAGGCTTCATATTGTTCCAAAGCTCATAAGGGGTATTCTCTAGAAAAGGTCTAATTAAAACTCTATTGATAATATAACAAGATGTATTCACAGCTTCAGCCCAGAAATAAACAGGTAAATCATACTCATTAAGAATAGTTCAAGAAATTTCATGAAGGGTCCTATTTCTTCTTTCTACAACTCCATTTTGTTGAGGTGTTCTAGGAGCAGAAAAGTTGTGACTATATCTATTTTATGAGAAGTAAGATTCAAACCCCTTATTTTCAAACTCACAGCCATAATCACTTCTCTGGGTCTTGATTCAAAGTCCACTAAGATTTTCTACAGACTTGGAATATTTGATAAAATAGGAATACGATTCACTTTTGTGAGCTAGAAAGTATACCCAAGTATACCTAGAAAAGTCATCTACAAGAATATAATGATAGTGCTTCCCATTTAAACTTGAAACTCTTGATGGTCCAAACAAATCCATGTGAACTAACTCAAGTGTTTGAGAAGTTGAAACTTCTTTCTTTGGTTTGAAAGAAAAATTGGGTTTTTCCCCTTTTAACAGTGATTACACACTTTATCAAGTGGGAATTCTAATTTAGGTAAGTCTCTAACTGAACATTTCTTAGATAGCTATCTAAGTGAGTCACATTTCAGTGTCCTAACCTTCTATTCCACAACCAAGATTCTTTATGAAAAGAATTTAAGCAGGAAACATTTTTTTTGGATAAGGAATTTCGATCAACAACATATGTATTCCCATTTCTACATCTAGTGAAAACTAAATCATTTTGTGAATTGAAAACATTGCATGCATCGTTTTCTAAATTAACATTAAATCCATCATCACATAACTAAGATATGATAAGTAAAATGTACTTTAATCCTTCAATAAAAAGTACTTTAGAAGTTAATATTGTATCAGGGTTACCAATCTAGCCTAGGCCGATGATTTTTTATTTTGCATTATCACCAAAGCTGACATGCACACCATCTACTTTAATTAGACTCTTGAAGCAGGAATAGTCTCCTGTTATATTTCTTAAACATCCCATGTCCATGTACCATATGGTCTTACATGAACTTTTTAAACAATTGCCCTGCCAAACAGATTAAACATGGGGTAATTTTGGTACCCAGATCTTTTTGGGTCCAGAGAGGTTAGAGAGTAAAACTTTGGGAACCCATATTTTCTTTATAGGTTTTATAAAATCAAAATAAAACATTTTGAGACATAAATACTTTATTAGGTCCTTTAGAAAATTTATTCTCAAACGATGGTCTAGAACCAGCACTAGCAGTGAGATGTCCAGATTTAGGAACAAATTTGGTTTTGCTAAATTGTCTCTCTCTGGGCTGATATCCGAGACCAGTTGTATAATTTGGATCAATATGTTTTCCTAGAAACTATGTCAAGGTATCCCTACTAGTAGTGAACTTCTCGAGATCCTTTCTTAATTGTTCATTAGATAATTTTAACTCTTTATTTTCCTTTAGCAGCTTATAAAAATTCTCTTTTTCTATATCTAGATTTGAATTGTAATTTGCATTTAAAGCATGTCGTCTTTTTAATGACTTATATTTTTCCTTGAGTTCATTAAAAATATCTGCAAGAATTTTGTAATATTCAAATAATTCTTCTTTATTTATATATTCATCATTATGAGAGTCATTTTTCTTCCCAGGATAATAAGTATTAGGCACATGGGAATTAAGTGTTACAACAGATGTCTCTGTCATAAATCATAGATTTGTATGTTTGTTTTGTTCACTATCAGAGACTTCAGATTCACTTGAGCTATCTTATGAAGCACTCTAAGTTGCTTTCATAGCCTTTTTATAACCTTTTCCCTTATCCTCATATTTTCTTTTGAATTTCAACTTTGGGAAGTCATCCTTCACATGAACATTTTGTTTACATTTATAGAATATTATTTTACTTGTATTCTCATTCCACTTCATGTCTTTCTTCTATTTCTTTCTGATCATACTCTCCTTTGAAGTTTGACTTCCTAGAGAATTTCTTCTTTCAATAGAACCTTTTGAATCTTCTGCAAAGTTGTGCCATCTCTACATCACTATCTGAATTTGACTCTTCACTTTTATAACTATCTACAGGTACTTGAAATTTTTCTTTGTCTTTTCTTTTTGAGGTAGAAGTATTGAATTCTACTAAATTATTTCTCGGTTATTCTTCTATTACTTGATTCAGCTTAAGATCTTCTACATACATCATTAGTGTCACAATTATCTCCTTTACTAGTAGATTTATGATGTCACCAGATTCTCAGATTGATACAGAAGTGCCTCTCCATCTGTCAGGTAGGCATCTAAGCAGCCTCATGATTTGGTCTTTGTTGTCCACTGGTTTCCCAAGAAGATTTATGGTGTTTACTATCTACATAAACCTGAGATACATTTCAGAGATAGGTTCATCTGGATTCATCTTAAAATTATCATATTTAATAGTATAGTTATTTAATCTCATTTCTTTAACATTGGTTGTTCCTTCATGAGAACATCCAAAGTATCCCATATTTCATAAGCAGTCTTACAGGTAGATATTCTATTGAATTCTTCATCACCCAAAGAAAAGTATAAGGCATTCATTGCATTAAAATTATTATTATAAGTTGTTTTAGTTACTTGAGACCATGTATCCCTAGCAGTAGCAGGTAATGCATTTATTTCTTTAATTGTGGCCCAGATTTCAGGTCCTAAGCTTTCAAGATAAATTTTCATTTTCAATTTCCACTGACCATAATTATTATCACTAAAGAAAGGTGGTCTGTTAGTAGCAGCACCCTCAACTCATTTATCCATAGAAAATTAAAAGGTTAAAGAACTGAAAATTTAGGTATAACAGAAATTTTGAGAACTTTAAGATAGAAATAATATCACAGTTGAAAAGAAATTGAAAATATTGAAAAATGGTTTGATGGTATGAATAAAGAAAACCTCTAATACCAAATGTTGGTCGGAGTGGACAATCAAGAGGGGGTGAATTTAGAACCAATAAAAATTTCTGTTAAAAACTTTTATGATTAAATTCCCCCAAATTAAAACAGCCTAGTTAATTAAGGCAGTATAGATATAAGTGATTTATCATTCAACAGGTTTCTCAAAGGTTGATTAATCATTTGTTGAATCATTTTTAATAGTAATTTATCTTTTGAAACAAGTTTACTAAAATAATTACATATACACACTAACCAGAACTAACCATTAGAGTGAATGTAAAAATAGGTTTCTATATTTGAAAAAAAACATCGGATAAATGTAAAATAGAGTACTTGAAAGTTGAACACAACAATTTAAACAAGAGGTTCAGTCTTAAGCCAAGACCTAATCCTCTCTACTTGGTGATCACCTACCCCCAAGAAATTGTATTAAAAATTATACACAACCTGTATCGGGCTTTACAACAGTTCTCACAAACTTTCTAGGTTTAGAAACCTCTACCACAGTTCTAAGTGGGAAAATAAACTACCTACCCACACTAGGATTCTTCCACAGTTACGTCTGGGAAACAAATGTAAAGAGAGATTGGTATGGAAATTTTTAGTAGCCCTCAGTTCAATCACAAGAGTCAGTGTGTGTAAGATAGACAGACACACTGATCACAAATGTAAAATACTAAACAGAGTAGAGCTAAATATATTAGGAAGATGTTTAGAATGTTATATGTGTTGGAAGTTCAGCTCTGGACTCCTTGAAATGAAGGAAATGAAGTTTTGGTCCTTCTCCAGAATTTTCCTCTAAAAAAGAGTTTTGAAACTTCCAGGTTCTGACTACCAAATGTAGAGCTGAGCAGCTTCTTGGGTCATATGCACTTTGTAGCACACCACCATAGATTTGAAAATGTTCTTACAATAGATCATTGTGGTGTTCTAGGATCTCCAGAAAAATGAGTGCTTGAATGTTCTTCTTCTTGATACTTGAAATGTAGGGTACTGGGTGTATATCTCAATTTCTTCTTTTCTTTATGTCCCTATTTTTATCCATATTCTAGTTGACCTTTTTTTTACTTGATTCATCAGGGGCTGACAAGAGAATTGATCCACCCATGTGTGGTATTCCTCGTACCATGTATGGTTTCATGATACGCCTGTAAATATCATTAAATAATTTCATGTGAATTAAAATTTCAAACATGACCACTATGCTAATATCAAGAAAATTGGTAAATTAAAGAATAGGTTATCATTAGACTTGTAGCAGATGCATGTCACACAGTAGACTTCAACAGTAATCTCTTTAATAGTGGACTTCACCGGTAGGCTCCACAGTAGACCTTCAACAGTAGGCTTCAGTTAGTAAGCTTGATCAATGGTAGACTTCAGTCAGCAAGCTTCTAACAGTAGCTCTGTAACATCAGACAACTTCAAAATTGACCTATTCTAGTGGTAGACTGTCACAATAGTTGACTTCATCAACGGTGGAGTCTGTCTATCAGCAGTTTTTTTACTTAACGGTAGACTTGAACGATAGTAGACTACATCGATAGTATGAGTTGTCTAGTAGTAGTCTTCTATTAATGGTAGACATGTCCAGTAGTATACTTAAACAGTGAACCTCTTAACAGAAGACTAGAGAAAGATTCTGAATGTGGAATTCTAACGGAAGCCTTGTCACAGCACTGACCAGTAACGGTGACTCTTTCTCTGTAATCTTTGATAAGCATATCAATAGTAGACTTGTGACAGTGGCCTTGTACCAGTAGCTTCCAACATTTACTGTAGATCCTTAATAGTGAGCTATAACGGTGAACTTGAACAGAGGTCTCTTACCAGTAGCCTTTAATAGTGAACTTATACTTAGAGAAATGTAAACTGAACACTTTATTTAGAAAATCCATGAGATTGAAAAAGATATAGATTTATACAAGATAAACATTATGAAGACAGATTAAAGAAGATTGAAAAAATGACTAATACATTATAAACATGGAATTAAACATGATTTGGGATTATCAAAACAGGTGAGTCCAACACATTAACACTTGTAAGTCATTTGTGAGCATAAGAATTGCATAAGAGTATTATGATGTAATCAGAGTTGTTGAGAAAATCATAAAATAACACATACCCATTTATACCTGAATAATTAATCCATAAATAGGTAATAAAGAATTAAAAAAATAAATATTCATAATAATAAAAACTAATGAGCCATATGATATCAATATAAGCGAAACGAAACATTATAAACCCATAGAAATAATAGATAAAACATGTTGGTATATTGGGACATCGTTATCAGAGAACCCATACAGAAACCTTACAATTGGAATAACCATATGTATGAATTCCAATATAATTATTTGGAGAACATAGTCATTACCCAAATCATTGGATCACTATCTGGGAATACCCATCATATAATCTATATCAGTCTCACTCGGTGCTATCTAGGTGCACCCATCATATAATCTATATAGGACACACCCGACACTATCTTGGCACACCCATCATATAATAATGTCTAAGAACCATAAATAAAGTGCATTGATCTTCAATTTCATCGTAAAACACAAGGAAAAATCATAATTCTATTCATAACATGATTAAAAGGTGGAAAATAATTGGTTTCAATTAAAATATCTTACAAACGAAATGGGTTCCATAACAATCTCTTTGAAACATGATTAGTCTTGGGGAAATGAAATGAGTTCACTATCAAACTCTTAAAAATAATCTTAATCCATCCAGATAAATAATGAGTATGGTATCATTAAAAATATCCCCATTGTATCTTAAGTAGAAACAATCAATTTTTATTTCTTTTATTTAAGATAACATTAAAATATCATTATAAAAATTTTAGAGAAAAATAACATTTTAATTTTGAAAATCACTTTTAAAAACTAAAAATTCCAAAAATATTGGAAAAAATATTTTAAAATAACATTGTAAATATATAAAGCGTAATTCAAGGAAAATAATGGACATGATGGTGGGAAAATATGTTCATTGCATAAATTTTAAAAATAAAAATACTTTCCATAACGTTTTAAAAAAGGGAGTCAAAAGTGAAACATTTGAAAAAAGTTAATAAATTCCATTTTAAATCCTTCTAAGAGAAGGTAAAAGGTCATGTAAAATGGATTTATGAAATCAATTATTTCTATCAAATAAATTTTTTGAAAAGTGTTTAGAAAACATGGATATAGAATAGAAAGATACCCGATTGAAATAAAAAATAAAGGATCTGTATCACTTATAAATTACATTATAGATATTTATTTAATCAATAACGGTGGAAATAGAAATAAAACATATTTAACCACATTAATAACTATTGGATATGTAATATATGTTGTTTTAAAAAATAATATAATTTTATTTATTAAAAATAAACCTTGAATATAAACAATCCCAAAAGAAAGGAGATTGTAATATAAATCCTTTTCCACTTTCGTAACTATTCAATTGTAATCCCCATGAAAGAATAAAATAAAATGAAACATTAAATATAAATAATATATATTAACTATATTTCATGTAAAAGTTTCATCGTATAGACCTCATAAAATATGTTATGTGCATAACATCCAATAAAGTCCCAACAAAATATAATTTGACATGAATATCCAGTACAAATATCATATCATTCGATAGATAATTAATAAATGGAGTGATAATGTGTAATAAATTTAAATCCACACTGAAATAGTTCAAATATATAAAAAAATTGTAGATCAACTCACACATAAACATATCTTAATAAAGTTAATAAAGATGAGTTAAAACCCAATGAATGGAAATTTAGTTAAGAAACCCTTTACTAATTGGTAACATTCAAATCAAATTCCTGTGTATGAAATAATTAAAATTGAATAATAAGATACAACGATTTATGATATAGTCATGATATTACATGTAAAAGGGAAAATATAAAAACCATATAATATAAATTAGGTGTATAACATTAAAATATGCCTCAATGAAGTAAAATTTTGATAAAATGCTTTATGGATTTAGTAATCGCTGGATCAAAACCCCATAAAAGAGAGAATCATATATAGATATGTAAATCCAAGTAATTTTCATTAAATTAATCATAAATTAAATTCATTGTTAGTATTTACACCACATAACAAAAAATAAATTGTGAATATGTCATATGTATTATTAAAAAAAGTGAGACGAGAAAATTCTTACCTTTAGTAATGAATTTCATTATATATCCTTTAGCTCATGTATAATATGATTAAATAAATTCGATTATTTCTTATGAAATTTTCTATGATTAATAAATTATAATTAAATAATTAATTTTATTTATTTTAAATTCCATATTTAAAAATTTAATCAGTTAAGTCCACATCAAGTGTTTTGAGGACGTTCGGTTCATTATTTCAAAACGGATTTCGTGTGCTGAACAAGGTCAAAGAGTTCATTATTTATATATATATATAATAATAATCAAGAAATAAATATAATATTTATTCATAATTTTATCTATAAAAACAAATCATGAAAACATTTTATGAAAAATGAACTACATTGCGATCATGAAGACAGTAGGTCGTATGTACACAAGAATAATGTTTCTATTTATCAATGGTCATTATAGAAAGAATTTATATATTATTTTATCATTATATAGTGATAATAATTTTATAAATAAAATATTATTTATTTATATATACTTATATATATTATTCTTGTAATGTGGTGATGAAAAAATAATCACACCAATTCGTGGAGGGGTAGTCCACACGTACACGAACGACATTATCATTTTTCAGTGTAAGAAAGAAAAAAATATATTATATTTTAATAATAATACATAAGTCATGATTATAATTATTATTTCATTTATATCACATATATTAGATAAATTTATCTTTATTACCATCCTTTAAAATCATTAGTGAAAAATGAATCACATCAATTAGTTTAGCAGTAGTCCTCTGTACACACAAGCGGCGTTGCTGTATCCCTCACATAATGGAAAGTAATAAGATATATCTGATATAATAACTAAAGAAGTATAATTTTTTATAAATAATATATATATATATATATATACGTAAAATCCATAAAAAAAATTGAGAGGTGATGGAGAAAGACTAATGATTCGTTTCACAAGGTGGTAGTCCGTGATACACATGAAAAATGATTTCTTTTCTGATTTGATGGAAGAATATATGAATTGAAGGTTTGAAATTAACATAAAAATATCCCAGTATATTAGGGATAATTGTTTAATTATATAAGATAAATTGAAGAATATTTTAAGGATATGGAGGAAAAATAAAATAAATAATCTCAGTTAATCATAATACCTCTTATTCAGGTAACCTCCTTAGGTAAGAACCATAATCCATCATGGGATATACTTATGATAAAAATAAGGGATAAATAATGTGGTTATGTAATTAGGGGATATGATTGGGTTTTT
The DNA here is from genome assembly GCA_963277665.1 of Viscum album. Classification (NCBI taxonomy): domain Eukaryota; kingdom Viridiplantae; phylum Streptophyta; class Magnoliopsida; order Santalales; family Viscaceae; genus Viscum; species Viscum album. The sequence continues at coordinate 794,368,798 of OY728126.1, read as the reverse complement.
CTTGGCTATGAAAAAATTATTTTCTGGTTTGAAGTGAACAGGAGAGGTGGTGGACTTTTATAAGGGAGGTGACTGGCACACATGTAAAGTTTGAAAATAAAAAGGTGTAACTTTGTTTTTCACATTCCCATGGGATCATAAATAGAACATTTTAGACATTTAGGAATTATAAGATCTAAATTTTTCCATAAAAAATATTTTATAAAAGTTTTTAAGTCATTTTTAACCTTATCTTTTTAGTTTAGCCCCCCCCCCCCCCGATAAACTCACTTTTATCTTAATCGCGGTAAGTAATTTTTTTTGTATTCAATATTAATTATGGTCAAAAGATAAGTTAAAATTATTTATTAATATTAATTAATATTAACAAAAATATTCAATAAATTTTACCTAATTAAAATCACAAAATTGGAAAAAATTAATTTAAAATTAAACTCACAAACATGTTGAAAAATCGGGGATACAAGAAGTGTATTTTTGTCATGAAAAATATGAATTCATGTTAACTCTATAACTAATAATAATAATTTCATGAATATAAAATAATATTTACTGATATATAATCTATTATTTTCATTTAAAAAATTACTAATTATAGGTTTTAAATTAAATAAAAAGGAGAAACATTATGCACTTTAAAATAGTTTTCAGGAAAAAAACTTGTTTTTAAACCCAAAAAATTTAATTATACTAAAATACAAAATAATGATTATTTAAATGTAATTAATTGGATTATATACAACTGAATAATAATTATTTAATTTTAAATCACATTAAAAATATAATGGGACTTTTAAATTTACATAATTTATTTAAAATAAATGACATTTTTACAAAACACCATATTTTCACTACTCACTAAAAAATCAATATTTTATGACAAATACCAAAATTTAACCCAATGTAAATTTTGATATTGTGGTTTCAAAAATGAATTTAGTTTTATCAAAACAATCTAAAATCTGAGAAAAATTAATTATAATACTTTTTCATGAAAATCAATAAAAAATATTTTATAAAAAACATCATTTTGTAGAATAAAATGAATTTACTAAAAATTGACTGATTATTTACTAAAAATTTATAAATAATTTATATTTAGAAGTGAATATTTATATATATTTCATCAGGTAGTTAATATTATTAATACCCTCCAATATAATTTCTTGGTTATAATAGTTATATATTTTCTGGGTTATTCAAGCTAAATGTTGAGTGTTGAATATGCTATCAAAAATGGTTTTATTTCCTAAAATATTAAGGTGTTGCACACACCCCCAAAAAATTATCACCCAATAGAGAAAAATTGAGAAAACGATTAAAACATTTAACCATTTATAATATAAAAAATATATATTGGATCACATTTAATCATCAAATTTCATTGTGAGAGTATGTATTGGAACGCAAAGAAGAAAGATGTTTATTGAGTTGGATCACTAATTGGGATGACTATATTGAGTGTTATTTTGTTGTCCAATACAAGTGAGCTTGTGAATTGTACAAATTTTGGTGATGTAGATTGATAAATATAGATATTTTATAATAATGGTTCCTAAATATGGATGGTTGAATTTGTTAGTTGGGATATTAGATATCTCTTTATGATAGAAACCCACATGTCATCAGTGTTTGAGCTCGCATCTATTTATGATGTGTTTTTTGTATTTAGTGATTCATTTATTTTAATTAACATAATATTATAAAGGATTCTATTATATATGTTCTTTTATTTTATCATTCAATTCATGATTCAATCATGTTATGGTGGAAGATAATGTGTGATAATCAGTTATAGGTTTTTTTAGAGGCGATACCTCCCAAAAGTATGTAGATACCTCAATTTCGGTTTTTATCTATTATCCATGTAGATGAAGGATTGAGAAGTTTACCTACCTGAATTCTAGGACATTAAAATTTATAATCATGGAGTTATGATGTATTTTTGGATAGAAACATGTATTTATTTATTAGGGTAGTTGATACTGAGTCTTACTAAGGATATCATGTACATGTAGTCTCTTTAAAAGTCATTAAAAATGATGTGTTAATCAAAATACTACTAATAATGATTTGTATTGATGAAACATGAATTTATCCTTAATGAGAAAACTATGATTCTAATGGAAGGAACTGTGAATCATATAGATAAATGTCATGATGTTTTGATTTCCTTATATATATTATTTAATCCATGAATAGTTTATTTTGGAGTGGCTGGAGAAAAATTTAATGAGATCTAAATCATGTTCTATGATCTCAATATCAAGATTTTATCTTTGGTAGAGTGGTTAGAGATTTCATATATTGGGATATTTCATTTTACAACTTTTTATATGATAATGATATGAGATATAAATAATGGATTATATGTGGAGGAATTTCTATTGAAAAAGTATTTCAATACACCTGAGTATGCATAGATAGTAGTCACTCATTGTGGCAGTTTTGATTCTCTAAATTTTGATAGGGATATAGCTATTAGTCACACTTTGAGATATATATAGTCAATTATATGTATTGGAGTTACATTTTATATATTTTTTATAAATAATACATTTTCAATTTTTATTTTAATTGAAATTTTATTTTTGATGAAATTTGGAATTTTAATGATAAATCATTCGTGTTTGAATAATAGTCTATGGAATTAGATTTTCATTATTAGTATAAAAATTAACGTTCATTGGATTAGTAATTTTTTAACTATGTGTTCTTAAATAGAGAATTCTTTTTTCAATTCTGTTGTGTAAGAATAAATTTGGCATTGTTAATACATAAGATTAAGATCAAATAAGTTGGGAATCACATCAACTAATGTATGTGAGAATAACCATGATTTAAAATTGGTTGTGCGAGATTAAATCAAAAGTATTTTTTATTCTTCATAATTAATTTCTTATTGGATCCTATATTATGTGAAATCCAATATACAATATATTATATTATTGGCCTTAATGTTTTAATAGATCCTCTATTCATATAAGATTAAAGTATGAATTTTTCAATGTAAATAAGAAAAATGAAAGAATTCATGAGGTGCGTAGTATTCCATATATATTGGCGTAATATTTTTTTGGATCTATATATTTTTATATCAGAAGAAAATTGAAAGGTCACATGCTATATAATAATAATTCCATAATATCAAATATGGGTATGAATATGTTTTAGTGGAAAGGGGTGAGTATAAATTAAAAAAAGATAGGTGAGTTTGAAGAAAGATATCATATTCTTCACACCGATCATGAAATTAAAATTTATTGACCATGGTGAAATCAAGGGTTATACAAGAATGGTTACGTTGATATTTATTCAATAGAATTTAGTCTGAGAGAACAACTTATCAATAAAAGTGGAGCTTGATCACAGTGTGTGAATATTTGGTTAGTGATATATTAAACAAGGATGAATGTGAATAGATTTAGGTTAAAGGAAGATGGATCATAAATGAAATATGGATTGATCTAAACTAGTCCATTGAGAAAATAATGAAGAAAATTATATTTGAGAAATTTGATAGGATATCATGTTTGTGAGAGAATTTAGCTGAAATAGTGAATCTATGATGGATAAATGTTTTTTACTAGTTGAATTTAATTATATATTGTGTATAGGTTGAATTTGGGTTCTGGGATATTGATTATTATTATTATTATTAATGACATGGTATATGAGTTTGATGAACATGATGTGTTCAATAAATTTCCATGATATTTTAGTTTAGGATCTATGGTAGTTTGAGTGTTCTAATCAAAGGAATGAAGAACGTATTTCATAATCATTTCATCCAAAGAGATAATTCTTGTACTATTTCTTATAAATGAATAATTCATCCATATTAGAGGTTTATATGTTAAAATATTAAATCTATAATGTTTTGAAAATTTGGAGTTTGAGTGAAGTTAACAAGGGAAAGAAATACATCCAAATTCATATGAGTTGGAGCTTACATGAAATCACTTGGGAGGAACATTTTCAGTTTGTAGGTACAATGAATCTACTAGATTTATAATTTAATCTATCTTAAGATCTCTATGAGTTACTAAAATTTCAAAAGATCTACCAATAAATTTTTATTTAAAATAATATTTTTTTCTTTCAAATAAGGGGTTTATTATACTATATAGAGATACCACTTTTGTGGTGATATTGATTATCTTAGTTCTCTCTCACTTCGTAAATTATAAAATTATGTAATCCAATTTCATGTTCTTATTTTATACATGATATCTCTTCTCACCCATGGATATCTAATTCTATCACATGTTCCAAGGATGTTAATTGTATAAGTTTATGATATGTTATTAAATTTTTTAATTTATATTAAGCTTACTCGAAGAATTTGGTTTGATGTTGAAGTGATATTGTTGAGGAGTTTCCATAATATATTTTCTACTAGAATTCTTTTATTCTTAATCACATTTTCTACATCACATCACTTACACAATCTATCATATGATATAAATGTTTTATGAATATATTGAATGTGTTGGAATAGTTTTAGATCCACATATTAGAAGATTAATTTATATTTAGGTCTTGAGTATTGGTTAACTATTGTTAGATTGGATATTTTTTTATATATTTTTATTGAACATTATAGTGAGTATATATAATTTTATTCATTTATATTTTCAAAAGAATGATTAATGTAACTGAAATCACATACAAGTAGCAGTTCCCTCGCAAACAAAATTAGATTTTTCATCATTATTCATTATGTTGAATTTCACTCTATATTTATTAATCTTAGTACATATGTCAAATGTTTCTAATTTTATTCCCAACTACTTCCATGTACTTAATGCTATTTTATATAAATAATGAATAGTGATAATAATATCTCAATGTTTGTTAGTGGCATGCTTTCGAGATCGACTCTAGGTCATTAAGTATTATTATTGTCAGTCCTTAAGGAATAAAAAATATTTTGATTATAGATTATGGAAAAAAAACTATCTTCTATAAATTAGAACCATTACTAGGGAGGCATAAACACTTTCATACAATATTCAAAAAAACATAAAAAATTAAAATTAGAAAATAAACATCATTCAGATATTATTTATTGAAATTATAAAATTAGGTATTGTTTTCAACATTTTATAGTAGATTTGTTTCACCATTAGTGAATTTATTTTGGTATCGAATTTAATCCATCATTATTCCTACTTGAGGAAGTGGATTTTCCGTTTTTATGAATCAATTGTAATTTTTACAATGAACATTATAAGTCTCTTTGATTATGGTTTGAAGGGGAATATTTTGAGATAATATATGGAATTAAATTATGAAATACGGATCATTGAAATCATTCATCCATTGGTTATTGAACATATTGAAATCTATAGGTACTTTCTATAGTTTTATCTAGAAAATATAAAGTAACCATCTCTCATATAATCCTTAGTTAAAGTTTCTTATCAAACCTATAAATAATAAAGTTTACTAGAAGTTTAAGAACATATAAAATCTTATCCACTCCCTTAACTTATTAACATAATCCTAAAGCAACTAATATTTCTAGAATTTCATACTAATAGTTGGAAGGCAGTTGGATAAGACTTACATTTTTCATTATTAACTATTTTTAAACATGAAATTTATAATCATTTATTTTATTTTAACAATAAAATTTCATCTCCAATGTTTCCTTACATAGTGAGAAAGAAATGAAATATTTTGAAGTGAAAAAAGATAAATTTAATCAAACAAACCACAACACATTAGAGTTCCATTAAGAGTATAAGTTAGATGATTTTAAACGTTTCTTAAGGACTAGAATACTATACTACACATGATATTTTAACCAAAAATGAGATTCTATATGACATGGAACATGATAAATATTTTGAAAAAAGTTTCTTAAAAGAGAAAATATCTTTTGTAAAATCATATCTTGGGTGAATTCAATACTACTGATTTATTTAATATCAAAATTGAAGTTATTTGAACCACCTTATGGAAATAATTTTAAATAAATATTTGCAAAAAAATCGAGGAAAATGAAGAATTATATGTTGAACATATACTAGTGCATTTTTTCTGGATATAAATGTTTAATTAAAAGATGAATTGAATTGTTTTGAATAAAAATATACATGTGTTTTCACTAATAAAAATTATAATTATCAAATTTGAATTGAAATTGAACATGTGGAACTTGATATTTTTCTAAAAAAATTGAAAAATATGATGTGGCTGATGAAATGAGTTCATTCAACCAATTTAAATATGAAACATTACATTTAGAATAGAATTTAAAAAATGAATCTATAAATGGATTTAAAAATTGGAATTCTTTCAAAAAAAATTGATTTTCGTGCAAAATAAGATGAAATTGAATACTTTAATAATGATATTAATTTTGAATCTATTTTTATATAGTATGAAATATATATTTTTTGTTGAATTAAAATGTTTTTAAAATTAGAAGGAGTGTTTTGTTACAATTGAGAATGTGGACTTTGAATTTAATTTTTAAACTAGTATAGTTCTTGTTCCAGTATATTTCAAATAAAAATTAATTTTATTTGATAATAAATGTGTTGAATATAGTTTCAAAGAATATATTAAATTCAATTTTTATAATAGAGGATCATATTTGGTTAAATAAATGGTCATACTTGAGAAAAAATTTTATTTTTATGAAATGATTTAAAATCATATTTGATTCTCACTAAATTCATACAAAAAACTCCAACTATTTAACTAGTATGGTGGAATTCTATTATATATTCTATTAATAAGGAAAAGTGGACTACGTGATGATTAAAGTTTGAATTTAAGTCTCATTTTATCATATTTTTTTGTTGATCAATGTATCAAATAAAAAGTTACACAGTCTATATGCATATAATGAGAAACCTTCCAATTATATATTAAAATTATAAATTATGTGTTTCTCTTGTTCTTCTTAGATATACATAAATTAATTTATGAATAAAATTGATATCCATGAAAACATTAATATACACTATTTGAAAATCATATATATATATATATGTATGATGTGTATCTCTATAAAAGTAACCTCTTATATCATTGAATTTATAGAACACATCAAGCAATAACGTAATAAAATATAATAGAGGGGAATATGATTTTAAATCCTATCTAACATATAGAAATATCCTGGTAGGGTTGAAGAGGTTGAATAAGAAATTAATTTTCTAATTTCATTCCATGAGTATTAGTTATCATAATGTGCACAAAAATAATAAATATATATAAGAAAAATAAATTTTTCATGATTGAATTGACGTTTTAGGAATTGAATTCATATAATTTAAACTTACCTGATTTTTTTAAGAACTCTTGAAGACTCATATCTATAAATCCATGAAATTAAGTACCATGAATTTCACCACCATCCATGAGTTCCAGTAATAGTCAATTTACCTCTCACTTTTATTTAAGGAAACCATAAATCAAATCCCCTACAACTACATAGAGGAAATAGTTGTTTATATAGAAGTATGTAGTAACTAAATAAAAAGAATTGCATCACTAATAGTCATATTTATTATAAAATACATTAAAAAATATATTCAAAACTAACCCTTATTCAATAAATATAAAGGAATGATTTCATAAAAAATATAGGCTAGTATTTTATACCTATAAAAAATGCAATTGGATATTGGTAGATGATATGACTGATTTAAAACTCACCAATTTTATATTGAATAGATGTAGAATGTAAACAAAAACTAAGTATAGATAACTATGGATACTAAAGAAAATGGAATATTGATCATAGGGTTCTAGAGGGGAGACAAATGGGAGGAGTATGAGGCTAAAAGTTATAATATTTTCATAGGTATATATAGATGGTTTTTAAAAACAATTGGTTTTATATAATCTAAACAAATGGTTTGTAGAAATTGTCAGTATAGCTTGTATATATATATAAGAATATACCAACAGTTTAAAAAACTATTGACATATCATTATATATACTAATGGTTCTTGGAAATCATTTGAATAGGCTGGGTATATAATAATCTATATGAAAAGTTTCATTGAGCCATTGGTATAGCATAAACTCATATCAACAGTTTTGGAAAAATTGTTTCTATAAGATGGGTATAGTGTACCTATACCAATGGATTTGAAAAACTGTTGGTATAGATTGTTAATAACATGCTTATACCAACTATTTTTTAGAACTATTGGTATTGTTCTTTGGATATATATTCAATTTATAGTAGTGATAACACATAAAACACGCAATATTGAGCTTAAACAAACCCCAAAATATTATTATTTAAATGTGCCAGTTATAACCTCTCCATTAAAATTGGAATTTATGAAAAATACATGTTGAATTATTAAATATATATATATAAATAATTAACTAATCAATAAAAATTAATTTATTAATTATTATAAAATAAGTAACAAAATTATTAATGTTATTTTACACTTCAGAAATATCTTTTCTTCAAAAATAATTTTTATTACTTTTTGTGAAAAAATATTATAATTAATTTATGGAACATATAAAAATTTAATTTTGAAAAAATATTATAATTTTTTTAAATCATAATATCATAATTATGTTAAGGTTAAATATTTTTATTTTTTTGAAAATATTTATTTTTTAGAGAATAGGGAAACATTTTTATTTTTATTGAGAACTATATTTTTTTTTGCAAGCATTTGAAAAGTTATATTTTATATTAAAATTAAGTAAAATATAAATTATTTCTATTTTGTATTAATAATCCAATTAGGATCATTGGAATCAATTTAACAATTTAATTTTGTATAATGACATTTTTTCAAAAAGTTTTTTTAAAAAAAATAATTATTTTTCTAAAAAATTATTTTCATCACGTTTTGTTTATTTATTTTAAAATTAATTTATTCTATATTTATAATTTGAATTTTATAAAATTTATTTCATATTTTAAATCACGTGGATATTTTTTTTAAATATTCCCCTTTTATTGTTTTCAGTATGAATATTAACTGTTGTACAATTAATCACTACGGTAAAGGGTAAATTCGGTTAATATTGGTTAAAACTAAGTGATAACACCATAATTTTTCATATTAAATATTATTATATGAATATAAATATAAACTTATCATATTAGTCTCTAAATTTATTAATTTAATGGACAATTTTCCACGACAATTCCCTTTATAATATTTAAATAAAAGAATGTTACAAAATGTCACTCTCTTAGTTTTAAATCTCTATCATGTGTCTTCATAGGTAAAAAAAAGATATGAATGATAATAAATGTTTATTTTTCAATTAATGAAATTATTTTCAAGAGATAAGTTTATTTATTATTTTTATAAATTATATATTTACCATAAATATTTTTATTTTTCCAATACATTATTTATTTAATTTAAAGAAAAATAAAATATTTTAAAAAAAATAAAATTGATATAATTTGAATATGATAATGTTTCAAAAAAAAATTATTTACTTATATTAAATTTTAATTTATTTTTTAAGTATCATATTTTAATTATCACTTTTTATTGATGTATTTAAAGTAAAGTGAATTGAATAGTGTCAAAATTCTAATTAAGGATTGATTATCAAAAATATTTTTTGTTAAATTATTTAAAATTTATAAAAATATTATCTTTGTAAATTTTAATGTAAAATAGTTTAAAACATCATTAAGTGTCCATTTATGAGTTTATTGGACATTTATAATAATATTATTTACCCGTTGTGATTAAAATAGTGGTTACCATGGTTAAGGTCAAAAATAATTAACCAGGGGTTAATAAAAATTATAAGAATTAAAATTATATAAAAAGGATTATAAATTTAATTTAATTATTTTAGTTCAATAATAGAAACTTTTTATTCAAATTCATGACCATTTGGAGGAATTTGTATCTAGTATATTCTTATTATATTTTTATTTTTTAAGAAATTACAAAAGTTCCCCTCACCTCAATGGTAAAAGGGAGCCCATTTCATCGATTCATTACACAAATTTGAGAAATATTTATCAAAAAATAACTAACCACTACTCATATTAAAATACATATATAAGTTCTTTAGGATATATTCCTTCCAAAATACCTACCCTATGTCCCTTAATGAGTGATCTAAATGACTTTTACTGAAGAAGAGGTCATCGTCTTTATTGAGTCCTTCAAGTTTATTTATTATTATAATTCCTCTTAAAGTTTCATAACCACCCTAAGAGAATAAATACAATATCATAAATATATTTATTATTTATTATTTTTATGGTACAACCATGTTCCATATATTTTATATCCAATAAAAAGTGGAAACATTACCCGTGCATAGGTATAACTTATTATCTCCATGTAACAGTGTATTTAATTATTCATGACCACTTTACATGTATGGTTATAAAGATGTAAATCATTATTATATATAATATTTATCAAATAAATATTATTTTTGAACTATAATATCAAATATACTTTCTTACCTTCTAATCTGTTGGAAGACAATAACGTTGATTATGCGTATATGTGAATTACCACCTCCACGAAGCAATGTGCTCCGTTTTTAATTTAAATTTTACATGAATTGTAATAAGGATATATTAAATGATTATATATGATATATATGATATAATAATTATTTTTTAATGATAAATTAGTATTAGACATTTTTTCTATCCTTTGAAAAGTGAAAATAGCATTCATACATACGTATGGCCTACAATCTCCATGAACGATTTAATTCATTTTTCAATATCTACATTTTATGAATGGATATGAATAAATATGTTAAATATATATGATATTTATACAATTAATAACATTCTTTATATGATGGAGACATAATAAATAAAACATTTCCAAAACTACTGAATCAAAACATAATTGAAAAACAAAGCAGTTACCACTTGAAACAATGATAATAATAAAAGATTTTTAAAAAAAGTGGAATAAAATGTTATAAATAGATCATATATGATATCATAGATATTAATATTTTTCATTTATGTAATTATAATAAATTTAAATTTATTATAATGAAGGTTAGAGAACCAACATGACAAGTGAGACTTGATGTAAGATATTTCATCTCAATTTCCACTTCATTGAGACTTATTTAGTATTATGAACCAAATTATTTTTATATGGTGTATATAATACCATTTATAGATAAAAAAAATTAATATACATATATTAATTATTATAAAATATCATTTCATGTTTAATATCGTAAATATTTTCCATATTTTCATCTAATTTTTTCTCACTAAAATATAAATCAAAAAAGAAATGTTTTAAAGAAAAAATGGTCTTGTTTCTCTTTTCATTGGATATATTTTTCTTCCATATATATCTTTTCCCTAAAATTTATTTAAATTATTTTTACACTTTTATAACTTTTTATCAAAAAAATCTCATGTTTTACTTTTTATAAAACAGTTTTATAGGAATCTTTTTGTTCCAAACAATATACTTTGTGAATTTTTCCAAAATAATATGGACGGAATTTTTTTTAACATATATGAAACAAGAATATTTTACCACCACAATGTCTAATATTTTATTTTGATATTAATGTGCATGTTTATATTATTATTTCTAAAGAAGTTTTCTTACATTATATTTGAGTAGTTTTTTTAAAAAAAATTGATTTCAAAAAAATGAAAATGTTATTTTCCTCAAGAATGTTTTAATAATATTTTAATGGAATTTATATGCATCAATTAAACAACCCTTTATTTTAATTATTCACCAATGGGGATATGTTTTAATGAAACTATCCTATCAAACATTCATCTACTTGTGATCATTAGATATTAAATTTCTCTTAAATATACATATTTTGTGTATCATAAATATGATTATTTCCTAAATTGTATAACATTTCAACATACAGTTTTATAAATTGAAATTATTTTATTCCTATAAAATTATATATAAATACAAAGTATTTATTCAATATTAATGTTTTTTAATAAGGCATATTATTCATTAATTAAATCCACCATTCAATTTATGAAGAATGCATTGGACATGAAATGATCGGTGGGAACCATAATTATATATCTTGTCAATGCATCGACATGTCTCATGAGATAAATCAGTAAGATATAATTAAATGGGTTTTTATGTGTACCCATATTTTTAATATATCATGTCATAAGGCCAAAATGTTATAGATACCATGATTTTGAGATCACGGAATCAAATATTAAGAATTTCCTTTATTAAGAATTCTGTTACTATTATCATTAATAAGATTATCACATTGGTATTACCCTTGGATGATTTTTTTTCTCACATTATTGATTAGATTTAAACTGTTTTTATTTATTTACTTTCAATTTTAATGATGTCTTATTTACTCGTGATATATTCTTCTATATATAGCCCATACTGAGCATCTGAACTCACCATTTTATTTCACTTCATTTCCATAGGATATGAAGAAGGATTCTATGAAAAATATGATGGGAGAAAGAATGTTTTTAATCTATATATTTTATATTTCCAATGTAATATTAGAATCGTGTATATATTTGGTTCTTCAATACTACTAAACTTTTCAGCCTTTCGTGATGTGATTCCTTGTATCTAGTGCCAATGTAATAAAGTAACCGCTAACTCTGGGCTGCAATTGGGATTGTTGTAGATATTCAATAAGAAATATAAAATTATAGTGTATATATGATATTATATTTATTATTCAAAATTTCATGGGGTAGAGGATGATAACATAGAAGAAGTGAATTTAGATGAGGTAGATTAATAATATTACCTCTTAAATACCTCCTCCTTGAAATAATTCATCAGGAACATGGAATTGGTCTTTAGGTGAGACTAGAATCACTTGAACATGGGGGAGATGATTGGGAATAGAAGTTTTTATAAACTATGAAAGATTAAAGGCCTATAAGTTACGAGGAGAACGGGTGGTGAAGGTGGTATTTATAAGGGGATGGGAGGGATCTTTTTGAGTATTATATTTATTAGTTAGTTATTGTTTCTCAAGACTACCAATTGTCATGATTATTGTGACTATATATAGTTTATGAAGAATGTGAGTTAAAACTATGGGTTTTTACATCATCTATGACACAAAAATTATTGCATTCTGCTTATAATGATAAATGGAATATTTTTCTATATTTTACTATTCACTAAAAATTCAACTATTTTAGAAAAATACCAAAATTAACCCAAACCATTATATAATTTATATATTTTAAAAATAAAATTCATTTTATGAAAATAATTTTCTAAATATGAGAATTTTATTTTTTAAATAATATGCTCATTTATTTGAAAAAAAAAATCAATTTTTATATTATGATCAATTTTCTAAACATTTGAAAAATTGTTAATGTACATATAAAATTATATTATCACTATAATACAACTTTATAATAATTTAAAAATAAATTTAATGAAAATAAACTCTCTTTTTAATTATTATATTTATTATAATAGTGTCTTCAAAACACATATGTTTTACGAAAATACAAATATTTGATTGATTATATTTAAAACATTTATTTACTTGTACTATGGTATAAATATATCATATTTTCATTTTATAAGATATCAAAACAATATTTTTTACATTTCTATAGGGATGTTACTATTTATAATGGTTATATTACAATTCAAATTATCATATTTTTATTGGTCATATGGGTTCCCTGCTTTCTATCAATACCTCACATGTTATTCATCATTAATTAAAATATATTTTCTCCCTATATTATATATATTTTAATTCAATAAATTCATATCTCATTACTGACATTCTGTTTTTATTCGATAGTGATGTTCTTTAGTATGATTATTTTGGGGGTTAAAGAGATCTAAATTTTTCAATTATTATTGTCTTATTTAATATTTTTTATCCCATTGTAATAATTTCAATTCTTTTAGACATATTTATTCTCTAAATATAATGTTTAAATTAATATATCAAAATTTAGTTGGTTTTATCATATTTTGTGTGTGTGATTTATATTATATTTCTAAATATGAAATAATTATATATTTGGATGGGAAATTTCCTTGATAAAATTATAGTTCATTATAAATAAAAAGAGAAACAAAACACTCTCAAATATCTCTATAGAGGCCCCACTCAAACATCCTTGACTAGAAGAATCCATCAAATTCTTCATCAAGTGAGTACATCATATGAATGGAGAAACTTAATTCTTACCTTGAAACCAAAATGCCACCCTAATCCAACTCTAAAAAACCTTGAATACACATAGGCCATATCAATGTAGAAAACTAATCCACATTGATGTGATGCTCAGACTCTATATGAGAAATAATCACCTCATTAGGAGTTGTATAATCAAATATCACCTTTGAATCATTACACCTTAGAGGAGACTAGAGGTAAGTAATATAGAAACTATTATCTTGAGATATTATTCTTCTACATATGATTCAAGATGTCCTAGAATCCTAGAAATCCTCTAACCTTGAAACTCATTAAATATTCTCATAAAATATTAATAATCATCATATATCACTGGGCTAATGGGTTTCTCAAAATGGAGAGACATTTTCTCCTACTATGTGGTAGGTGAGTTTTTTTTATAATGGGTTGAGGTATTTCATCTCATATTCCTAGTGGAAACACTTCACTAATAGGGCCTTAAACAAAAATATCATCGCACACCTAATTAGTGAGAAGGTTCTTAATCACTACTCTGTTCATGTCACAACCCTACCTTGAAACCCAATCTGGATGTCTACATTATGATATCTTATAATTTGAAAATATAGACTATATTTAATAAATCACATCTAAATATCTAACTCTATTAAGATATGGAAATCAATAACCCATTCTTATACGATCCATTGACCACTGTTTATTCCTTACAAACCAATTCCTTAGTGTATAGAGTCGATTATTATGTTATCAATGTCTTACTGGATTGATATATTAGTCACTAGCCCAAATAATTGATTCCTTCAACCAAAATACAAACATAATAATTTTTAAAATGGTTAACCTAATTTCCCAAACTAATTCTAACTATAAATATGACTCCAAAATCCTTCCCTAGAAAAAAAATCTTCTATGATACCACTCTAACACAACCAAGCACATAAAGACCCCTCTTAAATGGTAGTAAGCCAATAGTTGTAGCCCAATACTATATCTATTAGTCCAAAGGCTAGTAACTAGTATTAAGTAAACATATCTCTAATAATGGGGTTCTATAGCCTAATGTAACTATATATAACACACCCCTCCATAGAAGTTATAATAATTCAAAATAAATAAATGGGTGACATACTGTAATATAGAATGAATGTGATAACCTATATAATCCAAAAAGGACATTTTTTATTACTATTATTTAAAACATAATCAAAAAATGGAGATAACCATTAAATAAATAATAAATTAAAAGGTTCATGATACTCAATCGTCAAACCAATGGGGAAATCAACATAATCAATATAAGTAATGAATTCCCAAAAATAAGAATAATATCCAAACATTAACACTAACCACTACCACCACCACCAAGTGTTAATAATATCCACCAATGCTATATCCACCAATATCACCATTGAAATTTCCATCATCTATATAATACATTACACAAGTGGGAAAAGACACCCATGAAGGGGTTATTATACACACAGGTAGTATGAATCCCCAAAAATTGTAAAGGAATATTAGAAGAACAATCTTTTTAAATAATAATTCAACAAGGAAGTATTTACCATAAGGAAGAAATTAAATATGATTCTAATGAGCTAACTCAAGATGTAAGAGAAGGTCCCTCTCTTCAAAACCAACTATAGGTTATATTTGTATGCTGATTCGAGAATCTAAACTACCCAAGTTAGTAACCCACATGACATATCTAGATCTATAATAGAGAATCCAATTCCCTTGGTAGGTAGGGGATACTAAATTTAGTGGAGGATCGAGTTCCCTATGTAATTTATTTAGATAGATGGAATACCAAATATGTATATAGGGGATCTTATAGCATGATTTTGGGGGGACATCAACCCTATATAATTTGTAATTAAAATATCTTTCATCTCTAATAACACACACACAAAAGGGAAGTATAACTTATTATGTCAAATATGATGGGTGGTAATAAAAAATTGGGTGGGTGAATTATCTTTTATTAAACATATCAGAGTTACTAAAAATTTGGAGAATTTGTTAGTTTAAAAAGACAAAACAATACTTTATAAAAGATTTATAATATTGGATTTTTGAAGAGTGAATTTAGAAAAATAAAAATTCACACATAAGTAATTTTATAGTGGTTTGGTCCCAAATGTACTTAGTCCACTCTTCGCACCCCAACCAATAGAGTATAGAACCCAATAAATGGAGTGATACTATTAAAAAGTGTGCAATCACAAACCCATGATTTTTAGATGGGACAAACCCCAAACCCATCTAGATGTTTTTAATTGAAATAAAAATCCAAGATTTTCTAAAATGATAATCCCCAAACTATTTGTTATAACTTTTAGTCTAGTGATAATAACAAATGACTTCTAATTATTAGTGGTATAACCTGTTTAGTGATAATATTATGTGTGGAAAATTATACCCAACCCAATGTAACAATTAAAGAACCACTAGAGTGTTACAACACATGATACTCATCCCAGTTGGTGAGGTCTCTCTAATTGAATCCACAAGAACCAGGTTTGAAACCATTTAGAGGCATAATTCCATGTTACTGTAGAAGGTATTCTAGCAGTTACTATAGCAAGTAATGTATCAAGTACTGTAACAGCCAGAACTATTCAACTTGAGCCACTGCTCTGGTCTTGGAGTCCTTAAGGCCTTCAGGACACCTAATTCCTTCATTTCAATAAGGATTTGGGGTCACATCATGGTCTTCGGGCCACCTTAAGGGCTTCAGGGTCACCGGATATGTAGTTACACAAACAAATTCTATAAGGATCCACCCTAGAGGAGGATTCAAGAGAAGGGCTCATTCACCAAGAGAATATGTTAAACGGACTTAGGAAGAATGAGAGGGTATGGAATTTTCCATTAGTACCACGCATGTGCATATAAACACGGACATTCTAGCCGAACAGTCGTCCAAAGGGGGAGAGCTGATCACGATGCAGATGCTAGGGAGGGTGATTTCATGTAGCTATAGTCTGTATGATTTCCTTAAGACCTACTGGTCCTATAATGTCTCTAAGCCTAAATGAAATGTAATTTATAAGCCCACGGGACTTGTAAGGGTTTCCCCATATCCCTTGAAAGGGGGTTTATCAAAAAATCAACAAAAAAGAAGGCTTTTGGGCCATTCAGTTGCAAAAGTGTTACAGATAGATATGATTGTGTTGAAAAATTATTATTTCCTTTTAAATGGATTTGAATGATGAAATTTTAGTGTTATAGCAATGTAGTTTTTAAAGAGTAATTGAATGTTGAAGCTCTTCTATTTTAAATTTTTTTTCTAAAATAATTCAATGAAATATACATTTTATGCATTGTAATTTATCCTTAATTATTTTTCTTTCTCATAACTCTTTTATAATCATTTCATATTCTCTATTCAAGAATGGTCAATCCCATTAAATATAATATACAAAATATTAAACAGTATCTTTAAATATATTATAATAATTCAAAATAATAATAATAAAACCCAGAATTATCAAGGGGAGAGAGAATAATTATCTTTTAAAATTCAAAAAAAATTAACTCTTAAAAAAAATTTAAAATAACTAGTTAAATATTTGAAATCATTTCCTGGAAAATAGTTAAAATATATCTAGATAACCTAAAAATGATTCAAAATGTAATATTTAATATTTAAAATTAATTTTTTTTAAATTATATGAGACAATGTTAACCCTAAAAGATACTACATTAAAAAAAAGTTTTAATAACTTCATTAGAATGAAACATGAATTTAAAAACAATATAATTATAGAAATCAACATAAATGGTTAAATTCAAAATATTTTAAATATCTCTTAAATATTCATGAAAAATAAAAAAATAAATTAATCCTCATATAAATGTGTTTAAAACCCTTGAAAAATACTTCATATGGGTTCTATATATTTTATTGAGAATTTATAAAATCATAGAAACAAATTTGACAATTTGTTATAAACATACAACAAATCATAATATCAAGAAAAACATGACAACAAAGTTAACTGGATACTATAGATTTTAAAATAAATCTAATGGTAATTTTTTATGCAAAGGTAAAGGTAACAATTAATTTTAAAACAATTCATAATGGTAACATGAAAAATATGTAGCATGTGTAAGGGTAACATGAAGTTTTTATATGTTTCTTAAGGGTATGTTACAATTTATAAATGTAAGTAAGGGTAATTATCCATTATGTTAGGGTATAACACATTTCATAAAGGTAAATTGAATAGTTTTGTAAAGGTAAATAGGTGATTCCATGTGCTACGTAAGGGTAAATTTGAATTTATATATGGTATGTAAGGATAGATAGAAAGTTATATAATGGAATGCTGAAACATGTGTAATATTAAAGAGAAATTAATAAATGATACAAAAGGGTAAATTAGAATATTAGAAAATAATGTTTCCACAAAAAAATAATTAAAAAGAATCATAAGAATAATAATTATCCTTTTAGGATTTTATTAAGAATATTAAAATATGAAAAATAATTCTCCCTATTTTTTTAACAGATAATGAAAGGAAATCAATTTGGAAAACATATTTTCTCCCCCTAAATAATAAATTATGTCATATTAATAAACTCTTTATAAAAAATTGATTTCATAAAAAGAGTTAAATGGGTTATTATATTGAAATGAATATCCTCCTAAATTAAAAAAAATTAAAAATATAGATAACCCCCCCAAAATTAATTCTTTTCTTCAAAAGGATCCATAAATATATAATATTAATATAATATCTTTTAAAAATATGTAAAAATTATTTAAAATAACCAATAGTTATCACATTCCATTAAAATAAAATATAAAATATATATTACATGCTCAATGGATAAAATAAAATTGATTCTAAAGAATATTCAATTATATCATATGATAAAATAATATGAATAAGCATACTAGACATAAAATTAAAAATACTTACTTGGGAGTTGAGACATGTTTTTGGTCCTATGGGGTTTAAAATTGTATAATTAGGCACCCAAATACTGTGAATTCTTGGAAAATTAGAACACATCTAAGAGAAAGAAAAAAGTATATTTTTTCTAATTGATAGTCCAAACCATTCAACCTAAATATTATAATAACTTCTAGAAAAACCACATTTATAAAAAAATAACTAAATAATAACTTATATTCCTTTTAATTTCACACTTCTTAAAATGAACATGATGAAAATAGTTAGCTTTTAAAACTATTTTACAAAACATAGGATTTTTCAAACATTCGTCCTTTTCTAAAAGTATCCATATCATTTCTTTAATTTAATATTATTAAAAATTTATAATGACAACCAAAAAAATAATTTATCAACTTATCATTTTCTTCCTTAAGCTTCCTATATTTTTCTTTACCTTGAGAGAAATAAACTAATAACCAATTAAATTTCCTTTCTCAATCCACATTATTTTTAGAAATAAAATCCTTAAATCCATCATTCTCATTATTAAGATTCAATATTTAAAGATCATAATTTCATAACCAATCAACATTAAGGGTTAAAATTTTATTTTCATAAATAACATTCTTATATTCCAACTTATGAGATAATTGTATATCCCTCATTTTATTAAGTTTTTCCTTATACTTATTTGGAATCTAATCTAAAATAATATTATTAAAAATAAAATATTCAGAATCAATAACCTAGGCTGATTTAACAATATTATAATTTATATAACACTCGGTTACTTCAGAGTATTTTGGCACACACCCTTGATTAAATTTCTTCTTCCTAAGATATTTCTTTTTATGTCCATCCATCAATGATATAGATATTTGCTTTGTCTTGTAAAGGAATATGATAAATGTTAAATCAAATATAAATGATATATAAAAATTAAAACTATCCTTTTTCTAACACATATATATTTTAAGATATATTTAGCTTTAAATTAATTGGAAGTGTTCAATATATTTCTTAACATATATTGATGAGCTTTAAGGAACTACATTATACTAAAAAATATTATTATTTAAATGTGATAGATATAACATGGCCATTAAATTAGAGGTATGAATAGTGTTAACCACATTTTAAAATATATAATTTTTTATATAATTCAAATTTATACAATTTTTATAAAGTCATTATAGGCTTCCAAAATACATTTTTCCTTAAAAATGATTTATATTTATATTGTGAGTAAATTATATATTAAATTTATAACACTTTAAGAAAGTGTATTATAAAAATTGATCTTAATTTTTTATATAATAATGTCAAAACTGTATTTTATTTACTTTTTCATAAGTTTAAAAAAAATGTCTTTTCCTATTAATGGTGAAAAATATATATTTTTATTGAAAACTATCTTTTTGTTTCAAGAATTTACAAATTTACATTTTTTATAATGGATATAAAAGCAAAATGGGTGTATTTATATTATGAATAATCCAATTAAGTTCTTTTGAAATACTTTTTTCTAGTATTTTAGTATAAAATCATTTTATTCTTAATAAAAAATATGGAAGACTGATTTTCAAATAATTTTGCAGATTTAATTTTAAATTAATATTTTCTCCTTCTTTCAAATAAATCTGATAAAATTGAATCTGTTTTTTGGATCAATACTTCCAAATTTGGTAATTATATCTATAACATTCCACCCCATTAACCATTTTCTTACGAAGAGGTGGTGGGTGTTATTATCCATATGTTATATCTCTAAGACACTAAAGTTAGAAATAAATGACAAGGCCTTGAAGATAATTTAGAGGAAAATTTTACCTTTGAAATAAAATCATAATAAACAATAGAAAATAACCAAAACGGAACCTCTTTATAATGTAATAATACAAAAAAACTCAAAATATAACCAAAACAAATACTATATCTGAGTACAAGTGGAAACCAAGTGACATAACCAAATGAGTTAAAAAGAAATCAAATTTAAGGACCCAAAGGAATCCATCCAGCAACTCCCAACCTTCTCCAAGCTCCAACTAGATAAGGAACTCCCCATTTATAAATAAGAATCTCTAAATAACTAAGATACATTTCCTTAACCAGTTTCTCGATACATGGAAAATAAAAACACACAGACGTTCCCAAGCCTGGGGTGAGTCTAAAATCAGTAGGATTTCATCAACGACTTTCCAAATCACTCCACTCGGAAAAAAATTGTTAGAACATTTATATCAAATATTTTGAGATAATTTAACGAATCTTATATCAAAGCCAAAAAAAATTTCAAGAAAAAATAGTTTTCCATAGAAAAGAATAAAAACATCCTTTAAACCCATTTTCAATTCAATTTGAAATAACTGTTATATGACTCCACAAATCTAAAAAAATCAACTCATGCATGAACGTTTGACCTTTCCGGACTCATGAGGTCTCTATCATCGATCTACCAATTCATCATAAGGTAACCTATAACAGGTTCCCCAATGGAATAAGCCCCTTCCACAGGGTCACTTCTAATGTAAATGAACTCAAACCAACCATGTATTCCAAAACTCATGACAAACCATTTCTCAAACCATTATTTCATTAAAAAAACATTACAAACCACTTTCAATATGAAAAATCCAAACCATAATTTTAGAATTTCCATATTAAAATTATCATCAAAAAAAATTTTCCATAAAACCATACAATTTAAACCATCTCCCAAAACTATCACTAATGATGTTTCCTAATAATAACAAAAATATTTCACAATAATTTAAGGAAAAAATCATTTCAAGCTAAGACTTCAAGTTATAGTCAATTATAATTGAGAGAGAAGCCTCCTACTTCAAAAATGATAGGGAGAAAAAATATCAGGTATTAAAATTTCTATATCTGACGAACTACTAAGATACCTTCATTAGATACAATAATAATCCATCAAATAAATCTATAACACATAGATCTATCGAAAAAATAATAGATGTATGGTTATAGGAGAGGGAAGAACCTTAGATCTGGGAAGAATGGGGAAAATCACTTACCCGAGAATCTAGATCTCTAATGGGATTTGATTGGCCTAAAACATGCTCATGGATTGAAGGGGACCATCTCTCAAGCCTTAAGAGAGAAATAATTTTTTATGAGAGAATTAAACGGAAAACAAGGATTAAAGGAACTACAAAGAATTTCATAAACTGATTTCAAATGTCCAACTATATGTCTCATGGTTTATAAAATCATGGGACAAACATGCAGTACTGCTACCTTAATTTAACTCCTCATATGGTGGATAACATAGTTAGACAAAGAATGTACCAACTTTGATTTTACATTAGTCTAGAATAAATATGGTTTCCCTAGGCATCCACACAGTTTTTTCAAATAGTGAGCCAGCCTTACAGAACTACTATCCCTCCTATTACACAAGTCACACGGTTTCTTGGTTGGGGTGCATGGTTCATACAAATAATGCTCAAATCATTCACCTCAATAAAATGATCTAAAGTATTATAAAACTCCTTCAAAACTCCTAAAACATAACCCGATCATTATGTATAATTAAAATAAACTAATAAAGGATCAATTACCTGATACTGGGGGGTGTTACATTCTCCCCACCATTAGTCTTTTTGTCCCTATAAAGTAGAAAACCAAAGTTATCTTAGAAGAGTTTGGTCCATTCCTCCATCATTTCCATTTCACACACCCATGATACTTCTTAAATTTGACCATGTTTCCATAAAACTTGCACTATATCAATACTTTTCCCACACATTACATTCTCATTCATATCCACAATCTTTACCACTATATGAAACAATGTATCATCTACCTCTAGGTCAATTTGATCCAATAGAATCACATGGTCGGGATCAGGGTGATACTTATTTAATTGGGATACATGAAACACAATGTGAACTGAACTAAACCTTGGTAGAAAAGTTAACTGATTTCCCATCTCACCATCTCATTAAAGTGTCTCACAAGGTCCTATGTACCTAGGAGATAATTTTCCCTTCTTACTAAAATGATGATTCCTAAGCCTTGGATAGATTCTTATAAATACAATATCACTCACCTCAATTGACAATTTTTGGTGATGATGATTCACATATGATTTGTGGTGACTCTAAGCTATCTCCATTCTCATTCTAACCAATTAAATCATTTTCATTGTCTCTTATTCCAATCATGGTCCAACTAGTAAAGTACCACATATTTCTACCGACCAAAGTGGATAACAATGAGGACACCCATAAAATGCTTCAAAATGAGCCTTATGTATCGAGGACTGAAAATTGTTGTTGTACAAGAACTCCACTAATGGTATGTGCTCCTCCCATGGACCACCAAAATATATTATAAAATACCTAAGCATGTCCACCATCATTTAGATCTTCCTTTCATAATTTCCATCCATTTGATGATGATGAGTTGTGATAATAGTTAACTAAGCCCCAAGATCCTTCTAAAAGGATTTAAAAAATTGAGATGTAAACCTGGGGTCTTTATTTGATACAATAATGACTGGAATGCCACATAACATTAAAAGATCATGGAGATTTATTTTGAACAATTCCTCCACCGAATTGTTTTCATGAATATGGATGAAATTAGAGAAATTTGTGATATGATCCACTATAACCCATATTCCATCTAGTTTCCTAACTATTCTTGGTAATCATGTCACAAAATCCATGGCTATCTCTTCCCTTTTTCATATGGTTATTGGTAAATAATTTTGTGTTCCCTATAGTCAGTGTTTCTCTACCTTTAGAAACTGATAGCTGAGGCATCTCTAAGAATACTTTAAAAAATCCTTTTTATTTATAACCAACCAAAATTGTGCTTTCATCGATCTATACATCATTTTAATTCCTGGATGAACAACCCATTTCAAATTGTGGTAAGAATTAAGAATCTATTCCGGAAAATCCAAAGGTACCATGATATGATCTATAAACCTCAAAACCAAACTCCCATATAAATTATATCCCTCAATGGTCTCCAAATTTTTTTTAATCCTCATAGAAATCTATTCTGGATTGGATATCTGATCCTCTATCACATGTTGAACAAAATTAGAAAAAATTGAAGCTGGAAAGAAAACTATGAAATCACCTTAGTTTGTACAATCAAGGTTCATGTATATTATGACCAACATTAAATACCACTAATTTTAAGATTATTTGGATAACTTATCATATTAATTCCTTATAAATGTATCCACTACTGAATTCACATTACCCAGTGTATACATTAAGTCAAAGTAGAAAATTTGAAGGTATTACAACCATCTTTTTTCTTTAGATTAAAATACCATTATGATAAAAATGTTTTCAATATATTAGAGCTATTAAACATAATAAATTTATCACCAAAATTATAATTATTCCAAGTTTTAAAATCATGGAATACTGTAGATAATTCTAAATCGTGTATTCGGTAGTTCTCCTCAAGCAACTATAACCACCGTGAACCATAAGAAACAATATGATCGCCCTACCTGAGGACTCATCCCAACCTAGATCTCGATGCATCATAATAAACTATATATTCTTTTCCAGACTCTAGAAACTTGATAATGTTCACTAATTTATGTCTAATCATAATCTTTTAAAAGGATTTATCACATTATTCATTCCAGTGGAAAGGAACACCTTTCCTTATCTAATCTAACATTAATGATTCCAAACATGAAATGGAAAATATAAAAATTATATAGTATCACAAAAATCCAATTAATCTATATATATTAAATAAATTATTTAGTGGATTCCATGATATAATAACTTCTATATTTTCTGGATATAAATAAACATCTTTTTTCAAAAATAAAATGGCCAATGAAATGTTCATTTCATATCCATTAATCGCATTTTAATAACTTGGCGTACAAATGATGATCCAACAAGATACCCAACATTATATCCAAGTGTTTCTCATGATCAACCTGTGTACTTGAATACATCAATTTATCATCCAAAAACACCTATACGTTGGAATCAAGATACCTTTGAAATATTTGATCCATCAATTCCATAATGACGGTTGGTGAATTCATAAGAACAAAAGTAATAACAATGAACTCATAATTGACATATATTATTCTAAATTATATCATTAGATTACCCTATTTTTGAACCCATAATTGGTGATATCTTGAACATAATTTAATTTTATAGATGCACTAGGATACCATCAATTAATCGAACAAATCATCAATGCATGAAATAGGTTATTGATTCGTTATCATAACTTGGTTAATCATATGATAATATACACAACTCCTAATATTTTGATCCACATTCCTCACAAAAAGTACCAATTATTCCCAAAAGGAAGTTCTTGGTTTGATATACCCTTTAATTTTCAACTCTTCCTACAAATCCTTCATTTCCCTAAATTCTATTTGTCTATTCTGATAAGATGGAAGTGAAATAGTACATGTTTCAGCAAGGATATCGATCATCAAATCCACTACTATTTTTGGTTAAAACCCTAATAAATATTCAAGAAACAATATAGTAAACTGATCTAATATGGTAGGAAAATATCTATTTCTGGCCTCATCTACAGCTTCCAAGGCCACTAATCTCAACTGGTAAGATATAGTTCCAACCACTGATACCAATGGTCCTACTCTACTTGCATCAACTGCTTGATATCCATTAAAGATATTTCTAACACAATCCAAATATTTGAAACTAACTTTTCATGAATAATAATTGATATGGACCTCAAAGATGTTCATCCAATCAATTCGTAAAATCATGTCATAGACATCCATATCTATCATAGAGAAATCCCAAACAATCATAGCACCGTCAATTTTTATTGAACATGCTGCAAATTTCATTTCTAAACACGCTAATTGTCCCAAATTTGTTTGGATCTTCAAAATAGAATACATCATCTCAAACATGTTGACCCATCAAATCAGTGATACAAGTAGAAAAAAATATACAAGAAGTAATAAACAAATGGGATGCTCCTGTATTAAACAAAGCTTTCATAAGGGTATAATTCAAAATAATCGTACCTCTCACCATAGAAGATCTATATTGATAAAACATGATCACATTCTCAACTCCACAAAATTTTTTACTTGGTGCACTTTTATCTTAGTTACCATTTTGAGATTTCACTGGTTGAGAAGTCATGGTATTCCTAGAAACACCATGTATTTTAGGTTTCTACTGATGAGAGGTATTCTTCTACACTTATCCCATCAAATCTTATGATGCCTAATAATCATGACATGTTTCTCTATAACTTGACCTTGGAGCACTGCAATAATAGCACTAAAGATGTCCAATCTAGTTGAAATTATGACATTCTCAAGGTGGTGTTGTGAAATATCACATAATTTGATCAAAAAAACCTCACTAAAATCATCAAGAATTATTTTTTTGTTGATGTGGAAAGTTAACTGATCCCATAGTTTCATTATGAGATATATCACCCCCTTGATAATAGGTTCCCCTACTCCACTTTTTACTTGCATTGGAGGTCCCATATATTCCTATATGAATAAACATGATTACATTGACAGTGTTTCTTAAGATGTTTCTTACAACCACCACCACTCTACTAACCACTTATTTATAATCAACAATACATAGGCCAATGGAATTTTATCGAATTTACTTTTTCAACCCCAACTCAAAAATTTGTGCCTTCAAGGAGGCACTTTTAGAAAATTCTAGTGTAATTCAGAATAAATTCATAAATTTAAAAGCATACTCTACTATCAAGATATTGTCCTACTTCGCACTAAACATGTCTATTGTTCTCAAAATATTAAATGTGTGTGGATTGGAACTTTTTTTAAACAATTCTTAGAACACCTCAAATTCCATGTATTCAACCAATTTACCCTGAACTAATAAATACCACCATTGGTGTGCTTGATCCTCCAGTATATACATTTCTATATTCACATTCATATCTATTGTAATCCTAAGGAAATCTAAGGTTTGATCCATCCTATTCAACTCGATTTATGCATTTTCTAGTTCTGAACCCCCCAAAAAGGTGAGTAGGTTCTACTTATGTAAGTAAACTAAATGATCCACTTGTCTTGGTCCAGAATTTGTGTTCCCTCTTCCATGCACTGAAAATTATGGGCAATAATCTATACCGACTATTGGTTCACCTGTGGCTCTTGTGAAACCTCTTTCTCAGAAACCTCTTTAGGTTAGTTCCTACAATGCCTACCCAATGTCATTCACTATAAAAAATAGTATTTATTTTCACTCTTTTGAAACTATTGGATTATCTAATTTAATTATTATTTCAACAAGTTTCAAAATCTTTTTTGTTCACAGTTATCCATTTTATCCATTTTCATAATACCCCCATCAAGCCTTCTCAAAATCCCATATTTTGAAAAAAAACACTTTTCAAAAAACAACCTTAAATATTACCATTGGATAGAGAAGTAATGCCTCTATAATCTCTAGGTGGGATGCCTCCCTTTGATATGGTTTTTATTTTCCTATGAGGTGTTGATCACCTTCTCATGGCCACTCCATAGGAGGGTTTCTTGGTACCCTCAATCTCTAGTTCTCTGATTGATCAGGTTGTAGTAATGTGTTACATTATTATTTGAAGACCTTCAAACATATCTTCTACTTTAAATAATTTAATGGTGTTTTTGGTTACATACCTTATTGTACACCCTCTCTAGCCACCCTTATCCTTATATCTAATTAGAATTCAATCTCTATCAGCTTGGATTAATTTATTATTGATGGTCAATAGTGTATACGGTTCATTTTATGGGTTTTTTATACTTATGAATATGATGAAATTTTTTTGGTGGAGAGGTTCACTTGTCTGGAAATGGCTTAGATTTCCTCAGGAGGAAATTTTTGTTGGTCTTGTAGTGGATGGTTTGATCGATGGTTGGGTATTCTGTGAGTCTTGTTACGGTGTGATCGATGGACATCAGTGAGAGTCAAGTTGATGTTCGATGCGGTTTGGGAATGTTGATTGCCTTTGGTCATAAATTAATTCTAGGATGGATGCAATCAGTGTTTTTTTAATGTTTAAGGTCTTATTTTGTGGTTTCAAGCTCTTTATATTTCTAGTTTCATACATGGTTTAGGGGAACAAAAATAAACCATTGTTTTTGTTGTTTTTTCTATGTTGTTTGGGACTATATTGATTTCCATAAAGTTTTATTTGTGAGCACTGGTCTCTACTTTGTTTCATTTGGTAGGTGATAATTCCTTTTTCTGGGGTTTTTGGGTGGTCATCCTCAAGATATGGATGGGTGTGATGACACCCATAATTCAAAAATCATTTACCTTTTTTCATGGATAGATAGGAACCTTGCCATCAAATTTTTCATAGTTTTTTAATTTTGATTTTTTGTTACATTAGGTTGACATTTTATTGAGTTCCACACATGGTTTACTAGGTGGGTAGCTTGAAAGAAAGAATGTTGTGCTAAGACCTTTCATCCGACTCTCTTACACATGTCAGTGTTAGTTGGAGGGGTGCTCTTACATGTTGTTCTAGTCTATCACGGTGCATCTTCTTAGCATGTGGGTGACACATCATCATAGATTAGATTCAATTTTTCCTTGTCAAGAAAGGGGGTGATGAGGTTTGTTCTGGTTCTTGCCTTGTTTTTTTCTTCCCTTTGGAATTTGGGATAAATTTAACCTTTGAGTCATGTCTCTTTAAGTCACTCTTCCTATCTTGAAATGGGTTCCCAATTTTCCTCATTTTCTAAAGAGGTTTACATTGGTATGTGCAATAAATAGGGTATTTCCCTTAACCTTTTCAAAAAAACATTACATATTACCATTTCTATAAATCATTAACTCTATAATGAGAAATTTAGTTCTAGTGGGAATTCATACTATCAATTCATGCCATACAACTCTCATTGGCTACACCCATGATGATGAGGTGATAGTTCACCTATAATTTCCACAGAAAAACATGTACCCAAACTCTCTGGTAACTTTAAGATCAGCATAAAGAGGTTAACTACACCTTTATATGCTCTATATTCCATGGTCTGAAAATCATACACCTTTCTACCATACTATGAGGAAAACAAAAATATAAAAACTAATACCATTTACAACTCCAGGAATAAACATAATTGATACACAATGATTTAAAAACATGATAAAATTTGTAACATCCTACCCCTCACCCATTTTCTTTCAAATAGGCGGTGGGTGTTACAGGCCTTATGTGATACCCCCAAGATGCCAAAGGCTATCAATAAATTCACAGGGCATCAAGAACACTTGGGTGGGAATTTTTCCTTTAAAATAGAAACATCCAATACATAAGACAATAACCAAACAAAAACCTCTATATGATGCATGAGTACAAAGTACAACTCAAAATATAACCAAAACAACAACTATATTAGAGTAAAAGTGGAAGAAAAGTGACCTATCCAATGAAGTCAAAATAAAAAAACCAAAGACCCTAAAGACATCCAGCCAAGATCTCCCAACGTTCCCCAACTAGACAATCCACTACCAGTGTATCAAGAAGAATCACAAAATAACTAAGATACGTCTCCTTTACTTATTTATCGATAAATGAAATCTAAAAATAAACAATAATTACTAAAAAGGGGGTGAGTCTAAACTCAGTAAGAATTACAAATGACTTCCCAACTCACACAACTAGGACAAAACATGTTATAAAATTTTTGTAAACCTGTTTAAAACAATTTAAGGTAGTTTATATCAAGTCTAAAATAGTTTAACAAGACAAAACAGTTTTCCAAGGAAAGAAATAAAAAATTATTTAAAACCTTTCTCAATTCCATTTGGCATACCCATTAAATGATTCCAAACATCCATACATCAACACTTGAATGCACGAGTGATAGTTTTATATTTATGATAATTCTATCATCGATCCATCAAGTCATCATAAGGTAACCAATACTAGGTGACCCAATGGAACACACCCATTCCATAGGTTCATGTATAATAGAAGTTAACTCACACCAAACAAGTATTATAAAACCCATAAAAAATTTTCACAAACCATTATTTTTTAAAATAATTCACATAAAACATTTTCTATATAACAAATAAAAACCATAATTTTAAAATCCCCATTTTAAAATTATCATCAAAAAAGGGTTTTCAATAAAACATTCGATTTACACCCTTTCCAAAAACCATTACTAAATTATTTTACAACAATAATTACACAAATATTTCTTAGTAATTTCAACATAATACTTCAATTTATAATCAAGGGAAATAAATATAGAAGTCAAATACCAAAAAATGTGGCTGAGAACAAATAATGGTGCTTAAAACCTCTAGATCTGATCATTAACTATGTTCCCTTCATTAGATCTAATAATAATTCATCAAAAAAATACATTTCACATAGATCTACCAAAAAAGAAATAGATCTATGGTTTTGAGAGAGGTAATTACCATATAACTAATAACACAAATATTAATGACCAATTACTGGTGAATCTATATCTTTAATGGGCATTTAATTGCATAAATATTTCTTCTAGAATAAAGGGAACCATCTCTCACACCTTGGGAGAAAATAGATTTCATGTTATGGATGAATTTTGGGAAAATGCAATCTTAAATAAAATAAAACGAATTAGATCCACTAATTTTAGATGTCCAAATGTACACCACATGGTTTGGTCAAACAGTTTGGAGAATCCCATGACAATGGTGTTGTGCTACTTCCTTAAGCTTACCCCAGACACAATTGGATCACAATGCTAGATAAAGTTTACGACAACTATTCTTTTCACTATATCTATAATAAGCATGGTTTAACTAGGAATAAACATTCTTTTTTCAAACATTACACCAACCATGGGAAGATATTATCCCTCTAGCCAGACAAGAAACACGGTTTCATGGATGGGATTCATGGTTTGTACTAACCATGCTCAAACCAGGAACCTCTATAAAATCTTTCAAAGTATTCCAAAACTTCTATGAACCTCCCAAAAATTAACTTGTCCATTATATATACTTAAAATACATAAATAAAGGGTTAAATTCCTAAAACCTATGGTGTTACAATATCACCTTCATTTTTTATAATAAATAGAAAAAACAGTAAAAAACTTTCATTGTGGTAAATGATAAAATGGGTTTATCGATGAGAGAGAGCGGTTGAACCAAGAGATAAGGGAATTTCTTCCAATTAAACTTGTATGAATATTATTATATAGATATATTTAAAACTCATAATAACACACCTTCTAATACCTTTCCATTTTGAATCATTTTTATTGAGTTTACCTTATTATATTTTAATATTTTAGGAAATTCCATGTGTGTTATCTCCCCCACTTATAAAAAGACATCCCTTTTATCTTCTATTTACACCCCATTAAGAAATATATCCTGAAAAAACCCTAAAAAATATCTTATAAAATTACCTAAACTAAAATTAGAGGTTATGTTCTTCTTATAAGATCATTCCAGGGGTTCTTAAGAAGGGATCTAATGGATGCATACCAAAGAAGAGGTAATCATCCTACCCGACCACTTTCAATTACTTTCTTGTTATACCTCCTATAAATATATGATATTTATAATAAAATAATTAATTGAGTATCCTCAATATATATAAATATTATTTTTATTATTTAACACACCATTATCCACCATCATTTTCATTATGTGGGAAGTGAAAGTATCGGTTAGGCATATGTGTGGACTACAGACTCTATGTACCGAAACAATTAATTTTTCATCAGTATAATTCATTGATATTTATTATAATGATTCTAAATTATATATTTTATATTTATGAAATAATTATGATACTTTAAGTATAATATTATATTTACCTTATTACCTTATTTTCCATTGGAAGATGATAACATCACACGTGCGTACATATAGACAACCACCTCCATCAAGTGATGTGATTTTTGTTTCATTTATATTTTAAACAGATGGTAATAAGGATATATTTAACATATATATATATATATATTATTTATGATATAATTATGGTTATATAATGGTAAAATATCATTTTTTTCTTATTTTCTTATAATAGTTATAAAATGAAAATGGTGTTCATGTGTACGTATAACCTACTATCTCCATGAATGGTGTAAATAGTTTTTCTATTTATACCTTTTATGGATTATTATAGATATGTATATATGGAATATATATGATATTAATATCATTAATAAAATATTTTAGATGGTGAAATAATGAGATATATGTAAGTAATTGAAGTACTGAACTAAAACGTACATGAAAAAAGAGACAACTAAAACTCAGAAATGGTTATTTTAATAATGAATTATTAATAAATGATTGTTAAAATGTTATAATTGGATCATATATGATGTTATAATTAATTATATTTTTCTCTTATATAAGGAAAATAAATTTAAATTTATTATACAAGATCCGAAAATCACTTACGAAACAAGTTAGACATGAATTAATGGTTTATTTCACAATCTCATCATTATTCGGTATTGATTATGTTTAAGTATATGTTGAAGGAATTATTTAATTATTATATATTAAAAACTTATTTTATTCTCCGCTATTTATATCTATAAATTAAAATTTTTCCATCGATATTATTCTCTTTAAGTACTCAAGGGTCTAAAATTGTGTTTTAATTGAAAATTGTGTTTTATATTAGTTGGGAATTTTTTATTATATATCCATTTATTTTTTAAATTATTTTAAATAAACATTTTAATAATATATTATAATTTTTTAAATTAATTTTTATCCATTTATTAATTTCAATAAATATTTTTAAAAGGAATCTTCTTTTTTTTTTCCAAAGGAGGTTCTTCTGACTTTTTACAAAAAAATGTGAACGGAATATTTTTATTAACAAACATGGCATGAACCAAATTCCTCAACATCATGACCATTAAAGTTTTTTAATATTACTATAAAATTTTCCATATTTATTACCAACGAAATTTTTTTCACGAAAAAAGTTTTAAATTTTTAGATTTTGAATATGTTATTCAAAAATAAAAATGGTATTTTACTTATTAAATTTGGAAGTGATATTTTTTAATATTTTTCATTTATTTCAATATACTTTTTTGAATCAAATTCATTGTTGAGGATTTGTTATTTGGATATCATCCACCATTTTCTCTATTTGGTTTATAATTCATTGGACTAAGGAAAGTATTTTTATTTAGTATACTAGTTCTTCTAATATGGGTAGTTAATGATTCTTTAGTCATGATGATTAAATTTTATTTTATATTCATATTAAGTTATGGGTGGGAAAAGAATTAGAAAGCCCCTAAAAAATTTGTTAGGTCTAACGAGACAAAATAGGTTGGGTATTTGGGAAAGGCCTTTCCCATTTATGTATGATGTCTTATCACAAGGCCTCGATAGTAAATTTAAGATGTGTGACATTATGAATTCCATTATCTTAAAATCGGTTATCAACTTCTATGTGATTTTTAGAATATTTATGTCATCCATGGATTATTTTCAACCACATGTCATTATTTATATGTAATTATTTGATCATTATTTATTCCTTGTATAATACTCATACCTTATTTATTCTATGATATATTTAATTTTATGCATTCCCTTTCTAAGAATCAAATATGAACCCTTTATTTGGATCTCAATATTTTTACTATGAATGATAAGAAAGGATATGGTAGAGAGAATATTGATATTCTCAAAGAAAGTTTCATGTTGTATTTTATGTTTTCAAATGTAATGTGGGATTTGTGTATGTATTTATCTTACCAAGACTACTGAAAAATTTGGATATTTGGGATGATATCACTGGTATCTAATTCCAATTTAATAAATTAAACACTAATTTGGGGTTACTAGGGTCGATGTCTTTATAGTTGGTATCCAATAATGTTTAGTTGACCCCTTGATAACTCGATTTATGAAAAAATAGATTAAGAAACATAACCTCATAACTGACTTTGAGGATATGTCTAAATGTATAATAAAATCATAATATTTTTTGTGAAGATATATATTATGTTATTTTCCAAGTGATACATATTTTTCTAAATACTAAAAGTTTATGTGGTTTTTGAATAGATGTATATATGGGTAATAACCCCAAAAAGAGTTGGTCAAGTATATCTCGGCCATTATTCTACTGAATAGTGTACACACCAATTTTGACACTCTTGGGGGATACATTTTTGTTAATTCACAAATTTTCTTTTAAAACTGTTCTTAAAATTTTCAAAATATTTTTATCTTTTGAGAGTTTTCCCAATGAAACAAAACTTATGATTCTAAGATTAGATATGAATAAATTTTAAATTTATGTCAAGTGTTTCACTAGTTTCAAAATTATACTTTATGATTTATATTTTTATGATCTAATATAGTGTATTTAATTATTTAAAAATTGTACCTTGTGAAAATAATGGAAATCATATCAGTGCATGTAATCTATGCAGGTATATCCCTCCTTGGCTAGATAATGAAGTTGGGGCTGCAACTGGTGCTGAGAAAATTATAACCATATTCGGTCATTTGAAACAATTTATAAAGAATAAATTTTTTATAAGAAGAAACCTATTTAAATCACCCCTAATATTTTAAAGTAATATAATGTTTGATGACATACACAACACGCAACACTAAGTCTAAACAAACCGTGATGTACTATTAAAATATTATTATTTAAGGTAACAATTATCTCATGGCCATTGAATCGGTAGGTATGAAGAGTATGACTGAATTATTAAATATACAAAAAGTAAAAAAATCAATATTAATAATTTTATTAATTCTTAGAAAATAAGTACTCAATTTTTATTAAAGTTATTTAATGCTTCAAAAATACGTTCTATTCAAAAATTTATTTTATTTTTTTAAGAGAAAATATTATAATTATTTTCTAGAAATTATATAAATTATATTCTATAAAACTTTATCACATTTTAAATCATTATATAAAAATTATCATAGCAATTATTATTTATATTTTTTTGAAAGATTGTAATTTTTAATGAATATTTATGAATATTTATTCTTATCGAAAGCTGTATTTTCCCAAGAATTTTCAAAGTTTAAAAAAATTAAAAATATATAAAATTATTTATATTATATTATTAATAATACAATTATTTTTATTAGAATAAATTTTATGAGTTAGTTTGGTATAAAAACATTTTTATACATAAAAAGACATTTTTTCTGAAAAAAATGGTTTTCATTGTATTTGGTGTTTTGATTTTAAATTATTTATTTCCAATTATATAAATTTAATTTTTTAAATTGGATAGATATTGGGAATTATGAGGTTCATTTTGGCTAAATATTTTTTTATTTTTCATCAATATGAATAGTAATTGTTGTAAAATTTATCACCTAGATAAATGGTAGATTGAGTTAATCTTGGTTAAAATTAAGTTATATGGTCATAATATTTCATCTCAGTTCTTATTGGAAGAATTTAATTGAACCATTATCACCATAGTATCTAAATATATTTGTTTAATGGATATTTTTTTATGAAAATTACCAATATAATATTTAAATCAAAGAAAGTTACAAAATGTCACTCCCTTAGTTTTAAATATATTTTTTGCGTCCATATGTGGAACAAAACAAGTGGTGAATGAATATGAATGGAAATTTTTATCATAATAAACCTATATTAATGATGGATATTTATTTATAATTTTTAGGTATTAAATAATTACCATAAATTCTTACACAACGACAAAACAATATTTTTTTAATAAATGAAAAAAATGAGATTAAAAATATTAAAAGGGATATAATTTGAATGAGTAGATATACCCCACAAGTTATATATATATATAATGTTTTAAAAAAATTATAAATTATTATATTCTAATTCTTCCTTTTTTTTATATATTTAAAGTCAAATTAAATTATCAGTACTAAAGGTGAAATTAATGATATTTTAAAATAAATAATATTTTACTAAATGATTTAAAATTCATAAAAACCTTGTATTTAGAAAAAATAATGAAATATGGTTTAAAAAATAAACTATATTCCATTTATTATAATTTAGCATTTTATTTTATCATTATTAATGCTTAAATGGTAGAAAACATTAATATTTTGGTAATTGTTAAAAGGGTTAATGGGGGTTAAAACTAAAATATAAAGGTAATAACATACCTAAAAGTTTTAAAAATATTATTTTATGAGAATATTTAGACATATAATAATCTTATATTATAATTATACTAATTTTTATCTATTTAGAAATGAAAAAAAAAATTATATTAATTTAATACTTCAAGAAATTATAATAATTCCACTCACCTAAATAATAAAAGGATGTATCTCCTTTATGGTTTTTTACACCATATAAATCCATATATATCAACAAAACCCTACTAATTACTCTTATAAAAATAATTATACGTGTTTTAGAGGTTCTTATAATTAAAAAATATTAACCATGGGTCCCGTAAGAAGATAACTAAATGAAGTCTATTGAAGAAGATGCAATCATCTTTACCGGCTCTTATAATATTATTTCTTATTCTACTTCCAATTAAAGTGTTGTAAAGATACTAAAATAATATATCCAGTATCATTAATATAATTATATGTTATTATTAATATGATACAACCATATTAAATGTCTTTTCCATCATACATAAAGATAAAAGGTCACTCGTGCATATATATGGTTTGTTGTCTCCATGTAGCGATGTAATTTATTTTCATACCCACTTTACATGGATGGTTATACAGAAGGAAATAATGTTTATATATGATATTTATGAAATAAATATGATTTTATTACTATAATATCATATATACATTTTTACCTTCTCATCTACTGGAAAATGATAACACCACTTGTGAGTACGTGTAAACTAATGCCTTCATAAAATGATGTGATTCGTTTTTCATTTCTATTTTACATAGATTGTAATAATGAAAGATTTAATTAATATATAATATATTTATGGTATAATAATCATTATAAGATGGTGAATTATTATTTATCTATATTTCACTCCATCCATTAAAATGTTAAAACAACTTTCATGCATACGTTTGACTTAACGTCTCCATGAAAGGTGTAACTAATTTTTATCTCTATATTTTATGAATTACTATAAAAACATATATAATTAATATATATAATATTTATATAATGGTTAAATTTTTTTATATTATGGAATTGTGATAAATTTAAAAGTACTAAAACTATCAACAAAACCATACAAGAACAAACAAAGCAGTTCCTACAAGAATAGTGATTTTAACATATAATTTTTGATAAATATGTGATGAAATATTATAATTAAATCATCTACAGTATGGTATATATATATGAGTATGTTTTTATAATATATTTTTAATAATTATATAATTTTTATTCAGGAGGTTTGAAAAAATAATAAGAAAATTAGACATGAAATCAGGGTTTCTCACCTCAATTTTACTTCCATTAGACATTTGTCATATTCACCACTTTTTTTGTGGTTTATGAATTTTACCTTTAATATTTTATATTATAAATATATTTATATTCATGGTATTTAGTATATAATATTAATTTATTTCTCTAATGGGGGTTATGATTCAAAAGTTACCCAAGCCGTAAGTGTTTATTTCACAATCTCATCATTATTCGGTATTATTTATGTTTAAGTCTTCATTGGGGGAATTGTTTGATATTTCCACCTTAAACCCAATTTTACATATTCTCATTTATTTATTAATTAAATTTTCATGTAATAGTACCATTTTCATCTCTTTGATATGTAAAATTATTGATACTTTTTTTATGAAAAGAAAACATTAATTATCTATTTAATCGAAAATCCTTTTTCATCCATATCAATTTTTTATAAAAATAATTTCAAGAATATTTTTAATATTCTAAAAATTATTTATTAAATTAATTTTTAACCATTTTTAAATTTTTATTAAAATATGTTGAGATTAATATTCTTTTATTTTTCTTAATGAATTACTTTTTGATTTTTTACAACATTGTACCAGTAATGTTTTGCTGGTATATATGGAATGAACAAAATTTCTCACCACCATGACCACACAATGATTTTAATATTCCTTATTTAGTTTAAAAGTTCCTTTATAAATAAAATTGTTTCCATAATATGTGAAATTTTTATAATTTAGAAAAAAAATTCTTTTCAAATTAAAATAGGGTCTTTTCTTCAAAACGCATATTCCAGTAATCTCTTTAATGTATTTTAATCTTGGACAATGTCCTCTTTTGAATCTTATATTGATGATGTAATATTATTATACCCTTAAACATATTTATTTGGATGTTTTATGATCAATTTTACAAAGGAATGTATTGATATTTTGTATTTTTTAGTTCCTTTAATACAAAACGTTATTGCATTTTAAGGCATTTTGATTATGTTTTATTTTTTATTCATATGAGGAATTCATTAAACTAAATAAGTAATGGGCGGGGCCTACTATAGCCCCTTGAGGAATTTTTTGGTCTCATGAGATAAACTAGATTATGTTTTGGTGTAGGCCTTACCCATTTATGTTTATTTCATTGCACAATTCCTTGACGATATTATTAGATGTCTTGGTTGAGGCCTTGATGGTAAATCTCATATATCAATCATTATGAATTACATTTTTATGAAATCAATTTTTGATTTTCATGTGATTAGTTGAATTCTAATGATATCAAAGGATATTTTTCTAGATCATATTATTATTTATATGTCATTATTTAATCATTATCTATTCCTTCCATATTATTCTTCATGCTCAAGTTATTAATTAAATGGAATGTGTTTTCAGATATTTACATTTTCATGTTGATTATGCATTATTTATTCAAGCTATTTTCCATTGTAATTATAACCATACTGAGTATTTGATCTCACCATTATATATATATTTTCCCCCATTATATTAAGAAAGGTATATTGAATAATATTGAGTTTGAATGAATTATTTTATGCTATGTATTTTATATTTGTAATAATATTTAGAAATCATGTTTCTCTCTAATCCATGAAGACTACTAAACTATTAAGTAATTTTTGATGTGATTACTTTTATCTAGATCCAATGAAAAAAAAATTAATGCTATATATGGGATACTAGAGTCATTTTCATTACAGTTAGTACCATAGAATGTTTAGAAGAAACCTTGGGAACTTGATTTAGAAAATAAAAAATTATGGAACATAACCCTATGAAAGACTTTAAAGTCATTTTCCAAAGCCACTATGTTTTTTAATAAGATGTTTATATTTTATTATTTTTAGGAATCGTCATGGGTTAGTAATTCAAAGTTTGATCATAAGTTTAAAGTCATGTATACTTCTTTGATGTTTTAAGTGAAGGATGTCTAAGAAGATTAAGAATATTTTGGGAGATATTTATGGTAATACAACTCTTTGGTTTAGTATAGGTTTTTGTGAAATGTTTATTTGGGGAATAAGTCATTTTATTTTTTGTATATAAGTTTAATGTTAGTGATAACATTTTGGGTTTATATGATCTTTGAATATAAGAAAATTATGGGTTATTAAATTTTCAGAACATAAGTTTCAACATATTGATAACCATTGGATTGAAAATTGATTTGATGATTAATTTTATTTTGATGATGTTCATCATATTGTTTTGAATGTTATAGGAATTATATAAAAATATTTTTAGAAAAATAATAACCTATAAGTCAGGTGACCATCTTTCACATTTGACAAGGCCATGGGGCGTGTACCCAAAACCAAAGGGTGTTAAGGGTGAAACGCCTACCACTAGCCTACGTGACGACCTACTTTGAATCACATTGTTTTTACATAAATGGTTTGAAATATAATTATTAATTTTATTTTTTGGAAAAAAATATAGGATAAAATATTTTTATATTTTTAGGATTTTTGTGTGATTAATGATATTTGGAGAGGCATTTTATTTTGTTGAGGTATATATAACTTTTAGTTTCACCATAAAGGATTATTTTATATGAGTGTTATTATGTTTTTAGAGATCTAAGATGATTTTAATTAGATAAACATTGAGGTTAAAACCTTATTTAATTTTTAGGTTATTGATGTTATTTGGGATGTAGTATTATTTATTTAAGGAATGGCTTATGTTAAACCTTTGGTTTTATTATTTAATTTTTGAGATTAATTAATTACTTCATCATAGGTTTTGATTAAAAAAAATTGTATTATTTTAACTTATGGTAAATGTTTTAGTTTTAGTATATTTATAAATATATGATGAGGAGATTTTTATCCTTTTGTGTATTATTTGATCCACGAAAAGTGGTTTTTAATGCTTCAGGAAAAAATCATCCTGAATACTGGTCATTTGAAGAAAAA
Source organism: Viscum album (assembly GCA_963277665.1). Taxonomy (NCBI): domain Eukaryota; kingdom Viridiplantae; phylum Streptophyta; class Magnoliopsida; order Santalales; family Viscaceae; genus Viscum; species Viscum album. The sequence goes on along the minus strand of OY728126.1, from coordinate 794,328,428 downwards.
TATGAGACTGTAGAGTAAGTTGATTAAAGGATGAAATTTTACTTGTCATGTAAGTATATTTCTTTAAGTTATTAAATTATATGGTAAATTAATTCCACAACTCTATGAAAAATATCTTGAAACAAAAATGTTATCATATTGACTTTATGGTTTTGTTATCATTAAATTTCTATTAATCATTGAATTTCTTATGAACAATGATCTCCATCCCTCTCTATAATTAGTTGGATATTATTTTTTCATCTATGTCTAAATTTTCACTTCCCACTAATAATATTCTATTTGGAAACCTATTTTTGTGTTCAAGTTCATTTTTTCATTTCACCATTTTAAAAGAATGTTTTACTATCACTTTTTATGATGTGGGTTTTCTACAAAAATGATTTTTCAAAAGAAGAATCCTTGATTATCAAGAAAAAGTTAAAATTATGATAATGTAATTTATTGAGGAGGGGGAGAATGTAATACCCTATGATTTTAAGAGATAACAATATTTGATAACATACACAACATCCAAACCTGTGTCTAAATAAACCGCAATATACAATTTAAATTCTATTATTAAATGTAACAATTATCTTTTAACCATTGAATTGGAAGGTATGAATAGTATTATGAAAATTTTGAATTATAAAATAAGGAACTAATCAATAGAGATACATTTATAAATTCATAGGAAATAAGTACTCATTTTTTAGTAAAGTTGTTTTATGTTTCAAAAATATATTTTCTTTAAAAAGAAATTTTATTTCATTTTAAGAGAAAATATTATAATTAATTTATTGAACTTATATAAATTTTATTTCATAAAAATTAAAATATTTCTTACATAATAATACCAAAATTATCTTATGATGAATTTTGTTTCTTTTCTGAAAAGATTTATTTTACCGATGAATACGTCAAATACATATTTTTATTCAAAAATATATTTTTACAAGAATTTCAATTCTATTTTAAAATAATTTAAATGTAACATAAATTATAATATATTATTAATAATCCTATTAAGTTCATTAGAATAAATTTTATGATTGAATTGCGTGTAAAATTATTCTTATACATAAAATTACATTTTCCATAAAAGGGGTTTTTCATTGCGTTTTTCATTTTAATTTTAAATTAATTAATTCCACTTATAGAAATTTAATTTTATAAAATTAATTAAATATTGGGAATCGGTAGGTTCAAATTTTTTAAATATACCTTTTTTATTTTTTTTCAATATGAATAGTTACCGTGATTTAATTTATCACCTTGGTAAAGGGTCAATCGTGTTAATCTGGGATAAAACTAAGTGATATAGTAATAATATTCCATATTAATTATTATTTTTGTAATTAAATTAAACCGTTATAAAATTAGGATTTAACATAATTTTTTTAATGGTATCTTTTCCATTTAAACAACCTATATAATATTTAAATCAACTAAAGTTATAAAATGTAACTCTCTTAGTTTTAAATATATATTATGTGTATGTATAAGTAAAAAACAAGTTTGAAATGAATATTAATATATATAATAATCATAATAAAAGTATTTTAATTGTTGAAATTTATTTATATTTTATTTGGTATTATATAGTTATCATAAATTCTTAAAAAAATTTGACACACTATTTATTCAATTAATTGAAAATAAAAATAAATTAAATTAAAAATATTAAAAGATATATAATATTAATGTATTAATGTGTACCAAGAATTTTATAGATTAATAGTATTATTTTAAAGAAGTGTTAAATTTTTTGTATTTTAATTCACCATAGTATTTATGTATTTAAATTGAAATTAAATTAATAGTGTTAAAAATGAAATTAATGATGCTTTATAATAAGTTATATTTTAGTAAATGATTTAAAATTTAAAAAAACTTATATTTGGAAAAATAAATGGGTTACGGTTTTATAAATAATACATGGTCCATTTATGGTTCTTTATAGTAACATTATTAACCATTAAATGGTAGGAAACTTTAATATTATGGTAATGTTCAAAATGGTTAACAGGGGATTAAAATTTATAGATAAGGGTGAAAACATAACAAAAAATTGTAAAAAAAATTAATGAGATTATTTAAAATTATAATAATATTATATTCTAATTACATAAATTAAGATTCATTTGGGAATGAAAATTAATTTATATTAGTTTAATACTTCAAGGAATTACAAGAATGCCCCTCCCCTCGATTGTAAAAGGACACCACTCTTTTCTTTTCTTTACACCACATTGAGCAATATATCTTGACCAAAACTACCAATTCCTCTTATAAAAATTATTATCCAAGTTATTTTGGTTCTTTTAATTCCAAAATACCAATCCTAGTTCCTTTAACAAGAGATCTAAATGATGTCTATCGAAGAATATGTAATCATTTTTACCAACTCTTTCAAGTTTATTTCTTCTTCTAATTTTTATTAATGTGTTGTACCTATAATAAAATAATAAATAAAGTATCATTAATACACAAATATTTTTTGTACTATTTTGTTACACCTATTTTCTATCGCTTTTCCATCCTTTGAAAAGTAAAAACACCGCTCGTGTGTACGTACGGCTTACTGTCTCCACATAGTGTTTTAATTTGTTTTTCATCACCACTATAATTTGATGGTTATTAATATGAAACTAATGAGTATATATTATATTTATTTCATAAATATTATTCTATATCTATAATATAATATATTACTTTTACCTTCCAATATATTGGAATGCGATAGCGTTGTTCGTGTGTTTGTGTGGACTACCACCAGCACAAAGTGATGTGATTCATTTTCCATTTAACTTTTACATGGATGGTAATAATGAAATATTTAGTGAATATATAATGTATTAATGATACAATAATAACTCAATAAAAGTGAAAATTTATTAACCTTTTTTTAGTTACATCTTTTGGAAAGTGAAAATAGCATTCTTGCGTACATACGGCTTACCGTCTTCATGAATGGTACAATTCATTTTTCTACCTATATATTTTTTTATTACTCAAAATACATATATAAGGAATGTATATAATATTTATATCATGTTGAACATTCTATATATGATGTGACTATGATAAAATTAAAAGTATCAAAACTATCAAACTATAATATACATGAAAAACGAAGCAGCTATTACCTGGAAGAGTGATTTTAACAAAGAATTGTTAATAAACGAGTGATAAAAGATTATAAGTAAAATATATATGGTATTATATATATATATATATATGTGATTATGTTTCTAGAATATATTTATTATATTGTATATTCATACACATACGAAGGAAATCAAACCTGAGGTGAGGGTTTCTCATCTCACTTTTACTTCCATAAGACATATGTCAAATTCACGACATATTTATTTTGTGTGGTGTATATACATTACCTTTGATATTTTATATCATTAATATATTTATGTTCCTGGTATTTAATGTTTCATTTTAATTTTTTTCTCTCATGGGGGTTATGATTCAAAATTTAACAATGTTGAAAGGGGTTTATTTCACAATCTCATAATTATTCGAGATTATTTATGATTAAGTATCCATAGGGAGAATTGTTTCATATTTATATATTAAAACCAATTTATTTTCTTATCCTCTTTTTATTCAAGAAATTCTCAAGTAATAATATAATTTTTCCTCTATTTTTTAGTTAAAATTATTGAGAACTTTATTAAGAAAAGCTTCCTTTATTTCTCTCTTTAGTCGAAAATCCTTTTTCATCCACTTCCATGTCTTATAAAAATGTTTTCAAAAATGTTTTGAAATTTGTAAAAAATGATTTATTAAATGAATTTTTACACATTTTTTACATTTTTCTAATTTGGTTCTAAATCAATCTTCATGTCATTTTCTGGATAGGGTATTATTTGAAGTTTCTACAATAGTGTGAGAGAAATATTTCTTTAACTTATACAAAATAAATATAATTTTACACCATCATTTATAATAAATTATTTGAATAATCATTTATAAGTTTATGAGGTTCTATTGAAATAAAATGGTGTTTGTAATATGTTTTATGTTTTTATATTTTAAATAATTTCCAAGGTAAAAATTTTATTTTCTTTAATAAATATTCTAGTAATCTATTTAAATAATCTTCATCTACGAAAACATACTTTTTTGAGTCGTATGTTGAGGATATACTCTAATGATACCATTCTCCATATTTTGATTGGATGGTTGATGACAATTTTGGTTGGGTAATTTATTGATATTCTATATGACTATTTCTTCTAATATAAACATTTTTTAAGGAATTATGATTAATTTTTTTGATTTTCAATATAAGGAATGAATTGGACTTAGTAAGTGATGGTAAGGGCCTGGTATATCCCCTTGATGCATTTTAAGGTATCATAAGACAAAAAATATTGGATTTTGTATGTGTTATTACCCATTTATATAGACTTTATAGAATAAGGCCTTTATGGTATTTTAAGATGTCTTGGTTGAGGCCTTGATGTTAAATTTTAGATATCATGCATAATGCATTCCATTATTGTGAAATCAATTATTGATTCCTCTTGTGATTATTTTAATTTTTATGATATCCATGTATATATTTCTATCTCATATGACTATTTATATGATATTATTTGATCATCATTTATCCCTTCCATATTATTCTTCATTCTTAGGTTATTTAATAAATGATATTTTTTTAGATATTTAACTTTTTATATTGATTATATATAAATTAATAATGATAGATTTGAAGGTATGTATACCCTTACTGATCATATAATCTCACTTTTCATTTCATTCCCTAGGATATTAAGAAGTTTATTATAGATAATATAAAGTATGAAAGAAAGAATTTATGTTATGTAATTTGTATTTCCAATGAAATATTGGAATCATGTTTTTATTTGGTTCTTCAATAGTATTAAACAATTCAATCCTTTGGTATTTGATTACTTTATATAGTTATAATTTAATAAATTAACCACTGGAACAAGGCTACTAGTGAAAAGGTCTTTACACTATTGATCCTAAATGATGTGTAATAATGTTTTATTATTTCATGTGAAAATGGTATCCATCTTTCAATATAACTATAAAATCTTTTATAACTAAGCAATGTATAATTTACAAAGAATACATATTTATTAATTTTTAAATTAATTAAAGTCATATGGTTTTCATTTTATTTTATCATATCATAGGGGATTTGGATCAATGGTTCTCATTGATTAAAAACACTAAGCATGTGGCCGATAGTGTGGATAGAGTGGAAGGATTTTAAGGTACTTTTCTTAGAAAAGTATTTTCCTCACAAAAAATGATTAGATATGGAGGGACAATTTCTAAATATTTAAAATAAGGAATATTATGTTTTTATATATATAAAGATAACTTTAAAAGGTTATAAAGGTATATTATATAATGTGTGCATAATCCAAAGAGTAAAATTTTCTTTTTCCATGACAGGATAAATCCATTCCTACTAAGGTCCCTAATATCCTAAACATTTTCATAATATGAGGATATAACATCATGTGATATCAAGAAATAAAACATAAATTTCCAAGTCTTATGGATTCAAAGTAAATTAACAGAAGAAGAGGTTGGTTGGGAAAACTGGATAAGGGGAAATATAGTAAGGGGGTTTTCCAACATGTGATACTGGAAAGAGGAAACACCATGGTACTTTTTCTGTAGGAAAATGAGTTTTCAAAAATTGTATAAAATATTTCCATCATTATAATTAATTCAATGGTAAGGGATAATCCATAAAATTATATTTCTTTAACTATAATAATAATTATCCAATTGGAGGAGTCCAAGCTTATTAAATTACTACAACCAAAGTGAAAGTTTCTAGTGATTTTGTGAAAGGTATATTTATCATCTAATCTAGGATTGAAATGGTTTATTTTATTCATGTTCTACAGACCCTTTTATATATGATGAATTTAATAGGGGTATCAAATCAACAACATAATGGTTTAATGTCTATTTGGTAATTCAAACTCTTAATGATAGGATGGATGCATCTTAAGTCGATGGATCTTCTCTGAAATAAGTTTTGAATAATATTCTTATTGAAATTTTTTTATTCCCCCTCTAGATAAATTTAAGGTAACTTTGTGCATGGATGGTCTCTTTTAGTATAGCTTCTATTATAACTTTCAAGGAATTGAAGTTACATTTTATATTCTAATTCAACCTATAATCATCTATCAGTGTGAGGATGAATCTAAATAGCAAATGTAAATTACATCCAATATATGGGTTTCTCTACCTATTATGCAGTAATAATTATATCAAATTATTATGGAGAAACTCAAAAAAGTAATCTTTTATATTTTTTGAAAATATTATAATGTATTTCTTGAGAACATTCCTAGTCTTACCCTGAATCATGAGGCTGAGTTTTCAATTGAACTCATAATTGGTGCTACGACTAACTCAAATAATCGATATAGAATTGACTTGATTGAGTTATGGTAATTGAAGAATAAACTTCCTGATAATTGAGATAAGGTATTCATTAAGACCAATTCTTCTAAATGGGTTGAACTTAATCTTTTTATTAATAAGAAAGAGAGGTCAAAGCATATTTGAATTTATTATCGAGAACATAACAAAATCACAATTAAGAAAAAGTAGTATTTACCCCATATCAATGATTTGTATGATCAATTAAACAGAGATATAAATTTTTTTAATATTGTTCTTGGGTCTTTGTATCACTAACTAAGGGTCAAGATAAAGTATATGCCAAAGGTATCCTTTCCTACAAGGTATGGTCATTATCAATTTATAGTAATTTCTTTTGGACTTACCAATTCTCACGCTGTCTTATTAGATTAAATAAATAGAGTCTTTATATATTACCTTATTCATTTTTTGGTAGTCTATATAGATTACTTTATCATATAATAAAGTTTTAAGTAATATCATGAAGAACATTTGAGAATTGTGTTAAATACCCGAAGGAAGAGGAGTTTTATTTTAAATTTACCAAGTGTGAATTTTTTCATCAAAAAGTTTCATTATTGGGTTATATTATGTAAAGTGGGTATATTTAAATGGATCCTTTATAGATGTAATTTACTATTAAATGGACTAGACCAACCATGGTAACCAAGATCCGTAGTTGTCACAACTATTTAATCCACTAAAAAAGTTGACTCTGAAGAGGGATAAGTTGTTTTAGATGGATGAATGTGAATATAATTTCAAATAACTAACGAAAATGTTGATCATTGAACCTATACATACACTAACCTACAATGGAGATGAGTTTATTATCTATAGTGATGCATTAAAGAAGGTATTGGAATGCTTCCTCATGAAAAATAACTTCATGATAGAATATAGATCTTTAAAATTAAAAATTAATGTGAAAAATTAACCAACTTAGGATTTGAAGTCGACGGTGGTAATTTTTGAATTTAATATATGGATACATTATATTTATGGAGAAAGGTGTGATATATATACTGATCAAAAATTTTTAAAATATATATTCACACTAAAAGAGTTGAATACATGCTACAGAATATGGTTGGGGTTGAACAAATATTATGATTTATCAACACATTACTACCCTTGGATGATGAACAATGTAGTTGATGATCTGAGTTAGAAATACCATACTAGTTTTCCCATAATTAGTGTTCAATTGAATCAAATATTTATATATTTTCAAAATATGTGTCTTCAAATCCTGAGGAAAAGGGACATATCTTATCTATCTCATATGAATGTTCAACCATCCATCAAGGATGGGATTAAGATAACTTGTTTGAGGTCTTGACAATAAAATTTGGATTTACCCATTTATATATATTTCATCAGACAAACTATATTGGGTTTTGGATGAGATATTACCCATTTATATAGATTTCATGGAACAAGGCCTTGATGGTATTTTAAGATGTCTTGGTTGATCCCTTCATGATAAATTTTTAATATCCTGCATTATGAATTTCATCATTATGAAATTAATTATTGATTCCCATGTGATTATTTTAATTTTTATGATATCCATCAATAATTTTCTAGCTCATGTGATTTTTTATATGACATTATTTTATCATCAAGTATTCCTTCCATATTATTCTTTATTCTCAAGATATTTAATAAATAGAATTTTTTCATATGTTTACCTTTCCATGTTGATTATATATTAATTAATAATGATTGATTTGGATGTATGTATACCCTTACTAATCATATAATATCACCTTTATTTTCTTTTATCAGGATATTTAGAAGTTTTTTATTTATAATATCAAGGATAAAATAATGCTTTTATGTTATGCAATTTATATATCCAAAAAAATATGGGAATCATGTTTGTATCTGGTTCTTAAATACTATTAATAAATTAAGTCCTTTGGTATTTGAATACTTTATATAGTAAAAATTTAATAAAGTAACCCCTAGAACTAGGGTACTATAATCAAGGACTTTACACTATTGATCCTAAATATGGTGTAATAATGTTATATTATTTCATGTCAAAATTGAATCCTTCTTTCAATATAACTAAAAATCAATTTATAATAGAGAAATTAATAATTTAAATTGAATATATATTTATTAATTTTTAAATCAATTAAAGTAAATATTTTTCATGGTATTTTATCATCTCATGTGTGATTTCGATCAATGGTGATCAATGATTCAAAACACTAAGGATGTGGACAAAATAGTCTGCATAGAGTGGAAGGATTTTAAGGTAGTTTTCTTAGAAAAGTATTTTCCTCACAACCAATGATTATATATAGAGGGTAAATTTCTAAGTATATGAAAAAAAAGAATATGACTTTTTCTATATATAAATATAACTTTATAAGGATGGAAAGGTATACTGCAAACTATGTTCATAATCGAAAGAGTAAAATTTCATTTTTCCATGATGGGCTAAATCCATTCCATCTAAGGTCATTAATATCCCAACCATTATCATCATATGAGGATATAATATAATCTTCTATCAGGATAGAAAAATAAATCTCCAATTATTTTGTATTCAAAGTAAAGTAAGAGAAGAAGAGGTTGGTTGGGAAAGAATGGATAAAGGGGATAATATTAAGGGGTTTTCCAATGTGTGATACTTGAAAAAAGAAACACCATTGAAATTTTTCAATAATAAAAAGAGTTTTCAAAAAAAATCAGAAAATTTCTTCATTATAATTAATTCAATGGTAAGGGAAAATCCATTAAATTATAGTTATTTAACTGTAATGAGAAGAAGCTAAGGGGAGAAGGCAAATCTTATGAAATTATCAGGAAAGTCAGTCAGAGGTAGGCCCATGACTATTTATTAAATAAAAATAAAAGTATGATAAGAAAAAAGAAGAACGATTACATATCATAAGCTTCAAAACCATCACAACAACAATAAGAGATTCCTTCTGCAGTGGTCGTCTCCCATTCCGAGCATTCATAATGCTTTAGGATCTTGGCATACTTCCTTCTAAGATTCAATTTCTCCAAAGATATCATGTCATGTGGAGATTGTTTAAAAGAAGACCTAGTAGACAGCGGATTCGGTAGATTAGAGTAGTCTTTCCTCGTCCTTATTTTTGCTATGGTGGTCACCTTTTTTCCAAATTTCCCCTTCCCATCCTTGAGAACCTCACAATAGGAAGGCATAACCACTATACTATGATTTTCCTTGTCATTGTCCGAGATGTCCCCCCAATTTCCAATTACCATGTCATCATGGAAACCATCAGCCACCCCTCAGTTCTGTTCATTACATCCGTTATAGTTACTCATAGCCAAACATTGCAGCTTCCCTTACATCGGTTGGCTAACATCCACCACCTTCACAGAATTAACTGAACCAATCTCTACATACTTCCCTTCAAACTCCTGGCCAGCATCCACCTCCTTCACTGCAACAATTAAGACACATTGCATATTGTTTCCATCTTCCCCTGAGACACTCATCTCTATTTGGCATCCTTCTTCAGCCTCCAACACTTGGAACTAGTTGCAGGTAGTTTTATTACTCCCTGAGACAATAGATTGCACCTGATGTCTCTCACTGTCCAAACATGGACTTGCATCTGCCATTCACCCACAGCCTTTTAAGTTCGAAGGCTCCCCCCCCCCCCAGTCGGGCCAGTACAATTGACACCAGCATCGTCAACACATCGTTTAGTTCCACTCCCCCCATGCGGAGCAATAGCAATAGACCCACCTACAGTCTGTGCCACTGTAAAATCATGCACAACACCATTGCTGGAGGACTCAGCCCGTAGGTCCTGCTTCACCCTCTCAAACACCATAGCAACAGAAGGATTACCCAAGCCCAACCCACCCACACCATTTCTACTCTTTGCAGCACCTTCAATATTATTCCCCTGATCTATGGCTCTTCCATTTCTTCCCACTTGACCTGATATAATTCCACTTTGACATTGTTCCTTCCAATGGCCCAAACGATGACACCCCGGACAAAAATCAGTCCAGGACTCAAACACCACCTCTTTACTCTAGCAGTACTCGTCACCTATCGTGATCCAAATCCACTCCACGGGAACCTTTGAAGCATCCACCTCAATGTAGATATGCGGATTAAATGGGTGACTAACCAACGGAGTGCGGGCATAAGCGTAGAGAAACCTCCCTACTAAATTCCCAAACATATGGATGATCACTGGATTTTGAAAGGGAACAGAAATATGGGGAAAGATTAACCATGTTGCGACGGAGGGCGAGTCCCGGTTCATGCATCGATCAAAAGTCCATCGGAGAAAGAAAAACCGACATCCATTGCAGCGTCGAGGAGCTCAGGACCAAGAATAAATTAAATCTTCTTCAGATGAAAAAATTATCATCAACTGGTGTTTGTCAATCAGACCCACCACCGTGCGATCCTGTAGATCCCAATTACTAAAAAATCTATTGAATTCATCTACCGAAGGTCTTCGGTGATAAAATTGATCCACCAAGGACAAATTAAAAAGATTCGATGCTCCTGAGAACCCCAATAATTAAATCTTCAGTTGAGGATCCCCAAGATGCAACTCCGGAACCTTTGGACTCAAAGAGATTTATGGAAATTTAGGAAGAAAAATAGGGTTAGAGAACATAGCAAAATTTTCCTGTGGATTCAAAGGTCTAGGAGGAACCTCCGCCCCCCTACCACCTTCATGGAGGGGAGGAAACCCTTCCACACTCATGGTCTAGGGTTTTTTGCAAGGAGTCGTCTCTGAGTGCCATCGATCGTCGCTGTCACCGTCGTCGAACGCCATCTCCCTCTTGTTTTTTTATCAATCTTATGAAATTACTTCAGCTGAAGTGGTTGTTTTTAGTGATCTAGTTAATGGTATATTTATCATCTAATCTTAGATTCAAAATGGTTTATTTTATTATTGTTATATCAACCCTTTTATATCTGAATAATTTTATAGGGTATCAAATCACAGACTTAATTATTAGATTATGGTTTTTAATTAAAACTCTTAATGTTAGGATGGACATATCTCTAGTTGATGGCTCTTCGCCGATAGTAGTTTGTGAGAACATTCTTATTTTAATATTTATATTCCTCCTCTATTTGAATTTGATGTAATTTTGTGCATGGATAGTCTCTTTTAGTGTAGTTTCCATGTTAATTTTCAAGGAATGGAAGTTGTATTTTATATTACAAATCAACCAATAATCACTTATTAGTGTGAGGATGAATCTGAATATCCAATGGAAATTAATTCATTTATATGGGTTTTTCTACCTATTAAGGAGTGATATTTATCCCAAATTCTTATGAAGAAACTGAAAATAAAAATATTTCCTATTTTTTGGAAATATGATAATTTATTTCTTAAGGACTTTCCAAGTCTTCCCTTGAATCATGAAGTTTATTTTTAAATAGAACTTATACTTGGTGCTATGACTATTTCAAAGAATCCATATAGAATAGAATTTATTGAGTTATAGTAATTAAAGAAGAAACTTCATGAGAATATAGATAAGGTATTCATTCAGACCAATGCTTCTACATAGGTTGCACCAGTTCATTTTGTTAAAAAGAAATAGGGGTAAATGTGTCATTGAATTGATTATTGGGAACATAACAAAATCAAAATTAATAAAAAGTATTCTTTAACCCATATTAATAATTTTTTGATAAATTACATAGAGATATATATTTTTTTAATATTGTTCTTGGGTCTTGATAGAATCATCTAAGGTTCATGAAGAAGGATATTTCAAAGATATCCTTTTGTATAAGGTATGGTCAGTATGAATTTATAGTAATTCCTTTTGGGATAACCAGTGCTCATGCTATATTTTTAGATTAAATAAATATAGTCTTTAGATATTACCTTATTCATTTTTTGGTAGTCTATATAGAGTATTTTATTATATATTAAAATTGTAAGTGTAATCATGAAGAAAAGTATAGAATTGTGTTGAATACCCTAAAGAAGAAGGATTTTTATGTTAAATTTACCAAGTGTGAATTTTTTCTTTGGAAAGTTGTGTTATTGGGTTATATAATGTTAAGTGAGTTTATATAAGTGGATCCTTCAGAGATGAAAGTTATTGAAAAATGCCCTAGACCAACCATGGTAACCGACATCTGTATTTATTACAACTATTTAATCCACTAAACAAGTTGAATCTAAATGGAGTTAAGTTATTGTGGATGGATGAATGTGAATATAATATCAAAAAACTGAATAAAATGTTGATCATTGCACCTACACATAAACTACCCTACAATAGAGAATAATTTTTTGTCTATAGTGATTCTTCAAATAAGGTATTGGGATGTTTCCTCATGAAAATGACTTGGTGAAAGCATATATCTCATGAAAAATAAAAATTAACAAAAGAAATTACCCAACACATGATTTAGAGCTGGCGGTGGTAATTTTTTTGGTTAAGATATGGATAAATTATATTTATGGTGAAAGGTATGATATATATACTAATCGTAAAATTTTAAAAAATATATTTACACAATAAGAGTTTAATACATGACACTGTTGATGGTTGAGGTTGATCAAAGATTATAATTTATCAACACATTACTATCCATTGATGGAAAAAATAGTGGTTGATGATCTATATTAAAAATACCATGCTAGGTTTCCCATAATGAGGGTTTAAATAAATCCAATATTTATGAGTTTTAAAAATATAAGGCTTTAAATCATGAGGAAAGGGTATGTATCTTATCTTTATCAGATGAATGTTCAATCATCCATTAAAGAGTGGATTAAGAGGGTATAAAAGAAAGATGTGGAATTATAGATGAAGGTCAGGAATGTTCCTAAGTTAAATTATGATAATGGTGGAACAATAACGTTTAGGAACTGGTTATGTGTCCCATAAATACCTAAGTTAAAGGATTAGTTGGATGTAGATTATAGTTCATCATTCATTACTCATCCTAGAAGATTAAAGATGTATAGAGATCATGAAATGGTATATTGCATAGTATGTATCTCAATGCCTAGTATATCAAAAATTTCAGGATGATAAATATAATTATAAGGGGATGTTATATAAATTACCCATACTAGAACATTAATGGGAATGCATTACCATGGATTTCATTATCAAACTCTACAAAATATCTAAAGGGCACAATGCTTTATGGCTTATAGTCAATCGCCTTATGAGATAATTGCATTCTATTTACCTTAGAGAAGATTACTCTCTTGAAAAACATTCATAGTTATACATTAAATAGGTAGAAATATTTCAGGGGGTACCACTCTCAATTATATCTGATCGGGATATAATGTTTACCTATTGATTTTGGATAATTATTTATCACGATCTAGATAAAATGTTCAGTTTCATCAATGCTTATCATCCTTATAAATATGGTTAGTTTGAGAGGACCATTAAATCTCTAGAAGCCATGTTGATAACTTTCTCAATAGATTTCAAAGGTGGTTGGGATCAACATCTTCCTATGGTGGAATTTTTTTACAACCATATCTTTCACTCAAGTATTCATATGGATCTGTATGAAGCCCTATTTGGTAGGTAGTAAATAACTCCAATGTGTTGGAATGAAATTGTAAAAAGAAATCTATTAATACCTGATCTATATGAGTAAATATAAAACAAGGTTAGATCCACTCAAAATCACATTAAGGCGCCTCAGAGTCGACAAAAAATTAATGTTGAAAATCTTTGGTAATATATAGAGTTTGAAGTTTGTGAAAAGGCATTCTAATGAATATATCATTGGAATAAGTTTATGAGATTTGGAAGCAATATAATTTTAAGCCATATATATATTATTCCATTCAAAATTATTGATCTTATCTGGATGATGTCATATTTCTTGGCGCTTCCTCTGAATCTCTCTCAAGTTCATGATGTATTCAATGTATACCTCCAAAAGAAGTACATACCTAATCTTAAACATGTATTAAACTTAGTGGTCATACCATCAGAGATATATAATTTTATTATATAAATAAATTATATGAAAATATAGTTTTTAGATAAATTTTAGTATTTTACTCTTTTAATTAAAAAATGAAACTTCATAGAAAAATACCAAAAAAACACCCCAACCTAATTTTTATGATTCTATTTAAAAAATGTAGTTTATTTTGACATATAAAATTTTTCAATGTTCCAAAATTGAGATCTAAAGTAGGTTCCCTACCAAAGGGTGGTAAAAGTACCTTAATAAAAATTTAAGGTTTTATATACAAAATTGGGTTTATTATTATCTTATGCATATCTAATATAATGGATGAATATAAAAAACATATTATTGAAAATAATATATATATATATATTATCACGAAATATTTTTAATTAATTTAATTTATTTGGATAAAACAACATTTAGAGCATAAAATAATTTTTTATAAAAATATTCCATTTATATTCAATTGGTTCATTATAAATAATGAATTCATTTTATATTTGTGTTGCAATAGATTTTCATAATTTGGTAATTAATATTCATAACCTATAACTTAACTTCTAGGTTATGTATTGATATATAATATTTTACTAAAATATTGGTGTTTTGTAAAACTCAGTGTTACATGTAATGTATGACAAGTCGGTGTTGTGTGAAAGGAATGTTTGACTTAGTGTATTGAAAAAAAATATTGAAAATTAATTCATTCAGAAAAAAAGTTCCAGAAAAACTCAAGGTGTTACATTCTACCACCTTTAAACTGAATTTCTCCATCAAAATTCTTCATTCTAGTACAAAAAAATGAGGACACTTTTTCTTCATAATATCCTTAAGTTCTCATGTAGCTTCTTCTAATTGGAGATTTATCCACAAAACATTAACCTAGTGAGTGGTATTATTTCGTAGAAATTTCACGATACGATCCATAATTTCAATTGGATTCTCCTAGTATGACAGATCATGCTTCAGAGGTATGAACTCTGAGTTTAGTACATGTGAAGGGTTAGGTATGTACTTCTTTAGTATAGATACATGGAACACATCATTGACTTGAGAGATATTTGGAAGATGTTACAGGTGATAGGTTACATTCTCGATACGTTCAAGAATCTCAAAGGGGCCAATATACTAAGGGATTCGTTTCCCTTTCTTCCTGAATATCATAACCTTATTCCAGGGAGAGATTAATAGAAACAACTCCTCGCTAACTTCAAATTCTAGATCAAACTGATGCTTATCATCATAACTTTTCTGCTAACTTTGATCCCCCTTGATATGTTGTGGAATGGCTCTAAACTTCTCTATAATTTCTTCAGTGATCTCAGATCCCAACATCTTTCTTTCTCTAACTCTATTCCAACTTGTTTGAGATCTAATTTTCTTCCCATAGAGGGATTTATAAGGTGTCATAAAAATGCTTTAGTAAAATATATTGTTGTAAGAAAACTCAACTAGAGAAAGTGGTTTATCCCAACCACATTTTAAATCTAATGAAAATTATATCAACATGTCCTCTAGGGTTTGAATTTTCTTTCAGATTGACCATATTTCTAAGGATGATAAGTATTGTTGAAACTCAATTATGTATCAAGTTCATTTTGAATACTTAACCAGAATTTTGTGGTAGACCTCAAATCCTGATTAAATATAATGGAATGTGGTACTCCATGTATCCTTACCACTTTCTTAATGTATATCCTAGAAAGATGATCCAGAGATAAATCTTCTCTGAAATAAATGAAATGTGTTGACATAGTAAGGTGATTAATTACCACCAATATAGCATTAAAACCATTAGAGGTTTTGGGTACTCCAATTATAAAATCCATAGTGATATTATCTCATTTCCATTCTGGTATGGGTAATCGATGCAACATCCCTTTATAATTTTTTATTTCATCCTTAACATACTAGCATACTAAGCACGGAGATACAAACTCTATAATATCTCTTTTCATGCCATCCCAAAAGAAATATTCTTTCAATTCCCAATACATCTTTTTTACGTCCATGTGGAATAGAGAATGAAGAACAATGATCTTTCTCTAGTTTCTCCTTCATGAAATCAAGTTTTTAATAAACACATTTATATTTCTTGAACCTTATCATTCCATACGGATCATGTTTAAATTCAGGAAGATTTATAACTTTATTTTGTATCCCAACATAATACTTCTCCACCTCCTTAATCTTCACATAGAGAAAGGTTTGAACATTAATTTGAGAAAGATAGTATTTTCTCATTCCTTCAGTATTTCTAGATCCATCCTTTGGAAATATATAAATATTGGTTCTTTTGTGATCCTCATTAGGGATAATATTTGACAATCTTTTTGACTTAAATAATCTTCCACCTCGTTCGATTTCCCAGTGTTGTACTGTATTGAGTAGTTATTATCCTTTATCAACTCCATCCATCTTCTCTAATGCATGTTCAACTCCTTTTTTGTGAATATATTTTTCATATATTTATGACAAATATATATATATATATATATAAAATTTATCTATAAAAATAGTGACTCTATATCATTAATTAAAAAAATACAACTACTAACTCTAAATCACGAGTTGTGTAATTTTTCACATGAATATTCAATAGTCATGGGTCATAGTCATAACCTTGTTATTATCCATAATAACACATCAAAATACATTCCTATATGCATTACTATAGTTTACAAGCCCTTCTCCAATATAGCTTAATTTATGCCCAGATGCATTAACCAACCTTTTATTTAGTTACATGAAATTATCCTCACATTCATTTGTCTAGAATAACTTCACACCATTCTGAGTTAACATGATCAACGGATTAGATATTCTGGAGAAATGTTCTACAAACCATCAATAATATCCATATAATCCAATAAATCTATGGATCTCATTCACCATGGTTATTCTAGCCCAGTATTCAGTAGCCTCCATCTATAATGGATCTATTAGAATACCATCTCCTGAGATTAGGTGACCCAAAAATGAAACCTTTTGTGACCAAAATTCTCACTTTGTAAATTTTTCATATATTTTATCCTTCCTTAGTTTCTTTTGTAAAATTATTAATTGGTCTTCATTCTCTTCATTTTACTTTTAATCGACAATAATATCATCTATAAAGACTACCAAAAATGGATCAAGGTAAACTCTAAATACTCTATTAGATAAATCCATGAAGAAAATAGGTGCATTAGTAGGAAAAAATAATTATTATATATTCATAGTGTCCATACCTTGTATGGAATGTTGTCTTCAGTATATTCTCCTTCTTGAACCTCAATTGATGATATCCATAATGAAGGTCAATCATGGAAAAATTATTGAGCTCTGCGTAGTTGATCAAACAAGACATCAATATGAGGAAGATGATACTTATTCTTGATTGAGATCTTGTTCAAATCCTAATAATAAATATAGAGTCTCGTTGATACATATTTCATTTTAAAAAAAAGAACAAGTTCACCCCAAGGTGACACACTTGGCTTAATGAATCCCTTGTCAATGTTTTCATATAGTTTCTTTTTCAACTCTAGAAACTCAATTATTTCCATTCTATTGGGAGTCTTTGAAATTAGTGTGGAACCAGGTATGAGTTCTATTGAGAACTCAAATTTATTTTTTGGCGGAAGGCTAGTAAAATATTTTGGAAATAAATCCATAAATTCACAAAAAAATTGGGATATCATTAATGTCGATTTTCTCCCGAAACCATTTGGGATAAATATCCCATCTGAATGGGAATTAGGACCCATACAATGGACTTAATCTCCATAGGAAGTTCATACATATCGTCACATTTATGGAAGATCAAAGGAGGGTCTGAAATATCAAATGTAACTTCCCATCCTAATCAATTCATGTAATAATTATGTAGAGAAATCCAATACATGTCTAAGATGACATAAAATTCAACCAAATGAAGAATTAAAAGATTTGAAGGAAGCACATTCCCAAAAACATCAATAAAATAGAAATCATAGACTTGTGATATGATCATTACACCATTATAATATTCACTACAAATTCTATATCTAATCATTTTATTGGATTCTTAACACCCATAGAAAATTCTTTAGACAAGAAAGAGTGGGTAGATCAAGATTCAAATAAGACATTAGTAGTTCTAGAGTAGATGTAAAGAGTACCTTTAACCATTTCATTATCACACCCCATATTAAAAAGAATGGTTGAATGAGATTTTCCCTTATCACATGGTTTAAGAGGTTACTGACATAAATCATCATTACTAACCCTTGGGTTTGGTAAATGGTTAGAATAATTTACATTCTCCATACGCTTGTAGAATTGAATCATGGGAGGTTAATTATATGCTACTTTTTCTCCATTCACACCATTAGTTAACTTATTCCAATCAATTTGGCAATAAAATTCCCAATGGAATTTCCTTCTACACTAAAAATATTTATTATACCCCTTATGAAAATTTTCTCCAAGATTCTTCACACACTTAGATAATAAAGGAAATCTCATCCTCTTCTCTTCATGGTTTTTAGAGTTTCCTATAAAATCCATCTTCATTTTATTATCAAAACCATGGGATTTATATGTAACTCTAACCTTAATTTTAACCTTGATTTTAAAATGCACAATTTCATCATAGCTAATAAAATATCTTATATCCAACTCCCTTTTGAGACTTGGATTTGAGCCACTGAAGAACCTATCAAGATTAATTTTTGGTTGGATAATAATTTCCTAAGAGTACCTCGTATGCCTCATGAAATTTTCCTTATAGATACTAATTGATTCATCATACTTTTTCTTCAACTCAAGGAACTATTTCCCATATTTGTTCGAAGAATCCAAGGAAAGTACTTATTGAAAAATAAGTTATTGAACTCATCCCAATCTAGGGATTCAATTTCTGCCTGCTACCTTGTATTCTTAATTAGAGTCCCCCACTAGTATGTTTCACCTTCTAACATATAAATAGCCATAATGAATTTATTATTATCCAAAAATCGGATAATGGAGAATATATTTTAAGTAGTATGGATCCATTGTTTAGAAAAAAGTGGATCAGAATAGCCTCTAATGGAATGTGGATGTTTCATTAGAATGACTACACTGAAATTGTTCCCTCTTTTTCTCATTAGAAATTCCACCATGATTTATATCTTGAAAATGATGTGTGAGCATATAAACAATATTTTTTATTCCAAAACCCATAGAATTAATTTTCTCTAGAGAAAAATTGTTGCATTGTCTATTGGAAGAACCATTAGTGTGATTCTTTTGGGTTACATCCATTGACTAAAACAAAAATCATAGAGTAAGAAACTATTCTCATAACGAGGAACTAGATAATCATGAAAATTCACATAAACTATGTATAAGTTATGAATCCTTATTTAATATATGATACCTTAGGTTTATGATAGGTTATTTATAGTCATATTCTATTCAAATCCTTCATAATGGTTTAGGATTAATTTGTGAATTTCTAAAACATATCACCTCAAAGTGTCAAACCGGGTGTGCACCAAGGCCCATTATCATATACTAAATTACCATAATACAGACCTGAGATATCTTGTCATAGTTGTTACCCCTTGGTACATTCATTCCAATTCCACATCCACTTTTAATTTCCATATAGAGATTTTTTTATAGGAAACAAATCACTCTATAATTTTCAAAAATTCCAAGATAGTTTTCCAAACTTTTCTTTATCCTTAGACATGTCTTTAGAGTTATCACAAAGGTTTTATCATCCTAGTTTATAAATTTTAAGTAAAAAAGTTTCTCTAATACCAACTATAATGGGCTAGTCTTGACATAAATTAATATTACATAACTTTTTTGGAATACTTAAAACAAAATGCAAACAAAAACCCAAAGACAGTACTAGTCTAGTTTCTTTGGATACATGGAAACATGATCATTATAATATAAGTGAAATACATTATCTCCTACTAGGTTCTTATTGACTATCACCCTTCTTAGAAACATCATACATAATACATATCTTTATAAAATAGGGATGTAAACCTATAAAGGGGTGGGGATAGATGCTTAGTAAGGGTAAACAAGGGAGACATGTAAGCATAAACATAATAATAGGAGTCTGAGAATGTGATCAAAATGTTTCAATATCATACCCTACATATCAAATATCATAAACATGAATCATGGAATAATTAATAAATGTTAATAAGACATTAATTATAAGGAAATAAAGAACATAACCCATGAAATCATAATAGAGTAATAAAACATGGAATTATGTCAGACACATAAGCATATAATATTATTTCCATATTATCCAAGGCATCACTACAAAGACCTTCCTGGTAGTATGGGTTCAATCCCCATACCATCTTGGTAGTCATGTTTCACTCCCATGGCCATATTAGTAGCATGAGTTCACTCATAATACCATCTTGGTAGTAATTGTTCCTTGCCATGGCTATCTTAGTAATCAAGGTTCACTCCCAAGAATATATTAGTCTATCTCATGAGATATAAATCCGTACCCAATAAATTGGTGTGAGATATAGGTCCCACCCATCTCATAATTAAATCATACATACATGTTCCATGAAATCATAAAAATCATATCATAACCCATGAAATAAAATTGTAATCACAAATATGTAATCATATTATAACATGTTAAAAAAGATACAGGTTTCATAATCATTTGATCAAAAACATAACACGTGAAAGAAAAATAGATTTCATAAACATTTAACCTGTGAAAATGAAAAGGGTTTCACAAATACCATGACATCAATAATAAAACCATTCAAATAAATAATATGTATGGAGCCTTTAGATCATTTCTAATGAATGCATGAGTAACATCAATAGATGTTATCTTTGATGGGAAATAATTTTGAAATATATTTTAAAAACATTTCATGAGGAAAATATCCTTATTCTTTGAAAAATAATTTTTAAAACCTAAAACCTTTTGAAAACTATTTTAATTTAAAATAAAATTGAAAACATGTAACTAAATTTTGAAAAAAAATTAAAACCATTTTCCTGAAAACTTATAAATAAGTTTTAAAATCATTTTAAAAATGTTTTCCGTGAAAAAATAAAATATACTCATAAAACCTTTTAAAACATAAACCCAATTAAAGAAATAACATTGAATGGATATGTAAATACACATAAAATTTAATAATAAGAATTATATAATACATCCATGATTAGTATATACACCAGACAAAATAAAACAGCGATGAATGTGGCTTGTATTTTAGAGATATAAAAAGTGAGATGAAATTCGATTAAATTGTTTTTTGACTCTCTTCATACTCATAAAAACATCATATATAATAAATATAAGTTTATTATAAATCTATAACAGAATAATATTCATATAGATAATATCATATATGGTTTTATTATGACTTTATATTACCTTTTTATAAACAATTCTATGTTATGGTTTCACTTCGGGTAACATTCTCTTTGTTTTTTGCATGTGCCTTAATTTTCTATATACTTTGTCCTTATAATTATATCATGACTTACCTAATTTAAATAATCATATAAATGTTATTAATATTCAGTTTATGTGTATTATAATAGTTTATTGTATATAGAAGTTTGAAATGGAATACACTGTTCATGGTGATGGTAAGTCATACGTACACATGATCGTTGTTTCCATTTTATTATCATATAATAAGAAATAGAGTAAATGAAAGATAAGTGTATATAAATATAATTATTATATCATATATATCATATAATTTCACTAAACACATCCTTAATACATTATATGTAGTGTGTAAACGAATCACATCGCTTTGAGGGGGTGGTAGTTCACACTTCCTCAAACAAAATTACCATATTTACACAAGAAGGAAAGTATAAATATATGTTTTTTAAAATAAATAAATAAGTTTAAAGAAATTATAAATATAATAAATATTACATAAAACATATTTTTCATCATAATTTTCACTGTGAGAGGTTGTACAAGAATAATGAACAATCATCATTTTGTGAGGCAGTACTTCACCGTACACATAAACAGTATGTTCATTACCCATTAGATGGATGTGTGTGTATGTATATTTCTAAATATTAGTGTAAAAATATGTTATTATACTTTATATACTGGATTTTTTGTATAATAACTAAATAATAATAGTGGAGGGTATGGAGAATAAAAATAAGATAAAGGAGCTTTAGGTGGGATGTTATCACTTTTTTGGGTAACTCTTTTTTGTTTTCACCAAAGGACTTCCTTGGATTGATTTATCACAAAATTAATGATTAAATAAGGAATGTATGAATCTTTAGTAACAATTTGGGTAGATATTGGTTGAAATTAATTGTCTTGATAGGTGTGAGGAATCGGGAGGAAGGCCTTTTATAGTGGAGGAGGAATGGCACTCTTGTAATATTTTGGAAAAAGGGAAACCCCATCAACATTTTTTTATTCAAAGTGAATCAAATAATATTATAAAGTCTATTAAATTGAATATAGGATAGAATTATATCTAGTAAATGGATTTTTTACATGTTTATAGGTTGTTTTGGGCCTTAAGGTTATGGTTTAGTCCCTTATTAAGCTTAATTTAACCTTAAACATTGTAATTAATTTTAATTCCTTTGACTAATATTTTTTGGTCAAAAACTAAGTTGAAATAAATTATAAATGATTATTATTCCAAATATGGAATCCATTTTTAAAAAATCAAAAAATATAAGTGTTATAAATTAATTTAAATATAATCCCACAGACGGGACAACAATGTCAGTTTTTAAAGTAAACATGTTCAAAAGTTTTATATGTTTTTATAGTCAATTTCAAATTGAAATTAATTCGGATAACCCAAATTGGATTTAATGATTAATATTTAATATAATTAAAATTTGAAACTAACTTAAAATATAATTTAATTATATTAATATAATAGATGAAAAATCATATTTGAGTTAAATTTTAGTATTTTTAACTATTCATTTAAAAAATGAAACATCACAGAAAAATAGCAAAAAAAACCCTGACCAAATTTTTAGGTTTATATTTAAAAAACTTAAGTTAATTTTGAGATATAAATTTTATAAGTGTAAAAATTTAGATTTATTGTAGGTTCTCCATCAAAATATGGTAAAAGTACCTTAATAAAAATATAGGTTTTTATGTATAAAATTGGGTTAATTATTATCATAAGTTTATTGAACCAATTGGATTAATATAAAAATATATTATTGAATATATAAAATATATATATATATGACATTAATATGACTCGCTAAATGTAATTAATATAATTTATTACGTTAAAACAACTTTGTGAACATAAAAAATAGTTTTTTGTTAAAATATCCACTTTATATTAAATTGGATCATTGTAAAAAATGAATTTAATTTTATATATTTGTTAACAATATGTTTTAATAAGTTATTAATTACTATTCATAACTTCTAACTTAACATCTATGTTAAGTCTTAATATATAATATTTTAATTAAATGTTCTTTTTGGTAAAACCCAGTGTTGTGTGTAATGTACGCCAATTTAGTATCATGTGAAAGGAATGGTTGAATTAGTGCATAAAAATTATTAGTAAAACTTTATTCATTTGAAAAAAATAAATGAAAACTCAGGGTGTTTTACCAAGTTCACTATAAAACCCATTATCATAGGATTCCATCCATGTTTTTCCATATAAGGAACTCAAGTATCGATATTGGCATAGTATAATTCTAAAACCCTTTGAGCATGTCCATGGTAAACTGAATAGGTAACCAAGTATAAATCATTGAATGGTATGGAAATATTTCCCACTAATCCCTTACAAGGTAATCCACTTGTGAACAATGTATTTTTCATTGGTAAAGTAAACTACACAGTGACCTCAATCAAGGTATTCTACAAAAGAAACCACACATCACCCCTAGTGTGTTCCAATTGAATTACAATTTATAATTTTTATACTCAATGATCCCATCTAAGGAATCCTTAATTGGGACCCTTTTATAACCCTCAAATTAGTGTAAATTAATGTCCATAACTGTCATTATACTCACACAATTCAAAAAATACAGTTTTTCCATGTTGTCCACCTCATTTAATATATTTAATTCAATCTAAAATATGAAAAAAAATATTCAATACACATGGCCATCTATTTTTCTATGATTCAATTAAAAATTAATTAAATTCATAATGTAAAATTTAACACACCTCAATTGGTGGTTAAATTTATTTACAAGGCATGAAGCTCTTAGGCCTTTAAATAATAAACACCCATATGGGTGGCTTATATCAAGGTGGATAACCTATGATATTTATTTTTGGATTTCTAGGGAAACTATAAGAATATAAAAATAATTTTATTTAGTTAATTACACATTTTGGAGGTGTTTCCTGAAGGGTATGATGTTCGGGACAATGGAACCCCATATAAAGCATCCAAAATTTAGGGAAAAAGAACTAGACCACCTACCTTAGGTTGGTAGATGAACCTTTATCTGTTATCAGCTTCATATTTGAAATATAATGAAAGAAATTGGAAAATTAAAAAAATCAATAAAGATAAATAATATTAGATCACTCCAAAATAAAACAAAATATGGAGAGTTCAACCAATAAAAGTAATAATATGAATAAAGATCTTACCATTGGATCTGAAATTCAATTAATAGTGAAGGAACCAGACATAGGATAAAGAACCAAGATCAAAGCCTAGGTTAGAATAAGGGGAAGAGCTCCCATGGTTGGGAGAGGCCCTTCATGTTTATGCGGAGAAAAATAAGGTATATAACATTAATTAAGGAAGACGAAAATATTATTCTCATAGTTTTTAAGATACACAAAATTTGGCCATACGATTTTCAAAACCATGTGCTTAAACCATGCAACCCCACTAGTTAAACGGCATTAAGAGTGTGGAATTGGGTGAACAGTTTGGAAAAACTATTAAAACCCTTCCAACCCACTATAGGACCCTTCGTGTCCATGAGTTTTGAAGAGCACAGTTAAAAATAATTTTGATCCCCTTTATAGTTTACTATAGTACCTTCATGGTTGGGAGGCATGATAAACACTAATTGTGGTCTAACTATGAGTCTTAGTTTGTCCTTCCAATATATGGATCTCTAGGTTCTGAACAATCCTTGGATTCTCCAAAACCACTCTTCATTCTCTTAGACACATTACTTAATATAACATTATGTTCTTTATAATATATTAATTATCTATACCACTTTGAAAAATATTTTATGTTACAACCTTCCCTCCTTAATACTAATCTTCCATGAGTTTCCCTTTCGAAGGTGGTGAAACATCATTCGGGAAATGATCTAGAAAGTGAGCATGTACATAGGCCTCCAGCTCCCAAGTTTCATCTTTTACATGGTTTGGCTTCCATAGCACACATACCTAAGGAACTGTTCTTCCTCTAAGATCCTTTGTGGTCTAATCAATGATTCATACAGGATGCTCCTCAAAGAATGAATCTACCTCCAGATCAATATCCTCAAAATCAAATGAATGAGATAGTTGATAATAATAATGGTGAATTTTCAATAAATGGAAGACATCATGAATGGCATGGTACCTCTAAGGTAAATCCAACCAGTAGGATACATTTCAGGCTCTCCCCAAGATCTCAAAAGTCCCAATATAACTTGGTGATAGCTTTCCCTATCTATGAATCCATCTATGACTGAATCTAGAAGAAAATATCATAAAAATCCATGTCATATCTTGAACTACATAGAATGAATTTGATGATTGGTATAAGAATTATACCTATAATAATATGTATCCATACACATATGAATAATATTAGCCTATTTTTAGGTCTCTTGAATGAGATGATGTCCCAGTATCACTACCATAATTACCTATATCTAGTACAAGGGTAAAAGAAACAATATATCTTATAGGTCCTCATTGGGATCTATTTGAATAGTTTCATGAAATCTATTATTATAGAAAAACATTTTGAGTGGTTGGTTTTTTCCAAGAATCTCCAGAATAATGGTTGCATGCTCAGATCTAGCCCTCTAACACCCATATCATACACATGGACTGACCGTCGATATGAGGGTGGTATGTTGTACTCAGAATCACCTGCAAGCCCATTCTCCAAACATTTCTTGAACCATGATGTAAAATGACAATCTCTATCTTGTATTTTATAATGGGGAACACCATGAAGCAATAAAATATCCTAAATGTAAAACCTCACAATTACTTCTACCGAAATGGTCTCATTGATAGGAATAAAGTTATTGACCTTAGTCAACCTATTAATGACCACCCATATTGTATCATTAGCTCAAGGGTCTCTTATAAATACCATTATGAAATCTATGGTGACATCATACAATTTCCTCTTTGGAATAGACAAAGGATGTAGAATTCCATAAGGTCATAGCTTTTTTTCCATCACCTACATATAGGTGGAAAACTATGTGATAAAAACTTAAATTTTCCTCTTCATACCTACATACCAATACTGAAGAAATATGTATAGATACATCATGATACTCCTTCTTTATAGTACCCAAATAGAGGCATGATACTCACATATCAATTCATCACATATGTCCACAAGCACCCAAACAAATATATAAAATTGTGGGATCACATCTTCATTGATAACCAAACTAGGTGGTGGTTCCTCAACTAAGACACCCTCCCTTGGGACTAGGACCTCAGGATCTGAAATTTGTCTCATCCTTACACATTTTCAAATGAATTATATCACTTCCATATATAATAAAATAATATTCCCATTATATTCCTAACCCTCTAAGTGTATCTCAAAAAATAGGTCCATCAACAACCATTGACTACTAGACTATGGGATAAAAAGTGTCTATGTTTTCCAGATCATCAAATAAACTACTAAATTTCCCTTTTTAGGAGTATAGTCAAGCTCAAATTTAAATGAATTTAGGATTTATACCTACCTCTGCTACCTGGGATTCAATTATCACGTTCAATGAATGTATTGAAGACATTTATGGTATGTGTAATCGAATAACCATTCTCCTAATAGATAATTTATACAATAATGTAAATCATAAACCAAAAATACAAGATTTAGGTCATGAATAGGGTAATTTTTCCCAGGTGGTATTAGATGGAAGGATCCATATGCTGCAACTTTATCTCCCTATGTTGGAACTAAATTTATCCTAATTCCTGATGCATCAATATAATATGTTTAGATTTTTCCTCTCTCTGGAAGAATTAGTATCAGTGAAAAAGTAAATATTCATTTGAACTCATGAAAGGATATACCACATGATTCATATTATAAAAATGTAACACCTTTTTTAGTGAAGATCGTAAGAGGAATTTATAGACGTGAAATGTTCTGAATAAAATTCCTATAATAGCTAGCCATCCCCAAGAAACAACACATCTCAAAAAAAATATTGGGATTCCCCTAGGAAACTATAGCTTTTTCCTTATCTGGGTCAATATATACTCTTTCCTCTAAGATGATGTTACCCAGGATGTGAACCTCATCAATCCAAAAGTGTAATTTGTTGAGATTATAATATAACTGGTTCCCTGTAAATGTTTTTTGAATAATCACAATATGGTTTTTAATGGGTGTGTCATATGTGAGAATACACTCTGATATCATCCATGAAGACTAAAAAAAATTAATCTAGATACATTTGGAAACCCAATTCATCAGGTCTTTGAAAACTTTTGTTTTTTTTCATAAGACCAAATGGAATAACCAGATAGTCATATAATCTCTTTTATGGAAGGTTGTACATGGAATTTATGATGGCCAAACATGCACCTGATTTTAGGTTTTCCTCAAACCGATCTTGGAAGAAACTATTCATCCTTAGAGCTGGTCAAAAAGTGATCTATTTGAGGAAGTGGATACTAGTTCATAATAATAAGATGGTTCAACTGATGATAATCTACAAAAATACTGAGTTTTATATTCTCTTTCTTGTAGAATAGCACATGTGAAAATTGTGGAAAAGTATTAGGTTATATGAAACCCTTATATTCCAAATACTCTATATTATTTATAAGTTCCAAAATCTCATTTGCTTCTATAAAATAAGGAGGAATGGTCATTGGTTCTTCTCCTAAAACTAGATCAATAGTAAACTCCACTTCACTCACAGGAGGTAATCCATAAAATTATTCGAAGAATATGTCCTTGAAATGATCCAATACTAGAGATAAATCTATAAGAAATATTCTCTAATTAGTTATAAAAAGACTAGAAATATTGTCTTCTACTCCTCCTAGCCCATGATGATCTGGTCAAGCTCAAATTTCTTTGACATCCCAATTACCCTTATGAATATAAATACCACCCTTGGGTGATGTGAAAGACACCCTTTGGTGATTGAAGTCAACATGATCATGATAAGTTACTAAACAGTCCATCTTGTGTATGTTGTCAAATCCCATAATCTTGGGGACAAAAAAATAATCCAAAAATATAACCACTTATCGCAAGTGTGGATCCCTTATATCATCATATTATCTCAGTTCAGGTTCCAAATGTTGTGTTGAGAGTCATCAAGCCACAAAATTTCCATATTTCTAAGCTCATACTTTCTATAATATCCACAAATATAAAAAAATGTGGAGTTCCTATATCATATAAGGACAAAACTAAATTAGTGGCTACTAAAATAGTACCTCAAACTATAGAAATACCTGGACTCTACTCATATATATTAGGATTTACTATAGATATATTTCTAGATCCAATACCCTGAGATATAACCTGACTAACCTACATAGGTCCCCTCTATTGTAACTATATATATGAAGCTTGGATATCTTTTACATGTCCATATCCTCATCCTAATCGACCAGGATTAGTTTAGCTCCCTTCTTGATGTAGAGAAACTAATCTTGTTCCTAAATGTGGAGCCAGTTCAGATCCTATATCAATTGGAACTAGAGGGAAAGTTTGGTAGAAACACCAAAGGTTTCCCATATTTTGGAAAGCATGACACTCAATTGGGTCCTTCATACACTATGGATTCTTATAGAATTCCCTATCACCACATCGATACACTACGTAACGGTTAGTTCATCCCATCTAATTAGCACTTCCCACATGAGCAGACTCAAAGTGACATTTCTTACAGTTATATGAACCAACTCCCTATATTGAGGCTAAATATCCCTAGAACACACCAACATCGTCTCTAGGTTTCCACTCGGTGATGATTTCCTAGATTATTGTCAATTAAATGGTGGTCAATAGAAAGATATGTACCTGTAATCTAATGGTGTATGTAATCCCATCCTAAAACTATTTTTTTTTCAAATCATCTTCAAAACGTGACTATGTGAAACTCTGAATCATGGTTAAACATGAAGAATATTCAATATTAAAAATATAACCCTATTATAGGTTCATAAATTCTCTATAATGGACATTTCATAGAATCTAAGGGTAGAAGTATTCATAGAAGGTTGTTTGGATGTCTGCCCAAATCATAACCTAATATCAATCAGCTTATGTAATAATTTACCACAAAATCATAGTAGAATCATGAAGCATATAAGTCATAAGCTTTACCCTCAACCTTGGAGGCATCTCCAAATGTTTATAGATGGATAACATGGCCTCTATCCATGAATCAGTATCCTAAGGACTATCATCCCCAGAGAAAGTGGGAGGATGTTGCTGCTGAAATTCTCACATCAACTCTTACATATCAGGGGTAGGTCACAGATCTCCCTATATAGACTACATGAAGTAGAGAAAGCTCTCTTAGAACTAAGCATCAGTTCTTCAAGGATGAATAGCGGGAGGTTCCTCAAGTGGCACAACTAGAGTAAATACTGGTGTCTCAGGGCTCACCACATTCGGATCAGGGTCATTACCACCCTGCTTGTGTACACCTTGACGATATCATGGCTTCATAGCTCAACAATTCCCAAAAACAACCTTTATATAATATTTAACACAGTTTGGATCACATATATCATACTAGGATAGGTACCTACCTTCCAATATAAGAGTCACACCCCTTTCCTTCTTCGAAATCTAGGTCAAGGTGATAATAATGATAAAAAACATTATAATAGAAACTAATTATAGCCAACTACTAAGGTCGGGTCAGGGTCAGGGTCTCACATTATGTAGTAGAGCTCTTGAAATATGGAGTTTCAATTGTAAGGTATATATTAAAACAACCATTACATTACAATATTCATCCCCATTTAATATTAATAATTTTTATTTATTAATTTGAATATAATTAAGTACTTACTCATTTATATATATATATATATATCACAGTCCACCTAGATACATCACCATTCCTAATTTATAAAGGTGTAACGTTTATAATTTTTAATTGGTATGTCATGTTACTATGACCAAACCCTTATATCCTATATCAGGATGTAACATGACGTATAAACTTATTGGATTAGATAAATTACCCTTCCCAATTTATAGAAGTACATGATTTATAAATTATAATTGTCATTCATTTAATCAAAATAATTTAATGCTTCATCCCATGGAACCAATGGTCCATGGATAAAACATAAAAAAGGTCTTTAATTAAGGTGTCTCCATCAATCTATATGAGAAAACACCATTTGAGTTGATGCATAATGTAAAGACCCGTAAAATTCAAGGGAAATTTTTTTCTTAATTTTCTTTAGAATTTTACAAGAGCGCGGTTTCAGACGGCACCTGATTCCGAGGCCCGGAGTGCCCGGAATTAATTTCCGAAGTATGGCTCGGGTACGTTCAGTGAACGAACGAGCGGGAATTCCTAACTTTTGATCCGGTGCTCGGAATTGAAATCCGAGGGCACCGATGAACTCGCAGCGCCGATATTCGCTTAACGAGTCCTTTTCGTGAGTTGCGTTTGTTGCGGGTTGAAAGTTAGTATTGGGGTTTTTCAGTTAAGTTAAATAAAATTTGTGTAAGACAAATTTTATTTTAACTTATCAAAGGAGGTTGGGAGTGGGACCCACACCCACTTAACCTCCCTTGGGAGGATTAAGTGTGGTGGGGCCCACACGAGCCCCTAAACCTTTCAAATCCTCCCAACTCCTTTAACGCCCCTCTTAATTGGCTTAAGTTACTCTTATTTAATTATGGGAGTTAAGTCTTTTTGAATTTCAAACATTGAAATTCTTTTGTGTTATGTGTTAATAAAATAAGAGGTAGTCTTATTTTATTTGGAGTTCTTTGTTTGTCATTTTGAGAGCTCCCTCTTCATCTTCAAGCTCTGACGAAGAACGAAGAACGCTCAAACTCCGACGAAGAGCGACGCCCCTCTTCTTCGTCCTCGGTGTCAACAAGAGGGAACGCCGCACCCTCCTCGGGCCTTCTTCGTCGGCAAACGAAGATCCGCCAACGACGTGTCTCTTCGGGCATATCTCTTCGTCAACGGATTTGACGAACGACGACCGCGACGCCCGACCTCCGTGACGCCATCTTCCGCGGAACGTAGACGAATCTTCGAATCTTAACCCGAGGTAGGGGTTGTTGGTTCATTATTTAATTATTCTTTTTCTTGAACGTGGATCTCGCATGTCTAACTTGTTGCTTGAATGTTTAAGTTGAATTGTTTATTTTAACGTGAGGGGGGCCGGACCGCATGAACACGGCCGAACCCCCCTCCATCGTTCATGTTTATTCATGCGGGTGGAAGCAAGTGGCGTGGTGCCGTCGCACCACGCGGATGAACGTGCAAATATCTTACGCGATGCCGTCGCACGCACCATGGAAGAAACAACAAGAACGCGACGCCGTCGCGCCGCGTTGAAGAAATATCATGGCACGGCGAAGGGGCGCGGTGCCGTCGCACCACGCCGGATGACGAACGCCGCGGCCGGTTCCGGGCCGCGGCGGGATGAGGAGACTGCGGCCGGTTCCGGGCCGCGGCAGGACGAGAAGACCGCGGCCGGTTCCGGGCCGCGGCGGAAGAGGAGACCGGCGGCCGGGCCGCAGGCGTCGGAAGTCAAAGGCGGGACCGGAATTTCCGGTCCCGTTGGTAATAACCGGCCGGCCAGCTGGCCGGCCGGATGACTTAAAACCGGGGAATTTAATTCCCCGGCCGGTTCTTTAAAACCCCCCTCATAATGAGGGGGGGCGGTTCCATGGAAGGGGGGGGCAGCAGCCCCCCGGTTTAATTCAAAACTGGCGCCCACGTGGGGGGCCGATTTGCTGCAAACGGCGCGGCAAAGCCGCGCCGCCCTTCTGAAGAGCGGGGGCTTAGCCCCCCGCGTGCGCTGCGGCCCGCCGCCGCCATCGCGGCCCGCCGCCGCCGCCACCGCGGCCCGCCGCCGCCGCCGCCCCCGCGGCCCGCCGCCGCCGCCGCCACCGCGGCCCGCCGCCGCCGCCGCCGCCGCACCGCCGCGCCGCCGCGCCGCCGCCGCCGCGCCACCGTCACCGCCGCCGCCGGCCGCCGCGCCGCCGTCGCGCCGCCCCAGGGGGGGGGGGGGGGTCGGGCCGGGTCGGCCCGGACCCGGACCCCCCCGTTTCGAACCAGATTTGGTTTTTGGCCCATAACTTGAGCCTCGGACCTCCGATCGACGAACCGTCTGCGGCAACGCGATCCTTGGATCGAGACGGTCGTTTTGATATATCGCACTCAAGGTTTAGGTTAACTTTGAGTTCGGCCGGGTTGGTTCGTTCACGAAACCAATCGGGCCTTCGGAGCGGAAACGCTCATATCTTGAGCTACGGACGTCCGATTGACGCGCCGTCAGTCGCGTTGTGTTCCTCTTAGTGAGACGGATCTTTTGGCATACTCCGCCCGAGGTTTGGACGCAGGTGGAGTACGGTCGGGTTGGTTTTGCCTTAAAAACCAACCGGGCCCCGGAGACGAAAATGCCAATAACTCTCAGACCGGGCGTCCGATCGACGCGCCGTCTGTTGCGTTGAGTTCCTGTTGTCGATACGGAACTTTTGGATACATCAACTCTGGTCTTCATGACAGTTGATGTATCAGCCTCTCGGCTCGTGGAGCGGACCCTCCGTACGAGCTTGCTGTGTGCGGGAACCCTAGTGCTGGCTGCGACTGTTCTACTGCTACGACTGCTACTGTGACTGCGACGACGACAGTACAGAGATCCTGTGTGGATTCGACGACGACAGTGCAGAGATCCTATGTGGATTCGACGACGACGACTACAGCACTCAGCGATCCTACGTGGATCAGTGCTACAGGTCCTGTGTGGGCCCGATCCTGTGTGGGTCCTTGCGCTCAGCGGTTCTGTGTGAGCCAGCGCCTACAGGTTCTGTGTGAGCCCGATCCTGTGTGGGTCTTCTGCGGGGGTTAGTTACCTATCGATCCTTCGTGGGTCCGACGACTTAGATGGATCAGTGATCATCTTTATCGTCCTTGAAGAAGTACACCTGTGTGAGCTAAATCCTGTTGTTTTCCTGTGTGGATTGTGTTGTGCAATCCTGTGTGGATTATGTTTTGCTTTCCTATGTGGAATACGTATACTTTCCTTCGTGGACTGAGTTGTACTTGGGCTCGGAGGTTGGAGCGTATTTTAATTGATGACTTAGGTATATGTATGGGCATATACCTAAGCAGTGTCGGATGTTACTTCGTGATTGTTACTTTTCTTCGTGGTTTATCCTTTGTGGATTTGAGAGACCTTCAGGGGTCTCGGGGTCCCTACTGAGTAGCTTATACTCACCCCTGCACGGGATTTGCCCGCACTACGTTGTGTTGGTTGCAGACGAAGGACAGCGTTGACCTTAGCTGAGGCTTGCAGAGCGGGACGGTACCCGGAGGTGGACCACTGGGCGGGACGTGCTCGGAGCGGACGGCGGGACCCGTGGAGCAGAGGAGCTATCTGTACCCACCCTTCAGGTGGGATTTCCAGTGGACAGCTCGGAGTAGCAGCTTTTACTTTTCAGTTGTTGTTTTTCCCTTTTCGAGTTGTACTTTACTTTCAGTTTGGGTTTGTATACTGGCCCATTTACTTCTCCGCACTTTCAGTTGTACTCTGCTTGCTTAGTGTTTACTTTCCGCTTGTTTACTCTGTGGTGTGTGTTTATTTTTCAAAGGCAATGCCTTCCCTTTTTACTGGGATTTACGCCTTGGTGCTAGTCGCCAGCCCCTGGCCTATGGAAGGCGGGCTTGGGGTAGTCACGGCACGGACCCCGAGGGCGGGTCGTGACAAATTGGTATCAGAGGAGTTCGGTTCTACCGCGAACTCTGATCTTTTCTATGTTAAGAAATAATGTTTAGCGTATTGAGTGTGGTTATCAGTCCAGGGAGTCCAGTGTTGGTGCGGCGGCCGACGTATCCGTACACCAGGACCCTGACTTCTGATTTCCGACATAATGCACGAAAACATTGATTGTGTGTGTGTTTCAAAGTTTTCTTTGTGATTACTTGTGTCAGCTCACCGGGTATACTGATCTGCTTAATGAAAGTCTCAAGTTTTCTTTGTGATTACTTATATCAGCTCACCAGGTATACTGTTCTAACCGTGGCGCACCTGTTTCCTATTCAGGATGGCCCCACGACGGCAGCCAGCTAGGGTTCCGAGAGTCGAGCGAGACGACAGCCCACCGAGCGACGAGGCGTCGGTGCAGGGCCCTTTGTCAGCAGTGGCACCGGCGGTAGCTTTACCCGCCGAGCCCCCGATGCTTCCAGCAGCAGCCGCTGACGATGCACGTCGCCTCAGCGCACTGCATGAGTTTCAGCGCCAGCGACCGCCCAGGTTTCGCGGGGAGACGGATCCCCAGGCAGCAGAGGACTGGCTGGAGGCAGTAGTTCGAGTGTTTAGGCTAGTGAGGACACCAGCAGACCTCATGGTGATCCTCGCTGCGAGCCTACTACTCGCAGCAGCAGGACGATGGTGGAGCTTGATGCTCCAGGTTCACGATGAGGCATCCCTACTTTGGACGGACTATGAGAGCCTCTTCCGCTCGGAGTTCGTCCCAGCCACCCTCCGAGCGGTGCGCATTCAGGAGCTTCTACAGCTGCGGCAGGGCAGCATGACGGTCGCTCAGTACTCGGCGAGATTTACCGATCTCTCGCGCTACTCGACCGACATGGTACGGGACCCATTCTTCCGGGACCGGACCTTCGAGCAGGGTTTGAGACACGATATCAGGGCATCGCTGATCTCCCTCAGCATACCGACTCAGACAGGAGTACTGGAGCGGGCCCTTCTGATCGAGAGCTTCCTTTCTGAGTCTACACCAGCACAGCGACCCACCGCAGGGCGGCACGTGGCAGAGTCATCTGCAGCAGGCAGTCGACGGATGACTCAGGGGTCCAGACAGACCAGACCTCAGGGCACTGGCTCAGCAGTGCAGGGAACACAACGCGGAGCCAGTCTTTCGAGTGGAAGACAGTGCTATGCATGCGGCGGGCAAGGCCACATGGCTCGTGACTGCCCGACCCGCCATGCGGAGGAGCAGCAGACGGTTGAGGAACCACCTAGGCAGAGGCAGAGGTTCGACCGTGGCGGTCTGCAGGGAGGAGGCGGACGAGGCAGAGGAGCTGGCCGAGCAGCAGGTGGTGGACAACGCTTTGAGGCTCTACCACCACCACCACCAGGAGGTCCACCCCGACCGCAGGGGAGAGCTCAGCTTCAGGAAGCCGAGGCCTTCAATCATGGAGCTCTGGGAGCCGATGGACAGGAGCAGAACTAGTGGATACATCCTTTGTACTTCTGGTTCCTTGTTGCTTTTGTGTAGCGTCTTGTATTACGAGCTGCAATAATAAAAGACGCATACTTTGTGATGTTTTCGTTCCTGTCCTCTATTGTAATGTTACTAAGAGGTTCCAGTTTTGGCTGTTGACTTGACCCTCACTTGTGAGACATCTACTGGAGGAGGCCCAGTTACCACACACTGATGCCGACAGTGTGACTCAACCCTTGGAGGCGAGAGTAACGGTTGAATCTCTTAGTAGTAGCGTCGAGGCCTTACGACGTCATCCTTAGTATGGATTAGTATCATCCATGTTAGGATTGACTGTTTTAGGCAAAGAATGTGGTTCATCCAGGGGATGAGACCAGATTTCTCTTTTCGGCAAAGGAGAAATCTTGCAGCTCTGATGGGACCGGAGATGGTCCAGGCCACGACAGAGAAGGTCCAGGTCATCTAGGAGCGGATGAGGACAGCTTAGAGCCGGCAGAAGTCATACGCTTACAGGAGGCGGAGGCCACTGGAGTTCGAGGATGGCGACCACGTCTTCTTGCGGGTCTCACCTCGACATGGTATTCGGAGATTTGGCCGAGGCGGCAAGTTATCTCCGCGCTTCATCGGACCCTTCCAGATTTTCAGCAGGATTGGCGAGTTGGCTTATCGCCTGGCTCTACCACCTCAGTTGCACCGGGTGCACGACGTCTTCCATGTATCCCAGCTGAGGAGATACGTGCACGACCCGACGCACATCATTGACCATGGGGAGCTTGACGTTGACGATGGGGCGACTTTTACGGAGGTCCCGGTGGAGATAGAGGATCGATATGAGCGGGTCCTGCGTGGGCGATCGATTCCTCTTGTGCGCATCAGATTGCAGCACGGGAATCTCCAGGAGAGCACATGGGAGCGGGAGGCTCAGATGCGTGCTCAGTACCCTCATTTGTTTCCCTAGTTTTTGATGTATCTTTACGGGGACGTAAAGCCCTGAGGTGGTAGTAATGTAAAGACCCGTAAAATTCAAGGGAAATTTTTTTCTTAATTTTCTTTAGAATTTTACAAGAGCGCGGTTTCAGACGGCACCTGATTCCGAGGCCCGGAGTGCCCGGAATTAATTTCCGAAGTTTGGCTCGGGTACATTCAGTGAACGAACGAGCGGGAATTCCTAACTTTTGATCCGGTGCTCGGAATTGAAATCTGAGGGCACCGATGAACTCGCAACGCCGATATTCGCTTAACGAGTCCTTTTTGGGAGTTGCGTTTGTTGCGGGTTGAAAGTTAGTTTTGGGTTTTTTCAGTTAAGTTAAATAAAATTTGTGTAAGACAAATTTTATTTTAACTTATCAAAGGAGGTTGGGAGTGGGACCCACACCCACTTAACCTCCCTTGGGAGGATTAAGTGTGGTGGGGCCCACACGAGCCCCTAAACCTTTCAAATCCTCCCAACTCCTTTAACGCCCCTCTTAATTGGCTTAAGTTACTCTTATTTAATTATGGGAGTTAAGTCTTTTTGAATTTCAAACATTGAAATTCTTTTGTGTTATGTGTTAATAAAATAAGAGGTAGTCTTATTTTATTTGGAGTTCTTTGTTTGTCATTTTGAGAGCTCCCTCTTCATCTTCAAGCTCTGACGAAGAACGAAGAATGCTCAAACTCCGACGAAGAGCGACGCCCCTCTTCTTCGTCCTCGGTGTCAACAAGAGGGAACGCCGCACCCTCCTCGGGCCTTCTTCGTCGGCAAACGAAGATCCGCCAACGACGTGTCTCTTCGGGCATATCTCTTCGTCAACGGATTTGACGAACGACGACCGCGACGCCCGACCTCCGCGACGCCATCTTCCGCGGAACGTAGACGAATCTTCGAATCTTAACCCGAGGTAGGGGTTGTTGGTTCATTATTTAATTATTCTTTTTCTTGAACGTGGATCTCGCATGTCTAACTTGTTGCTTGAATGTTTAAGTTGAATTGTTTATTTTAACGTGAGGGGGGCCGGACCGCATGAACACGGCCGAACCCCCCTCCATCGTTCATGTTTATTCATGCGGGTGGAAGCAAGTGGCGTGGTGCCGTCGCACCACGCGGATGAACGTGCAAATATCTTACGCGATACCGTCGCACGCACCATGGAAGAAACAACAAGAACGCGACGCCGTCGCGCCGCGTTGAAGAAATATCATGGCACGGCGAAGGGGCGCGGTGCCGTCGCACCACGCCGGACGACGAACGCCGCGGCCGGTTCCGGGCCACGGCGGGACGAGGAGACCGCGGCCGGTTCCGGGCCGCGGCGGGACGAGAAGACCGCGGCCGGTTCCGGGCCGCGGCGGAAGAGGAGACCGGCGGCCGGGCCGCAGGCGTCGGAAGTCAAAGGCGGGACCGGAATTTCCGGTCCCGTTGGTAAAAACCGGCCGGCCAGCTGGCCGGCCGGATGACTTAAAACCGGGGAATTTAATTCCCCGACCGGTTCTTTAAAACCCCCCTCATAATGAGGGGGGCGGTTCCATGGAAGGGGGGGGCAGCAGCCCCCCGGTTTAATTCAAAACTGGCCCCCACGTGGGGGGCCGATTTGCTGCAAACGGTGCGGCAAAGCCGCGCCGCCCTTCTGAAGAGCGGGGGCTTAGCCCCCCGCGTGCGCCGCGGCCCGCCGCCGCCATCGCGGCCCGCCGCCGCCGCCACCGCGGCCCGCCGCCGCCGCCGCGACCGCGGCCCGCCGCCGCCGCCGCCGCCGCACCGCCGCGCCGCCGCGCCGCCGCCGCCGCGCCGCCGTCACCGCCGCCGCCGGCCGCCGCGCCGCCGCCGCGCCGCCCCAGGGGGGGGGGGGTCGGGCCGGGTCGGCCCGGACCCGGACCCCCCCGTTTCGAACCAGATTTGGTTTTTGGCCCATAACTTGAGCCTCGGACCTCCGATCGACGAACCGTCTGCGGCAACGCGATCCTTGGATCGAGACGGTCGTTTTGATATATCGCACTCAAGGTTTAGGTTAACTTTGAGTTCGGCCGGGTTGGTTCGTTCACGAAACCAACCGGGCCTTCGGAGCGGAAACGCTCATATCTTGAGCTACGGACGTCCGATTGACGCGTCGTCAGTCGCGTTGTGTTCCTCTTAGTGAGACGGATCTTTTGGCATACTCCGCCCGAGGTTTGGACGCAGGTGGAGTACGGTCGGGTTGGTTTTGCCTTAAAAACCAACCGGGCCCCGGAGACGAAAATGCCAATAACTCTCAGACCGGGCGTCCGATCGACGCTCCGTCTGTTGCGTTGAGTTCCTGTTGTCGATACGGAACTTTTGGATACATCAACTCTGGTCTTCGTGACAGTTGATGTATCAGCCTCTCGGCTCGTGGAGCGGACCCTCCGTACGAGCTTGCTGTGTGCGGGAACCCTAGTGCTGGCTGCGACTGTTCTACTGCTACGACTGCTACTGTGACTGCGACGACGACAGTACAGAGATCCTGTGTGGATTCGACGACGACAGTACAGAGATCCTCTGTGGATTCGACGACGACGACTACAGCACTCAGCGATCCTACGTGGATCAGTGCTACAGGTCCTGTGTGGGCCCGATCTTGTGTGGGTCCTTGCGCTCAGCGGTTCTGTGTGAGCCAGCGCCTACAGGTTCTGTGTGAGCCCGATCCTGTGTGGGTCTTCTGCGGGGGTTAGTTACCTATCGATCCTTCGTGGGTCCGACGACTTAGATGGATCAGTGATCATCTTTATCGTCCTTGAAGAAGTACACCTGTGTGAGCTAAATCCTGTTGTTTTCCTGTGTGGATTGTGTTGTGCAATCCTGTGTGGATTATGTTTTGCTTTCCTATGTGTAATACGTATACTTTCCTGCGTGGACTGAGTTGTACTTGGGCTCGGAGGTTGGAGCGTATTTTAATTGATGACTTAGGTATATGTATGGGCATATACCTAAGCAGTGTCGGATGTTACTTCGCGATTGTTACTTTTCTTCATGGTTTATCCTTTGTGGATTTGAGAGACCTTCAGGGGTCTCGGGGTCCCTACTGAGTAGCTTATACTCACCCCTGCACGGGCTTTGCCCGCACTACGTTGTGTTGGTTGCAGACGACGGACAGCGTTGACCTTAGCTGAGGATTGCAGAGCGGGACGGTACCCGGAGGTGGACCACTGGGCGGGACGTGCTCGGAGCGGACGGCGGGACCCGTGGAGCAGAGGAGCTATCTGTACCCACCCTTCAGGTGGGATTTCCAGTGGACAGCTCGGAGTAGCAGCTTTTACTTTTCAGTTGCTGTTTTTCCCTTTTCGAGTTGTACTTTACTTTCAGTTTGGGTTTGTATACTGGCCCATTTACTTCTCCGCACTTTCAGTTGTACTCTGCTTGCTTAGTGTTTACTTTCCGCTTGTTTACTCTGTGGTGTGTGTTTATTTTTCAAAGGCAATGCCTTCCCTTTTTACTGGGATTTACGCCTTGGTGCTAGTCGCCAGCCCCTGGCCTATGGAAGGCGGGCTTGGGGTAGTCACGGCACGGACCCCGAGGGCGGGTCGTGACACATAAACTTTAATTAATCCAATTATTTTATCCATTGAAGAAACATTAGAAATTTTTTCAAATAAAAAAATAAAGGAACCAATAATATAAAGAACACAATGAATGTGGTAATATAAATATGTCATAGAATATATATGACATGTGAAGCCTCAAGTTTCTATAATGATTCCTGAGATGAAACTTACATGCCTTATCAGGACAAGGGTAAAGGAAAATCAAAAATAATATAAAACATCAAAACTCATGTGCATCAACCAATGGTGAAATCAGTACAATTATAATAGGCACAAACCTAAATAGAAATATCCCAACCCAAGAAATTTGAATTTACCTATTGTGTGGGTTAACTACTCCCAAGAACAATCTCATTACAAAATTTTGACATGTTCCTAGTCTACTTTCTAATAACCATATATTAATAAAGAAGGTAAAGGATCCCTAATAACACTTTGTAGCATCTCGGACCTGGTTCACTAAAAATTAACCAAAGATGGTTGGAAACATGGCCTTAAGAGTGCCTCCTCATATATTAGAGGCTACTGAAAATCAAAGAGGGTCTATAATGGTTCGGTGGGGAGACTATACCTTCATGATCAGATT
Organism: Viscum album; assembly: GCA_963277665.1. Classification (NCBI taxonomy): domain Eukaryota; kingdom Viridiplantae; phylum Streptophyta; class Magnoliopsida; order Santalales; family Viscaceae; genus Viscum; species Viscum album. The sequence continues at coordinate 794,287,339 of OY728126.1, read as the reverse complement.
TTACCAAAATATAATATAATAATAGTATGAAATAGAAAAAGTATAATAAAATAATTGTGGAAGCATAACCATTTAGATACAAAAAATAGGAAAAATATGAATAAATGTTATATATAAGAATGATAATCAGGTCATGATGCTATATAAAAGTTTAATTTCATTGGATACATGGTTCAAGAATATACAACATGTTATACAAAATAATAAAAGACCAAAAACTATCTCTACTAGTATCATAAGAAAAGGCTCATTCCTCTTCTCTTATACTCTATCCTAGGATAATAAGTTAGGAATCCACAGGTGGGCACTTCCCATTATCCCTACCTACATCCATAAGATCTATTCAGGTACCAACCAGTATCTTGAATAGGGTGTGAGATATAATCAGTAGGCTACCACCAATAGTATATAGAACTATCCAGTTGGTGAATATAATATATTCCATGTGAACTTAATAATAAATGTAATATAGAAAATAAAAAAAAATCACATCATATCAGGTCCCTTATGGGATACCCAACCTGCACTGCCTACTTCTACCTAAGCCGGATGTATTTGAATAGATGTCGCCCAACATATATATTTAATTATATGTAAAGGTATTTATATATATTCCTCATATACCTATAGATGTATATGTTCACATATATAAAAACATAGTAATAGTCAAGACCCCAGGCATAAGACCAAGGAATCTATACGTACTTATAATGGGTTTCATAACTCTTGTGGAATTAGAGCATGTTGATATAACTAGTCCACCATAAAATTCAATTATAAAGCATGGAATAAACCCAATCATGTTCTTTGGATTAGAAAAAACGTCCTTAATTTTAATTAATTGGCATCCTGGTCCCGTCTATGGTGTTCTGTAAATAGGAACCCATGTATCTCTCTAGGTGAACTATACAACCCATCACCATAGGAGTCCATCCAATGTGTTATGTATAAGGAACTCAATTATCACTCTTAGTATGGTATATAGGAAAAACACACTAAGACCATCCATGGTATACCACATAGGAAACTAGTTATTACTCGTGGAATAGTATAGCAATATTTCACACCTATATCATCTAAGGTAATCCACTAGGGAACTGGGTATCGATCATTGGTAAAGGCATCCACTCAATGATCCCATCCTAGGTATTCTATAAAATAAACCATGTATCACCCCCAATTTATTGTAATTCAATTACAATTAGTAATTTTTATGCTCAACGAGACTATTCATTTTTTAATCAGGACCCTTGTATAACCCTCATCTCGATATAAAGGAATGGTCTTAGATAACATTAAAATAACACTATTGAAAAAATTACTTTTAGTCATATTTTAAAATTAATTTAATATAGTTAATTAAATATACAAAATGAAAAATAAGGTTTTATAGACATGGCCTACCATTTTCCTTTGGTTCAATTGAAAATACATTTCATTCAAAAGGGGAAATCCAATACACTCTAATTGGTGGTCCAATTTATTCCCAAGTCTTGAGTCTCTTAGACTTTTAAGGAAGTCCCACCCTTAGGGGTGGTTCCCATTGAGGAAAAAAACATATGCTAATGATTTTTGAATTTATAAGGAAACTCAAATAATGAAAAAATAATTTTCATTAGTATATTAGATATTTTGGAGGCATCGACGGAAGTGTATGGCACAAATCACAACAACACGCCATATAAAGCATTAGGAATTTATAGAAAAAGAAATAAACTACCTACCATAGGTTGGTAGAAAACCCTTATCTATTATTAGCTTCATATTCTAAGTAGAATGGGAGAAATCAGAAAATAAAACAATTCCTTGAAAATAGATCATATTCGATCACACAAAAATAATGATAAAGATGGAAAGGTTAAGTGAGAAACAAAGGAAGTGGAATGAGGATCTTACAATTGGTAATCCAACACAACTACTGGTGAATTAATAGGGCACTGGATAAAGAATCAATATTTAAGTCTATATTGGAGGAAGAGGAATAGATCACATAGCTAAGAGAGTTTCTTCATCCAAATAGGTGAGAAAAAAGGAAAATAACATAAATTAAGGAAGGGGAAATTGTCTTCTCAAAAAAATTTAATAGGAATGTGGTTTGTCCACATGGTTTTACAAAACCTACACCTAAACCATAGTGCACCACTGGTTTAGTGGCACTAGGTGTGTGGCACTAGGTATATGCTTTTGACAAACTGTGTTACCCCTTCTGGCACATTGGAAGAACCTACATGACCGGATATCTTAAGGATCATAATAAAAAATAAATTTGTTCTGTTCTATAGTTTACTATAGTAACCACATGTTTGAGTTTCATGGTTATCATTAATTGTTATCTAAAAGTGCATCTCAGTCTTTCCTTCCAATTTCTAGAGCTCTGATCTCTGAATGAGCCCCAGATGCTTCTGAACCACTCATTAGGCTCATAAGAACATTACTAACCTAAAATTAGAGATTATTATAGTAAATTAATTATCTTTACCTCTTCAAAAAGGTGAATATTTTTTTGAGAATCCGGGCCATGGAGGGTCAAATGGTAGGGGGTGGAACCCTAGTCACCCCATCACTTTCTCGCCTATATTATGATGGATTGTGCTGGGAATCTACCTCTAATATTTTTAGCCACTGATGTAGCTAACCCATTTTCATCTCCAATATCTACTTTTATGGATGACACTCACTACCACCACCCAACGTTTCCCCTCTATCATCCCCAAGCACCATGTTGATCCCCCTCAAGACCTCTTCCAACCACCAAATATAGACCAACATACCCTCCACTTGTTAAATCTACCTTAATATCATGTGCACCACCTCTACCACACTTCACCACTGCTCTATCATTTGATTCTATCATCCCTGAGAGAGAACGTTGTGGAATGTGAACCAGACATGGGGGTGAATCCATTAAAAGAAATATTAACTGACCACCCTTCATCAAACCACCATCCATTTTTTAAATGAAGAAAAATAAAACATATAAATTTTGTAATAAATTTATACCCTAAATTTAAGGCCACATGGATAAAAATCAGGAATAAAAATTTGTACAATATTTTTTCTTAGAATTTATACAATATCAAAAAAATGAAAAATGATTCACACCTTGGGTTTGGATCATTTGTTAGAAAAGACCACTCAAGCATTGGACATCGTTGAATATTTCATCTATATCAATAACAACCAAGCCTGAAGATATCTCAAAGATCCTTAATATCCTATCCTCCCTCTAATTAACGTTTATGCCCAACCCTAATTAGAGGGAAAAATTATTTTTAAATTGGGGGGGTTAGGGTTTAATTATTAAATTAATTAATTTGGTCATTCCACTCAAGATGACCGATCCTGATGTTACTAATTTGAATAGAATTTTTACCTTCCTTGGGGTATAACCCCAATTAATTTCATATCCATGGGATCTAATTTTTAATATGTTTCACCATTTTAAATAAAATTATTTTTCTCAATAATTCTCTTACATAGGAGAAAATAATATATTATTTTTAATATGAAAATATCAGGGTTCTGTGATCCCTATAATTTTTCAAGGACATCATAGAAATTACCAAAGATATTATTAACCTATTATAAGGGTTAAACTATGAAAATTAAATTCAATAATATTTGATGTAGTTATCACCTATGAAATATGTCAATATTTATCTTTATAGATATTGATTTAACCTAATTTATGAGACAAGTTTACTTCTCTGATATATATTTCGATGAATCCATTTATATATACTTTATAAGGGAATAAAGTTGAATGGTGGGTGTAGTGACCCAATGTTTTATAAATGGAAATTCATTTATTATAAATATGACATGAAATCACAAAATAATGAAATTCAATGTGTTATGTGACCTTTAAACAAAAGTTTGTCAATTCTATGTTTGGAATTTCCAAAATCTGACAAAAACAGTGGCGATCAGTATGTTATTTTGTGTCTAACATGACCAACATAATTTTTGGTGAATAGTAATTTTAAACTTATTAATACTAATATACACTAATGAATATTAACCTTACCTATGATAGTATATAAATAAGGTTCAACTGGAAGTACAATATACAAATATTTGGGAATAAGAAAATAAATGTTTTAAAATCTACATTTTCAAGTAAATTATTATTTTAATTAAATATTAAATTAATCATATTTAGAAAATTATTTTTGAAAAATGGAATTCATTTTTTGATTCTACACTTTGAAAAATTGTTAGGGTTAATTTTTGGGATTTTTATGAAATACTAGAATTTTTTAGTGAATAGTAAAATACATTTATTTACCGCATAAATTAATTATAATTAAAATCCACTATTACTGACATCACAAGTGATGTAAGAACCCAAATATCGATCTCATATTCTTTTATTACTATTCTTGGTCATGTAATACTTGTTATTTCTTGTCTTGTGAAGAAATAATAAATTAATGATTATAATATTATGAAAAACCTTCTCTCTGACACTATAAAAACCCACCTCACTCCCTCTTCTTTCCACTCCTCTGAAGCCTTGTTCCTTGCCAATATTATTCCCAAATATCTCTCCAATATCCTCCTACACATCCAAAGGCCCCTAGTCTCTTAAAAATACAAAAACCTCTCCCCTTAAGAGGTTCTCAAAGGAGGTAGACTCAATAGGTAAATTATTTTTTCCAATTCTTTTATTTCTTTTAAGTTCTTTTATTTTATTATTTTTTTTCCTTACTTCCCTTCACCCAATTTGTAACATCCTGGTTTCGGAAGCCACCCAGAGGCGCCCTGTAGCCGGTTGGTCACGTAGCATCAAGCGCATTTCCTCAAATGCCAGAGGCTACCGACTTGCAGCAAGGGCCTTGGGTATGATAGTGAGGAAAGTATGCCCTCATTGGAAAAGTACAGAGTGAAAGTAAACAAAGCATATAATAGAGGAAGTATTAAATATCCAACAAAAATAAACAACAAAAGACTAAAGCAATAAACAACTAGAGCACACATGTATATAAGAAATGATGCACGATACATATGTCTAGGAAAGCAGCAAAACAAGTCACAATGCTGAATATAATACTAAACCCAAGTACAAAAGAAAAACAAATAAGAAACTCTTAGCATCGCAATCCTCGGCTTGGTCCCATGCACTCCTTCTCCAAATCAATCAAGTACCAGAAGTCGAAGGGCGCTTGCCCTTGTCTATGTGTGAAACAACATAGTCTGTTTGGGCCCAAAAGCATGACCCAAGCAGGGTGTGAGACTAAATCCTAGTAGGCAACCACCCAAAGATCTATGCCTAATAGTCAGTGAGTATATGGCAGGTAATAGTACAATAAGCAGTAAACAGTAACAGTGAACAGTAGGTAGTAAACAGCAAGCAGTAACAGGATGATATACAACCGTAATCAATCCACAGAACAACAAGCAGCAGAGAAGCAAACAGATAAACACAACAGGAACCCCTCTGGGAAGTACTCATAGCCAACCCCTCTGGTCCTAACAAAGAAGTACCAGCAACCCTCTGGGCAGTGCACTCAGCCTAACCCCTCCGGTTTGGTCATACGAAATTATAAGACTCTCTGGGGAAGCTCGCTCGGTCAATTCCCCTTATAGTATAGGGTAGCCAGGGACTCTCTAAGGAATATCATGCAGTCAAACCCTCATATATCTCCAAGGTATATAAAATCTCTGAGAAATCTCACTCAGTAAATTCCTCTTATATTCTCAGGTCTATCACATACTCTCTAAGGAAGCTCACTCAGTCAATTCCTTCTCTAGCCTCGAAAGGTTTTAAAGAAAATAAAACAAAGTAAAGACTCTATAAGGAAGCTCACTCGGTCTACCCTCCTATAGTATTTAATATCCAAGACTCTCTGGGAAGCTCACTCGGTCTATCCCCTATAGTCTAAAATGTCCAAGACTCTCTGAGGAAGCTCACTTGGTCTACCCTCCTATAGTCTATAATGTCAAAGACTCTCTGGGAAGCTCACTCGATCTATCCCTTATAGTCTATAGCACTAGGTTCTCACGGTCCTGTGCCAGTCAGTGCATAATAATTCTATAAGGCCAAATTACACCTAAAGAGCTACTTGGATAACCAATCTACAGCATAACAAGCATTTCAAGAATATCATTCCATCCTACAGTCACAAGGTATGGAAAACAGGTATAACGGCCAAAGGCTAACAAGACCCAAAGGTCGCAACAAGAACAAAGGCATGGTAAAAACATCCAAGCATATCAATTATCCTCATACATGATCAAATTACCTCTACACAAGCATAAAATCATGGCAGGAAGACAACAGGATCAAAAAGGTAAACACGCAATACCCCGTTCATGGGTATTGGTAGAATATTCACATCAAACTCAAAGACTTCAAAAGGTAAGTCACAAACCACCTACCTAGATGCTAGGAGATCAATATACTTAAACCACGAGGCTTGATTCTCTTTATAACTTCATAGATCTACGAAAAAACACAAAACGTTCATACTAAGATATCATGGGAAAGAGGGAAAATCATGGAATGAAACTCAATAATAAGGAAGAGCTCACCACTGTGGTTCCAATGCAATCGACGGAGGTCGATTTGTAAAACGGACGAAGGCTCGGGGGCTCGGAGGATGTCCGCGGCCATACGGGTGCTCTCGATTGAAGAACCTGGAGAAGAAGGTGTTTCGGTCGATTAGGAGCGACCCTAGTCCATTTAATGAAAAAAAAGAAACTACACGGTGTGTACTTCTGGGTTACACGGAAAGTACTTGTCCTTTCAGTACTCTGCTTTAATCAGCCTCCAGATCACCCCTACACACTGTGTGTGTTGCCCGGACACGGCCAGCACACGGCCTGGCACTGCATCAAATTACATGATGTGTATTTTCAAAATTTCTAGAATTTTTTATTTTTCTCAAAAACGACCAGAAAAGGAAAAACATACCTGAAACAATGATCTGGGTTCTTACAAACTTTCCCCCTTACTTGAATTTCCCTAGCGATGCATAGAAGAAGAAACCTCGAACAGCTCCGGCCACAACGATCGTACATCTTCCTCCCTCTTCCAGGTCTCGTCATGTACTCGCTCGTACTGCCATAGCACACGTACCAAAGGAACAGACTAGCCATGGAGAACCTTCGTGCTGTGATTGACAATCCGGATATGATGCTCCTCAAATGATGCATCTGCTTTGAGCTCAACCTCCTCGGGTTGAAAGACATGAGATGGGTCTGAAAAGTATCGTCGGAGCTAAGAGATGTGGAAGACGTCGGGCATAGCCCAGTACCTATGAGGTAACTGTAACTGATAGGCATCCAGCCTAACTCTCTCCAACACCTCAAACAGCCCGATGTACCATGGTGAAATCTTACCCTATCTCTGAATCCTCTTGTGTCCCAACCTCGGTGCGACATGTAGGAAAACATTTTCCCCGACCTCAAACTCCAGAGGTCATCTCCGCTAATCAGCATAGGACTTCTGTCGAGACTATTCTATAGCCATCCTCTTCTAAGTCAACTCTATCCACTCTGACGTCTCCTGAACAAGATGAGGTCCCAGCAAAGATGCCTCTCCTACATCCATCCAGCTCAAAGGTGATCGAAATGGCCTACCGTACAAAGACTCGTAAGGTGCCATTTGAATAGTCACCTGAAAAATGTTTGCAATATGCATACTCCACAAGAGGAATATGATTCTCCCATGAACCGCCAAATTCTAGGATGCAAGATCAGACCATATCCTCAAGCACCTAGATCATATGCTCGGATTGGCCATCTATCTGGGGATGGTATGTTGTACTCAAAAGTACCTGTGTACCCAAAGCTTTTTGAAGCCCCAGCTAAAACCGAGAAGTAAAACTTCCATCCTTGTCTGAAAAAATGGAGTGTGGAACTCCACTCATACATACAATCTCTCGGATGTACAACCGCCCCAGATCATCAACACTGATGGTCTCCTTGATCGGCAAGAAATAAGCAACCTTCGTAAGCCTGTTGGCAACAACCCAAACAATATCACTCCCTCGAGGTGACCTCGGTAACCTGGTCACTAAGTCCATTGCGGCATCATTCCACTTCCACATAGGGGTGGGTAACTACTGTAAAAGATCTTATAGTCGCTGATGCTCCACTTTCACCTACTGACAAGTAGAACATCTCATGATGAACCCAACAACATCTCTCTTCATACATGGCTACCAGTACTGGCATTGTAGATCACAATACATTTTGGTGACACCGGGATGAACTTCCCAAACTGAAGAATAAAAATCCCACATCAGTTCCTCACGTATGTCTACTTGAACCCATATGCATCCCTGGAAATGTAATATATCATCCTCGCCCACTGTCCATCCAGGAAGAGGGTCCTCTCCTGATATACTCTCCTGCAGGACTAGTCCTTCTATGTCTGATAGATGCATCATTCGTACCTGATTAAGAAGGATAGAGGTAACACCTACAGAAGATAGAAAAGTCTGCCCCTATTTGTCATGCACCTCCAAATGCATCTCAGAGAACAGAGCCATAAGTTGCCACTCACTTCTGGCCTCTTGAACTGCCTGAATCTGAGTTCTCCTGCTCAACGTATCAGCCACTGCGTTTCTATTTCCCGGCATATAGGAAAGCTCAAAGTCGAAGGACTGAAGATACTCGACCCACCTACGTTGTCTTAGATTAAAATCATGCCGAGTGAAGATTTATTTTAGACTCTTGTATTCGGTGAAAACCACAAAATGCTCTCCTAGAAGGTAATGTCTCCAACAGCGTAAGGCATGAACAACAGCTTCCAAATCCAGATCATGTGTCGGGTAGTTCCTCTCATGTGGCCTCAACTACCGAGACCCGTACACAATGAATCCATCTCCCTGCATAAGTAAAACTCCCAATCTGATACTTGAAGCGTCACAGTAGACTTTATAGCTCTTTCCCGGCTCTGGAAAGACTAGTATCGGTGCTGACATCAATCTTCATTTCACCTCCTGAAAGGCTGTCTCACAGAAATCTGACCATAAGAACTTCGCCCCTTTCTTGGTCAGACCTGTCAGCGGTGCTGCAAGGCGTGAAAAGTCCTGTATAAAACTCATGTAGTATCCAGCTATCACTAGAAAACTCTGCACCTCAAAGACATTCTTCGGATTCTCCCTGGAAACTAAAACTCTCACTTTCTCTGGGTCTACTGATACTCTTGTCTCTGAGATAACATGATCCAAGAAGTGAATGTGATCCATCCAAAAGTGGCATTTCGAGAGCTTGCATATAACTGATTCTCTCTCAGTGTACTCAGAGTGATTTAAATATTGGTAGCATGGTCATGTTGAGTGTGAGAGTACACTAAGATGTCGTCCACAAAAACCATCACAAAGGAATCCAAGTATGGATGGAACACTCGGTTCATCAGTGCCATAAAAATTGATGGATTATTCGTGAGACCAAATGGAATGACCATATACTAATATAGACCATACGTTCTCCTGATGGTTGTAAAAGGTATATCTGATGGTCTAACGCGCAACTGATGATAACCGGACCTCAAATCGATCTTCGAGAAGACCCAGGCTCCTCGAAGCTAATCAAAAAGGTAATCGATCCTCAGCAAGGGATATTGGTTCTTGACCATCAACTGGTTCATCATTCCGATAATCCATGAAAAGCCTAAGGGTGTCATCTGCCTTCTTCGTAAACAGGACAGGTGAACCCCAAGGAGAAGTACAGGGTCGGATGAAACCCTTTGCCTACAACTCCTCCAATTGCTTCTTGAGCCCCTACAACTCAATTGTAGACATCCTATAGGGAGGAATGGACATCGGTGCCACTCCTAGCACGAGCTCAATAGAAAAGTATACCTCATGCTCCGGAGAAAAACCTGAAAAGTCCTCTGGAAATACATCCCTGAAACGATCCACAACTAAATGAAATTCTGACTATGAAGTCCCCTGGTCATCCAGATAAAGACTGAAAATCTGGGTGGTAACTCCTCCTAGACCATGATGCTCTGGTCCAGGTCTACTCTCATGGACATCCCACTCGCCTTTATGAATAAAAGATATGCCCTCTGGTGATATAAAAGTCACCCTGCGGGGATAACAATCGACGACTTCCTAGAAAGGGAACTAACCAGTCCATACCAAGAATGAAATCATAGTATGTCATCTCTAGGAAATAGAGGTCCCATAAGAAGTGACACCCTGTAACCTCAAGAGAGAACTCTCTGCACTGGCGTACGTTAGACATCCTCGTTCCCAACGGTGTATCAAGAGTCAACATGTCGGCAGACAAAAAGATACAGAGCCCAAGGCTCTCCACATCAGCAAAAGAGATAAAACTATGTAAAGCACCAATATAAAAAATAGCTGAAGATAAAATTGAGGCTACTAAGATCGTACCTCGAACTGTAGAAGGGTTGGGATCCAACTCCTGATGGGTCTGATCCATGGCGAAAGTATGGCATGTACCACGGCCATGTGCCCCTGGTTTACCACTCTAAGCTAATCCACTTTACTATCACTGGTAACCTGGTGACTGACCACCATGGCCGTGACCTCCACATCGGCCCGAAGGGCCAGAAGAACTCCAATTCCCATACTGGTGAGAAACTGGCGATACATCTCTTATATGCGGGGTCATAGAAGAACCCCTACCACCAGCTGTAGTGGACAAGATCTCACAAAAATGCTGAATATGGACCATATTGCATCAAGATCGGCACTCCATCGGATCTCTATGACACTGAGGCCTAGTATGCTTGCTCATACCACACAGGTAGCATACTAATTGGTTTCCCGAAGATACATTATTCTTACTCTGATCTCCTCAAGCAGACTCCCTGCGGCACTCCCTATTATCCGTAGGAGGAACACTGACTCTGGATGTCGAACCACCCTAGCTCACTGCTCCAGAATCTCTCAGATTGTGCTCAGTGATCAACGCCTGGTTGACGATAGAGGATATTGAATTCAACCTAAAGATATTCACCTGGGAATGGATCTTCTATCTGAGACCATCCCCAGACTTCCTAGCAAGGAACAACTCATCACCAGCTGGAATCGGCATGAAGCGATGCATCTCAGTAGAGAGAGACGAGTGCTCCATAACAAAAAGAGTACCCTGCTCAAGACTCATAAACTCCCAGGCTCGGTCGGCCCTCAAGGTCTCCAGATTAAAGTAATCATAGAAGATGCGTCGAAACTCATCCCAGGTCATACTCTTCTGGTGCCCGGACTATGAGATCACCTCCCACCACCTCTTGGCATTTTCTCGGAACATATAAGTGGAAAACATTACCCTTTTCTCCTGAGGTATCTCCAGGTGCTCAAAGATCGTCAGCGTGGCCTCTAGCCACGACTCTGCAGCCTGGGGTCCACCATCCCCTGAGAAAGTAGAAGGATGCTGCTACTAGAAAAACTATGTCAACTCAGCCATCAACGGGGCAGGAGGCGGAGGTCCTTTAAAGGTATACATCATCCTCAGTAATTCATCCCTGAACTGTGCATCGACACCTGCAACGGTTATAACTACTGGTGCCAAGGCAGGTACAACAGGAGCATCTGCAGGAGGATCTGCAGGAGATCCCTGATAAGCCATATCCCGTGTCTGATCATCGTCTGGCAGCTGACGTACAATCGAAGGACGTCTCTGATGCATAGCTCAGAAAGATCAAAAGAACACCTTAGATCAGGATTATCAGAGACTGAGAACCCAAGTGTACAAAATGGGAATAAAAGAAAGAAAAAACTCATGTTTTCACCAAACACAACTACACGACGTGTATAAAACTACACGGCGTATTCCTTAAATACATTCACATGGGAATGCACTTCTTCCACGGCTGGTTGTGTAACACCCCATACTACATAGCATGTTCACTAAGGACATGGTGTGTACCAGACAAGGTTTCAGCAGCCCGTGTTGTTAGTTACACGGCCGGTTACACGACTGACCCTTACACGGAATACTCCGAACAAACATAGCGTGTATAGGAGAGATAAAATTGTCCCATGTTATTCGTGAGACGGTCGGGTACCTATAACGAGGCTACACAGCGTGTTCACACCAAACACAGTGTGTACTACACGAGATTCCCTGACCTGTGTTTTTAGTGAAACAGCTCGGTACATGGCTCACTACTACATGGCGTGTAACTATCGTACATGACGTGTTCATGAAAACTATTTCACCACCCTTTGTTTCTACTCACACAGTCAGTGACACGGTTTAAAACTACACGGTGTGTAGTCAAGTACACACCGTGTATTCTGGGTTTTTCCAGGCAGTAGCTCAGAAACTGCACTGAAGCCCAGAAAACACTGAAAAACAAGCATGGAGGTTCCAAATTCCGATCTGTGAGGGCCCATACTCCCCCTGAACCAAAGATTGGCATCTCCTACATATCAAATACAAGGTAAACAAGTCAATGATCCAAAAACTCCGATTCATGAGGGCCCATAACACCTCAAGAATCAAAATTTTGTGTTCATTTACATAAAGGTACAGTACAACAATTTCTCTATCAAACTGCAAGGATTCTATCATAGCATTTATCATTATAGCATGCATGATCTACAAAACGTCTCGCAAAACAACATGAAATTTCTAATTCACCCTAGATGGCATGGAAAGAATGCATGGCATGTGATTTCTAACAAGTTCCCATATGATGCATGAGATGGAATACCCTCATCTCATCGGGTTGCGGCATAAATAGAACCGCAATAGCAACAATAATAACAACACAATTCATGTGAATCACTCTAGGTGAAATCATATCAACCATAAAATTTCAAAACCAGAAGACTGCAATAAACGAGGTAGATTGGCTTTTCCCTATACATGGGTTAGCTACTCATGGGTATAGCTTGTTACCAAGTATCGAATCTGTCCTATCCTTGGATAAAATATCCAAATAGTAAATCATGAGAAATGAATTCCTCTTATACCACTTTGTAATGTCCCGGTTCCGAAATCCACCCAGAGGCACCCCGTACCTGGTTGGTCACATGGCCTCAAGCGCATTTCCCCAAACGCCAGAGGCTACCGACTAGCAGCGAGGGCCTTGGGTGTGATAGTGGTGAAACTATGCCCTCATTGGCAGATTACATAGTGGAAGTAAAAAAATAATACAATAGCAGAAGTAGTAAATATCCAACAACAATAAACAGCAGAAGAGTAAAGCAATAAACAACTCGAGCACACATGTATATAAGAAATTATGCACGATACATATGTCTACGAAAGCAACCAAACAAGTCACAATGCTGAATATAATACTAAACCCAAGTAAAAAAGAAAACAAATAAGCAACTCCTCAGCATCGCAAGCCTCGGCTTGGTCCCATGCTCTCCTACTCCAAAGCAATCAAGTACCAGAAGTCGAAGGGTGATTTCCCTTGTCTATACCTATAACAAAATAGTCTGTTTGTGCCCTAAATCATGACCCAAATAGAGTGTGAGACTGAATCCCAGTAGGCAACCACCCGAAGATCTGTTCCTAATAGTCAGTGAGTATATGGCAGGTAATAATACAGTAAGTAGTAAATAGTAACAGTGAACAACAGGCAGTAAATAGCAAGCAGTAAGAGGATGATATACAACAGTAATCAATTCACAGAACAACAAGCACCAGAGAAGTAAACAGCTAACCACAACAGGAACCCCTCTGGTAAGTACTCACAACCAACCCCTCTGGTCCTAACCAAGAAGTACCAGAAACCCTCTGGGCAATTCACTCAGCCTAACCCCTCTAGTTTGGTCATACGAAATTATAAGACTCTCTGGGGAAGCTCGCTTGATCAATTTCTCTTATATTCTAGGGTAGTCAGGGACTCTCTAAGTAAGATCACACAATCTAACCCTATTATAGCCCCAAGGTCTAGAAACTCTCTTAGGAAGCTCACTCGGTCAATTCCTCCTATAGGCTCAGGTTTATCACAAACTCTCTAAGGAAGCTCGCTCAGTCAATTCCTTCTCCAGCCTGGAAAGGTTTTAAAGAAAATCAAACAAAGTAAAGACTCTCTGAGGAAGCTCACTCGGTCTACCCTCCTGTAGTATATAATATCCAAGATTCTCTAGGAAGCTCACTCTGTCTATTCCCCATAGTATAAAATGGTCAAGACTCTATGAGAAAGCTCACTCGGTCTACCCTCCTGTAGTCTATAATATCCAAGACTCTCTGGGAAGCTCACTCGGTCTGTCATTTATAGTCTATATCACTAGGTTCTCACGGTCCCGTTCCAGTCAGTGAATAATAATTATATAAGGCCAAAGTACACCTACAGAGCTACTTGTCTAAACAGTCTACAACATAACAAGCAAGTCAAGAATATCATTCCATCTTACAGTCACAAGGTATGGAAAACAGGTATAACGACCAAAGGCTAACAAGACCCAAAGGTCGCAACAAGAACAAAGGCATGGGAAAAACATCCAAGCATAGAAATTATCCTCATATATGATCAAATTACCTCTACACAAGCATATAATCATGGAAGGAAAACAATAGGGTCAAAAAGGTAAACACTCAATACCTCGTTCATGGGTATTCGTGGAATATGCATATAAAACTCAAATACTTTGAAAGGTAAGGCAAAAATCACCTACCTTGTTTCTAGGAGATCAATATACTTGAACCAACAGCATTGATTCTCCTTAGAACGTCGTAGATCTATGAAAACACACAAAATTTTCATCTTATGATATCTTGAGAAAGAGGGAAAATCATGGAATGAAACTCAAGAAGAAGGAAGAGCTCACCGCTGCAGTTCCAACGCAATCAACGGAGGTCGATTCGGAAAACAAACAAAGGCTTAGGGGCTCAGAGGATGTTTGAGGCTATATGAGAACTCTCGGTCGAATAACCTAGAGAAGAAGGTGTTTCTGAAAATTAGGCACACCCCCGGCCCGTTTAATGAAAAAAAAGAAACTACATGGTGTGTACTTCTAGGGTACATGGCGTGTACTTGGCCTTTCTGTACTCCACTTTAAGTGGCCTCCACATCACCCCTACACACTGTGTGTGTGGCCCGGACATGGCCAGCACACGACCTGGCACTGCATCAAAGTACACGGCGTGTAGTTATAATGTACATGGCGTGTGTTTTGGAAATTTCCATAATTTCTTCTATTTCTCAAAAACAACTAGAAAAGAAAAAACATACCTGAAATGAAGATCTGGGTTCTCACACAAATGGTATGATAACTCAAGTAGCATAAATGTACTAGAACATTTTTATGATAATGGAATATTTTATTATCATCTCTCTTTTCCCTATATTTTATTTGAAAGAAATTAAAACACCATTTGAGATGTGTTAATTTAGCACATTCAAGGACAACATTTCTTCTATTTCTATTATCATCTTTAATTGTGGTCAGGAAGACATTTTTGTTATCGTTGAACAAGATTATTTTATATTTAATATATCTTAGTTTTGGTTTTGTTATCCTTTTGTGAAAATTTTATTATGTTATGAAGAAAAACAGGTTCATTGTAATCAAACACACCGATTACCCAAAATAGTTATCACAAAGGTTTTATATAGTAACCCATCTTCACTCCCAAAAACCAAATGAATTTTTATAACCATTTAATCTCCTGAATGTTCACTAATAACATAAAACTTCAATTATGGATAACCAATTTCATCTTACATGTTTATCCAAACATGAATATAAGTGAACTGATCATTAAAACAATGTAAACCAACGGACCCAAAAAAATAAATTGAACCTCATAACGAATCAAAATGGTTATAAATGAACTCAAAATGATTATAATAAATATTATATATATAGAAGAGGTTATTTAGTTATTAATTAATAAACCTCATATTATTATTCATGTAATTAAGTTATACCAATGATCACCAATGGACTTAAGGTAAGGGGTCCTCTCCATTTCACTTTTATTCAACATTGTCCACTTTGTTATTCCCTTTTATGTGTAATTTCTAGTGATGGGGTATGATTATGAACCTACCCCATACTTTCTTAATGATGTATAAAATATGATAAATCCCTTTATCTCTCGTTAAACCCTCTTAAGTACACATGATGTCATGTCTATAATCCGCAAATAATTCTACTTGAACTACCTTTATTCCATCAGGTTGCTCAATCATTATTTTTACTCAAATGATGTTTTGTTTAATTTTTATGATCAAATTAAACTTTATGTTTATATTCTCCATACTCATGTTTCAAGATCCATCCCTCTTTCTCTTTTGGGGATATACATGCTTTTAAGTGATTCCCTCCTCGATATTTCCCAGTAAGTAAACTCATTTTAATGGAACTTCCCAAAATATTAAACAATTTCACGTCCACTCTATCCTCTGTTTTAAGCCATAATTTTCTTTATAAAATATTTATTTTTATTATTAAAACCTTCTTTGTTCAATTATGGTTTTATAAAAATTATTTTCCTCTTTTCTATTATAAAATCTCTATAGTATTTTCCTTAAAACAGCACAAAAATGTTTTATTGCTAAAATTTATCAAATAAATTTCCTACATCTTTTCACTTATGTTTGGAATAAATTTACATGATATATACCTATTTTACATTATGAACTTCCATGTATATTCTAATTCCTTTATTTCCTTGATACTTTTATGATACACCGATTGGTTTGGCTTTATGTCATGATTGTGGTACCCAATTCTTTCCATAGGTAACCCTAATGTTTATGTAAGATTGATTATGTATGATTATTTATGTGGAACAAATATTCATGAAATGTAATATGGGTGTTCCCAGATATCACTCCATGGTATTAGGTAATGTTAAGTCTCGTGATATTCTATGTGCAATGGTCTTGACAGTTAGCCTAGGCTTGTGCTACAATGGGAAATAGGATTCGCAGTTAGCCTTGGCTCGTACTACTATGGGAAACGGGATTGGTGGTTAGACTTGAATCATACTAAAGACATGTTTTATTTTTATCCCACACTTATATGATTTCATTTTTATATGATCCCATGTTAATAAGTTATGATTCCATATGTACCATGCTTTTGATGTCATTATAGCATGCCTCCAAACTCATGTTATTATGATTTATTCTTATGTTCATTCCCTTACTAGGATTTTTAGCTCATCCCTTTATTCATGTGTTACCCATGGTACCCTATGTAGATGTAAGGGATAAAATTAAGCTAGGATCATTTTATGGATATTAAATAAAGAAGTGTTTTTTCAGCCCCAGGTTTTATGTTTTATTTACCTAGTCTTCAATGACACTGGAATTTATGATCCTTGGCATGTACTTTGATGTATAATTAGGATTAAAATCATATAATGTTATAAGTAAAAGGCTAGGGTCACTATATTTGGTATCATAGGATGGTCTAGTTATTTTTATAGATTATGAATAGAGCACCTTAGTGAGAACCTTAAAAATGAGACTATTTATAAGAAAACATCCCTAAAAGTTTTTGTAATTGTAGATTAAGTAGTTTATCAATAAAATAAATCCTTGTCTATATAAAAACATGTAGAGGCGGCTCTGAAACAGATTTACATAGGAGTGAAAACTCTAACAAAGAGTTTTGGGCTTGACATGGGGTATCCTGGTACAAGACAATGGGTCATGCTGCACTATTAGTATTGACACTCCTGACGGATATGCATTAGTAAATCCATGAGCGTAGTAAAAACAATTATTAAGGGAATAAAAAAATCCCATAATAATATATGTTAATAAATAGATCAAGGATAACCTAGTTTGAAACATAGGTAATCAAAAGTTAGGATATACTTCTCCTTTACAAGTTTATCCTTTTAGGTTTATGTTTCCTATTTATGCTCAATAACTATGTATTCAACCCCTCTAATTATATTTTTTTCTCTTAGTTAATGGTGGAAAATATAAGAACATGTTCCAATAATAAATGTGATAGGCAATGTGAATATTTCCTTAATGATATGCCTGATATGATGGGAATGGGTTCTCAAAAGATCATGATAGTACTTTCTTAGCTAGATCAAGTTATGAATAATAACTTGAATCATGTGGAATGCCCTCCTACTCTAAGGAAATATAAAGCTGTTATAGCATCCTTCATGCAGCAATGTAATCCCATGTTTATAAGATCTTATAATCCCCACCTCGTGAAATAATGGATTAACTCCATCGAAAATATATTCTCCATCCTCTAGTGCTCTAAAGAAGAGAAAGTTATGCTGGCGGTAGATCGTTTTGATGGGGAAACTGATCAGTGGTGGACACTGATCAAGAATACAAAGTCCCAAGAGGAAACTTATTCCATGGATTGGGAGGAATTCAAGAGGATGTTTTTCAATAAATATTTTCCTCAAACCCTCCATCTCAAAATAGAAAGGAAGTTCTTCAGACACAAGTAGAAGGAATATGAGTCCATCGGGGCGTATGAAGCAAACTTTACAAGTCTTTCATGGTACACCTTTGGGATTGTCTTGAGCACCAAAATCATGGTAGATTGCGTATTTAGTGGAATAAATCTATGTCTATGAAATGATTTGGTGATTTTATACTTCAAAAGTTATAAGGAGATTGTTTGTTGTGCCCTCAAGGATGAAATGGATATTTGAGACTCTCAGTAATCTTGTGGGCCCGGTGAAAAGAAGTGAAAAATGGGGAATGGCATGGGTGGTTCAAAAAACAAATCCCATGATAGAAAGAAGCCTAAATATCCCACATGTAAAATTTTTGGTAAGAAGCATCATGGGAACTATCATAAGGGAACCAATAATTTCTCCAAATGTGGAAAGTTTAGTCATTTGGCTAAAAATTGCTGAATGGATAAAAAAATCCCACTAACGTAGAATAATAAAGGAAGGTTCAAATCATTACTCATCCAATGGTGAAGTGTTACAACCTCAAGGAGAATGGGAATTATGCAAACAATTTCCTTAATCCAAGGTTTGTGAGGGGATAGATTTCAGAAAAAAAACATATTTGGCCAATATTTATAAAGAATAGATAAAAAAATAAGGTTCGTTGAGCACATAATATCTATGTTATAATATATCCAACAACCTCCAATGCAACAAGAAAGGGCTTATGCTATCACTACTAATGAGGTGGATCCAGAAAATGAGGTGGTGAATGGTATGCTTTTTATTCATTAATGAATAGTGAATTTACTATTTGATTCAAGTTCTACGCATTCTTTAATATCTTGAATGTTTAGTAGAAATATTCAACTACCACCTCAAAATTTGGAGGAAAAGTTATCTGTGAGAATAAAGAATGGGGAAATTATTGCGTCCATGGGTTATAAATCCTCCCTGGTTAATATTTGTGGATTGAACCTCCCAGAAAAACTCTTCATACATCCTTTAGTGGTGTTAGAAACATTTTTGGGCATGGATTGTATATCTTTATACAAGTCCAACATCAACTGTCGGGAAAGGAAGATCACTTTTCACATCTTGAAGCATCCTTCAATTATTTACAAGTGTAAGGTGGAAGATGAATCTCATTTAGAATCATTATCTTATGTCTGGATATTTTTGCCTTATGAGAAATCATATATATCTCAAATGATTGAGACAAAGGAGGGAATCATGCTTGAAGTCATGCCTATCGTGAGGGATTACACTGATGTATTTCCTAATGAGTTTTTTTTCTTCCTCCGGACCAAGAGGTTGAGTTATCAATTGAACATATCACTATATTTCTGTCTATATCAAAGTAACCTTACAGAATGGACACATTGAACTAGAATAGATGAATATGTTGTTACAGGAGAATCGGAATAAGGGTTTTATATGCCCTAGTGCTTCACCATGGGGTGCTCTAGTCCTCTTTGTCATGAAAAAGTATGGATCAATGCACCTCTACATTGATTATCAAGATCTCAATAAAATCATAATAAAGAACTAGCATCCCCTTCCATGGATAGATGAATTGTTTGATCATCTTTGTGGGGCCAGTTATTTCTCTAAGGTGGACATTCGGTTGAGATATCATCAATTAAAGGTGAGAAAGGAAGATATCCCCAAGATTGCATTTTGAACAAGGTATGGACACTATAGGTTCATCGTGATTCCCTTCAGACTCACTAATACTCCATTAATTTTCATGGATTTAATGAATAGAGTCTTTATATATTACCTTGATAAATGTGTGGTAGTCATTATTGATGATATTATGATATACTCCAAAAGCAAGGAGGAAGACGAGGAGAATTTGAATACTGTGTTAAAGACTTTTCAAAGGGAGAAGTTGTATGAAAAGTACAGTAAATGTGAGTTCTAGATGGAGGAAGTATCATTCTTGGGGAATGTTATCACCAACAAAGGGATATCTATGGACCCTTCCAAGACAAAGGTAATTGAAGAGAGTCTCAAGCCAACATTTGTAATGGTGATCTGCAGCTTTCTAGGTCTAGCTAGGTAATATCAATGATTTGTGAAGAAATTTTCACAATTTTCAAACCAAATGAACAATATGACACCGAAGGGATTAATGTTTGCATGGAATTAGAAATGTGAATACCATTTCAAGGAGTTGAAAAAGAGTTTTATCACTACACCAATACTCAAACTCCCAACATGTGGAGAAAGCGTTGTGGTGTATAGTGATGCTTCAAAGAAGGGATGATGATGTGTGCTAATGAAAAATGATAAAGTGATAGATTATGCCTCAAAGAAGCTGAAAATACATGAGTAAAACTATCCTATACACGATCTGGAGTTGGTGGCAGTGATCTTGGAATTGAAAATCTAGGAGCATTATCTCTATGGAGAGAAGAATGAGATATATACTGACCACTACAGTCTAAAATATACATTCACACAAAAATATCTAAATATGCGCCACCAAAGATGGATAGAGCTCATCAAGGATTATGACTTCTCAATCCACTACCATCATAATAAGGAAAAAAATATGGAGGATGCTCTAAGTATGGAGGATCATGCGTATTTATAAATTATGAGAATTGAAAAGGATCTGATCTTATTAGATTTGTTGTGGATGGATGTGGGAATAATTAAGGGAGGAACATTATCAATCCTTTCTAAAATTATTGCTCAACCATCTCTCATGGAGAAAGTAAATGATTCTCAAAGAAAAGATTTGGAAATTATGAAAAGGGAGAAAGCTATCTAAAATGGGAAATCATTAGATTTCATGGTTGATAATGATGGATTTGTAATATTTGGGACACGACTATGTGTACCATCTGATCCAGAGATAAAGATGGCACTTCTAAATGGCGCACATAGCTAAACCTTATCTATCAACCCAGGGAGCACAAAGAAATATCAAGATCTCTGAGAAAACTTTTAGTGGGACAATATTAAAAGGTATATTGCTGAATATACACAAAAGTGCTTGGTATGTCAGCAATTGAAGGCTGAGAGGTAAAAGTATAAGGGGATGATGCAACCACTACCCATACCAACATGAAAGTGGAAGAAAATTACCATGGACTTTGTCACTGGACATCCAAGGACATCTAGGGGAAATAATGCTATATGGGTCCTTGTGGATCATCTTATGAAGACAGCTCACATTATTGCAATTTGATAGTAATTCTCATTGGATCAACTTTCACATATATACATAAAATAAGTGTTAAGGTTATATAGAGTACCACTATCTATTATATCCAATCATGATCCTAGATTTACCTTGAAGTTATCTAAAAGTCTCCGACATACTCTAAGATCTGAACTGAACTTCAATACGACCTATCATCCTCAAACTGATATCCAATCTGAGTGAAATATTTAGAAACTAGAATATATTTTGAGATCGTATTATATGAAATTAAAAAGATTCTGGGAAAAACATCTTCCACTGGTTGAATTATCCTACAAAAACAGTTCCACTCAAGCATATGAATGGAACCATATGAATCACTTTATTGGAAATAGTGTAGAACACTGGTATATTGGGATGAATTCGGTGAGAATAAGCTGCTATGACTTGAATTTGTCGAAGAAATGGTTGAGAAGGTGAAAACCATTCAATATAATATCAAGGTAGCTCAAATTCGATAGAAAATATATGCATACAATCATCGATGAGACCTTGAGTTCAAAGTTAGAGACATGGTATTAATATGCATATCTATATGAAAAAAGGTCATGATGTATGGAAGGAAATGGATGTTAAGTCCCAAGCACATTGACCCCTTCGAGATTCTTGATTGTGTCGGTTCTGTGAACTATCGACAAGCAATTCCACATACCATGGACAAATTACATGATGTATTTCATGTTTCCCACTTAAGAAAGCACATACTAAATCCTTCACATACACTCTCTTCATAGGTGGTATAGTTGGAGGATGATCTTTCTTAATAGGAGTAGCCAGTGAAGATCTTGGATTATAGAGATAAATTTCTACGTAAAAAGATGACTCACCTGGTCAAAGTACTATGGCAGAACCAAAAGTATGAAGAGGAAATATGGGAACTACAGGAGGGAATGAAGTAAAAGTACCCACACTAGATTTTGTCATAGAATTTAAAATGAAATTTCGAGGGAAAAATTTCATTAGGGGGGGAGAATTTAGAGAAACAATGTTTTATAAATGGAAATTCATTTATTATAAATTTGTCATGAAATCATAACATAATGAACTAATAAGTGATATGTGACCTTTAAACATATTTTTTTCACTTCTATGTTTGGAATTAGAAAAATCTGACATAAATGGTTGTGATTAGTAAGTTATTTAGAGTCTAATATGACCAACATAATTTCTGTTGAATAATAACATACCCTTATGAATAGTAATTTTATCCATATGAATAGTGATACAACCTAATGAATAGTAACCTTACCTATGATAATATATAAATAAGATTCAAGTGGAAGTACAATATACCTATATTTGGGAATAAGAAAATAAACGTTTTAAAATTAATATTTTCTAAGAAAATTGTGATTTTAAATAAATATTAACATTAACATATTTAGAAATTTATTTTTGAAAAATGGACTTCATTTTTGGATTCTACATGTAAATAAATGGTTCGGGTGGATTTTTGGATTTTTCTAAAATACTTGAGTTTTTTAGTGAATAGTAAAATACATTAATTTACCGCATAAATATAATATAATTCAAATTGACTATTCATGACATCACAAGTGATGTAAGCATGAAAATATTGAACATACATGCTTTTATTACAATTCTTGGTCATGAAATACTTATTATTTCTTCTATTGTGAAGAAATAATAAATTAATGATTATAATATTATCAAAACCCTCATCTGCTCCACTATAAAACCCCCCTCACTCCCTCTTCTCTCCACTCCTGTCAAGCCTTGTGCCCTGCAAATATTCTACCCAAATCTCTCCCCAAGCTCCTCCCTGGAATCCAAAAGCCCCTAGTCTCTTCAAAATACCAAAACCTCTACCCTTAATAGGTTCTCAAAGGAGGTAGACTCAAGAGTTAAATTCCTCTTTCCAATTATTTTATTTCTTTTAAGTTCTTTTCTTTTCTTGTTTCTATCCTCACCTCCCTTCACCCAAATGGTATGATAACACCAGTAACATAAATTTAATTTAATATTTTTTATAATAATGTTATATTTCATTGTCATACCTCCTTTCCTCATCTTTTATTGGAAATAAATTAAAACATTGTATGAGATGTGTTAATTTAGCACATTCAAGGATAACGGTTTATCAATTTTTATTATCATCATTAATTATAGTCATGAAAATATTTGTGTTATGGATGAACAAGATTATTATATATGTAATATATCCTTTTTTTTGTAATAATTTTGTACAAATTTTATTATGTTATAATGCAAAACAGATTCTTTGTAATCAATCCCACTAATTACCCAAAATGGTTATCATGAAGGTTTTATATAATAACTCATCTTCACTACCGATAACCAAATGAATTTCTATAACCATTTAATATCATGTATGTTCACTATTAACATAAAATTTAGATTATCGACAACCACTTTTATCTTACATGATTATCCGAACATGAATATAAGTGAACCGATCATTAAAACAAAGTAAACAAACGGACCTGAAAAATGAAATTGAACCTCATAACCAGTCAAAATGGTAATAAGTGAACTCAAAATGATTATAATAAATATTATAAACTTATAATTATTTTTGGATTTATGAATTAATAAACCTAATTTTATTATTCAGGCCATTAAGTTCAATAAAATATATCTAACGGTCTTAAGGTAAGGGGTCCTCTCCATTTCACTTTTATTCAAGATTGTCCCCTCTGTTATGCCATTTAATGTGTAATTCCTAGTGATAGGATATGATTATTAACCTCCCAATAATGTCCTCATGATGTATAAAATATTACAAATCACTTTCTATCTCATTAAGCCCTCTTATGTACACCTGATATCATGCCGATAATCCGTAAAGAATTCTACCCGAACTACCTTTATTCCTTAGGGTTTCTCTATCATTATTTTTACTCAAATGAAGTTGTATTTTATTTTATTTTTAATACTTATACATGATATTTATATGCTCAAAACTCATGTTTCCAGATCCATCCTTCATTATCTTTCTAGGATATACATTCTTTTATGTAATTCCCTCCTCGATACTTCCCAGTAAGCAAACTCGTTTTAAGGGAACTTCCCAAATTTTTACCCAATTTTGAGTGAACTAATTCCTATATTTTAATCCACCATTATATTAATAAATTAATTATTTTTATTATTAAAACATTCTTGGTTAAATTCTATTTTTATATAAATGAATATCCTCTTTTCTATTTTAAAATCTCTATAGTATTATCCTTAAAACTGCACCAAAATATTTTAATACTAAAATTTCTCAAATACATTTCTTACATGTTGTCACTTATGTTTGAAATAACTTTCCATTATATATTACTATTGTAAATTATGAATTTACATGTACTTTCTAATTAATTTCATTCATGTACACTTTCATGACACACCCATTGGTTAGGCTTTTCGTCGTGATTGTGGTATCCAATTCTTTCCATGGGTAACCCTTATGTTTATATAAGATTGATTATGTATGATTATTTATGTGGAAAAAATATTCATGAAATTTAATATGGGTTCATATAGATATGGATCCAATGAATTGGGTAAATTAAATCTTGTGATATGTTATGTGCAACGGTCTTAGAGGTTAGCCTTGGCTTGTGCTACTATAGGAAATAGGATTGATGGTTACCCTTGGCTTGTACTACTATAGGAAATGGGATTGGTGGTTATCATTTAATTTTACTAAAGACATGTTTTATGTTTCTTCCACACTTATATGATTCCATGTTTATATGATCCCAGGTTTATAGGTTATGATTCCATATGTACCATGCTTTTAATATTATTATATCATGCCTCCAAACTCATGTGCTTAAGATTTATTCTTATGTTCATTCCCTTACTGGGCATCTTAGTTCATCCCTTTGTTCATGTGTTCCCCAGGGTACCCTATGAAAATGTAAGGGATCAAATAAAGTTAGGTTCTTTTAATGGATATTAAATAAAGAAGTGTTTTTTGCACCATGTTTCATGTTTTATGTACCAAGTCTTCAAAGACGTTAAGCTTTACAATCCTTGGCATTTACTCTGATGTATAATTATGCTTAAAATCATGTAATGTTATATGTAAAAGGCTAGAGTCACTATATTGGGTAAAATTATAATACCCACAATGTCACTACATGATGTATATTTTATTCATTTATTATTGGGTGGCTTTTATTTGGTCTTTGGGGTGAATTGTTTTGGTTTCTGTAATGGTTTCTAAGACATAAGGTTTTTACAAACCATGAAACTACCACCTATATATTGAAAATATGTTTCTAATAGAATCCACAAAAAAACCATGTGGTCCACTAAAACCAAAATATTTTTTTTATAAAACCTATTTTTAAGTGATTCTATCTCTATTTCAGCCCTTATTCCATTATCTATCTAATAGTGATATTTACCCCATTCTTTTCCTTTATATTTGGTCATTCTTTTAGTGATTTCTCATGAAAAAATAGTGAATCATAATTATTTATTCATAAAACTATTATCTTATCCTACTTTACTCTCTTCTCCTTACATTTTCCTTCCCTTGAATAGTTATTTAAATATAGGTTCTCACTATGCATAGAATTAACATGGGATTTATTCATGTTATGTATTTTAATGGCCTTTTCAGGTTCCATATCTTCATATTTTTTTTATAATAACATGATTCAAAAATGGATTGATTGATTAACGAGAAGTTACTCTTTACATTTATTTTTTTATGAAACCCTAGATGATAAACTCTTTTAAAAAAGTCTTTCCTTATTAAAAAAATATATCTTGAGTGATAATTATTTTCATGTGTATATTTTTCATCACTCTTCCAAAAAACACTCGCATTATATATAAGCTTCATTACAAATATAAGGTAGGAAATTTTTCTCTATCCAAATTTACACACTCTAGGTGTTTTATGAAATTATTAGAGTGGTTTTAATGAGTTATTTAAAAATTACATTTGTAGATAACTCTTTAATGAGTTTTAAATATTTTATGACTATTTTAGGTAACTTAATTTATGATAAAAAGAGTTTTTCATACTTAAAATATTTTATAAAATGTTTTGGTTGAATTTCATTTATGGAGAGAACTTTCTATTATTTTATTATTTTTTAAAAGTAATATTGGTTTGCAAATGATTTTTGACTGATTTTATTGATTTCATATTTAGTCAAAAAGAATCTTCTTAAGTATAATGTTCCATTTAGAAAATGAAATGGAATTTTTTATTGTGTTTTTCTACCATTGTTGAAATTCCCCTTGGATATTGTTATGGTAATGTGATATTGTATGAAATAAGATTTAAATCATTTGAGATTGTTCTGATATTTTTAAGGGGCTAATTCTTTGAAGTTTAATTGGACGGTCGACATGAGATTATGATTTGACCATTTTGAAATTTTCTTAATATATATCTATCCTTCATTTATTACCTATAGTTTATAAATTAGAATCTTTGGGTAGTTAAGTGGGAGTTTTATAGTTATTTCAACACTAGTTAATATTATTCATTGACTAGTGTTCCTTATGTATGAATGATTTATGGATATGTATTTTTTCACATTGGGAGGCTAGGAAGGATAAAACTGAGTTTAAGTGCAGTTTATGATCAATGGTTATCCATGTGATTTTTCATTTTTTAGATATGTCTTGGAAATTTATCTTTAGCGCCTATGGATTTTTTCTATGATTATTATTGTTTATTACTTGTATTTTGTTATCTTTATTAAGATTGATATTATTTTTTCTTGTTGTTTCTTGTTATGTTATGGAACTTTCTACCATTATGGTAAATTTTATTTCATATGTTCCATTTATTATTTTTTACGAATATTGATATTTCCTTGGGTTATGTTTTTTATTTTCATTGATATTATTTTTCTTTTAAAAATTGGTATGTTTTTATAAATAAAAAAATATATGATTTATATTCTAAACAGTTTTTTGAAAAAAAAGAATATTTTTTGGTGAAAATGAATTTTGAGATATCAAAAGAATATTCTTACGGTGTTTCCTTAAAAAATTTCTGATTATTAAAAATCATATTTCATGTGTAACCATAAATTATTGTTTCAAAGTATAAATGGAATTGATTTTGAAAAGTGTTTCATCAATTTTTGATTCCACATGTTTCTTCTAATAATTTATTGTTTCATCATTCCATATTATTGAAACAATATATTTTTATAAAATTGAAAGTGTCTATTATTATTGGTTTACTAAAACAAAATAGTATAATTCGATATATAATATTTTAAAAAAGTGTACATGGTATTATTTTTCAAAGTAAATGTAATTGAGTACTTGGTGGGATTTTGTCGATCATGTTTGTTTTACACCCTACATACACACTACTTGTGTGTATTTAGTATTGTATTCATATTTTATATAATTTTATAGGTTTCTTGGAACATAGGAGAACCCAATATGTTTTTTTGGGTATGATGGATATGTAAAGTGAATCATGTTCACTTGATACAGGGTCGATGGTAGTAAGTCATGTTTTTTGTTTATATTTTGGTATAAAGATTTTTTGTATCATCTTGTGTTATAAATCATTAAATTATCTTTTTTAGGCTTTCTGGTAATTTTGGTTAGTGTATAAAATTATAATCATAGAGTATTTATTAGTTTTTTATATTTCAGGATTCTATTTCATGTTATTATTCCATGTTGAGTTAAGTTATATTTTCAAAAATAGCATATTAACTATGCATGATATTCTGATGTTTAAAATGGTCAAGATGAACTTATAGGTGGATTTAATTTTTAATTTATATTTTTTATTAAGGTAAATTATTCCCAAGTTGGGTGTGGTTGATTCCTAACACAAGTTTCTACCCCATGGAAATTGGGAATTCACTTTTAACCTTATAAAAGAATGATCCTAGTGAGGTTTTGGGTTTCCATGGGTGAGTTCATTACAATCAAAAGGGTCCATAATATTTGAATAATTTAATAAAAAATAATAAGGAGACATTTTAATTAATAATTGTTCAACCTCTAAAATCCACCTTAATTTATTCAGTAAATTTTATGGTAGATATTTTGATGAACATTTAGTGTTCACTTTTTTCATGGAATTATTTCACAGACAATTAAGTGTAGAAACTTCTTTTGACATCAAAATAGAGTTGAGTAAACAAAATATTAACCCATTTTACACAAATTAAAAAATAAATACAGTATAATTTTTAGTTTAAAACAACATTTAGAAAACACAATCATTCATAGTTCCATAACCAAAGGTAAATGAATGAATCCATCTATCAAAAGTAAAAAATGCATTGATTAACATGGTTTTACCACAACAGAGAGATAAAATAGAATACTTATATAATGATTAATAAACCTAATAATAAAAACCCTATGAATAATAATTAATACAAAGGAAATGTTATCCACAAAGGCCATAAAAATCTTAAACAAGAAGTAATAAGTACATAGGGGAGAAAAGAGGAGAATATGTGGTTTATATGGACTTAATTAAATATAAAATTTCCATGAAGATTTTATAAAAAAAATGATAAGTGAATGAGGAGAGGTATTCAATGAAGGGAAGTCCCCAGAACATTCCTCCGG
The DNA here is from genome assembly GCA_963277665.1 of Viscum album. Classification (NCBI taxonomy): domain Eukaryota; kingdom Viridiplantae; phylum Streptophyta; class Magnoliopsida; order Santalales; family Viscaceae; genus Viscum; species Viscum album. The sequence continues at coordinate 794,258,289 of OY728126.1, read as the reverse complement.
ATCTGAGGAGGAAATGGGGTCTTATTCGTTTATCATATGATAGAAAATTAGATAAAAAATATTTTTTATGATGAATAGGTGTTATGCATGGGTAGACATATGATGAAATTTACCTATGTGACTTTATACCATATGTGTGGTCACTCTATTAGATCCATTTATATACTAGTTCAAGATACTTATGTGATTTTATAATTCCCTAGTCACACATTCAATGAGTCCATGAAAATCTTACGCACCCAAGCAGTATTACATGAAATCTTAAAAACAATTCCAAGCATTCCATAAACATCCCAACATCACTTGAACATTATATAAAATATATAACCACCTTTATATAGGAATTTTTATCCATTTTTACCAATGAACACTACAACTGGATTATTATATATCATGTACGCATTTATGGTGGATAAAGACTTCTATTGGAGAATGAAAATAAATCAAATGAAACGATTGTCATAGATAATTTGATATATGATTGGTCTCCATTTTTTCTTCTTGATAACACTACATGTGGACTAGTTTAAGAGGATATGATTGTGATTACACAATTTGTTTCTAATGATCGGTGGGTTAGAAAATTTATGGGAGATGTTAGGACCCTAGTATATTAGGCATGTTGGAAAATGATAAGACTTAAGGTTTTCAATGTTATTTAATCATAGGAAAACAATTTATATATTTTATAATATTGGTATTTATTATATCCATATAATTTTAAAGATTTATTACCTTATTATTAAAGTATTCAAAAAAATGATTATGTGGTATTAAAGTTAATTGATAAATTTAGGTTTTGATATACTAAAATCTATGGATGTCCTAAAGAAAATAGTTTTTTTAAAGAAAATATAGAATTTAATGACTAAAAATAGTATAGTTACTCAATATTTAAGGATAATAAACATAAAAAATAGTACCATTTATGAGAAAAATTTATGTAAAACTTTCCTTTAATTTTAAGTGTTCAAAAATCATTTTATGTTAAACAATGGAAACAAATTTGTGATGACATGATGATGAGAAAAGGAAGTATAATTATATATTATTATATTTTATAGATTAATTAACATGGTATCAATTTGTTTAGAAACATCCTAATGTTATTGTTGACCAATAAAATATTATAAGGGGATTATAATGTGATGGATTTAACTCATTTATCGATATGCATACTTCACCCAGTATTTGGCCTACTTTGATTCACATTTATAACTTTCCTCCATTGATGTTTTTGAAAAAACCATTTAGTATCATAATTATATTAATATCTAGAAACTAATCTTGGAAATATTCTTAGGATATAATTATAAACATTAATAAATTAGTTTAAATAGAAATGGATTGTTAGTATATAATTATTTGATACATAAAGAAATGGGTATTTTATGATGATTCACATAGTTTTTTGGATAATAAATGATTTCCTTGATTATGGAATGATGTATGGTAGTAGTATAATGGGTAAATTATATTTCCCTATTTGTATAAAAATAATCATTTAAGGAGTTTAAAATTTTAGAAAACATATAGGAAATCTATGATTTATACTGATGAATTATCCATATTTGATGAATTGATGAAAAATTTATAATATTTTATAGAGATAAAATGCACATAAATATATATTAGAGGATGATATCATTAAATAAATTAATGGTTAGAATATTTTTCTCAGAAATGGTTAAATAAATATAATGATTGTTCCTTCAAATTCCAATAATAATTGTAGAAAGAAAGGTATATTCTTTGAAATTCTATATTAGTCATTAAATTTTATGGTGTCACTATTTAGAAAAAAAATGAATGTTAAGAAAATATATGTGAAATATTACTTGTAAATAATTTAGATGTTAAGGAAAAAAATTTATTTGTGCTTATTTCATGACTTAATATATTTGATTAGAAAATCTAGACTTTGTCTTAAGTTAAATGCTCAAAACTATTGAAATTTTTTCTGTACTTACTTTTAAATTGAAAACTAAATGAAAATTGATTTCCCCTTATGCTATAAACTATAAAGGTTCCATATTATTATTTGAGTAACCCATAAAAAGGTTAATATAAGAGAAGTCAAATAAAATCAACTAAAACCCATGACTACCATGTCTTATTTTATGATTTGATTATTTTTTCCATTATATATTTAATATCAAATAAGGTCAGGGTTGTGGTGAATTTCTTATATAACTTTTATTGATATATTTTCACTCAAAGTTTGAGTGTTATAGTTGTTATGAAATTGAAAAAGTATACCCTTATCATTCTTTGTGATATGAGATATTTTTGCTTCATCATTTTTCACATGTATGTTACACTTGACTATCTATCTTCCCACCAAAGTCTAATTTTTTATAATTGTTTCATGTTGATATATGTATCCTATAGAAAATATGACCTCTATAATGAAAGATTATGTGAGGAATAAGAATCATCCAGAATTATCTATTGTAAAATGTTATTTTTCAAAGAAATCCATGGACTTCTACTCAATGTATATGGGAAATTTCAAAACATGATGTAATCAAAAAATGGGAACTAAACATGACTAATATGATCCCATTAAACCTAAATTTCCATCACTTCCCTCATCAAGGTGGATATTTGGTTCATATTCATTATGTGCATTAAACATAAAAGAGTGGGAAATGTATCATCATTCAGTATTTTTCATCAATAGCGTGGTTGTTGATTAAATCATGTATGTAAATTAAATATTATTTTTTAATTTTTTATATATTATTTTTTTTAACTTCCTACATCTTAGTATTTAAATTTTCAAATAAAATATATGGAAATTATAAAAATAATGTGACATTATTGATTTATTTAGAGGAGGGAGTATTCAAAAATTAAAGAGTTTCATGTATGGTTAAAATATAATATAATATAGTTAATTTTATATATGATCTAATTATAGTAAATTGTTTTATTTAAGATATTATTATATTTTAGGTTCATATTTTATCAATGAATGATGTATCCAATATTATTAGAATTTTTTGTTTTTTAGAATAATATAAAACATTAATTTAAATAATCAGTTGTCAATAGATTCAAATTCATTATAAAAAAGTTATTCAATTTACATGTGAACACAATTTTATGTTGTAAAATTTATCTCACCAAATGATTATTATTCAAATTCATTAGATATAAAACCTTGTTTAGAAAATGTATCTTGTTATAGATTTGTTGGGAAAATAATAGTGTTGGACTATAACAAATATATTTGAGTTGTTATAATGAAATTTAAAAGGTTTGATTCAATGACATAATAAGAAATTTATTTAGATAATTATAGTTTAAAGTGATTTACATGAAGTGTTTGATTTTTAATAATAACCCCTATATTGCACTACAGAAATGGAGGGCTATACCAATGGTTCTAAATAGTTAGTAAAGGCTATGGAACTATTGGTATATCTTATACCACTAGTTTTAAAAACTGTTAGGAATAGACCTATTAGAATAGGCCTATACAAATGGATATTTAAACTATTGGTATAGACCAATTAGAGTAAGTTTATACTAATGCATTTTAAAAAATATTTATATATTGATAAACCATCAATTCAATGAACCATTGGTATAGTAATCCCCTCACCGTTATAATTTCAAATAACTTGTATAACACCCCTTGAAGATAGTCTGCACTCAACATTATAATATTTAGAGTAAAAGAGAAACAATTTTTCAGTTCTAGTCATAATTAAAAATAGATAAAATAATATATATTTTAAATTTCAATATTTTATAATATAAAAAAACAAATTATAATATACAAATCCGTTGAATTATGGTCATTCAGACTTTGTTATCTTATGAACCCAATTTTTATAAACATGAATCCAAAAATAGATCAAATAAATATCTCATTGAAAACAATTATCACTATTTTCACCACTACTATCTTTTGAACAACTAACAGCATCCCCATCATGAACCTCATCACTATGATTTCCATATTTAACCAATTCATTACCATCATCACTAGGAATTTCATCACCTTGGTCACCACTGAGTACATAATCACCCTTTTCTAGAGAATTATACAATGAGTTCATTATCTAATTACAATTATGAAAATTTATAATATTATATAATGTACGTAAAAGACACATATCCATCAAATATTACAGGATTTTCTTAGTGATCTTTTTAATTATTTCGTGCTCCTAGAAAGCTAATTTTTTGGCGTTTTATGCTTCTAAATGATCCTCTTATGACAATTTCATAGTAATATAAGTGTTGTTTGAATTGATTGATTTATTAGAATATATAGCGGGAATGATAGTCTTATTAAGAGAAAAAAGAACCTATATTGGGTTCTCATCACCTAATGCCTATTAGAAATGATCATTTGGTCCAAAGCTGTTATCTACTTACTAGTCAAGGGCCTCTAGTGCACACTACTGAAAATATAAATTAGATATATATATAAATTTAGAAAATATAAATTAAAATATAAAAGATTAAAATAATTCTTAAAATATTTTATTACATATCAACTTTTACAACACTTTCATCTTTCTTTATTATACCCATGAAAAATAAGATTTCTCATTGTACATTCCTTTAAATGTTCTGCATCCCCCACTGAAAATATCAATGGATATAAGAAATTAATATTAACTAATACTATATTAATGACAAAATTTATGAATATAAACTATATTTTCAACGTGGTATTTTGTATTCTTTACAACTAAATTCATAACAAACATAATCAAACTCATTTGTACATGAAAAATTCCAAGATTATCGCATGGTTATGTATAGTCATCCATCTCAAAGTATGCCCATATTTCATAATAAAATTGTTTATATTTCTTTTTAAATAACTCTAGAAATTAAAATTCAATAATAATAATATTATTATTAACATAAATCATAATCATTTTCAATAAAAACCATTAAATTTTAATAACTTTTTAAACAAATTACTCTTATAATAGGAAATCATCTGCCAAAATTATGTAATTGGGATATCATTAAGGGTTGGTATACCCTCTAACTCTGTGAAAACACTAGTGGTCTATCAAATTTATATTTTATGCTTATACTCACCCCAAATTTCCCTAATTACATTAAATGTGTTTCCTTTAAAGCTTTACGATCATAAAAATTCAAAAGCAGAGTTCTAACCACAATATGAATTTATATAAATATAATGATAATTTCATTTTAATATAATAAATTTTCTTATCCATATATCAGCCTATTCATTATCTATAATTTTAACACTAGATTATCTCTAGAAGATTGGTGGCATAGAAAAAACATCACTATATATTTTAATTGTGGTAACAAAATATTGACATTATCGTCTATTTTTACCAATTATTTGATTCTCTTTGTTTCACTCTACAATTAATTGTGTATAGAGGTTCCATTAATCATTGATGTGAGTATAAACATGTCACCTAGTTTTATATATAACACTAAAAGATAAAATAAAATTATAAAATTAATACACATTAAAACCAAAATAAAATTATTGTGAAAAAATTTAATAAATTTGAAATAATATACTTGATGCAAACTAATTAGTGTTCTCTAATGGATCCAAAGTTTATGACTGATTGGTTTCATGATAATGGAACCTATACCCTAATGTATGCTTATGATTCTCAATATACTATGGATGATTCAAATACTATGGAGAATAATTTAAAGGGGAATGATCATAAAAACCTGAAGATATTTTATAAGAGGAAAATATATGGAATGTAGAAGTCAGTGGAAAAGGATGGGAGGGATGGGGAGATATCATAAGATAGGGGAAGGGTATTTGAGAATAAGGTTCTAGGGAAAATAAAGTTAATATCATAGGTGGTATGAACATCCCTAGTTCCTTAATGGGAACTATATAATAAGGAAGTGTTGTTGATGGGGTATGAATTGAATGTTTTGGGTGTGATCAATTATGGATAGTACTCTATGTACCTCTACTACCACCCCCATTGATCAGTTATCTTAATGATCATTATCACAAGTATGATTTGATAAACATTTTATTGCGTGTAGTGGTTTCTTATTGAAATTAAAAAATAATGAATAAAATGGAATTTTGTTATATATAATAAATATATTTATTTAATATACTATACTTATTGTGAGCGCAAAATGATGAAATTCCATCTCTCACACTAATTGATAATTATCTAACAGTATATTCATGTATATATATTCAACATTTTTCAAATTCAATAAAAAAAATAATGGGAATTACCAACAAGATATGTGATTCCCAGTACCTACACACCAGAATCTGGAGCTCATAGATGCATACAGTACTTATTTTCATTGATTCCATTAATAAATTATTGGATATAACCATCCATAATTAAAAAACCAAAAAGGAGTTTTGAATCTATTACGTCTGAAGGGCCATTTCAGGTTTATATATTTAGATAATTAGGACACATTATAAACTAATAAATCCAATTTAATCTCAAATAATGAATTTTCTTCCATTATATATAATGAACTACTTAATTCATGGTAACTATTAAATATCCCCCAATAAATTCTTTTATAAGTGGTATCCTTATAAACATGAAACATGTAATAATATTCTTAATAACTTAGAATACATAAAAATAAGAACAGTTTGTGCTCAAATTATTATTGATGGAAACATAAAACTGAATAAATCATGTCATAAGCATGCCATAAATATTATGGAAGGAATATGTAAACAACATGAATCCATAATCAACTTGAAATTGGGATAATATTATATATATGATAATAAATGAAAACATAGATATCAATAATACTATTATCATACTAATGGAATTCATAATTTCATAAATCCAGAACTGGTTTTCAACTTCTTGTGAAAAGACATGATCCGGTTATGGGAAGAGACATACAATGAACCCTAATTTGTTTTGTCACATGAGACATGTCAATGCGTTGAGGGACTATATAATTTTGATCCCCTCCCTTAAATTGATTATTTCAAATTCATTCACCATAAGAGTCATCAAGACCATTAATACCCTTATCTAAGGAACCTCTTATGGAATAAAACATTTTTATCCATTTAATGGGAAATATGGAAATCAAATATATAATCAATCTACGTTTCCAGTTAATCATCACCATGAAGGTTAATAATTTTCCCCATTTCCATTAAATGGATAATGTGATCATAACCCATCCATAAACTGAAGGTGTATGGTTATAAAATACATAGTAAAAATTTCATAATCAACCATATTTGAATAACAACATACAGAATTCTAATAGCTTTCTCCATGTCAGTAGAATAATATTCACTCTATATGAACATCATCCAATCTGAATTATTTGAATTGTGATTTTCATGACATATAAAGAAATTTTTATATGAATAATTCTACAATAAAAAAATCCTAATCATAATTCATCTAGTTAAAGAAGGTTGATAGATTCAAAATAAAAGGACCCCCAGTGAAACAAGGAAACATAGAAGGGTGTTTAAATAAATGAAAAACACCCTTTCAAAAGAATGTTGCAAATGGAATCAAAATAATTGAATTATTTGATAAAGAAAGTTCAATACCCATAATAATAACATAAATATATTAGTGGATATATCATTAAACATAAAACCCATTAGGTTGAACAATTTAGAAAATTATAAGGGAAATGGAAAAGAAAACGTGAAATATCTTTTACAAAAAATTTATAACATTGATGTAGAAAACAAATTTACATATCTATTTTAAAGTTAACTTTTGAAAAGTTGAAGTGAAAGAATTTAAAAACCTTTAAATTTAAAATTAATATCTAATAATGGAGACATAAATTTACATAAATTTTATCTTAGATAAATTAGGAGATGAAGACAAAATATGTGAAAATGAATGTAAAATAACTTTTTTTTTATTTTAAAAATAAATTTTTTTAACTTTCATTGTAAGAAGAATAAAAAATAACTTTTAATAAAACTTTATTTTACCAAACATGAATAATAAATATCATATAATAAAATATTACGGTGTAAGAACCCAATAATGGATGTAATAATTTAAGGTTGAAATATTATAACTCAAGGAAGAAAACTTGAGATATCAGAATCCCTTATGGGGGACATACTTTATAAAGTAATAAATATTTAAAAATGGGATTATGTGGTAAAAATGTAAAAAATGAAATAATACTACATAGTATAATAAAATTACCTAATTCACCCAACTTATAATTTCAAGTGAATGATAATAACTAAATTAATGGAGATTAACATAACAAAAACTTTTATGACTGGGGTAACACATGAGTCACAAGACATTTTAAAAATGATCTTGATTTTGGATTAATTTATCCCATTATTTACAAGAAATATATTATATATAAGTTAGGCGATAATAAATTAATAGAACACCATTCAATGTAAACATGGTGCATGACCTGTAACATGCCTCAAAGAATCATAATTATAACTAAGAGAACCCTTGGAGCTTCAGTATAACTTTAGTCAAAACCCCTTGAAAGTGTCGACTTATAACTAAACTCAAAATAAAATAATTAAAATATAATTCATGATATGATATATCAAATTGGTATTAGATACACCACATAAATTATATAAGGTTACAATACTAAACATGACTCAAAAAGTGGAATTTGAGACCAAAAAACTCACCTTAGTCCAGATTCATTCTGAATATTCACCAAAAATCTTCAAACATTTAATAAAGTCCATTAAATACATACCTATGAACCTTATTCATAACTATAACAATTCATTGTCCTCGTTTTTAATCATTATATATATATATATATTCTAGTTTTTCCTATGTTCAATACTCGGTATAAGTAATATTTGTCACTTTAAACTTGTATCATAAAAACAATGTTGATATCCAATATTTTTTCAAATTACATTACTATTATATTATATAATATACTATTATATACCAGAAATGCTCAGTCAGAGGAAATACTTTGACCATTTATTAATAAAATAAAACACATAAAGTAGGTACAACAAGCCATAAAAACAACTATATATCATAGAAACCAAACCCGTCACCATCCCCATTATGGACTATTTCCTCTGCATTATATGTTTCCCATTTAGAGCATTCATAGTACTTATGAAACTTGGCATTTTTTCTTCTCAGATTAAACTTCTCCAAGGCTAAAAACTTCTTCGAAGATTGCATAGCCCATCTTTCCTTCCCAATAGAATCACTGGTAGACACCGGCCTTGGAAGATAAGAATAATCCTTCTTCATTCATCAACACAGTGGACCAGTATTATTGTCCTCAACCCCATGCACCTTCATCATATCACCTTGAACAATAGCACTAAAGGAATGTCGGACCATACCACCATCTTGTTTCTTCTCACTATCTGAGATGTCACCCCACTTTCCCAATATTTTCACCTCCCGATAACCCCCCTCCAAACCAAAATCTTGCTAAAACTTATTGAAAGAGTCATCTATATTGGGGCATTGATGGTGATCCACTAGGTTCTACACATCTTCATCGATTGCAACATCCACTGGAGAATCAACAACCTACAAGAGACCATCGTCATGCCTTGTAGCATTCTCCTCTTTATGCAAAACCTCCTCATTTTCTAGTTCTCGGAACCTATTTCCTTTATAAACCAAGATCATCATGCATCCATCATCCTCATCCTACTCTTGGACATAGCCATACACTTGTTCTGACTACAAGGAGCTGCAGGATAATGAATTCCCCACTTTATATGCATTTCCAATTCCAAGATCACACTTTAAGTGATTAAAGACTTTCTCAACTGTTGGATATTTTGGCTCACTTCTCACCTTCTGCAAAGTAATCCTCTGCACTGAGAACCCAGGAGAAGATTGCCCCGACTCCTCATCCATAACATGTGTGTCCAGCATCTCCTTCATACCAGAGGAGAGAATAGGGACCTCAACATCACAATCCTGGGATATCCCATACATAGAGGATGATGGTCGTGATCCCTCCGCCCCAATGCATTGCTAGCTAAATTTCATCCTCTCCCCTGCACAGGTAGTGAAACCATAGAGTCTTCCACAACTGAACCTACACTTTTGGGATCCCCCACCCAAGTGACCTGCTCAGCGATGTCTCCACCTCCAGCACACCCAACATCCTCCGCACGGCCCTAATTGGCTTCCACCTCATCCCTTATCACTGCCAAACCATCATCAGTGTGCCTCATTCTTAGGGTCCTATACAGATTAACAGCAACACCCGCTCCACCGTGACTCTTTTCCTTTTCTTGTATGCATCCCTTCATCCTCCCGTTGTAGCAGTTCAATGCCAAGTGACCACACCAGCTAAAACACACACAGTAGTGCATCCACGATTCAAAAACCACCTCCTGCTTCCAGTGAAAATCCTTATCGTATGTGATCCATATGAATTATGGTTCTTTTTTTCTTAATAGAAAATTTAAAAGGGGATTAATACAGTGACACAATCCTTTTAAACATATTATGAAATTATTTTTAACCTAAAAATCCAATCAACCCAGCCAGGAGATCTTGAGACCTACTGTCACTGGAAGAGTAGGTCCATAATACATCGAAAAGAAGCTAAAATACAACATATTTATTTTATTTTCCTTAATGAGATCTTAAATACCTTTGAGATCCTAATACTACATAGGATAAACTATGGAATACATAAGTCAAATGGATAAGCTATAAATCCTAATAAGGGAATAAAAAATAATGAAGCATAACATGTGATTGAAACGGTATAACAACATATCATAAAAGATAATTATCATGAATAATATCATGTGATAATAACATAAATAACATTGTGTAGTAACATTATTGAAATTTAGAAAATTAGTAGTAACATAAAATGTTTCATAATCATATATCAAGTCTAACCACCAAGACAACATCACATGGTGGATAGAGCACTATCTTGGATTTAGTTTACTCCTTAATCTCATACATACCATCTCATGAGATTAAAAAAACACTCCATACAATGAAGATATATTTGGTTAAACCCATATTAACATGAAAAAGTTTATATTTTTTTACAAAATGAAATCAATCATAAGGAATAAAAATAATAATTACCTATGGAAATGAATGGGTTTCTTAATCTTGCATCATATCATAATCAAAGGAGATTTCACAAGGATTAAAAAGATAAGTAGAAATTAAAAATTATGTATATTCATATATGAGTAAATAAAAATAGGTCTGAAAATATGGTTTTTATTAAGAAAAAACATCAAGATAAAGGGTAGATAATTGGGTATATAAATGAAAATTCAATATGGTGTTTTAAGGAATACGTTAAAGGATTTTGGTGAATGAATTAGTATGGAACTTTATTGGAAACCCATAGGTAAACTAGAATGTATAGACCTAAAATATTCATTTATTTAACAAAATAATAAATTTTAATAACTAATTTAAATGATATTAATATAAACTCATTAATGGATTGAAAATTTCCCCTTAATTGGGTTTGATTTTAAAGAAGGAACTAGAAAAATAAACTAAAGGCCCGTATTACACCATCAAAGAAAGAGATAATAAGATTTTTATATATGAAATATAAATATATATATAATTTTTAAGTGTTAAATGACATCAAATATATATATAAATTGAGTTATAGAGTGAAAATTCATAACCTAAAGAAAAAGGGTGGTCTGGAGAGATCTCATACATTATATTTTATAATCGGTATACACTTTCACTAAAGGTCTTAAGTAATCAAATAAAATTCATTAATTATTTAATAAAAAACCATTTACATTAGTATTTTGTTTACTATAATTATATTATTACCATTTATAACTATTTCAATGAGATATAAATTTCAATTTCATTGTTTTGGGTGAGTTCATTTCATGATTCCATTGCCAGATCACTTGTAGATAATTATTGAATTTCATGTAAAATGAGACTAAAAATATAGTGGTGAGATGTAATGGTATTCATGTACTTTTATAATTTTAAATGTTAACAAATATCATTTGTTATTTTATAACTATCCATGAAGGCGGTAGAGAAAATGAACTCTATTGTTCATGGAGGTGGTTTTGCAAACAACATTTTCATTTTAGAAACTTTATAAGGGGGGAATGAATATTTCAAAATAATAATAATATATTAGTGTATTTAGGATTTTTATGTCACTATTTATTAGTGTATGGAAAACATAAGGTTTTGATAGAAGAAGAATAAAATTGAAAGAGTTTAGTTGAGTTTTTACCTTTTTCTTTGGTTGTATCTTCTTTCCCTACCCCTTAAGGATCCTTGAAATAGTCTTTGGATATTAATATAAGCACAAGGATTTGGTGAAGCGTATTGTAGTAGGAATTTGGTTTAAATTTTATTATATCCAAGTCTTGTACTTTTTGGGGAGAAGGGTGGCGAGGGGTTGTATTTATAAGGGGGAGAGGTTGTTAATGAATATAATATTCATTAGTTTATTATTATAGCTAAATAATATCAAAATTATTTATTATTATGAATATATATAGAAAATGATTCATCTAATTTCAAACTAGTTAGTTCTTAAATTATAAATGACTCAAAAATTCTTATATTTGGCATATAATGTTAAATAACATATTCTGTTTCATTTCACTATTCACAAAAATTCAACTATTTAATAAAAACAGGAAAAAGTCATCCTAAATATTTTTAATGTATAGTTTCTAAAAGCTAAATACATTTTATGAAAATAGTTTTCTAAATAAGATAAATGTAATTTTAAAATAAAATCCTCATTTTTTTGAAAAATAAAATTTTAATACTATAGTCAATTTTATGACCCTTTTTAAATTTACTTATGATCTCATAAAATTATATTATAAATATAATAAAATATAAAACTATATTATTAATTCATTTAATGAAAGAAAATTTTCTTTTAAATAATTATATTTATTATAAAAGTGTAATCAAAACATTTATATTTTACAAAAATAAAAACACTTAATTTATCATTTTTAAAAACTTTATTTACATATAACATCATATTTTCATTTTATAAGATACCTAAATATTACTTAACACATCCACATGTGAGTATACTATTTGAAAAACCTTGTTATTAATTCATGTAGTTAGATTACAATTCCAACGGTTTGGTTACTATTCCAATAGTCAAATTTGTAATAGTCAAATGGGTTCCTTACTTCCTATATATACCTCATATTTCATTCAATATTCAATAAATTATATTTTTTCCCAAATTTATATATATTTTTTTATTTTAAAAATGTTTATTTTATTACTAATATTCTACTTTATTTAAGAAATGTTTTTCATGAGTGAAATTATTCTAAGGGATCGACTATATCTAAAATTTTCCATTATCATTTTCATATTATATATTTTTTCCATTAAAATAATATCAATTATTATGGCCATTTTTACTTTTTAACTGTAATTTTTAAATTAATATAATAAAATTTAGTTGGTTTTATCATGTGTTGTATGTGCATTTTTCAATATAATATTACTAAATAGGGAAAAATTTATATATTTAGAAGAAAAAATACATTGAAAAAATTCTATGTCTTTATAATTAATGATTATTCTAAAGGAATAATAAAATTAATTATAGAACCTATGTGGATGTTAAAACATCTGTATTTTAAAATTATAATTTTAAATGAAAAATAGAAAAGAATAAAGTTAAGTAAAAATGAATTCTCAAGTTGAGAACTTTGAGATTTCCGTAGAAGATCCCTTAGAAATCGATAGAATATGATAGTATCATGTGACTATAATCTAAATAGAGTGAAAGGTAATTATATGGGAATGAAAATTGGGAGGGTTTTAGGATGATACATAATTTTTTGGAGTGCCTTGAAGTGGTGGTGAGAGGGCCCTTTTATAAGTGCTAAGAATGACATTTTTTTAAATATTTAAACTTTATATATAGGAATAAAATGTTAAATTTTTCATGTGGCTCCAAAATTGAGAAATAATTTATTTCTTAAGAGATAAGGTCAAAAAATGCCTAATAAATGAAATAATTTTTTTTATCATGTTTCAAGCCCTTTACACATTGAATTATTACATTGACCCTTTTACCTTTTACTATGGTTATTGGTTTTTACCTAGTAACATAATATTAATGGGTAAAAATAATGTTGTAATTATAGGATAATTTTGACATTATTATTTTAAATTTTAAATAAATTTCATTTGATTCAATTTATATAATTGATAAAATTAAATTTTATAATTTCTTAAAAACATTTGTTATGAAAATATTACTAATCTTATAAAATATCATATATGGGTTTGTAAATTATAATAAATATTTTTGAAATTATAAACTCCTATATAATACATATTTTATCTTATAAAAATGTTTCATTAATTTTCCAATTCACGATTATATACTAATAATTTTATAAAAGTCATGTTATTTGTAAAACTATATTTTTCACTGTTCACCTAAAAATCATTTAATTTTAAAAAATACCATTAATTAATATTAATATTATATTATTATGATTAAGATAAAAATTATCTTAATTATTTCAAAATAAATTTCAAAATTCTGATAAGTCAATATTTCAATAAAATCTCCAAATATAGTGGAAAACTATTCACAATGAAAAATTTCCTTTTACAATGTTATCAATCATATATTTTTATTACATATAAATTACTAATTAATTTATTGTTAATATATTGTTCATAATTTAAATATATTTTATTATTTTCTAAACATAGTATACTCGTTTTTTGAAATAAAACAACAGTTTTAGAAAAATATATTTTTATGCCTAAAATGATTTTCTTAGTTGTTTTAATTATACTAATTGAATTTAATTCATATTATAAGTGTAGATTATTTTATTTATATAAATATTTCATAAATAGGCTATTCATATTCATTCCCAGAAATTAAATAGCTAGGTTTTAATGGTCATTCTTAATATATTATGGTTCTGTTTATGTTTTGTGTTGCATGTGGAGCAAGAAATCAGACACATTAAATTATTTAAAAGTAATCATATATCAAAATTTAAGGGTGTTAAATTCTCCCCACTAAATAAAATTCATCCTTATAATTTTAATTATTAGTCATTGAGTAAATTATATTATTTCATTATTAAAATATTCATTATTCAGGATATAGCCTCTAATCATATACTCTCAATAAAAAAATTCCCCAAAACCATTTGAATATCGAAGATACTAAACAAAATCATGATCATATATTACTTCAAAACCTAACTCTTATATTCAAATTCTAGTTTATAAACTCACACACTAGTCAATTTATATCTTAATCCCAAAACTATAATATTTTCATAAAATAACTTTTCATTCTTATTAATACCATTTAATATCTGATTCTAGACTTTTACAGTAAAATAATTTATAAAAAATACTTATATGTTTCACATAATTCTTATAACATTCTGAAAATACCAAAATTTCATTAATAAATATAAATCTTTGATGAATATAACTAAGATTATCAAGAATTAATTTCTATTATAATATCAACCTCACTACATTCGGTAAGACTAATAAATGCACCCTTTCATTCATAATTGGCATATACTAAAATTATTTACAATTTATGAATTCTACCGTCTTTGGTTATAAGTTATTTTGGTTTCTAAATACACACCTCTCTTAGATTCATCTTCATGATCCTATTTCAACCTAATTGTAAAATCAAACTAGTTATGAAAATATATGAACATGAAAAAAAAAATCAATATAAATATTTCTTCCATTATTACACCTTGGTTTTTAACACATGATACTTCTAAAGCAACATGTGACTCTCTTTGTCCAATAATTGGTTATCCTTGGCCATTTTTCTATTTTTCTCTCTAACATCATTCTTAAATACTTAATAATGGTTTATAAAGATCAATTTATTAAATAAAGAATTTCCATTAAGTGTGTCTATATACATCTATATTATTATTCCTATTCATTATAAATTATAGGGATGATTGAGTCAATACTCAACTAACCATTTTTGGATGATTCCCCCTAGGTGAATCTATGCCACAGATAGGGACATATTTCTAGGAAAAACCTCATAATATCTATTTTACAATAACATCAATATGTTATCCAATATATAAACATATTTCTAGGGTTCTTGTGAAATTTCTCTCATCCTAATCCATAAATGAAATGTGTATTATTTCATTATTATTAAATCATATTCTATTCTAAAGGGTTATTTATATAATTGAAATTTTGGTCAACCATAACATATCAATCATTAAATTATCCTCAAAAAATATCATTGTATCCAAAGTCATGAATACCTTTACTTTAATATAAAATGTGATTCTCTATACCCAAACTCCGGAATCTGGTGCTCATAGACACATACATTACATACTTTCTTTGATAGAAGATGTATAATACTATATATAACCATCTATAACTTGAAAATCAGTAATTATTATTTAATCTATTACATCTAATGTTTATTTTTAGGTTTATATTTTTATATAATTATGTCACCTCAAAAATAGATAAATCTCATGTCTTTCTTAACTTATTAAAATATCAATAAATATAATAAACTAATTTATTAATGATAAGTCTTCAATATCTTCAATAAATTCATCCACATGTGTTATTATACTAAACATGTTATATGCACTGCTTTTCTTCGTAACTCAAGGAATGGAATTAGAAGAAATGGGTGAGTTAAAATGGTCAATAAGGGAAACATATAATTGAAGTAATCATTTCATAAACAGTTAATAAATATTATGTTAGGAATAAGTAAACAACATGAATTCATAATAAACTTGAAACTGAGAGCATTTTATATCAATGCAAATAAATTACAACATGGATATCAATAATAATAATCTCATAGTGATGGATTGTATAATTTAAAACATTAAAAACATACTATCAAAGCCTTTTTCAAAGTCACTATCATGTTATGGGAAGATTCATACACAAAAACCCAATATTTTTTGTCTCATGAGACATGTAGATGTATCTAAGAGATGTTTAATTACCCCCCCCCCCCCAAACCTGATTATGTGAAATAAATTCATCATAAGAGTCATTGATACATTTCAAAAATTCCTTATGTAATCTCTCATTTAATATAATTTGGCTATCTATACAATTAGAAATAAGGAAATAAAATACACAATAAACTTGTGTTAGAAGTTAATAATCTTCAAGAATTTAAGTACATTCCCTATATCAACAAGAGTTATATCATAATCATAACCCATCTAAAGTAATAAGTTGGAAGATTAAATAATACATAGTCAAATTTACCATAATCATCCATATATAAAAAACAATTTATAGAATGATAATACACTTTCCTATGTCAACAAAATAACATTATTTCTAGACAAACATCATATAATATAAATTTCTTAAAAATTGATGTTCACACCATATAATGAAATGGTTGTATATCTATATCGATACTATAAAAATGATTAACATAATCTATCCATAGAAATAATATGGATATTTTCTAAATAGCAACCCCCAGTGTAACAAAGAAACAAATAAAGATGTTGACATAAATGAAAAACACCCTCAAAAAATAATAATTTAAACGGTGTCACAAGAATCATATTGTTTACAAGTTCAGTCCCTATAATTATAATATGTGTGTGTGTGTGTGTGTATAAGGATAAATAATGAAACATAAAATCCATTATGATGAATAAATTTGAAAACAATAAGGGAAAATAAAATGAGAACTTAAAATTTCTTTCAGGCATTATTTTTAACATTGACATAAAACAAAAATTTGAATTTGAATTTAAAAAAGGAAACTTTTGAAAAGGAGACTTGAAAATATTTTAAAGAAAATAATTTTAAAAATAATTTCTAATAATATGGACTTTAGAATAGACAATTTTTATCTTGGACAATTGAGGAAAGGAAGGTAAAACATGTTAATGTGAAAGGAATCCCCTTTTATTTATTTTTCAAAATACCTCTTTTTTAAAACCCATATTTTAATAAGAGTAACAAAACCTTAATTTTTGTTAAAACATCATATTCTAGAATATATTTATAAAATAAATTTAATAAAATATTGTGGTGGCAGAACTTGAAAATGTAATAAATATTTTCATAATGAAACAGTATAACCCAAGGAAGGAGAATTAAGTTATCAATATCCCTTACATGTAATATACTCTATCAAATATTATTACTTTAAAAAGATATTTATGTGGTAAAAATGTAAAAAATGAGATAATATGACAAAATTAAATAAAATTTCATAATTTACCCAACTTATATGTTCAAGTGAACCATTATATCTCAATGGATAAAGTCCAGGATACCAAAAACTCTTACGACTGGGTATTCTTAGAGTCAAAACACATTTGAATAAAATATCATTATTTGGATTAGTTTATCAAAATAATTAAAAAATATATTATAGATATTTTTTTGTATAGTAAACAATTATAACACCATACAAAGGAAACATAGTTCAAGTCATGTAATATGTCTCAAATAATCAGAATTGTGGCTAAGAAAACCCTTGCGGGTTGAGTAACACTTTAATAAAAAAAACCAGAAAGAGTATACATGTAATTGAAATTAAAATACCATGATTATAAGATAATTCATGATTTTATTTCTAAAATATTAATTATATATACCATATAAATTAAATTAGGTTTATAATACCAAACATGTCACAAAGAGAGAAATTTCATTCGAAAACCCTTACCTTGGTCCTGGTTCATTCTAAAAATGCACCAAACATCCTAAATAATTAAATTAATTTCATTAAAAAATACCAAATAAAATTAATCATATTTTTAACCATTTATACTCATCAATTATTAATAATTATATATATTTTAGCTAGTTTTTACTTATTTTCAACCCCAGGTGTATGTAATATTTATCACTTTGAACTAGTTATGTAAAAATAGTGATGGTATCCATTACTTTTTAAAAGTAACTAACTATTATATCATCTAATTTACAATAATATATGTTTCAAAAATAATTTATAAATCTATAACTTCATTTCATATGATTTTTGGTTATGATCCATGAATACGAAATTGATGATGATCATTTTTCAGTGATTCTTAACGAATAAAAGGTGATTTCTTAATTAATAAGATAAATAATGATATAAACTTACTAGAAAAAACATTATTTACATATTTATATCATATTATTCTAGTAAATAAGTTATCATATTCATTTATGATATAAATTCATCGTATAGTTCAAGTAAGTGGTTAAACCAACCCAAACATGAACCTACCGTTATTAATTGATGATTATGAGGTAGTTTTGTTGTAATATAATTATAAAAGAAGAATAAAATTATTATTTATATCTTATTAGTGTGATATATCATAATTCTAAATAATTTCAAATAGAATATTGTTTATATAATGTCATTACTTAGAAATAAGAGATTGTTTTTCTTTTTAGTTCGCTCGTTTTAAATGATTGAAATAATGATAACCATTTGTAGATCATATCATTAATAGGATATAAAATTTATAATAACAAAACATTAATTATAACATAAATATAATATTTATCCTTTAATTACATCCTCATGACCATCGATGTAAAGCATTTATTAAAATAAAATTTAAAATCAACTATTCCATGGAGGTGGTAGTCCACACTATGCATGGTTGATGATTTCATTTTCCATAGAATGGGAGAAATGAGTAATATGTTTTATTGTTTCAGAATCATAAACATGATACATATAAAATAATTAATTTTTAAATTCCACTATTATTATATCCTTTTAAGGTGGTGAAGGAGAACAAAACATGTCACATCATAGAGGTGGTAGTCCGCACAACACATGAATGGTGGTTTCATTTTTATTAATATAGAATAGAAGAGCTGATTAATGATCATTACCATAGAATAATAACATTTATTATATAACTAAAAGTTATGTAAATTGTATATTTATTATAAAATAATAATTATAAATGAAAAATAGAAAATAAATGAGTTAAGTAAAAATAAATATACACATTGAGTACTTTGAGAACTCCATAGAAGTTACTTTGGAAGTGGATTTATTAGGCTAGTCTATTGTTACTAGAAGCCTAATATATTTAAATATTATTTTATGTTAAGTAAAAAACTAATTATTAAATAAAAAAATATATTTAGGAATTCTTTGAAGGGGAGGTGAGATGCACCATTTTAAAATTTGTTAGAATGGAATTTATATATATATTTCAACTTCATATAAAGGGAGAAAATGTTAATCATGTTAACTAGATAAAATATTAAAAAATAAATAAGTTATGGATGATATAATTTTAATAAAAGCCTCATAAACATAGTTCTAGAAAAAAAATTATCACGGTTCAAGAATATTATCCCTTGAATAATTACTTTTACCCTTTTACCTTTTACCACAATAACTAGTTTTTATATAAGGTAACTTAATATTTATACCTAAAAATTTTTACTAGATAATTTTTACCCATTGATTATAATTTTTTTTATCTATTTTATTTTATTAATTTTATTAAAGTGATAAAATTAAATTCTAAATAAAATTATATAATGTATTAAAAATATTTTTTGAGAAAATATTTCATATGCTCAAAAATATCAAATATGAGGTTGTAAATTTTAAAAAAATTAAATTAAAAACTAATATATAATACATATTTTATATTAGAAAAAGGTTTTATGAATTTACAATTCATACTTATATACCAATAATATCATAAAAGTCATGTTATTTGTAAAAATTGTATTTTTCAAAATTCACCTAAAAATAAAATATTTTATAAAAATACAATAAATTAATCTTAAGATTATATTACTATTATTAATATGAAAATAATTTTCGTTTTTAAAGAATAAATTTCTAAAATTTTATAACAAAAAATTTTAATAAAATCCAAAAATATTGTGGAAACTTGTCCATATTGGAAAATATATTTCTAAAAGATTATTTATTATTTATTATTTATAATTAATTCAAATACACCCAAAATTTGTATTAATGTTTAGATAGTTAAAATTTTTCACTAATCCACTGCAAATTTTCTATCAAAACTAATGTTTTCTAGATTGTTTGATATTTTATTATGATATATTATGTTATAATAATATGATTTTAATTATATTTGTGTGTTTTTATATCTAATGAAACTATATATAAAAAATTGGACTACTACTAAACCTAGTTTAACTATTTAGATATTCAAAAACTTTCTCAAATTCACTATAAATTTTCTTTCAAAATAATAGTTTTCAAGATTTTTTTACTTTATTTTTTGATGATATCTTGAGTTATAGTAATATGATTATAGTTTTTTAGTGGGTTTTGAAAAATTATTTTTTTTCTAAAATTTTCACAATAAAAAAAGGATTACTCATACGTTTTATATAAAAACTATCTCCTAAAACAATTATTAGTTTTCTTCTAATGAAATTTAACTATATTTTTACTTTCCTGTGTGGATAATATATTTTCGGTTTAATTTTTTAAATTCATTTTTAGTTTAAATTGTTATTTTTTATCTTTTTAATGAAAATTCAACCCCATATTTCTATTATATTAGTTCTACAAGTCATCAATTTGTTATTTTACCGAACCACAATTCGATACTCTACACAGACGTATTCATAATGGTGAAACACCTATGTAAGTTGATAATCACATTTATTAACTCCAACCACCATCAAATTTATATCCTCAATACTATATTTAAGGAAAAAATAGTCCATATATACAAACAAATTACTTAATCAAACCAATTACACACTCAAAACTGATACAACCAACATTACGTAATCAAACCAATTTATGAGAGAAAATTCTATTGCTTATATAAATTTCCTTCCACTACTTTAGATTCTCAAACAAATCTACTAGGGGGAATTTACAGTGTGTATTTCATCCCCATCATCATCTAAAATATTTCTTTATATTACATCAATAATGACACTAAATTGAGGTTTTATAAGAACGTTTACATAAAACACTTGTTTCATTATTGAGGACATAATTTATAAACCATAGATAAGTAAGAAGTGATTTGTACCAATAATCATTATTAAAAATCTACATATAAAAATTCCCTATCATTTCATTTAATAAAACCAATTTCATTTAATTAAAATGACTTGATAATATGAGTAATAATCCAATATTAGTATTTTCTCCCAAATTATGTAATCAGATACATTTTTATTTCAAGGATATTTATCCTTTGTATTGGCTTGATAGTATATCATTACAGTTAACATAATAGAATCATATTTTTTTATAATTTTCACTTATCAACTAGATATAAGAAATTTATACCCATTAATCACTAAATATTATATTTATGAACCATGTTATTGGGACCAAAACACAATGATCTTATTTTGAAGTGATTGTATTAGTTTTTAAACTCAATTCATAAAATAATTAATGATATTAAAATGAAATATATCTATTAAAAAATTTTATATAAATGTAATGGTCTTAAATTTATTTTTAGCCTTATTATAAAATATTTACTACAAAAATACTCTATCATTATCAAAGGTAATGAATAATAACTTCTACTTAATATTGATTTAGGTTACCTATATAATATGATCGTAAAAGTTTGAGATATATATACAATTACCTAATATTTCATAACATATAGATACAAAAATTACTTCTTGGATGCAGTAATTGAATAAATGATAATTGAATAAGAATATGTGATGCTTCATATCTCACTCATCTAGTCTCAAAAACATGATATGTATTATTTCGAGTTTTCCCCTATTTTGGTAAATTTTGTTAAATTGGGCTCAATTTTTACATATTTCTATTTTTCATTTCTCATTGGGTTGTTATATCTCATTCACACTTCACCCAAATTCATTGAAAAAAATCTATATATTCTAAAGTTGAATATTGTTTAATAATGGAAGCTTTAGAATAATTCTCATTCTTAAAATAAGAATTCATTGTGAAAATTTTTTTTTGTTTGATATATCTAATAAAAATTAATAGGTCCCCTGATAATAAGTTTAGTAGGAAGGTGGATAGTTTGATTAAGCATTCACGTGGAAAAATGGAGGGAAAAGTTTCTATGACTAATAAAGAATTGATGGTGTCTCTTTTTATATTTTTTTGAAGAAAATAATTTTAAAACTTTTAGAAAAATGTTATCTATAAAAGAATAATAATAAAATCACCATATACATTATATTACCAATGAATAAATTATGGATTTCTATTAGAATAAACTCTAGTAAAAGGATTTGATAGTAATTATTTTTTATAAATTTTAGTTTCACCTAAATTCAATTAACCAATCCTTGTATGTTTTATAAATAAAAATTTTAAATTTGTATAGTCTTTATTATGTCTATAAATTTCTTTTTATAATAAATTACCATCTGAAAATAGAAACATGTAACTTTCCATTTATTATGACTGATAAAATCATGATGTATTTTATGTCTGATATCCCAATCCATTAAGTCATGTTGAGGTTATAAATCATAATTTTTCTTCCCCATAACATTTATAATCACTAAAATAAATATTTGACACATATTTTTTTACATGTGTATTATATATAAACATTGAAAAATAAAATTGGTTGACCAATAAGTAGATTTAAAAAACATACTTATCTTCCTCCAATTATAATTGGATTCAATAGAAACATTCATCAAATTTATATATTTCAACTAACCATTATTGAACAAAAACATGACATCTTGAAATTAACTAAGCATATCAATTCCTGAAAACACTGAGGTGCCTTCTCCATATCAATAGAATTTTAAAAATTTTGATAAATATTTTTATATGGATGATTCAATGGAAGGAATTAACAATTTCCTATAAAACTAAATGCATGATGAAATTTATTCTTTATGGATTTTGTATTATTCATACTAATAAGATAATATTTTTTACCTTTAAAACTAACAAAACATCATTATATAAAAAATAAAATCATTTATCATCCACATAAGTACCCTGCATATCCAAAATTTCCCTTTCAAAGAAGATCGTGTGTGTGAACACCCAAATTCAAAATCTACTTCCACTCTTTAGATAAAGGTTAAAAATAAATTTATATATAATTTATAAGATTAGAAGTTATAGAATTAGTATATTTAGGAATATAATTTTTTTTTCATCCACATACATAGAGAAGGATATAGATGTTAATGAAAACTCACTATAAATTGTGTAAAGTATGTATTTGACCAAACATGTTAAAATTTTCACATGTTAGGCCCAACCTAACATTATGTACTTAATATAAAATATTAGGATATGTTGAATAAAGTATATACCATGATAATTCATTAGTATCTTGAACCAATTCATCAATATCCTTATTTATTTTAGCATCATTCCATTACATATTTGTTGACATTTCATCAAATATACAAATATTTTCAATCTTAAGAATCAATGGAATGGGCCATTTTATAATTTTTTGAAAATGAGATGGTGTTTCATTGTAATGGTATTTCATTAATATGTACCATATTATTTTCACTAATTTAGTCCAATATTTTCCTCCAAGTATAACCAATAATATTTTAAGAAATCATGAATTTTGTTTCTTGAAAATCCAAGATGGTCAATTAATTTCAATGATATATAATGATTTTTTTGAATAACTACATAATTGGGAAGTAGTTATTTGAAAAAGGTAGGAACATAATAAATCATAGTATTAGAAATTTCATTCATGTTTTTTCCAACATAAAGTCAAATTAAAAAATACATCTTTCTAGTTTTACCACATGATTAATATAGAACAGTCCTTACATCATCCAATAATTTTTTTCACTCTCTTAACACCATCATTCTCATTATTTGGATAACATGTACTCATATTATTTCATTATTAAATTGTCCTACTTTAATTTTCATGATGATGAATAATTGAAAACCAATCATAGTGAAATTATTTACTTCACTTATTTTATTTATATCATTAATATTTCACACTCGATTTTTATGCACATTATGATAATAGGAATAATAGTGAGTTTTGAAACTTAATTTGGTTATATAATAACTCACTTCATCCTAACTTAACCATAGTCTTTAAACACAATTATAATAAGGGAAATAGATAATCCATTAATCTGAATTATTATTAAATCAAAAATCTAAAACAACTCCAACTCATTCTAAAAATCAACTGATATTCGATTACTACAATACATTCTACTTCATTCCATTATGATATAAAAAATTAATTTATTATTAAAATCAACATTTTTACTATAATTAAAAAATTCATAACAATAATGAATCTTTGGAATATAACTGAGAGAAAAATATGTATCATCAACTTTATATATATATATATGATTTTTAATAATGTTATTTATTTTTAGTTCTCATTATAAATTTGAGACACTTCCAAGATATACTATTTTGTTTTCATATGAACAATTATAAAAAATCATTAAAAAATATGATATTGGAGGTATTTGAATTCTAATTTGGTAGAAAATTTGGAATATTCGATTGTAAGTAAGTTTTTCTCAATAATTTAAAAAATTAAAAATGTAAATATAATAATATTATGGTCACTTTATATCTCAAATAGACATAAATGATTTTTATTTTTATTGAAACCAGTCAAGGGCGATCTAAGTAAGTATACAAGTCTAAAATATATTTTTAATTACATAAAAAATAATTCAATTCAATATGAATTCCAAATAACATCTCTTTTAAATAAAATTTACACCTAACATATATTTCAAAATAATAACATTTTTCTGAAAACATTCTTATATAACAATTCAATTTTATATGAGAAACTTAAATAACACCCAACTGGTATACAAAAATAACTCATTTAAAATATTTTTTTCAAATCATTATATAAATATCACATTAAAAATAGATATTTACAAACCCAATAAGTACAATATTCATTTTTACCATGATTTTTAACAAACAAATCACTTACCAATACATCACCAGGCTCATAAAAACAAAATAACATTTATCTTTTCTAATAAAAAAATTTAAAGCATGATATAATTTTTCATTTTATATATTACCCACGATAAGTTTTATATTTAATCATACATAATAAAAAATATATCCATTAAACCATCTAAATCATTATCATCCTACTTAACCAAATAGAATTATATTCAATCAATATCAAAACAATCCATAAAAATTGTCATTTTGAATAAAACTTACTTTCATATAATATCATTATAATTAAAAAAATTCATATTCAAAATTTTAAAAATTCAATAATTGAGATAAAACTATTAAATGAATAAATTCATGAGACCCTAATACATTAAAAAACAAAATATTACTATAATTATTAATTCCATAATCCTATAATATATATTATACAAAAAATAATTTTACATTATATTTAAGTAGAGGTTATGAGTAACTATGATTAAAAAATAAATATACTAATATCATATTTATTATGAAATACTATAAAAACATATAATCTGAAAAGAACTCAATTCAATGAATCGGAATGAATCATGACCTAACATGATATCAATTTCCATTTAATATTAAGGTTAAAATAAAACTAATGCCCAACACGATAGATGATAGACCCATAACTCATCAATTTGATGTTATAAAAGAATTAATTTAATAAAATGAAGAATGGGGTTATAACACCAAGATAATTTATTATATATTTCTCCACAAATAATTTTTAATTCTTTAATATCTTTCGTTACACTCAATACCATGTTTAAATAAACTATATGGTACTATTAAATTATTATAATATAATGTGACAGTTATCCCCTAACTGTTGGATTTGGGGGTATGAATAGGACTAATTGATTTATGAGAAATTTATGTTTTATACATATATAAAATGAATTCATGGGTAATAAATTCATTATAAATAAAAATTAAAAACATTTTAAAGTAAAAGTGTTGTTTTTCTGAGAAAATGTTTTTATGGGTGTTGTGTGTTTTTATCTTAATAAATTAAAGTAATCACCATTTCTTAATGATTTTAATTAATTTTATATATTATAAATTAAATAAAAAAAATTAACATTCATCTTATGTTTTCTTATACATGAGAGATAAGAATAAATACATATTTTTTCTTAAAAATCAATTTTTTTAAAATGGTTTCTATTTCATTTTTCCCAATTATTTTAAAATAAATTAATGTTAATTATATATATTTAATACTAAAAGATTAATATCATATTTATAATCACAATATATGAATTTATAAAATAGTTCCCTTTATTTTTTTGTAATTATAAATAGTAACATTGGTAAATTCTTATCACCTCTCTAAGGGTAAAACGTTTAAATTGTGATTGAAACTTCAAGACAAGGCTTTAAAAAAATTTAAAAAAACATTCATTTATATTATTGTATGAGTGTATTAAGAAAAGTTTTATCCAATTATCAAATATATGGTAATATAGTTCCATTTTTCTATGATTATAACCTTCATATTAATTAGAGAAAATAATAAATACAAAATCTCAGTCTCTTGACTTTAATATCTATAATATTTTTACGTAAGGATAAAAACATGATAATTTTGGTTATAAATATTTATCCCAAACATGAATTAATATTATTTATTATGGTAATTTATTTTTAATTTTTAGTTATTCAATAATTACATTAAATATTTATGCATTGCGGATATGGTATTTATTCAATTAATAGAAAAATAAATTATATGATTTTGAAAAAACTAAAAGTAATACACTTTTGAGGAAATATTTTTTTATATAGTTTTTTTATATAAATTTAACATATTAGGTGAGTTTGAAAAGTGGATACTCAATCTTATTCGTTATCATGATGTTTTCAATGTGAAAGTAAATGAATACTTCAAAAAATGACATTAATAATATTTTCTAATAAATTTTTTTATTAATTGATTTATAATTCATAAAAATCATATATTTATAAAATTCAATGGGATATGTTTTAAAATATTAAAAAACATCCAATTATGGTTCACTTATCCTTTTATGGTAACATTCATTGCCCTTAATGTGTAAAAAATATTGATATGACTGTAATTGTCATAAGGGTTAATTGGGTGTCAACAACCATATAAGGATTAAAACATTGAAAAACCTTTTCCAAATTTTATTTTTTTCAGAGTATTTATAATCATATAAATCTTATATTTTAATTATAACAATTTTAATAAAATTTTCCATGATAATTAATTTTTGTTGATTTAATACTTTATATAATTCCAAGAGAGTCTCTCCCCTCAATTATAAAAGGGAATATCTTCTCTACTATTCCTCACACCTTTTTAGAAATATATCTTACAAAATATAAAATATAATACCTTATTATATTCCTTATATATGTCCTAGAGATTTTAATCTTTCCAAAATATCATCCCTTCAAGGATTACGGAGTAATGAAAAAGAGTATTCTTAATTAAGGGGTATAACTCTTAACTGAGAATTTTTAATTTTATTTATTCTTATAATTCCTCTAAATGAAAGGTATACATTTTAAAAAAATTAATTTTGTATCTTAGATATATTTAATCATTATTATTATGATTTAATAACCATTATCCACTTTCTTTCCATTCGTTGGAAAAATCATAACTCCACTCGTACTTATTTGTGGGATATCACCTCCACAAAGTGATGCGATTCATTTTTTCTTTCTTATTTACATGTATGGTAATAAGGATAGATTAAGTTAATATAATATATATATATATATATATTTGAAAAAAGAAAATATCCTTTAAAGGTGAATTAATATTTACCTTTCTTTTATTCCATCCTTAGAAAAGTGAAAATAGTGTTCATCCATACCTGTGACATACTGTCACCATGAATGGTGTAATTCATTTTCTTATATCTATACTTTATGGATGATTCTAAATATATATATATATATATAATAAATATATATGATATTTATCTCATAAAAAAATTATATGATGTAACTATTATCAATGTACACCGACTCAAATTACCAAACAAAAATTCTAATGAAAGATGAAATAGTTAACACCTGAAAACAATGATTCTAATAAGTAATTATTAAAAAAATAGTAATGAAATGCTATAAGTGGATAATTGTAATGTCTTGGACCCTCCCGGTCCATTACTTTTCCAAAATCTTAGTCACATCAAACAGTTCCACTGAAATGGTGGAACCGCTTATGGTGGCACCGTGATGGTGGCATAGTGATGGTGGCACTGTAACGGTCGAACCCTCACGATCTAACACCAAATAGTAGAAATGTTTACAGTGGCACCATGATTGTGGCACTGTATGGGTGGCACCATGACAGTTGCACCATAATGGTCGCATCATCATGATCGCACAGCAAAATGGTGGCACCGCTTACAGTGGCAACGCTTATGGTGGCACTGTCACCATAGCACCGCTTATGGTGTCTCACCAAACGGTGTCCCACCCTTGTTTATTTTTCTAGTCGTGATACTAGAATGTATATTTTGATGTAATATTGTTTTAAATACCCCTTTAAAATCTATTAAAAGTCTATAAATGATATTAAAAATCCCCCAAGATCCGGGAAACCCTTGACCTATCAAAACATGTATATTTTTCCTCGGTGCCACACCCTTTTCCTATACATTCCAGTTCCACCATTCTTATGTGTTTTCCTCTATTTAAAGGAAACCCTTTAACTCACAGCCATTATGGATACCTCTCCAATGAGAATTATTAAAAAACAATTAATTTCATCATGTGTAACCATCCAACTGCGTGGTGAAACCACGATCCGCCTTTAAATCCATTCAAGATTTTATATTCCGTAACTCCATGATCTTTACTTTTTATTGCATGGGGATTATTCATTGTTCTTGGCTAGTCTCCTTTACTTTACTTGGTGCATTGGAGTCCCCATTCCAGAGGCTAGTGGTGTGCTGGTGCTGGATCCATTCTTGCTCACTCTTGGAGTCCTCGGAGTTCCTCCCCTGTAAGTCGCATATCCCCAGTTCTTGGCACGTGGAAAAAAACATCGATCATTTATCATTCAAGTAGGGTTATTCCTTAATATCTCTTTAATGTGTATCATGCAGGGCTGTTATGCTAATGTTTCTATGGGTATGGATGAAACTAAACTTTAACTAAGATATTAAACAGAATTTTAAAGAATGAATCGGTGTGTTTGATTATATTGTTGAACTCTTTTACCCTCGCTTATATGTTGGGAATTGTATGGGTTTCCATCCACTGAAAATCACTGTCATTGGTGTTCTTTCCTTGCGCACTAAGGGACCTGAGTTTTCTGTGATGATTTAATGTATGTAACATGGAAATTAGTTAATCGCGTAAACTCAATTGATTAAATGGATGTCCAGTGAACTAGAATCCATGTGTGATCACTCGGGTTAACCCAATAGAAAAGAAGGAACTCTATGAATGGTGTGTATAAATCTGGAGACTCCCTTTCTCTATCAAGGTATTATGTGTGGTTGTTCTGGTTGATTCTTGTTGGGTTACATGGATAGATATGGGATCCCCTATTGTCATGTAGTTATTGTTTTGGGGATATATGGTTGTGTGGGGTCGTATGGTGGGGCTTGGTTTGGTTCCAGTACTTTAAGGGATCTCACAGATCCTATTTGTTGTAGTGACTTAAAAAAGAATTGGGTGTGAATTCTTAAATTGTTGCGTGATTGTTTTTCCTTCCTTGGATTCTAGTTATGCATGTTCGTTGCTCGGTAGTGAAGAATTATTTAAATGGTTCACTTGAATATGAAAAAAAGAATGGGTTTAAAGTGGAATTTTTTTAGGGAATGAGTTGTGACTTGGTTGTGGTTGTTGTAATTATTATGAATGAATAGTAATGAGGGTGTTTGTGTATGATATGGTTTGTAAACCCTAGGTTTGGATGAGTTCTTGTTTACCTATATATATAATTTAGTTCTTATGTTTCTTATTAGCACCCACACAAGTTGAGCATTTTGTGTCGAACACCCCCATTTCATGGGAAAGGGTGTTTCTTCCAACACTCCTATGAGTGGATGGTTATTATATCCTTTTCTTCTCCCTTTCCCAAGTATTTCAAGGCTCTTCAGAAAGGTTGTGACGGCCTAAGGTCCATTATAGCATAAGATTATTTGGTCAGGGAAAGTTGTGGTGGTTGGCTCAGGTGTGTGAAGGCATGTTGTTTCCCATGTGTTTTCGGGATGAGGCCCTGGTGTCTTCGAGTGTGGAAGTAGTTGTTTTGGCCCAGGTTTCTATGGGTTTGGTTACGTGTGGTTGTGTCCTAGGTGTTTCTGGGTGGGATTTGTGGTTGTCGTAGCCTAGGTTTGTGTGGGTGGGGTATGGTAGTGGGACTACAGCGAAAATTCCAAGGAAGGTATGACACATAAGATATCTTCAATAAGTAGTGGGAAAGTGGTACAGGGTACCCAAATAATGATGTATCATTACTATTACTTTACTTGACATGGTTTATTTGGGGAGTGTGCCTTGGTGAGGTTTGGGTGGATAGTTTTCTTACTAGGTGCTTTGGTTATCTTTTTTTTTCTCATGGGGCATTAGAATGTCTCCCCACTTTTGCATGAGAGCTTTTGGTTTTCCCAACTAAGTATACCTATATTATTCACCCTATGAATATAAAATTTCTTTCAGGTTTCTAGGAGGACTTTGCGGACGGTGTTGTACCCTATTATCTCAGACGCTAGGACCGTTGACATTTCTAATTTTCTTTTCTTTTGGTACTTCCCCTTGGAGTTTTTCTTGTACTTTGTAGCACTTCATTTTTGGAGCATGTATATGGGAATGGATTGTTTTTGAATTACTTTTAATCCCATATTTGGTGTTGTTTGAGATTTACTATCTTATCTACCAATGATTCTAAATAAAAAAGTGTATTTCCTTGCATATTACGTGTGATTCTATACCCTTGGTTTTATTCGCCACTTTGGGGCCTATTGAAGGAAGGTATCAGGGGTTATTATCTCTCCTTCAACTTGAGGAAGGAATGGTTTGGAAATCTGATGTCCCTTCCCTCATATTAGTGAAGGCGGGTTATAACAGAATGGTATCATAGGATGGGGTTGAGAGATAGGATGGAGTTCGGAGTTTAGAACTAAGGATTTCATGGGATGGTAGGGAAATAGTTTTAGGCAATCTTGATGTGTGAGATAGGCCAGGGAAGTCCAGCTAGGACATGGGATTTTTGGGGCCCCCATGATCCGATGCAAGGACTCTGGGCCTACCGAACAACCAAGTGAGGCTACATTGATTATAGGGTAGAGACCCTAAGAAAGGTACTTGCATCATAATGAATTTTCTTCTTGTGTGTCTTTGTTACTATGGGGATCTAAAATAAATGAAACATTTAAGAAAAATTTAACAGTATTATTCTAGACTACACTGGCATAGACATTCCTTTTTTACCTTGCAGCTGTGGCACTAGGATGGTGACCACGGGTAGTGCAGGTGATCAAGGATCAGGAGTTTGATTTGACTTATCAGTAGAGGGCTGACCGAGAGGAGGAGGATGACCAGTGGTAGAGGATGCTTTTTTCCATTTAGTAGAAGACCCTCATGAAGTAAAAGGAAAGTGTCTCATACATAGAGATAGTGAGCTGCCTCAAGGAGTTGGTGATAGATTTCAGCTTGATACAGGATCCAACAGAGTACTGGGTTCCTATGGATGTTATCCAAATGTGGGGAGTAGCGCGTCAGTGCTGCACGCTCTACCTTGGGGAGAAGAGGGAGGCTGAGTTTTTGTATACTGACTTTGAGAGGGAGTTTTGGGCAGAATTCCTCTCTTCCATGATGAAGGCGGAGAAGAGTTAGAAGATAATCTCCTTTCAGCACGGGATCACATTAGTGAGTGATTTTGGGATCAAGTTCTATGATCTTCTTTGCTTTTCTGCAGACGTTTTTCCAGATCAAGAGTCTTGGGCGAGACATTTAGAGGAGGCACTCCGACCTTCTCTTCAGTATGTTGTTACTCCCTTCACTCTACCGGCATCCTTGGAGTTCCAGAAGAAGGCTGGAGTGGTAGAGAGGATTGCCCATGTTGGGTGGTGTGTCGTGAGAGGGAACCCAATTGGGCACGTCAAAGGGGAAAGTTGTCAGCATCATGCCTCTAGTGTCAGGGCCTTCCTAGTTTCGGCATGTGGGGAGCAGGCCCCAGAAATTCCAATTTAGATCTCCCAGTCCTTTCCACTTCTTTGCAGGTCTAGGAACGAGATGATTCATTTGTGTTTGTAGGGAGAACCTTCATAATCAGTTGCCAGACCGAGAGTAGTACAGTGGGGGTGGGCTGGTTCAGCGCCCACCTCAGCAGTAGCTGTTTCTAGATAGGCCCATTCAATAGAAGTAGTGGGGATAGTGAGCTCACACTCTTCCAAGAGTAGACGTTGTAGGGGGAGGCCGACCTCAGGGTGATCCTCAGGGACCTTGATCAGGGTGTGGTCGAGGATGCGGCCAATAGTCGAGGGGTAGAGGAGCTAGGCATGGGCAGTTTCTCACCACATAGATCACAGTTCCAGTAGGGCTAGAAGTCATTTGAGGTATGATCAGCTTATTTAGTACTATTGCATGTCCCTTGTTTGATTCAGGAGCTTCACACTCATTTTTTTCACCCATTCTAGCCCATTATTTGGGTCTAGACACAGAGACACTTTCCATACCCTGATTTTGATTATTCCAGTTGGAGTTCATCCCAACTTTTCCCATTTTTGTCGAGGATATAGACTGATGTTTGGATCACATTAGTCCAGTGGGGACCTTATTTTTCTACAGATGCAGCTATATAATGTCAATTTAGGCAACAACTGGATGTTCTCTATGTATGTCTTTATCGACTACTTCCAGATAAGGGTTGTGTTTTTAGATATGGGTGTTCGATGTGTGACTTTTTTTGGTGAGTTCATGGACATCTTCCTAGAATAGGTGGTGAATCTACCCCCTCAACATGATGTTTATTTCGAGATAGGCTTGCAACCCGGTTCCTGTCCAATTTTGAGGGGTCCCTATCGGATGGCGCCTTCTCAGTTGCGAGAGCTACGAATTCAGATTGACGATCTGATGAATAATGTTTTTGTACGACCAAGTGTATCACCATGGGGTGATCTGTTCTTGTTATTGAAGAATGCAGATGGAGATCTTAGGCTATGCATAGGCTACCGGAGACTGAATCAGGTAACGGTCAAGAACCATTACCCTCTCCTGAGTATAGACGACCTTTTAGATCAGTTGAATGGGGGTAAGATTGTTCTCCAAGATTGACCTGTGGTTAGGATATCACCAGTTGAGGATGAAGGAGGGTGGCATCTCGAAGACTACCTTTAGGTGCAGATATGAGCACATTAAGTTTGTGGTCATGTCATTCAGTGTTACGAATACACCATCTGTGTTCATGGGGCTCATGAACTCTGTCTTCATGGAATATCTAGACGGGTTCATAGTCGTGTTTATTGATGACATCCTGGTCTACTCAAGATCAGAGGAGGATCACGTTGAGCATCTAAGGATGGTTTAGAGGTCCTATGGCAGCACTAGATCTATGTGAAGTTATCCAAGTGTAAGTTCTGGACACAATAAGTGCACTTCCTTGGACACGTGGTGTCTGAGTATTGGATTGCAGTGGACCTGTCAAAGGTCGAGGTAGTTATTTCTTGGGTATCACCCCAAAATGTAATGGAGGATCGTAGTTTCCTAGGTCTGGAAGGCTATTACCGAAGTTTCGTGCTCGACTTCTCTCAAGTTGCATATCCTTAGACAGCCTTGACTAGAAAAGACCAGACCTTCATGTGGAGTGAACAATGTTAATAAGCCTTCAATTATTTGAAGGGGAAGTTGGTTAGTTCCCCAGTGCTAAGGTTTCTAGAATAATGGGAAATGTTTGAAGTGTTCTGTGATGCTTCATGCCAAGTATTGGGGTGTGTGCGGATGCAACGGAAGAGGTGATCTTTTATGGGTCTAGGAAGTTACGTCCCCATGAGAATAAATATTCCACCCACAACTTGGAGCTTGCATCGGTTGTGTTCAAACTATTGTTTTGGCAGTACTACCTCATCAGGGTGCACTTTATGGTCTTAACGGATCACAAGAGCTTGAGGTATGTCTTCTCACAGTGGGACTTGAACTTGTGGCAGTGGAGGTGGATGGAGTTTCTTTAGGACTAAGACTTTGAAATATCTTACACTGATGGTAAGGGGAATGTGGTTTTGATATCTCGAGGAGGTAGTCGCATAAGTATATGGTTTGAGTGTCGGAAGATGCTTGGAATGTGATGGAGGATTCGGTTATCCTACACCTGGATGCAAGGGTGGAGGATGGAAAATGTTGTCTATTCTAGATGAAAATATAGTCCTATAAATTGTAATATGTGGAGGAGTCCCAGTGGGGGACTTAGAGACTGAAGTGATGCACGATCATGTTTCCAGGGTGATGCTCTAGGAGGATAGTTGGAATACGGGCATAATAGAATGATTCTTCATGGGAAGTTTTCTGTCCTAGTGGAAATGTTCAGGAGAGTTCTTGGTGACTTCCACAACTCACCCCTAACAGTGCATCCAGAAGATTCCAAGATGTACCAGGGCTTGAGGGGTTGGTATTGGTGGCTTGGGGTGAAGCATGAAGTGGAATCATTTGTGGCAAAGTGCCTCATGTGTCAGTAGGTGATGGTTGTACACCGCATTACAGAAGGTCTCTTACACCCTTTAGATTTCCCCGATTAGAAGTGGGATGACATCTCGATGGATTTCGTCATAGGACTACCCATAGTTCAAGGGTTTGCGAAGCTATCTCGTTAATGGTGGACCAGATGAAGAAATTATCTCACTTCTTGGAAATCAAGGAGTCGAGTGCGGTGGATTTTCTAGCACAGTGGTACATGGATGAATTGTTTTGGTTGCATGGAGTTCCGAGATCTATAGTCTCAGATCGGGATACCCGGTTTACCTCATGGGTCTGGAAAGTTTTTCAACATGCTTTTGGCACCCATCTATGTCACAACACTACTTTCCACCCCCATAGATATGGGAAGATAGAGCACATCATCCAGACATTGGAGGATATTCTATGGGTATGTGTTTTGGACCATGGGGATTGAGGGTATGACACTTGCCTCTATTAGAGTTTCCCTACAACTATAGATATCACACTACCATTAGAATGGCTCTGTTCGAAGCCTTGTACGGGAGAAAATGTCTCTCAACCATATACTAGATAGAGGTTGAGAATGTAGGTGTTCTTGTCTCAGAGGTAGTGAAGAGCATGAGGGGGAAGTTTTAGCTTATAGAGGAGAGGATGAAGGCGGCTCCAGACAGGAAGAAGTCATATGCCGACCATAGGAGGAGAACCATGGATCTCGAGGTTGGGGACCACATGTTCTTGAAGGTACCCCATCAGTGTGGGCAATGAAGGATCGGAAGGGGGAGAAAGCTTCATCCCCGGTTCGTCGGACCCTTCTAGGTGTTGCGGCGGGTCAACGAAGTGGCTTATCAGCCAGCGTTACCACCGCTACTATTGAGGGTGCACGACATCTACCATGTGTCTCAGCTCTGTCGGTATCTACATGATGATTCACATGTCCTCGACTGGGGAAGGCTAGATATCAAGGGAGATGTGATGTTTGTAGAGAGACTAGTGATGATCGATGGTCGTGAGAAGAATGTGTTTCATGGATAAACCATTCCATTGGTTCATGTGTTATGGAGGAATGGTGGCCTCGAGGAGAGTACCTGGGAATGGGAGGCACAGATGCGTGCCTAGTACCTAGAGCTATTTTGAGTTTTGTTCTGTTTTTTTGTACTTATTTGTGATGAAGTGCTTGAACTAGTTAACTATGAGATGGTATGTTTTCCTTATTATCTGGATGTGTGTGAAGATTCATGAATGTGGGGAGGGGAGGACCAGATCCCTAATCGAGATGTATTAAGGTGGATGCGATTAAACTCATGCGGTCAAGTCTGTGTCACCCAAAGATGATAGTATCTTGAAATGGGGGAAGGGGGCTCCCTAATCCATATGTCTGGATAGTGACATCTTTTATGTTTTTTTGGTTACATGAGGGATAGGTGTTCCTAGGTGTCGAGGAGGTTTACTCTTGAGAGGTATCTTCTGAGTCGGTTGTTCGGACCCCTCTCTTTTCTTCGGGTCTAGTTTGATTCTCAAGGGAAAGAATAGATTGAGAGGTATCTGATGTAATGGAATGGACCCTCCTAGTCCAGTACTTTTCCAAAATCTCAGTCCCATCAAACGGTTCCACCAAAACGGTGGCACTGAAATGGTGGCACCATGACGGTGGCACTATAACGGTTTCACCATCACGGCCACACACCAAAATGGTGGCACCGTCATGGTCGCACCATCACAGTCACACACCGAAATAGTGGCATCGCTTATGGTGGCATAGTGACGGTGGCACTGTGACCATGGCACTGCTTATGGTGTCTCACCAAACTGTGTCCCACCCTTGTTTCTTTATCTAGTCCTACTCCCTCAATGTATCTTTTGATGTAATTGCGTTTTAAATACCCCTTCCAAAGAAATTAAAATACCATAATGGATATCAAAAATCCCCAAATATGTGGGCAACCCTTGACTTACCGAAACTTGTGGCTTTTTCCTCTTTTCCACACCTTTTTCCCATACTTTCCATTTCCACCCATGTTACGTGTTTTCCTCTATTTAATGGAAACCCTTTAACTAAAAATCATTATAGTCACCTCTCCGATGATAATTATTAAATAAAAATTAATTCCATCATGTGTAACCATCCAACCACATGGTGAAACCATGATCCACCATTAAATTCATTCAAGATTTCATATTCTGTAACTCCATGATCTTGCCTTTTTATCGAACAGGGATTCTTCCTTCTTCTTGGCTAGTCTCCTTTCCTTTACTTGGTGCATTAGATTCCCCCTCCCCATGGCTAGTGGTGTGATGGTGCTAGAGCCTTTCCTAATAACTCTTGGATTCCTCATTGTTCCACTCCTGGAAGTCGTGCATCCCCAGTTCTTGGCGCATGGAGAAAAACATTGATTGTTGATCATCTAAGTAGAGTTCTTCCTTCGTCTCTCTTTACTGTGTATCATGTGGGGCGGGTATGCTAATGTTTCTATGGGGATGGATGAAACCAAACCTTAACGAAGATAATAAACAGACTTTCAAATAATGAAGGGGTGTGTTTGAGGATGTTGTTGAAATATTTAACCCTTTCTTATATGTTGTGAATTTTATGGGTTTATGTCCACTAAATATCATGGTCGTTGGTGGTGTTTCCTTACGCACTAAGGGACCCCTATTTTCTGTGATGATTGAATGGATGTAACATGGAAATTGGTTAATCACGAAAGCTCAGTTGATTAAATGGATGTCTAGTGAACAATAATCTATATGTGATCAACTAGGTTAACCCAACAGAAAAGAAGGAACTCAATGAATGGTGTGCTTAAATCTAGATACTCTATTGCTCTGTCTTGGTATTATGTGTGGTCGTCCTACTTGATTCTTGTTGGGTGACATGGATGGGGATGGGATCCCCTGTTGTGGTGCATTTTTTGGTTTGTGGATCAAAGGTTATGTGGGGCAGTATGGTGGGGCTTGGTTTTGTTCTAGTACTTTGAGGGATCTCATGGATCCCTTTGGTTGTTGTGAAGTATAAGAGAACTGGGTGTGAATGCTTAAATTGCTGCTTGATTGTTTTTCCTTCCTTGTCTTGTGGTTATGCCTATTCATTTCCTGGTAGTGAAGAATTATTTAAATGGAATCACATGAATATGAAAACAAGAATGGGTTTAAGAGGGAATTGTTTTCCAGGAATGATTTGTGACTTGGTTGTGGCTATTGTAATTCTTATGAATGAATAGTAATGAGGGTGTTTGTGTTTGAGATGGTTTGGAACACCTAGGTTGTGATGAGTGATTTTTTACCTATACGTATAATTTAGTTCTTATGTTTCTTATTCATGCCCCACCCAAGTTGATCACTTCGTGCTGAACACCCCCATTTCATGGGGGAGGGTGTTTTCCCGAAAACTCATATGAGTGGCTGGTTATTAATTCCTTTTCTACTCCCTTTACCGAGTAACCCAAGAATTTTTAGGTAGGATGTGATGGCCTGAGGTCCATTATATGCCAAACTTCTTAGGGCATGGAACGTTGTTGTGGTTGGCCTAGGTGTGTGCAAGTAGGTTGTTTCCAAAGTGCCTTAGAGATGAGGTCCAGGTCTCTTCGGGCGTGGCGGTAGGTGTTCTGGACCAGGTGTCTCTGAGCGTGGTTATGTGTGGTTTTGGCCCAGGTTTTTGCGGGCGAGATGTGTGGTTGTGGTAGCCCAGATATGTGCATGTGTGCTATAGTAGTGGGACTGTGGTGAAAATGTAAAAGAAGCTATAACGAGTAGGATATCTTCAATAGCTAGTGGGAAAGTGGTGTGGGTTACCCAAACATTGATGTGTTATTACTATTACATTATATAAATTGCATTATTTGGGGAGTGTTCCTTGGTGAGGTTTGGGTGGATAGTTTCCTTAGCAGGTGCTTTGGTTATCTCCTTTTCTCACTGGTCATTAGAATGTCTACCCACTTGTGCACGAGAGCTTTTGGGTTTCCCTACTGAGTATACCAGTATACTCACCCTAGATATTTTAAACTACTTTTTTGTTTCCATGAGAACTTTGAGGATTGTATCAGACTCAATTAGCTTGGATGTCGGGGCTATTGACATTACTGTTTTTCTTTTATTTTGGTACTTCCCTTTGGTATTTTTCTTGTACATTGTAGCACTTAATTTTTGGAACTTGCATTTGGGAATGGATTGTTTTGGCCTTACTTTTACTTACAGCTTTGGTGTGGTTAGGTATTCACTATATTATCTTCTAATCCTACTAAATAAAATGGGTAATTCTTTCCATATTATGTGTGATTATATACCCTTGGTGCTAGTCACCACTCTGGGGCATATTGAAGGTGGGTCTCAGGGGTCATTATCTCTCCTTCAACTTGAGGAAGGAAGGGTTTGGAAATCTTTTGTCCCTTCACTCATCCTGGTGAAGGTGGGTTGTGGAAATAATATATGATATTATAAGTTTCTAAATGAATATTTTATAAAATTATAATAAATTTAAATTTATTATACAGGTGATTATATCACTTTTGAAACAAATTGAACTTTAGGTAAGTGTTTTATGTTGCAATCTCATTATTTACCGAGATTGTTTATGATTAAGTTTGTAATGTTGAAATTTCATGATATACCTTGTAATAATTCTAATTAATCTTTATATCAAATGTTTATTTCTATGTATTACATGTTTTAATTAAATTTTTCTCTTCTTAATTACTTAAGAGACCGATAGAATATTTTTAAGGAAATCCAACTTTTTTCCTATATTCGGTCGAAAATCCTTTTTATCCCATGTCCATGTTTTCTAAAAATGTTTTGAAAAATGTTTTTAATAATCTCTAATTATTTTTTAAATTCATTTTTACTCATGTTATATTTTTTAAAAAAATATTTTAAAACAGATCTTGTTTTTTTCTAAATGTGGTACTTTATACTTTTTACTGAAAATGTGAAAAGAATCCTTTTTATCATACACATCATGAACAATGTTTTCCACCATAACGACCACTCAATGATTTTAAGTTTACATTATATGTTTCACAATTTATTTTTAAATAAAAATTTTTCCTTGATATTTTGGATATCATAATATTTTAATTAAGTGATTTCAAAATGAAAGGGTTATTTTCCAAAAGAAATATTACAGATATATTTTAGAGGAATTTTAAGCTATGATGACATCCTTTGATGTTACTTTTAATTTATTGGGGATATAATCCAATGATACCATACAACTTTATTCTTTAGTTAGATTATGATGATTGTGGTTTAAGCATTATTATATGAAATGTGTTTCTTTTCCATGGGTTAATTATTTAATGATATGACCATTAGAAAACCCATCAATTTTCCATTGATAATTCTATGATTATATGATGAAATGTTAATGAATCCTATTTATTTTCTATAGGTTATTCTTGGATTAATTGTTTGTAATTCCTTTTTTCCTTTGGATGGGTTATTATATGAAAAAAATTTATGATCTTGCATCACACATATATATGATTTTCATTATGTGATGGGTGGGAATGTAATTATAAAGCTCTCCAATGTATTAGGTAAATATGGATATCTCATTAGATAACAAAGAATGTAATGGGGAATGAACTCCGTTATTTAAGGGAATCTATCCACTATGATAGTATTGTGAGTTAACCATTACTAATATTATGGAACGGTGAGTGATCTCAATCAACTATGATAGTCTTGGAAGCGATCCTTGACTACTAAGAAAAAAAATTATTCTTATGTGTATGCAAAAACTTATGTCTTATTCTAATATTATGATCTCATAACTCATTTTCTTTTATTTATTTATGATTAATGTCTTATGAACTTCCAATCATTATTTAATTATTCAAGTTTATGATTCATGATATGTTTCGTATGGTTTTAAAATGTTAATATAGCCTTCCAATACCGTTATTATCATGTTATAATTATATGATCATTAATATCTCCTTTATTTACCTTTACTAAGATTATGATCACACCCTTTCTTATGTTTCCCTTCCCCTGAATATGATGAATGAAATTAAGTATGATATGTATAAGAAGGGTGAATGTTGTGAAGAACTTATTGAGAGAAAAATTAGATATCTTAGGAACCAATTGTTCATGTATCCATGTTTCCAAAGATACTAAACCTATATTATTTTGGAATGGACTGTAATGTTATGTAATTAATATTCATATATTTAGATCTGATATGTACATATGAAAATTATGGGTTATTATTGTTAGTATAAGAGGGATGTTAGAGTCCCCTTTGGAAACTAGGATGAGAAAACATTAGGTAGAAACCATAATATAATTCTATGTATAGGATAAGGTCCTAAGTTATGGTAAATAAGGATTTTGGTTTCCCAAGAAAAACATCTCATCCTAGATGCTACGAGTGTATGGGTTTTAGAACATATGCATTTAGGGGTAGAACCCCCAAAAATAGTTGTAGGAGTATATCTCATCCATCATTCTGGTCTATGTGAGTGTTCCCTTACTACACACCTAGTTGAAACTCTTGGGGGATATTAGTGTGTTAATTTATATTTTCTTTATGAACCATCATGAATTATTTGAACATATAATGATTCTAGATGACCTGGGATAAACCCAAGGGGTCGTAGATTGAAAATAAGGTTTCAAGATTTAGAAATCCTATAAATGATTTTTCATGAATGATCTCTTAGATTAATTATTTCTGATAGTCACAAAAACCATTTTGGTTTTAGTATATGATAAAATATAGAATGAATAATATGAGGTGATGATAAGTAAGATCGAACATTAAAGTACCCTATTTAAGCATAAATATTTGAATTATTTTATATTAGGAAAAGTTTTAAGGAATGATAATTCATATATTCAATGATTAGATCTTGAATTAGTAATGAAAAATCCTAATGGTATGATGATATTTTATCAATTTTATGATTATTCTCTTATTTATGTTTATGGGAAATTTCTTCCTAAAAAATCGTTATTCTCCCTCTTGTTGAATTTGATGTTATTGTAAGCATATATTGGATTTATTTACATAAATCCCACATAAATTTATATGTAATTGAGGTTATGTTTGATACTCTAAACCAACCTATGTTAAAATATAAGTGTGATGATAAATAAGAACATACAATTCAAATTACATCCATTGTATGGGACATGATTCCTATTCAAAAGGGGTGTTTATCTAAGATAGTTGGTGAGAAACTCAACATCGAAGATATATTGTTTGGGAGTTATCTAATGTTTTTTTGGAAGAGTTACTTAGTCTACCTTCGAATCGTAGAGTTGATTTTTTAATGGAAATCATAATTGGTGTGACAGCTATTTTAAAGACTCCATATAGAATGGACTTTGTTGAGTTTCATGAATTGAATAAGAAACGCCATGAGAATATTAATAATGGATCCATTTAGCCAAGTGACTCACCTTGGGGGAAAATTTTTTTTTTGTTAAGATGTAATATATGTTGATGCAACTCTGTATTGATTATTATGAATTGAACAAGATAGAAATTAATAAAAAGTTTCCTTTTCCCCATATTGATGAATTTTTTATTAAATAAGCAGAGCTTAATACTTATTCTAGTATTTATATTCCTTTTTGATATCATCAGTTATGGATTAAGAAGGCGGACATTACCAATATAATATTCTATACAAGGTTTTAACACCATGAATTTAGATTATTTCCATTTGTTCTTAATAATGCACCTGGTATCTTTATGTATTTACTGAATATAGTCTTTAGAGATTACCTTGATCTATTTATTGTAGTCTTTATAAATGAAATTCTTATATATTCAAAGATAAATATAGAGAATTAATATCACTAGAGGATTGTACTGAATACCCTAAGGAAGGATAAGATATATGAAAAATTTACTAAGTTTGAATTTTGGTTACAAAAATTTTCATTTTGGGTCATATAATATGAAGCAAGGGTATATATATGGATCCATCAAAGATGGAGGTTATTGAGTGATGACCCAGAACAATAACGATGACTATGATATGTATTTTTCTTGGTTTGGATAGATATTATCAAATATTTTTGGATAATTTCTCACAACTATCTAATCCACTAACTAAGTTAACTCAAAAGGGCTACGTTTTTCTAGATAGATGAATGTGTGGAAAATTTCAAGGAAATGAAGAAATGGTGAATATGTGAACATGTGCTAACAATACCCTAAACTAGAGAAGGGTTTGTAATATATTTTAATTTATTTAATAAGGGACTATGATGAATCCTCGTGAAGAATTATATAGTTATATCTTATGCCTCGTGATAATTGAATGGTTATGAGAAAAATTACTCAACTCGTGATTTGGAATTAGTTGCAGTAATTTTTCAATATTGATATAAATGAATTTATTTATGGGGAAAGGTGTTATATATAAATTGATCATAAAAGTTTAAAGTATATATTAACTCAAAAATAGTTGAATATGTTCCAGAGAATATGGTTGGTGTTGATTAAATATTATGATGAATCAATAAATTACCACCCTAGGAAGAGAATAGAGTGGAGGATGATATGAGTTGAAAGTATGATCCTAACATATCTATAAATAGGATCTAAAAAATATTATATTTCTAGATTCTAAAGGGATGGATCGAGAAACCATGAAGGAATGGGAGAAATTTTATCATCCTCAAATGAGTTTTCAACTATCTATCAATGTGAGAATTAAAGAGGCAATGAAAAAAGATTTCAAAATATAGAAGATGGTCAAAAATGTTCTTGATTTAAGAATTTATTATAATGTAATGATATGGTTCAAAAACAATGTATGTGTTCCATACATACCAGATCTGAAGAAGGAGATATTGGATCATGATCATAGTTCATCATTCTCTATTCATCTTGGAATTATGAAATGTATAGAGATCTGAAAGAGTATTTATAATGGGACAATATGAAAAGAGATATTAAAAAGTATTTATCTAAGTTCTTGTTATGTTATCAAGTTAATGATGAGAGTAAAAAATCTATGGGTATGTTACAAACATTGCACATAAAAAAATGGAAATGGAAATACATAAAAATGGATTTTATCTTTGGACTCCC
Organism: Viscum album; assembly: GCA_963277665.1. Taxonomy (NCBI): domain Eukaryota; kingdom Viridiplantae; phylum Streptophyta; class Magnoliopsida; order Santalales; family Viscaceae; genus Viscum; species Viscum album. The sequence continues at coordinate 794,213,678 of OY728126.1, read as the reverse complement.
CACAACATCTAAAGGCCATAACACTATTTGGGTTGTATTTGATCACCTTATATAGTCATCACACTTAATTATAATTAGGTAATATTTATCTCTAGATTAGATATCAAGGATATAATTTAAGTAAGTGGTGAGGTTACATAGAGTACCACACTCCATTATATCTAATTAGGATCCAAGGATTACCATAACGTTATGGTGAAGTCTTCAGAAGGCCCTCTATATTGAGTTGATTTTCCATACATCTTATCATCCTCAAATATTTTTTTATTAGAGATACATTAAAACTATATATGATATGTTGAGATTTTTTCATTGTATTACAATGGTTTTTTGGATCAACACCTTCCTCTAAACCATTTTTCTCACAACAATAGCTTTAACTCGGGCATTTAGATGGATCCTTATGAATCCCACTATAGAAAATAAGTATAGAACTCCAACTTTATTAGACAAAAATAGAGAAATAAAGATATTGTTACTAGACCTAGTTGAGGAAATGGTATAGATATCAAAAACCATTAAATTAAACATAATAGAAACTTATTGTCAATATAAAAGTTATGCTAACAATCAACAGTGAAATGCAGAATTCAATGTTGGTGAGAAAGTATTCCTACAAATTTCTATGTGGAAGAATTTTATGATATTTGTAAATAAGTTAAATTTCATCCCTATTTATATTTCCCCATTTGATGTTATTGATCGAGTGTGGATGATTTATTATCACTTGGAACTTCCGCTAAACCTCTCTAAAATTCATGATCTGTACCATGTAACTCTCCTAATGAAGTACATACCTAAGCCTTAAAATTTACTTAAATCAGAGACTTTAACCTTAAATCATGGCCTTTTATAGGAATAAAAACTAATATAAATATTTAATTATAGAGATAAAGTGCTAGAACCAAGACTACTCACCAAGTTAAAGTTCCCTTGAGGAATCAAAAATTCAAAGAAGCTACATAGGAACCTGAGGATGTGAGGAAATCATGATATCCTAATTTTTTTATATCAGAGTTATATTATTTTTATGGAGAAATTAATTTTAAGGGGGTATAATGTAACACCCTATCATTTTATAATATATTTCTCTAAAAATAAATTTTATTCCTTTGATATCTTTCTTTACATGTAACACCAAGTTTAAATGAACTACATTATACAATTTAAATATTATTATTTAATGTGATATTTATCGCCTAACCATTATATTAGAATATATTATATGACTAAATTAATTATGAAAAAAATATGTTTTCAAATTTTAAAAACTGAATTCATTGGTTATCAATATATTAAAAATGAAAATAAAAAAATTGAAATTAAAAGAATTGTTTTTATGAAAAACAGTTTTTATAAACGAAATGTATTTTTATCATAATAACTTAAATTAATCACCATTGGTAAATGATTTTAATGAAATATTTATATTATATATTTAATTAAAAAAATTTACATTCATATAATGTCTTTTCTAGGCATAGGATAAATATAAATCCAATTTTATGCTATAATTTTTTTTCCAAAAAAATGGTTTTCATCTCGTTTTGCGCACTTATTTTAAAATGAAATTATTCTACTTATTGAAATTCAATCATGAAAAATGGATAAAAAAAATTTAATTGGATGATTCAAATTTTTTAATCGGTCCCTTTTATTTCTGGTCATAATGAATAGTAACCTTGGTAAATTTTTATCACGTTGATACAAGTAAAATAGGGTAAAATATTTTGGATAAGGATTTATAATTTATAAAAAAACATTCATTAAACATAATATATTATATTATTTTGTCTATTTACATTAAATTATCAAATATATGACCACTTGGTGCCTTTTTAATTTAATTTTTACCTTTTTATTAATTTTTCAAAAGAAAAATAAAAAATATCACTCTCTTGACTTTAATACCTATAATATTTTTATATAAGGATAAAATGAGGATAATTTTTATTACAAATGTTTATTAGAAATATGAATTAATTTTTTAATCATGTTAATTTTTTTTAATTTTTATTTATTTAATAATTACATTAAATTCTTACATAATGTTGATAGAATATTTATTTAATTAATAGAAAAATAAAATAAATTATATTTAAAATATCAAAAAAAATGGATGAATTATTTTATTCCATGAATTTTTAGACAAATATAACATATTATGGAATTTTTTAAATGTTTATATTCAAATTTCTTTGTTGTCATGATGATTTCAAAGTCAAAGTAAATGAATAGTTCAAAAAATGATATTAATAACATTTTATAATAATCAATATTTTATTAATTGATTTAAAATTCATAAAAATGATATATTTGGTCAAGTGAATGGTATATTTTGGAAAATATAAACTATCGTCTATTTATGTGTCAATTTCACTTTTATGGTAACATTATTGACCCTTAATGAGTAAAAAACATTAATATCATTGTAATTGTAAAAAAGGTTAATATGGGGTTAAAAAAGATAAAGGTAAAAACATGAGGAAAACATGTAAAAATTTTATTATATGAGAATAATTATAATCTTACCTTTCTTATATTCAAATTATAAAAAAAAATCAGTTTTCCAATGAAAATTAATTTATATTAATTTAAAAGTTTCTATAATTCCAAGACTTCCCCTCTCATTGCTTATAAAAGGGAACCTCATATTCTGTATTCCTCGTAGATTTTGATCCATATAAGTTTTAAAATAACTACCATAATACATTATTATATTTATTAAACAAATACTAGATCTTATGGTCTTTCCAAATATCATCCCTTCAAGGCTTAAGGTGTATTCCAAAAGAGGATTCTCAATAAAGAGGTATAACTCAATTTTAATTCTTATTTTACTTCATCTAAACCTATTTTATCCACTCTATAATAATTAATTTATAATATTAAATAAACTAAAAAATTATTATTTTTATGTAATAACCATTATCCAACTTCTTCATATCCATTGGAAAATGATAATATCACTCATGTGTATGTGTGTACTACCACCTCCATGAAGAAATGATATTTTTTTAAATTTATAATTTAAATGTATGTTAATAAGGATATATTGTAACACCCGAGACTTTTATGTTATATAAATCATCAAAGGGATCTTTTTCTACACAACACTTGCTTGGCTTGCTTTACACGCAATCGCGACCTTCCTCGATAGCTTGCGTCGTACGCAATACCGAGTTTCACTAAACAACAATATGCTATTAAAACTAGCCGTTATGAATAGTAATAACCACTTTTTGAAATTTTATAAATTTTATTTTTCAAAATGGACTTCATTTTTGGACTCAGAATATCGAAATTAGCCTAGGGTGAAATTTTGGTATTTTTCTGAAAACTTTCAATTTTTGATGAATAGTGAAACCACTAAGTGGTAGGTTAAAAACTGAATTTTGCATAAAACTTAATTTTACCACTTCTGTGAATGGAATTTCAAAAATCCGACAGACACGGTTGATATCAGTAAGTAAAATGTGGTTCAATGAGATAAAAATAATTTTTTGGTGAATAGTAACTTTTTACTTTTTTTTATCGCGGTTAATAGTAAATAGGGTAACTAAGGGTAAATATGATATTAATATTACCCTAACACATGTCCTAATTCTATTGTACAAGTGTAATTCGACCAAAAACAAACTTAGGAATAAAATAAGACCATTTAGGCCCACTTGAATTAGATTAGGACATTTATTATTAATTTATTTAAAGAAGGGTTAAAATAGTTAAAATCAAAGTTTAATAAGTAAATAATTTTTAATATGGGGTTATACATAAGATAAATTCAATTGTAAATATTCATTAGAAAGCTAAAAAGATTTCCTACATGATGATATTTTATTTGTAATTTTTAGACATCAAATAATTTAATTTATTTATGACACAAAGATGATGCAGTAATTATCTTATTAATGAAATATTGACAAAATTGATAATATAAATACCAAAATAAATGTAATTTAAGACTTTTTATGAATTACACTAATTTTCTAGGTTACTATGATATATTAATGTTGATTTAATCAACTTTTTTCGAACATATAATTCTGTTATGACTTTCACAAAAATCATATATCAAATAGTGTCAAAATTGACACAAAATAGTTTTTAAATCAAATAATATATTATTAATTGTTATTTTATTCCTAAAAATCTAAGGTTCGGCCAAATGACTTATATAAGGATATATATACTAATAATAAACAATTTGGGGTTCGTTTGGCATGTTATAGTAAGTGTATTAACCATATAGTGAAAGAAAACAAAAAGACACGGTAAAAGTTAAATTAATTAACTTAGAGTTAAATCTAATTGATAAGGTTAAAATAATACCCTAAAATTGTCTAAATCCTATTGGTTGATAGGATTTCGACCCATCCCCACTTTAGCTTCTAAATAAGACCCTTTGGAACTATTATAAACCGATTTTGACTTTAATATAAAATAATATTTTGAGATATTCCTAAGGTGCCCCTCTCCTCCCTTATAAAAGGGCACCTCCTCCCCCTCCTCCTCACACCAATTTGAGCACTAAAGCTCGGCCAACCCCTGCCATTTTCTCCTCTCCACTTCCCTAGAATAATCCTAGAGGTCATGGTCTTCTCCAAAGACCAATCTTAGTTCCTTAAGTGGAGGATTCAAAGAGGCGTTCCAAAGAAGAGGTAATATCCATTACCGATCTTTTCAATTTCTTTCTTCTTCAACTTCTTCTTCATTAGTGGTTTCATGATAAAGTAATAACATCAGTATTAATTACATACTGATATGTTATTATAAATATGAAACAACCCTAATTCACCTTCTATCCATCCTACGGAAAAATGAAATCACCGCGCGTGCGTACGTACGGAATACCGTCTCCACGCCGTGGTGTAATCTATTTTTCCACCATCACCTTACAAGGATGGGTATAATTGTGTAATGAGTAACTATATATGATTATTATGAAGTAATATTGATACTGAAATAATATATATATATACTCCAATACAATTCCACGATCATAGGAACGATATCATCACTCGTGCGTACGTACGGAATACCGTCTCCACGATGTGATGCGACTCGTTCTACATGATCTTCATTTCATAATGATTATATAAATGAATTGAATGAATGAATATGGTATATAATACACTAATACCATTCTGTAAATGAATATTCTATAACCTAAAGATAATAGTAAGAATTTATTCGACAAAACACGCATAAGAACAAAAAGTTATAAAGACCCGAGTAACAAGTAACAATGAAATATTACTAACAAGAAGCTAATAATATGACCATATATGATATCATATCAATATGTATGATTCTGTAATAAGTCAATAACATTATTTAAACCATTATACAGGAGCTTCGGACACGAACAAAGCAAATCGGACCTAAGGTAAGGGAAATATCACAATCTCATTTTTATCCGAGATTGTTTATTCATAAGTATTTACTGGGGTGTATTTTATCATCCACATCCATGTTTCATCAATATGTAATATTATTTCCATCCACCTACAATTGTTTAAATCCATTTTTACCCTTCGGTGAGTTTTTAGTAATATCTATGAAAGGAATCTTTTGTCATACGAGGTACTTTTTGACTTTTCCGACAAAAGTACGAAGAATGTTTTTTTTAACTTATACGGCACGAATGGATTTCTACTGTTTTATAAAGCCTTATTTTCATGAAGCTTCCTCTAAAATATTTCATGACTATTTTCAATAAAATCTCTTTCTTTTAAAATTGCATGATGTTTTGTGAAAAGAAATTGATTTTGAAGAAGAAAGGATATTTTCCTCAAGAATTCAATTCAAGTGTTTTATCAAAATTATTTTCCATCTAAGATAATAAAGGGTTATGTTTCTATCCATATTTTTACATTGATTTGACTATGTTGTGATGGAATTATGTTTATGAATTCCTTTATCTTATATGAATTGATTTATGATGTCATGATGTTTCAAGAATCCCATTTTTGTTACATGTGTTATGCGATGATGTATGTTTTATGATTATGTGGCAAACATAAGAAAGGATTCATTATAAGATGGGTGGGACCTATATCTCCCTCCAATGCATTGGGTAAAGATTTTATATCTCATGAGATAGACATGGCTGGAACGGGAGGTTATTTCGGTTCAGTGATACAGGACTGAAACGAGGAGTGAACTCGGTTCAGAAAGGGACTTTGTCCACTAAGATAGTCTTGGCAATGAGTCATGACTAATAAGAAATGATTTTCCATGATTATGTGTGCATGCCACAAAGTTTCAAGTTTTATGTTATGATTATGGGGATCTCATTTTCACTTCTATGATTTATTCCATGTTAAGATATTATGATCTCTTTTACAGGTTTTGATTTTCATAAAGATATGATATGATTTTTATTTCCTTTATTTGCCCTTGCAGAGCATTTGAGCTCACCCTTTTATGTTTTTTTTCCCAGGTCAGGAAGATGGATATTAAGTAGAATATGCTAAAAGGGACCCTAGATATGATGAAATAAATGGGAGACACTGTAGAAGATTTATGAACCAGTTGTTTATGTTTCCCAGTTTCTAAAGTCACTATACCTATACGGTCCTTTGTGGTTTTGTCATATGTTGTAATAAGTGTGCTTCAATTTCGAAGTATTAACAATGTATGTAAAGTATGGGTCGTTATAGTTGGTATCAAAGGAAAGGTATAGTCAACCTTTGCAAACTAGAATGTGAAAGCCTTAGTAAGAACCCTAAGGATAAGTCTAAGCATAGAACACAATCTTAGTGTTTTAGAAATGGCCTTGAATAACCTAGGATAAGACCTTAAGCATGAAAATTTTATTCTTGAATTATGTGGTTTCCTATTATAATTAGTGTTGCTCACACTATTCTTCTTGGTTTTAGTCAATGGCTGGAACCCGAAGGAACCATGTTAATGCGGAATGCGATGGGCAATGCAATGATTGTCCCCCTGAGCAACCAAAGGATATGGGAGCTGGAATGAAAAATCTTGTAGCCATGCTCACACAACTTTCTCAAGCTATGAATCATGCAGGATTTCCAAACGAAAAAAGGAGGGAGCAACATTCTATTGAATCCTTCATGAGGCAGCGTCCACCTTCTTTCAGCGGGTCTACTGATCCATTAGTTGCTGAACAATGGATTAGTACTACTGAAAAGATATTTTCAGTTCTTCAATGTTCTGAGCATGATAAAGTCATCCTAGCAGTGTATCGTTTGGAAGGAGATGCGGATCAATGGTGGAATCTTGTTAAGAATACGAGGCAAAGGGATGAAATTGAGTCTATGGAATGGGACTAGTTCAAGAACTTATTTTTCAATAAGTAATTCCCTCGTATTCTCCGAACAAAGATGGAGAAAGAGTTCCTTGAACTGAAGCAAACGGATGATGAATCTGTTAGTACCTATGAAGCAAATTTTACAAGACTTGCAAGGTACGCTTCTGGTATTATTATCCAACCTGAGAGTAAGATCGATCGATTCTTTAGTGGCTTAAAACCAAGTCTTCGAAGGGCGTTAGCCATAAGGGACTTCAATAGCTACGAGGAAATCGTTCGATGTGCTCTCAATGTCGAGATGGAGATTGGAGTAACCCATCAGTCACATGGGTTTGATAAGAAGAAGAAGATGGAATTCAAAGAAAAATCTAAAGAGCACACGGAAAAGAAGATGAGCTTTTCCTTATGCTCAAAGTGTGGAAAGAAACATGGAGGGAGTTGTCTTAAAGGGACAAGTAAATGTTTTAAATGTGGAAAAGAAGGTCATCGGGCATTTGAATGCCGTGATAATGGGAAGAAGATGTCTAATGATGCAAACAAAGGAAGGGATACACAGAATGAACCTACTACACTTCAATGTTTCAAGTGCAAGGAGATGGGGAATTATGCCAATCAATGCCCAAATCCAAGGGTTGATGATGATGGTCGACGTCAACAAAATCTTAAGGCTAAAGACAAAGGAAAGTCACATGCAATTTCTATCAGCGATGTGGAGTACGATAACGATGTGGTGAAAGGTACACTTACCATCCACTCTAAAGTAGCAAATGTTTTATTTGATTCTGGATCCACCCACTCTTTTATTTCTGAATACTTTTCTAAGGGTATCACCGTATTACCTCAACAATTAGATGTTGAGTTAGCTGTGACAACACCTAATGGCACATCAATCGCATCAAAAGTTTATAATTCTTCTTCGATCGAAGTTTGTGGGAAAGTGCTTCCTGCAAATCTTGTGATCCTTCCTTTAGTGGAATTTGATGTGATTCTTGGCATGGATTGGCTTTCTCTACATGGAGCTCATATCGATTGCCAAAGAAGGGAAGTCACATTTCATATTCCAGATCAATCTACGATCGTCTATCAATGCAAGGATGAACATAACCTTCCAGTGGAAATTTCTTCCATCTTATGGGTATTGATTCCACTAAATGAAGGTTATTTATCTCAAATGGTTGGTGAGAAACTCACGATTAAGAATATGCCCATTGTACGAGAGTTTGATGATGTCTTTCCGGAGGAATTGCCGGGTCTTCCACCAAATCGTGAAGTTGAGTTTTCAATAGAACTCGTACCGGGTGCTTTGCCTATTTCAAAGACACCTTATAGAATGGCCCCAATTGAGTTGCAGGAATTGAAGAAGCAACTCCAAGAGAATATTGATAAGGGATTCATACGCCCTAGTGCGTCACCTTGGGGAGCACCTGTTCTATTTGTTAAGAAGAAAGATGGATCAATGAGACTCTGCATTGATTATCGAGAACTTAACAAGATCACTATCAAGAACAAATATCCTCTCCCACGCATTGATGACTTATTTGACCAACTACGCGGAGCTCAATACTTTTCCAAGATTGATCTTCGTTCAAGGTATCATCAATTAAGGGTCAAAAGGGAGGATATACCAAAGACGGCTTTCCGTACAAGGTATGGACACTATGAATTTATAGTGATGCCATTTGGTCTTACTAATGCCCCTGCTATCTTCATGGATCTAATGAATAGAGTCTTTAGAGACTATCTTGATCAATTTGTGGTAGTCTTTATAGACGATATTCTTGTCTATTCAAAGAGCAAGGAAGAGCATGAAGATCACTTGAGAATTATATTGAAGACCCTAAGAAAGGAGAAGCTTTATGCCAAATTTACCAAGTGTGAATTTTGGCTTCAAAAAGTTGCATTTTTGGGTCATATAATCTCAAAAGAGGGGATATCTGTGGATCCAGCAAAAACAGAGGTTATCGAAAGATGGTCAAGACCAACAACAGTAACTGAGATCCGAAGTTTTCTTGGTTTGGCTGGATATTATCGACGTTTTGTAAAAGATTTTTCACGATTATCTAATACAATCACCAAGTTGACTCGGAAGGGAGTTAAGTTTGTCTGGACAGAGGAATGTGAAGACAATTTCAAGGAGTTGAAAAGAAGGTTATCCAGTGCACCTGTGCTCACACTGCCTTATAGTGGAGAAAGGTTTGTGATCTACAGTGATGCATCCAAGAAGGGATTGGGGTGTGTTCTTATGCAAAATGATATGGTGATAGCTTATGCCTCACGACAGTTGAAAATCCATGAGCAAAATTACCCAACACATGATTTGGAGTTGGCTGCGGTAATCTTTGCATTAAAGATTTGGAGCCATTACCTTTATGGTGAAAGGTGTGATATTTATACTGATCATAAAAGTTTAAAGTATATTTTCACACAAAAGGAGTTGAATATGCGTCAAAGAAGATGGTTGGAGCTGATTAAGGATTATGACTGCTCAATCCATTACCACCCTGGGAAAGCAAACAAGGTGGCAGATGCATTAAGTAGACAAGACCATGCTAGTTTATCCATGATGAGGATCACAAAAGATCCAATATTTATGGATTTACAAAGGATGGATCTTGGAATTATAATGGAAGGGGAAAAATCTTATCTTTCTCAAATGAATGTTAAACCATCTATACATGTGAAGATTAAAGAGGCACAGAAAGAAGATGTCGAGTTACAAAAGAAGGTGAGAAATGTTCCTGAATTCAACCTTGATTGTGATGGGATAATAAAGTTCAGGAATCGGGTTTGTGTTCCTCCCATCCCCGAATTAAAGAAAGAGCTGCTGGATGAGGCTCATAGTTCTTCATTCTCTATTCATCCTGGAAGCACGAAGATGTATAGGGACCTGAAAGAGTACTTCTGGTGGGATGGCATGAAAAGAGATGTTGCTGAATATGTCTCTCGATGCTTGGTTTGTCAACAAGTTAAAACTGAGAGACAGAAGTCTAAGGGGATGTTACAACCATTACCCATACCCGAATGGAAATGGGAAAACATCACTATGGACTTTGTCACAGGACTTCCTAAAACATCCAAAGGCAATAATGCTATCTGGGTCATAGTTGATTGTCTTACAAAGTCTGCACACTTCATTGCTATTAGAGAGGATTTCTCTCTAGATCAGCTTGCCAGGATATATGTAAAGGAAGTGGTAAGATTGCATGGAGTACCACTTTCTATTATATCTGATCGAGATCCGAGATTTACCTCGAAGTTCTGGCGAAGTCTTCAGCATACTCTGGATACAAAGTTGAGTTTCAGCACTGCTTATCATCCCCAGACAGACGGTCAGTCTGAGAGAACAATTCAAACCCTAGAAGATATGTTGATAGCTTGCTCTATGGATTTCAAAGGAGGTTGGGATCAACACCTACCTTTGGTGGAATTTTCTTATAATAATAGCTTTCACTCCAGTATTCAGATGGCTCCTTATGAAGCTCTCTATGGAAAGAAATGCAGGACTCCAACTTGCTAGGATGAAGTTGGGGAAAGAAATCTATTAGGACCTGATCTCGTTGATGAAATGGCAGAAAAGGTTAGATCTATTCAACAACACATAAGAGCAGCTCAGAGTCGACAGAAAAGTTATGCCGACAACCGAAGAAAATACCTAGAGTTTGAAGTGGGCGATAAAGTGTTCTTATGAATATCTCCCTGGAAGAGGGTTATGAGATTTGGAAAGAAGGGGAAGTTGAGACCTAGATATATCGGTCCTTTTGAAATACTGGATCGTGTTGGGAAGGTAGCTTACCGATTGGCGCTTCCACCGAATCTCTCTCAAGTTCACGATGTGTTCCACGTATCTCTCCTGAGAAAGTACATACCAGATCCTTCACATGTACTCAGCTCGGAAATTGTACCGCTGGAGCAAGATCTTTCTTATGAAGAACAGCCGATAGAGATTCTGGATCGTAGCGAAAAAGTCCTACGAAACAAGACCACTCGCTTGGTGAAAGTTTTATGGAGAAACCACCAACTTGAAGAAGCTACATGGGAGCTTGAGGATATGATGAGGGAGAAGTATCCTCATCTGTTTGTTGCAAAGTGACGAATTTCGAGGGCGAAATTATTTTTAAGGGGGGTAGAATGTAACACCCGAGACTTTTATGTTATATAAATCATCAAAGGGATCTTTTTCTACACAACACTTGCTTGGCTTGCTTTACACGCAATCGCGACCTTCCTCGATAGCTTGCGTCGTACGCAATACCGAGTTTCACTAAACAACAATATGCTATTAAAACTAGCCGTTATGAATAGTAATAACCACTTTTTGAAATTTTATAAATTTTATTTTTCAAAATGGACTTCATTTTTGAACTCAGAATATCGAAATTAGCCTAGGGTGAAATTTTGGTATTTTTCTGAAAACTTTCAATTTTTAATGAATAGTGAAACCACTAAGTGGTAGGTTAAAAACTGAATTTTGCATAAAACTTAATTTTACCACTTCTGTGAATGGAATTTCGAAAATCCGACAGACACGGTTGATATCAGTAAGTAAAATGTGGTTCAATGAGATAAAAATAATTTTTTGGTGAATAGTAACTTTTTACTTTTTTTTACCGCGGTTAATAGTAAATAGGGTAACTAAGGGTAAATATGATATTAATATTACCCTAACACATGTCCTAATTATATTTTACAAGTGTAATTCGACCAAAAACAAACTTAGGAATAAAATAAGACCATTTAGGCCCACTTGGATTAGATTAGGACATTTATTATTAATTTATTTAAAGAAGGGTTAAAATAGTTAAAATCAAAGTTTAATAAGTAAATCATTTTTAATATGGGGTTATACATAAGATAAATTCAATTGTAAATATTCATTAGAAAGCTAAAAACATTTCCTACATGATGACATTTTATTTTGAATTTTTAGACATCAAATAATTTAATTTATTTATGACACAAAGATGATGCAGTAATTATCTTATTAATGAAATATTGACAAAATTGATAATATAAATACCAAAATAAATGTAATTTAAGACTTTTTATGAATTACACTAATTTTATAGGTTACTATGATATATTAATGTTGATGTAATCAACTTGGTTCGAACATATAATTCTGTTATGACTTTCACAAAAATCATATATCAAATAGTGTCAAAATTGACACAAAATAGTTTTTAAATCAAATAATATATTATTAATTGTTATTTTATTCCTAAAAATCTAAGGTTCGGCAAAATGACTTAGATAAGGATATATATATTAATAATAAACAATTTGGGGTTCGTTTGGCATGTTATAGTAAGTTTATTAACCATATAGTGAAAGAATACAAAAAGACACGGTAAAAGTTAAATTAATTAACTTAGAGTTAAATCTAATTGATAAGGTTAAAATAATACCCTAAACTTGTCTAAATCCTATTGGTTGATATTATTTCGACCCATCCCCACTTTAGCTTCGAAATAAGACCCTTTGGAACTATTATAAACCGATTTTGACTTTAATATAAAATAATATTTTGAGATATTCCTAAGGTGCCCCTCTCCTCCCTTATAAAAGGGCACCTCCTCCCCCTCCTCCTCACACCAATTTGAGCACTAAAGCTCGGCCAACCCCTGCCATTTTCTCCTCTCCACTTCCCTAGAATAATTCTAGAGGTCCTGGTCTTCTCCAAATACCAATCTTAGTTCCTTAAGTGGAGGATTCAAAGAGGCGTTCCAAAGAAGAGGTAATATCCATTACCGATCTTTTCAATTTCTTTCTTCTTCAACTTCTTCTTATTTAGTGGTTTAATGATAAAGGAATAACATCAGTATTACTTACATACTGATATGTTATTATAAATATGAAACAACCCTAATTCAACTTCTATCCATCCTACGGAAAAATGAAATCACCGCGCGTGCGTACGTATGGAATACCGTCTCCACGCCGTGGTGTAATCTATTTTTCCACCATCACCTTACAAGGATGGGTATAATGGTGTAATGAGTAACTATATATGATTATTATGAAGTAATATTGATACTGAAATAATATATATATATACTCCAATACAATTCCACGATCATAGGAACGATATCATCACTCGTGCGTACGTACGGAATACCGTCTCCACGATGTGATGCGACTCGTTCTACATGATCTTCATTTCATAATGATTATATAAATGAATTGAATGAATGAATATGGTATATACTACACTAATACCATTCTGTAAATGAATATTCTATAACCTAAAGATAAGAATAAGAATTTATTCTACAAAACACGCATAAGAACAAAAAGTTATAAAGACCCGAGTAACAAGTAACAATGAAATATTACTAACAAGAAGCTAATAATATGACCATATATGATATCATATCAATATGTATGATTCTGGAATAAGTCAATAACATTATTTAAACCATTATACAGGATCTTCGGACACGAACAAAGAAAATCGGACCTAAGGTAAGGGAAATATCACAATCTCATTTTTATCCAAGATTGTTTATTCATAAGTATTTACTGGGGTGTATTTTATCATCCACATCCATGTTTCATCAATATGTAATATTATTTCCATCCACCTACAATTTTTTAAATCCATTTTTACCCTTCGGTGAGTTTTTAGTAATATCTATGAAAGGAATCTTTTGTCATACGAGGTACTTTTTGACTTTTCCGACAAAAGTACGAAGAATGTTTTTTTTAACTTATACGGCACGAACGGATTTCTACTGTTTTATAAAGCCTTATTTTCATGAAGCTTCCTCTAAAATATTTCATGACTATTTTCAATAAAATCTCTTTCTTTTAAAATTTCATGATGTTTTGTGAAAAGAAATTGATTTTGAAGAAGAAAGGATATTTTCCTCAAGAATTCAATTCAAGTGTTTTATCAAAATTATTTTCCATCTAAGATAATAAAGGGTTCTGTTTCTATCCATATTTTTACATTGATTTGACTATGTTGTGATGGAATTATGTTTATTAATTCCTTTATCTTATATGAATTGATTTATGATGTCATGATGTTTCAAGAATCCCATTTTTGTTACATGTGTTATGCGATGATGTATGTTTTATGATTATGTGGCACACATAAGAAAGGATTCATTATAAGATGGGTGGGACCTATATCTCCCTCCAATGCATTGGGTAAAGATTTTATATCTCATGAGATAGACATGGCTGTAACGGAAGGTTATTTCTGTTCAGTGATACAGGACTGAAACGAGGAGTGAACTCGGTTCAGAAAGGGACTTTGTCCACTAAGATAGTCTTGGCAATGAGTCATGACTAACAAGAAATGATTTTCCATGATTATGTGTGCATGCCACAAAGTTTCAAGTTTTATGTTATGATTATGGGGATCTCATTTTCACTTCTATGATTTATTCCATGTTAAGATATTATGATCTCTTTTGCAGGTTTTGATTTTCATAAAGATATGATATGATTTTTATTTCCTTTATTTGCCCTTGCTGAGCATTTGAGCTCACCCTTTTATGTTTTTTTCCCCAGGTCAGGAAGATGGATATTAAGTAGAATATGCTAAAAGGGACCCTAGATATGATGAAATAAATTGGAGACACTGTAGAAGATTTATGAGCCAGTTGTTTATGTTTCCCAGTTTCTAAAGACACTATACCTATACGGTCCTTTGTGGTTTTGTCATATGTTGTAATAAGTGTGCTTCAATTTCGAAGTATTAACAATGTATGTAAAGTATGGGTCGTTATATATATTTAATGATTATATAATATATATATATATATATATATGATAACAAAATTATCATTTAAAGGTTTATTATTGTTTACCTTCCATTCATTTCATCCTTCAAAAAGTAAAAACAACATTCCTATAATCATATGGCATATTGTCTCCATGATTTATGTAATTTATTTTTCTATATATATTTTTTATAGATGATTAAAAATTTGTATATAATGAATATATATGATATATATCATAAATAAAATTTTGGATATTATGGAAACATGATAAAATTATAAATATCAAAATTACCAAATAAATATTATCTAATGAAAAATGAAACAGTTAACACCTAAAAATGATGATTTTATTAAAGAATTATTACTAAATGAGTGTTTAAATTATAAAATTAGATCATATATGATGTTATAAGTATAAAAATGAATCTATTATATAAATATTATGATTTTAAATTTTTTATATAGGTGTTTGGAGTTCTTTTAAATAAATCCAAACTTGAGGTAAGGGTTTTATGTTACAATCTCATTGTTTACTTGGATTGTTTATGATTCAGTTTATAATGATGAAATTTCTTGATTTACCTCTCAATAATTTCAATGAATTTTATTCTACTTTTTTTACTTATGGATGCTATATTTTTTCCTTTCATTTTCATCTTTTTATGTACTCAATAGATTGAAATAATATTTTTAAGTAAATCTTACTTTATTTCTTTCTTCAGTTAAAACCCCAATTTTTTCCATGTTAATGTTTCCTAAATATTACTTCAAGAATGTTTTTACTACACTCCAATTTTTTAAATTAATTTTTACAAATTTTTATGTTTTAAAAAATTGTTTAAAAGGAGTCTTCTTATCATTTTTTAATGAGATACTTTATAATTCTTACTAAAAATATGAATGGAATATTTGTTTTAACATACATTACATGAATGAAATTTCCAACCATCACGATCACTAAATGTGTTGAAAATTACTTTAAAGGTTTTCAAGTTTATTTTAAAATAAGTTTTTTCCATAATATTTTGGAAATTTCAAGATTTTAATGATTTGATTTCAAAATAAAAAAAGTATTTTCCTCAAGAAAATTATAGATATATTTTAAGGAAATTTTTTTTAAGATAACATCCTTTGATATTACTTAAGATTTAATGGGGATATGATGCAATGATACCCTCCAATTTGATTATTTGGATGGATTATAATGATAATGGTTTAAGTATGAATCTATAAAACATGTTTCATTTTCACGTGTTAATTATGTTATAATGAGAACTTTATGAAACTATTTTATTTTATATGGGTTATTCAATGAGGCTATGATGAAATATTTATGAAACCTATTTCTTTTCCTTGGTTTAAGATATCATGAAACAATGAAAAATATATTAAACCTAATTACTTTCCATGATTTATTCTATGATGAATGTCTAATGATCATATGTAACACATATATATAAGATTTTCATTATGTGATGGGTGGAACCAGAATTATATAGCCCTCCAATGCATTAGGTAAAGTTGTATATCTCATGAGTTAATAAGGATTTGAATGGGGAGTGAACCTGGTTTAGTAAGTGACTCTTTCCAGTATGATAGTCTTAGGAGTGAACCATGACTAATATGATGGAATAAGAAGTGAACCTAATCCATTATGATAGTCTTAGAAGTGAGGATTGACTACTAAGGAAATGATTTTATATTCTTATATGTATGAAATAAACATATTTTTTATGAAAATATTATACTCTCATGGCTTATGTTCTTTGATTCCTTTATGATTCATGTCTTATGGACTAAAAATCATTATTCCATGATTCCATGTTATGATCTATGAAATACTGAGTATGGTTTTCAAATGTTATTCTCATGTTCTCATAACCATATTCTCATGTTATGCTTATGTGATCATTGATATCTCCCTTGTTTACCCTTACTCAATATTTGAGCTCACAAATTCTTATGTTTCCCATCCTCAGGATAAAAATAATGATTTTAAGTATGATTTGTATAAGAGGGGTGAAAATTATGAAGAATGTAGTGAGAGATGAAGTAGCTCTCTTATGAACAAATTTTTTATGTTTCCAAGTTTCCAAATATTCTAAACCTATACGATTATGGTGTGGACCATAATGTTATTTAATTAATATTATTATATTAGGATGTGATATTTATAAATGAAAATTATGAGTCACTATAGGGTGGATTTTGTGACCTGTTATACGAAGAATGGGGGGGCACATAGTTTAGGGGGAAATTATGGATTATGGGGGGTTACATATAATGGGAATTTTAGGGTGACCTTAACCAACAAATTTAAAAATTAATTTTTATATCTTTCCTTATACCAATATTTTTTAAACCGTTGGTATAGGGTGTCAGTATTGACTTTATACTAATGATTTCAATGAACATATAGAATAGAGACCTCTATACACCCATTTATAGTAAATCGTGGCTATAGAGGCATGGGTATAACCCACTTTTTTATTATAATTATAACATTAAAAATAAAGAAAAATATTTTTTTGTAAATGATCATTTAAAACCAAAATTCATTATTATTTTTTATTTTATTCCTAGAAATCTTTTCAATAAATCCTTGGATGATAATTGAGTTTTGAATTAACCCATTATAAATTACTTAAATTCGTTTATAATAATGGGAATAATTCAATTTTTTCAAATATATTGTGAAAAAAATTGTTCTGATGAATTTATAATATTAAAACACATTATGTATTTATTTTTGTTATAAAATTTGTTTTTATAATAAATAAATGTATAATAAATGATACTTTTTTGGGTAATTTAGAAGATATAACTTTTGTACTAAAAAGATCTTATGAATTTCAAATAAATATAATGAAATTGGTCAAATAATTTATAATTCAATGCATTGTTTTTAGTCTAGTTACATATATTATTCTTAAATTATAAAATATATTTTTTTTCTAATATAGTTAATTATATCACAATATTCTTTTTGATTCTCAGGTAATATTGTCCCCTTAAGAATAATTATATAGAAATATATTAACTAAAACAATCCATGCTTTTGAGAGCCAGGTATAATTTAAAATACCTCAAAATTTTAAAATAATACTATGTTTTATAGCATATACAACACACAACACCAAACATAAATGAACCATGAAATAATATTATATTATATATGACTTTTATAACCTAAACATTGAATTTGAGGGTATTAATTGGAGTAACCATATTATGAAATATATGTAAGAAGGTCTTACTCAATAAATTTTTTTTGATTAATTCATAGGATATAAGCACCCAATTTTTAGTGAAGTCATTTTATGCTTCAAAAATACGTTTTCTTTAAAAATGGTTTTTATTACTTTTTGTGAGAAAATATTATAATTAATTTCTTCTATTTTTAGATATTTAATTTTCAAAAAATGATATAATTTTTTAAATCAACATTTCAAAATTAGTACAAGAAAAAAAATTTGTAATTTTCTGAAAAGAAATTAATTTTTCAATGAATTGTGAAAAATTATGATGTTATAGAAAACTATATTTTGTTTTCAAGTATTTAAAAACCCTTTTTTGATTTTGTTTTAAATTTTAATTAATTAATTTTTATTAAATATAAAACAGTTAATTTTATGAAAATAAAATAATGATAGATTTTGATATAAAAACATTTTTATTCTTAAAATTCATTTCTTTAAAATACAATTTTATATCATGTTTTGTAGTATATTTTAAAAGTAATTTATTCAGATTATTGGGATTGTATTTTAAAAAAATTATTAAATATTTGGAATCATAATTTCCAAATTTTTCAGATAGTACAACTTAATTTTTTTCATTGTTAATAGTAATCGTGGAAAATATTTTTCACCTTAGTATGTGTAAAATGGGTAATTAAGGTTAAAAATTATATGGTAAGGATTTAAAAATATATAAAAAATCTAAATTATTTATATTGATAATTTTAATTCAACCATACTCATCTACTATTAAAATATATGGAAACATGTTTCCATTTCTATTTCATTACGACCTTCATATTATTTTAAGTAAAGAATAAATCCAAAATGTCACTCTCTTTTTTTTTAATGACACTAATATTTTTTCATATTGATAAATGGAGATTATGTATGGTTATAAATGATTATTTAAATTACTAAATAATTTTTATATCATGTTAATTTATTTTTAATTTTTAGTGATGGAATAGTTACATTAAATACTTACATGTCATCAGTATAATTCTTGTTCATGCAGTAGAACAATCATTTGAATGATTTTAAAAACATTCTAATTAATAATTTATTGGGTGACTAATGGTGTTCCATAAATTTTTTAGATAAATATAATTTATTAGTTATGTTTTGAAATTTTATATTCAATATATATAACTATACTGATATTTTCTTAGGTAAATTATCTAAATACTATCAAAAATGACTTTAATTATATTTTATGTTAAATAATATTTTATTAAATGATTTAAAATTCATAAAAGTATTATATTTTTCCTATTTAATAGTTTCTGGTCAATAATATCAAAACAATTTCACTTAGGAGTCATTTTTCCTTATATAGTAACGTTTGTGACCCCTAATTAGTAAAAAATCATTGTTATCATAGTAATCATAAAAAGGGTTAATGGGGTTTGTGGTTAAAACTAAGAGATAAAGGTTTAAACATCACCTAGACATGGATATATTTTATTTTGTGATATTATTTCGAATTATCATTATAAAATATTCAAAATATAACAATTTTTATATGAACATGAAAATTAATTTATATTATTTTAATACTTAATGTAATTCTAAGGGTGTCACTCTCCTCTCTTATATTATGACACCACCTATCCTCTATTCCTCGCACATTTTAATCAACTTAGATTGATAAAACAAAAAAAAATTAATAAAATATTTAAAAAAAAATTATTGGTTCTTTCATTCATAAAATATTATCCATATAGTCCTTAAAGAGATATCCAAATGAGGTTATTCAAAGAGAATGTAATAGTCTTAACTAAGTTATTTTATTTTACTTATTCTTATACATCCTTCAATTCTATCCTAACCATTCCAATATAATAAATTCAGTATCTCTAATATAATTATTTGTTATTATGTTAATATAGTAACCATATTCATCTCATTTATCCATTAAATGTGGGACAAAAACATCATTCATGTGTATGTCTGCACTACCACCTCAATGAAGTGATGTGTTTCTTATTACATCACTCATATCATTGATTTTTATAATGATGTATTTAATTTATATATATATATATCTCTATGTGTGTGATATTAATTAAATAATTTTCATTCTATAAAGATAATATATCATCTATTTCCATACCCTTTCATCCCTTGAAAAATGATAATATTGTTTATGTGTATGTGTGGATTACCATCTCCATGAAGCGTTTTCAATATTTTCTCATGTACACTATTCATGGATTATTAAAAAATTAAATTTATGTATCAGAATAAAAATTATTTCATGATTAATATTCAATATATTTTGGATGAATCAACACTTTGACCACAATCTACCTACCAAATTAATTTTGGAATTATGAACCGAACATTCTCAAAACACCCGACATGGAATTAACCAATTCAGTAAACAAATATGTCATTGAAATAAATTATTATTGATAAATTTAAAACATATAAAAAGTTTATTAAAAAATAAATAATTATTATAACTTTATTAAATTGGAGTTAAATGATATAAATATAAAGTCTAAACTTGAGGTAAGAAGTTTCTTAACTCAATTTCCTTTCATTGGGTTATAATATTTATTCATTGAATTTATTGTACTATGATCATGTGTGAAATGACCTATTATTATATTATCTTGTATTACAACTTTTTTATGTGGTTTTACATTTTTTACAAAAAATCACCTCAATGATTAATTCTCACTTCACTGATACAATATCTATAAGGATTATTCATCACTATGTTGTTTCTCTGAGATATATTTCATATTTTGAACATAATTCCTTTTTTAATGTGCGTGTGTTTACTATTTAGATGTTAAATCATTAATGTATCTTTGAGTGGGATATTTAATGTTCCTTTGAATTTCTCTATTTCATGGTATATTTATTCAAATGTTATAATAGTTTCACAGGTTTTATGGTCTCAATTTTAATTCATCGAGACATAATTCATGTTATGCACTATATTTTATTTTATATTGTGTACTTACATGTCACACATTGACCATGGTTTACTAATTATTTAATCATATCTCGTTTTTCTTTTGAGTTTCAGGTCGAATTGGTTTTTGAATTTTAATTTTTGGGGGTCTTGAGTAGAGGCGCATGACTAATGCATGGTTTGACCAACCATGTGGTCAAATCCTGCGCAATTTCCAGGCTTTTGAAAAAAATAAAAATAATAAAAATAATTTTTTAATAGTAATAATAATAATAATCAAAATATTATTATTAGGGATTATTGTTGTTTTTTTGTTGTAGTAGTTATTATTTTAATTACGTTATTATTATAAATATAATAATAATATTTAATTAAGAATATTTTAATTATCTTAGTTAATGTTTTATTGAGTAATATATTAGCGTTTTTATTATTATCATTATGAAATAATTAAACTCATTCTTATTATTTTTATTAATTATTAATTATTATGATTGTATTTGTTTATTAATTTATTTATTTACCATTTTTGGGTCTCTATCCCTAGGTTTTCTTTTTATTTTTTCCCACTTTTTTCCTTTTTTTCTCTTTTCTCTATTTATTTTTCTTCTTCTTTTCCTCTCTTCCTCCCCCCTCTTGTTGTGTTTTGCTTCTTCTACCCCTCTTAAGTCATTGAATAATATCCTACATCCTTCCCTTGCAACCGATTCCCCCTTCTTCTTCTGGTGAGCAGCTCTAGTGACCTCTCTTGGGTACCCTGACCACCCGCGAGCCACCCCTGGTACCCGTGCACAGCCTTGCGCAGCCCCTCTTTCTCAACCAGACTCTTTGGTGACCTGTCATAGGCATTCCACATCCCCTCTGGTGACCTTACTTTGGCACACAATACTTTTTCAACAGCCTCCCCTTTGCGCAATTTTCTCCTGTAAGATCCCTTCTTATTTGTGTAGGGTTTTCAATTAGGTTTTCTTATGTTTGGGGGTTTAAATTGTTGAATATTTATGATTAGGGTAATTTGGTTCGATCGAGGCTGATTCTAGCCACTACCGTCAAGGGTAATGGGATCCCCATGTATTTTGGGTAAGGATTCGTCAATTTCTTCATTGTGTATTAATTTTAACATAGGGGTTTTATAATCTTTGTGTTGTTAAAAAATTATTTTGGGGTGTGAATGGGGTTCTAGAAGGTTTGGGATGTGAAATTGATTTTAAAATGGTTTTCATGTGATGTTTGTGTGTTTTTAAGTTACACCTTGTGGTATAAATGTGATATGTTTTATAAATTGATATATTGTTTATTTAAGTGGTGTTTGGAATATGAAACAGGTTTGGATATTGTTTTGGTGTGTGTATGTTTTCAAAAGTGGGTTTGAGTATTCAAATAGGGGTTTTTTTCTGTACCATATTGTGAAAATCATTGGAAGTGTTCAATCAATTGTTTGAGTAGTGAAAAATGTGTTTTTGCAGGTAATTAAGGTTTGAGTGTGCTGAAAAATTATTTTTGATGGGAAATATACCACTTTGAGAATGTTAGCCTTTTTTTCATTTCACAATATGTATTATAAATTATTTTAAAAGATATAATGTATGTTTTAATGTCACTTTGTTTTATGTTTGGTTTTAAAGTGGATTTCCCTACTTGAAATTGAGTATGTTATTGGTGAAAACCCTCGATGTGTTATTTTGAAATGTTTTATAGATTTTTTACATGCTTAATTGTTTTATTAAATTATATGTGTAGTGTGTGGGATAGTTCCAAGTGGTTTCAAGTCACCTGGTCTAAGGTGACTCGCCTATGTGTTCATAGATATGTATATATACATATATATATATATATGTGTGTGTGGGTTCCCCCATTACATGTAAAATCATCCATAGAAGTAATTATACACGTATGGGGATATGTGTTCTCATGTATATATATATAAATTCCTACATGGGTGAGTGGAAACTATTATATACATATAATCATACCTTTAAGGATCCCCTTGAACATGTTCATGGGTCATACGAATGTATTCATAGGGGATAGGTTTCCATGAATGTATGTGAAGGTGCATATTCTTAGGGGGGGCATAATATTTTAGTTAGAAAGTGCCTAGAGTCAAATTGGATGGCTTGTTTCCACCCTGAGGTAGGTTCCCTATACCTCTATATTTAATTAGAATTTATATTATTGTTTGATGTTCCCATAAAATTATTTCCTTGTTTTTTATAAGAAATGCATAAGCATTATATATATATATATATATATATATATATATATATATATATATTAGGTGGTTTTATGACCTAACATCGCTAGATAAATTTAATTATGCTTGGTTGCATTTATAATTGTATTATATGATTTTATTGTGTGGTGAGAATGGTATTTTTGGAATGGTTGGGGTGTTGATAATTTAGAAATGCGTTTTTCATAAAGGAAATGGAAATGATTCATTTTTTATTTTATGTAATGTTTTAAAGAAGGGTTTTAAGAGTTGTTCGGATGGTGAAAATTTTGTTTTCATGGTCTTTGAGGTGTGTGTATATTTTAATAGAGATTTTAAAAGGGAAATGAATCAATTTGGTTGTGTATTCCTTATTGTGACTGAATGGCCTGAAGACCTTTATTTTTTTATTTTGATAATACACCTTTAATTAGGTGAGGTGGAACCATTATAAGGCCCAGAGGCTTAAAGACAATTACATGACCCTTAGGTCTTAGAGGAAATCACCTAGATAAGACAACTTAAAATTTCTCCTCCACAGCACATGTCATGATATCAGCACTCCACCTTCGCAAGGCTGGTCAGCTAGATGTCATGTGTAGAGCTTCATAGACCTAGTACCAATGGAAATTCCATACCCTCTTGTTCTTTCAATTCTGGTTAACTCTACTTTGGTGAATATTCCGGCTCAAAATCCTCATCTAGAGATTTTTACCTTATATTATGACGGGTACATCTGCAAATTCATGTTTCCTGAAGGCCTTAGGGTGGCCTGAAGGCCTTAAGAGACAATTGTCTTGAAAGCCTTGGGTGTCTCTAAAGCCTTGTAGGACCCGAGGACCAAATAGGTGGCCTAAAGTCCCATATGTATGAATAGTTTCATCTCCCACAGTATCGAACAATGCCAACTAAATCACTTCTACAGTAACCTAGAAATATGTATCAACCCAAATTTGATCTTGGTCTCTTATATTCACTTGTCGAGTCCTCACCAACTGAGCTACAGTAATATTTTATTATGAATTTTGTGTAAAATTTTTAATGCATTTGAAAATGGGAAAAGATTATTTTTTTTAAATTTTTAAGCTATAAGTAGTTTTATGAGGGGGATTGGCCTATAGTTTTAGTTAGTCTTAATTGGGTTTTTTCTAATGTTATAAAAAGGGATTTTTGGAACTTTTTAAGTGATGAAAAAGGCATTTGAAAAAAGGATTTTCTATGGTGTATGTAAATTGAAAAAGGTGATGTTTTGTAAAGGGGTGTTTTCATTGAAATGTTTGGACCTTCTATGAATGTAGACATGTTGTGTGGGTGAATGTGAACATTAACATGAGCATAAGGTAAACCCCATGTACCTAGTTGGGTGGACTAGGACTAGTACACTAGATGATACATAAGTGGTTTGTCCCAGTTTTGTCTAGCAGGATTGACGTTACAACACTATCTAAAAAATAATGATGATTGGAGGCCACTAGGTTATGGGTGTGTTCCCTAATAGTGGCTCGTGCATGAGAATGTAGATTGTTGTGGCTCATTTACCAAATATCCACCGAGGTGTGAGGTCTCTAGGGTCCCACATGTGCTAGTTACCTATAGAGATTTCCAATGTTACTCAGTTGTAGAATAATTCTTATGATGTGATTTTCTTTTTTGTTGCTCATTCATGATGCGCCGTTGTAAAAAACATATTTTAATCTTCATTTATCCCCTTTAATTTTTAAATGTTAACTCATTATTGTAATATATTTTGAAAATATAGTGTAAGATAAATGATTCCTTTAAAAAATGGGTAAACCTGTTACTTGGTTTTGAAAATACTGAAAAACCTTTTTTCAATATGTATTGTTTTCAAACTAGCATGAATAAGTTTCTTTTTTAAAGGAAAAGGAATAGGGAATTGATATTCCTTGTATTTATTACTAATTATCTCAGTGCTCACACCTAATTTACTTTTCGGTTTTAGGTTCTAGTCTTGGATTTCTTAGTGAGCATGGTTCTATGTTTGGTGGTGACCCATGGGGTCACTTGAAGTTATGTCTAACTGGTTATCTTTATTTTCTTTTTTGATGTTAGTGCTTATTTGTTATGTATTGTTTATTTCAATATATCTATATTTTATATTTTTGGGCTAAATAATTCCCAACTACTTGTTTAGATACCCAGCACTAGTTGTCATCCCATGGGGATCGGGAACGCCCTTCAGGCCATGTCGTGGACTGGATTGGGTGACAGGTTCAGGGTTGACATGGGTTGGTTCATAGGAAAATGGTATCATGGGACCCTTATTATTTTTGGTTTCATGTATCTTGTTGATTAGGTGTGTCTAGACTTTAAAGGTTAGTGTAGGAAGGTTGTCCTAAACCCTTACTCGTCCCGAGCCTCAAGCTTCCAGAGGGAGTTCAAGATTTGAATTTTTTTTATTTTTCTTAGTCTCTGTGGATAACGGACGACAAAGGAAGTTATTTAGTGTTACGCAATGAGCTTTTATGGAGTAGTGACCCATTTTCATCCCAAGTTCATGGTTCAAGATACTTTTTTTGGTGGATTCTCACTCAAAGAATTGTATGTTAAGCCATGTTATTGGTTTGGAATATCCACCAGTCCCTTATGTTTGGAATAATTGATGTGATTTATGGTTGGGATTAGTTTTCACTTACTTCTGTGGGTTTCAAAAGTTAAAATGGTTCATTAAAAGAGGTTTTTAAAAAGGGAATGTTGTTTTGGAGTGGAAAAGTGGTTTTGAAATGGAAATTGTTTTATTTTAATGGAATGTGTGGATTCAAGGGGAAATATGGGAGGTGTTTTGGAAGTTGTTTTAGGATCTTGGTAACAATATTTTGAATGTGAATTGGAAAATGTTTGGGAATTTAGAAATTTATTTCTTTAATGATAAGTGACGATTTCCAATTGGATGAGAGTATGTTATTTATGTTGAATGATCCATTTGTAAAATGATATGTGTTTTCAATTAACCCTAGGCATTTCTATGAGGGATCTCATATATCGAGGTACGCATGTGGAATAGGGATAATTGGTTTTATGTTTGGATGGGTGAATGAGCTATCACAAGGTTATATGTATACATGAGACTTCATGGAATACTAATGGTGGATATTTATGTTGTTTTGTTTGCTAAAAAATGGTTTTAAAACAGGAAAACATAAATGTTTTGAAAAGTGGGCGAGCAATTGTTTAGTGTTTTATTTTAATTTTTTGTATCATTTTTTGTGGGATCATGGTTTCAAAATATTGAATTGTGGTCAAAATGGTGGTTTGAGTTTGAGTTCTATTTTGTGATTTAAGTGTGGAATTTTTATTTATGATGAGTTTTGATACATCTTTGTGCCTCTTGTTTTTGAGTATGCCTCCCTAAAAAGTCCCAGAGGGTTCTAGTGAGTCTCTTCTAGTCGTTGGTTCTACTTAGACTCTTATCAAAGTGGTAGAATTGAATTATTTTCAGTTATTGTCTGTATTTCATGGTGATTGTGATCTATTCACAGTAGCGGACTAGTTTGGTGAAATCATTGGTTTTTTCATGTTATTGGGAACTACCAAAGCTATGAGATCTCGTGCTAGTTTGAGTTCATTTGGGGGTTTAACTATGGATTGGTGGATGAGATAATCCTAGTGAAATTGCATGATGGGATGTATTTCAAGGCTTTTAAGACTACTCTGCTCTGATTTTTTATACCTAAGGAAGTGAAGGTACCAAAAGTGGTCGAGCTCGCGAGTGTCTTGCAAGGCCAATTAATAGTAAAGTCTTACATTGGGCATTTTAAGGCATTGATTCCCTTTTCTCTGGAGGTAGAATTTTGGAATCAGTTAAAGTTTCCCTTGTGTGGGGTCTTCATCCAGGGTTCAAGGATCTATTATTTTTGGTGTTTGGGAAGGTTCCCCATCTCATGAGGAGAGTGAACTAGAGGAACTATTTATAGACAGGTGTTTTTCTGAATTCTGTCTTCTATTAGTTAGGCCACTCTCTTATTTTATTTTGGTGGGGTCAGTTTGATTACTTAATTTTTTTTCTTCATCCTTTGAAGGACTTATGTTAGTGTTGGTCATTGTTTAGTGTCTTGAAATTGTCAAAATTGAGGTGGTTAATGTTTTTTAAGAAATTATAAATAAGTATTTCTCTGAGTATTTTCATCAACAAATCTACCTAGTCTCTAAATTGAGTGGTGGATCCAGATAATTTTTTTTTTGGACCACACTCAATCCTTCTTGGTTTTTTCCCACCTTCCCTAGCTAAAAAACAAAATAATGTTTCATTTCTTATTGAAATGTTGATTTGTTTAGGGTGTTATCTTGGGTTTTTTGAAGGAATTCTATGAGTTGAACCACTCAAAGAGAAGTTTTAATAGAATATCATAAACTCATGACTACGGGGTAGCAGATGATTCAACTCATCAGAGCTCCATCTATATGTTTCAGAGTGAATCTTTTTATGCAGTCAGGAAATCATTGGGAATGGAGGACCATGGTGTAACTTTTTTCTCTAGTGATGGAATAGGGATTGTTTAAATTTCTCTATTATAGATTCCTTATCTTTGAAGGTTATATTTTGATGTAAGAGGTGTAGAGGTATCATTTCCTTATTGTGGTATTTTTTCTTTGAATACCCCACTTTGGTTGTAAGAAGGCATGGTGATCCCATTTTATTATAATTATAGTAGTTGTGCCTCCTCAAATGTGAGCATTGAATGTTTTCCCTTTGTGGTTGTGAGTCTCGTGATGATTGTCTCTCTTGTGTGGTTAGATATTTTTGTAACCCATTATTGTTTTAAGACGTGCTAATTTTAGAGATGCATGTGTCTAGGGAAATGATTAATAGGGGTTTGGTCCATTGTTCGGTTCAGGGTCTTTTGTCTAAGACCCTATGTGGTGGGGGGTTTGGGTTCTGTGGAGAGTTTGTGGGTCGGTCTTTGTTGGGTTTCCTGTATCGGCTCGTGCTAGTTGTCCCAATATAGTCGATTCTTAAATGGTGGGAAGACCCACCATGGATCTTGTTTTTGTTTCATTGAGAGTTAGTCTTTGTCAGAGTTTCATTCTGTGTTGGTGGTTTCTACTTTCATTCAATTTAGATGTTCTACAGTTATCTTGTGTTGAGCTTCTTAGTGTCGATTTTTCTAGTTGGGTTCTTTTGGTGGGGAGAACCCTACTCATTTCCTGATTGAACTTCTCATTTTAGTTTCCCTTAGAGATGGTCGAGTGTGTCTTGTGGAGTCCAAATTCACACCGAGTTTGAGATTTCGTTTGGTTCATTCTGTTTGAACTCGATTTTAATTCCTAATTTGGTTGAGTTACTTTATAGGGTAAGAAAGTGTTTGTGGTGCGGAGAATTGTCACACCCCATCCATGATTTATTACTTATATAATTATATCTGGTTTTTTTTTATTTTCTTGTCCAACTGGTTTTAAATTTTAAATTTTCAGGGGTCTCTAGTAGAGGTTCATGGCTGGCACGCGGTTTCACCAACCGTGCAGCCAAATAATGTGTGGTCTCTAAGCTTTTGAAAAATAAAATAATTTGAAAAAATTAAAATAAAATAAAAAGAATGTTTTAATAGTAATATTAATAATAATGATGAAATTATTATTTTGATTATTATTATTATCATTAGTATTTTAATAAATTTATTATTATAAACATAACAATAATATTTAATTAAGAATATTATTATTATTATCTTCGATAATGTTTTATTAAGTAATTATTGGTGTTATTATTACCATTATTATGAAATCATTAAAATCATTCTTATTATTGTATTTAATTATTAATTAATATGATTGTATTTATTTTTTCATTTATTTGTTTACCTTTTTGGGGTCTATATCCCTAGGTTTTATTTTTATTTTTATTTTTATTCTTTTCTTTTTTCCTTTTTTCATATTTTCTCTCATTTTTTCATATCTTTCCTCTCTTCCTCCCCCCTTTTTCTATGTCACACTACTTTTCCCCCTCCTAAGTCATAGAACCCTACCTTGCCTCATTCACTTGCAACCGACGCCCCCTTCTCTTTCCAGCGAGCAGCTCCAGTGACCTAGCTTCAGTGCCCCGACCACCCATATGACAGCCTTACTGCACATGCACAGCCTTTCACCGCCCCTCTTTCTCTTTCAGACTCTCTAGAGACCTCTCATTGGGGCGTTGCATCCCCTCCAGTGACCTTCCTCTGGCACACAGCTCTTTTCTGACAGCCTCCCATTTACATGATTTTCTTTGGTAATCTCCCTCCTACTTTGTATAGGATTTTCAGTTGGTTTTTCTTTTTTTTGGTGGTTTTAATTGTTGAATATTTAATATTAGGGTTCTTTGGTTCCGTCGAGGCTTGTTCTAGCCACTATCATCAAGGGTTGTGGGCTCACCGTGGTTTTTGGGTAAGGAGTATTCAATTTATTCATTGTGCTCTAATATTAACTTAAGGTTTTTATGATCTTTATTTTGTTGAAAATTTACTTTGGGGTACGGATAAGGTTTTAGAAGGGTTGGGATGTTCAATTGATTTTAAAAGGGTTTTTTCATTTAAAGATTGTGTGTTTTGAAGTGGGACATTTTGTTATGTGTGTGATGTTTTTTATAAATTGAGAGATTGTTTATTTAAGTAGTGTTTGGAATGTGAAACATGTTTGGATATTTTTTTGTGTGAATATATTTTCAAAAGTGTGTTTGAGTATGAAAATGGGGGTATTTTTTTATGTGATCCTTATTGTGAAAATCATTAGAAGTGTTCAATAAATTGTATGAGTAGTGTGAAATGTGTTTCTCGGAGTACTTGTGGTGCATGTGTGTTGATAAATTATTTTTGAAGGGGAATTTACCACATTGAGCATGTTATCCTTGTTTTTGATTTCTCAATATGTATTGTAAATTCTTTTAAAATATGGAAAGTATGTTTTAATGTTTATTTGTTGTACGTTTGGTTTTTAAGTGGATTTTCCAACCTGAAATTGTGTGCGTAATTGGTGAAAACCCTTGACGTGTTATTTTGAAATGTTTTGTAGATTTTTAAGGGTTTAATTGTTTTATTAAATTATATGTGTAGTGCATTAGACTATTTCAAGTGGTTTTGAGTCACTGGTTCTAAGGCAACTCGACTGTGTGTCCATATGTAAGTATATATATATGTGTGTGTGGGTTCCCATGTTACATGTATAATCATCCATGGCAGTGATTATACATGTATGGGGATAGGTGTGCACATGTATATATATATAAATGTATATGTGGGTGAGTGGAGAATGTTATATGTATATAAAAATACCTGTAAGGATTTCCTTACACATGTTCATGGTCCAGGAAAATGTATGCATAGTGGTTAGGTGTCCTTATCTATATATATGAAGGTGTATATACTTAGTGGGGGAACATCATAATTTAGTTAGAATGTGGAAGAAGATGAATTGGATGGATTCTTTCTACCCTAAGGTAGGTTTACTATATCTTGATCTTTAATTATTATTTTCATTATGGCTTGATTTTCCTTTAAAAGTATTTCCTTATTTTTTATATTAAATTCATAATCACTATATATATATGTGTGTGTGTGGTAGGTGATTTTGTGCCTTAGCATCACTAAATGAATTTAAATATTCTTTTTTGAGTATATAAATGTATTCTTCAATTTGATTATGTGTTGTGAATGGTGTTTTTGGAATGAATGGTGTGTTGATAAGTTAGAAATGACTTTTTTATAAATTAAATGGCAATTTTTTGTGTGTGATTTAATGTAATGTTTCTAAGATGGGTTTTAGGGGTTTTTCAGATGGTGAAAAATTATTTTTCAAGGTAATTAAGGTGTTTGTATATTTTTCTGAAGATTTCCAAAGGGAAATGATTTACTTTGGGTGTGTTTTCCCTATTGTTCATTTTGTGTATAATTTATGAAGAATTTTAAAAATGAAATCTTTTTTTAAGTTTAAAAGTATGAGTGGTTTTATGCGGCGATTGGCCTATTAATTTGGTTAGTCTTAATTAGGTGTTTTATTGTGTAATAAAAAGTGGAATTTTGGAACTGTGTAAGTGATGATAAAGGTATTTGAAAAAGGGATTTTCTATGGAGTGCATAAATTGACAAAGGATATGTTTTGTAAAGGGGTGTTTTCATCGAATCTTTTGGACCCTGTGTGAATGTAGAGGATTGGTGTGTGTGTGTGTGTGAACTTTAACTTAAGCACAAGAGAATCCCTGGGTACCTAGGTGGGAAGACTAGGACTAGTATGCTAAATGATACGTAAGTGGTTCATCCCAGTTTTGTTTAGAAATATTGAGGTTACAACACTAACTAAACAATGATAATGATATGAGACCACTTGGTTATGGGTGTGTTCCCTACTAGTGGATCTTCCATGATAATTTAGACCTTTTTGGCTCTTATTCCACTTTTTCATCGAGGTATGAGGTCTCGAGCGTCCCACATGTGCTAGTTACCTATAGGGATTACCCATGGTACTTGTTTGTGGCATAATGTTTGTGATATGATTTTATTTTTTGTTGCTTCTGGTTGATGCCCCATTATGAAAAACTTATTTTAATATTTATTTCACCCCTTTAATTTTTAAATTTTAATGCATACATGTAATATATTTTGAAAATATAGTGTAATAGAAATGTTTTCCTTAAAAAAAGAGGTAAAATTATTACTTGGTTTTGAAAGGACTGAAGAATATTATTTTAATATCTATTATTTTCATACTAGCATGATTGGGTTTATTTTTAAAGGACAAGGTGTTATTCCTTGGCTTTCCTACTGAGCATATCGGTACTCATGCCTACTTTAGTTTTTAGTTTTAGTTTCTATTCTTGGATTACTCTACGAGCATGTTTCTATGTTTTGGGGTGACCCATGGGGTCACTTTGAGGTATTTTTAGTTGGTTATCATTATTTTATTTTCCAATGCTAGTTTTTTTCTATTGTGTCCAGTTTATTTCTATTTATCTGTCTTCTATCTTTCTAGGATAAATCCTTCTCAACTACTTTTTTTGATACTCGGAACTAGTTTCTATCCCATGAGTTTCGGGAATACCTTTTGGTCCATGTCGCGGACCATCTCGGGTGACTGATTCAGGGTTGACCCGGGTTGGTTCTTGACATTGCATCCCAAGGAATGTGTTTTCATGTATTATTTCATATAAATTATGGATTTTATCTAATCGGGGTTTGTTCTTTCATTCAATGGATTTTTTTATTCAAGTATTACCCATGTTTTGAGGTTTTCAAGTATCAATCTCCCTTCTTTGAGACATGTTTTGATTGATGTACCTATATTCATTTACATAGTGTAGATAATTAATATGGAAATATCATATACTAGTTATTTTTATATTTATGGTATTTTATGTTCCTTTTTATGTTCTTTCTTTAAAAGGGTTTTTGGTTTTAAATGAACATAAATGGTTCTTATTTAAAAACATTGCCTTGAAGGTTTTAAAGATGTTTAACCATTCTCTTCCTCCATTTTATTTATCTTATTTTAGGAAGTTTATTTTTTAAAAAATAAATTATTTCCTAAAGTTTTTTTATGATATTTGACCATATTTAAAAAAAATAAAAAAAATCCTTATGTTTTCTGGACGGGTCACTTTTGACTCTATTTACAAAATATTGAAAAGAATATTTATTTTTAACGTTTATGACATGAAAAGTTTTTCTCACCATCATAAATATTTTTTATTTTCATTACAATTATCCATGATTATTTTCAAATAAAATCATTTTCTCAATATTTTTTGAATTTTTAGTTTTTAAATGTGTTGAATGAAAAGATTATTTTCTTTTGTTTTCCAAGAAACATATTAAATTTTCTTTTAATGATTTATTCATTTATAAAAACATACTTTAATGATTCATATAAATCATTAGGGAAATTATATTATGATATTTTTCCCTTACTTTCCCAGAATTGTTTATAGTGATGTTTTAATTAATTTTCAGGAAACCTATTTTATTTTCCTCGTAAAATAAAACTATGATAGTTTTGATGAAATACAAACATCCATGTGTTTTTTCATGATTTTTTTTAGGAAATTATTGATGAAAGTTGTATTAAGGATTTAACCCAATTCCTTGAGGGTTATTGTCTGATATGTGATGTTTTGTTCTGTTATATCCTTCCAATTTAATGGGTAATGAGACATAGTTGACTATATGAAATTTTATACTAAGAGAGGATGGGGTTATGTTACTCCTAATAAATAATGGAGATAATTGATTGTGAGTTACTCCTAAGAGACAAAATATTTTACTGGTTATTGGTTACTCCTTCTAGATTTTGGAATTTTCTATATATGTGACTCCATGATGAATGTTGGACATTCCAAGGTACCTACACAATTTTAAAATGCTTTTTATGATTTATAATGGACCATTTGATCATGTATTTTTTTCAAATGGCTCATTATTATTGATTTATATGATTCTTATCTTCTGATAAAGCTTATTCCATGTCTCATGATTTAGTATCCATGATTTTATGGTTATTAATTCTATTATATAATTACCATCCACTTTTATTATGTTATTATACCCTTATGGTCATTTTATGATCACTAGTGACATTTAATTGTTAATTATCATGTTTACCCTTACTAAGAATTCAAACTCACCCTTCTTCTTTTTTCCATTCCCCTTATTTATGATGAATTGTGTAAAAATATTAATGTCTAGAAAGGTTTGATGTGTGAGTAATTTTATGATATATTTTTAAGGTTTATTGTGAAATAATAAAATCTATGCATAATAGAAAAAATTATCACTTGAATACATTATTATTTTTATGTAAGAGATTGTCGTAATTATCTATAACTGTAAACCTAAAAGTTCTGTAGGTATTTCAGGGATATAATATTTCCATTTATTGGTTTATGTTTTGTATGGATAATATTAGGTTATGGTTATCAATATAAAATCTAGGAATGTAAATATTATGTTTTTAGTATTGGATTTGAGATTGAGGGTTTCGGGTTGTTACTGTTAGCATCTGATCAAGGTTTAGATAACTTTGGAGATTAGGATGTTTTAATGTGAATTTAACTTAAAAGTTATAAATACCATCATGGGTTTATAGGTTTATGGTTGATCATAAGTTTAAAGGCATAGACACCCATTTTGAGGTTTTTAGTAATGATATTTTTAGCTTATTAATGTTACTCTGGGAGTTTTTTTGTAGAGTTTAGGTATAAGTAACCCTTATGAGTTTCATGTGATTTAATATAAAGTATTATTTAAAAAATGAAATTATATTTTTGGGGATGTGAGATTAAAGGTATGAGATAACCTTTAAAGTTAAAACAATTTTTAATTTGGAGGATATTAAGATTAATTGAGATATGTAGTTAATAATTTATTGAATGATCTAAGTTAAACCACAGGTGTTATTATTAGTTTACTCAAGATTAAAGTTTTACATATTCATATAATGGTTTATTTGGGTATTATCAAAACAAGGGATACCCATTTTGATTTTATTAAATATGGGTAGAATAATTGTTCATCCTTTTATATACCTCATGATCAATTATAAGTTGATTATAGTGTTTAAGGAATTAAATATTTATTCTCATAATTTAGAGTAAATGATGAGATAAATTTTGAAACCAATTAAAATATGCAACCAAAGGTTGAAATTGCATTAAGGTATTTTAAGAAAATAAAGTAAGTATATTTAATTATTTTATTATTCTAGATGATAAAGAAATTCTTCAACTCTAGGAAAAGTATATCAAAATTATGTTTTTATCTTATTACCTTCATTTCTAATGAATTTATATTATTTTCAATCCCTTGTTGAATTATAGTTTTGTGGTCATTGACTTTCTCATGATCATTCACATATTGTGATCAATGATCAATATCACTCCCTATCAATATTTGAACATTAATTTTATCCTCTATGTCCATATATTAACTTCCCAATAATTTTATCCTATTTCAAATTTAGTTATTTTTAATTATAAATTTAATTCTTATTTTTCATTCCCTCTTTTCAAAATTATATTTTAGTCATCATTTTTATGATGTTGGTTTTCAACAAAGGTATTTTCAAATATTAAAACCATGATTACCATGATCATGATTAAATTTTTAGGAAAAAATTTAATTAATGTGAGGATAATTTAATACACTTATATTTTAAAATAAAACTATTTTGTATGGTGTATATGACACACAACACCAGGCTTAAATGAAACAAAAAATAATATTATTTTTAATATAACAGTTATAACCTAGTCATTGAATTGGGGGTTTTAATAGAAGTCCAGTTAATATAAATTATATTTATAATGGTTATAATTAATAAAAAATTATTGATCAATGCTTAGTAAATAATCACTAAATTTATATATAATTTCTGTTATGCTTCAAAAATAGATTTTCTTTAAAAATGGGTTTTATTACTTTTTGCGAAAAAAAGATTATAATTAATTTGGGATAATTTTAGAAACATTAATTCATAAAAAGGATATCATTTTTTAAATCAACATACCAAAACTATCTTAAGATTAAATTTTTGGACTTTTTTGAAAATATTAATTTTTCAGTGAATAGTGAAAGATATCAATTTTATAGAAAACTTTCTTTTCCTTTCAAGTATTTACAAAGCCCTATTTTATTTTAAATTGGTTTTAAAATTCCATTAATTTATTTTTATTAAACATAATCTAATTAATTTTATTTAAATCAATAATCTTGTTAATTTTTATATAAAAACATTTTATACTAAAAAATTATTTTTTTAGAAATCCATTCTTCATCGTGTTTTATGGGTTTATTTTAAAAGTAAAATCTAACCCATATATGGATTTAATTTGATAAAATTTATTTCATATTTAGAATTTTAATTTCAAAAAAAATAATAACTTTATTTTTTATAATTATGAATAGTAACTGTGGAAAATATATGTCACCTTGAAAAAAGAGAACCATGTAATTAAGGATAAAAAAATATGATTAGGATTTAAATATATATATATATAAGCTTAATTTATTTTAATTTTTTTATTTTATTTCAACCATGATCATAAAATATTTGAATATATGGTAATTGGGTGCCATTTTTCTTTGATAATTACATTAATATTATTTTAAGTAAAGATTAAATCCAAAATTTCACTCTCTTTGTTTTAATAACTGTAAAAATTTCATAGGGATAAATAGAGGTAATTTTATTTTATAAAAGTTTGTTTAAAAAATTAAATAAATTTTTATCATATTAATTTATTTTTGATTTTTAGTGATGGAATAATTACTATAAATTCTGATGCAACGCCAACATAGAGCTCTTGGAAGACACTGAAAAATCAAGTAAATGATTTTAAAAACATACAAAGTGATATTTTTTCTTCATTTATGGTGTTCCAATAATTTTTTGATAAAGATAATGTATTAGTGATGTGTTAAGAGTTCATATTTAATCTGAATTACTATATTGGTATTTTTAAATTATATAATATGAATAGTCTCGTAAATGACTTTAATGGTATTTTATGTTAAGTAATATTTTATTAAATGATTTAAAAATTTTAAAATATATCTATTTAACTAATTTAATTGGGTATGGTCTATAATATCAAATATTGTCTATTTTTTGGGTAAATTTACCTTATATAATAAATTTCACGGCCCCTAAAGTGAAAAACACAATGTTATCACAGTAATCATCCAAAAGGCTTAATGAGAGGTTTAAACTAATAGATAAGGGTTAAATAATAACCTAAACTTGTATAAATATTATTGTATGAGAGCATTTATACTTTTCACCATCCCCTATTATATATATAAATCAATTTTTTCCACTTTAATATGAAAATTACCTTATATTATTTTAATACTTAAAGTAATACCAAGGGTTCCCCTCTTATCTCTTATGTAAGGACACCATTTATCCTCTCTTCCTCACACTTCTTAAGTCACTTATCTCTCGAAAAACCTACCAAAACCTATTATTAACATCCTTATATAAATAATATATGTTTTTTATTCTTAAAACACCATCCCTATGGTCCTTAAGGAGAGATCCAAAGGAGGTTCTTCAAAGAAGATGTAATCATCTTAACTGAGTGTTTTCATTTTACATCTTCTTATCCCTATTTTAGTTATATCCAAACAATCCCAATATAATAATATCAGTATATCCTATATAAATATATTTTATTATGTTATTTTAATAACCTTATTCATCTTTTTATTTCATCAAATGTGGAATGGAAACATCATTCATGCGTACGTGTGGGCTTCTACCTCCATACAGTGATGCATATAATTTTCCATCACAACCAATCATGGATGTTTATAATGATTAATTATATATATTATATTGTTGAATTAATTATCAATACAGAAACATAATATATTATCTATTTCCTTACCCTTATATCTGTTGGAAACTGATAACGTTGTTCGTGTGTATGTGTGGATTATTACCTCCATGAAGCAATGTGATTCAATTTTCATGTACATCATTCCTAGATTATTATAAAATTATATTTAAATTATAAAAATGATAATAATTTCATTATTAGTATTCTTTATGTAGTGTAAGAGTTACCCCTTTGACCATTATCAACCTACTAAACACATTTTTCAATTAGGGGCTAAACATCTTGAACACAATCGACATGGACTTAAAAAATAAGTATTTAAATATTTAATTGAAATAAATAGATTAATGATAAATTATTAAACCTAAAAAAATTTATTAAATAAATAAATCATTAATATGAGTTTATTACATAGGATTTAAAGAACATACAAAGAAATTCTACACTCAAGGTAAGGGGTTTCTTCACTCAATTTCCTTTTCTTGGGTTATAAAACTTCTTCATTAACATTTTTATGCCATGATTATGTGTGAAATGACATATTATTATATTACAATGCATTTTAACTTATTTTATATAGTTTTTATATTATTATTCATAGTCATATAAATGATTGATTTTTTACTTTAGTGATATGATCTCTATAAAGATTATAGGTCTCAATACTGTATATTTAAGACATGCTTCGTTCTATGAACCTACTTACATTTATAAGGAGTATATACTGAAAATTAATATATTATATCATGAATTAATATTTGATAATTATAATTATATTTATTTTTATGTTCTCCCTTTCATGATATATTTATTCAAATTTTATAAAAGTTCCAAGGGTTTTCATGGTCTCAATTTCAATTCTTTAAGACATAATTCAGGTTATGAAAATTATTTTATTTTATATGGAGTAATTACTACCCCATTAATGTGGTTTGACATGTTATTTCATGTAAATCATACATTTTATAGAATCAAGTAAAGTTCCTATATTCATTGTCTTTTTTATTCATGCATTTCCCAAGATGAAAGGGTTTCTCGCATCAAACTTCTTGCTTTGAGACATGTTTTGATATATGCACCTATATTCATTGTCATGTTGTATATAGAAACTCATTACATATTATATCATGAATATTTTTATAAAAATTTTATTTTATATTCCTTATTATGTTATTATTTTCAATGGTTTATTCGTTTTAAAAGGTCGTAAATGGTTTTTCTTTTAAAATGCTTCTTTAAATTTTTTAAAGACTTTTAAGAATTATCTTCCTCCATATTAATTATATTATTTTAGAAATATTATATTATAAACATAAAATATTTCATAAATTTATTTTCCATGATCTTTTACCTTACTTTGAAAAAAATTAATAATTAAATTTCTTAATGTTTTTCTCACTGGTCACTTTTGACATTCTTTATAAAAGTTTAAAAAGAATGTCTATTTTTAAAATTTACAACAGGAATGAATTTTATTTAAATAAATAATATATTTTTTAACAATAATTTAAAATATTCAATTTTTATTTTAAAATAAAATACTTTTTTCCGTTTTTTTGGAATTTTTAGTTTTTAAGTGTACCGGAAGAAAATGTTACTTTCATAGTTTTCGAATAACTTTTTTAAATGTTATTTTAAATTTATTTTAATTTATTTAAACATTATTTAATGATTCATATTCTTACCTAGGGATATGATCCTATGATACCATTCAATTCCTTTTTATGAGTTGTTTGTGATGATGTTTTAAAAAGATTTTTAGGAAACCCATTCTTTTCATAGGTAGATCAAGTTATTCCAGTTTTGATGAAATATAAAAATACATTTGTTTTGTTTCATGATATACTACATAGAAATTGTTGATGAAATTATTATTGGGGAGTGAACACAAAATCATTAAATTGATTTGTATGATCTTTGATAGGTTGGTCTGTTATAACTCTCAAATGCATTGTGTAATGTGATAGAATTAACTAGATGGAAGTAACTCCTAAGAGATGATAGAGTTAATGATTACATGTTACTGAATAGAGATGATGGAGTTTATTTATAATATTTTACTCTTAATAGATATGGTAATTGTCTAGTCTGGTGATTCCAAGATGAATATTTTAATGCTTCAAGATACCTACATAGTTTTTCAATTATTATTATGAGTTCTAATTGACAATTTTCCGAAGGATTATATTCACAAGGATCATGATTTTTGACTTATATGACTCTTGTCTTGTGTTATATATTTTTACCATGTATCATGATTTATAATCCATGATTTGAGGGTTATAAATTCAATTTTTTTATTTTCATATACTTTCATTATGTCATTATACACTTATTCTCATCTTATACTCACAGATGAAACTGAATTTTTAATTATCAAGTTTACCCTTACCGAGTGTTTAATCTCTCTATTATTATGTTTATTATTTCCTCATGTTATGATGAATAAATTTAAATTTCTTATATTTAGAAATTATTCATTTGTGAATACTTTTATGGGATATTTTTAATACTTTTTGTGAAATAATAATATCTAGGTATAAAAGGAAAATGATAACTTCAAGACATGTTTATTGTTATAATAGAGTTTATCTTAATTATCTAAAACTATAAACCTAAAATTTCCATGTGTATGTAATTGATCCAATATTTATGGTTTCTTTTGAATGATTTGGATGGAAATTTTGGGTCATGTTTGTCAGTATCAAATCCAGAAATATAGAGATTATATTTTTAACACTGAATCTGAGAGTGTGGGTTTGAGGTTGTTATATCTTTTATCATAGTAGAGTTAATATAGTTTTGTAGATTATGATGTTTTCATTTGAGGTTAACATAAGAGTTATGGATATCATCATTAGTTTATAAGATTAATTTTGATCATAAGTTCAATGGAATATACACCAATTTGGGGTTTTAGGATATGGAATTTTAAAGTTACTAATGATATTTTTAGTGATATTTTTTAAGTTGAGGTATAAGTAACCCTTAATTTTATCATATATTTTAAAATGGAGAATTATTTGGAAAAAAATCAATTACATTTTTGGGGATGAAAGATAAAATGTATGGGATAACATTTGAGGTTAAAATCTATCTTAATATTGATGATATTAATTTTAATTTAGATATAGGGTTAATTATTTATAAAATGATAAATGTTAAACCTTATGTGTTCTTGTTGAAGTATTGGAGATAAATATTTTAAATATTCATATAAAATATTTTTATTTTTATTTCCTTTTCATGGGATAACCATTTGGTTTTAGTAAAGATAGGAAGAATATATTTTCATCATTTTATATACCTTGTGATTAATAAAAAGTTTATTACTGATCTTAAGGAATTAAATATTCATTCTCATAATTTGGATTAAAAGAAAAGATCAAGTTGAAAAAAAACTGAAACATGCAACCAATGGATGAAATTGTGTTTATTGATTTGATGAAAATTAAGTAAGTATATTTCATTATATTCTTAGTCTATATGGTAATGAAATTATTCAACTGTAGGAAAAGGATCATGAAATAAAAAATATATACTATTAACTTTATTTTTGATTAATTTATGGTCCTCATAATCTCTTATTGATTTATAGTTTTGTGATCATTGAATTTCATAGGATTATTCGCTTTCATATGATCAATGTTCTCTATCACTTACCATCATTATTTAGACACTAATTTTATCCTCCATGTCCATATTTTCACACCCCAATAATGTTATCGTATTTTGAATCTAGTTATTTTTTTCATATGATCTTTATATTTCACTTTCCCTCTTTTCCAAAGGAAGTTGTATTATCCCTTTTTATGATGTGGGATTTCAAATAATATATTTTCAAATGTTAAACCCTTGATTACCAATATTTTGTTAAAATTATGGGGGTGATATTTATTTAAGGATGGCTAATTTAATACCATGATATTTTATACTGATATTATCTTTGATAGCATATATGATACACAACACTAAGCTTAAAAGATCCAAAAAATGATATTATGTTAAATATGACCATTATAACCTAGCCATTGAATTGGTTGGTATGAATAGAAGAAAAAACATTATGAAAAATATTTCAATACATAAACATGTATTTATTAATTCATAGGAAATAATTGATCAATTTTTGGTGAATTCCTTTTATACTTTAAAAATACTTTTTTCGCAAAAATGGGTTTTATTGAATTTTTTTTGAGAAAATATTATAATTAATTTCTTCCAATTTTTAAAATTTTAATATATAAAAAGGAAATAGTTTTGGAAATCAACATATCAAAATTATATTATAGTGGAATTTTATAATTTTTCTAAAAAGATTAAATCCTTAGTGAATAGTGAAAATACCAATTTTATAGAAAACCATCTTTTATTTTCAAGTATTTACAAATTGCCTTTTTGAATTGTTCTTAAAATTTAATTAATTAATTTTTATTAAAATTAATACAATTAATGATATTTAAATCAAAATTATTCTTAATTTTGATATGAAAATATTTTTATAATTAAAATTCATTTTTTAGAAAATTATTTTCATCGCATTGTGCAGGTTTATTTTAAGATTAATTTCACCCACTTATAGGGATTGAATTTAATAAAATGGATTACATATTTTGAATCAAAAATTAAAAATTTCATAAAAATATCAACTATATTTTTATTAATTAAGAATAGTAAAATTGTTAAATATGTTTCACCTTAGTATGGGTAAATCAGGTAATTAAGATTAAAAATAATGTGATAAGGCTTTAAATAAATAAATATATATATATAACATTATTTATATTGGATTAGTTTAGTTACACCATACTCATTATATATTTGAATATATGTCATCTCAGTTCTATTTTTATTTGATAATGATATTAATACTATTTTAAGTAAAGAATAAATCCCAAATATCACTTTATTTGTTTTAATAAAACTAATATATTTTAAAAAGGATAAAATAAGATTATGTTTATTTTTAAATGGTTATTAGAAAAATTAAATAAAAAATTTTATTATGTTATTTTATTTTTTAATTTTTGTGATGAGATAATTACATTAAATGTTTCCACAATACCAGCACAGTCCTTGTTCATGGAGGTGAAAAATCAATAAAATGATTTTAAAACTTACAGAGTAATATTTTTTCGGCTGATTTGTGGTTTTCAAAAAATTTATAGGTAAATATAATTTATTAGTGATGTTTTAAAAGTTTATATTCAAAATACATTACTTTATTAGTATTTTTTAAGTAAATTATAATAATAGTACTGATAATTACTCTAATGGTATTTTATGTTAAATAATATTTTATTTAATTATTTAAAATTCATAAAAATATTATATTTTTTAAATTTAATGGTATATGGTCTATAATATTAAATATTTTCTATTTATGGTTCAATTTTCTATATATGATAACTTTACCGGCCCCTAAAGAGTAAAAAAACATTGTGGTCACTGTAATCGTCGAAATGGTTTATGGGGATTAAAACTAGGAGATAATAGTTAAAAAAATAACATAAAATTGTATAAATTTACCTTCATGATATGATTTATGATTATATTCATCATATATTTTAAATATATCAATTTTGTTCACTTTAAAATGAAA
The DNA here is from genome assembly GCA_963277665.1 of Viscum album. Lineage (NCBI taxonomy): Eukaryota > Viridiplantae > Streptophyta > Magnoliopsida > Santalales > Viscaceae > Viscum > Viscum album. The sequence goes on along the minus strand of OY728126.1, from coordinate 794,170,364 downwards.
CTTAATTTATATTATTTTAGTACTCTAAATAATTTCAAGGGTGCCCCTCTTCTCTCATATATAAGAAAACAACCACTCCTCTCTTTATCACACTAGTTGGGACACTTAGCTAGAAAACCCCATACCAAAACCTTTTATTAACATCCTAATCTAAATATAGAGGTTTTTTCTACTTAAAACTCCATCTTTATGGTCCTTAAGGAGAGATCCAATGGAGGTTCTTTAAAGAGGAGGTAATCATCTTAACCGAGCATTTTTGTTTTAGTTCTACCTCCACCTCCTTCAATTATATACTATTGATTAATATATAATAACATAAATATATAATATATAATTATATTTTATTATTTTAATGTAATAACCTTATTCATCTCCTTCTTCCATCGAATGGGGAATTAAAACATCGTTTATGTATACATATGGACTACCATCATCATGAAGTGATGTGTTTTAGTTTCTATTACCACCTCTCTTGTATGTTTATAATGATGGATTTAAAGTGATTATATATATATATATTATTTTAAACTCTCTTAGTTTTTAAAAGAAAAAAATTATGTTTGATAACGTATGTGATATGCAACACTGAATACAAACAAACAGTGATAATTTAAATATGATTGTTATAACATAGCTGTCAAATTTTTGGTTAAGAATTGGATTAAATAATTTATGAAATATATTTAAATTTCCTACTTAACATAAATATATTTATAAATTGTAATTAAATAATCACTCAATTTATAGTAATTTCATTGTATTCTTCAAAAATATGTTTTCTACAAAAATGATTTTTATTTCATTTTGTTAAAAATATTATATTTATTTTCTATAAAATTTGTAAAAGTTATTTTATAAAAAAAATTAATATTTATTTCAAAATTAATTTATAGTATAATTTTTATATTTTTGGGAAAGTATTTTTTTCAGTGAATAGTGAAAAATACTACTTGTTTTGTAATACTATCATTTCTTTTGATAAATTCATTAGTTTAAGAGTATCATTATTATTTAAAATTAAAATAAGAATTATTTATTTATATATTATCCAATTAAGTATATTTAAATCATATTCATACAAGATTTTATTATAATTTAATTCTGAGGCTTGAAAACACATTTTTTTAAAAATTGTTTTAAAATGAATAATGTTTATTTATTATAATTAACTAAAATAAACCCTAATGAGTAATTATTTAAATAAAAAATTTAGATTATATAGCTAAATTTATTAACTAAAATTCATATAATTAATATTACTAGTTATAGAGTTAAAGTAAAATCATCTTTTCCTTGAAAAATCATTTTTTAGAAAACCACTTTCCATCACACTTGCTGGTTTTATTTTAAATTAAATTCTCACACCTATGTGAATTGATTTTTATAAAATTTATTCCATATTTGGAATAATCATAATTAATATTAATAAATAAGGTCAAAATAATTTTAGTAAAATATGAATAGTAACCATAGTAAATATTTATTACCATGGTAAAAGGAAAATAAGTTAATTAATGGTAACAATGTTTTGACAAGGACTGGAAAAAAAGTAATCATTTCAATTTTTTTAAAAACTATGAATATTTATATTTTCATTTCAATATAATAATAATTATTTTTCTAATTACTTTATAAATTATTAAATAATCATTCTGATAAAAATATATTTTTTACATGTTAAAATATAAATTTTATTTGGGGTAATATATTATTTTAATCAATAAAATATTTTTTAATAATTCAAAAAAAAATTAGTAAATTATATTTTAATTAAAATTTATTACTAAATAGTATATATTAAAAAATGATAATAAAATTTTTTGAAATGAAAATGAAGTTTTTTAAGGGTTAGAAAATTGTTATTGTCAAAAAAACAAATATTTTTTAATAAAACGTAATTTTGATATAAAAGTGTAATTTCTTATATTTATCTAGTTATTTTTATCAAATAAATAATATTTTTTCATTCATAATTTCTAAGTTATCCAACAATGATTTTTTCATAATTTTCTAAGACATAAGAATTTTAAGGGAAAAATTAAATATGGTATAAATATATGGTGTGTATTATGACATCATAATGACCCAAAGTGAAGTAATAAATGATAGAAATGGTATACAAGAAAAAATATATGTTTCACCTTCAAAATAATGTTTTTTTAAAGGTTGGGGCTGAAGCCTCAAATCTTATATTATATTTTAACTTTTTAAAATAATTTCTGTATGATCATGACTCACTTCCAAATCACCTAGGGTAACAATTTAATGAGATAGAACCCTAAAATTATAAAAAAAATTACACTACTCATCTTTGGTAGAAACTGTGGGAAGCATCCCTGATAATTTTGGTGGTTTTTATTATTTTACTTTATAGATTCCAAAACCTAAATTTGTGAAATAATAAAGAACTCCCCTATTTTTTCATATATAATCCCACCCAAGATCCCATTCTTATACACTGAAAAACCTTTTATCATGTAATTAATCTATAATTCCCTCTATAAGGTCCTCCCAAGGTTCCCCCGATCTCTCAAGAATCTCCTCCCAATCTTTTGAAATCACCTTCTCAAGGTAAGGGACTTCTCACTCCTTTTTCAATTCAGAACCTTATTTGTATTTAGCATTTTGAATCCCAATATGTTTTATTTTAATGACTTTATAAAGATCAATATACTATTAAATTGATGTATTAATAGTGAGATATCATTTTTTTCCGCTCATTATAGCATTTTTATAAGTCGTTACTATGATGAAATTCCATAAGGTGTCATTTCCTTCTATTTATTCAAGTATCTTCTTCATTTTATGTCTTTTATTTAAAATTTCAAATTATGGGATATGTTTATACAAATATATCTTACTATAAATTTTATATCTAGATTATTATATACCCCTTTAAATCTCATTAATCCATTTTATAAATCCATAAGTATTATCATTATGCTATTGAAATTTCACTACAATTTCCCATGATAAACCTTTGTATTGCAAATACCATCACTATTACCACTTAAGAATATTGAACTAAAAATAACTATTCTCCATTTATTAGTGAATTCCATGTATATATTCCACAAAACATTATCATGGAATTAAATGTGATGAAATATGATTCTATGTGGAATGATCTATGTGGAACACTTAACCATGTACATGATATTAAAGAAATGGGTATTCCTATAATTATATAGATCTCTAAGGCATGGGTAACTATTTTAGTATCATGAGAAATCATTAATGGAATTAGTGATTGAACCTTATTTATTATGGTACTTTTTTCACCATGTTATGACATCTTGTTGGTTAACCTTGACCTATATTTATGATGATATATTTAAATTAGTTGCCACCTTTTCATGTTGTCTTTATGTTATCATGTTATATCATGCATCTTTGCTCATGTTTATGATTCTAACCTCTTTTATGTACCATTAAAATTCATATTATCTAACATTTAATTCTTTCTTCATGTTATTCCATGTTTATTCCCTTACTATGATTTATATCTCACCCCTTTCTTAAATATGTCCCCAGGTTATCCCCTGTTGTTTTAAGAATGATGAAATATTATTATCATGTTAAGGAAATTTTCAATAATACCAATTTTCTACCTATTTTAAGTTGTTATATATTGTACCTAATTCCCAAATACACTAGACTTCTCAATATTCTAGGTATTATTATTTGTATTCTTATGTAAAAAATCAGGAAATGATGTGTAATAAAGTTAATGGTTGTCATTGTTTATATAGTTTCAATGTTTAGTTATTTTTGGGATTTGGATTAGAAAAATATAGAAAAATACTTAGGGATAATACTAATCATATGAATACATCCCTAAATTTTGGTAATGTATAGAGTAAGTGGTTTCTAATAAAATATATCTATGTCTGGATACTAGAAGTGGATATGGTTGTGTCATATATGCACCTAGGGTTAATACCCAAAAACACTGTATTAAGCTAGTCTCGATTGGGAATTGGTGCATGAAAATGGGTCCTGATGTACACCTAGTTTTACACTCTCTAAGGAAAGTATTTGGTAAATTCACAAGCTCATTTTGAACCATTATTAAGGGAACATAAATGACTATAAGAGTCTATGTTAGGAAATACGTCATGGATAACTCATATTGATGCCTTCAAATTCATAAGTTAAGGAAATACATGTCATTTATATGTTATCTCTTTAATGTTATTATCTTCTTGTTAAAGTTTTTAGTAATTTTAAAGTAATCATCCCTAATTTTCCTTATATTCTAGTCAATGGATATAAATAAGAGGAACTGAGTCAATAACTAATGTGATGTTCAATGTGATGAATTCAAAAATGAGATACCTAACATGATTAGAGATCAAGTAATAAATATTGTGATTTTTCCAACCCAACTATCAAATGTCACAATTAAAAAATGTAATATATTTAAATGTACAAATATATCAAAGAATAGGAGGTCTACATCTCAAGGAACTTCATCTAATAAATGTGATAATAAAATAAAAATTAAATTGTCCGCATGTTAAAAATGTGGAAAAGTGGCACTATGGAAATGAAATAAAGGAACTATATGGTGTTTTAAGTGTAAAACAATAGGGTATAAAGTATCTAGTTTACGTTAAAAAAATAATGAGTATTATGTTAGGGAATAAATTACATCCTACAACACCATTTTCTTTTCAATATCTTATATGTGGATAATATGGGCATTATCCAAGTCAATGACCAAATCCAAGAGTTAAATCCTAGACTATGGAAGGATCTATGCTATATAAATCATTGATGCTTAAGTATTGAAGTGTTTATGTATTAGAATTATAGAATTATGTTGTAAAAGTAGTATATCAATGACATTATGGATATAATAATTATGAAACATATAAGTATTATTCCATAGTAATTTTTCATTAAGGATTTGAAAAATATGTTGAATGGTACTGATAACCTATAAAAGGGGTTTAGTGATAAGGTTATATTTTAAAAAACACAAGATTTAGTTATTTGTAACCCTTAATATGTGTTTAATGTTTGGAAAAACCTAATAAATCTTGGGATGATATTTCTAAGTCTAATCTTATGTTTAAAAACCATTGAGACCACTTTTAAAGATTTATGTGATGGAATAGAATTATTATTAAGGATATTTTGGAAACAATATCACATGATCAATTTTTTTTTGAGTTAATTAATGATATTTTGGTATATTTTTTATTAGGTTGATCTATATTACCCATTAGTTTTAAAATAAATGATTATTGGAGAATAATTGTATTATGTTTTTTGAGGTGTAAGTTGAAGGGTATGAGAAAATATTTTAGGTTAAAAATTTATTTATTGAGTTATTTTGAAAATATATATATATATATATATTTCTATTCACTACATTGAAATTATCCAATAGTGAATTTTTAATAATTTCCTAACAGTTTTATTTTCGGGTAAAAATTAAATATGGTATAAATATATGGTGTGTATTATGAAATTATAATGACCCAAATTTGATGTAATAAATTATATAAAGTGTATTCATGAACAAATATATGCTTAACCTTTTAAATATTATGATTTTTAGGTTATTTGGTTATTTTTATGAAGCTTTTATGAATCCTTGAAATCCTATATTATATTTTAAGGTTTTAAAATTATTTATTTATGAACATGACTCACTTCCACATAACCAAGTGTAATATTTTAATGATTTATAACCTTATACTTATAAAATAATTAGAAAAAATCATATTTGGTAGAAAACATAGTAAAAACCATGGAAACGTTTGTGGTTTTGATTATTTTATTGTATAGAGTCAAAAACCTATGTTTGGGAAATAATAAAGAACTAATCTATCTTTTCCTATATAAACCCACCCAAGATCCCATTCCTCTTCACTCAAAATCATTTGAGAACATCATTAATCTACCATCCACTCTTTATATTTCTCCTAAGGTTCACCCAATCTCTCAATAATATCATCCCAATCATTTGGAATCACCCTCTCATGGTAAGGGACCTCTCTCTCCTCTTTTTAATTCAAGTTCCTTATTTATATTTATCATTTTTAATCTCAATTGGTTATGTTGTAATGAATTTATGAAGATCAATCTACTATAAAATTTATGTATTAAGAATTATATATCATTTCTCCCATATCATTATAGAAATTACCCAAGTCGTTACTATGCTGAAATTCAGTAAGGGATCATTTCCTTGTCCTATTTATTCAAGCATATTCTTCATTTTATGCCTTTTTTCCAATTCTTAATGTTGGGATTTGTTTTTACACATCCAAACTACTATCCATTTTATTTTTAAATGATTATATACCCCTTTCACTCTCATTAAAATATTGTATAAATCTTTATGTATAGTCGATATGCTACTAAAATTTCATTAGTATTTTTCCATGTCAAACCAATGAGTTATGAATACCACCGTTATTTCCACTCAATGGTATTCACATATAAATACATGTACTCCTTATATTGGTGACTTCCATGTATATATTCCACTCTCCTAGATCTTGGAATTAAATTTGATGAAATATGATCCTATGTTGAATGATCTATGTGGAACGTGTATGCTTGTTCATGATATGAAAGTGACAGTTTTTCCTAGAATTATATAGTTCTCCAATGAATTTCTTAGTGTTTTATTAACATGAGACATCACGTGTGGGATTAGGGAGCGAACCTAATCCATTATTGTACTTTTCCCACCATTTTATGACATCTTGGAAGTTATCCTTGACCTGTGTTTATGATGTTATGTTTAAATTTTTTTCCACTTTCCCATGTTTCCTTTATGTTATCAAGTTATACTATTCCTATTTTTTAATGTTTATGATTATCACCCATTTTATGTACCATTAAAGTGCCTATTTTTAACATTTAATACTTTCTTTATGTTATGAAATGTTTATTCCCTTACTGGGCTTTATGTCTCTCCCCTTTATTATATATGTCCCTAGGTTATCACATTCAATTTTAAGAATGATGTAATATTATGAGCATGTTAAGTAATTTCTCAATAATTACAATTTACCCCTCTTTTAAGTTTTTATGTAATGTAACTAATTCTCAAAGACACTAGACTTCTCGGTCATTGGGGTTAAATTATGTGTATTCTTATGTAATAAATTGTAAAATGATGTGTAATAAAGAAAAGGGTTTTCATAATATTCATGAAATAATTATTATTATATAAAGATAAGATATTATTTATTTCCTAACCCTTTCATTCATTAGAAAATTATAATATCATTCATTAGTATGTGTGTATTTCCACCTCTGTAAAGCGATGTGATTCATTTTTTATTTACGTCATTCATAGATTATTATAAAATTATATTTCGTATATAAATTTTATTATTATATCATTATTATTATTCTGTATATTGGTTTAATAAATACCCCTTTGACCATGATCAACTTATCAAATACATTTTTATATTTTGAATTGAATGCCCTCAAAACACCCAATATGGAATTAAATGATTAGGTAATTTAATATATCATTTAAAAAATGAAATAAATGGTTTATTGATAAATTAATGAACCTTTAAATTATTCTTAAATAAATAAATAAATAATGTAATTTTATTATATAGGAGTTCAAGGACATAAATAGAAATATGTACTATAGGTAACGGGTTTATTAACTCGGTTTATATTTATTGGGTTACAACGCGTATTCATTGATTTTTTTATGTGATGATTATGTGTGAAATGACCTATTATTTTATTATGTTTTATTTTGATTTATCTTAAGTTTTTTTATAATTTTTTCACATAGTAACCTTAATGATTAATTCTCACTTTAGTGATACAATCACCCTACGGATTATTCATCTCAATATTGTGTATTCTAAACATGTTTTGAATTATACACATACTTACTTTTATAATGTGTATATACTTCCTATTGATAAATTATATTATTAATGAATATTTTATCATGATATTTAAAGTTTCTTTTATTTTCTCTATTTCATGAGATATTTATTCAAATTTGTTTAAAATTTGTAAGGGTTTTCATGGTCTCAATTTCAATTCTTTGAGATATAATTCATGTTAAAAACTATGTTTTATTTTATATGGTGTACTTAATACCCCATTAAAGTTTTTTTACGTATTATTTTATGTAAATTTTGTTTTTTATAGAATCATTTTATGTTCCTTCTTTCAATTGATTTTTAATCCAAGCATTGCCATAGTTATAAGGGTTTCATGTCTAAAACTTCCTTCTTTGAGACATGTTTTAATTGATTAACCTATATTAATTTACATGGTAAATTTACTGAATCCTATCATTTGATATCATGAATATTTTTATAATCATGGATTTTTATATTCCTTATTATGTTCATGATTTCAAAGGTTTTTTGTTTTTAAAAGGCCATAAATTTTTTTTCTTTAAATACATTACTTTAAAGTTTTTTAATACTTTTTAATATTCTATTCCTCCATGATATTTATCATATTTTTGGAATTTTATTTAATAAAAAAATATTTCCTAATGTTATTTTCAATTATCTTTGAAATTTTTTTAAATGGTTTTATAAGGGAAAATTACTATGGTTTTCAGAACTGGTCACTTTTGACTCTCTTTCCAAAAGTTATAAAAGTGTGTTTATTTCTAAAATTCGTCACATGAATGCATTTTCTATCCACAATAAAAATTATTTGTACTGAATATTCCTTTATAATTATTCATGATTATTTTCAAAAAAAATAATTTTCACAATATTTTGGTAATTTTTAGTTATTAAATGTTCCAAATGAAAAGGGATTTTCACTTATTTTACAAGAAATGTTTTAAATGTTATTTTAAAATTATTTTCATATATTTCAACATCATTTAATGATTCATATTTCATTCTAGGGATGTGATCTTATGGTACCATTCAGTTACATTATCTAAATAGTGTGTGGTGATTTTTTAAATAGATTTTTCAGAAACCCATTTCATTTTCATGGTAAAATCAATATTTGATAGTTTTGATTAAATATAAGAATACATGAGTTTTTTTGTGATATGGTTCTTGGAAATTATTAATTAATGTGGATTTGGGGAGTGAACCCAAATCCTTAATGTACTTTGTTCGATGTGTGATGGGTGGGTCCTTTATATCCCTTAAATTAATTGAGTAATGAGATGGATTTAAATGGATAAAAGTTACTCCTAAAAGATAATAGAGTTATGTTACTCCCATGTGATAACAGATTAAACTAATTGTAAGTTAAAACTATGAGATGATGGAGTTTACCAATTATAGGTTACTCCTAAGAGATATGAAAATTATATGGTTTGGTGATACAATAATTAATTTTTGATGTTCCAAGATACCTAAAATATTTTGTAATACTTTATATGAGTTTTAATAGATCCTTTTATAGAGGATTGATTTCACAAGGCTCGTGATTATTGACTCATATGACTCATGTATTATATTAATGATTTATACCATAACTCGTTATTTAAAATCCATGATTTTATGGGTATAAATTCTCTTATGTTATCCTCGTGCACTTTTATTATGTCAGTATATCCTTATTCACATGTTATTATCACTGATATAATTCAATTGTAAATGATCATGTTTACCCTTACTGATCATCTAATCTCAACCTTCTAATATTTTCCATTTTCCTAGTTTAGGATGAATTATGTAAAATGGTTTAGGTCTAGAAATGTTTCATGTGTGGAGAATTTTATGGGATATGTTGAAGAGTTATTGTAAAATAATAAAATATGGGTATAATAAGAAAATTATCACTTAAATACATGGGTATAGTTATGTAATGTTTTTTTATAATTCTATAAAACTTTAAACCTAAAAGTTTTAGGGGTATGTAGGTAAAATAATATTTCCATTAGATGTTGTATGTTTTTATGGATAAAATTAGGTCATGTTTATTGATATCAATATTATGAATAAAAATATTATGCTTTTAACACTAGATCTGAGAATGTGTGTTTGGGATTGTTACATAATTCCTTTGATGACTTCTATGAGTATTGAATTTCATTTTTTATTTACCCACTATAATAAAAATGTTAAATTTATTTTTCCTTTTAATGGTTTTTTGGGATCTTCATAAAGGATACAACTAAATTTTTTAGAGTATGTGTGTCACATACATGACTTATTGTGAAGTTATATTTCATTTATTTTCCTTTAATTCTTTGTTTTGGATGGTTTCTAAAGGTTTTATGGAGAAATAGTTGAGTTTTCATGAATTGGGCCAAACCGTGAGCCCAATTCCAGATTTAAAAATAAATTTTGTTTCCTTTATAACTTTTTCATTTTTTAATATTTTTTCTTCATTTTAATTCCTAAATGGTATCCTATGACCTATTAACACCAAAATATAAATTTGAGCCTTTATAAATCCATAATCATGGTGGATATGGGTTTTTATTTAAGATATTGGGCCTGCCCGAAGGCCCATTTCCTGCATTAAAAATAATTTTTAAATTTTTTATATATCCTTCCCTATTTTCGGTTTTTCAGTTATTCCACCTCCCACTCGACCATAAGAAACCCAGGAACGCTCCCATTTCCTTCCCCACTCCTTGGAGCTCTTTGAAATCGCTAATTAGGGCTGATATTCATAGGGTGTCTCAAATCGGCCAGAATTGAAGAGGTAACTTCATCCCTTCTTAACTCTCTCAATTCTTACTCGTTTCCCCCCATTTCAGTTCCAAAATTACCTCCTATATCTTGTTCGAAGAATCCCTGAATTTTATCTATTTTAAATTTCAGAAACTATGGTTTTTGGAGTTATTAATTCAGGATACTTCAAGTAGGTGAGTCTATTTCTTTCCTCTTTCAAATTGCTTAGGGTTTCTTCCCTAATTCTTGAATTTTAAAAAATTCCAGAAGTTAGGGTTCATGAATAGGTTCTAAATTACTGTAGTTTGGGTGAAATATTGAGGTTTTAGGTTCCTTTTAACTTCCTTGAGGTGCGGCGGTCATGCGGTTGATGTTTCGCCCCAATATTTGAGGGTTTCAACACATTCGGTAGGTGATTCCGTGGGTAACCATTTAATGATGAGTTAGTTTGCTTAATTAAATAATTTTTCATGTTCCTTATGTGCTTTGAATTATGAGAAAACCATTTTTTGTTGCAATAGTAAAGCATTTGTTTTTAAAGTTACATTTTTGCTTGAAGTGTGTATTTTTCAAATGTATTTCATGTGTTATATCTTGTGGTAGTTTTGTAAAATGTGGAAGTGATTTATTAGTTGTTGAAAGGGGCTGACAATTATGGTTGGGTAATGATATAGTTCCATGTGGGCCTAAAAATGGGGTGTATTTGAATGGTTTTATTTGTATAACCTTGTTATACTCCTTGAAAGTGTTTTATGGATTTGTGTGTTCTCATGGGTATCTTTTGTGATATTATTCAAGGTGATTATATAACATTTGAAAGTGGATTATTAAATGTTGATTGGGCTGCCAATTCTGTTTTGGTAGGGTCTTGGTGTGATTTTGGCTTAAAAAGAGGTTTTTGAAATGGATTTTATGAGCAAAGTTTGGGTATACTCTTTATAATTGTTTTATGAATGTTTTGAATGGTTTATTGGGTTGTGTAATAGGTGAAACTATATCAGAAAACTGTTTTGGTAGGAGTATATTTTTAAAAGGTCCATTTAATTTGTGAAAATGTTGTTATGTGATATTTATCATCCTGGAAATATTTTATTAAATTTTTTGAAGAAGATATTGAGGAGTGAAAGTGATGTGAAAGTGATGTGGAGTGTTTTGTGTGAGTGTGATGTGAAAAATTGAATTTTTGATTATGAAAGAAGTTTTATATTCCATGTGTGTGGCCTGTTATATGAGTTTAAATATCTTATAATTGTTTTATAAAATTGTTTAATGGTTTTTTGGAAGTGTTGAAGAAATGTGAAACGTGTTGTGGGCTATTTTGGTGTGATTCGGATTTCAAAATCATTTTGAATGAAAAATGGATTTTTGTGACTTGTGTGGTATAAATATGGGCTGTTTGGTGAATTTCTGATGTGGAAATGATATTTTCATGTTCAATTTATATTTCTTGACTTGTTGAACTTGTTTGAGCACAAGGGGAAAACCTGGGTATCTAGGTGGGTGGACGTGTACTAGTATGCTAGTGAATCCGTGGGGTTTGGCCTCAGTTTCACTTAGCAAGATTGACGCTTACAACTCTAAATAAACTATGATGATGATTATTGGGGACCAATAGGTTATGGGTATGTTCCCTACTAGTGGCTCGTGCACGAGAATGGATATTTGTGAAGGTTACTCTCACCGAGATATGAGGTACCTGGGACCCACAGCTGGCTAGTGCCTAGGGGTTATTTCCTATTTCTTGTGCTGATTATTTACTTTGTACTTACCGTCGGCATACGGTATAGATGGCTGGAAAATTCACTAGTGTTGACATTATTTTTAAAAGTGTTTATTCTTAATGACAGCCCACTTGAAAACTGTTTTTATTTGAAGTTGCATCTTTTAGAAATTGTAACCTGCTTTTCATGTTTTTGAAAACATGCATGCTTTTCGTCTTTAAATGTTTATCACATGGAATCTCTTAGTGGTGTTATCCTACTGGGCATTGGATCACACCCTACTTACACCCTTGGGTGTAAGTAGACTTGGTTATTTTTTTTGTTGCAGGTTGGGTACAGTTTTTTGTTGTTCCAGTGGTTCGTGTTTCTAGCAGGTCCTTGGTGGTGAAGTCTTGTGGAGGTGGCTTGAGGGCGGTTCCCCTTGCCATGAGGGTTCTTGGGCTGTCCTTATTTGGTTTTTTTAAATTTGTTATAGACCTTTTGAGTTGTTTAAAGCTATGTAATTCAGTTCTGAATTTTTGTAAAAGATTGTTTGGTTTGAAAAATCTAGATTTGTTTCATTGGATTCTTTTGTTGTTTTATGTTTATAAACTCAGGTAAATCGTTCCCAATTTTTATTTTATGATACCCGGGCACTTGTTCCAGCCCATGGGGATTGGGAACGCCCTTCGAGTCTTGCCAGGGACTGGGTCGGGTGCCGATTTTGAAGGCGACCAGATTCGGTTCGTGACAAAATGGTATCAAAGGAGGTTCAGGTTAACTCTTTGGGTCATGTTATTTGGGGAAGAGTCAGGATAGTCTGGAGTTAGGATTGTTGGGACATGGAATTCTAGTTATGGGTAGTGTTCCTGATCACCACACCTCATAATGGGATTCAATTTTCCAAGAGAAGTTGGGATTTATCTAAGTCCTTCAGTTTTCTTGGTTCGATGATGATTAAGGGAAATGAAAAGAGAGTTGGGTTAATGGTCCTAGTGAGCTCGCAAGGCCTGGAAAGCCATGTGGAGCCAAGGATATTCCCTAGAACACTCTCTGTGACAGTGAAGTGATTGGAATATGGTTGCCAACCATATTTCCAAGTCACCCACTGAAACTAGTTTCCTCTTGCATTGTTTTGTGCTTAGGTTTTGAAACCATAGCACTTTGGTTTTAAGAAGTGTAAAGTTTTTGTGAAATGATTTTCAAATAAAGAGGGAACGGTTTGGTTTATGAAATGGCAGAACTTAATTTTCATAATTGTTTTGAAATGTAAAATGGTGTGCTTGCACCTCTTTGAAAGCAGGAACTATATTGAAGTTGGTTTTGAAAAGTGTTTCCAATAGAGTTTTCTAAACAATCAGAGTGTGTTTTAATGGGATGATATGTTTTTAAATTGATGTGAATATCTTGAAAGTGAGTTATTTTATCAATGTTTGTGACTTTCTGAAATTTTTTGTAAGATGTGAGTTGTGATTTTGATCGCGTGGTTAGCGGTTATGAGAAAAAAGGATGTGTTGGTTGACCGTTTTGGTTTTGAAAAGTGGAAAGATTTTTTGTTTTAACCTTTGGTATTTCCATTAGCGACCACATGCATGAGGTTATATGGGATGATGGATGGTTGATGGCACGACTGGATGAGTGTCGGGACAGATATGAGGAGGGTGTCTGGTGTGGCACAAAAACCTGCATGTGTGAGGTGCATGGGGTACCATTGGTGGATACGCTAACTGCTAAACCGTTTGTTTTCAAAGAATTGGTTTTAAAGAAAAACATGATGTCTTGATGAATAGTTTGGTATGGTTTGTATTATGGGTTTTTGAAATTGTTGATGTTGTGGGATGTCTTGAGTTCAAGAACCCCTTCTGTTTGAACTGTGTTTTGGGTTTGTGTTTGGTCGGTAAGTTGTGTTGTAGGGACGGTTAGTGGCCTCTTTTGAAAAAAAAATTGGGATGCCTTTACGGTGGTTCCCTTCATGTGTTTGGGTCTGGTTTGTGGCATGTTTTGACCAATGGACCAGCTTGGTTGGGTCCTTAGGTTCTCTCATTGGATAAGGTACGCCCCCATTAAGGGTTAATGCACAACTGAAGTGCAACCCAGATTGTTTCTCTATTGGAAAATCCTCCAGTTGATTAATATCAGGAATCTATTTCTTGAGGTTTTTAGATTGAGTATACACCCTTTCCTTTATTGGTTCTTTGTATCCTCTTGTAGTGGGAGATTGATTATGGATGGTTGAAAGTGACCTTAGCCTCTTAAGTTTTCTAATTTTTCGAAGGTGGAAGTGTTCTGGGGTTGTTAGCATAGATGAGAATTTGGATAGTGTCTAAGAGTAACTATCGGTCCTTCGTAGTCTCTTCGAAGAAGGAGTTCATGTTAAACTACTAGTGTGGGAAATCTGGTCATGAGAGGATATTATGGCCACTTTCTAGAATTGTGTGTTGTTTTGTGATGTTGTACAAGTTTCCTCTCTATTCATTGTTTATATCAGTCGCAATGGTCATGTTTGGTGATTCCTCGTGATGTCATGTGCTCGATTGACTGTAAAGGTGAAAGTTGGGCAATCATCTGAGAGTCTCTATTATGTTGGGAGAATGTCTCCCTTGAAAAAAAACATAAAAAAATATTCCATTTTACAGGAAGGTGAGTATAAGTGTTCTTTACTTCTATTGCTTCTCACCCGAACAAACAAGGTGTGATGTGTGTACATCTTCTAATCCCTTGTTTCACTGAAATATCGATTTAGGGTAAAGTGATTTTGGAATGTGTTATGTCTTGGAAAAAACTTATCGGGGGGATTGTGGTGTAGTTGTTGTTTGAAACGAAAGAAGAATTCTCATTCAGGTGGTTTCCAAAGCCTAACTATGAGGCCGAAGATGCTTCAATATTTTGAGCTCCAGCCATAGGCCCCAGAGAGAAGCTGACGCGTAGTCAGGGGAAACCCCAGTATCATTTAAACCCTTGTGCAAAGTCCTATCCTCGATATGAAAGATAAGAAGAGTTCAAACCTATGGTGTCATAATATTTCTTCAGTTGTTCCCATTCGGTGGAAATAGGTGGAGGGTCTTGTACCCATGTCATCACACAATGTTATTCCCTCCCTCTTTGGTTTCCATTGAGTCTTTAGAGAAAGGTATGAAGTTTGGCTAGACAGGTTGACCACACGGTTTTCACTTGGTCAGTAGTGACCATGCCCCCCAAAAAAAACCATGTAGATAGAAGAATATCCACTATTATTTCATGGTTTCCCAAACCGTGCAGACTAACCATGTGGTCGTACCAACACTTTATATTTTGGGGTCTTTCTGTACCGGCCCATGCTGGTCGATTAAGATTGTTGGTTCTTATGGGGGGGAGCCTATTTTTTTCCATACCAATAACTTAGATTTATCCATGGTCAAGGATTGGTGGTAGGTAGTCTCATTCGGATCTATCAAGATACCTAAATCTTCCTTGAGTAACCATTGAGATTGGAGAGTGCCCAATGGTTTAGTTATTGCAAGGTATGTGTAACCTTGTTCGATGTTGTTGTTCGTTTGAGTGAATTGCTTGAGTCTTGTTCTGATAGTGTTTGAGGTGTTTTCCTTTGGGATAAAGCCTGAATATGATTGATTGTTTCAGGAAAGTGGTGTATGTTTTGTTGTGAATTATTCCTTCCTTAATTGATCAATGGAGGTGTTTTGGCCTTTGGGGGAGAAACCTGGAAAGGGAGTACATCTTGGTTTATCAGTTCATTTTGGCTTTCGTATCTGGCCTTTCTGTAGCTTTCTGGGGACGAAAAGTTTCCATGGTGGGGAGAATTGTCACATAAATGACTTATTGTGAAGTTATATTTCATTTATTTTCCTTTATTTCTTTGTTTTGGATGGTTTCCAAAGGTTTTATGGAGAAATAGATGAGTTTTCATTAACTGGGCCAAACCGTGAGCCCAATTCCAGATTTAAAAAAAAAATTGTTCCTTTATAACTTTTTCATTTTTTAATATTTTAACTTCATTACAATTCTTAAATGGTATCCTATGACCTATTAACACCAAAATATAAATTTGGAGCCTTTATAAATCCATAATCATGGTGGATATGGGTTTTTATTTAAGATATTGGGCCTGCCCGAAGGCCCATTTCCTGCATTAAAAATATTTTTTAAATTTTTTTTATCTCCTTCACTATTTGCGTTGTTTCGGTGATTCCACCTCCCACTCGACCCTAAGAAACCCAGGCGCGCTCCCATTGCCTTCCCCCCTCCTTGGAGCTCTTTGAAATCGCGAATTAGGGATGATATTCATAGGGTGTCTCAAATCGGCCAGAATTGAAGAGGTAACTTCATCCCTTCTTAACTCTCTCAATTCTTACTCTTTTCCCTCCATTTCTGTTCCAAAATTACCTCCTATATCTTGTTCGAAGAATCCCTGAATTTTGGCTGTTTTCAATTTCAGAAACTATTGTTTTTGGAGTGATTAATTTAGGATACTTCAAGTAGGTGAGTCTATTTCTTTCCTCTTTCAAATTGCTTAGGGTTTCTTCCCTAATTCTTGAATTATAAAAAATTACAGAAGTTAGGGTTCGTGAATAGGTTCTAAATTACATTATTTTGGGTGAAATATTGAGGTTTTAGGTTTCTTTTAACTTCCTTGAGGTGCGGCGGTCATGCGGTTGATGTTTCGCCGCAATATTTGAGGGTTTCGACACATTCGGTAGGTGATTCCATGGGTAACCATTTAATGATGAGTTAGTTTGCTTGATTAAATAATTTCGCATGTTCCTTATGTTCTGTGCATTATGAGAAAACCATTTTTGGTTGCAATAGTAAAGCATTTGTTTTTAAAGTTACATTTTTGCTTGAAGTGTGTATTTTTCAAATGTATTTCATGTGTTATATCTTGTGGTAGTTTTGTAAAATGTGGAAGTGATTTATTAGTTGTTGAAAGGGTCTGCCAATTATGGTTGGGTAATGATATACTTCCATGTGGGCCTAAAATGGGGTCTATTTGAATGGTTTTATTTGTATAACATTGTTATACTCCTTGAAAGTGTTTTATGGATTTGTGTGTTCTCATGGGTATCTTTTGTGATATTATTCAAGGTGATTATATAACATTTGAAAGTGGATTATTACATGTTGATTGGGCTGAAAATTCTGTTTTGTTAGGGTCTTGGTGTGATTTTGGCTTAAAAAGGGGTTTTTGAAATGGATTTTATGTGCAAAGTTTGGGTATACTCTTTATAATTGTTTTATGAATGTTTTGAATGGTTTATTGGGTTTTGTAATAGGTGAAACTATATCAGCAAACTGTTTTGGTAGGAGTATATTTTTAAAAGGTCCATTTCATTTGTGAAAATGTTGTTATGTGATATTTATCATCTTGGAAATATTTTATTAAATTTTTTGAAGGAGATATTAAGGAGTGAAAGTGATGTGAAAGTGATGTGGAGTGTTTTGTGTGAGTGTGATGTGAAAAATTGAATTTTTGATTATTAAAGAAGTGTTATATTCCATGTGTGTGGGCTGTTATATGAGTTTAAATTTCTTATAATTGTTTTATAAAATTGTTTAATGGTTTTTTGGAAGTGTTGAAGAAATGTGAAACGTGTTGTGGGCTATTTTGGTGTGATTCAGATTTCGAAATCATTTTGAATGAAAAATGGATTTTTGTGACTTGTGTGGTATACATATGGGATTTTTGGTGAATTTGTGATGTGGAAATGATATTTTCATGTTCAATTTATATTTCTTGACTTGTTGAACTTGTTTGAGAACAAGGGGAAAACCTGGGTATCTAGGTGGGTGGACGTGTACTAGTATGCTAGTGAATTCGTGGGGTTTGGCCTCAGTTTCACTTAGAAAGATTTACGCTTACAACTCTAACTAAACTATGATGATTATTATTGGGGACCACTAGGTTATGGGTATGTTCCCTACTAGTGGATCGTGCACGAGAATGGATATTTGTGATGGTTACTCTCACTGAGATACGAGGTACCTGGGACCCACAGCTAGCTAGTGCTTAGGGGTTATTTCCTATTTCTTGTGCTCATTATTTACTTTGTACTTACCTTCAGCATACGGTATAGATGGCTGGAAAATTCACTAGTGTTGAAATTATTTTTCAAAGTGTTTATTCTTAATGATATCCCACTTGAAAACTGTTTTTATTTAAAGTTGCATCTTTTAGAAATTGTAACCAGCTTTTCATGTTTTTGAAAACATGCATGCTTTTTGTCTTTAAATGTTTATCACATGGAATCTCTTAGTGGTGGTATCCTACTGGGAATTGGCTCACATCCTACTTACGCCCTTGGGTGTAAGTAGACTTGGTTATTTTTTTTGTCGCAGGTTGGGTACAGTTTTTTGTTGTTCCAGTGGTTCGGGTTTCTAGCAGGTCCTTGGTGGTGAAGTCTTGTGGAGGTGGCTTGAGGGCGGTGCCCCTTGCCATGAGGGTTCTTGGGCTGTCCTTATTTGGTTTTTTTACCTTTGGTATATACCTTTTGAGTTGTTTAAATCTATGTAATTCAGTTCTGAATTTTTGTAAAAGATTGTTTGGTTTGAAAAATCTAGATTTGTTTCATTGGATTCTTTTGTTGTTTTATGTTTATAAACTCGGGTAAATTGTTCCCAATTTTCATTTTATGATACCCGGGCACTTGTGCTAGCCGATGGGGATCGGGAACGCCCTTCGGGTCTTTCCAGGGACCGGGTCGGGTGCTGATTTTGAAGGCGACCAGATTCGGTTCGTGATAATGTGGATCATGTTGAGGATACAGAGGATACTCGGAAGTATAGTACTACATTATGGACTCATTATCAATTTATTATTACCCTGACTTCTATAGTTTATCTTTATTTTTAATCACTCCTATCATAAAGACATCATCCACCACTAATATAACCACCCTTTTTCTGTACCTGATGATTACTGGTCCTTTTCCATATTTTTTCCACCCAAGACCATGTAGTAGAGTAGTCCTACTCCAAATATCCCACCCCATTATACATATACACCATCTATTATATAGGGTACTTCACATATATTCATGAAACCATAATATCGATATCCATCTTTTTTCATCTATTTTATTCTCTAGGTTTCATTCCTTTACCACTTTAGTATGTACCATCGAATGTACAGAATAGTTGTCCTATTGGTATCCAACCTCCCACTATATAATATACTTCTAATATTCCTAATAATGAGATATATGATCATGGGATTTTGAATCATCTATCATTAGGTTGGTTTTTATAATACGATCAAAAAAACGTAACTAAATTTACATAATTTTATTATGTTTACTTATAGTTATCTATTTCAATGAGTATATTATTATACCAATATACATCAAGGTTGCACTAAAATGAGGGATTTTTGGAATATACAAACAAAAAACATTATTTATTAAAATAAGGATATGAAAAAAAATTAAATAATGGAAAATAATGAAAAAAATATAGGAACGTTATCCTAGCATAATTACATTATTCTGGTTCAAGGAATACCATGAAGAGAGGAAAAAGAGAAAATAAAGAATAATGTGTGTCCTAATATATAGGTAAATATTATTTTCAATTATTTAAATGTATTGATTTATAAAATAATGATAACAAATTAATTTTTTGGTGTGATTTGATATAACTTCCATGATCGATATAATACAAATACTACAAGTTTAATTGAATTAAAAGAAAAGAAGAGAGTATAAAATTATTACTTTACATATTTTGGAAAAATAGAATAGGTACCCATATTGTGGAAGTACAGTTTCTTAACAACTATATAATTTCAAACTATAAAGATATGATTACATGTTTTTAATAATTATAGTTTTATGTTTATAATTATTTTTATAAGTAATAAAGTTTTTATTTGAAATTAATTTTTAAAGTGTGAATAAACATAAAATTGTTATGATAAATCATTAATGTTTAAATTAATGTTTTTTACAGGATAGATTTAAATGAAATAAAAATAAAATAGAAATTTGAGATACATTTATACTCTTGGAAACTATTGTTGTTGTAAAATATAGTTCACACTTTGTCATGAATACCCTAATATGAGCCTCACTCTGATGAAATGAGTTGAGTTAAAGATGATGGAGTGTCACGCTCAATGATAAAGATAAAAATGGGATTTCTAAGTGAAATATTACTAATCATGCACTAAGGAATTAAGATCCATAAAAAATGTTCCCTAATCTAGTGATGTTGGGGCGTAAACCTCCCACAAGGAGTAGGTCATGAATTTCATACATTAATGGAGAAAATGTCTCTTTAGTATTAAGATGCATTTTTAGTTCCTTTTTAGACACCTTTTGGATATGGAAAACACATTTTATGTTTAAACATGGTATCGAAGTGAATATATCACTTCAAAAGATTTGATCTGATAGAATATGGAGCCAAAATTAACTTAAAAATTATAATTTATAACCATATGAAGTTAGATTTATTATGAATAAGTTTTTCTAAAGTCCAAACACACATCCAAATTAAGTCCCACACACCCAATTAAATAGTGCCTAGTCTCACACCATATACCAATATAATTCCTAGTACCATAAACTATGTCATGCACCTTATTTAAGAAAACTAGGTGCTTGGGGATATTTCTATTGGTTATCTAGGCATTTATCTCCCCAATCCTATATTAGGACTCCCCTACCTCTCATTTTAGGAGAGGAGAAACCCTAAAATTTTATGAGAATAAAAATACATCTATTTACATTCCCAAACATTACAATGTTTCCCTAAGGTGATTTTTAGGTAAAAACTATGGTAATGTAATGGTGATAAAGGGTATTTTCATCCTTTGATGGTTGAGACCATCATAAAATACCACTTTTCATATGTCACCTTTCTAATTTTTATTTCAAAATGAAAATATTGTGACCTCGTGACACCTTTTATATCCTTCAATTAAACCATATCTAGTTTCTAGAGGACACATCTCGGTATAATTCATTAAGGTACCATAAATGAGATCACGCTAAACACCAAAAGTTTTCTCAATCTGGTTCCTAGATCTTCACAATTGGAGACACACCTTATTCTTCTAATAGAGTTCCCATTCTCTAAGTTCACCAAACTAGTAATTCATTCACCTAGATATCCCACCATGGTTTATACCCAACTTCGAATATTTATCTTCAAGAAACCTAATTTTTTTCCTTGAATAAGATTGTGCCTGATATACATTAAACATATCATATTTCCTCATTCACACAAGATAATTAATTAGTCTGAATTGGTTTCCAGAAATACATTTACGAAAATCTTATACCCAATAAAAACCATTAATGAGTCTCACCCTTCTTATTTGTGTCCTCTTGATATGAATAAATGTCTTAGAAACATTAGTATTCTCTCTTTTAATAACTCATTTCTTTGATAATAGGAATCAATGATCCTATTTTATATCTCTCACTCACTATCATGCCTAACTAGTATAGTACTTAAGTTATATCAAATCATGTATTCCTTGATAATGAGGACTCTCGCTCTTATAGGATTTGTGGAATATTCTCCAGAATAGTCCACTTGGTCTACATTACCTAGAAAAACTAAACAAGTACTATGTCCTCTAATAACATGATTAATCCTTCAGTTAACCTCCATGTTCTACCCAATGATCCATGAAAATTAATGGTATACCAATTTAGTGAAAGTATAAATCTAAATTTACCATATTCAACAATCAAAATAAACTAAAATGGTATTATCATGCATAAGTCACACACAAACCATTACTAGGTACCCTTATCCTTGATATCCATTCCATGTGACTTTAAACTACTAAAATTATGCCATAATCATATGAACATAAACATAAAGACATAATGTATTAGATATATAACCTTAAAATGAACTTCATTGATCCTATATGCATGACTATGTAAGACACTTCATTGGCATTAGATACACAACCCTAAAATGAACTTCATTGGTCCTAATCCCACAACCTTAAAAGGAACCTCATTGACCCTAGATGCATGAAGTTAAAAATAACTTTATTGATCATGGAAGAATAAACTTAAAATGTATGACCATGTTTCTCATTACATGTCCTTAAAAGTTAAAACATTTCTTCATAAATGGAACTGAACTATGTGGGTTTTGATTCAGTTCATAGGGATGTGTAGGTATCCCTTCTTATGGGAATAATAATAATTCTAGAAAACCCACCACCTCCCAGAATGGTGTTAAATTATAAAGTTCCCATTAAGGTGACTTTTAATTAGAGAATTTCTAACCAATTTGGGGGGATATGGAGAACCAATCATATATATACAAAAGTAAATTCTATGATGCATATGTATGTTCACATCGATGCATGGTATCGATTGGTTGCTTTCACGATAAGGGTAGAAAATATCATTATTGGGAAGGATTTCATGAACATGTCTTAAATTTAGAATTATTAAAATGGAAATGAAAAATATAATTTTATATTATATTTCCTTATAATTGTTAAAATTTTATTATAAAGTGTATATATTTTTTGTTTAATCTCATGATGTTATACCCTAATAAAAATTTCATGTTGTATTTTTTTACGTCTAAAATAGATTGAGATATAATATGTTTCATTAATATGTTTTTCAAGAAATTATATTATTTTTTTAAGTTTTTAATCTTTAAAATGATCTAAAATTACATATTAGTCCCAAATATATTTTTGGATATCAAGAATAAAAATTGATTTAGGTTATGATGTTAAATGGAAATCAAAATCCATAGTTTATATTGAAATATATGTTATAATGAGATTTAAAAACCATGTATGTCGTTTTCAAATAAATATTTATTAAATTTTCAAAACATAAATTTATTTCTCTTTTTTCATATGGGCGTATCGTTTTTATATTATTGAATCAAACCAAATAATGAATATTGATGGTCGTATTCCTTAAGTTACACTATTTTATTCAAGTTGGAAAAAATGTTAGAAGCACAGTCAATAATGAGACTCAAGAAAAAAATATAATTTTATATTTTTTATAATTTTTTTACATCCATTATTTAATTTTTATCATTTTAAACAACGAAATAATTTTCTCAATAGAAATATCATAATGCATTGGCAGAAAAGGAACTAATTTTTTTAGTTAAAACGATTATTTGTATAAGGGTTCAAGTGACAAGTACTATGGTGAGGGTAAATTTTTTTCCCTTTTGGGTTTACCTATATAACATGGGAACACATAGGGTGGATGGAATCTCTCATTCTATTCTCTTTTCATTGTCACTACCTAATTCAATCCTTCTAACCATTTCTATTGGAGATTCTCTAGTGGATCTTGTTCTGATTTATTCTCCCTAGGAGGTAGGTAATTTAGAGATATTGTCTAGGGTTACTCTCCTTTCTAGGTTTTCCCTTCTATAGAAATCCATCCCATTCATTCCCCTCCTTAAGGTGGATCTACTTTCTTCGGGTGATATGGATTTATCCTCACTTGATCTTCATCTTGTCGTCTTGGTGCCTTAAAATCCTATGACTCCTATTTATCAATCCTTAATAGAAGTGGTGGTGGGGTTTTCATTCATATAACTCTTATATGGGAAATTATTAGTGGTTTCTCATTATCAATATTTGTATGGGTTGTGATGTTCAGATCTTAATACCCTTACCTTTGGGTTTTCTCTAGCTTCATTAATTATTGGGGCCTTATAGGATTGTATATTGTCCCTATACTCAACCAGATGTGATTTGAAATTCACTTTTTTAGATTGAATTAATTTGGGATTAGGTTGGGAGGGTCACATATAAGATCTTAGAAGTTTGATATTCATTTGAGAGTCTATATATGTGAACCATGGTATGGACTCCCCACTAGAAGCACTATGGATTTGACTTCTAGGTCTTCCCATCCCCTTTCCAAACCCTACCATGATTAGAATAATCAAGGATGTCTTAATTTTATTTTTATGTTTTGGTGATGATACACTTCATACAGATCATACTATGGATACACAGTTTTGTATTGATTTGGACCTTGGTTTTCCTCTCCCCCACAAAATACTTCTTCTTATTGGGAAAGACCTATCCTTTAGGAAAAAAATTTTTGTTCTAAATATTTTGGTTTCTTCTCCTTTTGTAGTTTGTAAGGATATTCAGATTCACTATGCAAGAAAAATGGGTTATAATCATCAAATTTGGAACTAAAAAATATCCCTTGAAATAACACTCACATGTCCCTAATTGTGCCCCTGCTCTTGATTCATCGAAATATGCTACAACTGGAGTTTTCAATATAAATTCTGATGGACTTGGTTACAATGATGGTTGGTTGGATCTTATTGAAGGATTTACTCATGTTCCCTTGGAACCAAATTTGGTACCCAATCTGATTGTAAACCATTTTTTTAATTGTCATTAATCCTCCAAGGACCTCTCTCTAGGGATACATTCCCTTAAGAATTTTTCAATTTTAGAGGTTTTGGATTCGATTTTGGTATCCATCCCAGTTGATGGATTTTTGGTCTCTGACTCTATTCCCTAAGAGCCTCTCTTTAAAAGTCATCTTGATGATCGAGTGGATCCCCTTCAAGCCTACCTTGAGATTCATACTTCCTCTCTTCCTTATGGCCCCTCTAAGGAGGTCTCCTCTCATCTTAAGAAGTCCCCCTTATCCATAAAATGGAGGATTTGGTGCCTTCTCCCAATTCTTTTAGCATCCTTGTCTGTTTAGGTGAGGACCTACCTCAAATTACCCCACCCCACAAAGCAAGAAGAAAAAGAAAAAATCTCTTCCTCCCACTCTCATCTGTATTTTTACTTGATTGATTCTTAATAGAAAGGAAAATCCTTATCCTATTTATTCTATTATGTTCACAGGCCTGTAGGCCCCTCATTAATCTTCATAATGATTTCCTCTCTAATAAAGAACACTAGGGTAATTGGATATGCATCCAACATTAAATTTCTTATCAACTCCATTAGTAGAAATGATATTCCCTTGTTGCTATTTTGGAATCCAAATTAATAGAACAATGAATTAATGATGTGGCTAGAAAACTCTATATATAAAATTCATTCATCACAAATAGACTAATTCTTAAATTTTGATTTTCTGGGTGGAATCAATGAATGTTGATCTTATTAATAGATCATCCCAGCATTTCATTATCAACATCAGTAGGCATAACATAACCAATTTTATGTCAATCAATTATGTCTAATTTGAGTCTAGGGAAAGGTAATCTCTCTAGAAATATATCACAACCTTTAATCCATGTTGTTCTACATGGTTTATAGTGGATGATTTTAACACAATTGTGGATTTGGATAAAAATAATGGAGTTCCTTTACTTGGGAAGGGATTTGAATAGATTCTGGCCTTTTATTTCAAAAAACATTTATTATATATAGGATTTATAGGAAATAAGTTTACTAGGTGAAATAATAAGAGGCATCAACTAAATATGGAGTAGGTTGGATATGTTTTTTGGTAACCTACATTCCATCTCTTCTTTTCCCAATTAGCGTGTTAATCCTTTGGATCAGTCTCTTTTAGATCATTCTCCTATTATTATTCAATTACATTCAATGGAGGATGAGAATAAAAGATTCTTTTAGTCTCATAGATGGATAGAGGATAAGGGAATTAAAATTTTGGTTCACTCTTCCTGGTTGGGTCCTATCCATGGATATCCTTGGTGTAACATCCTCATTTTTATGAACCATTTTTTATTTAATTAAATATGTAATTTTGGTATAAATTTAAAAAGAATCAACTAAATTTCTACAGTTACACAAGACATAGGGTCTATGTAAGTGTATGATGGGTTTTAAACCCTTATGTAATGGTGGGGAGGAGATTTCCATGGATAATTAAAGGTAACCACTTGATTTTAATGGTTACATAAGGGTAATAGGGAGCTTCCATGGGTTAAAAAAGGGTAAAGGTTTGTGTTTAGGAGTTTCATAAGAGTAAGTCTCTATTTCTATGGGCTATGTAAGGGTAAGACCTTATGTATATGCCTTGAGTAAAGGTAATTAGGAGTCTCTATGTGTTACATAAGGGTATCACCCCATTTTCAATAGTCGTGTAAGGGTAGATAGTGTTTCCTAAGGGTGAATCATAAGTTGTGTAAGGGTAAATCGTGAGTTACAAGTGTTGATTAAGGGCAGATAGCCACTATATAAGGGTAACATAGGTTTTATTATACCCGTGTGAGGGTAAAAAATATCACATAACGGTTAGTTGATCTTTACCAT
Organism: Viscum album; assembly: GCA_963277665.1. NCBI lineage: Eukaryota > Viridiplantae > Streptophyta > Magnoliopsida > Santalales > Viscaceae > Viscum > Viscum album. Next base: position 794,143,842 of record OY728126.1, on the reverse strand, counting down.
TGTCATGAAAAGGTTTCTGGAGTTTTAAATAGGATGTGTAAGGGTAACCCATTCTACATAAGGATAAATCCTATGTTTTAAAAGGGTGTATAAGGGTAAAGTCAAGTTACACTTAGCAGCACCTATTTTGGGAAAAATACTTTAAAAACATTCTTTTACAATTATTCTTCTACAAAACAACCATGTAACCTATTTTAATGATTTTATAATCCTAAAATTCAAATAATTAATTGATTTTACATGTATAAATGATATATTTCTTTAGTGGAAGGTTTTAATCACTCCAAATTCAAGATTCAGGTGAAGGATAAATTAAATGTTTGATTTAGTTTATGTTTTTATTACTGTAAACCAATATACAATATTATTTATTAAAAATACATGAACATTTTTTCCTTAATTTTTTGTGATCATATTGTGTCCAGGAAGCCGATAAACTCTTCATCCAAGAACTGAGAAGTATTCATCAAATGAACCAAGTTTTTCTTATGGGTTCTAGGTGTAGTAGAACCCTCACACTCTCTCATCAATTATCAGGTGTATTTTTTAAAGGTATAATCTCTAGGTAATATTATTTATGTTCAATTTGTAAAAATGAGATTTTATAATACATCTGAAAAATTAATGAATAATTATTAATTGATTTATCTAGAATTATCAATGAATGATAAATAATAATTATCATTATTAAACTAAAATTATTCTAGGGAGAGAATAATATCACATGGGAAATTATAATTATTATTTTTGAAAGAAATTGTTAACCACATGTTATGGATTAAATAGATAATTTAGAAATTATCCAGGAGAGATAAATATTATAAAATATGAAATTTAAATTATTCTCAAAAATAATATAGAATTATCATGTTTATTCTATATTATCTTAGAGAGATAATCTATTATTTCATGTGGTGTTTTTATTTATTTTGTGTATAAAATAAATGGAATTGATTCTAGGAATCCTTAGTGAATGGTTTGAGCTGAAGAACATATGGTTAGGATTCAGGTGACATTTCATTGACAAACCGTGGAGTTATTTATCAAGAATCATGGGATAACAGTCCATTGACTATTATGTTTTATATAGGTTATTAACATTGTAACACCCCGAGATTTTATGAAAAAAAATTCTTTTTAATTTCATTAATGTCTTATGTTATACACTACACCAAAAGGAGCTTTCACAAAACACATCTCTGACCTGGCTTGAATTACACGCAATCGCGACCTTCCACGATAGCGTGTGTTGTACGCAACACCAAGTTTCGCTAAACAATGATATGCTATTAAAATATTATTAAAACTAGACGTTATGAATAGTAATAACCACTTTTTGAAATTTTGTAAATTTTATTTTTCAAAATGGACTTCATTTTTGGATTCGGAATATCGAAATTAGCTTAGGGTGAAATTTTGGTGATTTTCGGATAACTTTCATATTTTGATGAATAGTGAAAATTACTAAATTTTAATTAAAAACAACTTTTTCAATCGAAATAATTAATAGTGATAAATTATTAATTTGAGTGGTTTTAAAGTATATTTATAATATATTTTTACAATTTAATACAATGTTGGTCATTGGATGTAATTTCACATTTAAACCAGACATAAACAAGTGTCAATCTTTTGATAGTTATTATCTCTTAAGAACACGCTATTTGTTTTGACGACGGGAATTAATTTTTAAATTAATTAATGCAACTGATATTTTTTTTATTTGGTAAAATAGAAATCATTTTTGAGTTCATAATATCAAATATAGCTTAGGCCAAATTTTTGGTATTTTTTCTGAAAACGTTCAATTTTTGATGAATAGTGAAACCACTAAGTGGTAGTTAAAAAAAACTGAATTTTTCATAAAACATAATTTTACCGCTTCTGTGAGTAGAATTTCGAAAATCCGAGAGACACGGTTGATTTAAGTAAGTAAAATGTGGATCAATGAGATGAAAATAATTTTTGGTGAATAGTAACTTTTTACTTTTATTTACCACGGTTAAAAATAAATAGGGTAATTAAGGGTAGAAGTGATATTATTATTACCCTAACACATGTCCTAATTCTATTGTACAAGTGTAATTCGACCAAAAACAAACTTAGGAATAAAATATGACCATTTAGGCCCACTTGGATTAGATTAGGACATTTATTATTAATTTATTTAAAGAAGGGTTAAAAGAGTTAAAATCAAAGTTTATTTACTAAAACATTTTTAATATAGGGTTATACATAAGATAAATTCTATTGTAAATATTCATTAGAAATATAAAAATATTTCCTACATAATGGTATTTTATTTTTAATTTTTAGACATTAAATAATTTAATTTATTTATGACACAATGATGATGCACTAATTATCTTATTAATGAAATATTGACATAATTGATGTTATAAATACCCAAATAAATATAATTTTAGACTTTTTATGAATTCCACTAATTTTATAGGTTAATATTACATGTTATTATTTATTTAATTAACTTTGTTCGAACTTATCATTCTATTATGATTTTCACAAAAATAAATTACTAAATAGTGTTAAAATTGACATAAAATAGTTTTTAAAACAAATATTATATTATTAATTGTTATTTTATTCCTAAAAATCTAAGTTTCTGCCAAATGACTTAGATAAGGTTATATATATTAATAATAAACAACTTTTGGTTATTTTGGCTTCTTATAGTAAGTTTATTAACCTTATAGTATAAGAACACAAGAAGACACGGTAGAAGTAAGATTATTTAACTTAATGTTAAATCTAAATGATAAGGTTAAAATAGGAACCTAAACTTGTCTAAATTCTATTGGATGAGAGGATTTCGACCCATCCCCATCTTAGCCTCGAAATAAATCAATTTGGAGCTATTTAAAACCGAACATGACTTCATAATAAAATAATATTTTTAGTTATTCCAAAGGTGCCCCTCTCCTCCCTTATAAAAGGACACCTCCTCCCTCTCTTCCTCACACCAATTTGAGCACTCAATCTCGGCCAAACCCTTCCAAAATCCCTTTTCCACTTCCCTATAATAATCCTAGAGGTCCTGGTCTTCTTCAAAGACCAATCTTAGTTCCCTAAGTGGAGGATTCAAAGAGGCGTTTCAAAGAAGAGGTAATATCCATTACCGATCTTTTCAATTTCTTTCTTCTTCAACTTCTTCTTCTTTAGTTGTTTCATGATAAAGTAATAACATAAGTATTACGTACATACTGATATGTTATTATAAATATGAAACAACCCTAATTCACCTTCTATCCATCCTATGGAAAAATGAAATCACTGCGCGTGTGTACGTACGGAATACCGTCTCTACGCCGTGGTGTAATCTATTTTCCACCATCACCTTACAAGGATGGGTATAATGGTGTAATGAGTAACTATATATGATTATTATAAAGTGATATTGATACTGAAATAGTATAAATACACTTAAATACAATTCCACGATCATGGGAACAATATCATCGCTCGTGCGTACGTACGGAATACTGTCTCCACGATGTGATGCGACTCGTTCTACATGATCATCATTACATAGTTATTATATAAATTAATTGAATGAATAAATATGATTTATGTTACACTAATAACATTCTGGATATAAGGTATCTATAACCTTAAAAGAAGAATAAGAATTTATTCGGCAAAACATGCATAAGAACAAAAGGCAATAAAGACCCGAGTAACAAGTAACAATGAAATATTACTAATAAGAAGCTAAGAATATGACCATATATGATATCATATAAATAAGTATGATTCTGGAATAAGTCAATAACATTGTTTAAATCATTATACAGGAGGTTCGGACACTTACAAATCAATTCGCTCCTAAGGTACGGGAAATATCACAATCTCATTTTTATTCGAGATTGTTTATACTTTGGTATTTACTGGGGTGTATTTTATCATCCACATCCATGTTTCCTCAATATGTAATATTTATATCCTTATACAATAGTTTATATCCAATTTTACCCTTTGGTGAGTTTTTAGTAAAAGATATGAAAGGAATCTTTTGTTGTTTTTCGTACGAGGTACTTTTTGACTTTTCGATAAAAGTACGAAGAATGTTTTTTTAACTTATACGGAACGGACGGATTTTTACGGTTTTATAAAGCCTTATTTTCATGAAGATTCCTCCAAAATATTTCATGACTATTTTCAATAAAATCTCTTTCTTTTAAAATTGCATGATGTTTTGTGAAAAGAAATTGATTTTGAAGAAGAAAGGATATTTTCCTCAAGAATTCATTTCAAGTGTTTTATCAAAATTATTTTCCATCTAAGATAATATATGGTTCTATTTTTATCCCTATTATTACATTGATTTGATTATGTTGTGATGGAAGTATTTTTATGTATTCCTTTATCTTATATGAATTATTTTATGATGTCATGTTGTTTAAGAATCCCATTTTTATTACATGGGTTATGCAATGATGTATGATTTATGATTTTGTGGAACACATAAGAATGGTATCATTATGAGATGGGTGGGACCTATATCTCCCTTCAATGAATTGGGTAAAGATTTTATATCTCATGAGATAGACATGGCTGGAACGGTAGGTTATACCGGTTCAGTGAAACATGACTGAAACGAGGGTGACTCGGTTCAGAAAGGGACTTTGTCCACTAACATAGTCTTGGCAATGAGTCTTGACTAACAAGAAATGATTCTATATGATTATGTGTGTATGCCACAAAATTTCATGTTTTAAGTTATGATTACTATGATTACATTTCACTACCATGATTTATCCCATGTTATGAAATTATGATCTCTTTTGCAGGTTAAGATTTCCAAAATGTTATGTTCTTATGAATATGATGTGATTGATATTTATTTTGTTTACCCTTACTGAGCATTTTAGATCACCCTTTTATGTTTTATTTTACCTAGGATATAAATAAAGGTTTTAGGTAAAAAAAAGGGAAGATCTTTATGGGAGATGTTGAAGATCTTTCACCATGATTAGAAGATTATATTCCGAGTTTCCAAAGACACTACACTATTACGATACTTGTGTGTGTGTTTGTTATGTACTAAGTATTACGCAAAAGTAATGTAATGTCCATGTACATCAGGCTTCGGGTCTCTATAGTTGGTATCAAAGGAAAGCATTAGTCAACCATTGGAAACTAGGATGCGATTACTTTAGTGATATTCCTAGAGATATTTCTAAGGTATGTATAGGGATGTCTCTAAGGTTAAGTATACGTATAGGTTATAGTCCTATAATTACGCTAACGATCTTAGAATTTAACCTAAGATGCTAGATATTAAGGGTACTCCCCCTTTTATTATGTTGTTTTCCCTAGCATGATTTTTTCCTCTCACACTATTCTTTTTGGGTTTTAGAAAATGGCTGGAAACAAGGTGATTCACGATAATGGAGGATATGATGGACAATGGAATGATATTCTTCATGAGAAACCAAATGAAATGGGATTTGGAAGTCCAAACATCATTATTATTCCGAATCAGCATTCTCATAATATGATCAATAAAGTAAAATTTGGTAAGTTTCCTAACTCGGCTAATAAGAGAAAGATGGAGTTTCATGATGATCATAGAGGAAAGAAAGTTCAATTTCCCCTATGTAAATCATGTGGGAAGAGGCATCAAGGATAATGTTTCAAAGGAACTGGAAGATGCTTTGGGTGTGGAAAAGAAGGACACAAAGTCAGTAAGTGCAAAGGAAAAGGTTCAGTTAACACCAGGGCTGAGGATAATGGTATTGCTACGACATCAACAATGGTTAAATGTTTTAAATGTGGAATGTACGGGCATTATTCAAACCAATGCCCTAAGGGAAAGTCTCGTGAAGAGAATCAGTACGGCCATATGGGTAGTATTTATGTTGATGATGATGAAGAGACTACAAATGATATGTGAGATGAAAGAATTGTTGAAGCTCGGTGAATGGTTTAAGAAGGTAGTGGAATGATTACATGTTTATCAAGTGTAATTTTGTATAAAGAATCTCATGGTACTAAGGAATAAAGAGACATCTAGGGATTGTTACATTGTTGTCTTTCCTTGAGTTTTGAAAGTGTGTGATTAATTCTACCAGTATCCATGAAAGGTTATTCAGATATTTTTGGGAATGAAGATGATATGCGCATAATGAAGGGATAAGGAGAAAATTAAATGTTTGATAGTATTCATGAGCTCATGACTGATATAAGGAGAAGGTTATATCATGGTTTGAGTATATAGAATTTTTGGATTTTGGTATGTGGTAAGAGTTAACTTTTGACAGCATTCCTATTTTCACTAAGGTTCAATGGGTATTCATTTTTCAAGAGAATACATGATTAAGGCCTTCGACTGTTTGGAATATGACCAACAAGACATATCTTATGATATATGGGGATCAAAGATGGTATTAAATCTCTGGTAATCTTTTTCACTATATTATGAGAGTGGAATGCAGTATTATGGATAAGCCTAAAGATTGGAATGGATTATGTTTTTCATAAGTTAGTATTGTTTAAGGATAGAAGTTTTTTCGATATTATTGATGGGATGTTATAGTAATATAGCTTTAGAAAAAGGACAACCTGCAGGACGGGAGATAGACCATCGCGTCGGACAAGGCTGTGGGAATCGAACCCACAACCGAAGTGAGACTGACCTTTATCACCTACCACTGGCCTACAGGAAGTCCCTGTTTAGTAGAAACTAGTTTTATTATATTAAGCAGTATGATATATGAAGTATAAGTCCATTTTAGGAACTATATATGATTAATCTCACTATAGAATGACTTACGTATATTTAATAACTTTTGCTAACCTTTTGTTTGAGACAGATGGAATGACCCATCATTCTATCACATGATCTGCTAACACTTCACGAATAACAAATTCAACTTCATTTATTTAAGAGATGAAGTGGAAATTGTTCAAGGCACAAACAACAGTGAGATTGTACCAAAATAAAGTAAGTATTTATTCTAATTCAAACTCTTCAACTTTAGGGAAACGATCTTGAAAACCAAAAATGTTGTCCTAGTGCTCTTATATCTGATTAATCAGATGGTACCTTAGATCGTCACAAATTTATGGATTTGTGATTGTTGGATTTTCCATAGCCATGTTCTCTACCACTCTCCATCAGAACATGATGGTTAGATTTTTCTTCCATATCCATATTTTCACCTATGTGGAAACCCAGTGATTAGTTTATTTGGGTAACCATTACATTTCATACTTTTGTTTTTAAAGATTGCTTTTGGTATTCCTTTTTATGATGTGGGTTTCTATTAAAGAAACTTTCGAGTAGTAAACCATTTATAACCCTGACGAATTTCGAGGGCGAAATTCATTTTAAGGGGGGTAGAATGTAACACCCTGAGATTTTATGGAAAAAAATTCTTTTTAATTTCATTAATGTCTTGTGTTATACACTACACCAAAAGGAGCTTTCACAACACACATCTCTGACCTGGCTAGAATTACACGCAATCGCGACCTTCCATGATAGCGTGTGTTATACGCAACACCAAGTTTCGCTAAACAACGATATGCTATTAAAATATTATTAAAACTAGACGTTATGAATAGTAATAACCATTTTTTAAAATTTTGTAAATTTTATTTTTCAAAATGGACTTCATTTTTGGATTCGGAATATCGAAATTAGCTTAGGGTGAAATTTTGGTGATTTTCGGATAACTTTCATATTTTGATGAATATTGAAAATTACTAAATTTTAATTAAAAACAACTTTTTCAATAGAAATAATTAATAGTGATAAATTATTAATTTGAGTGGTTTTAAAGTATATTTAGAATATATTTTTACAATTTAATACAATGTTTGTCATTGGATGTAATTTCACATTTAAACCAGACATAAACAAGTGTCAATCTTTTGATAGTTATTATCTCTTAAGAACACGCTATTTGTTTTGACGACGGGAATTAATTTTTAAATTAATTAATGAAACTGATATGTTTTGAATTTGGTAAAATAGATATAATTTTTGAGTTCATAATATCAAATATATCTTAGGCCTAATTTTTGGTATTTTTTCTGAAAACTTTCAATTTTTGATGATTAGTGAAACCACTAAGTGGTAGTTGAAAAAACTGAATTTTTCATAAAACATAATTTTACCGCTTCTGTGAGTGGAATTTCAAAAATCCGAGAGACACATTTTATGTCAGTAAGTAAAATGTGGTTCAATGAGATGAAAATAATTTTTGGTGAATAGTAACTTTTTACTTTTATTTACCACGGTTAAAAGTAAATAGGGTAATTAACGGTAGAAATGATATTATTATTACACTAAAACATGTCCTAATTCTATTGGACAAGTGTAATTCTACCAAAAACAAACTTAGGAATAAAATATGACCATTTAGGCCCACTAGGATTAGATTAGGACATTTATTATTAATTTATTTAAAGAAGAGTTAAAAGAGTTAAAATCAAAGTTTATTTAATAAAACATTTTTAATATAGGGTTATACATAAGATAAATTCTATTGTAAATATTCATTAGAAAGATAAAAATATTTCCTACATAATGGTATTTTATTTGTAATTTTTAGACATTAAATAATTTAATTTATTTATGACAGAACGATGATGCAATAATTATCTTATTAATGAAATATTGACATAATTGATGTTATAAATACCCAAATAAATATAATTTGAGACTTTTTATGAATTCCACTAATTTTATAGGTTAATATGACATGTTAGTATTTACTTAATTAACTTTTTTAGAACTTATAATTCTGTTATAATTTTCAAAAAAATCAATTACTAAATAGTGTCAAAATTGACATAAAATAGTTTTTAAAACAAATATTATGTTATTAATTGTTATTTTATTCCTAAAAATCTAAGTTTCGGCAAAATGACTTATATAAGGTTATATATATTAATAATAAACAACTTTGGGTTCGTTTGGCTTCTTATAGTAAGTTTATCAACCTTATAGTATAAGAACACAAGAAGACACGGTAGAAGTAAAATTATTTAACTTAATGTTAAATCTAAATGATAAGGTAAAAATAGTAACCCAAAATTGTCTAAATTCTTTTGGATGAGAGTATTTCGACCCATCCCCACCTTATCCTCAAAATAAATCAATTTGGAGCTATTTAAAACCGAACATGACTTTATAATAAAATAATATTTTTAGTTATTCCAAAGGTGCCCCTCTCCTCCCTTATAAAAGGACACCTCCTCCCTCTCTTCCTCACACCAATTTGAGCACTCAAGCTCGGGAAAACCCTGAAAAAATCCCTTCTCCACTTCCCTAGAATAATCCTAGAGGTCATGGTCTTCTTCGAAGATCAATCATAGTTCCCTAAGTGGAGGATTCAAAGAGGCGTTTCAAAGAAGAGGTAATATCCATTACCGATCTTTTCAATTTCTTTCTTCTTCAACTTCTTCTTCTTTAGTTGTTTAATGATAAAGTAATAACATTAGTATTACTTACATACTGATATGTTATTATAAATATGAAACAACCCTAATTCACCTTCTATCCATCCTACGGAAAAATGAAATCACCGCGGGTGCGTACGTACGGAATACCGTCTCCACGCTGTGGTGTAATCTATTTTCCACCATCACCTTACAAGGATGGGTATAATGGTGTAATGAGTAAATATATATGATTATTATAAAGTGATATTGATACTGAAATAGTATAAATACACTTAAATACAATTCCACAATCATGGGAACAATATCATCGCTCGTGCGTACGTACGGAATACCGTCTCCACGATGTGATGCGACTCGTTCTACATGATCATCATTACATAGTAATTATATAAATGAATTGAATGAATAAATATGATATATGTTACACTAATACCATTCTGGATATAATGTATCTATAAACTTAAAATAAGAATAAGAATTTATTCGGCAAAACACGCATAAGAACAAAAGGCAATAAAGACCCGAGTAACAAGTAACAATGAAATATTACTAATAAGAAGCTAAGAATATGACCATATATGATATCATATCTATAAGTATGATTCTGGAATAAGTCAATAACATTATTTAAATCATTATACAGGAGGTTCGGACACTTACAAATCAAGTCGGACCTAAGGTAAGGGAAATATCACAATCTCATTTTTATCCGAGATTGTTTATACTTTGGTATTTACTGGGGTGTATTTTATCATCCACATCCATGTTTCCTCAATATGTAATATTTATATCCTTATACAATAGTTTATATCCAATTTTACCCTTTGGTGAGTTTTTAGTAAAAGATATGAATGGAATCTTTTGTCATTTTTCGTACGAGGTACTTTTTGACTTTTCGACAAAAGTATGAAGAATGTTTTTTTAACTTATACGGCACGAACGGATTTTTAGGGTTTTATAAAGCCTTATTTTCATGAAGATTCCTCAAAAAGATTTCATGACTATTTTCAATAAAATCTCTTTCTTTTAAAATTGCATGATTTTTTGTGAAAAGAAATTGATTTTGAAGAAGAAAGGATATTTTCCTCAAGAATTCATTTCAAGTGTTTTATCAAAATTATTTTCCATCTAAGATAATATAGGGTTCTATTTTTATCCCTATTATTACATTGATTTGATTATGTTTTTATGGAAGTATTTTTATGAATTCCTTTATCTTATATGAATTGTTTTATGCTGTCATGTTGTTTAAGAATCCCATTTTTATTACATGGGTTATGCAATGATGTATGATTTATGATTTTGTGGAACACATAAGAATGGTATCATTATGAGATGGGTGGGACCTATATCTCCCTCCAATGCATTGGGAAAGATTTTATATCTCATGAGATAGACATGGCTATAATGGTAGGTTATACCGGTTCAGTGAAACAGGACTGAAACGAGGGTGACTCGGTTCAGAAAGGGACTTTGTCCACTAAGATAGTCTTGGAAATGAGTCTTGACTAAAAAAAAATGATTCTATATGATTATGTGTGTATGCCACAAAATTTCATGTTTTAAGTTATGATTACTGTGATTACATTTCACTACCATGATTTATCCCATGTTATGAAATTATGATCTCTTTTGCAGGTTAAGATTTACAAAATGTTATGTTATTATGAATATGATGTGATTGATATTTATTTTGTTTACCCTTACTGAGCATTTGAGCTCACCCTTTTATGTTTTCTTTTCCCTATGATATAAAGAAAGGTTTTAGGTAAAAAAAAGGGAAGATCTTTATGGGAGATGTTGAAGATCTTTCACCACGATTAGAAGATTATATTCCGAGTTTCCAAAGATACTAAACTATTACGATCCTTGTGTGTGTGTTTGTTATGTACGAAGTATTCCGCAAAAGTAATGTAATGTCCATGTACGTCAGGCTTCAGTTCTCTACAAACATGATTGTTTGAGTGTGTGGGTGTGTCCCAGTGAGAAATTTTTTTATGATTCTTGATCACATGATGTGTTTGTGTGTGTGTATCCTTTACTTGTGCTTATGTTTATTTCATATGGATCTAATAAGATTATATTTCTTAACTTGATGTGATGTTTCGTCTGTTATACTATATATATATATATATATATATATATATATATTCATACATTGTTTTTGTCTCTGTAGTTGATGTAGGTGGTGCCATATATATTATCCCCTTTTTATAGGGATGTGTGAGATATTGATCAGTAAGTACGTGGACTATCCCCCTAGAGAGGGATGTGTCGTGCATGTTTTTTGGACTACCTTGATGAGGTGGGGGTTGTGTCAGACATGGATGGTGAAATTTCTTCTACCATGGTGTTGAATTTGGTAGATATAGTATTCAAATACATGACATGTGTTTTTTAATTGTGTGATATAATATTGCTTATATCTATATCACATTTTCATTCATGTAATTCACTTATATATCTTTTGAACTGATGTTAAGGGTTGTTGGAATTGTCTTACTAAGTCATGTACAGACACCCTACTTTAGCATTTCATTGCACTTATATATTTCTTGAATAGAGATCCGGTGAAGGGAAACCTCCTTATGGTAGATTATTAAGCAGGTAGAGCAGGAATATGAGTACATTTTTGGAAAAAATTTGAGTGGGACATCTATTTCTTCTTTTATTTATTATCTTTATTTCTATTACCTATATGAAATTTTAGTTTTTATATTATATAAGGTATTATATATTTTATTCCCATGTGTTAATCTAATTATTTATTATATTTTTTATTAATTATTTGAGTTATGACATGATATTGATGGTACAGTATCCCCATTGATGGATTTAGACTCTCATTGTAAGTTGGTTGTCTATTTCATATGAGGAGGTTGCATGCAGTCTTGTGGTGATCCATCATAAAACTAGTCATTTGGTTTTGGAGCCTTGTAAAATGGTATCATATTATTAGGTTAACTAACTTAGATTTCTATTTTCCTAGGTTTTGGGATAGGTTAGATTGTTGTTAAGATGGCTGGGACTCAGAAAGGGGAACTATATCAGTGTCTGATTAGCACTATATAGTGGAACTATGAGATTCCATGAACTGGGGATTTTTGTTTGTTTGATGTTTTGATGATTAAATTTAACTTGGGTGATTCACATGATATTAAAATGATGATTTATGAGATTTGGTGTTCATTCATGCATCATGTCAGGCACGTAGGTGTTAGGAACAAGATGTTTTTTGATGTTTTGATGAAGCTAAAATATATTTATAGGAAGATGGTTTGGCCCAAAGAATATGTGATCAATGTATAGAATTTTATTATCCTAACATAAAACACCTAACTTTGTTAAATCCTTAAAATAAATGGTAAATGGATGAAAAATACCAGAATGATTTTTCCGGACCAAGTCCACTAGATGGAAAATTTTGGATAAATATTTGTTGGATTGAGAAATTTTATGAATTTTTATCTTATATTATTTAAAAACCTAATTGGATAATGTTTTAGTGAATTATTAATCTTATTATTCTATGTTGTTTTAAATGATTCCAACATCATGAGTTATGAAAGATCTCATGATCCAGGTTTTTGTTGAAATGGAGATTAAATCATTTGTATATAAAAATTTCATTCAATGATATTTTGATTATGTTCAGTGGATAGTTTATATTTGAAAACGTTTTGGATAAAAATAGTTTGTGTTCAATGTTTATGATTTTTTGGTTATTTTGAATGTTATGGAGAGAATATTTTGAGGAAATTCATCAAAACAATTCCTAAAAATGAAGTCTAATTGGGAAAAGAACAAGAGATGAAAACTTCCAATGTCATAAAAAATTCCAATTAGACATTTTCCATAGGAAAAACTAGATATTGTATATAAGACTCTGAGTTACCAGAAAAAAAGTTTTAGAAGAATTCATCATATGAATGTTTTGTATAAAGTTCATTCGGATAAATTTTGTTTTGGAAAGGCAATGGAAAAGAGTTCTAATATGATTCATCAAATGTTGGAAGTGTCTAGAGGGTTTGTTCTATAATTTTTCTATCAAGTTATCTTGGAACATTATATAATGTTCCTTTAGGTTTAAGTTTTTATATAATGTTTTTATATGATGAATTTTTGATATAGAGTGGTACTAGTTCAAAGTTCCTTATAAATTTCTTCATAAATATATAAAATTTGATTATTAAAATATAATATTTTAATGTTATAAATATCATGAAAATAATATCTATGATTCTCACTATGTTTGAAGGAATTTTGTAAAAGGTAGTGTATTCTAAAGTTTTTAAGAACCCTCGGGAATACTCGAGAAGACTTAAGAATCTTCCAAGAGAATTATTATGAGAGAGAGTTTCAAATTTGGTGTTTACATTGAGTGGGAAAGATAAATTATATTCCCCACATTTCTCATACTCACACATATATAAATAGGGTAAAAGTTTAGAAAAGAGTGTGTATTGTTCACACACGTAAAAGTTGAAGTGCTGTAGAAATAGTTTCAAACAGTGATACCCAATGAAAATATGAAATCCAATTTTTGAGAAGGAAAATTTTTACACCAAAGAATCTATTTGATGAAAAATAATTTGATGGAGGATATGGGTTTTTTAATTACAAACATCATATAGAAAGATTCCATACAGAGTTTTCATATCAATTTTTATCAGGAAGATAGTTTGTAGTGGTGAATGGGAAGATAGCACATAAGAAAGTTTTATTAGTTTTCATAAGCAACCATACAGAGTTTTGTGGATGGATGAATAGATAGAGAACCTATATGAACAGGTGAATGGATATCCCTTTTATACAGAAGTCCAATGAGGAATTTATTTCTTATTGCTGGGAAAGAAATTGAAGAAGAAGTATTTTTAGGAAGATAAATTGTGAAGAAGCACAATAAATATATTGATAACGTACTGAATACTACTGGTTAAGGTTTCTAATAGTTGTTACAAAATTTTTTGTTATATCATTATCTGTGTGGAGATCACATTCACAATTGTTTGATTATAGTTCAATGCAATTGTAAGGATATTATTTTCTTAATGCAATCATAATAAGAAGATTTTTTTCTAATTGATCGTGTGATATTGGATTATTTTCCAACCATTCCAAGTGACAACTACTCTAGTTGAGTAGTAAACCATATAAATACTTGTGTTTTTACTGATTGTTCTTGTGTTCTTGTTTTATGAAAATTAAAGGAGGTAAATGTAATTTCATAAGTAATAAAATATAAAAATAAATGATCACTGATTCAACAACTCCCCCAACCTAGTGATCACAAATTCCCTTCAAGTTTCATTAGATAAAATTTTCCCTTCATTGATTCATTGATAAAGTTTTAAGAAAAGATAATTTTCCATGGATTTTCATAATTGTAACATCCTGTATTTTTATAGAGTTATGTTTTATTTCAGTTTCTACTAAATTCTTGCTGATTTAACCTTTCGTCATAGACCCTAGTGATCGGGCCCTTAGGTCATTCAGTTGTTTCTGTAAAGGAAGATGTGTAAAGGATGGAGGCCAACTACATAATCAATACACTTCATGTATTTATAATACATGATGTAAAATTTTCTAGAAATACCCCTTTCACTTTGTGAATTGGTCTTTACCTAGGAGGGAACAAAACCAATAATTACATGATGTTTAATTCATTTACACACCATGTGATTTATTTTTTCCTAAGGGAAAGGACCGGAGCATCAAAATAACTATAATTCATTTACACTCAATTTAAATGTTGGGGTAGGTTTTTAAAAAATGGATAGAACCCCTTTTTTCTTATAGGGGGTTATATTCTTCTCCAACATAGAAGGAGTAGCGTGCATGAGATCCTCCCCATGTTTAACCTAGGTTATTATGGATCGCCTCCATCCAAGATCTATTTTATTTATTTTTAGGTGCATTTTATCTGAAATGGTAGGATCTCTACTACATCTCCTTCATTTAATTTTTTATCATGTCATGTTCTATGCTATTTTGGGGTGATCTCATATGCCCTATTTTCAAGGATTTTGTCTATTCTTTAGATTTATCTCATTTTAGATCGATTCAAGGTCCAACACTAAACGAGGAGAGTGATATGGTATTACGGTAGATAGTCTAGTTATTTTACCTCAAAGTATCATTGTATTTATTATGTATCATTTTTTGTGCAACAAAATCCTCTAGAGATGCGTCATAAATGATTAATTAATTAAACTAAATATTATTCCCATGTGTAATAGAATTATAGCTACCCATGAACCATCAATGGTGGGAATTTGACATGATATGAGATACCCGATGGATGTTCCCTTCCTAAAACGATTAAAGCCTTGTACCCTTGTAAAAAATGATAGAAACGTGAAATTATATGATGATGGATGTTTATCCACGAGTTAGTCCCCTATTGTTTATTCCATTATTGTTTCTTCTTGAATTAAATAATTTATCCAATGTGATTAAAGTGATATGGCTGTAATTCCAAGATGAAATGAAATGAGATCCTGATAGTTTAATCATACCTTCCTGTCATGTTAAGAGTGGTACTTTGGATTCCATTTATGGATCACCTTTGATGGGATCATTGTTCTTTATTATTATAATTTTTTTTATGAATTGTAAATATTCCAAGAGTGATACATGGTATGCCTTAGATAATATCACTATGTGGTTTCTCTACATCCTTATGAGTGACAGCGGTTACCTAGGAGAGACCCTGTGGATGGGCTTGGGGGAAATATTGTTACATCATTTCATGAGAAATAATCAGTACCCTGTGTGAGATATCAAGAATGGGTTCAAAGTTTATTAACTTCATACCATGTTGGGATTGATTGTTGGGATTCCATTTATGGATCACCTTGGAAAAATTCTTACAATATTGATTATTTATTTCACTCCTAGTGTGATACCTAGGTTCCTTGATATGGTTCACCTTGGAAGGGCCACAAATGCCACTTATTTGTAGATATACATTCTATATAATTCCAAGAATTCTAATTTATTAAATCAAAGGATGTGTTTTTTAAGGCAAATCAAATACTTGGGCTCAATCCAATATTGATACTTTACTTATGATGACCCATTATTACACCCACATCATATATGTACAGGTAAACCTTGGTTCAAAGAAATCTAGCTTAGGATAAAGTAGGTAATGTCAGATAGGTATCCAGGGTGAACCTGGGTTGATATTTATTATTTATTTATTTCTTATCTTTTATTTTTATTAGAACAATTCTTATTATATATGCACAAACTGGATTGTTCTAGACATCATTAGTGGTGGCCTACAGAGTATATCTCACACACTACTTAGGCCTCCCTTATTACTCGAGTAGACATTAAGAATATAGGTATAGATTTAGGGAAGCAGTCATCTTTTGATGCTTGATTTTCAATTCTAGGATGAAGTATGAGAGAATACGACTGAACCTATACTCATGATTCTAGTAGAGTAATCGATTGTTATTTTTTCGTATTTTTGTATAGTATATGGTATATGCATGTTTCCATTATATCATGCGTAACTTGTTTTTGTTATAGCTACAAGACTTCATCATCATCATTTTTTATCTATTTATGATTCAGATTCCCCATATTTATTTATATTTATAGTTAAATATTTCCATTGTTTCTTATTTATTACTATTTACGCTATTTACCATTATCATTTACCATTGTGCCACAATTTGAATCCTGAGAGAATAGTCTCCCCACAAACACACCCTAGGCCCTCGCTTCTAGTCATCATCCACTAGTGTATCGGGAGGTATTCTTGAGGTCTTGTGTCCAACCATCATGGGGAACCACTTAGTGACTTCCTAGGTGAGGTGACAAAAAGTGGTATCAAATTTTTCATTTTTTACTATTTGGGAATTATACATGAGACTAGGATATAATAGAATTTTTTACTGAGCATGTTCCTAAGAGTATCTAACTCATGCATTGGGAAACCCAAATTACCGAGGATGGGTTGTTGTTGTTATTGGTTTATTCCTATTATAGTTGTACTAATTTTTCTATTGGGTGAACAGTTGTTTTGTGAGGTTATTAATTGTTAATATTATTATTATGGTTTTACTTTTTCCTTATCATGGTATGGAAAGTAGGTAGTATCTCATGAATCATTATAGGCACTTTAGGACTTATATACCAAGCATTTTTTTATGCCATGTCTACTTTCTGTGTGAATTATATGATACATATAGTTAGTGTATGGATTATTATAAGTAGTAATGTGCTAATGTTTCTTTTAGGGATAAAATAACAAGATTAATTGAAGTTTTCATATCAATATAAATGGGATTTTACTACATATATTGATTATAAAACCAAAATTAACCAATTATTCCATGTTTCATCCATGAACCATTGGTTGAATGGACTGAAATGTTAATTGATTGGGTTACATGAATGTTTATTATAATTTATGAAGTGTGTACATCTATAAATTGAGAATAGTGATTCATTTAATCAAACCATTATAATTGACCTTTTACATCCTAATGTTTGATGTAAAGGTTAGGTTATAGTTATGTGAGAGGTCAAATGTAATTTATAGAGTATGGTCCTTTATAAATTGGGAATTGTGACACATATAATTGGACTATGATATATATATTCATATAAATAAGGATGAAATTAAATAAATTTAAAATTTAAATTAAGTGGTTACAATTAAATGGGGATGTAAACTAAAAAATAAATGATTTTTCCTATAAATAATGAAATTGAAATATCATATATAAGAATCGTTGTAATGTGCAGTGAGACCTTGACCCTAAACCAACCGTAGTATTGGGAAGTAGGAAGTGTCTCATGTGGTCCATTGCGATCTTTATTATCACCTAGACCTAGAATTAAGACAAGGTTTAAATGTGTGACTCGTTATAAAAGGCTATGTATCTATCCTTTCCTTATTTCATTAATCCTATTTGCTATTGAATCTTATTTTAGGCATGAATTCAGAATTTTAGAGCTATTCCACCATGACTGTAACACCCCAAGCTTCCATGGTATGCTCCTCTTTGAATAATAGAGCAGCGTGTGTTGTACGCAACCTCGAGTTCTAACACACCGCGACCAAT
This sequence comes from Viscum album, assembly GCA_963277665.1. NCBI lineage: Eukaryota > Viridiplantae > Streptophyta > Magnoliopsida > Santalales > Viscaceae > Viscum > Viscum album. The sequence goes on along the minus strand of OY728126.1, from coordinate 794,125,324 downwards.
AAAAGTAGCAGTTATGAATAGTAATAACCACTTTTTTAAATTATATATATATTACATTTCAAAATGTACTTCATTTTTGGATTCGTAATATCGAAATTAGCCTATGTTGAATTTTTGGTATTTTTCTGAGAACTTCCAATTTTTTATGAATAGTGAAAAATACTTAAAAACAACTTTTTAAATCAAAATAATTTATAGTGATAACTTATAATATTGAGTGGTTTTAAAGTATAATTAGAATATATTTTTACTATTTTATCCAATGGTGGTCATTATAATTAATTTCACTTTGAAATTGGACATAAACAATTGTCAATCTTTTGATATATATTATTTCTTAAAAACACGCTATTTGTTGTGACAGCGGGAATTAATTATAAAATTAATTAATGCAACTTATATGTTTGGAATTTTTTAAAATAGACATCATTTTTGGATTCAGAATATCAATTATATCTTAGGGTGAAATTTTGGCATTGTTCTAAAAAACTTCAATTTTTGATGAATAGTGAAATCACTAAGTGGTAGTTAAATAACTGATTTTTCGTTTAAATGAAACATTACCACTTCTGTGATTTTATTTTCAAAAATCAGACATACATGGTTTTCATTAGGATGTAAAATTTGGTTCAATGGGATTAAAATAATATTTTGGTGAATAGTAACTTTTAAGTTTAATTAATCGCGATTAAAGGTAATTAGTGAAATTTAAGGTAAAAATAGTATTATAAAAATATAGAATGACCATTACACATGTAAAACCACTATTTTATGTGTCATGTCCGACCAAGACAATCCATGAGTCAACTTGGGGACCCCATGGAGCCACTTTGGTAGGAAAAGGACATAAATAAATTTTTATTTAATGTTAAAATAAAAAGGTCACAAATAAGAGTTGTTTTACTAAAACAATTTTTAAATGGGGTTATACAAGTAATATTTTTTACTATAAATACTCATTAGAAATCTAAAACAATTTCATACATCATGATATTTGTTTTATAATTTTTAGACCATAAATAAATTAAATTATTTATGACACCATGATGATGCAGTGATTACCTCATTAATTAACGATTTTAATAAAATGGAAGAATAATGTAAAATATAAGCCTTACACTTGTCCAAAGCCTATTGGATGAGAATATTTAGAACCCTTATCACCTTATACTCAAAATATATAATTTTGGGACCTTTATAATCAGAAAAATCATTTCATAATAATGTACCATTTCAATCATTCCAAGAGTGCCCCTCCTCTCCTCTTATAAAAGGCCCCCACCTCTACCACATTATTCAAACTTTAAATCCATTTTTCTTGGCCAACCTCTGCCCAAATACTCTCCCAACTTCCCTCCCTTACTCCTAGAAGCCTCACTTTGGTCATAATGCTTCCCAAGTAAGCCTTTGGCTCAAATCAAAAAGAGTTACCCGATTTTAAGGTAATGTCTTCTCTTGTGTTCTTTTATTTTATTTTTCTTCTCCAACCCCCTAAAAAAAATTTATTCGTTTCTTTTGAAACAACACCAGTATCCTAAATATACTAGGATGTTGTTATAAGAAGTATTAGAGCTACACTTACACACACCTACATCTAATGGTTAAAGAACATACTGTTTCGGTGGATGGTGAATTTTTTCCTCACGAAACGATGATTGTTCAACACTCATATAACACCTATAATGGTGGCCATTATGATGACACTATTTTTATATATGATATATATTATGTTTTTGTTTTCCTTATGATTTTTTATTTTTCATTTATGGAATACCTTTATGGTTTCCATTATGGGTAAACGCGATATTTTCATTTTAGGAAGTGCGGACTACCGCCCCCTCAAAGTGATTTGAATCGTTAATACCATATGTGGGATGTATAAAGGATGGAGTAAATGGTATTATACACTATATTATACTGGAATTATATTATACATTTATATAATTATTATTTCATTCCATTAAATACGAAATATAAATGAAAGTAGCATTCATGTGTACGTACGGCTTACCATCTCCATGAACGATGCATTTCATTTCTTACCTCTAAATGTTACGTAATATTATGAATGAATGTATATACTGGATATATATGATATATATGATATATACATCATGAATATAATTCTGGATATAATGGATATTTTACCACATGAACAACTTGTAATTATAAGAAGTTTATTTTTGACTCAAGTACCAAAGATCGACAAAACAACCGTTTTTAACTTAAATAATTACATAATGTTAATAACATGGTAATAAGTGATATAAAAGGAATAAAAAACATGAAGAAGTTTCTTAAGAAATTATAAATTAACTCTAGTTTATTATTCAGGAGGTTAAAGAATGGTCGAGTCAAGACAGGACGCAAGGTAAGGGAACTTCTTAACCCAATTTTCGTTCTTTGGGTTAATCTCCTACTTTCAAATTATGTCATGATATTATTATATTCTATATTGTATTTATAATTTCATTATGTTTACTTATAGTGAATACTCCTAATAGATCTATTTTATTTAAAAAATGATCTTTGTAAGGGAATTCGTCTCAATATCCTTTCATTGAGGCATACTTTGTTTTATACACAACTTACTTTTATATGGTGTATAAACCCCTTTGACTTTTATGTTTATTCAAAAGGTATATTTTTATATGAATCATTTTACTAAACGACAAAAAGGAATGTTTTTTTGTCGTACGTTTGTGGAAACAATGACTTCTTCGCCGCCATGACCATTATTTGAGTTTCGACTTCCTCTGCAAGCCATAACCTTTTTTAAATGATTTAAAAAAAGAGAGAGAGATATTTCTCCCAAATGAATGAAAATCCAGTGAAAATTTGTATGTATTTAACGCAATCTTAAAATTGTTTTCAGAAAACCCAACTCTCGAGTGTGGTAGACAGGAAGGGATTGGGCGTGGACCTATCATGGCATGTAATTAGTCGAGCAGTCTCAGAATTAGTTATTTTGTTTTCAGAAGATTGCATAATGTTTTCAGAAAAACACTAGAGTATATTTGAGCAATTTTAAATGTAAGTATCTTCTAAAAATCGAACTGGTATTTTGATACCGCAACTAATTTCAAATGGTATATTAAAAAATGGTATTCCTAAATGTTTATATACCGTTTTTCATATAAGGAATGCATTGGACTTAATAAGTGATGGGTGGAGCCCGCTATAGCTCCTCGATGTATTGGTAGGTCTCATGAGACAAACTAGTGTCTTGGCACGAGGCCTTGAAAAAATATTATTTGTTGTCTTGGCACGAGGCCTTGGCTACGTGGTTATGATAGTCTTGCATTATGCATTCCATCATTATGAAAGTGGTTATTGATATTTCATGTGAATATTAGACCAGTAGAATATCCATGTGAGTAAGTAAATGGCATTATTTCATTTTAATTTTTCCATATTATGCTAAAGTTCATGTTTAAAAGGCTTTTGTTTTAGTTATACATTGCCTTAAATGTTAATGTTTGTTTATGAAATCATCTGTTATATTGTTATCCTTACTGAGAATCTGAGCTCACCCCTTTCAATGTTTTAATATTTTCCAAGATGTGAAGAAGTATTTTATGAATGACCTGCAGGGATAGTCATAAGAGGATATGAGTGTGGACTATGAAGACTTTGTTATTAGTTTTTCACTTTATGATGTAATGTAAGACTTATGAATGTATCTATTGTTTCCAAGGCTTCTAAACTAATCGGTCTTTCGAGACATGATCTTTTGTGATCATGTCAATGTTACAAAGTAATGCACCAACTCTGGGTAGCTGGGGTCGGGGCGTTATAGTTGGTATTAGAGGTAGTTTAGTACTAACCTTGGAAGCTAGATTTAGATAAACTCTGATTAGATCACATATCCCGAAGATAGACTTTAAGGATTAGTATAGAAGAACTTCCTAGAATTTTGGTATTATTTAGATTTTGTGAGTTTTCCGAGCAATACATCCCTGTCTGGATACGAGCAGGTAGAGGCGGCTCTAGCACAGATGTACCTAGGGGTAAAACCCGAAAACACCGCTTTGAGCTAGACTTGAACGGGAACTGGTGCAGGACAGCGGGCCTTGCTGCACTCTTGGTTACGACACTCTCGGGGGATATGCTTAAGATAATTCTCATTTTCTTTGCAAACCACTATGAAGGGTTGTGAGTATATACTTCCTCAAAGAAATTGTTTTTATGATTATGGATTATATCCATAAATAGTTCAATTTATGTTAAGTATTTTACAAGTATGGAATTATGTATTTTTATTCGTAAACTAATCTAGTTTATGCCATTATTTAGAAATGTCGCCTAGTGGAAGGAATGGAAACTGTATCAATGCACACACTCCATGTAGGGATTGCCCTCCTGCTCAAGATAATTATTGTGAAGCTGGAGATACAACTAGTGCTGATCAACTCATTACCATACTGGGACAACTCACTCAGGTTATGAATAATAAACTTACTCGTATGGAGCACTGTGATTCGCAACATGGAGGATCAATGTTAGACTGCTTCATGAGGCAACAACCGCAAACATTTAATGTGGGTATAAATCCATTAGTAGCTGAGCAATGGATAAACTCCTTAGAGAAAATATTCCACGCCTTGGGGAGTATCGAAAGGGAGAAGGTTGTCATTGCAGTCTACCGCCTCACTGGAGATGCCGATCAATGGTGGTCATTGATTAAAAATACAAAGGAAGATGAAGAAGTATCAAGTATGGAATGGAGAGAGTTCAAAGATATTTTCTTATAAAAATACTTTCCACATGACCATCGAGCAGATAGGGAAAGGAAATTTCGGAGTATGAGACAAAAGGAGGATGAGAATGTCGCAAAGTATGAGGCTAACTTTACAAGGTTACCGAGGCATGCCGCAGATTATATACGTAACCCAGGAAGTAAGATTGATCGTTTTTTGATGGGTTAAAACCATTTCTCCGTCGAGCATTAGTCTCACAAACCTTCTCGTCGTATGAATATATTGTCTCATGTGCTATCAAGACGGAAAAGGAATTCTCTAAGTCTTATGACAAAAAAGTAAAGCAAGATAAGAAGAGAACAGTGGAACAAGAGACGGATAAAGGGAAAAAGGGAAAGAAGGATTTTCCATTATGTGATAATTGTGGGAAGAATCACCTCGGTGCTTGCCTAAAAGGAATGAGAGTTTTTATAAATGTGGAGAAAAAGGTCACCAGGATTGTGATTGCAAGGGAAAGAAAGAGGCTATCAATGTTGAATTCTATAATTGTAGGGGAATGGGGAATTATTCAAATGAATGTCCTAAGAGTCAGAGAAACATACATCAGAAAATTCAAAGGGATCAAGGACCATCTTATGTTGTTACTATAGTTGAAGCAGAATAATTAATGTATTGGTGCTTTTGGACTCATGGATTATATTCTTGTTATTAGAATAATGTGATATATATATATATAAGGATTGTACTGAAGTACTTGTTGATTTCATTAAGGTTTTAATATAATTAAGGTAATAATATTTTTGTATGTGATAATAAGAGAAACTTTACCTTGTTTGAGGAATCTGATGATACAATTGATTTTGGAATTTAGAGACCTTTTAGAGAAAGTCTGGACTGAGGTATTTTGGATAACTATAAAGGTTGGAATGGATTAAGTTGAACTTTGGATAGTATTGTTTAAGGTTAAAACATTTATGAAGATTATTTTTGGAATATTATAATACTATAGTTTTAGGAAAAGGACAACCTGCAGGGTGAGGCATAACCTGTCGCGTCGGACAAAGCTGCAGGAATCGAACCCACAACCATAGTGCGACATGCCTTTATTACCTACCACTAGCCTACAGGAAGTCCCTGGTTATTAAAAAATAGTTTTACTAATCTAAATGGTATGTGTTAATATTTTGAACCTTATACGATTAGGATAAATATAATATTTTTGAGTTCTATTATCTTTTTGAGTGAAAGATGAGTTTGTGGTAGAAATTAGTTGAAGGTTGAAACTCTACTTGTCAAGAATAAATATATATACCTATCTCTTATTCTATGAATAAATTAATTCTTAAACTTTAGTAAAGGGATATTAAAACAAAAAATGTGTTATCCTAATACCTTATGTCTTGTTGAACTGATAATATTTTAAATCATCAATGATTGATGGCTTTGAGGCCCTCAATTTTACAATTGTTTTTGATTGATGACCTCAATAACTCCCTACAAATATTTATGTTTTTCCTCCAATTATATATCTCTAATTTCCACCAATGATCTCCTTATTGAGATCATAATTTGGTGGTGACTTTTTCATTTCCCTTTCCCTCTTATTAAGGGTAAATTTTATTAACCTTATTTCGGATGTGGGTTTTCCACAAAGTTATTTTCTATTTTCAACCTTTTATTTTCAAAGAAAAATTTCAAATTGCGAGGACGCAATTTATTGAAGGAGGGGAGAATGTAACACCCCAAGCTTCCATGGTACGCTCCTCTTTGAATAATAGAGCAGTGTGTGTTGTACGCAACCTCGAGTTCTAACACACCGCGACCAATAAAAGTAGCAGTTATGAATAGTAATAACCACTTTTTGAAATTATATATATTTTACATTTCAAAATGGACTTCATTTTTGGATTCGTAATATCGAAATTATCCTACGTTGAATTTTTGGTATTTTTCTGAGAACTTCCAATTATTTATGAATAGTGAAAAATACTTAAAAACAACTTTTTTAATCAAAAATATTTATAGTGATAACTTATACTATTGAGTGGTTTTAAAGTATAATTAGAATATATTTTTACTATTTTATCCTATGGTGGTCATTAGAATTAATTTCACTTTGAAATTGGACATAAACAATTGTCAATCTTTTGATATATATTGTTTCTTAAAAACACGCTATTTGTTGTGACAACAGAAATTAATTATAAAATTAATTAATGCAACTTATATGTTTGGAATTTTGTAAAATAGACATAATTTTTGGATTCGGAATATCAATTATATCTTAGGGTGAAATTTTGGCATTGTTCTGAAAAACTTCAATTTTTGATGAATAGTGAAACCACTAAGTGGTAGTTAAATAACTGATTTTTCGTTTAAATGAAACATTACCACTTCTGTAATTTTATTTTCAAAAATCTGACATACATGGTTGTCATTAGAATGTAAAATGTGGTTCAATGGGATTAAAATAATTTTTTGGTGAATAGTAACTTTTAAGTTTAATTAATCGCAATTAAAGGTAATTAGTGAAATTTAAGGTAAAAATAGTGTTATAAAATTATGGAATGACCTTTACACTTGTAAAACCACTATTTTATGTGTCATGGCCAACCAAGACAATCCATGGGTCAACTTGGGGACCCCATGGAGCCACTATGGTAGGAAAAGGACATAAATAACTTTTTATTTAATGTTAAAATAAAAAGGTCACAAACAAGAGTTATTTTACTAAAACAATTTTTAAATGGGGTTATACAAGTCATATTTTTGACTATAAATATTAATTAGAAATCTAAAAAGATTTTATACATCATGATATTTGTTTTAAAATTTTTAGACATTAAATAAATTAAATTATTTATGACACCATGATGATGCAGCGATTACCTCATTAATTAACGATTTTAATAAAATGGAAGGATAATGTAAAATCTAAGCATTACACTTGTCAAAAGCCTATTGTATGAGAATATTTCTAACCCTTATCACCTTATACTCGAAATATATAAGTGTGGGACCTTTAGAATCCGAAAAAGCATTTCATAATAATGTAACATTTCAATCATTCCAAGAGTGCCCCTCCTCTCCTCTTATAAAAGGCCCAAACTCTACCACCTTATTCACACTTTCAAGACATTTGTCTCGGCCAAACTCTTCCCAAATACTCTCCCAACTTTCCTCCCTTAATCCTAGAAGCCTCACTTTGGTCCGAATTCTTCCCAAGGAAGCCTTTGGCTCAAATCAAAAAGAGTTACCCAATTTTAAGGTAATGTCTTCTCTTGTGTTCTTTTATTTTATTTTTCTTCTCCAACCCCCTAAACACTTTTTATTAATTTCTTTTGAAACAACACCAGTATCCTCAATATACTATGATGTTGTTATAATAAGTATTCGAGCTACACTTACACACACCTACATCTAATGGTTAAAGAACATACTGTTTCTATGGATGGCGAATGTTTGCCTCACGAAACGATGATTGTTCTACACTCATATAACACCTCTAATGGTGGCCATTATGATGAAACTATTTTTATATATGAAATATATTATGTTTTTTTTTTCTTATGATTTTGTATTTTTCATTTATGTCATACCTTTATGGGTTCCATTATGGGTAAACGCGATATTTTCATTTTAGGAAGTGCGGACTACCGCCCCCTCAAAGTGATTTGAATCGTTAATACCATATATGGGATGTATAAAGGATGGAGTAAATGGTATTATACACTATATTATACAGGAATTATATTATAAATTTATATCATTATGATTTCATTCTATTAAATATGAAATATAAATGAAAGAAGCATTCATGCGTACGTACGGCTTACCGTCTCCATGAATAGTGCATTTCATTTATTACCTATAAATGTTACGTAATATTATGAATGAATGTATATACTGGATATATATTATATATATGATATCTACATCATTAATATAATTCTGTATATAATGGATATTTCACCACATGAACAACTTGTAATTATAAGAAGTTTATTTTTGACTCAAGTACCAAAGATCGACAAAACGACCGTTATTAACTTAAATAATTATATAATGTTCATAACATGGTAATAAGTGATATAAAAGGAATAAAAAACTTGAAAAAGGTTCTTAAGAAATTATAAATTAACTCTAGTTTATTATTCAGGAGGTTAAAGAACGGTCGAGTCAAGACAGGACGCAAGGTAAGGGAACTTCTTAACCCAATTTTCGTTCTTTGGGTTAATCTCCTAATTTCAAATTATGTCATGATATTATTATATCCTATCTTGTATTTGTAATTTAATTATGTTTACTTATATTTAATACTCCTAATAGATCTATTTTATTTAAAAAATTGATCTTTGTAAGGGACTTCGTCTCAATATCCTTTCATTGAGGCATACTTTGTTTTATACACAACTTACTTTTATACGGTGTATAAACCCCTTTGACTTTTATGTTTATTCAAAAGGTATATTTTTACATGAATCATTTTACTAAATGACAAAAAGGAATTTTTTTTTTCGTACGTTTGTGGAAACAATGAATTCTTCGACGCCTTGACCATTATTTGAGTTTCGTCTTCCTCTGCAAGCCATAACCTTTTTTAAATGATTTAAAAAAAGAGAGAGAGATATTTCTCCCAAATGAATGAAAATCCAGTGAAAATGTATACGTATTTAACGCAATATTAAAATTGTTTTTAGAAAACCCGACTCTCGAGTGTGGTAGACAGGAAGGGATTGGGTGTGGACCTATCATGGCCTGTAATTAGTCGAGCAGTCTCAGAATTAGTTATTTTTCTTTCAGAAGCTTGCATAATATTTTCAGAAAAACACTAGAGTATATTTGAGCAATTTTAAATGTAAGTATCTTCTAAAAATCGAACTTGTATTTTGATACCGCAACTAATTTCAAACGGTATTTTAAAAAATGGTATTCCTAAATGTTTATATACCATTTTTCATATAAGGAATGCATTGGACTTAATAAGTGACGGGTGGAGCCTTCTATAGCTCCTCGATGCATCGGTAGGTCTCATGAGACAAACTAGTGTCTTGGCACGAGGCCTTGACAAAATATTATTTGTAGTCTTGGCACGAGGCCTTGGCTATGTGGTTATGATAGTATTGCATTATGCATTCCATCATTATAAAAGTGGTTATTGATATTTCATGTGAATATTCGACTAGTAAAATATCCATGTGAGTAAGTAAATGGCATTATTTCATTTTACTTTTTCCATATTATACCAAAGTTCAAGTTTAAAAGGCTTTTGTTTTAGTTATACATTGCCTTAAATGTTAATTTTTGTTTATGAAATCTTCCGCTATATTGTTATCCTTACTGAGCATCTGAGCTCACCCCTTTCAATGTTTTAATATTTTCTAGGATGTGAAGAAGTATTTTATGAATGACCTGCAGGGATAGTCAAAAGAGGATATGAGTGTGGACTATGAAGACTTTGTTATTAGTTTTTCACTTTATGATGTAATGTAAGAATTATAAATGTATCTAGTGTTTCCAAGGCTACTAAACTAATCGGTCTTTCGAGACTTGATCTTTTCTGATCATTCCAATGTTACGAAGTAATGCACCAACTCTGGGTAGCTGGGGTCGGGGTGTTACAATTACATCTTTAAGTCATGCACTAAGAGGGTGTTAACAACCATGCTCTAGAGGTGGTCAGCCCTAAGCCACCGGTATTACCTTCTATAGTTCCACATGTGGCACCTCTTATAGATCTTCAAATGGGAACTAATACCTAGTTCCGAGATAACTTTTTATACCTCATGAAATTTATACATGGATCTCTACAACCTGTCCCTACTATGGCATAGTTGACACAATAATTCCATTATCATCATCCTCCCACCTTCTTAGGGGATAACGTTCCTTATACTGCTGATTCATGGATGTAGTTCATGTTATTTGTCATTGATAATTTAGAGATGCCTCCAGAAAAGAGGGTTAATTTAGTTACTTATATGTTTTTTGATTCTAGTAAACATTGATGGGATATCACCACTGAGGTTGGATGTCATCAACATATGTCTTCAGTGGGATTTAAAATATCCTTTTAGCATTACTCTTTCTCCTAAATGTTGAGAGTTGACTGCGGTCAAGATTTTATGCACCTATAATAGGTTGGTATGTCAGTGATGGATTATTTACCTTGTTTTTCTAAGCTTTAATTTTTTTCAATGACACCAAACAGTAATGAGTTGATGACAGTAAGAAGTTTTGAAGATGTGATTTCATACACCATCTGATCATAGGTGAATGTTTTTAGGGTGACCATAATTTATGAGATAGTGAACCAAACCCTTATCATAGAGAGGAACCTGGGAGAAGTTGGCAATTTGATTTAGGGTGGTTTAGTTTTGATATGGGAGATGGTTTGTCTAGAGGCAAGAAGCATAATTTTGAGGGATCGCTTGGGGGAAATTCCATCTATATGAAACACACTAATAGCTATGTGGTGTGTCACTAGTGTGGTAGGTCAATACATAAGAATCCCTAGTTTATGAGGAACCCAATTGAGTTTTGATCTTATGGAAGGATGGGTCACTTCATCATTTCTTCCATGTTTTTATTCAAGTTTCTAGCGAGAAGGGATTTGAACCAACATTGCATTCACGTACAAAATCCATAACTTCGTGTCAGGATGAGAGCTGGTCTAATATCAGATGATCAGTCCAAGGAAGTAGTCTTGTTCAAGGTAATGAGAATTCAAACGTCTAGTTCCATTTTATAGGACTTGATTAGGTTAGTTAAGGTACATCTTAGGGTCTTGGATCAGTCCATATCAATGAAGTGTAACCTACACCTGAGGAGCATAGTCCAAGGCCTTATACAGTATGAGGTACTATTCTAGAAGACTCTTCCTTAGTTTATATTTTATTTTATATAGGTAAATAATAATATGTTATATATATGGAAATTATGGAAAGTCTAGTCCAAGATATAGAGTCCTTATGTAGCTTGATGACTCTAAACGCACCGTCAGGGGTTCAATCAGAGAGTGTACACTAGTGTAAGAAGCACCACATTATGATAGGTTGGTATCATTTCTTATGGAACTTATTTTTTTCCCAATATTACTAGCTTCAACATCATTATTGGAATGTACTAGCTGGTACATCACCATTCCCATGTTGATTTCTATCCTCAAAGTGTGTCCTTTACATCACCTAAGGTAAGGGGTTATATTTATAAGGGGAAATGGGGTGTCCTGATGAGTCATGCTAGACCTGAGCATCGTGGGCTAGGTAGAGTGATAGTCCAAATGGACAGCCTCTTTATTAGAAATTAAGGAATGTAGTGTAAATAATTCCCTCCTGTGGTGGATCATTTTATATACATATTCCCTAAAAATTTATCTGGTTTTCCTAATATGAGAGAGGTAGAGTTCACCATTGATATAGTTCTAGGAGCAACACCAAGTTTCATTAATCCTTATAGTATATCACTTATAGAGCTCTAGGAACTGAAAACACATTTGGAAGACTTAGAGGGAAAAGATTTTCTATAAACTAGTATTTTTGTGGGTTTCACATAGCCTTTTCACCAATAAGGTGAGAGGTACACTTATATTGTGCATGTATTACCATAATTTGAACCAATTTATGGTTAAAAACAAGTATCCACTACCTCATATAGATGATGAACAACTCTAAGGATCGATTTTTTTTCTCTATGTTTGACTTGAGTTTGGGCTACCATCATCTTTGTGTGAGATGGTCAGATATACGATGTACAATATTCCACAGTATATAAGGCTTGTATGAGTACATGGTTTTTTTGTTCATCCTTGTGAACATGCCCTCTATTTTCATGGATTTGATGAATCGGGTTTTCCACCCATATCTGGATTCATTTGTGATGGTCTTCATGGAATTCATCTTGGTGTATTCACATGCTTGACATGACTATTACAAATATCTTGAGATGATGATGAATACATGAGAGAGCACTAGAAATATGTTAAGCTCAAAAAATTACACTTTGGGATTGATAAGTTTCACTTCATAGGTCACATCATTTCATAAGTCAGAGTGTTTGTTGACCCAAAGAAGGTGAGCACCATAATTTCTTGGGAGTAGCCTAAGAATTTATTTAATATATGTAGTTTCATGGGGTTGGAATGATATTAAAAGGGATTCATACATTACTTATCATGCCTAGAAGCGCCTCTTATGGGATTGACTAAAAAGGGTGTGATTTTTTTCTTGTCCAAAGATTGTGAGGTATCCTTTCAAGAGTTAAAAGGGATACTGACATCAATACCAATCCTAATTTTTTCATATCTAGGTAGAAGTTATATTGTTTACTATGAAGCTTCATGAATTAAACTAGGAGTAGTTCTAATGTAGGGAGATCAAGTTGTAGAATATAGGCCCTTCCATTTAATACCTCATGAGTAGAACTAACATATTCATGATCTTGCACTAGTATCCATGGTTTACTCTTTATGTTTTGGAGACATTATCTATTGGGTAAGCAGTTATTTGTTTTCACGAATCAAAAAAAAAGTCTCAGATATATCTCCACATAGTGTGACTTGAATATCAGGTAGCACATGTGGATAGAATTCCTACAGTCATTTGATTTTGAGATTTCCTATACACTCAAAAAGGGTAATGCAGTAGTTGACACAATGATCCTAAAGACTCAGACATAGGCATCTAGGAGGTTAATAGTGAGTGGAAGTTGATAACTATTTCTTCTAAGATGCACCTAGAGGTTCAGGAGTGTCATGGGAAAATTATTTTATTATATTTAGCAATGACATAAACCCTTTTGGAATGGATGTGAATGAGATAGACTTCAGACCCTTAGGGCCTCATCTTTAGGGAGAGTGTCCCAAGTGAAAGCATGCCATTTAGTTAGGTTGTTCGTGATAATGAGATCTCGCACTTCCACGAGCATGTTTGGGTGCCTATGGACATATAGAAATAGTTAATGTAGGAATATCATGCTTTTATTTGCATATTTTACCCAGGAATTAACAAGATGTAATGAGACAGATGTCATTTGTATTGGTGGCCAAGTATGAATAGGAAGATTTTGGGTTTTATCACTCGATGTTCCAACTGTCAGCAAGTAAAGTTGAAGAACCATCTAACTACTAGACTATTATAGCCTATATCTATTATGGAGTGGAAATGTAATAATTTCATCATGGATTTTATGATGGGATTTCTGATATCCCCTCAAGGTAGTGATGTAGATTGTTTAATCATCAATAGGTTAACCAATGTCTCACACTTCATACCTATCCAAGATAACTTCTTAGTTGATGATCTTAGGATTATTTATATTCTAGAGATTTTACACCATTATGGTGTTTCTTATTATATCTTATCAGACCAATACATCAGGTTTAAATCATAGTTCTGGTAGGGTTTACAGAAGGAATGGGGTTCACAGGTACTCTTGAGTACAACTTATAACTCTCAGACCAATGTGATATCAGAGTATACGATAAGGGTTATTAAAGGACATCATCTTGGTATGTATCCTTTATCTTAGATGTTATTAGTAGAAACATATACCTCCTATTGATTTTGACTATAATAAAATATTTTAGGAAACAATTCTGATGGATCCTTATGAGTCCCTTTACGGTAATCCACTCAATTAACCTCTTTAATTGAAAGAGGTAGGTGAGGTAGTGTTACTGGGTCCTCATCTCATTAAGGATACTTCCAAAAAGGGATAATTGAGTATGAAATGTATGGATATATATCATTCTAGGTAGAATCATATATTGATCATCATTTTCGACCTCTAGAGTTTGAGGTGGGACATTAGGACTTTCAATATGTTTTTCCTAGATTGGGTTATAGATGGATTCAGATATAGGTAAATCTATTTCCTTGTTATTCCAGTAGTTTTTAGATCATGGATATTTGGGACTATATCTTATCATTTGTATTTATTTCATAGGTATCATTCCATGCATGATTTATTCCATGTATCTTAGCTTTTCCATTGTCATTATGACCCCACTCATTTATTTTATCCTAAGGAAATTATGTTGTAGGTAGATGTGTCCTTTGAGAAGAATATGATATATATCATTGATTACAGCAATAAGGCCCTTTTTGGAAGGTCAGTTAGTCTATTCTGAGTGCTATGGAAGCATTACCATGTACAGTATGAGACTTAAGAGAGAGGGGTTGATGTATATGCTCAGTGGATGAAACTTTTCTCATAAGATTCTTTACCACCCTCGAAATGGAAACTTGAGGACAAGTTGTTTTAAGTAGGATAGGTTGTAACATCCTGTATTTTCAATGAGGTATGTTTTCTTTCAGTTTCTTATAAATCCTCATTGATTTATCCTTTCAGATTAGTCTGTGGGGACTGGGACCTGAGGTCGGTTAGATGCTTCTATAAAGGAAGAGGCGAAATTGCTGGAGGATAGTTATAGGCTAAATACACATCATGTATTATAAATACATGACATGTATTTATAATACTTGATGTGAACTTATCAAGAAATACCCCTTGCATGTCATGAATTTTTATTTCCCTAGAAGGGAATAAAACAAAACATCACATGGTGTTTAATGCATTTACAATAAAAGTAATTGAGTATTTCTTGGGAGAATGGACTTGAGAATTACATGAAATATAATGAATTTACATGTCGTGTAAATGACAGGACCAATTTTTACAAAATGGATAGATCCCCCTTTTTTATTTCAATGGTTTCTCTTCTTCTCTCTCGCAGAAGGAATAGCGTGCGAGATCTCCTCCCCATTCCTAACTTGTTAAGTCAAAATGTGTTTCTACTTTCCCATTGATCATTTTGTTTTGGAAATAAAAAATTACATTGTCTTTTTATATATGTTGTTTTCTCATCATAATCAAATATATCATAACCAGATATGTTTTTTACATTTTAATCATATGTTCTTGTTCTACATCGTAACCAGATATGTTGTTTTACAATCGTAATCACATCTGATGTTTTTTAACCATATGTATCATAATATTGTTTCAAATTGTTTTCATTTCATGCATCCTAACTAGGAATCATAACCATTCATCATAACTATGTACTATAACCATGCATCATATCCATGCTAAGCATCGTAACTGTGTTATGAATTGTAATCATGATATGAATCATAACCACAATATGCATTGTAACCACGATATGCATCGTAACTACGATATGAATTGTAAACACATTAAGAATTGTAACTGTGTTATGTATCGTAACCCTGATATAAATCGTAACCACAATATGCATTATAACCATGCATCTTAACCATGTTATACATCATGATAATGATATGAATTGTATTCATGTCATGTATCATAATCATATATTGTATCCATGATATGCAACATAGCCAAGTTATGTATCATACCCATGTATTACTTCCATACCAAATACATTTTTTTCATCATACTCATTTCTTACTCCAATACTGAATACATGTTTTTCATAATACTCATTTCTTAATACTTTTGTATTTACTATCTTTTAACCAAAATGATTTTGTGAAGTTAGTTAGATACTAATCAAAATGATATCTTGTATTCTGTTTGTTTTGACTGTTATAAAGCCAGGTGTCCAAATCCCTCTGAATTTTCTGAAGAAATATGACCGTTAGATGAAATGTGATAGTTGGGACCTGAGGCCTATAATAGGAGGTCATTATAACTAGAGAATAACGAATTTTTCATCCTCTAAGTTCAAGATATAGACTTTGTGACATCTCTCTTGCTTTCAATGAAATACTTCAAATTACCATACATGAATGACTTATTCCTAGTTCTTGTATTTCAATAAGTGATTTGTTTTTTTGTGGCCGATCATTTTGATGATGATTAAGGGATTCTAGGGATAGGAAGATAGTGTTACCGATCATCGTATCGAGGGATTTTAAATATTTTAAATACAGAGGTGTCGATTGCCTTCCTAATCGAGGGATTTTGTGGGTAGAAAGATAGATGTTCCAATCATTGTATCGAGGGTTTACCCAGGTGGTGGTAAGACAGACCTTTAATCCTAGGTCAAAGGATACCCAACTCTTTGGTAAAAAATAATTATAATACTTTTACTATTCTTATACTATATTTAATAGAAAGGGGATCATTTTGTTTCTTCTTTATATTCATATTCATTTCTATTATAATTGTTTTATATATGATACACTCATTAAATATTTTATTAAAATATTCTACAAGTTTTATGGTAGAATCATTTACATTTGTTTTACTCTGATCATTATATTCAATTCAAATACAATTGTTTTAATAACCTATCATATCATATCATATCATATCCATCAGATCCAGGACCCATATATTCATTTTTATTGGTGGTGAATTGTATTAGTTTAATAGATATTAAACTATTTTCATCCTTAAGAGTTTAAATTCAAATTTTTTAAACCTACATTTCACCCCCCCCCCTGTATTGGGCCATCTCATACACATTTATATCTATATTTCGATCCAATAATTGTTATCAGAGGAGGTTTCCACTGATTTTTTTTACTTGATTTATTTAGTTTTGTAAGATAGTTATATTATTATTATAAACCCTTTGTTTATAATTACTTACTACACTAATGTGTGGAGTGGAAAAGTGTTGTATTATAATATGGCAGGAATGAATAGTGGATCAATTGACAATATAAACCCAATTAGACCACCTATTTTGAGGAAAATTATTACGAATACTTGAGAGATTGAATGAATAAATTTATTATGAATAATGGAGTGGATAATTTTGTGATTCTCACTGGAGATTACAAAATTCCAAATAAGGAATTCAGAACCTTTATAGACCAAGAGAAACTAGAATATCAACTGAATTATAAGGTATGGAATACTCTGTTATGTTCTATGACTAGGAATATATATAGTCAGATATCTTCATGCAAATTATCCAACTATATCTGGAAGAAATTGGATGTCACGCATTTTGGTACATCTAATGTTATAGAAACAAGAAGATCCATTCTCTAATCTGAATATCATGTTTTTGTTTTTCCTTATGGAGAACCGGAATGCAAGATTCAAAAAAGATTTATGAAATTTGTTAACATCCTTCAATCTATAAGAGAAAAAGGTTGTGATGATGATGTTATTGTGGAAAAGGTAATTGATATAATTCCCAAAAAGTAGGAATAAAAAAGGACATATATTGATGAGAACATAAAAGTTACTCAAATCACTCTTGATGAATTATTTGGTACTCTCTTACAGCATGAGACAAAAATAAAAAGATATGAAGATTTTAATAAGAAGAATAATGGTAATGGAAGTGTAGATTTTAATACTACATCTAAAGACAATACACTAGAAAGGGTAACAAGATCCAAATCTAAGAAAGATATTGTTATATCAGAATCTAGTGAAAGTGGTCATTCAGAGAATGAATCAGCCAATATTTCTTGAAGGATGAACTAGATTGTGGGAAATAAAAAATTTCAGTAAATATTAAAAAATAAATATTGAAAGGACCAGAAAGACTCCGAATTAACTAGTTATGAATGTAAAAGAGTAGGTCATATTTTACTAGATAGTCCTTTTCTTAGAAGAAAATACCAAAAGGATAAATTTTTTTAAAGTGACAAGAAAAGGTATAACAAGTCTAGGACAATTAATTTCTTGAAATAAAATGATACTTGGAGTGAAAGTGGTGGTAATTCTTCAAAAGAATCTTTAGAATATAAATCTTCTATTCTGAATAATATAGGACTTATATCCAGACTACCTATTCAAAATCATTGTCTCATGGATAAGGTACACAATGTAGAATCTCTTACAAATGTATCTTTAAATTCCAATTACCCTGATGGGAAATATTATTACTCTTCGGATGAAGAATCTTTCTCAACAAAGGATAATTTACCTTCTTTTGAAAAAGTATCTAGATTTTCAAAACTACTTGAGAATGAGAATTTCAAACTAAAGAAAAATATGGAAAAGGAAAATTCTAGATTAACTATCCTTACAAAAGAGTTATCAGATATTTCAAAATATATTGATCATAAAACTCTTGATTTTGAAAATATTTCAAAAAAATCTAGAATAAAAATCTGAGAAGGATATACTTTCTAAGGACCTTGGAAAAAAATTAGAGAAAAATGTTTTTGAATCAAAAAACTATTTTAGAACAAATTCTTGTGAGAATGAAAATTTAGTCATTAGACTAAAATCTGAAAATTTTTCTCTTAAAAAACTTTTATCAAATTTCACTAATGGAATGAAAGAATTTGATATAATGTATTCTCAACATCATCCTCTAGGGAATAGTTCTTGAATTGGTTATACTCATTCAAAACTATTTTATAGTCATAACTATTTTTTCCCCAAAGTGATCCATTCTGCACCAAGTGTCAATGTGGTGGACATTGCGAAAGATACTATTCTCCTAATATAACTCAGTATTTAGGATTTCATAAAGCTCACTTTACAATAAAAATGTGGATTCTTAATGTTCTTTTATCTAACATTTCTAGATCCAAACAAGTTTGAGTTTTGAAAAAATAACTGTTTCTTTTTTAGGAAAACAAAAAGAATGCCAACAACAAGAATATTTCATACATGGATAGTGGATGTTCTCGACATATGACTGGAAATAAATATTTATGTGGAAAGATTATTGAAATGAAATTTGGAAGAGTGACCATCAGAGATAATGCTCAAGGAAGGATCATCGGTATAGGTAATACTGTTCTTTTAGGAAATGTTTTATTTTCAAATGTTTTTTTGTTAAAGGTCTTAAGCACAACCTTATAAGAATAATTTAGTTATGTAATGAAGGTTACCTTGTGAATTTTAGGAATGATAAATGTTTAGTTCAAAATTCCAAGGTCGAATTCATTCTATCTTCCCATAGGCATGAGAATGTATACACACTTAACTTAGAAGACCTTAGGGTCCAATACTTACCTTGATTAAGTGCAATGGAAGAACAATCTTGGTTATGGCATAGAATGTTAGGAAACTGCAACCTTTGTAACCTTTGTAAACTCTAGAAGAAAAGATGTGTTAAGGATCTACAAGATTTTATAATTGATTCTTCAAAATTATGTGACCCATGTCAATATGGAATGAAACAAAAAACTAGCTTTAAATAAATTAATGATTTTTCAACTACCAATGCATTACAGTTAGTGAACATGGATCATTTCAGTCCTATAAAAACTGGAAGCATTGGAGAAAAATACAATGTATTTGTTTTAGTTGATGACTACACCAGATTCACATGAGTTTATTTTCTAGTAAATAAATCTGAATCCATTTTCTATTTCAAAACATTTATATCCCAAGTTAAAAATTAGAAAAACCTACCACTGATAATTATTCAAAGTGATCATGTTGGAGAATTTTGAAATTCGTATTTTGAAACATTTTTTAGTAATAAAAGTATTAATCACACCTTTTCAACTCCATGAACCCCTCATAAAATAGTGTTATTGAAAGAAGAAATCATATTCTTCAGGAAAAGACAAGAACCATGTTGAGTGAATACTCAATTGCTAAGAATTTTTTAGCTGAAGTAGTAAGTAATACATGTTATACTATAAATCGAGTTTTAATTAGAGATTTTATTAATAAAACACCTTATAAATTATATATTTTCCAAAAACCTAAATTTTCTTACTTTAGAGTATTTGGATGAAATATATTCAAATTTAATACTAAATATAATCTACATAAATTCACACTCAAATATGATGAAGTAATATTTCTAGGTTATTCCACTACTTATAAGGCTTATTGAGTTATTAATAAAAACTCTTATACTGTTGAGGAAACAGTTCATGTTAAATTTGATGAAACTGGTCCATTTGTTTTTAAACAAACCCTTCCCACATCAATAGATGTGTTTTTATAAACTGATTATCACGCTTTTATTGAAAACTATTATGAAAAGGAAAATACTCAAGAAAAGGTTTTGGAAATATTAAACCTAGAAGACTTTCTATATAATATGGATGAACAGGTTTTACAAAACCCAAATCAATTATGTAACGCCCCGACCCCAGCTACCCAGAGTCGGTGCATTACTTCGTAACATTGGCATGATCACAAAAGATCAAGTCTCGAAAGACCGATTAGTTTAGTAGCCTTGGAAACACTAGATACATTCATAAGTCTTACATTACATCATAAAGTGAAAGACTAATAACAAAGTCTTCATAGTCCACACTCATATCCTCTTCTGACTATCCCTGCAGGTCATTCCTAAAATACTTCT
Source organism: Viscum album (assembly GCA_963277665.1). NCBI lineage: Eukaryota > Viridiplantae > Streptophyta > Magnoliopsida > Santalales > Viscaceae > Viscum > Viscum album. The sequence continues at coordinate 794,104,390 of OY728126.1, read as the reverse complement.
TCACATCCTGGAAAATATTAAAACATTGAAAGGGGTGAGCTCAGATGCTCAGTAAGGATAACAATATTGCGGAATCTTTCATAAATAAACATTAACATTTAAGGCAATGTATAACTACAACAAAATCCTTTTTAAACTTGAACTTCAGCATAATATGGAAAAAATAAAATTAAATAATGCCATCTACTTACTCACATGGACATTCTGTTAGTCGAATAATCACATGAAATATCAATAACCACTTTCATAATGAGGGAATGTATAATGCCAGACATTCTGAAACATTTTTTCAAGGCCTCGGCCAAGACGTCTAAAATGATTAAGGCCTCGGCCAAAACCATAAATCAAATTGGGAAAGGTCCTCGTCCAATTCCACGTCTAGTTGTCTCATGAGACCTACCGATGCATCGAGGAGCTATAGCGGGCTCCACCCATCACTTACTAAGTCCAATGCGTTCCTTATATGAAAAATGGTATATAAACATTTAGGAATACCATTTTTTTAAAATACCAATTGAAATTAATTGCGGTATCAAAATACCAGTTTAATTTTTAGAAGATACTTACATTTAAAATTGCCCAAATATACTCCAGTGTTTTTCTGAAAACATTATGCAAGCTTCTGAAAACAAAATAACTAATTCTGAGACTGCTCGACTAATTGCAGGCCATGATGGGTCCACGCCCAATCCCTTCCTATCTACCACACTCGAGAGTCAGGTTTTCTAAAAACATTTTTAAGCTTGCGTTAAATACCTATGCATTTTCACTGGATTTTCTTACATTTGAGAGAAATATCTCTCTTTTTTTTAAAATCATTTAAAAAGAGTTATGGCTTGTAGAGGAAGCCGGAACTCAAATAATGGTCACGGCGGCGGAGAAGTCGTTTTCGCCGTATAAGTACAGAAAGAAAAACATTCCCTTTTTTCGTTTAGTAAAACGCTTCGTATAAAAAAGATTCATTTTGAATAAACGTAAAAGTCAAAGGGGTTTATACACCGTATAAAAGAAAATTTTATATAAAACCAAATATGCCTCAATGAAAGGAGATTGAGATGAAGTCCTTAAAAAGATAATTTTTAAAATAAAATAGATCTATTATGTGTATTCACTATAGGTACACATAAATAATGTAAAAATACAAAATAGGACATAATAATATCATGACATAATTTGAAAGTAGGAGATTAACCCAAAGAATAGAAATTGGGTTAAGAAGTTCCCTTACCTTGCGTCTTGTCCTGACTCGACCGTTCTTTAACCTCCTGAATAATAAACTAGAGTTAATTTCTATTTACTTAAGAACCTTTTTCATGTTCATTATTCCCTTTATATCACTTATTACCATGTTATGAACATTATGAAATTATTTAAGTTAATAACGATCGTTTTTTCGATCTTTGGTACTTGAGTCAAAAATAAACTTCTTATAATTACAAGTTGTTCATGTGGTGAAATATCCATTATATCCAGAATTATATTCATGATTTAGATATCGTATATATCATATATATACAGTATATACATTCATTTATTATATTACGTAACATTTAGAGGTAATAAATGAAATGCACCGTTCATGGAGACGGTAAGCCGTACGTACGCATGAACGCTACTTTCATTTCTATTTCGTATTTAATGGAATGAAATCATAATTATATAAATGTATAATATAATTCCAGTATAATATAGTTTATAATAACATTTACTCCATCCTTTATACATCCCACATATGGCATTAACGATTCAAATCACTTTGAGGGGGCGGTAGTCCGCACTTCCTAAAATGAAATTATCGCGTTTACCCATAATGAAAATAATAAAGTATGCCATAAATGAGAAATACAGAAGCATAAGTAAAACATAAACATATCATATATCATATATAAATATAGTTAAATATTAATGGCCACCCTTGAAGGTGTTATATGAGTGTTGAATAATCATCGTTTCGTGAGGCAGAAATTCGCCATCCACAGAAACAGTATGTTCTTTAACCATTAGATGTAGGTGTGTGTAAGTGTAGCTCGAATCCTTCTTATAACAACATTATATTATATTGAGGATACTTGTTTTGATACAAAAGAAATTAATAAAAAGAGTTTAAGGGGTTGGATAAGCTAAATAAAACAAAACAACATTAGAGAAGACATTACCTAAAAATCGGGTAACTCTTTTTGATTTGAGCCAAAGGCTTCCTTAGGAAGAATTATGCCCAAAGTGAGGCTTCTAGGAGTAAGGTAGGGAAGTTGGGATGGTATTTGGGAAGATTTTGGCCGATCCAAATGGCTTGAAAGTGTGAATGAGGTGGTAGAGGTGGGGGGGCCTTTTATAAGAGGTGAGGAGGGGCACTCTTGGAAAGTAAGGGAATTTTACATTATTATACAATGATTTTCGGATTTTAAAGGTCCCACACTTATATAATTCGTGGATAAGGGGATAAGGGTTCTAAATCTACCCATCCAATAGTCTTTGGACAAGTGTAAGCCTTGGATTGTACATTATCGTTTTATTTTATTAAAATCGTTAAATAATGAGGTCATCGCTGCATCATAATGATGTCCTAAATAATTTAATTTATTTAATGTCTAAAAATTATAAAAAAAATACTATGATGTAGGAAATCTTTTTAGCTTTAAAATTACTATTTATAGTCAAAAATTTGACTTGTATAACCCCATGTAAAAATTGTTTTATTAAAACATTTCATGTTTGTGTCATTTTTTACTTTAACATTAAATAAAAGGTATTTATGTCATTTTCCAACTATAGTGGCTCCATGGGGTCCCCAAGTTGACCCATGGATTTTCTTGGTCGGCCATGTCACATACAATGAGGGTAGGACATGTGTCAATCTCATCTCATATTATTAAAACATTATTTTTACCTTAAACTACACTAATTACCTCTAATGGCGATTAAGAACTTAAAAGTTACTATTCACCAAAAATTATTTTAATCTCATTGAACCACATTTTACTTCTTAATGAAAACCATGTATGTCGGATTTTTGAAAATCAAATCACAGAAGTGGTAATATTTCATTTAAACGAAAAATCAGTTATTTAACTACCACTTAGTGGTTTCACTATTCATCAAAAATTGAAGTTTTTCAGAACAATGCCAAAATTTCACCCTAAGCTATAATTGATATTCCGAATTAAAAAATGATGTCTATTTTACAAAATTACAAACATATAAGTTGCATTAATTAATTTTATAATTAATTCCCGTTGTCACAACAAATAGCGTGTTTTTAAGAAACAATTTATATCAAAAGATTGGCAATTGTTTATGTCCAATTTCAATGTTAAATTAATTCTAATGACCACCATTGAATAAAATGGTAAAAATATATTCTAATTATACTTTAAACCCACTAAATAGTATAATTTATCACTATAAATTATTTTGATTAAAAAAGTTTTTTTTAAGTATTTTTCACTATTCATAAAAAAATTAGAAGTTCTCAGAAAAATACCAAAAATTCAACATAGGCTAATTTCGATATTCCAAATCCAAAAATGAAGTCCATTTTGAAATATAAAATTTCTATAATTTTAAAAAGTGGTTATTACTATTCATAACGGCTACTTTGATTAGTTGCGGTATTTTAGAACTCGAAGTTGCGTACAATGCAAGCTATTGCATTATTGAATGAGAAGTGTATCATGGAAGCTCGGGGTGTTACATTCTCCCCTCCTTCAATAAATTGCGTCCTCGCAATTTGAAATTTTTTATTTGAAAATAAATGGTTGAAAATAGAAAATACATTTGTGGAAAACCCACATCGGAAATAAGGTTAATAAAATTTAGCCTTAATAAGAGGGAAATGGAAATAAGAAAGTCACCACCAAATTATGATCTCGATAAGGATAACATTGGTGGAAATTAGAGACATATAATTGGAGGAAAAATGTAAATATTTGTAGGGAGTGATTGAGGTCATCAATCACAATCAACTGTCAAATTGAGGGCCTCAAAGCCTTCAATCTATGTTGATTTAAAATATCATCAGTTCAACAAGACATAAGGTATTAGGATAACACATTTTTTTGTTTTAATATCCCTTTACTCAAGTTTAAGAATTAATTTATTCATTGAATAAGAGATAGGTATATATATATTTATGCTTGACAATTAGAGTTTCAACCTTCAACTCATCTTTCACTCAAAAAGATAATAGAACTCAAAAATATTATAGTTATCCTAATTGTATAAGGTTCCAAATGTTAACACATACCATTTAGATTAGTAAAATTATATTGTAATAACCAGGGACTTCCCGTAGGCTAGTGATAGGGAATAAAGGCCTGTCGCACTATGGTTGTGGGTTCAATTCCTACAGCTTTTTCCGACGCGACGGGTTATGCCCCACCCTGCAGGTTGTCCTTTTCCTAAAACTACAGTATTATAATATTCCAAAAATAATCTTCAGAAATTCTTTAACCTTAAACAATACTATCCATGGTTCAACTTAATCTATTCCAACCTTAATAGTTATCCAAAATACCTCCGTCCAGACTTTCCCTAAAAGGTCTCTAAATTCCAAAATCAATTGTAACATCAGATTCCCCAAACAAAGAAAAGTTTCTCTTATTGTCACATATTAAAAATATTATTACCTTAATCATATTAAAACCTTAATGAAAACTACATGTAATGCAGTACAATCCTTATATATATCACATTACTCTTATAACCATAATATAATCCATGAGTCCAAAAGCACCAATACATTAGTTATTCTGCTTCAACAGTAGTAACACATTAAGATTTCCCTTGATCCCTTGGCCTTTTCTGAGGTAAGTTTCCCTGACGCTTAGGACATTAATTTGCATAATGCCCCTTTTCCCTACAATTGTAGCATTCAACATTGATAGCCTCTTTATTTCCCTTGCAATCACGCGCTTGGTGACCTTTTTCTCCACATTTATAACAAACTCCCATTCCTTTTAGGCAAGTATCAGGGTGATTCTTCCCACAATTATCACATAATGGAAAATCCTTCTTTCCCTTTTTCCCTTTATCTGTCTCTTGTTCCACCGTTCTCTTCTTCTCTTGCTTTACTTTGTTTTCATAAGACTTAAAGAATTCCTTTTCTGTCTTGATAGCACATGAGACTATATCCTCGTATGTTGAGAAAGATTGTGATACTAAAGCTCGACGGAGAAAAGGTTTTAACCCATCAAAGAAATGATCAATATTACTTCTTGGGTTACGTATATAATCTGCAGCATACCTCGCTAACCTTGTAAAGTTGGACTCATACTTTGCGATATTCTCATCCTCCTTTTGTTTCAGACTCAGAAATTGCCTTTCCATATCTTCTCTATGGTCATGAGGAAAGTATTTTTCTAAGAAAAGATCTTTGAACTCCCTCCATTCCATATTCGATATGTCATCATCTTCCTTTTTTCTTTGAATCAACGACCACCACTGATCGGCATCTCCAGTGAGGCGGTAAACTGCCATGATAACCTTCTCCCTTTCGCTACTCCCCAAGGCGTGGAATATTTTCTCTAAGGAATTTATCCATTGCTCAGCTACTAATGGATTTGTACCCCCATTAAATGTTGGTGGTTGTTGCCTCATGAAGCGGTCTAACATTGATCCTCCACGTTGCGGATCAGGGTTCTCCATAAGAGTAAGGTTATTATTCATAACCTGAGTGAGTTGTCCCAGTATGGTAATAAGTTGATCAGCACCAGTTGTATCTCCAGATCCACAATAATTATCTTGAGTAGGAGGGCAATCCCTACATGGAGTGTGTGCATTGATACGATTTCCATTCCATCCACTAAGCGCCATTTCTAAACAATGGCATAAACTATATTAGTTTATGAATCAAAATACATAATTCCATACTTGTAAGATACTTAACATAAATTGAACTATTTATGGATATAATCCATAAAAATGTTTTCTTTGAGGAAGTATATACTCATAACCCTTCATAGTGGTTTATAAAGAAAATGAGAATTATCCAAAGCATATCCCCCGGGAGTGTCGTAACCAAGAGTACAGCAAGGCCCTTTGTCGTGCACTAGTTCCCGTTCGAGTCTAGCTCAAATCGGTGTTTTCGGGTTTTACCCCTAGGTACATCTGTGCCAGAGCCGCCTCTACCTGCTCGTATCCAGATAGGGCTGTATTGCTTGGAAAACTCACAACATCTCTACAATACCAAAATTCTAGGAAGTTCTTCTATACTAATCCTCAAAGTCTATCTTCGGGCTATGTGCTCTAATCAGAGTTTATCTAAATCTAGCTTCCAAGGTTAGTACTAAACTGCCTCTGATACCAACTGTAACGCCCCAACCCCAGCTACCCAGAGTCGGTGCATTACTTCGTAACATTGGCATGATCACAAAAGATCAAGTCTTGAAAGACAGATTAGTTTAGTAGCCTTGGAAACACTAGATACATTCATAAGTCTTACATTACATCATAAAGTGAAAGACTAATAACAAATTCTTCATAGTCCACACTCATATCCTCTTCTGACTATCCCTGTAGGTCATTCCTAAAATACTTCTTCACATCCTGGAAAATATTAAAACATTGAAAGGGGTGAGCTCAGATGCTCAGTAAGGATAACAATATTGCGGAAGCTTTCATAAATAAACATTAACATTTAAGGCAATGTATAACTAAAACAAAATCCTTTTTAAACTTGAACTTCAGCATAATATGGCAAAAATAAAATTAAATAATGCCATATACTTACTCACATGGATATTCTACTAGTCGAATAATCACATCCAATATCAATAACCACTTTCATAATGAGGGAATGTATAATGCCAGACATTCTGAAACATTTTTTCAAGGCCTCGGCCAAGACGTCTAAAATGATTAAGGCCTCGGCCAAAACCATAAATCAAATTGGGAAAGGACCTCGGCCAATTCCACGTCTAGTTGTCTCATGAGACCTACCGATGCATCGAGGAGCTATAGCGGGCTCCACCCGTCACTTACTAAGTCCAATGCATTCCTTATATGAAAAATGGTATATAAACATTTAGGAATACCATTTTTTTAAAATACCAATTGAAATTAATTGCAGTATCAAAATACCAGTTTAATTTTTAGAAGATACTTACATTTAAAATTGCTCAAATATACTCCAGTGTTTTTCTGAAAACATTATGCAAGCTTCTGAAAAGAAAATAACTAATTCTGAGACTGCTCGACTAATTGCAGGCCAAGATGGGTCCACGACCAATCCCTTCCTATCTACCACACTCTAGAGTCAGGTGTTCTAACAACATTTTTAAGCTTGCGTTAAATACGTATACATTTTCACTGGATTTTCATACATTTGATAGAAATATCTCTCTTTTTTTTAAATCATTTAAAAACAGTTATGGCTTGTAGAGGAAGCCGGAACTCAAATAATGGTCACAGCGGCGGAGAAGTCATTGTCGCCGCATAAGTACGGAAAGAAAAACATTCCCTTTTTTTCTTTTAGTAAAACGCTTCGTATAAAAAAGATTCATTTTGAATAAACGTAAAAGTCAAAGGGGTTTATACACCGTATAAAAGAAAATTTTGTATAAAACCAAATATGCCTCAATGAAAGGAGATTGAGACGAAGTCCTTAAAAAGATCATTTTTAAAATAAAATAGATCTATTATGTGTATTCACTATAGGTACACATAAAGAACATAAAAATACAAAATAGGACATAATAATATCATGACATAATTTGAAAGTAGGAGATTAACCCAAATAATAGAAATTGGGTTAAGAAGTTCCCTTACCTTGCGTCTTGTCCTGACTCGACCGTTCTTTAACATCCTGAATAATAAACTAGAGTTAATTTCTATTTACTTAAGAACCTTTTTCATGTTCATTATTCCTTTTATATCACTTATTACCATTTTATGAACATTATGTAATTATTTAAGTTAATAACGGTCGTTTTGTCTATCTTTGGTACTTGAGTCAAAAATAAACTTCTTATAATTACAAGTTGTTCATGTGGTGAAATATCCATTATATCCATAATTATATTCATGATTTAGATATCATATATATCATATATATACAGTATATACATTCATTTATAATATTACGTAACATTTAGAGGTAAGAAATGAAATGCACCGTTCATGGAGACGGTGAGCCGTACGTACGCATGAACGCTACTTTCATTTCTATTTCGTATTTAATGGAATGAAATCATAATTATATAAATGTATAATATAATTCCAGTATAATATAGTGTATAATACCATTTACTCCATCCTTTATACATCCCACATATGGCATTAATGATTCAAATCACTTTGAGGGGGCGGTAGTCCGCACTTCCTAAAATGAAATTGTCGCGTTTACCCATAATGGAAATCATAAAGTATGCCATAAATGAGAAATACAGAAGCATAAGTAAAACATAAACATATTATATATCATATATAAATATAGTGACATCTTAATGGCCACCCTTGAAGGTGTTATATGAGTGTTGAACAATCATCGTTTTGTGAGGCAGAAATTCACCATCCACAGAAACAGTATGTTCTTTAACCATTAGATGTAGGTGTGTGTAAGTGTAGCTCGAATACTTCTTATAAAAACATCCTAGTATATTGAGGATACTTGTGTTGTTAGAAAATAAATGAATAAAAAGAGTTAAGGGGTTGGAGAAGCTAAATAAAACAAAACAACATTAGAGAAGACATTACCTAAAAATCGGGTAACTCTTTTTGATTTGAGCCAAATGCTTCCTTGGGAAGAATTCTGCCCAAAGTGAGGCTTCTAGGAGTAAGGGAGGGAAGTTGGGAGGGTATATGGGCAGAGTTTGGTCGAGCCAAATGGCTTGAAAGTGTGAATGAGGTGGTAGAGGTGGGGGCCTTTTATAAGAGGAGAGGAGGGGCACTCTTGGAAAGTAAGGGAATTTTACATTATTATACAATGATTTTCGGATTTTAAAGGTCCCACACTTATGTAATCCGTGGATAAGGTGATAAGGGTTCTAAAGCTACCCATCAAATAGTCTTTGGACATGTTTAAGCCTTGGATTGTACATTATCTTTTCATTTTATTAAAATCGTTAAATAATGAGGTCATCGCTGCATCATAATGATGTCATAAATAATTTAATTTATTTAATGTCTAAAAATTATAAAAAAAATACTATTATGTAGGGAATCTTTTTAGCTTTCAAATTAATATTTATAGTCAAAAATATTACTTGTATAACCCCATGTAAAAATTGTTTTAGTAAAACATTTCATGTTTGTGTCATTTTTTACTTTAACATTAAATAAAAGGTATTTATGTCATTTTCCAACTAAAGTGGCTCCATGGGGTCCCCAAGTTGACCCATGGATTGTCTTGGTCGGCCATGGCACATCCAATGAGGGTAGGACATGTGTCAAGCTCATCTCATATTATTAAAACATTATTTTTACCTTAAACTACACTAATTACCTCTAATCGCGATTAAGAACTTCAAAGTTACTATTCACCAAAAATTATTTTAATCTCATTGAACCACATTTTACTTCTTAATGACAACCATGTATGTCGTATTTTTGAAAATCAAATCACAGAAGTGGTAATATTTCATTTAAACGAAAAATCAGTTATTTAACTACCACTTAGTGGTTTCACTATTCATCAAAAATTGAAGTTTTTCAGAACAATGCCAAAATTTCACCCTAAGCTATAATTGATATTCCGAATTAAAAAATGATGTCTATTTTACAAAATTACAAACATATAAGTTGCATTAATTAATTTTATAATTAATTCCTGCTGTCACAACAAATAGCGTGTTTTTAAGAAACAATTTATATCAAAAGATTGGCAATTGTTTATATCCAATTTCAATGTTAAATTAATTCAAATGACCACCATTGGATAAAATGGTAAAAATATATTCTAACTATACTTTAAAACCACTAAATAGTATAATTTATCACTATAAATTATTTTGATTTAAAAAGTTGTTTTTAAGTATTTTTCACTATTCATAAAAAAAATAGAAGTTCTCAGAAAAATACCAAAAATTCAACATAGGCTAATTTCGATATTCCAAATCCAAAAATGAAGTCCATTTTGAAATATAAAATTTCTATAATTTTAAAAAGTGGTTATTACTATTCATAACGGCTACTTTGATTAGTTGCGGTGTTTTAGAACTCGAAGTTGCGTACAATGAAAGCTATTGCATTATTGAATGAGAAGCGTATCGTGGAAGCTCAGGGTGTTACAAATTACTTATTTGGAATCATCTCAATGATAATATCATTGGTGGTGTAAATCAACCCATCAGGACTAGAAATTCCTTGAGAAATTAAATAGAACACCTTGCTTTTCTATCTAAATTTGAACCTAAAATTTCAAATGAAGCCTTACGTGATAAAGAATGGATTAAATCAATTCAAGATGAACTAAATGAATTTTAAAGGAATAAATTTTGTACCTTGGTTGAAAATCCTAATAAAATACTATAATTTGTGTAAAATGGGTTTTCAGAAACAAATGTGCTGAAAATGGAGTCATTATAAGAAATAAATCAAGACTTGTTGCTAAAGTTTATAATCAAAAAGAGGTAATAGACTATGAATAAACCTATGCTCTGGTAGCTAGATTTAAATCTATTTATATTCTATTAGCCTTTACAGTATTCTTTAACTTATAAAAATTGGATATAAAATGTGCTTTCTTTAATGGTTTTGTACAAGAAAACGTTTTTATGGAACAACCTCCAGGTTTTTTAGACTCAAAACATCCTGATCATATTTTTAAACTTACAAAAGATTTGTATGGCCTTAAACAAGACCTTAGAGCTTGGTATGATAGACTTTAAATATTTCTTTTATAAAAAAATTATGCAAAATTTACTTCATATCTAACACTTTTTATTAAAATGTAAAAAGTAAAACATTTTAATTATTCAAATATATATTGATGACATTATCTTTAGATCAACTCTACAATCACTAACTATTTCCTTTGAGAATCTCATGAAATTTGAGTTTGAAATGAGGGTGAGTTAACATTATTTTTAGGTTTTCAAATCTCTCAAAAACCAAAAGGAACCTATATATATCCCAACATTAAGTATATAAAATATTTACTTAAAATGTATGGATATGAAAACCCTAATGTTATATGCACTTCAATCGGTTCCTCAAATACACTTGATCTTGATGAAGCTAGGAAACCAGTAGATCAAACATCTTTTAGAGGTATGATATGAAGTTTATTATACTTAACAACTATTCATCCAGGATTAATGTTTTCATTATGCTTATGTATAAGATATCAATATAATCCAAAGGAATATCATTTAAAAGTAGTGAAAATAATTTTCCACTACTTAAAGGGAACCATGGATTTAGGACTATTTTATTATTCTAGAAATGATTTTGTTTTAAAAAGTTTTTTAGATATTGACATTAGTGGTTATAGAATGGATAGAAAATGTACGCTTGAAATATTTAATTTATTAGGAGATTCATTAGTTTCTTGGTCATGAAAAAAACCATATTCAGTTGCACTTTCCACTGCTGAAGCTGAATATGTAGCAGTTGGAAGTTGTTGTGCTCAAGTGTTGTGGATGCAACACACACTAATTGACTATGGAATGAGTTTTTACAAAACTCAAATACTATGTGATAATACTAGTGCCATTTCTCTTAGTAAAAACCTTTCACATCACTCACGTGAAAAAACACATAGATATTAGGCATCACTTTCTTAGATATCACACACAAAAAAGATATATTATTTTACAATTCATTAAAATGCAAAAATAACTTGCTGAAATTTTTAAAAAACCTTTATATTCTAATAGATTTGAATACATTAAAAGGAAATTAGGAATGATCACTATAAATTAATCATTCACATGTATTTCTTGTTTAAAACATCTTCTTACATTAAGTTACTCCTTTTCAAAAGGGGGTATAAATATTTTTATCAGTTCCACATTTTTATTAGTTTCATATTTTTTATCGGTTTTACTTTTTATCATTTTCACTTTTTATTGGTTTTAAATTTTATTGGTTTCGTTTTTATCAATTTCATAATTTTCATTTTCATGTTTATCAGTTTCATAATTATCAGTTTCATGTTTATCAGTTTCATGGTTATCGGTTTCATGTTATCGGTACTAGATTATTTTATCGGTATTAGAATATTTTATCGGTTTTAGAAATTTTATCGGACTCATGTGATTTTTGATATTACAATTTGGTTTGTATTATTATCATAAGAACATTATACATAAACCAATATATCTATCTTGATACTCTAAGTGGTAAAACTTTTAAAACCTTATTTTTTCCATTATATTTCAAAGTGTTAGTATTTCAATTATTTCTTTTAACTCCAAATTGGATTCATTCTAAATAAGATTTCATTTTAAGGAAAACCTCAAGAGTCCAAAGTTATTCTCAAACTTTGGATCTTTTAGATCTAATCCTGAATGAAAATTTTCTTTTTAAATAACCCCTCCTTACCTATCCCACATAAAATTTCTCTAATTTACTCCAAAGTTTTGATACTCTATAAATACCCAGAACAGTTCGTAATTAGATTTTACCTCAGTTTTCATAATCTATTAAGTCCTCAGCTTTCGTAATTAGGAAAAACTTCAGGGTTTGAGAATTTCTATCATGTATTAGTCAACTGCTTCATCTCCAAAGAAAATGTATCCAAAAAATTTCTCTTCTATGACCTTTCTAGGTGAAATTTTAGTATATCAAGAATTTTATGAGACTTTTGATTCATCATTGAAAAGGATAATATGTTTCCAATGGTGGGAATCCATTTGTGTTGAAATACCAAATTCATATCAAGACATTGTGTTTTATAAGGAAGTGTTACAATTCTAAAAAAACAATGCAGATAGAGAATATTATCAAGATTTATTTTATGATGTATGATAAGAAATACACAACCTCTATAAAACAACTAGCTACTTTCCTATGTGTACCATCTGAGGGGGATGCCCTATGTCCTTCACACAAACTACCGGAACTTGATGGGACTTTTGATAAAAGGAAATTGGAGGAGTCACTTTTTGACATTCATGATGATAAAAGGAAGGTTAATAATCTATCTGCGACAATTTTTTAATTTCCCTCCGGATACAAGGATTTATATTACCAAGAAAAGGTGATAAGGAAACATGTAAAGTTTATGATGTTTATTTTCTTGATTATTTAGTGAATATGAGTAAGTTCAATTTTATGGGTATCATTTTATTAACAATCAAGAAGATTAAATATGGCGCCATAAATTCTCAGTTGATCATGTTTCCCACCATCCTCAACAAGTTTTTGAAAGAGTGTGTAATCTTGTATAATGTTTCAATTAATTCTAATATGTCATCTTTCAAGGATCCTATCATCAGTATGGATATGATAAGGAGACTCAAATTACAATTCAATCCTAAATCAAAAAAAAAATTGTGAAAAATTTGGAAGCTGAGAATGGAAAGGATGTAGCTGAAGGGAGTGAAAATCCTTCAAATACCTCCAAATCATCTTTAAAAAAAATAAAGTTAGTTAATAATAAAACTTACAAAAAATCAAAGAAACACAAATCTATATCAGATGGGGTTTCGGTAGAGTGGAGGAAGAATAATAAAGAAAGGAAAGAAGGGGATCCTCAATTTGGTTTGGATCCAAATAAAGCTCTGGCAGTGAAAATAAGAACCGAGGAAAAATTAAGAGAAGAATAAAGTAAGAAGATAATGAAGATGAGAAAGGCTCAACTATTGATATTGATAGTCTTCTTAAGATAACTATGGAATCCGGCACTGGAATCATCATAAGGGAAACACCTATTCAGACTCAATCAAATCCATCACGGAAAGGTAAAGAGAAATGGGCATCTGAACAATATACTACACAAAGTATCATTTAATAATATGAAGAAGAAGAAGAATAACAAGGGGAAGAATAAAAAGAACAATAATAAGAATAAATGGAAGAGAATAAACATGAAAACAAGATAATTAATTATGAATAATCTTCATAAGTTCTATCTTTTAAGTTTCCATCTCCTGATACTCAACCATTCAAAGAAGTTTCTCAAAGGGTTTATTCCAAGAAAGTCGTTCAAATATCTGATAAATAAGAATAATCTGATAAGAATCATAATCATTCAGCTTCTTTTGTTGGAAAAAAACTCATTTTGGAGATCTTTTAGAATACAATAAAGATACGGATTCAGAAAGAACAATCATAATGATGGGAATTTAGTACATCGAACAAGCTTTGAAAAGATTATAAAATATTATACCATTCTTTGCAAAAATTTAATCCAGGATAGAAATCATTTCAAATATTCATAATGAAAGAATAGACTCGGTCAAGACTATGATGGACAGTTTCCTAAATCTTAAAGTTGATTTCAATGTATTCAAAGAACGTGTTGCTGAGAACAGCGGGTCTTGTAACAAGGTTGTTAAGTGGTTGTACAACATTGATGACAACCTAAAGTATCGTGTGGATAATCTTGATGAATTAGTGAAGTGGGTAAATGATATCAATTCAGTCTATCAAAATTTGGTTATAGATTTGAATGAAAAACTTGAAGTATTTCAAAGGTTGGGTACCTTAAAAGTAATAAAATCTTAAGAGATTGATCATCTAAAAGAAAAATTTTAGAATGAATATAATGAGGTTGTTTTGATATCAAATAGATTTTTAATTATAGATAAGGCCTATAGACTCAGAGTGCACAATTTTAATGCACATGAAGTTAGGCTTATATCACAAGAAGAAATCAATCAACATCATGAAGATATGCTCTGGAAGCAATAAAGGATTATTGTAGAGTAGGATGTAAAGTTTAAGTCTTAGCAAGAAGATCTTGACAAATTGATGGAGGATATAAAATAATTCAAGAATATGAAGCTTTCGATGTAAATCCTCTTGGAAAAACAAAAGGGTAAAGATTGAATTTTAGAACTCGTGTTGTAGTAAAACTTTATTTCATTCAAAGTAATGTCTATTGTCTCCTATTTTGTTTCTCTAACTCTTTGTAGGACATGAATTTTTTCCATTATTCTTTTTGAAAATCCTAAAGGGGGAGAATAATTTGGAAGAGAATAAACTTCTTTCATAATAAGGAGAAAGTTTGAATACCTTATTAAGGGGGAGAACTCACATTGTAAAGAGAATACTATCCTTAGTGATATTTTTATCCTAGGGTAGAATTAGTCATATTCACTATTACTTTCAGAATATTTACTAAACACAGGGGGAGATAAGTCTTTTTTGATTGTTTTTTTGTGCTTTCCAAAAAGGGGGATATTGTTGAGTCAAAATGTGTTTCGAATTTCCCATTGATCTTTTTTTTAAATCAAAAATTACATTATTTTCTCATATATGATTTTTTCTCATCGTAATCACATATATTGTAACCATATATGTTATTTTACATTGTAATCATATACTGTTGTTCAATATCATCACTAGATATGTGTTTTTACAATCATAATCACATATGATGTTTTTATAACCATATGTATCATAATTATAATACACATTTCTTTCATTTCATGCATCATAACTAGTCATTGTAACCATGAATTGTAACTATGTACCATAACCATGAATCATATTCATGCTAAGAATCGTAACTCTTTTATGAATCATAATCACAATATGAATCATAACCATGATATATATCGTAACCACGATATGCATCGTAACCGTGTTAAGAATCGTAACTATGTTATGTATCATAACCACAATATGAATTGTAACCACGATATTCATTATAACCATGCATCATAACAATGTTATACATTGTGATCATGATATGCATCGTATTCATGTCATATATCATAACCATGTATCATATCTATGATATGCATCATAACTAAGTTATGTATTGTACTCATGTCTTACTCCAATACCAAATACATTTTTTTCATCATACTCATTTCTTCATACTTTTGTACTTACTATGTTTTAACCAAAACGATTTCATGAAGTCAGTTAGATACCAATCAAAATGATTTCATGTATTCTATTTTTTTACGGTTATAAGGATAGGTATCCACATCCCTATGAATTTTCTAGGGAAATATGATCATTTGAGGAAATGGGACATCTAGAACCTGAGGCCTATAAATAGGAGGTCATTTGAACCACAGAATAACAAATTTTTCATCATCTAAGTTCTAGAGAGAGACTATGTGACATCTCTCTTGCTTTGTGTGAAAACCTTGAAATTAAAACACATGAACCACTTGTTCCAAGTTCTGGAATTTCAATAAGTTCTTTGTTTTTATTTGTGCGATCGATAATTGTGATAAAGATTATGGGATTTTAGATATGGGAAGATGGTGCTTCCGAGCATTGTATAGAGGGATTTCAAGTATTTGAAAAACAGAGGTGTCGATTACCTTTTTAATAGAGGTCTTCCATGGGTAGGAAGACATAAATGTTGATCATCATATCAAGGGCTTACCTGGGTTGTGGTAAGTTATTCCTTTTATCCTTGGTGAAAGGATACCCTACTCTTTGGGATAAAAAAATTGTAATACTTTTATAATTCTGCTGATATATGTAATAGAAAGGGAATCATTTCGTTTCTTCATTCTATTAATATTATTTTCTATTGTAATTGTTTTAATTATGATACATTCATTACATAATGTATTAAAAGATTATATATGTTGTATGGTAGAATCATTTACATTTTTTTTACTCTGATCATTATATTTAATCCAAATACAATTTTTTTAATAACCTATTATATTATATCATATCATATCCATCGGATCCAGGACCGATATGGTCATTTTTATTGGTTGTGAATTGTATTAGTTTAAGACCTCTTAAACTAATTTCATTCTTAAGAGTTTAAATACAATGTCATTAGACCTAAAATTCACCCCCTCTTGTATTTTTCCATCTCATATACATTTCCATCTACATTTTGATCCAATATATCATAGGTTCTTCAAGATATCCTCCACCCAAGCTCCATTTTATTCTCCATTGACTACATCAGATCCAAAACTCTAGGATCTATACTCCATATCCTTCCTTTTAACATTCATCTTTCCATCTTCTATGATATTTTTTGAAATCTCATATTCTTTATTTTTAGGGTTTTCATCTATTCTTATGATTTCTCCCATTCTAGATCGATTCAAGGTCCAACAATGGACAAGGAGAGTTATAAGGGATTAATATAGGTGGTCTAGTTCATTTCCCTCAAAGTACCATTTTATTTATTATGGTTTTTTGTTCCACACACCAGATTCCTCTAGTGATGCCTCTTAAATGGTTGATTAATTAAACTACATGTTATTCCCATGTGTAACGGAACTCTAGCTTCTTATAAACCATCATCGATGGGCATTTACCTTTATATGATCCATACCATGGGTGCACCCTTACCAAAAGGCTTATAACATCTTGTTTTGGGATGAAATTAAACCATAATTTGATATGTATGTTATCCCCTTGTAAAAAATTTATAGAAATGTGAAATGATCTGATGAAGGATGTTTATCCATGATTTTGGCCTCTATACTTCATGCTATAATTGATTTTCTTGAATTAAATAATTTTTTCAAATTGGTTAAAGTATTATGAATATAATTCCTTGATGAAATGGTATGATATGTTAATAGTCGAACCATACCTTCCTATCATGCTATGAGTGATACTTGGGATTCCATTTATGGATCACCTTCGACAGGCTCATCGTGATTTATAATTATAATTTTGTTAATGAATTTTAAATATGTCTGGAGTAATACTTGTTATGCCTTGGATGGGATCACTGTGTGGTTTCTCTACCTCATAATGAGTAACACTAATTTCTTAGGGGATACCCAATGGATGGGATTAGTGGAAAGATGTCTACACCATTTCAAGAGAGATACTTGGTCCCCTATATGAGATACAATGGATGAGCTTAGAGGTTATTGTCTTTACACCATGCCAAGAGTGATTATTAGGATTCCATTTATGTATTTCATTGGAATAAATATTATGGTGTTCAATATTTATTACACTTCTAGTATGATACATCGGTTTCTAGATATTATTCACCTTGGATGGGCCCAAGATGCCACATTTTTAAATTGTAGATATTCCTTCTATATAATTCCAATAATGCTAATTTATTAAATCAATGGATGCATCCTCCAAGACAAATCACATGCTTGGGATTCATCCAATCTTGATAATTTACTTATGATAGTGTGTTATTACACCCACATCATATTTTTAAAGGTGCATTTGGCTTAGAGACATCCTTCTTAGAATGGATTACGTAATGTCGGTCAGGTATCCATGAGGAACCCACATCAACATATATTATTTATTTATTGCCTCTATTTTATTATTATTGAAACACCGATCATTTTACATGCATAGATTGGATTTTTCATGAAATAATTGGTGGTGGCCAACTGAGTATATCTCACACCCTTCTTTGGTCTTCCTTGGTAGCTGAGAAGACTTCATGATTATAGGTATAAATAAAGGGAAGTAATCAGCTTCCACTACTTTCTTTTTAATGCTATGATAGAGTATGAGAGAAGGGGGACAAACCTATTCCCATGATGCTAATAAAGGAAGATTTTAACCTTTTTTGTATTTTTTTATAACATGTGGTATATTCCCATTTCCCCTATATCTTGTGTACCTCATTTTTAGAATTGCTACATGAAATCATCATCATTATATTTTATATATTTATGATTCAACTTCTACCAATTTATTTATCTTTAGGGATTATTATTTCCTCTATTTCTTATTTATTAATGTTTATACTAATTCTCATTATCATTTACAATTATTCCACACTCTTATTAATGAAAAAATATTCTCCCCATGAATTCACCCTAATCCCTCACTACTAGTCAGAATCCTATGAAGTATGTGGATGTGTTCTTGAATTCATGTTTCCAACCTTATCAGGTATCCACTTAATCGATTCTAGGGTCGGATGATATAACAATTATATGAATAGTAATGTAATTTTATTTTATATGTAAAGAACTATCTTGTTTGGAAAGATAGAATGATACTCTATTTTATGACCCTTATTTATGAAGTTCTTAAAGCAGATACAGATGGTATCCCACCTAGTACTGAGGGAGTTCCCCAAAAAACTTCTAATAAAAATAATTTATAAAATGATGGGTGAGTAAAAAATGGTATAATTTCCTCACTCTCTAAAAGTGTGTTTCTTAGACTTCAAAGAGTTGAAATTACTGAAGGTGTCTGGGTAAAGTCAAATAACATCTATGAAAGAAATAAAATGGTAAATAAATAAAAAAATTAATCTTGATATTGAAGTATGAAGATATTGTGATAGGTGTTTATGGTTATGTTGGTGATTTATTTACAAGGGATGGTGAAATTATTAGTAGAATAATATGTCTTGGTGAGAAGTTAGAAGATTCAACCATTTTTGAAAAGTTCTTATGAATTATTATTAATAAATTTGATATAAAGGATTCATCATTGGAATATAGAGACCCTAAAACTCTATCTCTGGATGATATACATATCACTCTAATCACTTATGAAATGAGTAGAGAAAAGTTTATGAAGAAAAAAGAGAAGGATAATTGGGAAATTTATTTTAATGATTCTAAGAAAAGAAATTATAATAATGTTCTCAAAGAACAAGCTAGTGACTCTAACACCAAATATGAAGCTAAATTTTTTTTGGTTAGTTTATTTATTTATTTTATAAAATGGTGAAAAGGGGCATATGAAAGTAAAAAAATGAATGTTATCGCTGAAATGATTTATCTATGGAGATATTGGATATTTTTCTACAAATTTCCCATTATGGAATGAAGTTGAATAAAGTGATGATGATAACATAAATTCAATTAGATCCCTAAAGAATAAGGATGAAAAATACAAATCCTATTATAGGGTAAATAATAATAAGTCATCTAAATAAATATAAGATGAAATATTTGTCCTAGTGTAACAAAGATAATAATAGTGAAGAAGAGGATGATAAAATTTGAGATGATTCAACTGGAAAAAAAATTATTGAAAAATTGAATCATGAAAATTTACCAGTGATTAAATTAGTAGTTAAGAATAAGAAGAAACTTATATGGAGTTTATGATAAATAGATAGTTGAAATAATTTATTTCAAATATTTTAAGAAAATATTTTATTAAAAATCAAGAACATTATCATGATGATAAATTCAAGTTTTTAAAATAAATTTATGACCTGAAGAACTTACATAATAAAAAGAAAAATATCAGAAAAAATCTTGGAGAAAATTTAAAATGGAAAGAGTAAGAGTTATAACTTTTAAAAAAAAACTTAAATATGATCAAGGAATTTAAAATTTTCAAAACTCAATTGTATAAGTTTTTAAAAGTTATAAGAAATGTAAACCTAAAAAAGATAAATAAAAATTATCCTAAAAAGATGAAAATAATAATTAATATTCTCAAAATTTGAAAGAAGTTAAAAGTACCATTTAGGTAGCTAAAACAAGTAGATTTGAAAAACATGAAGTTTCTAAGGTTTTAAATCTTGAACCAAAAGTTGTTACTATTTGAGATTAAGTTAATTATGAGAATAAATCTAAGATAAAGAAGAAATAATAATAGATAACTATGACTTTGGTGCCCAATTAAATACCAAATTATAAGGTAACAAAGTTGATGAAAATAAGAAATGAAACTTTAAGTAGTTTGTTAGTAATTGAGGTAAATAATATTTTTATGGTTACTACTAGTATTTTTTAGAATTTTGGCATACAAAAAAATGGGCTAGTTTAATTGGCAATTTCTAATGAATATAGAAGAAACTAGGGGCAATGTTTTAGGGGATGTCAACACAATCAAAGAAGATAATATGATAAAGAAATTTTGGCATTTGAAAATATATTCTAAATATTGGAAACAATTTTTTAAATATGTGATAAACCTTAATATATTGAAATATGAGGACTTATCAAATTTTGGAACAAAACATTTATACAAAAAATCATAAAAGATTCATGAGTAGAAAGAAAAAGGTGAGGAAAAAGCCTCAGTTATTGAAACTACTCTCAAAGATATAAAAATTATAACAAACTTAGATATTAAATAGTGGGTGTTATTTAAACATGATAGTATATTTGAAGTTCTTGAAGAATTTCAATGATTTTAAGAAATGTACATTGACTTTTTTCAATGATGATTCACCCTAAATAAAATGCATTATATCTAATATCATTGAGTTAAAAAAGTTAAAATCCCAAAATATCCTTGTTTGTGGATGGGGTAAAACAAAATTTCTTATGGGTTTCACAAATTTATGATGAAGGTAAAAAAAATATATTTATAAAATATGGTATTTTGGGTAAGAGGATGGGATATAAGATATTTTTAATGAGAGGCTGACAAACAAACAAAAACTTTTTTCAAGTCAGTGATTCATAGATTTCATGTTTTCTAAGAATGAAAGATGAAATAAGCTATGGAATAAAATTTTGGGGAATATGTGTCAGAATAATATGTGGAATATAATTAAGTGAGAAATTATTCATGATCATCCTAACATGAGAAGAAGAATAGGTTGACATTGTTCTATTTTCCAAAAAGGGAATATTAAAAAATCTATAGATATGAAAGTTGAGATAGATTCAACTCATCCCTTATAGATGATTCATTTTGAAATTTATGGGGCAATGGGTAAAAAAATCAATAAATAGAGATAATAATTTCTTTATTTTATTGATGAATTTACCCGCATTACATGTGTTATGTTTTTGAAATATAAATCAGAGTCTCTAAAAATGTTTAAGATTTTTAGGAAATGTATTGAATAATAATTTTGATTTTCTATGAAGAAGATCCATACTAATAAGGGTGGTGAATATACAAGTGGGTGTATAAATATTATCTTGAAAAGCATAGAGTTTTTCTTAACTTTATTACACCATACACACCACAGTAGAATGTTGTTTCTAAAATAATAAATAAAATTTTGGTGGTGATGTAACACCCCAAGCTTCCACGGTATGCTTTTCTTTGAATAATACAGTAGTGTGTGTTGTACGCAACATCGAGTTCTAACACACTACAACCAATCAAACTAGCCTTTATGAATAGTAATACCCAATTTTTTAAATTTTATAAATTTTATCTTTCAAAATTGACTTCATTTTTGGATTCGGAATATCGAAATTAGCTTAGGGTGAATTTTTTGTATTTTTATGAAAATATTCAATTTTTTATGAATAGTGAAAAAACACTGAGTAATAGTTTAAAACTGAATTTTTATTTAAATAATTATTTATTTTATTTAAATTTAATTAAGGTCAAAATAGATACATAATACCTATATAAGTTCAATGTATTTCATTGGAGTTAGTTTAGAATGATTTTAGATATGTAAAAAGATTATTCAACTTTTCACTGTCTTTTACCCACCTCCTAGGAGAATTTGCAAATTCACATAAAACATAATTTTACCGCTTCTGTTAGTGGAATTTAAAAAATCCGAGATACATAGTTAATATCAAGGAGTAAAATGTGGTTCAATAAGATAAAAATATTTTTTGGTGAATAGTAACTTTTTACTTTTATTTACTACGGTTAAAAGTAAATTGGGTAATTAAGGGTAAAAATGATATTAATATTACCCAAACACAAGTTCTAATTCTATTGGACAAGTTTATCTCGAAAAAAAACAACTTTAGGAATAAAATATTATCATTTAGGTCCACTTTGGTTTAGATTAGGACATTTATTATTATTTAATTCAAAGAAGAGTTAAAAGAGTTAAAATCAATGTTTAATTACTAAAACATTTTTAATATAGGGTTATACATAATATAAATTAGATTATAAATATTAATTATAAAGATAAAAATATTTAATACGTAATGGTATTTTATTTTTAAGTTTTAGACACTAAATAATTTAATTTATTTATTACACAATGGTGATGCAGTAATTACCTAATTAATGAAATATTAAAATAATTGATATTATAAATAAAAAAATAAATGTAATTTGGGACTTTTTATTAATTCCACTAATTTTCTAGGTTAATATGACATATTAGGATTGGTTTTATAAATTTTTTTCGAAGTAATAATGCTTTTATAAAATTATCAAAAACAAAATACCCAATAGTGTCAAAATTGACATAAAAGCGTTTTTAAAACAAATATTATATTATTAATTTATATTCTATTCCTAAAAATCTATGGTTCTTCCAAGAGACTTATATCATGATATTTGTATCATTAATGGACCGCTTGGGGGTCTCTTGGATGTATATGGTAATTTTATTAACTATATAATATAAAAATACAAAGTGACATGGTAAATGTCAACCTAATTAACTAAGAGTTAAAACTAAAAGATAAGGTTAATATAGTGACCCAAACCTATCTAAAACCTATTGGTTGAATGGCTTTATACCTATCCCCACCTTAAAATTTAAATAATCCACTTTGGAGTCATTATAACTCAAATGTGAATTTATTATAAAATAATATTTCTAGCTTTTCCAAAGGTTCCCCTCACCCTTCTTATAAAAGGGCACTCCCCCTTTTCTAAATTTCACACCTTCAAAGCCTTTTTTCTCGTCCAAAATCTTCCCAAATATCCTCCAAAATTCCCTCACTACAACCTAGAGTCATTTTTTTGATCAGAAAGCCATCCTAATGAGCCCTTTTGATCAAATAAATAGGAATAACTCGAAGAAGAGGTAATGTTTTCACCACCCTTTTTCAAGTTCCTTTCTTCTTCAACTTCTTCTTTATTTGTTATTTATTTTATAAAATAATAACTATTGTATCTTCTATATACTATGATGTTATTATAAATATGTTATAACCATATTCAGTATTTTATCCATCCTTTCAATGACATTTCACCATACGTGCGTACGTACGGCCTACCATCTCCACGTCGTGGTGTAATTTTTATTCAATACATTATTATTTGAATGGCTATAATAATGATGTGTAATTCATGTAAATAATAAATATAACATGATAATTATTCTGTATATATGATATAACATCCAATTATATATTATTTTAGTATCAAAATAATGATATTGTCGCTTGTGCGTACATACGGATTACCGTCTCCACGAACGCAATGAGATTCATTCCCCATCGAATCCATTCAAGACTAAATTTCATTTTATGATTAAAAATAATTTTTAGAGACATTATATCATTTGGGATATGAATAATATACATCCCATCCATAACAAATACTGCTCACATAACAAGGAATATAAAGGAAAATGAATCCGTTTACACCCGAAACGATGATAATACTAAGTTATTATTAACAATCAATGTTTAAAGATCATATATGATATCATATTATTGTATATTATTCTTGTATAATTTAATAAAAATTACTTCACCATTATATAGGAGTTTAACCTACCCTCACCCAAGGAAAAGTACAAGGTAAGGGTTTATTTCACAATCTCTTCATTATCCGAGTTTGTTTATACGTAATTATCTATTAGAACCTCTATCATCCACATCCATGTTTCTTAAAAATGTATTTCAAATCATTATTACTATTTTACAAAATATGGGTTAAAGTCATTTATACCCTTTTTGACTTTTTATACGAAGTTTATAAAGGAATATTTATATCGTTTTCCAAACAAGGTCATTTTTAACCTTTTTGACAGAATTAAAGTAAGAATGTATTTTTAACTTATATGGTGGGTGTGGCTATTTTCTGCCCTTATAAGATCCTCGAAGCTTCCCTTAAAAGCTTACAAGGATATTTTCAAAGTAAATATTTTATTTTATAATTATGTGACTTTTAAATGATTTAAAAAACGAGATATTTCTCTCAAATAGTTTTGATTTCATCTATGTCAACATCCTTTGATGGATTTTATGCTTATTTGAAGTTGATTTATTATGATACAAAACTTCCATATTGTATTGAAGGTTTTGTGATATGTTTGAATATGGATGTGTTATTTTTATACCATTCATGGGGTATGTAGTAAGTATTGAAATTTCGTATGCTAGTTTTAATACGAATGTTTATGTTATGTTTAAACCTATTCATATGAGGAATGCATTGGACTTAATAAGTGATGGTTGGAGCCTGCTATAGCTCCTAGATGCATCGGTAGGTCTCATTAGACAAACTAGTTTCTTGGAACAAGGCCTTGACAAAATCTTATTTGTAGTCTTGGCACAAGGCCTTGACTATGTGGTTATGATAGTCTGGCATTATGCATTCCTTCATTATGAAAGTGGTTATTGATATTTCATGTAATTATTTGACTAGTAGAATATCCATGTGAATAATTAAATGGAATTATTTCATTTTATGTTTTCCATATTATGCTGAAGTTCAAGTTTAAAAGGCTTTTGTTTTAGTTATACATTGCCTTAAATTGTTAAACTTATTTATGAAAGTTTCCACTATATTTTTATCCTTACTTGGCATTTGAGCTCACCCCTTTCAATGTTTTATTTTTCCCAGGATATGAAGAAGTATTTTATGAATGACCTGTAGGAATAGTATAAGGGGATATGAGTGTGGAGACAAGATGTTGTTGTAGTTTTCACTTTAAGATGTAATGTAAAGTTTATGAATGTATCTAGTTATTACAAGGCTACTAAACTAATCAGTTTTTCAAGACATGATCTTTTGTGGTCATGCCAATGTTATGTAATAATGCACCAACTCTGGGTAAATAGGGTTAGGGTGTTACAGTTGGTATTAGAGGAAGTTTAGTACAAACCTTGGAATCTATATTTAGATAAACTCTGATTAGATCACATAGACCTAAGATGGACTTTGAGGATTATTATAGAAGAACTTCCTAGAATTTTGGTATTGTAGAGATTTTGTGAGTTTTCCGAGAAATACATCCTTGTCTGGATACAAGAAGGTAGAGGCAGATCTGGCACAGATGTACATAGGGGTAAACCCCTAAAACACCGCTTTGAGCTAGACTCGAACGGGAACTGGTGCACGACAACAGGCCTTATTGCACTCTTGGTTACAACACTCCCGGGGGATATTCTTAGGATAACTCTCATTTTCTTTACAAAACATTATGAAGGGTTAATGAGTATATACTTCCTCAAAGAAAACATTTTTATGATTATGGATTATATCCATAAATAGTTCAATTTGTGTTAAGTGTTTTACAAGTATGGAATTATGTATTTTGATTCATAAACTGGTCTAGTTTATGCCACTATTTAGAAATTACACCTAGTGGAAGAAATGGAAACCGTATCAATGCATGCACTCCATGTAGGGATTTCCCTCCTACTCAAGATAATTATAGTGGAGATGGTTATGAAACGGGTGATGATCAGCTTATCACTATACTAGGACAAATCACTCAGGTTATTAATAATAACCTTACCCGCATGGAGCACCCTGATCCACAGCGTGGAGGATAAATGTTAGATCGCTTCATGAGGCAACAACCACCAACATTCAATTGGAGTACAAATCCATTGGTAACTGAGCAATGGATAAGTTCCCTAGAGAAAATATTTCAGTCTTTGTGGATTAGTGAAAGAGAAAAAGTTATCATGGTAGTTTACCGCCTCACTGGAGATGCTGATCAATGGTGGTCATTGATTCAAAACATGAAGGAAGATTATGAAGTATCAAATATGGAATGGAGGGATTTTAAAGATCTGTTTTTAGAAAAATACTTTTCACGTGACCATCAAGTAGATATGGAAAGGCAATTTCTGAGTCTGAGACAAAAGGAGGATGAGAATGTCGCAAAGTATGAGGATAACTTTACAAGGTTAGCAAGGTATGTTGGAGATTATATACGTAACCTAAGAAGTAAGATTGATCATTTCTTCGATGGGTTAAAACCATTTCTCTGTCGAGCATTAGTCTCACAATCCTTCTCATCGTACGAAGACATTGTCTCATGTGCTATCAAGATAGAAAAGGAATTCTATAAGTCTTATGACTTTAAATCAAAGCAAGGGAAGAAGAGACCTACTAATCAATCTGGGAATAGAAATAAGGGGAAGAAGGGAAAATTTGAATATCCATCATGTAGTAAATATGGGAAGAAACACCTCGGTACTTACTTAAAGGGAATGGCAGTCTTTTACAAATGTGGTGAAAAAGGCCACCAAGCTCGTGATTGCAAAGGGAAGAAAGAAGTGCAATGCTACAATACAGGGTGATGGGAAATTATGAAAATGAATTTCATAAGTGTCAGGGGGACTTACCTCAGAAAAGGCCAAGGGATCAAGGCCAAGCTTATGTTTTCACTACTGCTGAGGTAGAAGCTCCAAAAGATGTTGTGGCAGGTAATTTAATGGTTTCCTCAAGTTTAGAAAATGCTTTATTTGATTCCGGATCATCGCACTGCTTCATATCTTCCCAGTTTTCTAAGAAAATTAGATATTTTCAATTTTATTTAACAAGGGAGTTGTCAGTTAAAACTCCTAAAGGAAGTATCATTGCAACAATGTTTTGTGAATCAGTCCCCATTAGAGCACATAAATGTTATTTATCTGTGGATCTCATCGTCATACCTATGATTGAATTTGATATAATCCTCGGTATGGATTGGATTTCAGACCATGATCCGAAGATTTATTGTAAGAAGAAGGAGGTTATAATTTTTTATGATGATGATAAGGAACACCTTATCTTTAGAGAAGAATCGTCACCACCTAATTCTTATCTAGATCCACCCCCAGTAGCTCAACTAAATTCAATTATTGGGGAGTAAGAGGATGAAATGACTGTGGGTGAGGAAAGGAATGTTCAAATAGAGGATGTACCTATTGTGAAAGAATATGTATATGTGTTTCTGGAAGATATACCTGGACATCCTCCAGAATGAGAAGTTGAGTTTTCCATTGATTTAATTACTGGATCAAGGACTATATCGAAGACCCCTTATAGAATGGAAACTGTAGAATTAGTGGAACTAAAGAAAAAACTAGAGGAATTGATTAATAAGGGATTTATTTACCCTAGTGTTTCTCCATGGGGAGCCCCTGTCCTTTTTGTTAAGAAGAAAGATGGATATATGAGATTATGTATCAACTACAGGGAAATCAATGCTATAACAATAAAGAACAAGTATCCCCTACCTCGCATTGATGATTTATTTGACCAACTGCATGGAGCTCAATACTTTTCAAAGATTGACCTTCGATCTGGATACCGTCAGTTGTGTGTGAAGAAGGAAGACATTCCAAAGACATAATTTCAAACCAGGTACGGGCATTACGAGTCTATAGTAATGCCTTTTGGATTGACTAATGAACCCTCTGTATTCATGGATCTAATGAATAGACTTTTCGAGGAATATCTTGATGATTTTTTGGTGGTATTTATTGATGATATCTTGGTATATTCCAAAATCTACGAAGATTATGAAAATCACTTTCACATTATCCTGAAGACTCTTAGAAGACATGAATTATATGGGACGTTTAGCAAGTGTGAATTATGGATTCAAGAGATTTCATTTCTTGGATATATTGTCTCTAAAGATAGAGTCTTTATTGATCCTTTTAAGACAAGAGCAACCCAAGAATGGCCAGAACCGGTGATTATAACTGAGGTACGCAGTTTTATTGGTTTAGCAGGTTATTATCGGCGTTTAGTCCAGAATTTTTCCTGATTGGATAACCCATTAACGAATCTCACACATAAAGGGGTAAAATTTGTTTGGAAAAAAGAGTGTGAA
Organism: Viscum album; assembly: GCA_963277665.1. Taxonomy (NCBI): domain Eukaryota; kingdom Viridiplantae; phylum Streptophyta; class Magnoliopsida; order Santalales; family Viscaceae; genus Viscum; species Viscum album. The sequence continues at coordinate 794,075,715 of OY728126.1, read as the reverse complement.
GAATGTTTTGAAGAACTGAAGAGAAGATTAGTCAGTGCTTCTATATTGACCCTACCATCAGGGAATAATGGGTTCGTTATTTATAGTGATGCATTGAAGAAAGGACTTGGTTGTGTCCTTATGCAGAATGATAGAGTTATTGCCTATGCATCATGACAGCTAGAAATTCATGATCAAAACTATCCTACTCATGATCTTGAGTTATTTGTTGTAATATTTGCTTTAAAGATATGGAGACATTATCTCTATGGTGAAAAATGTGAGATATATACCGATCACAAGAGTTTGAAGTATATTTTCTCATAGAAAGAACTCAACCTGAGGCAAAAGAGATGGCTTGAATTACTCAAAGATTATGATTGCATGATATAATACCACCCAGGGAAGGAAAATAAGGTGGAAGATTCTTTGAGTAGAAAGGATCATGGAGTTTTGAACAAGATGAGAGTATAAAAGGATCCTATATACATGGATTTAGTAAAGATGGATATGGGAATCGCCATGGAAGGTGAAACATCAAAACATTTTCAAATGGTTGCCAAACCATATTTACTAGAAAGGATAATGAGTTCTCAAACCGGTGATGAAGAGTTTCAAAAAAAGATTAAAGCTGTTAATGATAGGAGATTGAGTGACTTTGTGTGTGAAGATGGAATTTTGAAATTTGGGAAGAAACTTTGTGTTCCCAATATACCTGATCTAAAAAGAGAGTTTTTGGATGATGCTCATAGTTCCAATTTATCTATACACCCTACGAGCACCAAAATGTGTAGAGATTTGAAGGAGCATTTTTCGTGGGACAATATGAAGAGGGAGATTGCTGATTTTGTGTCAAGATGTATGGTTTTTCAACAAGTGAAAGCTGGAAGGCAACAGCTTGGAGGAGTCATGCAACCTCTTCCCATACTTGAGTGGAAATGGGATAATATCATGATGGACTTTGTAATGTGACTACCAAAGACTCTTAGAAGGAATGATGCAATATGGGTCATTGTTGATTGTCTTACCAAGTCAGCACATTTTCTTGCTATAAGGGAAGATTTACCACTTGAACGTCTAGAAAGACTATATATTAATGAAGTTGTGAGGCTTCATGGAGTACCCCAATCAATTGTTTTGGATCGTGATCCCAGTTTTACATCAAGATTTTGGAAAAGTCTTCAAAAATCCCTGGATACTGAACTTCGTTTGAGCACTGCCTACCACCCTCAAATATATAGACAATCAAAACAGACTATTCGAATCTTAGAAGACATGTTGAGATCATGCTCACTTGACTCTCAGGGTAAGTGGGATCAATATTTACCTTTGGTAGAATTTTTCTATAACAATAGCTTCCATTCGAGTATTCAGGTGGCACCATATGAAGCATTGTACAGAAAGAGATGGCGCACACCAACCTGTTGGGATGACGTTGGTGAAATAAAACTTGTAGGCCCAGAACTAGTGAAGGAAACGATGGAAAAGGTAAAGTTAATCCAAAACCACATCAAAGCAGCTCAAAGTAGGCAGAAGAGCTATGCCGATAACCGAAGGAAGGATTTTGAATTTCATGTAGGAGATCATGTTTTCTTGAAGGTATCTCCATGGAAGGGAGTTATACGTTTCGGTAATAAGGGTAAATTGATTCCCAGGTACATCGGACCCTTCAAAATTCTAGAATGAATTAGGGTTGTAGCTTACCATTTGGAAATGCCTCCAAGTCACTGCAAAGTTCACGATGTGTTCCACGTATCACTGTTGAGAAAATACATGAATGACCCAACGCATGTACTCACGAGAAATTAGAACTGGAACCCGATCTGTCTTATTACGAAGAGCACGTCAGGATTCTTGATACAAGAGAACAAGTGTTGAGAAACTAGACAACTCGTCTGGTAAAAGTTCAATGGAGAAACCATAAGATGGAAGAGGCAACATGGGAACCCGAGGAACTCATGATGAAGAACCACCTGAGTCTTTTTATGCGGTAGTATTCTATAAATTTCAAGGATGAAATTATTTGAAGGAGGTGAGAATGTAACACCCCAAGATTCCAAAGTACACTTCTCTTTGAATAATATAGTAGCGTGTGTTGTACGCAACATCGAGTTCTAACACACCACAACCAATCAAATTAGCCGTTATGAATAGTAATACCCAATTTTTGAAATTTTATAAATTTTATCTTTCAAAATGGACTTCATTTTTGGATTCGGAATATCGAAATTATCTTAGGGTGAATTTTTGGTATATTGCTAAAAACATTCAATTTTTGATGAATAGTGAAAAAACACTTAGTTATAGTTTAAACCCGAATTTTTATTTAAATAATTATTTATTTTATTTAAATTTAATTAAGGTAAAAATAGATACATAATACCTATATATGTTCAATGTAGTTCATTGGAGTTAGTTTAGAATAATTTTAGATATATAAAATTTTTATTGAACTTTTCACCGTCTTTTAGCCACCTCCTTGGAGAATTTCCAAATTCACATAAAACATAATTTTACCACTTCTGTGAGTGGTATTTATAAAATCTGAGGGAAATGGTTAATATCAAGGAGTAAAATGTGGTTCAATAAGATAAAAATAATTTTTGTGAATAGTAACTTTTTACTTTTATTTACTATGGTTAAAAGTAAATAGGGTAATTAAGGGTGAAAATGATATTAATATTACCCTAACACATGTCCTAATTCTATTGGACAAGTGTATCTCGACCAAAAACAACCTTAGGAATAAAATATTATCATTTAGGTCCACTTGGTTTTGATTAGGACATTTATTATTATTTAATTCAAAGAAGAGTTAAAAGAGTTAAAATAAAATTTTGATTACTAAAATATTTTTAATATAGGTTTATACATAAGATAAATTCGATTATAAAAAATATAATAAGATTTATAACATAATGGTATTTTATTTATAATTTTTAGACACTAAATAATTTAATTTATTTATGACACAATGGTAATGTAATAATTACCTAATTAATGAAATATTAAAATAATTGATATTATAAATATCAAAATAAATGTAATTTGGGACTTTTAATGGATTAAACTGATTTTCTCGGTTAATATGACATATTAGGATTGGTTATATAAATTTTTTTGGAAGTAATAATTCTGTTATAAAATTATCAAAAACAAAATACCCAATAGTGTCAAAATTGACATAAAAGAGTTTTTAGAACAAATATTATATTATTAATTTATATTCTATTCCTAAAAATATAATGTTCGGCCAAGAGACTCATATCATGATAGGTGTATCATTAATGGACCACTTGGGGGTCTCTTGGATGTATATGGTAAGTTTATTAACTATATAATATAAAAATACAAAGTGACATGGTAAATGTCAATCTAATTAATGAAGAGTTAAAACTAAAAGATAAGGTTAATATAGTGACCCAAACCTGTATAAAACCTATTGGTTGAATGTTTTCCGACCTATACCCACCTTAACATTTAAATAATACACTTTGGAGTCATTATAAACCGAATATGAATTTATTATAAAATAATATTTCTATCTTTTCCAAAGGTTCCCCGCACCCCTCTTATAAAAGGGCACTCCCCATTCTCTCAATTTCACACCTTCAAAGCCTTTTGGCTCGGACAAAATATTCCCAAATATCCTCCAAACTTCCCTCACTACAACCTATAGCCTTATTTTGATCATAAATCCATCCTAATTAGCCCTTTTTATCAAATAAAAAGGAAGAACCCGAAGAAGAGGTAATGTTTTCACCACCCTTTTTCAAGTTATTTTCTTCTTCAACTTATTCTTTCTTTGTTATTTCTTTTCTAAAATAATAAATCCAGTATTTTCTATATACTGTGATTTAATTATAAATATGGTGCAACCATATTCAGTATTCTATCCATCCTTTGAATGACATGTCACCATAAGTGCGTATGTACGGCCTACCATCTCCACGTCATGGTGTAATTGTTATTCAATACATTATTATTTGGATGGGTATAATAATGATGTGTAATTTATGTAAATAATAAATATAACATGATAATGATTTGTTATATATGATATAACATCCAATTATATATTATTTTAATATCAAAAGAATGATATTGTTGCTCGTGCGTACGTATGGATTACCGTCTCCACAAACGTGATGAGATTCATTCCCCATCGAATCCATTCAAGACTAAATTTCATTTGATGATTAAATATATTTTTTAGAGACACGATATCATTCTGGATATAAATAATATACATCCCATCCATAAAAAATACGGCTCACATAACAAATCATATAAAGGAAAATGAATCCGTTAACACCCAAAACGATGATAATACTAAGATATTATTAACAATCAATGTTTAAAGATCATATATGATATCATATTAATGTATATGATTCTTGTATAATTTAATAACAATTATTTTACCATTATAAAAGATTTTAACCTACCCTTAGCCAAGTAAAAGTACAAGGTAAGGGTTTATTTCACAATATCTTCATTATCCGAGGTTGTTTAAATGTAATTATCTACTAGGACCTTTTTATCATCCACATCCACGTTTCTTATAAATGTATTTCAAATCATTCTTACTATTTTACATACTGTAGGTTAAATAAATTTATACCCTTTTTGACTTTTTATATGAAGTTTATAAAGGTATCTTTCTGTTGTTTTCCATACAATGTCCTTTTTAACGTTTTTTACAGAATTAAGGTTAGAATGTCTTTTTAACTTATATGGTGGGTGCAGCTATTTTCCACCGTTATAAAATCCTTGAAGCTTCCCTTAAAATCTTATGAGGATATTTTCAAAGTAAATGTTTTATTTTATAATTATTTGACTTTTAAATGATTTTAAAAAAATGATATTTCTCTCAAATAGTTTTGATTTCATTTATGTCAACATCCTTTGATGGATTTTATGCTTATTTGAAGTTGATTTATTATGATACAAAACTTCCATATTGTATTGAAGGTTTTGTGAAATTTTTTACTGTGGATGTGTTATTTTTATACCATTCATGGTTTATAGAGTAAGTATTGAAATTTCATATGCTAGTTTTAATACGAATGTTCATGTTATGTTTAAACCTGTTCATATGAGGAATGAATTGGACTTAATAAGTGATGGGTGGAGCCCACTATAGCTTCTCGATGCATCGATGGGTCTCATGAGACAAACTAGTGTCTTGGCACAAGGCCTTGACAAAATATTATTTGTAGTCTTGGCACAAGGCCTTCACTATGTGGTTATGATAGTCTGGCATTATGCATTCCTTCATTATGAAAGTGGTTATTGATATTTCATGTGATTATTAGACTAGTAGAATATCCATGTGAATAAGTAAATGGAATTGTTTCATTTTATCTTTTCCATATTATTCTTAAGTTCAAGTTTAAAAGGATTTTTTTTAGTTATACATTGCCTTAAATGTTTATACTTATTTATGAAAGTTACCGCTATATTGTTATCCTTACTGGGCATTTGAGCTCACCCCTTTCAATGTTTTATTTTTCCCAGGATGTGTAGAAGTATTTTATGAATGACCTGCAGGGATAGTATAAGGGGATAGGAGTGTGGAGACAAGATTTTGCTGTAGTTTTCACTTTATGATGTAATGTAAACTTTATGAATGTATCTCTTTATTCCAAGGATACTAAACTAATCAGTCTTTCGAGACTTGATCTTTTGTGATCATGCTAATGTTATGTAATAATGCACCGACTCTGGGTAACTAGGGGTAGGTCATTATAGGTGATAGTATGAAAAATGTTTAACAAACATGATACTTCACTATATTATGGGAGGAAATATATTAGAGTAGTAGTTTATGTTCAGAGTTAATGTTCATATAGGAAGAACACTAATATGAATCCTTAATATATGTATTATAAAGAAACCCCTATTCTAAAACACCTAAGGTTATTTGGAAGTACATTATAAAAAACATTAGTGAATACCTTGGGAAGTTTTATTATATAGGTTTTGATGGAATATTTCATGGATACACTCGTAATGGTAGAGGATACAAGTGTTGTAATAAAGTGACTGGAAATATTGTTGTCCTTATAGATATAAATTTTCTTGAACATTTTGATAAGAAAGATTCACAAATAGTTTTATATATTGAAGTAATAGGATATGGGGTGGTTGTGGTTGAATAATTTGAATTTTTTATGATATTAACAATGTTGAAGTTTATTGAGATGAAGATTTAAACTTAGTTATCTCACATGATGAGGAAAAATTATGTTTATGTCATCCAAGGTAGAAGAATAAAATGTATGTTTAAAAAATCATTGTAGATCAATGAATATAGGTCCAAACTATAAGAAAATCAAGGTTAGTATTACAAACATCCTTGTATTTCTAGTTTTATCCAAAATATATTGATGAAGCTTTGGAGAATTAAGAGTGGACTGATATGAATAATGAATAGTTGGATCATATTGAGAAGAATTATTCATGAGAACTTGTACCCAAAACAAAAAATAATAATATGATTGGTACAAATTAGGTGTTCCAAAATAATTTGAATGATAAATGTGATGTGATAAGAAACAAGGAATGAATGGATTGTAATGGTTAGTCATAACTTTGAGGCATGGACTTCAATGGGACCTTTTCTCTGGTGGTAAGATTAGAAACTATTTGAATCATTCTTTCTATTTATGCATAACAAAAATATAAAATTTTCCAGATGGGTGTCAGGTCATCTTTTCTTAACATAGATCATGATGAAGAAGTTTATATTTAATAACCATGTGGCTTCATGATTTATAAAGATAAAACTATGTGTGCAAGTTGATAAAGTCTTTGTATGGGATGAATTAATCTCCAAGAGATTTTAATTCAGAATTGGATACTTTCCTAAGGAATTTGAACTTCAAGAAAGGATGAATCGATAGTAACCTCTATATAAAATAAAATCAAGAGTTTTCCCTCGTCATGATTGTTTTTGTTGAAAATATCATATTATTAGGGAATAATGATGAAACTTAAGAAAAGTTTGCTGAGGAAATAAAGAAATTATTTAAAATTTATAAGCTATGAGATATGAAATACTTTATTATGTTACAAACCACACAAAATAAGAAATATATTTTATAATATCAAGAGAATTATTATAAGGAACATCTAAAGAATCTTGGAATGAAATATTCAAATCTAGTTTCCACACAAATTTCAATGAAAACAAAGTTTTCAAAAGATGGGGATGAAAATGAGGTATATCATAAAGAGTTTATAAAGTTGGTTTAAATTTTATTATATTGTGTAACTTCAAGGAAATATGTAGTGTACACTAGTACACTTTTTTATGGGTATCAATGTGCACCAAAGGAATATCATATCATGGTTGTAAAGTGAATTCCCATATATATTAATGAAGTTACTGATTTTTGGTTGGAATATGACAGTGTGAGAAAGATTGAGTGGTTTGGTAATTTAAATGTAATGTATAGATGATAGAAGATCCACACCTAGTGGAGTGATAAACTTAGGAGAAAGATATATTAGCTGGAATTCAATGAAATAGAATTCAGTGAATCTCAATAAAAAAAGAAGCTGAGTATATTGCTACCACTAAAGATGAAACACAACTTATTCATATAAAGACAAAGTTCGAAGAATTTTTTATTGATATAAAGTTTCCCCTTATCTTGGGTTGTGATAATAAAATTTATATAAATCTCACTAAATATCTGGTACAACATTTTTATTCCATCTATATTGATATAAAATATTACTTCATCAAATAGCCTATGGAGAAGTTTTAATTGAAGATAGATTTTGTTTCTACAATATAGTAAGTTTCTGATATTTTCACAAAACTATTATCAATGGAAATGTTTCACATGACGAGGTTGATAATAGTAGTTTAACTTACCACTTTTTACTGCTATGGAATGTGATATCCATCCCCAATCCATACTATCTCTGGATAATTTCATCAAGGGAGAGAAAAATGATGTAACATAAATCTATCCATTGATATGTGATTTACCTTTTGAGGGAAAGAATGTATTTATGAAGATTTTAAAAGTGGTGAGCTGTGATTTTAGCATGTGTAAACCATTTTAATGGTTTTCTGAAGTGTATATAGGAAAATGTTTCTTATAGTTTGAGGTTGGGTTTGTGATGAAAGTTTCAAGTAAAATAAGATGTTTCGGATGAGGTGTATAAAAAAGTTTGGTAATTCTATTCTTATGGAAAACATGGCATTTTTTTCCAATGGTCCTTGTTTCTTACACTGAGTTCACTCATATAGTATTAGAATTGTTGGATAAATAATCCTTTGCATGAGTTACAAAGTTTTAGTGATTTATGTTCCTTGGTTTAAAACAAAATATAATGTGGACATTTTTGGGACCAAGAAGTTTGGAGGTATTTTTAATGAGTATGAAGATGTTTATGGGAAGTTAGTTTGAAATGAAGAAGTTGTTCTCTATGTATTTCCTTTTCTTAACATAAAAACCTAACTTTGTTAAATCCTTCCTACAAATGGCGAGCGAATGAAGAAGACTAGACTAAGTTTTTCCAACTAATTCCATTGAAATGAGTTTTTTATATGAAGATTTTTTAGCATGAGAATGGTTCTTAATGATCGTATTTTATTGTTTACAAAGTTAATCAAAGAGAGTTTTAGTGAAGTATAAATTTTTGGAGGATTTGTTGTTCTCAATGTTTCTAACATCATGATTTAAGAAAGATATCCCGGTCCAAGAGTTTATATAAAGGGGGAGTAAATCATTTTTATATAACATTTTCATACTATGATGTTTTAAGTAATTTCAATCGAAATAAAATTTCATATAGGAGTTTAGATAGTTTTTATTTGAAGATTATGAAGTTTTGGTTTTTTTGAAAGTTTGAATGGAATATTCTTATGAATTTCATTGGACAGAGTCCAAACAAATGAACTTTAATAAAAAAATGTTAAATTAGAAAAATACTACCAGAAAAAACTTTTCCATGTCACCAGAAAAAGTCTAATTGGATAGAGTTCATCAGTACAATTAAAGATCAGATAGAAGACTCCAAGTTATTAGAAATAAGGTTTTGGATAAAGTCATCAAACAGATGTTTTTTATAAATTTCATCAGATTGAGGATGGTTTTAAAAGGAAATATAAAAATACTTTTTATGAAAGTCATCAGATGGTGGAATTGAATGGAGGAATTTTTTTTTTTTGAATTTTACCTAAGATGTTATTTTGGAACATCAGACAAAGTTTCTTCAGATAGAAATTTTTTTTCAAAATTTTTACTGGATGAATGTTTTGTATATATTTTTACTTGTTAGAAGTTTTTATGAAGTTATTTTTAAAGATATCAAATGTAATTATTAAAATATGATCATTCAATGTTATAAATATCAAAGAAGAAATATCCATCCATCCAATGGCTCGAAGGCCTTAAATTTTTTATTATGATAAACCCCCCTTTAAGGGATAATGGGGGGAACCCAAACAAACTTCATGACATAAGATATAATGTGCCATGAAGGTCTTAGATAGTAAACCAGACTAACCACATGGAGCTTCCCATCCCTAGCATTTGGTCATGATAAATCTCTCCATCATTACATGGCTATTCAGCAAGAAAGTGTCCTATGTCAAAGTACATTTCTGATCTGATGGCTGACACTGGATATTGGAAGACACCCGTTGTCATGGAAGACCCACCCCTTCACCGTGGAAGAACAGACCATCATGGAAGATCCACCCCTTTTTCACAGAAGAATGGACCATCCAACAATGAGGAAGCCTGAATACCCTCGCCGCAAAGCACACCACCCTGCAACATGATATCTAAGCCGCGAACGAGTCACCGCCACCCAGAGACAACACCGATGAAGAACACACCCCACTATGACACCAGGTCCAAGACACAACTGAGACAGACCACCACCCAAAAAAATGTCGTAGAAGAACATTCCCCACCGTTCCACCACACAATCGAGCCTCATTGCTGCCCAAGACCACGCCACAGAAGATCTCACCTCGTTGTAGAAGAAAGATCCCCACACCACTAGATCTAAGCACAATCTCACCGAAGGAAATGGAACAGAATTGTATAAGTCCATATGCCACTAGATCTAATAGACAAGGGATACCACCATATCGTGAACATGCCCGGAGAGCACCAATAAGGGAGGAATCGCGACTTTCCAGAGATGAATGGAAGGTGGCGACAGGAAAACCCTAGACCCACAACTCCCCTTATGGGCTCATCCCTTATCACTTATGGATGATCAGAAGGAAGATCCATGATTCTCAATAATATTGATGAAATATTATTGAAGGTAGTGAATGTTCTAGTTTTTAAGAAGATTAAATAATACTCAAGAATCCTTAAGAAGAATCCAAGTTAATTATTATAAGAGGAAGTTTTGAATTTTTTGTTTTCACTAAGTGGGATATTTAAATTGGATCTCCATATTTTCTTCTACTCAATCATCTATAAATAGGTTGAAACTATAGTACTAAGTGTGTACTATTCATGCATGTATAATATGACATCCTATAGAAATATTTTTGGATTAAGATACTAATTAAAAAATCTAAAATCCAATGTTTGAGTAGGGAATGTTTTTGACCAAGGAATCTCTTGATTGAAGAAGTCATTATAGGACAGAGGAGTTGTGATTAGAGGATCATATGGAAGGATACCAGAAATAGTTTTCATTTTAGTGTTATAAGACAGACCATATGTACTATTGAATGTATGGATAGATTGTAAGAAAGTGGTATCGGTTTTTATAAGGAATCAGATGGAGTTTTTTGGATGGATGACTAGATAAAGAAACCAAATGAATAGGTAAACTGATGAATATTTTATATAGAATTCCAATTAGGATGTTCTTACCTAGTTATAGGTAAAAAAGTGAATAAGGACAATTTTTAATAAGATAAATTGTAAATAAGTACAAGTATTATAGTTACAACATAATAAATCTAGTTTGTTAAAGTTTCTAATAGTTTTTACAAAAAATATTTGTTACATATTTATATTTTTGGAGAGAACATGCACGATTGTTTAATTACAGTGTAATGAAATTGTAATGATATTATCGTCTTAATGTAACCACATAATAGGATTTTTTTTCTAGTGGATTGTGTGATATTGGATTATTTCTAAAGCATTCCTATGACAAGATACACTTTTTGAGTATTGAACCTTGTAAATACTTTTGTTCCTATGGATTGTTCTTGTGGGATTGATTTCAAAAAAATTATAACTCCTTAATAAGAGATAAAGGTTGTTTCATATGAAAAAAATATAAAAATAAAAATCACTACTTCACCCCTCCCCCTCTCAATGAACACATAAATCACAATTGGCCCTTTCTATGGGTTCACATGCCACATCTACCTATTTATCTCATTAGATAGATCATAAATAAATAGATTTTAGTTGAAATTGTGATATGTGATTCAGTGCATTATTTATTGAATTCTTTATTTTAGCTTGTTGTGTTATATGTTTGAGTGTATGTGTACGGTTGTGACTAAGTTGTAGGTATTGAAGGATTTACTTGGTTTTTGGGTAGTACTTAGGGGGTTATGCCTTATACTTCAAAGTATGCTACTAGGTTTAACCTTGTTGTGAACCCTTGTGTGTGCCTATGTGGTTTTTGTTTTCCTTGTTTAAGATAGTATTGGATTTCTCTAATTTTTTTCAAGAAATACCTCTAGAAATAATTCTCTAGGATGAGAAGTTATTAATGGGGGAGAATTATAACATCATTATTTTTATAAACCATTTTTATCTTAATTAAATAATCCCTTTTGTGGGAATTTAAAAATTTCAACTAAATTTCTACCCTTATGACTTACATAGGGTATACCTAAGCGTTGTATGGGTTTTAAGACCTTTGATATGGGTGGAGAGGATTTTTTTAGGGATATTTAAAGGGAAACTCTTATTTTAAAGGGTTACTGAAGGCTAATGGGGAGATTTCATGGGTTATGTAATGGTAAAGGATTGTTTTTAAGAGCTTTGTAAGGGTGATCCTATATTTTTATGGGATATATAATGGTAAGACCTTGTGTATATGGCTTGTGTAAAGGAAATAATGAGTACATATTTTCTATGTAAGGGTATCTCCCTAGTTTCAAGGGTTTTGTAATGGTATATAGCACTATCTAAGGGTAACTACAGAGTTTTGTAAGGGTATCCTACGAGTTATAAGCATTTTATAAGGGTAGATAGTTGTTAAATAAAGGTAACTTGATTTTTCTTATGCCAAAATAAGGGTAAATATTCTTCACATGAGGTTCAATATAGTTAGAGTTTTCAATTAGTCTCATAAGTGTAACCTAAGGTTTGTAAGGGTAAACCCCAAGTTTCAAAGGGTGCATAAGGGTTAAGTCAAGTTACCCTTATGTAATCCATATTTTAGGAAAAATATTTTAAAAATATATTTTATGTTACTTCCTCCCCAGAATGACTTTCTAACCTATTTTGATGATTTTAAAATCCTAAAATCATGGGAATTAATTTTTTTTGACTCTTTTAAAGGTTATAACACTTTTATAGAAGGCTTTAATAACTCCTCATTCAATATTTAAGTGAAGGATAAATTAAATGGTTGATTTAATTTATGTTTATTATTAATATGAACCAGTGTGCAGTTTTCTATCTTAAAAATACATGAACCTTTCTGCCTTCATTTTTTGGTGATCGTTTTGAGTTAGACAAGTATAGAAATTCTTCATCTAGACTCTGAGAAGTCTTCTTTGAATGAATTAGGTTCTTCTTATGCGTTCCATGTGTGTAAACCCCTTATCCTCTATACTATGTTCATTGGTTTATTGTTTAAAGGGATAATTTATAGGTAATATTATTCATGTTTAATTCATAAAAAATGATCCTTTTAATCCTTGTGGAAAATTCATGAAGAATTATTAAATGATTTACCTAGAATTATTAATTAATGAAAAGCATTATTATCATTATTAGATGTGTATTATTCTAGAGGGAAAGAAAAATATCATATGTGAAATTATTACTACTATTTGAGAATCAAACCGTTAAGCACATGTTATGTATTAAATGGATAATTTGGAAATTATCCATGAGAGAGAAAACATTATGACATATAGAATTGTAATTATTCTCTAAAATAATCTATAATTATCAAGAAGAATAATATAAAATTATCATGTTTATTTAGGGTCATCTAGGAAAAATAATCTATTATCAAAAGTGGTGTTTTCATTTATTTTGTAAATAAATTACTTCGAATCGATTCTAAGAATCCTTAGGGAATTGTTTGAGCTAACAGACTTGTGGTCATGATTCTGGCGATTCTTTCTTCAAGAACCTTGGACTTCTTCATCAATGAACTTGGGGTAGTAATCTCATAACTTTAGAATAATCTTTATGAGTTATTGGAATGATTATTGGAATGAGTGTGTATCCCATTGATAAATATATACTTCTGATTGTTTACATGGGGTGTGTGTGTGTGTGTGTGTAGCCTTGACCTATGAATGTGTTCCTTGCCTATGGATTATACTGATGATAATAATTCCTAACTTGACTTGATATTTGATCTGGAATATTGTATAAATGTTTGAATGTACTGATTTGTTCTCTATAGTTGATGCATGTGGTTATATATGGACTATCCCCTTCAAAGAGGGGTTTCTGAGATATTGATTATCATGTACACAAACTATCCCACAATGGAGATATGTTTCATATATTTTTTTCAAACTATCCTGATGAGGTGGGTGGTGTGTCTCACATGACTCGTGACATTTCTTCTTGTATGCTATTGAATAAGGTGGATCCAGTCTTCAAAGACCTGGCATGTGTTTCTAACTTCTGTGATATATTATTATATATATTTTAACCATGTATATATTTCTTCTATTCTAGCATCCCGAATTTTTATCACATAAACTTTCATTACATTATACAAAACTGGGGATCTTTAAGGTTTAGTGTCTTGGAAACCAGGAACTTATTACATGAGAAAAAAACATTCTTCTTAAACACATCAAAGGCTTCTTCATTTGTTCATCCTAAGTTCATTACAGCATCTCATAACCTAGGAGCATACATCAAAGGAAAGGGTGAGAAAAATTCCCAGTAAGGGAAACAAGGGAAACATTTTACATGAGAACTTGAGATACATCAAAAGTCATGAAAAATAACATTAAGTCATGAGAAAGAGATCATGAGGCATATCATAATAAAAATAATGTGTTTCATAACTTGAAGATGTGGCTACAACATTTAACATAGACAATAATGAACATATCACCAAGGTCCATCCCCAAGGTTTAATTTTAAAATTACCAAGGTAAACCCCCAAGGAATCATTAAAATTGTAATCTCTAGTGGTTATATCATTACCCAATGCAATGGGGCGCTATCAGGGCGCACCCTTAAATTTGTAATCTCTAGTGGTTACATCATTACCCAATGCAATGGGGTTCTATCAGGAAGCACCCTTAATTTGTCTTTATTATCATTTTATCCACATATATCATCATCAACATTTCATAAATAACCCATATGGCATAAAAGAAATGGGTTTCATTTTATAATCATAACATTTTAAAAACTGCTTTTAAGACATGATCTTTATGTCACTTTAAACCCACGGAAAAAGGAAAGAGGGCCTCATCCATGTAAATACCAAAATTTAAAATATAAAATCTTGATATATATGTGAATACCCCTATAGAATAAATATCTTTGAGTATTCACTTAATAAAATAAAATAATTTGAGGAAAAGAGAGAGGCATCTTGAGACGAAAATTCTGCAGCATAACGTCTATGTCACAGGGTTTTAGAAAACATTGAAAAGAGAGGGGACATGGGTCACCCTCTCATAAATGATCCATAAAAAAGTAAGGGGGCAGAATATAAAGGATTTAAGAACATGTTAATGAAATTTGAAAGATATACCATATGAAATGAAGAACATGAAAGGAAGACAAAAGTAAGATTTCTCTTATGAAAATTCGACAGCCTAACAGCGTCACTTAAACTTCAAAAAAATGAATTGAAGAGATCAAATAGGGTCTCTCATAATATAAACATAAATGATCAGTATGATAGATATAGAGATCATACCCCAACATAATGAAAAGGAACTTGAAATACTTGACAAGAAAATAGAACTTGAAAATTAGAAGGGTGAAAGAATCCCTTAAAAATTCGGCAGCCTAACGGCGCCACTTAAACATTCTTAAAACAAAATGATGAGAGTAAGAGAGGATATCTCATCATATGAACATAAAATGTTCAGTAGGATGAATATAAAATAACATCCCCAACATATGAACATGGATCTTAAAAGAAATGACATAACGAGAGTACTTGAAAAGAAAGAGAGAGGTAGGATCCCTTACCTTAAAACGTATCTCTTAAAACTCAAAGGTTGGGACCTTGAGGGCTTGGGGAAACCTTGGGAGGACTCCTTGGGAGGTAATGAGACCAGATATTTGTTGGGGGAGATTTGGGAGTGAAAACTAATGGAGGAAAGGGTGGGTATTTATAGGGAAAGTGAGGGGACAAGACATTAATGGCCAAGGGACACCTCATTGGTGGTATTGGCAAAACCATGGGCTTGCCCATGGTATTTGCCCATGGTATTGGCCACTTGGGACACCTCATACTTTATCTTACTATTCATAAGTCTACCATATTGATTACATACTTAATACATCATTTAATCATGTCATTAATCACCCGTAACTTAAAAACTGTATTTTTACTATTCATCGAAAATTCAACTTTCTCAAAAAAATACCCAAATTTCACCTTAACCAAATATTGATGCTATATTTTCAAAAATGAACTCCATTTTATAAAAATAATTTTTTAAATATTTTTAATTTAATTTTAAAATAAATATACTATTCACCAAAAATTCATTTTTTTTCAGAAAACCCCCCAAAAATTACCTTAACATAATATCGATACTCTGAGTTCAAAAATGAAATCCATTTTATAAAAATAATTTTCTAAATATTTTAAATTTAAATTTTTATTAAAAAAACACTATTCACCAAAAAAACTCATACTTGACTAATAATTTCTGAAACATTTATTTACCTATTTTATTGAATCACATTACTTAATCAAGGTGCCTTGATTATATTAATACTTTCTTTAAGTGATATTACTAATCCATTTGGTCACATTACTAATCCTAAGCATAAAATCACTATTCATAATTTACTATTCATCAAAAATTATGTTGATCTTATTAGACTCTAAATTTCTTAATGAACATAATTGTAGAAGACCGTTTTTTGAAAATCATTAAACATTTTTAATTATTTAAGGTTTACATAAACATTTTTAAAATATCTTTTTTCTAAAATTCATCAAAATATGCATACAATATTTATCCGGACATTTGAAAATTCACAAGCTTCACCATAATAAGAGAACACAATTTTATTTATAACAAAGGATTACACAACGTAGCTATGGTCTCCTTACATAGCCCCTTATAACCCCAGTATAGGACCTAAGTATAAGGTGTGCTAAGGTGAGAGAATCTGAGGGCGGCTCGGCCAACATCGCACGAGTAGTAATTTCTATCAGTTTGAACTTCTTGAGAAGGCGATTCCGTTCTAGCTTCACACGATGAAATTCTCCTTGGGTTTGGTCCAGAGCACAGCCCAGTGGTTCTACCTCCTTCCAAAGTTCTGTTAGATAGGCTTCGATCGGTCCAAGACTACTAGATGAGGCCATCGAATCTTCTTTCTATATTAATTAACCAAGATCGCTTGTATTTAGAGACAATAGTCGCAACATTCAGTTTCCAACAGTCATACTAACTAACGATCATATAATAGTCAAAACCCAACGGTCTCATTTTAATTATACTCATGTTATCAAATGAAACAGTTTTGTTGAGTATAAAAAAACACACAAAATTAGGAAACAAGATTTATTCAAAATTTCTTGTCGTTACAATCTTCCCCCCTTAAGAAATTGTGTCCTCGCAATTTTTAAAAATTGGGCTCGGAAATTTCATTGAAAGTCCCACATCGGAAAAAGAGTCAGTAACACTATTACTTTAAAAGAAAGAAAGGGAAGTACAAAGGTCACCCGAGTAAACCCATACTAGGATTCCATGTAGGAATACATGGATATTCAAGAAAAACAAAGGGTCAAGTTCTAAGGGAGATTGATAGAAAACATTAATAAGAGAAAGTTAACCACAATAAAATGACAAACTTATGATGTGTGTAAATGGTTTTTGATTACCCAATAGGAAACTTAAACCAACAACATTTTTTTACATTCCTTTTAATAATTTTGAGGAATTCATTTACTACATAGAATAAAAACATAAGGAAATATATTTACCTTCAAGTAGAGTTTCATCCCTTAATAAGTTTCTACCAAAACTAATATTTTCTCCAAATGATGAGCATTAAAAAACACATGGTCTCATCAAAACACAAGAATCAACTTCTAGAGAATCACATAATCCACCAAATATTAACTATCTATTTCTTCTATTATCCCAAAAATAGAAAGGGTAAGATAAGACAACTCTTCAAAAAGAAACATTCCCATATAAAGGGAAACTTCTTTAAATCCTCAAAATTCCACGGTACTACACAAAGTTTATCATAGACCATTCCATAAATAACTGTCCTTAAAATTCCTCAAAATAAACCAAACTATTATTGAAACCTAAATTTAAGAAGGATTTGATAAAATAGTCTTCCAATATAAACATTATCTTTCATCTCCAAACAACATCAACCACTCCTAACATCTTATAACAAAAGTAGCTAACCTAAACATATTTTCTCCAAGATAGGTTAATCATTTCCATAAGTAACCTATATTACAATAAGTTCACCTTAAATATGTTGATTCTTCAAAATATAAGTCAACCTTTACTCCTCAAATAAAATACTGTAGTAATCTATTTACCTCGATCAAATAGGGTTCCCAAAATAATTAACATCTTCCAAAATAATAATCATCTTTTAATACCCTAATCATATATGTCATATTAATACATCAATCATCACATTTCCCATAACATTGGTTGTTGGGACATGTTCTTCCATTTCCCGCCATTAACTACGAAAAGAAAGTACAATTAGGGGATTAAATACTTAGCCAATAATCATGAAAGGAACTTAAAGCATAGAAGGATAACTTATAGAAGAAAAGTATACCCTAACTTGTGATCCTCTAGGTTCCAAACTAGGTTATCCATGATCATATATTCTTATGTGAAGCTTTATTTTATTTTATCTTTGTTCCGTTAATAATGGTTCATACTAAGCTTATGAATTTACCAAAACATATCCCCCGGGAGTGTCGTAACCAAGAGTACAGCAAGGCCCATTGTCGTGTGCCAGTTCCCGTTCGAGTCTAGCCCATAGCAGTCTTTTCGGGTTTTACCCCTATGTACATCTCTGCCAGAGCCACCTCCACCTTCTCGTATCCAGACAAGGATGTATTTTCTTGGCAACCCCTTACTCAATACTCACCAAAATACCAGGAATTTTTCCTATATTTAATCTTTTCTGTAGGATTCTTCCAAAAGTTTTCATATCCTAATTTCCAAAAATAAATAAACCATCCTTTGATACCAACTATAGAGTCCTGCATTTTTATCACATAAACATTCATTACATTATACAAAATCGAGGATCTTTAAGGTTTAGTGTCTTGGAAACCAAGAACTTATTACATAAGAAAAAAAACATTCTTCTTAAACACTTGAAAGGATTCTTTATTTGTTCATCCTAAGTTCATTAGATCATCTCATAACCTGGGAGCATAAATCAAAGTAAAGGGTGAGAAAAAGGCACAGTAAGGGAAACAAGGGAAACATTTTACATGAGAACTTTAGATACATCAAAAGTCATGAAAAATAACTTTAAGTCATGAGAAAGAGATCATGAGGCATATCATAATAAAAATAACATGTTTCATAACTTGAAGATGTGGCTACAACATTTAACATAGACAATCATGAAAATATCACCAAGGTCCATCCACAAGGATTCATTTGAAAATTACCAAGGTAAACCCCAAGGAATCGTTAAAATTGTAATCTCTAGTGGTTACATCATTACCCAATGCAATGGGGCGCTATCAGGGTGCACCCTTAAATTTGTAATCTCTAGTGGTTACATCATTACCCAATGCAATGGGGTTCTATCAGGGCTCACCCTTAATTTCTCTTTATTATCATGTTAGCCACATATATCATCATAAAAATTTCATAAATATCCCATATATCATAAAAGAAATGGGTTTCATTTCATAATCATAACATTTTAAAAACTGCTTTTAAGACATGATCTTTTTGTCACTTTAAACCCACGGGAAAAGGAAAGAGGGTATCATGTATGTAAATCCCAGAATTTAAAATAGAAAATCTTGATATATATGTGAATACCCCTATATAAGAAAGATATTTGAGTATTCACTTAATAAAATAAAATAATTTGAGAAAAAGAGAGAGGCATTTTGAGACGAAAATTCTGCAGCATAACGGCTATGTCACAGGGTTTTAGAAAACATTGAAAAGAGAGGGGACATGGGTCACCCACTCATAAATTATCAATAAAACATTAGGGGGACAGAATATAAAGGATTTAAGAACATGGTAATGAAATTTTAAAGATATAACATATGAAATGAAGAACCTGAAAGGAAGACAAAAGTATGATTTCTCTTATGAAAATTCGGCAGCCTAACGGCATCACTTAAACTGCAAAAAAATGAATTGACGAGATCAAATAGGGTCTCTAATCATATGAACATATAAGATAATTATGATATATATAGATATAATACCCCAACATAATGAAAAGGAACTTGAAAGACTTGACAAGAAAATAGTACTTGAAAATGAGAAGGGTGAAAGAATCCCTTAAAAATTTGGAAGCCTAACGACGCCACTTAAACATTCTTAAAACAAAATGATGAGAGTAAGAGAGGATCTCTCATCATATGAACACGAAATGGTCAGTAATATGAATATGAAATAACATCCCCAACATAAGAACATGGATCTTAAAATAAATGACATAAACCAGAGTACTTGAAAAGAAAGAAAGAGGTAGGATCCCTTACCTTAAAACGTATCTCTTAAAACTCAAAGGTTGGGACCTTGAGGGCTTGGGGGAACCTTGGGAGGACTCTTTGGGAGGTAATGAGACCATATCTTAGTTGGGGGAGAGTTGGGAGTGAAAACTAAAGTAGGAAAGGGTGGGTATTTATAAGGAAAGTGAGGGGACAAGGCATTAATGGCCAAGGGACACCTCATTGGTGGTATTGGCAAAATCATGGGCTTTCCCATGGTATTTTCCCATGTTATTGGCCACTTGGGACACCTCATACCTTATCGTACTATTGATAAGTCTAACATATTGATTACATACTTAATATATCATTTAATCATGTCATTAATCACCTGTAACTTAAAAACTGTATTTTCACTATTCATCGAAAATTCAAATTTCTCAGAAAAATCCCAAAATTTCACCTTAACCAAATATCGATGCTCTAATTTGAAAAATGAACTCCATTTTATAAAAATAATTTTCTCAATATTTTTAATTTAATTTTTAAATAAATACACTATTCACCCAAAATTCATTTTTTTCCGAAAAATCCCCAAAAATTACCTTAACATAATATCGATGCTCTGAGTTCAAAAATGAAATCCATTTTATAAAAAAAATTTATAAATATTTTTAATTTAATTTTTTATAAAAAAACACTATTCACCAAAAAAACTCATACTTGACTAATAATTTCTGAAACAGTTATTTACCTATTTTATTGAATCACATTACTTAATCAAGGTTCTTAGATTATATTAATACTTTTTTTAAATGATATTACTAATCTATTTGGTCACATTACTAATCCTAAGCATAAAATCACTATTCATAATTTACTATTCATCAAAAATTATGTTGATCTTATTAGACTCTAAATTTCTTACTGAACATAATTGTAGAAGACCATTTTTTGAAAATCATTACACATTTTTAATTATTTAAGGTTTACATAAACATTTTTAAAATATCTTTTTTCTAAAATTCATCAAAATATAGATACTATATTTATCCGAACATTTGAAAATTCAAAAACTTCACCATAAGAAGAGAACACAGTTTTATTTATAACAAAGGATTACACAACGTAGCTATGGTCTCCTTATATTTCTTCTTATAACCCCAGCATAGGATCTAAGTGTAAGGAGTGATAAGGTGAGAGAATCTGGGGGCGGCTCAGCCAACATCGCACGAGTAGTAATTTCTATCAGTTTGAACTTCTCGCGAAGGTGATTCCGTTCTAGCTTCACACGATGAATTTCAGATTGGGTTTGGTCCAAAGCAAAGCCCAATAGTGCTACCTCCTTCCCAAGTTCTGTTAGATGGGCTTCGATCAGTCCAAGACTACTGGATGAGGCCATCGAATCTTCTTTCTATATTAATTAACCAAGATCACTTGTATTTAGAGACAATAGTCGCAACATTCAGTTTCCAACGGTCATACTGTCTAACGGTCATATAATAGTCAAAACCCAACGGTCTCATTTTAATTATTTTCATGTTATCAAATGAAACAGCTTTGTTGATTATAAAATAACACACAAAATTAGGAAACAAGATTTATTCAAAATTTTAGATCGTTACAATCTTCCCCCCTTAAGAAAT
The DNA here is from genome assembly GCA_963277665.1 of Viscum album. Lineage (NCBI taxonomy): Eukaryota > Viridiplantae > Streptophyta > Magnoliopsida > Santalales > Viscaceae > Viscum > Viscum album. The sequence continues at coordinate 794,054,047 of OY728126.1, read as the reverse complement.
TGCGTCCTCACAATTTTTAAAAATTGGGCTCGGAAATTTCATTGAAAATCCCACATAGGAAAAAGAGTCAGCAACACTATTACTTTAAAAGAAAGAAAGGGAAGTACAAAGGTCACCCGAGTAAACCCATACTAGGATTCCATGTAGGAAAACATGGATATGGAAGAAAAAAAAGGGTTAAATTCTGAGGGAGAGTGATAGAAAACATTAATAGGTGAAATTTAACCACCAGAAAATCACAAACTTATGATGTGTGTAAATGGTTTTTGATTACCCAATAGGAAACTGAAACCAATAACATTTTTGTTTTACATTCCTTTTAATAATTTTTAGGAATTCATTTACTACATAGAATAAAAACATAAGGAAATATATTTACCTTCAAGTAGAGTTTCGTCCCCTAATAAGTTTCTACCAAAACTAATCTTTTCTCTAAATGATGAGCATTCAAAAACACTTGGTCTCATCAAAACACAAGAATCATCTTCTAGAGAATCACATAATCCACCAAAGATTAACTATGTATTTATTCTATTATCCCAAAAATAGAAAGGGTAAGATAAAACAACTCTTCAAAAAGAAAGAATCCCATAGGAAGGGAACCTAAACATATTTTCCCCAATATAGGTCAATCATTTCCATAAGTGACCTATATTACTATAAGTTCACCTTAAATTCATCGATTCTTAAAAATATAAGCAACCTTTACTCCTCAAAGAATATACCATAGTAATCTATTTACCTCGATCAAATAGGGTTCCCAAAATAGTGAACGTCTTCCAAAATAGTAATCATCTTTTAATCCCCTAATCATCTATGTCATATTAATATGGAAATCGTCACATTTCCTATCACATTGGTTGTTGGGACATGTTCTTACATTTACCACTATTAACTAAGAAAAGAAAGTACAATTAGGGGCTTAAATACTTAGCCAATAATCAAGAAAGGAACTTAAAGCGTAGAAGGATAACTTATAGAAGAAAAGTATACCCAAACTTGTGATCCCCTAGGTTCCAAACTAGTTTATCCATGATCATATATTATTATGTGAATATTTATTTTATTTTATCTTTGTTCCTTTAATAATGGTTCATACTAAGCTTATGAATTTACCAAAGCATATCCCCCGGGAGTGTCGTAACCAAGAGTGCAGCAAGGCCAATTGTCGTGTACCAGTTCCGATTCGAGTCTAGATCAAAGCGGTTTTTTCATGTTTTACCCCTATGTACATCTTTTCTAGAGCCACCTTTACCTGCTCGTATCCAGATAGGGATGTATTTTCTTGGAAACCCCTTTCTCAATACTCACCAAAATACCAGGAAGATTTCCTATATTTAATCTTTTCTATAGGCTTCTTTCTAAAGTTTTCATATCCTAATTTCCACAAATAACTAAACCATCCTTTGATACCAACTATAGCATCCCGCATTTTTATCACATAAACTTTCATTACATTATACAAAACTATGGATCTTTAAGGTTTAGTGTCTTAGAAACCAGGAACTTATTACATGAGAAAAAAACATTCTTCTTAAACACTTTAAAGGCTTCTTCATTTTTTCATCCTAAGTTCATTACAACATCTCATAACTTGGGAGAATACATCAAAGGAAAGGGTGAAAAAAAGGCCCAGTAAGGGAAAAAAGGGAAACATTTTACATGAGAAGTTGAGATACATCAAAAGTCATGAAAAATAACTTTAAGGCATGAGAAAGAGATCATGAGGCATATCATAATAAAAATAACGTGTTTCATAACTTGAAGATGTGGCTACAAAATTTAACATAGAAAATAATGAACATATCACCAAGGTCTATCCCCAAGGTTTCATTTTAAAATTTCAAAGGTAAACCCCAAGGTATCGTTGAAATTGTAATCTCTAGTGGTTACATCATTACCCAATGCAATGGGGCGCTATCAGGGTGCACCCTTAAATTTGTAATCTCTAGTGGTTACATCATTACCCAATGCAATGGGGAGATCTCAGGGATCACACTTAATTTGGCTTTATTATCATGTTATCCACATATATCATCATCAAAATTTCATAAATAACCCATATAGAATAAAATAAATGGGTTTCATTTTATAATCATAACATTTTAAAAAATGCTTTTAAGACATGATCTTTATGTCACTTTAAACCCACAAAAAAAGGAAAGAGGGTATCATGTATGTAAATCACAGAATTTAAAATAGAAAATCTTGATATATATTTGAATACCCCTATAGAAGAAAGAGCTTTGATTATTCACTTAATAAAATAAAATAATTTGAGAAAAAGAGAGAGGCATTTTGAGACGAAAATTCTGCAGCATAACGGCTATGTCAAAGGGTTTTAGAAAACATTGAAAAGAGAGGGGACATGGGTCACCCACTCATAAATGATCCATAAAACATTAGGGGGGCAGAATATAAAGGATTTAAGAACATGGTAATTAAAATTTAAAGATATACCATATGAAATGAAGAACATGAAAGGAAGACAAAAGTAAGATTTCTCTTATGAAAAATCAGCAGCCTAACGGCGTCACTTAAACTTCAAAAAAATGAATTGGCGAGATCAAATAGGGTATCTCATAATATGAACATAAAAGATAATTATTATAGATATATATATCATAACCCAGAATAATTAAACGAAACTTTAAAGACTTGACAAGAAAATAGAACTTGAAAATGAGAAGGGTGAAAGAATCCCTCAAAAATTGGGCAGCCTAACGACACCACTTAAACATTCTTAAAACAAAATGATGAGAGTAATAGAGGATCTCTCATCATATGAACATTAAAATTTAACTAGGATGAATATAAAATAACATCCCCTACATAAGAACATGGAGATTAAAAGAAATGACATCAACGAGAGTACTTGAAAAGAAAGAGAGAGGTAGGATCCCTCACCTTAAAACGTATCTCTTAAAACTCAAAGGTTGGGACCTTTAGGGCTTGGTGGAACCTTGTGAGGACTCCATGGGAGGTAATGAGACAAGAGCTTCGTTGGGGGAGAGTTGGGAGTGAAAACTAAAGGATAAAATGGTGGGTATTTATAGGGAAAGTGATGGGACAAGGCATTAATGGCCAAGGGACACCTCATTGGTGGTATTGGCAAAAACATGGGCTTTCCCATGGTATTTGCCCATTTTATTGGCCACTTGGGACACCTCATACCTTATCTTACTATTCATAATTCGACCATATTGATTACATACTTAATACATCATTTAATGATGTCACTAATCACTCGTAACTTAAAAAATGTATTTTCACTATTCATAAAAAATTCAACTTTCTTAGAAAAATCCCAAAATTTCACCTTAACAAAATATCGATGCTCTATTTTCAAAAATTAACTCCATTTTATAAAAATAATTTTCTAAATATTTTTAATTTAATTTTTAAATAAATACACTATTCACCGAAAATTCAATTTTTTCAGAAAAATCCCCAAAAATTACCTTAACATAATATCGATGCTCTGAGTTCAAAAATGAAATCGATTTTATGAAAATAATTTTCTAAATATTTTTAATCTAATTTTTTATTAAAAAAACACTATTCACCAAAAAAACTCATACTTGACTAGTAATTTCTGAAACAGTTATTTACCTATTTTATTGAATCACATTACTTAATCAATGTGCCTAGATTATATTAATACTTTCTTTAAGTGAGATTACTAATCCATTTTGTCACATTACTAATCCTAAGCATAAAATCACTATTCATAATTTACATTCATCAAAAATTATGTTGATCTTATTAGACTCTAAATTTCTTAATGAACGTAATTATAGAAGAACATTTTTTAAAAATCATTACAAATTTTTAATTATTTAAGGTTTACATAAACATTTTTAAAATATCTTTTTTCTAAAATTCATCAAAATATGCATACTATATTTATCTGGACATTTGAAAATTCACAAACTTCACTATAATAAGAGAACACAATTTTATTTATAACAAAGGATTACACAACGTAGCTATGGTCTCCTTACATATCCCCTTATAACCCCAGCATAGGACCTAAGTGTAAGGTGTGCTAAGGTGAGATAATCTGAGGGCGGCTCTGCCAACATCACACGAGTAGTAATTTCTATCAGTTTGAACTTCTCACGAAGGAGATTCTGTTCTAGCTTCACACGATGAATTTCGGCTTGGGTTTGGTCCAGATAAAAGCCCAGTGGTCCTACCTCCTTCCCAAGTTCTGTTAGATGGGCTTCGATCGGTCCAAGACTACTGGATGAGGCCATCGAATCTTCTTTCTATATTAATTAACCAAGATCACTTGTATTTAGAGACAATAGTCGCAACATTCAGTTTCCAACGGTCATACTAACTAACGGTCATATACTAGTCAAAACCCAACGGTCTCATTTTAATTATACTCATGTTATCAAATGAAACAATTTTGTTGAGTATAAAATAACACACAAAATTTGTAAACAAGATTTATTCAAAATTTTGGGTCGTTACATCTATTCTCTTTTATATCTCATTAATTGTTGTTAAGGGTTGTTGGTGTTATTTTACTAATTATTTTACTTACACCCTACTCGGGAATTTTTGTGTTCTTTTATATTTCATGATTTGGGATCTAAAGAAGGGAATGGGCCCTGTGTTGGATGGTTGAGAAGGTGGAAAAGGAGGATGTGAACATTTCGGGATGGATTTCGAGCAGTATATCTACTACTACTTTTATTTATTTACTTTATTTCCAAACCCTGGACCCTTTGTTTATTTTTAGTTTATTAAATCATTTATACCATTTTTAGTTCCCAATTTTTCTCTTATTAGTTATTATATTTTTTATTTATTATTTGAGCTATGAAATAAATTTGATGGTATAATCTTCCTACTAATGAAATTATAACCTCATTACTAGTCAAAAGTCTCTTGCATATGAGGTGGTACACATGAAGTCATGTAGTGCTCAAGATCAGACCAAGTGGTTCGGGTTGGGGTGTTATGATTGGATTATTATTCATAACAAACTTTGAAGACTTAAATAGGATGTCATTATATGGAATAATATTCAAACTAAATAGGAATTTAATATTATAATTTTTTAATAGTAAATCAGTCAACTTGATAGGTTCCTATAAGATCATTGGTATGACGATAATTTTATTCTTCTTTCCCAAAAATGAGATCTTTTGGAGAAAACCTTGTTTGTAGAGTAGCATATGGATAGGGAAAAATCAAGGTAGAATGGTTGATAGAGGGTGATAGGAATAAAATTTATTTTCATTATTTTATTAGAGAGAAAATTTGTATTGGAAAGATCAATTTATCTTTTTGAGGATAGATCTCATTCCCATTATTCAAATTTCATCATCTCACTAGTGACTTCTTTTTTCACCAATCTATTTGTAGGTCCAATACAATATTCTTGGTAGGGTTTGGATAGCACTTATACTAATTAATTATTTTTTATAATATCCCAAAGATTATTGATAAACCAAATATCTTGATAATGAAATCTCTTCTTGGTGATGATGAAATTAATGAGGCTAGTAATAGCCTTAATTCCTAGAGTGGTCCTAAATTTGATGGCTTCCCAAGTTCTTTATACCTTAATTCATGGAATCTAGTGAAAATGGTTGTTATTAATGTTATTCATAGTTTTTTAAAAGTTTTACCCCTCCTTATAGATTCCATGTATACTATCTTATTCATTATCCCAAAGGTGAGTAATTTGGATGGTTTTTCTTAGTTTTAACCCATCAACTTATGAAATTTTTATTACAACTGTTTATTACCATTCTCAACAACAAATTCCCATGTAAACTATGATATGTTATTTCTAAAGAAAAACATCGATTTATTATGGCATAGAATATCCAAGGAAATATCAACTTGGATTGGGAAATGATAACAGATCTTGATAGATTGTTTTTTGAATCCAGCATCGTGATTAAAGTTGATATTGAAAATTCATATGACAAGATGGAATGGAGTTTTATTATCAAGGTGTGGATGAAATTTGGTTTCATGGAATGGGTCTATGGCCTTATTTTTTACAACCTTTCATCCCTATTCTTTAAAATATATCATATGGGAAGAATATTTGGTTTATTTAAGTCTGTTAGGGTCCTTTACCAAGGAGATCCAATTTCACTAAGCCTTTTTATTCTATCCCAAGCTGTTCTTAGTATAAATCTTATTTCTAGTATATCCAGTGGAATTTTTAATTACTATATAGGTTGGTTTTCTTCAAAGTCATATATCATTTTTTATAGATGACATTATTTTCTATATCAATATATTAATCAATTAGATTATAAGTTTCAAGATGCTTCTTAAATATTATAGCGGCAAGATCATTTGATATATTAATCCCAATAAAAGTAGTGCCTTTATTTTAAAATATTACAGCAATATGAATTATAGTATAATTGAGGATATTCTTGGCATATCTAAGAGTAAATTTCCATTGGAGTATCTTGGAGCCCCCATTTCCACTGGAATAATCTATTTTCATCATTTTGATAGAATTTTCAAAAGAATCAGGAGAAGTATCACTAATTGGAAGAGCATATTCTATTATTTTGGTGGAAATGTCACTCTAGTTAATACTGTATTATAATCAATAAAAATTAATATTTTATCTATTTGGAGGTCTCTAAATTCATTAATTTTTAATATTAAGGGGATTATTAACTCTTTTATTTGATATTTTCATCAATAAGGGCATCATAACTGGACTAGTTGGTCCAAATTAGATCAACCAATGGAAGAAGGGGGCATAAATCTTAAAATTATTACTAAAATAATCACATGTATGGATGAAAAAATTGATTAGGAGGACTTGTTTTATAAATTACCTCTAGTCTAGGTTATTTAGGATGAAATATAGAAGTTCCCACTTTAACAGTATTGATGATTCTTCTAGACCCTGTCTTCAGAATGATATCCATGATAGTATTAGTATTATCTATGAAAATTTATTGGATCATTGGTTGGGTGAAACCACTATCTAGACTGACAATTGGGTTGGTATATAAATTTTTTCCTAGATTCCATGTGCTATATTTCACATTCAAACAGGCATATATATTTCTACATCTACTGGATTTGGTTCTCACTAGTGATTAAAAAGACTTGGATAACTCAATTAAATTGGAGGATGATTATAAATATATTTTCTTCAATCCTGACCCCTCTTTTATTTTCCCATTATCATCCTTCTAGGATCTGATCCATACACTGAGAAACACCCCAAATTTCCTATCCAAAAAATTATAGTGTAAATTTATTCCTAGAAAACTCAATTTCCTAATTTTGAATTTCTGAAATAATATTATTCCAAAGTATGATAATATTAAGTGGTTTGGAATTCACCTTTATTATAAGTTTCTATGTTGTAATTATGCTTTCTTTGAATCAAATTTCCACCTATTTATGATTGGATATGGGGAACTTTTTTTGGATATGCCTAAGGTAAATTATATTCTCTTCAATCCTATAGTCCATTTTCTTAGTTCTTTTATAAATTTTCGAATAGATGGTGGGTTTAATGATCAAGGGAATTAAATAATTTTATCAGTTGTTTGTTCAGTGATTTGGGATACCTATAATGCTTCTCCTCACCAAGGCTTCACTCCTACCATTGTGCATTTGAAATCCCTTTTTTCCAGTTTCACTCCCTAATTATACTTTAAAAGGATGTTAAATTACATCATACCATTAGGACTAAACTTAATCTCATGTATTCTCCTATTATTCAATATTCTTTAAGGAGAAATGGTACATGGGTATACTGGTTGGCTCCTTTGAAGGGTTTCAAGATTAATACTAATGGGTCCTTTATTCATGGTGTTGTGAATAGTGATGGGATCATTTTGGAATATAGAGTATCTATTATCATAGAATTATTAGATTTATATGGTGAAAATAATTCAATTCAAGGGGAGTTTCATGAGATGATTTTGGGCATCAATTTATGTAGGTCAAATAATATAAACTTTTTCTATATTGAATATGATTCATCTATTTATATTTAATTATTAGTAAGTATATCCACCTATCTTTGGAGTATTTTCTACACCATCATAAGACGTAAGAGTATGATCTATTTGGATATAGAGGTTTTTTATACATGGTGTGAGGGAAATAAGTTTATGGATCTTATTTTATCGAAAGGTTACTAGGAAATGAATTTTATAACTTATGCAAGATTTGGATCATTACCTAAGGATTGTATTTCTATTACATAAGGTGGTTCCAATGTCCTGTATTATTTCCTTCATCCCTGAACCTTCTTTTGCTTTTCCCACTCATGTTATTTTATGTAATAAATAAAAAATAATTTTTTAGTCAGTTCATAAACATTGTGGTGAGGTTCACAGTCATCCTAGAAAGGAGAGTGGACCTTCTAGATATTATTCTTCTAATATTGTTTCTCCATGATCCATTATTGATATGGGTATAGAGGAATAATTTCATTCTTCCATCAAAAAAAAGAAAAATAAAGTTGAACAACATTATATAAACACCAATAGGATATGAATTAATAGTTAATAAAAGTGATATCAATTTTTTTTTCTTTACTTCCACTTTAGTGGGAAATATTGGTTTGTTCTTATTTGATGAGGATGATGTCAGTTTTTCATGATTACTATTCACCTACTCCAACTAATGATTCAATTTTGGATGATGGTTGTTTGAATCACTTGTGTTGATAATATCATTGGCAGTGAAGGTGGTTGTAATGATCGTGACCTAAATACCCAAACTACACTCAATCCATGTTGTTATAATACCTCAAGTGCACCTCCCAATCACTATGGGCTAGCCTGAATTATAGAAGGTAAGAATTAAAAATTTTGGATGTGGTCACCCCTATGGATATATAATTAATATGTATAAGTGCATAGAAATATAGTGTATGACCAAACAGAGTCTTTTATAGTCGATCATTCAACCAATAACAGAAGTATGTGTAAGTATATAACATGGATAAATTATAAAACCTGATATGAACATGCATTATATATCCTAAACATTTCCAAAAGGGACCCACTATAAACAAATTTTGTGAAACTATAACAAAAACTCATATATACATTAATTTATAGCTTAAATGGTGATAAAAGACCAAAAATAGCACCCCATAGTGAGAATATTCTCTATAAAGTGCTGAGAACAACCCACATTCCACATTCCATATAATATTTTAACCCCATTAGCATGAAACTAGTGCATTACTTTATTACATTTACATTATTACAAGGAATAAAATCTTGAAGGATCGATCACTTTAACAATTTTGAAAAACTAGATATAAAAATTGAACCTGTTTTACATTGGGAATATAAAATAAAATATAATACATAACAAAATCTAAAAAACGGCATACTTGAAAACTCATTCAAATATATATTCTTTATAACTTGGGGAAAGGAAACAAAATAAAGGTAAGATCACATACTTAGTAAGGGTTAAGTAAAGATTAAAATATCATAAATAAAAAATGAGTAAACAATATAGAAATGTAAATAATTGAACACACATGCCATTTAAATAACTTGATAAGGAAAAATTAATACGGGAATGTGAATAACTAAAAAAAATTTCATTTTATCAATAAAATTATAATGAAATGCATCCATATATTTTGTCATTGTGAAATAATATGGATAATAATAGCTGAATATGAAATGAAGAAAATGATTAATTATTGTACATCGTGTATCCAGCACATGAACCACTATAACATCAAGGCCTATTCTCAATATAGTTTAATTCTGAGTATAAAACCATTTAATTCTTCTTGGAAACAAACATAAAGGGTTTGTCACTAATTGATTTCATCTAATGAGACTACCAATGCATCAAGAGGATTATTTCCAAAGATCCCCAACACATTTATTTCTTGTCCAAATCATTCCTCATATATCAAATAATCTATTTAATTGATAAACAACATGTCTTATCATTAATTATCAATATTTAGTGAAAGATATAGATTTTTATGATATTTCCACAATCAGTAAAATAACATTAAATGTAAACATTGTATATAATAATTATATATGGTTTATGAAATAATAAAATCCATCATATAAGAATATGTATATTTAATATAATTTAATTTATAATAAAAGAGATCATAAGGAATTTATTGTTTCAAGATAAAGTTTATAATCACAAAATAAAGTGATATTGAAAACATAACTTTTAACTCTTTGTAATTTTAAAGTAAAAACCCCTTGGATGAGATAATTCAAAGTGAAACTTAAAATATCATTAAGAAAGGGTTAATCATGATATTAAATGATAGTGGAAATTATGTACACCATATTAAATTTAATTGGTTCATAACAACAAATAAGACTCAATGGAATGTAAATTGAGATGAAATATCATACCTTAAGTACGACATGTCACGTGTGTCTTTATCTTCCTGAATAATAAAATTATGTTAATTATTTACTTATTTGATAAAAAAATTAAGTTTATTGTTACATTTATTTCACTTATTAATATTTTATGTGCAATTTCTTAATCAATTAATTTTAAGACATATGTTTTGACCATATTCAATTTATTTATCAAAAATGGCATTGATAGGTCGACTATGGTCAAATGGTTCATTATTTAAACACATAAAAAATAATAACAATTACATAATTTCATATTTATACATCATTTATACTTTTAAAACCAATCATTAAATATGTTTATAAAAAATTAACTATTGTCATTATCATGGAGATGGTTGGTGGTACGTACACATGAGTAACATTTCCATTTTTAAATGAACATTATAGAAAAAAGGAAAGTAAATTTTATCTTTACATAATGATAATTATATATTAAATACAATATTATTTAATCATATACACTTTTATAAGAATTATTGTGATGAAAAAGGAACCACATCGCTTTGAGGAGGCGGTAATCCACATGTCCTCGAACGACGTTATCACTTTTTTCAGTGTGTGAAATTGTAATGATGAAAATGATATATTATATTATTAGAAGGGTAGTTATGTAATTAATATAATAATTATTTCATTTATATCATATATATTTAGTATATATTTATTTATAGTAATCCATAATGTTTAGTGATAGGAAATGGAATACATCATTCATAGAGATGGTAGGTCGTTAGTACGCATGAACGATGTTTACATTTTCTTATCATATTAAATTAATTAATATTAAAGTATCCATATGAGTATTATAATTCCAATATAATATTATTTCATATATTTCACGTATTTTTATTAAAATCACCCTTAATACACTCCATGTAAAGCGTGAACAAATCACATCACTTTGAGAAGGTGGTAGTCCACACGTCCACCAACGATGTTATCATATTCCCAAAAATGGAAATCATGAAGTTATTTATTATATAATAATTAAAAAAGTATAAATACATTATAAATATCATATATATTATATATAAACTATAAATAAATCATTATTACCAAGATTTAAAGTTGTTAATGGGAGAATGAAAAATATCGATTTGTGAGGTTTTAGTCTTCCATACACACAAACGATGATTGTGTATCCCATTTGACATAAGTGTGTGTGTGTGTGTGTTTAGTTCATAAAATTAATATAAAAACACCTAATAATATTTATGATAATAATTTTATTATATAATCATGATATAAAAATAATTTAATGGGTGGAGAAAAAAATAAAAAAAAGTGCTTCATTGAAGAACATTGCCTCTTCGGTTTATACCAAAAGCCTTCCTTTATTGTGCCTAAATTTAGGCTTATAATATTAGAGTAGGGATTTTGGGGAGATATTTTTTTACATTTTTTATTATTCAAAGGTCTTTATAGGTGTGAATAAGGGAGAGGGTTGAGTGCCTTTTTATAATGGGGGAGGAGTGTAATTCTTGTAAATATAATAAGGTAACCATGATTAAGTGGTATCCCTTGAATCATGTGCCTCCAATAATGAAATAAATTATATAAAAGTTATTATATTGTTCAAAATATATCTATAAAAAATTACATGTTTCTAGTTATTTTTCCTTTAATATTATGGTTTAGTCCCTTGTTAAGATAGTTTTTCCCTTAATTACTGTAATTAATTTTAATTGCTTTCACTAAGATTTTTTTCAAAAAAAAATTTGACCTTACTAGATACTATAAATTATGATTATTAAAAATGTGGAATAATTTTTTTTAAATTCCAATAACATCATTGGAAGAAATTAATTCAAAATTAATCCTGCGGATGGGATGAGAAAGTGGGCTTTTAAAGTGAAAATGTTCAAAAGTTCACTAAGTCTTTATATCTAAATCCAATTTAAAAATTTTTTAAATGACATAAATTTTATTAATAGATGTAAAATATATCTAATAATACTTTAAAACCAATTAATATATAATTTAACACAATAAATTATTTAGAATAAAATTCATTTTTAAATTAAAATTCAATATTTTTCTCTATTCATCAAAAAATGAAACTTCACAGAAAAACACACAAAGTTCACCCAAAGATAATTTTGATATTCCACTTCCAAAAATGATGTTTATTTTTTTATATTAAATTTATAAAAGTTCCATAATTTATTTTTAAAATAGGTTTGTCATTAAAAGGAGGGAAAATGACTTTTAGAAAAATATAGATTTTTATGCATAAAATTGGATTAGTTCTTACCTTATGTTTATTTAATCTATTGGATAAATGTAAAAAATATTTTATTTAATATAATATATATATATATCATTAATATTATTCCTTTAAAGTAATTAATTTAATTTATTAAGGTAAAACTTATTTCTGAGCCTAAAATAGCTTTTTCTAAAAACAGTCCCTTTATATTCAATTGGTTCTTATACTCATTTATAATTAATTTTTAACCAATTAATTTAAGTATATATTTTCATAAATTAAATAATCATATTCATAACCACCAATTTAATTGCTATGTTATATGTTATTATGTTAAATAATAATATTTTAATTATATATTATTTTTTGCTAAAACTCGGTCTTGCGTGTAATGAAAGTCATAAAAGAAAGTCATTGTTTATTTTAACACAAGATAAATTCAAGGATTCACGTAGAGAAATATAATCATAGTATTGAACTTAAAACAATATAATCTCAATGTTTCGTATAAAGTAATCTTAACTTGGTGTTGCGTATAAAGAAATCTAGCAACAAAAATAAATTTATTCTAAAAGGAAAATATTGTAAATTCTTAGGGTGTTACCTTACATATCACCTATCAAAAACTGAAAAAAAAAAGGAATATTTATAACCTTTTCTCTTCTCATATATTTATCCCCCATGTTTTTATGCTTTATCATTACTTTGATCTCAAATAAAAGGGTATGCACGTGACTTGAGTGGGGCTCATATTGGACATGAGAATTATAACTTAGTTGGTGGTTTCAATCCCACCCATAGAAACCTATCATAATCTAGAGTGTATGCTATAAACAATATAATTCTATATGAATATAAAAAAATCAAACACATAAGATATTATAGCGTCTAACATGTATATTAGTATAGTAAAAATAACTCCTCAAAAGAGGATGGTTCATACTAGATGACTTTATTTTAGCCTCTACACAAAATCTAATATGATTTTCCAAGCCATCCCTTATTGAATAAATTTTATGTATATATATTATATTACATTTTTACAATAACACCCTATAATTTTAAAAGGTTAAAGGGATAAATGATATGACTCATGTTAATAATGTGAACCTTTATTTTTGTGAACCTATCTGATTAGAACTCCACAGTTAAGAATACATAGTCTGGAGTAGTGATTGGGATGGGTAACCTCCTAGGAAGTTTCCTAGGGTGTGTTTGAGTGAGTAAAACACACTAAAAGACCAAGTGTTGTTCTATGGGAATATTCATTTGTCTAATGATCTATTTGGGCACTTAGGTGGGCCCTCGATAGGGGACCATGTGTCTGTGGGAAATGGGTGGTTCCTGATGAGCTAATACCCAACCACCATTTTAAGGTGGGGTGTCTATGTTTTTAGTAGGGCCCAGTTATTACATTGGTATCATAGGAGGAACCCAACCTAAATTTTTGTGGCACTACCTAGGTTTAGATATAGGGTCCACAATGTGGGCGTTGTTCTCTAAAGGGGGTGGGGTGAATGTAACACCTATGAATATTAAAGGGTTAAAAAGATAAATTATATGCCTCGTGTTAGCCTGGAGTAGTGACCAAGATGGGAAAACACTTGGTAAGTTTCCTAATGTGTGTGTGATTAAGTAAAAATCACACCGAAAGAAAAAAAATAACCTATGGGGATAATAATTGGTGTGATGATCCATTAGGGCATGTGAGAAGGCCCTAGGTAAGGGTCTATGTGTCTGTGGGGAAACTAGTGGTTATTGGGGGTCCAAGACCCAATGACCATGTTAAGGTGGTGCGTATGTGCTGTCAACAGGGCCCAGTTGTCACATCAGTATCATAGGAGGAACCTAACCAGAAGTATGGTGTCACTGCCTAAGATTAGAAATAGGGTCCACAACAAGGACATTATTCTCTAAAGGGGGGTTAATGTAACACATTGTAATGGTAAAGGGTTAAAATTAAAAATTATATGACTTATGTTAACAAGGTGAACCTTTCTTTTGAGAAGCCTAACTTGTTAAAACTCTATAGTTAAACATGCTTGGCCTGCAGTGGTGATTAGGATGGGTGACCTCCAAGGACGTTTTCTTAGGGTGTGTACGAGTGAGTAAAAATTACACTAAAAGATTATGTGTTGGCCTTTAGGGATAGTCATTAGTCTGATGATCCATTCAAGCACCTAGGTGGGCACTAAGTAGGGGACCATGTTTCTGTTGGGAAGGATGTGAGTGAGTGAGGAAAAACCACATTGAACAAACAAGTTTTGGCCTATGGGGGAAGTATTTAGTCTGAAAACCCATTTGGACATGTGGGCAGTCCCCAATTAGGGGATCATGTGTCTATGGGACAATTAGTGGTTTCTGGTGGGCCAGGACCTAGTATCCATGTTAAGGTGGGGTGTCTATACTGTCAGCAGAACCCAGTTGTTACATTGTTATCATAGTAGGAACCCTTCCAAAAGTTTGGAGCACTACTAGGGTTTAGATATAGGATCCAAAAAGAGTACCCTTGTTATCTAAGGGGGTTGAATGTAACCCCTCAGAATGCTAATTGGTTAAAAGGATAAATGATGTGACTTATGTTAATAAGGTTTATATTTATTTTTGAGAGCCTTTCTGATTAGAACATCATAGTTAAGCATGATTGGTTTGGAGTAGTGATCTGGATTGGTGACCTCTTAGGAAGTTTTCCCAAGTTGTGTGTGAGTGAGGAAAAAGCACACTGAAAGAATAAGTGTTGGCCTGTGGGGATATTCATTAGTTTGATGATTCATTCAGGCACCTAGGTGGGCCCTAGGTAAGATACCACAGGTCTACGGGGTAACTGGTGGTTCCTGGAAGGCTAGGACCTGGTATACAAGTTCTGGTGGGGTATTTATGTTGTTAGAAGGGCCCATATGTTACATTGGTGTCATATGATGAGCCCAGCTAAAAGTGAGTTGAAACTTCCTAGGATTAGACATAGGGTCCACAATGAGGATGTATAGATCTAAATGGGGGTTAATGTAACACCTTAGAATGTTAAAGGGTTAAAAGTATAAATTATATGACTCATGTTATCATAGAGTATTGATTAGGATGGGTGAAATCCTAGTATGTTTCCTATGGTGTGTGTCAGTGAGGAAAAAGCACACTGAAAGAATAAGTGTTGTCCTAAGGGGAAATTCATTAGTCTGATAATCTGTTCAGGAATGTGGGTGGGCCCTAGGTAGGGGACCACATGTCTATGAGGCAATTGGTGGTTCCTAGAGTTCCAGGACCTGACGACCATGTTATGGTGGGGTGTCTGTGATATTATTGGGGCATAGTTGTTACATCAGTATCATTGGAGGAACCCAACCGAAAGTGTGTTGGTACTACCTGGGTTTAGATATTGTGTCAACAATTAGTACTTTGTGTTCTAAAGGGGGGGTGAATGTAACACCTCGGAATTCTTAATGGTTAAAATCCTAAATAATATGAATCGTGTTAACAAGGTGCACATATATTTTCAACATCCTACCTGATTATAAATACATAATTAAGCATGATTTTCCTGATGTAGTGATCGGGATGGGTGACCTCATGTGATGTTTTCGTAGGGTTTGTGTGAGTGAGGAAAAATCACAATGAAAGAACATTTTTTACTTTTGGATGGTCATTGGTCTAATGATGTGTTAGGGTGTGTGTTTCAGCCCCAAGTAGGGGACCACATGTTTATGGAGGAACTAGATGTCCCCAGGTTGGGGACCATGTGTATGTGGGGCAACTGGAGGGCCCCAGGATGGGGACCACGTGTTTACAGGGAAACTGATGGTTTCTAGAGTGATAGGACCCAATAACCAAGTTAAAGTGTGGTGTATGTGATGTCATCAGGGCTCATTTGTTACATTTTTATCATAGGAGGAACCCTTCAAGAAGTGAAGTGGAACTACTTAGGTTTAGATATAGGGTCCACAATAAGGACATTTTTCTCTAGGGGGGTGAATGTAACACCTCAAAATGTTAAATCATTAATTGGACAAATGATATGAATTGTGTTAACAAGGTGCACCTTTCTTTTTTAGGTCCTACCTGATTAGAACTCCATAGTTAAGCGTACTTGTCCTTGAGTAGTGATTAGGATGGGTGACCTCCTAGGAAGTTTCCTCAAGGTGCATGCGAGTGAGTAATAATAACATTGAAATAAAAAAGTGTGGGTATGTAGGGATAGTCATTGGTATGATGATGTGTTTGGATGTGTGGTTGGGTCCCAGGTAGGTGAACACATGTTTGTGAGGCAACTGGTGGTGCCTGGTGGGATAGTAACCAATAACCATGTTAAGGTGGGGTGTCTTTGCTATCAGTGGGGCCTAGTTATTACATGTACTCATATGAACACCCAAATATGGGTATATGTGTACAAAGAAGTCAGGGTCCTAGCTATATTTACTAATGTAAAATGATTAGGCTAATACAATCAAGCCAATCTTACAGCCCAGTCCAGGAGGTAGGTGAATGAGTATAATGATTTAGAGTGTTGAAATCAAGATGGGTAACCTCTTGGGAAGTTTCCCAAGGGGTGTGTGAGTGAGGAAAAGGAACACTGAAAGAAAAGTGTTTGCATGTGATGAAAATCATTAGTCTGATGATCTGTCCAGACATGTGGGTGGGTCCCAAGTAGAGTACCATGTGTCTACCGAAAAATTGGTGTTGCATGGAAGGACAGGTCTCAACAACCATGATAATGTGGGGTGTCTTTGCTGCCAGTGGGTCCCATTTTTTATATCTACTCATATGAACCCAAAAATATGGGTAGATGTGTCAAAATAAGTCAATGTCCTAATGGAATGTCCCAATGTAAAATTATTAGGCTAATACAATCATGTAAATCTTATAGCCCATACCATAGGTTAGGGGAATGGGTATAATGATTTAGGGTGTTGTGATCTCATCCCAAACCAACCACATGTACAAAAATGTAGGAATTAATGTCCCTCTTAGTTTTGTACCCTATACTTAATCAAAGATTACTTTCTCAATATTACATAACATGATGTGTATACACCTAACATGTTTATTGTGTCTATTATAATTGGAAAATAATAATCTCTAAAATTTAAAAATTTATGGCATATAATATCTCAGAATTGGTACTTTAAAAATTATTTTACAATAGTCAATTAAAATATGAAATCCCTTATTCCCCATTTCATTTATTTAAATTTAGATAATAGATATGTTAATCAAACACCAAGTGGAAGGCATATAATGGAGACATTTTCCCAAGAATGACATGGAATAATCACCAATAATGTGAAAATAAAGGCACAAACCATTATTTTCATCCATAAAAAATTTAAGGAAATCCATTATTAATTTTAATCCTTGTATTTTAATTAGTTTAATTCACCATAAACTATTTTATCATAAATATCTATGAGTAAAAAATGATTAAGGGGTATTCCAACATGATAAATAATAGAATAATTTCATAGGGTCTGTGGTAGAAGGATTGATTCCACTAAACACTTAGCTAACCACCTAACAAAGGATTTAAGTTAGGTCAAAACTACTTTGATTAAAGGGAAATTTTATGAAAGAAAAGTATAATATCACCTTATATTTATATATTCAAAGCCCCCATAGTGGATGTCCTAGATGAATTCATAATGGTTTGGAAGATCCCACAAACCCTAGATTAGGAATACCAGATATTACAATTTCCTCTATAAAAGATAAGAATGAAGGTGGTTACTATGGTACTTTTGAAGACCTTACCTCACTAGAAGTAAGATTTTATGCATAAAAGGAAGCCCTTGGATCAAAATTGGAGAAGATATTTACTTCGAGAACTTGGAAGAGGAGGAAGAACCTGGAATACAGTATAAATATTCTAATTGGTAAGGAAATCACATGTCCCATCTCTTTAGGTTTTAATTTATGTCATAAATGGATCAAAGTACCCCTTATTAAAGGCATTTTTCCTGGGAGGCTACTGGGTACCTGTTACTAAGACAATAAGCACTTTGTGGACAAAATAGAGCCACCTACTCCTCTGTAGGACAACTCATTACTTAGTAATAAACCACTAGGTTCTTGGTGCAAGATGAAACACACCTACATACCCTCTTTTTTCAAAATCCCCTTGAAACATCCCAAAACCTCCTAAATCCACACTTAAACTCATAATGAACTTGAAATACACTGAAATAGATAGAGATTAAATGGAATTACCTATTTAGAGGGTCATTGTTTTTACAACCTACCTACAAATTGGATTCTCGTACCTCAAAAACATTTACCAAATTATTGAGGAAACAATTATAGTCATTGAAATTTAATTTACACCACTCGCTCTTAGGTTTCATACTAGAGCTACTCATGATGCCGCTTAACCTAAACTTGGGGAATAAAGTATCCCCAAAATTCTTTCTGCCCTTGGTCTGTAATATATATTGGATACTTTTTATAGGATGAACCAACCCCAATCTCAACATCGTCTTATAGAATCATGTGTGAAGGGATGGGGATATACTTATTTAGTAAAAAAAGAAAAACTTTTATGGATAATGTTGAATTTAGGGGTTATTTCATGATTATAAGCCACATATAAAACCCAATATAGTATCTAAAATATCCTAAAAAATAAATAATCTAGAATCCTTTGATTTCCAAAACATCGATTACTAGAACATAGTGAAACCTGAAGGATGACATGGTTATCAACTTCAAATTATAAGAATCTACTTGGACTATTGGTATAAAAATTGTAGAGACGTAGAGTGGATACAAGAAACTTTCATAATTTTTTTTACTATCATATCATCTCTTAGATGATGCTAGGTATAATCACAAATTATATTCTTATCTCCATATAACATAAGTTATAACAACATGTCCATACATATAAATCCTTAAATGGATCCATCTGAATGGATGATTAATGCCTTTAATGTAGGAAAATTATACTAATGAGAAGTGATTCACCCATGAACCACTAAAATAAATAATACATTCCTGAATCATATCATCCAAAATATGTATGATCTACTTAGACTAAACATCAGTCCATGGGTGAAATTCATTGATCAACTTTAATTATGAATGTAGATCATATTTGTGTCTTCTCCAAAACATAGACTTGATTCTTAGATCCTTATCTTATAAGATTGCAAGTATAAAACAATGTATTTTCAAATTTTATTTGACATATATTTTTCTAATATCATCCACTAAAGAGTCCAACTTATTTTTAAAAAGTAATCCATCGTATTAATATGATCAATAATCACCCATATCGTGCCTTGGCCACTCTGGGTCCTCAATAGATTACTCATGATGTCAAAAATTAATATATTTCATTTATATACTGATAATTTAAGTGATATAATCTTTTACATTAGATTATTCCTCCACCATTAAATAATAAATCAATAAATCGAAAATCCCCCTGATGTCCTTTTTCATACTCGACCAATATAATTGGTTATAAACGTTGTAGTAAATCTTTATAAATTCAAGATGTAAATCCCATTCAGAAGAATAGTAATACTTCATCATAGTTTTACTCATACGATTTGGGGAAAATAGACTTACATTAATATAGAATAATGGGTATGGGTCTTAGTATCAGTCATCAAGGATATTTCAAGCATCAATTCTCTCTTGAATAAAGGTATAATCAGGATTTGAAATTTTGTGATTCATTAACCCACTCCATCAGAGAATAGGAAAATTTTATATGGAATAAGTATAATAAACTATGATCATTTTCCACATATAGGGGGATTCTGTAAATAATATACATTAGTATCCACTAATTTTTAACTTACATCACTTTTTTTGGATGAAATTTATGACTAAGTTTATCTGTAATAATATTTCCCTTAACATGAGTATATTGAATATAAAAATAAAATTATTGGAGGTATTACACTCAATAGAATTTCAAAATATTTAGATCCCCTTAAGAAAATATGTAATTAATATTTTTTAGCTTAAAAACACAAGAAATCCCAAATCGTATTGATAGTTTCTCCAATACTTTATTGCATGAAAAAAATGAATAACTTGAGGTCATGGGTTGGGTAGTTTCATTCATGAGGATGGGATTGTATAGAACCATATTCTACTAGTTGATGATCCTGTATAAGGAAACATATAATTCCAACTAAATAAGTGTCAAAATATAACAAAAATCCTTCACAAGGATGAGGTAGAATAAGAACAGGGGTTGTGTTCAACAGATTCTTCAACTCTTGAAAAAAAATGACTAATATTGATCTGATAAAATTAATTTAACTCCCTTATTAATTAAAGATATAAACAAGGATGATAATATTAGAAAATTCATGAATAAATAATTGGTACCCTATAAGCCCAAGAGAATTTAAACATCAAATAAATTATTGTGAATTTTTAGGTCATCATAGAATCTACTTTCATAGGATCCATAGAAATTCCAACTTTAGATATAACATGCACAAAGAACTTAAACTCCAAAATCTATAAGGAACATTTGGATAATTTACCTTATAGACAATTTTCACTTAAATAATCTAAAATGATATGATGATGATGAATATACTGGGAATGAGGACTTGAATAGACAATTATATCATCCCCAAATACTACCATGATTTTTCAAGAAATGAATGAAAAATATTGTTCATTAAATCCATAAACATGATTGGATAATTCATTTGGAATAAATTTATTACTAGATATTCATAATGCCCACACAGGATTTTAAAATCCATCTTAATAATATCCTCTAACCTAAATCGAAGATGATGGAAACCTAAGAGATGGTTAATCTTTGAAAATAATATTTCCTCCTTAAATTGGTGAAAAGATCATTAATAATTGGAAAAGGGTATAAATTATTGATTTTGACCTATTTTAACTTCTATTATCCCACACATAAACATAGAATCCCATCATATTTCTTGGTGAAGAGTATTGTATCTTCTAACAAGATATGATTTGTTGGTTAAATCCTTTATATTCAATTTCCTACAATATGGTCTTTAATTCCCTCAATTATGTTTGATTCATATGACATATAGGGATATATATAGTTTTCATTCTATTCACTAATTCAATGGTAAAATCTACTTCCTTTTCAAGAGGAATTCTTAAAAAATCTCCAGGGTACACATCAAGATAAAAATCCACCACATGAGATAAGACATTTTTTTCATTTCATCAATAAATTTATAGTAAGATAAGATATATCTATAGTGATTACCCCTAAATATTCATGATTAGGACCTTCTCGATGTGAATAGATATTCCACTCTCCAAAGAGAGTGTAATGGATATAATAGAGAGATGAAAAAGATACTTTGTTGCTATAACAGTTAACAAAGACATAGAACTGAGTTAACCACTTTATCCCTATCATGACATCAATGGTTTCAATATTAATAAATATAAGATCCTAAATATTCCTAATAGATTCCACCACCAGCGCACATAACATACAATTTCTTATATTCTATATATTTTTTTATAATGGTGTATCAAGACTCATATATAAAGGGAAAGTATCCAATTTAAGTTCAGAAAGAAATTCCAATTTCTTATAAATAAAGGAATGTGAGGTATCTGTATCAAATAGGACACATAATATAGTAGAAGACATAAGGATAACACTTTTGGTAGTGTAAATAAAAACACTTGTACCAAATATAGGTTTCTCCATGAAATATACACTTCATGTCTCCCCATACTATTCTTGATATATGAATACCTACCCAGAAGACTAAATTATGGCTAATAATATTTAACTTCCATATTGACCACCTCAACAAGATCATCTAGATATAAATTGACTTCCTCTATTAGACTATACAATAGACGGTGTCTAAGATTCATGGGTCTACTGAGGGATTTTTATAACATTTTCGGAAATAACTGATAAGAAGAACCCTTGACGATGGTTGTACTAGTCTAAAGAGTGGCACTGTTTAGACTCAAAAGCATAATTTGTCTTGATTTGTCCAGGACTTCCACATTAATGGCACTGAAATAAGGATTTTACTGAACTAGTTGATAGTAATACACCACCTCCTTAGCTTCCTCGATGATAATCTCATCTATTTTCTTCCCCTAGTGTCATTTTTCACTAACTAAAGAGCTATCATTAGGGATTTTACTAGGTAGTATATTGACCACTCTTAAACATCCTTTAGTTATAATCTCTATGAGGATAGATATTTTTAACACTTCCGAGAATGATGAAAAAAAATATTATCCATGGTTTTTAAAGTCTCTTTAATCCTTTTATTGAAACGTCACACCTTGGACTCCTCATCACCACTCAGATACTGGTAAAATTGAGAGATTTAGTAAATGTAGTAGAATGATCCATAATTAATATCAAACCTTGATAGAGGTTCATGAACTACATTTCCTTCACCTGAAATTGGGTTTATATATACAATTTCACTAAGAAATATCTTGAAACCCTATCCAGGTGATTCCTTATGCTTTCATAGCATCAAGAAAAAAGTCCCATCATCGATGTTCCACTCCTTCTAGAATGAAGGTGGCCAACTGAACTTGGATCTTATTTAGTGTTTCGATGATTTTAAAGATGTTATGGAAATGGTTAATCCACTCATCATCCTTTTGAGGAGACACTTTACCTTTAAATTTAGAGGTATGGTGAGACTAAAAATCCATCATGATTTTAAAGGTTGTAATATCCTTTTATAGAGCTCACTAACTAGCTTCTTGAAGTAAATGAACAATTCCCTCAAAGAAATGTGGTTCAACTGGAGGTTGAATAAGTGGAACATGCTCATTTTTTCCTTTAGTATTAATAGTAGGTTTCTGTTTTGGAGGAATCCTCTAAAATAAAATATATAATTATATAAATAATTTATTACCTTAATAAAAAACCTTTGGAATTTTTATACACTTTATAGTTCAGTTATAAACCCCCTCCTCACTCCCAATTTTCATTTTTTTTAAAACTATATTCATTGCTAAAAACATTAAACCTAATTCTAAATCAAGTTAACATACTCAAATATTCATGTGAAAATATGTAAAGACATGGATTTGGAATAAAATAGAAAAATATAGTAATATTTAACATATAAATAAACTATGAATTAAAGTAATCGGTTGTTAAACCATATTAACCTACCCATTAATAATAAATATATAGGAAACAAAATTTATTTATTATTAATATTTCAGTTAATATGAGAATTCAAACAGTCCCAATAGTAATATGATAAGAAAAAAATAAGAAATTATACATCATGGAATGATATCATATTCATTCCTTCCTATCAATGTCTACTATAATTCATGAGATTCAAATATTATAGATTGATTCAATGGAATGATAATAAAGGGAAAAGAAAATCCCATACTACCCATAATTACTCAGGATTACACTATAATTATGTTTTCTGTACTTATTTAAGGTTTACTTCCCAATTCCTTATTGTTTATCCTCTCGTATACTCTCAATACCCATACCTAATATCCCTTAGTTTCTCTGATATAATTTTGTGATGATTTTGATTCAAATACCTAAAAAACATCATTCAAGCTATCACAACACCTCAGGTTCACCTCCTAGTCACTAGAGGTTGGTGTAAATGTTGGGGGGTAAAGAATTAAATACTTGGGAGGTGGTTTCTCCTATAAATATAGAATTAATATTCAAATTTTTATACCTATATTGGGTATGAGCTAAATCAATATTGGTTATTTAAGCATACAACTATATAAAAATTAAAGTAGTTATAAGTATATAATATAGTATAATTAGAAAACATGATATGGCTATGCATCACATATTGTAAATGTATCTAAATGATACCCACTATAAACAAAGTGAAACTATGAAAAAGACCTATATATACCAAAATTTACAAGATAAACAAGGCCTAAATACCTAAAATAGTTCCCTCCAATGCTGATCCTCTCTAAAAAGTATCAATAATAGCCCACGTTCCATTTTATAGATCATTTATCAACCACTAAAAAAGAATATCCCCAACCTATGTGCTTCTCATTTATATATCCCCCATGTTTAAGTTCTTTTGCATTTCCTATATAGTTAATAAAATGGCTTTCAAACATACCAAGAGGGTACTATGTATAGAATGAGTATGAAAACTCAATATATGGCTACAACCTCACCACTAATAATATTTAATAAACTACTATGTATTACAAAAAACATAAATATAGATTAATAGAAAAAAAATAAAAATGTAACATATCATGGAGTATAACATGTACATCAACATGGTAAAACAACTTCCCATGAGGGGAGTGTCTATATCTAGATACTTTCTTCAAGTTTAAACTCATAATCTATGATCATGTCTCAATAAATACCTTATAGGAGGCAATATAGTGATTTTTATTGGCATAAACATGTTCTAATATGCACCCAAACATATGTGTATATCTGTACCAAGAATTCAAGGTCCTAGCAACCTATACCCGTAGAAAACAATTTTCTCGAGATGGTTTGGGAAATCATGAAGCTGGTCCTAGGGAGTAGATGAATGGATATAATTATTCATGGTGTTTTGATTCTATATCCAACTATTCACCCATACAATAAGTTAGGTCTTAATTCCCATTTAGTTTATGCATCCTGTATTCCATCTTAGAGAACCTTCTCCTGCTTATACCACATGTTGTATATACAATTAAAATATTTATTGTTGTAAATATAATAGAATACATTCATCTCTAATATATAAATAAATTAAGTCATATAAGATCCCATATTAGTCACTTTAAATTGAAATTTCCAATAGACAATAACAATATGAAATCCCCTCTAACGTGCCTAGTTAATTGAAATTTAGATAATGGATAGTCTAAACAAAACTCTACATGGAAAACATAGATTAGAGATAGGTTCCAAAAAATAATAGGGAATAATAAATAACCAAGTGATACCAAAATATGTAGATAAAATTATTTTCATCCACAATAGATTTAACAAAAAAAAATTATCAATTTTAACCATTGGTTTTTTTATTGGTTCACTCATACCTAAACCATTTCTAGGAAAAATACTTATGACTAGAAAAGGTGGAAGATGTATGGTTAATAATTAAATAGAATAAGACTTCCTTAGGGTCTCTAGGAGAATGAGTGATTCTACTAAAATACTATCAAATAGACTAGAAAATTATATAAGTTAGGTCAAAACTTTTATTATTTAAGAAGGATGAGTTTGGGAATTCAAAATATGAGCTCACCTAAGATTTATCTTAGTTAAGACATCATATCAGCTAGCATAAAATAAGTTGAGAAGGATTAGAAGATATCAAGAACCCTATATTAGGGATACCAAAGATTAAAATTTCTACTACAAAATATAAGGAAGAAAGATGTGAATATAGTAGATTCAAGATCTTACCTCACTAAAAGTAAGCTTATATGGATGAAAAGAGATCCACGAATCAATATTTAGGAAGATGATAACATAAATAACATGGATAAGAATGAAGATCCTAGAGTGTGAAATTAAAGTAATTGGGAATGAAATACTAAGACCTTGTCTCTTTAGGTTTTAATTTATGGTGTGAAATGATGAAAATTCCCCTTATTAAGGAATTTTTTCCCAGGAGGCTACCAAATACTAGATATTATGCCACCGTATACTTGGTAATAATCCACCAGGTACCCAGTAGAATTAAACAAGTAACTTGTACCTCTTTAAGCCCACCTAGAACCAAGGACTATGACACTAGGTACCCGATGTTTACTAAAACACACAGAAATACCCTCTTTTATCTAACTTCACTCAAAACATTCTAAAACCTTACAAACCCATAGTTAAATTCATAATCAATGAGAACTACACGAAAATATATAATGATTAAAAAGAATTACATGTCCAGAGGGTTGGGGTCTTTACATTGGTGGTGGTGTTAGTCATGGTGATGATGTTATTGGCGGTGACTTTAGTGGTGAAGTTCATGTTAGTGTGGGTGATTATGGTTCTAGTGGGGGTAGTGATGGTGTTGAGACTAACTATCAGTATCATTTTTTATAAAAAAATATGTATATGTTCTCCATACTTATGTGGTGATAAACATAGAAAGTATATTTTTAATTATTGATCATCATTAAATATTTTTATACTATTTTTAATGTTTAAATTCAATATTTATATTTATATATATAAATAAATAATAAAAAATTATTTTAAAAAATTATACTTGAAACATATATTAAGACAGTTATTAATTGAGGCTAGAAATATATAGTTATGGATTCTGACTATGTCCATACATTTTAAACCATGGTATGTGACCTTGGATATATTCTACTTTCCATGATCACTAACCATTTCATAAAACATATATCCACAATCATTGTCCATGGATAATGTTTCATATACAAAGTCAATGATCGTGGCAGTAGATATATAGTCAGATTTAGAAGCTGGCCATGGTTATAACCCTATTATCCTAATAATATGTGTAATGTCCCAGAATTTCCATATAATTTTATTTATTTATATGGAATTATTTCAAGACCGCGAAATATGACGGTGCGTAATTTCGAGGCTCGGAGTTCCCATAATGATCCTTCGAAAAATGTTAAGTTTAAAAATAGTGTGCATGAGTGATTTTCATAAAAAATGAATAATAACTCTTAAACGGGTGCCCGGATCAGATATCTGAGGGCATTATTGCCTATAAGATATCGGGTTTACCCTAGGCACGACATAAGTTTAGTCGGCGCAAGCCTCCAGTGGGAAAACCCGAAAATGGGATAATTATAAATAAAATTATTAAATAAAATTATTTTATTTTCAAAATGCGTATAACTTGTGAATGGTAACTTGGATAGAAAATCTGGGACCACATCTGAACTCGTGAGGGGATTCTTTCCTTAGAATGATACTAACATTGGCCCGCACAGGTCACCAGTGAAAGTTAGTTTTTGGCCTTAAATAAATTAATTAAGTGATAATTATTTTTATTATAAAATTCATAACTTCTAAATAGAAACTTGGATTGAAAATCCAAGAGTACCATTGATCTCTTCAGGGAATGTTATCCTTAGGCGGAGCCTAACCTTGACTGGCATGAGTGGAGGGTGACTGTTAATAATTTTATGAACTTTTTTTTGGGTACTTTCAGTAAACGTGTGGATGGCATTTTCTAACTTTTGAACTGGTGCATGGATTAAAAAACTGAGGGCACCATTGAATCCACAACACCGGGATATGATTATGGGGGGATTCAATTCAACCACAGTAATTCAGGAGAAATTTTTTAATTTTGGACTTTTTAAAATAATAATAAACTAACTTTATTGTTTTATTTCTTTTTTATTTTCCTCTAATGGACAAGAGGTAGTGGAAGGACCAATGATGTGTCAAGACATTAAATGGCATGGATCCTCAAATCCTTTGTATTAGCACTGTTGGAATTAAGAAGTTTCCTATTAAATAAACCCCCATTAATTCCATGGGTGTTACTCACCCTCCCCTCTCCAATTTATATGGATCATGGGGAGGAGTATTGGCATGGCTTCACCAAGTGAAGAAACTCTAGTAAAGTGTTGCGGTGCCCAAAACTTTGAGAACGAGACCGATTTCAACGAGCGGTGACGAGAAACACTGAACCCTGAACCGAAGAACGACGATTGAGCGGCATCATTGGCAGCTTGTTGTAGGGGAGACGAATACTGAAACTTCCTTAATCGCGGGCGTTATCCATCGTTATTGAGGTAGGGTTTACTTTTGGTTATAGTTTTAAGAGTTATTGAATATTATTCCACCCTCTTAAAATCAAGTTAATTTAGAGGGTGCGGGCCAAACGAACTAGTCCTGGACCCTCCACCTTTTGTTATAATTTTGGTGAGTTTTTCATGAGTTTTACATTCGGATTGAATGAGACTCGGGAGAGCGGGTGACGGTGGCCGCTGGCAATGGCCGGCCACAGAGGAGATATTGGCACACCATCGCATGACGCTGGCAGAGAAGGTGATAGTTGTTGACACTACGAGTGAAGATGGAAACCAGCAATGTCCTTCCACAAAGGAAGGGGCGGCACACCATCGCACGCCGCCATAGAAGGGGGCCGCAGCATATTGTCGCGGAAGACAACGGTGGCCAGATACAGAGTGGTGCACTTTCGCAAGACGATGGAGCAGACCACAGCTCGATGTCACGGTAGGTGGAGAATGGCACGGATCATGCCACATAGGGTTGGCGGACTCCCCCCCTTGGTCAGCCGAAACGGTCGATCGTTACGTAGTGGGGCAGTGCCCCACCGGCTAGCCGAAACGTCCCTGCACCTATGGGGCTAGTTGAAGAAAATGGTCGGCCTTCTGGCAAGCCTTCCAAGTGGTCCGGACCCACCCAGTGGGATGGGTTGAACCCGCGGCCTAGTGGGCCAACACAGGTGGGCCGAGCCCCACCTAACAAGCCAGGCCAATCACGGCACGGGCCTGTGAACCAAACTAGGCTGACCCCAATGGGCCATACCCAGTGAACCAGGACGACCCTTAGCGGGTTGAACCTGAGTGGGGTCAGGTGGACCTCGGGACCCATTGCATTGGGCGGGCCTGACTGAGTCGGACCAGGCCCAGATCCAACCGGTCCCCAAATAAAGAAACACCCGTAACTGAAAAGCTAGGTTTTTATTCGACACGCCATCAGTGGAATTGGGATCCCTTTTGGGAAGTGGTCCCTTTGGCATATTCTAGCAGGCCCAATGGATCTGGGTCGAACCGAGGTGCAATCACCCCCATTTCAAGAAAAGGGGTGTAGCTAATAGATCGGGCGTCCGTTTGATGAACCATATATAGTGCTGAAACCCTTAGGATGAGGTGGTCCTTTTGAGATACTCCATGAGAGATTCGGAGAAAGTTGGAGTTTGGACGGGTTGGATCGTACCCGAATCCAACCGGGCCCTCAGCACTAAAATGCCTATAACTTACAGATCAGTCATCCAGTTGATGTTCCATCTATTGAGATGAAACCCTTAAGACATAAAGTTTCTTTGGAACACTTCTTCATGGAACTTCATGGTGGTTGAAATATGACTTATTTTTTAAGGTGCGGTTCTCCCAGAATCAAGCGTGCTATGAGTGGGAATCCAGTGGCTGGCAGTGAGTTAGAGGTTGGAGACAGATCATACAGAGGTTAGTACTGAGAGATCATGTGTGGGTCAACACCGATCATGTGTGGGTCAGATCCTATGTGGGTAAAAACTCAACGATCCTATGTGGGTCTACGCATATCGATCCTTTGTGGGTCAGATCCTATGTGGGTTAGCACTCAGTGATCCTGTGTGGGTCAGCACATATCGATCCTTTGTGGGTCTGATCCTGTGTGGGTCAGCACATATCGATCCTTTGTGGGTCTGATCCTGTGTGGGTCATTGTGGTGGTTAGTACCTATTGACTCCAGGTGGGTCGGATCCTCTGTGGATCATTCTGGGCGTTAGTACCTATCAATCCTATGTGGGTCAGACTCTTTATGGTTAGCGGCAGTGCCTCTTAATAGAATAAGATGATCTAGATTCTCGAATAATCATCTGTACTTCTGTGCTTTACTTATATACCTGGTGTGAGCTAAGTATTTTATCTTTGTGGTGATACATGTGTGGTACTTTTACATTTGTGGTTATATCTTCATTGTGATACCTGTGTGGTGCTTTTACCTTCATGGTGATATCTTCCTGGTGTTACCTGTGTGGTATTTCTACCTTTGTGTTATTGTCTTTGTGGTGTTACCTGTGTGGTACTTCTACTTTTGTGGTGTTATCTTCGTGGTGTTACTTGTGTGGTACTTCTAACTTCTTGGTGTTACCAGCGTGGTACTTCTACCTTCGTGGTGTTACCTTTGTGGAATTATTCCCTCATGTATTGGATGATTATATCTTGATAACATAGGTATATGTATGGGCATATACCTAGGTAGAGTTTATGACTGTTTCGGGCTTTGTCATTGAGGTCATTCTTTGTGGTTTTTAATTTGTGGAACTCTGGGAGACCTTTGGGGGTCTTAGGTTCCCTACTAAGTATTGTTATACTCACTCATGCACAGTTTTCTCTTGCACTTTTTTGTGTCTTGTCAAGAAAATGTACAGTGTTAATCGGGGCTGAGGGAGCCAGGACTTGACGGTGCTCAGAGGTGGACCATTTGGCATGACGTGACACAGGGAATACTGATCGTGATCTATACCTACCCTTTAGGTATGATCCTTGGTGGATGATCCAGGAGTTGTTTTTAACTTTCCAGTTGTATTTTTACTTTTTAGTTGAACTTCTACTTTTCAGTTTGTCTTGTATTCTGACCCCTTTACTTTTAGAAAAATTATTCATCAATTTACTTCATGGTTTCCTCTTATTGTGCTCTTGGATTTGTGTGTTTGTACAGGTTTAAAATAAATGCCTTCCCATTGAGAGATACTCCTTTCCAGTGCTATTCTCCAGCCCCTGGCCTATGGAAGGCGGGCTTGGGGTAGTCACAACGTGGGCCTCGGGGGATGGGTCGTGACAAAGTGGTATCAGAGGAGTCGGATCTACCAACAAACTAGGACTCTGATCTTTTCTATGTAGTAATAGTGTTAAGTGTTATGAGTGTGGTTTTCAGTTTGGGGAATCCTGTGCTGGTGCGGTGGCTGACGTATCCATACACCAGGACCCTGAATTCTAATTTCTGACTTAGCACACGGAAACACTGATTGTGTGTGTTTTTGAAAAGTTTTTCTTATGATTTCATTGAGAAAACTCACCAGGTATAACTTAATGATTGTGGCACACCTGTTCCTTATCAAGATTCCACCATATAGATAGCCATATAAGATTCCCGAGATAGTACACGATGATGGCCCACTGAGCGATGAGTCCTTGGTGTAGGACCCTCTTATGGCGTTAGCACCTTCAGGTGGTGTACCAATTATATCATTGCTTGTTGGTCAGCAATTATAACTGGTGGTACTAGTAGAGGACACATGTAGGATTAGTGCCTTACATGTGTTTTAGCATCAGATACCCCTCAGGTTTTGAAGCGAGCCCGGCTCATAGGCGGCTAAGGAATGTCTTGAGTAGGTGGCCAATTTTCCATCTAGCCAGGGCATCGTTCGATCAGATGGCGGTCCTGATAGAGAGACTTATATGTGGCTCAACAGGACGATGATAGGGTTTAGATTACCTCTGATCTTGTGAAGAGGTTACATTTTTGTGGACAGGCTTGAGATCCTTCCTTAGAGAATGGGGTCTCTTGCCATAAGAAGCTAAAGGTTGATTGTTCCCTAGAGCTTCTATAACTTCGGCAGGACAACATGTCGGTATCTGAGTATTCATCGAGGCGTACTGACCATCCCAGGTACTCGATGAATATAGTATGGTCAGTGATTTAAGGATCAGACCTCTGATAAAGGTGTGTTTAGGGTCATCCAAGCTAGAACTTTTTCGCTATGATGTTAGGGTCCTAGAGAGAACCTTTATGGTTGAGTATTCTTTGGCTGAGTAGATATAGCAAGTGAATGTTAGTAGTGGGAAAGCAGGACACTGACACTAGTCCTGGAGACTTGGGTGTGTAAAATGTATCAGGAAGAGGAAGTGATAGGGAAAAATGAATCTTCAGGGTTGTAGATGTGGAAGTGGAGATAGGAGATAAGCATGAGGTGGTATACATTTCGACATGTTACAACCACCACCCCAGTGTGGTCCCCACTAGGCTCAGGGAGCTGGAGGACAGGAGAAGGGAGTAGCTGCATGCGGTCATGGAGTGTGACCCAAGGGCTCTAGGAATGATTCGAGGTACGGTCTGTGTCTACTACTAGTTGTCGTATTAATAGACATAGGTACCAATAATTCCTTATTACCATGAATCTTGTTCAATACCTCGAGTTTCTGGTTAAACAGAAGACTTGACCCTTACATATGAAGATACCTTTGGTAGGAGACTCGATAATCACACTCATGCCAACGGTGTGATCTGACACTTGAGGTAAGAGTTTCGGTTGGAACCTCTTAGTGGCAGTGTCGAGGCCTTACGACGTTATTTTGGGTATAGAATGGACATCCATAGTTCATACTCATATTGACTTTATTTGGAAAAAATGTTGTGGTTTATCTACAATGTTGGAATGGGGTTTTCCTTGGTTGGTGAAAAAGGAAACTTAGGAAGAACAGGATAAACACATGCATAGGAGGTTGCAGTCGATCAATCTTGAGTCGGTCAGCCATACCCTCATGGAAACAGGAGTTTTGATTTTTTAGTTCCCAACAGGAGTGGAAGAGTGTGGGAACATATTTTAAAAAGATGTTTCTAGGATTAATCCCCGAAGGGAGAGGGAATTATTCTTTGGTTGGGTACTACCATAGATTTGTACCTGACTTCTCCAGGGTAGTGACACCTTTGTTAGCTTTGATGAAGAAGGGGGATCCTTTCCTATGGATGGAGAAGTTTCATCAGAGCTTTCATGAGATGAGACAGAGACTGACGAGTGACCCCATATTGAGGCTACTAGAAGAGGGCATTAGGTATGTAGTATACTGTACCACATCAGGGACTGGAATTCGATGTTTCCTAATGTAGGAGTGAGCAGTGATCGCTTATGGTTCATGACAGCTGAGGGAGCATGAGCAGAACTACACCACCCATGACCTGGAGTTTGTAGCAGTGGTCTTCACCTAGAAGATGTGCCAACATTACTTGATGGGTGAATGTTTTATAGCCTAATTTTATCACAAGATTATCAGGTATATCTTCTCATAGAAGGACCTGAACCTGAGACATTAGCGTTGGCTGGAGTTCCTCCAGGACTATGACTTCAAGATAGTCTACACTCTTAAGAAGAGGAATGTAACAGCCCGAGATTTTATGAAAAATATTCTTTTTTATTTCAATAATTTCTTGTGTTGTACGCTACACCAAAAGGAGCTTGCACAACACGCATCCTTGACTTTCCTTGCATTACACGCAATCGCAACCTTCCTCGATAGCGTGTGTGGTACGTAATACTGAGTTTCACGAAACAATGATATGCTATTAAAATATTATTAAAACTAGCCGTTATGAATAGTAATAACCACTTTTTAAATTTTAGAAATTTTAAAATGGACTTCATTTTTGGATTCGGAGTATCGAATTTAGCCTAAGGTGAAATTTTGGTACTTTTCGGATAACTTTCATATTCTGATGAATAGTGAAAATTACTAAATTATAATTAAAAAACAACTTTTTTAATCGAAATAATTAATAGTGATAAATTATTAATTGGAGTAGTTTTAAAGTATATTTAGAATATATTTTTACAATTTAATACAATGTTGGTCATTGGATGTAATTTCACATTTAAACTAGACATAAAAAAGTGTCAATCTTTTGATAGATATTGTTTCTTAAAAACACGCTATTTGTTTTAACAGCGGGATTTAATTATAAAATTAATTAATGCAACTTTTATGTAATGAATTTGGTAAAATAGACTTCATTTTTGAATTCGGAATATGAAATATAGCTTGGGATGAAATTTTGGCACTGTTCTGAAAAACATCAATTTTTGATGAATAGTGAAACTACTAAGTGGTAGTTAAAAAACTGAATTTTTCATAAAACATAATTTTACCGCTTCTGTGAATGGAATTTCAAAAATCCGAGAGACACGGTTGATGTCAGTAAGTAAAATGTGGTTCAATGAGATGAAAATAATTTTTGGTGAATAGTAACTTTTTACTTTTTTTTACCGCGGTTAATAGTAAATAGGGTAACTAAGGGTAAATATGATATTAATATTACCCTAACACATGTCCTAATTCTATTGGAAAAGTGTAATTCGACCAAAAACAAACTTAGGAATAAAATATGACCATTTAGGCCCACTTGGATTAGATTAGGACATTTATTATTAATTTATTTAAAGAAGGGTTAAAATAGTTAAAATCAAAGTTTAATAAGTAAATCATTTTTAATATAGGGTTATAAATAAGATAAATTCGATTGTAAATATTAATTAGAAAGATAAAAAGATTTCCTACCTGATGGTATTTTATTTGTAATTTTTAGACATCAAATAATATAATTTATTTATGACACAAAGATGATGCAGTAATTATCTTATTAATGAAATATTGACATAATTGATAATATAAATACCAAAATAAATGTAATTTAAGACTTTTTATGAATTCCACTAATTTTCTAGGTTACTATGATATATTAGTGTTGATTTAATCAACTTGGTTCGAACATATAATTCTGTTATGACTTTCACAAAAATCATATATCAAATAGTGTCAAAATTGACACAAAATAGTTTTTAAATCAAATATTATATTATTAATTGTTATTTTATTCCTAAAAATCTAAGGATCGGCCAAATGACATAGATAAGGATATATGTATTAATAATATACAATTTGGGGTTCGTTTGGCATGTTATAGTACGTTTATTAACCATATAGTGAAAGAAAACAAAAAGACACGGTAAAAGTTAAATTATTTAACTTAGAGTTAAATCTAATTGATAAGGTTAAAATAATACCCTAAACTTGTCTAAATCCTATTGGTTGATAGGATTTCGACCCCTCCCCACTTTAGCTTCGAAATAAGACCCTTTGGAACCATTATAAACCTATTTTGACTTTAATATAAAATAATATTTTGAGATATTCCTAAGGTGCCCCTCTCCTCCCCTATAAAAGGACACCTCCTCCCCCTCCTCCTCACACCAATTTGAGCACTCAAGCTCGGCCAACCCCTGACAATTTCTCCTCTCCACTTCCCTAGAAACATCCTAGAGGTTCTGGTCTTCCTCAAAGACCAATTTTAGTGCCCTAAGAGGAGGTCTCAAAGAGGCACTTCAAAGAAGAGGTAATTACCGTTACCAATTCTTTCATCTTTATTTCTTCTTCCACTTCTTCTTCTTAGGTTGTTTCATTATGAAGTAATAACATCAGTATCACTCATATACTGATATGTTATTATATGTATGAAACAACCCTATTTCACCATCTATCCATCCTACGGAAAAAGAAATCACCGCGCGTGCGTACGTACGGAATACCGTCTCCACGCCATGGTGTAATCTATTTTCCACCACCACCATACATGGATGGGTATAATGGTGTAAAGAATAACTATACATAGTTATTACAACATCATATTGATTCTGATATATTGTATAATCCACTCCAATTCAATTCAATATTTATAGAAATGATATCATCGCTCGTGCGTACGTACGGAATACCGTCTCCACGACGCGATGAGATTCATTCTCCATGTTAACCATTTAAGAATGATTATAATGTATATATAAGAAATAATAATGAAATATATGAAATTATAAAGCTACTGGATTTATGTATATATATACATATTTATGTCATCTACTTACTTCCATTTCAAGACAATAAGGAAAGGAAAACAGCGTTCATGCGTACGTACGGACTACCGTCTCCATGAACGGTGTTTTTCATTTTATTTATCTAACTATTATATATATATATATACTGAATATATATGATATATAAATCATATTTTATATTCTGGAAGTAAGTAAATCATGATATAAGTAATAATGATGTCAAGAACAACAAGTCAAAACACCTACGATAAATGAAACGATTTTACCCAAAACGCTTCTTTAACATGGAATTTACAAAAGAACGGGTAATATAATGTCATAAGTGAACCATATATGATATAATAACAATGAATATGATTCTTTAATAAGTCAATAACATGATTTAAATCATTATATAGGAGGTTCGGACACTTACAAAGCAAGTCGGACCTAAGGTAAGGGAAATATCACAATCTCATTTTTATCCGAGATTGTTTATTTGTAAGTATTTACTGGGGTGTATTTTATCATCCACATCCATGTTTCATCAAGATGTAATATTATTTCCATCCTTCTACAATAGTTTATATCCAATTTTACCCTTCAGTAAGTTTTTTGTAAAAGATATGAAAGGAATCTTTTGTCGTTTTTCGTACGAGGTACTTTTTGACTTTTCCGACAAAAGTACGAAGAATGTTTTTTTTTAACTTATACGGCACGAACGGATTTCTACTGTTTTATAAAGCCTTATTTTAATGAAGCTTCCTCTAAAAGATTTCATAACTACTTTCAATAAAATCTCTTTCTTTTAAAATTGCATGATGTTTTGTGAAAAGAAATTGATTTTGAAGAAGAAAGGATATTTTCCTCAAGAATTCAATTCAAGTGTTTTATCAAAATTATTTTCCATCTAAGATAATAAAGGGTTCTGTTTATATCCATATTTTTACATTGATTTGACTATGTTGTGATGGAATTATGTTTATGAATTCCTTTATCTTATATGAATTGATTTATGATGTCATGATGTTTCAAGAATCCCATTTTTGTTACATGTGTTATGCGATGATGTATGTTTTATGATTATGTGGCACACATAAAAAAGGATTCATTATAAGATGGGTGGGACCTATATCTCCCTCCAATTCATTGGGTAATGATTTTATATCTCATGAGATAGACATGGCTGGAACGGAAGGTTATTTCGGTTCAGTGATACAGGACTGAAACGAGGAGTGAACTCGGTTCAGAAAGGGACTTTGTCCACTAAGATAGTCTTGGCAATGAGTCATGACTAACAAGAAATGATTTTCCATGATTATGTGTGCATGCCACAAAGTTTCAAGTTTCATGTTATGATTATGGGGATCTCATTTTCACTTCTATGATTTATCCCATGTTATGATATTATGAGCTCTTTTGCAGGTTAAGATTTTCAAAAGCTATGTTCTTATGTATATGATGTGATTGATATTTTTTTTTTACCCTTACTGAGCATTTGAGCTCACCCTTTTATGTTTTCTTTTCCCCAGGATATAAATAAAGGTTTTTAGGTAAAAAAAAGGGAAGATCTTTATGGGAGATATTGAAGATCTTTCACTACGATTAGAAGATTACGTTCCGAGTTTCCAAAGACACTAAACTATTACGATCCTTGTGTGTGTGTTTTTGTTATGTACTAAGTATTCCGCAAATGTAATGTAATGTCCATGTACGATAAGCTTCGGGTCTCTACAGTTGGTATCAGAGGAAAGGTTTAGTCAACCTTTGGAAACTAGGATGCGAAAACGTTAGTGTGATCCCTAGAGATATTTCTAAGGTATGTCTAGGGATGTCCCTAGGGATAAGTATACGTATAGGTTATAGTAATAGAATTACGCTAACGATCATAGAATTAAACCTAAGATGTTGGATATTGAAGGTACTCCCCCTTTATTATGTTGTTTTCCCTAGCATGATTTTTGCCTCTCACACTATTCTTTTTGGGTTTTAGATGATGGCTGGAACCCGAAGGAACCGTGTTGATCAATGCAATGGACAATGCAATGATTTCCCTCCTGAACAAACAAATGTTATGGGAGATGGAGTGCAAAATCTTATTGCTATACTTACACAAGATATGAATCATTCTGGACTTCCAAATGAGCAGAGAAGGGAACAATATTCTATTGAGTCCTTCATGAGGCAACGTCCACCTTCTTTCAGTGGGTCTTCTGATCCACTTGTGGCTGAACAATGGATCAGTACTACTGAAAAGATATTTTCAGTTCTTCAATGTTCTGAACATGATAAAGTCATCTTAGCAGTATATCGTTTGGAAGGTGAAGCTGATCAATGGTGGAATCTTATCAAGAATACGAGGCCAAGAGATGAAATTGAGTCCATGGAATGGGACGAGTTCAAGAACTTGTTTTTCAGTAAGTACTTCCCTCGTATTCTTCGAACAAAGATGGAGAAAGAGTTTCTTGAACTGAAGCAAAGGGACGATGAATCTGTTGGTACCTATGAAACAAAATTTACAAGACTTGCAAGGTATGCTTCTGGTATTATCATCCAACCTGAAAGTAAAGTTGATCGATTTTTCAGTGGCTTAAAACCAAGTCTTCGAAGGGCATTAGCTATAAGAGACTTCAGTAGCTATGAAGAAATTGTGCGTTGTGCTATCAAGGTAGAAATGGAAGTTGGTGTTACATATCCATCTCATGGTTTTGACAAGAAACGAAAGATGGAGTTCAAGGAGAAATCTCAGAATAATGGTGAAAAGAAGATGAATGTTTCCTTATGCACAAATTGTGGAAAGAAGCATGGTGGAGATTGTCTTAAAGGGACTAGAAAATTTTTTAAGTGTGGAAAAGAAGGTCATCGAGCAGCTGAGTGTCGAAGTAATGGAAAAAGGGTTTCTAATGATGTGAATAAAGCAAACACTTCAGAGAACGCACCACCAACACTTCAATGCTTCAAGTGCAAGGAAATGGGGCATTATGCTAATAATTGCCCTAATCCAAGGGTTAGTGATGATCAACATGAGAAACCACTGAAGGCAAAGGACAAAGGGAAATCACATGCGATCACTATTGGCAATATAGAATATGACAACGATGTGGTGGAATGATTAAGTGTTTATGTAATGGGATTCCAAAATAATGTTGTATCATTGAGTATTGCAATATTTATTAATGTGGTATTCAAAGTGATTGAGATATTTTTTTGGAAATAAGATGATATGCGCATAATGAAGACGAGAAAATGAAATGTTTAATAGTATTCATGAGCTCATGATTGATATAAGGACTAAGTGATATCATGGTTTGAGTATATAGAATTTTGAGGATTTTGGTATGTGAAAAGTGTTAACTTTTAACTGCATTCAAGTTTTCACTAAGGTTCAATGGGTATTTAAGAGAGTACAAGATTAAGGCCTTCGAATGTTTGGAATGTGACCAACAAGATATATCTTATGATATATGGGGATCAACGATGGTATTAAATCTCTGGTAATCATTTTCACTATGTTATGAGAATGGACTGCAGTATTATGGATAAGCCTAAAGATTGGAATGGATTATGTTGGACATAAGTTAGTATTGTTTAAGGATAGAATTTTTTTCGATATTATTGATGGGATGTTATAGTAATATAGTTTTATAAAAAGGACAACCTGCAGGACGGGAGACAGCCCATCGCTTCGGACAAGGCTGTGGGAATCGAACCCACAACCGAAGTGCGACTGGCCTTTATTGCCTACCACTGGCCTACAGGAAGTCCCTGTTTAGTAGAAACTAGTTTTATTATATTAAGCAGTAAGATATATGAAGTATAAGTCCATTTTAGGAACCATATATGATTAATCTCACTATAGAATGACTTATGTATATTTAATAACTTTTGCTAACCTTTTGTTTGAAACAGATGGAATGAACAGTCATTCTATCACATGATCTGCTAACACTTCACGAATAACAAATTCAACTTCATTTATTTAAGAGATGAAGTGGAAATTGTTCAAGGCACGAACAACAGTGAGATTGTACCAAAATAAAGTAAGTATTTATTCTAATTCAAATTTTCAACTTTAGGGAAATGATCTTGAAAACCAAAAATGTTGTCCTAGTGATCTTATACCTGATGAATCAGATGGTACCTTAGATCATCACAAATTTATGGATTTGTGATTACTGGCT
This sequence comes from Viscum album, assembly GCA_963277665.1. Taxonomy (NCBI): domain Eukaryota; kingdom Viridiplantae; phylum Streptophyta; class Magnoliopsida; order Santalales; family Viscaceae; genus Viscum; species Viscum album. Next base: position 794,013,984 of record OY728126.1, on the reverse strand, counting down.
TTTCCATAGCCATGTTCTCTACCACTCTCCATCAGAACATGATGGTTAGATTTCTCTTCCATATCCATATTTTCACCTATGTGGAAACCCAGTGATTAGTTTATTTGGGTAATCGTTACATTTCATACTTTAGTTTTTAAAGCCAAGTTTTGGTATTCCCTTTTACGATGTGGGTTTCTATTAAAGAAACTTTCGAATAGTAAACCATTTATAACCCCGACAAATTTCGAGGGCGAAATTCATTTTAAGGGGGGTAGAATGTAACAGCCCGAGATTTTATGAAAAATATTCTTTTTTATTTCAATAATGTCTTGTGTTGTACGCTACACCAAAAGGAGCTTGCACAACACGCATCCTTGACTTTCCTTGCATTACACGCAATCGCAACCTTCCTCGATAGCGTGTGTGGTACGTAATACTGAGTTTCACGAAACAATGATATGCTATTAAAATATTATTAAAACTAGATGTTATGAATAGTAATAACCACTTTTTAAATTTTATAAATTTTAAAATGGACTTCATTTTTGGATTCGGAGTATCGAATTTAGCCTAAGGTGAAATTTTGGTACTTTTCGGATAACTTTCATATTCTGATGAATAGTGAAAATTACTAAATTATAATTAAAAAACAACTTTTTTAATCGAAATAATTAATAGTGATAAATTATTAATTGGAGTAGTTTTAAAGTATATTTAGAATATATTTTTACAATTTAATACAATGTTGGTCATTGGATGTAATTTCACATTTAAACTAGACATAAACAAGTGTCAATCTTTTGATAGATATTGTTTCTTAAAAACACGCTATTTGTTTTAACAGCGGGATTTAATTATAAAATTAATTAATGCAACTTTTATGTAATGAATTTGGTAAAATAGACTTCATTTTTGAATTCGGAATATGAAATATAGCTTGGGATGAAATTTTGGCACTGTTCTGAAAAACATCAATTTTTGATGAATAGTGAAACTACTAAGTGGTAGTTAAAAAACTGAATTTTTCATAAAACATAATTTTACCGCTTCTGTGAATGGAATTTCAAAAATCCGAGAGACACGGTTGATGTCAGTAAGTAAAATGTGGTTCAATGAGATGAAAATAATTTTTGGTGAATAGTAACTTTTTACTTTTTTTTACCGCGGTTAATAGTAAATAGGGTAACTAAGGGTAAATATGATATTAATATTACCCTAACACATGTCCTAATTCTATTAGACAAGTTTAATTCGACCAAAAACAAACTTAGGAATAAAATATGACCATTTAGGCCCACTTGGATTAGATTAGGACATTTATTATTAATTTATTTAAAGAAGGGTTAAAATAGTTAAAATCAAAGTTTAATAAGTAAATCATTTTTAATATAGGGTTATAAATAAGATAAATTCGATTGTAAATATTCATTAGAAAGATAAAAAGATTTCCTACATGATGGTATTTTATTTGTAATTTTTAGACATCAAATAATATAATTTATTTATGACACAAAGATGATGCAGTAATTATCTTATTAATGAAATATTGACATAATTGATAATATAAATACCAAAATAAAGGTAATTTAAGACTTTTTATGAATTCCACTAATTTTCTAGGTTACTATGATATATTAGTGTTGATTTAATCAACTTGGTTCGAACATATAATTCTGTTATGACTTTCACAAAAATCATATATCAAATAGTGTCAAAATTGACACAAAATAGTTTTTAAATAAAATATTATATTATTAATTGTTATTTTATTCCTAAAAATCTAAGGATCGGCCAAATGACTTAGATAAGGATATATGTATTAATAATATACAATTTGGTGTTCGTTTGGCATGTTATAGTAAGTTTATTAACCATATAGTGAAAGAAAACAAAAAGACACGGTAAAAGTTAAATTATTAAACTTAGAGTTAAATCTAATTGATAAGGTTAAAATAATACCCTAAACTTGTCTAAATCCTATTGGTTGATAGGATTTCGACCCCTCCCCACTTTAGCTTCGAAATAAGACCCTTTGGAACCATTATAAACCGATTTTGACTTTAATATAAAATAATATTTTGAGATATTCCTAAGGTGCCCCTCTCCTCCCCTATAAAAGGACACCTCCTCCCCCTCCTCCTCACACCAATTTGAGCACTCAAGCTCGGCCAACCCCTGCCAATTTCTCCTCTCCACTTCCCTAGAAACATCCTAGAGGTTCTGGTCTTCCTCAAAGACCAATTTTATTGCCCTAAGAGGAGGTCTCAAAGAGGCACTTCAAAGAAGAGGTAATTACCGTTACCAATTCTTTCATCTTTATTTCTTCTTCCACTTCTTCTTCTTAGGTTGTTTCATTATGAAGTAATAACATCAGTATCACTCATATACTGATATGTTATTATAAGTATGAAACAACCCTATTTCACCATCTATCCATCCTATGGAAAAAGAAATCACCGCGCGTGCGTACGTACGGAATACCGTCTCCACGCCGTGGTGTAATCTATTTTCCACCACCACCTTACATGGATGGGTATAATGGTGTAAAGAATAACTATACATAGTTATTACAACATCATATTGATTCTGATATATTGTATAATCCACTCCAATTCAATTCAATATTTATAGAAATGATATCATCGCTCGTGCGTACGTACGGAATACCGTCTCCACGACGCAATGAGATTCATTCTCCATGTTAACCATTTAAGAATGATTATAATGTATATATAAGAAATAATAATGAAATATATGACATTATAAAGCAACTGGATTTATGTATATATATATACATATTTATGTCATCTACTTACTTCCATTTCAAGACAATAAGGAAAGGAAAACAGCGTTCATGCGTACGTACGGACTACCGTCTCCATGAACGGTGTTTTTCATTTTATTTATCTACCTATTATATATATATATATACTGAATATATATGATATATAAATCATATTTTATATTCTGGAAGTAAGTAAATCATGATATAAGTAATAATGATGTCAAGAACAACAAGTCAAAACACCTACGATAAATGAAACAATTTTACCCAAAACGCTTCTTTAACATGGAATTTACCAAAGAACGGGTAATATAATGTCATAAGTGAACCATATATGATATCATAACAATGAATATGATTCTGTAATAAGTCAATAACATGATTTAAATCATTATACAGGAGGTTCGGACACTTACAAAGCAAGTCGGACCTAAGGTAAGGGAAATATCACAATCTCATTTTTATCCGAGATTGTTTATTCGTAAGTATTTACTGGGGTGTATTTTATCATCCACATCCATGTTTCATCAAGATGTAATATTATTTCCATCCTTATACAATAGTTTATATCCAATTTTACCCTTCAGTAAGTTTTTTGTAAAAGATATGAAAGGAATCTTTTGTCGTTTTTCGTACGAGGTACTTTTTGACTTTTCCGACAAAAGTACGAAGAATGCTTTTTTTTAACTTATACGGCACGAACGGATTTCTACTGTTTTATAAAGCCTTATTTTAATGAAGCTTCCTCTAAAAGATTTCATAACTAGTTTCAATAAAATCTCTTTCTTTTAAAATTGCATGATGTTTTGTGAAAAGAAATTGATTTTGAAGAAGAAAGGATATTTTCCTCAAGAATTCAATTCAAGTGTTTTATCAAAATTATTTTCCATCTAAGATAATAAAGGGTTCTGTTTCTATCCATATTTTTACATTGATTTGACTATGTTGTGATGGAATTATGTTTATGAATTCCTTTATCTTATATGAATTGATTTATGATGTCATGATGTTTCAAGAATCCCATTTTTGTTACATGTGTTATGCGATGATGTATGTTTTATGATTATGTGGCACACATAAGAAAGGATTCATTATAAGATGGGTGGGACCTATATCTCCCTCCAATGCATTGGGTAATGATTTTATATCTCATGAGATAGACATGGCTGGAACAGAAGGTTATTTCGGTTCAGTGATACAGGACTGAAACGAGGAGTGAACTCGGTTCAGAAAGGGACTTTGTCCACTAAGATAGTCTTGGCAATGAGTCATGACTAACAAGAAATGATTTTCCATGATTATGTGTGCATGCCACAAAGTTTCAAGTTTCATGTTATGATTATGGGGATCTCATTTTCACTTCTATGATTTATCCCATGTTATGATATTATGAGCTCTTTTGCAGGTTAAGATTTTCAAAAGCTATGTTCTTATGTATATGATGTGATTGATATTTGTTTTTACCCTTACTGAGCATTTGAGCTCACCCTTTTATGTTTTCTTTTCCCCAGGATATAAAGAAAGTTTTTTAGGTAAAAAAAGGGAAGATCTTTATGGGAGATATTGAAGATCCTTCACTACGATTAGAAGATTACGTTCCGAGTTTCCAAAGACACTAAACTATTACGATCCTTGTGTGTGTGTTTTTGTTATGTACTAAGTATTCCGCAAATGTAATGTAATGTCCATGTACGATAAGCTTCGGGTCTCTACAAGGAATGTAGTGGAAGACGCACTTAGTATGAGGTCTGGTTTACAGCTGTTGAGTGAGGCGAGAGAGAAACTAACCGTGTTACATATATACTTTGTGGATAGAGATGGATCATATTACCTATATTCTACGACTGTCACTCCCTCAATTCATCAGAAAATTCGGGGGGGGGCATAGCTTAGGATGTTGACTATATGGCCTGATGTGCTCAGATATCCTCAGGATGGTCTCTCGAACGATTTCTAATGGTGGGGAGCACATCGTTCTCTTCAGAGGATGCACCATGGTACCAGTGATTCTTCGGGAGGAGGTGTGGATGGATTTCCATAAATCTCATTTAACAGTACATCCTAAAGCGGTGGAAATGTACCAAGACCTCCAATGTTAGTACTGGTGGCCAGGAATGAAAGAAGTAGTGGTAGAGTTTATCATGATGTCTCACTTATGAGCAAGTGAAGACTAAATAGAGTTGGCATAAGTCTTGTGCTGACAGGAGATGGAGGCCCTTGGAGTCCGAGGAGGGAGACCATGTCTTCTTACAGGTCTCTCCCTGGCGAGGATTACGAAGGTTTCACTGGGGCCAAAAACTTTCTCTGAGGTTCATCAGACCTTTCCAGATTTTCAACAGACTTGGGGAGGTAGCGTACTTTCTAACTCTTCCCCCATAGATGCACTGGATGCATAATGTTTCCCATTTGCCGCAGCTGAGGAGATACATGCATAATCCTACACACGCTATCGACTGGGGTGAGTTGGATTTGATGTTGTTGTGACTTTTACGATGTTATTGGTGGAGATAGAGGATCAATAGGAGAGAGTACTTCATGGATGGTGGATCCCTCTGGTGCGAGTTCATGGCATCACAGGAACCTCCAAGAGATCACATAAGAGCGGGAGGCTCAGATTCGTGCTCAGTACCCACTTTTGTTTGGTTTTCCTTATTTTGGATTTTGGAGACGTAAAGCCCTAAGGTGGGGAGGACGTAATGTCCTCAAATTTCCATATAATTTTATTTATTTATAAGGAATTATTTCAAGACTGTGAAATCTGATGGTGCGTAATTCCGAGGCTCGGAATGCCCGGAATGATCTGTCGATAAATGTTAAGTTTAAAAATAGAATGTGTGAGTGATTTTTTTGAAAAAGTGGAATAACTCTTAAACGGGTTTCCAAATCAAAAATCTGAAGGCACCATTGCATATAGGATGGAGTTTTTACCCTAGGCGCCACATAATTTTAGTCGTCATAGGCCTCTAGTGGGAAAACCCAAAAATAGAATAACCGTAAATAAAATAAGTAAATAAAATTATTTTATTTTTCAAATGCTTATAACTCATGAACGGTAACTCAGATTGAAAATCTGAGACCATCGATGAACTCCTAAGGGTATTCTTTCCTTAGGATGATACTAACATTGGCCGGCGTGAGCCATCAGTGAAAGTTTGTTTTTGGCCGAAAATAAAATAATTAAATGATAATTATTTTATTGTAAAATCCATAACTTCTAAATGGTAACTCAGATTGAAAATATGAGAGTACCGTTGATCTCTTGAGAGAGTTTTCTCCTTAGGCAGATCCTAACCACAACTATCGCAATTCACGGGTGACTGTTAATAATTTTTTGAACTTTTTTTCTGGTACGTTCAGTAAACGCGTGAGTGACATTTTCGAACTTTTGAATTGGTGCTCGGATTAGAAATATGATGTCACCGTTGAATCTGCAGTGCCGAGATTCGCTTAAGGGGGTTTCACTTCAACCATAGTAATTTTGTATAAAAAGATATATTTTGGCCTTTTAAAAGAATAATAAAATAACTTTGTTATTTTATTTCTTTCTTTCTTTTCCTCCAACAGACATGCGGCAATGGTGGGAACAACAACGTGTCAACCCATTAAATGGATTGAATCATCAAATATTTTGTAATAGAACCATTGGAATTAGGAAGATTCTTATTAAATTAACCCCCATTAATTACACCGGCATTACTCGCCCTCCCCCTCTCCTATTTATATGGAGCTTGGAGAGGAGTATTGGCACGACTTCACCAAAAGAAGAAGCTCTGGTAAATTGTTGTGGCACCCAAAACTTTGAGGATGGGACTGGTTTCAGCGAGCAGTGAAGAGAAACACTGAACCCTGAACTGAAGAACAACAATTGAGCGGCATCGTTGGCATCTTTTTGTGGGGGCGACGAATACCAACACTTCCTCAATCGTGGGAATTCTCCATCGTTTTTGAGGTAGGGTTTAATTTTGGTTATAGTTTCAAGAGTTGTTGAATCTTATTCCACCCTCTTGCTATCAAGATAACATGGAGGGCACGGGCCAAATGAACAAGGAATAGACCCTCTACCTTTTGTTAAAATTTTGGTGCATTCTTCGTGAGCTTTTACCTTTGGGTTGAATGAGACCCGGGACAGCGGGTGACGGCGGCCGCCAGCAATGGCCGGTCGTAGAGGAGATAGTGGTGTGCCATCGCATGCCACTGGTGGAGAAGGCCACGGCCGTAGCTGCGGTGAGTGAAGATGGTGGCTGTAAACGGACAGCTAAGAAGGAAGTGGCGGCGTGCCGTTGCGCGCTGCCAGAGAAAGGGGCCACAACATATTGTCGTGGAAAACAACGGCGGCCAGAGGCAGAGCGGCGCACCGTCAAGCGTCATTGGAGGAGGCCACAGTTCGAAGCTGCGACAGGTGCAGAATGGCATAGCTCACACCGTGTTGGGTTGGCATACCCCCCCCCCCCCCCGGTCGGCCGAAACGGCCGACGGTTACGCGGTGGGGAAATGCCCCACCGGCTGGTCAAAACGGCCCCGCACTCACGGGGCCAGCTGAAGAAATCGGTCCGCCTTCTGGCAGGCCGGCTAAGCGGGCCAGAACTGCCCAGTGGATAGGACCCTCCAGCAGGCCGGGCCAAACCCATGGCCCAGTGGGCCAACGCGGGTGGTCCGAGCCCAATCTGATAGGTCGGTCCAACCGTAGCTCGGGCCCGCGAACCGAACCGGGATGACCTTAATGGGTCGGACCTAGTGAACCAGGCCGACTCTTAGCAGGCCGGACCCAAGCGGGGTCAAGTGGACCCCAGGACCCATTGCATCGGGCAATCCTGGCCGAGTCGGATCGGGCCCAGACCCAACCGGTCCCCAAATTATGAAACACTCATAACTGAAAAACTGGGTGTCTGTTCGACACGTCATCACTGGAGTTGGGATCCTTTTTGGGAAGCGGTCCCTTTAGTATATTCTAGTGGGCCCGACCAAGCCGGGACGGACCAAGGTGTGATCACCCCCGTTTCACGGAAAGGGGTGTAACTAATAGACCGGGCGTCCATTTGACAAACCGTCTGTAGCACCGAAACTCTTAGGATAAGGGGGGCCTTTTGAGATACTCCATGAGAGATTAAGAGAATGTTGGAGTTTGGTTGGGCTGGATCACACCCGAATCCAACCGGACCCTCAGCACTAAAATGCCTATAACTTACAGACTGAGCGTCCGGTTGGCGTGCCATCTGTTTCGATGAAACCCTTATGACATGGAAGTCATTTGGAACACTTATTTATGGAGCTTTATGGCAGTTGAATTATGACCGATGACTTAAGGAGCGGTTCTCCCAAAATCAAGTGCTCAATGAGTGGGAATCCAGTGGTTGGCAGTGAGGCGGAGGTTAGAGACAAATCATACGGAGGTTAGAACTGACCGATCATGTGTGGGTCAGTACTAATCCTGTGTGGGTCAGATCCTGTGTGGGTCAGATCATGTGTGGGTCATTTTTGGGGTTAGTACCTATCAAATCTGGGCAGGTTGGATCATGTGTGTATCATTGCGGTGGTTAGTACCTATCGATCCTATGTGGGTCAGACTCTGTATGGTCAGCGGTAGTGCCTCCTGACAGAATAAGATAATCTAGCTTCTCGACTAATCATCTATACTTCTGTGCTTTACTTATATACCTTATGTGAGTTGAGTCTTTTATCTTCATGGTGATACCTGTGTGGTAATTTTACCTTCATGGTGAAATCTTTGTGGTCATACCTGTGTTTTACTTTTACCTTTGTGGTGATATCTTCATGGTGTTACCTGTGTTGTATTTTTACCTTCATGGTATTGTATTCATGGTGTTACTTGTGTGTTACTTCTTCCTTCATGGTATTATCTTCGTGGTGTTGCTTGTGTGGTACTTCTATCTTCGTGGTGTTACCTAGGTGGTACTTCTATCTTTGTGTTGTTACCTGCGTGGTACTTCTACCTTTTTGGTGTTACCTTTTTTGTATTCTTCCCTCATATATTGGATGAGTATATCTTGATAACTTAGGTATATGTATGGGAATATACCTAAGTAGAGTTGATGACTGCTTCATGCTTTGTGATTGAGGTCTTTCTTTGTGTTTTTTCCTTTGTGGAACTCTGGGAGACCTTTGGTTTTCTCGGGGTCCCTACTGAGTATTTTCTTACTCACCCCTGCACTGGCTTCGCCCTCACCTTGATGTGTATTGTTCAGACGATGCAAAGTGTTAATCGAGGCTGAGGGAGCCAGGACTGGACGATACTTGGAGGTGGACTATTTAGCATGATGTGATTTAGGGACTACTGATCATGAGTTGTACCTACCCTTCACGTAGGATCCTTGGTGGATGATACAGGGGTAGTTTTTCACTTTCCCGTTGTATTTTTACTTTTCAGTTGTACTTGTACTTTTCATTTGGGCTTATATTCCGGCCCCTTTACTTTTAGCACAATTCTTCAGCAGTTTACTTCGCAGTTGCCTCTTATTGTGCTCTTGGATTTTTTTGTTTTATAAGTTTTAAGGCAATGTCTTCCCATTGTGGGATATTCCTTTCTGGTGCTAGTCGCCAACCCCTGGCCTATAGAAGGTGGGCTTGGGGTAGTCTCGACGCAGGCCCCGAGGGATGGGTCATGGAAATATGGGCCATGATCTACCCAACCATTTCTAAATCCTACCACTATGATCAAAAGTGAAATACTAATTGGCCTTAAACTGGGTCAAAAATAAATAAAATACATCATCCTTATAGGTGGAAGGACCAACTATGTAAGGATGTGTTGAAGTAGGGAAGAGATAAGATATATATATATGTGTGTGTGTGTGTGTGTGTGTTAAGAAGTTTATATTATTTAGAAAACATCATAAAAAGATTAATATCATTTCAATATACTAATTAAATATTTTTAAGAGGATTGGTTAAAATATAAAAATGTTAAAAAGAATATGAGAAAAAGAAGAAAAATGAAATTAAATGAAAGAGATGTTACCACTTCTTCCGACTCCTCCTTTATTAAATGACTAAGGGGACTTAGGGGGCAGGGAGATCATATCACCCCCCAAAAATAGAAAAATTATTATAGGAAAAAATTTCAACATAATGTAAGATATGAGAGATCTTTTTTTTTTGGAAAAGGTTAGAAATGGTAGTGAGAGTTGGTATTTATAGTAGGAGCAGAGTGGTATTTTGAAATATAATATTGAACATAAGATCATTTAATGACTAAAACATATAGCAATGGTCTTCCCTATGGATATAAATTTTATTTGATTTAAAATATTTTTTACTCACTTTTAATACAATAAATAACTAGAACTCATGGTTTTAACAAATTATACAAAATAAAGAATAAATATAATCAAAAATAATTTTCTATTGAGAAAAAATATGTTCTTAGACTTTGGAAAGCAATTTATATGCTTATAATTTTAAATTAACATTTTTAAATATATTATTTATATAATTAAATATTTTTTGGTTTGAAAAAAGAATTCTATAATAAATTCGGTAATTATTATATCAAAACATGTTATAAGACGTAAAATATTTGAAAAACAATATTTTTTACTATTCACCCCAAAATACTAGTTTTTTAAAAAATTATCAAAAATAACTCTTGAAAAATTTTTACTAGATGATTCCAAATTTAAAATAAATTTTATCAAAAAAATATTAATAAGGTAAATTAAATGTTTAAACTAAATATAAAATACCTAGTTTAATTGATAAATATAAAATTCATTATAAAGAGAGACATTTTATTTATATTATAATAATTAAGTAATTTAATATATCTCATTAAATGGTCAAATATTTTATTTTTATATTCATCTATTTATGTATATTTAATTATATAATTTTTTAAAAAGTAACTCATAATGACCAGTTTACTACTCCAATGTCCAGGTTACTATTTTGATACTCAAGTTTCCAATGGTTGGCTTATCTATTCCAGTGATCATATTGGTTTTTACTTTGTTATATATACCCATTAAATTTTAATAAATTTATTCACTTAGTTTTCTCTCTAGGTTCTCAATGTCTTAAATTATTTCTAATAAATCAACTTTTTTATTTTAGTGATGTTTACGGTTGTGGTATTTAAAGGAGACCATTAAACTTTTTATTTCAAAATTATAGTTATTTTATTTACATGTATTTATTATCCTATTGTATTTTTTTTAATTTTATGGATTGATTTTTCCTTTTTTAATGTTGAATGATAAATTAATAAAATAATCATCGTTAATTATGTATGATATAGTTTTATACTTAAATTAATGTTTTTTAACAAAACTTGTATTTAATTAAGATATGAAAATATGAAGAGAATAAATATATGTGTTAATTATAATTTTATATTATCTAAAAAAATAAAATAATTTAATATAATTCTTTTACACATATATGTAAGGGGAGAAAATATATAAAAAAATAGATACAAAATCTTGGATGATACATTATTTAACCATAAATAAATTATGTCCTTATAAGTTTTACTATTTAAGAAATACCAATTAATGTTTTATTTTACCCATATAAATTTATTTGAAATTAATAAATTGTGATATTGTGATGTAGAATAAATTACTAGATTTTTCATCCTTATTTTCTTATACTAGTAATACATACACCAGTTCTCTAGATCTAATGTTTATCTCCCGACAGTTTTCCATTCTAAGGTCTTTATATCTTAATTCCTAATAAAATAAAAACTTTGATTTGATACCAATTGATATGCCTCCATACCCACACTTCCATATCCATTGGAACACATAAATAATTTTTATATAAAAAATTATCATCCATTACATTGATCATTTATAGAATCATAATTTTAGTATCCTTGAGAACTAGTCACATAATACACAATCAAAAAACAACCTAAATATTTAATAAAATACTTCATCTTAGACATCCTATAATTTGATTAAATCCTTCTTAATAAATAGGATCACCTGGTGATATACATTTATGGAAGTGAGAGCTAAAAATTCTAATAAGTGAAATGAAATGTAAGCATGAAGAATATAATAAGTTAGAGATTTCAATAGATCATCATGTAAGAAATGAGATCATATCATTGGATAATAATTAAGATCCACATTTATATCATGAAATCATAACATGGGAGTAACATGATACAAATCATAATAACCATAGAAAGAAATGTGGAGATTATCGGGATATTGGAGACTGTGATATCTTTGAGTACATTATTGGATCAAAATATAAGAGTAATATAAGGAATAATATAGGAACATGAAATATAAATTTTAAAATTATTAGAATATGTAAAAAACATAATAATGAAACATCATGAGCTAAAGTTAAGGATCATATCCAAGACATTATAATATTGTGTGTTGGGCCCTTTTCCTATACACCATAACATAGTGTGTTGAGATAACTATACATTAAACATACATAAAAACTTAAGAGATATAAGATTTATCCAATACATTGGATGGTTTTATAATTATAAGACAACCTATATCATCATAAAATGTTCAAAATCAAGTGTTCCATTTAATAAATATAGAGTTCAATGATCATGAATCAAAAAATAAACATACCATGAATAACACTTATTAAAAAGAAAATTGGTTTCATGTAAATATCATACATCATTCCATAACATAAATCCCAGAGGAAATGTAACACCCCAAGCTTCTACGATACTCTTCTCATTGAATAATGTGATAGCGTGTGTTGTACGCAACACCGAGTTCTAACACACCATAACCAATCAAACTAGCCGTTATAAATAGTAATAACTACTTTTTGAAATTATATATATTTTATATTTTAAAATGGACTTCATTTTTGGATTCGGAATATCGAATTTAGCCTAAGGTGAAATTTTGGTACTTTTCGGATAACTTTCATATTTTGATGAATAGTGAAAATTACTAAATTTTAATTAAAAACAACTTTTTAAATCAAAGTAATTAATAGTGATAAATGATGAATTTGAGTGGTTTTAAAGTATATTTAGAATATATTTTTACCATTTAATATAATGTTGGTAATTGTACATAATTTTACAATTAAACCGAACATAAACAAGTGTCAATCTTTTGATAGTTATTATCTCTTAAAAACACGCTTTTTGTTTTGACAGCGGGAATTAATTTTAAATTAATTTCTGCCACTTCTGTGTTTTGAATTTAGGAAAATGGATTCCATATTTTTAATCAGGATGTTCAAATTGTGTAAATAGGTAACTTTTATTTTTATACATTTTGAATAATTACTGCGGTAAATATTTTATTTACCATGGTTAAGGGTAAATCCGGTAAATAAGGGTTAAAAAATAATATTATAATAATACTAAATTTCCCTAAAACGTGTCTTAACCCTATTGGTTGATAAATGGTCGACCATGGGAATCTTTGGGTCGATTTTGGGACCCCATGGATCCACTTGTAAGTGATAATGACACTTTATTTTAATTAAGATAAAATGAATACAAAAATGACACAAGCATATATCTTTTAGAAAAACAATTGTTACATAGGGTTATATATGTTGGATTTTAGATTATAAATATTAATTAGAAATATAAAAAGATTTCCTACATAATGATATTTTATTTATAATTTTTAGACATTAAATAATTTATTTTATTTATGACACAATGATGATGCAGTAATTACTATAATAGTGAAAAATTAAATTAATTGATATTATAAATACCCAAATAAATATAATATGAAACTTTTAATGAATTAAACTAATTTTCTAGGATAATATGATATATTAGGATTGATTTAATTTACTTTGTTCTAAGTAATCAATCTGTTATGAGTTTCAAAAAAAATCAACTATTGAATAGTGTCAAAATTGACATAAAAGAGTTCTTAAAACAAATATTATATTATTAATTGATATTAAATTCCTAAAAATCTAAGGTTCGGCCAAGATACTTATATCATGATAGGTTAATCATTAATGGACCACTTGGGGGTATCTTGGATTTATATAGTAAGTTTATTAACCATATTATATAAAAATACAAAGAGACATTGTAAAAGTGAAACTAATTAACTTAGAGTTAATACTTAAAGATAAGGTTAATATAAGTACCCAAACCTGTCTAAATTCTATTGGTTGAGTGGTTTTTGACCTATACCCACCTTAACCTTTTAATAATAAACTTTTGAGCCATTAGAAACCGAATATGAATTTATTATAAATTAATATTTCTAGCTTTTCCAAAGGTGCCCCTCACCCCTCTTATAAAAGGGAACTCCTCCTTATCATTTCTTCACACCTTAAAAGCCTTTTGGTTCGGCCAAACTCTGACCAAATACTCCCCCAACATCCCTCACTACAACCTAGAGGCCTTAGTTTGATCAGAAAGCCAACCTAAGGAGCCCTTTTGATCAAATCAAAAGGAAGAACCCGAAGAAGAGGTAATGTTTTCACCACACCTTTTCAAGTTCCTTTCTTCTTCCACTTCTTCTTTCTTTGTTCTTACCATTCTAAAATAATAACTCCAGTATCTTACATATACTGTGATGTTATTATAAATATGGTACAACCATATTCAGTATTCTATCCACCCTTTTAATAACATGTCACCATACGTGCGTATGTACGGCTTACCATCTCCACGTCGTGGTGTAATTGTTATTCAATATATTATTATTTGGATGAGTATAATAATGATGTGTAACTCATGTAAATAATAAATATAACATGTTAATGATTCTGTATATATGATATACTATCCATTTATATATTATTTTAATATCAAAAGAATGATATTGTCGCTCGTGCGTACGTACGGACTACCGTCTCCACGAACGCGATGAGATTCATTATCCATCGTATCCATTCAAGTATAATTATCATTTTATGATTTAAAAATGATGTTTAAGGACTTGATATCATTATGGATATGAATAAGATACAACAAACATGTCTTATGTAACAAAACATATAAAAGAAAATGAGTAAGTTAACACCCGAAACGACGATAATTCTAAGATATTATTAACAAATCAATGTTAAAAGATCATATATGATATCATATTAATATATATGATTCTTGTATAATTTAATAACAATTATTTCACCATTATACAGGAGGTTAACCTACCCCAACCAAGTAAAAGTACAAGGTAAGGGTTATTTCACAATCTCTTCATTATCCGAGGTTGTTTATACGTAACAATCTACTGGGATTTCTTTATCATCCACATCCATGTTTCTTTGAAATGTATTTCAAAACATATTTATTATTTACAAGAATATGGGTTAAAGTAATTTATACCCTTGTTTGACTTTTTATAAGAGGTTTATAAAGGAATCTTTCCGTCGTTTTCAAAACAAGGTCCTTTTTAACCTTTTCGACAGAATTAAGGTAAGAATGTTTTTTTAACTTATACGGCGGGTGCGGCTATTTTCCGCCGTTATAAAATCTTCAAAGCTTCCCTTACAAGCTTATAAGAATATTTTCAAAGAAAATGTTTTATTTTATATGGATCTTAAATGATTTCAAAATAAAAGGAGATATTCCTTTAAAAAGAATTTTGATTTCATCTATGTCAACATCTTTTGATGGATTTTAAGATTATTTGAAGTTGATTTATTATGATACAAAACTTCTATATTGTATTGAAGGTTTTTTGATATGTTTGACTGTGGATGTGATATTTTTATACCATTCATAGTTTATGGTGAAAGTATTGACATTTCGTATGCTAGTTTTAATACGAATGTTTATGTTATGTTTAAACCTTTTCATATGGGAATGCATTGGACTTAATATGTGACGGGTGGAGCCCGCTATAGCTCCTCGATGCATCGGTAGGTCTCATGAGACAAACTAGTGTCTTGGCACAAGGCCTTGACAAAATCTTATTTGTAGTCTTGGAACGAGGCCTTGGCTATGTGGTTATGATAGTCTGGCATTATGCATTCCAACATTATGAAAGTGGTTATTGATATTGCATGTGATTATTCGATTATTAGAATATCCATGTGAACAAGTAAATGGAATTATTTCATTTTACTTTTGCCATACAATGTTGAAAGTTCAATTTTGAAAGGTTGTTGTTTTAGTTATACATTTCTTTAAATGTTTATTCTTATTTATGAAAGTTTCATCTATATTTTTATCCTTTCTGGGCATTTGAGCTCACCCCTTTTCTATGTTTTATTTTTCCCAGGAAGTGAAGAAGTAAATTATGAATGACCTACAGGGATATTATGTGGGGATATGAGTGTGAATTATGGAGACATTATGTTGTTGTAGTAGTTTTTCATTTTATGATGTAATGTAAAACTTATGAATATATCTAGTGTTTCCAAGGCTACTAAACCAATCGGTCTTTCGAGATTTGATCTTTCTTGTGATCATGCCAATGTTATGTAATAATGCACCGACTCTAGGTAACTAGGGTCGGGGCGTTACAGTTGGTATCAGAGGAAGTTTAGTACAAACCTTGGAAGCTAGATTTAGATAAACTCTGATTAGAGCACGTAGACCTAAGATGAACTTTGAGGATTAGTATAAAAGAACTTCCTAGAATTTTGGTATTGTAGAGATTTTGTGAGTTTTCAAAGCAATACATCCCTGTCTGGATACGAGTAGGTAGAGGTGGCTCTGGCACAGATGTACCTAGGGGTAAAACCCGAAAACACCACTTTGAGCTAGACTCGAACGGGAACCGGTGCACGACAACGGGCCTTGTTGCACTCTTGGTTACGACACTCCCGGGGGATATGCTTAGGATAACTCTCATTTTCTTTACAAATCATTATGAAGGGTTTATGAGTATATACTTCCTCAAAGAAAACATTTTTATGATTATGGATTATATCCATAAACTATTTAATTTATGTTATGTGTTTTACAAGTTTGGGATTAGGTATTATTATTCATAAACTAATCTAGTGTATGCCATTGTTTAGAAATGGCGCCCAGTAGAAGGAATGAGAACTCCAGTAATGCACATGATCCAAAGAGAAGGAAGAATCATATCTTTCATGGTCTTAAGCAAGAATTTATAAGAGAAATAGTCCCCCATGTATTATCATCATATGAAGAAATAATATCATGTGTTGATAAGATAAGTAAAGAGTTTACTGAGTCCTATGGATTTGAAGGGAAGCAAGAGAAGAAAAGGATGGAAGAGAGAAAGATGGATAAAGGGAAGAGGGAAAAGAAGAATTTTCCCATATGTGGTAACTGTGGAAAGAAACACCCTGGAACTTGCCTGAAAGGAATGGGAGTTTGTTATAAGTGTGGAGGAAAAGGGCACAAAGTACGTGACTGCAAGGGTAAGAAAATGGTTTCAAATGTACAATGCTTCATTTGAAAGGAGTTTGGACACTACGCGAACCTATGTCCCAGTCATCAGACTATGCCGCAAATGATATTATTGGATAATAATCAAGTTATGATACTACCACAGATGAATAGGAATGATTAGAGTTCTTATGTTGATTATTTCAATTGAGTGTTGTATCAACAATGTACTTGTTATAATAATTATGTAGTATATAAGGATTGTACTGTAGTACTATTTCATTAAGGACTTGAGATTGTGTGGAACAAAGAAAAGTGACTCAATAGCAGGATAAATTTTTGGAAAATATATGGTTGAGAGAATGATAAATCATAATATAGTTCTGATACTGAGGTAGTGATTTTGGAATAATATGTGATTGTTTTGGATAAATTATATTGGATATTCTTGACTACCTTGGAACTGATTAATGATTTGTATATTCCATCATTGTTGGGGTTTAAAACATTTTTGGATTAATGAAGTATATCCAGCATTCTATATGGAATAAGGGAGCATGAATGTAATCAATAAGGAATATGGTAATACATGATGAAGGTATTCATATGCTATTACGGGGTAAAAAGGATCTATATTATGTTTACCTTCCTTATAAATGTTGTAATGTGAGTTTGGACAGAAGTATTTTGGATAGTTCTAGTTTGGATTATTTTGGATTGCTATAAAAGGACAACCCGGAGGTCGGGCGGCAACCCGTCGCGTCCGGCAAGGCTGCGAGACTTGAACCCGCAACCGAAGGGCGACAAGGGTGTATCACCTACCACTGGCCCACGAGATGTCCTGGATTAAATAATGTAGTTTTTATTAAGAGATCTTGTAGATGAATTATAAATTTGTTTATTTTGGAACCCTATACAAATAGTGTAAACAGAATTTTTTTACATTCTATTATCTTTTAGAGTGAAAGATGAGTTTGTGGTAGAAATTTATTAATGGATAAAACTCTAATTATAAAGTAAGTATATCTCCTTATGATCTTATCCAATCTCATAAATAAATTCCTCAACATTAAGAAAAGCAACTTAGAATAAAAATGTTTTCCTAGATGGTACCTTAAATCATCACTAATTTATGGCTTTGGGATTGTTGGTCTTTTCATAGCCATGTTCTCTACCACTCTCCATCAGATAATTGATGGTTAGATTTTTCTTCCATATCCATATTTTCCTACATGGAACCCTAGTATGTGTTATTTTCGGTAATCTTCATACTTTCGACTCTTTATTTTAAATAGAGGCCTCACTAATTCATTTTTCGATGTGGGATTTCAACTAAGATATTTTGAAACATCAAAAATGTGTTATCCTAATACCCTATGTTTTGTTGAACCGATGGTATTTCAAATCATCATAGATTGATGAATTTAAGGACCTCAATTTTACACTTGTTTTTGATTGATGACCTCAATCACTACCTATAAATATTTACGTTTTTCCTCCAATTATATGTCTCTAATTGCCACCAATGTTATCCTAATCGAGATCATAATTTGGTGGTGACCCTTTGATTTCTCTTTTCCTCATATTAAGACTAAATTTTAGTAACCCAATTTCCGATGTGGGTTTTCCCACAAATATATTTTCTACTTTCAACATTTTATTTTTGAAGAACAATTTCAAATTGCGAGGACGCAATTTATTGAAGGAGGGGAGAATGTAACACCCCAAGCTTCTACGATACGCTTCTCATTGAATAATGTGATAGTGTGTGTTGTACGCAACACCGAGTTCTAACACACCATAACCAATCAAACTAGCCGTTATGAATAGTAATACCTACTTTTTGAAATTATATATATTTTATATTTTAAAATGGACTTCATTTTTGGATTCAGAATATCGAATTTAGCCTAAGGTGAAATTTTGGTACTTTTCGGATAACTTTCATATTTTGATGAATAGTGAAAATTACTAAATTTTAATTAAAAACAACTTTTTTAATCAAAGTAATTAATAGTGATAAATTATGAATTTGAGTGGTTTTAAAGTATATTTAGAATATATTTTTACCATTTAATATAATTTTGGTCATTGGACATAATTTTACAATTAAACCGAACATAAACAAGTGTCAATCTTTTGATAGTTATTATCTCTTAAAAACACGCTTTTTGTTTTGACAGCGGGAATTAATTTTAAATTAATTTCTGCCACTTCTGTGTTTTGAATTTAGGAAAATGGATTCCATATTTGGAATCAGGATGTTCAAATTTTTTAAATAGGTAACTTTTATTTTTAGACATTTTGAATAATTACTGCGGTAAATATTTTATTTACCATGGTTAAGGGTAAATCCTGTAAATAAGGGTTAAAAAATAATATTATAATAATACTAAATTACCCTCAAACGTGTCTTAACCCTATTGGTTGATACATGGTCGACCATGGGCATATTTGGGTCGATTTTGGGACCCCATGGATCCACTTGTAAGTGATAATGACACTTTATTTTAATTAAGTTAAAATGAATACAAAAATGACACAAGCATATAGCTTTTAGAAAAACAACTTTTAAATAGGGTTATATATGTTGGATTTTAGATTATAAATATTAATTATAAAGATAAAAAGATTTCCTACATAATGATATTTTATTTATAATTTTTAGACATTAAATAATTTATTTTATTTATGACACAATGATGATGCAGTAATTACTATAATAGTGAAAAATTAAATTAATTGATATTATAAATACCCAAATAAATATAATATGAAACTTTTAATGCATTAAAATAATTTTATAGGATAATATGATATATTAGGATTGATTTAATTTACTTTTTTCGAAGTAATCAATCTGTTATGAGTTTCAAAAAAAATCAACTATTGAATAGTGTCAAAATTGACATAAAATAGTTCTTAAAACAAATATTATATTATTAATTGATATTAAATTCCTAAAAATCTAAGGTTCGGCCAAGATACTTATATCATGATATTTTCATCATTAATGGACCACTTGGGGGTCGCTTGGATGTATATAGTAAGTTTATTAACCATATTATATAAAAATACAAAGAGACATTGTAAAAGTGACTAATTAACTTAGAGTTAATACTTAAAGATAAGGTTAATATAAGTACCCAAACCTGTATAAATTCTATTGGTTGAGTGGTTTTCGACCTATCCCCACCTTAACCTTTGAATAATAAACTTTGGAGCCATTAGAAACCGAATATGAATTTATTATAAATTAATATTTCTAGCTTTTCCAAAGGTTCCCCTCACCCCTCTTATAAAAGGGCACTCCTCCTTCTCATTTCTTCACACCTTCAAAGCCTTTTGGTTCGGCCAAACTCTGCCCAAATACTCTCCCAACATCCCTCAATACAACCTAGAGGCCTTAGTTTGATCAGAAAGCCAACCTAAGGAGCCCTTTTGATCAAATCAAAAGGAAGAACCCGAAGAAGAGGTAATGTTTTCACCACCCCTTTTCAAGTTCCTTTCTTCTTCCACTTCTTCTTTATTTGTTCTTACCATTCTAAAATAATAACTCCAGTATATTACATATACTGTGATGTTATTATAAATATGGTACAACCATATTCAGTATTCTATCCACCCTTTGAATAACATGCCACCATACGTGCGTACGTACGGCTTACCGTCTCCACGTCGTGGTGTAATTGTTATTCAATATATTATTATTTGGATGGGTATAATAATGATGTGTAACTCATTTAAATAATAAATATAACATGTTAATGATTCTTTATATATGATATACCATCTATTTATATATTATTTTAATATCAAAAGAATGATATTGTCGTTCGTGCGTACGTACGGACTACCGTCTCCACGAACGCGATGAGATTCATTCTTCATCGTATCCATTCAAGTATAATTATCATTTGATGATTTAAAAATGATGTTTAAGGACTTGATATCATTATGGATATGAATAATATACAACAAACATGGCTTATGTAACAAAACATATAAAAGAAAATGAGTAAATTAACACCCGAAACGACGATAATTCTAAGATATTATTAACAAATCAATGTTAAAAGATCATATATGATATCATATTAATATATATGATTCTTTTATAATTTAATAACAATTATTTCACCATTATACATGAGGTTAACCTACCCCAACCAAGGAAAATTACAAGGTAAGGGTTATTTCACAATCTCTTCATTATCCGAGGTTGTTTATACGTAATAATCTACTGGGATTTCTTTATCATCCAAATCCATGTTTCTTAGAAATGTATTTAAAAACATATTTATTATTTACAAGAATATGGGTTAAAGTCATTTATACCCTTGTTTGAATTTTTATAAGAGGTTTATAAAGGAATCTTTCCATCGTTTTCAAAACAAGGTCCTTTTTAACCTTTTCGACAGAATTAAGGTAAGAATGTTTTTTTTAACTTATACGGCGGGTGCGGCTATTTTCCGCCGTTATAAAATCTTCAAAGCTTCCCTTACAAGCTTATAAGAATATTTTCAAAGAAAATGTTTTATTTTATATGGATCTTAAATGATTTCAAAATAAAAGGAGATATTCCTTTAAAAAGAATTTTGATTTCATCTATGTCAACATCCTTTGATGGATTTTAAGATTATTTGAAGTTGATTTATTATGATACAAAACTTCTATATTGTATTGAAGGTTTTGTGATATATTTGACTGTGGATGTGCTATTTTTATACCATTCATAGTTTATGGTGAAAGTATTGACATTTCGTATGCTAGTTTTAATACGAATGTTTATGGTATGTTTAAACCTTTTCATATGGGAATGCATTGGACTTAATATGTGACAGGTGGAGCCCGCTATAGCTCCTCGATGCATCGGTAGGTCTCATGAGACAAACTAGTGTCTTGGCACAAGGCCTTGAAAAAATCTTATTTGTAGTCTTGGCACGAGGCCTTGGCTATGTGGTTATGATAGTCTGGCATTATGCATTCCAACATTATGAAAGTGGTTATTGATATTGCATGTGATTATTCGATTATTAGAATATCCATGTGAACAAGTAAATGGCATTATTTAATTTTACTTTTGCCATAAAATGTTGAAAGTTCAATTTTGAAAGGCTGTTGTTTTAGTTATACATTTCCTTAAATGTTTATCCTTATTTATGAAAGTTTCCTCTATATTGTTATCCTTACTGGGCATTTGAGCTCACCCCTTTTCTATGTTTTATTTTTCCCAGGAAGTGAAGAAGTAAATTATGAATGACCTGCAGGGATATTATGTGGGGATATGAGTGTGGATTATGGAGACATTATGTTGTTGTAGTAGTTTTTCATTTTATGATGTAATGTAAAACTTATGAATATATCTAGTGTTTCCAAGTCTACTAAACCAATCGGTCTTTCGAGATTTGATCTTTCTTGTGATCATGCCAATGTTATGTAATAATGCACCAACTTTGGGTAACTAGGGTCGGGGCGTTACAGGAAAAGGTAGGAATGTATGGAAATAAATATGTAAAAATAGGAGATACTTAAATTTATTGCATTTTTTATTAAAATTAATACTTTGACAATAAATAAAATAATGAGAATCAAAATATTAAGTGACGTGATTTCAAGGGGAGTCCTAGGAATTGACCCTCTCAAAATATGATAATCTTTAACATAATAATAAATAAATTTTAAAATAAGAGAATAAAATAAAATATGATAACCTTATTGTGATGTTGATCTAATTATTATCCTTTTGTTCTTATACCTGTAGTCAGAATAGTTCAACGGTATGTTTACCATCTCTTATCTATTTGTGTTATGAATAATATAAATGAATGAAAGCATGTAGGACACAAGGATCTACTTGGTTCACCTTAATGTGGCTAATTTATCTATAATTTAACACATAATATACTGAAGCGCTATAATTCACTAACCTCATTGATTTTTGGTGGGATTAAGCTCTGCCTAGGGTGACTCCCCTTACAAGTTTATGGAAAACTAAATATTTCCCTAGGATAACTTCCTTAACCCTTTATTTTTTTATCACTGCTCTAAAGGGAAAAAAAGCTGGCACGTAGTCCAAAATCCAAATAGTCTCACCACGGTTGTATATGATGCTATAAATATGAATTATTGCCTTTGATATCTTTAAGTAACTCCTTTATAGAAAAACTATGAGATTCTCATTGAGTAGCTTCATATCCTTTCTACATGTCTTTATAGAAAATCACCTTCTTATTCTTTTGAAAAATATTCAACAAGTGAAAAACTATATTCTTATGTTTCTTTAGAAATCCACTCTTACTATAGAAGATATATCAATTTTTTACTCTTACCACTCTAACACTAAACAATAGTGGTCTTAAATTTTATTTGGATAAAGATATATCTATTATTATAGAATTATAGAATTCCATATCTCTAAATTAAGAGATATTATCCATGTTTCCCTTTATTAATATTTTCAAGTATCCATGAGCTTGATGGGAAAATCCACCCTTTAATATTCTTTATAAATCAATTCAAACTCTTATAAAAATGTCCTTTGAATTTGATTTAATATTTTTCTTTTATTAATATTCAATTCCCATAAAAAGATAAAATATATATTTCTATGATTCTACTAACTCAATATGTTACAGGATATAAAACTTACACCATAGTGAAACCTTGAATTATTTTTTCACTATAATAATATTATTCTATCTCTCTATGGTGAATAACTCCTCTTGTAGTGTGATCCCCTTAAAAATATAAGAACCAATTAAATTTACTTAAATATCTTGTAGCATGGATTTCTTCTTTGTGATGTGGTGATTGGTTAAAAGTCTAGATCCACAAGATCTGTGTCTAATATTTTATTTCATTCACCTTTTATCTCTAAATTATTTTCTAAATATAACTTGATATCTAATCTATTTGTGGAATGACCTTTCTTCCATAGTTTAGAACCCTTTATCTCGCCAGAGCTATAAAATTTCACATTAAAATCATTTATAATTTGGAATCTATCCTATGGTGTTAAAATTATATTATTTGATTCCAAAATAGTGTAAATAGATCCTATGGTGTGAATACCCAAACACTCATAACATTAAGTCTCATATATTAATCCATTGTGACATGGATCTCTATTATGGAATAGTAACCTCCAAAATGGCTAGTCGAATACTCAACCCAACACAATGTATGATACAATCCATCTATTGAAACATTGATCCCTTTACTTTTTAACATATTCCATATCATTAACAGTGATCATATATTCTAAATACTACATCGAATTATCCTTTAATATTTATCTAATTGATAAGCTTGATTTTGAAATCTTCAAGTCATTTTTCACTCATGGTTCCACCCTTCACTTTGTCCACTAGTCTTATCACCCAATGTTACCCCATTATAAGCCTTTTAACCTTCCCCGATCAGTCTATCACAGACCTATTTTGTCTATATTATGCTATTTTTTACCATGATTATTATAACTATCAATATTTTTTCTACCTATAACTTTCCTTTCTCTAGTTGGATGGCTTGGTTTTTCCACATTTTTTATTTTAGACAAAACACTTTTTTATGTCATAATAGGGAACTCCGTGACACAAAATCCTTCTATGGTGTAGTTTATATCTTCCATAAATAACTCTAAATCTATATCCTTTTATACCATCTTCTCTTTTTTTCCAACAATCTTCAACACCAAAAACTGCTTTCTGTGGATAACAGAGTCAATATAATAAATTTTGATGGAGTTGGTTCCCTAGAACCAACTATTTTTTTCTTTTGATTTCTTATATATTCATGGTATTTAAAATTATCACTTGAGGAGAATTACCCTATGTAAAATTAATGTGATTTTGTTTTTATAGTATCTCTCACATAAAAAGTTTATAAAATATCTCCACTATAATGATAACCTTGAAGTGATATGAAGATATTATTAAATATATGTTCTATGGTCAGATGTGGTTTATCAAATTGTACATGGATAATGAAGGCTATCAAGTGTACGGGTCTCATAAGACATTGATAATTTTTATGATAAAATTTGAACATGGTAATCTCTAATAGATATAGTTATGAGAACATACTCACCTATAGAAATTTCAAATGTTATTTGTGTCCTTGGATATTCCTACCTATGGAAGTTTGTATTGGTTCTTAAACTTGATATTATTTTTAATACATGTATTTAATTGTATACTTATATGTATTGATGAAAATCATGTTGGCATATACTCACAATGAAGTAGGATAAGTTTGGTAAACTATAAGTTATATGACATTAATGAATAAATTAAGATAGGATTTTTTTCCCTTATGAGTTAGTGGAAGAAGATATATTTGGAACTTTTTATTGAAATAAAACTATCTAATAAATCCATGGAAATGCTATAATATTGACTTATTCATTTAATATTTCAAATAAATATAAAAAACCACATAGGTTGATGACATTAAGTATGTAACCTACTTGATGAGATATCAAAATAAGGGATTAAATTACACTATGAGTGTCTGTAGGATATTTTTATCCTTGCAATATTGAAATCCTTCTCTATGGGTTCATTGATGTTTTCCTAGGTTATAAAATTGGACTTTATCCCATTTCACCTAATTATACTAAGAAATAGGCCTATAGGATTACACTCTAAGTGTACTACGAATCTTAGTTAAATTTTATTTGAATTTAATAGTTTGAATGACTATTTTTCCCAACATACGGTTTAATAATAATTTAGGATGTGTTGATCACATTAATTATATCATAATTTATTAAAAATAATATATATGAGATTCTAATATTAAATAAATATTTATTCACAAGGTTACTAATGATTATGAGAATACATAATATTTATTTATCCCATGATTATTCCCATGGTATCAACTAATTATTTATTTTGTTATTTGAATATTAAATTAAAATCTATTCTATTGCTGGTTAATATAATATTTAATTAGTTATTGAAAGAATAATTTAGTGAAATTTATTTATTTAAATAAATTATTATTATTTATTTTTTTATAAATGTTGGGGGGATTGAAATGATGATTTAAGGGAATAATCGAAATGATATTTAAATAATTTGTGAGTTTAGTGAACTTCTTGGAAATAATAGTAATAATTATATTATTATTTTATATAGGTTTTACTTATAATTAGGAGATTGGTTCAGGGACTTTGTAAAATAACTAATTCTCTTAACTAAATATACTACCTAATTTATTCTATTTCTAGAGATAATAGATTTATTGTGCACAATATTTATCTCTAAAAATCCACTCTATCCCTAGAGAGAACTTTAAATAAATCTCTCTCAAAAATAGTGAATATTTACCCCCTCCTCCCTCTAAAGAGATTGAGAGAAATGAAGAATATTATTTTAAGTGTGGAAGTATTCTTGTTACGATTAATAATAAATGATGAAAGTGGTTAGGATCCTTTTCTCTAGAATAGATATTTCTAATAACGATGTTCTGATATTCACGGAGCATATGTGGATACCACTAGAGGTATTCTATCTTTGAAGATTTCATCACAATTATGGTGCAAAAAGAAAAGGTAAATTGATTTTACAATGGAGAAATAATTACAAGTGGAGTTAATTTTGGCCTATATAAATTTATTTATAAATTATACATGAAAATATATCATTTGGAATATTTATTGGTTTATATTTTCTAGTTCTGATGATTCATATAAAGAAATCAATAAAATCCATTATTAGGCATAGGGCTAACCACTTCCACTATCCCATAGAACATTCAAGTGGTATCAAAGTGGTAACATATTAATTTATAATTATTATTAATCATTGATCAATTTATGCATTTTATGTTTATTTTTTTCATTTCTTATTTTTTTTCTTTAATCAAAAAGTCAATATATTATGATTGTCCACTTTTATATGTCCAAGAATATAACAAAACAGATAAATAACACTTAAAAATATTATCTAGTGGCACCAAAGAGTCTAGAAAGATAATATATATACACGACATATAATGGAAATGTACACATCATGTACCTATGTTCAATACACCAGGACAGTTGTAAGAATTTTGACATGTCATGTGAAACAATAGTATATAGAATTATTATGCACTACATATTAACCATGCCAAATGGCACAGGGCTTGATAGGTTACATGGTATGTAGTTGGTGCACATGTTGTGTAACTCACACAATTTCTCTCTATGGAAAATTTGGAAGGCGTATGGGAAACATACATGACATGTACTAGTTACATTCCATGTGTTGATCATTATCTAAGAAATATGGGCTAGTTGATATTAAATAGTGTGTACTTGGAATACACATCATGGAACTCATAAATTCTCTCATAGATTACACATTGATTCCCTATGCATGTTTTTTGTATGGATAGAGAATGGAATACACAATCTATATCAGGTTGTACCCATCATATAACTCATACCCATTATTAAAAATTACACACCAAACCAGGCTATACATTGTAGGAATTAATTATATAGAATGGAAATTAATTAAAGCATTAAATTGAACTACATGAAATGTAGCTGGTGTACATGTCTGTGATAATTTTTTCTATATATTAAATTCCAAATTAATTTCCACATTATTTTAGAATTGAATGAATTGTAAGGTCATCATGAATGTTGTGTACTTCATTGACATTAAAAGTCGTATATGCCACATATATTAATGGTATGTTGTGTAATCATAAATTTCATATTGACTACTTGATTTGACTCATGGAACTAAATGTCATGTAATATTATGACATGGCATGTACGGTACATGGTGTGTAAGTGTAGAGTACATGAGTAAGATCGTACAGAGTATAGCCGCATTCCATGGGAGTGAATGTACATGTTGTGTAGAATGGTACACAGCATGTTTCCCCCAAGATATGTCATGTTAAATTCCATAGGAAATTTTAGACTATCTAGAAAGGTACACATCATGTCACATATCAGTATGCATTCTGTATGTATTAATTTTAAATTAAATTAAATTTTTTAATTTATTTAAAATTATAGAAGTTGGTTATTTTTAGGACTTTTTGGAAGGAAAACTAAGATAAATTAGTTAATTAATAAATTTATTTATTTATTCAATGAATTTAACTTAATAAATAATGAATAGAAGTGAATGTTGGCTAGTTTTACTAAATTCATAGTCATTGACTGCATGGATGATCATGGCATTGATCGACCAATCTATGAATTGGGTTTTTATTTAATTTAATATTTCTTAAATGGTTTATTATATGATAATTTTTTTATTAAATTAAATATGATAGATTATGATTCATCCCTCACGGGTTTTTTATGTATGGTCCCATATTTCAATAATTTATTTTATGTAACCTCATACCCATGGTTTCCCTCACTAGCATGTGAGTAAATATAAGTAATTAATGGATCTATAAGGATAGGAGGTAGTTTAAAATTTTAGTTGAGGTGAAACCAACCAAGGAGATACATTAGATCTAGTTGGAATGTTGTTACTTGAACCAAGCTCGATCTAAGAGTTTTTCCCTAAGGGTATAGGGTTACCTTATCATCTGATCAATAAATCAACCAGTAATAAAACATATTTATCACACCACACATATTAAGGTTATTTATATCTATTTGATGATAATTTTTTATTATTTTTATTGGATGAAAAATTTGATCACTTAAAATAAATTAATTAATAAGCGATGCAAGATGGAATAAAATAAATATATTATGCATAAATTATTTTATCAGAAATGGTTAATAACTTATATAAAATCCACATAATATAAAAGATCTTGTAAAATAATAAAATAAACAATATTTATACATAAGATAAAAATATCTCAAGGAAAATATTTATTTAATCAAAACCTTCCATTATTTGAGTAAACACATGCCCATAGTTAAAGTGTCGGTTATACCATAGTCAGAAAAATTTAAAATTACTAGGGATTATTGAAAAATATAATGGGTTTACTTAACCGATTTAGTATTGAGTGTAATGTACATAGCCTATTCAATACCACTTGGATTCAAGTGTTTATGAAATATGAGTTCAAGATTTCCGGATTGGGGAGTCCATTCGATGGAATAAGGAACTATGAGTTAATGCAATTGGCAAGACCCTCCAACCTAATTACCTTTGATTAATTAGAATATCCACAATTTCGGTTATGAAAAGGGAAATGTGGATCCTAACATCTAGAATATCCATATAATAGGGTATTCCAAATCCAATTGTGAGGGCTATTCAGTTTTGATAAAATATTCATAGACTAAAAAATAAAATTTATTATGTTACACAAGGTAATTAAGATAAAGTATTAAAATATGATTTTACTAATTATAATAAATCAAAATAAAAAATGTGTACATTTTGATTATTTATATACAAGGACCATGTCCTCACTACCATAAATTACCTAAAGTAGTATATTCATTTATACACTACACTACTATAGTAAAATTTATATTGTGTGCTAGAGTCCCCTATAAATGTTTAAACATATCACTAAATGAGTGTATATGAAAAATATATTTTTGAAAGAAACATAGAGTATGATTTTACTATCCATTATACCAAGCTATCAGGTATGTCCAAAGATTTGAAGATAAAACATAAAGGAATGGATGTATATACGATGATATCTCGTCTCATATATCTTAAGAACGAGAAAGATAGTCATAAGATTGATAAGATTATCACTACAATTTAATAGTTTAAATTAGGATATGGTTACCAAGATTATTACCTTTCTCTCAAAATGATGAAGTATATAGATTAGTTATATAACTTGGGATTCCATTTGGATAATAAATTATTTATTAATCCCATATTATCTTACATATAACCAAGATATTCCATATTCATCCATAACTATATGATGAATATTAGGGATAAGTTACTCTAGGATATTTTAACTATGCTTGTCTGAGATGTTAATTAATAGTGGGAACATGGTTAATCACCCCTTTTGGTGAATATAATGAAATATTGTGTTGGAAATCCCATGAGAAGTTCAAAGTCTATGGTTCCTTTTCAATGTCCTTCAAAAAGATAAAATATTCTTAGGCACTACAATGAATATAAATTTATCAACTTCTCATGTGGAAATAAGGGTCAATAGAAGAGAACCATCATTATGTTAATAAAGAAGAAATCATAATCTTTTATTTCATGTATATCCATTATTTCATTTAAAATTTAGGTTTTACTTCTTGGGTATAAAATAAAATATTTTTATTCAGACACAAGAACAAAGGAAGTTCAGAAACATTGTAATAAGTAAGGTGATCTCTCCCAGTAGTTGTGAAAGAGTGATTCCTATGTCTCTAGTAAGAATTATATGACATTAAATTTCCTATAGGATTTATTCTAGTCAAACTATTATTTTATTTTGATTATTTACAATCCACTTATATCATTGTCCCATTATACATGATGATTTATTATTTCACGTTTGGAATGAATGTTTTTTATAGAGATATATACTTAATTAAAAGTTCATTAATACTTGAATTATTAGAAATGAATGATGAATATATAATATAAGACTCATACCCAATAATTTAAAAATATTTCTAGGTTAAATAAGACTAAAGGTAGTTATAAGACCCTATTTTGTTATAATTATTATGTTTTAGAACAAGAAACTTTTAAAAAAAATATTAATCCACAAATAATGTAGAGTTTGTTCATCTTTACCACATAAACTATTCTAAAGATAAGCTAGAGGAAGGTTCCTATACATCATGATATTCCTTTAATAAAAAATTGGATTTCTCAGTGAAGAAATAAATGCACTTTGTAAAATATATTAGATCCTTTTGGAAGGTTTGTTAGAGTATTCATTAACAAAGTATTCATCAACCATCTAAATGAAGAGTGATGGATTTCCCAAACTCACATTACCATATTCACATCAAAGAGAAGATTATACCACAAGGTATATCGATGATGTGTCTTATATATATTTACCATCTTCTAATAAATTTTTTCAAAATAATATCATAATAGCTAACCATATTCTAATTATATTGACTAATGGATATGATATAAGTTACAATATGATGGAATTTTTTTATGTCACAGCCTCATGTGTTTTATGGGAAAAATTTTCTAAAAATAGTTTAAAATTAAAATGTATATGATGGGAAAATGAAAAGTGTATCTTAGTTATTAATCCTTTATATACTTAACATAATATAATCCACAAGAAAGAAATTTATTATTAAATTGAAACTATTTTTTATAGAAACACATATCTTTTAAAATAATGGGAGGGGCTAGACTTCATTGAATTATTGGATCTATATTCACATAAGTTGGAATAGGAACACAAAACACTATAATTCTTAGTATGAGGTATTTTTTCATAGACACATATTATGTATAAAAGTTAGAACCAAATAAATGGTTTTATATGCACCTAGAAATGTGATATATTATTTAGTAAGAATATGGAATCCTATAAGGAATTAGTAAATGAAAAAAAACCTATTATAATAAGATCAAATATATTCTAGATGGATACCGTATATTGAAATATATTTTCATTTTATGGATGTTTTTCAAGTGTATATAAAGCCATTGGGGTATTTAAGAGAAACTAGACATAGATGGTACACATTAGTACTAATAGACTTTATTGGTTATTGGAGATTAAAACCATGTATAGATATAGTCTATAATAAAACCTCATACTGATTTATCATACTAAAATACATTTTAATTTTACTTTTCATTGTGATATTCTATTTTTATAAAATATTTGTTTGGAATGAAATTGTGTCAGGTTTCTATAAGATTTTAGTATAAGAATTATTTTTTCCAATAAAGTTATGTTGATTAAATATGGAAAACTAATTATTAGTATTATAGTTAATTATGAATAAGGATAATTTATTTGAGATTTACATAAGTATTAACCCAATTGTAGGGAATAAGATCTATATTCATAGATCTATGGGGTTTATTAGATCAATTCATAATACATATGTTGTCAATGTATCATTTCCTATGTCTCATGACATGAAATATCTCTAGTATGATTTTTGAATACACAAGGGGGTATTCCTATTATAAATAGAGTTCATATGTTAAAGAGTAATTTGAAAATATATCTCACAATCCATGATATGTAATGAAGTTTGATATTGTGTATGTGTAAAGAATAAAAGAAAAGTAT
Organism: Viscum album; assembly: GCA_963277665.1. Lineage (NCBI taxonomy): Eukaryota > Viridiplantae > Streptophyta > Magnoliopsida > Santalales > Viscaceae > Viscum > Viscum album. The sequence continues at coordinate 793,981,789 of OY728126.1, read as the reverse complement.
CAAAAAGAACTAAGAGAATGACAAAGGCTAGTAGTTATAATTATTTAATGGTACACAAAAAAAGAAAAATGAATGAGTTTCTGGATATTGGTGAAATGTGAAAAATAGTTTTCTAGGGGATAAAATACTTTTATTTTATTAGATCACCATGATCTTGGATCACAATAAGGCTAAGGTAATATGTAATATAAGAACATATTACAGCTAGTGGTCTCCATATCTACATGTACCAAGTATGTTGTGTCTTTTGATGCAGTTTAAAAGATTTTTTTAGAAATAATTTATTCTAAAGTGTAACAAGAGAGCAAATTATAATCATATTATAATGAAATATATACTATGAAAATATCCATTATGTTAGCTATAATAGAGTATAAAAGGTGTATACTCAATGATATCACCTGTTGAGGGGTTTTCTCAAAGATATTAATTCACAATGAGTATAGAAACCACTATAAAATTATAGAGCTGAAATTTATAGCTATACCTTAGTAAAATCATATTTATCATGTGAGGATAACCAGATTATTTTTCAGTTTTCACTAATGTTAGTGGGAGTCTTTTAGAGTTGATTCTTTAGAAAAAAATACATTTTACTTTCAATTACATATATATTATTGGTTGATTATTAATAAATACATTATCATATAATTAGTGTTCTTCTATTAAACATTAATGTGATAATTTCCTTAGAGTATCTATGAAATCAAAAGGACATATCAGTTCCTCTATATGGTGAGAACCATGAAGTGTAATGTTGATATTATTAAATATATATTATATGGATGGATGACATATATCTGATGGTACATAGATGATATAGGTTATCTAGTGTATGGGTTTCATAATACATTGATACTTCTCGTGAAGTTTTCACATGGTAATCGCTAAGAGAGTAGGTTATAAGAATATAACTATTTGTAGGAATTACACATGTTATATATATAATTGAATATTCCTATCTATGGATGTTTGTGTGGCACCTTAGACTTGATATTGTAATAAATATATATCATTAATCATGTACTTATATGTACTAACGAAAACCATGATCACATATGCTCAAAGTGAGTTAGGATATGATGGGTGTTTCATAAGTGATATGAAATTAATAAATAAGTCAAAAAAGGATTTATCCTTTTTATATAAATGGAAGTAGATATATTATTCCTTTTAATCGGAATAGAACTATATGATTAAATCCGTGGACATAGTCTTTCATAGATGTGTTCATTTGATGTAGTCAAAGAAATATAAATCAATAATATATGTTTATTACATAAGTATGAAACTTTCTTGATAATATATGTATATATAATAATTATATTACATAGTAATCATTCACATGAGGTTTTTATTATTGTGATATTATTATTTCTCTATAGGTGCCTTAACATGTCACTTGAAACTAATCATGGAATTTAGGCTAGTTACCCTAATTCCAATAAGAGGGACGATTAAAATGTCATAAAATAAGTGTATCTAGAATCTCAGTTAATTCCAATTTTAATTTAATAGTTTGAATAAATATTATTACCTACATGTGATTTAATAATTATTCAGGATGTGCTGATCCTATCAATTCAATCTCCATTTATTATTAATAATATATATGTGAGATGAATACTAAATAAACATCTATTCTCAAGGTAAATAATGATTACATGAATATATAATATTTATTTATTCCTTGTATGTTCGTAAGGTATCAAATAGTTATTTACTTGGTTACATTAATAATAAATAAATATTTATTTTCATGTTGGTGAATATAATATTTATTTATTTATTGAATGATTAATGTAGTGAGATTTATTTATGTAATTAAATAGTTAATATTTATGTTTTAATAAATGTCGATGAGGATTGACATGCGAAATTAAGGGTTCAGTTGAAATGATAATTTAATAAAATATGAGTTTATCATGTGTTATGGAAAGAATAATAATAATAATATTATTATTATTATTATTATTATTTGATGTGGGGTTCACTTATAATTAAGAAATTATTTATGGTAAGTTTTTTAATAACTAATTCTATTACCTAATAATAAAACCTGATTTATTTCATTTCCATATATAATAGATTTGTTATGCACAAGATTTCTCTCAAGAGAATTTTCTCTATACCTACAGAGAACATTCTATAGAAATATCTCAATAATGGAGAGAATTTATCCTCCTCCTCCCTCTTAAGATATTGATAGAATAATATAAGAGTCTTTTAAGTGTAGAAAGATCCTTTTCGTAATCAATGATGAATTCCACAAGTGGATTGGATCCTCTAAACTTGCACTCGAAGTTCTAATGGTGATGTATTGAGATTCATGGATCATGTGTGGATATTTATATATGAATTCTATCCTTGGATAATATATCATATTGATGTTATTAAAATAAAAGGTTAACCTGTTATAAAATAAAGAAATAATCCCAAGCATAGGTAATTCCTATCAACATAAATTAATTATAAATTACATGTAAAATGATCCTCTATTTTATTATTATAGGGTTTTGATCATATATTTTTTATAAATAAACTTAAGAAATCAATCAAATAAATTTGTTCAAATGATCCCTACCATTTCTAGTGCTACAAAAAAACCTTTAAATTCAAATTTTGTTGAAAAAATCATTCAATTTTATTATATTGATAGAGAATCTAGAATCCTCAAATTACCAGTCCATAATTTGCTGCTAAAAATCCCCCCATTGAATTTTTTGGAAACTCCTTGTATCATGAATCCATTAATTTTTTTCCATCACATTAAATATATTCTATAAATAATATAAAACTTATTTAAGAAACCACATTGCTTTATTCTACCCGTATAGGGCTGGAAATCCTTCATCTCCCACTTCTATGGTTTGGGAAAAATTATTTCCCCCTTTATGGATTCATCATTTATTAATTATGATTCTTCTCCCCCTTTCACATAAAATTCAAAGCATTATACTTAAGCCATTATACATGTTTTAAATATAACCACCAGTCATTATTCATGATGGAATTCTACTTATATTGATACTCTCCTGAACTTATTTATGTCAAACATCACAATCTACAATTCTTATTTCTCTTGAAAGATTCTTTTGGGACACAATTTGTGAGGTTTACACTTAAAAAAATGTTGTAGTGGCTTTATAATCAAAAAATATTATCCCCATATATCAATTAATTTATTAAATTAGATAAAGATATATTAATCACAACCTTTTTCAATACAATAGAGGGAACCTAAAAATTTTACTCTTCACTTTTCAACCATAATTATAAATTTTTCATTCAATCTCATGAATGTTCTTTTTAATTATGGTTGCAATATTTTAATTTCAGTGAGTGCACCAACCACCTATCAATGAGCCATCAACATAACCTCTATGAATACTGATTTAGGGATCATTATAGTAAGAAAACTATTTATCCAATAATACCAATTATATCCATTTCACTACACCTATAGTCATATAGTATATGCCAGAATGGACCAAAGGCCTTAATTTTTATTGATTTTTTGATAACACCCCTTTCAAGGGATAAGGGGGAACCCTTACAAGACCCGCAGGCTTAGATATTACATGGATTGTAGGATTAAGAGATTACATGACCCTAAGGTCTTAGGAAATTCAATCAGACTATAACTACAAGGAACTGCCCCTCCTTAGCATCGGCATCATGATAGTATCTCTCCACCTTCACATGGTTGTCTGGCTAGGATTCCCGTGCAAGCACAGGCTGGTCCTGGTGGCATAGTCATACCCTCTCATTCTTCCAAATCCATTTGGTTTTTCTCTGAGGAGTGCACTTGCTCTGAATCCTCTTCCAGGGCTACACCTTTATTTAAAGGCTATCTGGGGTAACTGCACTGATCATGTGGCCCGCAGGCCTTGAAGTGGCTTGAAGGCCTTAAAGGTGGCTCGAAAACCTTACTGACCCAAAGTCATGGGTGTCCCGAAGGCCTTAAGGAATCCAAACCCAAACTGGTGGCCCCTGGTGAATAGTTTTGGCTTCTACAGTACCGAACATTACCTACTACAATACACACACAGTGCTGCTACAGTACCTACTATAGCACTACTATAGTACCCTCAGAAATATGCCTATTCCTGGTCTCAAACCTGGGTCTCATGTATGCACTTAAGGTATCCTCACCTAGTCTCATGTTCTATAGTCGTATAGTATATGTTTTCATAATTTTTAGCTTCTATTAAGGAACAATTTCAAAGAAATTAAACACCATTTCATCAAAACATTAGTGATAAAAAAAATATTTGTATAATGTGTGAGTCATGATATATTTTCCCTATTCTATTCATCTCTAAACACCAAGTGTGATACTAATTGTTAAAATAAAAATAAACTGATATCAATTAGTTAAAGCGCATTTTCACACTTGCTTCTTTGTGTGTCCTTCCTTTATTGATGGGGTTATCACATTTGGTACATCATCACTAAACTCCCATTGACTTCCTCAACTTCATTATTGAGTATAGAAAAAGTATTTTCCATTAATATCCTCCTCCTATTATCTTTTTATGTCATGATACAATCAAATGATACCAAATGATAACACAAACCAGATAAATCCTGAAAATCCTTTTAGTCTCTATTGTGCCATCAGGCTTCCCTCTTCATTATTTATATTCTAAATCCAATTGAAAATAATGGGTTTGGTAAAAACAAATCAATTATAACTTGATACTATTTTTAACACCAATTATTATTTCTCTAAACCCTGTATTTTCACCAATGTTCTTGTAATTATAGATTTAGTAATATCTCATTTTTATTTCATTCAATTTCAATTGCAACTTTAGAGCAGTCACAACATAAATTTTCATTTATTGATGCAAAATCACCATGGATCATATCTCCTCAAAACCAAAAATACTTCAAATAGAGTTAACGCTATTTAAATACCAGAGGAGATGGTATACTTCTACTTTCTTCAAACTGATTGTAACGACCCGACCCGGAATCCACTAACAGGTGCTCTGAGCCAGTTCTTCATAAGGTCTCAAGCGTGCCACCCCGTACGCCAGAGGCTGCCGACTAGCATCGATGGCCTAGGGTGTGATAGTGGGGAGACTATGACCTCATACCAGTTTAAGAAACAGTAGAAATAACTAAGTATCATACACAGTGGAAATTAAATAGAGTGTGGAAGCAATAAACAACTGAAATAGAACAATATGAAATAGTGAAATGTTGTAAAATCCCAAATATTTATGCAATACAATACAAAACTGGTCACCCACTGGGCTGACCATACAAATACAAGTACAGAAGATGCTGAAAGTAATGTACATGGCTCAACTACTAACTCTGATCCAACCCACGTACCCGATCTCCAGACACTGTCGAACTGCATCAGCCCGATCAGTAGAACCAGTCGAGTAGCTCCACTCGACCATGAAACAATGGGCCTCATCCATATCCACCATGAAACTCATGCTCAACCTGAAAAGCGGATATAAGGTCTACACGTACATCGAGGTGTACGTGAAGGGGTGAGAAATAATCTCAGTAGGGAACCCCAGCAAGCAACCTATAACTGTGCTGCAAAGTGTATGCAACAACAACGTGCTGAGCATAGATGAAACACATCAAAGGAAGTAAACCAAACATGCAACCACAGTCGAACTCAGGGTATATAATCCATGTCAACTTGGAAAGTTCCACCATGGATGTCTATAACTATATACGTACACATGTATAGTCTCATACCTATACACATATACATAAATATGAATATTCATTATTAGGTGAATTAAATAATAAGAAACCACATCAGCAGTCGATCCTTGGGACCATAAGCCCGATCTTCTGGACATCATGTGCAAGTTCATTGAGCTGGACGTCGTTCCACTCAAGTCATGTATCATTAAGTCGATATCTGGGTCGGTAATCCCATCAAAATGTACCTACTTCAGCCAACGTTGTAGATATGCCTCTGAACAAGCTAAACAAAAACAATTAACCCTCTATTTTAACCAATAAAACACAAGAAATCCTCTGGTATGTAGTCATAGTCTAACCCCTCTGGTTCAAAATACAATAGAAGATATAACAAAGAATCTATGAGGAAGCACTCTCAGTCAATTCCCCTTATAGTCATGTGTAATCAAAGACTCTCTGAGGAATATCACGTGGTCAATTCCCCTTATAGTCATGTGTAATCAAAGACTCTCTGAGGAAGATCACATGGTCAATCCCCCGTATAGTCATGTGTAATCAAAGACTCTCTGAGGAAGCTCACACGGTCAATTCCCGTTATAGTCATGTGTAATCAAAGACTCTATGAGGAAGCTCACACGGTCAATTCCCCTTATTTTTATGTGTAATCAAAGACTCTCTTAGGAAACTCACATGGTCAATTCCCCTTATAGTCATGTTTAATCAATGACTCACTGAGGAAGCTCACACGGTAAATTACCCTTATAGTCTAAAGCAGTTAAAGACTCTCTGAGGAAGCTCACACGGTCAATTCCCCTTATAGTCTAAAATGGTTAAAGCCTCTCTGAGGAAGCTCACACGGTCAATTCCCCTTATAGCCTGAAGTGCTCAAAGACTCTCTGAGGAAGCTCACATAGTCAATTCCCCTTATAGTTAGAAGTTCTCAAAGACTCTCTGAGGAAGCTCACACAGTTAATTCCCCTTATAGTCTGCTACACCAGGTTCTCGCGGCCCTGTGTAAGTCAACGAGCATAGAAATAAAATACGGCCAAAGTAAACCTCAAGAACTACTTGGATAATAGTCTACAGCAAATCAAAAACCATCCTACCAATACTAGTCATTGAAATAAGGCATCTTAACAGGAAAAGCTAGACCAACGGTCAAAATCAAGCTACATGGGCAAACATATCCGCAACAAGGTAAATAACCCCATTTACAATCAAACCACCTCTACTCAGGAACACAAGGAAAATTAAGCATCCAAACAAACAAGAAATATGCCTCGCATCAGGCTCAGCATCCATCAACCAGGAAGCACCTATGGTAAACACTACAGCATCAGCAAACCAAGTCAGCTATAAACAAACTGTGAGGGCGGCCCGAACGCCCAACCCAACAATACATCCATAGCCCCATGGAATTACCTATTTGGAATGGCTTCTAGGTGACACCTAATCACCATCTCTACCCAAACCTGATGTAACAACTCAGGGTCAGTCAAACAATGATCACTCATTGGGTCCCTCACTTCAAACACTAAGGAGGCATCATACTCAGGATTCTCCAGGTAAACACGAGTTAAAGCATCCTACATGGGATCCTTAGTGAAGAGAAAGGGAGGAATCCTACATGGGATCCTCAAAGGAAGGAAAATATAGTAATTTCATAACATGGTTCCTATCAAATTAAAAAAATAGGAGAGGGATCTTACAAGGAACTCCCTAGGTCAGTACACAAGTAAAGGCATCCCTCAGGGGATCCTTAGAAGTATCCGGTCCCACATACTTATAGACCATAAGGGAACGTCTCACAAGGGTAATTTTCTCTAAATAAAAGGTTAAAAGAGATAGCACATATTTCATCTCCTATTAAAGGTCTCAAATAAGTTGGTGTGAACACCCAACCTATCATCCACACCAAGTCTCACTCTTAGGTGTCACCTGAACTTGATAAATGGAGAAAGAACCCCTCCATTTAGATGAAAACCCCAAAAATCCCATTTATAAGACCTATAAATTTTAAAATTATTCCACCATTGAGATCTATGTGGAAAAATTCTTAGAATAAACTACTCACATGCCCAATTCTGACTTCCAGGGCCCAAGATATCGCCAAATTACTATGTTGAAGTAGTACATGGCCAGATCCATGGGGTCTTCCTGTGTAATAGTAAATGGTGTGTACTTTACTATACATGGTGTGTACTATTCACAAAAAGTTACACCATGTGTGTTTTCACCCAAACACATTCTCATGTACCACTACACAGCATGTATTTTACTGTACACAGCATGTACTCCTTAAAAAACACTATTCTGTGTTCTATTTCACATGGCTAGTCACATGACCACCCACTACATGGAATGTACTCAAATTACATGGTGTGTAATTAATAAAACTTCATCTTCCCTGAATGTGAATAATGCATGGCGTGTACCCCTGGAACACATGTCCTGTATTCTGGGTTTTCCAACGGGAAATCCCTCAAAACGCCAGAAACGCCCGTTTTCACCCCCGAAACAATAGATCCAGACTTAAGAGGACAAAAGAAAAAAAATATAAGGATTTAAAGATAACAAATAACATGTAATAAGGGTATATATGGTGAAAACATAAACAGACCTACCTTTGGGCAGAAATCGCCGAAGCTTCGGTAGATTTCACGGCTCCTGGTTGTCGCACGTCGACTCAGCGCGTCGAGAGCTTCGAATCAGTACCCCTCTTGGCTTCCAAATATCTCTCTTTCTCAAACTCCAATTTCTCCCATAGGTCAAGGGAAAGGAGGAGGAATATGATACATGTGCAAGGATGAGGAGGAAAGAAGAGAAGGAAGAAAATGAAAGGAAGGAAAAGAAGAAAAAAGGGCCTCAGCCGGCCCCTGCGCCTGACATGAGTTTATGCCTTCCCTAGGCTAAACTCCTCATTCCGGACTCAACGGAGCAGACGGAATCTCAATACGACACTCTATTTAAAATTTATTTCCAAACGAACCTACATGAATAATTTAATATTTAATTTAATAATATTAAATATTAAATATTCCGCTAAAATTCAAACAGCTCAAATTTCCTCCAAACTCCTGCCCTAGGGTAAACTCCCTATTCCAAGACCAACAGAGTTGTCAGAAAATTTATCTGGGATTATTTGGTATGGAAAAATGACCATTTTACCCCTCATAAGCATCCAATAACAAAAATTCAAATTTCTGCTCAAAACGACTGTCTGGAAAAACATGGGTTCTTACAAACTACACACTATAAACCTTATCGTCCCTGAGAATCCCAGTGAAAGGACTAGTAGAAATGCTACCAACCTGATCATCTGCAAAACCAAGCTATCTTGTTCGTCTAACAACAAGCCTTATATCATTAACAACCACCTTCTACATAGAAGATTTTCAACTATGGCCAAACTGGTACTCCCGACCATAAGAATACCCTTGTAATCATCTTAAAAGAAAACTTTGAGCTCAAAAGCTATCTAGAAAACAACATAGTTTAACTTAAACAAGGAAAACCACCCTCAAAAGGGAAATGGTGAACTCCCCACTATATGGATTTTCTTGCACTACTCCAAGAGAAAAACTAGAACTAGTTCCATCCTAAATAGGGATGAATATTGAGAAAGAAAAAGGTGCTCGATACAGGGTCGAAGCGCTCTCATCATACTCAAGATGAATCAAGATATCTCATGATCGTCTGTTGTAGGAGTACACTAAGATTTCACCAAAGGCGTGTCTGTCTCCCTCCAAGACACACTAACATCCTACCAAAACTCGAAAAGAATTCAATCTCGGGTCAACCATTTTTACACAGGTTTCCCTAGAATAGAACAGACATCGACCTACAAGGGTTTGAGTCAAAACCAAGGGTCTTTGAGTCTTCCACCTAGCCATACAGAAAAAGACTCACAGCTGGGTCACAAGGTCTAACCACCTAGCATAAAGGATCCAAAACCTCTCAAAATATGGTAAAGATCACAATGACTAAAAAATAAACACCAAAACACAGAATACAAGGGCCCTTATCCCCTCCAAGCATCCTTAGTAGGAACTACTCCCTGGAGTTCACAACCCAAGTAGAAGAGAAACTGAACTGACACTCATCAGGTATTTGTATACGGAAATACCACAAGGAGGTAAAGTTCACAAGAAAAGCCTTGGTATCTATCGACATAATACTCATCGATTCGACTAGGTAACCATATACCTGATAAACAACACCCTATAAAGGGGGTAAAAAGAAATTCATCACGTGCCACATCAATAAAATAAGGTCATTGCACCACCTGTTCATGAGGACTGAGTTATCATCCCCACACAAACGCCTCAACATAGATCCACATAACCTTCCATCCAAGTAAAAATCATGTGTAAGTAGACCCAAAGGTCTCGGTCATCAGAAAAAAAACACACTAGCAGGCCAATATGTTGTGAATCCTACGTGCCTAGTATGATGCATGAGATGCCTCTTGCCTTTTCCTTCCAAGAATCAAAATCCATCCATGGAATATTACCAATGGCCAAGAGAAAAATATCTATATTAAATCAAAACACCACAAAACATGTGAGTCGCTCAAGGTGAAAATCATATACAAATGTAACAATGCAAATCAGAACAACAATCCCAAACCCTGGTAACCATGAATTCTTACCAGAACAAGTGTTCTTGACGCACCATCCCGATATCCATCACAGGTTCTGACACATTCCTAATACTCCTGTCTACCATATCCCAAATAGTAAAGACCAGGAAAGAAAACTCCTCAGATACCACTTTCTAATGACCCGACCTGGAAAACACTAATCGGTGCTCCGAGCTGGTTCACCACAAGGACACAAGCGTGCCTCCCCGTACGCCAAAGGCTACCAACTAGCAGTGAGGGCCAAGGGTGTGATAGTGTGGAGACTATGACCTCATGCCAGATTAAGAAACAGTATAAATAACTAAGTATCGTACACAGAAGAAAGTAAACAGAGTGCGGAAGTAATAAACAACTGAAATAGAACAAGATGAAATAGTGAAATGTTGTAAAAGCCCAAACATCTATGCAAGACAATACAAAAAAGGTCACCCACAGGGCTGACCATACAAATACAAGTACAAAATATGCTGAAAGTAAAGTACAAGGCTCAAATACTAACTTTGAGCCAACCCACATACCCAATCTTCAGACACTGTCAAACCACATCAACCCGATTAGTATAACCACTTGAGCAGCTCCGCTCAATCATGCAACACTAGTCCTCAACCCTATCCACCATGCAACTCATGCTCAAGCTGAAAAGAATACATAAGGTCTACATGTACACTGAGGTGAATGTGCAGGGGTGAGAAATAATCTCAGTAGGGCACCCCAACAAGCAACCTATAACTGTGCTTCTAAGTGTATGCAACAACAACGTGATCAGCCTAGTTGGAACACAACAAAGGAAGTAAACCAAACGTGAAACCACAGTCGAACTCAGGGTATGTAATCTCTATCAACTGGGCATGTTCCACCATGGATATCCATATATATATATACATGTATTTCCCCATACCTATACACATATACATAAATATGAATATTCATGATTAGGTGAATTAAATAATAAGAAACCACATCAGCAGTCAATCCTTGGGACCATAATCCATATCTTATGGACATCCTATTTAAGGTAATTAAGATGGATGTCATACCACTCAAGCTGTGTAACATTAAGTCGGTCTATGGGTCTGTAATCCCATCAACATGTACCTACTTCAGCCAACGCCATAGATATGCCTCTGAAAAAGCTAAACAAAAACAAGTAACCCTCTAGTTCAACCAATAAAACACAAGTAACCCTCTGGGAAGTACTCACAGTCTAACCCCTATAGTTCAAGATACAATAGAATATATAACTAAGACTCTCTGAGGAGGCACTCTCAATTAATTCCCATTATAGTCAGTGTAATCAAATACTCTCTGAGGAAGCTCACACGGTCAATTCCCCTTAAAGTCATGGGTAATAAAAGACTCTATGAGGAAGCTCACAGGGTTAATTCCTCTTATAGTCATGTGTAATCAAAGACTCTCTGAGGAAGCTCACACGGTCAATTCCCCTTATAGTCATGTGTAATCAAAGACTCTCTGAGGAAGCTCACACGGTCAATTCCCCTTATAGTCATGTGTAATCAAAGAATCTCTAAGGAACCTCACATGGTCAATTCCCCTTATGGTCTAAAGCAATTAAATACTCTTTGAGGAATCTCACACAGTCAATTTCCCTTATAGTCTAAAGTGATTAAAGACTCTCTGAGGAAGCTCACATGGTCAATTCCCCTTATTTCCTGAAGTGCTCAAAGTCTCTCTAAGGAAGCTCACATGGTCAATTCCCCCTATAGCCTGAAGTTCTCAAAGACTCTCTAAGGAAGCACGCATGGTTAATTCCCCTTATAGTCTACTACACCAGGTTCTCATGGCCCTGTGTAAGTCAACGATCATAGAAATTCAATACGGCCAAGTAAACCTCAAGAACTACTTGGCTAACAGTCTACAGCATATCACTACATGTCAGATAAAACCACTCCATTCTAAAAATACTAGGCATGGAAACAAGGCAACCTAATAGGCAAAGCTAGACCAACGGTCAAAATCAATATACATGGGAAAACACATCCACAACTAGGTAAATAACCCCATTTACAATCAAACCACCTCTAATCAGGAACACAAGGAAAAGTAGGCATCCAAACAAACAAGAAAGATGCCTCGCATCAGGATCAATATCCATCAACTAGAAAGCACCTCTGGTAAACACTACAACATCAGTAAACCAAGTCAGATATAAACAAACGGTGAGGGTGTCCCAAATGACCAACCCAACAATAAATCTGTAGCCCCATGGAATTACCAGTTTGGCACAAGTTCTAGGTGACACCTGATCACCATCTCTACCCAAACCTGATGTAATAACTCAGGGTCATTCAAACAACATGCACCCACTAGGTCCCTCAAGTCAAACACTGAGGAGGAATCATACTCGGGATTCTCCAGCTAAACACGAGTGAAGGCATCATACATGGGATCCTTAGCGAAGATAAAGGGAGGAATCCTACACAGTATCCACAAAGGAAGGAAAACATAGGCATTCCATAACATGTTTCCTATCAGAGGAAAAAAAACAGAAGTGTGATCCTACAATTAACTCCCTAGGTCAGTACACAAGTAAAGGCATCCCTTAAGGGATATCCTTAGAAGTATCTGGTCCCACAGAATTATAGGTGATAAGGGAACGTCTCACAAGGGGAATGTCCTCTAAATCATAGGTTATGGGAGATATCTCACAACTCATATCATATTAAAGGTCTCAAATAATTTGGTCCTAACACCCAACCTATCATCCACGCCAAGTCTCACTCTTAGGTGTCAACTGAACTTGATAACTGGAGGAAGAACCCCTCCATTTAGATAAAAATTCCCAAAAACCACATTTATATGACCTCTAAATGAAAAAAAAGATTCCACCATTGCGATCTAGACAGAAAAACACTCAAAATCGACTACTCACATGCCCAATTATGACTTCCAGGGCCCAAGATATCCCCAAATTACTAAGGTGAAGTAGTATGGGGCTAGAACACATGGCCAGACCCATGGGGTATGCCTGTGTAATAGTACACTACGTGTACTTTACTGTACATGGCGTGTACATTTCAAAAAAATTTACACCATGTGCATTTTCACCCGAACACATGCCCATGTGCTACTACACGGCGTGTACTTTACTATACACGACGTGTACTCCTTAAAACCCACTACTCCATGTTCTTTTTCACACGGCCAGTCACACGGCCACCAACTACACCGCGTGTACTCAAATTACACAATGTGTACTTAAGAAAACTTCATCTTCCATGAATGGGAAGAACACATGGAATGTACCCCTGGAATACACGCTGTGTATTCTGGGTTTTCTGACAGGAAATCCCTCAAAACGCCCGAAACGCCCGTTTTCGCCCTTGAAACAATAGATCTGGCCTTAAGAGGCCACAAGAAAAAAAATATAAGGCTTTAAAGACAATAAATAAAATTTTTTAAGGGGATCTATGGAAAAAACATAAATGGTCCTACCTTGGGGTGAAAACTACCGAATCTTCGGTTGATTTCACAGCTCCCGGTTGCCGCACGCCGACTCAGCGCGTCGAGAGCTTCGAATCGGGACCCCTCTTGGCTTCCAACTCTCTCTATTTATCAAACTCCAATTTCTCCAATAGGTCACGGACAAGGAGGAGGCATAGTAGACATGTGAAAGGAGGAGTAGGAAAGAAGATAAGGAAAAAAAGAAAGGGAAGGAAAAGAAGAAAAAGGGGCCTCGGCAGGCCCCGACGCCCGACATGAGTTTATGCCTTACCATGGCTAAACTCTCCATTCCAGACACAAAGGAACAAAATCTCAATATGACACTCTATTTAAAAGTTATTTCCAAATGAACCTGTGTGAATAATTTAATATTTAATTTAATGATATTAAATATTAAATATTAAATATTCTGCTAAAATTCAAACAGCTCAGATTTACTCCAAACTCATGTTCTAGGGTAAACTCCCTATTCCGGGACCAACAAAGTTATCATAAAATTTATCTGAGATCATATGGTAGGGTAAATGAACATTTTACCCCTCAAGAGCATCCAACAGCAAAAATTCAAATTTTTTCTCAAAATGACAGTCAGGAAAAACACGGGTTCTTACACTGATGAAGAAAGAAAGTCACTATAAACCACCATTTTTTACTTTATACTTAAAATTGAAATCCATATTTAGGAATGATATAGTTTTTACATAATCCAAATTTACTTCATTGTCCTTGTCCTTGATCATTATTTTATATAAAAAATAACATGTTTCTATTCCTTAGAAATCCATACTGGCAAATATATCTTGACATTCCATGGTTTTGATTTTTTCCTTCCATATATTTATACTAACTTGTCTATCCATGAAAAAAAATTAGGTTTATCAATGTATAAAATTAATTTGGATACTCCATTCACATGATCTTTAATAGATTAAACAACATGTTAACTCATCTTTCTCTTCCAAATAATAATATTTTATTTCTAAGATAATTTATATTGCACAAAATATTTGAAACTACTTTTGAAACTACATTCCACATGGTGCTCATATTAAACCATCCTTAGAAATATATTTCCAAAGGGAATATTTTTTTTATTGGGTGTTCATAAGTTTTGTCCTTTTACACCATCTAATATTTTTATCATGGTAATAATTACTATAATAATTTTCATTCCTCATTTTTTGGGGTTTGTAACATTGTTTTAAAAAAAATCCTCCAACTTCATAGTAGTTAATTTATTACAGTGCTTCAAAATTGAAACTAGAAATATTTTTATACATTATATAATAGTATCACATGTCTTCATACATTCTTATATAACTAATCTTTTTCTCCTTAATTTTTTTAGGAACCTTATTTAGTGTATTTCTAACACCACTATAATTTTCCCTTGGAAATTTCTATGTATTTCTTATTATTATACTTCAAATGGATTCCATCATGTTTATGGAAATATTTTTTTATGGAATATGGTAATTGTGAAAAGAAAATATTTTCATGATTCTCTTTTAAGATAGTGTACTTATGTTTTATTTCATTATATCTACCTGATGGATAATTAAATAGTAAATTTAAATCATATTTAAGAATGTTTTTACTCTTGAAAAATCATTTTATCACTTGATTTTTTGTTTATATACACTCCTATTCAAATTGATGATTATTTTTTTATTCTTGTTTCAATATGAGAAGTTATGTCTTCCTTGAGTGTCTTTCCATTATACATATCATCATCTAATGTGTGAAAAAAAAATATCTTGCATGTCATTTTTCACTTTTATATTGATTTTTATCTAAGAAATGGAGGATTTAAGACCTACCTTCACTTACTTCATCCTATGTTCCTCCTTAAATGATTCTTATAAGTGTTATATAGGATCTTACCTCTGGGAATTTTGGTTTTTACATATTTTAAGTCAATTAACTTCTCCTTCAAACCCGTTTTGAACTTGTGAACTTTTAAGTACATCTCTTTTAATTCTCCATCCTATGAATCTTTTTTTTTCTTAGATCATTTTCCACTTCAAATTAAATCTTATTTGGGATCTTAAACTTATGAATTTCAATTTTAAACACTTTAACCTAGACCTCCTAAGACTTATTCTCTACTATTAACTTCATATTTTCTTCCAAAACCCTTTAATCTATCTCTTCTTAGAGTTAGGAAGCTTAAAATTTCAAACTAATTGATATCGCATCATAATTGGAAGATACAAAATCACTTTTCATGTTTATATCCTTATATAATCATATATAATCATTAAAAATTAATGTATTAACAATAATAATTATTCATGTCATCCTTTTTAGAGTTGTTGGACTCTTTTATCTGAATCTCACTAGTCCTAAAAAATGTTTCATAATATGGAATTCCATTATATATTTTCTTTTTTTAATACTTCCCTTTTCCATAGAGTCAATAGAATATAAAGTCATAATAATATTCAACTCCAAAACCTATCATATCAATATAGATCAAAAAAATCTAGAAAATAAACCTATTCTCAGGTTAAAATTGTTTGGCTCAAAAGGGGATTAGGTGAGAAATATTCTAAAGGGGGTGAATTAGGGTATAAAAATTTATTCTAATTAATCACTATTCCTTAAACTTTCACGTCCCTATACTAATATTCACCTCATATTAATTTTTTCACTATTTTTTCTTATCATTATATTGATCCAATTGTTATATTATTATTCCTTATCCATTAATCAGATAAGTTAAAAAAATTATTCACCCAATTTTAACTATTCTCATCATGAATAATATTAATGAAAAAAATACACATGACATAAGGATTTAATTGGTTCACTCACACTATGATAATCAAAGGATAATACAATCAGCAATGTACTGATCCACCTGAATCCACTAACCTGCCTGATTTTTTATGGGTTCAGTCTATTGATGGAGTCACTCTCCCTAAAATTATAATGATAACTCATTTTTTATGGGATCAATTCTCCCACTCTTACCTTATTTACTCACTGCTCTAAAGGGGTTAAAAAATTGGTACATAGAACAAAATAAAAATAATCTCACCACTCTTTTATATTTTTTACTAAATATGAGTTGGTTCTTATGATCTCCTTGGGCTACTCCATCATAGGAAAACTGTAAACTCCTCTAAGAAAACATTTATCTCATTTCCATAATAAATCATTAGAAACCAACTAATTCTTATTTTTAAACATATTTAATGAGTCCAATATGTCCTTTTCTTCTTCTTCTTCTTTATTTTCTCACTCTAAATATAATAAGTATTTATTTTTCCACACCTAACTATCTACCACTACACAATTGAGGTCTTAAATATTTATGGATAAAGATAACTCCATAATTTTTTATTTCTAGATTTTCATCTATTTAATTAGATATATTTTTTCCATGTTTTCCTTTAGGAAGATCTAAACATTTTCATAATATTGATAGGAAAATAAATCCTTAAACATTCTTTGTAAACCAAATCAAAATCATTCAAAAATTTCATTTGAATTCAAGTTATTATATACCTTTTAATAATTTTCAATTCCTCCTAAAATATAAGATATTTAATTTTTAGATTCTTCTAAATTGACGTCTTTCAAATCGCAAGGATCACCACCAAAAAATAACATTTAGTTCCTTATAAACTATTAGTCTATGTTTCTAGATATCCCTGGTGTATAAATCCTCTTATGGCATGGTCCCATTCAAAATAAAAAAACTATAAAAATATAATTTAGTCTCTTAAGGCATGGATTTCATCTCTACAGTGGGGTGACTAGTCAAAGGTTGGATCCTCAAAATCTATATTAGATATTCAATTTAATTTACTCTTGATTTTAAAATTATTTTCTCAATATCCCTCAATCTTTAATATGCTTATGGCACAACATTTATTCCATGGCATGGATACCATCATCTCACTAGAGCCATTGAATCTTGCCTAAACCACCATTACATTATTAAATCCATCATATGGTGTGTAAATTACATTACTAGATGTCGGTGTGGCCTGAATGGATCCTATAGCATGAATACTTGGACACTAATAAAATAAATTTATATATCTTGATCCTCTGTAGAATAGATACCCATTACAACATGGTGACCTATATAATGGTAGTTTGACCACTCTACCTAACAAAATCCATGTATAAATCCATCTTTTATGGCATGGAATCCCTATATTACTTCACACATACCACATCTTAAACATTTTTTGTATATTATAAATCCCATATGAAAGTTTCCACCAATTTTACACTGATTAGAAACCTTGAATGATGATTCATTGGCTTCATGTTTTCCTTTGGTTCCATCCAATTCTATGACCACTGATCATCTCACCCTACACTGCCATGCACTATGCCTTTTCTCTTATACTTATTAGACTAGTACTAATATGTGATGGATATGCCTCTCCACTTTATCCCCATTAATATCCTAACTATCTAGCTTTTTCCTTCCTAACATTGGTCTTTCTCCATTTGGCCGGCTAGGTATTTCTCCCTTTTTTCCTTTTAAGTGAAACTCTTTCTATAGTGAAACATGGATCTCCATGATGAAAAATCCTTCTGAAGTATAGCCGCCTAATCTAAGGTTCATTTTCTATCTTCCATGATTAATTTAAACTCCAAATCCTTCGATACTATCTTCACTTTGATTCTAATAATCTTTAACATCAAAAACCACTTTGTGTTTATAACAGAGTCAATATAATAACTTTAACTTATTTACAAAAAAACCTTCACCTTTAATATTTTGACAACAAATACAATGTCATTTAATTACCAATCCTCAATTAGAATCTAACATATGGACTAATCAAAAAAAGAATATATAAATCCCAAGAAATCAATGAATAAGGTAATATGAGGATTTCATATGAAAATTTATGAAAATCATAGAATATATTTGATAAGTAAAAGGGAACATGATTCAAAGAGAATATATTAAGGGAATAATCCCCTTATAAATTTTGTAAGGTAAGAATTATGAAACAATAAAAGAGTATCTCATCCTAACACAACCTATAAAAGGAATGAAAAGTTATTTCATGGTAGTGGTGGATTATTAAAGATAAAACCATCCCCAAAATGGCATTATTAATCTTATAAAGAAAATTTATTTGCTGTAAAATGGAGATTTTGTCCCAAATAGGGTGGTGGTAGATTATTTTTTTGGTCATTATCCATCACAAATACTTTTTGAATAACTGGAAAATGAATTTATGGAAGTTACTTTTTCTGTAGATATCCATTCCATCCCAAACACCCATCACAAAATACTTATTATATTGAAAATATTTTTCATAAATATTTCAAATGATGGATTTTTTTAATGTAATAATCCATCATAAAATGCTCATCATAATAATATTATAAATAAATAATCCCGCCTTCCCCCACCTAAACTCTACTTTCCTCCACCCCATACTCTCCCCAAATTCTATAAAATATATATTTTTTAGGTTTATTTTTTTTATAGCTATTAGTTTTTTATATTTTTTATATAATTAACTTTAAATTATCTTTTAATTTCACATTATTAATTATATTTTCATGAAATTTTATTAATTTTTAAATTTTAAATAGTTTTTTTAATTTATTCTCATTTTATGTATCAAAAATAATAAATTCGTATAACTTAAAACTCTCTCACTCCAACTCTTATTCCCCCCACCCCATGCACTATCAAAATTATCTTAAATATATTTATTTTTTTAATTTTATTTTTTAATTTTTGTTGGTTTTCTATATATTTTTTTGAATTAAATTTTAATTATGTTTTAATGAAATATTATTAACTATGTTTTTATGATATGCCATTATTGTTTTTATTTTAATGGAATGCTATTAGTTTTTTATTATTATTAATTATGTTTATATGATATTACATTATTATTTTTATTTATTTGTTTTTTTTTCAAAATATTTTTTATTTTATTTATAAGAAAAATAAAAGTAAAAATAACTTAAAATTGTTCTTAATATTGTTCGTCAAATAAATATTTTATTTATTTTTTATTTATTTACATTTTTTTCAACGAAACCTAAACACCCATCACAAATAAGTTCACCTAATACTATTTATAATTGAATTATGAATCTGTCACAAATAGAACTACTCTAAGGTTATTTGAGATAGGTTGTCACAAATAATAAAAATTATTTTGTGATTGTCTACAACAGACATTTTTGTCATAGATTCCCATCATAATTAACTTTTTAAAATTTGAATCCATGACAAGTAACCCATCAAAAAATGAATTTTTTGTAGTGTTAGTCACATTGAATACAATTAAAAATTCTATCAATGTGGGAAAATAGGGGGTGAGTACATATAGCACCCAGTTTGAGGTAAGTTGTGGTTTTATGCATTATCTTTTATGTTTGGAGTTTATGGGTTAGTTATTAGAAGTATTTGGAGGAGAAAGGTGGAGAAGAAAATTAAATCTTATTGTAGGAAATACTCATTTAATGAATAGTGATTTCATGATGTGAAATGTCCCAATGATAATGTCATGAAATCCTTCATAGAATGATTTTTTTCATTGGGTGAATGGCTGAGACAGTTCATGACATTAAACAGTTTTATGAAATGAATTAATATTTGGGAACAATAAAAATTAAGTGACATGTATTTCAATATAAGTGACCCCTTAGTTATTCACAACATGAATTGGATATTCAGGTTATGAATATGATTATTCCCAACTAGATTTTTCTATCATTTGGGTGTAAATACTAATTCAATTCCAAATTTCTCCCTCTCAATAGTTAGGGCTACCCTAGGAAATTTCTGATGATCTTTGGTATCCAGACTATTATTCCAATAGATCTTGGGGCATTAAATTATTAAAATCAAAGGTTTGGATCATGTTCTTCCTTCTTGTTTTTGATATCTTCAGCCTTTATTGAGAAACCCATATATCAGGATTGAAACCTAGATCTAGGGGAATGAGATTATTTTTTATGAGATCGTCTTAGGTTTTAATAGTTGAATGGAAGGAATGGGTGAGATGAGCATAATCATATTAGATACTTTATGTCAAGTGAACTCAATGTAGGTGTATTCTCTCCTACCCTACTATTTTAGAACTTTTCTTGATTTTTCCAAAATTTATCTTATGCTTTTTTTAGAAATCCATTGAGAAATTATATATATATAATTCACTATTTTGAAGTGATTTCAAAAGGGTTGGTTTTTAAAGATGAAAAAAAAGTAGATTTTAAAAGAATCTTAATGAGAAAGGTGTTTTCAAGAAATGTTTTAATGGGTATATTTCAATAATTGTTTTGGAATGTGTACATGTTAAAATAGGAAAAAATAATGGTGTGAAAGTACCCTCATCAAAATGGGATAGAACAAGGGGTGAAACTACACCTGTAAAAAAGTTCCACCAAGTAATGGATTGGTGAAGGGATCAAACACCACTTACGATTATAGGGAGTTCTATGGTTGAATGAATTTTTTGGGTTCATGGGTGTGGAATTGGAATGATTATTCTAGGTAATAAGAAATGGTTTTAAAATATATGTTTAATTTTTTCAATGGGACTTATTTATAACTTATAAAAACTATTTATCTACTTCTCAAATTTTTTATATAAAATGTTTTAAATTCATCTTTTCCTTACGGTGTATGTTGGTAAGTATCTGAGGATTATCTTCTGAGTGATATACTCACCCCCTTCTTAGGAACTTTGGTGTGTTTAAACGTTTTTTCTGCCAATATACATGGAAAGGGAAAGTTTTCTACTTTATTATTTCTATTACTTGATTTCACTAACATAGTTACTAGAGATGGAGTTAGGGGGTGTTTTCATCTTGGTATGGTGGTTCTACTTTGGTTCCAGAGTCTTTATTCTCTAGAGTATTATCCTTCAATCTTTATGTCTGTTTTTAGTGTTACTCTGATATGGTTCTTGTGTTGGTGTTTTATTGAGTTATGTGGTTTATTTTTCATGCATCACATTTTTGTCTTAGTTCTAATGTATTTTATGAAAGGTTGTTTGGGTTCTTAGTAAAAACTATCCCCCCATTTTATTAATCCCTTGGTATTTATTTCTAGCCTTTGGTTCCTTAGGGATATCACCCAAGGTTAGTCGCATTTTTTCTATTCTCAAGCCAATCAGTTGGGTGGGATGTTACAAATGGTATCATACTTGTTCATTTCTTGAGTTGGGTTGTTAGTAAGGATATATAAATGTTATAACTTGAAATTATATCTGAAAATGATGTATCTAAACTATTTATATTGAACTTCAATTTACTAGGGTGATTTGGTTATAAAATTTATATGATGCACTTCTAGGAAAGTTTTCATCTCATTGTTATGGGTTTATTTTATGAGTATAGAATATCATGAATAATTATAGAGACTTCACAATAGGTCTAAATTTTTTATTCAGTTTATTGATAATTTTTGCAAAGAAAAATGATTAAAATCGTTAAAACGGTTTAATTTTGAAGTTAAAAATTGTAGTGATGGTTGTTTATGGTGATTTGGAATTTTAAGCCTTCAATTTCTAGAGACTTATAACTAATTTTTTTTTTATTTAGTTATAGAAAATTGAAAAAAGTAGATGCTATGGAAATTAGACAGAAGAATATGCGGAAATTTTGGCTTTACATGAGCTACAGGTAAACAAAAAACTTGTACAGAGCATTCTGAAAGAGTTTCAATCCAATTATAGAGGAAATCAAAATAATGAACCAAGGAAAGTGGATCATTCAAGGCAGGTTTTGAAATAGAATCCACCTTTTTTAGTGGATTTTAATCATAAAAAAAAATTAAAAGTTTGGATCAAGCGAATAAATAAAATCTTCAATTTCCTTAGTACAATAGCAGTGCTAATGGTTATGCTAGAAACTTATATATTATAGGATACTTAATGAAAATGGTGGGATCAAGCTATCCAAGAGATTTAACCAAGGAATTGTGTGGGAATACATTGAGTAATTGTTAAAGAAACAATTATATCACCACACATTTTATATATAAATAACTACATACTTATTTAGCTTAAAGTAAGAAACCCTATTTGTGATAGAGTATGTAGATATGATTATAAACATGGTTCATTTCACTCTAGAAGTAGATGATAGTGCATCTTTAAAGGCATGCATCTGTGAGTCAAGATTTTGAATAGATATTCTTTCTAAGATAGTTTTACTTTGTATTATGGTTTTTATGGAGATGGTTACTAGGAAAACTATGGTGGAAATGGATTTACCTATGAATAATATAAGAGGAAGTATGTTTATTTCCATTAGAACATGTAGGAACTATAATGTTGTAAAAAAGAAGAATAGGGATACCCATTATCAAGAAGGCAGTACACCTCAGACTTGGAATACTAAATCAGTTAACTTTCTTGTAAGATCTGATAGAAACCCAGGTTGTTCCCAATGTGGATAATTTATGCATAGGATGAATAAATTCACCATACCAACAATGAATTTAGACCAATATGGTATAAAATGAAATATCAAGATATATTTTCATATAATTCTAAAATCATTAGGTGGTAGAGGATAATATCATCCTCAAGTCTCATATGCTCAAATAAAATAGTCTCGTCAGACTAGTGCTCATCTATAGGAATAGGTGAACTAGGACACTTCTAGGAACACTTCGGCCATCCAGTAAACACCTCAATAGGGAAGCAATAGTTATGATTTAGTTGATAAGTATAATTCACATGGAATAGAGAAGGCTATCATGATTGAGAAACTAGGTCCCTCTATTTTGTGAGGTACCTTTCTTCTAAACTTGAATCATATATATGACTTTTTTGAAATTATTTCATTGAATTCTTTCCTTTATTCTATTATAGTTAAAAAATTAGGACTATACGTTTAAATGATTTCTTGTACCATGAGTATCAA
The DNA here is from genome assembly GCA_963277665.1 of Viscum album. Classification (NCBI taxonomy): domain Eukaryota; kingdom Viridiplantae; phylum Streptophyta; class Magnoliopsida; order Santalales; family Viscaceae; genus Viscum; species Viscum album. The sequence continues at coordinate 793,958,124 of OY728126.1, read as the reverse complement.
GACACTCCTTGGATAGTAGAAGTTAAGAGGATTCAAATGCCCAACATGTTTCATTACCATCGATAATGTGCATTTTCTATGGTATGTTATGGTCCTAGATAAAGATATTTTTTATTTAATATTTAGGATAGACTAGATGGTTGAATTTATATCCCATATCGACAGCTACGTTCAACAAGTAATGTTCACATCCCTAAATAGAACCCTTAATGCATTCAAGGGGTATTGGGATATAAATACCAGTAGAGTAGGACCTTTGGTGATAGTGGATGGAACCATCTATGGACAATTAGCAGTAATGAATTTGGAATCTATTGATGATGTAATAAATGAGACTCTCCCTGCTATAGTGGATCGATACCTAGATGTATTTATAGACATTTTTTTTGGTCTACCACCCGAATAGGAAATCAAATTCTGTATTTATCTAATACTTAGAACAAGTACTATTTCAATAAAGTCTTATAGAATATATCCATATGAGTTTCAAGAGTTAAAGTTTTAGATAGAAGAGTTGGAATGTAAAGGCTTCATCAGACCTAATACATTACCTTGGGTTGTACCAGTTTTGTTTGTAAATAAGGAATGTGGTACCCTCCGGTTATGTGTTTATTATTATAAGATGAATGAAGTTAAAATAAAAAATATATATCCTCTTCAACAAATAAATTATATGTTTGATCAATTAAAGGAATCTAAATGGTTCTTTAAGATTGATCTATGTTCATGATATCATTAGCTTATCTTCATAAGAGAGGATATTCTAAAGACAACATTTAGAAGTCTTTATGGCCATTACACTTATGTATTTATGCCCACTGGTCTAAAAAATACACCTAAAATATCCATATCCGTAATGAACCATATAATCCATAGTTACCTTGATTCTTTTTTCATGGTATTTATTGAGGATATCTTAGTTTACACTCGAAGAATGAATGACCATGAGGAGCACATAAAAATTGTACTGACTACATTACAGAACCATCATTTGTATCCTAAGTTTTCTAAGTGAGACTTTTGGATCAAAGAAGTCTATTTTATTTGAAATTAAATTTATAAATAAGGCATGTATGTGAATCTTATAATGATTAAATTAGTCGTCTCTTAGAATTAACTGGAAAAAAAATTATATTTTTAATTTTATGTGATTACCATGCTATTATTATATCTTTGTTTAATATTTAGAGAGTTTGTCTTCTATAATGACTCCACTGAAAGGAAAGGGTGTTCCATTCATATGGAATGTGGAAAATCAAAAAATAATTATGGATTTTAAAACTCATCTTACCTTGGAACCCATCCTAATCTTTCAAGAACTAGGTAAGGACAATGTGGTATATTGTGATACATCTATATCTGGTATTGGTTTCAATCTCAGGTAGGTATATCATGTTATGTATTTTAGTTCAAATCAGTTGTGAGCACATGTGAACAATTATCCTATGCATGACTTGGAATTAGATACAGATTTATATGCCTTAAAATCGTGGTGGAATTACCTATTTATAGAAATGTTCATACTTTTCACTAATTAAAGGTGTTTGAAATACATATTTTTGTAGAAAGACTTGAACTTGGAGAGATTAATATGGATAGAGTACCTATATATATTTGATTTAGACTTGGTATACATTCTTGTAAAAGGGAGTTATATGGTATATGTGGTGAGTCATAATCCATATAGCGAAGTGGTCCAAGAAACTTGTTACCAAAGGCAACCGATGAGCATGATTGCTGACATTCTTTTAGATTTCACCACATAGGATGAGCATGAAATTTTATTTCTAGGTAATATTGTTCCTAACTTGTTGGATTTGGTGAAAGAGTACTAGATGGTAGATTCTAAATGTATCAATATTAGGTCAAACCTAAATAGTGAGGAGATTTATGATGGATAGATAGAGAATATAAATTCATTATTCCATTTTCAAAACCAAATTTTTGTTCCTCAATATTTCTAGTAACAATTTCCTTCCTTATATCTCCATTCAAAAAATGATATTCAATCGAGTGTTCAAAAAATGTACAATGAAATTAAATATTATTTCTTTTTGTCAAGTATTAGATTCAAGATTTCATATTATGTGATAACATTACTAGTTTTTTTATCCATTAAAATTTTAGAATAAATGACTAGATATTATGATAATGTTAATGCCTATACCTATATGAAAGTATTAATTGATTGTAATGTATTTTTTCACAGGACTATCGAGAGAATTGCAAAATCATGCTACTATTTGAGTGATTGTGGATAAAATAACCAAGTCATAAAACTTTATCCCTATCAAAAAATCCCAATTGTTAAAGTACATGGAAAAGTTTTATATTTGAGAGGTGACCAAGTTTCATGCAATTAAAATTTCGATTGTATCTGACAGATATCTCTGATTCATGTCTTGATTCTATAGGTCATTACTATAGGATCTTAGGACTAAAATAATCATGAGAATGGTATATTATCCATGGAAGAATGGGAAATTTGAATGTATAATTCAAACACTGGAATATATTCATAGATATTTTTTCATATACATTTGAGGCTCTTGGGAAGGTTTTATGCCTTTGGTGTAGTTATCCTATAATAATAAATATCATGAAACTAAAAAAATGGCCCCGGTCAATGCTTTGTATGGTCATACTTGTCGTTCACCACTATTTTAGGAGGAAACATGGGTGACATCATTAATTATACTAATTATTTTCCATGAGACTATGGAGAAGATCTAGATGGTCTAGAAATGAATGGATACACCTCATAGATGGAATAAATCATATGCACACAATCATCACAGGTCACTATCTTTTGATGCGAGTTACCATGTCTTCTTCCATGTTTCTCAAATTAAGAAGTATCATCAGGATCATTATCATGTAATTAATTGGGATTATCTTACTATTGATCCAAATATTACCTTTATCCATGAACTAGTTTGGGTTCTTGACAGACAGGAAAAACCTTTTTAAGGGAAGTTTATTTACTTTGTATGAGTTTTATGGTGGCATCTTCAGATTCCATAGGAAACTTGGGAATGATATAAATTCATACATGAGAAATGGCCTAAAATTTTCAGGGGTAACATCTATTTACAAAATTTCAAGGATATAAATACTAATTTTTGGGGGGAATGTAGCACCACCAGTTTTAGGTACGTCATCATTTTATATGTTTTCTTTTATGTTTGGATTTGATGGGTTAGTTACTGTAAATTTTTGGAGGAGTGAAGTGGAGAAGAACCTAAAATATTATTGTAGGAAATAATCATGTTGTTAATAGTGATTTCATAATGTAAATTGGATCAGGGAATATGCTATGAATTACTTGAAAGCATGAAAGTTTTCACCGAGTGAATAGTTGAGGATGTTTATGATGTGAAATAGGTTCATTATGTGAATTATTTCTTTAGAAAACTAAAACTGAGGTGATGGGAATTTTGATGTAAGTGACCCCCTGGTTATTCACAAAGTGAATGGGTTATTCGCATCATTAATGTGTCTAGTACCAGCTAGTTTATCCCATCATTTGGGTTCAAATCCTTATTCGATGGCGGAATTTTAATCATCTTTAACATTTGGACATTGATTCCAATGGATCTTTGGTAGGACTGTTATGGAAATAAATGGTTAAGATATTGCTCTTAATTCTTATCTTTTATCTATTTAGTATTTATTGAGTATAACCATAGATAAATGATTAAACCTAGGTCTAGGGGAATTGAATTATTTTTTATGATATCATCTTGAATTTTAAAAGAGTAACTAAAAGAAGAGGTGAGATTAGTGGAATCATCTTAGATACTTTGTGCTAAGAGAACTCGTGGTAGGTGGATTCACTCCCACTATACAGTTATGGAACTTATTGGCTTGATTTTTCCTAATTCCCTTGATAAAATTTATATGTAAAATTCCTTTTATGATGTGATTTTAAAAGGGTTGGTTTAGAAATATGGAAACAAAGTTTATTTTAAAATAGGAATAATGGGAAATGTGTTTTCAAGAAATGTTTTAATGGGTATCCTAGAATAATTTTGTTAGAATTTGTTTATATTAAAATTGGGTATAATAAGGGTGTGAAAGTACCCATGTTAAAATTGGGAAGAACTAGGGAATGAAAGTACCCCTGTCAAAATGATTCACCAAGTGACGGCTTGGTGAATGGAGGGATCACCACTCATAAGTATAGTGAGGTCCATGGTTTCATGCATTATGTGGGTATGTCAGTGTTTAATTGGAATGATTATTCTAGGTAATAAGAAATGGTTTTAAAACCTTTTTTAATGTTTTAAAAGGACCTTATTTATATCTTGTATCAACTATATATACACTTCTCAAATTTTTTATATATAATATAATAACTTGGTCTTCTTAGTAGTGTGTATTGGAAAGTCTCTACAGATTACCTACTGAGTGATATACTCACCCCCTTCTTAGGAACACTAGTGTGTTTTATGATATTACCAACCAAGATACAAGGAAGGGTAATCTTTCCAAATTTACTAATTTTTTTCCCTAACATCATTAAACTATTTTCTATAGAATGACCTAGGGAGTTCCTACATCTTGGTATGGTGGTTCAACTTTGGTGTCACAATCTTTATGCTTCGATGTCTTATCCTTGAACATTTATTTATTTTTTCACTTTTACTCTGATATGGTTCTTATACTATCATTTTATTGAATTATGTAGTTTATTTATCATACAACATATTTTTATCTTAGATATCATGTTTTTTATGAAAAATTGTTTGGGTTCTTAGGGAAAATCATACCCCAACATTTTCTTAATCCCTTGGACTTTTTTTTCTGACCTTTGGTTCCTTAGGGATGTCACTTAAGTTTAGTATCAATCTATCTCTTCTCAAACCAATGATTTGGGGTGGTATGTTTGATTATATGACCCGGTAAGATATCACTACAAATTCCCATTCCCACCATGAGTTTGAAAGCCAACAAAACTTGTAAATTCATTTTGTAAAAAAAATATCAATTCTATGAATGTTTGTAAAATTAATGAAAATTTTTCACATTAAATAAATAATAAAACTTTCACATAAATTATACTATACATACAAAAACTCCATATTTTTTCAAAATCAGCACCTATACAACCAAATCCTCTTCCAAAACCCAAGGGAACCATAGACCATGAGAAATAACTAACCAAAGGGTTACTTCCTACTTGAAAGTGGACTTAATTCTCAAAAAAAATCTCATCCTAATAAAACTTGATCAGGAACCCACACTTAAGTGAGAATTATATACTCCTTTTAAAACCTAAAAAAGAAACAACACTCGATTAATAATTCAAATTCATGTAAAATACCTCACCCAAACATCCCATAAATTAAAATTATAATTACAAAATCTAATAAATTAAAATAAATTATTTAATAAGAAATTATAATTTAGAAAATACTTGGCATTGTCCCTCGGTTTCTTGGAAATTCACACATGCACCCAAAAATCCATCAGTTACACCTTTTTTTCAAAACCAATCACACCAAATATATTTTTTAAAAACAAAATATACCCTAATTAAATAAAAATATTACCACAAAATAATTTAACTACATTATTATATCCAATATTAATATATTTGTTACAAAATAGAATATAGAATAATCCACCTTCCTTAACATAGTGATGAAATGGAATTTCACCACCAAACTCAAGATACTTGATCTCTATATCCTCCTCAAGAACCTATAACTAGAATCCCTAAATCATTTTAACCATAAATCACCAATCATTTAAAATCCTAACCATTATGGTTCTATATTGAAAGAAATAATAATGAATAAGATGTGTTGATATCTGGATTGAATTATGTAAAATATAAAACTCTGATAATCTAAGATCCATGATATAGGGAATAAATCCATCCAAAATTACCTTTGAGGCTTCCTTAAGTTGAGATATATAACAAACAATCCCAAATAAACCTACCACATTACACTGGTCATCCCTCCAAAAGGACCAATTTATATTCCTGATTGCATTGGGTTGATGAATTTATTTATGGAATCAATGGTAAATCAGTGGTAATTGTTTCAACCTTATAATATAGTAAAAGATTCCAAGGACTCCATTTTATAATATTAAATGACATGCCTTAGAATCCAATAAAAGATACCAAGGAATCCATCTGAGAATATGAAATGACCCATCCAAGATTATATGTCCACACCATCCATACATAGATATAATCAATAAATATTATTCTAAACATAGTATAAAAAGTAATATAGAAATAACCCATAAAAAGTAATAAAATATAGCCCAATGAGACAAGATATAACATTATATAAATAAACATGATTCCCAAAAATATATCCATAGATGGTTGGGATGATACTTAACAAAAACCAAACTAAAAAATTAAGGGTCCCAAAATTCCCAATCAAGCTATCTCCATATGGACCTTGGCCACCACTAAATCTATACCATGAAAGGAAAAATAATAATCAAGAAGTTCTACTGTGAGTCATAAATAATTTATCTTTACCTGTAGCAGATAAAATTAGTCTAAATATGCTCAAATACATATAATGGGTGTGAGTAAATACCTAGTATGATACCACCATGAATCTATATATATGAGTTTTCTCAGTGCAGAACAGGATTTATAGTTTAAAAAATGTTTTGAAAATCATTAATTTAAGAATGTTTGAAAAATATTTTGGTTTTATAAATACAATAAATTTTTCATAAATATTAAATAAATAATAATCTCAATTCATAGTAAAGTTGAATAAGTAGAAATCATCACCATCATAACCAAGAACAAGTGCAAGATATAATATAATAATTTCTCAACATTCTCGATATCTAGTTCAACATGGGAGATATTTGACCTATGGGTTCAATGGTATCTAGGATATGAACATAGAAAACTAGTCAACATATTCGATTCTAAAAAAATAATATTTCATGGATCCTTACAACACCTCACAAAAAATAAACCCTAGGTAGATCACTCATATGGCTAGTGCAGAACCCTCCCCAAAACCACACACCCAAGGACTCCTAGGTGTAAAAAATAAACACATTCATAATAATAAATGAATCTCATTATCAAGAAATCATGTTTCAATAAAAATAAACTTTCAAAAATATCTTTAAAATATTATTTGGAAGAAAGATTTTTCTTGAAAACATTTTATCAAATTATTTGTAAATATAAAATTAATTTTCAAATAAAAACATTGATAAATTTTCATTTTAAAAAAATCCAATCACAATGATAAAAACTTTTTTAATATCCCTTAAAAATTAATTTGTTCATAAAATGTAAAAACATCCCATGTGAGAGATCAAACACAAATGTATACCAAAGTAAATGTATGGATATGTAGAGACACCTACCTCAATAGGTTAAAACCTCTCAAAATTGAGAGAAAAACAATATAAAAGAGGAAAATCCAAAAATGTAATAAAAACCCCCAACATCACAAACCCATCCCTAAAAATTCATGAAATATGAAACCTAGGAGTTCATAGCCTAAGGGAACAATAGATATAAATACTTAGACCCTGGTAGCATACAGTCAGTGCCTAAATTTATTTCATTAGCATAGATACAAGACTTGAATTCCAAAGGACCAATCAGTTTAGTAGTTTTGGAAACCAGATTATATAATTGAAACATACATTAAAATTAAAACTATAAAATAAAAAAATATTCACTCCTTTGATAGCAGCAATATTCTCACATCTTAACCCTGCATATCGATCATAATATAAATCTTGGTATCCTGGGAAAAATAAAACATAATAAAGGGGTGTGATTAGATTCTCAGTAAGGGTAATCATACAACAAAATATATCATGAATAAATAATCATAAACAATAAGGAAAGGTGAATAATTGAAACACATGACATTTAACATAAATTGATCATCATATAGCCAGAATAAATAATTCTATATAAATAATCATGTGATATAGAAAACATAACCATGGATATTCTACTAGTTAAATATTTGTAATATCCAAAAAATTATGTTGAAATAATATCCAACAAAGTATGTTGGAATAGATGAAAATACTATAATAAAATCATTAAAATTTTCTTGAGAGAAATCCCCCTTTTTACTATGAAATCATTTATTTAAAAGGCCACACAATTTTAAAAAAATATATTTTCATTGAAAAGAATATTTTAAAATTGTAAAGGATGCTTCAAGACATTAAGTTGTCATGATGGCAGAATAATCTGATCATTCCATATAAGTTAAAAAATATTCCTTCTATATTTTTGTCGAAAAAGTCTTAAAGTACCTCATTTTGAAAATGAAAAAAAATCCTTTAAAGCCATTTTATAAAAATTAAAACATAGGAAAAAAGGCCTTAAAATTTTTTTTGGATAATAGTAAAAAAAAAATTGGAAAAATTTTTAAGAAACATGGGCGTGGATGATATATATTCCTCATTATATACTTATGTATAAACAATACCGAATAATTATGAGATTGTGAAATAAAATCTTACCTTGACCTTTTATTTAGTTGAATGTGATTTAACTTCATGTATAATGGTTTAAATCATGTTATTAATTTATAACAGAACCATATCCATATTTATGTTATCATATATTATCTTCTCATATTATTTTTTTTAATAATATTTCTTTATTACCCTTGTTTCGGGTGTTAACTAATTCATTTTATTATATATGTTTTGTCAAGTAAGTCCTATTTATTATGAATATAATATATTTATTTCATATTCAAAATGATATTAATTTCATAGATATTATATTTACTCAATATATATATATTTTTTATAATCATTCTTGAATTTTTGACATGGAAAATTAATCACATCGCGCCATGGAGACGGTATGTTGTACGTACGCACGAGCGATGATACGGTTTCCTTGATGGTGAAAGGGTAAGTAATTGTATGATATATTAATTAAATATAATCAATATAAATTCTTATTAGTTTTGTATATCCATTATATCCATCATTATACCCATCCAAATAAAGTGGTGATTAAAAACAAATCACACAATGATGTGGAGACGATAGGTCGTATGTACGCACATGCGATACTTTCATTTTTTGTAGGTTTGATAAAAGTTAATATATGGTTATAAAATAATAATAATAATATCTAATAATATATATGATACTGGAGTTATTACTTTATCATAGAAACTACTCATGAAGAGGAAGTAAAAGAAGAAATAAACTCAATTGAGTTGTTAAAACAATTACCTATTCTTTGATGGAATTCCCCTAAATTTCTTCTTTAGGGATCCAGATATGGAATTTTTGAAAGAAAACCACCTAAATAACTTGTATAGGGATGTTATAAGGAGAAATGGTTATGGTTTGGTAAATTAATAAGGCACAAAGTAGTGTGAATAAATGTGGGAGGAGGTTCTCTTTTATAATTGAGAAGAGGGTCACTTTTAGAAACTCCTAAAATATTTAATTAATATAAATTAATTTTCATTTAAAAATGGATCCAATTTGATTTATTTTTAAGATAATATTATTATAGTTTAAAATCATCTCAACCAATAATTTTAAGACAAGTTTAGGTCTCATTCTTACCCTTATCTTTTGGTTTTAACCCTTATTTAAACTCTTTAACTCTTATTATGACAACATGTGTTTTTACTATTTGAAGGTTATAGTTGCTATAAAATTAAAAATGATCCATAAATTATTCATGGATTAAATTAATTATCTCAAAATATATCTATTTTAATATTTTTGATATCATTTATTTGATATTTCTATTAATTAAATAATTATATCATCATCATTGTATAATCCTATAATGGAATTAGTTATTTCTTAAAAATTAAAAATAAATCATCATGATGAAGATAAATATTTTATATTTAAATTGACTATTTATATTTTAATTTATCTTTTGTATAACACTATATTAAAAATGATATATTTATTAAAAATATGAGTGTGACATATTTAACTTTTCTATAAATAATATATAATAAATGTCATGCACTTACACAAGTGGCTTACAAAGGTTATAATCTCAGATGAAATATGATTTTTGTCTAAAAAAACTCATCCAATGAAATTTTTATAAGTTTTAGGGTAATTTTATAATATTTAAAATATTATTTTTACCCTTAATTTCCTGATTTACCTTTAATTGTGTTAATAAAAAATTATTAAAGTTACTATTCATAATATAAAAAAATAAATGAAACCTAATTAAATAATTTTTATCCAATGATTCCAAATATGGAATCCATTTTTAAAATTGAAAACAAAGAATTTATTGTAATTAATTTAAAATTAATCTCGTTGGTGGAATGAGAATACATGTTTTTAAAGTGAAAACATTCAAAATATTGAAATGTTTTTATATCCAAATTCAATGTGAAATTGATTCTAATTACTTAAATTGGATTAAATTATAAAAATATGGTCTAATTATACTTTAAAAACAATAAAAAATATAATTTAACATAATAAAATATTTGGACGAAAATGCTTTTTCAATTAAAATTCAATTTTTTTTACTTTTTATCTAAACATTCAACTAATCAGAAACATAAAAAAAATTGAACCAAAGTATATTTTCATGTTCCTATTTAAAATAAGTGTGCCATCAAAAGGTGGAAAAACGTCCTTCAAAAAAATATAACCTTTTATGCTTAAAATTGGTTTTATTATTATCTGAATCTTATCAAACTTATAGGAAGAATTTAAAAAAATAATTGAATATATAAAATATAAATTTCATTAAGATATTTCACTAAAAGTTATTAATTTTTTTATTATGATAAAATACCATTGCAGACATAAAAATAGTTGTTTAATAAAAACACATTCTTTATATTCAATTGTTTTTCATTTTCATTTAGAATTAATTGATTTTATGAACATGTGTAAACTATATTTTCATAATTTACTTAATCCTATTCATAATATACAACTTAATTTATAGTATTAAAATAATAATATTTAATACCATATTGTGGTTTTTTTAAGTTTGATATTGCATGCAAGGTATCTTATCCAAGAATTGAATTTATTTAAGAAGAGACATACCATAAACTTTTGGGGTGTTACATTCAACACTCCTTAAATAAATTTAATCCTCTCAATTTGAACTTAGGATCAAAAATTGTGGATTGATTTTTTAAAATATCCTTGTTTAAATCCCACATTGGAAAATGGAATAATCAAACCTCCACTTTAAAATAAAGAAAGTGAAGTATGAAGGTCACCAAAGATAACACATAGTAGGGTTACATGTACAAAAACATAAACATGGAATAGAAAACTAACTATCATGTTCTGATGGATATTAATAGAGAACATGGTCATTAGAAAGTTAATGATCACAAAACCATAAATCTTATGATCAGTTAAAAATAACATTAATTTCTTTGTGAGAAAAGTAAATAGATAACTTTTTTGTTTCAAAATCCTTTTTATAGAGTTGGGGATTTCTTTTACTGTCTAGATAATCACTTGAGAAAATATACTTAATTGATTAATTTCTATATCATAATAATAATTCGTCCATTATTTGTGATTCGATATATTTTCACATCATTCCTTACACCCAGAGATTCATATTCAAGTTGAATTTTTATACCTGAAGAACCTTTAATGAATCATAAGGTGCATAAGTATTTCCTTTATCCTTTAAATTTTTACTAAAACCAAAAAATGTTAGCACATATTATCCAATAAATCTTACTTTGACCTTAATAAATAATATCCAATGTTAAAAATAATCTATTCCATACTTAAGACTCAACCAAAATACATCTATCCAAAATCACAGTCCAAAAATTTTTAAGGAAGGTCACTAAATTTCCAAAATAAACTTTAAACCATATTTTCCCCAAACAACATAGTGTCGATAATTTTTTCAAATACCCAATATATAAATACCTTGATCACTTTAAAACCTTAATTAAAACATACATTATTCCAAATATGTAAAGGAGATGTACTGCAGTACAATCCTTATATATCTCATGATTCTTATAAACATAATGTCATAACATAATTATTGAATCCAAAAACACAAATACCTTAATTATTCCACTTTGACTATTATAACAACATTAGCTTGACCTTCATCCCTTTTACTTTCTCTGAGCTATATTTCATTGACCCTTGGGACATTTATTTTCATAGTGTCTCATATCCTTGCAGTTGAAACATTTCACATGTACAACTTGTTTATTTCCCTTATAATAATTAGCCTAGTCACCTTTCTCTCTACACATGTAAAAAACTCTGATTCCTTTCAGTAAAGTACTAGGTTATTTTTTCCCATAATTATCACATGTGGGAAAATCCTTATTTACTATTTTCCCATTTTCTGTTTCCTGCTCCACCATTCTCTTGTTATCTTAATTTCCCTTAAAATTATAAGACTTAGAGAATTATTTATCTATCTTAATAACACATGAGACTATATCTTCATATGATGATAAAGTTTGGGAAACCAGTTCTCTTCAGATTAAAGGTTATAACCCATAAAATAATAAATCAATCTTACTCCTTAGATTACGTATGTATTTTTTAGAATGACTTGATAACCTTATAAAGTTAGATTCATACATATCAACAATATCATACTCCTTTTGCCTCAGATTCAATAATTTCATCTCAATATCCACTTTTTGTTCATGAGTAAAATATTTTTCTATAAAAATTTCCTTAAAATCCTTCAATTCCATGTTTTCTATTTCTTCCCCCTACTTCATCTTTCAAATTGATGACTACCATTGATCTGAATCTCCTGAGGGATGATAAATTTCCATGAAAACCTTCTCCCTTTCCTTACATTCCAAAGTTAGAAATATCTTTTCTAATTAAATTATCTGTTTCTCGGCTAGAAATAGATTTCTAGTCCCATTTAATGATGAGGGTTGTTATATCATGAAGCAGTATAACATTGTTCCTTCGTGTTGTGGATCAGGTTGCTCCATACGGGTAAGGTTATTATTCATAACCTGACCCATGTTTCCTAGTATAGTTATAAGTTATTTAGCACTAGTTGAAGCTCCAAATCCAACATCATTATCCTGCATAGGACAGAAATCCCTACATGGATTATGTGTGTTGATACAGTTTCCATTCCTTCCACTAGGTGCCAATTCTAAACAATGACATACACTAAATTAGATCATAACATTATGAAACATAATGTATATTCTCAAAAATAGTGAATCACAAAATCAAAATGGAAATTCTAGGTATAACTAATCTCTAAATCATAAACTAATTTTATTTGGTTATATTTCCAAATTATGTCATATGGTTTCACTATCTAATCTATGTTTTCCTAAATCTAATTCTCAATTATTCTACTAAACTTTCTCTGATACTAATAGTAAATTCCCAGACCTTAGTATCCCATAGTTAGTGTCTTCCTTTATTACATTATCATAGATACAAGACTAAAATCTTAAAGGACCAATCAATTTAATATTTTTTGAAACCATATTACATACTTGAAACATACATTACAATTGAAACTATAAAATACAACATTGTCAATCATTTTATAGCACAAATATTCTCTTATCTTAACAATGTATATCAATCATAATATACATCTTAGAATCCTAATAAAACATAAGAATGTGGTGAGCTCAGATGCTCAATAAGGGTAAGTATACAGTGTAAGTTATCATGAATAAATAATCATGAACAATAAGGAAAGGTGAATAACTCAAACACATTCAATTTAACATAACTTGGTAATAATATGTATATAATAAATAATACATTATAAATAATCACATGATATAGAAAACATAACCATGGATATTCTAATAGTAGAATAATCACATGGAATATCAATAACTAATCCCATAATGAGGTAATTCATAAGGTCGTACATCATAAACATATCTTCAAGGATTCAGCCAAGAAACCATACATAAACGTATAAGGCCTCGGTCAATACCCAAAATAGTTTGTCTCATAAGACCTACCAATTAATCGAGAGGTTATAGAGGTCCCCTCCCTTCACTTACTAATTCCAATTCATTCCTAATATGAAAAGTGTGAAACATAAACAACATAAACATCCGTATTGAAAAACTAGCATACAAAATGTGAATACTTTTACCACAAACCATGAATGGTACCAACATAGCACATCTATAGTCAAACTGATCATAAACCCATCAATAAAATATGGTATATTTTATTATAATATATCAACATCAATCAAGTATAATATCCAAAAAAGGATGTTGACATAGATGAAAAGACTCTAATAAAATCATTGATCTTTTCTTAAGAGAAATACAAGTTTTTACTATGAAATCATTTATTTAAAAGGCCATGAAATTTTAAAATAAAACATTTTCATTGAAAATAATCTTTTAAACTTGTAAATTAGGATTCAAGACATTAAGGTTTTTTTTGGTGGAAAAATATTCTTATGTCGTATAAGATAGAAAACATTCCTTCCATATTTTTGTCAAAAAAGTCATAAAGTTTCTCATTTGAAAAAAAACAAAAATATTCCTTTCAAACCATTTTATAAAAATTAGAAAATAGGAAAAACACCTTAAATTTTTTTGGATAATATTAAAAATATTTTTGAAAATACTTTTAAGAAACATGTACATGGATGATAAATATTCCCCAGTAGATACTTACGTATAAACAACCCTAAATAGCAATGAGATTGTGAAATAAAAACTTACCTTGTAATTTTATTTAGTTGAATGTGATTTAACCTTATGTATAATGTTTAAAATAATGTTATTAATTTATAATAGAACCATATAAATTTTTATGATATCATATATGATCTTTTTATATCGTTTTATTAATAATATTTCTTTATTACCCTTGATTCAAGTGTTAACTACTTCATTTTATTTTGCATGTTTTATTGTGTAAGTCTTATTTATTATGAATATAATATATTTATTTCACATTAATAATTATATTAAGTTCATAGATATTTTATTTACTCATTATGTATATTTTTATAATGATTCTTTAATGGTTAACATGGAAAATGAATCACATCGCATCATGGAGACGGTAGGTCGTAAGTACGCACGAGTGGCAGTATCATTCCCTTAATGGTGAAATGGTAAATAACTGGATGGTATATTAATTAAAAAAATAAATATCATGTCATATTTGTTATCTATATTTATTATATCCATCATTATACCCATATGCATAAATTGGTGATGAAAAATAAATTATACCACGACGTGGAGAGGATAAGTCGTATGTATGCACATGCGGTGCATTCATTTTTCATAGAATGGATAAACGGTGGGATATTTTTGTCCCATAATCATAATAATATATCAGAATATATATGATATGGGATTTATTACTTTATCATGGAAACAACTCATGAATAGAAAGTATAAGAAGAAATAAACTTGAATGAGTTATTAAAATATTTACCTCTTCTTCGATGGACTTTATTTAAATATCTTATTTAGGGATATAGAGTTGGTATTTTTTCAAATATAAGGACCTATAAATTTTGTATAAGTATGTTTTTAGGATAAATTTGTAGGTTTTTTTTGAGATATAAGGCTCAAAGTATGTGAAGAAGTGAGGGAGGAGGTCCCCTTTTATAATTGAGGCGAGGGGCACTTTTGGAAAGTTCGAAAATATTAAATTGATATAAGTTAATTTTCATTTATAAATGGATAAAAAGTGATTTTTTTCTAATATAATATTAATAAGGTTCAAAATACTCTCAATAAAAAAATTAGACAAGTTTAGGTCTCATTATTACCCTTATCTTTTGGTTTTAACCCTTATTTAAACTCTTTACCTCTTACTGTGACAACATGTGTTTTACTCATTGAAGGTTAATAGAGTTACTATAAAATGATAAAAAATCATAAATTATTCATGGATGATATCAATTATCTAAAAATATATTTATTTTAATATTTTTAATATCATTTATTTGATATTTCCATTAATTAAATAATTTCTGCATCATCATTGTATAAGTCTTTAAGGTAATTATTTATTTCTTAAAAATTACAAATAAATTATCATGATGAAGATAAATATTTTATATTTAAATTTACTATTTATATTCAATTTTATCTTATATATAAACCTATATTAAAAATGATATATTTATTAAAAATTTGAGTATGACATCTTTAACTTTTCATTAAATAAAATATAATAAATGTCATACTCTCATCAAAGTGGATTCCAAAGGTTATAATCTCAGACCAAGTATGATTTTTTCTACACCCACTCATCCATTGAAATTTTTAAAAGTTTTAGGGTAAGTTTATAATATTTATAATATTAGTTTTACCCTTAATTACACGATTTACCTTTGACTGTGTTAAAAAAATTACTAAAGTTACTATTCATAATGTCCAACAATAATTGAAACCTATTTAAATAATTTGGAAACACTGATTAAAAATATTTAATACATTTTTAAAAATTAAAAGCACATAATTTGTATCAATTCATATAAAATTAATCCCTTTGACCGAACGAGAAAATAAGTTTTTAAAGTGAAAATGTTCAAAAGATTGAAATTTTTTTATATCCAAATTCAATGTTAAATTGTTTCCAATGACCTCAATTGGATTAAATGATAAATATTTGATCTAATTATAATTTTAAACCAATAAAAAATATAATTTAACACTATAAATTATTTAAATGAAAAAAAAATCAATTAAAATTTAGTATTCATTTACTATTCATCGAAACTTGAAACTTATCAAAAAAATACCAAAAAATGAACCAAATTAAATTTTTATATTAATATTTAAAAGAAAAATTTTATTATTTCAAATATAAATTATAAATGTGTCAAAACATGATTTAAAATAAGTTCTCAATAAAAAGGTGGAAAATGCCTTTAGAAAAAATATATCCTTTTATGCTTAAAATTGGTTTTATTCTTATATTAAGCCTATAAAACTTATTAAATGAATTTAAAATAATTTGTTTTAATATTTAAAAAATAAATTTAAAAAATAACATTCACAAAAAGTGATTAATTTAATTTATTATGATAAAATACCATTGTGGGTATAAAATAGTTTTTTAATAAAAACACATCCTTTATATTCAATTGGTTTTTATTTTCATTTACAATGAATTCAATTTATAAACATGTGTAAAATATATTTTCATAATTTTAGTTAATCCTTTTTACAATCTCCAACTTAATGGATAGTGTTTAAATAATAATATTTAATACTATATAGTGGTTCGTTTAAGTTAAGTGTTGAGTGAAATGTATACTATCGAAGAAATTGAATTTATTTTAGAAGAGACATGACATAAAATCTTGGGGTGTTACAATAGATAGCCAAGATAAGAGGAAGAAAACCCAATTAATAAATAATGAGACACTTACAAAGTGTTCTATTGAAATTCAAAGGTTAGATTTCACCAAAATCAACCAAATAGGAGAGGTCTATAGTGCTAGATAGAGAGTAGAGGACATGGTTTTAAAATGGGAGGAAAGGGGGGTGAGTGTAAAATATAGTGAGGAGAAAATGTTAAGGGGGTGTTTTTAATTTCCTGGACAAGGAAATTCATAGAATGACCCTCCTTAGTCATGAAATGAATTCCCGTTTTAGAAACCCTACCATACTACCCAGATTGGTTAATGACATGAACCTTCTACTCACTTCATAACCCATTTGTAGTCTAGGATAGTAGTATTAGTTGGGTTGGTTCATATATGGACCACTATAACAATGATGTGAAGCAATATATATCCTAGTTATATAGTTCTCCAACTCTCCAAGAACCTAGAAAACAAGGAATAAATAAAAATAGATGAAATCAAATAAGTTTGAAAAATAAAAACCTGAAAATGTCACTGAGTCAAGTGTAATAATTATCCCCACCATGTAAATATTTCCAAAAAAATCTTCAAGGATCATACCTAAAGAAATTGTGATTAAATTTATCACTCACCATGACCTACCACTCTCGTGTCTCATGAATATCACTACCACACTCCCATAGCACACATACCAAGGGAATATATTTTAAAAATAGTTTCTTAACTATATGATCTATAATGTGAACATGTTTCTTAACATCATATGTGTCTACCTATAATTCTAAAATCTCCCAATCCATGACATGAGATGGGTTTATATAATAATTATTTGTCTTAAGAACATGGAATATGTCATGGATAGAAATTATTAGGGTTGGTAAGGCCAACTGGTATTCCAAATTTCTAATACACTCCACAATCTTAAAGGGTCTAACATAACATGGTGTCATCTTACCTTTACTTCCAAAATGATGGCTCCCTATTCAAGGAGGGATTAATAAATAACCAATCACTAGAATTAACTCCAATGGAAGATGATGATGGTCAGAAAAATACTTTTAGAAATTACGATCCATCTCTAAAATTCTCTTAATCAGTTTAATATTTCTCATCATCTCTTGAAAAATACTTAGTCTTAGTAATAAATACTCATCCAACTCAAAAAAAACACATATAAGATTTACATGACCATCCATAAACTTACTAAAAAGTGTAAATCTTTATTGATTCTTAATAAATATTATTATAGGGAAACTCAACCAACAATAAATTTGTTTACCATAAGCCACCTAAATTAGGGATTCAAGGTCAGATCATATCCTCAAGAGCTTGGATAGCTCACTTCGTCTGACCATTTATCTACGGGTGGTGAGTCATGATCAATTTTAACTAAGAACACAAGGCTTATGGAAGAAGAATGCAAAAATGGGATTTAAAGAGCATGTTTCAATTTGAAATAATCTATTAAGGAAAACCATTAAGTTAAATCACCTCTTTGTTGTAAAATCATACAATCTCCTCTAATTTCATAGGATACTTGATGGGAATGAAATGACTTGATTTTTATAATAAATTGATAAATATTCATATGGAATTAATTATACTATAAAATCATAGAAATATAATAACAAATTATATATAAATCTCATCCAATTTTCATATCAGAACTGAAAAAGGCTAAAATAACCCAATTATCCTCTAGTTCTTTAATTTTATTCACCAAAAAATGAGGCATTATGATACTAAGATTGATATTTTTAACTTAATCCCAAGCCACCAATTAAATTATTTTAATAATATAACATCTTTTTAGACTCTTGGTTGACTACCCAATAATATTTATGTCCATCTCTCATCACTTCCTTCCTCAAATCCAAAGAGCCACTTAGTTATTTTTTGAAATATATTATACCATTGGGAGATAAAGAAAAGTCAGTAGAGGTCTCATTACCATTTAATATTCCTCTAATCTGTTGACATCCTAGGATTTTTACCTTCCCAAGGTGAATCTGATCATCAAAAGTTGTGGGTATCTTCAAACTAGTCAAAAATACATGTTCATCCTCCTCAACCACTTCCAAATGAAGCTCAATGAATATAATTATAAAAAAACAATTCCTTTTCAGAATCTTTCATTATCTGGGTCAGTATATCATCCAAATATAATTATGTCATTATTTTGCATCCTTTACAATATTTAAAACATTTCATTTCATAAATAATAATATCCTAATGACTGATAGGTTTAGTTTATTTGAAGACTAATAGCAAAATTATTATATTTTACAATACATGAAATCATTTCACCATAAAATCACTATACTAGACCATAATCTAGACACATAATTAGTAAGCATTTTGATTATAACTTAGGTAATTAAAACATAAGAAATTAGTGAGATAAAATACTCAATAATGAGTGAATATCAATTTCATCAATGATGGTTTCATTAGAATAAGTAAAAACATGAAGATAAGATAAATATTATAATATCATCAATGATAACCATAAAACATAAGTGAGATTAAAAGTATATAGAATAAGATATCAAAGCTATAAAATAATAATATGGAAACATTGTACCTATAACCTATCTGAATTATGTGATCATATTATCATAATGAATAACATCCCTTAATTGTGGCACAAACAATATCATTGGGAAACATTATATTCACGAGCCACACCATTTGTTCCCATACTTATGAGAAAATAAAATGTACTTTCTAATACCTATATCATGAGATATAAAATCTTAAAAAATGAATTTTAGAGTGATATAGGACCCTAAACCTCATTCATCCCTACTTACATGCACCACATAAAAATAAATCACTTTTCACATCATAAGGAACCCCTGGAAATGGGTTTCATAAAAATTAAAAATAAAAATCATTATATTTTCATAAATAGCCCATGGAAATAAAATGGTTTTTATAAAACATAAAAATTGAAATCATTCAATTTTCATAAATAATACATGAAAATATATTGGGTTTCTTAAAATTTCCAAATGGTATAAAAGAGCATCATGAATTAAATCATTTTATACCAAAATCCAGATCACCCAAAATAATCACATAATAAAAAAACTATAGGGTGAAACATGAAATAAAACTCAATTGGAGATAAATAGTTTTTAATTTATAGAGGAAAATAAAAATTAAATCATGAAAATATATTTTTTGAAAACATTTCGTATTCATCATTGTATAATTCATAGTTACAAGCCTCTTTTCCAAAAGTATCATTTAAAAAAATGAGTGAAAAGAAAAACAATTATGGAAATATATTTGGATAAAAACTATTTTCCCCCTATAAATAAAAAAGGTAAAATCATTTAAAATGGAAACTTTTGTGAAAATACGGGAGAGGAAATCAAGAATAAAGTGTATAGCTCAATGGAATAAGTTTGAGTTACCATTTCCCATACCTTTACCCTTGATTTCCATGTAAGTGCTTTAACATACTATATCATGAAGATAAAAATATTAATTAGCTATTTAATAACCTTATTAATAGAAATTTTATTTTATAATCTTTATTAATAAAAATTCTTTTCATGCATTAGAATGTTACGATCTTTATTTCAACGCCAAGTGTTAATAATCTTGACCATTTTAAACTAGGTCAAAAAAATAGTGTTGAGTTCATTTTTATCCAAAATATAATAATTTAAAAAAATTGTACAATTATTTATGTTTTATAAATAATTATAATGTTATAATTCCATTACATGGTATTTTTAGTCACATTTTTTGAAGAAGAAAATGGTGATGAACTAGTTTTGGGTTATTTACTGATATTGATGGATTGCCTTATAATGATCATTACATTTTGTGTTATCCAAAATTTAATATATTAATGATATATATTACTTATATATATCATATATACTCATAAAATATAAACTAAAACCATCCATGTTTTCATGTTACAAAAAATGAAACATGTTTATTCATGGAAGCGGTAGTCTACACAACGCACGATTCACATTTTCATTTTTCTTAATGTAAAAGGGGAGGGTGGTTAGTGATAGTACCGTAATTATGAAAGAATCATGGTATAATAATTACACTGATTATTTAATTTTAATGTTGTGAAATTAAATTTTAGAAAGAATAAAATCACATAAAAATAGAAAAGAGAAAGGGAGGTTAGGAACTTATACGTCACTTCTTAGATTATCTCCTCTGAGATGGTGATTAAGGCTTTGATAGATGGTATTTTGAGAAAAACATAACCTCATTAAGGAATATAGTAGTTTTTAAGAGATTTGTGGGTATATTTTATGCTGAACATAAGTGGTTTTTGGTGTGAGGGGAAGTGAGGAGAGGATTTTCCATTATATATGTGAAAAAGAGTTACATTTTTGAAAATACCCAAAACCTTTAAATAATGGAAATTAAAACTCAAGGAAAATGGTACCAAAATTGAGAAATAATAGAGTGTAGTAGAGATAAGGTTTATCCAAAATTCAAAAAATCAATTAAAACAATCTTTTAACATGTTTCCCCTTTACCTATTAGTTTACTCATTTTTTACCATTTTGGTTTTCAGGATGGTGACTAGTTTTTACTAAGATAATATGTCCTTTATGAAAAAAAAATTAAATGGTTTTTATTATATAATTTAGTCCTAATTTTTTAAAATTTTAAATAATTTTTTTATTTTATTTTTAAAATTTATAAAAATTAAATTTAAAATACTTAATATAGAATTTATTAAAAATAGTTTTTTATAAAATATAACTAAAATTCTAAAATGTCAATTGTGGGTTTATAAAATAGAAAAAAATTAAAATTATAAATTTACTTATAAAATACACATTTAATCTTTGAAAAAGGTATCAAAAATTTTAAAAACATAATTATATTCTAATAATGGAAGAAAAGTCATAATATTAGTAAAAATGGAATATTTCACCATTCACATAAAAACAAAATGTTTTAGAAAAGTACCAAAAAATTATCTTAAGCTTATATTAGTATTATTAATCAAAAAATGATGTTAATTTTTTAAAATTAAATTTATAAAAATTTATAAATAATTATTTAAATAAAAACCTAAAATATAGTAGATAATTGTTCATATTGGAAAATAAATTTTAAAAAAATTAACTATTATTTATTATTATTTCCTTCATTTTCTAATAAATTTATTGGTAATCTGGTATTCATATTATAAATATATTTTATTATTAATTAATTATAATATACTTATCTTCTTAAAATAAAACACCAATTTTAGAAAAGTATATTTTTAATCATAAATTTATTTTCTTTGTTATTTTAACTAAACTAATTGGATTTAATTAATATTATAAGTATTCTTTATTTTAATTATAAAAATATTTCATAATTTGGTTACTTATATTCATGCCTTCAAATTCAATGACTAGGTTTTAATGATCCTATTTAATATTTATATTTTACTTTAATATTTCAAAGTTTTCGTTTTATTTTGGTATTGATGTGGAACAAGATATCAAGCGTAGTTTTTATTTAAGGAGGAATAACTCAGATCATTATAATTGAAATCTTCCTAATCAGTTCATTTCCCATCAAATTCTCATTTCCTAAAGTTCAAACCAAATCAAAAAAAATCCTAGAGGTACTATACCCATCACATTTGTCATAGATTCAAATATCTTTGACTAAAGATATGCATCATATTTTTGTAATTATAATACATTGTAAACATTTCCCCAAATAGGTATTAGAACCAAATTATAAAATTATAAATCACCACCATTTATTTAAGATTGAGATTGGATTATTTCCTTTCATGCAGGCGTAACTGATAACAATCATAGGCTACCACCTGGTCACCATGTATCAACACCGACCTGAACCCCATACTTAAGGTGTTACAATACCTAGTATAACCCATACCTAGTTTCAAGAGGATCAAAACATGATCTAAAGTCAAACTCACTTTAAAATCCTCAAAATATTTCTAAAATTCCTCAATCCATTCAAATTTTACATGCTTCTAAGTCAGAGTTTTCAAAGGATATTCCATCTTGGATAAATCCTATAAAAATTTCTGTTATATCCTATTAGTCTGATGAAACCCCAAATATCTAATATTTCTTGGGTCTCTACCAATATATCACAACCTATATCTTATCTAGGTCTACCTAAATACCTCCGTCATGTACAAAATGTATCAATAATTTAATTTCATGGATCCCAAACATAAATCAAAATTTATTCACATATAGATGATGGTCCTTAAATGTGAAAAAATGAAATTAAATATCCCTCATTACCCTTCTTTTCCTTATATTAAATAAATATATCATTAATGATTACTACCATAAAGTATTTGAGTTAATGATGGAAAGTTTGATTCATTAAGTCTATAAAGACTGTAGGGGCCTTATTAAGGTTGAAAAACATAACTAAATGCTCCAAATTCCCATATATGATCTGTAAGGAATTATTAAGAATGTTCACCACCCTCAACCTATACTGGTGTTACCCAAACCTTAGTTCAATTTTTGAAAACCAACTGGAACCCTTGAGATGATAAAATAAATTATCAACTTTAGGAAACAAATACTTATTCTTGATCATTATCACATTGAGCTTTTTGGTAGTTGATTCAAATTCAGAGGCTCCTGTATTTATTCTTTTTAAAGAAAATTGGTTATGGAAACTATGACACACTAAGGAGAATATATCTAGGTCCTATATTTGAACCTTTAACTCCTTTAATTCTAAAGGGGTCATTTGATAATATGAAAAGGAGATGTGGAATATCCTAGGAAGTAGGTTGACTATGAACTATACCTCTCACTAGGGTATAAACCTAAAAATATTACTAGGTTATACCTGATTATAGTAACCCAAGACATGAACACATGATATTTCATGATTTTTTTAAGATCTCAAAACTTCTAATGAGGTACACTTCATTTAAGTTTTAGTTGAACTCTTTAATTTTTGGTTAATGAATTGTTTCCTAATAATATAAGGTTCCTCGAGGGTGTCCTGGGGGTTTTGGAAACAAAAATAGAAGAAAAGAGTCTACACCAAGCATGTTGTATGGTTAGTACTAACCGTGCACCTTATCCATTCATCATGCAAGGGGAGGGTGAACAGTTAACAAACCATACAAGGGGGAGCATACAAACCTTGCAAATTTAGACAGATCCATTCTTTTTTGACACTGCATGGTTTTCTAAACCTTTTGGGCTCCAAGTAAACCATGAAACCATGCCCCATTTTAGATAGATGGGTTCACATGGTTGGCACAGGGTTTGACCAACCATTCGTCTATACCATTCACCTCATTAAAGAGGGTAAATTTTCTATTTTCCCCCTTATGATTTATGAACACTCACCTGATTTTCCTCTTATTTCACTCTAAAGTATCATTAGTTACAAACTTCTTCCACCCAAGCTTCCAATGTATAATTATCCTTTGATTCTAGGTTGTTTGGAGTGAGTTTGGGTGTGAATTCAAGCATTTTGTGATTCTACCACTCCTATTTTCTCTATTTTTTGGAAGATGCATCATATAACTATCCTTATTCTTTCAAATCCCTAAATACCACTTTTTCTAGTATAAT
The DNA here is from genome assembly GCA_963277665.1 of Viscum album. Taxonomy (NCBI): domain Eukaryota; kingdom Viridiplantae; phylum Streptophyta; class Magnoliopsida; order Santalales; family Viscaceae; genus Viscum; species Viscum album. The sequence continues at coordinate 793,933,248 of OY728126.1, read as the reverse complement.
CTAATTTGGGGCCTTGAATATTTTTTGAGTTCAAATAAAATTCTAAGGTTAAGTGAGTGTTTTTCTATGAACTTGAGGTAGGTGGTCTGAAAATTTTATCCCATAGCCTTGATGTTGGTTATGTGTATGTGGTTGTGAACTTAGTTTCATTATGATATGATTTTATTTTCCTTGATAAGAAATGATTAATTTGGTATCTAGATGATGTGTCATATCCCTCATGATCCCCCTGGTATCCGTTGAGGATGGATAAATCAGGCATATAGACACCCATGGGATGGGCCACTCCCTTAAACATGAAATTTTGGGATTATAAATGATAAATTAAATGTTTTATGATATTAAACCAATTGTAATTGTGATTAACATAATGGAATAACATAGAGTGTTTGTCTTGACATGAAGGGTTAAATGGGTTATGAGATGTAAATGGATGAATGTGATAATTGGTTAAAAGGGATTTCCATAATTTTTAAACAGATTATAAAGGGAAATAAATGGTTGTAATGTATTGAAATGGTAAAATGGTATTTTTTAGAATTTATAATATAATGAATGTAAAGATCCCTAGAAATGTGACCAAATGTAAATGGTTCATCCTTATTATTTTTTGTAATAAAATTTTTAATGATGATGAACCTATATGAATGTGATAAATGGTAGTGGGATCTTGTACTAATACTCCACTCCCATGGGTGGGCCAAACTAATGCTCTTAGATCCCCTGTACACAATATTTTTTTCAGGGAATGGACTGATGCTCTTGAACCCAAGGGTATAGACATGGCATTTCATATCATGGTTAGGATGGTCGAACATGGAGTTTTGAATCCCAATTGGATTCATGGACTAAGGCTCCATTTTTTCTAACCTATGAACCATTGACACATGGCTCATATGACCAACATGGGCTTAAGCATGTTTGATGAAAAATGTGTAAAACATGAAACTAATAATGGAAGTGATTAATCTAGTAAATGTTAAATTATGTAGCTTATTCTATTTTTCCACTTTGATTATTATTTTTTACTTCTAAATACACTATATTAGAGTAGATATTTTGTAGACACCATTGATGGTGGTCTAATGATTTGTACTCACACCCAACTTGGGCTACCATTAGGTTCTTAAGTAGACTTTATGGTTGTAGGCCAGGATAAGGGAAAGATCCCTATGCTATAGGGTTGATTTGGGGCGTAGGGACACACATGGATGAGGGAACCATACTTGTTTTTGGGACTATTTTTTGGGATTCTTATGTGTGTATCTTATTTTGGGTTTTCTTTTTCACTTGTAACTATATGGAATGACATATCATAGAACTATTTAGTTATGGGTATGTACCCAATTTTGGTAAAAAAATTTGGTAATGTGTGATTATATTTTTGTGATTTTCTATGAGTTATTATTTTATTTGTTGTGGATTTATCTCATAAAGAGGGTATAGTCTCCCCACATTTTCCATCAGACCATCACTACTAGTCAGTAGCTTCTGGTGTATGGGGACGCACGTTTGAGGTCACGTAACCAACTGAATTGGGGCACCAATTAGTGGAATCCAGGTCAGGATGTTACAAATTGTTATCATAAGAGAGGTTATATTCTATCATTTATTTTATTTCAGGGAGGTTGACTTGAGATTATGATGTTTTGGTCCTTGGAAATAAGCTCATGCATGAGATTATCTAACCGTTGTTTAGGGGAAAACCTGAGTACCCAGGGTGGGGATTATTGTTCTTGATTTTCTTTGTCATAGTTGAATATTATTTCACCTTGGATGATTCACTTCATGTGTGATTATATTATTTTATGAGACTTTTTTATCATGGGACAAAGTGGAATGAGTTTGTGCAATAATACATCATTCTCGTCACCTAGGGATATATATGACATGCATCATGCTAGGAAAACATGGTAAAAGGGTTATAATTAGGTATGGGAATTGAGAATACATATTGATTCTATTTAAATTTTAAAGAAAATATGCCTAATAAAAATGTTATAATTATAAAAATAATTTAAATATGGTTATGGGATGGTTAAAATAGTGTTTAATGTAAAGTGTAAATTTGGGAGTTAGTTTACCCCTTATTAGATACGTCATATTTTGGGAGTGGTTGAGAATAGTGATGGGAGAGTGGTTATGTCTGTTGTGATAGTGTAAGTGGGGTAACATGTTTTTCTAGGTGCAAGCCCTCTTCTGCGTAATTTTGAAAAATCATATGTTATGTGTTTTGAGATGTGTGTTTGGAATTTTAGAGAAATTCCACCATAATGAATTATACTAGTTTGGTGACATGAGAAAATTACCAATAATGCTTCTCTAGTGGATGTTCAAGAAAATCTTGTGATTCTAGGTAATAGGGGGAAGAATAAATCCTTGAGAACTTTGATAGTGTTTGTGTGGTTTATGGAGTGAGGCATGGGGTGGGATGTTCCAAGTATGTTTGATTTTACAAGAGAGTTTCACCTGAAACACCCTCAACATTTTTCAATAGAGGTTGGGTTCGAGATAGAAAAGTTTTGGATCGATTCCATCTAGACGATTCTAGATCACTTGGAGACCCCATCATAAAAGATAGTTAAGTTATAAAATTATATGCTACGAGGACCAGTGAAACGTTGGTAGGATATTTTTTGTGGATGAGAAAATGGAGGGAATTTAATAGAAGTACTTATAGTATAAGTTCCTAGAACATTTTTACCTTGATACTTTGAGGTAGAGGAAGGTTGGAGATTTTATGCCCTTTACTGAGGGAAACATGATGGTGATGGATTATGTTGCTTTCTTCATAGATTTGCAGTGTTTCTCTCTATAATTTATGGGATATGAGGTAGTTATGGCTAGGTGTTTCTAATATGGTACTAGATGTGTGATCAAGCCCAAGGTAAATATCTTTCACTTGAAGAGGTTTTTTGAGGTGGTGGATTGGGATATCATTTATGAACGTGACCTGAATTAAGAATTTGGAGGCAGATAGACCATTGTATTTGGAAATTCTAGTGGTATATCTTCTGATGGTAGGAAGTTCCTTTTTGATAGTCTCAACCAAATTAGTAGAATAAAGAGTATTCAAGGAAGAGAAATTATTTCCCAAGAAGGTATCTATGTCATCTGTTGTTAGTGTGGAAGACTGGGCCATATGCAAGGTCAGTGTCCTTGACCACTAGTGGACTATAGAGCATGTGGCAAGATGATCCATATACAAATCTTTTGCAGGAACCCACAAAAGGTGGGCATTTGTAGAGGATCTAGGCCAATACAGTGAACTGATATGGGGGCATCCACTCCATATTAGTTAGGAATTTGGAGTTCAACCAGCCATACCAGTCAGGATGGGGGATGTGGTACTTCATAACAAGAGAATCCATATCAGTAGGGTATTGCAACCCCAGGAACTCAAAAATGAATACCATGGTAGAGGGGTAGGCTAGCTTCATGTAGTTCATTGTCAGGAACCCCTCCCTCCAAAGATATCGCAATGAGGGGATATAGATAATGACCCCTAAGTCCCCCCTCTAGTAGGTCCCGAGTTGGTGAATAGCACCAAGGGTCTACAAATATCACAATATAGGGCGTATTATCCTTTATAAGAAAACAATATCGGGAGATAAGAATAATCAACCACAAAAACTCCAAGACATATATCTATAAGGAAACCCAAAAATCATCCTGCAATACATGTATAAATAGAAATGATACAAAAATAATAAAGTCTCCAAAGTAAATACCCAAAAGTAATGTTAAAGTAGTGACATAGAAACGGTCCCAAGACCAGAGCTAGTAATGTCTTTCACGGTCCATGTAATCCTCCTAGAAACCTGAAAATAGTTTTATATATGTAGTTTGGTCATACAGGTATACTCAGTAGAAAACCCAAAGTCTCTCGTTCACATGTGAAAGAATCATATTCATGCCCTTGAGAGAAAACAGCAAAACCAAACAACACCTATCAAGGTATACTTACCATCCAAACCTCACCAAGGCATGATCACCAGGTAACGCAAGTCATGTAATATAATATAAAGTGAAACACATCAACGATAGGGTATCCCACACCACTTTCACACGGGCATGTCTCTCTTACCCAATGTCGTATGTCCAAGATCTCTGATCCCTTCCATATACCACATCACATACCACCCATAAAACAATTAGGCCTCACAACACATCCCACCCACACATACCTAGGCCTCACAACACATCTCACCACACACACCTGGGCCTCACAACACAGTACATAATATCACATCTCATGACATCTCATGACATATCATCCCAAAGACACCTGGGAAATCAAATCACAACTCATCCCACAGATACCTGGGACAGAATATCATAATTCATCCTGAAGACACTTGGGAAAGCACATTACAACTCATCCTAAAGACACCTAGGATACCACAACCATCATCTAATGCACTAACAGACTTTCTTCCATCACTACCTATGAAATACCTACCTTTCCTAGAAGAGAGAGTGGGAATGAGTGGTTACCTATCCATCTTTACTCCTCACTGAATGTTGGGAACCCCCCCCCCCCATGTGAATATGCATCTGTTAGGAACATAGTGCTCAACGTGAGTGAGGATCATGTAGAAATAACAAGAATATAAATTTATATATATAGTATCAAACACTCAAGACCAACCTATGGGTTCTCAAAAAAACAACCAACTCACAACACTGCCACCTTTGCTGCCACCTCTAACTACATAACACCACACAACAATCCACAAACCTCATTTCGCATTCCCAACCAATTCATATTTAATCATTCAATTCTTTTCATTATTTATCATCAAACATGTTTAATCACATAATCCATAATTTAATAATCCATTAACCATTTTAATATAGATAACCAAACCAACTCATGTCATTCCAAAAATTATTAAACTATAATTTATTTATTCTATCAATACATAGGAATATAGCACATCACAACCACATTTCACAACCAGCAAAACACATCATCACCTTGCCACCCCAAAAGCACATCCAAAAAAATGATCACCATGTCACCCTAAAATTATATCCAAAGAAACTATATCCGCACCACCTCACAAGCACGACCAAACAAACCATCATCCCCACAAGCCCTAACCACACACATCACAGCACATCAAGATCCTTTTGTTTATTTACAAAGGGGATTATAACATATTCCACTATAATCTTTTGGGTGTTATCACACAAACCAAAATCCTGGGGCAACCATTTCATTATCTAAGTATAAGTAGTTAAACAATTTCTATTTAGGGTGATATCACAATAAGTACAATAAACAAGGGTTCCATAAAACATGTCATACAGTGTAAGAAAATAATCAACGGCCACAATTTTCAGTGGGTTGTTTAGCCCATAAAATCCATCACATCAAAATAAAAATAAAGTTATAAAAACATGTGAAAAAACACCTTTACCCTTCAATTTCAACTTAACCAATTTATTTATCTTCAATTAATCCAACACAATCATATATCATAGGTAAATGAAAGTAAACCCCTCCCTCATGATACACAATAATTATAAACAAGGGAAATCCTACCTCAAAGAACCTTTCCAACTTGCTGAGCACCACAGGATGAAGAAGAACCCACCTAGAAACCACAACCACACCATGAGGAACCATAGATCAACTTACACCACACCAAAGGTTATCAAAAATTCAACCCAAAAATACCCTAAACCAAAGAAACACCACCGTAGTAGATTCCCAAGAGAAGAATGGAATAAAATAGGGGAAAATGAGAATAGAACTCACCATAGATCAACCACATATCGCTAACAGACAACCACTAGGATCAATGGATCAAAGAGGAAGGAATAGGGATCTAAGAATACCTCGGGGAGCTTTAGGTTTTCCCAAAATGAGAAGAAGAAGAAACCACAGCCAAATGAGTGAGGGTTGGGCTGGAAATGAATTTTAAAACTTTACTAGATCAGGGTATTACATGATGTGTAATCCAATTTCACATTGTGTAATACCCAAGGTTTGGCTTCCATTGAAAAACGTGTCACCTCTTTATTTTATTATTTATTTTTAAATACTGAAAAATTACATATAACGAAACCCTTTTTTATAGTGTGTAAAATATGTACACATAATGAAACCCTCTAGAAAATTCTTGAAACTAATTTTCACATTGTGTGATTCACATACATGATGCGTAATCTCCCTACTTCTAGCCTTTAGCAATCAAACTTCTCCATAATTCCTCTGAGTATCCTCTGAACACCTCCAATACTACTAAAAAACTTTCCTTTAACAATGCTAGAATATGCATTTATCATCGCTAGAAAAGATCTAACTACTTCACTATGGTTAAAAGGCTAAGGCTTTTATCTATGCTAGAAAAGTGTTATTAAAGGGTATCTTTATCTGTGCAAATAAAATCACCGATAAAGAGACCCTTTATTAGCACTTTTAGAAGTGTTGATAAAGAGACCCTTTATAAGCACTTTTAGAAGTGCTGATAAAGATTACTTTATTGTCACTTATACAAGTGCTGATAAAGACTATCTTTATCATCACATTTAGTAGTGCTGATAAAGGTGAAAATTGTTGTGTAATACTACTGCGCACTACAGCACCAGAAACAGATGTAGTGTACTGTAACAAAACACTACATCACTAGAAATAGAAACAAAAATTTCCAAAATAAGATAAAAATACTTAATTTAAATAAAATAAAGTTTCTATCATAAATATTAGAAAAAAAACACTATTATATATTATGTCAGTAGTTTTTTTAGTAAAATTAATGTAAATTTTAATAAAAACATGCATTTGGAGTCATATCGGTCACATCGTGAGTCGAATTGAGGTGTGGTTGATTCCTACACGTCAAAAATGACTTATGGATCATTTTACTAAAATACCAGAACTATCCAAATGTGTTATCTTTGTTTTGGGCATGTCAATTGTTTTTATGATTAAAAATTAATGTTAGTTTTTAATAAAAAAGATGAACTTGGAGTCATACCAGTTACATCGTACATCATATTGAGGTAAGGTTGATTCCTACATATTAAATATGACTTATGGATTGTTTTCCTAAGGTACCAAAACAATCTGATTGTGTTTGATTGGATTTCAGTATGTCAGTGGTTTTTTTCACTAAAATTAATGTCAATTTTGTATAAAAAGACGTACTTGGAGTCATACTAGTCACACCGTGCATCAAATTGAGGTGAGACTGATTTTTAAACATCCCAAATGACTCGTTTATATTTTCCCTAAATTATTTGAACAATCATAATGAATTTCCTTAGTTTTAAGTATTCCAATTGTGTTTTTTTACTAAAATGTCATTTTAAACTAGAAACATGCACTTTAATCCATACAGTTAGAATCGTGTGTGGTTTTAAAATGAGACGTATTCATTCACCTCAAAAATGAATTATTAATAATTTTACTGAATTATAAAGACAATCCGAGTGTTTTTCCTAGTTTTTAGTGAGTGAAACTTTTTTTGCATTAAAATTTCAATATTAAACTGATAATAGGAACTTGGAGTCATACTAGTCACACTGTTCATCAGATTTAGGTGAGGATAATTCCTACACATCATAAATGACTCATGGATAATTTTCCTAAATTACCAAAACAATATGAATGTGTTTTCTTAATTTTGAGTACACCACTTGTTTTTTTATTCAAATGACATTTTAAACTGGAAACACTCACTTTGAGTCATATAGGTGGAATCATGTGTGGGTTTGACATGAGACTGATTCATAAACATCAAAAATTAATTAGGAATCGTTTTTATGAATTATAAAGATAATCTAAGTGAATTTTCTTGGTTTTTAGTGAGTGACACTTCTTTTATTAAAATAACAATTTTAAACTGATAACAAACACTTGGATTCATGATGGTCATACCATGCCTCAGATTGAGGTGTGGCTGATTCATACGCATTATAAATGAATTATGGATCATTTTCTTAAAGTAAAAAAGAAATCTGATTCTCTTTTCTTGGTTTTTAGTATGTTAGTTGTTTTTTCACTAAAATTAATATCAATTTTGAATAAAAAGATGTACTTGGAGTCATATCGGTCACACTGTGTGTCAGATTAAGGTGAGGATGATTTCTAAAAATCCCAAATGAATCATGGATCATTTTAACATAGTATAAAAACAATCATAATTAATTTCTTCAATTTTTAGTATGCCACTTTTGTTTTCTTACTAAAATTACATTTTAAATTAGAAACACACACTTTGAGTCATACATGTGGCATCATGTGTGGGTTTGACATGAGACTAATTCATTCATGTCACAAATAATATATAAATAATTGTCCCAAATTATTAAGATAATATAATAACATTTTATTGGTTTTTAGTGTGTGCCACTTTTTTTATTAAAATGTAAATTTTAAACTGATAGTAGACAATTGGAGTCATACCAATTACACTGTGCATCAGATTGAGATGAGGCTGATTCCTACACATCAAAATGACCCATGGATCATTTTCATAAAGTATAAAAATAATCCAAATGCATTTTCTTAGTATTGAGTATGTCTCTTGTGTTTTTTTTACTAAAATGTCATCTTAAACTATAAACACGCACTTTAAGTCATACAAGAGACATTGTGTGTGGGTTTGAAATAAGACTAATTCATATACGTCACAAATTAATTAGGAATCATTTTCCTAAATTATCAAGATAGTACAAGTGATTTTTTGGTTTTCAGTGAGCGACAATTTTTTGTATTAAACTATTAATTTTAAACTGATAATGAACACATGGAGTCATACCAGTCACACCATGTGTCATGTTGTGGTGAGGTAGATTCCTACATGTCAAAATTAATTATATATCATTTTCCTAAAGTAAAAAACAATATTAATGTGTTTGTTTGGTTTTGAGTATGTTGGTAGTTTTTTGCACTAAAATTAATGTCAATTTTGAATAACAAGATGAACTTGGAGTCATATCGGTCACACTGTGTGTCGAATAGAGGTGCGGATAATTTCTACACATCCCAAATGAATCATGGATCATTTTCTTAAAGTATCAAAATAATTATAATATGTTTCCTCGATTTTGAGTGTTCTATTTTTATTTTTTACTAAAATGCCATTTTAAACTAGAAACATGCATTTTAATCTATATAGGTGGGATCGTGTGTGGGTTTGACATGAGACTAATTCATACACATCACAAATGAATTATGAATCATTGTCCCAAAATATCAAGACATGTTGTGAAAACATTATTTCAATAAGTCACTTAAAACACTTGCACAATGGATCTTATCTTAAGTGACAAGTATTGTGTGCACTTTTAAACAATTTTTCTCAAACACAATCATGGTATGATCCTCATTCTAATTCATTGCCCAACAATTTTATTTTTTTCAATCCAAAGATTCTTATCATCCTTCGCCTTGGCCTCTACCTCAATCTTTGCCTCTTCCTCCTCCTCCACATCGATCTCCAACTTTGACTATGACTTTGACTTCGCATATTCCTATTCCTTCGCCTCTTCCTCCACCTCCACCCCCAACTCTGCAATTTCCCTGAAATTTTATTATTTTCAGGTCATCTCTTCAAAACAAATTGATTTCATCCATTATAATTCTCCTTTAGAGAGAGATCAAAAATAATATATAAGAATTATGACACTAATGCTTCACACCCCAAATATCTTTCGAAGGTCATAACTTATACTAGACCAAAAACATAGCAATTAATCACCTAAATTTGTTTTCGGCATACATTCTAACAAAAATTATGATGCCCACTCATCTCTAAAAAATGATTTCTTCTTTTGAATAACTAGGATGTCAATAATCTGGATAGTACTGAAAAAATATACACAAAAAAATGATAATAAAATATATTTAATGAAATTTTAATTACCTTCAGAAATTACCTATTGGGGGATGTTGTTATTTTCATGTTTTATGATTTCTCTCATAAATTTCCAAACGTGATATCCATAATCGGTGTCATTATCTTGTTTTGAAAATTGTAGGAACATTGAAAAAATAAGTAAATTGTTTTGAAATGTTTTGATGGTTAAATATTTCTATATAGACCTTAATTTGTTTCCATTTTTATTAATCCATAGGATTTATCCCTTTATACACTGACTTCATTCCATGATTTATCCTGTATTGAGCGACCTCCCTATCATAAAAAATCTTGTTAAAACATAGACTGAACATATAATTCAATGTTTATCTATAAAATTTTGATTTTAGTGTATTAAATATTCACAATACACATCATGTGTGGTCATTTGGTTGCATATCCATGCATTGGATCCAAAAAATAAATATGTGGGGTGTCCATATTGACTACTATCAGCATCCAGAGCATCCTAAAAAATAATTAAGTAATGAAAAAATTAAAAAATATATTTTATGTGATTAGATTGTAGAGTTTTATCTTTGAATTGTAGAAATAAAAAAGAAACTATTGTCTGATGATTTTTTATTAAACACTTCTAGTAACTGATATTTTTTATTATTAATTTCTTCCCCATTCAAAGTAAGTTCTGACGTAGAAATGATACAGGGATTAATGAATCCAAATCATGCTTTTCATAATCTTCTCTTTATAATGTTGTGATATAAAAACCTATAAAAAATAAGAATATTTATTAATTTTAAAAAACATATTATCACACTATTTTGATATACGTATTATGAGAATATACCTTATATATGTATTCGCAACTGAGATCCCCAGCCATTCATGCTTGAGAATCTCAGTTAGACTCTCGAGACCAATTATGTATGTGAATGAATCTCCATACATTTTCTTTTCATATTCAACGTAAGACATATTTTTATCTTTAAATGTGTTCTATGTATGAAGTTGTAATGATAATAAAATTTTCTTTGGAACTGGTGGGTAAAAGGTACTCTGGAAAGGTTGTTTTTTTTCTTAGTCGATTCACGAGATTTTCTTGATTCGACCTTCCATTTTCCTGACACTCTAATACCATACCTCACTTCAGATATTTTATCATCATCCATTACATGTTTTCATATGAAAAAATTTGGTAAATACGTACCTCATTTATCTTTATAATATTAGATGGCCATTCTATGAAATATCTAATAGCAGCTTTAACAGTTGTAATATCCAGACTATCAAGTCGAACAGGAAACTCAATATTTGGCTCATAAGCTACCTCAACCTCCACTCCCATGTGATATATTGGTATTTCTTTATTGTTTAACTATTCTCCCAATATATTATACATTTTACCCATTTCAACATGGTGGTACATGGTTGTTCATAGATATAATTCACATACAGTTGTACGCTATAGAATTTCAGTAATATCAAGTCATTATAATATGTTTGATTCGCATTTAGGATAAAGTTTAATGAAAAGAATTTATTAATCTAGGTATGGTATGCAGTTGGGGTAAATACTAGCCTTAAAGATAATGGGATAATTTAGTTCATGTGAGGATCTTTGTTCCACTGTCAGTTCTCTTTGGTCCTTTCTTATACATTGGTCTGGAAAACCAGACCGCAAAATAATATCTTACAATGAGTCTATTTGTGTCTACAATCATCTCAGCATATTATATGTATCTTCATGTGGTTTTTTATTCTTTAAATATTTTCTATGAGAGACTCCAAAACCTAATCCTCTAACGTGGCCATATTGTTCAGGTCTCTTCAAATCTACTGAAAGTGGCTTTTTTATAGTACAGTCATTATCGATTCATGTCTCTAAACCATATAAGAAAATATGAACAATAATATATAATCTTATGTAATATTGTTATAAATCATAAGAAATTAAAATTATGTCATACTTACACATGCTACACATACTATTTTTGTGTTTTCATCAACTAATTTACCCTCCTTATTTACACGATCCTCCTTCCATTGCACATGATGTGGGATGGAAGTGGGTTCATATTTTGATTCATCAATATGAATATAAATAAAGAAACATATGTTGTTTCATATCACATGATTAAACTTTTATTTTTTTTATTTAAAATATATACCAATTTCTTCTCTAATGAATCATACCCCAACTTTAATTTGTGATAGGGGTACGTTGGTTTTGATGCATGTTATTTATTTTCATCACTCTTTTTTGTTTCATAAATTAAAATTTTTGAATCAAGTTGGATAAAATAAATAATATAAAATAATATATTATCAACTACAATGCACTTGAAAATATTTCTCATTACGACGATTGAGGAAACCAGACCATGTTTCCTGCTTTATAATGTGTGAAAAAGTAAGTGGTGGGTGGGGTTTTATTTTACCCTCAACATCCCTAAGATATAACTTATTAAGAAGAATTTTTAAGCCTCTATGGGATTTTCCAGTGTCCATTAAGACAAATTTATAACATAAATATTCTAAAATAAACTCAGACTATAAGGAATAATGAAAATTAAATCAAATTTTCATTATATAATTTTTTAGTAAAATAGGGATGGTATATTGTAACATTACAATTATATATTTCCAAAGTATTTACAAAGTTATAGGTTAGACATGGTTCCATGAATCAATATCAATTGGAACATTCATCCTTGTTGTGAGCAAAAGATAACTAATGAACATTGAATTTTTGGTGTCAATAGGTTGGTCGTATTGATTCCAACCAACCTAAAATTTTATACCCTAACTTCTTACCTAGATAATTTTATTCACCATTGTGATGCTGCAATGTTTTTGTTTTTTTTCAACAATTTGTTGATCCCATAATAATTCTGTAGTTTTATCATCAACTATTTTTTCTTCCTTGGGATTAGTAACATTATCATGATCAAAAGTTATTGTTTACATACGTAGTGAGACATTTAATTTGTCTTGAATAACAATAATATAATACAATTCATCCATAAAAGTTTAAAATTGCATGCATCTTGCATTAAAAATTTTATTGTATTGAACTAAGATATAATACTTCAATACTATAGTATAGATAACCTCCACTACCTTTATTTAATCTGTCCTCGGACATTGATTGTTTTCCATCTCTTGATGATGGATTGGACTCCCTCTTTCAAACTACCCTTCCTCCCATCACTGTGGTTCTAATGTTCCATGATGAAATACCTCCCGAATAATTATTATTTTATTTTGTTGTTTGATATCTATCTCCAATATTTTCTGGACATCTACCTATGTTTCTTGAACTAATCTAACCAAAAGTTATCCCATGATCATTTTGGATGAATACTGCTCATAGTAGTTCGAGAAACATTAAATAGATGGGGGGTGAGTATCAAGAAAAAAAATGAAATAATAAATGTATGGGAGATGAAACTTGAGTTTCCACTAAGGTTAAAAATAACTTAAATGAAATTTTAATTATTGATTCTAACATATTACACTACAAAAATGAAGTAATGAACATTCAAATTCATATGAATTCCACTCACAAACATTTACTTCCACTCACAAACATTTATTGTTTTCCATTTCCTCTAAAATGGTTCTTTTATTGGTAGTTCTTAAAGGAGAAAAAACTTGTAGTGCTATTGATGTGAGGTGGATGGGAGAGCTTTAAAACCTTCCATTTATCCAAGATAAAAATAAAAATTGTTCTAAAAATGAATTTGAAAATAGGTCTGGAGAGATCTTCTCATTATGGGAGGAATACCTTCGAGATTTAAATTAGATGACTCAACATAGTAGTATTCCATCCAAGTATTCTTAACTGTGGAGTTATAATAGGATCCAATGTGATTGTGCTAAAAATAAAAGTAATTTTTTATGAAGTTTTGTTAAAATTAACTGAGTGAGTAATATAAGAAAATGCATATCAAGAAACCAAAAAAATCATTCATTATTTTTTTATTAATTTTTAGGTGTCATTTTTTATGTTCCTAGGAAGTAATAAATGAGGAGGATGAAATTTTGAAAGAGTTGAATAATGAGTTGGGAGGTGTGGTATTCAAATATATAGAAGATTCTTTGATGGAGATTAATGAATACAATCTGATTGGGAGGTATGTCACCAATGAACTTTGGAACCACAATGATGGGAGGAAGGGTTGTTTGAAAGAGGGATTCCAATCCATCATCAAGAGATTCCAGGAAATCAAGTGTCTCGTGATGGATTAAATAAAGGTATTGAAGGTTAGTTTTACTACAGTATTGAATTATTATATATCTATTCAATATAGTAATAATTTTCATGGAAGATGCATGAAATTGTGAAAGTTTATGCATAGAGTGTATTATATTGTATATCTATCTTACCGAAATGAATCCTTATTTACAAAACCTTATTTGTCAAATATTTGGTTCTTTTTTATGAAAAGTTATTAATGTTTCTTACAACTATTATGTGTTGTATGCTTCTTTATCAACAACGGATGGATATGCAGTTCGCAGTGGTCTCATATGAAGATAGAATGAGTTTACAGAGTAGGGGTGGCATTGTGTGGGTATAGGTAAGGTAGAGAGAGATATATAAGATACTCATAAACCAAATTGACACTGATTAATATTTTTCCATATGTTTACTTATAGAGAATATTGATTTTAATAACATTATGAATAAGTTATAATATCAATCCCAGATGAAATATAAGATACTCATAAATGAAGAATAGGAATCTTATGTGTCTTAAGACCATCAACAAGAATGTAATATACTAGTATTGTACCTATCACTATAGAATAACCCTTCCTAGCATCATCCATAGATTAATCAACCATAAATAATCTACAAATCATATCTAATGACCCTTCCAATAATTAATAGCTCAAAATTACCATTGGAGGTTCCCCAACTAACCACATCGATTGAAATGTTTCACATCAAAGATGCAATAAGGATTAAAGTATCCTAGAAACCTAAATTGATGGAATCACTCAAAAATAATCCTCAATTGAAGAGGAATTGGAATACCTACACTCTAATGGTATTAAAGAAATGAATCTCACCCCACCTATATTTTACATCACTTCTATCTACTCAAGGATTCCCCACCTTCCAATTTTGGATATTTTTTTAATCCACCATAAGATCCCTCCAATAACATACATCCCTTTAAAGGGTGAATTTTTTAACATATGCTCAATATTAATCTAGAATTTTTTTACTCTTATAAATTAAATTAATATATTCAATGTAATCCTAAATATATTATTATGATATATTACCATAAAATCTTAGAGGAACCAAAGATATTATATGTTTCTTCTATGGAAAGTTATACCACATATATTGAAGTAGATCTATAATTATATCTAGAAATTTAGGATCAATATAAGTTCTAGCATAATGAGGATGTTCATTGGTGCCTTCCTATAGAGATCTAGGTGTCAAATCGGTGACATATTATATATTAATGTAGAGATTCGCATAATTTTCCCCTTCCAAAAAACAATAATATTTTAGAAATAGGCACAAAATAATTTATATTAAATGTGAACCCCTGCCCCACTCTCTCATCCATTTCCTTTTAAAAAAGTCTTTCCATACTTTAAATATAATTTAAAATATGATAGAATAATTATTTTAAATATATGTATGAAAAAATAACTAATAGTATCGATAAAGGGGTTGCTAAATAAAATAAAACAATTAATAAGTTATATAAACCTAATCATCACTAATATGTAAATAAGAATACTCTATTTATTTATTATTAATGTTTCTATTAATATAAATTTATAATTGATTCTAGAAAAAAATTAAATAAAGATGCATAAGAACACAACATTATATTTATTCTTACTGATTCCTACCTATCAACTCCTAAATAAGAGGCATGAGACTCAAGATGATAGGTTAAGGAAAAAATAAACAAAAAACAATCTAGACTTCATATGGTAACTCAAGTATCCAAAATAATTATGATATCCATGTATATTTATGGATTACTTCTTAGGTTTAGAAAGTTTTTTATTTTTGATATAATCAATACCAATATCCCTAGTTTCACTCTGATTCCATTTTGTAACATTTTTAACCTATTATTCCCAAATGGTTCTTAATTCAAGTTATCACATCACTTTAGACACACTTCCTAATGACTAAAGTTTTTTGTTAATATTAAGGGATGGAGATAACATTAAATTTTTAGTAGTGTGTGGTGAAAAATCTATTTTATTTATCCATACAGGACCATACACATATTAACTAACCTTACCAAATAAAAACATCCTTATATTTCTTCAAAACCATCATTTATGGAGGATGAAGATGAAATAGAACCACTCATTTTATTTAAATGGAAAAGAGATGAGATGTAGGGTTTTTCATGGTTAAGAAAAACACAAAAACACAAAATGAGGAACCCAAAAAATCAAACAATGATAGAGGAAAAGTAGAAAATCACATACATTGGATTGAAGCCTTGATTTATCTGAGGGAATATAGAGGAGTCGTATCGGTAGAATAAGAGTTCTACAGGATCATGAGAATCATGAGTGACTGAGTCGTGGTTAGAATTCTTTTAAATAGATTGGGGACACTTTTAACTGTGCTTTCAGAAAAGTGCTGATAAAGATCCCTTTTATATTGCGTAAATATATTTTTGTGTGAAATTTTATATAAAAATGAATTAATTATATGTTTGTGTGTGTGTGAAATCAATGTAACACATGATTTTTGATATATGTTAAATTGAAAAATCAAACAACATTAAAAATGAATAAGACATTAATATGTTTTAATAAACATTTTATTCATTTTATATATATTTATATTTAATATATATTATTTATTACTATTTATAATTAATATATATATATATATATATTATACTTATTAGTTTTTATTAATAATTGTTTCTCTAATAAATTTTTAAATAAATTTTTAATTTATTAATTTTTAATTTTTTGGTTTAATTATTACAATCTATTCATTTTCTATATATATATTTAATATATAATATTTATTAATTTTTATAATCTATATATATGTATATTAAATTTATTCATTTTTATCAATAATTATTTAATTAATAAAATATTTAATCATTTTTTTAATTTACTGATTTTAATTTTTTATTTGTATAATTATTTCGTTTTATTCATTTTACATATCTATATATTTAATATGTACTATTTATTGATTTTTAAAATTTATATATATATATATATATATATATTCAATTTATTCATTTTTAAAAATAATTATTCAATTAATGAAATTGTTAATTTTTTTATTTTATTTGTTTAATTATTTCATTTTATTATGGACATTTATCAGTGCTTCATTTTTAGCACTGATAATGGGTACCCTCTATCAGCACTGATAAAGGTTCCCTTTTATCAATGCTTTTTTTAGCGCTAATAAAGGTATCCCTTTATTAGTGCTTATTTTAGAACTGATAAATATAGACTTTATCGGTGCATTTTGATAGCACTGCAAAATGTCATCATTGTTAAAGGCATGTTATGTAGTAGTGAAATAACCAAAACTAGAAAAGTAATGGACTAGGAAGGCAGGAACCATTACATCAAATGACTCTAAAATGATTCTCGAGCTCGAGAATCCAAAACCAAGCCTAGAAGAAAATGGGTTCGAATAACCACCCAACGAGATACCTCTCAAGGATATCACCATACCAAAAATGCTACAACCAGTCAAACATGACAACCCAAATGGCCACAAACACACTGCACATCCATGTCACCACAACCACAATTCACCTCCTCTCACACAGCCACACTGCCACATAACCACTGCACAACCATCTTAACCTCCATGAATCTTAAACCAATAATTGATATAACAAACAAACTACACTTTCCCAAACATAGGAATTAGATAATTTCATCCTCCATGTCAAGATATTATCTGTTATGGGTGGCAGTGAATTTCCTGCATGAGTTTAATCGCATCACAATTAATGTGTCTTGATTATGAATCTATTCCTCTCATTTTCATATGTTAGAAATTTATACCCCACACATCACAAACCAAGAAAAAATGTCTCATATCATAAAACAAAAGGATCCAAACGTCACATCACAAGAAAAACAAAGAAATTAAAAACTCAAAATAACCTCAGGTACTGGTCACGCATTTACATCTCTCAGTCCCAAGTACTCTCCTCCTGAACATTATACCTTCACAAAACATGAACCAAAGAAATGATTCATCCGCATAGTGCTTTCTCTTAGTGATCCTGGATCTCTATTGGCCATTCCACAAGATCCTCATCATCCCTGGTATTCAACTCTACCCAATCAATGGCATGAGAGTCATCATGAAGATATCAATGAAGTCGAGAGATGTGGAAGACATCATGGATCCTTTCTAACCACGGTAGTAATTCCAATTGATACTCCACCTCTCCAACTCTCCCCAACACCTCAAAAGGACCAAAAAAACTGGTAGAAATCTTTCTCCCTCTACCAAACCTCTACTACCCACATCAAGGATAAACTTTCAAGAACACAAGGCCCAAAAACTCAAACTCCAAGGGCCTCTTTCTTCGATCAGTATAAGACTTCTTCTGGTCTCGTGCTACTTTCATCCTCTCACAAATGAGATGAATATTCTATTTCATTCTTTTCACCACATTGATACCAAGAACATCTATCTCCCCAACCTCCTTCCAGCACAATGGTGAACAACACAATCTCCCATAAAAAAGCCTCAAATAGGGGCATGCCAATGGAAGAGTAATAGCTATTATTATAAGAAAACTCTACCCAAGTTATGTGTTGTACCCAAGATCCACCAAAATCCAAGACGCATACCCATAACATATCCTCTAATGTCTGGATAGTCAATTATGTCTACCCATATGTCTAAGGGTGGAAAGCAGTGTTGAGGCGTAACTAAGTTCCAAAATCATGTTGCAATCTCCTCCATACACGTGAGGTAAAATTTTCATCCTAATCTAAAACAATAGAACTAGGAACTCTGTGAAACCTCAAAAACTCTTCCACGTACCTCCTAGATAAATAATCTATTATTCCCAACACCTTGATCACTTATAAGTGGTTTTATTTCATCAACAGATCCATGAACACACAGATACCATCACAACCTCCTAGAGCTCTGGGTAATCCTATGACAAATCCATTGAGATGTCATCTAATTTACACTCAAGAACATCCAAGGATTGCAAAAAACCACTAGGAACATGATTCTTAGCCTTTTGTTTTGGTAAAACCAAAAACTTTTCCACAAAATCCACCAATTTCTATTTCATCTTGGGCCACCAAAACTGATTCCTCAATCCATGGTACGTTTTGGAAATTTGTGGCTGCACTGCCATAGGTGAGCTATAAAACTCACGAAGGACTCCATCATGCATTTCCATTGGAACAACCAGCCTCCCACAAAATAACATCCAGTTCTGATTATCCTCTAACCATCCCTCTAGAGAATCAACATAGACAACATGATAACATATCGCCCCTACCTCTATGTCTCCCCCCTGAGACTCCTCCACCTATTGCATCAGAGAATATTTCACTATCATCTGAAACAAATAGCCTCTACCACCATCTACTCCTGCATATAAGTACAAGGCCATCAACTCCTCCATTTCTCTCCAAGCATCCCTAGATTCCCAAAAAACATCCTTATATGACTTTCTGATCAAATCATTAGTCACAACCTTCCCCTTTCCTGAGATATAGGATATTTCAAAATCATAATCCTAAATAAACTGCATCCACCGCTGTTTCTGCAAGTTTAAATCATGCTTTGAAAAGATATAACTCGAACTCTTATGATCCATAAAGACAACAAAGAACTCCTCAATAAGGTAATTGTACTAAAAATTTAGTGAAAAATCAATTGATTCTAGCTCTAGATCATTGGTGGCATACTTATGCTTGTGGGGATGTAATTTCCTAGACCCATAAGAGATCATTACTTGTTAATGCATTAGCATGCATCCCAATCCCAGAAGGGAAGCATCACAGAAGACCTCAAACAACACACCCTCCTCTAGTAGATGAATCACTATAGCATTGACTAAATTCCTCTTCATGTAATCAACTACTACCTAGAACTAATCCCTCCACACAAAAGGTTGGTCCTTCCAAGTAAAAACTTTTTATAGGGCTATAACTCAAGATAAATAGTGTATAAAACACCAATAATATCATGTGAGTCCAAGTAAACTATGAACCTCAACCACGTTCTTGGGTTCCTTCTAATAAATAACTACTTCAACCTTCTATAGGTCTACTGCCACACCCTGCTGAGACACCACATGCCCAAGGAAATACACCTCTAGTGTTCAGAACTTCCACTTGGAAAACTTTCCATAGAGTTGATGGCATCGAAGAACATGTAGAAAAGTTTTTAGATGCTCTACATGCTCCTATTATAACTTCTAGTAGATTAAGATATCATCGATCAATATGAAGATGAACCTATCTAGTAACTCATAGAACAGGGAGTTCATAATTCCCATGAACAAAGCTGGTGTGTTCGTAACACCAAATGAAATGACTACAAACTCGAAGTTCCCATACCTATATCTGAAGGAAGACTTTAGGATATCACCCTACTTCATCCTCAACTTGTGATATCCATACCATAGATCGATCATAGAAAATCAAATCACCCCTAATAACTGGTAAAAAATATCACTTATCCTTGGAAGAGGGTAACAGTTCTTGACCATCACCAGATTCAACCTCTAGTAGTCTATACACAACCTCATACCCCCATCCACCTTCTTTATGAACAACATTAGTGCACCCTATTATGACACATTGGGTCAGATAAAACCATTCTAAATTAGATCATCTATCTAAATCCTTAACTCATGTAACTTATAATGGGTCATCTGATAAGGATCCATAGAAATCAAAGAAGCACCAGACTAAAAGTCTATCTCAAACTTGGCATCACTTTGAGAGGGTAACATCATAACATCCTTAGGGAAAAAATCCAAGAACTCCCCAATGACCCTATGAATCTATACCATCCTAGTGTCCACTGATTACACTTAAAAATGCCAACAAGTAAAAAAGGGTCTCCACATGTTGACTGACCACTTGACAAATCCGCTCACTAATGAAAAGCACAAGTTTTTCATCCACATCTTAAAACACAGCTCTCTTATGAAAGAATTCGATAAAATAATGTATATAATAAAACTAGTCTATATCAATAATAACACCATATGTCTATATCTTTAATAAGAAAAGATCCCCACAGGACTGATGTAGCCCCATCATTAGTCTACACCCCCGACACACTTCAAAAGCCTTTTGTATTAGAAAATACCAACCAAAATACCTTTCTAAAATCCATAACCATTACATATAGTCCTTGTTTTTATTATAAAACTATTATAGGAAGTTTTAGTTATAAACCTAAATAGGTTCT
The DNA here is from genome assembly GCA_963277665.1 of Viscum album. NCBI lineage: Eukaryota > Viridiplantae > Streptophyta > Magnoliopsida > Santalales > Viscaceae > Viscum > Viscum album. The sequence goes on along the minus strand of OY728126.1, from coordinate 793,911,960 downwards.
CCAAAGAAGATATATAGTTCTTAACCATGAATTTTCATTTTGTTTATTTTCTCACCACCGTAAAATCTTATCCAAATATGATGAAATAATAAAAAATATTATCATATGTATAGTTATATTTTATTATTTTAATGGTATAACTATATCCATCTCCTTTTCTAATAAATGGGAAATAAAACTATTGATCATGTGTACAATAAACTACCACCTTACGAACCAATGAAATTCATTTTCTATCACTACCAATCAAAAATGGATTTAATGATGGATTTAAGGTATATATTATATTCATGAAATAATTATACTTAGTTTATTATAATATCACATCTACCTTCATACCTTCTAATCCATTTAAAAATTATAATTTCACTCGTGTGTTATGTGTGGACTACAACCTCTATGAAGCGATGTGATACATTTTTCATTTTCTTTTGACATGTATAGTAATAAGGATATATTTATATATATATATATAATATTTATGATATAAAAATTATTCTTTAAAATTAAATTATTAAACACATTCCTTTCATTCCATCTGTCGAAAAAATGGAAACAGTGTTCACACGTTTGTACTGCCTACCATCTCCATTAACAATGTAACCCATTTTTCTATATATAAATTTTACGGAATATTATAAATAATTATATAATGAATATATATTATATTTATATCATATTTAAAATTCTAGATATTATGGAACCATGATCAATGTATAAGGACAGAAACTACCAAACCAAAACATGCATGAAAAACGAAGTAGTTATTATCCAAAACAATGATGTTAACAAAGAATTGTTAATAAACGGTTGATGAAGGGTTATAAGTAAATAATATATGGTATGATATATATGTGTGTGTGAGATATATATATATATATATATATATATATATATATTATGGTTATATTATAGATTTATAATAAACCTATATTTATTACATATGAGGTTCGAATGTGTACGAAGAAAGTCAGGACTTGAGATAACGGGTTACTTAACTCAATTTCCATTCATTAGGTTATAATTAAACTTTATTAACTATGTTATTATATAATTATGTGTGAAATGTCATATAATTTTATTATTATCTATTTTGACTAAAAAATTTTGATTTACATTTATTACACATAATAACCTTATTGATTAATTCTCAGTCTAATGATACGATCTTCGTAATAGATTTTTTTTCTTACTTTTATTTTTGTGGGAAACATGTAATATTCACCACTTGTTTATTTTATGTGGTGTATATACTAAACATTAATGTATTTTTTGATTATTATTAAAAAATTATTGGATATACATATCCATCTAAGGTTCTTTCTTTAATGGGGCTTATGATTTAAAAATTACCAAAGTGGTAAGGGTTTTATGATATTATCCCATTGTTTATTGATATTGTTTATGGTTATACATAAAATGATGAAATATTATTATATATCTCTCAAGAAACTAATGATTTTTCTTCCCCTCTAATTATTTAATGAGTATTCATGTTTTCCTTTCATTTTCCTCCCCTTAAGTACTCAAGATACTGAAAATATGTTTTAATAAAAACTGGTCTATTTTTATTTCGGTTGAAAATAATTTCTCTTACTTGCCTATGTTTTCTAAAAATGTTTTCAAGAATGTTTTTAATATTATCTAATGATTTTTTAATTCATTTTTACCCATGTTTTAATTTAAAAAAAATTAAAATGAATCTTCTTGTCATTTTTGGAACAAGTTACTTTTTGAAATTATTTACAAAAGAGTGAAATAATTGTTTTATTTTAACTTTTATGGAATGTATGGAATTTTCCACCTTAATAAAATTTTAATGATTTAAATTCTATGTGAAAATATCCAAAGTTATTTTTAAAAAAAATCATTAACTATTTGGGAAAATTTTATATTTTAAATATGTGATTCCAAAATGGAAAAGATATATCCCTCAAAAAAAATTAATGATCCCTTGATTATATTTCTATTAATTGATGAGAACAGGCTCAAATATTTCTTATGATTTACTAGTGATATAATCTAATGATAAAATTATTATAATTTATCTTGATGGTATATGATTATGTTGAAAAATGTTTATAAATCCCATTTCTTTCCCATAGGTTATGCTATGATGAAATGTTTATGAAACTCCTTTCCTTTTCAGAAGTTATGATATGAAAAATGATTTTGTGGCACACATATGTATGATTTTTATTATTTTATGGATGGACCCAAAATTATAAATCCCCCCACTACATTAGGTAGTGATTAATGTTCTATGAGATTAAACAGGCTACATGGTAGGTTATCACAAGCTCAAAAGAGGGTTCATATGAGGTTATCCCATGCCCAAAAGTGGGTACACGAGAGGTTATCCTAAGACTAAATAAGGTAATAGGTGGTAATACTAGTAATAACGTATTATTAATGTCTTAGTGGGTATCATTAAAATAATATTTTATATGTTTATGTGTATTCCACAAAACTATTTCTTATGCCAATGTTATGCTCTCATGGTTCATGTTCTTTTATTACTTTATGATTCAAGTCTTGTGAAATACCAATATTTATTCCATGACTCAATTTTATGATCTATGATATGTTGGGTATGGTTTTTAAATGATATTATCATGTTCTCATACCCTTATTCTCATGTTATATTGATATATCTCTTATTTACCCTTAATGAGCATCTAAGATCACTGTTTCTTGTGTTTCCTTTCCTAATGTTATTAAAAAATGTATTTTTTATGATATTTTTTATATAAGAGATATTTATTGAGAACCCAGTGGTAGATGATGTAGTTCACTTATGAACCAGTTGTGTATGTATCCAAGTTTACAAACATACTTAACTTATATGATCCTAGTATGGATTATTATATTATGTAATGAATATTCATCTATTAAGATGTGATATATATAATTATAAATCATGGTTCACTTTATTTGGTATCAAATAAAGATTCAGTTAAACTTTGGAAACTAGTATGAGAAAAAATTAGTGAGAACCATAGGTATATTTCAAAGTATATGAAAATGTCCTAGAATTTTTTTGAAGGATAGAGTGAGCGGTTTCTAATAAATTACATACCTTCTTGGATACTAAAAGTTTATATTGCTCTAGTATAATTTTAAATAGGGATAGTAACTCTAAAAATTCCCCATTGGGAATTGACTCGATTGTCACCTAGTGCATGACAATAGGCCTTACTGCACAGCTGGTTAGACGCTCCTATGAGATTGTTTTTCAAATTTACAAACTCTTTATGAACCGACATAAAGGATTTGAATAGATTATGACAATTAATGGCCTGGGTTAAACATAAGATGTTATAAATTGAAAATAATATTCCATGGTTTATACATACTATATATTATTATTCATGATTATATATTTCCCCACTATGATTATTTTTTCTCGCACTATAGTTTTTTTTTATTTTCAATGGCTGGAACCCAAAGGAACCATGTTAATGTTGAATGTGACAGACAATGAAATAGTTATCATATTCAGAAACCAAATGTTATGGGAGTTGTAATGTGCAATCTCATTGTTATTCTCAGAAAATTTTCTCAAGATATGAATCATGTTGACCTTCTAAACAATCAATTAAGGGAATAATGTTATATATATTCCTTAATGAGGCAATTTCCAAACAATTTTAGTGTCTCTACTGATCAACTTGTTTTAAATAAATGGATTGGTACCATTGAAAATATATTTTCTATACTCTATTGATTAAAGCATGAAAATTTCTTTTTGGTTGTCTATCATTTGGAAGGAGAAGTGAATAAACGGTGTACTCTTATCAATAATATGAGGCAATAGGAAGAAATTCCCTGAATGGAGTGGGATGAGTTTAATAGATTATTTTACAATATGTAATTTCCTTGTATTCTTCATATGAAAATAGATAAGTAATTCTATGAGCTAAATAATAAGGATGATGAATCTATTGGTAACTGTAAGGAAAATTTTATAATACTTTTGAGGCACACTTTTAGTATTATCATCCAATATGAAAGTAAGGTTGGTCAACTCTTCATTCAATTAAAACCAAGTCTCCAAAGGGAATTATCCATTAGGTACTTTAGTTACTGTGAATAAATCATTCAATGTGATATCAATGTGGAAATGGAGATTGTATTTTTCCCATCAATATCTTTGATAAGAAAATAAATATGGAATTCGAAGGGAACTATAAAAACTATGGAGATATGAAGACAAGATTTTCTTCATGATCTTATTGTGGAAGGAAACATAGAGAAAATTATCCTAAGGGGGATATTAAATATTTTAAGTGTAAATAAATTTTATCAAGTTATTGAATCCTTAATTGATGGTAAGAAGTTAGTTAATTATTCAAACAGATAGAAAGCTCAAAATAATGAACCACCCACACTCAAATGTTTTAAATTCAAGGAGTATGTTAATTATGTTAACCAATTCTCAAATCAGAAGGTTAATGATTATGATCAATGTTAGTAACCTTTTAATCTATAAGACAAAGGAAAATCTCATGTGATCACTATTTTTTATGAGGGTTGTAATAACAAAGATGTTTAATATAAACTTAGCATCAACTATAGAATTGATAATGTATTATTTGACTCTAGAACTACCCATTATTTTATATATGAATAATTTACTAAGGGTATAAAAATTCCATCCCAACATTAGATATTGAATTGTTAGTGAAAACCTCTAATTGTATGACAATCGGGTCTGAAGTTTATGATTCATCTCTAGTTTAAGTTTGTGGGAATGTGCTTCTAGAAAATCTTATTATCCTCCATCTAGTTGAATTTGAGATTATATTAGGTATGGATTTTATTTATCTATATAAGTCCCACATCAATTTTCAAGGAAGGGAAGTCACATTTGATATTCCTAACCAACCTATGATTATTAATCAATGTGATGATAAATATGAACTTTATATGGAAATCACATCTATTGTATAGTTCTTGATTATTATTCAAAATTGGGGTTTATCTCATATAGTTAGGGAGAAACTTAACATAGATGATATTTCTATTATGAAAGTTTTTTTATTTATTTATGGAAGAATTTTCTAGTCTTCCACTGATTTATGAAGTTAATTTTTCAATATAATTTATACCTAGTGCAACACCTATTTCAAATACTCTATATATAATAGCCTCGATTGAGTTGTAGGAATTAAAGAAGAAAACCCAAGATAATTTTAACAAGGTATTTATTCATACAAGTGTTTCACCTTGGGTTACAGATATTCTTTTCATTAAGAAGAAACATGGATTTATTTAACTGTTGATTGATTATTGGTAATTGAACATGATAAAAATAAAGAACAAGTTTTCTCTACCTTGAATTGATGAGTTATTTGATCAATTATGTAGAGCTCAATAATTTTCTAACATTAACCTTCATTTTGGATATCATCAATTAAGGGTCTAGAAGAAGGATATACCCAATAGAGAATTATATATAAGGTATAGAAACTATAAATATATAGTTATTCCATTTGGTCTTACTATTTCCCATGGTATCTTCATGAATTTAATGAATGGTGTCCTTATATATTGACTTGATCAGTTTGTGGTAGTTTTTATAGATGATATTATTATATATTTAAAGAGTAAGTAAGTGAATGAAGATCACTTGAGAATTTTGATGAATTCCATGAGGAAGGATAATTTGTACGAAAAAATTAATAAGTGTAAATTTTGGCTACAAAATATATCATTTTTGGGTCATATATTCTCAAGAGAGGGGATATCGGTAGATCCATCAAATGAGGATATTGAAAATTGGCCTAGACTAACCAATATGAATTAGATCCAAAGTTTTCTCGGTTTTCCTGGATAGTTTCAATGATTTTTGAAACATTTCTCACAACTATCCAATACAATCACTAAGTTATATAAGAAGGGATCCAAGTTCCTTTGGATAAATGAATGGGAAAAAATTTCAAGGAACTGAAGATAAGGTTAGTCAGTGAACCTATACTTACATTACCGTATAGTAGATAAAATTTTATAATATATAGTTATTAATCTAATAGGGTACTAGAATGAATTATCATGTATAATGTTATGGTTATAGCTTATGCCTCATGATAATTGGAGTTTCATGAGTAAAATTACCCAACTCATGATTTGGAGTTGGCTGTAGTAATTTTTTCACTAAAGATGTGGAGGAATAATATTTATGGATATAGGTGTGATATATATATATATATATATATATCATAAAATTTTAAATTATATATTCCCATAGAATAATTTCAATATGTTCTATAGAGGATGGTTGAAATTTATTAAATATTATGACTTCACAATACATTATCACCTTGGGAAAGTGAACTGGGTGAGAGATGCTTTGAGTCAAAAGGATCATGCTAGATTATCCTTGATGAGGATAACAAAATATCTAATATTTATGGAGTTTAAAATTATGGATATATAAATAATTAAGTAAGGGGTAAATATTATCTTTCTAAAATGAGTGTTCTGCCATCTATCCAAGTGACGATTAAAAAGGCTCAAAAGGAAGACGTAGAGCTGTAGAAGAAGGTCGTAAATGTTCCTGAGTTTAACTTTAATTATTATGTAATTATGAGGTTCAGTAAACCATGTATGTGTTCTTTATATACCAGATATAAAGAAGTTTATATTGGATTATTCTCTATTCATCCTGGAAGTATGAAAATGTACAAAGATATGAAGGAGTATTTATAGTGGGATGAAATGAGGAGGGATATTGTAGAGTTTATATGTCATTTCTTGGTATTTCAGTAAGTTAAGGCTTATAGAAAAAATTATAAAGGTATTTTACAACCATTACCCATACCAAAATGGAAATTCAAAAACATCACCATGGATTTTTTCATTAGACTCTACAAAATTTCTAAAGTTCATAATGTTATTTGGGTCGTAGTAAATCTCCTTATGAATTTAGTACACTTAATACCCTTAATATAATAATTTAATCTAGATCAAATTTAAAGTATATAAATTAAGTAATATATAAGGTTTCATGGAGTACCGTATTCTATTATATTTGATTTGGATCTGTGGATTACCTCAATGTTCTGGTGAAGTATTAAATGGGTTCTGAATATGATGTTAAATTTCAGAAAAAATTATCATCCTTATAAATATGGTAGTCTAAGAGAAAAATTTAAACCCTATAGTACATGATAAGATCTTTTTCTATGGATTTAAAAGGTGTTTGGGATCAAAACATTCCTCCAGTTGAGTTTTTTTATAATAATAACTTCCACTCAAAGATTCATATAGATCTTATGAATCCCTCTATGGAAAGAACTATATAAATCCAATGTACTTGGATAAAGTAGGTGAAACAAATATATTAGGTCTTAAGATTCCTGAAAAAATGGTAGAAAAGGTTATAACCACTTAGTAACACATAAGGGAAGCAAAAATTTGACAAAAAAGTTAATCTAACAATCATCCAATATATCTAGTGTTTAAAGTTGGGGACAAGGTGTTTCTAGGAATTAATACATGGAATAAGGTTATGAGATTTGAAAATAAGGTAAATATTAGACCTCGGTATATTATTCCATTATATATTATTGATTTATTAGGTACAGTATATTATCGCTTGGTGCTCCCACCGAACCTCTCTTAGGTTCACAATGTGTTCTATATATCTCTCATGGGGAAGTACAAACCTGATCTTGCACATGTACTAAACTCAGAGATCATACCGCTAGAGTAAGATATTTCTTATAATAGACAACTAGTTGAGATTATGGATCATAGATAGAAATTTCTATGAAACAACACCACTCATCAGGTCAAAGTTCTCTATAAAAACCACCAATTTAAGGAATCTATATGGGAAACTGAGGATATAATGATGAAGAAGTTTCCTTAGTTGTTTGTATCAAAGTGATAAAATTTATAGGGATAATTAAATTTTAATTGGGGTATAATTTAACTCACTAAGATTTTATGAAATATTTTTTTTCAAATAAATTTAATTTCTTTGATATATTGCATTATACGCAACACCAAGTTTAAACGAACCAAGATATAAAATTAAAAAAATATTATTTAAGGTGAAATTTATAACCTAGATAGTAAATTTGTGGGTATTAATATAACTAAATAAATTATTCAAATTATATGGTTTACAAATGTATAAAATAAATTTATTGGTCATTAATTAATTATAAATGAAAATAAAACTCATTTGAATGTAAAAGAAATGTTTTTCTAAAAAAATTATGCATGCATTGTTTTTTATCCTAATAAATTAAATTAATCACTCTTGGTGAATGATTTTATGAAATTTATATATTATATATTCAATAAAAAATTTATGATTCATATAATATTTTTTATAGGCATGGGATAAGAATAAGCCAAGTTTTATGCTTAAAACTGTATTTTTCTAAAATTGGCATCGACGGGTTTCGCACACTTATTTTAAAATTAAAAATTTCATACTTTTATAAAAAAATTTAAAAATTAAATTTATTTTGGAAAAAAAATAAAAATTATCTTATAGTTAATTTTTTTTAATTTTCTGATAAAATTAATTTTTCAATGAATAGTGAAAAAATACTTATTTTTATTAAGAACTGCCTTTTGTTTAAAGAATTGAAAAAGATACATATGGTTTTAAAATGTTTATAAAGTAAATTATTTCAATAATATTATTATTAATCCAATTTATGTCATTTAAACCAATTTAATTTTGAATTTTGATATAAAAACTTTTTATACTTGTGAAATATTTTTCTTTGGAAAACTATTTTTTCACTGTGGCTGTGGGTTTAATTTTAAATTAAATTATGCCAATTATATGAATTCGATTTGATAAAATTGATTCCATATTTTAAATAATCATAATTAATATTAGTTAATATTTCTAACTTATTTTTTTCTCATAATTAATAGTAAAAAGTAGAAACTAATTATACGAGTTAAGGTTAAAACAGGTTTACCAAGGGTTAATCTAAAAAATAAGCGTAAAATGAGATAAAAACTTATATAATTACTATTTCATGGACCTATTTCCATATTATATCATATAAGGTTCAATAATGGTCCATTATAACCCTTTTTTCCAATAAAGTGACATAGAATTATGGTAAAACATTGAAAACGTTACAAGGGTTCCACTCACATCAATTATAAAAGGGCACCCCTGTCCTCTCCTATTCACACTTCAAAATACTTTTGGTTCATCCAATACCTTCCCAAATACCTTCCTTATATCCCTAACCATGTATTAGAGTTCTTTTTTTATCATAAAATTATCCTAATAAGGATTTAGGTATACACCAAAAGAGATTCTCCAAAGATGAGGTATAATTATTAACCATGAGTTTTCGTTTTATTTCTCATTCCACCTCCTTCAAATATTCTCCAAATATTCTGAAATAATAACACCAGTAACTTCTATATATTTATAATTTATTATGTTAGTTTAATAACCTATATATATATATCATCTTCTATTAAATGGGAAATGAAACTACTGATCATGTGTACAATGAACTACCGCCTCACAAACTGAAGTAATTTGATTTCCATCACCTCATATCACTAATATATTTAATAATGGATTTAAATTATATATATTATATTCATTAAATAATTAAAATTTTATAATTATAATATCACATATACCTTATTTTCTTACAATCCATTAAAAAATGATAACATTTCTCGTATGTACGTGCGGACTACCACCTCCACAAAGTGATGTGATATGTCTTTAATTTTTTTACATGGATGGTAATAAGGATAGATTTATCAAATATATATGATATATATGATATAAAAAATATTCTATAAAATTAAATTATTATATACCTTTATTTAATTTGATCTGTGGAAAAAATGGAAACAACGTTCTTGCGTACATATAACCTACCGTCTCCATGAGCAGTGTAACTCATTTTTATATCTCTAACTTTTATGGACTAATATAAATAAAAATATAAATAATATATGATATTTAAATCAAGGTTATAATTTTTTAGATGATCGAACCATGATAAAACTAAAAGTATGTAAACTACCAAATAAAAAGATACATGAAAAACAAAGAAGTTATTACACAAAACAGTGATTTTAAAAAAGAATTATTAATAAATTGGTGATAAAAGGATATAAGTAAATCATTTGTGTTGTGATATATATTAGTATGGTTTTAGGATATATTTTAAATAACCTATATTTATTATATAGGAGGTTTGAACATGTACTAAGGAAGCCCATCCTTGAGGTAAGGGGTTTGTTAACTCGATTATTATTCATTAGGTTATACTTCTACTTCATTGACTATGTTATGATATAATTATATGTGAAATGACCTATGATTGTACAGTGTTATATTTAAACTTTTTTTTGGATTTACATTTCTTATACATTGTAACAACCCTAACCCTATTAGCCTAGATTCGGTGGTTATTTAATTACAATTTCATAGATACAATTGATCACATCACCAAGGATTGATCAGTTTAGTAGTATTGAAGAATTAGATACGTACATGGTTCCATTATTACATTGGTAATTAAACATAGAACATAAAAAAGTAAAATAAACTACTTCCTTAAAACTTATTCAAATATTTAATCTTCATAACCCAGTAAAGGAAAATAAATAAAAGGCTAAGCTCAAATTCTTAGTAAGGGTTACATGAAATAGAAACATGAAACAATAATAAGTGAAGCATAATCAATAAGGAATAATAAATATGGAAAATTGAAAAACGCATTCCATTAAATCAATAAATTGGGAATGAAAATGCATCTATATATTTTGTCATAGTGAAAATCCTTTGGATAATAATAATTAAATTATAAATGAAAAAAATTCTTAATTATTAGTGTAATGTATCTGGAACATGAACCATTATACTATAAAGACCTTTTACATGAAATTTAAAATTTTTTGGGTAGAATCCCATATGATTTTGTTTGGAAACAAATTTGAAGGGTTTATCACCAACTGATTTTGTCTCATGAGACTACAGATGCATCAAGGGGCTTGCATTAACCGGTATCCAAACCATATCATACTAGTCCAAAAAATTCCTCATATATCTAATAATAAATTTAATTAATAAATAATGTGTCTTATCATCAAATATTCGAATCAAATAAAAGTTACAGGTTTATCAATATTTCCCTAGTTAATTAAATAACTATCATAGTAAGCATTTTATGTAAAAAAAATTATATGGTATATATAATAATAATATCCATGATATAATAAATATCAATATTTAAGGAATTTTTTAATGATTTATGATCATAAATAAATGGGGCAGCATATATACCATAGAAAAAAATAGGTGCATGACATCAAAAATATTCCTTAATGAAAGAAACTTGAGACGAAGTCCCTTACAAATATTATATCGTTAAACAAATGAATAGATTATGTGTATTCATAATAAATACACATAAAAACTCAAATAAAATATAATATAATCAAAATTAATTTTACACATAACCTTATAATAACATAATCAATTAAATAGAAGTTTAACCCAATGAATCAATATTGAGTTAAGAAATCCATTACTACTTTGTAATCTATCAAATCATATACCCCATGAAAGTAATAATTATCAAATGAAAAATTTAATTTGATAAAGATAATTAAATTCACGATATGATATATCAAATTTCAGTATAAATACACAACACACAAGATATAAGTGGTGAATATGGCATATCTCATAGAAATAAATGTGAGATGAGAAAACCCCTACCATATGTATGAAAGTGTTATGCACTTGTACTTAATGTTTTGGATAATAAAATTAGATTCATTAATTACTTAATTCATAACCTCTTCAACATATATTTGATTTATTATAATTTTATTATGTTCATTTATGTCCATTTTTATGAGTTATAATGTTTAATTTTGTTGTTCCTGAAGCGTTCGTTTCATAGTTTTGTGGTCAATTCCCTTGGGTATAATTATGGGAATTCTTGTTAAATAGAAGAAAAAATCCAGAAGTGAAATTATTTAGTATTAATTAAATTAAATAATTTTAAATGGTATCATATATCATTTCTTTATATTTTATTAGGATGATTCATTAGATAAAATGTCTATGAAAATGTATTAATTTATTTTAGCAGTTTTTACGACCATTGCGAACTTGTGTCATTTTATTTAATATTATATTTATATATTGGTTTCAGAATATGTTATAAATTATAATAAATATATTATAATCTTATTTAAACATAATAATGGTTTAATGACCAGCCTTGAATGTAGTAAAGTAAAATCAAAACTCTTCGTCCATGAAGTCAGTGAATGGACACATCATGAATGATGTTTTCATTTTTTAAATGAAAAGAGAAGAGAAGAGATTTGATGATAGATATTTAATTATCATGATAAAATTACATTATATATATGATAAAATATTTATCATTCCACTTTGTATAGGTTGGGTGATGATAGGATAAGAAAATAAAAATAAAATAAAAGAGAAAGAAGGGGGATTTTACTTCTTGAATATCGTCTCCTTGAGGACCTCCTTAAGACACTTGGATTTGGTCTTTTGGTAAGACCAGAAGATCTTTGGCATGGGTAAGAGTCTCAGTAAGGTAATTAGGATGAATTTAGACAATTTTTAAGTCTTTTAAGGTGTGAATAGAAGGGGTGGTGAGGGGTGGTATTTATAGAGAGATGAGAGGGTTGTTTTTTATTATTTTTTTCATTAGTTTATTATTTTGGATCAAGACCATCAATAGTGATGATTATTATGACTAAGTATAGTAACTAGTGAATGTGAGTTTGAAATAATGGTTCTTACATCATCTATATTCCATCTACTACTCAAAAATTCAGGTATTTAGCTTATAATGTTAAATACCATAAATTGTCATATTTCACTATTTACGGAAAATTCAACTATTTTGGAAAAATACCAAAAATTCACCCTAATAATTTTTTTACATGTATATTTAAAAAATGGACTCCATTTTATGAAAATTATTTTCTAAATATGATAGAATTAATTTTTAATTAAAATCATCATTTATTTGAATGTTTCATTAATAAAATAATTACTACAGCATCGTTGTATAATTATTTAAGGTAATAATATCTTTATTAAGAATTAAAAGTAAAATACCATGATTTAGATAAAATTTTATATTTTAAAATAATATCTATAGTTGAAGATATCTTTTAAATAATACAATATTAAAAATTATTATTATTATTAAAAATGTGAAGGTGAACTTTTATGATTTTCTATAATTTAAATAATATCAAAATTATTTTCATAGATAAGTGTACATTAAATAACTCAAATTCAAACCTTAGGTTTTAAGGTTATAATATAAATCATCAAATAAAATTCATCAAAATTTTAGGGTAATTTTATGATCCTTATAATTTTTTTTAGCATAGATTTCTAAATTTACCCTATAACTGTGGTAATAAAAATTAACAAAAATAATATTAATATTGACAAAAAATAAAAGGATGATATTTAATAAATTTGGACATAATAATTCTAAATATGGAATCTATTTTTCAAAAAATCCAAACACAGAAGTGGCAGAATTTAATTTATAATTAAACTGATAAAACGCAACTAAAAATAGTTTTCTTAAAAATGCATTCGTTAGCCCAAAATGTTCTAATACCAAAATAAAGTTATATTATTTATAAATAAAGAGTTATTATGTTCTATTTACATCAAATTAAATCATAAAGAGGCTCTAATATAATAAAATTGATAATTTTATAAAATTTAGTATTTTTCACTATTCGGTGGAAAATAAATATTTTATAAAAAATAGAAATAATTCACCCTAAGATAATTTTGAAATTTCTATTTTAAAAATAAAGTTTAATTTGTAAAATATAATTTATAAAATTGTCAAATTTTATATTTAAATTAAATATGGCATTAAAAGGTAGTAAAATTGACTTTTAGAAAATACATATTTTTAATCTTAACATTGGATTTTTTTCTTATCTTAAGCATACCAAACTTATTGGTTGAATTTAAAAACATTTTATTGAATATGTAACATAAAAATTTAAATAATATATTTAAATAATAGTGATTAGTTTTATTTATTAAGATAAAATTCAATTATGGGCATAAAAATAGTTTATTATAAAAACACATCCTTTATGTTCAATTGGTTTTTATTTTCATTTCTAATTAATCGGTAACCAATGAATTAATTTTATAAAAATCTGTAAACGATATTTTAATAATTTACTTAATCACTTCATTTCAAACAATTTAATGGATATGTAATAAAAAAACTATTTCACTATTCTCTTTAGGTGGGTGTTGAGTGCAACGTAAGCCATTAAAGATATTGAATTTACTTAAGAAGAGAAATATCATAAAATATTGGGGTGTTACATTCTCCCCTCTATTAATAAATTTTATCCTCTTAATTTTTAAATTTTACTTTGATAATTAAAGGCTAAAACTTGAAAACTTATTTTTGGTAAAACCATATCATAAATCGGGTTACTAATACATCCTCTTAATAAAAGGGAAAGGGGAATAAAAAGGTTACCACAAAATTAGGCATTTTTATTGGATAAAATTAGTGAAAAGTGAAAATATGGGCATGGAATAAAAATAATACAATCAAGTTCTGATATATAGGGATAGATAACATGGTCATTAGAAAGTTAACCATCAGAAAACTATAACTTTTTTATTAGTTAAAATACCATTGATTTCTCAGAAAGAAAAGTAAAAAAATTACATTTTTATTATAAAATATTTTTCTTAGAGTTGAGAGTTTCTTTTACTATCCCAATAAGAACTTAAGAAAATAAACTTTCTTTGTTCCTATTCATTTTATAATCTCATAATTTGGTTTTGATTCTATATATATTCAATTAATTTCTTAAATTAAGAGATGGATATTCAAGAAAAAAATTATTCCAGAAGAAATTTTTTGAATCATAAGATCCATAAGTAATTTCTTCAGCCTTTAAATGTTTACTGAAATGAAAATGGTTGGTTATCCAATATGATAAATAATACTTTAATCTTAATCAATAATATCCTTAATCTGTTCCATAAGTAGTTAAGCTTTAGACTTATCCAAAATGTCTTTCCAAATTCAATGACCAAACATTTAAAAGTTAGGTCACTAATTTTCCAAAAATCAACTTAACATAAGATTTCCCTAAATAATGTAGATCTTATTATCACTTACCAAATATATGAATACCTTAATCTATTTTAAACCTTTATAAAACATCAATGATTACAATAGTAAAATCTCGACTTGTTGAATATATTCCTTAAATCCAAACATCTAATAATTACAGTATAACATAAACCATAGAATCACTAACCACCTTAATGGCCACTAATATTATCCCATAAACATATATTTATTATTATCTCTACATCAAGACTATATTTAGGGTTATCTTTCCCAAGTCATATGTTCTCAAGAAGATAAACTTACAGCATAATCACTTCTCTTGATTACTGGTGTTATTCATCACATGCTTCCAATTCCTTAAAGAATAAGTACTATAATACAATCCTTATATATTTCATGATTATTATAACCATATTATTATTGATAAAATACTTAAATAACATAATTTTTAATCCAAACATAGGAATATTAATCATTCCTCTCCGTCTGTGGTAGTAGAATAATCTTAACCAAGATTCATTATCCTCTTTTAGGGTATATTCCTTTGGAACTTGAGACATTGATTTTCATAGTGGCTCATATCCTTAAATTTGAAGCATTGTATATTGGAAACTTTTTTCTTACCCTTTAAATCAAAATAATGGTGTATTTTCTCTCCATAATTATAGAAAACTCTCATTTATTTTAAACAATTAATAGGGTGTTTCTTTTAATAATTATTACATGTGAAAAATACTTATTTCTATTATTTCCTTTATATAAATTTTTCCAAGTTACACTCTTGTTATCATGCTTCCCTCAAAATCCATAATACTTATAGGATTATTTATTTGTATCATTATCACATTATATTATGTCCTCATATGAGGATAATGTTTTGGAGACTTATTTCCTTCAATATATTGTCATAAGACCATAAAATATTTGATCCTCCTTACTCTTTGGATCATGTGAATTGGTGAGGTTCTCATTCCTTCTATGAAGCTCCATTTCTAAATGAATACATACACTGGATTAGATTATATCATTATGAAAAACAATGTATAATCCTAAAACTAGTGAAATACTTAACATAAATTAAAAAATATATGTGTAGATAATCTCAAAAACATGGTTTGTTTGGCATGTTATTCTATAGTTATCCTAGAATTTTATCTTAGGGTTATGTTTCCTAATCTAGGATTTACTAAATCTATTTCCCATGGTTTCTAATAAACTTTCTTTGACACCAAATATAAAAACCCTGACCCCAGTAGCCTAGATTTAGTGGTTATTTTATTATACAGGCATAGATACAATAGATCACATCACCAAGGATTGATCAGTTTGGTAGTCTTGAAGAACTAGATACATAAATGGTTCCCTTATTATATATGTAATTAAACATAGAACATAATAAAGGAAAATAAAGTTCTTCATTGATACTTATTCAAATATTTCATCTTCATAACCTAAGGAAGGAAAATAAATAAAAGGTTGAGCTCAAATTCTCTATAAGGGTTACATACAGTAGAAACATGAATCAATAATAAGTGAAGAATAATCAATAAGGAATAATCTATATGGAAAACTGATAAACACATGTCATTTAATCAATAAACTGAGAATGAAAATATGTCCATCGATTTTTTCATACTGAAAATCATATAGATATTAATAACTGAATTCTAAATGCAAGAAATGCTTAATTATTGGACATCATGTATCTAGAACATTAACTATTATACCTTCAAGACCTTTCACAAGATGGTTTAAGTATAAGGGTAGAATCTCATCTAATTCTATTTGTAAAAAAATGTAAAGGGTTTATCACCAACTTATTTTGTCTCATGACACTAATGATGCATCGAGGGGCTTGCATTAATAGGTTCCCAACCCATAGGGTTTGCATTAATTGGTCCCTAACCCATGTCATACCACTCCAAACAATTACTTATATATCGAATAATTTATTTAATTAATAAATAATATTTATTATCACAAAAATATTCATATTAAATAAAAGATACATGTTTATCAAAATTTCCCCAGTTAATCAAATAGCTATCAAGGTAAACACTGTATTTAAAAATGGTATACAGTTTAGAAAATAATCATATTTATGATATAGGAAATACATATATTTAATGAAATATTCAATTATGGATGATAATAAATAAAAGGGGTAGTATATACATCATATAAAATAAAATATGTGCATGACATCAAAAATATGCCTCAATGAAAGAAAATTGAGATGAAGTCCCTTACAAGGATCATATCATCAATCAAATGAATAAATTATGTGTATTCACTGTAAATACACATAAAAATGGAAATAAAACATAATATAATCAAAAGTAATTTTACACATAACCTTAGTATGACATAATCAATGAAATTTAAGTTTAACACAATGAATGGATATTAATTTAAGAAATACCTTACCACTTTGTAATCAATATAAGTGTATGCCCCATGAAAGTAATAATTATCAAATGAAAAACTGAATACCATGAAGATAATGAAATTAATGATATGATATATCAAAGGTAATTATACACACAACAAATACAATGAATAAGTGGTGAATAAGGTATATATCACAAAAATAAAAGTGATATGAGAAAACCTTTACCTTATGGACGAAATCATTTTGTACTTCTACTTAATATTATAGATAATAAAATTAGATTCATTAATTACTTAATTCATAATATCTTAAAATTTTATTTTATTTATTATATGATTAGTGTGTTCATTGATGGTCATTTCTATGAGGTATAATGTTTAATTTCATTGTTTTTGGAGTGGTCATTTCATGGATTAATGACCAATTCCATTTTGTATAATTATGGGAGTTCTTATGTAGTTTGGGTTTACATTAGTGGTAATTACCCTGTAATACTAAATTAAAGATAGGGGGTTCAAAACCCATTGGGCATAGGAATTGTAGAATAATTTTAGTGGTAATGTAGAAATTGTGAAACTGTGGCATCAGTGACACTATAGCGGTGGTAGGCACTGTAGTAGGGACTATAGCAGTGGTAGTATTGTAGCAGTGAGAGTATTGTATAGGTACTATTCATTAGAGAGACTTTGGGATAAAAATATGGGTATTTAGGTCCCTGAAATGGGATTTAATTCCCATTGGGCCTATGGGTCATGTAATGGGTTTTCTATACCCAAAAAGGGGCCCTTTCCTTTGTTTCAATAATAAAGAGGCTTCAGCCCCAACTTTAAAAAAATATGAAAGTTCTTATCAAATGGAAGAAAAAATCTAGAAGTAAAATTATTTAGTATTAATTAACTTAAATCAGTTTAAATGGTCTCATATATCATTTGTTTATATGGTATAAGGATTATTTATTATATAAAACATTGATGAAATTGTCTTAATTTATTTTAGTGGTTTTTACAACCATTGTGAACTTGTGTCATTTTATTTAATATTATATTTATATATTGGTTCTAAAACATGATTTAAATTATATATGTATATTAAAATCTTATTTGACCATAATAATTGGTTCATTACTAGCCTTGAAGGTGGTAAAGGAAACCAAAAACTCATCATCTATGAAGGCGGTGAATCGACACATTACGAATGATGTTTTCTTTTTTTAAATAAAAAGTGAAGCAAAGATATTTGATGATGGATATTACATTAGCAGAATAAAATTAAAATAAATATATTATGCCGGAGTTATTGTGACACTTTGGATAGGGGATCTAAGTATATGATATGAAAACAAAATAAGAAAATAGAAATAAGGAGGATTTTACCTCTTGAATATCATCTCCTTGAGGACCACCTTAAGACACTTGGATTTGAAATTTGTGTAAGACCATAAGGTATTGGACATAGAGAAGAGGCTTGGGAATTGAATTGGGTAGAATTTAAATAATCTACAAGCTTTGGATGTGTGGGGATAAGGGGTGGTGAGGGTGGTATTTATAGGGAGAGGAGAGGGTGATTTGATTATTTTATTTATTAGTTTATTATTTTGGCTCAAGACTATCAATTATGATGATTATTGTGAATAAGTATAATAACTAGTGCATGTGAGTTTGAAATAATGGTTCTTAAATCATTAATGCACCATAAATGACTCAAAAATTCATGTATTTTTCTTAAAATATTAAATACCATAAATTACTCTATTTCACTATTCATAAAAAACTCAACTATTTTAGAAAAAACCCCAAAAATAACCCTAACCATTTTTTGACATTTAGATTTATAAAATTGAATCCATTTTATGAAGACAATGTTATATGTAAGAGAAATTTTATTTTTAATTAAAATCATCATTTATTTGATTTTTTTATTAATAAAATAATTACTACATCATCATTGTTTAATTATTTAAGGAAATTATATATTCATTAAAAATTAAAATTAAAATAACATGATGTAGAAAAATATTTTAGATTTAAAAATAATATCAATATTTGAAGATATCTTCTAAATAACACCATATTAAAAATAATATAGTTACTAAAAATGTGAATGTTACATTTTGTGATTTTCTTTAATTTAAATAATATCAAAGTCATTTTCATGGATAAGTGTCCATTAAATAACTCAAATTAGAACCTCAGTTTGTAAGGGTATAATATAAATTGTCTAATAATATTTAGTAAAATTTTAAGGTAATTTTATAATCCTTATCATTTTATTTATATCCTAAATTTCCAAATTTACCCTTTAACCGTGGTAATAAAAAGTACCAAAGTTACTATTCATATTGAAAAAAGGTAAAAGGGGTATATTTACTAAATTTAGACCTTATAATTTAAAATATGGAATCCATTTTTAAAAAATTCAAAATATACAAGTGGAAGAATTTAATTTAAAATTAAACTGATAAAATACCACTAAAAATAGTTTTTTTAATGCATTTTTAACCCCAAAATGTAATTATACCTATATAAGGATAGATTATTTATAACTAAATAGTATTTAAGTTAAATTGATATCAAATTAAAATCATAAATATGATTTAATATAATGAAATTAATAATTTTATAAAATTTGGTATTTTTCACTATTCATTGGAAAATAAATATTTTCTGAAAACTACCAAAAGTTTAGCCTAAGATAATTTTAAAATTATTATTTTAAAAATGTAGTTTATTTTTTAAAATAAAATTTAAAAAAGTTTAAACATTTAGATTTAAAATAAGTGCACTGTTAAAAAGTGTTAAAATTTTGTTTTAGAAAATATATCTTTTTATGCTTAAAATTGGATTTATTCTTATCTTAAGCCTACTAAACTTGTTGGTTGAATTTAAAAACATTTGATTGAATATGTAGCATATAAATTTCATTTATATATTTCAATAATAGTTATTAATTTAATTTATTATGTATAATTCCATTGTGTTCATAAAAACAGTTTATTATAAAAACACATCATTTATGTTCAATTGGTTTTTATTTTCATTTATAATTAATTAGTAACCAATGAATTAATTTTATAAATATGTGTATACTTTATATTCATAATTTAATTAATCTTGTTCATTATCTCCAATTTAATATCTAGGTTATAATAATAATAATATTTCATTGTTTGTTTTAGCTGGGTGTTGTGTGAAACATAAGTCATCGAAGATATTGAATTATTTAAGAAGATACATGCCATAAAATATTAGGGTGTTACATTCTCCCCTCCTTTAATAAATTGTGTCCTTGAAATTTTGAAATTTAACATCAAAAATCAAAGGTTGATACTTGAAAATTTCTTTATGAGAAACACACATCATAAATTGGATTAATAATACACCCTCTTAATAAGAGGAAAATGGAAGTATGAAGGTCTCCATGAAATTAGGAATTTGAATAGGATAAAATTAGTGCAAAGTAAAAATATGGCAATGGAAGAAAAATATAACTATCAAGTTCTGATGGATATATATATATATAGAACATGGTCCTTAAAAAGTTAATAATCACAAAACTGTAAATTTATGATCAGTTAAAAGACCATTGATTTCTCAGAAATAAAAGTAAATGGATGACATTTTTATTCCAAAAATAATTTCCTAGATTTGAGAGTTTCTTTTACTATCCACATAATAACTTTAGAAAATAAACTTATTTGATTATTTTACATGTCATAATGTCATCCTTTGGTTGTGCTTAGAACTATCCCCACTTTATTTCTTAAATTTGGAGATGGATATTCAAGAAAAAAATTTATTCCTGAAGCATTTTTATGAATCATAAGATCCAAAAGTGCTTCCTTCTGCCTTTAAATGTTTACTAAAACCAAAATGGTTAGAATAGGTTATATAATATGATAAATCATAGTTTAATATTAATCAATAATATCCTTAATTCATTCTATAAGTAGTTAACATTAAGACTCATCCAAAATATGTATGTACAAATTCAAAGACCAAAAATTTAGAAGGAATTTCATTTGTTTTAAAAAATAAACTTAACATAATATTTACCAAAATAATGTAGCTCTTATTTTCACATACCAAATATATGAATACCTTGATATCATTTAAGCCTTTATGAAACATTAATTCTTCCAAGAGTAAAATATTAGGTCATTGAATATATTCCATAAATCTAAACATCTAATAATTCTAGCATAACATAAACCATTATGTCACTAACCACATTTATTATCATCAATATTATCCCATAGACATCTATTTATTATTATCCCAAAATGAATCATATATTTAGGGTTATATTTCCCAAGTCATGTTTTCTCAAGAAGATCAACTTACAACGGAATCACTTCTCTTGATTACTGGTGTTATTCATCACATGATTCCAATTCCTTAAATAAGAAGTACTACAATACAATCCTTATATATAACATGGTTATTATAAACAGATTATTATTGATAAAATAATCAAATAAAATAATTCTTGAATCTAAACACAACTGTATTAATCATTCCTCTTTGTATGTGGTAGTAGCATAGGCTTAACCGTGATCCATTATCCTCTTTTGGGGTATATTCCTTTAATGCTTGAGACATTGATTTAAATAGTTTCACATCTCCTTATAGTTGAAGTATTGTACATTGGAAAAAATTTTATTACCCTTAAAATAAAAATCATGATGGCCTTTCTCTTCACACTTATAGTAAAATACCATTCCTTTTAGGTAAGTACTAGGGTGTTTCCTTCCACAATTATCACATGCGGGAAAATAATTTTTTCTCTTATTTACTTTATCTAGATTTTTCTTAGTTTTACTCTTGTTCACATGAATCCCCCATAATTCATAATACATATGTAATTATTTCTTTTTATCATTACCACATGATATTATGTCCTCATATGATGAGAATTTTTAGAGACTTGTTCCCTTCTAAATATTGGCGTAAGACCATAAAATATTTGATCCTCCTTACTCTTTGGATCATGTGTAATGGTGAGGTTCTCATTCCTTCTATGATTTTCCATTTCTAAATAATTATATACACTACATTATATCATATCATTATGAAACATAATGTATAATCCCAAAACTAGTGAAATTCTTAACATAGATTAAAAAAATTATGTGTATTTAATCTCATAAACATAGTTTGTTTGGGATGTTCTTCTATAGTTATCCTCAAAGTCAATCTTAGGTTTATGTTCCCTAATCTAGGATTTAATAAATCTAGTTCCCAATGTATTTACTAAACTTTCTCTGATATCAACTATAATAAACCCAACCTCAGTATCCTAGAGTCGGTGGTTATTTTGTTATAATGGAATAGATATAATAGATCATCGCCAAGGATCGATTATTTTAGTAGTATTGTAGAACTAAATACAAAAACTGTTACATTATTACATTGGTAATTAAACATAAAACATAACAAAGTAAAATAAACTCCATCCTTGTCACTTATTCAAATATTTCATCTTCATAACTTGGGGAAGGAAAACAAATAAAAGGCTGGGCTCAAATACTCAGTAAGGGTTACATACAGTATAAACATAAATCAATAATAATTGAATCATAATAAATAAGGAATAATTGATATGGAAAACTAAAAAACACATTCCATTTAATCAATAAACTTAGAATGAAAATACATCCATATTTTTTTATTGTGAAAAACCTCTGGACAATAATAAGTGAATTCTAAATGCAGAAAATGATTAATTATTAGTGGTCATATATCTGGAACATGAACCATTATATCATCAAGACCTTTTAAAAGATGGTTTAATTCTATGTTTATAAACCCATATGATTCTACTTGTAAATAAACATGAAGGTCTTGTTTCCAACTGATTTCATCTCATGAGACTATTGATGCATTGAGGGGCTTGCATTAACCAGTCCCCAACCCATAGGGATTGCATTAACTAGTCCCCAACGCGTGTAGTATAGGTCCAAATCATTCCTAATATATAGAATAATATTTTTAATTAATAAATAATTTTCCTTATCATCAAATATCCATATTAAATAAAATATACGTATTTATCAATATTTCCCCAGTTAATCAAATAACTATCAAGGTAAACACTGTGTGTAAAAATGGTATACAACTTAGACAATAATCATATACATGATAAAGGGAATATGGATATTTAATAAAATCTTCAATAACTAATGATCTTAAATAAATTTTATAGTATATATATCATAGAAAATAAAATAGCTGCATGACATCAAAAATATGCCTCAACAAAAGAAAATTGAGACAAAGTCCCTTATAAGGATCATATCATTAATCAAATGAATAGATTATGTGTAGTCAATGTAAATACATATGAAAAAATGGAAATAAAATATAATATAATAAAAATTAATTTTAAACATAACCTTATCATAACATAATCAATGTAATAGAATTTTTACCCAATAAATGAATATTGAGTTAAGAAATCCCTTACCACTTTGTAATCAGTCGAATCATATGACACATGAAAGTAGTAATTATAAAATAAAAAATTCAATACCATTAAGAAAATGAAATTAAATATATGATATATCAATGGGTATTATACACACAACACACATAATGAATAATTGGTGAATAAGTCATATCTCATATAAATAAAAGTGAGATGAGAAAACCCTTACCTGATGCTCGAAATCATTCTTTATGTGTACTTAATGTTATGAATAATCAAATTAGATTAATTATTTACTTAATTAAAAACATATTAAACATATATTTTATTTATTATACTTTTATTACATTCAATAATGGCCATTTTGATGAATTATAGTGTTTAATTTTTTTTCTGGATGCGTTCATTTCATGGTTTTACGGTCGATTCCTTTGTGTATAATTTTGGGATTTCTTGTCAAATGGAAGAAAAACTTCAAAAGTAAAATTATTTAGTATTAATGAACTTCCAGAAGTTGAAATGGTATCATATATAATTTGAATATAAGTTATTGTTTTGATTTAATATATAAAACATTGATGATAATGTCTTAATTTATTTTGGAAGTCTTTTATAACCATTACGAACTTGTATCATTTTATTTAATATTATGTTTATATATTGGTTATAGAACATGTTATAACTTATAATATGCATATTAAATTTTTATTTAACCCAAATAATGGTTTTATGACCATAGTTGAAGGCATTAAAGGAAATCAAAAACTCATCATCCACGAAGGCGGTGAATCGATACATCATAGATGATGTTTTCATTTTTATTAAAATGGAAAGAGAAGAGAAGATATTTGATGATAGATATTACATTATCCCATTAACATTATAGTATTTATATGATAATTTATTTAAAATTCCACTTTGTATATGGTAGGATATGATAGGATAAGAAAATAATAGAAAAAAAAAGAGAAAGAAGAAGGATTTTACCTCTTGAATATCTTCTCCTTGAGGACCTCCTTAAGACACTTAGATTTGGACTTTTGCTAAGACCATTAGGTCTTGGACATGGAGAAGATGATTTTTAATGAAATTGGGTAGAAATTAGACAAGCTGCAAAGATTTTTATGTGTAAGGATAAGGAGTGATGAGGGGTGATATTTATAGGGAGAGGATAGGGGTGTTTTTGATTATTTTATTCATTAGTTTATTATTTTGGCTCAAGTCTATCAATAGTAATGATTCTTATGACTAGTTACAGTAACTAGTTCATGTTATTTCTAAATAATAGTTCTTAAATAATCCATACACCATTCATGACTCAAAAACACATATATTTATCTTATAATATTAAATACCATAAATTATTGTATTTCACTATTCACAAAAAATTCAACTATTTTAGAAAAAAACCAAAAAACCACCCTAACTATTTCTTAATGTGTAGATTTATAAAATGGACTCTTTTTTATGAAAATAATTTTCTAAATATGGTAAATTTTATTTTTAATTAAAATAATCATTTATTTGATTCTTTCGTAATAAAATAATTATTCCTTCATCATTGTATAATTATTTAAGGTAATTATATATTTATTAAAAATTAAAATTAAAATAAAATGATTTATAAAAATATTTTATCTTTAAAAATAATATCTATAGTCTAAGATATCTTCTCAATAACACTGTATTAAAAACATTATAGTTATTAAAAATATGAATGTGACATTTTGTTATGTTATTTAATTTTAATAATATCAAAGTCATTTTCATGAACATGTGTGAATTAAATAAATCAAATTCAAACCTCAAGTGTTAAAGGTAGAATATAAATAATCTAATAAAATTTGGGAAAATTTTAGGGTAGTTTTATAATCCTTATCATTTTATTTTTAACCTAAATTTCCAAATATACCCTTTCACCGTGGTAATAAAAATTACCAATTATATTGTTCATATTGACCAAAAAAAGGATATTATTTCCTAAATTTTTACCTTATGATTAAAAATATTAAATCCATTTTTTAAAAATTCAAATCACTAGAGTGGAAAATTTTAATTTAAAATTAAACTAATAAAACACAACTAAAAGCAATTTTCTTAAAAATGCATTTTTAAGCCCAAAATGTACTTCTACCAAAATGAGGTTAGATTATTTATAACTAAAGATTTATTAAGTTACATTTATATCAAATTCAAATAATTAATAGGATTTAATATAATGAAATTTATAAATTTATAAATTTCGGTATTTTTCACTATTTAGTGGAAAACAAATATTTTTTTAAAAATAATAAAAATTCACCCTAAAGTAATTTTGAAATTATTATTTTAAAAAATAAGTTTATTTTTTAAAATATAATTTATAAAAGTGTCAAAATTTATATTTAAAACAATTATTCTATTAAAATATGGTAAAAAAAATTTTTAGAAAATATATCTTTTTATGCTTAAAATTGTATTTCTTCTTATCTTAATCCTTTAAAAATTATTGGTTGAATTTAAAACATTTTATTGAATATTTATCATATAAATTTCATTAATATATTTAAATAATAGTTATTAATTTAATTTATTAAGATAAAATTCCATTTTAGACATAAAAATAGTTTATTATAAAAACACATCCTTTATGTTCAATTGGTTTTTATTTTCATTTCTAATTAATCAGTAACCAATGAGTTAATTTTATAAACATGTGTAAAATATATTTTCATAATTTACTTAATTACACTCATTATTTCCAATTTCATAGTTAGGTTATAAAAATAATAATATTTCATTAGTTGTTTTAGGTGGGTGTTGTGTGCAACGTAATCCATCAAAGATATTGAATTTATTTAAGAAGATACATTCCATAAAATATTTAAATGTTACACACATAATCAATTCATTTATTAATTATCACTCTAATGATATGATCTTTGTAAGATATTTTCATCTCACTTGTATTTCTATGAGACACATTTCATATTCACCACTTGTTTCTTTTATGTTCTGTATATACTGCCCATTAATGTATTTTATGATTATTATCACAAAAATTGTGGGATATACATATCCGTATATGGTAATTTCTTCCATGAGTAATATAATTCCAATGTAAACAAAGTGGTAAGAATTTTATGTTATAATCCCATTATTTATTAGGATTGTTTATGATTATGCTTCTAATGATGAAATCGTATAATCTATCTATAAATAAACTCATAAGTTTTATTATCTTATGGTTGTTTCTTAAGGATTCATGTTTTCTCTTAATTTTACTCCACTTAAGTACTCAAGATACTAAAAATATGTTATAAGGTAAATCGACTTTGTTTCTCTCTTCGGTCGAAAATTGTTTCTCTTCTATTTCCAGGTTTTCTAAAAATGATTTAAAAAATATTTTTACTATTCTCAAATTATTATTTAAATTAATTTATATCCATTTTCTACTTTTTATAAAATGGTATAAAATTAATCTTCTCTTCATTTTCTAAATGAGGTACTTTTTTACCATTTTACAAAAGAGTAAAAGAAATGTTTTCTTTTAACTTATACAGCATGTATAAAATTTTATACTATCATAAACACTCAATGATTTAAAGAATCCTTTAAAAGTTTCCAAATTTATTTTAAAATAATATTTTTTATTTAAATATTTTGGAAATTTTTTATATTTTAAAAATTAATTTCAAAATAGAATTAATATTTTTTTCAAGAATGTTTTAATGATCTTTTTATGTTATTTATAATTATTGATGACAACAACCCCATATGTTGCTTATGATATACTTGGAATATTATCTAATGATATAAACCTTATCCTTTCTCTATATGGTTTATAATTGTGCTGAAAAATGTTTATGAAACTCGTTTAAATACAATGATTTTTTCTATGATGAAATTTTTATGAAACTCATTTCCTTTTCATGGGTTATAATATGATGAATGATTTTTTGGAACACATATGTATGATTTTTATTATGTGATGGGTGGGCCTAGAATTATTATGTGATGGGTGGTTAATAATTAATTTTCTATGAGATCAAAGAGGGTACATAGGAGGTTATCCTAAGACTAAAAGAGGGTATACTATAGGTTATCACAATCTTTAAGTAGGTGCATGGGTGGTTAGACCAAGCCTAAAATGTTATGAATGTCTTAGTGGGTATCCTTGAAATAAGATTTTCTATGCTTATGTGTATTCCATAAATTTATGTCTTATGTAAATTTTATACTCTCACAGATTATGTTCTTTGATTACTTTATTATTAATTTCTTATAAACTTCTAAGATTTATTTCATGACTAAAATTTTATGCTCTAAAGTTTCATGACTCAAGTTTATGATTTGTTTCCAAATGTTATATTGATATCTCCCTTGTTTACCCTTACTGAGCATCTGATATCACCATTTATTATGTTTCCTTTCTATGGTTTTTTATAAAGTTTTTATGTATGATATGTCTAAGAAGGGTACTAATTATAAATAACTTAGTGGTGGATGGTGTAGTTCACTTATGAACAGGTTTTTTATGTATCCAAGTTTCCAAAGATAATATACATTTATGATTATAAAATAAATTTTTTTATATAATGAATATTCCTCTATTAATATGTGATATATATCTATGGAAATTATGAGTTTCTATAAGAAAATATCAAGAATTTTATTTTTTTGATACCATGGGTTCAATCCCCCAATTAATAATTATAAATAGTTGGTAAAACATAAAACATTAATCCTAAGAAATTAAATCCATTTGAAAATAAAATAGTAAATAGAGGTGAAATCATAAAAGATTTTTAGAAAATGTTTTTAAATTTTTCAGAAAATAAAATATTGTGGGTCATGTGTGAAACTCTTTTAAAAATATTAAATTGAAAACATTAAAATCATTTAATCTAAAATAAATATACAATAATAAATCATTTAAAAAAATAAAAATGTATCCAAATAAAATATGACTCGGAAGAGAAAATATTTGATCATGGAAGGAAAATATTTTTGATAATTTTAAAAATAAATTGGTTGACACGCCACATTATATAAAGAGGTAATAAAAATTATTTTTGAAAAGGGTTAATTGAAAATATTATAATCTCAAGGTTTAGTAAAATAAGGTTCCAAAATATTATAAGTGAACAGTTTTGGGAAGAGTAAGACATGGATATAGGTGATAAACTGTCATTTAAAAGGATAAGAAATATTCCTAACATATTTTCATTTTCAAAAAGGAATAGAATTTACCAATAATGATTATTTTAATTAAAAGTGATATCTCAATATAAAATAGGTATACCATATATAATTAAAGATGAAAATCATGGAGAAACTTTATAACTCAATAAAGAATATTGAGTTATGAAAATCCCTTATATTTTAGGTAAGATATCAATTGTAGTCCAAATAAAGGAATATCATGGATAGAAGTGAGTTATCTATGATAAATAATAATTTAATATATTATAAGTAAAGGGGGATTATTTACACCATAAAAAATAATAATGGTGGATATTATCAAAACATAACTCAATAAAGGGTAATAGAGATGAAAACCCTTACCTTTTATTTTTATTTTCCTAAATATACTCTAAAATCATTTATAAAAACAATTACTACATTAATTACTTATTTAATAACTATATTCATTACTATTACCATTTATAGTCCTCTTTTATAATCATTATTTATGTGTGTATATATATATTAATTAGTTATTATCTACTTTCAAAATCAGATGTGGGAAATCTTGATCATTTTGAACTAGCTTCACAATAACGGTTTTGTTCTTCATTATTCTCCCAAATTTAATCATTCCTATATAATACTATAATTTATGTTTTATAATTATTTATAATATTATATTTTCATTTCATAAGTATTTTAGTAATTATCGATGATGAAAAATTCAGTGACGATCTTGTTTTCATATTTTATAAAAAATGAACAGTGATGTAATAATTAATGAGTTAAATGTATATATTACCAATATAAAACCAAAATAAAATATTTATTTCTTTATTAATATCCAATATTAAGTTTCTAATTCCATACTTGATATAAATTTATAGCATCGTTCATGTATGTGTTTAAACTGACACAATAAGAACATAGTACAATCTATGTGTGAGTATGGCTATAAAAGAGAATATTTTTTTATAATATCATAATAGTAATGTATAATGAAATTATTAATATGATATTAAGGTGATGAATCAGAATTTTTATTTTTTATAGGAATATGTTAAATGAAAAAGAATTTGTAAATCATAAATAAATCTCTTTTCCTCTTGGAATGTTCATTTTAGGTGGTTAGTTTTACAATGATCGCTTATTTATAATATTACTTATAGATCAAATAATTTATATTTCAAGAATATAAATCATGTAAATATTTAAATATATATTAACTAAACCCATTTCTATAACCATAATTTATAGGTGGTGATTAAAAATGAAATGTTTTGGTCATGGAAGTGGTAGTCTACGCATGTGCATAAATAATGTTTTCAATTTTTCATGATTAAATGGGATGGTTATCAATATGATAATACCATAAATATAATAAAATTTCAGTATATTATTTATACTGATTTCATTATATACATATGGTTAAAATTTTCTTGAATTAGGGTGAATGGTGAGGATAAATAAATGAAGCTAAAGGGTGAGTAATGCTTTCATTGAGAATTCAGATCTTTTCTTCAAGTATCCATTGGGAATAAAGGACTTGATGCACTTTCATGAGAAAAAAATATGTAAAACGTTTATTGAGTATATATAATTAGAAAATTGGGTATATTTTCATGGGAATTTAGAACTATATATGTGACTTTAAATGGGTGGAGGTGTTCCCCTTTTATAGGTGAAAAAGAGGGACAAATCTTGGGAAAATATTGTTGGGTAAAGGATAAGAATGGTATTGCATGAAAGTTAGTTGATTTAAGTTAGGAAATATTGTTGAGAAAAGTATTTATAAATTTCCCACATATAATGATATTCTATAAGGTCTGTGTTTCAAATTGATTTAGTAAAATTTGACCCACATTAAATTAAACATTTTAACACATATTAATCTTGATTAAAATTTAACCATGGTAATTATTTTAATAATTAAAATATAATATAACACTTGTTAAATAATTTCTATTTTATGAATCTGAATTTTGACACCATTTAATCTAATTCAGTATTTAAATATTTTAAAGTTTTCTTTTAAATTAAAATATAGAATTTTTTGAAAAACTATTTTTGTAGAAAATGTCATTTTAATAATTAAGTGTTATTAATTTTATTTAACATTTATTAACAATTAAATGGTTGTTAATTTATTCTTATATATGTTTAAAAATTATATTGGAGTCTTAATTTTAAAATAGGTCAATTTAATTTAAAATCAAAATATTTAAAGTATCATTCCTTGAACTATAAATGTTTTAACTTGGTAACTAATTGTTATCTTGGTAACATAATTTTATTCCTAAAAATGACCTTACTCTATTACCAAATTTGAAAATTCTAATTAAAAATATTCAAATCATTTTATATGATTCAATTTATAAAAATAAATTTTAATATAAATGCACATAATGAATATATTTTTGTAATAAATAGGTAACTTATAAGAATAAAATAAAGTTATTACTTTATAAGTAATAAATATTGGATAGATATTAACTTATTTTATTTCATATATTATCAATAATTTCCATTTAAACAAAAAATTAACCAAAATAAAATAAAATTCATGCTGCATAAAAATGTGATTTTTTTAGAAAATATATCCTTATGCTTAAATGGTTTTATTTGATATTTAACTATACTAATTGAATTTTACTAATGAATTAGTATTAAAAAGACATTTATTTTTATTTCTATATAAATTTAATATTTTTTTACCTTTATATTTTAGACACCAAATCAACGGATATATTTTAACAACAACATAGTGTTCCATGATTCATTTTGGTTCAATTTTTCATGTGAAGAAAGCCATTGAACACAATAGTTTTTCAAGGGAATATATTCTGAAATCTCGGGGGTGTTACATTATCTCCCCCTTAAACTAATTTCATATTAATAATTTTAATTATCACTTAATAAAAAGATTATTTCAGGGCATCTAAAATATATACATAACTTGTGATATTACTTCTATAGATATATCAACCTTACAAACTTAGAAAAATATTTTTTCCCTACCCTAATATTGGTTTTCTTATCTAACCATTTGATTCAAGAGTTTATCATTATTTAGTTTCAAGATCCATATTATATAATTTTATTATAAAGGGTGTTAATAATAATCCTTTCATTGATAAACTATCCTTAAGTTGGTATGAAATGTGATTTTCTTATTCTAATTAAAAAACTCATCTTAATGAAGGAATGAAAATAAATTACCAAAATAATATTAAATTTATATAAATGGTGGATAAAAAAACTTGCATGAATCATAATCCCAAAAATCTTTAATAAGATTCAAATACGTTGGATACAATAATGATACCACCAGGTTGTTTTATTTCAATAACTAATAGTTAGTGAAAAAAAATGACATAATACATTTTCAAATCTAGAGTGAAGAATAAGTGTACATATTACCACATAATTATAACTATCCAATTTAATAATAGTCATTGAATAGGGTTTTCTTTATTCCCATGGTTTAGGAGTTTGTTGGTTATTATTGTCTACATAATCCCTTGGATTAGTGTATTGGTTTTCATAGTTCCCAAATTACTCACATCTAAACCATCGAATTTCTAGTGGATCCCTAAGAAGAATATTTTTCCCAGTCATGTTAAAAAATATCTTCCTTTTTCCTCTATATATTATGCCTCAATTCCATCCTCTATTATAGATCAAAAAATTTCCAGTTCTTTTGAGACATTCCCTTAGGTGTCTCTTCCCATATTTTTAATATGAAGAAGATTGAATCTTATTTGCTTCATCATATTCATTAGATCAACTTATATGAGACTCTATCCTTCAATTTTTTGGTGTGTTTGGAAACACCAATAATTATACATTATTAATCATAATTATTGATAGATAGTTTGGAAAAATCATATGGTTTCTCATTCCATATCTTATCCCATTTGTTTAATTATTGGGAAAATATTATCAGTGTCCATGGAATCCATTATTAGCTAGGTTACTTCGGGATTAATCCATTACTAAAACCAAAATTGGTTAATTTTAGTGTTGAATAATTAATATCATAATATAATTATCATAAATGGTCTTATAAAAATTCAAACTAAAAATGTATTACTATTTAAAACCATCAAATTAGCTTCCAGTTCAACCTAAATCCTTCTCAGTTAAAAATAGGTTTCTATAGGTTGGGTTCTCTCATACTTATCATCCTAATTACTTAACATAATAAATCCTTTATAGTATCATGTAAAGAGAATTTGATTAACCAAGTATTATCCCCAAGGAGTGTAAAACTAGGTGTGTGGTGGGGCCTCTTTTCTGTACACCAAGAGAAGATTGAGTTAATACCCAACACACCCTTTTCACAATTATTACACCTAGACACATATATTCTAGATCCTACATATACTTATAGTATATAGATAGGGCTATAATTGCTAAAGAACCACGCAATATCTATTTAAACAAATCTTAAGGATGTTATCCTATACTTATACTAATTCCTAAGGTTTTCTATAATGTTCACTCATCCTAATATCTAAAAATAACTAGAACCTACATATGATTCCATATATATTGACACAAACTTTGAACACATGGTATTACATGATTTTATACATAACTTTTCAATAAATATTGTCTAAAGATTGATAAGTCAAGTGTATTTGGAAGAATTAGTAAAAATAGTATCCTGTAACTAAAAAATACATTTCATTCTTGTCCAATGGAAATTATTTTAACTATAATATGAATTGGTTAAACCATAATCAGTATTCAATATCTCCCACAAATCTTCTTTACAAGATAATATTCTAGAAAAAACACACATATTTTTTTCCTTCATTACTTAGATAAATTGAAATATAATAAGGGATGATATCAAATTCTTAGTGAAGGAAAAAATATATCAAAATTTAATTAGGGGTTAGATCATAATAATAAGATAAAACATGAGCAAAGATAAATTTATTATTAAAAAGAACATTGAAAAATAAAAATTTTCCATAAATCATGAAGGAAGGACTTGAATTTTCAAAAGAACAAACATGTACTATGACATAATACTATGAGATAAGCATGGAAACATGATATAAGAAAATTATATCATATGTTTGAAGAATAAAAAATATATATCAACAAAATAAAACATGAAAACATAAGAAAAACTAAAGGATCACTTCCAAGACAATCATAGTATATAGAGTCCCATGGTGGATAGGGTTCACTGCCCATTCCTATAATCATAGTGGATAAATCCCTGTAGTGTATTAGGTTAACTCTATAATATCATATATAACATATCATTAGATATAAATCTTTAACTAATGAATTAGAGGGATATATAATTTTGGGCCCATCGTTCACATAAAATAGTGTGCTTAGGCTAATTTCCCATGCACCATACATGGTATATCATGAAATAAAAACATTACCCAATGCATTAGAGTTATATATAATTCTAGGACCACTTGTAACATTATATTATGTACATTCAAAATTTTGCACCATATAAACATGAATTATTTCATTAAATCATTATTTGATTAAGAATGAAATTTTTTCCATGATTATTTCTATAAAACATTACCACAAACTATACAAAGAAATAAGCTAAATGATTTTAAAAGAACATATCCCCTGTAGGAAACATAGAAGAATGTTGACATATATGAAAAAACAACCTTTCAAAAATAATTCTTCAAATTATACCACAAAAGTATGGATTAATAATTGGATTATTTTATATCATAAGATCAATCCCCCAAAGAATAATTATAAATTATGGTAAAAATGATACTTAATTACCAAGAAAGTAAATAATTTTAAAATTAAAATTAAAATATAAGAGAAATAGTACAGTAGTTTTAGAAAAAAAATATTATCATAAAATAAAATAGTACATTCCAGTTTTGAAAGTACATTACAAAAAATTAAAGCGAAAACTTAGAAAACCTTTTCTTTTAATAGAATATCCAATAATGGATCATTAAAAAAATTTAAAATGTAATACAAAGGAAATTTTTTCTATAATATAAAACATTTAATCATATAAGGAAATACCATTTGATATTTTTAAAAATACATTGGTTGAAAACCCACATCAAATAAAGAGGAAATAAACTTATTTTTGAGAAGGGTTAAAAGGAAATATGATAATAACAAGAGTTAAAATAAAAGGGTCTCAAAATATTATAATAGAACAATGGTAGGAAGAGGAAGATATGGACATGGGGTATAAACCATCATTTAGGATAATGATAATTACACATTACATAGTTGCATTTTAAAGAATGAATATGATTCATCAATAAGGATTATTTTAATCAGCAGTGATCTCTCAAGATAAAAATAGGGTATATCATATCAAATTAAACATGAAACTCAATGAGAAATATTAAAATTAAAGAAAAAATATTGAGTTATGATAATCCCTCATACTTTAGGTAAGATAAAAATCATTATCAAAACCAAGGAATATATTGAATGGAAGTGGTATTTCCATGATAAAAAAAATTTAAGATATAAAAATTCAGGGTTTTTTAGTTACACTATACCAAATAATAATGGTTTATAATATCAAAACATTCCTCAATTAAGGGTGATATAGACATAAACCATTACTTTTTATCTTGTTTTCCTTGAACATACTCTAACATCTAATATAAAATGCTAGACTATATTAATTTATTATTTCAAAACATTATTCATAACAATTACCATTTATACTCCTAATTTATAATCATTATTTATATATATATTAATTAGTTATTATATACTTGTAATATTTGATGTGATTAATCTTGATCATTTTAAACTAGTTTCATAATAGTGGCCTTGTTCTTAATTCTTCTCCCAAAGTTCATAATTTTTTGATCATACTAGTATTTATGTTTTATAATTATTTATAATGTTATATTTCATTTCATAAATATTTTAGTTATTATATGTGATGATGAAGTCGATGATGAGCTTGTTTTGACAATTTATAATAAACAAATAGTTTTATCTTAATTAATGAGTTAAACGTTTATATTAAAAATATAAAAAATCATTATTAACTTATTAATATCATATATTAATTTTTCAATTCCATTTTTGATATAAATTTATTTTATTATTCATTTAGGGGGTTAAACTGGCCCAACCAGAACATGCTATAATATATGTGTGATTATAGTTATGGGAGATATTCTTATATTTTAATATCATCATAAAAAATATATATTGAAATTATTTATATGTTATTATAGGTATTAATAATAATTGGTAATATTTATTAGAAAAAGGTAAATGAAAAAGAAATTTTCACTTACAAATAAATCACTTTTCCTCTTGGTATGTTTGTTTAAGTCAGTTAGGTTTACAATGATGGATTATTGAAAATATTACTTATAGAATTACAAATTAGTATTTCTAGAAAATAAATAATAAAAATTATAACATATTTATTCACTAAATCCATTTCTATAACCATCCTTGAAATTTTTTCATGGAAAATGGAAACTTGTTGTTCATAGAGGTGGTATTCTGTACACATGCATGAGAACATTTTTCTTTTTTTATTGAACGAGAGTGGAATAGTTGATGTTTATATCAATAATATAATAAAATTTTAGTATATTATTTATACTTATATCATTATATACATATGGTTATAATGGTTTTGGATGAGGGTGGATGATAAGTATAAATAAATGAAGTTAAATTATAAGTAAGACTTACATTGAGAATTCAAATCTTATCTTGTAGTATCCTTAAGGAATGAAGAATATAAGGTACTTTTTTATTATAGAGGCTACAGAAT
The DNA here is from genome assembly GCA_963277665.1 of Viscum album. Taxonomy (NCBI): domain Eukaryota; kingdom Viridiplantae; phylum Streptophyta; class Magnoliopsida; order Santalales; family Viscaceae; genus Viscum; species Viscum album. The sequence goes on along the minus strand of OY728126.1, from coordinate 793,875,044 downwards.
GTGTATAATGGATCTATAAGAATAAAATTGGGTTGAGTTTCATGGTAATTTTGAAATATATGTGTGGATTGAAATGGGTGGAAGAGTTCTCCTTTTATAGGTGAAAATATGGAAAAATCTTTGGAAACTATTGTTGGGTAGAGGGTAAGAATATGATTACATGATAGCTTGGTGATTTAGGTAGGTAAATTTTTTTTATACATTTAGTTATGAATTTTGAACCTAAAAATGTTATTCTATAATTTCTTGATTTAGTAAAATTATAGACACATTAAATTACCTACTTTAAACATTATTAATATTGATTAAAATTTAACCATTAAAATTATTTTCTTACTAAAAATATATTATGACCATTAATAAGAAACATATATGTTATAAATAAAAAATTTGACTCCATTTGATCTTTTTTATTTCTAAATATATGAAAACTATCTTTTAACTTAAAGAATAAGATGTGTTAATGGTTCCCTTCTCTCCCGGCTCTCCCCCTCTCTCTCAGCTTCACCTAGGATTTCCTCCCAAAACCCTATGATTCGGGGTCAGCGGCATGTACTAACACCATTTATTCCTACTTTCCTCCATTTATTCCCCTATTATTACCTCCTTAAACCTCTTCCTTCGTGGTGGTGTGGTTTCCTTGGTGTTTGTCTCGTAGTGTGGATTTGTTTCTCCTGACAAAGGTTGTAGCTACTGAAGCACTTGACTGTCTCTTCCCTGCTCTGACCTCACATTCCACCATGCCTCTCCAGGTCGGATCTAGAATGATGGATATGTTATGGTTTTAGGTTAAGCGGTTTAGCAGTTGAGGGTGTTTCAGTTGCTCCTACGCCAGCTCGTTCTTGTATTTGACTTCTTATTTTAGCCTCATTATGCCAATGTTCAGAGCCCTAGGCCATTTAAATCACTGCCCTAACCTTAATCCTCTCCACTAATCTATGTGCTAGATCAGGAGCGGTGGTCCCTTGGAGGTTTTGGGAGGTCGTATTTGGTAGTCGACAGTGTTCTCATCGTGATCTGATTCAGTTTGTCTTGTTTCTCTTCCTCTTTTGAGGTACTAATTGAAATCTTCATGGGTTTTTTGGTTTTTCAGAATTATCCCCCATTGTTTTTGGTGTTGTTACAATGGAGGATGTTTTCCAATTAAAAATAGAATTGTTTGGCTGTTTCTAGTTTGTGATGACATGGTGATGGGGTTTTATAACGGTTACGACAGGCTCTGATGGTCTCCGACGACTGGTGTGGGTTTGGATAGTGAAGACGGAGATGATAAGGATGGTGATGTCGATGGTGGTTCTAATGATGATTTTGGTTGGTGATGGGACTTCACTGACGTGGTTGATGATGATGTCAATTTCTAAGGGAACGATGGCATGTTGGATGATGTGGTTTTGATAGGTAGCAGGTGGTGGCTCGTGGTTCTAAACCTGTGGAAATTTCTCAAAATTTTGAATTCCATGGTTTTGGGTGTTTCATTTTGAATTTTTAAATTTACTACAGTGGTTATTTTTTGATTTTTGGAATAGGTGGTCTGTGGTTTTTTTTATGTGTGGTTCCCACTCATCCTTAAAGTGGCTTTTCAGAAGAAAAAAATGGATTGTTATTTTTAAAGAATGAGACGTGTTGAAAATTTATTTTTATTGAAAAATATCATTTTAATAATTGAGTTTTTATAATATTATTTAACATTGATTATAAATTAAATGAATGTTAATTTAATTTTATATATGTTTAAATATCACATTAGAGACATTATTTTGAAATAGATATATTTAATTTAAAATTATAACATTTAAAAAAATATCATTCCTTGAAAAATAAATGTTTTACTTTGGTAACTAATATTTATCTTGGTAATATAATATTATTCTAAAAGTGAAATTCAAACCTTTACCAAATTTTTAAATTATTATTACAAATATTCAAATCATTTTATGTGATTCAATTTCTGAAAATAAATTTTAATATAAGAATTCATAATGCATAATTTTTTTTAAGAAACATATATCTTCCAAGCATAAAATAATTTTATTACTTACCTATTAATAACTATTGATTTAATTTAAATTATTTTAATGTATATCTTATAATTAAATTCCATTTAAACCATTATTTAACCATAATATAATAAAATTCATAGTTCATGAAAAGGTAATATTTTTAAAATATATATGTTCATTCATAAAATGATTATATTTTTTATTTAGCTATACTAATTAAATTTTAACAATGCATTGTCACTAAAATGAATTTTTTATTTCTAAATGAATTTGATAATTTGGAAACCTCCATGTTTTACCCATAAAATTTATGAAAACATTTTAATGCTTACATAATATTCTATGATTTTTTTTGTTCAATTTTTTGTGTGAATCAAGCTATTGAACATAGATATTTATTCGAGGGAATATATTCTGAAATATAGGGGTGGTACATTATCCCACACCCCAAGTAAATTACACCCTAATAATTTTAATTATCACTCAATAATAATAATATTTAATAGTATTTAAAATATATACATGGATTGGGATATTATTTTTAAAGATATATCAACCTTACAAATGCAGAAACATATCATTTTCCTTATAATATCCTTAACCTTGATGTTGAGTTTTCCTTTAACCATTTGTCCCAATATTTTATCATTATTTGGTATCAATATAAAAATTATATAAATTTTTTTAAAGGTTGTTCATAATCATCCTTGAATTTATAGAGTATCATAGGTTGATATGAAATGTTATTTACTTATTCCAAAAATTAATTTTTTCCACTAAATAGAGAGAGGAAAATAAATTCCAAAAATCTAATTAGATTTATCTCATGGGAGGATAATAATAATTTCTTGAATAATAATACCAAAAATATTGAATAATATTCACATACCTTGGATACCATAATGATACTATTAGGTGTTTTTTTAGTATTTAATAGTTGGTGAAAACTTACATGACAAAAGGAATTCAAAAATCTATAGTAATGAATAAGTGTAACTAGAACCACTTAATTATCAATATCCATTTCAATAGTATAATTTTCATATTTTTTTCCTTATTCCCATGTCCAATGAGGTTTTGTGATAATTTTATTCTTAAACCCTTATATTAGTGAACTGGATTGTTAGTACCCAAATTACTAAAATCTAAAATACTAGATTTATAGTGGATCCTTAAAGAGAACATTATTTTTCTCTATCATTTAAATAAACTCTTCCTTTTACCTCATAATTTTTTGGATTTATTCCCTCCCATACCATAGATCAAGCATTTTACATTTTTTTTGAGATAATCCCATAGGTGTCTCTTCCCAAATTTTTAACATGAAAGATATTGAATCTTCTTTCATTCATCATCTTCATCCCCAAAAATTCCATGAGACTATATCCTTTCCTTTTTGTGTGTTTAGAATCTCAACCAATACCAAATTGTTGATCATAAATCTTGATAAATGGTGTGGTATAACCAAAAGGTTTCTCGATCTAACTCTTATCCTATTAGGTTTCTCATTGGTAAAATCTTCACTTTGTTTATGACATCCATTGTTTATTTGGATCATTCAGGATTTATCAATTTCTAAAAGAAAAAGGGGTAATGTGAGTGATGAATAATTAATATCATAATATAATTATTGTAAATCATCTCATGGAAACTCAATTTCAAAACTTGTTACTCTTGAAAACCATAAAATTAGATTTTAATTAAACCTAAATTCCTCCCAATTCAATATAGATTTATATAGGTAAGGTTCTCTCAAAATTCATATCCAAATTTCTTAACATAATAAATCCTTTATATCATCTTATAAAGAGAATAAGATTAACCAAATGATATCCCCCATGAGTGTCAAACTCATTTTGTAGTTATGCCTCTGTTTTTTGCACCAGCTTACGATTGAGTTAATACCATACATTCCTTTTTTAGGGTTATTACACCTAGGTACATCTATATCAGAGCCTAAATCCACTTATAGTATTCAAATATGGATTTTATTACTATAAAACCACACAATATCTAATTTACCAAAACATAAGAATTTATTCTATATGTATACTTATTCTTAAGGTTTTCTATAATATTCTCTCATCCTAATTTCTAAAAATTACTACAGCATGCCTATGATACCAACTTTAGTGACCCAAGCCTTGAACACGTGATTTTAAATGATTTTATACATAATTTTCTAAAAAATAAAATCCAAGGATTGATATTTATAGCTCCTTTGGAATAATTAGGAAAAAATAACCTTTAATTAACAAAAACCTTAGTATTTCTTATTCAATGGACAATTTTTTACACAATACTATGATCTAGTTAATCAATAATCAGTCTTAAAAATCAACCAAAAATATATTATAAAATATAATATTTTATGCATACCACATGTATTACATTACTTTATTACTTGGGAAAATGGAAACATAAGAATGTGTGATCTCAAATGCTCAGTAAAGGAAAAATACTTATCAATAGGTCATAAAGGTTTATATTATAATAGTATGAGAAAACATGATTAGGGAGAAAATTATTATTAAAAATAACATGGGATAATAATAAATGTCTTTAAATCATAAATGAATGTCATTTAATTTCAAAATAATAAACATATACCATTACATAATATTGTAAGATAAGAATGGAAACATGGTATAAAAATGATATCATATTTTCAAAGAATCATAAATATTTCGAAACAACATAAAAATGACATTATAAGAATAAGTCAAGGCTCATGTCTAGGACCATAATAGTTTAAAAAGTCTCGTGGGTCACTCTCCATTTCAATAAACATAGTAGACAAAGTCTCATAGTGGATTAGGCTCACTCCATATACCTATATATAACATCCCATGAGAGATTATGATTTACCCAATTCATTAGAGGGATATATATTTCTAGTCCCACATATCAAATAACATAGTGTTATTAGGTTAACCTCTCATGCACCTTACATGGTATCCCATGAGATGAAAAAATTATCCATTGCATTGGAGGGGAATATAATTAATGGCCCACCCACCTCATCGTATAATGTACATGTATAAGTGTGTCACATAAAAAAACTTACATTATTTTATCAAAGAATTGTTAACTGAAGAATGAAATATTTTTCAAGAGTATTTCTATAAATAATAACCAAAAAATATCTATATAAAAAATTTGGATGGTTAAAAAGAATATATCCCCATATATTAAACTTAGATGGATGTTGACGTAGATGGGAAAATTCCCATGAAAAAATAATACTTTAAATGATGCCACATAATAAGGGATCAAGAATTGGATTTTTTGATACCATGATTTCAATCCACAAGGGATAATTATAAATAGTGTTTAAAACATGAATAATTAATTTGAAAAGGGTAAATCATTTTGAAAATTAAAATAGAAGATGAACCATAAAATATTTTTAGAAAAAAAATTAACATTATTATAGAAGAAAATAACGGGGGTCACTTTCGAAAGTTATTTAAAAAATATTTAAGTGGAAACATTTAAAACATTTAATTTTAAGGAAATATCCAATATTGGATTATTAAAAATGATAAAAATATTTCCAAGGTAAATGTGGTTTGGAAGATAAAACATTGGATCATAAATGGAGAAACCTTTTGATATTTTTAAAAATACATTGGTTGATAACCCACATCAAATAAAGAGGTAATAAAAATTATTTTTGAGAATGGGTAATAGGTAATATGATAGTCACGATATTTAATTTAAAAGGGTTTAAAAATAAGATATGATAACATTGGTAGGAAGAAAAATGCATGGACAAGGGTGATAAACCATCATTTAAGAGTATGTGAATTATTCTTTAAATAGTTGTATTTTCAAGAAGGTAGAGAATTAATCAATATAGATTAATTGGATCAAAAGTGATCTTCCAATATAGAAATAGGATATTCTATATGAAATGAAAGAGTAATCTTAAGGAAAAACATTATAACTTAATAAAACTAATTGAGTTATGAAAACCCCATATATTTTAAGGAAGATATCTATCATAGTCCAAAGAAAGGAAGCACATAAATGGAAGTGAAGTTTCCATGATCAATAGTAATTTAAGATATTTGAATCTAATGGGTATTAGTTACACTATATAATAGAATAATGGTGTATAATATAAAGGCATTCCTAAATGAAGGGTGATATAGACGGAAATCCCTAACATTTATCTTGATTTCCTTGAGTGCACTCTCACCTTATATATATCAAACATAAATATATTAATTAATTATTTAATAAAATTATTCATAAATATTACCATTTATAATCCTCATTCATAATCATTCTTTATGTATATATATTAATTATTTATTATCTACTTTTAATATCAGATGTGAGTAATATGGATTATATTAAACTTGTTTTGTAATAGCGATGTTGTTATTTATTTTTCTCTAAAAGTTTATCATCCCCAGATAAAATTAGAATTGGTGTTTTATAATTATTTATAATACTATAATTTCATTTCATTTTTATTTTATTTATTATCTGTGAAGATGGAGTCTATAACAAGCTACTTTTGGAAATTTATAACAAAAAAAACGTTGTATTAATCAATGAGTCAAAATAATATATTAACAATCCAAAACAAAAAAAATATTATTTAATTATTAATATCCATTATCATCTTTCCAATTCTATCCTTGAAAAAAATTTATAGCATTTTTCATGAAGGTGGTTAAACTGACCCAACAAGAACATACTACATTCTATGTGTGAGTATGGCTATGGAAGATATTTTTTTGATATAATATCATCATCAAAAAAGTAAAATGAAATTATTTAGATGTTATTAATTTGATTAATTTTAATTGTGAAGAGATATAAGATTAATATATCTGAAAAAATTATTTTTCACTTGTAAATAAATCATGTTTTCACTTGGTATGTTTGTTTTAGGGGATTAGTTTTACAATGATTGCTTATTGTCAATATTACTTATAGAATGATTAGTTTATATTTTAATAATTTGAATCATGAAAATAATAATATATTTATTCACTAAACCCATTTATATAACCATCATTTAATGGTGGTGATGAAAAATAAAACATACTGCTCACGAAGACGGTAGTCTACAAACGCACATGAGCAAGGTTTTATTTTTTTCGATTAAATTAGAGGAGAATGGATAATTTTTATGCCATAAATATAATATTATTTCAGTATATAATTTATACTAATTTTTTTATATACATATTGTTATAATGGTTTTGGAGGTGGGTGGATGAGAAGGATTGAGAAAGGATGCTAAACGGTAAGTAATACTTACATTGAGAATTCAGATCTTCCCTTGAAGTATCCTTTGGGAATGAAGGATTTGAGGCACTTTGTTGAGGATAGAGGCTAAAAAATTTGTATAGGGGGTCTACAAGAAGAAAATTGTTCATAATTTTATGGGAATTTTGAACTATAGATGTGTCTTGAAATGGGTGTAAGTGTGCCCCTTTTATAGGTTCAAAAGAGGGAAAATCTTTGGAAAATAATGTTGGGTAAAGTGTAAGAATGGTATTCCATGAGATTTAGGTGAGTAAGGTGGGAAAATATTTTTGAGACATGTAGGCAATAATTTGAAACCTAAAAAGGTATTTAATATGATCTAAGTGTCAAATTGATTTAGTAAAACTCAAGCCACATTATATTACCAATTTTAACACTAATTAATCTTGATTAAAATTTAACCATGATAATTATTTTATTACTATAAATATAAGATGAAACTTTTTAACAAATTCCAATGTTATTAATCCAAATTTGGATTCCATTTAACCTAATTCATGATCTAAATAAATTAAAATTAACTTTTAAATTGAAACATATAATGTGATGAAAAACATTTATTGTAGAAAGATGTCATTTTAATTATTAAGCGTTCTTAATCTTATTTTAAATTAATTACCAATTAAATGGGTGTTGATTTATTTTATATATATTTTTAAATTATATTAGACACTATATTTTAAAATAGATCAATTGAATTTAAAATCATAATATTTAGAAAAGTATCATTCCTTGAAAAGTAGTTGTTTTACTATGGTAACTAACATTTTCTCAGTAACATAATTTTATGCCTAAAATTGACAATGAACCCATTAAAAAAATAAATACTAATTAAAAATATTCAAAACATTTTGTATTATTCAATTTCTAAAAAACAATATTAATATAAGTGCACATCACTATAGTAAAACATCGATTTAGTGGCGGTTTGTGACGGTTTTCAAAACGGTCACAAAATGTTTTTTGGGATAAAATTTAGTGCCGGTTTTTTAGCAGCATTTTTAAAAACCACCACTAAATGTTTATAAAATAGTTTTTATAGTTTTTAAAAAAATTAAAAAAACTTACTTTTTTTAGAGGAGGTTCTTTCAAAATCAACGCAAAATTGAAGGAAAATTTTAAAAAAATATATTTAATTATTAATTATTATTAATTATTTATTACTTAATTTCATATATTGTTTATTATTTATAATTTTAATTAATTATAATGTATCATTTAATAAATATTTATAATTATTCGTCAATAATAATTTTAAAGTAAAAACAAATCTTTAATAAGTTTAATATCAGACTTTGGTATCAAATGACCATAACTTTTGATGTGAGGGTTAGTTTTATCTCCACAGCTAGTCAAATCAAAGCTTATGAAATTATCTAAAATAAAATTAGATTTAAATTTTATAGTAATTAAAAGAATAAAATTTTTTATAGTTTTAAGAACAATTGGAAATTGAACTCAAACTTCAAACGGCCATAACTTTTGATCTGGGTGTGCGTCTGGCTCTACCACATATCAAATTGAAGCATGTGACAAGCTATACACCCTCAATAATATAGTTAAACCCTTTTCACATTTTTTGATGCCCAAAAAGGCCCATAAGGCCTCTAGAACTTAGTTTTTATTTGGGATACCCAAATTTTTTAACATTCGATGGATTTTCATCCTCATTTAAGGGGGTCTTTTGCCCTTTTTTGGTGGGAACAGAATTTATTCCCAGGGATTACATTCATAATGATATTATGATTTTGAAAATTTATTGGTATTCACAATTTAGTTTTATTTATAATTAAATATATGCATATTTTTTTATATTTACGGATAATAAATCACTTGTATATATATATATTTACATAGAAATGTATTTTTAAACTTATAAACAATATAGAAATAAATATTTATTATTCATTTCATTTAAAATAAATAATTTTTTACTTTATTTACCTTATAAAAATGCATTAATATGTATATATATTCCTATACATGTAATATTAATATATAAATATGTGTGGCTCAATAAAAAATTATATTTATGTGTATATTCTAATATATGTAAATAAATACATATATATGTAAATATTTTTGTGTATAAATAATATATAAATGTATTTTTATATAAATATATCATTACCATTAAATATAGTACATAAATGAATTTATAGTAATACTATATAAATATATATGTATACACATATATAAATAATGTTTATATATATATATGTATGTGTATTGATAAACAGATATATATTTATATTTATATTCTAATATATGTAAATGAATATTAATATATAATATATTTAAATAAATTTAAGTATATATATATCATACACATTTGATGAGATTTTATCTTCATTTAAGAGTGCCTTCATATGATTTTTATTTCATTTATGATTTTATTCTATTGATTTACATTCCTATTGATTTGATGGTGCTGCAATTACTGTTTTTTCTCCTCTTTTGGTAATTTATTATTAATTATATATATTTGTTTATATGAATTTATGAATATTTGAGTAAATATTTATACATATTTATATTTTAATATTTTAATATCATATATGAGTAAATATATATATATATAGGAATTTATATTTACTTCTATTTATATATATACATATATATATATATATATATTTATATTGATATACAATTATATATATGAGTGTGTTTATATGTATTTATGTAACATAAATGTGTCTTTATGTATATCTATATAAATTTTATAATATTTATATATAATTATAAATATTTATAACCATTTATTATTTATTATTTATTATTTATTATTTATTATTTATTATTTATTATTTATTATTTATTATTTATTATTTATTATTTATTATTTATTATTTATTATTTATTATTTATTATTTATTATTTACTATTTATTATTTAGTATTTACTATTTATTATTTACTATTTATTATTTATTATTTATTATTTATTATTTATTATTTATTATTTATTATTTATTATTTATTATTTATTATTTATTATTTATTATTTATTATTTATTATTTATTATTTATTATTTATTATTTATTATTTATTATTTATTATTTATTATTTATTAGTTATTACTTATTACTTATTATTTATTACTAATTATTTATTAATAATTATTTATTATTTATTATTTATTATTTATTATTTATTATTTATCATTTATTATTTATTATTTATTACTTATTATTTGTTATTTATTTTTTATTTATTTTTTATTTTTTCAATTATTATTTATTTACTTAATATTTATTATTTTAATATTTATTTATTTTTTAGTTTTATTTATTGATTTATTATTATTAAATTATTAATAAAAATGTATTTAATATTTTTTATTTTTTATTTACTATTTATTATTTGTTATTTGTTATTTATTATTTATTATTCGTTATTTATTATTTATTATTTATTATTTACTATTTATTATTTATTAATTGTTATTTATTATTTATCATTTATTATTTATTATTTATTCAATTATTATTTATTATTTTTTATTTATTTATTTATTTATTTATTTATTTATTTATTTATTTATTTATTATTTTAATATTTATATGTTTTTATTTTTTATTTTTTGATTTATTTTTATTATTAAATCATTATTAAATAATACTTTATTATTTATTTATTATTTTTTATTTATTATTTTTTATTTTTTATTTCTTATTTCTTATCTATTATTTCTTATTTACTACTTATTATTTTTTATTTTTTATTTTTTATTTTTTATTTTTTATTTTTTATTTTTTATTTTTTATTTATTATTTATTATTTATCTATTATTTATTTATTTTTCATTATTAGTTTATTATGTTAATATTTTATTATTTTGTTAATTCTATATTATTATTTCTTATTTCTTATTTCTTATTTCTTATTTATTAGTTAATATTTATTATTTATTATTCATTATTTATTATTTATTATTTATTATTTATTTTTATTATTTATTTTATTATTTATTATTTATTATTATTATTATTTATTTTTTATTTTTTATTTATTATTTATTTCTCATTTATTTCTAATTTATTTATTTATTATATATTTATTCATTATTTGTTTATTGTTTATAAATTAATTATTAATTATCAATTATCAATTTTTAATTTATTTTTAATTTTTTATTATTTTATTTTTATATTATTAATTTATTATTAAGGTATTATTAATTACTAATTTATTTTATATTCATTATTCATTTATTATTTATCTATTCATAGTTTATTATTTATTACTTATCATGTGTTATTTATTAATTTATTATTTAGTTATCATGTATTAATTTATTTTTTAGTTAATTTATTATTTATACATTGCTTATATATTATATATTATATATTTTATGTTATATATTTTATATTTTATATTATTTATTATTTATTATTTATTATTTATAATTTATTATTTGTTATTTGTTATTTGTTATTTGTTATCTTTTATTTGTTATTTTTTATTTGTTATTTACAATTTTCTATTTACTTTTTACTATTTACTATTTACTATTTACTATTTACTATTTACTATTTACTATTTACTATTAATTATTTGTTATTTATTATTTACTATTTACTATTTATTATTTATTGTGTATTATTTACCATTTGTTACCATATTATATATTTATTAATTTATTATTCATTTATATTCTATTTATTAATTAGTAATTTGTAATTAGTAATTATCAAATATTAATAATTACATATTATTTAATGATTATTAATTTTTGATTATTGATTAATCATTATTGATTAATAATTATTTATTAATACTTATTTAGTTTGTATTTATTTGTTATGTATTATTTTTTCAATATAAATATATATAAGTATATTAAATTCTATGTATTCATCACATAGAGAGTATGCTGGATTGATAAAGTCATTGGAGAATAAGCATGAGGTAAGATGTTCAAATCTTTCCCAACACAGAATTTCTATATATGACATGGGCATGGTAATAATGGCGCGAGCATGTGCATGGACCTGGGCATGAGCATAGTAATAATAAATAATAAATAAAATAAAATAATTAATTATGAATGTTAAAAAATTAAATTGTTTATTTGTTTATGAAAATAAAAAAAAATAAAAAAACTGGCGTTAAATCATTCTGCAACGGTTTTGAAAAACCGATGCTAAATCATTCTATGATGGTTTTGAAAAACCATCACTAATTGATTACAAACACACGATTTAGAGATGGTTTTCCAAAAGCATCACAAAACGATTTAGCGGTGGTTTAAACCGCCACTAAACACCAATTTTGGTGTAGTGTATAATGCATAAAAAAATTAGAAACATGTATCTTATAAGCATAGTAATAACTATTGGATGGATGTTGACTTATTTTATTCTATATATTATCAAAAAATTCCATTTAAACCATTATTTAAATATAATATAATAAATTTCAAGGCATATAAAGAGGAAATTTTTTAAAAATATATATTTTTAGACATAAATTGATTTTATTTATTATTTAGATATACTAATTTAATTTTATCAATGCATTAATATTGAAAATGACATTTATTTTTTCTTCTAAATATATTTTATAATTCAATTACCTCTATATTTTACCTGCAAAATCAATGAATATATTTTAATAGGTACATAATGTTCCACAATTTGTTTTAGTTTGGTGCTGTTTGTAAAGTAAGCTATAAAACATAATATTTATTTAAGGGAATGTATTATGAAAACTAAGGGTGTTACGCTCAGGGTATCTATCCACCACAAATAGAAGATGTACATCCAAACCCCATTCAATGATATCGAGGAGTAGATTGGAAGGATAACATGAAAGAGACCCTACTACTAGGATAACCATACCTACCCTACCTGGCTTGGGATCCCACCCACCATGAAATACGAGAGTGTTCCCATTAGTAGATATAAATAGCACCTTGAAAAGGTATAATTCAATATGAACTTTAATGCACCCCATGTAATCAATTCTAAATATAAATTCAAATATTTCTAGATCCATAAGTAAGAAATTACAAACAACCTCAGTATCTTCGATGATCATACGACACTTAGAGAACTTGAAGTAATACTTTCTCTTCTTTACCAATGGAGTGGAAAGATCCATTATATAAGGCATCAACTCAAACCATAGCACAAAGGAACCAGTAAACTTATTTGAAATAAATTAATTATATGCACCTATTTCTATAAAATCAAATACCATAAATGAAGAAATAAACATCATACCTTAGATGGTTACTGGCCCAATCTTTTAATCCAGTTTTAATTCTCTTTCATGTACAGACTCCTAGATTTGGGTCCTCACTAAGGTTTCCTAGTGGAATGAGAGTCCATTTTCACTTATGAATGAGATCCCACCTTCTTTGACACATATTATTTTACATGGGGTCCTCTTGTATGAGAAGAACCCACTTTACTTCCCTAAGAATGGTACCTAAAATATTGTTGAACAAGTACTATGAGCTCTCAGTGGAAAGTCTTAAAGGACTCCTAGTAGGCATATTTAGTAATCCATTGCTTCCGAAATTGATAACATATAACTAGAATTCATCCAAAGTAATCCATTAGAGTATATTTAGAGGGTCACTTTAGACTCTCACTACTACCCTGTTGTGACAACTCACACCACTTATTTTTCCCTGATGAGGAACTCTAGATCCCACTCATGACAGTAGTGGCGTGGATCATACAAGTCAATCTTGTTATTTCTATTTCATCCATAGACACATTATCAACCACTACTCTATATGTTTTAAGACATGATATAATAATCTTGGACATTATTTTTGGCTTCACTCCCATATCAAAGCAACACGCTATTAAAATATTCATTCGCAAGGGTCATTAGTGAGAGATAAATAAACTTTAAAAACTGATTATAATATTCCATTACAGATCATTCCCCCTACACCAAATCCATGAATTAACTTTCCTTTGACACTTTTAGAGTCTTTGATTAGAATTTCTAGTTAAAAAACTCCTTGAACTTAGTTTATGTGATCACTTTGTGAAACATAGTTAGAACCATTGTGTCACATTGTCTTCAATTTAACACTCCCAACATACAATCCACAAATCCTAACTTTAATGCCTCATGGATTTGGAGGAAACAAAAAATATGATAAATTATTTTTAACCATTCTTTAAATTCTTATGGCCTTTGATCACCTTGGAAGAAATGTGGATTATACTTTGTGAACTCCTTGGAACGATCTTTCAATCATACTTCCCATGGATCACCACATTTTCTAAGATAATAAATATTTTTTATCACATAATCAACTATATTTGGATCAATGGGAGGATTATTTGGTAGAGTATTCTCCATGACTCCCTCTTTCCGATTATTAGGGTCCTTTTTAGGTGGAATATATTAGACACGTGAAAGGTGAAAAACTTATCAAAATGAAACGTCAATAAATAAAAAATAAACAAAATACAAAACCAGAACGAAAATAAAAATATCTCAATCCTATCAAATTACTTTCAACTAAAAATCAAACAAATAAAAAATATCAATCACCACTTGTAACATGAGGTTCAACACAAAGAAGAGCTATCCAGACACTCCCCTACACCCTTCACTTGAGTCCTAAAGGTCTTACCTAATGCTACCACACTTCCCTATATATCAAGAGGGGGTTCTGATAATATTTTGTAACAAACCAGAGTTGGCCAACCTACCATGTTGCCTCGTTCGGCACACCACAAGGCCTAAGGCACATTCCCAATCACCTAGGGATAAAGACTAACACCAGGGTATTAATGATAACTTATTTGTAATAATTTAAACCTTAGAATACAATAAAAAACACTAAGGATTACATCTAATAATCCAACATGACTCATCTATATATTGTAAATCCACATGAACTATACATAGATACAATAAATAGATATCATTCCAAGAGGAGTATAAGTAGCAGCATAATAATAACCCATGATAAATAATGAAATGTTACCAAATGAGACACACTAAAACATCACATAAATATATATGAACCCCAAAAATATATTCAAGGATGAGTGGGTTGATACATAAAAAAACCAAACCAAAAAAATGATCTTGAAAATTTCAAATCAAGTTATTTTCATATACCCTCATCCACCACTAAACCCATAACACGAAAGGAAATTTAAGAATCAAGAATATATACTTTGATATGTGAATCATATACCTTTACCTATAAAAGATAAAACCAAGTCAACATATACCCAAATGTATATCTAGGGTGATAATTAATTCCTAATAGGATACCACCATGAATTTACACATCACTTTTCACAGTGTAGTCCAAATATTTTAGTTTGAAAACAATGTTTTAAAAATAATTTATTTAAGAATAATTTATAAATACTTTGGTTTTAGAAATAAAATATATAAATCATAAATAATATAAAAATCATAATCTCAGGTCATAACAGAAGGAAATGAGTACAAAGAAACAATATCATAACCAATCATAAGTGAAAAAATTAATATAATCACATCTCGACTTTATTTGTATCTTTGAAATATATGGGATTTAAAATCTATAAGTTCTAGGGTATCATGGAATTGGTTATATAAAACTAACCATAATATATCATCCTAAATAAATTATATAGCTCGGGGAAAATCTTAACTTGATTATGCCTAAATCTAGGGTAGCACCAATCCTAAAACCACACACCAATGGTATCCCATGTGCAACCAATAACCATATTCACAACAATCAAACAACCCCATGATCAATAAATCAAGTTTCAACCAAAATCACCATTCAAAAATATCTTTGAAATATCATTTTTATGAAATATTTTTCTTAAAAACATTTTATCAAATAATTTGTATAAATAAAACTTATTTCTAATGTAAAACCTAGAGAAATCAACATTTTTATAATATAATCTTAGAACAATAATAAATACATACATGATATCCGTAAACAATTTAATTATAGAATAAAATATCCATTTAAAAAGGGTAAATATCGATAAAAATGGAATTATAAAGGACAATTTTAGATATATAGAGACACATACCTCAACTCATTGAAACATCTTGGTAATTTGAGAAAACCACTCAAACGAGGAGGAAAGATCCCAAAAATGGAAAGTAGAAACACTACATCACAAAACTCCACCATAAAAATTCAAGTAACAAGAATCCTAGGATACTGTAACCTTATAGAATAATATATAACCAAGATAATAGGGTATAAAACCCAATAGATAAGGAAAGAAACACTTATCAAGTGTTATCTTCAAGTTACAAGGTGAAATATCACCAAAATCAACCCAATGAGAAAAATGAAATGGAATTTGATGAGGATTAGAGGATCAGAGTTTGCAATGGGATGAAAATGGGTGGTATAAGGGTTAAATTAAGTGAGTAGAAACTTTTAATAGAATTGATAGTAGAGTTCATGACATGTACCACCTTGTTCATGGTTTGAATGCCCTTTCTAGAACCCCTACCTAACTTAATAGATAAATTCATGGTGTGAAAATATTATTCACTTCATGAACCACTTGTAGTCTAGTATTGAATTCCAAACTAGGTTAGTTCACAACGTGGCCTCCGTGGTCATGGATTGAACCAATCGGCAGCCAAGAGTTGCAGTTCTCTAACTATCCAAGAACCCAAAAAACACAAAAGAAATAAAAATAGAAAAACTTGAATAAATAAAATAATTGCATACCTTAAAATGAAATCATAAGGGGTGTCACAAGATCTCCAAGTGAGAGGGGACTTTTTAAGTGAATGAAAGACCCAACTACAAAGCCCTGGTGACCTCATGATTGACCATGAAATTCTGGAAACACCCCCAACTCTAGTAACCCGGGTCTAGTGTTTAATTTATGAAATTGGTACAAGATAAAAGATATCATATCACCAAGTATCAAAAAATTTAATAGTATTGGGAGTTTATATACATACATTATTTATATATTACATTGAAAATATAAATAAAAACTTAAAAACTCCATAAAAAATTTCTTATTTCTTTTAGTACATCCTTGGATTCATTCAATGATCCCTTCTTGGTACCCTAGGGAACGTAAATGGAATAAAAGAGTGAGATCTTATGTCTAGTAAGGGGAAGCGTACAATAAAAGCTATCATGGATAAAAAATGCATAAACAATGTGGTAGAGTGAATAATAAATAAATATTCCATATAATCAATAACATGATCATGAATGATATCCATTGATAACATAGTATTTTAAATAATCACATGGAAAATAATAACTGATTTTATAGTGATGAAATACATAATGCCAAACAAAATAATCTTACCATCGATTCATTATACAATGATATCATTATCTTACCATCAAGACTATATTTCATGAACTCGTGACGTTATTAGCAATACCATGTTATGTGACATCGATACTTTATTATCAAGGACTCATTCCAATGAATCACGATCCTACCTCTAAGGCCCAATTTTGAGGAATTATTAATAAATAGGCATGCATACACCAAATACTGAAACCTTTTTTCTAATGCGACATACCAATATACCAAGTAGATATATAATTCCCAACCCCATCAATCACTTAATTAAGTCTAATAAATTCACCATATGAAATAAATTAATAATAATAGAATGAATAGTCTACTTGCCTTAGTAATTAATAATAATTGGTATTGGAATAATAAAGATACAGGGTGTCAATACTTTCCCAAGTTGATAAATATAATAACAAGATCATTATCAATCAAAATAAATAATTTTTATAATATCATTAGATCATATCACCAGTAAAACATGAGAAAATTTAATGGATGTTCAAATAGATGAAAAACACCTTTATAAGAGCATTAAAATTTTACTTAGAGAAAAAAGATTAATTTCCCTTTATATTTTTTATAACATTTTTATAAAAGATTTTATTAAGGAAATAGAATATAAATATATTTAAAAAACCATAAAAAAATTTATAGGAGGTTTCTTAAAGAAAACTAAAAAAATATGTGGGGAAATAAATTAGTATAGAAAATGTTTAAAGAATATTGCTTTCACATTTTATAATGAAAGTAGAAGTTAATCTAAAATAAAGCTACAAGTCACTTTTAATTTCCATTTTCAATAAGATGAAAATAATACATTTTAAAAACAATCTTCAATATATAAATCTAAAAAAATGTAATTTTGAATAGAAATAAGGGCTAAGTTTACAAATTTGAAGTGTAAGATAAAATATATGAACACAAATAATATTTCAAAATATATATTTTGAAACCCATGCCATTAAAAGTGTAATAAGAATTCATTTTTCAAATAGGGGAAGTGAAATATGAATATCATAAGAAATAAAAAATATTTTAATTTTAAAATAATAAAGTAGAACATCGGTGGGAAGAATAAAATGGATATGGAGGATAAAGTTTCATTACCAAAAAGAATCAAGATTAGAAAAGAAACCCTTAAAAATTTGGTAAATTTTGAATCAAAATACCTTAAAAGAGAAAAACTTGTAATAGAACTTTAAAAACCATGAATAATTATATTTAGATTAAAATATTTCAATGGGTGGTATATAAACCATTTAAATTAAAATAGTTTCATAATACAAAACATTCCTCAAATAAAAGAATTTTAGATGAAGAATAATTAACTTTTACTCATAAATTTCATGAAAAATATTTAACATATTATATAACAAACATAACCATATTAATAACTTATTTTAGAACATTATTCATGTCTATTTACTTTTATATTATTTAATTATACTTATTCACTTTGTATATATTAGTTAATTAATTTTTATTTTCATTATTAGATGTTAGCAATTTCAATTATTTCATATGTGTTTTTAAAAAAACAATCATACCCTATTATTTGATAAAAAGTTAATAATCCCAAAATTATTAAAGATATTAGAATATTTTCTTAATTATTTATGAATTCCCATTCTTTTCTAGTGATTTAATGGGTATGGTTTGCAAAAATGTAATCCCTGATGAGTTTGTTTCAGGTAATTTATTGATATCAACAGATAACTTTATAAAGACTTTTAATCCTTATATTTTAATTAAATAATATTATTCATGAAATATATTAATACTAAATATCACATGTATTCATAAAATAATTTTTTATAACCATTAATATGTGTCGGTGATAAAAAAAATAGAACACATCACTTTATAAAGGTGATAGTCCGCACTTACACATGAACGAAACTTCAATTTTTCATTAAAAAAGAGGAAGATAGAAAATAGTTTATATTATAATAATCCAAAATATTTTATAAATGTTATATTTTTTAATTAAATACTATTTTATAACCATAAATTTAAGGTTTTTATGAAAAATGAAATGTGTTACTTTGTGGATGCGGTAGTATGCATGTACGCACAAATGATGTTCTCAGTTTTCTATAAAAGTGGTAAGTGTAGATAAAGGATATAAAATTAAAATAAAAAAAATATACAAAAAATAATGATTTAATTATATTATAATGTGTAAAATATATTTTTAGGAGAAATATATATAAGTAAAATGATAATAAGTGATTATTACACACATTGAAAATTTGAAAATTCTCTTGGATGGCCTCTTGGAAATGGAGGATTTAGGGAATTTCATTGGGTAAGGGGTAATACAAACATGTGATAGGGATATAGGGGAAGTAAAATTGTAATATTTTTAATATAAATTCAATTTTTTTTAGTGTATATAAATGGGAAGTGGATGTATCCTTTTATAAGTAAAGGGACTGGCATTTTTGTAATAATACAAAAGGAAAAGTCACTATTTAAGGCAAGTGAGTCCAAAATTTGAAAATAATGGAAGTGTTTTGAGGATTTGGTATAGAAAATCCTTCAACCAAAATTTTAACATACATTTTGAGTAATTTTAATCTTTTTCTCCTTAGTCTTAACTTTAACTATAATTTACTTTTACTCTGGTAACTCATTTGTTAACCTCACCAATTCATTTTATTGAAAAAAATTAAAATTCACCTTAATAAATAAGTTGGATATTATTATTTAAAATATGAAATCAATTTCTTAATATAATTTTTTAAAAGTGATAAAAATTAATTTTGAAATAATTAGTGTATAATACATAAAAACAGTTTTCAGAAAAAAAATATTACTTAGGTTGAAAAATGTTAATTATAGGTTTATAAATTAAGCTTAATGTTTCGTGTGTATAATTTTAATTATTAAATACATATTTAAATAAAATGATATTTTCACGAGATGGATTCTTTTTAATGTCTTTCATGTCTTGTGTTGTACACTACACGAAGATAATCTTGTGTTATACGCAACAACAACTTAGCTTGTGGTATACGCAACAGTATCCTTGGCTTGTGTTACACACAATTTCAATTTAATTGATAGAATTAATTTCAATAAAGACTAAGTTTAACTGAACATCTAAATATTATTATGTTACATTATAAATTAGTCATTATAATAGCAGATATGAATAGTATTAACTTTCTTCTTAAAAAATTATTTAAATGCAAATAAGTGGATTTATAAAATAATAAAATCACTATTTATAGATTTAATTAATGAAATATATATGTAATATATTCAATATAATTATTAAAGATAATATTATGTTTTTTATATACATGATATAAGAAAAAATTAAATTTTTCGAATAAAAGAAGTATTTTTCAAAAAAAATACACTTTTGCCACCATTTGATGATGCACCCATTTTAAATCTAGTTTTTGACACTTTTTTATATTCAATTTGACAAAATAAACTTAAAATTTGAAATCAGGGTATCAAAATTTACTTTGGTTGGATATTTATTATTTTTCTGATATGTTTCATGTTTTGATGAGTAGTAAAAAAATAATGCATTTTAATTGAAAACTACTTTTTCGTTAAATTTATTTATAGTGTTAGATTATATATTTGAATGGTTTTAAAGTATAAATATATTATATTTTTATAATTTAATATAATTTAGGTAATTTACATTAATTTTACATTGAATTTAGATGTAAAAACATTTCAATCGTTTGTATGTTTTAACTTTTAAAACTCATTTTCTCATTCCGACAATAGGATTAATTTTAAATTAATTACTACAACTTCTATATTTTTTTATTTTGAAAAATGGATTCCATAATTTGAATCAGTGGGTCCAAATTATTTAAATATATTTCTTTTATTTTTTGGCATTATCAATAGTAATTTCAGTAATTTTTTATTAATACGGTAAAAAGGTAACTCAGTTAATTAAATGTAAAAATAATATTATAAAATTACCCTAACACTTGTTGTCACGAACCAGCCCAGGTTGACCCTGAACCAATCACCCGAGCCGGTCCGCGGCAAATCTCGAGAGGCATTCCCGATCCTCCCGGGATGGCGACAAGTGCCAGGGCATCATAAAGAACACATGAGAACGATTTCAGCCCAAACTGAAAACAGGATCGAAAGAAAGAATATAAAATAAACAAACATACAAACACTAAAGACATAAACAAAACTACACCACGACATACCTCCATGTGACCTCGCGGGTCACCACCCAACTAAAACCAACGTCGCTCTCTCACTGAGCGACTTAAGCCAGGAAAACCTGAACACAAGGAACCTGCAACTGAAATGGTAAAAGATAGGCGTGAGCACAAAAGTACTCAGTAGGTGAGACCAACAACAAATCCCAAAGCACTGCCAATAAATAAAGAATCTACAAATTCCAGGTTTGAACTACAATGTATAAAAGTAAGCTTTTATACTGTTTCACTTGAAAATCTAAACACGAGCCATTACCCTTATTCCTTTTCAAAAGTTGAATTTCTTTTCATTGATTCTAAATTTTTTCTAAAAGATAAAGAAGTGTTACATTTTCAATTTTACTACACAAGAGAAAAACACATTTTTCATTTGAAAACCATTTCCACAAAGTAACCAGTACAAGCTGTAAAGAAGAACTGAAAGTAAACATGCAGGGAAAAACAAGTGCAAGTGAAAGTAAACCAGAAGTCGTAAGCAATAACCATGGGCGATCCTAAACATCCCTAGAAAACCCCTGGACGTACTCGGGTTCAGACTACCTGTCGGCATGGTACTCTATAGTCAATAACCAACTGGCCGCCCTAACAGCCAACCAGTGGCACGCCCCACAAGGCCTTACCTACCAAGGGGGGACTAACCCGTCTAATCGGGGTTAGCCAGCAACTGTCACTCGATTCTCTAAAAGACGCCCAGGAACCCACAGTAGTTTTAATGATACTGTGTAAGTGGGAGGCCCTCGCACGCGTGACTCATCTCACCGCACTTGCTAACCCCTTACACGGACACCGCTACACGACAACCCTCGAAGGGAAGTCCCTCTATAGAGATGCCCCATAAGTGCGTATATATATAAGTAGTCAGTTCACAATTAACAAAGTGCCAACCAGGCTGCCACATCATTTACATTTAAACCAATTAATACCAAAGCATTTCAAAAGGGATATGACACATTCCATTTCATTGAAAACCAGAAACACACTTGCTTTACAAGTAGAATCATTTTCCAATATCCAAACTCACCCCACTTTTATCAAGATCCAACCGGGCCTTTAATCACTTTTTGAAGGAATAATATTTCTCAAATGAAAACCAAACTTTTAATCACGCGTCAAAGGAAAACATTTTTCAACAACCAAGAACCACAATTAAAGTTTTAAAAATCGAGTTTAAAGGTCATACGGCATTTCCCCAAATCAAGGTTCTAAGAAACACCTTTTTTTCACAAACAATACACCTACTAATTTACACACACCAAAAACATTTCAAAAAACAATTTCACATTTCATAAAGAACCATTTAGCAATATTACCATGGAAGCACATAATTGAAACCAAGAAAACACTTTCAATGAAACGCTAGAATTAAACAGCTTTCATTTATCAGCAGATCACCATACTATAAATATCTACTTAATAATACCTTTAAATTTACTGAAACTCAATAAAAAGACAAGGAATAAATAGATTCTAAATTTAAAGGCGAGTGCAATGGGAGACCTACCTCGAATCGGAACGAAGAATGACACGGCGCAAATCTCCCGTTGCGAAGAAGGGCGCATTGTATTGCGCCATCAAACAGGTCCTAAAACAGTAGACCGTTAAACGGGTTCAACAATATTAATAACATAATATAAATAACCATAATAAAATTTTAATATCAGTAATAATATAATAATAACATAGTCATAATAATAATTACAATAACATAATGAGAATAATAATAACAACTTAATAAAAATAATGATAATGATATAATAATAATAACAATAATAATATGACATAATTATAATATTATCATAATCATAATAGAAATATTAATATAATATAACAATAATAATAATAATAATATTATTAATAATATATTATTAATATTAATAATAATAATATAATAACATAATATAATAATAATAATAAGAATAAAATAATATAATAATAATAATAATAATGTAGTAATAATAATACAACATCAAAATAATAATAATAATAATAATGTAATAATAATAATAATAATATAATAATAATAATAATAATATGATAATTAAATAATAATAATTATTATTATAACAATAATGATAATAATAATAATATTATTATTATTATTATTAATATGTTAGTAATTATAATTATAATAATAATAACTTCATAATATTAATATGATAACAATAATAATAATAATAATGTAGTAATAATAATAATAATAATAATAATAATATGATAATAATTATAATAATAATAAATATAATAGTATGATAATAATTATAATAATAATAGTAAAAATAATAATATAATTATAATTATAATTATAATAATAATAATAATAATAATAATAAGATGACATCAATTATAATAATGACATAATAAAATAATATCACAATTACAAAAATAATAAAACAAAGGTGGGGGGTGTCGACAACTCACCAGGTGCGGCCGGTGGCAGGACTGTGCAGGGAGGAGGTCGCACGATGGAGGGCACCGGAGTGGGAGGCCGCAGGTGCCGGAGGTCGGCGCTGGAGGAGAGCGCAGGAGAGGCCGGACGGGAGGTGCGGTCGGCGAAGGAAAGCCGGGAAGGAGGTGGTACGACTCGGGCAGGAGGGTGCAGGAGGGGAGCGCAGCTAAACCGGGACGGGAGAGGTCACCGGAGAGGAGAGCACCGATGAGGGAGAACAGTTGGAGGTGCGACGCGGGGGTGCGGCAAAGCGGAGGGTGGTGGTGCGGTGCCGGAACGGCGAGGCCGGAACGGTGGAGGGATGCGCAGGGCGAGGCCGGAACAACGGAGGGATGCGCCAGAGATGGAGGTGGTGTGGCGGTTCGGTTGGGTTGGAGGTGTTGGTTGTAGGCCGCAGCGAGGTCGGGGGAGAGGAGGCCGGCGGAGGAGCACCAGAGCGGGAGGCCGCAGACGCCGGAGGCAGGAGGCAGGGCCGGAACGGGGGTGAAGCGGGACGCCGGAAATGGGCGGCGGGCTGAAGGAGGGAGGCGCGCAGAGGGGCTGCGAGAAGAGAGAAGGGAGAGGGGGTTGCGGGAGAGGGGAGAGAGAGAGAAGAGAGAAAGAAGGGAGAGAGTGAGGGAAGAGGGGGCGGCGGCGGGAGTAGGGTTAGGGCAGGGTTAGTTTTAGGGTGTTATAACATATATATATATATATATATATATATATGATAAAAATAATAATTATTATTATTATAATAATAATAATAACATTATAATAATAATGTTAATAAGTATAATAATAATAATAGTAAAACATTATAATAATAATAATAAAATGTATAATAATAATAAAACCTTTTAATATTAATAATAATAATAAAACGTTATAATAATAATAATATAAAAACTGTATAATAATGATGATGAAACTTTATAATAATAATGATAATAATGATAAAACTTATAATAATAATAATAAAACTTATAATAATAATAAATGATAAATTAGCTAATTCTAATAATAATTATTTTGATAAAATATTTAAAATAATAAAATAATTTAAAGATACTACACATATATATATTTATACATATATAGATATATACATAAACATATATAGACCTATATGTATATATACATTATTATACATATATATATAAAACATACATAAACATATATAAAATAAAATTAACTATCATATTAATAACACAACTTAAATAGCGTTAATAATAAAATATCAACATAAAAATTATAATATTTAAACATGCCGGGTGAACACACGGTCACCTGGGCTAAACGCACGGTCACCGCTAACGATGCAGTGACCGCGCACCGGCGCGAAACCGCCAACGCAATTAAACTTCGAAAAATTTAAACCGGGACTAAGAAAGGAGAAAAAAATTTCGTACATCCGCGGTTGGGGTGTGGAAATTCTCCCCACCACAGACACTTTCTGCCCCCAGAAAGTCACCAGGCCAAAAGTCGGTCAAGATTTAAGTCCATGCCCCAACGGAACTAAAGGAACCAAAGAAAACTGATAATCTTGGGAATGACCTTACTCTACACAGATCACACCCGACCGATTCAAGAGAAAACTGAGGTTCGAGGTTGAGGGGAGAACACGAAGGGGTTCTCCCCACCACAAGAGCTTAACTGGTTCGAAAATTTAACACCCAAAACATATTACCACATAGATGAGGGTCCAGTGCGGGAACTCATAACCGATCCAAACCTACTCCTATAACGCAATCAAAACAACTCTTCCGTCGAAACGCTGAACACATGACTAGAGTCAACAACTTCAACACTAGGAACAACCCACATAAAAGACTTAACCGGACATCGAATCGGAAACATGACCCATTGAAGTCCACGAAACATAACCACATCCGATAACATAACTACAACGAGGTCAACCCACACAAGGATCAAACACACTATTAAGAAGGACACACGATTCAGAATATCACCTCCACACGACAAGTCTTCTTATATTATCATAGAACAAGTCCATCATAACTTTATGGAAAAACCACGCATTTACAACGCTGTTGAAACATCAATAGCAGGGAAACAAATATAAAAAGGTTTTTTAGTTATCCTATCATCAATACGAAAAACAGAACCTGGACCAAGGCTTCACAACCCTGGGAACTCCTGACTGTGCGCGAGCTTCACCCCAAGACTTGTGGCTGGGGCTCTGATGGCTGAAGCATCTTCTGCCTCATAGTCAGGTACTGACATTCTCCCATCACAGCGTCCTCTTCAAGAGACGCTTCCTGCAAAACTTCTCCAGATGACCCAGACAACCGCATCGATGACACGTCTTCAGAGGGTTGCGACAAGACGGCTTTAAATGCCCGAAACGACCACACTGAAAGTATACCATCGAACGATCTGATGAACTGGAAGCTGGGACCAAAGGGGATAACTCCTTAGGAACAGTTATCTCTGGCGCCTTTTCCTCACCAGAGGGGGAACTCTTACGAACAACAGGGGACGCTGAAGTATTAACCACCCGCACACCGGAAACCAACTCAGCCAAGAAAGCTTTCTCCACAAGCTTCTCGAAACAAAGGTCTTCAGAAGGGAGGACTCACTCCTTGATCTCTGGACGAAGACCCCCAGTGAAAAGAGAGACCTTCATGAGCTCATGCGACGCTACCTCTGGAGAAAAGGAAATCAGTTCCTTGAAATGGTCAACATATGCCTTCACTGTCCGTTGGCCTTGCTGAATATGCACAAGCTCTCTCTTTTTCTCCAGCTTCACTTCCTCAGGTACAAACCATTGGATGAACATGGTTTTAAAGACATCCCACGTCATTTCAACTTGCATTGATGGTGGGGTAACCATCTTCCACCGGTCCAAAGCTGGACCCTCAAACAACTCCATAATTGCACGAACCTTAACATTATCGGGAGTTCCCAACGTTCTAAAGATACACACCACTTCCTCGAGCCATTTCACTACTTCTAACGGACCCTGATCACCATGGAGAATAGGCAAAGTCTGAGGAGGACCAAAAATGGGGCATGACCTATCAGAATCCTTAGAGACCTTTCTGGGCAGCATTTCCTGAGCGACATATAAAACACAAAGCCAAAACCAACATCAAACCGAAGCGACATCAATAAAAGCGCCTTCATCAAAACAATTAGCACAAGGATCAAACAAATACAACACAACCCAAAATAAAATCTCCTCTTTAAAATTACCTTTTCATTTTAGATTTCAAAACCACCCTTTTTCAAGATCACTTTCCAAATACCAATCCACTTTCAAACCAAAAACTTTCCAAAACCATTTCCCCTTTTTAAACCAATTGAGAAAACAAAGTAAAGCCTTTAATTTCAAACACACCCAGGTACTCCCATGACCCGTTGCACATGTCTTTATCCACTGTCCATTTATACTCGTACCAACGCGCATTTTCCATGCATTCTCACACATGTGAAAACGTTCAAAAAGAGGAACCGAGGTTTCACCCCAAACCATTTTGAACCAACTCCAAGCAAACAACAGATTTCCAAATCAAGAGATTTTAGTTTTAAAACCCATTTCACACATTTAAGGTCTTTTAAAAGAAACCAGTCCAATTTTTCAAAAACCTTTTTCATTTCCAACTACTCACTCACACAAACCAAAACGAAAGCAGCAACCAAATTTGCATCAACCACTGAAGTGAGGGACTAGTAGTCACGCTCAACCTGGAGACATGGTAGTGGGCCATGTCCCAAGTCAACGTCGACCACTAGGAGGAATTCAAACCGTGTACTCAGACTCCACATGGGTCACTACTCCATGTGAAATCATGATGTAACGTCGGTTTGCCTCCGCTATCATCTCTCAATCCAAAAAAAAACCAGAAAGAGAAAAAGACACAATTCCTGAACTACCCCTGGCGACTCGAGGTGCGGGACGGGCGAGGGTTCATGACGTCCTTCCCGTACCTACCTCTCGAGTCCTGACTGTAAAGACCCGG
Source organism: Viscum album (assembly GCA_963277665.1). Taxonomy (NCBI): domain Eukaryota; kingdom Viridiplantae; phylum Streptophyta; class Magnoliopsida; order Santalales; family Viscaceae; genus Viscum; species Viscum album. The sequence goes on along the minus strand of OY728126.1, from coordinate 793,846,850 downwards.
AAATTTCAAGGAAAATTTTTTCTTAATTTTCTTTGGAATTTTACAAGAACGCAGTTTCTGACGGCGCCTGATTCCGAGGCCCAGTGTGACCGGAATTAATTTCCGAAGTTTGGCTCGGGTACGTTCAGTGAACGAGCGAGCGGGAATTTCTATCTTTTGAACCGGTGCCCGGAATCGAATTCCGAGGGCACCGATGGAACCGCAGCACCGGTAATTTCTTAGGAACTCCTGTTTTGGAGTTGCGTTTACATGAGTGTTGATAATAAAAATTGTGGAAGTTTATTTTATAACTACACTACAATTTTTATTAACTTACTCTAAGTGTTAGCTCATGGTGGAAGTTGGGTAACCACCCAACCTCCCTTGGGAGGTTATGAGGGTGGTGGGGCCCACACGAACCCCACCTCTTCATATCCTCTAAAACCCCTCAACTCCCACTTAAATGATTTTAACTTAGTTATAACTTATGTCTTAAATGAGTTGATTTTAATGTGGTGAGTTGTGTGAGTCTTTTGAATTTCAAACACTTGAATTTCAAAAGCCATGTGAAGTTAATTAAATAAGTGGAGAACTTATTTCATTTGGTTGGGTTGTGTTGATTGAGAGCTTTTGGAAAGAAGGATTAGAAGTCTTGAAGTTTCTTCATCCTCTTGACAAAGAACGCGAAAAACAATCGGACATCGACGAAGAACGCCACGTTCTCGGGAACCGTCTTCCGTGACGCCATACCCGCAATACCGACGACGTCCTCTTCCGTGACATCTCTTTTCACGACGCCGAATCTCGTCACCTCTTAAATCAAAGTAGGGGTTTTAACTTTTTAAAGTTATGTGGATCTCTCCTTCGAACTTGAAGGTTTATATTTGTCGGGCCTTGATTCCAAATCTTTTTATTTAATTTAAAAGATTGTGAAAGTTTATCATTCATTAAAGGCCGATTGTTAGCAAATAACGCGAGGGGGCCAGACCGCACGAACACGGCCGACCCTCCTCCTATTCATATTGATTTTGTTGTGGATTGAAACGGGTGTGGCGCGGTGCCGTCGCACTGCGCAGGATCATGCAGCAAGAAACGCGCGGCGCCGTCGCGCCGCGTCGTTAAATAATGTAAGGACGCGCCGCCGTCGCGCCGCGTCGAAGAAAGTTGAAGGCGCTGCGGCCGGAGCGGGGCCGCGGTGGATGGGCGCGGTGCCATCGCACCGCGCCAGACAACGAAGGTCGTGGCTGATTCCAGGCCGCGGCGGAACGAGAAGACCGGCGGCCTGCCGGGCCGCCGGTGTCGGAAGCCGGAAGGGGGACCGGCCTTGCCGGTCCCGTTGAGGAAGAACCGGTCGGCCAAGTTGGGCCGGCTGCAAGGGAGAAAACTGTGGGAAATAATTTCCCCCGACCAGCCTTAATGCCCCCCCCCCATTATGAGGGGGGTCGGTTTCACAAAGGGGGGGCAGGCGGCCCCCCGTTTTCTCGAAGGCAGGCCCCCACGTTAGGGGGGCCGTTTTTCTTTAGGCGCGGCAGGTTGTCGCGCCGCCAGCTGAGGAAAGGCGGGGGCTTTGCCCCCACGCGCGGCACACGAACGGCGCCCAGGCCGCGCCGTCGTGCCGGCCCGCACCGCCGCGCCGGACCGCGCCGCCGCACCTCCGGCTGGGCCGGGTTTTCCGAGCCGGGCCGGGTCGTCGGGCTGGGTCGCCGCCCGGGGCGGGTCGACCCGGTTCGGCCGACCTAGGGGGGGTCGGGCCGGGTCGGCCCGGGCCCAGACCCCCAGTTTCGGACCACTTTCGGTCAAATGCCCGTATCTTGGGCTACGGGCCTCCAAACGACTCGCCGTCAGCGGCAACGCGATCCTTGGATCGAGACGGTCGTTTCGGTACTATACTCAAGGTGCACTTTCCTTTTCAGGAGCCTACGTGGTTAAAACTCCATAGTTAAGTGTGCTTGGCCTAGAGTAGTGATTAGGATGGGTGACCTCCTGGGAAGTTTCCCAGGGTGGGTGTGAGACGGAAAGGCCAATAACTAACAAACCGGGCGTCCGATTGAGGCGCCGTCTATTTCGTTGAATTCCTCTAAGTGAGACGGATCTTTTGGCATACTCCGCCCAAGGTTTGGATGCAGGTGGAGTACGGTTGGGTTGGTTTTGCCTTAAAAACCAACCGGGCCCCTGGAACGAAAAAGCCAATAACTCTCAGACCGGGCGTCCGATTGATGCGCCGTCTATTGCGTTGAGTTCCTAATGACGATACGGAACTTTTGGCATCCTCCGCCCGAGTTTTGGATGCAGATGGATAGTGGCCGGGTTGGATCGCACCGAAATCCAACCGGGCCCCTGGAACGGAAAAGCTGATATCTTTCTGACAGAACGTCCGTTTGACGAACCGTCAGCGGCGTTGGTGATCTCGTTGAGAAACGGTCCCTATGAGTATACCCTATGAGAGTTCGGGGTACAGTTGAGATACGGCCGGGTTTGGTTCGCTCACGAAACCAACCGGGCCCCTGGGACGAAAAGGCTAATAACTCACAGACCGGGCGTCTGATTGACGCGCCGTCTGTTGTGTTGAGACCCCTATGACGAGGCGGTCCTTTGAGATACTTCTTCGTGGGACTTTGAGATACTTGGAGTATCGACCTGTAGCTCGTGGAGCGGACCCTCCCAGTGACGAGCATGCGGAGTACGGAGACCGTGTAACTGGCTGAGACCTGGCGACTGCTTGACCGACTCGACTTGGAGTGAGTCGACTAGCCCAGTGGACGGAGCACTACTTTCTGAGGTGCAGACCCATGGCGGACGGAGCACTACCTGTGTGACAGTGCAGACCCGCGGTACTCATCCGAAGAGTACCACAGCAGGCTACTAGGGGGTGTGCACTACTGTGTTTGGGTGACATACCTCGGCGGGAAGCACTACTGTGTCTGGGTGGATGACCCGCGGTACTCGACAGGAGGAGTACTTCAGCAGTATTCGGTTTGTGAGTAGTACCTCGGAGTCGTGACAGGACCACTGTACACTCCAGAGACGGAGCTCTTCAGCAGTTACGGTTTCGATAATGAAAATCCTGGTTTGATATGAGACTTTTGACCTTGTGTTTATCTCATGATTGAGATGGGTCACTTGCTAACTTAGGTATATGTATGGGCCTATACCCGGGTAGTGGTTATCCGTTTATTTCACAATCCTTGTGTTTCCTCATGATTGAGATGGGTTACATGATAACTTAGGTATATGTATGGGCATATACCTAAGTAGAGGTTATCTATTGAGATCTTCTTTGTGGTTATCCTTGTTGGTTTAGTGAGACCTTGAGGGTCTCGGGGTCCCTACTGAGTATCTTTATACTCACCCCTGCACGGACTATGCCCGCACCTCGTTGTGTTGGTTGCAGACGACGGGTAGTGCTGACAGAGGCTGAGTGTTTGAGGAATGGACGGTACCTCGAGGTGGACTATACGACGAGATGGTACCCGGAGGAGGACCTCACGATGAGACGGTACCCAGAGGTGGACGTGACGACGAGGCGGTACCCGGAGGTGGACTACTGGGCGGGACATACTCGGAGCGGACGGCGGGACCCGAGGAGTAGAGGAGCTATCTGTACCCACCCTTCAGGTGGGATTTCCAGTGGACAGCTCGGCATAGCAGCTTTACTTTTCAGTTGTTGTTTTCCCTTTCGAGTTGTACTTTACAGTTGGGCTTGTTTTTCCGGCCCCTTTTACTTTCCGCACTTACTGTTGTACTCAGTTTTTACTTAGTGTTTACTTCTTCTACTTGTACTCTGTGTGATTGTTTACTTTACAAAGGCAATGCCTTCCCCTTTTACCGGGATTTACGCCTTGGTGCTAGTCGCCAGCCCCTGGCCTATGGAAGGCGGGCTTGGGGTAGTCACGGCACGGGCCCCGAGGACGGGTCGTGACAAATTGGTATCAGAGGACTTCGGTTCTACCGCAGAACTTATGACTCTGAATTTTTTCTTTCTGTGAAGCAATAGTGTTAAGAGTACCGAGTGTGGATTTCAGTTCAGGGAGTCCAGTGTTGGTGCGGGCGGCCGACGTATCCATACACCAGGACCCTGACAACTGATTTCCGACTTTGTGCACGAAAACACTGATTGCGAGTGTGTTTTCAAAGGTTTTCCCTTAAAATAGATCAAAACAGGTCATATCACCAGGTATAAACGTTTGACCGTGTCACGATGTTTCTTTCAGGATTCCTTTTCACGGACGACTAGCTAGAGCCCAGAGGGATGTGCGTGCTGACATCTTGTCGAGTGACGAGGCTTCGGTACAAGGCCCTCTTGCAGTTGAGGCACCAGCGGAGGCACCAGAGGTACTGCTACCCGTTGGGCCACCGATGCCACCAGCCCCAGCAGTAGGCGATGCACGACGCTTGATCGCGCTGCACGAGTTCCAGCGCTATAGGCCACCCAGGTTCCGGGGAGAGACGGACCCACAGGCGGATGAGGTTTGGCTGGAGGCTGTGGTGAGAGTTTTCAGGCTAGTGGGGACGCCGGCAGACTTCATGATGATCTTTGCTTCCAGCCTCCATTAGGCAGCAGCAGGCAGGTGGTGGAGCCACTTGTTCCAATTTTGCGATGAGATGAACTTCGCATGGGAAGACTTCGAGGCCTTCTTCAGGGTGGAGTTTGTGCCAGTAGCTCTACACCCCAAGCGTGTACAGGAGCTTCTGCCTTTGCCGCGTGCTTTTCGATCAGTAGCCGAGTCATCTGTGGGCAGTAGACAGATGATGCAGAGGTCCAGGAGGACCAGGCTAGCAGTTAGACGATCTCGGGTTTTAGGACCGGTGGTGCGGGGCACCCGAGGTGGGGTCAGAGCCAGGCGTGCCAGAAACGGACAATGTTACTCATGCGGCGGAAAGGGTCACCTGGCACGTGACTGTCCGAATCCTCGTACGGTTGATCAGCGGGTGTTAGAGGAGCCACCGAGACAGAAGCAGCGACTAGTTCTTGAGAAACAGTCGAGCCGTGGACAAGGCAGTAGAGCTCCGAGAGCAGGTGGGTAGGATAGGAACTAGTGGATGCGTCCTTTGTACTTCTAGTTCCATGTTGCTTTTGTATTTGTGTCTTTGTACTATGAGCTGCAATAATAAAAAGACACTTATCTTTATTTGCATTCCTGTCCTTTTGTTTGGTAGATACTGAGTGGTCCCGGTTAAACTGTTGACTTGACCCTCACTTTCGAGATTTCTACTGGAGGGGACCCAGTGACCTCACACTGATGCCGATAGTGTGACTCGACCCTTAGAGGCGAGAGTGACAGTTGGATCTCTTATTAGATACGTCGAGGCCTTACGACGTCATCCATGGCATGAATGCATCATTCATGTCAGGATTGACTGTATTAGGAAACGAATGTGGTTCATCCAGGGGATGAGACCGGGTTTCTCTTATCGGCAAAGAATAAATCATAGCAGCTCTTATGAGACTAAAGGAGGTCCAGGGCATCCAAGAGAGGATGAAGACTGCACAGTACAGTAAGAAACAGAAAACCGGTGCTAGTCTTAGAGACTCGGGCGTGTTAAAGAAGAGGAAGCTTAAAGGAGAGATGATTCTACGAAGCAGTAGACGTGGAGGCAGAGCTAGGAGAGCAGCATGAGGTGGTGTACATCCTAACATTGTACAACCACCTGCCTTAGTTATTCCTGCCAGGCTCAGGGAGCTGGAGGGCGGAGGAAGAGTGCGGCTGCATGCGGTCAAGGAGTGTGACCTAATGGCTCTAGAAATGATTCAAGGGACAGTCTGTGTCCACTACTAGCTGTTGTAGTAACGGACGTCGATGTGAATCATTTCTTTCTTTCACAAATCTTGTTCCAGACCTAGAGTTTCCGGTAATCCGTGGACTTGACCCTCACGTCTGGAGATACCTTGGGAGGAGACTTGATAATCACACTTACGCCGACGGTGTGGTCAGACCCTCGAGGCGAGAGTTTCGGTTGGAATCTCTTGGTGACAGCATCGAGGCCTTACGACGTTAGTTTGAGTATGGAATGGGCAATAACAGTTCATACTCAAATTGACGGTTTTAGGCAATCGTCGGGATGGGTTTTCCTTGGTCGGCGAAAAGGAAACCCCAGGCAGCACGGGATAAACTCTTTCACGGGAGGGTGAAACCGATCACTCTTGAATCGGCCAACCTTACCCTCGTGGAAGCAGTCGTTTGAGTTCCAGTTCTAACAGGAATTGGAAACCTCTGGATTTTGAGGATGGCGACCACGTTCTTATACGGGTCTCACCTCGACGAGATTTACGGAGATGTGGCCAAGGCAGAAAGTTATCTCCAAGGTTCAGCGGACCTTCTTAGGTCCCCAGCTGGGTAGGCGGGGTGGTTTACCGCTTTACCCATTCACCGCAGTTGCACCAGGTGCACGACGACTTCCACGTATCTCAACTGAGGAGATACGTGCTCGACCCTTCCCATACCATCGACCATGAGGAGCTGGACGATGGCGATGGGGTGTCTTTCACAGAGGTTCCAGTGGGGATCGAGGATCGACAGGAGCAGATCCTACGAGGACGATCGATTCCTCGGGTTCACTTTCTTTGGCAGTACGGAACCTCCAGGTAAGCACATGGGAGAGGAAGGCTCAGATGCGTGCTCTGTACCGCTATTGTGACCCTAGTTTGTGTTGAAGCTTTACGGGGACGTAAAGCCCTGAGGTGGGAGTAATGTAAAGACCCAGAAATTTCAAGGAAAATGTTTTCTTAATTTTCTTTTGAATTTTACAAGAACGCAGTTTCTGATGGCGCCTGATTCCGAGGCCCGGTGTGCCCGGAATTAATTTCAGAAGTTTGGCTCGGGTACGTTCAGTGAACGAGCGAGCGGAAATTTCTATCTTTTGAACTGGTGCCCGGAATCGAATTCCGAGGGCACCGATGGAACCGCAGCACCGGTAATTTCTTAGGAACTCCTGTTTTGGAGTTGCGTTTACACGAGTGTTGATAATAAAAATTGTTGAAGTTTATTTTATAACTACACTACAATTTTTATTAACTTACTCTAAGTGTTAGCTCATGGTGGAAGTTGGGTAACCACCCAACATCCCTTGGGAGGTTATGAGGGTGGTGGGTCCCACACGAACCCCACCTCTTCATATCCTCTAAAACCCCTTAACTTCCACTTAAATGATTTAACTTAGTTATAACTTATGTCTTAAATGAGTTGATTTTAATGTGGTGAGTTGTGTGAGTCTTTTGAATTTCAAACACTTGAATTTCAAAAGCCATGTGAAGTTAATTAAATAAGTGGAGAACTTATTTCATTTGGTTGGGTTGTGTTGTTTGAGAGATTTTGGAAAGAAGGCTTAGAAGTCTTGAAGTTTCTTCATCCTCTTGACAAAGAACGCGAAGAACAATCGGACATCGACGAAGAACGCCATGTTCTCGAGAACCGTCTTCCGCGACGCCATACCCGCAATACCGACGACGTCTTCTTTCATGAAATCTCTTTTCACGACGCCGAATCTCGTCACCTCTTAAATCAAAGTAGGGGTTTTAACTTTTTAAAGTTATGTGGATCTCTCCTTCGAACTTGAAGGTTTATATTTGTCGGGCCTTGATTCCAAATATTTTTATTTAATTTAAAAGATTGTGAAAGTTTATCATTCATTAAAGGCCGATTGTTAGCAAATAACGCGAGGGGTCCGGACCGCACGAACACGGCCGACCCTCCTCCTATTCATGTTGATTTTGTTGTGGATTGAAACGGGTGTGGCGCGGTGCCGTCGCACTGCGCCGGATCATGCGGCAAGAAACGCGCGGCGCCGTCGCGCCGCGTCGTTAAATAATGAAAGGATGCGACGCCGTCGCGCCGCGTCGAAGAAAGTTGAAGGCGCCGCGGCCGGAGCGGGGCCGCGGTGGAGGGGCGTGGTGCCGTCGCACCGCGCTGGACAACGAAGGCCGCGACCGGTTCCGGGCCGCGGCGGAACGAGAAGACCGTCGGCCAGCCGGGCCGCCGGTGTCGGAAGCCGGAAGGGGGACCGGCCTTGCCGGTCCCGTTGAGGAAGAACCGGCCGTCCAGGTCGGGCCGGCCGGAAGGGAGAAAACCGGGGGAAATAATTTCCCCCGGCCAGCCTTAATGCCCCCCCCCCATTATGAGGGGGGCTGGTTTCACAAAGGGGGGGCAGGCGGCCCCCCGTTTTCTCGAAGGCAGGCCCCCACGTGAGGGGGGCTGTTTTTCTTTAGGCGCGGCAGGTTGCCTCGCCGCCAGCTGAGGAAAGGCGGGGGCTTTGCCCCCGTGCGCGGCACACGAACGGCGCCCAGACCGCGCTGCCGTGCCGGCCCGCGCCGCCGCGCCGGACCGCGCCGCCGCACCGTCGGCCGGGCCGGGTTTTCCGAGCCGGTCTGGGTCGCCGCCCGGGGCGGGTCGACCCGGTTCGGCCGACCCAGGGGGGGGGGGGGGGGGGGGGGGGGTCGGCCCGGGTCGGCCCGGGCCCAGACCCCCAGTTTCGGACCACTTTCGGTCAAATGCCCGTATCTTGGGCTACGAGCCTCCAAACGACTCGCCTTCAGCGGCAACGCGATCCTTGGATCGAGACGGTCGTTTTGGTACTATATTCAAGGTGCACCTTCCTTTTCGGGAGCCTACGTGGTTAAAACTCCATATTTAAGCTTGCTTGTCCTAGAGTAGTGATCAAGATGGGTGACCTCCTGGGAAGTTTCCCAGGGTGGGTGTGAGACGGAAAGGCCAATAACTAACAAACCGGGCGTCTGATTGACGCGCCGTCTGTTTCGTTGAATTCCTCTAAGTGAGAAGGATCTTTTGGAATACTCTGCCCGAGGTTTGGACGCAGGTGGAGTACGGTCGGGTTGGTTTTGCCTTAAAAACCAACCGGGCCCCTGAAACGAAAAAGCCAATAACTCTCAGACCGGGCGTCCGATTGACGCGCCGTCTGTTGCATTGAGTTCCTAATGATGATACGGAACTTTTGGCATCCTCCACCCAAGTTTTGGATGCAGATGGATAGTGGCCGGGTTGGATCGCACCGAAATCCAACCGGGCCCCTGGAACGGAAAAGATGATATCTTTCTGACAGAACGTCTGTTTGACGAACCGTCAGCGGCGTTGGTGATCTCGTTGAGAAACGGTCCCTATGAGTATACCCTATGAGAGTTCGGGGTACAGTTGAGATACGGCCGGGTTTGGTTTTCTCACAAAACCAACCGGGCCCCTGGGACGAAAAGGCTAATAACTCACAGACCGGGCGTCCGATTGACGCGCCGTCTGTTGTGTTGAGACCCCTATGACGAGGCGGTCCTTTGAGATACTTCTTCGTGGGACTTTGAGATACTTGGAGTATCGACCTGTAGCTCGTGGAACGGACCCTCCCAGTGACGAGCGTGCGAAGTACGGAGACCGTGTAACTTGCTGAGACCTGACGACTGCTTGACCGACTCGACTTGGAGTGAGTCGACTAGCCCAGTGGACGGAGCACTACTTTCTGAGGTGAAGACCCATGGCGTACGGAGCACTACCTGTGTGACAGTGCAGACCCGCGGTACTTGTCTGGAGAGTACCTCAGCAGGCTACTAGGGGGTGTGCACTATTGTGTTTGGGTGACATACCTCAGCGGGAAGCACTACTTTGTCTGGGTGGCTGACCCGCGGTACTCGACAGGAGGAGTACTTCAGCAGTCTTCGGTTAGTGAGCAGTACCTCGGAGTCGTGACAGGACCACTGTACACTCCAGAGACGGAGCTCTTCAGCAGTTACGGTTTCGATAATGAAAATCCTGGTTTGAGCTGAGACTTTTGACCTTGTGTTTATCTCATGATTGAGATGGGTCACTTGCTAACTTAGGTATATGTATGGGCATATACCCGGGTAGTGGTTATCCGTTGATTTCACAATCCTTGTGTTTCCTCATGATTGAGATGGGTTACTTGATAACTTAGGTATATGTATGGGCATATACCTAAGTAGAGGTTATCTGTTGAGATCTTCTTTGTGGTTATCCTTGTTGGTTTAGTGAGACCTTGAGGGTCTCGGGGTCCCTACTGAGTATCTTTATACTCACCCCTGCACGGGCTATGCCCGCACCTCGTTGTGTTGGTTGCAGACGACGGGCAATGCTGACAGAGGCCGAGTGTTCGAGGACTGGACGGTACCTGGAGGTGGACTATACGATGAGATGGTACCCGGAGGAGGACCTCATGACGAGACGGTACCCAGAGGTGGACGTGACGACGAGGCGGTACCCGGAGTTGGACCACTGGGCGGGACATACTCGGAGCGGACGACGGGACCCAAGGAGAAGAGGAGCTATCTGTACCCACCCTTCGGGTGGGATTTCCAGTGGACAGCTCGGCGTAGCAGCTTTACTTTTCAGTTGTTGTTTTCCCTTTCGAGTTGTACTTTACAGTTGGGCTTGTTTTTCCGGCCCCTTTTTACTTTCCGCACTTACTGTTGTACTCAGTTTTTACTTATTGTTTACTTCTTCCGCTTGTACTCTGTGTGATTGTTTACTTTACAAAGGCAATGCCTTCCCTTTTTACCGGGATTTACGCCTTGTTTCTAGTCGCCAGCCCTTGGCCTATGGAAGGCGGGCTTGGGGTAGTCACGGCACGGGCCCCGAGGACAAGTCGTGACACTGACAGTCCTAATCTCCACCTACCAAACAACCCAAATAACAAGAACCTAGCTCTGATACCATTTTGTCACGAACCAACCCAGGTCGACCCTGAACCGATCACCCGAGCCGGTCTGCGGCAAGTCCCGAGAGGCGTTCCCGATCCTCCCGGGATGGCGACAAGTGCCAGGGCATCATAGAGAACACATGAGAACGATTTCAGCCCAAACTAAAAACAGGATCGAAAGAAAGAATATAAACTAAACATACATACAAACACTAAAGACATAAACAAAACTACACCACGACATACCTCCATGTGACCTCGCGGGTCACCACCCAACTACAACCAACGTCGCTCTCTCACTGAGCGACTGAAGCCAGGAAAACCTGAACACAAGGAACCTGCAACTGAAATGGTAAAACATAGACGTGAGCACAAAAGTACTCAGTAGGTGAGCCCAACAACAAATCCCAAAGCACTGCCAGTAAATAAAGAATCTACAAATTCCAGGTTTGAACTACAATGTATAAAAGTAAGCTTTTATACTGTTTCACTTGAAAATATAAACACGAGCCATTACCCTTATTCCTTTTCAAAAGTTGAATTTCTTTTCATTGATTCTAAATTTGTTCTAAAAGATAAAGAAGTGTTACATTTTCAATTTTACTACACAAGAGAAAAACACATTTTTCATTTGAAAACCATTTCCACAAGGTAACCAGTACAAGCTGTAAAGAAGAACTGAAAGTAAACAAGCAGGGAAAAACAAGTGCAAGTGAAAGTAAACCATAAGTCGTAAGCAATAACCATGGGCGATCCTAAACATCCCTAGAAAACCCCTGGATGTACTCGGGTTCAGACTAACTTCCGGCATAGTACTCTATAGTCAATAACCAACTGGCCGCCCTAACAGCCAACCAGTGGCACGCCCCACAAGGCCTTACCTACCAAGGGGGGACTAACCCGTCTAATCGGGGTTAGCCAGCAACCGTCACTCGATTCTCTAAAATACGCCCAGGAACCCACAGTAGTTTTAATGAAACTGTGTAAGTGGGAGGCCCTCGCATGCGTAACTCATCTCACCGCACTTTCAAACCCCTTACACAGACACTGCTACACGACAACCCTCAAAGGGAAGTCCCTCTGTAGAGATGCCTCATAAGTGCGTATATATATAAGTAGTCAGTTCACAATTAACAAAGTGGTAACCGGGCCGCCACATCATTTACATTTAAACCAATTAATACCAAAGCATTTCAAAAGGGATACGACACACGCCATTTCATTGAAAACCAGAAACACACTTGCTTTGCAAGTAGAATCATTTTCCAATATCCAAACGCACCCCACTTTTATCAAGAGCCAACCGGGCCTTTAATCAGTTTTTGAAGGAATAATATTTCTCAAATGAAAATAAAACTTTTAATCACGCGTCAAAGGAAAACATTTTTCAACAACCAAGAACCACACTTAAAGTTTTCAAAATCGAGTTTAAAGGTCATACGGCATTTCCCCAAATCAAGGTTCTAAGAAACACCTTTTTTCCACAAACAATACACCTACTAATTTACACACACCAAAAACATTTCAAAACACAATTTCACATTTCATAAAGAACCATTTAGCAATATTACCATGGAAGCACATAATTGAAACTAAGAAAACACTTTCAATGAAACGCTAGAATTAAACAGCTTTCATTTATCAGCAGATCACGATACTATAAATATCTACTTAATAATACCTTTAAATTTACTGAAACTCAATAAAAAGACAAGAAATAAATAAATTCTAAATTTAAAGGTGAGTGCAATGGGAGACCTACCTCGAATCAGAACGAAGAATGACACGGCGCAAATCTCCCGTTGCGAAGAAGGGCGCACCGTATTGCGCCGTCAAACAGGTCCTAAAACAGTAGACCGTTAAAGAGGTTCAACAATATTAATAACATAATAGAAATAACCATAATAAAATGTTAATATCAGTAATAATATAATAATAACATAGTCATAATAATAATTACAATAACATAATGAGAATAATAATAACAACTTAATAAAAATAATGATAATGATATAATAATAATAATAACAATAATAATATGACATAATTATAATATTATCATAATCATAATAGCAATATTAATATAATATAATAATAATAAGAATAAAAATAAAATAATATAATAATAATAATAATAATGTAGTAATAATAATACAAAATCATAATAATAATAATAATGTAATAATAATAATAATAATATAATAATAATAATAATAATATGATAATTAAATAATAATAATAATAATAACAATAATGATAATAATAATAATAATATTAATAATATGTTAGTAATTATAATTATAATAATAATAACTTCATAATATTAATATGATAACAATAATAATAATAATGTAGTAATAATAATAATAATAATAATAATAATAATAATAATAATATTAATATGATAATAATTATAATAATAATAAATATAATAATATGATAATAATTATAATAATAATAGTAACAATAATAATATAATTATAATAATAATAATAATAATAATAAGATGACATTAATTATAATAATGACATAATAAAATAATATCACAATTACAAAAATAATAAAACAAAGGTGGGGGGGTGCCGGCAACTCACCAGGTGCGGCCGGCGGCAGGACTGTGCAGGGAGGAGGTCGAACGGAGGAGGGCACTGGAGCGGGAGGCCGTAGGTGTCGGAGGTCGGCGCTGGAGGAGAGCGCAGGAGAGGTCGGACGGGAGGTGCGGTCGGCGAAGGAAAGCCGGGAAGGATGTGGTACGGCTCAGGAAGGAGGGTGCAGGAGGGGAGCGCAGCTATACCGGGACAGGAGAGGTCACCGGAGAGGAGAGCGCCAACGAGGGAGAACAGCTGGAGGTGCGAGGCGGGGGTGCGGCAAGGCGAAGGGTGGTGGTGCGGTGCCGGAACGGCGAGGCCGGAACGGGGGAGGGATGCGCAGGGCGAGGCCGGAACGGCGGAGGGATGCACCGGAGATGGAGGTGGTGCAGCGGTTCGGTTGGGTTGGAGGTGCCGGTTGCAGGCCGCGGCGAGGTCGGGGGAGAGGAGGTCGGCGGAGGAGCACCAGAGCGGGAGGCTGCGAACGCCGGAGGCAGGAGGCAGGGCCGGAACGGGGGTGAAGCGGGATGCCGGAAATGGGCGGAGGGCTGAAGGAGGGAGGCACGCAGAGGGGCTACGGGAAGAGAGAAGGGAGAGGGGGTTGCGGGAGAGGGGATAGAGAGAGAAGAGAGAAAGAAGGGAGAGAGTGAGGGAAGAGGGGGCAGCGGTGGGAGTAGGGTTAGGGTAGGGTTAGTTTTAGGGTGTTATAACATATATATATATATATGATAAAAATAATAATAATAATAATAATAATAATAATAATAACATTATAATAATAATGTTAATAAGTATAATAATAATAATAGTAAAACATTATAATAATAATAAAAAAATGTATAATAATAATAAAACCTTTTAATATTAATAATAATAATAAAACGTTATAATAATAATAATATAAAAACTTTATAATAATAATGATTAAACTTTATTATAATAATGATAATAATGATAAAACTTATAATAATAATAATAATAAAACTTATAATAATAATAAATGATAAATTAGCTAATTCTAATAATAATTATTTTTATCAAATATTTAAAATAATAAAATAATTTAAAGATACTACACATATATATATTTATACATATATAGATATATACATAAACATATATAGACCTATATGTATATATACATTATTATACATATATATATAAAACATACATAAACATATATAAAATAAAATTAACTATCATATTAATAACACAACTTAAATAGCATTAATAATAAAATATCAACATAAAAATTATAATATTTAAACATGTCGGGTGAACACACGGTCACCCGGGCTAAACGCACGGTCACCGCTAATGATGCAGTGACTGCGCACCAGCGCGAAATCGCCAACGCAATTAAACTTCGAAAAATTTAAACCGGGACTAAGAAAGGAGAAAAAAATTTCGGACATCTGCGGTCGGGGTGTGACACTTGTACTAATATCATTAGATGAGTTTTTTTATTCAAATAATCCTTGGGTTGAAATCATATCCTTTGGAAGACACTTGGATGAGATTAGGACATTTAATATATTTTAATTAAAGAAAAGTTAAATATGTCTTACTCAAATTTTAATAACTATATAATTTTTAATATAATGTTATACAGAATATAAGTTCAACTATAAATACTCATTTTAAATCTAAATTTTATTTATTTATCATTGTAATTTATTTTTAATTTTTATGAAATAAATAATTACCTTAAAGGCTTATACATTAATGATGCGGAAATTATTTAATTGATAAAAAATTAATAAAATAATTTTTATTAAAATGATAATAAATATTAAAAGATCAAAACACTTGAACCGGTCTTATTTTTAGAGTATGTATCAACCATAATTATCCAAGGGTCAAATTAGTGACCATTTGGAGCCACATGTAATAGATTATGACACTTATAATATTTTATCTAAAGTAATGTTAAAGTTATCATATTCATGTTTTAATAAATATAACATTTTTAATGTCGGATTTTCCAAAAGTTATATTCAACTATAATTATTTTTATGAAATCTAGAGGATTTATATTTTTCTTAGTATTTTATTTTTAATTTTCATTCAATATATATGTATATTAAATAATTTCACAAAACTGATGTAGTAATTATTTTATAAATGGAAATATCAAATTAATGTTATTAAAAATGATAAAATAAATAAAATTTGGAATAATTAACATATCCAATGAATTTTATATATAAACTTGACCCCTTAATAACATAATAAAATATTTAGTTTGAGGATAACATCTTATCTTGATATTTTTTAAAATCTAAGAAATGAATATCATCAAAATTGACACTATTGATATTTTGTCAAAATAATGTTTTTTGAAATTATTTAAAAATCATAATACATTTTTCAAAAATATAAAATAATTATTATATGGTCTAAAATTTTATAAATTGTTCATTTATGGTCTAATTGACATCAAATAAGTAAAAAAATACACTTTTATTATTGAAATATTTGTTACCTTAGTTAAAATTAAAATATAATAACTAAGGGTTAATTAAAATGATAATGTTTAAATTGGTAGTAAAACTTATCTAAAATAAATTTTTTAATTATATTACAACCTTATCTCATATAATCTTTGTAAATATGAATTTTTTTAGGTTTTTTTTATGTGTTTTTATTTTATTAGAAATTAATATTTTTGAAGATTTCAAATGTGTCCCTTGCCCCAATTATAAAAGGAAACATCATCCCTCACAACTTAACTTCACTTTGAGCCTTAAATATTGTATATAACCTTTACATTTCCCTTATAAACTTCCTTAGTCACATTATAGAGGTTCTTCCCTTCTAAAAATACCAACTCTAATGCCTTTAAAAGTAGATCAACAAAGATATTGTCGAAGAAGAGGTAATCTCCTCTACCAATTCTTTCAAACTTATTTATTCTTATACTTCCTCTTAATGAGTTGTTTCCATACTAAAGTAATAAAAAAGTATCACTTATATTATGATATTTTATTATGGTTATGTAAAAACCATATTCCACCTTCTATCCATCCTACAAAAAATGAAATCACCACGCGTGCGTACATACGGATTATCGTCTCCACGTCGTGGTGTAATCTATTTTTCATTACCACTTTAATTGGATGGGTGTAATGATGGAAATAATAACTATATGTGGTTATTATAACATGATTTTTATTCTTTAATATTATATACACCATCCAATTCAATATCATTCCACAATTATGGGAGTGATATCGTCACTCGGGTGTACGTACGACCTACCGTCTCCACGATGTGATGTGATTCATTCTACATGATCTTCATTAAATAATGATTATATAAATGAATAGAATGGATCAATATGATATATATTATACTAATATAATTCTTGAAATTATATAACTATAACCTCAAAATAGAAACAGGAACTTATCTGACAAAACATGTGTAAGAAAATAAAGTAGTTAACACTTGATGGACGAGTAATAATGTTATTAATAAACGGGTAATAATTTGATCAGTTATGATATTATAAAAATGAAAATTATTATGGAATAAGTTAATGACATTATTTAAACCCTTATAAGGAGGTTCATACACATATTAAGGAACCTATTCCTAATTTAAGGGATAATTTCTTAATCTCTTTATTATCTGAGATTGTTTATACATAAGTATTTACTGAGGATTATTTATCATACATATCTATGTTTTCTAAAAATGATTTCATAAAATTTTTTCCTATTCTAATATGGATTTTTAAAGTCATTTTTACCCATTTTTAACTTTTTAATACATGGTTTTAAATGAATTTTTCTTTCATTTTTTAAATGAGGTACTTTTTTTACTTTTCTGGAAAAGTATGAGAAGAGTGTTTTTTTAAATTATACGGCATGAATGGATTTTTTTTCTCTTTCATAATGCCTTATTTACTTGAATATTAACTTATAATATTATAATGTTACTTTCAAATAAAATTTTTTATTTTAAAATTATGGATCATTTTAAGTAAAGAGATTGTTTTCAAAGAAGAAAGAATATTTTCCACAAGAATTATTTTCAAGTGATATATCAAATGTTACTTATGTTTTGATGGGTATATTTTTCAAGTATGTTATGACTATTATACCAATGGTTGGTTTATATTTATTATATTTATTAATCCCATTTATTTACATGGGTTATTTTATGATTTAATGATGTTTAAGAAACCCATTTATTTTAATGTGTTATTATATGGTGAATGATTTATGTTCTTGTGGAACACATATGTATGGTTTTAATTATGTTCACGAGTGGGAAATATATCTCCCTCAAATAAATTAGTTAAATATTTCTATCTTATGATATATATAGGACTATAATAGGAAAATATCTCGGTTCATTAATACAAGGTTATAACGAGAAATGATCTTGGTTCAGTAATATAGGAGTAGAATGGTAAGTAAACCCGATTTAGTAATACAAGGATGGAATGAGGAGTGAAATAGGTTATATAAAAGAATTTTTCCACTATGATTCTCTTATCAATGATCCTTGTCTAATATAGAAATTATTTTCTATGCTTATGTGTTTTCCACAATTCCATGTTTTCTGCCAATGTTATTTTCTCATGGCTCATGTTATTTTATGATTTATGCCCTATGAACTACCAAGATTTACTCCATGATTCAATATATTGATATATGTTATACATTTTATGATTTTTAAAAGTTATGTTCATGTTATTACATTATTATGTTCATGTATTATTTCATATTTTCCATGTTTACCCTTTTTGAGCATTTTATCTCACCCTTTTCATATGTTTTCTTTTCCCTAGGATATAAAGAAAGGTTTTAGGTATGAAAAATAAAGGGGAATATCTTTATGAGAGATGTTGAAGATCTTTCACCAAATTATAATAATTTTTTTCAATTTTCCAAAGTTACTAAACTAATATGGTCTATAGGAATCTTTTTGTGTAATGTATTAAATATTTTTAAAAATATTGTAATGTCCATGTATGTCAATCTTGGGTCGATATAGTTGGTATTAGAGTAAAGGTTTAGTCAAAATTTGAAAACTAGGATGAGAAAACTTTATTGAGATCCCTATAAATATTTATAAGGATATGGCTAGGGATATCACTAAGGATGATTCAAATTATAGGTTAAAGTCCTTGAATTTTGGTAATGATCATGGTTAAACTAGGACTAAACCTAAGATGTTAGAGGTTGAAAGTACTTCCCCTTAATTATTTTGTTTTCTTAGTATGATTTTTTCCTCTCACACTTTTTTTTTGGGTTTTAGATAATGGATGGAACCCAAAGGAATCATGTTAATAATGAATGCAATGGGAAATGAAATGATTGTCATCATGAACAACCAAATGTTATAGGACATGGAATGTAAAATCTTATCACTATAATTAAAAAATCTATGAATCATTCTAGACTTCCAAATGATCAGAGATGGGAACATCATTCTGTTGAGTTCTTTGTGCGATAACATCCACCTTCTTTCAGTGGGTCTTCTGGTCCACTTTTTTTTGAACAATGGATAAGTAACAATGAGAAGATACTTTCTATACTTCACTATTTGGAACATGAAAAAGTTATTTTGGATGGTTATCGTTTATAAGGATAAACAGACCAGTGGTGGACCCCAATCAAGAATACAAGGTAGCAAGATGAAATTGAATCCATGGAATGAGATGAGTTCAATAACTTACTTTCAAATAAGTAATTTCCTTATATTCTTCATACGAATATGGAAAAGGAGTTACTTAAGCTTAAGCAAAAGGATGGTGGATCTGTTAGTACATACAAGGAAAATTTTAAAAGTCTTTCATGGTATGCTTCTAACATTATCTTCTAACCTAAAAGTAAGGTTGATCGATTCTTTAGTGTGTTAAACCCAAGTCTTTGAAGGTCATTATCCATAAGATACTTTAGTATCTATGAAGAAATTGTGATTTGTGCTATCAATTTAGAAATAAAAGTTGTGGTTAGATATCAATCTCATGGTTTTGATAAGAAATGGAAGGTGTAGTTCAAGGGAAAATCTCAAAACAATGGTGAAAAGAATATGAGCATTTTTTTATGCTCGAAGTGTAGAAATAATCATAGAGGAGATTATATTAAAGGTACTATAAAGTGTTTTAAGTATGTAAAATAAGTTCATCGGGTAGTTGAGTGCTGAAGTAATGGGAAAAAGATAGCTACTGATGTGAATAAAGAAAAGGATATATAGAATGCACCTCCCACACTACAATGCTAAAAGTTCAATGAGATAGGGAATTATGATAACCAATGCCCTAATCCAAGGGCTATTGATGATAATCAATGTCAGAAACCTCTTAAGGCCAAATACGAAGGAAAATCATATGTAATCACTATTGGCGATCTAGAGTACGATAATGAAGTGGTGTAATGATTAAGTGTTTATGTAATGGTATTCTAGAATAATGTTGTAAAATCACATTTATGGTATTATAGAATAATGAAATATCTATGTAATGGTCCATTATGGTTTTTCCGCATATATTTAATAGTATATGGTGAGTGGTATCGATAACCATGAAAAGTGATTTAGATATTTTTAGAAAAACATTAAGGGAAGAATAACCCTTAATATGTAAATAATGTTGGGATAATGTAATAAAGAGATATTTGATAGTATTAATGAAATTGGGACTGATATGTTGACAAATTTATTTATGATATAGTGGATTAAGTACATTGATTTTTTTGGGATTTATGGTGTGTGGAAAGAATTAATTTTTTAAATCATGCATGTTTTCACTAAGGTTCTACAGTAATTAAAGTAATTACCATGTTTCAAGAAAATACATGATGAAGGAATTAACATGTTTGGAATGTGACAAAAAAGAGATACCTTATGATATATGATAGGTTAATGTTAATATGATTTAATTAACCTCTTTCTAATGTTTTATATTTTCAGTTTTCAGATGGATTGTAAGGTTATCCATTTATGGAAAGTTTAAGTTAAACATCAGATGAAGTTTGTAATAATAAATTGTTATCTCACCATAGGTGGACTTATGAATATTTGATAACTTTTTATAACATTTTTATTGTGATAAAGATAGATGGAATGAACTATAATTCTATTTATGGATCTCATGATCTGATAACCCTTAAGGAATGACAAATTCAACTTCATTTCTTTGAATAAGAGATTAAGTGGAAAGTATTCAAGGCACGACCAATGGTGAGATTGTGCTAAAATCAAGTAAGTATATATTCTCATGAAAATTATTCAACAATAGGAAAATGTATTGTGATATAAAATGTTTCCCTATTATTATTATTTTTGATGATATCAATGACATCTTCCACACTTCTTTAGTTTATGGTTTTGTGATTGTTAACTTTCTCTAGATCACCCACTTTCTTATAATCAGTTATCTTTATCAATATATATGATAATTTATGCCTTTTATCCATGCCCAAATATTAACCTATTTTCTAATATGTAGAGAACTAGTCATGATATACTTTGGAAAACTATTATTTTTTAACTATTCCCTTTTAAAAGGAAGTTTTAGATATAATTTTTACGATATAGGTTTATATGAAAGAAACTTTTAAGTATTAATAATTTTATAACCTAAATTAAATTCAATGGAATAATTAATTTTAAGGGGGTTATAATGTAATACCAAAAGATTTTTATGATATATATTCTTTTTAATTTCTTTTATGTCTTGTGTTTTATGCTACAACAAGATAAGATTGCACTACACGCAACACTGACTTAGCTTGCGGTATACGCAGCACTATGCTTGGATTTTGTTACACAAAATTCTAACTTATTTTTATATAATTCATTTCATAAAAACCAAGTTTAAGTGAACAACTAAATATTATTTTGTTACCTTATAACCTAGTCATTATAATGGTGGGTGTGAACAGTATTAACTTTCTTCTGGAAAAACTATTTAAATGAAAATAAGTGAGTTTATAAAATAATAAAATCAATCTTGACAGATTTTATTAATTAAATATATGTTTAATATATTCAATATAATGTTTAAAATTCATGTTATATGTTTTCTAGACATGATATAATAACAAGTTCAATTTTTCATATTAAAAAAGTATTTTTCAAAAAAAAGTAGTTTTACTACCTTTTGATGGAACACCCATTTTAATTATATTTTTGACACTTTTTATTTTATATTTTAAAAAATAAACTTAATATTTGAAATTGGAGTATTAAAATTCACTTTGGTTTAATATTTGGTATTTTTCTAATAAGATTCATGTTTTGATGAATAGTAAAAAATAATGCATTTTATTTGAAAACTATTTTTTTCTCAAATTTACTAATAGAGATACATTATATATTATAATGGTTTTAAATTATAAATCGATTAAATTTTTATAATTTAATATAATTTTGGGCATTAACATTAATTTTACATTTAATTTATATGTAAAAACATTTCAATCTTTTTCATTTTTTAACTTTTAGAAGTCGTTTTCTCATTCTGACAATGGGATTAATTTTAAATTAATTACTACAACTTCTATGTTTTTAATTTTGAAAAATGGATTCCATACTTTTAATCAGTGGTTCCAAAGTATTTAAGTATCTTTATTTTATTTTTGGGCATTATGAATAGCAACTTCAATAATTTTTTATTAATACTGTAAAAAGGTAAATCGGGTAATTAAATGTAAAAATAATATTATAAAATTACCCTAACACTTATACTAATATCATTTGATGGGTGTTTTTATACCTAAATCATTATTAGTTATAAATTTTATCCTTTGGAATCCACTTTTATGATATTATGACATTTAATATATCATATTTAAAGAAAAGTTAAATATGTCTTACAAAACTTTTAATAACTATATAATTTTTAATATAAGGTTATACATAAGATAAGTTCAACTATAAATACTAATTTTATATATAATTTTTTTTTATTTATCAAGGTAATTTACTTGTGATTTTTATAAAATAAATAATTACCTTAAAGTCTTATACATTGATGATGCCAAAATTATTTTATTGATGAAAAATCAGTAAAATAATTTTTATTAAAATGATAATAAATATTAAAAGACCAAAACACTTGACCCAATATTATTTTTTGAATATATATATATCATAATCATCCAAGGGTCTAATTATTTACCATTTTTATCTACATGGAATAGATTATGACACTTATAATTTTTTATTTAAAGTAATGTTAAAGTTGTCGTATTCATGTTTTAATATATATAACATTTTTAATGTAGGATTTTTCAAAAGATATATTAAACTATAAGTATTTATATGAAATATATAGTATTTATATTCATCATAGTATTTTATTTTTATTTTTTATTCAACATATAAGTATATTAAATAATTACACAAAACTGATGTAATAATTGTTTTATTAATGAAAATATCAAATTAATGTTATTAAAAATGCTAAAATAAATATAATTTTGGATAATTAATATATAAAATTAATTTTATAGATTACATTGAACCATTATATATATAATAAAATATTTTTTTATAGGATAAAATTTTATCTTTATATTTTTAAAAATTCATGAAATGAATAGTGTCAAAATTGACACTATTGATATTTTGTCAAAATAATGTTTTATTAAATTATTTAAAAATCATAATACATTTTTTAAAAATATAAAACAATTATTATATGGTATAAAATGTTATAAATTGTTAATTTATGATCTAAGTTACATAAAATAAGTAAAAAATATACTATTTTAAAATTGAATCATTTATTACCATAGTTAAAATTAAAATAGAATAACTAAGGGTTAATTTAAATGATAGGGTTGAAATTGATAGAAAAACTTGTCCAAAATTTATTGGTTTATTATATTACATCCATATATCATTTCATATTAGAAAATATGAAATTTTTTAGGTTCGTTTATATTTATTGATTTTATTATAAATTAATATTTTTTGAGATTCCAAAAGTGTCCCTCACCTCAATTATAAAAGGGCACATCCTCCATCAAAACTTCACTTAAATTTGAGCATTAATGATTGGATATCCCCTAAATTTTTCCCTTATCAACTTAATTAGTTGCATTCTATAGGTTCTGGAATTCTCAAAATACCAATTATAGTGCCTTTAAGAGGAGATCTAGATAGAGCTCGTCGAAGAAGAGGTAATCTCGTCTACCGATTCTTTCAAACTTATTTCCTCTTCCACTTACTGTTCATGAGATTTTTCCATCATAAAGTAATAAATATGGTATAAATTATATTATTATTTGTTATTATGGTTATGAAATAGCTATATTCCACATATACATCCTATGAAAAATGAAATCGCTATGCGTGCATACATACGACTTACCGTCTCTACGTCGTGGTGTAATCTGTTTTTCATCGCTACTTTAATTGGATGAGTGTAATGATGTAAATAATAAATAAATATATATTTATTATAACATTATATTTATTTTTTAATATTATATACACCATCCACTTCAATACTATTCCACAATTATGGGAATGATATCGTTGTTCGTGCGTATGTACAACCTACCATCTCCACGATGTAATGTGATTCATTATACTTGATATTCATTAAAGAATGATTATATAAATAAATATAATGAATAAATATGATATATATTATACTAATATCATTATATAAATGATAAAACTATAACCTAAAAAGATCAATAAGAAATTATCTGACAAAACATGCGTAAGAAAATAAAGTGGTTAATACCCGATAGACGAGTAATAATGTTATTAACAAATGGGTAATAATATGATCACTTATGATATTATAAAAATTAATATGATTATGTAATAATTTAATGACATTATTTAAACACTTATACATGAGTTTCATATAAGTATGCAGGAACCTAGACCTAAGGTAAGGGATAATTTTTCAATCTCATTATTATCCAAGATTGTTTATACATAAGTATTTACTGGGGATTATTTATCATCCATGTATTTTTTTTCTAAAAATTACTTAATAAAATGTTTTACTATTATCCTATGGATGTTTAAAGTCATTCATAACCATTTTTTTACTTTTTACTACATGGTTTGAAAAGTGTCTTTCTTTTGTTTTCAAAATGAGGCACTTTTTTGACTTTTCTGGCAAAAGTATGAGAAGAATGTTTTTTAAAATTATACAGCATGAATGGATTTTTAAACTTTCATAAAGAATTATTTTAATGAATCTTACATTAAAATATTACAATTTTATTTTAAAATAAAAATTTTTTCTTTTAAAATTGTGCATAATTTTAAGTAAAGAAATTGTTTTCAAAGCAGAAAGAATATTTTCCTCAAGAATTATTTTTAAGTTGTATCACAAATGTTACTTATGCTTTGATGGGGATATTTTTCAAGGATATTATAATTATTATATCAATGATTGGTTTTTTTTATTATATTTATTAAATCCATTTATTTCCATGGTTTATTTTTTGATTTAATGATTTTTAAGAAACCCATTTATTTTTTTGGGTTATTATATGATGAATGATTTATGTTCTTATGGAACACATATGTATGATTTTAATTATTTTATGGGTGGTACTTATATATACCTCCAATTCACTGGGTAAATATTTATATATCATGAGATATATAGGATTGGAATGGTAAATGATCTCATTTTAGTAATATAGGGTTATAATGGGAAATGATATTAGTTCAGTAATACAGGACTGGAACAGTAAGTAAACCTAGTTCAGTAATGTAGGTATGGAACAAGGAGTAAACTTGTTTCAGTAAAGGACTTTTTCCACTATGATGGTCTTTCCAGTTATCCTTGTCTAATATAGAAATGATTTTATATACTTATTTGTTTTCCACAATTCCATGTTTTATGCCAATGTTATTTTCACATGGCTCATATTACATTATTATTTATGCACTATAAACTACCAAGATTTATTCCATGATTCAAGATATTGATATATGTGATATATAGTATGATTTTCAAAAGTTATTTTCATGTTATGCTTGATATTTTCCTTGTTTACCATTACTGAGCACATGAGCTCACCCTTTTTATGTGTTTTCTTTTCCCGAGGATATAAAAAAAGGTTTTAGGTAGGAAAACTAAAGGGGAAGATCTTTATGGGAGATGTTGAATATATTTCACCAAATTAGAATAATTTTTTCCATGTTTCTAAAGCCACTAAACTAATACGGTCTTTGCGTGCCTTTTATGTAATATTATGTATTCTGAAAAAGTAACATAATTTCCATATACATCAAGCTTGGGTCATTATAAATATTTAATTAGTAAAATGTTTTATAAAATTTTAATTTATTCTTATATACTAATATCATAATAAAATTCACTATGTTTGTAAAAATATTATTTTATATTATTCACCTAAAAATTAATCTTTCCTAAAAAATACAAAAAATTTATCCTAAGCTATTGTAAGAATTCTAAACCTAAAAATGAAATCCTTTTTATCAAATATAAATTTCATAATTTATATATTTTACTTTTAAATATAATTAGTAATAATGACTATTTATTTTTTTATAGAGTGTGCATCATGCAATAATTTTAAGGTGTAGTGTTTACCTGCTACAACAAAGCCTCATGTATTAATCATCCCCCCATAAATAATTTCATCCTAATTTTTTATATATATCAACTCATAAAAAATTTGGGTAATTATTAATCATTACTTATTTAGATTCCCATATTTTTTCCACTATCTTATGATTCCTCCAAAGTACTATCACTATCCAAGTTTTTCAATTCCTTAACTCTTGATCTCTTATGTCAAGAATCTAGACTATCTTTTCATTATAAGAACATTCATGTTCTAACTCTATTTACTAAATGGTGAGTACATGTATTAGTTATGACATGTACTTCCTCAAAAATGATACATGGAATACATTGTTCAATTTATAAAGGTTGGATGACATAGCCATGTAGTATTCCATATCTATAATTCTCTAAAAATCAAAAAAAAATAATTACCTAGGGCTTAATTTACCCTTCTTACCAAACTTTAAAACTCCCTTCCATGGATACACCTTAATGAGAACATAATACCCCACTTGAAATTCCAAAAAAACATTATATGATTATTTATATAGTTCTTATGTCTACTTTGAACTATCATAATATGATTTTGAATAGTTCTCACTTGTATTATTGTCTCCTCAAAAAGTTACAGGCCAACTAAATTCCTCTATCTAACCTCATCCCAAAACGATTTAGTGTTATATATCTTCCCATGTAATTATTAATATCATTCTATATTAATACTTTCATGGACTCTATTATTATATAAAAATTATATGAATGATATTTATTGATCCCACATACCTTGAAATTCATGTGAGAATGTCCCAATCATGTATTATAATGTTTAAATAATCCTTTTAGACTACCCATAAATTTAATTATGATAGGAAATTGTTAAATGTATCTCAGTGTTGAGAGAATCCTAAAGACTCTTCCAAAAATTATTTGTGAACCAAAGGTCATAATCAAATAAAATTGATATAGGTTCCCCGTGAAGTCTCACCACTTCATTAATATATAGTCATAAAAGACATTCAAGGGGTGGATCCTCCCTTACATTCATGAAATGTATAGATTTGGTAAGGTGATCCATAATGAACCAAATATCATTATTCCACCTATGATTCTTTGTAAGTCCAGTGAAAAAGTTCATTTCCACATAAATCCACATCCACATTGGTATAGGTAGAGTTTTCATGGTTTCTTTAGTATTTTTCCTTTGAGCTTTTACCTATTAGCATACCAATAATCTAAACACATGGTCAATAATTTCCCACTTTATATAATATCACTAGAAATTTATCTTAAATACATATACATATTTTTTCTACAGGGATGTATATAGAAACTTGAGCTATGATCTTCATCTACTAATTCAATTTTCATCTCATGAACGGATGAAACACATAGTCACTTTCAAATTTTTAGCACACCATCTTCATAGATAACGTCTGACAATATCCAATCATTCATGGCATTGATACTCTTATATAAACCCTTACCATCATTATAGGAATTATTTATCTTCTATAGTAAATATTTTTTGGGAATTTTTTTGAAAATGATGGTGATTCTCCTTTCCTAACAATTACTATATCCAGATTTTCTAGTAACATGAATATAAGATCCCGGTTTACCATCATCACGGTCAAAACTTCATAGTTCATCCTACTCAATGCATCATCTACATTGTTTTCTTTCCTAGGGTGTTATTATATTGATTAATCACACTCTTTAAGTAGTTATAACCATCTCCTTTTCCTCATGTTGATCTATCCCTAAGATAAAATGTACTTTAAACTTTTATGGTTTGTATATATCTCACATAACTAACTATAGAGATAGTGTTTATATATTATTAAGGAAAATATTACAACTACAAAATAAATATCATGAGTTGGATAGTTCTATTAATTGATCATTAATTACATTAATTTATAATCAAACACCTTATCATTTTTCATAAGGACACAACCCAGTCCTTTCTTTGATGCATCACTATATATTAAAAATATTTCCTTTACAAATGGTATAATCAATATCTATCAATTAACCAATATTCTGTTTATAGCCCCAAAAAAAATCCCACATTCCTTTGACCTTGTAAATTTTACCCCTTCATGTGTTATCTTGGTTAACTGGTTGCGCAATCGATAAAAAAATTTAATAATTCATTGATAGTAACCTCTTAAGATAAGGAAACTGAGTGTCTCAATTATATTCTTTGGTGTGGGTTATTCTTTGAATTTATATATCATTGAAGGATCGATAGATATTTTATACTTGGAGATAATATGTCCAAGAAATGAAGCATTCAAGATCAAACATTCACACTTACTAAATTTCTCATATAACTTCTTTTTTTAGAATCCTAAGAATGATTCTCAAATGATTCTCATGATCCTCATATATTTTAGAGTATATCAATATATAATCAATAAATACCTCTATATATTTATCAAGATAATCCTTAAATAATATATTCATCTGATCCATAAACATAGATGGTGAATTAGTTAATATAAAAGGAATTAATATAAACTTATAATGTGTATACCTCATAGAAAATTCTATCTTTGGTATATCATTATTCGTCACCATTAATTGATGATAACCAAAATGAAAATAAATCTTTGAAAAATATTAACCACCATGAAGTTGATAAAATAAGTTATAAATTCATGGTATATAATACTTATCATTTATATTAATGGAATTTATCTCCCAATAATAGATGCACAACATCATAGACCCTTCCTTCTTAAGAAAAAGTATAGGGGCTCTCTAAGGTGAAAAAATAGAGAGAATGAATCAATTATCATAAAAATACTATTGTTGTTTATTCATATCTACTAATTCCACTAGGTTTATTGTGTAGGGAGACTTTTATATACATTTCACATAAAGGATGATTTCATTAGGAAAATCTACTTTAGGATCATGTAGATATCCATGTTATTCTTCAAGAAACACATCAACATATTCCATCAAAATAGGTATATACACCATTCTTAGGTTGTTTTTGTTATCAATATGTTTTGTATGCTCTTGTTCTCTTAGAATTTCATTAATGTGGGATAAAAGAGGTGGATCTATATTTTCCTTATATAATAAATTCTACCCTATAAAGATAAATAATTCCTTTCATCTTTCATGAATAGCAATCTCATTATCTTATAAAAAAAATCTTTGAGTTATACTTTAAAATAAAATATATACTTAGGATTATTTCAAAATTTAACCATAGATATGATAATAAGGTTCACAAGTAAGGTATGTTGACTCATCAAAAATGGTAATAACTAGTATATCCTGATTATGATAATATTTCCATTAGGTGTCTTGATCAACTAATATTTTCTCAGGGTGTTAGGGGGTGTTTTAATATTATCTATCAACAATAAGTATTTAAAATATTTTGAAGATCCAAAATCAAGTAATTAATTAACTATATTTATTTTAGGACTAATTTACATATTATCACATCTTGATGAACTTAAAATTTAATTTTGGTAATCACATAAGCCTGTACTTTCCCCTTATTCCTCTTTTGAGGTACACTCCCTTGATGATTAGAGAATTTGTTTCAATAATTTACCATATATTTATAAGTAAATAATTAAATATTATTGGATTATTTTTTCACCTTTAATTTATAAGATATATATCCATTTTCTCCACACATATACCAAAATCATATTCCCTTTATGCAAGAACCAGACAACTTCTTTCTACAATTATCACATGTTGCAAGTTCTATAATTACCTTTATCTTTTCTTCCACATTTATTTTTTCCTTAGTTCTTATTTATCATATTCTTATCTTAATTTCTATTGAAAATATAATACAAGGATAATTATTTATATTTCTTATAGCACTTTATTCATTGTCATCATATGATGAAAATGTTTTTGAGGTTAGTGCCCTCCGGAGGCTCAGCTTAATCCCATCAAAGAAATGGTCCATCTTACTTTCTAGTTTATGTGTAAATTCTTCAGCATGCCTTTTTAATCTTGTAAAATTATCCTTATACTCAAAAAAAATCTCCTCTTTCTTTTACTTTAAGATAAAAAAAATTTGTATCATCTCATTTATCTTAGGGAAAGTATTTCTCAAATAATATAACCTTAAAAGTCTTCCACTCCATGATTTATATCTCTTCCTCCTCCTTGGTATTTTGAATAAATGACCACCATTGATAAATATCTCCCCTAAATTAATAAACTTCCATGAAAACATTAACCCTTTCATTACATACCAAAACAAGAAACATATTATTTAGTGTCTTGATCCCCTATACAACTACCAAAGGATCAATGGTCCCATTGAATGATAGATGTTATTCTTGCATAAAGTATTCCAACATTGTTAAAAAATGTTATGGAATAGTAGGTTTCTATATTCAAGAAATTTTATTGGCCATAACCCAATTCAACTTCCCTAATATATTTATAATCTACTCAACTAAAACATAAGTTATGTTGGCCTACTTTGGAAGTAAATACCAATATTGATTATGGGTATTGATAAATTTTTCATTTCATCCACTAGTAGATATCTATAAACAATGGAATACACTTAATTTTATTTTTAATAACACCATGAATTTTAAATCATGGTATATAATTTATAATTTAGTGAAACACTTAATATAAATTGATAATTTATGAAATAATAAATCATAGAATCATAATCTTGGTGAATTTTGTAATATCATCAAATCATAAAAATATTTTGAAAATATTAATTATGGTTTGTAAGGATAATATTAATAAACCAAATCATATCCCCCCAAGAGTGTTAAAATAGGTCTATAGTTACACCTCTTTTTTAAGAACCAGGTCAAGATCAATTTAATATTCAATCGACTTTTTTAGGGTTATTACCCCTAGGTTCATTTGTGCTAAAGTCTACACCCCCTTGTTTGTATCTAAACAGTTATATCATTTCTTGGAAACCAAATAATCTCTAATTTTCCAAAAACTCATGACATTATCCTATACTTAGATAGATCCCTAGAGTCTATCATATGGTTACATTATTTAATATATGTTTTCTTAAATCTTATTCCCATGGTTTTTACTAAACATGCTTTGATACCAACTATAACAACCTGAACTCAGTAACCCAGAGCTAAAAGTTATGTTATTATATTTTTACAATATATAAAGGATTGAATTGCCAAGAATTGAATAGTTTATCTTAAAAAATTCATAATTTTTTTCTTATTTCTTTTAGTACACCCTTGAATTAATACAAAGATCCCTTCTTGGTGCCCTAGGGAAAAGAAACAAAATAAAAAGTGAGCTCAAATAGCTAGTAAAGGAAGCATATGACAAAATCTATCATGGATAAAAAAGGAATAAACAATATGGTAGAGTAAATAATCAATAAATGTTTTATATAATCAATTACATGGGAATGAAATATATCCATGGATAATAGATAAATTTAAACAATAACACAGATAATAATAAATGATTTCATATAGATGTAAGGTATAATGTTAGAAATATCAACCTTGCCATCAAGTCATATACCAAGACATCATTATCTTACTATCAAGGATATATTCTAAGACATAATGATTTATTTTCAAGACCATGTTTCAAGTCATAATTATCTTACCATCAAATCCTCATGCTATGATATCATGATCTTATTATCAAATACCTTTTTCATGGATATATTAATAAATGGGAAGGTATACACCAAATACCAAAACCATTTGTCACATGAGACTCACTTATGAATCAAGGGGATATATAATTATGATCACAACTCATCACTTAAATATGTGCAATTCATTATTTATATAAAATAAATTAATAACAATACAATTAATAATCAACTTTCCTTAGTAATCAATAAACATCCATACTGGAATACTAAACATATAGGGTGTCAATACTTTCCCCAGTCAATAAGTTTAATAACATGATCATAATACATCCAAAGAAAAAATGTGGATAATATAATTATATAATATCCCCATAAAAACATGATAAAATTTGAAATATGTTAACATAGGTGAAAAACATATTTAGAAGAACATTAAAATTTTAATTTGAGAATTAAAAATGCATACCCTTTATATTTTTGATATAAAAATTTATAAAATATTTTTATAAATAAAAGGGAGTATAAATTAATTTTAAAAACCATGAAAAAATAGATAGTAAGTTTTCTAAATAAAACTAGTGAAATTTACTATAAAATTCATTAGTACAAAAAATATTTAAAAGAATATTCCATTCACATTTTGTTAAGTAAGTAAAATTTGCTTGAAAATTAAGTTACAAGTAACTTTTGAATATCTTTTTAAAGAATATAAAAAAGTAATTTTCAAACATTAATTGAAAATATAAATTTAATGAAATTAATTTTTTTATAAAAATAAGAGATATGTTCACAAATGTGGAGTGTAAGATAAAAGATATGAAAAATAATAATATTTACAAATATATTTATTAAAACTCACATCATTAAAAGAGTAATATGATTTTTTTTTAAAAAAATTGGTAACAAGAAATTTAAAGATTTAAAGAAATAATAAATATTTGGATTTCAAAATAATAAAGAAGAATATTGGTGTGAATATTACTATAGATATGGAGGTGAAAGGTTCCAAACCAAAATGAAGTGATATGGGAAAAGAATACCTTGGGACTTTGGTAACATTTGAATCAAACTACCTTGAAAGAGAAATACTTCAAATAAAACATTAAATAATATAAATAAAAATATTCATATTAAAAGATTTCAAGGTTCATTATATACACCATGTAAATAAAAATAGGTGCGTAATATAAAACAAGTCTCAAAAAATAAAAATTGAGATGAAGAAACCTTGACTTTTAATCTTGAATTTTAAAAAATCTATTTAAACTCCTTTAAAATTAAAATAAAAAATATTAATAACTTATTTAAGAACCTTATTAAAATATATTTCCTTTTATATTATTTAATTATACTTATTCACTACACATATATTAGTTAGTTATTTTTTATTTTCATCATCATATGTTAGTAATTTCGATTGTTTCATACGTGTTTCGTTATAATGATGTTGAACCCCATAATTTAATAAAAATTTCATAATTATAGGATTATTAAAGAAATAATAATCTTTTTGTTTCAATTATTTATTAATTTCCATATTCATTATATGATATTAATGGATATGATTTGTGAAAATGGAATCTATGACGAACTTGTTTTGGGTAATTTACTGATATCAATGGGTTACTTTATAATGATTGTACATTATCTTTTTATCATTATGTAATCTCATTAATGATATATATTACTCCTTAATATCATATATATTCCTAAAATAAATTTTTATAATCATCCATTTAAGTCAGTGTTGAAAAAATGAAACACATTACTTCATGGATACGGTAGTCCACACGTACACACAGATAACACTTTCATTTTTCATAGAACATGGTGAATTTATAAAATAATTTATCACTTTATAATACTATAAATATTATAAATATAATATTCATCCATTAAATAGCATTAACCATATAATATGGTAATTAAAAATGAAATACATCACTTCATGGAGGTGGTAGTCTGCACGTATGCAGAAATGATGTTTATCATTTTATAAAGAAGTGTAAATGGTAGATAATGGTTATAAAATTAACATAGTTACATTTTAGTATAATAAAAATACTAATTTAATTATATTTTTATGGGTAAAATATATTTATAGAAGAAATATATAGAATAAAAAAATTAATAAGTTATTTGTACTCACATTGAGAATTTGAACCTTCTCTTGGAGGTCCTCTTAGAAACATAGGATTTAGGGATTTTACTTGGATAAAGGGGTAAATAAATTTGGGATATAGATATATGGTAAGTAAAATTGGTGGTTTTTATAGGAATTATAATTTTTATAGTGTATGTAAATGGTTGTTGGAAGTCTCCATTTATAAGTGAGTGGAGGAAAATTTTGTAATAAAACAAAAGGACAAGTAACTATTCAAGGAATGTAAGTCCAATGTTTGACAATAATGGAGGTTTTATAACCCCAAGGACAATAATACCATTCAAAATACATTTTTTATATAATTTTTGAGGAACTTTTCTTTTTTTATAGGTTTCTAAATTGAACTTAATGTTTTAAATGTATTATTTTACTTATTAAATACATATTAATTACTAAAAAATCATAAATTTTTTATTAATTGTTATATCATAATGATTTTATAAAATATATGGTATTTTTTACCATTAACCTAAAAACCAATATTTACTAAAAAATATAATAAATTCATCATAATCTAATATTATCATGATGAATTGAGAAATTATTTAATTTTTATAAAATATAATATATATAATTTAGAAATTTAACTTTTAAATATAAACATGAATAAAGGATCTATCAATTGAGATAAATTGTGCATTTTATATAGTTTTAGGGAGTAGTGTTTACCTTCTATATTAGATCCTTGTGTATGACAATTCCAAATGGAATGAAATTTACAACATGAACAATTGACATACATGGTTTTAATGAATTAGTGTCTGACTATGAACTTTCTAATTTATTTAAAAAACTTGATTTTATGACCATATAGGAATAGTACATGGTCCCCTAACCATGAACCAACCCATGCACCCTCCAAAAAACTCATCTAAAATGCCTAAATTTACCCTAAGACCAACCAAACTTCAATATACATAAAATATAGAGATTACATGTCGTAAATGGATCCCTATAAAGTGTGAATATGTAAATATCCATAAATAAAGTAATAAGGTGATATAAGGATTTTATATGATATTGTATCCTAAACATATAATATTTTGATAAGTAATGGGGGACATGATTCAAATAGAATATATTGAGTGAAAATTTGACTTAAAAAATTAGTAATGTAAGATTTAAGGACTAATTAAAGAAAGAATATATAAATCTCAAGAAATCAATGAAAAATGTAATATAAGGATTTCATGGGATATTTTATTCAAAAGATGTAATGTATTTTATCTGGATGAGGGAACATGAATTTGAGAGAAAATAGTGAGAGAATAATCTGCATACCTTAGGTCTCTTGTTGATTTGACATTCTTACACCTCTTGTATAAATATATTTATTTAATAAAAAAATTACTCAAGAAACATTTTAAATTATTTTATATTATTTACAATCATTTATTTTAATTATTTATTTGTTGATAACTTTTACTTATAGATAAAATTCATAAAGAAATATATTTTTTTGAAACATTCTATGGTTTCTTCGATATTGCAATATTGATCGTTGTTTTTTATCCATCAGTTCTATTATGTAAAAAATAATAAACTTAAATAAAATTATATATATATATATATTCTACATTATATAGATGTGA
Source organism: Viscum album (assembly GCA_963277665.1). Taxonomy (NCBI): domain Eukaryota; kingdom Viridiplantae; phylum Streptophyta; class Magnoliopsida; order Santalales; family Viscaceae; genus Viscum; species Viscum album. The sequence goes on along the minus strand of OY728126.1, from coordinate 793,811,737 downwards.
ATGTGATGATAAAAAAAGATATTTTCCTTATAAATGGAAGAAACAAACATGTAAGGATGTGTCAATGGAGGTGGGAGATGAGATGTATATTCTATAAATATTTTATATCAATTTTACACAAGAATAATAAAATTAATATTATATATATATAATAATTAATTGGTTAATTATGGATTGGTTTTAAAATATAAATGAGAAAATAAGAATATGATAATAAAAAATGAACTGAAATAAAATGGATACAACTACTTCTTTTGGACTCCTCCTTTACTAAATGCCTACCTAATTGGATACATGGGGTTTGTTGAGGCCAAAAAATCTCCAAGAATAGAAGAATTCATAAGAGAGGGAATATCAGTATAATATAGGCAATGGAAGTGTTTTTGAAAGTTGTTTGTAATGGAATTAGGGTGGTATTTATAGTTTGAAGGTTGGGGGTATTTAAGATATAATATTTAATATAAAATCATTTAATGATCAAGATTTTCAATACTGTTCTTCCTCGTGAATATGAATATAAGTTGATTAAAAATTTATATTTTATTTATTTTTCAAACCATGTAATAATTAAATCCATAGTTTTAATAAATTATTCAAAATAAAGAATAAAGAATTAAAAAAATCAATGGGTTAAAATGTGTTTTTTGACTTTCAAAAATACTCTCTATGATTATAAATTGAATTTAATGTTTTTAAATAAATTATTAAAAATATTAAACATATTTTTGGAATTTAAAACCAATATATGAAATATTGGTTTAGTATTATATCAAAATCATGTCATAAAACATACCATATTTGAATAACTATTTTTTTATTATTTATAGAAAAATTAAATGTTTTTAAAAAATTCTAAAAAACACTCTTGAATATTTTTTACATTTTAATTCATATTTTTTTAAAAAAATTATCAAAATAAATTTATAAATGACTTAAATTAAATGTTTAAATTGAATATAAAAATATTAATGTTTAATTAATAAGTTTAAAACACATTATCAAATAAAATGACTTTATTTAATTTATATGAATTAAATTATTTTATTTGTTATTCTAATTAGTCAATTCAGTTATTTTGAAATTCATATTCTATTATTTATTTAATTATATAACTATTTTAATAGTTACCCATAATGGTCATTTTACTATTCTAATTGTCAATTCCCTATTTTTACAACCATATTTCTAATGAATAGATTACCCATTCCAAAAATATATTTATCTTTACATATATATACATCCATTAAATATTATAAATTTCATTCACTTAGTTATCTCTCAAGGTTCCCAAAAATCCTACCTCATTTCTAATCTTTTTCTTTCTTATTACAGTGGTATTCATGATTTTGAAATTTATGAGGGACCATAAACCTTCTAATTCCCTAATTCCAGTCATGTTATTTATATGTGTTTATTATCCCATTATAATTTTTTAAATTTTATGGATTGTATTCATACTTCATTTTTAGTGTTATATAATTAAATAATAAAATAATTATCATTTCGTTATATTATTCATACAATTTCATTTTAATATAGTTTTATACTTGAAATCATTTCTTGTAAACAAATCATGTATTTAATTAAGGAGTGAAGATAATAAATGGATATATATATATATATATATATATATATTAATAATAATTTTATATCATCTAAAAAAACATTTATTTTTTACACATATATGTTAAAGAAGAAAAATTATAAAAATATAGATACAAAATCAAAGATTTTGTATTTGTATTTTGAGTGATTTTATATAATCTCATCATCTAATTGTATATATATTTCATTTCATACTTTCCTTATATGCATTCATGTTTATAATTGATTTAATCCATACATCTTATGTTAATCAACCAAATTAACACATTCTAATCAGATTGTTATATAACTATTGATATAATCATTGAATTCTGTTATATATCTATAATAAAATTTAGTTTTAATATTTAGTTCATATCAATGCACATTACATGAAAATGGTGAATGAAACTTTTCCATATAAAGGATTTAAAATATATGAAATAAAAATATTACTCAAGAACATGTATTTTGTGATAGGTAGTAAACCCCCAATTTTCTATATAGATCCTTGTATCTTAGGATAGTGAGAATTCGGACCCAAAGTCATATTATCCATATGTTATTATTCTAGATTAATTTAAATTCACATGTAATTTTAATTTTTCATATGAATAAATAATTATAAAAAATACATACTTTTGAATTATATCCAACAAACCACTGACCTTTGTTGAAATAAATTATATCTTATGTTATAGCTAGTATGAAACTCCTTAAATGTATGATATGACATATAAATAATCAATTGAAATAGTTTAAATAATGTATGTTAATTTTCAAAACATAAAAAATCATATTAAGAAATATTTAAAGTAGTGAATAAATAAATAATTTAATATTTTAAAAATGATTATTTATAGACATTTCATATTTTAAATAATAAATATATAAATATTTAAGATCAATTTAATGAATATAAACACTTTATATTTAATAATTATATGGTACGTGTGAAAAAATTCATATTAATTGAAATACATAATTCATGAAAGTGAAATATTCATATTTCATATATATATATATATTATGAACACTTTGTATATTAAAATATAAACAATTTATTTTATTAAAATCGTATATTTTAATTATTTTTTAAATGTAAAAACATTTTAAAAATATTTATTTTTAGAAAAAAAATTAACTACACCATATCACACAAAATGACATCTCATATCATTACCAGTGATATAGGCCAAGCCTATAATGATGGCCAAATACATAGTGATATCATATATCAATAGCCATAAATCACATAACATGTCACCATCTATATTCCATATCATATACACTGATATCACTATAGCACTTCTTACAATATATATGATCACTGTTAATATATCATAATCATCAAAAGACACTAGTTGAATTAGAATCAAATGAAACTATATCGCATTGCATTATCATTATAACATTATAATGTTAAGACACTCTTTTTTGGATTACACAACCCAAACATATCATATAAAATCATATATAATGTCATTATCTATATTATTATGATCTATAACTTGGTTTAAGGCACAACATATCAAAACTATAGATATCCATATATTTTTACCTATGATATCATTTTTTCTTTATATTATCATAATTTTTTAAAAAAATACATATTTCTTATAAACTTTTCCATATATGGAATTGATGCCACAAATTAGTTTGGTTTACTTCTAACAAGTCTAAATCTAGTGGAAAACACAAAACCTAAATGACAAGATTTATCTGAGAGAGATTTATTAGGAATATAAGTAATTTAAGGGCATACCTCTTTACTGTTAGTCAAATCATTGACATTTAATGTACTTAATTAAGTTCCCTATGAAACAAAAAAAACTTTGCATTAAAGGTAATCACTATCTATGAGAATCATAGATCATATCTACATTGCCTTACTTTTTTATGATATTTTAAAACCTTCAATTTATGAATAAAAGAAAAATAAGTGCTTTAATAAATGGTTATATTCATCAAATATTAACTTCTCATGGATTATATACTTTTATAGGATTTGTTGGAAATGTGAAATAAAGGAACCACCATGTCATGGTGGTTAAACCACATTGTGGGGGTATAGACCACATCATAGTCTATGGTGGTGTAAACCATGACATAGTGAGGATCATTATGTCACAAGGTTCTACATGGTAGTATATGTATTAAGTTATAATGAATGAATCAAGAACTTTATCCTACTTCAATATCTCATTATTGGTCTGAATGGTCATATGGTAATGATAAAAGGAGTTTTGAAAATATAAAATAATTGTTTAAATTTTAAAAAATTAATTACAAATGATGGTGGAACTCATAAAACATTTATAAATAATTCCATTTAATTAGTAAAATGTTTTTTTGTAAGGATGGTCCTTGGATAGCCTATATAAATAGGCTCTTGGTTTGTGGATGGGAGTGAGACACTATGTTTCGATCACTAAAATGCCTCTAAGATGAAAATTCTCACTCGCTCACTTTTTTCTCTTTAAAATAAGTTTAATAAAACCTTATGTAAGAGGGGAACATTCATAATCATTGGGAAATTTATTCAACATGTGGATACCCTAGGAAAAAGGGGCCAATTTGAAACTTATTAGGGATTTATATTAAGATCATGGTGAAGATCTTAAATAGATTCTAGAAAAATAGAGAAATGGTATGTAATTATTTATTTATATTTTTTTCTAATGTTAATATAAGTATTTTGTATTTATTAGTATTATTTTATGTTTATTTCATATGGATAAGTTTTAACACCTTCAAACCCATTCATTTTTATTATATCCACTTACATCTCTTTTGGATTGAGTTTCCAATTGAATAAAGAATCTATAAAAATGATAATTCTTTAAATTATGGTGTGTTTAGTTCAAAATGGGAGAAATTTCTTAATATTTAAAATAAATTAAGGGTTTTAAAGCAGAAAATGGCCATGATATTGTAAATTTTATAAGGCCACACTGTATTTTAGGAGAAATATCCATATGAAAGAATCATGTATAACAAAACATCATTTTTCGATATCACTATGTTATGGTCCATTGATCATTATATCATGGTGTGTTTCAACTATAGTATCAATACATCATGAAATATATAAAAAAGTATTTTCTAATGGTTTGATTTGAGAACTCAAACGAATTCACCTATAGAAAATGGGTATGTTCTATCTTGTAACTGAGGATGAACCACATCACATTTTAGAGGGAAAATGATTGTATTGTTCAAAGTATGACTTCTAACTTAAATTTCTTAGATCTAGAGTAAATAGTAATGGATTGTAAGAAATATGATTTCATAAGACCACCATGACATAGCAAAGTCCACCACAAAATAATTTTACCAAAAAGTTCTTGTTGAATGATGGTTCAACCAAACTATGTAAGATTAAAAAAGATCATACAAAGGCTATGTAAGAATAAATAATAGCCTATATAAAAGTAACTAGATATCCTTGCTAGAATCACTGCCATTTTATATTTTCAATCTAAAATGGGTGTGATGTTTATAATTTTAAATAATATTATTTTTTGTAAAAAAATTAAAAACTTTTTATGAATTCATAGATTTATTAAAATTATACCAAAAAGGATTTAATAGATTTGATCTAGGTTCAAATTTGATTTATTTGGTATATAATTTATAAAATTTTTGTAATTTTTTTTAAAAATAATGGAAAGTATGAAAGTGTTTATATTGATTTATGAATTTTTCATAAATGAAAATATAAATTTTTTATATTGGAGGACTTATTTAATAATTTTTTTAAACAATTCTAAAAGAATTTTTGGAAGATTTGATGAACGTTTTAAATAAAATAAAGTGTGTGATGTTTATTTTATGTAAAGTGTTTAAATAAAATATTAAATTTTTATATTATTAAAAAAAATTCATAAATATCACATATTTTGAATATGAAAAAGTTTATATTAAATTACATGTAAATTAATAATATATAATATTTCTTATGGAATGTAAATAATAGCATCCCTAAATTATATAGTTTTTATAATTACTTATTTATAAATTGTCCATAAATTTTTATCTCATATATAAATTTAGTAATTTTTCATTTATCTACTTTAATTATTGATTTTATAATTTATTTGTACTATAAATTTATATATTCTTAGTTTTAAGCGTTAAACAGCTTCTTTAATTTATAATACATTCATTTATAATGTTAAATGATTGCTATAATAATTGATTTAGTTTTTTTCTCGCTTAACATTAGCTTATTTATGGGTTATGATCTTGTATTTAAAGGTTTATTATAGTTTATACATATTATTTATTATAATTATAATATAATTGAAGTATCTCTTGAGTAAGTAACCATGGGTAGAGGGACTTTAGATTATATTTCTAACTATCTTATGATATAAGGCTTTGTCTAGAAAATTAGGGTTTGGCTACCTATATCTCTATGAATACTCTTATAGGTATTAGTGATTTTATATGATTCCAAGACTTTATATGAAAGGAATTTATGTACCTAATTCATGGGATGCATTTCAATATGTATAAATATATTTGTATTTTAATTTGGGTAAATAATATTGGTTATAGGTTGTGTAGCATTACAAATAAATATGTCTTGAACATATTGGTTTAATATAAGGAATAAGGATTCAAAACTATATCATTATAATCATTCATACATGAAAAGATAATGCATAAAGTAACATGGTGAGATAATAAAACACTTTAAAATATTAAATGTTATATTATTTATAAAACGACCTTTTTAAGACCTGTAATGCCGAGATTTTTGGAATTCATTGTTTTTGGATATTGAATGTAGTCTTGATCATGAAGAATATTTCATGATGCACTATAAGAAAAAAAAGATAGTGGTGGTTTTTTCAGGTTTACCAGTGCTTCCAAATTCCTCTAAAAGGTTTTGATATGGTTTTTTAAAACCATCATAAAATGGTTAGTCGTTAAATATTTAATGAAACTTTTCTTTTTTTCATGACATTTTTTTCACTGATAACATATATATTTAGCGATGATTTTTTTTAATTAGAAGCATTTTTCAAGGTACAAAATATTTCAATGGTTTTAACCACTACAAAATCAATATCAGTGATTAAAACTACCACTAATTATATAGTTTTAGAAACTATAGAATTCATTTTCACCTAATCCACCAAAATCCAGTATATAAAAAAATATAAAAAAAGATGAAACCAATATAATATAATAAAAACAATAACTTATAAACATCATCAAACATTACATTACATATAACACAATAATACTAAATTATATTATAGTTTAAAAAATTTCATGTTTTACAAAATGTAAGCAAAAACATGAGTCCTAACTACTCTACTAATATGAATACCTCTCACCCTCTATTAATCAGTCATGTTTATACCCATCACCTCTTTCCCCACTTCCCAACTTTGGTGCCTTTATTTAAATTAGTTAACCACACATCAGTAATGATCATATTCAATAAATAATAATTGAAATATAATTCAAATGATATATGATTTGATCAAAATTCTATTTAAGTAATGGAATAATAATGAATAATTGGTATCCATGTGCAAGCCTATAATTATCATAACATACAATAGATTTAGTTGAGGTAGAAGATAAATGACATGTTATGGTATGGAATGTTGGAGTTGGTTCCCTATAATCAACTTATTTTGTACTTTATGATAACTTATATTCATGGTTTTGAATATTAATAAATTACTTATCATATCATTGTTTTTCTTCTACATAACATTGAATGTGATAATTTCCTAAGAGTAACTATCACACTAAAAGGTCGTAGTGGATCCCTACTATGATGAGAACTTGAAAGTGCTATGATACTATTCTTGAATATATGTTCTATAGCTAGATGTTATAATTTAAGGGACAAAAATGATACAGAATATTAGGGGTGGAGACTCATAGGACTTTGAGGCACCTTCTCATGGCGTACTCCCTTGGTAATGTTCAAGAGAATATTATGAGAATAATACCCACCAGTAGGAAATCCACACTTATATATGTCATTGGAAGTTCCTATCTACAGACGTGTGTATTGGTCCTTATACTTTATTAATATTGTAAATGAGTATTATGATCCTTGAACTTAGATGTATTTATGAAAACCATGACAACAGATATTCATAGTGAGGTAGGATATATTGGGTGCACCAAGAGTAATATTGAATTAATGAACAATGTGATAAAGGATTTATCCCTTCTATTCATTAACAAAAGATAATATCTCACGCCCTTTGATGGTAATGATATAGCCTAAAATAAATCCACGAACATGGTGATCTATAGGCAAGTTCTATTTTTGAAAATACAAAGAAAGAGATATCGAGCATATAGGTTGATGGCACTTGAATGAAACCTACTCGATTTGAGATATTTTGATAAAGGGATTACATTACACGATAAACATTTGTATGAGTTGACATGTTGTTACGGCATTAACATATTTCTCCATGGGTTCCTTAGTGTGTTGCTAGATGCTAACCTTATACTTTAGGTTGTTCTACCTAATGCCACTGAGAAAGAGGCCTATAGGGTCACACACTAAGTGTATCCAATTTCTCAGTTAAATAATATAAATTGTTTACTATTTAAAATTTTGAATAAAGATTATTCTTGGTTATGGTTTAATAATTATTCATGGATGTCTGATCGCATTTATTTTGAAACTAGTTATTCAAGAGAATATATTGTGTGCAGTATGTTTAATAAATTTTATTTTCTATTTAGTTAATATAATATTTATTTATTTATTGTAGAATAATGTAGTGATATTTATTTAATAAATAAATAGTCATTATTTAAGGTCCAATAAATATGGTGCGGGATTGGCGGACTGAGTTCAAGGGTCTGGTTAGAAATAATAATGTTGAATATTATTTTAATAAATAATATTTAATTATAATTATCAATTTAATAACATTTCATGAAATAATAATAATAATACTATTATTATTATTAGACATGGGGTTTCTCTTGGATTAATAAAATAAATAAGTGAACTTTTTCAATTATGTTATTTTAAACCTAGTGATATAAATACCCAATTATGATTATTTTCTCATAACCCTAGCCAAGAAAATCAGTGTGCACAAGAGATTAGAGAAAATATCTCAATCCTAGATAGTTCATCCCTCTACAAGAATGCTCTTAAGAATGAGAGATATCCTACTCCACTGGATAAAGGAGAATGATTTGGAAACAGTTCTAAAGGCGATCGAAGGTGGACATCACAAGTGAAAGGATCTTCCACACTAGCGCTTGGAGACTCCTTTGGTGATGTCTGGAGATTCGTGGAGCATGTGTGGATCACCTCTAGAGGAATCCAACACTTGTATTCTATAATTCAATGGTGGTGTACTGTAGATATGTATCCAAACGCATCAAAAAAGAAAGAATAACCTTGGATGTAATTCTTATTTAATTAAATTAATTATAAAAAAACATGTGTTGATCTCCTATCTCTTGGTTCTCAGTTAATAACCCTTGTTTTTTATTTGATTCAAATATTTTTATCATGGTGTTCATATTTTCTTGATCTCATATTAATCATTGATAATGGAAAAAAGAAAAGTTAGGCATCATCCCTACCGTGCTTCCACTACGCTCGGAACATACAAGTGGTATCATAGCGGGCACATCATTGTTTATAATTACTTAGTTTCATTGATGATTTATGAATTCATAATTTAGTTTTTCAATTCAAGTTTAATAGTTATTTAAATATGAATTATGAGATCTATTTCTTCCTATATCATTTCTCACAGATCTAACCGAAATGATTAATTTTATGATTAAAATAAAATCTAGGATCTCATCCGGAGGTGTCAAGGATCCTAGTCATACAACACAAGACTACACACCATGTAATCGGAATTACACTTCGTGTAGTCATGTTCAACACATCAAGATTTATTTGGAAATCAATTATAGATTTTTCATTGATTAGGGAATTAATTACACCATTAATGCACCATGTGTTGATCAATATTAGCTAGCACACGGTCAGTCGGACTACACACCATGTGGTCCACTAGACACAGCGTGTAGTCCCTTTAGGTCAGGGGCCAGGATGTGTATTCCATACATGGCCTACCCTACCGGTGACCATGTAACATGGATTAAATGTGTCATGTGGCTCACTAGACACGTTGTGTACTCCCGTATTTCTAAAGTACGCCTCACATGCAGAGTCCATAGGCATGTACTTCAGATAGACGTTGAAGGGTGTACATGCCGTGTAGATTGAATCTGCACACCGTGTACTTTTAACAGATTATGTAGATTTAAAATATATTTATTTTACTATGTAAACCATTAGACATGTACTTGTGTGTGTTCATAAAGATAATACACACCATGTGATAGGTTTTAATATACATAAATATTTAAATATTTAATTAATATATATGTAATGTTCAAGATATACATGTCATGTATGAGTTGTATTACATTTATTATTCTATGTGCCTTAAATCATGACACAAAAATCATGTAATTCATGTAATCATCCATGAAGTACATTTCATGAAAGTACATGATATGTCGTTCATGTTATATGTCACAAAGAATAAAGTTTATATAGGTATAATATATGTTGGGTCGATTTGGATAGGTATTCACCAGGTTACCTATAAATTAAAAGTTATGTACACAGTTAATTTTAAATGAATTTATTTAATTTGTTTGAAATTATAAAGGATAAGAATCTCAAGGAAATTCATATAAGTATTAAGATAAAAGTATTGATTAATTAAAGATAATAATTAATCGATTCAAGTGTGATTTATCTTAAATAAGAACTATTAATAATTTAATGTTAGTTTTATTAAATGCGTAATTCATTGTATGCTAGTGGATGATCATGATCTAGACCAGACCTTTGTATGTGATTGGTTTCATTTTAATTTATTATTAAATTAAATTGTTGTCATGTGTGCCTTCTCTCCTCATTAATATGTAGGGTCTATGTGCCCATAGTTTCTTTTATGTAAAAACCCTTTTACCCCTCACATGTGTGTGAGTAAATGCATATGTAATGGATAGAGATCCCAAGATAGTGGAGGCAATTTGATTTAGGATCCGAGACGAAACCAATCCAAACAAGATACAAAGGTGGATAGGTGGAAAGTTGTAAACACAAACCTCGGATTGGTTCAAGGTGTTTCTCCCCTAGGCAAGCAGTTAGTTTATCAACTAATAGATAAACTAACCATTAGAACAAGATTATGATCATACCCTTTATTTTATTTATACCAGTTTTATGGTTATTCATTATAGATGTTTTTCACGATCACATAATTAATGAATTAACAAGCATGAAAGATAGAACTAAAATAAACTGGCTTATACATAAATATTATCTAAAGATGTCATTAATCACATAATTAATCCCACATAATATTAAAAATCATTTGATAAAGATAATAATTTACAATACGCATAAAGGATAAAATCCCTCAATAAAATATTAAGTCGGTATAGCCTTCTATTACTTCAGTTAGAATCAAAACATAGTTCAAAGTGCTTGACCAGCCAAATTCGGGGTGCTTTCTATTATCAAGGAATTCTAACATGATCTTTTGGGTTGACCTGACTTGGTTCACATCAAGGTTTTACTTCCAAAGTTGGATTTCATGTAACTGAGAGGAAAAGGTTGAGGAAATATGATTATAAAGGAATTCAGGATTGGGGAGTCCACTCAATGAATCAAGGAACTATGAGTTAATGCAGTTGGCATTTGTAATGCCTACCTAAAACCTTTCATGTTGCTTTAACAACCAAAGTTAGGGTAATAATAAGGGGAATATAGATCATTTCCACCTGAATGCCCAAGAAAAAAGATATTCCAAATAAAATTTTGATGGCTATTGGGTTTCGATAAAATAGTGGGAGACTAATAAATATAATATTTATTTATTTTTATAAATTTATCAGATAAATTACCAAATATCTGCTTATCTTATTTGTAGAAACAGAGTTAAAAATGACATCAAACATATCGATGTGATTCCTACTCGAGAAGGAAAACCTTCTAACTGGTGTGAATTTCTAAGAATGAAAGAGGTATTTACGCATCATCCTTCACCATGAAAGAAAATTATATATTCTAGAATAACCTTTACTGTTTGTTCTTGTAAATGATGTAAGTGATGGAGAGATATATATCTATGAGAAACATCTAAATGATTTTACATATGTTCAGTTCTTCATGATATCACCCATGTCTAATGAGCACTTGAAGCAACATGAGGATATGGATGTCGGTAGTATGATGTCTCGCCTATGGGATCTCTATCAAGATAATGAGAGACCAAAGAGGTATGAGATCTCCAATGATTTTTTCACAATAAATCTTGGAGATTTTACACCAGTTGGGCCTCATGTAGTCAAGATTATTAGCTACATTGAAAGTCTAGACATCTTAGGGATTAAATTCCCGGTTGAGTTGTGTACAGAACTCATACTTTCATCACTTCCCAAGACCTAATCTATTTTTATTTTGAATTATAATATGATAAATAATGAGAAGAGTCTATCAAAACTTCTGACCTTAATTCTCCATGTGGATAAGGACATCGGGTGTGAAAAACCTGTAGTCCTTATGGTGAATAAGAAATGGAAGAACAAGGTAATGGGGCTCAAGACCTATAAATAGTCTAAATCTCCTGAGAATTTTCTTTCCAAGAAGGGGAAGATACATAGGTAGGGAAAGGAAAAAAGAGGCATTATGTTTTTCTTGTGTAAATCTAGACCAATAGAAGAGGAACTGGATCCATAAGCAAGGGGAAGCTAAAGGTGCATTCATTATCGAGTGAAACCTTTCCATATCTACACATTTGGTATTAGATACAGCTTGTGGGGCTCACATCTATATCCAAATGCAATAACCAAGTATATTTAGGAAAATTTACAGAGGAGAGGTGGGTCTGTAAGCTTCCAATGGTGAAAAGCTGGCTACTCTTTCCATTGGTGACTACCACCTTTTATTTCTAATGGGAATGATTTTGGTTTTACGTGATTGTTATTTTGTACCTACTATTACCAAAAACATAGTTTATGTATCATGTTTAGATACAGATGGGTTTATTTTTAAATTCATAAATAAAAGTTGTTTATTTTATAAGGACAATATATGTTATGGTATTCTACATTTAAATAATGATCTTTATGTATTAAATTACTAAAACTAAGTGTAAGAATTTGATAACGAATTAAGTTCACATGAATCATATAACACCCATTTATGTCATCTCCATCTCAGTCATGTAAATGAGAAGCAATTGAAAAATCTCTATTAAGATGGTTATTTAGACTCTTCTGGTCAAAAACCACTTGATAGATTTCATTCTTGTTTACAATGAAAAATGAAAAACCACCATTTTTTGGATAAATTAAAAGGGTTATAGAGATTCTGGGATTGGTACACACTAATGTGTGTGGACCATTTCTACTGGAATCTATATTTGAATAGTATTAATTCATAACTTTTATTGATGACTTGAGTAGATATGGATATATTTACTTGATGAGGTATAAGTCTGGGTCCTTTGAGAAATTCAAGGAATTAAAGAATGAAGTAGAGAATCAACTTGGTGAGAAGATAAAAAAGCTTTAATCAGATCGTGGTGGTGAATATCTTAACTAAGAGTTCATGGACTTTCTATGGGAGTTTGGGATTTTTTTTTCTCAACTCAATATACCTTATACACCATAGTGGAATGGTGTTAGTGAAAAGAGGAACCATACCTTTTTGGACATGGTAAGGTCGATGATAAGTCATGCATATCTTCCATTATCCTTTTGGGGACATGCATTACAAACTGTGGCATACAAATTAAATTGTGTACCAACTAAAGCGGAAAATGGAATTCATTTCAATATATGGAGTGGAAATAAACCCATTTTATCGTATACATGTGTATGGGGATGTGAGTCATTTATTTAGTCTTTATCAGGCAATAAAATAGCACCTCGGGTCATGAGGTGTATCTTTATAGGGTATCCTAAAGAAACAAAAGGATGCTACCTATACAACCCCTCAAATAATAAAGTGAATGTCACCAGAAAATTCGTATTTCTTGAGAGGGAGAACATCCTAAAAAAGGATAGTGGTAGAAAGGTTGAGTTCAATAGAGTTCATGCTCAAGATACATAGGATTTAGTACAAGAAAAAGTTTCATAGGTCCCCACGGAATAAGTAGTTTATGAAACACAAGTACTACGTAGGAGTGCAAGAGAGGTAAGGAAACTAGAGAGAAGGTTTTCTAGTCACCAAGAATGGTGACTCATTATTGTTGGACAATGACGAATATTTCTCCTATAAGGATGAATTAGAGAGCTTAGAAGCTAAAAGATTTCTAGAATCTATGAATTCTAAGATGTATTCCATGTATTAGAACCAAATCTGGGTTATGGTCGATGTGCTATTTGATGTAAAGACTATTGGGTGTAAATGGGTATTAAAGAGAAAACTAGATATGGAAGGTAAAGTAAATACCTATAAAGCAAGGCTAGTGGATAAAGGTTTTAAATAGTATCAAGATATTGACTATGATGAAACATTTTCATCAGTTTCCATGTTTAAATCCATAAGAATCATACTTTCCATAGTAGCTTACCATGACTATGAGATTTGGCATATGGATGTCAAAACTGCATTCCTTAAGGGGAACCTTCAGGAATATGTCTATATGAGACAACCAGAAGGCTTTGTGACACCAAGTTATGCCAAAAGGGTTTTTAAGTTATCCTCCAAGGCTCGAAGGCCTTCATTTTTTATTGATTTTTGATAATCCACCTTTCAAGGGGTGAGGTGGAACCCTTACAAGGCCCGTAGGTGTAAGTATTACATGGACCGTAGGCCTTAGAGGAATTCATTGCCCTTAGGCTTCAAACATTACATACAACCCAGAATAACTACTTGGAACTACTTCTCCCTAGCATCTTCATCATGAAAATAGCTCTCCACCTTCGCATGGTTGTTCGGCTAGGCTTTCCCATGCATGCATGGGATTGTCCTGATGGCAGGTGTTATACCCTCTCATTCTTGCAATATGTTTAGCCTTTTCTATGGTGAAATATCCTTACCCATCCTCCTTCTAGAGCTTGTTACTTGTAGGTTTTCTGGCTTGCATCAGCACTTAAGGTGGCCCAAAGGCCTTGAGTTGGCCTGAAGGCCTTACTAACCCGAAGGCCTAGGTGGCCCGAAGGCCTTAAAGGACTCAGGGACCAAATTGATGGCCCGAAGGCCCAAACAGGGGAATATTCCGGGCTGTTATAGTTCTAAACAGTTCCTGATACAGTACCTACTACAATACTGCTGCAGTTCCCATTAAAGTACCTACTATAGTGCTGCTACAGTTCCCATTACAGTGCCTACTATAGTACCTACTACAGTACCTGTTACAGTGCCTGCTATAGTTCCCGCTATAGTGCCTGCTCTGGTACTACTATAGTACTGCTACAGCAACCTGGAAATTATGCCTCATCCTGGATTTGATCTTGGGTCACCTGGATGCACTTAAGGAGTCCCCACCAATAGGGTTGATGCTTATATGCAGGTTTGTAAGTTACATAGATCTATTTATATATTGAAGTAAGAATCCAAGTCTTGGAGTATTTGATTTAATGAAGCCATAAGATAATTTGATTTCATTAAGATCGAATGTGAGCCATGTTTTTATAAAAGGTTTAATGGGAATGCATTCATTATCCTAGTAGTGTATGTTGATAACATATTAATTATTGGAAATGACATACCAGTCTTACAATCAATTAAGGACTAGTTGAACAAGTGCTTTACCATGAAGGACTGGGCGAAGTAGCCTGCATTCTAGGGATCAATGTCCTTTGTGATAGATCCAAGAGGCTTCTTGGACTAATTCAAAGTATATATATTGACCATATACTAATGATATTTAGTATGGAACAATCCAAGAGGGGATTGGTTCTAGTATCACATGGTTTACATCTTTCAATTAAAATGTTTCCCCAAACACAATAGGAGAAAGGTATAATGAGTAAGATCTCATATGTTTCAGTGATAGGATCAATAATGTATGTCATGTTATGTACTAGACTTGATGTTTCCTATTAATTTAGCATGGTAGGCAGATATCAATAAGATACAGGAGAACAACATTGGAATTTTGTTAAGGATATACTTAAGTATATGTGAAGAACTACGGAAATGTTCATGGTGTATGGAGGAGATGAGGATCTTTTCATCAGATGGTATTTTGATGCTGGTTTTTAGATAGATCATAATGATCTAATGTCATAATCAGGATATGTTTTCTATCTCAATGGAGGAGCTCTAAGATGGAAGAGTTCAAAGCAGCCAATTGTAGCTGATTCTATAGTGGAGTCTAAGTACATGGTGACTTTTTATGCAGCCAAGGAATATGTCTAGATTAGGAACTTTATATAGGAGATTGATGTGGTGCCTATTAGAAAAGACCCTATCACATTGTATTGTGATAATACTACAGCAGTGGCTCTTGAAAATGATCCAAGGTCACATCAATGGACAAAGCATATACTCCAGAAGTATCACCTATAGAGTGATTTTTATCATAGGGGTGAAGTTGCAATGAGCAGAGTACCCACGAAAGATAACATGGCGGACCCCTTGACTAAAGACCTATCTCAGCAAAAACATGAATATCATGAGAGTGCTAGTGGACTAAAGGTTGTTAGCAGTTGTCTTTAGTGCAAGTTTGTGTTTTTTGGAGTTGGTTCCCTAGAAACAACTTCTTTTTTACTTTATGATAACTTATATTCATGTTTTGAATGTTAATAAATTCCTTATCACATCATTAGTGTAATTATGCATGGCATTGAATGTGATATTGTCCTAAGAGTAACTATCACACTAAAAGGTCCCAGTGGATCCCTACTATGATGATAACCCAGAAGTGGCATGACACTATTATTGAATATATGTTCTATAGCTAGATAATATCATTTCAGGGACACAAATGATACAGGATATCAGGGGTGGATACTCATAGAACTTTGAGGCAGCTTCTCATGGTGTACACCCCTGGTAATGTCTAGGAGGATATTATGAAATCTGAATTTATATATTTCATTGGATGTTCATGTATTAGGACATGTTTATTGGTCCTTAAAATTTAATATTATTATTAATGAGTAGTATGAGTCACGTATTTAGATGTATTGATGAAAACTATAACGATAGATGTTCACGGTAAGGTAGGATACATTGGGTGTGTCGCGAGTAATATTACATTAATGAATAATTTTAGAAAGGATTTATCCCTTATATTCTTTAATGGAATATAATATCTTAAGACCTTTGATGGAAATGATATAGCCTAAAATAAATCCATGTCCATGGTGATCAATAGGAAAGTTCAATTTTCAGAAATTCAAAGAAATAGATATCAAGAATATAGGTTGATGGAACTGGCATGCAACCTACTCGATTTGAGATATTGTGATAAAGGGATTACATTACATGGTAAACATTTGTATGAGTTGACATGTATTTGTGGCATTAACTTCTTTCTTTATTGGTTACATAGCATTTTGTTAGATGCTAACCTTAGACTTTAGGTTGCTCTGCCTAATGCCACAGAGAATGAGGCCTATAGGGTCACACACTAAATGTTTCTAGTATCTCAGTTAAATAATACATATTTTTTTTATTTAACAAGTTGACTAAAGAATATTCCCAGTTTTGGTTTAATAATTATACATGGATTCCTAGTCGCATTCATTTTGACACTAGTTATCTGAGAGAATATATTATGGGTGGAATATTTAATAAATATTTATTTATTATTTAGCGAATATAATATTTATATATTTATTGGAGAATAATTAAGTGATGTTTATTTAATAAATAAATATACATTATTCAATGTCCAATAAATATGGTGGAGGATTACCGGACCTAGTTCAAGGGTACGGTGAGAAATAATAATGTTGAATATTATTTTATTAAATAATATTTAATTATAATTCACAAGTTATGCACATATCAAGAAATAATAATAATACTATTATTATTATTAGACATGGGGTTTCACTAGGATTAATAAAATAAATAAGGTAACTTGTGAAATTATGTTATTTTAGCCCTAGTTATATAAATACCCGATTATGATTATTTTCTCAAAACCCTAGCTAAGAAAATAATTGTGCACAACGAATTGGAGAAAATATCACGATCCTTGAGAGTTCATCCCTCTCCAAGAACAGTCTCAAGAATGAGAGAGATCCTCCTCCACCAGATCAAGGAGAATGATTTGGAAGTGGTTCTCAAGGTGATCGAAGGCAGGAATCACAAGCGCAAGGATCATCCACGCTAGCACCTAGAGAATCCTTTTTCGATGTCCAGAGATTTATGGATCGTTTGTGGATCACTACTAGAGGAATCATATGCTTGGATTCTACAATGAAATAGTGGTGCATAGTAGATTTGAAGCTGGAAACATCTACAAAGAAAGAATAACCTTAGAGGTAATTCTTATTTAATTAAATTAATTATAAACAACATGTGTTGGTATCCTCTCTCTTGGTTCTGGTTTAATAACCCTTGTTTGTTATTTGATTCAAATCTGTTGATCACGGTGTTCATCTTCACTTGATCTCGGATTAATCATTGATAATGGAACAAAAAAAGTTGGGAACCATCCCTACCACACTTCCGCTACGCCTGAAACCTACATCGAAAATATGTATTGTATTTTCATAATATATGATAGCTATAATGTCCCCCAATTCGGAACTCTCTCATGTGGCCAGAAAGGGTTGGTTATGAGACCTCAAGCACACCTCCCCTTATGGCAGAGGCTACCAACTAGCAGTGAGGGTGTGAAAAGTATAGTGGGGAGAATATACCACCTGGTATGAAGTATCATAGAATTAGAACAAATCATAATTTAATGGAAATAATAATCAAAGTAAATATATAACAAAAGATAACAATAAAAGCCAACAGAATAATACAATAATAATAAAGTAATAATGTAATGACATGCTGGAATGTAACTAAATGTCATGCTAGAACAATACAGAAAAAATACTAACAGACTCAAAGTATCCAATATTGAGCTCCATACTGTTCCTTTCTCCAAACTCCAGCCCAATAGCAAACAAGAAATCAACAGCAAGGTCCTTTAGCCTTGACCAAACATGCATCCATGAAAACTACTCGGGTGCCAAACTGCAGCCCGAATAGGGTGTGAGTATAATTGAGTAGGTAGACACCACCATGTCTAAATAAACCAGTTTGATAAGTAGTGTATGAAATAAAGTGATAAATAGGTGTATTAAATTAATTCAACAATTAATAAAATAGCACAATAACCTGCTTCAGTTCCATGTCGAGATAACTCTAAGCATGTCTTACGACCATGCCAACAACACCCATATAACCAAGGTAAACAACCTACTTCAACACCATGCTATAATATCTATGAGCATGTCTTATGACCATTACAACCACCACCATATACCCATGGTATAGCTACCGCAAACTGAATCAAAGACCTATAATCATTATATCATTCCCATCTCAAATCCCTATAAGCATTACAACATTTCTGGGTCAAATACCTATAATCATAACATCATTGGGACTAGGATGAGCCAAGTCACTATAATCATTACAATATATTAGTTTGAAAGTGATTGGGCCTAACCTGATATATAATAATCTCAGAATATAACACAATCCATACCACAAAACATGGATATCACAATATCACATCATATATCTCAATGGTTAATTATGTGAATTACCATTATTATTTCATAGGCCTCTTTTTAATTCAATTAAAAATTTATTAACAATTATATCAATAATCCATGAGCCACAATTTAGGGATTCTATAACAAGAAATCACCCTAGTTCACAAGGAATTCTAAACATACCTTAATCCATTAGTCAATCCATTTATATTCAATTGGTTTGGGTTTACACTACATTGTTACAATCATGATATTTCATAAACGCGACAATTATCATACCATAGGGTTAAGATTTATACACCCTACCTTTAACCAATGATCCAAAAACACTTCCTATAACCAACACCCATGAGGAAGAAGGTGAAGACGATAGTGACAAGGTTCCTAGATCATAGATGATCAAGATCAAAACCAACAATGCAACTTAGGAAAAGGATTTCACCATAACAGGTTGGAGAAGAAAGAAGATAAGGAATATATAGGACCAAAAGGACTTACTAGGGATTTATCACATGAATGGGATGTACGTAAGGGGGTTTGTAACTCAACAATAACCTGGAGGGTCACCCTAGATCAAGAGGATAAGAGCTACAGTTGATTGGAAATAAAATTAGCTACATAGAAACTTTAAAACTGCAGTTCGGGCAATTACATGTCTTGTAATTCAGTAACACATCATTTAATTATTTTTTATGGTATTCACTAAATAACTCTTCACCTTTTATTTATTTTATTAAAACTCATGAACAATTATATGAAGTGAAATACCCTTACATGATGTGTAGTTGTTTTGTAGTTTATTTTTTATCCCATTTTCCTTTTAACTCTCTGAACCTCCTTTAAATATTCTCAACTTACCAAGAACTCATTTAACACTTGGTACCATTTATACATAGACTCCATTAATTCCACCAAGCATACATCCCATAACATTAAATCATTTTCCCCAACAAATACTCTTCATCTCTGAACAAGACATGGCCACTAAGGCTCAAACGAAAAACAAAAGTAGAGGCGTACCTGAAAAAAGATGAGATCTTAAAACCTACCCACCTTATAATAGCTCATCCCCAAGATACTCCTAGCATAATTTTGAGGTCTCAGTGAACAATTTCAGCCACTGTGTTCACATATTAGACTCCCTCTCTTAGTTATCCTCCTGAACACTCTCATGCTACCACTACACTCGAACCAGCGATATAGTTCTACCCCAATGATATTTCTCACTATAATCCACAACCCATATCAAATGATCCTCAAAGGATGTATCATCACAAATATTTATTTTTACTAAATATATTACATGGGAAGGTTATGGATGATATCTGTAAAGACCCGTAAAATTCAAGGGAATTTTTTTTCTTAATTTTATTTGTAATTTTACAAGAACGTAGTTTATGACGGCGCCTGATTCCGAGGCCCGGTGTGCCCGGAATTAATTTCCAAAGTTAGGCTCGGGTACGTTCAGTGAACGAATGAGCGGGTTTTTCTAACTTTTGAACCGTTGCTCGGAATCGAATTCCGAGGCCACCGATGGAACCGCAGCGCCGGTAATTTCTTAAGAAGATCTTTTTCGGAGTTGCGTTTTCATGGGAGGAGTTGTTAAAAATTTGTGGAAGATAAAATAAAAATTGAGTTACAATTTTTATTTCTTTTAAGTGGTTTATCCATTGAGTGGAAGTTGGGGTAACCACCCAACTTCCCATGAGATTATTAAAGGTGAGGTGGGGCCCACACGAACCCCACCCCTTTCACCTTCCCTAAACTCCCTTAAACCTCTACTCTCATTAATTGGTAACTTTTCTTAACATGTTTAACCCCCCTTTTAATGTGAGACCACTCACCTCCCTCTCTCTCTTCTTTAATTCATGTCACCTAAACATTAATTAATTTTACAACTCAAGATCAATTAATTAAGTTTGTTGGTTTTGAATTTGTAATTTTTAATGAATGGATTAGGTAAATAAAATAAGGTGGAGCCTTATTTTATTTTGGTTAGAATTGTTGTGTTAAGAGGAAGGGAAGAGAGATTTTGAGTTTTGAAGAACTTCCTCCTCCGAAGAAGAACGCCTCATCTCCTTTGTTGAAGAACGTGAAGAACACCAAAGTTTCGACGAAGAACGCCATCTCATCTTGCACCTTCTCTCCATGTCGAAGGAAGCGAGACACCGCATTCTTCATCGGGCGATCACTGACGACGTGCCTTCTCCTCTTCTTCCTCTGCGTCAAGGGAGGATACCCCACCGCGGGGAACAC
The DNA here is from genome assembly GCA_963277665.1 of Viscum album. Classification (NCBI taxonomy): domain Eukaryota; kingdom Viridiplantae; phylum Streptophyta; class Magnoliopsida; order Santalales; family Viscaceae; genus Viscum; species Viscum album. The sequence continues at coordinate 793,790,167 of OY728126.1, read as the reverse complement.
CACCTTTGACAACGACTCACCCTCCGACGTCAACGGAATCGACACCGATCTTCCGCGACGTCCGATCATCGCGACGCTTTCCTCTTCCGCGGCTCGACGACGTGTAACGTCTTTGCAAAGTAGGGGTTTGGTTTTTATGTTGTGAATAATTTTTGATGTTCTCCGATATTAACGGCCAACTGTTATCAAAATAACAGAGGAGGTCGGACCGCACAAACACGGCCGAACCTCCTCCCCTTTTTATTTTGATGGTTATCTACGTGGCTTGAAATGGAAGTGACGCAGTGTCGTCGCTCTGTGTGGGAATTTAGAGAATCACGACGAAGAAGCGCGACGTCATCGCGCCGCGTCGGAAAACCACGAAGACGGTGCGATTTGTTATTTGACGTGCGGATCGACGGGCGATGATGAATCGGGCCAAAATGGCGTTTGAATTCCTTCTCAATAAAGATCGGGTCCTGGGAGGACTGTTGGCGAAGGCGGCAGGCGAAACGGACCACTGGAGCGCGTCCGGTGGTCCACAGAAGGCGGCGGAGGCGCGCCTCGCCGGCGCGGCGGAACCGGCGACCGGCGGCGGCGGCGCGCCGCCGGAGCAAACCGCCGCGGCAGAGCCGCGGTGGTGGGATGTGAACCGGAACGGCCGGGCCGTTCCGTGTTTGAGGCGGCACAGCTTTAAGCCACGCCAGGTTGACAATCGGGGGGGTTTGTAACCCCCTGCACCCGTCGCGCCGCGCCAGCGCGAGGCCAGCCGGCTGCCCAGGCCGGGCCGGGCTGCGCAGGCCGGGACGGGCCACGCAGCCGGGCCGGGCCGCGCAGGCCGGTCCGGGCCATGCCTAGCTGGGCCGGACCCGGATCTGGTTCGGGTCGACCCGGTTCAGCCGACCCAGGGGGGTTGGGCCGGGCCGGGCCGAGCCCACACCCCCATTTCGGACTGTCTACGGTCTTTTGCCCATAACATGGGCTCCGGACCTCCGATCGACGCACCGTCAGCGGCGACGCGATCTTTGAAATGAGACGTCTGTTTCAATATATTACTCTCAAGGTTTTGGAGAACTTTGGGTTCTGTCGGGTTGGTTCGGATACGAAACCAACCGGGCCCTCGGAGCGGAAACGCTTATATCTTGATTTCCAGACGTCTGATTGACGTGCCGTCAACTTTGTTGGTTTCCTCTTGATGAGGCGAAACTTTTGGCTTACTCCACTCGAGGTTTGGACGCCGTCGGAGTGCGGTCGGGTTGGTTCGCACACGAAACCAACCGGGCCCCTGGAACGAAAAAGCCAATAACTCACAGACCGGGCGTCCGATTGACGTGCCGTCTATCTCGTTGAATTCCTCTTGATGAGATGGAACTTTTGGCATATTTCGCCTGAGTTTTGGATGCAGTTGGAGTATGGCCAGGTTGGATTGTACCCGAAATCCAACCGGGCCCCTGGAACGGAAAAGCTGATATCTTTCAGACCGGAAGTCCGTTTGACGAACCGTCAGCGGCGTTGGTGATCACGTTGAGAAATGGTCCCTATGAGTATACCCTATGAGAGTTAGGTGTACAGTTGAGATACGGACGGGTTGGTTCGCACATGAAACCAACCGGGCCCCTAGGATGAAAAGGCTAATAACTCACAGACCGGACGTCCGATTGACGCGCCGTCTGTTACGTTGAGACCCCTATAACGATGTGTTCCTTTGAGATACTTCTTCGTGGGACTTTTGATACTTGGAGTATCGACCTATAGCTCGTGGAGAGGACCCTCCCGGAGACGAGCGTATGGAGTACGAAGACCGTGTAGTTGGCTGTGACCTGATGACTGCTTGTCTGATTCGATTCGGAGTGACTAGCATAGCCCAGTGGGGAGCACTACTTTGTGAGGTGGCATACCCATGGCGGAGGAGCACTACTATGTGAGGTGGCAGACCCGCAGTACTCGACAGGAGGAGTACCTCTGTAGGCTATGAGGGGGAGCACTACTGTGTGAGGTGGCAGACCCATGGTAGAGGAGCACTACTGTGTGAGGTGGCAGACTCGCGGTACTCGAAAAGAGGAGTACCTCAGCAGTCATAGGTTGGTGAGCAGTACCTCGGAGACGTGACAGGATCACTGTACTCCCAGAGATAGAGCTCTTCAGCAGTTACGGTTTCGATAATGAAAATCCCGGTTTGAGCTGAGTCTATGACCTTTGTGTTTTCCTCATGATTGAGATGGGTCACTTGATAACTTAGGTATATGTATGGGCATATACTTGGGTAGTGGTTATCCGTTGATTTCATAATCTTGTGTTTCCTCGTGATTGAGATGGGTTACTTGATAACTTAGGTATATGTATGGGCATATACCTAAGTAGAGGTTATATGTTGAGATCTTCTTTGTGGTTATCCTTGTTGGTTTTAGTGAGACCTTGAGGGTATCAGGGTCCCTACTGAGTATCGTTATACTCACCCCTGCACGGGCTATGCCCGCACCTCGTTGTGTTGGTTGCAGATGACAGGCAGTGCTGACGGAGGCCGAGTGTTCGAGGACTGGACGGTACCCGGAGGTGGACCACCCGACGAGTCAGTATCCGGAGGTGGACTTCACAGCGAGACGACACTCGGAGGGGGTTGACGGGCAAGAGCATTGAGGAGCTGCGCTATCTGTACCTACCCTTCAGGTAGGATCCATGGTGGACGATCCAGGAGTTGCGCTATCTATACCTACCCTTCAGGTAGGATCCGAGGAGGACGACCCAGGAGCTGCTTCCTTTCTTCTAGTTGTTTGTCTTTTTCTGTTGTACTTTTGTTTAGTTGTAGCTGTATTTCCAGTTGGGTTTGTATTCTGGCCCATTTACTTTTCATCACTTTCTTTGTACTTAGTGTTTTACTTCCACTTGTACTCTGTGGTGTTTTGTTACTTTTATAAAGGCAATGTCTTCCCAATTATCGGGATTTACGCCTTTGGTGCTAGTCGCCAGCCCCTGGCCTATGGAAGGCGGGCTTGGGGTAGTCACGGCACAGGGCCCGAGGATGGGTTGTGAAAATATCTTCATATTTGAGACACATGGAACACATCATTCATGGAATTGTAGCACTGTGGAAGGGCTAGAGGATATTCCACTGGACCGACCCTTACCACTATTTCAAATAGCCTGACAAACCTGGGTGATAGATTTCCTTATTTTATGATACAGTGTTTCCCCAACCTAGTTGAAACCCTAAGAAAAACATGATGACCAACCTTGAACTTGAGAATTTATCTCTGATGGTCAGCATATGATTTATGCCTACTCTGCATAGTCACCAACCACTGCCTTCTCAACTAAACTTCTTCAGAATTCACCTACACGGGACTAGGCCCAACTAGTGCTGACTCGCCTTCCTCCAACCAATAAAGAGGTGAACATAATGACCTTCCATATAAAACCTCAAAATGATCCATTTTAATAGATTTTTTGATGCTATTATTATATGAAAACTCCACGAGTTCCATATGATTCACCCATGAACCACTAAAATCCAAAACATAATATTGTAACATATCATTTAGAACTAAAATAGTATGCTTAGATTAACCATCGATCTATGGATGAGAGGTTTTACTTAAAAGAAATCATGATCCTAGGGCTTTCTGAACACCCTTCTAGAAACACGATGTGAAATGAGTAACTCTTTTTGAAACAATACACCTTGGAACACCGTGAAAGTGAACCACCTCATGCATGTAAATATTTCCCAAATATTCAACTATAAAGGTTTCTATGATAAGTAATAAGTGGTATACCTTAGTAAATATATCCACAACAACCCATACAAAATTATTCTTATGGGTTTTCCTAGGTAACCTGTCACAAAATCCATTTTGACATCATCCCATTTACACTTTGGGATGGGTAAAGACTGCAAAATCCCAATTGGCCTCTGATGCTTGGATTTCACTTCCTGAAAATTAAAGAATCTATCCATGAAGCTTTCCACATCATTATTCATCCCTGGCCACCAATACTATCTATTGAGATCACAATACATCTTTGTTAAACCAGGATGTACCATCAATAGAGAAGCATGAAACTCCCACATCAGCTCTTCGCAAAAGCCTGTAGGAACTCAGACTCAGCCACAGAAAAGAAGATAATTTCCACTACTAACATACCATCCTGATATCATCCCCCACCATATATTTTTTCTTTCATAACTGAGTCCTCTGGATTAGACAACTGCTAGGTTTTAATCTGTTCCAAAATCATGGGTATAACAGATGTTGAAGTCAGAGCTACTTACCCCTGAGAGTCCATAACATCTAAATGCATGTCTGCAAAAGGGGCCATTATCCGCTGCTCATTACAAGAATATTGTACTTATTCAATCTATGTAATTTGGCTCAAAGTTTCATTAGTGATGTTTACCTTTCCTGGGGTATAATCCAATTAAAAATTAAAATATTGTAGATACTTGACTCACCTCCTCTATCGAAGTCTTAGGTCCTACTGAGAAAAGTTGTACCTATGGATTTTGTGATCCATGTATACCAAAAACCTATCACCCATGAAATAGTGTCTCCAAAATATCAGGGCATATACCATTGTTTCTAACTCCAGATCATGAGTAGGGTAATTCCTCTCATGTGGTCTCAGCTACCTGGATCCATAAAAAACTATATGATCTTCGTGTATTAGAACTGATCTAAGTCCAACTCTAGATGTGTCACCATACACAGTATATGCTTTACCCGGCATAGGTAAAGTGAGGATAGTTGTGGAGGTCATCATTCCTTTTAGCTCTTGAAAATATTTCTCACAAGCATCAGACCAAATAAACTTCACCCATTTCTTAGTCAGCCAAAACATTGGAACCACCAAATAGGATAAATCTTGGGTAAAATGATAATAATAACCTGTTAAACCTAAAAATATATGAATTTCAAATATGTTATTGGGTTATTTCCAAGATATAATAGTTTCTACTTTCTCTGGATCCACAGAAACTATCGCCTTAAAGATGATATAGCCCAAGAAGTGCACTTTATTTATCCAAAAAACTACATTTAGTTATATTGGTGTAAAGATGATGCTATCTTAATGTACTTAGAACTATGTAAACATGTTGGAAATGATCTTATACTAATTAGGAGTAAACTATGATTTTTTTGAAAAAAACCACCACAAACTAGTCTAGAAAAGGATGAAAGATCGTATTCATTAAGTCCATCAATACTGCAAGTGCATTAGTCAACCCAAATGGAATCACTATAAATTCATACAATCCATACCTACTCCTAAAAGCAGTCTAAGGTATGTCTGATAGTCTCACCCTTAACTGATGATATCCTAATCTTAATTAAATCATTGATAAGATCTTTGTACCTATCATATGATTGAAAATATTTTCAATGCGTGGAAGAGTATATTGATTCTTGACCGTCATTTGGTTTAACCTTTGATAATCCACATATAAGCACAAAGATCCATCATAATTTTTTGTGAATAGAACTGGAGAACACCAAGGATATGTACTTGGTCATTTGAAGCCTTTAGATTCTAGATATTTTAACTAAACCATAAACTCTCAAATATCTGTCGAAACATTCTGGCCACTACTCGAAGCCTCTCTTAGATTCCCTTCCGTAATGAGAGCCCGATTCATCACATCTTCAAAACATCTTAAATGGAAAATGTTTACCTATGACCAAATCTCATAATGAAGACTATCTTGGAAACATCTCACCCTAGATACCTCATCATCTTCCAAAGATGGTACAAATCATTATAGGTCGGTAAAATGTCTGGCATAGTCTAACACTAACAAACCCTTCAATATTAGTTGCATGAAGTGGAAAGATTTTTCATCCCTCATGGTCTCGGGATAGAAATGGCTCAGGAACTACTCTATAACTCCTTCTAAGATAGCTCATTCTACTTCCCAACTTCTTCCAGAATATCCCACCAATGCTTGGTAGGTCCACGAAGCATGTACAACATAAGTTTCACCCTCATATATATGGGTGTCTATAGATTCTTGAAGGTTGTATGGACTGACTCGATCTAGAATTCGGCTACCTGGGACCCCCCTTCCCCAATAAACATAGGCGAATGTTGAATCCAAAACTCTCTTATCAGCTCAAAAATCAAAGTAATAGTATGAACAGTCTCTCTTTCCATGGATCACATGACGCTTAGGAAGCTTCTGTAAAACTAAACATCCATATTATCCTCATGAAATATAGGGATTTTTGGTTCAATTGTGTTAGGAGCATGTTGATTTCCACTCTCATGATGCTCGAGTCAAATATTATGAGGAGGGATTTTCTCTAAAGAAAAACACATACTTTAAGGAATTGGCTAGCATTAAGTTTAACCTAACTGGTGACTGCACAGAGAACCACCAACTCCTGGTCTCTATAGACATGGCTTTAAAGTTTTTTTGAATGAAATGAAAACTCATTTCATTTATTCAATTAAAAAGATATCTCATATCATAGTTTAATAGGTAAGTATATATCACGAGAAAAAAATAGATATTCCCCTATCATGAACAATGCATGTCAAATATATCCCTATGTGTCTATTATGATTCATGTATTCTCATCTCGCACCATACCGGGCCATGAGTATAAAAATCAAGAAAAAATAACATTATAAAACAATAACCTCACATAACATGTAAATAAACCAAGGTGAAATAACGTCAAATGTAACAAGAACACAGCACAAACTATAATCACATTCCTGGGTACTCTGATTTTCCCTCATACATGGGTTATCTACTCCCATGAACAAGCTCACTACTAAGTCCCGACACATCCTAGTATCCTTTCTACCTTTCCCAAACCATAATTCAAAATAAAATAAAACCTTCCTCTTTGATACCACTTTTTAATTTACCCTAATTTTTCACTCTCTCTCATGGCTGAAAAGGGTTGGTTTCAAGACCTCAGGCGCACCACCCCATACACCAGAGGCATCTGACTAGCAGTGGGGGTGTGAAAAGTATAGTGGGGAAACTATACCCCCTAGTATGAAGTTTCATATCAGTAGAAAAAATCATAATTTAACAGAAATAATAATCAAAGTAAATATATAACAGAAGATAACTATAAAATCCAACAAAATAAACCAATATTAATAAATGAATAATGTAATGATGTACTAGAATGTAACTAAATGTCATGCTAGAAAAATATAGGAAAAAGACTATCGTAATCAAATAAAAGACTCAAAGTACTAGGTCTTGAGACCCATACTAATCCCATCTCAAAACTTCATCCCAAAATCAAACAAGCAATCAACATTAAGGTCCTTTGGCCTTGTCCAAAACTACATCCACAAAAACTGCTCGGGTTCCAAACAATGACCTAAATAGGGTGTGAGTATAACTCAGTATGCCAACACCATCGTGTCTAAATAAACTATCCTGATAAGTCATGTATGAAATAAAGCAATAAAAATGTGTATTAAATTAATTCAATAATTAATAAAATTCCACAACAACCAGCTTTGGCTCCATGTTGGGATAACTCAGAGTATATCTTTCAACCATGTCAATAATAACCATATAACCAAGGTAAACAACATGCTTCAACACCATGATGGAATATCTCTGAGCATGTCTTACGACCATTCCAACCACCACCATATACACGTGGTATATTCCCAACAAACTGGGTCAAATCCCTATAATCATTCTAGAATTTTCAGGTCAAAGACCTATAAGAATTACAACATTTTCATATCACAGCTCTATAATAATTACAACATTGGGACTTGACTGATCCCACTCACTGTAATCATTACAGCATATTCATGTGCAAGTTCCTAGGCCTAGCTCATTATATAAGAATCTTAGTATAGAACACAATCTCTATCATATAGCATGGATATCACAATATTACATCATATATCTCAACGTTTAATTATGTGAATTAACATTATTCTTTCATATGCCACTTTTCAATTCAATTCACAATTGATTAACAATTATATCAATAAGTCATAAGCCAAAATTTAGGGATTATATAACAATAAATAACCCAAGGTCTCATGTCATGCTAAACATACCATAATCTATTATTCAATTCATTTATATACAATTGATTTGGGTGCGCACTACATTGGTGCAATCACGATATTGCATAAAAATGAAAATTATCATACCATAGGATTAATATTTATAACCCCTACCTTTAAATGGTGATCCAACAACGCTTCTTATGGCCAAATCTCATGAGGAAGAAGGTTCAGATGATAGTGAGAAGGTTCCTAGATCAAATATGATCAAGATAAAAACCAACAATGCAACTTGGGAAAATCATTTCACTACAATGGGTTGGAGAAGAAAGAAAATAAGGAACAAATAGGAACAAAAGGACTTACTAGGGATTTTTCATGTGAACGGGGCATCCAGAAGGGGTTTTGGAACTCCAAAATTGATTGGATGGTCACCCTAGGTTGAGAGGAGAAGAGATACTACTGATTATAAATAAAATCAGCTTCACAACAACTTTAAAACTACATGTAAAAAAATTACACGCTCTGTAATTCAGTTACACATCGTGTAATTATTTTTTTGTGGTATTCACCAAAAAACATGTCACCTCAGATTTATTTTATTAAAACCCATGAAAAATTACACAATGTGTAATACCCTCACATGATGTATAAATGTTCAGTATTTGAGTTTTCATCCCATTTTCCCTTTAACTCTATGAACCTTCTTTAAAGCTTATCAACTTACCAAAAACTGATTTAACACTTATTCCCATTTATACCTGGACTCCATTAATTAAAAAAAGAATACATCCCCAAACTTTAGGTCATTTTCTCTAACAAATTCTCTTCATATCCAAACAAGAATCAGCCACCAAGGCTCAAACAAAAAACACAAGGAGAGGCGTACCTAGAAAAAATAGAATTTTACAATAACCACTCTTGAGTCGGATATCCTCTACTTTTCATACTATAAATTGTTTCTAAAAACATCTAGAATTCATTAAATCTAATATCTCCATTTAGTATTAGATCTCGAATATCCTCAAACACTAATTAAACCTTTCCACATCAGTTGCATATTATGGTAACCCTCACATCCAATAATTATATCCATGATGATTATTTGATTAATGACCAAACTTTATTCACAAACTTTACATTTAAATACTCATACTATCATTTGATTATAATTAACTAATTTAAATGTTCAGTAACCATCATTCCTTCAATTATATTAACACTAAACACACTCCACATCATAAACATTTTATTCATTACAATAATTTTATCATACATGATTGAAATTATAAACATAAAATTAATGGTGGATTTCATATATTTGATATTGATAAAAAAAATTCATGTTAACATCACACACACAACTACATATTTCCTCTAGTGTAACTTCTTAAATTTATAATTCCTAATCATCACTTTTTTAATACTTTATAATGACTGGTTTGGATCTTCTTTGTATAAATAATTCTTTATTTGAATCTTATAGAAACATAAATTTATCATGTCAAACATATAAATAATTTTCTCAACTTATTCCAATTTCATAGGCCCTAAAAATAATACTAAATATAAATTTTTATATCAACGAAAAATCATATAATGTTATCAATATTCATCACAATTTTAATAAAAAAATGTTGTTATGGATAAATTATTTCCTTTCGAACCACTAGCTCAGGTATCACTTGTTTTGATCACAACCTAGATTTATAATCTCGAATTAAAGTGTATCATAAATATAACATATTAAAAGGAGCATGAAAACTAAGTATCCAAGTGAGAAAATTCCCACTGTATTCTATAATTATCAAGAAACACTAAAGAAAGAAACTAATTAATGTTAAGATAATAATGAAATAAATCATCTACACAACACTGGAAAATAAATAATTTAGTGTGTTTTGGAAAATTCCATAAATACTCAATGAAAACATATAATAAATTATAAGACTCAAAGATATGATGAATTATGTATCTTATATTATGAATTCATTATATAGTTTATAATAATGGTAAATGAAATTTCACAAGCTAAAGCAATCATGTGTGTCATCAGAATTATCCCAAGATTACAATGTGGATTATTAAAGGAATTATAGACCTATTTTTATGGGAGATATTAAATAAATATTGGCTTAGGGTAAATATTTTAAAACATATAATTTTTTCATTCACATGAAATTTTATTTATAAATTTATATTAGAATATTATATAAATAATAGAATATGAAAAAATGTATTTTTAGAATCCATACACACAAATTATACCCAAACAATCAATTCATGATTTATTTCACCATTAATTAAAATAAACCACAGTATATCATAACTAAATAGAACTAAAAACAATTTAATCACACATAAATATGTTATTAATTCTTCTAATAATGTTAACATCAATTTCATGAATTATTTCACTATTTACCCAATTAAACATCTTTTTTACATTTATTTTCACTTTCCTTACCTTAAAACAATTTCATATATAATTTTTATCACTTATAAATTCATTTAAAATCATTATAAATAAATTTAACTCAATTCTAAAATCATTAAGTTCACACTAAAAATTCAAACATCAGTGCAATTCACATTTTTTATAAAATCATCAAAATAATTATCATAGTGTCCAAGAGGTTACCTATCACAAATTAGATAAAAAATCAACACCAATAAAGTATCACAACCTACCATTCAAATACAAATAATTCATAACTATAATAAACTAAAATAGTTGAAGGATGATTATAATATGTAAATTACTAAACTTATCTTTGTTGCGCAATTCTACCCTAAAATAGAGAAAAAAAATAAACTACTTGTGATTAGGGTGAAATGAAACTAAAAGAGCTCTCTCCAAATCACAGTGAGGGTATATTGTCATAGAGTTATATAGGTAAATAGACATGGGTTTATGGTTTCAAGGCTAAGATGGAAGTTGTTTTGGTGTCGAGCGACATCAAGGGGGAGGCTGAGAGGGGGTTTTATAATAATCAGTGGTGAGGGGGATGATAGGGGTCCAATATTAAGTGATGGAGAGGGGATGTATGAGGTGGGTCCTGCATTGATTGATGGTGGGTGGGATCATGAGTCTAAGAGGGTTTTGAGTGGGGGTATTGATTCCATGGTGATATTTTTAAAAAATATGGTGGTTTTAAAGAAAACTTTTATGAAATAATTTTTAAAATTATTTAGTGGTGGTTTTAAACAAAACCAAAATGAAAAAATACCAAAATTTCAAGATTTCTTTTAGTGATGTTATATTTATTAATTAAAGGAATTTGATTCATAGATAATATAAAAATATAGTTTTTAATACACCATTATATCTATAATATATCTCTTAACCTAGGGACCATGTTTCCTGTGAATTTGAGTTATAGATAGAAGTTGTGAGAAGTTTTCTGGGATCCATGGTACCCTGTATGGTCTAAACTTAGTGTCAAAAATCATAAAACATGTGAAATATTATGAAAAATTATCTAAATGGTTTCATCATGGTCACAAAATGGTCCTAGGTATTTTACACAACATTTTTGGGGATAGAGAGGCCAACACGGTCATTGTATAGAACTAAGTTTCATGCAAGGTGACCGTGCAGTTTGGTTTTAAAGGTGTTAAATCATTTATGCATAAAAATACTCCAAAATCATATATTATACTCCATAAACTTAATTGGATTATTTTTAGGGTAATGTGGGGTAATTTTAAAAATCCACAACCTCTCATCAATTGATTGAAGGCATAATTATTTGATTTTAAAAAAATATTAGGTAAAACCAAAATTTGCTCTTTCTCTCTTATCTTCTCTTGATTTATTCCATTGTCACTTTTTAATCTAGATGTGGGTATGGAATATATTCAAATATATGGCCATAAACTAAGGTTTTTCATTATTATTTACATGGATTTATTAATTTATCCTTTTTATGTTATATTTAGACCATGTAATTAGGGAATTTCCATGATAGACATAGTTAGGTAGGTGGATCTTATCTCATTTATTAATTAGATAATTTCATATGAATTTTTTATTGATTTTGATTTACTAAGGACTAATTTGAATGAATTATTATTAAATTATGGAATTATGAAAGATTATTTATTGGAATTGTTTATTTTGATGGAAAATTTTTAGGGGTTTTATGACCAATGATTTTTTGGAAAAAAAACAGAAATTGAAAATGGAGATTTTCAAATATGTGAATTGATTTTTTTTTTAAATGGAGTTTTGAAAATGGATTTGAGGAAATTTTATGGAATTAAACACAATGTTTTAAATGGAAAATTTTGTTTTATGAAAATTTATTTTATTTTATAAAAAAAAGATTTTTTTTCTTTATTTATTTCCATAAAATTCCATTAAATAGAATAGATTATTTTTGGAATTGAAAATAGATATTTTCAATTAAGAAAGACTTAGTTTTATTTAGATTTTGGAATGGTGTTTTCAAAGTGATTAATGTTCTTGTTTTGGAAATGAAATGGGAGTTTCAAATGAAATTTTTTTGGCTTCAAAGTGATTTAATTTTAGTTTAAATTATAAATTTTTTGAGTTAAATTAATTTTCATTGTTTGAACTTGAAAAAAGAGTACATTTAATTATGTGAAACAAATAAGGATTTTAGAATCCATTGCATCAGGTGTGTGTGTGTCAATTTTGTTTGGGATGAGACCTAATTTTAAAATACGTTAAGCATCCACCATGGTAAAGTAGGGACTTAGAGAGAAAATATTATGGAGATAAAATTTTCAGATAATAGGGTTAAGAAAGTGACACCCCTCTTTTTCATGGTAAAGTCGATAGTTTGGGGTTATATGAATGGGGTTATGAATTGGTTCACATGCATGATCAAGAAATTGATGACTCTATAAACATGAGTGAATTAATATTCATATTGGATAACTACCTAGAAAAAATAAATTATGATAATATGCTCAGAAATCCATAGTATGGGGAAATATTTCTTTTAGTAAATAATGAGTTTGCAATGGATTTTTGGAAATAATGAGTTTCTAAAGTAATTTTTAGAAACTGGTTGTTTCAAATAGAATTCTTGGAAAAGAATATTTTACCATGGTTTTATAAAATGGTACTTTTCTTTTAATTCTGTAAAATAGAATTTATCTAGAATATGTGTTTTCAAGGAGAAAATGTATTTTTATAAAAATAATTAAAATATGTATTGATAGAATGTTTTAAAATTAAAAAAATTATTTTTAAAGATTAGTTTGATTTTAAAATTTGGATAAATCAAAAAAAAATATTTAAAAATATTTTTTATTTATCATGTTTGTTGTCATTACATTTGGAATTAATTTTTCATGGATTTTCATTAATGTATATCAGAATTCTAACTAATTTTATACTCAAACCTTACATTTTAACCTTATTGGGTAGGTAGATATTATTTTCCATGATGATCATAAAATAAAACAATTAAAATAATAGAAAAACTATTATTTTTGGGCACTTTATTTTGGTGGATCTTGGGAGAAAAGATAATTCTCTCCAACAAAGAACGCTCTCCAATGAAGAATGCTCTTCCAGCGAAGAACGCTCTCCTGATGAAGAACGTCGAGGAGGGATGCCTTCCGCTATGAAGAATGACCTCCTCCAAACTTCTTCCTTAGACTCCTTAGACATGGGATGTGTTCGTCTACCATGAATCGATGACCATATTTCTGCGACGTCAATGAATGACAACCGGCAAATCAAATTTAGGGGTTTAGTTTCTTTTAAACATCATGTTCTTCCTTTCTTTTAAAAATGAAGAACGATGATGTTTATCTTTGCGGGTGGAATGTTGTGCTTTGTTCTTGAGAACCAATTTCTATCACCCTAATCATGGAGGGTGCGGGATAACATAACATGGCCCGACATCCTCTGTCGATCTCTCTTCTTCTAATGTTCTACGGCATGGCGTTAAGGCGACAGCGACGAAGGCAGAAACAACGAAGGTCGCGCTACCCACGGCCTCCGTGAATCGCGCCGCCCCCATGGCATACTGATGCACCCAACCGAACACTGTCGGCCCGAGCGGCGCTCGACCCTCCTACCCACGGCCTTTTAGCGCATGGCCCGCTAACTCGGAGCCTCCCAACGCCCTGCCGGTGCACGGTCTGCCTGCTCGCGGCCTCCCGGTGCCCTTCTGGCGTGTGGCCCGCCTACCTGCGGCCTGCCCGGCCACTACCGAGCCCTGCCTGGCGCACCCACCGCCTGCCCGACACCTTGCTTGGTGCCCCCGTGCCCTTCCCGACGCCCTTCCGACACCATGCGGCCTGCCCGGCCACTGCCGCGCCCTTCTCAGCACCCCCTCGCCCTGCCCGGCGCCCTGCTGACACCCCTACGGCCTGCCCGGCGCCCTGCCGCGCCCTTCTAGCCACCCCCGATCCGGCCTCCGTGCGTGCCACCCCGAACCGGCCTCCCCTGAGCCGGACTTCGCACGACCCTTGTGCTCCCGAACGAGCCAGTGTCCCGGCTCCCTCACACCCTCTGGGTCGCGCCCTCGCAACGCTCCGGGCCGAACGGACCCTGAGCCCGGGCCGAACCGCCCCCAGACGTCTGTTTGACGAACGAACATCGGCGCCGATATTCTTGGAATAAAGTTGTCCCTTTGAGAATACCCCACTAGATTTTGGGGTATATTTGAGTTATGGTCAGGTTGGATCGTACATGAATCCAACTGGTCCCCTGGGACTAAAAGGCTAATAACTAACATATCGGGCGTCTGATTGATGCGTCGTCTGTTGCGTTGAGACCCCTATGATGTGGCGGACCTTTGAGATATTTCTTCATGGCACTTCGTGGCTGTTGGAGAATCAACCAGTAGCTTGTGGATCGGATCCTTCCAAAGGTGATCGGACAGAGTACGGAGACCTAGTAGCTAGCTGAGACCTGATGACTGCTTGACTGACTCTACTAGGAGTGATTCGACTAGCCCAGTGGGGAGCGCCCGTTAGTCGGCGGCAGACCCACGGTGGAGGAGCGCCTGGTAGTTGGCGGCAGACCTGTGGTACTCGACAGAAGTATTACCTCTATAGGATATTAGGGGGAGCGCCTATGTGTGAGCACAGCATACCCACGGTGGGGAGCGCCTCTATGTGAGCACGAAAGACCCACGGTACTCGACAGGAGGAGTACCTCAGTAGTAAAAGGTTGGTGGGAAGTGTCTTGTAGTTGGTAGGACCACTATACTTGACAGAGGAGGAGTTCTCAAGTAGCCATGGTTTCGACAATGTGAATAAAAATCCTGGTTTGAGCTGAGTCAATGACTTT
This sequence comes from Viscum album, assembly GCA_963277665.1. Classification (NCBI taxonomy): domain Eukaryota; kingdom Viridiplantae; phylum Streptophyta; class Magnoliopsida; order Santalales; family Viscaceae; genus Viscum; species Viscum album. The sequence continues at coordinate 793,774,917 of OY728126.1, read as the reverse complement.
TGTGTTTTCCTCATGATTGAGATGGGTTTATAGATAACTTAGATATATATATATGGCCATATAACTAAGTAATGGTTATACATTGATTTCATACGTTTTGGTTTATCCTTGTTGGATTTTGTGAGACCTTGAGGGTCTCGGGGTCCCTACTGAGTATCATTATACTCACTCCTGCACGGGCTATGACCGCACCTCGTTGTGTTGGTTGCAAATGATGAAAAGTGTTGGCTGAGGAAGAGAGTAGTAGGACTGGATGGTACCCGTTGGTGGACCACTCGGTGAGACGGTACACGGAGGAGACGGACGGACATGGAGTGTTGAGGAGACCATATGTACCTACCCTTCAGGTAGAAACCCCGGAGGACGACCCAGTAGTTTCTTTACTTTTCTTCAGTTGTAATTTCTTTTCATTTGTACTTGTAATTTCCTATTGGTCTTGTATTTCCGACCCCTTTTACTTTCAATCACTTCTTTTTTATACAGTTTTACTTAGTGTTTTGCTTCCAGTTTTGTACTCTGATGTGTTTTTTTACAGTTTTAAAGGCAATGCCTTCCCAGTTTTGGGATTTACATCTTTGGTGCTAGTCGTTATCCCCTAGACTATGGAAGTCGGGCTTGGGGTAGTCACGATATGGGCCCCGGGGGATGGGTCATGACAAATTGGTATCAAAGGAGTCGGTTCTACTACAGAACTTATAACTCTGATCTTTCTTTTATGTAAAGAAATAGTGATAAGGGTACTAAGTGTGGTTTTCAGTTTAGGGAGTCCAGTGTTGGTGCAGGCGGCTGACGTATCCATACACCAGGACCCTGACTACTGATTTTCGACTCAGTTCACGTAAACACTGATTGCGTGTGTGTTTTCAAAAGTTTCCTGTAAGTCATCTCAACCAGGTCAGCTCACCAGGTATAATCTTTTGACTGTGTCGCATCTGTTTCTTTCAGGATGCCTCCCCGCGGATGACTAGTTAGAGCCCTGAGAGTCATACGCACTGACATCCCACTGAGCGACAAGGCCTCGGTGCAAGGCCCCTTTCCAGCAGAGGCACTAGTAGTACTACTCCCCGTTGGGTCACCAATGCCACCAGTCCCAGTAGCAGATGATACACACTGCTTGAGTGCGTTGCATGAGTTCTAGCACCAGAGGCCAACCAGGTTCAAGGGAGAGATGGACCCACAGGTGGCTGAGGATTGGTTGGAGGCTATGGTGAGAGTCTTCAGGCTAGTAGGGACACCAGCAGACTTCATGGTGATCCTAGCTGCCAGCCTCCTTCAGGCAGCAGCAGGAAGATGGTGGAGCCTAATTCTCCAGGTGCATGAAGATGTGACGCTACTATGGACAGACTTCGAGAACCTATTTCAGGCAGAGTTTTTCCCAGCCACCCTTAGAGCGGGGCAGATACAGGAGCTACAACATCTACAGCAGGGTAGCATGACAGTAGCATAGTAATCAGTGAGGTTCACTGACCTCTCATGCTACTCCATGGATATGGTACGAGACCCATTCTTCAGGTCCCGGACCTTCGAGTAGGGACTCTGGCAAGAGATCAGAGCTCTGATGATCTCACTCAGCATCCCAACGTAGGCGAGGGTGCTAGATAGAGACCTCCTAGTGGAGAGTTTCCTTGATGAGCAGTCTCCAGCAGCAAGACCCACCACTAGACGACACGCAGCGGAGTCTTATACAGCTGGTAGTAGACAGATGTCATAGAGTTCCAAGAGGACCATATCTATAGGTGGTCGACCGCATGACTCAGGATCAGTTGTACGGGGCACCCAGAGGGGAGACAGAGCCATTCATGCCAGGAGCGGGCAGTGTTACTCATGCGGTGGGAAAGGTCGCATGGCTCGTGACTGTCTGACCCACCGTATATATGATCATCAGACAGTTGAGGGACCTCCGAGGTAGAGGCAGAGATTCGATCAAGGCGGTCCGCAGGGCGCAGGCAGACGTGGCAGAGGAGAGGGTTGATCAACTGGCGGTGGATGATGTTACAAGGAGCTACCGCCACCACCACCAGGATGTCCACCCCAACCATAGGGAGTAAGTGGAAAGGGGAGAGCTCAGCTTTAGGAAACTAAGGCCTACGATCACGGTGCTCCAGATATAATTCGAGGTAAGATCTGTGTCTACTCCACCTTAGCTACAGTTTTTATAGACACAAGTGAAAATCACTCTTTCATTGCCACTGCCCTCGTTTGGAGCTTGTAGATTCTGATGGAGCCATTGGCTCGATCCTTATGGCTAGAGACTCCTATAGGAGAAAACTCAATTATTACACACTAGTGTCAGTAGTGTGATCTTACTCTAGGAGGTGAGAGCTTCGGCTGGGATCTCCTAGTAGCAGCGTCGAGGCCTTACGACGTCATCTTGGGTATGTACTGGTTATCTACAGCCCATGCCCAGATCAACTGTATTAGGAAAAAATTGCGGTGTTTCTGAACAGATGGGACCAAGTTTACCTTCACCAGTGTAAAGGGAACCTTTTCAGCACAAGATGAACTTAATCGAGGGAGGGTGTAGCCGATCACTCATTAGTTGTCTTGCCTTACCCTCGGAGCAGTTGAGGTGGAGATTCCAACTTATCCTATAGTGGTGGACTAGTACGCGGATGTTTTCTCTAATGAGATTCCAGGACTACCTCCTCGTAGAGAGGTGGACTTATAAATTTACCTGTACCCTGGGATGGAACCGATATCTACTCTAGCATATCGTATGGCCCCCGCTGAGCTTCGCGAGTTGCGGGTACAGCTAGAGGACTTGCAAGGAAATGGATTCATCTGGCCCAGTGTTTCTCCCTGGGCAGCCCTGATTCTATTCGCCAAGAAGGCGGATGGGAGCTTGAGGATTTGTGTTGACTACTGTCACCTGAACTAGGTGACCGTGAAGAACAAGTACCCACTCCCGAGAATTGACGACCTCTTTGATCAGCTGATGGGAGCACGGTGGTTCTCAAAGATAGACCTCAGATCAGGTTATCACCAGCTCAGAGTTCGAGACGAGGATGTGTAGAAGATAGCTTTCAAGTGTTGTTACGGCCACTATGAGTTCTTGGTTATTCCCTTCAGCGTAACCAACGCTCCAGCATTATTCATTAGTCTCATGAATAGGATCTTCCAGCCTTACCTCGATCTCTTTATCGTAGTCTTCATCGACGACATTCTGATCAACTCGACTACTAAGGAGGAGCATGCCTACCATTTTTAGGTAGTACTGGAAACACTCAGAGAGTACCAGCTTTATGGTAATCTCTCAAAGTGCTAGTTTTGGATTCGAGAGGTTAACTTCTTGGAACACTTCATCTTGGAGCCTGGATTTGCAGTAGATCAAGCAAAGATTGAAGCAGTGCTTGCTTAGGAGCCACCTAGGAGTGTGATGGAGGTATGGAGTTTCCTGGATTTGGTTGGGTACTATCGGAGGTTTGTTCCAGACTTATCTAGAGTTGTAGCACCACTTTCATCCTTGACAAAGAAAGGGAAACCCTTTGTGTGGTCATAGAGATTCCAGCAGAGCTTTTAGGAGCTGAGGCAGAGGCTGACTAGTGCCCCCATTTTGAGGCTTCCATAGGAGGGCGTAGGGTACGTAGTTTACTACGACGCATCAGGGACCAGACTTGGGTGTGTCCTGATTCAATGGCGAGCAGTGATCATATATGGTTCTCAGTAGCTGAGACAGCATGAGTAGAACTACGCTACCCATGACCTGGAGTTAGCAGTAGTGGTCTTCGCCTTGAAGATGTGGCGACACTATCTGATGGGCGAACATTTTACCGTGTACTCTGATCACAAGAGTCTCAGGTATACCTTCTCTCAGAAGGACATGAACTTGAGACAATGGTGATGGCTTGAGTTCCTCTAGGACTATGACTTTGATATATTCTATACTCCTGGGAAGGGGAATGTTGTTGCGGATGCACTCAGCAGGAGGACTGGTATACAGCTGCTAAGAGAGGTGACAGAGAAGTTGGATGCTTTATAGATATCCTTTGTGGATAGAGATGGATCAGTTTTCCTTCAGTATCTTATAGTCACTCCCCCACTTCTTCAATGATTCGAGGAAGCGCAGCATGAGGACGCTGACTGTGAGACATGACGTGCTCAGATATCCACAGGGCAGGCACCTAATGGATTTTCTGAAGGTGGGGAGCACGTAATCCTCTTCAGAGGACGTACCTTGGTACCAGTAGCACTTCAGGAGGAAGTGTTGAGGGAGTTCCACACATCCCCTCTATCAGTACATCCAGGAGTGGTGAAGATGTACCTGGATCTTCGATGATAGAACTGGTGTCCAGGTATGAAGAAGGTGATAGAGGAGTTTCTCTCACGGTGCCTCACTTGCCAGTAAGTGAAGGCAGAGCAACAGGTACTAGCAGGCTTGGTTTACTCTTTAGAGGACCCAGAGTGGAAGTGGGATGGGATATCCATGGACTTCGTGATGGGTCTTCCACGTACATCCAGGGGTTATGACTGGATTTGGGTGATCGTTGACTGACTCACCAAGTCAGACCACTTATTACCGATCAGAGAGTAGGGTTAAGTAGAGAGCTTGGAATGACTCTATGTGTAGGAGATTGTACGTTTACATGGGGTACCTTCTTCTATTGTCTCTGACTATGACACACAGTTTACTTCCAAGCTATGGAAGGGGTTGCAGGAGGCTTTCAGGACACAGCTTCGCTTGAGCACCGCCTTCCATCCTCAGACAGATGGTCAGACTGAGCGGGCCATTCAGACCCTCGAGGACATGCTACGTGCTTGTGTCCTCAACTTAGGTTGCAGTTGGGAGGATCACTTACCATTGGTAGATTTTTCCTACAATAACAGCTATCACTCCACCATAGGGATGGAACCTTTTAAGGCATTGTATGGGCAACCTTACAGATCACCCTTGTGCTGGACAGACCCTGGGGAGTCAGCACTAGTGGGACCAGAGATGGTGCGAGCTACCAAGAAGAAGGTGCAGATCATCCAGGAGCAGATGAAGACTGCACAGAGTAGACAGAAGTCATATGCTGACAGGAGACAGAGACCTATGGAGTTCAAGGATGGCGGCCACATCTTTCTATGGGTCTAACTTTGAAGAGGTCTACGGAGATTTGGATGAGGCGGAAAGTTATATCCGAGATTCATCGGACCTTTCCAGGTCCTCATAAGAGTAGGCGAGGTGGCTTACTGTTTATCTCTTCTACCTCAGTTGCACTGGGTGCACGACGTCTTCCACGTATCTCAGCTGAGAAGATACATGCACGACCCTTCCCACATCATCGACCATGGAGAGCTGGACATCGACGATGGGGCGACTTTTATGGAGGTTCCATTAGAGATTTAGGATCGATAGGAGAGGGTCCTACAAGGACAGTCGATACCTCTGGCGTGCATACGTTGGCAGTACGGGAACCTACAGGAGAGCACATGGGAGCAGGAGGCTCAGATGCGTGCTCAGTACCCCCTTTTGTTCCCATAGTTCGAGTTGAAGCTTACGGGGACATAAAGCCCTGAGGTGGGGAGAATGTAAAGACCTAGAAATTCCGTGGAAAATTTTTTCTTAAATACATGGGATTTTTACAAGTCTTCAAAAATTTACGGCACTTAATTTCGAGGCTCGGTGTGCCTGAAATCAATTTCTGAGGTTTTTTTCGGGTATGTTCAGTAAACGTACGAGAGGGAATTTATAACTTTTGAACTGGTGCTCGGAACTGAAATCTGAGGGTACCTTTGAACTCGCAATGCTGATATTCACTTAATAATACTTTCACCTCAATAGAAGTTGGTCGAGAAAAAAAGTTAGTTGTTGGCTTTTTATAAAAAAATAATAAAATAAAGTGTACAACACTTTATTTTATTTTAAGTTCTCATGTGAGTGTATTGGATAAAACCTCCACCTGGGAGTTGGATGTGGGACCACCACACCCTAACCTCCCATGAGAGGTTATGGTGGTGGGGCCCACTCGAGCATAACCTTCTGTGAAAGGTTATGGCATGGGGACCACATGAGGCTTAACCCCCTATTAATGGAGGAGGATAAAACCTCCTCAACTCTCCATTAAATGGGGAGAAACCCCTTGACCTTCCCCTCTAATTAAATGGAGCCAACCCCCTTTAATTAATATTCCAACCACTCGTGGATTAATTGGAGGAGACTATGTAATTAATTCACTTTTTTGAAATTTGTGCCAACGATTAAAATAATAGACAAACTATTATTTTTGGGCACTTTCTTTTGGTGGAGCTTGGGAGAAAAGAGAATTCTCTCCAACAAAGAATGCTCTACAACGAAGAACGCTCTTCTGGCTAAGAATGCTCTCCCGACGAAGAACGCCGAGGAGGGACGCCTTCCGCTATAAAGAACGACCTCCTCTGACCTTCTTCCCCAGACTCCTTCGATGTGGGATGTGTTCGTCTACCAAGGATCGACGATCATCTTTCTGCGATGTCAACGAACGACGACCAATGAATCAAAGGTAGGGGTTTAGTTTCTTTTAAATGTCATGTTCTTCCTTTCTTTTAAAAATGAAGAATGATTATGTTTATCTTTGCGGGTGGAATGTTGTGCTTCGTTCTTGAGAGCCAATTGCTATCACCCTAATCGCGGAGGGTGCAGGCCAACCTAACATGGCCCGACATCCTCCATCGATCTCTCTTCTTGTAACGTTCTACGGCATGGTGTTAAGGCGACTGTGACGAAGGCAGCAACGACGAAGGTCGCACTACCCATGGCCTCCGCGAATCGCGCTGCCCCCGCGGCATACCGATGCACCCAGTCGAGCACTGCTGGCCCGAGCGGCACCCAACTCGCCCACCCGCAGCCTTCCGGCGTGCAGCCAGCTAGCATGTAGCCTCCCGGTGCCCTGCCAGCGCGCGGCCCGCTTGCCTGCGGCCACCCGGTTCCCTACCGGCAAGCGGCCCGCCTTCCTACACCCTTCCCAGCGCCCCCGTGCCCTGCCCGGAACCCCCGCGCCTTGCTAGGAGCACCTACGGTGCCCCACACCCTACCTGGTGCCCCGTCGGCTCCCCGCAGCCTGCCCGGCCGCTGTCGCGCCCTACCCAGCGCACCCGCCGCCTGCTCGGTGCCATGCCCGGCACCCCCAAGCCCTGCCCGGCGCCCCGCGGCCTGCCTGGCCACTGCTGCGCCCTGCCCAGCGCCCTGTCGCGCCCTATCGGCTGCCCCCGAGCCAGCCTTCGTGTGTGCCACCCCGAACCGGCCACCCCTGAGCCGGCCTCCACATGACTTGCGTTCTCCCGGCTGAGCCGACGTCCCGGCTCCCTCGCGCCCTCCGGGTCGCGCCCTCACAATGCTCCAGGCCGAACTAGCCCCGAGCCCGGGTCGAACCGCCCTAGCAGTCCGCTGGGCCGGGCCCCGCATATCGGGCCAAACCAAGCGGGCCTACCCGCCCAACAGGCCGAGTCAGACCTAGCAGGTCTGTCCGGGTCGGCCCAGTCTAGATTGGGCCAGGTCGGTCGGACCGGGTCAGATCTGGCCCAGGCCCATTACCGACCCCTTTACTTTCTGTTGGTCATATATTTGGCACCGGACGTCCGTTTGACAAACCGTCAGTGGTGCCGGTATTCTTGGAACGAAGCTATCCCTTTGAGAATACCCCATTGGAGTTTGGGGTATATTTGAGTTACGGTCAGGTTGGATCGTACGCAAATCCAACCGGGCCCTCGGGACTAAAAGCCTAATAACTAACAGACCGGGCGTCTGATTGACGTGTTGTCTGTTGCGTTGAGAACCCTATGACGTGGCGGGCTTTTGAGATACTTCTTCGTGGAACTTCGTGACTGTTGGAGAATCAACCATTAGCTCATGGATCGGATCCTTCTAGAGGAGAGCGGACGGAGTACGGAGACCTAGTGGCGGGATGACACCTAACGACTTCTTGACCGACTCGACTCAGAGTGATTCGACTAGCCCAGTGGGGAGCGCCTGGTAGTTGGTGGTAGACCCACGACGGAGGATCACCTAGTAGTTGGCAGCATACCCGCAGTACTCGATAGAAGGAGTACCTTTTCAGGCTATTAGGGGGAGTGCCTCTATGTGAGTACGGCAGGCCCACGGTGGGGAGTGCCACTATGTGAGCGCGGCAGACCCACGGTACTCAATAGGAGGAGTACCTCAATAGTCCAAGGTTAGTGGGAAGCACCTGGTAGTTCGCGGCTGGCCCAGTGTACTCGACGAAGGAGGAGTTCTCCAGTAGTCATGGTTTCGGAAATGTCAATAAAAATCCTGGTTTGAGCTGAGTCAATGACTTTTGTGTTTTCCTCATGATTGAGATGGGTTTCTAGATAACTTAGGTATATGTATGGGTATATACCTAAGTAATGGTTATCCGTTGATTTCATAATTTGTGGTTTATCTTTGTTGGATTTTGTGAGACCTTAAAGGTCTTGTGGTCCCTACTGAGTATCGTTATACTCACCCTTGCACGGGCTATGCCCGAACCTCATTGTGTTGGTTGCAGATGACAAATAACGCTGACTGAGGCAGAGAGTAGCAGGACTGGACAGTACCTGGAGGTGGACCACTCAGCGTGATGGTACATGGAGGAGATGGATGGATGTGAAGTGCTGAGGAGACCATATGCACCTACCCTTCAGGTAGGAACCCTGGAGGATGACCCAGTAGTTGCTTTACTTTTCTTCAGTTGTACTTACTTTTCAGTTGTACTTGTACTTTCCTACTGGCCTTGTATTTCCGACCCCTTTTACTTTCTAGCACTTATTTTGTATATAGTTTTACTTAGTTTTGTGCTTCCAGTTGTGTACTCTGATGTGTTTGTTTACAGTTTTAAAGGCAAAGCCTTCCCAGTTTTGGGATTTACGCCTTTGGTGCTAGTCGCCAGCCCCTAGCCTATGGAAGGTAGGCTTAGGGTAGTCACGATACGGGCCCTGGAGGACGGGTCATGAGAAATTGGTATCAAAGGAGTTGATTCTACCGTAGAACTTATAACTTTGATCTTTCTTTTCTGTGAAGCAATAGTGATAAGGGTACTAAGTGTGGTTTTCAGTTCAGGGATTCCAGTGTTGGTGCGGGCGGCTGACGTGTCTATACACTAGGACCCTGACTACTGATTTCCGACTCAGTGCACGTAAACACTGATTGCGTATGTGTTTTCAAAAGTTTTCTTTAAGTCAGCTCAACCAGGTCATCTCACCAAGTATAATATTTTAACCGTGTCACATCTGTTTCTTTCAGGATGCCTCCCTGCGGACGAACAGTTAGAGCCCCGAGATTCATACGCACTGACAGCCCACCAAGTGACAAGGCCTCAGTGCAGGGCCCCTTTACAGTGGAGGCACCAGCGGTACTACTCCTCATTGGGCCACTGATGCCACCAGCCCTAGCAGTAGACGATGCACGCTGCTTGAGCGCATTGCACGAGTTCCAGCACCAGAGGCCACCCAGGTTCAGGGGAGAGATGGACCCACAGGTGGCTGAGGATTGGCTGGAGGTTGTGGTGAGAGTCTTCGGTCTATTAGGGACACCAGCAGACTTCTTGGTGATCCTTGCTGCCAGCCTCCTTCAGGAAGCAGCAGGAAGATGGTGGAGCATGATGCTCGAGGTGCATGACGATGCAATGCTACTATGGACAGACTTCAAGAGCCTGTTTAGGGCGGAGTTTTTCCCAGCCACCCTTAGAGCAGTGCGGATACAGGAGCTACAGCATCTACAGCAGGGTATCATGACAGTAGCACAGTACTCAGCGAGGTTCACTGACCTCTCACGCTACTCCAAGGATATGGTACGAGACACATTCTTCAGGGCTCGGACCTTCGAGCAGGGACTCGGGCAAGAGATCAAAGCTCCGATGATCTCACTCAGCATCCCAACGCAGGCGGGGGTGCTAGAGAGAGCTCTCTTAGTGGAGAGTTTCCTTGCTGAGCAGTCTCCATCAGCGAGACCCACCACTAACTGACACGTAGAGGATTCTTCTACAGCTGGAAGTAGATAGATGTTGTAGAGGTCCAAGAGGACCAAATCTACAGGTGGTCGACCGCATGACTCAGGATCAGTTGTGCGGGGCACCTAGAATGGAGACAGAGCCAGTCATGATAGGAGCGGGCAGTGTTACTCATGCAGCGGGCAAGGTCACATGGCTCGTCTGTCTGACCCACCATACAGATGATCTGCAGATAGTTGAGGGACCTCCCAGGCAGAGGCAGAGATTCGATCGAGGCAGTCCGCATGGCACAGGTGGACATGGAAGAGGAGCTGGTCGAGCAGCTGGCGGTGGACGACATTATGAGGTGCTACCGCCACCACCATCAGGAGGTCCACCCCAACCGTAGGGAGTATGTGGAAAGGGGAGAGATCAGCTTTAGGCAACTGTGGCCTAGGATCATGGTGCTCCAGAGATTATTTGAGGTACAATCTGTGTCTACTCCACCTTATCTGTAGTTCTTATAGACACAGGTGCCAGTCACTCTTTCATTGACATTGCCCTCGTTCGGACCTCATAGATTCTGATGGAGCCATTGGCTCGATCCTTATGGCTAGATACTCCTACGGAAGAGGACTCGATGATTACGCACTGGTGTCAGCAGTGTGATCTTAATTTAGGAGGCGAGATCTTCGGTTGGGATCTCCTAGTAGCGGCGTCGATTCCTTACGACGTCATCTTGGGTATGGACTAGTTATCTACAGTCCATGCCCAGATTAACTGTATAAGAAAAAAAGTGCGGTGTTTCCACATGGATGGGACCAGTTTTACCTTCACCGGTGAGAAAGGAACCTTTGTAGCACAGGAAGGACTTACTTAGGGGAGGGTGCAGCCGATCACTCATTAGTTGTCTTGCCTTACCCACAGAACAGTTGAGGTGGAGAGTCCGACTTATCCTGTAGTGGTGGACTAGTACGTGGATGCTTTCCCTAATGATGTTCCAAGACTACCTCCTCGCAGAGAGGTGGAATTCTAAATTGACCGGTACCCCGGTACGGCACTGATATCTACTCTAGCATATTAGATGGCTCCCACTGGGCTTTGTGATTTGCAGGTACACCTAGAGGACTTGAAGGGAAAGGGATTCATTCGGCCCAGTGTTTCTCCCTGGGCAGCCCCGATTCTATTTGCCAAGAAGGCAGATGGGAGATTGAGGATTTTTGTTGACTACTATCGCCTGAACCAGGTGACTGTGAATAACAAGTACCCACTTCTGAGGATTTACAACATCTTTGATCAGCTAAAGGGCGCACGGTGGTTCTCGAAGATAGACCTCAGATCAGGCTATCACCAGCTCAGATTTTAAGACAAGGATGTGCAGAAGACAGCCTTTAGGTGTCGTTATGGCCACTACGAGTTCTTGGATATGCCCTTCGGCATAACCAATGATCCATAAGTGTTCATGAGTCTCATGAATAGGATCTTCTATCCTTACCTTTATCGCTTTATCATAGTCTTCATCGAAGACATTCTGATCTACTCGACTACTGAGGAGGAGCATGCCTACCATTTTCAGGTAGTACTGGACACACTCTGAGATCACTAGCTTTATGGTAAGCTCTCAAAGTACTAGTTTTGGATTCGAGAGGTTAACTTCTTGGGAAACGTCATCTTGCAGGCTGGAGTTGCAGTAGATCCAGCGAAGATTGAATCGGTACTTGCTTGGGAGCCACCTAGGAGTGTGACGGAGGTACGGAGTATCCTAAGTTTGGCTGGGTACTATCGGAGGTTCATTCCAGACTTATCCAAAGTTTTAGCACCACTTTCATCCTTGACAAAGAAAGGGCAACCCTTTGTGTGGTCGGAGAGATGCCAGCATAGCTTTTAGGAGGTGACGCAGAGGCTGACTAGTGCCCCCATTTTGAGGCTTCCAGAGGAAGGCGTAGGGTACGTAGTTTACTACGACACATTAGGGACCGGACTTGGGTGTGTACTGATGAAAGAGTGAGCAGTGATCATATATGGTTCTCAGTAGCTGAGACAACATGAGAAGAACTACGCTACCCATGACCTGGAGTTAGCAGCAATGGTCTTCACCTTGAATATGTGGTGGCACTATCTAATGGGCAAAAATTTTACCGTGTACTCTAATCACAAGAGTCTCAGGTATACATTCTCTCTGAAGGACCTAAACCTGAGACAATGGAGATGGCTTGAGTTCCTCCAGGACTATGACTTTCAGATAGTCTATACTCCTAGGAAGGGGAATGTTGTTGCGGATGTGCTCAGTAGGAGGACTGGTATAAAACTACTAGGATAGGCGACAGAGCAGTTTGCTACTTTACAGATATCCTTTATAGATAGAGATAGAGCATTTTTCCTTCAATATCTTATAGTCACTCCCCCACTTCTTTAGTGAGTCAGGGTGGCGTAGCATGGGGACGCTGACTATGAGACATGACGTGCTCAGATATCCACAGGGGAGGCACCTGATGGATTTTACGAAGGTGGGGAGCACACCATCCTCTTCAGAGGAGGTACCTTGGTACCAGTATCACTTCAAGAGGAATTGTTGAGGGAGTTCCATGCATCCCCTCTAGCGGTACATCTAGGAGTGGTGAAGATGTACTAGGATCTTTGATGACAGAACTGGTGGCCAGGTATGAAGAAGGCGGTAGTGAAGTTTTTCTCATGGTGCCTCGCTCTCCAGCAAGTGAAGGCAAAGTACCAAGTACCAGCAGTCTTGGTTCAGCCTTTAGAGGTACCAGAGTGGAAGTGGGATGGGATATCCATGGAATTTTTTATGGGTCTTCCACGTACATCCAGGGGTCACGACTCGATTTGAGTGATTGTTAACCGACTCACCAAGTCGGCCCACTTCTTACCGATCAGAGAGCAGGGTTCAGTAGAGAGCTTGGAATGCCTCTATGTGCAGGAGATTGTACGTTTACATGGAGTACCTTCTTCTATTGTCTCCGACTGTGACACACATTTTACTTCCCGGCTATGGAAGGGGTTGAAGAAGGCTTTCGGGACACAGCTTCGCTTGAGCACTGCCTTCCATCCTCAGACAGATGGTCAGACTGAGTGGACCATTCAAACCCTCAAGGACATGCTACGTGCTTGTGTCCTCGACTTCGGTCATAGCTGGGAGGATCACTTACCATTGGTATAGTTTTCCTACAACAACAGCTATCACTCCACCATAGGGATGGAACCTTTTAAGGCATTGTACGAGCGAACTTGTAGATCACCCTTGTGTTGGACAGACCCTGGGGAGTCAGTACTAGTGGGACTAGAGATGGTGTGAGCTACCATGAAGAAGGTACAGATCATCCGGGAGTGGATGAAGATTGCACAGAGTAGACAGAAGTTGTATGCTGACAGGAGACGAAGACCTCTGGAGTTCGAGGATGGAGACCACATCTTTCTATGGGTATCACCTAGATGAGGTCTATGAAGATTTGGATGAGGTGACAAGTTATCTCCAAGATTCAATGGACCTTTCCAAGTCCTCAACAGAGTAGGTGAGGTGTCTTACCGTTTAGCTCTTCCACCTCAGTTGCATCGGGTGCATGATGTCTTCCACGTATCTCAGCTGAGGAGATACGTGCACGACCCTTCCCATATCATCGGCCATGGAGAGCTAGACGTTGATGATGGGGATACTTTTATGGAGGTTCCAGTGGAGATTGAGGATCGACAGGAGTGGGTCCTACGTGAACGGTTGATACCCCTGGTGTGCATACGCTGGAAGCACGGGAACCTCTAGGAGAGAACATGGGAGCAGGAGGCTCAGATGCGTGCTCAGTACCCCCTTTTGTTCCCATAGTTCGATTTGTATCTTATAGGGATGTAAATCCCTTTGTTGGGGAGAATTTAAAGAGCCGGAAATTCTTTGGAAATTTTTTTCTTAAATACATGGGATTTTTACGAGTCTGCGAAAATTTACGGTGCTTAATTCTGAGGCTCCGTGTGCCCGAAATCAATTTCTAAGGTTTTGTTTGGGTACATTCAGTAAACATACGAGTGGGATTTTATAACTTTTGAACTGGTGCTCGGAAATGAAATCTGAGGGAACCATTGAACTTGAAATGTCGGTATTCGCTTAAGAAGACTTTCACCTCGATAGCAGTTGGTCGAGAATAAAAGTTAGTTTTTGGATTTTTATAAAAAATTAATAAAATAAAGTGTACAACACATTATTTTATATTAAGTTGTCATGTGAGTGTGTTGGTTAAAACCTCCACTTGGGAGTTGGAGGTGGGACCGCCACACCCTAACCTCCCATGAGAGGTTATGGTGGTAGGGCCCACCCGAGCATAACCTCTTGTTAGAGGATATGGCGTGGGGACCACACGAGGCTTAACCCCTATTAATGGAGGAGGATAAAACCTCCTCAACTCTCCATTAAATGGGGAGAAACCCCTTGACCTTCCCCTCTAATTAAATGAAGCCAACCCCCTTTAATTAATATGCCATCCTCTTGTGGATTAATTGGAGGAGCCTATGTAATTAATTCACCTTTTTGAAATTTGTGCCAACGATTAAAATAATAGACAAAATATTATTTTTGGGAACTTTCTTTTGGTGGAGCTTGGGAGAAAAGAGAATTCTCTCAAATGAAGAACGCTCTCCAATGAAGAACGCTCTTCCGGTGAAGAACGCTCTCCCGACGAAGAACGCCGAGGAGGGATGCCTTCCGCTAAGAAGAATGACCTCCTCTGACCTTCTTCCTCAGAATCCTTCGACATGGGACGTGTTTGAATACCACGGATCGACGACCATCTTTCCGCGACGTCAATGAATGACTACCGGTGAATCAAAGGTAGGGGTTTAGTTTCTTTTAAACATCATGTTCTTCCTTTCTTTTAAAAACGAAGAACGATGATGTTTATCTTTGCGGGTGGAATGTTGTGCTTCGTTCTTGAGAACAAATTGCTATCGCCCTAATCACAGAGGGTGCGGGCCAACCTAACAAGGCCCGACATCCTCCGTCGATCTCTCTTCTTGTAACATTCTACGGCATGGTGTTAAGGCGACAGCGATGAAGGCAGCAACGACGAAGGTCGCGCTACCCACGGCCTCCGCGAATCTTATTGCCCTCGCGGAGTACTGATGCACCCGACCGAACACCGCCGACCCGAGAGGCACCCGACCTGCCTTCCCGCGGCCTTCCGGTGCGCATCTCGCTAGCCTGTAGCCTCCTGGCACCCTGCCAGCACGCAGCCCGCATGCCCGCGGCCTCCCGTTGCCCTGTCGGCATACGGCCCGCCTTCCTGCGCCCTGCCCGGCGCCCCCGTGCCCTTCCCAGAACCCCTGTTCCCTTCACGGCATACCAACGACACTCCACACCCTTATCGACACCTCGTCGGCTCCCCGCGGCCTACCCGACCGCTGTCGCGCCCTACCCGGTGCACCTGTCGCCTGCCCGGCGCCCTGCCTGGCACCCCCCGCGCCCTGCCCGGTGCCCTTCCGGCACCCCGCGGCCTTCCCGGCCGCTGCCGCGCCCTGCCAGCTACCCCCGAGTCGGCCTTCATGCATGAAACCCTGAACCAGCTGCCCCCGATCCGGCCTCCATGCGACCCACGTGCTCCTAGTCGAGCCAGTATTCTGGCTCCCTCGCGCTCTCCAGGTCGCACCCTCGCAACGCTTCGGGCTGAACTGGACCTGAGCCTGGGTCGAATCACCCCCGCAGTCCGCTGGGTCGGGCCCAACGGACCGGGCCAAACCTAGCTGGATGACCCCCCCCCCCCCAACGGGTCGGGTCAGACCCATCAGGTCTGTCCGGGTCGACCCAAACTAGGTCAGCCCAGTCTGGGTTGGGCCGAGTCGGTCAGAACAGGTCAGACCAGGCTCAGGCCCATTACCGACCCCTTTACTTTCTGTTGCCATATCTTTGGCACTGAACGTTCGTTTGATGAACCATCAGCAGCACTGGTAATATTGGAATGAAGTTGTCCCTTTGAGAATACCCCACTGGAGTTCGGGGTATATTTGAGTTATGGTCAGGTTGGATCGTACGTGAATCCAACCGGGCCCCTGGGACTAAAAGGCTAATAACTAACAGTCCGAGCGTCCGATTGACGCATCGTCTGTTGCGTTGAGAACCCTATGACATGGAAGACCTTTGAGATAATTCTTCGTGGAACTTAATGAATATTAGATAATCGACCAGTAGCTCGTGGAGCGGATCCTTCCAGAGGCGAGCGGATAGAATACGGATACCTAGTAGCTAGCTGAGACCTGACGACTGCTTGACCGACTTGACTCGGAGTGATTCGACTAGCCCAATGGGGAGCGCCTGGTAGTTGGCGGCAGACCCACGGCGGAGGAGTGCATGGTAGTTGGCGGTATACACGCGGTACTCGATAGAAGGAGTACCTATGCAGGCTATTAGGGGGAGCACCTCTATGTGAGCACGGCAGACCCACGGTGGGGAGCGCCTCTGTGTGAGCACGGAAGACCCATAGTACTCGATAGGAGGAGTACCTCAGTAGTCCAAGGTTAGTGGGAAGCACTTGGTAGTTGGTATAAGGCCCAGTGTACTCGACAGAGGAGGAGTTCTCCAGCAGCCGTGGTTTCGACAATGTCAATAAAAATCCTGGTTTGAGCTGAGTCAATGACTTTTGTGTTTTCCTCATGATTGAGATGGGTTTCTAGATAACTTAGGTATATGTATGGGCATATACCTAAGTTATAGTTATCTGTTGATTTCACACTTTGTGGTTTATCTTTTTTAGATTTTGTGAGAACTTGAGGGTCTTGGGGTCCCTACTGAGTATCGTTATACTCACCCCTTCACGGGCTATGCCTGCACCTCATTGTATTGGTTGCAGAAGACGAACAACACTGACTGAGGTAGAGAGTAGTAGGACTAGACGGTACCCAGAGGTGGAACACTTGGCATGACGGTACACGGAGGAGACGGATGGACATGGAGTGTTGAGGAGACCATTTGTACCTACCCTTCAGGTAGGAACCCCTGAGGACGACCCAGTAGCTCCTTTATTTTTCTTCAGTTGTACTTGATTTTCAGTTGTACTTGTACTTTCCTATTGGGCTTGTATTTCTAGCCCCTTTTACTTTCTATCACTTATTTTGTATATAGTTTTACTTAGTGTTTTGATTCCAATTATATACTCTAATGTGTTTGTTTACAGTTTTAAAGGCAATGCCTTCCCAGTTTTGGGATTTACGCCTTTGGTGCTAGTCGCCATCCCCTGGCCTATGGAAGGCGGGCTTGGGGTAGTCACGATACGGGCCCCGGGGGACAGGTCGTGACAAGAACATTTGAGAATGTGATTAGTATAGAAGATAAATTCTCAATTTTATCACTAAGAAGTGATTATGGAGGCATGAGGATAAAGTTTTAGCTAAGATATTCAACTTGTTTGAAAGAGTGAGGTGACACCTCTAGGGATGTGTGCAATGTAATGTGATAATCGATAAGTTTTGGCAAAACATTAAAGGGTTATTGGTGGAATTTTAGGGATTACCATGGGATGTGGTCATGTTTGTCGTATGATTGAGCATGGGAGTCATTTAGTGGTGATTAAATTCACTAGTTTTAAGGTATCTCTATTTAAAACCATGGGTTTGGATGAAAATTAATTGATAATATTAGGTGGTGATATCATGAGATACAAAAATTTCCTCAGGTCCTCAATTAAGTTTTGGGTTGGATTATTGTGATGGAATAAGTGTGGTTGGTGAATGGTGGTGCATGGGGAGTATTAATAATGAAATTTATATAATTTGGAGTACACTATTTATTATTCAGAGGGTTTGATTCCTGTAACATGATAATGTTATAATATATAGGTTTATTTTTTGGTTTTTTATAATCCAGTGAAAGTTGAGGTTGAATTTAAATGATAGTGTGTGAGTGGGTAGGTTATTCATGGAAATAATGTTTCATAATTGATGGAGTATTTTTATTGTAAATTATTTTGGGGTTATCAATATGATTTGAAATTTAAATATGCCAGTGTTAATGGGTATGGAAGGTTGGGAACTGATCCAATGTAGGCTTGGTATGGAGGATGATCAGTTATTGGTGTGAATTGGTTGTATGGAGCACAAAATTGTCTTCATACCTCCAAACAGGTCTCACAAGATAGTTCTATTGAGGTTTTCAAGTTTGGATCATGAGTTGGAGTCTTTTTGAAATTTAAAAGATCAGAAATCTCATTCTAGCGGATCAATGATGTGGATAATCCTATGATGGTGGTGTCTTATTAGTCACTTGGTGGTGAGGCCTTGATTTTAGGGTCTCATGTGTAGTATGATAAATGGATGGAAGAATGAGGAATAATCTATAATTTTTAAGGAATAAGAAGATTGATTCTATTTTTTTTCTTAATATATACCAAATTTGGAACTAATTTGTGGTGTTTGAGTAGAGTTAATATCATTGATAACCAATTCTAGGTAGAATCTATTTCACGATTAGAGTGTGACTTAGATTTATAGTGAATTAGTGCTATTGGGAGGGGTATATTTAAGAGATGGTGGTCCCACAATGTCTCTAGGATTAAAACATCATTATTAACATGATGAATTTGGTATTTTCATAGGTGGTTCATTGAAAACTTTACATATGTCAGTGTAGTGAGGAACCAATTGATGTTTTAAATTGTAATTGAATATGATGAGGTAAAAATTTTGTTGGATATGTCGTTTAGAAAATGAATATTGTGTGATATATATCAACATTTTGTGAAAGAACCTTTTTTTGGAAAGAAAATTTAGTGGTGTAAAGAAAAATTTTAGCTTCTATAGTTGGTGTTATTCTTGGTATACCTTGTCTTAGAGGTATTGGAGATAACGAGTGTGGTTATCTTTATATAAAATATAATATCGTGCTGGTGGAGTGATTGAAATAAGATTAATTTTCTAAAAATGATAATAAGAGGATAAGGGACACCATAAATGGTGTGGAGACCATCATGGGATGTTCGGTCTCAGTGGACTCAATTTTGTATTTCGTAGGATGTAAAATGGTTTCCATGGAGCTCATGAGTGATGTTTTGAAATATTTCCACCATTAATGTTGGGGAATACATATCAGAAAACCGAAGCTATATTGTGAAATCACATGCTAGTTATTATGGTTAGTAATGAAGAAGGATATTTCATGTTAGGTTTATCATTATTTAAACATGGGTGAAGTTAGAGTATTAATGGTTGAAAGGGTTGGTACATTCTCTACAAGTTTTAATATTGAAACACTATAACATATATATATATATATAATTTTTTTTTAGGATTCTGAGGTCACTATGAAATCACAATATTTTTTGGGTGATAGTGGATTGGCTAAAAAAAATTGGTTCATTTTTTTCCTATATGTGAAACATTTTCAGTTGATGGTCTCGGGAAGATTTATGAAAAATTAGTTATTAGACTTATTATTGTCTTGAAGTTGATCATATTAGATAGTGATCCTTAATTAAAATTATATTATAGATAAAAATCCTAAATTCTATGAGGATATAGCTGAATATTATCAAAACATATCATCCATATTCAGATGGTCAAACAGAGTGTATTGTTTGCATTTTAGAATATAAGTTCAAGGAATGTATTCTTTATTTTGGAATATCTTGGGAGTAATATATTCCATTGATTGAGTTCATGTCAAATTACATATATTAGTCATAAATTCATAATTAACCATATAATTCATTATATATTCGAACATTTCATTCATCATTGTGTTGGACTGAGGCAAGTGAGAGGTCTCTTATGGGACCCTTTTTGGTGTGGGAGATGTCTGAGCAGGTTAAGTTGATTTAGAAGTATATTATTTCTTTCTTGATTCATAATATGTGTTATACTGATCACTGGTAATGACCTTTGATATTTTTTGTTATATATTATGTATTATTTAATGTGTATATTTGATTAGGTAAAAAGTTCTTTGGAAGTAGGCTAATTTAACGCATCGGTATGTGGTACCCTTTGAGATTATTTATTAGATTGATGGAGTGGCGTATAGTTTGGTATTTACACATTTTTATATGAAATTTCATAATGTTTTACATGGTTCAAATTTGAATAAGTATCAATTGGAACCTTCTCATGTCTTTTTTATGGTAGGCATTTGTGTTGAGACCTGATGCTTCTTATGTTGAGTAGAAAATTCAGATGGTAGATCTTGAGAGAAGATCCTTAGAGGATGGATTATTCCATTGGTATGGATTAAATGGTGAAATAGGTCTATATAGGAAGATTATTGTGAGATATTTTCTGAAATATGGTAGTGGTGGCCAAATATATTCATTGATGAGGGTTCTTAAAGACTTTTTAGGTATGAAAAGTCTTATGGTGGGGATATTTGTAATGCATAATTTTTGGGAATTCAATATATTAGAATGTGGAATGTAGTCTTGATGATTAAATAATATTTTATGATGTTTTATTAATTAATCATGATAAATATATTCCTAAATGAATTTAAAAGTGAGTTTTTACTACACCATTGGATCTGAAATGGGGTTTTTTTCTAAATATCACGTTTAGTGTGAATCCAAGTTATAGATTAACATTATGATAAGTTTTTTGGGATTCCTAGTCTCCTACGAAATCCCATAATAGTCACATCATGGTCCTAGAGACCATGTAACATGGTAAAAATATGTTTTAATAGTTAAATAATGGTCTCAAATATTGTATACTTAATTTTTAGGGTAGTGAGGCATACATGATCATAGTACAAGATCGAGGTCTTTGAAAGATGACTATGCAAGATTTTAAAGGTATAAACATGTATTTTTAATACCCAAAACTCATATAAAATAACTAGTTCTTCCTATTAAACTTCCTAATATGTTTTCTAGAGTGATTTGGGGTGATTTTGGTGATCTCCTAGATAGTCATCAATGAATTTAAGGTGTGATTATTAGATTTTCTGACTAATATTAGGTAAACCTTATATTTACCCTTCTCATATCATTTTCTATTGATTTATATCATTTTACCTTTTTAATCTGAAAATGGGGATTTCAGATATTCAAATCTATGCTCATATATTGATGATTAATATTCTTCTTGATATAGATTTATGGATTTATCCATTCAGTGTGAGATTTGAATAATGGAAATGGTAATTTCCATGAATGAAATAACTAGGCAGGTGGATATGATCTCATCTATGAATTAACTAATTATATATATATATATATATTAATTATGATCGACTAAGGATTATTTTGAATGATTTCTTGTAAAATTATGGAATTTGGAAAATTGGTTTTTTTAGAATAATTGATTTCTATGGAAATTTTTTTGAGTTTTTATGAAAAATGATTTCAAGAATATTTTGGGAATTTGAAAATAGATAATTTAAAATATATGAATTGATCTTATATTGGTTTTTTGAAAATAAAGTTTTTTAAAAGGTATTTGATACACTTGTTTATAATTGAAAATGGATTTTTAAATGGATTTTTTTAAAAAATATTTTATGAAAATTATAGAGTTTATGATTTATTGATTTTTATAAATTTTTATTAACTATAATTGATAAATATTGGAATTGAAAATGGATATTTTCAACTAAAATTGACTTGGTTTTACATGGATTTTAGAATAGTGTTTTCAAAGTGATTAATGTGTTCATGTTGGTGTTGAAAGAGGGTTTTCAAGTGGAATTTTTTTTTCTATTTCAAGGTGATTTGATTTTAATGAAAATTATATACAAAATAGTTAAATAGATTTTCATTATTTTACCTTGAAACTTAATTGGAATAAAATGTGTAACTCAAATATGAATTTTAGAATCTATCAAACTAGGTGTGTGTGTGTGTGTGTGTATGTGTTAAAAATGTTTTTTTGAGATCTATTTTTGAAACCCTCTCATTTATCCCATGGTATAACGAAGACTTAGGGAGTGTGTGGTAATGAAATAAATTTTTAGGATAATTAGGGATAGAAGGTGTCGTCCCAATCCCAATCACAATAAAGTAGATGTTTTAGGTTTGTGAGAATGGGTGAAATTTTAATTCACACGCATGAATATGTTATTTATGACTCAATACTAGTGGGTGAATGATGATTTTTACTAGATAACTAGCTAGAAAAAATGAATTATGAGAATATTCTATTGAATACTTAGAAAAGGGTAATGTTTCTTTTGGGAATTGAGGAGTTTCCAATGGATTTTAGGAAACAGTAAGTTTCTAATATATTTTGAGAAAGTTGTGTGTTTCAAATGGAATTTATGGGAAAATATACTTTCCATTGGTTTTTTAAAACAAGTGTTTTCATTGAATTTTAGAAAAATACAGTTTTTTCAGAATGTGTGTTTTTGTGGAGAAAATATATATTCATAAAAATTATTGAATTTTGTATTGATGATGTGTTTTGAAAGTGTCAAATTCATTATAAATATTGGTTTGATTTTGAAAGTGTTATATATCAAATGCTTTTTGTTTGAATTTTTATTTATTTATCATGGTTTTTTCAATTGTATTTGGAATTAATTTTATATGGACATGAATTATGGTCTTAGGGAAGTCCTTCTAAGTTTAAAATCATTGCCCACGTGTTTATCTTGGTTGAGATGTATTCATGATTTCTCATAAACCAAATGAAGGGAAATTTTCATATTTTTCTATGGTGATCCATAGTTCAACCTTGGAGTTATGGAATATGAAGTAGTTTATTATGGTTCAGGTATTGGTATTCGGCATTAGTGTGTTTTTCTCATTTTACATTATATTATGGATTGGTTTGTTCTATAAAAAAATTATTTTCCACAATTGAAGTTTGTTTAATTTTTTTTATTTTAATTTGATTTTTCTTGAGCATTCATGGTTTGTAGTTTTATCTTTAAGGTAAAATCATTCCCCACAATTTCCTTTTCTCCCTCACCACTTTTAGAAAAACTATAGAGATCAGGGGTCACTCTTTAGGCTATATGGCATCTTGACTTGGGTCTAAGGACTTATGTTCAAAGGTCGGGGTGTTATCTGACATCGATCATTAAACTTAGTAGGTTCTACTAAACCAAGTTACCCATGGATCATCTTGAGTAAGAAAAGTAATTAAAGGGTATCCCTATGTGTTAAGTTCCCATATTTGGAAAATGAATTAGGTTATACTTTTCTAGATAACCCTAAGAGTTAGTACGCCTAATAAATGATGTAGAGTTTATCAATATGATGTATTGTACAAAGAGTTTTATTATTAACTATAAAATAGTCATATATGATATGATTAGAATGATAGCCTACATAAATAACCATGTAAGTTGAGAAATTATAAATCAAAACAAAACCATAGTGAAATATAGATCTTTTTCCACTAATGGATATGATTCATACTAAAAATTGGCTTCTAATTAATACAAAAAATGTATTTTGGATGGATAAAATGGAATCATCATAAATAAAAATTACATTAAGATCAATCCTAGAAAAAGATAATATTAATGGAATAAATGTTCAATAATGGTATAGAAACTTAAGAATTTTTCTTAAGTAAGAAAGAAAATTCTATGTATTAAATAAACCCCTTCATAAGTATCAAACTTTTGAAGTTGTTTAAAAAGTGATTCCAGATTCTTATGAGAATCATAGATAGATTCTTTTTTTGTTTCAAAGGTATTAAATGTAAAATGACCCAAGGAACTTTTTTCACTACTCATGTACTCAATATGATTGAGTATTTCAATGACTTTAATGGATTTATGGTTTCTATAAAGTTTATAGTTATGGAATTAATTTAGTTGAAAATGATATACCAATATGAATGAATTTAATAAAAAAAATATTGATTTATTTAACATGTTGTGGATGATTGTGTAGTATATAGGATTTTCATTCATGGATACTATGTTGGAAGTCCAAAAGGGTAAAGCACTACGGGAAAAATGAGCAATTGTGACGGGTTATTTGCGACGGGATTTATTCCCGTCGCAAATAGTCATGTTAAAAACTTATTTGCGATGGGGGTATTTCCCCGTCGCAAATAAGGAGGCTTTTGCGACGGGATTGCTTTCCCCGTCGCAAATAGTTTTCCCGCGATGCGCGCCAAATCGCGGGAAACTTATTTGCGACGGGGGAATATTCCTGTCGCAAATAACCGGCGGCGGTAAAAGGTATTTACGACGGGAATATTCCCTCGTCGCAAATATTATGTCGGCAGGGGTTATTTGCGACGGGACCCGTCGCAAATAACTATTTACCGGTTGACCGTAATAAATGTTGGCTAAGGTATTTGCGACGGGTACCGTCGCAAATACTCTAACCTATAAATACCTTCATCCGTTTTTTTCATTTCATTCTCATTCCTTATCTTCTCCTTCTCTCAAAATTATATTTCTAGAGTTGAGTTTTTCTCCAGTTTAATTTTTTTCTCCGGAGCTGATATTAAAGTTTTGAAGAACGATCAGAACAGATCAATTTTCAAGGTATTTATCTTCATTTTAATTTTTTATTTATTTTTAATTTTTTATTAGTTTCAATTATTATTAATTAGTTGTAATTTAATTATGTTTACATTGTTTTATTACTTAATAAATTTAAATTATTAGTATTGTTTATAGTTAATGGTAATTAGGAATAATTAGTAATAATTTTTAATAATTAAGAATAAATATTAATAATTAGTAATAAATACCAATAATTAGGAATAAGAACATTATTACATTATTAGTTTATTTTATTATTAATATTAAAATAATATAATTTTTTATATATATACAATTCTTTTTTCATCTGTGTGTTTGCTGTCTTCACATGTATTATTTGTATGTGGAGATATAAAATGCACAGATGAAAGAAGAATTGTATATAAATTAGAAAATTATATTATTTTAATATTAATAATAAAATATATTAATAATGTTATTATTTGTAATTATTGGTAATTATTTCTAATTATTGATAATTATTCATTTAATTACTAATAATTAGGAACAATTATCAATAATTATCAATAATTAAGAATAATTAGTAATAATTAGTAATAATTACCAATAATTAGTATTAATTACCTATAATTAGTATTAATTACCAATAATTAGTATTAATTGCCAATAATTAGTATTAATTACCAATAATTAGTAATAATTACCAATAATTAACAATAATTAGTAATAATTACCTATAATTAGTATTAATTACCAATAATTAGTATTAATTACCAATAATTAGTATTAATTACCAATAATTAGTAATAATTAGGAATAATTAACAATAATTAGTAATAATTAGTAATAATTAGGAATAATTAGTATTAATTAGGAATAATTAGTAATAATTACCAATAATTAGTATTAATTACCAATAATTAGTATTAATTACCAATAATTAGTATTAATTACCAATAATTAGTATTAATTACCAATAATTAGTATTAATTACCACTAATTAGTATTAATTACCAATAATTAGTATTAATTACCAATAATTAGTATTAATTACCAATAATTAGTATTAATTATTAATAATTACCAATAATTATCAATATTTAGTAATAATTAACAATAATTGCCAATAATTACCAATAATTAGTAATAATTACCAATAATTATCAATAATTACTAATAATTATCAATAATTAATAATAATTAGCAATAATTACTAATAATTAGTAATAATTACTAATAATTAGCAATAATTAGAAATAATTAGAAATAATTAGTAATAATTAGAAATAATTAGTAATAATTAGAAATAATTAGTAATAATTAGAAATAATTAGTAATAATTAGTAATAATTAACAATAATTAGTAATAATTAGGAATAATTAGGAATAATTAGGATTAATTAGGAATAATTAGTATTAATTAGGAATAATTAGTAATAATTACCAATAATTAGTAACAATGATTATTAATTACCAATAATTAGTATTAATTACCAATAATTAGTATTAATTACCAATAATTAGTATTAATTACCAATAATTAGTATTAATTACCAATAATTAGTATTAATTACCAATAATTAGTATTAATTACCAATAATTAGTATTAATTACCAATAATTAGTATTAATTACCAATAATTAGTATTAATTACCAATAATTAGTATTAATTACCAATAATTAGTATTAATTATTAATAATTACCAATAATTATCAATATTTAGTAATAATTAACAATAATTGCCAATAATTACCAATAATTAGTAATAATTACCAATAATTATCAATAATTACTAATAATTATCAATAATTAATAATAATTAGCAATAATTACTAATAATTAGTAATAATTACTAATAATTAGCAATAATTAGTAATAATTAGAAATAATTAGTAATAATTAGAAATAATTAGTAATAATTAGAAATAATTAATAATAATTAGAAATAATTAGTAATAATTAGTAATAATTAACAATAATTAGTAATAATTAGGAATAATTAGGATTAATTAGGATTAATTAGGAATAATTAGTATTAATTAGGAATAATTAGTAATAATTACCAATAATTAGTAATAATGATTATTAATTACCAATAATTAGTATTAATTACCAATAATTAGTATTAATTACCAATAATTAGTATTAATTACCAATAATTAGTATTAATTACCAATAATTAGTATTAATTACCAATAATTAGTATTAATTACCAATAATTAGTATTAATTAACAATAATTGCCAATAATTAACAATAATTGCCAATAATTAACAATAATTAGTAATAATTACCAATAATTATCAATAATTACTAATAATTATCAATAATTACTAATAATTATCAATAATTAATAATAATTAGCAATAATTAGTAATAATTAGCAATAATTACTAATAATTAGCAATAATTAGTAATAATTAGAAATAATTAGTAATAATTAGAAATAATTAGTAATAATTAGAAATAATTAGTAATAATTAGTAATAATTAGTAATAATTAGCAATAATTAGTATTAATTAACAATAATTAGTAATAATTAGGAATAATTAGGAATAATTAGTATTAATTAGGAATAATTAGTAATAATTACCAATAATTAGTAATAATGATTATTAATTACCAATAATTAGTATTAATTACCAATAATTAGTATTAATTACCAATAATTAGTATTAATTACCAATAATTAGTATTAATTATCAATAATTAGTATTAATTAGCAATAATTAGTCTTAATTACCAATATTTAGTAATAATTACCAATATTTAGTAATAATTAACAATAATTGCCAATAATTAACAATAATTAGTAATAATTACCAATAATTATCAATAATTACTAATAATTATCAATAATTACTAATAATTATCAATAATTAATAATAATTAGCAATAATTAGTAATAATTAGCAATAATTACTAATAATTAGCAATAATTAGTAATAATTAGAAATAATTAGAAATAATTAGTAATAATTAGTAATAATTAGTAATAATTAACAATAATTAGTAATAATTAACAATAATTAGTAATAATTAGGAATAATTAGGAATAATTAGGAATAATTAGTATTAATTAGGAATAATTAGTAATAATTACCAATAATTAGTAATAATGATTATTAATTATCAATAATTAGTATTAATTACCAATAATTAGTATTAATTACCAATAATTAGTATTAATTACCAATAATTAGTATTAATTACCAATAATCACCAATAATTACCAATAATCACCAATAATTTGGAATAATTACCAATAATTTGGAATAATTACCAATAATTTGAAATACTTACCAATAATTTGGAATAATTACCTTATTACATTATTTGTATATTTTATTATTAATATTAAAATAATATAATTTTCTATATTATATACAATTCTCTTTTCTTCTGTGTTTTTTCTGTCTCCACATGTAATATTGGCATTCTTTTTCAAAATTATCAACCTACTCGCCAATGAAGAGGTGAAAGTGAATGCCAATATTACATGTGGAGACAGAATGTGAAACACACAGATGAAAGGAGAATTGTATATAATATAGAAAATTATATTATTTTAATATTAATAATAAAATATACTAATAATGTAATGATGTTATTATTATATAATTAATATTTATGAAAAAAATTATATTAGTATTATTAAAAAAATAAAAAATCAATATAATATTAAAATTATCAATATTTGTAACAGGTTTTGCTTTATTCTCAATATATTCAATCCTTGCTTGTGTTTTTTTTAACAAATTATTCAAAACCAGTAATGCTTTTATATTTTATAGAAAAATATGGAACAACGAGGTCGTCAATAGTCATTATTAGATGACCGCATATGGATAAATCAACGTAGAAATCCAAATGGTTCTGGTTTAAATCCAGTATATATAGAGGGTGTGGAGAGTTTTTTATCATTTGCGGAATCAAATCCAGAATTTGTTTCAGA
Organism: Viscum album; assembly: GCA_963277665.1. Taxonomy (NCBI): domain Eukaryota; kingdom Viridiplantae; phylum Streptophyta; class Magnoliopsida; order Santalales; family Viscaceae; genus Viscum; species Viscum album. The sequence goes on along the minus strand of OY728126.1, from coordinate 793,746,700 downwards.
AGGAAAGATAAAATTCCCTTGTAGAAAATGTGCATTGAGAACGTTTGACACGTTTGACAAAGTGGGGGAACATCTCTTGCGTTTTGGTTTTCAAGAAGATTATGTTTTTTGGTATCAACACGGTGAACGCAGTTCCAGAGCAGGTGATACCAACTTGATTCCGGATCCATCCCAGTTTCAAGATTTAGTACATGATGTTGCAGGTTCATCTGTTCAACATACAGAAACTCCGGCTGATATAGCTTCAAATCCTGAGTTGGGACCGTCTGAATTTTATGAGTTGTTGAAGTCTGCTGAGGATGCATTATATCCTGGCTGCAAGATGAGCAAATTAGAAGCAGTTGCAAAATTTATGGCTATCAAATCAGATAACGGAATGTCAAACACCTGTTTTGACCAGATATTTTCTTTGCTGAAAACACTGTTACCCGAAGGAAATGTTTTACCTGCAAATTACTATGAAAGTAAGAGGTTGGTTCGAAATTTGGGACTTACTTGTCAGAAGATTCATGCATGTTCAAATGACTGCATTTTATATTCAGGGGAAAATGAGTCGTTGGATAGTTGTCCCACATGTGGGCAACTGAGATATAAAGAAGGACAACACGGGAAGTCTGGTTTGATTCCTGTAAAACAGTTGAGATATTTTCCGCTTACATCCAGACTTCAGCGTTTATTCATGTCTAAGAATACAACGACAATGATGTCATGGCATAAAGAGAATAGTTCAACCGATAAAAGCTTGAATCATCCAGCCGATGGTGATTCATGGAAACATTTTGATAGAGTGCATCCATCATTTGCTTTAGAAGCTAGAAATGTTCGACTGGGCCTTTCCACTGATGGTTTCTGTCCGTTTGGATCTTATGGTAGTCAATATTCATGTTGTCCTGTTTTTTTAACTCCGTATAATTTACCTCCATGGATGTTGATGACGGAGCCATATATCTTTTTGACTTTACTAATTCCAGGACATCCGAAGAAAAATATTGATGTTTATTTGAAGCCATTGATTGATGAATTAAATTTATTGTGGAGTACTGGTTTCAGTACATATGATGTTGCAACGAAACAGAATTTCATACTGAGAGCAGCATTGATGTGGACAATAAGTGACTTCCCGGCTTATGGGATGTTATCTGGCTGGAGTACACATGGTCAGAAATCATTTCCTTACTGTATGGGAGAGAACAAATCATTTATGCTCATTCATGGAAAGAAACCTTGTTATTTTGACTGTCATCGCAGATTTCTTCCAGCTGATCATCCTTTTCGCAGAAACAGATCTCATTTCAGAAAAGAAACAGCTGAAAGGGATGGACCTCCAAAAATGCTATCAGGTTCGGAGTTAAAATCGGTTGTATTTTCATTACCTCCCATCACTTTTGGTCCCACAATAAACCAACAGAAAATTTCTGGTTTTGGGAAAGAACACAATTGGATTAAACGTAGCATATTTTGGGATTTTCCATATTGGTCTGATTTGTTGGTCCGACACATGTTAGATGTCATGCATATTGAGAAGAACTGTTTTGATAATTTGTTTCATACAGTTTTGGATACGCCAGGAAAGAGCAAAGACAATGTAAATGCACGTTTAGATCTTGCCCAAATTTGCAGGCGTCCAGAATTGGAACTATTTGAGAATGTCAGAACAGAAAGGTTACTGAAACCAAAAGCAGCTTATACACTGTCTAAAGAAAACCGTTTATTATTTTGTCAGTGGATTGCAGATTTGAGACTTCCAGATGGCTGTGCTTCCAATTTGGGTAGATGTGTAAAGAATGGTCATATTACTGGATTAAAAAGTCATGATTGTCATGTTATAATGGAGAGACTTCTACCCATTGGATTAAGAGGTCTGTTGAATTCTGTGATTTGGGATTCCATAACAGACATGTCTCATTTTTTTCGGGAAATTTGTGCGGCTACGGCAGATTATGATGCTCTAGGCAAACTTGAAAAAGATGTTGTTGTAATTATATGTAAACTGGAAAAAATATTTCCGCTGTCTTTCTTCGACTCAATGGAACATTTGATGTTACATTTGCCATATGAATCCAAATGTGGAGGTCCGGTACAGTTTCGATGGATGTACCCATTTGAAAGATGCATGCAAAAATTGAAAAGAAAAGTACGCAACAAAGCATCTGTTGAAGGATCTATTGCAGAAGCTTATTTGCAAGAGGAAATATCTTTTTTCTGCTCCCATTATTTTGAATCTGAGTATCCTTCAAAACACAACCGAATGGGACGTAATGAGAGGAATATTGATGAAATCGACAATCAATTATCTGTTTTCAACCAGTCAGAGCTTGGTTTTGGTGGAGTTTCTGAACGCTGGCTTTCAGATGATGAACATCATAGAGCTCATACGTATGTTCTGCTCAACTGTGAAGAGATGACATCAGTTGTACTGTAAGTGTTTATATCACTTATTCTATCATTTATGTTACAGTAAATAACTTTGGTTTTTATAGGTTGTATGATAATCATATCAAGAAACAAATTCCACAAATTACAGCAGCTGCTCTCGAAGAACGTCGACTGAAAAATTTCTCTCAGTGGTTTCAAAAACTGGTAACATAAATTCTTTATCATTTAGCAACTCATTCAATGTATAGTTTATTATATTGATAATTATTTCACAAATCTTCAGGTGTCTCGACATGCTGATAAAATTGACAAAAGGCTGTGTGTATTGAGTAACCCACCTTCCAAACTTGTTAAAACTTATAATGCATATGTGGTGAATGGATTTCGATTCCACACACATGCATATGGGGAATCGAAAAAAACAATGAACAGTGGAGTTAGCTTGAGAGGATCTCATCATCGAGAAAATGAAGTTGACTTTTATGGCATACTTGATGAAATCATTGAACTCTGTTATCTTGGACAACATTACATAACCATGTTCAAATGTCGGTGGTTGGATACAGAGAGAGGCGTGCGTGTTCATCCGACTCATGGAATCATCGATATTAAATGTAAAAGTGTTCTCGCAGTAAATGAACCATTCTTATTGGCTCAACAGGCATATCAAGTTTATTATGCAAAGTACTGTGCAACATCAAGATACTTGACTGATTGGTGGAGTGTAATAAAAATCAAAATTCGAGACAATCAGTTTAGTCAAAGTGAATGTACTTTCACTGATGTGCAAAGAATTGAAGTTTTTCAAGAGAGTACTCAAAATCAATCTTTTTTACAAAGAGATATGAGTATCGATGACGACACCCCACATTTAAGAGTCGGTGATGACGATGATGTTAATGATGTCACACATGAATTTGAAATGGTAAGAGATGAAGCAACTGCAACTCGAATGGATATCGATGATGTTGAGGAGGAATATGAAGATGACATTGACATATATGAAGATGATGATGAAGATGAACACTTATAGAATTCCATGGTATTTATATACAATCATAATATGTATATATGTATATATAATAGTAATTATCAATTATTTTCTAACATTAACATTTTCTGTTTCAGATGGACGAGGCCACATTTCGTGCGTTGGCGGATGCTGACCTGCCTTTCGATGCGGATGAGTTGCTGGCAGATGACCCTCAGCCTGCAGGCGCTCCAGGGAGTACGCGGAGGGGGCGCGGTCTTACACGATTGATGATTCCTGACCCCGTCCCCGAGCGACGTCCACGTCTTGGGTTTGATCCGCGCACCCGGAGGTGTGATAACCTGTGTAATAACCTGTGAATTTGACTAAGATTTCATTAATCCATTAACATAATAAATGTTTATTATTTTTTCAGTTTTTCGCATATAGCAGTCGGACAGGGCAGCGCTATTTTGCGCAACTATTTCTCTCAGCCGTGGACCACATGGGAGCAGATTCCCATTGATGTGCAGCAGGCCCTGTTCGTCCATTGGTTGGTACGTACGTAAATAAATAATTTTTATTTTGAAAATTATCTCATTTCTAACTTGATATTTTGATTTATTTGTAGGGTTTATGGTATCCGATCGAGGATACCATGCGTGACGCCATCCACGAGGCATGGGAGGTGGCCATGCGTGATCGCCTTCGTCAGTTTTTTCACAATTTAAGAAAAGCTACGATGAAGAAAACAGGAGAGTCAGAGTTTGATGAGTCATGTAGAGCACACCGACCAGAGTATATTTCATCCCATGTATGGGATGGATTATGTGCGCACTGGTTGAGTGGTGCCTTTCAGAGGAGATCATCGGTGGGGAGGCAGAATCGGGGGAGGCAGGAGGTGACTCATCGAGCTGGGAGTCGTTCTTTCAGTACTCATAGACAGCATCTGGTACGTACATTATTTATAAATATTTTATATAACTATAAATATTAACAGTTTATTTTTTATTCTTATAGGCTGTCGAGCACCCCGATATTACATAGTACGACGTATATCGGAGGATGTATAGTGATCCTGCTACTGGGGAGCTCAGAGGTGATCGTCAGCATCACATCGTGGTCAGTATTATTTGTTTTCAAGTTTAAAAATTAACTTCATATAATATATTCACAATTTTAATTTTAAATTGCAACTATAGGAGTCATATGAGGCCGCAGTGGCACAGGCCCGGCCTGAGAGTCAGGCCGAGTCATCAGATCAGACCACTGCCCGTCAGTTTGATGAGGCGGCATGGATGCAGGCCACCCAGTATGCCTTCGAGAAGGGCCGGGTAGTTGGTATCGGCTCTCGACTGACTCCCGGAGATTATTATGGCAGTGCTGCGATGTCGGCGTCCAGCTCGAGAGGAGCTCGTGCATCTTCTTCTACACAGTATGAGGATCAGTTGCGATCTCAGACTGCACAGATAGAGAGTCTCTGACAGGAGCAGGAGCAGATGCGTCAGCAGCATGAGGAGGAGCGTCAACGCCAGCAGCAGCTGTACGAGGAGCAGACGAGTCGGTGGCAGCAGCAGCATCAGGAGCAGATGGAGTACATGCGCCGACTCACTCATGCTTTAGGGATGGAGTTTCCTCCACCACCATCTGCAGATCCCCCACCTCCCCCCCCCCCCTCCCCCCCTCCTACAGATTAGAGTTTGTATTTCTGTTATAAAATTTGTGAAATCAAAAAAAAATTTCTATTCGTAGTTTCTGTCTCATTATAAAATATTAATAATATTATATTTTTAAATAACAATATTAATATGAATAATAATATTATTTATATTTTATAATATTAAATTTTATATATATATTAAAATTTTATTTATATATTAAAATTTTATATATATATTAAAATTTTATAATATTATAATTTAATTATTTTTTTTGTAATACTTGAGTTATTTTAATATTTGAATGTAAAATAATTATAGTATTTTTATATTAATTAAAATAACTTATTAATATTTTTTTTATTTATGAATTATAATTGTAATATTATTATATTAATTAAATTATTTATTAATATTCTATTATTTTTATTTTTGAATTATAATTCTACTATTATTATAGTAATTAAAATAATTTATTATTTTCATTTGTAAATTATAATTCTATTATTATATTAATTAAAATAATTTATTAATAATTTATTTTTTATATTTTTTTTATAGTATTTGCGACGGGATACTATGCCCGTCGCAAATACTAGTATTATTAATAGTTTTTTATTTTATTTTTTAAAAAGTATTTGCGACGGGTCCCGACTCCCGTCGCAAATACTAGTATTATTAATTTTTTTTATTTTTTTAAAAAAGAGTTTTTGCGACGGAACCGTCGCAAAAGCTATTTGCGACGGGTCCCATCGCAAAAACTGTTTCAAAAGTTTTTTACAAAAATACGGAATACTATTTGCGATGGGGAGAATGCCCATCGCAAAAAAAGGCTTTAGCGACGGGCCCGTCGCAAATAAGTGTAGTTGCGACGGCGTTTTCAGCAACGGGCTATTTGCGACGGGATCCCGTCGCAAATACCTGCTTTTCTAGTAGTGAAGTATTAATCTAGAATATAAAATTAGATGGGTATAATATTCAACCTTGGTCATTTAAATCTAATAAATTAATTAAAAATTATGGATAGTGTTTTCATTTGATATAATTATCCAAAAATAATTAAATAATTTTTAAAACTCTATAAAAATTCTAAACTTGGTATTAATGTTATCTAAACAATTATACATTTTTTAAAGGTGTATATTACCAAATCACTACTAGAAAAACAGGTATTTGCGACGGGTCATTTGCGACGGGATCCCGTCGCAAATGGCTTTTTGCGACGGGGGCCCATCGCAAATGACCCGTTGCTGAAAACGGTGTCGCAATAACAATATTTTGCGACGGGCCCATCGCTAAAGCCTTTTTCTGCGACGGGGAGAATCCCCGTCGCACCTAGTATTCCGTATATTTGTAAAAAACTATTTGCGACGGGGCCCGTCGCAAAAACTATTTTTTAAAAAATAAAAAAATAATAATACTATTTGCGACAGGAATAGTATCCCGTCGCAAATACTATAAAAAAATAAAAAAAAATAAATTATTTTAATTAATATAATAATAATCCAATTATATTTCAGAAATAAAAAATAATAAAATATTAATAAATGATTTTAATTAATATAATAATAGAATTATAATTCACAAATAAAAAAAATAAATTATTTTAATTAATATAATAATAATAGAATTATAATTCAAAAATAAAAAATAATAGAATATTAATAAATATTTTATAATGAGACAGAAACTACGAATAGAAAAAAAAATCATATTTTGATTTCACAAATTTTATAACATAAATACAAACTCTAATCTGAAGGAGGGGGGGAGGGGGGGATCTGCAGATGGTGGTGGAAGAAACTCCATCCCTAAAGCATGAGTGAGTCGGCGCATGTACTCCATCTGCTCCTGATGCTGCTGCTGCCACCGACTCGTCTGCTCCTCGTACAGCTGCTGCTGGCGTCGACGCTCCTCCTCATGCTGCTGACGCATCTGCTCCTGCTCCTGTCGGAGACACTCTATCAGTGCAGCCTGAGATCGCAACTGATCCTCATATTGTGTAGCAGAAGAAGATGCACGAGCTCCTCTCGAGCTGGACGCCGACATCGCAGCACTGCTATAATAATCTCCGGGAGTCAGTCGAGAGCTGATACCAACTACCCGGCCCTTCTCGAAGGCATACTGGGTGGCCTGCATCCATGCCGCCTCATCAAACTGACGGCCAGTGGTCTGATCTGATGACTTGGCCTGACTCTCAGGCCGGGCCTGTGACGCTGCGGCCTCATATGAATCCTGTAGTTGCAATTTAAAATTAAAATTGTGAATATATTATATACAGTTAATTTTTAAACTTGAAAAAAAATAATACTAACCACGATGTGATGCTGACGATCACCTCTGAGATCCCCAGTAGCAGGATCATTATACATCCTCTGATATACTTCGTACTCCGTAATATCAGGGTTCTCGACAGTCTATAAGAATAAAAAATAAACTGTTAATATTTATAGTTATATAAAATATTTATAAATAATGTACGTACCAGATGCTGTCTATGAGTACTGAAAGAACGACTCCCAACTCGATGAGTCACCTCCTGTCTCCCCCGATTCTGCCTCCCCACCGATGATCTCCTCTGAAAGGCACCACTCAATCAGTGCGCACATAATCCATCTCATACATGGGATGAAATTTACTCTGGTCGGTGTGCTCTACATGACTCGTCAAAATCTGACACTCCTGCTTTCTTCATCGCAGCTTTTCTTAAATTGTGCAAAAACTGACGAAGGCGATCACGCATGGCCACCTCTCATGCCTCGTGGATGGCGTCACGCATGGTATCCTCGATCGGATACCATAAACCCTACAAATAAATCAAAATATCAAGTTAGAAATGAAATAATTTTCAAAATAAAAATTATTTATTTACGTACGTACCAACCAATGGCCGAACATGGACTGCTGCACATCAATGGGAATCTGCTCCCATGTGGTCCACGGCTGAGAGAAATAGTTGCACAAAATAGCGATGCCCTTTCCGACTACTATATGCGGAAAACTGTAAAAATAATAAACATTTATTATGTGAATAGATTAATGAAATCTTAGTCAAATCTACAGGTTATCACACAGGTTATCACACCTCCGTGTGCGTGGATAAAACCCAAGACGTGGACGTCGCTCGGGGATGGGGTCAGGAATCATCAATCGTGCAAGACCGCGCCCCCTCCGCGTACTCCCTGGAGCGCCTGCAGGCTGAGGGTCATCTGTCATCAACTCATCTGCATCTAAAGTCAGGTCAGCATCCGCCAACTCACGAAATGTGGCGTCATCCATCTGAAACAGAAAATGTTAATGTTGTTAGCAAATAATTGATAATTACTATTATATATACATATATACATATTATGATTGTATATAAATACCATGGAATTCTATCAGTGTTCATCTTCATCATCATCTTCATATATGTCAATGTCATCTTCATATTCCTCCTCAACATCATCGATATCCATTCGAGTTACAGTTGCTTCATCTCTTACCATTTCAAATTCATATGTGACATCATTAACATCGTCGTCATCACTGACTCTTAAATGTGGGGTGTCGTCATCGATACTCATGTCTCTTTGTAAAAAAGATTGATTTTGAGTACTCTCTTGAAAAACTTCAATTCTTTGCACATCAGTGAAACCACATTCACTTTTACTAAACTGATTGTCTTGAATTTTGATTTTTATTACACTCCACCAATCAGTCAAGTCTCTTGATGTAGCACAATACTTTGCGTAATAAACTTGATATGCCTGTTGAGCCAATAATAATGGTTCATTTACTGTGAGAACACTTTTATATTTAATATCGATGATTCCATGAGTCGGATGAACACACACGCCTCTCTCTGTATCCAACCACCGACATTTGAACATGGTTATGTAATGTTTTCCAAGATAACAGAGTTCAATGATTTCATCAAGTATGCCATAAAAGTCAACTTCATTTTCTCGATGATGAGATCCTCTCAAGCTAACTCCACTGTTCATTGTTTTTTTCGATTCCCCATATGCATGTGTGTGGAATCGAAATCCATTCACCACATATGTATTATAAGTTTTAACAAGTTTGGAAGGTGGGTTACTCAATACACACAGCCGTTTGTCAATTTTATCAGCATGTCGAGACACCTGAAAATTTGTGAAATAATTATCAATATAGTAAACTATACATTGAATGAGTTGCTAAAAGATAAAGAATTTATGTTACCAGTTTTTGAAACCACTGAGAGAAATTTTTCAGTCGACGTTCTTCGAGAGCAGCTGCTGTAATTTGTGGAATTTGTTTCTTGATATGATTATCATACAACCTATAAAAACCAAAGTTATTTACTGTAACATAAATGATAGAATAAGTTATATAAACACTTACAGTACAACTGATGTCATCTCTTCACAGTTGATCAGAACATACGTATGAGCTCTATGATGTTCATCATCTGAAAGCCAGCGTTCATTAACTCCACCAAAACCAAGATCTGACTGGTTGAAAACAGATAATTGATTGTCGATTTCATCAATATTTCTCTCGTTCCGTCCCATTCGGTTGTGTTTTGAAGGATACTCTGATTCAAAATAATGGGAGCAGAAAAAAGATATTTCCTCTTGCAAATAAGCTTCTGCAATAGATCCTTCAATAGATACTTTGTTACGTACTTTTCTTTTCAATTTTTTCATGCATCTTTCAAATGGGTACATCCATCGAAACTGTACTGGACCTCCACATTTGGCTTCATATGGCAAATGTAACATCAAATGTTCCATTGAGTCGAAGAAAGACGACGGAAATATTTTTTTCAGTTTACATATAATTACAACAACATCTTTTTCAAGTTTTCCTAGAGCATCATAATCTGCTATAGCCGCACAAATTTCCCGAAAAAAATGAGACATGTCTGTTATGGAATCTCAAATCATAGAATTCAACAAACCTCTTAATCCAATGGGTAGCAGTATTTCCATTATAACATGACAATCATGACTTTTTAATCCAGTAATATGACCATTCTTTACACATCAACCCAAATTGGAAGCACAGCCATCTGGAAGTCTCAAATCTACAATCCACTGACAAAATAATAAACGATTTTCTTTAGATAGTGTATAAGCTGCTTTTGGTTTCAGTAACCTTTATGTTCTGACATTCTCAAACAGTTCCAATTCTGGACGCCTGCAAATTTGGGCAAGATCAAAACGTGCATTTACATTGTCTTTGCTCTTTCCTGGCGTATCCAAAACTGTATGAAACAAATTATCAAAACAGTTCTTCTCAATATGCATGACATCTAACATGTATCGGACCAACAAATCAGACTAATATGGAAAATTCCAAAATATGCTATGTTTAATCCAATTGTATTCTTTCCCAAAACCAGAAATTTTCTGTTGGTTTATTGTGGGACCAAAAGTGATGGGAGGTAATGAAAATACAACTGATTTTAATGCCGAACCTGATAGCATTTTTGTAGGTCCTTCCCTTTCAACTGTTCCTTTTCTGAAATGAGATCTATTTCTGCGAAAAGGATGATCAGCTGGAAGAAATCTGCGATGACAGTCAAAATAACAAGGTTTCTTTCCATGAATGAGCATAAATGATTTGTTCTCTCCCATACAGTAAGGACATGATTTCTGACCATGTGTACTCCAGCCAGATAACATCTCATAAGCCGGGAAGTCACTTATTGTCCACATCAATGCTGCTCTCAGTATGAAATTCTGTTTCGTTGCAACATCATATGTACTGACACCAGTACTCCATAATAAATTTAATTCATCAATCAATGGTTTCAAATAAACATAAATATTTTTCTTCAGATGTCCTGGAATTAGTAAAGTCAAAAAGATATATGGCTCTTTCATCAACATCCATGGAGGTAAATTGTACGGAGTTAAAAAAACAGGCCAACATGAATATTGACTACCATAAGATCCAAACGGATAGAAACCATCAGTGGAAAGGCCCAGTCGAACATTTCTAGCTTCTAAAGCAAAGGATGGATGCACTCTATCAAAATGTTTCCATGAATCACCATCGGCTGGATGATTCAAGCTTTTATTGGTTGAAATATTCTCTTTATGTCATGACATCATTGTCGTTATATTCTTAGATATGAATAAACGCTGAAGTCTGGATGTAAGCGGAAAATATCTCAACTGTTTTACAGGAATCAAACCAGACTTCCCGTGTTGTCCTTCTTTATATCTCAGTTGCCCACATGTGGGACAACTATCCAACGACTCATTTTCCCCGGAATATAAAATGCAGTCATTTGAACATGCATGAATCTTCTGACAAGTAAGTCCCAAATTTTGAACCAACCTCTTACTCTCATAGTAATTTGTAGGTAAAACATTTCCTTCGGGTAACAGTGTTTTAAGCAAAGAAAATATCTGGTCAAAACAGGTGTTTGACATTCCGTTATCTGATTTGATAGCCATAAATTTTGCAACTGCTTCTAATTTGCTCATCTTGCAGCCAGGATATAATGCATCCTCAGCAGACTTAAACAACTCATAAAATTCAGACGGTGCCAACTCAGGATTTGAAGCTATATCAGCCAGAGTTTCTGTATGTTGAACAGATAAACCTGCAACATCATGTACTAAATCTTGAAACTGGGATGGATCTGAAATCAAGTTGGTATCACCTGCTCTGGAACTGCGTTCACCGTGTTGATACCAAAAAACATAATCTGGTTGAAAACGAAAACGCAAGAGATGTTCTCCCACTTTGTCAAACCCGTCAAACGTTCTCAATGCACATTTTCTGCAAGGGCATTTTATTTTTCCTTCTGAAAAAAATTCTGGATTTGATGCCGCAAATGATAAAAAAGTCTCCACACCCTCTACATATACTGGATTTAAACCAGAACCGTTTGGATTTCTACGTTGATTTATCCATATGCGGTCACCTAATAATGATTGTTGACGGCCTCGTTGTTCCATATTTCTCTATAAAATATAAAAGCATTACTGGTTTTGAATAATTTGTTAGAAAAAAACACTCAAGCTAGGATAATTATAGAGTTTAGATCATACACGACTGACGCAAACTTTTTATTGAGATAGACCTAAAAATTGACCCTTTAAGAATTAAATATGTTGAGAATAAAGCAAAACATGTTACAAATATTGATAATGTTAATATTATATAAATTTTTTATTATTTTCATAGTACTGATATTATTGGTAATTATTCCTAATTATTGTTAATTATTACTAATTATTACTAATTATTACTAATTATTACTAATTATAACTAATTATTACTAATTATTACTAACTATTACTAATTATTACTAATTATAACTAATTATTACTAATTATTGGTAATTATTACTAATTATTGGTAATTATTACTAATTATTACTAATTATTACTAATTATTGGTAATTACTACTAATTATTACCAATTATTGGTAATTATTACTAATTAATACTAATTATTGGTAATTATTACTAATTATTACCAATTATTGGTAATTATTACTAATTAATACTAATTATTGGTAATTATTACTAATTATTGGTAATTATTAGTAATTATTGGTAATTATCGGTAATTATTACTAATTATCGGTAATTATTACTAATTATTGGTAATTATTACGAATTATTACTAATTATTACTAATTATTGGTAATTATTACTAATTACTACTAATTATTACTAATTATTACTAATTATTACTAATTATTGGTAATTATTACAAATTATTGGTAATTATTACTAATTATTACTAATTATTGGTAATTATTACTAATTATTGGTAATTATTATTAATTATTGGTAATTATTATTAATTATTACTAATTATTATTAATTATTGGTAATTATTACTAATTATTACTAATTATTACTAATTATTGGTAATTATTACTAATTATTGGTAATTATTACTAATTATTACTAATTATTGGTAATTATTACTAATTATTGGTAATTATTACTAATTATTGGTAATTATTGGTAATTATTGGTAATTATTGGTAATTATTGGTAATTATTGGTAATTATTGGTAATTATTGGTAATTATTGGTAATTATTACTAATTATTGGTAATTATTATTAATTATTGGTAATTATTAATAATTATTGGTAATTATTACTAATTATTTGTAATTATTACTAATTATTGGTAATTATTACTAATTATTACTAATTATTAAAAATTATTACTAATTATTGGTAATTATTACTAATTATTACTAATTATTAGTCATTATTACTAATTATTACTAATTATTGGTAATTGTTACTAATTATTACTAATTATTACTAATTATTGTTAATTATTACTAATTATTGTTAATTATTACTAATTATTGGTAATTAATACTAATTATTGGTAATTATTGGTAATTATTACTAATTATTGGTAATTATTACTAATTATTGGTAATTATTATTAATTATTACTAATTATTACTAAATATTTGTTAATTATTACTAATTATTGGTAATTATTACTAATTATTACTAATTATTACTAATTATTACTAATTATTACTAATTATTACTAATTATTACTAATTATTGGTAATTATTTCCAATTATTGGTAATTATTACTATTTACCAGTAATTATTTCTAATTATTGGTAATTATTACTAATTATTGTTAAGTATTACTAATTATTGGTAATTATTACTAATTATTACTAATTATTGGTAATTATTACTAATTATTACTAATTATTGGTAATTATTACTAAATATTACTAATTATTAGTAATTATTACTAATTATTACTAATTATTACTAATTATTGGTAATTATTGGTAATTATTGGTAATTATTGGTAATTATTGGTAATTATTACTAATTATTACTAATTATTGGTAATTATTTCTAATTATTACTAATTATTGGTAATTATTACTAAATATTACTAATTATTAGTAATTATTACTAATTATTACTAATTATTACTAATTATTGGTAATTATTGGTAATTATTGGTAATTATTGGTAATTATTGGTAATTATTGGTAATTATTGGTAATTATTGGTAATTATTACTAATTATTACTAATTATTACTAATTATTGGTAATTATTACTAATTATTACTAATTATTACTAATTATTACTAATTATTACTAATTATTACTAATTATTACTAATTATTACTAATTATTGGTAATTATTGATAATTATTACTAATTATTACTAATTATTACTAATCATTACTAATTATTGGTAATTATTACTGATTATTACTAATTATTGGTAATTATTACAAATTATTACTAATTATTGGTAATTAATACTAATTATTGGTAATTATTGGTAATTATTACTAATTATTGGTAATTATTACTAATTATTGGTAATTATTATTAATTATTACGAATTATTACTAATTATTGTTAATTATTACTAATTATTGGTAATTATTACTAATTATTACTAATTATTACTAATTATTACTAATTATTACTAATTATTGGTAATTATTTCTAATTATTACTATTTACCGGTAATTATTCCTAATTATTGGTAATTATTACTAATTATTGGTAAGTATTACTAATTATTGGCAATTATTACTAATTATTACGAATTATTGGTAATTATTACTAATTATTGGTAATTATTACTAATTATTACTAAATATTACTAATTATTATTAATTATTGGTAATTATTGGTAATTATTACTAATTATTGGTAAATATTGGTAATTATTACTAATTATTGGTAATTATTACTAATTATTACTAATTATTACTAATTATTACTAATTATTACTAATTATTACTAATTATTGCTAATTATTACTAATTATTACTAATTATTGGTAATTATTACTAATTATTACTAATTATTACTAATTATTGGTAATTATTACTGATTATTACTAATTATTGGTAATTATTGGTAATTATTACTAATTATTACTAATTATTACTAATTATTACTAATTATTACTAATTATTACTAATTATTACTAATTATTACTAATTATTACTAATTATTACTAATTATTACTAATTATTACTAATTATTACTAATTATTACTAATTATTACTAATTATTACTAATTATTACTAATTATTGGTAATTATTACTATTTATTGGTAATTATTACTAATTATTACTAATTATTACTAATTATTGGTAATTATTACTAATTATTACTAATTATTGGTAATTATTACTAATTATTGGTAATTATTACTAATTATTACTAATTATTGGTAATTATTACTAATTATTGGTAATTATTACTAATTATTGGTAATTATTACTAATTATTGATAATTATTACTAATTATTGGTAATTATTACTAATTATTGGTAATTATTACGAATTATTGGTAATTATTACTAATTATTGGTAATTATTACTAATTATTACTAATTATTACTAATTATTGGTAATTATTACTAATTATTTGTAATTATTACTAATTATTGTGAATTATTACTAATTATTGGTAATTATTACTAATTATTGGTAATTATTACTAATTATTGGTAATTATTACTAATTATTGGTAATTATTACTAATTATTGCTAATTATTACTAATTATTGGTAATTATTAGTAATTATTGCTAATTATTACTAATTATTGGTAATTATTAGTAATTATTACTAATTATTACTAATTATTGGTAATTATTACTAATTATTGGTAATTATTACGAATTATTTGTAATTATTACTAATTATTGGTAATTATTACTAATTATTACTAATTATTCCTAATTATTGATAATTATTGGTAATTGTTCCTAATTATTAGTAATTAAATGAATAATTATCAATAATTAGGAATAATTTCCAATAATTAGGAATAATAACATTATTAGTATATTTTATTATTAATATTAAAATAATATAATTTTTTAATTTATATACAATTCTCCTTTCATCTGTGTGTTTTCTATCTCCACATACAAATAATACATGTGGAGACAGCAAACACACAGATGAAAAGAGAATTGTATATATATAAAAAATTATATTATTTTAATATTAATAATAAAATATACTAATAATGTAATAATGTTATTATTCCTAATTATTGTTATTTATTACTAATTATTAATATTTATTCTTAATTATTAAAAATTATTACTAATTATTCCTAATTACCATTAACTATGAACAATACTAATAATTTAAATTTATTAAGTAACAAAACAATGTAAACATAATTAAATTACAACAAATTAAGAATAATTGAAAGTAATAAAACATTAAAAATAAATATTAAATTAAAATGAATATAAATACCTTAAAATTGATCTGAGATTGATCTCTGATCGTTCTTCAAAACTTCAATATCAACTCCGGAGAAAAAAATTAAACTTGAGAAAAACTGAACTTTAGAAATAAAATTTTGAGAGAAGAAGAAGATGGAGTTTGAGAATGATTTGAAAAAAACGGATGGGAGTATTTATAGGTTAGATTATTTGCGACGGGCCCATTTGCGACGGGATACCCGTCGCAAATACCTTAGCCATCATTTATTACGGTCAACGGTTAAATAGTTATTTGCGACGGGACCCGTCGCGAATAACCACCTGCCGACATACTATTTGCGACGGGAGAATATTCCCGTCGCAAATACCTTTTACCGCCGCCGGTTATTTGCGACGGGAATATTCCCCCGTCGCAAATATGTTTCCCGCGATTTGGCGCGCAAAGGGCGCCAGTCCTTTTGCGACGGGGAAAGCTATCTCGTCGCAAAAGGCTACTTATTTGCGACGGGCAAATACCCCCGTTGCAAATAAGTTTTTAACAGGGCTATTTGCGACGGGATTTATTCCCGTCGCAAATACCCATTTTTCCCGTAGTGAATGTATATTTTAAAAATGTTGTAAATATAATATAGTATAAAATTAAGTTAATAAGTGATAAATCATGTTGTTTTTATTCAATTGATAAAGAAAAGGGTTTCTAAATCATGTATTTATATGCACAAGAACATTTCATGTTTAATTGGATCTATATAAAGTATTTTTTCATATTAATTTCTATTATATGATAAGGAATTGTTTCATGAAAAAATATTTTTTATAAACAATATTATATGATTGTTGTGATATAAATGGTTTAAGGTTTGATCCAATTATATAACATGTTTGAAAAGAAGATGACTGTAAAAATTATACTTTAATTTAAGAGATTTAATCTAAGAGATTTATTAAAATTTAGGGAATGAGTTACCACCACTAAACAATGAAATATATTAAATAATAAAATTTTCTTTTTAGAATATTTATCCAAATAGATAGAATACCACATAAGATAAATATATTAATAGATTATGTAATAAATATTCACATTGTAGAAAATAAGTTTTATTTAAAAACAAAGGAGTTTGTCTATCTTAGACTGATATTTTGGAGAGAATATAGTTTACAAGTGGGTTGTTACACTTTTTTGGACTTAGAGAAGTTTAAAGTGTAATAAATAAAAGATAAAACCAGTTAAATTCAAAGTGAAGTCACTTTATATCCTAAAAGTGTTTACGATGTGTTGGTAAGAAAATATAAAGTACAGAGATACATTTAATTACCTAAATGATCTCAAATGAAATTTTAAAATTAAATTTTCTATGATGATGAAGAACTTAAAAAGACTTCTCAGTATACAACATAAGTTATTAATATCATAACATTTGATATTTTAAAGTAAAAAAGTTTGAATACTATGTTTCAAGATTTGATTATTAGGAATATGATTACTATGTATTTCAATTATTCATGCAACCTTTCTTCATATATGTCACTTAGTAATGGCTTTTAGTGGGAGGTATTATCAAAATAGTCACATAAATATGTGGCAGTAATTACATAAAGATGTAATGTGTTTAATATAACCCTAAAAGTGTAAAAAATATAAGGCATCTTCAATATTATATCATATGTGACATGATTTTATAGGTGCTTATATATAGTTTTATTAATATTGTTAAAGAGGTTTAAGAATATAAAATGTATAATGTTATATAAATGGATATCTCCACTTTATCATTCTTTCATGTAGGTTGCATATATTACAAGAAGTTAAATGAAAATTGTCCTATTAATGTATAAATTGTAGTTATCCCTAACTGATATCATCATGGATTATTATATATTATAATAAAATATTAAGGTTAACATATGTATAATTTTGTATATGGATACAAAAATATATTCATGTGACACAAAAAGAGTTTTTTATGCTAGATTAACCTCCAAGTATACCACATGGATTTCTATACACTATATATTTGGTATACTAGGGGTGTATATTTCATATTGAAACCCTATATTTTTGGTTAAAAATATACTTAGCATGGTAATATTTATACTTTTATACCTTTCTTATGTAATCCTTGATGTTGATTTAATCAAGGGGTGGTTCAGTATGTTGATAACCATGTCATCCGTTGAGTCTTAACAAATATTATATTTTTATTCTCATTTAATGAGTATGAAATTTAAACCCTTAATTAATATAGACCAAGGGATTTTATGGAAATAACAATATAAAGAACTTTGTTTATCTTATCTATTTGGATGAGAGGAAAGGGATGGGCTCAATTACAAAGTTTAATGACATGAGATGTGTTTCTCCATTTGGTAAGTTTATACTCGAATAATTGAGAATGTATGAGTATATTATATGGGATAGATATAATCTATGTCCCATGGTCACTAGATGTCTTGGAAAGAGGGATTATATGACTATATATAAAAGAATATGTTAGAATTATGGGACATAGGTATAAATAAATATGTGTGTGTGTTTGTGTATGGGTCTGATAGAGATCATTCTAGATACCTTTATAGCTTGATTAGCATTGACACTTTTATATAGGTCACTCTTTTCTTATAATTATGGTTTGGGTAATTCATAATTATTTTCAATGATAAAAAATTCTATGGGATAAAACTTTTTGGTTGTGTGAATGAGGATTAAGTTTTATTACAAAGTGTTGTTATAAAACATTGAGAGCTTCCCTAAAAGTGTTTTAGA
Organism: Viscum album; assembly: GCA_963277665.1. Taxonomy (NCBI): domain Eukaryota; kingdom Viridiplantae; phylum Streptophyta; class Magnoliopsida; order Santalales; family Viscaceae; genus Viscum; species Viscum album. Next base: position 793,727,720 of record OY728126.1, on the reverse strand, counting down.
GGATATCTGAAATATGTTTTGGATGGGTTTTTAAAATTTGTTACATAATATGTAACCTATTGTGAAAATTAATGATATATTTTCTAAAAATGATATTTTGAACATATCTAAAATGATTTTTTTATACAATCTCAAAAATTGTTACGTATGATGTGATATTGGATGAAAGACTATGAGGCTTTAGTTAAAGTGTATGATAATTGGAAATTTGAACTAAAGGAACCAACATGGAATGGTGGTTTATACCATAATATGGTCTATGATATTGTGAACCATAGTATAGTGAGGGTGATTATGTTATTGTTTTCTACATGACAATTTATGTATTATATGATAATGCATGACTTGACTATCATCTCTTACTCCAATCTTTCATGATCTTTCTAGATAATCATGTGACGATTATTAAAAAAGTTTTAATAACAAAATTAATTATTTAATATTAAAATATTAATTATAAATTAAAATACAAGAGTTATAAATGTTGTAACTTATAATTATTTATGAAATTTTCTATTTATTTGGTCAAAATTTTGGTTTCCAAGGAGGGTCATTAGATGGCCTATATAAATAGGTTCTTTGTTTGTGGGAGGGGGCGTGAAAGTATGAATTGATCACTAAAACAAATCTAGGACAAAAAATATCTCTCTCTATCTATCTATCTATCTTTGTATCTTTAAATAATACTATAGAAAAATATGAGGAAGAGGGAATCATTCCCAAGCATTAGAAGATTAATCTAATCCATGGATATCCTAGAGGAAGTACCCCATAGTCTTCTTCTTAGTGATCACCATTAAGTTTAGGGTGAATATATTAGACTGATTGGAGATCAAAATAAAAAATAGCACATCATTATTTATTTATATTATTTATTATAATATTAATTGAGGATTTTGTGTCTATATAGGTTTGGGTTAATGTTTTCCACTATATTTGTAAATTTTTTATCCCATACAAAAACCATTAGACTTCTTATATAAAATATATTATTCTCCATGGATTGATTTGGGATTGAGTGTTTTAAAAAACTACCTAATAAATAATAGTACATTACAACTTTTGTTACATTTTTTATTAACTCATTCCAAGATCCTCACTAATTGTTTAAAAATTAACCAGTCAATATAACAATTTATGAATCCTATTATACATAATCATATGATATGTTAACATATCCTTTATGATAACATACATAGATATATGAAATAGTAATTTTATAATATTCCATATCACTAGCCATCTCTATATGTATCATGTATTGCAATATGACCTGAAGCATTTTCCACGATATGTGCTTTATTGATCATATATATTCTAAGAGCTTGGGCTATTTTCTATCTCGATGAAGGATATAAGTAGTAAGTTATTCATCTAATAAATTTTTAATAGTTCACTCAAATATTAGTGCTGTTAATTTTTCTATCATATTTATTCACTTCATCAATAAAAAATTAAATTATTTCCTTGTTCTTGTGTGGTTGATCATATTAGATTCTATCATAATTTGTAGAAAATTTTAGTTTATTATTAGTATACTATAAAATTTTATCAATATATATATAAATATATATATATCTAAATCTAGTTCCTCATACTTACAAGGATGATGAAACAATTAGCTCATTTTTAATATATTATCCTTTATTAAAGATAAAACATGAGAGGTTGAATAAAAAATCAACCATCAAAACTATGAAAATTATTTTGAGGAAAGTGTGTTTTGGTGGTTGCGAGAAGTTTTATCATAATAATAGAATAATATGAAATAAGTAATTATTATTATTATTATTATTATTAAGAGTTATATTACTGATTGGATTCATTTATTTTATGTTTCATAAAGTTTTTGATAAAAAAACTTATGTACATTTGAGTTACTATTTTTTTAATAAAAAATATTTTTGTTTATTGCAAGATGATTTGATTATAATAAGTTTAATTTGGAATTTTTTTAGTTAATGAAATTATTTTTAATCAAAAAACAAGTGTTATGTGTAATTTTATAAAAAGTAATATAGTTTTTAAAAAATTCATAACACATATTCTATTTTTTAGCATAAAATATTGTTTTTTTAGATGTTTTGTTATATATATATATATATATATTATTTTTTATAAGTAGATATTATTTTCAATATAAATTATTTAAATATAAATATATGTTATATGTTTTTACTTTTGAAATGTTACTTTTTAAAACATAACATTTATTTTGATTTTTTTATATTGTGAAATGAATTTAGTTTAATGTATAATATTTGTTCTATATTGATTAAAATATATTTTTTTTGATAATTATATATGTTAAATCTATTTTTCGTATTTTTTTTAAAAAAATCAATATAAATTTGAATTAAAATAATTTATCTAGTCTAGAACATGTTTCTAAATACTTAATAAACTACATAAAACATGTTCAATTAAGTTTTATTAGAAATAGAACCTACTATCTGAATAATAATAATTCTTTTTTTATGTTTTATGAATTATTGAAATATAAAAAAATATACATTCAATTAATTAGTTAATTAAACCTTTTTATATTTAAAAAAATTATATATCATTTGTCTACATATAATGATATCATTTGTGATTTAATTTGTGAAACGTCAATTTTTTACCATAAAAAATTATTCTATATTAATTAATATTTGAAAATTTTAATTCAATTGCATAACCTGTATTTTTTTCTAATAATAATTAATGAAAATTGGTATTTTAATATTCGTGTTAAAATGATTAAAATTATTGTTTTTATTTACATGACAAACAATATTTGTAAGCACTACATTTCCAATATTGTTCTGTTTTTCTTCAAGGTCAATAAAAATGTAAGTGTTTGATAATTCATTCAGAAATGTTTGAATCAATAATATTTGTTACTTTCAATTTGGTTTTTTTATTTTTCTCCTTTAATAATATTTTATCTTTTGCATAAAAGATTATCATCTTAAAAACTAGTACGATATTCAGAAGTTGATAAAAAAGTTTTTATTTTATAAGGTAATAGTCATTTTTTAATTATTTGTATGCATTATAAAAAGAAATTTTACTTACATTTATTCAAAAAATTATGGATAAAATTTTTAATAAGTTTTGGGAGCTTGATATCTCTTGGTATGAATTGAAATTATTTTTTATCAAATTTTCAATATGATTTTTTCTATAATATAATATAAATGTTAATATATGGAATAAATAGTGTAAGATGTAATTTATCTAAATTTTTTATAATAATCTTGGAATGTTACAATGTACACAAGTATAAGAAACATGCTCTCTAGGGGACTAAACCCCATGACCATCCCCAACGCACAACCCTTACCACCCACACACCAACATGGTGGTATGAAAGATACAATTTATAAGTTGTAATAATATATCATTTCTTATGCATCCTTATTATATTTTTCATGTCTCTCTCTTTCCCTTGATCGTAATGAGTTATTTTATGAAATAAATCCATCAATTATATTCAAAAACACGTAGAGTTAACCATTGTTTGGATTTATTTGAAAGAAGATAAATATGGTTTTATTTTCATTTTCCATAAATATTTTTTTAGTCATCTTCTCTTGTATATATTTTTTTCATTGGCCTTAACTATAAATGAATTTAAAAAAAACTTTTTTGATGAAAATATTTTTTAGTAAAAATCAAATTTTGTACGTAATTAAATTTTTTTTCTAAAAAATTAAGGCTATTAAATTTTATTTATAATACATTTAACTATTATTTATTAAAAATAAAATTTAAAGTTTTATTTTTAATGTAAAACATGTATTTTATTGATATTTTATTTGAAGTGTGTTATAATAATTTAACAATTGAGTATATTTGTTTATGTTCTTTGTGTTTCTAAAAAAAAATTTGTTTATCTATTTTTTTTATTCACTTATTTTATTTTTTGGAATATATATGAGTTTGAATTCTTAAATTATATAACATATATCCTATATAGTTTTTTAATATAAATTTAATATTGTAAATTTCTAATTATATTGATGTTATGTTCAATATGGAAGGGAAATTTTTTTGTTAATATTATTTTATTTTTTTAGAAATTTTTTTTAATTGATAATAATTAGCATGATTTTCAAATATGTGGAAAATTTTATGTTTATTTGACGAAAATTTTATTTTTAAATTAAATTGTTTTTTTATTTATATTTAAAAGAAATTAATGATTTAGTGTGAATTCTTAAAGAATAAAACCTATGTTCTATGTTTTAATATAGTCATTTTATAATAAGTTCCCATATTGATATTCCAAGGAAATAAAAAAAAATTAATTAATATTTTTTATTTTTAGTAGAATATTTTTTTAAGGATAGAACATTATTTAACTAAAATGTCTTCATATTGAATTAACATATTCTAAATTTTGTAAGATTTAGTGTTTTTTGAATTAGCGTGATGTTTTAAAATATATAGAATTTTTTGTATAATTTTTTTATAAATAGAATATTTTTATGAAATAAAAAAATCATGTTATATTGTTTGAAACTATGATTTTATTTATAATTATTTTATTATACAATATTTAAAAAAAAATTAAATTTTATTTTAACATGTGTTTTGAATTTTAATTTAACATATTAGTTTATAAATCTATCAAAATATGTGATATTTCGGAATAATTTTACTAAAAAAATTATTTTATTTATTTTTTAAAGACACGTCATGTCACAAACCAACCTAGATTACCCAATTATCTGGATCCCGAGTCAGTCTGCAACATAGACCAAAGGGTGTTCCTAATCCCGACGGGTTGAAAAAAAGTGCCCGAGCATTAGAAACTACCTTTGGTAATGATTTAGTCATAAAAGATCAAAAAATAGTATAACATGAGAAAAGGAAAGGTCGGTATGTCAATACAACTCAATAGTGGAAAAAATAAAAAAAAATAAGGAAAATTAAGTTGCTAAAAACTATAAACCAAACCAAGAAAATAAAAACTAAAAATTCATAGCTCCTTGTTACATGTAGTCACCTTCCAATGGAACTATACCCTACTAATGAGTAAACCCAACACCTTCCAGTGGCATCATACCCTTACCTGCATCAGACAAAATAAGATCTACATACACCCAAAGGCGCATGAAGGGTATTAACAAAAAAACCCAAAAGGATCCCACCAAGTGTTTCAAAAGATTAAATTATGATATAAACCGATTATGATCAAGTAAATAAAGAGAGGGCATGAAAAAAAAATTGACACAGCCTGATATGAAATATAAAAAACCACCCTTTTATAGTTTGTAATATATACCAATAATCCTAGTTTTAAAAGTATTTTATTAACATTAAAAACATACATTTCAAAGATTATAAATAAGGAAAACTTTACCATACGGTAACATTAGTTCTAGGTTATTGAGGATACTTGTACCAACTCTGATATCAATAGGCCACTTGGGGTGCACATTACCCAAGTAGAACAGACTTAGGGGGTAAGAGTTCACTCCAAATAGTGGATACCTACCATAAATTTAAGCGACCCAATATTGACATTTCCCTAGTAGAATAGATATAGGGATAAAAGTGTATCCCTAAGTATGGATCCTTACCGCATTTATGATCACAATTGGGATTACCATATTAAAATCTTTCAAAGGGAATTTCAACTTTGAAACTATATAAAACATGATTTAAAACCATTTTTGTTAACATAACAAAGGGGAAAATCCACTTTCATAAACATAAACCAAACCACCAAATTTTATCAAAACATTGATCATTCCTTTAACTAATTTTAGAAACCAATTTTAAGGAACAATCAAGAATGGTTTTTAGAATAAATTCAATTAATAAAACCACCCACCTTGAGACACTTATATATCAACACTCACATGGGATCCAAAATTCATAAAGAATTAATGGTTCAAGAAGACAAGGAAAGGGCCCAAACCATCAATTCTCAAATAATAATCTTCAATTAATTAATTCTAGAAAAATATAAGAGAGAGGAATTGCTTACCATAATGATTCCCAATGAATGCACAACGATCAAGTGGAATCTTATAGGTCAAGATACAAATTCTCCAGAAGAAGAATGGGGAAAAATGAAGGGGATTTGGGTTTTAAAAATAAAGTTTTGATTAATAAATTAATGTTTCGTGGTTTGGCACCATGGTTTAAAAAATTGTGTACCCCTTTCTAGGCTACTAGAAGAGTTGCACTATTTGGTCATACAGTTTGACACATCGTACACCAACCATAGAAAGAACCTTTATCCTATAATTCATGGTTTTAGGACATGGTCTCGTAGTTTATACTAAATTTTTTCCTAACCAAACACCCTCCTCTATAACTCTAACACAATTTATATAGTTTCCTAGGAATACCTTCATAGTTTTCCCTAACTGTGTGTAAACTATGAACATACCCATAAAACTCTAAAAATATACAAAATTCATCCCAAATGACCCGGTAAAATCCCCCAAACAAATTATGGTCAAAAAATGAATGTTAGTACATGGAAAAAACACTAATATGTGACAATTCTCCTCACCGTATTTATTTATTCCCCCAAAAATCTACATTGAATAAGGATGATCCATAAAAGGATGAGGCCATTTCTCCCTCATCAAAGACTCCTTCTCCCATGTATCTTGTGATTCTAACCCATACTACCATAGAACTCAAACCAATGATATAAACTTTCCATGTCGAAACTTTACCTAAGAATAAACAAATCAAAATGGTTTCTTAGTCATGGACATGTTAGGTTTTAGATTGAGGTATTCCCAATTCAAAATGATAAATGTGTCAGGCTGATACTACTTGAGTTGGGACACATGGAAAATGGTGTGGGTTGAAGAAAACTAAGGTGGTAAATCCAAGATATATTCCACCTAAAGTTTTTCAATGATCTCAAAAGGCCCCACATATCTAGGAGTCATCTTCCCTTATTTCCCAATCCATCAGTGACTAGCCATGGTGAGACTTTTAAGAATCCCCATTCGCTGACCAAAAACTCTAAAGGATAATGATGATGGTCCTCATAGGATTTATACTGGTTTTTAGCCATCACTAAATGATGAAAAATAATATGAACCTTATATTTTGTTTCTGAAACCAAGTTAGGTCTTATCAAGGGTGCTTCGCAAATTTCATACCAACAAAGAGGTGAGTTGCAGGGTCTTCCATATAGAGATTTAAAAAGTTCCATCATGATGGATGATTGGAAGTTACTATTATAAAAAAAACTCAACCATCCCCAAATGGTCATCCCAAGCACCTATAAAGTCCAAGAAATAGGCATAGAGAATATATTCTTGAATTTAAATAACATTTTTTTTCTACCTATCCATATGGGGATGATATGTTGTGCTCAACTTGACTTGAGTTCCCATAACCTCCTAGAGGACTTTCCAAAATTGAGAGGTAAAACAAGGTTATTTTTTTATAAAAATGGTCCTTGTATTCTCATGAAACCTTACAATATATTTTACAAAAAACTTTACTAATTATTTCAATTTGTTGATGTCATAGATCGGTATGAAAAGAGACAACTTAGTTAATCGGTCAATCACCAACTAATTAGAATTATTACCCTAGGGAGTTTGAGGTAAGACAATAATGAAATCTATTGATACAATATTTAATTTTCATATTGTCATGGGGAGAGGCTAAAGCATTCTAGAAGGCTTTTTATACTTAGCCTTAATCTATTGTAAAGTGTAGAAATGAGATATAAAGTCAGTTATGTCCAATTTCTTATTAATCCACCAAAACCTATGCTTCATGCCAAAGAACATCATTGTAGTGCCATGGTGGCCAGCCCATAAGGAAGGGTAAAAATCTTCTAACACAGGATTCCTCATGATATAAGGAGTGACATACCAGTTTCTAAAGTATAGATTACCCTCCAAGGATAGAGATCATTTACTGATGGTCTCCCCAACAAATAAAGAAACTATAATATTCTAAAATTTGATATTGGGTGAATTCCTAGAACTAAGCCAATTGATAAATACACATCCCTCTATAAATGAAAAATCAAGAATTCAACTAGAAAAAATTTAGGATATTCATTTCTACCAAAGGAATATCGCCTTGGAAAGATTATTCTCCCAGTTCATTTGTAGATAAAGACGTTGACTTAACTAGATCTAGAAGAGGAGGTCTATCCAAACTAGAAATCGGTTCCCATTCTCCTTGAAACACACAAGGGTTACCGTCAGGGGTGGTAAAGGAAATCTATCAATGATAAAACTTTATTTGAACTTTATGAGAAATTATCGAATCTATTATGATACTAACATCAAATAGTTATAAGTTAAGAACCATAAAATCCTAAACTATCTCTATGTCGCACATAAATAAATAGAATAAGGTGTATTATAAACCTTGCCCCTTTTTTATAGAGGTTTATCCAATTCCATAAAAAATGGAATGATTTTCATTGGAAGTTTTAAAAGATACAAAATAAATGTAAAAAAAAAGGAATGAGAGACACTTGTATCAAAAAAAAAGTAATCACTAAGGTTGAAGTAATAGAAATGGTACCTCTCACAACTGCAGGACCCACATCAACATCCATTAGAAACTCCTATACTGCATGAAATGACTTCATTCCAAAGTTCTATAGCTAGAAACCTATTTTCTATAAAGAATTTGATTGTATCTCACATCCTATAAATTACAATGAACTTGTTCTAGAGTGAGGAGAATGAAAATCCTAATAAAACTTCTGCAAGTGACCAAGACATCCACATGAGTTGCAGATATTTAGAGGCATGGGGAAAACCACTTCATGTGTCCTATTTTTACACACTAGTAATAATTCAAGCCACTAACCACTGATGATGGTGTAGAAAAAGTCTTTTGAGATTCACCACTACTGTTTCCTCTACTAAACTCTCTTTAATTCCTATTCCCTTTAAAAGATCCATTGGAGATACCACTAGAGTTAGGAAAAACATTAACTAGTCCTGTCTTACCCACCAAGATAATCCTCACCATCAAAAACCTATCCATAACCTAATTATAGATATAAAGCTTTAGCATGAATACTTAATACAGGTTATCTGGTTGAATACCCATCTAAAACCACCAATCCTTCATCTTATCATTAGACACAACCGAAGGTGAAAATAGCATGAGCTAAGTGAAGTGATGATCATCTTTCATCGATTTCTGATTCCCTTACTCAAGGTTGGGGAACTCCGTAGATTTTCCCATGGTCATAGAGTCTAAGTATAATTAATCAATGAAGATATACTTGAAGTATTTCCACTCTAATCCCTCATTATTCTTTTCAAAAACAATTGAGTCCCATCATCTTCTACTCAGACCCTCTTATTGGATCAAAAAAGTAACTAAGATGGTTACTATTAAAATAGGGGGTGAATTGTAGTTAAAAATTTTAAACTAAAAAAACAAAATACCTATTAAAGTAATATTATCAGACTCAGACTTCATCTGATGATCAGAGTGAAAGTATTAGAATCATAATTGATCCAATTATATCAATGTAAGTTTTTATCAAAATCATAGTTATACCAATAATATAAATAGTAAATAAATATGAGTATGAATACTAACATTATATTACATATGTAGCAGAATATACTTTTATAAACAAGATATACAATATCTAGTAAAAGTAATAATGACTTATAATCTATATTAAAATATTTAACTCTTTTAACCTTAAGAGTAAGATAGTCAGTAACCATGAATAAAGGTATCCAAAGTTTTATACTTACTTAAAATTCTATCTTTCCTTACCAGTAAATCCCTTGATGCAATGATAAGAATAATTTTTTTCTTCCTATCCCTAAAATTAATTGATATGATGATCAATGTATGTCTTCCTTGCCCCAAAATCCCTCAATCTGATGGATCAAATTCACCATCATCCAATCCCTGGAATCCCTTGATTGTATTAATTATTAGATGCAGAATACAAATGAAAAGGTTCTAAAGGAAACAACCCTGATAAGGATTACTTAGAATTAAAACTCTCTAAAGTAATAAAATGACTAAGAATAATATTTTAAAATATATAAAACTTAAAAATACTTGATTTTAAAAAAATTATCTACTCCCAAATCTTCAAATGACCGGTTATTTATAGGTGAATCTCAAACAGTCATACTTCCGAGTTAGTTCCAACGACCTCGGATAGCTGTCTCTTTGAAATCTCACAATGTTCTTGAATAAATGAATTTACAACATCATTTTTTTATCACCATTACAATGTTAAAAGTATTCCTTACGTTAGAAATAGTTATTATGTACTTTTATTACAAACTTCAATAAGTTCGATAGACTTCCTTATTGATTATCAATCTAATTAACTGAATGAGGGTTGGTCTAATTTATTAGTACCAAGGTTAGTTTGATGGTCATTACTTGTGTCAGTTAGGTAGACAAAACAAAAGTTTAACCATTGGTCTAAACAAATTTTAGTCTTATGGATTAGATGAACCTTCAGTCTGATGGATCATATTGGGTAATGTAAAGTTTATATTCATAATACAATAGGAACATTTATATGTATGGAAGAAAGTAATGTTTTCTAAGAAACGTATTAAAACACTTGGGACATAAGAAGTTAGTAAAAAAGTTTTAAGATAGTGTTTTTTATTTACAAAACTAAAGGAATTGAAAAGCAAGAAGTAAAAATTCTGACTCAATAATCTCTCTCTTTTTGGAAAGTACAGAATACAGACACTTAAATGAAAATATAATTTGAAATTCTTAAAAGCCTTTTTTCTTTTAAGAACTTAAAAGTTATTATTTATGACTTTACTTCCCCTAAGTTTGTATCTCTTTTATAATATGATGGAAATTATTAGAACAACTCTTCCTTAAAGAAAACTTCTTCCCTTTAAAATAAAAATCCACCCCCTTTGGGTAGTATCTATACTTTTTAAATAAAATCTTCCCCTTTATAAAACATTCTCCCATTAAAAAACTTTCTCCCCTTTGTGATTTTCAAAAAGGAATTGGAAATAACCCAAAGTTTCCTCAAATTTTAGAAAATATAACATATGAAACAATGAATTGAATTAACTAATCTTCCATGAATAATATGAAAGAACGTATATCCAATCAAAATTGGAAAAAATTCAAGAACAAATAATTTGGATGACAATTATTTCATGATAAACAACCATTCAAATTTTTTATAAAAAAAATAAATCAAGAGTTCAAATTAATAGTTTAATCTTTATTTATGAGGTTTTTCATGAAGGTATTCATATTTTTGAACTTATGTTGATCCTTTAGAAGATTTACAATATTTTCTTCAAGAATCGCCTTCTTTTGAACTTCATACTTAAATATTTGAACTTATTCCTTCATAAGTATCATATTTTCTTCACAAGACCATATCATGCTATTCTTTAATTCTAGACTATGAAACTTTTCTTTCAAAACTTTTAGTTTTTTTTTCTGGTCATCTGTATAATCTCTTAATTTTTCAACAAACTTTACTATATCGGGAATATATGAGGATAACTTTTTGAAGGATTATTTTGTTTCTAACAAGAGTTTATTTACTTCCAAAAATTTATCATTATGCTCATGAATATCATTATCTACTTGGTTGGATTACTTCACCATATAATTTCATGATCTTTTGTGAGTAAGAGAGTTTTATTGAAAATTTTTCAAATCTAATTCAATCTGAATAAATAATTATAATAAAAATTTTATTGACTCTGATTTTTCACTGAAAAATATCTTGAATAATTTGACATATATCTTCAATCCTAGGAAAGTATGGAATTGTTTGTTATATCCTTGTCAAGGATTGAAAAAATTATTCAAAACATTTTTGAGTAATAGTTGCCTCCTAATCTGATGATCCTGAAGAAGGTTTGGGAGGTTTCGGTCTACTCATTCTGATAAAAATTGTTTTCCTTTATTTTTAACTTCCTTTGAAACTTTTTGAGGAACATTTGATTCCTATAAAACATTCAAAATTTCAATAATTTTCTATGACTCTGCCTTATCACTAGTTTTTGTATTATAAAGTTGTTCTGGTTCTTCTTCCTTATAGTATGACTTTTATTTATTTTTTGATGATGATATTTATTGATAACTTTATAGTTTTTTATCCTTATGATATTGTGGGGGTAAATATGATGAATATGAAGTTGATTCATGATGATTCCATTTCTTTTTATCCTTTATCTGTTTGGGTTTCTTCATCATCAACTTCTTTATTTTCTTTATTTTCCTCTTATTCTTCAACTGGTTCTTCTTCTTCTTCAACTACTTCATCAAATTATAATTTATCATCTAATTAAAATTCCTTATCAACTTATTTATCAAATTATTTATCATGTTCTTCTTTTAATTGAATTATTATTCTTAAATATATATTTTCAAAAAAAATTATACCGATTCTTTAACAAATTGTTTTCCCTTTCCCTTATCAGCCACTAAAGGGATATCAGTAGGAAAAACCAAAGTTTATTAAAAAACAAGTCCATGTTCTAGAATGACTTGATATGTATAAGAAATCAAAAGGACTGGATTATTAGAATATTTCTCAACATCCTTAAAAAACTTTCTAATATTCTTATTTCAGCTAACCCTTTTCTCTGCTTCTTTCTTTTCAAATATTCTTCTAGATATTTTGTAGTCTTAATTTTTAGTTCCTTAGCCTCAGTATGATCAATAAAAAACTCTAGATCCTCTATATTCTTTTGATCTTTATGCTTCATCAACTTCTTAAACTCTTCATTAGAAGTTATCTTTTATTTCTCTTCTTTTACATGAGGAGATGTTTCATCCTTTCTCTTCTTTTTAACTTCCTTAAATTTCTTTGAAGTTTGAGAATCTTATGTTGCTTCATTAATCTTTTCAAGAAACTTTTTCGATTTTGAATCAAAGTAAAATTTCATCCTTGAAATTATATCTTCACCAATAAAAGATATCTTCACTCTTATATGGTAATATTTATTTTCAACATTAAACATCTCTATACAATTCATTATCATCATTATAATGAATGTTGAAAACATAATAATCTTTAAATTAATGGAATCACTTTTTATATATTCCAATGTAATAGTAATGAAGTTAACCAAGTCAATTTTCCTCATATTAACAAGATAGTCAAGAATAAAAACATCATAAACTTTTTGAGTATCTCTATCACCATTTATAGTGATAATATATTCTTGAATCTACAAATCAATAACTATGTTGTCCGGTGTCAGATGTGAAAATTTTCTTACTTTCACATAGAAAGAAAATAAAGAATATTCAGCCTTGTTTTTTGAAAAGTTCCAAGTATTTTTGGTAATTTGTGAGAAGGTAAATAAGATTCTCCATTGGAAGGAATCATAACCAAGTACGCTAATCATTTGAACAATATATTTTATATTTTCTAAAACATGGTGAAGGAAACATTATCCTTACTATATTATATAACAAAATGAATGGAAGCATAAAATTCTGTAAATAACTCAGGATAATAAAGATCAAAATATTTATCTGGTTTCTCTATGCAAAAAAACCCCATACTTGAAAGGAAATTAACCTTTTGAGAGTTGTATAGAACTTTTCAAACCATGATATTTCAATGAGTCTTTAACTACAAATATACCATTTGGTGTAATCTTCTTTTTTTTACATCATAATGAGATCTAAGACCTGAAATTGGATGAAAAGAAAAAGAATCAGACTAAAATCATGAGAATCGGACTGAAATATTTGAAGGGTGGAAAGAGGAAACTATGAAATCCATGAAAAACGATGTGGTACAATGGGGTGAACCACCCTTATATAGGTGCTAGGGTGAAATTTCAACTTTCGTAATGAAACAGATGATTAAGATTGAAACCCTTTCTGATCTAACAGTCAAAATTTAATCGAAGATTTTTTTTAAAAAAAAAATTAAAATCTCATATTTTTAAAAACTTTTAACATATTGAGAATCATTCCGATTAGGAAAACATTAAAGTTTTGAAAAATAATAAAAAAAATTATTAAAAAAAGGTATAACAATAACAAAAATTATAAACTAAAGTAATGAATTAGTGAAAAAAATAAAAGAGTAGGAGAGTACCTTTCTGAGTATAAAGTTCCATCGGTATGATTAACCTATTATACTAGGTTTTTGTCAAACAAATATATTATGATATTTTTGTAAAAAAAATCTTATTATAATTGTTTTCTTATGAAAAATTATTATGATTGTTTTTTAAAGAAAACTTATTATGTTGGGTTCTTAATCCGAAATTCTTTTTTACAAATTTTAAATCTGGAAATTTTATAACAATTTCTGAGTCTATAAAGCAATTTTAGAATTCTGACTCTAAAACTTTTATAAAATTTTGAGTCTAAAAATGAAATTACGATAAAAAAAAATTATAAAAACTAAAAAAAATAGAAAAATAATTTTTTTTAGGGAAAACTGAAAGTTTTTATAAAAAGAACATATCTACTCCCCCTATTAAAAGGAGTATATTAATATAAGAAGATGAGTCGAAAAAAATTGGATATGAATAATCACTTTATGTTGATTATTCCAAGATTCTATTTAATGTATTTAAATCTATCAGAAATAAGGGGTTTAGTAAAAATATCAGTAGTTTTTTTTCATTCCAATAAATTGTAAAATTATATCTCCATAAGGTGTGTAATCTCAAAGGAAATGGTGTATTATATCTATGTGTTTATAAAATGAGTGATGTGTTGGGTTTTTACTTAAATTAGTAGAAATTTTTTGTCAGAGAGTATTTGAGTTTTATTAAAACTCATACCATAGTCAGTGAGTGTGTGTTGCATCCACAACACTTGATCATAACAACTTATAGCTACCACATATTTGTATTTAGTAGTTGAAAGTGCTACTAAGTGTTGTTTCTTACATGACCAAGAAACTAAAGATTCTCCTAATAAATGAAAAGTTCTGGTTGTACTTTGTATATCCATTATGCATCCACCAAATTCATCATCCAAAAAACTTTTTAGTTCAAAAACATTTCCAGAAAAATAGAATAGGCCTAAATCCATAGTTCCTTAAGATGACAAAAAAATAATTTTACATCTTTAATATGGGATTATTTTGGATTTTATTGATATCTTGAACATAAGAATATTGAAAACATTAAATTCAAATGACTAGCTATTAAGTAAAGTAAAATTCCTATCATACCTCTAAAAATCTTTTGATCAACTGGTTTCTCAGCCTCATCAAGATCTAAATTATTGGTGGTACAAATAGGAGTACTAATATTTTTAGTTTTTTCATATCAAAATTTATTAGGAAGATATTTTATATACATTTTTTGATATATAAAAGTTCCTTCTGATTTTAGTGAAATTTGAAAACCAAGAAAATATGTTAATTCACTCATCATACTTATTTAAAACTCAGATTTCATAATATTCGCAAAGGAATATATTAAATATTGTTGAGTTAAACCAAATATAATGTTACCAACATAAATTTATACAATCATAATGTTTTTTTTAAATTATTTTATAAAAATATTTTAATCTGTTCTCCTTTAACAAAATTGTTTTATAAAAAATCTAGTTAACCTATCATACCAACCTCTAGGGGATTTTTAAGACCATATAGTTCTTTGGTAAGTTTATAAACATATTTGGGGTGTTTTTTATTTTCAAAAATAGGTGATTGTTGTGCATAAACTCCCCCTTGAATACATTCGTTAAGAAAATCACACTTCACGTCCATTTGGAATATTTTGAAATTAAATAATGCTGCAAAGGGTAGAAGTATTTAAATATCTTGAAGTCTTACTATTGGAGAATAAGTTTCTTCATAATCTATTCCCTCTTGTTGATTATATCTCTTAGCAACAAGTCTATCTTTATTTCTGAATTTTATTCTATTTTCATCACATTTATTCTAAAATATCCATTTTACTCCAATTATAGAAGTTTCAATAGGTTGTTCAACTAAAGTAAAGACTTTGTTCATTTTAAACTCATTGAGTTCATCATGAATTTCATTAATACAGTCCTTATCACCTAAATCCTCATCAATATTCTTATGTTCAAATTGGGATAAGAAATATATATGTTCAATTTCATTTATTAAGTAACTTCTAGTCCTAACCAATTTATCTACATCACAAATTATACTTTTACTTGGATGATTCCTAATAAACAACTAATTTTTTGGGTTTAAATTTTTTTTTATTCAATATAAGTTTGAAAATATTCTTGAGGAATAACTTCAGAAACATATTCTTAAGTTATTTCATTATTATAAGTATTTTCTAATGTAGGTTGAAAACAAATTTTATAAATCAAATCTGAGGATATAGTTTGAGGTTGTTTGAAAATAAAGGGAATAGTTTTTTCAAACTTAACATGTACTGTTTCCTCAAAAATACTTGTATTTTTATTAAAAACTCTATAACCCTTATAAGTAGTGAAATAACATAAAAAAATTCCTTCATCGGATTTGGGTGAAAACATATGTAGATTATCTTAAGTATTCAAGTTGAATACTTTTCAACCAAATAGTTTTAAGTAAGAAACCTTTGGTTTTCTTCTAGTCCAAAACTCATAAGGAGTTTTATTAATAAAAGGTATAATTAAAAATCGATTTATAGTATAGAAGTTAGTACTAACTGCTTTATCCCAAAAAAAAATAGCAATTGAGTATTCACTCATCATGGTTCAAGTAATCTCCTGAAGAATTCTATTTCTTCTTTCAACTAAACCATTTTTCTAGGGAGTTCTAGGTGCTAAAAATTTATGTTAAATACCCTTATTACTATAAAAAGTTTCAAAATTAGAATTTAAAAAATTCTCCACCATGATCACTATAAATTTTTGTCAAGGAAATGTTTTTCTTGATTTTAACTCTGGCTAAAAAAGTTTTAAAATAACTAAAAGCTTCAGATTTACTTGTTAGAAAATATACCAAAGTATATCTAGTGTGGTCATCAACTAATCCATATATGTAGTATTTTCCACTGATACTTCTAGTTTTTTTAGACTAAATAATTCTATGTGTACTAACTTTAAAGTAACAGAAGTTGATACTTCACTAATAGATTTCAAAATTGACTTATGTTTCTTACTAAATTGATAAGGTTCACAAACTTTAGAGAAATCAAACCTAAGTTCTAGTAGATCCTTTACAAGTCCTTTCCTAGTCAATTTAGATAAGTTTCATTGGTTATAGTGTCCTAAACTTTTATTCCATAACCAAGATTGATCTTCCATTTTACTTAGTGAAGGTAAGCCTTGGTTATTAAGGTTTTATAAGTTTATTATGTAAACATTCTCAAGCTAATTGGAAGAAATAATAAATTCATCCTTGGAACTATGTACAATACATTTATCATTCCTAAAGTTCACAGGGTAACCTTCATCACATAATTAACTTATGCTTATCTGGTTATGCTTAATTCCTACAAAAATTAAAACTTTTTAAATAAGTGATTTTCTAATAAGAACAATGTAACCTACTATGATAATCTCTCCTTGAGCATTATCTTATAAATTTACTTTTCTACCTTTCATCTTGGTTATCTTCTTGTGGAATTTTTTTTTCCAATCATGTGAAAGGAACATCCAATATATATATAAAAAATGTTTCTTTTTCTGGTACTATCTTTATTTTTCTAAAAACAAAAATATTGATTTTTCTGAACCCAAACCTTCTTGGGTATGTATTGTTAGAAAATAGTACTTTAGGTAACCCCATTTGTCCTTTTTTTGGGAAAATTTAATTTCATTAGAAAAATAATCCTCATGAAAACATAAATATTGTACTTTATTTAAAGAAAAGAAATTCCTCCAGTGACCACCACTTTGGAACTTAGTGAAAAAAGGTGAACTTTTAGAAACAAAGAAATTATTGCTAAAACAAGGTTTTTAATTTATAAAACCCATTCTAGAATTATTACCATGAGGTATAATTTGTTTGTAAATTTTTTAAAATTTTACTTTCTAGTGGTAAACTTGGAAAAAAGTTTATTTAAACTATAAATTTCATATTTTAGTTTTATAACTAAATTTTTATTCTTGCTTGTATTAATTTCATAAAAATGTTTTACTTGTAAAAAAATTTTATCAGGAATAAAATTTTCAAAATATTTTAAAATAGTATATTTTTCAAAAATATTTTTATTAAGATATTTAAAAAGATATGATACCCTATTATTAAAAATAGTTATACTTGAATATTCCTTATAATGTTTTTCTTTGTCATTATCAAGTTGTTTAAAAATATTACAATTTTAATTTTCTAATAGTTTTGAAAATCTAGACACTTCATCATAACTACGTTGAGTATTATATTCACTAGTTAGGGAAGACTCTTCATCAGAAGATGTATAAATTTTCTCATTATCAGTTTCAGGGTAATTATAATTTCATGATAAATTTTTATGGGACTCGGTTGTTCATAATTTATCCTTTAGACATTGATTTACCATGGTAACTTTTACTAAAAGACCAATGTTCCTTTTTATGGAAATTTCATTATCAGAAGAATTTTTAGAATAATCTCCACCACTAGCTCTCCATGTGTCATAAGATTTCAAAATTTTCCTTCCATTCTATTTATAATACTTCCTAGAATTTCTATCTCAATTCCTTTCTTTTATATCATTCCTTTTCAACTTTGGACAATCAGGTTAGATATGTCATACTTTCTTACATTCATAGAAAGTGAACTCAAAATACTTCTTATCACATTTATCCTAATGACCATTATTATATAATTATTGGATGTATTTATTTCCAACTATATTATTCATCCTAATAGCAAGACTAGCCAACTCATTCTCAAAATTTTTAGATGTACTATAATATTACTGAACAACAAATTTATTCTTTCTTAAATATTTTATAACTTTATCATGTGATTCTACTTTAGTAGATATAATAGACATTGTAGAAAGTGAAACACCAACATTTTTCTTTTTATCTTTCTCAACATCTATTTTAAGTGTTCCTTCATACTACATGAGAGTACCAATTAGATCATCAAGAGTAAGATTAGTAATCTTTCTTGTATCATCCAAAAATTCTATTTTTGATTCCCACTCATTGGGAATTATGTCTATAATATTTTCAACCAAAATTTCATCATCAATAAATTTTTTACCAAGAGACTGTAAACTATTTATAATAGTCAAAAATATTTGGTTCATCTTGGAAATTCTCTCACCAGGTAAAAAATCAAAGGCGCGGTAATCAGATCTAAGAATAGATCTTCTTATTTCCATAACTTTGGATGTACTAAAATGTATTACTTCCAATTTACTCCAAATATTATTACTTTATTCACATAATTATATCTTACTATAGATATTCCTCATTATAGAACAAAATAAAGTATTTCTAAATTTATAGTTCAACTGATATTCTAGCCTCTTAGTATTGGTAAAAGTAGAAACTTCCTTATCATAAATCTTGTACTTTCTAGTAAGCATTAAGAAATTATCAAATCCAGTGTTGATCATAAAATTTTTCATTCTATCACTCCAATAATCATAGTCAATCTCATAAAATATAGGTGGTTAGTAAGGATTTTGATTATTAAGAGATCCAATATTCATACCTGATATATTAACAAAAAGAGAAACTCTTTTCTAAAAATACATATTAGTGTAACAAAGTTTATAAATAGAAAATTTATATTAAAAATTTTAAATTTAAATTAAACAAAACATAATACCTCTTAAATTAATATTATCAAACTCATACTTAATTTAATGATCATAGTGAAATATCAAAATCATAGTTGATCCAATTATATCAAAGTATGTTTTTATCATAATCCCATTTATACTAATAAAACAAATAGTATAGAAATATAAGTATGAATACTAACTTTATATTACATACACATTGTAATAGACTTTTATAAACAAGAAATAAAATATCTAGTAAAAGTAAGAATGAATTATAAGCTATATTAAATTATTTAACTCTTTTAACATTAAGAGTAAGGTAGTCAATAAACTTGACTAAATATATCCATAGTTTTATACTTACTATAAAGTCTATCTTTACTTACTAGGAAATCCCTTAACGTACAGATCAGAATATTCTATATATTCTTATCTCTAAAATCCCTTAATATGATGATCGGTGTATTTCTTATTATCCCTTAAATCCCTCAATTTGATGAATCAGATTCACCATATTCATATCCTTGGAATCTCTTTATTGTAAAAATTACCAGACAAAGAATACAAATGCAAAATTTCTAAAGGAAACAACCCTAACAAAGATTCCTTAGAAAAAAACTCTCTAAAGGAATACAATGATAAATAATTAGATGTTTACATAGAGAAAAATTCATAAGACCTGAGTTGTGAAAATGTATCTAGTCCAAACTATTCAAATGACAGGGTATTTATAGGTGAAGTCCCAATAGTCATATTTCCAAGATAGTTTCAATGACCTCGGAAAGTTGTCTCTTTTACATCACAAAATGCTCTGGTATAACTAAATGTTAGATGTAATTTGTATTTATCACTATTACAATACTAAAAGTATTCCTTATGATAGAAATAGTTTGTATGTACTTATATTAAAAACTTTAGTCAGTCTAATTGACTTCCTTATTCATTATCAATCAGATGAGTTGGATGGGGGTTAGTCAGATGTATCAGTACCAAGGTTAGTCTTATGGTCATTACTTTTTTCAAATGGGTAGATAAGACATAATCCTAACCACTAATATGAATAATGGCCATTCTAATGGATTGGATGCACCTTTAATTTGATGGATCGGATTGTGTAATGTAATGTTTATATTTTTAATACATTAGAAACATTTATATGTTTTCTATAAAGTAATGTTCTCTAAAAAAACATATTAAAACACTTGGTACATAAGAAGTTAGTAAGCAAAGTTTTAATAGAGTGTTTTTGATTTCCAAAACTAAAGTAATGGAAAAGTAATAATTAAAAATTATAACTCAACACTTTTATCTTGAGAAAACATGCCTTAACTTCGAAGAAATAAGGGGTCTCCAAGAATTCAAAGAGTCTTTCAATATTTCCCAACCAATCTTTTACCTCCTAAGGATTTTTTATCCCTTGAAAAGACTATGGTTTCAAATAAAGAAAATCTTGGGATCAATTTCTATCCTCGTCCCTTTGAGGTTCCACCTCTCTATTCTAAATAGGGGAAGGTTACACACCTTAGTCCATAGATTAGACTGTGTACATGTCTATTTTTATGAGATTATGATCAATTGGGATGATTCTTGACTGAGGTTCATCGACAGCACCCTCTCAAGGGTATGCTTAAAATCTTCTAGGGGTGTGGTACTACACATAATTAGGAAAAGAGATAAAATGATACCCAATAATCAATTTAGACTTAAAATATATGAATTCAACAAAAATTAAAAGGATATATAGAAAAATAAAAACTGAAATCAAAACACTCTAAATCCCAAATGACACATTTCCTGACCACCTATGGTAACTTAAGGCTCTCCATGATTAGAACTGGACAAACACTCATACGTGGTATATCCATTAGGTCCCAAAATTATTATCTATTGTATATAGATGCATCCCATGATATATAATGATAATTAAAATGGATGAACCTCCCTTGATACCAATTTTTCATGAACGAACCCATATTACCCAGCTATCTGGAACCTAATTTGATCCACAACATGACCCGAAGAGTGTTCCTAATCCAGAATGGCTGGTGAAAAGAAATTGGGAATCAAGAACTATATTTGGGAAAAATTTATCTACAAAATAACAAAAATGGGATAATATGATAAAAAAATAAATTTTGGTGTGCCAATATAATTCAATATTCAAAAAGAGACAAAATTAAGAAAAATACTGGTGTTAAAAAACAAAAACTAAACTAAAAACACAAGAACTAAAAATTCCCAACTCTATAGGAAATTTCGTCACCTCTATATTCCCACATTATACTAACAAGAAAACCCACTGAATCCCTATGATGCCATTCATTTACCTAGATCAGACAAAAAAATATCTACATACACCCAATGGTGTATGTAGGGTATGTTAAAAACAAGCCTAGTAGGTCCCCACCAAGTGTTTCAAAAGAAAACATTATGATATAACTCAATTATACTCAAGTAAATAAATACAAGGCATGAGATACAATTTTACACAACTTAATATAAAACATGGAGAAATATCCTTTTTACTATTTGTAAATATTCCAATATGATCAGTTCTAATTGCATTTTCATAACATTCAAAAAATACATTTCAAATATTATCAAAAAGGAAAACTAACCCTTGGGGTAATATTAGTTCCAGGGTTATTAGGATCCTCATACCAATCCTAAGATAAATATACCACCTAGTGTGTACATTACCCTAGTATAATAGGCCTAGGGGCTAAGAGTTCACTCCCGAGAGTGGCTCTTTTCCATAAATTAGGGAACCTAGTACATAAATTTCCCTAGTAGAACTATCTTATGGGTAAGAGTTTATCCCCAAATATAGATCCCTCCATTATCAATAATCATAGTGATTCTTACCTTATTAGACTCATTTAAAGTGAATTTTATATTTGAATCAAAACAAAACATGATTTAAAACTATTTTTGTTAACAATGCAAAATGGGAAAATACAATTTCATAAACATAACCAAAACAAAAATATTTTATAAAAACATTGATCGTGTATTTAACTAATTTTAGAAACCAATTTCAACAAGAAAGTAATAAAAAATTATATAATATGGCCAATTCATGAAATAACCCACCTTGAGACACTTAGATATCAACACTCACATGAAATCCACAATCCAAGAAGAACCAATAGTTCAAGAAGATAATGAAATACCATAAACCATGAAATCTAAAATAAGAATCTCTAGTCCATCAATTTTTTAATAACTAAAGATAGAGGAATCACTAACCGCAATGATTGTCAAAGAACGTGTAATGATCAACAAATATCCCGATGATAATTCCCAATTCCACAATAGATCTATAAGAAACCCAATTAGACCATGTCATAGTCCTTAGATCTATCATCACCATTCCCAATATAAGGTTTTATTCTTGAAGAAAAGAGTGGATCTAGAAAAACAAGGAATAGTGATAAAAACCACTTACCTTCAAATTCATTGATCTGACACTCTTAGATCTAAACAATTCACACTTTAGAAGGCCAAGAATCTTCAAAAACTCTAAATTTAGTTTTCTATGATGAGAGCGTAATTCACCTATAGAAGAATGAGTCCATATGTATGTGTTTCATTTTTTTAAAATAAAATTCAGGTTAATTAATTAACATTGCATGGTTTGGAAAACTACATGCCAATCACGCACCCCTTTCTAGGATACTGGAGAAGCTGCATGGTTTGGTTTCATAGTTTGATAGACTGTGTTCCAACCATTCAAAATACATTGGTCCCATGGCATATGGTTTGAGTATAAGGCTACATGATTTAAACTAACTGTGTGACTAATCGTGATCCCTCCGTTATCACTCTAACATAAGTTTCATGGTTTCCTGGGAAGACCTACACGGTTTTCCCTAATCGGGTGACAACTGTGAACAGTCCTAGAAAACTCTAAAATAATCTAAAATTCAACCAAAATGACCAAAAAAATACCCCAAATAAATGATGGTAAAAAATGTAATGAAAGTACCTAAAAGAAACACTAGGATGTGACAAACCATGAGTTTTGTTATTATTTAGTTAATCAACTTATGCAAAAAAGATCTTATGTATAGCAGACATGAATTTACAAAAAAATCATGTGAGAATAAATATTATTTATCCTAACTTGTATTTAAAAAATATTTTTTTTAAAATGGTTTTGAATTATGAGTATATTACATATAACATGAAATTAGAGTATTTTCATAATTTTTCCAAAAGTAAAGAAATTTAAAATTATACTAATTAAGATGAATGAAAAAATATTATACATTTCCATTGATCACTTAATTTTATCTTGGTATCTAATATCCTTAATTTTTACATTATTGATCCCTTACTTATTTTATCATATTATTTTGAAACAAAATAAATAAATGTATTAGAATTTTTTAATAATTGTTAACTAAATATGTAAGAAAATATATTATTATTTTTGTTTTTCTTTCAGGTTATCACCCTCAAAATAATGGATTCACTTATAGTGTTTACACTATATTTTTTTTAAAAGAACTACCTATCATGTTTTTTGGAAAGATAACTTATTTATTTTCCTTTGAATGACTGACATGCTCTTTAACTTTTATAGGTTGTTTACCATTATCATTGTTATTATACTTTTTTATGGGATTCTATTTGTTCACTTTTATCTCTTTATATTTGGTGTTTCATATTTAAAATAAAATCACGATTTCTCCCACATTGGTTTTCTTGATTATCTCTTGATTCACCTCACAATTAAAGATTGTTCCTTTTTATCTCCTTTTTTAAAATTATGATATGTGCATATTTTATTTTATCTTCTTCATATTTATTCTCATGTTTTTATTATATATTCTTTCTATCATGTTTTTTATTTTTTTATTTTTTCCTCATGTTTTATAATTTTTTTTTCTAAATTTTTTTTTTGGTCCTCATGCATGATTGTGAGACAAATTATTATATTTTATAGTTTTTTTTTATCCTACATAGTAATATTTTTTTAAAATTAAAGATTTACACTTTATTATTTATTTTATATATTATTTTTTGAGTTATCTTATTATTAGGATGAAGTTTAAAACATGAAATTTTGACCTCCATGCCTTTAAATTTTTCCTTTTAAAAAATTAATTTTCATGTAAATTCCAAAATATGAGATTATTATGATTTAAGATGACATTTTAATTCATTAATTATTGTTAATATATTTTGTATATTTTTATGATATTTTTCTTCTTTAATTCTTTCATTATTTTTTTTCCTTTTTTATATTTTTTCAATATTGTTTCTAATATTTGAAATTTATTTGTATCCTATTATAATTAAACTTTTAATTTTTACACAATTTTTTTTACAAAGTATGTTATTGCATCATCTCTCATTCTCATTATTTTCATTTTCTAAATAAATTTTCATTTCTGAGTTTTTTATAATAAAAATCTAAACTTTTTCTAATTCCTTTTTCATTTTCACTTTGTTATCTAACTCTTATTTTATATCATTATATTAATGTATTTATTATTCTTTTGTTTTTTATCTAAATCTGTCTCTTTAATTTTTTTATTATATTTTTATGATTTTATCATTTCTAAGAAATCAATAACCATTGAGTAGTCATCCTCATTAGCATCTTCATTTTAATATAATTTTATTTATGTACGATAATCTTCATCCTCCTTCTCTTATTATTTTATGGTATCTTTTTTTTATTTATCCTCATAAATTTCTTATTGTTTCATTTTAATATACTCTTCATCATCTTCTTCACCCCCTTTTCTTCTTCCTATTCTTTTTTCATGATCTTGGACTTTATCGTCTCCGTCTTTATATTTTTTAAATTGTGAATTTTAATTAAAATTGATTTGTTTCTCTAAATAACATAGAATGTGTTTTTTATTTTATTAATATTGTATTGAATGTTTTTATAACATTAGATTAAAGATTTTAGGGATAGAACATGTGTTTGGTTGTATATTATATATTTTTAGTGATATTTTTATATTTAAATTGTTTAATTTTTTTATGTTTTTTTGTTTAATTATGTATGTTATATATTATTAACAATTATAAATAGTATAATTTTTTAGTGAAATATTTTAAATTAATGAGAAACAATTAAAAAAATAATTTTACCACTCTCATTTCAAGATTCTCTAGTTTGTATTATTTTACTAATTTTCCAAAATTTATTATATTTATCATTTAGTTATAGATTTTTTCATTTATCATTTTTTGGATTTTTTATTATTCAAAAATATATAAAAATATTTGAGTAAAAACATTATTTATAGTCATTTTTAGTGAAAAATATAAACAAAATGAAAACATACTTACAATAAATGTTACCGTAAGTCTTGAAAATTCATTGATTCTTAGTATACCCTTTTGTTCGAGTTCATCAATGATATCATTATTATATTTCTCTATAAATATTTTTTCATTATGTTTATATCATTGATGAATTTTATATAAAAACAACATGAATACAGTCTATTCATTTATAATAATAAAAAGATGTAATGTATATATAATTAGAAGATGTGTAGTGTATTCATAGTCAATGATTATTCTCCATTCCACTATAATAGGTCGATTACATATGTCACTCACTACTAGAAATAATATCTATACCAATGAGGATATACGCATGGTTTTCTAAAACCATGGGTATGGGCTGTAAAAATGAGCCTATCCCAACAACTTTTAAAAAACAGTTGGCATAGGTTGTTTACATAGAGGTTATACTAATGGTTTTGAAAAAACTGTTGTTATATAAGCCTATAAAATACCATTTTGCAATGGTTTTATAGTAACTGTTGCTATAAGTGAACTCTATACCAACGGTTTTTTAAAACCATTTGTATAAGCTAAAATATTAAAGTCAATACCAATAGTTCTAATGAATTCTTAGTATAGAGTTCTCATTATTTCTATAACAAAAGTTTTAAAAAATCATTGGGATAGAATTACCCTTAAATTGTAGCCATGAATTGCACCTACTCAGTTCTGTTTCCTTATGATAGTGATCCCTACAAGCACCTTTCTCTTCTTCCTCATCCATGGTGACCTATCCTTAGTTTCTCTTTTCATATGTTTTTTCTTAAACATAAAATTGGTGAGTTCTAGATCCATCATTTAGTATTCCACTCATGTATTTTCACCATATTTGATTTGTGGTTTATTTAAAAAAATATCTTGTTATGTGTAGAGTGGTGATGACACAACATTTTTCCAAGATTTCTTGTGAATGGGTCTTACTCCTACTTCCATAATAAGGATTTAGATTAATATATTCTAATATATATTGTGTTATTGAGATATTATGAGTGGAGTTTGGAACCTATGTGAGAGGGATAAGTGACATACATTTTTTTTTGAATGTTGGGTCCTCTTTTACTTCCCATTTTCTGATTTGATTATGGGATTTCATTTGTTTCATTATTTGATTTTTTGGTCTTCTTTAATGGATAATTTTAGTCATTATTGTAGTGAAATTTATATTTTTATTCTCCATCCCACCTTGATGACCCTTTTTGATATTATTTTTATGATAATGATTTCCAATAATATATTGAGATTTTATTTTGATGAGTAGTGAGATAATGGATGTGATATGTCACATTCTGTTGATTTTTTAGATGATTAATTTTTTCTCCAATGAATTAATTTCATAGGTTAGTTATAAATTTTATAAAATTACTATCTATACTTAGGGTAGGAGTGTCTTAACCTCAATATGAGATATCATATTATTTTGAATTTTTTTTTTTGATTTAAATGATGTATATATTACTTACACTATGTGATTTATGATAAATTATTTTATAGGTATAGAACATACCTTTTGATGATAGGTTGTTTTGTTTTCATGGTTAGTTGAGTAAAATTATTTTAAGGAATTATTAATCTGAGCATCAGTTGTGAGAGAATATTAGATAATGGTATCACCTTGTAAATTATATAAAGTTAACATGATATATGATTTAACTTGATATCATTTAAATATGGTATTAATTGGATGTCTTATATCAACTTTATCAATGTGATCACAGTTGATTGAATGAAAAATATAGATTCTTGTGAGTCTTAGATAAAGATATGTAGTTGAATTATTTTTTAAATGATAACCAAACCCTAGTGTAGATGTGATAGATGTGAATCACATGTTCTCCTAGGTTCTCTCTTCTAAACCTTTATGCATCTATTACAATCAATAAAAATGATACATCAACCCTCAAGAATACTTCTAGTATAAATATCTACCATATTTTCACTCATATTCAATTTTAATAGTTATAAAACACTACTCATAACTCTATAAGCATTGAATCCTCTATAGAATTCATATCATTCCATGAAACCCCTTAAAATGAATATATATACTATTTTTATATCTAACACATAGAATATTCCATGAATTATTCTAGTTGAAGATGATGTTCCATAAAATAATCGATCTCTCATATAGATCCAATTTTGATAATAGTTTAAAAACATGAATAATAAATTAAATTCCCTTCTAAACACACACATTAATTTATAAATAAAAATAAAGAATTATCTAACATAACCATTAATAGTACTTTGTACTACCACCTCACCTTATTGTAAATAAATACTCATTACATAACATATCACTCAAACTGTAATATAAAACCACACTAACTAGACCCGATGCAAACTATATTGAACTAAACTAAACTAAACAAATGGGAACCAAACCTACTTTAATGGAAATGATTTAGACTGACCCAATCCAAACTCAACTGAGTTGACATTTCCTAAATCAACATAACTCAAATGGGCCAAAATGGATCAAAATTAACTCTTAACCAAAAAGAATCAAATTTACTTGAAATGACCTAACATAAACAAAAAAATTGAACTGAATCAAACTAAAAAAAAGTGAAATGTACCACAATGAGCTAATTCAGAACTAAATAAAATAAATTAAAATGAATTGATTAGACCCTAATCAAACTAAATTGTACCAAACCAACCTAAATCGGATTGAAAATAAGTGAATGAAACCAATAAACCCTTTACACACTGAAAGCTAACCGAACTAACAAATCTTATCTATATCATAACCAAACCAACTGAATTGAATTGAAATGACTTGATCTGACCCAAGTAGACTTGAGTGGACCTAAAATACACTAAACTACATCAAATTGAACTGAAATAAAAAGAACTGAACTAAATTAAACCTAACTAAAAAAATTATATAGTAAGGATCAAAAATGAATTGACTTGAAAAATATTAAATAAAACCCTAATATACATGAAATGAATCAAAAAAAATAAAAAACTAAACCCAAAAAAACTAAATAAACCATAACTAAACTAATCATAAAAAATTATAACTGACCAAAAATGATCTGAATCAAATAGAAAATATAGAACCAAATAGAATAAATATATTGAATTGTCCTGACCCATCCCAAAACAAACAAAACAAATATAATTGATTTGAACCAAACTAAATAGAAACTAATTGAACCAAACTAACCCACTTTGAATCAAACTATCCCAAATTGAAACAAATGAAATTGAACCAAACCATGTGCACTTGAACTAAAGATACACAACCCCAACTAAATCAAACTAGACCAAATCAATAAAAACAGACATAAACTAACCTGACTAAAACTAAATTTAAATTAACCTAATTAAATTTAATTGACCAAAACAAAACTAAACTGAATCAAATAAACCTAAATGGGACTAAATTGAAGTGGAGAGTCTCTAAGAAAACTATATGAAGGTCCTTTATGCCTCATCAATTTATTCACTCAATTACATCCCATTTAAATAACACCCCTAGGTATTTATATTTCATAAGACACATTATCATAATTAAAGACTTAAACCTTGATGGATTTAGCAGATTATTACTCATTGGTATAATTGAATTAAATATAATGGTTACATATTTATAGTATTTTGTTATATATATAGTATATTGGTGTCTTTTATATTATGATTCTCATGTACACTAGTGTGTCACTTATAGTTTCATATAAAGTGAACAATTATCATTTTCTTAAATATATTTTTTTATTAAACTTCAATATTATTTAATTGATTTTATGACATGACATGTAATATTTTTTTTACAGAATTGATAGAAGTTTGATGTATCAAACTGATTGGATATCAAGATATTTTCAAAAAAAAGTTTCATAACTTTTTAGACTTTGTATTTAACAATGTGTTGGATAATGGTCACATACACTGGCCATGTTATAATTATGTTGGAAGACCTTATTTAAGTAGTAAAGAAGTTATATATCATATAAAAAATATTATTTTCAAACAAACTACTATGTGTGGTATCACAATGGGAAGTAAATTCAATCTCAAAATGTTCATGATCCAAATGAGAAGATTGGATTAGAGAATTTATTAGATGATTGGTTTCCATTTATTCATTGTCGTTGTAAAGACCTGGAAATCCTGTGGAATTTTTTTTAATACATGGGATTTTTACAAGTTTTCAAAAGTTTACGGGGCTTGATTCTGAGGCCCGGTGTACCCTGAATCAATTTTTGAAGTTTTGTTCAGGTACATTCAGTAAATGTACAAGCGATTTTTTATAAATTTTGAACCGGTTCTTGGAATTGAAATATGAGGGCACCATTGAACTCGCAGTGTCGGTATTCGCTTAAGAATACATTCACCTAAACGACAGTTGGTCGAGAATGAAAGTTAGTTTTTGGGTTTTTAGGAATAAATTTAATAAAAATAAATTTGTGGCTTTATTTTTATTCTTGTTGGTTAAAAACTCCAATAGGAGGTTGGAGGTGGGGACCACCAAACTTTAACCTCCCTTGAGAGGTTATAGAGGTGTGACCCACCCGAGGTCAAAACTCCTCTTCTTGTTAAATGTGGTGGGGACTACCCGGGCTTGTAACCCCTTGGAACTCCCCATTTAAGGTGGAGAAACTCTTCAAACCCCTTTAATTAATTTATGCCAACACTTCTTCATTTAATGGTCGAATTCAAATTAAAATGTTAAAACATAATTTAATTTGTCCATTACTTAGTTGGGAGAGGGTTTGGAAGACCTTGGAGAAACTTATTCTCACAATGAAGAACACTACATCTGCCAACGATGAACATACTCATCTTTTGATCTTCAATCGGAATAAGGGAGGAAGTGCCATCCTTGAAAAACTCTGATGATGACGTCCTCGACTTCTTCATTTCTGACGTCAACGAATCGATGTCCGCCTTTCCGTGACATCATCAACGAACAATGAACCCGAGGTAGGGGATTTGAGTTTGAATTTGTTCCCATTCTACATCGTTCAATCTTGGGTTATGTTTATTTGATTGATATCACCATAATGCAAAGGGTGCGGGCCGCACGAACACGACTCGACCCCCCCTCCGTTTTCCCTCGCTTGTGGACGACGATGGCGGAGCAACGGCGGCCAGCGTCGGGGTGGCCACGAAGGAAACCAGTGGCGCAAGGCCGCCGGGTCTCCAGAAGGGTGCGATGCCATCATGCCGCGTGGAAGAATAGGCTGCGGAGGTGGACATGGGTGGCTGCCAGGCCTCCAGAGGGGTGTGGCACCGTCACACCGCGTAGAGGAATAAGTAGAGGCTAGGGCGGGCCACGGAGGTGGAGCAAAGGCGGCCAGATGGTCCGGCCCTTGGCGGAGCGGAAGCGGCTGGCCGCTCGGCCAGCCGAGTGGAAGGGGAACCAATGGGTCCTGTGTGACGTGGACCGGTGCCGGTTGGGCTCCCACCCGAACGACATAGTCGTTCGGGATTTCCAGGGGCGTGCGGCCTCCCCCCTGGATGCGGCTTAGGCGGACCCCCGCAGGCCATCGAGCCACCGGGCTGGACCCAGTGCGGGCCGTTGGGACGGACCCAGCGCGGGCCATTGGGTCGGACCCAGCGCGGGCTGTTGGGCCGGACCCAGCGCGAGCCGGGCTGCCAGCGTGGGTCGGGCCGCCCCCGCGGGCCGGGCCTCCCCCTCGGGCCGGGTCGGACCCACATACCGGGTCAGACCCGCGGATCGGGTTGGACTCCGGTCCAGACCCAGGCCGGGCCGGGTTGGCCCGACTTGGTCGGACCGGACCCGGACCCGTTTTGGCCTGTTTCCACCTTTTCGCCCATAACCTGGGCTACGGGTGTCCAATTGGCGAACCGTCTGCGGCGACGGAAATTTTGGAGCATGAAGGTTCTTTTGACATACCCCACTTGAGGTTTGGACACAGTTGGGGTATGGTCAGGTTGGATTGAACCTAAATCAATCCGGGCCCTCAAAATAGAAATGCCAATAACTCTCAAACTGGGTGTCTGATTGACGCATCGTCTATTGAGTTGTGTTCCTTTTGATGAGAAAAAACTTCAGGATACATCAACTTGGGATGATGTGGCAGTTTATGTATCGACACTTGGATTTAGGAGAGGACCCTCACGGAATCGAGCGTGCTTGGTGAAAACCCTATAGCTGGTTGTGCACTATTGACTGTTCCTAGATCATGTGTTGTTATGACAGTTCTGATGACTGTTCCTGGATCATGTGTTAGTCTGACAGTTCTAACTTCTGCTCCTGGATCATGTGTTGGTCCGACAGAATAGCTGGACCTGGATCATGTGTTGGTTCGATAGCTCTGACGACTATTCCTGGATCATGTGTTGGTCCGACAGTTCTGACTTCTATTCCTGGATCATATGTTGGTCCGAAAGAATACCTGTTCCTAGATCATGTGTTAGTCTGACAACTCTGATGATTCAATGGCTATATCTGATCATCTATATCTCTCTAAAAAATTTGTATACCTGTGTGAGTTGAGTCAGTGACTTTTTTGTTTTCCTCATGATTGAGATGGGTTACTTGATAACTTAGGTATATGTATGGGCATATACCTAAGTAATGGCTATCCATTGATTTCATACTCTATGGTTTATCCTTGTTGTATTTTAAGAGACCTTGATGGTCTCGGGGTCCCTACTGGGTATCATTATACTCACCCCTACACGGGTTATGCCCGCACCTCGTTGTGTTGGATGCAGATGACGGACAGCGCTGACTGAGGCTGAGTAGCAGGACTAGACGGTACCCGGAGGTGGACCTTACGACGAGTCGGTAGATAGAGGAGACTGACAGATGTGGAGTTCTGAGGAGGCCATTTGTACCTACCCTTCAGGTAGGAACCCCGGAGGACGACCTAGTAGCTTCTTTTCTTTTTCAATTGTACTTGTTTTTCAGTTGTACTTGCACTTTCCAGTTGGGCTTGTATTTCCAGCCCCTTTACTTTTCATCACTCCTTTGTATACAGTTTTTCTTAGTGTTTTACTTCCAGCTCATACTCTGTTGTGTGTGTTTACACTTTACAAAGGTAATGCCTTCCCACTTTTTGGGATTTTCTCCTTTGGTTCTAGTCACCAGCCCCTGGCCTATGGAAGGTGGGCTTGGGGTAGTCACGGTACGGGCCCCAGGGGACGGCTCGTGACAATCGTGATAAAGTAAAGGATGCAAACTTTAGAAGAATTAGATAAAATCACACATGATGCATGTAATGAAAATGATGATGTTGACAGGGTGAAAAAATTGAATGATACTGCCATGAATCTTGTATATCGACACTGTGGTAAAATAAAAATGCTAAATTTTTTAATCTGAATGTTTCATAGGAAAACCATGTATGGGATTTATAATACTTTAATCAATTACACTATTACATTTTTTAAGGAGTTACTTCCAGATGATATAGATATTCCCTCAAACCATTTTATGGAAAGGAAGCCAGTTGAGGAACTTAGATTTTCTAAAAAAATCATGCTTGCCCAAAATATTGTGGATTAAACTGCTAAATTAAATGATTGTATAAACTGTGGCACATCCTTAAGGAATCAAAATGTTGATGGAACACCATCTCTTGTACCACAAAAATTAATGTGTAACTTTTAATTTATTCTCAAACTCTATAATATTTTCATATCTAATGAAATATCAATAAAAATGTGATGTCATGATATCGAGATAAAGAAGGATAATGATAAGTTCATTAAACCTATAGATGGATTTGTATGGAATACACTTGATGCTCAATATCCTAATTTCATAGCTAACATGTGTAATGTGAGGTTGGGTCTATCATGTGACAGTTTTAATATGTTTGGGTAGATGATCAGTTTTCATATCACATGGATAGTTTTCATAATCATTTATAACCTTCCTCCATGGATGTGTATGAAAAAACCTTTCACTTTCATGAGTATACTCATATATGGACTTTTCAATCCTACAATGATATAGATGTATACATGAAACCATTAATAAAAGAGTTTAAACATCTTTTTAATGTGGGTGTGCACACATACAATGCATGTTCGAAAGACATATTTCAGATGTGTGATGTGCTTATGTGGATGATCAATGATTTTCCGACTTATGCAATGATGTTTGGATGGATCACTAAGGGAAAACTGTAGTTTAAAAATTATACTTATATATTTTTAAAAGTATCATAATATAGTTTTAAAAGTATCCTTATATATTTTGATATATATTTTTACTTTTTTGATATATTAACTAATAAAAACTATGATTTCTAACCATATGAATATTCTAAAAGGATAGACGGTGATTGAACACCTAATTCAAAGTATCTAATGTATATATGCTTGTATATTGGGTTAATTAATTTTATAGATTCATATTTTAATTTCATTTTATATTGAAATTGCTTACATTAAAAAAAATGGACTATGACATAAGAGATATTGATATAGAATTTATTATGGGAGAATAGTTTTTAAATAGCTGATTTAATCATTCCAATATATCCCAAATTCCAATTGATGTGTGGTAATTTTCATGAAAGGTTTCCAATTAATTGAATGAATCCAAAAAGGAGAACTTTTATTAGGGGATAATTATGACCTAATGGGATTTGATCAATCTAATGGTGGTAAAATATCCACCACATAGGAAACAACCTAAAGGATTATAGAAAATTTTCATTCTTACCATGTACATATCTATTGATATTTGGGGATGGTTTATACTTAACATGTTGGATAGTGTCATTATAAATTGTATTTAGGGTTATAATAATGGTGATGATGTTTAATTTATTTTTAGATAGAAAATATATATATTAATCTATAATTAAGATGTCAAGGTCTATTTACTTATAAACAATTATATATTATTAAAATGTAAGATAAATATGAAACCCATGATGTACATGTTTCGGGTTTCTTATTTAATGATTTTCTGAAACCCAAAATGGATATTCATGAAAAAAATCATTAGAATTCAAATTATACACTATAGATGGGGTTCAAATCTAAAATAAGGACGACATAAACTTTCTAGAATTGTTTATTAAGAGTTATAATATATTCCACTCCCTAAGTAAATGGTATGCATAGGTAGTTGAGGAACATGGATGTTTTCCACTATTAGTGTTTAAGATATGGTATATATTCTTATTTTTATAGTTTTAGAATGATATATTTTTGAGTTTCATAAGGGAAAAAAATAATTTTTAAATTGTCACTATAATTCATCTACCATGTGTTTTTCTTTTAATCTTAATTTAGAATTAATATCCATTTGATTTTAGTTATGAAATTTCTTATTAATATCTTATTTTCAATTATGGTTTTCTACATTCAATGTCATTGTAGAGGGAGGTTTTGAATGTTAAATTGTGTGTGCCTGGAGCAAAATTGTTTTGCTCGAGTAGAAAGAAAAAATATGGAAGCATGGTAAATGAACCAACACAACAGCAGATTGTAAGTCTTAATTTATTGATTTCAAATTTTAATATATATTTTGTAACCTAATAGTCAATTAATATTATTAATAGTGTGCTTTGGAGGCCCTTGATGAGCAGGAAGCTAACAAATTTGGGCCAAATGATTACTTATATCATGTTTTGTGTTACGAACCAGCCGGGGTACCCTAGTAAACCAATAATCGAGCCGGCCCTGACGTGACCCAAAGGGAGTTCCCAATCCCCACAGGTTGTAGACTAGCACCTGGCATCATACAAAATACAGTTAGGAACAATTTTTCCACAAGAATGCAGAAACAAAAGAAAAACACAATAATATGCATATCAAAAGAAAACTCCACTAGGAGTAAGGTACCAAAATACAAAAAATAAAAAACCAAAGTATTGAAACCCAATTAATAAAATAGGAAAACATACCCAAAGTCCCTAAGGACACAAATCACCAATTCCAAAGCTCAATAGCTAGATCCACCTCTAAGAGATCTCTTCCCTTTGTTTGAGCCTGGAAGAAGAAAGTCTACAAACACCCGAAGAAAAAATTAGGGTGTGAGCATAATCCCAGTAGGATACCACCAAATATTTCATAATAGATTCCAAATATAGATTTTAACAATGAAAATCTTTCAGTTTTTCATAATAAATAGGTTTTTAAATTCAAAATCATATTTATACAAAACATGCTATACATTTTCAAAATGATGGAAATTACATTCAAATCACAGGCTTTACTTTACAAGAGATGGAATATTTATAAAACAATGGATTAAGTAAAACATTTATATAAAATATATTATATAAATTTAGTAAGCATGTAAAGCAGTTCCAACAAACATTGGCATATATTTGTATCTCAAATATAAATAAAAAAGAAAGCAACATTGTCATCTAACAAAAGGTACAATAGTATTAAACAGCTATAGGATTCCTCAATCTCTATTTGAAATAAAAAAAATTTGTATACACCCATCCCCATGACACTGGCCAAAGGAGACTCATCACCAACCTATTGTGGATGTGACCCACCACAAGTATGTTTTAGAATGTTGTCATAGCGTAGAGTGTATCCAAATAACTCACTAAATATCTAAGGCTTGAATGTGCTCTTGAATTATGGGTGAACTATTCTAAGTATTCTTAAAAATATGATCAATCCCATTCTTCCATTTTCAAAGTGCTAATTTCTATCCATTTAAAACCAAAATAGGTTTTATTCAAAAACATGCCTTTTTCACAATATAAAACCAATGGGTTTCTATAAAATCATTTTAATCCATTTTCACCAGTTTTAAATCCATTCAAAATCAATTCCATCATTACAAAATTTATTTCCATAATTAAATTCAACAATTTAATTGAAATCATTTCCATCAAATCCATAATTTAAATTCAACAATTTAAATCATCCAATTTCCATAAACCCACCCCAATTCAATAGGATTGGGGTTTTTTCAAATTTCCGTGACAAAACCATTTAAAATCCTCTAATTCATTGGAATTGGATTTTTATCAAAGAAATTGAAATCACGATTAAGAAATTGAATTTAAATCAGAAATTGAAATAAATCAAGCAATTCGATTCTAATCAATTTGGAAAATTGGGACGGAACCACCTACCTCTTTCCCAAAGAACGACACTCGCAATGACACCCACCAATAAGAATGAAGGTGAAGGAGTCCTCAAAACACTACCTATTAGAAATATCCCACACCAAAATACATGGATCTATCAATCCCAAGATGGTCCATTGAAATCCCAAGAGGAGAGGAGGATAGAAACTCAAAGAACGAGGGAGAAATCTTACCTAGGAATCACACCACAAGAAGAATGAAGATCCCAAGTCGTTTGGTTCAATCCAGAAGGAGCTGAGTCTCTCAAAAACACACTAGAACTTATTTAGGTCAAGACACACAAAGTCTGGAATGAAAATAACAGAAAAAAAAAGCCAAACATGTGAATTTTAAGTTGGGCATAGGCTGAGTCACGTCATGTACCAAGGGGTCACGATGTGTAGGCCATGCTGGATAAGTACACTAAAAAACCCATTTCCTCAGGTTAAAAAACTGATATTTAACCCCTACATGATGTGTACTTTAGGTACATGATGTGTACCAACTCATGGCATGATATCCCCATTCACGACGTGATCTTCCAAACCACAACATGCAACTAGCACCAAGTACACGACGTGTACTTCAGGTACATAGTGTATACCTATTCTTAAGTATGCAGTAAACCCAAAAAAAACACATAAAAGAATTTTTAATCAAATAAGAACTTAGAAAAGGTGGAAAATTACCTGATCAAGGTAACGGGATGTTACAACCTCCCCACCATAAAAACTTTATGTCCCCAGAAATCCTATAAAGAAGCTTCCATGCCAAAAAGATGAGGCCACTACTCTCTTATCTATGCCTCACATTCCCACATCTCGTGATTATCAAACCCATTTTTTCATAGTACACAAACCAAAGGTATAGTATTCCCACAAAGCACTTTGGTCTCAGAATCAACTATCCTGACTGGTTTCTCAATCAAAGATAAATCAGGTTTGATCTTCAGATCACCCCAACTCAAAACGTGAGATGGATAAAATAGATATTTCCTCAACTATGATACATGGAACACGTTATGTTTCAACATAAGCTACAGTGGAAGTACCAAGTAGTACACAACCTTCCCCGCCATCTCAAAAACCTTAAAAGGTCCCATTAAGTGAGGAGAAAGCTTCCCTTGTCTCCCAAGCCATCAGTGAATCAATCGAGGTGAAACTTTCAAGAACATCTAGTCACCAACTAAAAACTCCAAAGGTTTATGAATTCAATCAGTATAAGACTTATATCACCTCTATGATGTCAACATCCTCTAACATATCAACTGAATCTTTACTATCATCTCTTACACCAAGATTGGTCCAACCAAAGAACTTTCACTGACCTCTGACTAACACAACGGAGATTTATAAGGCCATCCATATAAGGCCTCAAAAGGTTCCATTCTGATTGTAGACTGGTAACTGTTGTTGTAAGAAAACTCAACCAGCCCAAAGTGATCATCCCAAGCCCCACTGAAGTCGAGAAAATAGGTGCGAAGCATATCCTCAAGAATCTATATATCTCTTTCTGTCTTCCCATCCAACTACGGATGGTAGGTCGTGCTCAAATGAACTTGAGATCCCAGTGCCTCCTAAAGTCCCATCCAAAAGTAATAAGTGAAATGAGGATCTATATCGTAGACTATATCATATGGAACTTTGTTCAAGCGAACAATCTATTTCACATAGAGATTTCCCAACTTCTCAACTTTTTCTATATCATGAATCAGTATAAAGTTATCCAAATTGGTCAGCCTATCGATCACAACCCATATTTCATTCTTTTTTCTCTGGGTATGAGGCAATCCAGCCACAAAGTCCATATATATCTCATCCCACTTCCAAGTAGGAACTGAAATTGTTTGAAGCAAACCTAAAGGTTTTTGGTGATCATCTTTCACCTGTTAGAATGTATAGAAACAAGATACAAACTCATCAGTGTCCCATCTCATACCTAGCCATCAAAACTGCCTCCTCATGTCATAGAACATCTTAGTGGTTCCCAGGTGCATAGCCCACTGAGAATTATAGAAATCCCCCATCACTACCATTCTCACCACTAACGGCACAACGAAGCGGTTCTGATAGTATAGAACACCCTCTTTAGAGAACAGCTAAAGGGAAACTATCTCCCCATCATAAAGGGGTTCTCTAATGTTACAGAACTCATCATCATGATCTTGATCTCGAATAATCATCCCAAGAAGAGCATATGTCCACTGAACGCTAGTTAAAGAAACCTTAGCCCCTTCCTCCTGAACTAAAATATGAAACTATGAAAAAAGAGCCATCAAATTCCACTCTTCTGAAGATTCTTTCACTACCTGGGTTGGAAGTTTCCTACTCAAAGCATCAACAACTAAATTACCTTTCCCTTGGGTATAAGCGATGTCAAATTCAAAATACTGCAGGTACTCCACCCAAAACCTCTGCCAAAGATTCAAATATTTTTGAGAGAAGGTATAACTCGGGCTTTTGTGGTATGAATACACTATACACCTTTCGCCAAAAAGGTAGTGCTGCCAACTTTTAAGTGTGTACATCACAGCTACAAGTTCCATATCATGGGTAGGATAATTCTTCTCATGTGTCCTAAGCTGATGAGATCCATATGCTACTACATGATCACCCTGTATAAGAACTCAGCCCAAGCCAGAACCTGATGCATCAAAAAAGTCCACATAGCCCTACCCAGCTTCTGGAAGAGTTAACATCGGTACAGTAGTCAACAGACATTTCATCTCAACAAAATAACTCTGACATTTATCATCCCATTAAAACTTCACCCTCTTCTGAGTCAAAGCAGTAATTGGAGAAGCCAACTTCAAGAATTCCTTCACGAACCTACAGTAATATCCAGCTAAGCCCAAGAAGCTTCAGATCTTGAATACATTTCATAGTTTCTCCCAAGTCATAACATCCTTTTCCTTCTCAAGATAAACTGATACACCCTATTCATACACCATGTGTCCCAAGAATTTTACTTCTTGAATACAAAATTCACACTTTGAAATCTTGGCTTAAAGGCAGTGATTTCTTAGCAGATTCAGAACTATTCTTAGATATTTCACATGATCCTCCTTAGAATTGGAGTAGACAAGAATTTCATCCACAAATACTACCACAAAGGTATCCAGATACTCATGGAAAATATTTTTCATTAAATACATGAAAACTATAGGATCATTTTTTTCAGGACAAAGGGCATAACAAGGTGCTCAAAGTTCCTGTACCTACTCTGAAAGGTGGTTTTATGAATGTTAGGTTCTTTTATCATCAACTGGTGGTAACCAGATAGAAGGTCGATCTTTGAAAACCACTTATCCCCTTTTATATGGTCAAATAGATCGTCAATCTGTGGAAATGGAATTTTTTATTTATTGTAACTCGATTGATCTTTCAATAATCAATGCATAAGAAAAGGAAACCATCAACATTCTTAGAAAAGAGAACCGGGACTACCCAAGGTAACACACTTGGATGAATAAATCCTTTCTCAAGAAGATCTTCCAACTAAGAATTTAGCTCTTTCAGCTCAGCTGGTTCCATGTGGTAAGAGGGAATAGAGGCCTATTGAGTACCAGACATTAAGTCAATAGAAAAATCAACCTCTCTCACCAGTGGCAGACCAAAGAGATCAGAAGGAAAAACATCGGAAAACTCAGCAACAACTAGAGGAAGATCACCACCCATTGAATCACACTCCAAGTCAAAAGAAAACACCGATAACACTTTCCCCAATTCTAGATAAGAAGGCCCATCTCTACTCGACCTTGGGTCCCATTCTCCTTGAAAAACAAGGGGCACACCACTAGGTGTAGTAAAGTAGACCTGTCAAAGATAACAATCAATTAAGTCTTTATTGGTAATGATAAAATTCATCCCTAATATGAAGTTGAGAGTTTTCATATCAAGAACCAAAAAACCCCAAGCTAGCTCAACATGAGATAGAGAGAAGACACATGTAGGACTATGGAGGCCCTGCTCTCCTTCGTACCAAGGGGTGTAGTAATATCCATTGCACAAGATAGTTTCTCCATAGGAAGATTGAGAAATTTAACAATATGGGTTGAAATAAAAGAGTGAGATGCACCAGTATCAAAAAGAGTAGTCACTAATGATGAGGAAATGGTAATGGTACCTCTCACAGTCGTTGGACCTGTGTCTACTTCCTCTAGAGACTCTTTCACTGTGTGAAGAAGCATTGTTCTGGATGCCTATGGCTGGAACCCTTTTGAACATGAAGCATTTGATTTCCTCATAGTGTTAAGAGGATTTGATGATCTTATCCCACTGTGCAGAATAGAGAAGTAATGGAAAAACCTCTGTAAGTGTCCTGAATGTTTGCAGGAGCTAAAGTTATTGGGCGCTTCAATGAAAAATCTCCTAGAATGTCATAGCTTTCCACACTAGTATCAAGTCAAAGAACTTCCTACTGAAGATGTAGGAGGTCTAGAATGACCCATCCATTGATAAATTCCATGAGGATCGTCATTCTTATGTTTTTCTTTAAAGGTACCAATGGTGATATTGGGAGAAGGAACTCCCATCAACCCTAAATTTTAATCCAAGTCCATCTCAACCATCATTTCACTATCTAGCACATCAGCATAAGTGGGAAGCTTTAGTAAGAAAAACTAAGAATGAATATCTGATCGAAGTTCCATCTCAAACCATCGATATTTTATCCTCTCATAAGATACAATATTAGTAGAAAACTACACCAGCTCAGAAAAGAGATTCGAATAATCAGTCGCAGTTTTTTCATCCTTCTCAAGCTTAAAAATTCCACAGCCTTAGGCAACACCATCAGATTTGGATAGAATTGATGGGTGAAAATAACCTTGAAGTATTTCAACTATAATCCCTCATGTTTCCCTATCATCACCATCATGTACCACCATAT
Source organism: Viscum album (assembly GCA_963277665.1). Classification (NCBI taxonomy): domain Eukaryota; kingdom Viridiplantae; phylum Streptophyta; class Magnoliopsida; order Santalales; family Viscaceae; genus Viscum; species Viscum album. The sequence goes on along the minus strand of OY728126.1, from coordinate 793,685,869 downwards.
CCATCTCAGTCCCTCTAACACGAAGGTGGCACACTTCACCCTGATCACTTCCGACATCTCCAAGAACTCAAACAAATATTCTATCTTTCCCAACCATTACTCATCATGTTAAGGATCAATGGAGCCTTTGAATATTCATGGATTATGGTGAAGGAACTCTTGAGAATGATTTCAAAGAACATCCCCCTGAGGATCCACAGCTAGAGCCTGATCAGGAACTGAAGGTGGTGCCTGTCTGAGAGCATGGATAGTGCACACAATCACCTCAACCAGATTTGGATCAACAATAGGATTTTCTTACTGAGGTTCAGCAATAGCCTTTTTCTGTATCTGATTCACATGTCTTCTTAAAGGCATGATGCTACAAAACATCAACATATAAAAGTAGAACATTAGATTAACACTCAAACTGAGTATAAAGAGAAAGTATTCTCAACATAAGGGACAAAAAAGATTTGGTTTTCAACCTATCCAAATCTCTATAGGTAAAATACTGGAATTAATCTACAAGAAATATTTCCCTAACCACCCCTGGAGACTTAAGGTTCATTACAGTGAGAGCTGGCCAGGCACTCAATCACAACTACCTCTTAAGTCCTGAAAAGATTTCAAAAATTCATACTGACTTCAGGGAAAGGGAAGATCAACAGTCTCCTCTGATACCATTTTTTCATGAACCAACCCAGGTACCCTGGTAATTTGATAACTAAGCCATACCTGATGTGACCCAAGGGGAATTCTAAATCCCCATGGGCTAGCGACTAGCACCTTGCATCATAAAACATACAAGTAGGAACAATTTTTCCATAAGAATGTGGAAGAAAAAGAAAAACACAATAGTATGCATATCAAAAAAAAACTTCACTGGGAGTATGGTACCAAAATACAAAAACGTATAAAGACAAAGTACTAAAACCCAAGTACTAAAATAGGAAAACATCCCCAAAGTCCCTAAGGAAAAAAGTCACCAAGTCCAAATCTCAATAGTTGGATCCGCCTCCAAGAGATCCCTTCCCTTTGCTCGAGCCTGGAATAAGAAAGTCTATAAACACCCAAAGGAAAAAGTAGGGTGTGAGCCTAATCCCATTAGGATACCACAAAATATTCCATAATTGATTAAAAATGTAGATTTTTTCAAATAAAAGATTTTTTTTTTTTATAATAAACAGGTTTGACAATTCAAAATCATATTTATACAAAACATTCTATACATTTTCAAAATGATGGAAATTACATTCAAATCACAGGCTTTAATTTACAAGAGATGGAATATTTCTAAAACAATGGATTAAGTAAAACATTTATATAAAATAGTTCATATAAATCTAGCAGGCATGTAAAGTAGTTCCAAAAAATATTGGCATACATTTATATCTCAAATATAAATAAACAAGCAAGCAATATGGTCATTTTCCAAAAGGTATGATAGTATTAATCAGCTATAGGATTCTGCACTCTCTATGTGAACTTAGAAAAATGTGTATACACACATCCCTGTGACACTGTCCAAAGGATACTTGCCACCAACCTGTTGGGGATGTGACTCATCGCAAGTATGTTTTAGAACATTTTTGTAGCGTAGAGTGTATCCAAATAACTTATTAACTACATAAGGATTTCATGCACTCTTACATGATGGATGAACTATTTTAAGACTTCTTAAAAATAAAATCAATCCCATTATTCCATTTTCAAATTTCCAATTTCCCTCCATTTAGAACCAAAACAGGTTTTATTCAAAAACATACCCTTTTCACAAGATAAAACCAACGAGTTTCTATCAAATCATTTTAAGTCATTTTCACTAGTTTGAAATCCATTAAAAACCAATTCCATAATTACACAATTTATTTACTCAATTAAATTCAACAATTTAATTTAAATCATTTCTATAAAATCCATAATTTTAATTCAATAATTTAAATCATCCAATTTTTATAAACCCATCCCAATTCAATGGAATTGGTGGTTTTCCGAATTTTCGTGCCAAAACCATTTCAAATACTCCAATTCATTGGAATTGGGTTTTTATCAAAGAAATTGAAAGGAACATTAATCAATTTAATTTAAATCAGTAATTTAAATAAATCAAGTAATTTGATGGTAATCAATTTGAAAAATCGGGACAAAACCACCTACCTATTTCCTGAATAACGACACTCACAACGGTAACCGCCAATGAGAATGAAGGTGAAGGATTCCTTGAAACTCTACCTAGTAGAAAAATACAACACCAAAAAACATGAATCTATAAATCCCAAGATGATCCATTGAAATACCAAGAGGATAGAAGAAGAGAAACTTGAAAAATGAGGGAGAACTCTTACTCGAGAATTGCACCGCAAGAAGAACGAAGATCCCAATCCATTTGGTTCAATCTGGAAGGAGTTGAGTCTCTCAAAAATGCACCATAACTTCTTTAGGTCGAAATACATGAAGTCTAGAATGAAAAGGACTGAGAAAAAAATCCAAACACGTGACTTTTAAGCTGGGTGCGGGACGATTCACGTCGTGTGCCAAGGGGTCACAACGTGTAGGCCACACTGGATAAGTACGCTGAAAAACCCATCACCTCGGGTTGAAAACCCAATATTTACCCCTACACGATGTGTACTTCAGGTACATGACATGTACCAGCTCACTATGTGATCTCCCCATTCATGGCGTGATCTCCCAAACCACAATATGCAACCAGCACTAAGTACACGACTTATACTTCAGGTCCACAACATGTACCTATTCTCTAGTCTGCAATAAATCTAGAAAAATCACATAAAAGGATTTTTAACCGAATAGGAAATTAGAAAATGTGGAAAATTACCTGATCAAGGTAACGGGATGTTACATTTTGGGAGATAAGAACCATGATAGAGTAAAATTTCGACCAAGGAAGAGTATTGTCCTGAAGAAGTATTAACCCACTTCAGGTAATAGTTTCAATAGAATCGAGTTGGAAAAAGATAATTCATGGGCATCAAAAGCTCAAACCAAGGCAGAAAATGCTGAAAATGGTCATAAAGGAGTATGAATATAATTAAAGGGTGAATGATGAATTTCTTATATTTATGTAAGTATTATATCCATCACTTCCACTAGATACCACAGTGGATTGTGATGCATATATATCGATGATGCATATGTTATATAGTGAATCGGGTATTAGTACTAGTGGTGGCTGAGATGATGATGTTCCTAGTGATGGTGATGGCGATGGTGAGGATGATAGTGATGATAATAGAAAGGTTGATGGTGATGATGATTAAGAGTCTAACGGTGAGGATGAGAGTGAGGATGAGGGTGAGGAAGATAGTGAGGATGACATTGATGATGGTTATGGTGATGAGGTATAGATTCATCCTTTATATTTTTTACTAATATATATAACATTTTATGTTTTTTGATTAGTTATTAATGAATATATGTGATGTTTTGAATGTGTGTTATCACTGGTTGAATGCATTAATTTGTTTCTTGTGTTATCATTATTTTTATATTGGTTTTTGTTTGTTTACTATTAATTGACCAATTTTGGGTGATGGAATATATTTTGGTGGCTATTTGAGAAGGTTCTGGTGGATGATGGCTATTTGAGTAGGTTTTGGTGGCTATTTCATGTTATGTGGGCAGGGTGGGGGTGTTGCAGGTATGTGAACTAGGAGGGGGCTATACCAATAGTTTTCAAACTGTTGGTATAGACCTATACCAATGGTTTACTTAGAACCGTTGGTATAGAACTATCCCAACATTTCAAAACCATTGGTATAGACCTATACCAACAATTTTAACCTTTGGTATAGGTCTATACCAATGGTTCCAAGTAATTTGTTGGTTAAACAAAAATTATACTAAACCTATACCAATGGTTCACTAAAAAACATTGGTATAGGGATTTCACAACAACCCTATACCCAACGGTTTTTAGAACAATTGGTATAGCCTATACCAATGGTTTTCCAACCCATACCAATGGTATTGAACTGTTGGTATAGTGTAGAATTCCAACAGTGACTGTGAGACACATCGCAAGGAAGAAAATCACAGTAAACTTGTAGGCCCAGGTACTTAACCCCACAGTGTTCCCCTCACCCACAAACCCTTACCAATCCACCACCAATGGTAGGGAATATTCATTCCACTATAAAAAATGGGTGCACTTAAATTTTATTCCCCCGAGCCTTTCATTTTAGAAAACCTCCTTTTAAAAAAATATGATTTTGTTTCTTTATGAGTATAAGATTCATGTATATGTTTATTCTCTTCCTCAATCATGTATATTTGATTCACATCATTTGTGGTAATTTACATTTTATTATCCATAATATTGAATGTTCTTTAATGTGTAATACCACTCCATGATATATTTTAGAAAAAATTAAAACATTATTATGTATTCACTTTCAAATTACAATTACCCAAGACAAAACTAAGGGGCCTGAGAGTAGACTCTTAAGCCCCAAAATCTAACAAATAATAAGAAACCCAAAAAAATAAAACATTCTCATAGGACATATATTCCTACTAACTAAGGAAGATACCTCACCATAAAATATTATGAAAGATATGTCTCCAAAGGGTCAAAGTCAGACATGTGTAGTGTGAATAGAGGGCCTGCAAAAAAAAGCCAATAGAGATTGACTACCCCAAAACAGGAAAAACAACAGACTGTCCTGGAGGGCCTGACCAAGGCCAAACCAACAAACCCAACCAAGTAAATCATAGTATTTCACTACCCTAATAAATTCTATCCACATCAATCCAATAGATCTTAACTATTGATCATGTAATGTCCCTTGATCAGGCACTCTCTCATGTGGCCAAAATGGGTTGGTTATGGGACCTCAAGCGTGCCTCCCCGTACGTCGAAGGTTGTCGACTAGTAGAGGGGTTGTGATAAGTATAGTGGGGATACTATAAAACCTAGTTAATAGTTACAATACATCAGAAATAAACAATACAAATAAATATTAGAGTAACAAAATATAAAAAAAACACAATACAGTGGATAAACCAAACAATAAAAGTCAACTGGATAATCCAATAAATAGTAAGGGGATAATGTAATTATAGTCTAGAATGTAAATAAATGTTATAATGGAAGTAATACATAATTAAAAACTAACATACTCAAATAAAGACCCAAAATTCCCCATTCCCGAGCCCCAAGTTGGTCTCATCTCCAAACTCCATCCCATCTAGCAAGAAACCAATCAACACAAGGTCCCTTTCCCTTGTCCAGTCCTACATTCATGTAATCTGCTTGGGGTACCAAATGGAAGACTGAGTATGGTGTGAGTAAAACTCAGTAGGTCAACACCATCATTTCTAAACAAAACCAGTCTGATAATAAGTGTTTGCAATAACACAATAAACAGGTGTATTAATTAATAAATTAACATAATACATCAATCAACCTACTTTGGAACCTTTCCTGAATGACTCTGGGCATGTAACACAATCATGCCAACCATAACCATAAACCATGTAATAATCAAACATCTTGGAAAATCCCTCTATACAAGCATTTCAACCTCCAGTTATAGTTATATATAAATGAATTTCAGCATGTGTCCTTGGGCATAGCCCGCTATATCATCATTTTAGCATGTATCACTGGTAATAGCCTACTATATAAGTATTTGAGCATGAATCACTAGGTATATCCCGCTATATAATAATTTTAGCATGAATCACTAGGTGTAGCCCACTATCTAAGCATTTCAGCATGAATCACTCAACAATTCATAACATCAAGGATATCACAATATCACATCATAAGCCTTAATGGTTAATTATAAAAATTATCATTTTCCTTTCAATTAAACTTTCATTTATGTCTCAAATGATTAATAGTCATATTAATAATCAAATAATCCATTTCCAAGGGATTCTATAACAAGAAATCACCAAAGGTATCTTGTCATGATAAACACACTTTACCATTATTCATTTCAATTTTTATTAAGGGTTTTCTCACCCAATGGTAGTCATAATCCAGGTTGTATCAATAATTGAATCTAACCAATATTCCATTACATGATTTACCATTATCCAATGATTAATTTAATCATAGTGTATGATATTTTGTCACAATTACAATATTGCGCATACTTGGAAATTATCAAACTATAGAGTTAAGGTTTAGATCCACTACCTTAAACCGGTGTGTAATGCAACACTTCTAAAGGGTAACACCAATGAGTAAAAATGTGTATAAGATCTCAAGAAGAAAATAAATCAACCCAAGTCAAGATCAAAACCAATTGTATTCTAAGGATTTCCACCGTAATGACAGAGAATGATAGAATATAGGGGGAAAACCTAAGCAAATCAACTCACCATGGATCAGATATAAAAACGGAACATTTGTAAAGGAATTGAAGGCTCCAAATTTTCTGGGATGCCACATATGGTCAAGAGGAGGGGCTGAAAAAAGTAATGGAGAATAAATCATCTGCACTACCCACTTAAAACCATTGTTTTTAATAAATACATGGTGTGTAATCCATTTACACGTCGTGTATTCCTTTTAAAAGGTATATGCCGAAAAACAAATCACCTCAGGTTAATATTTATCCCAATAAACATTTACATGATGTGTATTAGGTTCATGATGTGTAACCACTTCACAACACATGTGCATGGATTGTAATCATCTAGTGAACCATTTTCATCCTAGTTTATGCATAAGGACCTGAACTACCTCTAATGCCTTCCAAACCATGGAAAACCCATTTTAAGCGCATTTAACACATTTATACTCTTACTCCATTAATTCAAATAAACTTAAACCCCTAAACATTAGGTCATTTTCCCCAGAAAAACTCTCTATCTCCGAACAAGACTCAACTTCCAAGGCTTAAAGACAAATGAAAACCTAACTAAATATATTTAATGAAAAAACTCAAAGAGGGACATACCTCGAAAAATATAGGATCTTACAAAATCCCCACCATATAACAGCTTGTCCTCGAGCTACTCCAAGAATCATTATGGGGTATCAGTGAACAAGTTCGGCCACTATGCTCGCATATTAGACTCCATCCCCCAGGTATCCTCTTGAACATGCCCATATTTTCACTAAACTCTAACTAGAGGTATAAACCTACCCTGTAGATACTTCTCACTATGTTCCACAATTCGTATCATTTTCTCCTCAAAGGACGCATCAACAGAAACCGCAATGTTCTCAATGTATACCACATTAGAAGGGTCAGGATAATATATTTGAGGCTATGATACAAGAAACATGTCATACATGCACTATAGAACTATGGAAGGGCTAATAGGTATGCCACTGAACCAACCCTATCCATTATCTAAAATAGATCGGCAAACTTGGGTGTTAACTTTCTCTATTTCCTGATATGACATTGACCTAACCTAGGTGACACCTAAAGGAAAAACATGATGAACAACCTTGAAATCCAAAGGTCATATCTAATTATCAATGTAGGATTTATGATTTCTCTGTATGGACACTAACTACCTATTGATCAACTACACCTGCTCAGACATATCATGCACAATACTAGGCCCAACAAGCATTGGCTCACCTACCTCCAACCAACAAAGAGTCTAACGACAAGGCCTACCATACAAGGCCTTGAAAGTTTCCTTCTAGATTGATTCCTAAAATCTATTATTATATGAAAACTCCATGAGTACCATATGATACTCCCATGAACCACTGAAATACAAAACACAAGCTCATAACATATCCTCCAGAACTTGAATAGTCTGCTCAGATTGATTGTCGGTATAATGATAATAGGTTGTGATCAAAAGAACCAGCGATCCCAGAGCCTTATGAAGACCCTACCAGAAATGTGATGTGAAATAAGGATCTCTATAAAATATGATACTCCTTGGAACATCATGTATCTTAACTACCTCACGCGTGTAAAGACTACCCATATCATCAACTTTAAAGGTCTCCCTAATAGGAAAAAAGTGGGCTACCTTTTTCAGTTGATCCACAATCACCCATACTTCATCATTATTATAGTTTATCATGGGTAATCCTATCACAAAATCCATATATACATCATCACATTTCCACTTAGGTATGGTAAAAGGCTACAAAATCCCAGTTGTCCTCTAATACTCGGCTTTTACCTTCTAAAAAGTGAAACATCTCACCACAAATCCTGCTACCTCCTTCTTCATTCCTGACCACCAGTACTATCTAAAAATATCAAGATACATATTATTCAAACTGGGATGTATAACCCATATAGAATCATGAAACTCTCTCATCAACTCCTCATGTAATCCTGTAAGAACCCATACTTGGACACATAAAAGAAGGGACTTGTTGATTCCAAGAGACCATCTTGATGGGGTATCCCCACCATATAAGCTATATCTCATAACTAAACCCTCCAAATAAGATAACTAATTTTTCCTGATCTAGTCCAAAATCATGGGTATAATAGATGTTGAAGTTAGAGTTACTCATCCCTAAGACTCCTAAACATCTATATACATGTCTATAAAAAGTTTCATCATTCACCACTCATTACATGACTCTTGTATGGTCTCTGTCATTTTCTTCTGTCTTAAAGCATTGACAACGGTGTTCCTATTGCCCAGTGTATAAGATAACTCAAATTAGAAATAATACAAATACTTGGCCCATATCCTATACATAAGTCTTGGGTCTTATTGAGAAAATATGTACATGAGGCTCTTGTGGTCCATGTATACCAAAAACCACTCATCCATGAGGTAATTCCTTCATCATCTCAGGGAATGTACCAGCACTACTAACTCCAGATCATGAGTAGGTAATTCATCTCATGAGATATTAGTTGTCTCGTTCTATAAGCAACCAATCTATCCTCCTACTTCATAACTGCTCTGATTCCAACTCTGGATGCATCGTAGTACACAGTATATGCTTTAACTAGCACAATTAAATTGAGGATATGTGTTGAGTTCAATATACCTTTCCATTCCTAAAAATATTTCTCACAAGAATCTGACCAAACAAACTTCACCCCTTTCTTGGTCAGCCCTAACATTGGTGCTTCCGTATGGGATAAGTCCTTGAAAAAACGCTGATAATAACCCACTAAACCCAGAAACCTGCAAATCTTGAATACATTCATGGGTTGTTCCTAAGATAACACGTCTATAACTTTCTATGGTTTGACTGAAACCCCTACCTCTGAGATGACATGGCTCAAGAAGTTAACTTTATCAATCTAGAAACTAAATTTGGTTAACTTGACATAAATCTGATGCTCTCTCAATGTACTCAAGAATATGTAAAGATGTTGGGCATGATCATCTGCATAACGAAATTACACTAATATGTCGTCAATAAAAACTTCCAAAAATAGATCCAAGTAAAGATGAAAGATCTGATTCATCAAGTCCACGAATACCATCAGTGCATTTGTCAAACCAAACGACATCACTGTGAACTCATAAAAGCTATACCTACTCCTAAAATCAGTCTAACATATGTCTGAAGGTATCTCCCTCAACTAGTGGTATCCAAATATTAGGTTGATCTTAGAGAAGATCATATCACCTCTCAACTGATTTGAAAGATCATTGATGCACAAAAGGGGATAATAGTTCTTGAACATTATTTTGTTCAGTCTCTGATAATCCACACATAAGAATAAGGTACCATCATTCTTCTTAGCGAAAAGAATTGGAAAACTACATGAAGAAAAACTAGGATATATAAAACATTTATCTTTTAGATCTTCCAAATGAACTTTCATCTCCTGAAGCTCTGCTGGTTTCATCTTGTATAGTGGGATAGAAACTAGTTCTTCTCCTGACACCAACTCGGTTGTGAACTCGATCAGCTTCTTAGGTGGTAATACATATAATTCATCAAGATATACATCTTAAAAAAATTCTACCACTTGAGGAAAATAATCATGCTGCATTCCACCATCATCAAGAACAATAATTTATATCTGAGTTGTGATAAAATCTAATCTTCACTAAATTGGTCATGTATGAATAGCCTGAAGATCCCACTCACCCTAGTAAGAAGAGTTTCCTCCTTCTAGAGATAGAAAATTAAATATCCTCCAATAATAGTTTATATGTTCTTGGTATAAAACTATTCAATCCATACCAAGATTCAATTCGAAACCTATAATTTATAGCACAAAAAATTCTCAAAAGAAACTGTAACCACCAATATCTAAGGAACACACAATGGAATGTTTGATATTCTCTAATCACACTTTCAATGGTGTGTCAATGGTCAAAGAACCATACAGGATTTCCATAACTAAGCCTAAATCATTTTTAAAATGAGTAGATAAAAATGAATGTGATTCCACTATATCAAATAAAAAAAAATCAAGGGTGTGTAATAAAATAATCATACCTCTGACAGTGGAAGGTACTACATCAACAATAGTAAAAGTATTTTTCAAAGTGTTCATATGACTATCCCCTCATCCCTAGGATCCAGTTTGATTCCTCTGAGCTATTCCCTCTGCTTGATACTACCATTCACGCACTGGGATACCACATCCCATGCCTCGACCAGAACATCTGGTGGAGCTCCAACTACCTGTCTACTGGGGATTAGCTGAGTCCTTACCAGACTCTGGTACCTATCCAGATCCCCTACCACTTCTCTGCTACTGCATGACCCTAAAAAACCTCTATAGGTGGCATATCCTACCGCAAGCATGACACTCCAAAGTAGGGTATATACACTGAGTCCACTTGTATCCCATCTCTCCACAGTGATAGAACTGTAACAGAACACAATCCTAAGATGTATTTCCACTACCCTAACTTCTCTACTCGGTGATTACTTTTTGAAAATTTTCATAGTGATGTTTCTTTCCACTAGAAGAAGAGTTCCCAATTCACCCTACTAAAATGATATGGCCACTGATTAGGGCCTTTCTCAGATTCCCTTCTGAGTAGAGTGTCTAATTCATCACATCTAAAAAGATACTCAAACAAAAAATGTTCACATGTGATCTAATCTCATAGTGAAGATCATCCTAAAAATATATCACCCTAGAGATCTCATCAGTTGCTAAAGATGGCACAAATCACTGTAGGTCAGTGAAGTGTCTGGCATATTCCATCACTGACATGCAATAATGTGTCACTTGCATTAACTCACAAGCCTTCTCATCCCTCTATGTCTTAGGATAGAAGTGTCTCAAGAACATTGCCTCAAATTCCTTACAAGATAACTCCTCCTGCTACCCAGCCTGCTCTAGTGTATCCCACTAATGCTTGGTAATTCCACAGAGCATATATGCATCAAGATTCACACTCCTATTTATGGGTGTCTCAAGATGTTTGATGATTGTATAGAATAACTCTATCTAGAACTCTACTTCCTAGGGTCCACACTCCCCAATGAACATAGGCAGATACTGTAACTAGAACTCTCTCATCAGCTCAAAGATTGAAGGCATGATGTGAACAATCTCTCTTTTCATGGATCACATGACCCTCAAGAAGCTATCATGAAGCTGAACATCCATCTGATCCTCAAGAGATACAAGATGCTCCAACTCAGCTGTATTAGGAGTGTACTTATTTCCACTCTCCTGATTCTCAACTCAAAGATGATGAGGAGTTATTTTATTTACAAGGAAAACACACTCCTTGAAACGCTATCTAAAACTAAGTTCAACCTCAACATGATAAAACAATAGAGAACCACTACTCTAGGTATATCTAAATATCAATTACAAGTTTTTTATCATGACATAACAATTCATTTAATTTCATTTATCAGGTATATCTAGTATCTCATACCACAGTTCATATAAGTAAGTATATAACACATACAATAAAAATGTTCCTGTTATGAACAATTCATGTCAATATATCCTTATGTGCCTATCATGATGCATGTATATACATCTCGCACCATACCAAGTCATGAGTATAAATCTCAAGAAACAATAATCATTACTAAAAAATAACATCACATAACATGTGAATCACCCATGGTGGAATAACATCAACTGTAACAGGAAAACAATATAAATAGAAATCCCATCCTTGGGCACTTAGATTTTCCCTCATACCTGGGTCAGTTTCTCCCATGCACAAGCTATTTAAAAAGTACCAAAACATCCTAGTATCATTTCTACCTATCCCAAATAGTAAAAAAACAAAAAAGAAACCTCCTTTGATACCAATTTGTAATGCAACCTAATCCATAAGTCTGTCACACAGCCAAAATGGGTTAGTTACGGGACATCAAACTCACCTCCCCATATGCCTGATGCTTCTAACTAGCAATAGGGGTGTGATAAGTATAGTGGGGAAACTATAACGCATGTTATAGAGTTACAATGTAGTGTAAATAAACAATATAAATAAATATCAGAGTATCAAAAATAGCGGAAACAATAAAATATAGCAGATAAACCAAACAATAAAATCCAATTGAATAATACACTAAATAATAAAATAATAATGTAATGATATGCTAGAATGTAACTAAATTCCATGCTATAAGTAATATAGAATAAAATAATAGCATAAAAAATTCTTAAAAGTCCCTAGTCCCGAGATCCATGTCGGTCCCATATCCAAACTCTAACCCATCCAGTAAGTAAACAATTGATTGTAAGGTCCCTTTCCCTTATCCAATCTTGTATCCGTGTAATAGACACAGGTACCAAATGGAGTCATGAGTAGGGTGTGAGTAAAACATAGTAGGTCGACACCAACATGTCTAAAAAAAACCAGTATAATAATAAGTGTAAGAAATAAGCTGATAAACAAGTGTATTAATTAATTAATTAACACAATACATCAATCAACCTGCATCGACACAATATCGGAATGACTTTGAGCATGTAACACAACCATTCCAACTATAACCATAAACCGTGGAATAATCAAACATCTAGGCAGTTCCCTCTGTATAAGCATTTCATCCTCTGGTCACAGCCCTATATATAATCATTTTGGCATGTATCCCTGGGCATAGCCTACTATATTAGCATGTAAGCATGTATCAATGGGCATAGCTAGATATATAAGAATTTTAGCATAAATCACTGGGAATATCCCACTATATAAGCAATTCAACATGAATCACTGGGCATATCCCACTATATAAGCATTTCAGTATGAACCACTCAAAAAGTAATAATAGAAAGGATATCAAAATATCACATCATAAGCCTCAATATTTAATTATGAAAATTACCATTTGTCTTTCTATTACATTTTCATTTATATATCAAATGATCAAAAATCATATTAACATTACCCAGGGATTCTATATCAAGCTATCATCAAAGGTCTCTTATCATGATAAACACACTTTATCATTACCCATTTCAATTTTTATCAAGGGTTTTCTCACCCAACAGTAGCCATAATCCAAGTATCGTAAATGATAGAATCCAACCAACATTACATTCCATGATTTTCCATTAACCAATGATTAATTTAATTAGAGTTCATGATACATTGGCATAATCACAATATTGCATATACTTGGCAATTATCAAACTATAGGGTTAAGGTTTATACCCCCTACCTTAAACCAGTGTTTAATGCAGTGCTTCCAAAGGGTAATTACAAAGAGGAAAAAGGTGCAGAAGATCGCAAGAAGAACCTAAATCAACCCGGGTCAAGATCAAAACCAATTTTGGTCCAAGGATTTCCACTAAAATGACAGAGAATGATAGAAGAGAGGGGAAAACCTAAGCAGATCAACTCACCAGGGATCAAATGTAGAAACATGACAATTGTAAAGGAAGAGAAGGCTCTAAATTTTCCAAGAATACACCTAGGGTCAAGAGGAGGTGATGAAATGAAGCAATGAAGAATAAATCATATGATACCCACTTAAAATCACTATTCTCAATAAATACACAATGTGTTATCTATTTTCACATCATTTATTTCTTTTTAAAAGGATACATTGAAAAATCCATCGCCTCGGGTTAATATTTATCCCAATAGACATTTACATGACTTATATTAGGTTTATGATGTGTAACCACTTAATGTCATGAGCTAGTTCATGAAATTTTTATAGCGGCAGTTACATGGTGTGTAATCTTCCAACAAACTTTTTTCATCCCAGTTTATGCATAAAGACCTGAACAACCTCCAAATAAATCCAAACTATAGAAAAACCCTTATAATCCCATTTAACACATTTATACCCAGACTCCGTTAATTCAAATAAACATACATCATAGAACTTTAGGTTATTTTCCCCAACAAAACTCTTTATCTTTGAACAATACTCGGCCACTAAGGCTTAAAGACAAAGAAAAACCCAACAAAATAAGTTTAACACAAAAAATAAAATAGGGAAGTACCTGGAAAAATATGAGATCTTAAATATCCATAACTAAATTACTTGTGATTTTCCACAATCATAGAAATTTAAACTACCATCACCATTTAAACATGAATGATGGTTTCATAGATGAATAAAACATCATGATGGCTATTTATATCCAAGGAGACACCATTCTTTTTGGTGTGAAAAATCATGAAGAATAAAAAAATCAATAATTAAAAAAACACCGAAAAAAACTGGTTTGAACCTTCTACCCTTTAACCCAATCAACCCACTCAAATAGATTCTTTAACATTTAAACCAAGACCACACTATTCAATTCAAACGCACATGGAATCCCTCAACCATATCATCTCTTGAAAATTAGTTATATTATATAAGTTAACAAATTGAATCAGTCAAACTAGAAATTTTTCTATTAGAGAACAAACACAAACCATAACAGCAATAAAAATATCCCCCCACACATCTTCTTCCAAATGAACACCAAGAAATAACATTTTATTAACACACTCTTTAAACATATACAGGGGTCCAAACAACCATACCATATCCTAAAAACTACAAATCTATAAATTGATGCCTTTTATTCAATCTATCATCAGATTCAAATCAACCATCATGAAAAAAAATAAACACAAAAGAAAAAAAATGAAGCAACCAAAGTAAAATAGTTCACTAGAAATATCAAATTATGTAGTGAGAAAAATAAAACATACTAATCTGAGAAGAATAAGAGCCAAAAAATCATATTCATAGGGTTTTAATGGCCATATCATCTCCAAACCACTGGTATCACCTCATATTTTCCTTAAAAAGAAGAAAAATATAAAGCACCAATGTCTAAAATGATCAGTACTCATCATTGAAATCCACTCCATGAGAGGTCACAACTAGACATCATTTACAATAAGGAATATACGGGTGCCTAAACTATCCAATGATGGAACCTCAAAAGAGATACACAAATAAATTCCTAAATATATTCAAGTATCATGTATATGATGTTTCATATGTAACAAATGAAATGATGTTAGTGGTGTGAGGAATCAACCATCAAATGGGGAAAACCCCATTATTGAAAAGGCAAAAAATTACTAAATCCATCAAAAAAATATGAAATGGAAACCATTAAACAAAACACACACATAACATAGACCATTGTAAGAAGAGCATAATAAAAACAAGGAAGAAAACCTATCCATTCACTAGAAAATGGATATTGGAGGATCTAATGTTCCATTCTTTGAAGATTTTATAATGGAATGGAATGGTAAAATCTAATGATTATTTAAATAAATAAATAAGTAAATATTTAATTTATAATTTTCCAAATTATTATTATAATATATTTTTTTTCATATTTTTATATATTATAGTTACTTATAGTCACAACATTCCATCATTAGACCCATGGTTTATAAGGCTAAAAATGGGGTTTTAGGGGGTGATGGATGACCTAGAAGGTTATTAGTGGCCATCATACTCCCAAAAAAACTTCCAAATGATGGATTTCCATCTGAAGTCACTTTGTTCCATTCCATTACATAAAAAATTAAACTCCCAAACACACCCTTACTGTCATTGACTAACACCCCAACCCAAACCTCGTGTTTGTGTCGGAGGGCCACATGACCTCATGCGCACCTCCCCATATGCAAAAGGTTACTGACTAGTAATGAAGGTCTAAGTACATCTATGGGAAACTATACCCTCAATATAATTTCATAATAAAAATAAATAAATATAATAATAAACAAAATAATGATCAGAGTATCATGAAAAAACTAAATAATAAAAAGGTCATACATGTCGTATAAGAATAACAGCTCCCAAAGTGGTAATTCAAACTAGAGTATAGAGTGTGGATAAATAAATAAATAAAATAGTGAGTTCCTCTAGATTCTATCATGATCTGCTACTAACTTCATGCTCCTCTACTCAACTTTCCACCATAGGGACTTTTTCCTTCATCGGATCCCTAGTCATGAAATCTATAAGCACACTGCAATTTCTAAGTAGGGTGTGAGTACAAGAATCCGTAGGACATCATCAATGCATCCTTAATGAGTGTGTTCAAGTAAACATGTGTATGACATAAATAAACAATAAAATCATAAGAAATTCAAAAATCTAAAACTAAACATCCATGTGCTAACCAAGAAAAAATGAGTCCCAATCGTACCCACTTCAGCTCCATGCTAAAAGCAATGACAAGGTATCATAATTAATCAAGGCCTATCCATGAGGATAATAATCATGCATCTTGAAATGATGTTAAAATACTACTCTAAATTCACTAAGCATCAAGTAAGTCATGTTCCCATCATTCACTAGGCATCAAGAGGTTGCTCGACATCTTTTAGGAAACGAGTAACATGATCCTTTGAATACTCTAATCAAAAAGTGTATTACACAACATCCAAAAGGAATCTTCATATCCCAAACCTATTCTTAAGTCTATCGTTGTCATTATCGCAAGTCGTGTGTACTCCCATACTAAGGGATAAACATGTCACGATGGTCCACCTACCTTTGGATCCAAGAAAAATACCAAAAAAGGCACACATAATAGGGTAGAACACATAATAAATCATAACATACCGTCATAAGTAAAGTATAAACATACAATAAATATGATCAACATCAAACATGAATAAACAAGTTACATGTATACTCATGGAATCAAGTATCACATAAAGTTATCAAAAGTTATGCACACACCCACATGTGATCATAATAAATCATGACTATCAAGTATTCCAAAACAAGTGTTATATCATGGTAACAAGTGTAAACAAGATCCCCAAAAAGATAATGAAATTCCTGCCTAAAATTCTTCATCATCATCATCAAGGATAAACCACCTTGTATAGTTCGAAAGCTAGATTGGAAACCTCTACAATGAATAACACCTCCTTCAAGGCCTCATTATCATATTTTTCGACATGTCAACATTCAAGGTTCATCAAGTATCCCTAGAACCAATTAAAACTATTTTATTTAAAAATTAAATAAAATATCACATTCGATAATAGTTTCTCTCTTATGGATAATTTTTTGAATTATTAAAAAATATTCCAATGCATGTGCTAGAAATTTCTTCCTTAAAGAATAATAATAAAACCCCATATGATAATACTCTATCTCTATAGAATAAAATTCATGTGATAATCTATTATTATTATTATTTGATATTCTATGATAATAATTCTTTTATTATCTTTGATAATCCGGGATAATAATTCTTTTATCATCTTTGATAACTTACATATTTGTATTATTTAGGAACTATTTATCATTAGTATTCCAAAAAGATCGGGAGGAAGAATTTTATAATCCAATTATGAAATGGTTTCATAAATTTCTTAATTGGGTTCTTATTCCTAAAAACCCAACACCTATAATAGAGGATAGAGGGAATTTTTCTTCCTCACTAAGAATTTGGTTGGAGTACTTGGTTTAGTTATATAATAATTCACAGATTTTACATAAGGAATTTATGGGTAGATCGGATGCTAAAAGATAACCAAAAATGAAGGCATGAAAGGTTTGTATATTTTAAAAATAACAAACTGCATACATGTTTGCTATAATAAAAAACACAAATTAAATATCATTATTTAATTTATATTTTAAACGATCATAATAGTGGAGTGTTTAATTTCATCCTTAAATATGAGTTATAATCCTTAAATGATTCAAGGGTTCAATCCTCATGATTTTGGAATTTAAAATAGTTAAATATGCATTTATGGGTTGATCTATAAAAAATGAAGAGATAAAATAAAAAAAATAGGGCAAAACATTACCCTTATACATGGAGTATGTGTTGTGTAAGGGTAACTTGGTTTTACCCTTATACAGTGGGTCACCATTGCATTGGATTTAGAAAAGTAGGGGTACCCTTATGAAACCTTAGGAAAATACCCCATACCATTATTTAGCGATACACTTACCCTTACGTAACCCTGGCTACCCTTACGTGGCATTCATCTTACCATTATGAAACACCCATATGCAAGCTAGTACCCTTACACAAGCCTTGAGTTTCCCTTAAGCAACATCCTTACATGAGCGGTTACCCTCACTTAGCATGATGGTACCCTTACACAATTCCCTTACACGAGCATATTACCCTAAGTAAGTGATAAGATAAGCCTTATATAGCACATGGCTACCCTTCTGCAATGTCACCCTTACCCTTATGTAATGCTTGATCTAGGGGTTACCCTTAAATAGCGGCCAATTTTCCCTTACGTAACCCTTATAAAAATAGTGTTACCCTTACATAGGTTCTATTATACCCTTACATAGCTCTTAGATGACTCCATTACCTTAAAATAGCCAAGGAAACCCCTTTTTTACCTTTACATAAGAACTTTTAACACACCTTTACACTTACATAAAACTATAAAACTTAAGTAAGGGTATTTTTTTTTGAAAATTTATATTTTCATATAAAAACACTTATAAAGTAAAAAACCAAAAGTGTTACACATGGGTTTTATTTTTGTCTTGGTTTCAACTCGGGTCAAGTTTCGGGTGAGTCCCTATTTAAATTTTTGTGTTTTATTTAGAAAAATGCATGTTTTGGGCTTGGCGGTGTTAGGCACACGGGAAGAGCATGGTTGAGAGACCATGCGGCTATGCCCTAGTCACCGCATGGCCCACCAAGTATGCAGGATAAATTAAAAAGTTAAATAAATAATAAAATGAAATTGAATGAAAGTTAAAATTAAATAAGTATAAAAAATTAGAATTGTTGTTTAAATAATAATAATAATGATAATATTTTTTCTGTTAAGGATAATAATATTATTATTATTAGAGGAACTGTTATTAAAACTAAAATGATAGTTATTATTATGATTATTAAAAAATTTATTAATATTATTATTATTAAGAATGAAATAAATTTTGTAAATAATTTTAACATTATATTATCATTATTATTATCATTTCTATTATTACTATTATTATTATTATTATTATTTGGTTATTAGTTTTATTTTTATTTTATTTAGTTATTTTTTATTTTTTTGGGCTAGGGTTTCCTTTTTTGTTTTTTCCTCTTTCTTCTCCCTCCCCCTTAGTTGTACGGTGTGACCCCCACCCTCTCCCTACCTCTCCACAACATGGTGCATCTCCCCTACACAGTCTGGAAACCTCCTCCTCCTTCTGGAATGGTTCTCCGGTGTCTCTCCCTCTTTCTGACGGCCACCTTCAGTCAGCCAGTCTCTGGTGCGCACGACCTCCATACCGCTGTATCCCACCATCATGGCTCCCTATCGTTGCACCTCTGTTATGGCGACCCGCCCTTACCTTCATCCAGCTCCCCCTACTAGCATAACCCCCACGGTGCAACCCGAACCATCCCTCCCTTACTGCCTTGTTCTGGTGCGCACCCATAGTCATGCTCCACCTGGGTTGCACACACCTCTTTGGCTAACCCGCCTCCAACCATCCCCTGTTTCAGAGCACATCCCTCTGGTAGTCTCATTCTCTCCTTGGGTTGGAGTTATTCTTTATCTAGGGTTTATTTAATGTTTATCCTTTGTTTTGGGTTCAATTTTGGTTGAGGAGGGTTAGATTCAGCTTCTAGAGCATGTAGTTGAGGTGAAAACAAGATCTCACACCGGTCTCAGACGTGATTTTTCATTCCACCTTGGTTTTGAGGTAAGCTTTTATATTATAAAATTGTTTATCACCCTTTAATTAGGGTCTTTATTTGTTTTAATGATCTAATCATTGATTTATAGTTTGTTGGACCTTTATCATATCACTTCGGTAGTTTTTTTTTTCTTTGTTGTTAATCTTTTCTCAATTTATAATTAGGGGGTCTGTAATTTGTGAGCCTCTAGAAATTAATTTTGAGTTCCTAGTATTTTACCTTTAGTGTGTTAACCTTAATGTGGTGTTTTTGAGTCTTGATTTTTATTGTAGTGGGTTTTGAAACATCTTTTAGGGCACGCACGTATATGCTTAGGTGTGTGTGTCCTCTGTGTACGTATTCCCTCGTGGAATGGGGAATATGTGCATTGGATTAAGGATGTATGTATATATATATATATATATATATATATATATGAAAGTATGTGTGTGCAAGAGGGTAGCAGAAAATTCTATTTAGGAATCATCAAGAGGTGAAATGTCCAACTTGGTTCTCCTTTGGGGTAGGATCCCCTGGCATTGCCCCTTTAAATTTGGAAAATCTTTTGATTTCTTACATGTTTCACATTCATTGAATATTAATTAATTATTTTTTATTTTTAGAATAACTTTTTTAGTAGAAATTATATGGTTTTGGTAGAGAATCATTGTTTTGGCTAGTAGTTTTTACTCACTTAATTGATTTGGCATGTTTTATGATTAATTAGTTTGGTGTGTATTCTGTTTTGATATGTTGTGGGTGTGTGTTTATTCATAAATGAGGTTTCTAGATGGGTTTTGTGTGTTTAAAGTTGCGGGTTACCCTTTAACATTGTTTTATAAAATTTTGAATGGTTTATTAAATAATGTGAGTGGTGTGAATAATGTTTTGGAAATGTTTAGAGGTGTGTGTGATTTTAAAAGTGGATTTTAATGTGTGATGCATTTTTTTCAAGTTGTGAACACCAAGTCTTTTCTCTAAATGGCATGATTGGATATTTAAAATGACTAGTGAATTATTATGGAAGATTTTGTTTTTATAAACACATTTTTGAAGTTCAATGTAGCAATTTAAGTCTTTAAATAGGTTCTGAACATTAAGTTCTTAGTGGTATATGCTCCTTTTTACCTTGTAAATGGGTTCTTGATTTTTAATGGTGGGATGGATTGTCTAGATTGGTTTCCAAATATTTTTTTGGTTACAGAAGTGGTTAGTGTATGGTATTCTATGAAATAAATTGTTTTTTGTGAAAATGATGGAAATCCCATTTGGAACTTTCGTATACATTGTGTGTTTTAAATTGACTTTAAAAATGTGCTTACTTTTTGGTGAATTCTTGGTCTAAAGTCCCATTTAGAATTTTTAAATGGACTTTGGAAAAACCCTTCTTGGGTTGGGACCATTGCCTAGTTGTTGATTCATGAGATTGGAGCATCCTTAGTATGGGACCTCCCTTGTGCAATAAATGTTTGACAGAAAGGGACCACCCTTGAGGTGGTCTAGGTGGTGTCAATTGGGTGATGTGTATATTTATATATGTGACTTGTTACTTGTAATGTTTGGAACACCCCCTTATGAACATATCATGGGAACCTAGTATAGAAAATAGGTTTACTGAGAACAATTGATGCACTAGTTAGATTTTTCACTGCTAATGGCCCATAGTAGGGGAATGTTTTTGTTATTATTGCTTTGGGGTTCGGCCCCTCGGTCAAACCATGTAGGGCGAAGATCGGGTATTTGGGTGTTCTGAAATCATCGAGTAGAGAATGCCTTCAGGATGAGTCACATGTATTAGTATGTTCTGGTTCTCCTCTGAGTTGTTAGGTCTTCTCCTGTTCTTCTGATAGTAGTACCTTTAGTGCCATTACCCTCACTATGTGGAACCGTGATCATGTGTTTAGTTTTGGTGCTCTTTTGGTAAATTGTTAATGTGTGTTTTTGTCAAAAAGGATTTCAAGAAGAAAATTTTTGGGAAGAAAAAATACCCTCTTCTCTCTCTCTTTTAAGAAAAATAAGTTTTTATTATTTGGTTCTCTTTTACTTTTTCCCTTGAGCCTTATTTTAAAATAAGAGGGAAATTAATTATTTATGTTTGTTTTAAAATGAAAAGTGTGGGAAATCCTATGTTTATATTTTTTATTTCAAACTTTTTAATCAATGTTTTCTTTATTTAAAGGGTGTGCATTGGGAATAGATTAGTCGGGACTACCTAATGAGTTTTAATACTCACTCCTATATCATGTTTCTTGTTTTTATACTTGGTGCAGGTTTTATCTTAGTTCATATATCCTTGGGTGATTTTTGGTTTTGGTATCAGAGAGTAACCCACGGGGTTATGTGGAGTCTTAGTTGTGGAAAAGTTATTAATGTTGTTGGTCATTCTTCCCTTTCCTGTCGTTTATTTATCTTTATTTGTTTTCTATTTTATTTCTACTACTTAATTTATTTTCATTGGGTGAAATCATTCCCATTTGTACTCTGTTGATGCCCTGGCACTTATCACTATACCGAGAGGATTGGGAATGCCTCTTGGGCCTTACCATGGATCAACTCAGGTGATCAGTTCAAGATCGACCTGGGTTGGTTCATGAAAAAATGGTATCAGAGCAGGTCGACTCTTAAGTGGTCCTTGCTTATCAGAGCACCCATCATTATTTATGGTTTTCATAGTATGAGTAGGATTTTTAGGCTTGAGGTGTAGGAATGGGAAGGACGTCATGAACCCTCGCTCATTCTGAACCTCGGGTTACCATGGGATATCCAGACTTGTTGGTGTCCTTTGATTATTGTAATTTTTTTATGTTGGGAAATGAAAAGGGAATTGGAAAAGTATCCCCAAGATCTCATATGTCCTGAAAATCCATGTGGATCCGGGATATTTCCCTAGACTACTCTCCATGACAGTGGCATGACAAGCATATATCCGCCAACCAAGTGTCTGAGTCACCCACTAACACTTTTTCCCCTTGTAGATTGTTTGAGTTTTCCTTCATTCTAAAATTTGTTTTGAAAAACTCCGTTTGGTCCAATGGACCAATTTGGTTAGTTCCTTGGTTTCTCCTCATTAGCTAGAGTGCGCCCCCATTAAGAATTAATGAATTTTTAGAATGTGGTCATGGGTGACCTTCCTAGTGGTAAACCCTCTAGTTTATCAATGAAAGGAGTTCCATATTGGAATTTGGAACTCAAATATACCTCTTTACTTTTTTCATCTAAAAGGATCCTCTCATAGTGGAAGCTTGGTGGTGAGTTGGTCGTAAGAGGTTATTATGGCCATTTTCAAGAATTGGGTGCTGGTTGGGACCTGGGTTAAGATCTCATTCCCTGTAATGTTCCCTTTGGTTATAGAGATCATGTTTGGTGGTGTCTGACAGTGTTGTATTCTATTTTAAATTCAATGGTGGATGTTGTGGATCCTTTTTGGGACTTTTTTTTGACAAAAGCATATCCTTCCTTCGAGAGTTCTGATCTTATCGGTTCTGGATGAAAGTGTTTCCCCTTGTATCCCTTCTATCATTTCTCCCTATTTGAAGTGAAAATGTTGATGTATCTACATCTTTTAAGTCCCTATCATGGTAAATATCTATGTTGAGGAAAAGGGGTATTGGGATGTGTTGGGGCCTATTGGTTCGCCCCGGAATGTGGTGTGGTTACTTGTGGCACTAGAAGGAGAAGTGTTGTTTGGGGGTTTCTAAAGGATGACTGTGAGGAAAGAGATGCTTCAAACATCATATCTCCAGCCATAGGTCCCGGAGTGAAGTTGGCACATAGTTAGGACCCCCCCCCCCATGGTGTAATAGATCTTATTCTAACATATGTCTTCTGTTTGGTTTGGAGTTTCACTAATCAGGTCCCTTGTGGTGGGGGATTTGGTGTACGAAAATCCCCCAATTTTTCTGTGTTGGTATGTGATAATCATTCAAGATGGTCAGTTCTTATGGTGGGGAGACCCATAGTGTATATTGTAGAGTTACCCCTGAATTAGTTATGTGTTAGCCTGTTTTTTATGGTGGGGAGTTCGTTCAAGCCTCCCTGTGATAATACCTTAGTTCCATTCCTGGTATTGGTTGGTGGTGGGCATTCTTGTGTGGAACCACTTAATTCCTTGTTCTCCTTTTATATAAAAGGTTGGTATGTGAGGCTTCCAGCATTCGTTGGATTAAAGTTTTAATAGGTAATCATTGGATGTGGTTTAATCTCGTTTGTTGGTTTCGAGAGGGTGGTTGTGTTCTTCTTGGTGTTGATCAGGATGTTGTGTTTTAAGGCATAATTGTGGCTGGTGAAAAATGGTTGAGTTCCAATTGATTATGTTTAAGGTGTGTGTATGTTAAGGATGGTATAGGCATCATAAAAGTTTTATGTCTTTGGATCAATCAACTGGAGGTGTTTAAGATTTTGGGGGGAGGTAGCACTTAGGGGGGAGTCTGTCTCGGTCTCCAGGGTTCTTCTTGTTACCCATTAATTTGTTGGTGGTGTTTTTGTGATCACTTCGTTATCGTTCCTTGGGGGTCTCCTTGAACTATAAAGGAGTGTCAGTTTCTATTTTGGGGTTCAGCCTTGTTATGGATTTTTGGGGACAGAAAGCATTATGGTGGGGAGAATTGTCACACCTAAGTTTTATTCTTGTCTTAGTTTCAGCTCGGGTTGAGTTTCAGGTGAGTCCCTATTTAAATTTTTGTGTTTTATTTAGAAAAATGTGTGTTTTGGGTTTGTTGGCATTAGACTCATGGGCGTAGCACGGTTGGGAGACCATGTGTCTACGCCCTAGTCACCGTGCAACCCACCTGGTATGCAGGATAAATTAAAAAGTTAAATTAATGATAAAATGCAATTTAATGAAAGTTAAAATTAAATAAGAAAAAGTATAATAAAATTAAAAGTGTTGTTTAAATTATAATAAGAATGATAATATTGTTTCGATTACAGAAAATAATAATAATATTATTAGATAAATTTTTATTAAAACTGAAATGATAATTATTATTGGGATTATTAAAAATGTTATTAATATTATTATTATTAAGAATGAAATAAATGTTGTAAATAATTTTAACATTATATTATCATTATTATTGTTATTATTATTATTATTATTTTATTAGTTTTATTTTTATTTTATTTTATTTATTTATTTATTTATTGGATAGGGTTTCCTTTTTTGTTTTTTCCTCTTTCCTCTCCCTCCCCCTTGGTTGTGCGGCGCGACCCCCACCCTCTCCATGCCTCTCCACAGTGCGGTGCATCTCCCCTGTACAGTCTAGCGGCCTCCTCCTCCTACTGGCATGGATCTCCAGTATCACTCCCTCTTTCTGGAAGCCACCTCCGGCCGGCCAGTCTCTAGCACGCACAACCTTTCTCCCGCCGCATCCCATTGGCATGACTCCCTACCACCGCACCTTCATTCTGGTGACTCGCCCCTGCCAGTGGACCTACCTTAGGCTAGCCCCCCCTTTCTGTTGTAACCCCTATGGCGTGACCCGAACCATCCCCTTCTTGCTGCCTTGTTCCAGTGCGCACCCACAGCCGCACTCCACCTAGGTTGTGCGCTCCTCTCCGGCTGACCCACCTCCAGCCATCCCCTGTTTCGACGTGCAACACTCTAGTAGTCTCATTCTCTTCTTGGTTTGGAGTTATTCCTTGTTTAGGGTTTATTTAAGGTTTATCCTTCATTTTGGGTTTAATTTTGGTAGTGTAGGGTTATATTTAGTTTCCAAAGCATGCGGTTGAGGTACGAACAAGATCTTGCACCATTCTTGGCCATGATTTTTCATTCCTCCTTGGTTTTGAGGTAAGGTTTTATATCATTAAATTATTTTTCACTCTTTAATTAGGGTCTATATTTTTTTTAATGATCTAATTGTTGATTTATAGTGCGTTGGACCTTTATCATGACTCTTTGGTAGTTTTTTCCCTTTGTTTTTAATCTTTTCTCAATTTATAATTATGGGGTTTATAATTTGTGAGTCTCTAGAAATTAATTTTGAGTTCCTGGTATTTTACCTTCAGTGAATTCACCTTTCTGCAGTGTTTTTGAGTCCCTAATTTTTATTACAGTGGGTTTTGAAACATCTTCTAAGGCGCACACACGTATACTTAGGTATGCATATATATTATATATATAATCTATGTATGCATTCCCTCATGGAACAGGGAATAAGTTCATTGGATTAATAATATATATATATATATATATAATAAATTATGGGCATACAAGTGGGTAGAAATAGCTTCTATTTAGGAAGTGTCAAGAGATGAAATGTCCAGCTTGGTTCTCATTTGAGGTAGGATCCCCTTTCATTGCCCCTTTAAATTTGGAAAATATTTTTATTTCTTTCATGTTTTACATTAATTGAATATTAATTAATTTTTTTTGATTTTTAGAATAACTTTTTTGGTATCAATTAGATGGTTTTGGTAGAGAATCATTGTTTTGGCTAGTAGTTTTTACTCACTTAATTGATTTGGTGTGTTTTATGATTAATTAGTTTGGTACGTATTATGTTTTGATATGTTTTGGGTGTGTGTTTATTCATAAATGAGGTTTATGGATGGGTTTTTTGTGTGTAAAGTTGTGGGTTCCCCTTTAGAATTATTTTATAAAATTTTAAATGGTTTATTAAATAATGTGAGTGGTGCGAATCAGGTTTTGGAAATGTTTAGAGGTGTGTGTGATTTAAAAAGTGGATTTTAACGTGTGATGCATTTTCATCAAGTTGTGCACACTAATTATTTTCTCTAAATGGACCAATTGGATCTTTAAAATTAATAGTGAATTATTATGTATTAGTTTTTTTTATAAACACATTTGTGAAGTTCAATGTAACGATTTAAGTCTTTAAATAGGTTTTTCACATTAATTGCTTAGTGGTATATGCTCCTTTAGACCTTGTAAATAGGTTCTTGATTTTTAATGGTTGGTTAGAGTGTTGAAACAGGTTTCCAAATATTTTATTGGTTGTTAAAGAGGTTAGCGTATGGTATTCTATGAAATGATTTGTTTTTGTGAAAATAATGGAAAGAATGTTTTTCACTTTCGTATACCTTGTGTTTTTTAACTTGAATTTAAAAATGCACTTACTTTTTGGTGAATTATTGGTCTAAAGGTCTATTTGGAATTTTGAAATGGAATTTGGAAACCCTTCTTGGGGTGGAACCCTTTTCTAGTTGTTGATTCATGAGATGGGAGGGTCCTCGGTATAGGACCTCCCTTGTGCAATAAATGTTTGATGGAAAGGGACTACCCTTGAGGTGGTTGGGGTGGTGTCGGTTGGTTGATGTGTATATGTATATATGTGACTTATTACTTGTAATGTTTGGCACACCCCCTTACGAACATAGCATAGGAACCTAGCATAGCAAAGAGGTTTACTGATAATGATTGTTGCATTAGTTAAATTGTGCACTGTTAGTGGCCCATAGTAGGGGAATGTTTTTGTTATTATTGTTATGGGGTTGGGTCCCTCGGTCAGTCCAGGTAGGGCAATGATCAGGAATTTGGTCATTATAACATCATTGGGTAGGTCATGACTTTGGGATGAGTCACATGTATTAGTATGTTTTGGTTCTCCTCTGATTTCTTAGGTCTTCCCATGTTCTTCTGATACTAGTACCTTTAGTGCCATTTCCCTTAGTATGTGGAACTGTAATCTTGTGTTTGGTTTTGGTTCTCTTTTGGTAAATTGTGAACATGTGTTTTTGTTAAAAGGTATTTCAAGAAGAAAAGTTTTGGGAAGAGTGAATACCCTCTTCTCTCTCTCTTTTAAGCAAAATATGTTTTTCTTATTTGGTTCTCTTTTAATTTTTCCCTTGAGCCTTATTTTAAAATAATAGGGCAATGGATTATGTCTGTTTATTTTAAAATGAAAAGTGTGGAAAAGCCTATGTTTATATTTTGTAGTTCAAACCTATTAATCAATTTTTTCTTTATTTAAAGGGTGTTCATTGGGAATATATTAGTTGGGCCTACCTACTGAGTTTTAATACTCACGCCTATATCCTGTTTCTTATTTTTAGCCTTGGTGCAAGTTTCAGCTTGGTTTGGATCGTCTTGGGCGATGTTTGGTTTCAGTATCGAAGAGTAACCCAGAGGGTTACATGGATTCTTAGTCATGGACAAGTTAATTGTATTGTTGGTCATTTTTCCCTTTCCTATCATTTATTTATCTTGCGTTGTTCTATTTTATTTCTACTACTTAGTTTATTTTCATTGGGTGAAATCATTCCAATTTGTACTCCATTGATTCCCTGGCGCTTGTCACCAGCCTTGGAGGATCAGGAAAGCCTCTCGAGCCTTACCACAGATCAGCACGGGTGACCGGTTCAGGGTCGACCTAGGTTTGTTCATGACAAAAAGGGGGTTTTACTATATTTTAAAAATTAATAATATTATAATTCTCCCCCTTTAATAACTTCTCATCCTAGAGAAGTGTCTTTAGTGGTCTTGATCGAATAACTTAGGCCACTGAGCTTGAAAATCAGACTCCCTCTCTCATGACTCCTCCTGAATTTGTTTATTATTCCACCAAATCCAAACAAGTGGTACCAACTTCCCTCATATGACTTTTTTATCTGGTCTAAAATATTTATCAGAAACTCCTTGTAAGATTCATCTAGCTTTAACTCAACATCCCCATGGTTTATGACTTGCATAGAATCAACCATATACCTCTAGAGTTGAGGTATATGAAACTATTCATGCATAATTTGGTATTAAGAAGGAAGATCCATATGGTAAAACACTATCCCAACCTGCTCAATGATCTCGGAGGGTGTGTTAGCTCACCCTAATTCCTCAGACGTTGATGGCCTAAGTAGGGAGTCACTCTCATGAAAACCTGATCACCCATAGCGAACTCCAATGGTCTTATCCTACTATTGACATGTGATATTTGTTTACTTTGAGTGGTGATCAACCCATTCTGAATCAGTTTCACTCTCTCAACAGTCCCCTGAACCAAATTGGCCTCCAAAACTTTTGCTTCACCTTCCTCATGTTAACAAAGTGGTGAATGACATGACCTCCCATAAAGATCCTCATAAGGTTCCATCTGAATCAAAGTTTGGTGACTGTTTTTTTATGTGAACTAAAACAATGTTATATGATCATCTAATTCTCCAAAAAAGTCTATAATACAAAATCAAATAATATAATTTAGTATGTGTATAGTCCACTCAGACTGTACATCTGTCTAAGGATGGTATGTTGTTCTCAATCTCATCTAATTCCCTAGAGATTTCTACAAGCCTTTCTAAAACCATGATGTAAAATATGAATCTCTGTCAGATATAATTCTCAAAGAAACTTTATTTAAGCGTATGATATCATGGGAATAGATATTTCCCATCTCAACCACTGAGTGAGTCCCTCTAATTAGTAAGAAGTGGGAAACCTTCATCATCCAAACGAAATTCACCCAGACATCATCATAACTCCTCAGGGTCCTGGGTAACCCCATCACAAAGTTCATCATAATGTCCTCTCACTTTCACATGGGTGCAGAAAGTGGTTGGAGAAAACCACTAGGATGTTGGTGCTTGACCTTCACCCTCTAGTAGGTAAGGCATCGAGAAACAAACCCAGCAATATCCCTCTTCATCCATAGCCACTAAAACTTTATCATAAAATCATGGTACATCTTCATTGAACTAGGATGTACTACCCATATAGAGTTATGGAAGTACCTCATATGATTCTCTCTGATGAATGTAGAGACTAATAATCACTCATGTATAAGGATCACATCATTATCTCTCAATGAAAACTCAGGTATCGAATCACCTATAGTTAGTTGTTCCTACATCATAGCACACTTGGAGGTGGTCTCCTATCCATCCTTTTTCTGGTCTACCAGAGAATATATGACAACTAGTAGAGCACAAATCATCAGTTTCTAATCCACATAAGCATCCATAATCTATTCATCTAACAAGCTCATCAAACGACACTTTTCCTCTGAAGGCTTCTCGCTAAGCTTATGCTCCACTTGAACCATACATACAAGAGAATATGTTGCAAAATCACCTTTACCATGAGCATAAATCGTCTCAAATTTGAACATCTAAAGATACTTTACCCATCTCCTTTACCTTAGATTCAGTTCCCCATTTTTGATAATATAGTGAAGTCATATGTGGTCACTATAGACAACAAACCTCTAATTTAAGAGATATTGTTTCCAATACTTCAGAGCATGGACCATAGATGCCATCTCCAGATCATGAGTGGGATAGTTCCACTCATGGAGTTGTATCTTTCATGAACTATAAGATTTTATCTTCTCTCTCTACATCAATATCACTCAAATACCAATGTCTAGTGCATCATAGTAAACTACATATTTGGTCTCAGGATTGGGAAGTATTAGTACTTAAGATATATTCAACCTCCTCTTCATCTTAAGAAAAGATTATTCACACATGCATGACCACTGGAACTTCACTCCCTTCTTCGTCAGTGTAGTCATGGGTTCTAATAATTTGGATAAATTTTGTATAAAGATTCAGTAATATCATGGTAATCCCAAAAAACTTATAATCTTGAACACATTTCAAGGATTTATTAAGTTCATCACTGCATCCACTTTCTCTTAGTCTATAGATATACCTATATTAGACCCCACATGCCCTAAAAAAACCACCTCATGTATCCATAACTCACACTTCAATAACATATTGTAAAGTTAATGTGATCAAAGTGTATTTATGACTATCTCAAAATATTTGGAATTATGTTCTAGTAAAGGTGAGTAAATGAGGATATCGTCAATAAACTTTGTGATGAATGATTTCAGGTAAGAAAGATATTATTTATGAGATCCATGATCACTATTGGTGTATTGTTTAAACCAAATGAAATGACCAGATAATCATACAGTCCATACCTTCTCCATAATTCCATCTTCAAAATTTCCTCCTCTCTAACCCATAGTTGGTGATATCCTGATTGAAAATAAATCTTATAGAACCAATAGACTTGGCATAACTAATCTAAAAGGTTGAGATATTGGGAAAAGGATATTGGTTCTTCACCATCACCTGATTAAACTTTCAGTAATTGAAACAAAGTCAAATACTATCATCTGCCTTCTTAAAGAATAACGTAAGTGCACCCCATAGAAAAGTACCTGACCTGATGAATCCCTTTTTCTATAAGTCGTCAAGATGAAACTTGAGCTACTTTATCTTAGTTGGCACAATATGATAATGTGGTATCCAAAATGTTTTCTTACCCAACACAAGCTCTATCTCAAAGTCCACTCCTCTATTAGGAGGAATTCATGTGATGTCGTCCGGAAAAATTTCCTAATAGAGATCCATGACTGGAGGAAAAGTCAATGGGGTTGTCACTAATACTAATGAGAGATCAAATCCTTCCACCTATGTTGTGATTTTCCTTCACTGACTCAAGTATGGACCAAATCAACCTGCTCCTAGTTCCCACTCCTTGATCATCATGAACTTCTCTCCCTTCAGCAAATTGAATGACACACATCTATTATAACAATCAATGTGAACTCATAAGATGGTCAATCAATCCATGCCAATAATTACATCATAGGTATTTATCTCTAGAATCATGAAGTTATACATATTTACATAGCCGACAATGACTATAGGACACTCTGGGAATAACTAGAGATAATCTACTTTCATGCCCAATGGTGTATCAAAGAAGACTTAATCAGAGGATAACTTGACTGGTGAGTCAAGTAAAGTAACTAATTTGTGAGATACAAAATAATGGGAATCGAAAATATTGAACAAGGAAGTAGATAGAGTGGATGTGATCAAGATCGTACCTTTAACAGTAGATGGTCCCTCAACACTATCTACTGGAGTCTGATCCGCTGCATAGATATGGACTTCCTTAGTTCTGCAACCCTACCATTGAGATGCATGTCCAATATGAGTTTTTTGTTGAGGAAAATATCTAGATACCTAGAGTCCTGGTTGTGTCTACATTGACCCCATATGAATTTCCAACCTCATGTATCTATGAAAAAACTTCCGGTGATATCCCATTTTTTCATACTATCGGTACTTGCTCTGAGGTGTCGAGTAGGCCCTACGATAGTGACCAATCTTCCCATAATTGAAGTATTATGGGTCACCTCTTAAGGGGATTTAATAGACTGAACTCCACTACACCTAGATGCCACTACTCTGATGCATGTCTCTAGAATTCCTCTTTTATCCATTGGAATAGGTACTCATGATAGTAGGAGGAGGTCCACCCATCTGAGTAGTGAAGGGTAGAAAAAGACCAGTTTCTCAACCCTAATCCAAGATCCTATTGATGGTTAATGCCTTACATATGAACTCTTGGTATGAAGATATGTTGATTCTCCTGACCTATAGTAATATGTCAGGGTGAAGTTTGATCTCAAACTTCCTATCCCTCTAAGAATCATTCATGTCCATAAGAGATACAAAGCATAGAATCTTTGTAAAATGAGAAGAGTAAGAAGTTGTCATATTGAAACCCTATTATGGCTCTATGAAATCCTACACTTAGTTAAGATTCAGTTTATTAAGAAATAAATCCCCATGGAACAGGTCCTTAAATCCCTCTTATGTGATACCCTCACATCATCCAGCTTATCCCATGACTACCCACCAATTCCTGAAAAGTTCCTACAGCATGAAAGCTTCTAGTTTTACCTTCCTGCTAGCCAATATTTAGAGGATTTTGGAGCTGAAAATCCCTATCATAGTCGACCACAAATCACATTGGAAAGGAACCTAGCTAGGGTGGGCTGATCACTTAAGTTACCAGAGCATGTTTTGGAACATGTTCTAGAGCACCTTCCTACTCCACTAGCAATACCACCAAACATCTATGAGGTGACATCTCCTATAACATAAATAACATTAAGAATATACATAGACCCCAATGAGTCTAAGGGTTCACATAAGGTTCTCCAAAGAGTCTACCCATAACCTAAGGTATACCCCTCCTAAATCTAACCCTAGTTTCAATACCGACATATTAGTCACAATCATCATATATATACTAACACAACATCATGATTAGTTCAACTAATTAATTCCATATAAAGATATATCATAACAGTATGGAAAAATATATATATATAACACAATCAAAGAAACTATCTTGAACAAATATTACTATTAAAGGAATTATATTAAAGAACTGTTATAAAATAAAAAACATGTATATATATGGCATGTGGACCTATGTGCCTAGTCATGGTGCTTGAATGCACCCAAAACCTCATAAAATGGTAACAAAATCCCATACATGGTAACTCAGAGGTTTGTTACACATGTGTTGGTGAGGAAAACAACAACTACCATACTTGAGTTTCACAAAAATATCTCATTTTGACCATGTCATGGGTTAGTCCAAAAAGAAAATAAGAACTATTTCACTGATATCACTTTGTAACACCCTAACCTGAACCATTAGGTTTTTGTCAGAGGGACACATGACCACATGTGTGCCTCCCTATATGCAAGATGTTCCTAACTAGAAGTGAAGTTCTAAGTCGGTCAGTGGGGAGACTATACCATCAATATCATGTCATAGCACAAATAAATAAAAAATAATAATAAACAATATAATGATCATAGTATCATGTGGATACTAAATAATAAAAGGGCATACATGTCATATAGGAATAGTAGCTCCCAAAATAGTAATACAAACAAGAATGTAGAGTATATAAAAACAAATAAATAAAATAGTGGGGTCCTCTAGAGTCTGTCCCGGTCTGCTACTAGCTCCATGCTCTTATTATTATACATCCACTATAGGGAAATTTCCCTTTATTGGATCCCTCATCATGAAATCCACAAATTCACTGAAATGATCAAGTAGGGTGTGAGTACAAGACTCAGTGGGACACCAAAAATTCATCCTTAATAAGTGTTCCCAAGTAAATAAGTGTATTACCTAAATTAAAAATAAAGGTATAAACAATAAAACAATCCAAAACCAAGCATTCATGTGCTAACCAATCCACCAAAATTCTTGACTATACCAACTTCGGTTCCATGTTGGAAGAAATGACAAGTTATTAGAAGTAATAAATTATTATCCATAAGGCTAATAATCATGCTACTTGTCATTGTGTAAACATACTACTAGTCATTCATTAAACATAAAGTGGGCCATTTTCTTAGCATTCACTATACATCAAGAGATACTTGACATCTTCTAGGCATCGAGTAATATTATCCTTGAAATCTTCTAGGAATCGAGTAACATTATCCTTGAAATCTTCTAGTAATCGAGTATATCACATGACATCCATGAGGAATCTTTATATCCCTACCCTATTCTTAGGTCCATTATCACAAGTCACGTACACTCCCCCTCTAAGGGATAAACATGTCACGACGGTCCACCTGCCTTTGTCTCTAAGAACAATACCACAAAGGAAAACATAAATGGGTATAACATAAAAGAAATCATAGAATATCTCATAAGTAAATTAGAAACATACAATATATTTTATCAACAACGAACATGAATAAACAAACTACATACGTACTCTTGGAATCAAGTATCATATAAGGTTCTCATGGGCTATGCACACACCCAAATGTGATCATAATCAAGAAATACTATCAAGTATGCCAACATGAGTGTTATATCATGGTAATAAGTGTATAATAGGGCCCCAAAAAGGAAATAAAGTTCCTACTTGAAATTAATTGATGTCAATGTTAATGATAAACCACCCTGTGTGGTTTGAAATATGGAGTAGAAACCAAGAACACCTCCTTAATGTATTATTATTGTAGTTGTTGACACACCAAGGTTTAAGGTTTTTCAACGAACTCTAGAATGTATTCTAATAAATTTATTTCAAATAGATATAAAATATCACATGTGATTACAAATTCTCTCTCCTAGATAATTTTCCAAATTATCAAAAAATATTCCAATGCATGTGCTAGAAATTTCTTCCTTAAAGAATAATAATAAAACCACGTGAAATATTATCTATCTCTCTACAAAAATATACATGTGATAATCCTTTATTATTATTCTTTGATATTCCAAGATAATAATTCTTTTATTATTATTTATAATCCATGATAATAATTCTTTTAACATCTTTGATAACTTCTAGATTATTATCATTTTGGAACTATTTATACTTAATTTTCCAGAATCTCAAATGGAAGAATTTCATAATCCGGTTATGAAAGGATTTAATTAATTTCTTACCTAGGATTTTATTTTAGAAAACCCAACACCCAAAATAGAGGATAAAGGGTGTTGTTCTTCCTCACTAGGAATATAGATGAAGTACTTGGTTTAGTCGTAAAATACATTATAGATCTTATGTAAAGAAACATGAATATATTTAATTTTAAATAAATCTAAAATATAAAAAATGATAAAATTTAAAAACAAAAATATCTATATGAATGTAATACCTAAGAATAAATATATTCTCAATTGAAAAATTATAAAAAGAACCTTTTAAACAAAGCTAAAATCCCATTGAATATTAAAAAATTAGGATATACCAACTAAAAACTCAGTTTTAGAGACCTTATAGACCTTTTAGAACTCAAAAAAATAGTTACTGGGGTGCCTCTAATATTAACACAATGTAGATCTCTTTACAGATTTCGATTTGATATGTGGTAGAACCCAAACAAACACTCGTATCAAAAGTTATGACCATTTGAAGTTCATGTAATGTTTTCAACTTATCTTATATCATTCATTAGTATATTGAATTTTTATGTCATCCAATTGTTATTGAATGATTATTACTTGATAATAATTAGAAAATTATTAATTGATATTATTTTATAATTATTTTAAGTCATTTTTCACTAAATATCTTTTATATTAAGTGTAAATGCATATTTGGTCTTCTATAAATCATATTTAATAAAAAATATTATATTCATATTAATATAAATATTTTTATATATTAATATATAATTTTTAATGATATATATGTATATTTATTTATTTATTTATAAAATATACCTTTAATCAGTTCTAAAAAAGAAATGATAATTGGTAGCTTTTATCAGTGCTAAAATAAAAGTGTCACATGCTAAAAACAAATAAAATGAGGTTTGATTATCATGAAATTCTGGAAAAATGATTTTCAATTCTTTTGGGATATGTATGGATGAATCACATTCCATTCTGGTTCACAATGTGGAATTACTAAAAGCGCATGTTTTCAATTTAAAAGTGATATTTTAGTTAAAAATATGCATCACATAGTCAAAACTAAGAAAACATGTTGTAACTTTCATGAAACCATAGGATGGTGATTGTTGATTCATTTTTTAAATGTATGCAGAAAAGACACGTCATTCTGTCACGTCATCAGGTAAGAATGGTGTAAAGTGTATTTTTTTATTTATAATTAGTTTTAAATTTTTTAAGTATTATTAATAATATACATATTGGTTTCCCCCTACTAGGGTGCCTCGGTGATGGGTTGTTTGCTTGACTTCCTAGAGGTTATGGGTTCGATTCCCACTGGTTGGACATAAGGTTCATAATGACTCACTGAAAATATTTAACTTGTTGTGTTTTCATGGTTGGTGGTAGTTTTACCCTACTTTAAAGGAATAATGAAGTATGAAAATAGTGGCCTTGGTCCAGCTTGTGGGGGGTCATAATTGGAATTCTTAATGCTTGTATTCAGGGGTGAGGGTTTATGTACAAAATAATAATAATAATAATAATAATAATGGTTATTATTATCTATATATGTATTTTGATTCAATTATAGGAATATTTATTTGATATGTTAAAATTCAAAAGATTGTAGATGATTCATCAAAATGGTCTTCTTCAAGTGATGTGGTCTTTGTTTGATTATGTAATTTATTTGTTTGTAATTGTTGTAACCATAACCCATATGTTTTTAATATAAAAATTTTTATATAATAAAAGTGACTCCTTTATCAATTTTATGTATGTAAACTTTTGGATGGAAATTTTTACTTATTCTCTCGCATTATCCCCTTCCCACCCTCACATTAATTTTATTTATTTATTTTGGAATTCATTTTTTGTTATATTAATATTACCTTTGTACATTTTATTACATTTAGGGGTGTCCATGGGTCAGGTTGGGTCGGGTCAAGGGTGTTTCTGGCCCCGACCTGACTAAAAAAGATCGGGTCGGGTTGGGTCGGGTCATATGTTTCATGAGCAGCTGACCCGACCCAACCTAACCCGCGGGGCTCGGGTTAAGTGATGCATGGACAAAGGTCCTGACCCAACCCAACCCATTGTGGGTCGAGACAGTTCAGTTCGGATTAAGCGAGTTATATATATCAGACCCATACCCAACCCGATGGATCCAGACCCAACCCGATGGATCTAGACCCAGACCTAACCCAACCTAATGTGCAACATCCAAAAATGAAAGAATCCAAAATATATAATATTTCTTCTTGAAAAATACAGGCATCCAAAATCACTCTAAAGTTTCCAAATGCATGTTAATGCCTAATATTTCTAAAATTCCTAATCTTTATAAAATGCAGGAATCCAAAATCACTCTAAAGTTGTTAAGGACAAGTTCTTGACAGACACGATAATGCCTAAGCTTTCTTCTTGAAAACCTAGTGCCCTAAAAAATCATGAACTAAAACACATGATCTAATGAATAAGATCAAAGTCACCTTTGATTCATACCAGTGAATCTTTTGAACCCAACAACTGGACCACCAAATTAGTGACATTCCAATACGAGGAAACAGAGTGATCAACACAAGTGTTTTCTCCCATGTTTAGATCTAGTTCCTTGTATTTTTTTCAA
The DNA here is from genome assembly GCA_963277665.1 of Viscum album. Taxonomy (NCBI): domain Eukaryota; kingdom Viridiplantae; phylum Streptophyta; class Magnoliopsida; order Santalales; family Viscaceae; genus Viscum; species Viscum album. The sequence continues at coordinate 793,648,143 of OY728126.1, read as the reverse complement.
TGAACTCATTGAAATAATATTTATCGAGCTTGTTAAAAATTTCTACCCAATAATTCATTTCATTCTCTGTCATTCCAAGTATCTATTCCTTTTCATTGTTTCATTTTTCAAAAAATAAACTTAATCTGAAATAATATGCCCATTGAAAAAACTATACTAAATGTGAATATGAGAATAAAATGCATAAATGTAGCAAAATAGTGGACCACTATCAATGATTTTTACATTTTTCACTGTTGTATTTTTAAAATAGTGGGTTCCAACAGCAATGTAAATATTAGCATAAAATGTAGCAAAATCAAAAAATGCAATGATACAGAAAAATAAAAAAAATATAGAGAAACAATACAACAATACAGAAAAATAAAAATACAGATAATTAGTAAGGCCACAACTCTATAAATCTGAGCATAAAATATTAAACAAATCCAATAACCAAACAAAGAAACAGTGGCATCCAATTATAAACACAACAAAGCATACAAGGGAAGAAAACATGTAGTACCCCCAATTTTTGGTGCGTAACCCTTTATTTGTGTTTTTATGGATATAAAGTATAAGGGGGAAATATGGGAGAGTTTTGTTAACTTTAAATAAGTTTTGGGGGATAAAGGAGAGGTGCATGAGCTGCGCATGGTTTATCTAAACCGTGCAGACATCCTAGGAGAAACTGTGTGCAAAAGCAGGTTTGAGATAGAGAGATTCAGCATGTTGTGCACATGGTTAAGGAGACCGTGCAAGGAGGCCATGTGAGGGCCTATCTAGATAGTAGATAACACACATTTAGTGCATGATTTGTCTAACAGTTCAAACTAACTGTGTGCGTGGTTAAAGTGAGATCCTAAATAAGTGGATCTCACACGTTTTTGCCTCTAACTTGCTCTTTTTTTCTCCCAAACAGACCTAATTCAACATTTCTCTCCATTGAAGGTTATGTAAGCTCTCACAATCATTTTGGAACCGATCATGAGCCCTTCCTTGGCATTTTCAAGCTCGATTCTCACGGTAAGTGATGTTCTTCATTGTTCATGTCTCGTTTCTTTGATCTACTTCTCTTATCCTCTTTCTTTTTCAGATCTACGCCTATTATGGGTAGATATATGTTGGTGGATTCCAAATATTATGATATTTGGGTTCTTTAATGGTAGGATAAGAGATCTAAGGCTGTTTTGGGGAGTTTCAACACAGTTGCATGAGCATTCTTTGTCCGTTGTCGCTTTTCATCAAAACCTTCGAGGTATGTGGCATCACTCTCATCTTCTCTTTCTAGAATTGATTTTCTTAGTTTTAAATTGATTAAATTGTATAATATTGATTTTTAAATCTTGGTTTGATACATGGAGTAAATCTCTTTAGTGATGATTTTTCATTTTTGGTAGATTTGTGAAATCTTGATAAATTGTTGTGCAAATTTTTTTAGTTTCTTGAATTTAAAATAGTGATTTTAAATGGTGGATTTTCTAGAACTTCTAAATGGTTTTATTGGGAATTTTTTTTCAATAAAAATACGTTTTATTGAAATTAGTTGGCATTGTAATGGTTTTAATGAAAAACGATTTTCAATAAAAAGGTGATTTTATTGGAAGGGTTGTTTTGGCATGATCTTTGGGCATATGTGGTGTGTGTGTGTGTTCATGTTTCATATATGGTTCTTGGTTGAAATATGACCTTGATCTTATTTTCAAAGGGTTAATGGCACATGGGATACAATTACCTTGTGATGACTTGGTAGATCGACGAGAAACCGCTCATGAGTATGGAACTGTCGTAATGAAGCATGCATGGTTAGTTGCTTGGATTTGTGGAATGGATTGGGTATACCAAAGGAATATTGTGAAATGGTTTTAAATATTTGTTTAGTTATTTTTCTAGAAAAACAACTTGATGTAAAATTGGTTTAAATTTCACTTATATGCTTTTGATTATAAATGTTTTCGGAAACTTGTTTATATTTAGTTATAAACTATTTTGAGAAATGGTTTTATATAAATTGTTTTATATAAATGTTGTTAAATCTTCTATCCTAGTGGTGTGAGTAGGGAAGTAATTGGGTAAAACCTAATTAGTATTATACTCATCTCTTCTTTGTCACTTTGGTGCTTTTGAAAATGTATCTTTTAGGACATGGGAAAAGGTAAAGTGTCACATGTTTTTAGCACCACCTTGTGATACTTGGGTTGTTCGGTGATTATAGAGCTTGGAGCTTGTAGATCATGGAGTCTTGTGGTATTTTGGGAGTCTTTATTTTTTCTTCTGTTGTTTACTTTAATAATTGTTTGGTCTTCTGTTGTTTTATACCTTGGAGTGGTTTTGATATGAATAAAGTAGTTGTGTTGTCTTGCTTTTGTTCATGCATCATTTAGTGAACATTTTGGTCATGGTTTGTTGGTTTAATGGTTTATTTCTTAAAGGGTAAATTATCCCACACTTGTGTTTAAAACCCTCTGTCATTTATTTCTAGCCTTTGGAATCTTGGGGATATCACTTAAGTCCAAGTAATGAATCATTGTACTCTCAAGTAAATGAGAATTAGTGGGTCATTACAAATGGTATCCTCTTGTTTGGTCCTTACCTAACAAGTAGTTTTCACTTTCTTGGTCTTGGATTTGATTCAACTTTGTCTATTCCTTGGGTTGTGATCTTAGAAAGGAGTAGGATTATCAGGACTTGAAATGTGTATCATAGAAGGATGTAGCTAACCCATTTATGTTGAACTTCAAGTTATCAGGGTGTTGGGTACATAAGTGTTTTGGAGACACTTATAGGATACCAAAATCTCACTGCCATGGGTTTATCCATTGATATGAACATGTCATGAATTAGAGGAATGAATTTACAATAGGATTTCATATTTAATTTAGAGTAATAATTTATGATCTTGTGAAAAAGGTTCAAATTTTTGAAAAATGTAGAATTTGTTTTCAAATGAAAGATTTTGAAAAGAGGATACTTGGTGTATTTTGAAAATGGTTTGATTTTCAAAAGAAATAGTGGATTTCTTTCAAAAATGGTTGAACATGATTTTTTTTTGGAAAATTTTTTTTTGATAGTTTGTGTGGTAGAATTTGAAATACTAAGCCATCAATTACTAGAGAGTGATACTTACAGAGTTGTTGTTTGTTTAGAAAATGGAACTCGATAGGCATTGTAGAAACCAACCAGAAGAAGCTGTAAAGAACGTGGTTACACCTGAGCCACAGGTAAACCAAGAGATGGTTCAGAGCATCATCCATGGATTTCAGGCTGTGGACATGGGGAACCAGATGGATGAGACAAGGCATGTGGACTATTCCATCTAGTTTATGAAGTAGAATCCACCCATATTCTGGGGTGATTTTGAACCCTAGCAGGTGGAGGTGTAGTTAAGTAGGATGAATCATATCTTCGAGTTCATCAGCATACTGGTGGAGCTAAAACTCAATATGGCGATGTATATTCTTGAGGATCTTACACGCCAGTGGTGGGAACTAGTATTGCATTCTAAAACAGATCAAGACCTTACTTGGGAGGATTTTGAGTAATTTTTTAATAAACAATTCTATCCTCACACATTCAAGATCCATTGGATGACATACTTCTTTATCCTAAAGTAGGAGAACATCTCTATTATAGAGTATGTAGCTAAATTCATGAATTTAGTACGCTTTGCACCATAAGTTGTGGAGAGTGCGTCCCTAAAGGCACGCATCTTTGAATCAGGGATAAGGCAAGAAATTCGATCAAAGATTGCAGTGCTCTGTATTAATAACTATACAGAGATGGTGAACAGAGCAGTGGTGGATGAGCGAGACATATTATGAGCTATGGGGGGAGGAAGTATGATGATCCCTACTAGAAATGGTGAAAACTCCAATGCTGAGAGAAAGCGAAAGAGAGATACCTATTTCTAATGTGGGAGCGGGAATCAAAATCTGACGGGTGGGTCAGTAAATATTCCTTCACGACCAAAGAGCCAAGTAGGATGCTACCAATTTGGTTCCTTTGACCACATAAAGTGGGAGTGTATAACACCACTAATATAATGCCATAATTACAACAATATGGGATACCTTAAGCGCTTTTTTCATTGTGCTCCGAGGTTGGGTGCTCGAGACACTTATCAGGTGTCGCAAGCATCGTATGCTTCGACAGGACGAGGCCAGCAGAATCAGTATCATCAGTAGAAAAAAGCTATCCACGGTGATTCTCAGAATACCATGACTCCTCAGCAAAGGAAATCATATCAAGGCAACAAAGAGTAAAGTGTAGCGACAAAGCAACTATATGGAGCTGAGTAGATGATTGTGGGTAATCAGGCTGGACCATCTATGGTGAGAGGTATGATTATTTTGAATTCTACCTTTGTGCAAGTACTGTTTGATACTAGTGAATTGAATTCCATTATTTCTTCATGTGTTGTTGACCTTCTATGTTTAAAAGTTTAAATGATGCCCTCTGTGATAAAACTTAAAACTCCTCTCAATGAAAGGGAATGTCAAGCCTTTGTGTGTAGAGAATGTGCTATAATGGTTGATGGAGTTGAGATGAAATAGTAATTCTCAGTGTTGGAGATGGATTTCTATAATGTAATCATGGGTATGGATTGGCTGACAATGTTCAAGGCTCACATCAACTATTATAGGAGGACAGTTAGTTTCATGATTGAGGATGGCATTGAGTATCTCTTCAAAGGAGAGAAGGTTGTAAAGAAGGGTGAAACTGGATTGTTGGCACCTGTGGTGGGAACGATCTCTTACCAGTTGGTGGTGTTTACTTTACCATCAATAGAAGAGATCTATGATGGTAGTTTTCTAGCAGTGGTGGATCAATTTCTAGATATCTTTCCTGAGAACTTCTCAGGGATACCACCTATAAGGGAAGTGGATTTTACATTTTATCTCCTTCCAGGGAACAGTCCTGTTTCCATTCCATATTATAGGATGGAACCAATAAAGTTAAGGGAATTAAAAGTGCAGTTGGAGGAGTTGGAAAACAAGGGTTTTATTCGACCAAGTACATATATTTGGGAATCCCCAGTTTTGTTCGTGAAGAAAGATGATGAAACTATTTGGTTTTGCATCGATTATCATAAGCTAAACCAAGTTAAGATAAAGAATCAGTATACACTTCCACACATTGATGATATGTTTGATCAATTGAGGGGAGCTCAGTGGTTCTCTACAATTGACTTGTGATCAGGATATCATCAATTGTGAGTTCAGAAGGAATATATTTTGAAGAAAACTTTCAGAAGCAGATATTTCCACTATGAATATGTAGTTATGCCTTTTGGTCTCATGAATGAACCAACAGTCTTCATGGATTTGATGAATCAGATATTTCAGCAATATCTAGACTCTTTTTTTGTAGTGTTAGATGATATCTTGATGTATTCAAAGATAAGGACTGAGCATGAGGAACACCTAGAGACAGTGTTAAAAATCTTTACAGATCACCATTTGTATGACAAACTATCTAAAGGTGATTTTTGGATACAGGAGGTACACTTTCTTGGACATGTGATTTTCGAAAAAGGTATTTCGGTGGATCCTGAAAAGATAGAATTTGTGATCTCATGGAAACCACTTAAGAATGTCTTTGAGATGCGAAGTTTTCTTGGTCTAGCTGGTTATTACCGATGCTTTATGCGTGAATTATCACGGTTATCCTCACTAATGACAACATTGACAAATAAGAATGCTCCATTCCAATGGACAAAGGAATTCCAAAAGTCTTTCCAGGATCTAAAAGTTCATCTTACTTAGGAACCTATCTTGATTTTTCTAGAATCAAAACAGGGATATGTGGTGTACTGTGATGCTTCCGGATCAGGTTTGGGCGGTGTTCTTATGAAAGAAGACCATGTTGTAGATTATGGTTCATATTAGTTGAGAGTGCATAAGAAGAATTACTCAACACATGACTTGGAATTAGCAATAGTCATTCATGCCTTGAACACTTGGTGTCATTATCTCTTTGGTGATAAATTTATTATGTTCATGGACCATAAAATATTGAAACAAAATTTCTCATAGAAAGATTTGAATTTGAGGCAAAGTAGATGGATAGAGTATCTCTAAATGTTTGACTTTGACTTGATGTATACACTGGGAAAAGGGAATTCAGTGGCAGATGCATTGAACAAAAAGATATATGCTCAGTTAGCGAAAGAAGCTTCAGATGAAATGGCAGTTAATGTTGGTCTTAGCTGATATGCATGTAGAATGTGAAGACCAAGGTGATGTTACAGTTTTATTTTCAGCTACGCTAGTTCCTAATTTAGTAAAGATAGTCAAAGAGGCACAAACATCTAATGCAGAATGCCTGATTATGAGTTCAAAACTCAATGGTGGGGAGACCATTGAGGGTTGGAAACTTTATGGGAGTTCAATTTTGTGTTTCATATATTGAATAGTTGTACCTATGGCTTGTCATGAACAACTCCTTCATTCTTACCACCATTCTAGATGGGCTATACATCCAGGAACATAGAAGATGAATAAGGTGTTGAAGGCAAAATTTTGGTGGAAAAGCATGAAAAGGAAGGTGGTCAAGTTTGTCTCACGGTGCTTAATTTGTCAACAAGTTAAAGAAGAGCATCAGATACCAGTGGGTATGTTGTAGTCTTTACCTATCCCAGTGTGTAAATGGGACCAGATAGTGATGGATTTTGTTACAGGTCTCCCAAGAATGGTTCATAAACATGATGCCATATGGGTGATAGTGGATTGGCTTACCAAGTCGGTTCATTTCATTCCAATTTTTGAAATTTATACGGTGGAGGATCTATCCAAAATCTACATCCAAGAAGTGGTAAATAGGCATGGTATACCAGTGTCAATAGTCTCATATAGAGATCCAAGGTTCACGTATTGTTTCTATAAATCCTTACAGAAATCCCTTGGCACTCAGTTGAATATGAGCACGGCATATCATCCTTAGATGGATGGGAAATCCGAACAGACGATACAGATGTTGGAAGACATGTTACGGGATTTGTAATGGATTTTAGTGGATCATGGGAGGATCACTTACCCTTAGTGGAGTTCTCATATAATAATATCTATCAGGACTCAATACATATGGCTCTGTTGGAAGCATTTTATGGGCGTCCTTGTCATTCTCCACTATGCTGGGTGGAAACAGGTGAAACTTCACTAGTCGGTCTGATCCTTGTCCAAGAAACAATAGAGAAGATTCAGGTGATCAGAAAGAGGATGGAGATGGCTCAAAGTCATCAAAAATCTTATGCATACCATCGTCGATAGCTGTTTTCCTTTGCAGTGGGTGATCAGGTGTTCTTAAGGATTTCTCCCAAGCTCAGACATCATCATTTTGGGAAGCAGGGCAAGTTATCTCCTCGATACATAGGCCCCTTTGAGATACTAGAATGATTTGGAGAGGTGGCATACTTTTTGGAACTACCACCATGGTTCGGTTCAGTATAAAATGTGTTCCATGTATCTTAGTTGAAGAAGTGTCAACCTGATCCTGACCATGTGATCAGATGGGATCACGTTGACCTAGAGTCGGATGCTTCGTTAGCACATATCTCAGTGCGGATTGTGGATAGACAAGAGAAAGTCTTGTGTGGAAAAAGTATCATTCAAGTGTGGGTTTTATGGAAACATGGTCATAATTAGGAAGAGACTTGGGAACGTGATAAGGAAATGAAAGAACAATGGCCAAAACTCTTTTAGGGTAGTGATAGTTTTCTACTTTCTGGGGATGAAAAGATAAATGGTCGGGAGAATTTAGTACCCCTATTTTCTGGTATGTGACCATTTCTTGGTGTTTTTATGGATATAAAGCATAAGGGGGAATTATTTGAGAGTTTGGTGAACATTAAATAAGTTTTGGGGGCTAAAGGAGAGGCGCACGGGCTGCGCACAGTTTATCCAAATTGTGCGGGCATCCTAGGAGAAACTGTGCACAATAGTAGGTTTGAGACAAAGAGCTTTGTCACAGTGTGAACACGGTTAAGGAGACCATGTGAGGATGTCATGTGAGGGCCTATCTAGATAGTAGCTAATGCATGGTTATCACATGGTTTGTCTAACCGTGTGCGTGGTTAAAGTGAGATCCTAAAAAAGTGCATCTCACACATTTTTGCCTTTATCATGATAGTTTTTGCTCCCAAATGGGCCTAATTTGATATTTCTCTCCATTTAAGGTTGGGGAACCTCTCCCATGAATTTTGGAACTGATTCAGAGCCCTTCCTTGGTGTTTTAAAGCTCGATTCTCGCGGTAAGTGATGTTCTTCACCGTTCTTATCTCGTTTCTTAGATCTACTTATCCTCTCCTATTTATTTTTAAAATTTACACATGTTATGGGTAGATATATGTTTGGGTATTCAAAATATGATTATATTTGGGTTCTTTGATGGTAGGAGAAGAGATCTAAGTCCTTTCAGGGGAGTTTCAACCTGGTTGTGTGAGCGTTCTTCATCCGTTGTCAGTTTTCATCAAAACCTTTGAGGTAGGTGGCTTCACTCTCATCTCCTATTTATATAATTGAATGGATTGGTTAAAAATTGAGTAAATTGGATAATATTAATTTTAAAATCTTGGTTTGATACATGGAGTAAATCTCTTTAGTGATGATTTATCTTTTTTGGTAGATTTGTGAAATCTTGATAAATTGTTGTGAAAATTGTTTTAGTTTCTTGAATTTAAAATGGTGATTTTAAATGGTGGATTTTATGGAAATTATAAATGGTTTTATTGTGCAGGGTTTTTAAATAAAAGAAATTTTATTGAAATGAGTTGGCATTGTAATGGTTTTAATGAAAAATGGTTTTCAATAAAAATGTGATTTTATTGAAAGGGTTGTTTTGGCATGATATTTGGGCATATGTGGTGCGTGTGTTCATGTTGCATATATGGGGCTTGGTTGAAATATAGCCTTATTCTCGGTTCCAAAATGGTTAATAGAACACGAGATACAATTACCTTGTGACGACTTGGTAGATCGATGAGAAACCGCTCATGAGTATGGAACTGTCATAACGAAGCATGCATGGTTGGTTTCTTGGATTTTTGGAATGGATTGGGTATACTAATGGAATATTGTGAAATGGTTTTAAAGCTCTGTTTAGTTATTTTTCTAGACAAATAAATTTCTGGAAAATTGGTTTCAATTACACTTGTATGTTTTTGGATATAAATGTTTTTGGAAACTTGTTTATATTTAGTTATAAACTATTTTGAGAGATTGTTTTATATAAACAGTTTTATATAAATGTTACTAACTCTTCTATCCTAGTGGCGTGAGTAGGGAAGTCATTGGAGAAAACCTACTGAGTGTTATACTCACCCCTGCTTTGGAACTTTAGTGCTTTTTCATATTCTATCTTCTAGGACATGGGCAAAGGTAAAGCATCATGTGTTTCGACTTAGTTGCGTGAGTGTTCTTCGTCCATTGTCGGTTTTGGTCAAAACCTTCGAGGTAGGCGACTTCAATCTCATATCCTCTTAGTAGAATTTATTTTTTTAGTTTAAAATTGAGTAAATTTGATAATATTGATTGCGAAATCTTAGTTTGATACAGTTATTAAATATCTTTAGTGGTGATTTATCATTTTTGGTAGATTTTTGAAATCTTGATTAATTGTTGTGAAAATTGTTTTAGTTTCTTGAATTTAAAGTGGTGATTTTAAATGGAGGATTTTATGTAACTTATAAATGGTTTTATTGGGAAGTGGGTTTCAATAAAAAGGCATTTTATTGAAATTAGTTGACATGGAAATGGTTTTAATGAAAAACAATTTTCAATAAAAAGGTGATTTTATTGAAATGGTTGTTTTGACATGATCTTTGGGCATATGTGGTGTGCGTGTTCATGTTTCATATATAGGGTTTGGTTGAAATATGACCTTGTTCTTGGTTTTAAAGGGTTAATGGAACATGGGATACAATTACCTTGTGACCACTTGGTAGATCGATAAGAAACCGCTCATGAGTATGGAACCATCATAATGAAGCATACATGGTTGGTTGCTTGGATTTGTGGAATGGATTGGGTATGCCAAAGAAATATTCTGAAATGGTTTTAAAGCTTTGTTTATTTATTTTTATAGAAAAATGACTCACTGGAAAATTGGTTTCAATTTCACTTGTATGCTTTTGGTTATAAATGTTTTTGAAAACTTGTTTATATTTAGTTATAAATTGTTTTGAGAAATTTTTTTATATAAACTATCTTATGTAAATGTTTCTAACTCTTTTATCCTAGTTTCATGAGTACGGAATTCATTGGGAAAAACCTACTGAGTGTTATACTCACCCCTGCTTTGGCACTTTGGTGCTTTTGCAAATGCTATCTTCCGAGACATGGGCAAAGGTAAAGTATCACATGTTTTTAGAACCACCTTGTGATACTTAGGTTGTTCGATGATTATGGAGATTGGAGCTTGTAGATCATGGAGTATTGTGGTCTTTTGGGAGTCTTTAGTTGTTTTTCCACTATTTACTTTGATAATTGTTTGGTCTTTCATTGTTTCGTACCTCGTAGTGGTTTTGATATGAATAAAGTAGTTGTGTAGTCTTTATTTTTTTTCATGCATCATTTATTGAATGGTTTGGTTATGGTTTGTTGGTTTAAGGGTTTATTTCTTAAAGGTTAAATCATCCCCCACTTGTATTTGAAACCCTTCAGAATATTTTTCCAGCCTTTTGCATCTTGGGGGTGTTGCTTAAGGCTAATTAATGACTCGTTTTACTCTCAATACAATAAGAATTAACGGATCATTACAAAATAGGTAAAGATCATAATAATGTGGGGAAGGGTATCCAACCTAAGAAACAACAACAATATTCAGAAATGCACTTCCAGGTTCCCTACTTAAGGGGTCCATGTGATCCTAGTAGCTTTGTATTAACACCATCAAGAAAAATCTTTTTCTTTCCCTTCCACTCCAAGTAATCGGTGTAGTTAAACTTGGTAAACCCCCACTTTCTAGTGAGAATTGGAAATGAGTCAGTGATTTCCAGAAATAATATATTGAACATGAGATTGTTTGAGGTAAATATGATGGTGATCTATTGTAACCCATTAAAAATCTACCATAATAAATTTATGCTCCATTTGACTGCAAAAATTATACATTAAAATATTTAAACATCATGTTGTGGCCACCTATAGAAGTTGGAATTGAGTCCTGTTTTTCTAAAAACACTTTCAATATAGATTATACCATGTAGTAACAAGGTTTTTGTTGGTTGGAGTAAGACACTTAAGAGATGTGTGAATTGAGTTCCAATAAAAATTTATGTTAAAAAGGTTTGCTTAAAAGATTCACCAAATTAAAATTAAAACAGGCCAGTTGATCAAGGTAATAAGATTATAAGAGTTTGACTATTCAAACAGCTTCTTAGAAGATCGATTAATTCTCAGTAGTATCAATATGAGATATTGATACAACTTTTGAAACTATTATAATAAGGAAAAATAATTATAATTATTATCCAAGACTAACTATCAAAGTAGAATTTAGTTTTTTGAAATATAAATTAAAATAGTGAAAGACTAAATAGAAACAAACAATGGATAAAACAAGTGGTTCGATCTCAAGCTGAGACCTAATCCACTATACTTGGTGATCATCTACCACCAAGCGGTTTATATTAAGAAACTTGATCCACACCCTGGATCAGGTTTAACAATAGTACACAGGACTATCCAGGTCACACAACCTCTTCCATTGTTCTTCATGGGCAGAAACTACCAGGTCACACAAGGACCTCTTCCACACTTATCTGTGGGAATAAACAGATGTAAGAAGATATGAGTAGAATGATATCTTGTATCCTTTAGTTTGATATAGGAGATAATGTGTGTTTTAATATAGACACACACACTGCTCAAAAGTATGTAAAAATGCACACGACAGAGCAAATAAGTATGAGAGAGGATTTATAAGGATCTATGTGTCTTGAGATGAAGCTCTGGACTCCTCAGATGTAGCTAAGATGAAATTTGAGTCCTCTTCTGGAAGTTGACACAAAAATAGAGTGTTGTATTCTAGATTCTAGGTGCAAGTATAGTTCTGCAGGTATATTCTTCTCTTTCCTTGATATGTTGAAGTATTTTTTCAATTCGATGTGCAGCTTGGTTGAGATTGCCTCGTGTTTTCTTCTTTTTGTTCTTGAGTTCACATTGGTTGCATGAGAGTTGCAGATGTTCTTCAGTATATTTCATGCGTTCTATATCTCTAAGTCTCGTGGTTTTATTTTTCTTTTGGGGTGCATGAGTTGAAGCTGAAAAGAAGTATGATTTCTACACCTCATACCTCGTACTTTTAGGTGACATGTCTACAAAAAAACATTAATTGTGTCAGTGCCATTAAATGAATCAAATATGATCGTTAGAAATAACATTTAAATTAAATTTAAAAGGACATAAAGTAAGGAACGGTTTCACAGTAAGTCTTGAAATAATGTCACAGGAAACAATGTCTTTTCCTTTGACTTTGAAAGGTAAGACAGTCACGGTGCCACAATTATGTTGAGTTCAGGAACCGGTAACACAGATGCGGTGTCAGGATCATGGTGTCTCAGGCAACGGTGTCTAGTCCTTTGTCAAAACTTTGAATGATGTCTTAGTGATGGTAGAAAGGAACCAGTGTCACAGACTGTGAAATCTGAAATTGGTTATAGTGTCTGAGGCATGGTGTCTGAGTCACGGTGTATGAGTTATGATGTCAGAGTCACGGTGTTAGGGTTACGGTGTCAGGGATTTTTCCAAAATCCAGAACCAGTGGCAAACTTACGATTTCTCATACTTAGCTGAATATCTGTAAAACTTTCTTAAGAAGTAATATTCACAGAATGAATTAAACATAAGCATTAGTATAATAAAACATTATAGAACAATATCAAACATAGTTTACAAGATTCAAACATGATTTATAAGATTCAAACATGATTTATAAGATTCTTAATCAGGATGTTGTGAAAGTTTATACCATGAGTTGTAAGCATTTAAGTATAGGGAAACCAAAAATATCTACATATGATTTGAGATAGATTAACCAATTTTAACATGATTTGTGATCATTAAAATAGGATTAACACACGAGGAGGCCAACAATCTCCCCATTTTTTATGATCACAAATCATGGGATTTAAATGCCTTTTCTTATTATCCCCCTTTTGGGATTATCAAAAAGAAAATAAACATGTAATAAAGGTGAGTAAGAAATTAAACAACAATAGTGCACATTGCATTGGATAGAAAGATAGAGTTCATTACAATCACGAGGAAAAAATAAAAAAGACATCCCTATCAAGTCACATTCTTCACTTCTCTTCAGCACCAGCAGTCAGCTATTTGTCCTTGGAAAAAACATTAGAAGGGGCCATAGGAGTAGAAGTAGAGTTTGGAGAAGGGATTGAGCCAATTTTGAGAGAAGGAAGAGGTAATCCTTCAAAAATAGAAGGTGCCATAGTTGGTTTGGTTGAGGACCGAGGCACAGATTGGTCAATGATAACAGGTTTGATCTGGCTCAGAGCCTAAGATACATACATGGAGGCAGAAGCAAAGGTAGTGGATGAGGAAGGGGTTGAGCCAAGACGCAAAAGGGCAGTTGTAGGATCCACAATGTAGATGATTTTCACATGAATATAAGGCTTCAACAACTTAATGAAATTAGTAATGATCTCACCACTATACTACATTGACTTATCAAAATCATCTTTTCTCTCCAGGAACTTTTCCAACAGAGGAGTGAAATCTTTCAGCTTTTGAACTTGAGTTTTGAAGGCTTGAGTAACAGGAGGAATTTTCAAATTCTCTACAAGGTACTTGAAATTATTGGCCAGATCATGCTTAGAGTAAATTCTATTAAATTATAAATTCAATTTCTTAGAAATTTCTTCCTGAGAATCATTAGTAATCTTTGAATGAATCCTCACTAAATCAAGCACTCGTTCACTATTCTTGATGATAGCAGATAAACTTTCCTTATTAACACCATTTAATACTGACTAAAGTTCTTCTTTAATAATTGTTTTGATCAGATTACCATCCATAGGTTGAGATGACTATCCAGAGGCATTTGAAGTTGTAAAGGTTGAAGTGAGAGACTTAAGTTGGTTTAGAAATTTCTGTAAACATCCCTTATACTCATCAGTCATCTTGTTAAGACCAACAACAAGATCACACATCTCATTGACTATCTTGATGTTTCTCTCAGCCACTTTGTCATATATTGAAGTCAAATTTGGTTGAATCAAATATACAACTTTATGTGGGATCTGATCACTAACATCCTTAATAGAATGAATAGTAGGAGCTTGTCCAGTTTGCAACATTTTTTTCATATCTTCAACCATAGATTTGAGAGACTTCACCTCAACACTTAATTGTTTATTCTCAATCCTAACTTCTTGTATTTCATGAAGCGTTTTCTATTGAATTTTCCATGTGATTTTCTCTAACAACAAGGAAGAATCTCTTTCACTGATATTTGTCACAGGAGCAGGTTGTGATTTCATGATCTTTTCAAATCCAGCTAACGAAGTATCTCCAAAAATTTTCAGATCACTGTGACTCACAGAATCAGAAGATTCTTATGTAGGTTTAGGAACATGAGATGAAACTAGTTTGGGCTCCTTAGTAGATACTACCTCTAGAGAAGAAACTGGTTTCAATTGAAACACAGTGAAAAATATATGGCTTTAACTGAGGCCTCTTGGGTATTGACCACATCAAAATAGCTAGGAAACTTATACTAGGTATCCACAGTTCTTTGATCAACAAGATTGGGAACTTGAACACTTTCTAAACTAGGTTGTTGCTCCCCCTCAATAGGTGCACCTCTTATGGGACTAAAAAATTTAGTCTCTTGAACCATTTCCAAATTTTCATCTATATCAGGCCCACCCATCTCTTTTCTAGATATCTGAAAGTCATGTTTCATTCTTTCCTAAATAGATAGGATTACTTTAGGATCAGCTTGTTCTTTTGATTGTTCCCCAATAATAGCCTCTTCCTCAATAACAATTCCTTCTAAATGCTCCTCAAGAACAGATTGTTATTTTTCATCAATAAGTTCTTTTTCAAAATTAGGCTCTTCCATTGAGTCAACACTTCTTTTAGAAATAGGAACATCTTTTACAACTACATCATGTGGAACAGGTAGGCTATTTTATTCTCTGTCAAAGATAGTTCATTCCTCAGGTGCAACAACTATGTATTCTAATTCTTTATCCTAATAATCAACTACTTCATCTGGTTCTAAACCAGGGTTAGATTTGTTCTTAGGTCTTGAAGGATTCTCAATTGTATTAAACTTTTCATACAACATTTCACTGTTCTCCACCCAAGACTTTTTTCACAGATTCTAGCTAATTTTCATTATTCTAATTGTATCCTTTGAGATATAGAACTCATAATATTCAATAACTTATTCATTTGGGGAAACTACTCCTTTGGTAGACAATATTTCATAGATTAATCTTGAATAAAATAAAGAGGTAGATTTTGAAGTTGTCCTGATCAATTTACACATGTGGAGTATAATATACTAACATAGATTAATCTTGTGCCTATTTTTCATAATATGTATCAAGAATACATCTTGATACTTAAGAGTAACAAAATCTTATTTCCTTGGACAAATAATATTTGGGATAAACTTAAATAGAAACTTTGTCTCACCATTTCCCTTCTTTTCTTCTTATTACCAATCGAACTTCCTAGGGCCTCTTCTAAGATAAAAAAATCACTATGAAGAGGAGGACCACTTTAGTAATCCTCAAATATTCCTTTATGAGGTATCCCTAGGTAGGAAGCTCATAACCTCGAAGAAAAAGTACACATTTGACCATTAATCTAGCTTCTTACTACAAAGTCATCTTCAGTATTGAATGAAAACTGAACATACTGATAAAAATGAAAAAAAAAGTTTTGGATAAATCAGTTTTTTCTCTTTTGTGAACCAGTTCATCCATATCTATTCTTCCAGTACTTTCAAAATGAGTGACTTACTTGTCAGCAAACACTTTGGATAGACTTCCTTTTCTGGTACTACTGTTATATCATCTAGACTCGGATTCAACAGTCCCTTAGGTATTACTTTCGGTTCCTTTTTCACTTTCTTCTGAGATATGCGCTTCTTAGGAGTCGATGAAAATGGGCACTTCATTCTGGGCATTCAATGAGGGTTTGAGAAAGGTGAAGGGATGAAAGAGGACTAACAGTTTGAGAGATAAGTGTTTCGGTTTTGAGAGAAGAGAGCTCTGGTGAAGTGAGGAGTGAAAGATATTGAGTTTTTATCATTTAGGGATTTAAAATGTCGCAAATTCAAAAATGTGGCATAAAAAAATAAAATAATCGATACAGTGATATGGGAAAAAATTCTAAAAATAAAAAATCGATTCATTACGGTGAGACCGGAATAGGTTGTCACGGTGTCATCATTACGGTGTGACTCCAAACGGTGTGACTGTATCATTGAGATAGAAAGCATGAGACCGTAACCAAGAGATAGTAACTATGAGACCGTAAACGTGAGATAGTGATTCCAATACAGTAACTTGAGAAGTCGTTAATCGTGAAATTGTAAACTGTGAAACAGTAAGTGTGAGATAGTAACTTTGAGACCATAAAATTTTTACTTTAGACTTATCATTCCTAATTCATGTATGATGTAATTTATCCTTTCAGAATTTAATGGTTTAGTGAATATATCAGCAAGCTAATGTTTAGTGCTAATGAATTCTAAAGTGATATCACCTTTTCGATAATAGTCTCTCAAAAAGTGATGTATTGCATCAATATGCTTTGTCCTAGAGTGTGAAACAAGATTCTTTGAAATGTTAATAGCACTTGTAATGTCACAATTTATAGTTACATTTCTGAATTGATATCCATAGTCTATTAATGTGTGTTTCATTCACAAAATTTGTGCACAAAAACTACTAGCAGCTATGTATTCAGCCATGATAGTAGATAATGTAACAAAATTTTGTTTCTTACTACACCATGAAACCAAAGACTTTCTCAAAAAGTGACATGTCTCAGAGATTCTCTTTCTATCTAACTTGCATCCACTAAAATCGGCATCAAAATAACTCACTATATCAAATGATTGTCCTTTAGGGTAAAACAAACCTAAATTGATAGTATATTTGAGGTATTTGAAAATTCTTTTAACAACATTTAAATGAAATTTTTTGGGATTATCTTGAAAATGGGCACACATACACACACTAAACATTATATTTAGCCTACTAGCAGTAAAGTAGAGAAAAATTTCAATCATTCCTCTGTAAGTGGTTTGATCAACAGATTTACCATTTCTATCAAGATCTAACTTAAAAGTAGTACTCATTGGAGTATCACTACTTTTAGTGTTGTCCAAGACAAAAATATTTTAAAAGATCTTTAGTATATTTACTTTGATTTAGGATGATACCTTCTTTATTTTGAAAAATATAAAATCCAAGAAAGAATTTTAGTTCACCCATTAAACTCATTTAAAATTCATTTTGCATCATCTTTGAAAACTCAATACATAAATAATTTCTTGAATATCCAAAAATAATATCATCTATATAAATTTGAACTATTAAAACATATTTAGACATT
Organism: Viscum album; assembly: GCA_963277665.1. Taxonomy (NCBI): domain Eukaryota; kingdom Viridiplantae; phylum Streptophyta; class Magnoliopsida; order Santalales; family Viscaceae; genus Viscum; species Viscum album. The sequence goes on along the minus strand of OY728126.1, from coordinate 793,630,570 downwards.
CATTTTATAAAAATAGTAGGATCACTTATACCTTTTGTAAAACCTTTTGTAATGATAAAAGTGCTTAGTTTATCATACCAAGCTCTTGGAACTTGTTTTAAACCAAATAAAGATTTTGTTAATTTGAAAACATGATTTGGAAAATGAGGGTTTGTAAAACTAGGGGGTTGTTCAACAAAAAACATCCTCAACTATATACCCATTTAGAAATTCACTTTTAACATCCATCTGATAAAGTTTGAAATTAAGATGTGCAACATAAGAAAGTAGGATTCTGATGGCTTCAAGTCTAGCTATTGGTGCAAATGTATCTTCATAGTCAATGCCTTCTTCATGACTATAACCTTGTACAACCAATCTGAATTTATTTCTAACAATATTACCATATTCATCTACTTTGTTCCTAAACACCCACTTAGTGTTTATGGTCAAGGTGTCTTTGGGTCTATCCATGAGTTTCCAAAATTTATTTCTTTCAAATTGATTTAGTTCTTCTTGCATATCCATCACCCAAAATTCATCATTAATAGCATCATTGATGTTTTTAGGTTCAATTTGTGACAAGAAAGCTTGATGTTCGACCTGATTTCTAAGATAATCTCTAGTTTGTGTTCCTTTATCTAAATCTCAAACAACAGTATCTAAAAGATGGTTCTTGAGGGTTCTAGTTGGTCTAAAAAAGAAGGGTATAGTAATTTCAAGTTCATCTACAGGTTCGGGTTTATCATGTCCAAATTCTAAATAATTTCTAGAACTATTTGATTTAACAGATTTCTTGACAAGAGGATTAGATGATTTTTCATTTATGTCTAGGTTTGTCATATCATCTTCATGGTTGTCTAGAGAGGTCTTAGGTTCATGTGAATTTGTTTCATCAAATTTGACATGCACAGATTCTTCCATGCATTTTTTTCTTTTGTTAAATACTATAGAGGATTTAATAGAGGTTGAGTAACCTAGGAAGATTCCTTCATCACTCTTAGATGCAAATTTATCAAGATTATCCTTGGTATTAATAATATAGACTTTGCAACTAAAAACTTCGAAGTAATTAACCTTGGGTTTTCTATTGTTCTACAACTCATAAGGAGTTCTTTTAAGAGTTGGTCTAATTAAGACTCTATTAATTATATAGCATGCTATATTCACAGCCTCATCCCAAAAGTAAATAGGTAAGTCATACTCATTAAGCATTGTTCTAGAAATTTCTTGTAATGTTCTATTTCTTCTTTCCACAACTCCATTTTATTGAGGTGTCCTAGGGGCAGAGAAGTTATGACTATAGCCATTGTGTGAGAAAAATATTCAAAGTATTGATTTTTAAACTCATGGTCATGATCACTTCTTAAGGATTTTATTCTAATTCCACTTAGATTTTCCACTGTTTTAGCATACTTGGTGAAGTAAGTACATGCTTCACTTTTGTGATCCAAGAAACAAGTCCAAGTATACTTAGAATAGTCATCTACAAGAACATATACATAGTGCTACCCATTTAAACTAGAAACTCTATATGGTTCAAAAAAATCCATTTGAACCAACTCAAGAGGTTGAGAAGTTGAAACTTATTTCTTGATTTGAAAGATATATTGTGTTGTTTACCCTTTTGATAAGGATTACAGACTTTATCATTTGGAAACTCAATTTTGGGTAGGTCTTTAACTAAGCCTTTCCTAGTAAGCTTACTAAGTGAGTGTATATTGCAGTGTCCTAATCTCCTATTCCAAATCCAATACTCTTTATGAAATATACTTAAACAAGAAACATTTTGAGAAACTAAAGAATCTAATTTAACAGCATAAACATTTTCATTTCTAAAAGAAAAAAATATCAGTTCATTTTTAGAGTTGAAAACATTGCAAACATAATTTTAAAATTTAACATGAAATCCACCATCACATAATTATAAAATACTAAGAAAATTATATTTCAGTCCATCAACAAAAAGTACTTTAGAAATTAAAATTGAGTTAGAGTTACCAATCTAGCCTAAGACAGTTATTTTTCTTTTAGAATTATCACCAAAGGTGACATGCCCACCATCAATCTTGATTAGATTCTTAAAGCTTTAATAATTTTCTGTCATGTGTCTTGAACATCCACTATCCAAGTACCATAATCTTTTACAGGATCTCTTCAAACAACTTTCCTTAGATGTGTTTTTCATAAAAAAAATATTTTCCACGTTATCTTTCTCATCATGAGATGATGCTGATTCACTAGAGATATCCTCAAAGGCACTCTAGGTGTCCTTCATATATTTATTATACTTATCTTTTTTTCATACTTCTTTTTGTATTTTAATTTTGGACAGTCATATTTGACATGTCCTCTCCTCTTACATTCGTAGCAGACAATCTCCTCTGAGTTTTATTTTCTTTTCCAATCCTGTTTTCAGTTGCTCTTGTTATCATACCTTCCTTTATAATTGAGCTTCCTGAAGAATTTATTCTTCCTATAAAATTTCTTGAATCTTCTGGTTATCTAATAAATCTCTTCATCACTATCTAGTTTTAATTCATCGTTACTGGAGCTTTCAACAGAGGCTAGCACCTTCTCTTTTTCCGTGTTCTTAAAGGTAGTAGTCTTGAATGATATAGATTTTCTCTTAGGTTCACCCTCTTCTTCATTGTTGACTTTCAACTCTTCTTCATACATCATCAATTTTACAATGAGTTTTTTGACAGGTAATTTTTTGATGTCATGTTATTCTCTAATGGAGAAATAAGTTCCTCTACATCCATCAAGTAAGCATCTGAGAATCCTCATAATTTGCTCTTTGGCAGTAACATCTCTTCCCAGAGAGATCATAGTGTTCACTATTTCATTAAACCTAAAATACATGTCAGAAATAGGCTCATCAAGATTCATTTTAAAGTTATCATATTTAATAGTATATGTGTTAAGTCTCATTTCCTTAACACTTAAGGTTCCTTCATGCAAAACAGATAAAGTATCCCAAATTTTATGGGTTGTTTTACATGTAGAAATTCTGTTAAATTCTTCATCTCTTAAAGAACGGTATAAGGAATTCATGGATTTGCAATTATTGTTATAACTAGTCTTAGTTGGGTAATCTCAAGTGGTTCTAGTAGTATCAGGAATCTTATATTCATCTACAATTGAAGACCAAATCTCAAAACCCATACTTTCTAAGTGAATTTTCATTTTAATTTTCCATTGTACATAATTTGTTTCATTAAAGAATGGAGGTTTGTTGGTAGTAGCACCTTACAATCTATTATAAATAATTAGAGAAGAAGGTGTAAAATTTATGTTTTAGATAACTAAAAATCTAGAACTAATAGAAATTTTAAGATCTTTAAAGCACAACTAAAATCACAGTTGAAACATATTTTGAACAGATTGACAAATTAAAATTTTAAAAACAGGGATTTTAAAGATTCCTTTAATACCAAATGTTGGTCAGAATAGAACACTAAGAGGGGTGAATTGAGTTCCTATAAAAATTTATGTTAAAAAGGTTTTCTTAAAAGATTCACCCAATTAAAATTAAAACAGTCTGGTTAATCAAGGTAATATTATAAGAGTTTGACTGTTCAAATAGCTTCTTAGAAGATCGATTAATTCTCAGTAATATCAATATGAGATATTGATACAACTTTTGAAACTATTATAATAAGGCAAAACAATTATAACTACTATCCAAGACTAACTATCAAAGTAGAATTTAGTTTTATAAAATATAAATTAAAACAGAGAAAGACTAAATAGAAACACATAGTGGATAAAACAAGTGATTTAGTCTCAAGCTAAGACCTAATCCACTCTACTTGGTGATCACCTTCCACCAATCAGTTTATATTAATAAACTTGATCCACACCCTGGATTGGGGTTAACAACAGTATACAGGACTATCCAGGTCACGTGATCTCTTCCACTGTTCTTTATGGGCATAAACTACCAGGTCACACAAGGACATCTTCCACACTTATCTGCAGGAGTAAACAGATGTAAGAAGATATGAGTGGAAGGATATCTTGTATCCTTCAGTTTGATATAGGAGACAGTGTGTGTTTTAATACAGACACACACACTGCTCAAAAGTATGTAAAAATGCACATGACAGAGAAAATAAGTATGAGATAGGATTTAGAAGGCTCTATGTATCTTGAGATGCAAATATGGACTCCTCAGATGTAGCTAAGATGAAGTTTGAGTCCTCTTCTAGAAGTTGACGCAAAAATAGAGTGTTGTGTTATGGCTTCTAGGTGCAAGTATGGTTCTGTAGGTATATTCTTCTCCTTCCTTGATATGCTGAAGTAGTTTTTCAATTTGATGTGAAACTCGGTTGAGATTGTATTGTGTGTTTTTCTTTGTGTTCTTGAGTTCACACTGGTTGCATGAGAGTTACAGATGTTCTTCAGTATTTCTCACGCATTCTCTAGCTCTAAGTCTCGTGGTTTTATTTTTATTTTAGGGTGCATGAGTTGGAGCTGACAAGAAGCATGATTTCTACACCTCGTACCTCATACTGTCAGGTGACATGCCTATAAAGAAACATTAATTATATCAGTGCCATTAAATGACTCAAATATAACTATTAGAAATAACATTTAAATTAAATTGAAAAAGATATAAAGTAAGGAATGATGTCGCAGTATGTCTTGAAATGGTGTCACTGGAAATAATGTCTTCACTTTTTCCTTTGAACAGTGAGACAGTCACGGTGCCACAGTTATGTTGAGGTCAGGAACCGGTAACATAGATGTGATGTCAAGATCACGGTGTCTTAGGTAACGGTGTCTAGTCCTTTGTCAAAACTTTGAATGGTGTTTTGGTGATGGTAGCAAGGAACCAGTGTCACATACTATGAAATCTGAAACTGGTTATGGTGTCTGAGGCATGGTGTCTGAGTCATGTTGTTTGAGTTACTATGTCAGAGTCACAATGTCAGGGTTACGGTGTCAGGGACTTCGCCAAAATTTGGAACCAGTGGCAGACTTACAGTTTCTCAGACTTAGCCGAATATCTGTAAAATTGTCTTAAGAAGTAATATTCACAAAATAAATTAGACGTAAGAATTGGTATAATAAAACATTATAGAACAAGATCAAATATAGTTTACAAGATTCAAACATGGTTTATAAGATTCAAACATGATTTATAAGACTCTGAATTAGGATATTATGAAAGTTTATACCATGAGTTGTAAGCATTTAAGCATAGGGGAACCAACAATCTCTACATGTGATTTGAGATAGATTAACCTGGGTTAACATGATTTGTGATCATTAAAACGGGATTAACACATGAGGAGACCAACAATTTTGAAGTGGAAAATCGTGTGTGTGTGATCCATGTCCATGTTCCCTTCATCTAGAATTGGCATCAATCTAAAACCATGAATTGAGAAATAAAATAGTTTGTAAACACAATAATGGTGCAGGTGAAGTATAATTTGGAAACATGTGGCCTTGGGGTAGATCACCATCATATTTACCTCAACCAATCTCATAAATGTGAAGTGTCCCTATTTACGACTTTACTATCAATATATTAAATCATTCAAGAAAATCTAATATTGATTTCTCTTCATATCAAGATAGTGTTTATAACTATGGGAATAAAATTAGATGAAATACATCAACTAATTTTGTATACATACCAACAAATGAATAGTTATGTATCTAATACATGTGATAAATCAAATAATTGTGGAGATTAATTGACACCATATGTGGCTGATTTTTCCTTCCTCATAGTGATAACATGCTATAAGAAATTATAAAGAAGTAACCGGAATACACTTCATTTAAGGATAGTTTCCATTTAGATATCATGTAATGCACATAAGTGTGAAACCGATGGGGTGTCAACTGTTTGAATGTTCAGTTTGAATCTAATAACACATGTTGGATCAAATAAAAATGAATAAGGTTATCAAGCACTTGAATTTTATATCATCACTTAGAAGTAAAAACTGTGTGGATAAAAAATAAAAGAGAGGAGTGGTGTTAAACTTCTAAAGTAAAATCATGGTTGCAGGTTCTTAGGTTGCATGACAAAACCAAACAAGTATCCCTTTAATGTAGAAAAGTTTCAATTGATACAATTTCTCAAATGATCATCCATAAAATATAAACAAAGAGTAAAAAAGGGGAAAAAATCATAGTTACATGAACATAAACACTATATTATTTGAAAAAGTGGTGGTCATACTTTGAAAATATGAGGTGAGTAGATATTATGGAAGATGTTCACTGAATGAGTTATCTTAATGGGGTAATGAAGGTGTATCACACTGGAATTTTTTACTCCATTTCAAAAAATATTAGAGAAATTTTTATAGAGAGGGAATTTATATTTTGGGTTCAGCTATAATCAAGTCATGTGTGCTCAAAAATACCATCAATTGTAGTATTATGAAATATTGTATAGGGAAAATGTTTTACATGATTGATTCAACACATTGAGTACATTGAAATATATTATTGTATTTTAAATACAAATATGATCATGGGACACATGGAAAATATCATAAAAAATATGGTAACATACTGGGAAAAGAAAAGAGAAGAGTGTTGAACTACTCAAGCAATATGCTCCATGATCTCCATATGTGGAATAGAAAAAAATCTCGATGTAAAGAATTTGTAAAACAATCAGAAATTTATACCTAAATGAAGAGTGCTCTGTCATCCTTGTTTCTTCTATTTTAAACAGTGAAAATTTGATCCTGAATCGTGGATGATGACATATCTTAAAAAACAATAGAAGAAAGAATAAGTGAGTATTTTTCTTTTTTAAATAGAGTTTTATAATTGATAAATATCAAATGAAAAAAAATCATAATATTTTTAATGGTACCTGATTCAATCAATTCAATTTATTATATTTGCTTATGAATGTTAATTGATTTAGACTTTCTGAACCATTTTTTGGGAGTAAACTAATGCCTCAATGGTATTAAGTTTCAAACTACAAAAGGGATCAAGGACTCATCCTCCTGTACTAAATATGAACTCCAAAGATACTGTAGTTAATGGAATTGCTAGAATATCTCTAGCAATGAATGAGAGAACATGATGCTTGCCTTTCCTTTCCACATTCTTAAAATATAAAATCCATCGAAATAATCCTCACAATTATCAATCTCTGGATATCTTTCTAATCCATTCCTTTGTTGTGTCCATTTTCTTTTCCTTTTCTTTGATTTATAAGCATCTTTCCATTTTTCATCATCCTCATTATTACTTCTTGCATCATGAATATGATAATTTTGATGAGAACTTGTCTTAATTTGATCAACAAGGATGAAATATTTGCATTTGTAAAACTAAAAGAGATTATTTATAACCTCTGTTAATTTACTGATCAACTCATTCTTGTCTTCATCATCAAACATCATTTCAAAATTATCCTGAAAATATTCTAATTCATATCAAGGATCAGGAACAACTGCCACAAGTAAGAGAGAATTAAAACTGGAACTAATATCCCAATACTTTTCCAACTTCACCTTCATTGTAATAGCCATTTCACTTAGAGTAATATCATTACTCTTCATCCATTTCTTGATTTTTCTATATATGTTACAAAGAGTACGAAAGAAAGTGTGACATGTCACATGCATAGAACCATAAAATTCAACATTGTTATCATAAAATATTTTTAAAAACATAACAAATACATGAGTACGCACCCAATCATATATTGTAGGAGCCCCACCTTCACAAATAAGAGCACTCATAAAACTTGAATCCTCCTCAAGGATGATAAATATTTTCTCATACTTATCTATAACATCAAACATAAAGTAATAAGAATTCCACCTAGTAGGCACATTAAGAATTATGGCTTGTTTACTAGGAATTTTACCTCCTCAAAAAATGCTCTTGAAATGAGATAATATAGCAGGTGGAATTATCACAAACTTGTAGGAAACTCTAATTCTAGCAATTGATGTGATATTTCCTTTAGTCCGTCACTAATAATAAGGTTTAAAATATGTGCACAACATCTCATATGCATATAATCTCTTTTAAGAATAGACCCATTCCAATCATTAACCCTCCTCACTAAATAACTGATCTCTGTATTATTAGAACTAGAATTGTCCACGATAATAGTATTAATACTTTCAATCCCCTACTATTTCACTGTTTGTTCTAATAATCGACCAATTATTTCCCCTTTATGACCCGCAACGAGACAAAACTTGTTTATTTTTTTATTTAAGATCCAATTATCATCAATAAAATGTGCAGTCACACACATATAATTCAAATTCTAAATTAAAGTCCATGTGTTATTGGTAAGACATACCATATGAGAGAACATATCGAACATAGACTTTAATTTTTCTTTCTCAGTCAAATATAACTGCAAGAAATCTCTAGCAATTGTTTTTCTAGATGAAACTTGAAATTGAGGTTGAAAAGCTTCAATAAATTCTCTAAAGCCTTGATTCTCAACATATTCAAATGAAAACTCATCAATAATTATCATTTTTGCAAGAGTTATTTTACACACTTCTTGGTTAAAACGAGCTACTGAAATTTTAATCGCATCATCATCCTCATCTTCACACTTCTTTCTAAGACCAATAGTGGTTTGACTTTTATCAAGATTTTTGTGAGATTTTTTGTTACACCATGTCAAATGCCTATTCAAATTACCAGTTCCATGCTGGTCAGACATGCAAGCATAATCTTTACCACAATAATTGAAAACATCACTTCCGTTTTTCACATGAAAATGATCCCAAGCTTGAGAAACTCTATAACTAGTAGGAGTTTTAGGAATTGTTGCCTTTTTATAAGACCGCTTACCCTCATTTTCTTTAACTGGTTTGATATTATTCCCCCTCCTATTTCCGTAATTGAATGTGTAGTTGGAATAGACCTCATCAGACTTTGAGTTCCTATGAAAACTGGAGGATTATAACCACTTGTTATACCACCTTTCATAAATGGCTAGCTAGCTAGGCTGGCTATCTATCTGCAAAATATTCTCACTCGTGACCCACTGGTGAGTCTCTGGATACGACACACCTCTGGCAGAAGAAAAAGAAACAGGTTTTCAGTGATAGTGGGGGTTATCAACACCACAACAACAATGAAGGGGGGATAAGAAAAAAGAACATGATACTACATGTAATGGCTCGCACCCTCCTGGTCTAGTACTTTTCCAAAAACTTGGTTCCTCCAAACGGTTCCACCATTATGGTGGCACTAGTCACGGTGGCACCGCCACGGTCGCACCGTTGCGGTGGCACCGCTTGCGATGTCTCACCAAACTGGTGGCACCGTCACAGTCGCACACTAAAAAGGTGGCATCGTCACGGTCGCACACTGAAACGGTGGCAGCATCACGGTCGCACACCAAAACAGTGGCACCGTTACAGTGGCATCGTGTCTTCCCTTTTGACTATGCCTTTTTTTTTCCAGTTTTTCGAGTTTTTCTTAGTTCCGCCTCCGTAACGTATCTTTTGACGTAAGAGTGTTTTAAATACCCCTTTCAAAGCCATTAAAATCCTATAAATGATATCTAAAATCCCCCAAGAGTCTGGAGAACCTTGACTTACCAAAATGTGTGTATTTTCCTTAGTTTCGCACTCTTTTCCCGTACTTTCCCAGTTCCGCCCCTGTTACGCGTTTTCCTCTGATTAAAGGAAACCGTTTAACACACAACTGTTATGGCCACATCTTCAATGAGAATTATTAAATAACAATTAATTCCATCATGTGTAGTCGTCCAACCGCATGGTGAAACCACGATCTTCCTTTTTAGCTGTTCAAAATTCATATCTCGTAACTCCAGGATCTCACCCTTTTTATCGCACGTGATTTTCTTCTTCTTCTTCTTCTTCTTCTTGGATGGTCTCTTTTCCCTTCTGGGTGCATTTGGAGTCCCCCTTCCCGAGGCAAGTGGTGCGCCTGTGCTGGAGCCTTTCTGCTCACTCTTGGAGTCCTCGGAGTTCCTCCCCTGCAAGTTGCACATCCCCGATTCTTGGCGCGTGGAGAGAAACTTCGATCGTTGATTATCCAAGTAGGGTTCTTCCTTCGTCTCTCTTTACTGTGTATCATGCGGGGCAGATATAATAATGTTTCTACGGGAATTGATGAAACCAAACCTTAATGAAGATAATAAACAGACTTTTAAAGAATGGAGGGGTGTGTTTGATGATGTTGTTGTACTCTTTTACCCTTTCTTATATGTTGTGAACTGTATGGGATTGTGTCCACTGAAAATCATGGTTGTTGGTGGTCTTTCCTTGCGTGATAATGGGACCCTATCTTCTGTGATGATTGAATGGCTGTAACATGGAAATTGGTTAATCACTTAAACTCAGTTGATTAAATGAATGTCTAGTGAACAAGAATCCTTGTGTGAACACCCCGGTTAACCAAACGAAAATAAGAAACTCAATGAATGGTGTGATAGAATCTGGAAACTTATTTGCTCTATCTTGGTAATATGTGTGGTTATTCTGCTTGATTCTTGTGGGGTGACATGGATGGGGATGGGATCCCCTGTTGTGGTGCAGTTGTTGGTTTGTGGATTTAAGGTCGTGTGGGGCCATCTGGTGGGGCTTGGTTTGGTTCCAGTACCTTGAGGGATCTCACGAATCCCTTTTATTGTTGTGACTTTACAAGAGAACCGGGTGTGAATGCTTAATCTGTTGCTTGGTTGTTTTTTCTTCTTTGGCTCGTGGATATGCCTATTAGTTATCCAATAGTGAAGAATTATTTAAAACAGAACCACTCAAATGTGATAACAAGAACGGGTTCAATGGGGAATTGTTTTCTGGGAATGAGTTGTGACTTGGGTGCGGGTGATGTGCTTTTTATGAATGAATAGTAATGAGGGTGTTTGTGTATAGGCTGGTTTTGGAACCCCTAGGTTGGGATGAGTGCTTGTTTACCTATATGTATAATTTAGTACTTATGTTTTTTATTCGCACCCCACCCAAGTTGAGCACTTCGTGCCGAACACCCCTATTTCAATGGGGGAGGGTGTTTTTCCCAACAATCCTATGAGTGACTGGTTATTAGCTCCTTTTCTGCTCCCTTTTCCGAGTAGCCCAAGAATCTTCGGGCTGGCTGTGATGGCCTAAGGTTCATTATAGCCCAAGATTCTTCAGTCAGGGTAGTTGTGGTGGTTGGCCCAAGTGTGTGTGCGGGCAAGTTGTTCCCCAAGTGTCTTCGGGATGAGACCCAATTGTCTTCGGGCATGGTGGTAGTTGTTATGGCCCAGGTGTTTGTGGGTGTGGTTACATGTGGTGGTTGTGGCCTAGGTGTTTGCGGGCAGGATGTGTGGTTATGATAGCTCAGGTGTGTACGGGCGGGGTATGGTAGTGGGACTGCGGTGAGAATGGCGGGAGAGGTTTGACGCGTAGGATGACTTCAATAACCAGTGAGAAAGTGGTGTGGGGTACCCAAATATCGACGTGCTATTACTATTACTTTACTTGACTTGCGTTATTTGGGGAGTGTGGCTTGGTGAGGTTGGGTGGATAGTTTCCTTTCTAGGTGTTCTGATTACCTTTTTTTTCTCACATGGCATTAGAATGTCTCCCCACTTGTGCACGAGAGCTTTTGGTTTTCCCTACTGAGTATACCTGTGTACTCACCCTACGTATATAAAACTGCTTTCAGGTTTCCAGGAGGATTTCGAGGACCGTGCGGGACTGTACTAGTTCGGACGTTGGGACAATTGTTGTTGCTGTTTTTTATTTCTTTGGTATTTACCTTTGGAATTTTCTTGTATTGTATCACTTATTATTGAAACATGCATATGAGAATGAATTGTTTGAGCTTTACTTTTACTCACAGTTTTGGTATTGTTTGGGACTTACTATGTTATCTCCCGATCCTACTAAATAAAAAGGGTAATGTCTTCCTTTTTGCGCGTAATTCCATACCCTTGGTGCTAGTCACCACTCTGAGACCTATTGAAGATGGGTCTTGGGGGTCATTATCCCCCCTTCAACTTGAAGAAGGAAGAGTCTAGCAATCTGCTGTCTCTTCCCTCATCTTGGTGAAGGTGGGTCGTGACACTACATACTAGAGCACACACATGACACCAGGAGGAAATCAGGAGATTAAGGTTTCTCCTGATCGCTCGTGAGGGAAGGTCGAGGGAGGAGGAGAGCGAGGAGAGCTGACTGGGTGGGTGAATTAATCGTGGTGCGAAATGAGACAAGAGAGGCAGAGAGAGTAGAGTTTTCTCACGAGGGAAGGAGAAGAGAGAAAGCGAGTGAGAGTTTTCTCGCAAGGGAAGCTCAGAGAAGGAGGAGGAAGGAGGTGAAGAGAAATCGTGCGACAGAGGAAGTGAATTAGGGAGGGAGTGAGATTTCGCAGTTGGGACTCGCGAGGGAAGGTAGAGGTCGGGGGAGGAGGAGGAAAGCACGAGAGAATGGAGCGGAGAGGAGAGGATGGTTGAGGGTGGGTATGGCGACCGATTGAGGGAAAAAAAATTCCTAACACCCATCGGATCATCGGGTTGGGTTGGTTCTATATTTGGCTAACCTAAGACCCAACCCGACCCATGCACATGTCAACCCAATATAACTTAACCGGAGTATTTTTTGCACGTAACCCAACCCCTGACCCAACCCGAGGGTCGGATCAAACCTAACAGGTCGGGTCGGGTTGAGACACCTCTAATTACATTAAATATTATATAATAAATAAAATAATTATTAAAAAAAAAAAGATGAAAGGTTTGACCGAGTCATATCTTTTCCAAAACGAAACGTCAGCCGTCGTTGAGGATTTGCCGGGAAAAATGCAGATCCCAACCTCCTCGGCCTCTTTCATTCCCCCCAATCCCGCCTCCCCCATTTCAAACGCTGGCGGTTTGGTAGCACCGGTGACGACGGAAAAGACACCGGAAATACACCATCTTTGGCCACCGAAGATTATTTGTTTCAGCCCCGGGCGGCGATGGCGTTGCCGCCGCCCAACACCACCACCGTGGGCATCGAGAAGGACAACAAGAACGCGCAGGGCGCCGTCCGGTGGGCCATCGACAACCTGGTGGCCACTTCCAACCCTTTCATCATCCTCCTCCACGTCAAGAACAAACCATTAAACCGTAGGTACCCTTCTCCCTCCCGCTCACCATCATTGATCTTTGCCATGCGATGCGCGGCACGGACTGTATTGATGGATTACATTGTTTTGCGCGCTGCAGAGGGGGGTGGCATGAACAATGGTGCTGCAGACGGACCTCGCGATCCGACCGAAGGCGAGCAGGCCTGGATTTTTGCCCAGTACCGTGGATATTGTAGTCGCAGAAGGGTAAGTTTTGATAATCCAATTACCTAGTTTTTGTTTGCTTGCTTGCTTTTTAATGGATCCCGTCTCACCTCTATTCTGACTGAGATGACACTAGTTTATTCAAATGCTCATTTAGGGTTGGGATAAAGAGAATCGTGTCCATCAATGAGAACGACAGCCCACAAAAATGGTGTTTTCCCAAACATTGCACCAAAATAAATATGTTCAACAAAAATAAGCAAAACAGAAAACAAAGAAACCATCCTTGCAGAATACCAAACATTTAAAGGAGAAGAGTCACTCATGTAAAGAACAAAAAAACCAAGAGAATATACAACCTCAAGAGGATGCGGATCATCATGGATATGGATATCATGTGGAAGTGTAAGGGTCCTCGTTCGATCAATTTGGAGCAACACTTCGACATGATGAGAGAGACCTCTTTGAGTTGAGTGGTTCTTCCATGTCTGAGTTGTGAGATATGTGTTAAGAGTGAGGAACTCCAAAACGTTGAAACGAACTCGGTCAGGAGAAGAAAAAACAAGAATGAACGGATTTATATGGTTCAACGATGTGCCTATGTCCACAGGAGATGGGGGTCGTACTTCTTTATTTATTCTCTGGATAAACTCGGGAAGATCACACACTTGGAGTTACTCGTACAAGTCTCATGTGAAAACCATAACTATTTAAAAGGGTAAAAATCCTGCGGCGTCAAGGGTGGTTGTAGTAATTCACCTACCTTTGAATCTGTCCACCGACTGCTGCTCAATGGATTTGTTGTCGACCAAAGAAAAACCCACTACAGATAGAAGGTCCTCTCTTTCACAATTGTTGTTGAAAAAGTCCTTCCATAAATTACTCCTTAATTGGAAGTGATCCCCACAAATCTTCCCCTCACAACCATTTTAGGGTAGAGACAAGACTTAGTCACCTTGCATACTTACAACATCTCTTTTGGTAGCACAATTATCATCATGTATACCTTATTATCATTGGTGTGAATTTTCTCAATTTTCAACAATTTATCCTTAAACACATTGCAGATCCAATGATACCAAACGTCTATGTGTTTAGACATGGAATGAAATGTTGGGTTTGTGTTGAGATGAATAGTACCATGACAATCTCAATAAAGAATATAGTTCTCTTCAGTTTGTCCTAGTTCCTAAAAAAATTTATTCATCCACAACATCTCCTTGCAACCTTCAGTGATTGTGATATACTCTACTTCGGTGGTAGACAAGGAAACAAGCTTTTGATATCTTTATTTCCATGAAAAGCTCCCCTACAAATGATATTAGGTATCCTGATATGGATTTCCTTATGTTTACATCTCCATGTACCTCAGAGATAACTTAGTATCCAAATTGACTGATGCCCGATGATCATTTCCTAGATTTGATAAGAATATGTTCACAATGCTGACAACGTGAGCAATGTTTGGTCAGGTGCATACCATGACATACATAAGACTGTCAACTGCTAACTGATAAAAAACTTTTTCCATCTCTTCTTTTGCCTCTTCGGTTGATGGACTCTGGATTGTAGTGATCCTGAATTGATTCACAACTGGAGTACTAGTTAGTTTTGTCTTGCTCAAGTTGAACCATTCAAAAATATTTTCAATGCACTGTTCCTAAGATAACAAACTTTTTAGATTTCTCCTGTCATAGAAAATCGTCATACAAAGAATCTGAGTAGCCTCTCCGTAGCCCTTCATTTCCAAAGTCTTGTTCAAATCCTTCAACCTATCAATATTGGTGATATTTCTGCCAATAATCAACACGTCGACAAAAAAAATAGAGAATAATGAAATCATCATAAAAAAACCTTTTGATGGAAACATAGTGGTTAATAGTCATTCTTCTGTACCCATTTTTCTCCATAAATGAGTCAACAATCTTGTATCATTGTCATGGTGTATGTTTTAGACCATATAAACTTTTTTTATGTTCACATACCATGTTTTATTTTCCTTTCATAGGAAAACCTTATGGCTGCTTTATGTAAATCTATTTATCAAGATCAACGTGTAAGAATGCAGCTATTATATCAAGTTTTTGCACTTCCAGGTTGAGACTAGTAGCCAATCCAAACATAACTTTGATATAATACATTTTTACCACAAGAGAATTTTTTTCATTAAAGTCAATATATTTCTTCTGACTGAATTGCTTAATAACTATCCTGACTCTGTAGCATGGTTGTGAGCTTCTATCTTCACCTTTGATTTTATAGACCAACTTGTTTTTGAGTTTCTTCTTTCTATGTGGTAACTTTACCAAATCAAATGTACGATTCTTGCGCAAGGATCACATTTCCTCTTGCATGGTCTTTTTTCATTCCATCTTCTGGTGAATCTTGATCGCATCATCATAACTATTCGACACTCCCCTTTTAGTGAGCATTACATTCCCATGGGGTGAGTATCCATGACTTAGATACCATTCTTTGGTGGATCTCCTCAGCTGTGTTTCGAGAGGGATCTACTCAGGAATATCAAATAATGGAGACATATCAGGAGATGGATACAAATTACCTGGTGGTGATGTACCATCACTGTCTGGAATCTCTCCCCCAATTTCTGGAACTGATGGTGGTGGGACTGGTTTTAGATTGATTGTAATTTCCTTAGATTGAAACTTCTCTATCTTTCCTGACTTCTCAAAATCTTCAATCATCTGGTCTTCAAGAAATATCACATGCCTTCTTCTGAAAATCTTCTTATTGATCAGATCTCAGATTCGGTAGCCAAACTCCTCATCAATATATCCTAAAAAGATACATTGTTTTCTATTTCCATCCAGTTTAAACCTCTCATCTTTTAGGATGCAAACAAATGCCTTACATCTAAAAACTCTCAAGTGTTTGTACGAAACATTTTTACCTCTCTAAACCCTTTCTGGTATGTCAGAAATTAGTGGAACTAATGGAGAAAGGTTGAGAATATCAATTGCGGTCCTCATTTTCCACCCCCTAAAACAACTTTACATTTGAGAGCATACACTTGAATCTCTCATAAATCTTCTTCTTCATCCTCTCAGCAACACCATTATATTGAGGCGTCTTCGATACTGATTTTTCTAGACTAATGCCGAAACTCCTATAATATTCCTCAATTAGACAACTATACTCTCCTTTATTGTCTTCACACACACTTCAACCGTCCGCCTACTTCTCTTTCAACCATTATATGAAATTTCTTGAAAACATCATGGACTTGATCTTTAGTTTTTAAATAAAAAGCCCAAAATTTTCTAGAATGATCATCATTGAAAGTTACAAAATAAATAATACATCCAATTGACTTGGTGCTCATCATGCCGACATCAGTTTGTATCAAATAAAAAACATTCACTTTTATGGATGGTAAATAACCATGAAAAGATACTCAATATTGTTTTCGCATTATGCAATCAATATAGGTATCCAAATTTGTACCTTTGATCCCTAGAAAATGATTCTTACCAGAGAGCTTTTTGATTCCTTTCTCACTCATGTGACCAAGAAATTTATGCCACACTTCTGTAGGAACCTCCTTTCCGACTGCATTAATTTCTCCTATACATGGTCAGAAATTTATGAGGTAGAGAGAAGTATCTTTATTTCCTTTAGAAATTACTATATTACCTTCAATTAGCTTCCATTTTCTACACCAAAGGAACTGATGTATTCATCATCATCGTCATCATCATCATCATCATCAATCCTTCTGATGGATATTTGATTAAGGTGAATATCAGGAACATGCCTTACATCATTCAACAGTAGCTGATATCCAATATTAGTCTCAAATTTTTTTCACCAATATGCATTGTCATTTACCATCTTCATATGTATGAAACTCCCAAAAGTGCAAGATGAGAATACATCTCTTTGAGAAAATACATGGCATGAGGCACCTGAGTCAATCATCCATATTGAGTCTTGGCTTGTAAGGTTGACATGCTCTTCCTAAACGATAATGATCTCTTCATTGATGATTTCACCATCATTGTTTTAGGGTTTACCTTCTTAGTTCCTCCACTCTGCCTTCAACTTTTGACACTCCCAGATAAAGTATTCGGGCTTTCCACAATGGTGGAACTTCATATCACATCTCAATCGATATTTTGATCACTTACTCTGTTGATTTTGATCATCAGGTTCCTTTCATCTACTTCTTCCCCACCATTTTTGTTTATCTTATCTTTTATTGATAAAAGCCTCTAATTCAGGAGCACATCCCTCATCCTTTTAAATTCATCATCCAGCATTTTGTCTTTCACCATTTACATGACTAGCTTTCTATAAGGTGCTAAATTGCTAATTGTCACAACCAGTGTTTCTCATGTCTTTGGTAAGGAGGTCAACATCAATAGTGTCTGTAACTCATCATCAACCATCATTTTCATAGAATTTAACTGATCAACCATATCTTGAAACTCACTCATGTGGTTGAGAAGATGACGTATCAAGTTTGCTTTGTTTTATGTGGTTGTCCATATATACATCTTTTCTAAATTTTTTCCATAGAACAGAAGCATCATGTTTATTGGAATTTTTTTGAAAGATACTCCTGTCAATCCACTACCTAATTTACGTAGAACACATTATGTTGAGCATGACCCACTCTACATCAACTGGTGAGGTGTTGGTAAATGTTTTCTCACTGGATTGGCCACCTGTTGAAGTTTCCTCCAGTATTGCAACGAGCTTAGTGTTCGTTACCATGGGCTTCCAAAAATCTTTTATATACAAAAGACCTTCCATGTTGTGTTTCTTGATGACATAACTAATGGAAGTAATCATAATCATGTTACCTGTATTTTACTTCATTTATTCAATCTGAATTTTTAAAATCTAACCATACAGATGCGTCTATAATGGTCAAAATAGTGGTAAACGACTCTTGGATCATCGAAAATGGACTTCAATTAACCAATATATGGTTAAAAAAATATTAATTGTTGAGATTGATCAATGACATGGCACTGACATGGTGGTGATGTGGCTCTTCAGAATATTTGCTGGAAATCTCATTTGAATGTCGCTATTGGAATGAATAATTTCATTTTCTTTGGAAAGGGGGTGTTATAGCGCCCGAAGTTGATCTGTGTTGGATTGCTGTAGCCCGATCCGTTTTGGATAATGTTGGGCCGAATGCTTGCGGCCCATACTGCGCACCAGACTGCAACTCCGCGGTGAGCTCATTGGGGGTTGCAGGGGGCAACGCGCACCTGCTCCGGGGGCCGAAGACCGCCGACCCAAAATTTGGGGGCTGTAGCAACTATGACTGACTGTAGAAAAGTTGACCAACCGACACCTACAGGGAACTGTAGCTGTGTGGATTTTGGCATGACTACCGTAGTAGTTTGAACTTTAGAGACAACGGTACTGTAACTCCGCAGACTTTTTGCCGCCGGCCATTGCAACAACTTGGACTTGGGTGACCGCAACACTGTAGCAGTGCGGACTTCCTGCTACCTTTCACTGTTGCACAACGGACTTTCCGTGCGGTTAGTGACATAGTGATATTTCTGCCTCTCCGTGGACGTAGGGATTATTCCCGAACCATGTAAATCGCTATGACTGTGTTTCTTCTTCTTTTTCTTCTTTTATTTTGTCCTTTCTTTATCTGCAAACATGTTCTGTCACTGTGAATCCCGACTTTTCCACAAAAACTAGTATCAGAGGCCGAGTTTGGATTTCTCAAATTGGACGATGACTATGGAAGAAGGCAAGTTGAAAATCGATCGCTTCGATGGAACTGACTTCAATTACCGAAGGATGCAGATCGAGGACTATCTTTACCAGAAGAAAATGCATTTGCCGCTTCTGGGTTTAAAACCAACGAACATGGAGCAGTTAGAGTGGGAGCTACTAGATCGACAGGTTCTGGGAGCTATGTGCCTTACGTTGGCCAAAAATATGGAGTTCAACATTAGAGAGGAGAATACAACAATTGGACAGATGAAAACTCTCGTGAATATGTATGAGAAGCCTTTAACATCAAACAAAGTGCACTTGATGCGATGATTGTTCAATCTGAAAATGGTTGAAGGGAGAATTGTTGCAGATCACGTCAACGAATTCAACACCCTCACAAGTCAGTTGACGTCGGTGGAAATTGCGCTTGACGGTGAGTTATGTGCACTGGTTTTACTGTCTTCGTTACCCGACAGTTGCGAAGCAACTGTAACAGGCGTGAGAAGTTCTTCGAGGAATACAAAGATGGTTCTAAAGGATGTGTAAGACCTGATCCTCAGTGAGGACATTCGAAGGAGAGAATCGGACAGATTCGTTGGTTCTGTTCTAAACGTTGAAGGAAGAGAGAGATATGCGCAGCGAGACAATCGCAGAGGAATATCAAAATCAAGAGGAAATAGGCGAGACAAGACAAAGGGGGCTGGTCCCACCTGCTAGATTTGCGGGAAGAAATGACATGTTAAAAGGGAGTACAGAGATAAATGAAAGGCGCCTGAAACCAACGTAGCAAACACGGCGGCTGAAGGAACTGATGATGTGTTGCTGCTGAGCATGGATAACCCTATGAAGTCTTGGATTTTAGACTCAGGGTTGTCTTTCCATTCCACATCGAAGAGGGGTTTCCTGAACAATTATTTTTCTGAAAATTTTGGCAAGGTACATCTTGTTGATGATAAACCTTTGTAGATCGTGGGGAAGGGTGATGCAAGAATCAAGACCAACAGTGGGAGTTTGCTGGTTCTGGAAAATGCGAGGTATGTCCCTGGACTGAGAAGAGATTATTTCTGTCAGACAACTTGATGATGCAGGTTTTAGCACCACATTCACTGGTGGTGCATGGAAGATCACCAAGGGAGCCATGGTCATAGCTCGGGGAGCAAAGAATGGTATCCTGTACAACATGATAGAAACATGTATAAACATGCTTATATCAATAAAGTCTGTTGGAGATTTACAATTGTGGCACTACAGGCTAGGCCATACGAGTGAGAAGGGGATGAATGTGCTGACAACAAAAGGATTGATACCAGAGCTGAAGTCAGTAAATGTTGGCCTATGTGAAGATTGTATCTTCGAAAAACAGAAGAAGACGTTTTTTGCGAAAGGAGGTAAAAAACACCGAAGGTTGGGAAGCTAGACCTGGTGCATATTGATGTTTGGGGGCCTGCGTCAGTACATTCTTTGGAGGGTCACAATATTATGTGACATTTATCAATAACTCAACAATGTATGAGTTTACTTTCTGAAAAGAAAATCTGAGGTATTTAAAAGTGGAAGACCATGGTGGAGAATGAGTCGGGATCAAAGCTGAAGTGTTTGAGGTTTAACAACGATGGAAAATACGACAATAATGAGTTCAGAGAATTATGTGAAAATAATGGAATTCGGTGGTAGAAAACTATTTCAGGAACATCGCAATAGAATTGTGTGGCAAAAGGATGAATAGAACGTTGAATGAACGTGTCCGGAGTATGAGGTTACACTTGGGGTTATCAAAGACCTTTTGGGCTGATGCAGTGAACATGACAACATATCTAATCAATAGGAGTTTATCCGTTCCAATGAGAGAATGTCTACCCGAGGAGCTCTGGTCTGGAAAGGAGGTAAAACTCTCACATTTACGAGTTTTTGGCGGCTTAGCATATGTATATATTGATGTTGGTGCAAGGGACAAGCTTGATGCTAAGTCAAAACCATGTTTCTTTATTGGCTATAGTGCTGAGAAGTTTGGTTATCGTTTTTGGGATGATCTCAACAAGATGGTAATCAAGAGCCAAAATGTGGTATTTAATGAAGCTGTCACGTACAAGGATCATCATGCACCTAAAGTTGATAATGGGAACAAAAAATCAGACTGTCATGAGCAAGTGGAGCTTGAAGGTGTACCTGAGCATGTGACACCGAAACCAGTGGAGCCTACCCCTCAAGTGGAGTTGAGGAGATCAACAAGGGTAATAATGTTGCGGAATCGTCGGGAGACACAACGACAGAAAATGAGAAAACGAAAGAAAGGAAAAACAGCAGTTGAACACGGCAATTTACGTGGTTCGGGAAAAATCCCTACGTCCACGGGAGAGGCAGAATTTCACTAATCGGGAGCAGCAAATTACAGAGGATTTCAATCATAAACCCTAGCCCGAAAATGGGCTACATATGAAGAAGACGGTCCACTGTTCTGAATAGTAGTCCGCGTTGCAACAGTGATCGGCGGCTCACTTTGTCAAAAGTGCTACAGTGTCTGCCGGCTGGAAGTCAAAAGCGCTACAGTAAAGTTGACCCCGAAGTCCGCACCGCTACAGTGCCGAAATTTTGGGCCGGGGGCCTTCGGCCCCCGGACCCCCAGAGCAGGGGCGCGTTGCCCCCTGCAACCCCCAATGAGCTCACCGCGGAGCTCGACCCACAATAGTTGCGGGCCACAAGCATTCGGCCCAACCAGATCGGGCAACACCAATCCAACAAATAATGCCTGTGCAGAGGTATTCCCCATCCTTACATTATTTGTTTTTGACCGAAGGTGGAGAATCAAAATGTTTTGAAGAGGCAATGCAGTTGAAGGAGTCGAGCAAGTTGGAGCTGGTTATGAATGAAGAGATTTCCTCATTGCATGATAACAATACTTGGGAGTTGACACATCTTCCATAAGGAAAGTGTAGAATGATAAAATGAGGTAGACCCGAACCCCCAAGGTTCTCTCTAAAGGAGGCCTTGAGGTTCTTTTATAATGAATACTAAAGACCACACCAGACCACAAGTCCGATGTGGGATGCAGACTCCAACACTCCCCCTCAAGCTAGGTGTACCTAGCTTGGACACATAAATAAAAGAGATCAAAACAACGATAATACAAAACAAACAAGAAACGCTGCAAACACTCCCCCTCAAGCTGGATATACCCAACTTGATTACAAAACAAGATGAAATAAAAAAGAAACAAGCGACGATCATAGGTTCCCCTCAAGATCGCAGCTCCCCTCAGGATGATGGATGAATGAAGATGTTGCGGGCGCAGCATAGGAACCACACAGGCCGGACCGGTTGACGAAGTACCAGGAAATCCGCACTAGCGGGGCCGGTCGATGATACACCGGGAAAGCCACACTAGCACCGGGAAAGTCGCACTTGCGGGACCGACAACGGGAGGCGGTGATTCCGCAGAATCGTTACGGGATCTGGCGTCGCTAAAGGGCCCAAATTCAAGGTGGTCGAGGTGCTGCGCCACGGTGGAGGAAGTGCGAGGACGTGCCGGCGGACAAGAGAGAACGCTCAAGATCTGAAAGGAGTACACAAAAATGGTTCCACCGGGAAAGGGAGGCGGCTGCCGGGAGAGCAGCGCATGAGGAGGGGGTCGTCGCGCGCATTGAGGGAGCTCGCACGGGAGGGAGCAGCGGAGATGCCAGCGCGGAAGAGGCCAAGTCCGCCTGGAGAGGAGGCGTCTGGATGGGGTTGGCCGTCTGGAGTCGTCCTGCGCAGGGAGGGATCCGGCCAGATCTTGCCAGATCTGGGAGAGGGGAAGTCGCCTGTTCCGTCGCGCGCAGAGGAGGCCGCTAGGGTGAGAGCTGGCGAGCAGGGGAGGCCTCGCACGGGAGGGCGACGGGATGGCGAGGTGAGCAGAGGGGAGCCGGTTGCCGGAGGAGTGCGCTTGGAGGGTTTCACTCGGGCGGGACGAGGCGCAGCACCTGTTGCGCAGGGAGCCGACACTGCTGGAAGCAGGAGGGGGCGGACAGAGGATGCACATGGGGACGTCGCTCCAGGAGGAGGCCGTCGCCCAGGGAGGGCGACGCACAAGAGGTTGGCGAAGGGAAAGAAGCGCAAGGAGAGAGCTGCCGGGGGCCGACACGCGCCCAGGGTTACCGACGGGAGCAGGCCGCGTATTTGCGAAGGAGGCGGGAGCCGCGTTGGGATCAGGAAGCGCCGGGAGAGGATCCGCCATGAGGGATCTTCCGGGAGGGAGCCGACGTGAGATGCAGAGGCCGGCCAGGGAACCCGCGCTGGATGATGGCCACAGGCCGGATGGAGGTGCGCGCCTCGGGAGGGAAGAACGTCGGGGAGCCACGTCAGAGATGGAGGGAGCCACTCAGGCGGGATTTTGGACCGCCATAGGCGATGCAGAGGGAGATGTTGGCAGGGGGGAGATTCGAAGGAGGGAGGCCGAAGCAGGGAGGCCGAAGCAGGGAGGGATCCGTCGGAAAAGCACCAGGAGGCCGCCTGGGAAACGAGCTCGGAGGGGCGGCGGCAGAAAATAAACCTATCCCTACATGGGGGGTCGACGGCGGGGTGAGCTGCGCCGCGGATTGGAGGGGCGCCCGGGTTGTAGCGTGACGGAGGGGCGACGACGGGACTATGCCGGAGGAAGCCGTCGGAGGGAGCCGCGGATGGCAGGAGCAGGGGGGGCTGCGTAGGGCAGAGTCGGGAGGGTGGGGGTGGCCGCGTAGGGCGGACCCAGGAGGGGGGGGGGGGTCCGCGTAGAGCAGACCTGGGAGGGGGGGAGGTTTGCCACGTAGGGCAGAGCCGGGAGAAAAAAAATTTAACGGGTTCCCTCTGATACCATGTATAATGATAAAATAAGAGGTAAGACTCGAGTATGAGATCCGGGCCCTTTGGCACCGCTAGATCCCGCAATGACTCTGCGGAATCCCCGCCTCCCGTCGCCGGCCCCGCAAGTGCGGCTTTCCCGGTGCTAGTTTGGCTTTCCCGGCGTCTCATCGACCGACCCCACTAGTGCGACATTCCGGGCACTCCGTCAAACGGCCCGATTTGTGTGGTTCCTTTGCTGCGCCCGCGACAACTTCATCCATCCATCATCCTGCGGGGGAGCTGCGATCGTGAGGGGGAGCAACAACCTTGAAGCTTTATCTTTTATACTGTTTTGTCTTGTTTTGTCGTCAAGCTGGGTATGTCCAGCTTGAGGGGGAGTGTTTGCAGTCTGTTGATTGCTTTGTTTTTCATTGGTTTGGTTTGGTCTTTTTTTTTTATGTGTCTAAGCTAGGTACACCTAGCTTGAGGGGGAGTGTTGGAGTCTGCATCCCACATCGGACTTGAGGTCCGGTGTGGTCTTTAGTATTTGTTATAATAGAAGACAAAATCTGAAGAAACGGAAATAATAAAATCGTTGTTGATGCTGCTCCCCCTCAAGATGGTAATGTGATGCCGTTGAAAAAAAAAGGATGGGTCATCGCCGGAAAAGTGCAGGGTCGGACGACAGAGCGCCGGGAAATCCACACTGGCGGGTCGGTCGTCAGAGCGTCGGGAAAATCCGCACTACGGGCCGGTCGTCAGAGCGTCGGGAAATCCGTAATGTCGGGCCGATCGTCAAAGCGCCGAGAAATTCGCTCGGGAGGGCCGGTCGTCGGAGTGCCGAGGAAATCCGCAATGGCGGTGCCGTTCGTCGAAGCGCCGGGAAATCTGCAGGAGGAGGCCGGCGATTGAGGCGGGAATGCCGCAGGAAGCAGGAAGAGGCCGACATGGAGGGAGCAGTTGAGCAGAGGTGGCACGGGAGGCCGGCAGGAATGGAGGCCGGCTGTCGCGCAGTGAGGGGTCGGCGAGGCTTGAGGCCGGCTGCTGGAGGAGCTGGGACTAGCTGGTCTTTGCGCGCAGGAAGCAGCAGGGAATGCCTGGAGTCCGTTGCGCGTGCAGGAGGTGTCGCACATGGAGCCGTCGATGGGATGGCCGGCAAGCAGCGGATCGTCGGGCGAGAGAAGCTGCCAGAAGAAAAAAAAGGAGCCGCTGGAGAGTCGCGTGCGGGAGAACCGCCAGAAAAAAAAAGAGCCGTCGGAGCGCGCAGAGGGATTCCGCCGGGATTGGGGGAGCCGACGTCCGTCGCACAGAGGGAAGAGGCGAGCCGCGGGCTGACGCGCATGGAGGCCGGATGGGAGTCGCGCGGGTTGACGGGAAGCGCAGGGCGGAGCGAAGCTGTCGGGGAGGGGAGTCGCGCCGACAATTACGGGATCCGGAAAGACCGCCAGGAGAGAGGGACGCTGGGAGGGGAGCCGCGCCGGGGGAAGCGGGAGCCGCGCGCGAAGGATCCGCTGGGAAGGGAGCCTTGATCTGGACGCCGGAGGGGCCACGGGCGGAAGTGTCGCGCGAGGGAAGAGGAGATCACCGGGAGGGAGAGGCTCCGCCGCGATGGGAGGCCCGCCGGGAAGGGCAAAGGCAGCGGGGAGATCCGCTTAGGGCAGGAGGGCCACGAGGCGGAGGGGCGGCGGCATAAAACCTATGGCCACCGAGGCCGCCGCCCCCCGCAGGGGACTTAACGCCGGAAAACCCTAGACGGGAGGGAGGGATCGAGTTAGAAAACCCTCTGATACCATGTAGAATGTGAAAAAGGAGAAACTCGAACCCCCAAGATGTACTCTCTAAAGGAGCCCTTGGGGTGTTTTTATAACAAATAATAAAGACCACACTGGATCTCAAGTTCGATGTGGGATGCAGACTCCAACATAACTAATTTAACTTTTAATTTATTTCTTTACCATCATATCCTTAACCTTTTAAGATATCCAATGAAATTCAATAAGTGCTTTGACCGTGTGACAACTGGTTCCCGGTGACAGCACAACCACCCCACCTTAACATGACCGTCGGGTCCTGGCCTACCAGGTACCACCAGTTGCCCCATAGACACGTGGTCCCCACCCAAAGATCCACCCACATGCCTGAACGGGTCATCTGACTAATGACAGTTCCCACAGGCCAACACATGTCCTTTCCGGTGTGCTTTGTCCCCACTCACACACACCCTGAGAAACTTCCCAGAAGGTCACCCATCCTGATCACTACTCCAGGCCAAACATGCTTAACTGTGGAGTTCTAATTAGACAGGCTCCCGAAAAGGAAGGTGCACCTTGTTGACATGAGTCATATCATTTAGTCATTTAACCCTTTATCAATCCGGGGTGTTACAATCACCCTCCCTTTAGAGCACAACGTCCCCGTTGTGGGCCCTACATCTCAACCCAGACAGTGCACCACACTTAAGGCTGAGTTCCTCCTCTGATACCAAATGTGACAACTGGTTCCCGGTGACAGCACAACCACCCCGCCTTAACATGGCCGTCGGGTCCTGGCCCACCAAGTACCACCAGTTGCCCCACAGACACGTGGTCCCCACCCAAAGGTCCACCCACATGCCTGAACGGGTCATCT
Source organism: Viscum album (assembly GCA_963277665.1). Taxonomy (NCBI): domain Eukaryota; kingdom Viridiplantae; phylum Streptophyta; class Magnoliopsida; order Santalales; family Viscaceae; genus Viscum; species Viscum album. The sequence goes on along the minus strand of OY728126.1, from coordinate 793,604,206 downwards.
GACTAATGACAGTCCCCACAGGCCAACACATGTCCTTTCCAATGTGCTTTGTCCCCATTCACACACACCCTGAGAAACTTCCCAGAAAGTCACCCATCCTGATCACTACTCCAGGCCAAGCATGCTTAACTGTGAAATTCTAATCAAACAGACTCCCGAAAAGGAAGGTGCACCTTGTTGACATGAGTCATATCATTTAGTCATTTAACCCTTTATCAATCTGGGGTGTTACAGACTGGTTCTCTATGTTCAAATGTACTCCAACTAGCCTCTTAGACACCAAATTTTTTTTAGAATATTAATCTAAGATACAAAAACTCCTGTGTTTAGTAAATAACTCTTATATCCCTAAGAAATAACCCTTATTTCTTTTTAGTAGGAATATTTGACAAATAAGTAATTATTTCCATATCAAATATGGTATTTTATGTTCTTGAAAATCTTACTGAAATAATACTTGAAAATCCTATAGTTAGTGGTGGAATTTCATTCCCTCATATTCATGGAAAAATAGTTTTCCATGGACAAACCTTTTTTATCATTTTCTTCTTTCTAAGCATGTTATAAAATTTAGACAAATCATAAACCATGTATATCTAAACCTTTTGTTATTGGTGAATTCCCCTTACCTCAATGTGAGGTGGAGGCATTCTTTTATAGATGAGTAAAAATAATTACAAGGAGGGTAAGTTCGATGTGGGACTCAGAAATACCCATTAAACTTAAATGGGTTCCAACACTCCCCCTCAAGCTGGACATGCCCAGATTGGATTGAGTCCCACAAAGAAAAAAGATGACAAGACACAAAGACCATCTCATACTCCCCCTCAAGCTGGGCCATGGATGCTGTGAATACCCAGCTTGGTAGTGAGAGAGTCAAGGCGAGCTCCTGGGAGGCCTTTGGTGAAGATGTCTGCAAGCTGATCTGCCGTCGGAATATGGCCAAAGCTGATATGTTTCTGCTCCAGATGGTGGTGAAGAAAGTGGCAGTCCACCTCGATATGCTTCGTCCGTTCATGAAAGACGGGGTTCGAGGCAATCTTTGTGGCTGCCTGATTGTCACACCAGATATGAGCAGAAGTTTGTGCCAGGAAGCCGAGCTCATGGAGGAGATGACGAAGCCAGAGGATCTCAGTGGTGACCATGGCCATGGCGCGGTATTCGGCATCTGCACTCGATCTGGAGTCTACTCCTTGCTGCGCCAGGAGATGAGGTTATCGGCGAAGAATACGGAGAATCCCGAAGTAGACTTGCGGGTAGCGAGGCAACCTGCATAGTCCGCATCACAGAAGGCCTCAACATCCAAGTGAGCATGATGTGAGTACTGAAGGTCACGTGCAGGGTCTTTCTTGATATATTTGGCAACAAGTTCACTGCGGAGCTCGACCCGCGAAGTTGCGACATGGTGCACAGTATGGGCTGCAAACATTCGGCCCAACATCATCCAAAAAGATCAGGCTACACCAATCCAACATATTACCCATAAATCATTGAGATGTTTTCATCCTCTAGAAATCATTTGCGTTACTTAATAATACATCTTTATTCTCAAAAGTACTTCCCATGTTTCCTTGAGAGTTATTTCCACCACCCTTCTTGTCCCAATAGTCATTATTGAAGTGCCCCTTCTAGACACAATTTTAATATGTGATATTATTTTTCTTACTCCTATGTTTTGATTTGTTGTGATTTTGGCTCCCATTAGTACTGTGCTTCATCATTCTTCCCCTCTATTAATAAAGCCTTAATTTGGTTCAAAGTTTTTAACTCATCTTCATTGTTGTTGCTCCAATTTTATTCTTCATGAACTACAACTGCAACATCGTTGAAGAGTAGAGTTTCCATTAGGATATTGTTGGTGAGGTTTATGAATAGTTTATCATATTAATCTTAAAAACATTAGAGAAGAATCTTGGCATGTTCAACATCCCCTATCTTATATCCCAACATAATGATCTCAAGAATGTGGAATTTAGGGTGTTGATGTGGCCCCCTTTCCTGCCACCGTTTGGAAACACCGTTAATTCAGAACCACTTTCACTTTCACAATAGAGTATTTAATAATCACAATAAATTTTTTATGATGTTAAAGTTCAAAAAAACTAGTCACCATGCATTCTCAAAATTATTAAATTTATTAATACTAAAAAATGTAAACAATATCAGTCCGAAATCTTGCTTTGAAACCACTTATTGAGAGAGAGATGATATGGACCCATGGCACAATATTAATATCAATATAATAAATAAAATAAATAAAATGCGAATAATAAACAACACTAGGTTATAACATGGAAAAATCCTCAAAATAATGTAGAGTAAAAAAACAATGAAAAATAGAAGGAACTCACTATAGAAAATGTTGTTATAAACACTCCCTTATTTTTAGAAGGTGAAAAACTCAGAAATATATCTCTTAAATAATTAGAGAAAATACACCTCACAAATACACACACTAAAGAACTAGAATCAAGACAAGATGTCCTGATACTTTGAATGAGGGGAGAGCTTACGTTTTATTAGCATGCACCCATTCCTAGCCCTCCTTTACAGCTCCTTGGATTGTGAGGGTTGGCCACCAAACCTTTCTTGCCTCCTCCGAAAAAATTGGGGGAAGTTGCAATCCAAGAATAAAATAAATAAAGGCAGCTGCCAACACGAGCTCTGATCTAGATGATATTATGAGGAAATGAAAATCTTATTTTTCCCACAACTAATAATATTAACTGTTGGAGTATGTGTAACTTCCTGCCCCACTTCCTTTGTAACTTCCCTTTGTAACTTCCTATTTCTTTTCTATAAATGAAGGCCCTCTCCTCACCTTGAGGTAAGGGGGGATTTCTGAAATAACATGGTATCAAAGGGGTTCCGACCCTCCCTCCAATTTTGCCCCCCCCTCCTGTGCGCGCTGCTCCTGCGAGGCCCTCCTGTCCCGTTCTGCGGCGGCCTCTCCTAGCGCGGCGCGACCCTCCTTCCCGGCGCCCCTTTTTCCATGGCGTCGCTCCCCTCCCGCTCCGCGCGGCTCCCCTCTCGGCGCCCTCCCCAGCGCGGCGCAACTCTCCTCCTGGCACCCTCACCCGCGCGGACCCCCGTCCCGGCGACCCTCCTTCCCTGCGACCCTCTTTCCCGGCGGCCCTGGCTCCGCGGTGCCCTCTCCCGTTGCACCTCCCGTCGCCCCCAGCGCGACTCCTTTCCCGCGGCCCTCTCTCCAGGCGCGGCTCCCCCCACCCAGCGGCGCCCTCGCCCCGGCGCCCTCGCCCCGGCGCCCTCGACCAGTGGCGCCTTCGCCCAGCGGCGCACTCACCCTGGCGATCTCCCTCCAACCGAACCGGCTCCATCCGGGCAGACCGGGCTCCTTCAGGTTTTTCCAGCGCCCGGCGTGCTCCGCTTCCCGGCCCGGCTCCCTGATTCAGGCTCTTCCCTCCGCTGCATCTTCGCTATCCACGCGCCGCTTCCATGGCAGACTCCTCCCCTCTGCCGCCGATGATCACCGCTTCTACCCGCCTTGTGGATGACCGATTGGACTCGACAAATTTCTCCATCTGGTGGAAGACTGTGGTGATGTCCCTCACCGGGATGGACCTCGATCATCATCTTGAGGATCCTCCCCCGACCCCGACTGATCCCAAATATCGTTCATGGAAACTTGCTGACAGCAAGATCTTCGCTCTGCTGGTCAGTTCCATGGAACGATCGGTCAAAGATGTCACCCACACAGCAAATACCGTCAAGGAGCTCTGGGACTCCTTGAATATCATGTACTCCGAGACCAATAACCTCGCTCGAGTGTCCGATCTCCTTCAGCGACTGTCCCATGTTCGACAGCAGGACCAATCCTTTACAGCCTACTTCATGGAATGGAAAGGGCTACGTGATGAGTTGCAGGAGTTGTGGCCCATTCCACAAACACCGGCTGAAGCTCAGACCCAGCGGGACCAACTCTGCCTCTTCACTCTTCTCAACGGCCTCGCTCCAGAGTTTGCCACCACGGCAACCGAACTGCTCGCTAGCTCATCGACACTGGAGATCCCACAGGTGTATCACCGGCTCAGCAAGGCCCAGCGGGCTCTTCCTCCTCCCGCCCCCGTTATCTACCCCTCAGCTCTCGTCGGTCATGGCGGTGGCCGCTCATCTGGTCCTCGTGGACGTGGTCGTGTGGAAAGTCGTCCACGTCCCCTCTGTCAACACTGTGGCAAGGTTGGCCACTCGATCGACCGATGTTGGGTCCTGCATGGACGTCCATCTCAGCGCCCGCGGCAGGGACAGACAGCGGTCCAGGAAGCGCCATCGGCAATCGCCACTCTTCCCCACTCTCTGGACCTTTCAATGGCCGACATCCGCCTGACTCATGATCCTCGGGACTTTGCCGAACCCGGCCCATCAGCGGCTTCTATAGCCCATTCTGCTCACTCCATTGCCTTTGTCGGCCGTCGCTCCCCTGCCTGAATGTTGGACTCAGGTGCCTCCGACCACCTCACCGGTGATGCTGGTATGTTGACCTCTTACTGCCCTTATACCGGTTCCTCAGCCATCACTGTCGCTGATGGCTCCACTATCCCGATTGCGGGCTTCGGCGCATGCTCTCTGACTCCGTCGATTCACCTACCCTTTGTGGCACATGTGCCCCGTAGTCCGTTTAATCTTCTTTCCATCAGTAAGCTGACAAAAGATTATAATTGTGCTGCCATATTTACCTCCTCTGGTGTTGTTTTTCAGGAGCAGACAACGAACCAGGAACTTGGTAGAGGCCGACTTCGGGACGGGGTCTACATGTTCGATGCACCAGCACCCATCGCTTGCTCATCTACCTCTTCTCGAGCATTGGATCTTCATTCCCGGTTGGGACATCCGCCGGCATCCACCATTCATCAGCTTTTTCCAGAGTTTAGTCGGAGTCTTTCTTTTCATTGTGAGTCATGTACTTTTGCAAAACATCATCGCACTACATACCTTCCTCGAGTGGATACACGGGCCTCAAACCCTTTTGATCTGGTTCATTCAGATGTTTGGGGTCCTTGTACCATTTCGAGTCATTTGGGATATAAATATTATATATCTTTCATCGATGATTATTCGCGAATGACTTGGTTTTACCTCCTTCGAGAACGCTCCGACGTGTTTTCCACCTTCCAAACCTTTTATGCTGAGATTCAAAATCAATTTTCAATCTCGGTCAAATGTCTCCGCTCGGACAATGGGCGTGAGTATCTCTCCACTTCCTTTCGGCAGTTTCTCCAGACGAAAGACATCCTTCATCAGACCTCCTGTCCTGATACACCCCAGCAGAATGGCGTGGCCGAGCGGAAACACAGACATATTCTGGAGACTGCTCGTGCTCTCCTCTTTCACCGACAGGTTCCTCTGCAGTTTTGGGGCGATGCCATTCTCACCGCCACCTACCTGATAAACCGTCTTCCTTCCACTATCCTTCGGGGGGAGACTCCTTTTAGGACTTTGTTCTCCTCTCTCTCTCTTCACTCCCTTCCCATTCACGTGTTTGAGTGCCTCTGTTACGTTCGCGACACACGTCCAAGTCTCTCCAAACTCGCTCCCAAATCCCTCCGCTGCATCTTTTTAGGCTATTCCCGCACTCAGCGCGGATATCGCTGTTTCTCCCCCGACCTACGGCGGTATGTCATCTCGGCCGACGTTGCATTTGTTGAGAGTTCTTCATTCTCCCTTCCTTCTCATCCTGACCCTGCCATCGATGATTGTCTTCCTCTCATCATCCATCCTCCACCGGCGTCAACCCCTGTTGACACCCATTTTGGTCAGATCTACTCCCGGCGTCCATCGACTGTATCCCCCGTCCCGGCCAATGACACTGACGCTCCCGCTTCGTCCGCTGCTCCTGCTGAAAGTGCGGCCGATTGTCGCCTATCGACCGGTCAAAGTTTCGGTGCTCTGCTAATGTGTATAGCAGCACTCGGGTCGAATCCTCGGCGATGGTACTTCGTAATAGTCGATTGTTTTTAGTTGATTGTATTTTGATTGGGGGGGTTTGTTTGCAGAGCTTAATTGAAATGTTTAATGAATGATGTTTAATTTAAAAAGTTGATAAAGATTGGGGTGAGTTCATCATTAGGTTAGTTAAGCTTGTGATATCCTTGAGCTTTGCTTTATATTGCATTTAAATTAACACCCACGTCACAAGATGATGTTGATTAGAATTCCTAAGTGTTAAGGCTTTAATCCAAGCCTTAAATTAACTTAGGGTTCTAATCTTGATCAAATATTTTTTATGGTAGTGTATTTATGGTTCCAATAATCCATGGAAACCACACGTTAAACAAATCAAGTCATTAATCCATGACATGCTAAGTCCAACATACACAATGTTAATTCAACGAATACTCATCGAGCAAAACTCTCAATCACTTAACATCCCCGAATTATAACTCACCCCAATGAGAGATTTACTCAGCCATTTGGATGTTTAATATTCTGGTTAAAATAATTATGATGATAAATTAAGAATAGAAGAAAAAGAAAGGGATTAGAAAAGAGTGGTACGTTGACACACACACACGAACGATGATGATAATTAAAAACGGATTTTCGATTGAATGAGGAAGCAAAAGAAGAGAAAGGGATTGAACTGAATTTAAACTATTTTAAGAACATAAATATTAAACTACAGAAGGTGGATGAGAATAAGAGATATTGAAGAAGTAACTTGCATTAAAACAGAATTACAAAGAAAGAGAATTACAAGATTACAAAAATGAAGAACACAAAAGTAAGTGAAAACAAAGAGAGGAGGAAAGGTCTCTCAAGTTAAAACTTGAGTATGGCAGGTCCTCCCAAGCCTTTGGAAAAGCTTTGGTCGTGCCAATATGATCTCCTCTCTTCTGAAATGCCAACCCCTCTCAAGGAGAGAAGGGGAGAGTATTTATAGCCCAAGGAGTGGACTGTTTGCATTCCCAATCTGTCCCTCCACTTGCATCGCCAATTTGGCAATTCAGACAGCCGAATCTTCAAATATCTCCTTCCTCAAAGTTGTAGACAATAATGTTGGCCGACTACTCTCAAAATTTGGAGTCATTTGGACGTAAGGATAAAAAGTTATGGCCGGTTGAATAAACAAACTTAAACTGTCCATTTCAATCCAGTCTTTTTGAATTCCATAATGTGAAAGGGTTTTTGAATATTAAGATGCCTTCAAATCCAAATGGTTTCTTCAACAAAGTCGGTCGCCTATATCTCCTCTTTCACACTGCAAAATCTCAGCTCGCTTGGATGCTTACATCAGGAGATATGTCATGCATACTATACTGATTTTAATTCTCGGCCAGAATGGTGGGCTGGACTTCAAAGATTTATTTGGGCCCCTTGTACTTGGATTTGGGCCTTGAAATTTTTATCGAAGATGAAATGTAGTGTCCCCCGAATTATGTTGGAGAGTTAATGTTTTTGGACTTCTGTATTGAGCCCAGTAAATCAATCTTCAAGGCTGGTCCAGTTTGTTCACAGATTCTTTGGTCTTGTTTGTGAGGACCATATGACCCTTCAAATGGCAGAATTGGATCATGGTTCCTTCTAATGAAATGTTGTATATTGAAAGGAGAATCCTACAAAACAAGAACCACACAATTTGGATCAGTATAGTGATAGTTATAATTAAAACATTAAACTGACTCAATTTGACTACTTCTAAAAATGCTCAAATATTATACTTAATATTAAAACATTAATATTTCACACAAATTATGCACATTTCATATAAAATAAGTAAAGGGGGAATATAATAAGTCATGAAAATATTAATAACATCAACTCCCCCACACTTAGATTTGCGCGTGTCCTCATGTGCAACAAATATAAAAACATGACAAAATCATTTTCACTCACCAACAAATATTAAAATTTTGTTTTCTCCAATCAGGGGAGGTTTAGAATATTTCACTCATCCATATTGAATTCCATCACAAATTTGGTTCACAATAATGCATCAGAAACAATTCATTTTTTCATGTTCAAGGTTTGAATTGGAAAATGTAGTCACTCAAAACTTACTCCTCTCAAGATGATAAAAATGTATTTTAGGAGGTTCACTCATTCACCAACAAAAAGTGAAAATCAAGAGTTTGTAAGAGCTCTCAGCTTCCATTCCCAAATCTAATGTGTACAAGAATCAAGAGGTATTTTAAGGGGTTTTTCAGTGGCTATGGGACGGTAGGTATATAATGTTCAAAGGAAAAGAGGGGTTAAAAACACCAACATGGAAAAATCAATGTACATTTTTTTTTGAAATTTGATTTGAAAGGAAATAGAAACACATATTTACAAGGGCATTAATGTGTGATGAATGAAAAGTGAGGGAGATAGAAAATGGAATAGGGTGAGATGATAGAATATGTACAACATGGAAGACTTCCAATAATGACACAATACAAGATGATTCAAGTGTTCTTTTTTTTCTTCTCTTTTTGCTCTTTTTTTTCGAAAGTTGTGCTTGAAACAAGTCTCACAGTCATCTCCCAACCCATGTTTGATCTTCTCATGGAACTAATTTTAGTAGTTATAACACGATCAAAGGTTGATGATGAATGATTTTTGACCCACCCAAGACACAACCCATTCCTTTTTTTTCATTTTTTTTAATATAATTTTTTTCATTTTTTTTTGAACACTTTTCAATGACTTTTGTACAAATGACAATTACACCCCAAAGCTCACAGAATTACAACCTCTCCCCCACACTTGAATGGATGCTTGCCCTCAAGCATATGATGACACATTGGAAATCAATGAAAGTACGCCCAAAAATGAAGTCCAGTCCCCCCCACACTTAAATTTCAATAAATTGTACAATGAAAATCCATGAAGATGTTGGGTGGGACAAGGTATTAGGCTTGTAATGTGGTAACGGGAGGCTATTTGGCTATTCTGATTCTCATGTGGCTTAGAAAATGCCTCTATCATATTAATGCACACAAAAGATGGAAATTCAGCTCGAAGGTCCACAAACTCAAGACTCACAATTAGTGGTGAAGACACACAATGAAAAAGATGGCCATAGATGACCTTGGCATGAAGGCTAATGTTAATCCTCACGGTAGGGGAGAATCATTTTCCACCAAAAATTGTTCATTCAAAATGTTTGTTATTGACACAAAATTGTTTACCCAAGTTTGAGATAAAAATTCAATATATTTGAGTTTAAAACAAGCCTTTTGACTCCCCAAAATGGTTGGACAGAATTTCAATATTGGATGATGAGTAATTATGACACCCCTTTTTTTTCAATTTTCATTTTTTTTAATTAATTTTTTTAAATTTTTTTATTTTTAATGACACATCCACACAAAAGAGAAAATAGAAAAAAGGTTGTGGAAGAATGTTGTAAAAAAAATGAGAGGGAGAGAGGAAGAAGAAGAAATAGAGTAGAAGAGAGGGAAGAGAGATTGAGGAGAGAGAGAGTTAAAGGGAAAGAGGTGCCCCCTGGTTTGGATTTGGTGGGTTGCCATCTCCAGTGGTGGGTCGGCTAGAGAATTTGGGGATTCGGTGGAAGTCGAGGTGGTTCCAGGACAGTGGGAAGTTACCTGAAAAATAAAATTCATTATTCATCTAATGAAAATCTAAAAAGAAATTGAAATTTCATAAAAGTAAAAGAAAACATGGGTTGCCTCCCAAGAAGCGCTGCATTTATTTGTCTACAGCTGGACAATTGCAGTGGACTACCCATAGTCTGACGGTGACCATCGTATTTTCTCAACTACAGTGTGCTTCCAGAAAAACTTTTTCTTTGGGAGGCCTGATGATTCATTGGATAATTTCTTCCCATCCTTGTTGGTGTGCTTGCAATTCAATGGGGTTGGAAAGAGAATATGACTATCCTCCCTTTGGTCTTCAATGTGAGGAATGATTTTATCCACAAAGTGATGATTTTTTATTCTTGGAAATTCAGGAAGATGTCTCAATTTTGATGGTTCATTTATGTAAGGTTCGGATAACACAAAAGTAGAGTATGAGATCCCAATTGTTTTTGACTCATTTATTTCATCACTTACCGATGTAGAGTAATGAGGATTAGTGGAGTCATAAGACTGAATAAAATTTTCAATATCCTTTACTTCAATGTTGTTCGCCAAAGAATGGTCAATTTCAACCTCACCAGTGATCACTTTATTAATTAGGGTACAAATATCACAAACATCACTACCATCAGAACAATATAAACACATTGGTTCAAGGTTCACTTCACATATAACAGAATTTTCAAAATCATGGATAGGAAAGGATGAATGTGGGATAATCTGATCTGAATCAACAAATGAGCATTCTAGTTCATTTTTCTCAATACCATCCATGTTGGAGCATTGGAGGTCAGAGGTGAGATGAGATTCCAAAGAGTTTTCAAGATCCTTTAGATCAATGGAGTTTGCATTTGTAATGTCAACATCAATTTCACCATTAATCACTTGGTTAATGAGGATACAATATTCACAAACTCCTCTATTAGTAGAACATGAAGAACATGATGGATTAGGATTCAACACACTCTCAGAGGGAGTTTCAGAAACATGGATTGAGAATGCAGAGTGATCCTCAGATGGGTATCGCATGGCTTGGAAAATGTTGAACTTGACCAGTTGGTCACCGAATTCCATGGATAAGATGCCTGAATGGACATCAATCTTGGTTCTCGCAGTCATGAGGAATGGTCTTCGTAGAATTAGGGGAGATCGAGAAGAGGTCGTCTCACATTCCATGTCAAGGACATAGAAATCAGCTGGGAAGATAAGATCATTGACCCGAACAAGAACATCCTCAATTATCCCCTCAGGACTGGCAGTGCTTCGATTGGCTAATTGAATGACAACACCCGTTGGGTGCAAGGGACCTAGACCAAGGTTGGAGAAAATGGATTTGGGCATGACATTTATTGAGGCTCCAAGGTCTATGAGTGCATCATCAAAGTTGGAACTCCCTATTTGACATGGAACCGTGAAGGTCCCTGGATCTTTGCACTTCATGGGAATGGACTGTTGGGTTGAAACATTTTCAATGTTCATAAGTTGCCTCTTATGGGTGCACAATTCCTTAAGAAACTTGGCATACTTAGGGATTTTTTTGATGGCATCTAAGAGGGTAATGTTGACTTCAACACGTCTAAACGTGTCAAGCATTTCAGGATCAGGTTCAAAGGACTTCCTTGGTTTAGAAGCGGCTTGAGGAAAAGGAATTGGATTCCTAAGTGGAATGGAAGGAGGTGAAGGAGTGGATTCAAGTTCCTTTTCCAGCTTTTTGTTCTTTTCATTTTCTAGATCAACATCGAAAGGGGAGGTAGAGCAATCAGCATGGGGCATAACAATTTGCTTTCCCGATCTAAGTGCAATTGCACTTACATTACCCATAGGGTTGGGTAATGGTTGAGCTGGGAGTTGGGATGAATTGGATGGTTGTTGCTGGCTAAGGTGGGATGCAAGTTGACCTATTTGGGTTTCAATGTTCTTGAGGCTAGAACGGGTGAAGGAAGCAAGATCCTCTACAGCACTTTCCCATGGTTGTTTAGAAGAAGAGGCTTGTCCCAAATTGGGTTGGCCTTGATTTTGGTTCTTGGGAAAGCGATTGTATTAGGTGGGGAATTGGGAATGCTCGTTAGGATAGTGGAATCCAGGAGGAGGATTGTTCCTTTGGGGTTGAGGAACAAAAGGATAAGGTTGATGGATGTTACCACCACTTTGACCATATTGGAACTGGTTTGTATTTTGATGAGGGAACTGAGGAGGATGAGAAATGGGATTACCATACCTCAGAGGTGGGTTAAAGGTAGAAGAGAAAGGCTCAGAGTGGGGTTGGTTGAAGTTTCTAACAAACTGACCTGATTATTGAGGGTTGAAGTTTCGCTGAGCATATGCCGCATTGAGCTCCATTGGACTAGATGAATCATATGGATCATCTTGAAGTTGTGGACATGTGTCAGTCGGATGAGATGGAGAGTTGCAGATTCCACAATTCTTGATAGGTCCAGGGAATAGTGACTGTGGAGAAGATGAGGTTGGGGCTTTGGTAGCCACCGCTAGTTGACGCACAAGACCTGTAAGTTCACTCATCCACTCAGTCATCTTGTTGGGCTCTATGGATTGATTCTCTTGGGCTTGTTTCACTTGAGCATGTGCTCGAGTATGGAATTGCTGTGTGTTTGCAGCCATGTTACTTATGAGATCTCTTGCAGCTGTAGGAGTTTTGTCAACAAGAGCACCGCCACTTGCGGCATCAATGAGAGTTCGCTCCATAGCCAATAACCCCTCATAGAAGTATTGGATCAGGAGTTGGTCAGAGATTTGATGGTGTGGACAAGTTGCCACAAGCTTTTTGAACCTCTCCCAATACTCATGGAGTGATTCATTAGGGAATTGACAGATACCGCTTATTTCCTTTCGGATAGAAGCTGTTCGGGAAGCGGGAAAGAACTTCTCAAGGAAAAGTCTCTTCATGTCAACCCATGAGTTTATGGAACCAGGTGGGAGGTAGTAGAGCCAAGACTTGGCAGAATCCGCTAGGGAAAAGGGGAAAGCTCTAAGCTTGATTTGTTCTTCAGAAACCCCTTGAAGCTTCATGGTAGAGCATACTACTTGGAACTCTTTAAGGTGAAGATGTGGATCATCACCGGCTAGCCCGTGAAAATGAGGGAGAAGATGAATCAAACCCGATTTGAGTTCGAAGTCAGCTTCAATGTTTGGATATTGAATACCAAGGGGTTGGTAATTCATATCAGGGGCAGCAAGTTCTTTTAGGGTTTGTTCCCTAGGATTGGCCATTTCAATTTCAACTGGTTGGATGAGGACTGGTTCTTGAATTATTTGAGTATCTCTTATGTTCCTCCTAAGTTGGCGAAGTGTTCGCTCAATTTCAGGGTCAAACAAATCCGAGGGATTGTTTGGAAGGCTACGGGGTATTCAGAGAGATTTTGGAAGAAAGAGGAAGACGGTTTTTTCTTTGTATTTTTTTCAGTTTATGATTTTTATGAGAAGACGGGTTTTTCTTTGTGTTTTTTTCAATTTTTTTTTTAAAAATTTTGTTTTTTTTTGTTTTTTTTTAAAATAACCAGAAACTAATGACTACTTAAAGCACCATCCCCGGCAACGGCGCCATTTGAAAGTGCGGCCGATTGTCACCTATCGACCGGTCAAAGTTTCGGTGCTCTGCTAATGTGTATAGCAGCACTCGGGTCGAATCCTCGGCGATGGTACTTCGTAATAGTCGATTGTTTTTAGTTGATTGTATTTTGATTGGGGGGGTTTGTTTGCAGAGCTTAATTGAAATGTTTAATGAATGATGTTTAATTTAAAAAGTTGATAAAGATTGGGGTGAGTTCATCATTAGGTTAGTTAAGCTTGTGATATCCTTGAGCTTTGCTTTATATTGCATTTAAATTAACACCCATGTCACAAGATGATGTTGATTAGAATTCCTAAGTGTTAAGGCTTTAATCCAAGCCTTAAATTAACTTAGGGTTCTAATCTTGATCAAATATTGTTTATGGTAGTGTATTTATGGTTCCAATAATCCATGGAAACCACACGTTAAACAAATCAAGTCATTAATCCATGACATGCTAAGTCCAACATACACAATGTTAATTCAACGAATACTCATCGAGCAAAACTCTCAATCACTTAACATCCCCGAATTATAACTCACCCCAATGAGAGATTTACTCAGCCATTTGAATGTTTAATATTCTGGTTAAAATAATTATGATGATAAATTAAGAATAGAAGAAAAAGAAAGGGATTAGAAAAGAGTGGTACGTTGACACACACACACGAACGATGATGATAATTAAAAACGGATTTTCGATTGAATGAGGAAGCAAAAGAAAGGAAAGGGATTGAACTGAATTTAAACTATTTTAAGAACATAAATATTAAACTACAGAAGGTGGATGAGAATAAGAGATATTGAAGAAGTAACTTGCATTAAAACAAAATTACAAAGAAAGAGAATTACAAGATTACAAAAATGAAGAACACAAAAGTAAGTGAAAACAAAGAGAGGAGGAAAGGTCTCTCAAGTTAAAACTTGAGTATGGCAGGTCCTCCCAAACCTTTGGAAAAGCTTTGGTCGTGCCAATATGATCTCCTCTCTTCTGAAATGCCAACCCCTCTCAAGGAGAGAAGGGGAGAGTATTTATAGCCCAAGGAGTGGACTGTTTGCATTCCCAATCTGTCCCTCCACTTGCATCGCCAATTTGGCAATTCAGACAGCCGAATCTTTAAATATCTCCTTCTTCAAAGTTGTAGACAATAATGTTGGCCGACTACTCTCAAAATTTGGAGTCATTTGGATGTAAGGATAAAAAATTATGGCCGGTTGAATAAACAAACTTAAACTGTCCATTTCAATCCAGTCTTTTTGAATTCCATAATGTGAAAGGGTTTTTGAATATTAAGATGCCTTCAAATCCGAATGGTTTCTTCAACAAAGTCGGCCGCCTATATCTCCTCTTTCACACTGCAAAATCTCAGCTCGCTTGGATGCTTACATCAGGAGATATGTCATGCATACTATACTGATTTTAATTCTCGGCCAGAATGGTGGGCTGGACTTCAAAGATTTATTTGGGCCCCTTGTACTTGAATTTGGGCCTTGAAATTTTTATCCAAGATGAAATGTAGTGTCCCCCGAATTATGGTGGATAGTTAATGTTTTTGGACTTCTGTATTGAGCCCAGTAAATCAATTTTCAAGGCTGGTCCAGTTTGTTCACAGATTCTTAGGTCTTGTTTGTGAGGACCATATGACCCTTCAAATGGCAGAATTGGATCATGGTTCCTTCTAATGAAATGTTGTATATTGAAAGGAGAATCCTACAAAACAAGAACCACACAATTTGGATCAGTATACTGATAGTTATAATTAAAACATTAAACTGACTCAATTTGACTACTTCTAAAAATGCTCAAATATTATACTTAATATTAAAACATTAATATTTCACACAAATTATGCACATTTCATATAAAATAAGTAAAGGGGGAATATAATAAGTCATGAAAATATTAATAACATCACCTGCTCCGCCACCCGAGGACTTGCCCATTGCACTTCGGAAAGGTACTCGCTCCTGCCAGAGTACTCTATTTGTATCTTCATACAGGGGTTTGTCCGCTCTGGAGACAGTTTCTGTACCTCGCACGGTTGGTGAAGGCAAATCTCACCCCGGGTGGCTAGCTGCAATGCGAGATGAATTGCAGGCTCTAGAGGATAACCATACTTGGGATCTTGTACCTCTTCCAGCAGGCAAACAGGCAGTGGGCAGCAAATGGATTTACACCGTTAGGCTGAATCCCGATGACACTCTCCACCGCCTCAAAGCCCGCCTTGTTGCCAAAGGCTTTGTACAGACGTACGGTGTTGACTACTTTGATACCTTCTCACCGGTTGCCAAGATGGCCTCTGTCCGGTTATTCATCTCTCTCGCCGCCCATCATCAGTGACCTCTTCATCAATTGGATGTCAAGAATGCCTTCCTCCATGGCTTCCTTGAGGAAGAAATTTATCTGCAGCAGCCCCCCGGATTTTGTGCCTTCGGCGCTGAATCTCGAGTCTGCTGTCTCCGCCGCTCTCTTTACGGCCTGAAGCAGTCTCCCCGTGCTTGGTTCGGCCGCTTTAGCACGGTCATTAGCGACTTTGGGCTTTCTCGCAGTATGAAGGATCACACTGTCTTCTACAGGACGAGCGCACGTGGCTGCATCTTATTGGTCGTATATGTGGATGACATCGTCATCACCGGCAGCGACTCTGTGGGTATCACCCACCTCAAGGCCCATCTTCACCAACACTTCCACACGAAGGATCTTGATCCTCTCACCTACTTTCTCGGCATCGAGGTTTCCTATTCCTCGGACACCATCTCCCTCTGCCAACGGAAGTATGCATTGGATATATTATAGGATGCTGGGCTGACTCAGGCCACTGCGGTCGATACTCCTCTAGAGCCTGGGGAGCGGTCTCTTTATGCCTCCTTCGCACTGTACCCACATCCCGAGCGGTACCGTCGATTGGTGGGCCAACTCAATTATCTCACCATGACTCGACCCGATATCTCCTGCGCGGTTGCCAAAGTCAGTCAATTTATGGCGCATCCAACCACCTCTCAGTGGGATGCTGTCATCCGCATCGTCAAGTACATCAAGCGTGATCCTGCCCGTGGTCTTCACTACTCCCAGCATCCTCATCAGCATATTGAGGCCTTCTGCGATGCTAATTACGCTGGCTGCCTTGCCACTCGGAAATCTACATCTGGGTTTGCCATATTCTTGGCAGACAATCTCATTTCTTGGCGAAGCAAGAAACAGACGGTCGTCTCTCGCTCCAGTGCCGAGTCTGAGTACCGTGCTATGACCACCGTCACTACCGAGATCTTATGGCTTCAACAACTCCTCCAGGAGCTTGGCTTTTCTCAGCAGACTTCTGCTCACATATGGTGTGACAATCAGACAACCACTAAAATTGCTTCGAATCCCGTGTTCCATGAACACATGAAGCATATAGAGGTGGACTGTCACTTTCTTCGCCACCACCTGGAGCACAAACATGTTAGCTTTAGCCACATTTCAACGGCGGACCAGCTTGCTGACATCTTCACCAAAGGCCTCCCCGGTGCTCGCCTCGCCTCTCTTAGTTCCAAGCTGGGGATCCATAGCATCTAACGCCCAGCTTGAGGGGGAGTGTTGCGGTTTTTTTATTGATTTGTCTGTTTTTCATTATGTGTCCAAGCTAGGTACACCTAGCTTGAGGGGGAGTGTTGGAGTATGTGTAACTTCCTGCCCCACTTCCTTTGTAACTTTCCTTTGTAACTTCCCTTAGTAACTTCCTCTTTCTTTTCTATAAATGAAGGCCCTCTCCTCACCTTGAGGTAAGGGGGGATTTCTGAAATAACATTAACAATTAATAAAAATTAAATACAATAAAGGTAAGTAAAAGATAGGATACATAAAACGTGTGTCATGTGTTGCAAAAGCTTGTATCCATGGGAATGACAATAAAGCCACCACTATGATCTAAAAACATATTCAAGTATTTTGAGGATAACATTTAATAGGGAATGCCCAGATACATCTTAACACACTCATGCATAATTCTTCGAAGTCCATCCAACCTATGTCTGAAATATTATATATTATTATATCATAGGATGATGAAATAAACACATTCACACTAATGGAGTGTAGGAGATATGCCCTAAAGACCATGCAAGTTTCTTATGCATTGGGCAATATCGTATTGTATGATAAGTGTATGTTGTAGAGTATGAAATTAATAGAGTGATATTATACCTCTTCCTTTGTCAAGTCATATAGTATGACTTTAAAGATATCGTAAAGAGTTATGATATATATTAATATGATTAGCAAAGAAGTTGTCCAATGTTAAGAATCGATTCATTGTTTCTCCCCCATGTTGTCTATCATTAATAAGAGATGCGTTGTCTATCATTAATAAGAGATGTTTCATATGACGAAATGCATAAGAGAGGTTTGGTGCATTCATATGATGAATGCATTAAAGGTTGGGGTATTTTAAATACATTATGTAATGTATGAGTTCATGTATGGAAAACTTGGGAACATCTCAAGGCATAATATAAAGAGGTAGCCACCATGAAAAGGAGATCATCCAAGCTTTCCCAAGCCTTGGACAAATCTAACTTCCCTTAGAAGCTCTCTTCATTCTTCATTCTTTTCCTAATAGGGTATTAGCATGTCTTGGATGTGTGGATGATCCTACCCATATGATTAGTGATTTGTTTAGCTTGTGGATACACCATGGAGAAGGTAGTCTGATGCCAGTCTTTGATTGATCTTCCTCTAACATGTTGATGAAGGCAGTATTAGAGGAATCTACGGTGAAAGGTACACAAGCATGTTCTTCATTTTATATAAAACATAGTTTCAGTTTCATAGCATGGTTGATCTTTTGAAGAAGGCTTCTAATTGATTCCGCTTTCTTTATTAAGTGTTAGTCGATCCTTAGAAACCCTTAGAAGTAATTACAAGTGTGTTTCCAAACCCTAACTGTTACAAATATATGTTCGGTTTTATTATGTAAAATAATAAATGAAAAATGGTTCGGGTCATGATACATTCTCACACTTCAAAATCATATATAGATGCTCAAGTTTACCATCATTCATATGAGCATAAGCTGGACTACTAAAAAATCTCAAACCTGAATAATTAGTAGGCTTATCATACCATACCTCCTATGGAGTGCTAAAATCAATTGCAGATGATGGAGACCTATTTACTAGATAACAATCGGAGATAACTACATCAACCCAAAATTTCTTAGGAAGTCCTGCATTTACACGCATGGATCTCGCTATTTGTAGAAGTTTCTGGTTCATCCTTTTTACCACACCATTCTCTTGTAGTGTGTGTTGTAAAATATTGTTCCTCGGTATCCCTTCATTATTGTAGAATCCATCAAAGAACACATTGCATAATTCTAAATTATTGTTAGTTCTAAGAGTTTTAACCTGTTGGGTGGTGCTTTTTCCTACCATGCTCTCCCATTACATAAATTGACTGAATAATTCATCTTTAGATTTCAGTAAATAAACTCATGCCTTTCTAGAAAAGTTTTCAATAAAAGTGAAAAAATACCTGCGACCTTCATGAGACCTTGTTGATGCATGATCCCACAAATATGAATGAATATAATCTATGGTACCTCCAGAAGAGTGTTTTCTAGTGCTAATTCTCACCTCACTATTAAAATTTCGATTTGTTTATAGAAACTCCCTCTAATGATCTTGTCATACTCAGAACCACAAGCTCTTTCTTGCTCAAGGGCCTCAGTCTCTGATGTCACAAATTTGTCGGATCAACCTCATATAAAGAACATGAAACCACCACTGTCTCTATCATTAAGCTACCTATAAGAAAATATGTCATGCTCTGCAATTTTCCTTTCATCGCAACCAAGGACCCTTACCCAAAGTAATAATTTTTTCCCTTAATCCAGGGACACACCAAACATCAAATGATCTGAACACCGTATCATACAACTGGATTTGCACCAAGTCACTCCTCTCAACTCTATTCCATCATTTCCCACCTTTAAACTATCATATAACTAATTAAAAGAAGAGAATAACTCCCTAGAGATTGAAATATGATATGAAGCACAAGTGTCAAGGACCCAAGTGTTAGTTGAACCTGATGTGCTGACAGTCAAAACATCGTTTCCCTTACCATTGTCAGAACTCCTCTGAACAACTGCCACCTTGATATTGCTAGTTGATTCATTATTTTCACTTCCTTTTGATCTCTACAAACAATTTCGTTTGAAGTGTCATTTATGTTGCATAAATAATATTACATCTCATCATATCTTGATTTAGACCGCAACTTTTAAAGGATCGACAAAGAACACAAAATAATAATCACATGACCTTCCTGTTCCACCTTCACCTCAACCATCCTTCACATCATTGACACTAACTCTATCCATACCATACATCATGGTTTCAACGAAACTTTTAAAGGATCCTGACAAAGAACACAAAATAATAATCACCTGACCTTCCTGTTCCACCTTCACCTCAACTCCTTGCAAATCCAGGATAACTTTGATGAAATTACAAAGATGCTCTCGGACTAACGTATGTCAATGACCACTTGCAGAACCTCATCAGACAGACAAAATATGTACCCTCACTCGGTTTGTTGCACTCATTTGTTCTGGAAACTTGGTTGAATCCTCCAACACGGGAGCACAACCCTGTTGAACCAGAAGTGATTGCATGTTCACTTTCCATAAAGCAAAGCAATTTGACCCTTGTGAATTTCTCAATGTTCAACTTAAGCGTAATTGTCATCTTCAGTTAACAAAAATCAAAAACCCTAAATTCAATTTTTGGCCACTGAAGGGAAAATATAACCGGGATGCTCAGATCCAAATTGTTGAATCCTTATACAATGAAACGAACACTGCACACCAACAAAAAAATGAAACCCATGATTCCCTGTTATAGGATCCACTGAGAAGATTTTCATTATATACTAGCTGCAATTACAAGGGTGTTTCAAATCCCTAAATTCAGTAAGGTTTTTATTTATTTCTCAAATATTTCTTCAGATTCAAGCGAAAGAAGTGGTCATCGTAGAAAACGACATTGCCAAGGGGCTTTTGGACTTCATCAACAACAACTACATCAACAACATTGTGGTAGGAGCATCAACTAGAAGTGCCTTTTCGAGGTCGAGGTTCGTGTCCCATCCCTTCCGCCCCTCGTCTCGCTCCGTTTCTGTTTATCCATGCACCACGCAGATGGTGACCCAGTCCCCGCGCAGGAAGTACAAGAACGACATATGGGGCGCTCTCAACAAATCCGTACCGGACTTCTGCTCCGTCTTTGTAATCTCCAAGTCCAAACTGGTGTCTGCTCGATCAGCACAGTGGACCCCAGTTAACACTGCAGTTCCACCACGGCACCCACCAGCAGGCGCTCGTCCGCTTCTCATGTCCGCAGACGATGCAGCTGGGTACATGCCCTGAATCACACCCATGCATAACCTTCATTGGCCATGCGATTCTTATTTTCGTTTCTGCCGTCGTACTGTTGGTAGGGGACAGAGTGTAAGACCAGGGAGGCGGATTTCTGACGCAGAAAGGTTGGAAAGCGTTGATTTTGGTGTCGTCGAAGGCGGGAGGAGTTCTGTCAGCCGAAGCTCCGTCTCGGAAGAGCCCGAGGCACTGGAGAGCCTCGGTCTGGGGACAAATCTCCTGCAGATGACACCAGGAAGAGAATTCACCCCCGGATTCGTGGTAAGTGCCCGGAATGGTTAAACAGTGTCTGCGGCGAAGCATGGAATCTGACTTTACGAAAATTATGGGTCATTCCAGCGGGACGTTGAAGCGGAGATGAGAAAGCTGAGGCTTGAACTGAAGCAAACCATGGAAATGTACAGTTCAGCCTGCAAGGAAGCGCTTTCGGCAAAGAAAAAGGTAATGTTTTGTGTTATCCCATCACGCACAGCTTGGTCTGGCTGGTAGATGGACGCCGGTAACTGTTCCGGTCTCCAGACAAAAGAGCTTGAAGAGTGGAAGATGGGGGAATCACGTAAGGTTGAGCACGCAAGGTTGGCGGTGGAGGCTGCGCTTGCCGTGGCAGAAGCTGAGAAGGCCAACTGCCGGGCCGCGATGGAAGCAGCCGAGGCAGCTCAGAGACTGGCTGATATAGAAGTGCGGAAGAGGAGGTACGCAGAGTTGAAGGCTAGGCGGGAGGCGGAAGAAAGGAATCGAGCTCTCACCGTGTTGCACAGTAATGAAGCCAGATACAGACGATATTCCATAGATGAGATCGAAGCGGCCACCAATAAATTTGCAGCATCCATGAAAATCGGGGAAGGAGGCTACGGACCGGTTTATAAGGGCAAGATTGATCACACTGCAGTCGCAGTCAAGATTCTGAGGCCCGACGCCACGCAAGGAAGAAAACAGTTTAACCAAGAGGTTGTTAATTAACAGTTTTTGGGTTAAGCTTTAATTCCAACTCCCTCCCCTCACTGCTCATCTTTGGCCATGGCAGGTCGAGGTCCTGAGCAGCATCAGGCATCCCAACATGGTTCTCCTCCTGGGCGTCTGCCCTGACTATGGATGCCTGGTGTACGAATTCCTGGACAACGGCAGCCTGGAGGACCGCATCTTTCGAAGGGGAGGCACCCCTCCGATGCCGGTGAAACTGCGCTTCAAAATCGCAGCCGAGATCGCGACGGCGCTGCGGTTCCTTCACCAGACGAAGCCGGAGCCCCTCGTCCATCGGGACCTCAAGCCCGCCAACATCCTCCTGGACCGCAACTTCGTCAGCAAAATCAGCGACGTGGGTCTGGCGAGGCTTGTCCCGCCGGCGGTGGCCGACGAGGTGACGCAGTACTACATGACTTCTGCTGCGGGGACGTTCTGCTACATCGACCCGGAGTACCAGCAGACCGGGATGCTGGGGATCAAATCGGATGTCTACTCGCTGGGAATACTGCTGCTCCAGCTGATCACCGCTCGGCCGCCGGTTGCGTTGAGCCACCATGTTGAGAGGGCCCTGGAGAAGGGGACGTTCGTGGAAATGCTGGATCCCACTGCCGACTGGCCCATGGACGAAACCCTGAGCTTTGCAAAGATGGCCCTGAGGTGCGCTGAACTGCGCAAGAAGGACCGACCTGATCTTGGGTCGGTGGTATTGCCAGAGCTCAGGCGAATCAGCCGCGTGGAAAATGGTCTCGAACTGAATACGAGTAAATATTCCGGCCAAGATTCTCAGAGTATGGATTAGTATTCAAGGTCCCCGGCCCAGTGAGGTTCATCCCTCTACCCACAAACCAAAGATTTCTCACTAACGATAATTTATTCAAATTATCCGTCAACTTTGTTATGTTATTAATTTTTTATTGCATTTTAAATTTATACCTATATAATTTACAAGGTGAAGAGATAAAATTCATTTTTTATGTTAATATAAATGAGATAAAAATACATTAATGTAAATGAGATGTAAATGCCCCTGCAGGCGGTTGGGGTGGTAGGGGGGTTGGGGTGTGAGGCGTAGGTCGTGGGGTCGAGTCTCAGATTGTGTTTTCTTGTAGCATGCATATATAATTGAAGTTTTTTTAAATGAGATGTAAAATTATATTACTAGTATTGTTTGTACACTTACATTTCATGGAAAATGAGATCTCATTTCAAATGCACGAGGTGAATTAAATTTCATGTATCTTTGCACAACTTTTAAAACAATATTTTTACTCTTCAATTAACTTTTCTTCTTCCAATTTTAACTTTTACCCACCAGTACTATCTACACATCACCAAAACCTAAAAATCACATGCCTAACTAATGCATTTAAAATCCTTATTGAACCATTCTAACAAATAATTTATCTTAAGAACTTTTCTTAAAGTTATTAGCCTCATGATTTTCTTACATTAAGGTTCTCCTTCCTATAGGATTGCACTCCTATTAAAATGATGACTCTTAAAATCCATCATATCTATTAGTAGGACAAGATCCATATTTCAATATTATTTGGGTCTCTTTATTATTTATACGATCACTTAGCTATTTAGGTTTGCATCATTCCAATTATATCATATATGTCTCTTGGATATTTGAGCGGGTAACTCTTTACCCAATCAATTAAATGGATAAAGTCAACTCTATTCATCAAGATCTCCCATATAAGTGTAACCTAAAGAAAATACCATGAACAGACACATAATTCAATTGGGTTCATCTATTACCCGTTTTCCTTAAACAAGATAATCCAAGGCACCCAGATTTAGCTTGACCTGCCTGGTTGGATGATCGAGATATTGACATGTGCTTCTTTGAAGGAATCTAACACTTAGTAATTTGAAGGGGATTTAATTTTCACCATCTTATCTCATATTATACCCTTTATGTATGCATGCTTCTAGTAATTTAGTTTGTAATCATACTCGCACCTAATAATTTAGTTTGTAATCATACTCATACCATACATCAATATGGTTTGTGTTACTCACACATAAATATAAGTTAAATAATTTATACATATTGAAATGTATGTATAAGGTACATAAACCTTTCATGCAAAGGTTTAAAATTATATGAAATTGAAAACCCCCTCATGAGTAAGCTTGAAGCCACATATAACCAACCCCCCACCTTTCCAGAACAAGGCATAAGCCTCTAGGCCTGTGAGAAGTCTAACCCATAGTCTCTCTACATAGAGATACTTTAATAAGGAGATATTCCAATTCATCATAACTCTAACACCTAATATGTATAAAATATATTTAATAACTAAATTCGAGCTAATAACTTTAATTATAAATCAAAGTCAAGATAGATGGAAAATAAATCTATTATCAGGCCTAGCATGTAACTCCATAGATACATGTATGATAATCTCTAGAAGCACTTTAACATTTAAACTAAAGCATAGACATATTCATAATATAAACAATTTATATTCATGAATAATAATAAAGAGAATAAATTTCAAATAAATGAACATTTTATAAATTTAAAAAAATGAGATAACCATTTATGAACAATTCATAAATAAAAGCTAATTATAGACACTTTATAAATTAGCTATTCATTATGGAATATTACATAATCTAAATATCATATAGTTAACAATATTTAAACCTTGATAAAATAAATCATCAGAACTATTTTGATTTCATCTAAATAATATTAATATTCGAAATATGGCCCTTAAATTGAAAAATTCAAATTAAGTATTATGAACAATTTATAATCTTAAAAAAAATTATTTAATAATTATAAACTCTTTATAAATAATTAATTTATAGCTGTTTATAAATTAAAAAATATCCCCAAAATACCTTTTATCATTATTTAAAAACAATTTATAAATAATAAAATTTAATTCATAATTGTAAATAAAGAATAACAATTCTTCTTCAACTTATTGTATTTCACCATATAAATAGAATCGTAAGATATGATAAGATCATATTTAATGATCGAGGCCGAATCTTGAAATCACATATTGTATTTTATGATTCATAAAGATTTTGTATTTGTGATACGATACTCTCAAACTATTTATTTCTACAACATGATTTCAAGAATCAAAACATATGGTAAGCTCTGATACCATTATTGGATTTTGAAGGAATTTAATAAACACTTATTCGAGGCCATGTAAGCGATTAAAGAAATCGAATACAAGATCTCTGTGCATAGATTAATGAAACCATGTAAAATTGGAAATGATGAAACCATAAATATGTATACCTTACACTATTGCTTTCATAACATCATCTCTACCTCATATTGCAAAGATGGATGAGGAAAGAGAACATTGGGTTGAAGGCATATTTAACCTAGAATGTACATAGATCTATTCGTAGATTAACACTTAATCTAATGTTATAAGCACATATAAATAATAAATCCAAAGAAACTCCATGTGTTTGAAACACAAAACATCAAAAGGAGAGTCAAACCAATGCCCATGGGCTTGGTTTCTTTTATATAGCCTATCATAATACTCTTCAGGCCATACATATGTATCATTCCATTACTCATACGTTTCATAAACATATGGGTAATGGCATCGGTTGAATCATATGTAACAAATGACCACTGATCTTATGTTAATGATAGCTTTAATGTGTGGGATCCTTTGAACATTAACCTTTAAAATCAAAGAGGTCAATCGAGTTGTGACAATTATAAAAGTATTGATCCTATCGATACTTTGAAACTATGATTGTCTTAAATCATACACTACGATATGTGTATACAATCAATGCAAACACTTTATATGAACATGCTTTGTCATAAAATATGATTATGCTCAATAGTCTTTAAGACACCTTAATCATATAATATGATATACATACAAATTTATATAAAATCCTATTGCCTCTTACTTATCATACCCTATGACAGGCCCTATCGTACTATACAATATTCAAGGCTTTAGAGCATATTCCTTTCGATTTCCCACTTTCACTAAAGCCTAATAAACTTTTGTACCACTTCACTTTATATTGTATTGTACATGATAAATTATGAAAACACATCCAAAAATCTTTTGGATGTATTCTAAAACACTTTTGGATGTATTCCAAAACACTTTTGAAAAACTATCATTAACTTCACCATATATTAAATTTTCTGTAATACCTTGTGAATGTATTCCAAAACACTTTTGGATGTCTTCCAAAACACTTTTGAAAAACTATCATTAACTTCACCATATATTAAATTTTCTGTAATACCTTGTGAAAATACCCATCCAAAACTCTTTTTGATAAAAATATACAATTTTATAGTTGCTCTCTAAGACAAAATAAATCCCCATTTGGTTAACCACATAGTGTGATATCATAGGACTTTGTAGCATTAGAAACAAAAATGAATTATCAAATTCGTAAATATAATAAAAGAGAAGGCTCTAGCAAAGTATCAATGTTACTCAAGCTACAAAGGGACCTGACATGATTTCCATCAAACACACATATCACTATACCCATGTCCACTAGACATATCCCATGTTAGCATGAATTTTCATATGCTCCCTTTTTCCAAGACACTAAGTGACGATGGGACATGGTCTATGTTAATATTATATATCCTCAAACATTCTTGATTCTTCGAGTATAGTGTCACGACCCGCCTTCACCAAAAGGAGGGAAGGGTCAGCAGATTGCCAGACCCTTCCTTCTTTAAGTTGAAGGAGAGATATTGACCCCCGAGACCCGCCTTCAATAGATCCCGGAGTGGCGACTAGCACCAAGGGTATATAAATTTCTCACAAATGGAAGGCATTACCCCTTTTTGTTTTATAAGATCGAGAGATAAGATGATGAAACTCATCAACACCAAGGAAAAAGAAAAGTAAAGCCAAAAGTAAACCATTCCCACATGCATGTTCCAAAAGTAAAGCCACAAAGTACAAAAGGTGACTACAAAGGTAAGTACCAAAGAAAAAAAGCAACAACTGCAACTGCCCCAAAGTTCCGAGCTAGTATGGTCCTGCGTGATCCCCGAAGTCCTCCTGGAAACCTAAAAGCAGTTTTATATACGTAGGGTGAGCATACAAGTACACTCAGTAGGGAAAACCAAAGACTCTCGTGCACAAGTGGGGGAACGTACTAAAGTCCCGTGAGAAAAAGGAGTAAACCAAACACCTACCAAGGTAAACTATCCACCCCAGGCCTCACCAAGGCACACTCCCCAAATAACGCAAGTCAAGTAATATATATAATCAGAGCACATCGATGTTTGGGTACCCCGCACCACCTTCCCACTGGTTATTGAGACATCCTACGCATCGAACCAATCCCGCCATTCTCACCGCAGTCCCACTGCCACACCCGCCCGCACACACCTGGGCCACAACCACCACACGCAGTCCCACTGCCGAATCCCGCCCGCAAACACCTGGGCCACAACTATCACATGCAACCACGCCTGCAAACACCTAGGCCAGAACAACCACCACCACGCCCGAAGACACCTGGGCTAGAAAATCAACTGCCACGCCCGAAGACACCTGGACCTCATCCCGAAGACACTTGGGAAACCGCCTGCCGCACACACCTGGCCAACCACCACACTACCCCGCCCGAAGGTTCTTAGGCTAATAATGGACCTCAGGCCATCACAGCCTGCCCGAAGATACTTGGGATATCCGGGAAAGGGAGCAGAAAAGGAGCTAATAACCAGCCACTAAGAACAGTGTTGGGGAAAACACCCTCCCCCATGAAATGGGGGTGTTCGGCACTAAGTGCTCAACTTGGGTGGGGCGCGAATAAGAAACACAAAACTACAAGTATAGATATAGGTAACAAGCACTCACCCAAAGTTTAGGTTTTTTTTCTAACCAGCCTACAGAACACAACACCACTGCGTCCAAGTCACAAGTCAGGACTCTCGCCAACAAAACCCATTTGTCCCATTCTTGTTTCATGTTCAATAATTATGTTTAAAAGTTTATGCACTACTGGGAAACTAACACCATAAGCATAACCAAGGAAAGGAATCTAGCCAATCGTCAATTTAAACATTCACACCCGGTTCTCTTGTAAAGTCACAACAACAAAGGAAAAGTGAAAACCCTCGATGTACTGGAACCAGACAACCCCGAGACACTGCCTCGTGTCCCCTCCCCCAAAAAGGTTCTTCATCAACAGAGGGTCCCACCCTAATTCGTGATATAAACAAGGTAACCACCCGGTCTTAAACTCGCAAACGCTGAATCCATAACAACAGGGGTTCCCATCCCCAATTCACAACCATTGAGAGTATAAGAACAGGGGATCCCATCCCCCCCCCACATTTCCACCAATCGGCCCGTGAAAGAAAACAACCAAACCACCGTCACTAACACTAAGCAGGGCCTTTCCGGTATTTTTAGATTCAAAAGATTTTATACGCTCCATGATTTCAATTTCCGTGTGTTTTAACTGGGGGTTTTCAGAGAAGGATTGATCCTGGGGCTTTCAATTTACTTAGCTGGGTGTACGTGATTAACCAGTATCCTTTTTAACAGCAGGAGTTCACAACCACAAACAAGCCATTTAAAACATCAGCAGGGGTTCATTAGTGCACAAACAACAACCACCAACGACCTCGATTTTCAGAAACGCGTAAGCCAACACAACTCAGAAAGATGATTTTAATATAAACAACATCAACGATCACAACCCCCCCTTCATTCCTTATAGGATTCGTTCATTATCTTTATTTAGATCTGGTTTATCCAATTCTACAGAAACAAAAACACGCCCACCCCGCATGATACACAAAAGAGAGAGGCGAAGGAGAAATTCCCTACTTGTTGATAGATGATCGATGTTTAGGCCGGGCGCGGAACTTTACGGATAACGATGTGGCGCGCCCGATGCACCTGAAGCTGTTCGTGAAAAGCCGCGATCGAGGAAAGGAGAAACCACGACTAACCCTTAGTTTATAAGAGCTGCGGACGGTTGAGGTCAGAACGCGAAACCGCGTAAGGCGCGGGGGTCGTGGGTTAACCACGCGGCTGGGCAGTTACACACGGAGGTCTCTCGGGATTTTTAGGAATTAATTATGGGCTTTAAATGGTTTTAAAAGGAGTAAAAGAATTAATTTACGTCGAAACTTACGTTGCGGGAGCGGAAAAGTCAGGTACTGGAAAAAGAACGAAAGGCTCGGCGAGAGGACACAGTGCCACCATCACGGTGTCACCCTCACGGTGCCACCGTCACGGTGCCACCGTCACGGGGCCACCGTCACGGTGCCACCGTCACGGGGCCACCGTCACGGTTCCACCGTCACGGGGCCACCGTCACGGTGTCACCCTCACGGTGCCACTGTTTTGGTGGAGCCCCACTTTTGGAAAAGTAATGGGCCAGGAGGGTCCGGGCCATTACATTAGATACCTCTTAAACGATTCTCGTCCTCGAGAATCAGAAAAAACCAAGAAGGAAAGAGAGGGTCCGAACAACCACCTCGAAAGATACCTCTTAGAAATGAACCCATGCTAACCAAAAACACTTCTCTGTCAAGAACCAAGCAACATACCATGCCAAACTACCCGGGCATGTGGGTTGGGGAGTCTCCTCCCCCATGTCAAGATATTATCCGCTTTGGGCGGCACTGGCTCGCCCACACGGGTTTAATCCCATCCACCTTAATGCGTCTTGATTAGGGGTCAGGTTCTCTCCTCCCCCATAGCTAGGGCTTTTCACACACAATCAGAGGAAAGAAAACCAGTACACTTCATAGCCAAAAGACAAAACGTTCCACCACAACAGGTACAACAAGGAACAAAACTCAAAAAAACTCTGGGTACTGGGTACGCATCTGTGCTTCCCTCTCCCACGTACTCTCTTCAAGCCCACCATGTCTCCACAACACATGAACCAAGGGAATGGTTCGCCCACGAAGCACCTTCTCCTTGCGATCCTTGATCATCACTAGTCTCTCCACAAAGGTTACGCCGTCCTCGATGTCCAACTCACCCCAATCAAGGGCGTGTGAAACGTCGTGCAGATACCGACAGAGTTGGGACACATGAAAGACATCATGTATCCTCAGCAGCGGCGGTGGTAACGCTAGCTGATAAGCCACTTCGTCGACTCTCCGCAACACTTTGAAGGGTTCGATGAACCTGGGAGAAAGCTTACTCCCCTTGCCGAACCTCCGCTGCCCACGCCGAGGGGAGATCTTCAAGAACACGTGGTCTCCAACCTCAAACTCCAAGGGCCTCCTCCTGGTATCAGCATACGACTTCTGTCGGTCCTGGGCCGCCTTCATCCTTTCTTGTATGAGATGAACCTTCTCTGTTGTGTTCTGCACCACCTCCGGGCCAAGGATGCCTGCCTCTCCTACTTCGGCCCAACACATAGGTGAACGGCATGGCCTCCCATACAAGGCTTCAAACGGGGCCATACCGATGGTAGAGTGATAACTATTATTGTAGGCGAACTCTATCAGGGGCAAGTGTTGCACCCATGATCTTCCTGGGTTCAGAACACATGCCCGCAACATATCCTCCAAGGTCTGGATGGTGCGATCTGTTTGTCCATCTGTATGGGGATGGAAAGCAGTGCTAAGGCGTAACTGGGTGCCAAAATCATGCTGCAATCCTCTCCAAACTCGCGAGGTAAACCGTGCATCCCTATCCGAGACTATAGACCTCGTAACTCCATGCAGCCGCACCACCTCATCCACATACCTTTGTGCCAAAGTATCCACTGCAGTCGACTCCCTGATTGCCAGAAAGTGAGCCGATTTCGTCAACCTGTCCACTACCACCCAGATGGCGTCATATCCCCCTTGGACCTTGGGTAGTCCCGTGACGAAATCCATCAAGATGTCGTCCCACTTCCACTCGGGGACATCTAGAGACTGTAGTAGGCCGCCTGGAACTCGGTGTTCAGCCTTCACTTGCTGACACACTAAGCACTTGGCCACAAACTCTGCCACTGCTCGCTTCACTCCGGGCCACCAAAACTTTCCTTTCAGTCCCTGGTACATCTTGGAAACTCCTAGGTGTACCGCCAGGGGTGAGTTGTGGAACTCACTGAGAACCTTGCCGCGCATCACTCCTGGAACAAACAACCTTTTCTGAAAAAACATCCGGTTCTGACCATCCTCTTTCCATCCTTCCGGAGCATTGCCCTGGTCAACCCGGTCACGCATCACTTCGCACTCCGGGTCTCCCCACTGAGACTCCTCCACTTGTCGAAACAGAGATGACTGCACTATCACCTGATATAGACAACCTCTACCGCTATCCATCTTCGTATCCAGGTGTAAGGCAGCCAACTCCTCCATTGCCTTCCAGGCGTCCGCCGACTCTCGGACCGCATCCTTCTGCATCCTCCTGCTCAAGGCATCGGCCACCACATTGCCCTTGCCCTCAGTATAAGAGATCTCAAAGTCGTAATCTTGGAGGAACTCCACCCATCTCCGCTGTCACAAGTTTAAGTCCCGCTGGGAGAAGATATACCTCAAGCTTTTGTGTTCTGTGAAGACCAAAAAGCGTTCCCCGATGAGGTAGTGCCGCCATAACTTTAGCGCAAAAACGACCGCTGCAAGCTCCAGGTCGTGGGTGGCGTAATTACGCTCATGGGGGCGTAGCTTCCTGGACCCATAAGAGATCACCCCTTGTCGCTGCATCAACACACATCTCAGACCCTGTCCTGAAGCATTACAGAACACCTCATAGGCCACCCCTTCTTCTGGTAATCTCAGCACTGGGGCACTAACCAACTTCTCTTTCAGATAGCTGAAGGCTGACTCGCACTGCTCACTCCACCCGAAAACCTGGTCCTTCTTGGTAAGGGCTGTCAAAGGGGCTATTACTCAGGAGAAGTTGGGTACGAACCTCCGATAGTAACCTGCCAGCCCAAGGAAACTACGGACCTCTGCCACATTCTTGGGTGCTGCCCAAGAAACAATCGCCTCAACTTTTGATGGGTCCACCGTTACCCCTTGCTCGGACACCACGTGCCCGAGGAAGTGCACTTCTCGTGTCCAGAACTTGCATTTCGACAACTTCCCATAGAGCTGATGATGTCGGAGGACCTCCAAAACTGTCCTCAGGTGCTCTGCATGGTCCTCTTCTGACCTCGAATAGATCAGGATATCGTCGATGAACACAACCACGAACCGATCCAAGTACTCCTGGAAGATGGAGTTCATAAGCCCCATGAACACAGCCGGGGCGTTCGTAACACCGAAGGGCATGACTACGAACTCGAAGTGTCCATATCTGCATCTGAACACCGTCTTCGGGATGTCTCCCTCCTTCACTCTCAGCTGGTGGTACCCAGACCGCAGGTCGATCTTCGAGAACCATCCCGCCCCTTTCAGTTGGTCGAAAAGACCGTCTATCCTCGGAAGAGGGTAGCGATTCTTGATCGTCACCTGATTCAGCCTCCTGTAGTCTATGCACAACCTGAGACCACCATCTGCCTTCTTTGCGAACAAGGCTGGAGCACCCCATGGTGACGAACTCGGGCGAACATAACCCCTCTTCATCAGATCGTCAATCTGGATCTGCAACTCCCATAGATCTGAAGGTGCCATCCGGTAAGGATCCATCGAGATCGGTCGAGCGCCGGGCTGCAGGTCTATCCCAAACTCGATATCACGCCGAGGGGGTAGGGTCGTCACCTCCTCAGGGAAGACATCCATAAACTCACAGACGATCTCTGGCACTTCCACCATTTCAGCATCTACTGATTCCACTGTCAGCTCGGTCAACAAGGAGAGGAGGGGTTCCTCTCGCCTGTTTCCCTTCTGACTGCTCCGCTCGCCGGTGAAGGTAACACGCCGGCCGTCCAAGTATGAGAACACCACCCTTCTTCGAAAACAGTCGATGACGGCACACACAGAAAATAGCCAGTCGATGCCTAGGATGACATCGTATGGATGAATCTGTAGCAGAAGAAGATCCCTAACCGACTGATGTGGCCCTATCATCAGTCTACATCCCCGACAAACAAACAACAAGTTGGTCTGACCTCCGACTGGTGTGCTCAACACCAGGGGCACTGGAAGTCTCTCCGCATCTAAACCCAAGACACGGGCTAGACTGGGTGCAACAAAGGAGTGCGAAGCTCCAGTATCGAACAAGGCAGAAGCAAGAGTGCTAAACAGACTGATCGTACCTTGAACAACATCTGGCCCTGCTGGAACTGCTACCTCTGTGGCGTGCAACTGTCCACGCCCAACTCCTCTGCCCCTCGGCTGCCGGCCACCTCCCTAACCACGCCCCGGTCGAGGTCCCTGAGGTGAGCCTTGAGGTCGGCCTCCTCCTCCTACGTCTGCCCTCGGAGGAGCGGGAGCTCACTGCCCCTGCTGCTGGTGCTGGAAAGGTCTGGCTGGAAGTTGCTGCTGGGGCAGGTGGTGGGGCTATCCACCACCGCCGTACTTCACCCGGTCCGGGCATTGACTTCGGAGATGTCCAGGGCTCCCACAGATGAAGCACTGCGGTCCTAGGCCCGAAGAAAAGGGGCGAGGACCAGGGGATCGGAACTGAAACTGCTGCAGCCTGCTCCCTGCGGGTCGGAACCTAGAGGGTCCTGACGCTGGAGGCCTAGTGCTGACGACCTTCCCCTTTGATGGTCCCAGCTGGATCCCCTCTCGTGAAACACCTCCTAGAGCGTGCATTCTCTCCACCACTTCGGCATTCTTCTAGACCTCCAAGTACGTTGGCAGGGTAAAGGGGGTAACAACGTACTGGAGGGAGGGTCGGAGCGCCTCCTCCAAACGTCTCACCCAGGACTCCTCGTCGGGAAAGAGGTCCGGAGCAAAACGTAGGAGGTCCTTGAACTTGATCCCTAGCTCCCTCACGGACATACTCCCCTGTTGGAGGGAGAGTAGCTCCTGTCTCTTTTCCACCTTCATCGTGGAAGAGAGGAATTCCGCCCGGAACTCCCTCTCAAAATGCGTCCAAGCCACCTCAGCCTCTCTCCTCTCCCCCAGGTAAAGCGTCCACCACTGACGCGCTGCTCCCCGCATCTGGCTGACGGCCAGAGGAACCCAGTACTCGGTCGGGGCCCGAATCAGGCTGAAAGCTATAACTAGATCCTCTAGCCAGCCTTTCGTCTTCATGTCGGAGGTGCTGCCCTCATACTTCTCAAGGGCCTGTCGCTGGAAGGCCCAAAGAGTCTTCTGCCACTGGTCGTCCTCTTCCTCTCGATCAGCTCTCTGCCGATCGGCCAAAGTAGTCTCCGGGGCCTCGATCTCCTGTACCACACGTGGTCGCCTTCCAGGTGCCATAGCTGCAAGGTAAACAAGGAATTCCTAAGCCCAAGTAGTGTAGAATATCATCTTCAAAACTTCTTAAAACTTTAATTTATTCTTAATTCCCAAGACATCCCAGAAACACAAGAACACAAGTCATTATGATGCATGTACCTTTCCTAGGGTCTCTACCCTGAAATCAGCGTGGCCTCACTTGGTCGTTCGGTAGGTCCAGAGTCCTTGCATCGGATCACGGGGGGCCCTAAAAATCCCGTGTCCTAGACGATCTTCCCTGGCCTAATTCACGCGCCAAGGTCACCCAACACTGTTGCCTTACCATCCCATGCAATCCTCACTGTGCCTAACTCCAGACTCCATCCTATCTCTCAACCATCACCTCTGATACCATTCTGTCACGACCCGCCTTCACCAAAAGGAGGGAAGGGTCAGCAGATTGCCAAGCCCTTCCTTCTTTAAGTTGAAGGAGAGATAATGACCCCCGAGACCCACCTTCAATAGATCCCGGAGTGGCAACTAGCACCAAGGGTATAGAAATTTCTCACAAATGGAAGGCCTTACCCCTTTTTGTTTTATAAGACCGAGAGATAAGATGATGAAACTCATCAACCCCAAGGAAAAAGAAAAGTAAAGCCAAAAGTAAACCATTCCCACATGCATGTTCCAAAAGTAAAGCCACAAAGTACAAAAGGTGACTACAAAGGTAAGTACCAAAGAAGAAAAGCAACAACTGCAACTGCCCCAAAGGTCCGAGCTAGTATGGTCCTGTGTGATCCCCGAAGTCCTCCTGGAAACCTGAAAGCAGTTTTATATACGTAGGGTGAGCATACAAGTACACTCAGTAGGGAAAACCAAAGACTCTCGTGCATAAGTGGGGGAACGTACTAAAGTACCGTGAGAAAAAGGAGTAAACCAAACACCTACCAAGGTAAACTATCCACCCCAGGCCTCACCAAGGCACACTCCCCAAATAACGTAAGTCAAGTAATATATATAATCAGAGCACATCGATGTTTGGGTACCCCGCGCCACCTTCCCACTGGTTATTGAGACATCCTACGCATCGAACCAATCCCGCCATTCTCACCGCAGTCCCACTGCCACACCTGCCCGCACACACCTGGGCCACAACCACCACACGCAGTCCCACTGCCGAATCCCGCCCGCAAACACCTGGGCTACAACTATCACATGAAACCATGCCTGCAAACACCTAGGCCAGAACAACAACCACCACGCCCGAAGACACCTGGGCTAGAAAATCAACTGTCACGCCTGAAGACACCTGGGCCTCATCCCGAAGACACTTGGGAAACCGCCTGCCGCACACACCTGACCAACCACCACACTACCCCGCCCGAAGGTTCTTGGGATAATAATGGACCTCAGACCATCACAGCCTGCCCGAAGATACTTGGGCTATCCGGGAAAGGGAGTAGAAAAGGAGCTAATAACCAGCCACTAAGAACAGTGTTGGGAAAAACACCCTCCCCCATGAAATGGGGGTGTTCGGCACTAAGTGCTCAACTTGGGTGGGGCGCGAATAAGAAACACAAAGCTACAAGTATAGATATAGGTAACAAGCACTCACCCAAAGTTTAGGTTTTTTTTCTAACCAGCCTACAGAACACAACCCCACTGCGTCGAAGTCACAAGTCACGACTCTCACCAACAAAACCCATTTGTCCCATTCTTGTTTCATATTCAGTAATAATGTTTAAAAGTTTATGCACTACTGGGCAACTAACACCATAAGCATAACCAAGGAAAGGAATCCAACCAATCGTCAATTTAAACATTCACACCCGGTTCTCTTGTAAAGTCACAACAACAAAGGAAAAGTGAAAACCCTCGATGTACTGGAACCAGACAACCCCGAGACACTGCCTCGTGTCCCCTCCCCCAAAAAGGTTCTTCATCAACAGAGGGTCCCACCCCAATTCGTGATATACACAAGGTAACCACCCGGTCTTAAACTCACAAACGCTGAATCCATAACAACAGGGGATCCCATCCCCAATTCACAACCACTGAGAGTATAAGAACAGGGGATCCCATACCCCCCCCCACATTTCCACCAATCGGCCCGTGAAAGAAAACAACCAAACCACCGTCACCAATACTAAGCAGGGCCTTGCCGGTATTTTCAGATTCAAAAGATTTTACACGCTCCATGATTTCAATTTCCGTGTGTTTTAACTAGGGGTTTTCAGAGAAGGATTGATCATGGGGCTTTCAATTCACTTAGTTGGGTGTGCGTGATTAACCAGTATCCTTTTTAACAGTAGGAGTTCACAACCACAAACAAGCCATTTAAAACATCAGCAGGGGTTCATTAGTGCACAAACAACGACCACCAACGACCTCGATTTTCAGAAACGCGTAAGCCAGCACAACTCATAAAGATGATTTTAATATAAACAACATCAACGATCACAACCTCCCCTTCATTCCTTATAGGATTCATTCATTATCTTTATTTAGATCTGGTTTATCCAATTCTACAGAAACAAAAACACGCCCACCCCGCATGATACACAAAAGAGAGAGGTGAAGGAGAAATTCCTTACTTGTTGATAGATGATCGACGTTTAGGCCGGGCGCAGAACTTTACGGATAACGATGCGGCGCGCCCGATGCACCAGAAGCTGTTCATGAAAAGCCGCGATCGAGGAAAGGAGAAACCACGACTAACCCTTAGTTTATAAGAGCTGCGGACGGTTGAGGTGAGAACGCGAAACCGCGTAGGGTGCGGGGGTCGTGGGTTAACCACGCGGCTGGGCAGTTACACACGGAGGTCTCTCGGGATTTTTAGGAATTAATTATGGGATTTAAATGGTTTTAAAAGGATTAAAAGAATTAATTTACTTCAAAACTTACGTTGCGGGAGCGGAAAAGTCAGGTACTGGAAAAAGAACGAAAGGCTCGGCGAGGGGACACGGTGCCACCGTCACGGTGTCACCCTCACGGTGCCACCGTCACGGGGCCACCGTCACGGGGCCACCGTCACGGGGCCACCATCACGGGGCCACCGTCACGGGGCCACCGTTACGGTTCCACCGTCACGGTGTCACCCTCACGGTTCCACTGTTTTGGTGGAGCCCCACTTTTGGCAAAGTAATGGGCCAGGAGGGTCCGGGCCATTACATATAGACTGACCAAGTTGATGAATAAATCACATGTCATTCATCCAGTAGATGAGTACATCACATCACCCTAATTCATGTAGATAAGTACATCATATGTACCTTCAAATTATGGTCATACATTACCTTAATCTATCTTAATCAAGGGCCCATATGCATACTCGTCACATGGGAGGATAAATCCCATCTTGGCTGAGCTCGAACCGATGAAATAATCAGCAACATACAGTACCACTGATTAGTTAAGCTTCGATGGATTATTTAATAAAGATATCAAATTATGAAAGTTCTAATGTTAGGTATCTCACTAGCCTCAGACAGTGGGGACTCCTATATGAACTACACATTCCTAGTATACTAAAGACATAGTGTATGACACTCCATGTTGTAACACCCCAACCTGAACCACTGTATCTGTGATGAAGTGTAAAGACCTCGACCCCAGTAGTCTGGAGTCAGTGCCTTAATTTATTACATTGGCATGATTATAAGGAATTACATCCCAAAGGACCAAATAGTATAGTATTTTTGGAAACCAGATTACATACATAAACTTTTCATTACAACTTGAAAGGAAAAACAACCTAGAAACTCCACTGGTAACACCCAAAAACTCTTTGACTAACCCTGAAAGTCATTCATAATAAACATCTTTGCATCTTGGGAAAAAATAAAACATAAGAAAGGGATGAGCTCAGATGCTTAGTAAGGGTAAGAAATACAGTAAAAACTATCATAAACATAAACAATAAGGCATGATGAATAACTAAAAAAACATGTCATTAAAACATAATTTTGAGCATAATATGGCAGGAATGAAAGATAATAAAATAATTCCATAATAAAACTAAACCATGGATATTCTAATTGTCGGATAATCACATGAACTATAAATTACTAGATTCATAATGAGGGAATGCATAATGCCAGACATTATAAAAATACCATCAAGGCCTCGACCAAGACATTGTAGGTTCTGGGCGCAGTGGAAGCGAGTGGATGAGTGTACCCACATTTAATTTTAACGTTAACAATGATCAATCCAAGATCCGTCACAATAATAAAACGCCGGATCCTCAGAATAGAACGAAGAATGAAAAAGAAAGAGGGAAGTCCCAGAACCATGGAGAGGATCATCATATGTTGGTTATAATTAATTTAATTAAAAGACAAGAATTACCTTGATGGAATTCTCTCTCCGTTGATGTTTCTGGTCACGATCCGATGTGATCCGTTGTTGCATCGCAGAAGACAAGTTTAAGCTTCCTATAGCGGTGATCCACACGTTCTCCACATATCTCTAGACGTCGCTGAAAGGATCTCTAGGTGCTAGCATGGAAGAACCTTCGCTTGCGATGTCTGCCTTTGATCGCCTTGAGAGCCGCTTCCAAAGTGCTCTCCTTGATCTGGTGGAGGATGATCTCTCTCGTAACTTGAGAGCGTTCTTGGGGGAAAGGAATTCTCTCTTGGCTTGATAACTTTCTCTAGATCCGTTGTGCACAACCATAGAGAATGGCTAGGGTAAATGAGAATAATGTAATTGGGATTTATAATACTTAGCATAATAAAATGAATTAATTACCCCAAAGCATCATTCATTTCATTTAATTCTTAGTAATACCCCATGTATAATAATAACAGTTGACTATTATTATCACTTGAAACCTAATATTATTTAATTAAATAAATAATATTATTTCTCACAAATCCCTAGAAAAACTACACGTCGTGTATATATTAATATACACGATGTGTATTTTTGTTTTTCTATTTTCTTTATTTCCTCCACCACATTTATTAGACCTTGAATAATGACTATTTATTTCTTAAATAAACATCACTACATTACTCGCTAATAAATATATTATTTCACCCACAATATATTCTCTTGAATAACTTGTGTCGAAATAAATGCGATCAGACATTCTTGAATAATTATTAAACCAGAATTGGGAATAATCTTTATTCAACTTGTTAAATGAATATTTAACTGAGATACTTGGACACCCTTAGCGTGTGACCCTCTAGGCCTCTTTCTCAGTGGCATTAGGCGAAGTCTGCCTAAAGTCCAAGGTTAGCGTCTAGCAACACGCCAAGGCATCCATAAAGAAAGAAGTTAACGCCTCAATATCGTGTCACCTCCTATGAATGCTTACCGTGTAATGTAATCCCTTTGTTTCGATATATCGAATCAAGTGGGTTGCATGTTAGTGCCATCAACCAATGTGCTAGATTATTCTTTCTTTGACTTCTCGGAATTGTACTTGCCCATTCCTCACCATGGCCATGGATTTATTTAGGCTATATCAATTCCATCAAAGGGCATGAGATATCAACTTCTGTTATGGAACATAAGAGAAAAATCATTTCTCGCATTATCTATTAATGTAGTATTACTCGTGACACACCCAACATATCCTACCTCAATGCGAACAGTGCGTCGTAACAGTTGTTTTCAATACATCTAAGTGCATGAGTTGTAATATCCATTAATAATAATCCTAGAGTCTAAGGACCAATACACACGTCCACAGATAGGAACATCCAATAACACTATGAAATGTGGATTTCCTACTGGCAGGTATCATTCTCATAATATCCTCCTGGATATTACCAAGGGCGCACACCATGAAAAGGTGCCTCAAAGTTTTATGAGTCCTCACCCCTAATGACCTGTATTATTTGTGTCTCTCAAATAACATCACCCGACCATGGAACATATATTCAAGAATAGTGTTATAACACTTCCAGGTTCTCATCATAGTAGGGATCCGCTATAACCTGTTAGTGCAACAGCTATCCTTAGAACATTATCACATGCATTGTCACACAGAAGAATAATCAAGATGTGATAAGGTATTTATTGATATAATTTTATCATAAAGTACAAAGTAGTTGGTTCTAGGCCACCAAATCCAAGAGAATCCCACTTGGACTAGAGCCAACTGCTAACAACCTTTAACCCGCCAGCTCTCACATGATATTCATGCTTCTGCTGAGATAGATCTTTAGTCATGGGGTCCACCACGTTCTCTTCTGTGGGCACTCTTCTCACTGCAACTTCACCCCTTTGATAGAAATCCCTCAAAAGGTGATATTTCCGAAGAATGTGCTTTGTCTGTTGATATGACCTTGGTTCTTTTGTAAGAGCCACCACTGCAGTATTATCACAATACAATGTGATAAGATCTTTACTGCTAGGAACCACATCAAGCTCCTGGACAAAGTTCTGAATCTAGAAGGCTTCCTTGGATGCATCAGAAGCCGCTATATATTCGGAATCTGCTGTAGAATTGGTGAAAACTGGTTTCTTTGAACTCTTTCAGCTCACAGCTCTTCCGTTGAGATAGAAAACATATCCGGATTGCGACTTCAGATCATTCTGATCTATCTGAAACCCAGCATCATCATACCCTCTGATGACAAGCTCCTCGTCTCCTCCATACACCAGGAACATATCCTTAGTTCTTCTCAGATACTTTAGGATAGTTTTAACAGTAATCCAATGTTGTTCACTTGGATCTACTTGATATCTACCTACCAGCTTAGTGCATATGCAACATCAAGCCTGGTACATAACATGACATACATGATGGATCCTATAGCCGAAGCGTATGGGATCTTACTCATCCTATCTTTCTCCTATTGTGTCTGAGGACACATTCTCTTAGAAAGATGCAGGCCATGTGACACTGGAACCAATCCCCTCTTGGATTGTTCCATACTAAATCTCTTTAGTATCTGGTCAATGTATGTACCCCGACTTAGTCTAAGCAACCTCTTGGATCTATCACGAATGATCTTGATCCCTAGAATGTAGGCTGCTTCACCTAAGTCCTTCATGGAGAAACACTTGTTCAACTAGTCCTTAACTGACTGTAAGACTGGTACGTCGTTTCCAATAAGTAATATGTCTTCAATATATACTACTAGGATAACGACCACATTCCCATTAAACCACTTATAAACACATGGCTCACATTCATTCTTAATGAAACCAAATTCTTTTATGGCTTCATCAAATCGAATGTTCCATGACCTGGATTCTTGCTTTAATCCATAAATGGATTTCTGCAACTTGCAAACTTGTTTGGCTTCACCTGGTGTCACAAACCCTTCTGGTTGGGTCATATAGACATCTTCCTGAAGGTTCCCATTAAGGAATGCTGTTTTGACATCCATCTGCCAAATCTCGTAGTCATGGTAAGCTGCTATGGAAAGTATGATTCTTATGGATTTAAACATGACAACTAGCGATAAGGTTTCATCATAGTCAATTCCTTGACGCTGTCTGAATCCTTTAGTCACTAGCCTTGCTTTATAGGTGCTAACTTGAACTTCCATGTCCAACTTTCTCTTGAATACCCATTTGCATCCAAAAAGCTTTACATC
Source organism: Viscum album (assembly GCA_963277665.1). Lineage (NCBI taxonomy): Eukaryota > Viridiplantae > Streptophyta > Magnoliopsida > Santalales > Viscaceae > Viscum > Viscum album. Next base: position 793,562,930 of record OY728126.1, on the reverse strand, counting down.
AATTGGCTCATCGACCAGAACCCAGACTTGGTTCTAATACATGGAATCCATCTCAGATTTCATAACTTCTAGTCATCTTGCAGCTTCTGAGCTCTTTACTGCTTCTTTTTAGGAGAGTGGTTCATTATTGTCCAACAATAATAATTCACCATCCTCGGTGACTAGGAAGCCAAATCTCTCTAGTTTCCTTACCTCTCTTGAGCTCCTACATAGTACTTGTGTTTCTAGAAACTTTTCTATAGGGACATGTGGAACTTGTTCCTGTACCAACTTCTGTGTATCTTGATCACCAACTTCATCGAAGTTAATCTTGCTCCTACTATCCTTTTTTAAGATGTGCCCCCTCTTAAGAAAGGCGGCTTGTCTGACGACAATCACTTTCTTGTTTGAAGGGTTATATAGGTAATATCCTTTATTTTCCTTAGGATATCCTATAAAGATACACATCGTGCCCTGGGGTGCTAGTTTTTTGCCTGATAAGGCCTTAACAAATGCCTCGCATCCCCATACATGTGTGCGTGACAAAATAGGTTTCTTTCCATTCCATAACTCGGAGGGAATTCCATTTTCCTCCTTAATTGGTACTCAGTTTAATGTGTATACTACAATTTGTAATGCATATCCCCAAAAGGATAATGAAATATCTACATGACTCGTCATCAACCTCACTATGTCCAACAAGGTGCAGTTCCTCCTTTCACTAACATCATTTCACTGTAGTGTATAAGGAGTGAGTTGAGATAGAATCACAGACTCCTGTAAAAGGTCGATAAACTCTTGGTTCAGATATTATCCACCTCGATCTGATCAAAGCTTCTTTATCTTCTTACCAAGCTGATTCTCTACTTCATTCTTGAATTCCTTAAATTTATTCAAGGACTTTGACTTATACCTCATTAAGTAGATATATCCATATCTACTCAAATCATCAGTAAAAGTAATGAAGTAAGAATATCCACCTCTAGCTTCTACTGGAAATGGTCCACACACATCTGTGTGCACCAATCCTAGAATCTATGTGGCCCTTTCACCCTATCCACCGAAAGGCGGCTTGGTCATTTTACCTTGTAAACAAGCGTGACATCTATCAAGGGGTTTTAGATCAGTAGAGTCTAAATAATCATCTTGGAAGAACTTTTTCAAGCGCTTCTCATTTACATGACCAAAACGGTGATGTCACAACTGAGTGTTGTATGAGTCATGTGAGTTTGTTTCGTTATCGATTTCCAATACTTGGTTTTCGTAATTTAATACATATAAACAATTATTTAAATGTGTCATACCATAACATACCTTGTTCTTATAAAAGAAACAACCCTCCTTTCCAAACATGAAAATAAATCTATCCATATCCAAACATGATACATAAATTATGTTCTTGGTAACACTAGGCACATAATAACAGTTATGTAAAACCAAAAGCATCCCAGTTGGTAATGAGAGCTGGTAATCGCTAATGACCAACACAACCAGCCTCGCGCCATCGACAACTTGAAGATCCACCTCTCCTCTAGCAATATTTCTAAATCTACTTGGTTCCTGCATTTGAATATAGATGTGAGCCCCACAAGCTGTATCTAATACCCAATGTGTAGAAATGGAAAGATTACACTCGATAACGAACCCACATTTACATTCCCACACTTCTGGGTGCAGTTCCTCTTCCAGTGGCCTTGCTTGCCATATGAAAAACATACCCCCTCTTGTTCCTTGCCCTACCTCTAGATATTCCCCTTCTTGGAGGGACGATGCTCAGCGGATTCAGACTGTTTATAAATCCTTGGCCCCTTTTCCTTGTCCTTCATTTTCTTATTCACCATAAGGACTGTAGGTTTTTCACGCCTCGTGTCCTTATCTACATGGAAAATTAAGGTCAGAAGTTCCGATAGACTATTCTCATTATTGCTCACGCTATAGTTGATAATAAAGCTAGTGAAGGTCTTGGACAGTGATGATAAGACGAGATCTGTACGCAACTCATCCGAGAACTTAATCTCTAAGGTGTCCAGGCATTCAATGTAGCCAATAAGCTTGACTACATGAGACCCAGCTGGCGCAGAATCTCCAAGCTTAGTTGTGAACAAAGCGTTGGAGATCTCATATCTCTCCTATCTCGCCTTCTCTTGATAGATATCCTTAAGGTGAGACATCATGCTATACACATCCATTTTTTATGTTGCTTCAAGATCTCATTAGACATGACCGATAGTATGAAACATTGGACATCTGTGGCATCATGCATATGTTTCATATAGAGAGATATTTTCTCATCACTGACCTCTTTTCCAGGTGCAAATGGAATAGGCTCCTCCAACACATACAATTTTCTCTCGTGGTGAAGGATGATGTGTAAACGCCTCTGCCACACCTGGAAATTGGTGCCAATGAGAAGATTTTTCTTCTCAAGTATGGTTCACAATGATATGTCTGAAGTCATTTTTCTTTTCGTTTCTATAAATTAAGATGAGCAAAGATTTAGTACTTTATCATGATAAAATTGAGACAAATAAATAAATTAATACTTATTAGTCTCCCACTATCTTATCAAAATTCAATATCCATCACCACTGACTTCAGAATATTCTGTTACCTGAATATTTTAGTGGCAAGGATCCATATTTCTCTTAGAATTACCCTAAATAGGGTTGTTCAAGCAACTTGAAGGATTTTAGGTAGGCATTCCAAATGCCAACTGCATTAACTCGCAGCTCCTTGATCCGCTGAGTGGACTCCCCAATCCTGAAATCATTTTATTTTGGATTTCCTAAACCTTTGCCTCTTGGTCACACCAAGTCCCGCTATGGAAGTCAACCCTTGATGTGAACCAAGTCAAGTCAACCCAAAACCTTGAATTAGAATTCCCCGATAATTGAAATCACCCCAACTGGGGTTGATCAAGCACTTTGAACTATGGTTCGATTCTAACCAAGATTATGGAAGGCTATACCAACTTAATATTTCTTTGATGGATTTTATCCTTATACGTAAATTTCCATTTTATTATCTTTCTTACATGCTTGTTAATATTAAGTGAGATATACTTAAGTGATTAACCATGTCTAAGATAATATTTGCGTATAAGCCGGTCTAATTTTAATTCCATCTTGCATACTTGTTTAATTCATTAATTGTGTGATCGTGACAATACACCCATAATAAATAAACCTTGCAACTGACATAAATAAAATAAATGGTATGATCAAAAGCTTGTTCTATTGGTTATTTTATCTAGCAGTTGATAAACTGAACCAAGACCTAGGGGAGAAACACCTTGAACCTTTTGGGTTCGTGTTTACAACTTTCCACCTGTCCACCTTTGTATCTCCTTGGGATTGATTTCACTTTGGCTTCTAACTTGAGCCGCCTCCACTAGCTTGAGAGATCCATCCATTACATATGCTTTTATCTCACACGCAGGTGAGGGGTAAAATGAGGTTTTACATAAAAGAAACCTTAGGCACACAGACCCTATATATTAATGAGGAGAAGGCTCGCAGACAAACAAATTTAATTTAAATAAATAAATTAAAAGAAACCATCCACATACAAAGGTCTCGGTCTAGCTCATGATCATCCATACATACAATGATATTTACGCATAAATAAAACTAGCATTCAATTCTTTAATCGTTCTTGTTTAAGATAACTCACAATTGAATAAATTAATTATATTTAATTAATCAATACTTTTATCTTAAACCCTTTTATGAATTTCCTTGAGATTCTCATCCATCATAATTTTAAACAAATAAATTCATTTTAAATTATCTTTTTACGTAACTTGTACCTTGGAGGCAACCCGGTGAATTCATGTTCATAACTACCCAATGAGTAGAAATGAACATTACACAGATGTTAAATTAAACACATATATATAAAACACCTATCACATGTTGTGCCTCAGCTTTATGACCGCACCATGGTACATGTCTCAAGGGTTTGTATAATATAATAATAATTTTTTTATAAATCTGCGTAATTTGGATGAGTACACGACGTGTAGTTCCGACTACACGGTGTGTACTATCGTTCACCGTCCATCCGGAGTACATGCTCAGGGATACGGCGTGTGAGTGTACTTCGGAAATCTTCAGAGTACACGACATGTCTAGTGGGCCACACACTATGTAGTGTCCGCGTTACACAGTCTCCATCCGGGCAAGCCGTGTACGGTTACACGGTCCAACCCTAACCCGAAGGGACTACACATCGTGTCCTGTGGGCCACACAGCATGTGATCCGGAAACCTCTTGCTACCTGTTCCTGGTCAACACATGGAGTCATTTAAGACTTCAATAAACTCCAACACGCGACTTGGTTTGACAGACCAGTCCGATGCATTGAACCTTCACTACCCGGCGTGTACTGCCAAATACACGTCGTGTGTTCTAGTGTTGTATGGACATGAACCTTTGGCACCTCCAGATGAGATCCTCTATTTTATTTTAATCAAAATTAAAAGAAAAAGATTATTTCTATAAGGTGAACGAGAAACGAAAGAGGAGGAATAGATCTTGAGATTTAGATTTGCAGAACGATCAACTTGAATTGAATCAACTAAATTATTAAATGCGTAAATCATCAACGAAAAACTAAATAATTATAATCAACGATATGACTGCTCTGATACCACTTGTAGGTTCCGTGCACAACGGAAGTGCGTGGATGGGTGTACCCAAATTTAATTTTAACGTCAACAATGATCAATTTGAGATCCTTCACGATAATAAAACACCAGATCTTTGGAATAGAATGAAGAACGAAAAGGAAAGAGGGAAGTCCCGGAACCATGGAGAGGATCATCATATGTTGGTTATAATTAATTTAATTAAAAGATAAGAATTACCTTAATGGAATTATCTCTCCGTTGATGTTTCCGGTCATGATCTGATGTGATCTGTTGTTGCGTCGTAGAATCTAAGTGTAGGCTTCCTCTATAAATGATCCACACGTGCTCCACGTATCTCTGAATGTCGCCAAAGGGATCTTCGGGTACTAGTGCGGAAGAGACTTCGCTTGTGATGTTCGCCTTTGATCGCCTTGAGAGCCGCTTCCAAAGCACTCTCCTTGATCCGGTGGAGGAGGATCTCTCTCATAACTTGAGATCATTCTTGGATGAAAGGAATTCTCTCTTAGTTTGAGAGCTTTATCTAGATCCATTGTACACAACCACAGAGAATGGATAGGGTAAATGAGAATAATGTAATTGGGATTTATAATACTTAGAATAATAAAATGAATTAATTACCCCAAATCATTTATTCATTTCATTTAATTCTTAGTAATACCCCATGTCTAATAACAACAACTGACTATTATTATCACTTGACATGCACCCAGTGAATTACACCTAATATTATTTAGTTAAATAAATAATATTATTTCTCACAAATCCCTAGAAAAACTACATGGCGTTTATATATTAATATACACGACATGTACTTTTGTTTTTCCATTTTCTTTATTTCCTCCACCACATTTATTAGACCTTGAATAATGACCATTTATTTCTTAAATAAATATCACTGCATTAATTGCTAATAAATATATTATTTCGGCCACAATATATTCTCTCAAATAACTAGTGTCGAAATAAATACAATTATACATCCTTGAATAATTATTAAACCACAATTGGGAATAATATTTCTTCAACTTGTTAAATGAATATTTAACTGTGATACTTGGACACACTTAGTGTGTGACCCTCTAGGCCTCTTTCTCAGTGGCATTAGGCGGAGCCTGCCTAAAGTCTAAGGTTAGCGTCTAGAAACACACCAAGGCACCCATAGAGAAATAAGTTAATGCCGCAATGACATGTCACCTCCTACGAACACTTACCGTGTAATGTAATCCCTTTGTCTTGATATCTCGAATCAAGCAGGTTGCATGTTAGTGCCATTAACCCATGTGCTCGATTATTCTTTCTTTGACTTCCCAGAATTGAACCTGCACATTCCTCACCATGACCATGGATTTATTTAGCCTATATCAATTCCATCAAAGGGCATAAGATATCAACTTCCGTTACGGAACAGAAGGGAAAAATTCATTCTCTCATTATCTATTAATACAATATTACTCATGACACACCCAATATATCCTACATCACTGTGAATAGTGTGTCATCACAGTTTTCATCAATACATCTAAGTGCGTGAGTTGTAATACCCATTAATAATAATCTTAAAGTCTAAGGACCAATACACATGTCCACAGATAGGAACATCCAATGAAACTATGAAATGTGGATTTCTTACTGGTGGGTCTCGTTCTCATAATATCCTCCTAGATATTACAAAGGATGAACACCATGAGAAAGTGCCTCAAAGTTTTATGAATCCTCATCCCTAATGGCCTGTATTATTTGTGTCCCTCAAATAATATCATCCGACCATAGAATATATATTCAAGAATAATGTTATGGCACTTCAGGGTTCTCATCATAGTAGGGATCTGCTATGCCCCGTTATTGAAATAGCTATCCGTAGGACATTATCACATGAATTGTCATGCAGAATAACAATCAAGATGTGATAATGTATTTATTGATACAAGTTTATCATAAAGTATAAAGTAGTTGGTTCTAGGCCACCTACTCCAACAGACACCATACATAATGGGTAAAAACCCGGTCGAGTTTGTCTCATAAGACCTACCGATGCATCAAGGGGCTATAGAAGGCCCCACCCATCACTTACTAAGTCCAATACATTCCTCATATGAAAAGAGTGAAACATAAGTAACATAAACATTCATATTGAAAAACTAGCATACGAAATGTGAATACTTTAACCATAAACCATGAATGATTTCAAAATAGCACATCCACAGTCAAACAAATCATAAACCCTTCAAAAACATATGGTATATGGAATCATGAGAGATAAACCTCAATGAAGTACAATATTGAACAAAGGATATTGAAATAGATGATGTTACTTTTGAATTTGACCATTGAAAAATTCTTGAGGAAAATCATCTTTAAACATCCCAAAGTGGACCATACCACTTTGAAATGTCTAAATCAAATCCCTAAGAAGGAATAACATTAAATGAAACTTAGAATATCATGAGAATAATAGAATTCATGATATAATATATCAAAGGGTAGTACATACACCACACAAAAGGAACAAGTAGTGAACAATTCATATATCTCACAGAAGTAAAAGTGAGACGAGAAAACCCCCTTTTTAACTTTTGAAAGAAGAGTTCTTTTGGAAAATCTTTTGTATTTTTCATAAAACCAGATTATAAACATATATATACCAAAAAATAAAAGGGAAGGATAATGAAATTATTTTTTAGGCATAAATGATGTCCAATTGAAGTGAAAACATGTAAAAAGAGTTTTTAAGAAACATTAAAAATGAGCCTCTTTAGTGTGGATTATGAGAAAATAATAAAGAGAATTTAAAACGGAAAAAGAAATAATTGTTTGTATAAAACTAGAAATGAATAAAACAAATTTTCATGATAAAATGATTGATTTTATAAAAATATTGGTAGATTAAAACAAATTAAGGATGGTACTTGAAAATGGTTATGAAATTGGAATGTTCCCTTTAATTGGTCTTACTTATCGGGAGGAATTAAAAAGGAAACTTATAAAGCATGAATTTCCCATCCAAGAAAGATGAACTGATCTGGAAACATGGTTTTAGAACATATAAAAAGTGTATATAATAATTATTTAAAAGGAATGCAACATTACATTAAGGTAAAGAGAGAGAAAGCGCAACCCGAATGAAAAATTGAAGTTTAGGGAGAATGTCTTACTACATTGTAATCAATCGAATCATATGTCCCAAAATTAATAATCATCAAATGATACATTTAATACCATGAAAATAAATATAATTATGATATTATACATAAATGGGAAGTACACATACACCATACACAAGAAATATTTGCAAATAAGGAATATCTCACAAAAATGCAAGTGTGATGAGAAAACCCTTACCATATGTCCGAAAGTGTTCCACACTTGATCTTAATGTCCTAGATAATCAAATTAAATCAAATAATTAATTAATTAATCACATTATCTACATGTATTTGATTTAGTATAATTTTATTAAGTTCATTTATGGTCTTTTTGATGAGTTATAAGATACAATTTTATCGTTATGGAGTGTTCGCTTCCTTGGTTTTCATGATCAGTTTACTTGTATATGAGTATGGAAGTTCATTTAAAATGCAAATAGATATCCTGAATTGAAGTTTTATGTTATTAATGAACATACAGAAAGTTAAATGGTTATATAAGTCATTTAGTTATTTAGGGCGAGGATGAATCCTTAGATAAGACGTTAGTGATAACCGTTTAGATTATTTTGGTAGTTTTCAATTATCACAAACTAGTTTTGTTTTATTAATTAATATCATGAATATATAATGGTTCTTGAACATTAAATAGGATTTAATACATATATTATAATCTGGTTCAACCATGAAAATGGTTTCATGACTAGATTTGGAGGTGGTAATGGAATTTGAAAACTCTTCATCCTTGAATGTGATAATTTAACACATCACAGATGATGTTTTCATTTAAAAAAAAAGGATAGAGGAGAATTGATGATGGATTATTCCCTCAAAACAATAACATTACAGTATAAAAAAGATATTGGAGATATCATGTCACTTGGTATAGGGAGGTGATAAGAATATAAGAAAATAAAATAACTTGAAAAGAAATTAAAAGAAAAAGAAAGAGGTTTTTACCTCTTGAATTCCTCTCCTTGAGAACCTCCTTAAAAGCCTTTATTTTGGACTTTTGGTGAGACCAGAAGGTCTTGGATGTGGGGAAGATGATTGGGAAGAGTATTGAGCAGCATTTGGACAAGGCTCAAATCATGGAATATGGGAGGAGATGGGGTGGTGAGGGGTGGTATTTATAGTGGAGAAGAAGAGTGTTTTTTTTGAATATTTTAATCATTAGTTTATTATTTTGGATCAAGATAAGAAATACTGTTGATTTATATGACTAAATACAATAACTAGTGCATGTGAGTTCAAACCAATGAGTTATTACCCCATCCACACATCATCCATGACTCAATAATTTGTTTATTTACTTATACGATAAATTACCGCATTTCACTATTCATAAAAAATTCAACTATTTTAGAAAAGTACAAAATATTCACCCGAACCATTTTTCGATGTGTAGAATTCAAAAATGAACTCCATTTTATGAAAATAATTTTCTAAATATGATAAATTTAGTTTTTAAATAAAATCATCATTTACTTGAAAAATACAGATTTTAAAATTATAGCTGATTTTATAATACTTTGAAAAATTAACTAACGTCTCATAAAATTATCTTAAAATCATAAGAAAAAAAATATTAACTTATGAATACATTTTACGAAAATAAATTTTATTTTAAATCATTTTATTAATTATAAAATTTTAATTAAATATTTATGAATTACAAAAAATACCAACACTTAAATAATAATTTTTAAAATATATATTTACTTATACTATGATATAATTATATCATACTTTAATTTATATGATGCCTAAATTTTTTTTCTACATTCATGGGTGAGTTTACTATTTATTTGGCTGTATTACTATTCCTAATGGTTGTATTATTATTCCAACAGTCACATTACTATTTATCAAAAAATGAAACTTATCAGAAAAATACAAAAAATTTAACCAAAGTAAATTTTGATATTACTCTTTAAAAAATAATGTTTATTTTTTCGTATATAATTTATAAGTGTCAAAATTTAGATTTAAAACAAGTTCTCCATTAAAAGGCGGGAAAAGTGTATTTAGAAAAATATTGCTTTTTTTATATGTAAATTTGGATTTATTCTTATCTTATGCCTCTAAAAATATTTTGGATGAATGTAAAAATATTTGATATAATATAAAAATTTCATTAATATCATCCACTAATAGTGATTAATTTAATTTATAAAGTGTTATTGTGGTCATAAAAATTGTTTTTATAAAAAGACATCCTTTATGTTCAATTGGCTTTCATTTCTAATTAATTGGTAACCAATGAATTATTTTTATAAACATGTGTAATCTATATTTTCATATTTTACTTAATCTCATTCAATCTCTCCATTCCCAACATATAAGAGATAACTATAATAATTAATTAATAATATTCAATCATTTGTTTAGGCTTGGTGTTATGTGTAATGTAAGCCATCGAAGAAGATAAATTTAAGAAGAGACATACTGTAAAATCTCAGGGTGTTACATTCTCCCCTCCTTCAGTAAATTGACTCCTCACAATTTGAAATTGTACTTAAAAAATCAGAGGCTGATACTTGAAAATTCTTTTGTGAGAAACCCACATCAGAAATAGGGTTAATAAAATACCTCTTAATAAGAGGAAAAGGGAAATGCATAGGTCATCACATAACTAGGAATTCGAATAGGAATACATTAGTAAAAAGTGAAAATAGGATATGGAAGAATATTCTAATCATCAAGTTCTGATGGAGAGTGATAGAGAACATGTTCATTAGAAAGTGAACCATCAAAAATCTGTATATTTGTGATCGGTTAAAAGACCATTGATTTCTTAGAAATAAAAGTAAACAGATAACATTTTTATTAAAAAATATTTTCCCTAGAGTTGAGGGATTCCTTAAATATTCAGATAAACACTTGATAAAACAAACATACTTGATTACTTTCCATGTCATAATCATAATCTCATCCTTTGGTTGTGATTCATTCTATTTTCAATTCATCCCTTACACTTGGAAATGAATGTTCAAGATGTTTTTTTACGCTTGAAGCACTTTTAACGAATCATATAGACCTTAAGTCATTCTTTCGACCTTTAAATGTTTATTGAAACCAAGAAGGTTATCACATGTTATCAAAAAACAATAATTTCCAAAGTTTAACTTGATCCATTCCATAATTAGTTTATATTAAGACTTCAATAAAACATGTCTGTCCACATTCAACAACCAATTTTTTTTGAAGGAAGGTCACTAAATTTCAAAAATCAACTTAACATAAGACTCCCCAAATATTTTAGCTCTTAATCCCACACACCAAAAAAATATGAATATCTTGATCACCTTAAAACCTTAATGAAAACATGCACGCTTCTAAATCCTCAAAGAAGAAGTATTGTAGTATAGTCCTTACATATCTCGTGATTCTTATAACTAGAATATCATAACATAATTCTTGAATCCAAAAACACAAATACATTAACTATTCCACTTTGACTATCCTAATAACATAAGATTAACCTTGATCCCTTTTTTTGAGCTATATTTTCTTAACACTTGGGACATTCATTTTCATAGTGCCCCAACTCCTTACAGTTGAAGCCCTTATAATCATGAGAATGGTGTCCTTTTTCTCCACATTTGAAGAAAACTCCTTTTCCTATTAAGTATATACCATGGTGTTTTATTCCACAATTATCACAGGTGGGAAAAATACTTTTTTCCCTTCTTTCATTTATCTATCTTTTTCCCAGCCGTCCTCTTCTTCTCTTTCTTCCCTATAAAGCCATAATACTTAAATAATTCATTATTTGTCTCATTATAAAATGATACCATGTCTTCATATGATGAGAATGTTTGGGATACTTGTTCCCTTCAAAAGATTAGTATAAGACTATAAAATATTTGATCATCCTTACACTTTAGATCATGTACATTAGTGAGGTTCCCATTCCTTCAGTGAGGCATCATTTCTAAATAAAGATATACACTATATTATATTATATCATTATAAAACATAATGTATAATCCCAAAACTAGTGAAATACTTAACATAAATTGAAAAATTTATGCGTAGATAATCTCATAATATTAAATATGGTTTGTTTGGGGATATATTTACTTTTAAATCCTTCATAATAGTTTGTAAAGAAAATATAAATTATCCTAAACATATTCCCTGGGATTTTCAAACTAAGTGCGCAATAAGGCCCATTATTGTGTACTAGGTTATCCTAAGTCAGGTCCGAGACACCTTGTCGGAGTTGTTACCCCTAGGTACATCTGTGCCAGAACCACATCCACTTGTAGTATTCAGACATGGATGTATTTCTCGGAAGACCCGCATAATCTCTATATTACCAAAATTATAGCATATTCTTCTATGCTTATCCTTAAAGTCTATATTAGAGTTATATTCCCTAATCTATGTTTTCTAAATATAGTTTCAAAGGTTTCTACTAAAATTCCTCTAATACCAACTGTAAAGACCCCGACCCTAGTAGCCCGGAGTCGGCGCCTTAATTTATTACATTGGATTGATTACAAGGAATTGAATCCCAAAATACCTAGTATTTTAGTAGTTTTGGAAACCATATTACATACACAAAATTTTCATTACAACTTGAAAGGAAAAACAACATAGAAACTCCATTGGTAACACCCAAAAACTATTTGATTAACCCTTGAAGTCATTAATAATAAACATCTTCACATACTGAGGAAAAATAAAACATAAGAAAGGGGTGAGATCAGATTCTCAATAAGGGTAAGAAATACAGTGGAAGCTATCATAAACATAAAAAATAAGGCATGGTGAATAACTAAAAACACATGCCATTAAAACATAATTTTGAACATAATATGGGAGGAATAAAAGCTAATAAAATAATTCCATAATAAAACTTAACCATCAATATTCTACTAGTCGAATAATCACATGGACTATAAATTACGAGATAAATAATGAGGGAATGCATAATGCCAAACACCATAAACATACCATCAAGGCCTCAGCCAAGACACCATATATAATGGGTAAAAGCTCTGTCTAGTTTGTCTCTTGAGACCTACCGATGCATCGAGAGGCTATAGTAGGCCCCACCCATCACTTATTAAGTCCAATACATTCCTCATATGAAAATAGTGAAACATAAGTAACATAAACATTCGTATTGAAAAATGAGTATATAAAATGTCAATACTTTAACCATAAACCGTAAATGGTATCAAAATAGCACATCCATAGTCAAACTGATCATAAACCCTTCAAAAATATATGGTAGATGGTATCATGAGAGATAAACCTCAATGAAGTACAAGATTGAACAAATGATGTTGACATATATTAAGTTACTTTTGAATTAGACCTTTGAAAAATTCTTGAGGAAAATAATCTTTAAACATCCCAAAGTGTCCCATAGCACTTTGAAACATTTAAATCCTAATCCCTAAGAAGAAATAACATTATATAAAACTTATAATATAATGAGAATAAGATAATTCATGATATAATATATCGAAGGGTAGTACATACACCACACAAAAGGAAAAAGTGGTGAACAAAGCATATATCTCACAAAAGTAAAAGTGAGACGAGAAAAAAACCATTTTTTACTTTGGAAAGAAGAGTTCTTTTGGAAAATCATTTGTATTTTTCATAAAACCAGATTGTAAACATGTATATCTCATAAAATAAAAGGGAAGGATAATGAAATTATGTTTGAGTCATAAATGATTTCCAACTGAAGTAAAAACATATAAAAAGAGTTTTTAATAAACTTTAGAAATGAGCCTCTTTAGTGCGGATTAAGGGAAATTAATAAAGAAAAATTTAAAACAGAAAAGGAATAATTGTTTTTATAAAACCAGAAATGAATAAAATAGTTTTTAATTATAAAATTATCTATTTTATAAAAATATTGGTAGCTTAAAAAAATTATGGATGGTACTTGAAAATGGTTATGAAATTGGAAAGTTCTCTTTAATCGGGCTTGCTTATCGGTAGGAATTAAAAAAGGAAACTTATAAAACATGAATTTCCCATAAAAGAAAGATGAAATGATCTGGAAACATGGTTTTAGAACATATAAATAGAGAGTATAATAATTATATAAAATGAATGAAGGATTACATTAGGGTAAAGAGAGAGAAAGCATAACCCGTATGAAAAATGGAAGTTTGGGTAGAATCACTTACCACATTGTAATCAATCGAATCATATACCCCAAAATTAATAATCATCAAATTATACATTGAATACCATGAAAATAAATAGATTCATGATATGATATATTAATGGTAAGTATACATACACCATACACAAGAAATATTGGCGAATAAGAAATATCTCACAAAAATGAAAGTGAGATGAGAAAACCCTTACCTTATGTATGAAAGTATTCTGAACTTGATCTTAATGTCCTATATAATCAAATTAAATCTATTAATTAATTAATTCATAACCTTTTATACATGTATTTGATTTATTATAATTTTATTAAGTTCATTTATGGTTTTTTGATGAGTTATAAGATATAATTTTATTGTTTGGGAGTATTCATTTCCTTGGTTTTCATGATCAATTTACTTGTATATGAGTATGAAAGTTCATTTAAAATGGAAATAGATATCCTGAATTGAAGTTGTTTGTTATTAATGAAAATCCAGAAAGCTAAATGGTTATATAAGTCATTTGTTTATTTGGGGTGAAGATGAATCATTAGATAAGATGTTAGTGATAACCGTTTAGATTATTTTGGCAGTTTTTTGATTATCACAAAATAGTTTTATTTTATTAATTAATATCATGAATATATAATGGTTATAGAACATTACATAGGATTTAATACATATATTATAATCTGGTTCAACCATAAAAATGGTTTCATGACTAGATTTAGAGGTGGTAATGGAATTTGAAAACTCTTCGTCCTTGAATGCGATAATTTAACACATCAGGAGAGGGAAAAGAATTGATGATGAATTATTCCATATACTTAATAAAATTATACTATATAAAAGATACTAGAGATATCATGTCACTTGGGATAGGGAGGTGAGGAGAAGATAAGAAAATAAAGAACTTGAAAAGAAATTAAAAGAAAAAAAAGAGGTTTTTACCACTTGAATTTCTCTCCTTGAGAACCTCCTTAAGGCCCTTTGTTTTGGAATTTTGGTGGGAAAAAAGGTCTTGGATGTGGGGAAGAGGCTTTGGAAGAGTATTGGGAATAATCTGTACAAGGATCAAAGCATGGAAGGTGTTAGGAGATGGGGTGGTGTTTATAGTGGAGGAGAGGGGTGTTTTTTGAATATTTTAATCATTAGTTTATTATTTTGGACCACAACAAGAAATGGTGTTGATTATTGTGACAAAATATAGTAACCAGTGCATGTGAGTTCAAACCAATGGGTCCTTACCCCATCCATACATCATCCATGACTCAAAAAATTCATTTATTTACTCACACCGTAAATTACCATATTTCACTATTCATAAAAAATAACATATTTTAGAAAAATCCAAAATATTCACCCTAACCATTTTTAGATATGTAGAATTAAAAAATGAACTCAATTTTATAATTTTTTTTTTCTGAATATGATAAATTTAATTTTTAAATAAAATCATCATTTACTTGAAAAATACAGATTTTAAAATTATAACCGATTTTATAACACTTTGAAAAATTAACTAAGATCTCATAAAATTATCTTAAAATATTAAGACAGAAAAATATTAATTTATGAATACATTTTATGAAAATAAAATTTCTTTTAAATGATGTTATTAATTATAAAATTTTAATTGAATATTTATGACTTACAAAAATACCAACACTTAATTAATAATTTTTAAAATATTTATTTACTTATACTATGATATAATTATATCATACTTTCATTTATATGATGCTTAAATTTTATTTGTACTTCCATGGGTGAGGTTACTATTCATTTGGCTGTATTACTATTCCTAATGATCACATTATTATTCCAACGGTCACATTACTATTCATCAAAATTGAAACTTATCAGAAAAATACCAAAAATTTAACCAAAGTAAATTTAGATATTACAATTTAAAAAATAATGTTTATTTTTTTATATATAATTTATAAAAGTGTCAAAATTTATATTTAAAACAAGTTCGCCATTAAAAGGTGGTAAACCCGTGTTTAGAAAAATATTGTTTTTTTATGTGTAAATTTGGATTTATTCTTATCTTATGACTCTAAAAATATTTTGGATGAATGTAAAAATATCTGATATAATATATAAATTTCATTAATATCGTCCACTAATAGTGATTAATTTAATTTATAAAGTGCTATTGTGAGCATAATTTGTTTTTATAAAAATACATCCTTTATGTTCACTATGTTTTCATTTATAATTAATTGGAAACCAATGAATTAATTTTATAAACATGTGTAATCTATATTTTCATAATTTACTTAATCTCATTCAATCCCACCATTCCCAACATATAGGAGATAACTATAATAATTAATTAATAATATTCAATCATTGGTTTTGGATCGCTGTTATGTGTAATGAAAACTATCAAAGAAGATAAATTTAAGAAGAGAAATACTGTAAAATATCAAGGTGTTACATGGAGTGTCTCATTACCTTATGCATGACTCCCCGTACACAATAGGCTGCTGAATAGCAACGAGAGTCCGAACACCGTCAGTGGGGAGACTATACCCTTAGTATCATATTATCACCATACACAGTAAACATAATGGAATATAATAAAATACAACAACCTGAGTATCATGTGGAAAATTAAATATAAAAATACATACATGTCATATAGATAAATAAATGATCTTCAAAAGTGAAAATTCAAACGAGAGTATAAGTGAAAGCAGGTAAAAAAATAAATAAAACTCTGCAGAATACATTGGATTCTGTCCCAATTCCACCACCATCATCGTGATCCATGACACATCCATATTCCACAATCCCCTTTCTCTTTCTTAGATCACTATACATGAAGTATGCACACACATCGAGATGCTCGTGCATGGTGTGAGTAATAAAACCTAGTAGGACACCACCAATGCATCCTTAACAAGTGTACATAGGTATAATGGGTGTATTCTATGATAATAATAAATGCACAAATAGGCATAACAATCATACACTAACAGACCAAGAGTTTGTGTGCTAACTAAGCCGCCACAGACCCCTATCCATGCCCACTTCGACTCCATACTGAAAGGATAATCATAGTATGTTACAAGTGAGCAAGAAAAATCAGCAAGGATCATAATCATACCTCTCAGTGGTCTCAAGGATTCGATTCAGATTGGGACCTTAGACCATCTCATCCTGGATTTATCACAGGTCAGGCCTCCAGGCCATCGTACCATGTTTATGCCTAAGGTCAGGCCTCCAGGCTGTCATTCCCCTAATGCCACTACCTTGGGTAAGGCCCCCAGATAGTGATTCCCCTAACCTATGCTTAGGTCTATTGTTTTCATCATCGCAATACATGCACTCTCCCTCTCTAATATATAATCATCACATGATAGTACACCTATTTCGAGTGCTAAGAATAACCTCTAAAGGCATGGTAACACACATAACAGGGTAGATCATACAAGGAAATGAATAACATATCATCATGATAAAATAGTAGAAACATAAAATACATTTGATCAACATCAAACATAGATAAACAAGATACATACATACTCATGGCATTATGCAACATCAACGGGTCTCACAAGCTACACACACACCCACATGCGATCATAATCAAGCATGGTCAGACAAGGTATGCCACAAATATAATTATACCAAGGAAGAAAGTTTATATGAGGCCCCGAATGGTAAGGAACTTCTTCAATGTTTTTGATAAATAACTCCAATGTTTTTCAAAGGATCGAAGATTAAATTCAGAGCACACCCATGAAAAAATATTTCACATTCTAAGGATGCCTATCTTGGTTTTGGTTCAACAAGATATGGGGTTTAGAATATAGAAATAAGATAATTACATGTCAAAATTTTCTTTCTAGAATCAAATACCTTAAGGAACCCTCCAACAGAACCAATTCTAATGTTTGTTGAAGGAGGGTTCTCCAATTCACTTGATCCATTGTCGATTCAATAACTGATCATAAATTCATTGATAATTCTTAAAGTGATACTAAGGTTTAGACAATGATCATTGATCCATCATCAATTCATCAATAGAATAGTGTTTCAATATGGTATTTAAGAAGAACAAGTTCTCATGATGACCATTCTAGAGAAACTTACTTAGAAACATCCACCGTTATTGATAATTCTAACTTTGGTCAAAGGGGTTGTCATTGACACATAAAAATCACCACCAATCTACAATTTAATCATCAAGGGATTAAGGATCTATCATTAATATTTCATCAAGAGGAGGCCATGGAAGATGATTCAATAAAAATTACCTATAGAAAGTTTGTTGTCGATGGAAGATATTGATTCGATCAAGAAACATTTTCAACATGCTAGATCTGCCACTGATCTGTGAAGAAGGGAGAAAGAATCATTATAATTTTAAGGAAAACAAAAATCCAATATTGTTCTATGGAAATATCTTAAGGAGGAAGAAGGATTTGGAATGGATCTAAAGAAAACTCATCGACTAAGTATTTCCAGATCGTTCTAATGAAGAAGTGATAATGGTAGAATAATGGGAGTGACAAGAGTAAAAATAAGAGGTTTAAAATTTGAGTTATGGAAATCAGGTTTAAAATTAGATAATTAAGGGGTAAAAAGGTGTGGGATTAATATTCCATGGGGTATATGAATTTCACCCTCGAACTGGGTGCACCAGCTGGCTAGTGGGGTTTTTAGTATCCAAAAGACTCATTAGAGCCCCACGGGATGACTGGTGGGTTCCACAGCCTATCAGTGGCTGTTTTCCATATACCCTAAGGTCGATCCCTTCCTCAAGTATTCCATGTTCAACACCTGGACCCTTTGACACTTAAAACTGTCCTCTAATACTCCCATATCATTGATTTTTTTAGGAAAATATATTTTCATAAACTTAAACATCTCATAGAATAAAAACAAGTGAGGATGTTACAATTACCCCTCTAATGAATTATCCTCCCTGAGAAGTACCTTCAAAGGTTCTTCTCAAACAACTTAAGAAACTAATATTGAAAAATATCCTCTCGCTCCCATGTATCCTCCTAAATCCATCGATGACGCTATAAAAAGTGAACTAGTGGTACCATCTTCCATCGAAGGAATTTATTACTCCGATCTACAATCTGTAATGGGTGCTCAATGTACATTGCACCATGATCCACCTCAACATCCTCATAGCTGATGACATGAATAGGATTTGGCATGTACTTATAGAGCTGACAAACATGAAATACATTGTGTACACATCAGTGGTGAGAAGGAAGTTCTAGAGGCACTCCACTATCACAAGATGATTTCTCATCTCAAAGGGTCTAACAAAGTGAGACACTTGCTTCCCTTGCTTCCTCAAACATCAATGGTCCAATCAAGGAGTCATTCTTAGAAAAACCTGATCAACTATAGAAAACATAAAAGGTATCCTCCTATGGTTTGAATATGACTTATTCCTATTCTTAGCTATGATCAACCACTTTTGAATCAACTACAGTATCTCAAAGGTATCCTATACTAAAATGGGCCCCACAACTGCAGTATAACCAGCCTCATTCCAACAGAGCCATGAGCGACATTGCCTCCCATAAGTATATTTGTAAGGTACCATATGAATCGGAGCCTAGTAACTATTGTTGCATGAAAACTCAACCAAGGATAGATGATCATCTCAAGATCTACCAAAGTTTAGGGTGCAAGCTTGAAGCATATCATCAAATATGTGAATCTTTCACTCAAACTGTCCATCTATTTGAGGACGGGATATTATGATCAATAACAACTAATTTATTTAGGAATTCTTCAATCCCTAACAAAACAGAGACATAAAATGCGTGTCTCTATTAGATACAATTATTAAGGTAACTTGATGTAAGCATACTATCACACATACATATTAATTTCTCGGCTCTTATACTAAGTGAGTCTCTTAGATCAGTATGAAATGAGCAAATTTTTTCATCCTATTGACAATCAATAGACAACATCGTGGATCCTTGGAGTCCTAGGTAACCCCATAAAAAAGTCCATCATGACATCCTCCCACTTCCACATTGGAATTGGAAGTGGTTGAAGTATAGAATGAGGATGATAGTGATCAACCTTTATCCTTTGGTAGGTAAGGAATTGGGGAAAAAAATCTAGCAATGACTTTCTTCATCTCTAGCCACTAGAACTGTCACCTGAAGTCATGGTACATCCTTTTTTCACCAAGATATACCTCCCACTTAAAGAAATGGAAGTCCCTCATAGGATTATCCTTAATTAAAGCAATGACTAAAACTCTTATATGTACAAGGATAACATCATCGCTATCCAATGACCACTCAGGTATTGGGTCACCTCTAGCTAGCTATTCTCGCATCACAACACACTCTAGGTCAGCCTTCTATCCAACCTTTACCCAGTCCACCAAGGAATATGTGACCACCAGTGGAGTATTTGTCATTATCCATAGTCCCCAGAAGCATCCAACCTCCAATAATCCAATAAGCTCATCAGGCATCATTATTCCTCTGAAGTTCATTCACCAATCTCCTGAGCTACCCGTGTCTTACGTTTAAGAGAAACTAAAATTTCATTACCCTTACAAGGTTAATAAACCATATCAAAGTTAAAATTCTATAGATACACTACCTATAACCTCTAAATCAAGTTCAGTTCCCAATATGGAAAGATATAGTGAAGGATCTTGTGGTTAGTATAGACAACAAACCTCTTATCGAAGAGATAGTGTCATTAACACTTAAAATAAGGGACCATGGACATGAGATCTAGGTCATGAGTAGGATAGTTCTACTCATGGGGTCACAACTGACATGACCCATAAGATACTACCCGCTCCTTCTGTATTAGTACTTCTCCCAAACCAACACCTGATGCATCACAATATATAGTATAACTGACCCCTAGATTGGGAAGAACCGGCACCCGAGATATTTTCAACCACATATTTAGCTTAAGAAATTCCTCTTCACACTCGTCTGACCACTGGAACTTCGCCTCTTCCTTTCTAAGGCAATCATATACTACTACAAAATTGGCATTTAACAACACTAGAAATAACCTTTATCAGTGCTAGAAAAGCGCTGAATACATGAGCAAGTTTAAAAGGCCTGGTCTTTTATCAGCACTGAAAAAGCGTTGATAAAGGGTCATTTATCAGTGCTTATAGAAGCACTAATAAAAGACCTTTTATCAGCGCTTTTATGAGCACTGATAAAATAGAAATTTATCAGCACTTTTAAAAGCACTCATAAAAGTGTCCTTTATCAGCACTTTTAAAAGCACTAATAAAGGGCCATACTATAGTGTGCTGTAATAGCACACTGTAGCACCACTATAGTGTTCTATAACAGCACACCGAAACACCATAAACACAATAGATATCATAAAAAAGTCCGAATACAAGATTTAAATGAAATGAAATTTACAACACAAACACAAGAAAAAATACTATATTATAGACATTTCAAACATTGGTTCATACAATTATATAAATACAAATTATTAAATACATTAAAAAACATCAATGTTCGTTTATATTTTAATCCTGACCTAAATCATGCTATTGTTAAACAAACCACCCCTGCTTGAGCAAAAGAACACACCTGTATAAGAAAACAATTCTTATATTAGTAATAATATAAATAAATAAATTAATATAAAGTGTTAATTTTACTAAAATTGATATCAAATTTAAATACAAAGTCGCACTTGAAGTCATACCAGTCACACCATGCATCATATTAAGCTACGGTTGATTCCTACACATCAAAAATGACTTATGGATCATTTTCCTAAAGTATTTAAACAATTTGAATGAATTTTCTCAGTTTTGAGTAGGTCAGTTGTCCTTTTTACTAAAATTGATGTCAATTTTAAATAAAAAAAACACACTTGGAGTCATACCAATCATACCATGCGTCGGATTGAGGTGAGGCTAATTCATGAACATCTCAAATCACTTATGGATCATTATCCTAAAGTATCAAAATAATCTGAATGCGTTTTTTCAGTTTTGAGTAGGTGAGTTTGTTTTTTTACTAAAAATTGATTTTAATTTTAAATAAAGATGAACTTAGAGCCATACCGGTCACACTATGCATTAGATTAAGGTGTGGGTGATTCCTACATGTTCCAAACCACTTATAAATTGTTTTCCTAAAGCATCAAAATAATCTGAATGTGTTTTCTTGATTTTTGAGTACTTCACTTGTCTTTTTTACTAAAATTTCATTTTAAACTTGAAACACGCACTTTGAATCATATAGATTACATCGTATATCAGTTTTATGTGAGACCAATTCCCATATGTGACAAATGATTTTTGAATCAATGCCCTAAATTATCAAGAAAATCTAAGCATGTTTGCTCGGTTTTCAGTGACTAAAACATTTTAATGTCAATTATTGATTTTAAACTCATAACAGACACATTGAGTCAATTATAGTTTTTACTAAATTTAATGTCAATTTAAAATAAAAATAAGTACTTGGATTCATACCGATCACATCATGTGTCGGATTGAGGTGTGACTGATTCCTACACATCCCAAAGTTACAAAACAATCCTAACTATCAATGTTACCACTATTTCCATTGAATTTCTTTATGAAACTACCAACACTGCATGAGCATCTTCGAAAATACCACATCAAATCGAAAAAAAGAATCCACATGTATAAGAAAACAATTATTATGAGTAATACTAAAAATAAATAAATTAAACATAAATATGAAATAATAGATTAATTCTATGGACAATGATTTTACTGTGCAAATATAAAGATTACCTCTATGATTGAGCAGTGGAGGGAATTTTAAGGAAAGTGATAAATGTCAACACTGTAGGGGTGAAAGGCTTTGAGGGAGAAGAAGTTTATATAATTTTGGTGCAAAAAGGGATGAAAGATAGACAGAGCACCCCAAATCGAACAAAAGAATCCACCTGTATAAGAAAACAGTTATTATGTGAGTAATTCTAAAAAGAAATAAATTAAACATAAATACGAACCAATATATTAATTCTATGGACAATAATTTTACTGTGTAAACATCAAGATTACCTCTATAATTGAGCAGAGGTAGCATCGTTTCTCTTCCTATAAAGGCAGTGAAGGTAACTTGAAAGAAAGTGATAATTGCACTAGTTCAGGGGTGAAAATGTTTTAAGGGAGAAGAAGCATAAAAGTTGGACATAACACCCCAACTCAAACAAAATAATCCACCTATATAAGAAAACAATTTTTATGTGATTAATACTAAAAAGAAATAAATTAAACATAAATATGAATCAATACATTAATTCTATGGACAATGATTTTATTGTGAAAACATCAAGATTAACTCTATAATTGAGCAGAAGGAGAGTCATTGCTCTTCCTAAAAAGGAAGTGGAGGTAACTTGAAAGAAATTGATAAATGAACCACTGTAGGAGTGAAAAGGTTTTAAGGGATAAGAATCATAAAAGTTGGAAAGAACACTCTAACTCGAACAAAAGAATCCACCTATATAAGAAAACGATTATTATGTGAGTAATACTAAAAAGAAATAAATTAAACATAAATAAGAAATAATACATTAATTCTATGGAAAATTATTTTACTATACAAACATCAAGATTACCTTTATAATTGAGCAGAGGCATCATCGTTACTCTTCCTGTAAAGGTAGTGGAGGTAACTTGAAAGAAAGTGATAAATTCACCATTGTAGGGGTGAAAGGATTTTATGGGAGAAGAAGCATGAAAGTTGGACAAAGCACCCCGAATCGAACAAAAGAATCCACCTGTATAAGAAAAAAACTATTATGTGAGTAATAATAAAAATAAATAAATTAAACATAAATATGAAACAATACATTAATTCTATAAACAATGATTTTACTATATAAACATCAAGATTACCTCTATTATTTAAAAGAGACAATTTCATTTCTCTTCCTACAAATGCATGACACATGAAAATAAATCTTCTAAAATAAACGAACTATGCAAGGAATAATGAAAATTAAATCAACATTTCATTATATATTTTTTTTGGTAAAATAGAGAAAATATATCGTAACATTACCTTTACATCTTTCTAAAGGGTTTCATTCATTATAGTTTGTTTTTCCATCACGTGTAGAAGACATTGTCTACATGAGTAGTCAAAAATTTAATTTAGATTATGTTAATGTATTAGAGAACATATAATATTATGAGAAAAAACATAATATATTAAAAAACACTTTTACCTTCTCATTGAACCCCCTTTCTTTTTTAAAGGTTTCAAGGATTTGGTTCCTCTATCGAGAATCCAAATCCCCTATTTGTGGTCCCCTCTAACATACAAGACATTATCTACATTGGGACCGACATGAACTGATTGTGATGTCCCAATGAAAGGTTCATCCTTGATTGAATTATCATCCGAGTCAACATTTGTTTTAGTCGCTAGCAGGACAATCGAACAATTCTTGTTTGTTGGATTAGATACATAAAATACTCGCATTACTTATGATGACATTATGAATGACTTGTCTTTTTTCCATTCCACACCCAAATTCACCTTCACAAAGCCCATTTCATCATATTTCACTCTATTTATATTGTCAAACTATTTGAAATAGAAAAGAGACACTTGAAATGTTGTATAATCAAACTCATATATATGTTCGATGATGTCAAAATATGACATATTTGAATAAATTAGATTTCTATCCTTGGAACTAGATATGTACATCGCTCCAGCTATAAGTGTAACACCAATGTTTTGCATCATACTGAATTCATCATGTTCTTTTGTATAGAATGTATAACCATTGATTATAAAACTAGTGTAAGATATAATATTTTCATTTGGTCCTCTGGCTGGCCATTGAAGTCATTTGAAAATTGAATTCATATGTTCATATAACTCCTTATAAATTTGATCTCTGAACCATCCTATAAAATATTGATTATGTGTATTTGATATCTATACTTCATCCCTTGATGGATTCAAATCTCTAAGAATTTATTTGTGGGCTTCAATGTATAGATCAATATCTTCACTATTATGTAATATGTAAAGACGTGATTGCTTCCACTCTGTCAAGGTAATTGTAACAACATCTATTCTAGAAATCCCTTCACCCATAAAGCGTTCACCATGACGAGACTTTGGGAGACCGATGATTTCAACATCTGATATGTAATTGGTACATAATTCAATATCTTCTTCAACAATATATCGTTATGAAATACAACCTTCTGACTGACTTTGATTCTTGACATACCCTTTCAAAATATTCACATACCATTCAATGAGTATATCCATCTGTAATGAACATGACCACATAGTCGAACCTCTCTGACCAATTGAACCATCAGGAGGTCTATTATATCAAATAATGATGGTGGGAAGAATATATCTAATTTACATAATACGACTGCAATATCCTTATTCATGATGGGAAACTTCACCGGGTCTACAACTTTACTGCATATGGCTTTGAAAAAGACGTAGATCCTGGTTAATGTTTGTCGTACATTTTGAGGTAGAATGCAACGAAAAGCAACAAGCATTAAATCTTGCATCAAAACATTACATTTGTGTGATTATAGTCCTTTTAACTTCAAATTAGTCATTGACATGACATTCTTGATATTTGATGAATACCCCTGTGGAACTTTTACACTAGTAAGGAAAAGGAGAAATTGAAATTTTACTCTCTGGATAGAGTGTAAGCTGATGGAGTAAGAAAAGTCTACCTTTTACCCTTTACCAGTGCCAACTATTCCATTACCCCCATTTCAATCAAGTCCAACCTATCTTTTATGCCATCTTTCATTTTTTCAGGAACATTTATTAATGTGCCAATAACACTATCAAATACAGTTTTTTCTACCTGAATGAAATCAATAAAATGTCTGACATATAAACAATTCCAATACAGTAATTCAAATAAAATTGATATCTTATTCCAACCTGGTTTTGTAAGGTTTTTCAAAAATGGTCTACTGAAAATAGTGTCAATATTTTTTACTTTTTTTATAGTTGATCACCCATTGCTGGAGACGGTGTTGTACCTTGTTCGATATTCCCATTAAAAGTTGTTATCTAGGATTAGTACTTATGTCATCATGGTAAAAATTTTCGATGTCCTAAAAACATAGTCTTTGAGGAATGTTTCAACCGAACTGAGTATGTGAATTTTTCGCAAATGGGACACCCAAAATTCCTTTAATTCTATAGCTTGATAAATTTCCATAAGCGGGGAAGTCATTTATCATTCCGTACAATATGGACCTCAATGTGAGATCTTCACTTCTATGAGCATCATACATTGTATTACCTGTATCCCACATCAATTTCAGATCATCAATCAATGGATCCAAATATACATCAATATCATTACCGGGTTGCTTTGGTATAGATATAAGTAGAGACAACATAATGTATTTGTGCTTCATGCATAATCATGGAGGCAAGTTATAATTTAACAACATGAAAGACCATGTACTATGAGTAATACTATGTACACCAAAAGGATTTATTATATTTGTAGATAATGAAAGATGAAAGTTTCTCGGCTCATCTCCAAATTCAGGAAACTCGTAATCAATTTTCATCCATTGGGGAGAATCTGGTGGATGCCGTAGATTATCATATTTAATTCTTATATCTGCATGCCGTGTTAATTGTCTCGTGATTTCCTGACATCCATATAGTCTTTTAAACTGTGGAATGATAGGAAATTACCATATAGATTTTGAAGGACTTGATTTATTTTTCTTGTATCGATCTGCCCCGCACTTAGGGAATTTTATGAGTGATTCATGGTCCTTGTGAAACAATATGAAATCATTTGGACAAGCATGTGTTTTTTAGAGATCATGCTCATTGAATGTACCATTTTTTTAAAGTTATATGTTCGATATGGTAGTTCATTTTATTCTGGTAGCATATCTTTCAGAAGACTAAGTAGTTCTATAAAGCTGGTGCCACTCCATCCGCTACCAGCTTTCAAATTATATACCTTCAATATAGATAACAATGTTGTGTATTTAGTACAACCGGTATACAATGGTTTCTTGGAACAACTATTTAACTCCTCAAACAACTTTGGACAATCATGAAGGTCATCTTCAATTTCCATTTTCATTTCTTCCATGCAATCTACATCATATTTTACAAAGGTATTCATATTAAATGATTCATAAACCGTAGTATCATCCTAATCAATGTCCACATTAGTTTTTCCCCATGTTTAGTCCAACATTTATAGCTTTGATCTATTCTATGACAAATCAAATGTTCTTCCAACTCTTCTAGACTAAGTTGTCTTGAATAACAACAATGTAAACACGAACATAGGATTTTAGTAGGGTCATCTGCATGCTCTATTACAAACTTGATGAGCTCTTTAACTCCATATTCATATTTGTTTGTAAAATAATTAACATTAATCCATTTTAGGTTCATATCAATCCTATTGGGTTCATAAAATATTAATTTTATACAATATATAATTAAATCAAGATAAGATATTCATTATCAAAAGTGAAAGTTATAGAAAATTCTAATAAGGTAAACTCAACATTTGATTATTTCAAAGAATTTCAATATGTTGAAGAAAATGGGTAATTGAATTTAAGTAAATAATTACTCCACACCAAATATTTCTTAAATCCCATAAAAAAATGAAAATATAATATAGACAATTAAAGAGTAATAAGAAACTAAAATATGATAAACAAGAATAATAAACTCTCATCCAATCAACTAGAAGATATAAAAATGTATTGGAACAAGTGATGTAACAACCTAAGGAATTATTACATTTAAAATTAATGGTATATAAATATTTGAAAACATCTCAAGACTCTTGGGATGTCATATCACTACATCGACCCATCCCAAGGAAATTCAAGGTACTCCAACTGGATGTAAAATTAACATTTACTAATGGATTACATGAATAGGAAGTTTACATCAAACAAAAATATATTTTTCTCATTCTTTAATATTATAATAATATTTTTAAATTAAAAAAGGTGATGCATAAATTGAAACAAGAACTAAGATCTTGGTATTGAAGGTTAGATGAATTATTAAATAAAATTTAATTTAAAAAACGAGGAATTGATAATAATCATTACATAAAAAATAATTTTATGGATATATTGAAAGTTTTTATCAATGTGGATGAAATAATATTTAGAGGTCTGAGAGATGAATGATGAAAACAATTTTCTAGATTAACAATGACCAATGTTTAAATGTTAATGATTAGTGATTTGACATTTTTCTTAGTTTACAGGTGACTCATGGAATTCATTGGATATTTATTTCCCAATCCATGTATGCGAGGGAAGTGTTTTATAGATTTCAAAAGGAAGATTGAAAACCCAAGTTGACACCCATTGAAAATTGAATAAAATTTTCAAATGTTGTGTATGGAATGCCAATCTATATCATGGAGTGTGGAAGATTCGTTATATGCCAACTTTTTTGATAGTAAAAGGGATTGACATACTATTTTTCTACATGCCACATAGCTAGGTATCAAAGTGATTCCATAGGAATCCAATTGTTATTAGTTAAATAAATACTCAAAAGGGGAAAAAATTCTTGAAAATCTACATTTCTGAGTAAGAAATTATAATGTTTTTTAGTGGTATATAAGTCTCAAATAAAGTGGTATAACTAGAAAGGGGTAATCTCAAAAGGATTTTTTTTATAAATTATTGAGAGAGGGGGAGTAGGATGATAATGAAAAATGATAATGTAGTTGGAAAATAGTACATAACATCAAGGCATAATATTTCATATATTATTATTAAAATGATTTATAAATAATGTTGGATTAATCTAAAGAGGGAGAAAAATAAAATAGTTTTTTTAAAAGTGTAGAGACATAGGAAGTTGGATTATTGAGAAAAGGTACAACACATTTAATAATAGATATAGTTTCTAAAAAAAACCTAAGATAACCATATATCAAACACCCAAGCTGGCCCATGATAGTGTCCAATGGACATTCTCAATTCCCCTCGGGATGGAAACAAGCACCAGGGCATAAAAAACAACATAATGAGAATTATTTGGCCCAAAAAATAAATAAAAAGAGTAGGAAGAAAATTTAAATAAAAACTGCTATGATGCATCCATATATTGGATTCCCACACCAACCCAGATAAGTAGAGAAAAGAAGATATGAATTAGTATAATATAAAATAAACCCCTTAACCTACCTTTAACTTCCTCACACACAAAATCTACAGTTTCAATTTCTAAAATTTCACATGTATGGAATACCATTGATAAAATAAAGAATAAAAAATATATATGATAGCTTTGGCCGATCAATTTAGGAAATGTAAACAAAATAAAACAACCAACTAAACTCCATGTGTCACCATCAAGTATAGAAATAATAAAATTTCCATGACCGATCAAGAGTTGAATCAAAATTAGAAACTGAGAAAATCGGATGGCCTACCTCGCTAGTATATAATCATCAGAACACAAATAATGACATCATTGAATAAGAAATCAAAAACAAAACAAAAAATATACAAAGAAAATCAAAAGGCCTACCTCGTTAGGTTGAAGAAAATATGAAACCCTCTTCGGAAATCCTAATTTCAATTGAACACCATATGTCGGGTGAGATATTTGAGAGGTAGTCAAGTGGTGTGATTCGAGGTTCGATTCACCAAGGAGGAGCACCGATAATAGGTGGATTCTGTGAAAAGTTTCTGATATCGCGATGGGTTCAAAAATGGTTAGTTTTTTTTTAATTAGATCAGAACACTTTTATCAGTGCTTACAAATAAGCACTAATAAAGAATCCTTTTATCAATGCTTATTACTTACATGCTAATAAAATGACTCTTTATCAGTGATTTTTAGCACTGATAAAGGTAGGTCTTTATCAATGCTAAAAAAGTGCTGAAAAAATCAATCTTTATCAGTGCTAAAATTATAATGCTGATAAATGTTAATTTTATCAGCACTTTTTTTAGTATTGATAAAGACTCATCTTTATCAGTGCGAAAGAACGCTGATAAAGATGCTTTTATCAGCACTTATCACTTAAGTGCTGATAAAGGACTTATAATTATAATTATAAATAAAAAATTGTAAATATTTATATATACTTAATAAATATTTATAAATATAAATATATTAAACATATTCCTTTTTAAATATATTTATTATAATTTTATAATTATTTATTTATAATTATAGAAATATTTTTAAAAAATAATATTTATATAATTATAAATATATATATATATTTAATAAATATATATATTTAATAAATATATATAAATATCGTAAATATATTAATTATTTAAGTAAATTTATTATAAATTTAATAATTATTTAAATATATATAATTATTTATTTATAATTATATAAATACTCTTAAAAAAATATTTACTTATTTATAATTATAAATATAAAATTGTATAAATATAGTAAATGTACATTTATAAATATATTTATTTATAAATATTTTTTTACAAATATTTTTTTTAATATTATTAATGAATATCTAATTTTAATTTCATGCATATATGTTATAAATGAGTGAAATTGAATAAATTAAGAATAAGTACACTTTAAAAATATTGAAAAAATGGATGAGTTTTATGTGTGTGCATTGTATATAAAATATACTAATTACGTATTTGTGAAATCAATATAACATAGATTTGATCAATGTTAAATTGAAAAATAAAATGATATTAAATTATATGTCAAGTATTATGCAATTAGTCAATATTTTTAATTCATATTAATTTTTAATTATAAACCATTATTCAATAAATATATGACTATTTAATTTAAAGCGTATAAATATTTTGTAATATATAAATTGTATTTATATACATTAATATATATAAATATTTTTAATATATACAATTTAATAACATTAACTACCATAATTATCTAATTAATAAAACGCTTAATATTTAATAATATATAATCAATTTATTTATTTTTATGAATAATTATTTAATTAACAAAATTTATAATATTATTTTAATAAACTCATTTTTTATTTTTAATTTATTTAATTATTTCATTTTATTTATTTGGACCTTTATTAGCCCTAAAAAAGCGCTGATGAAAGAAATATTTATCAGTGCTAAAAATAAACCATAAATAAAGGTTCCCTTTATCAGCTCTAAAAAAAGTGCTGATAAAATGTTAAATTTATCAGCGCTTTCCTTAGTCCTGATAAATATGCCATTTACCAGTGTTTTTTTTCTACCACTAATAAGTACCAGTGGTGTTAAACATAGGTTTTGTAGTAGTGATATGTGATGATAATTAGGAGAAGTACTGGATAAAACATCTGTAGTATACCACCAAAACCAGAAATCTCCTTATCATAAACATATTCCAGGGATGTTTCTAGGGAATCACTTCGCCCACTTTCTTCGGTTTCATGGATATATGTATCCTAGAAACAACATGCCCTAAGAATTTCACCTCCTAAATCCAAAATTTATAATTCTAAGCCTTGGCATGAAGCTGATGTACTCAAAGTGTACTCAGGACTATCTAAAGATGTCTGAAATATTACTATGGGGTTGGTAAGTAAATGAGGGTGTCATTAAACAACACCACAATAAACAAGTCTAGATATGGGTGGAAGATCTTGTTCATGAGAACCATGAACACTCCTGGTGAATTAATCACTCCAAACGACATCACTGAGTACTCATATAGCCCACACCTGATTCGAAACACCATCTTTAGGATTTCCTACTCTCTAACCCATAATTGGTGATAGCCTAACCTAAGGTCAATCTTGGATAACCTTCGAGCTTCCCATAACTGATAAAAAAGATCAACAATCCTGGGAAAGGGGTATCTATTCTTCACCATCACCTAATTCAGTTTCTGGTAATTTGCATAGAGTGAAAAACTATCATCCACCTCCTTGGTGAATAAAATAGCTTCACCCCAAGGTGAAGTACTCAGCCTGATAAATCCCTTCTACTATAAATCCTTGAGTTTCACCTTGAGCTTTCTCAACTCAACTGGTTCCATATGATAAGGGGGTATTAAAATGGGATTTGAACCCAAAACATGATCTATCTTGAAATTAACTTCTCTATATAGGGGGAAGTCCTATGAAGTCATCTAGAAAGACATACTGATAGAGATATAAAACTAGAGGAAAAGATGATCAGGTTTTTACTAATCCTTCTGAAATAGCCATGCCCACCATCTACACCATGATTGTATTGAGTTGACTCAAGTCTGGGATAACTCTACCTGCTTGAAGTTCCCATTCTCTGATCATCACATACTTCTCTCTGTTTGGTAAAGTAAATGATACTCGACTCTGATAGTAATCAATGTGAGCTGGAAATATGGTCAACCAATCCATGATAAAAATCACATAAAATCTCATCATCTATAGAATCATGAAGTATCACAAATGTCCATAATTGTAAACAACTATAGAAGACTCTAGGAATTACTGTAGATGGTCCATTTTCATGTCAAATAGTTTATTGAGGGAAAGTAACTTAGATGAAAACCTGATTAGTAATTCAAGTCCAACAATAACTTGTGCTGAAATAAAGGAATGGTAAGCCCTGGTATTAAACAAAGATGTAGACAACATAGAAGTGATCAAGACTGTACCTTGAACAATAGGAAGTCTTTCACCATCATTTATTGGAGTCTGATCCACTGCATAAAACATGACCTACCTCATCTATACAACCTTGTCCCTAAGATACATGACCATTACAAGTCGTCATCATCTAATCCTACTGCTGATTTCCCCAAATAGATCCCTAGTTCATAGATCACATCTATCCTCCACCCACGTGGAAACTAGATCTCAAATCTCTAGAGAAAAATTATTAAATATTCCCCATCTTTCCATACTATCGATATGATATCTGAGGTGCGGTGTAGAACTTTCAATAATATCTAACCTTCCTATAATTGAAAAACTACGGGGTTCCTCCTGAGGGGGATAAAGAAGCCATACTCTACTCCACTTATATACCACCACTCTACTGCACATCCCTAATATTACTCTTCTGGCTACCAGAGGAGATGCTCATCGTTGTAGTAAGAGGTCCACCTGCTTGTGTATTGAAGGGTGGAAGAAAAAAAATTGCTCTATCCTTCTCCAAAACCTTCTCGATAGTCAACATCTTGTGTAGAATCTCTGGGTATATAGCTTGGTTGAAACACTAAACCTGAAATTTTATGTCAAGAAAAAGTCCAAACTCAAACTTCCTAGACTTCTGTGCCTCTTTTTCATCAAAGAGTAGAGAAAAGAAAAGAATCTCTATAAAATGAGCAGAGTATATAGATACCATTATAGAACTCTACTATAGCTGCATGAACTCCTACACTCAGTCTAGCTTTATCATATCAATAAATAATTCACTATAGAAAAGGTATTTGAAAATCTCCCAGGTGAGACCCTCACCCCTTCTAGCATATCCCATCATGCCCAACACCTTATGGTGAGTCCCTATAGCATGAAAAATTTAAACTTCACCTTATATTCCTCATGTTTCTTAATGAGGTCAGAGAAACCCTTGATGATTTCTATCTAGTCCTCTATATCTTATGGCCTGCCAGTGCCTTGAAAGGCTGGAGGATACTGGAGTTG
The DNA here is from genome assembly GCA_963277665.1 of Viscum album. Taxonomy (NCBI): domain Eukaryota; kingdom Viridiplantae; phylum Streptophyta; class Magnoliopsida; order Santalales; family Viscaceae; genus Viscum; species Viscum album. The sequence goes on along the minus strand of OY728126.1, from coordinate 793,529,415 downwards.
GAAGTATCTAGTGTGGTTGACCATGGAACTTGCTACCCCTCTACCCTGGACATGAAAAAGCAAAAGGTATCTTGGATAGAGTGATCCTACTACCTGCACTACCAAAGTAGGTGAGGGAGTATGCTCCATAGCACCTTCTTACATAATAGGAGGTGGAACAGGGGAATCCTCCCTAGTGGGTGTACCCCGACCCATGTTAGCTAGTGGTTCCGTTTGTCTTCTACAATGTGAAATATTTTATAATATGAAGTGAAACATTTAATAAATTTAAGATACATCCTAATTAATTTAAGGGATCACACAAAGTTTTCCCTAGTATTTTACCCAAAACCCACAATATAACTCTCCTAGAACTAGAAAAGGTCTTTATCCCTACATGTTATTCATAGTCATATATATAAACATAATAGTAGGCTCAAGTTCAACCAATTTATGTCGTCATATATATATCACAACAAAAAGGCAAAATAGATATATCAGTAATCAAAGAATTCAAGTCTATCCTGAATAGATAGAACAAATCAAGGCATTAAATTAACAAATAATATGTAACACAACATATATATATATGGAATGTGATCCTACATGACTAATCATGATGCATGAACACACCCAAAAATATCACGAAACTATCACAACAATCCTGTTAATGGCAACTCAGAGGTCAATTACACATGTGTTGGCTAGGCATATGGAAACTCCCCTACCCGAGTCTCGTATAACTATCTCATTTCTACCATGTCCTAGGTTAGTATAAAATAAAAATAAGAAAATCGTACTATAATACCATTTTGTAACACCATGACTTGAACCACTGGGTCTGGACCAGATAGTCACTTGAACTTATGTGTGCCTCCCCTTACACAAGAGGCTTATGACTAACAGTGAGGGTCCAAACATCGTTAGTGTGGAGACTATACCCTCAGTATCATTTCATATTTATAAATAATAAACATAATATAATATAATAGAATATAATATCCTGAGTATCATGTGTAAAACTAAATATCAAAAGGCACACATGTCAGACATATAAATAAACGGGCTCCCAAAGTGGCAAGACAAACATGTCTATAAGTGAAAGCATGTAAAAAAATAAAAATAAAACTATGTGGAATCCTCCGGATCCCATATCACTTCCACCACCAGATCCATGTTCTATAACTCTACTATTTTCCATGAGTCCCTTGTGCTTTCTTGGATCTCTATACATAAATTCTATATGCACATAAATTTTTTTGTGTAGGGTGTTAGTAATAAAACTCAATAGGACACCACTAATTCATCCTTAACAAGTGTGAACATGTGTATTTCATGATAATAAAAAAATGTAAATAACTAATTCATCCTTAACAAGTGTGCACATGTGTATTTCATGATAATAAAAAAATGTAAATAGGTATAACAATCATACAATCATGTACCGTGTGGTCATGCACTATCCAAGACACCAAAGATGATCGAATGCACTATATTTAGCTCCACATCAGAAGGATAGTCATTGGATGTCACAAGTGAGAAAGAAAAATCCATAGGCTCATAATCAAATCTCTCCGTGATCTCAAGGAATCAATTCAAGTCAGGCCCCTAGACCTTCATATCCCAACTCTGTCATGGGTCAGGCCTCTAGGACATCATATATCTTCTATGCCTTTGGTCAGGCCTTCAATCCATCATGCCCCTAATGTCATTGCCTCGGGTCATGCCACCAGGACATCATTCCCCTACCCTATTCTTAGGTCAATCATCATCGAAATCCATTCACTCCCCCCCTCTATGGGATAATCATCACACAACAGTCCACCTATTTTGAGTACCAAGAACAACCTCCAAAGGCATGGTAACACACATAACATGGTATATCATATAATGGAAATCATAAAATATCATCATGAGAAAATAGTAACAACATAAAAACATGATATTAACATAAAACATGGTTAAATAAGATACAAACATACTCATGGAATCATAAAATATCAATGGATCTCATAGGATACACAGACACCTGAATGCAATCATAATCAAGCATAGTCAAATAAGGCATTCCAAAAAAATAATTATACCAAGGAATCAAGTGTATATGAGAACCCCAAATGGTAAAGAACTTTATAAATTAAGTTTTTTGACGAATAAATCCAAGGTTTATCAAAGGATCAAATACCTAATACATCACAAACCCATGTAGAATGATCTCACAGACAAAGAATGTCTATTTTGTTTTTGGTTCAATAAGAGAGTGGTTTATAATAGAGACTCAAGAGAATTCCATGTCAATAAAGTTGTTCTAGAATCACATACCTTAAGGTATCTGCTAATAGAACTAAATTCGAGGTATGTCATATAGGGGTTTGCCAATTCACTAGATTAATTATCAAATGAATCATGAATTCCTCACTAATTCTTGAAGAGAGACTTGGGTCTATCCAATGATCATCAATCCATCATCAATCCATCAATATAAAAGATATTTAATATGAGATTCAAGAAGAAGAAGGTCTTATGATGATCATTCTACGAAAACATGCCTAGAAAAACCCTCCTTTCTTGAGAATTATAACTCTAGTCAAAGGGGTTTTTATTGACACATAGAAACCTTCACTAATCTACCATAGATTCATCAATGGATTAAGGATTTATCATCAATCCACCATCAATAAGAGGTATAGGAATATTATTCAATAAAAATTACATATTGAACATTCATTGTTAATGGTAGATCTCAATCTGAACAAGAAAATTCATCAACACACTAGCTCCTCTACTGATCAACGAATAAGGGAGAGAACATCATTGTATCTTCAAGGAAAACATAGATCAAACATAGATCCAATCACATCTCTCAAAAAGAAAGAAGGATTTAGCATGAATATACTGAAAACTCATAGATTAAGCATTTCTAGATCAATCCAACAAAGGAGATCCATGGGAAGAAGAATGTAAGTGCCAATATTAAAGAGAGAAGGTTTAAAATTTGAGTTATGGACATCGGGTTTGGAAATAGACAATCAATGGTGTAAAAAATGTGTGGTATTAAAATAATATGGAGTGCATAAATTACACCCTTGGATATGGTGCATCGACCACCCAGTTACACCATCGACTGGCTGGTGACTAGCCATTGTCTAGCCATTATAACTAGAAAAATGCCTAGCATTCTTCCTTAGGCATCGGATGGACGATGGAGTTTTATGTAGCTATTAGAATCACTAGAAACCCAATGGTTGGTTGGTGGATGTTTTTTGACCACCCTAAGGATGAAACCTTCCTCAAGTCTTCCACGTTCAACACCTGGACCCTTAGCCACTTAAAACCAACCTCTAAGACTCCCATATCAGAGATAAAAAATCAAAGGAAAAGATAATTTCATAAACCTAAACATCTCATACAAAAAAACCAGTGATGATGTTACATATGTGGTATACTTAATGGGATATCTAGTGCACAATTTTTTTTGTTCTTCATGACTATATTTCTAAACTCATATAAGAATACTATTTATGCTAACCTTTACATTTCATCATAACCTATAATACCCAATGATGAATATCAGTTAGGGATAAATAAAAGTTTTACTTTGAAAGGTAAATTATCAATACAATTTATGTGATGCATATCTATATATATAAATATTCATCCAATGAGAAGAAATGATAAAGTAGAGATTTACTTTTTTATGATATATTTAATATTCTTAAACTTTTTTAAGAATACATAACAAAAATCTTCATAAGATTCTCTGTCTATCATATCATATATGATAAACTACCTGGTCATCCTTATGTTTTTTTTTAACTTTTTGGAGTTTTTTTAACTCAGTACATCCATATATAATTCCCACCAAATATCTATGTGACCATATAGTAAAACTCTACCACTAACCTATTTAGTGAGTAACAATTATGAAGTTATCCAGTTTGAATAATGGTGAGACTTAGGAATAATATTCCCAATGTTAAACTCTTTAAATATATTCAAACTCTTTAACTATGAAACATCAAATGTCATGATGTTTTTTTTCTAATTAGAACTTTTCTAAGTGCATCATCATCATCCTAGGAACTTTTCCATTAAACTCTTCTATTGAAATATATAGGTAACTATTGTAACTATTTACATTGTAACTTTACAAGCACATCTTAAACTCCTTTAGGATGTTAAGTGGAATTCACTTTGTTATTGTAACTAATGTAACTTTTACATTATTTACTTACTATCATAACTTTTAATATATCTGATGAAATTAAATACTTGAATCAGTTGGTATAATATTTTATTTATTAACTTTGAACTTTTCTAAGTTCAAGTGTGCCCCCACTAGCCTCATAGACACCAAATTATTTTTCAAATATTAATCTAAGATACACAAACTCATTTTTGTTTAGGAAATAACTCTTATATCCCTAATAAATAAATCTTATTTATTTTTAGTAGGAATATTTAACAAATAAGCAGTTATTTTCATATCAAATATGGTATTTTATGTTTTTTAAAATCTTACTAAAAGAATAATTTTTTGAATATCCTATAGTTAGTAGTGGAATTTCATTCCCTCATATTCATGGAAAAATACCTTACCCTGGAAAAAACTTTTTTATCATTTTCTTCTTCCTAAGTATTTTATAAAATTTAGAAAAATCATAAACCGTGTGTAACTAAAACTTTATCTCATTTAATTAATCTATGGTTTTTTAAAAGTTCTACTCAAGAAAAAAATGAGATAAACAAACAAACACCCTTTTAAAATATATCCAATCTAAAAGTGCACCTTGTATCTAATTCTTTAATGCATCACCTCCTTTATCTGTTACTTTAAATAAAAACATCAAGTTCCTATATTCAACTCTTCCTTCACTTATAATCTATTTTATATTTACAATATTTTTATAAAATATAGTTGGTATTATATACCCTTCAGAATAAAATAATTTAAATCTATAACATTAATATATGATGTGGACTCTCCATGGGGTTTCTTGGAAACATTCAAGTATTAATGGTAGTTCCTCTTCTAATGTCCAGGCTTGTGACAATTGAAAAACATCCCCACCTTCCCCCTATTTGGTTTAGGTGTAACTGTAGACTCTCCGTGACCTCTTTTCATCCCCTTCTAGACAAATGTATTACCATTATCTTTATTCACTATCATAATTTCACATGAGCATGGACCACCCATATCATTCCCAATTATCCTCAACATATTTAGAAGATCAAGTGAACTTTTATTGAATTCAATCATATTATAATTTATGATATACTATTAGAACCTTTCCAGTAGTGATTTTAGAATGATTCCTATAGCTAAATCAAGCTTAAAAGGTGAACCCAACCTCTCCAAGTCATTAACATTCCCAATCATATAGAGCACATGAGTTGAGATTAAGGTTCCTTTAACCATTTTACATTGAAATAGAGCCTTAGATACCTCATACCTCCCATGTATTATAAGGCCCCATCCTTAAACCTTACTTAATACTGAATTAAATGAATAATTCACATTGAGGATCTTTTCAGGTTTAGAGTTTTAGAGAATTAGAACATAACTATTACATATTAAAAGATTACAATGTAGACACTTCTACTAAGTCTCCATAAAATAAAAACTCTTAAAAAGAAAGATGTCTAGATTCCATGTTATAGATAGCATGAAATTCCCTTGATCCCATCCTTGACCTTATTCCACTTTAAGTCCTGTGAAAAACATTTCGAAAAACTTGGGGTGAGCATAAAAAGCTCAGTAAGGGATACAAAAAGAATGAAAACTGTTAGTTTTTCAAACATCAAGTAAACCATGTATACCTTATCAAAGTAATACCTTCACCTTCATGAAGTAGTAAAAAAAGTCTTCACTGAATAAAGTATCATTACTTACCTTTTTGTAACCAAAGGATTACCATAAAACCCATATAAAGAACACATAGAATATATAAAGGTAACTTGGGACATAAACATACTTAAGTGGAATAACCATACGGTTGACTTCCACACATATCACTTAATGGAATAGCCATACGGCCAATTTCCATACATACTTGATGGAATAGCCATACGACCGACTTCCATACCCAATGCATTGGAGGTTATAACGTAACCACCCGTCCTGGTATTCACGGCACCACCCGTCATATGGTTTATAACGTAACCACCCGTTAAAATGTCCAAGTACCGGTATAAAATCATAAAACATAAAACATAAAACCAATATAAAGGAATGATAACATTTCCACATTTAAATCACAATATATCATAAATATATTGACATAATAGAATCTTTTTTCAAAACCATTTTCAATACCAAAATACATAAAATAGTATATGGTATTTATTTTATTCTAAAAACATTATAGCTTGTTGAGAAAGCCAAAGACCAAATAATACTCGCGGTGGCGGAAAAGGTCGTTGTCACCGCGTACGTTAAAAAAAAACATTCCTTTTTGTCGTTTAGTAAAACGCTTCGTAGAAAAAGATTCCTTTTGTATAAAAGTAAAAGTCAAAGGAGTTTATACACCATATAAAAGAAATTTGTGTATAAAACGAAATATGCCTCAATGAAAGGAGATTGAGACGAAGTCCCTTACCTCGGGTCCGACTTGACTCGATCGTTCTTTAACGTCCTGAATAATAAACTTGAGTTAATTTATACTTGATTAAGAACCTTTTTAAACTTCATTATTCTTTTTATACCACTTATTGCCATGTTATAAACATTATTTAACCATTTAAGTTAATAATGTTTGTTTTGTCAATATTTGGTTCTTAAGTCGAAAGTGGACTTCTTACAATTACATGTTGTTCGTGTGGTCAAAGGTTATTTATATCCAGAATGAAATTCCTGATTTGGATATCATATATATCATATATATCCAGCATATACATGTATTTATAATATTACATAATCATTTAGAGGTAAGAAATGAAATGCACCGTTCATGGAGACGGTAAGCCGTACGTACGCATGAACGTTACTTTCATTTCTTTGTCATATTAGTGGAATTAAAACTAAATGAGAGGTATGTATATTTTAATTCCAGAATTATATTCATCATTTAGATATATCATTAATTATATATATCCATTATATACATGTACTTTTAATAGTACATTACATTTGGGGATAAGAAATGAAATCCACCGTTCATGGAGACGGTAAGCCGTACGTACGCATGAACGCTACTTTCATTTATATCTCATACTTTAATGGAAAGAAATAATAAAGATATAGAGGTATATTATAATTCCAGTATAAAATCATATATAATAACTTTAAATCAATCCTTTACACGTCCCACATATGGCATTAACAAATCACATCACTTTTAGGGGGCGGTAGTCCGCACTTCCTTAAATGAAGATATCGTGTTTACCCATAATGGAAACCATAAAAGTATGCCAAAAATGAAAAATACAGAAGTTTAAAGAAAACATAAACATATTATATATCATATATAAAAATAGTGACATCATAATGGCCACCCTTGAAGGTGTTAAATGAGTATTGAACAATCATCGTTTCGGGAGGCAGAATTTCACCATCCACGGAAACCGTATGTTATTTAACCATTTGATGTAGTTGTGTGAGAGTGTAGCTCAAATAAATATTATAACAACATCCTAGTATATTTAAGATACTGGTGTTGTTACAAAAGAAGTAAATAAAAAGAGTTTAGAGTGTTGGAGAAGCAAAATAAAACAAATGAACAAGAGAGAATGAATTACCTTTAAAAGTGTAACTCCCTTTTGATTTGAGCCTAAAGGCTTCCTTTGAAAGGATTCTGCACAAAGGGAATCCTCTAGGATGAAGAGAGGGATGTGGAGAGAGTAATTGGGCAGGGGTTGGCCGAGCCAAAGGCTTGAGAAGTGTGTGAAATGAGGTAGAGGTGGGGGCCTTTTATAAGAGGAGAGGAGGGGCACTTTTGGAAAGTAAAGAAATATTACTTTATTTGAAAATGTGTTTCGGTTTTAAAAGGTTCCAAATTGAAATAATTAGTGTATAAGGTGATAAGGTTTCTAAATCCACTCATCCAATTGGTTTTGGACATGTGTAGTTCATAGATTTTACATTATCTTTCCATTTTATTTAAATCGTCAAATAATGATGTCATCGCTGCATCATTATTATGTCATAAATAATTTAATTTATTTAATGTCTAAAAATTATAAAAAAAATACTATGATGTAGGAAATCTTTTTAGATTTCCAATGACTATTTATAATCAAAACGATGACTTGTATAACCCCACTTAAAAATTATTTAATTAAAACATATCATGTTTGTGACATTTTTACTTTTACATTAAATAAAAAGTTATTTATGTCATTTCCCAACCAAAATGTCTCCATGGGGTCCCCAAGTTGACCCATGGCTTGTCTTGGTCGGCCATGACACAACAAATAAGGTTGGGACATGTGTCTAGGTCATTTCATATTATTAAAGCATTATTTATACCTTAAACTACACTAATTACCACTAATCGCGATTAATGAAAAAAAGTTACTATTCACCAAAAAATTATTTTAATCTCATTGAACCACATTTTACTTCTTAATGACAACCATGTATGTTGGATTTTCAAAATTCAATACACATTAGTGGTAAACTTTCATTTAACTGAAAAATCAGTTTGCTTGATTACCACTTAGTGGTTTCACTATTCATCAAAAATTGAAGTTTTTTAGAAAATTACCAAAAATTCACCCTAAGCTATATTTGATATTCCGAATTCAAAAATGAAGTCCATTTTACAAAATTCAAAACATATAAGTCAAATTAATTAATTTAATAATTAATTCCCACTGTCATGACAAATAGCGTGTTTTTGTGAAACAATAAGTATCAAAAGATTGACACCAGTTTAAGTCCAATTTCAAAGTGAAATTGATTCCAATGACCACCATTGGATTAACTGGTAAAAATATTTTCTAATTTCACTTTAAAACCAATTAAAATAATAATCTAATCATATAAATAATTTATATTAAAAAGAGGTTTTGAATTAAAATACAACATTTTACACTATTCATAAAAAAAGAACTTTAACAGAAAGGTACCAAAAATTTACACAAAGTAAATTTTGATGTCCCAATTCTAAAGAAGAGTTATATTTGGTCCAAAATAAAGTATAAGAGTGATCAAAACTATATTTAATGACGGTTCACCATTAAAAGGTGATAAGTGAACCTTTAGTGAAAATTAGAGTATATATGCCCTAAAATTGAACTCTCCGTATTTTAAGCCTTTATCTTTTATTGGGTAAATGTATAAACATTTAAAAACATATATAATCATATTTTTGTTATTTCTATCCATTCCCGCCAGTACAACGGCTACTCGTTAACTAACATTTAAAATAATATTATTTTATTACTAGTGTGCTACGTAAGTTTCAAAGAAACTCATCGTTGCGTATCGGGTACGCTATCGAACATAGCAACCCCTTTAAAATAAAATTAATATTTAATTCGTAAATATTAATAAATATAAAAATTCTTTATTCTTTATTTACCTGGGATGTTACATCCTTCCCCCCTTTTGGGAATTGCGTCCTCGCAATTTTATTCACTTATCAAAATAAGTGGGGGTATTTATCCCTCATAGCATTTTCAGATTCCCACGTTGCCTCTTCAATCACATGGTTTTTCCACAAAACCTTTACCTGATGAATCACCTTATTCCGTAACACCTGCTCCCTGTGGTCAAGAATCTGGACCGGTTGTTCCTCATAAGATAGGTTCTCTTCCAGCTAAACTACCTCTGGACTCAAAAAATGAGATGGATCTGGCATATACTTTCTCAACATCGAAATGTGAAAAACATTGTGTACCTGAGATAAACTCGGAGGTAAAGCCACTTGGTAAGCAACTGATCCAACTCTCTCCAGAATTTCGTATGGTCCAATGAACCTTGGACTCAACTTTATTTTCTTACCAAATCTCATCACACTTTTCCAAGGAGAAACCTTGAGAAAAACATGATCACCTACCTCGAAAGATAGATCCTTCCTCTGATTATCCGCATAACTCTTCTGCCTACTCTGAGCTATTCTCATGTGTTTCTGAATCAGCTGAACTTTTTCTGCCATCTCTTCTACCAATTCTGGTCCCATCAGCTTCCTTTCACCCACTTCATTCCAAAATGCAGGAGTTCGACACCGCTTCCCATATAATGCCTCAAATAGTGCCATCTGTATACTGGAATGAAAGCTGTTATTATAAGAAAATTCAACCAAAGAAAGATGTTGGTCCCAACTTCCCTGATAATCCATAGAACAAGCTCGTAGCATATCCTCCAATGTCTGAATTGTTCGTTCTGACTGCCCATCTGATTGAGGATGAAAAGCTGTACTAAAATTTAATTCAGTACCCAACAACTTCTGAAGTCCTTTCCAAAAGTTAGAAGTAAACCTGGGATCACGATCCGATACAATAGAGAGAGGAACTCCATGTAACCTGACTATCTCTTTAAGATACAAACAGGAAAGTTGATCAAGAGAGAAAGTATCTCGTATAGCAAGGAAATGAGCAGATTTGGTCAAGCGATCAACAATAACCCAGATTGCATTATTACCTCGAGATGTCCTCGGTAATCCCACAACAAAGTCCATGGATATATTCTCCCATTTCCACTCTGGCACTGGTAAAGGCTGAAGCATCCCTTTCGGTAACTGCCGCTCTGCTTTAACCTGCTGACAAGTCAAAAATTTCACAGTAAAATCAGCAATATCTCTTTTCATTCCATCCCACCAGTAATACTCCCGCAGATCTCTGTACATCTTAGTACTACCAGGATGAACTGAAAACGGGGAACTATGAGCCTCACATAACAACTCATTCTTCAACTGTGAATCACAAGGCACACATAACCTCTTCCCAAACCTCAAAACACAAACACAAACTTATCCAAGAGGTCATGGAAAACTTTATTCACAAGGTCCATGAATACAGAAGGTGCTTTGGTTAACCCAAAAGGCATAACTACAAATTCATAATGGCCATATCTAGTACGGAACACAGTCTTCGGAACGTCTGCTTCTTTTACTTTCAACTGATGGTACCCCGACCTCAAGTCAATCTTCGAAAAATACTGAGCTCCCTGGAGCTGATACCACTTCATTCGATGGCCCAACATCTGCTGAAGTTGTTGCAAATGATTTTACCACCCCTTTCTGCTTGTAGTCTAGCTGCATTCCCCCAGTTGAGTTCTTCGTTGGACACTCGTTTGCATAATGACCCATTTCATTACACTTAAAACATCTTACCGTTGGCTTTTCATTTCCTGCTTGATCATCTTCCTTACAGTTACGAGCAATATGACCAGACTTACCACACCGAAAGCACTTACCAGACTTGGATAAACATTCCCCAGGATGCATTTTACCACACTTCTCACAGGATGGATATTTGGTTTTCTTACCTCCTTGCTTCTTTGATGAATTCTTCCCCTTTTCCTGCCAACTAGATCTCTTATTCTGTTGTTTGTCATAGAACACCTGATCATCGGCAAACTCCATTTCCACCTTCTCCGTACATCGAACAAGTTTTTCATAACTTTTGAACTCACTAGAAGCTAAAGCCCTTCGATACTTTGGCTTTAACCCTGAGTAAAAACGGTTTATTTTACTATCAAGATCTCGTATGAAGTTTGGAGCATACCTTGCCAATCGAGTGAACCATTATTCATAGGCAGCCACTGAGTCTTCCTCTTGACTCAATTCCAAGAATTGCTTTTCCATCCTAAGTCGAACCACCTTAGGAAAATATTTCTCAAGAAACATACCTTTTAATTCGTCCCAGTGAAGATCCTCAATCTCATCACTATCCCTTATATTTTTCACCATCGACCACCACTGATCAGCTTCACCTTCAAAATGGTAAACAGCAAGACTAACCTTTTGATGTTCTGAACACCCCATGACATCAAAAATCTTCTCCAGTGATTTAATCCACCCTTCAGCTTGCACAGGGTCAGATGATCCTCTAAATGATGGGGGATGTTGCCTCATGAAATGTTCCACCACTGACATGTTCCTCTGCGGTTGATCTGGTTGATCTCGTGCATGGATACCACCACCATTTATAGCCTGAGTCAACTGTGCCATCACTGCAGCAAACTATTCAGTTCCGATTCCGACCATCTCAGGTTGCTGATTTGGAAGGTTGTCTTCCTCCTGATGTCGTCACAACATAGCTGCTTTGTTTCCTCTACGGAAAACCATTCTAAACACAGAAATATCTTAGGCGAAGCAACATGGTAATCCGTAAATGCTATATCATTTCAATCATAACATAAATTAACTTATAATTTAACAATTTTCTAACTCCTAAAGTTTTCTAAACCGACCTTTGATACCAACTATAAGGCCCCAGCCTTAAACCTTACTTAATACTGAATTAAATGAATAATTCACATTGAGGATCTTTTCAGGTTTAGAGTTTTAGAGAATTAGAACATAACTATTACATCTTAAAAGATTACAATGTAGACACTTATACTAAGTCTCCATAAAATAAAAACTCTTAAAAAGAAAGATGTCTAGATTCCATGTTTTAGATAGCATGACATTCCCTTGATCCCATCCTTGACCTTATTCCACTTTAAGTCCTGTGAAAAACATTTCGAAAAACTTGGGGTGAGCATAAAAAGCTCAGTAAGGGATACAAAAAGAATGAAAACTGTTAGTTTTTCAAACATCAAGTAAACCATGTATACCTTATCAAAGTAATACCTTCACCTTCATGAAGTAGTAAAAAAAGTCTTCACTGAATAAAGTATCATTACTTACCTTTTTGTAACCAAAGGATTACCATAAAACCCATATAAAGAACACATAGAATATATAAAGGTAACTTGGGACATAAACATACTTAAGTGGAATAACCATACGGTTGACTTCCACACATATCACTTAATGGAATAGCCATACGGCCAATTTCCATACATACATGATGGAATAGCCATACGGCCGACTTCCATACCCAATGCATTGGAGGTTATAACGTAACCACCCGTCCTGGTATTCACGGCACCACCCGTCATATGGTTTATAACGTAACCACCCGTTAAAATGTCCAAGTACCGGTATAAAATCATAAAACATAAAACATAAAACCAATATAAAGGAATGATAACATTTCCACATTTCAATCACAATATATCATAAATATATTGACATAATAGAATATTTTTTCAAAACCATTTTCAATACCAAAATACATAAAATAGTATATGGTATTTATTTTATTCTAAAAACATTACGGCTTGTTGAGAAAGCCAAAGACCAAATAATACTCGCGGTGGCGGAAAAGGTCGTTGTCACCGCGTACGTTAAAAAAAAACATTCCTTTTTGTCGTTTAGTAAAACGCTTCGTAGAAAAAGATTCCTTTTGTATAAAAGTAAAAGTCAAAGGAGTTTATACACCGTATAAAAGAAATTTGTGTATAAAACGAAATATGCCTCAATAAAAGGAGATTGAGACGAAGTCCCTTACCTCGGGTCCGACTTGACTCGATCGTTCTTTAACGTCCTGAATAATAAACTTGAGTTAATTTATACTTGATTAAGAACCTTTTTAAACTTCATTATTCTTTTTATATCACTTATTTCCATGTTATAAACATTATGTAACCATTTAAGTTAATAATGTTTGTTTTTTCAATATTTGGTTCTTAAGTCGAAAGTGGACTTCTTACAATTACATGTTGTTCGTGTGGTCAAAGGTTATTTATATCCAGAATGAAATTCCTGATTTGGATATCATATATATCATATATATCCAGCATATACATGTATTTATAATATTACATAATCATTTAGAGGTAAGAAATGAAATGCACCGTTCATGGAGACGGTAAGCCGTACGTACGCATGAACGTTACTTTCATTTCTTTGTCATATTAGTGGAATTAAAACTAAATGAGAGGTATGTATATTTTAATTCCAGAATTATATTCATCATTTAGATATATCATTAATTATATATATCCATTATATACATGTACTTTTAATAGTACATTACATTTGGGGATAAGAAATGAAATCCACCGTTCATGGAGACGGTAAGCCGTACGTACGCATGAACGCTACTTTCATTTATATCTCATACTTTAATGGAAAGAAATAATAATGATATAGAGGTATATTATAATTCCAGTATAACATCATATATAATAACTTTAAATCCATCCTTTACACGTCCCACATATGGCATTAACGAATCACATCACTTTTAGGGGGCGGTAGTCCGCACTTCCTTAAATGAAGATATCGTGTTTACCCATAATGGAAACCATAAAGGTATTCCAAAAATGAAAAATACAGAATCTTAAAGAAAACATAAACATATTATATATCATATATAAAAACAGTGACATCATAATGGCCACCCTTGAAGGTGTTAAATGAGTATTGAACAATCATCGTTTCGGGAGGTAGAATTTCGCCATCCACGGAAACCGTATGTTCTTTAACCATTTGATGTAGTTGTGTGAGAGTGTAGCTCAAATAAATATTATAACAACATCCTAGTATATTGAAGATACTGGTGTTGTTACAAAAGAAGTAAATAAAAAGAGTTTAGAGGGTTGGAGAAGCAAAATAAAACAAATGAACAAGAGAGAATGAATTACCTTTAAAAGTGTAACTCCCTTTTGATTTGAGCCTAAAGGCTTCTTTTGAAAGGATTATGCCCAAAGGGAATCCTCTAGGATGAGGAGAGGGATGTGGAGAGAGTAATTGGGCAGGGGTTGGCCGAGCCAAAGGCTTGAGAAGTGTGTGAAATGAGGTAGAGGTGGGGGCCTTTTATAAGAGGAGAGGAGGGGCACTTTTGGAAAGTAAAGAAATATTACTTTATTTGAAAATGTGTTTCGGTTTTAAAAGGTCCCACATTGAAATAATTCATGGATAAGGTTATAAGATTTCGAAATCCACTCATCCAATTGGTTTTGGACATGTGTAGTTCATAGATTTTACATTATCTTTCCATTTTATTTAAATCGTCAAATAATGATGTCATCGCTGCATCATTATTATGTCATAAATAATTTAATTTATTTAATGTCTAAAAATTATAAAAAAAAATACTATGATGTAGGAAATCTTTTTATCTTTCCAATGACTATTTATAATCAAAATGATGACTTGTATTACCCCACTTAAAAATTATTTAAGTAAAACATATCATGTTTGTGACATTTTTACTTTTACATTAAATAAAAAGTTATTTATGTCATTTCCCAACCAAAATGTCTCCATGGGGACCCCAAGTTGACCCATGGCTTGTCTTGGTCGGCCATGACACAAAAAATAAGGTTGGGACATGTGTCTAGGTCATTTCATATTATTAAAGCATTATTTATACCTTAAACTACACTAATTACCACTAATCGCGATTAATGAAAAAAAGTTACTATTCACCAAAAAATTATTTTAATCTCATTGAACCACATTTTACTTCTTAATGACAACCATGTATGTCGGATTTTCAAAATTCAATACACATTAGTGGTAAACTTTCATTTAACTGAAAAATCAGTTTGCTTGATTACCACTTAGTGGTTTCACTATTCATCAAAAATTGAAGTTTTTCAGAAAATTACCAAAAATTCACCCTAAGCTATATTTGATATTCCGAATTCAAAAATGAAGTCCATTTTACAAAATTCAAAACATATAAGTCAAATTAATTAATTTAATAATTAATTCCCGCTGTCATGACAAATAGCGTGTTTTTGTGAAACAATAAGTATCAAAAGATTGACACCAGTTTAAGTCCAATTTCAAAGTGAAATTGATTCCAATGACCACCATTGGATTAACTCGTAAAAATATTTTCTAATTTCACTTTAAAACCAATTAAAATAATAATCTAATCATATAAATAATTTATATTAAAAAGAGGTTTTGAATTAAAATACAACATTTTACACTATTCATAAAAAAAAAAGAACTTTAACAGAAAGGTACCAAAAATTTACACAAAGTAAATTTTGATGTCCCGATTCTAAAGAAGAGTTATATTTAGTCCAAAATAAAGTATAAGAGTGATCAAAACTATATTTAATGACGGTTCACCATTAAAAGGTGATAAGTGAACCTTTAGTGAAAATTAGAGTATATATGCCCTAAAATTGAACTCTTTCCGTATTTTAAGCCTTTATCTTTTATTGGGTAAATGTATAAACATTTAAAAACACATATAATCATATTTTAGTTATTTCTATCCATTCCCGCCAGTACAACGGCTACTCGTTAACTAACATTTAAAATAATATTATTTTATTACTAGTGTGCTACGTAAGTTTCAAAGAAACTCATCGTTGCGTATCGGGTACGCTATCGAACATAGCAACCCCTTTAAAATAAAATTAATATTTAATTCGTAAATATTAATAAATATGAAAATTCTTTATTCTTTATTTACCTGGGATGTTACATGTATAACTTATTTCTAATATAGACTTTTTAGGTTATTAATAATTCTATAAGCATCCATGGTCTCATGTTTCTCATAAAAATTAGCTTCCATGGTTATAAGTAGGAGGGTAAAGACTTACAGTTAATCCTTTAGTTTCTTATCATAAGAATATATATCTATTTGTAGAGAATCTTCACCAAATGGTTGCTTCTTAGGAAAGGGTTTTTCCGACACATACAATTTTCAATATTTCACGAAAACTATTCCTAAGTTTCAATTCCAATCAAGGAAATTACTACCATTTATTTTTTCCTTTTCTAGTATTGATCTAAAGGTCAAACATGATGGTGATGATTCCATTATCTATAAAATAGTTCTTATCAAATGAGTATCATTTTTTATATTCACTTAATAATGAAATTTATTAAATATGATCCCACTAAAATGATTACCCCCTTTAAAATTACATCATACTATAGTGGGAGAAAATCCATATTTCACTAAGAAAATGACCCCTCTTTGTCATAAAACCCACAAATTAGCTATTTATGAAGGGAATTATCCCAATCATATCATATATGAATCTTGGATAGTTGAGTAGAAAACACCATGTTTAATCCATCTTATAGATAAACTCAACCCTGTTACTCTGGTATCCCAACCCTTAAGGTTTCCTAGCTAAGTGTATCCCAAATAAAACATTAATAACAAGGCACTTAATCCTTAGGGTCACCACATAACTTTCTTTCCTTACAAAATATAATCCATGGGAACCTCACTTTGGTATGAAATTACCTGATTGGATGATCAAGGTCTTGATAAATGATGATGATTTGGAAGGAATCTAACACTTCATATTTTAAAAGGGGTTTTATCTCACTATCTTATCTAATTTTATTCCCTTTATGCATGAAAGATTCTAAGGATTTAATTTTGGAATTCCTATTCCAACAACCAAATTAATATATTAAAACTATATTAATGTGAAACTCTTTAAAAAACCCAAAAGTTTGTGTTACTCACCCAAAAATAGAATCTAAACTCATTTATACATATCTAAATTCATATCATAGAAAATTTACATTAACTCTTAATATAAAGGTTTAGAATTATTTGGAATTGAAAATATCCACAAGAGTAAGATCTAACTGATAGATAGCCAACCCTAACCTTTATAGAATGAGGAATAAGCTTCCAGTCTAGTGGGAAGTCCAACACCAAGTCCCTCTCCCCCAAGGAGACTTTACTTAAGAGAGAATCCAATTTATGATAAATATGGAACCTAATATATAAAAACTATGCAAAAATACTAAATTCAACTTTATAATTTTAACAAAAAAATGATTTCAAGCTAGATGAAAAATAAATATTATGTTTTCATGAATAGTATGGTATGATAGTTTATAATAATCATTTTATCTCATAAACTAAAGAATGCATAAAATTTCATAATATAACAATTATATCTATGAATTAAATAGGGAATGATAAATATATGAACAATTCTAAATGGAACATGATAAAAAAATTATGAAAAATTCATAAATAAATGATTATAGACATTTTATAATTCATTACATAATAAATATAAACATTTGAATTTTTTTTCCTATAAGAACTGCTCATATTATTTATATGGAATTTTATTTTAATATATGATATTTCCTGAAGTATAAGTATTTTATATTTCAACTTTCTATTCTGTAAATTTTTTACATCCTCTAAATATCACATATTAACATTATTTAAAACTTTGGTCATATCAATTTATCAAAAATATTTTGATAAGGTTCAAATACTTTCTAAATAAGTCTCTTTTAATTTAAATATTTCAAATCAACCATTTTGAACATTTCATAATTTTCTAAATATAATCACTTAATATTTTCCTTATTTATTTAAATTTTAAAACTCATTATAAATTACTCTAATAATTTTCATATTAAAACTTTATATTTAAATGATAAGGAATTTTATATAAATATAAAAATATATTTTTAATATTAACACTTAATATTAATGGAATATTTATAATTTTTTCAAAACATTTAATTAATTAATCATAAAAATTTTATATAAATTAATTTATAAACAACTTTTATAAATTAAAAAATATTCATATTTTTTTATTTATAAAAAAAATTATAAATAATAAAATTCAATTAAAAATTGAAAATAAAGAAAAATAATTTTCTATAATATATTGAATTTAATGATTCCACTTCAATCACAAGATAAGATTGATACTTCAACACACATAATATTATTACATGTTATCTATCATATTTTATGATAGGTTGTGCAATCGTTAAATATGATATACAATCATATATTATGACAGAATGTCATACCATCTCCTATGATATCTATGTCATATTTTATGCCTGACCAGGATATCGTAAGAGCTGTATGATACTATATTTTTCTAAAATTTGGTATGGAAATCGTATTATCCGATATCTCTAGTTATCATATAATATGAGCAGTGAAAAATCAAAAGTTTAAAAAGATATCGCGACTTATGATATCATATACCAGATGTCATAAAATTGAACTAGTAGCATCTAATAACATATCATATTTAACAATTTATATATAATATGTAATATGATTAGGAAAAAATTTTATTTGTCAAATATTTTCATCAATCAAATAGAATGGATAGGATTTAATATCACTGATAGAGATCTATGTATAAATTCACACTTAATATAACGGTAGAATCACATAGATATTATTAATCCTAGGAAACTCCATGTGTTTGAAATGGAAAAACATAATCTAGAAATGAAGAGCACACATACCTTTCACCTTTTAATATTTATTGTGTTTGATGATGATCAACAAAGGAATAACCAAATAGTTCTTCCTAATTAGGAATATCTAAAAGAATCACTGAATCACCCAAACCACTTTGGGTGGGATTTTACAACTCCCATGTGTTCTTCTAGGAACTTGGTGATAAGTAGGAAGGAAATGATAGCTTCTATATGGGGATAATTTTAGCTAAAGAAATTTCAAGGAGAGTCACATTAATACCCCGGGGATGGTTTCCTTTATATAGGTTTCAAGGATTTCTCCTATCTAAACACCAGCATCCCACCAATACTCGTATGTTTCATAAACGTACAAGTAATGGAATAAATTACATCATATGTAACTAATGGATAAATTTCCTATGTTAATGATAAATTTAATGTGTAAGAGTTTTTTAATGTTATCCCTTAGTGTTTGAGAGGTTACTCGGTATGTGACTATGCCAAAAGTATCGATCCCATCATTACATGACACTATGATTTTCTACAATTGTATACTATGATAAGACCATTAATCCCATGTAACCACTTTATACAAATATTCCCTATCGTAAAATAATACAGTGCTAGATTATCTTTATGATGCCTTATATCGTCTAATATGATATAATTATAGGTTTAAATAAAATACTATTTCTTTATTATTATCATACCCTACGAAGAGACCTTTCATACTGTATGATATCCAAGGCTTTACGACACATTCCATTCAGAACAAGAAGGCATGGACACCCACCATCACATAACAGTTGCCTTTATAAATAATTCAAGGATGCTCCTAAATATAAATGAGTTATCTCATGTGTTATAATGCACGAGTTAACACCTCCACCAAATCCTGCGTGAATGTATGAACATATGAACTCCCATGAATTACATCCTATGTATATACACTTATCATACCCAAAAATTGACTCTTATTGTTCGACCACCACCTACTAATCACAGACAATAACATTGCATTCTAATATTTATGATACAAAAAGTTTTACAACACAACATGCATGAGAACTGATCTAAGATATAATTCAATCATACAATACGATTGAGAAGGTAGTGACATAGTTTTTCTAAGCCATGTCTTATGATATATGTATATAATAAAATATGACATGACCAAAGTGTATCACATACACTAGGTCTTTAATTCATATCCCCTTTATAGATAATGCGAGTGAATAACTTACTAATAATGATACATATACATATTTATCAATAATCCTTATATTTAAAAGGGTTTACATTCTTTGGAATAACAAAAAACTATGATATACCAATTATTGGGATCGTTTGGTACTAGAAAAAAATTATTCACAATAACCACTAAATATCTAGAAATAATATTCGAACAGTTCTTGGAGAAGGTAACCATCGATCCCAAGGGCATAAAGTGAATTATTTACCCAAAAAACTTTATTAGATTCCTTAATAATTGATAAGGAAGTCCAGATATTATTTTTCTATATCATTATTAATTTTAGGATATTTTTGATAATTTAATTATGAATTTCAGTCGTTTCATGTTTGTATAATAGAGTAAAATAATTTACAATCATGTATTTAATTTGATCAATATCTTCAATCATAGTTCCATCATTATTTTGAATTAATTTTATAAAAGTAAATATTTATTTTTTTTAGATGAGAATAAAATAATTTAGTATTTATATCACTATCTTCAAGAAATTTTATTATTGAATTTTGTTTCTAAAGGTTTTCTTCATTTTTGAGGGTTTTGAGAAGGTGAACTTGTGATTGGTATATTTTTTATGGTTTTCAATAGTGGGTTCATGATCAAAATCTATCTAATTGGTTATAATCAGTTCCTTGAGAGATTTAACAGTATCAAAGATATTTTCAAAAATCCCATAATCCTAATTTCTGAGTGTAATTTTAATGTATTTATGTTTTTTATAGAAACCATGTATTTAACACTAAATAGTTAGGGACCTCCAAGAATATAAAATCATCAAGAGGGAGTCAGGGTGATTAAACCATGTATCTTTGAACATAAATTTATTAGTTTGGGAATTAATTATAGTAAATATTTTCAAAATAAATAGTCTATGATCAGATGTAGTTTGATTTTTTGGAAGGATTTAACATCATCATGTTGGTCCTACAAAGCCTAATAAATGAGTTAAAAATATATTTTTCTCCATTTTCATCCATTTTATTTAATTTAGATCCAAATATACTAACAATCTATACAGATGGTTTTAAGAGGAAATTACAATCAATTAAATGATTAAAATCACTCATATAAGGTGAATTATGTTTTTGAGAACCAATAGTTTTAGATGTTGAACAAAAGATATTAAAGTCAGCTTCAATAATCCATTTATACTTGGAATTGGTACCAATTCTAATGAAAGAGCCCCAAATAGGTAATATTTAAATTCTAGTTAAATAAACTATACAAAGTGAAAGAGATGTAGGAAGAGTGCATGTGAAATTTGATACATACGAATTGAGTACCATATTTAATGATATTTTGAGTTATGTTGGAATCCTAAAAGATCTACATTTTATTAGAAAAATTTTGAATGTAGTGATTGAAGTGGATCTTAATAATTATCGAAGGCATCATTTCTTGGCTCAATATGGGTTCTAAAATTGAAATCATCGAATGTTTATTGTGTTTAAGAACATTATTAATATTCCTAGGTGAGGCGGAAACACCTATACTATTCTATGTAAAGGTTTTTAACAATGAGGAACATCCTTGGAAATCATTAGAGATTATCTTTTAGGGAAATTATTATAATAACGGTAATGTGGTTTGATTCAATTTTTTTATTTAGATTATCTTATTTCATTTTGTTTAAGAGTGCTATCTAGTTATTCTTATGATACATTGGAGGTAGGGGTTTAGTACTTAGGTTATGAAATAATGATTTAAGATCATTTTTAGTGTTTAAGAAGGGAGGGTGGACTACTAAGGTAAAATTTATTCAATTGTAATAGATCTCCCTATCATCATTTAGTGGTTAAGAATGATTTTATGATTTTTGATTTGTGTGACTAAAGTCCTTAACTATGTGTTGAGAAAAGTCAGTATATGGGTTACCATCAATAAACATATTATGATTAGCATGAAAATAAAATAAAAAATTATCATTTAACATGGATATCAAATCTTGTGGATGTTGGGAGGCAGGGATGTGAAAAAATATTGCAAAATTATAAAATCATGCTAACCCAATTGGACCCACCCATAAAGTCAAATAATAAAAAACCATATCAAATAAGGTGGGTAATTTTTTTTCTTTGATCTAGGTTGGATCAGGTGGTATGGTTTGTATTTTTTTATTTGGGTTGACCCGACACATCCACGCTAGTTATAAAATTATTTTATGCTCTCAACTTTAATAAATTTAAAAAAACTAGGCATAACTAATTTTAGACCTAAAAATATATTTTTTAATGATTATAGTTAAAAATTAGGTTAAAAAAAATACTTTTATAGTATGATATTTGAAAGAATTATTGATGTTAAATAATTATTTAATTTTATGATTTAAAAATTCACATAATTCTTATATTATTTTTAACTTCTCTCCAACCCAAACCAACCTTCCATTTAAACCACCTCAACCCGTCATACTATGTTTTATGGAAAATTGGTTTTTGGGGGCACTGAATTTGAATTGAAATTTTCTTCACTCACCAAATATGGGTGTGGTTATATTTATCTTTAAATCGAATGACCCACTCATTTACACACCCTTATTAGGAGAGTTATAATGTTAGTATTTTTTCTTGGTGATAAGAGTCTAGATGATAATTTTTGGTGTATGTAGTCATGGATTATTATAAAATAGCATGAATCATAGTATGTATAATTTTTTTACCTTTAGTATTATAGTGGGATAATGATTTTCACCCAAGAGATATGGTTATGTCTGAATTAAGTTGTTCCAGAGGGGAGATTTCTTCAGTTGGATTTGGATCAATTATTTTTTTATATAATATTTACTTGAAAATATGTGATGTATGTGGAGTGGGATTGGTCATGTCATTATTTTTCTATGAAGAAGAGTTGAAAAAATTGGATGCATAAGTATACAATAGTGGGTAGGAAGGTGATTTTTTAAAGACGAAAAATGGTAATATATTATATTGACATTGATAATACATATTGAGTTAGGGAGTGGTATTGAAACACCATAGTGCTCACATGGTGGACTCCCTGGATAATTCATATTATATAGATCATACATCTTCAATTTCTTTATACCAAATCCAATGATCTTGAAGTTTTGATCATTTATCATATACACAAATCTTTTTAAGATATACTCATATTGATCAAACCACCCCCTTCGAGTATTCATGTGCCACATTTCTCTCAATTATATTACCCATGAATAATTGAGATGTTTTCATCCTCTAGAAATCATTACTGTATCACTTAATAATACACCTCCATTTTCAAAAGTAATCCCAATGTTTCCTTGAGTTTTATTTCCACCACCCTTATTGTTCCAATAGAAATTATTGAATTTACCCTTTTAGACACCATTTTAATACGTGATATTATTTTTCTTACTCGTATATTTGATTTTTTTTGATTTTAGCTCCCACTGGTACTATGCTTCGTCATTATTCTCCTATCTATTAATAAAGACTCAATTTGGTTTAAAGTTTTCAAATTATCTTTATTGTTATTGCTCCAATTTTATTCTTCATGAACCACAAATGCAACATCTTGAAGAGTAGTGTCCATTAGGATATTTTTTGTGAGGTTTATGAATAGTAGATTGTATTAATCTTAGAAACATTATAGTAGAATCTTCGTAAATTCAACATCCCCTATTTTATATCCCAACATAATGAGTTTAAGAATGGGTAATTTATGGTGTTGATGTGGTAACCTTAATTTATACCATCTGGAAACACCATCAATTAAAAACCACTTCCATTTTTACAATAGAGTATCTAATAATCACAATAAAATTCTTCTGATGTTAAAGATAAAAAAACTGTAGTCACTAAGCATTCTGAAAATTATTAAAATTATTAATACTAAAAAATGTAAACAATATCGATCCAAAATTTTATTTGAAACCACTTATTGAGAGAGATATGATATGGACCCATAGAACAATATTAATATCAATGTAATAAATAAAATAAAGAAAATTTGGAAAATAAACAACACCAGGTTATAACTTGGAAAAAGCCTAAAAATATATAGAATAAAAAACAATGAAAAATAGTAGGAACTCAGTATAAAAATTGTGGGTATAAAAACTACCTTATTTTTAGAAGGAGAAAAACTAAGAAATATCTCTCTTGAATAATTGGAGAAAATACACCTCACAAACACACACACACACACACACACACTATAGAACTAGAATCAAGAAAAGATGTTGTGATACTATGAATGAGGGGAGTGCTTGTGTTTTATTAGCATGCACACATTACTATCCCTCCTCTATAACTCCTTAGATGGCAAGGGTTGGCTACCAAAGATTTCTTGTCTCCATTTAAAAATTTTGGGGAAGTTTCAATCAAATAATAAAATAAAGAAAGGTGGCTTCCAACACATGGAAAAATTGGAAAAAATTACTAATAACAATTAGAGTAGTTAGGATAGACATAAGAGATGACCATAAGATTTTTTAAAATAAATATCTTTTATAAGTGAAAGAAATTTCCATGACACCTCTCTACTAGTTTCATATAACAAATAACAATGTTTCAAATAATAAACTCCTAACCTACATAGTTAACTCTCATATCATTTAAAAAAATAAGAGCTCTGATCTAAATTATCTTATGAGGAAATAGAAATCTTATTTTCCCCAAAACTAATAATATTTAAAATTAATAAAAATTAAATACAATACAGGTAAGTAAAATATAGAATACATAAAATTTAATTCATGTGTTGAAAAATCTTGTATCCATAGGAATGAAAATTAAGCCACCACTATGATCTATAAACATATTCAAGTGTTTTGAGGACAACATTTAATAGATAATGTGCAGATACATCTTAACACACATATTCATAATTCATCAAAGTCCATCCAACCTATGTCTGAAATATTATCTAGTATTATATCATTGGATGATGAATTAAACACATTCACACTAATGGAGTGAAAAATATATTCCCTAAAAACCATAAAAATTTAATATGAATTGGGAAATATCACATTGTATGATATGTGTATGTTGTAGATTATAAAATTCATGATTATAAAGTATATCATTTGTTTTCACTTTTTTATATCGTAGGGTGAAATAGAGTGATATTATACCTCTTACTTTGTCAAGTCATATAGTGACTTAAAAGATATCTTAAATAGTTATGATATATATTAATATTATTAACAAAGAAGCTTTTGAATGTTAAGCATCAACGTATAGTTTCTACCCCACATTTTTTATCATTAATAAGAGATGTTTCATACAATGATATTCACGAGAGAGGTTTGGAAAATTCATATGATGAATGCATGAAAGGTTGGGGTATTAACTAATAAATTATGTAATGTATGAGTTCATGCATGGAAAACTTGGGAACATCTCAAGGAATAATATAAAGTGGTAGTCACCATGAAAAGGATATCATCCAAGATTTCATAAGCCTTAAACAAATCTAACTTCCCTTAGAATCTCTCTTCATTCTTAATTATTTTACTAATGAGGTATTATAATTTATTTTATGTGAGGATGATCCTACCCATATGATTAGTGATTTTTATCCTATGGATACACCATGGATAAGAGATCCTGATGCTAGTCTTTGATGGATATTCCTCAACCATGTTGATGAAGGCGGTAATAGAGGAATCTATAGTGAATGGTGCAAAAGCACGTTCATCATTTTTTATACAACAAAGTTTTAGTTTCATAGCATGGTCAATCTTATGAAAAAGGTTTGTAATTGATTTTTATTTTTTTTATTAAGTGTTAATAGATGCTTAGAAACCCCTCATGGAGAAGTAATAAATAGGACATTTATGCAGTTCGATCATGTAGTCTATATCCATAGGAAAAATGGAAAATTTTCACTATGTTTGGAAGTAATTACAAGTGTGTTTCAAAACCCAAACTATTAAAAATATAATTTCGGTTTTAGTATAAAAAATAATAAATGAAAAATGTTTTGGGCCATGATAAATTCTAACACACTTAAAAATCATATATCGATTCTTAAGTTTACCATCATCCATATGAGAATAAGCTTGAATATTAAAAAATATCAAACCTAAATAATTAGTGGTCTTGTTATACTATACCTCCTATGGAGTGCTAACATTAATTTCAAATGATGGATACCTATCTACTAGATAAAAATCAGTGTTAACTACATCAACCCAAAATTTATTAGGAAGTCTTTCATTTACACGCATGCATCTCACCTTTTTTAAAAGTTTTTGGTTCATACTTTTTACCACACTATTATCTTATAGTGTGTTATATAAAATATTATTCCATGATATCCCATCATTATTTTAGAATCCATAAAATAATACATTTCATAATTCTAAACCATTGTTATTTATAAGAGTTTTAACCTGTTTGGTGGTACTTTTTTCTACCATGGTAACCCATGCATAAATTGAGTGAATATTTCATATTTAGATTTTAGTAAATAAACTCATTCCTTCCTAGAAAAGTTATCAGTAAAAGTAAAAAATAACCATAACCTTTATGAGACCCTTTATGCATGATCCTACAAATATGAATGAATATAATCTATGGTACCTTAAGAAGAGTGTTTTCTAGTGCTAATTCTTACCTCTAAAATTCTAGAAAATTTGACTTGTTTATAGAAAATAGCTCTAATGATTTTTTCATACTCAAAACCACAAGATCTTTCTTGATCAAGGGATTAAATCTCTAATGCCATAAAATTTTTCAAATCAACCTCATATAAAGAACATGAAATTGCCACTGTCTCTATCATTAATCTACCTATAAGAAAATACATCATGCTCTACAATTTTAATTTTATCACAACCAAGGACCCCTTAGAAAATTTTTCCTTCCCATAATATCTAGAGAAGTGATATCCCTTCTCAGCTAGGATACCCAAAGTAATAATTTTTCCCTTAATCTCGGGACACACCAAACATCAAATGATTGGAACACCTTATCATGCAACTGGATTTGCACCAAGTCACTCCTCTCAACTCTATGAAATCATTTCCCACCTTCAAACTATTAGATCACTAATTAAAAGAAGAGAATAAATCCCTAGATATTTAAATATGGTATAAAGCACAAGTTTCAGGGACCCAAGTATTAGTTAAACATGATATTTTAGGTTCCAAGCATAGTGTAAGCATGCGATGGGCGGTGCCCAAATTTTCTTTTTTCCATAATCAATGATTTATCCAAGATCTATATGATGTTTTATTGTCTTGATCAATGGAATTTAATCAAATATAGACAACATTAATCATTCCAGAAACAGATATAGGAGATCAACACATATTATTTATAATTAATTTAATTAGATTAATAATTAACTCTAAGTAATTATTTCTCCGTTGATGAATCCGGTGACAGATCTGCGGTGCACTATCATTGTACTATAGAAACCAAGTGTATATTTACTCTAGAAGTGATCTACATTTGTTCCAAGAATCTCTATATGTCACCGAAGGAATATCCGGGTGCTAGCATAGATGATCCTTGTGCTTGCATCATCCACCTTGATCACCTCAAGAATTAGTTCCAAAGCGTTCCCCTTAATCTGGTGGAGGAGGATTGCTTTCCATTCTTAGAATCATTCTTAGAGAAGGGACCTCTCTAGGCTTGAGTGGATTCTCTAAGATTGTTGCGCACAACTGGATAGGATAATGAGAAAATAAAATAATTGGGTATTTGTATTACTAGGGTTAAAATAAAATAATTCCACAAGTTCCCTTATTATTTATTTAATCATAGAAAAACCCTATGTCAAATAATGATTGTAATATTATTATTTCTTGACATATGCTAAACTTCTGAATTATAATTAAATATTATTAAATTAAATAATATTCAAAATTTATTATTTCTAATTAGACCATTAAAATCAGTTTGTTATTCCTCCACAATATTTAGAAAGCCTTGAATAATGTTTATTTATTTATTAATTAAATATCACTATATTATTCACCAATAAATTAATAAATATTATATTCACTGAATAAAAAATAAATATTTATTAAATATTCTACTCACAATATATTCTCTTGAATAACTAGTGATGAAATAAATATGACCAAGCATACATGAATAATTATTAAACCATGACCGGGAATAATATTTATTCAACTAGTTAAATAATAAATAATATATTATTTAACTGAGATTATGGATACATTTAGTGCGTGACCCTCTAGGCCTCTTTCTTAGTGGTATTAGATGAAGCAGTCTAAAGTCCAAGGTTAGCGTCTAACAACACGTCAAAGAACCCATAGAGAAATAAGTTAATATCACAATGACATGTCACCTCATATGAATGATTATCATGTAATATAACCCCTTTATCATAATATATCTAATCGATTAGGTTGCATGCTAGCACTATCAACCTATGTGCTCGATATCTCTTTCTTTGAATTTCCAAAAATAGAACTTGCCTATAGAACACCATGACCATGGTTTTATTTAGGATATATCATTTCCATCAAAGGGCCTGAGATATTAACTTCCATTAATGAATAAAAAGGGTAAATTCTTTCTCAGATTATTCATTAATGAAATATTACTCTTGATGCACCCAACATATCCTACTTCTCTACAAACATCTGTCATCATGGTTTTCGTCAATACATCTAAGTGCACGAATCATAATACTCATTAATAATAATCTTAATGTCTAAGGACCAATAAACACATACGCATATTGGAACATCCAATGACACATAGAAATGAGGATTTTCTAATGTCAGGTCTCATTCTCATAATATCCATATTGGATATTACCAAGGGCGTACACCATGAGAAGGTGCCTCAAAGTCCTATGAGAATCCACCCCTGATATCCTGTATCATTTTTGTCCCTCAAATGATATCTTTCAGCTATAGAACATATATTCAAGAATAATGTCATATCACTTCCAGGTTCTCATTATAGCAGGAAACTGCTATGACCTTTTAGTGCGACTGCCACTCTTAGGACATTATCACATACAATTTTATGCAGAATAATAATCATGATGTGATAAGTAGTTTATTAATATTAAAAACCATGAATACAAGTTTATAATAAAGTAAAAAGAAGTTTTTTTAGGGAACCAACTCTAACAGACTCCCACTTTCACTAGAGCAAACTGCTAACATCCTTTAGTTCATAAGCTCTCACATGATACTTATGCTTTTGTTAAGATAGGCCTTTAGTCAAAGGGTCCACCACATTATTTTCTATGGGTACTCTTCTTACTGTAACTTCACCCCTATAATATAAATACCTCAAGAGGTGATACTTCCGGAGTATATTCTTTGTCGGTTGGTGCGACCATAGATCTTTTGAAAGAGACACCACTACATTATTATCACAATATAATGCGATAGGGTCTTTACTTCTTGGTACCACATCAAGCTCCTAGAAAAAGTTCTAAATCCAAATAGATTCCTTGAATGCATCATAATATACTATATACTCAGACTCTGCTACAAAATCAACAACAACTGGATGCTTTGAAGTCTTCCAGCTCACAACTCCTCTATTGAGATAAAAAATATATCCTAATTGTGACTTCAAATCATTTTGATCTGTCTGAAAACCAACATTAGTATAACACTTGATGATCAAATCCTCATCTCCTCCATACACTAGGAACATATCCTTAGTTCTTCTTAGATACTTAAGGATATCCTTAACATCAGTCTAATACTATTCTCCTAGATCTTCTTGATATCTTCCTACCATACTTAGTGCATAGGAAACATCAATTCTAGTACATAACATGACATACATGATTTATTATATCACTAAAGCATATGATATCTTACCCATTCTCTCTTTCTCTTGATATGTCCGGGGACACATTTTCTTAGAAAGATGAAAACCATGTGACACTAG
Source organism: Viscum album (assembly GCA_963277665.1). Taxonomy (NCBI): domain Eukaryota; kingdom Viridiplantae; phylum Streptophyta; class Magnoliopsida; order Santalales; family Viscaceae; genus Viscum; species Viscum album. The sequence goes on along the minus strand of OY728126.1, from coordinate 793,499,149 downwards.
AACCAATCCCCTCTTAGATTATTCCATACTAAATCTATTTAGTATCTGGTCAATATATGTACTTTGAATTAGTCCAAGACGCCTCTTGGATCTATCACAAATGATCTTGATCCCTAGAATATAGGCTTCTTCACCTAAGTTCTACATGGAGGAACACTTGTTTAACTAGTCCTTAACATATTAAAAGACTGGAATGTCATTTACAATAAGTAATATGTCATCAACATATACTACTAGGATAATGATTTCATTCCCATTAAACCTTTTTTAAACACATGACTCACATTCATTCTTAATGAAACCAAATTATTTTATGAATTCATCGAATCAAATGTTACCTAACCTCTATGCTTGATTCAATCCAAAAATGTATTATCTGTAACTTGAAAATCCTTTTGGAATCACCTAGAGTCACAAAACCTTTTGGTTGTGTCATATAAATATCTTCCTAAAGGTTACTGCTAAGGAATACAGTTTTGACATCCATCTACCAAATCTCATATTCATGGTAAGATACTATATCAAGTATGATTCTAATGGATTTAAACATGGAAACTGGCGAAAATGTTTCATTGTAGTCAATTCCTTTATGTTGTTTAAAACCTTTAGCCACTATCCTTGATTTATAGGTACTTAATTTACCTTCCATGTCTAGTTTCCTCTTGAATATCCATTTTCATCCAATAGGATTTACATCAATTGGTGCATCGACCAGAACCAAAACTTGGTTCTAATACATGGAATCCATCTCAGAATTTGTAGCTTCTAGACATCTTGCAGCTTCTAAGATATCTACTACCTATTTATAGGATATAGGTTCATCATTGTCAACCAATAATGAGTCACCATACTTGGTGACCAGAAAACCATATATCTCTAGTTCACTTACTTCTCTTACACTCCTGCATAGTACTTGTGTTTCAAGAACTACTTATTCCATGGGGACTTGTGGAATCTGTTCCTGTACCAACTCTTGTGTATCTTGAGCATCAAATTCATTGAATTCAATCTTGATCCCACTATCCTTTTTGAGGATGTTATCCCTATTAAGAAAGATGGCTTGTCTAGCAACATTCACTTTCTTTTCTGATGGGTTGTATAGGTAATATCCCTTTGTTTCCTTGGGATACCCTATAAAGACACTCATCGTGAACTAAGGTTCAAGTTTGTTACCTAAGAAGGCCCTAACAAATTACTTGCAACCCCATACATGTGTATACGATAAAATGGGTTTCTTTCCACTCCATAAATCTAAGGGAATTCCATTTTACGCTTTAGTTGTTACTCGGTTTAATGTGTTTGCCCTAGTTTGTAATGAATATCCCCAAAAGGATAATAGAATATCTACATGACTTATCATCGATCTTACCATGTATAACAAGGTATAATTCCTCCTTTCACTAACACCATTCCACTATGGTGTATAAGATGGAGTGAGTTGAGATAGAATCCCAAACTACCATAGAAATTCGATGAACTCTTGGTTAAGATATTCACCACCTTGATCTGATCGAATCTTATTTATATTCTTACCAAGATGATTCACTACTTCAATCTTTAATTCCTTAAATTTATCAAAGGAATCAAACTTATACCTCATCAAGTAGATATATCCATATCTACTCAAGTAATTAGTAAAATTTATAAAGTTAGAATATCAACCTATATTTTAAACTAGAATTTGTTCACAAACATCAGTGTGTACCAATCCTAGAATTTTTATATCCCTTTCACCCTATCCACTGAATAGTGGTTTGGTCATTTTTCATTGTAAAAAAGCATGGAATCTATCAAGTGGTTTTAGCTTAGAAGAGTCTAAATAACCATCTTGATAGAGCTTTGTCAAATACTTCTCATTTACATGACCAAGATAGTGATGCCACAGTTGGGTATAATATGAATCATGTTAACATGATTCATTATTTATTTCTAGAACTTGGTTTTCATAATTTAACACATAAATGACTTTATTTTAATGCTCCATACCATAACATATTTTTTCCTTATAAAAGAAAAAAAATTTATTTCCAAATTTGAAAATAAACCCATTTGTATCTAAACATGACACGAAAATTATGTTTTTGGTAACTATAGGTACATAATAGCAATCTCTTAAAACCAAAATCATTCTCATTGGTATTGAAAGGTGGTAGTCACCAATGGATAGGGTATCCAACCTTGATCCATTGGTAGATCTTAGATCCACCTCTCCTCTAGAAATATTTTGAAATCTACTTGGCTCCTGTATTTGGATACAAATGTGAACACCAAAAGCTATATCTAATAACCAATGTGTAGAAATGGAAAGATTGCACTTGATAAAGAACACAATTTTAGCTTCCCCCTTGCCTATGGGTGCAGTTCCTCTTCCAGTGGCCTGACTTGCCACATGAAAAACATAATGCCTCCCTTTCCATGACCTACCTTTGGATCTTCTTATTCTTAGTTAGTCAGTTCTCAGAAGCTTTAGACTGTTTATAAGTCTTGGTCCCCTTTGTATTGTATTTCCTTTTCTTATTCACCATAAGGACCGTGGGTTTATCATTCCCATTGTCCTTATCCACTTGGTGAATCAAGGCTAGAAGTTCTGAAAGACTCTTCTCATTATTTCTCATATTATAATTCACAATAAAGTTAGATAAGGACTTGGGCAATGATGAAAGTATGAGATATTTATGCAACTCATTTGTGAATTTAATCCCTAAGATGTCCAAGCATTCAATGTAGCTGATAAGCTTCACTACATGGGGCCCAGCTGACACAGACTTTCCAAGCTTAGTTGTGAAAAAATTATTGGAGTTCTCATACCTCTGTTATCTCACCTTCTCTTGATATATATCCCAAAGGTGAGACATCATGATATAGGCATCTATATCCTCACATTTCTTTAAAAGCACATTAGACATGGATGATAGCATGAATCAATGAAAATCTGTAGCATCATTCAGATTTTTCTCATAGAGATATAGTTCTTCATCACTTGCCTCATTTCCAGGCATAACTGGTAAAAGTTCTTCCAACATATACAATTTTCTTTCATGGTGAAGGATGACGTGTAAACACCTTTTCCATTCTTATAAATTTGTGCCGGTGAAAATCTTTTCCTTTTCAAGTATGGATCATAATGATATGTTTGATGTCATTTTATTTTCATTTCTACAAAATAAGATAAGTTGAATTTTAGTAATTTTTTTGATAAAATTTAGACAAATAAATAAATATTATATTTATTAGTCTCCCACTATTTTATCAAAAACCAATATCCCTCACCATTGGCTTTAGAATATCCTATTGCTTAGATATTCTAGTGGCAAGGATCCATATTCTCCTTTTCATTTTCACAACTTTGGTTGGCCAAGAAACTTGAATGGTTTTAGGTAAGAATTCCAAATGAAAACTGCATTAACTCATAGTTCCTTGATCTTCTGAGTGGACTCCCCTATCCTGAAATCATTAATTTAGATTTCCTTAACCTTTTCATCTCAGTTACACCAAGTCCTACTTTGGCAGCCAACCCTTGATGTGAACCATGTTAAGTCAACCTAAAACAACATGTTATAATTCCACTATAATTGAAAGCACCCCAAATTTAGTTGGTCAAGAACTTTGGACTATGGTTCGATTCTAACCGAAGTAATGGAAGGCTATACCGACTTAATATTTTATTGAGAGATTTTATCCTTTTATACGTAAATTTCCAATTATTATCTTTATCAAATGATTTTTAATATCAAGTGGGATTACTTAAGTGATTTAACATGTCTCAGATAATATTTACACATAAGCTACTTTATTTTAGTTCCATCTTTCATCCTTTTTAATTCATTTATTATGTGATCGTGACAAGACATCCATAATGAAATAACCATGAAACTGACATAAATAAAATAAAGGGTATGATCATGATTTTATACCAATGGTTAGTTTATCTATAATTTGATAAAATAAATGTTTACCTAGGGGAGAAACACCTTGAACCAATTGAGGTTTGTGTTTATATCTTTCCACCATTCCACGTATGCATCTCCTTGGATTAGTTTCGCCTCAGCTCTGTAATTGAACCGCCTCTACTAGCTTGAGAGATCCATCCATTACATATGCCTTTTACTTACACGTATATGAGAGAAAAGGGGGTTTATATAAAAAAATTCATGGGCACACAGACCCTACATAATAATGAGGAGAGAAGGCTTGCAGACCAACAATTTAATTTAATAATAAATTAATTGAAACCAATCACATACAAAAGGTCTGGTCTAGCTCATGATCATTCAGATGCATTCAAATAATTACACATTTAATAAAACTAGAATTCTATTCTTTAATCATTCTTATTTAATATAAATCATGCTCGAATAAATTAATTATTATCTTTAATTAATCAATCCTTTTATCTTAATTCTTATCTGAATTTCCTTGAGATTCTCATCTATTATAATTTTAAACCAACTAAATAAATTCATTTAAAATTAATTGTGTACATAACTTGTACCTTGTAGGTAACATAGTGAATACCCGTCTAATTCTAACGAACATGTATTATACTCATATATTTTTTTACTCTTGTGATATATGGAATACACGACTCATCACGTACTTTCACAATGTGTACTTCATTGATGATTACACGAATTACATGATTTTTTGGTCACGTGTTATGCTTCAATGCACGTAGAGTAAAAACTTGTAATAAAAATCATACATGATATGTAAATATGAACATTAAACACATATTAATTAAAAATTTAAATATTTATGTATATTAAAACCTATCACATGGAGTTTCCTATCTTTATAACCACACACAAGTACATGTCTTAAGGTTTACATAGTAAAATAAATAATTTTTAAATCTGCATAACTTGGTATAAGAACAAGGCATATAGATCCAATCTACACGGCATGTACACCTATCATCATCTATTTGAGACACATGCCTAGGGACTTAGTGTGTATTCTGTACCTTGAAAAATTGGAGTACATGACATGTCCAATGGGCCACATACCATGTTGACTTCGTGTTACATGGTCACCAGTCAGGTAGGCCGTGTATTGAATACACAACCCATTTATAACACAAAAGGGACTACACACCGTGTACAATGGGTCACATGACATGTAGTCTGACTGACCATGCATCGGTCTGTCCTGGTCAACACACAATGTAATAATTAACTACACCGTGCATCATTAATTCACACGGATTGAGTAATTTCCGAATTAACTCACGGTGCATTGAACATAAGTACACGACGTGTAACTCTGGTTAAATGATGTGTACTGCTATGTTATCAAGGTAAAATCCTTGGCACCTCTGGATGAGTTCCACAATTTTATTTTAATCATAAAATTAAACATCTCAATCAGATCTATGAGAAATGAAGGAGAAAGAAACAGAACTCACAATTCATATTAAAAGAATGATTAAGCTTGAATTGAAAAAACTAAATTACAAATGCATAAATCACCAATGATATTAAATAATTATAAATAATTATGTGTCCCCTCTGACACCACTTATAGGTTCCGGGAATAGTGGAAGTGTGCAATGGGTGGTGCCTAACTTTTCTTTTTTCCATAGTTGATGATCAATCCAAGATCTATACGATGTTTAATCCCTGTGATCAATATAATCAAATCAAAGATAGACAACATAAATCACACTAGAAATAGAGAGAGAGGAGATCAACACATATTGTTTATAATTAATTTAATTAGATTAAGAATTACCTCTAAGTAATTATTTATTTGTTGATGAATCCAGTGACAGATCGGCGGTGCACCGTTGTTGTGTTGTAGAAACAAAGAATATATTTCCTCTAGCAGTGATCCAAACATGTTCTAGGAATCTCCAGACCTTTCTGAAAGAATCTTTAGGTTCTAGCATGGACGATCCTTGCACTTTCTTCGTCCACATTGATTACCTTGAGAATTGCTTCCAAAGAGTTATCCTTGATCCAATGGAGGATGATTGCTTCCTATTCTTGGGAGCATTCTTGGATAAGGGATCTCTCTAGGCTTGAGAGGATTCTCCATGATTGTTGTACACAACTAAATAGGCTAATGTGAAAATAAAATAATTAGGTATTTGTATTGCTAGGGTTAAAATAAAATAACTACACAAGTGCCCTTATTATTTATTTAATCCTAGAAAAACCCCATGTCAAATAATAGTAGTAATATTATTATTTCTTGGCATGCAATGAACTTGAAAATTATAATTAAATATAATTTAATTAAATAATATTCAATATTTATTATTTTTCACTGGACCATTAAACTCAGTTCTCTATTCCTTCACAATATTTATCAGGCCTTGAATAATATCTATTTATTTATTAAATAAATATCACTACATTATTTGCCAATAAATAAATAAATATTATATTTACTAAATAAAAAATAAATATTTATAAAAATATTCTGCTCACAATATATTCACTCAAATAAATAGTGATGGAATAAATAACATTATATATACATAAATAATTATTAAACCATAACTAGGAATAATATTTATTCAACTTGTTAAGTAATAAATAATATATTATTTAACTAATATTCTAGATACACTTAGTGTGTGACACTCTAAGACTTTTTCTCAGTGGCATTAGGCAAAGCATCCTAAAGTCCAAGGTTGCATCTAGAAACACATCAAGGCACCCATAGAGAAAGAATTTAATGCCACAATGAAATTTTACCTCATACGAACACTTATCATGTAATATAATCCCTTTATCACAATATATCTAATCAAGCAAGTTGCATGCCAGTGCCATCAACCTATGCGCTCGATATCTCTTTCTTGGAATTTTTGGAAATAGAACTTGCCTATATAACACCATGACCATGGATTTATTTAGGCTATATAATTTCCATCAAAGGTTCTAAGATATTAACTTCTGTTAATGAACATAAGAGATAAATCCTTTATCATATTATCCATTAATGCAATATTACTCGTGACACACCTAATATATCTTACTTCACCACAAACATCTATCATCACTATTTTTGTCAATAAATCTAAGTGAGCGACTCATCATACTCATTAATAATAATCTTAAAGACTAAGGACTAACACACATGTCCACAGGTAGGAACATCCAATGACACATAGAAATGTGGATTTCCTAATGGCAGGTATCGTTCTCATAATATCCATACTAGATATTACCAAGGGTGTACACCATGAGAAGGTGCATCAAAGTCTTATGAGTCTCAACCCCTGACAGCCTATATCATTTGTGTCCCTCAAATTATATCATCCTGCTATAGAACATATATTTAAGAATAGTGTTATAACACTTCCAAGTTCTCATCATAGTGGAGAAATGTTATGACCTTTTAGTCCAACCACCACTCTTAGAACATTATCACTTAAAATTTTATGTAAAAGAACAATCATGATGTGATAAGTAGTTTATTAATATTCAAAACCATGAATAAAAGTTTATTATAGAGTACAAAGAAGTTGGTTCTAGGGCACCAACTCTAACAGATGTGATGAAAGTCAAAATATAGTTTCCCTTACTATTGTCAGAACTCTATTGAATAACTTTCACCTTGATATTACTAGTTGATTAATTATTTTCACTTAATTTTTATATCTATGAATAATTTTTTTGAAGGGTCATTTCTATTACATAAATAACATTACATCTTATCATATCTTGATTTAGACAATGTCTTATTTTTGATTTTTCCACCCCTCTGTGCATACCCCCCCCCGTTGATTGTCTAACTAAGATATGGAAAATTATTTTATTATGAAACCTTATTCTTCAAATACCATGATTTAATAGAATACTTCAAATCATTGACATTAACTCTATACATACCATACATCATGGTTTTGATGAAACTTTTAAAGGATCCTGACAAATAAAAAAGAAGAATAATCACCTGATCTTCCTGTTCCACCTTCATCTCAACTCGTTTCAAATCCAAGATAACTTTAATGAAATTAAAAAGATACTATTGGACTAACGTATATCAATGAACACTCACAAAACCTCATCAGAGAGACAAAATATGTACCTTTTCCAAAATATTCACAGGTTTGTTGCACTCATTTGTTCTGGAAACTTGGTTGAATCCTCCAACACTAGTGTACAACCCTGTTGAACCATAAGTGATTGCATGTTATCACCTTCTATAAAGAAAAGAAATTTGACCCTTGTGAATTTCTCAATGTTGAACTTGAGCATCATTTTCATCTTCAGTTAGCAAAAATCAAAAACCCTAAATTCAATTTTTATTCATTGAAGAGAAAATATAACCGAGATTCTCTAATAAAAATTGTTGAATCCTTATGCAATGAAACAACCAAAAATATGAAATCCATGATTCCCTATTATAGGATCCATTGAGAAAATTTTCACTATATTATAACTGAAATTACAAGGGTGATTAAAATCAGATGTCTACTCACTAGGAATACTACTTCTTTAACTGATCACCACTCGACTGCCAGTTACGCTAAGCCACCACATTGAGAGGGCCCTGGAGAAGGGGACACTCATGGAAATGCTGGATTCTTCTTCCAACTAGCCCATGGATGAAACCCTAATATTTTCAAAGATTTGGAAATTATCCTCATATAATGGGAATAAAAGAACAAATTCCCCAAATATTATACTTGGAAAACTATTTCCCAATGTACCAGATTTTGCTCATAGTTGGTGAAACTATTTCTCAAAATAAAGTTTTTTTTCTTCCTCCCATGGAAAATTTGAGGTACTTTGGGAAATAGTTTTCCAAGTACCCTATTTACTGAATATGATTGTTTCATTCTTTTTATATGAGGGAAATTTCCCAAATATGGCCTTTAGGTGTGTTGAACTGCGTAAGAAGGACCGACCTGATCTTGGGTCAGTGGTATTACCGGAGTTTAGGTGAATTTGCCATGTGGGAAATGGTCTTAAACTAAGTAAGAGTAACTATTCTGACTAACCACAAGATTTATGGTCCCCACCCATCCAAGATTATATATCACCCATCACTCCTCAAAGAAACTAATATGGGATTGGGTTTGCACCCAATACTCTTCCCCTTAAACTGAAGACCACACATTTGGGCCTCCCCTTCAATGATAATCCATCCGATCAAAATAAACTTGCACATGCATTACTATTTCTATCTTCCCAAGTATATGCCACATGGATACTATTATCTGGAAGACTATCGACACATGACACCACCATGGATCCCCATGCTCTAACTCGATCCATCATTATCATTCTCAAACTTGTTTGGCAATTTAAAAATGACATCACAGTTACACTATAAGCTGGATTTGATAACACATGTCATGATCCATTCCTCTATAGCCTAGTATTTCCAATAACAACACATAAATCTTTCTGGAAATCCACCCTAAAACCAACTATTTATAAGAGGAGTAACCCATCCAAGCTTATATGTCATCCACCACTCCTTTTGGAAACTGATGTGGGGTTGAGTTTTCACACAACACTATGCACTTTTTTAGATTAATATATCATAAATTATTATATTATTTAATAAAATAAATTAATATATAAACTATCTCCCTATTGATATTTTTCCTCTATAAGTTTTCCTAGATTTTACATCATTTTGGAGGATTTGGTTTAGAGTTTTAGTTTTGAATGTCATTTCGGGATACTGTAGCAGTTTTGAATGTCATTTCCACGAGACCTAGGTTCAAAACCAGGCGGAGGCATAATTTCAGGACACTGTAGTAGTACTGTAGCAGTACTATAGCAGATACTGTTCAGTACTGTAGCAGCCAGAACTGTTCACCTTGGGCCACTGGTTTGGTCTTGGAGTCCTTAAGGCCTTCGTGACACCCATGCCTTCGGGTCAGTAAGGCTTTCGGGCAACCTCATGGACTTCGTGCAACCTCAAGGCCTTCAGGGCCACCTGATTTGCAGTTGCACATACAAATTCTACAAGGAACCACTCTAGAGGAGGAAAGAGCAGGGAACAACCACCAGAACAGGGCTAAACGGACTTTGGAATAATGAGACGGTATGACATTTTCCATTGGTACCGTTCCTGTGAAAATTTCCACATGGAAATGCTAGCTGAAAAATAATGCAAAGGTGGAGAGCTGATCACAATGCAGATGCTGGGGAGGAGCAATTTTAATTATTCATAGCCTGTATGATTTCCTTAAGACCCACGAGTCATGTAATGTCTCCAAACCTATAAGTAATGTAATTTCTAAGCCTACAGGCTTTGAAAGGGTTCCCCCTCATCCCTTGAAATGAGTGTTATCAGAAAATCAATAAAAAAGAAGGCCTTCAGGCCATTCAGTCATTTCATTTCTTATTCTTTGTCTTGTTAGTTCCACCTTTATTTATTGGTGGTCCTAGTTCATTTTTTTCTTGGTGTGGTTCCCTGTTTGTGTGTCCATATTCTAATTTATTATCAGCATGCTCTAATATTTAGCTACATTTAGTTTTTTGGCTAGGCCTAGTTTGTCTTGTTCTGATCTAACATTGTTTGGTTTTCTATTGGTTTGTTTTGGTTAGGTTGTTGGTTGTTTCTTGATCGGAATTTTACTTGATTTGGATCTGGATTGATGTTGGACTAGATTTGATACTTGATCAAGATTGATATTGGACAAGATATGATTTTTTATGGGTTGATTTATTTTAATGGATGATCTGGTCCAACAATGTTGGAACATAAAGCTAACATACTATTGTAAGAGGTTTCCAATTCTCATGGTATCACTTCCACACACAATGAAAAAGGATCCACTGATTATAAAAATGGTTTATGAATCATATAGATGAAGTTGTTTTATAAAAAAATAGAAAGAAAAGTTGATGAAAGAGATCAAGATGTCTACTTTAGAATAAGATCCACCTCAAATCTATCTCTCAATAAAATATTAGAACACAAGTGGAATGAATAATGTAATACCCCAAGATTTTATATGAATTTTCCTTCAAATAAATACTATGTTGAATAACTTGCTTCACACATGAAACTGAACTAAAAAAAAACGAGATACATTTTATTGAGATAACACATTATAACAAAATACATGAAACCATGTATTACATACCATAATTGATTACATATATTAAAAGTGTATAAATGTGACACCCACATTTCATTATTACCTTTTATTTTATAATATTTTATTCTATCTTTGGGTAATTTAATTTTTTGGTATGTTTTAGCATGAAATATGGTAAATCTATAATTTTTCCCCATATACATGATTTTCACACACAGTTTAAGAGAAACAATGCGACTACCTTTATGTAGGTATTTTTATATTTGTTTTTTTATCATTCACATTTGGTTCACACTGGTAGCACATGGTTCGATCAAAACTATGTGAGGCTTAAGGAAAACCATGCGAGTCACTTGGAATCGGTGTACTGATGCATGACTTAAACATGGTTAGAGAAGAATGTGGAAAAATCATGTGACTAGGTATGTAGTTTTGAAATAGGGGTTTTTTGTGGTTGGTGAACAGTTTTTAAACCATGTGACTAAATCATGAAAGGTTGGTTTTCCTTGGTAGTGTCCACTGTATGGTTTGTGAACAGTTTGAAAAACTGTGAGGCCAAACCATGTGGCCTGCAAATATTTCATTAAAAGTGTGAAATGTCTATTCTACCACATTGGGATTTTAGGTATTGTCCCTTCCCACTCATTTAGCTCAGCCAAACATGGGGTGTGCTTTGGGGATCTCTCTCACTTATTCCTATTCAATTTATATCTTCCTCCTCCTTTAATTTAAAGCGATTAAGACCTTATTTCTTCTCATTTTCTATTCCTCTATACACCCTTTCCCTTCTCCTTCAATTTTTATCACTCATATGGACCCTAATAATTGTTTAGTTTTAGCTTTAAATTAGGGTTTGAGGTGGTTCTAATGATAGGTATTTGTACCTTTTAGGGTTGATAAGGTCATTTATTGTCTCAGTTTGGTGTTTACAATCAAAGACAATGAGTTTTGGATGGTTTCTCTTGAAATGAGGTAGGTGTTTCTATGAAACTCCCTTGTAATGAATGTTATAAATTACTTTAATGATTTTAAAAGTTGTCTTGTGAATTTAAAAGAATATTTTATGCTGATAGCAGGCTTGAATTTTTTCCCAAATAGATTTTTCTCTTGGCATTGACGTGTCACATGTCAAGTTCTTGTGAAAATTCCAAAGTTGCTCTTTTAAAATGATGAAATCATTTTGAAATGGTTCTTTAGAGAATTATATTTTTACAGAAAACCCTTGTTGGTTTTAAATGTCTCACAAATGGTTTAAAGGTTTGGCATACACCCATGTCACATGCCAAGAGTTTACTAAAATGTTCAAGTGAATTTTTTAAAGGAATTTAAATGTTTTATAGGGGTGTTTGACACTAGTTTTATCTTTAAATCATGCACGTGATGTTTAAAAGTAATGTTTTTGAAAATTAAGGGAGTTTAACTCCATTTTATTTAAATGGTTTTGATGTGGTTTTATGAAAGGGTGTTTGGTACCATTTTAATTCCTTCAAAATGGGATGTGTTATTTCAAAAGCAATTTTATGTAAATATTTGAATTTCTAAACTAGTTTGGTTTGATGAATGGTTTTCAATGATCATTTAAAATGTGGTTTTCAAATGGTGTGAAAATGTCTTGGATCCCCTAGCACTTTTTTGAAAGCTCGGTTAGAACTTCAAGTAAAGTAGTTTTATAAATACATGAGACCCTTTTGAGCCTCGTGTGACTATTATTATGTTAGTGGTGGAATGTGATCCCATAGGGGATTTTTTATATCACTATATCCTTATATGTTTCTTATGCATGGATGTGAAAGGGGTTGGTTCTTGTGAGGGTGTAGGAGGTAAGGCATGAATTTGTTCAAATGATTTATTTTTGATACATGTGATGGTTCATTTTCACTCACCTCTATTTGACTTGTCATGGGATTTCTAGGTAGATAGTAGGCCACCTATATGAGGTCAAGACCCAATGTGAACAATGGAATGTCTAGGGAATGTTTCCCAACTACATCTCACCAGTTAGGCCAAGAGGATAGCATGTCGTATAAACTAGTGACCTTTTTGTAGTATGTGGTAGTGAATGGGATCCTATTCCATTTATTTTTGAATAGTATGATGAGACTATCTGGGCTGTGGATAGGTTTAGTAGTGTCGGCCTAGGTTCTTTCTCACCAGTTCAGGTCTTTATTAATAGATCCTAGGGGTGATTCCCATGATGATAGGTCCTTCTTATGGCACTTTAGGGGATTTTGTTTCATGATTCTATTTAATTACCCTAGTTAGTTTAATTATTGGTACCACTATTGGTTTTTATATTGGATTTTTTCTTTGATTCTCGGGTGCTTATGTATGATTTATTTATCACCTTGAGTATGTTTTGGTTCACTTTCAAATGAATTGTTTTAAAATGGTTTTAATGTTTGTATTTAAAATGGAAAAATGTTTTTCTTATTTATTAAACTAGTTTTGGAAGTGATCTTCCCTTGAGTTTTTTATAAAAAGGAGTTTTTAGTAAATGATTGGAAAGAGATATAAATGGAGATTTGTCTTGTTATCTACAGTTTTTAAAGACCCAATTTCCTTAATGTTGATTACTTTATAAAAAAAGTTTAACTATCTTTGTTTTGTTTTATTAAAAGGGTGGTTATTTATAAACATGTAAGTGGAATGTTTATTGGTTTGGTTTTATAAATATTGTGAAAAATTCTATTCTATGATTTATGTTCAAACTAAAAATTTACAAATTATATTATGAAGGGATTCCCATAGTTTTGGCAGGTAGAAAACTATTGGGTTGTTTTTTTCATGACTATATATATCTTTTGAAGGTTTATAGTACTCATATATTCTTAAATTATTTGGGTTTGGGTTTATCCATAGATGGATGAGTGGGATATGATGACTGACTATGTGTCATTTGTGGTGCAGTTGGAGTTGTTCAGGTCCCATTTCTCTTTTGTTTTATTTTCGGATATTGTATCATCCTTTCAATTGATGATGATTATCTATATCTACTTCTGATTTGTTTTATTCCAATTTTTTATCCTTTTATGGATATTTATCATCAATTCCATGTTTAGATAGTTTATTTATTATTTTAATTATTTAATTATTTTATATTGATATCAGGGGTGAAATCATTATGAAAGTGTTTTTTTATGATTCCCATACATTGGTTTCTAGACTTTGGGGATCAAGAACACCCTTTAGGCTAGTAGCGGGTCAAGTTAGGTGTTAGGTCAGATAGTAGCCTAGGCCGATTCAAAACTTATGGTATAAGAGCCTAGGTTTCTTAGTATAGACCTAGGTTCTTGAGTTACTCTCTAGTTATTTAGGATATTTCATGCTAAGATTGAGTTAGGATTATCGCCAAGACTATGATGGTTGGTCATGAGTTAGTGCTTGACCACCATCCTTCGTAATGACGCCCGATATACCATGGGTAGTGGAGTTAGAATTTTGAATTCAAGATTTTGTTGGATTTACCATTATTGGTGTATTTATTTCCATTTTCATTGTGAGAGTTTCCATTAGGGTCAGATTTGATTTTGAGATGGGAATTGATTGTGGATCAGTGGCATGAGGCTGGTTTCCATGACCTGATAAACTGGGGTAGTGACCAATCACTTGATCCTAAAGACATTATAGGATCTTTTACATGACTAGACCATTGGCCATCAAACTATGTGGAAAATTCAAGAATGAATCTTCATCCTATTTGAATTTTTGTTTAGGCCGCTCTTGATAGATCCTCAATGATAAGGGTAAGGTCAAGTTGGGTGTTGTGATATATTGATGATGTGGTTTGATGTTTTTGGTGCACCTTCTATTATTGTGATTGTTGTATAAGATTTGTTTTTTTTAAAAGGGTGTATTTTATGAAATCATGTTTGGTTTAAAAAGGATCCTTAGGGTTCTCTTATAAAAAAAACTTGGATTTCAAGAAAATGTGTTTTCCTAAAAGTTAAACCTTTGGGAATATTTATAAAATGGGATTGATTTTCCAAAAATTGTTTGGGGATGTTTTACCCTGAATGGGTTGATTTCTTTATGAATCTTAGATTTTTTTTGGTTTTAAAACCCATTTGTGTTTAATGGTAAATGAATTTGGAACCCCATGGGGTGATTTTGAAAAATTGTTTATTTTCATTTAATGAAAACAATGTGGTAAATATATTGAAATTTTTTTAAAAGGGGTGTGGATCATTTTTAAATGTTTTAAAGTTTGATATTTAGGAAGTTAAGGTGAATTTCTCATTTTTTAAAGGAATTCTTGGTTTTTAATATTTTTTTTAAAATTTTGTTAAATTCTCTTGGGGAATTATTATTTTAAATGAAATAAGAAGTTTCTAAATAGTTGGGTGATTTTAAAAGCACATGGGTTTTTAGAAAATGGATTTTTATTCCTTAAAAAATGTAGTGATTTTTAAAGGATTAGGATATTATCACGTGAGTTACCTTGACTATTTTATGTTAGTGGATTTTGTCTGTTCATGTAGGTTGGGACTCATTGATGTGATTTGGGAAACAAGATCATGTTGTGTCTACATTTTTTTTATGAAAAGCATTCCTCCAAGAAAGGTCATGGTTAAAATTGGATTTTTTATCTTTATGGGTATTTCTTCCCTTTTTCTAGGCTACCTAGGCTCTGAGTAGAGTGGAAAGTGTTGTTTCATTTATGTATGTTTAAAGATAATGTTATTGAATGGTTTTGATGAGGAATGATCTCTTTGTGTTTTTGAGTGATGTTCAGTTTTGGATATTTATTCTTGATGAGTTTAGAGCCATATATCCTCGAGGTGGATTATAATTGGTGTGATCCATTAGGTTATATTTTAGTTGCTTTTGTTTGAGTGATAGTTGTTCTGATATACTCATTTCTCATTGTTCCTAGTTCCTTGTATTGATTCTTTAAATACACTTGCTTTGTGGTGAGGTCTGTTAATGGGATTCAAATTATTGTTTGTATGTGGATTGACTGGTCTCGCCCAAATTTACCCAAGTTTTTAGTGTTAAGAGATCGCTTGTAGTTTAACTTGGGTTGTCGAATCCTCAGAGACCTAAGAAGTAACCTACAGACACGTACATTCTATTGATTGTTTTTGGTTATGAAGTGGCCAACTTGGGTTGAATTTATATTGGTTTAAGTGAACTATAGGAGACTTAATTGAATTCAATTTAAAATAATGAGTTGATCCTAGGTTATCACTTGGGGTGGATTAGATGCATTCCTTTTTCAACTATTTCAATTTCTTATATTTGATATGGGTTCATTTAAGAAGATCAAACAACATCATCAATTACTGGTTTAATACCTACAAAATTTAATACTAATAACCTATACACTTTAAGGATCAAAGTTTTGAGCCCTTCAAGGTAAAGGTTTGTATTAGCACTTGAAGTGTGTGGCCTTAAATTCAACAAGGACGAAGAAGTTTGAAGATCTTCAAAAAAAAAAAAAATTCTCAATTAAAAGAAGTGATTAGAAATTAATGGAGTGAGAAATACAATCCAATCCAGACCCTTTATAATCCCTTTGATCAACCCATAAGGGGGTTATCCCTCCATTGATTCTATGGTTTCAATGGAAGTGTAAAGTAAACTCATGAGGGAGGAATTGGAGAAGTAAAAAAAAGACAATGAAATAACGATCACTCCACCGTTGTGTGATAATTTCACAAGGTTTGGTGTGAATAAATTCACAACTTGAACCAATGATATCAATGTGATATTAAGAATAACAAAATAATAGTATAAGAATAAATTTTATTAAGAAACTAAGGTGAATTGAACAACTTACATGAGAAAGACAAACTTAAGGCAACAAATTCGCAGCATAACATTACAATTAAACAAAGCACCAAAGATGAATAAATCCTCAAACTCCACTACCTTAAATAGGAATTTTTTTATCTTTGGGTTGAGCTTCCAATAGTGAAAGTCATCCCACTTGATTATGGTAGGCTTAGGGTGGTGGAAAGTTTGTGGAACTTGGACTTTTCCACTATTGACCTGAGGTGGAAGCTAGATTTCATCCACCAAATAGAAGCACCTAAATGAGATTTTAGATATCCAAATTAGAGTGAGAAATAAAATAATAAAATGAATCTTAGGATGTCCCCAAACTTATCTAAAATTTCAGCCCAAGATAATTTTTTTAAGAGATATATGTAAAATGGTGGGATGTTTTTTTGGGCCACATAATTTGAACCAAAATTTTATCTCCAACTTGGGCCACCTGGAACTCAATTCAAACACCATAATTAGCTTTAGATACTATTTAATTAAATGTTCCCCATTATTTACTCTATTTTCAGTTTAATTTTCAGATTATTGGGCTTGGATATTGGCCTATACATTAGTTTTATTGGGATACTGTCCAGTTCACTTCACCCAGAATGTTGTTTATTCAAGGCTAACTTTGGTGGTCTTCTAATATGAATCTTCAAGTACTCCAAAAGTATGAATTGTTACCAATGTAATGATAAAACTGAAAATTAAATATGAAAATAAAATCAATATCATTGGGTACTTTAAATGATGTTAAAAAATGTACCATGTAATAGTGCATTTTAAAAATAAATTACAATTATAATATGAAATAATGTTCAAAGTGTAAAATACACTAAAATGGTGTTTATGAATAATAAAGAAAATGAATATTATATATATTAACAATGAATATTATCCTCATTCAGTGTCAAATCATTGACCTTAAGGTGTATGGTTTGGGTGACTAGGCTAGGTATTTCACCAGTTGAGATTATGTACTGGCTAGTGTTGTTTTAAATCTGGTTAGATTTACCATGAGATGATAACCCAAGTATGTGGTCATAGTTTACCCATTATTTTGTTCTGTGATAGAAGTTTATAAAAAACATCATTTCTTGATTGAGGCATGTCTTTTTTCATTGTGTGATTTATATTTTTTTGAGAAGTAGTGGTTTTGGTAACCTAGTCTCATGATCTCTGGTTTATTTGGATGTAATTCCTATGGCTTGTTATGGAGACCCAATATTTTGATCTTAAATGTTCTATGGATTTAGGTTCCTCCAAGAGTTTCATAGTCTGTTCTTCCTTTTTGGAAATAATCTTGTTTGTGGATATCTGTGGTTAGTGGAATCCAGTTGTTTCCTTTATGGATTTGTGCATTTGAAGTTATCTTGGTGGAACTAACATTATAAGAGTGTTCAATTGTGATTTACCATTTAGTTTAATTAAAAATGGTGGGTATCCCTAGTTGGTATCTTTTTATTTAGAGTTTATTGATAGATGCTTGCGGTTGATTCTTGATTGAGGCTACTCATGTTGATTGAGTATTTTTATCAATTATTTTATAGAATATATTATGTTTGATGTTTTCTTGGTCTTAGGACCTCTTTAGTTATTTACAATCCATGTAAAATTTTTAAAGGATTGGTTGGATTTTACCCTTATTATGTTACCCTTGTATGACTAGGAACTATCTATGGGCAGAAAGTGCCATAATGTAGCGAATTATGACACCCACATATAACTGTTACCTTTTATTTAAAATTATTTTCGTCTATCTTTGGGTAATTTAAGTTTTTGGAAAGTTTTGGACCAAAACTTGGTAAATATAGATTTTTTCCATCTGTACATGGTTTTCATAAATGATTTAAGTGAAACCAAGTAGCTACCTTAACATAGGGTATTTTCTAGTTTTCTTTGTATAGATAATGGTTGGTTCACATAAGTAGCATAAAGTTTGGTCTAAACCTACAAGGCCTAGGGGAAATCATGTGAGTCTCTTAGGCTTGGTGTTTTGACACATGGTTAGAGGAAATTGTGCGACAATAATACAAGAAGATCTATAGTTATAAAAAATTGGGTTTTCACTATTGGTACATGGTTTTTTGATCATGAATCTAGACAGTGTGAGGTTTGTTTTCTTAGTTAGTTTCCACTACATGGTTGGAGCATGATTTGGAAAGCCATGTGAACTTTTTATATTTCATTAAAAGTGTGAAATTTATATTCTAACCCCTCAATATTTTAGGGTTTGTCCCTCCCTTCCCTCTCATTTAGACCATGAAAATGTGGGGTGTGATTTGGGGAGCTCTCTCCCTTCTTTCTCTTTGATTTAGATATTCTTATTCATCAGATTTCAATCCAGTAAAACCCATTTTTTTCTCATGTTCTCTTCCTCTATACTCCCTTTCCCTTATCATTTGGATTTTCTCACTCTTTCAAACCCTAACTACTTTTTTGGTTCAAATTAGAGTCTATGGAGTTTCTAATGATAGGTATTTGGTTTTTCTATGGTGGATAAGGTCATTTATTGTATTGTTTGTGTGTTCTCTGTCAAAGGCAATGAGTTTCAGATGATTCCTCTTAAAATGGGTTAGGTGTTTCAATAATTTTTTTTATAATGAATGTTATAAATTTATGGTATGGTTTCAAATGTTTTTTATGAATCTAGAATCATATTATATGCCAATAGTCAGATTGAATTTTTCTCAAATGGCTTGTGTTCTTGGCATAGATGTGTCACATACCAAATTCTTGTGAAAATTTCTAAGTGGATATTTTAAAATGATGCAAGTGTTTTAAAATGGTTTCTTATATAATTATATTTGTACTAAAAATCCTTGTTTTTTTAAATGGTTTAAAGGCTTGGCATAAACCCATTTCACATTCAAAGTGTTTACTAAAATGTTCGAGTGGCTTTTCAAAAGGAATTTAAATTTTTTAAAAGGGTATTTAACATCCGTGTTGTATTTGAAGTGCGTTTGTATGTTTTAAAGGAATTTTTTAAAAATTATGGGATTCAAACTTCATTATATTTAAATGGTTTTGAGACCATGGGGTGTTGTGGTGTCATTAAATTCTTTTTAATTGGGAAGTGTGGTTTCATGAAATGTGTTTGGTACTATATTACTTCCTTCAAAAAGGGGTGGGTTATTTCAAAATAAATTTTATATAAAATGTTGGATTTCCAAATTTTATTTCGATGTGTGGTTTGATGAATGCTTTTAAAAGAAATTATGAAATGTTTTTATCAAATGGTGTGAAAACAAATTGACTTCTTGATCAATTTTATGAAAACCTTATTGGTAATTTAAGTACAATTTTTTTATAAATATGTGAGACTCTCTTGAGGCCTATGCAATTATTTTTCTACTTGTGATGTCTTGTGTTGTCATATCATTATATATTTATTATGCATGGATATGGAAGAGACTAGTTCTTATGAAGGTGTATAAGGTTAGACATGAGTTATTTAAAATTCCTTATTTTTGATACAAGTGATGGATCATTTGTACTCACCTATATTTGACCTATAATGGGAGTCTTATGTAGATAGTAGGTGACCCACATGAGAGAAATCCCCAAGGTGAAGCAATGGGATGTATTTGAAATATTTATTTGCTACATATCATTAGTTAGGTCAAGAGTATAGTAGGTTATATGATCTAACAACCTTTTTAAATCCCATGGAAGTAAAGGAGCTCCCATGACATTTATTTACATTTTGTTTAATGGGACTATCTAGGATAGGGATAGTTTCAGTAGTTCCTATCTAGTTTCCTTGTCTCTAGTCAATGTATTTATTACTAGAGCCTATATAAGTTTACCATGATGTTAGATCCTTATTAGGATGCTTTAGGGGGTTTCGTTTCATGATTGAATCACATTACCCTGATTTATTTGATTATTAGAACCACTATTTATTGTTCTCTTGGATTATGTTTCCTTGATGATTGGGTGCCTATATGTGATTTATGTGTCACCTTGAGTGTGTTTTTGTTCACTTTAAAATGATTTGTTTTAAAATGGATTAAAAATATTTGTTTAAAAAGGAAAATGGTTTGGATATTTTTTAGAATATTTTAGGGAATTTGTTTTCCTTGAGGTTGTTTATAAAAAGTATTTTTTAGAAAATGTTAGGAAATAGGGATAAATGGAGATTTGGATTGTTATCTATAAATTTTAAAGACACTAGTACTTCATTCACCCACTACCACCTCACCTCTTCTATCCATCTACCAAAGTAAATCCAAACCCAATCCTCACTTTACCTTCCCCCTTAACCTCCTCCCTCTCATGGTATCTTGGTTTCTACTGACTATTGAGACTATAATCTATTGTAGTCCCTCCGGCTCTTCCTATATCCCTCCCATCCTCCCCTCAATCCCCTACTTTTCAATCCCCAATAATAAACTATAATATCCACTCCTCCTACTTACTTTTCATTTCTACACGGTATAAAACCTAGGGTCACTTATTACAACATTTCTCTTTGGATTATAGGGGGTTCTCCTTCACCTCTTTTTATTTTTGATTCACTCCCAATCCATGTTTAGGAGAAAAATTCCTTGACATAATGACTCACCTTCACTCTAAGTCTTCACAAGAGTTAATAAAGTGGTATAAGTAATTGATAATATCCCCTACCATGTCAATCAAACATCTTGGAGCCATGATTACCCATTTATTCCCACAAGAGACACTCTTACCCTTTATTTCATTATTAAAATCCCCAATTTTTATCCCAAACTAAAATTTATATATGATATCATACCCATCACCCACTCACTCGAGAGATTTGGTTATTTCCCAAACCAAAATGAACCAGACCGACCAAACCCATCCTGTTATTGGTTGGGTTGGTTTGGGTTATTAGTGTAGAATAAATGTAACAAAATCTAAACTGACTTGTTCTCATTTTAGCGTGTTAGGTTTAAAATAACCCCAAACATAATGAAACCTAATCCATGGAAACCCCATTAGTGGATAAGATCATAGATATACATGGAAACATTTAAAAACCATAAAACTCCCATTTATAGTAAATTTAAAAAAATTATTTCCAAAAATAGGGTTTTAAGAAATTTAGTTCCCAAAATAATGGTAGATATTAAAAAAAAGGAATTTTGTCCTAGTAGATTTAGAAAAATTGATCATAATGGGGGGGGGGGGGTTGTGAATTGAGTTATTAAATTATTTTCCCCAAAACAAAATCATCCCTCTTAAAATTGATTCAAACTAATAATTATAATCTAAATCAGATATACAAAAGAAATAAAGAAAATATAAGGTATAGAATAAAATATATTTATAGTGATTGAGGGAAATAGAAAATTCCTTGAATCAACTCCACTAATACATAATGTTGGTTTGGTGATTTTCAATAATAATTTACTTCTACAAAGGACTTATAAATTTGAGTGAAAGCTAATGAAACTTGTTAAAAATGTGGAAAGATCTTTCACCAAGATCTTCCTTTTCAAGAAATATCCACAAACTTCACACAACACTCAGTACAAGAAGTTATTGATTATAGTGAAAATTAAATGATATAGAAAAGATATATGGATCAAAAAATAGTTTCAAGAAGCAACTAATATTTTATGAAGAACTCTTTAATAGAATGAATAATAATTCATTAAGAATCTCTAAAATACTTTTTTTGACTGTAATAAATGTATCCTTGAATACAAAGAAACAGTAAATATATTTTTCTTCACCAAATAATCAAATAAATTAAATGATCATAAAAATAGAGTAGGTCATGAGAGATATTATCAACTTTCTTGAGCATATTATCGAGTATATTTTTCCTTTTAAAAAAAATCTAAATGTATATATTTTATATTCCCTTTGTAAAATTGTAGGTTATGTCCTAATATTATTTTTCACATTCACTTTTATCAAATATCCTATATTTTGAAAACATGTCAAGTCTAATATTTTATATATATTATTTATAAAAATAAATATATCTTGAGTCCTTGTATCATCAAGGTTACCTTAAAATTATTTTCCTGATTTAACAAAGTCTATATCTTTTAATGCTAATGATAATAAAGAAAAATTACATCTTATAAAACACTAAAATGGTCGACTCTTTGAAATGATAATATTTAAAAATATATAAAACTTTATAGGTATTTATTATATAGGGGTAACTATGAATACTCACTTAAGGGTTCCATCTAGTTCCTAAACTCACATAAGTGTCAATCCATGTTTTAAAGGATCATGTCTTGGTTAATCTAGACATTCATAAGGGTATTTTTACACATAAAAAATCTACATATGGGTATATAAGTAGAACTGAATCAAGATTCCACCATGAACATGGATGATAGCATCTCCCAATAAATATTCTATTAGAGAAAGCTGAAATTTTGCAATGAATACAATTGTTTTGGACACCTCTCGGTGGAATGTAAGAGATCCGGTGTTTGTGACTTTTGTAAAGTCAAAGGGAATGATGAATCAACACTTAAAATAGATGATAATATAAATATAATAGATGTACCTTCAAAATATCATGGTTTCATGTAAGTTCTCAATGATAAGGATGGTCTTGACATAGAAATTATTTCCCTTACTTGGATTGTGGAAGTTGAGGAGGTGACCAGGACCTTTATTTTTTCAGAATGAGTATAATACCATTGGTTTAAACGTGAAATTAATTGGAATGTAAGGTTACACATAGGAGAAGAAGATTTTTGGTGTCACCAATGGAAAACCTCATGATGATAATACATTTCATTTGGGTCTTTCTCTAGGATAAGACTTCATGATGGTGCCAGATCCCCAAGAAAAAGCTCTTCGTGTTCTTGATGTAACTATAACTGTTAATGATCCCAAACATCTGATTGGTGATTATCCAATTGAGAGGCATAGTCCTCTTGATACCTATGACACTACTCAAGGTATGAGGGACCATTAAAAGGTGACTTATCTAGTTTCTGCTACTGAGATTTATACAGGTTTGGTTCAGTGGGAAAACTCCCCTGAAGAAGCTACCAAAGGAAATAACTTAGAGTTTTCAATAGAGGATTCATAGGAAAAATATCATATTAAAGAAAGATATTGTGAAAATACACTAGTTTCTTCACCAGGATTGGAGATGACCCCTTCCCAGAAAATCTTGGTGCAATCAAAGCAAGGATTGGACAAATATAAATACCCTCATGATGATAATTAAATCAACATGGAAGAATCCCATAATATGACTTTGGTATAAAACACTCTAGATAATCACTATCAAGGGAATGATATTCTTCCAATTGACCCACATTCTAGGAATTTGATTCACCATTAGGAAAGGAATTCATCCTTTACTTAGGTCATCTCTAACTAGGATGCTAAGGGAAGGCCAGATAATGATAAGATACCCCAAACATAGTAGTCCCCAAATAAATCCAGTCCTTTTACTGGTGTGTTATAGTCTGATGACATTGAAAATATCCACCTCTTTTATGGCTCAGATGAGGTATTTGAACCAAATAAAATAAATGAATGAAATTCCAAAAATAAAAGAAAAGGGAAGGGAACTAAGGTAAGGAAAACGTCCACACAGGGGGGGGCCTCAAGCCAGGGGAAATAAATCCCTCAAAAAATGAATATACTTTTCTAGAATTGTCAAGGGATTGGGAATGATCCCACATTCACAACCCATAGGCATCTCATCATGAACAAAAAACCTATCCTGATTGGAATTGATGAGACAAATATGATGTTTTAAGATTGTAAATCCTTCAAATAGAACCCCCTCAGTTATTATCTTGTGGCACACAATCTACATGAACAACATGTGTAAAATATATGGGCACTTAAGCATGATTCTATCAGTATTAACTACTACAACCAAAGTCACTAGAGTATATTAGAATTTTTTACTATGGATATATCTAAATACTCCATGTATTTCATTTCTACCTCCAAATATTATATAAAAAGAAGGGATATGTGGACTTAGTTTGATGGAATATTTGAGAAGATGCCTCAAAATTAGATTATTCTATGTGACTTTAACACTATTCTTCTACCTGAGGAGAAAAATAAATCTAACTTTAATATACTTACATCCAAATATTTATCCTATTCCATAGAATAATGAAACTTAATTGGGGTTACAACAATGGGTGTTGATTTTACTTGGGTCCGGTACACTATAAATTATAGGGAAGCTAGTAAGCTGGATAGGTGCTTCATACATATTGATTATAGAAATGACATAGTTAATGTCTCAGGTCTTATTATTCTAAAAATCCACTCTGATCATAATCCATTGATGATTTAAATCCTATATGGGGGTTCAAGGTCATCTCCTATTCCCTTAAAATTTAATAATTCCTGGATTGTCATCCCAAGATGTAGAGAATTTGTTCTTGATGCCTTGAAAATTGTCACTCTCGGTATCCCCTCTAGATTATTTCCTCCAAGTTAAGACCCACAAAAAGGATGCTTAAATAATGGATCAATATATCTTTATCCATGATGGGTGAGGACATAAAAGCTACTAAAAATCACATACTGCATTTCCATAACATTAACCAACTCCAAAGCATTCCCTCTCAGAATGAAACCCAAGCCCTCTCAATGATTTATGAACTGCTCAACCCCAAAGAAAATTTGTCCAGGCCCCAATACAATGTATAATGGATGAAGAAAGGGGATATTAACTCCAAATTCTTTAATCATATCCACAAAGAGAAGAAAATCAAGAGGGGGTTCACTTCCCTCAATACTAATTCATTCTTTCTTACCTTTGAAAATGAAAAATCTAATACTTTGACTAATTAATTTATAGATATGTATTTATAAAATGGTGTTGAAAACACCCATATGATGATCAATAATACCAATCCCATTATTGATGACCAGAAAAACAATAAATTAGTTGAGTTCCTAGGGGAGAAAGAGATCAAATAAACCCTATTATTCCTAAATATTGATTGTGTGGTAGGTATAGATGGTTTCACAAAATATTTCTTCATGTTCAACTGGGAAATCATCCATGAAGAAGTAAAAAATGAATTAAGGTAGTTCTTTACACATGATTCCAAGACTTATGGTGTGAACTCTAATTTCATTGCTCTGATTCCAAAAAAAGGATAATGTTGTGGACAACAAGGAATTAAAACTTTTTTCAATTGGAAACACCATACCAAAAATTCTCAATAAAATAATTTTCATAATTCTATGGAATATTTCCAAGGGAATCACAACTTAGAGTAATTTTTTATTTTTCCTTGAAAGGAATATTTAGACATGTATTCTCACTATGTTTGAATGCATCAATTTCATGAGAAAAAGGAGAAATATAGGGATATTTCTCTAAAGATTGACATCTCCAAGGCTTTTTACATGATTAAATGGATCTTTATCCTTTACATTCTTACAATGGAGGGATTCTACAGAATGTTTATAAACTTGATTCATACCATCCTCAAGAGTGATATACTATCAATCCCTATTAACAGATCTCCAAAGGGATTCTTTCAATGATCAAGGGGAGTTAGGCAAGGGTACCCCATTTTTAGTCTCATGTTCACTCTTTCTGAAGACTATTTGAGCCCATGTCTCAATGATCTCATCTAGGATTTTTTATTTAGTTATATCAAGGCTGGGACTGGGAGGGGACTTCATGCCTCTTTTCATCTATTTTATGCTGATGAAGTCTCTTTGTTTGGGAACATTAATTAGAGAACTATTTATTCAATTAAATATATATTTTGGCATTATGAATATATTTCTGGACAAGATATAAGTTGGAATAAATACTTTGTGCTATTTTGACAAGGGGTGTCCATCACAAAGAAAGGTAGAGTTTCTAGGTCTCTTGAGGTGAAGAGAGGCTCTCTACCCTTTAACTATCTTGAGGTTCCACTATTCTGGGGAAAATTCAAAAAGTGATACCTTGAAAATATATATTCCATAATTATTTCTCAAATGTCAACATAGAAAGGAAAATCCATGTCCCAAGATAGAAGAATCTCACTTGTCAACTTAGTGATCAATTCCATATTTGTGTACACATTCTCTGTCTATAGATGGCCCAAGGATATTCTCAAAGAACTCTATGGGATGATCATGAACTTTATATGGGCTATATATACTCATGAGAGAAATATTATCACGGTATCATGGAATGATTGTACCAACCTTATTTATAAAGCATGTAAAAAAACATAGTTTATGAATTATGTTCAAACTATCAATTTATGAACTATATTATGAAGGGATTTACATAGCCTTGATGGGTGGTGACCTACTGGGCCATTTAAACCTCACCTATATAGATCTTCTACATGCTTCCAACACCCATCTCTACTTTAGTTATTTGGTTTAGGTTGATCCATGGATAGAAAAGTAGGATACAATGAGTAACTTGGGGTCACTTGTGGTGTAGTTGAAGTTATTTATGTCTTTTTTCTCTTTTTTTTGAGATGACGCACCATCCTTTAGTCCTGATATGTTTATATTTATCTTCTTATTATTTGTTTTATTCTAATTTTTTATCCTTACATGTATGCTTATTTCAAATTCCATATTTGGAAATT
Source organism: Viscum album (assembly GCA_963277665.1). Taxonomy (NCBI): domain Eukaryota; kingdom Viridiplantae; phylum Streptophyta; class Magnoliopsida; order Santalales; family Viscaceae; genus Viscum; species Viscum album. The sequence goes on along the minus strand of OY728126.1, from coordinate 793,471,828 downwards.
TTATTTATCACTTTATAACATCTTGTCCCTACTCACTTTGAACTATAACCGAACTGATGGTACCATGTGACCTCAAGTTTGCCTCTCCATACACCAAAGGTTGATGACTATTAGCAGGGGTCTAAGGTTTAATTTTAAGGAGACTGTACCCCTTGTATTAGAGTGTGTAATAACTATAAAATAACCATGCATCATACACATTAGAGTATATAGAAAAAAATAAATGAACTGAACATAATATAACAAATTAAATGTAGTGATACAAGCATATAAGACTAATCAACCACTAGGATGATCACATATAAAGAAATAATGAAAAAATAAATAATGTATAAGATGCTCTACTACAACCCCAAACCTCACATCATCCCAAACCCTAGACTTTAAGAAATCTCACTTGATAATCCAATCCTGGGCCTTTGACCAGCCTATGCTAGAAACCAAGTGAGAGTATACTTGGGTACCCAAGTGCAATGATGGACCAAGTAGGGTGGGAGTACAAAACTCAATAGGGAACTACCAACACGATCCTATGCATATCCAGTAAATACAGTGATATATGACATGATCTAATTAAATAAATAACTACTAAAAATAAATAAACAACCATAGTTGATCCTTAGGTTTGTGACCCTAATCAACCATACCTACTTCAGCTAGCATCATAGTGTCTTTGAGCACATCATTATGACCGCACCAACCATAGTATGACAAACCTCACCAAAGGGAGTTTTCTTTAGTACGATAGACCTCCCTACATGAGGAGTTTTCTTTAGTCATCATGGAACACCCTATAAAGAGAGTTTTCTTTAGTCATCACGGACCTCCATAAAAGGAGCATTTTTAGTAGTCATCACTAACCTCCATACAAGGGGAGTTTTCTTTATCCATCACGGAACTCCCTACAAGGGGATTTTTCAATAGTCATCACAGACCTCCCTAAAATATGAGTTTTCTTTAGTCATCAAAAACCACCATAAAAAGTTTTTTCCATATAATTATCATATACCTCCTCAAAGGGTGTTTTTTATATAAGATAAAAGACTATCCTAAGGGTGTTTCCATTTCAAACATAACACAAGCATAATAAATGATATAATAAAAACTAGAGAACCAAGGGGAAATTCCATCCCTAGTCTGCCAAAAAAATAACAAACACCTAGGGATTCCACCTTCCTTGGGCCTCCTATATCTTAAATTTACCATACAAATTATAATTCATTAATTAAAAATTATAGTTCATCCTCACAGACCCTACAAGTTCAAATCAATTTCTAAAGTGACACCATGATTTTTTCCCATTACCTCTCACACACAACCCAACTAGGGTCCCCAAAAGACCTACACCCACTAGGATCCCCTAGGCAAAGCCAACATCACACTAAGATGTGGCACTTAGACCACCTCTCTTTTTAGGCCCAACTAAAATTCTCAAGGCTATAAGGAATCCTAATTTAATAAAGGCCTATAAGGTCCAATGCACTCAAAATTTAATTTCCTTAAAATAATACCTATCATGGGGGTTATAGTCTCTCGAGGCATAAGTTTAGGACCAAGGTCTTGACCATCAGAAACTAAGACATCAAGCCAATGCACAAGGTCCTTAGTGGCCTTGGATATTTTTTATCTCAATAATTGGCATTTTATTTAATTAATTAAGACAATTCAATTAATTAAAATAACCAAATAAATAATTTAATAAAGTAATTCAATTTTTTAAACCAATTCAATCACATTAGGGATGATAACGCATTACACGTGCCACATAAATGGAATGAAAACCATAAGGGATGGTACCAGAGACCACCTACCTTAAATTATATTTATTCATTTTTTAGTTAATTTCCTGGAAGATCTTTATAGATCTCATCCAAGTTCAAAGAAAATAATCCAAACACCTAAGGTCCTAAATCTAGGCACACAATCCAAACTAATTAACCCCATTCAAATAATAATTAATTAAAAAATTCAAAAAAAAATCATAATTATAATTCAAATTAAACTATTTAAGAACAATCACTAAAATTATCACTAGGTGATCTTAACACATATAAACCAAGACCAACCATTCATAGGAGGTTTATTCTATTCTCCCAGTACCACCCTAGGAAAAATCCATATCATCTGGAACCAACTCCATAGGCAATTTAATTAAATTGACCCAAAACCCTTGAAAAACCCAAACGACAAAAAAAATCCATCAAAACAATGGGAAATGATGTGTAGAGATTTCCTCAGAACATCATCTAGTTAGTATTCATATCATATTATAAAAATTACACCCTGATCTTGTGGAATCATCCATGAACCCTACCCTAGAGACAATAAAAATTAGAAGAAACCAAGGGGAAAGAGTAATAGAGAAAGGAATATGAGGAAACTCATAGGGAATTACTAAATAAAACACTTGAAATTACCCTAAAATGGAGGAGTATTAAAGGAGGGAGAAAGAGATCGGTTGGATGGGGCGTGTGCATGAGGGAGGAGAAGAAAAGGTGGCTTCCCACTTAAAAAATCCAATGGGAAATTTCATAAAAACAAACCTTTAATGGGTCATATAGTTTAAACACAAAATTTTCCAAACTGTGTTCTAACTATGTGATAGGAACTATTTTAGAACACTCATATCTCATTTTTAGGCCACACGATTTACCAAACCATGAACCAATCGTGAAAATAGGAATTTTTGGTCTGAGTAAGGATGGTCAGTAGGGGGATTGCCATAATTGGATCATAAATGGACAATGGATGGAATTTTTGACCATATATTATCTAACTTGTCCTATTTCAATATTTTTATGATTTTTAAATAATTTAATAAAATATTATTTTCAAAAAATATCATTAATGTCATTTTTTTACACTATTAATTTAATTTGACTTTAAAGACAGCAAGAAAAATATGTACTTATAATATAACACTTTAACACATCTCAAATCACATGATATATACATAGGATGTTTTTTTACAATATATTGATATGAAGGTAGTAGGAATGGATTTGGTGAAATGTGAACACTGGAGGGTTACAATTAGTGGATGGGCATGATAGCCCGTGTGCAACATAGAGGAGCTCAGTGAGGTGGATGGATAAGTTTAACAAGGGATTTTATTGGAAATTAATAAGGAATATATGGTCCATTTGGATCAAATAGATGTGTTAAATGGTCCTTATTACATTTTATATGGTCCTAGGTGACTAGGACTATCCAACATTAGGCCAATGGATTTCACACTAACCTTTTCGGTTTTGTAAATGGTTGGATCCAATAGGAACCAATGTAACAATGGATGTGAAGGAAAATGTGGTGGTTGTATGAATGAGAAATTTAATGAAATGGGATCTTTAGTAAAAAATCACATGGATATTCTTAAATAGCTATCACAAGTTATAATAAAAAATATGAAACTAGGTGAGTTTCCCAACTCATCAAATAATAGAGAAATTTTTTCTTCTTGGATGAGTTTATTATTTCATAAAATATGATGTTGTTCAGAATATTTCTCATACTCTTTATTGAATATTTTTCTCCTCTATGTCCATGTTAATTTTTACCAAAAATTTCAATGGGTTATTAATGGAACTATACAAAAGAAAACATATTTTATAACACAAACATGTCTCATGGAATTGAAATTTTAAGCAAAGAACCCTTAACAAGTTTCCCCTATTAGTTGAATGAACTCCTTGATCTGATATAAAAAACATAAATATATTAATATTCTATTTTATAACCTTATTCATATATAGTAACTTTTATATATTTCTTTTATGATATTTTATTTTGAATATATTAGTTTGTTATATCTTTTTTTCTTACCATTTGGTGTTAGTAACTTTAATGGTTTCACACATGCTTTATGATGTCAATTTTAGTACCCATTATGAAATTGTTTATTTTTACATAATATTATCTCGCCCATTGGATAAAATGTTGGGTTTACTTAGATATTATCCCCCTTTTTGGGATAATAAAAAGAAAGATTAAAGGATTGAGATAAAACACCTTAAATATAGCACACAATAGAAATAAACTGAGAGAATAGATAAAACTTAAATGAATAGATTTATATCATTGAATTAAAAGGATAAATAAAAATCATAGTATAAAGAATAAATAAATAATCAACAATAAATATGAAAAGATATAAAAGGGTGGATAAACTGATGATTTCCATTACTATGGTGCCTATAGAGAGCCGGTGAATAAACTTATTCTTTATAGTGCTAGTTCCATTCTGGCACACACATGGATAGTCCATAATGTAATAATTTTTTAGAACCAATCCCCCCATATTCATGCATAGATAATTTCAATACATCGGGATGTTTTTTTTGCATCCCATATTCAAATAGGTTCTATGCATAATTCCTTTTCTGACCTCAATATTATTAGGATTATTGGTGTGTATGAAAAGAAAAATAGAATTTTATCATGTACAATGGTGGTAAATATTTAATAAAGAAAATTCATCATGAATGAAACAAGAGTGTAGAACAAAAAACCTATTTTTTTTTGGAAAAAATGAGCATTGCATGAAAATTTCCACTATGTTATGTAATGGTTTTCCGAATTATTTAAAACTATAAACCTAAAAGATCATGGAAAAGTAATAAGGTTAAAAAATTATATATACCTGAAAAGGATAGATTGATTATTAACTCGATCATCACCTGGTGCATGAAAAATATGCCTAACTACCCACATGGTTTGACACTCCAGGGGAATAGTGAGTGTGGATTCATCCATCATCAAGAGTGTACCCCAGATGTATCATGTATGTCCTATGTGATTAAGTAGATCTCACATCCAAGGAATGTTACATGACCCACAATGAGCATGGACTCATCCTTTATAGATAGTGTATCCTAGGTGAAGTGTGAATGTACTAAAAAATCTTATAGAGCATGATAGTGAAGTCAATTAGACTATGTAAGGGTGAAGGATTCAGAAAATGGGGTTAACCTAGGGGGTTATCGAACTAGGTGAGCTAGAAATTGAGGATTGAAATACCTTTATAGAGTACTTAGCTGATATTGAGGATTAGTAGGATAATATTCCATGTTATTGATGCTCCTCTCATTTTTCTTCAATTTAAAGAAATTTTTTCTAAATTAACAAACGATTATTTTAATGAAATATTGTATTGTTTCAACCATATATTTCTGATACCCCATTCAAATAATAATGTGTAAGGTTAAAATACTAGAATTTATATGAAAATTTCATGGAAGTGGGTTTTTTATATAATAATTTTCAAACATGTGATTTGATGTGATAACTAAAATTAAAAGATTTAAATAGAATATGAAATATAAATTTTAAAGATAATACACAAGATCTTGATAAAGTAGTTTGAAAATAATTTTTAATGGGATCACTATGTCTCCACCTCTCAATTACTTAAGAGTTACTATAACCTCTTGGATTCAATGGTATCCAAGAAACTCATTTACAAGAAGTAAGAACCTTTATTTTTAGAATTTTTAGTAAGAAACACACTAGAATTTTAGTAGTTGAGACTAGAAATCCAATCCCCACACTTTTTATGGTAGTGTAAACTAACCCCTCACACTCATATGGTAGTGAGAACCCAATCTCCCACACTTGAGGTCGTGAGCACCAAACCCCCTCAAACTCAATGGTAGTGAGAACCCAAGAAAATAAAAAATAAGATACTTTATAAATGAAATAACTTTAAATCACACTCTTAGTCTTCCAACAATAATACAATAAAAAGAGTCAGAGGAAGGGATACAAGAGTACATAGGAGCCAGAGAATGATGAAAATGAATCAAAATGAGCTCAAAAATGATTATACAGTTAAATAATACCATCCAAGGACCCTTAAGGGTGTATTTATACCCTCCAAATCCTTTAGGGTTCTCATGACTCATCCCAAAGAGGTCCATGCCCTGACTACCCCAAGACTGCCTCTAATAGGCTAGGGGTTGGCAAATAGCACCGAGTAGGCATATCCCACAAATGGGAGGCATTTTCATAAGTACTTGTACACATGCACACATCTCCAAGACCAAAATTTTGAAATGTAAAAACACTAAGTAAACAAAGCACGAATACACTAAGATACCAAACATAGAGTATGATAGTATAAAAATAGGAAATTAAACAAGTCCATAATACAAGCCCACCCAAAAAGGAATCTGTAACAGTGAATACACAAGTTTCTGAAACTTGTCTATAAAAAACCCTACCTGAAGGGTAGGTGTAGAATAGATGTTTGTAGTTGTAGGAGCACACCTTGTCTGTCTAAACACCCTAAGAACCACCTGGTCCTGGACCACCTAGAACTCCATCAAAGCATTAATCATCTGTACAAGACACGACACGTGCGGGTAGAGCCCGTGCAGGGGTGAGTAAAACAATACTCAGTAGGACACCCTGAAAATACAAAGGAATACCACTAAGAAATACATTAAGTACATCAAAAATAAATACATGGTATACCAAAAAGGAAAAACATGAAGTATAGTCAGATCATGCAGGTATAATAATAAAGTAAAAAAGAAGGATTATTAGTCGTAGTCCACATATAGTGGGCCGGTTTGCTCCACCGGACATGGCCTATCCTGGTAGCACCCCCTGGTCCACATGGTCTTCCCTGACCTCATGGCTCCCTTATCTCACCCAGTCAACATGGCACCATGCCACATTTCACACGACCGACCTGCCTCCCCCACATGCCCCACAGCTTACCATTGCTGGTTCCTCCGATGTATCTTGCCGTTGTAGGTTCCTTAGATGTGGCTTCAAGCTGCATCCCCTCTCACCACTACAACTTCCTTTCGCAACCCCCAGTCAATGTGTCTAGCTATGTTACGCGACTGCAGCTTCCCGCTCCAACGTGGCTCTACCGAGCTATGTTCTAGCCCTACCGGCTGCTGCCAGTAGCCCGTCGCCATCCGCTGCACCCGCACGCAGCCACCTACAGGTTCCACCACTTACTGCTACCGGTTGCCGGCACTGGGGAATCGGTGGCCCCTTCTTCAGGCCACTGGTTCACCAGAAGTATTCCATTTCTCAAATCGAAGGAACTCTTGCGATCATTGGGTTGTGTACTTCATCAATCTGCCCTTTTCTTTGCCTTACCACCAATCTAGGGGTTCAATCACGTATGAAACCTCCTAGAATCTCTAACTGTGACCACGAGGGTATATTGGAAAAGAACGCCAAGAAAGGGGGAGGTAGAAAGAATAAGAACGCCCAAAGGAATGAACCTTGGCCTTTATTTGTGTTGGCCTATATCTGTTCCCATTAGAATGAAGAATGAAAACAATGATAATCACAAAGATACATCTCCCCATAATCCCAGTAATGATTAACCATCTCACAAGAATGATCAAACCACATATCAACTTATTCATTGGTTGGTCCATGTTCATCGTTGAATCTAAGAGTAGGGAAGAAAATCACAAAGAGATTAAATACCCTACCTCATGGTTAGATCAGTTGTTGATGAAGAACAGAGGTCTGTGTCATTTTCGATCCTTAATCCGTCGATGTTCATCATCGAGAGAGTTTCCTTAAATGCCTTAGAGGAATTCTAAGGTTATGTTAATAACCCTGAATTCCTAAAAAATGTTTTATTAAAAAGAAAAACTCTGCTTCATCAAATAAAATATTTTTATTAAAATATTTTAATGACAATTATGTATAAATTCTAACTTTCATATTCAACCCATGCCAGTTGATTTTAGGCCCCACCTGAGGTTTATTCTCTATTATGAATGCAATACTACCATTAGATTTCTGATTCAAGCACCTGTTTAGAAGTTATTACCATTTTAAAGAAAAAAATCCCATGTGATTTATTAGAAACTTAACTATTTTTCATTGAAATATTCTAGGAACACCAGGTCGTGGAATCTCACACCATCTTAGTACTTGGTCTCAAAATTTTCCGAATTAATTTATAAAAATAAAACTAGAGAAAATACGAGTCATTACATTCTCCCCACCTTAGGGATTTACGTCCCCGAATGCCAAAACAAGGGCTACTAAACAAAAAGATGAGGGTACTGAGCACGAATCTGAACCTCCCGCCCCTAGTGATCTCATGGAGATTCCTATGCTTCCACCAGACATGCACCAGAGGAATCAACCTCCCATGAATGATCCTCTCTTTTCGATCCTCGATCTCCACCAAGAACTCTACAAAAGTCACCCCATCATCAATGTCTAACTCTCCCTAGTCGATGACATGTGATAGATCATGCACGTAACTCCTCAGCTATGACATGTGGAAGACATTATGCACCTGGTGAAACTATTGGGGTAGATCTAGGTAGTATGCCACCTCACCAACTCTACTCAGAATCTGAAAAGGGCTAATGTATCTCAGAGATAACTTGGAACCCCAACCAAATCTATATAATCCCCATTGAGGTGAGACCTGAAAGAACACATGGTCTCCCTCCTCTCACTCCTAGGGCCTTCATATCCTGTTATCATATGACTTCTTCCAACTCTATTCAGTCCTTATCCGCCGCTGGATGATCTGTACCTTCTTAGTGGAAGCCTGCACCAACTTTGGACCCATGGGTGATGACTCTTCTAGGTCAGTACAACAAAGTGGTGACCAACATGGTTTCCCATAAAGGGCCTCATATAGTGACATACTAATGGCGGTGTGGTATCTATTGTTGAACCAAACTCTACTATAGGTAGATAATCCTCCCAATTGCGGACAAAGTCTAGGATGCAAGCACATATTACGTCCTCAAGAACCTAGACAGTTCTCTCTAGCTGGGCATCTGTCTGGGGATGAAATGCAGTGATTAAGCACAACTATGTCCCAGACACCTCCTACAATCCCTTCCATAGTTGGTATGTGAAATGATCATCACAGTATGAAACGATCATCGATGACACTCCGTAAAGGCAAGCTATCTCTTGTACATAGAGGTGTTCCAAGATCTCTACTAAACCCTGCTCACGGATCAGTAGGAAGTGGGACAACTTGGTGAGTTGATCAATGATATCCTAGATGGTATCATGCCCCTAAACATACATGGAAAACTTATCTCAAAGTCCATTGATATCCTATTCTACTTGTACTCTGACACCTCAAGTGTTTGGGTCAAGCCCGCTTGAACCTGGTGCTCAACCTTCACTTGCTGGCAATTGAGGCATCTAGAAACGAACTATGCCACCACCTTATTCATCCTTGGCCACCATAAGTGAAATCAAAGGTCTTGGTACATCTTCTCCATACCTGGATTTACCACCAATGGGGACGTATGAAATTCCCTCAATACCTCATCCCGCAACATCACTGGTACTATTGTGCGTCCTATGAAGAGAATGATGTGCTCCCCACATTTAGAATATCCATCAGGGGCATTCCCTATGGATATATGATCATGTAAATTTTCATAGTTAGTATCCCCAATATTTTCCTCCCTAACTCACTATAATATTGGAGGGGTTAAAACCATTGACTTGGGGTAAACTGATCCATCTCCATTCACAAAGGATATCTACAACGTAGCCACCGATCTGACGCCTCTCTCAGTACCTGCAAGCTGGATGTCCTGCTGAGAGCATCTGCCACCACATTCCACTTCCCAAGAGTATAGACAATATCAAAGTCATAGTCTTTGAGGAACTCTAGAAATCTCCTCTTTCTCAAGTTAAAATACTTCTAAGAGAAGATGTACTTGATACTTTTGTGGTTAGAGTAGATGATAAACCTATCACACATAAGGTAGTGTCGTCACATCAAAAAGGAGAAGACTACCACTGCAAACTCAAGATCATGGGTCACATAGTTCTTCTCATGATTCCTAAACTAGTACAAAACATATACAATAACCACTTTACCTTGCATCGGGACACAACAAAGCCCGGTCCCTGATGCATTGTAGAACACTATGTAGCCGAAGCCCTCCTCTGGTAGTCTCAAGATGGGAGCGCTAGTCAACCTCTTCCTCATCTCCTAAAAGCACCACTAGCGCTTCTCTTTCCACAAAAGGGCTCCCAATTTAATATAAAATCCATCAAGGGTGCTTATACTCTTGAAAATCCTGGTACAAACCTCCGATACTACCTAGCCAAACCTAGGAAACTCTGCACCTTGGTAACACTCTTGGGTGGCTCCCAAGAAAGCATCGCCTCAATCTTTGCTGGATCTACTGCATCTCCAGCCTCTGAAATGAAATGTCCCAAAAAGTGGACCTCCCAAATCTAGAATTGAAACTTAGAGGGCTTACTATAAAGCTAGTGCTCTCAGAGTGTTTCTAGGACCCTCCTCAAGTGTATCGTGTGCTCCTCCTCAGACACTGAGTACACCAGGATGTCATCAATGGAGACCACAAAAAACCAGTCTAAGTATGGATAAAAGATCATGTTCATGAGTCTCATGAATAGTGTAGGGAGTTCATCACACCAAACGACATCACCAAGTACTCATAGTGGCCATACCTACATCTTAAGGCTATCTTCAGTACATACTCATCCAGTACACAAAGATGGTGATAGCCAGACCTCAGGTCAATCTTTGAGAACCACCTTGCCCCCTTCAGCTAATCAAAGATGTCATCAATCCTCGGTAGTGGATACTTGTTCTTCACGATCACCTGATTGAGGTTACATAAGTCCATACATAGCCTCAATATCTTATCTACCTTCTTGGAAAACAAAACTAGGGCCACCCTAGGTGAAACACTAGGTCTCACGAAGCCCTTTATCTGCAAGTCCTCTAACTATACCCTCAACTCAAGAATCTCTGCGGGAGCCATACAATATGAAGGTGTAGATATCAACACTGTCCTAGGGTATAAATCAATGCATAAGTGAACCTCCCTATAGGGAGGTAATTCGGGGACATCCTCATACTCTGCCACTACTATAGGAAACTGAGTACTTCTACCATAAACTGCACTGAGGGTGAGACTAGCCAATTGATGAGTAATCGGCTGCACCCTCCTATGAATGAGACTGTCCTGTGCTGAAAGTTTTTCCTTTCACCAATAAAATAAAATATGGTCCCATCACTAGAGACACACTGCACTCTATGCCTAAAAAAGTTAATCTAGGCATGAACTATGGATAACAATTCCATACCTAGAATGTCATCGTAAGGCCTCGATGCCACCACCAAGAGATCCCAATTGAAAATATCACCTCCTAGAGTAAGGGAACATCATCGACACCAGTTGGTGATCATCAAATCTCCCATGTTGGAGTCTTTAAGCATAGGGATCGAGTCAATGGTTCAACCAAAATCTCTAAGTTTCAAACAAGAGTCATTGTAAGAAAATAATGACTAGAACCTATGTCTATAAAAACTAAAACTAAGTTGGAAAAGACACATATCATACCTCTAATCATCCTTGGATCCTTGGGGTCATAATACTCCATCACCTGAAGTTGGCCTCATCCCTATCCACCAGCTCCCTGAGCCCATGGTGGACCTAATGGGGGTGGTGGTGGTAGTACCTCAAACCTCTGCTCAAATCCTACTGCTCGACCTAATCCTACGCCACACCCATCACCCTATAGAAAACCCTACTCCCACCTCTTCCTCTATCTTGGTAGTCCATTGAATATCTCCTGATCAGTCGTACGATGGTCGGGAAATCTCTAGCGAGATGCCCCCGACCGCTGCACGAGTAACACAACATATCCTTCTGCTAACTCACTCTACATTGGGATCCCTGAACCACTAATCCTATGTTCTAGGGTCATCCTCTAGAGTGCCTAACCTACATGGTTCCCTATGTTTACTATTGTATACCTATCATCGAAGACTCAACTACTTGGTGCCTGCTGGTAGCACCCAATGCTAGCGTCTGCTCTGCCAGAAAGATCTCCACAAGCAGATCTCACTCCAATACCCTTGCATAGATCAGAATGATAAGGGATATCATTAAAACCATGATATCCTATCATAGACCCTTATTGAAGGTTTAGGAACTAAAGAACTAGTCTCATTCCATATCCGTGGAGTAGTGAGAAAGATACTTAAATCTCGTCGAGTACTCTACTATTGTATGACTTCCCTGTTGTAGATGCAGGAGATTATGTATACACACTGAGCATAACATCACTAAAAATAAATCCCCCTAAAGAGTCACTAAATGTATACCTAAGAGAGAGTAACCACTTCATGCGCCTGGATCACTAAACTCCACCATCGCCCCATAGAGCCCTGAAGAAGGATCACAACTAGAACTTTCATCTGGTTGGAAGGAATCCACACAAGGTGGAAGACATGTGTAACTACCTCTAGCCAATCCTCAGCTACATGTGGGTCTGTTTCACCAAAAAAACTAGAAGGTCTCTGCCTCTGGAACTCATGAAACACACTCAACCTGCGTTCATACTCTACCAGTGGCACTGGTAGTAATTGCTACTCGATGGGTGGTGTTATCTCTAGTACACTACCTAGAGGTGCTATCTTCAGTACTGGTCCCTGTACTGACACCTCATTGTTATGTAGATCATCCTCATGATCAAACATCATAATCCTTGATGGATTTATGCATGTAGGCATCTTGAAACAGATCAATATGAACTAATGCCAATAGAGTATACCTGGCGAGCTGACTCAAGAAGGACATGAGAACACACCAAAATCCTATATGATGCATATAACATTAATTTACTTGTAACTAGTGTTTTCATGTACTAAGTTGAAAATCAGAATTCAGAGTCCTGGTTTATGGATATGTTGGCCACCGCACTAACACTGAATTTTTCAGTCTGAAAGCTGAACTCAAAACACTCGACACTGTGCCCCAAACCAACCTCTTAGACTCTCGGTCCTTAAGTAGATCTGACCTCCTATGATACCACTTTGTCATGATTCATCCCATAGGGGCCCATTCCATGACTACCCGAAGCCTTCCTCTAATAGAACAGGGGCTTGTGACTAGCGCCGAGTAGGCATATCCCACAAATTGGAGGCATTTTTCTATGTACCTGTACGCACACACACATCTCCAAGCCCAAAATGCTAAAATGTAAAAACTCTAAGTAGAAAAATCATGAATATAATAAGATACCAACCACAGAGTATGACTGTAGGAAAACTAGAAAGTAAACAGGGCTAGAATACAATCCCACTCAAAAAGGATTCTGCAATAGTGAATACACAAGTTCCTAAAACTCATATGCAGAAAACCCTACCTGAAGGGTAGTGTAGAATAACTATATGAAGATGTAGAAGAACACCTCGTCTGTCTGAACACTCTAAGAACCACCTAGTCCTAGACCACCTAAAACTATGTCAAATCATTTATTTCCCGCACAAGACATGACACATGTGGGTAGAGCCCGTGTAGGGGTGATTAAAACAATACTTAGTAGCACACCTCGAAACCACAAAGGAATACCACTAAGAAATACATGAATTACACCAAAAAGAAATACATGGTATAACCCAAAGGAAACACATGAATTATAGTTATATCACAAATGTATAATTCCAAAGAACAAAAACATGATTATTTTTCATAGTCCATAGAATATCCAAAGTCGATAACACAGAGTGTTGATAACATAGAGTATTGATAACACATAGAGTATCGATAAAACACAGAGTGTCGATAACACACTGAGTGTTGATAAAACATGGAGTGTTGATTACACACAGAGTGTTAATGAGCCATGAAACCCCTAATTCACATAATCACGAAGTCACAAAGTCACGTAGTTACCAAAATCACATAGTCACGTAGTCATCGGGATCACATAGTCACGGTCACCCGCCGGATTCCGCTAGCTTATACCGAGAGACCTACTACTCAAGCCAAAAGGTCATATGATAACTTTCACAAAGACTCACTTAGAGTATATAAAAAGTATATTCTCATTTCAAGGGTCCCAACACCATAAACATCTCATCAAACAAACCCACGAATTGAAAGATATGACCATTTTTTTGTAAAACGGTCTGACTCGGATCTGATCTGGGTCCGACCCAACCCGACCCAACCCTATCTGGTCTGGTCTAACCTGAACTAGCCTAGCTTGGATAGAATCGGCCCGACCCAAACTAGACTGGCCCGACCCAAATTGGACCGGTCTGCTGGGCCTGCTGGACCCGACTTGCTGGGCCTGCTGGACTCGGGTTGTTGGGCCGCTGGGTGCACCCCGTTGGTCCGTCAGAGCGGCCCGACCACCCTACTCCAGCCTGCATATAGAGGTCCGATTTGCTTCGCTAGACGCGACCCACCCTGGACATGCCCCCTAGTCCACCCGGTCCATCCTGACCATGTCGCCCCCCTATGTCGCTCTGTCAACATGACGCAGTGCCATATTTCACGCGGCTGACCCGCCTCCTCTGCATGTCCCAATGTCTTACCGCCGCGGGTTCCTCCAACGTGACTTTGAACCTCGTCCCCGCTCACCACTGCAGCATCCTGCCATGACCCCCAGTCAATGTGGCCAGCTACATTACACGACTGCCACCTCCCACTCTAATGCGGCTCCACTGAGCCGTGTTCCAGCACTACCAGATGCTACCGGTGGCCCATCACCATCCGTTACTAGCAGCCTATCACCGTCCATCGCACCCACACATGACCGTAGACAGCACTAGTGCACTGGTGTCCCCTTCCGTGGGACACTGGTTCACTAGCGGTACTCTGTTTCTTGAACCGAAACCACACCTGTGATCCTTGGGTTGTGTACTTCATCGATCTGCCCTTCGCTTCATCTTGCCACTAATCTGGGGGTCTGATCATGTTTGGAACCTTCCAAAATCTCTAACCGAGACCATGAGGGTCCAGTGGTGAAGAACGTGATGAATGGTGGAGGGACAAAGCACAAGAACACCCAAAGGAACAAACCTCAACCTTTGTTCGTGTAGGCCTAGATCCATTCCCATTAGAACAAAGCATGAATACAATGATAATCACAAAGATACATCTCCCCATAATCATCACAATGATTAACAATACTAAAAGAATGATCGAACCATGGATCAAACTATTCATTGGTTGGTCTAAATTCATCATTGAATCTAATAATGGGGAAAAAATCACGGAGAGATTAAATTCCCTAACTCGTGGTTGGATTAATCGTTGATGAAGAATAAAGGTCTGTGTCATCGTCGATCCTCGATCTGCCAAAATTCATCATCGGCAGAGTTTATTTTCACACCTTAGAAGAATTCAAGGGTTATGGTGATAATCCTAAATTCCTAAAAAAGGTTTCATTAAAAAGAAAAACTCTACTGTATCCAATAATTTTTTTATTAAAATATTTTAATGATGGTTACATCCAAATTATAACTTTCACAGTCGACCCTTGCTGGTCGATGTTAGGCCCTTCCTAAGGTAAATTTGATACTCTGAATGCAGTGATGCCCTTGGATTTTTTATTCGGGCACCCATTGAGAATTTATTCCTATTTTAAAGAAAATCTGTATGTACGCTTTATTAATAACTTAACTTTTTTTTCATTGAACTATTCTGGGCACACTGGGCCTCCAAATCTCATGCCGTCTCAGCACCTGGTCTCGAAATTTTCCTAATTAATTTATAAAAATAAAACTTGATAAAATCTGAGTCATTACAAGGATCATTCTATAACCTCTGAGGGCCATATAGAGTTATTGGGAAACTAATCAAGGTGACGAGGTCCACTATAAACAATTAGTTTTTTTCTCTGTCTGGAAACCAATAGATAGATGATGGGTGCCACCAGCCAGCCAATGAAACCTAGAAGAAACCCAAGTTCTATCCAGATCACATTGTCTAGAAACTGGTACCTGTAGGTGGAGGACTTCAATAAGGCCCTCTATATCCCTTTTGAGACCATTGTTTGGTTTGATAACTTCTGGGAAAATTGTCTAAAATGAAAACATTGAAATTAATGAAATAAAATGGTTAGAAAAACATTGGGTGATTGTGATCATTAAAAACAAATAAGATAGAGAGGTACAACATTCTACCCATTTTTTTGATCATAGACACTTAAGAAATTAATCAATATAAATATAGTCATGATGTGATTCACATGATTGTTTCCAAAATAAATTTCAATATTTCATAATGAAATTCAATGAATCATTTTAAATACTTAAAATAATAATTTAGGAATGGATTTTAATAATGATCAAAAAAATATTTCATCAATAATTCAATTTAAAAACTTCTCCCCCTTTATGATTATAAAAAATTTAAAATCACAAAATCTTCATAATTCAAGAGTAATTCAATTTCAAAACCATTACAATTTAAAAATAATTTAAGAAATTAAATATATCTTTGAGAATATTACCTATACCCCCATAAAACCAATATAAATGGTTATTTGATGTAAGAAACCTCTCACCCTTTGAAGATATAAAAACATAAATATGAAAATGATTGAAAAAAATTTAAAAAATATTTGAAACCACTTGAAAATATGACCATACCTTAGATTTCATAATCTTATCCCCCAATATAAGTTTAAAAAAGGTATTACGTAAAGCATAGATTTAATTTCTTTACCTTATAAACCATTGTAATTATAATAAAACTCACAAATAAGAGCTAAATAAATAAATTTAATTCATTTATAATAAGTTTTGGTCCAATCATGAAAACTTTATAACCCATAATGTTCCATCAAGAGAGTTCAAAACTGAAAATGAATTGTAAACATTCAAAACTTTTAACTTTCCAAAGAATATTTATAAAACTAAATTTTTTTACATTCTACGTGTTCAAACTTTCCAAAACCTTTCTTAAAATTTGAGAGTAAATAAGAATATGGTCATCTTTTAAACATGGATAACTTCCAAAGGTTAGAATTCTTAAGAATTGTTTTAAAATGAGATCCTATTTAGGAATTAATTTAGATATAAAACTATATTTGTATCCATTTTAATTAGATCATTAAAACCATAATAGTTCATAAACTATTTCAAATATAGTTCAATAGAGACAAAAATATTTTAAGGTTATCATAAAAGAAAACTTTAAAAATCAAATTTCAAATACTAAAAGGATTAAAACATTAAAAATAGAATTTAAGATCCAAAAACTATGCACCCATGTGCTTTGAAATTAAATTTCACAAAACTACTAGTGTATAAAATAGATTTTATCATGTTAGAGTTTGTTAAAAAATATGTGTCTCTCTTTAGGAACATTTTTTATTCAAATTTTTTGGACAACTAATGTTTCTCAAACATATCCCATTTACTTTATGTTTTAATGATATCTCACACCCTTTATATATTACTAATTATTTTTTTGAAAGTTTATTAATTAAGTTTTATCACAATTTTAGGTGTTTCGGATATTAAAATCATTAATATGAAATTTATAATGTTTTGGACACTTTTTATGATTTTTTTTTAATTTAAAAAAAGTCACCCATGTGAGGAATTTGGATACATGGTTAATCAGCTACATAGAGCATTCAACTATGTCAATCACCCATGTAAAAGATTCACCTTTTTGAAATGGAAATGTTTTTAAAGAGCCTAAATAAAAATCACATACGTCAATGAAACACCTATGTGAGAAATCAACTACATAGATCAATTAGCTACATAAATTAGTTTTGTGGAGTAATCATCTACATGAATCAGATGCTTGGTGAAATAGGCTATGTGATTCCAAATAGATACTTAATTGAAACTGGCTGCATCAATTTTGGGTATGTGAAGCAATTAAAATACATGGAAAAATTGGCTACATGAATTAAGAAGCCTACATGAAGTAGATCAACAATGTGAAGAAGACCTATGTAAATTATGATACATAGATAATTCAGCTATGTGATGAGGAATGACTACATAGATCAATTTGGCTATGTGAATTTAAATATGAAGAGTTCGGCTATATGGTGACTTGTAATTGGCTACATCATGATGTAACCTGTATTTATTACCATTGAAAAACTCAAGTAAGATTTTAATGATTCTGTGCATTCTTTAAATGTTGGATTACCTATTTATGAAAAAATTATTATAATAATAATAAAGTACCAATAAAGGAAGAAATTAGAAGGATAATTAATTTGATAGTACTATTACTGAGGTATTTTGAAGAAAAAGACATGTGTTTTTAAATCAAGAGATGTATATTTTATGGATCATTTATAGAGAAATTAAAATAGAAGTTTTTTCATGAATTTCAGAATTTTTCTGAAGTAAGAAGAGATAGATTGAGGAGAAACGAAATGCCTGATCATCTATCTAAGAACTTTATCTCTCAAATCTATTTTATGCCTCTCTATTTTATAATAGAATAAGAAGCTTCATGATATATATCAATTTGATATTGATCATCTTTTATATGTTTATATGTCTCTCCTCAATTTTTTGTTCATTATTATCATCTCTCCTAGAGATCTCTTCCTTCTATTAGTTGTATTTTACAACTATTTTTTTAATCTATAAACACTCCATTTTATCTATTTTATTGTAAAGGTTTATGAAAAAATAACCTTAAAGGATATTGTTTTTTAATCCTTGCTGGAGCTCAGTTGAAAGCTCATGTGATGTTGTAACAAGTATTGACTGCTTACACTCAATCGTACAGTCCTTGGAAAAAAATAATGAAAAATAATGGTAAATGAACTAGTCTAGTGAAAACCACCAAATTCATAGAGAATAGTGTTGGTGGAGTGAAGTAGGGAATTTATTTTCCCTGGACCACTATAAGTATATATGTATGTTCCTTATTTTTGGTGCTTTATTTTCCAATGCTTATTTATCTTAAAAAAATATCAGAATCTTTCATATCACTACTAGAAATGTGGGTTTTAGCGACTGCCAAAAGCGGTCGCTAATGCCCTTTAGATACCAATCTATGATCGCTTTTGGTGGTCACAGTTTCTCTGTCGGTATTGCTCAATAGCGAACTCCATAGGCGGCCGCTAAAACTCTATTTGGAAACCGCCGGCTATTTGGTGTCGATCGTATGCTGCAGAACGCGGGTGTGTAGGAGGTTAATGAGGAGGGACCCCGAGCTTGGGTCGACGACCATGGAAGAAGCACGACAGCCGGAGGAAGTGTCCAGGTTGACGTTGGGGATTGAATGGTGGCGGCTGACTGTTGGGGGCGACAGGTTCACTGGCAGCATTGGTAGGGGCGACGGGAGGCGATGGGGTGGCGGTGATGGGGGTGACCTGTGGTGGTGGTGTGGTGGCAGGAGGCATTGACGACTGTTTTAGCGGGTGAAATTGAGGAAGACAATGCGGGGGGCAGGAAAAATCCCGCCATTTACATTTTCTTTTTAGCGACTGCTTTTGGCGGTCACTAATAGTATCAATAGAGATCGCCAATGGCGGTCGCCCGCTACCATAGGCACAGAAACTAAAACATATAGTAGTGTATATTTAAATAGGGTGGTATTTTATGCAATTTAAATTTAAATAAATCAATTCACCCCCCTCTTGAGTCTTAGAATAGTCTATCTTTGAGAATAATTGGAATTAGAGGTAGTAACTTTTGAGTTCTTAACTATCAAAGGTTGAAGCTTAAATATCATCTTCAAAATGGATGCTATGTCTAAAAATACATAAGGCATGTCATAGTAATGGATCCTCACTTTAATGGTTATAATTATAGTTTCTAAAACAGATAAATGATTACCTATCTAAAGAACCTTGGTATAAAGGTTTATCACAAATCTATGATGCCTTATAAAATTCTAGAGACACAACCAAAAACTTGATATGATAATACTAAATCCAATTACGATTAGAAATCTAAATCTATGAATTCCATAATATGTGGACTTGGTCCTAATGAGTCCAACCTAGTTTCATAATGTCAAACAACCCATGAAATGTAGAAAACTATAGCAGTTTCTTATAAAGGCATAAAAAATGTGCAATCTCTATGGTATAATATCACCAAGTTCAAGTTTGATACTTTTATAACGTTGTAAGGAGAAAGTATCACCCAACTTAATGGAAGACTTACTGAGGTGGTAATTAATGTTAATAATTTTGGAACATCCATTATTAAACCAGATCAAGCATTGAAAATCCTCAAAATTCTACCACCATGATGGATTGGAATCTTATATGCCATTATGAAATCCATACAGGTCAATATTTTCAAAATAAAATATCTATTTTGAACTCTAATGATGCATGAGGTAGAGATGGAATTTGAATTTGGAGAGCATAAATTATTTAAGAAGGAAAATTCCACTTTAAAATATTCAACTTTAAAAGATGATAAGAAGAGTAAATAAATTCAAATACTCAAGTCAAATAAAGAAGATATATCAAGTGGTTTTTCATCAGACAGTGAGCTTGCTCACTTTTCTAGAAAATTCAAAAAGTTCTATAATAAGAGAAGAGGTTTTAAGAAACCCTTAAACAAATATAGTGATTTTTATGAAAACTCTAAAGAAGTGAGATGATATGAATTCCAAAATCTTGGACATATCAAAACAAATTATCCATAGCTTCAAGATAATATAAATTCATAGAAAAAGTAATTCAAGAAAGTTAGCTATAAGAATAAAGCCGAAAATGCCAAGAAAATCACATGGAGTGCTTCAAAGGAATCTAATGATGTCACATATTTAGAATTTATAGCATGACATTATAATAATAAGGCCAACATGTTCTTTATGGAACACTCTAATGAGGTATATTTAGATTATTCCTATGAGTACAAGTCTAAATATGAAAATGAAAATTCATTTTATGAGGAATTAAATGAACATTATACCATGATTGAAACTGAGTATGAGTATTTGAAAAATAAAAATGAATCTCTTAAAAATTATAATAATGATATGGTAAATGAAAAAGAGGAATTTCATAAAAAAATTTCAGATTTGAAAATCAATCTAAAAAATTATAATGCTTCATATATTGAACATGGAAACAAGATTGAAAAATTTCATAAACAATTTCAAGGATTTAACGATGCTGCAAGTGTTTTTACAAAAGGTAAAAATTATTTAAATAAAATTATTGGAAACAATAAGGCTCATAAAAATAATTTTGGTATAGTAAGTCAAGGTAAAAAACCAAAATTTTATAATAACTATTTTGTTCCTAGTTCTATGATTAAGAACCTCTCCAAAATTATTTGTTTTCATTGTGGATAGTTAGGACACTATGCCAATAATTTCAACTTGTAAAACACTCAATTTTGTGAAGTCAAACATGTTTTTCTTTCAAAAAGTTTTTCAAAATTTAGTGTTTGATTTTATGTACAACACAAATATATTTGGGTTCTAAAATATTTAGTTTCTTATATTACTAGACCCAAGAGAATATGAGCACTAAAACAATTTCTTGTTTAATTTTCCTATGTAGAGAAAAAGGACTAAGAGAATCAATGAAATATGTTATATGGATAGTGGATTCTCAATACATATGAGTGGGTATTTCTCTAATTTTTACTCCTTATCAAAATTTTATGGATGCTATGTCACTTTTGGTGACAATTGTAAAGGAAAAATCATGAGAGTTAGATCAGTTGGCAATCCAAGCTCAGCACTCATCAACAAAGTTCTATATATGGAAGTTTTAAAGCAAAATCTGATAAGTATTTCACAAATTTTTTATGAAGGTTGTTTTGTTAATTTTTCTAATAATTAATTTTTAGTTTTTAAATTTAAGGCACCCAGAATTGAGAATGTCTATACTCTAGATATTAATTCATTGAGTAGAAAAAAAGTGAACTATTTGAAGGATGAAATAAATTAATCTTGGATTTAGTATAGAGTATTGAGACTTTATAATGTTTATTATTTGAGAAAATTGTCCAAAAATATCTTAGTTTCTAATTTACCTCAACTTAAATTGAATAAAAAGAAACAATGTGATGCATTCCAAATGGAAAAGCAACATAAGTAATCTTTTAAACCTATTAAATAGGATTTTAATTATATACCCCCAGAGATTATTCCTATGGATTTTTTGGGCCATCTAGAGTTACTAAAATACGAGGAATATATTTTTTTATGCGTTAGTTGATGAATTTTATATATTTACTTGGGTTTTATTTTTTAAGTGTTAAAAGTGAAACTCGTTCTATAAGTTTTTGTAAACTGTTTCAAAAGGAGAAAGATACCAAAATTATTACTTTGAGAAATGATCATGGAGGAGAATTTGAAAACCATGAGTTCAATTCCTATTGTTCAAAACATGATATCAAACATAATTTTTCTACCCTCAGGACACCTCAACATAATGGTGCTATAGATAGGAGGAATATGACTTTGTAAGAAATTTCTGGAACAATGTTATGTGAATATAACCCGATTACTCATTTTTGTGATGAATCTATGAATATAATAATTTATGTCATAAATAGAGTTATAATAAGACACATTTTGAAGAAAAAAATCTATAATATATAGAGTAATAGATATAAAAAATTTATATACTTTAACGTGTTTGGTTGAAAGGCTTATATTCTAAACACCAAGGATAATCTTGGTAAATTTGATCCAAAGGAAGATAAAGGAATATTCCTTGTCTAATATATTACTTCTAAGGCGTATAGAGTGTTGAATAAAAGTTCAAAGATTATTGAAGAATCAACTTATGTGAAATTCGATTAAAGTGATACTTTTGATCAAAAAACGACTCAAATTGTTGAGCTAAATGATTCTTTTGAAAACACAATACCGACACCTCTCTTTGAAAGTAAAAGGATAATTATTTGGAACTTGGTTTTCCAGAACCAAATCTTGAAAGTATGGATACTAGTGAACCTGAAAGTTTAATTCCTAGATAGTATAGAACCCTTAAGAACTATCTATTATAAATTGTTATAGGAATATTAGATGAAGTGATCAAAACTATAATGAGTTTAGGAAATATTATATAACTTTCATCCTTTTTATCTCAACTACAGCCTAAGACTATATAAGAAGCCTTAGTTAATGAGAGTTGGGTTTTAACAATTCAAGAGGAATTACAAAAGTTTAAGAGAAACAAGTTTTGTTAATTAGTTAATAGACCCTCTGACTATCCTGTTATAGGAAAAAATGGATTTTTAGAAATAAATAGGATAATCATGGTGTGATCACTAGGAATAAATATAGATTAGTTCACCTATAACTATATTAGATTCCATTATGATTATCCTAGATTATGCATCATATATGTATTAAAAATTATATCATATGTATGTAAAATCTAATTTCTTAAATGGTTTTCTTATTAAGTAAGTTTATGTTGAATAAACCCTAGTTTTGAAAATTATCATTTTACAAATTTTATTTTTAAACTTAACAAAGCTCTTTATGGCCTTAATCAAGCACCAATATCTTGGTATGAATGATTAAGTTATTTTATTTTATCAAATGAGTTTTTAGTAGGTAAGTAAGATCCTACTTTAGTTAAGAAAATTTCATCTTTAGATATTTTGATAATTTAGATATACGTTGATGATGTGATTTTTGGTTCTAAAAATAAAAAATTATGTAATGATTTCTTAAAACTCATGGAAAAATAATTTTAAATGAGCATGATGGGTGAGTTAAATTATTTTATAGGATTTAAGATTTATTAAAAAGACTTTGATAATATGATAATCACAGAAAATATATACTTGACATACATAAATTTTTTTTACTTGAAAGTGGTAAAGTACATACAACTCATATGAGTTCTAATGAAAATATTGACTTAGATGAAACTTGGAAACCATTTGAAAATAATATTTATAGAGGAATAATTGTAAGTTTATTATATTTGAATACTAGTTGACTAGAAATTATGTTTACATTATGTCTTTGTGATAGATTTCAAGAAAATCCTAAAGAATCTCATTTAAAATATTCTAAAAAGAATCTTAAGGTATTTAAAAGGAACAATTTATCTCTCATTATTTTTTCTTAAAACTTATGATTTGAATTTAACTTTATATTTAGATTCCAAATTTGGTGGTTGTAGACTATATAGGAAGAGTAACCCAAGGACCTTCCATTTTCTTTATAAATCTTTGGTATCCTGGTCTAGTAAGAAACAACACTCCATTTCATTATCTACTACTGAAGAAAAATATATTGCTGCTGGTAGTTTTTGTTCACAAGTATAATGGATGAAACACACATTAATAGATTTTTTTATTCAATTATAATCAAGTATTAATAAAATGTGATAACACTAATGCTATTAAAATTTCAAATAATTCAATATATCATTATATGATGAAGTATATAGACTTAATGCATCATTTCATGAGAGATCACGCTTAAAAAGGTGATATTACTCTTGAATTTATCTCTACTGAGAATTAGTTAGTAGATATTTTTACTAAACCCATTACATGTTATTTATTTGATTTTATCAAATTTAAATGAATTTAATTCATCGTATTTTTGTTGTTTTTAATTTATTATCTATTTATTAATGATATGTTTTTAATTCTTTATGGAAATTAATTTAGTGTATTATGTTTCACTATTTTAAATATTGAAGTTTTAGATAAAAAATGTTGTTTTAATTTATTTTTCTATTTAATTTTAATATTATTTAGTTTTCTTAGTCAGAATCAACCCCAAAACTAATCGGATATGTAAGCCCTTTGAAAATCGGGTCTATGATGTAAAACTTGATCGACCCTCAACCATTTTTTCATCTGTGTATACTCCTTCCTCCATAATATGAACTATCACACCTAACCTCTCGATTGTCTCTCTAACTTCAAATGACCCACCCAACATGGGAAAGTCTAAGAGAGGAGATGATGGAATATTTTCTTCTTCCAAGGAATCAAAAGGTAGTGGTGTGCCGTAAAGAGTTCTCACTAGGAAGGCAGTTGATTTAAGCTGGTTGAAGTATATAGAAATGATACTGAAGAAAGTGATTTAGTTTCAAGGTTTGGAGTTCATCTTTGATGAAAAAAATCCTGATTTTTATTTTAATAAGTGGTAAATTAGTTTTTGAGAAATGCTAAGTTTCTGTTCACTAGAACAAAGGATGTTGTTTGTCGAATGTTAATAGTATGGAATTTATGGTTTATTTTGTCAAGTTGGATAAGTTTTTTTATTATTACCATGAGGGGGAGTATAATTTACTCAAAATCTAGTTATAATAATTTCTTTAGGACCAAAGGAATTATTTAAGTTCATGTTTGGAACCTCCATCTTCAAGAAAAATCCCGTGAAGGATTTACCAGTTGAGTAGAAGGTTTTGCACAAGTTTTGTCAAAATAGGAAAGCCTAGAGAGCTTGAGAGATAGAGAAATTTCAATTTTAGGATATGTAATTATTATATTATCTGATCAAAAATATGAATCTCAACTTTATAAGGTATATGATGTGTTTTATGCATTACTAATACAAAGGAAGATGTAAATTATTATCCTTATAATAAGTTGTTCTCCATAGTTTTAAAGAATAAGGAAGTTTATTTAAATTAGGGAGAGGTAGTAAAATGATACAAAAGTAATACATTGTATATTTTTCTGTTGAAAACCAATGAGTAATTCTGGGAAACCAAATCAAATTCCATAGAGCCTGTTGGTAAGTAAGGTATGGTTAAAGGGGAGTCATCCCAAACCTCACCACCTAGGGATGTAACACCGATTGAGATAGTGTCTTCTATGGTAGTGAAAGAGTTAGAAGTATCCAGAATAGCGCCTCAGTTGCCAGAAATAAATTACACATTGGAAGAAGTTGTTCAAATACAAGGAGTAGTAGTATATGGGGTTTTCAAATATGCTAAATTTATTCAGTAAGTGGATCCAGTTGTTGAGACAAATTTTCTTATTCCTGAAGAGAGACCAGTTGAGACTGTGCCTAGTGTTTCTAGTGTCGAAGTTAGAGATGAAGCTGTAGTGGAGCATCTAATAGTGGATCAAATTCTTCCTTGCTCACCTACTAATAGAGATAGATCTAGGGATGTGGTTATGGATAAAAATGAAAATTCTCATACACCACTTATATCATCACTACCTCTGACGTATGAGGATGAACCCAAGGTTAGTAAGATTTCATAATGTTTTGAAATGAAATCATTTTAATCTTCTCTTTTGATTTATTTTGATAATATTATAGGATATTATAATGATTTAAAAATTATATAATGTCATATAAGTATGAGATTAGATAAATCAAGGAGAAATATATTTGAAAATTTGATTTTGACATGTTGGTTGAGATTATGGAAACCCAAACTGATTTGATCAAGTATTTTTAGATATTTACACCTATTCAATAAGATAATTTGGAAGTTCCAAGGATCTTGAGAAAATGAAAGATCTATTAAGAGATATGAAATATGTCTTTCATAATAAGTCATAATTTAATAAAATTAGAGCGATGGTTGCATCTCAAAGTGATCTATTTCAAAATCTTCTACTGATTCAATCTATATGTATCAAGAATTTCTTGATGAGGTTGAATCCTTTAGGATAGAGATAAATGAAATCATACACACTTTATTAAGTGTAGTGGTAATTTAGTTTTAATTAATTAATATGTTTCAACTAACTAGAATAATTTCTACCTCAACAGTCTTAATTGTTTTTGATTTTTACAATGGACTAGATCAAATGCTCTTAGAGTTGAATTTCGTGTCCTCATAGATTCTATCCCTATAGTGTGATATTTTTACACCAAATTTAATGAAATAGTTTAATAAAGATATTTTTGTTGAATTATAAGATAACTGAGAAGCTATTAGGAAACTTGGTATAGGAACTAGTAGGTCCTCAAATAAACTAGTTGTTTTTATAATGAATCTGATGGAAAGTTGAAAAAGATCCTATATGTTTAAAAAGATATTTAGGGTATGTTTTTTAGATATCTTGGTCCAGTATCTAGAAATAATCAATTTTTTTAATCTAGTTATTCAAGGTTTATCAGGAAGTTCAAGGGATATATTCAGAATCTTCAGAAGAGGAATCAAGTGCATAATCTGTAGAACCGCCCACTCTACAAGTTTCTATTATAGGAAATGATTTTGTTCTCTATAGAAATCCAAGGCCTATTCCTTCTATCTAACCATCACCTTTTCCAGTTTCTCTTATCCATATGGTATTTATTTATACTTTTAGTGTTTCATTTCATCAACCTAAACATGATGCTATTCAAGATGTGGTCAAATGTTTAATAGATTAAGTGAGAAATATGGATAAAAAGATGTAATATTTAAATGAAATAATTATTGTCAGGAAATATTTATAGACTGGATTATGAATAAGCTATTAGTGTAAATTCCCTCTAGTCCATCTACTATTGAACTTTCCCCCTTGCTCAGTGCACCTTTTAGTTTCTCCTCTGGTTAGCTTGAATTGCTCAATGGGATCCTTAGAAATTGTCTTTTCTCTATTTCTAAAATGCATAGATAAGAATAAATGCTTATTCTTATGTTTTTAAAGTCAGATATAATCATGAGAATCAACATGAATTAAATCAATTTGCATCATGTAATATAAAGAATGAATCTATGCCCTACTAATCCATATACTTTCAAAGGAACCAGACAGAAAGTGGATTCTATTTATGATCCATCCCCGATCTATCAAAAAGAGAAAGCCAAGGTGGATGATTTTTTCGATACTAAGAATTTTGGAGAAGAAACCTCATCCTATAAACCTTTAAAGAGAGTGCATTTTCTTCCTTATGGTTCTTGTAGTTTTTATACAACTCAAGATCATATTTAAAATGTTTTTGGTCAGCATTATCAACATCCACAAGTAAAATCTTCTATTGGATCATAAAGTGGAGATTATATAGAGATAGGGAAGGAAATTATGCCTTCACCAATGGAAAATCCAACTATCTCTAAAATCAAAGCTACCTTCAAGATACCTCCACCCAAACACCTTCTCAGTCTGACCCTGTACATAAGCATGGGTCTTCTGAATGATATGTTTTATTTATGTTTTTTGGGTGTTGAGTGAATATATTTTTTGTACACATATTGAAAATTAATGAAAGTACTATTTATCATTCCTTATGTATTTATTAGTGATTTTTATTATCTAATTATCTTTATCTATTTATTATATTTTTCTTAATTATTTTTTTAATATAATGTTTTTAATATCTTTATTTTGTTAAATGAATTCCATTATTTCCCTAATTTCAAATTAAAATTTAGCACTATTATTAAATATTTTATTACTCTAAGTGCTACAATAAGAGTTTTTCCTTATATTTTTCCTACCTTTTTAATGAGATAGAAAGGGTAGAACTTTACCAAAATGTCACATTAAGGGGGATATCCCAAATGTTACATTAAGAGGGAGGAATGATGGTGAAACAATAAAATTTTAAAATCCATATATATTATGTAGTTTTAGGAAAAATCATTTTAAACTTTTTAAAATTTCATGTTTAATGATTTATGGGTTTTATGATTATCAAAAAGGGGGAGGTTGTTGGATTACTAATGTTGTTCCAACATATCCCATGTACTTTATGTTTTTATGATCTCAAATACCCCTTTAAATATTATTAATGTTTTTATAAGTTTGATCATCAGGTTTTATCACTATTTTAAGAGTGTCATCTATTAAAATCATTAAATCTACAATTTTGGATGTTATGGATACTTTTTATGAAATTTTTCTATGCTTAGAAAAATCAGGTACGTGAGGCATCTAGCTACATGGAGAATCAAAAACATTGAGCATTCAACTACGTCAATTTCATATGTGAAGGATTCACCTTCATGGAATGACTATGTCACAAAAACACCTACATAGAAGTCACCTACATCAAAAAATCACCTACGTGAGCAATCAATTATATAGATTAATCAACTACTCAAATAAGTTTTGTGGAGTAATTAGCTATATAAATCAGATACATGGTGAAATTGGATACATGATTCCAAATTTCTACATAATTGAAATCAACTATGTCAAATTTGGCTATGTGAAACAATTCAGCTACATGGAAAAATTGGCTATGTGAAGTAAAAAACCTACATAAAGTAGATCGACTATGTGATGAAGGCCTATATAAATTTTTCTATATAGATAATTCAGATACATGATAATGAATGGCTTTTTGGATCAATTTGGATATGTGAATTCAAATATTAATAATTCAGCTATGTGGGATCTGCAATCGACTACATCATGCTGCAACCTATATTTATTACCATTGAAGCACTTGAGTGAGATTTTAATGCTTTCATGAATTCTTAAAATCCCGGATTAAGTCTTTATGGTAAAAATTATTGTAATGAGAAGAAATTACTGAGAAACGAAATAAGTACAAGGATAATTTAGTGGAAAATATTGTTTCTGAGGTATTTCTAAGTAAATGATGTGTGTTTTTAAATAAAGAGTTGCGAATTTTATAGATCCTTTATAGTGAAATAAAAACAGAAGTTTTTCATGTATTTAAAAAGTGTTTTAAAGTAAGAAGAGACATATTAAAGAGAACAGAAGTTACTACTCATCTATCCAAGAAATATCTCTCTCTCTCTCAAATCTCCTTTACGTTTCTTTGTTTTACATGAGAAGAAGAAGTTTTATGATCTATATCTATGTGATATTGATCATCTTTGTTGTGTTCATAAGACCCTCCTTGAGCTATTGTTCATTCTTATTATCTATCATGAAGATCTATTCTTTCTGTCAGTTGTATTTTATAATGGTATGTTCAATCTTCAAACACTATGTTTTCTATTTTTTATTTTAAAGGTTTATATAAAAATAACCTTAAAGGATGTTGGATATTAATCCTTCATGATTCCTTGTTGAAATATCCTATTCCATTATAAAAAATATTAACTTCTTTCAATAAACTATTCAGTCCTTTAAGAAAGGAGTGAGAGTCCCCATTAAAATATTTGTTCTAGTGAAAGTCACCAAAATCATGGATGAGAGTGTTAGTAGAGTGAACATGAGGATTTATGTTCCTAAAACCACTATAAATATCTGTGCCTGATCTTTATTTTCTGTTATTTATTTTCTTCTACATGTTTTTGTTAATGAAAATATCAAAAGCTTTCATATCATCCAATAGGGTGGTTCTCTAAGAAAAGAAAAGTTAAAGAACTTAATTCTCCCCCTCTCGAGTCTTGGTATAGTCAATATATAACAATAAAAATGTTAGGACCCCCTCAATTGATTCATACCGTAAATTTATTGGGGAGTGATCTCACACAAATTTACCCTAAGATAGAATTGGTCACTTGAAACATAAAAGGGTTAGTCAAATCCTTAGAGACCTAAGAATAACCTACATACACTCATTATATGGATTATTTGGCTATGAAATAGAGAAATTTTATTCGATTTTAGATGGTCTAAATTAACAATAAGAGACTTATAAAAATTTAAATTATGATAATGGGTTAATCATAAGTTATTGTTAAGGGTGTATTAGATTAATTTCTTTTTATATTATTTCAATTTCATTAATTTAAGATGGGTTCATTCAAATGAATTAAAAACACCATCATCACTTACTAGTTTAATAACTACACAACCTAATACTAATCACCTATACACTTAGAGGATTGTTTTTCTTGGGAACTCCAAGGTAAAGGATTGTATTATCACTAAGAGAGTGCAGTGTTAAATTTCAATAAGGATGAAGGATTAAGTAAAAATCAAATGGAATTCCCAATTAAAATAAATGATTTTAAGTTAATGGAACATAAAATAACATTAATACCAACCCCTTTAAACTTCATTTGTATAAAACAATATGTGGTTTATCCCTATATTGATGAAAATCTATCAATGGAATATGGAATAAAACTCATGAGGGTAGAATTAAAGAAGTGAAAATATATGAAATAACAATCAATCCACCATTGTGTGATGATTTTCACAAAAATTTATTTGAATATATTAAAAACTTGAATAAATGGTATTAATGGGATATTAAGGATATAATAAAAGAAGAATA
The DNA here is from genome assembly GCA_963277665.1 of Viscum album. Taxonomy (NCBI): domain Eukaryota; kingdom Viridiplantae; phylum Streptophyta; class Magnoliopsida; order Santalales; family Viscaceae; genus Viscum; species Viscum album. The sequence goes on along the minus strand of OY728126.1, from coordinate 793,441,049 downwards.
ATAAAAAGTTTTTTATGAAACTAATGTGAATTAGAACAACTTACAAGAGAATAAATGTGATTACAATGAGAAATATGCAACACAACATTATAATGAAGTCACACAATACTTCCACATTAATCCTTAAAAAATACTATGTAAATAGGAATTTGAAGGGGCTTGGGTTGATCTACCCATAGTCAAGGTATTCTCACTTGAGTATGGTATGCCTATGGTGGTGGAAATATTGTGGAATTTAAAATTTTCCACCCTTGATTTAAAATATGATCCAGCTAGCATTCCTTTGATAGATGCTCCAAAAAGTGCTTCTAGATAGATAAATTTGGATGAGACATAGAAGAAAAAATTTAAGGTCCGGATTTAGTCTAAAATTATATGAAATTTAATCTCAATTGAGTTTTTATATTCATAGATATGATTGAAATGGTGGGATGACATCCTAAACTGTAGAATTTGGTCTAGAATTTCTTATTAAACATGGACCACCTAGAAATCCCTTAAAACCTCAAAATTATCTCTGGAAATAGTTGAATTAATTTTTTTTCATGATTTAATATATCAAAATATTAAATTTTATCATCATTGTTCCTATATCATTAATGATATAGTGGATATAGTGGATTGGTGTCTAGTTTAATTCATCTAGAATTTTCTGGGTTCAAGGCCAAAGTTGAGTGCCTTCCAATGTGAATCTCATAGTGCTCTAAAATTAATAAGTGTTACCAATGAAACAAGACACCTAAAAATGAAATATGAAATTTAAATAAATACCATTGGGTGGTTAAAAATGTGTCTCAAAATGTACCAAGTAAAAGTCACTTAAAGAAATAATTACAATCATGATATAAAATAATGTTCAAATTATAAAATATACTTAACACCCTAAGAATTTAAAAGAGGAACATCATGTTCGATAAAATATATGACACAAAAAAAATATTATAATAGAATGTGACACCTCAAGACTTTATGATATATTTCTTTTTAAATAAATTCAATCACTTCGATAACTTAGGATGCACGCAACATCGAGTTTAAACAAAATACGATACTCTATTAAAATATAAATATTTGAGAACGATCATTATAAGCTAGATATTAAGTTTTATGGTATGAATATGATTAACTAAATTATGAAAATTATATGGTTTTGACGTCTATAAAATAAATTAAATGGTTATCTATTTATTTGATATAAAATAAGTACCATTTGAAAGAAAAAGAAATGTTTTCTGAAAAAATTAATTTTTTCTAAAAGGTGGATTAATTGTGATTTGAACACATAATTTAAAATTAATTTTTACCACTTTTATAAAATTTATTTAAAAAAATTAAACTTCTTTTTTTAAATCTATATATCAATATTATCTTTGGGTTAATTTTTGATAATTTTCTGAAGAGATTAATTTTTTTGATGAATATTGAAAAACATTTATTTTTTATGAAAATACATTTCCATTTAAATAATTTTAAATGTTAAATTATGTTTTAAATATTTTTTAAAGTAAATTTATTTAAATTAAATTATAATTTAACTATTTTTTTTAATTGGAATCAATTTCATATTGAATTATAATATAAAAACTTTTTAAACTTTTGAAAATTTTTCTTTAGAAAAACCATTTTTTGACGCGCCTATGGGATTAATTTTAAATTAAATTATACCAATTATATGAATTTAATTTGAAAAAATAGATTCCATATTTGGAATAAAAATAATTTATATTATTTAATAATATCAACTTAAATTTTACCATAATGAATACTGAAAATAGTAAAAATTAAGTACTACGATTAAGGTAAAAATGAGTTTACTAGGTGTAGGGGGGGTGTTAAACTAAGAAGATAAATGTTATAAATGAACTAAAATTTGTCCAAAGAAAATGTTATGGGCATATTTTGACCGTATTATCTACAAATTTTTATAATGATACATCTTTATCCATTTTTCATGTGAAAAATCTGGGTACACTTTATTATTTTCAAAAGTTCGATGTGTGTCCTCTCCTCCACTTATAAAATGACACCCCTATCCTACCCTATTAATGCTTATAAAAAACTTTTTCTAGGACAATAAATTCCCAAATATATTCCATAATTCCATCCCCACATCCTCAAGGAATTATTTTGATTAGGAAACCCTCCTAAGAAGGGTTTAGATATAAACCTAAAGGGGTTCTCCGAAGAAAAGGCTAAATTCTTTACATGAGTATTGGTTTTATTAATTATTACAACTATTTAAAATCTTATTAAAATATGATTATATAATAACACTGGTATATATAATATAATGATATGTTATTATCTTAATGTAGTAATCTATATCCATCTCCATTTCCATCAAATGGAAATTGAAACCATCGATCATGTGTACGATGAACTATCACCTCGTGAATCGATGCAATACAATTTCCATTACCACATTTCAAGGCTTAATATAATGATTAATATAATATATTTATAATATATTTATGAAATTATTACACTTATTTAATAATTATATTACATATATCTTCTTAATTTACATTCCATGGGGGGATATGATAATGTCGCTTGTGTGTACGGTGGACTACTGCCTCACGAAGTGATGTGATTCATTTTTCACTTATGTTTTACATGGAAGGTAGTAAGGATAAAATTAATGATTTTATGTGATATATATAACCTAAAAATACTTTTTTAAATATAATATTATTTCTAAATTTTCACCTTTTAATCCTTTGTATAATAATAACATCGCTCGTGCATATGTGTGGACTATCACCTCCACATAGTGATGTGAAATGTTTTTCATTTTAATTTTACATAGATAGTAACAAGGATGTATTTTATTAATATAAATGATATAAATAAAATAATAATTATTATATAAAGTTTAATTAATATTTATTTTCATTATTTTCTATCCATTAATAAAATGAAAACAACATTCATGCGTACGTACGACCTGCCGCATCCATGAATGGTGTAATGAATTTTCTATATTTAAATTTTATAAGATTACTATAAATACATATATAATGAATATATATGATATTTATATCATTTTTAAAATTATTTATATTATTGAACTATGATCAATGTAAAATGAAAAAAATCACTAAACCAAAACATACAAGAAAAACGAAGCAATTATCACTCAAAATAGTGATTTTAACAAAGAATTGCTAATAAATGAGTGATAAAAGACTATAAGTAAATCATATATGGTATGATATATATAAGTATGTTTTTATAATAGATTTATAATCGACCTATATTTATTATATAGGAGGTTCATACACATATTAAGGAATTCGAACATGAGTTAAGGGTTTCTAGTCTCAATTTTACTTTCGTGTGACATATTCCATATTCACCTCTTATTATTTTGTATGTGTATATACTGGATATTTTAAAATTTTATATCAAGAAAATATTTATATCCATGGTATTTAATATTTCATTTGATATTATTCCTTTTATGAGGCTTACGATTCAAAAGTTTCCAAAGTGGTAATTGATTTATGATCCAATCTCATTTTAATCAGGATTGTTTATACTTGAATTTCCATTGAAGGAAATTATTTTATAATTGTATAATAAATTAATTTAATTTTCTTATCCAATGGTTAGTCATGAATTTTTCAAGTAATAGTACCATATTCCTCTCTTTTGTACTTAAAATGATTGATAAAATGTTTTTAATAAAATCTGACTTCATTTCTCTCTTTGATTGAAAATAATTTTTCTTCCAAATCCATGTTTTATAAAAATGTTTTCAAAAATGTTTTTAACATAACCAAATGGGTTATTAAATACATTTTTAAACATGTTTTAATTTTTACAAATTGTTTTTAAAGGAATCATCATGCCATTTTCCAAACATGATTTGTTTGGATTTTATCAAAAATTTGGAAGGAATATTTGTTTTAATGTGTACAACATGAATAGAATTCACCACTGTCATGACCAATAAATGTTTTAGAAATTATTTTTTAATTTTAAAAGGAAAATTTCAAACAAAATTATTTTCAAAATATATTGTGAACTTTTAGTTTTAAAATACTATCAAAGTGAAAAGGTTATTTTCCTCAAGATTATTTTTAATGAAATTTTATGGAATTTCTATGCATCAATGACATCAAAAATTTATTATACTTATGGTAAACTAGGGATATATTATATTGATATCATCCTTATTCTTTATTTGGATGGGTTGTAATCATTTTTATAGGTGATGTACAATTTTATTACCATTTACTATATTACTATGGATGGTTAATGATTATATTTATTTAATTGGGTTAAACATTTACATTTTATATGTTAGTTTTTCAATAAGAATTTTTATATTGATTATGTTTCACCCCTTTCATATAAGAAATGAATTGGAATTATTAAGTGAAGGGTGGAGCCCGGTTATAGGTAACCCCTCGATGTATCGATAGGTCTCATGAGAAAAATCAGTTGGCCAAATCAGATGTGGTTTTACTTATAGTTTTTAACTATATTTTAAAAGGTATTGATTGTATGTTTTAGAAGTCTGAAATTACGCATTCAATTATTATATTAGTTTTTTATGTCCATGTGATTATTCTATTAGTTAGAATATCTATAGATAAGTTTAAACCTCATATGATTATTTATATGGATTTATTTGGTCATTCTTTAGTCCTAACATATTATTCTGAAGTTATTGTTTAAATGATATTTGTTTTAGTTGTTTACCTTTACATATTTATTATGATTATTTATTATTGACAACTTCCTTTGTATGCATACCCTTACTAAGCTTTTGAGTTCACCCCTTTCTTATGTTTTATTTTTCATATAATACCAAGAAGTGTTTTGTGATTGATATATAGGGATACACTAAGGGGGAATATTATAATTCTCAAAGAAAATACTTTGTGTATATTTTTTAAAATGTAATATGAATTTAAAGTATGTATCTATTTTACCAAGTCTGTTAAGCTATTCAGTCCTTTAAGATACGATTCCATGTATCTTATGATAATATAATAAAGTAACCACTAACTTTGGGATACTTGGGTTGGGGTTTTTACAGTTGGTATCAAAGGAATTTTAGTATAAAAATTTGGAACTAGATTTAGAAAAACATAGATTAGGTAACCTAACCCTATGATAGACTTTGAGGATTAGTATATTAGAACATAGTAGAGTTTTTATAATGAAGATATTATGTGGTTTTTTCTAGAAATACATACCTGTATGGATACTACATATGGAAATGGTTTTGGCATAGTTTTACCTAAGGTTAATAATTCTGAAAAGGGTGTATTGGGATTTGAGTCAATCATCACCTGGTGCATGAAAACAGGTCTTACTATGCACTTGGTTTGAATCTCTTAGGGGATATTCTTATGATAATTCACATTTTCTCTATAAACCATTATGAAGGATTTGAAAATATTTTTTTAATTTGAAAACCTTCACAAAAAAATAATGTTCATGATTATGAGATTAACTATGCATAAAATTTTCAATTTATAAGTATTTCACTAAATTTGAGATTATACATTATATTTTATAATTTTATGATATAATATAGTGTATACCATTTTTTAGAAATGGAATATAGTGGAAGGAATGAGAACCATATCAATGCACATACTCTATGTAGGGATTACCCTCTCAGAAAAGATAATGAAGCTGGATTTAGAGCTAAAACTGGAACATATCAAATTATAACCATATTGGAAAAAATAACTTAAGTTTATGACCAATAACCTTTCCTATATGTAGCATCATGCTGATCCACCACATGGTGTAAAATTTTTAGATTGCTTCATGCATCGACAACCTCCATTATTCAATGGGACCAGAAAATTCTATTTAGATAAGAAATGGATAGGTTCCCTAGAGAAGATATTTCTCACTTTGGGAAGTAATTAATGGGACAAATTTATCATGGTAATTTATCATTTCTCAGGGGATGAAGATCAATAGTGGACATTGATTCAAAATAATTATGATGAAGAAGAAATAAAAAGCATGGAATGGAAAAATTTTAAGGTACTATTCTTGGAAAAATATTTTCCTTGTGAGTAACGAGTAGGTATAGAGATATAATTCCTAATTATTAGAAAAAAGTGAGACAAAATTGGTTCTAAGTAAGATTTTTTTTACAAGGATATAAAGGAATTATATGAACTATATACACAATCCAAACAACAATATTAATAGTTTATCTGATGGGTTAAAGTCAGTTCTTCAAAGGGAACTAGTCTCCCAAACCTCCCTATCATATGAGAAAAAATATCATGTACTATCAGGGTAAATAAATAATTCTACAAGTATTAGGGATTATAATGGAAGAAAGAGAATAAGAGGATAATAGAGAAAAAGATGGATAAACGGAAGAAGAGAAATAAGGATTTTCCCACATCTGATAATTATAGAAATAAACACCCTAGTACTTTCTTGAAGGGAATGAAAGTTCACAAAAAGTGTGGATAGAATCACCACTATGATCATGATTTAAATTTAAAGAAAGAAGTTTTTAATGTTCAATGCTTCAACTATAAGAATATGTGACAATATGCAAATTAACTCCCCAAGCATCAAGGTAATATACCTCAGAAGAATCTAAGGGATCATGGTCAATATTATGCTATTAATAAATCCAATGTAGAATTATTAAATTGATTGTGTATTTGGATTTAATAATGATGTTAAAAAATTACTTTATTATTGATATTCTCAAAAATTATAAGGATTGTATGATAGTGGTTTTTCTCTAAGGATTTGAAGACACATGTTGAATGAAATCAAGAAAAGTGATTCAGTGTCAAGTTGCATTTTCTATAAAACACATGATCGAGGGAAGATAACCCTTAATATGTGATCTATGTTGAGATAATAATGATAAAGGATAGTTTTATGGGATAATATTGGTGACCATGAAATTGGTTAGTGATTTTATGGTTCATGTTATCTTTGTTTGAGTTTACTACATGTTTGGATTTATGAAATATATTCAACAACCTGATATTTTATTTTTGGAAGCATGCATATTTTAATTAAGATTTTATGGTGATCAACATATTCAAATATTTTCAATGTGACATTAAGAGACACTTTATATTTTTTGGGGAATATAATGTTGATTTAGTGACCTTCCTTCTAAATTTTTTGACATTGAATTTGGTCAGGCATATTTTGGATGAGTCTTATGGTTAACCATTTATGAAAAGGATTAAGTTGAATTTTGGGATTAAATATTTATGTATTATAGATAAATGTATTATATTGGATAAATTATTATAACTATTTTTTTAGTAAAGACACGAGGAGTATATTGTTACTCTTTTATGGATCTTGTAATACGTTAAAAGTTAATTTTAGTGTTTTATAATTGAAAAAAAATCATCTTGGATATTCATTTCTTACAGTAAGAAATGAAATGGAAATTGACCAAAGCACAATCAAAGGATGAAATTATAAGTATATTTTTTTGTGTTCTCTACATAATAGTAAAATAATCCCTCAACTCTAGGTAAAAGATATCGAGATAAAAATTTTGTATTGTTATATTCATTTCTGTTGAATCAGTGGACGTTTAGCTCATCATAGATTTATGGTTTTTTGGTGGTTAAAATTATCATGATTATGTTCTCTATCACTTTATATTAATCCTTAGGTGTTAGTATTCTCTCCCACATTCATGATTTTATTTCCCACCAATGTTATCTTACTTAGAAACCTAATAATGTGTTATTCTGGATGAACTTAATACTTCCCAATGTTTTTTATCAAGTGGATATTTTATTAACCATTCTCATGATATGGAATATGAAGAAGGATATTTTCAAATGTCAACCCCTTGATTATTGAGAGTAAGATTAAATTATGAGGATGAAATTTATTTAAGGGGGGGGGGTAGAATGTAATGCCCTGAGATTTTAAAAGAGGAACATCATGTTTGATATCATATATGTCAAGAAAGAAAAATATTATAATAGAGTGTAACAACCCTAGAATTTATGATATATTTATTTTAGATAAATTCAATCTCTTCGATAGCTTGTGATTCTTGTAACAATGGGTTTAAAAAAAACACAATACTATATTAATATATTATTATTTAAACATGACCATTATAACCTAACCATTAAGTTGAAGGGTATGAATAGGAATAAATAAATTATGAATATTATATGGTTTATAAATATATAAAATAAATTCAATGGTTATCTATTTATTATAAAATAAAAACTATTTTAAAGAAAAATAATGTTTTCTAAAAAACTATATTTTTCTAAAAGGTGATTTAGTCGTGATTTGCGCACATAATTTAAAATTATTTTTTAACAATTTTAAAAAATTTATAGAAAAAAATAAAATTAATCTTTGAAATATACATATCAAAATTATCTTTGGGCTAATTTTTTAAAATTTTATGAAAAGATTAATTTTTTTGATGAATAGTGAATAATACTATTTTTTATTGAAAACGGCCTTTTTGTTTAAATTATTTACAAAGTTAAATTTTGTTTAAAATATGTTTTAAAGTACATTTAGTTCAATTATATTACAATTTAACTAATTTAGTTCATTTTAATTAATACAATATTTAATTATAATATAATGTTTTTGTAAATATTTGAAAGTTTTTCTTTGGAAAAACCATTTTTTCGATGTCTCTGTAGGTTTAATTTTAAATTTAATTATGCCACTTTTATGAATTGAATTTTGAAAAATGGATTTCATATTTGGAATCAGAATTATTTATATTATTTAATAAGTTCAAATTAAATTTTTATCATAATAAATAGTGAAAAAAGTAAAAATTAATTACAGCGGTTATGGTGAAAACGGGTTTACCAGGGGTAAAACAAGAAAGATAAGGAATAAAAATGACCTAAAATTTGTCCAATTCCAATTTTTTGTCCATATAAAAACCTTATAATCTCTAAGGTTTGATAGTGATTCATTTTTGATCCTTTTGGCATGTGGAAAATGTGGGTACACTTTATTCTTTTTAAAAATTCCATTCGTGTCCTCTCCCCCACTTATAAAAGACCACACCCTCTCCCTCCTATTCACATGTTCAATACCATTTCATTCATCCAATAACTAGAAAAATATCTTAATTAATTATCTCCCCATATCAAATATTCCTTATTTTTGTTAGTAAACCCTTATAAGAAGTCTTTAGGTATAAATCTAAAGGGTTTCTCTAAAGAAGAGGTAAAATTATTAACGTGCATATTTGTTTTATTTCTTCTTCCAAATCGTACAAATATTCTATAACTATGGTAATATAATAAAAAAATTATCTAATATATAATTTTATTTTATTATTTTAATGTAATAACCTATATCCTTCTCCACTTCCATCAAATAGAAAATAAAATCACATATCATGTGTATGGTAGACTACCGCCTCCCAAACAGATGTAATTTGTTTTCCATCACCAAATTTTAAGGCTGGATATAATGGTGTATTTAAATTATTTATATAATATTTATGAAATTATTATACTTCTATAAATATGATATTAAATATACCTTCTTACTTTATTTTCTATGGGGGATACGATAACGACGCTCATGTGTATGGCGGATTACCACCTCGCGAAGCGATGTGATTTATTTTTTACTTAGGATTTACATGGAAGATATAAAGGATAAATTTAAGGAATATATGTTATATTTATTACATAAAAATAATTATAAAAATATAATATCACATCTAACTTGTCACCTTCCATTCCGTTGAAAAAAATAACGTCACTCACGCATAAATGTGGACCACCACCACCACATATCGATGCAAAATGTTTGTCAATTTATTTTTACATGGATATTAATAAATAAATAATTGATTAATATAAATTATATATACAACATAATAGTTTTTCTTTAATGGTTAATAAATATTTATTTACTTTTCATACTATTATTTGATAAATTGGAAACAATGTTTATGCATATGTCCAACCTACTATCTTCATGATTGGTGTAATGCATTTTCTATATTTAAATTTTATAGGATAACTATAAATAAATATATATTATATTTATATCATGTTTAAATTTTTTATATGTTTTAACCATGATCAATGTAAAATAACTAATTTATCAAACCAAAATATACATGAAAAATGAAGCAATTATCACCTAAAATAGTGATTTTAACAAAGAATTGCTAATAAATGAGTGATAAAAGGATATAATTAAATAATATATGGTATGATATATATTATTATGGTTATTTAATTTAATAATAATAAACCTATATTTATTATACCATATTTTCATATACATACGAAGGAATTTGAAGCTGAGGTAAGGGTTTCTTGTCTCACCTTCACTTCTATGAACCATATTCTATATTCACCACTTATTTCTTTGTATGGTGTATATACTGAGCCTTTTTATATTTCATATCATGAATCTATTTCTATTAATTATATTTAATACCTCATTTTATGTTATTCCTTTCATGGGGCTTATGATTCAAAAGTTTCCAAAGTGGTAAGAGATTTATTTTCTAATCTAATTTTAATCAGGATTGCTTATACTCGAATTTCCATTAATGGAAATAATTTGATAATTGTATAATAAAACCATTTAATTTTGTTCTCCTATGGTTATTCTTGATTTTTTCAAGTAGTAGTACCATATTACTCTCTTTGGAACTTAAAATGATTGAGTAAATGTTTTTAATAAAATCCAACTTCATTTATCTCTTTAGTTAAAAATCATTTTTCTTCCAAATCCATGTTTCCTAAAAATGTTTTGAAAAACTTTTTTAACATTATCTAAATGATTTAGTAAATAAATTTTTACCCATGTTTGAATTTTTACAATTTTTTTAAAGGAATCTTCATGTTGTTTTCAAAAAAGGTTCATTTGATTTTATCGAAAATGTGAAAGGAATATCTATTTTAACATGTATGGAATGAATTTTGTTTACCACCATTAGGGCCAATAAATGTTTTAAAACTTATATTATAAGCTTAATAGGTTATTTTAAATTATTTTTTGGAACTTTTAGTTTTAAAATATTTTCAAAGTGAAAAGGATATTTCCTCAATAATATTTTAATAAATTTTTATGGTATTTCTATTCATCAACGACATCAAAAATTTATTTTAATTATCATATACTAGGGATATATTGCATTGATATCATCCTTATTATTTATTTGGATGGTTTATGATCAGTTTGATGAAGGATGTATAATTGTATTACCATTAACCATATTATTCTAGATGGTTTATGATTATGTTTATTTGATTGGGGTAAGTATTAACATTTTATATATTTGCTTTTTAATGTAAATGTTTATGTTTATTATGTTTCACAAATTTCATATGTGGAATAATTTAGACATATTAAGTGATGGGTGGGGCCCGATTATAGATATCCCCTTGATGCATCGACATGTATCATAAGATAAATCAATTGTCCAAATCAAATGGGGTTTTACCCATAACTTTAAACTATCTTGGGAAAGTTCTTGATTGTATGTTTTAAATGTTTGATATTATGCATTCTATCATTATTAAATCAATTATTGATTTCCATGTGATTATTTTATAATTTATAATATACTTGGATAAGTTTTAAGCTCATGTGATTATTTATATGGATTTATTTGATCGTCCTTTATTCCTGGAATATTATGATCATATTATTGTTTAAATGGAATGTGTTTAAGTTATTTACCTTTTCATAGTGATTATGCTTATTTATTCATGATAGATTCCACTATATGAATACCCTTACTGAGAATCTTAGCTCACCTATTTATTATGTTTTATTTTCCCCAGGATACCAGTAAGTGTTTTGTAATTGATATACATGGATACACTAAGGGGAATAATGACATTCTCAAAGAAAATATTTTTTCTATTTTATGTTTTAAAATGTAATGCGAACTTCAAGTATGTATATAGTTTATAAACACCACTAAATTATTGGGTCCTTTAGGATGTGACTCCTTATATCTTATGACAATTTAATAAAGTAACCACTAACTTTGGGATACTTGGGTTGGGGTCTTTACAATTGGTATCATAGAAAGTTTAGTAGAAAACTTGGGAACTATATTTAGGAAAATATAGATTAGGGAACATAACCCTATGATAGACTTGGAGGATAAGCATAGAATAACATCCTAAAGTTTTTGCAAGGAAGAGAATATATGGTTTTTCCTAGAAATATATCCCTGTCTAGATACTAAAATTAGATGTGGTTCTGCCACAGTTATACCTAGGGGTAATAACTCTGAAAAGGGTGTATTCAGATTTGATTCAATCATCACCTAGTATATGAAAATGGGACTTACTAAGCACCTGGTTTGACACTACCAGAGTATATTCTTGGGATAATTCACATTTTCTTGTAAACCATTATGGAGGATTTGATTTTTTTTATAATTTGAAAAATTTCATAAAAAATAATCTTTATGATTATGAGATTAACTATGTAATTTTTTTTTAATTTATAAGTATCTCACTAGTTTTGGAATTATAAATTATGTTTCATAATTTTATTATCTAATCTAGTGTATTCCATTGTGTTTAAATGACACCTAGTGGAAAGAATGAGAACCGTATCAATGCACATACTCTATGTAGGGATTTCCACCTTGGGGAAAGATAATGAAGTTGGAGCTGGAGATACAACTATAACTGATCAAATTATTACCATATTAGGGAAATTGACTTAGGTTATTAGTAATAACCATACCTGTATAAAGAAAATTACTGATCCAACTCATGATGTAATAATGGTAGACCACTTCATGTGTTAGCAACCTCCATCATTCAATAGAACTATAAATCATTTTATAGTTCAAAAATGGAAAAGTTCCTTAGAGAAGATATGTATCACTTTGTGAATAAATGAAAGGGAGAAAGTTTTCATGATAGTTTATTATCTTTAAAGGGATTAAAATTAATGGTGGAGATTAATTCAAAAGACTAAGGATAAAGAAGAAATATCAATCACAGAGTATAAGGATTTTAAGGTACTCTTCTTGGAAAAACATTTACCTTATGAGTAATGATGGGATTTGGATAGAAAATTCACGAGTCTTAGAAAAAAGGAATATAAAAGTACGAAGATAACTTTATAGGGTTTTTAAGGCATTCTACATACTATATATATTATTCAAATAGTAAGATTTGTTTTTTTGATGGCTTAAAGCCAGTTATTAGAATGAAACTAGCCTCCCAAACCTTCCCATCATACGAGGACATAGTATCATGTGTTATAAAGATATAAAAAAATTATCCAAGTATTATGGATTCAAAGGGAATAAAGGGAAGAAGAGGATGGTACTGAAAAAGACAAATAAATGGAATAAGTGAATGAAGGATTTCCCTATATGTGATAATTGTGGAAAGAAACACCCAGGTAATTTCTTGTAAAGAATAAGAGTTTTATACAAGTGTAGAGATAAATGACACCATGCTTATGATTTTAAGTGAAGGAAAGAAGTTTTAAATGTTCAATGCTTCAACTGTATGAAGATATGGAACTATGAAAAAAAATTCCCCAATTTTTAAGGGAATATACCTCAAGAGAAGCTAAGGGATTAAGGTCAAGATTATACTATTAATACAGCCGAAGTAGAATGATTAATGTTCTTGTATATTTGGATTCAATAATTATATTTTAGAAGTATTTTATCAATTATATTCATGAAATGTATATAGATTATACTGAAGTGGTTTTTCTATAAGGATTTAAAGACTTGTGTTGAATGATACCAAGTAAAGTGATTCAATAGAAAATTGATCATTCTAAAAAACACATGAATGAGGGAAAATAACCCTTAATATCTTTTCTATATTGATATAATAATGATAAATATATGTTTATGGGAGATTATTAGTGACCTTGAAATTGGTTAGTGATTTGATAGTTTATGTTATATTTGATAGAGTTTACTATATGTTTGGATTTATAGAATATATTAAACAAGATGAGATTTTATTTTTGGAAGCATGCATGTTTTCATTAAGGTTTTATAGTAATCAATATATTAAAATATTTTCAATGTTAAATAAATAGATACTTTATATTGTTTGAGTAATATAATGTCGATTTAGTGACCTTCATTATAAAATTTTGGAATTTGAATTTTGTTTGAAATTTTTTGGATGAGTCATAAGGCTAACCATTTATGAAATGGATTATGTTAAATTTTGGGAGTTACTATTGAGGTATTATAGATTAATGTATTATATTGGAAAACTTATGTTAACTATATTGGTTTTATTAAATACATAAGTAATAACTTGCTACTCTTTTATGGATCTTATGAACTATTAAAATTTAATTTTAGTGGTCCAGGCATAAAAAAATCATCTTGGATATTCATTTATTGGAGTAAAAAATGAAGTGAAAATTGATCAATGCACAACTAAAGGATGAAACTTTAAGTATATTTTTTTGGTGTTCTATATTATAATAGTAAAATATTCAATCAATTCCAGGAAAAAGATCTTGAGACAAAAATGTTGTCCTATTATATTCATTTTTTGAATAAATGGTCTTTTAACTCATAATATATTTATGGTTTTTTTGTGGTTAACCATCTCATGACCATGGTCTTTATCACTATATTTATCCTTGGGCATTAGTTTTCTCTTCCATGTCCATGTTTTCATTTCCCACCAATGATGTCGTACTTAAAAACCTAGTATTGTGTTATTCTGTATGAACTTCATACTTCTATTTATCTCTTATGAAGAGGATATTTTATTAACCCTTCTCATGATGTGGTATTTTAAGAATGGTATTTTCAAATTTCAAACCCTTGATTATCGAGATTAAGATTAAATTGAGAGTACTCAACATATTTAAGGGGTTAAAATGCAACACCTCAGGATTTTAAAATAGAAAGATCATGTTTGATATCATATTTGACATGAAGAACCAATATTATAAGAGAATGTAACACACTAAGACTTTATGATATATTTATTTTTAAATAAATTAAATAAATTAAATATCATGTGATTCACAAAACAACAGGTTTAATTGAAACATGATACTCTATTAAAATATTATAATTTAAACATGCCATTATAACCTAACTGTTAAGTTAGAGGGTGTGAATATGACTAAATAAATTGTAAATATTATATGGTTTTCACAAGTATAAAATTAATTCAATGATTATCTATTGATTATAAATAAAATAAGAACTATTTAAAAGAAAAATAAATGTTTTCTGAAAAACTATATTTTTCTAAAAGGCAATCTAGTTTCCCTTTGTGAAAAAAATTTAAAATTTATTTTTAAAAATTTTATAAAATTTATTTGAAAAAATAAAATTCATTTCTGAAGTCTAAATTTCAAAATTATCATTGGGTTATTTCTTGAGAATTTTTTGAAAAGATTAATTTTTTGATGAATAGTGAAAAATCTGATTTTTATTGAAAAACGCCTTTTTGTTTAAATTATTTAAAAAGTTAAATTATATTTTTAATGGTTTTAAATTAAAATTAGTTCAATTATATTACAATTTGACTAATTGAGGTCTTTAGAATCAATTTTAAATTTAATTTCTATATAAAAATGTTTTAAACTTTTGAAATTTTTTCTTTGGAAAATCCATTTTTCCAATGGTTCTGTGAGTTTAATTTTAAATTAATTTCTACCAATTATTTGAATTGAATTCGGAAAAATTGATTCCATATTTATAATAATATCAATTTATATTTTATATTAATGTTAAATAAATTTTGACCATAATGAACAGTGAACAGAGTAAAAACTAATTACCGTAGTTAAGATGAAAATGGGTCTACTGGGGGTTAAAATAAGAAGATAAGGGTTAAAAATGAAATAAAATTTTTCCAAAAACCATTTTATGGATGTATTTAGACCTTATAGACTATAAGGTTTGATAATGACTCATTTAAGCCTTTTTTCATGTGAAATATATAGGTAAACTTTATTTTGTTTTAAAATTTCCACATGTGACCTCCCCCACTTATAAAAGGCCACCCACTATCCTCTCCTCTTCACACTTCAAAAACCATTTGTTTTGACCAATACCTACCAAAATATCTTCCTTAATTATCCTACCATATCCTAGACTCCTTATTTTGATAAGGAAACCCTCATAAGATTTATTTCGGAATAAACCTAAAGGGGTTCTCCAAAGAAGAGGTAAAATTAATAATGTGCATATTTTTTTTAATTTTTTCTCTTAATAGATTAATAAAACTATCATATTCTATATACTTAGATGTTATTATATTAATTAAAAATACTATATCCATACATACTTTCATCAAATGGAAAATGAAATCTTCGATCGTGTGTAGGGCGGACTACTGCCCTGCGAATCGATTTAATTCATTTTTCACCAGCATCTTTCAAGGATAGATATAATTTAGTATTTAAAATATTTATATAATATTTATGAAATTATTATACTTATTTAATTATTATATCATATATACCTTCTTAATTTCCATTCGTTGGTGGTATATGATAACGTCGATCGTATGTACAACATACTACCGCCTCACGAAACAATGTGATTCATTTTTCATCTACGCTTTACATGGACGGTTGTACAGATAAATATAATGAATATATGGTATATTAATATCCTAACCATACTTTTATAAATATAATATCACATATAACTTATTACATTTGAATCTGTTGGAAAAAAATATTATTCCTTGTGTGTACATGTGGACTACAACCTCCACCCATCGATGTGAAATGTTTTTCATTTTATTTTTACATGGTTGGTAATTAGGATGGATTTTATTAATATAAAAATATATATATAAAATAATAATAATTTTTCATTGGTTAATTAATATTTATTTTTCTTTTTTTCTATCCGTCGATAAAATGGAAACAACATTCATGCGTATTTACGACCTACCGTCCCCATGAATAGTGTAATGTATTTTCTATATTTAAATTTTAAAGGAATACTCTAAATATATATATAATGAATATATATATATATATATATAATATTTATATCATTTGTAAAATTATATAGATTATGGAATCATGATCAATGTAAAATGGCTGAAACCACTAAACCAAAACATATATGAAAAATGAAGTAATTATCATCCAAAGAGTGATTTTAACAAATAATTGCTAATAAAAATTTGATAAAAGTATATAATTAAATAATTTATGGTATGAGATATATGAGTATATTTCTGTAATATTTTTTTATAATAAACCTATATTTATTATATAGTAGGTTCAAACACGTACGAAGGAATTCAAACCTGAGGTAGGGGTTTCTCGTCTCACTTTTACTTCCGTGAGACATATGCCATATTCACCAATTATTCCTTTGTGTGGTGTATATACTGACTCTTTTTATATTTTATATCATTAATCTATTTCTATTCATGAAAATTAATGTTTAATTTTATTTTATTTCTTTCCTTAGGCTTATAATTCAAAATTTTCTAAAGTAGTAAGAGATTTATGTTTAAATATCATTTTAATTAGGATTGTTTATACTTGAATTTTCATTTAAGGGAATTATTTAATCATTTTATAATAAAAAAATTTAATTTTATTATCATCTTTTTATTCACAATTTTTTAATTAATATTACTATATTCCTCTCTTTTATACTTAAAATGATTAAAAAATATTTTTAATAAAATCTGACATCGTTTCTCTCTTTGATCGAAAATCAATTTTCTTCCAAATCCTTGTTTTTTAAAAGTGTTGTATTTTTTTTGAAATCAATCAAATTATTTATTAAATATATTTTAACCCATGTTTTAATTTTTAAAAAATCTTTTGAAATGAATCTTCATGTCATTTTCTAAACAAAGTCCATATAAATTTTACTAAAAATGTGAAAGGAATCTTTTTTTAATGTGTACAACATGAATTTTTTACCTATGTCAAGATAAATAAATGTTTTAAAACTTATTTTATAAGTTTCAAATATTATTTTTAAAGAATTTTTTTTGAGATATTTTTTAAACTTTTATTTTTAAAATATTTTCAAAGTGAAAAGGTTATTTTCCTCAAGAATGTTTTTAATAACATTTTTATGTTATTTTAATTCATCAACAACATGAAACATTTGGTGTACTAATGATCAATGAGGATATATTGTATTTATATCATCCATATTTTTTCTTGGGATGGTTTATGATTATTTTTATAGAGTATGTTTAATTTTATTACTATTCATCATATTACTCTAGATGGGTTATGATTATGTTTATTTGATTAGGGTAAGTATTAACATTTCATATGTTATTTTTTAAATATGAATGTTTATGTTTATTATTTTTTACCCCTTTTATATGAATAATACATTGGATATATTAATTTATGGGTGGGGTTTGGTTATAGATATCCCCTAGATGTTGGCCTCATGAGACAAATCAGTTGGCCAAATCAGATGGGGTTTTACCCATAGTTTTATTTATAATGTGAAAGGTCTTGATAGTATGTTTTAGATGTATGAAGTTATGAATTATTTCATTATGATATTAGTTATTGATGACTATTTGATTATTTGATTAGTTATGATATCCATGAATTATTTTCAAGATCATGTGATTATTTATATGGATTTATTTGAACATCCTTTATTCCTGCCATATTATGCTAAAGTTATTGTTTAAATGGAATGTGTTTTAGTTATTTAACTTTTCATATTGATTATTATTATTTATTCATGATAGATTCATCTGTATGCATACCCATACTAAGCATCTAAACTCACCCCTTTCTTATGTTTTATTTTCCCTAAGATACTAGGAAGTGTTTTGTGATTGATATGTATGAATACACTAAGGGGAATAATGGAGTTCTCAAAGAAAATATTTTTTGTATTTTATGTTTTAGAATGTAATTTTAATTTAAAGTATATATATATATATATATATATATTAAAGACTAATAAACTATTCCTTTCTTCAGGATGTGATTTTTTTATCTTATGAAAATTTAATAAAGAAACCACACACTCTGGGCTACTTGGGTCAGGGTCTTTACATTCACTAAAAACAATGTTTATGAATAATGAAGAACTTTAATATTATAATATATAACCATGAATATTAGCCTCTTTAAGTGGCTAATAAAGGTTTCATATGGAATGTAAGTTAAGAGTTAAACAAATATAGGAGAAAACATACAAAACTCACCCAAGAGAGTGAAATAAACCAATCAATCAGTTCAAGATTTGGAAAAATTAATAAATGAATCAATGATATCAAGATTTAATTATAATAAATTTATCTTTAAGATAAATTAATTCTAGAGGTAAATATGGATAAATTGTTTTAATATTTAAATAGTGAAATTATATCAACATAATTCATGATTTAAAATAAATCACATAATTCAATAAACTTAAAGGGTAAATTAAAGCATACTTCAATAAAGCTAAAGGTTGAAAAATTAAAATAGAGGTAAATAATCATGCTTTCCAAAGATAAAAAAGAGTATTATAAGTAAACCATTTTAAGTCTCCATTCATAAAATAAAAACATTCTAAATAAATGGGTTATAGATACTAAAAATATTGAATGTGGCATAACAAAATTTATTTCAAAATGATATATTAAAGATAATTCGAAAAATAATTTCAAAAATTAAAACAAGTAAAAAAAATTAGATTTCAACATTTTAAAGTAAAATATAAAATTGAATTTCAAGATGTTAAGATTTCAAAAATTTGAAATTCTTTACAATAAAAAGTTATAAAAGGAAATTAAACAATTATATCATATGATAAATAATATTTAGAAACACAACTCTCCCTAAATAAAAATAATTGAAAATATACCTTTGAGGTAAAACCTTGGTTCTCATTCTCCCCTTTATGATGAAATTAAAAATTTATTTTCCATTATATAGAAATATTGAGTTCTATATAAGAGGGTTAGGTAAGGAAAAATAGGTGTAAAATATAAAATAAAATTTCCAATTTTGAGAGGCCAAGAAGGCCAAGAAATAGGCTACTCAATAAAAGATGAGTGTAATTGATCCCTAGGATACCTAAAATATTAATAATTTAAATGGATAGAGGAATAAGGGGAAGCATAAGAAAATGATTAAGTGGGATAATTTACCTCATTATTTACCTCATAATGTCCCATGAAATATTTTTTGGATTTTATCACTTGAGGAGGTTGATGAGTGGGATTCATCGCTTGAACTCCATATTGATACTTTTAAAGACTTATTTCCTTCCTTATTTTTTCCCTCTTTTTGTTTAAGGGATTCTCTAGCTTAATTCGGCCTTTTTCTTTCAACCAAAACAACTTACCACTAGTTCAATTTGTTGTTTCTTATTCTTTTCATAGTGGTAAGACTTATTTTTCTTCATGAATTTTCTTATATTCTTGGATAAGTGATTTATTTCATTATCACATATAGATTTTTCATTAAAGGTTTACTTAAATAAAATGATCTTATTATTCATTAATTCTTTGTATTCCTTCTTAGAATGCCTCTTTATTATAATCTCATTGGTCATGAGAGACCCAATAAGATCTTCAACTAACATATTTTTTATTTATTTCATTTCTTGTATTTGTATCACTTTGGGAACCAAGGAAATAGGTAAGACTAAAAAAAAATATTCTTTATAAGAATATATATTTAAAGAAGATCACCTAAATAATTACTTATATTATATTAATTAGTGAAATTGGTTATATTTTTTGTAATAAACTCATTAGGATGCATATTAAATCTTTCAAAATCTTGGTGATACATTTCAAGCCTATTATACTTTACTTTATTGGTACCCTAATGTGTAAAATATAATAATTTCAAAATTTAATGAGAATTTTTACACATGTAAACTATATTAATTTTATTCCTATGTAACACACAATTTAAATAATTCATGACTTTTACATCAAACTCAAAAATCCGTTATATCATCATGGGTATGTTTTTCTTCTTTATCTTGAGTGGGGATATAGCCATGCATAACTATTCTCCAAATTTGATATCCTATGCTTCTAAGAAAAGCTGAAAATATAGTTTCTTAATAATTTTAGTATTATCCATCAATATATGGATGTCTATCTATTGAGTGTTCATCTAGATCACCTTAGGATTTGAGGTAGATGAAATATTTAATTGATTGTTCATTGAAACCAGTTATGGTTTTTAAATCATGGCGGGCTATGATACCAATTGTTTGTTTGAGTAAATATTGAAATAATGGTGGGGGGGGGGAGGTAGAAAACTATCTTTTAAAATTTTTTAGAAATTAGTTTTTTTATGAAATCAAAACAATTAAATCCATAACTAAAATTAAAAGAGATAATGCATAGCTAAAATATAAATTTAAAATTCAATGAAAATGAGTTTGATAATGGAGTTAAAAAATAATCCATAATTGTATCCATTCACCTCCTCTCAATTTCTTAAGAGTTCCTATTACCCCTTGAATTCAATAGTACCCAAGAAACTTATTTACAAGAAGTAATAACCTTTATTTTTAGTGTATATACCGATAAAACTACTATACTTTTAGTGTTTGTGGGTAGAAACCCATTTCCAACACTTTTAATGGTCAATATTCACCAACCACTCACACTCGAATGGTAGTGAACAACAAATCTCCCTCACTTAAGGTTGTGATCACCAAACCCCCTCACACTCAATGGTAGTGATCACCCAATAAAATTAAAAAGAATCGACTTACTATATATAATCCCTTTAAATCACACTCCCAATCCTCTAATAATAACACAACATAAAAGTGGGAGGAAGGGAGACAAGAGTACATGAGAGAAATAAAATGATGAAAATAAGGAATAATAAACAAAAAATGATCTTCAAGGTAATCGGTACCATCCAAGGAACCTTTTTGGTGTATTTATATCCATTAAATCCTTTAAGATCATTTTAGAACCTTTAAGGGTTATAGAGATACATTAAAAGGCTAATCAAGATGCTAGGGTCCACCATAAACATCTAGTTTTTTTCTCTATTTGGATACCATCAGATAACAGGTGGGTTCCACCGAATAGATAGTGGCAACTAGAAAGAACCTAGGATCTGTGCAAATCATATTAGCTGACTAGTGTGGTCCACTATCTAGCCATTGGTACCTATAGGTGGAGTTCTTCAAGAAGATCCTCCACATCTATTTTGATACCTATATTTTGTCTGATAACTTCCTGGAAAAATTTATAAAATATAAACTCTAAAATTCATGAAATAAAATAGTTAGAAACACATTTGGGTGTTTTTGATCCTTAAAAACACCTAATAGAGTGTTGTATAATAGTTATTGCCTTAGTTTGAAAAATTTCACATAGTTTTTCTATAATCGTGCGCAAACTGTGCCCCAAGACCCATGTCCAACCATACTTGCACAGTTTACTTTGAGATATCACACTCTTAACCATTAACCTTGTGCCAACCATGAAACAAAACCGCATGATTTAGAAATTGAATTGAGAACTTCCTTACAATAATGGTATTTCATGATTTCTCCTAAACCATGCATACCAAACAGTGAACCCTAGATAGAAACCTCCATAAACTCCTAAAACTCAACCCAAATATTTTGAGACTCACTCAATTATTCAAGGAACCTCTTTGGAATAAAATATTAAATAAAAACATCACCCTTACCTGTTATAATGCTTGGATTTTTGATCTGAATCTTGGATATCAAAATGAACCGTCCACCAAAACAAAAATTCAAATTTCCCCAGAATTTTATAACTATATAAAGGTATGAGGTTTTACACATTTCCACCTTTTTTATCTTATATTTATATCATGTGAAAAACAATTCCCAAAGTGCAACCTATGACGCCCAGAAACAAGTATCCAACCTCTGGGGATCAATAATTCTCTATGGGCCAGTGGCAGGTCAGGTTGTGGGATGGATCAGATGGCATCCTGGGCTAGTTCATTATAATAAATTAAAATGGGTAATAATTATAAATGAATAATATCATTAAAAATAGGATACCCCCTGAATGTTATTTAACTTTGAGAAGAACCATTAGTAGAACTTACCCTATAACGAGAAAGAAAATAACGAAAGTAGAAAACATTCTACAAAATCCTTAATACAAAATGAGAAGTGGGACTTAATAAATGAAAAAGTAATGAATGATTTTGAACATTGATATATACGAATGAAATATGACAATTAGAAATATTGTCATTGGAAGTATGATCATTGGGAATATAGTCATTGGAAATATGGTCGTTAGAGATATGATCATTGGATATACATATATTTGATAGGTATAATGAATTTGTGTATTTTAAGTAACACATTTAAAATAATATATTTATTAAGTAATAAATAACAACACAAAAACATAATATTTAATTAAATATTTTATTATAAAAAATACATATTTATATATTTAAACATTAAATATTATTATTAAAGAATTAAATGATAAAATTCATAGAAATATTTTAATTTTAATGGAATTATAAGATTAAATGGTTAGAATATATATAATTAATTTTAAATGTATTTTGTTAAGATCATTTATTATATAAGATATTTTCAAGGAACTCTTTTTTAAATGTTTTTTATTTTTATCATAATAAAACAAATCACTACTAAAGGATGATTTTAATGAAATTTATTGATAATATTTATAATAAAATAAATTAACATCCATCCAATAGTTATTTCTAGGAATGTAATAAGAATGCATTATTTTATGCTTAATAATGTATTTTTATAGAAATTTCATTTCTATGTTGTGTGAATTTTTTTAAGAAACTAAATATGTGATTGATAAATAATTATAAATTAAATTGTTTATTTGAATAATATATTAAAACTAATTTAATTAGTAATTTATAAGAAATAAAAATAAAAACAATTAATATTTAAAAATTAATTTTCATTTAAAAATAGTTTTTCATTATATTTAATATTTTTTTTGTATAAAGTATATATTCCTCAATATTATAATTTTAATTTTATAAAATTAAATTCATTTTTAGACTTACCATGATAGTATCATATTAAAATGAAATTTTTAGATTTTTATGAATGTATTGATTTTTAGGTGAATAGTAAAAAATACAATTTTTACAAATTTTGAAACTTTTATTACATCATCATGATTTGAATGTGAATTAAAAATTTATGAAACAAAATTATTTACTAAATATGTTTTTAATAAGTAAAATTATAGATTTAATAATATAAATGACAATTTCGGAACCTATTCATGCCATTTTTGAACCTAAGTTATATTTTCAATAATTTTTTGTGTTATATATTTATTATTTTAGAGATAATTTTTTCAATGTTAGAAATTTAATATTAAAAAAAGTTTTTATATTTTTAATCCTCATATCGAAATTTTCTAGAAAGGTAAATCTTATTTTTAGGAAAAAAATAGGTTACCGAGTTAAAAAAATAAGTTATTGCGGTAAAAGAAAATTATGGTAAAAAATTTAATTAATGGTGAAAGGCCTAAAATATCTAAAAAATTATCACTTATTAGTGTTTATGGGAGGTGGATCAACCAATACTAATCTCATATCTATTATTTTCAACTTTTGGTGTAACTTTCCTTGAATAGTTCTTCTCTCATTTCAAAAATGCCAGTCCTCTTACTTATAAAAGAGCCCTTCACCTTCCCACTTCTCCTCACACCTGAAGCCTCATGGTTTGAACAAAATCTTCCACATACATGACTTATTTTAAAGTTATTTTTTCATTTAATTTCCATTCTTTATTTTTTGTGGTGGTTTCCCATACATTTTTGGAGGAAAGGGTGAGTTTTCATGATTTGGGCCAAACAGTGAGCCCATTTTCAGATTTAAAAACCAATTTTTATTCTTTTATAAATATTTCATTTTTCAACATTTTACACCCATTATACTTCCAAATTTTCATACCCTAATATAATAAAACCACAATATCCATTTGGAATTTATAGGAATCCATAATCATGATGGATTTGGTTTTTTTACAATGGGTTTGGGCTAGCCCGAATGCCCATTTCATGCTTTAAATGTTTTTTTTAATTATTTAATATCTTATTATATTTTTAATTTTTTTTGGGTGATTCCAACTCTCACCCAAGACCACTAACCCAAGGAACTCCCCCATTCTCTCCTCACCCTATTTGGAGCTCATATTCATCATGAATTAGGGAAAAACCTCTCTGGATTTCTCAAATCGACCACATTTGAAGAGGTAAATTGTTTCTTTCATAACTCCTTCAATTTTTACTATTTTCCCCTATTCTAGTTCCTACATGACATCATTATCCTTATTATAACTTCAATTTTATTTTTGGATTCTTGGAAATTTTCATACTGGTGTATTTGGGTCTTTTTATTCAAGATATCTTAAGTAAGTGGGTTTCCTCACATGTTCCTCACATTTTTTTTGGATTTCTTCCAATTTTTCTAAGGATATAAAATTTTTAGAAGATATGGTTCGTTCCAAGGGTTTAACCTTGAGTATTATTTGTTAAATATTGTGGTCTGAGGCTCGATTTCACTCCCTTGTGGTACGACGGTGGTGCAGTTGAAGTTTCACAACAAGATTTAAGGGTTTTGACACATTCGGTAGGTAATTCCATGTGTAAGAATTTATTGACGAGTTATCATACTTGATTTAATTATTTATAATGTTCCTTATATTCTTTTAATTGTGTGAAAACCATTTTTATGGATTTTTTTAAGCAATTAATTTTATAGTTTCACTTTTGCTTCAAATTGGGTGTTTTCCATGTGTAACTGTTAATATTTGGGTTTATTTTATGACATATGCAAGTGGTTTATTAAATGTTGTTTGGGATAAAAATTATTCTTTTTTAGGGCCTTGGTGTTCTTTTGGGTTTAAAATAGTGTTTTTAATGGGTTTAAGGTGCAAAACCTTGTCATGCTTCTTGAAAGTGTTTTATGAAAATTTTAAATGGGTTATTGAGTTACATGAAGTGTGCAAAGGAAGTTTATATACTATTTGGATGGGTGTATGTTTTTAAAATGGTTCATTTTATTGTGAAAGGTATGTTATGTAATGTTTACCATCTTGGAAATGTTTTATAAAATTTCTTAAAGGACTTATTGAATTGTGAAAGAGATATGAAACATGTTGTGGGCTATTTTGGTGTGAGTATGGTTTCAAAATGAGTTTGAATGGGAAAGGGTATTATGTGAATTGTGTGATATACATGTGGGATTTTTGGTGTGTGTGTAACTTGGAAGTAGTGTTTTCATGTGAAAATTTTATTTCATGGCTTGTGGAACTTGTTTGATCAAAAGAGGGAAAACCCGGGTATCTAGGTGGGTGGACGTGTACTAGTATGCGAGTGATCCCGTGGGGTTTGGACCCTGTTTCACATAGAAAGTTTGATGATGACAAAACTAACTAAACTATGATGATGATGATTATGATGTTGGTGGGCCACTAGGTTATGGGTATGATCCCTACTAGTGGTTCATGTGCATGGAAACAAATATTTGTATGGTTACTTTCATCAAGATACGAGGTACCTGGGACCCACAACGAGCTAGTGCCTAGGGGTTATTTCTTGTTTCTTATGCTCATTAGACACTTTATGCTTACCGTGGACATATGGTATATTTGTCTAGAAAATTATGTATCTTTTGCATTCTATTTAACAGTGTTTATTCTTTAAAGTAGCCTACTTAAAAACTGTTTTTATTTAAAGTTGTATCTCTATAAAATTCTTATTAGCATTTCATATTTATGAAAACTTGCAAGCTTTTCATTCTTAAATGTTTATCACATAGAATATTTTAGTGGTGTAATCCTATTGGGTTTAAATCACACCCAACTTACACCCTTGGTTGTAAGTAGACTTATTTATTTTATTTTAGGTTTGGGTAAAGCTTTCAGTGCTAATGGTTCGGGTTTTTAGTGGTCCTTCTTAGCATAGTGTCATGAAGATGGCCCGAGGGTGGTTCCCTTTTCCATGATGAGGTTCTTGGGATATCAATTTTGGGTTTCTTAATTTTTTATAGTCTTTGAGAATTTTTTTAAATTATTTAATTCAATTCTTATTTTTTTAAAAGATGGTTTGTTTTGAAAAACCATTTTAGTTATATTGGATTTGTTTGTTGTTTTATTTTTATAAACTCAGGTAAATCATTCCCAAATTCTATTTTGTGATACTCGATAACCTGTTCCAGCCCATGAGGATCGTGAATTCCCTTTGGGCCTTTCCACGGGCTGGGTCAGGTGTCGGTTTTGATGGCGGCCAGATCTGGTTCGTGAGAAAATGGTACCAAAAGAGGTTAGGTTAACTCTTTGGGTAATGTTATTTGGGGAAGAGTTGGGATAGTTTGGAGTTAGGATTATCAGGGCTTGAAATTCTGATTACGAGTTAGGTGCCTGGTTAGCACACCTTGTGACGTGATTCAAGTTTCCAGGGGATGTTGGGTTTTATCTGATTCCTTTGGATTTCTTTGTTTGATGATGATTTGGGAAATGAAAAGAGAGTTGGGGTAATGGTCTCAGTGGGATCATAGGGCCTGGAAATCCATGTGGAGTCGAGGATATTTCCCTAGAACACTCTTCGTGATGGTGAAGTGATTGGCGTATGTCCGCCAACCATATGTCTAAGTCACCCACTAAATCAAGTTTCCTCTTACATTGTCTTGTGTCCTTTAGTTTTGAAATCTTGGAAGTTTGGTTTTCAAGAAAAAATGATGTGGTTTTAAGAAGCATAATTTTTTTGTGAGATGAGTTTCCAATAAAGAGAGAATGGTGTGATTTGTGAAATGGTGGAACTAAATTTTCATAATTGTATTGAAATGGTAAATGGTGTATTTAAAATCTTTTGAAAGTATAAATTATGTCAAAGTGGATTTTGAAAATATATTTCAAATCGAACGTTCTAAATTATTGAAAAATGTGTTTTAATGGGATATAATGTTTTGGAGGTCATGTGTGGAGTTTGGAAATGGGTTTTGATTTAGAAACTAGAGATCATTTGAAAAGTTTTATGAAATTTTGGAATCTTGCTTCAAAATGAGAAGAGTTGAGTTCCCAATTTAATAGGGATTTATAAAATGGAGTTTTTCATGAAATTAGAAGTATTTTGAAATGGGATGAAATGTTTTGAAATTAATGTACATGGATTGAAAGTGATCTTTTATTAAATGATTTGTGATCTTTTGAAAAGTTTTACGAATCATTGGAACATTGTTTTAAATAAGAAGAGATGAGTTTTCAAAGGAATGGGAGTTGATGAAAGGGAGTTTTCATAAAATTGAGAGTGTTTTGAAATGGGATGATATATTTTAAAATTAATGTTTATGAATTGAAATTGAATTCTTATTTGAATGATTGGGCCTTTAAAAAAAGAGTTTTATAAGATGTAAATTGAGATTTTTATTTCATGGTTAGCGGACTGGAGAAAAAAGTAAGTATTGGTTGATGTTTTGGTTTTGAAAAGTGGAAAGAATTTTTGTTTTAACCTTTGGTATTTCCATAGGCAACCACATGCATGGGGTTACATGGTATGATTAATAGTTAATGGAATAGGCGGATGAGTGCCAGGATGGATATGAGAAGGGTGCCCGGTGTGGCATAGAAACATGCATGTGGGAGGCCCATGGGGTACCAATGGGGGATACGCTAATGATTGAACCATTTATTTTCAAAGAGATGATTTTAAAGGAAAACATGATGTCTTAGTGACTAGTTTGGGATGGTGTGTCTTATGTGTTTTTGGAAATGTTGTCATTGTGGGATGTTTTGAGTCCAAGAACCCCTATTGTTTGAACGATGTTTTGGGTTAGTGTTTGGTCAGTAAGCTGGGTTAAAGGGCTAGTTAGTGGTCTCTTTTGAGAAAAGTCTGAGAAGCATTTATAGTGGTTCCCCTCATCTATTTGGTTATAGTTTATGGAACATTTTGACCAATGGACCAGCTTTGTTGGGTCCTTTGGTTCTCTTTTTATATAAGGTACGCCCCCACTAAGAGTTAATGCACGACTGAAGTGTAGCCCAGATTGTTTCACCGTTGGGAGATCCTCCAGTTGATCAATATAAGGAATATTTTTCTCGATCTTTATATATTGAGTCTACACCCTTTCCTTTCTTGGTTTTTTGGATCCTCTTGTAGTGGGAGAGTTCTCGTGGAAGGTTGAAAGAGACCTTAGTTTCTTAAGTTACCTGATTCGTCGAAGGTGAAAGTTGTTTGGGGTTGTTAGTGTGGATAGTGTCTAAGAGGGCCTCTAGGTCCTTTGTATTCTCTTTGAAGTTGGGGTTCATGTTAAACCACCAGTATAGAAAATCTGGTCATGAGAGGCTTTTATGGACACAATGTGAAATTGTGTGTTGTTTGGGGACTTGGAATAAGGTCCCTTCCCATGTATTGTCTCTATCAGTCACAATGGTCATGTTTGGTGACTCTTTATGATGTCATGTGCTCGTTTGATTATTAAGGTGAAGTTGTACGATCTTATGTGAGTCTTTATTTTGTCATAAGTGTGTCTCCTTTCAGGATCTTGAAATCCTTTTTTTAGAGTAAGGTGTTTCTATATATCATTTCATATTTTCATTTCGCATCCGAAGAAGAAAGGGGTGATTTGTGTGCATCTTCAAAGCACTTGTTTTAGTGAAATTTTGGGTTAGGGTAAAGTGAGTCTGGAATCTGTTATGTCTTGGTGAACCCATCTGGGATCAGGGTATATTTTTCATGGAACCTAAAGGATAAGTTCCTTTTGGGGGGTTTCCAAAGCCTTATTGTGAGGCCAAATATGCTTCAATCATTTGAGCTCCAGCCATAGGTGTCGGAGTGAAGCTGGCGCGTAGTTAGGGGAAATACCAAGGTTGTTCAAATCTTTGTTCAAAGTCTTATACTCAGTATGAAATATGGGAAAATTTTAAACCTCTGGTTTCTTCATCTTGCTTCTGTTTTTCCTGTTCGGTGGAAAGAGGTGGAGGGACTAGTGCTCATGTTATCGCCCAATGTCATTCTTTCCCCCTTTGGTTTCCATTGAGTTTTTGGAGAAATGATTGAAATTTGGCTAGACAAGTTGAGCACAAGGTTTGTACATGGTTAGTAGTAACTATTCCCCAGAAAACCATGTAGATAGATGGATTCCCACAGTTAGCACACAATTTCCTAAACCGTGTGGACTAACCGTGCGGTCGTCCCAAATCTTTAAAATTTTTGGTCCTCTTTTATCAGCCCGTGCTAGTCAGTTAAGATGGTTGGTTCTTATGGTGGGGATACACACTATGAGTCTCATGTATATTCTTTTCAAAATTTCTAATATAAGTCTACCCCTTGAACTAGGTAGTTCATTCGGGCCTCCCCTAGTTAGTGTCCTGATTCTGTCTCGGGAAAATTTAAGTTGTCTCTTATGGTGGGGAGCCCATTTGTGTCTCCTCATACTAGTAACACAGATTTTTCCTTGGTCTTGGCTTGGTGGTAGGTAGTCTCGTTCGGATTTATCTAACTACCAACATCTTCCTTGGGTAAACGTTAGGATTGGAGAGCTCCCAATAGTTTAGTTAAAGTAAGGTTAGTGTAACCTTGTTCGATGTTGTTGTTCGTTTGGGTAAATTGCTTGAGTCTTGTTCAGATAGTGTTTGTGGATTTTTATTTTGGGATAAAGTCTAAATGTGCTTGATTTTTTCCGGAAAGTGGTGTAAATTTTGGTTTGTGAGAGTATTCCTTCCTTAATTTACCAATGGGCATGTTTTGGCCTTTATTGGCGAAGCTTGGAAAAGGAGTCCATTTCGGCCTTTCGGTTGGGTTTAGTTTTTGATTTTGGACTTTTTGTGGATTTACAAGGGTGGAAAGATTTATGGTGGGGATAATTGTCACATACATTACTTCTTTTAAAGGTATTTTTTCATTTAATTTTGATTTATTTTTTATTATGGGGGTTTCCCATACATTTTTGGAGGAATGGGCGAGCTTTCATGATTTTGGCCAAATCGTGTGCCCATTTCCAGATTTAAAACCCAATTTTGTTTATTTTATAACTCTTTTATTATTTTAACATTTTACACCCATTACAATTCCCGATTGGAATAACCTGATATATTAAAACCACCATATCCATTTGGACCTCATAGGAATCCATAAATATGATGGATTGGGTTTTTTATTAAGGTATTGGGCCAACTCGAATGCCCATTTCCTGCTTTAAATGTTTTTTAAATTATTTAATATCTCATTCAATTTTTAAATTTTTTTAGTGATTCCAACTCTCAACCAATACTGCTTACCCAAGGTGAACCCCATGATATCCTCCCACTCTTTGGAGCTCATATTCATAGCGAATTAGGGTGAAACCTCTCTAGAATTCCCAAATTGTCCAAATTTAAAGAGGTAAATTGTTTCTTTCATAATTCCTTAATTTTTTACTATTTTACCCCATTCTAGTTCCTACATGATCTCCTCATCCTTATTCAAACATCAATTTCATTTGTGGATACTTGTAAATTCAGCTACTGGTGTATTTGTGTCATTTTATTCAAGATATCTCAAGTAAGTGGGTTTCCTCTCATGTTCCTCCCATTTTCTTAGAGTTTCTTCTACTTTTCCTGAGGCTATAAAATGTCTAGAAGATAGGGTTCATACCTAGGGTTTAACCTTGAGTCCTTTTGGTGAAATATTGTGGTATAGGGCTTGATTTCACTTCCCTGTGGTGCGTCGGTGGTGTGGTTGAAGTTTCACACCAAGATTTAAGGGTTTTGACACATTCAGTAGGTGATTCCATGTGTAATAATTTCTTGATGAGTTAGCATGCTTGATTTAATTATTTTTAATGTTCCTTATATGATGTGAATTGTGAGAAAACCATTTTTGATGGAGTTTGTTAAGCAGTTAATTTTATAGTTGCAATTTTCCTTCAAATTGGGTGTTTTCCATGTGTAACTCTTATGGTAATATTTGGGTTTATTTTATAACATATACAAGTGGTTTATTAAATGTTATTTAGGCTTCCAATTTTGATTTTGTAGGGTATTGGTTCACTTTTGGGTTTAAAAGAGAGTTTTTGAATGGGTTTAAGGTGCATAACCTTTTCATGATTCTTGAAAGTGTTTTACAAAAATTGTAAATGGGTTATTGAGTTACACGAAGTGTGAAAAGGAAGTTTATGTACTGTTTGGGTGGGTGTATGTTTTTAAAATGGTCAATTTTTTAGTTAAAGGGATGTTATGTGATTTTTACCATCTTGGCAACATTTTATAAAATTGATTAAAGGATTTATAGAATTGTAAAAGAGATATGAAACATGTTGTGGGCTGCTTTGGTGTGAGTATGGTTTCAAAATGAATTTGAATGAGAAAAATGATTATGTGACTTGTGTGATATACATGTGGGATGTTTGGTGTTCATGTGACTTGGAAGTGGTATTTTCATGTGAAAATTTTATTTCATGGCTTGTGGAACTTGTTTGAGCACAAGAGGGAAAACCAGGGTATCTAGGTGGATGGACGTGTACTAGTATGCTAATGATCCTATGGGATTTGGACCCTATTTCCCATATAAAGTTTAAAGATGGAAACAATATATAAACTATGATGATTATGATGATGATTTCGGTGGACCACTAGGTTATGGGTATGATCCCTACTAGTGTCTTGTGTGCACGGGAACATATATTTGTATGGTTTCTTTCACCGAGATATGAGGTACCTGAGATCCACATCAAGCTAGTGCCTAGGGGTTATTTCCCGTTGCTTGTGATCATTAGATACTTTATGGTTACCATCGGCATATGGTATATTTGGCTGGAAAATTCAGTAGCTTTGGAATTATATTTAATAGTTTTGATTTTTTAACGTAGACCACTTGAAAACCGTTTTTATTTAAAATTGCATCTCTTTAAAATTCTTATTAGTATTTCATGTTTATGAAAAATTTCAATATTTTTGTCCTTGAATTTTTATCACATGGAATATTTTAGTGGTGGAATCCTATTGGGCTTTGACTCACACCCTACTTACACCCTTGGGTGTAAGTATACTTGGTTATTTTATCGCATGTTTGGGTAAAGCTTTTAGTGCCTGTGGTTCGGGTTTCTAGCGGTTCTTCTTAGCACAGTGTCATGGAGATAGCTTGAGGGAAGTTACCCTTACCATGAGGAGGTTCTTGGTCTATGCATTTTGGGTTTCTTCATCTGTTATAGTCTTTGAGAATTATTTTAAATTAGGTAATTAAATTCAAATTTTTTGTAAAAGATTGTTTGTTTTGAAAAAACCATATTTGTTATATTTGATTTTTTGTTGTTTTATGTTTATAAACTTGGTTAAATCGTTCCAAAATTCCATTTTGTGATACTCAGGCACCTGTGCCATCCTATGGGGATTAGGAACAACCTTCAGGCCTTGCCACGGGCTGGGTCGGGTCCCAGTTTTGATGGTGGCCATATCTGGTTCATGAAAAAATCTAACAAAATAACCCCCTGAAACCAATCTACATTTTATATAGGTATTTATATAATAAATATTTCATCTTTAAAAGGATAAAATCAATTTTCAAAGGTGTTGTTCCTAGAAATAAGGTAAAAATTACTAATCACTCATTTTTCATTTATATTCTTTTACTTGTTCATTCACCTCCAAAAAATATATTCTACCCATGATAACATAATTAAATAATTATAATAATTATACTTCTATTATTATGACGTGATAAAAATTTTCTACCTTCCACCCAACCATTAAAAAAATGAAAACGCCACCCGTGTTACGTGTAACATCATGAGATTTTAAGAAATATATTCTTCGAAATTAATTTAAATTATTTTATAGCTTTTGTTACATGAAATGAAAGATTTATCTTGTGTTTTACTCAACCCCAAGTTTATCAAGCATTGCACATAACATTGAGTTTCTTCAATAAAATGTGTTACACATAAGGTCGAGTCTAACCGGACAATAATATAATATTAATATTATTTATTTAACATAATAGTTATCAAATAGCTATTGGAATAGAAGTAATGAATATTATTTACCATATTATGAATATATTGTTTATACATGTTTATATAATTAATCATTTTGTGAATAATTAAATAGAAATGAAAATAAAGACCAATTGAATATAAAAGATGTGTTTTTATGAAAAAATATTTTTAAAAGCAGAATGACGTGTTATATTAATAAAATAAATTAATCTCTATTATAGAAAGATATAAATAAAATTTATATTTTATATGAAATATTTTTAAATTCATATTTTAAGTTTGATAGTCTTAATATATGAATAAATCTAATTTTAAGCATGAAAAACTGTATATTTTTAAAAGGTAGTTTTACTGCCTTTTAATGGAAAACATGTTTTAAAAATAAAATTTGACACTTGTATTTTTTATTTGAAAAGATAAAATTAATTTTTGAAATTTGAATATCAAAATTTACTTTGGGTTAATTTTTGGAACTGTAACGACCCAAAATTTTGAATAAATCTTGTTTCCTAATTTTGTGTGTTGTTTTATTTTTGATACTCAACAAAACTGTTTCATTTGATAACACGAGTATAATTAAAATGAGACTGTTGGGTTTTGACTATTATATGACCATTGGTCAATATGACCACTGTAAACTAAACGTTTCAATTATATTCTCTAAATACAAGTAATCTTGGTTAATTAATATAGAAAGAAGATTTGATGGCCTCACCCAGTAGTCTTGGACCGATTGAAGCCCATCTAACAGAACTTGGGAAGAAGGTAGCACCACTAGGCTTTGCTCTAGACCAAACCCAAGCTGAACTTCATCGTGTGAAGCTAGAATGGGATCGCCTCTGTGAGAAGTTCAAACTGATATAAATTACTACTCGTGCGATGTTGGCCGAGCCTCCCTCAGATTCTCTCACCTTAGAACACCTTACACTTAGGTCCTATGCTGGTGTGATAAGGGGCTATGTAAGGAGACCGTAACTACCTTGTGTAATCCTTTGTTTTAAATAAAAATTGGGATTTCTTCTTATGATGATGTTTATGACTTTTTAAATGTCCGGATAAATATAGTATGCATATTTTTGGTGAATTTTAGAGAAAGGATATTTTAAAAAAATGTATATGTAAACCTTAAATAATTAAAAATGTGTAATGATTTTCAAAAAATGGTCTTCTAGAATTATGTTCAGTACGAAATTTAAAGTCTAATAAGATCAACTTAATTTTTGATGAATAGTAAATTATGAATAGTGATTTTATGCTTTGGATTAGCATTTTGACCAAATGGATTTGTAATCTCACTTAAA
Organism: Viscum album; assembly: GCA_963277665.1. Lineage (NCBI taxonomy): Eukaryota > Viridiplantae > Streptophyta > Magnoliopsida > Santalales > Viscaceae > Viscum > Viscum album. The sequence goes on along the minus strand of OY728126.1, from coordinate 793,405,872 downwards.
GAAAGAATTAATATAATCTAGGCACCTTGATTAAGTAATGTGATTCAATAAAATGGTTAAATAACGGTTTCATAAATTATTATTCAAGTATTGGTTTTTTTGGATGAATTGTATTTTTTTAATTAAAAATTAAACTAAAAATATTTAGAAAATTATTTCTATAAAATGGATTTTATTTTTGAACTCAGAGCATCGATATTATGTTAAGGTAAATTTTGGGGTTTTTTCTGAAAAAAATGAATTTTCAGAGAATAGTGTATTTATTTAAAAAATAAATTAAAAATATTTAGAAAATTATTTTTATAAAATGGATTTCATTTTTGAAATCAGAGCATTGATATTTGGTTAAGGTGAAATTTTGGGATTTTTCTGAGAAAGTTGAATTTTTAGTGAATAGTAAAAATACAGTTTTAGGGTTTCAGTATGTTTAATGACATCATAGCTGTGTCACGATGATGTCATGAGATAATTTATGGGTTGGCCGACCAAAGGTTATGAATTATTGTATTGGGGGCCCCATGTGGCCTAACTTCATGGGAAATATCTTGGGAGAGCACATGGTTTTGAGAAACCCACTTATTAGGTGTCCCTTGGACATTAATGCCTTGTCCCCTCACTTTCCCTATAAATACCAAGACATTCTCTCATCCTTTGGACTCAAAAATAATTCTCAATGAAGTTCTGGTCTCCTTACCTCCCAAGTAGTCCTCCCAAGTTTCCCCCAATCCCTCAAGGTTCAAACCTTTGAGTTTTAAGAGTTACGTTTTAAGGTAAGGGATTCGACCTCTCTCTTTCTTTTCAAGTAATCTCTTTTATGTCATTCCTTTTATGCTCCTTGTTCTTATGTTGGATGATGTTATTTTATATTAATTATACTGTCCTTTTTATGTTCATATGATGAGAGACCCCCTCTAACTCTCATCATTTCATTTTATGAAAGTTTAAGAGGCGCCGTTAGGCTGCAGAAATTTTTTCAACGGATTCTTTCACCCTTCTCATTTTCAAGTTCTATTTTCTTGTCAAGTCTTTCAAGTTACTTTTTATTATGTTGGGGTATGATATCTATATCTATCATACTGATCTTTTATGATCATATTATGAGATACCCCACTTGATCTCTTCAATTAAGTATTTTGAAGTTTTAAGTGGCGCTGTTAGGCTGCCAGATTTTTAAGGGATTCTTTCACCCTTCTTGTTTTCAAGATCTATTTTCATGTCAAGTCTTTCAAGTTACTTTTTATTATGTTGGGGTATGATCTATATATCTTTCATACTGAACCCTTATGTTCATATTATTAGAGGCCATATTTTGATCTTGTCAATTCATTTTTGGTTGAAGTTTATGTGACGCCGTCAGCCTGCCGAATTTTTAAGGGATTCATTCGCCTTTCTCATTTTTCAAAGATCTAATTTCATGTCAAGTATTTCAAGTTCCTTTTGTATTATTTTGGGGTATTATCTCTATATCTATCATACTGATCTTTTATGTTCATATGATGAGAGACCCTATTTGATCTCGTCAATTCATTTTTGTTGAAGTTTAAGTGACGCCGTTGGACTGCCGAATTTTCATAAGAGGAATCTTATTTTTGTCTTCCTTTCATGTTCTTCATTTCATATGGTATATCTTTCAAATTTCATTACCATGTTCTCAAATCCTTTATATTCTGTTCCTATACTATTTTATGGGTCATTTATGAGTGTTTTACCCATGTCCTATAAGGCCCCATCCTTAAACCTTACTTAATCTTGAGTTATTACAAGATTACACATTGAGGATCTTTTCGGGTTTAGAGTTTTAGAGAATTAGATCATAAAACTTGCATTACATTCCACATATAAACAAAGCGGTTACATAAAGATAGTATTCTTCATTCCCATCAATGGAAACACATTTAAAATAAAACATGGATTATTTCTTGACACATCCTTGACTCTATCATCTTATCATGTACCTTTCCCTTGACCTTTGAAAAACATTTCAAAAACTTGGGATGAGCATAAAAACTCAGTATGGGTTATAAAAAAAACATGGAAAGGAAACATGAGTTCATATATACATAAGAATGAAATCATACTTTACCCATAAAACATAGGCACTTTAACATACCTCATAAAATCATGAATAAATCATAGAAATCATAAGACGTAAAGGTAACTTGAGGCATTCATAACATTCTTACATAGGGAGTAACCCTATTGGTTACGTTTGGAATACCCATCACAATATATTCCCTAAAATCTCTTCAGAGAAACCTTAACGTTTCACTCCTTCGCGTTACCCAATGCATTGGAGAGCTATAACGGGCTCACCCGCCCTTAGTTTATCACGGAACCACCCGTCTTCATAATAATGCCCAAGAACCATAACATAATCGTATCACATAAAAAATGCATAAAGGAAACATAACATTTCCACATTTCAATCACAAGATATCAATACAACACAAAAAACATTGTGAAAACCATTTTGAATACAAAAATAAAAGAAAAGTAAAACATGGTATTTATTTTTCTTTTAAAAAGAAGGTATGGCTTGTAGAGGAAGCCAAAACTCAAATAACGGTCACGACGGTGGAGAAGTCGTTGTCGCCGCATACGTACGACAAAAACATTCCCTTTTGTCGTTTAGTAAACGCTTCGTATAAAAAATATTCCTTTTGAATAAACGTAAAAGTCAAAGTGGTTTATACACCGTATAAAAGAAAGTTGTGTATAAAATAAAATATGCCTCAACGAAAGGAGATTGAGACGAAGTCCCATACCTCGTATCCGACTTGACCCGACCATTATTTAATCTCCTGAATAATAAACTTGAGTTAATCTCTACTTTCTTATGAATCTTTTTCAAGTTCATTATTCCTTTTATACCATGTTATGAACATCATGTAATCAGTTAAGTTAATAATGTTCATTTTGTCGGTATTTGGTTCTTAAGTCAAAAATAGACTTCTTACACTTACATGTTGTTAATTTGGTCAAAGGTTCATTATATCCAGAATGGTATTCATGATGTAGATATCATATATTTCATATATATCCAGTACATACATGCATTTATAATTTTACATAATCATTTATAGGTAAGAAATGAAATGCACCGTTCATGGAGACGGTAAGCCGTACGTACGCATGAATGCTACTTTCATTTCTATTTCGTATTTTATAGAATGGAATCATAATGATATAAAGGTATATTATAATTCCATTATAATATATATAATATCATAGTTCCATCCTTTATATGTCCCACATATGGTATTTAACGAATCAAATCACTTTGAGGGGGCGGTAGTCCGCACTTCCTAAAATGAAGATATCGTGTTTACCCATAATGGAAACCATAAAGGTATGCCCAAAATGAAAAAAAAATAGAAGCTTAAGGAAAACATAAACATATTATATATCATATATAAAAATAGTGACATCATAATGGCCACCTTTGAAGGTGTTAAATGAGTGTTGAACAATCATCGTTTCGGGAGGCAGAATTTCGCCATCCACGGAAACCGTATGTTCTTTAACCATTTGATGTAGTTGTGTGAGATTTTAGCTCAAATAAATATTATAACAACATCCTTGTATATTGAAGATACTGGTGTTGTTACAAAATAAGTAAATAAAAAGAGTTTAGGGGGTTGGAGAAGCGAAATAAAACAAATGAACATGAGAGAATGAATTACCTTTAAAAGTGTAACTCCTTTTGATTTGAGCCTAAAGGATTCCTTTGAAAGGATTCTGGCCAAAGGGAATCCTCTAGGATGAGGAGAGGGATGTGGAGAGAGTAAATGGGCAGGGGTTGGCCGAGCCAAAGGCTTGAGTAGTGTGTGAAATGATGTAGAGGTGGGGGCCTTTTATAAGAGGAGAGGAGGGGCACTTTTGGAAAGTAAAGAAATATTACTTTATTTGAAAATGTGTTTAGGTTTCAAAAGGTCCCACATTGATATAATTCGTGGATAAGGTGATAAGTCTTCTAAATACACTCATCCAATTGGTTTTGGCCATGTTTAGTTCATAGATTTTACATTATCTTTCCATTTTATTTAAATCGTCAAATAATGATGTCATCGCTGCATCATTATTATGTCATAAATAATTTAATTTATTTAATGTCTAAAAATCATAAAAAAATAGTATGATGTAGGAAATCGTTTTAGCTTTCCAATGACTATTTATAATAAAAAATCTGATCTTTATAACCCCATGTAAAAATTGTTTTTGTAAAACATATTATGTTTGTGTCATTTTTACTTTTACATTAAATAAAAAGTTATTTATGTCATTTCCCAACAAAAGTGGATCCATGGGGTCCCCAAGTTGACCCATGGATTTTATTGGTCGGCCATGACACAACCAATAAGGGTAGGACATGTGTCTAGGTAATTTCATATTATTAAAGCATTATTTATACCTTAAACTACACTAATTACCACTAATCGCGATTAAAAACTTAATAAGTTACTATTCACCAAAAAATTATTTTAATCTCATTGAACCACATTTTACTTCTTAATGACCACCATGTATGTCGGATTTTCAAAATTCAATACACATTAGTGGTAAACTTTCATTTAACTGAAAAATCAGTTTGCTTGATTACCACTTAGTGGTTTCACTATTCATCAAAAATTGAAGTTTTTCATAAAATTACCAAAAATTCACCCTAAGCTATATTTGATATTATGAATTCAAAAATGAAGTCTATTTTACAAAATTCAATACATATAAGTCAAATTAATTAATTTAATAATTAATTCCCGCTGCCAGAGCAAATAGCGTGTTTTTACAAAACAATATGTATCAAAAGATTGACACCAGTTTAAGTCTAATTTCAAAGTGAAATTGATTCCAATGACCATCATTGGATAAAATGGTAAAAATATATTCATATTACACATTAAGAACAATTCAAAAGATAATCTAATCGTATAAATAAATTAGATTAAAAAGCAATTTTAATGTAAAATGCAGTATTTTTGACTATTCATTAAAAAATGAACATTGTCATAAAAATACCAAAAATTCACAAAAAGTAAATTTTGATGTCCCAATAATAAAGAATAAGTTTATTTTGACAAACATAGTTTATAAAATTGTCAAAATATAGATTCAAAAATGGTTTGCCATCAAAAGGCAGTAAAACAATCTTGTAAGAATATTAGTGTATTCCATGCATAAGATTGTATTTATTTTCATTTTAAGCCTCTATAACAATATCTTAATCATTAATAGACATAGATAAAAATATATTTTATTCATTACTTACTTGGGATGTTACATCCTTTTCCCCTTTAGAAAATTGCGTCCCCGCAATTTATTTACTTATCGAATAAATGGGGGTACTTATCCCTCATTGCATTTTCAGATTCCCATGTTGCCTCTTCAATCATGTGGTTTTTCCACAAAACCTTTACCTGCTTAATCACCTTATTCCGTAACACTTGCTCCCTGTGGTCAAGAATCTGGACCGGTTGTTCCTCATAAGATAGGTTCTCTTCCAGCTGAACTACCTCTGGACTCAAAACATGGGATGGATCTGGCATATACTTTCTCAACATCGAAACGTGAAAAACATTGTGTACCTGAGATAAACTCGGAGGTAAAGCCACTCGGTATGCAACTGATCCAACTCTCTCCAGAATTTCGTATGGTCCAACAATCCTTGGACTCAGCTTTCCTTTCTTACCAAATCTCATCACACTTTTCCAAGGGGAAACCTTGAGAAAAACATGATCACCTACCTCGAAAGATAGATCCTTCCTCCGGTTATCCGCATAACTCTTCTGCCTGCTCTGAGCTGTTCTCATGTGTTTCTGAATCAGTTGAACTTTTTCTGACATTTCTTCTACCAATTCTGGTCCCATCAACTTCCTTTCACCCACTTCATCCCTGAAAGCTAGAGTTTGACACTGCTTCCCATATAATGCCTGAAATGGTGCCATCTGTATACTGGAATGAAAACTGTTATTATATGAAAACTCAACCAAAGAAAGATGTTGGTCCCAACTTCCCTGATAATCCATAGAACAAGCTCGTAACATATCCTCCAATGTCTGAATTGTTCGTTCTGACTGCCCATCTGATTGAGGATGAAAAGCTGTACTAAAATTTAATTCAGTACCCAACGACTTCTGAAGGCCTTTCCAAAAGTTAGAAGTAAACCTGGGATCACGATCCGATACAATGGAGAGAGGAACTCCATGTAACCTGACTATCTATTTAAGATACAAACGGGAAAGTTGATCAAGAGAGAAAGTATCTCGTATAGCAAGGAAATGAGCAGATTTGGTCAAGCGATCAACAATAACCCAGATTGCATTATTACCTCGAGATGTCTTTGGTAATCCAACAACAAAGTCCATGGATATATTCTCCCATTTCCACTCTGGCACTGGTAAAGGCTGAAGCATCCCTTTCGGTAACTGCCGCTCTGCTTTAACCTGTTGACATGTCAAAAACTTCACAGTAAAATCAGCAATGTCTCTTTTCATTCCATCCCACCAGTAATACTCCCACAGATCTCTATACATCTTGGTACTGCCCGGATGAACTGAAAATGGAGAACTATGAGCTTCACATAATATCTCTCTCTTCAACTGTGAATCACAAGGTACACAAAATCTCTTCCCAAATCTCAAAACACAATCACTATGAATGTTGAATTTAGGCAACTTACCTTTCTGAACCAGCTCTACCTTTTTCTGCAACTCACTGTCTTGCTTCTGTGTTTGCTTGATTCTATCTGATAGAGAAGATCTCACTGATACCTGAAACAAAACAGAAGGACTTCCTGCACCAACAACTTCTATGCCAAAGTTCATCAAATCCTTAACCAAAGGATCACGTTCCAAACGCAACATTGTTAATGAAGCATTACTTTTTCGACTCAAAGCATCAGCCACTTTATTTGCTTTTCCCGGATGGTAATGAATTGTACAATCATAATCCTTGATTAATTCCAGCCATCTCCTTTGTCTCATGTTTAACTCTTTTTGAGTGAATATATACTTTAAACTTTTGTGATCGGTATATATTTCACACTTTACTCCATACAAATTATGCCTCCAAATTTTTAAAGCAAAAACAACAGCAGCTAATTCCAAATCATGTGTAGGGTAATTTACCTCATGAGTTTTCAACTGTCGTGAAGCATAAGCAATTACCTGATCATTCTGCATTAGGACGCAACCAAGTCCTTTCAATGAAGCATCACTGTATATAACAAACTCACCATTCCTGGAAGGTAGTGCCAAAACTGGAGCATTCATTAATCTTCTTTTCAATTCCTGAAAACAATCATCACATTCTTTTGTCCAGATAAACTTAACACCCTTCCGAGTTAGCTTAGTCATTGGACTAGATAACCGTGAAAAATTTCTAACAAACCTTTGGTAATAGACCACCAAACCAAGGAAGCTACGAATCTCAGTTACATTTGTGGGTCTTGGCCATTCTTCCAAAACTTTTGTTTTTGCAGGATCAACATTTATTCCATCTTTAGAAACAATGTGACCAAGGAAAGAAATTTGTTGCAACCAAAACTCACACTTGCTGAATTTCCCATACAGTTTCTTTTCTTTTAAGGTTTGAAAGATAACCCTTAAATGTTTTTCATGCTCCGCTTTACTTTTAGAAAACACCAAAATATCATCAATGAAAACCACCACAAACTTATCCAGGAACTCATGGAAAATTCTATTCATTAAGTCCATGAATACAGCAGGTGCATTGGTTAGCCCAAAAGGAATTACTACAAATTCATAATGGCCATATCTCGTACGGAACGCGGTCTTTGGAATATCTTCCTCCTTTACCTTCAGCTGATGGTACCCCGATCTCAGGTCAATCTTTGAAAAAAACTGAGCTCCCTAGAGCTGATCAAACAAATCATCGATATGAGGCAAAGGATATTTGTTCTTAAAAGTGATATTATTCAAGGATCTATAATCAATGCAAAGTCTCATAGAACCATCTTTCTTTTTAACAAATAAAATAGGAGCACCCCATGGTGATGTGCTAGGTCTAATGAAACCTTTCTCTAATAAATCTTGCAATTGCTCCTTCAACTCTAAAAGTTCAATTTGTGCCATTCAATAAGGGGGTTTTGAAATTGGCTTATCATTAGGAACTAAGTCAACAGTAAACTCAACTTCCCGATCTGGTATTATTCCAGAAAACTCATCAGGAAAAACATTAGGATACTCATTTACCACTGGCACATCATTAATCTGAACAGTTCCTTTATTTTCAACGACGTGTGCAAGGTAACATTCATTTCCATCTTTTACAAGTTTCTCAGCCTCTTGATATGTTATCAAAAGTAAGGGTTCATTCCTGTAAACAAACTGAAAGTCTTTCTGAAAAGAAACTTCTTTAGCTGGACAGTCAATCTTAGCATGGTAAATAGAGAGCCAATCCATACCCAGGATAACATCAAACTCTAATAGAGGTAGAACAATAAGGTTTTCAAGTAGGTTCTTTCCACAGATAAGGATAGGAAGATTCTTATAAATTCTTTTTGCCTCAACATTCCCCCAGGTTCTTTTACCAAAAGTTCAGGAGTCATTTCTTGAGATGGTATTCCCATTTTACTAGAAAAGGTTTCAGAGATGAAAGAATGTGTAGACCCCGAATCAAACAATAGGCTGGCATAATCTGAAAAAACAAACAAAGTACCTGATACAACTTCATTTGATGGCCCGACATCTGCTGAAGTAGTTGCAAAGGATTTCACCACCCCTTTCTGCTTGTAGTCTAACTGCTTCCCATCACTCAAGCTCTTTGTCGGACACTCATTTGCATAGTGACCCATCTCATTTCACTTAAAACATTTCACTAACTGTAAATCAAATTTGTTCTTACCTTCACCTTGATCCTTTTCAGTGCAATCACGAGCCTTATGTCCCATCTTACCACATCGGTAGCACTTTCCAGAATTCAGAAGACATTCCCCAGCATGCCTTTTTCTACATTTATCACAAACTGGAAACTTAGTTTTCTTACCAACAAACTTTTTTGAAGAATTCTTACCTTTCTCCTGCCACCTCGGTCTCTTCTTCTGCTGGTTGTTATAGAAAACTTGGTCATCGGCAAACTCCATTTACACCTTCTCAGCACATCGAACAAGCTTTTCATAACTTTTAAACTCACGATAAGCTAATGCCCTTCGATATTTTGGCTTTAATCCTGAGTAAAAACGATTGATTTTACTATCAAGGTCCCGGATAAAATTTGGAGCATACCTTGCCAATCGAGTGAACCTTTCTTCATAGGCAGCCACTGAGTCTTCCTCTTGCCTCAATTCCAAGAATTTCTTTTCCATCCTAAGTCGAACAGCCTTAGGAAAATACTTCTCAAAAAACATACCTTTGAATTCATCCCAGTCAAGAGCATCAATCTCATCGGCGTCCTTGATATTTTTAACCATAGACCACCACTGATCTGCTTCACCCTCCAAACGGTAAATAGCAAGACTAACCTTTTGATTGTCTGAACACCCCATGAAATCAAAAATATTCTCCAGTGCTTTAATCCACCCTTCAGCTAGCACAGGGTCAGATGATCCTCTGAATGATGGTGGATGTTGCCTCATGAAATGTTCCACCACTGACATGTTCCTCTGCGGTTGATCTGGCTGATCTCGTGCATGGATACCACCGCCATTTATCACTTGAGTCAACTGCGCCATTACTGCAACAAACTGTTCAGTTCCAATTCCGACCATTTCTGGATGCTGATTCGGAAGGTTATTTCCTTCTGTATGCCTTCCTAGCACTGCTTCCCTGTTTCCTCTACGGAAAACCATTCTGAACAAACATGTCTTAGATGAAGCAACATGGTAATCTTTAAATGCTATATCATTTAAAAAAAATATTTTTTTGGATAATCATTTAATAGAATTATAACTCCTAAAGTTATCTAAACCGACCTCTGATACCAACTATAAGGCCCCAGCCTTAAACCTTACTTAATCTTGAGTTATTACAAGATTACACATTGAGGATCTTTTCGGGTTTAGTGTTTTAGAGAATTAGATCATAAAACTTGCATTACATTCTACATATAAACAAAGCGGTTACATAAAGATAGTATTCTTCATTCCCATCAATGGAAACACATTTAAAATAAAACATGGATTATTTCTTGACACATCCTTGACTCTATCATCTTATCATGTACCTTTCCCTTGACCTGTGAAAAACATTTCAAAAACTTGGGATGAGCATAAAAACTCAGTATGGGTTATAAAAAAAACATGGAAAGGAAACATGAGTTCATATATACATAAGAATGAAATCATACTTTACCCATAAAACATAGGCACTTTAACATACCTCATAAAATCATGAATAAATCATAGAAATCATAAGACATAAAGGTAACTTGAGGCATTCATAACATTCTTATGTAGGGAGTAACCCTCTTGGTTACGTTTGGAATACCCATCACAGTATATTCCCAAAAATATCTTCAGATAAACCTTAACGTTTCACTCCTTCGCGTTACCCAATGCATTGGAGAGCTATAACGGGCTCACCCGCCCTTAGTTTATCACGGAACCACCCGTCTTCATAATAATGCCCAAGAACCATAACATAATCATATCACATAAAACATGCATAAAGGAAACATAACATTTCCACATTTCAATCACAAGATATCAATAAAACACAAAAAACATTGTGAAAACCATTTTGAATACAAAAATAAAAGAAAAGTAAAACATGGTATTTATTTTTCTTTTAAAAAGAAGGTATGGCTTGTAGAGGAAGCCGAAACTAAAATAACGGTCACGATGACGGAGAAGTCGTTGTCTCCGCATACGTACGACAAAAACATTCCCTTTTGTCGTTTACTAAACGCTTCGTATAAAAAAGATTCCTTTTGAATAAACGTAAAAGTCAAAGTGGTTTATACACCGTATAAAAGAAAGTTGTGTATAAAATAAAATATGCCTCAACGAAAGGAGATTGAGACGAAGTCCCATACCTCGTATCCGACTTGACCCGACCGTTATTTAATCTACTGAATAATAAACTTGAGTTAATCTCTACTTTCTTATGAATCTTTTTCAATTTCATTATTCCTTTTATACCATGTTATGAACATCATGTAATCAGCTAAGTTAATAATGTTCATTTTGTCGGTATTTGGTTCTTAAGTCAAAAATAGACTTCTTACACTTACATGTTGTTAATTTGGTCAAAGGTTCATTATATCCAGAATGGTATTCATGATGTAGATATCATATATTTCATATATATCCAGTACATACATGCATTTATAATATTACATAATCATTTATAGGTAAGAAATGAAATGCACCGTTCATGGAGACGGTAAGCCGTACGTACGCATGAACGCTACTTTCATTTCTATTTTGTATTTTATAGAATGGAATCATAATGATATAAAGGTATATTATAATTCCAGTATAATATATATAATATCATAGTTCCATCCTTTATATGTCCCACATATGGTATTTAACGAATCAAATCACTTTGAGGGGGCGGTAGTCCGCACTTCCTAAAATGAAGATATCGTGTTTACCCATAATGGAAACCATAAAGGTATGCCCAAAATGAAAAAACAGAAGCTTAAGGAAAACATAAAAATATTATATATCATATATAAAAATAGTGACATCATAATGGCCACCTTTGAAGGTGTTAAATGAGTGTTGAACAATCATCGTTTCGGGAGGCTGAATTTCGCCATCCACGGAAACCGTATGTTCTTTAACCATTTGATGTAGTTGTGTGAGAGTGTAGCTGAAATAAATATTATAACAACATCCTTGTATATTGAATATACTGGTGTTGTTACAAAATAAGTAAATAAAAAGAGTTTAGGGGGTTGGAGAAGCAAAATAAAACAAATGAACATGAGAGAATGAATTACCTTTAAAAGTGTAACTCCTTTTGATTTGAGCCTAAAGGCTTCCTTTGAAAGGATTATGCCCAAAGGGAATCCTCTAGGATGAGGAGAGGGATGTGGAGAGAGTAAATGGGCAGGGGTTGGCCGAGCCAAAGGCTTGAGTAGTGTGTGAAATGAGGTAGAGGTGGGGGCCTTTTATAAGAGGAGAGGAGGGGCACTTTTGGAAAGTAAAGAAATATTACTTTATTTGAAAATGTGTTTCGGTTTCAAAAGGTCCCACATTGATATAATTCGTGGATAAGGTGATAAGGCTTCTAAATCTACTCATCCAATTGGTTTTGGCCATGTGTAGTTCATAGATTTTACATTATCTTTCCATTTTATTTAAATCGTCAAATAATGATGTCATCGCTGCATCATTATTATGTCATAAATAATTTAATTTATTTAATGTCTAAAAATCATAAAAAAATACTATGATGTAGGAAATCGTTTTATCTTTCCAATGACTATTTATAATCAAAAATTTGATCTTTATAACCCCATGTAAAAATTGTTTTCGTAAAACATATTATGTTTGTGTCATTTTTACTTTTACATTAAATAAAAAGTTATTTATGTCATTTCCCAACAAAAGTGGATCCATGGGGTCCCCAAGTTGACCCATGGCTTTTCTTGGTCGGCCATGACACAAACAATAAAGGTAGGACATGTGTCTAGGTCATTTCATATTATTAAAGCATTATTTATACCTTAAACTACACTAATTACCACTAATCGCGATTAAAAACTTAATAAGTTACTATTCACCAAAAAATTATTTTAATCTCATTGAACCACATTTTACTTCTTAATGACAACCATGTATGTCGGATTTTCAAAATTCAATACACATTAGTGGTAAACTTTCATTTAACTGAAAAATCAGTTTGCTTGATTACCACTTAGTGGTTTCACTATTCATCAAAAATTGAAGTTTTTCAGAAAATTACCAAAAATTCACCCTAAGATATATTTAATATTCTGAATTCAAAAATGAAGTATATTTTACAAAATTCAATACATATAAGTCAAATTATTTAATTTAATAATTAATTCCCGCTGCCAGAGCAAATAGCGTGTTTTTACAAAACAATAAGTATCAAAAGATTGACACCAGTTTAAGTCTAATTTCAAAGTGAAATTGATTCCAATGACCACCATTGGATAAAATGGTAAAAATATATTCATATTACACATTAAGTAAAATTCAAAAGATAATCTAATCGTATAAATAAATTAGATTAAAAAACAGTTTTAATGTAAAATGCAGTATTTTTCACTATTCATTAAAAAATGAACATTGTCAGAAAAATACCAAAAATTCACACAAAGTAAATTTTGATGTCCCAATCATAAAGAATAAGTTTATTTTGACAAACATAGTTTATAAAATTGTCAAAATATAGATTCAAAAATGGTTTTCCATCAAAAGGTAGTAAAACAATCTTGTAAGAATATTAGTGTATTCCATGCATAAGATTGTATTTATTTTCATTTTAAGCCTCTATAACACTATCTTAATCATTAATAGACATATATAAAAATATATTTTATTCATTACTTACTTGGGATGTTACATGTCCCCTCTCTTTTCAATGTTTTCTAAAACCCCGAAACATAGCCGTTATGCTGCAGAATTTCCGTCTCAAAATGTCTCTCTCTTTTTTCTAAAGTAATTTTATTTTATTAAGTGAATAATCAAATATCTTTCTTAAAAAGGGGTATTCACATATATACCAAAATGTTTTATTTTAAATTCTGGGATTTACATACATGAGACCTTCTCTCCCCTTCTGTGGGTTTAAAGTGACGTAAAGATCATGTCTTTAAAGCAGTTTTTAAAACATTATGATTATGAAATGGAACCCATTTATTTTATGCTATATGGGTTGTTTATGAAATTATTTATGATGATATATGTGGCTCACATGATAATAAAGGAAAATTTAAGGGTTCTTCCTGATAGTGCTCCAATGCATTGGGTAATGATGTAACCACTAGAGATTACAATTTTCACGATATCTTGGTGAATAACCTTGGTAATTTTCAAATAACACCTTGGGGATGGACCTTGGTGATATGTTCATGATTGTCAATGTTAAATGATGTAGCCACATCTTAAAGTTATGAAAAATGTTATTTTTATTATGATATGCCTTATGATTTCTTTCTCATGCCTTAAAGTTCTTTTCATGACCTTATTGAAGTATCTCAAGTTCACATGTAAAATGTTTCTCTTGTTTCCCTTACTGGGCCTTCTGCTCACCCTTTCTTTTGATGTATGTCCCCAGGTTATGAGATGCAGTAATGAACCTAGGATTAACATGAGGAGAATCCTTTCAAGTGTTTAATAAGAATGTTTTATGTTTTCATGTTTTATGTTCCTGGTTTCCAAGACACTAAACCTTAAAGATCCTCGGTTTTGTAAAATGTAATGAAAGTTTATGTGATAAAAAGGAGGGATGTTATAGTTGGTATCAAAGGATGGTTTAGTTATTTGTGGAAATTAGGATATGAAAACTCTAGGAAGAACCCTATAGAAAAGTTTAAATATAGTAAATCTTCCTGGTATTTTGGTGAGTATTGAGTAAGGGGTTTCCAAGCAAATATATCCCTGTCTGGATACGAGCAGGTAGAGGTGGCTCTGGAACAGATGTACATAGGGGTAAAACCCGAAAACACCACTTTGATCTAGACTCGAATGGGAACTGGTACACAAAAACGGGCTTTGATGCACTCTTGGTTACGACACTCCTGGGGGATATGATTTGGTAAATTCATAAGCTTAGTATGAACCATTATTAAAGGAACAAAGATAAAATAAAATAAAGATTCAAATAAGAATATATGATCATGGATATTCTAGTTTGAAACCTAGGGGATCACAAGTTAGGGTATACTTTTCTTCTACAAGTTATCCTTATATGATTTAAGTTCCTTTTCATGATTATTGGCTAAGTATTTAAGCCCCTAATTGTACTTTATTTTCTTAGTTAATGGTGGGAAATGGAAGAACATGTCCCAAAAACCAATGTGATAGGAAATGCGATGATTGCCGTATTAATATGATAGATTTGATTAGGGGATTAAAAGATGATTATTATTTTGGAAGACGTTCACTATTTTGGGGACCCTATATGATCGAGGTAAATAGATTACTACGGTATTTTCATTGAAGAGTAAGGTTGACTTATATTTTGAAGAATCGATGAATTTAAGGTGAACATATGGTAATTTAGGTTACTTATGGAAATGATTAACCTATCTTGAGTAAAATATGTTTCGGTTAGCTACTTTTGTTATAAGATGTTAGGAGTGGTTGATGTTGTTTGGAGATGAATGATGAAGTTTATTTTGGAAGACTATGTTATAAAATCCTTCTTGTATTTGGGTTTCAATCTTAGTTTGGTTTATTTCAAGGAATTTTAAGGACTGTTATTTATGGAATGGTCTATGATGAACTTTGGGTAGTACCATGAAACTTTGAAGATTTAAAAGTAGTTTCCATTCCTATGGGATTCTTTCTTTTTGAAGAGTTGTTTTACGTTAACCTTTCTGTTTTTGGGATAATGTTTAAAGATAGAAGAAATAGATAGTTAATCTTTTGTGGATTATGTGATTCTCTAGAAGATGATTCTTGTGATTTTGATGAGACCAAGTATTTTTGAATTATCATCATTTGGAGAAAAGATTAGTTTTGGTAGAGACTTATTAAAGGATGAAACTATACTTGAAGGTATGTATATTTTCTTATGTTTTTGTTCTATGTAGCATATGAATTCCTCAAAATTATGAAAAGGAACGTAAAACAAAAACGTTGTTAGTTTACGTTTCCTACTAGGTAATCAAAGACCGTTTACACACATCGTAAGTTTGGGATTTTCTTATGGTTAAATTTCTCCTAATCATGTTTTCTATCACTCTCCACCAGAACTTGACCCTTTGTTTTTTCTTCCATATCCATATTTTCCTCCATGGAATCCTAGTATGGGTTAACTAGGGTGACCTTTGTACTTCCCTTTCTTTCTTTTAAAGTAATAGTTTTTATGACTTCTTTTCCGATGTGGGACTTTCAATGAAATTTAAAAACCCAATTTTTAAAAATTGCGAGGACACAATTTCATAAGGGGGGAAGATTGTAACGACCCGAAATTTTGAATAAATCTTGTTTCCTAATTTTGTGTGTCGTTTTATTTTTGATACTCAACAAAACTGTTTCATTTGATAACATGAGTATAATTAAAATGAGACCGTTGGGTTTTGACTGTTATATGACCATTGGTCAATATGACCGTTTTAAACTAAACGTTTCAATTATTGTCTCTAAATACAAGTAATCATGGTTAATTAATATAGAAAGAAGATTCGATGGCCTCACCCAGTAGTCTTGAACCGACCGAAGCCCATCTAACAGAACTTGGGAAGGAGGTAGCACCAATGGGCTTTGCTCTGGACCAAACCCAAGATGAACTTCATTGTGTGAAGCTAGAACGGGATCACCTCCACGAGAAGTTCAAACTGATAGAAATTACTACTCGTGCGATGTTGAATGATCCTCCCTCGGATTCTCTCACCTTAGCACACCTTACACTTAGGTCCTATGCTGGTGTGATAAGGGGCTATGTAAGGAGACCGTAACTGCCTTGTGTAATCCTTTGTTTTAAATAAAAATTGGTATTTCTTCTTATGATGATGTTTATGAATTTTTAAATGTCCGGATAAATATAGTATGCATATTTTTGGTGAATTTTAGAGAAAGGATATTTTAAAAAAATGTTTATGTAAACCTTAAATAATTAAAAATGTGTAATGATTTTCAAAAAATGGTCTTCTACAATTATGTTCAGTACGAAATTTAGAGTCTAATAAGATCAACTTAATTTTTGATGAATAGTAAATTATGAATAGTGACTTTATGCTTAGGATTAGTAATGTGACCAAATAGATTAGTAATCTCACTTAAAGAAAGAATTAATATAATCTAGGCACCTTGATTAAGTAATGTGATTCAATAAAATGGTTAAATAATGATTTCATAAATTATTATTCAAGTATTGGTTTTTTCGTGTGAATAGTGTTTTTTAATTAAAAATTAAATTAAAAACATTTAGAAAATTATTTTTATAAAATTCATTTTATTTTTGAACGCAGAGCATCGATATTATGTTAAGGTAAATTTTGGGGTTTTTTTTGAAAAAAAATGAATTTTCAGTGAATAGTGTATTTATTTAAAAAATAAATTAAAAATATTTAGAAAATTATTTTTATAAAATGGATTTCATTTTTGAAATCAGAGCATTGATATTTTGTTAAGGTGAAATTTTGGGATTTTTCTGAGAAAGTTGAATTTTCAGTGAATAGTAAAAATATAGGTTTAGGGTTTCAGTATGTTTAATGACATCATAACTGTGTCATGATGATGTCATGAGATAATTTATGGGTTGGCCGACCAAAGGTGATGAATTATTGTATTGGGGGCCCCATGTGGCCTAAATTCATGGGAAATATCTTGGGAGAGCACATGGTTTTGAGAAACCCACTTATGAGGTGTCCCTTGACCATTAATGCCTTGTCCCCTCACTTTACCTATAAATACCAAGCCATTCTCTCATCCTTTGGACTCAAAAATCATTCTCAACAAATTTCTGGTCTTCTTACCTCCCAAGGAGTTCTCCCAAGGTGCCCCCAAGCCCTCAAGGTCCAAACCTTTGAGTTTTAAGAGTTACGTTTTAAGGTAAGGGATCCGACCTCTCTCTTTCTTTTCAAGTAATCCCTTTTATGTCATTCATTTTATGCTCCATGTTCTTATGTTTGAGGATGTTATTTTATATTCATTATAATTTAATTTTTATGTTCATATGATTAGAGACCCCCTATAACTCTCATCATTTCATTTTATGAAAGTTTAAGAGGCGCCGTTAGGCTGCCGAAATTTTTGCAACAGATTCTTTCACCCTTCTCATTTTCAAGTTCTATTTTCTTGTCAAGTCTTTAAAGTTCCTTTTTATTATGTTGGGGTATGATCTCTATATCTATAATACTGATATTTTATGATAATATTATGAGAGACCCCATTTTATCTCTTCAATTCAGTATTTTGAAGTTTTAAGTGGTGCCGTTAGGCTGCCATATTTTTAAGGGATTCTTTCACCCTTCTCATTTTCAAGATCTATTTTCATGTCAAGTCTTTCAAGTTCCTTTTTATTATGTTGGGGTATGATCTCTATATCTTTCATACTGAACCCTTATGTTCATATTATGAGAGACCCTATTTTGATCTTGTCAATTCATTTTTAGTTGAAGTTTATGTGACGCCGTTAGGCTGCCGAATTTTTAAGGGATTCATCCGCCTTTCTCATTTTTCAAAGATATACTTTCATGTAAATTATTTCAAGTTCCTTTTGTATTATTTTGGGGTATTATCTCTATATATATCATACTTATCTTTTATGTTCATATTATGAGAGACCCTATTTGATCTCGTCAATTCATTTTTGTTGAAGTTTAAGTGACCCCGTTGGACTGCCGAATTTTCATAAGAGGAATCTTAGTTTTGTCTTCCTTTCATGTTCTTCATTTCATATGGTATATCTTTCAAATTTCATTACCATGTTCTCAAATAATTTATATTCTATCCCTCTACTGTTTTATGGGTCATTTATCAGTGTTTTACCCATGTCCCCTCTCTTTTCAATGTTTTCTAAAACCCCGAAACATAGCCGTTATGCTGTAGAATTTCCGTCTCAAAATGTCTCTCTCTTTTTCTAAAGTACTTTTATTTTATTATGTGAATACTCAAAGATCTTTCTTCAAAAGGGGTATTCACATATATACCAAAATTTTCTATTTTAAATTCTGGGATTTACATATATGAGACCTTCTCTCCCCTTCCGTGGGTTTAAAGTGACGTAAAGATCATGTCTTTAAAGCAATTTTTAAAACGTTATGATTATGAAATGAAACCAATTTATTTTATGCTATATGGGTTGTTTATGAAATGATTTATGATGATATATGTGGCTCACATGATAATAAAGGAAAATTTAAGGGTGCTCCCTGATAGCGTTCCAATGCATTGGGTAATGATGTAACCACTAGAGATTACAATTTTCACGATATCTTGGTGAATAACCTTGGTAATTTTCAAATTACAACTTGGGGATGGACCTTGGTGATATGTTCATGATTGTCAATGTTAAATGATGTAGCCACATCTTAAAGTTATGAAAAATGTTATTTTTATTATGATATGCCTTATGATTTCTTTCTCATGCCTTAAAGTTCTTTTCATGACCTTAATGAAGTATCTAAAGTTCACATGTAAAATGTTTCTCTTGTTTCCCTTACTGGGCCTTCTGCTCACCCTTTCTTTTGATGTATGTTCGCAGGTTATGAGATGCAGTAATGAACCTAGGATGAACATGAGGAGAAGCCTTTCAAGTGTTTAATAAGAATGTTTTATGTTTTCATGTTTTAAGTTCCTAGTTTCCAAGACACTAAACCTTAAAGATCCTCGATTTTGTAAAATGTAATGAAAGTTTATGTGATAAAAAGGCTGGATGTTATAGGAACTTTTCTAAGAACTTTTATATTTTGATGAATAGTGAATGATATCAAATTTTAATTGAAAAATGATTTTTCATCTAAATAATTTATAGTGTTAAATTATATTTTTAATTATTTTTAAATCATAATTAGATCAATTTTATATCATTTAATTTATTTTATTTTATTTTAATCATTTTAAAGTTATTTTAGATATAAAAAATTAACAAACTTTTGAATATTTTCATTTTAAAAACTTGTTTTTCCTTCCCATCTGTGGGATTAATTTTAAATTAATTTTTCTAATTATGTGATTTTAATTTATAAAAAAAATTATATATTTGGAATCATAATAATTTATAATTTATAATAAGTTCAATTTAGTTTTTCACCAAAAATTTTAGTTAAATTAATTAAAATTGATTACAGTGATTAAGGTAAAATGAGTTTACTTAGTGGTTAAACTTTAATCTTAAGGGAAAAAATGACCTTGAAAAATTTAAATAACCAATTTTATGGTAATTATTCGACAATATCCCCTATTTTCAAGATTTTTTATCATTGTTGGAGGTACATGATGTAAGGGTGATCTCCCCATATTGTTTACCTTTTTATATTAACAAGAATCCCACTCCCTCTCCACTATAAAAAGGCCCTCGTCCCCCTCACTTATTAACACCTATCAAGACCTTTAGATCATAAAAAAACTTCCAAAATAATCTCCAAAAATCTATTCTCTAATCTTATAATCCTTACTCAAGGAAGAAATAAAAGTAAATATGTCCTTTGGTGCAAACCAAAATGAGTTACTTGAAAAAGAGGTAACATTCTTCAATGATCACTTATTTCTCAAAAAACTTCTATTATTATTTTTCAATTATTATATAATAACCTAAGTATCATAAATATACTTATATTTTGTTATTTTAAGTTTTATACCTAAAAATTCACACACTTCTATCA
This sequence comes from Viscum album, assembly GCA_963277665.1. NCBI lineage: Eukaryota > Viridiplantae > Streptophyta > Magnoliopsida > Santalales > Viscaceae > Viscum > Viscum album. Next base: position 793,385,442 of record OY728126.1, on the reverse strand, counting down.
AATGTGATATGCGATAATCATTTGTGTATACGGCAGACTACCGCCTCACGAACCGATGTTGTTCATTCTTCCATTACCACCTTTCAAGGATGAGAATAATGAAAAAGTTACTATTTTTATATTATATATATGATATTTATAATGTTTTACTACTTATATAATTTTTATATATCACATAAATTCATGCTTTCCATTTTGTTGGAATATGATAACATTGTTTGTGGACGTGCAGACTACTGCCTCCTCAAAATGATGTGATTCGTTCAAACTTTACATGGAATGAATTAAATACGAATTTAATAAAAATATATGATATAAATGAATTATTTATTATATTAATGACATATTTATTTATTTTTACATATAACATATCATTTTCTTCTTTCCATTTTACAAATTGAAAAATTGACAACGTCATTCATGGATGTGTGGACTATTGCCTCCTCAAAGCGATGTGACTCATCCTTTTTCATCACCACATCACAAGAATGATATATATAAGTATATATAATTAAATAATATTTTATTTATTATAAAATTTTCATTTTGGAAAGATAAAAATTAATTACCTTATTTTCATAATAATCATTGAAAAATGAGAACATCACTCTTGCATACGTATGACCTACTGTCTCCATGATCGCAACGTTGATTCATTTTTCATAACCATATTTCCTGTATGATTTTAAATTTAAAATTGATGTAAAAATTTTATTATTATGTCATGTTTTTTTATTTATATGTTTAAATAATAACCTCATTAACCATAGTTGAGTTATCAAAGTCAGTTTTGACACGTAGGCCGAATATTGTCAAAACATCTGACTTAAATATTATTGATTAAGTAATTGTATATAACATTGTTATAAGTGAAATAAAATTAATAATAAACTTGTAAAATATTATTAATAAATTAAATAATTAACATAAGTTTATTATATATGAAAATAGAGGACATATATGACAATTCAGACTCAAGGTTAGGGATTTCTTAACTCAATTTCCATTAATTGGGTTAAACTTCTATGTCATTGGTTATGTTATGCTAAGAATATGTGTGAAATGACCTCTGATTTTATTATTATTTATTTACACTTTTATTTTTTAGATTTAAAATTTTCACACATAATTATTTCATTTATTTATTTTTACTCCAATGATACAATCATTGTAAGGGGTTTTTCTCATCTCAATTTTATCTATATGAGATATATTCCATATTCACCACTTATTTTTATTGTGTGGTTTATATAATAAACATGAATATATTTTAGGATTGTTATACTTAAAATTATGTGGTTTTATATATTAGTTTTATGATCTATATTTCATGGGATTTATGGTTTCAAAGTTACCAAACGGTAATCGATTTTGGTCACAATTTTCCTTCTTTGAGTCATTGTTATGTTATACAAATATCTTCTTTTATGAGGTGTGTATACTTATAATTTGACATGATATATCATAAATCCACTTATTATGATGATTTTATAATTTTCAATTAACATTATTACTTTATGGGGCGTATGATTCTAATGTTTCAAGGTGGCATGGAACACTTTGGAATGTTTAAAGGTTTTTTTTATCATGAAAGTTTTAAATGATATTTTAATTGTATTTTCATTAATCATTTAAATAAACCCTTGTTTTTAATTATCCTCAACCGGGGATATTTTTTCTTAACACCATCTACATTATTTTATAGATTTATTGTATCTATTTCAAAGATATTTTTATAGAAGCTATTTCTTTTCCACATGCTAACCACGTTTCAATGAGATTTTTATCGAACCCATTTATTTTAATGAGTTAATATTTTTTTAAATATATTTTCATGGAACCCATTTATTTTCCATGTCTTTATCAGGTTATAAATTAATAATGATCATTTCTATGAGTTTTATGATGAATGTGTTTTATTATTGATATGGTACTTGAGAATTATATGAAGAGAGTGAGTTTGACATATATTATATGAAGGGTTGATCCACATTATACCTCATGGGTGAACTCGATATAACTTATATGAATGGTTGATCTCTATTATAGCTCACATAAAATGGTTGAGCTCGATATAGATTATACGAAGGGGATCCCCATTATAGCTCTCCAATGCAACAGGTAATGATAATGTTGGAATTATGCCTTTTTTTTATTCTAATTGAAAGTTTTTTGATAGGGTTTTTAAAGGGTTTTATAAAAGTGATGCTCCAAGTTACAAGAAATAGTTTTAATTTCTTATTATGAGTTTATAATCTTTCTAGTGATTGAGATTGATATCATATGGCTATTGATTATTGGTTTTGATGAATCTTTTATTTTCCATGTTTTCATATTTGATGATATAGGTATTGATGGGATTGAGTTATTTTATGATTCACTCATGCAATTTTATAATTTCATCATACCCTTATGAACTCTTATTCTCATTAATGACATTAATTTACTAATTCATACATTTTCCTTTACTGAGCATTTGATATCACCCTTATTAGGTTTCCTTTTACATAGGTTTTAAATAAGGATGTTGAATGATTTAATTCTATAAAGGATTTCAAAAGGATGATTTTAATGACCTATTATGAAATAATAAAAGCTAGGATAAATGGTAGAAATGTTATTTTAATGACTTGTGAATTATTTATGTAAGAGTTTGTCTTAATACTTTAAAAATATACACCTAAAAGGTCCTATAATATATAAGGGATCCAAGATTTTATTTTTATGTTATAAAGTTTAGATTAAAATTTGGGTCATAATTATTGGCACAAAATATGGGAATATAAAAGTAATATATTTTATCTTAGGATCCAGGAGTGTGGGTTCTAGGTTATAATAGTTGGCATCAAAGGCCGGTTAAATAAATTAGGAGATTGTGATATTTTCATATGAGGATATATTAAGAGTTATGGATACCATAATAAGTCTATAATCTTAAGTATTATCATAATTTAAAATTATTAGACACCCCATTGAGGTTTTAAGTGATGAGATATTAAAGTGATTTTTGGAGACATTTTTTAGAATGAGGTATTTTTAACCCATAGGATAAAAATAAATTGTTTATATGGAGGAATTAGTTTTTATGTTTAATTAAAAAAAGGAAAAACCACATACATGGTGACAACCCATCCCATTCGGCTAGGAGGTGAGGATTATACACATGACTAAAGGATGAGAAGGGTTTCTTTCATTACCATTAGCCTACACGATGTACTAGTTATCATGATTTTTTATAGGTAACTATTATGTTGGAAACACATGGGATTTTATTTGTGGAATAATGGTTGGTTTATATTGTAAGAATATATGATAAAATCCTTTTAATCTTTGGGTTTCAAAATTAGTCTGGAAATGTTTGAAAAATTTCAAGGATAGTTATTTATGGAATAATTTAGTTTGAACTTTGGGTATTACTATTGAATTTTGAATATTAGTGTATCATTTAACGGTTTACTCATTTTGGGAATTATCTTACCATGTTCTAATAATTTTGGTTTTGGTTAATTTATAAAGATAGGTGGAATAGATTTAATATCAATTTTATGGTTATGTGGTCTTTAAAAGTTGATTTTAGTGCTTCAGTAATTAAAAATTCATCTTGAATACTCATTATTTGGAGAAAAATATGATATTTTGGTGGGAATTGATTAAAGGATTGAATTTTACTCACCAAGTAAGTATATTTATTTTTCCCCTCTTAGTATATATGGTAATAAAATTATTTAACTATAGAAAAATGATCTTGAAACAAAATTATTATCCTAGTACCTTCAATTATGATGAACCAATGGTCTTTTTGATCATCATAGATTTATGTTTGTGAGGTACTTAAATTCCCATTTATCATTAACTTGTTTGTGACCAACAACCTATATCACTCTCTATAATTATTTATGCTTTTCATCTATTCCTACCTATGTCTTCCCTATGTGGAATCTTATTTATGTGTATCTTCTTGTGACCTTTATATGACATCCTGCCTTTTTATTACATAACGTTTCATTTTATTTTACAAATAGAGGATCTTTAAAGTTTAGTATCTTGGATTTAAGGTACATAATACATGAAAAAATAAAATTTTATTTTAATAAACTTGAAAGGATTCTTGAAAATTTTATCCTATGTAAAATTACTACCTCTCATAACCTGGGGAAATACATAAAAAGAAAGGTTGATCATAAGTCCTAGTAAGAAAAAATAGGGAAAACAATTAACATACGATCTTGAGAGAATAAAAAAAAGAACTTGAGGAAAAATCATAAAGGCATAAGAAAGAAGAATATAATGATAATAATAAAAAGAATAATATATTGAAAATGTGGCTACAAAATTTAATTTAGACATTCATAAGCATATCACCAAGATCCATCTCCAAGGTGTCATACAAATTACCAAGGTTATTCACCAAGGTATCGTAAAACTTTTCATCCCTAGAGATTAATTTATTTACCCAATGAATTTGAGTGATATTAGGGAACACCATTAATATGTATTTATTTCAATTTTATCCACATATATCATAATCAAACATTTCATAACTAACCCAAATTGAATAAAATAAATGGGTTTTATATCAAAATCATGATGTTTTAAAAAGCGCTTAGAAACATGACCATTTTGTTATTTATAACCCACCAAAATAGAATAAGGGTTTTATGTATGTCAATTACAGAATAAAATAAATTATTTTTATGTATTTATTAATACCTATATAAATTAAAGTGGTTTGGGTATTCACACAAAGAAAAGAAAATAATTTCTTGTTAAAAAGAGAGAGGTTTTGAGATGAAAATTCTACAGCATAACGAGTATGAAAAATAGTTTTATAAAAAATTAAAAAGAGAGGAAAAAGGGGTCACCCATTCATAAAAGAATCATAATATATTATAGGGATAAAATTAAATGAGAATAATAAAATTGTATGATAATTTGAAAGACATACCACATAAAAGATAACTTGAAAGGAAAAGAGATGTTGAGAATTCTTTTACCTTGAATAGTAACATCTAAAACTCTAAGATTGGGAGCTTGAGGGCTTGAGTACACCTTAAGAGGACTAATAGGGAGGTAATAATATCATATTTTCATGGGGAATGATTTGGGAATGAAGGGAAATTAAGTAGTGTCTTGGTATTTATAGTAAAAGAGAGAGAGTTTTTTGTTAATTTCCGAGGACACCTCATCGGTGGTATTTGAAAAACCATGGCTTGCCCATGGTATTCGCCGATGGTTTTGGAAACTTTGTACACCTCATATCATATTTTAATCCAAATGATTCTATCATATTTTTAAATTAAATATTACATCATTATGATTTCATTAAACACATTGAAAATTTAAAAATTGTATTTTTTCTACTCACCAAAAACAAAACATTTTATAAAAATCTAAAAAATTCACCCTAACCTAATATCAATTTTTTTAATTCAAAAATTAAATCCATTTTTTGAAAATACTTTTATAAATATGAGAAGTTTAATTTTTAAGTAAAATCACTATTTACTCAAAAAATAATAATAGTCAACTAATAATTTCTAAAACATTTATTTACTTATAATATTATATCAAATTACCATTCAAGATGCCTAAATTATATTTATACTTTCTTAGGTGAGGTTACTAATCCATTGGTCATATTACTAATCATAAGGGTAATATTACTATTTATAAGTTACTATTCACCAAAAATTAAGTTGATCATATCAAACTCTAAATTTCTTACTAATCACAACCATATATGTTTTTTTTTGAAAATAATTGCACATTATCAATTATTTAAAGTATAAAAATTATTTCAAAATACTATTTTTTTCAATATTCATCAATAATATGAAACTTCTTATAAAAATACTAAAAATTCATCCTAGATTAATTTTGACATTTGATATTCAAAAATGTTGTTTATTTTACCCTAAAAAATTTTATTTATACAAATGGATTACAAAAAGTTACTAAGGTCTTGTTTGATAACCCCTTATAACACCTACATAGGACCTAAGAGTAAGGTGTGAAGTGGTGATAGAATCTTGGGGTAGCTCGAAAAACATTTCTCGAGTGGTGATTTCTATCAACTTGAAATTTTCCCATAGGCAATTTTGTTCAAGCTAAACATGTTGAAGCTCAGCTTGGGCTTGGTCCAGAGCAAATCCAAGTGACACTACCTCCTTCCCAAGCTCCTAAAAATGGGCTTCGTATGGCTCAATTCTACTGGTAAAGGCTATCAAATATTTTTTCTTCATTAATTATCCATTATCATTTCTATTTATAAACAATAATTATAACATTAAAAATTATTAATGTTTTCAATGGTCATATTAACCAATGGTTATATAATGGTCAAAAATTGATGGTTAAATTTCAATTATACTTATATAGTTTTATTGATCATGGAATTGTAAACCATAAATTTTCATGAAACAAAATATTATTCAAAAGTTTAGGTCGTTACATTCTCCCCCCTTAAGAAATTTCATCCCCGAAATTTCAACTCGTACCCTATGAATGGAAAATGTGTGGGTACTTTTTCCTCATAGTCTCCTCTAGTTCCCACATAGATTATTAATATTTTTGGTTCCTCCACAACACTTTAATAAGGTGGGTAGTCTTGTTGTGTAGTACATTGTATCTACAATCCAAGATCTCCACCGGCTGCTCCTCATAAGAGAGGTTGTATTCCAGTTGTACTACCTCTAGATTTAGCACATGTGAAGGGTCAGGTATGTACTTCCTCAAGAGGGATACATGGAATAAATCATAAACTTGAGCTAGATTTGGAGGAAGTGAAAGCTGATAGTCCACTGCTCCTATGCGATCAAGGATTTCATAGGGGCCAATGTACATAGGGATGAGATTCCCTTTATTCTCAAACCTTATGAATCTCTTTCATTGACACATTCAAAGGAATACCTTATCACCAACATCAAACTCCAATTCCCTTCGATGGTTTTTGGCACAACTCTTCTACAGACTCTGATCAGCCTTAATATGTTATTGGATGACATGAACCTTTTTATTATCTCTTGTGCAAGATCAGGCCCAAGAATCTTTCTCTCACCAAATTCATCCCAACATGTTGGAGTTCTACATCTCTTCCCATAAAGAGCTTCATAGGGTGACATTTGAATTCTCGAGTAGAAGCTGTTATTTTTAGAGAACTCAACTAATGGGAGATGTTGATACCAACCACATTTAAATTCCATTGATCAAGTTCTCAGCATGTCCTCGAGTGTATGAATAGTCCTTTCAGATTAGACATCAGTTTGAGGGTGATAGGACATACTGAAATTCAATTTGGTACATATATCATGTTAAATGCTTCCCCATAATGTTGATGTGAACCTTGGATAAGGATCATATACGATAGAAAGTCTAACTCCATGCAGCCTTTCCACTTCCTTCACGTAAATCCCGGCAAGTTGATCAAGAGAGAAATCTTCCCAAATAGAGATAAAATGGGAAGTCTTGGTGAGAGGGTCCACTATAACCTATATAACATTATTTCCTTTGTAAGTTATCAGGAGTCTAGTGACAAAGTATATAGTGATATTTTCCCACTTCCATGCTAGTATAGGTATTGGTTGTAATACCGCTTTAGGAAGTTGTCACTATTTCTTCACTTGCTGAAATACTAGTCACCTTATAGTGTAGTTATCAATATCCCTTTTTATATTATCCCAATAATAATGATCACGAAGATCCCTATACATTTTCGTGCTTCCAAGATGTATAGAGAATGTATATCTATGAGTTTCATCTATCAGCTCCTTCTTTATTTCTAGAATAGATGGAACACGTAGTCTTGTACGAAATTTTAGTACACCTTCTTCATCAATATTAAACTTGGGAAACTTCCCATACTTCAAAGCCTCAAACTTCTTCTACAAAAAGGATATTATTTTTTATATTTCTTGATCTTCTCTAGTAATAATGGTTGAGAAATCATTTGGTATAGGGTTTTTGATGTTCATTCCATTACAATTCCCATGTCCAGTTTTACTAGGTCTTTGATCAAGGGATCTCCTTTAATCCTCATCATTACTGTAACAAATCAATTCATCAGCAACTATGTTTTCACTTCTATGGTGATAATGAATTGAACAATAATAGTCTTTAAGAAGTTCCAACCATATCCCCTGTCTCATGTTCAATTCCTTTTGTGTGAAAGTATACTTCAAACTTTTATGGTCTGTGTATATATCACATTTCTCTGCATAAAGATAGTGCCTCCATATCTTTATAGAAAAAAGGACTGAATCCAGCTCAAGATCATGCGTAGGCTAGTTTTTCTCACAAGGATTCAACTTTCAAGATGCATAAGAAATAACTTTATCATTTTCATGAGGATTCACCCAAAGACTTTCAAAGATGCATCACTAAAAATAAAAAATCCTTCTTCAATTGAGGGCAGAGTTAACACCAGTGCAGTAACCAATTATTCTTTAGCTCTTGGAAACATTACTCACACTCCTTTTTCCAAATGAACTTGACCCATTTTTTAATTAACTTGGTTAGTGGATTAGAAATTCATGAAAAGTTTCTCATAATCCTCCTATAATATCCTGCTAAACCAAGGAAACTATAAATATTAGTTATTATTGTAGGATGAGGCCACTCCTCTACAACCTTTATCTTTTCAAGTTTAACTAAGATTATTTCATTGGTTACAATATTCCCCAATAAACCAACGTTTTTTTAACCAAAATTATCATTTAATAAACATTCCAAAAAGCCTTTCCTTTTGTAGAGTTTAAAAAATAACCCTTACATAATCCTCATGCTCCACACAAATTTTAGAATATATCAAAATATCATCAATAAAAACTACCACAAAATTACCATAGAAGTCCTTAAGGAATACATTCATCAAATACATAAATATAGTAGGTGTATTAGTCAATCCAAAAGGGCATAACAACAAACTCATATAGCCCATATCTTGATCAGAAGGCCTTTTTTTGGAATATCTTCTTTATTCACCCTCAATTGATGATAACCAGATCAAAGATCAATCTTGGAGAATAATTGTGCCCCAAAAAGTTGGTCAAATAAATCATCAATTCTTGGAAGAGGGTGTTTATTCTTCACTGCAATCTCGTTCAGTTATCTATAATAAATGCATATCCGAATTGATCCATCCTTCTTATTTATAAAGAGAACATGTGATCCTCAAGGCAACACACTCAGTTGAATAAAACCCTTCTCTAAAAGATCTTTGAGTTTTTTATTTAATTCCCCAAGCTCCATATTTTCCATCCTATTAGAGGTCTTTGATATCAGATGAGATCCATGTATGAGTTCAATAGAGAACTCTACCTCTCTTTCTGGTGGAGGTATTTGTAACTCTTTATGAAATAGGTCAATGTATTCCTGAATGATGGGGATATCCTTTATTTGTATACTATCATTTTACTCTTCATCCTCACTGATCAAATCTATAAATAAGGCTATAGGAAGTGCTTCTAGACAAATATCTGGTCGAGAAATATCTTCTTTGAAGATAACTATAGGTTTCCCATTCAAGAATACTGAGATTTACTTACTTCTACATTTGATCTTAGCATTATAATTTTAGAACCATTCTATCCCTAGTATAATGTCAAATTCCAACATAGGAATGACTAATAGATTTTCAATAAGATTGTGATCACTAAAGTAAATACTAGAGTTTTTAAACAATGAAGATTCTTGGATAATCCCACCAGTATTCTTGACTGAAAAGTCTACTTTTAGAAATTTAGGGGTTGATTCTAAATTTAGTGAAAACTTGGAGAAAATAAAAGAATGTGTAGAACTAGAATAAAGAAAGTACTTGCTATATTTGAGAGAACAACAAGTGTAACCACCACCACATCATTTGGAGCTTCAACATCATCTTTTTTGATAGATTAAGAACAACCTTTCTCCCTTGGCATTTGTTGAGGCTGATGGTGATTCCCCTCCACTTCCCTCAGATTTGGATAGTGATTGGAAAAGTGACCAATCCCCACTTGAAGAATTGGAATTCAGGTAGGGCCTACACCATCTTTCCTTTTTAATTAGTGTTGGGAATTTGTGGCTTCACCTCACTACAAGAATTTCTAGGGATATATCTATCTCTTCCACACTTGTATCACTTACCGATCCCAAGAAGGCAGTTCCCCAAATACTTCTTCCCACATTTATTACATGTGGGAAGTTAAACTTTCTTTCTTCCCCTTCCATGATCAGATATCCTCCCCAATATTGGCTCCATTTATCTCTTCTTTTCAATGGATTTGTGAGACCAATATGTCTTACTGAAATCTAGTTTGACTTTCATAGCACTCCACATGATTTCCTCATAGCTATCATAGTATCAGTTGGCTAGATTCTTCTGTAGATGTGGTCTTAGTCCACCAAATAATCTATCAAACTTACTATAAGGATCCATTTAAAATATTTATGTATAATGGTAAAGTCTCATGAAGTTCATCTCATAGATTTCCATAGATTCATTCTCCTTCTGCTTCAGCTCAAGAAATTCCTTCTCCATTTTCATTCTCATCAAATGAGGGAAATAATTATTGAAGAAGATAACTCTGAAATATTCCCACTATATGGATTCAATATCACCTCTTGGTCTTATGTTTTTAATTAGCTCCCACCACTAGTTAGATTCTCCTTCTAAGTGGTAAACAACTAGGGTGACTTTTTCTTATTTAGAACTATAAAATACAGAAAAGATATTTTGATAGAGCTGATCCACTGTTCAGAAATCAATGGGTTGGTAGATCCACTGAAGGTTAGTGGTCATTGATATATAAACTACTAAACAAAAATTTGTTTCCATTAGTGTGAAATCAGTCTCTCACCTTGATTGAAGTTATTTACCATAACTTGAGTTAGTTGGTTTTTAATTCTCATAAAGGTTTCCATTCCAGCTTCCATCGGAGGGCCATAAGTGCATGGTCCATTGTGGTCACCATTTTCATGGTTCCTCCTATTGCCCACCATTTTCTGAAATAAGAAAAACATAGTGAGAAACTTTTTTAATTTACAAATCTTTTATCTGTAAAGTATTTTAAGTCTTAAAACATCATTCTTAAATATATTATTCTTTAACAATAATTACATTTCTCTATAAATCATTCATAATGAATAAAAAGCTTGTGATTAACCAAACATATCCCCTAGGAGTGTCAAACCAGGAGTTTAGCAAGGCCCGTTTTCATGCACCAGTTCCTATTCAAGTCTATCTCAAAGTGGTGTTTTCTGGTTTTACCCCTAGATACATCTACTCCAGAGCCACACCCACTTGTTCATATCCAAAAATTGATTGATTTTTTTGGAAACCACTTACTTAATATATCACCAAAATTAAAGATGTTTTATTACATTTAAAGTTTTATATAGGGTTATTTCTAATGTTTTCATATCCTAATTTACACAAATAACTAAACTATCATTTTATACCAACTATGGCATCCCATATTTTTATTATATAACTTTTCATTACATTTTACAAATAGAGGATCTCTAAATTTTAGTGTCTTGGAAATAATGTACATAATACATAAAAACATAAAACATTCTTTTAATACACTTAAAATAATTATTGAAAAGTTCATCCGATGTATAATTACTACGTCTCATAACCTAGGGACATATATCAAAGGAAAGGGTGAGCATAATGCCCAGTAAGGGAAAAAATGGAAAATAATTTACATGTGAGATTGAGAGAATACAATAAGAACTTGAGGAAAAATTATAAAGGCATGAAAAAGTGGAATATAATTATAACAAAAACTTTAATAATATCTTGAAAATGTGGCTAAAACATTTAATTTATACATTCATAATCATATCACCAAGTTCCATCCCCAAGGTGTCATAAAAATTACCAAGGTTATTCACCAAGGTATCGTAAAACTTTTCATATCTAGAGATTAATTTCTTTACCCAATTTATTAGAGTTATATAAAGGAGAACCCTTAATATGTATATATTTTCATGTGATCCACATATATCATAATCAATCATTTCATAAATAACCCAAATTTAATAAAATAAATGGTTCTCATATCAAAATCAAGGTGTTTTAAAAAAGTGCTTAAAAACATGATCATTATGTTTTTTATAAACCAATGAAAGGGAATGAGGGTTTTATGAAAATAAATTCTAAAATTAAATAAATAATTTTTATGTCTTTATGAATACTTATAGATATAAAAGTGTTTTTGGTATTCACATAAATAAAATAAATGAATTTCTTGAGAAAAAGAGAGAGATTTTGAGACAAAAATTCTGCAGCATAACAAGTATGAAACATAGTTTTATAAAACATTAAAAAGATAGGGAACATGGGTCAATAATTAATAAAAGAATAATAATATAGTATAGGGAAAAATGAAATAGAAATGAGAACATGGTATATAAATTTGAAAGACATACCACATTAAAGAGAACTTGAAAGGAAAAGAGAAGTTAGAAATTCCCTTACCTTGAAGAGTAACTTCTAAAACTCTAAGATCAGGACCTTGAGGAATTGAGGACACCTTGGGAGGACTCCTTGGGAGGTAATACTATTAAATATTTTAGTGGAATTATTTTGGAAAGAAAGTAAATGAAGTAATGGATTGGTATTTATAGTAAAAGAGAGATATTTTTTTATTAATTTCCGAGGACACCTCACCAGTGGTATTTGAAAAACCATGGGATTTACCATGGTTTTTGCCCATGGTTTTTGACAATTGGGGAACCTCATATCATATTTTACTCCACATTATTTAACCTGAAATTTAAATTAAATATTACATCATTATGATTTCATTAAACACACTGAAACCTTAAAAACTATATTTTTACTATTTAATGAAAAAGAAAACATTTTATAAAAATATCATAAATGTACCCTAACCTAATATCAATGTTTTGAATTCAAAAATGAACACCATTTTATGAAAATAATTTTATAAATATGAGAAGTTTAATTTTTCAGTAAAATCACTATTTACTCAAAAAAATATTAATATTTAACTAATAATTTCTAAAATGGTTATTTACTTATACTAGAAAATCTTAGTCAGAGGAAAACCTCTAACCATTTATTAAAATAAAGGAAAAGTATAGAAAATAAGCCCCACAGAACCAAAACAACAACTACAGACCATCAAAATCAAACCTATCACCACCTAAATGGTAAAAACCTTCACCCACAATCACTGATTTCTATTCTGAGCTTTCATAATGCTTTAGAAACTTAGCATACTTCCTTCTTAGATTCAGCCGTTCCAATGAAAGGAAATCATTAGTAGTTTTCAAACCATTATTGAATATAGAGAATGCCCCACCTTCTTTACTGAGAGATGGATTGGTGTACATTGAATTTGGTAGGTAAGAGTAATCCTTACTCAACCTTCTTCATGGCGAAGCAATCATATCCTACTAGTTCTCAGACAACATATTCTTCCCTCTCTGGACAACATCACTATATGAGGGCCTAACCATGCCATTTTCTTTGTCACTGTTAGACATATTCCCCCATTTTCTAGGGATCTACATATCTTGATAAATCTCTAATTGATTCTGATAAAGATGACAGTTAGTGTCAATCATAGCCAAGAATTGTGGGTTGTCCACCCATTCCTGACCTTCACATATCCCTTTTTTTATTTCCTCATTCATTGTAACATCCTCCTGCAAAGTGAGATCGGTCTATATATTGGCACCATCATGCATTGAAATAAACTCCTCCATACCCTCATGATCCATCCATTGAAATAGATTTCCCCTGGAAAAAATGATCATCACACATTCATTATTATCAGACCGATCATTGAACCCATCAACACAGACCTATGAAATCCCCACAATTGTACTGTCATCACATAAATCAAACTCAAAGTTTCCCACTACACCATGCCACTACCCCTCAATCCAAACATCATCCTTGCTGCTGCTAATCAACCTATCTTCAGAACCAGGGGATCCCTTAACAGATACATACTAGTCCACAACCTACTTCGCACTATCGCCCACCCTCAGATCAGTTTTAAGCCTATCAAAAAGTGTAGTGACCATCAAATTGGAAAAGGCCACTTCTTTTTTTCCCATTCTCACTGCATCCCGGTTCTCAAAACCAGAATCCTTGCCATGGACCACATTGGGCAGCTGCCTCTATCCCTCGCCTACCCTCAACTTCATATTAGTCCTCCTACTCCTACCTTCAGCATGATAGTGAGATAACATATGATCCAGACGACAAAAGTTTGAGTAATAGTTAACTCAAGACTCAAAAACCACGGTCTGTTTCTATCTAAAATCTATGCTAACATCAATCCAAATCCACTCTACCGGGGGCTTCGACACGTCCACTTCAACACAAATGCATGAGTTTATCAGATGAATTATGGTAGAAGTGTGGATATCAGAACAGAGAAATAGACCCACAATGTTTCCAATAATTCTAATAATTGTAGTATTTTGAAAGGGTAAAGGGAGTTCATGAAAAATTACCCACATCACGATAGAGGATGGGTTGCAATTCATGTAGAGGTCAAACGAACATCGAAGAAGGAAGAAATTGAAGCCATTGCAATGAAGAGGAGCTCTAGACTAGGCCCAGATCATATCATCCTTTGAGGAAAATCAGATCATGAGATGTCACTTATCTAGAAGATCAACAACTACACGGACTTGTAAGTCCCATTTACCAAACACAAAATGATCAATATCATCGAACAAGGGCATTCAATGGTTGAAGCAGGAAAACAATATCAAATCCACAAGTATCGATGATTCGTAGAACTCTAACAGTGAAATTGGTAGTTGAGGGCCTCCACGATGCAGATCAGGGACCTTCAGACTTAACAAAATCATCGGAAGTCTAGGAGAAAGCTAGGGTTAGAAAATGGAATAAAAGGTTTCCTCGAACTCGGAGGCGATAGAACGATTTCATCCTCCCCCCTCCCACCTCCAGGAAGGGGGGGGGGGGGGGGCTCCGCCTCGATCATCTATGGTTACATAAAGGTTTCCTTCGGAAAGGGAGGGGGGGATAACCATTGTTCATATTATTATTCACAAGGGCAATATTACTATTCACAGTGACTATTCACCAAAAATTAAGTTGATCTTATCAGACTCTAAATTTCTTACTGATCACAACCATATATGTCTATTTTTCAAAAATCATTTTACTATATCAATTATTTAAATTATAAAAATTATTTTAAAATACTCTTTTTTTTCAATATTCATCAATAATATGAAACTTCTTAGAAAAATACTAAAAATTCATCCTAGATTAATTTTTACATTTGAAATTCAAAAATGATTTTTATTTTACGATAATTTTTTTACTTATACAAATGGATTACACAAATTAACTAAGACCTTGTTACATAACCCCTTATAACACCTGCATAAGACTTAAGAGTAAGGTGTGAAATGGTAATATAATCTTGGGGAGGCTCAGACAACATTGGTCGAGTAGTGATTTCTATCAACATGAACTTCTCCTGTAGGATATTTAGTTCAAGATTAACATGTTGAATCCCAGCTTGGGCTTGGTCTAGAGCAAAGCCCAGTGACACTACCTCCTTCCCAAGCTCTGAAAAATGGTCCTCGTATGCCATGATTCTACTAATAGAGGCCATCAACCCTTATTTTTCGATTAATTATCCATTATAATTTCTAGTTATAGTCAATAACTATAACATTGAGAATTATTATTGTTTCTAATAGTCATATTGACCAATAGTCATATAACAATAAAAACTTGATGGTTACATTTCAATTATACTTATATAGTTTTATTGATTATGACATAGTAAACCATACATTTTCATGAAACAAAATATTATTCAAAAGTTTGTGTCGTTACACTTTATGTTTCCCACATTCCACTTTTAAGATGATGTTTTATCAACCCTTTTTTGTGCTGTGGTTTTCAGTAAAGGAATTCTAAAAATTCTAATCCTTTGATAACCAAGAATAATTTTAATGGAGAAATTCATTTTAAGGGGTAGAATGTGACATACCAATATTTTATGAAATAAATTCCTTAAAATTAATTTAAATTATTTGATATCTTGTGTTACACAAAATTCACAATTTATATTTCATTGTACAAAACACCAAGTTTATCATGCGTTTAATGTAACATTGATATTCTTCAATAACTTATATTACATGCAAGGTTGAGTCTTTCCGGACAATAATATACTATTAATATTATTTATTTAACATAATAGTTATCACCTAGCCATTGGAATGGAAATAATGAATATTATTAACTAGATTATTAATATATGGTTTACAAAAATTTATATAATGAATAATTTAGTGAATAATTAATTATAAATGAAAATAAATACCAATTGAAAATAAAGGATGCATTTTTATGAATTTTTTTTATAACTAGAATAGAGTATTATATGAATAAATAAAATTAATCACTATTATTTAAAAATATTAATAAAATTTATATATTTAATAAAATATTTTTCAATTCATCCAATAAGATTAATATGATTAAGATAAGAATAAACCCAACTTTAAATATAAAATGTTGTATATTTTTAAAAGGCAGTTTTACCACCTTTTAATAGAAGACTTGTTTTAAAAAATAAATTTTAAAACATTTATAATTTTTATTTGAAAAAATAAGATACATTTTTGAAATTGGAATATAAAAATTTACTTTGTGTTAATTTTTGGTATTTTTCTGAGAACTTTGATGTTTTGATGAATAGTGAATGACATCAAATTTTAATTGAAAACTTCTTTTTCTTCTAAATATTTTATAGTGTTAAATTATATTTTTAATTATTTTTAAAGTATAATTAGATCATTTTTATATAATTTAATCCAACTTAGTTCATTAGAATCATTTTCATAGTGATTTTAGATATAAAAACTTATCAAAATTTTGAACATTTTTATTTTAAAAACCTGCTTTGTCATCCCATCTATGGGATTAATTTTAAATTATTTTGTACCACTTATTTTATTTTAATATGAAAATATGGATTCCATATTTTTAATAATCATAATTTATAATTTATAATAATTTCAAATCACTTTTTTACCAAAAATATTAGTGAATGTAATTAAAATTAATTACAATGATTAAGGTAAAAATAAGTTAACCTAGTGGTTATACTTTAAACATAAGGGTCCAAATGAACTAGAAATATAAGGACCCAACCTTAAACACTTCATAATATTGAGTTTTAGTCAAGAATTTAAATTCTTTTTAATTGAGGATTTTTTAGGTTTAGAGCTTTAGAATATTTAGACATAATTCATACATATCAACCCATAAACATAAAAAGTGGATACTACTAAAACAATATCTATTTATTTAATAATTAATTTTTTTAATAAAAACATGAAATCTATTCATGAAGAGTCTTCACAACATTCATCTTGGATTCTACTTTTATCTTACCCATTTTAAAACCTATGATAAACATTTTAAACCTTGGGATAAGCACAAAAATATCTATAAGGGATATAAAAAGGAGAGAAACTTTTAGTACATGAACACTTATAAACATATGAAATCATTCTCACCAAGACATACTTATCACCCAATATGTATCTTATAGTTACTTTGTGAAAACATGAGATTTACACATAACATAGAAAACATAAATAAATCAAATATGTTACTTGGGGAATTACTTACTTAATATTGTAACCATCGTAGCTGCCATATGATTTTTAACCCTCATGGATACCTTAAAATGTAACCCCCACATCTACCTTATGGTGTAACCATCGCAGTTATACTTAGAGTAACCATATGACCAACCTACAACTTAAACATACCCAATTAATTTAAGGGTGATATAGGTACCACCATTCACTATAAACAATTCCTAATAACCATAACATAATCATAAAATAATAATACTTTCATAAAAACATCACTTATGATTTTTTAAAAAAAATATAAGTTTAAAATAGGATTTTAAAAGAAAAGTCCCTTACAAACACCATATAACAGAAGATATAATTAATAAAACAAACTAAATATGTGTATATACTATAAATAAACATAATATAATATAATATAAGAAAATTTCATCACACAAATAATCTTAGTACCACATAATTAATGAAGTATAAGGTTAACCCAAATAATGTAAATTTGGTTAAGAATTCCCTTACCTCAGGTTCTTCTTACTTAAAAAGAGTTTAAACCTCATATATAATGGTTAAAATAATGTTATTAATTTTTTATAGAAAAATATTCATCTTTATAAAACCTTATATGATAATTTGATAACATCATTCCACCCTTTTATTAATAATATTTTTGTTATTTTCATTATTTTGGGTGCGTTCTTTACATGGTTTCCATAGTCAGTTCATAATGGATTTTCTTGTCATGGAAGAAAAAATATAGAAGTGGAATGAAATGGTATTAATATTTTTCCTGAATATTAAATGATATCATAAATTATTTTATGTTCATATATTATGACGAATAATTAGATAAAATATTAATGACATTTGTTTAGATCATTTTGGAAGTTCTTTGATAATCACAAACTAGTTTCATTATATAATTTAATATTATGTATATATGTTAATTAAAATAAATAAAAGAGGTTATATCATACAATTTACAATATATTTCCACTAGAAAAATGGTTTTATGACCATATATTAAGGAAGTAATTAAAATTGAAAACACATCATCCATGATGTTGGTAAATCAACACATCATAGACGATGTTTTTATTTTTAGAATAAAAGGGAGAGAAGAAGAAGTATGATGAAGTTTGTTTCCATAAACAAAAAAAATTATAGTATATATAACATAATAGAGTTTTAATGCCTCTTAGATAAGTTTAGGTGAAGATAATATAAGAAAATAAAAAGAATTGAAAATAAAATAAAAGAAAAATGAAAGAGGATTTTTACCTCTTAAATTCTCTTCCTTGAGAACCACCTTAAGGCCTTTGGTTTTGGACTTTTGGTAAGAACTATGGGTATTGGATGTAGAGAAGAGGCTTGGGAATAATATTGTATAGAAATTGGAAAATGATCAATGCTTGAGAGGTGTGAGGAGAAGAGGGGGTGATGGGTGGTATTTAAAGTGGAGGAGATGAGGGTTTCCCATTAATTTAATCATTATTTTTCTCAAGAAAAGAAATAATGTTAGTTATTGTGGAAAAAAATAGTAATTAGTGCATGATATCTTTAACTAGGGTTCTTACCTCAGTATAACATAATCCATGACTCAATAATTCATGCATTGAGCTTATTTAGTAAATTATCATATTTCACTATTCATAAAAATTCAAGTATTTCAGAAAAATACCAAAAATGAACACTAACCATATTTTGACATGTAGAATTAAAAAATGAACTTCATTTTTTAAAATAATTTTCAAAATATGAGAAATTTAATTTTTAATTAAAATTATAATTTATTCAAAAAATACAAGTTTTAAAATTATAACTGATTTCACAACACTTTAAAAAATAAATTAAGGTCACTTAAAATTATCTTTTAATAATAATACAATAAAATATTAATTTATGAATCTATTTCATGAAATTAATTTTTATTTTAAATAATTTTATTAATTATAAAATTTTAAATAAATATTTATGTTTATAAAAAAACCAACAATTAATATATAATTTTAAAAACATTTATTTAATCATTGAAAGATATAAATATATCATATTTTTACATATAAGTTATATAAATATTATTTATACCTTCATAGGTGTGGCTACTATTCTATTGAATGATTTAATTTTCATAAGAGTCATATTACTATTCCTAAGGTCAAATTACTATTCTATCAGAAAAGATTCCTTAAAATATGACTTATTTAATTAAACATTTGTAATGGATTTAACTATAAAAAAGAAATAAATTTATTTTATAATTACTTGCGTTGTTACATTCTTCCCACCTTCTATAAATTGCATCCTCACAATTTTTATTCACTTATTAAACATGTGAGGGTACCTTTCCTTCGTAGCATTTCCAAATTCCCATGTTGCTTCTTCAACCATGTGGTTTCTCCAAAAAACCTTAACCTAGTGAATTAACTTATTCCAAAATACTTACTCTATATGATAAAGAGTCTGAATTGGTTTCTCTTCAGAAGAAAGTTTCTCTTCTAGCTGGTCTAATTATGGGCTCAAAACACGAGATGAATCTAGAACATACCTTCTCAACATTGAAACATGAAAACATTGTGTCCCTGAGATAAAATTAGAGGCAAAGCTACTTAGTAGGAAACTGTTCCAACTTTCTCTAGGATTTCAAAATGTTCGATGAATCATGGACTTAGCTTTCCTT
The DNA here is from genome assembly GCA_963277665.1 of Viscum album. Taxonomy (NCBI): domain Eukaryota; kingdom Viridiplantae; phylum Streptophyta; class Magnoliopsida; order Santalales; family Viscaceae; genus Viscum; species Viscum album. The sequence goes on along the minus strand of OY728126.1, from coordinate 793,365,149 downwards.
TCTTGCCAAAATGCATAACACTTTTCCATAGAGAGATTCTAAGAAAAACATAATCACTTACCTCAAAAGATAATTCTTTCCTCTTATTATCTACATAAATTTTCTACCTGCTCTGAGATATCCTAATGCGTTTTTGGATCATCTTCACTTTCTCATCCACTTCCGCTACTAATTCTGGTCCCATCAACTTAATTTCACCAAATTCATCCCAAAAAGCTAGAGTTCAACACCACTTTACATATAATTCTTCAAAAGTCTCCATATGTATAATGGAATAAAAACTATTATCATAAGAAAACTTAACCAAAGGAAGATACTAACCCAAATTCCCTGGTAATCCATTGAACAATCTCGAAGAGTATCCTCAAAATTCTGAATTTTTTGATCGGTCTGTCCATTATATTGAGAATGAAAAGTTGTGATGGAGTTTAATTCTATGCCCAATGAATTCTAAAGTCCTTTGAAAAAGTTATAAGTGAGCCCGGGATCACAGTTAGATACAGTGGAGAGAGGAACTATATAAAACCTGAAAATATCTTTGATGTACAAATGAGAAAGATGATCTAGAGAAAGAGTATCTCAAATATGAAGGAAATTTAAATATTTAGTCAACTGATCAAAAATAACCCAGATCATATTGTTACCTAGGAAAGTATTTGTTAGTACCACCATAAAGTCCATGAATATATTTTTTCATTTCTACTTTGGAACTGGAAAAGGTTGAAGCATCCCCTTCAGTAATTTCCACTCTGCTTTAACCTATTAACAAGTCAAAAATTTCACAGTACAATCAGCAGTATGTCTTTCCATTCCATCCCACTAGTAATAATATTAAAGGTCCTTATATATCTTTGTGATTCTAGGATAAACTGAAAATAGAGAATTATGAGCTTCACATAAAAATTATTTCTTTAGCTGAGAATCACAAGGAACACATATTTTATTTCTAATTCTTAAAACACAACCATTATAAATGTTAAATTCTGGAAACTTACTATTCTTAACCAATTATTCCTTTTTATACAACTCAAAATATTCCTTATATGATTTCTTAATTCTGTTTGATAAATACGACTACACTGACACCTAAAACAAAACAGAGGAATTTCTTACACCAAAAACTTTCAAGCCAAGATTCATCAAATCATTAATCAAGGGGTCTTGTTCCATACGTAACATGGTTAATGATGCATGATGTTTTCAAATCAAAGAATCCACCACTTTATTTTCTTTTCCAGGATGGTAATTGACCGTCCAATCATAATACTTTATCAGTTCAATCCATATTTTCTGCCTCATGTCAAATTTCTTTTGAGTGAATATATACTTCATACTTTTATGGTCAATATATATTTTACATTTGGATCTGTATAAAATATGGCTCTAAATTTTTAAATAAAAAACCAAAGATGCTAATTCCAAATCATATGTGGGATAATTTAGCTCATGAGGTTTCAGTTGTCTTTAATCATAAGAAATTACCCAATCATTATGCAACATAACACAACCAAGTACCTTTAATGAAGCATCAATTTAGATGATAAACTCACCATTTTTGGAAAACAGGTCCAAAATTGGAGAATTCACCAATCTCTTCTTCAGTTCCTAAAAACAAAAATCACATTCTTCTATCCAAATAAATTTGACCCCTTTTTGTGTTAACTTAGTTAGCGAGATAGATAACTGTGAATTTTTTTAACAAAATGTCAGTAATAACCTTATTATCTAAGAAAACAAATAATCTTTGTAATATTTTTAGGTATTGGAAATTCATCAACCACTTTTGTTTTGGCGAGATCAAATTTTATTCTATCATTATTTACAATGTACCCAAGAAAATAAATATGTTTCAAAATAAAATCACATTTTATAAATTTTCCATATAACTTGTTTTCTTTGAGAGTTTATAAGACAATACATAAATGTTTTTCATGATCCTTATAACTTTTTGAAAAGACCAAAATATCATTAATAAAAACAATAACAAACTTATACAAATATTTATAGAATATTCTATTCATAAGATTTATGAATATATCAGGGGAATTTGTCAAACCAAAGGGAATAAAAATAAACTTATAATGACCATATCTAGAAAAAAAATATGTTTTTAGAATTTCATCCCCCTTCACCTTCATTTAACGGTATCCGGACCTCAAGTCGAGCTTGGAAAAATACTGAGCTCCCTGGATCTGATCAAAAAAGTCATCAATATGAGGCCAAGGATACTTATTATTAGTCGTAAAGTTATTCAAATATCTATAATCAATACGAAGTTTCTTGTATCCATATTTATTTTTAATAAACAAAACATGAGAACCCCATGGTAAAGTGCTAGGATAAATGAAGACTTTATCAAGAATTTCCTACAACTGATTTTTCAATTCAAGAATTTCCACTTGACTTATTCAACATTGGGGTTTTGAAATTATCTTAGAATAAGGAACTAGATCAATGGTAAATTCAACTTCCCAATCAAGTATAACGCTGAGAAACACATCAGAAAAAACATCTAGGTATTCATTTACAACTGGCATATCATTAATCTGAATAGTTACCTTATTTTCAATAATATGTGCAAGATAACTTTTATTTCCATATTTTAATAGTTTCTCATCTTCCTGATATGTTATGATTTTTTTGGGTTCATTCTTATATACAAATCAAAACTCTTTATAAAAAACAAATTCTTTATCTCTATAATCAATCTTATCATGATAAAAAGAAATCCAATACATGCTCAGAATGATATCAAACTATACTAATGGTAAAATAATAAGGTTTTTAGGCAATGTATTTCCACAGACAACAACATGAAGATTCTTATAATGATTTTTCCATAATATTTCCCCTGGTGTTTTAACCATAAGTTCCGATCTCATTTGTTGATGTGAAATTCCAAATTTTGAAAAAAATATCAGAAATAAAGGAATGTGTAGATCACATATCAAATAATACATTAGAAAAATCCGAGTAAACAAAAAAAGTACATGATACACATAATTGGATGGCCCAACATCTATAGACATAGTCACAAAGGATCTCAATGCACCTTTATTATTATAATCAGATTTCTTTCCATCATTCATATATTTCTTTGGGCATATATTTTCATAATTACCTATCTCACCAAATTTAAATCACTTTATATATTGATTATAAGAATTAATCTTAAGATCATTTTCATTACAATATCGAGCCATATGTCCAAAATTAACACACCGAAAACACTTCCTAGTTTTTTTAAGGCATTTCCTATGGTTCTTTTTACCACACTTTTCACAAATTAGAAATTGGAATTTCTTATCTTCAGATTTCTTTGATTGATTCTTACCCATTTCTTACCATCTGGACCTCTTCTTATTCTTGTTTTAAAAGTAAAAATGATCATCAACAAACTCCATTTCTACCCTATCATCACATCGAACAATTTTCTCATAACGGTTGAATTCAAAGGATGCTAATTACCCTCTATATCATGGCTTTAATCCCGAGTAAAAATGATTTATTTTTCTGTCAAAATCCTGAATAAGATTTGTAATGTACCTTGCCAATAAGGTGAAGTTTTATTCATACAAGGCCAATGAGTCCTTCTCCATTTTCTATAATTCAAGGAATTTTTTCTATACTATGTCGAAAACATTAGGAAAATATTTTTCAAGGAAAATAATTTTAAATTCATCTCATTCCAAGTCATTAATCTTCTCACTATCCCTGATATTCTTAACCATTTACCACCACTGGTCAAATTAACCTTCAAAAATATAAATGGAAAGACTAACCTTTGGATTATCCAAACACACCATGACATAAAATATATTTTCATGTTCTTTAATCCATCCTTTAGGCACCACTGGGTTAGAAGATCAATAGAAAGTAGGATGTTGTTGCCTCATAAAATGTTCCACTATCGTCATGTTCCTTTGTGGTAGTTCTTATTATTCCTTTTCATAGATGCCACTACTAATTATTTCCTATGTAAATGGAGATATTAATATTAAAAACTATTCAATTCCAATTACCACCATTCCAGGCTATAAATTCAGATAGATATTAACATCTTGGTGCATTCCTACTTCAGCTTCCCTATTTCTTCTTTGGAAAACCATTCTGAATAGACATATCTTAGATGAAGCAACATCATAATCTTAAAATTATATATCCTTTAAACATAAAAATAATGTAAAAATATTCTATGGTATTCTATTGACATTATCCTAACCCCTAATGTTATCTAAACTATCATCTGATACCAACTATAAGGACCTGACCATAAATATTACATAATATTGAGTTTTACTCAAGAATTTACATTCCTTTACATTGAGTTTATTTTCAGGTTTAGAGATTTATAAAATTATGACCTAATTCATACATATCAACCCATAAGTATAAAAAGTGGATAATACTAAAACAATATCCATTTTTTTCACAATACAAGAGTTTCTAATAAAAACAAGAAATCTATTCATGAAAAGTCTTCACAACATTCATCTTGGATTCCACTTTTCTCTTACTCATCCTTAAAACTTGTGAGAAATTTTTTTAAAACTTGGGATGAGCACAAAAAGATCAGAAAGGGATATAAAAATAAGGATAGAAACCTTTAGTACATGAACACTTATGAACATATTAAATCATTCTCACAAAGACATACTTATCACCCAATATGTATCATATAGTTACTTTGTGAAAACATGAGATTTCCATAGGACATAGAAAACATAAATAAACCATATAGTTTACTTAGGGAATTAATTAATTAATATTTTAACCATAATAACTACTATATGATTTGTAACCCTCTTGGATACCGTACAATGTAACCCTCACAACTACCTTATGGTGTAACCATCGCAGTTACACTTAGAGTAACCATACGACCAACCTACAACTTAAACATAACCAATGCATTGGAGGGAGATATAGGTACCACCCTTCATCATAAAAAATCACCAAAACAATAATATAATCATAAAATAATATCACTTTCATAAAAACATCACTTTTGAATTATTCTTTTTTAAAAAATAGAAGTTTAAAAGGGTATTTTAAAAGAAAATCCCCTTAAAAACACCATATAATAGAAGTGCTAATTAATATAACAAAAGGAATATGTGTATACACTATAAATCCACATAATAAAACATAATATAAACAAATTTCATCACAAAAATAATCTTAGTGCCACATAATTAATGAAGTAGAAGGTTAACCCAAATAATGGAAATTGGGTTAAGAATTCCTTTACCTCAGGTTCCTCTTACTTCAAAAGAGTTTAATACACATGTAAAATGGTTAAAATAGTGTTATTAATATTTTAAAGAAACATATTAATTTTTATAACACATTATATGATCATTTTATAACCTCATTCCACCTATTTATTAATAATATTTTGTGTATTTCAATTATTTTGTGTGCGTTCTTTACATGGTTTTCATGGTCGGTTCATAATGGATTTTCTTATTGAATGGAATAAAAACTACAGAAGTAGAATAAAATGATATTAATATGTTTCAAGAATATTAAATTATATCATAAAACATATTGTGTTCATATATGATGATGAATCATTAGATAAAACCTTAATGATATTTGTTTAGATCATTTTGGCGGTTCTTTGATAATAAAAAACTAGTTTCATTATATAATTTAATATTATGTATACATGTTAATTAAAAAACATAAAAGAGGTTATATAATAAAATTTACCATCTGTTTTGACCATTAAAATGGTTTTAGGACCATCCATGAAAGAATTAATGGAAATTGGAAACACATCGTCTACGATGTTGGTAAACGACACATCACGGAATGTGTTTTTATTTTTAGAATAAAAGGGAGAGGAGAAGAAGTATAATGATGAATTTTTTCATAAACATGAAAATATAATATTATATATAATATAATAGAGTTTTAATTCCTATTATATAAGTGGAGGTGAATAGAGTATAATAAAATAAAAATAATTGAAAAAGAAAATAAAAGAAAAATGAAAGAGTATTTTTACCTCTAGAATTCTCTTCCTTGAAAACCTCCTAAGGCCTTTGGTTTTGGACTTTTGGTGAGACCAATAGGTCTTTAACGTGTGGAAGAGAATTTGAAATAATATTGGGCATAAATTTTACAAGTCTCAAAGCTTGATAGGTGAGATGAGAAGAGGGGGTGAGGTGTGGTATTTATAGTGGTGGAGAGGATGTTTTTTCCATTATTTTAATCATTATTTTATTATTTTTCTTAAGACAAGAAACAATGTTGATTATTTTTACCAGTGAATGTGAGATCAAAAAAAGGGTTATTAACTCAACCTAAAGTTATCCATGACTCAATAATTTATGTATTTATCTTATTTCATAAATTATCATATTTCATTATTCATTAAAAAATCAAGTATTCTAGAAAAATTACAAAAAATCACCCTAACCACTTTTTGACATGTAGAATTAAAAAATAAACTTCATTTGTTGAAAATAATTTTCAAAATATAAGAAGTAAAAATTTTAATTAAAATAATAATTTATTTGAAAAATATCTATTTTAAAACTATAACTGATTTCACAACACTTTGAAAATTAATCAAGGACTTATAAAATTACATTATAATCATAAGACAATAAAATATTAATTCATGAATCTATTTTATGAAAATATATATTCTTTTAAATTATTTTATTATTTATAAAATGGTAAATAAATATTTATGTTTTACAAAGAAACCAACACTTAATATATCATTTTCAAAAAATTTATTTACTCACTCCAAGTTATAAATATATCATATTTTCACATATAAGATACATAAATTTTATTCATACATTAATAGATGTGATTACTATTCTATTGGCCGATTTACTATTCATAAGGGTAATATTACTATTCTTAAGGTCAAATTACTATTCCATCTGAAAAGATTCCTTAAAATACCAATTATTTCATTATACATTTGCAATGGATTTAACTATAAAAAAGAAAAAATAATTTTATAAGTACCTGGGTTGTCACATTCTCTCCACTATTAAATTGTTTCCTCATAGTTTTTATTCAATTATTAAACATGTGAGGGAACCTTTCCCTCATAGAATTTTTAGATTCCCATGTTTCTTCTTCAACTATGTGGTTTTTCCACAAAACCTTAACCTAGTGAATTACTTTATTCCACAATACTTGATCTATATGATCAAGAATCTAAATTGGTTTATCTTCATAAGAATGCTTCTATTATAGATGAACTAATTATGGGATCAAAACATGAGATGAATCTAGTACATACCTTCTCAACATCAAAATATGAAAAACATTGTGCACCTGAGATAAACTCGGAGGAAAAGTTACTTAGTAGATAACTTGTCCAACTTTCGCTAGGATTTCAAAAGGTCCAATAAATCATGGACATAACTTTCCTTTCTTACCAAAATTTATAACACTTTCCATGGCTAGAATCTATGAAAAACATGATCACATACCTCAAAATATAAGTCTTTCATCCTATTATATTGATAACTTTTCTACCTGTTCTGAGTTATCCTCATGTGTTGTTGGATCATCTTCACTTTCATAGCCACTTCCTCTACTAATTATGGTCCCATCAACTTCCTTTCCTCAACTTCTTCCAAAAAATCTATAGTTCGACACCGCTTTTCATATAATTCCTCAAAAGGTTCCATTTGTATATTGGAATGAAAAGTGTTATTATAAGAAAACTCAACTAAAAAAAGATTCTGATATCAAATTCCCTGGTAATCCATTGAACAAGCTCAAAGAATATCCTCCAAGGTTTAAATTTTTCATTTGGTATACCCCTCAAATTGAGGATGAAAAGCAGTTTTGAAGTTTAATTCTATTCCCAATGATTTTTAAAGGCCTTCCAAAAATTTAGAAGTGAACTTGGGATCACAGTTAGATAAAATAGAGAGGGTAACTCCATGAAACCTAAAAATCTCTTAGAGGTACAACCGAGAAAAATGATATAGAGAAAGAGTGTCTTGAATAGGAAATAAATTTACAGATTTAGTCAGAAAATTAACAATAACCCAGATCATATTTTTATCTCAAGAATTATTTGATAGTACCACCATAAAGTCCATGGATATATTTTCCTATTTCTACTATGTTACTGGAAAAGGTTGAAGTATCCCCTTTGGTAAATGCTGCTCTACCTTAACCTATTGATAATTAAAACATTTCACAGTAAAATGAGCAATACATTTTTCCATTCTATCCCAGCATTAACACTATCGAAGGTCTCTATACATCTTTGTGATTCTAGGATGAACTAGAAATGGAGAATTATGAGCTTTACATAACAATTATTTCTTCAGATGAGAATCACAAGGAACACATATTCTCCTTCCAAATCTTAAAAAATAGTCATTATCAATGTTAAATTCTGGAAACATACCATTCTTAACCAATTATACCTTTTTCTTTAACTCACAGTCTTCCTTTTGTGCTTTCTTAATTCTATCTGGTAGAGATGAATGCACTAACACCTGAAACAAAATAAAGGAATTTCTTTCACCAACAACTTTGAATAAAAAATTCATCAAATCATTAATAAAGGGGTCTTATTTCATACGTAACATGGATAATGATTCATGATGTTTTTGAATCAATGTTTACACCATTTTTTTGATTTTATGGGATGGTAATTGGCCATGCAAACATAATACTTTATTAGTTCAATCCATCTTCTCTTCCTCATGTTTCATTCCGTCTGAGTGAATATATACTTCATAATTTTATAGTCAGTATATATTTCACATTTGGCTTTGTATAAATGATGCACATGAGCCTCAACCCAGTTGGTGAGGTCTCATTAAGTGCATCCATGAGAACCAGGTTCAAAACCAGGCAGAGAAATAATTTTGGGTTACTTCAGCAGCACTGTAGCAGGTACTGTTCGGTACTATAGTAGCTAGAACTATTCACCTTGGGCCACCGGTTTGGGCTTGGAGTCCTTAAGGCCTTCGGGCCACCCAAGGCCTTCGGGTCAGTAAGGATTTCGGGCCACCTCATGGCCTTTGTGACACCTCAAGGCCCTCATGGACACCTGATTTTCAATTGCATAGACAGATTCTATAAGGAACCACTCCAGAGGAGGAAAAGAGCAGAGCACATCCACCAGAGTAGGGATAAATAGACTTTTTAAGAATGAGAGGGTATGACATTTTCCATCGGTACCGCGCCTGTACACCCCTGCACATGGACATGCTAGCCAAACAGTCATGCAAATGTGGAAATCTGATCTCGATGCAGATGCTGGGGAGGAGCAGTTTCAATTAGTAATAGTCTGTATGATTTCCTTAAGACCTACAAGTCATTTAATGTCTCCAAGCCTACGAGAAATGTAATTCCTAAGCCTACATGCCTTGTAAGGGTTACCCCTCATCCTTTGAAAGGGTGGTTATCAGAAAATCAATAAAAAATAAGGCTTAATATAAATGATGCCTCTAAATTTTAAAATAAAAAAATATAGATGCTAATTCTAAATCATGTGTGAGATAATTTATCTCATGAGGTTTTAGTTTTATTAAAGCATAAGAAACACCCCAATCATTCGGAATCAGAATACAACCAAGTCCCTTCGATGAAGAATCACTTTAGATGATAAACTCACCATTTCTAGAAGGAAGGGAAAAAATAGGGAATTCACCAATATCTTCTTTAGTTCCTAAAAAAAATCACATTCTTCTATCTAAATATATTTAACCACTTTTAGTGTTAACCTAGTTAGGGGGATAGATAACCCTACATTTTTTTTACAAACTATTGGTAATAACATACTAATCTAAGAAAACTATGATTATTTGTTACATTTTTAGGTCTTGAACATTCATCAAAGAACTTTTTTTGCCAGGATCAACTGTTATTCCATAATTATTTAAAATGATCCCAAGAAAATAAATCTGTTGCAACCAAAAATCACATTTTCTAAATTTTCCATATAACGTATTTTCTTTTAGAGTTTTCAAGAAAATCCTTAAATGTTTTTTTATGATCCTCGTATTTTTTTTAAAGATCAAAATATAATCAATAAGAAAAACTTATCCAAATATTCACTGAATATTATTTTCATAAAATCCATGAAAACAACATGGGAATTTTTCAAACCAAAGGTCTTAACAACAAACTCATAATGCCCATATCTAGTGAATAAAGTTGTTTTTGGATTTTTATGCTTCTCCACCTTCAAAATATGGTACCCAGACCTCAAGTCAATCTTGAAAAAATACTGAACTCCTGGGAGCTGATCAAACAAATCATAAATATGAGGAAAAAAGATACTTATTTTTAACAATAAAGTTATTCAGAGCTATATAATCAATAAAAATTTTCATGAAACCATCTTTCTTTTTAATGAACAAAATAGGATCACCCCAGGGTGAAGTGTTAGGGAGAATGAAGACTTTATCAAGAAACTCCTGTAATTAATTTTTCAATTCAAGATGTTCCATTTGAGCCATTTAATAAGGGATTTTTTAGATTATCTTAGTGTAAGGAACTAATTAAATTATAAATTCAACCAACCGATCAGGTATAACACTGGGAAACTCATCAGAAAAAACAACCAGGTATTCATTTACAACTGGAACATAATTAATCTAAACAGTTCCCTTGTTTTCAATAATATGGGAAAGATAACTTTTATTTACATATTTTAACAGTTTATCAACTTCCTAATATGTTATCAATTGTATGGGTTCATTGTTGCATACAAATCAAAACTATTTCTAAAAAAAACTTCTTTATCTCTATAATCAATCTTAGAATGATAAATAGAAAAGAAATCCATAGCTAGAATGATATTAAACACTACTAATGGTAACATAATAATGTTTTTAGGTGATTTATTTCCATAGAAAACAATAGGAAGATTCTTATAATGCATCTTTTTTGTAATATTCCCCCCTAGTGTTTTAACCATAAGTTTCGATCTCATATCTTAAGGTGAAATTCCAATTTACCAAAAATATCTTTGAAACAATGGAATGTGTGGACCCCATATCAAACATGCCATTATCAAAATCTGAGTAAACAAATAAAGTACCTGATACCACTTCATTGGATGGTCTGGCATCTATTTATGTAGTCGTGAAGGATCTCACTACACCTTTTTAATTATAATCTAATTTATTTCCATCATTTAGATATTTCTTTGGGTTGGTATTTTCATAATGAATCATCTCACCACATTTAAAACACTTTACAGATTTCTTACTAGAATTAATCTTAATACCCTTTTCATCACAATCTCGAGCTATATGTCCAAACTTTCCACACCAAGAACACTTCCCAAATATTAGGCTATTCATACATGACCACTAAATCCTCCTCTTTTTGATTCAATTAAAGGAATTTATTTTCCATACTAAGTTGAACAACCTTAGGAAAATATTTTTCATGGAACATATTTTTAAATTCATCTCATTCCAAGACATAAATCTCCTCTCTATCCATAATATTCTTGAATATTGACCACCATTGGTCAAATTAACCTTTAAAAAGATAAATGGAAATACTAACCTTTTGATTATCAGACAACCCATGACATCGAATATCTTTTCAATGGATTTAATCCAGCCTTTATCCACCATTGGATCTGAAGTTCCACTAAAAGCATGAGGGTGTTGCCTCATAAAATGTTCTACTATCATCACATTCCTTTGTAATAGATTTTGTTGTTATTTTTCATGAATTACATCACTATTTATTGCCTGTTTTAACTGATGCATTGCTGTCACAAACTGTTTAGTTCCAATTCCTACCATTCCAGGCTACAAATTCTGATATATATCAGCCTCTTAGTGCCTTCCTACATTAGATTCCCTTTTTCTTATATGGAAAACCATTCTGAACATAAATATCTTAGATAAATCAACATGGAAATCTTCAAATTATATATTATGTAAACATAAAAATAAGGTAAAAAAAATTATGGTATTTTATTAACATCATCCTAACATCAAACATTATCTAAACTATCCTATGATACCAACTATATAGACCCAAACTTAGAAATTACATAATCTTGAGTTTTAGTAAATAATTTACATTATTTTACATGGAGTATATTTTTAAGTTTAGATATTTATAAAATTAGGAAATAATTCATACATATCAACCCGTAAGCATACAAAGTGGATATTATGAAAACAATATCCATTTTTTTCATAATAAAAAAGTTTTTAATAAAACATGAAATCTATTCATGAAAAGTCTTTACAACATTCATATTGGATTATACTTCTCTCTTAAACATCCTTAAACCATATGAGAAACATTTTAAAATATGGGATGAGCACAAAAAAATCAGTAATGGGTATAAAAATAAGGAGAGAAACTGTTAGTACATGAACACTTATAAACATATGGAATCATTCTCACAAAGACATACTTATCACCCAATATGTATCATATAGTTACTTTGTGAAAACATGATATTCCCATAGGACATAGAAAACATAAATAAACTATAAAGGTTACTTGGGTAATTAATTACTTAATATTTTAACCATCACGACTACCATATGATTTGTAACCCTCCCAACTACCTTACAATGTAACCCTCATAGCTACCTTATGGTGTAACCATCACATTTACACTTGGAGTAACCATATGACCAACCTCTAATATAAATATACCCAATTAATTAAGGAAGATATAGGTCCAAAACTTCATCATAAAAAATTCCTAGGAACCATAAAATAATTAGAAAATATAAAACCTTCATAAAAACATCACTTTTTATTTTTTTTATAAAATAGAAGTTTAAAATAAAAGTCCCTTAAAAACACCATATAATAGAATTGAGAATTAATAGAAAAAAATGAATATGTGTATACACTATAAATACACATAATAGAACATAATATGCAAAAAATTCATCGCACAAATAATCTTAGTACCACATAATTAATTAATTTGAAGGTTAACCCAAAGAATATAAATTTGGTTAATAATTCCCTTACCTTGGGTTTGTCTTACTTAAAAAGAGTTTAAACCTCATGTATAATGGTTAAAATAGTGTTTTTAATATTTTATAGAAAAATATTCATTTTTATTACACCTTATATGATAATTTAATAACATCATTATACCCATTTATTAATAATATTTTGTTATTTCCATTATTTTGGGTGCGTTCTTTACATGGTTTCCGCAGTTAGTTCGTAATGGATTTTTTGTCAAATTGAAGAAAAAATCTATAAGTAGAATGAAATGGTATTAATATTTTTTCAGAATATTAAATGATATCACAAATAATTTTATGTTTAGATATTATGATGAATCATTATATAAAACATTAATTATATTTGTTTATATCATTTTAGTGGTTCTTTGATAATCACAAACTAGTTTTGTTATATATTTTAATATTATGTATATATGATAATTACATAACATAAAAGAGGTCATAACATACAATTTAAAATTTGTTTCAAATAATAAAATGGTTTTATGACCATCCATGAAGGAAGTAATGGAAATTGAAAACCCATAATCCATGATTTCAGTAAATCGACACATCCCTAATGGTGTTTTTATTTTTAGAATAAAAGGGAGATGAAAAGAAAGATGATGATGAATTTTTACATAAACATGAAAAAATTATAGTATATATAAGATATTGGATTTTTCATGCCTCTTGGATAAGGGGAGGTGAATATAGTATAATAAAAAAATTGAAAATAAATTAAAAGAAAAATGAAAGAGGATTTTTTCCTCTTGAATTCTCTTCCTTGAGAACCCCCTTAAGTCCTTTAGGTTTGGCATTTTGGTGAGAATAGATGGTCTTGGACATGGGGAGGATGATTGGGAGGAATCTTGGGAAGAAATTGTAAAATGTCAAATCATGAGAGGTGCGAGGAGAAGAGGGGGTGAGGGGTGATATTTATAGTGGAGGAGATGAGGTTTTTTCCATTATTTTAATCATTATTTTATTATTTTTCTCAAGACAAGAAATAATGTTGGTTCTTGTGAAAAAAATTAATTATTTCATATGAATTATAACCAAGGGTTATTACCTCAACATAACATCATTCATGACTCAATAATTGACATATTTATCTTATTGTGTAAATTATTATATTTCACTATTCACTAAAAATTCAAGTATTTCTGAAAAATATCAAAATTTTACCATAACCATTTTTAGAAATGTAGAATTAAAAAATGAACTCTATTTTTTGAAATTGATTTTATAAATTTGAGAAATTTAATTTTGAATTAAAATAATAAGTTATTCAAAAAATACTAGTTTTAAAACTATAAATGATTTCACAATACCTTAAAAAAATAATTAAGGTCTCATAAAATTATCTTATAATCATAAGATGATAAAATATTAATTCATGAATATATTTTAGGAAAATATTTTTTCTTTTAAATCATTTTTTTAATTATAAAATTTTAAATAAATGTTTATGTTTTACAAAAAACAACACTTAATCTATCATTTTCAAAACATTTATTTACACATTCCAAGATATAAATATACCATATTTCACATATAAGATAAATTAATTTTATTTATACTTTCATAGGTGTTGTTAATATTATATTAGCCAATTTACTATTCATAAGGTTCATATTACTATTCTTAAGGTCATGTTACTATTCCATCAAAAATGATTCCTTAAAATACCATTTATTTCATTATACCAGAAAAGCCGTCAGAGGATAACCCTCTGACCATTTATTAAAAAGAGAAAGAAAACCGGTTTAAGGGTTGCCGGTACCCATTACAAAACATCCCCGTGCCATACATTTCAAAACAACTTACAAATTTCAAACTCAAAAAACCATCCAGCTGTCCTCGATCAACATACCATCACCGCACACCTTTCCATGCCTCCTCGGGCCGCTCACATCTCGAAACTCACCCAGCCATCAAACCCATCAGCTTCACCGTCACCAACCAGACTGTTCATCGTCGGCGAGACCCCCTCTGGCATCACCGCGAATTCCGAGATTCATTACCACGCGCCTCCATCCACAGCGGCGAACCATCACCAAAGCACTTGCCCATGAGCCGCGAATCCCACCAGCATCATAAGACCATCCCGCACAGTAGCAAATTCAAAGCAGCAAATTCAAACAAACCAGGTAAAATCCATAACAATCCTAGAAGTTCAGCAAACCGTGGAAAATAAACAGCAAGGAATAAAGGAAAAAACATCTGGCATGCCTCCGTCAGAGCGCCATCGCCAAATCAAACACGCCAGCGTAGAAACCGCCATCCTCTTCGCGTCGCCAAAAAAAAAATCACCGGCATAGCAAACACCATCCCAGAAACCATCCTAAAAGAAATCTAACAAAACAAACATTAAACGAGCATCACCAGAACTCCGATGAACAGCATTCCGAACGAAGGACTATGAGCAAATCCCGTCGCCACCTTCACATCTACACCCAAATGCCAGATCTAACCGAATCTCGCACGGACAACGCTGAAAATGATGGAATCCCCAAACCACAGCACTTGAAACCCGCACCCTGGTCCAGCATCTTTCCACCTAAAGAAACCCTAGCCGGAACCGCAGCTAGAGTGGAGAGAAGGTCGCGCAGAGATGCAAATCGCCGAGGATGTTGACGAGCCTATGCCATGTTGAAGAGCACATCGCGAGCGCGCCAATGAGAAGACGGTGAAGATCAGCCAGCGGGAGAGCAGAAGGCGATGGTGGGCAGAAGGAAAACCTAGATGCAGAGCCCCTTACGGGCACATAAATTATTGAATTATCACCATTTATTTCATTATACATTTGTAATGAATTTAACTATAAAAAAAGAAATCATTTTATTTTATAAGTACCTAGGTTGTTACAAGAAACATGTTTAAAACCAATTATATGGCCATTATTCGACCATATCCCTTATTTTATATAATTGGGATAATTATTGGAGGAACATTATGTAAGGGAGACCTCCCAATAATGTTTACCTTTTTATATTTAGAAGAATGTCACCCCCTCTCCACTATAAAAAAGAAATTACCCTCCCCACTTATTCACACCTATAAATCCCTTTGTATCATCCAAAACCTTCCCAAATAAGACTAAAAAAATCCCTCATCTCATAATATAATCCTCAATTTTGGTAAAAATAAAACCAAGGATGTCCTTTGGGGCAAACCAAAATAAGTTACCCAAAAAGGGGCAACATTCTTCAACAATCACTTTTGTTTTATTTATTTCTCAAACCACTTAAATTATTCTTATTATATGATTAAATAATAAAATAAGTGTACTAAATATAATTATATTTTGTTATGTTATGTTTTGTACCTACACCTTCATATAATTCCATCGAATGAGATACACAATCATCATTCGTTTGTACGATAGACTACCTCATCGTGAACCAATGTCGTTCATTCTTCCATTACCACATCCCAATGTTGAAAATAAAGATGAAATTAATATTTTTATATGATATATATGATATTTATAAAATATTTATACTTATATAATTATAATATAAAAATAACTTCATGATTTCCATTTTCTGGGAATACGATAACATCGTTTGTGGATGTGTGGACTACCGCCTCCTCAAAATGATGTGATTCGTTCACAATTTAAATGGAATGTATTAAAGATGGATTTAATAAAAATATATTATATAAAGGAAATATTTATTATATTATTAACATAATTATCTATCACTATATATAAACATCATTTTCTTCTTTCCATTTTATACACTGAAAAAGTGATAACGTCGTTCATGGATGTGTAGACTACTGCCTCCTTGAAGCGATGTGATTCCTACCTTTTCATCACCACAAAACAAGAATGATATATATAAGTGTATATAATTAAGTAATATGGTATTTATGATATGAGTTTCATTCTATAAAGATAAACATTACTTACCTTCTTTTTATAATGATCATTGAAAAATGAGAACGTTATTCATGCGTATGTATGACCTACCATCTCCATGATC
Source organism: Viscum album (assembly GCA_963277665.1). Taxonomy (NCBI): domain Eukaryota; kingdom Viridiplantae; phylum Streptophyta; class Magnoliopsida; order Santalales; family Viscaceae; genus Viscum; species Viscum album. Next base: position 793,348,198 of record OY728126.1, on the reverse strand, counting down.
ATAACGTTGGTTCATTTTTCATAACCATATATCCTGTATGATTTTAAAATTATAATTGATGTAAAAATGGGATAATTATTTCATGGTTATTATTCTTTATATGTTTAAATAATGACCTCACTAACCATAGTTGACCTATCAAAGTCAGTTTTGACACGTAAGCCGAAAATAGTCAAAACATCCAACTTAAATATCATTGATTAAGAAATTGTATATAACTTCATTATAAGTTAAATAAAAGTAATAATAAACTTTTAAAAGGTTATAAATAAAGTAAAAAAATTAACATAAGTTTATTATTCCAGAATATAGAGGACAATTATGACAAATCAAACTCATGGTAAGGGATTTCTTAACTCAATTTCCATTCATTGGGTTAAAATTATATGTCATTGGATATGTTATACTAAGAATATATTTGAAATAAAATATGATTGTATTATACTATATTTCTAATTTTATTGTGTGGATTTTAAATTTTCACAAATAATTATTTCATTGATTTATTTTGACTCTAATGATACGATCTTTGTAAGGTTTTTTCTCATCCTACTTTTATTTCTGTGATATATATTCCATATTCACCACTTATTTTTATTATGTGGTGAATATAATGATAATGAATGTATTTTATGATTTTTATCATTAAATTTATGGTGTTTAACATATCCTTTTGATGTTCTATATTTCATAGGGTTTATGTCTTCAAAGTCACCAAAGGGGTAATATATTTTTTCATAATTTTCCTTCTTTGAGATGTTTGTTATGTTATACACCTATCTTATTTTATGAAGTGTGTATAATTCTCATTAGAAATTATATATTATGAATATACTTATTCTCATGATATCATAAGTTGTACTTAACTTTATTCCTTCATAGAGCTTATGATTCAAATGTTTCAAGGTGGTATGAACACTTTGGAATGTTTAAAGGTTATTTTCCTCATGAATGTTTTAAATAATATTTTAATGTCATTTCAATTCATCAAAATAAAAAAATGTTATTTTTAATTATCATACACTAGGTATATTTTTTATTGATACCATATTAATTATTTTATATATAGATTAATATTTCTTTAAAGAGACTGTTATGGAAGATGTTTCTTTTTAATGGACTAACCATGTTTCAATGAAATTGTTATGGAACCCATTTATTTTTTATGGATTAATCATTTTTCAAAAATATTATCATGGGACCCTTTTATTTTCCATAGTTTAATCATGTTTTAAAGATATTGATATTAAACCGATTTCTTTTCCATAGGTTTATGAGGTTTCAAATGAATAATTATTGTTTCTATGAGTTTTATGAATGTGTTTTATTCTTGATATGGTACTTGAGCATTATTTGAAGTAGGAGAGATGAAATAACTTATACGAAGGGTTTATCCCCATTATAACTCACATTTGAGCCTGATATAGCTTGTATAAAGGGTGATACCCATTATAGCTCTCCAATGCATTTGGTATTGATAATGTTGGAAGTTAGACATATGGTTATTCCAATTAAAAAGGGTTTGAAAGGTTTTTGAAGGGGTTTTATGAAAGTGATTCTCCAATTTAGAAAAATGATTTTTAATTTCTTGTTACGAGTTTATAATGTTTTTAGTGATTGAGATTTATATCACATAGCTCTTTATTATCAATTTTGATGAAACTTTCATTTTCCATGTTTTCATATTTTATGATCTAAGTATTGATGGGATTGATTTATTTTATGATTAAATCATGCACTTTTATTATGTCATCATACCCTTTTTCACTCTTATTCTCATTAATGAAATTCATTTCTTAATTCTTACATTTTACCTTACTGAGATTTTGATCCCACTTTTCTTATGTCTCCTTTTCCACAGGTTTTAAATAATTATTTTTAATAATTTATGTTTATAAACTATCTAAAAAGTATGACGTTGATGACCTATTGTGAAATAAGAAAATTTGGGTCAAATAGGATAAATGTTCTTTTGATGACTAGTGAAATGTTTATATAGGAGTTTGTCCTAATTCTATAAAACAATAATCCTAAAAGGTCCTCTAGTATATAAGTAACCAAATATTATATTTTTATGTTGTAAAGTTTAGATGAAAAATTTTGGGTCACGATTATCAGCTTCAAATCCAAGAATGTAAAAATTAGGTATTTCAGCATAGGATCTAGGAGTGTGGATTTTGGGTTGTTATATCACGTGTGAACTACCATATCTATGAATGATATATTTAGTTTTTCATCAACAAATTACATGGATGGTTATAAGAATGTATATAATGAATAAATTTTATATTTAAGAAGTAAATAATATTATATAATTTTAAATTAGCCATTGTTTTAAAAATCACATCTATTAGAAAATGAAAATGTCACCTAGGTTACTAGAATACAACTTCCTCCATAGGCATTGAATTTCTTTTTCATCATCACATTAAATGGATGTTTTTAAAAATTTATTTGATGAATATATATAAAAAATGAGTAATATATACTATGAATATAATTGATTTAGGAAAATAAAATAATTAACAATCATTTTAAAATAATCTGATGATATCAAACAATTATCTAAAACAAGGATATTATGGATCCTATTCTCCCGATCCATGCCCATAGTTTCCATCAAACGACCATGGGTATGCATAAATAATTGAAAAAAATGATTTACAGATCTTTTATAAACTTGAAATAAAATAATGGTTTTTGACGCCGCCATTATGAAAAATGTGTGAAAAAAATCAATTGTCCTAAAATATGATGATGAAAATAAATATTAACTAGCTAAGAAATGAATAATGAGTGATTATAATTAAAAAATGTAAAATTTGATAGATATGAATATAGTTATAAAACAATTTATTAATATATTTATATTAGTAAAATAGGAGGTTAAATGGGTTTTGTAAAAACTAGAGTAAATTATGGGTTTCTTTTCAATCTCATGTTCAAATAGAGAATGTTATGAATGAATTTACATCTAGGAAAAAATTATATGAAATTTATCTCTAAAACCCAAAAATTTTTCTCATGCTTTGGTTATTATTGAGTTTTTACATTTCTTATCTCAATTTCATTTCCCTTGGTAAATAATTTAGCCAATGTGACACTTTTATGTGAAGTCAAACCCACCTCTTATTTTATATTAGGAATATTAATCCTCTATGTTCACATTTTGTGGATGATTTTATGGATGTATTTATCTATGAAACAATAGCTTATCATGTTGATTTTATATTATCTCAAGTCTCCTTTAAATGATTGAAAGTAATCTATTATCATTTTCCACATATTTTTCTAAAAAAGTGTGAAAGGAATCTCTTTTTAATGTTTTCTATGTGAACACATTTTTTTCCTTTATGAGCACTTCTTTACAAATATTAATTTCAATTTTTAAAATGGTTTTCCAAACAATCATAATTCAAAATTATTTTTGAAAAGAAAAGGTATATTTAATCTAATTTTTAGTGTGATATATACCATAATCTTGAAATTGTTTTTTCATCTATGTTAGCCTATTTTGATGTTCCTTAAGTTACATTGGGGATATGTTCTTATGTTTCGATAAAAATTATTTCTACAAATGAATTATGAAATTATTTAGGAAAATTTTTATGAAATCCATATATTTTCCATAGTTTAATTAAGTGATATTTTAAATATGAATGTTTTCATGTTCATGTGTCACACATATGTATGGTATTAATTATTTGATGGGTGAGACCAAAATTATATAGTCATCCAATGCGTTGGTAAAATTATGATATATCATGAGATAAGTATGGGTTTTGGGGATATGATTATTGATTCAATATGTTATTAGAGAAATGAACATGATTCTTGATATACTATGTTATGGGTGGTGGGAACCTGATTTCTAATCTACTATGTCATGATTTATTTGCTTATGTTTGTGCTAAATTTATATGTTTTTTATTATACTCATATTATATTGGCATGTGTATTATGTTATGATCAGATCCTTTATTTATAACTTATGATTATTTTTTATTTGTGTATGATATCCTAATGATATGTTCTTGGACTACTATTAAGTTCTCACACCCGCATGCTTTTCTTATGACCACTTATGATCTTCATTATTTACCCTTATTGAGTATTTTAGCATACTCTTTCCTATGATTATTTCCCTAGGTTATGAAGAATATTGTTATGTATGGCATGTCTAAAATATAACATGTAAAAAATATTGTGGGACATGTTTGAAATTATTTAGAATAATTTTTTTATGTATCTACTCTAGAAAGACAGAAAACATTTGGGTTCTGGGGTGTGAATAATTGTGATATGAATTGAATATTCATGTAATGTAATGAATTATGAATGTATTAAATGCTTGGGTTTCTTTAATTGGTATTAGATCATGGTTTAGTTATTTTTTGGGATTAGATTATCTATTTTTTGGGATTAGGTTTAGAGAACATTAGTGAAAACCATATGGATAAGAATAAATATAGGAAAAAATCCTAAAATTTGCGTAAAATAATGAGTGTGTGGTATCTAGAATAGATTCAACTAGGGGTAATAATCCTAAAAAAGGTAGAGTATTAACTCAATGTTCTCTTGATGCTGATAAGTGGACCTAATTTCACCCTTGTTTTAACACTCTTTGGTGATATGATTTGGATAATTCACATCCTATTTGTGAACCATTATAATGGATATGTATATATTTAGGTTAGAGAACCTAATAGGAAATGAACATTAATAACCTAGATTGAAACCTATAATTTCATAATCTTTGGTATAGACATTATTTTTAAGTTATTTCTTCCATGTTAATTGTTTCTTTTATATGAATTTACTAATTTATGTATTCTCATCCCTAAATTTCATTTATTTATGTAATGTATAGAGAAAGTAGAAATTGAGTTAACAATGGATGTGAATGGAAATGAGGTGATTTTCATAATGAATAACCAAACAAGATATGATATAGAGTGATAAATATTATGGTCATTCCTAACCGGCTATCTCAAGTTATTATTAACCATTTTAACGATGATAAAATTAAAAACACACAAAATAAGAGATAAAAAGGATTTTCTTGGAAGTTCAAGTGATAAAGACCATGTATGAAATAAGATTCAATTTACCATGTGTTATGAATGCTGGAAGAAGCACCCAAAGACATGCCTCAAAGGAACTAGATTATGTTTTATTTTTGTTAAATGAGGTCATCAAGTAGTAAAATTCCAAGTAAAAATTAAGCATTCAGTTAACATAATAAAGGAAAATAATATTCTTCCTAAGTAACCTCTGACATTTTAATTTTTTAAATTCAATGAGTTTTGGCACTAAAAAAATTTATGTCCAAACCTGAGGGATAATAGGGATAATATAATGTAGTAAACTCCAATATCAAGGGAACAAGGAATAACCTATGCAATAAATACCATTAAAGTTGATCATAATAATTAAGGCACACTTATTGTCCAATATATATTTGGATATAATATTAAATTCTTCTTCAAGCCACTCTATTATATCTTGGTTGTATTATAAGATCACAATATCACTGACCTAAAAATTTTATATTGGATAATTTGAGAAAAATTATATTCGTAATATTATTGCATCCCAAGTTGAATTTTATAGAAATGAGCTTCCTGAAAATATTATTATCCATACTTTAATATAATTTGATGAGTTTTTTAAAATGAAGTGTCTATATCCTCATAGACTCCATATTAATGACTAAAATAGGCAAATCAATTTTCATATTCCAAACCAACCCATGATCATTTATCAGTGCAATGTTGACTACAAACTTTACAAGAAAAAATATTTTTTTTATATATATTAATACCCAATCATGAGTGGTATTTAAATTAAATTATTAGGGAGAAAACTCAATTGTAAAAATATACTAATTATGATGGAAAATATGATTTTTTATAGCCTTTTCAAAGACAGTGAGGATAATTTATCATTATAAGGTATAACGGGATTCTAGTTGATATTAAAAATACTCATATCTATTCCATTAGTGAATGATAATTAAAATTGTGAAGAATTAATTTATTTAATGGAGGGTGGGAGAATTTAACATAGTAATATTTTTCATGAAATTACCATTAAATAAATATTATTTTTAATAGCTTCATGCACACACAACACCATACTAAAATGAATTGTGATATATTATATTAAGATACAAAATTAAAAAAATAAAATAAATGAAACCATGTATTTCATACCATGGTTGATTACATACATTAAAATTCTATAATTTAGATAGTTTTAATAAATAGAAATGAATAATATCTTTAAAACTAGGAGATACCTTAGATTATCTTAACCATTGAGAATCATAATTAGTAGAACTAATCCTTCAATGAGAATGAAAATTATTACAGGAGAAATAAATATGAAAATACTTATAATGGAATTATAATTGTTACTTAAGAAGTAAAAATAGAATGAATGATTTATGTAAATCAATATATATAATTCTAACAGCTACAAATATGGTCGCTGGAAGTATGATTATTGGGAATATAGATGATGTAAATATGGTCATTGGAGACAGTTTCATTATATATTCATATATTAAATAGGTATATTGAAGTTGTGTATTGTTTGTAAACAATTTAAAATAATATATTTCATAAACAATAAATAACAAAGCAAAAATAAAATATTGAATTAAAATATTTTATTTTAACATAATATATATTTTTATATATTAAATATTTTTTCTTAAAGAATTATTTGATAAAATTCAAATAAATTTTTTAATTTCCATGGAATGATAAGATTAAATGTTTATAATATATAATTTTAATTTTAATTTTATTTTTTTAAGATAATTTAATATAATTTTTTTGAAAGAACTTTTTTTTAAAAATATTATGTATTTTTATCTTACAAAAATAAATTACAGATAAATGATGATTTTTATAAGATTTATTGATAATATTTTTAAGAAAATAAATTAACATCCATATATAGGTTATTACTAGGCAAGTAATAATAATAAATTCATTTTATGATTAAATATGTATTTTTATTAAAATTAACATTTTATGCGCTATGCATATTTTATTTAAAAAAAATATATCATGGTTAGATAATGATAAAATAAATTTTTTATATGAATAAAATATTGACCAAAATTTAATTATTAATTGATAATAAATAATAATAAGAATAATTAATAATTAAAAAGTCATTTTCCCATAAAAATTTTCTTCATTATTTTTTATATTTTAATTTAAAAGTTATATTCCAAAATTTATGAATTTAAATTTGAAAAAATCAATATCTTTCTTAACATAGCATGAAAATATTATATTTGGATGACATTCTGGTATTTTCTGAAAAGTTTTTTTATATGAATAGTAAAAAATATTGTTTTTATAAATACCGTAACTTTTATGACATCATCATGATATAAATGAAAATCAAAAATTTATGAAACATATTTTTTTGACCAAATTTATATTTAATAGTTGCAATTATATGTTTAAAAATTTAACATTTAATTATGTAACCTATGTTTGACATTACAAAACTTAAGTTATATTTTTCTCTAAAAAAAGTTTTACGAATTATATATTTCTTATTTTAGAATTATTTTTTTATAAATTTTATAAATTTGGAATTATAAAATGGTTTTAATTTTTAGAATTAGAATATTAAAAATACATAATAAGGTTAATTTTATTTTTAGTCACAAATATAAGTTATTGAGGAAAACAAGTTACCACGGTAAAAGTAAAATATAGAAAAAAAGTTAAATTAAGGGTAAATGGCCTAAAATATCTCAAATATTATCCCTTATTTTTGTGTAAGGTAGATTCATATACAAGACTCCCCCCTCTCCATTATTTTCTAATTTTGGAGAAACATGCATCGAATAGTGTATCTATTATTGCAAAAATACTAATCGTCTCATTTATATATGGATCCCTTCACCACACAATTCTACTCAAGACTTAAGACTCTTAGTTCAACCAAAATCTACCCAAATCCCACCCTAAGACTCTTAGATATTTCCTTGAGGTCATGGTCTCACTGAAAGACCACCCTTCAAAGGCTTAACCCATCTTGCAAATGAGTTTTTCTAAGGAGTAAGATAAAAATTAATAATCACTCATTTTTCATTTCTATTCTATTATTTCTTGTTCTAGATCCTAAAAAACTCTTCTACCCATGATAAAATACTTACATCAGTATCATAACTATACAAAAATTTTATTATTTTTATAGAATAATCATTTTATACCTTCTTCTCATCTATTTGAAAAATGAAAACGCTACACATGTTATGTGCGGACTACCACATTTTTGAACGTCATATTTTTTTTCATCACCAAATTACATGGATTATTCTAAAAATTTATTTAATAATTAAATATTATATATATGAAATTATTTAGATTCAAAAATGTTTCCACTATTACTTGAAAACTACCACCTCCATGAATGATGTGTTTAGTTTTCATCACCGAATTACATAGATGGTTCTAAAAATTTATTATAAGAATATATATTATATTAACTAGTATTATATGTCATGAAAATTATTTTATAAGGATAACATAATAATTAAAAATCATTATAAAGTAATCTAATGATATCGGTAAATAACTCAAAACAAGCTCATCATAAATCCCATTCTTATCAACCATGACCATAGTTTTCATAAAATGAACATATATATTCATAAGTAATTTTAAAAAATAATTCCAATATATTATATAATCTAGGATGATAAAATCGGTATCAAATAATGGTGTTCTACATCACCATTTTGAAACATGTGTGACACAATCAAAACTACTAACATTTTATGATGAAAATAAACATTAACTAGATAATGAATGTATAACGAATGATTATAATTAAAGAATATAAAAGGTAATATATTTGAATAGGGTTTTTAAATAAGTTATTAATATTATTATTTTTATTATATATGTGGTTAAATTCCTTTCATGGATACCAGATAATGTTAATGGTTTTTTATAATCTCATTCTCAAATCAATATTTTTATGAATTAATTTCCATCTTTTGATAAATTATTTGAACCTTATCTATACAACCGAAACCTTTTTCTTATCCTCTGGTTCTTATTTGGGGGTTTTAATTTTCCTCCCTCAATTTAATTCCCCTTGTAAAGTAATTTACCCAATGTGATTCTCTTAAGTGAAACCGTCCCCATGTCATCTTTTTGGTTGGTAATCCTCCTCCTCTATATCCATTTTTATTAGATGATTTTATAGATATATATATATGATTAAATAATTTATTAATGTCTCTTTATTCTATTTTTAATATCTTTATAAATGTTTGATAAGAATGTTTTACTATTCTCTACATGGGTTGTTTTTGTAAGAAGTATGAGAAGAATCTCTTTTTAATATTTCTTATGTAAACATGTTCTCTCATGATTATTATCATTATTCTTTACAAATATTCCTTTACATGTTTCAAAATGGATTTCCAAATAATCTAAAATTTTAATGATTTTGAAAAGAAACAAGGCATTTTTTTTCATATTCTTAAATGTGATATTTCCCATAATCATAAAAAGAATTTTTCATCTATGTTAACCCCCTTTGATGTTCCTTAAGTTACACTGGGTATATGTTAATTTTACAAAATTCACCCTCTTTCATTGGATGGATTATGTAATGTTCTATGTATGTTTTTATGATATCAGTATCTTTTTTATGGGTTAATTAAGTGATGTTTGAAATAATAATTTTTTCATGTTCTCATGGAACACAAATGTATTGTTTTAATAATGTGATGGGTGTGAATAAAATTATATATCCATAAAATGTATTAGGTTATGTATGATATCTCATGAGATAAGTATTAGAGGTTGGGACATGATTCCTGATCAACTATTTTATAGGATCCTAGAACATGATTCTTGATATTTTTTTGGGAGGTAGTAATGTGATCCTTAATCCATTATGTTATGATTTCCTTGATTATGTTTACAACACATTCATATGTTTTGTATCATACTCATGTTATTTTTTTATTTCATATATTATTATCAAATCCTTAATTTGTCCCTTATGATCAATTTTTATTTGATAATGATCTTTAAATATTATTTTCTTGGACAATGATTATGTTCTCATACAGACATTCTTATCTTATGGTTACATATGATTTTCATTATTTACCCTTATTAAGAATTTGAGGTCACCCTTTTCTATGTTTATTTCCTTAGGTTATGAATAATATTATTATGTATGATGTGTCTAAATGATATAATGTAAAAAAATTTGTGGGAGTTGTTGAAAATTTTACAGAATAAGTTATTTATGTATCTAGTATCCAAAGAAACTAAAAATATATGTTCTAGGGTGTAACATCCCACCCCATCTCATTGGATTGAGAGGGAGGAGGAATGATACTTGTCCTTAAGAAATGTTCCTAAGGCACTAAAGGCTTGAAATAAATGATGAGGTATTTAAGAATAAATTGGGGAACAATTTTCCCTTGATATAAAACCAACCAACCAGACAATCCACTATCAACAATCTACATGATGCATGTCGAAAAAACAACCAAACCCATACATTACAAAAAGAAAACCAAACTAATCCATAAAAATCCCACATGCCAAATACAACCAAGCCAAAATCAGAGTACCAAGCGGAAGACTACAACAAGACTCCAACATAACCAGGACACTATCCATACATCCACACCAAGATCCATGCTCTAAGCACTACAACATCTCTAAAACATCCCTATGAACCACTAGCATTGAGTTTCTTTACCTTTACTTGTGTCTTGAAATACAATATCTACAGAAGCACCAAAGTGCCAAGGCAGAGGGTGAGCACTAATACTCAGTAGAATTTCCCCAAATTTCTTCCCTACAAATTCCACTAGGATAAAACCATTAGCACATTTCTAATAAATAGTTTATATAAAACATTAAATATTCCAACCATTACCATAAGACAAACAAACCCTTATCAAGCCATGTAACATAAGGGGAATCTAAAAACATGCCACAAGCCATATCATCATCACACACATTAGCACAACCAATCACCACTTCTCATAGACATAACACAATCAAAGCACACCACAGTGTTTCGTGAACCGAAACCGGTATAACAATCACAATGACCCTTCCATCAACCCATTCCTTCCTTCCCAATTTAGTGTCACTTCCCATCCACTTATCCTTGATGGCAGTACTTTCATACACTATCCATCCTCTTTTTATAGTGGTACTTATCTCCCACTTTACACACAATTCACACAAGCCATACCCAAGCACGACTCACCAAGACCAAAATAATATACACATACCCGTTTCCATCACATGTCAAACCACTTCAATAAACCACCCATTTATTGAAATAACCCTTTAATTATTCTCCCTTACCAAACCAAATTTCAATAAGACAAGATCTTTATTGAAAACAATTCATGAACCATTTTCACAAATCATTTCAAGAAACCCATTTTATAATTCCCATTTTAAAATCCACAATAAGAGAATTTCACCACAAACCCCCCTTTTCCCAAAAAATCCCCAAAACATCACTAAAGGGATTTCAACCAATTTTTCACATAAAAAACACCATTAATTTCAAGAAAAAAAATTAATTGTAACCAATCTTCAAGTTCTAGTAAAGTGGAGTCGAGAGAGAAGCCACCTACCTTTAGGGTTCCAGTGAAATCAACCCACAAGAAACCACACCTCAGGTCTGGTGAGCGTACCACCGAAACCACTTTAGATCCCCTTCCCTATCATCCACAAGCCTTAAAATCAACACCCAAGGAAACCACAACCCTATATCTACACATAACAGGTGTAAATCTAGAAAAATGATAGAGAGATATGTAGATCTAGCAGATACCACAAAGAACCATGATAGGATACTTACCCGAGAATAACCGCCTTCAATCCACCAAAAAACTGCTTCGATTTGCTTCCAAAATGTGTGGGAGAGCACCTCCAAACATTGAGAACCCAAAATATTGAGTGAGGATCTAGTGGGAGGAAGTTTGAAATGAAATGAGGCAACCTCAAGGGAGCTCAAAACTAAAAAACCCCATTTTTAAGTGGCCGCATAGTTTGGTAAACCATGCGCTAACCATGTGCTCGCCACTACCTTGAGAGAAGAGGTCTACACAGTTGCCTTGCATGGTTTGGAAAATCGTGCACGGGCCGTGTGAAGACCACTGTCTCCACCTGCATGATTTCTTGTAGAACCCACACAGTTTCCACTAACCATGCTCAAACCGTGTACCCTTAGAAAAGACTCCAAGATTATTTAAAACCCTTCCAAACTCTCCCAAACTCTTCCCAACTCATCCTAAGAACTTTAAACACATAAAAATGCATAAAACAAGGTGATATACATCAAACCGGGGGCACTAAATTCTCCCCATCATGGGAATTTCCATCCTCAAAAAGTAGATAACTATTTCTTTTTTGAAAGAGATCGGGCCATTGCTCGACCATCTCTTTCTCCCACTCCCAAGTATCCTCGTGAATATGACCATGCTGCCACAAAACTCAACTAAACCAATGCTTTTACCCCAAAAGACTTTGTCCTGCCTATCCACAATTTTTACTGGCATGTGCAACAATGAAGCATTCGACTCTAGCTCAAAACGATCCTAATGAATCACATAGTCATGATCTGGTTGATACCTTTTCAATTGCACATGAAACACATTGTGCATCACACGAAACCATAGTGGTTGGGATAACTGATAATCCACCTCTCTAATTTGCTCAATTATCTCAAAATGAACAATATACCTATGAGATAACTTACCCTACTTTCCAAACCAAAGATTCCCAAGCCTAGGAGAGGTCCTCAAAAACACACGATCACCCACCTCGAATGACAACGACCATTGACGATGGTCTGCATATGACTTCTGATGACTATGTTCCATCTCTATCCATTTCCTGATCAACTTAATATTTTCCATAGTATCCTGGAAAAGGCTCGGTAAAATCATTGAAGTCTCACCCATTTCCACCCAAGATAGTAGAGAATGACATGAATGCCCATATAATGCCTTAAATGGATCTATATGTATTAAATCCTGATAACTATTATTATAGGAGAACTTCTCCAATGGTAACTGATCCTCCCATGAACCATCAAAATCTATCACACAAACCCACAACATATCTTACAACATTTGTATCATCCTATTAGATTTCCCATTAGTCTAAGGATGATATGACATGCTCATAGTCAAATTTGTTCTAAGGGATTGATGCAAGGATTTCTAGAAATGAGATGTGAACCTAAAATTTCTATATAATAAAATTGAAACTGGAACACCATGCCTCTTTAACACCTCCCAGATATAGATTTTGGAAAAATACTCCACTGTATGAGATTCACGAATAGGGATGAAATGGGATGACTTGGTGAGTCGATTCACTATCGCCCATATGGAATCATGTTTCCAGGATGTTATTGGGAGAATCATCACAAAATCCATTGCTACCTACTCCCATTTTCACACTAGGATAGGTAAAGACTGCAGCATGCCTACCGGCCACTGATGCTCGGCTTTGAATTGCTGACAAGTCAAGAACATCGAACCGAACTCCGCCACTTTTCTTTTCATACCCTCCCAACAAAATTGTTCCTTTAATTACTTATAAATTTTCTTAATTCCAGGGTAAAAATACCATTTGGAATGATGATAATCCCTGAGAATTTTCTACTGACAAGCCACCAGAATAACTATCAGATTCCAAAAACACAACATTGAATGCCAATTCAGTTCCCAGCCTTCAATGGTCTCCCCACAATTGAATTTTGACCTCATCACCAAACATTCGAAGTAAGAAACCTGTGCCTCCTTAACTAACCCAACCAATTCAGGAACCAACAAGACCAAAAAGAATGCTGCTATATCACCCCAGTCCTCACATTATAACCACATGTCGGTTATAACTGACATCAACTGCCATTGATCTAATGCCTGATTCACCACTTGAGCATATGATTTTCTACTTAATTCATCTGCCATCAAATTTCCCTTACCCGGTGTATAAATTAATTCAAAATCAATCATCTGAAGATACTCCATCCATATCCTTTTCATCAAGTTCAAATCTCTTTGTGAGAAAATATACTTTAAAATTTTATGTTAGGTAAACACCATGAATTTCTCACCGAAGAGATAATGAAACCATATTTTCAAATCATAAACCACTACTACCAACTCCAAATCATGTATTGGGTAGTTATTCTCCTGCACCCACAACTACTGTGGGACATATTCAACCACATGATACCATTTCATGAGAACACACCCCAACCGTGATCCCAATGCGTCACAATACACCATGTACCCTTTTCTTGGTTCTGGAAAAACCAATATTGGTGATTATGTAAGGAAACCCTTGAGCTCCTCAAAACATTTCTAACACTGCTTATCCCATTTAAATGGAACATTCTTCCTTGTCAAAGCTATCATCAGTGAATGCAATCATGAGAAATCATAAACAAAACACCAATAATTCCCAGCTAGATCGAGGAAACTCCATATCTCAAAGAAATTATTTGGATATTTCCAAGAAATAATATCCTCAATCTTTTATGGATCAGCAGAAACACCCCTCTTAGAAATAACATGGACAAGGAAACGAACTTCCTATATCTAAAAGGCACACTTTGAAAATTTTTTATACAACCGATGATCTCTCAAGATCCCCAAAACTATCACCAAGTGATTCTCATGCCCCATACTTATACTTGAATACACCAATATATCATCCAAAAAACTACCATGAAAGAATCTAGATATCTCTGAAATATCTGATTCGTCAATTAAATGAATACTACTGGTGCATTTGTCAGGAAAAAGGGAATAACCACGTACTCATAATGGCCATATCTACTTGTAAAAGTGGTTTTTGGAATATCCTACTTTCATACCCATAATTGATGATATATTGACCTTAAGTCAATCTTAGAGAACCACTGATATCCCCTCAATTGGTTGAACAAATCATCAATGACTGGAAGTGTATATCATTTCATTATCGTAACCCAATCAAGTCTATGATAATCAACACAGAGTCGTACGGTTCCATCTTCATTTTTATCAAACAAAACTGGTGTTGCCCACAGAGACATGCTAGTCCAGATGAAACCTTTGTTTTCTAACTCTTCTAAGTGAACCTTTAATTCCTAAAATTATTTTGGTGCCATTCGATAAGACGAAAGTGAGATAAGACTGGTCCCCAAAAGGAGATCAATCGTAACCTCCACTTCTCTCATAGGTGGAAACCCTAAGAATTATTTGGGAAATACATCTATAAACTGATCCACAATTGCTAGAGGAAGACTCTTCTCAACAAATTCTACTAATGCCAATGACAATACCATTAACTAGTATGATATCATGGAAACCGCTGGTTCCAATAGGCCTGTTTCACCTTGTTTCTCATTCTTCTCCCCCCTAAAGAGATGTATAACGCCATCCTCCAACAAAAATCTATCCATTCACACATAACAATCAATATGGGATTTGAACATTGTAAACCAATAAATTCCCAATATTATACCATACACATCTATCTCAAGCACTGAGAAATCCCACATCAATTAAATGACATCCATAACTAAGCAACATGATCTACATAAGAAGTCTCAACACTCTCTTTTAACTAGAGTAGTTTTTAGTTTCAAAACAGAAGCCATCATTTCCACTTGTAAACCAAAAAAATCAACTATGTGAGAAGCAATAAAAGAATTAAAAGTACCCATATAAAACAAATCATGCATCAATGTGGAATTTAAAATAACCATACCTCTAACTATGGATGGTCCCAACTGATCATCCATCACAACCTGTTCAGCTCCAAACAACTGCTTAATATCCACACTCTATTCTTTGCCTCCCTACTAATAATTTCATTGTGGAAGAGTAATGGTGTTACCAAAATCACCATGACTGACTCAGCCATGCTGATGAGGTGTATACTGCTGACTTTATCCTATCAAGGAATATGACCCCTGTGACCCTTGAGGAGTGTCAGATATACCCGACCTCAGAACATTCCAACAATAACACTACAGATGACTCATATGCTTACATTTATGAATTAATCGAGGTTGTGATGTACAATCCCATTTGATGTGGCTTACATAAAAACATTAAAAACATCCCAGCTTACTCTGAGACTTCGGAGGAAGATTCACCGATCCTTCCATTGGATTCAGAATTGTACTCCCACCCTGGAAATAAGTGTCCCTCTTACACTTGAACCCAGAATTTATTTACCACTATTCCCCAGGGGTACCTACATACTTCCCCCTTCTGTAGTCCCAAAAGATCCCACTCAACCACCATAGCTCAATTCACCATTTCTGTGTAATCATATATACACCGCACTGCTATCTTGGAACAAATTTCCTGGTTCAACCCAGCTTTAAAAATTCGTGCCTTCAACGATGTACTACCCTCCACCTTGGGTGAAAACTGCACTAAGTTCATAAACATAGCCACATATTCTGTCACCACCATGTTTCCTTGCTTCAAACTAAAGAAATCCATTGTACTCTGAATTCTGAACATATGAGGGTAGAATTTTTTATTAAACAATTCTTCAAACCCCTCCCATGTCACGCTTTGGTCCATCCCAGCTTGAAATTCCAGTTCCCACCACTGAAGGGAAATATATTCCAACATATATGTGTCTAACTTTACTTTAATCTCTACAGGTGTTCCCATGAAGTCAAATATCCTATTCATTCTGTTCAGCCATGCTTAAGCCCTTTATGGCTCCGAATCACCCCTAAACATGTGTGGATTCTGCCTTTGAAACTGAACTACATGATCCATATGTTTTATTCAATCCACTATATTCCAACTTTCCACAGATTGGAAAGCTTTCACTATAATCTGTACTAGCTTCTGGTTCACCTGGGGCTCAGGTGCAACCACATTTTCAGTAGCTTCCACCGGTTGGTCTCTACAATGCCTACATAGTTCCATTTCTATCAATACAAAAACAACCATAAGTATCACTCCCTTAACAAGAAATTTTATACAATTTTCAAATTCAATTGCATAAAAACTATCACAATCACTCTATCCACAAGTTCACATTTTTCATGTTGCACTATTCTGTAAAATTCACCTTGTTTTGAAAATCAACCCATTTTAAAAATACCACTAGTTTCAATGTTTCAAATCCTTATATTTTGAAACCCAATATAGGTCTTCAAAATAAACATTCCTATCACATCATAGATAATTATACCCAAATGAAATATGCATCCTAGTGGGAAGTCATTTCTACCATGCATGCCATGCTCATCTCATTTGATACACCCACAACAATGAGAAATCCAATGCCTATAAGTGTCTCCAAACACTTATGTACCCAACTCCCTGGTAACTTGAAGTTTAGCATAAAAGGTATTGCTACATCCTTTTATTCTATACATTCCATTTTTCGAAAATCCTATGTCTTGATACTATCCCGACTCAAGGAATTTTCAAGAATGAATGTCAACACCAAGGATCAAACAACTGCGCTCACTTGAATGCCAAGGACCGAACAAACTGATACCACTTGTAACATTCCACCCCATATCATTGTCTTAAGAGGGTGGAAGAATTATACTTGGCCTTAAGTGACATTCCCAATGTTCCAAATACTAGTAATAAATGCAGAGGGTTTCAAGAATAAATTGGGGAATGATTTTACCTTGAGATAAAACCAACCTACCAGACAATCCACTATAAAAAATCTATATGATTCATGTAAAAAAACAACCAAACCCATTCATTTCAAAAATATGAAAAAACTAATACCTAAAAATACCGCATTTCAAATACAAACAAGCCAAAATCAGAGTGCCAAGAGGAATACTACAACAAGACTCTAACAGAACTGTGACTCCATCTATAGCTCCAAACCAAGATCCATGCTCCAAGCACCACAACATCTCCCAAGCATCCCCATGAACCACTAGCACTGAGATGCTTTACCTTTACCTGTGTACCAAAATAAAACATCTAAAAAATCACCAAAGTGACAAGGAAGGGGGTGAGTACTAATACTCAGTAGGATTTCCCAAAATGAATTCCCTACACATGCCACTAGGATAAAACCATTAGCACATTTCTAATAAGCAGTTTATATAAAACATTAAATAGTACAACAATTACCATAAGACAAACGTACCCTTATCAAGCCATATAACACAAGGGAAAGCCACAAACATTCCGTAATCCATATAATTTTCACACACATTAGAACAACCTATTACCGCTTCTCATATCCATAACACAATCAAATCACACCACAATGTTTCACGAACCAAAACCGGTAAAACCATCACAATGGCCCTTTCGTCCGACCTGTTCCTTCATTCCCAATTTAGTGGCACTTCCCTTCCACTTATCCTTGATGGTAACCCTTCCATCCACTATCCATAATCTTTTTATAGTGGTACTTCTCACTCACTTTACACACAATTCACACAAAGCCATACCCAATAACGACTCACCAAGACCAAAACAATATACACATGCCCATTTCCATCACATTCCAAACCACTTCAATAAATCACCCATTTATTGAAATCACCCTTTAATTACTTTTCCATTCCAAACCAAATTTCAATAATACAAGGTCCTTATTGAAAACCATTCATCAACCATTTTCAAAAATTAGTTCAAAAAACCCATTTTAAAATCCACAATAAGATCATTTCACCACAAACCCCCCTTTTCCCAAAAATCCCCAAAACATCACCAATGGGATTTACAACCAATTTTACACATAAAAAACACCATTAATTTCAAGAAAAAAAATTAATTGTAACCAAGATTGAAGTTCTATCAAAGTGGAGTCGAGAGAGAAGTAACCTACCTTTAGGGTTCCAGTGAAATCAACCCATAATAAACTACTTTAGATCCCCTTACCTATCATCCATAAGCCTTAAAAACTACCCCCAAGGCAACAAAAACCCTATATCTACACACAAAAGGTGTAAATCTAGAAAACTGAGAGAGAGAGATGTAGATCTAGTGGAAACCACAAAGAACCATGAGAGGAGACTTACCCAAGAAGAAACACCTTTAATCCAACAATAAACCCCTTTGATTCACTTACAAAATGTATGAGAGATCACCTAAAAAATTTGAGAACCCAAAATCCCGAGCGAGGTTCAAGTGGGAGGAAGTTTGGAATGAAATGAGGCAACCCTGAGGGAACCCAGATTTAAACCCCCCATTTTTAAGTGGCTGCATGGTTAGCTCGCATGGTTTGGAATACTATGTGCTAACCATGCGCACACCACTACGTAGATAGAAGGGTTCAACATTATTTCCTCGAAAGGTTTGGAAAACTGTGCGTAGGCCGTGCGAAGCCCACTGTCTCCCCCTGCACGGTTTCCTAGATAACCCTCACAGATTTCACTAATCGTTCTCAAACTGTGCACCCTTAGAAAGGTCTCCAAGCTTATTCAAAACCCTTCCAAACTCTCCCAACCTCTAACCAACTAATCTCAAGAACTTTAAACACATAAAAATGCATATACCAGGGTTCCATACCTCAAACCAGGGGTGTTACATAGGGTGTAAATAATTGGGATATAAAATGAACATTCATATTTATTATTGTATTATAAATTTATGAAATTATATGATCACTTAAAGAATCTAGATTGACCTAGAGTAACTATAAATGAGTAGTGGTAGCGGGTTAAAAAAATAGAAAATGAGGAAATGAGATGTTAAGTGACACGACATGTCTAGGATGCATAGATGAGCAAGATCACATGGATGGATTGATAAAGGAATATACATAATAACCTGTGTGGACATGTGACTCAAAATGATAGGGAAACAAATATATGAGGAGAATCCAACAAAATATGAGAGAAAATAAACACAATGAAAAATCTTAAATTAATTCATTAAGAGATATGCAATTGATTGTTAAATATGGAATCCATACATATTACAAATCTAGCATTGTGAAATAGGTTATTAGGGTTGGAAAAATAAAATAAATATAGATACCCATTAAGAAAACATAAATCCCAACACAAATAGTTGGCTTAAGAGAGAAAACACTTGTATAATATATTTTTTGAATATTTTATGAGAATTCAAAAAAAACATGAAACATAATAATTCAATAACAATTATTAATTACACAAATGAAATTATTATTTCATAAATATCCTATTTTCAAATAAATATTTTTATGCAATATGGTTTTCTTAAAACTTATATTATTGTAAAATTGATATATTCATAAAACCTAAACAATACAATTTTTTTTGATAATGGAATGATCTTAATAAAACCATAAATTGAGTTATCTCATTTTTGAATCTTCTTGACACCCACATTCCTCATCTTAATAACCTCCCTAAAAAATACAATATCATTTATCTAGGTTTATATTTAGAATTTTAAATAAGATTCTTTGATAAACAAAGGAAAGACTGACTATTAGAAAGAACATTAATGTTAAGCACTATAATACATCAAGTATATACCATCGCCCCTATACAATGATTCACACGAACCATTAGTATAGATAAGATATACCAATTATTTTAAAAAACTATTGGTATACCTAGACCCTGTACTAATGGTTTTTTAAAATTGTTGGTATAGTATCATTTCAAATACCAGGTGCACATCACCATGATCCCTAATTTATCTTCCTCTAAATCAATGAGATCCACTCAATCTACCTTGACCAAGACATGTAATCTACCCCCATTGTCCTATTTATTCATTAAAATAATCTTTGTCATCATATAATTTAGTTACGGGTTCATTACTTCTACTACTGGGTGTGAGTTGTTTTTTTTTCACAGTATCATACTAGAATTGAGATCCTTTTAGTTTGTGATACTTCATGATTCATCAAATCAAGGTTTTTTTAGAATATTTTTGTTATAGAAATGAAAAATAGATTTTATTATAGTCAATGTATGTTTTTTGAAAATATTATTTATATGCTATCTATTCTATAATGCAATATAAAAAGGTTTTTGAGTTGATATTTATTAGATTATTATAGAATTAATCATTTTTATATGTGTGTTTTATTTTTTATAGGTTTCATACAATAATAGAGATATTGGTTGTTCATGATTATTCTTAGTTCATAAAACTAAGTTTGGTTAGATTATATGTGTTATCTATTATTTCTTCCATTTAGATAATTAATCTTTTCTGAAAATGTGTTTTATTTTTGTTAATATATTTTAATTAATCTTCATTTATATTTTTTTTGTTTTTAAATTGATATTTATTATGGTATTATAGAAATAATGATTTTATTAATTTTTTTGTTTTGCTAATGTTTTAGGGGTTATTAATTTATTCTTTTAACATTTGTATTTAAATTAATTAATTATAAAAAACTTAGAATATTGAATATCAATATAATGAGTTATGGATAGTATAAATAAAAATATTTTTAATTTTAAATATTAAATGAATGAAAAGTAAATTTAATTCCAAATGATGATATTTATGGTTTGATTTGATATTTTTTGCCAATATTTTTTAAGCCTTATGAAAATGAGTTTGGTTGTTTGAAATCAAAAATTTGAAATAAATAAAAAGGAAGACATTTTGTAAACACCATTTATTAATTAAAACCATAATTTCAAAATTTAATAACAAATTTAAAATCCAACTCTTAAAATTTCAATTCAATAAAAACATAACATAACTTACCAAGTGAATACTAAATAAAATATGAAAGAATATTCCAACTAGTGAGATACTTTCAAAATAAATAAATAATTTTAAGAACACTCTCTTTATCAAACATGAAGAAAGGAATCACTAACCAAATGAAATCCTTATAATTTAACCAATATAGGTAATATAATCCAATATAAACACATTTTAAAATAATTTATAAAAAAATCATTTACTTTATATTATTTAATAATTGTGTTTTGATTACTTGCACCATCCATATAACTTCTTTAGAATCTTTATGTCTCCTTATTTTTTAATCTTTAAATTAAATTAAATTTTATCACTATTATTTTATTATTTATTCAACTATGTGTCTTTTGGAAATTAAATCAGGATATTTCTTCTATTGGACTGAATCAATCCTTTACTTTAGGTTTCTTACTTCATAAAAAAAATTATGAATTATTTTACAAGTATGATTTGCTTGAACGAACATTCTTAAAAAAAATGAACACTTTTATTTCATATTCCACAAACTTATTACAAGAATTTATATCAATTTGAAATGTATATATTGTAAATTTTTTTCTTATTTTTAGTATGTTTCAAATCAGTATAATTTATCATCAACTCTGATTGTATCCCTCTTCATATAATATTTTTATGTATTTTAAGAATATAAATATTATAGCAACAATCAAAATGGTTTCTCCTGTATCCTTTAAACCAAAAATAGTATCCATTAAAAATTAAACTTCAAACTTGTAGCAGATTATTGAAAGTTTTTACAACTTGTTAGTTTTGAGCCAAATAACTCCTCAAATAGTATTATTATTAGAAACCAAATTTTTAAGGAATACATACACCCCCTGATCTATCCATGTTTTTTCATGATTTTTTCAACCTTAATTATTCTATAATTGGACAATGAACCTATATTTTAAAGAAAAATATTTTTTTTTAAATTTTAAACTCTAGGAATAAGATAACCTTATTGACTTTGTGTCCTAGGAAATGTACATAATAAAGGTTCCGGGGTACAATAGAAGTGGTTGGGCACTCTTCAAAAATCATTTTCATAGATTTATTTGGATAAATAATCATATTTAAATGAACACAACTTTTAAATATTCATAGAGATGATCTTTTCATATATAATTTATAATTAATTTCAAAAAAAGAATCACCTTGGATTGATAATTCTTCATTTAGTGATGAATTTAGTCCTTCTTTTCATACCATTATTATAGGGATGAACCCAAAGTAAAATTCCTCTAATGATATCTATACATGCTCCATAAATTTCAGAACCTCATCGATGGAACTCTGAGTGCTAGCATGGAAATATCAATTTTCATGAATATTTCACCATTAATCATAATATAAATTCCTTTAGTCATTAAGAATTATTTCTTTTGTTCTATCTTCCTTGATATAGAAGATGGGGATCACATCTCATTCTTGAGAGAATTTTGAGAGTTTTCTCTTTGTTCTTGATAGAATTCTCTTGAGATAATCTTATTGTGAAAAATAATTCTCACATACCCTCAAAATAACATAAGTTGGGGTATATACCTAGGGTTAGAAAATTTGTTATTACAAAAAGGTCCTTTACTAATTTATTTATTCTAAGTAAACCCCAAGTCAAGTAATAATAATAATAATAATAATAATATTATTATTATTATAATCCATGACGTGTGATAACTCAAAGATATTTAAATATAATTTATTAAATAAAAAAACAAATAATATTTAGATGATATTAAATAAAATATATCTTTTCCATTGAGCCTAAACTTGGCTAGTCAATCCTCCTCAACATTTATTAAATCTTATGTAATAAATAAATATTTAAATAAATAAATATCTTTATATTATTTTTTCAATAAATTAGTTAATTTTATATTCACTACCTATTGAATAAATATTTATTTAATATTCAAATGAATAAATAAAAATTAATTTAATAAAATAATTATTATTTATTACCTTTTGAATATTAAAAAATAGATAAATAAATATTATATTCACTAACTAAAAAATAATATTTATAAAATATTAAACTCACATATATTCTAAAGAAAATAAGTTGCGATGGAATTTATGCAATCAATAAAACATAAATAATTAATATTCCTTGGCATTGAGAATAATATTTATTCTAACTATTAAATTCAAATAGAATTTAATCGAGATTCAAGGTACACTAGTGTGAGACCCTCTAGGACTCTTTCTTAGGGGAATTTGGTTAGCTAGCCTAAAGTTTAAGATCCACATATAGTAATATGTCAAGGAACCCGTGTATATATAAGTTAATGTTGCAATGAAAACAACATCATATAAAAAATTAATATGTAATATAATCCCTTTGTCTTGAAATTTGATCAAGTAAGTTTCATACTTCTGTCATCAACCTATATTCTTGATAAATATTTCTTTGATTATTGAAAATGAACTCATCAATGAACCACCAAAACCATGGACTTAATTAAATAGTTATATTTCAATAAAATATATTGAACATGAAGAGATTTCTGGAGTGGTAGAGTCTTTACAGAATAAGCAAGAGTATTTGGGGTGGTTCCAGAGTGGTAAAGATTATAATAATTCATCTAAAATACCCAGGTTCAAAATAGGGTAGGGGTGAATTTATGTGGGTACTGTAGCAGTTACTATAGTAGCAGTACTATTCACCTGATTTGGGCCATTGGGAAAAAAATTTGGGCATTCATTCCATGTGGACTTCAGGCCATTATTATTCCTTTAGTCCATAAGGTCTACAGACCAAAAATATTCAGGCCTTTGAGACACAGGGCCTTCAAGTACATGAAGAAGACCATTCCCTGACTTATTAGAGAAACCCCATACTGAGGGACCAGAGTTGATGTAGTCATGAAGGTGGATCTAACTAGTCTCATGACTAAAGGAGGGATATAAAAGACATTACATTGGAGTGTGAATTATAAAATGATAACTACAAGTTGGTAGCAACACCATATGAAGGTAATAATGTAGACTAACAAAGGATTTGGGGAGGTTCTTCTCAAGTGTAGTCAAGGTCCAATATATTATAAAGGGATTATTCCCATGACCATCTAGTCCACGTAGTTCAAGGATGCATGCCTTTGGGCCTCCAATTCTTGTAAGGGTTCCCTATCAACCCAATTTAAAGGAGATTATCCATAAATAAAAATAAAAATCTAAGGCCTTTAGGCCATTCCATCCAATAAAGGGACCGAGATATAAACTTTCAGTCATGGAAGTGATGAATCATTTATTAAATTATTCAATTAATATCATATCATTTAAGAAATAATCAAAGTATACTACATCACCATTAACATATATCACCATGGTTTTCATAAATACATCAAACTACATGATTTTTTATATACCTTATTATTAACCTCATGTTGAAGGAATAATAAAATTTTCCATTAATAGATATATCCAATGAAACATATAACATATGGAATTTCTATTATTGGTTATGTTATTATAACCTCCACTCTTAGATCTAAAAAAATGTGAAACTTGATGATTTGAAGCTTCATCTGCTTATGAGAATATTTCACCTAATAGTCAAGACGTCATATGTGTCCTATCTAGTAGATTCCATATATAATATAGGCATATATTTAATAATTCCATCATAACAAGTCAAGGTTATCATTATAGTGGGGAATTTATATAACCTTTTATTAAGAAAAATAATCTTAGGGTATCATCACATTAATTTTACATAGAATAAAACTCATCATGTTATAAGATATTTATTAAATATTTTTGTCTTTGTATATTCTAGTAATCAAATGTATAACATGAGTTTGTTATCAAGCACTAATTCTAATAGAGTATCAATTTCACTTGAGAAAAATTCTAACTTATTAGTTAGCTCTCACATGATAAACATGCCTCTACTGAATATGGATATAACTACTGGGGAAACAATGTTCGTATATCTATACTACTTATTGTGTCTTCAACCTTATGAAAAAATTCCTAAAGAAGTGATATAATAGAGAGTTAACCTTTTTTACTTTGTTAAAACATATCATCTTAGCTAAAACTATAGTATATAAAAACACCACTAGACCACTTCTTAAGCTACATCTGAATCGACAATATACTTGATCCATGTAGATATAAAAACCCTAGACAATAATAAGTTTGTCCTGATTATTACTTTAACCTTACCATAATACTAGATTAAACTGATATAAAGGAAGACTAGTTTTATATCCACTTGAAAACTAGTTTTCCCTCGTCTCCAATATCAAGGAACTTATCCATTTCTTGTTTATCAAGTCATATAATATATTTAAATCTATAAGAATATGTTTTTTTTCTAGTTTTGTTTGATATTATACCTCTATTAATTACAGATAATCAATATAAAAGGTCATTATATATCATGGATTTTTGATAGATTCTAGAGAAATACTTGACATATATAGTATATTTATCTCAAGAATCTTCTAATGTGATTTCACACATTATCCTGGATACAATCCATGCATTGTGATATAGGAAACAATTCGGTCTTGAATTGTTCCACCATCTATTTTTTAATAACTTTTCAATGTATCTACTATAGAAAAATCTAGGAAAACCCCTAGATCTATGTTTTTAGATCATACTACTTATAAATTGGGATTATAATTTAATTAATTCGTGGTGAAATTATACTTATTCTTTATTAACTATAAGTCTAATCATATATTTTTCATATATTATCAATATATATTTCTTGGAAAACCATAAATCTCCTACTAACTCTCATAAAAATCATCTATACATTCATTCAAAATTAATATTCGATTATAATTATACATACAGTGATCCATTAATAGATCACTAAAACTTAAAAACCTTATTGGTATTATTTTTTATCACCAGCCCTTATGGTTGTGTCATATAGACATCTCCCATAAGGTTTATTCAGAGGAATTTGGTCTTAACATCCAATAACCCAATAAAATTATCATCAAAGGTGGATATGATAAGTATAATTATAATAGACTTTAACATAACTAATATCACAAGTTATTTTCATAAAATATTTATATAAGTTGATTCAAAAATTTATTAACCAATTAAGCCTTATTGGAATCCATGCCTTGTTTCTATTCAATATCTACAAATGGAATTACATCAATTGGAGAAACAACCAAAATATGGACTGGATTTTAGCATATGGAATCCATCTCATAATTTATATGAACATTCCAATCTTAGTCTATTTTCATATAATTATTCCTTATAGATTTCATTATTCTAATAATATAATATATCATTGGTCTTGGTGAATATAAAACCACCTATTTGGTTTTAACTTTTATATATAGTATGTGTCACTAAAAAAATACTCATACTGAAACTAGAATAGTCTAGTGTTACTATGAAAAATCACGCACATCCGGGGCCTTAATATCGTACAATTCAAGCCAAATCTAACTATCTCAAGAGTTAAGTGGTTCATTCTTATATAAAAATAGGTGATATTGAATAATTACTTTTTATATTAAGTATGTTAATATCCTGAGTAGCTATAAGATAATTATCAGATATCCACTTAGTTTTTTTATTGAAGTATGTTTGTAGCTAAAATAATATTTTCAAAAGTAGGTCTCATCAAAACACATGAAGCTATGACATAATGTATTTTTTTTATATAATAACTTATATAAGAAAATTAGTAAATATAGTTCATATATGGTTATATTTTATCCTATTATTTACAAAAAATTCCATGAAAAGAATTATGGAAGACTTATAATACATATAATACTACTCATCAATCCTCCTTCTACTAAAATCTGCTCATTTATGTGTATGATGTAATGTGATTCAAGGATATTCTATAGTCAACATTTAATGATAAATGAATTCTTGTTTAAGATATTCTCCAACAATCCCACCTAAATTATCTTATATCTTTTACTAAGTGTATTCATTTCTCTATTAAGAATTCCTAAAATTTATTAAAGGGATATCATACAGTATATGAATTTACCTCTAGATTCTCCTTAGAATAGTTCTCATAGTTTGGATGAACTAACATTAGAATATTTTCTGGAATATCTTTATTTCTAAAGGTTTATTTATCTAAATACTAATAAGTATATATTTCAAGATACCTAAGTGTTTTAGCTCCTAAGATTCCAAACACTCTCCTATTTATACTTGAATATTAATTTTAGTGCAAATTGAATATGAATTATCTTTCCAAAAATGGGTAAAACCCTTAAATTTTATATTCATCATTCATTATTGATGTTGGATGTCTATGATTCAAGTTTTATTGAACTATTAGTTATTTTTAAAATACCATTACAACATGCACTCCAAAAATATTTTTTTTCATTGTGTCTATTTGGGCACTGAGATAAATGTTTTGGTAATGATCAACAAAAAAATAATATTCTTACTAAAATCAATCCACTAGGTGATCTAAATTTGTGTTATTCTCTTTTCTAACTTAGTAATCACTATTTCTTAGCTTGTTAGAAAATTTAACATACTTATTTCAATTGTTACGAACATCCTAGGTTCCTATATATGAATAAAAGTATATTATTTTTATATCGTATTTAATTACTAAGAATTATAATAGAAATATTACATAAAATTATGAATACACATGCATTGTAAGTTTCTTCTTGATTATTATTCAACTCATTACAATTCCTATTCCAGTGACCTTTCTTTACTTATGATAAGTTGAAAAATTCCTGTTCAATAATTTTCCTCTAAGTCCTTTCACCCTTTGAAGGACATTATAAAGGAACCATTGATTTTGAATTGGTAATGTAATTTTTAACTTTTTCTTCCACTTAATTAATGATAATATGTAAGGAATCATGTTTCCACTAACCCTTATCAACCCAAATAATCATAGTCAAAAGATTCTTGAGTGGATTATATATAATGTTCATCCTATAATTAATGATTAATATGGATTATTTGGGTGATAAGTATAATAATATAAGATTAATGGATAATTTCCTATCCATATAGAAACCTAACTTTACTAAATAATCAATTTATATCATCATTTGGAAATTAATATCACTACTTAGGTACCCATCACCCAATTTACATTTGTATAGTGAAATGAAAATCTCATTTATCTTTAGCCACTCTTTTTTCCTTCTCAAGTGATAAAAATGAGATATAATGATGTGTAAAAATATATATTTATATTAATTCTTCTTCTATATGCACAAAGATTATACTATGATACAAAAGACATTAGAAGCATCCTCTATGTATTTATTATATGAATCCTTTTCACCTTCACTCACTCAGTGATGTAGTTGATTAGGAATATGGGACTCTGGAATATAGTATAAATTTTAAAATATTAGCGAAGTTTATCAGTAATTGTACCACCCTTGAAAATATATAATGGTGAGAAAATGTTTTGTGTCAAAAAATGACCATATTTTTCCCATGGTTACATATTCAATTTTTACAATAAGTAAAATCAGCATTTAGTACTTTATATTTATTACCAAGTGTGATGTAATAAATTTTATTTTATTAGTCTCCCACTATCTTTATAAAATCTAAAAATCCCTTACCCTTGGATTCATAATTTTATATTATGTGGATATTTTAGAGGAAAGGGTATATATTTCCCTTTAAATAAATAGAACATTGGCCATCAAAATTACTCAATGATATTTAGGTAGGTAGTCTTGAAAAATGCATTAAACAACAATTCCTTGATTAGTTGAGTGGTCTCCCCAATATTGAAATCCTAACAATGATTTTCTCAACACATTCCCCTAAATTTTATTAATTATAATTTTTCCATTAACCTTAATACTAATTTGGATAATTCCACCCATTATATTTATTAATATTGATGTGTGATTGGATGTGTACTTGACTTTATCCTGACCAATCCTTTTACTATGGGTGCATCATAACTCATAAGATGGATGAAAGTTTTGACATAATATTTCCTAGAGGGTTTTTTTTAATCTTGTTCACAAATATTCTTTATTTTATCCTTTACATTCTTGTTAATATTAAATGGATTTTATGTAATTAGTTAACCATGTCTAAAAAATAATTAAAATATAGTCAATTTATTTTATTTTATATTTTAATGCTTATTATTAATTTTTTATGCGATCATGATTAAACATTAAACAAATATTGAATCAGATAAATTAATAAATAAATAACCATATAGTAGAAAAAATAAAAAAACATGTGGTATGATCATGAGATTTAAACTAATATTTTGTTTATCTAGTGGGAGATAAACCAACCATTGAACCTAGGGTAATAACTCTTTGATCCAGGCTTAGATTGAGTTACAACATTCTATATTTAATATATGTATCTCCATTTTTTGTTTCACCTTGGATCAATCTAGATTCATCTTCTCACATCTAGGAGTGACTTATTTTACATATTATTACTCACTCATATATGAGGGGTATTAGAGGTTTCAGGTTACATAAATAAACCATCAACACGTAGGTTCATACATAATAATGAGAAAGGGATGATGTGAATATCATCATATTTAACTATATGTTAAATTTATCACCAAATAAAATGCAATAAATAATTAAAAAAATAGAAACCCAACACATATATAGGACGATTAAGCTCATTATCATCAACACATGCAATGAATATGAATTTAAACTAGATATAATTCATTTCAATCAATTAATTATTAAGATAAATCTCTCAAATTAATAATTTAATTATTTTATTGATTAATTAATTCATTTATTAATAATACAATAGTCCCTAAGACTCTCATCCATTGAAATTTTAAATAAATTTTAGAAATTATTTTTATTTTAAGACTAAATATGTACATGATGTGTACTAGAGGAAACATAATGTGTATCCTTCCTCTTCTAGTTAAACCCATTTTTCCAATTTAATTACTATATAGAGAATAACATCACATGATATAGTGAGTGACTAACATTGTGTATGGTCATTATTGTGTACCATGTACTAACATAAGATGTATAACTATATTTCATATCCTGATATACAATGTGTGTTATTCAGTGAGTTAAGACATATACTATTCAGCTTGTTTATGATTAAACGACATGCATTTAATATATGCAGTGTGTACTAATGGAGATTCCCATGAATTAAAAACATGTACAACAAACATACACATCATTTATCTTTAAAATAAATTGAAAAATAATTAATTAAGAATTTTATTCCACACGATTCCTTAAAAAACACTTGATATGTAATTTGTGTGAAGACCCTATCACACGATGTGTACAACTAGCTAAATTCTGTGTAATTTAATTTTGAGTTAATTAATTAACTCTCACTACATGTTTAATAACACAACACACTTGTTTTAGTGTGTTACTTTCATGATTTGGCCTAAATTACATAGTGTGTACAACTAGATACATGACATGTGATTCATTACTGACCACCAACACTATAAGACCAAGGAATAAATATATATATTGTGAAAGTTGTTACAAGTTACACGGTGTGTAAAAACTTCTACACGGTGCAAACTTGACATAATTCTATGTTTCTGGACTATCTGTCAATATGAAGTGTGTATTAATTATATGTTTTATACTTTGAAAAGAAGGATTGAATGATTTACATGGGGTAAAAACTTTATGGGGTTACAAGTCATGTATACCAATTACATTCTATTTACCCCTATCACACCACATGATAACTGGTGGTCAACATGTGATGTATAATGACACCATGTATCAAACCCCCATATGATGTTCCATGGTTTTCATTGCTCATACCAGTGTGGCTGACCATAGGTACATGACATGTACATTTCCGTTACACTCCATGTAACTATATCTCTTGGGTAACATCCCAAACACCTATGGATGTGATTCTCAAGTGATCTTTATTTGTTCTTGGCCTAATCTTAGTCATATGAAACTAAACGATCACATTATCTAGAATTTTGGATTAGAGAAAAAATGGAAATAAAAATCTATTAATAAAAATAGACAATTGATCAAAAGATAATAAATAATTATAAATTAATTTGTGATCTGTTAGATACCATTTGAGGGTTACAGATTATAACATAAGCAGTTGGGCCCATGAAAATAATGTTTTCATTGATTTATTTGGATAAATCCTCATATATGGATGATATCAACCCCATAATACTCTTATAGAATATCGTTTCACATATAATTTATAAATAATTTATAAACAATAATTACCATGGATTGATAATTTTTTCCTTCATTGATGAATTTGGTCCTTCTTATTATACCGTCATTACTGTGAAGAATCTAAATTATATTTCCTATTACTGTATCCACACTTGCTCCAAGAATTTTATAACATCACTGACGGGACTCTGGGTGCTAGCGTGTAAGTACCGATCATCTTGTGTCATCAACCATTGATCCTAACAAGAATTTATTTGGAACTAAAGAATTATTTCAATTTTTTTCTTGTTCTTGAGTGGGAGGAGGGGGATTAACTCCTATTATTGAGAGAATTCATGGGATAATTATCTTTGGTCTTGAGAGAATTTTCTTAATGGAATTCCATTGTGTATAGAAATTCTCATATCCACCCTTAAATGATATAATATGGGTTGTAAAATTAGGGTTAGGAAATTAGTTATTCTAGAAAGTCCCTTATCAATTTTTTTATTCTGTGCCAACACCACATCAAATAATAATAATAATAATAATAATAATAACAATAATAATAATATACTCAATGGCGTGAGCTAAATAAAAAATATTTAAATATAATTTATTAAATAAATAAACCAATATTTTTTTAAATGATATTAAATAATATATATCATTTCCATTGAGCCCTAAAATTTTCCTGTCAATCCACCTCGATATTTATCAAACTTGAAAAATAAATATTCATTTAAATAAATAAATATATTCATATTATTTAGTAAATAAAAAATAAATATTATATTCACTAGCCAGTGAATAATTATTTATTTAAGAATCAAATAACTAAATAAATATTTTTTTTCAAATAAATAATTATTTATTTCATTAATAATAATAAACAAGAGATAGATAAATATTATATCCATTAACAAGAAAATAATATTTGTTTAATATTTAAATCACATATATTCTGAACTGAATTACCAGTGATTGAATATATATGATCAATGAAACCTGAATAATTTCTATTCCTTAGTTTTGAGAATAATATTTTTTATAACTTAAATAAAATTTAATTGAGATTTAGGACACACATAGTGTGTGACCCTATAAGTATTTTTCAAACTAGAATTTGAAAATATTTCCTAAAATCAATGATTAACATCTAAAAATAGGTCAAGGAACCCTTAGAGAAACAAGTTAATGTATTAATGAATATATCCTCAAACAAGTACTTATTTTGTAATACAATACATTTGTCTTGATATCTCATCAAGAAATTTGCATACATGTTTCACCTATTTATATAATTATTATATAATTATTTGATTTTTTGAAATAAAAATGTAGATGAATTACCATGGCCATGGATTTAATCAGACAATTCTATTTCAATCAATGATCTTGAGATATCAACCTTCAGTTTTTGAAGGGAGAAATAATTTCTTGAATAATTCAATTAATTTAATATCACATATAATGAAGATAATTTATCTGAACTATCCATGAGAATACGTCATAACAATTTTCATTAATACATCAACATACCCGATTTATGAAATTAATTAATATAAATTTGAAGTTTATGGACCAATACACACATCCAATGATAATAATATACAATGAAACATATAATGTGTGGAATTCAAATTTGTAGGTTTATTCTCTTAACCTTTATTGGATATTACAAATTGTGGATATTCCTGATTCAAAGCCTCACCCACTTATGATAATCTTATACCTGATAGTGAAAACATCACATGTGTCTCATCAAAAAGATATAATTTAAACTATAGAAGATATATTTTTGAATACTATCATAACACTTCAAAGTTATCATTATAGAGGGGAACTACTAAAACCTCTCGATGTAATAAATACTATTAGGAATAATTTCTCTTTTAGGAATCCTTGGAACATTCTTCTTTAACTTCTTATATGTATTTAACCTTCACTTATAACTCAAGTCACATCAAATTTTAAAAATTATTCTCAATATAATTATATTTTAATTTATCTCAAGAATCACTTATGATCATTTTAATGAAATGGATTTTCCCAGTTTTATTTTTAGAAAATTTCTTAAAAAATTTCGAGACCAGGCATTGAGATGGAATGTGATTCTGAGGGCCGGTGTGTCTGGAATGGTTTGATGAAAAATGTTAAGTTCTTAATAACGTGTGTGAGTGGTTTTCCTAAAAAAGTGGAATTACTCTTAAATGGATTCCCATATCAAAAATATAATGGCATAATTGCGTTCAGGATTGTGAGTTTACCCTAGGTGTGACTTAACTTTAGCCAGCACGAGTCTCGAGTGAGAAAACCCGAAAAAGAAATAACTATATATAAAATAATTTTAAAAAACTATTTTAGTTTTTAAATACTTATAACTCCTAAATGGTAACTTATATTGGAAATCTGATACCACCGTTGAATTCTTATGGGGGTGTTTTCCTTAGGTGGGGCCTAACCTCAACTGATGCGGGTCGAGAGTGAAAGTTAGTTTTTGGAGATGAACATCATTAAAATATTTTAATAAAAAAATATTTTCAACACAACAATTTTCTTTTAAAATACACATGGAGAGGGATTCAGGTTTTACAAAAAACTTGGAATTTATCCGAGTTGAAGAGGAGAACCTCTGAAGAAGGCGTTGATGAATGGTGGCAGATCGATCAACTCAGGATCTGATAAAATGAGGATCGAGGATCAAGAAATCAAGGATCGAGGATTGACGAATGATGACGACACAATCAATATTCATCAATGATCAAACTGAATTCGGGTAGGGGGTTTATTTTTCTTGATGATTTATTTCACCTTTCTTGTTTGCAGTAACGAACGTATATTAACCCACAAAAATGTTGATCCATGGTTCGATTGTTTTAGCGGGATGGGTTTTGATTTGGGATGTTATTTTTGGAATTTAATCCATGTTAAAATTGTTTTAGAATTGATTTTTTTTAATCCACGCTCTTCAATTATAACATGGGAAGATCAAGGTCAACAAAAACAAGGCCCAGATCCAAACACATCCGGTATTCCTATGATCCACTTCCTCCACCAAATCCTTTCTTATTCTTCATCACCGCAAAGATACTTAAACAAATCTGAAATCACCATAGTGCATAAGTTTTGGCCACCTGATGAGGTGAGGTTGCTAGCTAGTTGAGGTCGGTGGTGGAGGTGGCACCAGCCCAGTGGTGTGGTCGAGCTAGGTGGACGTAGTGGAAGAGCTTCCGACAGGGCGGTTGACGACTGCTGTTATGTGGCATCGAGCCGCATCGATGAACGTATGTGGCGGAAGAGACCCATGATGGAAGAAGCCGCATATGACATTTTGGGGCTATAGGTAGGAGGGTTACGATGACGGAGGATGACAACGATGGAGGGACGCAGCTTGCCGAAGCCACATTCATTGCAGGAGGGACCCGCGATAGAGTCGTGGGATCTACAGGTCACGTGGGCCAGCCGAACCACACAGTCCGACTGCATTGACCAGCCAGAAAGTAACGAAGCCACATGTATGAGACACGAGAGCTGCAATCGGGGAAGGAAGAGCCTACTGACCCACATGTGGCGGGATGGACCAGAACATCCGGGCCACTCCAATAGCCCAGCGGGTTGGAACCGCAACCTAGTGGGCCAGGTCAAGCAGGCCTAACAGTCTGGACTTTTGGGTCGGGCTATTTCTGGTCAACCCAAACCAGTTCTGGTCGGGTCAACTGGACTGGGTCAGTGGACCCTGGTGTTGGATCTGAATCTACAGATTATACACAAGAGGGGGGGGGGGGGGGGGTGAATCGTGTCTTTTGCAATTTTTCGGTAACTCTTTGATTGAACGAGTTCTATCCTCTATAACTTATCAGATTTGATCATGCAGCGGAATAAGTAAAAACAAGAACACAAAGATGTATAGTGGTTCGGGGAATAGAAGGCCCCTAGTCCACTCCACCAACGCTCAACTCCATGAGCTTGGCGATTTTCACTATCTGGTCCTCTTTTCCACAGACCGGTTCACAACTGAGTACAGGAAGTTGACACCTTTACAATCTTTAGGCTAACAAAGCCTTCTGATTCAAACACGAACCTACACAGCTTAGTACAAGAATCTGGTTACTCAAGATAAAAAGAATTTTTAACAAAAACTTTTCCAGTTGATCTTCACAATTTCAACAGAAAGCAATTGACATCAGATGGATCGTAGTCTCTAGAAATATTGATTTTCAAGTCAAAGTAGTTCTGAGTTGATCCGGTTTCAATAGATATAGATATATAGTTCACAACATCAGCAGTATTAGATCCACAGTAGATATTTGATGTAGAATAGGTGAATCTTCTATCGAGTTCTTTCTTCTTAAACAAATAGAGCTTTGATGCTCCTATTGAATCAGCAGAACTGGGTGCTTTTTGGAGTCTCTATTTTCCACCTTTTTGATAATAGATTGATTACCAAACATGCTTGTACCTAGTGTTTCAGAGAAAACATATATAATAAAGCTGCGCATATCTCTTGCACATTTAGATCCATAAAAGTTGCCTTTTTATTCGTGATATTAAAAAATTTGAATTTACAGAGAAGTCGTAACTTCCCTTAAGATTCGGCATAAAAAGATCCTTTTAATTCGATCTTAAATCTATTGATAAAACGTCTTTGAATCAGTCAAAGTCGTATTTAAAAAACGACTTTAAATCTGGTTTGAAATCCACCCAATAATCAGCTTGCTGACCGCTGCATAAAAATATTGTCTTTCAAAATTTCTGATGCCAAACATAAGGTTGATGAAGTGGCCTCCAAACGTAGGGTTTACAACATAAGGTTGAACATAAACATAGGGTTGATGATACTTTATCCAAATGTGAGATTTATCATAAACGTAGGGTTGATCATCCATACTTTTTCTTCAACTCTCAAATGTACGGTAAAAGATCCATACTTTTACTTGATCCATACTTTTCCAAGAACGTATGGTTGTTCACAAAAGTAAGGTTGATGAACCATACTTTTGAGAAACAAATGTAACGTTTAATACTTACGTATAGTTCTCCTTTCATACTTTGTTGATAACGTATGATTGTTTAACCATAATTTTCTCTTATCTCAAAAAGTATACACGCTTTTCATCCTTACGCTATGTTTATCCACGTAGGGTATGAATGGTGATTCTAGAATGTGCTAAAGTAGATTCCATGCTATATTTATCCACGTAAGGTATGAACAGTGATTCCAGAATGCGCTAAAGCAGATTCCACACATAAGTAATAAATTCTCGTTATTTCAAGAGTAAAATAAATTATTAAATTCCTATAAAATACGAAATGAAAACATTAGAAAATAATTAAGGGTATTTGTGAGCATCAAAATTATCTTAAAAAGACATAGTATTATATTCAATAATCTCCCCCATTAAATAACATTTTTATGTATTGTTGAAAGCAATACTTTTCTCAACAATCTCCCCATTTTTGATGATCACAAAACCCATAAAATAATTAATGAAATCAACTTTACAAAATTAATTACATATAGTTTTGAAAAAAAAACATTTCATTGTTCCTTAAATTTATCCATTTTCAACTTCTCCCCCCAAAAAAAATCCAAATTTCTCATTTAATTCTCCCCCTAAATAAAAATATGTTGTTGTATGTATCCAAATTCTCCCCCTTTTTGTGATATCAAAAAGAATAAAAAATCATGGATTTTAACACTTTTAATATTGCACTGAACTGTTAGTAAATGCTATAATGAACTATTTAATAGTAAATTTATCTAATATACTGGCATATGTTAAATTAAAATAGTAATAAACAAATAGATAAAGAAACAAATAAACAATGAAGGAAATTTTCATTCAAAAATAGTAGTATATACCTGACAATGATATACACAGGAATCAAGGTTTGGGTAAGATAGGCAACAAGTTCTATCTCCTCTGGATTGCAGACTTGATTTCTGTAAACTGTTCCCAAAGTCTCTTCATCATCCCATCTCTAAGTTTTATAATGAGCTCTCTGTTCTCTTGAGTCATATGAATATCCTCGATTAAATTGACTCTGAAAAACTCATGCATCTTTTCCTCTTTTTAGACAAACACTGACAGCTTATCTGATAACTGATTTAACAGGATTCTGATCGATGGCTCACTAGATGTCAGTTGATCCACTAAAAACTTCTGATTATCCAGAAACACTGATAAAGGAGAATTGTTACATTGAAGATCTTGTAACCTGTCATTCATGTTTCTCATCACAGCTGTGATAACTTGAAACCTTCTGATTAAATCAGGTGAAGTACCTGATCCACTAACAGCATTATTTGCAACTGATGCAAATTGGTTCTCCATAAACAAATTCAGATCTGATAAATCTGACTTAATAACCATTTCAGATTTCAATTGTGCAATTGCAGTCAACATATCCTCTTTAAACATTTCAACTTCTTTCTTTGAGACTGTACACTCCTTTAGCTTTTGAAATTTCAAATGTTCTAAGTCTAAGGCATTTCTCAGAGTGACATTCTCAGATTCTAACTAAGACACCTTTTTGTACAGTTCTTCAAATTCTTTCTTCCTTGAATCAGAGGCACCCTATGCTTGATTCACATTCTCAGACTTTGGATGATGCAGCAGTACCAAAGGTAATGATTCAACATTAGATTTCTCCTTTTCTTTGTCCTGAGTAGGTTGGTCTACAGATTTTTCCTTAGAGTCCGCCGACTCCACCACAGAAAAATCCTCCTGAATTACTTCTGTGTGAGCTTCAGAAGAATGCTTACCACAAACATCAGTATCTTGTCCTTCCACTGGATTTTTGAGAACAAAAATTTTAGGAGTTTCTTGAGGTCTGGACACTTCCCCACCAGGCACTGCCTCTTTATCTTGGTTCTGTTGACATGTAACTTCAACATCAACTACAATCTTTTCCTGATTCTCCCTTTGAGCTTTTTCTTGAGCTTTCAATCCCTCTACTGGTGCTGTCCTTTCACTAAGAACTTCCATGGTTTTATCAATAAGATATTCTCTTACAAAAGAATAAGAAAATAAAGCTTCTTGTTGTTGTTTCCAATGAAGGGGAATTAATTTACTCATTAACAGGTCTCTTTATTTTTTATTGAAGTCCCTTCTGACTTCTGTCTTCCTCAACATCTTCCACTTCAAAGAGAATCCTTATTTCTGAATTACAGACTCTTGATTCATCTTGTCCCTCCTTTGACTTAGCAGGTTGAGCCTGAGCACTCTCTGAGTCTTCCTCATCTCCTACTGGAAAATGTTTTCCTTTAATGGCGCTCCAGAAATATCCAATCTTCCTTAAAGTTCTAGAATTAAACACATTACTGTGATGACAGTTTACTCGGGCATCCACTAATCTCACCATGTCATTCTTAAGCATCAGTTTAGAAATAAATTGACCGAAAGGATAGAAGTTCATCCGGGCATCACTTTGACAGTAGTAATTGAGATACCTTATCATGTAACTTGGGAAGTTCAACTTGATATCACTTAATAGAAGATACATTATGTACATATCAGGGTACAAAATCTTTTCCATTTCTTCCATTCTTGGAGCTATTCCAGTCTGAATAAATTTGACCAAAATTTTCTGATCAGGCTCCAAATCCTTGATAAACATTTTATTTATAGTCTTAGTACCAAAAAGAAAAGACATGATATCCTCATATTTATGCAAAGAATCTCCAATATTTTTCAAATTGAAATGAAAAACTCCCTCATGAGGGCAGTTGAGAATCTGACCAATCTCTACTGATGAGATTGAGAAATCCCTATCCTCTATCTTAGCCATCATACTATCCTCGGTATCTCCTAAACTAAACTGTACAGATTTGAAGAAGTATCTAAGTTCTACTTCATACAGAAATTCCGTATTTTCACTGTTGAACATCTGTTCAAGATTCTGAAACGACAGCGCTTGCTTCAACAGTAGATTTGTCTGAAATAACCAGTCGAGATCGATTACATTGCCCTGAAATAACCAGAGGTTCGAAGATTAGGGTTTAGGAGCAGAAGTGCGATTTTCAGATTTTGAAAGGGTTTCGATAGAAGTGAAACGATTTAGAAGTTGAAAATGCTCTGAAAACCTTGATTTCTGTGTAATCACTAATCATTGCATATATTTAAAACAAATAAAATTTTCATATGGCGGAAACAAATCATAAACAGTATTCAAAAAACAAAATAAAATTTACAAAAATAAATAAAAGTAAATAAAAATAAAAATCATTTAAAATTAAATAAACCTAGCTCCCCCTTAATAAAATCAAACCTTGTAGTGGAAAGTGGTTTAGAAAAAATATTTTCTAATTGAATTTTAGTATTTATAAATTCTAAAAATATATCTTTTTTAATAACATGATATCTTAAAAAGTGATGCCTTATATCAATGTGCTTAGTTCTAGAATGACTAATAGGATTTTTTGAAATATTAATTGCACTTGTATTATCACATAAAATAGGTGTATTATTAAAATTCAATCGAAATTATATAAGAGTGTTTTTCATCCACAACACTTGTGCACATAAACTGCCAGCAAAAACATATTCTTCCTCAGCTGTTGATAGGGAAACTGAATGTTGTTTCTTACTAGACCATGATACTAAAGAATTTCCTAAAAAGTGACATGTTCCTAATGTAATTTTTCTATCTAATCTACAACTTACTAAATCAGCATCTGAATATGAAATCAAATTGAAATCAGAAGTTTTAGGATAAAGAAGAGATTGAAAAACTGTTCCTTTTAAATATCTAAAAATTATTTTAACAGCAGTTAGATGAGATTCTTTAGGATTTGATTGAAATCTAGCACAAAGACATACTGAATACATTTTATCTGGCCTGCTAGCAGTAATATATAACAAACTACAAATCATACCTCTATATAACTTGTTGTCAACTGATTTCCCAGTTTCATCCAAATAATGTTTTATATTAGTACACATAGGAGTTGTAAATGACTTGCTATTTTCAAGTCTAAATTTCTTAAGTAAATCAGTAATGTATTTTATTTGATTTAAAACATTTCCAAAATCTTTTTGAAATATTTCAAGACCCAAAAAGAAATTTAATTCTCCCATCATACTCATTTCAAATTCTTCTTGCATTAATTTTGAAAATTCAGGACAAAGAGTTTTATTAGTTGATCCAAATATTACATCATCAACATAAATTTGAACAAATAAAACATTATTTCTCACAGTTTTCTTAAAGAGTGTTGGATCATTTAATCCAACAGTAAAGTCATTTTTCTAAAGAAAAGAACTTAATCTTTCATACCAAGCTCTAGGTGCTTGTTTAAGGCCATAAAGAGATTTAGTAAGTTTAAAAATAAAATCATGTTTTTAAGAGTTTTAAAAACCAGGAGGTTGCTCAGCATAAACTTCCTCTACTAAATAACCATTTAAAAAGGTAGATTTAACATCCATCTGAAATAATTTAAAATTCATATAAGATGCATAGGCTAAAAGGATTCTAATGGATTCTAACCTAGCTACAGGTGCAAAAGTCTCATCACAATCTATTCCTTCTTCTTGATTATATCATTTAGATACTAATATTTCTTTATTTCTAGTTATTGTGCCTTGATCATCTTGTTTATTTCTAAAGACCCATTTGGTTCCTATTACAGGATAATTCTTAGGTCTTTCCACTAATTCCCAAACTTTATTTCTTTTAAATTGGTTTAATTCATCTTGCATTGATATTACCCATCTTTCATCATCGAAAGCCTCTTCTATAGTCTTGGGTTCTTATTGAGATAGGAAGGAAGAGAATTCCACTAGGTTTCCTAAGTTTCTTATGCTTTGAACACCAGTTTCTAGGTCACCTATTACAGTTTCTAAAGGGTGATTCTTTAGGATTCTAGACTGTCTAGGTAATATATT
The DNA here is from genome assembly GCA_963277665.1 of Viscum album. Taxonomy (NCBI): domain Eukaryota; kingdom Viridiplantae; phylum Streptophyta; class Magnoliopsida; order Santalales; family Viscaceae; genus Viscum; species Viscum album. The sequence goes on along the minus strand of OY728126.1, from coordinate 793,306,466 downwards.
TAAAGGTTCTTCAGTATCATGTTCATCTGAACTAGAATGAATTTCTTTTATATCATTTTAAAAATCATTCTTTAAGTTCTCAAGTCTCATGTTATCATTAGAGTCAAGTTCATCCATTTGATCTATCCTTTTCTCAAAGGGATCAGATTCATCAAATTTCACATGAACTGATTCTTCAACAATCCTTAACTTCTTATTATAAAATCTATAAGCTTTGGAGGTAGTAGAATATCCTAAGAAAATGCCTTGATCAGATTTTGGATCGAACTTACCAAGATTTTCCTTGGTGTTTAAGATGTTAACCTTGCATCCAAAAACTTTAAAGTAGTTAACTTTAGGTTTTCTGTTATTCTATAGTTCATAGGGTGTCTTTTTCAAAATAAGTCTAATTAAAACTCTATTAATTATATATCAAGCTGTATTTACAGCTTCTGCCTAGAAATATATAGGTAGGATATATTCATTTAACATAGTCTTATCCATTTCTTGAATTGTTCTATTTCTTCTTTCTACAGTCTCATTCTGTTGAGGTGTTATTGGTGCAGAGAATGTGTGTTTAATACCCATATTTGAGCAGAAGGAATTAAATTCCTGATTCTCAAATTCTCCACCATGATCACTTCTTAATGAAATTATTTTAAAACCTTTTTCATTTTGAACAGCTTTACAAAAACATTCAAATAAGGTAAAAGATTCATTTTTAAATTTCAAAAAGAAAATCCATGTAAATATAGAATAGTCATCAACTAAAACATATAAATATAATTTACCAGCCAAGCTTGCTACTCTGGAAGGTCCAAAAAAATCTATATGAATAAGTTCTAGCGGTTTAGATGTAGCAATTTTATTAAAAGATTTGAAGGATGATTTGTGTTGCTTGCCAAGTTGACATGCATCACAAAATCTGTCACTTTCAAATTTGAGACTAGGTAAATCAGAAACTAAATGTTTCTTAGATAATTTATGTAAAACATATACATTGCAATGTCCAAGTCTCCTATGCCAGATCTAGGATTCACTTACTTTAGTAGTCAAGAAATTTACTTGCTGTTTATACAAGGAATTTAAATCCAAAGTATAGACATTATCAGTTCTTGGTGCTTTAAATTGAAATAGTTTATCTTTAGAAATAGTACAACAATTGTCAGTAAAATCAAAAGTATATCCATCATCATAGAGTTGAGAGATACTTATCAGGTTGTGTTTTAATCCTTGTATATAAAGTACTTTATTGATTGAGACTGTTTTTGGATCTCCAACAGTTCCAATGAAAATGATTTTTCCTTTGACATTGTCACCAAATGTGACAAGTCCTCCTTCCTTTTAAGTGAGTGAAGAAAAATTCAATGAGTTCCCACTCATATTTCTTGAGCAGCCACTATCCATGTACCATATATCTTTTCTACTCTACTGGCCTGCTACCTACAAAGACATTCAAACAAATTGCTTTGATACCCATATTCTGTTTGGTCCAGGGGTGTTAGCTTGCAATGATATGGGTATCCAGATTTTCTTTGTTCTTTTAAAATCAGCTGAATCATATAAGTCTTTTGAAACATAGGATTTCTTAATACCACAAATTTGAGGTTTTCTTAAGAAAAAGTTTTTAGCTATATGTCCCTTTGTCCCACAAAAGTTACAATTAACCCATTTAGATCTAGGAACAAAATAATTTTTATATAATTTAGGTTTTTCTCCTTTACTCCCAATTACAAATCTTTCCTTTTTAATGATAGTTTTTCCAAGAATTTCATTTAAATAATTATCTCCTTTTGTAAAAAACAATACAGCCTGTTTGTAAGATTCTACTTCATTCTGTAGTGTTTTGATTCTTGATTCAAAATTAATATAGTTAGTGTTAATAGAATTGTATTTATCTGTTAATTCCTTATGTTGTTTCAGTAGTGTATCTCTTTCATCTGAAACAACTTTATGTATGTTCTTTAGTGACTTATGTTTTTTAAATAGTGATTCATATCTTTCTTCAAGCATATTGCAGTAGGCGGCAAGTTTTTCATTTGTGTATCTTGATTCAGAATTTGATTCACTGTTTGAGTCAGAGGAGTAATATGAGTGTACCTCATCAGTTTCTTCCATGAAACACATGTTTGACTTTAGATTTACTTATTCTTTTTCTGAGCTTGATTTAGGAGAGCTACTGGAGTCTTTATATACACTCAAAGTGGCTTTCATAGCTTTCTCATCTTTCTGCTCAAAGTCATTTCTTTTGAAGAATTTATTCTTCTTGGCATCTTTAAATTGTGAGAAATATAGTCTGATATGCCCCATCTTCTTGCATTCATAACATCTTACTCCATTATTATCTCCCTTAAAGGATTTTTTGAAGCCTCTTTTCTTGCTGTAGAATTTTCTAAATTTTCTGGCTAGCTGAGCCAGTTCTTCATCTAAGTTAGATGAGTCAGAGCTTTCTGATTTAGCTTTGACTTCTCTGTTCTTCATATTTCTATTCTTTTGTTGTGAAGTTACCTTCAAGGCAATATCTTCTCTTTTGATGTAGACCTTATGTTCATTTGCCTCATATTTCATTTCAGCTTCATACATCATCAGTGTACCAATCAGCTCTCTCATGGTTAGATCTTTGACAAGAGTTGATTGTCTGATTGCAGCAGAGATACCATTCCATCGAGTAGGAAGTACCCTTAGAACTTTTAATGCCTGATCAGCCTACTTGATAGGTTATCCTAGAGCTGTTATATTGTTTACAATTTATTTCAATCTCCCATTCATTTGGGTAATGATTTCACCTTCAAACATTCTGAAAGTATCAAATTTCAATTTGGAAGTTTCATATCTCATTTGTCTCACATTATATATTCCTTCATATTCCACGACTATTGTTTTCCACATCTCATATGCTGTGGGACACTAAGATACTCTATTAAATTCATCTAGTCCTAGACCGCAGATAATTTCATTCATAGCCTTTGAATTCATATCATACTCTGCCTATGTAGTAGCACTCCATGTCTCAGGATTTTCAGGAATTTCATAAGGAGTCAGAATCTTTGAATAGACTTTATATCCGAGGTTTTTCAGATATATTATCATGCGCTATTTCCAGCAGCCATAGTTGTCTCTATTAAAATATGGTGATCTGACCATTGACATCCCTTCTGTTATATCATTCATGATGCTCTATTTTATAATCTTTAAATTCTTTTAGCTTGCTAAGGCTCTATCAGAAGATCCACCTCTAATACCAATTGTTGGATCTGAATCTACAGATTATACACAAGAGGGGGGTGAATTGTGTCTTTTGAAATTTTTCAGTAACTCTTTGATTGAACGAGTTCTGTCCTCTATACTTTATCAGATTTGATCATGTAGTAGAATAAGTAAAAACAAGAACAAAAAGATGTATATTGGTTCAGGGAATAGAAGGCCCCTAGTCCACTCCACCAACATTCAACTCCACGAGCTTGGAGATTTTCACTATCTGGTCCTCTTTTTCATAGACCGGTTCACAACTGAGTACAGGCAATTGACACCTTTACAATCTTCAGGCTAAAAAATCCTTCTAGTACAAACACGAACCTACACAGCTTAGTACCAGAAGCTGGTTACTCAAGATAAAAAGAATTTTTAACAAAAACTTTTCCAGTTGATCTTCACAATTGCAACAGAAAGCAATTGATAGTAGATGGATCGTAGTCTCTAGAAATATTGATTTTCAAGTTGAAGTAATTCTGAGTTGATCCAGTTGCAATAAATATAGAGATATAGTTCACAATATCAATAGTAGTAGATCCACAATAGATATTCTATGTAGAATAGGTGAATCTTCTATCGAGTTATTTCTTCTTAAACAAATAGAGCTTTGATGCTCCAATTGAATCAACAGAACTGGGTACTTTTTGTAGTCTCTATTTTCCACCATTTTGATAATAGATTTATTACCATACATGGTTGTACCTGGTGTTTTAGAGAAAACATATATAATAAAGCTGATCATATCTCCTGCACATTTAGATTCATAAAAGTTTCCTTTTTTATTCATGATATTCAAAAATTTGAATTTACAGAGAATTCATAACTTCCCTTAAGACTCGGCATAAAAAGATCCTTTTAATTCCATCTTAAATCCATTGATAAAATGGCTTTGAATCAGTCAAATTCATATTTTAAAAAAGACTTAAATCTGGCTTGAAATTCGCCCAATAATCAGCTTGCTGACTGCTGCCTAAAAATACCGTCTTTCAAAATTTTCGATGCCAAACGTAAGGTTGATGACGTGGCCTCCAAACGTAGGGTTGACAACGTAAGGTTGAACATAAACATAGGGTTGATGGTACTTTCTCCAAACTTAAGGTTTATCATAAACATAGGGTTGATCATCAATACTTTTTCTTCAACTCTCAAACATATAGTAAAATATCCATACTTTTACTTGATCCATACTTTTCCAAGAACGTATGGTTGTTTACAAAAGTAATGTTGATGAACCATACTTTTGAGAAACAAATGTAACATTTAATACTTACGTACAGTTCTCCTTCCATTCTTTGTGGATAAAATATGGTTGTTTAACCATACTTTTATCTTATCTCAAATAGTATACACGCTTTTCATCCTTGCACAACGTTAATCCACATAGGGTATGAACAGTGATTCCAGAACACGCTAAAGCAGATTCCGCACTATATTTATCCACGTAGGGTATGAATAGTGATTCCAAAACGCTCTAAAACAGATTCCGCACATAATTAATTAATTCTCTTTATTTCAAGAGTAAAATAAATTAATAAATTCCTAAAAAATACTAAATGAAAACATTAGAAAATAATTAAGGGTATTTGTGAGCATCAAAATTATCATAAAAAGACAGAGTATTATATTCAATAATCTCCCCCTTTAAATAACATTTTTATGTATTGTTGAAAACAATACTTTGCTCAACACTCGGGTCGGACTCGACCCAAACCCGACCAACCCCTTTTTACTTAAATTCCCATAACTCTAAAATCATGTGTCCATTTGATGAGTCATTTGTCACGTTGGGACCCTCATGAAGAGGAGGTCATTTTGAGATACTCTATATGAGTTTCAATGGATGTTGGTGTATGAATGTTTGGCTCGAAGAGTAGGTTCTCTCAGAACGAGCGTGCTAAGGAAAGAATCCTAAAGTTTTCAACAACCTAGAAGCTATGTGATTACCTAGAATACATGTCCTACCTAGAATTTGTGTCTTATCTTGAATTTTAGTCTTACCAAGACTGAGTCGATAATCCTCTTTCCCACTAGGGTGCGGGTCCTATAGTATTTGAAAACACTCTGTGTGTTACCTATGCTCCGTGTGTTACCAATACTCCATGTGTTATGTAAACTCCATATGTTACCTATACTCCATGTGTTACTGACACTCCATGTGTCACCTACACTCCATGTGTTACCAACACTCTGTGTGTTACTAATTGAGGGTACTGTGTATTCCTACAACAATACTATTTATGTACTGTAGACCTATACTTGTTGTGAGATGACTCTATTGACTCTATTAATTATAATTCTTAGAGGCTACACTTTTTGTACCTATTTGTTTGTCTACTTGGTGTATTTATTATCAATCTTCTTTGTGGTATAATTTTTGTGATTCCTTTTGGTTTACATTGCGTAATTCCTTTTTGGTTTGGGGTCCCTATTTAGTATTGTTTTACTCACCCCTGTATGGGCTTCGCCTATACATGTTGTGTATTGTGCCGATGATTGGAAGCTTTGACGGGGTCCTTTGTGGGTCGGAGACAGGGGGTGTTTTGGGGTGACCCGACAGACGTGGTATGCTCTAGTGAAATTCAAACAACTTATTGTACCTACCCTTTAGGTAGGGTTTTCTACATATGAGATCGAAGAGATAGTAATTTACTTTTTAGTTTGGATTGTATTATGTCCCCCTTTTTTTTTTTTCAGTTTTTACCTTACTCTGAGTGGGTTTTCAGAGTGGTTTGCATCCATGTTTACTTAGAGTTTTCAGTTTTAGATTTTTCTTGGAGACTGGTGCGCGCATACATGTACTTGGGAAAATGCCTCCCACTCCTGGGATATGCTTACTCAACACAAGTCGCCATCCCCTGGCTTATGGGAGGCGGGCTTGGGGTAGTCACAGCATGGGCCCTGTGGGACTAGTCATGACTGAGTGGTATCAAATGGAAGTCAATTTAACTCTTATTTTGGGGCCACACTGTTAAGTGTTTTGAGTTCGGATTTCAGGATAAAGAACCCAGTGTTGGTGTGGTGGCTAATGTATCTATACACAAGGAACTTGAATTCTACTTTCTGGCATGATACATAAAAACACTAATTTCATGGGAAATTAATGGTTCTTGCATCATATAGGAATTGAGTGTGTTCTCATGTCCTTCTTGAGTCAGAGTTAGCTCACCAGGTATACTCTATTGATCATGGTACATCTTGTTCTATTTCAGGATGCTTCCACACAGGCATCCAACCAGGATTTTGGTGTGTGACCACAAGGATTGTCTGCCAAGCGATGAGGCATTGGTGAAGATACTATTTCTAGGGATAGAACCTCCCAAAGATATACCAGTGATACCACCACCCGAAGAGCATCAGTTCTTACCGGTGTTACCGGTAGAGGATGAACACAGTCTTAGTGAATTTCATGAGTTCCAGAGATAGAAATCTCATAGGTTATATAGTGATATTGATCCTCAGGTAGATGAGGACTGGGTGGAGGTGGTTAAGCGAGTCTTCCACTTAAAGTGGATTCTTCCCGACCTAATGAAAGTCCTAGCCACGAGCCATCTTCATGGCTCAATGGGGAGATGGTGGAGCTTGATGACTAAGATGCATGAGGAGGCGATACTATCTTAGAAAGAATTCAAGAAAATATTCAGGGGGGAGTTATTTTCTATGAAATTATACTCTATATGTATATAGAAGATACTGCACCTACATTAGGGAAACCGATTTGTAGCAAAGTACTCGAAAATATTCACAGATCATTCTCGATACTCTACAGACATGTTGTGAGACTAATTCTTTAGGGTTTGTACCTTTGAGCAGGGGATACGCTGGGGGATCAGGGTGTCAAGGATATCCCTTAGCATCCCTATTCATGCTAGGTTATTGGATCGATCTCTATAGGTAGAGAGATTTCTTGCGGAGCAAGCACCGACAATGGGATCTACCACCAGGAGATAGGTAGTGGAGTCTTCAGTAGTGGGTAGCCGATAGATGAGATAGGGAACCAAGCAGGTCAAGAGGTCTAGGGGATGAACCAAGGACATGGGTTCAGTGGTGTGAGCCTCCCAGGGCAGAGTGAGTCAGCTAAAGGATAGAATGTGCTACTCGTGTGGTGGTCGGGGACATCTGGCTAGAGATTGTGTGACCAACCGTACGACCGTCTAAGAGATGATCAAGGGACCGCTGAGGAAAAAACAAAGGTAGGAATAGGGAATTCCACTAGTAGGTAGACATAGAATAGGACCATGATGAGTGGAAGGAGGTGGATAGAGGTTTAAGGCACTACCAACACCACCCCCTGCTTAGGAAGATGGTACACAGGGCGAGGCCAGCTCCAAGTGATGGAGGTTTACGATCCCAAGACTCCCAAGATTATTAGATGTACAATTTGTGTCTTTTACACCCTAGATATAGTTTTTATAGACACTAGTTCAAATCAATCTTTTCTCACCAAAACCATTGTTCGAGACACAAAGATTCCAGTGGAACCGTTGACTCGATCCCTATGCTTAGAGACTCCTACAAGAGGAGATTCAATGATCACACACCAGTTCCGACAGTGTACTCTTACTCTTGGTGATGAGAGTTTCAATTGGGATACATTGGTGGCAGCATCAAGGCCTTATGATGTCATTCTGGGTATGAATTGGTTATCCACAATTCATGTTCAGATCGACTGTTTTAGGCCCATAGTGTGGTGTGTTTGCAAATATGGGACCTTGTTTTCCTTTGTCAGCAAAAGGGAGACACAAGCTGCATAGGATGGACTCACACATATGAGGGTGCAACCGATCACACATCAGTTGTCTATAATGACTATTGGTGTAGTGGATGAGATGAGTCCTCAGTTTCCTATAGTGGCAGATGAGTACAAAGATAACTTTCTAAAAGATGTTCAAGGACTACCACCACACAGGGAGGTAGAATCCTACAGTGACCTATACCCTAGGAAGACACCTATAACCACACTAGCATATCGTATGGATCCCATAGAGCTTCGTGTAATGAGGGTACAATTAGAGGAATTTTAGAGGAAGGGCTTTGTGAGACCCAATGTTTCCCTATGGGTAGACCCAGTATTGTTTTCCAAGAAGGCAAATGGGAGCTTGAGGTTATTTGGGGACTTCCGATTCCTAAATCAGGTGACCATGAAGAATAAGAATTCACTACAGAGGATTGATGACCTCTTCGATCAGTTGAAGGGAGTGATATGGTTCTTGAAGATAGACCTCTGATCAGGCTATCATCAGCTTCAAGTGCAGGATGAGAAAATCTCGAATATGACTTTAAGATGTTGGTACAGTTACTATGAGTAACTAGTGATTCCATTAGCATGAATAACACTCGAAAATTATTCATGGGAATCATGATTAGGATCATCTATCCTCACCTAGACCATTTTTTAGTGGTCTTTATTAATGAAATCTTGATGTACTCGGCGTATGAGGAGGATCACGTGATACACTTAAGGATATTCTTGTACTTACTCTAAGAGCACCAGCCGTACCAAAATCTATTGAAGTGTCAGTTCTAGATACGAGATGTCCACTTTTTGGGACATGTCATTTCAGAGGCTGGAGCTGTAGTAGATCCAGCGAAGATAGAGGTAGTGCTTTCTTGGGATCAATCCAAGAACGTTACCCAGGTTCATAGTTTCCTTGGGTTGGCTGGATACTATGAGAGGTTCATGCCTGACTTTTCCAGAGTATCAGAATCCATAGTGAACTTGAAACGAAAGGAGAAAACTTTCATGTGTAAGGAGAAGTTTTAGGAGAGATTTTATTAGCTGAGGCAAAGTTTGATGAGTGCTCCCATATTAAGATTTACTAAGGAGGTTGTTGAGTACGTGGTGTTCTGTAAAACATTAGGAAATAGGCTTGGTTGTGTCCTGGTGTAGGGGAAAGTGGTGATTGCCTACAGTTCTTGATAATTGATACCACTTGAGTAGAACTACGTGACCCAAGATATGGAGTTGGTGGAAGTAGTATTCACCTTGAAAATTTGGCGACACTACTTTATGAGCGAGCAATTTATCATTTTCTCAGACCAAAAAAGTCTCAGGTATGTCTTTTCTTTTCTCAGAAGGATCTGAACCAGATACAACAACATTTTCTAGAGTTCCTCTAGGACTATGAATTAAAAATATTCTATACTCACTACTGGAAATGAAGGTTATACCAATGATTTTAAACCATTGGATTAGGCTGGAAAACCGTTGGTATAGCCTATACCAACGGTTTTCCAAACTATAGGGTAGTAAGCTGTGAGGAAATCCCTATACCAACGATTTGATCTAAACCATTGGTATAGTACACTATATGTATTGATTTACTAATGGTTGTAGGCTAACCATTGGTATATGTTTGTATAACATTTTTACCAATGGTTTCATTGAAACTGTTGGTATATATTGAAGACTAAACACTATACCAATGGTTTTAAAACTGTTGGGATAGTTTTTAGATTTCACTCAAAGTATACCAATGGTGTAAAAGCATTGGTATAGTGTATTTCCAGAAATATTGCACAACATCTCCTCCTGTAGCCCCACTAGTATACACCTACATAAAAAATAGTACAAAAAACACATACAAAAAGACTTAAAATAGTTTGAGTGGTTCTGGCCATACCGGCCCTCAGATTTAGGATGGGTTGACTCGTATAAATAACATATGACCCATGAATCGTTTTCCTAAAGTTTCAAAAGAATCCGAATGCCTTTGGTCGGTTTTCTGTATGCAGTTATTGCATTCACTTAAAATGATGTCCTTTTGAAATAAAAGAGAGACACTTTGAGTGGTGCCGACCACACCGATCCTTGGATTGAGGCGGGGTTGACTCGTACACATCAAAAATGACCCATGAATAGTTTTCCTATAATATAAACACAATCCAAATGCATTTGGTCAGTTTTCAATATGCCAGTTGTTTTTACTTAAAAGAGTATCCATTTTAAACAAAAGAAATACACTTTGAGTGGTACCAGCCACATTGTTCCTCAGATTGATATTGGATTGAATTTTACATGTCAAAAATGACCCATGGATCCTTTTCTTAAAGTATCAATAGAATCAGTAAGCGTTTGGTCAGTTTTCCGTATGCCAGTTGTTGTTTTCACTTAAAATGTTGTCCATTTCAAAGAAAAGTGAGACACTTTGAGTGGTTCCAGCCACACCGTTCCTCTAATTGAGGCAGGGTTGACTCATACATGTCAAAAATGACCCATGGATCATTTTCCTAATGTTTCAACAGAATCCGAATGCGTTTGGTTGGTTTTCTGTATGCCTATTGTTGTTTTCACTTAAAATGTTGTCCATTTTAAACAAAAGAGAGACACTTTGAGTGGTGTCGACCACACTGTGCCTTGGATTGAGAAGGGGTTGAATATTACACATCAAAAATGACCCATGTATAATTTTCCTAAAGTATCAACACAATCTGAATGTGTTTGGTTGGTTTTTCGTATGCCAGTTGTTGTTTTCACTTAAAATCCTGTCCATTTCAAATAAAAGTGAGACATTTTGAGTGGTTCCGGCCACACTGACCCTCATATTGAGGAGGGGATGACTCATAAACATCACATATGACCCATTGATTGATATCCTAAAGTTTCAATAGAATCCTTATGCCTTTGGTCGGTTTTCCGTATGTCAGTTTTTGTATTCACTTAAAATGAAGTCCTTTTGAAACAAAAGAGAGACACTTTGAGTGGTGCCATCCACCCCACACCTCAGATTGAGGAAGTTTTTATTCATAAACATCACTAATTACCCATGTATTGTTTTCTTGAATTATCAACACAATCCAAATGCGTTTGGTTGCCTTTCCATATTCCAGTTCTTTTTACTTAAAAGAGTATCCATTTTAAACAAAAGAAAGAAACTTTGAGTGGTACCATCCACACTGTGCCTCATATTGAGGTTGGGTTGACTCTTACAAATCAAAAATGAAACATGTATCCTTTTCATAAAGTATCAACAGAATCAGAATGCGTTTGGTCAGTTTTCCGTATGCCGGTTTTTGTTTTCACTTAAAATGTTGTCCATTTCAAAGAAAAGTGAGACACTTTGAGTGGTGCCGGACACACCGTGCCTTTGATTGAGGAAAGTTTAACTCATACATGTCAAAACTTACCCATGTATCATTTTACTAATGTTTAAATAGAATAAGAATGCATTTGGTTGGTTTTCTGTATTCCAGTTGTTGTTTTCACTTAAAATGTTGTCCATTTTAAATAAAAGAGAGACACTTTGAGTGGTGTCGGCCACACTGCGCCTCAGATTGAGGTGGGGTTGACTCGTACATGTCAAAAATTACCCATGTATCATTTTCCTAAAGTATAAACACAATCAGAATTCATTTGGTCGGTTTTCCGTATGTCGGTTGTTGTTTTCACTTAAAATCCTGTCCATTTAAAATAAAAGTGAGATAGTTTGAGTGGTTCCGGCCACACCGGCCTTATGATTGAGGTAGGGTTGACTCATACACATCACATATGACCCATGGATCATTGTACTAATGTTTCAATAGAATCTAAATTCATTTGGTCGGTTTTCCGTATGTCAGTTGTTGTATTCACTTAAAATGATGTCCTTTTGAAAAAAAAGAGAGACACTTTGAGTGGTTCCAGTAACATCATGCCTCATATTGAGGAAGAGTTGACTCTTACACATCAAAAATGACCCATGGATCATTTTCCTAAAGTATAAAGACAATCCGAATGCGTTTGATCGATTTTCCGTATGCTAGTTGTTTTTACTTAAAAGAGTATCCATTTTAAACAAAGGAAAGACACTTTGAGTGGTACTGGCCACACCGTGCCTCCGATTGAGGCAGGGTTGACTCATAAATTCCTGAAATGACCCATGGATCCTTGTACTAAATTATCAACAGAATCCAAATGCATTTGGTTGGTTTTCCGTATGCCAGTTGTTGTTTTCCCTTAAAATGTTGTCCATTTCAAAGAAATGTGAGACACTTTGAGTGGTGACGGCCACACTGTGCCTCAGATTGAGGTGAGGTTGACTTTTACATGTCAAAACTGATCCATGAATCATTTTGTTGAAGTATCAACACAATCTGAATGTGTTTGGTCAGTTTTCCATATGTTAGTTTTTGTTTTCACTTAAAATGTTGTCTATTTCAAATAAAAGTGAGACACTTTGAGTGGTACCGGCCACACCGTGCCTCATATTGAGGCTGGGTTGACTCATTCATGTAAAAAATTACCCATGGATCATTGTGTTGAAGTATCAACACAATATGAATGCGTTTGTTCTATTTTCTGTATACCAATTGTAGTTTTCACTTAAAATGTTGTTTATTTCAAATAAAAGTGAGACACTTCGAGTGATACCGGACACACCGTGCCTCAGATTGAGGCGGGGTTGACTCGTACACATCAAAAATGACCCATGGATCATTTTACAAAAGTATAAACAAAATCCGATTGCGTTTGGTCAGTTTTCCATATGCCAGTTGTTGTTTTCACTTAAAATTTTGTCCATTTCAAATAAAAGTGAACCAATTTGAGTGGTATCAGCCTCACCGTGCCTCGGATTAAGGCGGGGTTGTCTCGTACACATCAGAAATGACTCATGGATCGTTGTGCTAAAGTATCAAAACAATTTGAATATGTTTGGTCAGTTTTCTGTATGTCAGTTGTTGTTTTCATTTAAAATGTTGTCCATTTCAAATAAAAGTGAGACACTTTTAGTGGTATCGGCCACACCGTGCCTCGGTTTGAGGAGGGGTTGACTCGTAAATTTCACTTGGGCATTTTAAGTCCCATAAAGTGCGAATTGAAGATCCAAGTGAGTCTAATCTTCAAATTGCTTCCTTTTTTAGATTGGGGTTTTCACTCTTCTCTCATCTTCTTTCGAAGCTTTAAAACCCTATTTTCTGTTGGGATTTAGAGTGAATCTTGAAGAGATCTTAGACTGGGATCCGGGGTTCAAGGAGGAGGTTTGGGGGGGCTATCTGTGGGGATGTCTGGGGTCTAGAGAGGATGGTGCGGGGGGGGGGGGGGTGTCCGAGGGGCTGTTCGGGGTCCAGGGAGGAGGGTGGGGGGCTGTTTGGGGTCCCTGAAGGAGGGTGGGTAATGTATCTAAAACTCTATCTAGGTATCATACATCGAATTATGACATAACTACGAACCGTCATGGGGTGTCGTCCTGGGGCAAGGCCAAATCATGGAATTACCGCGGCGTGACCACGACGTGACCGTGGCGTGACCGTGGCGTGACCACAGCATGACCGCGACGTGACTGCGGCGTGACCACGACGTGACAGTGGTGTGTTGGACCTTTCCAGTGACATTCGTAGGGAATCATCTTCCAACCAGGAGTGAAGGGAGCGGGAGGATGCGGGGCAACATTCCAGACATCTCCTCCATCCCCATTAACTATGGGTGGGTAATGTATCTAAAACTCTATCTAGGTATCATACATACAATTCTGACAGGGATACAAACTGCCGCGGGGTGTCATCCTGAAGTAGGGACAAATCAAGGCATTACCGCGGCGTGACCGCAGCGTGACTGTGGCGTGTTGGCCCGGTCCAGCGACATCTGCGGGGCATCATCTTTTGGCCAGGAGTGAAGGGAGAGGGAGGAAGCAGGGCAACATTCTATCCATTTCCTCCCTCCCCATTAACTATGTGTGGGTAATGTATCTAAAACTCTATCTAGGTATCATATATTGAATTCCAACAGGACTGTGAACCACTGCGGGGTGTTGTCCTAGAGCAGGGCCAAATCACGTCATTACCGCGGCATGACCGCGATGTCTTGTCCCGATCCAGCAACATCCACGGGGAAACATCTTCCAGCCAGGAGCGAAGGAAGCAGGAGGAAGCAGTGAAACATTCCAACCATCACCTCCATCCCCATTAACTATGGATGAGTAATTTATCTAAAACACTATCTAGGTATCATACATTGAATTCTGACAGGACTGCGAACTGCCGTGAGGTGTCTTCCTGGAGCAGGGCCAAATCACAGCATTACCGCGGCGTGACTGCAGCGTGACCGCGACATGACCGCGGCGTGACCACGGCATGACTACGACGTGTTGGCCCGGTCCAACAACATCCACGGGGCAACATCTTCCGACCATAATTCCAAATAAATCCTATGTAGTTTTCCTTCACATTATAGAAACTAATCTTATGTTATAAAAAACAGACTCTTGATTTGGGATTGTGGTATGATAAAGATATATATTTTATATTATTTTTTTAGAAGTGGTACTAGGTAGTTGAAACTACTGATTGAGAGTCAAATTATGTAGGTGTATTACTTATCAATGGTATATGGATTTCATGGAACTCTAATAATAAAACTTCAGTCACCTTGAGAACAATAGAATTTGAGTATGTTTTAACATCTCAAGATGCAACACAAATCTTTTGGGAGAATTTATATATGTAAAAAATTAGATGTGCATCGAGGCCAGACAAACACCCCAAACAGTGTTAAGATGAAGCTTATGGTGGGGAGCACCATAAGCCAAACATGTGTTAAACAAAGACACCATCAATATTTTTAGATATATAGGCTCAGGTAAACACCATAAGGGGTGGCCAAGAGGCCAGGAAAACACCCGAAATGGGTTTCTCTATAGGATAAGGTCACAATAGACATGATAGAACAAATCAACTATTTAATATGTTATAACAAGGGATCATCGAAAGGTTGTAGTGAGTGTCACAATGACGCAATGTCTAAAGGGAAACAAAACGATAGAAAAGAATCATACACCCTAAACTATCACTGTGAGTTTTCGCAGACAGCGCACCTCCGTTGGAGGTATTTTATTATTAAAACATGACTTTATTTATAAAATGAAACAATTATATTAAAGAACACTTATTAAAAATATGAAATTCAATATAATTAATCATAATTAAGAAAGAAGCTAAATTCAATTAAAAGTATTCTGAAATTAAAGAGGCTATGAGAGGGACTCTACCTATTCACACGTAGGTGAGTTTCCCTTGACTTGGAAACTCAAAACCAATGAGCAGGGATCAACTCACTACAAAAAGGATATTAAGAACCTTAAAACACATGAAGGACGCTATATAACCAGTGAGAAACCAACCAATGGCATTAAATCCTTACCTTGATTGGCAGCGGAGAACCAAATCCACCCGAACCAACATGAAACAATCCAACACCCTACCGAAAACATAATATGGAGTAAAAAACACTAAAGCCTCAAATACACGAGGTGAGATACAAGTAGTAACCATAGAATCTTACCTCGGATCAAAGCCGTTGGACTGAATCAATTTTAAATCCTTCTAGAACCCTTCGCAGAATATAATTACCCTCTGTCCATAGAAAGCAGTCAAATATCAAAGTGACCAATGCGATAAAGAAAATAAAATAAAAACTAAACTAAAACATACCTGTCTCCTATGACTATACCTGTCACCACCCAACATACAATTACCACAGTGCACCATGGGTCAAATCATGTTCCTGCAAGCAAAGGGGAAATAGATCAATGTTTAAAAATGATACTATCAAATAGTAAATTCCTATTAATTAACAATTACTCTTCCTATTAATGGTATATAATCAATTTGGCCCGAGTTTCAACTTAGTTTGGTTTTGTTCGATATAAGGGACGTGGTCTTATTATTATTGGTTATTATGTTTACACTTGAGATCTTTATTAAAAAATGATGCATTTATTTGGAATTTTTATTTATGGTTTTAGTTCTTATCCTATTTCCATGGGGCCTGTCCACATGAATAATTCTTGGGATGTTGGGTTCATTTGACATTTATTCACTTTAATGTGATTGATGTCACTAACAATGAAGATTTAGATCAAGTAAAATATTCCTAAGAGGATTGGGCCTTGTAGTGATAGGTGTGGAAATTGTACATCTAGCGTTTGATGAGAAAATAATTATGAGGATGGATTGGAATCTTGGTAGGTTATTAGAGTGGGATGGTCCCTATGAGTATATAAAGTGTATTATGAAAGGTTTAACTCCATTTAATGATTCAAGAGTTTAACTAAAGAGATGAAGGATGAGATGCTAGTGTGGGTATTGGGTATTGTCAGATAGATTGGAATTATAATGCAAAAAGGATTGGTGTGATTTAGATTAGGATGGAACTTGGTTAGTGGGGATGGGTTATAATAAATGATTTTGATGAGGTTCTTGACCAGATTATTGAGAATATAATGTAGATGGGTTCGACGTGGTGTGCTTTTGTGACTAGGACAATCATAAGGTGAATAATCCTCTGCCTAGTTGGATGATGAGATGTGCATCGAGGCATGGGATAATCCTCAAGAGATGAGTCTAGACTATGTGACTGAGAGGATATACTAGGATTGGTTTGATAGGATTGGGTGAGTGGCCAACCCATACGAGGATGATACGATTTATGGAGACACTTGGAGACACTTGGGGTTATTTATTCTATCTCATAGAGACACTTGGGGTTATTTCATGACTCCAACATACTCCAGAAATGTTCCTACACAATGTTTTAGAAAAAAAATTCCATCTCATGGAAGACCCCAACGCGCCTATATCTTCCAATGTTTCCTCACACTCACACCTCATGGTATAAAAATATACAAGTGATCTACGTCAACTAGTCAGGATAACATCACTACCCTCTGTCTGTTGATATGAGTATAATACCTAAGTGGCCAATGTGATAAAGAAAATAAAATAAAAACTAAACAAAAACATACTAGTATACTGTGACTATACATGTCACCGCCCAATATATAAGAACCACACCGCCCCATGGGTCAAATCATGTTCCTTCAAGCAAGGGGGAAACAACTCCATTTAATAATCTCTTCATTTTTCATTATGTTATTTATATAGAATGTTGTTGGAAACACTATACTAGTACACTTATCCGTTGAATATGAAACTATGCTAAATTAGTTGAGTTGAATATTGTGCACATAACCCTCTTCACTATGGAAAGAACCTCAGAGGTACCACAATCAATGTTTAATAGTTGATCCTACTCTTGAACCGGGCTGGGCACCAGTCCATGGACCAGATGGTCTACTTGGTCAAGAGGGTGTAAACCATTTCATTATACTATACTAAGAATAAATTTGTTGGAATCTTTTCTACCATCAATTAGAATTTATCAAGGCTTGAGTGCCAATCGACTTCAGTTCCTAAGTTAATGGCCCCTTAACTATCCTTAGATGCCAAGGGGTGTCTCCCATGAGTGTCTTGTGGTGTGTAGTGTTTATCTATGATTTCTGTAGTGCTTCTATATTATAGGAAATGTATATTTCATGGTCAGTTTAATAAATACATTAGTCAATTAGAAAATACACCCATATTCAATAGAGATATACCGACTTTTGATAGATAACACCATCCAAATAACCAACTCGGAAATCTGAGACCAACATTTTATATTACCAATTCCAATTACATAATATATGCAGCACCAAATTATGTTTTATAAACCAATCAATTAAAGGGAAAGAAACTCTTCACAATAACCCATAAAATCTCATATAGCATCACTCACCTCTAATTAACCCACATCACTGCACATCTTAATGAAGATACAAACTCATCACATATATATCATGATTAATAAACAAAATACAACACAGTATAAGGTCTAATAGGAGTCTATAGAGGAAGATATGAGGTTTTTAAAAAATCATGAACTTGTTATTGAATTCACTATTCAAATGAATGGAATACAACCTGTGAATCTAACCCTACATTTCTGAAATACTATATTTTGAAAAAATTTACAATTTACCCAATAATTCACCACACCATGAGTTGGTTACTACCCAAAACTCTAGAAAATGCATGATTAATATGAATGTTTATCCTAACTATGAACCTAAAAATTCATTCCTTGTTGCCTCATTTTTTAAAAAAGAAGACTAATTCTTACCTTGAAGTACCCATCAAAAACCCTGGAGGGAGGACAAGGAGCCGAGATAGGGGGATGTCCTGTGGGGTGTTCATCCATGGGGGGTCTCATGTGTGACTCGAGAGGGGGATAGGGGAGGTCGGAGGAGGAGATTGAGCCAAGAGGGGAGGGGGATATCACCAAGAGAGGGAGATGAGAGGGGAGGGGGGAACATCGCCGGGAGCCGAGAGGGGAGGGGGACGTCGTTGTCAGAGAAGGAGTCGAGAGGGGAAGGAGAACGTCACCGGAGGAGAGGGAGGGGGGGGGGGGATGTGGAGGCGGAGGCTGGGAGGCATAGGTGGAGGCCGAGAGGAGGTTGAGGTCAGGGAGGGGAGGAGTTCATGGGGATGAAAGGTCGCGAGGGAGCCCTAAATTGTGTATATTTTTTCCCAACAGTTAATAAAAACCGTGGGTAATAGTTTTCTTTCCGAATGGTTTTCTTAAACCTTTGGGAAAACCCAACATATAATAGCCTATGGAAATGTTTTACTAGAACCATTGGTATAGAATTTTTTCCCATCAGGTTTTCTAAACCTTTGGGAACAAAGTGTTGGTATAGGCTCGATTTCCAGTAGTGATAATCGCAACTAGTAGGAAGTAGTACTATGCAAGGGGCTCAACAAATACTAAAATTCAACCTAGCTTCTTAAGTTAAAACCCAATCATCTGCTACATGCTCCATCCAATGTCATGTGAGTCGTCATGCATCTATAAGATGGTGATTCCACTTATCTAAACATATAATCATTTAGTTTATCTATGTACCCAATGGCATCTCGAACAATGTGTGAGATACAATTCATTTAGGTGGCCACCGAGAGGTCTATAACTATCCAGTCTATTTATATAACATTTTAATATAATGATATGATAAATTAAAGTGAAAACTAAAAAATCTAAAAGTGTTTTCTATGGTTTTAGAGAAAAAATACCTTCATCTTTGATGGAGGGTTAAAGATTTAATTAATTAAATGGATTTGAATGAATAAATTCTTGGTTAAATCAAAACAAAAACAAAAACATATACACATCAAAATCAAAACTAAAAACAGAAATATTAGATAAATTTAAATAAAAATAAGGTACCACTTAAGAAAATGCCTAATTTTGGATTGGTTAGATGAAGATTCAACAGGATATTCAGCAACTTGGATGGGATGGAGGAGGAAGAAGATGAAGGAGCTCCTAGATCACCGAGAGAGGAGGAATTTGGGAGAAGTGCTCTGGTTTATGGTTCTGTATTGTGAATGGGGGAGAGGAGGGGATACTATTAATTTAGGGGAAACTTTTACTAACGGTTTTTAAAAACCATTGGTAAAAATTTTCAGGCCACACTTATACCAACAGTTCCTTAGAACCATTGGTAAAAGGTCCCCCAAGCCATCCTTTTACCAATGGTTCTATTTAAACTGTAGGTAAAGTTTTCTTAAGAGGTGATTTACCAACAGTTTTAGGAAACTGTTGGTAAAACTCTTCTTTACCAACAGTTTTATGAAACTGTTGGTATGGAAGTGTTGGAAAAAAACCACATTCCAGTAGTTACTCATAGGAAGGGGAACATGGTGTAAGATGATCTCAACTGGAGATTGAGTTCACAACTACTAAACAAGGCCTCATAGCAGTTGGAATCACTTTAGATATCCTTCATGGATGGATACGAAGCATCTCATCTTCATTCAATGGTGGTTATTCCTCCAGTCTTACAACATGTGCGGGAGGCTCTACTCAGAGATGTCATATGTGAGACTACACATGCTCAGATATCCATAGGGAATAACCCTAATGAATATTAAAAATGTGGGTAAAACATAATCCTTTTCAGAGGACACATAGTTGTACCTATGATGTTACAGAAGGAGGGGTTGGTAGAGTTCCGTAAATCTCTTTTGGAGGTACATCCAGATGTGGAAAAGATGTACTAGGACCTCCAACTCTATTTTTGGTGGTCGAGGATGAATAAGGAAGTGGCCGAGTTTGACTCTAGATGCCTCACTTGTCAATAAGTGAAGACCGAGCACCAGGTTCCAACAGGTTTGACTCAACCCCTTGAGGTTCCAGAGTGGAAGTGGGATGAAATATTGATGGACTTTGTGACAGGTTTTCCACATACGCCCCAGGGGAACAATACCATTTGGGTAATTGTTGACCTACTCTCCATGTTGGCCCACTTCTTAGCGATTCCTGAATAGGGTTCAGTAGAGATTCTGGGACACCTCTACATGCAGGAAATAACTTGATTCCATGAGATCCCATGTATGATAGTTTCTGATCGGGATTCTCACTTTGCATCATAGTCGTAGAGATCGAGGATCATTAGGAGAGGATCCTCTATAGACATTCAATTCCTTTAGTGCATGCCCAGTGGTAGCACAAGAATCTATGGAAGAGAACATGGGAGTGGGGGGCTTAGGTTTGTGCTCGTACCCTCATCTGTTTAGGTATCCCATGGTTTGGATTTCAGGGACATAAATCCTTAAGGTGGGGAGAATGTAATGAATCAGATTTTAATGGTTTTATTTTTATAAAATTTCTAGAAAAATTGCAAGACCAGGCGCTGAGCCAACGTGCGATTCTGAGGCCTAGTGTTCCCGGAATGGTTTGACAAAAAATATTAAGTTCTTAATAGCATGTATGAGTGGTTTTCCTAAAATAGTGGAATAACTCCTAAATGGGTGCCCAGATCAGAAATATAAGGACACCGTTGCATACAGTATGGCGGGTTTACCCTAGATGTGACTTAAATTTATTTGGCGCGGGTCTCCAGTGAGAAAACTTGAAAAGGACGTAACCATAAATAAAATAATTAAATAAAATTATTTTATTTTTTAAATTATCATAAATTCTAAATGGTAACATGGATTGAAAATCTGATACCATCATTGAGTTTGTAAGGGGGTGATTTTTTTAGACGAGGCCTAACCTCGACCACCACAGATCATGGGTGAGTGTTATTTTTTTGACATGAATGTCCTTAAAATATTTTAAAAAAATATTTTCAACAAAAATATTTTCTTTTAAAAGAATCATGTTGAGGAATTTAGGTATTAAAAAAATATGGAATTCCTCTAAGTTGAAGAGGAGAACCTCCGAAGAAGACATTGATAAATGGTAGAAAACCAATCACCTTAGGATATGACGAATCGAGGATCAAGGATTGAAGAACGAAAATTATGAAATCTCAATTCATCAACGATCAAACTTAATCTAGGAAGGGGGCTTATTTTTCTTTGTGACTCATTTCCCTGTTCTTGATTCCAATGAAGAACACTAATTAACAGATGAATAGGTTAATCCGTGGTTTATCATTTTTTTCAGATGGTTTTTGATTTGGGATGTTGTTTGGGTAATTTAATACATGTTATAAGTGTGTGGGAATTGATTTTTTAAGCTTCATTATTAAATTATAATGTTGAAAGATTAAGGCCGATACAAACAAGGCCCAGATCCATCCACATTAGGCATTATTGTGTTCCGATTATACCCCTAAATCCTTTCTCGTTCTTCATTGCTGCAACGATCAAGAAAGGGATCCGAAATTTTAAAGACGTAGAATTTTTGGTGGCATGATGATGTGAGGCCATCAGTGAGATGAGGTCGGAAACCAAGGTGGCACCAGACTAGCAGCGTGGCAGGGCCAGGTGGACCCGGTGGAAGAGCCGCTGGTAGGGAGTCCGGTGACAGCTGGGATGCGGCGTCGAGCCGCGTCAATGACCCCAGGTAGAAAAGGAGCCCCATGGAAGTAGAATCCATGAGTGGCGTTTAGGGGCCACATCTAGTCAGGCCACGATAGCGACAGATGGCTACAGAAGGAGGCTACGACGAAGCGATACAGCTCATCGGAGCCACATCGGTCGTAGGAGGGACCCACTGGTCATGCAGACTA
Organism: Viscum album; assembly: GCA_963277665.1. Classification (NCBI taxonomy): domain Eukaryota; kingdom Viridiplantae; phylum Streptophyta; class Magnoliopsida; order Santalales; family Viscaceae; genus Viscum; species Viscum album. Next base: position 793,284,423 of record OY728126.1, on the reverse strand, counting down.
GCTGTGCTAGATGGTACAACCGTGTTGACTGGTCATCACATGGCTAAGACACATATATAAGACACGAGAGCTATAACCAGGGTGGGCCATGGATAGTGGAGCACACTGACCCGTGCACGACAGGACAGACCTGAATAGTCAGGCCGCTCTAGCGGCCCAGCGGGTTGGACCCATGGCCCAACGGGACCAATGGGCCGTACCCGCAGCCCAACATATAGAGATTTTGGGACAGGATATTGTGGGTTGACCCAGGATAGGTTAGGTTTTCCGGACCTAGTTGGTGGACCCTAGGTCAGACCAGACCCTGGTTCGGACCAGATTGAGACCCAACCACCCCCTTTTTACTTAAATGCCCATAAATCTCAAACCGTGTGTACATTTGGAAATCTTTTTGTAGTTTTGGGACCCTCTAAACGAGTTGGTACTTTTGAGTTACTCTAAATGATTTTCAATGGAAGTTGGTGTATAGAATTTTGGCACGATGAGTAGGTGATACTGGAATGATTGTGCTAAGGAAAAAAATCCAACAACTGGTTACGAACTAGAAGCTATGTGATTACCTATACTGCATGTGTTACCTAGAATATGTGTCTTATCTAGACAGAGTATATTACCAATAACGAGTCAGTACTCCCATGTCCCCCAAGGTTCAGGTCCTATAGTCTTTGAAAACACTCTGTGTGTTACCTACACTCCATGTGTTACCAACACTCCATGTGTTATCTACACTCCATGTGTTAGCTACACATCATGTGTTACCGACACTCTGTGTGTTACCTATACTCTGTATGTTACCAACTATCCGTGTGTTACTACTTGAGGGTACTATAGATTCTTATGATAATCCTATTTATGTACCATAGACCTATACTTGGTGTGATCTGACTCTAGTGACTCTCTTGATTATTCTTATTAGAGGCTACACTTTTTGTACCTATTTGGTAGTCTACTTGGTGTATATATTTGTGATATTATTTATGGTATACATCATGTGATTCCTTATGGTTTACTTTTTGTAATTCCTTTATGGTTTGGGGACCCTATTGAGTATTGTTTTACTCACCCCTTCACGAGCTTCACCCACATGTGTCTTGTCTTATGCAGATGATCGACAACATTGATGGGGTCCTTGGTGGTCCATATATAGGGGTTACTTTGGGGTGAACCGATGGATGTGGTATGCTCTAGAGACATTCAGAAAGATTAATATACCTACCCTTTAGGTAGGGTTTTCTGAAGATGAGATCCAAGATCTTGTACTTTCCTTTTCATTTGGGGTGGTATTCTGGCCCTTTTTCTTTTAGTTTTGTACCATACTATAAGTGGGTTTTCTTAGTGGTTTTCATCCATGTTTACTTAGTATTTTTAGTTCATATTTTTCTTGGAGATGATTTTGTGCATATAGGTACTTGGTAAAATGCCGACCACTTGTGGGATATGCTTACTCAGTGCTAGTCGCCAGCCCGTGGCCTATGGGAGGTGGGCTTGGGGTAGTCACAACACGGGCCCCAGGGGATGGTTCATGACAATCATATTAAAAATAGACTTCTTAATCTTTATATATTTTATAATTTTTTTAATTTATTACTAAAATATTTGATACATTTTTCTTTTAATTATAGTTGACAATTATTATTAGATCTATAATAAATTTTAGATTCTTTTCACTAATGAATATTATCATGAAGATTATTATTTTCTCCAATATTTTCATTAGATGCATCATTAAATTATTTCTTAGTCTTGAATCATTTTATTTAAGCTTTAGAAAATATCACTCTTTTGTGTCAACCTTCATTATGTGAATTTTATACATCATTATTTTGTCAACCCATAATTATTTTAATACATTTTCATCCACCCCATCTATGTTTTCTCATTATATTGATCCTAGAATATAAGAAAAAGAAAAAAGTGAAAACTTATTTATAATGATCTTGAATTTATTTCTCAATATTAATATAAAAACCATAAAGTGATTACATAGTCACAAATTCATCACCTTTTATGGTGGAATATTATAGATAGAAACCATTAATATAAATTTTAGTGACCAATTCATTTATTTTTCAATGAATGAGTGGTAAGGCTTATTCTTCTTTTCTCGTGGGTGATAAATTATTTATCCTCTTTGAATATTTATTATATTTATTCCTTAATGTATTGGATGAAATGACCTATGAATTTCCTATTTGGGATGCATCATATTTACTTCTAGTGAGTATTTCGAATCTCCACTTTATATTTCATCAAATAAAAATCATACCCAATAGAGCCATAACTGATACCAATACTAAAATGAAAAATATGATTCACTTATTGTTGATATACATGGAAAAATATATTATCTTATTCTTCATCAATCCTTTTATAATAAATCATTGAATAAATTTTTAAAATCTTATTTTTAATAATGTTTTTCTAAAACATTTAATCAATTTTTTTTTCTCAAACTTTTGACCCCACAATTGGAAAAACAATCTCCACTTTTATCCTCCTAATCATCCTATATTTATCTCATACATGATATGTATGTTCTTATAATACATAAGGGTTACTCTAGATTACACTGATATATAAGGTTTACTTAATATGTAAGGTATTTTTACTTTTCCAAAATTATGTTTCAATAGAGTGAAAAAATAGTCAATGATAAACTATTTGAAACTATTTTACCACATCATGAATGATCCAAACCATGGGTCTCATATGTGTGCAATCCTAAAAAAAATAATATGATCAAAACTCTTTCCCTCTAGAATAACTCTTCATATATCCTCCTTTTTACCATGAGATACTAGTATATCATAGAGGTTCAGTGGGCCCTGCCCAAACTGTTTGGGTGATTTAGTGAAACCTATGAATACACCTTGGAGGGAAGATACAATTTTTTTGTTCCTTAGTGATGTTTATTGTATTGACATAGAATTTTATAATTAGAAAATTTTCTATTAATAAACAAGTTTGCGTCATATTTAAGAATATAGTATTTTGTAAATACGTGCAACACATAATAAAAACCAACCACACTTTTTTTTTTTCATTAATTGGGAACCATACATTCATAAAATGAATATAACAAATAAAAATTAAAATAGTAAAATGGGAAAAAGAAAAAAATAAAACCATTAGAACTAGAAAATATGTATCACATTGATCTCGTAGAATTATCACACTCATGAAAAAAACTATAGAAATAAAATAGAACAACAAAAATACAATTGGAATTTCTATAATGAAGAATATAAAACATTGAGAGTAATTGTAGTGAATGAGGAATAAATGAATTATTTGGTATTTAGAGTAGGTAACATTATGGTTGTAATAGCAACCATACCATTAATAATAGTAACAAGGAAATTTGGAATAATAATTTGACTGGAAAAATTATAACATAATTAATAAAATATTAAATGACATGTAAATACAATTTCTATATAAATAAAATTAAGAAAATATAAATATTAAAATATAGTAATATAAATATTTAAACTAGAATCGCAAATAAATTATAAGAACTTTATTTTGATAAAGTGTATTTTAACATATTTTTTTGAAAAATAATATTTTTTATATTAACAATTAAAATCACATTACATAAAATTATTTTATAAAATGAATATCATTTTTAGAATCAATATGTTAAAATTTCCTAAGGGTGAATTTTTAGTAATTTTTGGAAAGAATCAATTTTTAGTTGAATAGTAAAAATACAGTTTCCACTTAAATAATATAATTTAATTAGACCATTCAATATGTAATAATGACCTAATATATTCTAGAATTTGAGTCTCAATCAAAAACATGTTTAATAAGTTAAATAATTTTTAAAATTAAATTTCCAAACATAAAAGTATTTTCCAAATCAAAAAAAAATATAAACTATTCCATCAATTGTTTCCAACTTTTCACTTTCCTTTTTAATAAACTAATGAATTATGTTTATAAAGGATTTTAAATCCTAAAGCACACACACACACACACACATATATTTGATAAAATATAATTCATAATTTAAAAAATAACACGATTATAAGTTTTACATTTGAAATTATATTATATTCAATATTTTATCTCAAAATACCTATATCCTCAAGTATAAATACCAATATCCCTTCCATTGGAAATAAACTTCCATTACATTTATTAAAAACAATATACCACCAAAATTCCCTGTCATAATACTCTTAAAATCCTTATGGATATTACAGAGTCATAGAAATCCATGCATTCAAGCAGTTAAGGGTCATAATAAAGGAAAAACACCAAGAAGGAGGTAAGATTCCTTCATCTTTTCCTTTCATTATCATATTTTATTACTCAAGAAATATATCATTTCTTCACCGAAAACTCTTAAAATTAATTAAAAAACATGTTTTTATTATTTTAATTTTATTAAAATGCTGTAATAATATTATATATTTCACACATATCTCACTTATCCTCTTTTGAAAATGTCCCCTTAATGGTTGATTAATCACCTATGAGGATGTTTTAAACTATCTACTTATCATTGCTGTTATGGTGTTGGTATAAGGTGAATAATGGAAATAAAAAAAGGAAAATTAAAAATTTCACCATGAATTATGTTGTGATGTATTTAGGGAAAAGAAACACCTGATACCAAACCCAAAGAACTCATGTAATTTAATTAAGAACAAAAAAAATGAAACCGTACCTCATTCAATTTTGTTTGAATACATGTTCCACTAATCACCTGTGATTTTTGTTCAAGTAAAATAGGGTTATATCCCTATATATCATCCAAATGTTCTTTTAGATCATATTGATACATTGTTATTTAGTCTCTAGGTATCAGCCTGAAGAATTGAAGACACTTTCGATATCCTTGCGATCATTGGAGCACCATTCCTTTGATTCAAGATGAGGGACTAGGATTAGTGTGCTTAAATCTCATATTTATCACTCTATAATTTGAATATAATAGAGTGAGAGGCTATAAAATTTAAGTTAAATAATATATCCTTTAATTTGAGTTTTTTATGTCATCTACAGGTAGTTTGAAAGTCTCAAAATTTTCACTTAATCCCCAGGTAACTTAAATTTCTATGTAATCCCAAAAAGACACTAATTGAATTAGTAAATGTGTAATAAATATAATTTTTAATTTATCAATTACTTTTAACTTAAAAAAAATATGTTACTTGGTGATATTTGAGCCATTTTCTTGACTCCATTCTTCCATTAAATACTTAACAAACCTCGAATAATAATATTTATTCAAAAAATATTTATTTCATATTCACTTAATTACTTATGAATAAAGTGAGTAAATAAATTAAAAACATATTATTCTAAACTTTAATAATATTTAATTAATTAATTTATTGGTGATAAATCAAACTTGGACATGACTTGAGCCCCATGGTGGACCTCACCATGTCTTAAATACCTATTTATTAAAATAGGCCACACACTTGAATATTCTTAGTGTGGGACCATATAGAACATTATCTTGATAGTAGTGAGTACTAATCATAGTCAAAGAGTGTATTCTATTAAAACATAAATACCCCTAAGTAGATGAGGCATATTCATAGAAATGTAAACCTCTCCTAAAAAAACATGTCATGTAATGAAATCTATTTTTCATACAATATATAATAAAGTTGGATGTATATGTTTTGTCAACATCCTTACATGGTTTATTTATTATTTATATTACCTTACTGAATAATCTTACCCTATTCTACCATGACCATTGATTTAGTGAAAGTACTAGAATCTTTTTCATCTAGTTCTAATATATATATTCCTCTACTCAGAAGTGAAAAATACTTTCTTGATCATTAAACTAATTCCATACCACTAATTACACACCCAATTTGAGATAAATCACCACAATATAAATGATATGGTTTTAATAAAACATAAATGAACTGTATCTAATGTTACACATCGATAATGATGTTAATTAGACCGATACACATATTCAAAGATAGGAATAAACAATGATACTTCTAATATGTGTTATCCCTATGGGCGAGTTATCCCTCATGATCTCAACTACTCTAGATCCCCAAATTTGAAATTCAGGAGAAGAACTCCAAATTATTATGTGACCTTAACAATTGATAGTCAGACATTGTCTATTTCATATTATCCTAATGTATCTGGATCGTAAGACATTTTTAAGACTATAATCATATCATATCAAGGTTCACATTATAACGAAGAACTAGTATAACCTTTTGATACAACATGTAATCTAAATAAATCACTATTTATATATTATACACAAAAGTAATGTTACTATCATGGTAAGAGAAAACACATGTATGTCAAACTATATACATGTAATAGTAAACAAAGTTCATAAAAGATTAAGGCATTGGTAACTCACTCACAACACTACAAATTATACTAGATCCAATTGATAATGACTCTCAACCCACTAGCTCTCACACAAGAACCATGATTCTTATGAGATATGGATTTAGTTAAGTGGTCTTCCACATTATCCCCTATGAAAACTCTACTACCTACTACCTCACCTCTTTGAGTAAATCCATCAAGATATGAAAATTACAATTTAACCTATTTTTCATCTGGTGTTACCTTGGCTCCTTGAAAAGAACCACTATTGTAGTATTATCACAATATACTATAATAGTGTTTACACTACTAAGTACAACACCAATATTTGAGAAAAATATTTGTATCCAAACCACATCCTTAGTTTCATCGTAATCCACTATACACTATAATCCAACTATAGAATTAGGGACCATAGGTTTCTTTAAGATTCTCTAGATCACAAGACCACCATTTAGGTAAATGAAAAAGTCATATTGGGATTTTTGATCATCAAGATTTGTCTTGAATCTAACATCAATATAACCCTTCACTGTTAGCTCCTCATATCCGCTATACACCAGGAATATATCCTTTATACATCTCAAGTACTTCAAGATAGTTTTTATGACTACTCAATGTATCTCTCCTAAATTATCTTGATATATACACCCGATGATAAAGTAAAGGAGACATCAAACCTAATAGATAACATGATAGACAAGATAGATCCCACTTCCAAAGCATAAGGGATTATACTCCTATTCTCAATATCCTCCTATAATTTTGGATACATTTTCTTGGATAGATTGATCCCACATGACATCAGAAGAAATATATTCTTGGATTATTCCATATTATACCTTTTGAGAACCTTTTTAATATATATACTTTGAATTAGGCTTATAAAACGTTTATATCTATCTTGATAGATCTTGATACCTAAAATATATACTGCTTCACCTAAATCTTTCATGTAGAAGAATTCATTTAACCAATTCTTTACTAACAATAATACTTAGACTTCATTTTCATGTAGTCAATTGCTTGATGTTTGATGAAACCCTTCACAAATAGTCATTAATTATAAGTATTTACATCAATATTATTGTACATATTTTTATTATATTTAAATTTATATCCTATAGATTTTTACAATAGTTGTAGGGTTTACCAAAATCCAAAATTTATTTTAGTAAATGGACACCATCTCAGAATGCATGACTTCTTGCCATTTAGTAGATTCATTTCCATTAACAATTTAATTATTGGCCATAGGTTCATAATACTCAAGGACTAATGTGTCACCTAAACCAATAATAAGAAAACTATATCTTTGTGGTTCTCTAACCTGTCTAGTACACCTACATAGTACTCATGTATTGGGAATATCTCCATCTCCCACTATCTCTTGTAAATATTTTTCCTCTACCAAATCTTCTATGTATGGAGTATCAAATTTATAAAATTAAATATTTTCACCAATGTTTACATTATAAATGTTTTCATTTTATAGAAATATGACATATCTTTCCAAAATTACACTTTTATTTGAAGGTTTATATTGGTGATATACTTTAGTTTTCTATGGTTAACCTATAATGATGCACTTTATGCTTTAAGATTCTAGTTTTTCATTATATGTGGCCTTGAAAAATTAATCACATAAACAAACACATATATGTGATAGAGAGGGTTTCTTTCCATACTAAAACTCACATGGAACCTATTTTTACACTTTATATGGTACTCAATTTAGTGTATATTCTACTGTATGTTGTGCATATCCCCAAAAGGATAATGGTAGAGTTTCATGAGTCATCATCAATCTGACCATGTCAGATTCCACCTTTCAATTATACCATTACATTGAGTTGTATAAGGAGGATTGAGTTAAGAGACTATACCTCAATAATTTAAGTGATTGATGAATGATTATTTTAGATATTATATGCTACAATTTGAGTGTGGTTTCTTAAACTTATTACCAAGATGGTTCTCTACTTCATTTTGATATTGATTAATAATTCTAAAATAATATTACTTATACCACATTAAGTAGACATAACCATTTCTACAAAATTCATTGTTAAAAATAAATAATTAAGAAAAAATTTCCCTTGCCTCTACTATAATGAACCACATATATCGGTATGAATAAATTCTAATGGATATTTAGCTATTTTTTACTTCCCAGGGAAATCTTCTTCGGTTGTTTCCCATTGTAAACACGCATGACATATATCAATGGGTTTTAAGTCAACAAAGTCTATAAACCCTGATTTATGTAATTTTTCTAAACAATTATAATTTATATAGATATTTCTAATGTTCCATAGTAAGTTAGGATATGATTCATTTTCACTAGATTTGTAATTGATTTCAATTTTTCTTAAAGTTCAAGTATATGCAATCTATTTTTAACCTGTTCTATACCATAACGTATGTTATCCTTATAAAAGAGACAACATTTATTTCCAAACATGAAATAAAAAACTAGAGTGTCTAGAATTTACACTGAGATTATTTTTATGTTAATAAAAGGTATATAATAATAATTTCTTAAAATAAGAAACCCGCTACTATGAAATGTAAAATGATAATATCCCATTTATAATATTTTTAGTTTTTCAACATTTTCTACTTTGAGATAAACTTTACCCTTTAAAATATTCTTTAATATAGTTAGTTTCTATATTTTAATACAAATGTGTGAGACACATGTTATATTTAAAACCCAATTTAAAAAATAGACACATTTCTTTAAATGAAAAATATACCTGAAGCAGAAGCATCCCCTTGATTCTTTTCCCAACCATGAAATTATTCTTCGAGTGGACTTTCTTTCAACATGTAAAACATATTTCCTTATAATTTTTATTCTCCCTCTTTATCTTTGGCTTCTTGGAGGGGTAGTGTGTTAGTATCTTTAACATAGTCTTTTCCTTGGAATACTTATCCATGCACTCCCTCTTTCTTTACCATAAGGATTGAAGAGTTTGTATTATTTATATATTTATCTACATGGAAAAATAAATCCAATAGATCTAGGAGTTACTTATTCATGTTATTCATATTTTAGTTAACTATAAAAATTGAGAATTTTAACAATAAATGTGAAATAATAAAAGGAGTCACTTGTTCTGGGTTCAACTTAAACCCAAGGGACTCTAGTCTGTTAATGTACCCAATTTTTTTGAGTACATAAGTTCCTTCCTAATTCCCTTATGTTATCCTAGACCCGTACAATGCACTCAATAACTAATATCATTATTTACAAACTCTCCCATGATAAATCTCTTGGAAATGAGATGATATTTTATAGGCATACTCATCCTTGTTCAATTTCTATAGCTCACTGGACATTGATGAAAATATAATGCATTGAAAATCTAGTGAATAATTCATAGAATTATTATAATTATCTTTATCCGCCTTTATTTCTTTCATAGAAGGATTTACAAGAATTTTTGATTCCATCACATATAGATTCTTTTATTGGTGTAGTACTATGCACAAGAACCTGTACCACTCCAAGAAGATATTTATGGTTACAATATTATATTTATAAAATATTGATCATAATGAATTTTAATTAGTTATGTTTCCTATTTTATATTTAATAAATAAATTTTAATAGATTAGTATTTATCTTGATTACTAAATTTTAGATATTAAAAATTGAAAAATCTTTTAACATATCCAACTATTTTATCAAATTCTATTACCCCTCAACTAATAAATTTGTAATATTAAGCTTCTTAAATATTTAAATGGTAAGGATTCTTAAAACCTCTCATTATAGTTTATGATATGGCCACACCACTACTTAAAGAGTTTTATTGGATTATTTTGGCTATCCAACTGTATTAAATATTGACTCCTTGACTAGTTGTTTAAAATCTTGGATTTTGAAAATTTTAACCTTTATTTACTCAAAAATGTTTCTCTAAAGTCGAAATAAGCTATCTATGGATACTTATTTGGTTCCAAAATTAGTTTAGTTAGCCCAATATTTTAATAATAATTATTCTGTAGTAAGAGGAACCCTCAACTTGGGCTATCGAGCACCTTATACTTACAGTTTTGTTCAATCTCAAGCGATGGAAGGTGTTTTGAATTAATATATCATTAAGGATTTTTAATTATTCTAGAAAAATAAAATCCTTTTCTATTAATAATTCTTCCTCTATGTTATTATAATCATAAATTATCCACGATTAAATAAAAACATTCACTGTGCATGTTCATTTTATTTGTGTATTCTTGTTTATTATTTTATGTGATTCCATCTAAACCATACAAGAAAAAATTAATAAATAAAGATAATCTTCATGAGATATTTACTAATCATTGACCCATTAAGAAATAATAGATCAATGTTGAACCTTTGAGTGAATCTTAAGTATCATCTGATTCGAGTTGTAGTACCCACCCCATATAACACATCTTTGTCATTTTTGGTACCTTTCTAAGCCTTGGTGTGGTTCACATATTCTTTAATCCTTATCATTATTGATTAATATTTACACAAAATTGAGGGAGTCTCAGGAATGTCAAATACACATGAATAAGATCACTGATGAAAACACATTCCCTTATACATATAAGGAGGGAGAGAGACGATGTATATGCCATTATTTATTAAATAATTATTAGAGACACCACACATATAACTATAATTAAATAAAAATACCAGACATACAATATTCCATCCTGATCATGATCAATTGGTATACATTAAACTCATGTAATAAAATTAAATTTTAAATTAATTCTATTAGAGGGAATTTATTATGAATTAAAATAAATTAAAATAAGTTTAATTTATAAAATACATATCTCATAGTCCCAAAAATTATTTTATTAAATTAAAAATGATTTTTTTTATTTTTAATAGGTTTCTCAGGTATTTAAAATCTCTAGAAGGGTTTTGGGTATTATTTATAGGTACTATTCACTCATTTGCACTATTTACTCTCGTGTTAATGGTCACCCTTACGTTACAGTTTATCCGAAGGTACTATTATATATATATATATATGTTTTAATATACATGTCAATTCCATGGAATACTGGAGGGTCTAAGTCACCCCTTAGAATATCATTAAGTTGATGGATGAATAATAACCACATGTTACTATTCATCTGAATTAAATATTTTTTAATCAATTATTAATTAAAAAAAATCCATATTAAAATCTTCATATGGACATATATCAGCCATCTCACCTCATATCAAATCACTATCCTTGACGTTGGGACCATAACATTTCCCTATACTCTAATTCATGAAAATTTAATTTAAACCTCAACTTAATCAAATACAAGAATACTTTGATACCAAATTTTGGTACTGAATGTGAAATAGAAATCTAAAATCATGTAAAATTAAAACTTATTCACTGTGATCAATGTTATAATTCTTTCATGGTGAATAAATGCCCAATACAAAACCAAATGATCTCATGCAATTTAATTAAGAATGGAAAAAAATTAAAACTGTACCTTGTTCAATCTTTTTCCAATGAGTGTACTCATCATTATTTGTGACATTTTCTTGAAGTAAATGATGTTGGATACCTATTTATCATCCACATGAAATTAAATAGATTTTTAGTACATCGATCCCAAGTCTCTAGGTGCTAGCATGGATAATCGAAGACAATTTAGTTGTCCTTGAGATCACAGAAGTGTTGTTTCTTTGATCTAATATGAAGAAATAGGATCATGGTACTTGGATATTATATTTATCCCTATAGTATTTTGTAGATAATATATATAGGCTCTCAAATTTTAGTGAATGAATAATGATCAGAATTTGGGAATCTCATGTTTAGGTAGCTTTTAAGTCCTTATAATGATACTTATGCCCATAGGTAACTTAAACATTATAAGTAATTCCTAAATGAAAATAAATGATCTAGTAATTTTGTTATAAATAATATATATATATATATATATATATATATATATATTATCACATACTTTTAACATCAAATATATGTTATGAGATAAGATTTGATCAGTTAACTCGACCTACTTCTCCTATTAAATACCTAATAAACCTTGAATAAAAATATTCGTTTGATTTTTTTGTATCCACTTAATTACTTGTGAATAAAATGAGTAAATAAATTCAAAACTTATTATTCTAAACTCAAATAATTTTGAATTTTTTTATTTCATGGATATCAGTCAGACTCATACATCATTTGAACCCCATGGTGGGACCCAATGTATCCTAAAGTCTTATTTATTAAAATAGGTCAGAATCTTAAACAAACATAGTGTGAGACCCTATAGAACCTAATCTCAATAGAAGTGAGTACTACTCATAGACCAGTAGAGTATTCTAGGAACCCGTCAATTCCCCTAAGTAGATAAGGTATATTCATAGAAATAGAAACCTCTCTTACAAACAGACGTTGTGTAATGTAATCTCTTTTTTATACGATATATCATAAAGAAGAATGAAAAATGTAAAGCACCATACTTACTTGATTTATTTATCCTTTGTTTGACCTTACCAAACAAACATACACTCTTCTACCATGGAAATAGATTTAGTGAAGGTACTACCATCTAGGTTAACTGGTCCCATGATATATCTTCCTCTACTCATAAGTAATAAATCTTATTTTTATCATTCAACCATTTCCATACCACAAATGAAACACCCAACATAAGATACCTCACCACAATGTAAATGATGTGATTTTCATACTACATCAAAGTATGTGATCAAATGGTAAACATTGATAATGATGTCAAGTCAACATACCAATACACATGTTCATAAATATGATAACCAATGAAACTTATAACATGTGGTATTCTTATTGATGGGTCCGTCCTCATGATTGCAACTAATCAGGATCACTAAGTGTGAACATCATGAGAAGAAGTCTCAATGAATATGATCCCCCAACACATGATAGTGAGAAATCATTTGTCCTGTCAACATGATATATCTAGACTATATGAACCATGTTTAAGACTTCTATCATAGTATATAAAGTTTCTAATTATATTTAGTAATTAAATTATATATTAAATGAAATATAAGTAAATTACCATTTATATAGTATCTATAGAATTAATGTTACTATGATGGTAAAAGAAAATACATGTATATATCAAACTATGTACATGTAATCATAATCAAAATATACATAAAATTTGGTTTTTGGGAACCCAGTCATAACACATGGATGATTATAAAATATTATTTATAATATATAAAAGTATAAATATCTATATTTCTAATTTTTTGGAGTTAATTTCACTAATGAATATGTTAGGTTAAAATAAAATCATTAAATCAAAGAAAAATGGGATATTTTAAAGAAGACATAATATCAAAACCTATAAAATTTTACAAATAGAATTAACAATTATAATCAATTGATTTTAATTGATCAATAGTGATAAAATTGAACATAATTTACTTATTATTTCATGTTTTACTAAGCATAAATTTATTATTCACTGAGAAAAAAAAGTGATCAAATAAATTCTGATCTAAGGTAAGGGGACTCTTGAACTCAATTCTTTCCTTTTTTGGTTTCCCCCCTTTTCTATAATTTCATTGTAATTATTCTAAAACCCTTATATTTTTCGCTTAATCAACCTTAACTTTATTTTATGATAATATTCATGTTTCTACCTCATTAACATGATTTATAAGATTCCTAAAATGATTTTTTCCAATATAATATTTTCTAAATATCTCATTGACTTGTATTGAGTTGTTTACCCTTCTCACTAGGGCCTATGATATTTTTATGCCGATAATTAATTTTCAAAAAATATATTTTCTCTTATTCTCTTAGTAATATAAAGGTTTATTCATTGATATAGTCTTTACAAAATATTTAGCAAACCCATTCCTTTCCATGGGTTTATTTAATGAAAATGATTGTTATATGTTTTCATTCCATGTGACATGCATGATTGTAAGAATTTTATGAGGTGATGAGTGAGCCAAAAATTATTCAGACATCTAATAAAATGGGTAATATGATATGTCTCATGTGATTATGTGTATAGTTCATGATTATGATGCTTTCTTTGTTTAAAATTATGATGTTATGATTTGTGAACATATGTTATGTGTGAACATGATGATATATTTGTTCACAACTTATACATGGGATTTAAATTGTTTTTATGATGATTCATTAATATACATATACCACATTCCATTTTTTTTCAAAAGATTATAAATCATTATGATATGATGATGATTATTATTCTCACCCATGTACTATTTATTCATGTCAGTTATTCCTTATATTTCATCCCTCCCCTTACTAGGATTTTAGTCACCCTATTTTTGATGTATATACTTAGTTTAATACATGTAATAAGGATAACATGAGAGATTTTAATAGGATAGAGACAAATAATTTAAATAATTTCTATGTTTTATTATGTAATAGATTTTTGTAAACATAATTTTCCCATTATACTAAACCTTTTGATTCTAGATTGTATTATCATTTAAACTTTTTTCTTAAAAAATTATGTAATAATCATGTGTGAAAAGGGAAATCCACTATAATTGTTATTCAATATTGGTTCAGTTAATTTGGGAATTATGACTAAAAAATATTATTTAAAACCCTAGAGATAGAACTAATTAAAGGGGAAAATACATTTTTTTCTAGTGAAGTATAGATTGTGTAGTTTTCTAGAAATGAAATCCTTTCCCAGATAAAAAAATTGGATGCATGTTCTAGAATAGATTCACCTTGGGGTAATAAACTTGAAAAATATTGGTCTATTATTACCTTAATCTTTACTTGATGCACAAAATAGTGAGCCTAACTACATGCCTGATTTGACACTCTTAGAGGATATGCTTTGTTTAATGACATGATCATTATGAAACATTATGAAAGATATGTATCTAAAGTAATTATTATTATTTTGATTAAATTATATAATCCTATAAGTAAAGTTTTGGAAGTTGGTTTTAATCTATAACCTTTGTTAAAATTACATATCTCATAATAGATGACTCTAGAATTTATTTTCACATGAGAATTATTAATTTATTTATGATTTATTAGAATAATATTTGTTATAAAATTTTATGTTATATAAAATGTTAGGAACCAGGAGAAACAAGACCAACAACCCATGTGATGGATAATGAAATAAGTATTCAAATGACATTCCCAATATAGTGGGTGCTAGAGTTCCAAAACTCATGGCAATAATTACCAAGCCATCTCGTGCTATGAAAAATAACTTGTATTGATTAGAATGTATTCATTCACCCAAGACAGATTAATTAGTTATCAAGTTATTTATACACTAATAACCACTAATATTTTGTTGACCTTTTAATCCACTTATTGTGGAATAGTGGGTCAACATAAAGGAGAATATTTTTCTCATGCTTTATTGTTCTAAAAAAGAGAAATTTACTATATCCATTTATTATTTAGATAGAGAAGCTGATCAATGATACACATTGATCAAGAATACAAATATGAATGATGAAATTGATGAAATGGATTGGGAATACATTAATAAGATATTTATTAACAAGTGTTTCCCTATAATTCTTAAAAAAAAATTGGATAGAGAATATACTGATTTTAAGAAAAAGAAGAATATTTTTTTATGAATGTTGAGGACAGTTTCATAAGGATTTTAGGGTATTCCTCTAGTTTTTTTTATCACTAATGATAAAAAAAATTATTTAGTGTTTTAAAACCAAATCTTCAAAAGGATATATATATCTAATACTTTGGGAGTTATAAGTCCAACCTATCATCAAGATATTAGAATATCAAAGAGGGGGAAAGACTTGGGTGGCCCAAAGAAAGGGGGTTCTACCTCCAAGCGTAGGTTTAAATGAATTTTTTATTTTGGAATTGTCAGGGGATTGATAACCCTGAAACCTATACTGTTTTGAAAAGATTTATTATGAATCATAAACCAAAAATATTTTCTATTGCTGAGCCTAAAATCAACTTTTCCTAAAAAAATATGCATCTTTGTGCTTATGGTTATAATTTTTTAGGTGCATGCAAAACTGGTAACGCTATTGATAGAATTAATAACATATGCGATAGAATTGTATCCTGGAATCAATTTGGTTTTATCAAAGGTAGGTCTATTAAAGACTATATCTTTCTCACTTCTGAATGTACCAATATCCTTAACAAAACTTCAAGAGGAGGAAATGTTTCTATTAAACTAGATATTAAAAAATCTTTTGATACCATTGATTGGAGTTTTCTCTTCAAAGTCCTCAAAAGTTTCATCTTTAATGACTCTTTCATTAGTATGATAAAATATTTATTTAGCTCGGCCTTCATCTCTGTCCTGGTCAATGGTGCACCCAAGGGTTTCTTTAAATTAACTAAGGGGGTAAGACAAGGGGACCCTCTTTGTTCCATTATTTTTGCGATTGCGGAAGATTATCTAAGCATACTCCTCACATGCCTTGTGAATCAAAACAAGATTAAACCTGTTCAGGCTACCAGAAACTTAAATGTGCCCACACATCTTTTATATTCTGATGACATCATCCTTTTCATGCAAGGGGATAAAAGAAACATTTAAAGTCTCAAGAATTCTCTATCTCATTATGAAGAAATTTTTGGTCAAACTATAGGCTGGGAAAAATCCTTTGTGTTCTTTGGGAAAATTTTCTTATACTAGAAATGGTAATATCATCAGCTATTTAGGCATCAAGGAAGGCTCTCTCCCTTTCACCTATCTCAGAGTACAAATATTTTGGGGAATAAATAAGTCCAACTACTTCTCCACCATTTTAGACCAAATTATAAATAAACTCTCTTCGTGGAAGGGTAAATCCCTCTATATGGCTAGAAGAATTTGCCTTGTCAAATCTACCATTGTCTCCAAAATGGTCTACTCGATGATGGTTTACAAATGGCCTTTTGGTCTTTTAAAAAAAATAAACGTTTCCATTAAAAAATTTATCTGGACAGGAAGCACACTTGAAAGGAAGCTTGTGACCATACCCTAGGCTGCCTATTATAAACCTTTAGAAAATGGTGGTATTGGAATCCAAAATCTGAATCTCTTCAATAATTATATTTAAGAGAGACTCACTTGGAGGCTCCTTAACAACAATTCTGACTGTATCAATTTCCTCAAAAAAAGATTCAGTGCTAAACTAAAGAGTGGCAATTTTAATTACATCAATTCTTCCATTTGGCCGCCCATGAGGAAATCCTATGGAAACATTATGAGAAATTCTGGATGGATGGTAAGCTCTGATTCATCCCTGAATTTTTGGTTTGACAACTGGACGAGTGTTCCTTTATTTTCCATGCTTCCTCTAAATTCTCTTCCTAAAAACAATAATTCTACTATAAGGGATGTTCTAAATGACAATACCATACTTCTTCCTGACACCATAAGAAGTGTTGTTGATAACTATCCATATTCCAACTCTGAAGATTTCCTCATCGGGTAACCCGCCTGTAATGGTATTCTTGAATCCAAGGTTTTTTATAATCAAAATTTCATTGATTCAGACTCTAGATTATGTTGGTTTAAATCCTTTAACAAACCTTGGATTAGGACCTCAAGGCTTACTCTTGTTTGGCACACTGTTCATAACAAAGTCCACATTGATTTTTGCCTGCAAGCTTTCAGGATCCAACTTTGCTCTAAATGTCACATGTGCAACCAATATAGAGAAGATATTAACCATTTGTTTTGTCCTGTGTTATAGATTTTTATCTGTGGAATTTTATCCTTGATATATTTAGATGCAGATGGTTACTCCTAAATTCCATCAACTCTGAGTTACATTGTTGTGTTGTTTCTAAATCTTCTCAGCAAATTAAAAACCTATTTTTAACCATTGTTGCTGAGCTACTACATGTGATATGGTATGATATAAATAACATTATCCATAATAATTACTCATTTAAGCTTAATGCAGGTAAGGTACAGATTCTCATTTCCATCCACGATGCTACCTAAATTCAGAAAGACCACTGTGACAACAATGTCAAAGACTTTGAAATTCGGCATCGACTCTAGTTTACTAGTCTCTATAAGCCACCTAGATGCGCCTTTTACGTATTATGGAAAGCCCCATTTCCGGGATGGATCAAAGTGAATGTTGGCGATGCCTCCAAAGGTAAAACGAGACCTACAAGATGTGGTTCTATCTTCAGAGATCATCTTTGACATTATCATGGATGTTTCTTTATCGGATGTGGTACGACTTTGTCTCTAGAAGCAGAAATGATGGGGGTTATCTACACTCTTTGTTTTGCAAAATAAGAAGGTTGGAACAATATTTGGATTGAAAGTGACTCAACCACTATTCTCCAAGCTACCTGGAAGGGTGTGGAGAATCTTGCCTGGACACTTACCTCTCCTTGGATGAGTTGCCTTTCTATGCTTTCTGAAACCAACTACATTATCACACATGCTTTTCATGAATAAACTATAGTAGCTGATGGTCTTTCCAATAAGGGAATCAACCAGGGAGTTACTTGGGGGGATTAATTTCTTGGTTAATTTCTCCATTTTTATGAAAAAGATTGTAATAAGATCCCAAATTTCAGACTCATGTAATCCTCTTTTATTTTCTATATTCAATAAATTGTGCCTTTAAAAAAAGACTTTGGGAGTTATAAAGATATAGTTCAGTGTGATCTTAAAGTAGAGATGGAGTTTGGAAAATGGTCCCATCGATATGGAGATAAGAAAAAAAATGAGTTTTATATTGTGGGACCAAATGATAAAAGAGGAAAGAATATAAAACCACCCACACATCAATGATGTGGAAAGAAGCACCATGGTAATTGTATTAATGGAAGGAGGAAATACTTTTATTGTGGTTAAGAAGGGAATCAAGAACAAGAATTACAAATAGACATGAGGAATCTGACCAATATAATAGAGGAATGTAAGGAACAACACAATGCACCACTAGTGTTTCAATGCTTAAACTATAAAGATCAAGTGCACTATACAATAAATATCACAAATCCTAGGGTTTTCAAGGGTAATCAATGTCAGAAACCACCAAAACCAAGAGAGAAATAGAAATATAATTCCATTACCACAGGTCACACTTCCAATTAACTCAATAATGGGAAAGTTTTTAATTGATTATAGTTCTATGAATTTATTTACATCCTATATTTTTTCTAGAACTATTTAATCTCCACCCTGATGCCTTAATGAAGTGGTATTCATGAAATCATATAGTGGTGTAATCATTTGAACTCAAGTGTTAGAATCATTTTTAGTTAGCACCCATGGGAATCTTCTTCCAACGAATATTTTAATACATCCATTAGTGGAATTTGAAACTTTAATAGACATGGATTTTATCTCATTATATATAGATATAAAATCAGTTTTCTAGAAAAGGAAATCTATTTCAATATCCCATACTATCCCATGATCTTAAACAAATTAATGGAAGACCTTGAATCTCCTTTAGAAAATCCCTCAATAGTGTGGGTGTTGATACAAAGTAAAGAAATATATCTACCATAAATGGTTGTGTAAAATTAAAGATTCAACCTTGAGGAAATTTCCATTGTGAGGGAATATAATGAATTATTTACAAAATATTTTCCTGGCCATCTCCAAAATCACGAGGAAGAGTTCCCAATAGAATATAATCAAAGTCACTCTAATATCTAAAATCATTGATAGGATTTCCCTGATAAAACCGGAGGAGTTAAATAATTATCTTAAAGATAATTTAGAAAAGGGTTTATATTCCCTAGTGTATAAACTTGGGGTTCACCAGTGATATTTTTCAAGAAAATGGATGGATTAATATACCCTTTCATTGATTACCAGGAGATCAATAAGATCACTATAAAGAAAAAGTATTTCCTACTTTGGATTGATGACTTGTTCAATCACATTTGAGGATATCATTACTTCTTAAAGGTGGATCTTTATTATAGATATAATAAACTTGAGGTGATGATGGAAGATATTTAGAAGAGATATTTACATATAAGAAATAAACATTACAAGTTCATAGTGATTCTATTTAGACTTAGTAAAGCCTGGCGAATCTTCATGGATTTGATGGATATATTATTTTGAGTCTAGCTTCAATTTTTTGTAGTATATTTTGGAAAAATTATCATATACTCCAAGAGAAAGGAATAATGTTAAGATAATAAAAGGATTATTTTGAATACATTAAAGAAGGATAGTTTGTATGATAAGTTTAGATAGTGTGAATTTTGGATACAACTAGTCACATTATTTGATAATGTGACCATGAGTGCGAGAATATTGATTTATCCTTGAAATAAGAAGGCAATTGAGGAATGAAAAAGAACCTTAAGTGTCACTGAGATCCATATTTTTCTTAGATCATAATGGAGATACTTATGTTTTTTGAGAAACTTTTTGTGATTGTATTTCCTACTTTTTAAGTTAACAAAAAGAGTAGTAAAGTATATATGGGATGAATAATGTGATAAAAGATATAAAGATCTCAAGAAGAGTATAATCACTTTAATTTTACTCACACTAGATTCTAGTATAGAAGGGTCTATGATATATAGATATTATTAAAATAAAGGATTGAGTTATAAACTCATTTAGAATGATAAAGTTATAGTATAAAACTAACAATAATTGAAGATTCATGAGAAGAACTAATTGAAAAAATATTTGGAATTAGAAATTGCAAAAATCAGATTAAAGATTTGTAGATATAACTCTATGGAAAAATTATAACATATATTCATATCACAAGATTATAAAGTATATATTCACATAAAAAGAGATCAATATGCATCAACAAATATGGTTATAGTTAATAAAAGACTACAATTTCTTAATTCAATACCATCATAGAAAGGATAATATTCTAAGTAGGGATCTTAATATATAATAACCATCTATTCTATCCATGATGAACATTTACAAGGACCCTGTCTCTATGGATATGAAAAGAATAGATATGAAAATCATAATTGTCAGGAAGAAATCATATATTTCCATAATTATTGACTACTTATATATCAAATAGAAGATCTATTATGCATAAAGGAATGATTTGGAGATTCAAAAGAAGGTTATGATATCAATGGAATAAAAGTTTCATGAATTCAACATCGATAAATATGTTCTCATTCTTTTTGTAACTATACTTTATAAATAGTTATCGCCTAAGATAGAAAAAGTGCTATTGGATAATAAAAAAATATTATATTTCTTACTTCATCCTGGAATAACTAAGATGTATATTGATATTCAAGATCACTTATAGTGGGAAAAGATGAAGATTGAGATTGCTGAGTATACCTCAAAGTGATTGTCTTGCCAGCAAGATAAAGCAATGTAGAAAAATCATAAACGTATGATGCAAACATTGCTCATACCAAAATGGAAATGGGAGAACATTAACATGGACATTGTCACTAGTCTCCCAAAGACATCAAAATGAATCAATTCAACATGGGTTATGGTGGATAAACACACCAAGACTTCCCACTATATCACTGTTTAGGAAGATTTCACACTTGAACAACATTACTTGATATAGTTAAAGGAAGTGGGGAGGATACGTGAGGAACCAATTTTTATCATTTCTAATAATGATCCAAGGATCTCCTCTAAATTACAGGGAAGTCTAAAATAGGCTCTAAAAATTGAATTAAACTTCAATATGATCTATCAACCGAGACTAAAAGAAAATATAAAAGGACTATTCAAACTCTTTAAGACATGATGAGATATTATTGATTATAATTTGTTTAAGGATGGGATGGAAATATTCCATTAGTTTAGTTATGATATAATAAAAACATTCGATTGAGAATTTAAATGTCCCCATATAAATCTCTATATGGGAAGTGATGTAGAAATTTTACATGTAGGGGTGAAGCTGGTGGATAAAAGATGCTTAGGATCTATCTTTTATAAGAGATGATAGTGAAGGTTCAAGTAAGTAAAACACACACACTAAAGATTCTAATAGTTGAAAAAATAGCTATGCTGATAATCATAAAAGTAACATAGAGTTTGAAATTGGAGAAATTTTTTTCCTTTGAATATCACTTTTTAAGAGATTCAAGTGGTTTTTAAAGAAGTGATATGTCAACCTAAGGTATATTAGCTCTTTTGAGATCCTTGATCACATAGGAACTGTTTACTATTGGTTAACACTTCTAAAAATAATTTCTCAAGTTGATGATGTGTTCTATGTATCCCTCCAAAAAGAGTAGACACCCAATCCCTCACATGTATTGAATCTGCAGGTAGTATAACTGGTGCATTGAATCATTTATGAGGAGAAACTAATGAATATATTAGACCATAGAGATAGATTTGTACACATAAAGACAACCCAGCTTGTTGAAGTGTTTTAAAAAACCCTAATAATGAAGAGGCAATATGAGAACCTATGGAGATAATTTAACAAAAGTACCCAAATATATTACTAGTTGAGGATATAAATTAAAATTTCTTGGTTAAATATCTAAATTGGGACAGAATTTAACGACCAAAAATTTTATAAGTGGTAAATTTATTTTGATGAAACATGTGTGTGTAATAATTAAGAATATAGTATAGTATAAAGATATAAAATAATAATAAAAACCAACAATAGTTGGTTTTAGTAATCTAAAACATTAAATTTATAGAATAAATATATCCAATAAAATGTAAAATAGTATAATAGGATAATAGACACACACAAAACAACCAGAGTTGGATAATATGGATTACATTGATCTCCTAGAATTATCACTCTCATAAAAAACACTGTAAAAAATAAAGAGAAAATCAGCAATTCAATAAAAGTTAACAGATCAATAATATATAACCTATAGAGGAATTAAGGTGAAGGATGATTAAAGGAAATGAGAGGTATTTAGTTGAGGTAATATGATCATTAGAATAATAACCTGACTATTTGGAATAATAACCTAGCCATTAGAAATAGTAATTTGACCATTAGAATTAAAACATAAATAATAACATAGTAAATGAGGTGTAAATAATATTTTTCAATAAATATAATTTATAATTTATAAATATTATAAAGTGATATAATATGTATTTAAATTATAAACATAATGAAATATAAGTATTTTTTTTTGATAAAGTGCATTTTATAGATAACAATAGTTATATAATAATAATTTAAATTAATTTATATAATAAATATTTTTATAAAATAAATATAATTTTTAGAATGAAAAATTTTCAATTTAATATGGTACAGTTTTGGTAATTTTTTGAAAAATTTCAATTTTTAGGTGAATAGTAAAAAAATAGTTTTTACGTATATAATATAATTTCATTACATCATTCAATATTTAATAATGGAATAATAAATTATATAATTTTAGTATTAACCAATAACATGTTTACTAAGTAAAATAATCCATGAAATTCAAATTAAATAAATTAAAAATTAATTTCCATATCCTAAAATTATAAAGTATTGAATTAAAAAAAACAACTTCCCATTTTTACATTTTTCTTTTTAAAAAATTAACAATTTAGGTTTATAAATGGTTTAAAAGTATTAAAAACATGAATTTTTAATTAAATATAATTCATAATTTCAAAAATATCACTTTTACATGGTTTACATTGGAAATTATATTTTATTAAACATTTTAACTCAAAAATACTCATCTCCTCATTTATAAACACCCCTCCCCCTTATCTTGGAAACCACTTCAATTACACTTATAAAAGTAAAATATCTACCCAAATTCCCTCAATTATGAACCTTATAATCTTTAAGTACATTATAAATTCATAAAATACCGATCATTCAAGGATTTTTTGGCTATTTAAATGGAACAATGCGAAAAAGGAGGTAAGATTCACATGGATTTTCCTTTCATTTTCCTATTCTCTTCCTCAACCAATTTATTATTATCTAACCCAAACCCCCTAAAATTAATTAAATATAATTTTATAACTACCTTAATTCTATTAAACTATTATAATGATTTTATGTATTTTATTCATCTCTAACCTATCATCTTTTGACAATGTCTTGTTAATTTTCGGTTAAGAACCTACAAGGACATTTCTAAGTCTTTAATTCTCATTGCCATTATGGATGGTTAAAATAAATTAGTTACAATAAATAAATATATTTATATTTATTTATATACTCATGGAGTTAATTTTACAAATTTATATATATAAATAAAACAAAATCATGAATTTAAAGATAGACAAGATATTTTAAAGGAAACATAATATCAAAACCATTCACCATTTATAACAAGAATTATAAAATAAAATCAATGGATTATAATTATTAAAATTTTAATATAATGAATAAAATTTAATTTTAGTCTCATTTTTTAATAAACAAAATTTTATTCTATATGAGGAAAAATGGTGTTGAAATAAATTAGGATGTATAGTAAGGGGGATCTAGAATATGATTATTTCCATTGGATTTTCCACCATTTCTCTATAATTTTGTTATAATTATTCTAAAACCATTTATATTTTCTTTATAATTGAATTAACCATTATTTTTATGGACATCCATGTTTACATATATTTTATATGGTATCTTAAATGTTTAAAATGATTTTTTCAAAAAGAATATTTTCCAAACATCTCATCAATTCAACTTGAGTTATATTATCTTCTCAACAAAACATATGTTTTTTATACAAATAATTAACTTTTAAAAAATATATTTTTCCCTTATTCACATGGGAATATCAAATTTTATTCATGGATATATTATTTACAAAAAACATTATGAAAACCATTCTTTTCTATGGGTATATTTCATGAATAAAATTTTTATATGTTTTCATTCCATGTGGAATATATGATTATGTGTGTTTAATGATGTGATAGTCATCATGTAATGTGATATATCGAATGATATTATCTATATTATGCATTAATAAATACTAAAAAACGGACCTATACCAGTTGTTTGAGAAATATATTGGTGTAATTTCAGTTTTTGGTTACTTATACCATTGATTTGGAAAACCATTGGTATAAGTTCTTGTGACGGCTAACTATACCAATGATTTGAGATATGTTAGAATAGACTACCTATACCAATGTTTTTACGCATTATTATAAGTATTTCCTGACGGAAAATCACTCAAAATCTCATCAAACCATTTTTATAGGCTATACCAATGGTTTGAGGGTCTATACCAATAGTTCCAAACTGTTAGTACAACCTTTTATTTCCAATTGTGAACATTATTCTAGAAATTTCTACCAATTATGATGTTATTATGTGTACACATATGTTATGAATATAAATGATGGTAGATTTTTTCACTACTTATGTGTGGTATTTTATCACTATGTTATGATGTTTCATTATTATACACATTCCATAGTCCATTCTTTTTTCAAATGATTCTCTATGCTTATGATATGATAATGATGATTATGCTCACCCATGTACTGTTGATTTAAATCTATTATTCCTTTCATGTTTTTCCTCCCCTTACTGGGATATTAAGTCACCTTATATTTTATATATCTCCTCAGGTGAATATATATACCAAGGAGAACATGAGATCTTCTAGGAGTACTATAAATAAAGATATAAATTAAGTTTAAGTTTTATTATGCATAAGTGATGTATGAATAAATTTTCCCAAGATACTAAACCATTAAATCCTAGATTGTATTATTATTAATTTTTTATCTAAATAAATTATATAATAATCATCTATGAAAAAGGTGGGCCACTATATTCATTAAAAACTAGATAAAGGCACTCATAATAGTGTACTTCAGTGCAAGGTACACATTCTTCATTTACAGTTTACATGATTTTTGTTTCAAAGGCATGTTGTTCTTATGTTTTAGTGTTTCTAAACATTTTCCCTTCTTTGATTGAATATTAATCATAGATTTTTTTGAATCAAATACTTAAGATAATGAATTTTGTATATTCGTTTATCAAATAAAATTGAGAATTCTATTATGCCTGATTGAGACAAGACTTATGATATGGGATGTCATAGAATTTGAACCCATAAAAATTCATCATTTTTGTGTAATTCATAGTGTATGACATCATGATATTGTATTTAATGATAACACCGTGTCATGGGTTCAAAACTAGATTATCATATAAACTTAGAGATATTAATTCATATCATAAAATACAATTGATACATAAAAGTAAAAGTTTGTGTTATGTAAGTGTCACTCTCGAGATGCATAAGGGTTACACCACTAGAGCCCTATCATTCATATTTTATGATAGATTTAATATCTTTGAAAACAATTTTTAAATAATTTTTTTTCTATAAATTCAATTTTAAATTGAATTATATATTTTTTAAATTTTTTTATAATTTAAAATAATTTTTTTAAAATATTTATTTATTTACAAGTGTTTATATATTTTATTTAATTTTAAAGTGTTTAAAACTAATTAATTAAATTTATATGAAAAAATTATTAATAACTATTCCATAATATTATGTTTTAAAATTAAAATATATTTTAAAATATATGGCTCGACTTATAATTTATATATAAAATGTTTATATGAAAATTATATGTGTAAATTATAAAGTGTTTTTAATTTACAAAAAAATGTAAAATTTAAATCATTTATATTTAAAATTATAAATGGGTTATAATATTTAATTTTAATTTTTCTAATTAAAATGAATTATTTAGAAATTATTTAAATCATATAAAAATGAGTTTTGTTTAAATATTTGATCAATGGTTGGAATAATTTAAATATATGATATTTAGATCCTGTAAAATGTTTACATAATAGAAATTAAAATATAAAATGTTTATATTTCATAAATATCATATATTTAAAGAAAATTCCATATATTGAATAATATGAAGGTGTTTATATCAAGTAATAAATTTAAATTGTTTATATTTATTTATTATGTAGTGCTTGAGAAAATAAATTTTTTTGCATTATCACTTTTATTATCAAGTAACTATGATGAATTTTAAGTGGTTTGATTTGTTGACATGACATGGAATATTTAAAGACATGTTTGGATTTACAGTTATTCTGTATTTATTTTTTATTATTATCAATTTTTAATGTCCTAAAGATATTGTTAAAATTTGGACTCTAGGTGTTAAAACTATGGCATACAAGTGTTAAAATGATTAATGAAATCATAAATTTTTTAGCCAAGCTAACATATTATTATTATCAAATGTTTTCTTTTTTAGTATGGTTTTAATTTTAACCAAGGAATGATTTTAGTGCCATTTTCTTGATGTTTTGATTTTATTTCATACATCTGTTACAATAAGGATAGTTAGTGAAAAAATATATAATGTTACTATTAAAATATGGATTCTTAATGTTAAAATTAATAAAATATTCATGTCAAAATTGTTAGTTTTTGTTTTCCATTCCACTAAATATGACATGATTTTGTTATGTCACCACCCATCGCTTGTTTGTCTTAGAAATTGGTATGAATTAATTATGTCATTCCACCTATTATATATTGATTGTCTTACCCATTAGAAATTAATTTCTAATTAAATTTATATATTTTTTTTCTATATAAGAAATGAAAAATATTGAAGGTATACTTAGGAATAGGTTTTCTAATAATGATAGATTCATGAGGGAGATGTGAATTCATCCTACGGTTCCCACTATTAGGATACTATATCAAATATTTATCTATTAATTTCATAATGTATAATATCACTTCATTAACCATTTTAAAATTTTAATAAGGAAACACTATATAGGATACAACTATTCTTTGGACAGAATAATGATAGTGGTGACCAACCCAAAAATTAACGTGTGGGGGGGGGGGAGGTACTAGAGGCACTAAAATAATCATCATACCCGATCACACTAAGAACCTTCACCAGATATACCATATATCACAATTCCCCATCTCACAATTCCCATCATGGCACCTTTCATACTCATATTACCTATGTTATATCCACTATTTTTACTAGTCTGTTCTTCTCATACCTATTATCCTTTTCTAAAAACTTATTTAATACTTCAATTTTCTTTTTATAAAACCCATAGAGGGTTTTATTCTTATTCCCCTTTTAGTTACACTCTAGAACATTCTAATAATCCATAGAATAATGATCATCAAAACCGATTGAAACTACACCTGAGAATAGTCCTTCATAACCTATTTATCCATCATAGGCCTCTGGTTATCCTTCATCAGGTATAAGTATACCACTCTATTATATTTTTTTATCCATAATTTAATTCCCATGTAATATATTTTAGTTTTATATTTTACTTTTTATCTTTCCATAGCTAGATCTACTACTATTAAGTGGAATAAGCATACTACCCTGTAGGAAGTATTGAACTATCATACATAAGTAATGGAATTGTATAAAAAATAAAAATAAATTATTGGTTAACATAATAGATAATTCATGAGTTTTATGGAAGCAATTATGAAATATAGTGACACAATTCCCATTCAACCATTTCATTGAAGATACATTTTAGACGAAATCGAGGATAATTCATGGGTTTAGATATGGTAATGAAAGTTTA
Organism: Viscum album; assembly: GCA_963277665.1. Classification (NCBI taxonomy): domain Eukaryota; kingdom Viridiplantae; phylum Streptophyta; class Magnoliopsida; order Santalales; family Viscaceae; genus Viscum; species Viscum album. Next base: position 793,255,595 of record OY728126.1, on the reverse strand, counting down.
TTACATTAAATTATAGATTACTACTGTATTCATATGAATTAATATTTTGGTAGCAGCCTCACTATAAATTTATAGATGGTTAAGCTATGAGGGATACACGATTGATATAATTAGGTGAAATATTTATAAAGTATAAGAATGAGTAATATAATGCATTTATTGGTAAAGTTTTCATAAATTTAGAGTATGTAACTTGCCTTAATGATTATCTAGTTATATAATACCAAGTGATAATTTCCTATTAGAAGAGTGAAAGGTTTAGGGTATTATAGAAATTTTATGGGTATTATTGAAAATGATTATGATTTTTATTAACACTTCAATGATTAATATAATATTTATCTTATTTCTAGGAATCATTAAAAAGTAAAAATAATAATAGTTCTATAAAGTCGGTTCACACTTTAGTATGAATCTCTATGCCAAAAAAATTGAGAAACTGTGTATTTTTCAAGTACATATGAGAATGATTACATTATTTAAGATTTAGATAATAAAAGCATCATGTTGAACATATTTTTTCTTATAAATGTTTTTTCTAGTCATATAATTATTGAATATTATTTTCATACATGTATTAATTTTTTCATTGAGCTGTGTCAAACTTTCAAGGGAACATACCTCAAGAAAAATTATTTTTCTCGAGAAAAAAGTAGAAATACAAAAGTGATGTTAATTATTAGGTGTATGAAAAGATTATGAGATTTGTTATATGAATTAACAATTTAACATCTATTTAATATATATTTATCTATTTTATAATTTTAATAAGACACCCTAGAGTATATTTATGTGAAATAAGGTGACAAATTTTCCCCAATGATAATTTTCAATAGGTATTAGGTGAGGAGCTATAGGGGAGGGTCCACTATCAACTAAGGAAGTCTATTTCGACCACTAGGTATCGTACGAATTCATGTAAATCAAATAAATCTATAAGTTTCAAGTGACAATTTATATAGTAATACTCTAAATAATCAAAGTCAAAACAAATTTGGAGTCCATGTGTGTGAAAGAGGTAAAAAAATAACCAAATAGTTTATGAAATCAATGATGACTATGTGTCTATCACTTTCATCAGACACTGATTCAGTTGCTGATACATGTATATCAATGATTCATTCATTCTACGATTCTCCAAGTGATGGAGATAATGATCATAATGGTGATCAGGGTAATTAACTTTTGGGTTCCAATGGCGATGAAGTTATTTAAGATAATGAATCTTCTAATAAGATTTAGGATGGGAATTATGGTAGTGATGTATAAGATGATTGCGGTGATCGTGAAATGGGTTTTTTGGGGTGACATATTAGTCCACTCAATTTTGAATCCATATTTATGTTGCACATAACCTTATGGATGGTGTATAATTAGTGAAATTGATTTTATATTGGTTATCATTTAGTTTTTAAGTTATTTATTTGTTAAATATAAAATATATAACATGTTTCCTATTTTGAATGTGTATTATGATTGGAACTGATGGATAGATTATATTATGAATTTATTTAGGCTATTTTTAAGGGCTGAAATATGGATGAAATAGATGATGCATGTTAGAAGGGCTATACCAATGGTTAATGAAATAATTGATATATAATATCTCTATCAGTGGTTCATAAAACTATTATTACAACCTACTTCCAAAATTTTGAAGAAACTACTGGTGTAGAATTTTTCTAATGGGTCTATACACATGTTTTATTGAAACAATTGATATATCCCTATTCCAATGGGGATAATACCAATGTTTTGGGAAAACATTGGTATAGTATATACCAATGGGTTCTATGCAAATACCAATGGTTTTAAATAATTGGTATGACCAAACTTTCTAATAGTGAAAAAAGGATAAATAATTCTCATTCAATAACCCCTTTTAAAAAATACCTTCATTAATATATTCAGTTAAAGTTATTTACCCTTATCTAGTGGTATATAATGAAATAATATAAATCTCGTTTAATTTATACAAAATTGGACCACAATATGTTTTGAATACATATCTAGTTACAGATTTACCTGTGTTATAATTTGTAGCATAATCAAAATTCACAAAACTAATGAAAACATTATCAAAATTTATATTTTTTCTAAAAAATATAAACAAGTCAAATGATATTGACACACACAATAATAACTATTTCAATTCACAATAATGTATTTTATGAGGGTTTCTATTTAACCTTATAATACCAATGATATCACTTTTTTCATATTCAATTTGTTTATTGGTTTTAACATTTATTTTGTATTGTAAGGTTAGATTTGGGATTTTTTGGAAAATTATAAGTTACATATTTATAGTGAGAAATTACCCTATCCATGTATGTTTTCCATGATTCTAAATATTTTAGACCTAATGAAAAATTTATGGTAATTCTAACCATGAAACCTAACCATGACTCGCCAAAAAACTTATTTTTTTTATTTAAAATTTAGATATAGATGAGTGTCACCACTTTTTTTCATGACATTTATTAAAAAATACTCTAGGTCATCAAACTAATTACCGCCATTTAGTTCCGTGTTTCTTTCATAGTTATTCTCATTCTTTATCCTTGAACCTTTAGGGTGAGTAGCTCAAAACACATTCCTCTCGTCAGCTTATTTTTATTCTTAAATTCTTATTCCCTATTATTTCTATGAAGGGTTGGGATTTTCATTTTATGGGTTTCTAATTGGTAATGTTTTTATTATAATTCTTTAAATCATGTCTTAGGGACTCTGCTATATCTCTATTAGTGTAATAACACTATTTGATAACATATTCAATACATTTTAGTAGGTTAATCTATATTATTCTCTTTTTTCATTAAACCATGTGTGTATGAGTTATTTAGTTGATGTTTTAAATAATATATATATATATATATATATGATATTCTTGTAAATTCTTTCTTGAATATATAATTACTTTATCATGTATACTTTTTTTACATGAAGAAATATATTTTTTCAATTTTTTTTTCATATTTGGTAATGGTGTATATATTTTGTTTATGTAAATTACAACATAGTTTTATGAATAATTATTTAAAATTATTTTCATGAAGTGATGAGTTATGATTTATTAATAATTGATGAAGTTTTTTATGAAGTTTATTTAAATAAAATGGTTGTTTTAATTGATTAAATATCTTTATCAAATGTGTTATGATTATGTCAACATGATCTATTTTGATTATAATAAAATCGTATTATGTAATTGATGGATATTATAATGTTTTAAGAGACTTATTGATAAAATTTATTTTAGTTGGTTATTAATTCATAGTTTATGAATAAACTCATGGTAATACCTTGGATTCATAGTAGGGTTCTTAGGATACTCAACTATGCTATATTCTGATATAAATTTTATAGACTTTATCTTTTCGTTAGTGTTGGATGCCAATATAGATTGGGTATTATGTGAAATTGTATATGGATATAGATTGTATTTAGTATCAGGAATCCTATAAAGACATAGTGATACCATTAAAATAAAACCATATAGACATGTAACTCCCATGAAAACCAAACTATGTAGACATGATTCTTCCATGGACATAAAATAGTAAGTACATGATGATTTTATGTAACTAAAACCCAATGAAATGAAGTTCTATAGGGAATCCATGGTTCAATTACTTTTTTCCCATAGGTATTTTCACATGATTAGAAGACATGATATTTATAATCATTTTTTTGCATTCATACTTTTACCCACACACACACATATATGTATATATATCTGGTTATTGTGATTTACATGTAAAACTAGTTTAATTTAAATAAAATAGAGGAATATAATAACTTTTTTATTTGTTTTCATATAAATTAAAATGATATATTTATATATGTAGTTAAAAATAGTATATCATGGATTAATTTATAAAAGATATATATATATATATATATATTTATATATATATATCATATGGGGGTAATCCTACTAGGCTAGTTAGAAGACACGTTAAATATACTCCATATATGAATACAAATTTTCTATTATATAATGTGAGTGAAGGTTAAAAATCATTATATGGTAGAAATATCTTGATATCTTGGTTAAAACATGTTAGAGGTGGTAATTGAGAGATATACCCATTTCATAAGGATATGGATAACTTTTAAATGTATTGTTTTGGTTATACTTATGGGATTAATTTTTTGGGTTATTAATATGCACTGATCTATATCATTGTTCCATCACATCAATCCTTTATTTTTTTACACCTTGATTTTATATAAATATCAATTTGATGTAATTAATTTTACTAATTATTCTTTATTTTCATTTTGAGATTATTTTGTTTGATGAATTTAGAGTTATAATTTCATTTTATGATATGTTTGGTTTTATCCTAATTTAATTTTTTTATTATGAGTGTATATATTTATAAGGTATGGAAAGGTCAATACATGTTCATGGCTTGGACACATTCTTGGATTATAGTTTATCAAGTAAAATTATTCCCGAATTGATTATGGTTTATTAATGATAGTATTTTTCTACCAATGGTGACTGAGAACATGATTTGTGCCTTGTGAAGATTTTAATTGAGTATTAGGATCATGTAGGTGTGTTATTTTGTTATGAAATGGTACCAAAGATTGGTTGTGTTTTATGTAATTTTGAAATTCAAGGTAGACAAGAGATAAGACCATCATAACTTAAGAGGTATGTTATAATAATTTTTATAGAAAATATTTCTCATAATGAGACTTTATTTTCCATTGGATGATGGGAAAATGTATTTTTGGTTTTAAATAATATTTATTATTTGTTTTTAGGAAATATCATTTTGGAAATGAAAAAATTGATAAGAATTATGGGGTACATGGTTAAGAGGCATGAGTTGTAGACCATGTGGCTAAACTATACAACTCACTTTTGGAGGATTAATAATCTATGAATGGTTAGAAACATATTTTACCTGACCATGTATGCTAAATTTGTATTGTAAAAAATATGTGGTTTTTTATATTTTCCCATTTAATGTCTTTCGATGATATGTTACATTATTTATTATTTTAATTGATATTTATTATATGATTTCAATTAGATTTATTTTTTTAACGATTTTTTTAGATTTCATATAGAGACATTCCAACTAAAAAATTCCCTATGAATCCACCATAGGCAATGGTAGATAATTTATCAGTGGATAACCCTCTAGTTTATTATAATCTCAATGAGAAATTTGTTTGTACTATTAGAGTAATGGATAAAGGTGTTGATCATAGTTTTTTCTAAGATTGGGGTCATTATCCAGAGCTCCTTTTACACAACCATACATCGTTTTGATGATTTAATGATATTATATAAGTTAAGGAATTTATAGAGAAAAAAGAGTCTATTTTAAATTACATTAGACTCTCGAGTCTTCCAAGGTGAAGCATCCCACTTTATAGATTGAGATCCCGAACTAGGAGCGCTGAGAGTATATCATCTATACTAAGAAACACGTGAACACATAATAGAAGGGATTCAAAATTATGTTTAATAAATAATTTTTTCTTGATACCAGGGTGAAAGAAAATTTAAGGGAGTTTGTTTGTCAATAATAAAGAAACCTAACAGTGATGGAACATGTGAATTGATTTATAGAGACTTTTCATATTCTCTATATATGGTTACAAAGGACACAATAAAAACTCAAATAATCAATATATAATTCAATATATACATTTATTACATAGTATTATTATTCAAACTATCAACTTATGTTGATGTTTTTAATAAGGTATTAGTCGTGGTGAATGACTAAGAAAGTCTATTTGGTATATTTGGAAGTTCCTCTTATGTCCTGAGTGGGAGTAAAGGAGGATTCCTCAAGAAGAATAGGATGTTGGTTAAGTTTAGGTGGGGTAGTTATAATATCTTTATCCATCTATACAATTTATTACTTTATCAATGGTTATGAGAATGTTCCTCAAATATCACCAGTGTAGAAAATTGGGTCATTTTAAAAAACCGTGTTAAGAGGATTTGAAAATTTATTATTCATGTGTTCGAATGGGAAATCTCAGAATACTTTTTTGAAAAAATATTCTAGTAAGAAGTAGTGTGGGGTCCCTTGAAGTAATGTGATCTAATGTAAAGTCAGATGCCTCAAGGTAAAAGAGTCATTGTATCAGAAGCATATAGGTCATAGTGAATATTCATGGAGTCAAATATAGTTGAGAAGAAAATCAATTTTTTTTTTGGGAAATATAGGAATTTTCTTCAATCTATGAAATTATATTTCACTAAACCATTCCCTATATAATCTATATCTAGATCATAAATTGTGTGTGGTATAATAAATATTTCATCATCTATAATAGTTTATTTATTTAACATAATTTCCTCATAGTTGTTTATATCTACTAATGTTGGGATTTTTTTTGAATCCACCATCTAAATTTATACAACATTCAAGGGAGATATAAACTCTTTTTAGAAAGAAATAAGACTAAAGATTATATTATCTCAATTTTCCGATATTTTATCTAAAGTGGACATATCATGTGATTTTCTCATCCTTAACGTTGACCATTTTAACATTATCCTTGGAATGAACAAGATGATTGAATTTTAAGATCACATGGAATGTAAAAAAAAGTGTAGTTTATATTTATTTTAATGGAATATATCATTTATTTTAATGAAAATGAGGAAAAATATTACTGAATAATATGAATCCTTTTCATGAAATTATATAATTTTTATATTATATATCATCTCTCTTGAAGAGAGATGATATATGGATTTAAGTGTGCGAGTTTCCTCTAGTGGTGAGGGTTTTTTTAAAATTGTTTCATGATGAGTTTTTAAGATTTCCCCTATAAATATAGGTATAAATTTATATTTATCATGTAATAAGGTTATAAAATATATCATTTCCTTCATAAAAAATGGATATAGTTAAACTGAAGGAGTTGAAAACTCAGTTTGATGACCCAAAAGTAAAGAAGTTTATTCATTCTAGTGTCTCAACAGGGTAACCCCTATACTCTTTTCAAATAAGTGTAATGTAATTTAAAACTTATTAATTTATATTAGGAAGTTAAATCATATGACTATAAATAAAAATACCCATCTTATTTTATTAATTTCCCCTTAAATTAATTGGAAGGGTAAAATTAGTTCTCCAAGATTGACCTCAGGTTAGGGTATCACTAACTCTGAATAATAAATATGATATATCGACAGCTACCTTTTTACATATATATGGTCATTTAAAATTCATTTTTATTCTATTTTTATTGATAAATTCTAATGTGATATTTATGTCTCTTATGAACTGTATCTTCAATTAATACCTTTATTCATTTACTATAATGTTCATAAATTAAATATTGGTTTATTGTAATTTCCAAGAGGAGATTTAAAATCACTTTATAATTATTTTAAGAATCCTTTTATACAACCAAAAATATGAAAAAATTAACCAAGTTTCACTTCTAGATCTAAGAAGTAATTCTCTTAGGATAGGTGATGTTGGAACTGGAATTTCCGGCAATCCTAAGAAGGTGGAAGTTGTTATGTTTTATGGATTCTTGAAATATTTCATTGAGATATTGAATTTTTAGGTCTACTATGATATTAACTATATATCAGGAAGTATTTATTAAATATTTTCTTTCTCTCTATAAATCTCATCTTGAAGAGTATGAAATTTTAATAGAGTTTTATATGTAAGGTATCATTAAATGAGTCGAATAAAATATTGAAATTGGATACAATTGTGACTCTACATATTCCCATGATAGGATACAAGGTTTATTGTGATGATTTAGGCATAAAGTTAGGTTGTCCTATCATGAAAAATGACCATGTGGTGTAATATGGTTTTCTTTAATTATGGTCTCATGAGAGAAACTACATAACCCATGACCTTGAATTAGAAGTAGTTATGCATGCCTTAAAATATTGGGAACACTATCTTTTTATGGAAAAATAAATAGTATATACTTACCAAAAATCATTGAGTTACATATTATCATAAAATTATTTGAACCTTAGGAAGAGGTGATGGGTAGAGTATTTGAAAACATTTTAATTTGACCTTTTATTTACCCTAGTAATTGAGAATGTGGTAGTCAATATTATTAGATAAAAGTTACCATTGAAAGCATTGGAGGATTTAAGCAATGAAATGAACCCTAAGGGACTTATCGTAGAAATGAAACTTGAAGTAAAGGAAAAGATGGAGGTGATGTTTTTGGAAAATTATTTGGCTACACCTCCCCTTATATAGTTTTTTCATTAGGAGTAACCTATCGATATTGATTTTCAGTATATTAGGGGATTTTTGAATGGCTGGAAGACATAAAGAGATTGTAATCTATCCTATAATAATATTATCTATTTCAAAATATATTAAGTGATTATTTTTACTCGATATAGGTAGTGATGAAGGATTTACATCACTCTCAATGGTTAGTTCATCTTAATATTACCAAAATTTATTATGACAAGAAAAGATTGTATTGGTGGGCATGTATAAGAATAGATATAATAAACTGTGAGTAATAATTCTCAAATAGTTAGAAAGTTAAGGGAGTGCATCAAAATAACTTCATAATGTTATAAACATTAACTATTACTACTTTTAAGTATGAAAATATATGTATGTATTTCATTATCAAACTACATTGTACCCCACAATAGAATAATTCAATCACGGTGATTATTTATAAGATAACTAGATCAACCCATTTTTATATATGGATAATAAAATAGTGGAATACCATGGTATGATGTACATGAATAAAATTGTGAAATTGTATCTGGTGCCTTTAGTGATCATTTATGATAGAGATCCTCAATCCAAATCCCAATTCTTGAAATTACTTTATGAGGATTTGGGTATCAAGGTAAATCTTAGAATGATATACTATCCTCATGTGTATGGTAAAATTGAGAGGGAAATATTTTTTATGATGATATTCATGCATGTATATTGGATTTTGGAGGATTATGGGATTCCCATATATTATTGGTTGAATTTTTATATAATAATATCTACCAATACTTGATAAAGTTATCTTTCTTTAAAGTATTGTATGGTTATCCTTTCTAATATCCACTTTATTGGGCCATGGTTGGTGAAAAATTTCAAGTGGAACCAATAATAGTGTAATAGATGATAGAGATAGTCTAGATTATTCATAAAATCCTAGTGAAAGATCAAAATTTCTTGAAATCCTATGTATATCTTGATCCCATGTTGTTGGATTTTTTTAGTTAGAGATCATGTATTCTTGAAGGTATCCCATAGAATGGGTAAAAAACATATAATAAAATAAATTAATATGATTTTGAGTTATATAAAACCTTTTAAAATTATTGAAAGAATTATTAAGTTTATATACTAATTGGAATTACCTCTTAAGATGAACTATAGTCATAACATATTTCAAATATCCAATTTCAAAGTGTATTATTCAGATCCTTTTCATATCTTGAATAAGTAAGAGATAGATTATGTTATATATATCTCAGTGGTTGAGTAATTTTTTTATTCATGATTCTCAGAATAAGGCATGATAGGGAAAATAAATCCCTATACTACTTTTATTATGGAAATAAAATAGAGATTCTCCTGAAATTTTGTAATGATAATCTCATATGAGGTGACCTCACCAATTTTCAAATAAATAGTATTCACATATAATTTGATGGGGGTTATAAAGTGTTATGGTGGGGATAATCATGAAACCTATAATATCAATTTCAGGTATATAAATTATTTTTTATTTAATCTATATTTTTATTTTTAGATTTGGAGTAAATTTTGGAATTTTAAGAGAAATTTTGTGGTGCAGATTAGGGGTACTAGTCACCCTAACTATGTATGTGGACCATGAACTAAAAAAAATTAAAACCTATTAAGTTTTTCTTAGTTAGTGTAATTGTGAAACCTAACAATAATTTCATTTAAAACATAAATATTTTTAGTTTCAAAATTATGATTTAAGTGATGAGAACTTAATTCTCCACTCATTTGTTTAAGAATACTCTAGGCCATTGATGTGTATTTATTTTAGTACATGTTTTCCACATTTATTTTTAGAAGATATAATTTTTTTGAGGCTGAATATGAAATAATTGGAAATATTTTCTAATTTTTATCAATTTAGAGTTTATGCTTTTATTATACTAAAATTTTAATGAATTTTGTTTTGTTTTTGGGACTATATTTATAGAATTATTCTGGGGTTAATATTCTTATAATTTTAGTATTAAATAATTCAGAAAATTTTAGTAAACCATTAATTTAAATATTATTTTGTGAACATCTTTTAGTGGAATTCATATTTTGGAAGTAATTTATTCAATGTTCCAAGTTTTTTATTTTTAATATTGATCACTAAAACAAATTTTAATTCTTTTATTGATTTTTGTAATTTATAAGTGTTTATGATTGTGTTTTGAATGGATAAATTTCTTCTATTGTTTGTATTTGTTTGTAGATGTTTCATTTTTAGTAAGTTTCATTCCATATAGAAAATTGAATTTTGGAAAATTCATTAGATTTTCCAAAGTTTTCTGGGGGGGGGGTTATAAGTTTGGTTGATATTTCATACTATAAAATCCATGTATTTATAAAATATAAACGTATAAGATATAAAAACATATAAGAAACGAAGCTTAAAAGAAATTATTCCCATAATACTTACAACTTTATAAGATATAGAAGCAGAAAATAATATGGCTATCTTCATAATAATTCCCAACTGCATATGAAATAATATCCATTTAAGAAGATTCTTTGTAAGAATCTTCTACATAAGATGGAACCTACTAAACTAGTCATGCATAAGAAGTCTCTTCTATGTATTGATCATATTTATGATATGATACCTTCAGAAATGTGAGAAATAAACTAAGCTATGGATACATAATATGGTCTTCCCCTTGAATGATGATATATTAGAAGACCACAATTTTTAAAATTCAAGGATCAACCTATGATCTAAAGGATTAAAATTCAAAAGGGACATGTGTACCCTACTTTTTTGTTTGAAATTTAAAAGTAGTGTGAAGGAATGTTATCAAATATTGATAATGATTTTTTTGAGATTGAACTAATTCGAAGATATTCATAGGCATGAAATTCAGTAAGATTTAATTTAATACACACATAGGTTATAATGTTTTTGGAAGATCTTCGCTTGATTTACCTTTAGGTAGATGATATAAATTTACAATCACCACATTTGTAGTTGGGAAGGTTTACATAGAGTTGTTGTCTATGTGTAAAAAACACCCATGAACCTTTAAAAATTTGAATATGATTGAGGGGAAAATATATGAACAAATTATTCACCCAAAAGAGGAGGGAATGAGAGATATGAAACCAAAATAATGGGGTAATGCTCAAAGTAGTGGTTTATAGAGAACTAGAGTAGGATAGAGGATTCATATTGACAAAAAAGATCCATCTTCCCATTACTTTATTTCCCTTATTAATTATTGTATTAAAGATATATTCTTTGTCTATTATTGATTCTTCCTTGAACATGTATATGTAAATTACATTTTGGGGCTGGGTTGAAATGAAATGAATTTATTTTCTTTTTTTTGATGAAGTTAACATAATGGTTTTTGTTCTTATTAGTAAAGTTTTAATGATTTATATTTTATATTCTCTAATGATGATTTGAAAAATAAAATCATTGTTAGATAATTTTTCATAGTGTAAAACCATTTCATTCCTCACTAATAAATCGGACATTTGAGGTGGATTTCCTTGGAAGTTCGACAGTGTGAATAATGGATTAGTTTCTTCAAAATCTTCAACTGAAGTAATTAATTTAGAAATAGTTTAGTTTTTTATTCCCCATGAAATAAAAGCTTATTTCTTGAGTCATAAATTAAAAGATCATTTCTTAGGTTAGGTCTCTAATAATTGTTAATCTACATGTTCAAGATTGAAATCTCAACCCATTTTATTTATAGATTTCACAAATATTGTGATTAATCATGATGAAATATTAGATATTATTTATCAATTTAGATTAGTATAGTTTTCTTGTGTTCTTAAATTGTTTATCCATTGTATTTTTTTCTTTTTCAAAATTCTCCTTGCATTTTCTACCAATTTTTTTATATTTTATTTCTCATTTTTCTCCATCCTTCAACCAAATTTTATGTTCTATATTTTTTTTTTATTTTTTAGATTTAATTTTTTTATTTCCCTTATGTTCAATGATTATTACCACTATATTATTTTTAGGTTTATTTTATAAATAAATAAATTTGAATGTTGAAAAAATAGCAGCCATTGATGCCATTTCCTCCCTTTGGTTCCATGCTTCCTACAACATGATTTTACATCTTTAGTTCCGAATATTCAAGGTATGTAGCTTAAAAACCCTTTCTATAATGATCTTATTTACTATTATTTGATTTTATTCCGTCTTATTTTCATATATGTTTGAGATTTTACATTTAGGGGATTCTAATTATAGAGGGGGGGGGGGGGGGGTCTATTACATGTTTTAATTGAAGTTTTGAATACTATAAAATCTATATTTGATATTATTATAATTTTTTATTTAATAAATAATAATTTTATAATTATTTAATTTTTAACATGGGGAATCTCTTATCTAATGTATAAAATACATATTTTTGGTAATGGAGAAGATATAGTGTTTAAAAAAAATTACAACATAGATTTATGATGGATGATTACATTTTTTATAAGTGACGCGTTATTATTTATAAGGAATTGATGGGGTATTTTTATAAAAGTTATTTAAAGATAAAAGTGTGTTTTTATTACATTAAATTGAATTTTCAAATGAGTTTTTATTATGCGAACACACCCAATTTTTATTATGAAGAAATTATATTACAAAATTGATAGATATTGTATAACTATAATAGGTTGTTTCATGAATTTTATTTTAGTTGTTTCAAATTCATTATTTATAGATAAATTTATGGGAATAACTTGGGTACATATGAGGGTCCTTGGACAAACATATTTAGTAGATTATGATATAAATTTTATAGTTTCTTTTCTAGAGTATACGATGCTAGTATGGATAACACTATAAATGTTTTTGGATATAGATATGAATTGAATTTGGTATGAGGTATCCCATGTGGAAATGGTGCTCCCATGGACATAAAACCATATGAACATAAGAATCCCAAGGAAATGAAACTATGTGTACATGAAACTCCCATTGACATAAAATAATATAACATGTCCCTCCTATATAAACTGAACCCTGAATACATGTAACTCTATAGGTGTTCCTAGGTTTCCTTACCTTTCCCATGATTCATTGAGGTGATAATTATAAGAAATTGTTTTAATTAATGCATATATATATATATATATGTATATTATGATTTTTATAAAAAACTAGTTTAATTTTAATTGATAGAGAGATATATGCTAACTCTTGTTGTTTGTTGACATATAAATGTGAATGATACTTTTATATATGCAGATCAATCTTACATATCATGGTTTACTTTATAAATATTATACATTGATAATGTGTTAGAGTCTTACTGGTCTATTCAGATCACACCCTACATACACACATTATGTATATATAAATTTTGTGTTATCTAATGTAGGTAAAGGGAAAGAATAATGATTAGGTGGTGAGTTATTGATATCTCAGGTTTGGTTTGGAGGATGTGATAAGTGGGAGATATATCCTTGTCATATAGAGGTACATAGATTTTTAAAGTAATTTTCTTCACTTTAAACATTTATTTTTTTAGTTATTCATTTTTACTCATCCATACAATTTTTCAACCCAAATAATCATTTATTTTTTTATCACAGTTTTATTTTGTACAGATATTTACCCGATTTAATTACTCATATGGATTATAATTTATTTTTTATTGTTATTTTCTGATGGATTTATAGTTAAAATTTCATGTTATTCCATATTTGCTTGTGTCTTTATTTTAATTTTTTTTACTGTGGGTGTATTCATTTATATGGTATGAAAAGGCCATATTGGGTTCCTAAATTGGATCCATTTTTATTTGTAGTTTATTGGAAAAAATAATTCCAAAAATTGATTAAGGTTGATTCCATAATAATAGTTTTATTCCCATAATGATTGGGAATATTATTTGGTACATATAATAGGTTGCCTTGGTTTTGAGGATAGGGTAGCAGGGTTGGTTTGTTACATAATTACTAAGAGTAAAAATAGAAAAATAAACACCTATCCTTGAATAAACCATAGAAGACATAAAGTTACTGAATAAATTTTTATAGGTATCTTTTTCATAATATCATTGTATTACTCACTATAAGAGGATTGACTATATGATAGCTTAAAGTGCTACCAGAGTGGCATGCTTAACAGATTTAAATGATAAAATTGACATTTATTAAAAACTATATTTATATTAGCATGTTGAGAAAAATATAATTTTTTATTATCTTGGTATATAATTATTTATATACCTAATATCTATTTTTAAATTACTAAATCATTCATTTTAAAATAAATATTCAATCGGATGTTCATGTGGTCAATTATCCCCGTGTTCTTACAAATCATGAGCATTTAATAAATATAAAATCAAGTAAATAATATCATGGTTAACTATTTTTAAATAAACACATTCATAATATTTTATTTAAATAAACCCATTTAAGGCATAAAATAATAAATTTTTTTATACCCTTTTCTAGATGACTACATCAATCCACATAGTGAATTTTATAAGACATATTTGATTAGGTTTTATATATTTTTAAAATCCCTTAAAAATCATCTTGTTAATCCTTTCATATAATTTTTTATATAGAAAAACTATTTTTATATATAACTTCTTAATGTGGAAATAATAGTAGAAAACAAAAAAATTAATAGTCATATTAATTAATTCTTTATAATATGGGAAAATATATTATTTTAATAAATTTTTTCACATTGAAGGATTCATTTTAATATCATTCAAGATTTTTATTTGTTTTTTTAACTCCCTAGTATAATCTTCCTTTCTTTTAAAATTACATTTAAAACTTATAAAATTAACATTTTTATGTTAGTTAAAAACAAAAAATGTTTTTAAGAGGGAAACTCATTTCATCTTTCAAATAAACAAGCCAATACTTAGATTAATTTGATTTCATATCCTTCTTATTTGTTTTTAGTTTATCACTATTAATATGTTAAGTAATAATAAACAAACAGGAAACCACATTTTCCTTACCAAATCAAGCTAGGTATCAATTTTTTTTCCTAGACCTATCATGAGTTAGATAGTAATCACTAAGTTCATCATCTCCCCCTTCATCTGATTTAGAGTCAGAATTAGATTGAAGTTGAGAATATTGAGGAATATTAGTAGAGATAGTCTAAAATTAGTTTTTAATTTTTTATTCCTATGAGATCTTAATACCAACCGATTTGGTTGCCTTAGTTTTTCTAGAATCAATGAACATGTTCATAGAAACACCAAAATCGTAAAACAAACCATTATAAATTATGATAAACTTTTGAAAACTAGGTTTATTAATACATAACCTATAACTCTTAACATAATCAAGATAAACCACAAAGACACATTTCATATCCTTTGGTTCTAGATTATTATTTTTTATATGTGCATAATCTATAAAACCAAATATCCTGAATATATCTATTGGATTATGATGAAATGATTATTGGTTATTTTGGTTTTCAATATATCAATGATGAATAAAGTCAATAAATTGTGAATATTGGGTGATTTTGAAGATCCTAATAAATAGAGATACCTCATATATATATATAGTAGAAAGAATTTTTATTATTAGAATACTTGGATAACCAAATTAAAGAGAGAAACCCTTGATATCTTGTGATTTTTAGGTTGGACTTAAATTGATCAATGTTTAGTGATGATGAAATATGAAGGCACTGAATACAAAAGTTTCCATGTGAGTTTGAAGAAGCCGACTAATTATACTAATTGAAGTGCTATGCTCAAATAGAATAAATTCTAGTTGGAGTGTAGAGAAACCATATATGGTGTGATGACAATGAATATTATTATATCATGTGAATAATATCCCTTGGATGATTTTTTGGATTGATTGGGAATACCATGATTAAATTAAAGCATTCTGAAAATTCCATGTTGTATGTAAAATATAGCTATGTTCTAAAGGTCATATAATTTCATAAGGGCCATACCAATTTTTTTAAGAATCATTTAATCTCTTAAATGGAGAATAAATAGAGGCATTATAATTCTATAAGGGACCTTTTGAATTCATTAAGAGTCATTGAGATTGCATAAGAGTCACCCAAAATTTCCACAAGGGTCCTTGATATTTTGTAAGATTAAATTGTATTTCATACTTATTTCTAAGAATTGTGTAAGGGTTATATATATTCTATAAGTGTAATTCTAGGAATTGTGTAATAGTTAACTATATTCCATAAGATTAATTTATCCTTATGAAATATCATCTAAATTTAAAATCAGTAAAGTCTAAAATAATAAGGGTGATTTTCAAAATCATAAGAGTTATTTACATGACATTGTATGTGTAATACATAATTGCTATTAAGAATTTGGAAAAAGGGAAGAAATTATAATGGAATTATAAGTGTTATTTACTCTTGTGAAATGACTGTAGTCTCAAAATTTAGAAAATCCCTAAATCAAAGGGTTATTTTCAGAATTATGGACTTAATTAAAATATTATGAAATTAAATAATGAAATATTCTAAAAGAAAGTTAAAATAGATGATGTGAAATATATTCCTCATTTTTATAATCATCATAATAATCAAATGAGGTTATGATTCAGGATAAAAAATTTGTTGCTCTGTGCCAAAGTAGGCTATTCCACACTATGAAGGATTATTGCATGAATTCATGTTGATATAGAGGTTTCTCTTATATTTTTTTATAGGATTAAAATAAAGAATATCACAAGTTTAATAGAATATTTAAATAAATATATTGTATTAGACTTGAATTAGATCAAATGAAATACAAATAAGAGGATTCTTTGTCCCATTTTAAAATGAGAAAACATCACTACCACAACTAAAGGTAGAGTTACCATATTCAAAATATGGAAAATATTATTAATGATATAGTGTGGATAAAATGAAAATATAAGTAGATGAGAAAATATTGAATAGAGAATTGATTCTGATTATTTATAGAGTAGATTTATGTGTATAGAATAAATAATAAGTCAACTGCATCTAAGAGAAAGAAACCTATACATCAAGGAAAAAAAGAATATTTGTCACTATGATTAAATATCATAATGATTTTGATTAAGAAATTCCTTGGATCTTAATTTCAATGAAGATATTAATTTGAAGAATTAAATTACATGGATGACACATTACTTCATAAAAGGAAAAAGGAAGTCAAATTCATGTTCATGGGTTTATGGAAAAGATCCTTTAAATAACTTGAGAGAGCCAGTATAAAGAACCCATTAGGAAATAGAAGGATTTTTTTAGATAGATCACCCTAGTATGGGCTAGTATAAAGAACCCGTTGGGATGTTCCATAGAGTTTTTAGAGATAACCGTTTATTATAATCACATGAATTCAAGATTTTAGGAGTTATATTGTAATTATAACAGCTCTTGTTTACTAGTGGAAATATGCATCTTGGAATGAAACTAAATGAAAGAAGGATGGATCAACCACATTAGGACCGAACATTGTAAAAATACATTTGTATTTTTTTCTTCATTAATTATTTTCATATAGGAATGGGTAAGATATTAAATATTACAGAATAAAGACCTTATTAAGTCAAAAAAATATGACTTAGAAGAAGAAATAATAATTGGATTATCACTGATTCACTCCCATCTTAGTAATATATCCATACAACTAGGAATATCAATTGGAATTAAAGATAACTAGGTTCCATTAGAAACATTCAATGGTGATTGAATTTGAAGATGATAAACCTAAATTTAGTCATCAATAGAGGTATTACATTATTTAATGGAAAAAACATTCACAGATGTAAGAATATGATTCTAACATATATTATTTCACCAGTCATAGAAGTGAGTGATTCTATAATAGTGAGTTTTACACCACTTGGAAGAGATTCTCCCATGATGTTTGTAAATAAGAAAAATATATAAATAAATTGGAAATATGGATATGAAATCCTATAATCCTTGTCTAAAAAAGTGTACAAAAAGTTTATGGGTCATAAGATAACTAATTAAATTTGGGATAAGATTGAAAATATATAGGAAGGAAACGTAAAAATTAAGGAATCCAAACTACATATCTAGGGAGATAGATTTTAAGACATCATAATGGTTGATGATTATATGATAGATGATTATTTCACAAGAGATAATGAGATAGTCAATAATATTAGGGTATTTAGAGATCTTTATAAGATTAAATAATCATCAAGAAATTGATGAGAAATTTCACAGATAGGTTTGAACATGAGATATTGGTATTATAAGATAAATAATACCTATATCTAGAGGATTTTCATAACACACTACTTAAATTTGAGATGGGGAAAGATCCCATGTTCAATGAAAAACCCAATAATGTTATGTAATTTAAATATATTATATATCAAAATCAAAAATATAATATTTTTGAATTAATATCAAATTCAAAATATCATTATTAAAGAAATAAAGATCATGAAAAAATAATCTAACTTATTTTAGAAAACATCAGAAGGGGAAAAGGTAAATACAAAGGTATGCTTCCTCTAATGTGTTTCAATTGTATTAGAATTGTACATTTTTTAATTGATTTCCCAATGAAATAATTTAATGAAACCAAAATTTATAGGGATGAAAAATTCATTTCTAAAAGAAAATATGAAAATATAATAAACGTTAGTCTTAATAAAATGAAGTCTTAAAGAATATTTAAGAAAAAATTGATGTGAAAAGAAGAATAAGTTGAAGATTCAACTCAAAGACATGTATCAAAATATGAAAGAACCACTTAGAAACACATGAAATTCATGGATAATATTAAGAAACAAGAATTAACTTATAATAATGATGACGAGGAGTAGAGAGATACAATGAATACATGTTGAAAGTTTATCTTCAACTTGTCAAGATAAAAACACCCAACTCAAGAAAATAATAATAATAATAGAGAAGAAAAAAGAGTTAAAAATGAATATGAAATTGAGAATGATATTGTTGAGATAATTAATAATCTCAATGTGAATATTTTAGAACAAGTTACAATACTAAAATACCTCAATGAACTGGTAGCTAAAAAAGAAGAAGAGTTGAATAAGACATAGTCCATGGGTGTTAATTCTGAAAGTACCATGAATATAATGAGGGAATATTATAACAAATATATGGTTGTTTAAGTAGAATCATCCAAATATACTATTAAATCATACTAAAGAAGAAGATAACTATGTTTCACATAAATAAATATGATAGAAAAGTATGGAAATCAAACATGAAGAGTTCTCCAAATTCTGATGCTGGAAAGAATAAAGGATCTTTATTGATATGTAACTCTGAACTCTACTACTCTCAAGAGGATAAAGAAAGAAACTCTTTTTTACCTTTTCTGTTTGGTTATACCAATTTTCATGGAATTGAAGAGTATGAATTAAGGGGGGATGTATGAGTGTTGTAGTAGTTTTAAAGAAAATATGAAGAGTACATCATGGGAAAATTTAACTTCCACGATGAAGAGATACTAGAGTACATACCTTGAGGGGTATTTAAAAATAAAATCTTACAAAAGATAATTATTAAAAATAATATAAATATTCTAGATAGTTTTAAAGGTTGAATTAAAATAATATTTTTCCTATTCTTATTTTAATATAATAGGAATATTAAGGTGTAGTGTTCGTTGAACTGAAAAAGGGGGAGTAATATGTCTTGCACTTGAAATTTTTTGAGTTGATTATTATCTGAGTGTAGGTAATTAATTCCTTGAAAATATATTAAAAAAATCCTAAAAAATATAACTTCAGTTTTTGTCGCATACTAGAGAGTTATATACAACATTGATGTCAAGGTAAATCACTCTTGTTTTCTACACTAAAAATGGCTCACATAAACATAGATTTTGTTTATTTATGTATCATTTCATAGTGAGATGTGATACCACCCTTTTCTAAAAATAATAAGGATTAAATGAGTGGATTTTTCCCTTGTACATTTAAATTTTAATTTATTATAAATAACAAGGAGAAATATATAGAATTATGATTTAAAAATATCCATTGAAATCAATTACAAAGGTTGATATTAAAGATCCCAATTGGATAATGATGAACTGATTAATTAGTAGTATTTATTATGAATATATCTATGAGGAATAATGCAGATATATTGTAAATATTGGATGATGTTAAATATACCAATAAATGGAGATATTGCCTATACATACATGGGAAAGGTATGTTGTCTACCACTTGGAGTACTTTGATAAAAAAATTTATTGAAGAAGATATTTAATTCAAGTAATTTATAATATATATTATACTAGATCAATATCTAGTGATTATGAAATATTAATTCACTAGCTACAATAGTTTCCATGGGAATTTTAAGAAGTTGATGAAATGGAAAACATAAAGTGCTATGACCAAAGAGCATAAAGGCTAGCTAGAGTGTAGTGAAACCATCCTTGGAGTGCTTAGCATAGAAATTTTTCTATCAAGTAAAGAATATTAATTTTATGATTTAGTAGAATTATTGGGAATGATTTATGAAATTATAGTAAGTTATATACTAAATTTGTCCCTTGAATTGAGAATCAACAAACGCATGATAATCCTAATAGGGTTTTTTGGAATTCTATATGAGTCATTGATAGTGCATAAGAGTAGTTAAAAATATTTTCAAGGTTTATTGATATTTCAGATGAGTTTTCCACATTTAATAAAATTTATTTCAAGAAGTGTGTAACAAGTAGTTACATTTCATAAGATTCATTCTAGAGAGCACATAAGATTCAACTAGATTTTGTAAGAGTCATTTACTCATACGAAATATCATTTGATGTAAAAATAATTAAAGTATAAAATACTAAGGTTGATTTGAAATATTATTATATTAATTTCAATATAATCATTATTTTTATCTAGAATAAATATTGATTATTTTTAGAGGCAGGAAATATAGAGAAATCATAAGAGTTATTTACTCTTATGAAATGACTGTAGTCCAATTTTTTTGAAAAGTTTTAAATCATAAAGGTCCTTTTCAGAAACACTAAACTAAACAAAATTTTAATGAATTACAAAATAAAATATTCTAAAAGGAAGTTAAAATAGAAATTGGAAAATTTATTCTTTGTGACTTTAATTATCCTAATACATATGCTATTATTCTTGTTGATAAATTGAGGGGATTCACACCATAACAGATGATTCCATGTTGTGAAGGTTTTCTGCATGAATTCATAAAAATGTAGATGTTTATAATATATTTCATGTAGGATTAATAGGATAATATATCAAGTATCATATAATATCTACATGAAGATATTCATTAGTATTTTAATAAGATTAAATTATATATAAACAAGGGTATTTTTTTGACCATTTAAATGTGAAAAAATAACACTGCCAAAATTAAAGAAAGAGATTCTATATTAAAAATATTTAAAACATTATTCATGATATAGAGTGAATAAAAAGTTATTAGAAGAATATGATAAAATATTAGAGATAAAACCAATGCATAATTACTATAGAATAGATACCATTGTATCAAAGAGAGAAGAAGACATCTGCATATAGGAGAAAGAAATTCACATGTAAATGAAAAAGAATAGGAAGATAAGTTTAAATTATTTAATATCATAGTGATTTAAAGTGAGAAATACATATGATCTAAATTTTGTAAATGATATGTATGTGAGGATTTGAATAACAGGCCCAACAAACCACTTTACAAAAACACAAAGGTAGTCAAAGTCCTTTTTGTGGATTCTGTTAAAGAGATACTCTGAAGTATTTGTTAGATTCAGTATAAATAACCCATTAAAGAATATAAAAATATTTTTTAGATATATCTCACACTATAAAAATAAATTATAATAACTTTTTGGGGGAGGCATCTAGGTATTTTTGGAAGATACCCCTCTACTGTACTCACCCATGTTCAAGATTTTTAGGTGGTAGTTTGTAATTGTACTGGATTGTATTTATGAGGGAAAATATATAACTTATACTTTAGATATATATAACAAGGATCAAATACCTAAATTTTAAATGAACCCTATAAAAATACTCATTTTCATTGTTTTTTTAATTGGTTATATACAAAAAGGTAAAACATTAAGGAATGAGAGGATTGAGATGTTAATTTGTCAAATAGATTGATTTAAAATAATTAATCATAAAATTATTATCACTAATTCACCCCTATTAGTGATATATCCACACACCTTGTACTATTATAACCTAGGGTGTTCATAACTAGTTGGTTTTTATCTTTATTTCTTAAGGTGTTTCAATAGTAGTTGCATATGAATGATCGTGATTGATCAATTAAACCATCACAGTAGAATATTATACCTAGAAAGGACATAGTAAACCCATGTTTGAGAGACTTATCCTCACTCTCTTCAGGATAGTTATATTAATTATATTTGTTTAAAGATTCTATTGAGCATGTCCTTTGACTGTTAGTGTCTAAAAACCCTTTCAGAGTTATATTATTCATTAAATTCATTATACATATAATTTATCCCATTGTCTATCCTATGAAGTTTTTGTTTATTTCTAGTTTCATTTTTGACATAGTAAATCCTTGTTTTAAATGTTTTAATCATATAACACTTATTATTAAATATATAAATCCATACCTTACATGAAAAATCATCTATTAAGGTCATAAAGTAGTATCCCTCATGATGAGAGGCTATTTTAGATGAACCCCACATGTATGGATACACATATTCAATATAATTATTAACTTTATATTAATTCATTTTGAAACTAACATGTTTTTATTTTTCATATAAAAATCATCATAAAGTAGAATACTTATTAATATTATTTTATTTAACAATCCATGTTTGTTCAATTATTTTTATCCTTTGGAATATAAGTTACCAAGACATCTATAATTGTACATAGTGTTATTACTCACAAGGACATGGATTGTATTTAACTTATTTAAATATGTTTTACCATTTTAAAATAACTTCAATTAAAATGTGAAACATCATAACATTGAGAGATCCCTTGGTGATCATAATACTATAACCCTTTTAGTTAGGAATGCAGAGAGAAATGAGGCTATGTTTTAATTTAGGGAAATGTTCAGGGGAATATTTTTTATTGGTCATCCACTTTGTGATTTTACAATGTTGGAGATGATTGGGGATGATTTGGGGAGTGAAATTATATGATAGGTAGAGTATAAATGTAAATTTTATCTGTTAAAAAAATCGTTCTATGATAGGGTACTGTTACATCGGGATTTGTTTGTCAGTGGAGTTGAGGAGAAGAGTTTCCAGTAGTCATTATGACCAAAATATTTCACATTGACTCATTGGGTTATTATAAAAAATTTAGGTTACACTTTGAAAATTTTACTTTAATATTTTTAATTATTTATTGACTGGTGTGTTGTTTCGTGATGATGATTGTTATATCGTGAAGTTATTGGGTAGTTTCTGAATTAAATAGAAGGATCATATGTAGAGTTAACGAGGAGAAGTTTTGTACTATAAAGTCTTTATATTTAATCATTAAGATATAATAAATATAATTAAATAGTGATAGGTCACGATATAATCAATTTTGAATGAATTTTTACCAATATAATGGGGGGTCATAGGGGTGATTTTGTTGTGGGTTTTAGAGATATTATTAACCCAACTGCATTACATAATGACATTCTATGAAACACCAGGATTTCTCACCTAAAATTTTATTCTTAATTTAATGTTACTCTCCCTTAGTTCAATCCCTCTATCTTCTCACTAACCCTAGGCTTCCATGTGGATCACCATTAATAATATTTGTTGACCATAATGAATCTTATGTCCTTTAGATTATGTGATCATGTTATTTGAGATCTTAGGTGCCTTTCTGTCGACTTTATCTATTTTTATCTATTATTTATTCTCAAATATGTTATAATAGTTGATAAATATCAATTTTTATTATTTTTAGTGGTTTTATGGAGGATTGATATATTATAGGTTTGGTGAAATATTATTACGAGTTTATTTGTTTCCTTTGATTTTTATATTGCATCATTGAAGTTTCATTCAAGGCTGGTGATTCAAAATTTATCCTTTGAATTACTACATTAATGTGGGATTATGAATAATAATATTTTTTTGTATAAATAATAGGGTTAGTCTAATAATGACAATTTACTAGATTTCAATAAAATAAAGAAAGTCCGTAGTGATCATGTTTTAGATGTTTCTCTTATTATTTCTAGTTTATTTCTTTGATTATTACATTGAGTTTATTAGAGTTATTTGAATTTGTTTTTGAAATAAATAATCATGTTAACTAGATAATGGTAAATAAATATGGTAATAATTTTTTTGTCATAAAAGGGACCAATATTTTAATAACAACAGATAATAATTTGTTTTTGAAAGTGTGTTCCCACTATTGTGTTTTTGATAGAGTTATTGAAATTATTATTGTGGAATTGGTGGAATTTTTATGATTAGGTTGATGTGGTATAGTATTATGTGATGTTTGTACTATCATTATTGTTATAGTTCTGGTGGGAAGTTGATTTTGGTTTTATATGGTGGTGTCCTGATAATATTAAATAATTCCAAAATAAAGAAATAAAGTGAATATAATGGCAGGATAATGGGTTTTCAATTTTTAATAATATAATGGAAATAATATATGAGGTGTTAAATAACTAATTTGTGCTAAGGGAATCAATAAAAGTGAAAGTGGAAGTGGATAATATATAATTGGAAGTGTCTAGAAATTAACATGATGAATAAATTAGTGTGGTTGGAGATTGAGTAAAGTGGTTTAAAAGATTAATTATGAAATGGAATGAAGATTTTTTAGGTTAGTGGTATTATAATATTATAGGGATGATTTTTTACATGGTTAAGGGTGGTAGTAGTTAAAAATTCATGGAAATGACCTTATAACAATGAGGTGTGGCTGTGTGGTTTTTGTGGTACAAGTTGACCATATATCAAGATTATGTATTTTATGTATAAATTCATTTTAGTTTTATTATTTATTATATACCACTTAAAAAGATGGGTAATGTGATCGATGTTCATATGAGTTTATAAGTTCCGGGTGTCCCCCAATATCAAGTATGTGGGTGATATGTATGTTCAGAAGTTCCCCTTTCCGATCACTCTCTTCCAAAAGTAGTACATAATATAATGGAATGAGGTTATGGTTTATGGTTATGTGATGGTGATGTGATGATATTGAAGTTATATGATGATGAGGTGTGATATATTTATATGGTAGTTATTTGGTAATACAATGTTATATAGTATATGGATGGGGTATACAGTATCTAGATGTGGTTGTGTGGTTGTTTTTATAATTATGTTATGTAGATGTGGTTTATAAAAGGGATGGTCACACTAAAACATATGCTGTTGGAGTATGAGAGTGACTAGTCATTTATAAAATATGACATGAGAAACCATTATTGATATATATTTTTTGAATCACTATATTACTTTACTTTCATGACAATTTTGTGAATAATATTTTTTGAAGTTGGGTGGTAGTTGACCTTTGGATATGTGTCATTTTGGTTTTCTATTTATTCATAGAGGATTTAGTATGATTCATCAATATTTTCAAAAGGGGGTATAGGGAGGAAACTACTGATTATACTTGTATGCTCACCATTATCTTTTATATCCTATTTCTACAGATTGGTAGGATAGAGTTGGTGGCTAGGCTAGATCATAGTAGTATGCGGTGTGATAATTTTTTGGTGTAGTAGTTACTTCCCAATGAGATGGTTTAATTTTTGGTATTGTTTCTGGTTTATGCATGACATTACATGAATTGTGGGATCTTTGTTTTACATGAAATTATTTAATGGGTGATGATTGGTGGTTCCCTTTATATTATTCCTAGTATTATGAATTAATTACACCCTATATGTGTATTTTATACCCATTAGTACATGTCACAAATACATAACCTATTAGAGGAATTATTCATGGTATATACTCAACTTCAATACTAGACTAACAAGGGTACTAACAAGGATAGGTCATGAAATAGTTGTATAAAATCTTTTACTAATAGTTAGGATGATGTTTGAAGTAAATAATTGGAGATGAATATATTGGATTGTTAAGGAAATTGTATCATTAAAACTAAGTATTTGTTTATGGAAAGGGTGATAAACCAGGAAATAGACATGGACCTAATTACCTAACATAATACCTTAAGTGTATTGAACATACTAAAGTAAGGAGATTTTGATTGTTGATTAGAGACCTAGGTATGGTACAAGCATCATGCTTGACTATGATTGTATTTTAATTGACGAAAAATTGAAAATTAAAATGAATTTAATTAAAATTTCTTAAATTAATTCCATAAATATGGATGGGGAGTCCTTTTTTCTTATAGAGTTGGCCAGTGAAAGGAATCCTCATGTGGTTTAGGTTGTTGAGGTGCGACAAGATGCTCCCATTAACCTTTTGTGGTTCAACCTATAAGAGTATGATTCTTGAAATAAGGCACTATATTAGTTTCAATGTTAGTGAATATTGAAATATGAGGGGAATATCTATAATTAGGGGACTGAGTGGTGGTTGGAGGAGCATGGGATATATTTTTGTTTGATCCATGTGAGGAACAATCATTGGATACCTCTTTCTATTTTTTTGGGGGATCTACTCCTTAGTGGTAGATTATACTTTATAGAGATCAAGAGGTGTTATAAGAAATGTGGGATAAGTTTAACCATTAGTTCCGAGATAAATCCATTTCTTTAATGTTTTAAGAAATTTAGTGTTAACTATTTCTATCAATTAAGCATAGGAGCTTGACTGTGAAATAGAGTGTAGTGTGATTAATGAAAATTATTTTCTATTCTCATGATATTATTCTAGATTATGTGTATAGGGTGTGGAAATTTTAGGATATATTGTGTCTAGATATCCAATTATAGTAGACATTTTTACATTATTGATTCATATTAAGTTGTTAGAGAAGGATTAGGTGACATAGAAGATGCTAGCACAAAAAAGTTAGTCATGGGAATTAATTAATTAGAACTTCCAACAGATTATATCCATGGATATATGTTCTTATTTTTCCATGAAGTCAAGATTTCAGCTAGAGGGTAGTTGGTTTGATTCAACCAAAATCTCCAATACACCCTAAGATGATGGTGTGTTTGGTGGCGGGTGGTGGAATTAAGATTAATATTTTTATCTCATTTTCAACTAGATCTTGTCATAACAAAGGAAATAACACCTTGGACATATCAATTTCAAGAAAACATATTATTTAAATAATAAAAAATAGACAAAGTAACAGAAATATTTTACTTGGTTCACCACTAAGGGATACACCAAGGATAATATTTCAATGAAGTGATGATATATGAGAGGATATCACTACTGATTATAGATAATTATAAGTTTAAGAAAGTATCACTATCAATCAAAGGGTAACTACCTAATTTTATATATTCACTCACTACTTCAAGTAAGTGTTAAATTAATCACACAACACAAAGGTTGTTTATAAGAACCATCATAATGATAATATCCACCGAACATGAATGTTGTTAATGTTTCACTATATTCTTCTTTTATGATCAAAGTCTTAAATAAATGCACATCAAAATTACTCTCTTCTCTAAGAAATCTGGATAATATTTTATACTTATATTCTTTATTAACTTCTAATTATTTATATTTTTTTTGAAACAACCTTTTGAACTCCCAATAATACCCTCTTTAAAATATTCAAAGTGTCGCCTGATGACAAGGACTTAAACTCATTCATGATAAATTGAATTAATTTTCTGTTTATGTCTATTTTATGTGATCCATCCAAATTCATCAAAATCTCCAATTTTCATAAAAAACCAATACACTAAGGAATATTGAACCATGTAATGCCTAATTTGGGTTATCCATATTAGCACCAATATCTAAGATCCATGAAATAATAGCCTAATCTTCAGAAGTTTTGTAGGTGTTTTGATCTTGAAACTCAACCACAACCACACTATTTATGATGTATAAATATTAGGACTATGAAATAGTGAACATATATGTGTAATTATATTTAAAATAGATCTAATTATTATTATTTAGATAATCCCACTTTTTAAGTAGGTTGAGAGGGAACCCTCATATAACTTAGAGGCCCAAAACAATTGACCCGAAGTCCTAAATGAATACAACCATACAAATTTGACCTGAATACACTAAAAAAACCCATCCCCAGCACCTCATCAATGTATTATACTATATTAACACCTTAAAATACAACCTACTTATCTTTTCCTCATAAAAATCTTCATAGGGCCGAAACCTAGTGGCATATTTCCTTTTTCCCTCCATTATCTCATGTCTGATTAACTCTTCCTAGTGGTTTTCACTATTATGATCCCATATACTAAGGATCCCATGATATATTCTATCCAACCTACATTGATGTCCTAGAGTCATAAGTTTATAGAGTTTTAATAAATGGCCTAAAATCCCATATTTTGTGAATTGTACCATTGCTACAGTACCTGCACTACCACAGTTATTCAATACTCTTATAGTGACATTAAAAATTCAATAACTCTATTTATTAAACCTAGGTTTCATATAGTAGTAGGAGGAGTCTTTACCAGTTGGGTTATACCCCCATCCACCCTTCTAAAATGGCCACCTATATATTATTCTACATATATCAGTTCATTTCTATAAATCCTGATAATTGAAATGGCTTGTTTTATGAAAAGGCACAGTCCTGTATGCATTTTTGGTTACTCTTATATACAAAACACTTTGAAATAAACTCCCTTATAATAAAATTTTATATATTTATAAATATCTTCAAAACCACTTCTTGAATTACTATTTTGGGGCTCCCTATTTCTTATAGGAAAATTATTAATGAAAAAAATATTTCATATGCCATTGCACAATTATCTCCCTCTTTTAGACCTCATATTGGCGTTTCAATGTGTTACTATAGTTTTATGGTATATTAACTATTTCATTATGTAATTTTTAGTTATTAAATGGTTTGGGTCATGTTTTGGGAATTTTTAATAGGTTTTAAGAGATTTTTGAAGTAGTTTAGAGGGTGAACAAATAGGGGAAATCATGTGGTTTCCATAGGTATCCATGAAAAATAAAAAGGGTACATAGGGGAAAGGAACACAATTTGTGAATTATTTGGTTAAAACATGTCGTAATCATATAGTCTCATTAATATTTGGACATTAAAAATTTACACAGTTGGTGTATGGCTTGGTAAACCATATAGCCAAATCATGCAGCCTAGGGTGTAGTCCAGTAAAAACCATATAGTTGGTGCATGGTTTTCCAATACAAGAGGAAAAATTGTGTGTGTGTGTTTTAATTGGATTATAAAATTATTTTTTAAATTATTTTATTTCCCAAAACCCTTATTATCATCTTCTTGAGAAGGGATCTAAAACATTTAGCATAATTTGGGAGATTTTTGTGATTTAAATTCTTTTATAGGACGATTCCATAAAATTTTACTGAATTAGGCCTATGGAATTGTAGTTAAGAGTTCTATTTCAATTTCACCTTAATTATTTTATCTTTATATCTTATAATTAACCCTATACCAAGGTCTTCCATTCCCAAATATATGGTATAAGATGGTCTTTACTGAGAATCATCTTGTAATCCATTAGAAGAAAGGTTAGAAGATCCCAGATCTATGATATTGGGGTTTGATTCTTTGAGATAAACCTATTGTAGGTAGGTTTAATGTCTCTCACTCTACACTTTCATAGAACTTTAAGGACTTGGTTTTCATAAATAAATTGTAATATTTTTCTATTGAAAATCTAGGATCATATTCTTGTTTATCGATATAAAAAACTATGGGTTGTGGGTGACACCCACATTGTGTTTGAAAAAATGAATACAATGTAATTTATTTTTGAATAAATGTTTATGTGTTTCAGAACATGGAATTACATGATGGAATATATTCATAATGCATACATGTTCCTTTTTGAATTCATACTTGGCTTCCAAGAGGATTCGAGAGACTCTATATTATACCACCATGTGAATACATGTTTCTAGAGCTATGTATTCTAATCATGAGTTTGGGTATTTAGTGGACATATTAGATGGGAATACATTTGTTGGAAACTTGTATGTGTGTTTTTTTCTTGATTTTGATGTCCTTTTTGGTGTGTCTTACTATCATTGTTTATATATATATATCTCAAATTCTTAGTCGTGATACTCTCCTTAGTTATTAGATATTTATATTTATTATTGTGGGATAAATTATTTTGGTTCAAGTGGTGTGAGATGGGAGTATTTGGGATTTACTACTATATTGTACACTCACCCCCTATATATGCACCATTGTGTGTATACTGAGGATATTTATCATGTTAAAATTAAGGGTAAAATCTTCTACTTTTCTATAAGAGAATCTTGATGTAGTGATCATATTCAATGGATGGGTTTTTTTAGAGATGGTTATGTCATAAAGTTGGTGAGGGTGCCACATCAGTTCCATAATATATATTTTGCTTTTGCTTTTGAAAACATGTGGAATATTATTGACTACTGTGACTCTGATTGTGGTGTTTTTATATTTTATTAGTTGTGTCAACATTTTTATCATGAATCATATTTATAACATCATATTTTTTTGGTTGTATATTTTATTTTTTATAGGTAATGGAAAATAATCCCCCAATGATTTGGTGTTTATTTTGGCATTTATTTATAGCCTTTGGTGTCCAATTTATTTCACCTAGTTAAAGGTTCCAGGCGAAGTGGAAGCGCAGGATGGGCATGTACCCAACTTTTCAAATTTCCATGATCGATGGTTAATCTAGGATCAGTACAATCATAAACCCCAGTATCCATGAAATTGAATCAAAGATAAAAGAAAAAGGAGGGAACCTAGAACCGAGAAGGGAGGATCAACATATTTTGTTTATAATTAATTTCATTAAATTAAATTATTACATTCAAGGTGATTCTTTCTTCATTGATGCATTCAACCACAAGTCTGAGGTGAGGCTTCATTGCGATGTAGAATCCAAGTATATGATTCCTCTAATGGTGATCCACACATTCTCTACGTATCTCTAGAAGTTTCCAAAGAAGTCTCCGGGTGCTAGCACGTAAGTGTCTTTTTCTTGCGATGTCCACCATTGGTCGCCTTGAGAATTGCTTCCAAAGCATTCTATTAGATCAGGTGGAGGAGGATCTCTCTCATTCTTAAGATCATTTTCAGAGAGGGAAGAGTTCTCTAGGCTCAAGAGCTTTTCCCCAAGGATGTTGGGAACACACCCATTGGCTAGCCAATGGAATGACCCCTTGGATAGTTAGAGAATATTAACAAAATGAGGAATTTAATTCACCAGGTAATAATAAATAATTAGTACAAGTTCCATTACTTATTTTATTATTCCATGTGAACCCCCCTATCAAATAATAATAGCAATGCTATTATTTCCGTGACATGTGCTTAACTTGAACATTATATTCAAATATTATTTAACTAAATAATATTTAATATTATTTCTCACTGGACCCAGAACTTGGTCCACCAATACTCATCAATATTTACTAGGATAGGAATAATGGTTATTTATTTATTAAATAAATATAACTCCATTATTCGCTGATAAATATATATTCTGTCTACAATATATTCTCTCGAATAACTAGCGATGAAATAAATGTGATAAGGCATACTTGAATGATTTTTCAACCACAACTGGGAATAATATTTATTCAACTTGTTAAATAATAAATTATTCAATTGATATTATGTATACACTTAGTGTGGGACCCTCTAGGACTCTTTTTCATTGGCATTAGGCGGGCATATCTAAAGTCTAAGATTACAGTCTAGAAACAGATCAAGGCACCTCAGAGAAAGAAGTTTATGTCACAACGATATGTCACCTCATACGAATGATTACCATGTAGTATAATCCCTTTGTCTCGATATTTCCAATCATGCGGGTTGCATGCAGGTTCCATCAACCCATGTGCTAAATCTCATATTCTTTGAAATCCCAGAATTGATCTTGCCTAGAGAACACCAAGGCCATGGATTTAGTTAGTCGATATCAATCCCTTCAAAGGGTTTGATATATCTACTTCCATAGAAGTGACAAATATTTTCTCACATTACTCATTAATACAGTATGACTCATGATGCACCCAACATATCCTACCTCACCGTGAACATTTTTCGCCATTGTTTTCATCAATACATCTAATTTCATGAGTCATAATACCCATTAATAATAATCATAATGTCTGTGGACCAATAAACATGTATGCATATCAGAGCATCCAATGAAACTTATAAATGTGTATTTCATACTAGAGGGTCTTGTTCTCATAACATCCTCCTAGATATTACCAAGGGTGCACACCATGAGAAGGTGCCTCAAAGTTTCCTGAGTCCCCACCCCTGATAGCCTATATCATTTGTGCCCCTTAAAATTATATCATTCAAACAGTGAACATATATTCAAGAATAGTGTCATGGCACTTCCGGGTTATCACCCTTGCACGAATCCGCTGTGACCTTTTAGTGCGACAACTATTCTTAGGACATTATCACATACTCTATCACGTAGAAGAACAATCATGATGTGATAATGAGTTTATTAATATTCATATAATGAATACAGGTTTATTATAAAGTACAAAGAAGTTGGTTTCTTGGGCACCAACTCCAACAGAATCCCACTTTCACTAGAGCCAACTGCTAACAACATTCTGTCTTCTAGATGTCATATGATATTTATTATTCTACTAAGATAAGCCTTTAGTCAAGGGGTCCACCACATTATCTTCTATAGACACTCTTCTCACTACAAATTCACCCCTTTGCTAAAAATACCTCAAGAGGTGATACTTTTGGAGTATGTTATTTGTCCGTTTATGTAACCTTGAATTCTTTTCAAGAGACAATGCTACTATATTATCACAATACAATGTAATTGGATCCTTTATACTAGGTACCATATCAATCTTCTGGAAACATTTCCGAATCGATACGGCTTCCTTGGATGCATCAGAAGCTCCTATATATTCAGAATTCACTGTAGAATCAACGAAAACTGGCTTGTTTGAACTCTTCCAGCTCATAGATCCTCTGTTCAGATAGAAAAAATATTCTAATTATGACTTCAGATCATTCTAGTATTTCTAAAAACCAGAACCATCATACCCTCAGATGAAAAGATCCTCGTCTCCTCCAAACACCAGGAACATATCTTTAGTTCTTATTAGATACTTAAGGATAATATTGACATCAGTCCAATGTTGTTCTCCTAGACCTTCTTGATATCTACCTACCTTTCTTAGTATATAAGAAACATCAAGTCTAGTACATAACATGAAATACATGATAGATCTTATCACTGAATCATATGTAATCTTACTCATCCTATCTTTTTCATGTTGTTTCTGGAGACACATTTTATTAGAATGATTTATACCATGTGACAATGGAACCAATCCCCTATGGAATTGTTCCATGCTAAATCTCTTTACTATCTAGTAAATGTATGTACTTTGAATTACCCCAAGTAGACTATTGGATATATTACAAATGATCTTGGTCCCTATAATATAGGCTACTTCGCCTAAGTACTTCATGGAGAAGCACTTGTTCAATCAGTCCTTGAATGACTGCAAGACTGGTATATCATTTCCAACAAGAAATATGTCATCAATATACACTATTAGGATAATTACCACATTCCCCTTAAACCATTTGTAAATACATAGCTCACATTCATTCTTAATGAAACCAAAATATATTATAGCTTTATCGAATCAGATGTTCCATGATCTGGATGATTTCTTTAATCCATAAATGAATCTCTACAACTTTCATACCCTTTTCACATCACCTCGTGTCACAAAACCTTCTAGTTGTGTTATATTGACATCTTTCTGAAGGTTCCTAGGAATTAAATTTTGACATTCATATGCCAAATCTCATAGTCATGGAAAGCTGTTATAGCAAGTATGATTCTTATGGAATTAAACAAGGAAAATAGAAAAAATGTTTCATCATATTCAATTCCTAAATGATGTTTAAAACATTTATCCACTATAATTTTTTAATCGGTACTAACTTGAACTTCCATGACCTGGTTCTTCTTCAATACACATTTACACCAAATAGGATTTACATCAATTGGAGCATCGACCAGAACCCATACTTGGTTCTGATACATGGAATCCATCCCAGAATTCATAACATATATCAATCTTGTAGCTTCTGAGTTCTCTACTACTTCCTTTTAGAATAGAGGTTCATCATTGTCTAATAATAATGATTCACCATCCTCAGTGATAAGGAAACCATATCTCTCTAGTTACCTTACCTCCCTTGTACTCCTCCATGGTACTTGTGTTTCAAGAACTACCTCTTCAATGGGGACCAGTGGATCTTGTTCCTCTACCAAATCATGTGTATCATGAGCATCAACTTCATCAAAGTCAATCTTTATCCTACTATCCTTTTTGAGGATGTGCTACCTCTCAAAAAATATGACATATCTGGAAACAACAACTTTTTTGTCCGAGGGGTTGTATATGTAGTATCCCTTTGTTTCCTTGGGATACCCAATAAAGATACACTTTGTGCCCTAGGGTGCTACATTTTTTCCTGATAAATACTTAACAAATGCCTCACATCCCCCTACATGTGTATGTGATGAAGTGGGTTTCTTTCCACTCCATACCTTGAAGGTAATCTAATTTTTTCCCTTAGTTGGTATTTGGTTTAATGTGTTTGTCACAGTTTGTAATGCATGTACCCAAAAGGATAATGTAATATCTATATGAATCATCATCAACATTACCATGTCCAATAGGGTTCATTTCCTCCTTTCACTAACACCATTACACTATGGTGTAAAATGTGGAGTGAGTTGAGATAGAATCCCAGAATCCCATAAAAGGTCTATGAACTGTTGGTTAGGATATTTTCCACATCAATCTGATCAAAGCTTCTTTATCTTATTACCAATATTATTCTCTACTTCTTTATTGAACTCCATGAATTTCTCAAAGGACTTGGACTTATAACTCATTATGTAAACATATCCATATATACTCAAATCATTACTAAAAGTAATGAATTAAGAATATACTCTTCTAGATTCTATTGGAAATGGTACACATACATCAGTGCATACCAATCCTAGAAGATTTGTGGCCCTTTCACCCTATCCACCAAATGGTGGTTTTTCCATTTTCCCTTATAAACAAGCATGACATCTATAAAGTGGTTTTAGCTTGGAAGAGTCTAAATAACCATATTGATAGATCTTTTTCAGGCGCTTCTCATTTACAAGACCAAGGTAGTGATGCCACCACTGGGTGTTGTATGAGTCATGTGAACTTGGTTCATTATCAATTAACAACACTTAGTTCTCATAATTTAATATATATAGAACATTATTTAAATGTTCTATATGATAACATATGTTGTCCTTATAAAATTAACAACATTTCTTTCTATACTGTAAAATAAATCCATCTGTATCTAAACTCGATATTGAAATTATGTTCTTGGTAACAATAGGTACATAATAACAGCCATGTAAAACCAAAATTATTCTCGTCAGCAATGTGATGTGGTAGTCACCCATAGAAAGAGTTTCCAACCTCACACCACTATTAACTCATAGATAGACCTATCCTCTAGAAATTTTCTACAATATACTTGGTTCATGCATTTGAATACATATGTGATCCCCATTAGATACATCTAATACCCAATGTGTAGAAATGGAAATATTGCACTCGACAACGAACTCACATTTGGATTCCCCTTTCCTATAGGTGTAGTTCCTCTTCTAGTGGTCCAGCTTTCCACATGCAAAGAATAAAGCCTCCTTTTCCTTGCTGTACCTCTAGATCTTTTTCTTCTGGGCGGACGATGCTCAGAGGATTTAGATTTTTTATAAATATTAGGCCTCTTTGCATTTTCCTTCAAATTTCTATTCACTATATGGACTATGGGGTTTTCACTCCCCATGTCCTTATCCACTTGGAAAAATTAGGGTAAGAAGCTCTGATAGACTCTTCTCATTATTTATCATATTATAATTGAAATTAAAACTAGAGAAGTCATGGGTAGTGATGATAGTATGAGATCAGTATGCAACTCATCTGGGAATTTAATCCCTATGATGTCCAGATTCTCAATATGGCTAATAACATTGACTACATGTGGTCCAGCTGGTGTAGACTCTCCAAGATCAGTAGTGAACAAATAATTACAAATCTCATACCTCTCATGTATCAGATTCTCTTGATAGAGACCCCGATGGTGAGACATAATGCTATAAACATACATTTTCTCATGTTACTTCAAGAGATCATTGGTCATGGATGATGTCATGAGGAACTAAAAATATATAGCATCTTTTATATGTTTATCGTACACATAGAGTTCATCATAACTTTCCCCATTTCTAGGTGCAACTAATAAAGGCTCTTCCAGTACATAAAGTTTCCTCTCATGGTGAAGGATAACCTGAAGGTGGATTTTCCACTCTTGGAAATTAGTATCAGTGAGAAGTTTTTCCTTATTGAGAATGGATCACAATGATATGTTTGATTTAAATTTTGATTTTGTTTATACAAATATGATGACTAGAGTTTTATTACTTTATCTTGATAAAGACAGACAAATAAATAAATTTTTATCTATTAGTCTCCCATTATTTTTTCGAAACCCAATAGCCCTCACCATTGGCTTCAAAATATCCTGTTTCTTGGACATTCTAGCAGCAAGGATCCATATTTCCCTTCACATTACCCCAAATAGGGTTATTAATGAAACATTAAAGGTTTTAGGTAGGCATTTCAAATGAAAACTGCATTAATTCATAGCTCCTTGATCTGTTGAGTGGACTCCCCAATCGAAAAATCTTTAATTTTAGGATTTCCTCAACCTTTGCCTCTCAGTTGAACCATGTCCTACTAGGGAAGTAAAAAATTGATGTAAAATAATTCAACCCAGAACCTCAAATTAGAATTCCTCAATAATTGAAATAACCCCATTTAGGGTTGGTCAAGCACTTTGAACTATGATTTGATTCTAACCGAAGTAATGGAAAGCTATACTGAATTAATAATTAATTGAGGGATTTTATCATTTATGCATAAATTTTCACTTATTATCTTTACACATGATTGTTAATATTAAGTGGGATATAATTAAGTGATTAACTATGTATAGATAATATTTGTCCATAATTTGTTTTATTTTAGGTCCATCTTGTTTACTTGTTAGTTTATTAATTATGTGATCGCATAAAACATCCATAATGAATTACCATACAACTGACAAAAATAAATAAAGGGTATGATCATGAGATTTACTATTGGTTAGTTTATCTATATTTTGATAAACTAACCTTGAATTAGGGGAGAAACATCTTGGACCATTTAAGGTTGGTGTTTACAGATTTCTACCTGTCCACATTTGTATCTCCTTGGATTGGTATTACCTCGGCTCCTAACATGAACCACATCCACTATCTAGGGAGCTCTATCCATTAAATATGCTTTTAACTTAAATACAGGTAAGGTGTAAAAGGGGTCTTACATAAAAGAAACCATGGGCACACATGAACAACATATTATTGAGGAGAAGGCATGCGTGCAAACAATATTTATTTAATAAATAAATTAAATGGGAACCAATCACATACAAAGGTCTAGTCTAGGTTATGATCATCTAGATACATGTAATAAATTACACATTTAATAAAATGAGCATTTAATTATTTAATCATTCTTATTAATATAAATTATTCTCAAATCGATTAATCATTAACTTTAATTAATCAATCCTTCTTATCTTATTATTTTTCTAAATTTCCTTGAGATTTTCATCCACAAGCTTGTATATAACTTGTACCTTGGAGGTAACCCAATGAATACCCATCCAAAACTACCCATCATGTATTATAATTTTATAAAATTTATTCTTTGTGATATGTTTCATGCATGTATAATTATAATTATAATACAACTCATACATGATGTGCAGATCTTTGAACATTACACAGATACTAATTAAGCATTTATATATATTTATATATATCAAACACGTATCACATGTTTTGTCTTAGCTTTAGACCCACATGAAGGTACATGTGTCAAGGGTTAAAGAATATAATAATAAATTTTTAAATTTATGTAATCTGGAAAATGTAAATGACGTGTAGATCCGACTACATAGCATGTACCCTCTTTATCATCCATATGAAGTACAGACCTAGGGAAATGGTGTGTGAGATGTACTTAGGAAATCTTCAGAGTACAAGGTGTGTACAATGGTCCACACACCATGTTGAATCCACATTACATGGTCACAAGCTGGGAAATCCATTTATGGGAAACATGAATTGAACGTGACCTGAAGGGACTACACGCCATGTCTAGTGGGCCACATGGTGTGTAGTCCGGATGACCATGCACTAGTCTATCTTGGTCAACAGGTGATGTAAGAATTAACTACACCATGTGTCATTAATGCACATGGATTGAGTAATTTCCGAATTACTCCTGATACACTGAACAGAACTACATGATGTGTGATCAAGATTATATGTCGTGTATGGTAGATGACATGACATGTAACTTAGAATACATGGGGTGTACTGTCTTGTTACCAGGACAGAATCATCAAATCCTCCTGATGAGATGTTTTATTTAATTTTATTCATAAAATTATTCATTTCTATTAGACCTTCTAAAAATGAATGAGTAAGAATAGATCTTGAAATTGATATTACAATAATAATTTAACATGAATTGAAAAACAAAATTATTAAAGTGTCAATCATCAAAGAATTATTTAAATAATTATAAACAAAAATATGAACTGCTTTGATACCACTTGAAGGTTTTAGGCCCAGTGGAAGCGCATAATGGGCGTGCAACCAAATTTGAAAATTTCCATGATTTATTATTAATTCAGGATCAATGAGATGATAAATGCCAATATCCACAGAATTGAATCAAAGATAAAATAAAAAGGAGATAACCTGAAACCGAGGAGAGAGGATCAACACATTTTTTTTATAATTAATTAAATTAAATTAAATAATTACCTCCAAGGAAATTCTTTCTTCATTGATGCATTCAACCAGGGGTCCGAGGTGAGGCTTTGTTGCGATGTAAAATCCAAGGATAGACACATGCTCCATGTATATATGGACGTCACCGAAGGGGTGTTCGGGTGATCGCATGGAATATCCTTTCTATTGTGATTTCCATGTTTGATCACCTTGAGAATCACTTCCAAAGAGTTCTCTAAGATCCAGTAGAAGTGGTTCTCTCTTGTTATATAGAGAGTTCTTGGAGTGGGAAGAGTTTTCTAGGATCGAGTGGTTTTCTCCAAGGATGTTGTGCACACACCCATTGGTTACCAGGTGGAATGAACCCTTGGCTAATTAGAGAATAATAACATAATGAGTAATTTCATTCACCAGGTAATAATAATTAATTATCACAAGTGATGTTACTTATTTTATTATTCTATTTGAAACCCAATGTCAAATAATAATAGTAATGCTATTATTTCCATGACATGTGATTAACTTTCACATTATATTTAAATATTATTTTACCAAATAATATTTAATATTATTTATCACTGGAACCATAACATAGTACTCCAATACTCATCAATATTTATCGGTCCTTGAATAATGACTATTTATGTATTAAACAAATATATCTGCATTATTTGCTGATGAATAAATATTCCATCCTAAATATATTCTCTCGAATAACTAGCGATGAAATAAATTTGATAATACATACTTGAAAATTTATTAAACCACAACTGGGAATAATATTTTTTCAATTTTTTAAATAATAAATTATTTAAATCAAATATTGGATACACTTAGTGTGTGACCCTCTAGGTCTCTTTCTTGTTGGCATTAGGCTGGCTTGCCTAAATTCCAAGATTAATATCTAGCAACATGTCAAGGAACCCAAGAGAAAGAAGTTTATGTCACAATGACATGTCACCTCATATGAACACTTACCATGTAATATAATCCCTTTTTCCTGATATCCCCAATCAAGATGGTAGCATGAAAGTGCCATCAACCCATGGGATCGATTTGTAATTTTTTTACTTCTCAGAATTGAACTTTCATAGATAACA
Source organism: Viscum album (assembly GCA_963277665.1). NCBI lineage: Eukaryota > Viridiplantae > Streptophyta > Magnoliopsida > Santalales > Viscaceae > Viscum > Viscum album. The sequence goes on along the minus strand of OY728126.1, from coordinate 793,215,255 downwards.
CCATGGACATGGATTTAGTTAGGCTATAAAATTTACATTAAAGGGTCTAAGATATCTACTTCTATATAAGTGATAAATTCTTTCTCTCATTATTCATTAATGCAATATTAATCATGATACACCTAACATATCCTACCTCATCGTAAAAATATGGAATCATATTTTTCATCAATACATCTAAGTGCGTGAGTCATAATACCCATTAATAATAGTCTTAATGTATAAGGACCAATACACATGTCTGAATATAGGAACATCTAATGAAACTTATTAATGTGGATTTCTTACTGGTGGGTCTTGTTCTCATAATTTCCTCCTGGATATTACTAATGGCACACACCATGAGAAGGTGCCTCAAAGTTTGATGAATCCCCACCCTTGATAGCCTGTATCATTTGTGTCCCTTAAAATGATATCATATTGTCATAGAACATATATTCAAGAATAGTTTCATGTCACTTTTAGTTTCTTATCATAGCAGGGATCCACTATGACCTTTTAGAGTGACAAGTATTCTTAGGACATTATCACATACTATGTAACGTAGAAGAATAATCATGATGTGATAAGAAGTTTATTAATATTAATCTAATGAATATATGTTTCTCATAAAGTATAAAGAAGTTGGTTTCTATGGAACCAAATCTAACATACTCCCACTTTCACTAGATACAATAGGTAAAAAAATTCAGTCCACTAGCTCTCACATGATATTAATGCTTCTGCTGAGATAGGACTTTAGTCAAGGGGTCTGCCACGTTCACTTAATTCCTTGAAGCTTTTTAAAACCTTTAGCGATTAGCCTTGCTTTATAGGTACTCACTTGACATTCCATGTCCAGTTTCTTCTTGAATACCCATTTACACCCAAGAGTATTTACATCAATTGGCACATCGAGTAGAACCTAGACTTGGCTCTGATACATGGAATCCATCTCAAAATTTATAGCTTCTAGCCATCTTGTAGATTATGAGCACTCTACTACTTCCTTATAGGAGAGAGGTTCATAATTTTCCAATAATATTGAGTCACAATCCTTAGTGATAAGGAAACCATATCTCTCTGGTTCTCTTACTTATCTTGTACTCCTACACAATACTTGCGTTTTAGGAACTACCTATTCCATAGGGACATATGGAACTTGTTCCTATACCAACTTCTGTGTAAATTGAGCATCAACTTCCGTGAAGTCAATATTTCTCCCAAAATCATATTTGAGGATGTTCTCCCTCTGAAGAAATATGTCCTATCTATAAATAGTCACTTTCTTGTCTGAGGGTTTGTATAGGTAGTATCCCTTTGTTTCCTTTTGATACCCTATAAAGATACAATTCATTCCCTAAGGTGATAGTTGGTTTCCTAATAAATCCTTAAGAAATGCCTCGCATCCCTATACACATGTATGTGACAAAGTGGGTTTCTTTCCCCTCCATAGCTCAAAGGGAATCCCATTTTCCACCATAGTTGGTACTTAGTTTAATGTGTATGCATCAGTTTGAAATGCATATCCCCAAAAAGATAATGGAAGATTTGCATGACTCATCATCAACCTTACCATATCCAACATGGTATGGTTCCTCCTTTCACTAACACCATTTCACTATGGTGTATAAGGTGGAGTGAGTTGAGATAGAATCCAAGACTCTCATAAAATGTCGATGAACTCTTGGTTAAGATATTCTATACCTTTATCTAATCAAAGTTTCTTTATCTTCTTACCAAGATGATTATATACTTCATTCTTGAAATACTTGAATTTCTCAAAGGACTCAGACTTGTACCTCATTATGTATACATTTCCATATCTACTCAAGTCATCATTAAAAGTAATGACGTATGAATATCCACCTCTATCTTATTCTAGAAATGGTCCATACACATCAATGTGTATTGATATTAAAATATCTATGACCCCTTCACCCTTTCTTCTAAATGGTGGTTTGGTAATTTTCCCTTGTAAACAAGCATTACATATATCAAGTAGTTTTAGCTCGGAAGAGTCTAAATAATCATATTGATAGAGCTCTGCCAGGCGATTCTCATTTACATGACCAAGGTTGTGATGCCACAACTGGGTGTTGTATAAGTCATGTGAACTTGGTTCCTAATCAATTTCCAACACTTGGTACTCATAATTTAAAACATACAGACCATTAGTCAAATATCCCATACCATAACATATTTTTTCCTTATAAAAGTAATAACACTTATTTCCAAACTTTTAAATAAATTCATCTATATCTAAACTCAATACATAAATTATGTTCTTGGTAACACTAGGTATATAACAATATCCATGTAAAACCAAAATAATTCCTGTAGGAAATGTGAGGTGGTAGTAACTAATGGAAGTATTAGCCAACCTCACACCAATGGAAGCTCGCATATCCACCTATCCTTTGGAAATTTTTTGGAATCTAGTTGGTCCTTGCATTTAAATACAAATATGACCCCCATAAGAAATATCTAATACCAACTTTTTAGAAATGGAAATATTTCACTCGATAATGAATGCACCTTTGGCTCCCCCTTGACTATGGGTGCAGTTCCTCTTCTAGTGGCCCAACTTGACACATGAGAAGCATAATGCCTCCTTTTCCTTACCATGCCTCTAGATCTTCTTCTTCTTGGTCAGATGGTTCTTAGAGGATCTAGATTGTCTATAAATATTAATCCTATTTACCTTATCCTTACTCTTACTATTCACTATATAGACTGTGGGTTTTTCACACCCCATGTACTTATCCACTTAGAGAATTAGTGTAAGAAGATCTGATAGAATCTTCTTATTATTTCTCATATTATAATTCAAAATAAAACTAGAGAAGGTCTTGGACAATGATGATAGTATGAGATTTGAATGAAAATCATTTGGGAATTTAATACCTAAGATGTCCTGATGCTCAATGTAGCCAATAAGCTTGAATACATGTAGTCTAGCTAGCATAGACTCTCCAAGATTAGTAGTGAACAAAGCATTGGAGATCTCACACCTCTACTGTCTCACCTTCCATTGATAGAGATCATGAAGGTGAGGCAACACGCTATAAACATCCATTTACTCATATTGCTTTAAGATATCATTGGTCATTGATGATAGTATGAGGCAATGAACATCCATAGCATCATTCAAATTTTTCTCGTATATAGACAGTTCCTCATCACTCCCCTCATTTCTAGGAGCAACTAGTAAAGGCTCTTCCAACACATAAAGTTTCCTGTCATGGTGAAGGATAACCCGAAGATGCCTTTTCCACTCATAGAGATTAGTGTCAGTGAGAAGGCTTTCCTTATAGAGTATGGATTGTAATGATATGTTTGATTTCATTTTTGATGATGTTTCTACAAATAATATAAACATAGTTTTATTACTTTATCATGATAAATATATAAAAATAAATAAATAAATATATATTAGTCTCTCACTATTTTGTTGAAACCTAATAGACCTCACCATTGGCTTCAAAATATCATGTTTCTTGGACATTCTGGCAGCAATGATCTATATTTCCCTTCACATTACCCCAACTAGGGTTTTTCAAGAAACTTGAAAGGATTTAGGTTGGCATTAAAAATGACATATGTGTTAATTCACAAATCCTTGATCTGTTGAGTGGAATCCCCAATCCTGAAATCCTTAATTTTTGGATTTCCTCAACCTTGGCCTCTCAGTTGCAACATGTCCTACCAGGGAATTCAACCCTTGATGTAAACTAAGTTAACATAACCCAAAAACTTAAATTAAAATTCCCTAATAATTGAAATAACCCCAACTAGGGTTGTTCAAGCACTTTGAACTATGGTTTGATTCTAACCGAAGTAATGGAAGGCTATACCAACTTAATATTTAATTGAAGGACTTTGTCCTTTATGGATAAATTACCACTTATTATCTTTTCACATGATTTTTAATATTATGTGGTATAAAATTAAGTTATTAACCTTGTATATATAATATTTACAAATAATAAATTTTATTTTAGTTCCATATTGTATTCTTTTTAGTTAATTAATTATATGATTGCGTCAAACGTCCATAATAAATAACCATACAACTGACAGAAATAAATAAAGGGTATGATCATGAGATTTACTATTGGTTATTTTATCTAATGGTGGATAAAATTACCCTGACCTAGGGTAGAAACACCTTGAACCATTTAAGGTTTGTATTTACAACTTTCCACATGTCCACATTTGTATCTCCTTGGATTAGTTTCAGCTCAGATCCTTACTTGAACCACCTTCACTAGCTTAGTAGCTCCATCCATTACATATGCTCTTAAATCACACACATGTGAGGGGTGAAATGGAGTTTACATAAAATAATCCATGGGAACACATGCCCTACATATTAATGAGGATAAGGAACCCATGCCAACAATATTTATTTAATAAATAATTTAAAAAGGAACCAATCACATACAATGTTCTATTCTAGCTCATGATCATCTAGATACATGTAACGAATTACACATTTAATAAAAATAGTGTTAAATTATTTAATCATTATTATTAAGATAAATTATGCTCCAATCGATTAATCGTTATCTTTAATTAATCATTCTTTTTTATCTTAAAACTTTTCTGAATTTATTTGAGATTATCATCCATAACTTTTTACATAACTTGTACCTTGGAGGAAACCTAGTGAATACCCATCCAAAACTACCTAGTATGTATTATACTTGTATACACTTTATTCTTTGTGACATATAGTATGCACACATAATTATAATTGAAATACAACTCATACATTATGTGTAGATATTTTAAAATTACACAAATAATAACTAAACATATATATATATGTATATCAAAAACCTATCACATGTTGTTTCCTGGATTTAAACCCACATGAAGGTATATATCTTAAGGATTACATAATATAATAATAAATTTTTAAATCTGCATAATCTGGAAAAAGTACACGACATGTAGATCTGACTACACGGAGTATACCCTCCTCACCATCCATTCAAAGTACACATTTGGGGAAATGACATGTGAGGTGTACTTTAGAAATCTTCAGAGTAAAAGGTGTGTCCAGTGGGCCATATTCTGTGTCGACTTCGTGTTACATGGTCACCAACTAGGCAAACCCTGTATGGGATACATGACTTAACCTTGACCCAAAGGGACTACACACCATGTCTAGTGGGCCTAATGACATGTAGTCCAGATGAACATTCACCAGTCTGTCTTGGTCATCATGTGGTGTAATAATTAACTACATTGTGAGTCATTAATGTACACAACTTGAGTAATTGATGAATTACTCCCGATGCACTGAAAAAAACTACAAAGTGTGTGATCTAGATAATACGGCATGCATGGAAGATGAAACGATGTGTAACTCTGAAGATATAACATGTACTGTCATGTTACATGGATAGAATCATTGGCGCATCCTGATGAGATCCTTGATTTAATTGTAATCATAAAGTTATTCGTTTCTATTAGATCAGCAATAAAGGAAAGAGGAAGAATATATCTCAAAATTCAGATTAAAAGAATGATTAAACATGAATTGAAAAAATAAATTATTAAAGCGTAAATCATAAATTAATTATTTAAATAGTTATTAACAAAAATATGACCCACTCTGATACCACTTGAAGGTTTCGGGTGCAGTAGAAGCACAGGATGGTCGTGTACCCAACATTGAAAATTTCCATAATCAATAATTAATCTGGGATCAATACGAGGATAAATTTCAGTATCCATGAAATTGAATCAAAGATAAAAGACAAAGGAGAGAACCCATAACCAATAATATAGGATTGATATATTTTGTTTATAATTAATTTAATTAAAATAAAAAATTACCACCAAGGTGATTCTTTCTCCATTGATGCATTCGACCACAAGTTCGAGGTGCGGCTTCGTTGTGATGTAGAATAAAAGGATAGGATTCATCTAGCGGTGATCAACATGTGTTCCACATATCTCTGGGCATTGCTAGTGGAGTATCTGGGTGCTAAAACAGAAGATCCTTTTTCTTGGGATGTCCACCTTTGATCACCTAGAGAATAGCTTCCAAAGCATTCTCCTAGATCCGGTGGTGGAGGATATCTCTCGTTCTTGAGAGTGTTCTTGGATAGGGAAGAGTTATCTAGGATTGAAAGATCTTCTCTAAGGATGTCGTGCACATATCCATTGGTTATCTGGGGGAATAACCCCTTGTCTAATTAGAGAATAATAACATAATTGGAAATTTAATTCACAAGGTAATAATAAATAACTAGCACAAGTGTCGTTACTTATTTTAGTATTCTATTTGAAACTCCATGTCAAATAATAATAGTAATGCTATTATTTCCATGACATGTGGTTAACTTTTAAGTTATATTTAAATAATATTTAACCAAATAATATTTAATATTATTTCTCACTGGAACCATAACTTTTTCCGCTATCCCTCTTTAATATCTATCGGGCCTTGAATAATGACTATTTATTTATTAAATAAATATTTATAAATTATTTGCTGATAAATAAATATTATATCCACAATATATTCTCTATAATAACTAGAAAAAAATAAATGTGATAAGGAGTACTAGAATTATTATTAAATAAACCGAGAATAATATTTATTCAACTTTTTAAACAATAAATTATTTAACTGAGATACTGACTACACTTAGTGTGTGACCCTATGGGCCTATTTTTCATTGGCATTAGGAAAGATTTACTAAAGTCCAATATTACCATCTAGCAATGGGTCAAGGCACCCAAGAGAATGAATTTGATATCACAATGACATGTCACCTCATACAAACGCTTACTGTGTAATATAATCACTTTTTACTGATAACACCAATCAAGAGGGTTGCATGAAAGTGCCATTGACCCATGTGCTCAATTTCTAATTCTTTTAATTCCCAAAATTGAACTTTCCTAGAGAACATCATGGTCATGGATTTAGTTAGGATATATAATTTCCATCAAAGGCCCTGAAATATCTACTTTTGTAGAAGTGGAAAATCCTTTATTGCATTATTAATTAATATAGTATTACTTGTGACTCACCTAACATATCCTACCTCTCCCTTAACATCAATCCTCATGGTTTTTGTCAATAAATCTAAGAGTTCAAGTCATAATACCCATTAAAAATAATATTAAAGTCTAAGTACCAATACACACATCCGTAGATAGGAACATCCAATTAAACTTTTGAATGTGGATTTCCTACTGGTTGCTCTTGTTCTCATAAATACTCTTAAATACTACCAAGGGAACACACCATGAGAAGGTTCCAAAAAGTTTCATGAGTCCCCACCCCTGATAGCCTATATCATTATTGTCCCTCCAAATGATATCATCCGACCATAGAACATATATTCAATAATAGTGTCATGGCCCTTCAAGGTTCTCATCATAACATGGATCTGTTGTGACCTTTTAGTGTGACCACTATTCTTAGGACATTATCACGTACTATGTCACAAAAAAGAACAAACATGATATGATAAGGATTTTATTAATATTCATCCAATTAATATAGGTTAATTATAAAGTACAAAGAAGCTGGTTTCTAGGAAACCAACTCCAACACTAATGTTACTAGAATCTCAGTATTTCCTAAGCCAATGGGTTTGAGTTGGGGTTTTATAAATGATATCATTTCTGTATATTCTATCAACTGTGATGGATGACATGAAAATAAGATGTCTCAATTATTTAAATATTAAGTATAAAAAGTCTTTTCTAACCTATTTATACCGAACCTCAAGTTACTTGGGTGGTTTGTGTATTAAAATATTTGTTAATAACTTATAGGTGTATCATCATCTCATCATTATAAGTTTAACTAATGAGAGTTTAGTATCATGCAGTAGTAAATAGAATTCAAACTAAGAAATCATCATTCATATTCTATTTTATGATCTTGATTTTTATGATTTTGTGTATGGTAAAATATATAAAATAAAACTATTTAGTTGCGACTAAGTAATGGGTTTTTTATGCCTTTAGGAAAATGTCATTATTCAAGAGACTTAGAAATTAGAAAGAGGGTGATGTTGAGAATATAGTTCATCCTGATCCATTGGTTAATCAAAAACTTATTAGAAGTATAAGGCCCCATCCTTAAACCTTACTTAATCTTGAGTTATTACAAGATTACACATTGAGGATCTTTTCAGGTTTAGAGGTTTAGATAATTAGATCATAAAACTTTCATTACATACCACATATAAACAAAGTGGTTACATAAAGATAATATTTTTATTTCCCATCAATGGAAACATATTTAAAATAAAACATGGATTCTTTCTTGACACTATCATCATATCATGTACCTTTCCCTTGACCTGTGAAAAACATTTCATAAAAAAAACTTGGGATGAGCATAAAAAGATCAGTAAGGGAGATAAAAATATAGAAAGGAAACATGGGTACATATATACATAAGAATGAAATCATACTTTACCCATAAAACATAAGCACTTTAACATACCTCATCAAATCATGAATAAATCATAGAAATCAAAAGACATAAAGGTAACTTGAGGCATTCATAACATTATTACGTAGGGAGTAACCCTATTGGTTATGTTTGGAATACCCATCACAGTATATTCCCTAAATCTCTTCGGAGAAACCTTAACGTTTCACTCCTTCGCATTACCCAATGCATTAGAGAGCTATATCGGGCCCACCCGCCCTTAGTTTATCACGGATCCACCTTTCTTCATAATAATTCCCAAGAACCTCAACATAATCGTATCACATAAAACATGCATAAAGGAAACATAACATTTACACCTTTCAATCACAAGATATCAATACAACACATTGATATAAAAACATTATGAAAACCATTTTCAATACCAAAATAAAATAAAAGTAAAACATGGTATTTATTTTTCTTTAAAAAAAAGGTATGGCTTGTAGAGGAAGCCGAAACTCAAATAATGGTCACGGCGGCGGAGAAGTCGTTGTCGCCGCATACGTACGACAAAAACATTCCCTTTTGTCAATTAGTAAAACGCTTCGTATAAAAAAGATTCTTTTTGGATAAATGTAACAGTCAAAGGGGTTTGTACACCATATAAAAGAAGGTTGTGTATAAAACAAAATATGCCTCAATGAAAGGAAATTGAGACGAAGTCCCATACCTCGGGTCCGACTTGACTCTATCGTTCTTTAATGTCCTGAATAATAAACTTGAGTTAATTTATACTTGATTAAGAACCTTTTTCAAGTTCATTATTCCTTTTATATCACTTATTTCCATTTCATGAACACTATGTAATTATTTAAGTTAATAACGGTCGTTTTAACGATCATTGGTACTTGAGTCAAAAATAAACCCTTTATAATTACAAGTTGTTCATGTATCCATTATATCCAGAATGGTATTCATGATGTAGATATCATATATATCATATATATCCAGTATATACATGCATTTATACTATTACATAATTAGTTAGAGGTAATAAATGAAATGCACTGTTCATGGAGACGGTAAGCCGTACGTACGCATGAACGCTACTTTCATTTCTATTTCGTATTTTATAAAATAGAATCATAATGATATAAAGGTATATTATAATTCCAGTTTAATATCATATATAATATCATAACTCCATCCTTTATACGTCCCACATATGGTATTAGCGAATCAAATCACTTTGAGGGGGCGGTAGTCCGCACTTCCTTAAATGAAGATATCGCGTTTACCCATAATGGAAACCATGAAGGTATGCCCAAAATGAAAAATACAGAAGCTTAAGGAAAACATAAAAATATAATATATCATATATAAATATAGTGACATCTTAATGTCCACCTTTGAAGGTGTTAAAAGAATGTTGAACAATCATCGTTTCGGGAGGCATAAATTCACCATCCACAGAAACAGTATGTCCTTTAACCGTTAGATGTAGGTGTGTGTAAGTGTAGCTAGAATCCTTCTTATAAAAACATCCTAGTATATTTAAGATACTGGAGTTGTTACAAAAAAAATGAATAAAAAGAGTTTAGGGGGTTGGAGAAGCAAAATAAAACAAAAGGACTCAAGTGAAGACATTACCTTAAAATCGGGTAACTCTCTTTGGTTTGAGCTCAAAGGCTTCCTTGGGAAGCCTTCTGCCCAAATTGAGGCTTTAAGGAGTAAGAGAGGGAAGTGGAGATACAAAATGGGTAGGTTTTGGCCGAGCCAAAGGCTTTGGGAGTGTGGGTAAGGAGGTAGAGGTGGGGGCCTTTTATAAGAGGAGAGGAGGGGCACTCATGGAAAGTAAAGAAATGTTACTTTATTTGAAAATGATTTTCGGATTCAAAAGGCCCCACATTGATATAATTATAGGGTAAGGTGATAAGCGTTCTAAATCCACAAATCCAATAGGTTTTGGACATGTGTAGGGCATAGATTTTACATTATCATTTCATTTTATTTAAATCCTTTATTAATGAGGTAATCGCTGCATCATCATGATGTCATAAATAATTTAATTTATTTAAAGTCTAAAAATTATGAAAAAAATACTATGATGTAGGAAATACTTTTAGATTTATAATGAATATTTATAGTCCAAAATATCATTTATTTAGACAAAATTAAAAATATATTACTTAGGTGATACATTCTTTGTCACATTTAACATCCTTTAAAAATAAAAAGATAAAAAGTCACTTTCTCACAAAAGTGATTCCATGGGCCCCCCAAGTTTGGTACAAGGAATCCCATGGTCGGCCATGAGAAAACCAGTAGCTTTAGGACACATGTTGTGGTCTTTTTGTATTATTATGATATCATTTTATTATCTTTAACTACCTGATTACTCATTAATCATGATAATTAAAGATAATTACCACCCTTACTATTCATAATGTCCAAAAATAAAAGAGTATTAATTACATAATTTGGACCTTCTGATTCCAAATATGTAATAAATTTACCAAATTCCAAACACATAAATTGCAATAATTGATTTAAAAATAATTCCCGTTGTCAAAACAAATAGCGGGTTTTTTTGAAACAATATCTATGAAAAGTTTGGTATTAGTTTATGACAAATTCCAAAGTGAAATTAATCCTAATGACCACCATTGGATTAAATGGTAAAAATATATTCAGATTACACTTTAAGACCAATTAAGAGGATAATCTAACCATATAATTAAATTAAATGAAAAAGCAGTTTTGATGTAAAATGCAGTATTTTTTCACTATTCATTAAAAAAAGAACATTGTCAGAAAAATAACAAAAATTTATCCAATGTAAATTTAAATGTCCCAATCATAATGAATATGTTTATTTTGAAAAATATAGATTATAAAATTGTCAAAAGTTTGATTTAAAAATGGTTTTCCATCAAAAGGCAGTAAAACAATCCTATAAAAAAGATTAGTGTATTCAATGCTTAAGATTGGATTTATTTTCATTTTAAACCTCTAAAACACTATCTAATTCATTAATAGACATAGATAAAAATATCTATTATTCATTACTTACATGGGATGTTACATCCTTCCCCCCTTTAGAAAATTGTGTCCCCACAATTTATTTACTTATTGAATAAATGGGGGTACTTATCCCTCATTGCATTTTCAGATTCCCATGTTGCCTCTTCCATCATGTGGTTTTTCCACAAAACCTTTACCTGATTAATAAACTTATTTCATAACACTTTCTCCCTGTGGTCAAGAATCTGGACCGGTTTTTCCTCATAAGATAGGTTCTCTTCCAGCTGAACTACCTCTGGACTCAAAAATGAGATGGATCTGGTATATACTTTCTCAGCATCGAAACATGAAAAACATTGCGTACCTGAGATAAACTCGGAGGTAAAGCCACCCAATATGAAACTAATCCAACTCTCTCCAGAATTTCATATAGTCCAATGAACCTTGGACTCAGATTTCCTTTCTTACCAAATCTCATCACACTTTTCCATGGTGAGACTTTGAGAAAAACATGATCACCTACCTCAAAAGTTAGATCCTTCCTCCTGTTGTCCGCATAACTCTTCTGCCTACTCTGAGCTGTTCTCATGTGTTTCTGAATCAGCTGAACTTTTTCTGCCATCTCTTCTACCAATTTTGGTCCCATCAACTTCCTTTCACCCACTTCATCCCAGAAAGCTGGAGTTCGACACCGCTTCCCATATAACGCCTCAAATGGTGCCATCTGTATACTGGAATGAAAACTGTTAGTATATGAAAATTAAACCAAAGAAATATGTTGGTCCCAACTTCCCTGATAATCCATCGAACAAGATCGTAGCATATCCTCCAAGGTCTGAATTTTTCTTTTTGACTACCCATCTGATTGATGATGAAATGCTGTACTAAAATTTAATTCAGTACCCAACGACTTCTGAAGGCCTTTCCAAAAGTTAGAAGTGAACCTGGGATCACGATCAGATACAATGGAGAGGGGAACTCCATGTAACCTGACTATCTCTTTAAGATAAAAACGGGAAAGTTGATCTAGGGAAAAAGTATCTCATATAGAAAGGAAATGAGTAGATTTAGTCAAGCGATCAACAATAACCCAGATTTCATTATTACCTCGAGATGTATTCGGTAATCCCACAACAAAGTCCATGGATATATTCTCCCATTTCCACTCTGGCACTGGTAGAGGATGAAGCATCCCTTTTGGTAACTGCCGCTCTGCTTTAACCTGTTGACATGTCAAACACTTCACAGTAAAATCAGCAATATCTCTTTTCATTCCATCCCACCAGTAATACTCCTGCAGATCTCTGTATATCTTAGTAATGCTAGGATGAACTGAAAACGGAGAAATATGAGCTTCACATAACAACTCTCTCTTCAAATTTGAATCACAAGGCACACACAATCTCTTCCCAAATCTCAAAACGTAATCATTATCAATGTTGAATTCTGGCAACTTACCTTTCTGATCCAGCTCTACCTTTTTCTGCAACTCACTGTCTTGCTTCTGTGCTTGCTTGATTCTATCTGATAGAGATGATCTCACTGATACCTGAAACAAAACAGAAGAACTTCCTACACCAACAACTTCTATGCCAAATTTCATCAAATCCTTAACCAAAGGATCAAGTTCCAAATGCAACATTGCTAAGGAAGCATTACTTTTTCGACTCAAAGCATCAGCCACTTTATTTTCTTTTCCCGGATGGTAATGAATTGTACAATCATAATCCTTGATTAATTCCATACATCTCCTCTGTCTCATGTTTAACTCTTTCTGAGTGAATATTTACTTTAAACTTTTGTGATCAGTATATATTTCACACTTTACTCCATACAAATGATGCCTCCAAATTTTTAAAGCGAAAACAACAGCAGCTAATTCCAAATCATGTGTAGGGTAATTTACCTCATGAGTTTTCAACTGTCGTGAAGCATAGGCAATTACCTGATCATTCTGCATTAAGACGCAACCAAGTCCTTTCAATGAAGCATCACTGTATATAACAAACTCACTATTCCTGGAAGGTAGTTCCAAAACTGGAGCATTCACCAATCATCTTTTCAATTCCAGAAAACAATCATCACATTCTTTTGTCCAGATAAACTTAACACCCTTCCGAGTTAGCTTAGTCATTGGACTAGATAACCGTGAAAAATTTCTAACAAACCTTCGGTAATATCCTGCCAAACCAAGGAATCTATGAATCTCAGTTACATTTGTGGGTCTTGGCCAGTCTTCCACAACTTTTGTTTTTGCAGGATCAACAGTTATCCCATATTTAGAAACAATGTGACCAAGGAAAGAAATTTGTTGCAACCAAAACTCACACTTCCTGAATTTTCCATACAATTTCATTTCTTTTAAGGTTTTCAAGATAACCCTTAAATGAATTTCATGCTCCTCTTTACTTTTAAAAAACACCAAAATATCATCAATAAAAACAACCAACATTTTTCACCTGAGTCAACTGAGCCATCACTGCAACAAACTGTTTAGTTCTGATTCCGACCATCTCTGGATGCTGATTCGAAAGGCCATTATACCCTGTATGCCTTCCTAGAAAATCTTCTCTGTTTCCTCTATGTAAAACCATTCTTATCATAGAAATATCTTAGGCGAAGCAACATGGTAATCTTTAAATGATATATCATTTCAATCATACCATAAATTAACTTATAATTTAACACTTTTCTAACTCCTAAAGTTGTCTAAACCGACCTCTGATACCAACTATAAGGCCCCAGCCTTAAACCTTACTTAATCTTGAGTTATTACAAGATTACACATTGAGGATATTTTCGGGTTTAGAGTTTTAGAGAATTAGATCATAAAACTAGCATTACATTCCACATATAAACAAAGTGGTTACATAAAGATAGTATTATTATTTACCATCAATGGAAACATATTTAGAATAAAACATGGATTCTTTCTTGACACTTCCTTGACACTATCATTATATCATGTACCTTTCCCTTGACCTGTGAAAAACATTTCAAAAAAACTTGGGATGAGCATAAAAAGCACAGTAAGGGATATAAAAATATGGAAAGGAAACATGGGTACATATATACATAAGAATGAAATCATACTTTACCCATAAAACATAAGCACTTTAACGTACCTCATCAAATCATGAATAAATCATAGAAATCATAAGACATAAAGGTAACTTGAGGCATTCATAACATTCTTCTATAGGGAGTAACCCTCTTGGTTACGTTTGGAATACCCATCACAGTATATTCCCTAAATCTCTTCAGAGAAACCTTAACGTTTCACTCCTTCGCGTTACCCAATGAATTGGAGAGCTATATCGGGCTCACCCGCCCTTAGTTTATCATGGAACCACCCGTCTTCATAATAATGCCCAAGAACATCAACATAATCGTATCACATAAAACATGCATAAAAGAAACATAACATTTACACCTTTCAATCACAAGATATCAATACAACACATTGATATAAAAACATTATGAAAACCATTTTCAATACCAAAATAAAATAAAATTAAAACATGGTATTTATTTTTCTTTAAAAAAAAGGTATGGCTTGTAGAGGAAGCCGAAACTCAAATAATGGTCACGGCGGTGGAGAAGTCGTTGTCGCCGCATACGTATGACAAAAACATTACCTTTTGTCATTTAGTAAAATGCTTCGTATAAAAAAGATTCCTTTTAGATAAATGTAAAAGTCAAAGGGGTTTATACACCTTATAAAAGAAGGTTGTGTATAAAACAAAATATGCCTCAATGAAAGGAGATTGAGACGAACTCCCATACCTCGGGTCCGACTTGACTCGATCGTTCTTTAATGTCCTGAATAATAAACTTGAGTTAATTTATACTTTCTTAAGAACCTTTTTCAAGTTCATTATTTCTTTTATATCACTTATTGCCATTTCATGAACACTATGTAATTATTTAAGTTAATAACGGTCGTTTTAACGATCAATGGTACTTGAGTAAAAAATAAACCCTTTATAATTACAACTTTTTCATGTATCCATTATATTCAGAATGGTATTCATGTTGTAGATATCATATATATCATATATATCCAGTATATATATGCATTTATAATATTACATAATCATTTGGAGGTAAGAAATGAAATGCACCGTTCATGGAGACGGTAAGCCATACGTACGCATGAACGCTACTTTCATTTCTATTTCATATTTTATAAAATGGAATCATAATGATATAAAGGTATATTATAATTCCAGTGTAATATCATATATAATATCAGAACTCCATCCTTTATACATCCCACATATGGTATTAGTGAATCAAATCACTTTGAGGGGGCGGTAGTCCACACTTCCTTAAATGAAGATATCACGTTTACCCATAATGGAAACCATAAAGGTATGCCCAAAATGAAAAATACAGAAGCTTAAGGAAAACATAAACATATTATATATCATATATAAATATAGTGGCATATTAATGGACACCTTTGAAGGTGTTAAAAGAATGTTGAACAATCATTGTTTCTGGAGGCATAAATTCACCATCCACGGAAACAGTATGTCCTTTAACCATTAGATGTAAGTGTGTGTAAGTGTAGCTCGAATCCTTCTTATAACAACATCCTAGTATACTGAAGATACTGGAGTTGTAACAAAAGAAATGAATAAAAAGAGTTTAGGGGGTTGGAGAAGCAAAATAAAACAAAAGGACTCAAGTGAAGACATTACCTTAATATCGGGTAACTCCCTTTGGTTTGAGCTCAAAGGCTTCCTTGGGAAGACTTCTGCCCAAAGTGAGGATTTAAGGAGTAATATAGGGAAGTGGAGAGACAAAATGGGCAGGGGTTGGCCGAGCCAAAGGCTTTGGGAGTGTGGGTAAGGAGATAGAGGTTGGGGCCTTTTATAAGAGGAGAGGAGGGGCACTCTTGGAAAGTAAAGAAATGTTACTTTATTTGAAAATGATTTTCGGATTAAAAAGGTCCCACATTGATATATTTAGAGGGTAAGGTGATAAGGGTTCTAAATCCACCCATCTAATAGGTTTTGGACATGTGTATGGCATATATTTTACATTATCATTTCATTTTATTTAAATCCTTTATTAATGAGGTAATCGCTGCATCATCATGATGTCATAAATAATTTAAATTATTTAAAGTCTAAAAATTATGAAAAAATACTATGATGTAGGAAATCTTTTTATCTTTCTATGGAATATTTATAGTCCAAAAGATAATTTATGTAGACAAAATTAAAAATATTTTACTTAGGTGATACATTCTTTGTCACATTTAACATTCTTTAAAAATAAAAAGATAAAGTCACTTTCTCACAAAAGTGATTCCATGGGGCCCCCAAGTTTGGAAAAAGGCATCCCATGGTCGGCCATGAGAAAAACAGTAGCCTTAGGACACATGTTGTGGTCTTTTTGTATTATTATGATATCATTTTATTATCTTTAACTACCTGATTACTCATTAATCAAGATAATTAAAGATAATTACCATCGTTACTATTCATAATGTCCAAAAATAAAAGAGTCTTAATTACATATTTTGGACCTTCTGATTCGAAATATGTAATCCATTTTTCTAAATTCCAAACACATAAATTGCAATAATTGATTTAAAAATAATTCCTGTTGTCAAAACAAATAGCGGGTTTTTTTGAAACAATATCTATGAAAAGTTTGGCATTAGTTTATGACCAATTAAAAAGTGAAATTAATCCTAATGACCACCATTGTATTAAATGGTAAAAATATATTCATATTACACTTTAAGACCAATTAAAAGGATAATCTAAACATATAATTAAATTAAATGAAAAAGCAGTTTTGATGTAAAATGCAGTATTTTTTCACTATTCATTAAAAAATGAACATTGTCAGAAAAATACCAAAAATTTATCCAATGTAAATTTCAATGTCCCAATAATAATGAATATGTCTATTTTGACAAATATATATTATAAAATTGTCAAAAGTTTGATTTAAAAATGGTTTTCCATCAAAAGGCAGTAAAACAATCCTTTAAAAAAGATTAGTGTATTCCATGCTTAAGATTGGATTTATTTTCATTTTAAGCCTATAAAACACTATCTAATTCATTAATAGACATAGATAAAAATATCTATTATTCATTACTTACTTGTGATGTTACATCCTTCCCCCCTTTAGAAAATTGCGTCCCCACAATTTATTTACTTATCGAATAAATGGGGGTACTTATCCCTCATTGCATTTTCAGATTCCCATGTTGCCTCTTCCATAATGTGGTTTTTCCACAAAACCTTTACCTGATTAATCACCTTATTTCGTAACACTTGCTCCCAGTGGTCAAGAATCCGGACCAGTTTTTCCTCATAAGATAGGTTCTCTCCAGCTGAACTACCTCTGGACTCAAAACATGAGATGGATCTGGCATATACTTTCTCAGCATCGAAACATGAAAAACATTATGTACCTGAGATAAACTCAGAGGTAAATCCACCCGGTATGCAACTGATCCAACTCTATCCAGAATTTCATATGATCCAATGAACCTTGTACTCAGCTTTCCTTTCTTACCAAATCTCATCACACTTTTTCATGGTGAGACTTTGAGAAAAACATGATCACCTACCTCAAAAGTTAGATCCTTCCTCCTATTGTCTGCATAACTCTTCTGCCTACTCTGAGCTGTTCTTATGTGTTTCTAAATCAGCTGAACTTTTTCTGCCATCTCTTCTACCAATTCTGGTCCCATGAAATTCCTTTCACCCACTTCATCCCAAAAAGCTGGAGTTCGACACCGCTTCCCATATAACGCCTCAAATGGTGCCATCTGTATACTGGAATGAAAACTTTTATTATATGAAAATTCAACCAAAGAAAGTTGTTGGTCCCAACTTCCCTGATAATCCATCGAACAAGCTCGTAGCATATCCCCCATAGTCTGAATTGTTCGTTCTGACTGCCCATCTGATTGAGGATGAAATGCTGTACTAAAATTTAATTCAGTACCCAATGACTTTTGAAGGCCTTTCCAAAAGTTAGAAGTGAACCTGGGATCACGATCAGATACAATGGAGAGGGAAACTCCATGTAACCTGACTATCTCTTTAAGATACAAACGGGAAAGTTGATATAGGGAAAAAGTATCTCGTATAGCAAGGAAATGAGCAGATTTAGTCAAGCAATCAACAATAACCCAGATTGCATTATTACCTTGAGATGTCTTCGGTAATCCCACAACAAAGTTCATGGATATATTCTCCCATTTCCACTCTGGCACTGGTAGAGGCTGAAGCATCCCTTTCGGTAACTGCCGCTCTGCTTTAACCTGTTGACATGTCAAACACTTCATAGTAAAATCAGCAATATCTCTTTTCATTTCATCCCAGCAGTAATACTCCTGCAGATCTCTGTACATCTTAGTACTTCCAGGATGAACTGAAAACGGATAACTATGAGCTTCACATAACAACTCTCTCTTCAACTGTGAATCACAATGCACACACAATATCTTCCCAAATCTCAAAATGTAATCATTATCAATATTTAATTCAGGCAACGTACCTTTCTGATCCATCTCTACCTTTTTCTGCAACTCACTGTCTTGCTTCTGTGCTTGCTTGATTCTATCTGATAGAGATGATCTCACTGATACCTGAAAGAAAATAAGAGAACTTCATGCACCAACATCTTCTATGAAAAATTTCATCAAATCCTTAACCAAAGGATCATGTTCCAAATGCAACATTTCTAATGAAGCATTACTTTTTTGACTCAAAGCATCAGCCACTTTATTTTCTTTTCCCGGATGGTAATGAATTGTACAATCATAATCCTTGATTAATTCCAGCCATCTCCTCTGTCTCATGTTTAACTCTTCCTGAGTGAATATATACTTTAAACTTTTTTGATCAGTCTATATTTCACACTTTACTCCATACAAATGATGCCTCCAAATTTTTAAAGCGAAAACAACAGCAGCTAATTCCAAATCATAGGTAGGGTAATTTACCTCATGAGTTTTCAACTGTCGTGAAGCATAAGCAATTACCTGATCATTCTGCATTAGGACGCAACCAAGTCCTTTTAATGAAGCATCACTGTATATAACAAACTCACCATTCCTGGAAGGTAGTTCCAAAACTGAAGCATTCACCAATCTTCTATTCAATTCTTGAAAACAATCACCACATTCTTTTGTCCAGATAAACTTAACACCCTTCTGAGGTAGCTTAGTCATTGGAATAGATAACCATGAAAAATTTCTAACAAACCTTCGGTAATAACCTGACAAACCAAGGAAGCTATGAATCTCAGTTACATTTGTGGGTCTTGTCCAGTCTTCCACAACTTTTGTTTTTACAGGATCAACAGTTATCCCATCTTTAGAAACAATGTCACCAAAGAAAGAAATTTGTTGCAACCAAAACTTACACTTGCTGAATTTTCCATACAGTTTCTTTTCTTTTATGGTTTGCAAGATAACCCTTAAATGAATTTCATGCTCCTCTTTACTTTTAGAAAACACAAAAATATCATCAATAAAAACAACCAACATTTTTCACCTGAGTCAACTGAGCCATCACTGCAACAAACTGTTTAGTTCTGATTCCGACCATCTATGGATGCTGATTCGAAAGGTCATTATAATCTGTATGCCTTCCTAGAAAAGCTGCTCTGTTTCCTCTATGGAAAACCATTCTTATCACAGAAATATCTTAGGCGAAGAAACATGGTAATCTTTAAATGATATATCATTTCAATCATACCATAAATTAACTTATAATTTAACACTTTTATAACTCCTAAAGTTGTCTAAACTGACCTCTGATACCAACTATAAGGACCCAGCCTTAAACCTTACTTAATCTTGAGTTATTACAAGATTACACATTGAGGATCTTTTCGGGTTTAGATGTTTAGAGAATTAGATCATAAAACATGCATTACATTCCACATATAAACAAAGTGGTTACATAAAGATAGTATTCTTCTTTCCCATAAATGGAAACATATTTAAAATAAAAAATGGATTCTTTCTTGAAACTTCCTTGACACTATCATCATATCATGTACCTTTCCCTTGACCTGTGAAAAAAATTTCAAAAAAACTTGGGATGAGCATAAAAAGTTCAGTAAGGGATATAAAAATATGTAAAGGAAACATGGGTACATATATACATAAGAATGAAATCATACTTTACCCATAAAACATAATCACTTTAACATACCTCATCAAATCATGAATAAATCATAGAAATCATAAGACATAAAGGTAACTTGAGGCATTCATAACATTCTTATGTAGGGAGTAACCCTCTTGGTTACGTTTGGAATACCCATCACAGTATATTCCCTAAATCTCTTCAGAGAAACCTTAACGTTTCACTCCTTCGCGTTACCCAATGCATTGGAGAGCTATATTGGGCTCACCCGCCCTTAGTTTATCACGAAACCACCTGTCTTCATAATAATGCCCAAGAACCTCAACATAATCGTATCACATAAAACATGCATAAAGGAAACATAACATTTCCACCTTTCAATCACAAGATATGAATACAATACATTGATATAAAAACATTATGAAAACCATTTTCAATACCAAAATAAAATAAAAGTAAAACATGGTATTTATTTTTCTTTTAAAAAAATGTATGGCTTGTAGAGGAAGCCAAAACTCAAATAATGGTCACGGCGGTGGAGAAGTCGTTGTCGCCGCATACGTACGACAAAAACATTCCCTTTTGTCGTTTGGTAAAACGCTTCGTATATAAAAGATTCCTTTTGGATAAACGTAAAAGTCAAAGGGGTTTATACACTGTATAAAAGAAGGTTGTGTATAAAACAAAATATGCCTCAATAAAAGGAGATTGAGACGAAGTCCCATACCTCAGGTCCGACTTGACTCGATCATTCTTTAATGTCCTGAATAATAAACTTGAGTTAATTTATACTTGCTTAAGAACCTTTTTCAAGTTCATTATTTCTTTTATATCACTTATTTCCATGTCAGGAACACTATGTAATTATTTAAGTTAATAACGGTCGTTTTAACGATCATTGGTACTTGAGTAAAAAATAAACCCTTTATAATTACAAGTTGTTCATGTATCCATTATATCCAGAATGGTATTCATGATGTAGATATCATATATATCATATATATCCAGTATATACATGCATTTATAATATTACATAATCATTTAGAGGTAAGAAATGAAATGCACCATTCATGGAGATGGTAAGCCGTACGTACGCATGAACGCTAGTTTCATTTCTATTTCATATTTTATAAAATGGAATCATAATGATATAAAGGTATATTATAGTTCCAGTGTAATATCAACACTCCTGCCATTCTAGAAGTGGTTAACACTATCAATCATGATGTTGTCACTGGAAAGAATCTATCTGGATCACTCAATAGCTAGATGACCTGGGCTGATAAGGTTGAAGAGGAGGAGGTTGGAGAAGCATTAGCCAAAACCCTCTTAATGCAGGATCTCAGGATTCATCAAGAAATGGATTCTAAAATATCAAATGATATTTTTCATCTGATACTGAGATCTCATTATGAGGTGGTGGATGAATCTATCTTTATGGAATTTTTAAGGAAATCAATAGGCTTGTTTGCTCTATGATGGATGAACATAACTCAAATGATGAATCACAAGAGGGATCACTTCACCTGAAGGGCCTGCCTGAAGTTGATGGTGGTAATAATCCGGTTGGGCATAATACATCAACATATTATCCTTAAAATACTTCATCTGCAACTGAATATACTGGAGAGTAGGTCACTAAAGCTGGATTTTCAGAAACCTGACACATACTTTATGCCCCTCCTTTTCCCAAGAGCTTGGTCTCTTGTAATCCTACAGGTATTGTAGGGACTCTTGCCCATAGTGGCCCTAAGTTGAGTCTAACTCAATAGTCAGAGTAACACACTGGAATGAAGACCATTGGATCTGAATCTCCACCCAACAAGGAACATGATTCCTCAAACAAAGAACATTTAAAAACTCAGGAAGACTTTGAAAATAACGATTCTATTTCTAAGGAAATGGCTGTGAAGAACAACATAGCTAATATATCTAATTTACTAGAGAGTTACCAAGTTCTCAAAAATAAGGTTAGACATCCACCTAAAAATCAAGGCACTAAAAATATGAAGGGTAATAGACTTGAAATCAGTTTCAAATGAAGATGCTGTTCTGGAATGGTCAAGGCCTTGGGAATCTTGAAACCACTTGATCCATCCAACTTTTTATTCAGAAGCATCAACCTGTTCTTATAGGCCTTTATAATCTTAAAAAGATTTTTATTTCTAATATTTATAGCCTTGAGAAGTTGGGATACTCCCTAATTGATACAAAACTATTATCAACTGAAGTGAAGATCCTTTGGGTCTTGGCTCCCTCATCTCGGGACATCATTCCCACGACTGTATCAAGTGAACAATATGTCACTTGCTTCTTTAATTACCCTGGTTTTGACTTGGTTTGTACCTTCATCTATTCCAGTAATAGGTATCATGATCTTAGGAACCTTTGGGAGGATTTGGGATCTCTGAATCTTGGAATTTCTTATCCTTGGATCATCTTGAGGGATTTCAATGAAATTCTTAATCTAGATGAAAAAATGGGGGCTGCTACAAATTAAACTTCCTCCAGAGAATTTAGAGCCTGTGTTGACAAAAATGATTTTCTTGAGGTCAATCTGGTTGGTGATAAATACACTTGGTATAGGAATCATATTAACAGTTTTGTTGCTAGTAAACTTGATAGGGAATTTATCAATGGGACTTCTTTGGATAAACGGGGTTCCATCTGATGTTCAACACTTTCAAGACTAAATTCTGATCATCATCTGGTCATGGTGGATCTTACCGAAAAGGAACCCAAGCTTCCTTTTCCCTTCAGGTTTAATAAATCTTGGGTCACTCATCCAGATTGCAGGGTCATTATGTAGAGTTCCTAGAATTCTATGGATTATAGAAATGATGTTTTTTCTTGCATCACCAAGCTTAAAATTCTCAAGATAAATCTTAGATTCTGGAGTAAAGATTACTTCAGATCTATTGATTCTGATATATCTTCCCTTGAGGATTCCCTGTAGAGTATTCAAGAGCTCAATACTTCCAGTGACTTCACTAATGGGTGTCTGGCTGAAGCATAGTTAATCACAAAACTCAAAAAGATTCTCAACGTAAAATATTCCTTACAAAGGGGTTCTTTCAAAGTAAAATCGTTAAAGGATGGGGATATAAATTCAAATTTCTTCAATGCTCTACAGAAAATCAGAAGGATATCCAAGCCCCTTTCCCTAATCAAAAAATGGGGATAGATTGATTGATAATAGAAAGGATATCTCAGAATATATAATTCCTTACATCAAGATTCTTTTCAATTGGTCACCTTCCAACATTAATCATGTTGACGGTGTGATCCCAAGGCTTGTGACTCAAGAGGATAACTCTAGCCTTACAACTATCCCTCTTGAACTAGAAATCAAGGAAGGTGTTTTTAGTCTCAAATATGAAATCTCTCCAGGTCCGGATGGCTTTGGTAATCTTTTCTTTAAATTTTTTTGGGATATTATTCATGAAGATGTTTGCAGGTTGGTTATTCACTTTTTCAGAGGTGGTATTATTTTAAAAGGATTGAATGATCAGTTCCTTTCCCTTATCCTAAAAGTGGAGAAGTCTAATAAAATTAACTTGTTCAGACCTGTTTCCTTAGTAAACACTATTTACCAAATTATTTTCAAAATTATTGCTACTAGGTTATCAAGTATTTCATGTAAGATTGTCTTTGCTAATAAGTTTGGCTTTATCAAGGGGAGATCGATTCAAGACTATCTCATTACTGCCTCGGAGTGTGTGAATATTCTCAAAAATGCCGTTAGAGGTGGTAACATTTCCCTTAAGCTGGACATTAGGAAGGCTTTTGACATAATGGATTGGGGATTTATAAGCAAGATACTTGATATGTATGGATTCAATGATGCATTTGTTAATTAGATCAAGTCTATTTTGTGATCTTCTCACATATTAATTCTTATCAATGGATCGCCCGAATGATATTTTGAGTGCTCAAGGGGTGTTTGGTAGGGTGATCCTTTATCATCTATCATTTTTTTTATTTTTGAGGATTATCCCAGTAGGTTTCTTTATCTTAGGGATTTCAATGGAAATCTGAAGATCATTTCTGCTGGAAGGGGGTTGGGTGCCCCATATCATCTTTTATATACTGACAAAATTATTCTCTTTACTCAGGAGGATAAAAGAAACATCAAGAACATCAAGAGATATCTCTTGCATTATGAGATGGTTTCAAAACATGAGATTAGCTGGAAGAAGTCATTTGTTATTTTGGAAGGAATTTATATCCTAACAGGAAGAATGATTTCATCAAAGAGATGGGTATTCATGAAGGGGAACTTCCCTTTACTTACTTGGGGGTACCTATGTTTTGGGGAAGGCCAAAGGTTTGTTATTTATCTAGTATTTTCAACATGATAAGAAGGCATCTCTCATCATGGAAAAGAAAATCTTTATCCATTTCTGGAAGAGTGAGTCTTGTGAAACACATTATCATTTCAAAATTTGTCTACTCCTCCATGGAATATAAATGCCCGATTGCTTTACTCAAGGCAATTAATGCCTCACTAAAAAATTTCATTTGAAGTGGTAGTGTCGATGAAAGGAGGATTGAAATGGTTCCCTGGAACTCTGTTTTCAAGCCTTATGATGAAGGGGGATTGGGAATCAAGAACCTTGGATGTTTTAATTATTACATACAGGATGATTTTATTTGGAGTCTCATGAACATGAAATCGGAGGCTCTCTCTTTTTTCAGAGTTAGATTCTTGCACAGACTCAAAGCAAGGAACTTTAATTATTTCACATCCTCAGTTTGGTCTACCTTCAAGAACATTTTTTCCAGAATTGATGCTAATTCTCACTGGTTAGTCTCAAGGGACTCTCCCCTTTATTTTTAAAAATGAAACTGGACTAGAATCAAATTGGAGGACTTGGTTCTTGAAGATAACTTGAATCTTGATTTTGATTTATCAATCAAAGATCAACTGGGTTGTATAGATGGATTCCGAATCAGATTGTTTCCATTTTTGAGCAGTACTTATTTTCCTCCAAGGGGTATTTTTGGGCTTGGGAGCAGGATTCTAATGGGATTATTTCTTCCAAATGTTTTTATAAGCACAATTCTGGCTGCACATCTGTTTTAAATGGATGGGTAGCATGAAAAATGATTCTTAAGGCTCTCTCAGGTCACTTTTTCCTAGAGGCTAGCTCACAAGAGGCTTCCAACTGCTGATTATCTTCAAAATTGTGTAGTATTCCTCCATTCAATGTTTATTCTTTGTCATAAACACATGGAAGACATTTATAATCTCTTTCTCACCTCTGTGGTAGCTTCAGTGATGTGGGAGGTCGTGTCCAGTATCTTTGAATTGAACTTACCTGCTGCCCACTCAATTTATGTCTTTATGAAATGATAGCCTAAGCTAAATATTTCAGCACAAGTATTATCTCTTTTTATTTATGTTAATGAATAACTCATTTATCTTATTTTTTTTCTAGGAACGAGGCCCTGCATGACCCGAAGGTTTTGAAAATGGGTGCGGCCTTGGCTGAACTTCTCACTACTGCCCATACTATCACTGTTCTGAGAGGCATATTTTGTGCAAACTCCATTCAGGATTTGTCGGTCTTAAATCAAGATAGATTCAAAGGAAGTTTCAGACCACCCCTTATAATTCTTGAGGTTTTATGGTTTCCTCCCTTACATTTTTGGCTCAAAATAAACTCAGATGGCACTTCGAGAGGTAATCAAGGATCCTCCAGATTTAGTGCAGTTTTTAAGGATCATAGAGGGTGTGTTCTTCGTTGCCTATATGGTTTCTGTGGTTTTTCCTCTGCTCTTGAAGAAGAGATTCTTGAGGTTATCAAGGTGGTTGATCAAGATGAATTCCTAGGATGGAACAAGCTATGGATTGAATGTGACTCTGTGACTACTGTTCTTGCTCTTCAGACAGGTTCTCTTTATCTTTCATGGAAGTTGACTAATTGCTGGTCAATGTGTTTGGATCTACTCTTTTTCAAGGAGCATATTGTTACTCATGTTTTCTGAGATGGTCTCACTAACAAAGGTGTGAGTAGTATTGATTTTCAATGGGATGATCAAATACCGAGTGACTTACTTCCCATTCTTAGGAAGGATCATTGTAATTCTCCCACTTTCAGACTGGTGTAATTTTTCTCTTTTGCTAATAAAGGGATCTTTCTTTTCCAGGAAAGGTCTGATTCTCATTAAAAAAACAATGAATATTTATAGTCAAAGAGATCAATTATATAACCTCACCTTAAAATATTTTAGTAAAAACATACATGTCTATGTTATATTTCTATTTACATTAAATTAATTATTATAACATGTAATTATCTCACCCAAGTGGTTCCCAAATGCCCAAAGTTCATCCTAAGGATTATTTTGGTCTCCCATTATCCAATAATATTAGAACATGTGTTAGGGTAGTTTTATATTGTTATAATATTATTTTTACCCTTGTTTACTTAATTTACACTTTAACCATGGTAAATAAAAATAATTACCGAAGTTAATATTCATAATGTCTAAAAATAAAAGGTACCAATTTACACAAGTTAGAACATCTGATTCCAAATATGGAATCCACTTTTACCAATTCAAAACACAAAAATTTTAGTAATTAATTTAAAATTAATTCTCCTTGTCAAAACCAGAAAGCCGATATTTATGAAGTAAAAATGATCAAAAGATTGACATGTGTTTATATCCAATTTAAATGTAAAATTACACCCAATTTCCAAAATTGGATTAAATAATAAAAAAACAATCCAATTAAAATGATAATCTAACTACATAAATAAATGAGATGAAAATGATTTTTTGAATTAAAATGTAGTATTTTTCACTATTTATTAAAAAATGAATTTTATATTAAAATACCAAAATTAATCCAAAGTAAATTGGGGTGTCCCAAATAAAAAGAAGAAGTTTATTTTTCTAATTATAAGATATAAAAGTGACAAAAACTAGATTTAAAAAGGGTTCTCCATCAAAAGGTGACAAAATGACCTTTTAAAAATATTAGATTATTTTATGCTTAAAATTAGATTCATTCTCATTTGAAGACTCTAAAATTTATTGTATAAATGTAAAAAATTTAAAAAACATGTGTAATCATATTTTAGTTAGTTATTTTCATTCCTACCAATACAATGACTAGAATTTATCTACCATTTAAAATAATAATAATATTATTGAATTATTTTTCATTATAACTTAATGCTGTGTGCAACATAAGATTTTGGAGAAACCTATTGTCGTGTGTTGATTAC
This sequence comes from Viscum album, assembly GCA_963277665.1. Classification (NCBI taxonomy): domain Eukaryota; kingdom Viridiplantae; phylum Streptophyta; class Magnoliopsida; order Santalales; family Viscaceae; genus Viscum; species Viscum album. Next base: position 793,187,455 of record OY728126.1, on the reverse strand, counting down.
ATTATCAGAAAAAGCATCCCCTTAACATAATATTAATATCTTATTCATAAATATTAATATATATGAAAATTTATTATTCTATAAATACCTGGGATGTTACATCCTTCCTTATTTTGAAAATTTTATCCCCATAATTTTATTAACTTATAAAATAAGTGGGGGTATTTCTATCTCATAGAATTTTCAGATTCCCATGTTGCTTCTTCAACCATATGGTTTTCCAAAAAACCTTTAATTGAAGAAGCACCTTATTTTAGAACACTTTCTCTCTGTGGTCAAGAATCTGTACTGGCTTTTCCTTATAAGAACGATTCTCTTCCAACTGAACTACCTCTAGAATCAGAACATGAGATGGATCTAGTATATAATTTCCTAACATTGAAACATGAAAAACATTATGTACCTGGGATAAAATTGGATGTAAATCCACTTTTTAGGAAATCGATCCAACTTTCTCCATGATTTTATAGGGTCCAATGAACCTCGGACTCATCATTCCCTTCTTACCAAAACCCATCACAATTTTCCATAGAGAAACTTTGAAAGAGAAATGATCACCTACCTTAAAAGAAAGATCCTTCCTCTGGTTATCTGCATAAAGTTTCTACATTCTCTGAGCTGTCCTCATGTGATTCTGAATCAACTGAAGTTTTTCTTCCATCTATTCTACCAATTATGGTCCCATCAACTTCCTTTCACCTACTTCATACCAAAATTCTAGAGTTCGATACCACTTACCACATAGTGATTTAAATTCTTCCATATGTATATTAGAATAAAAATTGTTATTATAATAAAACTCCACCAAAGAAAGATGTTGATCCCAACTTCCTTAGTAATCCATTGAACAAGAGGGTGAGATATCTCGGGGAAACCAAGTCGGGACCCCTCTGTGGCGGTGGTGGCCATCTCTACGCCGGCTCCTCCCCTTCTAATGGGGGGGACCCTCATCACCTAGGAATGGGATGTATTCCACCTTCACCCCTTCATGAAGCCCGATTTACTTCATCCTTTTCCTCAAGTTCCTCTTGGACCGAAATTTTTGGAATTGCTCTATGGATACCCTAATCTCCAGTTATCATCCACAGAGTTCTCAAAAACTTTGTATCTTATAAAGAGCACCTTAATTGCTATCTTTTTCTAGTGACAGCCGTTAGTGGACACGTTCGATAGGCACGTCTTTGGTGCTTGGGATTTTCAAGACAGGGCGACAATGGGTCTGTTGGATAGTCAACACATTATGATACGCTTATCCTCGGAGGCTGATCTCTTTAAGGCATGGTCAAGTGCATCTCATAACTTCAATGGTTTTAGATTCTTTCTATTTTGAAGGCCCTTCTATTGGAATATGAAGCACGATCCTTCAACTATGGCAATATGGGTAAGTTTCCCAAATCTCCCCCTACCATTTCAAAATCCTTCGGTTATGCATATGCTAGGGAATTTTCTCGATAGGTACATATGCGTGGATAGCCGAACAGAAGATCTCTGTCACCCAATCAATCCATGAGTCTGTGTCGAAGTGGATGCTTCAAGGGTTTCGTTTGAGTATGTATGGATCAGTGTGGGTGAGTAATATCATTGCAAATAAATTATGGTATATGAAAATTGGACTGAATTATGTTCTGTATGCAATCGATTTGGTCACTCGCTGGACATCTGTCGTAGGGGGTCTCAGTGCGTTTTGAGGAGGAGCAATTATCATGGAAAGGAACATGGGGAACATGAGGGACAATTAAATGGAGAGACGTTGAAGAAGAAGTCTACCACGGAGGAAGGAAATATGGGTAGGGGAGATCCTTCTGGTAGTTTGAAATTGGAAAAGGAAACTCTTAAAAGTTCAGCTATGTGCGAGGGGGAATTTGTGGCAGGGTCTAGTCAGACTTCTTGTTCTTGGTCTCCTATGAAGAAGACTTTGTTGTCTCAAACCAATCCATAGGTCGTGAATGTGTTTAACAGGTTGAGGCTGGACCTGGACCAACCTTCAATTGTACTTGGCGTGGAAGAGTGTAGTCTGTTTCAGCAGGACTTGGTTAGTGTGGAAACCCAGAAGTCTCGAAGTTAGGAGGATGTGCTGCAGATGGCGGATAAGGGGAAGAATATTTAGTCCAAGCCAACGAGGCTAGTTAGAGGTGTTTTTTAGCATGGGTTCCAGGGGCCTGCTTTGGAGGAGGACTGGAGATATGGTGAGGGTAATGAAGGGGGTCCTTCTCCCAGGTCCCAGATCTCAATTCCCCTAAGTAACAAATATGGGAGGCTTGCTGAGGCAGACTTGAGTGCATTCCTCAGTTACTCACCAGATGCAGTTCGAGGATGCGAGCATGAGTGCAAGGGAGATGAGCACAACCATTTAGAAGATGAAACACCAAGCCCTAATAATAGGGGTAATAGGAGGAGGAAGGGTAAGAAAGACTACTCATCCTTACCTCCTTCGATGGAGAATCGTTCTTCCAGGAAGGTTATGTTCAAAATGGTTGACAATGAGGAAGTGATCCATCAGATATTAGAGGAATAGGGGGAGAAACACTTGTAACCACTTCTATGTTATGAGGAGGAAGTAATTGAGAATATCTAATTCCTCAATGCATCTGAGGAGGAGGAATCTAAAATGATGGGGAGACCTCTGGAGGCAACCCTTAATGAAGAGAAATACACTTGGGTGGACAAGAAGGATCTAATCCTTATCAGGGTGTTCAAAAAAGGGAAAATTAGCATTGAGGATTATATACAGACATGGGACCAGTTGGCTATTGAGTTTGAAAAATTGGTGATAAAGACTCCCAACATGCCGGTAATATCTATTTCACAGAAGTTGTTTAGGGAGAAATACTCTGGTAAGATTATGTTTAGCTTCAATTATTCTCGTTAACATTGTGGTGGTTGATATCTTGTTTGGGTGATTTATGATTTGGTTATAGTATGCTTCTGGACTAGTTTTTCGTGTGTTTACTGAAGTGATTCTGGTGTGATGCATCCCGACATTACTAGACTTGCCTCAGATGGGGTTCAAAGTATGAAGCATGCAACTATGCATGCCATTGGGATTTGGAAGACTATGAGGGAATGGATTCTCCATCGGTACTGGGCCCACGCACCCTTGTGTTGGACAGTTAGCCAAGTGGTATGCATTGTTGAGGGTTTGTTGACACGTGGTAGGTGCTGGGGAGAGGTAGATCTGGTTTCTATGTTTGGGTCTCATTTTGATTTATTTTTGTTGTATTGATGGACATTGCAGTTTCTGACTTTTCCCATAGAAGTGTTTTGATAATAAAAAATTTAATTTCCAGTCATTGAACAAGAACATTGAATATCCTCCAAGGTCTGAATTTATTATTCTGACTGCCCATCTGATGGAGGATGAAAAGATATAATGAAATTTAATTCAGTTCCCAATGGCTTCTAAAGGCCTTTCCAAAAGATTGAAGTGAACCTGTGATCATGATCAGATACAATGGAGAGATAAAATCCATGTAACCTTTCTATCTATTTAATATATAATCAAAAATGTTTATCTATAGATAGAGTATCTCGAATAGGAATAAAATGAGAAGATCTAGTCAATCTATAAAAAATAACCCAAATGGAGTTGTTACCTCAAGAAGTCTTTGGTAATCCCAATATGCAATCCATGGATATATTTTCCTATTTCCACTCTATCACTAACAAGGGATGAAGAATCCCTTTCAATAACTACCACTCTAGTTTAACCTATTGACAAATCAAACATCTTAGGGTAAAGTTAGCAATATCCCTTTTCATTCCATCCCACCAAAAATAATCATGAATATCTATGTACATCTTAGTACTACCAGGATGAATTGAAAATGGAGAACTATGAGCTTTTCATAAAAACTCTTTCTTTAACTATAAATCATGAGGCACACTTAATCACTTTACCAACCTCAAAATAGAATCTTTATTAATGTTAAATTCAGGTAACTTACCCTTCTGAACCATTCTAACTTTTTCTAAAACTCACTACCTTTTTTCTGTGCTTTCTTAATTCCATCTGATAGAGATGATTTCACTTCCAACTAAAAAAAAATAGAGGAATTCCCTACATCAAAAACTTTCAGTAAAAAGTTCATCAAATCAATAACCAAAGGATCTCATTCTAAATGTAGCATTACTCTTTCAACTCAAAGCGTCAACCACTTTATTTTCCTTTCCTAGATGGTATTGAATTGTGAAATAAAATTCTTTGATTAATTCCTTCCATATACTCTATCTCATGTTTAATTCTTTATGAGTTAATATATACTTCAAAATTTTGTGATCAGTATATATTTCACACTTTATGCCATACAAATGATTCATCCAAAATTTTAATGAAAAAAGAACATCAGCTAATTCCAAATCAAGTATAGGGTAATTTAACTCATGAGGTTTCAAATGATGTGAAGAATAAGAAATTACCTAATCATTATTCACTAGGACACAAAAAATTCCTTTAAATGATTCATCACTATGGATAACAAATTCACCGTTCCTAGAAGGTAGGGTTAAAACTGGAGCATTTACCAGTCTTCTTTTTAGTTCCAGAAAAAAATCATTACATTATTTTGTCCAGATGAACTTAACTCTCTTACATGTTAGCTTAGTTATTTTGATAGATAACTGAGAAAGGATTTCAAAAAACCTTCAGTAAAAACCCACTAATCAAAGAAAACTATGAATCTTTGTGTAATTGGTAGGTCTTCGCCACTTTTTAACAACTTTTGTTTTAGAATGGTCAATATTTATGCCATCTTTAGAAAAAAAATGTCCAATAAATGATTTTTTTGCAACCAAAATTAACTATTACTAAAATTTCCATATAGTTTCTTTTCTTTTAGAATTTGAAAAACAATCCTTAAGTGAAGTTCATGTTCCTCCAATCTTTTAGAATAAACCAAAATATCATCTATAAAAACAACCACAAACTGATCCAAAAACCGAGAAAGACTCCATTAATGAGATTCATAAATATAGAGGGTGTATTAGATAACCCAAAGGGAATAACTAAAAACTCATAATGCCTATATCTTGTTCAGAAATCTGTCTTTGGAATGTCATCCTCATTCACCTTCAACTGATGGTACTCGGACCTCAAATCAATCTTTGAAAAATAATGAGCTCCCTAGATCTGATCAAACAAAATATCAATATAAGGTAAAGGATAATTGTTCTTAATAGTGATTTTATCCAAGTCTCTACAATCAATACATAATATCTTATATCCATCTTTCCTTTTCACAAATAAAACTAGAGGACCCCCTGGTGAAGTGATAGGTCAAATGAAACTTTTATCAAGTAATTATTGACACTTTCCTTCCAATTACATAATTTACAGGTGACCCATTTGATACAGGGGTTTAGAAATAGGATTTTCATTAGGAACTAAATTAATAATAAATTCAACCTCTATATTAGAAACAATAATATACAACTGATCCATAAAAACATTCATAATTTCTTTCACTGGTGGAATGTCACTAATCAAAATTATTTATTTCTTTTCAACAACATGAGCTATATAACTTTCACTACCATTTTAATAAATCTTTCAGATTCTTGGTATGTTATCAAAGGTATGAAATCATTTAATAAAACATTCTAGGATTTAAAATCTATTTTAGTATGATAATCTAAAACCCAACCCATACCAAAAATGATATCAAATTCCACTATGGGAAGTTCAACAAGAATTGTAGGAAAGAATATCCCACTAATGATAATAAGAAGAATCCTATAAATTTTGGTTTCTTTAATACTTCCACCTGGAGTCTTTACCAAAAGTTCTATATCACATTCTTTTGGTTCTATTTCCAATTTACTTTCAAAGCTCTTAGAAGTGAAAGAATGTGATGATCACGAGTCAAATAGAGTATTGAGATATCTTTGACAAAACCTGTAACATACTTGTTACCACTTCATTTGATGGTCCCACATCAACCGTAGTAGTAACAAATGATTTTTTATTTCTATTATTTTTTCTATATTGTTGGTTTCCACATTTGGTAATAAACTTTGGACTCACATTGGCATAATGTACTATCTCATTGCAACTAAAAAATCTTACCATTGGTTTTTCATTGCTCTTCTGATCATCTTATTTATAGTTATGTGAAATATGACCACTAATAACACATCAGAAGCACTTCTTGGACTTTGAGAGGCATTCTCCAGGATGATTTATACCACACTTCTCAAAAGTTGGAAATTTAGTTTTCTTACCTCCAGGTTAATTTAATGAATTCTTTCTCATTGCCTGCCAACTGGATCACTTATTTTGTTTGCTCTTATGAAACACATGATCATTAAAAAACTTTATTTCTACCTTCTCAGCGCAGCATATAATATTCTCATAGCTTTTGAAATCATGAGAAGCTAACATCCTTTGATATTTCTACTTCAATCTTGAGTAAATTCTATTTATCTTACTGTCAGTATTACGGATAAAATTTGGGGAATACCTTGACAAATGGGTGAAATTTTATTCATATACACCCACACAATCTTCCACATTTTTTATCAATTCAAAGAATTTATTTTCTATCCTAAGTCGAATAGACTTAGGAAAATATTTCTTAAGGAAGATATTCTTAAATTCATCTCATTCCATGTCATTAATCTCTTCACTTCCTAGGATATTTTTAATCATTTACCACCACTGATCGACTTCAACTTCAAAATGATAAATAGAAAGGCTAACCCTTTGATTGTCTGAACACCCAATTACATCAAAAATCTTTTCCAGTGATTTAATCCACACTCCATCTTGCACAGGTTCAGATGATCCTCTGAATGACGGGGGATGTTGCCTCATGAAATGCTCTACTATAGACATATTCCTTTGTGGTTCATCTGGTTAATCTTGTGCATGGACACCACCAACATTTATTGCCGGATTTAACTGAGCCATCACTACAAAAAAAAATTCAGTTCTAATTCTGTCCATCTTAGGTTGCTGATTTGAAAGGTTATTTTCCTCTATATGCCTTCCCTACATAGTTTCCCTATTACCTATATGGAAAACCATTCTGAACAAACATATATTTGACCAAATAACATGGTAATCTTCAAATTCCATATCATTTAAATTTTACCATAAACTAAAAATCTTTTATGGATATTCTATTAACAATATTCTAACTTCTAAAGTTATGTAAATTGACCTCTAATTCTGACTATAAGGCCCCATAATTAAAAATTACATAATATTGAGACAAGTTAATAAGATAAATTTATTTCACATTGAGGATAATTTTAGGTTTAGAGATTTAGAGAATTAGTACATTACTTAAACATAACAACTCGATTATTACAAAGTAGACACTTCTAATAACTATCTATTTTTTCAAAAAACAAAAATTTTAAAAAGAAAAATGGTTTCTATTAATGTTTAAACATCCTGAAATTTCCATGATCCCATAATTTAATTTATTATCTTTTAAAATCCTATGAAAAATATTTCAAATTTTGGATGAGCATAAAAATCTCAGTAAGGGATAAAGAAAAAAATAAAGTAGTTAGCCTTGTGAAAACATGTAAACCATGAATACTTTATCATAAAGTAATAATTTTCACCTTTATGAAGTAGTAAATACTCTTCACTAAATATAAGATCATTAATTACACTTTTGTAAAAAAAACATTACCATAAAATCCATAGAAATAAGACATAAAATATAAAAGGTAACATAGGACGTGATCATACTTAAATGGAATAACCATATGATAGACTTCCCCAAATAATTATTACAAATGGAACAGATATTGGAATGACTTCCATATGCAATACATTTAAGGTTATAACATAACCAACCATACTTAGGATATCATGGAACCACCCATCTTTGGTTTATCACATAACCATCTATCTTTGGATTATCATGTAATCACCCATAAAATGTCCAAGTACCATTATATAACTATAACACATAAAAGATTGTAATTATGAACATTTCACGGATAAAATTTCATTTTCAATCACAAGGAATAATTTCAAGATATTGAAACATTAAATCCAATTTAAAAACCATTTTCTATACCAAAAAACCCAAAAAGGGAATATGGGATTTATTTGTGATTTTTAAAAAATATTAATTCTTATAGAGGAATCCAAATATCAAATTATGGTTACTGTGGTAGAGAAGTCGTTATCACCTCATATGTTAAAAACATTACTTTTTGTGATTTTAAAAAATGATTCATAGAAAAAATATTCACTTTGAATAAAAAGTTAAAGGGGTTTATTATACACCATATAAAAGAAGGTGGTGTATATTATAAAAATATGCCTCAATGAAAGGAGATTGAGACGAAGTCCCTTACCTTGAGTCTGAATTATATCGTTCATTATTTAATTTTATAAATAATAAAATTAGTTTAATTTATACTTTCTTTAGAACCATTTTCAATTTTATCATTCATTTTATATCACTTATTACCATGTTATAACAATTATTTAATTATTTGAGTTTATATCAGACGTTTTGTTGATGTTCGATACTTGAGTCCAAAATGAAATTGTTTTGATGAAAATTGTCCACGCAACCGTAAATATATTATATCAATAATGATATTAATGATTTGAATATAATATATATCCAATATATATGTATTTATAATAGTCCATAACAATTGAAGATAAGAAATTAAATTCATCATTCATGGAGACGGTAGGACGTACGTACGCATGAACACTACTTTCATTTATTTTTCATATTAAAGGAATGAAATATAAATGATACATAGGTATATTATAATTTCAGTATAATATCTATGTTATTAATTTTACATAAGTTCATTAACTTTATCCTTTATACATTCTATATATGGAATGAATGCGTCATATCCCTTTGAGGGAGCGGTAGTCCACATTTCCTCAAATGAAATTATCATATTTACACATTATAGAAAGCATAAAGGTATGTTGTAAATAAAAATTAAAAAATAATAGAGATAGTATAAATATAATATATATATATATCATATATACATATATTTCCATCATAATTTCCACCATGAGAGTTTATAGGAGAAAATTGAAGAATCATCATTTCGTGAGGCACTAGTTCGTCGTACACAGAAACAATATGTTATATATCCATTAGATGGAGGTGTGTATAAGTTTAGGTCGAACCCTTATCATAAAAACATATTATTTCTTTGTGGATAATTTTTTTTTGTATAAAATAATGTGATAAATATAGGTTAAGGGTTTGAGAAGGAAAATAAATGAAAGGAACTTCAGAGAAGACATTACCTCTAAATCGAGTAATTCCTTTTGATTTGAGTTAAAAGGATTCCTTGACTTTCCTTTAGCCCAAGGTAAGGATTATATGATGAATTTATGGATTTTGGGAGCTTATTTAAGCATAAATTAGGTGATCTAATGGGCTTGAGTGGTGTGATTAAGTGGGTAGAGGTGGTGGCCTTTTATAAGAGGGAGGAGGGGAACTTTAGGAATGTCTTGAAATATTATTTTATTATAAATGGATTTCATATTATAATAGTTATAAGGTGATATATTTAGATTATAATATGAGGATGGGTATAAATAATATCAAAGACTAGTTTTTATACTTTTTAGGTCACAAATTTAACCTTATATTTTGGATTTAACCCTTAGTTATAAAAATTAACTCTTACCATGTCTTATTATATTTTTACACTATATGGTCCATATAGTTACTAAAAATTGCTAAGTGAACCTCAAGTGGATAATTAATTACATTTGTAACACTATATAAGTCATTTAGATGAATATTATATTTTTATTACTATTATATCATTTAATAAAATAGAATTTGTTTTAAAAACTCTTTTATTTCAATTTTGACAGTATTTAGTAATTTATTTTTGTTAAAGTTATAAAAAATTGATTCATTCAAACAAACTACATTAACTCAAAGATAACATGTCATAATCATCCCTAAAATTCCTATATAGAATCATTTATTTTCGAATTACGTTTATTTTAATATTTATAATATCATTTATTTGAATCATTCATTAATAAGGTCATCACTCCATCATCATTGTGGGATAAATAAGTTTATTTATTTAATGTATAAAAATTAAAAATAAAATTCCATGATATAGGAATTTTTTTAGTTTTATAATTAATATATATAGTCAAATATATCAATTATATAACCCCACCTTAAATTTTTTTAGTAAAAAGATACATTTTTTTATTTATCTTCACTTTAAATTACTTATTATAACACGTCATTATCACACCCAAGTAGTTCCCAAATGAAAAATGTTCATCCAAAGGGTTTTTTGGTCACCCGTGACTTATAAAATAAGATTAGGACACATGTTAGGGTAGTTTTATATTATTATAATACTGTTTTACCCTTATTTACCTAATTTACACTTTAATTGTAGTAAATAAAAATAATTACTGAAGTTACTATTCATAGTATCCAAAACTAAATGTTACCTATTTAGAAAATCTGGACCTTATGATTAAAATATGAAATCCATTTCTCTAAATTCAAAAAACATAAATTGTAGTAATTAATTTAAAATTAATTCCCTTTGTCAAAACCAGAAAGCGGGTTTTAAAGAAGTAAAAACTATCAAAAGATTGACATGTTTTTGTGTACAATTTAAATGTGAAATTACATACAATGACCAACATTGGATTAAATGATAAAAAAATAATCCAATTACACTTTAAAACTAATTAAAAAGATAATAAAACTATATAAATAAATGATACAAAAAGGAATTTTTGAATTAAAATGCAGTATTTTTCACTATTCTTTAAAAAAATGAATTTTATCATAAAAATAAAAAAATTAAACCAAAGTAAATTTTGATGTCCCTATTCTAAAGAAAAATTCTATTTTGTTAAGTAAAAATTATAAAAGTGACAAAAACTATATTTAAAAATGGTTCTCCATCAAAAGGTGGTAAAATGACCTTTTAAAAATATTAGAGTATTTTATGGTTAAAATTAGACTCATTCTCATTTTAAGCCTTTAAAATTTATTGAATAAATGTAAAAACATTTAAAAAACATGTGTAATAATTTTTTAGTTAGTTCTATTCATTCTCTCCAATACAATTACTAGGCATTAACAACCATTTAAAATAATAATAATATTATAGTATTATTTTTCGGTATAACTCAATGTTGTGTGTAACGTAAGATTTCGGAGAAACCTATTGTTTCATGTCGAGTATGCTATCAGAAAAAGGATCCCCTTAATGTAAAATTAATATCTTATTCATAAATATTAATAGATATGAAAATGTATTATTCTATAAATACATGAGATGTTACATCAGGTATGAAGAGAAAACTAGTCAAGTATAAAATGTGATGCCTCATATTTTAAAAAGTGAAAGATAAACATTAATGACTAGCAATAATGTTACAATCTATGCACATACCTATTTGGAAGTAGGAATTTTTTAGACTTTTTCATTGGTATAATGAAAATGTTTCATAATAATGATGTCACTTGGGGGATTGTGGATCAAATAATGATGTTTTGAATTTGGCAGATGAATCATAAAATCTCTTTTTCTAGAAAATAGTGAAATTTTAGAGGGTACCACATTCTATTGCATCTAAATACAATGGAAGATTCATTTCATGGTTTTGGAGTTCCTTGAAATAGGCCCTTGGAAGCACATTGACCGTGAAACAAATATTCCATTCTCAAATGGATGGACAATTATAGAATATGATCCAAACATTTAAAGGCATTTTTCAATCCCATGTGACATATTTTAGTGCTTCATGGGAACACCATTTTCACTTGGTGGAGTCTTTTATATATCAATAGTTATTATAAAATGATACATATGGACCTATATAAATCATTATGTAGTCATCCATGTTGCTCTCCACTTTGTTGGGTATAGATTAGAGAAACCTCACTAATTGGAGCTACATCAAAATGCATAAAAACTGAGTAAGTAAAGATGAATAAGAAAAGGATGGAAATAGCTTAGAGTGGTAAACAATATTATACATATCATAATTATATAAACTTATCATTTTAAGTGTATGATCATGTATTCTTATGGGTTTCTCTGAGGTCAGGGCACTATCAGTTGGGTAAGAAAAAATGTTTTCTTCTCTATATATGAGACATTTTGAAATTCTAAAACATATTAGAAAAGTGTATTATTATTTATTTGTACCATTATGATTTAGTTTTTTTCATAATATTTATAATATGTTGTAATTATATAAGAATCGACCTGACCCTACCCATGTTATTAATTAGGACTATGTTAGTTTGGATCATGATGTGACATTTGTGCACACCCTGATTTGAATTATTTATATTTAAGAAAAGGTCTTATGTGGCAAAAAATATTGATTAGGTGTAGGTATTTGGAAACATTATTGGATTTAGGAAGGAAAATTGGAATACTATATGTATATTCTAAAATAATGGATGGAGATTTTCAAAAATTCAAACAAATTCCCACATTTTATGATGGAAAGCTGAATGGTGGGGAGAATGTGACACCCATAGTTTAAGATCGTTTAATATTTCATATTATCATTTTATGTTATGGGATGGTTCAGGTGTTTCTTTTATAATTTTAGGAGGTTTTAGAAGGTTTTAAAATTATTTTAAAGGGTGAATAGTTAGGGGAAACCATTCATTTTTTCATAGGTAATTATGTTGAATGAAAAAGGGACACAGGGTAGGGAACATGATTGTTGCACGGGTTTTGTAAACTATGTGGTAATTGTGTGGCCTTATGAATATTTGTTTAGTGAAAATTCACATGGTTGGTTCATGGTTTTATGAACCATGTGGAAAATGTTTTCATCAATGTGTGTAGTATGGTAACATCCCCATAGTTGTGTTAGGTTAGATAGGAATATGACAGATGGTCTAGAGGGGTGGGGGTGTAACACCCCAATATTTTATGAAATATCTATTCCAAATAATTTAATATTATCACTATTTTGTGTAACATAAAAAAATAATTTCTGATTTCAATACATTGAACAATGATTTTGTCTTGTTCTAAACACAACACCGAGCATAGATTGTGTTACACACATCACTGAGTTTAAACGAAACATGATGTATTATTAAAATATTAATATTTAATATGACAGTTATCACCTGGCCATTGGAATAGAGGGTATGAATAGGAATATCTAAATTATGAAAATATATGGTTTATACATGTATATTAATCTAATTATTTGGGGACCATTTAATTACAAATAAAAATAAAAACTATTTTAAAATAAAGTAAATCTTTTTATGAAAAAATACTTTTATGAAAAAACACATTTTACCTCAATATATTTATTAAAAAAAATTTGGTGAATTGTTTTAATGAAATTTATATTTTATATATTGAATAAAATTTTTAAAATTAATTATATGTTTTTTCTATAAAAGATACATGAATAAATCTAATTTTATGTTGAAAAACATTTTTTCTCTAAAAAGCAGTTTTATCACCTTTTTAATAGTTATTTTAAAAATAATTTTTATAAATTTTAGGAAATTTATTTTGAAAAATAAATTTAATTTTAGAAATCATAATTTAAAAATTATCATAGGGTTAATTTTTGGGAACTTTCCAAAAAGGTTAATTTTTTTGATGAATAGTGAAAATACAGAATTTTAATTAAATAATGTATTTTCATTTAAATTATTTATAAATTTTAATTATATTTTAATTTATTTTAAGTAATATTAGTTTAATTATATATCTATTAATACACTATAGGTCATTTTAATAAATTTCATATTGAAATTGGTTAAAAAAACTTTTTAAACTTTTAAACAGCTTCTCTTTGAAATACCACTTTCTCATCGCGTCTAAAGGATTAATTTTAAATTAAATTTTATTACTTACATGGATTGAATTTAAAAAAATGGATTCAATATTTTTAATTATAATAATTGTTTTTATCTAGAAAGTTCAGATTAAAGTTTTACCAAAAATAATAGTGAAAATAATAAAAGTCAATTACCGTGGTTAAGGTATAAATGGGTTTACCAGTGGTTAAACTAAAAAAAATAGTGTTAAGATAGACTAAAAACTTCTCTAAACCCAATTTTATGACCATATTTCTACCTGATAATTTCTAATTCTCGATAATTAATCATTTTCTAGCATTTTTACTTGTGAAAAACATTGGTACACATTTTTATTTTAAAACACTACAAGTGTGCCACTCACCTCACTTATAAAAGGTCACTCTCTCTCCTATCATGTTCACACCATGAATCCTTTTTTTTAAGAAATAAAATAATATAATAACTTCCTAAATCCCCTAATTTCATATTAGAATCCTTATTTTTATAATAAATCCAACCTAGGATGGATTTTTATAGAAACTTAAGGATGTTACCTGAAGAAGAGGTAATATTCCTCAATGAGTGTTTTTATTTTATTTCTTCCTTCACTTACTTCAATTTTTTAAACCATAATGATATAATATCATTAGTATATTACATATAAATATTTTATTATTATAATATCATGACCTAAAATCATTTACACTTTCATCAAATGGGTTATGAAATCATCATTTGTGTGTACGACGGACTATGGCTTCACGAACTGATGTCATTCATTTTTCCACCACCACCTTTCCCAGTTGGGTATGATGGTGGATACAAATTTTATATATGATATTTATAACATAATGATAAATATTTATTCATTATATCATATATAATTTTTTAAATTTCCATTATATATGGGATAAAATAACATCATTCGTTTGTACGACGGACTACCACCTCGTGAAGCGTTGCGACTCGTTTTCACTAACGATTTACAAGGAAGATAATATGGATACAATAAATTTATTTATATGATATAAATGAATAAATTATAATATTTATGAAATATTTATCATTATTAAATACCATATATTAATTTATCTGTTACCTTTTCACTTGTTGAAAGATGATAACGTTATTCGTGTATGTGTGGACTACCGCCTTCACGAAGCAATGTAACACTATTTTAATCACCACACCATAAAAATGACATGTATATATATATTTAAGAAAATTATATTTTATATATAATATTATTATCATTCTCTAATGATAATATATTACTTAAATCTTTTCTATAATAATTATTGAAAAAATGGAAATGTTACTCATGCGTATACTCGACCTACCATATTCATGATCATATAATAATTATTTTCCTAAAACCATCATTAATGATTGGTTTTAAGATTTTATTTGATTTATAAATATGATAAATTTTTAATGATTATTATTCTAGAGCTGAGGGAACCATGTTCAAAGTAATAGGAACAAAATTAACAAATTAAAACATATATAAAAAATTGGTAATTATATAAAATGTGAATTTAACATTGGGTTTTTTAATAAAAAGTTAATAAAAGGACATAAGTAAATAATATATAAGGATATATAAATTTATTGTTCTGTAATAAATGTATAATAAACATATATTTATTATAATGAAGGTCCAAATGTGTACAAGGGAAGTTGACACTTAAGGTAATGGATATCTAGTAACTCTTTTATTTTTGGGAGACAAGTGAAAATTAATGATTTGTTTCTTTTTTGTGGAGTATATACTACAATTTTTACATGTTATATCATTAATATAATTATTTTAATGATATTTAAAATCTCATTTGATGTTATGGTTTATTGGGTATTATGATCCAGAATGTTACAAAAGCAACATGGGATTTCTCTTTCACTTTTATTTTTCTATGAGACACTAGCTATATTCACCATGTGTGACTTTTATGTGGTGTATATACATCACATGAATTTATTTTATGGTTATTATACTTAAAATTATTGGTATTTACAAATCCATTTTATGATCTCTCTTTAATGGGGTTTACAATTCCAAAATTACGAAATCAAAAAGTGATTTTTGTCTCAATTTTCCTTCTTTGAGACATATAATTATGTCATTCACATATCGTTTTTTAAGAGGTGTAAATAATGCCCCTTTTAATTTCAATATCATGAATTTACTTATCCACATGAAATTTTATGTTTAATTTAATGATATTACATCATGGGTCTTATGTTACAAATTACGAAAGTGGTAAATATTTTATGTTATAATCTCATCATTTACCCAAATTGTTTATGATTATGTTTCTGATAATAGAATCTTATAACTAATCTCTCAAGAAAAATCAATAATTTTATTCTCCCCATGCTATGTCATGAGAATAAAAATTTTCATTTATTTTCCAATCTTTATCAACTCAATATTTTAAAAAGAAAGTTTTTAAGAAAAATCATATTTTCAATTGAAAATTTTTTTTCTTCCAAAACCATGTTGCCTAAAAATGTTTTTAGAATTTTTTAAAATGATATATTAAATAAAATTTTACCCATGTGTTACTTTTTACAAAATTTCTTCAAATGAATCTTCATGTCATTTTGAAAAATAATGTATAGTTGGATTTTAACGAAATTTTAAAGGAATATTTGTGTATAACATGAATTGGATTTCCTGCCATCATGAACATTATTTTATTTAAAGATTACTTTATAGGATATTCAATTTTATTTTCAAACAAATTTATTTTAAAAATGTTTAATATTTTAATTTTTTTTTTCAAAGTGGAAACTATGTTTTCCTCAAGAAAAAATTTAAATTATTTTAAAAGAATCCTTTATATGTTTTAGGATTATTTTTAAAGAAAATTATTTCTATAAGGTTTTATGTGTAAAAATGTCATTTTGAAATAAAATTTATCCTCCTCAAGAAATTTTCCAAGTGATTTATGTTACAAAATAATTTTATATCTAAGATGACATACTTTGATATAAGTTATTATTTACTAGGGATATGATCCAATGTTATCATTTTTATTATTTATCTGAATGGTTTATTATGACATGATATTTATGGAACCCGTTTCTCTTCTACATGTTATAAAATGAAAAAATGCTTATGAAACCCATTTGTTTTTACATGGGTTATGATTTTATGGGATGATAAAATGATTATGAAAGTTTTCCCTTTTTTTCATGTTATGATGTGATGAAATTTTAATTAAACCCATATATTTTTGATGGGTTATGTTATAATGAAATGATGAAATGATTATGAAACCTATTTCTTTTCCATGGGTTATACTATATGGAAATGTTTTATAAAACCCCTTTCTCTTCATGGGATGTGATATGATGAATGTTATATGATCTTGTGGCATATAAATGTATGGATTATGTGATGGGTGGGACCTATATTTTCCTCCAATGCATTGGGTAGTGATTAATTTTATATAATCTCAAAGGGTACAGAGGATGTTATCCCAAGACCAAAAAAAGAGAGAACATGGGTGTTATCCCAAGACCAAAACAATAGGGTACATAGGAGGTTATCCCAAGATTGAATTACATACATGGGTGTTTAGTCTTAACCTAACATTTTATTAATTTCTTTATGGGTATCCATGAAATATGATTTTATATGATTTTCTATTTGACACAATTCTGTACATTATGCCAATGTTATTCTCTAATGGATCATGTTATTTTATTCCCTTATGATTCATGTTTTATGATCTACCAATTTCTGGACCATGACTCAATATTATGATATTTGATATATAGGGTATGATTTTCAAATTACATGCTCATGTTCTTATACCCTGATGCTCATATTATTCTTAATTATCTCTCTAGTTTACCCTTAATGGCCATATGAGCTCACTATTTCTTATGTTTCCTTTCACCAGGTTGCAAATAAAAGGTTTTAAGTAGGATTACTAAAGTGGGAAGATATTTATGGTATATATTAAATGTAATTCATTAATTAAGGACATTTTTTCCTTGTTTCTAAATACACTAAATTATTTTGATATTTAGCCATGTGTTTGTGTAATGTAATGAATATTCATCTAAGAAGATGTAATATCCATTTACGATAATCTTGGGTTTCTATAATTGTTATTAGAAGAAATGTTTAGTTATCATTTAGAAACTAGGATGATAAAACATTAGTGATATCCACAGGTATATTTATAAGGATAGGTTTAGGGATTCCTATAAGGATAAGTCTAAGGATGATTCAAAGTATAGGAAAATGTCCTGGAATTTTGGTAATTGATAGAGTAATTTGTTTTCAAGAAATTAAATCCATGTTTGAGTACTTCAGGTAAATGTGTCTCTAGAATAGAGTTATATAAGAGTAATAACTCTAAGAATGACACATTCATTTGGACTTGATCATCACTTAGTTCATGAAAAAGGTCCTTTCTATACACCTAGTTTAACACACCCAGGGGATATGCTTTGGAAGTTAAAAAACTCTTTATGAACCATCAAAAAGGATTCAAATAGATGATGACTATGAATGAACTATGATAAACCTAATGTTTCAGATATTGAAAAGAAGGTTTCCTGATTTATACATGCAATAAGTGATTTGTTCTGATTACATGGTTCTGTACTATGATTATTGTTATTCACACTATGTTTTTTGGTTTTACTCAATAGAGGGAACTAGAAGGAACTAGGTTAGCATTTAATATGAAGAATAATTTTTTTGATAATAATCAAAATGGGATGATGACTAAGGTAAAGGATATTGTGATTATGCCTAAGCATTTATCACAGAATATAATTGAAAACATACACCTCAACCAAATATCAAAATCAACAATGATGAGAAGGATAGATTTCGATGAGTGTTTTGCGTAATAGAGACCATGGATGAAAAAAGATCCAGTTTCTTATATATTGAGAAGGTGTGAAGAAGTACCAAAGTGAATGTATCAATGTAACATGAATATGTTTTGAGTGTGAAAAATAAGGACATAAATAAATAAATTTCTGAGGAAAAAGGAAATGTTCAATTAATATAATGAATGGGAATATTGGTCTCTCTAAGATATCACATATGGTTGAATTTTTAAAATGTGGAGTGTATCAACATTATAAAAATCCATTTTCAAAGGGGAAATCTTGTGAATAGAATCAGAAAGGTTGTATGAGTAATGGGTTTTCTATTAACGATGAAGATAATATGAATGCCATATGAAAGGAATGAGGTATTAAGGAATAAGATGATAAATCCTAGTTAATGGTTTGAGAAGTAATTAAGATTATTGAAGTATTTATGTACTATAATTAAAGAATTAGGAAATATATAATTATTTTTTAGTATAATTGTTTTGTTAAGTATATGAAAGAATAGATTGAATGATGATGATGACCTAGAAAAGTGATTTAAATAAAAGGTTTTATTTTATATAAAACACTTGATTAAGGGAAGGATAACCCTTAATATGTTCATATTGTTTAGATAATGATATTGGGATAAATAAATGATTGATATGGATAAGGTAAATTTGATAGTAGTAATTACCTTGTAACTGATTAGTGTTTTTTTAACAAAGTAGTTTATTCTATTATTCATTGTGTTTATAAAATTTTTGTATTTAAAGAATATATCAAATAAGATATGACTTATTTTAGGAATGAATAATAATATATGTTTTCAATATGGTTTTATAGTAATTTAGTTTATTACTATGTTTCAAGAGAATACATGAGGAATATTTTCACATGTTTAGTATGTGAAAATCAACAGCTATTTCATGTTGTTTTTGGGATTAATGATAGGTTAATTTTTTAAAATTATTGAACTTCTTTTTATAGTTTTAGATTCTAATCTTTTGGAAGGGTTATATTATGTTGAAATTTGGACATGCCTTTATAGATTAATGTATTACTTCATCATATGAAGATTTATGCATATCAGATAACATGTTCTAACCATTTTGTGATGATGATAAATTAATATAGATAAAATGAATTATCATTATATCGATGGATATTATGATCCATTAATTCTTCAAGCATTAAAAATTAACCTTTATTTCTTGGAGTAATAGATGTAGTGGAAATTGATCAAGGCACAAAAAAAGGATGAGATTGTTATTAAGAAATAAAACTGAATCAAGTAAGTATATATTATCATGAAAATTATTAAAAATTAGGAAAAGGTTCTTGAAATAAAATGTTATTTTCATGAACTAGCTTTCCAGGTTCAAACCTATGACTACCCCATTCCTACCTCCAATAATCCAGGAGCTAGTGACAAGCACTAAGTGGGCATATACCACAAATGGGAGGCATTAGCCTAATGTACTTGTAAACACAGATACATATCTAAGAACACACAAATGATGAAATGTTAAATACCTAAATGAATGCCTACATACATCTATGTTCTCACAAAAGAATATGATAGTGAAAGTAATGTAAATAAAAAGGGGAAAAAAACTATCCCAACAGAAACTGTGAAGAGTCTAAAATTCTACAAGGGTAAGGAATAAGTCAAAAGTATGCTCTTGGTAAACTCCTCACTGAGTCAAGATCCAGCTACACTCCACCCACTCTTTATCCTCTTAGGAAATCATCAAAAGGGCCACCATATTTACAACACAAAACACATGTGGGAAAATTTCATGTAGGGGTGAGAATAACAATACATAGTAGGACACCCAAATAACACCAAAAATGAAGAACCAAGTATAGTCAGCTCAATATAAGAGTTAAAAATCAATGTATAATAGAAAAAAAGAATCATGATATACAAAAGAAAGACACCATGGTACTGGGCAGTGTTAACAAACATTCAGCCTCATGATTCTTTTTGAAGCAATTCTCGTTCTGGAAGAACCCACTCCACGAGCCGTGGTACCATCAGAGACACATGACGAAGTGTTCTAGCTCATTTGGGCCCTCCTAAAAAGAATCAATTGATCAAATAACACTATGATACATAGAGAGAAGGTAACACCTAAAACTGATAGGGGACACCACAAACCCAATCTAGATCAACCTGCTACATAGGGAATCATATTCCAATGATTCCACAAACACTACTAGTGCGACCTACTAGATGGAGGGTCGACTCTCTACCTAGGGATGTCACATTGATTCCAAAAACACAAACTAGAGATGATAGAGGATCTCACTCTAATCTTGTAGAGGGAAACCAAAAATCTATCTGAGACTTGATAGATAGAGGGCATCAAAATCCAGTGATGTGGATGTAATGATGCACTGTACCATCTGGGAAAGGACCAAGGGGACACACTCAACCTATACTAGTCCAAGATAGGAAAAATAAGATCCTCAAGCACTCTTTATGGGAGTACACAACATGTCCCTGGGGGTATATGGCATGTTCATCTATCCCAAGTCTTTCCAATGTGGAAGAAACTCACATGACATATAGTCTACATTACACGATGTGTAGGATGCGTAAAAGTCATGTAGAGACACATGGTTTCATGCTCATGTCACCTAGCCATGTCTGTGCACTGATGCCATGTCCATGCAAGAGTCTGTGTATGCCAAGTCGTGTTTGTGTGGGAGTACATGACATGTCTGTACTAGTGTACTCTAAACTATATTCATGTACTTCTGAAGTACATGAAAAGTTATTTAGGTAGGGTCACATGCCATGTGATAGAGGTCACATTTAATGTGATATTAACTTCATCCCGAACCCTAGTGCTGGAGCTAGGGTCCCACACGATGTGTAATTCTGAAGTACACGCCGTGTTTCTTGGGAATTTCTAGATCCGTCGAAGGTCTCCTCTGTGTTAATTCACACACTTCCAAAACATATGATCTGGATGAAATCTACATACTGGGGTTCATCCATGTCTCTAGTTGCTAGATCTATGGGCTTCAGGTTTGAATCCACTAAAAAATGACCATCGTTGAGCCAAATGTGTCATGCATCAAAAAATGATTTGAACAGATGCATCAAATCCTTTCATATCTATATCTGGTCATCCAAATCCATCATCAAATCTTGATAGTGTCACCAATCATGAAACACACTTGTGGTGTCTATCTATTGCGCTGAATAATAGTATTGCAAAGTTCAATTAATCAGTATTCATGGAATCATGGTCCAAAAGAAAACAACCACGATGAATATGTGAATAATGGAGGGAGAATCCACAAATCATAAAAGTGGGGAAGAAAACGAGGTTATTGTTCATTTGGCCTAGATTTTTTTATCATAGAAGGATAATCGAAGAGGGAAAAAATAAACTAACAAAAAATAAACAATTCGATCCAATTGAAATATACCGAAAATTCATGGGTTAATACTTATTCATTTGATTGATCTGTGTTTATTAGGGATTGAGGACAAGATGAAATTCACAAAAAAAAACACCCTACCTCGAGTCTGGATCGATCATTGATGAAGAATAGTTACATTGTCATTATCAGTGAGATCCCCCAACTCTGCTAGTATGACAGTCCACAATCGGATCCCGATCCATTTTCTTCTTCCAAGAACACTCTACCAAAAAAAATCTAGGTCTCCAAGGTATAATAGCCAACCCTAGGACAATTTCCTTAATCATAAACTTATAGAGGGAGTAGATCAATGTGTTGAAAAAAGTAAAATAAATTCTTATGTTTAGGTTATTTTATTAATTTTGTGCCCCCGAAACAAAGTTTTCAAAAACAACCCACATTGACTAATATTAGGTCACAACTAGGGTAAAACCATTGTTCATAACTCAATAGTGCCCCAGATTTCAGATATGGGCACCCTATTAGCAGTTATTATACTTTCTCAAGGAAACTGTTCATGCGTGCTATAAAATATTTTAATATTTTTTAAACTTTTAATCTGAGCACACCTGGCCTCGAATTCACACACCTTCTCGGAACCTAGTCTGAAAAATTGTCCATGTAATAAATAAAAATAATACATAGAAAAAATGAGACATTACATTCTCCCCACCACTTGGATTTGCATCCCCAAAAAGCCAAAACAAGGGTTAGTCAAACAGATGAGGTTACTGAGCATGAATTTGAGCCTCCCATTCACATGTTCTCTCTTAGAGATTCTTGTGCTTCCACCAAACACACACCAAAGGAATCGATCACCCATTATGGATACTCTCATGCCGATCCCCAATTTCCATTGAGTACTCAGCAAAGGTCGCTCCATCATCGCGGTCCAGCCGACCCCATTCGATGACGCGTGACAGGTCATGCACATAACTCCTCAACTATGACACATGGAAGACTTCATGCACCAGATATAACTATGAAGGTAGTGCTAATAGGTATGTCACCTCTCCAACTCTACACCATATATGGAAAGGGCCAACGAACCTCGAAGATAGTTTTCCAACCCTACAAAATCTTTGTAATCGCCATCTAGGTGAAAATTTAAGTAACACATGTCTCCCTCCTTGAACTACAAAGGCCTCCATCACCTGTCATCATAAGAATTATGATTTCCATATGTAGGTTTCATATACTCTTGGATGATCTGAACCTTTCCTATAGAATCTTTCACTAACTTTAAGCCCAAGAGTACTGACTCTCCTAGGTCAGTCCAGCAAAGTGGTGACCTGTAGGTTCACCCGTACTAGGATATGAACAGTGACATACTGGTGGTGGAATGGTATATATTGTTGTAGGAAAACTCCAATAGTTCTTGGTGATCCTATCAAATATGGAAAAAGTCTAACATGCAATCTCACAACATGTCCTCCAGAACCTGAATGATTTGCTCAGTCTGACCATCTGTTTGTGGGTGAAACGCTGTGCTCAAGTGTAACTATGTCCCAAATCCCTCATGTAATCCCTTCCACAACTGGGACATAAAGAGATAATCATGATTAAAAACAATCATTGATGGAACTCCATGGATTCAAACTATCTCTTGAAAGTAGAGGTGTCCTAAGCTCTCTACTAAACTCTACTCTCTGATAGCTAGGAAGTGGACTGACTTGGTGAGTCAGTCAATGATCAGCCAGATGGAATCATGTACCCTAGAAGTACATGGTGATCTCATAACAAATTTCTTATATAATCCATCCAATTTCCATTATGAAACCTCAAGGGGTTGAGCTAAACCCTTTGGAACCTATTGTTCAGCCATCACTAGCTGATAAGTAAGGCATCAAGAAAAAAACTGTGTAACTCCTTTCTTTATCCCTAGCCACCAAAATTGATTTCTAAGGTCCTAGTACTTATTTTCAATCCCTAGATGTACTTCCAAAGTAGACATATGAAACTCCCTCAAAACCTCCTCCATCAATGAAATTTGTAGTACTGTGCATCCTCTAAAAAGAACAATGTTCTCCCCACCTTTTGAATATCCATTAAAAGCATGACCTATGTATATCTATGTATTTAGGGTCTGAAAGTCGGTATCACTAAGTTGTGCCTCCTCAAATCACTGTAAGAGTAGAGGTGTGACAATATTAAACTAGAGTGAAACTAATCCACCTCCATTCATTATGGGTAAATGCAATAAGGCTAACTTCTTTTATGCCTCATTCAATAACTACGAACTAGATCTCCTACTGAGAGAATCTTCCACCACAATCCCCTTTCCAGGAGTATGAACAATCTCTATGTCATAGTCCTAGAGGAACTATTTCCATTGGATATATCTTAAGTTCATATCATTTTTAGAGAAGCTATAATTAAGAATCTTGTGGTCAGAGTAGACGACAAACCACTCTCACATCAGGTAGTGTCACCACATCTTCTAAGCGAAGACTGCCATTGATAATTCAAAATCATGGGTCATGTAGTTTTTATCATGTGTCCTGAGCTAGTGTGAAACATAGGCAATCACCACTTTCCTCTGCATGAGGAAACAACCAAGCCTGATTCCTGATGCATCACAGAATACCCTGTACTCAACATCTTCCTCTAGTAACCTTAAGATGGGAGTTCTCATCAACCTCTCCCTCAGCTCCTGAAATAAATACTATCACTTTTCCATCCACATGAAAGGATTATCCTTTCATGTCAAAGCTATAAAGGGTGATTCAACTCTGGAGAAGTTGGGTAAAAACCTCTGATATTACTTTAACAATCCAAGGAAACTTCTCACCTCAATAACACTATTGGGTGGATCCCAAGGAAGCACTACCTCAACCTTCACAAGATCTACTACATATCCAGCCTCCAAGATGATGTGTCCTAAAAAATGGATGTCTTTATTCTAGAAATAACACTTAAAGAGATTCATATAAAGTTAGTTCTCTTAATTTGTGTACAGGACCATCCTCAAGTTCCTCACGTGCTTCTTCTCAGATGACGAATACACTAAGATGTCACTAATGAAGACTACTATAAACTGGTCTAAGAAAGGTTGAAAGATTTTGTTCATGAGTCCCATGAACACTATTGGTATGTTCTTCATGCCAAATGACATCATCAAGTACTCATAGTGACCATAATAACATCTGAAGGATGTATTCAGTATATCCTCATCCCGTACTCGTAGTTGGTGATAACCTGATTTGAGGTCAATCCTTAAGATACATCAGGACCGTTTCAACTAATCAAATCGGTAATTGATCCTCGATATTGGAGAATTATTCTTCATAGTCACCAGGTTTAAGAACTAGAAATCCATACATAACCTCAAGCTCCCATCTACCTTTTGTGAAAACAAAACTAGGGAAACTCAGGGTGAAACACTGGGTCTCACGAATCCCTTATTCTACACATCATCCAACTGCACCCTCAGTTCACCAAGATCTATGGGAGCCATCTGATATTCAAGTGTAGATATAAGTTATGTCCGGGGGTGTAGATAAATATAGAATTATATCTCCCTATGGGGAGTTAAATCTAGAATATATTTAGGAAAGACTTCCTCATACTCTGCCACCACTGTAGGAAACTGGGGACTCATAACATACATTGCATCGAGGGTCAGGCTAGCCAACTGATGAGTAATTGGATATAACCCCCTATGCATGATCCCTTCCTTAATTTCCTAGATTTTATTTTCACCAAAAATGAAAACTTGGTTCCATCACTATAGAAAAACCACACAATTCACCTAAGATAGTCAATCTGCGAATGAACAATGGATAACCAGTCCATACAAATAATGACATCGTAAGGCCTCGACGCCGCTACCAAGAGATCCCAACCAAAACACTCACCTAAAATATTTAGTTCACACAATCATCCCTAGTTTTTGATCATTGAGTCTGCTCCTATAGAAGTCTCCTAGAATAAGGGTCGAGTCAACTGTTCAACTGAAATCTCCATGTCTCGAACAAGATTCATGGAAAGAAAAGAATGACTAGAACCTATGTCTATAAAAATATTATCTAAGGTGGAAAAGTCATAGAACATACCTCATATCATCCTTATAGCCTTGGGGTCATAGGCCTCCATAGAATGTAGTTGGCCTCTTCCCTACCCACTGGCCCCCTAAGCCTGGCATGGACCACCTAAGGTTTGAGGCGGTAATAGGTCGAACCTCCGAACACCTCCTGCTTCCCTACCGACCCCTCTACCATGTACACTTCCCAGTGAACCACCCTACTTACATCTCTTTATATATATTGGAGGTCCTTCAACCATATCCCAATCATCTATATGACAAGTTAAGAAATCTCATTCCATATTCCCTTGACCGTCACAAGAGAAACACCATATGTCCCTTGGCTGATTCGAGCCAACTTGAGAGACTTGCATTGCTGAACCTGAGTCCTCGGATATAATACTAAAGCACCTAACCCACTTGGATGCATATGACTTCCATCATCTACCTGGTATCTAGGTATCGGCTATCGGGTGCCCACTGTTAGCTCCCACTACTATTGTCTACTCTTCTGGAAAACATTCAACTAACAGCTCTCGCTCAAGTACCCCAGTATAAATTGAAATGCTAAGGGATACCATTGATTCCCTAATATACCATAATAATCCCTTCTCGAAGGTCTGATCCCTAAATAACTTGTCCCATACCATATCTAAGGAGTAGTATGAAATATCATTAAACTTCACTGATTACTTTTCTAGGGTCATACTACCCTACTATAGATGCCGAAGCTACTATATGTGTACTGATTGTAACGTTGCAAGATAGAAATCCTCTTGAAGAGATGCTTAAATATTTTCCAAAAGAGACATGTATTGTTATTTAACTGATTTACCAAGCTCCACCATCACCCCATAGACCCCTAAATAAGACTCAAAAAAAATACATCTATCTGATCAGAAAGAATCCTTATAAGGCGGAAAATGCAAGTGACTACCTCTAGACAATCCTCAACCACATGGGGTTCAACCTAACCTCAAAACCTGGGAAGTATCTACCTATGAAACTTGTGAAATGAATTTAGTCTCTACACATCTTCAGCTAGTAGTGCTAGTGATACCTATTACTCAATGGGTGGTGGTATAGCTGGAAAACCACAAAGAGGTGCTATCTTCGGTACATTCCCATATACCGATGCCTCGTCAGTGGGAGAATTGTCCTCATGATCACATGGTGGAATCATATCTCGATAACTATGTGGATACATCATGAAATAAAACAAGATATACAACAATCAATAGAGTATATCTGGGGAGCTGACTCAAGAAGGCTATGGAAAACTACAACCATTCCTATATGATTAATGTATAATTGTTTTTCCCTAAAACTTGTGTTCTCATGTACCGAGTCAAAAGGAAGGCGATGAGAGTTCGGGTGTATGGATATGTCGGACTCCACACAAAAATTGGAGTCCCTATCCTAAAAAAAGATCTTGAAACACTTAACACTATTTACCCAAACCACCTTCATAGACTCTCAGTCCTAAAGTAGAACCGACCACCTTTGATACTACTCTATCATAACCCAACCCACCAGGGTTTGACCCATGAAAACCCCAAGCATGCCTCTAATAGGCCTTAAGATGGAAACCTGCATCTAGTAGTCATATTATACAAATGGAAGGCATTAGACTAAATTACTTGTACACACATGAACAACTCCAAGACCGAACCATATTGAAATGTAAAACAACTGAAATAATGCATGAATATATTTAAGACCCCACAATTTAGAATTACAATGAAAGTACTATAAACAGAAAAGGGGAGAAAATACACCCAACCAAAAATGTAAAGATTCCAGTCTTCTCCAAGGGTGTGGATTAAGTCAAAAGTACACTCTCAATAAACACCTCGGTCTGTCAAGATTTAACTACGCTCCACCTGCTCCATATTATCCCAAGACACCGTTAAAAGGGCCTCCATCTGCAAAAGACATGACATGTGTGGGAAAATCCCATATAGGGTTGATTATAACAATATTCAGTGAGAAACCCTGAAAACACTAAACATGAAGCACCAAGTATAGTCAGATCAATACAATATTTAACAATCAATGTATAACAGAACAAAACAACCCATATATACTTAGGAAACAGACCACACCACCAGGTGGTCATAACCAACTATCATCTATAAGATTCTATTTGAAGCAATTCTCGATGTGAGAGAACCCAATCCACGATCCATGATACCATCATAGATACTTGACGAAGAGTTCTAGCTCATTTAGGCCCCTCCAACAGAGAACACATTTCTTAAAGATGACTATGATACATAAGGGGGGGGGGGTCATGCCCAGAACCACTAGGGGACACCCCAAACCCAATGTGGATCAACAATATACATAGGGGAACATATTCCAACAATTCCAAAAACCCTACCGATGCAGCCTACTATATGTAGGATCATCTCCATACTCAGGGAGGTCACACTATTTTCAAAAACTCCAACTAGGGATGATAGAGGATCGCAGTCCAGTCTCGTGGAGGGACACCACAACTCTATCCGAGACATGATCACTATAGGGGATCAGAATCCAAAGATGTTGATGTAATTATGCACTGTACCATGGATGAAAGGACCAAGGGAACCAATTCAACCTATACTGGTCCAAAATAGGAAAACAAAGAGCCTCAAACACTCTTGATGGGAGTACATGGTGTGTCCTCGGGGCCACACAACTTGTTCAGCTATCTCAAGTATTTCTCGTATAGAATAACCTTACACAAGATGTTATATCTATTAAACCATGCATAGGATGAGTACAAGGCATGTAGAGACACATGATTTCCTACCCATGTCACTTAGCCATGTCTGTGTACAGAAGCCGTGTCCACGGACCAGTCAGTGTAGGCCAAGTCGTTTCTGTGTGGGAGTAACAACACATTAGTGATTGTGTACTCTTACCCGTGTCCATGTACTTATGAAGTACATGTTGAGTCATCCGGGGATGGTCACACACTGTGCGACAGGGTTTACACATCATGTGATCCTTAACTTCATCCAGAACCCTTGCACCGTAGCCAGGGGGCCACACACAATGTGTAATTACAAAATACATGATGCATTGCTATAAAATTTATAGATCCATTGGGGATCTCATCAACATTGATCTTCATTGTAAGGGTTGGTGTCCTGAGAACCAACTATTTTGTACTTTGATTACATGAATGTTCACTTATAATATATTGATCATTGTTCGGCATGACTATAATATAATAATGTCATGGAATATTTGTTTCATTGATAAGGTCACAAAAGATCCCCGCTATGATGAGAACCATGAAATGATATTACAATATTCTTAAATAGTGTTCTATGGTTGGATGACATACTATGATAGGACACATAGTATACAGACCGTCATGTGCGAGTACTCATAAGAAGACGAGACATTCTCTCATGGAGTTCGCACTTGGTAATCTCCAAGATGAGATATTATAAGAACAGACCTGCCAGTAGCAATTCCGCATGTCTTGGTGTCATCGAACATTACTATCTTCTAGCGTGTGTAATGGTCCTTAGACTGGAATATTATTATTAACTCATGTCATGACTCGCACACTTAGATTTACTAACGAAAACCGTCACGCAGACAGTTGGCGGGAAGTAGGGTATGTTGGGTGTGTCATGAATGACCTATTGTTAATGTATAAGTCGAGGAAGGATTTTTACCTTCCATTTATGGAAGTTGATATCTCGTCCCTTTGATTGAAATATAACTGTTGCATTAAATTCCATGACCATGGTGTAAACGAAGAGTTTATTTCAAGTAGTCAAAGAACGACTGATCAAGCATATAGGTTTATGACACTGCCATGAAACCTTCTTGATGAGATATTGAGACAAAGGGATAAAATTACACAATAAGCGTTCGTATGAGGTGATACATCAATGCGGCATCAAATTATTTCTCTTGGGTGCTTTGACTCGTTGCTAGACAGTAATCTTGGACTTTAGGCAAGCCCACCTAATGCCAACGAGAAAGAGGCTTAGAGGGTCACACACTAAGTGTATTCAAGTATCTCAAGTAGAATATAGATTATTCCCATACGTGGTTTAATAATTATTCAAGGAAGCCTAAATCGTTTTAATGTTGGAGGAAGAATAAAATAAAATAAGTACATGCCGTGTATCAATGATTACACGCCGTGTAGTTTTATTTAGAAAACAAGTACACGCCGTGTATTATTAAATGTACACGCCGCGTAGTTTTCATTTTGGAATGGAAATAAATAAATGAAAACAAGATATAAAGGATATGTACGTTGAATGTACATGCTGTGTAGTTTTCAACCAAAAACAAGTACACACCGTGTATTTATTAATACACGCCGTGTATTTTTTCCAGTCGGGATTTTGAGGAAAATATCGTTTTATTAAATGATATTTATTATAATTAGTGTGGGAACATTCTAAGGAATTAATGACTCAACATGGGGTTTTCAAAAGGGGTTTAATGAAATAAATAAAACGCGTAATGCGTTTATTTATTGTTATAACTCTACAACCTCAAACCCGATTATAAATATCAGCACAACTGCAACTCTTTTCCACACACTAGAGAATCATTGTGCACAACAATTCTGGAGAATTATTTCACGCCTGAATGACCCTTTCCTCCAAGAATACTCTCAAGACCGAGAGAGATCCTCTTCCATCAGATCAAGACGATCTGAGGCAGACAACACAAGCACAAGTTTCTCCAGTCTAGCACCCAGAGACTCCTTTGGCGACGTCCCGAGATATGAGGTACATGAGTGGATCACTGCTAGAGGAAGTCTAAACTTGGCTTCTTCAATGCAATGAAAAATCACATTAGAAAGTTATCAAGAAAATCAATGAAGAAAGAACACCCAAAAGGTATTTATTTTCAATTGATTAAATTAATTATAATCAACTTCTAACGATCCTACTTTTTTGTTCTGGGACATTGGTTTTCTTTGTCCATTTTTATGATTCGATCCATAGAGACTGGCATTTATCGTCATATTGATCCCGTATTGATCATTGTTAATGACAAAAAGCTAAGTGGGAACATCCACCCACGTGATTCTACTACTCCCTGAACCTTCAAATGGTATTAGAGCTAGGTTACAACATTGATTATAGTTATTTAATTTTCATTGATAATTTATGCATTTATATTTTATTCAATTTGAAATAAATCGTTCTACAAATCTGAATAAACGAGATCTGTACTTCCTTCTTCATTTCTCGATTCATATCATAGAAATAGCCTCTTAATTTTAATTTTGATTAAAATAAAAAGAGGAACTCATCTGGAGTAGCCTCGCTTTCTGTCTGTACAACACGGGAATACACAGCGTGTAATAAAAACTACATGCAGTGTACTTAGGTTTAACGAACTGGAACTGGTCCTCTAAACTACGCTGTGTGAATTGAGTATGCCTAAGTATTGATTACACCATGTTGACCAGAAAAGAATGGCACATGGAAAACAGGAATACACGACATGTATGTTGGAGAAACATGTCGCGTACTCCGATTCGGTCCAGGTGAAACTGTGTACAAGGAGAAATCGTGTTTCATGTACATGGGATTGCTAGGCCGATTACTGCATAACAAGGAAGTACACGCCATGTATGATTCATCTACGCATACAGAAAACATGCCAAATCCCCTAGTGTGTACTTTGGATAAAAGGTGAAAATAAATACACGCCGTGTAAATATAAACTACACACCGTGTACTTTCCAGAAATTTCACCAGGTTTCCTCAAAAAGTACAAAGACCTGTACAAGGGATATGGATGAGAAGAATCTCAAGGAAATTCAGAAAAGAATTTAAGATAAATATTTGATTAATTATAAGATCATAATTAATTGAATTCGAGCGCGACTTATCTTAAATTAAAGAACGATTAAAATAATTTGAATTCTAAATATGCATAAATGTCTTTGCATGCTATAGATGATCATGAGATAGGCCAAAGACCCTTTTTATGTGTGTATGGTTTCATTTAAATTTGTTTAATTTAAATTTTTTGGCCTGTGAGCCTTCTTCCAATAAAATATAGGGCCTGTGTGACCATGGTTTCTTTAATGTAAAACCATGTAATGGAGGATCTCCCAAGCTAGTGGAGACAGTTTGAAATCCGAAGATGAGGTGAAACCAACCCAAGAAGATACAAAGGTTGACAGGTGGGAGTTGAAAAACATGAACCGTCGGTTCAAAGTGTTTTTTTCGTGGTCAGGGTTAGCTTATCAAACTGCTAGATAAGCTAACCAATAGAAGCTCATGATCATGCCATCTTATTTTATTTCTGTCTGATTTCATGGTTTATCTATTATGTATGTGTTATCGCAATCACATAATTAATGAAATAAGAAATCATGAAAAGATGAAATAAAATAAAACCAGACTATACGTAAACATTATCAGAACATGGTTAATCACTTAAGCTAGCATCACTTAATAATAACAAGCATGTGATAATGAAAAACTATGCATAAAAGATTAAAATCCCTCAATACCATATTAAGTCAGACCATGCCTTCCATTACTTGATTAAGGGAAAGACTCAATAAAACTATGTGTTTGACCAACCCTTGTTGGGACACTTACTTTTATAAAGGAATCCCTTATTAAAGGTTTTGGGTTGACTTAACTATATTACATCAAGAGGAGTATCCCTTGCTAGACATGATGTAATATTGGAGGAAAGAGTTGAGAAAATCCAAGTTAGGATTTCAGGATTGGGGAGTCCACTCAGCAGATCAAGGAACTATAAGCTCATAGTTGGCAAAGACCTACCTACCTAAATACCTTAAAATTGCTTGACCAACCCTTGTTGGGGTTACGCGAAGGGGAATATGGATCCTTGACACTAGAATGTCAAAGAAACTTGACATTCTGAGTTCAATGGTGAGGTCTATTGGGACTTGATAAAATAGTGGGAGAATTAATAAATTCAATTATTATTTTTCATAAAATGTAATCAAAAGATACTGATAAAACTGCTCTTATAATTTTTAGAATCGAAATGACAAACTCATCAACCACATTTTCTCTGTGATCAATTCTGGATAAGTACAATATCCTCACCGACAGTAACTTTCATGAATGGTTTAGGTGCCTTCGTGTTATCCTATGCCATGAATGAAAGTTTTACGTGTTGGAGTCCTCACTTCCTGATTCTCCTGCCCAAGGGGAGAGTGATGAAGATTTCCTGGTCTATGATCAACATTTGAATGATGCACTCAATGTTCAATGTTTGATGCTATCATCAATATCTAGTGATCTCATGAAGTCTCACGAAGACATGGATGCCTATAGGATGCTCCAGCACCTCCGTGGTCTATACCAGGAGAGAGGAAGAAACTAAAGGTTTGAGAACTCCAAGGTTCTATTCCAGAGCAAGCTAAGAGAGGGTGCCCTAGCCGGGCATCATGTGGTCAAGATCATTGGCTACATTGAGTGATTGGAGGTTCTAGGGTTTAAACTCCCTAAAGAACTGGGTACCGATCTCATTCTTGCAGCACTTCCCCAGAGCTTCTCAAACTTTGTTATGAACTTCAACATGAAAAACATTGAGAAGTCTCTATCTAATCTTCTTATCCTCATTCTCCAAGTGGATAATGACATGAAGCATGAAAAACATTCTATCCTTATGGTGAATAAAAGGAAAGGGAAGGTGAAGATCTTTAAGTGCAAATCTTCTTCAAGGCCTTCCAAGAAAAGGAAGATCAAAGGGGAGGCAAGAGAACATGAGGCTATTTGTTTCACATGTGGCAAGAAGGGCCACTGGAAGAAAAACTGCACCCAGCCATGGAAGAAAGGGGAAGCTTTAGTTGCATTTGTTATCGAATGCAATCTATCTATTTCTACCAATTGGGTATTAGATACTACTTGTGGTGCTCACATCTGTATCCAAATACAGGAACCAAGTAGATTCAAAAAGATTGATCGAGGTGAGGTAGATCTACGAGCAGCCAACAGAGCCAGACTTGCTACTGTAGCTGTCAGGGACTACCACCTCACATTGCCAATTGAAATGATCTTGGTGTTAAAGGGTTGTTATTATGTGCCTTATGTTACTAAAAACATTATTTAAGTATCCATATTAGATACTGATGGATTCATGTTCATGTTTGGAAATGAATGTTTCTACTTTTATAAAGATATCATTTGTTTTTTTAGGACACTTTTATATAACGACCTTTATGTGTTAGACTACACAAACCAAGTAATGGAAATCGATGACAAAGTCAATTCACATGACTCATACCACACCCAACTTTGGCATCACCGGCTAGGTCATGTCAATGAGAAACGTTTGACAAAATTACATCAAGATGGGTATTTAGATTCTTTCAAAATAAAACCACTTGGTGTATGTCATGCGTGTATACAAGGAGAAATGACCAAAGCCCCATTTAGTGGGAAAGGTGAAATGGCTAAAAAGATTCTATAATTAGTTCACACAGATGTGTGTGGACCATTTCTAGTTGAAGAAAGTGGTGGGTTCTCATACTTTATAACTTTTACTGATGATTTTAGTAGATATGGATATATTTACTTAATGAGGTATAAGTCAGATTATTTTGATCGGTTCAAAGAATACAAAAATAAAGTTGATAACCAGCTTGGTAAGAAGATTAATAAACTCTGCTTAAAAAGAGGAGGAGAATATCCTAATCAAGACTTAATTGATTTATTATGGGAGTTTGGGATTCTATCTCAACTCAATCCTCCATACACACCTCAGTGGGATGGTGTAAGTGAAAGGAGGAACCACACCATGTTGGACATGGTGAGATCAATGATGAGCCATGCGAGTCTTCCATTATCCTTTTGGGGATATGCATTACAAATAGCAACACACATACTAAACCAAGTACCAACTAAATCGATTAATGGTATTCCATATGAGTTATGGAGTGGACACAAATCCATGTTATCTAATTTTACATGTCTGGGGTAGTGAAACATTTGTCAAGGCCTCTTTAGGTAATAAACTTGCACCCCGAGGCACAAAGTGTATCTTTATAGGATATCCCAAGGAAAAAAGGGGATATTAGCTATACAACCCCTCAGATAAAAAGGTTACAGTGGACAGACATGCCATATTACTTGAGAGGGAGCACATCTCCGAAAGAGATAGTGGGAGCGAGATAGACTTCGATGAAGTCGAGGCTCAAGATACACAGGAGTTGGTATAAGAATAGATTCCACAAAGCCCCGTGGAAGAACAATCTGTTCCAGAGACACAAAAACTACATAGGACCACGAGAGAGGTGAGAGAACTAGAACGATATAGTTTTCTTGTCACCAAGGATGGTGACTCATTATTGGCTGACAATGATGATCCTCTAACCTACAAGGAAGCAGTTGAAGGCACATACATTGCAAAGTGGCAAGAAGCCATGAATTTTGAAATGGATTCCATGTACCAAAACCAAGTCTATATTTTGGTAGATTCACCTGTTGATGTAAAGCCTATTGGTAATAAATGGGTATTCAAGAAGAAATTGGACATGGAGGGGAAAGTCAGCACCTATAAGGCACGATTTGGTGCAAAAGGTTTTAGACAGCGTCAAGGAATTGACTATGATGAAACCTTTTCACCAGTTGCGATACTGAAATCCATCAGAATCCTATTGGCCATTGTCACTTACCATGACTATGAAATTTGGAAAATGGATGTCAAAATAGCATTCCTTAATGGGAACCTCTAGGAAGATGTCTACATGACACAACCTGAAGGTTTTGTGACTCCTAAGGATTCCAACAAGGTATGCAAGTTGCGGAAATCCATTTATGGATTAAAGAAAGCATCAAGGTCATAGAACATTTGTATTGATGAATCCATAACGGAATTTGGATTTGTTAAGAAAAAATGTGAGCCTTGTGTCTACAAGAGGTTAAGTGGAAGTGCAGTCATTTTCCGAATAGTATATGTTGATGAAATATTACTAATTAGAAATGAAGTATCTATCTTATAGTCAGTTAAAGAATAGTTGCATAAATGATTATCCATGAAAGACTTGGGCGAGGTAGCATATATTCTTGGGATCAAGATCCATCGTGATAGATCCAAGAGAATGCTGGGCCTGAGTCAATGCACATACATTGACAAGATACTGAAGAGATTTAGTATGGAACAGTACAATAGGGGATTGTTTCCAGTGTCACATGGCATTCATCTTTGCAAGAAAATGTGTCCTCAGACACATGAAGAAAGAAAGATAATGGCAAGGATCCCTTACGCCTCCACGATTGGGTCAGTCATGTATGCTATGCTATGTACGAGGCTTGATGTTGCTTACACATTATGTGTGGTAGGAAGATATCAAGCTCATCTAGGAGACCGCCATTGGATGGCAGTCAAGACTATCCTTATGTTTCTGAGGCGTACTAAGGATATGTTCTTGGTTTATGGAGTAGATGATGAACTAGTCATCCGAGGACTTGTAGATGCTAGTTTCCAGACTGGTCAAGATGACATGAAGTCATAGACTGGATACATCTTCAGTTTGAATGGAGGTGTAGTGAGCTGGAAGAGCTCAAAGAAAAGTGTGGTGGTGGATTCTACAATGGAGTCCGAGTATATCGCAGCTTCTGAGATAGCTAAAGAAGCAGTATGGATGCGAATCTTCATCCAAGAGTAGGATGTAGTACCAAGCAGTAAAGATCCTATCACACTTTATTGTGATAATACTGCAGCGGTGACACTTAAAAAAGAGCCAAGGTCACATCAGCGGAAAAAGCACATACTTCGAAAGTATCATCCCTTGAGGGATTTTTTCTCAGAGAGGTGAAGTTATAGTGAGCAATATTTCCATAGAAGACAACGTGGAATACCCCTTTAATAAAGCCTTGACTCAGCAGAAACATGATCATCATGTGAAGTCTAGCAGACTAAAAGTCATAGGCAGTTGTCTCTAGTCCAAGTGGGATTTTTTAAGGGTTGGTGTCCTGAGAAACAACTATTTTGTACTTTGATTACAATAATGTTAACTTATTATATATTGTTCATTGTTCTGCTTGACTATAATATAATAATGTCTTGGAATATTTGTTACATTGATAAGGTCACAGTAGATCCCCGCTATGATGAGAACCTTGAAATTCTATAACAATATTCTTAAATAAAGTTCTATGGTTAGATGACATAATATGATATGACATATAGTATACATACCATCATGTGCGAGTACTCGTAAGAAGACAAGACTCTCTATCATGGAGTTTGCACTTGGTAATATCCAAGACGGGAGATTATGAGAACAAACCCGCCAGTAGCAATTCTGCATGTCTTGGTGTCATTAGACATTGCTATCTACGAGCGTGTGTAATGGTCCTTAGATATGAATATTATCATTAACTCATGTCAGGACTCGTGAACTTAGATTTACTGACTAAAACCGTCACACAGACAGTTGGTGGGAAGTAGGGTACGTTAGGTGCGTCACGAATGATATATTGTTAATGGATAAGTCGAGGAAGGATTTGTCCCTTCCATTTATGGAAGTTGATATCTCGACACTTTGATTGAAATAGAACTGTCCCGTTAAATTCCATGGACATGGTGTAAATGACAAGTTTATTTCAGGTACTCAAAAAATGACAGATCAAGAATATAGGTTTATGACACTGCCATGGAACCTTCTTGATGAGATATTGAGACAAAGAGATTAAATTACACAGTAAATGTTCGTATGAGGCGATACGTCAATGCGGCGTCAACTTCTTTCTCTTGGGTTCCTTGACCTGTTTCTAGACAGTAATATTGGACTTTAGGCAAGACCGCCTAATGTCAACGAGAAAGAGGCCTAGAGGGTCCCACACTAAGTGTATTCAAGTATCTCAAGTAGAATAAAGATTATTCCCGTACACGGTTTAATAATTATTCAAGGAAACCTGAATCGTTTTAATGTTGGATTAAGAATAAAATAAAACATGTACACATCGTGTATCAATGATTACACGCCGTTTAGTTTTATTTATAAAACAAGTACACGCAGTGTATTATTAAATGTACATGTCGTGTAGTTTTCATTTTGGAAAGGAAATGAATAAATGAAAACCTGATATACACGCCGTGTACATTGAGTGTACACACTGGGTAGTTTTCAATGAAAAACAAGTACACGCCGTGTATTTATTAATACAAGCCGTGTAGTTTTTCTAGTCGGGATTTGGTGGAAAATGTGGTTTTATTAAATGATATTTATTATAATCAGTGTTGGCGCATGTCAAGGAATTAATGACTTGACATGGGGTTTTCAAAAGGGAGTAAATGAAATAAATAAAAAGCGCAACACGTTTATTTATTGTCATAACTCTACAACCTCAAACCCGATTATAAATATCCTCACAACCCCAACTATTTTCCACACATAATAGAATCGTTGTGCACAACAATTCTGGAGAATTATTTCATGCCCGAAAGAACTTCTTCCTCTAAGAACACTCTCAAGACTGAGAGAAATCATCTTCCATTGGATTAAGATGATCTAAGCCAGACAAAACAAGCAAAGGTTTCTCCACGCTAGCACCCGGAGACACCTTTGGCGATGTACCGAGATATGAGGTACACGTGTGGATCACCGCTAGAGGAAGTCTACACTTGGATTCTACGACGCAAAGACGAATCACATCGGAATGTGATCAAGAAAATTATTGAATAAAGAACACCCAAAAGGTATTGCTTTTCAACTGATTAAATTAATTATCATAAACTTGTAATGATCCTACTTTGTGGTTTCGGGAATTTTGTTTTCTTTGTCCATTTCTGTGATTCGATCCGTGGAGACTGGAATTTATCGTCATATTGATCCCGAATTAATCATTGTTAATGACAAAAAGCAAAGTGGGAACATCCACCCACGTGCTTCCGCTGTGCCTGGAACCTTCACACATACCACCAAAAACCCTGTTATTAATGGAATCTAAAGATCGATGTTCATCCTTGCCTCTAGTCACCAGATCTATGGGTTTCAGGTTTTAATCCACTCGTAAATCACCACCGCTGAGCCAAATATTCCATGCATAAAAAAAACAGTTTGAACGGATGTGGAAAATCTAGTCAGATCTACATTCAGTTTACGACTACTTTCATCACATCTTTATCGTATCACTGATCATGAACCATACCTTTAGTGTCAATCAGTTGCACTGAAGAATGATCATGAAATGGTCGATCACTGGGTATTCATCAAATTGTGACCCAAAATAAAACACCCCTGATGAATGTGTGAAGAATGATGGGAAAATAATTAAATCATAAAAGTGAGGAATGAACCTCATCCATTGTTCAGTTGGCCTCGATTCGTTATCATTAATGGATAATCAAATAGGGAAAACCAATGACCCAAAATAAGCAATTCTATCCAATTGAAATATACTGAAAATGAGTGGGTAAATCCTTATTTCATGGATTAATCAACATTCATCAAAGATTGTAGGAAGGGTGAAATTTAGAAAATAAAACACCCTAACAAGATTTTGGATCGAGCATTGATGAAGAACGATTGTGTTTTCATCGTTGACAAGATACTTCCACTCCAATGGCGTAACAATCTACGATCTGATCTTGATCCATTGTCATCCTCCAAGAACGCTATCCCCAAATAGCATCTAGGTGTATAAGGTTAAATAGCTAACATTGGGAAAATTATCTTAGTCATAAACTTATAGAGGGAGAAGGTCATTGCACTGAAAAATAAAATAAAATATATTCTTAGTTTTAATTTGTTTTATTAATTTTTCACCCAGACAATTTTTTCACAAAATACTCATGTTGACCAATGTTAGGCCATTATTAGGGTAAAACTGCTATTATAGACTCAACGGTGCAATCAGATTGCTGATCCAGGAACCTATTTAGGAGTTATTCCACATTTTCATGAAAGAAACATGTATGTGATATACAATATTTTAATATTTTTTATACATTTAATTTGGGCACATAAGGGCTCAGAATCGAATACTGTCTCAGCACCTAGTATAAAAAACAATCTATATAATATATAAAAATAATACACGGAAAATATAAGACGTTATAGTTATCCTATTATCGCCATTTTTATGATATCAATGATATTTTTCATACATATTTGGTTTATGGTTTTTTGGTCGTTAACCTTCTTTGAATCACCCTCTTTTTTATGATTAATGATATATATCAATTTCTATAGTTATTTTCACTTTTATTCTATGTCTAAATCTATACTTTCCACCTATTTTCTCCTATGTGGAAACCTAGTTATGAGTTAATTTAAGAAACCTTTATTTTTCCAACTTTCTATTTTTAAGGGAAGATTTATCGTTTATTTGTATGATGTGGGTTTCAATGAAGGAATATTCAAATGTTAAACGTTTTATGGCTGAGATAAATTTTGAGGGAGAAATTGTTTTGGGGGTAAAATGTAACATCTTGAGATTCCATGAAATATTTCTTTAAATTAATTTAATTTTTTGATATTTTTTACCACATGAAATATCATGTTTAGATTTAATTACATACAACAATAAATTTTTCTTACATTACATTCATCACCAAGCTTATCTTTCATTACATATAACACAAAGTTTATAAAACAAGACATATTATTAAAATATTATTATTTAATATGATAGTTATCACATATCCATTGGAATGGAAGGTAAGAATATGATTAAATAAATTAGGAAATTATTTGTTTTAAAAATATATCTAAAATGAATTATTTTTTATTCGATTAATTAAAAACTAAAATAATAACTATTTGAAAACAAAGGAAATATTTTTTTAGAAAAATTACTTTTTTGAAAACAAACATGTTTTACCTCAACAAATTAACCAAAACAATTTTGGTGAATTATTTTAATGAAATTTATATATTACATTTTTAATCAAAATTTTAACATTCATCTTATTTGTTTTCTTGATAAGAGATATGAATAAATCCAATTTTACACTTAAAGAACTATATTTTTAAAAAAAGTAGTTTTGTCTCCTTTTACACAATTATTTTAAAACTAATTTTTAAAAATTATATAAATTTTATTTTAAAAAATAAGTTTAATTTTTGAAACCATTATGTCAAAATTACCTTTTAGTGAATTCTTCATAATTTTTTGAACAAATTATTTTTTTGATAAATAGTGAAAAATACTGAATTTTAATTTAATACTGCCTTTTTTGCTTAAATTATTTATAAAATTAAATTATATTTTAATTTTTTTATAAATTATTTTTCTTAATTTCATATCTATTAATCCAATTTAGTATATTTTAATCAATTTCATATTTAAATTGTATATAAAATTGTTGTAAAAGTTTCAACATTTTCTCTTCAAAAACCCACTTTCTCGTCGCATATATGAGATTAATATTAAATTCAATTTTGAAAATTATGTGAATTGAATTTGGAAAAACTGATTCCATATTTAAAATCATAATAACTTATATTATCAAATAATATCAACTTAATTTTTAACCAAAATGAACAGTGAAAACAACTAAAAATAATTACCTTGGTTAAGAAAAAAATTGGTTTACAGTGGGTTAAACTAAAAAGTTAAGTGTTAAAATAACCTATGTTTTTTCTAAAACCTATTGGATGGACATATTAAAAAATTATAATGTATAACTCTTCATAATAATCCATTTTAACCCTTTTTCATTTTTAAAATGCGGTTATACCTTTTTCTTTTTATTAATTTCAAGTGTGCCACTCACCTCACCTATAACAGGAAACCCCATATCCTCTATTCTTCACCCCTTCAAAGACTTTTTGTTCAGAAAATATATTCCAAAATAACTTCCCAAATTATATCATATCATACTAGATTCCTTAATTTGGGCATAAGTCCAACCTAGGGAGTTTATTGGTGCAATCCTAAGGTGATTACCGGAAGAAGAGATAACATTTTTCAATAATATTTTTTATTTTAATTATTCCTCCACCTCGTTAAAATATTTTAAATCCATTTTGATATAATAAAATCAGTATATTAAATTTTTGGAGATGTTTTTATGTTAATGAATTGATTTAAAACCATCCCCACTTCTATAAAATGAGTTATGAAATCATCATTCATGTGTTTGGAGGACTACTACTTCACAAACTGATGTCATTCATTTTTTAATTACCACCTCTCATGGATGAGTATGATAATGGATCTGAAGTATATATATGATATTTATAAAATAATTATACATATTTAGAAATAATTACATATATACCTTTTTTTACATTTTATTTCATAGGAGATACAATAATGTTGTTCATGTGTACGGCGAACTACCACCTTGAGAAGCGATGTGATTCTCTCACACTAACGCTTTATATAGAAGATAATAAGGATAAATATAATAAATTTATATGATATAAATGAAATAATTATCATATTAATAACATATTTATCATTATTAAATGATAATATATTTTTTTATTTCTTACCATTTCACTTAGTGAAAGATGAAAACATCAATGTATTTAAGGCTCATATTAACTGATACAACCAACAAGTAACTTTTACATCCCCAGAAGGATTTATCCAGTTATTCAAATAGGAATGGTATAGGAATGTGAAAAATTAAAAAACCTTAGTGACAGTGGTCATAACCATTTCATATCAACGTGAAATGACCACCTTAGGTTCTATTGAAGAAACTAAATATAGATTTATTGTTTTCATAATAGACCGATACCCTGATGTCCTTAGGAATTATTTCTCAAGATTACCACCAGTAAGGGAAGTGGAATTTTATATTGATTTAATCACAAGAATTAATCCTATTTATCTTAATTTATATGTAATGACACCAAATGAATTATTAAAAATTGAATTTCTAATAGGAAGAATTGGAAATAAAAAGAATTATTAGACCAAGTATGACGCCTTAGGGTACTCTAGTCTTATTTTTTAAGAAAGAGTATAGTAAAAATTTAATTTGTGTCAATTATAATTTGAAAAATAATGTTATAAAAAAGAATATATATAATTAATTTAATTTATTATCTATTTGATCAATTTAAGGGATCCAAGTTATTCTTACAAATTGATCTCCTATTAGGGTATCACCATCTCTAAGTGAGGGAAGAAAAAATTACTAATACAGATGTTTTAATCCATTATATAAACTATGAATACTTAGTCATTCCATTTTTTATCATCTATTAATAAAAATGATTCATGTAATTGATAAATCACATCCTTTACATATACTAGGATACTTTCATTTTGGAATTCATTGGTGGCATCTTAGTGTACTCTCGCATGAATATTGACCACAAAAGGCACTTAGAGATTGTATTGGGTACATTATGAGTCCAAATTTCGTATATAAAAACCAAAAATAATTACTTCCAGATATAATATCTTTTCTTACTTAGGAATTCATTTTATAAAAAGGGATAGAGTATGATCCTAATAAAATGAAGCCCATTATTTTTGGGACACCACATAAGAATGTCATTGAGATATGGAGATTTTTGAGAATATAAATATATTTTTTTTGCTTCATAAATTATTTATCATGTTTCAATTCTCCCATGACTATATAAAAATAAATTATATTCAATTATATTTTAGAAATTATGGTATGAAATTATTCAAGGAATTTAAGGCTTGAATCACTTCAGCACCGATCCTTATATTTCTAGAAATAGGTAAGGAAAATGTTTTCTTTCCTGATGAATATATATCTAGAATGGGTTGTATTATCATGAAGTAAGAACATGAAATAGTTTACATTTAATGTAAATTTGGGATACTTGAAAATAACTATAAAACACATAATATGTAATTGGCTATGATGGACCATTCATTAAAAACTCTGAATCACAATCTCATTGGTAAAAAGATCAATATTTTAAAAAATAAAAAAAAGAATTAAAAACATATTTTAGAAATGGTAATTAAACATGAGATATGATACCCCATGTCCAGATGGTTTATGAATTTAAAAATTTATTTAAATTTTAGATTTTTAGCAGGTTGATTTTGAGAACTGGGTTTTAGATTCAGATTTTGAGTGTTGGGATGTCTTAAATAAGTGGTTTTAGATATCATTTTTGTCTTTGTAGGTGTCACATGTGTGCACAAGGAATTCATAGAATGTTTATGTGGCTAGGATATTGAAAAATAGAAACTACAATCCCTTCACAGTGTAAAAGGTGGTTCATGATGTAAATAGATTTCAAGGAGTTTTTAGGGTGTGGAAGGGGGTATGAATGAGGGGTGTGTTCTACTACCTGAGGATTTCATAGTGTGAACCTTATGTTCATGGAAAGAAAACCATGCATGTTTTTTCTATATTGGGTAGAATATTAATTTACTAATCACACCCCCTTTTTTTAGTTAAAAAATGCATGTGAAGGGCAATTTTTGAAGGCCTCTCT
Organism: Viscum album; assembly: GCA_963277665.1. Taxonomy (NCBI): domain Eukaryota; kingdom Viridiplantae; phylum Streptophyta; class Magnoliopsida; order Santalales; family Viscaceae; genus Viscum; species Viscum album. The sequence goes on along the minus strand of OY728126.1, from coordinate 793,142,991 downwards.
CACTCCTCCTCCTCTCTCAACCCCTTGATATATGGAATTTTAGGTGTTATTTTTTTTGGTTTTGGTGGTATGATATTCCATAATATTCCTTTATTTTTTATTTCCTTTTATCTTCTCTAATTTATATGAATTTTATTTAGGTTTTGGGCTCTTATTCCACTAGAACGTGGTGAGTACAACTGTTTATGATGGATCTTTCTTATGACTTAGTAACAGGGTGTCTTGAGACAATGTACGCACATTGTTTCATGTAATTTCAATTAAGTTATGTCATAGTTTTTATTTTTATAAGTTTTTGCTTTAAATTTACTTAATTTTGTGATTATTTAGGTTTATATTGTTAGGGATATTTCTTAGTATGGTGTTGTGATCATGTTGTGTACATCCCATGTGCTATTTGTCACGATTTTAGTGCGATGAGGCTGACTAATGAGTTATTTGATGTTATTCCTTATTAAATTAGACTGTTTAATTAAATAAAATTGATATGATTAATTTTACTTCATTCATTAATTAAAATTTGATTATAATTAATTTTGTTATTTAGATGTGTGTTAAGGCCTCATATAGATGGGAAATGACTAGAAGGGCATGGATGATCCTAGGAAGAGCTGTTGGTCTATGAATTGAAAAAGGATTTTGATTCGAGTTGAGGTTGGAGGTCCCTTGTACTTGAGCTATGGTTTTGGAATTTATTTATATATTTTTGTTATGTGACTTGTGGACTCACCACCAAGGGTGATTGACTTTATTAAATAAATTGTTTTATTAAAATGAAATTCATGGACTGAACAAATCATTAGCCACCACGATGGACCCATGAGAACTTATTTAATTGTCTCGGTTAGTGATGGATGAGGTGATGATGATATGTGAATTCCATGAAATTATTGGACCCTTATAGGTAAACTTTAAATGAAATTAATGAATAGGTGTGAATATTTTCATAGGTGACTTAGTGACCCCTAGGTATAGGTGAGTGGTGGTTTGAAATAGATGATCAAGGGATTTGATCTATGGGAACATTATGATTTATTAGAGACTTAGAGCTACTAAGATGAGCATGGGGTGAAAATTCCTTCCCCAATTGAGTAAGAGAACTGGGTTGATGTGTCTTGGGTATATTGACTTTAGGTTGGGCATTTAAACCATCTTAAGATGACATGAGTATTGAGTGGGGGATTAAGACTTATCACTAAAAAGGCATTGGTCTGGATTTATCTAGGATGATAGAGAGGAAATTTTATTATCATGTTAAAGAAAGTGACACAAATCCCTATGAATGGTGGGAATAGAATTGAGGGACATGTTTGAGATAAGGGAACCCATAAAGGGTGCTCATACTTGATGAGACATAGGGGACCAAGGTGGGTGCCCTAATGAGATGTTGACCCTATTGAGGGTGTGTATATTGAAAAATGGGTAGAGATGATTATGGGTTCCACCTTATAATTTTAATCCCCAATGTGAGCCTATTATGGAATTGATTATGACAGGTCAGGCTTTTGTGAGGCAGACATCAATTATATGAGTTGAGTTTAGGTGGGATACACTTCCCACTAAGATGAATAGATATATTAGTTTGGGATTAAGTATACATGGTACTTAGAACTTTATAATGGGATGTATAGTCCACCAAAGCACAAATACAATGGGTTTGGATGGTTGTACATGCTCATTGGATCCAGATGCACTACTATGTAACTAGATTCCTAGTAGGAAAATAACCTTAGTTTCCAAATGGATTTATATTTCCACGGACATGCTCCTAGGAATAAATATTCGAGTTTATTATGGAATTCTAGATATATGCTCCTTATATTGGGATAATACATTAGTTAGGATACCTTTTTTCCACTCCTTGGATCAAGGTATACCACTTTGTGACTGGATTCCTGATAAGGAAATCCCCTGAGTTTCTGGATGAGTTTGCAATTCCTAGGATATACTCCTATGATTTAGAAGTGATAATGTTTGTAAGGTCGGGGATACACTCCTATGATTTATATGTTATATGGTTTGAATTCTTTTGATGGGATCCTTGGATTTGGATATGATAATATTTGTATTTTCTAGTATATGCTCATATTAATTAGCTACTAAGCATGATGCTACTAGATTTCCTAGGTCTTACTCCAGATAATAAGATACATGCTTTATATTGGTTTGTATAGTCACATGTGATGTTCTCATAGACCCCATAACACTATTAGAAGTCAGTTTAGGTCGAGCATAAGCTCAAAAAAAGAACATGAGGATCAACAACGTTTATTTATTTAATCATTTTCAAATATTTATTTATTTATCAGAGTATGTAAAATGTGAATACACTAATTTTAATTTTTATATAAAGGCCCACATTGGTAGTTCCCCACTGAGTTATACTCATGCCCTTTTCAGGTGGCCATTACACTTTGGTGCCCGAGTAGACTTCACTAATTACTAGTTTTGGTTGGGATGAGGATCATTGTTCCATGATAAAGCATGATATCTCACATATAATTGAAAATTAGGATGAGTTGAGGCATGAATATGTAGTAAATTCACTTGTTTAAATATTTTATTCTTCTATTGATTTTATATATGTGGTAGGCTCCGTGAATAATCAGTGGGTATATATGACTTTTTTATTACTACATTGCATTTATTTTTAATCTAGTTATTTTATTCTAAATTCTATGAGGTTTAATGTACATAAAAGATTCCTGTTTATTTTTATCTATTTTTTTACTCTGATATGTGGTATAATCTCCACATGGTATTACCCTAAACCCCTACTTCTAGTCAACATCCTCATGTGTATAATGATGCATGACTGAGGTTCAACAGTTACTTATTTGGTCTAATAACATATAAATGACCACAAACATGGGGTGAATATTCAAAAGGTGTATTAGAGCCTATGTGGCTGATATCACATATTGTATCAGAGTTTTTATTTATTCTTACTATTTGGGGTTATGGTAGATATGAAAGATAGAAATGTTTCAGATCATGTGATGAATATCAAAATGGTGTGTAGTGAACACCTTTTATTGTAGTAATTCTAGGTTACCATGGATATGGGATTTCTATTCATGGATTCTAATTATATGGTTGTATGATTCTACATGTGTGACACTCTTATGTTTTCTAGGATTTATGATTTATTCATTTTTCCCTCTTAGACTATTAACAAGTGGTGAGTGCACATTCACTATATTTAGAACATATGATTTTTATGAAATGATGATGCCTATATGTTATTGATATCGCTGAGGATAGGGTTTATTTGTTGATCTACAATGCGATTAACCCTCATGAAGATGATTAAATCCCTCATTTAAGGGATGTTTAGTGACCCTTAGTGGGTATACTCTGGCATTGGATACCTTGGTACTGGTTCTAAAAGAGGAAAGTTGGTTAAAATATTTTAAGTTATAGAAACCTATATATTGTTTTCCTATATAGATTTTAGGTTCCATTCAACTTAACCAAAATATAAATTTATGACACACCTTACATTTATTGTTTTGGGGTGATGTAGTTATATAAGTGTTTACTTGGAGAAGAATATAATCCCCGAGGGGGTGACTCCGATATATTGAGTCCTAGTGAGGATCAACCTATGTTTTTGATTATCAAGGTGGTAGTTCTGTATGAAGATGATCGATGATAATTAACTCTCTTTGATATTAATTAGTTTTCATGTGATCCTATATATGTATATTTGTATATAAAACCCTAGGATGGGTAGTTGGGATTAAGCTTTACCATTTAACATTTGAGATGGAAAAACTATTGTGTTTCTCATGAACTATGACCTATATGAGATGAAATTTATGTGTTAGGAATGTGAAAATATATTTGATTATATGAAACTCTTGGGAGGGTGAGTCAGGCTCTATTATCGAGTGGTAAAATATTGTATTCCCCTTACATTTGGACGAGATTGAGGTAGTGTGTTCTTGTTACACATGATTCCATTGAGTTCTGAATTAGCGAGCAGTCTTGTATGGGATGGGGATCAGTGGGTTTTATGAAATGATGCAGTCTTGGGTTTTTGAGGTTTGATTAAATGAGAAGCTCACCTTTATGGTAGTGGGGAAACCATAAATATATTGATATATTGTCATAAATTACCTGAGGTTATTTCTTAAAATTTATTGTTAGGAAAACATGGTCTCAGAATTGATAGTGGATGAGTATAGATTAGGATGAGTTACACACATGTTTTGATGAAGCCTATTGAGTTTTCACACAAGGATTGGTATAATTAAAAAAATATAGCAGGGAGAAAAACATTGATTTTTTCAAGGTGTAACCCTCATAAATAATTTTCATACAAGGCATGAGCAATATAAGTTTAGAGTAATTCTATTTGGGATCAATAACAATCCAAAAATCTTCATGGACATGATTAATAGAGTATTTATGTATTACCTTGATAACATTTTGGTAGTATATATAGATGAAATTATTATCTACTCTAAAATAAAGGAGGAATATGAGTCGAAATTTGAATTCTATAATAAATAACATTTAAAAGAAAAAGTCATTTATGATGTATAGTAAATGTGATTTTTTTATAGAGGAAGTAACCTTCCTAGGGAATGTTCTCACTAAAAAAGGGATATCTATGGATCCTTCAAAAAATGGAGGCGATTGAAGCATAAACAAGACCAAAATTTGTGATGGGAATCCATAGTTTCCTTGGATTATCTGGGTACTATTATCGATTTTTGAGAAACTTCTCAGGATTTTCAAGCCCACCAACCAAGATAACTCATAAGTGATTAAAGCTTTTTTGGACCAATTAATGCCAAAATATATTTAAAGAGTTGAAGAAGAGTTAAATAAATGCACCTATTCTCACATTACCCACTAGTGTAAAAGTATTTGTGATCTATAAGGATACTTCTAAAAAGGGATTGGGTTGTGCACTCATGCAAGATAAAAAAATTAATAGATTATGCCTCCCACCATGTTAAAATCCATGAGAAAAACTCCCCCAAACATGATCTAGAATTAGATGCAGTGATCTTTGTATTTATGGTTTGGTGACATTACCTCTATTGGGAGAAGTAAGAAATATATAGTGATCACAACATCATCAAGTATATATTCACAAAAAATGAGCTCAATGTGTGCTAATGAAGGATGAAAGATCTTATCAAGGATTATGATTATCTAATCCATTACCATCATTGGATGTAAAAAAGTATAAATTTATCTAAGTATAAAGGATACTATAACCCTACCCATGGTGAGGATTATGAGGGATCCAATCTTATTGGACATTCAAAGGACAGAAATTGGAATAATAAATGGAACTTCATCTCATCTTGATCAAATGATGACTCAACCATCCATTATTTGGAGGATCAAGGAGTTAAAAAAAATATGGTGAGTTGATACAAAAAAAATTTGTTGAATATTCTAGAGTTAAATATTGAAAAATATGGACTTATAAGGTTTGGAATCTGAATATGTGTCCCATAAAAAAAATTTAAGATTAATGTTTTGGATGATGTGTATAACTCAGCCTCTTTATTCATCTAGGAAGCACTAATATTTATAAGGTTCTAATACAAAACTTTTGGTGGTATAACATGAAGAGGGAGATTAAAAAAAATATATATCAATGATTGGTATGTCAAAAAGTCAATTCTGATTGACATATGTCAATAAATATTATGTAACCCTTCCCCATACCAGTATGAAAATAGGAAAACATGACCATTTATTTTTTCATAGGACTCCTTAGGATACCTAATGGAAATAACCCCATATGAGTGGTGGTTAATCACATTACAAAGTCAACACATTTCATTTCTATCAAAGAGGATTTATCACTTTACTAACTCTCTATGATATACATAAGGTAAGTCTTTATACTTCATGGAGTTATAGTCTCCATTTTATTTGATCTAGATACAAGGTTTACCTTGAAATTTTGAAAAAGATTTCAATAAAAATTGGATATAAATATGAGTTTCAATAATTCTTATCATCCTCAGATAGATGTAAATTTTAAATAGACCATTAAATCCTAATAGGATATGCTGAGATCATATTTAATGGATTTCCAATGATGTTGGGACCAACTCCTTCCCTTTGTTGAGTAATCGTATAATAACCCTTTCCATTATAGATTTCTAATGGAACCTTATGAGGCTATGTATGGGAAGAGGTGTTGGAATCCAACATGTTGGGATGAATTTGGAGATAAAAATCTAATGGACAATATCTTATCTAATAGATGAAAAATAAATTTCAAACCTTCATAATCATATGAAATCCTTACAAAGTTGAATGAAAATCTATGATGACAATAATTGACGAGTCTAGAATTTTTAGGTTAGAGATAAGGTTTTACTTCATATATATCCATGGAATAAAGTCATAAGGTTTGGGAAGAAGGGAAATATTTTTCCATGTTACATAATCCCCTTTTAAATCCTTTATCACATTAGATATTTGTAATATCAACTAGAACTCACATTGAACCTATCTCAAGTGCATGATGTGTTCGATGTATCCCTGTTGAGGAAGTACATACCTGGACCCTCACATTTACTATATCTATAGGAATTACCACTAGATTATGATCTTTCATACAAGGAGTAGCTGATTAATTTCATATACCATAGATATAAAGTTTTACGAAACAAGACAACTCACTAGGTCATAGTGTTATGGCATAACCACAAGTGTTAGGATGAAACTTGGAAACCTGAAGAGGTGATGAAACAAAAGTACCCTCATTTGTTTTAGTGTATGAAATGATAATTTTAATGGAATTTTTTTTGAAGGTGGGAACAATGTAACAACCCAAACATTTATAAATTAAATTCCTTTTATAATGAATAAATTCGTTATTAAGTAATGTAGTTATAGAAAACACATGAACTACTTTTTTAATTTTGGATAGTTATAGTATATTGGATTCAAAAGACCATTAAGAATAATAAAAATTGATAACATAGCTATTGTATAGTGAATATTAATATTAGTATGTTAAGGGTTATGATAAAGTCCAATTGAAACATATGTAAGAAGCGATCACCACGACCTATATGATCATGTTAAGTCAAAAGTTCTCTTTTGACTTTTATGTCTTGTTTTTGAAATCACAAATCCATTCATAATTGTTTATCGTAATGACTATGTTTACCATACTGACTATGTTTATCATACTGACTATGTTTATAGTGCTGAATATGTTTATCATACTCACTATGTTTATCGTACTGACTATGTTTATCATACTGACTATGTTTATCGTACTGACTATGTTTATCGTACTGACTATGTTTATCATACTGACTATGTTTATCATACTAAATATGTTTATCATACTGAATATGTTTATCGTACTGACTATGTTTATCATACTAACTATGTTTATCGTATTAACTAAATCACACTAACCCTATCAATCATACTGACTCTATCAATCATACTATCATTTGTGCATCATAATCACTTTTAATCATATCAATACATTGCACTAAGTAGTATTAAAAGTGTTTTTACTTCTATCACATGCATGTTTTTATCCTTTATTAAAGCACATGTTTATATAAATCTTACTCATGATTATCATTTTAATATATCTATTGTTTTAACAAAAACGATGTCATGGAGTTAGTTATAAACTAATAAAAATTATGTCTTGTTTTCTATTTCAATATGACCGTTATAATTCTAGGTGTCCAAGTCCCTCAGAGATTTCTAGAGAAATACGATCATTGGAGGAAATATGACCGTTGGAACCTGAGGCCTATAAATAGGAGTTCATTTGAAGCTGAAAACATAACTGAGAGACTTTGATCATTTCTTTTCTTCTATCAAGTTCTAGAGAGAGACGCTATGACTTCTCTCTTGCTTCGTGCAAAAGCCTTGAAATTACAACATGTGAATGGATCGTTATTAGTTTTTGTATTTAAATAAGTGCTTTGTTTTTCTTGGTGTGACTGATCAGGGGATAACGATCGAGGGCTGCTGTGGATAGGCAGATAGTGCTACCAATCTTCATATCATGGTCTTTCAAGTGTTTTAAAGATAGAGGTACCTATTACCTGCAAAATCGAGGGCTTGTGGGGATATCAAGATAGATGTACTGATCATTGTATCAATGGCTTAACAAGGTGGTGGTAAGACATACCTCTTATACTAGGTGAAAGGATACCCTTCTCTTTGTGATAAAAGAATTGTAATACTTTTACATATCCGCTGCTGTTTGTATTAGAATGGGAATTTTATTGTTTCCTTTCTTCATTTCATATTCAATTGTAATTGTTTCAATTACAATTATACTGTTAGATATTGTATTAATATATTCTATACGCTTTATGGTAGAATCTTTCACTATAGTATTACTCTGATTATTGTATTCATTTGAATACAATTGATTTACATTTCTTATAGTATTACATCGTATCATTCATTTTATTTCCAAGAAAGTTGTGGTTAATTGTATTTGTTGTAAATTGTATTATTTTAAGTTCATTTAAACTAATTTCTTAAGTTATCAAACATAATGTTTTTAAACCTACAATTCACACCCCTTGTATTGTTCTATCTAATATACGTATACATCTATATATCGATCCAACAGATCATACCCTATACAGCCCATTTATCGAAGCTTCTAAGGGAGATGTCATCACTGATATTTTACCTTGATCAAGACCAATTTGATATTCAACAAATACATCCTAGGAAAAATACTTTATGGGATAATTTCAAGCTTTTCGAGATCATGAACCAAACCTTATTCACTAACCCAACCCAAGAAAGTGTCACCATCGCACACCTTACCATTAGGGAATACATTGGTGTAATAATGGGTTTTATATCTAGACCATAATAGTCTGGACTGTTATATTTTATTTTTAATAAAAAATTATTGTATTTATCCTTTTTTTTATTACTTTAAAATTATTAAATAGTAAGCTTCATAATAATTAGAATATGATATGAATAAACTCAAATTGTATTTTTGAGAAATATATAGTTTCAATCAAGACACCATTTTTGATGAATTAAATAATTTTAAAAATAAATGTTATTTAAATAAAATATTCTTATAAAAATATTTAAATATAAATGATAATATAATTTTATAAAGTAACATGTAATTTTTATAAGGGTTTGAAAAAATTATCATCATAAAAACATGAATTTTTTTTAATGAATAGGGATTTTGATTAAAAAGTGTAAATTTTCGTATTTAAATAATTATTTTGATAAAATAAATATTATTTTTTAAAATCATCATGTTGAAATAAGCCAATGATTTTTTTTCCAAATTAATAGAGATTAACGAATTTTTAGATAAAAATTAAATACTATATAAATATACAGTATGTATTATGACATCATAGAATGAAAATAGTGATATAATAAATACTATAAATAGTATCCATGACAAAAATTATATTTTCAATTTAAAATAATTTTCTTTTGAAGTTATTTGATTAATCTTCCAAACTCTTAATAAATCATCCAAAACCTATATTATATTTTAAGGTTTTAAAATCAATTCTTTATAAACAATAATTACTTCCAAATCACTAAGGGTATTATATGAATGATTTAGATTCTTATCCTTATAAAGTTATGAAACCAACTATTATTTAGTATAAACCATGGGAAAAACTATTATATGGTTTGTAGTATGGATTAATTTATCGTAAAAAGTGACCCTGAATTTTTCTATCTAGAGAACTCCCAAGGTTTACCCAATCTCTTAAGAATCTCCTCCCAAGATTTTAGAAGCACCCTCTTAAGCTTAGGTAAGGTATCCTCTCATTCTCCTCTTTATTTAAGATCCTTATTTATATCATGTCTTTTGATTTCCAATTATCCATGTTGGGGTATGTTTTTAGACATCATTATTACTATAATTAATATTTTAATTTGATTAGATACCCATTTCACTCTCAATAAACCCTTACATGAATTAATATGTACACCTGCTATGCGACTAAAATTATACTAAATTTTTTCCATGCCAAACATTTTTGTAGTTAATACACATTACCATTTACACTCAAGATTATTCAAATATATTTTCCTATCCTTAATTAAATTGGGAATTAAATTTATTTAACCCAAACTGCTTAATAATGGGTTTAAAATTGATAAAACATTCTTATGTTATATGATCTATGTGGCACCCAAATTCATGTACATGATATGAATGTGATAGTGGGACCAAAATTATATATATCTCCAATGAATTGGGTAATTTTTTTAAATCATGATATTCCATGTATGGTGCATATGACGTTATAATAAGAAAACTATGTTATGATGTCTAGGAATTTATCCTTGAACTATGATTATGATTTTATGTTTTGTGTTGTTTACAGATTCCCATGTTGCCTTTATGTTATAATCTTATATCATGATTCATTTTTAATTTTATGATTTACACTCCTCTTATGTTACCTTGATATTCTTAATGACTCACATGTATTAATTTCATCAAGTTTTAATTTGATTATTACCTTACTAGGATTTATAGATTACCCCTTTCTTATGTACATCCCCACATTATTTGATGTATATTTAAATGATTCAATAGAATTTAAGTTCATATTATAAATTTTTAGTTTATGTATTGGTATTTCTGTTGGAATTTATTATTCTACATAATAAATTAGCAAAATTAATTTTTCATCACAATATTCTTGGGTTGTATTAAGTGCATCATCATGTAATAAATCATGGATTTTTTTATTAAGGATATGGGTTTTCATATATGGTGTGTAGGGAGGTACGCTTGTGGTCAAGTTGAAAATTATCCAGTCTAGGAAATGCTCAGTATTCATGGAACATGGGAGGACATTACATGATACAATAATAATATATGGAATATCAATATATGAATGACTTAAATTTATTTTATAAACTTGGTAAATGGAATTTATTGGATGATGTATTAATTCTTAAGTGATATAACTAGGTATTTATAGAATACCAAGGCCAATGAAAGTTATTGGGGGTAATTGATGACATACACATGGACTGTTTCGAGGAGAATGATATTACATTTTTCATTCCATCCACTCTTGTGGGTAACTTTGTTGAGATGGTCAAGGATGATCAACTTTCCGAACCTGGTTGTATAATGATTAGGTCAAGCCTCAATAGTGGGTAAACCATTGATATATATGTAGAGGGTAAAAATTTAGTGTTTAGTTTTTGATATTGAAGTTTGGTTCCTCTATATTCACAAGATAATATTCGGAGTCACTACTTGAAATGTTACCTTTCCCAACACTTCTATACCCCTTTCCAAATGGTTTGGCCAAACCATTGGGAAATCCCACTTTGTGGTAACTTTTCCCAATGGTTTTCCAAAACCGTTTGGAAAGGGCAAGCTTTCCTAACGGTTTTCCACTTTTCCCAATGCTTTATCCAAACCTCTGGGAAAGGTCCAATTTGTGGCCACTTTTCCCAACGGTTTGGCCAAACCATTGGGAAAGGTCCCCAATATATCAACATCACATCCCGGATTCCAGGGACCTATACCAATGGTTGAAAAAACCGTTGGTATAGGTCCTTTGATTTTTTATCGGATCCTCTTAACCAGAACATTCTATAAATCAAAACTTAAAATAATTATTATAATACATATATATATTTATGAAATAATGTTCACAAAAGTCATGTTAGGTTAGTGGTTGGGTCTTTGAATGATAAACTGGAGGTCCTGGGATCAAATCCCAAAGAATGTTTTTTTTTGGAAATACATATACCAACGGTTTTATGGAACCGTTGGTATAGATTTTCATATTACCTATACCAATGGTTTTCAAAATCGTTGGTATAGGTATATACCAATAGTTTTCCAAAACCCCTGGTATAGACCTATCCCAATGGATTACTTGCCTACGGTTCTCCAAACCATTGGTATAGGCTATACCAACAGTTTGGAGGCCTATACCAACGGTTCCAAACCATTGGTATAGGTTAGTTTTCCAGTAGTGAGTGCTTATCACCACTAAAAGTGGGATGTACACCAGAGTACTGAGAAAATGTACAATTGAATGGAGTAAAGTTTTTGGTGGTCAGGTATGAAGAGGAAGGTGGTCAATTATATAACTTGATACCTCATATTTTAATAAGTGAAAGATGAAAATTAATGACTAGCTATAATGTAACAATCCATGCTCATACCTATTTGTAAGTGGGAAGACATTTTCATCGGTCTAATGAAAATTTCTTAGAATCATGATGTAACTTGGGTGATTGTGGATCAAATCATGATGTTGTAACACTTCATCCCAATCTAAGAGATGAATTTGGTAGATGAATTAGAAAATACTTATTTCTAGAAAGTAGTGAAATTTTATGGGGTACCACATTCTATTATATCCTAATAAGGATATAGACTCATTTCATGGTTTTGGAGTTCCTTGAAATAGGCCCATGGAACCACGTTAACAATAAGAGAAATATTACATTCTCAAGTGGATGGACAATTAGAAAATTTTATACAAACATTTAATGACATGCTTCAAGCCCATGTGAATTTTTTTTGTACTTCATTGAAAGACCATTTTCAATTGGTGGAGTTTTTTTTATATCAACAGTTATTAGACAATGATACACATGGACCTCTATAAATCATTATATAGTTATCCATGTTTCTCTCCACTTTTTTGGATAGATATTAGAGAAACCTCACTAATTGGAGTTATCCGGTATGTGAATAAATTGAGTATGTAAAGATGAATAAGAAATAGATAGAAAGAGATTAGAGTGGTCAAAAATATTATACGGATCATAATTATAGAACCTTATCATTTTAAGTGTAAGATCATGTATTCTTATGGGTTTCTCTAAGGTTAGGGAATCATTATTTAGGTAAGAAAAGAAGGTTTCGTTCTCCATATATGGGACCTTTTGAAATTCTATAACATATTAGAAAAGTATAATATTAGTTATTTGTACCATCAAGATTTTGTTTTTTTATACTGTTTTAGTATACTGTAATTAAATAAGTATAATAATAACCTTATCCATGTTATTAATTGGGACTATAAACTTTAGATCTTGATGTGAAATTTGTTCACACCCTGATTTGAATTCTGTATATTCATAAAAAGGTCGTATGTGGGAGAAAATATAACTCGAGTGTTTTTATTTTGGAAACATTGTTTGATTAAATAATTTAAATGGGAATAAGATATGTATATTCTAAAATAATTGATGAATATTTTCCAAAATTCAAATAAATTTCTACTTGTTGGGATAGAAAGACCAATGGTGGGGAGAATGTGAAACCCCTAGTTTAAGTAATTTTTACTGTTTCATACTCTAATTTTATGTTATAGGATGGGTTAGTTTTGGTTTTTATAATTTTTTTTATGTTTTAGGATTTTTTAAAATTATTTTAGAGGGTGAACAGTTTGGGGAAGCCATTTTTTCCTTGGTAATTGTGTAAAATGAAAAAGGGACCCAGGGGAGGGAACATGATTGGTTCATGGTTTTTGTATGCCTTGTGGTAATTGTGTGGCCTCTTGAATATTTTTATAGTGAAAATTCACGTGGTTGGTGAATAGTTTTATACACCATGTGGAAAAATCATTCATCCAAGGGTGTAGTCTAGTAACATCCCCACAGTTGTGTAATGTCATATAGGAAGATGATACATGATGTAGGGGGTGTAACACCCTAATATTTTATGCAATATCTATTTAAATTAATTTAATATTTTAAATATTTTGTGTTACATGTAACATTGATTTCCTCTTGCATTACATTGTGTTACACACAACACTGAACATATCTCGTTTTACATGCAACATTGAGTTTAAATGAAACATGACATTTTATTAAAATATTATTATTTAATATGATAGGTATCACCTAGCCATTTGAATGGAGGGTATGAATATTATTATCTAAATTATGAAAATATATGGTTTATATATGTATATAAAAATAATTCTTGGTGACCAATTAATAAAAAATAAAAATAAAATGAATTTTAAAATAAAGGAGATATTTTTATAGCCCCCCATGATTGGCTAGGGTAGTAAGGGAGGGTTGGGGTTTGGGGTGTGTTTGAATCCCTGGACCAGTGTTTTCTTACCATTTGGGTTGTTGCGTTGTGTGCCGTTTTTGTGGTTGTAATCCACCTTTTAAAGGAAATCTTTTTTCTAAAAAAATATTTTTAGGAAAAAAACTTTTTACCTCAATAAATTAATCAAACCACTTTTGGTGAATTATTTTAATTAATTTTATATATTATATATTTAATAAATTTTTTAACATTCATCGTATGTGTTTTCTATAGAATAGATAAAAATAAATCTACTTTTATGCTTGAAAAAAATATTTTTCTAAAAAACAGTTCTATCACATTTTTCACACTTTTTTTTCAAATTTTTTTTTGAAACTTTTAGAAATTTTATTTTAAAAAATAAATTTAATATTTAAAATCATAATTTAAAATTTATCTTCTGTTTATTTCTGAAAAGGTGTATTTTTTTGATGAATAGTAAAAAATACTAAATTTTAATTGAATATTGCATTTTTATTTAAATTATTTATAAAGATAAATTATATTTTAAATTATATTAATTAAAATTAGTTAAATTATATATCTACTAATAAAATATAGGTTATTTTAATAAATTTTATATTGAAATTGGATAAAAAAAGCTTTTAAACTTTTGAAGATTTTCTTTTTGAAAAACCACTTTCTTGTAATGTTTGTAGGATTAATTTAAAATTAAATTCTGTCACTTATGTGAATAGAATTTTAAAAAATGAATTCTATATTTATAATTATATTAATTTTTATTTTCTAGTATGTTAATTATAATTTTTGAAGAAAAATAATAGTGATAAAGGTAAATATTAATGAATACGATTTAGGTAAAATTGGATTTATTGAGGAGTTGAACAAAAAATAATAGGGTTAAAATGGACTAAAAACTTGTCTAAATCCCATTTTATGACCATATTTATACCTAATAATGTCTAAGTCTCGATAACAATTCATTTTGGACCCTTGTGACATGTGAAAAACGTGGCTACACCTTTTTCTTTTTAAATATTATAAGTGTGCCACTCACCTCACTTATAAAAGGTCACCCTCCCTCCTCTCTTATTCAATCCTTGAAACATTTTTCTTTTGGAAAATACATAACCAAATAAATTCCTGAATTCAATACTCACATCTTGGAATCCATATTTTTAGAATAAATCTAACCTAGGATGGATTTTTGGGGGAACCTAAGAATGTTACTCGAAGAAGAGGTAACATTCTTCAATGAGTGTTTTTATTTTAATTCTTCCCTCACCTCATTCAATTATTTTTAAAATATGATTCTACAATATCATCAGTATATTCCATATACATATTCCTTTTATGTTATTATCGTGTCCTAAAACCATTTCCACTTCCATCAAATGGGTTATGAAATTATCATTTGTGTGTACGGTGGGCTACTGCCACACGAACTTATGTAATTCATTTTTCCACTATCACATCTCACAGTTGGGTACGATGATGGATATTAATTATATATATTCTATTTATAACATAATTATAAATATTTAGTCCTTATATCATATAAAACATTGGAATTTCTATTCCATAGTGGGTAAAATAAATTTATTCGTGTGTACAATGGGCTCGACCTCATGACACAAAGCGATTCATTTTCACTAATGATTTTCATGAGAGATAATAAGGATAAAGTAAATAAATTAATATGATATAAATGAAATAAATTTTATATTAATGAAGTATTTATCATTTGGAAAATAAAATATATCAATATTTTTCTTACCTTTTCAATCATTGAAAGATGATAAGGTCGTTCATGTATGTGTGGACTACCGCATTCACGAAGCGATGCAACTCTTTTTTAATTACCACACCATATATATGAAATGTATAAGTATATTTAAGGAAATTATATTGTATTTATAATATTATTATAGTTATTTAATGATAATATATTACTTACCCCTTTCTATAATGATCATTGAAAAATGGAAATGTTACTCATTCGAATATATGACCTATTATGTCCATGATCGTAACATTATTCATTTTTAAAAAAAATCATCTTTAATGATTGGATTTAAAATTTTATTTGATGTATAAATTTTACAATTATTTAATTAATATTATTTTGGATATGAGGAAACCATGATCAAAGTAATAGTAAAAAATGTGACAAATTTAAAAAAATATGAAAAAACAAAGTGGTTATTAGCTAAAACATGACTTCAATAAGGATTTTTTTAATAAATAGGTAATAAAAAGACAAAGTAAAAAATATATGGTATTATATAAATATATATGTATGTTTATATAATATATTTATAACAAACATATATTTATTATAATATAGGTTCAAATGTGTATGAGGGAAGTCAACATTTAAGGTAAGGGATTTCTAGTCACTCTTTTATTTTTGGGAGACGTGTAAAAATTCAAAATTAATTTATTTTTTTGTGCAATATATACTACCCATTTGACATTTTATACAATTAATATTATTAATTTAACGATATTTGTTGTCTCATTTGTTGTTATAATTTATTGGATCGTATGATTAAAAATGTTACTAAAGCAGTAAGGGATATTTGTATCACTTTTATTTTTATATGAGACACATACCATATTTACTATATTATTACTTTATGTGGTGTATATACATGAAATGAATTTATTTTATAGTTATTATACCTAAAATTATTGTTATTCACATATCCATTTGAGTATATCTCTTTCATGGTGTTTACATTTAAAAAATTACCAAATCAATAAGTTTTTTTGTCTCAATTTTCCTTCTTTGAGACATATGATTATGTCATGCATCTATATTTTTTTAAGAGGTGTATATAAAACCCTTAATAATTTTAATATCATGAATTTATTTATACTCATGATATTTTAAGTATAATTTAATGATATTAATTCATGGGTCTCATGATTCAAATGACCAAAGTGGTAAAAAGTTTATGTTATAATCTCATTGTTTATAAGGGTTTTTTATGATTATGTTTTTGATGATAGAATCTTATGACCCATATATCAAGAAACATCGTGATTTTAATTCTCTTATAGACATGTAATGAAAATAAAAATTTCATTTTATTTTTCTTTATTTACCTACTCAAGAGTTCAAAAATAATGTTTTTAAGAAAAATCACCATTTCAGTTGAAAACAATTTTTCTTCCAAAACCATGTTTTTTAAAAATATTTTTAATATTTTTTAAAAAATTATATATTAAATAAATTCTTACCCATGTTTTTATTTTAACTTTTTTAAATTAATATTCAGCTCATATTGGAAAAAAAGTCTAGTTGGATTTTACCATAATGTGAAAGGAATATTTTTGTATAACATCAATAGAATTTACCCCCATCATGAAAATTATTTTATTTACATATTACTTTATAACTTTTCAATGTTATTTTCAAAGGAATTTATTTTAAAAATGTTATATGTTTGAAAAATTATTTTCGATGTGGAAATGATTTTTCCTCAATAAATGTTTTTAATGAGTTTAAATCTTCCATTATAAGTTGTTAGTTTTATTTTTAAATAAAAGGATTTACCAAAGGTTTTATGTTTTAAACTGTGTTTTTTAGTTAAAATTTATCTTCCTCAAAAACGTTTCCAAGTGATTTATCTTTCAAAATGATTTTCTATCCAATATGACTTCCTTTGATGTAACTTATGATTTTATAGGGATGCGATCCAAGGTTACCATTATTATTCTTTATATGAATGGGTTGTGATGAAATAATGTGTATGGAATTCATTTCCCCTCCAGAGGTTATAAAATGAAAAAAATCTTATCAAACCCATTCATTTTTCCATGGGTTATGATTTTATGGGATGATAAAAATATTATGAAACTTTTCTATTTTCCAAATTTTATGATATTATGAAATTTTTATGAAACCCATATATTTTTGATGTATTATGTTATGATGAAATGATGAAATAATTAGGAAACCTATTTCTTTTCCATGGGTTATTCTATGATGAAATGTTTTATGGAACCCATTTCTATTCATGGGTTATGATATGATAAATGTTTTATAATCTTGTGGCACATAAATGAATGGATTATGAGATGTGTGGGACCTATATCTCCCTTCAATGAATTAGGTAATGAATAATGTTATATAAGATCAAATGAAACATTAGAGGTTATCCTAAAACCAAAAAAAGAGGGAACATGTGTGATTTTCCCAAGCCCAAAATAAGAGGGTACATAGGAGGTTATCCTAAGATTGAATTAGGTACATGGGGGGTTAGACCAAGCCTAACATATTATGAATGACTTGATGGGTTGCCTTGGAATATGGTTTTCTTTTCTTTTGATTATGCCACAATTCTATTCCTTCTGCCAATGTTATGCACTAATGGATCATGTTATTTTTTTCTATTACGATTCATTTCTTATATACTTCAAATATCTATGCCATTAATTAAGATTATGATATTGGATATATAGTGCATGTTTTTCACATTTCAAGCTCTTGTTATCATACCCTAATAATCATATTATTCTTAAGTATCTCCCTTATTTACCCTTATTGACCATATGAGCTCACTACTTCTTATGTTTCCTTTGACCAGGTTATGAAGAATGGTTTTTAAGTAGGATTACCAAAGGGGAAATATCTTTAGGGGATAAATTTAATATATTTCATTAATTAATAATATTTTGTTCTATGTTTCAAAATCCAATAAACTATTGTGATATTCATCAATGTGTTTTTTGTAATATAATGAATATTTAAATAAAAATATCGATTTATGAGAAGAATGAGTTTCTATAATTCATATCACAAGAAAGGGTTATTTAACCTGTATAAACTAGGATGATAAAACACTAGTGATATCCCCAGTAATATTTATAAGTATATTTATAGCTATTATTATAAGGATAAGTCTAAGGATGATTTAAAGTATAGGAAAATGTCCTGTAATTTTTGTAAAGGACGGAGTAAGTGGTTTCCAAGAAATTAAATCCTTGTATAAGTATTATACATGGATGTTTCTTTGGAACAGAGGTACCTAGGAGTAATAAATCTAAAAAGGACACATTTAATTGGACTTTATCATCACATGGTGTAGGAAAAAGGGCCTTGAAACACACTTAGTTTAACACTCCCAAGGGATATGCTTTGGAAGTTCACAAACTCTTTACAAACCATCATGAAGGATTTAAATATATGATGACTATAAATGACCTATGATAAACCTAATGTTCCAGATATGGAAAAGAAGGTTTCATAATTTAGACATGAAATAAGTGATTTTTCATGATTACATGGTTTTGTACTATGATTATTTTTATTAACATAATGATTTTTTTACTCAATGATGGGAATAATAAGGATCTGGGTTAACATTTAAAATGAGAACAATTTTCTTATAAGAAGACAAATATGATGAAAAATGAAGTGAAGGATATTGTTATTATGCATAATCACTTATCACATAAAATGATTAATAAAATAACCCTTAACCAAATATAAAACTCACCAAAGAAAACAAGTATAGAGTTCTATGAGTGTTTTGGGTAATATAGACCATGAGGTAAAGAATATTCAATTTACTATATGTTGAGAATTTGTGAACAAGTACCCAAGTGAATATATCAATGGAATGTGAATATGTATCAAGTTTGAAAAATAAGGACATAAATAAAGTAATTTCCAAGGAAAACGAAAATGTTTAGTTAACACAGTAAATTGGAATATTGGTCTCCCTAAGATATCATCTATGGTTGAATGTTTCAAGTGTAGAATGTTTGGGAATTATGAAAATCAATTTCCTAAGGTAAAATCTTTTGAAGATAATAAGAAGGGTTGTACAAGTAATAGTTTTGTTATTGATGATGAAGAGACTATGAATGACATATGAAAAGAATGAGGTATTAAGGAATAAGATGATAAATCATAGTTAATGTTTTTATAAGGAATTTGGATGATCGAAGTATATATGTACTAGAATTAAAGAATTATAAAATATATAAGTATTGTTTATTATGAGTTCTTTGTTAACTATTTGAAATAAAATGACGAATGATAATGATAACCTAAAAAAGTGATTTAATTAAAATATTATATTTCATATAAAAAAATGATTAAAGGAAAGATAACCGTTAATATGTTCTTAATGTTGAGATAATGATGTTGGGATAAAGAGATTATTGATATGACTGACTGAAAATTCATTTTTTTATTTTTAAAACACTTTTTGGTTAAGTGAGAACCCACTATAAAAATTCCTTTGAGGATAAGTGAGAACCAGCATATCAGCACAAGGAACTATTAATATGATGGGCAAAGAACCCTGTCCCAGACCAAACCTGTCCAAAAAAAACCACAAAAACATTCCAAACCATCAATTTGTGGCTAAGTGAGAACCCAAATCAAGATCCTCCATAAAGTAAATTAGGTAATATTAATTACCTTACAACTGATTGATGTTTAAAAAAAAAATTTGTGTAGGCTATTATTGATGGAGTTTACAAAATTTTTAGATTTAAGGAATATATCCAATAATCTGTGTTTTATGTAAGGAACGAATAATCATGTTTGTTTTCAATATGGGTTTATGGTAATTCAATTTATTACCATGTTTCAAGAGAATACATGATAAATATATTCCCATGTTTGTTATATGAAAATAAATATCAACTTAATGGTGTTTGTGGGGATTAATGATAAGTTAATTTTTGAAATTTAGTGACCTTATTTCTAAAGATTTAGATTTTAATATATTATAAAGGTCACAAGGGTAACCATTTATGGAATGGTTTAAGTTGAAATTTGGAAAATAACTTAGAGATTAATTTAATAATTAACCATATGATTTTTTTTAATATCAGATGACATTTTCTAATGATTTTGTTAGGAATATAACTTAATATAGATGGGATGACTTATCATTATATCTATGGATATTATGATCCTCTAGAGCTTCAAGCATAAAAATTCAACTTTATTTCATGGATTAATAGATGAAGTAGAAATTGATCAGGGAACAACCAAAGGGTGATATTGTTCTTATGAACTGTAATGAAATAAAGTAAGTATATTTTTTCATGAAAATTATTCAAAATTAGGAAAAGGATCTTGAAATAAAATGTTATCTTGTTATCACCATTTTGATGATATCAACGACCTTTTTCACATGTCTTTTACTTATGGGTTTTTAGGTATTAAACTTATTTAAATCACACAATTTCTTATGATCAATGATCTCTATCAATTTCTATAATTATTTATGCTTTTATTCCATGAAAAAATATCTACTTTCCACCTATGTTCTCTTATGTGGAACCCTAGTTATGAGTTAATTTAGGTAACCTTTATGTTTCCAACTTTCCATTTTAAGGGAATATTTATTATTTATTTGTACGATGTGGGTTTGAATGAGGAATTTTTAAATTTTAAACCTTTTATGGTTGATATGAATTTTTAGGGATATTGTTTTAGGGTGTAAAATGAAACACCCTGAGATTTTATGAAATAATTTTTTCCAAATTAATTTAATTTTTTGATTGTTTTTATTACAATAAATACCAATTTTTTCTATAATTACACGTAGCACTCAGTTTGTCTTTCATTATAAGTGGCACCAATCATATATTTTATTTCACGCAACATTGAGTTTTAAATAACAGGACATATTATTAAAATATTATTATTTAACATGATGGTTAACACCTAGCCGTTATAATAAAAGGTATGAATTATATTAACTAAATTATAAAAATATTTGGTTTAAACATGTATATAAAATGAATTATTTGGTGTATGATTAATTAAAAATGAAAATAAAAACTATTCCAAAATAAATGAAATATTTTTTAGAAGAATTACTTTTATGAAAAAACACCTTTTAACTTAATAAATTAACCAAACCACATTTGGTGAATTATTTTAATCAAAATGTATATATTACATTTTTAATAAATTTTTTAATATTCATATTATGTGTTTTATAGATAAGAGATAATAATGAATCCAATTTTACATTTAAAGAAATATATTTTTCTAAAAATTTGTTTTATAGACTTTTGCATTCTTATTTTAAAAGTAACTTTTCAAAATTTTATAAAATTTATTTGAAAAAATAAATTTAATTTTTGAAACAGTCATGAAAAAATTATATTTTCTTTAATTCATGATAATTTTTTGGAAAGATTATTTTTTATTGAATAGTGACAAATACAAAATTTTAATTTAATACTTCATTTTTTGTTTAAATTATTTATAAAATTAAATTATATTTTAGTTTTGTTTTAAATTAAAATTACTTCCATTATATATATATTAATCCAATATTTTACATTTTAATGAACTTCATATTTAAATTGTATATAAAAATGTTGTTCATTTTGAACATTTTCTCTTTGAAAACCAACTTTCTCATCGTGTTTGCAGGATTAATTTTTATTTAAATTTTGCAAATACTATGAATTGAATTTGAAAAAATGGATTCTATATTTGGAATATGAGTAATTTATACTATTAAATAATTTCAACAAAATTTTTAACTTAAATTAATAGTTAAAATAATAAAAAATAATTACCACGGTTAAGGAAAAAATGGGTTTACCTTGGGTAAAACTAAAAAGTTAAGTGTTAAAATGACCTAAAAAAGTGTTAAAAACCTATTTGATGGACACATTTAAACCATAAAATTTAAAATTCTTGATAATATTCCATTTTGGACCCTTTTTCTCTTTAAAAACATGATTATCATTTTATTTTTAAAAATTACATATGTTCCACTCACCACACTTATAAAAGCCCACCCATATCCAGAATTCTTCACACCTAAAAACCATTTTCTTAAGAAAATACCTTCCAAAAAAACTTCCCAAATTCCATCATATTATCCTATAAAATTTATTTTGGGCATTATTCCAACCTAGGGAGGCCTTTGGGGAAAACATAAGGAGGTTACCTAAAGAAGAGGGAACATCTTTTCAATGAGAATATTTATTTTATTTCTTCCTCCACCTATTTAAATTGTTTTTAAACCAATATAATATTATAAACTTATTAAATTACATTTTTTATATGTTTATGATGTTTAGTTAATGATTTAAAACTATCTCCAATTCCATTAATTGAGTTACGAAATCACCATTCATGTGTACGGAGGACTACTACTTAAGGAACCAATGTCATTTATTTTTCTATTACCACCTCTCACGAATGGGTATGATAATGAATATAAAGTATATATATATATATATGATATTTATAACATAATTATAACTATGGAATAATTATAACATATATAACATCTTTAGTTATATTTTATAAGGGTTATGATAATGCAGTTCGTGTGTACGGTGGACTATCGCCATGAGAAGTGATGTTATTCTTTTACACTAAGGATTTACAAAGAAGATAATAAGGATAAATTAAATATATTTTTATTTTATAAATTAAATAATAAATATATTAATAACATATTTATCATTACTAAATAATAGTATATCATTTTATTTATTACCTTTTCACTCAGTGAAAGATGATAACATCATTCATGTACGTGTGGACTATTGCCTTTATGAAGCGACATGACTCTCTTTTCATCACCAAACCATCTGGATGATATATATAAGTATATTTAAATAAAAAAATATTTTAGTTATGATATTATTATAATTATTTAAAGATAATATGTTACTTACTTCTTTTCCATAATGATCAATCAAAAATTGAAATGTTACTCATGCTTCCGTACGACCTACCATCTCCATGATCATAATATACTTCATTTCTCAAAAATATCTTTCATAATTGTAATTAAAAGTATAATTTATGAATAAATATGTTATATATGTAATTTTTATTCTTATATATATGTTTTAACCATGATAAAATTTAAAGGACCTAAAATATAAAATAAAAACATATATGAATAACAAATTGGTTATTACTTGAAATGTGGATTTAATATGGAATTGTTAATATATGGGTAATAAAATGACATAAGTAAATCATATAGCATATGATATATATAGGTATAGTTCTATAATATATTAATAATAAATTTATATTTATTATAAAGGATTTTCTAATGTGTATTAAAGAAGTCGATACTTAAGGTAAGGGATTTACAGTCTATATTTGTTTCTTGGAGACATATAAAAATTCACCACTCATTTATTTTGTCTGGTGTATATAATACCCATTTGAAATTTTATAACATAAATATAATTAATATCATGATATTTAATGTTTCATTTTATTTTATACTTTTTTTTATGCTAACCATTTAAAAGATTACTAAAGTAGTATGTGATTTCTGTCTCACCAGTTTTTTGTGAGACACATTCTATATTCCCCACAAGTTTCTTTTATGTGGTGTAAATAATTCCCATGAATGTATTTTATGATGATTATAATTAAAAATATTTTTATTTATATATCCATTTTATTATCACTATTTTACTGAGTTTATAGTTAAAAATTTATCAAACTGATATGGGATTTTTGTTTCAATTTTCCTTTTTTGAGACATATGATTATGTTATGCCCCTGTATTATTATATGAGGTTTATATAAAACCCATTTGACATATAATATCTTGAATTAATTTATAATATCAGGAATTTTGTTATAATCTAGTTATTTCATGATATTACATGTTTTCCCTTGATTTTTTAATCTTTATGTAATCAAGAGTTTAAAAAGAATATTTTTAAGAAATATCATCTTTTTCAGTTGAAAAGAATTTTTCATTAACAAACAATTTTTAAAAAATTATTTCAACATTTTTTTAAAATGATTTACTAAATAAAATTTTAACAATTTTTGAATTTTTAATAAATTTTGAAAATTAAAATTCATGTTATTTTCAAAAACAACTCCCATTTGGATTTCACTAAAAATGTGAAAGGAATCATTGTGTATGACATGAATGAAATTTACCACCATCATGAAAATCATTTTCATTAAATATTCCTTTATATATATTAATATTTATTTTAAATGGAAAGGATTTTCCTAACCATTTATGTTTTAATAATTTTATTCATTGTTTAAATGATATTTTTCTTAAGAAATGTTTAAAATTATTTTTAAAGATTCTTTTATAATTTTTCAAGTTTATTTTAAATTGAAAGTATTAACAAAATGTTTTATATTTTAAAAAGTGTTATTCAAATAAAATGTATCTTCCTCAAAAAAAATTCCAAATTATTTATATTTTAGAATCATTTTACATCATTGAAACCATACTTTTATGTAAGTTATGATTTACTAGTAATTTGAATCCAATATATAATTCTTATTCTTTCTCTGAATTATTTTTGATGAAAAGATATTTTTGAAGTTTATTCCTCTTACATGGGTTATACCATGAAAAAATTATTATAAACCCCACTTCTTTTTCCATGAATTATTTTTTATTGATATGATGAAATTAATATAAACCATTCTCTTTTCCATTGGTTTTGATATAATGAAATTTTTTAGAAAACCATATCTTTTACATAGATTATGTTATGATGAAATGATAAAATTATTACGAAAGCCATTTATTTTTTATGAGTTATTATATAATGAAATATTTTATGAAACAGTTTTATTTTTTATATATTATGATATGATGAATTTTCTATGATCTTATGGAAACAAATTTATGGATTATGTGATGGATGTGACCTATATCTCACTCAAATGAATTGGGTAATGACTAATGCTATATGTGATCAATGAGTACATTGGATTCTATCCCAATGAAGAAACAATAGGTTACATGGGAGGTTATCTAAATCCCAAAAGAAGAAGGTAAAAGGGAGGTTATCCCATGGCCAAAGTACGTACATGAGTGATTAGCCCAAGCCTTACTTGTTATGAATGCCTTGGTGGGTATCCTTGACATAATATTTTTTATACTTATGTGTATTCCACAATTTGATGTCTTATACTAATGTTATGATCTCATGAAACATGTTCTTTTATTCTATTATGATTCATGTCTTATGAATTTCCAATCTCTATGCCATGACTCAAGATTATGAACTTTGATACACAGAGTACGGGTTTAAAATGTTATGATTCTATTATCACACCCTGATACTCATGTTATGCTTCCGTATCTCCCTTTTCTACCCTTACTGAGTATCTGATCTCAACATTTCTTGCGTTTCCTTTCACTAGGTTATGAAGAAATATTTTTAAGTAGGATTACTAAAGTGGAATGATCTTTATGGGATACATTTAAGATATTTCAAGAGTTAGGAATATTGTGTTCTAAATTTACAAAGGAACTAAACTATTATGGTCTTTATGTGTGGGTTTGTGTAATGTGATGAATATTAATCTAAAAATAATTCATATCCATGTATAAGAAGCTCTGGTCTCTCTATGGGGGGGGGGGGGTGAAATAGACTAGATTAAAATTTATTAAATAAATCTGTTAATTGTATGTATTAATTAAAAGAGTCAATTAATGTAGTTAATTAGAAGTGAAGTAAAATAATATACACAAGGAAATTTTTACTGTAGTTCAGTGTAAGTTAGACCTAGTCTATTCTTATACCTCTGTAATCAGTTAAAGATAAATTGTAAACTATAATGATTTTTGAAGTGTGATTATAACCCAATTAAAACCTATTTTTTTTGGAGGAATTATAACTATAAAGACACTAGTATTTGGTTTGGGGAGTTATAACCCAATCACAACATTGAATTTAGACCACAAGATTCACAACTTGAAGAAATAAAATTATTTTGTATGAAAAACCATAAAAAAAAGTGAGATCAAGTTTGTGTGAAGGGAAATAGCGTTATAGGTACAAGATACTAGGATGAAAGGGATAAATGGATAATTATAGGTATTGGTTCTTGATTATTGGATCATCGTATCTTGTCAAGGAAGTAGAATTTGCAGAATATGTAATTAAAAACTTTAGAGATCATCTATATTTTAAAAAAGGTATTTCAAAGGAATTTATAGTTATCACAACAATTTTAGTGTTGATAATTTTATTCTTGAGGGAAAATAGAGTGTTGAATATGTTATCCCTTCTAGTTCTATATATCCTATAAGCCATGCATATAATTTATTCATATATTACAACAACTAAGAGTGATTCTATAAATGTTAAACATATTTAAAAATAAAAATGACATAGTCAACCTATTTTATAAAATATAAATTAGATTATAGGAATATAAAAATAATTCAAACTAAATTAAACATTCCATTTGATTAATTAGAATGAGTCAATAAATTTAAATAAACCATTAAAACAAATTCAATAATAATATGTCAAAGAATTCCACATATAATTAAATAATAAATACTATCTTAATATCATGTGAGAAATCGAAAAATAATATAAATACATGATTTTTTCATGTTTTAAATAATTAATATTAATAAATAAATCATACAACATAAATGGTATTTAAAAATTGGAAACATATAGTGATAAAAATAATACTGAAAATAGATAAAAAATATTTTTAGAATAAAAATAATCTTGACTTAACATATTAGAAACTAATAGTATCGAAGATTTTTTTAAGTAATGATAACATATAATTTGAACTCATGATACTAGAGAAAATAAATGGAAGAACATGAAAAAAAATAACTGGTGGTAGTGGAAAAAAAACTAGTGGAAGCATATTTTAACTGACGGTAATAAGAGTATGATACCATTACCCTTAAAAGTGAGACACTTATACTGATGAAAGCTGCTACCATTATGTGAAAAACAAGGTAAATGGTGTATGCTACTATTATACAAGAAGTGGTACCAATGAACTTGAGGTGTTGTTACTATAAGATAAATGGTGCTACCATAATATGTAAGATACCATTTCACATTTCAAGGTGCTACTATTGAAGTAGATTTGTGGTACTGTCAGATGAAAAAAGAGGAGAAACATTACATGGTAGACAAGGTGTGTGTGCTATTTTTAGAAGGAGGCCATACTAATACCGAGATGGAGGATAGTACTACTGTTGATCGGTGAAACCATGAGATGAAAATATGAAGAAATTCCATAAATGAGGAGGAAATATATAGGCATAAGCCAAGAATGAACCCCAAACGTCAAAGATAGAGGGAATGGAGGGGGAAATAGCACTTGGTGTTGAAGGGTAGAAATTCATGAAAGGATAATATTGTATAATGTATCATGAAGTTGTACAGCTATAGAGGACAAGGTGAAGATGTTAAAGGTATAGTACTGAGGAAAGAGCATTGGAGAAGAAGATTATGGACTATATATACATGAATATATATAGAAATATATACGAACAAACAATATTTAAACAAATAAATACATAAAAAATGTTATTTATATGATCTAAAACATTAAACAAAAATATATATAAAAAAATAATTAAAAAATTAAACCATTAATAATATATTGAACAATTTACAAATGTAATCTACTAAAATCAATACAAGTGATATAAAATTTATAAAACACTAAAAATTTAAATGAATGATAATATTAACCATGCATGAGAGAAGTTGTAACAAAACAAAACAAAAATACATTCAACAACATGCACAAAAAATATCACCATTTTTTTATAAAAAAAATGAAGACCAATATCTAAATTATTCTCCTCCTTTTTATAAGTAAACAAAAAGAAATAAAACAATTATATTTAAACATATATTATCAAAATAACCAATTCTAATTAGAGAAAAACGTTAAATAACATGTTAATTCTAAGAAAATGGAGATCAAAAACATAAACTCCCCCTAAAAATATGTAAATATAAAACATTTCTCATTCTAACATCCCATGATCAAATTTAATTTTATCGAAATGAGAAGATTCTAAAGGCTTATTAAATTTTTCTAAAAGATTATTCTTGGTAGGGATAAATTATAAAGCAATATCACCTTTATTCACATGATCTCTAATAAAATAAAATTTATGATCGATAAGATTTATTCTAGAATGATGTAATGGATTTTTAGAAATAGAAATTATAATGTGTTATCACAATAAATAGGGAATTTATGGAGATAAATTACAAAATATCATAAATTTGTCTTAAATAACAAACATTGAGCACAAAAACTAGTAGTAGATATATACCGAACTTCTATTGTAGATAGAGAAATATATAATTGATTTTTAAAAGAACATGAATTAATATTTTTAAAATAAAATGACATATATCTTATTTTATTTTTTTGTTAAGTCTACAACCTCCAAAATTAGAGTCATAATAAGATAATAAACCAAAATAGTTATATTTATGATAAATCAAATGATATTTAATATTTCCTTTAACATATGTAATTATTCATTTCATAGATTTAATATGAATTTATTTAGTGTCATCTCAAAATCCTAAAAATTAACAAAAACTAAATATGATATCAGGTTTAGTTGAAACTAAATAAAGAAAGCTACCTATCATTCCACTAAAATCTTTTATATCAAAAAATTTACTAGAAGCATCAATATATAATTTATAACTACTACTCATTATAGAGCTCATAGACTTACATGAATCAAGACCAATCCTTTTAGCCAAATATTTATCATACATAGATTGATTAGTAAATATCCCATATTCCCTTTGAGAAAATTGAATTCAAAGAAATAAATTTTATAATCCCATTAAGTTCTTGTCAAACTCATATAAATTAAAAAGAGGAAAGTTATTGCTAATAAATTCAGTAAAAGAAAAAAATAATATCATAACCATAGATTTATACAATTAGAATGTAATTAGAAATTATTTTAATAAAAAGTGAAGGATAAACATTACCATTCATGAAATAATTATTCAATATTAATAAAGAAATCCACTCATACCAAGCCCAAGGTTCTTGTTTGAGACCATAAAAAGCTTTAGAAAATTTTAAAAAATGATTATGAAATTTTTAATTTGAAGATCAGGGTTTTTGAGAAACATAAAATTCCTTAGTTATAAAATTATTTAAGAAATATCTTTAAACATCCATTTGATATAATTTAAAACCATGGAAAAAAAATAAAAAGATAACGCGATTACAATATTATCTAACCTTGAAACATGTGAAAATGAATATTTAAATTATATAACTTTTTCATGAGAGTATCATTTGGAAATAATTCTATCTCTATTTTTGATAATCTTTCCAAATTCACCCATCCTGTGTTAAAAGATCCATTTAGTTCCAATTTTTTGATTATCATCAGGAAATTCAATGAAAGAAAAACATTATTTCAATTAAACATATTAATCACATATTGCATAGAAAAATATAGTTATTGTTATTTAATGTATCAACAATATTATTAGAAAAATGATAAGAAAAAAAGTAGAGTTAGAAAATATTACTACAACAAAGGAGGAATTTAACAATGCTGGCCTTTATCAACGCTAGAAAAATTTTCTGATAACATGTACCCTTTATTATCAGTTTTTTAGCAATGCTAAACATTCGTAAATAAATAAAAAATAAAAATGAGTTTATAAAAAAATAATGAAAATTTTATTAATTAAATTATTCTTAGTAAAAATGGATTAATTGATTTTAATATATATATATATATATATTATAAATACTAATAAATAGTATATATTAAATATATAGATATATGTAAAATGAAAATTCATAAAATTAAAATTAAAAGTAAGTAAATTGAGAAAAATATTAAACATTTTATTAATTAAGTAATTATTGATAATGATAATAAATAGTATATATTAAATAAATATATATATATATAAATTTATATAAATATGATTTATATAATACAAAAATATTTATGTTTCACATTAAATAGTAACATATTTAGTAAATAAAGGTTTATAATTAAAAATCAATATGAAATAAAAATACCGTTTGATTTCATCGAGTAATGAACAAAATTAAATTTCATTTTATTTTTCAATTTAATATAGATCAAACACATGTTATATTGAAATCACATATAATTAATAAATACATTTTTATATACAACACACACACAAATATTTATGTAACTAATGAAATCTTGTATAGAAACACAAACACGTAATAGTTATCTAATTTATTCAAATTTTAGTATTTATTTTATAATTTCATTATAACATGATACATTTAATATATCATGTTTTTAATTTTGGAAAATTTTATTTACTTATTTTTAATTTTATTATAGTTATGTATTAATTCATTTTTAATATGTTTTACTATTTATTTTTTAGGGAATTTAATAAATTTCTATTATATATATATATATATATATATTTATTTACTATGTTTTAATATTTTTAATATGTATTCATCTTTATTTCAATATATATCCATATTTTTATAAAAATTTATATTAAATTAATAAAACTTATCCATTTGTTCAATAATATTAAAGTGTACTCGTTTTTAATTATTCAATTTCACACATTTTTAACATACATGCATTTAAGATTAAATATTCATTAATAATATTAAAAATATATTTGAAAAAAATACTCATAAATAAATATACTTATAAATGAATATTTACTATAGTTATACATTTATATATTTATAATTACAAGTTAAAAAAATATTATTTTTTAAAAATTATTTTTATAATTATAAATAAATAATTATATATATAGAAATAATTATAAAAGTATAATATATTTATTTAAATAATGAATATTTTTACTATATTTATATTTATATATATTTTATAAATAAATAAATAAATAAATAAATATATATATATAATTATATAATCATATTAATATTATTTTTTAAAAAATCATTTATATAATTATAAAAAAATAATTATATATTTAAGTAATTATAAAATTATAATAAATATATTTAAATAAAAAATATATTTACTATATTTATATTTATATATATTTGTTAAATATATATATAATCATATAAACATATTTAAATTTTTTATTTATAATTATTATTACAAATACAATATTAGCTCTTAAGTAATAAGCACTAATAAAAGCTATATTTGTTAGTGTCTTTTTAGTGCTGATAAAGATGGCTTTTATAAACATTTTTTTAGTGTTGATAAAGTTCTATTTCTATCAATGCTAAAAAAGTGCTGATAAAAGTATCATGATCTATTTAAATAACCCCAACTAGTCATGAACTCGTTCTGATATCGAAAGCTTTCCGAGGAAGCCACCCTATGTCGTCTCTCTTTGGTGAATCAATGCTCGAATCAAGGATTGAAAAATTTTAATGCTCAAATCGAAGGCTCTAACAATTCAAGGGTTGAAATAATCCAGAGATCAAATGCTTTCTAGGTTATTGATATCTCTAATTTCTCTCAAATGTCTCAAAGGATCAATCCAATGTATATTATTTTACCCTCCTCCTCCTCATCACTCCTTGATTTCTTGTTTGGCGATATATAATTTCATTTTATTATCACAATTATTTCTTTACCATCAGCATATACATGTGGTCAAATTTTTTATTGGGGATGTTTGGCTGAATGGAGATAGGGTTGTTGGAGCTTGTGTAATATGTGTGAAAGAGTGTCTATCTGAAACCTTAAGCCTCCCCTATTGAGTTACGAAGTGATGTTGGGAAAAATATTTTAATTTCTAATTATTTTATTCTTCTATTTGAAATGGGCCATGTATTTTTAACATAAACTATATTTATAGTGTGTTATAAATCTTTATATCAATTTTGATTGGATTTAATTGAACATTTGATGAAAATAAGGTTCCTGATCAATAGTTTCTTCACCATAAGCCTCCATATTTTGAAGAGAATATAATCCTAAAGATATAGAGGGTTGCGGGGAAAAGATTGTGTGAATATTTGACACCCTCAAGATTCCATCTTCCATTAAGGTGAAATTTGATGACTTTAGGATTGAATTTTCTTACCAAAGATTATGGGATATGATGGTCCAAGCTAAATGAAATGAAAAGTTAGAATGGAAATACTACTTTAGGAAAGTCCCATATTCCTTCAAACCTCACAATGTCTCATATAGATATTCTAATTAAAACATACAAGAAAGTTGAGAGAGAACTTGCATTTGAAGATCACTAGTTGCATCAAATGTCTACAACCACCTAATAGAGCATATCCAAGAGGAATTATAACTAAGGGAAACCCAATGGCTGTTTCATTTAAATCTATAATTTATATTTTTCTAATTATTAACAATATCCACATTCTAATTAGTAAAAAATATCTATCAATTTTATCTTTTTATCATAAAAACATATCAATCCACCCTTTCCAAGTCGGTATTTAAATATCTCATTTTTTAATATGATCGATTTTTCACTACTAGTAATAAATTTCCCCTTTTGAACAAAATTACCTTAAATTTTTACTTACCCTAAATTAGAATATGGTTCAGATAGTTTTCTATATCTTTGTAAAAATATATCCATCTTTTAAATGATAACCCACTAATTAATACTTCTTAAAAATCACTTTATTTCCATCATCACACATCTAATAAAACACTATGTATTTTTACCTTAATCCATATAAAAAAATATCATTCTATAAAATTTCCTTTTATTCCCAACTTCTTTTAAATGAAAACAATTTATCTTAAGAGGTCGACCATTTATATAATAATAAGTACCCTTTGAACTTGTCAAAAATCATTTATTACATCAATTTACTTATCCTATGAGATGAAAAACCAAAATATAATATGAAAGGATATTTCTTTATAAATACATTAGTGTTATATCAATTATAAATTCTTTTTACATTACATTATTTTTCGTATAATACATTTGTAATAGAGATAAAACTATTGTTAGTTAGAGGATTGAAAGTATTAATGTGAGATTTCACTTATAAATATAGAATTTATTGAGTCCCCAAAGATTCATATATCATAAATTGTCCTCACAAAGACCCCTTTAACCATAAATAATAACGTGTTCACCCCAAATAACATGTTTAATAGGCCATGAGTTAATAACTAGATCCAATGGTGTAATTCTCACAAATTGGAGGAATTAAATCTTTTAAAGAACACAATACAATACAATGATCATCCTCATCAGTTTCATCTACCGAACAGTTATTGGATTTTTCTTCTTGAGACTCATCCCCCATATATTTTATGTTTCTTATAATACTTTGAGAATTTTTCATCCCATGGAGGACTAATACTTGGAGTATTTCAAGCAACATAGGTGCATGTCCACAATAGATGGAAGATGTGTGTCAAATACTAAATTGAAATGATTAATGTCCGAGAGATGAGCTAATGAGGATGAATGTTTTCTACAAATTTCACCATGGAACGAATTCCCAGGATAACACCTACTATATTAGAGTAATTATATTTAAAAAAAAATTTAATTACCCATTTTCTTCCAGGCATAATGAAATTATTTGAAACAATCTAATGTTGGGTTTCCCTTATTATAATTATCTATAAATTTCACTTCTGATAATGAATATCTTATGTGTATTTATTAATTTATAATAAAAAATTAAAATTTTATAAACCTAATATAACAGATATGAATCAAAAATGGATTCATTCTAATCTTTTGACAAAAGAGAATAAATATGGACTTAGAGAGTTCATCAAGATTGTAATAAATCAATCATACGACCCTTATCAAAATTTTTCAATTTTTTTTATATTGTTGTTATTCCAGAAAAATTAGAATAGAAGAGTTAGAGGAGAATTTGATTTATCTTGAAATATATCAGTGTTATAAATATTAGACTAAACCTGGGGAAACACTAAATGTACACATCAACTGAGATGATACTCAGTAAGTTCATCCAAGAGACTCAAGTTCAATACTGAGAGGATACATATTTCCGGGTTACTATAGCAGCACTGTAGTAGGTACTATAGCAGACACTGTAGCAAAAACTGGTTTGTACTGTAGCAGCCGGAACTATTCATCTATTTGAGATTTTGGGCCATCAGTTTTGGCCTCGAGTAGTTTAAGGCCTTCAGGCCAGTAAGGGTTTCGGGCCACCTAAAGGCCTTCGGTCCACCAAAAGGCCTCCAGGCCACCTTAAGGACTTTGGGCCACCTGGAAGTTGTTCTTAAATGATTAGGAAGACTCTACAAGAACCAGACTCTAGATGTGGATTCAGATCATGTTCATTCACTAGAGAATAAGATAAGAGGATTTTTTAGAAAGAAATGGTATGGAATTTCCATCGGGACAAGCCTGCTCTTGCACGAAAATCCTAGCTGAACAGCCATGCAAAGGTGGAGATATGATATCATGATGAAGAAGATGGGAGGAGGAGTTATAAGTATAGTTTGTATATTTCCTAAGACCTACAGATTATATAATATCTAAGCCTATGGGCCTTGTATGGGTTCCCCCTCATTCCTTGAAATGTAATTACTAAAAATCAATAAAAATGAAGGCCTTTGGTCCATTCAAGGGATAAATAGCTGATCAAAGAAACCATTGTATAATGGTATTACAAAATTCACAACATTTCTAGCTGTATTGAAGTTATAAAATTTGAGAGCTGATATCAAATGGAGTGACACGATGTTTACAGAACTACTTGGTCTCCTGAAAGATATGATACTAGAAGAAATTGAACTACCATGTCAAATATAATATTCTAAAAAAATTCTACCTTCAATGGGAATAATCTCTAAAAAAATATGTGTTTTATAAATGATTTAATATTGTTTCTCATGAACCAAGAATCATTCATAAAACAGTCTATGTTTTTCATGGATTGATACAAGAAAAATAAATCATGTCCTTTAGAATCTTTATTGTATATTTCTATCATTCCATAGTTTATAAGACTATATAGATGTTAGTAAACCATGCGACAATTGAAATTGCATGCAGATATAATAATTAATGATGGGAAACTATGCCATCTAGTAGATTCTCCTTAGTTAAAGAAAATTGATTATGAGTATCCTGAATTAAGAAATGACCTGAGAAACATTCATCTTGTATTATCTACTGATGGAATAAATGATTTTGGTGCACACAATAGTACTTATAGTACATGACCCATCATATTAGTAAATTTTAACTTTCCTCCATGGTTATGAATGAAGAAAAATACATTGTGTTGTCTCTATTGATATCTAGACTAAAACAAAATGGTAATGATATTGATGTCTATTTGGATCCACTAATCGAAGATCGGAAATTGATGTGGGATACATGTGTAAAAACATATGATGCTCATAGAATAGAAGAATTCACCTTAAGGGCCATATTATATGGGATGATAAATGTCTTCCCTGTTTATGGAAATTTTTCAGGTTATAAAATTAAAACATGTTGAGGTTTTCCATTTGTGAAAAATGTACAAACTTAGTTTGGTTGTAATATCCCTAGAAGAATGTGTTTTTAGGACATCATAATTTTTTACCTCAATAACATAAATACAAATCCTGGATGAAAACATTCAATGGGAATATCAAATATGGTATAAAACATATAATTAATATATTGTTTCATATTTATTTTTAATTTATTTTATTTTAGTATTACTCATAAATGAATTTCTTTCTTATACAGGTGAATTATTTTGTTTGAGTTGGGATTATCATTCCATCTTTCATGCTTCTCTACACCAAAACATCTACAGAATTCTTCTCCCAAAAAAACATTTCAACCCTACAATGTTTCCATTTATCACATCCCATTATGTTTCCTCTATTTCTTAATCATAGAGGCAATCTTGATGTTTTAACAGTAAAATAATTGTCTATATAATTAATGTATCTTTTCATAATTATGATTAATTTATTTATTTATAGTATTTCTCATGTAACTTTTATTATTATACAGGATTATTATTTTCTTCTAGTTGGAGAGGTTTGTTCGAATCTACTCAAGCTCAAGAAAAATTGGACTTCGTGCATGTGATTGTGATAATGAAAACAAGGAAATGCATCAAGAATCTATAAAATCATAATAAAAAGTTGAATTATCACTACTTATTTAAATAATTTTTTAATTATTGTATCCAATATTTATAAGATAATTACCTTATCAATTTTATCTAATACTTATTTTTTTTCATATCTTTTTTTGGAATTCATATTTTTCTTTCTGCCAATGTTACCATACTTTCTATTACTTTTATTTGTAAAAATCTTAACACTGCATATTGAGTTGATGTTATTAGATGAAAAAACATTCTCTTTATTGAAATATAAAATATTAGAGGAATATCATGTTCCCAGTATTGGTGAATTCTCATTATATAATGGACACATAAGTTTCCTCTACTCTTCTAGATTTCAACAATGAAAAATATTTTTCAGCTAAGAACATCGACTCAACATGCATTGTTGGAATTTCAATTAAGAAAGGAAATAGAAATCAAGGTTACATTGGAATTTATGATTTTCATGAGACTTTGGGGCATGTTGTTATCAGCCACACCCCAATCAGATGCACAATGTGACCGTTATGACTCTAATTACATCTTTTTATTTAAAATTGACATAAATTTTAGAAAAAAAGTCTACTAACCAACTCAAAACCATTAAAACTCATTTAGATTGTTTTGATACTTTAATAAAAAATTCCATAAGTCATTTTTGATGTGTAGGAATAAACGGAAACACAATCATATACATGATGTGACTGGAATGACTCGGTGTGTCCGTTATCATTTTAAAATTGATATTTTAGTTCAAAATATTCCAATCATTGAAAAATGAGAAAACTCTCTTGGATTTTCAGAATAATTTATGAAAAAAATTCATATGTCATTTGTGACATGTAGTTATTATTATCATATTAAACTGAGACATGATGTGACTGGTAGGAGTTGAAGTGTGTGTTTCTTGTTTTAAACGAAATTTTAGTAAAAAAGACAAGTGATTTACTCAAAACTAGGAAACAAAATTCATATTGTTTGTATGTGTTAATAGAATGATCCAGAAGTTATTTGAGACATTTTGGAATTATCCACACCTCAATCCAACTCACGATGTGACTGATATGAATCCAAGTGCGTATTTTTATTTAAAATTTACCTCAATTTTAGTAAAAAGGAAAATTGACCTACTCCAAACAAAGAAAAACACTTAGATTGATTTTATAATTTAGGAAAATGATACATAAGTCATTTGTAATGTGTAGTAATGAGACTCATCTCAATTCGATACACGATGTTCCTTATATGGCTCAAGGTGTCCGTTAATAGTTTAAAATTTTCATTTTAGTTAGAAAAGTATCACTCATTGAAAATTAAGAAAACTGCACAGATTGTATTGATAATCTAGGAAAGTAAACATAAGTCATTTGTGATGTGTAGGAATTAGTCTCACATCAAACTAAGACATGATGTGATCGATATGAGTCAAAGTGCATTTTTGTAGTTTAAAATACATTTTAGTAAAAAATACAAGTGGCATACTCAAAACTAGGAAATTGATTTCATATTATTTTGATACTTTAATAAAATCATACATAATTGATTTGAGACATTTATAAATTATCCAAACCTCAAACCGATTCACAATGTAACTGGTATGACTCGAAGTGTATTATTTTATTTAAAATTTACATTAACTTTAGTAAAATGGATAACTAACCAACTTAAAACTAAGAAAACATTTTATAATGTTTTTATACTTTATTAAAATGATTTATAATTTATTTTTGATGTGTAGGAATCATCCTCACCTAAATACGATACATGATTTTCCTAGTATGAATCAATGTGTTTGTTATTAGATTAAAATTGATACTTCAATTGAAAAATCACCACTCACTAAAAACTGAGAAAACATAGTCATATTGTCTTGACAATTTTTGAAATGATTCATAATATATTTGTGACATGTAGGAATTGGTCTCACATCAAACTGATATGTGATATGGTCGGTATGAGTCAAAGTGGGTTTTTTTGTTTAAGATGAAATTTTAGTAAAAAAAAGACAAGTGGCGTACTCAAATCTGAGGATTTTTTTTATTTTTTTGACACATTAGTAAAATAATCCCTAAGTCGTTTTATATGTGTTAGAATTATCCGTACCTCAATTCGATGCACATTATGATTGGTACAATTCCAAGTGCATCTTTTTATTTAAAATTGACATTAATTTTTTGTAAAAAGGACAACTGAACTACTGAAAATCAATAAAACAGATTTGTATTATTTTGATATATTAGTAAAATTATACATAAGTCATTTTTGTCATGTATGAATTATCCTCACCTCAATATAATACACGATGTGTCCAGTATGACTCAATTTGTCTGTTATCTATTTAAAATCAACGTTTTAGTTGAAAAAGATTCACTCACTAAAAACTGATTAAATGTGATTAGATTGTCATTATAATTTAAGAAAAACATTAATAATTTTTTTGGATGTGTAGGAGTCAGTATCATGTCATACTAAGACATCATGTGGCCAGTATGAGTCAAAGTGCATGTTTCTAATTTAAAATGAAATTTTAATAAAAAAGACAGGTGACAAACCCAAAACTGAGAAAAAACATTAAGATTGCATTGATACTTTAGGAAAATTATCTATAACTAATTTGAGAAATTTTAGAATCATATGTACCCCAATCTAATGCACTGTGTGACTAGTGTAACCCCTAGTGCATCTTTTTATTTTTAATTGACATTAATTTTGGTAAAAAGGAAAAATGAGCTTCTCAAAACTGAGAAAATTCATTTGTATTCTTTTTATACTCTAGAAAAAAAATCCCTAATTTATTTTTGATATATAGGAATCATCCTCACCTCAATCTGATACATGATGTTCCCTTTTGACTCAATGTGTCCATTATTAGTTTAAAACTGACATTTTAGTTTAAAAAGTTTCACTCACTAATAACCAAGAAATAATACTCAAATTTTCTTATGAATTAAAAAAATTAATCACAAGTTATTTGTGATATTTAGAAATGTTTCTCCCATAAAACTAATATAACATGTTACTGGTACAATTCAAAGTGCATGTTTCCATTTTAAAATTACATTTTAGTAAAATAGGTATGTGACATGATCAAAACTGAGAAAATGAATTTAGATTATTTGGATAATTTAGGAAAATGATTCATAATTCATTTGAGATGTTTTGGAATCATCTTCAAATCAATATGATTCATGGTGTGACTCTTATGGATCCAAGTGCATCTTTTTATGTAAAATTGACATCAATTTTAGTAAAAAGGACAACTAAACTACTCAAAACCAAGTAAACACAATCAAGTTGTTTTGATACTTTAAGAAAATAATAAAAAAGTAATTTGTGAAATTTAAGAATCATCCGAACCTCAATCCGATACACGATGCGGCTCTTATGACTCAATTTGTCCACTATCAGTTTAAAGTTGATATTTTAGTTCAAAAACTGCCACTCACTAAAAATTGAGAAAACATGCTTAGATTATATTGATAATTTAGTAAAACCACTCATAATTCATTTTTGATGTGTAAGAATCAGTCTCACATTAATGAGAGACATGATGTGATTGGTATGAGTCATAGTGTGTGTTTCTAGTTTAAAATGACATTTTAGTAAAAACGATAAGTGACATACTCAAAACTAAGAAAAAATATTCAGATAGTTTTGATACTTTATAAAAATTATCAATAAGTCATTTAATATATTTTAGAATCTTCCACACCTCAATCTATTACATATTGTGACCTACATGACTCAAAGATCATGTTTTCAATATATAAGTTCCATTTTAGTTTAAAACATGCATCAAATCACACAAAAATGAGAAAACGAGTCTAGACTGTTTTCTCTTCATTCTATATGATATTACATAAATTATTTACTTATTATTTTCATTTTATACTTATCTATATTACACCAATCAGGGAATAGGGGATAAATAAAAAAACAAACCTAAATGCGAATATGGAGGGTTGAAATCAAGACCTCCCAAACAACACCAGAAGATACAACCACATGCTATGCCCACGGGGCTTTATCTTATAATTATTGAAATAATTTTTATAGAGATAATGATTTAATATGAATAAGAAATGGTGTGACATGTAAGAATCAACAACAACTCAATGTGATACGTTGTGTTCCTATTATGAGGAAAATTTTAGTTTAAAATTAACACTTTATGTTAATTAATTTATTTGTATTATTACTAATAAAAGAATTGTTTTTTATAAAGAATCATTATTTTGGTAGAGGAGGGGTGGTTTTTTCGTCAATAGAATAATTCGAGGCTAGGATCCAAATACAAAGGAAAATTGATGTTTTTAATGTTTGTAATATTTTATACATATTTAATTATATGAACCAATGTTTGAAATATCAATATTATAATATTTTTTTCTTGTATTTGTGTTGTAAATTTCATTTCATTTAAATTTTGTATTGGTACTTGTTTCTGTTGATATTTAGTGTGTTTCTAGTTATGTGGTGTGCTGTTATAGCACATTGCATTGGTGTTGCAGTGTGCTGTTACAACACACTATAGTATGTACCTTTATATGTGCTTTTTAAAAGTGTTGATAAATGAACCATTTATTATAATGTTTAAAAGTGAATATAAAAAACCCATTCATAAAATCTTTAAAAATCAATGATAAATTTGGTCCTTTATCAGAGCATATAAAATCACTAATAAAGTACCCCTTTATCATCATTTTTATCACTGATAAAATACTAGGGGTTTTAATCTCGCTCCAGTAGTCAACGCTTCTCTAGCACTGATAAAGGCCATTTTTCATGCTATTAAAGACCAACTTTGTTGTAGTGTATGATTGAATAAGAGAATTTGATTTTTATACCAGAACCAACATTACCAATAATATTACAAATAGGATGATATTTATTAATCATACAAGATTTGGAATCATACTAAGAATTATTTTTCTCCCCCTCAATAGACACATTATCTAAAGGTTTTTATTCACCAAAATTTTAATCTTTGAAATCATATTCAATATTTTCAAAAAATATTTTTTATACATCACTAGACTACTTAAACATGAAATGCACAGACTCTTTAATAGTCATATAATTATTATTATGAACTCTATAAGATTTAATATTATAAGAATACCAAACCAAGATATATTCAACACTTTTATCCTCAAAATTATCAAAATAATATTTTTTATTTGAGATAAAAACATTGAAATAAAAAACATTAAAATAATGGACGTTTGGTTTTATAATATTAAATAATTCATAAGGTTTGTTTCTATAAATTTATAATATAAACTCTATTTAAAACATAGTGATCAATATTTGAAGACTCATCCCAAAAATATTTTGGTATGCTATATTTATTAAGCATGGTTTGAACCCTTTTGTGAATATTTCTTTGTTTTTGTTCTATAACACCATTTTTTTGAGGTGTTATAGGTGAAGAAAAACCATGATCATAACTATTTCATTATATTTTTTTTTCAAAATTAAAATTAAAAAATTAACCTCCATTATCACTTCTAAAAGAAAAAATTAAATTTTTTTTTTATTTTGATCTATCTTACAAAAATAAATAAATATATCTAAGGTTTCATGCTTATGAGACATAAAATAAACCCATAAAAATATTGTTTAATCATAAAAAATGATCAAAACATATATCATTCAACTTAAATGAGTAGTTTTAAATGGAATAAATAAATCAAGGTAAAATAATTCCAGAGTTCTTGAAGTTGAAACTTGATTAGTATATTTGAAAAATTCCTTGTGTTACTTACCTTTTTAGCATTAATCACAAAAAAAATGTTTTCTTACCTTCTACTTCAATAAGAATAGAACATGTCTATACTTGGTTAATTTTTTAATCATTTAGAAATGAGCATGTACACGATGTATGTTCTAGAGAAAATAATTTGTTTCTATATAATTAGTACACTTTTCATTTTAACTATATATATAAGAGAAATTAATAGAATAATATTATCCTTTATATTGGCTTAAAATAAAATAGAATTATATCTATACACTAGACATTTATCATATTCAAACTTGACATAGATATTATCATTACAAAGTTGTGAGATAATAATTAAATTATGTTTATGACATTAAATATATAAAACTACATAAATTAAAACAACATTGGAAATACCTACTTCACTAAAACCTTTAATCATTCTTTTATAATTACCTCTAAAATTGATTGATCTACCATCAAATTTTGTATAGGTGAGAAACTTCAATAGGCCACCGATTATTTTCTAGAAATAAAAACTTTTCATGTACCATGTATCCTATAGATTCTTAAGGTAGTTATCCTAAAATGATAAATTATCAAGAGAGTAATTCTAGTACTCATTCTATTTTTGGTTAATATGGGTCAGTAACAGTATTCTTAGGTACCAACACAGACATAAAACCCTCATTATAAGGTAATATAATTGATAAATGTTTTGAAATAAAAGATATAGTATAGCTCAAATATGGAATAAATATAAGAGAACATTCATTAGAATATTTTCCTTTCATACAACATTTAAATCATGTAACATAAGTATGGAATCCTTAATTTTTATTACATAACTTTTCATTACATTTTACAAATAGAGGATCTTTAAAGTTTAGTATCTTGAAAATAAGGTACATAATACATAAAAAAATAAAAAATTATTTTAATAAACTTTATTGTCATATTGAAAAGTTCATCCTATGTAAAATTACTATCTCTCATAACTTTTGAACAAACATCTAAGTAAAGGGTGAGCATAAGTCCTAGTAAGGGAAAACAAGGAAAACATTTTACATGTGAGCTTGAGAGAATAGAATAAGAACATGGGGAAAAATCAGAAATGCATGAGAAAGAGGTATATAATGATAATAATAAATTTTATAATATGTTGAAAATTTGGTTAAAACGTTTAATTTATACATTCATAAGTATATCAACAAGGTCCATCCCTAAGCTGTCATAAAAATTACCAAGGATATTCACCAAGGTATCGTAAAACTTCTCATCTCTAGAGATTAATTTCATCACCCAATGCATTGGATAACTATCAAGGAACCCCCTTAATATGTATTTATTTTCATTTTATCCATATATATCCTAATTAAACATTTCATAAATAACCCAATGTGAATAAAATAAATCAGTTTCATATCAAAATCATGGTGTTTGAAAAAAATGCTTAAAAACAAGATCATTATGTTATGTATATTCCATGGAAAAGGACTGAGGGGTTTATCAACATAAATTCTAGAATAAAATAAATATTTTCTATTTATTTGTGAATAAATCTATAAATAAAAGTGGTTTGATAATTCACATAATGAAAATAAAAGAATTTTTGAGAAAAAGTGAGATATTTTGAGATGAAAATTCTATAGCGTTACAGGTATGAAACATAGTTTTATAAAATAATTAAAAAGTGAGGGGAAAAGGGTCCCCCATTTATAAAATAATCCTAATAAATTAGAGGGACAAAATGAAATGGTAATAAGAACATGGTATGGAAATTTGAAAGATATACCACATAAAAGAGAACTTGAGTGGAAAAGAGAAGTTGGGAATTCCCTTACCTTGAAGAGTAACTTCTAAAACTCTAATATCGAGACCTTGAGGGCCTGATAATGCATTGGGAGGACTCTTTGGGAGGTAATAATATCAGATATTTAGGGGTAATAATTTTTTAATGAATGTTAATGAAAGAATAGCATGTTATTTATAGTAAAATAGAGGTGTTTTTTATTAATTTCCAAGGTCACATCATCGATAGCATTTGCAAAACCATGGGCCTGTCCATGGTATTTTCCCATGTCTTTGGACACTTGAGAAATATCATATTATATTTTAATCAACAAGAGTTGGACAATATTTTATATTAAATATTACATCGTTATGATGTAATT
Source organism: Viscum album (assembly GCA_963277665.1). NCBI lineage: Eukaryota > Viridiplantae > Streptophyta > Magnoliopsida > Santalales > Viscaceae > Viscum > Viscum album. The sequence goes on along the minus strand of OY728126.1, from coordinate 793,098,253 downwards.
AAACAGACCAAAAAACTGAAAAACTGTATTTTTACTATTCACCTAAAAATAAAAACTTTCATAAAAAGATTATAAATTCACCCTAACCTAATATCAAGGTTTTGAATTTAATAATTTTATCTTTTTTATGAAAATAATTTTCTAAATAAGTAAAATTTAATTTTTAATTAAAATCAATATTTACTCAAAAATACTAATAGTTAACTAATAATTTCTAAAATTTGTATTTACTTATACTAGTATATCACATTACAATTCAATATGGCTAAATTATATTTATACTTCCTTTGGTGAGGTTACTATTGCATAGGTCATATTACTATTCATAAGTATAATATTACTATTCATACGTTATTATTAACAAAAAAATTATGTTGATCTAAATAGACTCTAAATTTCTTATGGATCACTACCATACAAGTCTATTTTTCAAACATAATTTCACAGTTTCTATTATTTAAAGTATAAAAAATATTTTAAAATACTCTTTTTTTCAATATTGATTAATAATATGAAACTTCTTAGAAAAATCTAAAAAATTAATCCTAGACCAATTTTTATGTTTGAAATTTAAAAATGATGTTTATTTTACCATAATTTTTTTTTATTTATACAAATGGATTACCCATGGTAACTAAGAACTTATTACAGAACCCTTATAACACCTACATAAGTCCTAAAAATTATTATTATTTCTAATGGTCATATTAATAAATGATCACATAACAATCAAAACTCAATGGTTAGATTTCAATTATACTTATATCATTTTATTGATTATGGAATAGTAAACCATACATTTTCCGGAAACAAAATATTATTCAAAAGTTCGGGTCATTACAATAATAAACATTTAAATTAAAACTTTTAACAAATGTTGTCTTGTACAACTTAGGAATATATGTATTATAATAAAAAACCAGTTTTATCTTTATTCACTTTCATAATAGCTACCATTTTATTAGATTTTACCTTTACTTAAAAAAAACTAGATAATGTTCCCTTTTAGCCTAAAACTTATTTCATAATAGTATCATTTCCCTTTTGAATAGAAACAAATCATCATTTATCTTAGTTTTATAACATTAATAAATATTTATTATTTCTTCCTTAAGAGTCTCATTAACCTTATTGACTTTCTTGATATCCTTTATAATCATTTTATTCCCTTATTTTAATTAATTATATAACTTAATAACTCTTAAAACATTCTTTTTATGATTTTCATTTTCTTTATATAACTCCTCAGAGATATAAACATGACAATTAGAATAATAGTTTGAATTAGAATCATTATATACCTTATTTTAGTTTACTTCAATAAAGAAGAGTTTGGAAGAATCTTTATCACTTCTAGATTCCTCACTTGAATAAGATAATTTAGTCCAACTACATCCAACATTATAAGAACATTTCAATTACTTTTTATATTTATTATCTCAATTTTCTTAATTCAACTTTAAAAAGTTGTTTTTGATGTTGGAATTCTTTTTATATTCATAACAGGTTACATTAGGTCCATATACAGTAACCTTCTTTTCTTTTCAATCATTATTTTGATCTTTACATGGGATCTTCTTGATATTTTTCTTTATCCTCATAAAATTATGGATACCTTTTATTATTTTGGAAATGACCCCTTTGTCAGTTTCTAGTTCATTGTATTTATTATATTTAGAAACAACATTTATATGATATTTGAATGAAATTCATTTCTTCTTTGAAGTCTCATCTTCTACAATATTCTTCAACTCAATTTTTTATTGTAATAATGATGAAATCAGTTCATCGAGTGTTTACTCATTGAAGTTCTTATTTTCATAAATGAAAACCTTATTTTCATGAAATTTTTTTGGTAGATCTCTTAGGAATCTATCCAAAAGTATGGGGTTCTCTAAAGTCTCTCAAAGGAAATTCATTCCATTCATAATGCTTGTGAATTGGTGGAACATTTTATTAACGCTTTCATCTTCACCCATCTGGAAATATTTGTATTCCATTCGATGTATTCCATGTTTTGTTCTAATCATCTTATCTGATCCAAGGTGAGTAACTTGTAAAATCTTACAGATATCATGAGATGTCTAGCATGTAGACACATGGCCAAACACACTTATGTTAATATAATAATATAATATATTTATAATTTTGTTATTGAAAACATATGTAACAAAATTATTTCATATAATAGTATCTGGGTAATCTTTTGGTAGCTTATAAGGTTTTTCCATGACCGAACAGTTTTTTATGATTAACTTCTTGAGGTAAGCCTCTATTATGGATTTCTAGTAACCATAACTATTTCAATCAATGTGAGATGACTTATGAGGAGTCCATTAATGATTTTTATTCCTTCCTTCCAACTTACAAGAACTTTATCGTTATACAATTAGGTATAGAAATAGGTTAGCATAGATAATAAAATGTATTAAAAATGAGGTCATGACAAGACTTTAGAATAATTGACTAAATTAAAAAAGGAATAGACTTTGATACTAAATGTTAGGTTGTATAGAAAGATGATAGATGGTTTGGGGGATTAGATAAACCAGATTAAAATTTCTTCAATGAATCTATTAGTTATATAAATTATTTATAAAAGTTAATTAATAGAGTTAATTATAAGTGGAATAAAAAAAATGAACATGAGGATATTTTTTAAATTAGTTCGGTTCAAATTTTATAGTATAAACTTATACCTCTCTACTCAGTGAGAGATATGTTTTCAATATACAAATTTTTGAAGGGGAATCATAACACTAATAGAAATTAATGTTTTTGTGTGTCTTGAAGCCAACAAACACCATTGGCGGTCTCTAAGAGGGTATTAGCAGCTGCAATAGGCAGCCGCTAATACAAAAGTAAAATTCTAGCGAAAATTTTCCCATGCGCGCAGCTTCTTCCTCCATCCCTCTTTAGCCACTTCAAATCACATGTACCGCCGTCGACGATTCATGACGCCGCTCTTCGTGCCATAACTTGCCTCAAAACCGCACACCGGTGACTGTATTATACATGCCCAATATTCCCGACCCCTCTCCCTAGACTTTCGGTGACCTCAACCCCCTCACACGAACACCCCAACATCAACCTGCCGCTATGTGTCCGCCATGGCCAGTGGGGGAAAGGTCTCATGTTCCTTGACAAACATATGTTTAGACAAGGAACCGTATGAAGACCTTCATGGTGATGCGTAGATGTGAAACATTAGATACCACCAATGGTAGTCGGTAAAGGGTTTTACCGACGAAGCTAATACGACCGCCAAAAGCGATCGCTGGGCGGTCTCTAAAGCCTTTTAGCTGCTGCTTTTTGCAGTCTTTAAAAGCTATAATTATCATAGTGTAACCAAATTACAATATATATTTCTTGAGTAAGTATAACATAAAAGACACCTAAATTTCTAATGGACATCCATAACCCAATTATTTCACTAAATTTAGACAACGAGGGTAACTACCCAAACAAAGAAAATTATATTTTTTGTAATAGAATAAAAATAACGTGAGATAAAATGTGTGATATGGGAAATAATGTTATAGACATAGTATACTAGGATGAAAAAGATAAATGGATAAGTACATGTATTGGTTCTTGAGAATTGTATTGGATCATCTCTTCAAGGAATTAGATGATTAGGGAGATCTAATTCATCGCTTGATAGATCATACATATGATGAAATAGAGGTCACACACGACATTACATTTTGACAAAACATATAAATTTAATAGTTTTACTCTTGAGAAAAAAATAAAGTGTTGGAGATGTTATCCTTTCTAGTTCCATACATTTTATAATTCCCTTATATAAATTTATAAAATCTTATAACAGCTAAAGAGAGATCATGAAAATGGCTATAATCAATAAAAAAAATAATAATAGAGTCAACCTATTTTAACAAAGATAAAATAGATTCCATGAATATAAAATTAAATCAAACTAAATTAATTATATAATTTTAATAATTATAATGGGCTAAAAAATTTAAATAAACCATTTAAACTAATTTTATAATAATCAGAAAAATAATTTCACGTATAATTAAATAATAAATACATTCTAAATACCAATAATTAAATAGAAAAACAGTATAAATAAAATCTTTTACCATGATTTAAATAATTAATATTAATTATGGAATAATTAAAATTTATAAATTATGTAAAATAAACTATATTTATATAATATAAACAGATTGTGATAAAAATATTACAAAAAAATAGAGTAAATGTTTTTTAGAATAAAAATAATTTATACATAGAAAATTCCAAACTGATGGTATCAAAATTTTTTCTTTTGAACTAATGGTATAAAATAATTGGAACGTGTAATACTAGAATAAATTACTAGTATTACTTATTTGTAGAACCATTTCACATTGTAAGGTGTTAACATCAATGTAGAGTGATGGTACCATCAAATGAAAATTGAGGATTCATGTTGTAGTGTGGCTGAGGTGCAGGTGCTATCGTTAGAAGGTGGATGGACTACTACTATGATGAATGATAATGATACCATTTATCAATGATACCATCATGAGGGTGGACGAATACCAAAAACGGAGGTGGAGGTGAACAATTGGGATAAAATAAGCATGAACCCAACATTTTAAATCTAGGGAGCATGGAGGGATCATGAGTACATTGTGTTTAAGGGGCAACATTCATAAAGGGAGAAGATGGTACAATGTAGCATGGAGCTATGCAGCCATGGAGGACAAGTTGGGGATACTGAAGGTGTGTTACCAAATCTAATAATTGGATAAGAATATGATGTAATATATATACATGTATATATATCATGATATATATATGTAAACTATTTTTAAATAAATAAATACATATCACATGTTATTTATATGATCAAAAATATTTTACGAAAAACATATGAGAAAATAATTTAAACATTTAACTAATAATAATATAATAACAGATTTACACATTCAATGTACGTAAATTAATACAAGTGATATGATATATAAAAAACACTAAACATTTAAACATATTATAATATTAGTCATACATGGAAGGAGTTATAATAAAAAAATAAAAATACATACAATCACATTCACAAACAAGTTGGCACATGGTTTTCCAAATCATGTTCATATTTTATAATGCTTTGGAAGATAATTTTTAATCCCATTTAATTCAAAAAAACATCATTATTCTCCTCCTAGACAGGGCTCTAAAACCTCTAGAATAATCTAGAATATTATATAATTCTCATTCTCCTAAAGAAAAATCCAATAATTTTTTTGCATTGGACTTAGAGAATTCGAGTTAAGATTTTTGTTTCGATTTCTACTAATACTTCTCATTACCTATTGTAAAGAACCTTACACTAGAGCTATAATAATTTAATATGTGTTCTATGATAGTTTTTATTGGAATAATCTTATAATACCTTAAGGGGAAGGGAAGGGTAGTCTAGATCTATTAGACCATGGAGATTCTTCTAGATGATCCCACTGAGGTAGGTGGATTCTCTCCCAATTTACTACTTAGAACAGAAAGGATTTAGTTTTGGAAAAAAAATTGCATATGCTTTTTAAGGAATCCCCTTGATGATATTATTATATATAGTTAATAAAACAATGAGTCATGGGTGCTTCCAAAAGGGTTTGACAGAATTCTGAAATTTTAATTCCTTTTAAATAATTTTGTTTCTGTTATAACTAAGTATACCATATTATCATGGGTTAATGATGTATACTAGGGCCTTGTAGGATTCATACATGGAAACCATGTCAATTTAAAGGCAATCTAGATTAAACCACTACTGACCTGGGTATGGAGTGATGAGTTCCTCTTAGGATTCTAAACTCTTCAGTGGATATATGAGATTAAAATAAACTAGTTGGGAAATTTCATATGTGTATATGTTCTTGATGTGGAGGCCTTTGTGTTGTGGGATACCATACATACTTATATATTTATATATCACTTTCTCACTCTTTATATTATCCCTAGTTTTTAAATATTGATATTTATAATTGTGAACTGGCTTATTTTGTTTCTATTGGCATGTGAGGGAGGCCATTTGGATTGGTTACTAGGTTTTCTACTAACCCCTACTTATGTAGCCTGGTTTGTATAAATTTTTTTTATGATGATATAGGTAAGGGTAATATCATCTAGTTTTCTAGTAGAAAATATTTGTTCTACTATCAGTCTCTATGGCAGGTGGACCTTGGAGTTTTTTATTTCATAGATTTGGGAAGGGTGCCACATTAGTGCCTTTGTGTATTTTTATCTTTGTTTCTACAGAAATTTGGTGTATTATTAACTCCTATGACTCTAATTTTGGTTTTTTAAATACTATTGGTTGTTTCAGACTTTTTATAATGAATAATTTTTATAAAGTCATATTATTGTTGGTTTTATATTGTAGGTTGTTTCATAGATAGGGGAAAATCAGCCCCCATGATTGGATGTTGCATCATACATTTATTGACAACGTTTAATGTTTGGGGGGTATCACCTAAGGTTAGTATAATCTTGATAATTACCAAGACAATGAGTTGGGGTTTATGTGTCCCACACAATCTTCATCGTCACATAAAAATGAATTCAGTAGTGAAACACATTTCACCCTCATGTGCTCCTCCAACAAAACACTTTTCTCCATGATCTAATGGAAAAAATATTTTAGATTGAAATTAAAAATTCTATCTTTGATATCTAAAACATCTATATGACTAGATAAATACTCATTATATCCTAAAACCTAACATAAAACATTTAAGAACAATCATAATGAGTTCATCCTTTACAAAATAAATCTTTATTTTCAATCAATGCTCCTCTAAACAACATCTGGAATTATTGAAACCTAAATATCATTAAGAGAAATATAAAATCATCCTTGATTGGTAAAAAAACACAATAATAACACATTTAATATTATTCCATAAACCTAAAATCTCTAAGTCCAACCCTTATTTCCAATATTCCCCCTTTTGGTTTGTTTGAAATCAACCAAATAGATCCTCGTTCTCAAAATGATAAAAAATAAATATTTAAAGAGAATTAATAGTCCATCACTCTAAGTATAGATGAGTAATTTTCATTCTATAAATTAAGATATAATGTTATATTCTCATGTTAAAAATGTAATTGCCTCGACCTCATTATCCCAGAGCTGGTTCCTTACTTAATTACACTAGTATAATAATTGAGGAAGTCACATCACCAAGGAACGAATAGTTTAGTAGATTTTGAAAAACAGATACAAACATAATTTTTACATTTTAACTTAAAAAAACAAAAAAGAAACTCCCCAAGAAATAGGAAATAACTCCTAGATTATTCCTAAAAGTCATTCATAATACACATCATTTCATTCTAGGGAAAAATAAAATATAATAATGGGCTGAGATCATATGATTAGTAAGGGTAATAAATATAGTTAAATATAACATAAATTATAAGCCATAGTTAATGACTAAAAACACATTCTATTAGAATATAATCTTGATCATAATATGTATATAATAAAATATAAATAAATAATGTCATGTAAATAATAAAATAAGAATTAAACTTAACCATGAATATTATACTAGCCGAATAATCACATGTATTATCAGTTACTAATATCATAATAATGGAATGATTAATGAAAAACATCATAAACATACCATTGAGGCCACATGTATGGCATCTGAAAAGAAATGGTAAAGTCCTCGGCCAAATCCATATCTGTTTTGTCTCATGAGACCAACCGATGCTTATAGGAGATATAGTAGACCCTAAATATAAAAAAATAAGTCCAATTTCTTCCTCATATGAATGGGTTGAAACATAAACAATATATATATATGATATTTAAAAAACATTTCCCAAAGAGTAAACCTAATCACTAACCATTATGAGTAATATGGGGAATAGTATTAAGATAGTACATCCATGATCAAAATGATCCTAAACCATTTAAATAAATATGGTATATGACATAATAAAATATAAATAATAATTAATTATAAGTTTCAATATAAGGTTTTTAAATAGATGAAAGCACTATAATAAAATCATTGATTAATTCTTGAGAGAAATACCCTTTTTTACTTTGTGTAAAAGAGTTCTTTTAGAATAATAATTTTTTATTTATCATAAAATCATATTGTACACCTATATATCCCTGAAAATAGAATTTATGTAGAATTAAATTATGTTTTAGGTATAAATTATGTCTAACTGAAGTGAAAAATGTAAAAAGTGTTTTTAAGAAACTTTAGAAATGGGCCACTTTAGTGCGGTTTAAGGAAAAATATAAGTCTTTAATGATGAAAAATGAATATTTGTTTACATAAAACTAGAAATGAGATAATATAGTTTTTTTATGATAAATTGAGTGATTTTATAAAAATATTGGGGTCTTAAAAAAAATTATATAGTGTACTTGAAATGGGAAAGAAATCGGGAGGTTCCCTTTAATCCGGATTTTCTTATCAAGAGGAATTGAAAAGTAAACCTTATAAAACATGTATTTTAACATCAAATAATGATGAAACAATCTAGATAAATTATTTTTTAACATATAAACATAATTTATAACAATTATAAAAAAATAAAGTATAATTAAATTGGTTTTAAAGAGAGAGAAAATGTAACCTGAATTAAAAATAGAGGTTCGGGGAAAATCCCTTACCATAGGTCCAAAAGCGTTCTTATCTTGTAATTTAAATCCTATATAATTAAATTAGAATCATTAATAATTTATTTAAAAAAAATATTCAACATTTATTTCATATATTATAATTTTATGAAGTTTATTTATGGACTTTTTAATGTGTTATATGATTTAATTTTTTCATTTGGGAGTGTTCATTTCCTTGGATTTCAGGATTGGTTCACTTGTATACATATATAGAAGTTCATGTAAATGGGATTAATTATCAATAATTAAATATATAAGTTATTAATGAACTTATTCAATATTAAATGGTCTTATATATTATTTTGTTTCCAAATATTAGGATGATTCATTAGATAAACCGTTAATGATGAATGTTAGTTATTTTGGTGAATTTTGAATTATCACAAACTAGTTTTGTTTTATTATTTATAATTATGTATATATTCTAGTTTTAGTGAATTAAATCACTTATAATATGTATTATAAAATGTTATTTAACATTATTAATGGTTTTATGACAATATATGATGGCAGTAATAGAAAATGAAAATGCATCATCCACGATGGAGGTAAATTCGCACATCACGGATAATATTCTCATTTTTATAATAAAATGGAGAGAAGAAGGAGATTGATGATGGATATCCAATTAATAAAAGCAAACTCAATTATATATAATATAAAAGAGTTATCATTCATTATTGTATAGAAAGGGTTATGGAAGGATAATAAAATAAATAAAATTGAAAGGAAAATTAAGGAAAACGAAAGAGGATTTTACCTCTTCAATTTTATCTAATTAACAACCTATTTATGGGGATTGGGATCGGTATTTTAGTGGGAAAAAAGATTCCATGAAATTGTTAGTAGAATTTGGAAGATAATTGGGATGGAATTTGACAAGCTTCAAGGCTTAAGAGGTGTGAGGTGAAGTGGCGGTGAAGGGTGGTATTTATGATGGAGGAAAGGGGTGTTTTTTAATATTTTATTCATTACTTTAATATTTTGGATCATGAAAAGAAATAGTGATGATTACATGACAAATTATAGTAAATATAGAAGTATATTTTTATATTATGGTTCTTACATCGACAAAGACTCACAAAATAGTGTATTTAACATAGAATGTATATATATATATATATAAAATTACCGTATATTACTATTCACCAAAAATTCAACTGTTTTAGAAAAATCACATAAATTCACCTTAACCATTTTCTTTATTTTTAGAATAAAATGTTAACTCCATTTTATGAAAATAATTTCTAAATATTATAAATTTAATTTTTAATTAAAATTATCATTTATTCAAAATATATTGATTTTAAAATTATAACTATTTTTATGACACTTTGAAAAATTAATTAAGTATTATAAAATTATTTTATAATCATAAGAAAGAAAATATAAATTTATGAGTCTATTTTATGAAAATATATTTTCTATTAAATCATTATATGAACTATAAACTTTTAATTAAATGTTAATGGATTATAAAAACACAAACACTTAATTTATCATTTTTAAAACATTTATTTACTTATTCCATGATACAAATATACCATATTTTCATTTATAAGATACCTAAATTTTATTTATCTTTTCATTGGTGAATTTAATATTTTATTGGTCATATTACTATTCTTAATGGTTACAAGAATATTCCAAGGATCATATTTAATAGAATATTATGATTTTAAACTCGGTGTTGCATGAAGCATAAACTTTTAAAGATGATATATTTTAAAGAGACATTCCATAAGGTCTTGGGGTGTTAAAAAACATGAATAAATTGTCTATTTATATTAAACCACTTATCAAGAATTTCTGACCAAATTTGAAACTTTAGCAAACACGCCCGAAATTTGTTAAACCATTCAACATCTACATGGATAATATCTACCCATTTTTCAATACCAAAATCTCCTCCTCAATGGTATACTATACCTTGAGATAATAATTACTTATTTTTAAACAATTTTTAAGTTATTTATACACAAAATTTCATTATGAATTCATTTCTATCCATTTGATAATAAACTCCCATGGTAAATTTCATCTAAAGATGAATAAATATATTAAAAATTAATGTTATATGAGGATATGGGATTTTCCATAACCTCCTTAAGTCAAAGAATGTGACTGAACTACAAGGTTCAATTTTTTTACTTCTCAAACATCAATATTGCTGGAAGTTTTATTAGAATTTATATCCCTTTGTGACTTGTTCCAATATATTTCATCCTTATCAAACAAAGATCCACTTTTTTATTAATAAAATAGCACCAAAACTGTATATGATTTATGAATTAGGGTCACACTTATTTATTTTTAAGTTTAATTTCACTCTTTTTATCATAATGGATCACCATCAGCACATAAAAATCCTCTCTAAGATAATCCAATTATTAATCTATGAAAATTGAGTTCATGACTTAATTACAGAAATGTATTCTTCCTCATCTAAGCTAAAATATATACTTTTTTCTTATTATTTATGCATTAAATTAACCTTCTCATTATAAAAAATGAACCTCCAGTCATGAATTTTCAATCCTCAATGGTTCTATCCCATTCTACATCTAAATATTCGATCAAGCCTTTTGTTCTCAGTATTGAACACTAGACCATAAGAAATTATATGCCAGATATATCATGGGAATATCTTCCTAGAACTATGGTATTCCTCCTTTAGAATACTTTAATATCAAGAAACCAAACATGAATCATATAATATATCTGACCATATTTTTTTTTCAAGTATAAAAGTCTCCCGATCATCATCTGATGGAGTGTAGAATCTATTGATTTCTCATTATTGTTATTTCTATGATTGAATCTAATGATAATTATAGTTCTAATTAATTTACACTTTTTCATCTCATAATTTTTCATCAAATCATATATATATGTTTCCTAAGAAAAAATATACCCCTTCTTTTGGCTCACTACAACCCAATAAAGTATGAAAACCCTCTAATCTTTGAAATATAGAGATCTTAGATCTTTATTCATGTAAAATTTTCCATTGAATGATATTTTCCTCATTTTAATATTATATAATAGACATATAAAAATTCCATTAACAAATCTTCATTAATGAATTTCATATATGAGATATGATAAAAATCACCACTCTCGAACTCTAGAGTCTTCAAGTAGGTATCCTACCAAGCATACCAATATTATAGTTCGCTCTTAAAGACATATAATTCTTTCTACAATAATAATTTCTTTATTTATTATAAATAATTAGAAATCCCATCAGTTTATCAATGTTAATATTTTCCTTGATAAATTCTTATAATATTATTGAATTCATATTCACTTAAAAGGCCTTGAATCCTCTTTGAATTTATCCAACCTTAAAGATTCCTATTAACTGTAGTATTTAAACCATTGTGAAAGTTTGTTCAATATCATTAACTTTATCTTGTGCATATAATTAACAAACTAAATTCAACTTAATGAAAATTTCTTTTCCTTAATAACCATATTTTTTTTCCAATACCCAGTAGGTTTTTGATGGTGTTATGATGCATTGGTCTCTCTGTAATATCCCTTATTTTGTTGCTATCTATTTGTTCTAGTTAGTTATTCATTGATTTAAACCATGTATCATGATTTACTAATTTATTAAATGATATTGGATTCACTAGGGATAGAAAATAGGTTTTCTCTATAATCCGCATCTTTGGGATTTGAGTTGGTGTAGATTTTTCATTGATTTTATATTCACCAATCTTTTATAATTTATTTCTACATTGAGTTGATCACAATCCCTATTTAATATTTTCTTCTTCTCTCAAATAAATCTCATAATATTTTCTTTGGTTGGACCTTCAGGGACTCTATAATTTGAGTGAATATCATATTCTTCATCAAAAAAATCTTCCAAAACCATGTTTCATGATTTAATTATACTTTCTCTTTAATCATGTTAACATCTGAAATCTAAAAAATATTTTTAACCACTTATAGAAGAATTTAAAAGATTTAATAGTAGTAGGGTTTCCTTATAATATCCATTAATCTTCCAAATATTTATACTTACCTTGGATTACTTCCTTATTATAAATATAACAATTGTTTTTTAACATTATAAAGCGACTTAATGTTGGCGTCCTTCAACAACACATCTCATTAGTTATCTTGTTATCTCTAAGAACTATTAGAGCCTAGTTTTTTTCATACACAACCACATGTACAACATACTTAATTTTTTTTGAGAGAACCAACTATTGATGAGAATATAATTTTTATTATGTTTTCACCATCTGATTACGTATTTTAATTAAACAATTTTTTTTTCGTTCTCATGGATGAAACCACATGATTAATTTCATGATTCTATAAGTAATTATCAACTTAATTTTTTTTAATCCATTCCATTATCCGATCTGAGAATCTTGGTTGATCTTCTGGTTTTTTTGGCTCATTATTTGAATCATTTAATTCACTATAGATATTATTTCTTAGTCTTAATGAATATAATATGACACATTTGACTATAATCATATATAAACAAGATAATGTATATTAAAACTCATATTTTAGAAACATTCATTGAACCACACACATTAATAAAGATTAGGCCCATACTATTTTATTATATTTTATTCTATGTTTTTCTACATATTTATCACTATTTTATCTTTTATACATGCATAATAAGTCTTCTTCATAATCTCCTTTTATAATTTTAATGGTTACGTCACCTATCTAATTTGAAATTTTTTCTATAATTTATTTATTTCTTTATCTGAACCTTTAATCCAATAGGGTTTTCTATTATTCTATTGTAAGGATACATGTGTTTTCCTTGCAATAAAATTGATATAAATTAAAATTTTTTTTGATATCTAATCAATGAATTTCCATCCTTTAACTATATTAAAAAACCCTTTAATTTAATCATGATTTTAAGTCTTACGTCATATAGTTTCTCACACTCAAGAAGTTATGGAAAAGTCTATCTATATAAAGAAGCTCTATGTTTTTTAACTCATCACCACCAAACTTTTTGCTTACAATTTATTTGAACTTCAGTGAAACATCATTGCTAAATAAAACTATTACATCCACACAACCCTTTACATTCTTCAACAAATTTTTATTTCTAATTATATGCGATGATCACCCACTTTATAGAATCCATGTTTCATTGTTATTGGACATTGTTAATTAATTCATAAATAGATCATACTTTTATTTATTTTTTCTTCTTTTTCTAAGAAATCCATGATAGGGTCAAGAAAAGTAATGTTCTATCCTCATTCTCTTCAGTGTGGGAAACATAGTCACACTCAACTTCCTCTAATGTGGGAAAACTATTTTCTGATGGAATTATGTTTTGTTATCTTTAATTAATAATTATATGACTTCCATGGTAGTAATTTCTGCTTTATATTTTCTTGAAATCAAAAAAACTATGATGAGAATGTATCTAATAAAAGAAATAACATGAGATTGAATTCCTTATTTATGGCTTAGGATATAATCTAAGCCTCCTTTTCTGACGTTAGGTGCATATTCTTTAATGTATCTTCATGACTTATAAAAATATGACATTATGTGGACTATATAGACAAATAATTGGCACTTTAGCAAGGTAAATATATTTATATTAACATCTATCTGCATTTCAAAATTTTTTGACTGACCCATTGATTATTGATAAATCTTCAAAGATTGAAGAGAATCATTAATCTCATACTTTCCATTATTTTTTTAAACTTCTCTTCCTACCATTGATGATTCAACTTGAAATAAATTTGAACTTTCACCCATATAATCAAGTATTTGATTCTTAAACACCCCCATGACACACCTTATACTTGTTCAACACATTCTTTTAGTTATTTATCAAAGAACCTTAAAAAGGTAGAATATTATTTGGAATAAATGATTTTATTTTTTAATAAATTTTCTTTTGTAATGTAATAACCTATTTTTTCAAGGGATTCGACCCTTTTTTCTCACTCTTTAATATAAGAAGTAAGGGAATTAATCACCTTTTCTTCTTCTTTCATTTGGAATTTGGATTCAATTGCATCACATATTTATTTTTTTATAACTAAATGTTATTACATAGCCTTATCAAATCATGTGTGTTTAGAGTGGATTCGGTCAATATATTTTGAGAATTATTCCAATAAACCATTGATCTTTATGTTATTTTATTTCATGTATATCTCATCAAATGAACATTTTTATTCATCCATAAGATTAAAAACACATTCTGGTTGATCTTTTTCTTTAGTTGTGGGTTTATCATTCTCAAACATTTCCAACTTACAATCCCTTATGTCTAATATGAATTAAATATCACCTTATTCAAGGTAGGTCTCCTCTTCAACATCCTATTCCTTATCCATAAATATATTTTTCTAAATCTTCTTTTCTTGATGTACTTTTGTATTTGAAGTCTCATTTAGGGGGAAACATCTATAGTTTTTTTATATATTAACCTTCAATATATCTATCTTTTTTATTTTAATTCATTGAAATAAAATAACTTACCATTCCATAGTAAAAACATAATAATGGTAGTTTTCCTTCAAAAAATTCTTAACCTCACATGAACATTAAAAAACCAAGTGTTAATAAATCATCACATAAATATTATTCTTCATTATAAGTATCAAAAATCCTGCAAATCTCTATGGTATTAAATTCTATTTCTTTTAATGGGTGAATTTTCACTTCTTTTGAATATACATATAGATTGATATGTTGGTTATACATAATATCACCTTCTTATATTTCCTATAAAATTGGATTAATCTAGTGTGGTTGCATCCAAATTAAATATTTTATAATATCAACATCCTTTATCTCATCACTGTGCATGAAAATAACTCATACAACATTAATGAAATTGTTTATGAAACCACTAATATTTTTATTTTTTGTTAATCCTAAAATAAAAAAATATATTATGAAATGTTTTAGATTTATATTTTTCATCGTAATACCACTCACATAAATATTGGTGAGATTATCTCAAATTTATTTTTTCAATTTAAATCTGATCACTTTAAAGTATATCCAATTTTATAAATGTATAAATAAGGTTTTTTTAACACTTCATCCACATTGATTAGTTTCTTATATACCTTAGAAATTAATAACTCTATAAAATCAATGACATATATTTCATGAATTATCAAAAAATACATCAAGTATAAGAGATCATATATATAATATCATTAGGTTCTTCCATATCTAAAAACTACATCCATATAACTATATAACTACCTTTTAATTAAAAACATTCTCCATGAAAATAATCTTTCTCTAATTGATTTTTTATTTCCATCCTAGTAGATCTATTGAGACTTGGTCCAACCATAGTCCCAAATAATCACTAATAAGTGGGGGGGGGGGGGGTAAGCTAGGGTGTATTTTTATTATAACCATTAGTTGGAGATTTTTATCACATTGTTAATAACACCTTGAAGCTTTCAATACCAAGCAAAAAAAATTCAAATATATAAAAATAAACATAGAAACACATAGATTTTACTTGGGTTTTCATTAAGAGATACTCCAAGGATTTTACATCAATGATGTGTTTATTTAAAAAAACATAATATTACTCACTATATACTATTAAATATTAAGAGCCCCATAATTTTCATAAATAGATATTACATATTAACAGATGAATATTTTTCACATAACATTATAGTCTATTCAAGAGTCGTATATGTTTAGTGTCTTCGGAAGCTTGGATACATAAAATATTAGTTCATAATAGATATAAATAATCTCCTACTATGTTATTAATAACCAAAACCATTCTTATAAATATCATAATTAAAACCTTTCTTCATAAATTGGGGATTGAAAACATAAAAAAGGGTTAGCTTAGATGTTCATAAAGATAAATTTAGGGAGATATCATTGAATACTAAACCATAACATGAGCATAAGGGTATGAAAATATAAGACCAACACTTGAAAACAATACCTAACATATCAACTATCATAATCTGGAATCATGAAATAAATCTTGGTAGTTCATAAGACATGAATCATAAATGAATCAAAGAACATGAGTGAAGATATCATAACATTTTCATAAGATATAAGTTTTTGGAAAATACATAATCATAGAAAATAAATTCATTATTAAATGATACTTTATAACAATATCATTGTGAATTGTGCTCACTCCCCATTCCATTATATCTATAGTCAAGGTTCAATTATAATAATATCATAGTGGACAATGTCCTTTACTCAATAGGGTTCACACCCCATTCCAGTCATTATTATCTCATAAGATATCAATATTTACCCAATACATTAGAGGGATATATAATTATGTCTCCAACCATCACATAGTATTAATAAATTCAAATATATGACACATTATCATAAATCATTCATTAAAAATCATATCCCTTAAAAAAGAAATGGTTTTTATAATCATTCCAACAATATATCATAGTATAACCCATGTAAAATA
This sequence comes from Viscum album, assembly GCA_963277665.1. NCBI lineage: Eukaryota > Viridiplantae > Streptophyta > Magnoliopsida > Santalales > Viscaceae > Viscum > Viscum album. The sequence continues at coordinate 793,081,133 of OY728126.1, read as the reverse complement.
AATGAGTTTCATAAAATTTCATCCTTGTAATCATAAATAATCTTGAGAAATAATATGTATTGTACAATTGAATCACAATCCTCATAAAGTATAATTAATATAAAATGATTTTACCATATATGAAAAATTATTTTAAAACATCACTTGAACATTTATTAATGAAAATACCATTTTTACTTTAAAATAAAATATTTATGATCAAATAAATTTCCAAATATTAAGGTAGCCATTTTATTTAAAAATAACCTTGGAAACCTCTAAATTAATCCTCGAAATTGGGAAATTAGGTTCACACCTTATATATTAAAACAATGACCCCTTTCAAATTTTAATCTAATAGTAAAAAGTACCTCATTTGAAAAATGAATAGAATACTACTTTTAAAACATTTTTTAAAAATTATAAAATGGGTAAAAATGAATTAAATAAAATATAGGAAAATAAAAATATATCTATTTATTTTTTATAATACATTTACATAGAATAAAAATATTTTTTGACTCAATAGAGATATAAGGTCGATTTTCATTAGAAACATTATTTCAGCCTCTTGATTTCTTTGACTAAGGAAAATTAAAGGAAAACAAGTAATCTCTATAAATTAATAAGGGATTGTGAAATCCATTATTTTAATAATAGGTATATAATAAAATTCCATTCATGAAAAGCTAATAATAAAAAATACTAATAAATAATGAGATTGCAACTTAAATCCCTTACCTCAAGTTTGACTTTCTTTGAAAGTGATATAACCTCACGTACAAAAAACTTTAATTAATTATAATTATATACTAAAATAATTTACATGCTTATAATATATTATATTATCCACGTATATCACTTGAACAACCATTTATTAATAATTCCTTATTAAAATAATAATTTTCGGGTGTAAATTGTTTCATTTTTCGTGAGAATTTCAGTTTAGTGGTTCTAGTTCTTGTAACATGTCTATAGTTACATCATATTAAGACTTTTAATCAATATTTAAATATCATAAATGTTAATTATATATATATATATTTATATTCATTCATAAAACATAGAGGTAGAAAAATAAATTACATCATTAAGAGAGACTGTAGGCCCATACATACACAGAAACATTTTTTTTACTTTTTAAAAGATCAAATGAAAAAAGGTAAATAATAATTCACCTTTATAGAATCATTATTATATAATATATTCCATATATATTTATTAAATATATCCTTATTACAATCTATGTAAATCATAAATGAAATGAATAATCACATTACTTTGTGGAGGTGATAGTCAACATGTACGAACATGCGACATTATCATTTTCTAACAGATTGGAAGGTAAAAAAAAATATCATATACTAAATCACTGTGGGTCTCTTTCTTGTTAGTATCCTGAGTGATATTACAAATTATATACATTAATATGATATGGAATGGGAACCATCTTTGAGTATGAAAATCACATATATGGAAGGCATTAGCCTAAGTTCCTGTATGCATACACAGATCACCAAAACCATATAATGTGGAAAGTTAAACAAAACCAATACCATAATAAATATATAAATATATCCCAAAAAAATGTATGATAAAAATAAGTTAAATAATTTGAGCTAAATATATTCCCACCAAAAGCTTCAAAAGAGTCCAACCTATTGGAAAGGTGAGGGACTATTATCAAATGCAACATTAGGTCCTACCATGAACAGTATATCTTGATATAATCCTACCGGTCCTCATACTCCCATGACTCCATCAAAAGATCTATTATATACATATGAAAGGACATGTATTGGTAGAGCCCGTACATGCATGAGAATAATAATACTCATCAGGACACCATGTAATAACCAAACAAAAGCATCAAGAGAGTAGTCAACACATCATCATAAATATATGTCACTAAGAATATGTAAAATAAAAATAATAAAAACCTTGAAATACTCATAAAATAATCTAAATATCAATGAGTCTCATCCGTATATCCATCCATAGGATTCTTCTTGAGGATTCATGGTAACACTCATTTCGGGAGTACTCACTCCCTGAGCAATGCTATCATTGATGATGCTTATATGAGAGGGCATTCTAATTGGGACTCCCCAAAGATGCACTCAATGGATCTCCAAAATCTAAATACATAGATAGGTTATCAAACCTAGTACCATTGAGGTATTCTAAAATCCCAATATGGAATATCCCAATAATTTTGGGATCACACACCCACATAAGTTTGGCATAATGATTCCTCCAAAACTACCTAGTAAAAATTATTAGATAGAGGATTCTAACCAAATACTCATAAAGGGATTAATAAAAACTATATCTGAGGTTAATCCATATAGGGGGATCAAAATACCATGTCGAGGAAATAATTACACAATGTACCCTTATTGGGATGGACTAAGGGAACAAACTAAACTAATACTGGTCTAAACTAAAGAGGCAAAGGGAATCAACCAGCCTTGTAAAAAGTACACGACATCTACTAGGGGGTACATGGTTTGTCTTTCCAACCCTAGGATTAGTTATGTCCTTTTCTTTCACACATAATATAATTATACATATACACAGTGTGTCTTATATGATTACATGACATATAAAGAAGGATTGGAACTTTTTTCATGCTGTTTTCCAATGCTAGTGTACACCTAATCATGCCTATGTACTTTAGGAAATGCTTGATTGTTTTTTTGTGTACATGCTCGTGTACCCTCAAGGTACATGATAATACACCAAAACAAAGTCACATGGAATTTAACACATTTCATACATTATTGAATATTTTTTCTTATGTGGGAACCCTATAACCATATAAGTGGTACTACACAATGTGTGTTCATGGGAATACACACCATGTTGTCGAGAATTTCTAATAAATTGCAGACTATTCTATGAAAATTTTCTCATGCCTCCATCCTCCAATCAAACCACAATTCATGATGTTCATTGTAGATATTGATCTGATAGAGCCCTTCCATTACAGCCTACCAGATTCTAGCCATCCAAACTGATCAAAAATTGGTTCATGTCACATCAATTGATCACTACTTGCCAAACTCGGAAAACAAGGATCTCTAATCCAGTACTGATCCTCCAATGATTACTTAAAATCACCATAACACCTCAATCACTCCCTAGATCATGAAACCAAACCTACAGTATTAATCAATTATTCTAAAGAATTGTTTCATAGTGATTGATTACTGAGAATTCATTGACTCATTGGAAGTGGAAATATCATGTTGAATTGAGTGAAGAAATGGGGACAAAAATCAAAAAACACAAAAGAGGAATAATCATGAGACATTTTTTAGATTTTCCTTGATTCTTTTTCATTATAAAAATAAAAAAATAGGAATATATAAATATCTATAAAAATTCCTTAAACCCCAGGTGAATAAATCCACACCCATAATAACATGATCGACCCAAAAATCAAATGGTTAGAAGAATTTATTTGTTTTTATTATGGGGAAAAGGGGAAGTAAACCATGAATTATTTTTCCCTACAATGAGTTCAGATCAATTGTTGGAAAATAATAGTTCTATGTTGTATTCATTGATGAGATCCATGAACTATGTTGCTGAAAATGATCATGGATCTGTTGTCGTTTTCCAAGATCTCCTTTAATGAATCCTCCTCTCAATTATAGGGTTATGTGGATATACCTTGGGATTTGAAATAACTGTGTATTTATTGAATATATTTGGTTTCTGTGTAAAAAAACAAAATATATAAATAAATTTATTCAATTTATTATTTACACATATGAGAGAAATTTATTTTAATGTTGATGATAACAAAAAATATATCAAAACTAGAGTAAAAACAACATTCTAAATGCAACGAGTGTTCTCTAATTTTTAATATGAAACTCCATTTTGATGTTATTTGATTAAATTAGAAAAACTTATTGCATGGTATAATATATTTAAATTTTATATAATTTCAATATCGTGCCTCTCCAAGACTCAAAATCGAACACTATCTTAGTACCTAGATCCAAAAATATTCCTTAATATATTTATAAGTCTTATAAGAAAAAATTGGGATGTCACATTCTCCCCACCTCAGTATTTTTTGTCTGGAAAAGAAAAAATCTTACTCAAAATGATGAGGGTACTGGGCTCACATCTTGGTCTCCCTCTCCCAGGTTCACTCCTAATGATTCCTGTGCAGCCACTATACATGAACCAAGGGAATCGCTCACCCATGGAGGATATTTTTCAATATATTATTGATCTCAATCAGTTACTCTATAAAGGTTGATCCATCTTTGATTTTTATATTTCCCCATTCAATAACATGAGATATTTTTTTTGTAAAAACCTCATTAGCTACAACATATGGAATACCTTGTCTAGCCGGTCTAGCTATAATAGTAGGGATATGAGGTATTCCACCTTACTGAACTACGCAATATCTAGATATATATAATGAATCTCATAGATATCTTTCCACCCCGAATAGATCTCTATAATTCACATTGTGGTGATACCTTTAGGAACACATGGCCTCCCTCCTCAAACTTGAAAGGGCCCCATAATCATTCTATATAGGACTTTTGATGGATTTGGGTAGTCTTTAACCAATTCTGGATGATCTAATTTTTTTTATTTCTCACACACACTCTTATCCCATGAGTGATGAGTCACATAGATCAGTTCAATATAGTGGAAACCTATAGGGTCACCCATACAAGCCTCGAATGGTTACATTATGATAGAGGAATGGTAGTTGTAGTTGTAAAAAAACTATACCAAGGATTTGTGTTCCTCCCAAATATGATAAAACTAAAACATGAAATTATGCAGTATATAATCCAAAATCTGAATGGTATGCTAAATATGTATATCCATATAGGGGTAAAACAATGTGCTAAAAAACTGTGTCTGAAAGTCCTCCAAAAATCCTATCCATAATCATGATGTGAAGTGAGCATCACAGTTTGAGATGATCATCAAGGGAAATCCGTGAATCCAAAATTTGTCATTCACGTAAATTCATCACAAGATTTTGATTTAATTCTACTCTCAGATATCTAGGAAGTGGGTTTCCATAGTGAGTAGATAAACAATGAACTAGATAAAATCGTGTCCTATAGGTGTTTGTTGTAGCCTCATCACTATGTAAATACATATAACATCTCAATTAAACAATAGATCCTAATGGTATTGAGCTCAACTTTTTGGAACGTAGTTCTTAGCCTTCACCTATTGACAAGTGAGGCATCATGAGAAAAACTTCGCTACATAATTCATAATCCTTGGACAGTAGAACTGATGTCAAAAGTCTTAGTACATCTTTGACACAACTAGATGTACCTCCATGTGTTATGAATTAAACTCCCTCAAGACCTCCTCACAAGACATCCTTGGTACCATCATATATCTTTTGAAAAGGAAAACAAGTTCCCCACCTTTAGAAAATCCATTAGGAGAGCATTTAGTGGATATTTGAATGCACAAGGTCTCATAGATGATATCTTAATACTAAACCTACCAAACATGATATAGAAGTGCTGATATAACAACCATAGAGTGTAGGTATGTTGTAAGATCCTCTTACACTATGGGAAACTACAATGATGGTAACCATTTTGATGTCTATGTTAACAACTGAAAACAAGATCTCTTGATAAGAGCATCAGCCACCACATTCCCCTTCCCAGGAGTATAAAATATCTTGAAGTCATAATCTTGTAGGAAATATATATATTAAAATTGTATTAATGTAATATTCTTAAATGAGAATATATAATTGTGAATATTTTGGTTAGAATTGATGAAATATTGCTCACTTATAAGGTTGTGTCACCACATCTTTAGGGCGAATACTATCGAAACCAGCACCAAATCTTCTATCACATAGTTCTTCTCAAGTGGTGTCAATTATAAAGAACCATATACAACCACCACCTGTATCTCCATAAAAAACTACTTTTGGTTCATAAGGAACTTCTGAACACTACGCACTCGACACCCTCCACTAGAAGACTCAAGATTGGGACACTCTTCAACCTATACCGAAACTTCTAAAAAGCCCACTAGAAACTTTTTCATACACTAGAAAGGTTATCAATTTCATGTTAAAAAAATAAAATGTTCCAATATCCTATTGAAATCTAGTATGAATCTCTTTTATTAAATTTCCATCCCAAGGAACCTCCGCACCTCTTTCACGATCTTAGGTGGCTCCCAAGCTAACATTGAATCAATCTTTATTGAGTCCACCATTGTACCCTTTGTTGAGATGAAATATACCAGAATATGGACCCCTAAAATATATAACTGAAACATTGATATATTACCATAAAAGAAATTATCTAGGATTATGTCTAGGACCATCCTGAAGTGTCTTGCATGCTACTCCTTAGACACTGAGTATAATATAATGTCATCAATGAAGACCACCACAAACTGATCTAAGAAATCATGAAATATTTCATTCATGAGACCCAATAACATGGATAGGATATTATTTACACAAAAATTCATCACCAAGTACTCATAATGACTATAAAAAATTCACAATTACATCTTCAGTATATCCACATATCATAATCCAAGCTAGTGATAACCGATACAAGGTTTATCTTCGAGAACCATATTAACCTTATTAAATAATCAAAGTTTTTTTCAATCCATAGTAGGGGATATTTATTTATTATGGTCACCTAGTTTATGCGACAATAATCCACAAAAACCTTAAGCTTCTATCCACCTTCTTGATGAACAAAATTAGGCCTTCCTAGGGTGGCAAATTTATTCTAAAAATTCCATTCATCTATAAGTCCTTTGACTACACATTTAGTTCCTGAAGCTCTCTGGGAGACTTACGATACACTGGTGTAGATATTGGGGTAGTTCTTGGGGGAAAAAGGTTGTATAACTATATCTTTTGGGGGGTTGGTATGCTAAAAATTTATTTAGAAATGAAATCCTCATACTCTACCACCACTGTAGGAATTTGAAATCCCATAAAATCCACTACTCTAAGAGTAATAATTTCTTAATGAAGAGTAATTAGCTATATCCTCCCATGTATGAACCCATCCTACTATTTTTAGGTTTCTATAACACTAAAAAAGTAAAACCTCATCCCATCATAAAATATGTACCTCATCCCTATTCTGAAATAGCCAGTCTGATGATGAACTATTGATATCTAGTCCATACTGAAGATGAAATCATAAGGACTCATCACTACTACAAAGATACCTGATATGAGTTTATCTCCTCCGAGAGATAAGTAACACTTCTAAAAAAATATATTGATTGCTAAATCCCCTCCGGTACGAGTCTCCTAGTGTAAGCATTGAGCCAAGAGGTCGGCTAAAATATCGTAGTCTTGAATAAAAGATGTTGAAAGGAAAGAGTAGATTGAACCCTTTTATATTAATCTTACAAATAAAGTAGATAGAAAATAGTTCATACCTATAATAATACATGGATCCTTGGATATTGAAGACCTACATGTATTGTAGTTTTCCTCATCTCTTTCTACTAGCTCTCTGATCATGGAATGGACCACCAGAAGTAGATGGTGGCAGCAAGTCAATATATCTTGCACCTCTAACTATCCTCCCTGATCCTCTTCCATGATTGCCACCCTACAGACCTACATTATCTTAACATTTAATCTCCTAGGGTGGTCCATCAATGAACTGTCTATCAATAGTAGGAAATGTCAAAAAATCCTAAGTGATATATCCTTGAATTTCATAAGAGAAACACTGCCACTCTCTAAGTAGACTGAAACAATCTTGAGTGCCCTGAGATATAAACCTCATATCCTAGGATCATATTATGAGATATATTCCACACCTATATCCCCATGTATTATTTTTTCTACTAGCTTCTATGGTACTAATACCTACATGCCCACTACAAGTACCAGTTGTTTCTGTATTCTCACCCAGAAAACTCTCCAACAATAAGGCTCGCCCGATCACTCCATCATAAGAGGGAATGAAATGAGATACCACTAAAGCCCTAATATCACTATTTAAACCCTACAAGAGGTCCATGATTAGAAAAATTAGATCTCAAACCATATCTAGAGAGTAAATTGGGAGGTTTTTAAACCTCACCAAATACCTTACCATAATAATAATGCAATGTTGAAGCTGAATAAACACTTATATACGCACCACTTACAAAATGGATAGATAATACTATTCCCTATTTATTCAATCGAAGTAAAAACATGATAGAGCCATTTCATTGTGTATTTGAGTAACCAGACTCCACCATCACCCAATAGAGCCCTAATAAAGACTCACCAATAGGAACACCATTTAGTCTGCAGGTTTCCTCACAAGGTGTGATACTCGGTAATAGACTCTATCTAGTCCTCAGCTTCCTGGGGTCTAGGTCACCCAAAAACCTTAGAGGTCACTATATTTCAAACTTCTAGAGTGTGATAAGCCTGTGAAAGTCCTCATTTGGTACTACCAAAACACCTTGTAATCAATGAGTGGTGGAAAGATTGGAAAATGACTCCATGGTGGTACATCCAATGTAAATCCCTACACTGAAGTCTCATCACACGATGGATCATCCACATGATCCAATTTTTTAATCCTCACTGGATATCATCATAGATGCATCCTAAAATAAAATCAAGACATAACATGGGTAAAGAGTATATCTGGGGAGCTAACTCATGAAGGATATGTAAACCACAAACCATTCCTATATGACGCATGTCCTAATTTTTTCCCTACAACTAGTGACTGCATGTACTATGTCAAAAATAAGGATGTTAGAATCTTAGTGAATGGATAAATCGTCCATCACACCATCACTAGACACCCTATCCTAAAATATAATCTTGGAACACTTTAACACTATTGCCCTAAATTCCAAAACAAAACTCACAACTAGAAAATCTCAAACATTGGTCCTAATGTAGAACCAACTTCTTTAATAACACTCTCTTAATACATGATCAACCAGGTCTCTCTTGGATAGTTATAAGCTGAGTGAGACACCCCAAGATTGAATCTAATAAGACATGGGTCGACGACCAACACTTCGTAGGTATATCATACATATCTCAAGAATTAGCCAACGTACCTATACACACACACACACACACACACATTCAAGACCACACAATAATGAAAGGTAAATTCAATTGATACCCCAATTCATGTAACACCACAAAATTCTAAAGTAAAAACATTGTATTCAATAGTGTGTATAACACACAATACAAAGAACGTAAGGGACAATAATATCCTAAAAATTTATAATATATTTATTATTTCAAATAAATTCAATATATGATATAGATTTCAATGCACACATTACTGAGTTAGCTTGTGTCACACGCAACAATGAGTTTCTTCAATGACTAGCATTACATGCATGACCGAGTTATACAGAACAACAATATATTATTATTATATTATTATTTAATATAATAAGATATAACCTATCCATTAAATTATATGTTATTGAGGTTCTTAACTAACTTATGTAAATATATGGTTTATAAAAACATAAAATGAATTCACAGGTTATCAATTAATTAGGAATGAAGATAAAAACTAATTAAATATGAAAGAAAATGTTGTTATCCTAAAAAAGGTATTTTACCAAAATAAATTAAATTAATTACAATTATTAAATGATTTTAATGAAATATATATTTTATGTATTTAATAAAATATTTTTCAAATTTATCCAATATATTTTATACGCATAAGATAAGAACAAACCCAATTTTACATATAAAAACCTATATTTTTATAAATATAGTTTAACCGCCATTTATGAGAGAACTTATTTTAAATAAAATTTAGAAACTTTTATAAATTTTATAAGTAAAAATAATAAAAAATTAAAATAAAAACCTAAAACTTATCTTAGGGTTTTGTTGGGTATTTTTCTGTGACATTTCATTTTTTGACGAATAATGAAAAATATTTAATTTTAAATCAAAACATCATTTTCATATGATTTTTATGAGGTTAGATTTTTTTTTGAATTTAAAGATTAATTAGATTAATTATATATATGTTAGTCCAATTTGGATCATTGGAATTAATTTCACTTTTAAATTGGGTAAAAAAACATTGAAAACTTTTGAACATTTTTACATTAAAAACCCACATTATCACCCCGTCCACAGGATTAAATTTAAATTAATTTCATCCATTATTGTAATTTTAATTTAGAAAAATATCTTAAATATTTGGAATCGGAATAATTTATAATTTATAATAATTTTAACTTAGTTTTTTACCCAAAATATTATTCAAAGTAATTAAGATTAATTTCAATGATTAGAAAGAAAATTAGCTTAATAATATTCTAATCCTTAAAATTAAAGGCCAAAATGACCTAGAAACTTGTTCGAAAATACATTGTATGTTTATATTTCGACCATATCCTCCCATTTATTCTATTTTTTTCATTATTAGAGCCACTTTAAATGGGACAAATGTTGGTGGAATTCCCTTTTAGAAAATTTAAAATAATACCACTCCTCCTCCGCTATAAAAAGGCACTCACCCCTTACAGTTCCTCACAGATTTGAAGCCATTTTGATTAAAAAAATCTATAAAAATAGATCTTATACATCCATTATATCATCCTAGATGCCTCACCTTGGGAATAAATCAATCCAAGGAAATTGTTTGGTGAAAACCAAAATGAGTCACCTAAAGACGTGGTAACATCTTTCCCCAATCTCTTTCATTTTATTTTCATTCTCAACCCCCGTAAACTCTTATTATTACATGCTTATATACTAAACACAATATATTAAATATACTGAGTTTCTTATTATTTTAAGGATTATACCTACACTTACATAAACTTGTATATAATGGATAAAAAACTTATCATTTATGTTTACAGTGAACTACCACCTCACAAAACAATGTCGTTCATTTTTCCTTTAACACTTATCAGGGTTGAGAATTATGAAGGAAAAATTTTTATTATATGAGGTATATATATATTTTATATTTATAATTTATTTATTCTCCTATAATTTTTATATAACACATACCATTATTCTTTCCATTTTGTTTAAATACGATAACATCGTTTTTGGAAGTCTGGACAACTACCCCTCAATGCGATGTGATCCATTGACACTATAAATGGAACATATAAAGTATGGTTTTAATAGAACTAAATGAAACATAGGAAATAAATATGATACTATAATTATAATATACTTATATATAATAAAATTTTCATCCTTTTAAATATGGAAAAGAAATGAAAGTAGATTTCGTTTAAATGTACGACCTACTGTCTTCAAGAATGGTGTATTTCATTTACTATCTACAAATATTATGGATTATTATAAATAAATATATAGTGGATATATATGATAATTAAATATTGTTTTACATTATTTATATGATAAAATCATGATCTAAGTAATACGAACAACTATTAACAAGTCAAATCATACTCGATAAACTAGGCAATTAACACCGGAAATAGTGAAAATAATGAATGATTACTAACAAAAGAGTAATAATATATTATAAGTAGAACATATATGATATAATAAATAATAATCTGTTTCTTTAATAAATTATTAACATATTGAAAACCATTATACATATATTTAAAGGATATTCAACCCAAAGGAAACCCTAAGTAAGAGATTTTATCTCACTTTTTACATCAATGAGATAAACATTATATTCACCACTTAATAATTTTTTGTGGTGTATCTACTGACCATTTTGATATATTATATAATTAATTAATTTATCTTTATTGTGTTTTGAGTTTCAATTTGAATTATTTCTTTTAAGGGGATTTGAATTAAGTGTTACCAAGTAGAGAAGAATTTCATAACTCAATTTCTTTTCTTTGGATTATATTACTTTCTCATTGTCGTTAATATTATAATATTATATATGTAATAACTTTTTTACTATCTATTTTTATATGTTCAATTAATTTAAATGGATTTAAATTTGGAAAAAATAATCTATTCATTAGTTTAGTCTCACTTCAACGTTACACTATTTCAAGGGTTTACTTCACAATCTCATTTTGTTCGGGATTGTTTACACTTAAATTTACATTTTTGGAAATTATTTGACCGTTTTTCAATAAACTCTTAAATTTAATTCTTCTAACGTTATTCATTAATTTTTTCAAGTTTTAGTACCATCTTTTCACTCTTTTGTACTCAAAATGTTTTAAATTTGTTTTAAACAAACATGAAATTATTTATCTATTTAGTCAAAGAACCTATTTTCTTTTAAAAATATTGATTTATAAAAAGTCTTCCAAAAGTTCTTTAACCTTCCAAAAATTATTTATTAAATAAATATTTACCTTTTTTTCTTTTACAGACATTTCAAATTAATCTTCTTATCGCTTTCAGAACAAGGAACTTTTCTATCTTTTTACCATGAAAAATAAATGTTTCTTTTACCTCGTATGGTATGTATGAATTTACCCACTATAATTAATTTTAAAAATCATTTATAATATTAAAGTTTTTTTTCAAAAAAACTATTCAAAAGTTATTTTCAAATAATATGATTTTCTAAATGTTTTTCTGTATAAAAAGGATATTTTCATCAAGAAAATTTTTATAACCTATTTTTATAGTAATTACATTAATCAACAAGAACAAACCATTATTTTTTAAACCACTCAGGATATGTTGTATTGATATAATATATATTATTTCTCTATATGGTGTATGATTTATTTGACCAAGTATAATATTGACATTCACTTCTTTGATTCCTTTTAGTCCCCTTGAAATATTTAATATCCTATGATAATTGAACTTTTAACATCCCCTAGTTGACCATATCATTTATCATGGATATGTTCATTTCCTATATCATATATAATTTTTTAATACAATGCCTAATTTTAAAGAAATTTTATTGACTAGATAAATATTGATAAATCCATATTCTTTAATCAATACATATATTTCATAGGTCACTTTGTTTATTTTAATCAAATATTCAATATATGAGAAATACTTTGGACATGAACTATATGAGTTTGGGACCAGTTAACACAAGAACTATAGGATGGGACTTGTGAATTCATGAAATATGGTTTGGGAACCATTTAAGGCAATCCCCATGATACATTGATAGTCTCTTAAAATGAAATTAGTTTGAAAAAACCCTTTGAGTTTGTTTCCAAGTAGAATAGGTCAGTTTTTACCTATAGATTTATACTATCTTAATAATAAATCCAGATATTAAAGATATCTTGTTCCCAGGGAACATGACATCTAATAGTTAATAATTTCCATTATTTATAATTTATTTATTAATATTATCAAGTAAATTATTCTATCGAAATATTAATCGATGCATTTCATTTCTAGTTTATTGATTTAATGGGATCCGTTACAGTTTCTTACCTTTCCATACTGATTAATCCATATCTAGTTATTTTAATTGAATTTTTTGTTAGTTATTTAACTTTAAATGTTTATTTATTTTCAACCATTAATTATTTCTTCCACTTTGATTTCCCTTGATGAGTTTTTGAATGGCATGTGTTATCAGCTATTTAGAATTCCATGTTGACTATTATCATTTATTAATTATTTCTTTTACTATGCTTAACCCTTACAAAGAATTTTATCCCACACTTATTTTTTTTCCTTTCCCAATTAATCCAAGAAGTATACCAAGAATGATATGAAATAATATATTAGATGGAATAAAGTTATTATCTAAGTAATAAAAAAATATGATGGAATTAGTGTATTTATTTGAAATCCAAGACTCATGTATATATCTGGTTTGACAATACTATTAAACTCTTTGGTCCTATGGGATTTTATTCCTTGGAATCATGATAATTTAATGGAAGTAGACACCAACTCCTAGCTTATTGGGGTCAGGTCACTACATTTGGTATCAGAGAATGTTTATTAGCAACCTTGGATAATAGACTTTGGAAAACATTGATTAAAGGATGTAACCCTACGATATAATGTGAGAATAATCATATAATAACATCCTAGAATTTTGGTAAGTATGATATTATGTGGGTATTTCTAGAAATAAATCACATTATAGATACTAAAATTGGAAGTGGTTTTGAAAAAAATGTACCTAGGTGTAATTACTTCGATAAGGTGTGTTGGGCCTGACTCAAGCATAACATTGTACATAAAAATGAGCATTACTGCCCACTCAGATTGACACTCCTAGGGGATATTCTTAGGATAATTCACATTTTCATTACAAACAATTATGAATGATTTGAATATATGATTAAAATAGATAACAAGGTTAATACTAAGGTTGTTTAGACTGAAAATAATGTGTCAGGATTTAGATATCCTATAAATGATCATATAGTTTTCTCAGTATGACTATTGTCACTGACATTATAATTTCTGGTTTTATTCAATGGATGAAACCTGAAGGAGTTAATCTAACATTGAATATGAAGTAAATTGTGGTGAAAATGAGAAACTAAACACAATTTTTATAGGAGTAAATGAATTTTTTATACATAATAAATTTTCATAAAACATGATTAACTATATATACATTTTCAACTTTTGAACTCACCAAGGAAAATAAGGATTGAGTTTAAAAAGATCTCAAGTGGTAGAGACCATGCAGATAAGAAGGTTCAATTTGTATCATGTGATAAATATGGAAAGAGGAACCCAAGAAGGTATCTCAATATAATAGAGAAATGATTAATGTGTGGGAGAGAAGTACATAAAGATTATAATTACTAAGGAAAAATATTGTGTATGATGGAAATAAATAGATCACACACTAAGGATCCAATTAGGGTTCATTTCTTTGAATTCAGGGAACCGGAGTATTACCCGAGTTAATTCCCTCTGCAAAAGGATAAACCCAAGATCGATGACCTTTGTGGAAGTACATAGATGAAGTATTTATGTGTTAATGTTGGATTAAAAACCTTAGTTAAAAGGTTATTTAATGACTAAATAAAAGGATATCCATAACATTTATTAATATGATTTATGAAAAGGACAACCTGTATGAGGGGTGACAACCTATCAAATTTAGTAAATCCACGAGACTTGACCCCATAACCAAAGGATGATAAAGGTTTAATTCCAACCATTGACCTACATAATGCCTTTATTAATATGTCATTATTTTTAGTTGAAAAATTTAATGAAAAAATATAAACGATGAACAAGTAGTTTCACTTTTTAGGATTATATATTAATGTATCAACCATTTTGGTTTTATAAAAAAGTTATAGAATAATGTAAATAATTTTCACTCTTTTATGTGCCTTAAGATTCATTAAAATTTTATTTTAGTGCTTCAGGAATGAAAGTTAATTTTTGGATGAATTGGAAATTGATCGAAGAACAACCAGATGTTGAAATTGTGTCTATCTAATTATATCGAGTAGGTATATTTCGTTATATTCTTAGTTAGTAAAATAATTAATCAACATTAGGAAAATGATCAAAGAAATTTAGTTCTAATACAATATTTTTTGTTGTTGAACTAGTGGTTTTATAAACCAAAATAATTTATGGCTTTGAGGCCCATGAAATTTCATTAATCATTCAATTTTTCATGACCGATGGACTGAATCTTTCCCTATAAATATTTATGATTTTCCCACTAATGGTATTCTACTTGGAGGCCTAGTTATATGTTAGTCCACATGACCTTTGTACTTACCATACAATCTTTTATAGAGTATTTTTTATGAACACATTTTATAATGTGGGATTTCAACATAGAAGATATCAAACAATTTATTACCAAGGTCAGGTCTAAATTGTGAGGATACAATTTAATTAAGGTAGAGAGAATTTAATGCCCAGAAATTCTAAAGTAATAATATTGTATTCAATAGCATGTATTACCCGCAACAACAAGCACGTAAGGGAATATAATATCCTAAGACTTTATAATATATTTACTATTTTACATAAAAAAATCTATGATATAAATACAAATGCATAAAATATTGAGTTAGCTTGCGTCGTACAAAATAATGAGTTTCTTCAATGGATTTCATTACACATAGGACCGAGTTTTACTGAACAACAACATATTATTATTACATAATAATTTAATATAATAAGATATAACCTAGCTATTTAATTAGAGGTTATGAATATTATTAAATAAATTAGGAAACAAATATGGTTTATAAAAATATAAAATGAATTCATAGGTTACCAATTAATTAAAAATTATTATAAGAAAAAATTGAATATAAAGTAAATGTTTATATTCTCACAAAGGTAATTAACCCTAATAAATTAAATTAATTAAATGTAGTGAATGTTGTTAATGAAATATATAATTTATATATTAAATCAAATATTTTTTACATTCATCCAATATATTTTACATGCATAATATAAGAACAAACACAATTTTACGCATAAAAACCAATATTTTTCTAAAGATAGTTTTACCACCTTTTAATAAAGAACATATTTTAAATCCAATTATTTACATTTTATAAATTTTATATTTCTAAATAAAAACTTTATTTTTGAAAAAAACATAAAAGTTAGCTTAGGTTGATTTTGTTTTTGTATTGTTTTTGCGGTTTTCTTTTTTGATGATTAATGAAGAAAACTTAATTTTAATTTAAAAATGAATTTTCATATAATTTATTTAAAAGATAAAATTATATTTCTATTGGTTTAAATGTATAATTAGATAAAATTAAAATCTATTAAAATAATTTAGTTCATTTTAATCGATTTAAATTTGAAATTGTTTATAAAAACATAGCAAACATTTGGAAGTTTTTACTTTAAAAGACCGCATTTTCGTCCTGTATGCATGATTAAATTTAAGTTAATTTCTACCATTTATGAGATTGGAATTTGGAAAAATAAATTCCATAATTGGAATCATAATAATTTATAATTTGAAATATTTTTAATTTTTTTTATACAAAAAATATTAGAGAATGTAAATGAAATTAATTACAACGATTAAGAGGAAAATTAGCTTAATAAGGGATTAAACCTAAACTTTAAGGGTAAAAATAACATAGATAATTTTTAGAAATCCATTTTATGATCATATATAGACCTTATATTCACTTTTATCTAATTATTTACATTATTGGATCCATATGACATGGAAAAAATGTGGGTGGAATTCCCTCTTCAAAAATATACAAGAATTCAACTCCTCCTCTACTAGAAAGATAAACTCAACCCTCCCACTTTCTCATACCTTTCAAGACTTTTGGATCAACCAAAATCTTCTAAAATTTATCTTAAAAATTCCTCATCTCATCTTATAATACTCACCATGGGAATAAATAAAACCAAATAATCCATTTGATGAAAACCAGAAGAAGTTACCCAAAGAAGAGGTAACATCCTTCCTCAATATTTTTTATTTTATTTTAATTATACACCCCCAAAAAGATTTATATTGCATGATTATTTAAAATATAGTATCCTAAATATAAATTTATTTTTAATTATAATGGTTTTAACAACTCTTATACACACTACCATCTAATGGGTAAAAAACATACAGTTTATGTGTATAGTGAACTACCGCCTCACAAAATAACGTCGTTTGTTTTTTTCCTTTACCACCTCTTATGGTTGGAAAATATCATGAAAATGATGATTATATATTATATATATTATATTTATAATTTATTTATTTTTCTTTAATTTTTATATAGCACATAATATTATGCTTTCCATTTTGGGTAAATACGATAACATTGTTTGAAGATGTGTGGACTGCCGCCCCTCAAAGCGATATGATTCGTTCACACTATACATGGAATTTATAAAAGATGGTTTTAATAGAATTATATGATATATATGAAATAAATATTATTATATAATAATAATATACATATATATATAATTTACTTTCCATTATTTTAAATACAAAAAATTAATGAAAGTGGTGTTATACGTAGGTACGACGTACCGTCTCCATGTATGGTGCATTTCATTTCCTATCTCCAAATATTATGGATTATTATAAATAAATATATAATGGATATATATGATAATTACATATTGTTTTACATTCTGTAGATGATTAAATAATGATCTAATTAATAGGAACAACAACTAACAGGTCAAAACATACTCGACAAACTGGGTAATTAACACCCGAAATAGTGAAAATAATGAAATATTACTATCAAATGAGTAATAAGATACTATAAATAGATAATATATGATATAAAAAATATTCATACAGTTCTAGGATAAGTTATTAGCATGTGTAAAACCATTATACAAGAATTTAAATGATATTCACCCAAAAGGAAACACAATGTAAGGGATTTTAATCTCACTTTTTACATATGTTAGATAAATGCCGTATTCACCAATTACTACTTTTGTGTGGAGTATCTTCTACCCATTTTTATATGTTATATAATTAATTATTTAATATTCAGGTATTTTGAGTTTCAATATGAATTATTTCATCTAAGGGTATTTGAATTAATAATTACCATGCAAAAAAGAATTTTATAACCCAATTTCATTTCTTTGGGTTATATTACTTCCTCATTGTCGTTAATATTATAAGATTATTTGTGTAATATCTTTTTTACTATATATTGTTGTATTGAAACTTATTTATGTGGATTTTCCATTTTCACACATAATCTATTCATTGGTTGTGTCTCACTTCAACTTTATGGTAATTTTAAGGGTTTACATCACAATCTCACAATCTCATAATCTATTCATTGGTTGTTGACATTAAATTCCTTGATTCCTTTTATTCCCCTTGATATATTAAATTTCCTATGATCATTGAACATTGATTTACCCTAATTAACCATATCATTTATCATGGATGTGTTCCTTACCTAAACCATATATCATTTTTTGATACTGTGTTTACTTTTATAATTTATTTATTAAATGGGGAAATATTGATAAATATATATCCTTTACTCAAAATAGATATTTGATATGTCACTTTGTTTAGTTAAATTAATTATTAGATATATGAGAAATGCTTTGGCCATGAACTATATGGGTTGGGGAATGGTCAATAGAATATGTAAGGTTTGGGGGATGGTTAATGAAATCACTATGGTTTATGGACTATTTAATGTAATCCCCATGATGCATTGGTAGTCTTATGAGATGAAACTAGTTGGTGAAAAACCCTTTGAGTTTTTTCCAATTAGAATAGATGAGTTTTTACCCAAATATTTAAACTGGCTTGAGAATAAATCCCGAGGATAAATGAATATTGTTCTTGGAAAACATGACATCCAATAATTAAGCATTTCCTTTATTGGTAATTAAATTTTTTAATATTATCAATGAGATTATTGCATCAACATATCTATGGATGCATTTCATTCTTAGTTTATTTATTAAATAGAATATGTTTAGTTTCTTTTCTTATCATATTGATTACGCCTTATCTAGTTATTTTAATGGCATGTACTGTTAGTTATTTACCTTTCCATATTGATTTATTCTAATCAATTCATTATTTCTACCACTTTAATTTCCCTTAGTAAGCTTTTTAATGGAATGGGGTATCAGTTATTTACCTTTATATGTTGACTATTGTCATTGATTCATTATTTCTTCCGCTATGATTAACCCTTACTGAGCATTTGAGATGACACAAATTTTAATCCCTTTCCCAAGGAATCTAATAATTATATTATGAATGATATGCATGGATACTCAATATTGAATAAAGTTATTATAAAATAAAGAAAAAATAAGGTTGTAATTAGTGTATTTATTTTTAATACAAGAATCATGTATATATATAGTTTATCAAGACTGCTAAACTCTTTGATTCTTTAGGATTTATTTCCAAATAATCATACCAATGTAATTTTAGTATACACCGTCTCTAGCTAACTATAGTCATGTTTCTACAATTCATTCATAAATATATCCCTTATCAAAGTATAATAAAAAAATAGAAAGAATAAAGGCCAAATAATAGCCCACTAAAAAATAAAAAAAGAGTCCAACCTGCTTCGAATGAGGGGGACTTCTCTCAAATGAAACACTGGGTCCAACCAAGATCAGTCTAACTTGCTGTGATACACCTAGTCTTGGTCCTCCAAGGACTCCTTAAAAAGGCCCATCGACTACATAATACATGACATGTATAGGAAAATTCCATTCAGGTGTGAGCATAATAATGCCCAGTAGGACACCCTAAAATAAAGAAACAAAGACATAAAGAGAGTATTCAGCTCATTATCATGAATATATCTCAATTAGAATAGGAGACCTAAAATTTTTAATAAACCCATATATGATTATAATAGACTCTAAGTCATAAGGGGTCTCAACCATAAAGTGATCCATATGATTCTTCTTGAGGCTTTAAGGTAACAATTATTCCTAGAGTACTTAATCAATGATAAATTATTTCTTTGCTGACACTCATTCGAGATGTCATTCTCATTGGGCCTCAATAATTAAGTACTCCATAGATATCTATGATCTCGATACATAGATATGATATCACACCCAGAATCTTAGGTGGATTTAAAAAACCCAATATATAATAACTTCTATGTAAGGTATCACATGCTCATATAAGTTGGTTATAATGATTCCTCAAACCCCACCTAGGAACAATGGTACAAATACGATCTAACCCCGGGACACATAGAAGGATTCATGAAAAATTTATCTCAGGATAACTTCTAAAGGGGATCAAAATCCCATGTTGGGGACTTAATTCTACATTATACCCTCAGAGGGATGGAAAAATGAAAAAATATCAATTGATAATGGTTCAAACTAAATATATGGAGGGCCTCAACCTACCTTGGGAAAAGTACATGGTGTGTTATGGGGGGGGGGTACATGTCATGTCTTTCCAACCCCAGGTACACCTGTGTCTCACCATAACACATGAAACATAATTATCCATATACATGGTGTGTCATATGTGGGTGTACAATAAGAAAAGGTTTGATGACACTCTTCTTGTACCATCTTCCCAGGTCTATGTACATCTAATCATGACCATGCACTTTAGGACGTACTCGTGTTCCTAGTCATGTCTGTGACTATGTACCCATAGGGTACATTCCTAGATTCCATCACTGGGTCACATGGAATGTTCCACATGTCACACAAAATTTTATATTTTTATTGTGCGTAAACCCTATAACTATAAGTTGGGATGATATGGAATGTGTCATGGGACTACACACCATGTTGTTTGGAACTTCTCATTAATTTGAGAATGTTATATGCATTTTATCCTATGGATACCTACTTTGATCCATCCATGATTCCCACTATAGGTCACATATTTTGATCTTATTGAGCCCTAATATTTTATCTCACTGAATTCCAACCATTCAAACCGGTCAAGAATCAGTTTTCATCACATTGACCCATTACTGCATGCCAAAACTAGGGAAAAGAAGATATACAATATAGTCCTGACACACTACTGATTTTTAATAATCACTATCACACCTAGATCAATCCCTCAATTGAAAACAGGGATCCACAATATCAATCCTTTTCACCAATGAAAGGTTTTACAATGATATATTATCGGGTATTAGTTGAATCATTAGCCAAGGAAATACCAGCGATGAATTGAGTGAAGAAATAAGGAATAAAAGAACATACCAATAAAGAGGAATAAACCTCATAATTTATTATAGTTTTACTTGATTAGTCTCTATTAGAATGAATAATGAAGGGAAACATAAAAACATCTATAATAATTCCCCAAACCCTAGGTGAATAAATCTACACCCATAAAAACATGATTAATTGGGGAATAAAACTATTAGAATAATTGATTCATGTACACCATGGAGAAAAAAATAGATAATATAAACCAAAGAAAAAACACTACCATAAGTTCATATTAATCATTGTTATATAATAGATCTATGCTATCGTCATTGCCATGATCTATGAACAATGTTGGCGAGAACAATCCCGCGCCCGTTTTCATTGAAAAGATTTCCTCTAATGACTAATCATATCATTCTAGGGTTATACAACTAAAAATTTGGATTTGGAATAATAATATAATTATTGGGGGGATTAGGTCACTACATCCAAAGAAAAATAAATAAATAAATTTATATTATTATTTGAGCTTGTGAAAAAACATTATTAAAATACCTAACGTCGATAAGGATGATTTCATGTCTATGGTGAAACCTAAATTCTAGATTCAATATTGGAATCAAATTTATGATACGAGAGTTTATTTGGTATTTAATCAATTATTTTAGAAAAAAAATTAATAACGATACATAATATATTTAATATTTATATAATATCATTACTGAGACACTCTGGGCCTTAAAATCTCTTATCATCTGAGCTCTATGCTCCGAAAATATTTCTTAATATATTTCAAAGTCATACATGGTAAAAATTTTAATGTTTCAAGGAGGATATGATATTATAATTTGAGAAGAATATTTATATCATAAATATCATATACAGACTTTAAAACCTCCATATTGACTATCCATGAAAGATGGTGATGGAAAATCAAGTACATCAGTACATGGAGGTGGTAGTCCACACATACGCCTTAAATATACTTTAACTTCCCATTAAATGAAATAAATAGTTTATATTGGTGGTTACATAATCATAATAAAATTTAACAATATTGAGGATACTAAATTTAATATTTTATCATTAATAAAATGGATTTATGAAAGGTTAAATAAGAAATAAATTGAAATAGGCTGGGTATGATGATTACCTCTTATTTGATAGGTCCCCTTTAGATCCCTTAAAAAGGACCATTAAAATGATATTTTAAAAAGAAAAATATGTCTAATTCATGGATAAAGAATTTAAGAATATAATTTGATAGGTTTTGGTCAATCTAGATGGATGGAATTTGTGTAAACAATAGAAAGGATGGGTGTTATTTTATATGTGGGGGATTGGAAGGACTTGGAATTTATTAAACGATTAAAATATAATAATTTCATGCTCAAAAAATGAATCAAAAAGAAAAATATTATATGGTTCGATACAATTAGGTTGAAATATTTCAATAAAATAGTATCTATACAAGTTTAACTAGTAAACATACAATTATCTCTTAGTATAACCCCTAATAAACCTATTTTCACATTAACCACAATGAATTTTTTTATTGTTTTTAATATTAATTAAGAAAAAAAATTGAAGTGGACTCATTTAAAAAAAATTATAATTCCAAATCTGGATTCCATTTGATTAAATTCTATTCATAAAATATGTATAATTTAATTTAAATTGAAACCTAGAAATTATGATGAAAAAGGTTTTCCAATTTTTTTTCTTATACATAAATTGTTTTTATACCAAAATCCAACATAAAATTGATTCAAATTAACTTTAATAGATTATTAATAATATAAATTAATTATTTTTAATTATAAATAATTTTTAATCAAAATTAAACTTTATAAAATATTTAAATTAAAATAAAATTTTCAATAAAAATAATTATTTTTCTCTATTCAATGAAAAATCAATATTTTTAGAAAATTATCAAAATTTAACTCTAAGATAATTATTAAAGTATAATTTAAAAAGTTAAGTTAAAATTTTAAAATAAATTTATAAAAGTGGAATAATAAATTATATTATTCTAATAAAAAATAGAAATGAAAACAATTTTTGACAAAAAAGTATTTTTAAAGCATATAATCACTTTACTAAAAATTTAGTGACTATATATTTAATATATTTAAAAAATTTAAACATATTTTTTTAAAATTTGGTTATTAATATTAAATAATAAAATTTAAATCCTAGATTATATTGTTATACTATATTTAGTTCTATTTATTGTTAGGGTTGCATGTACCAAAAGCTATCAAAGAAATTAAATTTATTTAACATGAAATATATCATAAAATACGGGAGTGTTACAACATGTTTTGGATTAACTCACTATATATCCAATTATTACTCTATATTTCTATTTACTCACTAAATACTTCAAGTAAGAGTTTGAATAATAAATCAACACAAAGCATACTTCTAAGAATCATCACAAATATAATCAAAATAGAACGTTAAAAGTGTTTTCATTATTATCTATTCATATATTATGGTTAAAGTATTGATTATTTATATAATCAAATTCTTATCCTCAATAAGAAATTTAGCTATTTAATTTTACCTATATTCAACATTAACATCTCATTCTTCTCATTTTCCCCTTTTTAAAACAAATCTTTGGACATATACAAATTTCTTATTAAAAAATGTAAAATTTCACATTATGGTGTGCCCTTAAATAAATCCATTATTAAATGAGTTAATTTCCTATTTATGTATTCAGATATATCTACAAAAGTCCATATAAATCACCAATTTTCATTAAAAACTGGTCTACCATGATATAATAAATATTGAAATTCTAATTTTGGGCTCTTGAGCTCACCATCAATATCTAAGGTCAATGAAATAACTGCCTGAACTATTCAAGATTATCAATAGTTTTGAAATTGAAACTCGGACTAGTTGAAAAATTACTTGTTATTTAAACCTTAATATTATGACATAGTGATACTACATGATACATTATTTAATAAACAACTTCCTACAAATTTTACTAACCGTTTTTGTTCATTTCTATAAATCCTAACAATTGAAATATATTTTCACTAGAATAGGAATAATCCTTTATCTTATTTATGAAACTATTATTCATATACCACTACAACATTTATTTCTTTGTGTTCCGAATTCAGTTATACATATGTGTCATTAAATAAACTACCAAAACATTCTTTATGAGGACCCTTATTTCGTATAGGGAAATTCAAAATAAAAAAGGAAATTCCCTAAAACCATTACCCAATAATCTCTCCATTTTGAAACTTTAATTGGATTCATGAACTTCAAACTTACATCAAAATAGATTCAATATTTAAAATCCATTAAAAAACATGATCTTCTCATAAAAAATGATTTTATCCATGGCATAATGTTAAATAAATTCTAAACCAAAATTATAACTTCCCTAAATGATCTCTAAACTTCCATGAGATCATTAAACTCCCTGGTTTTACATATATGATGACATACAAAATGAAAAAATTCCCATAGTGAGTTTATCTTCCTCTATATTCATCTCCAAAATCTAACAATGCTTTTCTAATTTTTTTTCTTGTACTAAGAGAGATATCACCATGAGAAATATTACCCTTGCATTGACTGATAACAAACACAATAAAAAACGTTCCACAATAATTCTATAATTATAAAATCTTTGAGACCAATCCATAGATCTAAATTATATTACCATGTATTTTGGAATAATAATTCATGTTTTATATTGGATTATTTAGTTTAATTTACACCATATTGAGGTGCCAAGGGTGTCCATATAGTCTGATGAAGATGTTCTTAGAGTTGGGATGATTTTGGGTGTTTTTAAAATTTGTATTATATTTGTTAAAATTTTCAAGTTTCAAAATGTAAGGGTCATTTTACAGTGTTGAAGTTTCACCCAAGGAGGCTGGAAGATAAATTGTAAAGGAAAAACATTAGGTTAAATTTTCCGAAAAATAAGGGTAACTTTTCTTGTATGTGAATGGGTAAATATTTAGTAAATAAAAAATATTTAAAGATTATTTTCCTAAAATGAAATGGTAAATTTTAATGTATAAGTATGTGTAAATATATGGTAAAGGAAACAAATAATGGTATAATTTACAAAATTTAAGGAAAAAGTTTCTATGTGTGAGGGTCCTAGTGTTTTTCAAATTTTGAATATGATAATTTTTTTCCATTTTTTTCTCAAAATGTAAAAAATGAAATATTAAATGGGGAATAGATTAAAAAAAGGGAATATAGAATTTTAACTTGAATAATCCATGGAAACTTGTTTATTACCTCTTAATTGTTCCTATTTAATTCTTGAAGTATTTTTATTGATTCTTTTTAGAATCAGAAGATGTGTAAATTATATTGCAATTGGGAGTAAGGATAACTACACTAGAGAGTTTTTTCTCAATTTATCTCACTATATTTTCTACTTTATTTTTGTGGTCCTGTAAAATTGTGGTTTTATTAGATTTTGGTAAACATTTTGATTTTATACGAATAAAATAAATTAACTTGGAATGTGGAGTCTTTATAACTCTATTTTTGTGGTCCCTTGATATTTAATATTTATATGGGTGTTATGTATTGTTTAATAAATAGGAGTGGGTAACGTCATGTTTGTGTGACTTGGAAACTAAAAAACTTTGTGGGGACCATGTTCTGTAAGAGATACCTAGGAGTAGTTTTGTTTATAAATTGTGGATATGTTTTGTTATAGAATTCTTACCCAATGTAATAGGTTTATGTCACGTTGAGATTATTTCCACATGTTGTAAATTAGTGAATTTCAAGATTTAGGGATTATTTTGGTTGTTTGAGAACATATTGGGGTTAACCTATTTGACTGTGGGATATATTGACCACTAATTTTTTTGAGGATGGTGATCACTAAATTTAGAGGTTTTGTTGGTCATTGTATCGTGAAAAATATATTATTGGTAAGTTGAAGATGGCATTAACCATTTCATGGGTGGTGATTATGGTTTGTTGTGTAGTGGTTGATAGATGTTGGAGATTTCACTAACCCTGGGGGATAAGGTTATTAGGGTAATGTGTACACATGACAGGGCACATGAGTTGGTGTTGAAATGTTATTTTGGGTGTGGTCAGTATATATTTAGTGATATTAGGATGATGGTGTAAACAGTAAATATAGAGGTGGGGACACTTAATTATTTTCCCTAGTTAGTGGTTTTCATTGGGGATGATAGATAAGGATTGGTAAAGTATTGGTGTCTCCATACCATGGTTTTCTTGGGATATTGAAATAGAGGTTGGTAATGAGTTAGACCTCCATGGGGAATGACATATGAATTATAGATGCATTGTTAGGGAATCATGGAAGGCTTGAGTTGGTTATCTCATTTTTTTGGCGGAATTTGATTCCATGTGACATGGAAATTGTAGGGATTCTGAGATAACATATTATTTGATAGATCATTGATATATCTTTCCACTATGGCTCAATTGATATATGTTAAGGCTCATCTGGTCATGATTTTCATGGGGTGAAGTAGGATGTGATATTGGTTTTTTATTTCTATCTATTTCATTTTTCATACATATAAGCACATGAAAGAAGGTTCGTATAATGTGGTATAGAGAAATTTTTTTTTCTTTAATTTGTGATGTTGTAGACAAAGGATTAAAAATTGATTTCTATAAAATTTGGAATTGGATTTTGGGAAATATGTTATGATCTATGTTTGGCCAACACATATACTAGAAGTGTTACTTGTGATTAATGTTTCATTATGTATTGGAAAAATGGTTTATATTTTTAAAGTATCAGTAATGAGATAATTTTTTCCTATATAGTATATTGGTGGAATTCTACTCATTTAACCCAATAGGTAAGAGAATATAGAAATTAAAAGGGGGTCATCTATTCAACGTTTCTATAAAAACCTATATGGTGGTTTACATCATATCTTATTGGGTTCATTTGACTCAGTCAGACCTACCATTAGATTCATGGTATGAAATAATAAGGGAATTTTATGTGTATATATTGTGTGTGGCATTTGACCTTGTAAAGGGTGAAGTGGGGTTGTGAGTCGAAATGATGCGTATCATGGGTGCGTTAGGGACGTGTAAGGTATAATGGGTTGTTAACCCTATTTGTGATATCTAAACTATTATATATTTGATGTTCATGATATTTGGTTCTTAGTTATATTCCACCTAGAATGCCGTCATAAGAGTTTTAGGAGGGAAAATATGTAGTGACATTAACACATGATTATGATAAGTTTACTGAGGATTTAAGGTTAGCCCTAATAGCCTGAGGAGTTCAAGCAGAGGTTGGATGAGAAGTGTTTGTAAAGTTTAGTGTTAGTTATATAGAGTATTGATCTAGGATATCAAGGAGCTGATTCAACTATGAAATATTTAACATTGGTGTTTTGGTCCCAAGATCCTTCTATGTTTAATGGAGAGGGTAGACCCAAATTCTGGTAGTACTAAATAGAGTCAGTGAAAAAGATATTTGATCATATTGAGATTTCACCAGGGCATAGAGAAAAGTTGGACATGGATATACTCATAGGTCTGAAAAAATATTTGTGATGAGTATAGGTGTAGGCTGGTAGGCCTCGGGGGTTGGCATGGAAGTGATTAGAAGTTATTTTCATTGATTAATTCTTTCGTAATAAGTTGGTGGAGGAGTTGGCATGTGAGTTTACACATTTGATACATGGAGAGACTTTGTTCATGGAAAGTTTTGGAAGTTTTATATAATTGTTATGTTTTGTCTCAATGTTGGATAAAGATGAGGTCCCCATATTATAAAAATTTGAGAATTTTTCTATGAAATCTTATTAAGTTGAAGGTAAATATCTTTAGGTTGACCTCATTCTTGGAGGTAGTGAACCAGAAACATATAACATAGTAGAACCTGGAATATGTGTGTTTCCCAATCTGAGAATTGGTGTTATCTAGCGATACCTATGGAGATCTAGGTATCTATAATGGGGCTATGAGTAGTCCCTATAGAGTGGAAATAGTTTATGTTCAACGATACAACTGTGAAGCTGGTCTTTGGTGACATGTTTATAGTGTGGGAATACAAGGAATTTATGTTACTTGTATGATATTACACTGAAGTAGTGATGAGAACGAATCTATATGGGACATATGAAGATGTTTTTTTTGAGTTAACTCAAAGTCATATAGGGTTCATGGATTGATACATAATAAGTTATTCGAGTTAGGATCGAGAACTGTACTGGTGGTTGGTATCTGAGAAAATACTGCACATATAGTTTGAGGGAGTTGATAATTTACCCAATAGTGAGAAAAGTGGTTGGAAATGATTTTAACCCCATATGAAGGATATTGATTTGGTAATTGGGATTCATGTCATGTTCATGTATTCCAGATGACATATTCAGAGATCATTGGGGATCCTGCAATAGTTAGTGGTACACCGTGAGCATGAATATATAATTTTATAAGATGATAATAATTCATGATGTACATATATGATGAATGAGTTAACCAAGTGTTTTTTTATATGTGGGTATTAATTTTTTTTCTCAATAGCTATGGTATGTGTTGGAATTTAGTAATTTGTGGTCATATGGAAGTTACATGCTGATAAGGTCCTAAAATTTGATATAGAGTGATATTGGGTGATGGTTGGAACATGTGAGTTCATACATGATAATTGGTTTGGTACAATTAGTATTATGTGTTTTTTGGTTAGGATGTCACTAGGTAGGTGATTCATTTGGTGGGGAGTTCCCATGGAAGGTATCATTCTGTTTAGGTTGGGTAGTCAGGGTGATCAAGGAATATATATAAGCACCCAACATAATCATAGTGTTTTTGGAAATTGATTAGTGATATAGAAATGTTTGGTAGAGAGTATGTTGGTATGTGGATGAGATAGTTGAGGGATTAACAGTAAAAAAATTGGGGATATTTTAAGGTTTGGGGTATCTTGGTAGTCACGTATGTCAGATCATGGATCATTGGGGTAAATTTGGACCCTTTATAGGTCCCAAGGGTATTATTATATGTTGGGGAATGAATCTTAGGAGAAGGTTTAGTCTTGATAGTATGTCTTTTTACTATATATCATCAAAATTCCTACTTGGAGCTGGTTCATTGGTGTTAAAATTAATTATAAATTATTTTGTGATGGTTTTTAATATTTTAAAAATTTGTAGAATATTTCATAAAATTTTGAATATTAGGAATTTGAGGGATATTTTATAGGGTGTAAGAGCTACCCTTGGAGGTCGAAATAAAAATGGTAAAGGTAAAAATTTAAGGGTAACTTTTCTAAAACATAAGTGTATATTTTCTTTGAGAGGATTAAGAATTACCAAAACTTAATTTTAAATGGTGTAACAAACTTTTACAATATTAATATTTTCTCACCTTAAATAAGAACCTAATAACATTTTATTTTGTGGGGTTAAACAATAATATATCCTTTTATAGGAACCTGACAAACCAAAAGGACCTAAATTTTCAGCATAAGAGTCACAAAATAAGGAAATTTCTATTATTTTGGAGGTATAACCAATACCTGTAACACCCATATGTTTTTATGAAACATTTTCTTTAAATAATATTTATTATTCAGTAGATTGAATTGAACACAATCATGAGTTTAAACAAACTATGAGATTCCCTTAATATAAAATTATAGTTATATCCTAGCTATTATATTAGTGGGAATAATTATAACTAACTTATGAAAATGCATTATGAATTCACCAGCTATTAATTATTAATAAAAAATATAAATCAATTAGATATTTATATTTTTTGGAGTAAATAAATTTTAGTAATGAAATTAATGATATATATATATATATGTGTGTTATATAATTAATAAAATATTTTTTCATTTATCCAATGGATATTTTAGTCATATGGTATGAATAAAACCCTATTTTATGTATAAGAACCTATTTTTTAGTGGAATATTTTTAAACCTTTAAAGGACAAAGTAATTTTAATTTATGATTTTGACACATTAATAAATTATATATGAAAAAATAAAAATGTTATTTGGAAGTTGTATATCAAAATTTACATTGGTTATGTTTTTGATAAATTTTTGAAAACTTTTGTGTTTTGATGAATAGTAAAAATACGCTAAATTTGAATTAAAAATAACTTTTTTCATCAAGATAATTTATATTGTTAAATTGTAAAATACAATTGTTTTAATGTATAAATAGAATATATTTTTACCATTTAATATAATGTATTTCATTAGCATTGATTTTACATTGAATTCATAGGTAAAAACATTTCAATCTTTTGTAATGTTTTAACTTAAAAAACCATTTTCTCATTTCTACAACGAGATTAATTTAAAATTAATTAATGACACTTCTATATTTTTAATTTGGAAAAATGGATTTCATATTTTTAATCATAATTTCTATATTGTGGGAATAGTTACCTTTTATTTTTGGACATTATGAAGAGTAATTTTATTAATTATTTTTATTTACCATGGTTAAAGGGTAAATCTGGTAAATAAGGGTCAAATATAATAATTTAATAGTATAAAAATATTATAAAACATGTCTTAATATTATTTGATAAGATATTTTGGACCATGAGAATCCTTGGGTCTTTTTTGGGATCCCATGTATTCACTAGGACGTGAAAATGACATTTTATAAGAATTAATTTAAAGTAAAGATAATTATAACATAAAAATATATCATTTATTAAATTAATTTTAATATATGATTATATAACTAATAATTATGTCTATAAATAATCATTATAGAGATAAAATTATTTCTTACATCATGTTATTTTATTTATAATTTTTATACATTAGATAAATATATTTATTTACGACAGAATTATTATACAGTGATTACCTCATTAAAGAAATATTCAAATAAATGAAATTATAAATATTAAAATAAATTTACTTTGAAAATTTTCATTCCATACACGATTTTTTTAGAAGACATTTACATATTAGGGATGCGTTAATGACTTTGTTTTTATGGAATCAGGTAGTTATGATTTTTAAAAAAAAGTCAAGTATGAATAGTGTCTAAAGTTGACATAATTCATAACTTAAAATATAATTTTCATTATTAAATGATATTAAATTCATAAAAATATAAAATTAGTTCAAATGGTTAATATAAGTGCAAATATTTCATAAATAAATTTTTTCGGTTTTTTGACCTGATATGGTAATTACATTAACCCACAATGTGTAAATAACATGATATCACAGAAAGATTAAAAAGGGTAAAATAAGGGTTAAAACGAAATGATAAGGATAGAAAATATATATTCAAAGCCTACCTAAAAATTAGTGTATGACAGTTATTAGATCTAAAATAATCTTATATTTTAATTAAATAAGTTTTGAACCATTTTTAATCGAAATTGAATTTATAATAAATTAATATTTTGAGCATTTCCAAAAGTTCCCCTCTCATATCTTATAAAAGGGTAACTCCTCCATCTCCTCTTCACTACATTTTAGCCTTAAATATCATCCAAAACCTACCCATTTTTCTTCTTAACTTACTTAGTTACATTCTATAGGTTCTGATTTTCTCAAAATACCAAATTTAGTTCCCTACGAGAAAATTTAAAGGAGGCATATCAAAGAAGAGGTAATCTCTTCTATCGATTCTTTCAAATTTCTTTATTCTTCGACTTCCAATTATTTACATGTTTCATTATAAATTAATAAAATCAGTATAAATTATATAATTATATTTTATTATAAATATAAAACAACCCTATTTCACCATCTATCCATCCTACAAAAAATAAAATCACTGCGGGTTGATAGGTACGACTTACCATCTCCACGTCATGGAGTAATATGTTTTTCACCCCACCTTAATTGTATGGGTATAATGGTGGAAATAATAAAATTATATTGTTAATATAAAATTATACTAATTATTAAATACTATAATCCATCCACTTCAATACCATTAAACCATTATGGGAACGACATCGTCGCTCGTGTGTATGTACAACTTACCATCTCCAAAGTGCGCTGTGACTCATTCTACATAATATTCATTAAACCATGATTACATAAATGAATTTAATGAATAAATATTATATATATTATACTAATTCCATGTTTTAAATTATATAACTATAATGAAAAAAGGAATAAGAACCTATCTGATAAAACATACATAAGAACATAAAGCAGTTAATACCCAAATAACAAGTAACAATGAAATGTTACTGACAAACGGGTGAAAATATGACCATAAATGTTATCATAAAAATTATTATGATTCTAGAATAAATCAGTAACATTATTCAAATCATTATTCAGGATGTTCTGATATATACGAAGCATATCAGAGTTAATGTAAGTGATAATTTGGAAATCTCATTTTTATCCAAAATTATTAATACGTAAATATTTAACGGGGTATATTTATCATCCACATCCATGTTTCCTAATTATACAATATATTTTATATTATTATACTATTTTTAATGTTTAATTTACCTTTTGATTAATTTTTATTAAATGGTATGAAATGAATCTTTTTTCATTATTCGATTTAAGGTACTTTTTGACTTTTCCATCAAAAGTATGAGGATAATGTTTTTTTAACTTATACAGAATGAATGGAATTCTTACAATTTTATGATAACTTATTTCCTTAAATCATCCTATACACAATTTCAAGATTATTTTCATCTAAATTCTTCTGTTTTTAATTTTTGTGGCATTTTTAGAAAAGAAAACATTTTTGAAAAAGAAAGGACATTTTCCTCAAGAATTAAGTTTAGTATTTTATCAAAATTATTTTCTATCTAAGATGACATATTGTTATGTTTCTATTATTATTATTATATTGATTTTATTTTGTTTAATATGTAATTATTTTTATGAAATCAATTTATTTTATATGGATTATGATGGAATGATGTTTAAGAAACCCATTTTATTCCATGGGTTATTCTATGATGAATATTTTTTTATGTTTTTGTGGAACACATAAGAATTGTTTCATTATGAGATGGGATGGACCTATATCTCCCTCCAATTAATTGGGTAAATATTTATATTTCATGAGATATACATGGATTGAATGGAAAATAAATCCGTTTTAGTGATACAGTGCATGAGCGAGGAGTGAACTCAGTTAAGTAATGGACTTTGTTTGCTATGATTGTCATGGAAATGAACATTGACTAATATGAAATGATTTTATATGCTTATTTGTGTATGAAACAAAATTTTATATCTTATGTTCTAACTATTGGGATTACATTACATTTTTATGATTTATCCCATGACATGATATTGTGATCTTTTATATGCTGGATAAGAATTTCAAATGTTATGTTGTTTTGAATATGATATGGTTGGTATTTGACTTGTTTAAACTTAGTGATAATTTGAGCTCAACATTTTATATATTTATTTTCTCTATTTCATGAATAAGGGTATTAAGTATGATATTCAAAAAAGGAGTCTAGTTATTATGAAATAAATTGGATACAATGTAGTTTTTTTATGAACCAATTGTTTAGGTTTCCCAGTTTCTAAAGTCACTATATCTATATGGTCCTCTCTTGGTTTTGTTATACGTTTTAATAAATATACTTATATTATGAATTAATATTAATTTATGTAATTTATGGGTCATTATAGTTGGTATTAGAGGAAAGGTATAGGTAACCTTTGGAAACTAGGATGAGAAAGCCTTAAGGATATCTCTAAGTATTGGATACAATCATAGTGTTTTAGAAATGAACATGAATAACCTAGGATAAAACCTAACGTGTCCGAAATTGAAATTTTATTCTTGACTATGTGGTTTTTCTATTATGATTTGTGTTTCACACACTATTATTCTTGGTTTTAGTCAATGGCTGGACCCTGAAGGAACCACGTTAATGATGAATGCGATGGGCAATGCAATAATTATCCCCATGAGAAACAAAATGTTATGGGAGATGTAATGAAATATCATGTATCCATGCTCACATAACTTTCTCAATCTATGAATCATGATGGACATCCAAAGGAACAAAGGAGGGAGGAAAATTTTGTTGAATCCTTAATGAGGCAACGCCCACCTTCATTCCGCGGGTCATCTAATCCATAAGTGGATGAACAATGGATCGGTACCACTGAAAAGATATTTTCAATTCTACAATGTTATGGACAAGATAAAGTCATCTCAGTAGTATATTGCTTGGAAGGTGAATCTAATCAATGGTGGAATATTATCAAGAATACGAGGAAAATAGATGAAATTGAGTCCATGGAATGGGATGAGTTCAATAACTTATTTTTCAATATGTACTTTCCTCATATTATTCGAAAAAAGAAGAAGGAGGAGTTCTTTGAACATAAGTGAAAGGATTATGAATCCGTTAGTACCTATGAAAACAAATTACAATACATTCAAGGTATGATGTAGAATTATTATCCAACATGAAAGTAAAATTAATCGATTATTTAGTGTCTTAAAACCAAGTCTCCAAAGGGGATTATCTACAAGGGACTTCAGTGTCTACGAGGAAATTTATCGACGTGATCTCATGGTTGATATAGATATTGGAGTAACCCATCTGTCATATGGGTTTGATAATAAGAGAAAAATGTAATTCAAAGGAAAATATAAAGACCACACTGAAAATAAGATGAGTTTTCTCTTATACTCAATGTGTGGAAGCAAACATGGAGGAAATTGTCTTAAAGGGACTAGTAAATGATTTAAGTGTGGAAAAGAGGGCCATCAAACAATTTAATGATAAAGTGATAGGGAAAATATGTCTGATGATGTAAACAAATAAAAGGCTACATAGAATTCACCTCCTACACTTCAATGTTACAAGTGAAAGGAAATGGGGCATTAGGCTAATAAATTCCTTAATCCAAGGGTGATTTATAATGATCGATTTTAATAAACTATTAAGGCCAAAGTCAAAGGAAAGTCACATGAAATCACTATCGGTGACATGGAGTAAGATAATCAAGTGATTAAAGGTACACTTACCATCCACTCTAAATTAGAAAATGTTTTATTCGATTCTGGATCCACCCACTCTTTAATTTATGAAGACTTTTCTAAGGGTATCACCTTATTAACTAAAAAATTAGATGTTGAGTTAGCTGTGACAACTCTTAATGGCACAACAATTGTATCAAAAGATTATAATTCCTTTCTAATTAAAGTTTGTTGGAAAGTGCTTCCCGAATACCTTGTTATCCTTCCTATAGTAAAATTTTATGTGATTCATGGCATGGATTAGATTTCTCTATATGGATATCATATCAATTGCCAAGTAAGGGAAGTCAAATTTCATATTCTAGATCAATCTATGATCATCTATTGATGCAAGGACCAATAGAAATTTATTCAATCTTATGGGTCCTGATTCCAATAAATGATTGTTATTTATCTCAAATTGTTGGGGATAACCACACAATTAAGAATACACCCATTGTATGAGAGTTTGATGTTATCTTTTCAGAGGAATTGCTAGGTCTTCCACAAATGCGTGATGTTGAGTTTTCAAAAGAACTATACCTGGTGCTATTATTATTTCAAAGTCACCTTATAGAATGGACCTAATTGAGTTGTAGTAATTGAAGAATAAACTAAAAGAGAATCTTGATAAAGGATTTATACTCTCTAGTGAGTCACTTTGGGGAGCACCTATTCAGTTTGTTATGAATATTGATGGATCAATGAGACTCTGCATTGATTACCGAGAACATAACAAGATCACTATCAAGAAGAAATATCCTCTTACCTGCATTGATGACTTATTTGACCAACTACACAGACCTCAATACTTTTCCATGATTGATATTCATTCAGGATATCATCAACTAAGGGTCAAAAAAGAAGGGTATACCAAAGAAGACATTCCATACAAGTTATGGACACTATGAATTTATAGTGATGCCTTTTGGTCTTACTAATTCCCTCGTTATCTTCATGGATCAAATAAATAATGTCTTTAGAGACTATGTTGATCATTTTGTGGTAGTCATTATAGACTATATTCTTGTTTATTAAAAGAGAAAGTAAGAACATTAAGATCATTTCAGAATTGTACTGAAGTCCTTGATAAAGGAGAAGATTTATGCTTAATTTACCAAGTGTTAATTTGGGTTTCATAAAGATTCATTTTTAGGTCAAATAATCTTAAGAGAGGGGATATCTATGGATCCATACAAAATAGAGTTTATTGAAAGATGGTCGAGACCAACAACAATTATTGAGATCTAATGTTTTCTTGGTTTTACAGGATATTATTAATGTTTTGTGACATATTTTTCATGATTATCTAATCCACTGACAATGTTGACTTGAAAATGAGTAAAGTTTGTTTGGATGGAGGAATGTGAAGATAATTTAAAATTTCTAAAAAGAAGGTTAACTAGTGAACCTGTGCTCACAATGCCTTGTAGTGTAAAAAGATTTTTGATATACAGTGATGCATCCAAGAAAGGGCAGGGGTGTGTTCTCATGCAAAATGAGATGGTGATAGCTTATGCCTCACAACAGTTGAAAATCTAGGAAGAAAATTACCCAAAAAATGATTTGGAATAGCTGTGGTAATCTTTGCATTAAAAATATGGAGGCATTATCTTTATGGTGAAAGGTGTGATATTTATACAGATCATACAAATTTAAAGTATATTTTCACACAAAAGGGTCATAATATGTAGCAAATAAGATGGTTTAATTTGATTAAATATTATGACTGCTTAATATAATACCACCTTGGGAGAGTGAATAGGGTGGAAGATGCTTTGAGTTGAAAAGACCATGTGAACTTATAAATGATGAATATCATGAAAGATCCAATATTTATGGGTTTTCAAAAAATGGATCTTAAAATTTTAATGGAAGGAGAAAAATTTAATCTTTGTCAAATGAATGTTCAACCATATATTAAATTGACGATTAAAGAGGCGTGGAACAAAGATATATAGTTACAAAAGAAGGTGAGAAATGTTCCTGAATTCAACATTGACTGTGATGAAATAATAAGGTTCAAGAACTAGATTTTTATTCCCCCATACTAGAATTAATGAAGGATCTAATGGATGAGGATCATATTTATTCATCCTTTATTCACCATAGAAGCAGAAAGATGTAAAGGGACCTAAAAGAGTACTTCCACTAGGATATTGTGAAAAGATATGCTGCCGAATATGTCTCTCGATGCTTGGTTTTTCTGTAAGTTAAGGCTGAGAGATAGAAGTCTAAGGGGATGTTAAAACAATTACCCATACAAGAATGGAAATGGGAAAACATCACTATGGACTTTGAAATAGGACTTACAAAAACATCCAAAGGAAATAATGGTCTCTGGGTTATATTTGAACATCTTACGAAGTCGACACACTTTATTGCAATAAGATATGATTTCTCTCTTGACCATCTTTCCAGGATATATGTATTGGAAGTGGTAAGATTAGATAGAGTACCAATATCCATTATATCTGATCAGGATCCAAGGTTTACCAGAAAGTTATGGAGAGGCCTTCAGTATGCTCTAGATATAGAGTTATGTTTCAGCACTGCTTATCATCCTCAGACAGATGGTCTGTCTAAGAGGACAATTAAAACTCTGGAAGACATGTTGAGAGCTTGCTATATGGATTTAAAAGGTGGTTGGAATAAACACTTACAATTGGTGTAATTTTCATAAAATAATACCTTTCACTCAAGTATTCCGATGGCTCCTTATGAATCAATCTATAGAAAGAAGTGAAGAACTCCAACTTTTTGGGATGAAGTTGGGGAAAGGAATCTACTAGGACCTAATATTGTTGATAAAATGGAAAAAAATGTCAGATATATTTAACAACACATAAGAGATGCTCAGAGTTGAAAAAAAGTTATTCTAAAAACCAGAGAAAAGACCTAGAGTTTGAAGTTGGAGATAAGGTGTTCTTACTAATATCTCAATGGAAGATAATAAAGAGATTTAGAAAGAAGGGTAATCTAAGCCCTAGGAATTTTAGTCCTTTTGAAATACTAGATCATATTGGGAAGGAAACTTACCCACTGGCACTTCCACCAAAGATCTTTCTAGTTAATGATGTTTTCCATGTATCACTCCTGATAAAGTACATACCTAATCCTTCACATGCACTATGATCAGAAGTCATACCATTGTAGCAAGATCTTTTTTATGAAGAACAACAGATAGAGATTATGGATCGTAACGAAAAAGTTCTACGAAACAAGACCACTCACTTGGTTAAATTATTATAGAGGAACCCCAAATTTGAAGAAGCTACATAGGAACTTGAGGATATGATGATGGATAGGTATCCTCAT
This sequence comes from Viscum album, assembly GCA_963277665.1. Lineage (NCBI taxonomy): Eukaryota > Viridiplantae > Streptophyta > Magnoliopsida > Santalales > Viscaceae > Viscum > Viscum album. The sequence continues at coordinate 793,042,295 of OY728126.1, read as the reverse complement.
CTATTTGTTTAAAAGTGACTAATTTCAAGTGGGAAATTCAGTTCAAGGGGTGTAGAATGTAACACCTGAATGTTTTTATGATATATTTTCATCAATTTTTTTTATTGTTGACTAGCTTGTTTTTCACGTAATCATGAGTTTATATGAATTGAGTGATGCCCTTAATATAAAATTACCATTATACCTCAGCCATTACGTTATCAGAAATAATTATAACTAACTTATGAAAATTCATTATGAATTCATTGGTTATTAATTATTTATAACAAATATAAATCAATTAGATATTTATATTTTTTAGTAAATTAATTTTTGTAATAAAATTAATGAGATATATATGTGTTATATAATTAATAAAATATTTTTTATATTCATCCAATGGATTTTTTTGTCATAGGGTATGAATAAAACCCTATTTTATGTATAAGAACCTATTTTTTAAAAGGAAAATTTTTTACACCTTTAAATTGAAAACCTATTTTAATTTAAGATTTCAACATATTAATAATTTCTATATGACAACATAAAATGATATTTTGAAGCGGGATATACAAATTTACTTTTGATAATTTTTTGATAACTTTCATATTTTTTGAATAGAAAAAATAAGCTAAATTTAAATTTAAATAACATTTTTCATCGAGATACTTTATATGGTTAAATTATAATATATAAAAATTTTAAACTATAAATACAATATATTTTTACCATTTAATATAATTTATGTCATTATCATTAATTTTCCATTGAATTCATATGTAAAAACATTTCATTTTTTTTGCAATGTTTTAACTTTAGAATCCATTTTCTCATTTCAGTAACAAGATTAATTTTAAATTAATTATTGAAACTTTTGTATTTTGTATTTTGGAAAATATATTTAATATTTGGAATTATAAGATCTAAATTTTGTGAATAATTTCCTTTTATTTTTTGACATTATGAATAGTAACTTTAGTAATTATTTTTATTTACAATGATTAATGGGTATGTCTCATAAATAAGTGTAAAAAAATTGTTTAATAGTATAAAAATACACTAAAACATTTCTTAATCCTATTTCATGAGATAATTCAGACCATGTAACTTCTTGGGTCGATTTTGGGACCCCATGGATTCACTTGGATGTGAAAATGACATTTTATAAGAATTAATTTAAAGTAAAGATAATTATAACCTAAACATATATTTTTTACTAAATTGATTTTAATATAGGGTTATATAGTTTGTATCTATGTCTATAAATATTAATTATAATGATAAAAATATTTTCTACATCATGGTATTATATTTATAATTTTTCAAAATTAGATTTATATAATTATTTATGACATAATTATGATGTAGTGATTACCACATTATTGAAAGATTCAAATAAATGAATTTAAAAATATTAAAATAAATTTATTTTGAACATTTTGATGCCATCCACGAATTTTTTGGATGAAATTTATATATTAGGTTTGAGATAATTCCTTTGGTTTGAAGTAATCAGGTTATTATATTTTTTTTAAAAAAGTCAAGTATGAATAGTGTCCAAAATTGACATAATTCATAACTAAAAACAAAAAATTGTTTATTAAATGATATTAAATTTATAAAAAACTTATATTAGTCCAAATGGTTAATAAAATTCCAAATATTTCATAAATGACTTTTTATGGGTCGTCTCAAATGATATGGTAATTAAAATAATCCACAATGTGTAAATAACATAATATCACTATAAGAATAAAAAGGGTAAAATAAGGGTTAAAAAAAAGATAAGGATAATAAATTTCTTAAAAACTTTTCTAAAAATTATAGTATGATGGTTATTCAAACCAAAATCATCTTATATTCGAATTAAATTTGTTTTGGACCATTTTTAATAAAAATTGAATTTATAATAAATTAATATATTGAGTGTCCTAAAGTGACCCTATCCTGTCTTATAAAAGGCCCCTCCTCCCTCTTCTGATCACTTAATTTTGAGCTTTAAATCTCTGAAAAAACCAGCCCATTTCTCTTATCAAATTTCCTAGTTACATTCTAGAGGTTCTGGTACTCTTAAAATACCAACTCTAGTGCCCTAAGAGGAACATTAAAGGAGGCACGTTGAGGAAGAGGTAATCTCTTCTACCGATTCTTTCAATTTTATTTATTATTATATTTCCTCTTATTTAGTTGTTTCATTATAAAGTAAAAACATTAGTATCAATTATATAATTATATGTTATTATAAATTTTAAATCATCCATATTTCACCTTCTATCCACCCTCCAAAAAATGAAATCACGGTGCATGCGTACGTACGAATTACCGTCTTCAAGCCGTGGTGTAATCTGTTTTTCACCACAACCTTAATTGGATTGGTATAATGGTGGAAATAATAACCATATTTGATTAATATAACATTATATTAATTCGGATATACTATACACCATCCACATCAATTCCATTCAACCATTATGGTAATGATACCGTCGCTCGTACATACATACAGCTTACTGTCTCCACGGTGCGATCTGATTCATTATACATAGTCGTCATTAAACCATGATTATATAAATAAATTGAATTAATAAATATGATATATATTTTACAAATACAATGTTATAAATAATATAACTATAACCTAAAAATTGGAATAAGAACTTAACCGATAAAACATATTTAAGAACATAAAGCATTTAATTCCTGAATAACGAGTAACACTGAAATGTTACTAACAAAAAGATGAAAATATGATAATAAAAGTTATCATAAAAATTTTTATGATTCTGTAATAAATCAGTATCATTATTTAAATCCTTATATAGGATGTTCAGATACATAAAAAACATATTAGACCTAAGGTAAGGGATATTTTTGAAATCTCATTTTTATCCGAGATTGTTTATACGTATAATTATCATCCAAATACATGTTTCATAATTATATGAAATTATTTCTATTATTCTAATATTTTTTAATTACCATGTGGTTAATTTTTATTAAACGGTATGAAAGGAATCTTTTTTCGTTATTCGATCTAATGTACTTTTTGACTTTTTTGGAAAAATTACGAGGAAAATGTTTTTTCAACTTATAAGGCATGAATGGAATTTTTATAGTTTCATGAAACCAAATTTTCCATGAAGATTCCTATACATTATTTCAAGATTTTTTTAGGTAAATTATTTTCTTTTCAAATTTTTTGGTAGTTTTAGTGAAGAAATATTTTTTTGAAAAAGAAAGGATATTTTTCTCAAGAATTAAGTTCAAGTGTTTTATCAAAATTATTTTCCATATAAGATGACATATGGTTATATTTATATTCCTATTATTAATTTTATTTTATTGTGTTTAAGATGGAATTATTTTTATGAAATCCATTTGTTTTATATGGATTATAATGGAATATGTTTTAAGAAACCCATTTTAATTCATCGGTTATGCTATGGTGAATGTTTTTTTATGTTTTTGTGGCACACCTAAGAATGGTTTCATTATGAGATGAGTGATAACATTATATATATACAAAATTCATTGGGTAAATATTTATATATCATGAGATAAACATGGATATAATAATAAGTAAATCCAGTTCAGTGATACAAGGATGGAACGAGGAGTGAACTCGGTTCAACAATAGATGTTTTCCCCTATGATGATCTTCGAAACGAGACTGGACTATTACGAAATTATTTTCTATGCTTAAGTGTGTATGACACACAATTTAATGTCTTATATTATGAATATATATATTACATTTCACTTTTATGATTTATCCCATTACATGATATTGAGATATTTTATATACAGAATAAGAATTTCAAATGTTACGTTCTTATGAATATGATATGATTAATATTTTCTTTTTTTTCATTACTGAGAACATTAGATCACCCTTTTATATTTTTATTTTCCCCAAGTCATGAATATTGGTATAAAGTATGATATTCCAAAACTGATTCTTATTATGATGCGAAAAACGAGAGACAATGTAAATGTTTTATGAACCAGTTGTTTATGTTTCCTAGTTTCTAAAGACACTATACCTATACGGTCTTACCATGGTTTTGTTATATGCTATAATACATATACTTATATTCTGAAGAAATATCAATGTATGTAAATTATGGGTCATTATAATACCATACTTTTTTTGGTTATAGAAATCATTGAATGAATCAATTTAGCAAAGTCATAAAATATAAAGAATACAATGATGAAAACTAGCATAAAACTATAAAGAACTAAAGAGTGATGAAGATCAAAATGTTGATGCTTCTATTTGATAACTTTATAAAAATAATTAATGTTTATTTTTATTAATGATCACATAACAATGTAATAGTATTCATAGAAGAAATTTATAAATTCGCAATTCTTATATGAATTTCACGTGCATCACTCCTATGGCCAGAAGCATCATTGAGTTTTTATCAAGATTATGAGTTCATATTAGAATGAAAAATTCCTTCTTTAATAACTTAATAATATTCTTAAGAACATGGGAGTTTCGTAGGGAAAAATAAAATCAAAACATAGTTATAAATAATAATAAGGGTAGATGTTATCGTTTACCTATGAATGGATAAATAATGCCTGAAATAATTTACTAAATAATTCAAAATCAATTTGAATAGAATTGTGGGAGTACATATTTATTTTAAAAATTAATAAACAATTAGAATTAACCTTATATACATATAGTAAAATGAATTATTTATATTAATGGAAAATTTTCTTTAAAATAAACTTAAAATGGTAAAGGATGAACCCCATTTAAATAATTATAAATCTATGATAAATTTATTAAAATATGCATAAAAATAAATTTAAATTTTGGTAATAATAATTTATGATATGTATAGATGAAATTTTTACAAAACAAAATTACCATTTCATAACCATGAATTTATTTATTTATAACAATGAATTATACATGCATCAACATTATTTATGAGTGTTTACAACAACCTTCACCATGACATGGTGAACTCAAGTTGGTCATTTTACTCAAGCAGTTTTCCAATAATTTTTCTTAATAAATAAAACCCATCACAAAAACTTATGAAACACTTATATGATCCCCTTGGTGTATTTTAATTTATCTTGTGTGTTGTGACCACCACTACAATGAAATACCAAGCCATTTTGGATTTCCCATTTTATAAGGGTAAATTATTACGTTAAAACACCTTCTATTATGACATGAAAAATACTTCCAAGATATTTTGAAACTAAATAAATTTCATTTTAGATGTTTTAAGTGTGATTCTCTATTGGTGTAAGTGTTATTCAATAATTAGAGAATTCTTGACATTTTATGAGTCATTATATAGACTGTGCATGTGTGATTTGAAAAATCATATGTTTCATTCGATATGTATAAAAATTAAATTAAACTACAATGACGATTTCATATGACTAAAATATTTTTTATGACTTCAAATAAATTTCATTTGACCTAAAAAGTTTCATATGTCTTTAAAATATATTGAGTATGGCATTTAAAATTTTTGTATGAATATGAAAATTTTAATATGACTTCAAAATAGATTGTGTATGACTTCTCAAAAATTAAAAAAATATAAAATTTGAAACTAAAATACTGTGACTAAATAATATTTATTAAACATTATAAAAACTATAACAAAAAATAAAAACATAATTAATTAACATAATGTCATTTATAAAAGATGTTAGATTTTATAATTATACATTTAAGAGTGTGAGGTATTTTTAATCATTGTGAAGTATTTTTAATATTAAAAAACATTAAAATTGATCTCCACAATAATGAAAATTAACAATAATAAACCCACAAATTTTATAAATTAAAGAACATAAATTAAAAAAAATCTCTCCTTTTCTAAATTTTTCTTCAAAAAAGAAAATATAAAATTCAATAAAAGTCTATCAGCATTGAAATTATTTACATAAAATAATTAACATGATGAAATATTATGAAGGCTATAGTTTAAGATAAAAACTATGAATATAAAAACATTTAACATCCTCCTTAATTACTATATATGAAATCTTAAAAAAATAATGAAATTTCATATCAAAATTATTCATTCTTATATATTTATTCAAGGATTCAAATTAGTTAACAATATAAAAAATACAAAGAAAGAACTAAACATTAAATTATTTTAACTATTCAAAATATTTTTTTGGAAAATATATACAATAGATTTTTTAATTAAATAAAAATAGATAATAACATTTAAAATCCCACAACCTAACCATAATTTTCCATCATTACAAGATCAATAAATACTTTATCAAATTTCACAAAATCAAGAGGTTTAATAAAAACATCAGCTAATTTTTTTAGTTGGAATAAATTGTAACAAAATATCTTATTTTTGTTCAAGATATATTGAGAAATGAAATTTGAAATCTATTTTTATTGTTCTTTAGTGTCATTAGTGATTTTTCAAGTTATAAATCACATTCCAATTATCATAAAAAATATGAAGTTTATCAAAAAATATATATTAATCAATAAATGTTTTCTAAATCCATTTAATTTGAGCACACCAACTAGAAAAATCAATATAGTCATCCTTACCAGTAGATAATGAAAATTATAATTTATTTTTAGAACTCCAATAAATGTAATATTTTCTTAAATAATGACACATATCTGATGTCATTTTCATGTCAATTCTATAGCCTTCAAAATTATAATCAAAATAAGTTGAGAAGTCAAAATAGATATAATTGGTGTATAAAAAACCAAAATTAAAAATCCATTTTAAACATTTGATAATACTTTTTAATATCCTTTAAAGGACTCTATTTATAATTAGGATGAAATCTATCACATTTGAAAACATAAAACAACATCTGAGGTTTAGATGTTTTCAAATGAATAAAACTACCTATCATGCCTCTATACAGTTTAAAATTAACAAATTTTATAGATTCATCCCTATCTAGTTTATAATTAGTACTCATAAATATTTTAAATGTTTTACTAGAATTCATACAAAACATTTTAACAAGTTATTCTGAATATTTAGATTGGTTTTGAAATATACAATCTTTTATTTGAGATATTTGATGACCTAAAAATAATTTTAGTTCACAAATTCAGTCCATATAATTTTTTTAATCCATTATCTTAGGAAATTAATTACATAAAAAACATTTATAAAACCAAATATACTATCATCAACATATATTTTAAAATTAATATACCATTTAAACCTTCTTAATAAAAATATTTGGATCAATTTTTACAATATTAAAATCATTTCACCACAAAAACAATGTTAGTCTATCATACCAAGATCTAAGGGCTTGATTTAGATAATATAATTCTTTTGATATAATAAAAACATGATTTTGAATTTTCATAGTTTCAAAACCTGGTGGTTGATTAGTATAAACCTCTTCAGAAATTATTCCATTCAAAAATGAATTTTAACATTAATTTTAAATAATTTTAGATTTTGAAATCAAGAAAAGGAAATAATAATATTTATAGATTTTATTCTAGAAATTGGATAAAAATAATATTCACAATCAATTATCCTCTTTTATAATTTTTTGGGGAAACTAGCTTAACATTTTTTAATTATATTTTTTGATTCATTAAAATTATATATGAAAATAAATTTAGTTTCAATTACTTTTATATCTATTGGTAGTTAAATATGGTTCAAATAATTATTTATCTAGAATTATTCAAGTTCATAATACATAGAAATAATTCAATTTAATTCATTTAAATAATCATTATCATTATTAGGAATAAAATTAGAAATGAAATCTAGAATTTAAAAAACAAAATTAAAATATATATTTTTGGTTCTAATTATAGATTCAACATTTCTAACTATATTTTCATAAATATGATGTTAAAGAGTCCTATAAATTTTAGGATTATATTTAGAAGAGTTATTATATCCTCAACAAATAAATTATCATTATTTTCTTATGGATAATTTTCAAAAATGTTAAACTCTTTAAATTGTTTTCAATATTATAATAAATCCATATATCATTATTCTCGTTAAATTTTACTACCACATATTCTTATACTATCATAGTTATCTTGTTATATATTCTATAATCATTACTATTATTAGAGTGTCCAAGAAAAATTTATCACTTTTAGCATCAAAATTAACTATGTTATACTTTGTATTTCAGATAAACACTTTAATCCCAGAAACTAAAAAATTGCCAATTTTGGTCCTCTTTTATTTATGTAGTTAATGAGTGTTTAAATTAAAAAAGATCTTATAAAAAATCTATTTAAAATGTAACATGTTTTATTGAAATATTTTTTCTCATTGTTTTGTATATCAATTTCATTAAGCATGATTCTTTCCATTTCTTGAATATCCCAATTTTTCATTTCTACAAATCCATTTTATGGTGTTATAGAAGTAAAAAAATTATGAAAGTGTCTATAATATTCTTTTTTTTCAAATTATAAATAAGTGAATTCTACTCCTTTTTCACTTCAAATAAAAATTATGAAATGACCCAGTTGTTATTAAATCATTTTAAATAAATCTATAATGTTTTTTAATGTTTCACTTTTATGAGTTAAGAATTAATTCCATGTGAATATATTTAAATCATCTAGTATTACAAGAAAATATTTATTATATATATTAAATATGGATTTTTCATAAGGCTAAATAAATCTAAATATAATAGTTTTAAACATATAACATTATTAACAATGCTAACAGATTTAGATGTTTCTATACATTTCTTACCATTTTAACAAGAATAAAAAACAGAACATAATTGATTTAATATTAAGTAGACCAATAACCTATCCTTATTTGAAAAAAAATGAATAGATTTAAAAATTCAACATGTCCCTAACTTCTATTAAAAACATTATCTATTTCTTTAGTATTTAAACAATTTAAAATCTAGATAGATAGTTTAGAAAAATAAATCATGTAAATATTATATTTTCAATATTCATTGATCAAAATATAATTTTCATTAAGAAATAACCATTTATTTTATTTAAACTTAATGCTAATTAAATCATCAAAAAATTATGAGATATTTTGTATTTTTTATTCTAATTATTTTATGTAAATTAATTTGGAATAATGACATCTTCTGAAAGTTCCACTTCTCTAAACCCTTCAGACCTACCTTTAGAATTACCTCCAAAAGTAACCCAGCCAACATTAAAATAATTGAATGAAAAAAATGTATAAATATAAATACCAATGTGTCTAGAATGATATCTATCCATATATCACGAATATATGAAACTTTATAGGAATATTTAATATAGTTAATCAAGTAAAATAATTTTTTTGGAACCCATACCATCTTTGGTACAACAGGAATAATAGTTGAACACTTAGGAAATGAATTTATCTAAACATCTATTTATTGAATGTGAAGAAAAAAAATCTTATATATAAAAGTATTATTTTGACCAAGTTTTTGATTAAATCTTAAAGAACATTCCTTGGCATTAAACCAATTTATTTAACACCTAAAACATTTTATACTTGTTACATCTCCATTTAAAGTGTTATTAAATATATTCATATGAATCCTTAGTTGGTGACTATCATAACCAAAATCCAGTTCCATGTTTATTAAGTTTAACAATAAAAATCATTTTACCATATTTTTTTGTACCTTAAACAAAAGTATATAGGTCAGTATTAAATATTTTATATCCACCCTTCAATATTTAATATTATTTATAAACAATTTTTAAATCATCATATACATTAACATATAAACATGAATCTGTGTTTCTTAGTCATTTATTTTATTTCTTGAGATTCTTAAATTAATTATCAACTTTAGTTAAAATTTCCAGGACTAAGTTAAATCTCTTTTCTTGATCTTCATTAGTTTTAGAAAATAAATTATTAACTCTATCATTTTAATATTTTAGATTATCATTATTTAATCAGTGTTCTAATAATTCAGAATCATATTTATTTTTATCTACATCATTATTTAAAAAAAATGCATTTTTACTTTTCTCATTAAATTTATTATTTTCTTTAACAATTTTCCAATTTTTTATTTTCAATTCTCTATAATACAACCATTACTAAAATATATAATTACAAATTTTCATTTTGTATAGATAATTTTTTAAAAGTAGTTTCACAATATGATTCATAAAAAAACTAGAATCAGAATCATTATTAACGTTATTCATAATTGTTTCCTTTAAGAAATATTGCATGATTATTTTCCACTCTCAGATTCATCATTTCTTGAGTGAACCTCTTTATTGAAACTCCATACAGTTGAAAAATCTATATTCTACTTCTTTTAGTATTTTTTAATTCCTAGTTTTCTTTAATTATAAAAAATCTAACTTGATATTTTTTTCATACAGTTACATCATGTTAATTCTAAAACATTAATGTATTTACTATCATTAACTTTCTTACTTCCCTTTTAGTCATCCTTTTGATGATCAATTTTGGATCTCTTCTGAAAATCTCTCTTTCATTTTATATATTTATAAATTCCTTTAGATATATAGGCAATTTCAACTTTTTTATTTTTTGTATATTAGATTCTGAATGATTAATGGAAAAATTAATATTATTTTGGAATTTCATACCATTCTTCTTTAAAACCCCCTCACCGATAATGTTATTTTGTTCATGTTGACACTGAAACAAAAAATTGATTAGTTCATCTAAACTATAATAATTAATGATCTTATTTTAATTTATTTCCACTATCTTCACATATAATTTATTTAGTAGGGATATCAATAGCCTTTCCACTAAATAATTGTTATACAAGGCCTCTTAAAGAATATTCATACCATTTATTATATTTTAAAATAGATGGAAGATATGGATCACTAATTTATCATTATCCATCTTAAAGTACTGATATTTTATAAAAATAATTCCTAGATTTGTTCTTTTAATATTTTCAAAATAGTACTGAGTTACATTAATTGTTCTCAAAATATCTTAATACATATTACAAAATGTGACATTTCTAAACACACTATAACTTATATCATAATAAAAAATACTCATTACATTATAATAGAAATCATAATTTACCCTATCATTACTTAAAAGAAAATCTAGATCAATTTTAGGAAACTAATACAGTTTCAATATGATAATCCAAGGATCAACACATAATTTTTCATTGTATTCTTTCATTCTTGCTTTATAGTATCCAAAATAATTTCCATCGAATAATGAAGTATTATTGGATCAGATAACAATTTATGTTCATTCCCACTATAAGGCCCCAGCCTTAAACCTTACTTAATATTGAATTAAATGTATAATTCATATTGGGGATCTTTTCAGGTTTAGAGTTTTAGAGAATTAGGACATAACTATTATATCTCAAAAGATTACAAACTAGACACTTCTACTAAGTTTCCATAGAATAAAAACTCTTAAAAAGAAACATGTCTAGTTCCATGTTTTATATAGCATGAATTTACCATGATCCCATCCTTGAACCCATTCCACATTAAGTCATGTGAAAAACATTTCAAAAAAAACTTTGGGTGAGCATAAAAATCTCAGTAAGGGATACACAAAGAATGAAAACTGTTAGTTTATCAAAACAACAAGTAAACCATGTATACTTTATCAAAGTAATACTTTCACCTTTATGAAGTAGTAAAAACTCTTCACTGAATAAAAGATAATTACTTACCCTTTTGAAACCAAAAGATTACCATAAAACCCATATAAATATCACATAACATATAAAGTTAACTTGGGACATAAACATACTTAAATGGAATAAACATACGGTCGACTTCCACACATATCACTTAATAGAATAGCCATATGGATGACTTCCATACCAAATGTATTGGAGGTTATAACGTAACCACCCGTCCTGGTATTCACGACACCACCTGTCATATGGTTTATCAAGTAACCACCTGTCAAATGTCCAAGTACCATTATAAAATAATAAGACATACAAAAAATATAATGGAAAGAAAACATTTCCACACTTTGATCACAATATAACACTTAAATATATTGACATAACAAATCCATTATAAAAACCATTTTCAATACCAAAATTCCTAAAATAGTATATGGTATTTATTTCATTTTAAAAAACATCACGGCTTGATGAGGAATCCATAGACCAAATAATACTCGCGACAGCGGAAAAGGTCGTTGTCACCGCGTACATTAAAAGAAACATTCTTTTTTGTCGTTTAGTAAAACACTTCGTATAAAAAGATTACTTTTGAATAAAATTAAAAGTCCAAGGGTTTTATACACCGTATAAAATAAAGTTGTGTATAAAACATAATATGCCTCAATGAAAGAAGATTGAGACGAAGTCCCTTACCTCGGGTTCGACTTGACTCGATCGTTCTTTAACGTCCTGAATAATAAACTTGAGTTAATTTATAATTTCTTAAGAACATTTTCAAGTTAATTATTACTTTTATATAACTTATTACCATGTTATAAAAATTATGTATTAATTTAATTTAATAAGGTTTGTTTTGTCGATATTTGGTTCTTAAGTCGAAAGTGGACTTCTTACAATTACATGTTGTTCATGTGGTCAAAGGTTCTTTATATCCAGAATGATATTCATGATTTGGATATATTATATATCATATATATCCAGAATATACATGTAATTATAATATTACATATTCATTTATAGGTAAGAAATGAAATGCACCGTTCATGGAGACGGTATGCCGTACATACGCATGAACGCTACTTTCATTTCTATGTCATATTAATGGAATTAAAACTAAATGATAGGTATGTATATTTTAAATCTAGAATTATATTCATCATTTAAATGTAACATAAATAATATATAATAACTTTAAATCTATCCTTTATACGTCCCACATATGGCATTAACGAATCAAATCACTTTGAGGGGGCTGTAGTCCGCACTTCCTAAAATGAAGATATCGCGTATACCCATAATGGAAGCCACAAAGGTATGACATAAATGAAAAATACATAAGCTTAAGGAAAACATAAACATATTATATATCATATATAAATATAGTGACATCTTAATGGCCACCATTAAAGGTGTTAAAATAAGATTGAACAATCATCGTTTCATGAGGTAGAAATTCGCCATCCACAGAAACAATATGTTCTTTATCAATTAGATGTTGGTGTGTGTAAGTATAGATCTAATCCTTCTTATAAAAACATAATAGTATATGGAAGATACTGGTTTTTTTACAAAAGAAATGAATAAAAAGAGTTTAGAGGGTTGGAGAAGAAAAATAATACAAAAGAACACAAGAGAAAACACTACCTTTAAAACTGGTAACTCTTTTTGATTTGAGCTCAAAGGCTTCCTTGGGAAGACTTCTGCCCAAAGTGAGGCTTCAAGGAGTAATATAGGGATGTGGAGAGACAAAATGGGCAGGGTTTGGACGAGCCAAAGTCTTTGGAAGTGTGGGTAAGGAGTTAGAGGTGGGGGCCTTTTATAAGAGGAGAGGAGGGGCACTCTTGGAAAGTAAAGAAATGTTACTTTATTTTAAAATTAGTTTCGTATTTAAAAGGTCCCACATTGATATAATTCGAGGATAAGGTGATAAGGGTTATAAATATACCCATCCAATAGGTTTTTGACAAGTGTAGTTCTTAGAGTTTGCATTATATTTTCATTTTATTTGAATCGTTAAATAATGAGGTCATTGCTGCATCATCATGGTGTCATAAATAATTTAATTTATTAATGTCTAAAAATTATAAAAAAAATATCATGATGTAGGAAATCTTTTTATACTTATAATTAATATTTATAGTAAAAAATATGACCTGTATAACCCCATTTTAAAATTGTTTTAGTAAAACAACTCATGTTTGTGACATTTTAATTTTAACATTAAATAAAAAGTTTTTAATGTCATTTTCCAACCAAAGTGGCTCCATGGGGTCCCCAAGTTGACCCATGGATTTTCTTGGTCGGCAATGACATATCCAATAAGGGTAGGACATGTTTCAAGCTCATTTCATATTATTAAAATATTATTTTTACCTTAAACTACACTAACTACCTCTAATCACGATTAAAAACTTAAAAGTTACTATTCACCAAAAAATTATTTTAATCCCATTGAACCACATTTTACTTCTTAATGACAACCATGTATGTCGGATTTTTGAAATTCAAAACACAGAGGTGGTAAAATTTCATTTAAATGAAAAATCAGTTTTTTAAGTACCACTTAGTGGTTTCACTATTCATCAAAAATTGAAGTTTTTCAGAAAAATACCAAAAATTCACCGTAAGATATATTTGATATTCCGAATTCAAAAATGAAGTCTATTTTACAAAATTCAAAACATATAAGTCGCATTAATTAATTTAATAATTAATTCACGCTGTCATGGCAAATAGCGTGTTTTTATCAAACAATAAGTATCCAAAGATTGACACTAGTTTAAGTCCGATTTCAAGGTGAAATTAATTCCAACGACCACAATTGGATTAAATGGTAAAAATATATTATAATTTAACTTTAAAACCAATTCAAAATATAATATAATCATATAAATAAATTAGATTAAAAAGAGGTTTTGAATTAAAATACAACATTTTTCACTATTCATTAAAAAATGAACTTTATCGGAAAAATACCAAAAATTTACACAAAGTAAATTTTGAGGTCCTAATTCTAAAAAAGAGTTTTATTTGTTCCAATAGAATGTATAAGAGTGACCAAAACTATATTTAATGAAGGTTCACCATCAAAAGGCGATAAGTGGACCTTTAGTGAAAATTAGGGTATAAATGCCTAAAATTGAATTCTTTTTGTATTTTAAGCCTTTATCTTTTATTGGATAAATGTAAAAACATTTAAAAACTTATATAATCATATTTTAATTGTTTCTATCCATTCCCGCCAATACAACGACTATGTGTTAACTACCATTTAAAATAATATTATTTTATTACTAGTGTGTAATGTAAGATTTCAATGAAACTCTTTGTTGCATATCATGTATGCTATCGAACATAGAAACCCCTTTAAAGTAAAATTAATATTTAATTCGTAAATATATGAAAATACTTTATTCTTTATTTACCTAGGATGTTACATCCTTCCCCCCTTTTGGGAATTGCGTCCTCGCAATTTTATTCATTTATCAAAATAAGTGGGGGTATTTATCCCTCATAGCATTTTAAGATTCCAATGTTGCATCTTCAACCATATGGTTTTTCCACAAAACCTTTACCTAGTGAATTACTTTATTTTGCAACACTTGCTCTCTTCGGTCAAGAATCTGGACTGGTTGTTCTTCATAAGAGAGATTCTCTTCCAACTGAACCACCTCTGGGCTCAAAACATGATATGGATCTAGCATATACATTCTCAACATCGAAACATGAAAAACATTGTGTACCTGAGATAAAATCGAAGGTAAAGCCACTCGATAAGAAACTGATCCAACTTTCTCTAGAATTTCATATGGTCCAATGAACCTTGGACTCAGCTTTCCATTCTTACCAAATCGCATCACACTTTTCCATGGTGAAACTTTGAGAAAAACATGATCACCTACCTCGAAAGATAGATCCTTCCTCCGGTTATCTGCATAAATCTTCTGCCTGCTCTAAGCCGTTCTCATGTGTTTCTGAATCAAATGAACGTTTTCTGCCATCTCTTCTACCAATTCTAGTCCCATCAGCTTCCTTTCACCCACTTCATCCCAAAATGCTGGAGTTCGACACTGCTTCCCATATAATGCCTCAAATGGTGGCATCTGTATACTGGAATGAAAACTGTTATTATAAGAAAACTCAACCAAAGAAAGATGTTGGTCCCAAATTCCCTGATAATCCATCGAACAATCACGTAGCATATCCTCCAATGTCTGAATTGTTCGTTCTGACTACCCATCTGATTGCGGGTGAAATGCTGTACTAAAATATAATTCAGTACCCAATGACTTCTGAAGGCCTTTCCAAAAGTTAGAAGTAAACATGGGATCACGATCAGATACAATAGAGAGGGGAACTCTATGTAACTTGACTATCTCTTTAAGATACAATCGAGAAAGTAGATCTAGAGAGAAAGTATCTCGAATAGGAAGGAAATGAGCAGATTTAGTCAAGCGATCAACAATAACCCAGATTGCATTATTACCTTGAGATGTCTTCGGTAATCCCACAACAAAGTCCATGGATATGTTTTCCCATTTCCACTCTGGCACTGGTAAAGGCTGAAGCATCCCTTTCGGTAACTGCCGCTCTGCTTTAACCTGCTGGAAAGTCAAACACTTTACAGTAAAATCAGCAATATCTCTTTTCATTCCATCCCACCAGTAATACTCCCGCAGATCTCTGTACATCTTAGTACTGCCGGGATGAACTAAAAATGGAGAACTATGAGATTCACATAACAACTCTCTCTTCAACAGTGAATCACAAGGCACACACAATCTCTTCCCAAATCTCAAAACACAATCATTATCATTGTTGAATTCGGGAAACTTACCCTTCTGAACCAGCTCTACCTTTTTCTGCAACTCACTGTCTTGCTTCTGTGCTTGATTAATTCTGTCTGATAGAGAAGATTTCCCTGATACCTGAAACAAAATAGAAGGCCATCCAGCACCAACAACTTCTATGCAAAATTTCATCAAATCAAAAACCAAAGGATCTCGTTCCAAACGTAGCATGGTTAATGAAGCATTACTTTTTCAACTCAAAGCATCAGCCACTTTATTTTCTTTCCCTAGATGGTAATGAATTGTACAATCATAATCCTTGATTAATTCCAGACATATCCTCTGTCTCATGTTCAATTCTTTTTGAGTGAATATATACTTTAAACTTTTGTGATCAGTATATATTTCAAAATTTACTCCATACAAATGATGCCTCCAAATTTTTAAGGCAAAAACAACAGCAGCTAATTCCAAGTCATGTGTAGGGTAATTTACCTCATGAGTTTTTAACTGACATGAAGCATAAGCAATTAACTGATCATTTTGCATAAGGACACAACCAAGTCTCTTGAACAAAACATCACTGTAGATAAAAAACTCACCATTCCTGGAAGGAAGGGCCAAAACTGGAGCATTCACCAATCTTCTTTTCAACTCCTGAAAACAATCATCACATTCTTTTGTCTAGATAAACGTAACACCCTTCTGAGTTAGCTTAGTAATTGGACTAGATAATCATGAAAAATTTTCAACAAACCTTCAGTAGTAACCTGCCAAACCAAGAAAACTACGGATCTCAGTTACATTTGTGGGTCTCGGCCATTCTTCAAAAACTTTTGTTTTAGTAGGATCAATAGTTATGCCATCTTTTGAAAAAATGTGACCCAGGAAAGAAATTTGTTGTAACCAAAACTCACACTTGTTGAACTTTCCATACAATTTCTTTTCTTTTAAGGTTTGCAAGATAACCCTTAAATGACTTTCATGCTCTTCTTTACTTTTAGAAAACACCAAAATATCATCAATGAAAACAACCAAAAACTTATCCAAGAACTCATGGAAAATTCTATTCATCAGGTCCATGAATACAATAGGTGCATTGGTTAACCCAAAAGGCATAACTACAAATTCATAATGGCCATATCTAGTACAGAACGCAGTCTTCGGAACATCTGCTTCTTTTACTTTCAACTAATGGTACCCCGACCTCAAGTCAATATTTGAAAAATACTGAGCTCCCTAGAGATGATCAAACAAATCATCGATATGAGGCAAAGGATACTGGTTCTTAATAGTAATGTTATTCAAGGCTCTATAATCAATGCAAAGTCTCATTGAACCATATTTCTTTTTAACAAACAAGACAGGAGCACCCCATGGTGATGTGCTAGGTCGAATGAAACCTTTATCTAATAACTCTTGTAATTGTTTCATTAACTCTAAAAGTTAAACGTGAGCCATTCGATAAGGGGGTTTTGAAATTGGATTAGAATCAGGAACTAAGTCAATAGTAAATTCAACTTCTAGATCATGAATAATACCAGGCCACTCATCAGGAAAAAAATCAAGATACTCATTTACCACTGGCACATCATTAATCTGAACAGTTCCCTTGTTTTTAACGATATGTGCAAGATAACATTCATTTCCATCTTTTACTAGTTTCTCAAATTCCTAATATGTTATCAAAATCAAGGGTTCATTCTTGTACAAAAACTGAAAATCTTTCTAAAAAGAAACCATTCTAGCTCTGCAGTCAATCTTAGCATGATAAACAGAAAGCCAATCCATGACTAAAATAACATCAAACTCTACTAGAGGCAAAACGATAAGGTTTTATAGTAGATTATTTCCGCACACAAGGATAAGAAGGTTCTTATAATTCCTTTTTATCTCAACGTTCCCTCTGGGTGTTTTTACCATAAGTTCAGGATTCATATCTTGAGATGGAATTTCCAATTTACTAGAAAACTTCTCAGAAATGAAATAGTGTGTAGACCCTGAATCAAACAACACATTGGCATAATCTGAACAAACAAACAGTGTACCTGATACTACTTCATTCGATGGCCCAACATCTGCTGAAGTAGCTGCAACGGATTTCACCACCCCTTTCTGCTTGTAGTCTGGCTGGTTTCCCTCAGTTGAGTTCATCACGAGACACTCATTTTCATAATAACCCATTCCATTACACTTAAACCATATTACCGCTGGCTTCTCATTGCCCGATTGATCATCTTCCTTACAGTTACGAGCAATATGACCAGAATTACCACACCGAAAGAACTTACCAGACATGAATATACATCCTCCAGGATGCATTTTACCACACTTCTCACAGGATGGATATTTGGTTTTCTTACCTCCTTACTTCTCTGATGAATTCTTTCCCTTTTCCTGCCAACTGGACCTCTCATTCTGTTGTTTGTCAAAGAACACCTGATCATCGGTAAAATCCATTTCCACCTTCTCCGTACATCGAATAAGTTTGTCATAACTTTTGAACTCACGAGAATCTAAAGCCCTTCGATACTTTGGCTTTAACCCTGAGTACAAATGGTTGATTTTACTATCAAGATCTCGTATGAAGTTTGGAGCATACCTTGCCGGCCGAGTGATCTTTGCTTCATAAGAAGTCACTGAGTCATCCTCCTACCTCAATTCTAGGAACTGTTTTTCCATCCTAAGACGAACCACCTTAGGAAAATATTTCTCAAGAAACAAACCTTTGAATTCGTCCCAGTGAAGATCATCAATCTCATCACTATCCCTGGTATTTTTCACCATCGACCACCACTGATCAGCTTCTCCTTCAAAATGGTAAACATCATGACTAACCTTTTGATGTTCTGAACACCCCATGACATCAAAAATCTTTTCCAGTGCTTTAATCCACCCTTCAGCTAGCACGGGGTAAGATGATCCTCTGAATGAAGGGGGATTTTGCCTCATGAAATGTTCCACCACTGACATGTTCCTCTGTGGTTGATCTGTTTGATCTCGTTCATGGATTCCACCACCATTTATAGCCTGAGTCAACTATGCCATCACTTCAACCAACTGTTCAGTTCCAATTCTGACCATCTCAGGTTGCAGATTTGGAAGGTTGTCTTCCTCTTGATGTCTCCCCAACATAGCTACTTTGTTTCCTCTACGGAAAACCATTCTGAATACAGAAATATCTTAGGCAAAGCAACATGGTAATCTTTAAATGCTATATCATTTCAGTCATAACATAAATTAATTTATAATTTAACAATTTTCTAACACCTAAAGTTTTCTAAACTGACCTCTAATACCAACTATAAGGCCCCAGCCTTAAATGTTTCTTAATACTGAATTAAATGTATAATTCACATTGAGGAACTTTTCAGGTTTAGAGTTTTAGAGAATTAGGAAATAACTATTACATCTCAAAATATTACAAAGTAGACACTTTTACTAAGTTTACATAGAATAAAAATTCTTAAAAAGAAACATGTTTAGTTCCATGTTTTATATAGCATGACTTTCCCTTGATCCCATCCTTGAACCTATTCCACATTAAGTCCTGTGAAAAACATTTCAAAAAAAACTAGGGGTGAGCATAAAAAGATCAGTAAGGGATACAAAAAGAATGAAAACTGTTAGTTTATCAAAACAACAAGAAAACCATGTATACTTTATCAAAGTAATACTTTCACCTTTATGAAGTAGTAAAAACTCTTCACAGAATAAAATATCATTACTTACCATTTTGTAGCCAAAATATTATCATAAAACCCATATAAAGATCACTTAACATATAAAGGTAACTTGGGACATAAACATACTTAAATGGAATAACCATACGGTCGACTTCCACACATATCACTTAATTGAATAGCCATATGACCGAATTCCATACCCAATGCATTGGGGGTTATAACGTAACCACCCATCCTGGTATTCATGGCACCACCCGTCATATGGTTTATCATGTAACCACCCGTCAAATGTCCAAGTACCATTATAAAATCATAAGACATACAACAAATATAATGGAAAGAAAACATTTCCACACTTTGATCACAATATAACACTTAAATATATTGAGATAAAAAATCCATTATAAAAACCATTTTCAATACCAAAATACATAAAGGAGTATATGGTATTTATTTCATTTTAAAAAACATCATGACTAGTTGATGAATCCAATGACCAAATAATACTCGCGGTGGTGGAAAAGGCCATTGTCATCGCGTATGTTAAAAGAAACATTCCTTTTAATCGTTTAGTAAAATTTTTTGTATAAAAACATTCCATTTGAATAAAATTAAAATTCAAAGGGTTTTATACACCATATAAAATAAAGTTGTGTATAAAAAAATATATGCCTCAATGAAAGGAGATTGAGACGAAGTCCCTTACCTCGGGTCCGACTTGACTCGATCGTTATTTAACGTCCTGAATAATAAACTTGAGTTAATTTATACTTGCTTAATAACCTTTTTCAAGTTAATTATTACTTTTATATCACTTATTACCATGTTATAAACATTATGTAATCATTTAAGTTAATAATATTTGTTTTTTCGATATTTGGTTCTTAAGTAGAAAGTGGACTTCTTACAATTACATGTTGTTCGTGTGGTCAAAGGTTATTTATATCCAGAATGATATTCATGATTTGGATATCATATATATCATATATATCTAGCATATACATGTAATTATATTATTACAAATTCATTTATAGGTAAGAATTGAAATGCACCGTTCATGGAGACGGTAAGCCGTACGTACGCATGAACACTACTTTCATTTCTATGTCATATTAATGGAATTAAAACTAAATGAGAGGTATGTATATTTTAATTCCAGAATTATATTCATCATTTATATGTAACATAAATCATATATAATAACTTTAAATCCATCCTTTATACGTCCCACATATGGCATTAACAAATCAAATCACTTTGAGTGGGCGGTAGTCCACACTTCCTAAAATGAAGATATCGCGTATACCCATAACGGAAGCCACAATGGTATGACATAAATGAAAAATAAAGAAGCTTAAGGAAAACATAAACATATTATATATCATATAAAAATATAGTTACATCTTAATGGCCACCATTAAAGGTGTTAAAAGAAGATTGAACAATCATCGTTTCGTGAGGCAGAAATTCGCCATCCACAGAAATAGTAAGTTCTTTAACCATTAGATGTAGTTGTGTGTAATTGTAGCTCTAATACTTCTTATAAAAACATCCTAGTATATCTAAAATACTGGTTTTGTTACAAAACAAATTAATAAAAAGAGTTTAGAGGGTTGGAGAAGAAAAATAAAACAAAAGAACACAAGAGAAAACACTACCTTTAAAACGAGTAACTCTTTTTGATTTGAGCTCAAAGGATTCCTTGGGAAGACTTCTGACCAAAGTGAGGCTTCAAAGAGTAATAGAGGGATGTGGAGAGACAAAATGGGTAGGTTTGGCCGAGTCAAAGGCTTTGTATGTGTGGGTAAGAAGGTAAAGGTGGGGGCCTTTTATAAGAGGAGAGGAGGGGCACTCTTGGAAAGTAAAGAAATGTTACTTTATTTTAAAATGAGTTTCGGATTTAAAAGGTCCCACATTGATATAATTATAGGATAAGGTGATAAGGATTCTAAATATACCCATCCAATAGGTTTTTGACAAGTTTAGTTCTTAGATTTTACATTATATTTTCATTTTATTTAAATCGTTAAATGATGAGGTCATCGCTGCATCATCATGGTGTCATAAATAATTTAATTTATATAATGTCTAAAAATTATAAAAAAATTATCATGATATAGTAAATCTTTTTAGGCTTATAATTAATATTTATAGTAAAAAATATGACTTTTATAACCCCATTTAAAAATTGTTTTAGTAAAACAACTCATGTTTGTGACATTTTAATTTTAACATTAAATAAAAAGTTTTTAATGTCATTTTCCTACCAAAGTGGCTCCATGAGGTCCCCAAGTTGACCCATGGATTTTCTTGGTCGACCATGACATATCCAATATGGGTAGGACATGTTTCAAGTTCATTTCACAGTATTAAAACATTATTTTTACCTTAAACTACACTAATTACCTCTAATCACGATTAAAAACTTAAAAGTTACTGTTCACCAAAAAATTATTTTAATCCCATTGAACCACATTTTACTTCTTAATGAAAACCATGTATGTCAGATTTTTGAAATTCAAAACACAGAGGTGGTAAAATTTCATTTAAACGAAAAATCAGTTTTTTTAAGTACCACTTAGTGGTCTCACTATTCATCAAAAATTGATGTTTTTCAGAAAAATACCAAAAATTCACCCTAAGATATATTTGATATTACGAAATAAAAAATTTAGTCTATTTTAAAAAATTCAAAAAATATAAGTTGAATTAATTAATTTAATAATTAATTCCCGCTGTCAGAGAAAATAACATGTTTTTATGAAACAATAAGTGTCAAAAGATTGACACTAGTTTAAGTCCGATTTCAAGGTGAAATTAATTCCAATGACCACTATTGAATTAAATGGTAAAAATATATTCTAATTTCACTTTAAAACCAATTCAAAAGATAATATAATCATATAAATAAATTAGATTAAAAAGAGGTTTTGAATTAAAATACAACATTTTTCACTATTCATTAAAAAATGAACTTTATCAGAAAAATTCCAAAAATTTACACAAAGTAAATTTTGATGTCCTGATTCTAAAAAAGATCTTTATTTGGTCCAATAGAATGTGTAAGAGTGAAAAAAACTATATTTAATGATGGTTCTCCATCAAAAGGCGATAAGTGGACCTTTATTGAAAATTAGGGTATAAATCCCTAAAATTGAATTCTTTTCGTATTTTAAGCCTTTATATTTTATTGGATATATGTAAAAACATTTAAAAACATATATAATCATATTTTAGTTATTTCTATCAATTTTCGCCAATACAACGGCTATGTGTTAACTACCATTTAAAATAATATTATTTTATTACTAGTGTGAAACGTAAGATTTCAATGAAACTCTTTGTTTCGTATCGGGTACGCTATCGAACATAGAAACCCCTTTAAAGTAAAATTAATATTTAATTTGTAAATATATTAAAATGATTTATTTTTTATTTACCTGGGATGTTACACCCACTATCATACAAATGGTTTTCCATAGAAAATTATGTTTGTGCTATATAGGTTAATAGAATAAAAATAATGATTAATGGAAAATATATCTAATGAAATTATCACTAATAATAATTTTTTTCCCAGTTAAGATTTAAATAATGTTCTAGAGGGGGATAAAACTTATAAAAATAAAAAAAACTTTTTAATTGAAATAATCAATCAGAGTAAATATTTCATGAATAAACAATGAAATATAATATAGTGTTAAAAAATCAATTACAATTTTAAAATAATATTTTGATTATAGTTTGAATCAATGTGGACTTACATCTACTATTCACTCCCATGTTCTCCTCAAGTGAATGGTACTAAAAAAATTATTTTTGAAGGGGGTAAAAACCCTTTACAATCCAACCAGTTTCTCACTTAGAGGCACAATCCAATAGAATTGTATTTTATGGATTTAGACCACAAGAAAAACTTTTACAGAAATAGACTGAACCAAAGTGACATGAATTTTTAGTTAGAATTCACAACCTATTGATCTACCGGTGGTTAGGAGGTATAACCAATACCCAACTTTATTTTTGCTGTGAATTTCATAAAAAAATCAATTCAACTTATAAATAAATTTTAAATAATAAAATATGAAAAACATTATGAAACTATGAATAAGTTAGTATCATTAAAACTCATAATGTTGATGCACCTATTTGATCACATGGAAATAAATAATGAATGTTAACGTTCCTTTGATGACACAACAATGGGATAATAACTATAGAATGGGTTCAATACTTCAAAATTGTTATATGAATATCACTTGTGACACTCCTTTGATCAATATCCAAATTGAGTTTTTATCAAGCATCCATGATCACATTACAATGATAATTTCCCTCTTCATTAACTACACAATATTATCAATCATGTTAGATTTTCTTATGGTAAAATAATAACATGCCATGATTATTAATATAAAAAATCCAGAATATTATAATTCACCTATGTGTTGAAAAATCCTACATGAAATTCCTCACTAAATATATAAAATTCACATTGAACATAGTTTTTATACTATATATGTATTTTTTAAATTAATAAAACTGTTAGAATTAATCATTTAAACATACCGTAAAATAAAATAAATAAAATAAAAAAATATTATAGAAATCCAATTAAAATTATAAAGGTATAACTATGTATGCATGAATATATATATATATATATATATATCTAGATAAACATAATTTTAAATATATGTAATAATAAATTTAAAATTTTCATATGTATCATTTGTTACCTACGTAAACATCATTGATGTATAAACATCCTTGATGTATAAACATAATTGATGTATAAAAATCATTGATGTATAAAAATAATTGATGTATAAACATCATTGATGTATAAACATCATTGATGTATATACATCATTAACCTTTTACATAACAATCACTTAGAATCGGCATAACAATGAATTATACTATAATATTTGGGAGTTTACCACTACCTTAAACATGACGTGGTGAACTCTAGTTATCCATTTTACTCAAGTAATTTTACTAAATCTTTCCTAAATGAATAAAACCCAAAATCATGACTTAGAAAATAGAGAAATGGTCCCCATATTATTCTCAAATTTCTCCAATGACCCACGAACACAAGTGACATGACTTATCAACACTTTTTTCTTTACTATTTTACATATAACATGAATTTTTAGGACTCAAAAAGAGTGTGGTACTCAATATTTATTAAATAAAATATAAAAACAGAAAACCAAAACAAATATGAGGCAAAAAAACCACTGCCCATTCAGAAAAGTAAAAAAACAACGTCACCCAAGAAAACTAAAAAGTCCAAATACCCACAAAAAAAATTAAAGACCCAAAAACCCCATTCATAGAACAAAGCCCCACACCTTGACACCTGCAACATAAAAACCCCAATCCAAGAATACAATCCTAGAAATTATCCATCATAAAATGCACCCCAAGGTTTGGGGTCAACAAATTTGAATCCCAAGGATAACCTGAGAAAATCTTAGATATGATCCCT
The DNA here is from genome assembly GCA_963277665.1 of Viscum album. Taxonomy (NCBI): domain Eukaryota; kingdom Viridiplantae; phylum Streptophyta; class Magnoliopsida; order Santalales; family Viscaceae; genus Viscum; species Viscum album. The sequence continues at coordinate 793,016,712 of OY728126.1, read as the reverse complement.
CTTTATAGATGAAAATAACTTGACAAATTTGACTATGTGTTCCCATAACATCAAAAAAGATATCTATGCCAAAATACACCAGCCATTCTACAGTCATCCCTCACATAAACCAAGGTCATCAATACCACATCCTGAGGTCTTCCTTCATGTATCGACGATTGTCCCACCCTTCGATGCTAGTTAATACTCTTTGTGTTTTCACAACTGTTTCCCGAGGTCATCCTCGCAGGCGACCCAAATCAGTCAACACCAACCATCTCCAAGATCATGTGCACCATAGCCATGGTCACACGTTTAACGCAATGAACCATGAAAACATACCCAGATCCCTGAAAAATCTATAGACCTACCCCTCATATCGTCAATAGGTAGAGGTATTTGCTGACCAGGTCCCACGAAGTCACTCTCTTTTCTAGTAGTATTTAACATCCAACCCATTATACGACTGGTGTCATAGTCACCCTTCTATTGGAAATTCTTCTAACCCCCATAACAATCATGGATCCCTTTGCTCTTCCAAATTCGGAATCAAGTTGGGGGTTTTCTACCCATCAACTAGTAGGCGGTTTCCTCCTTTTTGAGATTACTAAAAGAAATCATCACCATCGTCCCCCATTCCATGCATATTTTAGGATCAGTTCAACCCTTCTAATAGAATGTGGAGCAATTTTCCCAGATTATGAATCTTCCAAGACCAATGATCGTGGCCTTCTTTTTCCTGATAGATCAATGACCAGTTTCAACCCCTGTACAACGATATCTTTTAAATCCACATGTAATCTACCCCAAATCATGGGTCCAAGTACCTCAATTCATGATTATGGGAGCAAACGAACTCTGAAGGAACCCCCAGAATTTAGAGATAACATCTCCATTTAGTTCATTACCAATTTACATAGGTAATTATTAAAATCAAAATTCATTCCAAAACAACATGAAAAATTATTCCAAACCATTTTTAAACTACAAATGTTTATTTTGATTACTAGTTAATTTTTTGCTTTATATAAATCATTTTATATTCTATTTATATGTGATTAAAAAAATGTTAGTTAAATTTGAAACTTATAAAAAATTTATTTACCATCAAAAAAGATTTCATATGATTTTTTAATTTTTATATGACTTCAAAAAAAATTGTATGACAATGAAAATATTCATACAAATTTTAAAATTGTTTTAGAATACTTTAAAAGTTTTTCTATGACATTAAAAAAATTCAAATGACTTTTAAATATTTTTTATGAATTTGAAAATTTTCACACAACTTCAAAAATGATTTCATATAACTTTTCATAATTTTTGAAAAACAGTAAAAATTAAAATATAATATAGAGTGAATACATTTTCCTTTATAAAATAATTTAAAAATATTATAAATATTAAATTATTAAAGAACCAACATAATTTGATTTATCAAATTTAAGAGAAATTATAATTATCCACTTAAACATGTGATATATTTTTAAACAACGTGAGGTATATTTAACATTAAAAATAAAAAAAAACCATTAATAGCAATCTCCCCATTAATCAAACACAATTCTAACACTAAACAGTCGGTAGTCTGGATGTTGTTCAAAGTACTGATTGTGGAGACACTTCATGTTCCCTTGGTGTTGGCCAACCATGTTAGAGGTCAATATAGTTTGGTTGAGATGTATGGGGGACATAAGCTATTGATTTGGAAATTTCAATTGACCATGTAGTTTTTCATATTCCATATACAAATATACTATTTCACTCATGGAACATATTGGTTTTTATTAGTATGATATATTTTATATTTCATTAATAGGAGAGTTTTCTACCTTGATTTAGAAGCTGAGCATGTAGTGTTTGATGGTCAGAGGGATTATTAGATGGATCACATGTGTCTCGAGCCTCTTTCTTCTCGACTGACTAATTTGGTGTTGCGATCCATAAAAGTTCACTCAGTGGTGTATTTGAGAGGGGTTTATGTGTTTCCATATATTTTCTATGAAGGTATTATATTACCCCCTTGAAATGACATCAATTTTATCATAGAGTTTCAACATGACATTATTCTAATTTCCATATATCTATATAGGATAATACATTAGTAGATAGATGAGTTACATATTCAAATAAATTATCTATTATATAAGGGTTTTAATATTCTCGTTGTATTTGACTTAGGCTTCTCTTTAGTTGTTTAAGAAGAAAAAATATAATGTTTTGTTACTATACATTGATTACCATCAGTTAAATCTAGTGATAGTGAAGAACTAATTTACACTTCTAAGGATTGATGATTTATTTTATTAATATATGGGGGATAGTTAGTGACTAAAGATCAATTTTTATAATAGGTGTCATTTGATTAGGATAATGGAGGAATATTTCCATAATTCCACTATAGATGTAGTCATGGACATTTCAATTTCATTATTTTTCCTATTGGTATCATGAACACCCTATATTGTTTCATAAGACTAGTAAAATCAATATTTCTTGAGTCCTAGGATCAGTTTGTGACAGTGTTCATCGATATCATTCTAAGGAATTCAAGATCATATGAGGATCATGATGATAATTTATAGAATATTTTTTAAGTACATTGAAAACATCATCTCTATGTTTTTTTATAAAAGTGTAGATTTTGGAAATGTGATTTATAATGACCCGACCAAGGTATCCATGTTGATTTTAGCTGGACAACCTCAAGACCTTCTGTACACCATCAAATCAATATAAGATGGAATAAATTCATAATAGAAAATGTTAAGATATTTAGATATGATTTAACCTCTTCATAAATTAGAAAAATGGATAAGATATAACATATGGTCCCACTAACATTCTGACATGACTCTTGGGGACACTAGACTTGGATGACCCAAATGCAAGCACCCTATAGTGGGATACCTACCTCTCAATTACCTAATCTATAGAAGAAGAAAAAACTATATGTATATTCATATAAAATATCAAATGTTCTATACCATCTATAAGGACTATCAAGAGTTTAATTTATGGAAAAACTACATTACATAATAAGAGCAAGCTAAACAATACCTAAGGGGAAAAAAATGAAAATCCATACGGGTAAACACATTATCAAGTAATATAAGACATCCAAATCATACCAAATACATAATTACATAAAAACTAAAAAATAATCCACCTTGACTCCAGATTACTCATGTGATATCTTACCATGCACTATGTAACACCCCGACCCCAGAATCCCAGAGTTGGTACATTATTACGTATCATTGGCATGATCACAAAAGATCAAGTCTTGAAAGACCGATTAGTTTAGTTGCTTTGGAAGTACTAGATACATTCATGAGGTTTACATTACATCATAAAAAGGAAAACTAAAACAACACTGTTTCCATAGAAAACACTGAGATCCCCTAGAATATCCCTACAGGTTAGTCATAATACACTTCTTTGCATCCTGGGAAAAAGAAAACATAGAAAGGGGTGAGCTCAGATGCTCAGTAAGGATAAAAATATAGCAGAAACTCTCATAAATAAGAATAAACATTTAAGGCAATGTATAGAACTAAATAATTCTTTTCAACATAAAATTTATCATAATATGAAAAATATAAATCAAAATAATGCCATTTACCTACTCACATGGATATTCTAATAGTTGAATAATCACATGAAATATCAATAGCCACTTTCATAATGATGGAATGCATAATTACAGACTTTATAACCACATATTCAAGTCCATATTCCAAAACGACAAATACGATTTTGTCAAATCCTTGTTCCAAGACACAAGTTTGTCCCATGAGACCTACCGATGCATCGAGGAGCTATAGCGGGCTCCACCTGTCACATACTAAGTCCAATTCATTCCTCCCAGGAAAAGGTTTAAACATAACATAAACATTCATATTAAAAATGGCATAAAAAATGTCAATAATTTATCCATAAACCATGAATGGTATAAAAATAACACATCCATAGTAAAACATATCACAAAAACAGCAATACAATATGGAATATTTGTATCATAATAAATCAACTTCAAAAAAATTTAAAATCCATTAAAGGATTTTGACATAGATGAAAATGATTTGTAAAAATATTTGAGAGATATATCCCTTTTTCAGGAAAACATATAGAGGTCACAAAATTTAGAAAGGAAGACATTAGAAGACATTTTTGAATCAAAGTGTCCCATACCACTTTGAAACTTTTGAAAAGTATTAACATTTTAAAACATTCATGTCCATTTAAATAAATCTTTAAAAACATTTTGAAAACATGGACATTAATGAGAATGGTTTAGGAGAATTAATCTTTAAAACATTTAAAATTATGTTTTAGTAAAAACACTCTTAAAAATAATCCCTTTGAAAACTCTTTTATGAATCACAGACATAGATAATAAATATGTCCCTGTAGATACATAAGTAAAAACAACCTCGGAATATAAACAGATTATAGAATTAACCCTTACCATGTACTTTTGCTTGGTCTTGGGTAGGTTAACCTATTGTATAATGGTTAGATAATTGTTATTAAATTATAAAATAATCATGAACATTATTATGATATCATATATTATCTTTTAATATTTCATTGTTAATAATATTTTAGTATTATCGTCGTCTTGAGTGTTAACAGATTCATTTTCCATTATATGCTTTGTTACATAACTAATGTTTGTTATGGATAGGATGTATATTATTCATATTCAGAATGATATTAAGTCATTAAACATTATTTTTAATCATCTAATGAAAATTATTCTTAAATGGATACGATAGGGAATGAATCTCATCACATTTGTGGAGATGGCAATCCGTACGTACGAACGAGAGACAAAATCATTCTTTTGATATTAAAATAATATATAATTGGATGGTATATAATATATACAGAATCATTATCATGATATACTTATTATTTACATCAATTACACATCGTTATTATACCCATCCAAATAATAATGTATTGAATATCAATTACAGCACGATTTGGAGACGGTAAGCTGTACGTACGCATGTATGGTGACATGTCATTCAAAGGATGGATAGAATAGTTAATATGGTTGTACCATATTTATAATAACATAAAAGTATATAGATGATACTAGATTTATTATTTTATAATGGAAACAACAAAGAAAGAGGAAGTGGAAGAAGAAAGGAACTTGAAAGAGGTGATGAAATATTTACTTCTTCTTCGGGTTCTTTCTTTTGATTTGATTAAAAGGGCTCCTTGTGTTGGCTTTCTAACTAAAGGAAAGCCTCTAGGATGAAGGGAGGAAGGTTGAGAGGGTATTTGGTCAGGTTATGGCCATGACAAATGTCTTTAAAGGTGTTAATTAGAGGGAAGGGGAAGTGCCCTTTTATAAGAGGGGTGAGGGGCACCTTAGGAAAAGCTAGAAATATTATTTTATAATAAAATAATTTTAGATTTATAATGGCTCAAAAATGAATTTTTTAAAGGATAATGTGGGGATGGGTTGAAAACCACTAAACCTATAGGTTTTAGATAGGTTTGGGTCACTATATTAACTTTATATTTTATATTTAACTCTTAGTTAAATAGTTTGACATTTACCATGTCTCTTTGTATTTTTATATTATATGGTTAATAAACTTACTATAAACTTACAAGAGAACCCCAAGTGGTTAATTAATGATACAAATATCATTATATAATTCTTTTTTCAGAACCATATATTTTTAGCAATAGAATATCAATTAATAATATAATATTTATTTTAAAAACTCTTTTATGTCAATTTTGACACTATTTGGTATTTTGTTTTTTCTAAATTTATAACAGCATTATTACTTCGAAAAAATTAATATAATAAAGTATAACATGTAAAATTAGCATAGAAAATTAGTGGAATTCATAAAAAGTCTCAAATTACATTTATATGGATATTTATAATATCAATTATTTTAATATTTCATTAATACAATAATTACTGGATCATCATTGTGTCCTAAATAAATTTAATTATTTAATGTCTAAAAATTATAAATAAAATACCATTATATAGGAATTTTGTTTTTAAATTTCTAATGAATATTTATAGTCGAATTTATTTTTTGTGTAACCCTATATTAAAAATGGTTTAGTTATTAAACATTGAATTTAACTCTTTTAACTTTTTATTAAATAAAATAATAATAAATGTCCTAATCTAATCCAAGTGGACCAAAAGGACCATATTTTATTTCTACACTTGTTTTTGGTCTAATTAATCTTATCCAATAGAATTAAGAAATGCGTTATGGTAATAATAATATCATTTTTACCCTTAATTACACTATTTACTTTTAACCATGGTAAATAAAAGTAAAATGTTACTATTCACCAAAAATTATTTTCATCTTATTGAACCACATTTTACATAATGATATCAACCGTGTCTTTAGGAGTTTTGAAATTCAATTCATAGAAGCAGTAAAATTAATTTTTATGCAAATTTGAAAATTTCAACTTATATAGGTATTATTTATCTATTTTTACCTTAAATAAATTTAAATAATATAAATAATAATTTAAATAAAAAGTTGGTTTTAAACAATAACTCGGTGTTTTTCACTATTCATCAAAAATTGAATGTTTTCAGAAAAATATCAAAAATTCACCCTAAGCTAATTTTGATATTAAAAATTCAAAAATTAATTTTATTTTACCATTTTCAAAACATATAAGTTTCATTAATTAATTTAAAATTAATTTTCGTTGTCAAAACCAAAAAGCGTATTTTTAAGAAATAATAGCTATCAAAAGATTGACACTTGTATATGTCCAATTTCAAAGTGAAATTACTTACAATGACCATAATTGGATTAAATAGTAAAAATATAATCTAATTATACTTCCAAACCATTAAAATGTATAATTAAACTCTAGAAATTATTTTGATTAAAAAATTTTCTTTCAGTTAAAATATAATATTTTCACTATTCACCCAAATATGAAAGTTATCCGAAAAACACAAAAAATTTATTGAAACTAAATTTTTATGTCATGATTCTAATGAAGAATTTTATTTTGTTATATTGAATATATAAAAGTTTCAAAAATTGTATTTAAAAATGGTTCTCCATTAAAAGGCGGTAAAATTGGATTTTTTGAAAAATACTTCTTTTATATTAAAATAATGAATTTTTTCAAACATTACGTCTAAGAAACTCATAATATGTATTCTAAAAGTATAAGGATTATATAAAGTTCAATATTCAGTTAATACAATTCATAAATTCTTTTGAACGGCTAGTCTGGTAAGTCATGGTGCGCTTGAACTCAATGTTGTGTGTAGTGCAAGTTATTGAATTACTTTGAAGAAATAAAGTACTATGAAATCTTGGGGTGTTACACACTATAACACTCATCCCTCATATGGAGGTATTTTCCTTTATGTTGATCATGAATAACACTGTCCATAAACATTCCCATGGGAACATGCATAATATGTGGGCACTTCATGCCCCCATGAAATTTATCGCACGACCTCAGTTAGTATTCTATAAGTACATCTTTTCAAATAAAACAAAAAATAAAGATATCATTTCAATGTCATATTTATAATTTTCATCAACATCAGCCAAAACTATTTCAAATTGATCTCAAAAATCGTGTTAGGATACCTGGCCTCTATGAGGGACCTATCTATAAAAGGTTTCTAACAAAATCAATCATCTATAGGAGGTAGTGTGTATACATATTTTTATTAATATATATATATTCTTAATAATCTTATTAGGGAGGAACTATATATATCCTTCTCACTTGGGAGGCCACCTATCCAACATTTGGGAGTTACCAAATATAAACCATCCTCATATAAAAGATATCATCATCTCTTAGTAATGAATCTGTACATCTATATATGCATGTGGGTTTGTGTGTCACTATAATAATATACATATATGAGGTCCTTTTTCCATGTGAGGATCCTCCCTTATTAGGAAGGTGTGTATCATATGTATATATGAAATACCCATGTCTATCCAACAAACATACCTTGATCTGGATCTTACAAGATAAGTATAAATAAAATCATATAGAAAATAATGTAGTATAAAGAAATACATTTAGTTTGTCATCAAAATTAGACACTAGGAAAAATGATCATATCAATTTTAGATAAAAAACGTGATATTGATCATATATCTAGAATCCAACCATAATGAATTTTTTAGTCTTTTTAAACACCAAGGAATATTAGTAGTCATGTTTAGTAACATCAAGAAGCAACATCATATATCGACATACTTGGTATTTACAAATTTAGAATACTAGTCACGGTTTTTTGAACTAATTAGGTAAACATGTTCAAATTATGCATAGAAAATTGGGTATCCCTTGAATAGTCTAAAAATATATACAAAACAAGAAAGGTAATTCATAACATGGATTAACAATCACTAACATGAAATGTAATAGTCACATAAGATCAAATAAGGAATAATAATTTAATAATTTATGAGGGTTAACCAGTTTGGGTTGATTTTATCAAAATATACATTATTATATTTTTTATTTAAAATAAATATCCATGCATCCATCATTCTACCCCATGCCCCAATAATAAAAACACCATAAAAATATAAGAGAATGATAAGATTATCACCCACATTAACCTATACTAATGTGAGTCCATGATCATGGAAGTAAAGATATCCCAACATTAATGAACCGCAGAAACCTAGGTTAGGAAAAAAGGAAATGTAATCCACTTCTATATACATGAAAAAATATGATAATGAAGTATCCTCACCTCAATAATAGTGATTATAGAAATTTCCACTACTCAGAGTAATATTTACTAGATGAAAATGTTACATCTAAACCGTAAAAGAATAGTGGTTTTAAGGGATACTTGATATTATTATAAAATTAATAGAAGATCAAAGACGACTAACCAAAATACATTTGATTCGATGAAGGAGGAATTTCTAGATCTCATGAAAATTAATATGGGTAATGAATTGAAACTAGGTTGTAGGGGATGATAAAGAACCTACAGATGGGTTCTCAAGGGGAAGAGAATAATATTAATAAATATAAAATCCCAACTTACAAAATAACAAGTGGTCAATTAATTGTATGGAAGGACCAAATTACACATTTATAATTAAGTTCACCCTGAATTCTACTGAGTACAAGGTATAATGTCAACAGGTACTTGTTGTATTTGATAGAAATTCCAAAACCCAAGGACCCACATCGAGTACTTGACACAGGACCACTAGGTACCATATGTTTTTGAAGAACTTGGGGACCTTCCTCCCCCTCCACCTCTTTCAAAAGATCCATTAATACCTCATTAATATATAATTAAACCAAAACTATTATTAAAAGGATAATATTGAGAGATAAAACAATATTTAAAGGGTATGAGACTTTACAACCCCCACCATAGGTTTCTCATAATCAGGAATTTGTATCATGATTTCTGAGAGAAAATTATCAACCATTAAAAAATTATATCAGATTAATATTACTATATAAAATCTGAATGATAACCATATTTTCATCATAATCATATCATGTGAATGACCTTTCCCTCTTAAGGTATTCATCTTTAGTAAATGATAGCAACATGTCACTCTATAAATCTACCCTTACATTCCAACAATATTTTATTATAAAAAACAACTTAGATTGGATCAAGTGTGTATTTTCACATCCCTGAGCTTGGAAAAAATTATTCATTCTAGAAATTTGACGATAAAAGTCCAGTATATATGATAATTATTCGATACGCTTCATGATTTTAGAGTGTCCAATGATGTAATGAGAAAGGTTTTCTTTATTTACCATATTTCTACGTCCTAATCAAGAGTAGAATCCAATAAACCCAAGATCATTGACCCATAATTATAGAGGTCATCACTTATGATCGATATAATATTATCTAGAGACATTGTACCATCGATAATAACTTTTGGATCAATTTTTACCACTCTATCATTTCTTAAACTATGATATGAAGAGTCAATGCTGACTTTTATATCCCTATCTAGCGTGGTATAGAATTACATAACCTATCATGAGAGACAAACATGAACCCATATAAATTTACATATTATATCTATTATTTTAGGAAAACACTACAAGTGGTTGATGGATCTCCCAAGAGTTCCAAAATCAGGGATGAAAGCCCACTACATGTCTTTCAAAATATGAATGGTCCTATATGATTCACCATCCATCAATGGGTAATATATAATAATTAGTTTTACCTATTATATGATATATTTTTTCAATACTTTATAAATAAATATATGTAAAACATAGATCTCAATCAGAAAAAATATTAGTTGATTCCCAATGGAGTTTAATAGTCTCTACAACATAGAGCATATCCAAATAATAAACTGAAGATACCTCATTAATATGAAGTAAATCAGTGGGTTTGGTAATAAGATCCATTATTACCCATATTGAATCACTTATGTTTAGGGGAATGAGGTAAGATCATTATGAAATCCATTGTAATTTTATCCATTTTTCTTCCAGGTAGAGTTTGAGGTTCTAACTAACCTATGAGATACGTATATTCTTCTTTAACTAGATTTCAAGTGAGACATAGAGATATAAATATTTCTATAAATCATTTCATACTAGGACACAAAAACTACATATTTATATTCTCATACATCTTGGATATTCTTTGATGTAGAATCCAATGATAAGAGTGCTATTCCGTCATAACTTTCACCCACATACTAGTATGGACCACATATCATACATGGACACAAAAGAAAGACCTAGGATCCTAATATCATGCTTCCAAAATCTCCCCACCATCGATCATCTCTCAAATGATGATGTAACATGAGTTTAATTTAACCATTTTATGACTAACCACTTAAGATCAATATGGTACAAATACATATTATAGTTATCTTTAAAAATATCATAATGAAGTCCATCTAGAATAATGATAATCCTTCATTCATGCTTATCCTAACAAATTTTATAAGGTTATGTATTTATAATAAGATCATCAATTATTTCATTTATTTTCCTAGAGCTTAGAGAATATCAAAATTGAAGTATGGAGGTACTAAACCCACCAACGTTCACTCTATTTAATATAACTATGATAAAATTTATACTTAAGGCTCCTATTTTTGGTATACACCACAAATTTTTCAATGAAAAAGTAATGAATATATCATTTTAAAGAATGTACCATGAAAACTAACACCAAATCATGGTTAGGATAATTATTTTCATTAATTGATAACTTACTATAACTTTATTCCACTACACAATAGTCTTACATCAATACTCTCCAATGATATATTAAAGAGGTATTGAAATATACATCAAATATTTTACCTCGTACTTGATGAATTTGGATATGCATTAATTAAATACTATTTTTCAATAGATGAAAAGGAATATCAAAATATTTTAACTAGGTGAATATTTTCCCTTTTTTCATCAAAAAATTCATAAGAATGGCTATACGATGAAACTCTAAAATGAAATGTTGGTAATACCAAATTATCCCAAAAATAATTTGAGCCACCAAGATTTTTTTAGGAATTCACCAAGACATCCACCCAATTTGGATTAATCATAATTCAACCTTGGAACTCCACACATATCAATAAGTTAATTTATAAAATCATTAAGGAATATTTTTAGAGTTTAAAATAAAGATTAATCTCCCTAAAAATTCCCTAAATTGCAAGATGATGTATTACATATTATACCCAGGTTGACAAGTAAACGATAACATAGTAAATGAATACAACATTGAATTAGTCTAGTAATGGGTGGAATATACTATTCCTGAGATTCATGAGAACTATAGGTGAATTGGTTAAGGAAAATAGCATAAAAATATATTCTTAAATCCTTTACTAACTTCAAAAATCTATTTTATATAATATTTTTAGTTATCACATGAATTTGGTGATACATTGAACTCAAAAAAAATTCCAAAACTGGTTAATCTATTTCAACTAGAAAAAAATCATTTATTTGAGGGAATATTTTTTAGTAATTTATACTGACCAGATACAATTTTTGATAATCTTAAAAAAGGTATATAATTCCATCACTTTTTTGGAGGAAATAATTTTAACATTCCAAGTAGAAGTTGTAGGTCAAATAAATCCATCATATTACAACTCCTCAAGAATTTTTTTCAACTACCTTATCCCTTTTAGAGCTAAACTGTATGAAACAAAATTGGCTCAATAATTAGCACTAGCTCAATTAAGAACTCTGACTCACAATTATAAGGTATCCCAAAAAGTACATATAAAATTTTCTAGAAAAAAATCTATAATGGGAGATAGTGATTATATACTCTTTTTTAAATATATACAAGAACTAATAATTTTATTTGAGAGGTAAAAGTCATAACTTTCTCCTAATCCCACCTAACTCTACACAGCTAATAATACCATTCTATAATGAGAGTGTATTGAGTTCCATCAAGAGAAGTGAATGAGTAAATAATCTTATAGAAACCATTATGTAATTTGAATTGGTCTAGATAGTCCATTCCCATGATAATATATATGATATTCATATACATGGTAGAAAATTACCAATGATATTAGAATGATCATACCATAAGAGAATAGTAGAGACTCATCTTTATCTTCCCTAACTAATTACCTAAGGGATTATATATACTCTTGAAGCTCTGATTTGATTTAAATTATTATCCTAAAAGAGACATGAGATTCCTAAGTTTTAAAAAATAGGTATATTTATTATAATATAAATCATATATGACGGAATAAAATTCCCAATCAATACCTCACACTATTGAAGTAATTTCCTTATTATTATTAATTGACCGACTGATTGTAAAAACCCTTCCAGAGCTATCATGATTACCCAGTGCCTATGATCTATAACATAGTGAATGTTTAACTAAACTTTGGTTTTTTCCTTTCTCATATAGTATATTCTATCGTATTACTAAGAGTTCAAGCCCCAATATTAGTTTTACTACCTTTTAAACATATGTTTTTTTGACTTTTATGGGGTCCTCGTCTCATACTTTTTGATGGTGTATCCTTACAAAACATATAGAGATGGTCAAAACATCCACAATATAAGAATCAAATTTATTCAATGACGAAACAAGTAATTATATACCCAAGATTAAAAAAATGAAATAATATAATGGGAAACCTTCTAAAACAATTGGAAACATAGAGACATTAAATTTTGAAAACTTTAGTGGATGTTAGCTTGATATGTTTCCTCCCAACCAAACTAATACCCCATAAAATGTCCCTGGTCATTCATCACCCAATCAATTACTTCATCTATTATCATATCCCATAAACATTGAGTGGAAATATACACTGTAAATGTGAATACTTTTTCTTATGCTAGTCTGGTAGATCAACATGTTTATATAGTAAATAAATGTTCTAAATTTGTTATTTCAACTCTTACTGGGTAATTCCACAATAAAAGGTTACATGAACCTTGGTATTGGTAGGTTCCCATTATGGAAATACTTACCTCAATATTTTTCAAATATGTGAATGAGTTCTCAAATATTTAAATTTAATAGAGGTCCTTTATAATGGACAACACCAACTAATTTCATTCAGGGGATTAGGAAGAGGATGATGCAGTTCCAATTTCTTCATTATAAATGATAATGACATCATATTCCCTTCTAAGAAACAATAAATATATTATTCATATTTTTATAGAACTATTTATACCAAATTACCAATACTCACTCTGATATATAATATTTTTATGGAAAATTTCCAATTTTAAACATTCTTTTGATGGGAATAAGGAAACTATACAATAAATCCACGATATAGGTTCAAAAAAGTGTTTTAAAACTAAATTGATCAATTAAATGAGTTACACTAACATACTTCTCAAAAATAAATAAATAAGAAAACACTATTTATTTTATAGTAAAGTTTAAGTTAATATTGATATTAAAATAATTAAATCATAAATGAATTTATCATAAGAAAGAACATGATATATCATATGGTAATAACTATGCCGACCAAAACATACCTACTAATGATAAATCAGGCTCACAATGAAAATTCAAACTCATGGGAAAATCAAAATATAACCCATATCTTCCTTGATATCTCAAGATTCCACTCTAATTATATTGTACATGAATATTAATGGGACAATTATTGAGACTTAGATACCCTATCTCATGAATACTCTCAATTCCCACACCCCATAGTCCTTAAGTTTCTTAAATAGCATTATATAATAACATAAACCTAATACTAAGTTGGGAATGAGTCAGATTTTTATAAAACCTCAAGTGAACCTATGGATCGCTAAAGGATAGAAAATCCCTAAGGAAAAAATATATAGTTATTATGAGAGTATTTAATATTTTTATGAACTGAAAAAATAGATAATAAATAACATAAAGTATAACTAACATTCTATAATTACCATTCGGGATCCCATACCCAGACAACATAAACACAAGTAGCATTTAGTGGGAATATTCTCATAGACCACCCTATATACTGATGATGAATATTCAATATGTACATGTATATAAAAAAATACTATGGTCTATAAAATTCATAAGTTCTATTATGAGATTAAAAATAGGAAAGACCAACTTCATATAAAAAGAGGAATCAAAACAATTGCTATGTGTAAAAAAATGAAAGTCTAGGTGAGTAAAACTCTATGGAAGTTATCCCCAAAACCCACAGTGTACAGGGTCAACAAGTCCAGAGAAATCTCTAATAGAATCCACCCTGATGATTCACTTCATGTATGGTATCCTCCAATGATTCATGATAATATGCCCGTATATGTATATGATTTACCTTTACCTAGGTAATGAAAATAAATTATATGAATTCTCAAGGGAACACTTATAAGGTGTGAAAAAATAGTACCCTGTTAAAGTCATCAAATGACTTCAATCACTCTATCATAAATCTAGATGTGAATTATAGGAGTATAAAATAGGTAGGAAATATGTAAATACATGTAGTTTACCATTACTATACTACTAAGAAAGCAATGATTCCAAATAATTAAATATGTTATTCAAACCAAAATAACAATAAAGAACATTTTTTAGTATTACTTCAATAATTTTCATCCACATACTCCAAACCAACCTTTAGCCCTGATCAAAATGATTCTAGGGAACCTAACTTCATTGAGGCACCTATTCGTCAGAGTTTTCTGACCAAATCTATCTTTTATAAGAGACAATGCACACATACATACACTAACATATATATACATATATATACGTACGTACATACAAACAAACATACTAGGGACCATTTTCCTTTAAAAATAAATATGTACATGTATATATATATCACTATAATCACACACACACACACATATATATATATATCCAATCCTCCGTCTACATGTTACCCCTCTCCCCTTATCACATGTCTATTTAATTGATCAGTACACATGCCATAGGATAGAGATTTCATGTTAATTATCAATATATTCACATGAAAAAAATGTAGTAGAAGGTTATACATATGCTTTATCATCAGAAGAAAAATGTAAGAATAAACAAAGTAATCATGACACATGTTTCTTATATTATGTATCAAACCCTAATGTATTGTCTAGTCATGATGAACAATAATGTATCTTTGTAATTATGTTTAGTAATTCAAATAAGCTACATCATAAATCATCACACACAACCTTTCCCAATTTGGAATACTAGATTTTAGTTTCCCAACCAACTGGGTGAATATCATTAAATCAAGTGGAATATATTGGGAAGAATTTAAAAATTCTGTAAATAAATACAAAATATTCATGGTAATTCAAAACATGGATAATCCATTTATAACATGATATAATGTAGTCATAGAAGATCAAACAAGGCACAATGACTCAAGAATTAAAAATAGATAAAAAGATAAGCTTGATTTTATATTAAACAATTATAATATTTTTTATTTAAAAACCATTATCTGGTTATCCATTACACTACCATGTGGTTCAATAATAGAAACACTAAAACATTATGCATGAAAGAGAAGAGGATATCCACTTTTAACCTATCTAGATGTGAATCTCTATCTCTGAACTAGAGATATTCCACAACTGATGAATTCAAGAATCTTAGGTTAATTCATTAGTGAAATTAAGCTACTTCCCTAATACAGGAATTTAAATTTGACATATAAAAGAGATTTATCACCATAATAATGAGGAATATAGACTCTTTAGAACACCCATAGGATGTTTTATTAAAATAACATTAAATAAATATAAAATGTGTTGTTATGGAAGACTTGATACTATTTCAAAAGCATCATAAGGTCAAAGAAGAATGACTATACTAAGTTATATTTGAGGATGGAGGACATCCATGGATTCTTGGAAATGAATCCTGATGAGAATTTGAAACTTGGTTAAGGGTGATTGGAATGAACTCATGAAGGTACTCTCGAAGGAGAAAAAAGAATAGAAATAAAATGAAAATATTGTCCTAGTAAATAATAGGCTGTTAATTAAATTTTTAAAGGACCAAACTACCCTTTCAAATAGGTTATTTCACCATGAGTCTATAAGTTACCTAATACATGGCCTGTAGGTAGATAGTTCTTATACAATACCCATGATGCTCCCTCCCTCATCCACCTATCTATAAAAATCTTATAATCCTTATTACACTTGTAATTAAATCTTTTTTAGGAAGCCAAAATTGAGAGAGAAAACTAAATCAAAAGTGTACATGTGTTTTTTCGAGGATTATTTCATTGGGTATGTCATATCTTAGTCAGGTGTGACATTTAATCTACCAATGATTTATGTTAACTATATCTTATTAGTTACTTATTTGGTGGTTCCAAAAAGACTGGTTTTATATTATGAGAGGTTATTATCCTAATAATATAGGATTTAACCCCATTGGTTTCTTTTAAGAGAAAAAAAATCCAAAATTCATATCGACTTATCAATCTTAAGTAGTATTTTTTCACTTAGAAGAAGTTAAAAAGTGCTCCTATCATTGTATTATCAAAGGAGGGAGTCACTTTTAAGGTCTTATTGATGTTTTTTCTATTTTTGGGTTTTATATTGATGCAACAGAGAGTAGTGATCTCCTATTATTTTTCGTAGTTAATTCATCATAATCAAAACTATTCCATCCATGATCTTGAGTTGGCAGTAATTGTGTTTACTATAAATCTATGAAGACATTACCTTAGCATTTATGACATGAACCAACCAATTGAGGTTCTTCCTGAGCTGGGAGAAATTCAAGTATGAATCGTATGACTACCTCAAAAAGGCCAAGGGCTAGTGGCTAGGACTCAGTAGGAATATCCCATAATATGGGAGGCCTTACCCTATATTAACCTACAATAGGCACATATCAAAAATTTATAAAGCTGACTGAAAAATTATTATATATATATATATATATATAGATAAACTAAAAAAATATATGCATGATAAATTACATGATACGTAAAATGCCAAAAGTAATATACTATAGTAACTATAAATGTAAAAAAATATCTGAATATGAAAGAACCTAGAGATTAGAAATTTATTTCTCACTACAAGGTCTCCTAGATAAATTAAAAAATTAGACACTCCCTACCACAATAAATATCCCCAATGATCCAAAATATTAATCAAACATCATATTCAAATAATCCACAACATATCCACTCCCACCCAAGCTAAGAATAACCTATGTACCATCTACAAAAAAAACTTATAGGCATAAATATCATGTATTGGTGAGTATAAACATATTGAATAGGATACCCCAAAAATAAAAAGGAAAGAATAATTAATGGTTCATGTATATATTTGAAATTGGAGAGTATCTATAAAGAATACAAGGAATCTAGATGTTATATACATCTAATATTATTAAGGAAATAGTGAAGTCCTTGTAATATTTACTCTAATATATGAAAGAAAATTTATCATCTTCAACTAGGGATTTTAAGAATATATAATGCTTCATAATTTCCTAAATATATATTCTATATCTATGTCACATTTGAAATGTAACCAAGGAGGTTCTTGAGGTTTTATGTTTATATTGGGATTAATAAAACTTAAATTTTCTCAAATAATCATTGTGAATGAAAATAATAATGGAGAACCCTTTCCCCATAGATGAATGAATGTCAGTTGGGGGAGTAATAAACCTTAAAATAAACAAATATTATTTTATTATTCTAAAGAGATACTAGAGAACCTTCACCATTTCCAATAATGGTTATTTTTCAGCGCAGTTCTAGCTCCAACTATCATTACCAGCCATCCATGTGCATCCCATGAAACCTTTTAGAAAATATTGTGTGTGTGTGTTGGGGTGAGGAATGAATAACTAATATTTAGTTTCAATTTAGTGAGTAACCTACCCTATGAGAGGACCCATACCTCTTCATGGAAATCATTTCAAGTGAGGTAGTACCAAACTCTAAAAATAGAGGACTCACACCCCATGAGTGGGGGATTTTTTGACTTTATCAATCATGTGAGTCACTCATTACCTATAAAAACCATGAAACCATGGGAGTTCATAACCCTAATTATGATATTATCATCATACAAAATCCTTTTAATCAGTCTTATGATTCTATGGTTTCTTAATTTTCTTGATCAACTCTCATCTTACCTTTGATGATGAAGAAGAATGTTCCATCATGTTCTAAGAGGAAAAATTACATGGATAGAAGTATTCTGTGACCATATAAGAAACAAGGGAATGAATATATAAAAAACCAATTATAATGTAAAATTATATGTTATGTATTCTAGTAGTACATGATGTGTAGTCCCTATATATATTTATAGTCATTTACTACACAATATATGGTGGGTGAACTAAAAATACATAGTGTTTATAGACAAAAGGCACACAATTTATCCTATGTACATAGAAAGAGTTCATAGTTATTTTTATATAGGTTTCATGGTGTTTTCATAGTAATATTTAGTGTATGAGAATGGAATTCACATAGTTTACAACATCAATTTTGAATTTTATATTGTTTCATTATACATGGTGTATCATCAAGAGGTACATGACATATTGTTTCAATTGATGTTTTAGTCATGTATAACTAGACAAAAGAAAATATTCCTATATATACATAGTGTATGTCCCATGAATGTCTCTCTAATAATGTGTCCCAATACTTTTTGATCCATGTCCAACCATGTTACAAGACTTGTAAATTGTAGACACACTTTGTATTATATTTATATGTTATAAAACCCCTATCCTCCAAAACTAGAATCAATCATGGATTGTTTCTCAGTGTCTATAATCCATACATTATATTTTTATTTCCCAAATATTCTGAAAAATATGGATCTAACTATTTATACATATATTTCATCACTATACCACCATTCAAACTCAATACCTTTGACCAACCCTCCTCGAGTGACTGACCATGCTAGATATCACCCCCATAGTTGCCTATGTGAATCCAATGACTCTTAGTTAGGTTTCACAATATAAAAGTTCTAAAATCTTGATCACACACCAAGCCACTAACATGTCACACAACTATCAAAACCTGGTCTACAACCTCATTCTCTCAAAAACCTCTACCATCATATTTATTATCCTTTGTCTTTTTGCACTATCACTGTCAAAAAGAAGGATACATAAGATTATTATCACAAGAAATAGAAAAATGATGAATAAATGGTGGTAATAATTAGAAAAATTACGATATCCCATTTACAATGATTTTATCAACAATATTTGATAATTAATGTAAAAGATCAAGAGATTTCCAATGAATTATTTTTTTGTATAATTAAATAAAATTGATGGGATGGGTAAAAAAATTCAAATAAAATGAAAAAAAACTGATGATAAAGATAAGAATAATAACAAATTTATTCCAACATTAAATATAAAAAATGACCCATAAATTGGAAAAAATTACCTACTAAGGCATTCAACTCCATTAATTCAATCCGTTAATTTTTTTTCCATAATTCCCTTAGTTTTCAATGAAAGGATGAATGTTTATTCTTAATAGACCTTAAATATATTAACTCACCCATCAATTTTTGGTTCATGGTGATATTTTGATGGCTAACTTTAGAGAAAGGGATTAAGAGAGAATTTATATTATGCACATGGGTCAATCAATTCTGTAATAATTGAACTAATCTAAACATGAATTGGATCATTATGGGGCCCAACACCCAAAAGTAAAAATTATACCCAAAAAAAAGAAATTACCCATTATGGAAATATTTGTACAATCAAAATTTCCACATGGGTTACTAATTAAAATATTTTTCTTTTTGTTCCTGAAACATAAATATTCATTCAATTAATAAAAAAATAAAATTCTCTTATAATTAAGAGTTCTCATAAATTCACCAAAAATCATCATGGGGGTATTTTTTTCTAACCTAAAATTAACCATCAATTCTTTTATTAAAATTAAAATCTTAGGGTAAATATACTATTTTAGTCCTTGGGAGGTCACACGACTCTAAAACTAATAAATGATCTATGATGCAACTGATGAAAATTAGGATCATTATATATCAGTGATTTGTGGTATTAATTTATCAAAAGAGTTCTTGATATATTTTCTCTAAGTGGGATTTAAATTTATATCTATTTTGTTTTTTCAGATGAAGATATGTTTTCTTTATTTTGAATTATAAATGATGTCAATATTTATTGAGATGATATTATTGAAAGAATATTAAGTACTAAATCATGGATAAAATACATGCTTTGTGAAGATGATGAACATAGAAGAATGTATCAATGACTCAAATGATTTTTTAAAACACTATATTGAGAGTGTCAAGATATATTTAAGAGTTCTTATATATCGTATGTGTTACTATTGTCTGCCAAGGTACATGATGATATCAATCCATTAATATATTAGAAACGATGATTGAGATAAAGAGATTGAATTATTTCCATGATAAAGCTAGGAAATGTAAATAAATATTTCTACAGATTAGATATTTGGGATATGAAAATTCAATAAGTATCAAAAATATGTTGATCACGGAGGTGAACTTATATTGAAAAATAGATAGGTTCTATATGCACTTATAAATACATGTTATTGAGGTGTTTTATAGGAGGTTTATGGAATAAGTGATTGTTTATCAGGGATGGTATATGAATCATATGAGATGATTTTTAAATATTCCAGGGTTTCTATACATTGAATGAAGTTCTTGGACTCAATATTTTATGTTTTAATGGTGAAAAATTTAGGTGAATTTTTTAGAGTTTTATGATTATTAAATATTGTATCTTAATGAAGAAATATATGAATCTCAGCTATGTTTATATAATTGTTTCATTATTAGACAATTAACCATTGAGTTATTATTAATTTCATTTTATGAATATGGAGCTGAATTATTGTGGTAGTGTAATGTATTTTAATTACTCAAAAATAATTCTACATTAGTTTTATGTTCTTTATAAATTATACTAAATAGTTTTATACAGGTCAAATTATTGTTGTAAGTTCATTAATTTGTTTTATGATGAATTAAAATGGTTGATATTTCTTGGATATGAGTCAAGAAGTATGGAGTTGAGTTCGGGAAATTTTTTGCTTCATATTTTTAAAAATTTAACAAATTACTTGATATACTAGAATAAAGTTATCTAAAATAAGAATAACTAATCAGGATTAAGAATAAATCCACAATTAGAAATTGAGTGTACATTTTATTTAAACTTTAAAATGTTTCTTTCATAATGGTTTTATATGGCATTAGGGGGTTATAGGAAGCTTAATTGCATCATGAGGATTCATTGTGTGGAGTTCATATGCTTCATTGCATCAAAATAATACATTAGGAGGTGTTTATAGACTACAATGAATCATGGAAAGTCACTGTATAATGATTTTATATTGTAACGATGTTATGTAAGATTAGTATTATCTTCTGTAAGAATAACTATGTTATTCAATAAAATATCTCTAGTTTTTTAAAAGGTATTTAAGACTAACCTAAAGCTACATAAGAATATCCAACTTTTGAATTAATCCATGAAAGAGTAATTGAGATATATGCAAGAGTATTCAGGTATTGTGTAAGAATATATTTGAGGACCCTAAGGTTATTTATGAGTAAACTATTCTCAAAAGAGAATAACTATAATGCTATATGAGATTAAATTAAAGTATTCAAAACCATTTTATCATATTTCTGTGGTCACGTAAGATTAAAAACATGTTTCCAGAGGAGTTATAAGATCAAAATAAGAAGATAGTCGTTTTATTTAATATAGAAACAATATTATGATTATGGTTAATTTGTGATTAAATCCATGATATGTGGAGGATTAAATGAGGAAGGTCATGAGAATATCGTTAATCAATATTGGAGGAGGTTTGGAATACTTAAATGTATTTCATTATTTACAATCACTGTGACCACATTTGTAATATTAATATAAATAATTTTCATGTCTTATTGACAGTCATTAATTATATTTTATACAGAAATATTCATTATAATAATATTTGGTAATTTTTATGTCGAAAGAAAAAAAGATTTATTTCGAACCAAATTGGGTTTTTATGCATTATATAGCCTTATTTAAAATATTGATTTTAAAATAATAGAATTTTATATTTTCAAAATAATCATCATTATTGGATTAATTATATAAAAAATAGATGTGAATGATTTTTTGAGAATATTCTAAATTTTTTTATTTTTAATGAATAGTGAAAACAATGATTTTTATTTAAAACTATATTTTCATTTGAAGTGTTTAAAAATACACATTATATTTTTATTTAGTTATAAAATATAATCAGTTTATTTTTGTTAAACATGATCCAATATTTTTAACCAATATTATCCTTGAATTTAGTATAAATATATTTTTATACTTAAAATAAATTTTCATGAAAATAAAATTTTCATTACATTTTTTCTTGTGAAATTTTATATTAAAATTTTACACTTCCATGAATTGATGTTTAAAACAGGGATTTTATTTATTTATTTTAATAACTAATATTAGGTAATAATGTAAACTAATTTTTTTTGTCACAATGAATAATAAAAACAGTAAAAATATATTACCATGGTTTAGGTTAAAATAGGTTTACTAGGGAGTTAAACGAAAGTGATAATGGCTAAAATAACTTAAAAACAAGTATAAATTCTATATTTTACATATTATAACCCTATATCATACCATGTTATAAAATGTTTCATTTTGTTTCTATTTTTCTTGATTAATACATTAATATATTTTAATCTTTTAAAAAAATACAAGTGTGTCCTCTCTATCACTTATAAAAGGAAACCCCCTATCCTCTCCTCTCCACAAGTAAATAAAATTTTAGTTTATATAATCCCTACCAAAATCCATTACTAACTTCACTCTCCATGTTCTATAGGTAATATTTTTAACATAAAAACATCCTATGAAGGATTTAGTTACAAACCTAAAGAGGTTGTCTGAAGAAGAGGTATATTTCTTAACTAGGAATTTTCTTTTTATTTAATAATCTACATCATTGAGATAATATTAAATTATTAATATATATTAAAAATAATTTATTTCAAATATTATGTTTTTATTATTAAAATGTCATAACCTATATCCATGTCTTCTTCCATCAAATGGGAAACAAAACCATTATTCATGTGTACAACAGAATACCGCCTCTCACAGTGGACTACCACCATCAAAATTAGTTATAATGATAAAATAAATATGTGTGTGTATATATATTATATTTATGAAGTAATTATCATTATATAATTATTATATATCATTAATTTTTTCATTATTCCATCCATTTAAAAATGATAATGTCGTTCATGCATACGTGTGAATTACTACCTCCCGAAAGTGAGGTGATCATTTTTTCATCCTCGTGTCAAATAAAATGTATATATATGTTAATTCAAATAGGTAATATAATATTTATGATATAAATGACAATATGGAAAGGTAAAATAAAACTTAACTTCTTTCCCTAATTCGATTTTCAAAATGCAAATGTTACACTTGTGTGAGTATGGTCAACCGTCTCCATGATTGAACATAATTAAAATTTCATAATCATATTTCATGGTTGGATTTAAAATTATAATTAACATATAAAAATTATAGTTTTTCCTGATAATTGTTTTGGATATGATGGAATAATGACCAGTTTTTACCAAAATCAACATATCAAATTTTTTTTGAAAATATGGACCAAACATCCACAAAAACCCATAATGTGGGCATAACCTATTAACTAAATAAATATATCATGAAAAGAAAAGAAATAAATGGTTTAATAATAAGGGATCAAAAAAAGATAAATGGCCTTATGAAATTTTATAATGGGTAAAATTTTAGTATATAGGAGATAATGATTGTATGTGAAAAGTCAGACTCAAGGTAAGAGACACTTTACCTTAAAAAACACTTTTTTTAATGTTTTAAATATTCATCTTCTAAATATTTATCATAAATTTCCATATTCATAAAATTATTAGTGTATTTATTTGAAAATAAATTAATTATAAAACACATTTTATATCACTTTAATTTTCTTTCAATGGTTTTCAAAATGAATATTTTAATTTATTTTATAGATACATTTTTACAATAAGGAAAAAAGATCATTTTATTTTCACATATATAGTTCAATGATATTCATACCTCCATTATCTTTATTTTATTTTTGTATTAATTTGAATTATTTTATGTTTTCATAAAATAAATACGTGCCATCTTTAATAGACCAGACCTCTCCGGCCCATTCCTTTGTCTAAAAGATGGTCATAAAGTGTTCTAGAGGGTAGAATGTAATTTTCCCACACTTTTCATAATTTTGTGACTACATGCCGTGTAGTGTGAGTACACGCCATGTACCATCTTTCTGAGTGTACACCGTTTTGAAGCCATGACTTTGCCGCATGAAATAAATAAGTAAACGCCGTGTATCCCATACAACATGCCTTGTAATTTCTCCCCACGTACGCGTTACCCTCAAACAGTGTGTAGAACAGTCAACAGTCGTGTGCCACGTTGAATTTCATGTTGTAAGCCGCGTGGAAACCATGTGGAATGGTTGAGTACACACCGTGTACTAGGAATTACATGCCGTGTACTTTAGTTTTTCTCAACTATAAAAGTAGGGGGCCTCTCCTCCTTTTCAGATCATTCCTCGCCTCCCCTTTCCTTTGAGCAGAGCCCTCCCAAGAGACTCCAAATCTCCTTTCTTCCATAAATTCTTCATTCGATATCTAATTTAAGACCCGTTAGCGGCCATGAGATCGTAACGACGAGGTAGAACTTCTGAAATTGGATCTGTTTTTTTCCCTTCAGTCTTTCCTTCCAGCTTCCACCCAAGGAGGTTTTTTCCGGGTTTTGACAGAAGCGACGGACTTCAACGAACGTCTTCTAAAGTAGATTTGGGGGAGCATGATGATCAAAACCTGTTAGGGTAGGGATCTTACCTTCATCTCTCAAATTTGTGCATCATGTGTGATGGGTGTCCTATTTCATTCACGAGACATAGTTGAACTAGTTTAATGAAGAAAATAATTGGCTTAATGAATGGGGATGTGAAAGTTGTTATGTTTATATTTTTTATCCTATTATTCTGTTGTGAATTGAATATGCTTATGCCTACTAAAAATCACGGTCGTTGGGGGCCTTTTATTGCACAATTAAATGTTTCCCTATCATTCTAGACCGTTTTGTGGGTGGAAACTTTGTGGAATATGGAAATTGGTTAATCACGTAAAGTTGGATGATTAAATGAATATCCTGAACACTTGTGTGATCACGCCGGTTAAAAAAATGGAATAATGAACATGTGGGTGTGGGTTTGGTTGTGTGGTGTGTGAGAGAGGGGGGGGGGGGGGGGTGAGGTGAATCCTTGGTCATTACGAATAGGATGGGAAGAGGGGTTGCGGTAAATGATATTAAAGGGGAAATGATGTGGCACGTGCCTAGTTTTGTGATACTGTTGTGGAGATGTGGTTTAGTGGCAGCAAGGCTGCAGTAATGGGTTGTGATATTAAAAGAAAGTGGAAAGTTGATAAATGAACCGTGGGGAACAATAACGAATTAAAGGCGGGAACAATCAATGGGGATTGATTGATGATAAAAAGGTTGGTTTTGTGTTTCTTTTGTTTTATCTAACTTGATTTGTGGTTGGCCGGGTTTTTCTAAGAAACTCTTGTTCTGGTTTGATAATTTCCCAGTGTTTAAGGAACTAATAAACTAATATTGCTGAAACATGAAAACCTAAATGGGTTTTGGATTGTTTGTTGTATGCACACTTCATAGTAGCAGTGCCGAGTCACGTGCTCGGTTTCTCTATTTAGAGGTCATAGGTTAGGCTGTGTGTTTTGTATTCATATATGTATCTATATCTTAGTGTTTTGTCTCACCCCACCCATGTTGAGAACCTAGTGCCGAACACTCCCATTTCATGGGAGAGGGTGTTTTCCCCTTTGTTACCAGCTCCTTCCTGCTCCTTCTTCCATAGGCTGTGATGGCTTGAGGCGACCTTACACCTAAGACTTTTCAGGTAGGTTTCGATTTGTGTGTTTTTAGTCCAAGACTCTTCGGGCAGGTTTACTATTCCCAAGAATCTTTGGGATGAGGCCCAGGTGTGTTCGGGTGGGGATGTGATAGTGGTTTGTGGGGCCCAGGTGTGTGCGAGAAGGGATTTGTGGTTTGTGAGGCCCAGGTGTGTGTGGGCGGGATATGTGGTATGTGAGGCATAGGTGTGTGCAGGCAGGAAGACTGTGGTAGCGTCAGGACAGTCGCCGTTAGGAATAGCAGCTAGCTAGTGGGGGAAATGGTGTGGGGTACCCAATACTCTTGTTTTTATATACTAATACCTGTTGTTTTGTGTTTTTGGTGAGCATGGCGGGTGAGGTTGGGTGGATAGAATTCCTTGCTAGGTTTTGGTTTCTTCTATTGTTCTCATGGGAGATTAGGATGTCTCCCCACATGTGCATGAGATATTTAGGTTTCCCTACTGAGTATACTTGTATGATCACCCTAAGTTTACATTCAGGTTTCCAGGTGGACTACTAGGGCCGTCTGGGACCCTACTAGTCAGACAGTTGGAGTTTTTGCAGTTTTTTGTACTCTTGTTTCTTTTTGGTATTGTAATTTTGAGTTTTCTTGTACTTGTACTTTTTTTAGAATTATTTAAACATGCATGTGGGATTGGTTTGGGTTCTATTTCATTTACATGTTCCTTTTTCATTTGGTGTTTGACTTATCCTATTTCTCTGTCTTAAATAATAAAAAGGGTAATGCCTCCCATATTTGTGAAAGATCATACCCTTGGTGCTAGTCGCCACTCCGGGGACTACTGGATGCAGGACTCAGGGGTCATTATATCCCTTTCACCATTGCCAGCTCAGGAGGGGAATCTTTGGTGAGAGGGGGTTGTGACAGAATGGTATCAGAGGAGATGGTTGAGAGATAAGATGAAGTCTGGAGTTAGGAAAATTAAGAATTGCACGGGACGGTAGGGAAACCGTGTTAGGTGATCTTGGTACGTGACATAGTCCAGGGAAGACCGGCTTGGGCACAAGATTTTATGGCCCCCCGTGATCTGATGCAAGGACTCTGAGCCTACCAAACAACCCAGTGAGACTACATTGATTGTAGGGTAAAGACCCTAGGGAAGGTACATGCATCATCCTGTTTGTGTTTTACATGATTTGGGCGTTCTGGGAAAGAAATTGAAATAAAATGATAAAATGAAACATTGAGAAAATTTCCTTGCTACTTGGGATTAGGCGTTCCTTTTTTACCGAACAACTATAGAACCTGGACGTTGTCCCTGGGTGACTCAGACAGTCGAATCCCAGCAGATTCAGGCAGTTGATCAATCGAGGATTGACCAAGAGGAGGAAGATGATCAGTGACAGAAGACTCGCTATTATTTCCAGCGACAAAACCTCAACAAGTACGAGGGTATTACTTCAGATATGGAGACAGAGTGGTGGCTTGAAGAGCTAGGGATCATTTTTACTTTGAGCCGTGCTCCGAGGGAGTACTGGGTTCCCCTAGAAATCAGTCAGCTGAGAGGTGTGGTGCGTCAATGGTGGACACTCTACCTCGGGGAGAGGTCAGAGGCAGATGTTCCATGGGCAGACTTTGAGAACGTGTTCCAGGAGGAATTCCTTTCTTCCATGATCAAGGCAGAGAAGCGGCAGGAGTTACTGTCCCTCCAGCAGGGGAATATGTTTGTACGAGAATTAGGGATCAAGTTCAAGAGTCTCCTACGCTTTGCTCCGGATCTCTTTCTGGATGAAGAGTCTCAGGTGAGACGTTTGGAGGAGGCGATTCGTCCTTCGCTCCAGTATGCTGTCACCCCCTTCACCCTTCTGACGTACATGGCCGTACAGAAGAAGGTACAACTTGTAGAGAGGATGAACTCGCAGGGAGGTGCACCACAAGAGGGGATCCAGCTGGGTTCGTCTTAGGGGAAGATAGTCAGTGTCATTTCTCCTGCGATAGGACCTTCCAGATTCAAGCCAATAGGGAGTAGGCCCCAGAAGTTCCAGTTCAGATCTTCGGGTCCTCATCCCTTTTTCATGAGCCCAGGTCCGAAGTGTTTATCTTACGGAGTTCTCAGGAACATTCAGAGTCGGTGCCCAACCCGAGATCATTACGGTGGAGGTGGGAAGGTTCAGCGCCCACCTCAGCAGCACCAGTTGCCGGCGAGGCCCTTCCAGCAGCTGCAGGACCCTACTCCTCTGAGGGAAGACTTTGCAGGAGGAGGCCGACCTCAAGGTGATCCTCAGGGACCTCGACCAGGGCATGGTCGGGGAGGTGGTCAACATCAGAGAGGCATAAGAGTTGGGCGTGGATAGTTGTACACAACAGAGTTGGCAAATCTGGCATGACCAGAGGTGGTGCGAGGTACGATTTGTTTGTTCAGCACTCTCATTTCTGCTTTGTTCAATTCAAGAGCTTCGCACTCCTTTGTTGCACCTGGTCTGGCTCATTCTTTGGGTCTATACGTAGACAGACTTTCCGTACCCCTGGTGCTGAGTACACCAATTGGAGGTCAGACCAGCATATCTTGTGTTTTCCGGGGATGTGCGCTGACATTGGGACACCATCGATCTAGTGGGGATCTTATTTTTCTACAGATGCAGCCATATGATGTCATCCTAGGCATCGACAGGCTGTTTTCTATTAGTGTCGTTATCGAATGCTTTCAAAGAAGAGTCGTGTTCTCCGAAGTGGATGTGCAGCATGTAGCTTTTTTTGGTGAGAGGAGCTATCAGCTGGGAAGCTGGCATGTGAAGCCTCTCCCTTCTTTGTTAGGCGGGTTATCAGTGGTTTTAGCTGATATAGAGACTATGGATGTTCTAGAGGTTGTTGGGGAGTTCCTCGATGTTTTTCCTGAGGAGTTTGTGACTCTATCCCCCCTAATGTGACGTTGAGTTCGGGATAGACTTACAGCCTGGTGCTCGTCCGATTTCAATGTCCCCTTATCGGATGGAACCTTCAGAGTTGCGGGAGTTGTGGATTCAGATTGAAGATCTGATGGATAAGGGTTTTGTTTGACCCAGCGTGTCGCCATGGGGTGCCCCAGTTTTGTTCTTGAAGAAGGAAGATGGTGGTATGAGGCTATGCATAGACTACCGAAGGTTGAATCAGGTAACAGTCAAGAACTGTTACCCCCTTCCAAGGATTGATGATCTCTTCGACCAGCTGAGGGGAGCAGGTTGGTTTTCTAAGATTGATCTATGATCTGGATATCATCAGCTAAGGGTAAAGGCTAGTGACATCTCGAAGACGAAATTCTGGTGTAGGTATGAGCACTTCGAGTTTGTAGTGATTCCATTTGGAGTTATGAATGCACCAGTTGTGTTTATGGGGCTTATGAACTTTGTCTTCCAAGAGTTTCTGGACAGGTTCGTCGTTGTGTTTATCGATGACATCCTGATCTACTCAAGATCAGAGGAGGAGCACGTTGAGCATCTCAGGTCAGTCTTGGAAGTCCTTCGACACCACCAGCTTTATGGGAAACTGTCGAAGTGTAAGATCTTGACGCAATAATTACACTTCCTTGGGCATTTGGTGTCTCAACAGGGAGTGTCATTGGACCCGTCGAAGGTGGATGCAATTGTTTCTTGGGCGACACCCAAGAGCATGGTAGAAGTTCATAGTTTCCTGGGGTTGGCAGGTTATTACCAGAGGTTCGTTTCAGACTTCTCTTGAGTTGCTGCTCCATTGAAAACTTTTACTAGTAAGGACCAAGTCTTCTTATGGAGAGAGAAGTGCTAGAAAGCTTTTGACTACCTGAAGGAGAATTTGGTCAGTGCTCCAATACTCAGATTTCTAGAGGAAGGGTTATTGGATGAGGTGTTTTGTGATGCTTCTAGACTTGGTTTGGGGTGCGTACTAATTAATAAGAATGGTATGATCTGTTATGGGTCTAGGCAGTTGCGCCCTCATGAGCATAACTATGACACCCATGACCTAGATCTTGCAGCAGTAGTGTTCGCACTGATGTTGTGGTGACATTACCTCTTTAGGGAGAACTTGGTGGTCTTCTCAGATCACAAGAACTTACGTTATATCTTCTCCCAGCATTAACTGAACTTACGGCAGCTGAGATGGGTTGAGTTTCTCCAAGACTATGACTTCGAGATCACTTACACTGAAGGTAAGGGAAACGTTGTGCCTGATGCCATGAGTAGGAAGTCAACTAATGAAGTGGTTCCAGAATCTGCTGATGCTTGGAAAGCAATGGGAGACTTGGATGCCTTGCACTTGGATGAAAGGGTAGAGGGTGTTAGATGTTATTTGTTTTAGATGATGGTGCATTCCTCCTTGTTGCAGCAGGTGGAAGAGTATCAGTGGGGAGACTCCGAGGCAGAAGTAATGTGGGATCGTATCGATCAAGGAAATGCTCCAGAAGGATGGTCAGAGGACAGCCGACATCAAATTCTTTTTCATGGAAGGATGTTTGTTCCGGAGGTGATGCGTGAGTGAGTTCTTCGTGAGTTCCATAGCTTAGACTTGGCGGTACATCCAAGAGTTTCAAAAATGTACCGAGGCCTGAGGGAACAGTTTTGGTGGCCCGGGGTGAAACGGGCAGTGGCGGAGTTTGTGACTAAGTGCCTAGTGTGTTAGCAATGAAAGGCTGAACACCGTGTTCCCAGTGGTTTGTTGCATCCTTTAGATGTCCCCGAGTGGAAGTGGGATGACATCTCAATGGACTTCATCACAGGACTACCCAGAGCTCATGGTGGTTATGATGCTATCTAGGTAGTGGCGGATCGACTGACGAAATCAGCTCACTTCTTAGCAATTAAGGATTCAGGCCCAGTGAGTACCTTATCAAAGAGGTACGTAGACGAGGTGGTGTGTTTGAATGGAGTTTCGAAGACTATAATCTCAGATCGGGATACCCAGTTTACCTCACGAGTTTGGAGGGGGTTACAACATGCTTTTGGCACCCAGCTATGCCTTAGCACTGCTTTCCACCCCCAGACTGATAGGCAGACAGAGTGGACTATCTAGACGTTGGAGGAATTTCTGCGAGCATGCGTTCTAGATTTCGAAAGATCATGGGTGTGGCGCTTTCCATTAGTAGAGTTTTCCTACAACTACAGCTTCTACTCTACTATTAGAATTACACCGTTTGAGGATTTGAATGAAATACCATGTCGTTCACCCATTTGATGGGCGTAGGTTGGTGAGACATGTTCCCTTAGGCCAGAGGTAGTATAGAGCACCATAGAAAAGTTCAGCTTGTGCGTGAGAGGATGAAAGTGGCTCAGGACCGACAAAAGTCTTATGCTAATCGTCGGAGGATGACCTTGGAGTTTGAGGTGGGAGATCATGTGCTCTTGAAGGTTTCCCCTCGACGGGGGCAGCGGAGGTTCGGGAAGGGGAGTAAGCTCTCTCCTAGGTTCAACGTACCATTCTAGGTGCTGAGGCGAGTCGGCGAGGTGTCATATCAGCTGGCCCTGCCACCTTAGTTAGAGAAGTTTCATGACCTCTTCCACATCTCCCAGCTTCGTCGGTACTTACACGATGACTCTCACGTTATCGACTGGGGAGAGTTAGAAATGGGGGACGAGTCAACCTTCAAGGAACGACCAGTCAGAATCGAGGATTGTTAAGAGAATGTGATCCGTGTACGAACCATTGCCTTGGTTCATGTGTTGTGGAGGCATGGAAACCTCGAGGAGAGCACTTGGGAGTGGGAGGCTCATATGCATGCTCAGTACCCAGAGTTGTTTTGACTTGTGTTTTTATTTGTTCTTCAGAACTTTTTTTTTGATGTTATACTCCATACCTTTGATATATTGAATTCTAGGATTATTGGTTGTGAGACATTTTGTTTCCTTGTTCTCTAGAAGCGTGTAACATGTACGGATGCGTGGGGAAAGGGAAGAACATGATATTTAATCGAGACGAATTAATAAGGATGTGATTGAACCAGTGTGGTAGAGTCAGTGCTGCCTAAAGAGGATAATTTCTCAACATGGGAGAAGGAATTACCCAAGCCATGTGTTCGGGTGGTGTGTTGGTTGTACGGTGTTGGGGGCAGTGTAAGTTGGAAAAATCCTAATATATGGAAGTGGGATGACCCAATTCTTAATCGAGACACATTAATGCAGATGTGATTAAACTCGTGCAGGTGATTCAGTGCCGCCTAAAGCAGATAATATCTTGACATAGGAGATGGAATACATAACACATATGATTAGGGTTGTTGGTTGGGTTCTAGTTATAATGAGATCCCTAAGAGGAATCTTGTTGGGTTCCTCTTGGTCGGTTTTTGAATTATCAGGGATGAGAATGTTTTAAGAGGTATCTGGTGTAATGTCCTAGACCTCTCCGGCCCATTCCTTTGTCAAAAAAAGGTCATAAAGTGTTCTGGAGGGAAGAATAGACTTTTCCCACACTTTTCTGAATTTTGTGTCTACACTCCGTGCAGTGTGAGTAAACGCCATGTACCACCTTACCGAGTGTACCCCGTGTTGGAGACCTGTCCTTTCTGCGTGAAATAAATAATTACACGCCGTGTATCCCATCCTACATGCCATGTAGTTTCACCCTGCATATGCGTTACCCTCAAACCATATATTGACCAGTCAATGTCTGTGTGCCACGTTGAATGCCATGTTGGAAGCCGCGTGGTGACCATGTGGAATGGCCGAGTACACGCCGTGTACTAGGAAGTACATGCTGTGTACTTTAGTTTTTCTCGCCTATAAAAAGAGGGGGCCTCTCATCCTTTTCAGATCATTCCCCGCCTCCCCTTTCCTTCGAGCAGAGCCCTCCCAAGAGACTCCATAGCTCTTTCTTCCATAACTTCTTTGTCCGAGCTCCGATTTATGATCCTTCAGTGGCCATGAGATCGTAACGATAAGGTGTAACTTCTGAGCTTGGATCTTTTGTTTTCCCTTCAGCCTTTCCTTCCTAGAATCCACCAGAGGAGGTTTTTTCCAGGTTTTGACAAAAGCAATGGACACCGACAGACATCTTCTAAAGTTGATCTAGGGGAGCGTTGTGATCAGAACTTGTTGAGGTAGGGATCTTACCTTCGTCTCTCAAATTTTTTCATCATGCGGGATGGGTGTCCTCTTGCTTTCACAAGACATAGTTGAACCAGTTTAATGAATATAATAATTGGCTTAAAGAATGGGGATGTTAATGTTGTTAGGTTTATCTTTGTTTATCATATTGTTGTGTTGTGAATTGAATAGGATTATGCCTACTGAAAATCACAGTCGTTGGGGGACTTTTCTTGCGCAATTAAATGTTTCAATATCTTTCTAGACAGTTTTGTGGGTGGAAACTTTATGGAATAAGGAAATTGGTTAATCACATAAAGTTGGCTGATTAAATGAATATCTCGAACCCTTGTGTGATCACCGCAGTTGAAAAAAATGCAATAATGAACATGTGGGTGTTGGTTTGGTTATGTGGTGTGTGAGAAGGGGGGGGGGGGGGTTAATCCTGAGTCATTATGAATAGGATGGAAAGCGGGGCTGCGGTAAATGATATTAAAGGGGAAATGATGTGGCACAAGCCTAGTTTTGTGATACGGTTGTGGAGATGTGATTTAGTGGAAGCAGGGCTGCAGTAATGGGTTGTGATTTTAAAATAAAACGGAAAGTTGATAAATGAACTGTGGGGAACGATAATTAATTAAATGCGGGAACAATCAATGGGGATTGATTGATGATAAAAAGGATGGTTTTGTGTTGCTTGTGTTTTATCTAACTTGATTTGTGGTTGGCATGGGTTTTCTACGAAATGCTTGATCTGGTTTTATAATTTCCCAGTGGTTAAGGAACTAATAAACTAATATTATTGAAACATGAAAACCAAAATGGGGTTGGGGTTGATTGTTGTATGCATGATTCTTAGTATCAGTGCCGAAGCACGTTCTCAGTTTCTCTGTTTAGAGGCCAGAGGTTGGGTTGTGTGTTTCGTATACATATATGTATATGTATCTTTGTGTTTTGTCGAACCCCACCCATGTTGAGGACCTAGTTCCGAAAACTCCCATTTCAAGGGAGAGGGTGTTTTCCCCTCAGTTATTAGCTTCTTCCTACTCCTTCTTCCATAGGATGTGATGGATTGAGGTGAACTTACACCTAAGACTCTTCAGGTAGGTTTTGATTGGTGTGTTTTTTTTCCAAGACACTTTGGGTAGGTTTACTATTCCCAAGAATCTTTGGGATGAGGACCAGGTGTGTTCGGGTAGGGATGTGATTGTGGTTTGTGAGGCCCAGGTGTGTGCGGGCGGGATTTGCGGTTTGTGAGGCCCATGTGTGTGTGGGTGGGATATGTGGTCTGCGAGGCCTAGGTGTGTGCGGGCAGGAATAGTGTGGTAGCATCAGGACGTTCTCCCTAAGGAAGAGCAGCTAGCTAGTGGGGGAAATGGTCCGAGGTATCCAATACTCTTGTTCTTATATACTACTACCTGTTTTTTTGTGTTTTTGGTGAGCATGGATGGTGAGGTTGAGTGGATAGAATTCTTTGCTAGGTTTTGGTTTCTTCTGTTGTTCTCACTGGACATTAGGATGTCTCCCCACCTGTACATGAGAGCTTTAGGTTTCCCTACTAAGTATACTTGTATTCTCACCCTACGTTTAATTTCAAGTTTCCTGGAGGACTACTAGGGCCGTGTGGGACCCTAAGAGTCAGACAGTTGGAGTTGTTGCAGTTTTATATACTCTTGATTATTTTTGGTATTGTACTTTTGAGTTTTCTTGTACTTGTAATTTGTTTCAGAATTGTTTAAACATGCATGTGGGATTGGTTTGGGTTCTTTTTCATTTACATGTTCCTTTTTCTTTTGGTGTTTGACTCATCCTATTTCATGATCCTAAATAATAAAAAGGTTAATGCCTCCCATATTTGTGAAAACATATACCCTTGGTGCTAGTCGCCACTCCGGGGCCTACTGCAGGTGGGACTCGGGGGTCATTATCTCCATTTCACCATTGCCAACTCAGGAGGGGCATCTTTGGTGGGAGGGGGTTGTGACACCATCCCATTTTTTTATGTATTTTAAAAAATGGTTTGAAATGGAAAGAATGTTTCGATATCTATAAATGTATTTCTTATCGGAGAAAATAATAGTTTTATAAACATGAAGATTGAAATTCAATATTTTATGTGTTAAGAACAAGTTATAGTTCTTGGGAATTGTATATTATGTTGGGTTGAGATTAATATATATCATAATAATGGTTTATCCTGATATAAATTTCTAATACATTAATTAAAATGATTAAGTTAACCAATTTGGTCTCTCCTAATAGATTATTAAAATTTACTTGTTAGATTATTTCATTTATAAGAATAATTATTTTAGTTATATGAAAATTAAATATCAAATTTCTTACAATATTATATATGATTTTTTTGAGTTTTTATAAAAATATTATCATTTAAGAAGGTAATATAATGAGATTATGTTCAAAGTAAATCATATTACTCTTATTACGGATGAAATGTTTATCTTTGAGAAATAGTTTTCCTAAATTTTTCAAGATTACATAGAAACATTCCAGAGTGTTATTTTTTCTTTATATATTTATTATAAAATGTTTTAGGAAATTTTCAAGAAGTGAAGTTTAGTTATAGGTTCATAAAATGAATATTTGGCCCTCAAAGATTATTTAAAAAATGAAAAAATTTATATGTTTTCATAGACTCATGATTTTCTTTAATTCTTTTTATATGTCCCTTGCTGATATGTTTTACTCATCCCATGTTTTAAAATTATTTTTAAAAGGGTTTAAGGATTATTAAGGACAAAGATGAGGTCAAGATAAAAATTGTGATGATATATCATCAATATAACACTTTTTGCATCTTAAAATTATTATATTGTGTGAAAAATATATACTGAATGGATGTTTCCACTTTGTTATGTAATATTTATTTATATAATGCAAATAACCCAATTCTCTAGAAATCTAAACCAAAATAATCTTTTGGAATCCATGAAAATGAATTATTTTATAAGGATTCAATTTTATAGATTTATAAATGTTGGGTTCTTGTAGTGTCTATCATAGGAATGGTTTAGATAATATTAGAGTTTAGGATAATGTATGTTAGTAACCAGAAGAGATTATAATATATGGATATCATGATAGAAACTTTTAATATTACCATGTTTCTTCATCTAAAAAGTGTCTATCCAGAATGATATTGTGCGGAGGAAACAAGGAAGATAAATTTGGAAGGAACTAAGAAAAAAATATCCTTCCAAATCAGTAACATTTAATGATAAGAATTGGATAAGAGAGGTTTTTTATTTTAATAGATCAGTTGATGTAGGATATAAATGGTTGTCGAATCTGTGATAGATATAAACTAGATATACTATAGAAAAATATTTTGATAGTGAATCATTATATAAGACATCACCCTGTTGTATTAAGTGGATGTATTGAATCATTGGTAGCTATGGGATGGATTATCAATTTAATTGCCCAGACCCCTCCGATCAATTCCTCTGTTGAAATCGATGTGGTCAACACGACGCGTGTATTAATGATAATTTTTAATACTGATGATAACATAAAAAAAATATTTGTTAAATAATGATTATGATGACATAAATTATTTGATTAATTAAACTAAAAAGAAAATAATCATGATAAAATGATTTAATGGGTATTATTATTATTAATGAAGTGAAGTGGGAAGGTGTGTGACCCATTAGACGTTGATAAATGAAACATGCAGGTTATTATTAATTTAGTAATTATTGAAATTAAATTTGGATAATAATAATGGGTGTTGTGTTATTAATATTATTCATAATATTAATAATAATGAGAAATTAATGAAATGAGTCATGGTATTTATTGCAAACAAATAAATGAAGATTCACATTGGAAGCATGGTGCTGCGTTAATAAAATTAAAGGTGAGTTCTTTATTATTATTATGTTAAATACTAATAATAATGGTAGCATAAAAATATGTTGGGTTTATTAAATTGAATGGTTTTAATTTAATAAAAGTGGTTTCAATTTAATTAGTGTGAAATAAAAAATAAATAGAAATAAATAAATAAATTGACAGATGATACGCAACATTGACATGGCATGGTCAGATTCAGATATCCAACGAGGTGGTCTAACGTGGTCAATGCGATGAGCATAAATATTATCATTATTGAAAATAATAACGGTGATGAGTTAATAAAATAAGTTGATGAATTGTTATTATTATTGAAAAACAATAAATAACAATGATGGCGTAAAACTATGTGTGAGAGGTTAATGAAATTAAATGTATTAAAAAGGGGTTGAATATGTAAGTTATATTAATTTTGTTTTGTCATTGAATTCAATTAAATTAAATGTTTTTGAGTTTCATGGAATTTTTTTAGTTTAATATGAGAATAATTATTGTAATCTAATTTAATGGGATTAAATTAGATCATTAATGATGGGTGTTATTAATATTAATTTTATTAATAATGATATTGAAGTGAGATTGGATAGAGATTACAAAGTGATGGAATAATAAAGAAAATAATAATAAAAACCAAAAAAGAATTGAATTAATGGAGTCAAAGAAAAGGTGGTGCCACTTTTGTTTGGGGCATGATGGAACTTGGAGAAGAAAGGAGACTAGAGAGAGAAACAAAAAAAAAAGAATAAGAGAAATAAAATTAAAAGACAAATAAATGAAAAAGGAGGAATTGGTGTTTAATTCTAGCACCCAAGAAGACACCAAATCGTGATTTCATTTGGAGTTATGAAAAATAAATAAATAATTTAATAATAATAATAATAAAATATTGTTATTATTAATTTTTATGATAAAACACCTATTTGTCCGCAACTTCTTCGTGTGACCTCGGATTCATGAACCGTCAGCGACAGTGTGACCCTAACTACGAGACGGAAATTATGAGTCCAATATTGGATGTCTTTTTCGGGTTTTCAGACCGTTTACCTGAAATTCTTGTGAATTAATAGATTTAATAATATTATTAAATCTTCGACCCTCCATAACTCTCGCGTGCGACATCCGATTAACTTCTCGTAAGTGGTGATGTGATCCTGTCATTAATACGATCAATTAAAGTCTATTGTTTCATATTAAATTATGAATCATGTCTTAGGTCAATTAAAAACCTATTATTAATTGAAGTTATTATTATCATTAAACGCATGGAAATCGCGTAATGTGTCATGTGTTGACCAGTCAAACAACATAACAGTTGTACGGTCACGTCATGTATTCATTAATACACACTGCGTACTGTTTTACCTTTTCGTTTCCTATATAAGAGAGGGTCACATGTTATTTATGGACCTCTCTTATTCTCCGCACGGCGACGCTCCCGGATGACCTAGAAACCTTCCTCCTAACTCCATCATCTAGACTCCGATCGCCGATCTGTCAATAACTACGAGATCATGTTAGTGAGGAGAACATCATACACCCTATTCTGCTCCCTCTTCTTTGAACTCCCCTCCACAGTTTCCAACCGAGGATACTGCTGATAAGTAATGGGAACGACGGTCTTTGACAAAGGACTCTAAAATGGTTTGTTAAACCTCTGTTCTTGTATTCTCTTTCTGATCCTACTTCTACTGTTTTCCTTCCGTTCTACGACATGTGATCTCTGTGTTGAGGGAGTTTATTGTGTTTTTGATTCGGTGGGGCCGCGACGTCCTTGGTGGGTGCATTCGTTCTTAGATAATCCTTGTGATCATGGTGGTCGTGTTCGTAGAAGGACATAAGAACCTGTTAAGGTAGGGATCTTACCTTCGTCTCTCTAAATTGTGCATCATGTAGGGTGGTTGTCCTCTTGTTTACATGAAACACATTTGAACCAGTTTAATAAAGATAATAACTGGCTTATATAACGGGGATGGGATGTTTGTGAATGCAGTTACATTATTTATATATTGTGATATTATGTTGAGAATTGAATGAGCTTCTGCCTATTGAAAATCATGGTTGTTGGAGGCCTTTTCTTACGCAATTAAATATTTCCCTCTCCTTCTGGATTTTCTTATGGATGAAATTTTTTATGGAATGTGGAAATTGGTTAATCACGTAAATTTGGCTGATTAAATACCTGGAACCCTTGTGTGATCACCTCGGTTGAACAAACTGAAATAATAAACATGTGGGTGCTGGTTAGGGCTTATTTATGTGAAGGGGGTGTTTTGTGGGTTGTTGTGGATCGGGTGAGCAGCGAGGCTGTAGTTGGCTTGGTTGTGGGTTGGTGTGAATGCTATGTTGGTGATGGGTGGTGGGGCTGCGATAAATGGTATCAAAGGGATGATGATGTATGAGTTTCATTGTGATTGTGGTTATGGTGGTTGGTAGTGGGGCTGCAGGGATGGGTTTGAATGTGAACGAACTATGGGTTGTGAATAATAAATAAAAGTGGAAGAGTTAATGAATGGTGGGGTATGGTAATGGAGTAGGAATAATAATCAGTGGGGTTGGTTGGTTAATAAGAAGGGACTTGTTTGTGTTTCTTGTGTTTTCCATACTTTATTTTCGGGTGGCAGGGATATGTTTTATGAACGCTTGATCAAATTTGGTTGTTGATAGTTTCCAAGTAGTTAAGAAACTGATAATTAAGCTGTTGAAACATGAAAACATTAAATTGGGTTTTGGGATTGTTTTTTGTGTGCATACTCTCGAAGTAGCAGTGCCAATGTACGTGCTCAGATCTTTGTGTATAAGCCTTACAATGGGCTGAGTGGTTGTTATACTTATATAAATCTGTACGTTTTATGATTATTTATGCACCCCACCAATGTTGAGAAATTAGTGCTGAACACCCCCATTTCATGGGGGATGGTGTTTTTCCCAACACTTCTATTAGTGGCTGGTTATTAGCTCCTTTCTGATCACTTTCCCGGGTCGCCCAAGTATCTTCAGGCAAGCTGTGATGGCCTGAGTTCCATTATTAGCCCAAGAATATTCGTCCAGGGTAGTGTGGTGGTTGGCCCAGGTGTGTGCGGGAAGGTGGTTTCCCTTGTGTCTTCGGGATGAGGCCCATGTGTCTTCAGGCGTGGCCGTAGATCTTCTAGCCCAGGTGTCTTCGGGCGTGGCAGTGGTTGTTCTGGCATAGATGTTTTCAGGCATGTTTATGTGTGACATTTGTGGCCCAGGTGTTTGTGGGTGGGGTTTGGCAGTGGGACTGCGTGAGGATGTGGCCCAGGTGTGTGCGGGCGGGATGAGGTAGTGGGACTGCAGTGAGAATGGAGGGATTGGTCTGATGCGTAGGATGTCGTCAATAACCAGTGGGAAGGTGGTGCGGGGTACCCATACTTTGATAACATTACTAATACACTCTATTGACTTGTGTTACTTGGTGAGTGTGACTGGTGAGGCTGGGTGGTTAGATTCCCTGCTAGGTTTTGGTTCTTCTGTTTTCTCACGGGGCATTAGGATGTCTCCCCACTTGTGCATGAGAGCTTTAGGTTTCCCTACTGAGTATACTTGTATGCTCACCCTACATTTGATTTCAGGTTTTCAAGAGGACTATAGGGACTGTCCGGGACCTTAATAGTCAGGCAGGGGGAGTTGCTGCTATTTTCTTTTGTTGTTTTTCTTTACTTTTTGGTAAAGTACTTGGAGATTTTCTGTACTTGTAGTTTTGTTTCACTATTTTATAAAGCATGCATATGCGATTGGGTTTGGGATATTTCTATACTTGTTCCTTTTTTTATTCTTGGTTTTTGACACATCCTGTTTACCAATCTTAAATTAATAAAAAGGGTAATGCCTCCCATATTTGTGAAAAACTCATACCCTTGGTGCTAGTCGCCACTCCGGGGCCTACTGGAGGCGGGACTCAGGTGTCATTATCTCCCTTCCACCATTTCTAGCTCAGGAGGGGCATCTTTGGTGGGAGGGGGGGGGGGGGGGGGGTCATGACATAATGGTATCAGAGGCTGATGGTTGAGAGATAGGATGTAGTCTGGAGTTGGGAATAGTGAGGATTGCATGGGATGGTAGGGAAACAATGTTGGTTAATCTTGGTGTGTGACATCGGCCAGGGAAGACCGGCTAGGACACGGAATTTTAGGGCCCCCCGTGATCTGATGCAAGGACTCTGAGCCTACCGAACGACCAAGTGAGACTACATTGATTGCAGGATAGAGACCCTAGGGAAGGTACATTCACCATAATGAATGTGTTTTACTTGATTTGGGCATTCTGGGAATGAAATTGAAATAAAAAAATGATAAAATAAAACCTTGAGAA
This sequence comes from Viscum album, assembly GCA_963277665.1. Classification (NCBI taxonomy): domain Eukaryota; kingdom Viridiplantae; phylum Streptophyta; class Magnoliopsida; order Santalales; family Viscaceae; genus Viscum; species Viscum album. The sequence continues at coordinate 792,975,012 of OY728126.1, read as the reverse complement.
ATTTACTTACTACTTGGGCTTAGGCGATCCTTGTTTGCTGAACAGCTATGGCACTTGGAAGTCAACAAAGAGGTAGAGGAGTGGGACGCTGACAGTTTCATGCAACAGAAGCGGCAACCCTAGCTAGGCCAGAGATTGAGAGAGATGTTTTCGGTTTTACTTAAATGCCCTTGTTTATGTTTTGTTTAAATTCAGGAGCATCGAACTCCTTTGTTGAAACTCATTCTTGCCCATGATTTGGGCCTGGACCTTGTTTTTCATGAGTCTATAATGCTATGTAGTTTCCATTTTTTCCTTTAAATGTGTGTGAAGAGTCCTAACATGTGGGGAGAGGAGGACCTGATCCCTAATCGAGAAGCATTTATGTGGATGCGACTAAACCCGTGCAGGCGATTCAGAGCCACCTAAAGCGGATAATATCTCGACATGGGAGAAGGAATTCCTCAAGCCATGTGTTCGGGCAATTTATTGTTGTTTTGTATGGTGTTGGGAGGAGTGTAAGTTTGGAAAATCCTAATATATGGAAGTTGGAAGACCTAATTTCTAATCGAGATGCATTAATGTGGATGCGAGTAAACCCGTGCAGGCGAGTCAGTGCCGCCTAAAGCGGATAATATCTCAGTATGGGAGAAGGAATTCCTAACTCATATAATTAGGGTTGTCAGTTGTTTTCCGTTATGACGAGAGCCCTGAGAGGTATCTTGCAGGGTGGTTGTTCGAATACATTCTTTCTTCTGGGTTGGTTTTTAATTCTCAAGGACGAGAATGTTTTGAGAGGTATCTGATGTAATGGCCCGGACCCCTCCGGTCCATTCCTTTGTTGAAATTGATGTGGTCAACACGACGCGTGTTATAATGATAATTTTTAATATTGTTGATAACGTAAAAAAATATATGTTAAATAATAATAATGATGACATAAATTGTGTGATTAATTAAACTAAAAAGAAAATAATCAGGATAAAATGATTTAATGGGTGTTATTATTATTAATGATGTGAAGTGGGAAGGTGTGTGACCCATTAGACGTTGATAAATGAAACTTTTGGTTTATTATTAATTGAGTAATTATTGAAATTAAATTTGAATAATAATAATGGGTGTTGTGTTATTAATATTATTCATAATATTCATAATAATGAGAAATTAATGAAATGAGTCATGGTATTTATTGCAAACAAATAAATAAAGATGCACATTGGAAGCATGGTGGTGCATTAATAAAATTAAAGGAGAGTTATTTATTATTATTATTTTAAATAATAATAATAATGGTGGCGTAAAAATATGTTGGGTTTATTAAATTTATTGGTTTTAATTTAATAAAAGTGGTTTCAATTTAATTAGTGTGAAATAAAAATAAATAGAATTAAATAATTAAATTGACGGATGTTATGCGACATTGACGTGGCATGGTCATATTCAGATATCCAACAGAGTGGTTTAACATGGTCAATGTAATGAGCATAAATATTATCATTATTAAAAATAATAACGATGATGAGTTAATAAAATAAGTTGATGAATTTTTATTATTATGGAAAAACAACAAATAACAATGATGGCGTAAAACTATGTGTGAGAGGTTAATGAAATTAAATGTATTAAAAAGGGGTTGAATATGTATGTTATATTAATTTTGTTTTGTCATTTAATTCAATTAAATGAAATGTTTTTGAGTTGCATGGAATTGTTTTAGTTTAATATGAGAATAATTTTGGTAATCTAATTTAATGGGATTAAATTAGAACATTAATGATGGGTGCTATTAATATTAATTTTATTAATAATGACATTGAAGTGAGATTGGGGAGAGATTACAAAGTGATGGAATAATAAAGAAAATAATAATAATAACCATAAAATAATGGAATTAATGGTGTCAAATAAAAGTAGGGGCTACTTTTGTTTGGGGCATGACGGGACTTGGAGAAGAAAGGAGATTGGAGAGAGAAAAAAAAAAGATTAAGAGAAATAAAATGAAAAGACAAATAAATGAAAAAGGAGGAATTGGTGTTTAATTCTAGCACCCAAGAAGACTCCAAATCGTGATTGCCTTTGGGGTTATGAAAAATAAATAAATAATTGATTATTAATAATAATAAAATATTGTTATTATTAATTTTGATGATAAAACACCTATTTGTCCGCAACATCTTCGTGTGTCCTCGGATTCATGAACCGTCAGCAGCAGTACGACCCTAACTACGATATGGAAATTATGATTCCAATATTGGATGTATTTTTTCGGGTTTTTAGATCGGGTACCCGAAACGCTCGTGAGTTAATAGATATAATATTATTATTAAATCTTTGACCTGCCATAACTGCCGCGTGCGATGTTCGATTGACTTCTCGTCAGTGGTGATGTGGTCCTGTCATTAATATGATCAATTCATGTCTAATGTTGCATATTAAATTATGACTCATGTCTCTAGTGAATTAAAAACCTATTATTAATTGAAGTTATTATTATCATTAAACTCATGGAAACCGCGTGACGTGTCATGTGTTGACCAGTCAAACATCGTAACAGTTGTACGGTCACGTCATGTATTCATTAATACACGCTGAGTACCATTTTACCTTTTCATTTCCTATATAAGAGAGGGTCACATGTTATTTACGGACCTTTCTTCTTCTCCGCACATCGACGCTCCCAGATGACCTAGAAACCTTCCACCTAACTCCTTCATCCGGACTCCGATCGCCGATCCGTCAATGACAACGAGATCGTGTCAGTGAGGAGAACATCATACACCCTATACCGTTCCCTCTTCTTCAAACTCCCATCCATAGTTTCCAACCAAGGAGACTGCTGATAATTGACGTGAACGATGGTGTTTGACAAATGACTCTAAAAAGGTTTATTAAACCTCTGTTCTTGTATTCTCTTTCCAATCCTACTTCTTCCGTTTTCCTTCCATGCCACAGCATGTGATCTCCATGTTGAGGGAGTTTCTTGTGTTGTCAATTCAGTGGTGCTACAACGTCCTTTATGGGTGCATTCATTCTGGGATAATCCATGTGATCGTGGTGGTCGTGTTCATAGAAGGTCATCGGAACCTGTTGAGGTAGGTATCTTACCTTCATCTCTCTAAATTGTGCATCATGCGGGGTGGGTGTCCTCTAGTTTATGTTAAACACATTGGAACCAATTTAATAAAGATAATAACTGGCTTATATAATGGGGATGGGATGTTTGTGAATGCAGTTACATTATTTATATCCTGTGATATTATATTATGAATTGAATGAGCTTCTGCCTACTGAAAATAATGGTCGTTGGGGGCCTTTGCTTATGCAATTAAAATTTGACCTCTCCTTCTGGATTTTCCGATGGATGAAATTTTTTATTGAATGTAGAAATTGGTTAATCACGTAAGGTTGGCTGATTAAATACCTGGAACCCTTGTGTGATCACCCTGGTTGAAAAAACTGAAATAATAAACATGTGGGTGCTTGTTAGGGTTTACTTATGTGAAGGGTGTGTTTTTTGGGTTGTTGTGGATCAGGTGAGCAGTGGGGCTGCAGTTGGATTGGTTGTGGGTTGATGTGAATGCTATGTTGGTGATGGGTGGCGAGTTTGTGATAAATGGTATCAAAGGGATGATGATGTATGGGTTTCGGTGTGGTTGTGGTTATGGTGGTTGGCAGTGGGGCTGCAGGGATGGGTTTGAATGTGAACAAACTATGGGTTGTGAATAATAAATAAAAGTGGAAGAGTTAATGAATGGTGGGGCATGGTAATGGAATATGAATAATAATCAATGGGGTTGGTTGGTTAATCAATGGGATATGTTTTATGAACGCTTGATCCAATTTGGTTGTTAATAGTTTCATGGTAGTTAAGAAATTGATAACTAAAGCTTTTGAAACATGAAAACATTAAATGGGGTTTTGGGATTGTTTTGTGTGTGCATACTCTCGAAGTAGCAGTGCCAAGGCACGTGCTCAGATCATTGTGTAGAAGCCTTAGGATGGGCTGAGTGGTTGTTATACTGATATAAATCTATACGTTTTATGTTTCTTTATGCACCCCACCCATGTTGAGCACTTAGTGCCGAACACCCCCATTTCATGGGGGAGGGTGTTTTTCCCAACACTTCTATTAGTGGCTGGTTATTATCTCCTTTCTACTCCCTTTCCCGGGTAGCCCCAATATCTTCAGGCAGGCTGTGATGGCATGAGGTCCATTATTATCCAATGAATCTTCAGGCGGGGTAGTGTGGTGGTTGGCCCAGGTGTGTGTGGGAAGGTGGTTTCCCAAGTGTCTTTGGGATGAGGCCCAAGTGTCTTTGGGATGAGGCCCAAGTGTCTTCGGGCGTGGCAGTAGATCTTCTAGCCCAAGTGTCTTCGGGCATGGTGGTGGTTGTTCTGGCTTAGGTGTTTTCATGCGTGGTTACGTGTGACAGTTGTGGCCCAGGTGTTTTCTGGCGGGGTTTGGTAGTGGGACTGTATGAAGATGTGGCCTAGGTGTGTGCGGGCATGATGAGGCAGTGGGACTACGGTGAGAATGGCGGGATTGGTCCGATGTGTAGGATGTCTTCAATAACCAGTTGGAAGGTGGTGCGGGGTACCCATAATTTGATAACATTACTACTACACTCTATTGACTTGTGTTACTTGGTGAGTGTGACTGGTGAGGCTGGGTGGATAGATTCCTTGCTAGGTTTTGGTTCTTTTATTTTCTCACGGGGCATTAGGATATCTCCCCACTTGTGCACGAGAGCTTTAGGTTTCCCTACTGAGTATACTTGTATGCTCACCCTACGTTTGGTTTCAAGTTTCAGGAGGACTACATGGACTGTTTGGGACCTTACTAGTCAGGCAGGGGGAGTTGTTGTTGTTTGCTTTTGTTTTTTTCTTTACTTTTTGGTACAGTACTTGGAGCTTTTCTGTACTTGCAGTTTTTTTTCACTATTGTATAAAGCATACATATGGGATTGGTTTTGGGCTATTTCTATACTTGTTACTTTTCTTATTCTTGGTGTTTGACTCATCCTATTTCCCAATCATAAATTAATAAAACGGGTAATGCCTCCTATATTTGTGAAAAAATCATACCCTTGGTGCTAGTCGCCACTCCGGGGCCTACTGGAGGCGGGACTCGGGGGTCATTATCTCCCTTCCACCATTGCCAGCTCAGGAGGGGCATCTTTGGTGGGAGGGGGTCATGACAAACAATATGGAAAAGATATTAGAATTCTTGGGTTGTTTGGATCACTAAATTTAAACTCTTTATATTTACTAATTTGATTGTGAATATGATCAATGGTGGTAAATGGTTAAGAATAATAGAGAAAGATAAGTGATTGACTCCAGGGAATGTGACACATATTTATAAATATCTTCCTTGAGAAATATTATCCTATGGTTATTGGACTTAGGATGGAAGATAAATTATTGGTATTGATAAAAAATGATGAAGGTTAAGTAGAAAATTATAAAAAACCATCACATGATTGTCAATGTACACAAAAAATTTTATCTGGGGTCTTGATAATTAAATTAATTTTTTTTACTGAAGCTTTAATATAAAGATTACAAAGTGATTTGGCCTCTATAAAATTTAAAATTTATTTTGATCATGAAAAATATCTAAGGATTATTCAAAAAAAAATTTGGAGAATAATTTATATGGAAAATTTTAAATATTAGATTTTTTGATACAATGGATTTCATTCCTTAGATATATCACAAATAAAGATAGAATATCAGTTTATCCAAACAGAAATAAAGTGGTTGATTAATTTCCAAGACCTATAAATGTTACTGATAGTCATAGTTTTCCTGGATTAGTAGGATATTACTAGTGAACTATTGAAAAATTTTCATGTTTATCTAGAACACTAACTATGTTAACATGAAAATGATTTTGGTTCATATGAAAAATAAAATGTGATGAATGTTTCTAAGAATTTAAAAGAAGAATAGTAAAAGCTCTAGTTTTGACACTACTATATAAAGAATGGTGAATTTTTTATCTAAATCAATTCTTAATTGAATAGACTAGGTTTTGTTTTAATTTAGAATTATTTGTTATTTGTTATTCTTTATGAAAATTAAAAACTTCTGGTAAATATTATCCTACACATGAACTTGAACTATAGGATTAAAAAAATCTAGATACATATTTTTTATGGCGTAAATGGTGAAATATATATTGATCATCAAATTTTGAAGTATATATTAACTTAGAAATAATTGAACATGAGATAGGGGTGCTAGATGGAATTGATAAAGGATTATGACTTTACAATTATACACTATATAGATAATGAAAAATGAGTTTTTGATTCTTTGAGTTAGAAAGATAACCTTACATTAACCAAGTTATGTTTTGAACACAATCCTTTGGTAAATTATATACTGAATATTGGTTTAGAAATTATAAATGCATGAAATACCAATTTTTTTTATCATGTTTTAGTAAAATAATATTTTTTAGATATAATTAATAATAATTTGAATGAGATATATGAGTTAAATTATAAGTTATAATTTGTGAATAAAGGTGTGTTTCATGAAAATAATATTGACAAAGATGATGTTCTTAGATTGATCATTATTTATTTATTTCATGTGAACCCCATTTGAAAAAATAAATATGGAATGAGGCTCATAGATCTCTATTTAATACACATTATGGCAGAAAATAATGTATAAATTCCTTTGGGAACAATTCTTATAGGAAGATATAAAGAAATATGTTGTTTATTTTATTTGTGAAATGTTTTAATTTTTAACAGGATAAAGCTATATGAAAATTAAAAAGGGGATTCTTCATCCTTTTGAGTTTTGTAATAAAAGTGAGGGAATATATCTATATATTTAATAGTGGGATTAAAGAATAATTTTCAAGGTGACAATAATATTTGTGAAATTATTTATTTGTTAACTAAATCCTTTAATTTTCTTCCCATTCGATATAGTATGAATTTGGATCAACATTATATAATTTATGTTTAAGATATAAATATATTAAATGTAGTCTCTATCTCTATTGTACATTATCATGATTCTATATTCACCTATAATGTCTCAAAAGAACTTCAAAAGTCATTGGGTATTAAATTAAATATTAATATCACTGTTCATTCTTAATTTGATGGAAAGTCAGAGAAAATTATTTAGAATTTTTAAGACATGATATGATATTGTTTAATGTTTTATTAGGTAATTTGAGATTAACATATACTCTTAGTTTAGTTTTATTATAATAAAAGTTTTCATTCCATTGTACAGATGACACCTTTTGAAGCATTATATGGAAAATAGTGTCAGACCCCATTTTGTTTGGATGATGTTAGAGAAATAAAGTTTTTTGGACTAGAATGAGAGGAATAATTGGTTTATACGATGAATATAATTCATAAACATATGAGTATGGCTCAAAAAATGAAATAAATTTATGCATATAACTATAGGATATAACATTCTTTTGAAGTTTGTGATCATGTTCCTCTTACAATCTCTCTACTAAAAAGTGTTATGTGATTTAAGAAAAAGGAAAGTTGAGTTCTTGGTTCACTAGAACATATAAAAATATAGATAATATTTTATTGGTTTCTTACTAAGTTTCCATTAATATGCTTTTATCTAAGGTAAATTATGTATATCATGTTTAGTTGTTAATAAAATATGTGTAAGATGAATCTCATGTTTTGAGCCATGAAGTAGTTCAGTTTGAAGAATACCTTTATCATCAGGAAAAACTGGTAAAAATTATCGACCATAGAGATCTATATTTTATAATAAATCAATTTATGAGGTTTATGTTTTTTTGGATAAACCATATTATCAAATAATCAATACAAGAATCATAAAATTCTCTAAAGGACAAATTATCCCCCCTTTTTTAAGTAATGAATAAAATTATGAGGATGAAAATTCCAAAATGGAGAATAATTTAAAAACCTAGGTAACATTAAAATAAATAATTTTTATTTATTATTAATATTAATTAATTTTATTTTATATAGTTATGTTAATTATAATTATACTAGGTAATTTTTTAGTTAAAGGGAAAAAGAATTATTTCTAAAAAAATTCAGTTTTTTTGAATTTTTTGGTTTTATTTAAAATCTTTATTTAAAATTTATAAATTTTTAATATGAAAAAATTCACTTAATATTATATTCTTCACATAAAAATTATATTAGGTTTAATTTTTTTGTATTTTTCTGAGAAGTTATTTTTTCCATTGAATAATGAAAAATACTTATTTTTACTGAAAACTGTATTTTCGTTTAAAGTATTTAGAAAATAATGTTATATTTTCTATTAATGATAAATTTTAATTAGTATTTTTTTATGAAGTATGACCCCATAAATTTTATTTGAATAAAAATTATACTTTAATTTGGTATAAAACTGTTTTTGTGATGAAATGGTAATTTTCTGAAAAATTATCTTCTGTCTTGTTATGCGGGTTTAATGATCAATTATATTCTACCACATCTATGAATCGAGATTTTTAAAAATATATTTATCATTTTTAATTATTATAATTAAAATTATTTAATAATTAAAACCAATTTTTTGGAAATACTGAATAATAAGAATAATAAAAAATTGTTACTATGGTAATGGTTAAAATAGGTTTACTAGGGAATTAAACTAATGTAATTAGAGTAAAAATGACATAAATATTATATGAATCATATTTTATGCCATATTTGGATTCTATATAATTTAATATTTTGAAATGGTCTCTTTTGGATCCATTATCTTGAGTAAAACATTAATATATTTTATTCTTTTTAAATAATTCCAAGTGTGACCTCTCCTCTAAATATATATAGAAAAACTGTCTCCTCTCTTATTCACACTTTTAGAGCCTTTCTTATTTTTGGAAATACCTACCAATTTTCCCCCTAAAATCTCTCCCTGTATCTTAAATTCCCATGTTTGATCATAATTCCAGCATAGGATGGATTTAGGTATAAACAAAAGGAGGTTGTCTGAAGAAGAGCTAGAGTTCATAACCAAGAATTTTTATTTTATTTCTTCTTCTATATCATTAAAATATCACTCAACCATGATGAAATTATAAAACAAATATCTTAAATATAACGATATTTTATTATATTAATGGAATAACCTGTTCCACAAAATGGGAATGAAACTATTTTTCATCTGTACAACGTACTACTACCTTGAGAACTGATATATTTTGTTTTCCATCACCACCTCTCACGATTGGTTATAATGATGGATTTAATATATATATATATATATATATATAATTATTAAATAATTATATTTAATGAAATATCATATATCATATATTTTCTTTCCTTTTCATCCATTGAGTGATAATGGCGTTGTTCTTGCGTACATGTGGATTACCACCTCTATGAAGCAATTTAATTCTTTGTTTCATCACTGTATCACATGGGTTGTATATATAAGTTTATATAATGATGTAATATGTTATTTATGATATAATCATAAATATATAATGAAATAATTTATCCTAATTTCTTTTCATCATGATCTTTTAAAAATGAAAACGTCACTCATGTGTATGTACTACCCACCATCTCTATTATTGTAACACAATTCATTTTTCATAACTATATTTCTTGGTTGGGTTTGAAAGTATAATTTATACATAAAAATTATATTTATTTCCTTATTATAATTCTGGATATGAGAAATAATTACATCTTTGACAATTGTCAGCAAATCGAATTCATTTTGAAATTATAAACTGAACATCTTCAAAACAAGTGATGTGGACTCAACTGACTAAGTAATTAAATATATCCTAAAAATTAATGAAATAAATGATTTAATGATATGGAAATAAAAATTAAAAAACTTTTTCTAATAAATTTTCTAATTGATAAAATTATATTTTTCAATAAAAAATGAATGTACATGACAAGTCACACATAAGGTAAGAGACACTCTAACTTAAAAAAATCATTTTAAATATTTTAAGCACATAGTTTATAAATATTTTTCTTCCCTATCCATATTATTTATATTATAACAATATTTATATATAAATAAATTAATTATAAATTAAATTTTATCTCCCTTAATTACTATTTTTCCAATGGTTTTAAAATGAATAATTTTACATATTTTATATGGAATGTTTGGATAAAAAGGAAATAAATAATATTCTATTTTAATATATACGATGTCAATGATTTTTCACACCACCATAATAGTAATTTTAATTTTTTATTGCTTTAAAATATTTCATTTTTCTTCTATGAAATACCCTGTTTTCCATTGTTCAGGATGTTTTCAAAAAGGGTTTTAAATGGAATGTATATCTCTATATCCAAATTTTTTTTCTTATAGATGTAATGAATATTTTTATAATTATGATGACATAAATTAAATATTTCACGTGTCATGATTATTTTATTTTTTTGTATTGATTATGATTAATGGTGATCACTATGTAGCTCATTATTATTCGATAGAATGAAATAACTCTCTAATGTATTGGGTAAAGGGATGGAGTTGACCATCTCAGTTTCTCTTAAGAGATTATAGGACTTTACCAAGTAGGTTATTCAATTTGTAAGAGTGATATGTGAATTATTTACCATATTACCTAAATTGTTTAACTATTCATTAAAGGGGGTTTTATTTAAATATTATGATTTCACAAGGTAATATAATGTGTTTATGCTTAATGGAAATTATAAAAAACTCTTAAAGGACGAAATGTATAATTTTGTGATTTTTTTTCATTTTTTTATCTATTTCAAAGAAATACTTATGAGTATTATTTTTCCATTAAGATTTTTTGTGAAACCTTTTTATGAAAATTTGTAGACCATCAAGTTGATTTATTGTTTAATAAATTACTTTTTTTGAGATCAATATTTATTTTTAAAATGAAAAATATTTATAGGAATTCATTGACTAATATATTTCTTTATTTATTTTTATCTATCATTTACTATGATTTTTTTACTCATACCACCATCAAAAGGTTATTCATAGTGGTCTAATGATGATTATGGACATGATTGACGTCAAGATGAGAATTTTTAAGATATATCATGGGAAGAAAACTTTTTTATCATAAAATATTTTTATTGTTGAAAAAATTGACACTAAGTAGAAGTGTTAAATTTTTTATGTAATATTAATTTATATATGGTTGATGACCTAATTATCTAAAACATAAACATAAATGTTCATCAATAATGAAATAAAATTATTTTTTTTATAAAGAATCAATTTTATGGATTTTAAGGATGGGTATTTATAATCACTTTTGTTTTATTAGAGAATATTTTACTAAGTAGAAAATATGTTTTAATATAAAGAAGATTTTTCCCTAATTAATAGATATTTTAATATTAGAATATATATAATAAATATCCACATTATATTTTTTAAATATATAAATATGAATATGGGATATAATAGAATATGGGTGGAGATACCAACAAAAGTGTTTTTATTCAATAATAATTACCTCAAGGGATTTAGAGACAACTAACACTATTATGATTGAAATAGAGCATTAAAGAATCAGAATTACTCAAGAAGAGTGAGAGACTAATTAAACTTTCACAGAGTTTATTAAGAGTTTGAGTTCCTAAAGGAGATGTGAGATAACCATAAATATAGTATAATGTAATTAATAAAGAGTGATATCCATATTATATAACTATAATTAAGGGAAAAAATCAGATCAATTGAAGTCATATTCTTTTCCATTTGATCTAAATTCCAAATGACCCCACCAAATTTGGTTTCATAGTGAAGTACCTAGTTGGTGTTTGAGTAAATGGAGGAATGAATTTGGTTTCTTTCTAAAGTGGGTAGGGAGCATTCATGTAATCTAGGTGGTTCTAGGTGTAAGGGTTGAATGTCATATTTTTATCCTTTGGTTATTCTTGAAAATAATATATCATCCATGTGTGCGTGGGATTACAACAACTATACAATATGGATTAGGTAAAACCTTATGAGTTAACCTCATTAATATTTTCATTCCTTTATTATTTATAGTTTTGTTTTTACTTTATGCTTACATGAATAATGTATGATGAGTGTTTGAGATCAATTCAACTATCTTGTTTAGATGTAAAAGGGGAAATGGTTTTTAATGTTTTAAATCAATCTATACTAATTCACTACCTCTTAGTGTGGCTTCAATGGTCGAGATGAGAATAAAAATTGGCAGCATAGCTCTAGGATGTACCTTGATTTGATTATAAACTATTGGCGATTTGAACTTTTGTGTTTATATTAATAAGGAATCATCATTTGTATAATTAGAGATTATTTTTTAATTTATAATATGTTCTCTATATCATCCAATAATTATAAAATATAATAAATAAATAAATTTGAAATTTAAATATGGTGTCCCACAAGGAAAAATAAAAAGTAATATCTACATAGACATGTTTTAATCCTAGAAAAGATAGTTTTGGTATAAATGAAGAAGATTTGAGGATGGATAATAATTATAACTGTAAGGAATCTACCTTAAAATATATATATTCTAGTTAATTTAAAACTAGAAATCACTTTCTTTTCCTAAATATCATTTAGGTTTATTATTTTATAGAATTAAGAAAATATTTCTAAAACTAAACCCATATATTACAAGAGTAAATATATACTCACTATCCATTTTATCCTCCAGAGAAAACCCTTTTAAAATAAAAAATGATTTATATCCATAGAATATCTTTTTAATTTTTATCCTTTCCCCATCCTCATCCATACTCATCCTCTACCCTATTAAAAACATTTAAAAACTTGGGATGATCATAAAAAATATTAAGGAATATAAAAGAAATAAAATCATTAGTCCATTTCAAAATAAGAAAACACATTTTCAAATTTACCTTTTTCTCAATGTTAATTTAGATATTGAACAGAATCAGTATATCTTAAAAACACATGCACTTTCACCTCTAACAAAATCATTAAAACTGCTAGCAATCAAATGAAAACCCTTTTTGGAAACATAGAGTAAAAATTTTATAAAACCTCTATAATAACCATTTTAAATGGAATAAAAATATATACAACTATCAATATGATAACTAAAAAATGTATTAGAGAGAAATAGTGGGTCACATCCTTCGTATAAGCTATTTTAGGATCACCCGTGAGATATAATGGGGATCAACACTTCATATAAGCTATATCTGGCTCACCTATGTGCTTTAATGGGGGTAAAAACATCATATAAATGGAATAAACAACATGGTAAAAATCCATATATTAATTACTTATCAAATTTTATGTTATAATGTAACCACCAATTCATGGTTTATCAAGGAACCACCCATAATTGTATTATCATGTAACCACCCATCATTGGATTATTACATAACCACCCATAATTGTTTTATCATGTAACCCCCATCATTAGTTAATCATGTAACTAATCATCACATATTTTTAACATAACCCCATTTTATTATTTACAATTACCAAAACCATAAAATAAACATAAATCATGAATGATTTCTTCATAAAATCACTCTTTGAAGAAAACAAATTTTTTATTTGGAAATCACTCATTTTTGAAAATTGTGCACGTAAAATGGAAAAATATTTATTTTAAAATAACCATATAAAATTTTAAATTATGTTAAAAAATAATAAGGTGACATGAAATCGGGAAATTAGATTCATTCTATATAATAAAAAAACATTCTTTTTGAAAAAGGCACTTTAAAAAAGGATTTTTAAAAGAGATTCTCTTACAAATACCATATCATCTAAGTGAGTATTAATAAAATTTATTTATTATGTATAATTATGTATATAAAAATAAAAAAGTGTAAGTAAAACATAATAAAATCCAAAACTAATTTACCACATGATCTTAGTAAGACATTATCAATGAATTTTAAGTTTAACACAAAAAATGAAAATGGGTTAAGAATTCCATTTCATTTTGTAATTAAATAGATCATATGCACTATAAAATTAATAATTATAAAATTTTACATTTAATAACATGAATAAAATTTGATTCATGATATTATATATCATGTGGTAGTATATACACAATATAAATGAAATAAGTGGTGAATAAGTCATATATCTCACTGTAGTAAAAGTGGGATGAGAAACCCGTACACCATGTTTCCCTTTAGTTATGACATACATTAACCTAATTTATAATAGTTTAATGAATATAATAAAATCATTAAATAACTATACGGATAATTATAATACCTTATTTGATAATTTTATAACATCTTATTACCAATTCATTGAAAATATTTCATTATTTTCATAGTTTTGAGTGTGTTTATTCCAGGGTTTCATGATCGCTTCATTTGTGTATAGTTATGTAAGTTCAGGTAAAATGGAATTAAAACATTAGAAGTAGAAATAAATAGTATTAATTATCTTACATAAGTATAAATTTTATCATATATATTTTTTATTTCTTGAATGAGGATTATTCATTTTATAAAATGTTAAAGATAAATTTTTAGTTTATTTGGGTGGATTTTTTATGAATATCATATATTAGGTGATTTTGTTTGAAAATTATGTGAATATATTAGTTAAAAAACATTAAATATGTTATAATATAAATTTTTTAATTATATTTACCATAATAGTAATTTTATTACCATCCATGAAGGCGGTAATAAAAAAAAATCAGTATTCACAGAAACGGTTAACTACCATAATTTGGATAGTGGTTTCATTTATTTGAATAAGAGGAAAAATAAAAGGGATGGATATAAGATATTACATTTGAAAAATAATATTACATTATGTGCTTTATTATGGAGTTTTAATGCCTTTATATATGAAGTAGTTGAGGAGAAAGTAGACGAAGAAAAGAAATTAAGAGAGGTGCTTTCAGAAAATTACCTCTTAAATATCACCTCCTTGAAGGATCCCTTAATGGAATTGGAAAATGTATTTGGGTGAAAAAATAAGAAATTTTATGTGGGAATATATGGGAGGATATGTTATGGAAGATATTGTAGGTTCTTCGTGGCTTGTGATGATTAATGGAGTGGTATTTATACATGAGGAGGGGTGTTCCTATATTATTAAATAATGATTATTTTATACTTAATGCCAACCACATTGAGGTGGAATTAATTTATATGAATTTTGAATATAATTACTATTTTAAATTATTGTTATGTTATATAAATACCTCAACTATACATTAAATTTTGTAGTTTTTTGGAATTTTATTCATTTACCTTTAATCATTATCTTCTTTCATTATTTTAACTATACCGTAGTAAATATTTATTTTTATCATGATAAAATTTTAATAACTAAATATAAAAATAACCACAATACCTAATTTAGAACATATGATAAAAATTATATAACCTATTTTACCCAATTAAATTTACATAATTTTTAAAAATAGATTGAAAATTAATCATCAGACGCAATGGGAAAACATGTTTTTATGGTGAAAAAGTTTGAATGTTTGAAGTATTTTTATATCAATTTCTAATTTTAAATTGATTAAAATGAACTAAATTGTATTTATTGATGTATAAATTAAATAATTTTAATTTCAAAAAATTAAAAAAAAATTATAATAAAGAAATAAATTATACAAAAATGAAAATTTCAATTAAAATTTTATGTTTTCACTATTCATTAAAAATTAAAAATTCTCCAAAAAATACTGAATTTCACCATAGGATAATTTTTAAATTTCTCTTTCAAAAATAAAGTTCATTTTTTTCATGTAAAATTTTTAAAATTTTGAAATTTTGTTTTCAAAACATGTGAGCCATCAAAAGGCGGCAAAACTGCCTTGAGAAAAATAACTCTTTTTATGAGTAAAATTGGATCAATTCTTATCTTAAACCTATAAACCAAATTGGATGAATTATAAATTTTTTTTGAATATATAAAATATAAATTTCATTAATTTCTTTCAATAATAGGAATTAATTTAGATTATTAATATAAAATTTCTCTATGCGTATAAAAATATTTTTTATAAAAACTCACCCATTATATTAAATTTCATTTTATTTTGATTTATAATTAATTGGTAACCAAATAATTAATTTTATAACCATTTATAAAATATATTTTCATAATTTAGTTCATCCCATTCATTCCCACCATTCCAATAGCTTTGTGATAACAATTACATTTAAATAATAATATTTAGTCATTTAATTAAGCAAGATGTTGAGTATCATGTTTCATATTGAACATAATGTTTTGTTTTAAAATATCAAGATGTTGTATTCTTCCCCATTTAATATATTTTTCCTCTCAATTTGAACTCAATAATGAAACAATAAGGGCTTTAATTATCAAAATACCATATTGACGTCACACATTTTAAAAAAGACCAATAAAGCTTCCTTTTAAAAAGTGAGAACTAAATGTATGAAGGTCACCTAAGATATCACATACTAGGTTTCCATGTAGGAAAATAGGGATATGGAAGATAAATGATAATGCTTAAGGAATGATAGAGAGTGATAGAGAACAAGTTTTTGAGAAATTTTACCATCCCAAAACAATAAATCATTGACAGATTAAAGGCCATTGATTTATCGATATGAAATCTAATCAGATAACATTTATTTCAAAATACATTACCTAAAATTGGGGAATTATTTTATTACCTTGATTTAGAACATAAAAAATCATACCTCCCTGACAAGTAGAATTTCATCTTTTAATTAATTTCTAGCACAGTATTATCTTTTTTCTAAATTATGATTATTTAAGATGAATTTTCATACTTGAAGAATTGGAATCAAATTCAATGGGTCACAAAATCCAAAAAAGATTAACTATCTATCCCCTTTATTTAGGAACTAAAAAAAAAACAATGTGGATAGAATAATATAATTTAATTTCCAAAAAAGAATAATCCTTTATATGATGAAAATATAATTTAATCTATAAAATTCAATAATAATACCCAAAGTTCAATATAGATCATTCAAAAAATAAATAACCTTAAATTTAATCAAAATATCCTTGAGTAAAAATGAATCCCAAAAATCCGAATGATTTTATCACATATCCTTCCAAGATAAATTTACCACATTTTTTCAAAAAATATATATCACTTTGAAAGTCTCATACCAAAATGTAATTCTCATAATCACATAATCTTCAAGATATATTAATTATTTCTATAAATAAAATGAATCTTGATAAATCATATATGTTTCTAAAAGATAACACATTATGTAAATTTCAAGTAAAATTGCATAGTATTTTGAAAATCTTAATCATATAAGTTTCTTAAAATAGTGAACGTCTTGTGAAATGACATTAATCACTTTGTCACCAAATCATTTTCTATTCTAATAGTTATCAATATGATAAACATATGTTCCTAAAATGAACTTAAAATTTATCCATAAAAAAAATTAATAAAGAAAAACAATTTCATACTAACTAGAAAATCATATAGGCCAGTGGTAGGTGATACATCATTGTCACCCTTCAGTTATATGTTTAATCCCCATGGCCTTACCTGACATGATGGGTTATAACCCATACCTTAGATTTTCCTTTTCTAAAAATATACCAGTATACTAATTTTAAAATTATAGAGATATTATAAATATACTCAAAATATCCATAATATATTTAACCTCAATGGTTATCTAATACATTTTATTTTTAAGACCAAAATGTGAGAACCCATAATTCCATCAAATTAAAAGACCATATAAATCAAAAATACTACCAATACCTTTAAACTGATATCCACAAAAGTAATTTTTTATCAAACTAACTTTTTAACATCATACACATAATTGTTACATGTACCTCAATCTTTTATAGGGAACTCAATAAATGACTCATGAAATTATAACATTTTCACCAATTTTCAAAGGTATCAATCTCATCTAACATATGTTTCTATATTTTTGAAAACAAAAATTATTGTTAAAAATTCAATAGGAATTCCATGATTTCAATAATATTTATATAACACCACTATATCGTAAATTTTACAACTCAATACATCCACACATCCTTAATTTATCTTTCTTATTAAAAAATTAACCATGCTTTGTCATCTTATTTCATCAAACATTATTATGATAATAAAAGATAAGAATTATATCCTTATGATTCATCTATATCAATCCAAAAAAGTTTCATAGTTTTAACATAAGAAAACAATTTATTCATTAAATCTAAACATCAATATTACATTGATATAACCTTATCCCAAATCCATTTTTAATTTATTTATATACCATTTTAAGGTTATGTGGGAACCATAAAGAAGCATCCATTACAACATCATGTTATATATTCCATTTCATTATAGATTACAAAGTTCCAAAAATTAAAACAAAACCAAATTTACCATAAACTAAACTACTATCACTCACCCCAATTAAAAGTTTAAACAAGAGGCCATCATACCACCTCGAGCCTATGATCTTTTGATGTGCACCCTGGGACATGTCTATTGGAATCACGACATCATCCATCCAACATCATTAGTGTTTCAACACCATCCCCATCGGCATTGTCCATCACCACTAGAGCCGTTGATGGGATAAAAAAACCCGAATATCCCTTCAACCTCTCATCCTCGTCATCGACCATTGACAACCACCTGCAAACATGGATGAAATACGATTCGATAGAGAAACCAAAAAAGCAGTGCTGAACAAATCAAAATAATCAAGAGCTAGAACAATAAAGGAAAATAGGTTTCTAGAGGTATAATAATCCCATATCTGATACATCACCTATTAACTGATGGCCACCCAAATGTAACATCCCAAAACTACCTTTGGAGACCTAAACATATGACCGATGATGAATGGAGAAATGTTCTAGGAAGTCAGAGAAGCATTGAGCGGACAACGTCTTGGCTAGGGACCGTAACTTCGCAAGATCTATATCCCTTTCTTGGGGGACCCAAACAACTAGAAAACCATAAATAAACATTGAAAAAGGTGAAAAAACTAGAAAATAGAAGCATCATCTTCTCTATCTGAGACTAGGTAATCTGTTGATGAAGCCACTCGAAACATCACCACCAAAGGGGAACCCAAAACCAGATGAAGGAAACCATCCTAGATTTATGCTTCTGCAAAACCAAGCACATGTCAAATAATGCGGCTCAAAACACCATGAAGAAACCAATGTACTAGACCAATATGGGGTTGGAAAATGAAAGAATCAGGTAGAAAGAGAGGAGGAACAACCAAATAAGGCATCATTAGAGAGCCCAATCACAGAAGAAGGAAAAGATAAACTACCAGAGTGAAATAACTCCCATTATGTGAGGAAGAAAGGTAACCAAAAAAGATATCCATAAGAATGGAGGAGCGATGAGGAGAGAGGGGGTAATGTAGGAGACAACACTGAAGAAGAAATGTGTAGGTCTCCCCCCTTCGAATCACTTCTAGAGAGAAAAACCTAGTCTGAGAGTTCCCTTTGATATCACCTTTATCCTCCAAATCCAAAAGGTAAATAGTCATATATTCTATAGAAGTACCCCTTTTGAGAGAGTTAATAAAGTTAGGATTTTGAAATAAAATTAAAAAGATACCATGACTAATTATATTTTTCAAGAAAGTAAAAGGTGTTCAATAATTAAAGCAATATATTACAGTTGATTTGAATTTTAGGAAATCCTTCAAAATCATTTGAACAAGATTTAAACCAAATAGTAACTATCATGTCATACATAAGAAATAAAAAGTGTTTGAATTATATATTTTCTTATATCATGATAAATGATCCTTAATCCTTAGAAAATAACATCATTAAAACATGAAATCAATTATTACATGTTAAAAATGAAAAAATCCCTTTCAAATAGAGTACCAAAAAAAACTCTACATTACATTAAACTTCAAATACATTATACCTAAATTTATTACCTTTTTAAATACAATCTTTAACAATATCATTAATCTCATATAAATTATTCACTTTAAACCACTAAAGTTATATCAAAAAATTTAATCTTATAATCATCCATAGACGAGTAAAACAATGATGATATTTATAACTCTTAATAAAACCTTAGAATGAAACATCTTAATATACAATTATTTCTAATCCAGCATCAGATACCAACTATAAAGCACTAGCCTTAACTATATATATTCTTTTTTATTTAAAAAATATAAAACACTTTATTTTACCTAATATCTTTTAGGTTTAGAGTTTTAGAGATTTGGGACAATGATTAACAAAGTAAACCCTTACCTTAAAAGTGGATACGTATACTCAATATAATTTTTTCCATCAATGGAACCAATTTTAAAATAATTTTTTATTGTCATGAAATATCTTCTAATTTTTCATAATTTCCTTATCCTAGTCCCTACTCAGCCTTTACCTAGTGAAAAACATTTAAGAACCTGGGATGATAATAAATACACAGTAATAAATATAAATAAAAGAAAATTGTTACTCCAGTGGAGAACATGAAAACTCATGTAATATTTTCCTTTATCTCAGTTTTTTAGCTACTAAAATGAATCATTTTATTTTGAAAACACACCCACTTTTAGCTCAGAGAAAATCATTAAAAACCATAGTAAAAAAATAATACCCTTTTTGGAACTTAAAGCCTAAAATTTATAAAACACTTTAATTTTTGTAAATGTAATAACCATATGAATTAATTTCAATATAATCACTACCTGATGTATTAGAGAGCTATAATGGGGATCACCCTTCGTATGAGCTATTTTATGCTCCCACATGAGCAATAATGGGGCTCCACCCATCATATAAGCTATATCACGATCACCTGTGATATATGACGGGCCCTAACCCTTATTATAAATGGAATAACCAATATGTTAACTTACATATCTAGATTACCCAATGAATTAGAGTTCAGAGCTTAATCACCCATCCTGAGTTTATCACGTAACAACCCATCATTGGTTTATCAAATAACCCCCGATCATTGTTTTATCACATAACCACCCATCATTGGTTTATCATATTACAAGCCATAAAAGGATTATCATGTAATAAAGCTTCATGGGAATATCACATTACCACCAGTAATTATAAAAAAATTAAAATAATCATAACATAAATAAAAAATAATGAAATACTTCATCACAAAAACTATCTTTGAAGAAAATAAACTTTTTATTTTGAAATCCCTAATTTTGAAAAACAGTAAATGTAAAATATAAAGAAATTTATTTGAAAGTAACCACATAAAATTTTAAATTATAACTTAAAATATTAAGGTGATATAAAATTAGGAAATTATGTTCCTTTTATATTAAAAAAATATGCTTTTTGAGAAAGGATCTTTAGAAGAGGGGTTTTTAAAGAAAGACCCTTACCAATATCAAATCATTGATGTGAGTGTTAATAAAATGAAATTATTGTGAATCATCTGTAAATATAAATAAAACAAGTCTAAATTCAATATAAGAAAATAAAAAATTAATTTAAAATATAATCATAGTAAGACATTATCTATGTAGTTGAAGTTTAATATAAATAATGGAAATTTGGTTACAAATTCCCTTACATTTTGTAATCAGTCGAATCATATGCACCATACAAGTAATAATTATAAAATAAAACATATAATACCCTAAATAAAATCAGATTCATGGTATGATATATAAAATTTCATTATATCGACCACATAAAAGAAATATGTGTTGAATAATACATACATATCACAAAAGTTAAAGTGAGATAAGAAACCCTTTCCTCTTTCTTCCCTTTAGTTTTAGTGTACTATATCATTTTATGTAATGGTTTAAATAATTATATTAACTTTTTAATAAACTATATTTGAATTTATAATACATTTTTTTTTATTTTAAAAAATCTTTTTACCCATTCACATATAATATTTGATTATCTTCATAGTTTCGGGTGTGTTTGTTTCATGGTTTCATGATCAGTTAATGTGTGTATAATTATGGATGTTCTTGAAAATGGGATTAAAAATAAATAAGTAGAATTAAATAGTATTATATTCATTTATATAAGTCTAAATGGTCCCATATATCAAGTTTTTTTTCTTGTATTTGGATGATTAATTTGATAAAATGTAAACGATAAATCTTTTATTTTTGGCAGGTTTTATGAACATCATGAACTAGTTTGTTGTTATATAATATTACATGTATACAATAGTTATAGAACATGAAATAGGTTATAATATACATATAATAATATTATTTAATAATAATGAAACTTTTCTGACCATCCATGAAGGCGATAATGGAAAATAAAAAATCATTATTCACAAAGATGGTTGACCGCCATAATTTAGGAAATGGTTTCGATTATTTGACTAAGAGGAGGAAATAAAAGGTATAGAAATAAAATATTACATTTTAAAAATAAAATTACATTATATAAATTATTTTTTAGTTATAATTCCTTGATTTATAAAGGAGGTGAGGAGAAAGTAGAAGAAGAAAAGAAATTAAGTGAGGTGTTTTGAGAAAATTACATCTTGAATATAACCTCCTTGAAGGATCCCTTAAAGACCTTGTAAATAGAATTTGTGCTTGTTAATATAGAATTTGATGTGGTGATAGTGGGGATGATAGATTTTGGAAGATAATTTAGGAACATAATGACTTGTTAGGAGAAATGGGGTGGTATTTGTACTTGTGGTGGGGTGGGTTTATTTGATTAAATAATGATTATTTTATATTTTTGGTCAAAAAATTTAGTTGAAATTAATTTAAAAGAATTATTAGGATATATAATATTTTAAATACCGGTTAGGGTTAATAAATACCAGAAACACCAGTTAAATGTCGATGTTTTTTTTTGTATTTTAAGCCTTTACCTTTTAACTTTAACCCGTTTCATTATTTTACCTATACCACGATAAATATTTTTTTCCATGATAAATTTTTTATACCTAAAATTTAAAATGAAATAACTACATCATTTCGTACTTATTTTTAGAAATATTAAATCAATTTTAAAAAATTTAATTCAAATAATTTTAAAGATTATATTTAAAATTAATCATGCAGAAACACTGAGAAAGAAGGATTTTAATATGAGAAAGTTAAACAGTTTGAAATGTTTTTTATACAATTTAAATTTGAAATTTATTCCAATAAAATATATTGGATTAATTCATGTATAATTATTTTAATTATACATTAAATGAAATTAACATTATAATTTAACTATATAAATAAATTAGATTAAAATACAATTTTCAATTAAAATTCAATGTTTTTCACCATTAATCAAAAATTGAAACAACATTGAAAAATAAAAAAATTTACAAAAGATAATTTTGAAATTAAAATTTCAAATATTAAGTATAAATTTTCATATAACATTTATTAAATTGAGAATTGTTTTTTGAAAATAAGTGCACTATCAAAAGGTGAAAAAATTGTATTAGAAAAATATATGGTTTTTTGCTTTAAATAGGATTTATTCTAATCCTAAGCCTATCAAACATATTTAATGAATTTAATAACAATTTATTTAATATATAACATATGAATTTCATTTATATATTTCAATAATATTAATTATTTTAATTTATTAAGATAAAATTACATTATGGATTTAAAAATAATATTTTTTATAAAGCAACACCCCTTACATTCAATGGGTTTTTATTTTCAATAATTATTCATCGGTAACCAATTAATTCATTTTCAAAAATTTGTAAAACATATTTTCATAATTTAGTTCATCTCATTTATTCCCACTATTCCAAAAACTATGTGAAAACTATTACATTTAAATAATAATATTTAGTCATTTGTTTAAGCTTGATGTGGAGTATCTTGTAGGATATGAGACATAATGTTTCATTTTAAAATATTATGATGTTATAATAACATTTAATGTTTACATTATTTACATTAAATGAGTTAAACAAAATTCCATTACATAATTTTCCACTTAATAGGACAATTACATGTGGGGGAGACCATGTTTTAGAATTATTTTATGATGAATCATTTCTTTTTTTGAAAAAAAACCCAGTAGAAATTTATTTGAGAA
The DNA here is from genome assembly GCA_963277665.1 of Viscum album. Taxonomy (NCBI): domain Eukaryota; kingdom Viridiplantae; phylum Streptophyta; class Magnoliopsida; order Santalales; family Viscaceae; genus Viscum; species Viscum album. The sequence goes on along the minus strand of OY728126.1, from coordinate 792,951,060 downwards.
GCTATAAATTTTATTTGTGAAATATTTTTTGTCTTTAAACAATATATTACCCTACTTGAAGTGGATATTTAGATAATTAATTTATAATTGGATCAATGTTATGGATGTGTTTAAATATCACTCGACAATTTGAGGCTAGAATTGATAGAAATATGGAGTAGTGATAAAAGTGTTGTAGTTTTAAGAAGGATTTTATAAATAAATTCTATGAGAAATAAGAATCCTCAAAAGGTATTGAAGATAAATTCCATACACTGGATGAAAAGAAAAATTCTATCATTATTGTCATGAATAATCAGTTGTAGATCAAATCTAAGATGAATAAAGAACATTCCAATTATTTACAAGAGAAAATAAAGATTCATAATGATTATGAGAAGTATATTGAGGATATAAGAAAATATTGTAAAGAAAGAGTAGTAAATTTTATAGTTCATAAGAACACCCTAAATATGATATTACTTTTTTTGGAAGTCAAATTATAAAATAGAGAAGTGACACATGTTGAATCATTAAAAACTTCTTTTAGAGGAGTTTCTATCATGTATAATTTGTAGAATAATACTTGCTCTAGAATACATTTATCTTATATAAATACAATATTTAAATCATATATTGATAAATATTATATAGGTTTAATGCAAAATGTAATCCTTGTTCCCAAAAACATTTTTTAGATATTGCTATTTAAAAATCAAGTGCATTTCACAATTCAAATTCGGAACAAATATTTGTGGTGGAAAATTTTAGGAAACTAACATATATATAAATTGTGGATGTAATCATGTGAAATTTAGTCCCCTAAAATTTTCTCAATAGAATAGTGTATTCACACAAAAACAATATGAAGAAAATGCATCCTAGGTTGCATATAAAAGAAAAAAATCAAGATTCATTGGATAATGTTGGTGTTGTGAAATGTTTAAGAATATGGATATCTATTATTGTAATGATAGTTTAATTCTTAGAAGTCAAATGTGACCTACAATAAGGAATTTTAATTTTGATTTGAGGCAACATACACCGAATAAAAATATGAATATTTTTTCTTTATCAAATATATTTCAATTTTTACCACCCAAATATTGGAGTATCAAAATTCAATTAAGATAAATACTATTTTAAATGGAATGTTTCAAAGAAAATATTGAAGTAAAACTATAAATGATACATCTTATAATATATTACACTGTAATAGAAACAATAATACCTTATGATAATGCAATATTAAACATCATTGATAAAATAAAAAGTTGAATAAATCTATAAGTAAATACAATTACCCAAAGTGTATGATATTTATCCATATGTTTGTCCATGAATATCACCAACCCCCATTAAGAAAATATAATAATGGAAATTAATTATAATTACAATATAAATGTTATAAATAAGGAAATATAATTAATGATTTTATGTTATTTTTTCGAATAAATTATAACCATTATTTATAGTCATTCGTTATATATAGATGTTGAGATGATGTGAATGTTGAAACATAACCATTTAATTAGAGGGTATAAACACAATTAACCAAATTATGAAATCTATGTTGAGAAGGAAAAGATGCTATGGAGTAGTAAAATTATTAATTTTAAAGTTCTTTTCTTAGAGATTATAAGAGTAGTACAATCACTAAGGATTACACTATTACAAGATTAAGAGAAACTCTAACATGTTTTACTTGAAGGAAATTGGTTATGGGGGAAGTCTAAACATTTTTAAATTTATACAATAACTATACTAGCTAAATATACACCCATGATACCCACTACCACTTATCTTTTCCATATATCTTCTGAAGAAGTATTAATAGGATATGTAAGAAAAAGTTTGGATGATATAACCCTGTAATTATTAATAATTTTATATTTTCTTTATAAAACAAATTATATAGATTTTTCATTTAAAAAAAAATTATTTTAAGGACTAATATAGTTTATTTTTATTAAAAAAAACTTATTGATTAAATTTCAATATTTTTATAAATGTTGACGGTGAAGTCCTATTTATTGAACCTAAAAATATGAGAACCACTTTTACAACTTGGATAGAGGGAAACCATAACAGAAAAGGGACAAATGAATTTTAAAAATAAATAAAACAAAGGTCAAAATGAAGCTGATTGTCAAAATGAAGAAAATATCCAAGTCATCACCTGAAAACTCCTCATTGACCCCCCTCACCAGATAGTACAACAGTGAGATCAGTCCAATGTTTTTTCCACCCCCTATGCCAAGAAGTTGTAATTTGATGGATGAAAAACGTGGTAGAGCAGCTATCCATCCAACAGAGGAGTTCTTAGGAGAGTATGATGAAAGGTTCCAACACACCCTTCTATCATATGAGCTGGCTACCTAAAAAATCATGAAATGAACTCAAGCAATGTCACCAGATGTAGTGCAAGATCATAAATAAAAACATTGTGCACAATTCAACGACAAGACACCCATATGTCCATCAAATTAACTAAATAATGTGAAAAATATTAATAATATATATAATTAATTTAATGTTCATATAAATAGATCTTCTTATCATGGAATATAAATAAATTCATTTTATACTTAAAAACATATTTATTCCAAATTGTTTTTAGCTTATGTGAAAATATATTGAATATTATTTTTTATAAAATCATGAAATTGTGTCTGATAAATATATTTTTATATTTTTAATCCTAATATCTAAATTTTCTAGTAGTTAAATTTCTATTTTAACAAAAAAATAATTTATAGAGTTAAATGCTAGTTACTATGGAGATACATTTTTTTAAAAGAAATATTTTTTTAAATGATTTTCAATTTTTATCTAAATTAATTATTCTCTTTTTATGACACTAAAATTATTTTTAAAAATATTAAGAATTATATTAACACTAATTTAAATAGTTATTGGTACTAAATAAGAATAGAATCACTTAAAGTAGAAAAATAATTTTTTTCTACAAAAATAGTTTATCTTTATATTATATGTTAAAAATTAAAAGATATTTATCATATTTAGGAATTGAATTAAATTAAATATAGTTAAAATTACGAATCATATATTCAAAATTTAGTAAGTTGGGTCAGTATATATTTTTATTAAAAAATAAAATATCATAGTAAACGTTTAATCAAGGTTAATTAGGTTAAAAATGGGAAACTAATGTTCGCTCAAATTTTGTTTAGTTTACAAGATCATTATACCATATAGAATTAAATTTTTTATGTTTCAAAGTTACACTTAAATTTTTCACCAACCATTCCTCACCTAAATTACTTAGATCATACGTGATTCTATCATTAACTACATATAAATTTAAATTCCAAATAAAGGTACCTCAATTTCACCTATAAAAAGAGCTCACTTCCAACCAATTAAACACATGTTTACAATTTGATTTACTCCTAAACACATAAAAATATTACCTATACTATAATACTTTTAAAATTTTGGTATCCTTTATTTATTATAAGGTATTTCAAGTCCTATATTTTTAATCGGTCTTTCAAGGGAAGATTTAAAATCTCAATGTTAGTATTATCCCCACCATAACATTCTCTTATATATTTTTCTAATAAAAACAATATAAAACATATTATAACCATAATAATATAATTATATTAGTATCATTTGTATAATTTAGATATATTATATTAATTTACAAACTATTTTATTCCTTTTTATCATCTATTCAAAAAATGAAAACATTACTCGTGTTACATGCATATCACCACCTCTATAAATTATTATTATTTTCATCCCCACCAATTATGAATAGTTATAAAAATGTATTAAATGAATAAATATGATATTTAAGACATTATTAATATTATATAAAGATAAATTAATCATTATATTAATAATATTATCTATAAGAGATCATTGTAAAATAAACTGCCTAAAATGAACATATAAAAAGGAAAAACTACTTCTTTTTTTATAACTAATAGATTATTCACTTATATTATTCATCAATATATTATCAATTTTTATTTATATCATTAGAAAAATATAAATAATATCATTATTATTTTGTAATGATAACACATAATCACTTTATATTCATAGTCATCCATTGATTATATCATGTTCTTGTTTGGGTTGGTTTAACCACCCACATGAGTGATGCTATAAATTTATATTATGTATGGATAAATAAATTTAATTAATTATAATATTTTATACTAATAAATAAATAATTATTATTTTTAGTTCTGCAATGGTAATTCAAAAAATATATTTCATTATTAATATACTACCTTTGGTTGTAATTTTTTTTCCCGAAAAGGAAGCCAACTGATTTCATTTTCGTGAATCATAAATAAAAATCTCATGTAATAGAATATGAATATTATAAAAACATAGATAAATAATATTAAATTAACTTTAATAATATGTTAGTAATAAATTTTTTATAAATAAACAAGAATTAACATCACTATTACAGAACATAAATAAGATGAATGAAATTATTTTAATTGGATAATTAAAATAAACTCTATGTAGCTAATATATATGAATGTAATGATAATTAATTTAGTGCATGAAACATCATATAAATTAATAAGGTTATATATAAATTAATAATGTAAATTACATTTATCTTATAATATGTTAAAGTTCTTTCATTGAATTCGAGAGTTAAGGTAAGGGGTTTTGTCTCAATTCCCCCCATTGGGGCATGTTTTCATATTATACACTTGAAATTATTTTATATAGTGTACATAACACCCCACTAGCTTATATTCTTACTATTAGTGTTTTTATTCATTTTATTTTCAAATATCATCCTAAGTACACCCTTTATAATATTTTTATTAAATTATAACAAAATCCATAAGGGGTTCCTCATCTCTATTTTCTGTTTTTGAGACATATAGAATATAGACCACTTATTTAGTTTTGTGGGGTTTATTTACTACCCTGTGGACTTAATTTTTATACCATTCAAAAAAATAAAGGTATTAAAACATCCATATAATGTTATATTTTTCAGGTTATTTCAATTCAAAAGTTATCAATGCCTTTAGGGTTTTTCATTACTTAATTTCGACTCATTGAGTAGTGACTGTTATTCTTAAACATTTTTGTTATAAGTTGGGATAAATATACCTAATGATTGATTTGTATTTTAATTCATATCATGTTTATATATATTTTTAATTATTTATATTGTGATCCTCCTAAAATTATTGTCAAATCTATTAATCATTTTTGATGGACATAATTCTTCATAAAAATGAAACGTTCTTAAGAACAATACACAAACTCTTTGATGGTTGTTTCTCCTCCATATCCATACTATTTATTTAAAGAATAGATTTTTTTTATTATTTTGAAACCCAAATATGTATTATCTAATGTCTTCTTAATATTTATTTTTAACCCTTTCAAAAATAATTTTTCATACTACTTATGATATATGTTTAAATAAAATTATATTTAACTATTAAAAAGAATTTTACATTCATGATTTCGTATTTTTTCTTCCACTCATCATTTACTTTAGAAAAACATTTTTTATTTTTCAAGGATCTATTATTTATATTTATTTCTAGATATTTTTTGAAAAATATTTTCGTGTCAACTTGTCAACAATAAATTTTTCAAGTGACCCAGAACATTGTTTTTTATAATGGTGAACATATTTAATGAAAAAAATTCTTATGAATTTTTTTAAAATTTTAAAATTATCTCCAAAATATATATAACTTATCGGGTAATTCATCATAAATCACCCACTAAATTATTTTATTATGTACTCCTTTTTGTTTGATTGTTTTTTTTTGTATCAACCAATCCAATTATAGAGGCCATTTTATTCAATACCGTTTGAAAATTTTACAAATTTTTCTCTCTCCCCATGGTGGTTTCAATGATATATTATGTTATCTCTTTAAAATGGAATACATATGAATGGATTTTCATGAGTGGGGTTCTATATCAACCACCATTTAATTAGTTAAATTTTTATGTCCTATACGATAATGATATGATGTGTGAAATTTTTTATTTGTTCACAAGTTTATGGTTGGTATGTTACATTATTCAATAAGTCATGAGATTTTTTATTTTTTCCCAACCTTATGCAATAAAATTTTGTTTGGTTCATAACATAATTCATGGGAATTATTAGGATTCCAGGTAATATTATGATAGCATATTCTTATACTTATATCACATTTATATGTTATGTTATATACCTATTTCATGTTCCATGTATCACAATTATTATCTCATGTTTCCTCAATCTTATGTAATGGTATACATTTGATCAATTGAGAATAATTTTTTTTCATTTATTCATGTGGACAACTCGTATTCTTTCTAGATCTTTTTTATCATATTTCTCTCCCATTATCACTTTTTCTCATTTTCTTATGCTCTAAACCTTTATGATTCATTGATAATATTTTACCTTATTAAAAATTTGAGATTACACTATTCATATGTTCTTAATTACCTAAGGCATACATACGAGTATAACCTAGGAGATGTATATAAGGGAATCTAGTATGGTGAGATTATAGTTAAATGTTCAATATTAATTTTTTATTGATAATCAGCAAATAAACTAAACCTATAGGGACCTAGTCTTTTCATATATGGATATTGAATCTTTTTAGATGAATATTCAATACAATACAAAAGAACTTTCCTGAGGACCATAATAGTTTAGTTCCTTTGGACACAAGGAATATAATCATCTAATCATGTGAAAGATCATCAATGATTCATGCAATGATCTTCCCATTTGTTATTATTCATAGACATACCCAATGTAAAGCCTTTATTCATTACTTAGGAGAAAGTAAACATAAGAATAGGTGAGATCAGATGCTCTGTAAGGGTAAATATAAGAGATACATAAACATAACATGAATATAAGATCCTGAGAACATGAACAAAACATTTGAATATTATATTGTACATATCAAATATCACATACATGAGTCATAGAATAAATATGGGAAGATCATAAGACCTGAATCATAGGGAAATATATGAGAATAACATAGGAATAAGACATAATTATTGGGCATGCACATAATAATATAAAATAATTTCCACATTAATCAAGGTGCACTACCAAGACTATCATAACGGAAAAATTTCTTTACTGAACTGGGTTAACTTTTAGTTATGGTCTTGTATTACTAAACCAAGTTCACATCCCCTTTCATCACTTTATTACTGAATCGATTCCACTCACCATTTCCATCATTTCTATCCCATGAGATAAAAATCTTTACCCAATGTATTAGAGTGATACCTGGGTTCACCAATTATATATGTTATGATGGGCATAACAGATGTTATCCAGGACACCCTATCATATAAGCTGCAATGGGAGTAGCTGATGCTATTGGGGACACCCCATAATTTAAGCTATAATAGGCTTACCCGACTGAATCTAGGCCACCCCATCATATAATCTCTATTAGGATTACCTATTTCAATCTAGGTAACCCCATCATAAATTCTATAATGGGATTACCTGGTTCCCTTTGGGCCACCCCATCATATAAGCTTTAATAGGCTTACCGAGTGCTATCTAGATCATCCAATCGTATAAGATATAATGGGATTACCTGATTCTATCTAGGAAACCCCATTGTATAATCAATTTACATGAACCATGATAAGAATAATGTAAAAATAAATATCTTATCATCATAAAAACATATGAAAACAACTATTCTTTCATATCCTAATTAACCCATTGAAAAGAAATGAGTTTCATGTCAATATATTTGAATCCTTATTGACCAATGGAAAAGAAACGAGTTCTATAAACAAAATTCCATTATAATAGAGACCATTAAAAATAATAATATGAATGGTATTCTTATATCACATCCCGAAAAAAACATAAATTGTGTCAAAGGATGTCATCTTTGATTGAAAATAATTTTGAAAGATCATTTAAAATATTTCATGAAAAATATAAGCTTTACTCGGTGAACTTTTTTTTCTAAATAGAAATACTTTTGAAAACCATTTTCTATGAAAATTAAATTGAAATCTTATAAAGGAATCATTTAAAACACGTTTCAAAACATAAAACCTATTTTAAATTACTTTCTTTGAAAAAAAATTAAAATAAAACTTATTCCAAAATATTTAATAAAATCTTTTATTTTGAAAATATCATTCAAAAATATAGAGTAATATTTATTGAATGGATTGTTCACGGTGGTATAGAATTCATAAAATGATGTATATATAAAAACTAACATTCCTTTTAAATTTTGGTATAAGTTAAATGATCCCTGATTAGAAAATGATAAGAATATTTTTCTTAAACCCATTTTTCAAAAAGGTAAAGCATGTGTAAAAATATAGTTTAAAAATAATATGAGGTAATTAGAAATATTTTGTAAACATTATAAGAAAACATGATTTAGGAGGAAATAGGTTTCCAACTGAAGAGAGAAATAAAGTCATATTTTCATAAAAAACGTTCTTTACTATATTAAGTATGAATGAGTGAAAAATGGTACCATTAATTTAAGATATCATTAATAAAAAAATTATCTTAAAATTAATTATAAATCATGAGATATTTATCATAATATTTCATTTTTGGAAGTATAATCGTAATCAATCCCAAGAAACTATGAGATTGTAGCAATAAACTCTCACCACATTGGTAACACTAAATCATAATCCTTATAAGTGAATGGAATTACATGAAACTTAAAATATCATGAGTATAATAATATTCATGATATAAAATGTAAAAGTGTAAATATATAAACATTATAAAACAACATAGGTGTATAACATAACAAGTGTCTCAAATAGAAAATGTTATGAAAAACGTCTCTTACTGAATTGGTAAGTTTTGAACCATAAAACTAATACATGAGAGATAATAAAATGGATATTTTAATAAAAATAAATTTTATTATAATAAAAATAAAATAAATTCTTTTAATTATATAAACTACATAGAATAAATAGGTGGTGAATCTAGTGTGTGTCTCACAAAAGTAAAAAGTGGGACTTAAATCCCTTATTGCTTGAGTAACTTTTCAATCATAAGCCTCTTGAAAGAATAAAACAAATTTAGGCTTTTAATGTCAAGAAATAAATTAAATTCATGATATAACATCTCATAGGTTAGTATATACACCACAAAAAAATTTCGTGAATATGGAGTAAGTCTTACAGAAATAAAACTGTGACTAGAAATCCCTTAACATTAATTCTCGACTCTCGTCATACTTATTCAAACATAATGTATAATAAATATAAGATTATTATAAATATATAAGTAACCATAATTATATATATCACAGAATATATGATTATATTATGAATTTATGATACCTATATATTAACTATTCCAAGTTAAAGTTATATTCCGGGTAATAAGCACATAGTTTTTCATTTATCTTCGGACTTGTTATTTTGGTCCTATTACTCTGATCATGATTTAACAATTTCCATAATTTATACAATGATATTAATATAATATATATTTAGTATTTATAAATTTATAATAATCTATAAAATATATAAATATTAAATAAAATGCACTACTTGTGGTTATGGTATGTCGTACGTATGCACGAACACTGTTTCTATTTTCTTATAATATTGAAAGAAAGAAAAGTAATGACATATTTATATTATAATTATAGTAAAATTAATATTTCACATATATCAATTATATCTATTAATCCCATCCTTAATACATTCCATGTAAACCATGAACGAATCACATCACATTGTGAGGTGGTAGTCCACCGTACACAAAAATGATGTTATCGTATTCTAACAAAATATAAAGCAAGAATGTTCGTGTTAAATAATAACTAAATAAGAAAAAATAAATCATAAATATTTTATATATCATATAAAAACAATATTTCCATCATCATAATAAACCTTGAAAGTTTTTAACGGAAGAATACATGATACCAGTTCATGAGGCGGTAGTCTCTCAAACACACGAACAATGATTTTTTATCCTATTCGATGTAAATGTGGGATTTTTTAGGCCATAAACATAATATAAAAAATATAAATAAATATAAGATAATTGTTTTATCATATAATAACGATATAAAAACTAATTTATGGGGTTTTAAGAAAAAAATAAAAAAACTCTTGTTGGTGAACGTTACCTCTTCTTCTGTTATATTCTTTTCTTTTTCACTAAAAAACATACTTGGATAGATTTAAGAAAAATTAAGGGTTATATAATGAGAGGATATATTTTTTAATTTATTTTTTCAAGGTTTATTTTGATCTAAATGGACTGAGATGTGTGAAGAAGTGGAAATAGGAAGTGCCTTTTTATAGCAGAGGAGGAGTGGTATTCATATAAATAAAAAAATTAAACATTATTGGGATGTATCCAATACATAATCTGACTCTAATAATGAATTATCATATATAAAAAGGTTATATAGTGTAAAATTTCAATAAATTTTTTTTGGATGGGTTTCTTGGTCCCTTTGACCCTTAAGTTTAAAGTTTAGTCTCTTGGTAATGTAGTTTTTCTCTAAATCGCTTTAATTAATTATAACTATTTTCACTAAAAATTTTGGTAAAAAATTATGTTGATATTATTAAACATTATAAATCATTATTATTTCAAATATTTAATCCATTTTTAAAAATTCAAATCACGTTACTAAAAAAATTAATTTCGAATTAATCCCATAGATAGGATGAAACAAAGAGGTTTTAAAGTGAAAATGTTCAAAGGTTTGATATGTTTTTATATAAAATTTCAATTTGTAATTGACTCAAATGAAAATAATCAGATTAATATATGAATAATTTATCTAAATATACTTAAAAAAATAATATATATATATATATATATATATAAATTAATCGAAAATTAAACTTTTAAAAGAACCATTATTTTTCACTATTTTTTCAAAACATAAACTTCTTAGAAAAATATAAAAGATTCATACTAATATAATTGTGATGGTAAAATTTTAAAAATAATGTTTATTTTTTCAAATTTAATTTATAAAAATTTCAAAAACATGTTTTGAAAAAAGTGCACCATTAAAAGGTGATAAAACTGGCTTTTAGAAAAATACATATTTTTATTCGTAAAATTTGATTTATTGTTTTATATTTTATAAAAAACCCATAAGATAAATGTAAATATTTTATTGAATATATAATATATAAATTTTATTAAAAATATTCATCAAAATAATTTTTCAATTTGTTTTTATAAAATGTGTTTTTTTCCTAGGAAGATTGCTCTTTACAAAATAAATTTCTTTATTTTCAAATAGTCATTACTCTCATTTCTAATTAATTGGAAGCCAAGTAATTTATTTTATTTACATGTGTAAACAATATTTTTATAATTTAGTTAATATTTTTCATAAATTCTACTTCAACGTCTATTTGATAACTATAATAATATTTTAATTATATTATTAATAGTATGTTGTAGTTTAGTAAAACTCTATCTTGCATGTAATGCAAGATATTGACTGAACCTGGTATTGTGTGTAACCCAATACAAACTTAGTGTTTCACATTAATTATTATTGGATATGTGTTGGTTGTATCTCAAGATTAATTTGTGTTGTGTTCTTAACTTGGTTTGGCATACGATGAAATGCATCAAAGAATTTTTATTTATTCAAAAATAATAATTGATAAAAACTCATTGTGTTACATTCTACCCTCCTTAAAACGAATTTCACAATAAAAATTCATCTGTGTAATTAATGTTTTAATAATAGAATATTTCTTTCATTATAACCCACATCAAAAAAATTAATAAGAAAACATCTTTTAAAAAGTGAATGTTTGAAATATAATGGTTACATAAAGTAAATCATAACTAGGATTCCAAACAGGAGAACATAGGTGGTAGGATAAGATTTAGACATGAGAGAAAGGCCTAATTAATTATAGAGAGTGATAAAGACATCTGATCACAAGAAAATGGGTGAACCATAAAAAGTTAATGAAAAAAAAAACCATAAATGTGTGATAATCTAAGGGTCCATTTGATTCATAAAAAATGAAGGTACTTGGATAAGTATTTTATTCCATGATCCTTTTCAAAATGATTAATAATTTCTGAAAGGATATATATTTACTTGATTTCATTCCATTTATTAAGAAAAATATCACCATTGGGCAATGTGTTAACTAATTTTAATTTAATATATTTATCAAATAAATGTAGGTTTATTAGTTATAATTGAATCACTCACAGATCATGAGATCTATAAATAAAACAATATGTCATTTCAAATATCATTAATTTTAATAAAGAAAATGGTCACCAAAATCCATCTAATTTGAAACAAATCCTCATATAAAGAGATAATAATTTAGTAGAAAAACTCATTTGGATGTTAACATAAACTATTCCATAAATGGTTAACCTTATAACACTTCTGAAATTCGAAGAATTCAAAAATTTAGAATGAAAATCACTACATTTCTGAAAATCAACTTAATATTGATCCACCTTATATCTTAATGTAGATCTGGGTTTTCACATACAAACATGTGAATACCTTCATCATATATTCTCTTGAAACATAAGATTAATATTAATTAATTTAACTCCTTATGAGAAACATGAATGCTTCCATATTCCAAAGATTATTGGAAATATTTCTTAAATCAAAAAATAATTTCAAATCCATCAATGATAACATAATCAACTTTGTCATCAAATCATTAATCTACTTTAAAGGTAATCAATACTTTATTATTATTACAAATCTTTTTATAAAAACTAAACACTATTTACTCAACCCAAGGAATATATTAAAAGTAACATTTACTTAATTCAACCATTCCATTAAATAACATTAATAGTTCATTATAATCATTTAATATATTATTGAAAATCTGAAATGAAAAACTTCTATAGACAATCCTTATATATGTTTGTATATAATAATTCTATAATTCCAAAACACTTAAATTATATGGCCTCATCCTTAAACAATAAATTATGATTCCCCATCTCATTCCTTAATAACTCATTACCTTCACATGGAATATGTAGTCTATTAATCTTGAAAAATACATCAATTAATCAAATAATGTTGATGATTTTCATAATGATATTTTCCCATTATTACTTATGTAAGAACTCATCTGATAAAAAGAAACCATTTAAATCTTGTTTTCATCCTTGTACCAATAAAATATGTGATTTAATTATTCCATAATCCATGTAGATAATCCCCTGAGAATACATTGATAAGAAATTAAACCCCTCACCAATTTGTATCTCTATGACCATTTTTTCCACACAGATAACATCTTTTCCTCCATTTGAGATATTCTAGGATTTCATTCCCACCTTATTAATAAGTAAAATATTAGTCTTCTTTCCTATATTTTCATTGCCACATGTAATTTCATAAAATTCCATATTCCTCTTATTTTATGTGTTAGGAATCTCATTGAAGTTCATGTAGTTAATAATATATCTTGATTGTGAATTAGACATAACTACATTATATTTATCTATAGTCATCACCCAATTAGGTTTCTCATAATCACTATATATTCCATCATATTCAATGTTAACATGATTCCTTTTTCATCCATCCTTTGACTAAAACCAAAATCATTGTGTGAGTAACACTATTCGTAGAGGGGAACCAATAACCATGAAAAATCACTTATAAGATGTCTAAATCATTACACCAACTTTTTTAATCTATGAAACTTTAGGTTTATCCTAAGTTACTCATAAAAATATTGTATTTAAATCCTTCCTGATGTTTTTTAATGAGTTTGTGAATTTACAAAGCATATCGCTAGGGAGTATCATACTATGTGTGCACTAAGACATATTTTATTGCACCAATTTCATATTGATTATTGATCAAGATGATTTTTGGGGGTTTCACTCCTAGGTATATCTGTTCCATAGAAAATTCCACTTGTAGTATGAAGAAATGGATGTAATTTCATAGAAATCACTATCACAATGCTTCAACAAAATTCAAATACATTTTATTAAACATTGAATCATCCTTAGAATAATCCTTAGAGACATCCCAATACATATATTTATAAATATCCATAGGGATATAATGAATGTTTTTACATCCTTGTTTGTAAAGGTTTGATAAAAATCTCATTTGATACTACCTATAGAGACCTAGTCTTTTCATACATAGATATTTCATCTTTTTTTGAGGAATATTAAATAAATTACAAAAGCACATGCTTGAGCACTGTAATAGTTTAATTCCTTTAAAAAAATGGAAAAAAATAATCTCATCTAGTTCAATATTTTTAATGTTTCACACAACGATCTTACCATTTAGTAATATACATAGAAATACCCAATATAAAACCATTCTTCATAACCTGGGGAAAATGAAATATAAGAAAGGCTGTGCTCATATACTTAGTAAGGGTAGACATAAGAGATAAAAAAATAACATGAATATATTTGAATTAGAACATGAGAAAAACATTTTAAGATCATACCTTGTATATCATTGATCATATTAATGAGTCATGGAAAAAATATGGGTAGATCATAAGACATTAATCATAAGGGAGTACGTGATAATAATATAGGAATAAAGCATGGAATTTATGGAATACATATAATAATAGAAAATCATTTCTATATTAGTCAACATGAACTTCCAATACCATCCTAAAATAAAAATCCCTTTACTGAATCTGATTCGCTCCCTAATATAGCCCTGCATTAATGTATAGATTCCACTACATATTCCAACTTTGTATTAATGAATTGAGGTTACTCCATATTCCAGTCATGTATATATCATGAAATATAAATATTTACCCACTTCATTGGATCGATATCCGTGTGAACCCATATTAAAATCTCTAATGTGATCACTCAGTACTATCTAGGCAACCCCATCATATAAGCTGTAACGGGCTTACCTGGTAATATTGGGGATACCCTAGTGAAAAAGCTTTTATGGGATTACTCGACTCTATCGATTCCAACCCATTATATAATCTATAATGTGATTACATAGGCCTATTTGGAACACCCCATCATATAAACTATAATGGGTTTACCCAATGCTATCTGATCCACCCATCAAATAAGCTATAAGGGGATTACCCGACTATATTTTAGTCAAATCACCATATAAGGTATAATAGGCATACCCAACAATATCTAGGCCACCCCATAGTTTAATCAATTTTCATGAAACATAATATTAATAAAGTACAAATATCAAATATATCATTATAAAAACTAATAAAAAAATTATTATTATATAACATAATTAACCCAGAGAAAATAAATGGGTTTCATTTCAATATTATGGAAACATGATTGACCTATGGAAAATAAACAGGTTCAATAAACATCATTCCATCAAAAAATAGACCATTCATAGGAATAATATGAATAGTATCCTTGGATCATATCTATAGTAAACCATAAATTATATCTAAGGTTGTCATTTTAGATGGAAAATAAATTTGAAATATCTTTTAAAACATTTATTGAGAAATTTTTTTTTATAATTGGAAAACACTTTTAAAAAGGTAAAACCTTTTGAAAACTATTTTTTTGAAACTAAACATTAAAATTTTTGGAAATATTCTTTGAAAATAATTATAAACACCTTTTAAAACAAAAAAAATTACAAAATAAATTTGATTGAAAATAAATTTAAAATAAAAAAATTCCAAAATATTTAAGAAATCGTTTTATTTTTAAAATATTACTTAGATTTTATAAATTTATCTTTAAATAATGTAGTAGTCATGATGGCGTAGAATTATTTACATGATGTATATGTAAAAACATAAATTCCTTTCATATTATAGGAAGAAGTTAAAAGATCCTTGATTGGAAAATGTCAAGATGATTCCTTTTAAAATAAATTTCAAAAAATATAAAACTCGAGTAAAAATTATTTTATAAATCATAGAATGGTAGTATAAAATTTTTGAATTTTTTTTAGAAAACATAGTTTTAGAAAAAAATAGATTTTGACTAAAGAGAGAGATAAAGCCATTTTTTCATAAAAGTACTTTATTAATTATATTACACAAAAAAGTGATTTCTTCCATTAAATTAATATATAATGAGTAACTAGTGTATAATAAATTTAATGATAATTATTGATATATGAACCATAATATTTCATTAATATGATCATAATCATATATAATCTCGATAAATGATGATAGCTATAAACTCTTACTACTTTGGTAACATAGAATCATGATCCCAATGAATGTATGAAATTAAATGCAACTTAAAATATCACAAAAATAATTATATTATTAATATAAAATTTTAAAGGGGAAAATATTATCCATCTATAAGAATATAGTTGCAAAATATAACACATGTCTAAAAGATGAAAAATTGAGACAAAATTAAATTTCTGATTAGGTAAATTTTGAACGGAAAACCCATGAAAGAAAGATAATAAAATGTATTTTTAAATACTAATAACCATTAGAATAATAATAATAAAAAACATTCATGGGAATTATATACACCACATATAAGAAATAGTTGGTGAATATAACATGTCCCGCAAAAGTAAAAAAGTGTGACAGAAATCCCTTTATACTTAAGTAACCATGGAATCATGAGCCCTATGAAATAATAACATGAATCTAAACATTAAATATCATTAAATAAAGTAAATTAATTATATAACATGTCATATGGTAGTATATACACCACAAAAAAGAAATTAGTGGAGAATATAACATAAGTCTCGCAAAAATAAAAGAGGGAATATAAATCCCATTACCTTAAGTCTTAACTCTCATTTTAATTTCTTAACCCTTCTATACAGTAAATATATGTTTATTATACATATATAACATAATAATAATATCTATCATACCATATATTATTTTATTAAAACTATATATTACCCTTTTATTAACAATTCTACATTAATGTTACGTTTCACGTAACGACTGCTTTTTTTTGTCAAATATGATTTGACTTGTTATTTTTGGTCTTATTTTTATCATAATTTCATAACATAAAGATTTTAAACAATTATATAAATATCATATAAATTCATTATATATTTAGTTATAATATTCTCAAAAATATATAAAGAAAAATGAAATACATATTTTATGGAGACGGTAGGTCGTACGTATGCATGGAAACCGTTTCGATTTTCTTTTCATATTGAATGAATGAAATAAATAATATATATATATATATATTATTATTCCATAAAAATTATTATTTTATATATATCACATATTTTTATTAAACCCATGAATAATATATTTCATGTAAAGTGTGAACGAATCACATCTCTTTGTGAGGTGGTAGTTCACCATACACATGAATGACATTATCATATTCTCAAAAAATGGAATTCATGCAGGTGTATGTTATATAATAATGAAAAAATCATAAATAGATCATAAATATTATATATATCATATTTAAAAATCATTTCCATCATTATACGCAACCTTGATAGGTGGTAGTGGATGAACGAATGACATCTGTTCATGAGGTGCTAGTCAGTCGTACACACAAATGATGATTAGGTATCCCATTTTATGAAATCATGTGAACTTTTAGGTGGTAAAATTAAAATAAAAACATATTAGTTTATGTTAGATAATTATGTTATTATAAATCCTGATATAGATATAATTTAAGGGGTTTGGGAAAGAAATAAAAAAATGTTTATTGATGAATGTTAACTTTTTCTCAAGTATCTCCTTTTGGTTTGCACCAATGGAATTACTTAGTTTGATTTATACCCAAATTAATTACTCTTGGATTACAATAGGGATGTTTGGAAATTATTTTTTTAGAATTTTTTGGAGAAAAAATGGGTTTCGAGGTGTGAATAAGTGGGGAGAGTGAGTGCTCTTTTATAGTGGTGGAGGCATTACATTCTGGTAAAAAACAAGAACACATGCACTGGTGGGAGTTATCCCATAACTCTTGTGACTAAAATAATTAAAAACTTATATAAAAAGGATATATAACTGAGATATTTAAATCCAATTGGTTTTGGACATTTCTCTAGTTCATCGGGCCCCTTAAGGATAAATTTTAGTCCCTTGGTAAACTCATTTTTCTGTCAATCACTATAATTAATTTTTACTGTTTTCAGAAATAATTTTGGAAAAAAAACTAATATTTAAATATTATAAATTATATGTTTTGATTAATAAAAATATTAAATACATTTCTAAAACTTATAATCATATAAGTGGCAAGAATTAATTTTCAATTAATCTCGTAGATGGGATGAAACGACATGTTTTTAAAGTGAAAATGTTCAAATATTTGAAATGTTTTTATATCTAATTTCAATCTGAAATTTACTAAAATGAACTATATTGGATTAATATATATATAATTTATCAATATATAGTTTAAAACCAAATAAAAATATAATTTATCTTGATAAATAAATTAATAAAAAAGAAGTTTTCAAATAAAATTCAATATTTTTCACTATTCATCCAAAAATGAAACTTCTTAGAAAAATACCCAAAATTCATCCTAATATAATTGTGACATTATGATTTAAAATACATTATTATTTGAAATATAATTTATAATGGTGTCAAAATTTATTTTTAAAATGAGCGCGCCATTAAACTACTGTAAAACTGTCTTTTAGAAAAATATATATCTTTATGCATAAAATTGGATTTAATGTTATCTCTTGTTAAATAAAAACGTAATATTAATGTTAAATATTTTATTTAATTTATTATATAATCATTCAATTATAATAATTCTTCAATAGTTTTTTATTTAATTTGTTGAGATAAAAGGTGTATTTTTTCATAAACAAATAGCTTTTCAGAAAAGGGATTTCATTATTTGAAAATAGTTCTTATTCTCATTTATAATTAATTGATTACCAAAGAATAAATTTTATATACATTTTTAAAATATATTTTCTTAATTTAGTTATTCATATTCATAAATTCCAGTCCAAGGACTAGGGGATAACTATAATAATATTTTAATAATAATAATAATATTATATTGTAGTTCAATAAAAATCAGTCTTATGTATAACGTATGATATTGAAGGAACCTGGTATTTTGTGTAAGAAAAGAAAAACATAGTGTTGTGTGTAATGTAATCAATATATAGGTTGAATTAAGGGAAATGATAATTTGGTGTATTGATTAAGAAAAGCAATACTTTGTGTAGCATGAAATGCAAGCCATCAAAGAATTTTAATTTATTCAAAAATAATAATTCATTAAAACTCTTGTCTTTACAGAAGATTTGGGTTTAAATATTTCATTATAATTTGTATGATTTAAAAATTATATTCTCTAAATATATGTATTATTTTCTTGGTTCATCTCACATGGTATCATGGAACAAAATTAATGTATCTGTTTTTTGCGCTAGATCCAGGTGCGTGGGTCTTCGACATCATAGATGGAATCAAAAATGGGTTTAATTTTTTATAAGGGTTGGGTTAGTTATTTTTGGGGATTAAAATAGAGAAAATTAGTGAAAAACATAATTATTATATAACTTCCCATCCCAGATTCCACAAAACCTGTGCTCCAAGATGGTTTGGTATAAATCCTTTAGAATACCTCTCCGTATAATAAAGTCTATCGATTAGTAGCAAGGGCCTAAGGTGTTTCTGTGGAGAGATTATGACTTTATATCAATGTAAGAAACAATCATAAACAACCAAGAATTATCCAAAGTAGTAAATAATCAATGTATGTATGTAATAATTATAATCATGTATGTAATAATAAAATGAAGTTTAGTAAAGTCCCTAATGATAATATCATACATACAATTTTGATTTCCCACTAGGCTGATCACATATATAGGAGTACATAAAGGAAACTAAAATAAAAGTAAAAGTCCTTCCTACTAAATCCAATATAGACCACATACCTGATATCGAAGACAGAGACGAGATGTTCCATCCCAATGAAGAGAATCCACATGAGCAACTTCACTCAATCATGAAACACCATGGATTTTTCCTGTACATTATGAAATATGTGCTCAACTAGAAATGAAAAGATAAGGTCTACATGCACAAAGAGGTGCATGTATAGGGGTGATAAATAATATTATTAGCATATCCCCAAAGATGAACCTATTAATATTCTATCATAAGTGCATGATCATGAAATATTCCCAACCAATCCGAGGCATAATTAGAAATGATAAATAAAATATAACCATAGTTGATCCATGGATCCATGATCTTTGTTGATCCTATTGCACAAACTATGTTGAAATTCCCTTGGAATAGTCATTAAATATATATCTATACATATATACACCCATATATATATATATATATATATATATATCCATATGTACATGAAATATTCATGGAATATATGTATACATCTAAGGAATCCATAAAAAATAATACAAGAAAACACAATCCATAGTTGTTTCTAAGTTACTAGATATGGTTCTATGGACATCCTGTGATAAGGGATATCAGACAGATTTCATACCACTTAAGATGTGTATGATTAATTCAATCCCGTGGTTCTTCATCTAAAAAACTTTCTTTCACCAATGTTGTTAATTCCTGAGAAACATACATCACCATTGGCAGATACATGTCCTAGACCTAGGTTCAGCCTTACTCACCGCAAATAACTATAATGAAGGATTCCATGTAACAAATAGGATTACTACAAAAATGGAATTGACCTAGTCATATTTTCAATTAATCTATGTAAATCCAACACGATTTTTGATCCCTAGGTCCCAATCCATTGGCAGTCACCACATTGGGGATCAAATGAACTCTAAGTGGGATAACTATTAAGAGACCTGTAAGAGGAATGATCTTTAAATACAAGTAGATGCTTTGTATTCATTCATATTAATAGATTAATAACATAATCATAGTCTTGTATAAAGATTTTATTAATGTAATGGTGAACCCACTAGACCTTATAGGGAATCCTAGCTGTCAATCGAGAGATAATATTCATCTTCAAGTGCATAAACTATGTGGAGTGCGATGTCCAACACCACGGTCAAGTAATCAATCATGGATAGAATAATAATCCCCATTATTTAAGAGATCGTAAAAATTTTTGAGTGAATAAATGATGCGGAGTTCCATCTCCAACAATGTGGAAATGTAATCGGTTAGGGAGAGTGTGATCATCCCCATTTCTCAGGAGTGCATAATCATCGTTGAGTATATCTCATAACACAGATCCCAAAAAGTACTTATGGGTATACAAATAACAGAACAAAAAATAAAAATTATTAGAATATGGACCCCAAGAAATATATTTTGGGTATCTCAATAAATTAATTGGAACATAAGACTGTCATTTGGAAGTTTCTCTGAGCATCACAAATAAAATATTGTAACGCATATGAATCTTTAGATGAGAACCAGGAAGAACCTATGAAAATGACTAGTACATCCATAATAATCATTTGAATTAATAAATAAAAGAGCGAGGGTGGATGAATTACAAGAATCACCACTATGACTATAAAATATAATTATTAAAAGTTCAGTATGGGTTATTAAGTGATACCTACGACCCTCCCTACCAAAACCCAATGTATTAGTTCAGGGTTAGTTAAACATCAGGACACCCACAGGGCCCCTTAGGTCAAAACAATAGAGATTAATCATACTCAGAATCCTTGGAGTCTATAAATATGTGAGGTAATCCATCATGGGAACCTCAGAAATAATAAGCTACTTGAGGCATCCTTCATGGGATCCTCAAATTAAGTAAGTTAACTGAGGCATCCTATATGAGATCCTCTAGGTTGAAAAATAACCATAAGAATCTTACATAGGATCCTCAGGAATGGTATATGTAGGGAGAAGAATACTATAAGGATCCTCAAAATGATTAAATACGAATAGATATCATACATGGGATTCCTTACATCAACATTTAAGAGAAGGAGTCCTATAGGGGGCCCTAAAAAATAATAGTAAGGTAGAGGCATCCTACATGGGATCATCTAACTCAAAGAATAAGAAAACCTCATGGACCAAAAAGGAATAATAATTTAATACTATACTATATATATGTCGTATAAAACACATTAGATCAAGGGTCACACTCTCTAAGGATAGTTAGACTCAATTACTAGAGGAAGAACCTCTTTGTTTAGTAAAAATACCTAATTGCCTCATAGGTGTCCTCTAATCACCTTAAGGGTTTCACCATCACGATATACATAGTTTGATAATATGAAAGTTATAATCATAAATCCATTTATATATCTAGTGTATAAAAACATGAAAAACACTAAAAACATAGCAAGGAATGGGTACACAACGTGTATACCTTAGTACAGGTCGTGTACCATCAAAGCCTCTCACGGGCGTGTACTTCATCCAAATATACAATGTAATACTAATTTTCATGGCATGTATACCATGTAAATTGTTTTCACCCTATATGGAGTACCTAAATATATACCTTAAATTAAATTACCATTTATTATGATTG
The DNA here is from genome assembly GCA_963277665.1 of Viscum album. Taxonomy (NCBI): domain Eukaryota; kingdom Viridiplantae; phylum Streptophyta; class Magnoliopsida; order Santalales; family Viscaceae; genus Viscum; species Viscum album. The sequence goes on along the minus strand of OY728126.1, from coordinate 792,928,625 downwards.
TCTATGTACTTCTACATGCTGTACAGCCCACCCAGGGTCTGGTCGTGTACTTTACATGGCCAAGTTCCCCTACCTGTGTTGTCTAGCCGGGTACGCAACTATAGGGATGAGTTACATTACATGAAACTTATAAAATATTAATTTTGGTTAAATCTAAAATACCATCTTCATTGAATTTGAAGAACATACAACATGTGTTCCTCAACAACTTGTTGTTTGATCGGTGCTTTCAAATGGGAAACCCCTCAAATTGGTCTGAAACCTCATTTTCTTTGCAAAATATATAGATCGACCCTAAAGAGGTACAAAGAAGTAATAAAGGGTATATAAAACTATAAAGGAGTAAATATGTTTGTATTTATTAGAAAAAAATGAAACATCCTACTTTTGGGTGGTATACATTGAAGCTTTCCTCGTTTCTATGATTTGTATCTGCCACACAATTATCCAGCTCCCCTCGAGCTCAATGGATGCACAATCATGATCTACATATAAAGATAATAATAAAGGAATAATCATAAATAAATTTATAAATCAAAGTCATAAAAACATGAAAAACACTAATAAGCATATCATGGAAGGTGTACGTAACATGTATACCCGAGTACACAACGTGTACCCTCAATGCCTCTCCTGGGCGTGTACTTCATCCAGACATGGCATGTAAAACCCATTTGTGAGGAATGAAAACCATGGTCATAATATGTAACATACATGGAGTTCCTATATATGTACCACACATGGAATTAACATGTATTATTCTTTGGTGTGTACTTTTATATGGCATTCATCCCACCTAGGGTTTGGTCTTGTACATCATATAACAAAGTGACCCTACATGTGATGTCTGGCTTGGTATATGATTACATAGTCTAGTTATAGTAAATGATGTGTATACTATAGGTATGTAATTTTCTATAAAAATATCATTTTCCCCAAATGGTATGTACAAATTATATGTGTTCCTATACTACACATCGTTTGATTGGGATTTACGAATGGGAAACCCCTTAAATCGTCCCAAAACCCATGGTTTTCCCCTAAAAGCTATAGATCATGTTTCAAAAGGACCTAAGAATTCATAAATGATATATAAAAATAAAAACTAGTAAATATATGGGTATTTATGAGAAAAATTAAAATCATAATTCCTTTGAGTGGAACCTGCTGAAGCTTCACTCATTTCCATGATCTTCAGTTGCTACTTGATGATCCAACTCCTCCAAAGCTCCATAGAATCACCTCTCTTCCTATCTCCCACTTTATATCTATCACCATACATATCATATCTTGATAATAGTAAAGTAAACCCACAAGGATTTTTTGTGTGAATCTAGGGTAGAAAATGAGGAAAATAAAATAGGAAAAATAAATGGAAGAAAAAAATAGAAAGAGAAAAAGAAAGAGAAAAAGAAAAAGGGGAATGAGCCTATCCCTAATGACTAAACAAAGATTATGCATTTAAAAGGAAAAATCACAATATTAAAATTAATAGTGTATATTTAATCTCAATATAATGTTCAATCAAATCATATAACTGAAAAAATATGTGAAAATAAATTAATATTTAATTAAATATATAAAATATTAATTATTCCATGAAACTTTGTGCAACATGGAATTATAGAAAACTTTGGTTCTAGGGAAAAACCATATTATGTGACTAATCAAGTGGTCAAAAAAATTATTTTGGATTATATTCTAGGGTAAAATGAATATTTTACACCATATAAGCATTTAAAAGAAAAAATTTAAAATATTTCTCAAATTTCTAGTTCGAAAAAACACGAATCCTTACAGATAAGGTTAAATGTAAGAAAAAATCATAATTTTTTTAATGTAAAGAGTGTGATGTTTCCACACAATAAAAAACCTACCTCAATAAAAACATGTGGGTAAAAGCTCTAGAACATATACACGTGAGGGTAATAACCTTGAAAAATGTTGTTAGGTTATTAACTCAATCTTCACTCAATACACAAATAGTTAACCTAACTATATATATATTTTAACACTAAAATGAGATATGATTTTGTTCATTCCCAAACTCTTTACATACCATTATAAAGTATTTAAATAGATTTTTATTATGTAGTATATAACTAGTTTGGTATGAAAAACAAATCAGAATACAACAATTGAGAACCTAGATTGATACATATAAACTAATAAGTTAGGATATATATTTAATTTTTGAGTGATCTATTCTATATTTATAGTTGGAATTATATATTTATTAATTTATGAATTATCATAAAACAATATTCATTTATTTAATTAAAGTATGATGCTAGGGGAGATAAATTTAATAATGGATACATTGAGATATGTGGTGATTTTCTCAATGAGAAACCAAATAAGACTAAAAATAGTATTAAAAATTTTGTGGTTATTCTAGCCCAACAATCATGAGACTCCCTAAATAAAATAATGATGGAACTTTGTTGAAGTTTATATGAAAATGATCATGGGGAATAAATGATTAATCTTCTCACATTTATAAAAATTGGTACTAAAACATAATGGAATTTATAGAAGGAAAAATAAATTATTCATGTGTATAAGGATTGGACATAATAATCAAGATTTTAAAAGAGATATAAAGATTCTATCCAATGTAATGTATGGTTTAAATGTCCCAACTAATGAACTTCTTGTACTACAATAATTCAATTTAAGAACACTTAAGCATTATAAAAACTATATCCCAAATAAAAAATGTAATAAAGATAATAGATGTTAACATCCCCCAAGACCAAAGGAAGAAGAGAAATACTATGATGTGGGTTTCAAAAATTATGTTTGGTAAGCTATATTAATCATACAAAAAAAAATATTATTTAATAATCATTATTACCACACACATATATATAGAATGATTTTTATGAGAACCAATTCTATACATAAATTATTAGATTATTAGTGAAAATATTCAGTGGTATGATTATTACATCCGAAGTAAATATTGGAATAATTTTATGTGATTTTGAACATTAATTTTTTTATGTACAAAGATCCCATATCAATTGACACAATAATGAAGCCAAATTTCATATCTAAAAACAAAAAATGATCATCAATAAGTGTATATCTAAGTACGAAATATCTTATAAAATATATTCCATTATATGGGTCTTAATACCCAATCAGGGGGTGGGTGGGTGGGTGGGAGTGGGGGTATTTAGCTTGAATGATTATCGTAAAATAAAATTTTAGGGCTATGACTTCAATGAAAAAACATTTGTCTTTTATAGTTTTACATAGGATAAAAATTTGGATATAATATCCTGATACTTTTTTATCTTATAGAAACCATTATAATTTTTGATTAGTGAGTGACGATTAAAATCACATTGATATATTTTATTTAAAGTGTGATAATGTAACAAAAATATATTTTAGTTTTTATTTTAGCATTAATTGAATAATATTTTAAATTCTTATTTCACAAGAAACACTGAACTAACTAATATCACAAAAAAATTTATAATTGTTTGCAATAAAATATATAAATTAATACATTATAAGAATTAAATAAGAAAAATAATAAAGAAAATTATGGGAGAAAGAAATCAGCATGTAAAAAAAACACCATTATCGTAAAAATATTTAACGCCATGTTTCACTATGAAGATCACCACCCCAATTACTATTATGGAATAAAAAATTAATTATATATATAATGAAAAATTAAAAATATAAGATCATATGATGAATTATTTTAGGTCATTTATATGAAACAGTTGAGTATTATATATAGGAATTCAACTTAAATAGCCCTTCAACATATATTACCATTTGAACATAACTATCGATTTAATGGGTGTAAACAAAAGTAACCACAATAAGAAATATATTTATAAAAGGGAACGTAATGGAATTGAATAGTATAAGTCTTATTTATGTAGATAGTTTTTTTGAGTTTTGAATGGATGTAGTTCCACTAGGGATTTCCCTAGATCAAGTCCAACTTGAACACCAACAAGCATCACTTAATAGAAAATATTTGTGGGAGAAGTTCAAGCTCATGTAAATAAATATGAGTTATATGCAAGATAAATCACAACTAGGGACAAGTATCACCACTTACCATAACATTAGATCTTATATGGTTGTTTTGAGTTTATTTTTATATAAAAGTTATGGTTGCATAATCGTGTTAGTATTAATAAACTTTTCGTTCTCATCACTGCATGTATTTTATATATTTTTAATTTCCATAAAATTTACATTTAATGAATAATAAAGGTTGTATAATAAATAAAAATATTTATAATATATAATTTTTATTGAACAAAATATTAATTAGAATGAAATAAGAATAAAATTAGTTAGTGATAAGAAGTCATTTTAAAAAAATTATACTTTTTCAAAAAAAAATATTTTTATCTGAATAAATAAAACTGATTAAATATTTTAAATCATATTAATAATATATATATAAACAAATAAATTATTTTTCATGGAAATATTTTCACTGTATATTGAATATAAATAATGCTTTTTTATTCTTAATCTTGTTTTAAAACCTTTTTTCGTGTGTTATATATGTTTATATTTACAATTATTTTTATGAACTCAAGAGATTAAGTTTAATAAGATTATTTTAAAATTTTAATTATAAAATCCAGGTTTTCTAATAAGATAATTTCTATATTTTAGATAAAATTATGCTACCAAAGTAAATATTAATTACGATAGTGAAACCTTAATTTTTTTCAAAATAATTGTATATATAAACAGTATGTATTTTTATCTAAATAAATTGAACTTTTTTGTTGACACTTTTACGTTGTTTATAAATATAAAAATAATATATTAACAGAAATTTAATTATTAATTGAAATGAAATGATAATAGAAACACTTAATACATAAAAGAGACATTTTTTTAAAAATAGTTTTTTATATATTTTATTTTTTAATCTAAAAGTTAATTTTCCAATACTTGATATTTAATTGGAATAAATAAATTCAAAATTTAGAATCATAATTTTATAATTTTATAATTGGGGTCTTTATTTTTTTTTGTAAAAAATCAATTACCATGGTAAAACGTTAGTTGAGGTTACTGAGGGTAAAAATGGGTAACTTAAGGTGGCATCAGTTTTTTAAAATCTACATGATACATATACCTTAAATAATTAATTTCATTGGTTGTAAATTTATACCAAATTTTTTGCACTATCCATTCCCCACCTAACTTAACTATCTCCCATGGGATTCTATCTTTACCCCTCACCTAACTATTGATTCGATTGAAGTAACTTTTTTCACCTATAAAAGTAGTTCAGTACCATCCACTTAAAGTCACACTTACCCATATAATTAATCATGAAAAACTACCCATTTTACCTTTCAGAAATACCTATTACACATTTTATAACCCTTTGTTAATATAGATTTCCCCTTGTCCTCCATTTCCAAGAGGTCATTGAAGAGAAGACTCAAACTTAGAATGTGAGTATTGTCCACTCCATAACATTCCCATCTCTATTTTTTCATCCACCCTACTAAAACATATTATAACCATAATAATATAGGTAATTAATTATAGTTTTTATAATGATAAGTCATTATATTAATTTAATAACCATTTTCTATATTTTTCTCATCCATTCTAAAAAGGAAAACATCTTTCATAGTATGTGTGAACTACCACATATATGAATTTCGTATTTCTTTTTTCAACACCAACATTCATGGATGTTTCAAAAAGTATATTTAATGAATTTATATGATATTTATAACATGTTTAATATTTTTAATGATAAATTATTCATTCTATTAATATTATTAACAGAATGTAATCATTGAAAATTTGACCACCAAAAATGAGCATGCCAAGATGGAAAATTATTTATTATTTCTAACTAACAGCCAATTATATTTTATTATTCTTCCAACTCATATCAATTAAGATTTATATATTTAATAAGATATATATAATATCATTATGAGACCATAATTATTACATTCTAATACCTACAAAATCATTCTCATCAATTGATTATAATATGTTTTTTATTAGTCCAATTTAACTGGATACCTAAATGATGATATAAATTTCTATCATTGATGAATATTGGAAACCAATTACCCATAATAAGTAACATCAATATGTATTTTGTTTTTTTCTAATGTTAATTTTAATAATTAACTCATTATTAAGATACTAATTTTCATTTGTTAAAAATTACAAAAACAACATCCTCATTGATTTTATTTTCATGAATCATTACTAAAAATATCATTGAATAAAAGTATAAAATTACAAATAAATAGAAAAATAATATTTATTTAATTTTAATAATCTGGTAGTGATGAAATTTCTATCAATAAAAAATAACCAACATCAACATTATAAATCTTATATAAAATGAATGAAACTAATAACATTCAATAATGAAAATAAACTATAACAATAAATTTTATGTGTATGAAATGATTATAAATGTTGTTTATTAAAGGAAGTGGAAGTTAATAAAGTTATAAAATAAGTGAATATGATAGTTAAGTTTATTATACATTTTGTTAAATAACTTTTATGAAATCCAAGAGTTAAGGTAAGGGTTTTCATTTAAATTACCACTCAATGAAAGATGTTTTCACATTATTCACTTACTCTTAAATAATATGGTGTACATAGTAACACCCCAACATGATGAAATGGGTCTAATACTAGGGAACCAAATGAACTCATACTTTCCACCCCATATGAAAGTGCTTTACAATTTTTAGCTATGGCCTATAGAACGGTATAGGGAGACTATGAAGATTATACTAGGTGAAAATAAGAGTATATAAATAGAATGATAAAAAATCCATAAATATGAATAAAAAAATAACCATTAGAGTATTAGTATATACAACTATAATACATGAGAACGTAGAATGACAAGCTAGATACAAAACCAAAAACTAGGAAAAATGATTCAATGTATGGTAAGAAAAAAATGCAGTACTTATAGATATTTGATGCAAAATCCATCGGGAAAACTATGATTTCTCTTACCATTCTACTCAAATTTACACCACTTGGACCTTTCCCTTCACTAAATATTATATCAAGAAATATACAAGCGTACTGAGATTCCCAAGTAGTTTATGAGTAAAAGAATTCGAATGAAACCACTAACAACCATTAACATAATTTTATAACATATACAACTGTATATCATCAACGTATATAGGGTAAAAATATCTCAAAAAATATGTCAAAAAATCCCAAAACATATTTTGGTTCAACACATACCTTCTCTAAATACATTAACTTCATGCTATAAGGAAAATAATTTTTATACATAACATATCCCCCTCAAAAAATTGATTTTCCCAAATATTACAGACACATCCCTACTTGATGCTATACTCCAATTCATTCCAACATCATGCATAACACATACCTCTCAGGGGATATTCCACTAGGATTTAACTACATGTTTTACTACATGAAGATAGAATAAAATCACATATGATACATAATACAAATTTTAGATCAAACATCATGCCAAGTAAAGTAGTAACATCATCAGAACAATATATATATAATAAATAAATCATATGTCATGTATGACCACACACATCCCATGTGATCAACCATCAGACATTGTTTTCTCTGAGACACACACACACAAACCAATGATCATAATGATAATCCATACAAAATGTGCTATAAAGTCATGGGATTCCTACCTTAGGTGAAAAAATAATGATAAGGAAAGGGTCACCATCCAAATCTGGAAGACCCAAAATATCCTAGAATATTCGTGGATTGACACATTTAGAAATCTATGATTTAGGTAGAAGAGGAACCACACTCAAATGGCTGGTATAAGGACAACTTACCAATGAAGATCCACTACCAACAACGTTCTTGGTCCAAGCATTATGTATAATCCAAATCCTTGAATTCAAATGTTGATTCTATAAATAATAATAAAAAACCTCATTATATATTTTCAAAACTCTTCCATTTGACCAAGATGTTGAACTTGTAATGGATTTTGATAAAGGATATGAGGCTATAATTGATCATGATCAAATAATGGGATTGGGTCATTAAATCCACTATAACTTTATATATTCACAACATGAATTAAGTATTCATGTCATGAATTATTAGGAAAAATTATATGTTAAAAAATTCATCACATCAGATTGAAATCCAAAATCCCATTATTTTAAGGAATTTAACTTTCAAATTGTGGATATATTTCATTTCTTGAATACAGATTCATGTCTTCCACTGAAAATCCTTTCATGTCGTCAATATCCATTCACATTTTGAACCACTCCTATTGCCAATATTTCTAACCTCTAATCCATTTCCTTCTCTAAACACCCTTGACAAGCCTCAAGCAATTTAATTACACCCAAACTATGTGAAAAATCATAAAAATAGTTTTCTCTTGAGATTAATTATTTTAAAAATCTTACCAACTAATGACTTATAATCCTTATTAAGTTTACCCAAAGTACCATTCAAACAATTCAAGAAACTTATCCTGAATGTCTACATCATACTCCCATGCCTCTTCTTGAAAATCCATGTGCTTCCACATGACCTTGAAAATTGAAAAACTATTTACATGCATCACCATTTAACTTTGGTCCACTATCTATGAATTTCATTCTACATAGGATATCCTTTTCTAGATCAACATCCTCAAAGTTGAGCACATACATATGATCGGGCACACACAACAAATGTTGTGATACCTAGAATACATTATAAATAACTTGATACCATGAAGGAAGGTAAAACCGACATGAAAATATCAAAATGAGTTATAATAAATTGAATGACCTAATTTACTGTGGTTTAAACTTCCCAAGCCTCCTAGTATATCTATGAACAAAATCCGGGGATGCTTACAAGAAAACCTTATTGACCCCCATGAACATAAAGGGTCTTATCCTTCTGTTGGTATAATATATCTACATATTATTATTCATAAGAAATACTTTATAAATATAATACACCTGATCTAAGGTTTATTATACCATACTTGGCACAATAACTAAAAATTCACCTGCATCATTCCAAAGGAATGATGAACGACAAGGGCACCCAAATAGAGCCTCAAACAGAGCCTTTTTGAATCTAATACTAGAAGCCGTTATTATAAGATAACTCCAAAAGAGAGAATTGATCATCATAATCACATAAAAAATTGAGAATATACACTCAAATAATATCCTATAAAGTATATATCATTATTTATTACTACCAATAAATCTGAGGATAAAAGGACACACTCAACATTAACCAGGTACCCATCTAATTCTATAATTATTTTTTAAACTCTATGGTGAACTAGGAATCTTGGTTAGATACTATTATTGATAGAACTCCATGAAGCCACATGATCTCTTATATATATATATTTCCTAGCTCATCCACTGAGTTCATCTCCCAGATCAGTATGAAATGAGATACCATAGTTAACTAATCCACTACAACCCAAAATGCATCCTTACCTCATAGTGTCCTGAAAAAATCAATAATTAAGTGCATGTTTACCTCATCCTACTTCTATATTTGTAGTAGAATTGGATGGATTACCCATTTAAGTCTTTTATTTTAATCCTTGACTCTCTAAAAAGTCAAGAAATGGGAGGAAAAATTGATAATATCAATCTTTATATTTGGCGACTAGAACATCCAGTTGACATCCTGATACATATTTTTAAACCCTTATTGCACTACAAATTTTGAATCATGAGAGGATCTCATCAAATAATATCTCATAAAAGATGGATCCATCACCCCAAAATGAACTAGAATAACTCCATGTCTGTCCAAATCCTAACCTGAATTACAACCCCTAACTACCATCCTTTCATTGATTTCCCCAGACTCTAGATCAATCCCATGACTAGTATTCCATCATTTTAACAATAGAAATGTGATATCTAAGGGAGAAAAAACTACTACTCCTCAATCCTTAGTTATGACCATATTCTCATATGTTAACAAATCCATGATCTTCCATCCACCTTATAATGTTTTTTCCACCAAATTCCATTATTTTTTAATTTAGTGAATCCACAACTACGTTACTTTTACTGGTCTAATATTCTTTCTTGATGTCAAAATTTTTTTAATACACAACCCAGTGCCTCTAGTAATGATTTTGGTAATGATTTAAGAAGATATATTGTAGGCTCTTATGTTACGTATACATGAAAAAATAACGATTCATGATGTATTTCTTCCATTTTTTAGTCTCTGGACCACCACCACTAACTCGAAGTGATTTGTAGTATAGTTCCACTTGAAGGATCATAGCTGGTGAGACCCTTAAGTGACTACATTGTCACCCCACATCAAAACTACTCCCAATCAAATTCTAGACACGTTACAATACACATCATATTCAACTATAGTCTTTAGAAAAATTATGATTAGAGATGATGACAACTGCTTCTTTATATCTAAGAATACTTCTTCACACTGATATTTCCATTTGAACTTGACCCCCTTCTGGGTGCATGCAGTTATGGGAACTTCTAAGTGGGAGAGGTTTTGAATTAGTCTTCTATAATACCTAACCAATCTAAGAAAACCATAAATATTAAACACATTCCTCAACCTTTACCAAGAAATAATTACTTCAACCTTATCTGAATCAATTTATATCCATACATATGAAACTACATTCCCAAGAAAGTACACCACTTTTATAGAAAAATGAAATTTATAGGAAATTATGTAATGATAATGTTCCCAAAGATTACAATACAAGATATCCAGCTATCTACCATGTGATTCAATCATCATGGAATATATAAGTATTCCATCAGTAAACATAGAGATGAAAAAACCCATGTATGGGTGAACAATATTATTCAGGAGAGGTATGAGCAATGATTGAGCATTCAATATACCAAAACGCATAATTATATACTCATAAAAACATGTACATGTTTCTAAACACTATATATGAGATATCTTTCTCTTTAACCTAATGATTATGGTAGGTAGAATGTTGTTCAATACAAGAAAAATAATGGGCTCCCATAAACTATTCAATAATGTGATATATTCTTGGAAACATTTACCATTTTTTGTGTGATCCGATTTAGATTAAAAAAGTACACTCAAATATGAATACTGCCATCCACCTTCATGGTGAACAACACTAGAGTACCCTTAGGAGAAGTTCTCTGTATCAGGAAACATTTTTCTTTCAGATCATCCATTTGGACCTTGAGTTCTTTGAAATCATATGGTGCTATGTGTTACTGTGGAATTGATATTTTTTATTATCTAGATATCAACTCAATCATAAATTCAAATTCCATATGTAGTGGTAATAATGGTAATTACTCTATAAATACATCTAGGTACATTTCTCCCACCAGAGTATTAGTGGGGGGAGTCAACGTCTGATGCACTGTGAGGATCATACTAACCACTTGATCTAAAAAGAATTATCTTTGTAGAGGGTTTCATGCTACTCTTTTTACCTTGATATCCCATTCACCAGTGAACATAATTTTTTCACTTAGGTAAAAATAGGTCACTCATCTACGATAATTATCATTGATTTCAAGGATGATGGTCAACCGGTCCATGCCTAGGATCACAATAAAACATTTCATCTACCGAATTATGAAGCTTCAAATATGCTTAAATCTAGAAACCATGATCAGATTGCTTGGATTGATAAAATAATGATCTAGTTTTCTTTATAGTTGTGTATTGAAAGATAAAATCTCATAAGGGAATATAATCCACAAATCCAACCCAAAAACAATGTGAGATTACAAGAAAATGGTACTCTTTGGTTTCAAATAGCGATATAGATTGATTAGAAGTGATAAAGAATGTAGCATATATTACTGAAGAACCCTATACACTATATTGTGAATCCTAGATCACTATACAAGACCTAAAAAACATCACTCTATGATTCCCTATAGGAAAATAAGTCACCTTTTTTACTAAATATCGTGGGGTCTGCACATTCTGTTGAGGTCATTTTACAGACTTCCCTGATTTCTTCCATGAAACCATGTCATAGAACTGTTTTAGATTCCCTTCACTTTCACATTGGAATATATTATTAAGAGGAAATGTAAAACCCTTGAGAAATCATCCCTTACCACAACAGTTATAACTCTTGAAGAGTGTCAACTCATAGAAGGAGTAAAAAAATGACCAATTATGCTCTCGATAATGACAACCACCCTAGTGTCTATCCTTTGAATTCCAATTCCTGATCCTATAATGAGACACTGGTAATTTATTTTAGAAGGAACTTATTGATCTCCTTATAATAGTAAAAGAACAAAAAAATCTATCTTCCTCAATTCAATTCCCTATGATTGATTCCTTACAATGCACTAAAATGTAGGTCATGAGATCAATGTTTTTAACCTATCACATTATCTCTGGGTGATGGAAAATATAGAACTTTGAGATTTATATGAATAATTCCCCACCAGAAGTAGTGTAACAAAGATAGACTATATGAATCATGCTAAATATGAAGACAATTTTATAAACCCATAGTGGATCTTGATAAAATTCTGAGCACTATCTAGAATTAATGAATCAGGGAAAAAATCCCTAATGAGGAGGTCTGTGAAAGTCATCCATGTTAGTCTCTCCCATATGAAAGCCTACAACATGACATCACACAATCATCTGGTTACACCATAATGCATTAAGGTCATACGTATAACCATATATTCCTTTAGGGTATCTACAATTTCAAATTTCCTCTCAAAGACCTATATCTAATCTTCTACATCATGATGTCCACTAGTGCCTTGGAAGGATGGGAGGTAATTGAGTTGAAAGTCACATGTATATTCAACCATCATTATCCTTCCGTAGAGGGATCCACATCCCTAAATAGGTTCCAACTGAAAGAGTCCAGTTTCGACATATTTTATTAACTAACATACTAGAACAATTAAGGGAGAATTATCAGTTGTATCTTCCTACACAACATGTAGAGAAACTGGTTGGGAATGATTCCTATGAGGAAAAATTTCCTGATTTGTTAGAATAAACCTTAGATAAATCAATAGATTAAACAAAAGGACTAGACCAAGATGTCTGTTAATAGTGTATAGGAACACATAAGGATTTACAAAAAAGTTTAACCTAAGATGATACACTCAAGAACAAGTTATAACCACCTAAACACCAGCCAAAATTCAATTTAAGCCTCTAGTACATGAACATTCTTAACTAAAACACATATACACTCAAGAACATAACACAACAACTAAAATAAGGAATGAAATAAATAATTTACCAATGAAAAAATCATAATTTCATTAGGAATTTAATTATATGGGCTATATATAATGAAAGAAACATTTATATATGGTATGTTGACCCATGTTTAAAGAATGATGAATTAATTCACAACAATTAACATATATCAATATATGAAAATCATATGAATATCCCAAGGTACATTTAAACAATGGTAACATCAAATAGAAAAACATAATTATCTATATTATGGAAAATCTAAGGTCCAATATACAGTGTTGGATAGACATTGATATAGTACTATGACATGAGTCCCAACCATCTTATCTTATTTACACTCTATTTATAGTCATGGAAAAGAGAAGAAACAATTTAAAAAATCAAGTTCCTTTGATAACATATTTTAACACCCAAACATGAACATACAGTTCTATGTCAGTGGTGATATATGACCTCATGTGTGCCTCCTCGTACAGAATAGGTTACTAACCAGAGGAGAGGGCCTATATAATTTCATGGGGAGACTATATACTCAGTACAAGGTGAGAATCAAAATACATAAATATTGTAACAAAATAATATATAAATAAGAATAAAATAAAAACCATCATAGTTGTATAATAGAAAAATATAACTCAAACAGTATTAGTATTCCATGCTTGATAGAAAACCCAAAACTAAAAAAGGATACAATGTAATATAATAAATAAAAATATAATACATGGTTGTAAAAATCATATGTAAACACCGTACAACAATATCCACTTCCCCCTTCTAACCTTCTCATCCATACACCATATGGCTCTTTCACTTTATTAGATCATTGTGAATGAAATCTATAAGTGAAAAAAATTCCATAGTACTGAGTGAGTGAAAGAATCAGTAAGACTATAAGGCCCCAAACTTATTCATTACATAATATTGATTTAAATCAAGAATTAGACATTGAGAATCCTTCCAGGATTATATTTTTAGAGAATTAGGCTGTAACTATTACATTAAATCTTAAAAATTACAATGTAGACATTTATTCTCTATCAATATTTTTACACACAAAAAAAAACCATAAAATAAAAAAATAAATTATTTTATTGATATAAGTATTCAAGAATTATTTCTTTCTCTTACCCTTCCTTATACACTATGAAAATCATTTCAAAAAAATTGGGATGAGCATAAAAATCGCAGTAAGAGTTATAAAATAAGAAGAGAAAACATGAGCCCATAAATACATACAAATCAATGAAATCATACATTTCACTCATAAAACATAAGATCTTTAACATACATCATGAAATCCTAAAATTTATGAATAACACATGGAAATCATAAATCATAATGGTAACTTGTGGCATCCATAACATACATACATTGTATCTTTCACAGCTACATATGAAGTTACGTTTGGAATACCCATCATAGTATATTCCCCAAATCTCTCACTATAGGAATTAAAGTTTAACTCCATAAAGCATCCCAATTAATTAAAGAGATATATAAGGCTCACCCACCCTTGGTTTATCATAGAACCACCAATATACGTACACAATTCCCCAGAACCATAACATAATCATAACAAATACAACAAGAATAAAGGAAAGATAACATATCCACATTGCAATCACAATATATAATTTAAACATATTGAAACAATAAAAACCTTCTAAAAAACCATTTTCAATACCAAAATACATGAAAAGTTTAATTTCTATTTATTTTCCTTTTAAAAACTTTATGACTTGTTAAGGAAGCCGGATATCAAATAATGCTTGTGGTGGTGGAAAGGTCATTGTCATCACATATGTTAAAAAGAAACAATATTTACTTTCATTTAGTAAAACGATTCATAGAAAAAAATATTCCCTTTGAATTAAATTAAATCTAAAAGGGATTTATACATCATATAAATTAAAGTCATGTATAAATCGAAATATGCCACAATAAAAGGAGATTGAGATGAAGTCCCTTACAAAGATAATTTTGTTAATAAAAACGATCAATTATGCGTATTCATTGTCAATAAACATAAAAAAGTATAAATAAAAGATAAGATATCTAAAGTTATTTCTCAAATTATCATATCACATCATAATAAATAAGTAAAATATTAACCGAAAGAATGAAAAATGGGTTAAGATGTTCCCATACGAAAATTCAGCATCCTAACAACGTCGCTTAAAATTTCAGAGATTAAGTTCATGGGAGTGAAAAGGGTTTATCATCACTTGGAAATAAAATATATTGTAATAAGTATATATAATAACATATCCCAACATAATAAAATGGAAATTAAAATAAATAACATAAAATAAGTCTTTGACTAAAATACGAGGGTGAAAGGATCCCTTACCTTGAGTCTGACGCATCACTCTAAATAATAAACATAAGTCAATTTATACATGTTTAATAACCTGATTAAAGTTTATTATTACTTTTATATCAATTATTTCTTTGTTATATACATTACATAATTATTTACGTTAATATCCATTGTTTTGTCGATATTCGATACTTAAGTCAAAAATTAACTTGTTTGAGTAAATTGTCCATGTTGTAAAAATCCCATCATATATGTAATATTATTCATCATTTATATATAATATATATCATATATATCCAGTATATATATATATATATTTATAATAATACATAACATTTGGAGAAAAAAAAATTAAATGCACTGTTCATGGAGACGGTAAGCCGTACATACACATGAACACTACTTTCATTTATTTTTCATATTTAAAGGAATGAAAAATAAATTATACATAAGTATATTATAGTTTCAGTATAATATCTTATTTTATATACATTACATAAGTTCATTAACCGCATCCTTTATACGTTCCATGTATCGTATGAATGAGTCATATCACTTTGAGGGGGCGGTAGTCCACACTTCCTCAAATGAATTTATCATATTTACACATTATGGAAAGAATAAAGGTAGGATTTAAATAAGAAATGGAATAATATAGACAATATAAATATAATATACATAATATATAAATATAGTTACATTATAATGTCCACCATGAAAGGTGGTAGTGGAAAATTAATCAATCATCCTTTTGTAAGGCAGTAGTTCGCCATCCACAGAAACAATATGTTCATATCCATTAGATGGAGGTGTGTGTGCAAGGGTAGTTAGAATACTTCTCATAAAAACATCATAGTTTATTGAGGATACTTTATCTGTTATGTAATCAAACAATAAGAATATAATAGTGAGTAAAGAAGTAAAATAATTGAAAGGAACTTTAGAGAAGACACAACCTCTTTAAACATGTAATTCCCTTTGATTTGAGCCAATAGGATTTCTTGAATTGTCTTATTTATAAGGTAAGGATTATATTAGTAATAGAGGAATGTTGGGTGATTATTTTATCAGAGGATAGACCAGACAAGGGTTTTGAGAGGTGGGATTAAATGGGTAGAGTTGATTCTCTTTAATAAAAGGGCGGAGGGGCACTTTAGGAAGGTGTTGAAATATTATTTTACTATAAAATGATTTTCGGTTTCAAATGGTACCAAATTAATCTATTTCAAATATAAAATGATTTTGGGTCTAAAAAATATTAAACAATAGATTTTAGAAAAATCTAGGTCACAAATTTAACCATATATTTTAGCATTAAACCTTAGTTAAATAATTTAACTCTTACCATGTCTTTTTGTATATTCATATTATATAGTTAATATAGTTACTATAAAATGTTAATTGAACCTAAAGTGGTTTATTAATGACATGCTAAAAATTATATAAGTCATTTGGACGAATCTTATATTTTTAGGACTATTATATCATTTAATAAAATTGTATTTGTTTTAAAAACTCATTTATGTCAATTTTTATACTATTAATATCATGACAATTTAAAAATATATATAACTCAATTCTTTAAAAAATTCATAAATTAAATTATAAAAAGTCATAATCATCCATAAAATTAGTGTATGGAATAAAAAATTTTAAAAATAAACTTATTTTAATATTTACAATCTCATTTATTTAAATCATTCATTAATAAGATAATCACTAAATCATCATATATTTATTTATTTGATGTCTAAAAAATATAAATAAACTAACATGACATAATAAATCTTTATATATTTCTAATTTCTATTTATAGCCAGAGAGATCACTTATATAACCCCATATAAAATTAGTTTTTGTAAAAAAGGCATGTTTATGTTATATTTTTCTTTACTTGAAATTAATTCTTATAAAATTTCATTTTCACATCAAAGTGGCTCCCTGAAGTCCCAAAATTGATTCAAGGATTCCCATGGTAAGAAATATATCATAAAATATTATTAGAATACGTTATAGGGTAGTTTAATATAATTATAACATTATGTTTTACCCTTATTTACTAGATTTACCCTTTAATCTTGGTAAATAAAATAATTACTGAAGATAGAATTCATAATGTCTAAAAATAAAATGTAATTTAAAAACTTTGGACGTCCTGATTCCAAATATAGAATCCATTTTTAATAATTCCAAAAATAGAAGTTTCAGTAATTAATTTAAAATTAAATATCTTTGTCCAAACCAAAAAGCTGAATTTAAAGAAGTAATAACCATAAAAAAATTGACATGTGTTTATGTCCAATTTGAAAGTGAAATTAAATCCAATGACCAAAATTGTATTGAATGATAAAAATATAATATAATTACACTGTAAAACCAATTAAAAGTAAAATATAACTATATAAATAAATTATATGAAAAGGCAATTTTTACTTAAAATGCGGTATTTTTCACTATTCATTAAAAATGACCTCTTTTAGAAAATTAACATAAACATTATACAAAGTAAAAAATGATGTCCCAATTCTATATAAAAAGTTTATTTTGTCATATATAACATATAAAAGTGAAAAAAATATATTTAAAAAGGGTTTTCCATAAAAATTCATCAAAATGACCTTTTAAAAATATAAGAGTATTTCATGCTTAAAATGAGATTCGTTCTTATTTTAAGATTCTAAAATTTATCAAAAAAATTTAAAGTAATTTATCAAATATTTATAATCATATTGTAGTTAGTAATATTCATTTCCTCTAATACAATGGCTAGGCACTAATTACTATTTAATTTAATAATAATATTATATTATTTTTCGGTATAACTCAGAGTTATGTTAAATGTAAGATTTAAAAGATACCTATTTTTTCATGTTGAGTACGCTATTAGAAAAATAATCCTCTTTAAATTAAGAATAATATCATATTCATAAATATTAATAGAAATGAAAAAGTAACATTCTATGAATATCTGGGTTGTTACATCCTTCTCCCCTTTTAGGAATTACGTCCCTAAAATTCTATTCTATTATCAAATAAGTGGGGGTATTTAACCCCTCATAGGAGTTTCAGATTGCTATGTTTCCTCTTTATATATATAGGTTTTCCACCAAAAAATTACCATATGAATTACCTTATTCCAAAACACTTTCTCTCTTTGGTCACGAATCTAGACTGGTTGTTCTCCATAAGAAAGATTCTCATCCAACTGAACTATGTCTGGACTCAAAACATGAGATGGATTTGGTATATACATTCTCAACATTGAAACATGAAGAGTATTGTGTACCTGGGATAAACTTGGATATAAATCCACATTATAGGAAATTGATCTAACTTTCTTAGGGTCCAATGAACCTCAGACTCATCAATCATTTCTTACCAGAATTCATCACACATTTCCATAGGGAAAATTTGAGAAATACATGATTACCTAACTCAAAAGAAAGATCCTTCCTTTGGTAATATGCAAAACGTTTCTTCTTGCTCTCAGCTATTCTCATGTACTTTTGAATAAACTAATGTTTTTCAACCATATATTCTTCCAATTCTGGTCCCATTAACTTCCATTCACCTACTTCATACCAAAAATCTAGAGTTCGACAGTACTTTCCATATAATCTCTTAGATGGTTCCATCTTTATAATAGAATGAAAATTATTATTATAAAAAAACTCAACCAAATAAAGTTGTTAGTCCCAATATCCCTGGTAATTCATTAATGAAGCACAAAGCATATCTACCAATTTTTTAATTTTTCTTTTTGACTTCTAATCTTATTGAGGATTAATAGATATACTAAAATTTAACTTAGTAAACAATGACTTCTGAAGGACTTTCCAAAAGTTTAAAGTGAACCTGTGATCACGCTCAGATACATTGGAGAGGGAAACATCATGTAACCTAACTATTTATTTAATAATCAATTGAGATAGTTGATCTAGAGACAGATTATCTAGAATAAGAAGAAAATGATAATATTTAGTCAATCGATCAACAATAACCCAAGATGCATTGTTACCTCGACAAGTCTTTAACAATCGCACTACAAAATCCATAGATTCATTTTCCCATTTACACTCTGGAATTGGAAATGGATGATGTATCCATTTAGGTAACTACAATTCTCTATTAACCTGTTGACTAGTTATACACAATATAATAATGTCAGCAATATCTCTTTTCATTCCATCCCACTAGTAATACTCTAAAAGATATCTGTACATTTTAGTACTTCCAGGATAAACTAAAAATAGAGAACTATGAGCTTCACATAACAACTCATTCTTGAATTGTGAATCATAAGGAACACATAACCTCCTTCCATACCTAAAAAAACATCTTTATTAATGTTAAATTCCGGTAACTTACCCTTATGAACCAATTACACCTCTTTTTGAAACTCACTATCTTCTTTCTATGATTTATTAATTCTATATGATAGAGATGATTTCACTACCTCCTTAAACAAAATAGAGGAATTCCCTGAACCCACAACTTCTTAGTCAAAATTCATCAAATCCGAAAACAAAGTATCTCATTTCATACATATCATTGTTAATGTAGAATTACACTTTCTACTCAAAGTGTCAGCCACTTTATTCACCTTTCCCAGATAGTAATGGATTGTGAAATCATAATCCTTTATTAATTCTACACATATACAATGTCTCATTTTTAATACTATATGAGTTAATATACTTCTAATACTTTTGTGATTATTATATATTTCACACATTACACCATACAAATGATGCCTCCAAATTTTTAATCCAAAAACAACAACTAATTCCAAATCATATGTAGAGTAATTTAACTCATGAGGTTTCAACTGATGTGAAGCATAAGAAATTACCTGATCATTATGCATAAAGAAACAACCAAGTCCTTTCAACGAGGCATAACTATAGATAAGAAATTCACCATTTTTGGAAGGTAGTGCAAAACTGGAGCATTCACCAATTTTATTTTCAATTCCAGAAAACATTTATCACATTCTTCTTTCCAGATAAAATTATCAGTTTTTTGAGTTAACCTAGTTAGTCGACCAATTAACCATGAAAAATTTTCGACAAACATCATGTAATAACCTGCTAAAACCAGAAAAATATGATTCTCAATTATATTTTTGGGTCTTGGTCTGTCACGACCCATCCCAGTGGGGCCTACACTGTGACTCCCCACACCCACATCAAATAGGACAGGGGTTGGTGACTAGCATCGAGTAGTCATATTACTAACATGGGAGGCATTGCCTAAGTACCTGTACACACACGCACACATCTCCTTGTCCACAATGATGAAATGTAAAAAAAACCACCAATGAACAAAATGCATGAATATAACTAAACCCAACCAAGAGAGTATGATGGGAAGTAAAGTAATGAATGTAAACTGAGCCAGAATACAAGCCCACTAAAAAAAGAGTATGAAAACTACAAAGTCCAACCTGTAAACACAAAGAGATACTAGGACTACTACTCATAACCATAGGAACACCTCGGCCTGTAGGGAACTCAGAAAGCTCAGTCCTGTCCTGGTCCGCCATGAACTCTGTCAAAAGGATTCTCTTCTGCAAAAGACACAACACATGTGAGTAGAGCTCGTGCAGTGGTGAGTATAACAATACTTAGTAGAGGACCCTGAAAACCAAAAATAAATACACAAAGGAAAGAATCAGTCATCTCTACATAGTATATGTCTACTGAACATATAATAGTATAACAAAATCCATAAATACTCAAATCCCAATCCCATAATCTAGAGAAAAGTCACAAAATTGCATACCCCCACTAGAGATTTAGTTTTAGGGGTCCATGAAGCACTCAACTTGGAGAACTCACTCTAAGATTCTGATAGCTCAGATGAAGTCCGTATGAGAAGTACTGTCCATCAGGAAATGTCACGAGAGATATATGCACTCATTCTGGGAGATCACACTCCTGAGTGGGGAAAAGATCATGATAGACATATGAGGATCACTTCCAAGGCCTTGGCAGATACTGTGAATTAACCAGAATTAACCTAATAAGTAGAGTATAGATGCCCTATAGAAGTAGTCACGCCAATACCTGAATCTACCTAGGGTAAAGAATGAATAGAGGATCTCGCTCGAGGCCTCTTAGAGGGATACCCGACTCTATCTTGGAAATTACTACTGAAGGGATCATACTTCTGTAGTAGGAAATGATACATGACCTTTAGGGGAACAAGAAAAAGGGGAACTAACAAAAACGAGACATGTCCAAGACACAGTGGACCAGAAGATCAATCCATGTACTAAAAATTACATGGCATGTTGAAGTGTCACACACCATTTCTTCTGACCCTGGGTACTGCCCATGTCGCAGGGCTGGTCATTTAAGAAATTCAATACATGGCGTGTAGTACATATCACATTCCATGTCCGAGTAGCTGGGTTCAAATCCGTGTACGTGGCCATGTTCCCACACATGGATTTATCCTATGTTCACCATCTTGCGTAACTGGTACATGGGGTAACACATGTAACTGGTGTGGTCTGGCAGTGTGGTGGAGTACAGGGCCGTGTACTCTATCACATGTCTGTGTATCACCTGAGATATACGCTGAGTCCCGGGTAAGGACCAGCACACCCTGTTCTTTGGGGACACGTTGTGTCATCGATTGGTGACTCATGAAACCCTAGAATCCGCTAAGCCGCTACCACATGACATGTTCTTCGATGATACTTGTCGTGTTCTTTGGAAAAATTCCAGAAGCGATGCCTATCCTCGCCATGCCCCAGTATCTCCTCAAGTCTTCAATCTAGCCATCTGATCACAATGAAACTCCAGATCTGAGGTTGCCTAGACATCATGAAATCGATTTCGTCAATTTCGGGCCTTTAATTGGCCCCAAAAACTTTTTGTGATCATTCGTGTGATGAACTATTGAAGAATGATAATTCCCAAACCGTGTCAATTCGTCCACCTCCATCAGCGTCGCACCTCCGCTAGGTCACCACGATGTCGGATCTCCAATTTGGGAGCGTTGCATCGTGAAACGGATGCGCAATGATCTGTTGTTCGTCACCCCAAAAAGAACACATGGAATAGAGGAAGAAAATAAAAAACAACCAAATGAGGAACTATCCTCCACCGTCGTTTGTCATGACATTGATCTGCTCCCATTAGAAGGATTAAGCAAGGCGAATCGAAATGATAATCCAATAATTATAAAAATTAAAAATTCTCAAATCAAACCCCGAAGGAAATGGAAGATAACAATCTCCCATAAGAATGCTTGATCTATGGATCAAAATATTCATGGTTGATCCACGTTCTTCATTAAATACTAAAATGGGGAAATAAGAATCGAAATAATAACCCCTACCTCGATCTGGTTGAAGAACGATCACTGCATCACGTTCGTTGGCAAGGTTCGTCAGATCCGAGATGCGTGGTCATCATCCACCAACAGGTTCTCCTATAAAGCTCCAAGATCATCTCTCTGAATTCATAGGGTTATGAGACTAACCCCAAAAACATTCCATAAGAAGGTATTTAAAAATAGAGGAATTGGGTCACTGCGCAAAAAGAAACTTTTAAATAAAATAAATTTTTATTTTATTTTATTTTCATTAAACTTCCAAAACTAACTCTCGTAGCTGACATATGACGATCAATGTTAGTCCTTTACTAAGGTAAATTAGCTGTTATGAATTCAATGGATCCCTCGGATTCATGATTATGGGAACCATTTAAAAGATATTCCACTTTTAAAAAAACCACTCTGGCACATTGTTTAAAATTTTAATTTATTTCAAACATTTATTGTAAGCACTCTGGGCCTCAGAATCACATAATGTTGATAGATATTGTCTCAAAATAATAACATATAACATTTAAATAAATAATACATTGAAAATCTAATACATTAAATTCTCCCCACTTTGGGGCATTGCGTCCCTGAAAATCCAAAAAAGGCTACTAAAAAAGATGTGGGTATTGGGCACGGATTGGAGTCTCCTACTCCCACATGCTCTCATGAAGATCCTTGTGCTACCACCAAAAATGCACCATGGGAATTGATCACCCTTGAAGAATCCTCTCTTTCTGATACTCTATCTCTACTGGGTACTCAACAAAGATCACTCCATCCTCGAGGTCCAGCTCGCCTAATCCATGACATGCGATGTGTCATGCATGTACCTCCTCATCTGCGACAGGTGGAAGA
Source organism: Viscum album (assembly GCA_963277665.1). Taxonomy (NCBI): domain Eukaryota; kingdom Viridiplantae; phylum Streptophyta; class Magnoliopsida; order Santalales; family Viscaceae; genus Viscum; species Viscum album. The sequence continues at coordinate 792,904,873 of OY728126.1, read as the reverse complement.
CATTATGTACCCAATGAAACTGTAGAGCTAGAGCTAGGAGGTCCCCACCTCACCTACTCTACATAGCATCTGGAACGGTCCGATGAACCTCAGAGATAGCTTGTCACCCCGACAAAATATCTGTAACTCCCTTCAAGGTGAGACGCGTTGAAAGAGATAGTCTCCCTCCTCGAACTATAGAGCTCTCTATCGCCTATTAAAATAAGACTTATTCTGGATCTACATAGTCTACATCTTCTCCTATATGATCTTCACTTTCTCGATGGAAGCTCATAGTAATTATGGACCCATGAGTGCTGACTCTCTAGGGTTGGTCCAGCAAAGCAGCCACCAGAAGGGTCTCCCATATAAATCCTCAAAAGGTGCCATACCAATGGTGGAGTGGTAGCTATTATTGTACGCAAACTCCACTCTTGGTAGGTGGTCCTCCCAACTATGACCAATTTCCAAGATATAGGCCCAAAACATATCCTCTAGAACCTGGATGGTCCTCTCTGTTTGACCATCGGTCTAAGGATGGAACGTCATTCCCAAGCTTAGCTGAGTCCCAAAGTCCTCCTTCAATCCCTTCCACAACTAGGATGGGAAGCGAGCATCTAAATCTGATACAATTGTTGAAGGGATTCCATGAAGCTGAATTATCTCCTACACGTAGAGGCTTCCAAAACTCTCTACAGAAGTCTGCTCCCTGATAGCTAGGAAGTGGGTCAACTTGGTGAGTTGGTCAACGATCACCTGGATGGAATCATGCCCCTTGGACATCCGTGGTAAAGCCATCCCAAAGTACATCAATATTCCATCCCACTTCCACTCTGGAACTTTCAGGGGGTGAGTTAATCCCACTATAACCTGGTGCTCAACCTCCACCTGCTGGCATGTAAGGCATCAAGAAAAGAACTCTGCTTCTACCTTCTTCATGCCTGACCACCAGAACTATCTTTGGAGATCCTGGTACATCTTTTCCACTCCAAGATGTACCACCAAAGGGGATGTATAAAACTCCCTCAAGACCTCTTCCTGCAATTCCATGAGTACAACCGTGCATCCCTTGAATAGAATTATTTTCTCCCCACCTTGATAATATCCATCTAGAGAATGCCCTGTAGATAACTAAGCATGTAAAGCCTCAAAATTTACATCCCCAGGATCTACCTCCCAAACTCGATGTAAGAGTGGAGGGGTGGAAACCATCAACTGTAAGTAGTCTGCATCCTCAATGTCCATGAAGGATAACTGCAATGTGGCTAACTGTTATGTTTCCTCGCTCAAGAGCTGCGAGCTCGACCTTCTGCTAAGAGGATTCGCAACCTTGTTCCCCTTCCAAGGAGTATAAATTTCCTCAAAATCATAGTCTTTGAGGAACTATAGCCAATTCCTATACCTCATATTTAGATCTTTCTGTGAGAATATGTACTTGAGTCTCTTGTGGACAAAGTAGACGATAAACCACTCTCCCATTAGGTAGTGTCTCCACATCTTCAGCACAAAGACTACCACTTATAACTTGAGATCATGGGTCGCATAGTTCTACTCATGTCTAATAACCTATCATGATGCATAAGAAATCACTAACTATCTCTGCATCAATACATATCCATGATCGTTCCCTGATGCATCACAACAAATGATGTACTCTACACCCTCCTTTGGTAATCTCAAGATCGGGGTGCTCGTAAAACTTTGTCTCAAATGCTCAAAATCCTACTGAATCTTTTCCATCAATATGAAGGGTTGTACCTTCCTAGTCAATGATATCATCAGTGCTGATATTCATGAGAAATAAAGGATGAGTCTTTAGTAATATCCTGCCAACCCAAGGAATCTCCACACCTCCGTCATGCTTCGAGGTGTCTCTCATGCTAACAATTCCTACACCTTTGTTGGATACACAACTACACCATATTCTGAGACGAAATGTCCCAAAAAGTGGACCTCTTGAATCTAGAACTGTCACTTTGAGAGCCTACCAAAAAGTAGGTTCACTTAGAGTACATCTAGAACCATCTGCAGATGTCTCATGTGCTCCTCCTTTGACGCTGAGTACACAAGGACGTCATCGATGAAGACCACTATGAACCGGTCTATGTACGGCTCGAAGATCTAGTTCATCAATCCCATAAACACTGCGGGGGAGTTTTTCATGCCGAAAAGCATCACCATGTACACATAGTGGGCGTGGAGACATCTGAAAGTCGTCTTCAGTATATCCTTATCCCGTACTCATAACTGCTGATAACATGATCGGAGGTCAACCATCGAGAACCATTGTGCCCATCTTAGTTGATCAAAGAGGTCATCGATTCTTGTAAGTGGATACCTTCTCTTAACTGTTACCTGATTCAGGCGCTGATAATCCACACACAACTTCAAACTACCATATGTCTTCTTGGGAAACAAGAATGGGGCTGCCAGGGTGAAACACTGAGTCTTAAAAAACCCTTTCTTTGCAAATCCAACAATTGTACCCTAAGGTCATGAAGATCTACGAGAGCCATCTGATATGTAGATGAAGAAATCAGTGTCTTCCAGGGGTGTATATCGATGAAGAAGTTGATTTCCCGGTGGGGAGGTAGTCTTGGAACATATTTTGAGAAGACGTCCTCGTACTCTGCCACTACTACTAGGAACTGGGAGCTCGTAACATCTACTGCTCTGAGGGAAAGGCTAGCCAATTCACCAGTGATTGGTTTCACCCTCCTATGCATGAGCCCATTCTGTGCTGCCTGGGTCTCCTTTTCTCTGACAAAAGAAAACCTCGTCCCATCACTGTGGACACACCACACCCTTCTCCTAAAGCAGTCAATCTAGGGATGGACCGAAGATAACCAATCCATACTAAGAATGACATTGTAAGGCCTAAACTCTACCACAAAGCGGTTCCAACCCAAACTCTCACCTCCAAGGGTAAGATCACACTATCTGAAAATATGCGTGATCATTGAGTCTCCTCCCGTAGGTTTCTCCAATCATAAGTATTGAGTCAATACCTCTACTGGAATCTCAAGTTTTCACACAACACATGTGCGGTTGAAGGAATGACTGGCACCTCTGTCTATAATTACGGAAACTAAGGTAGAGAGGACACATATCATACCTTGAATCATCCCTGGAGTCCCAGGGTTGTATAAATCAATGACATACAGCAGTCCCCACCCCTATCACCCAGCTCCCTGAGCCTGGTGCAGACCTTCTAGGGGTGGAGGTGGAAGTAGATCGAAGCGTCTTCCCCCAACTTTAGCTCTCCCTGTTCTTCTGCCACATCCCCCACCTAGAGGGTCTGTCAACTCCACTCTCTGCCTCTACCTCAGTGGTCCATCCACCACCTCTCCGTCAACAACTAGACGGGTCGGACAATATCTAGCGAGATGTCCCCTACCATCGCATGAGTAGAACTGCCTCTCCTTAGGCTGACTGGATCCAGCCTGAGAGCCCTGTACTGTCAATCCCCTATCATAGGTTCTTATATGAGGTCTCCCACATCTTGATCCTTGTGCCTGACGTTGGATCCCTACTTCCAAGGTCTTTGCGCCAGTCTACCTGCTGCTGACTATCGTTGGCTATCTCTTCTCCACTAAGAAACTCTCGATCACCAAGGCTCCCTTGAGAACTCTAGTATAAGTTGAAATGCATAGAGGCACGAACCTAGATCGGATTTCCCTTCATAGACCTCAATCGAAGTACCAAGCACTGAAGTAATGATCCCTGACCATATCCATCATGTACCTGGTGAGGTTGGTGAACCTCAATGAATAGTCAGCTACCATCAAACTGCCCTGCTAAAGATGAAAAATCTCTTGGATGCACAGTTCTCTTAGAATAACCGGATTGGACTCATACATAAAGAGTCACTCAATGTCCATCCATGAAAGAGACTCCTCATCGTGATTCTGTGTTGTCAGACTCCACCATCGCCCTGTTGAACCTTGAAGAAGGCTCTCTCCTAGGATCACTATATGGTTCTCTAGTGTCCTCACTAGACAGAAAACTCTGGTCACCGCCTCATGCCAGTCCTCAGTGACCTGAGGGTCGGGATCACCTCAGAACCTGAGGGGTCTCTATCTCTGGAACTCATGGAGTGCACTCAGCTTGCACTCCTCGTCGGTCAGTATTGTAGGTACCATAGGCTACTCCACTAGTGGTGGTATAGTAGGTGCACCACCTGGTATAAAAACAAGGTGAAATGGTCCCTGTATTGAAGGCTCTTCATAGAGGGGATCATCCTTGTGATCGTGCTATTTAATCCTAGCGGGCATGCATCGCGGAGGCATCCTGTAAGGAAATAGGATGTTCCATGGTTAATGAGTATATCTGGATAGGTGACATAGTTGACTTGGAAATCGAAACCCATTCATATATGATGCAAGTACTATTATTTTATTTCCCCACAAAAAGTGTTTTCATATACTGAGTTGAAAAGAAGGTTATCAGAGTCCCGATGTATGGATACGTCGGCCGCCTGCACCAACACAGGACTCTCTGGCCTAAAATCCAAGCTTGAAACACTTAAAACTGTTTCCCAAACCAACCTCACATACTATTGGTCCTATTGTAGAACTGACCACCTCTGATACCACTCTGTCATGACCCGTTCTAGTGGGGTGCACACTACGACTCCCCAAGCCCTCCTCCAATAGGCCAGGGGCTGGGGACTAGCACCGAGTAAGAAAACTAAAAACATGAAAGGCATTGCCTAAGTACCTGTAAACACACACACATATCAAATGCCACAATGCTGGAATGTTAAAAAACCATAAAGAACAAAATTCACGCATAAAACTAAACCCAACCAATAGAGTTCGATGAGATGTAAAGTAATTAAAGTAATATAGGCCAGAATATAAGCCCACCAAAAATAGGAGTTTTAAAACTACAAAGTACAACCTGTAAACACAAAAAGGTAATGGGACTGCTGCTCGTAGCTATAGGAACACCTCGGCCTATAGGGAACTTAGAAAGGTCGGTTCTGTCCTGGTCCGCCCTGGACTCTGTCAAAAGGATGATCGTCTTCACATGACATGACATGTGTGGACAAAACCCATACAGGGGTGAGTATAACAATACTTAGTAGAGTACCCCCAAAACCACAAATAAATACAAAAAGGAAAGGAATAGTCAGCTCTACATTGTATATGTCTATTGAACATATATAAGAGAACATACTATAGATATAATCAAATCCCAAACACATAGTCTAGGGAAAAGTCACCCAACAACATACCCCCACTAGGGATTCAGTTCAAAGGTTCCATGAAGCACTTGCCTGGGAGAACTCACTCTACAATTCTGATAGCTCTGATGACATCTATCCAAGATGTGATGTCCATCAAGAAAGGTCATGAGAGATAGATGCACTCATTTTGGGAGAACACCCTCCTGATTGATGAAATGATCACATTACACAAATGAGGATCAATGCTAGGGCCTTGGAGGATACTGAGACTCATCTGAAATTCACCTGCAAGGTAGTGGATCAGTGCCCTAGGGAAGTAGTCAAATCAATACCTGACTCTTCCTAGGGCCAGGAATGGATAGAGGATCTCACTCCGGGCCTCTTAGAGGGATACATGACTCTATATCAGAAAGTCATGCTGAATGGATCATACTCCTGTAGTAGGAAACGATACATGATATTCAGGGGAACGAGAAAAAGGGGCACTAACCCAAATGATACATTTCCAATACATAGTGGACAAGAAGATCATGCCATGTAACGAGAAGTACACTACCTGTAGAAGTGTCACACGCCATGTCTTTTGACCCTGGGTACTACCCATGTAGTACGACCTATTTCACAAGGCTGGTCATCTAGGAAAGTCATTAAACGACATGTAATATAGATCACACGCCGTGTCTGAGTAGTTGTGGTTGGATCTGTGTACACGACCATGTGCCAGTAGATGACTTTATCCTGTGTGCACTATCCCGTGTAACTGGTATGCGAGGTAACCCATGCAGCTGGCTTGGTCTGGCTGTGTGGTGGACTACACGACCGTGTACTCAATCTTGTGTCCTTGTATCACCTGATATACACGATGAGTCCCATGTAAGGACCCACACACCGTGTTCTTTGGGGACACGCTGTGTCATCGATACTTGCCTTGCGAACCCCTAGTCTCCGCTGAGCCAGTACCACATGACATTTTCTTCAGGGATACATACCGTGTTCTTTAAAAAAAATTCCAGAAACAATGCCCCTCATCACTGTACACCAGTCCCTCATCCAGTCTTTGATCTGGCCATCCAATCATAATGAAACTACTTATCCGAGTTCACCCCAACATCAAGAAATTTATTTTGTCAATTTTGGGACTTTGATCGGCCCCAAAAATGTGTTCTGATCATTCGTGTGAAGAAACGTCGAAGAACGATACTTTCAGAATTGTGACGATTCATCCACCTACATCATCGTCTCACCTCCGCTTGGTATACATGATGTCAGATCTCTAATTTGGGATCGTTGTGTCATGAAACGGACGTGCAACGATCTGTTGTTCTTTGCCCCATGAAGAACATGAAGAAAATAGGAAGAAAATTCAAAACACCAAAATGAGGAATGAACCTCCTCCATCGTTCGTCATGAGGTTGATATACTCAAGTTAGATGGATTAAACAAGGCTAATCAAAACTATAATCCAACAATTATCACAATTAAAAATTCCTGAATCAAACCCCGATGGAAATGGAAATTAACACCCTCCCACAAGAACACAAGATCCATGGATCAACATATTCATGGTTGATCCAAGTTCATTGTTAAATCCAAAAATGGGTAAAGAAGAATCGAAATAACAACCCTTACCTCGGTCTAGTTGAAGAACAATTGCCACATCACATTCGTTGGTGAGGTTTGTTTGATCTGAGATGCATCATCATCATCCACCCATAGGTCATCCCCCAAAGATCCAAGAGCCTCTCCCTCAATTCACAGGGTTATGAGGCTATCCCTGTGAACATTCCATAACCAGGTATTTAAAAAGGGAGTAATTTGGTCACTACGTAAAAATGAAGCTTTTAAATTAAATAAATTATTATTTTATTTTATTTTCATTAAACGTCCAAAACTAACTCTCACAGTTGACCCGCACCGATCGATATTAGGCCTCACGTAAGGTAAAGTCGCTGCTCTGAACGCAATAGTGCCCTCAAATTTTTAATTCGGACACTCGTTTAAATGATATTCCACTTTTATATGAAAATAGCTCACACACGCTGTTTAAAATTTTAATTTATTTCAAACATTTATTCCAGGCACTCTGAGCCTCGGAATCACATTCCATTGAATGGTGTGTTCCCAAAATAATTCAATATAATATTTAAAAAAATTATACCCAAAAAATTCAAGACAATACATGGCCATTATTTAACAACTTTTGTTTTGGCCGGATTAAAAGTTATTCCATCATTAGAAATAGTGTGACCAAGGAATGAAATTTGTTGTAACCAAAACACACACTAGTTGAATTTCCCATAGAGTTTCATTAATTTTAATATTTTCCAAAAAAACCCCTAAATTACTTTCTTGTTCCTCTTTAATTTTATAATATAATAAAATATCATCAATAAACACAACCATAATCTTAACTAAAAACTTATAAAAAATTCTTTGCATAAGATACATGAATACAACAGGTGCATTAGTTAACTCCAATGACATAACTAAAAATTCATAATGGCCATATCTAGTATAAAATGTGGTCTTTGGAATGTCTGCTTCCTTTACTTTCAACTAATGGTACCCCAAACTCAAGTCAATCTTTGAAAAAAAATGACCACCCTGGAGCTGATAAAAAAAGCATCAATATAAGGCAAATGATACTTGTTCTTAACAGTTATGTTATTCAAGGAACTATAATCAATGAGAAAAAACAAGATAGAAGAACCCCATTTTGATGTGTTAGGTCGACTGCAACATTTTCCTAACAACTCATGAAAATTTATTCTTTAACTCTAAAAGTTCAATTTGAGCCTTTTGATAAGGGGGTTTTAAAACTAGATTAACATCTGGAATTAGGTAAACTATAAATTCAACTTTCGGATCATGTATTATACCAATAAACTCATTATAAAAAACTTCAACATACTCATTTACCACAGGTATGTCATTAATTTGTGTAGTTCCGATGTTTTCAACAATATGTGTGTGGTCACATTCATTTCCATCTTTTACTAGTTTCTTAGAATATTGATATGTTAACAAAAGTAAGGGTTCATTCTTGCACACAAACTGAAATTATTTATAAAAATAAACCTCTGTATCTCTACAGTCAATCTTATCATGATAAATAGAAAGCCAATCTATACCCAAAATAACATCAAACTCTAATAGAGGCAAAACAATAAGGTTTTTAGGTAGATTATTTCTTTATAAAATTACAAGAAGGTTCTTATAATTTCTTTTTGTTTCATCATTTTCCTTAGGTGTTTTTACCACAAGTACAGGATTCATATGTTGAGATAGAATTCATTAATTTACTAGAAATTTTTTCAGAAATTAAAGAATATGTAGACCCTGAATCAAACAACATATTTGTATAATCTGAATAAACAATAATGTACCTGATACAACTCCCTTTAATGGTCCAAAATCTTCTGAAGTGGTTTCAAAGGATTTCACCACCCCTTTCTGCTTGTATTTTTGTTGCTTTCATTCATTTGAGTTCTTCATTAGACACTCATTTGCATAATGACCCATTCCATTGCACTTAAAACATTTTAATGAATGTAATCTAGATAACATATTACCATTACCTAGACCCTTTTTAGTGAAATTAAAAGCCTTATTTCCCATATTACCACATCCAATGAACTTACCAAAATTCAAAAGTCATTCCCCAGTGTGCTTTTTACCACAATTTTCACAGACTGTAAACTTATGTTTCTTACCATCAGAATTTTTGGAAGAGTTCTTCCTTTCATCTTCCACCTTGAACTCTTATTCTGTTGTTTTTCAAACAACAACTGATCATCGAAATAATCTATTTTCACCTTCTCTTCACATCGAACAAGTTTTTCAAAACATTTCAACTCATGATAATCTAAATCCCTTTGATACTTTGGATTTAATCTTTAGTAAAAAACGATTGATTTTATTATCAAGATCCCATATGAAATTTGGAGCATACATTACCCGTGAAGTGAATTTTTCTACATAAACACCCTCTAAGTTATCCTCCCACCTTAATTATAAGAATTTTTTGTCCATCCTAAGTCGAACAGCCTTAGGAAAATATTTTCCGAGGAACATAACTTTGAGTTCATCCAAATCAAAAGAACCAATATCCTCATTGTCCTTGATATTTTTTTACCATCGACCACCACTGATTGGATTGACTTTCAAAACGACAAACAAAAAGACTAACCATTTGATGTTCTCAACAAACCATGACATTGAAAATATTTTCCAGTGCTTTAATCCAACCTTTAGCTAGCACATAGTCAGATGATCCTATAAATAACGAGGGATGTTGCCTCATGAAATGATCCAATACTAACATATTATTCTATGGTTGATCTGGAAGATCTTATACATGGATACCACCACCATTTATATCCTCATTCAACTATTCCATCACTGCAACAAGTTGTTCATTTCTGATTTTGACCATCTTAGGTTGTTGATTTTTAAGGTTGTTTTCCTCTTGATGTTCTGCCATCATAGATACCCTCTTTTATATGTATAAAACCATTCTAAACATAATAATATCTTAGGTGATTAAACATGGTCATATTAAAATACTATATCATTTCAATCCTACCATAAATTAATTTATGGATATTAATTTAACAATATCCTAAATCCTAAAGTTTTATAAACTGACATCTTATACCAAAAATAATTCCCCTACCTTAAACATTACATAATATTGAGTTAAGTCAATAATTCAACATTGAGGATCATTTCAGGTTTAGAGTTTTAGAGACTTAGGCCATAACTGTTACATTACATCTCAGAAATTACAATGTAGACATTTATTCTCTATCCAATTTTTTTTCACAAAAATAAAACTCCTTAAATTAAAAAATGAATTATTTTCTTGATATAAATCTTTATAATGTATTCATCTCTCTTACCCTTCTTTATACACTATAAAAAACATTTCAAAAACATGGGATGAGCATAAAAATCTCAGTAATGGTTATAAAATAAGGAAAGAAATCATTATCCCATCAATACATACAAATCAATGAAATCACACTTTTAACTCATAAAATATAAGCTCTTTGAAATACATAATGAAATAAAAAGATTTATAAATAACACATAGAAATCCAAAATCATAAAGGTAAATTGTGGAATCCATAACATACTTAAACCGTGGCTTTCACCTCTACATATGGAGTTATGTTTGGAATAAACATTACAATATATTCCCTAAATCTCTTAGAAGAAAAATTAACATTTACCTCTTCCACGTTACCTAATTAATTAGAGAGCTATCAAGGGATCACCCACCCTCAGTTTATCACTAAACCACCCAAATAGGTAAACAATGTCCAAGAACCATATCATAATCTTAGCACAAAAACATGCATAATGGAAAGATAAAATTTCTAAATTGCAATTAAATTATATAATTTCATGATATTTAAATAATAAACAATTTCTAAAAAACCATTTTCATTACCAAAATACATGAAAAGGGTATTTGGTATTTATTTTCCTTTCAAAAATGTCACAACTTGTTAAGGAAGCCAGATATCAAATAAGGCTTGTGGTAGTAGAAAGTTCATTGCCATTGTGTACGTTATACAGAAACATTATTTTTGTCATTTAGTAAAATGATTCATAGAAATAAAAGATTCCCTTATAATGAAAATAAAAATAAAATGGATTTATACACCATATAAAATAATGTTTTGTATAAATGAATATATACCTTAATTAAAAGAGAGTGAGACTAAGTCCCTTACAAATATCATTTTACTAATAAACTTGATCGATTGTGTGTATTCACTATAAATAAACATAAATCAAGTATAAATAGAAGATATTATATCTAAAGTTATTTCTCACATAATAATATAATGAAATAATCATGATGTAGATGATTAACCCAAAGAATAGAAATTGGGTTATAAAGTTCAAATAAAAAAATTCAGCAACCTAATGGCGCCACTTTAAAATTCAGAAAATGAATTGATGAGAGTGAAAATGTTATACTATCACTTGGACATAAAATATATCATAATAAGTATATTTATGAACATATTCCAACACAATAAAATGGAAATTAAAATACATAACCTAAAAGAAGTCTTTTTCTAAAAGAAGAGGGTGAAAGGTTCCCTTACCTTGTGTCTGACTCGTCAAATATGTTCTTTATTATTCCTAAAAAATAAACATAAGTTATTTTATACTTGATATAGAAAGTTTTTCATGTTTTTATTCATTTTATATCACTTATTTCCACATTATAAACATTACATATTTATTTAAGTGAATACCGGTCATTTGGTCGATATTCGGTACTTGAGTCAAATATAAACTTGTTTGATGTAAAATGGTCATGTGGTCAAAATTCTATCATATCCAAAATATTATTCCTGATTTAGATATAATATGTATCATATATATCTAGTATATATATGTATTTATAATAGTACATAACATTTGGATATAAGAAATGAAATGCACCGTTCATGTAGACGGTAAGTCGTACGTACGCATGAACGCTACATTTATTTATTTATTCATATTTAATGGAATGAAAAATAAATGAAAAATAAGTATATTATAATTATATTATAATATTATAATTTATATATGTTACATAATTTCATTAACTCCAACCTTTATATGTTCCATGTATGGCATGAATGAGTCATATCACTTTGAGGGGGCGGTAGTCCGAACTTCCTCAAATGAAATTATCGTATTTACACATTATGGGAAGCATAAAATTATTCTTAAAAAAGAAGCATAAAGACAATATAAATATAATATATATAATATATAAATATTTTACCATCATAATGGACAGAACTATAGGTGGTAGGGGATAATTGAAAAATAATCATTTCATGAGGCAGTAGTTCGCCATCCACCGAAACAATATATTCATATCCATTAGGTAGAGGTGTGTTTGTAAGTGTTGTTATAATAATTCTCATAACAAAATACTAGTATATTGATGATATTGTTTTTTTATTTAATCACATAATAACAATAGAATAGATATTAAAGATGTAAAAATAATGGAAAGGAACTTTAGAGAAGACTCTACATCTTAAAACTTGTAACTCCCTTTGATTGGAGCCAAAATGCTTTCTTGAATTGCATTATGCAAAAATTAATGCTTATAGAAGTAATATAGGGATGTTGGTAGATTATTTGGGTAGAGTTTGGATGATCCAAGGGCCTTGAGAGGTGTGATTAAATGGGTATAGGTGATGCCCTTTTATAAAAGGGGGAGGGGCACTTTAGGAAGATATTGAAATATTGTTTTATAATAAAATTATTTTCGGTTTAAAATTGTCCCAAAGAAATTTATTTCAAATATAAGATTATTTTGGGTCGAAAACATCTCAACCAATAGGTTTTAAAAATGTCTAGGTAACAAATTTAACCTTATCTTTTAGCTTTAACCCTTAGCTAAATAATTTAACTCTTACCATGTCTTCTTGCATATTCATACTATATGGTTTATTTTTTTTAAAATTTCCAATATAACCTAAAATAGGTAAATAATAAAAATTTATACATTATATAAGTCATTTTAAGGAATATAATATTTTTAGTACTATTTTATAACTTAATAAAATAGTATATGTTTTAAAAACTCATTTACGTTAATTTCTATTCTATTCATATCATGACCTTTTAAAAATTCATAACAACTTGATTATTTTGAAACAACATCATCAATTAAAATATAACAAGTAATAATAATCCATAAAATTATTGTAAGGAATTAAATATTTTAAAATAAATTTATTTTAATATTTATAATCTCATTTAATTAAATCATTCATTAATAAGGTAATCAATGCATCATCCTTGTGTCATAAATATATTTATTTATTTGAGGTCTAAAAATTATAAATAAAATAAAATGATATAAGAAATAATTTTTTATTTCTAATTAATATTTATAGTTAGATATATCGCTTATATAACCCCATATAAAAATTAATTTAGTTAAAAAGTCATGTTTATGTTATATTTTTATGTACTTTAAATTAATTCTTATAAAATGTCATTTTCAAATAAAAGTGGCTCTATGTGGTCCAAAAATCAACCTAAGGATTCCCATGGTCGGAAATATCTCGTAAAATAGTATTAGGACATATTTTAGGGTTGTTTATTATTATTATAATACCATTTTTACCCTTATTTACTAGATTTACCATTTAAACATGGCAAATAAAATAATTACTGAAGATCCTATTCATAATTTATGAAAATAAAAGTTACATATTTACACAATTTTGAAATCCTAATTCTAAATATAGAATAAATTTTTCCAAATTTAAAAAAGATAAGTTGCATTAATTAATTTCAAATTAATTCCGATTGTTAAAACCAAAAAGTGTGTTTTTAAGAAGTAATGACTATCAAAAGACTTACATGTGTTTATGTGCAATTTAAAAGTGAAATTACAACCAATGTACAACATTGGATTGAATGATAAAAATATAATCCAATTAAATTTTAAAACCAATTAAAATTACATCATAACTTTATATGTAAATTAGATGAAAACACCAATTTTTACTTAAAATGCAGTATTTTCCCTATTCATTAAAAAAATGATATTTATCAGAAAATTAACAAAAAATTATCAAATGTAAATTTTGATGTATCGATTCTACAGAAGAAGTTTATTTTGTAAAACAGAACATATAAAGGTGACAAAATATATATTTAAAAATGGTTCACCATCAAAAGACTATAAAAGAACCTTTTAAAAATAATAGAGTATTTCATAATTAAAATTAGATTCATTCTTATTTTAAGACTCTAAAATTTATCAAATAAATGTAACTTCATTTAAAAAACATATATAATAATATTGTAGTAATTTTTTCCTTCCCTCTAATACAACAACTAAGCATTAACTACCATTTAGTATAATAAAAATATTATATTATTTTTTGGTATGACTCATTGTTTTGTGCAACGTATGATTTCAAAGAAACCTATTGTTTCATGTTGAGTACACTATCAGAAAAATAATCCCATTAAATGTAAAAATAATATCTTATTTATAAATATTAATAGAAATGAAAACGTATTATTCTATAAAAACCTGGTTTGTTACAAAGACACCACCAATGAACCTTAACATAAATTCACAACATATAGAAGTGAATTATATGAAATTAAATAGGTTACTTATATCAAAATAATATATCACAAAACATTAAAACATATTTATATTCTTTAGAGAATATATATACTTTATTTGGATCCTTTTTATAAGGAACATAGATTATCAACTTGACACATCTCCCTTGAAAAAGGGATAATACTAATCATGGATGAAAAATTATTTAATCATGGGATAATATAATGTATGTCAACCTCACAGCTAACACATCCATATCAAAGTTAATCTAGTAAACTCAAGCTACATTATTAGTTATAAATTATAAGATATTAACTGATTTGATATATGGTGTAAAAGACAGATCAAAAATCATTTCAAATAAAGTAGTATCTTTATAAAGATAATCATTATGCAAGAAAAACAGACACATTTCAAGGATAAAAACACACACACCGTATATGATCAAGAATCAGACATAGGATTCTCAGTTCTATACACACACACACAAAATCATGCTAATAACCCATATTAAATATTAACTAAACTAAAGGGCTTCTTACCTCAGGTGCAACAATGATGTTCAAGGAAAGGGTCAGTATCCAAATATATAATAACCATGGGATACTAAAACCATTAATTGTTTTAAACATTTATAAATATTGGATTGAGGTACAATAGGAACCACACCTAAATGTTTATGACAATATCAAATTTTCAAATAAGATCCACTAGCGACCACATATTTTGTCCAAGAATTAAACAGAATGCATATCCTTGAATCTAGATATCCATTTAAACAATAATGACCCAAAATAGTGATAGATGAATCCAAAACACTTAGATCCGACCTATAATTCAGAAGATTAATGAATTTTGATCAATGTGGAGTGTGATAATTTATTATGATCTAATAATATTTTATTAGGGTTGTATATTCCAGATCGAATGGGTGTTTAGGAATTAAAGTGAAGATTTGGAAGGGGAGAGGAGACCCCAAATCTCATAGAGAGATACTATGGTCTGGAATAGTAGGAAGTGATAGATATGGTAAAATATAAGGGTGTTATATAATTAAATCTACTTTAATCCAATACATTCCATACAAGAAGTAAGGTTTTACATCGTGAATTAATAGAAAAAACCAATACAATGAAAAATGAAACACATTGACTTAAAACTTGTGCGACCATTCACATCATTAATTTACATTTCACATAATGAATATATTTAACATTGTAAATTTATATTCATCGATTCTTACTAACATCCATTCACATCATGAATGTCCATTCACATCCTGTACCACTCAGATATCCAAAAATTATAAAATTTGAGCCAATTCCTTCTCCAAACACACCAAAGAAGCCTTTAATTGTTTAATTGAACCCTTAGTATGTGAAAAAAATTAAAATATTTGTACCATAGTATTAATGATGTCACGTACATACTATCGAATTTTATTATATTTTATTATTATTATTTAGGTTTTCTTATTGGGATCTAAAATTACTTGTATGAAATTTATATTATTATTATTTTTAATTAATTGTTACAAAATTCATGAGTGTTTCCTCCTCATTATTTCCTTTCTTAGAGATATATTATATATTTACCAATTTTTTATATACTACCCTATGTAATACACTTTAATAAAATTAATGAAATTATATTAATTTACAAATCTATCTCAATTTCCCCTGTTTATGTTTATTTAATCTATTAGGGTTTTTTCTAACCCAATTTTAATTCATTAAATTATGATCAGTATTCCTGAACTTTATTATTATATGTTAGGATTAATATAACATATGGTTGAATTATTATTTTATTCTTATCATGTTCATAGATATTAATAATTCTTTCCCAATAACTCTTTTTTGAAGGATTTTTATGATAATTATTCTTCTTCGACAGAATTATTTATTTGTAAAAATGAGATAATATTAAGAATATTTTTCATACACATTGATGGATATTTAGTTACTATGTTTAGATATAATCTACAAAAAAATATTTTCCATTGTTATTTTGTAATCCAAATATATTTTTTGTCATGTGATCTTCATATTTCCTTTAGCCAATTTTCAAAAGAATGTTTTATTATCCATTTAACATTGTGGATTTAAATAAATGTTATTTAATGTATTAACATGGATTTTATTTTAAAAAATACCTATTTTATATTAACCCCAAATTTTCTCTATAAAACCATTATCTCTATCTCAAGGATCTATTATTGATATTTATTTCCAAATAATGTATGAAAATATTTTTCTTGTCAACGTCTCAAAAAACGTTTTAAAGTTACCCATAACATCATTTTTATAATGTTAAACATATTTTATGAATACGATTTTTATGATTTTACTTCCATTCTCTTGTTTAATTATAAAATATCTATATTTTTTCAGGTATCATACACTAAATGTTTTTATGATATAAACCATTTGGTTGACTTAATATTTAGTATCAATTGACCAATTCTTGAGGCCCTTTTATGTGATATGATTTTTAAATTTTAAGGAATAAAATGCCATCACATGGGATTTTCATGATATGATATATGATTGATTTAATATGGAACACATATGTATGTATTTTTATGGGTGGTATGATATATCCCTCTCTAATTCATTTCTTAGAATTTTATGTCTCATGATATAATAAATTGGTACATAGAAATTATTCATTGTTCATGACCTGAAGTATGGGAATGTTTCTTTATTCACATCCAGAGTCATGAGAATTTTTATCTTCTCAAATTTTTACGCTAGAATATTTTATTTTTCACCATATAATGTAGAGAATAATTTATTTTTCTCATAATGTTATGTTTTTCTATGATTATAATTATGCCACATTTCTATGTTTATTCATATTTCTATGTCATGATCCAGGGATCATGATTATTATCTCATGTTTCTACACTCTTATTATATGGTATTTAATTGATAACATGAGATTTCCTATCCTATATCTTATCTTATGGCAAAATCATATTACTCTAGGATATTTTTAATTATTTTTTATTCCTATTATCATGTTTCTTCATATTCATATTCCCTAAGCCTCTATGACTCGTTGATATATTTTCGACTTAATAAAAAATTTTGATCACCCTTATCTCATTTTGTTTTCAATTCCCGAGGTTATGATGATTATTATAACCACATATATATCTATAATTGTATCTATTATAGTGTGATTATGGATAATTACTTATAATAAAATTTTTATATATCTATTCTTGATAGATAATAGGAATTTTTGTTAAGGGATTGTGTAATAATTTGGAAGATGTAGTTTTTATATTAAATAAATATATTTATTTTTTTATTGAATAGTTTCAGATGGTATGGAATTTAGAAAGTAAATTATTTCTTTTTCGCAACTGATCTAGGAGTTCTTATCTTTTGAATATCATTATATCATGAAATATATTTTGTAAATAAAAATAAATTTTCCTACTCTGATAATAAGTTTTGGATTATATCTTTTAAGCATTATTTTAATATTAATAATGATATAAGACCAAAAAATATGAGAAATAATCAAGAGAAATAATAAGGTGAAGTTACCATGGGTTATAAGAAAACTAAAGTTTTAAACAAATTATTCCCAAGGCTAAGAATAATGTTGCCATGACCCCTTCCTCCAAAGACACCCCTATTGGGATGGAAATGATGAAAGTGATATAAAGACCACCTGATTGCCTCCTCCAGTAGGAACTGGGTTGGAGACTAACAATAAGGGTGTACGAATCTCACAATATGGGATGAATTTCAATTTTTATAAGAAATGAAGATCAAGGAATAGTATTAATCATCCACTATAAAACATCAAGAATTATCATAAATAAATACAAATATATCCCATAATACATTCATAAATAGAAATTATACAATGAAAGTATCAAAATTAATTCCCCAAAATTAATGCTAAGAAGTGACACATCAACTGTCCAAAGGTCCGAGCTACTAACGTCAAGCAGGGTCCATGAAATTCTCATTGAAACCTAAAAGTAATTTTATATATATTAGGTGAGAATACAAGTATACTCAGTAAGAAAACCAAAGTATCTTTTGTAGACGTGAAAGAAGCACACTAATTCTCTTGCGAGGAAATAAATGAACCAAAAAACACCAAAATAGGTATAATAACCTTCCCAATATCACTACGTTACACTCACCAAGTAACATGAGTCATGTAATATAATATAATAGACATCAATGATAGAGTACTAGAAACTACATTCCTAATAATTATCCACACTCACATCAAAATGAAAAAAATAATAATGCTCCCACCTCTTTTGATCATAACACATCACATCTCTCCCACAGACACATGAGCACATACGACAACACACCTCGTGTGCACACACCTGGGACTCAGAACACATCTTACTTGCACACACTTGGGTCTTACATCCCCACCCACTCGCACACACTTGATCCTCTCATTACATCAAATATCATCACATCTCATCACATGTCATCCCAAAGACACAAGGGAAAACACATCACAACTCATCCCGAATACACCTAGGAAATCACATGAAAATCCCTTGAATAATATTCTCAAATCATCATCAAGAAGAGGATTCCTAGAAGAGCAGGTGGCCAGCTATCCATCATCCCACCAGGATGTTGGAAAATACACCCCATGTGACCATGTGGGTGTTCGGAACATAGTTATAAATGTTTGAGGGGGGGGGGGGGTGCATATAAAAGTCAAAAGGTAAATACACGCATATATATATAGTATAAAACACTCAATCGCAACCTATGGGATATCAAATAGACAACCAACTCACAATACTTTTACCTTTGTTGCCACCACTAAATGAAATTATTAGGATCTACGACCAACATTTAATAAGGATAAGATAATAATAAACAAACAAGGCTTCAAATTACTCCCATGTTCAACACCCATTCATTTAATTATCTTGCATCAACCATGTTTAATAACAAAAATACCATTTTAATATTTCATTAACCACTTTAGTCTCATTAACCGAACCCACCCAAGTCATCTAAACATTTCCAAGAAATTATTCACTCATTTAATCACTACCCGGAAAACTAAGTAATCAAAGTAACAATCATGGTAAATTTACGTACTACACATTAATTAGACATCGTACCATAAAATATAGATACGAGGTGAATCCTTCTGTATGTTATTTTTGGAACCATGGTTGTATTTTAAAGAACTGGAGTATGGTTTGTGTTTATTGTCAATCCTCAGTGGAAGTTCAGAATGTATTCTAGAAAATTGATCATACAGAACAAGCAGATAACAGTATTGAAGGTGGCATTGTTTTCCAAGTTTTTTCCAAATTTCAGGACCTCAAAATTGACAGATGAAGAAAAGTGTTTTTGACAGAGGGACTAGTACGCCGATGACTTAGAGGGTTGAAAACTTGAACGTCATATTTTTTTCAAGATCAGATCATCAAAATATGACAAAGTAGGGGAGCCCATGTTTTGGGTTTGGTCACGCAAGTGACTAGCGCGGCAGAGACTAGGGCAGTGAGACTTGCATGCCGAAACTTGCACGTCGAGGGTATAATTGCGCGATGTAGCACATGGTATCCAAATTCCATTAAATAGAGGTTGACCCCTACTCATTCGGTACGAATTTTGAGACTTAGATAAATTCACTACTCCCGTCGCGCAGGTGTAATGGTCGCACAAGTAGAAGTTACGTGACGGTTATTTTCTACGCGTCCAAGGCGGTTTGGGTGAGAAAGGGTATGAGTCGCACATGTTTGGAGTTGGTGAAGGAGGTTTCATGCAATTGGGTTGATGAAACATGCACGCCAGAATTTGAAGAAGCGTGACAGTTTATAGTTGTGCGCCAAAATCGTTTTGGGCATAAAAGGGAGTGAGTCACACAAGTTTTAAGTGGAAGAGGTGACTGTCACACAAGTTGGAGATCTGGACTTGTGCGCCATCATGAATCATTCATGCTGGGCTTGGAGAAGTGCTTCAAGTGTGGATGACGTACGCTAGTGTTTCTGGGGCTGTGTGAGAGATGAAAGGTTGCATAATACCTTTGGTGCATAGTGATTTTAGTCTACGGGTGGAAGCTGGACTTCAACAGAGCATCTACATACAACAGAGGATGTATTCCGTAGCGATGATGAAGAGACCTTCACGTCTATAAACTGAGTGGGACTTCACCAAAGCTAGTGAGCCAGGGGGAGTTAACGAGAGTGACCCGAGGGACGCAGTAGGCTATTCCTGAACTGCTGTAAAGGCAGTGATCCTGGGACATAGTGAATTTTCCCAATCCTTTGTAATCCACAACATGTGACGAATAGTGGAAGTTGGTACGACTGAAAACCTTTCGGCATATGCTCCTTGGACGTAACCCTTTGTGGTGAACCAAGTAAAAAGTGCTCTATCATTTCTTTGCATGTGAATGGTTTATTTATTCTCATATCCTTCATACATGTTAAACTGTTTTCTACCAACGTGGGAACAAGATCCATCACTTTAAAAGAAAAAATTTCACCCTGATTCACCCCTCCCCTCTCAGGGTGTGTTGGGGTCCAACAAGAGGTATCAGAGGGTAGTTGACTGTTGTTTGATCTATCATTTACAGTTATGGACAATTCATCCAATGTGAGAGGATTCCCTCAATTTGATGGAAGTAATTTCCACATCAGGAAGAAAAGAAAGAGATATCATCTAAGATCTCTTGGAATGGAAGTTCTTTTTTCTACTGTGGAAGGAATACAAATCACTGATCCAACAGACCGGGATATGACTGATGCATACCGGAAAATTCTTGATGCAGATTCTACAGCACAAAATGCACTCACCACAGTCCTTTCTGATAAGATCTATCTAAAGGTGATGAGTTGCACCTCAGAAAAATCCATGTGGGATAAACTGGAAAATATTTATGTAGGATATAGAAAAGTAAAGGAGGAAAAATTACAAGTCCTACACAATCGGTTTGATGATCTCAAGATGCATCTAGAAGAGAATACAGACTCATTCTTCAATTGAATTAATGAAGTGGTTGGATCAATTCGGGGTGAAGGAAAATAAATCAAAGACATTGATATTGTAAAGAAAATATTAAGAAGAATTCCACCCCTGTACAATGCACAGGTGTCAGCCCTTGAGGAAATACATCTTTCTAAACTTTCTCTAGATGATCTACTAAACAGTTTGGTAGCATATGAAATGAGAGTCAAACCAGAAGATGATGCGACTCGTGTGAGAAAGGAAATGGCATTCAAGGCCATGGATAAACTGAAAATTTCAAAAGATAGTAGCGGTGAAGATGACGAAGAAAAATAAATTCTATCTCTCATTGAATAGAAGTTTCAGAAGGGAAAAGGTAAATTCAATAGGAAGTAACCTCTCACATGTTTAAGTTGTGGAGAAGTTGGGATCATTTACTATCAGTGTTTAAGAAAATTCAATGATGATGATAGTGAAGATGAAAACATCAAGAATCCTTGGAAAAGATTTTTTAAAAGGAAAGAGTTCAAATCTGGAAAGAAAATACAGAGGAAGAGTTATTTCTGGGAAGAGGAAGATGAGGATACTGATTTTTTTGAAGAAGAAGAACCCAAATTTAAAACAGGAAACCATGCTTCCATTATGGCTACCATTGAAAAGTCAGAGCACTTGATCAATAAAGGCATTGATAATCAGATTACTCCTATTGGTGATTTAAAGACTCAAATTAAGGATTCTTTTTCCAAGCATGAGAATTAATCTAAGAGATGCGATAAGTGGAAGGAGATGGTGGAAGAATCATTAGAATATGTTGATGAGATTGAAGCAGAAATTGAACGAATAGAAGAACTAGTGGGAGTTCAGTCTTCAATCCTTGAAAGCATATATGATGTTGTGGAACTAAAACATATAATTGAAGAACAAGCAAAGTTCATAAATGACCTTTCATCGAGAATGAAAGAAAATTCCAAGACTATTGAGGGACTTGAGGAAGAATATGATACTCTTATATATAAAATTGAATGTCAATAGACCACAAATAAAGGCAAGAACAAAATTCATTTTGGAAGATTCTCAGATGCAGAATTACTATCAAGAGCCAAGTGTGGTTCAGATGGGGTTGGAAAAATGTTGAGTGATCAAAGACCTGCTTTCTTGGGAAAGAGTGGAATTGGATATGAAGCTGAGACATAAACTACTGGAAGTAAAGAGAGCCAAACGAAAGACAAGATGAAGGTTGGACATGGTGAAACATTACCTGAAATGCTGAAAAAGAATCCCACAATCCAAACTAAAAAAAGAACTGAAAATTATCCTCACACTTTTAGAAATGACATCCAGTTTATCTATTCTCCCAAGGAAGAAGGCATGAGGTGAAATTCAAGTGAGAATAAATTTCCTCTCATAATGTGTCAGTTCTGTGGCTATCTAGGCCATAACATCTCATACTGCGAAGAGGCAAGGAGCTACTTGAATGGGGAAGATCTGGGATGCCAACAAAGGAGACTGACTTCATATCATCCTTCTTATAGAAGAAATAGTTTCTTTGGATACTATTTTATTTTTTTCAAACTTTGGCCATAAGGCTATGTATTACAGGTAGAGATTCGATAGGAGGGATTCATAAAACTCTCAAAGATGTGTCAATATTCACCCGCCTAATGGGGTTTATCTAACAAACAAGTTTTCTCTTATGGAAGAATATTATGGGTATGAAGAATCTCATTACGTGGATGATATAATTATAAGGCCATAAATATCTTATACTCAATCCAATATCTCTTGGAAAGAAAAGAAGAAGATTGAGAAATCCAGTCTTGCCTAGGTTTCCCTCAAAGCTACAAAAAGAAATAGCACCTGGATTCGAGATAGCGGTTTCTCGTCTCATATGACAGGTAATGCAGACCTATTAATGGACATAAAAAGTAAGGTTGATCGTACTGTACGATTTGGTAATGATGGATCTCTAAAAATCAAAGGCAGTGGAAGTATTGAATTACCTAATGGAGAACTAAAGAAGACTGATGTCCTTTTTGTTGATAGACTACGTTATAATCTACTCAGCATGAGTCAACTCTGTGACTCGGGACTTATAGTTACTTTTAATCAGAAAGGCTGCACTATCAAGGGAAAGATAAGGAATTCACTTATGAAGTGATGCAGAATAGAAGATAGCTTGTATCAGGTTGATAGTAAAAAAAATGCTTGTTACATGACTGTTGAAGAAGAAAACAGTTTGTGGCATCAGAGACTGGGACACATCAATCAACAAGACATGGAGAAAACATCAAAGTTGAAGATTTTCATGAACATTCCCATCCTAACGCATGAGATTGAAAAGTCTTGTGATGCTTACATTCATGGAAAGATGGTCTGCAGTTCCTATTGGCCAGTGAAGAAAAGGTCATCTCACCTTCATGATCTAATTAATACAGATGTATGCGGGCCGATAAATATTGCTGGAACTCATGGAGAAAGGTACTTTGTCCTTTTCATAGATGAATAGAGTATAATGGCATGCGTAATGGTCATTCACAGGAAACGACAAGTGCATGACTGCATGAAAACATATCGGTGAATCGTCGAGAACGATACTAGACGAACAATCAAAGTATTGTGATCTGACAATTGAGGAGAATACACATCCATTGAATTTGAAAATTACCTGGAGAATCATGGGATACAACATGAGGTAGCTGCTATATAAACTCCATAACAAAATGGAGTTGTTGAACATAGTAATCGACATGTGAACAACATGGAATCAACTATGCTAATTGAGAGTCTTATTCCATGACATTACTATAAAGGGGTTGTTCAAGCTGCAGTATATATTCAAAATGAAACATGACTTTATATGGGTGAGATGAAGATAACATATGAATTATGGCATGGAAGGAAACCCTCTATGAAATACTTTTGTGTTTTTGGAAGTAAATGCTTCATTAGGAACAAAGAAGGAAGTCAAGGGAAGTATGGTGACAATTCATATTTAGGAATTTTCA
Organism: Viscum album; assembly: GCA_963277665.1. Taxonomy (NCBI): domain Eukaryota; kingdom Viridiplantae; phylum Streptophyta; class Magnoliopsida; order Santalales; family Viscaceae; genus Viscum; species Viscum album. Next base: position 792,880,612 of record OY728126.1, on the reverse strand, counting down.
TTGGATACTCAATGAATAGCAAAGCCTAAAAGTGTTTCAACAAGCGATTATGAAGGATTGTGGAAAGCAGTGATGTATAGATAATTGAAGAGAAAATCAATAATGCTTCAAGGACGTCATATGCTGATGTGATAGAAAGTGAAGAAGAAAGTGAACGTGAAGAAAATAAAAATAAATAATTAGAGGAAGCTGTACAAAACACTCAGCAGTCGCATCATGATGTTGACTCAGAAGAAGAATCTGAAAAAGAAACTATGGGTGGAGAGAATGCAACTGAACCTCACAGGAGAAATCGAAGATCTGATATTGATCCATCTAACATAATTAGGGACATGAATGCACCCACAAAAACAAGGAGGATGAGGAATAACAAGCAATCTGTATTTCTGTCAGTTGTGGAGCCATCCTCATTTGAAAAAGCTGTAAAGGATGAATCATGGGTGAAAGCCATGAATGGAGATTTAGATCAGATTGACAGGAATCAGACATGAGATCTTATCCAGGGACCCGAAGGTCACAATGTGATTGGTACAAAATAGATCTTCAAGAACAAGTTTGATGAGCATGGAAGTGTTATTAGAAACAAGGAATGACTGGTATGTAAAGGATACTCCCAGATTGATGGCGTTGATGTTGAAGAAACCTTTACTCCAGTGTCTAGACTGGAGTCAATCAGGCATTCTATTCCATGGCTCTCCAAAAGGGATATAAAGTACATCAAATGGATTTCAAGACAACATTATTGAATGATGTACCCGAAGAAGAAGTCTACATTAAACAACTAGTGGGTTTTGTTCTTGGTACTAATGAAACAAAGGTCTGCAAACTGAAGAAAGCTCTATATGGTTTGAAGAAGGCACCACGAGCATGGAATTCCCGACAGGACTCGCATCTCAAGAATCTAGAATTCAAAAGAGATGGAGTATAACACAATATATAAGTGAATAATTATCCAAAAGATCAGTTCATGGTTCTATTCTATATTGATGACATTATATTGGTTGGAAGCAAGAAAAAATTAGTGGATGAATTTTCCAAATACAAGAAATCAGAATTTGAAATGTCAATGATTGGGGAGCTTACATATTTCTTGGTGTTTCAGGTGATTCAAAGGAAGGATTACCCTTTCATTTCTCAAGAAATGTTTGCAAGGGAGTTGCTGAAGAATTTTAATATGCAAGACTCCAAACCAATATCAACTTCGATTCAGTTGGATCCAAACTTGGAAAGCACGAGGATGGGGCATCTGTAGAACCCACTATGTATAGGAGGATAATTGGGTATTTACTATACCGGATAGCAACATCGACAAATATTGTCTTTCCAATCTGTCTAGCGGCCCACTTTCAGATTAATCCAAAGGAGGACCATATGATAGCAGTAAAAAGAATCATGAGGTATATTCAACGCACTCACAATTGTGGATTATACTTTGATGCAAGAAGAGACAATGAATTATCATCATTTTCTAATGTTGACTGGGATGGCGATGTAGTGGACAGAAAGTCCACCAGTGGTGGAGCATTCTATTATGGGAATAAATGTGTTGGCTAGTTGAGAAAGAAACCAGAATGTACTAATCTTAGTACCGCTGAAGGTGAGTATATCACTACCACAAAGTCATGAACTCAACTGCTATGGATGAAGCAACAACTAACAGATATTGGTGATGAGGTGAACCAACCAATGGTAGTTTACTTTGATAACAAGGGCACAATTGATCTTATGAAGAACCCTATTCAATATTCTCATACAAAACATATTGAAATCAGGTATCACATTATCAATGAAAAAGTTGAGAAAGGTGTGATTAGAATGGATCATGTGGGAACTAATGAGAAAGTGGTTGATATCCTGACCAAGCCACTATCAGTGGCTGTGTTTGAGAAGCATCGGTAGAACCTCGATGTTCAGACACCTCCTAGTGTATAAGTAGGTTATGAAATTCCCCTCTCCCCAGTCATGTTAACTGTTTTTAATCTTTTTGTGGACATGATGTAGGATTATGGGGGAGATCCAATCCAGGGGTGTTTTGAAATGTTCAATGAGAAAATACCGATCTTTGGGTTTATTTTCAATGGGGGAGAAGGAATAAATTTAGGCCATGTTTGGTATCACGATGAGAATTCGGTGATAGGGTTAGGAGGAATTCTTTAGACATGTAATGTTTCTGGGAAAATTTAAGAGAAGTGCCTGGGTGTCATTGATAAATTCCAAAACACGGGATCCCAATTCACACATTCCCACTTGTTTTCTACACCGAGCATTTCTCACGTAGACTTAGAGTTTTGGTTGAGTTGATTCTTGCATTTTTGGTTTGCATGTGGTAGGTAATCTATTGAATTTATTTACTGATTGCCAAAAAACCCATAGGGGGGGATTGTTGGAACCATGGTTGTCTTTTCATGAACTAGAGTATGGTTTGTGTTTGTTGTCAAACCTCAATGGAAGTTCAGAATATATTCCAACAAAGTTATCATACAGAACAAGCACATAACAGTATTGAAGGTGGCATCGTTTTCCAAGTGTTTGCCAAGTTTTTGGACCTCAAAATTGACAAATGAAGAAATGTGTTTTTGATAAAGGGACTTGCACACTGATGACTTAGAGGGTTGGAAACTTGCATGCCATATTTTTTTCAAGATAATATCATCAAAATGTGGAAAAGGAAGTAGGGGCGCCCATGTTTTTGGTTTGGTCGCACAAGTGACTAGAGCGATAGAGACTAGGGTGCCGAGACTTGCGCACCGAAACATGAATGCCGAGGGTAGACTTGCACGCCGTCACACTGGGTGTAACACCCCAAGCTTCTACGGTACGCTTCTCTTTGAATAATGTGATAGCGTGTGTTGTACGCAACACTGAGTTCTATCACACCATAACCAATCAAACTAGCCGTTATGGATAGTAATACCTACTTTTTGAAATTATATATATATATTATATTCTAAAATTGACTTCATTTTTGGATTCGGAATATCGAATTTAGCCTAAAGTGAAATTTTGGTACTTTTCGGATAACTTTCATATTTTGATAAATAGTGAAAATTACTAAATTTTAATTAAAAACTACTTTTTTAATCAAAATAATTAATAATGATAAATTATGAATTTGAGTGGTTTTAAAGTATATTTAGAATATATTTTTACCATTTAATATAATGTTGGTCATTGGACATAATTTTACAATTAAACCGAACATAAACAAGTGTCAATCTTTTGACAGTTATTATCTCTTAAAAACACGCTTTTTGTTTTGACAGCGGGAATTCATTTTAAATTAATTTCTGCCACTTCTGTGTTTTGAATTTAAAAAATGGATTCCATATTTGGAATCAGATTTTTCAAATTTTTTAAATAGGTAACTTTTATTTTTAGACATTTTGAATAATTACTGCGGTAAATATTTTATTTACCACGGTTAAGGGTAAATCCGGTAAATAAGGGTTAAAAAATAATATTATAATAGTACTAAATTACCCTAAAACGTGTCCTAGACTTATTTTTTGATACTGGTTCGACCATAGGCATCTTTGGGTCGATTTTGGGACCCCATGGTGCCACTTGTAGGTGATAGGGACACTTTTTTTTAATTAAGTTAAAATGAATACAAAAATGACACAAGCATATATCTTTTAGAAAAACAATTTTTAAGTAGGGTTATATATGTTAGATTTTAGATTATAAATATTCATTAGAAAGATAAAAGGATTTCCTACATAATGATATTTTATTTATATTTTTTAGACATTATATAATTTAATTTATTTATGACACAATGATAATCAATTAATTACTATAATAGTGAAAAATTAACATAATTGATATTATAAATACAAAACTAAATATAATATGAAACTTTTAATGAATTAAACTAATTTTATAGGATAATATTATATATTAGGACTGATTTAATTGAATTTTTTCTAAGTAATCATTCTTTTATGAGTTTCACAAAAATTAGCTATTGAATAGTGTCAAAATTGACATAAAAGAGTTCTTAAAACAAATATTATATTATTAATTGATATTAAATTCTTAAAAATCTAAGGATCGGCCAAGAGACTTATATCATGATAGTTTAATCATTAATGTACCACTTGGGGGTCTCTTGGTTGTATATATAACTTTATTAACCATATTATATAAACATACAAAGAGACATTGTAAAAGTGAAACTAATTAACTTAGAGTTAATACTTAAAGATAAGGTTAATATAAGTACCCAAACCTATCTAAATTCTATTGGTTGAGTTGTTTTCGACCTATCCCCACCTTAAAATTTAAATAATAAACTTTGGAGACATTGGAAACCGAATATGAATTTATTATAAACTAATATCTCTAGCTTTTCCAAAGGTGCCCCTCACCCCTCTTATAAAAGGGAAATCCTCCTTCTCATTTCTTAACACCTTCAAAGCCTTTTGGTTCGGCCAACCTCTACCCAAATACTCTCCCAACATCCCTCAATACAACCTAGAGGCCTTAGTTTGATCAGAAAGTCAACCTAAGGATCCCTTTTGATCAAATCAAAAGGAAGAACCCGAAGAAGAGGTAATGATTTCACCACCGTTTTCCAAGTTCCTTTCTTCTTCCACTTCTTCTTTCTTTGTTATTACCATTATAAAATAATAACTACAGTATCTTATATATACTGTGATGTTATTATAAATATGGTACAACCATATTCAGTATTCTATCCACCCTTTGAATAACATGTCACCATACGTGCGTACGTACGGCTTACCGTCTCCATGTCGTGGTGTAATTGTTATTCAATATATTATTATTTGGATGGGTATAATAATGATATGTAACTCATGTAAATAATAAATAAAACATGTTAATTATTCTTTATATATGATATAAAAACCATTTATATATTATTTTAATATCAAAAGAATGATATTGTCGCTCGTGCGTACGTACGGACTACCGTCTCCACGAACGCGATAAGATTCATTCTCCATCGTATCCATTCAAGTATAATTATCATTTGATGATTTAAAAATGATGTTTAAGGACATGATATCATTCTGGATATGAATAATATACAACCTATCCATTACAAACATGGCCTACGTAACAAAACATATAAAAGAAAACGAGTAAGTTAACACCCGAAACAACGATAATACTAAGATATTATTATCAAATCAATATTAAAAGATAATATATGATATCATATTAATATATATGATTCTTGTATAATTTAATAACAATTATTTCACCATTATAAAAAAGGTTAACCTACCCCAACCAAGGAAAAGTACAAGGTAAGGGTTATTTCACAATCTCTTCATTATCCGAGGTTGTTTATATGTAATAATCTACTGGGATCTCTTTATCATCCACATCCATGTTTCTTCAAAATGTATTTCAAAACATTTTTATTATTTACAAGAATATGGGTTAAAGTCATTTATAACCTTGTTTTACTTTTTATAAGAGTAATCTTTCCATCGTTTTCAAAACAAGGTCCTTTTAACCTTTTCGACAGAATTAAGGTAAGAATGTTTTTTTAACTTATACGGCGGGTGCGGTTATTTTCTGCCGTTATAAAATCTTCAAAGTTTTACTTACAATATTATAAGAATATTTTCATGAAAATGTTTTATTTTATATGGCTCTTAAATGATTTCAAAAATAGAAAGAGATATTTCTCCAAAAAATAGTTTTGATTTCATCTATGTCAACATCCTTTGATGGATTTTACGCTTATTTGAAGTTGATATATTATGATACAAAACTTCTATATTTTATTGAAGGTTTTATGATATGTTTGACTGTGGATGTGCTATTTTTATACCATTCATAGTTTATGGTGAAATTATTGACATTTCGTATGCTAGTTTTAATACGAATGTTTATGTTATGTTTAAACCTTTTCATATGGGAATGCATTGGACTTAATATGTGACGGGTGGAGCCCGCTATAGCTCCTTGATGCATCGGTAGGTCTCATGAGACAAACTAGTGTCTTATCACAAGCCCTTTGAAAAATCTTATTTGTAGTCTTGGCACGAGGCCTTGGCTATGTGGTTATGATAGTCTGGCATTATGCATTCCAACATTATGAAAGTGGTTATTGATATTGAATGTGATTAATAGATTAGTAGAATATCTATGTGAACAGGTAAATGGCATTATTTAATTTTACTTTTGCCATACTATGTTGAAGTTCAAGTTTAAAAGGCTTTTGTTTTAGTAATTCATTGCCTTAAATGTTTATGCTTATTTTTGAATGTTCCGCTATATTGTTATCCTTACTGGGCATTTGAGCTCACCCCTTTTCTATGTTTTATTTTTCCCAGGATGTGAAGATGTAAGTTATGAATGACCTGCAGGGATATTATGAGGGGATAATAGTGTGGACTGTGGAAACATTATGTTGTTGTAGTAGTTTTTCATTTTATGATGTAATGTAAAACTTATGAATATATCTAGTGTTTCAAAGGCTAATAAACCAATCGGTATTTCGAGATTTGATATTTCTTGCGATCATGCCAATGTTATGTAATAATGCACTGACTCTGGGTAACTAGGGTCGGGGCGTTACAGTTGGTATCAGAGGAAGTTTAGTACAAACCTTGGAATCTAGATTTAGATAAACTCTGATTAGAGCACGTAGACCTAAGATGAACTTTGAGGATTAGTATAGAAAAACTTCCTAGAATTTTGGTATTGTAGATATTTTGTGAGTTTTCCGAGGAATACATCCCTGTCTGGATACGAGAAGGTAGAGGCGACTCTGGCACAGATGTACCTAGGGGTAAAACCCGAAAACACCGCTTTGAGCTAGACTCGAACAGGAACTGGCGCACGACAACGGGCCTTGCTGCACTCTTGGTTACGACACTCCCGGGGGATATGCTTAAGATAACTCTCATTTTCATTACAAATCATTATGAAGGGTTTATGAGTATATACTTCCTCAAAGAAAACATTTTTATGATTGTGGATTATATCCATAAATAGTTCAATTTATGTTAAGTGTTTTATAAGTATGGGATTATGTATTTTGATTCATAAACTGATCTAGTTTATGCCATTGTTTAGAAATGGCGCCTAGTGGAAGAAATAGAAACCGTATCAATGCACACACTCCATGTAGGGATTTACCTCCTGATCAAGATAATTATAGTGGAGCTGGTGATGCAACTGGTGCCGATCAGCTAATCACCATACTGGGACAACTTACTCAGGTTATGAATAATAACCTTACCCTTATGGAGCACCCTGATCCACAGCGTGGAGGATCAATGTTAGATCGATTCATGAGGCAACAACCACCAACGTTCAATGGGATTACAAATCCCTTTGTAGCTGAGCAATGGATATTTTCCCTAGAGAAAATATTTCAGGCTTTGGGAGCAGTGAAAGGGAAAAAGTTATCACGGCAGTTTACCGCCTCACTGGAGATGCTGATCAATGGTGGTCATTGATTCAAAATACGAAGGAAGATGATGAAGTATAAAATATGGAATGGATGGAGTTCAAAGATATGTTTTTAGAAAAATACTTTCCTCGCGACCATCGAGCAGATATGGAAAGGAAATTTCTAAGTCTGAGGCAGAAGGAGGATGAGAATGTCACAAAGTATGAGGCTAACTTTACAAGGTTAGCAAGATACACTGGTGATTATATACGTAACCAAAGAAGTATGATTGATCGTTTCTTTGATGGGTTAAAACCATTTCTCCATCGATCATTAGTCTCACAATCCTTTTCATCATACGAAGACATTGTCTCATGTGCTATCAAGACCGAAAAGAAATTCTCTAAGTCTTATGAATTTAAAGCAAAGCAAGAGAAGAAGAGACCTGTTGATCAATCTGGGAATGGAAATAAGGGGAAGAAGGGAAAGGTTGAATATCCATCTTGCGGTAAATGCGGGAAGAAACATCCTGGTACTTGCTTGAAGGGAATGGGAGTCTGTTACAAGTGTGGTGAAGAAGGCCACCAAGATCGTGACTGCAAGGGGAAGAAGGAAGCTACCAACGTTCAGTGCTACAATTGCAGGGAGATGGGGCATTATGCAAATGCATGTCCTAAGCGTCCGGAGAACTTACCTCAAAAAAGGCCAAGGGATCAAGGCCAAGCTTATGCTATCACTATTGCTGAGGTAGAAGCTCCGAAAGATGTGGTGGCAGGTAATTTAATGGTTTCCTCAAGTTTAGAAAATGCATTATTTGATTCTGGATCATCACATTGTTTCATATCTTCCCAGTTTTCTAAGAAAATTAGATATTTCCAATTTGATTTAATAAGGGAGTTGTCAGTTAAAACTCCTAAGGGAAGTATCATTGCAACAAAGTTTTGTGAATTAGTCCCCATTAGAGCACATAAATGTTCGTTATCTGCTGATCTCATCGTCATACCTATGATTGAGTTTGATATAATCCTCGGTATGGATTGGCTTTCGGACTATGATGCGAAGATTTATTGTAAGAAGAAAGAGGTTACGATTCTTGATGATAATGATAAGGAACACCTTATCTTTAGAGCAGAATCATCACCACATAATTCTTATTTAGATCCACCCCCAGTAGCTCAACTTAATTCAATTATTGGGGAGGAAGAGAATGAAATAACTTTCGGTGAGGAAATGAATGTTCAAATAGAGGATGTACCTGTTGTGAAAGAATTTTTAGATGTATTTCCGGAATATTTACCTGGACATCCTCCAGAACGAGAAGTTTAGTTTTCCATTGATTTGATTCCTGGATCAAGGCCTATATCGAAGACCCCTTATAGAATGGCCACTGTAGAATTAGTTGAACTAAAGAAACAACTAGAGGAATTGAGTAATAAGGGATTTATTCGCCCTAGTGTTTCTCCATGGGGATCCCCTGTTCTTTTTGTTAAAAAGAAAGATGGATCTATGAAGTTATGTATCGACTACATGGAGATCAATGCTATAACGATAAAGAACAAGTATCCCCTACCTCGTATTGATGATTTATTTGAACAACTGCATGGAGCTCAATACTTTTCAAAGATTGACCTTCGATCTGGATACCATCAGTTGTGTGTGAAGAAGGAAGACATTCCGAAAACAGCATTTCGAACCAGGTACGTGCATTACGAGTTTACTGTAATGCTGTTTGGATTGACTAATGCACCATCTGTATTCATGGATCTGATGAATAGAGTTTTCAAGGAGTATCTCGATAAATTTGTGGTGGTATTTATTGATGATATCTTGGAATACTCCAAAACCTACGAAGATCATGAAAATCACTTGCGCATTATCTTGAAGACTCTGAGGAGGCATGAATTATATGGGAAGTTTAGCAAGTGTGAATTCTGGCTTCAGGAGATTTCTTTTCTTGGCCATATTGTCTCTAAAGATGGAATCTTTGTTGATCCTTCTAAGACCAAGGTAATCCAAGAATGGCCAGCACCTACGAGTATAACTGAGGTACGTAGTTTTATTGGTTTGGCAGGTTATTATCGACGTTTCGTCCAGAATTTTTCCCGATTGGCTAACCCATTAACGAAGCTCACACGTAAAGGGGTTAAATTTGTTTGGACAAAAGAGTGTGAAGAATGTTTCGAAGAACTGAAGAGAAGATTAGTCAATGCTCCTATATTGACTCTACCATCGGGGAATGATGGGTTCGTTATTTATAGTGATGCATCAAAGAAAGGACTTGGTTGTGTCCTTATGCAGAATTATAGAGTTATTGCCTATGCATCACGACAATTGAAAATTCATGAACAAAACTATCCTACTCATGATCTCGAGTTAGCAGCTGTGATCTCTGCTTTGAAGATATGGAGGAACTACCTCTATGGTGAAAAATGTGAGATTTATACTGATCACAAGAGTTTGAAGTATATTTTCTCACAAAAAGAACTCAACATGAGGCAAAGGAGATGGCTTCAATTACTCAAGGATTATGATTGCACGATACACTACCACCCGAGGAAAGCAAAAAGGTGGTAGATGATTTGAGTGGAAAAGACCATGGAGTTTTGAACAATATGAGAATTGAAAGGGATCCAATTTTCATGGATCTAGTGAAGATGGACATGGGAATAACCAGGGAAGGTGAAACATCAATGATTTTTCAAATGGTTTCCAAACCATCATTACTAGAAAGGATTAAGCGTTCTCAGACCGATGATGAAGAATTTCAAAAGAAGATTAAAGCTGTGAATGATGGGATATTGAGAGACTTTGTGTATGAAGATGGAATTTTGAAATTCGGGAAGAGACTTTGTGTTCCCAATATACCTGATCTAAAAAGGGAATTGCTGGATGATGCTCATAGTTCCAATTTCTCTATACACCCTAGGAGCACGAAAATGTATAGAGATTTGAAGGAACATTTTTTGTGGGACAACATGAAGAGGGAGATTGCTGATTTTGTGTCAAGATGTATGGTTTTTCAACAAGTGAAAGCTGGAAGGCAACAGCCTGGGGGAGTCATGCAACCTCTTCCCATACCGGAGTGGAAATGGGACAATATTACGATGGACTTTGTCATGGGGCTCCCAAAGACTCCTAGATGGAATGATGCAATATGGGTTATTATTGATCGTCTTACCAATTCAACACATTTTATTGCTATAAGAGAACATCTACCCCTGGAACGTCTAGCAAGACTATATATTAATGAAGTTGTGAGACTTCATGGAGTACCCTTATCGATTGTTTCTGATCGTGATCCCCGTTTTACTTCAAGATTTTGGAAAAGTCTTCAGAAATCCCTGGATACTGAACTTCATTTGAGCGCTGCTTACCACCCTCAGACAGATGGACAATTAGAACAGACTATTAAGACCTTAGAAGACATGTTGAGATCTTGCTCACTTGACTTTTAGGGTTTGTGGGACCAATATTTACCATTGGTAGAATTTTCCTATAACAATAGCTTCCATTCAAGTATTCAGATGGAACCATATAAAGCGTTATACGAAAAGAGATGTCGTACACCAACCTATTGGGATGACGTTGGTGAAAGAAAACATGTAGGCCCAGAACTGGTGGAGGAAACAGTGGAAAAGGTGAAAGTAATCTAAAATCACATCAAAGCAGCTCAAAGTAGGCAGAAGAGCTATGCCGATAATCGAAGGAAGGATTTGGAATTTCAAGTCGGTGATCATGTTTTCCTGAAGGTATCCCCATGGAAGGGAGTCATACGTTTTGGTTAGAAAGGTAAATTGAGTCCTAGGTACATCGGACCTTTCGAAATTATAGAACGAATTGGGGATGTAGCTTACCGATTGGCAATGCCGCCAAGTCTCTCTAAAGTTCACGATGTGTTCCACGTATCTCTGTTGAGGAAATACATGCCTGACCCAATGCATGTACTCACCTATGAAGAATTAGAACTTCAACCCGATCTATCTTATTGCGAAGAGCCCGTCAAGATTCTTTATACGAGAGAACAAGTGCTGAGAAATCGGACGACGCGTCTGGTAAAAGTTTTTTGGAGAAACCATAAGATGGAAGACGCAACATGGGAACCCGAGGAACTTATGATGAAGAACCACCCGAGTCTTTTCATGCGGTAGTATTCTAGAAATTTTGAGGATGCAATTATTTGAAGGAGGGGAGAATGTAACACCCCAAGCTTCTACGGTACGCTTCTCTTTGAATAATGTGATAGCGTGTGTTGTACGCAACACTGAGTTCTAACACACCATAACCAATCAAACTAGCCGTTATGAATAGTAATACCTACTTTTTGAAATTATATATATTTTATATTTTAAAATGGACTTCATTTTTGGATTCAGAATATCTAATTTAGCCTAAAGTGAAATTTTGGTACTTTTCGGATAACTTTCATATTTTGATGAATAGTGAAAATTACTAAATTTTAATTAAAGACAACTTTTTAAATCAAAATAATTAATAATGATAAATTATGAATTTGAGTGGTTTTAAAGTATATTTAGAATATATTTTTACCATTTAATATAATGTTGGTCATTGGACATAATTTTACAATTAAACCGAACATAAACAAGTGTCAATCTTTTGATAGTTATTATCTCTTAAAAACACGCTTTTTGTTTTGACAGCTGGAATTAATTTTAAATTAATTTCTGCCACTTCTGTTTTTTGAATTTAGAAAAAGGGATTCCATATTTGTAATCAGGATGTTCAAATTTTGTAAATAGGTAACTTTTATTTTTAGACATTTTGAATAATTACTGCGGTAAATATTTTATTTACCACGGTTAAGGGTAAATCCGGTAAATAAGGGTTAAAAAATAATATTATAATAATACTAAATTACCTTTAAACGTGTCCTAGCCTTATTGGTTGATACATGTTCGACCATAGTCATCTTTGGGTCGATTTTGTGACCCCATGGTTCCACTTGTAGGTGATAGGGACACTTTTTTTTAATTAAGTTAAAATGAATACAAAAATGACACAAGCATATATCTTTTAGAAAAACAATTTTTAAATAGGGTAATATATGTTGGATTTTAGATTATAAATATTCATTAGAAAGATAAAAATATTTCCTACATAATGATATTTTATTTATATTTTTTAGACATTATATAATTCAATTTATTTATGACACAATGATGATCAATTAATTACTATAATAGTGAAAAATTAAAATAATTGATATTATAAATACCCAAATAAATATAATATGAAACTTTTAATGAATTAAACTAATTTTATAGGATAATATGATATATTTTTATTGATTTTATTGACTTTTTTCGAAGTAATCAATCTGTTATGAGTTTCACAAAAATCAACTATTGAATAGTGTCAAAATTGACATAAAAGAGTTCTTAAAACAAATATTATATTATTAATTGATAATAAATTCTAAAAAATCTAAGGATCAGCCAAGAGACTTATATCATGATAGGTTAATCATTAATGGACCACTTGGGGGTCTCTTGGATGTATATAGTAATTTTATTAACCATATTATATAAAAATACAAAGAGACATTGTAAAAGTGAAACTAATTAACTTAGAGTTAATACTTAAAGATAAGGTTAATATATGTACCCAAACCTGTCTAAATTCTATTGGTTGAGTTGTTTTAGACCTATACCCACCTTAAAATTTAAATAATTAACTTTGGAGCCATTGAAAACCGAATATGAATTTATTATAAACTAATATCTCTAGCTTTTCCAAAGGTGCCCCTCACCCCTCTTATAAAAGGGCACTCCTCCTTATCATTTTTTCACACCTTCAAAGCATTTTGGTTCGGCCAACCTCTGCCCAAATACTCTCCCAACATCCCTCACTACAACCTAGAGGCCTTAGTTTGATCAGAAAGCCAACCTAAGGAGCCCTTTTGATCAAATCAAAAGGAAGAACCCGAAGAAGAGGTAATGATTTCACCACCGTTTTCCAAGTTCCTTTCTTCTTCCACTTCTTCTTTATTTGTTATTACCATTCTAAAATAATAACTCAAGTATCTTATATATACTGTGATGTTATTATAAATATGGTACAACCATATTCAGTATTCTATCCACCCTTTGAATAACATGTCACCATTCGTGCGTACGTACGGCTTACCGTCTCCACGTCGTGGTGTAATTGTTATTCAATATATTATTATTTGGATGGGCATAATAATGATATGTAACTCATGTAAATAATAAATAAAACATGTTAATTATTCTGTATATATGATATAACAACCATTTATATATTATTTTAATATCAAAAGAATGATATTGTCGCTCGTGCGTACGTACGGACTACCGTCTCCACGAACGCGATAAGATTCATTCTCCATCGTATCCATTCAAGTATAATTATCATTTGATGATTTAAAAATGATGTTTAAGGACTTGATATCATTCTGGATATGAATAATATACAACCTATCCATTACAAACATGGCTTACGTAACAAAACATATAAAAGAAAACAAGTAAGTTAACACCCGAAACAACGATAATACTAAGATATTATTATCAAATCAATATTAAAAGATCATATATGATGTCATATTAATATATATGATTCTTGTATAATTTAATATAAATTATTTTACCATTATACAGGAGGTTAACCTACCCCAACCAAGGAAAAGTACAAGGTAAGGGTTATTTCACAATCTCTTCATTATCCGAGGTTGTTTATATATAATAATCTACTAGGATCTCTTTATCATCCACATCCATGTTTCTTCAAAATGTATTTCAAAACATTTTTATTATTTACAAGAATATGGGTTAAAGTCATTTATACCCTTGTTTGACTTTTTATAAGAGGAATATTTCCATCGTTTTCAAAACAAGGTCCTTTTAACCTTTTCGACAGAATTAAGGTAAGAATGTTTTTTTAACTTATACGGCGGGTGCAGTTATTTTCTGCCGTTATAAAATCTTCAAAGTTTTCCTTACAAGCTTATAAGAATATTTTCAAGAAAAGTTTTTATTTTATATGGCTCTTAAATGATTTCAAAAATAGAAAGAGATATTTCTCCAAAAAATAGTTTTGATTTCATCTATGTCAACATCCTTTGATGGATTTTACGCTTATTTGAAGTTGATATTTTATGATACAAAACTTCTATATTGTATTGAAGGTTTTATGATATGTTTGACTGTGGATGTGCTATTTTTATACCATTCATAGTTTATAGTGAAATTATTGACATTTTGTATGCTAGTTTTAATACAAATGTTTATGTTATGTTTAAACCTTTTCATATGGGAATGCATTGGACATAATATGTGACGGGTGGAGCCCGCTATAGCTCCTCGATGCATCAGTAGGTCTCATGAGACAAACTAGTGCCTTGGCATAAGGACTTGGCAAAATCTTATTTGTAGTCTTGGCACGAGGCCTTGGCTATGTGGTTATGAAAGTCTGGCATTATGCATTCCAACATTATGAAAGTGGTTATTGATATTGCATGTGATTATTCGATTAGTAGAATATCCATGTGAACAAGTAAATGGAATTATTTCATTTTACTTTTTCCATACTATGTTGAAGTTCAAGTTTAAAAGGCTTTTGTTTTAGTAATTCATTACCTTAAATGTTTATGCTTATTTTTGAATGTTCCGCTATATTGTTATCCTTACTGGGAATTTGAGCTCACCCCTTTTCTATGTTTTATTTTTCCCAGGGTGTGAAGAAGTATGTTATGAATGACCTGCAAGGATATTATGAGGGGATAATAGTGTGGACTGTGGAAACATTATTTTCTTGTAGTAGTTTTTCATTTTATGATGTAATGTAAATCTTATGAATATATCTAGTGTTTCCAAGGCTACTAAACCAATCAGTCTTTCGAGATTTTATCTTTCTTGTGATCATGACAATGTTATGTAATAATGCACCGACTCTGGGTAACTAGGGTCGGGGCGTTACACTGGGTATCCAAATTCCTATAAATAGAGGTTGAAACCTCCTCATTCGGTATGAATTTTGAGACTTAGAGAAATTATGTTCTCTCATCGCGCAAGTGTAATGGTCGCGCAACTGGTTGTGGGGTCGCACAAGTAGAAGTTTTGCGACATTTGTTTGCTGCGCGTCCAAGCCAGTTTGCGCAAGAAAGGGTGTCAGTCACGCAAGTTTGGAGTTGGGGAAGGAGGTGTCACGCAAGTGGGTTGATGATACTTGCGCGCCAGAATTTGAAGAAGCGCGACAGCTGATAGTTGCACACCAAAAGCGGTTTGGGTGATAAATGGAGTGAGTCGCGCAAGTTTGAAGTTGAAGAAGTGAGTGTCGTGAAAGTGGGAGAGGTGGACTTGAGCGTAGTCTTGAAACTTGCATGTTGGGAATGGAGAAGCATGCCAGGTGTGGTTGAAGTATGCGAGTCTTTCTGGGGATGTGTGAGAGCTGAAAGTTATCCTGCAACCTTTGGTGCATAGTGAGTTTAGTCTATGGGTGGAACCTGGACTTCAATAGAGCATATACATAGAACAAAGGATGTATTCATTAGTGATGATGAAGAGACCTTCACGTCTATAAACTGAGTGGGACTTCAATAAAGGTATTGAGCTAGAGGGGGTCAACGGGAGAGACCTGAGGGATGTAGTAGGATATCCTTGAATAGTTGTAAATGCAGTGAGCCTGGGACAGAGTGACTATTCCCAAACCTTTGTAATCCAGAACGAGTGATGAATAGTAAAATTTGGTACGACCAACAACTTGTCGGCGTATGATCCTTGGATGTAGCCCTTAGTAGTGAACCATGTAAAAAGTTCTGTGTCATTTCTTTGCATGTGAATGTTTTATTTATTCCAATAACTATCATACAGGTTAAACTAGTTTCCTCCATCGTGGGAACAAGATCCATCACTTTAAAAGAAAAATTTGTCACCCTGGTTCACCCCTCCCCTCTCAGGGTGTCTCGGGGTCCTACCGTTATTAATGGAGAAGCACCCATACCAACCACTAATTTCATTCTTTAATTTCATCTTGTCCAAACCATCATAAAAAACCAAAAAACCTTTAACTCACAACAACACCCAGCCACATAACGAGGCACAACAAAATATTGCATCTGTACTACATAATCACACCACACCCATCATATCCCCACTACAAAGGCACATATCATCCACATCCCCAATTCAAAAAACCACATCAATTCCACACATCATATCACCTCACATACCAAGTAAGACACATTTATATACTGAATAAGATATCCCTTATTTAATTAAACTTTTAAATTTTGGGGTTATCACATAAACTATATGATCTTGGAGAATCAATTTATTTTCCAAATATACATGGTTAAGAAAATTTTATAAACAAATATTAATAAAAAAATAAAAAATTTTGGGTCTCACAAATTATTAAATGCACAAACAAGGGCCCCAACGACCATGATTTTTAGTGGGAAGTTAGCCTATAAATATCATAATATCAACAATAAAAGACATGTATCAAGATCATGCATCACTTTCCCCAGGCCATATATATTGATTGTTTAACAAAATGGATTATGATTATTAATCTTGAATCAACTATCTTCACAGGGGTAAACATCTATATACCCATCCTGCATGATGAAAAATTATGAAAGACAAAAGATAACCCTATATGGAAGAATTATTATTGTCACTTCTTAGTTTCATGAATAGAGGCATGCACATGTAGAAGAAAAAATTCGAGGAAATCACAAATCAACTACTATAGAACTTTACTGAACTTCTACAGGAAGATGGGTTTGGGGAATCTCGTATCAAGAGAAAAAAAATAAGAATGGCCAAGGGGGAATGGTATATCGACTTTGGGAAGATCTAAACAGAGCCACGAGTTTAGATACCATGTTTTTTTTCTAATAAAGGTGTATTTGGTCAAGACCATGCATTTTGAACAATTAAAAGACTCTATAACCTTATGGAATTAAGGATACAATTTATGGACTTTGAATCAGCCATAAACAGTTTTAAATTTGGCTTTTAATTCATTTTACGTAAAATATAGATGTCAAAAGGGAAAAACTAGAAGAACTAGGAACAATGTTCATGTGACACTATTAGAAGAGGAACTGCCAATGAGGCACCACTAGATGAGGCATCGCCTGTAAAGAACCATTGAATACGGCACTATAAGGAAGAGGTAGTATTATATGAGGCCCCATTGGATGAGGTACCATCATGAAGAATTCCCAACCACTACTAGTGAGACACCATTAGGTGAGACACTACTGGATAAGGTACCACTAGTCGAGCAACCTTTATTGGGTCACCACTAGCGAGCGACCACTTGGGTGATCTACTACCAGGTTGATCTATCTATAAGGTAACATAGCTGCGGTGACACCTCTATGTTGATACCACTAGGGTGACCCCTCCAGGGTTGTACCGCTAGGGTGGAACTGCTAGGGTGACACTACTTGGCACCACTGGTCGAGCGACCATTAGTGGTTCACTTCCAGTGAGCGACTACCTGGGTGAGTTACCACCATGGTGACACCGCCAGTGTTAGCTACCACCAGGGTGACACCAATAGGGTGGCACTGCTAGGGTGGGATCTCTAGGGTGACACAACTAGGTTGGCACCACTAGGGTGGCACCACAAGGGTGACATAGCTAAGGTGACACCACAAGGGTGTCACTACTATAGTGAGACACCATTTGAATGAGGTGCTATTGGGAAACATGGAAAAAATGGTAATTTTGAAAAGTGTTGAAAAAGTAACCTAGAGTTACTAGGACACAACTGAAACTAGATTTCCCAAAACGTAATGGGCTAGAAAGGTCTATGATGTTACATGAGATACCACTAAAACTATTATCACCCTCAATAACTCAAAACACACCAAAAGGGAATGATGGAAAGGGTCCAAACAACAATCCCACGAGATACATCTCAAGGATCTCATTACACTTGAAGAACTAAAATCAACATAAATCATCAACATTCAACGATTGAACTCTTTGTGCTATTTGAATGAAAATGTGGAAACATATAAAACCAGGAAAACCTCATTTGACATATTCTAACCAGAACATATCATGTTAACCAAAACACCCACAAAACACACTACACAAGCACAAATTACCGCATGAATCAGGAAATTATATCCTCCATGTAATGATACTATTTTCTCTAGGATGAACTAAATCACCCACATTGGTTTAATCACATCACAGTTAATGTATTTTGATTTGAAATCAAGTCATCCCCTTTAAAAATGTCAGGAAATTATCACACATCGCAAACCAAAGGAAAAAATCGTCTTTATTTGGGTGGAAAAAATTGTTGAGGTTTAACTATGTACTAAAGGAATTATATAATCCCCCCAAAATTGCGAGGTAAACTACATATCGCGATCTAAGATGATGGACCATGGAACTACATGAAAACAGAATATTTAATCTATATAATTATCTTAAAAAGCATCCACGACACCCGACTCCTCGATCGCATGACATGAGATGATTTTATCAACCGATCTGTGATCACCCAGATAAACTCACAACCACCCTGAGATATCAGTAACCCTTTGAAAAAATCCATTCATATGTCATCCCATTTCCACTCAAGAACATCCGATGGCTCTAACAAATCACTAAGAACATGATACTAAACATTTACCTGATGGAAACCAATGCACGTTTCCACAAACACCACCACTTCCCATTTCATCATGAGCCCCCAAAACTGAGTACTCAAGCCATGGAACGTCGTGGGAACTCCTTGGTGTACCACCAATGGTGAGTTATAACACCCATTAGAGAATACCTTGAGCATTTCTACCAGAGAAAAGATTCCATGAAACAACATCCGGTTTTAACCATCCTCTAACATTTCGTAAGGAGCATCACCATGGCCAACATGATTTCACATCAGCTCGACCTTTGAGTCTCCCAAATCAAACTCCTCTACTTTTCACATAAAATAAGGTTGTACTCTCATTTAAAACAAATCTTCTTTACCAATATCCACTCTTATACTAAGTGAAAGGCTTACAACTCTTCCATCTCTCTCCAAACATATGTAGATTCCCAAAAAAATACCCCTTTTGACATTCTTCTCAATGAATCGGCCATGACATTTCCATTTCTTAAGGTGCCAGAGAGCTCTGAATCATAGTCTTGAAGAAAATCCATCCGAATCCAATTTCATAAATTCGTGTCATGATTGAAAAATATATACTTCAAAATCTTGTTATTTGTGAAGACTACAGCATGAACACAACAACTAATAGTTAAAGATCTTGGGTGGAATAGTTATGCTCATGGGGGTATAACTACCTAGACCCATAATAAATCATTTATCACTATTACATTAGCACCCATACCATTCCTATATTAGAAGCATCACAAAACACTTAAAACATTACCTTTTCCTTATAAAACAGAAGAACAAGGGCACTAAACAACTTCCCCTTAAAGTAAACAAACACTTCTTGGCACTAATAAATCAAAAAAAATCCAAACCTTTCCTAGTTAAATCTGAAAATGGGGCTGCAAAAAGAGATAAATCTTATAAAAACCTTTGATAATAGAATGTAGGACAAATTAAACTACGAACCTCTACCACATTCTTGGGTTATTTCCATGAAAAAACTGCATTAGCCTTCAATGGGTATATTTCCACACCCTACTGAGACACCAAATTCTAGAGGAAATGTAACTTTTGTGTCCATAACTTACTGTGGGGAAAATTTCAATAGAGCTGGTGGCATCGAAGAACCCGCAATATAGTTTTGAGATGAAAATAATGATCCTCATCTGAATTGAAGTATATTAAGATATCATCGATGAATTTGATGATGAACCTGTAACAACCCGAGAATTTATGAAAAATATTCTTTTTAATTTTATTAATGTCTTGTGTTGTACGCTACACCAAAAGAAGCTTGCACAACACACCTTCTTGACTTGCCTTGCATTACACGCAATCACGACCTTCCTCGATAGCGTGTGTAATACGCAATACCGAGTTTCACTAAACAACGATATGCTATTAAAATAATATTAAAACTAGCCGTTATGAATAGTAATAACAACTTTTTGAAATTATGTAAATCTTATTTTTCAAAGTGAACTTCATTTTTGGATTCGGAGTATCGAATTTAGCCTAAGGTGAAATTTTGGTACATTTCGGATAACTTTCATATTCTGATGAATAGTGAAAATTACTAAATTTTAGTTAAAAACAACTTTTTCAATCGAAATAATTAATAGTGATAAATTATTAATTTGAGTGGTTTTAAAGTATATTTAGAATATATTTTTACAATTTAATACAATGTTGGTCATTGGTTGTAATTTCACATTTAAACCAGACATAATCAAGTGTCAATCTTTTGATATATATTGTTTCCTAAAAACACGCTATTTATTTTAACAGCAGGATTTAATTATAAAATTAATTAATGCAACTTCTATGTTATGAATTTGGTAAAATAGATTTCATTTTTGAATTCGGAATATGAAATATAGCTTAGGATGAAATTTTGGTATTTTTCTGAACACTTTCAATTTTTGATGAATAGTGAAACCACTAAGTGGTAGGTTAAAAACTGAATTTTGCATAAAACTTAATTTTACCGCTTCTGTGAATGGAATTTAGAAAATCCGAGAGACACGGTTAATATCAAGGACTAAAATGTGGTTCAATGAGATGAAAATAATTTTTTGGTGAATAGTAACTTTTTACTTTTTTTACCGTGGTTAATAGTAAATAGGGTAACTAAGGGTAAATATGATATTACTATTACCCTAACACATGTCCTAATTCTATTGGATAAGTGTAATTCGACCAAAAACAAACTTAGGAATAAAAAAATGACCATTTAGGCCCACTTGGATTAGATTAGGACATTTATTATTAATTTATTTAAAGAAGGGTTAAAATAGTTAAAATCAAAGTTTAATAAGTAAATCATTTTTAATATGGGGTTATACATTAGATAAATTCGATTGTAAATATTCATTAGAAAGCTAAAAAGATTTCCTACATGATGGTATTTTATTTGTAATTTGTAGACATCAAATAATTTAATTTATTTATGACACAAAGATGATGTAGTAATTATCTTGTTAATGAAATATTGACATAATTGATGTTATAATCACCAACATAAATGTCATTTGAGACTTTTTATGAATTCCACTAATTTTCTAGGTTACTATGATATAATAGTGATTCTCTAATCAACTTGGTTCGAACATATAATTCTGTTATGACTTTCACAAAAATCATATATCAAATAGTGTCAAAATTGACACAAAATAGTTTTTAAATCAAATATTATATTATTAATTGTTATTTTATTCCTAAAAATCTAAGGTTCGGCCAAATGACTTAGATAAGGATATATGTATTACTAATAAACAATTTGGGGTTCGTTTGGCATGTTATAGTAAGTGTATTAACCATATAGTGAAAGAAAACAAAAAGACACGGTAAAAGTTAAATTATTTAACTTAGAGTTAAATCTAATTGATAAGGTTAAAATAATATCCTAAACTTGTCTAAATTCTATTGGTTGATAGGATTTAGACCCATCCCCACTTTAGACTCGAAATAAGACCCTTTGGAACCATTATAAACCGATTTTTACTTTAATATAAAATAATATTTTGAGATATCCCTAAGGTGCCCCTCTCCTCCCCTATAAAAGGACACCTCCTCCCCCTCCTCCTCACACCAATTTGAGCACTCAAGCTCGGCCAACCCCGGCCTAAATCCCTTCTCCACTTCCCTAGAAACATCCTAGAGGTTCTGGTCTTCCTCAAAGACCAATTCTAGTGCCCTAAGAGGAGGTCTCAAAGAGGCACTTCAAAGAAGAGGTAATTACCGTTACCAATTCTTTCATCTTTATTTCTTCTTCCACTTCTTCTTCTTAGGTTGTTTCATTATGAAGTAATAACATCAGTATCACTCATATAATGATATGTTATTATAAGTATGAAACAACCCTATTTCACCATCTATCCATCCTACGGAAAAAGAAATCACCGCGCGTGCGTACGTACGGAATACCGTCTCCACGCCGTGGTGTAATCTATTTTCCACCATCACCTTACAAGGATGGGTATAATGGTGTAATGAGTAACTATATATGATTATTATTAAGTAATATTGATACTGAAATAATATATATATATACTCCAATACAATTCCACGATCATAGGAACGATATCATCACTCGTGCGTACGTACGGAATACCGTCTCCACGATGTGATGCGATTCGTTCTACATGATCTTCATTTCATAATGATTATATAAATGAATTGAATGAATGAATATGGTATATACTACACTAATACCATTATGGAAATGAATTATCTATAACCTAAATATAAGAATAATAATTTATTCAACAAAACACGCATAAGAACAAAAAGTTATAAAGACCCGAGTAACAAGTAACAATGAAATATTACTAACAAGAAGTTAATAATATGACCATATATGATCTCATATCAATATGTATGATTCTGGAATAAGTCAATAACATTATTTAAACCATTATAAAGGAGCTTCGGACACGAACAAAGCAAATTGGACCTAAGGTAAGGGAAATATCACAATCTCATTTTTATCCGAGATTGTTTATTCGTAAGTATTTACTGGGGTGTATTTTATCATCCACATCCATGTTCCCTCAATATGTAATATTGTTTCCATCCACTTGAAATAGTTTAAATCCAATTTTACCCTTAGGTGAGTTTTTAGTAAAGAATATGAAAGGAATCTTTTGTCGTTTTTCCATACGAGGTACTTTTTGACTTTTCCGACAAAAGTACGAAGAATGTTTTTTTTAACTTATACGGCATGAATGGATTTTTAAAACATTACTTCAAAGAAGCTTCCTTTACAAGTTTTCAAGTTTATTTTTAATCAACTTCTTTTATTTTAATGTTGTATGACATGTTATGAAAGGAAAAATGTTTTTGAAGAAGAAAGGATATTTTCCTCAAGAACTCAATTCAATTGTTTTATCAAAATTATTTTCCATCTAAGATAATAAAGGGTTCTGTTTCTATCCATATTTTTACATTGGTTTGACTATGTTGTGATGGAATTATGTTTATGAATTCCTTTATCTTATATGAATTGATTTATGATGTCATGATGTTTCAAGAATCCCATTTTTGTTATATGTGTTATGCGATGATGTATGTTTTATGATTATGTGGAACACATAAGAAAGGATTCACTATAAGATGGGTGGGACCTATATCTCCCTCCAATGCATTGGGTAATGATTTTATATCTCATGAGATAGACATGGCTGGAATGGTAGGTTATACCGGTTCAGTGAAACAGGACTGAAACGAGGATTACTCGATTCAGAAAGGGACTTTGTCCACTAAGATAGTCCTGGCAATGAGTCTTGACTAACAAGAAATGATTCTCTATGATTATGTGTGTATGCCACAATGAGTAAGGTTTTAAGTTATGATTTCATTTTCACTTCTATGATTTATCCCACGTTATGATATTATGAGCTCTTTTGCAGGTTAAGATTTCCAAAATCTATGTTCTTATGTATATGATGTGATTGATATTTCTTTTGTTTACCCTTACTGAGCATTTGAGCTCACCCTTTTATGTTTTCTTTTCCCCAGGATATAAAGAAAGGTTTTTAGGTAAAAAAAAGGGAAGATCTTTATGGGAGATATTGAAGATCTTTCACCACGATTAGAAGATTACGTTCCGAGTTTCCAAAGACACTAAACTATTACGATCCTTTAGTGTGTGTTTTTGTTATGTACTAAGTATTCCGCAAATGTAATGTAATGTCCATGTACGTCAAGCTTCGGGTCATTATAGTTGGTATCAGAGGAAAGGTTTAGTCAACCTTTGGAAACTAGGATGCGAGAACATTTGTGAGATCCCTAGAGATATTTCTAAGGTATGTCTAGGGATGTCCCTAGGGATAAGTATACGTATAGGTTATAGTAATAGAATTACGCTAACGATCATAGAATTAAACCTAAGATGTTGGATATTGAAGGTACTCCCCCTTTATTATGTTGTTTTCCCTAGCATGATTTTTGCCTCTCACACTATTCTTTTTGGGTTTTAGACGATGGCTGGAACCCGAAGGAACCGTGTTGATCAATGCAATGGACAATGCAATGATTGCCCTCCTGAACAAACAAATGTTATGGGAGATGGAGTGCAAAATCTTATTGCTATACTTACACAAGCTATGAATCATTCTGGACTTCCAAATGAGCAGAGAAGGGAACAATATTCTATTGAGTCCTTCATGAGGCAACGTCCACCTTCTTTCAGTGGGTCTACTGATCCATTAGTTGCTGAACAATGGATTAGTACTACTGAAAAGATATTTTCAGTTCTTCAATGTTCTGAACATGATAAAGTCATCTTAGCAGTATATCGTTTGGAAGGTGAAGCTGATCAATGATGGAATCTTATCAAGAATACGAGGCCAAGAGATGAAATTGAGTCCATGGAATGGGACGAGTTCAAGAACTTGTTTTTCAGTAAGTACTTCCATCGTATTCTTCGAACAAAGATGGAGAAAGAGTTTCTTGAACTGAAGCAAAGGGACGATGAATCTGTTGGTACCTATGAAGCAAATTTTACAAGACTTGCAAGGTATTCTTCTGGAATTATCATCCAACCTGAAAGTAAAGTTGTTCGATTTTTCAGTGGCTTAAAACCAAGTCTTAGAAGGGCATTAGCTATAAGAGACTTCAGTAGCTATGAAGAAATTGTGCGTTGTGCTATCAAGGTAGAAATGGAAGTTGGTGTTACATATCCATCTCATGGTTTTGACAAGAAACGAAAGATGGAGTTCAAGGAGAAATCTCAGAATAATGATGAAAAGAAGATGAATGTTTCCTTATGCACAAAGTGTGGGAAGAAGCATGGTGGAGATTGTCTTAAAGGGACTAGAAAATGTTTTAAGTGTGGAAAAGAAGGTCATCGAGCAGCTGAGTGTCGAAGTAATGGAAAAAGGGTTTCTAATGATGTGAATAAAGAAAACACTGCAGAGAACGCACCGCCAACACTTCAATGCTTCAAGTGCAAGGAAATGGGGCATTATGCTAATAATTTCCCTAATCCAAGGGTTAGTGATGATAAACATGAGCAACCACTGAAGGTAAAGGACAAAGGGAAATCACATGCGATCACTATTGGCAATGTTGAATATGACAACGATGTGGTGGAATGATTAAGTGTTTATGTAATGGGATTCCAAAATAATGTTGTATCATTGAGTATTGCAATATTTATTGATGTGGTATTCAAAGTGATTGAGATATTTTTTTTGGAAATAAGATGATATGCACATAATGAAGACAAGAAAATGAAATGTTTAATAGTATTCATGAGCTCATGATTGATAAAAGGACTAAGTGATATCATGGTTTGAGTATATAGAATTTTGAGGATTTTGGTATGTGGAAAGTGTTAACTTTTAACTGCACTCATGTTTTCACTAAGGTATTCAAGAGAATACACGATTAAAGACTTTGAATGTTTGGAATGTGACCAACAAGACATATCTTATGATATGTGGGGATCAACGACAGTATTAAATCTCTGGTAATCGATGTCACTATATTATGAGAGTGGACTGCAGTATTATGTATAAGCCTAATGATTAGACTGGATTATGTTGGACATAAGTTAGTATTGTTTAAGGATAGAAGATGTGATGTTATAGTAACGTAGTTTTAGAAAAAGGGACAACCTACAGGACGAGCGACAGCCCATCGCTTCGGACAAGGCTGTAGGAATCGAACCCACAACCGAAGTGCGACTGGCCTTTATCACCTACCACTGGCCTACAGGAAGTCCCTGTTTAGTAGAAACTAGTTTTATTATATTAAGCAGTATGATATATGAAGTATAAGTTCATTTTAGGAACCATATATGATTAATCTCACTATAGAATGACTTATGTATATTTAATAACTTTTTCTAACCTTTTGTTTGAGACAGATGGAATGAACAGTCATTCTATCACATGATCTGCTAACACTTCACAAATAACAAATTCAACTTCATTTATTTAAGAGATGAAGTGGAAATTGTTCAAGGCACGAACAACAGTGAGATTGTACCGAAATAAAGTAAGTATTTATTCTAATTCAAATTTTCAACTTTAGGGGAAATGATCTTGAAAACCAAAAATGTTGTCCTAGTGATCTTATACCTGATGAATCAGATGGTACCTTATATCATCACAAATCTATGGATTTGTGATTACTGGCTTTTCCATAGCCATGTTCTCTACCACTCTCCATCAGAACATGATGGTTATATTTCTCTTCCATATCCATATTTTCACCTACGTGGAAACCCAGTGATTAGTTTATTTGGGTAATCGTTACATTTCATACTTTAGTTTTAAAGCCAAGTTTTGGTATTCCTTTTTACGATGTGGGTTTCTATTAAAGAAACTTTCGAATAGTAAACCATTTATAATCCTCACGAATTTCGAGGGCCAAATTCATTTTAAGGGGGGTAGAATGTAACAACCCGAGAATTTATGAAAAATATTCTTTTTAATTTTATTAATGTCTTGTGTTGTACGCTACACCAAAAGAAGCTTGCACAACACACCTTCTTGACTTGCCTTGCATTACACGCAATCACGACCTTCCTCGATAGCGTGTGTAATACGCAATACCGAGTTTCACTAAACAACGATATGCTATTCAAATAATATTAAAACTAGCCGTTATGAATAGTAATAAAAACTTTTTGAAATTATGTAAATCTTATTTTTCAAAGTGAACTTCATTTTTGGATTCGGAGTATCGAATTTAGCCTAAGGTGAAATTTTGGTACATTTCGGATAACTTTCATATTCTGATGAATAGTGAAAATTACTAAATTTTAGTTAAAAATAACTTTTTCAATCGAAATAATTAATAGTGATAAATTATTAATTTGAGTGGTTTTAAAGTATATTTAGAATATATTTTTACAATTTAATACAATGTTGGTCATTGGTTGTAATTTCACATTTAAACCAGACATAATCAAGTGTCAATCTTTTGATATATATTGTTTCCTAAAAACACGCTATTTATTTTAACAGCAGGATTTAATTATAAAATTAATTAATGCAACTTCTATGTTATGAATTTGGTAAAATATATTTCATTTTTGAATTCGGAATATGAAATATAGCTTAGGATGAAATTTTGGTATTTTTCTGAAAACTTTCAATTTTTGATGAATAGTGAAACCACTAAGTGGTAGGTTAAAAACTGAATTTTGCATAAAACTTAATTTTACCGCTTCTGTGAATGGAATTTCGAAAATCCGAGAGACACGGTTAATATCAAGGACTAAAATGTGGTTCAATGAGATGAAAATAATTTTTTGGTGAATAGTAACTTTTTACTTTTTTTACCGTGGTTAATAGTAAATAGGGTAACTAAGGGTAAATATGATATTACTATTACCCTAACACATGTCCTAATTCTATTGGATAAGTGTAATTCGACCAAAAACAAACTTAGGAATAAAAAAATGACCATTTAGGCCCACTTGGATTAGATTAGGACATTTATTATTAATTTATTTAAAGAAGGGTTAAAATAGTTAAAATCAAAGTTTAATAAGTAAATCATTTTTAATATGGGGTTATACATTAGATAAATTCAATTGTAAATATTCATTAGAAAGCTAAAAATATTTCCTACATGATGGTATTTTATTTGTAATTTTTAGACATCAAATAATTTAATTTATTTATGACTCAAAGATGATGCAGTAATTATCTTATTAATGAAATATTGACATAATTGATGTTATAAACACCAACATAAATGTCATTTGAGACTTTTTATGAATTCCACTAATTTTATAGGTTACTATGATATAATAGTGATTCTCTAATCAACTTGGTTCGAACATATAATTCTGTTATGACTTTCACAAAAATCATATATCAAATAGTGTCAAAATTGACACAAAATAGTTTTTAAATCAAATATTATATTATTAATTGTTATTTTATTCCTAAAAATCTAAGGTTCGGCCAAATGACTTAGATAAGGATATATGTATTACTAATAAACAATTTGGGGTTCGTTTGGCATGTTATAGTAAGTGTATTAACCATATAGTGAAAGAAAACAAAAAGACACGGTAAAAGTTAAATTATTTAACTTAGAGTTAAATCTAATTGATAAGGTTAAAATAATATCCTAAACTTGTCTAAATTCTATTGGTTGATAGGATTTCGACCCATCCCCACTTTAGACTCGAAATAAGACCCTTTGGAACCATTATAAACCGATTTTGACTTTAATATAAAATAATATTTTGAGATATCCCTAAGGTGCCCCTCTCCTCCCCTATAAAAGGACACCTCCTCCCCCTCCTCCTCACACCAATTTGAGCACTCAAGCTCGGCCAACCCCTGCCAAAATCCCTTCTCCACTTCCCTAGAAACATACTAGAGGTTCTGGTCTTCCTCAAAGACCAATTCTAGTGCCCTAAGAGGAGGTCTCAAAGAGGCACTTCAAAGAAGAGGTAATTACCGTTACCAATTCTTTCATCTTTATTTCTTCTTCCACTTCTTCTTCTTAGGTTGTTTCATTATGAAGTAATAACATCAGTATCACTCATATACTGATATGTTATTATAAGTATGAAACAACCCTATTTCACCATCTATCCATCCTACGGAAAAAGAAATCACCGCGCGTGCGTACGTACGGAATACCGTCTCCACGCCGTGGTGTAATCTATTTTCCACCATCACCTTACAAGGATGGGTATAATGGTGTAATGAGTAACTATATATGATTATTATTAAGTAATATTGATACTGAAATAATATATATATATACTCCAATACAATTCCACGATCATAGGAACGATATCATCACTCGTGCGTACGTACGGAATACCGTCTCCACGATGTGATGCGATTCGTTCTACATGATCTTTATTTCATAATGATTATATAAATGAATTGAATGAATGAATATGGTATATACTACACTAATACCATTCTGGAAATGAATTATCTATAACCTAAAGATAATAATAAGAATTTATTCAACAAAACACGCATAAGAACAAAAAGTTATAAAGACCCAAGTAACAAGTAACAATGAAATATTACTAACAAGAAGTTAATAATATGACCATATATGATCTCATATCAATATGTATGATTCTGGAATAAGTCAATAACATTATTTAAACCATTATAAAGGAGCTTCGGACACGAACAAAGCAAATTGGACCTAAGGTAAGGGAAATATCACAATCTCATTTTTATCCGAGATTGTTTATTCGTAAGTATTTACTGGGGTGTATTTTATCATCCACATCCATGTTCCCTCAATATGTAATATTGTTTCCATCCACTTGAAATAGTTTAAATCCAATTTTACCCTTAGGTGAGTTTTTAGTAAAGAATATGAAAGGAATCTTTTGTCGTTTTTCCGTACGAGGTACTTTTTGACTTTTCCGACAAAAGTACGAAGAATGTTTTTTTTAACTTATACGGCATGAATGGATTTTTAAAACATTACTTCAAAGAAGCTTCCTTTACAAGTTTTCAAGTTTATTTTTAATCAACTTCTTTTATTTTAAAGTTGTATGACATGTTATGAAAGGAAAAATGTTTTTGAAGAAGAAAGGATATTTTCCTCAAGAACTCAATTCAAGTGTTTTATCAAAATTATTTTCCATCTAAGATAATAAAGGGTTCTGTTTCTATCCATATTTTTACATTGGTTTGACTATGTTGTGATGGAATTATGTTTATGAATGCCTTTATCTTATATGAATTGATTTATGATGTCATGATGTTTCAAGAATCCCATTTTTGTTATATGTGTTATGCGATGATGTATGTTTTATGATTATGTGGCACACATAAGAAAGGATTCACTATAAGATGGGTGGGACCTATATCTCCCTCCAATGCATTGGGTAATGATTTAATATCTCATGAGATAGACATGGCTGGAATGGTAGGTTATACCGGTTCAGTGAAACAGGACTGAAACGAGGATTACTCGATTCAGAAAGGGACTTTGTCCACTAAGATAGTCTTGGCAATGAGTCTTGACTAACAAGAAATGATTCTCTATGATTATGTGTGTATGCCAAAATGAGTAAGGTTTTAAGTTATGATTTCATTTTCACTTCTATGATTTATCCCACGTTATGATATTATGAGCTCTTTTGCAGGTTAAGATTTCCAAAAGCTATGTTCTTATGTATATGATGTGATTGATATTTCTTTTGTTTACCCTTACTGAGCATTTGAGCTCACCCTTTTATGTTTTCTTTTCCCCAGTATATAAAGAAAGGTTTTTAGGTAAAAAAAAAGGGAAGATCTTTATGGGAGATATTGAAGATCTTTCACCACGATTAGAAGATTACGTTCCGAGTTTCCAAAGACACTAAACTATTACGATCCTTTAGTGCGTGTTTTTGTTATGTACTAAGTATTCCGCAAATGTAATGTAATGTCCATGTACGTCAAGCTTCGGGTCATTATAGAACCAGACTAGGAATTCATAGAATATAGAGTTTATGATCCCCATGAACATAACTAGTGCATTTGTAACACAAAATGGAAGGACTAAAATCTTGAAATGGCTATTCCTTCAAATGAAGGCAGTCTTCGAGATACCACCATCCTTCACCATTAATTGGTGATATCAAGACTAAAAATCACTCTTAGAAAACCAAATATCCCCTCTCAACTGGTTGAAGTGATCATATATTCTTTGAAGAGGGCGATAATTTTTGACCATCACCTAATTCAACCTACAGAAATCTATTCACAAGCATATAACACCATAAACTTTATTTGCAAACAACATTGGATCATCCCGTGGAGACACACTAGGACATATAAAATCTTTATGAATCATTTCATCTATATGAATCATCAAATCCCTCAAATATGAACGTGTGATCCAACAAGGTTCCATAAAAAAAACACTGGGCTACATGTCTATCCCAAACTCAATATCATGTCAAGGGGGTAGTGCCTCAACCTCATTTGCGAAACGTCCAAGAACTCCTTAATGATCCTAGGAGCCTCTACCATGCTTATTTCCACTGATTACATCAACAAATTAGCCATCAAGGAAATAATGGGATCCATACACCGACTTCCCACTAGAAAATACCACACACTGATGAAGACCATATGCCATCTATCCACATATAAAAATATACCTCTCCACCAGAAGTAGTCAGAAATAGCATGTCTAGAATAAAACATGTTTATGGAAAGAATGAAATCATAAGGATACATCTATAGTAATATAAGATCCCCATGGGACTGATGCGTTCCCATCATCAGTCTACACCCACGACATACATAAAACAATCTATTCTAGCCTCCGACCAGCATACTCAACACTAGGGGCATGAGAAGACTCTCTTTGTCTAGTCCCATAGCATGAGGTAGAGTGGGTATAATAATGGAGAGTGAAGATACTAATTCAAACACGGCACAAACAAGGGTATTAAACAAACTAATCATACCTTGGATGATCTCTAGAACCTCTAGAATTGAAACCACCACTATGTGCAACTTACCATGCCTAGATCCTCTACTTTTACTCTAAATACTAGATCCAAATACACAGTTGGGTTTAAGTCACTAAGCATGAAGAACATCCTAAGTTCGGCCTATACAATTTTCATCTCCCATCGATGACAGAAAATCATACTTCCTCTACTACTGAAACATTCTCACAGGAAACAACTGTTGAGGTTGGAACTGAACCAGTCCACCACCACCAAAATAGGACAAGATACCCAATGCGAATTTGTTTAAAATTTGGATGTAAACCCCAAATAAGAAACACATCATCCCCAAGCACATAAGAAAGGAACCGTGACCACTAGTACCATAAGGATGTAAAGGAAGCTACTAAGGTCGACTCCCTTCTGGTAGAAACCTTGAATATCCTCATTCCTATGACCTACCACTAAAAACTTTTCCTCTCGAAGAACCCAACTGGATCCCCTCTCATTGTATAATTCCTCGAAATTGAATCCTTTGAATCACATTCAACTACTTCTAAACCTCCAAATACACTGGAAATGTAAACGGAGTATCAACATACTAGATATAATCATAAATTTCCTCCTTAATACATCTCACATGAGACTCCTCATTTGGAAAAAGTATTGGGAAAAAACACAAAAGGTACTTGAACATGATTCCTATCTCTTGAACTAACATAATCTCTTAATGAAGGGAGATTAGCTCTTACCTCTTCTCATACATTATGGTTGATGAATGGAACACTTCCAAGAACTCATTTTGAAAGTCATCCCACAAATATTCTTCCACTTTCTCCTCCCATAGATATTGAATCCACCACTAACACGCAGCTCCCCACATATGTCTGACTTCCAAAGGGACTCATTACATCATCGGGTCCCATATCAAACTAAGGGAGATATCAACCTCCTTCTTCCATCTCTCTATCTCTACACCAGAAACATTACCCTCATACATTCCCAAGGCTTACTTCCAGAAACCACATAATGTCTTCTACCACTGATAATCATAATCAATTAGATCAACCCTTCGGAGATAAACCTGATTAGAATGTTAAACCACCACTGCATGAGACACACATGGATGACAACTGGGATCCATATCTGAAAGGAATCCAAGGATTTACTAAGCCCGAGTAGTATGGAATTCTTAATTGAGATTTAGTTTAATTAATTTTTTTATTTTATCCTTCCCAAAATATTCCAATTAAAACAAGATCACAAGAAATTATAATTAATATAAATTTCCTTGGTCTCTACCCGGTAAGAACATTCATCTCACTTGGCCATTCAATAATCTCAGATCTCATGAAATGGATCATGGGGGCCCTAAAATCCTATGTTCTAGCTGGTCTCCCTAGACTACATCACATGCCAAGGTCAACTGAAACTATTGACATACCATCCCATTAAATCCTAAATGTTCATAACGAAAAACTTTATCCCATATCTCAACCATCATCTTCTGATACAACTCTATCATGACTCCCTCCCTCCAACGATACACCTCCTGGGATGGAAATGAATAATGGTAGATAAGGACCCATGATTCCCACATCCAATAGGCCCTGGGTTGGAGACTAGAACCAAGGGTGTAAAAATATCACAATATGAGAGGCATTAACCTCTTTATAAGAACACAATATCAGGAGATAAGATTAATCATCTACAATGAAACTTAAAGAAAAAATATAAATAAATCCAAAACTATCCCACAACGCATGTATAAATAGAACTGATACAGTAAAAGTCTCCAAAGTGAAAACCCAAAAGTAAAGGTGAGAAGTGACATGAAAACATTATGGAGGTACAATCTAGTAACCCCAATATAATCCCTGAAATCATCCTAGATACTAGAAAGAAGTTTTATATACCTAGGGTGAGTATAAAAACATACTCAGTAGAAAAATCAAAGTCTCACGTACACATTTGAAAGAAGAATAATAATGCTCCTGTTAGAAAACAACAGAACAAAACAACAACTAAATTGGTATAATAACTATACCAACCTCACAATGTAATGCAAGTCAAGTTATATAATATAAGGCCTATTGATGATAGGCTACCCCGTATCAATTTCACACTGATTATCCACTCTCACACCCCAATAGAAAACATCTTGGTGCTCCCACCTCTTATGAATATACCACATCACTTCCCATACACACACTCTTAGGACACATACCATAGAACACCATACCCACACACACCTAGGCCTCACATCACATCTATCTTGCATACACCTGAGCCTCGCAAAACATCCTTCTTGCACACATATGGGCCTCATATCACCTCGCATATCATAACATCACATCACATCCCATCACATATCATTCTAAAGACACTTGGGAAATCACAAAACAACTCATCCTGAAGACACATGGGACACCACATCACAACTCTCCTAGAGAAGCTTGGGCCATTATCACCTAGAAGAGGGAGCAAGGAATAGTGGGTGGCCAACCATCCAACCTCCCACTAGGATGATGGAAAAGACCCCCCCACATGACTATGAAGGTGTTTGACATATAGTTCTCAATGTGGATGTGGTGTGTATATAAATAACAAGGAAAATTGAAATATATATATATATATATACATATATATATATATATATATATTATCAAACACTCAATCCCTACCTATGGATTCTCGAACAATCAACAAAATCAAAACACCATCGACTTTGCTGCCACCCCTAAATGTAATTATTAGGATCTATGACCATATTTTATAAAGGTAAAGAGCCTAACAAACAAACACAACTTCAAATTAATCCTACATTCAGCACACATTAATTCCATTATCTAGGATTAACCATGTTTAATCAAACAACCCCCATTTTAATATTTCATTAACCACTTCCATATAATTAACCAAACCAACCTATGTCATCTGAACATTAACAGGAAATTATTTCATCATTCCATCACTACCCAGAAAACTAATAAATCACTGTAACAATCATGGTAAATTAAAAAAACATCACATTAAGGACACATCACACCATGATCTCTAGATAGAAGTGAATCATTCTACTTGTTATTAATGGAAAAGCACCCACACCAACCACTAATTTTTTTATTCGAAGTCATCCAGACTAAACCACCAAACCAACCCAAAACAAACCCCCAACTCATAAACACATCTATCAACATAACAAAGAAAAACAAAAAATTGCATCCCAAATTTTTAATGACGCCACACCCATTACAACCCCACTACCCAACCAATATCATCCACTTACCCATATTCAAACAAACCACAATAATTCCACACATCATGTCACCTCACCTACCAAGGAAAAAATATTTTTAGATTTAATAAGTAATTCGTCATTTAATTCGACTAGAAAATTTTGGGGTTATCACAGAAACTATATGATCACGAGGAATCCATTTATTTGTCGAATATACATGGTTAACAAAATTTTATAAACAAGTGTTCAACAAAAACCAAATAACAGGAATCTCAAAAATTAACCCTTGTGAAAACAAGGACCCCAAACTTCTATGATTTTTAGTGGGTATTTATCCCATAGAAATAATAATATCAATAATAAAAAACATGAATCAAGATCATGCATCACTATCCCCAGCCCCTCTATATTGATTATTAAACAAATTTAATTACATTTATTAATTTAGAATAATCTATATTATCAAGGAGAAACATTTATATACCCATCCATCATGATGAAAAATTATGAAATATTAAGGGGAATACTACTTGGAAGAAAAATGATTTTCACTTCCTAGTGGAACCAAAATTGGGGCACGCATGCTACCAGAAAAACTACAAGAAATAACGAACAACTACATAAGAACATTACTCGAATCCTACGTGAAGAAGGGTTAATGTAATTCTGTATCAAGAGAAAGAAATAAGTAAGAGAAATGGGGAATAGAATCTCTGCTTAAGGAAGATATAAATAGATCCATGGGTTTAGAAACACTTTGTATTTACCAATGAAGGCAGTTCTAGTCATGAACCTGTGTTTGGAAAAATAAAAAGAATTGGACCCTTATAAAATTAAAGATAAATTTTTGGCCTTTGAATCAGTCAAAAAACCATTTAAATTCGTCCTTAACTAATTTAATGTCAAATAAAGATCTTAAAAGGGAATAAATGGAAGAACTTGGAACATTGTTCATGAGATACCATTGTATGAGGCACCGCTGGAGAGACACTGCCATAAAAGGCACCACCATTCAAGGAACTATTTGAAAAGGAACCGTTGGATGATGCCCTATTGGATGAGGCACCGTCAGGGTGAACTACCTACCACTATTTGTGAGACACTTTCATGAGAAACACCGCTAAATGAGGCTCCTATAGTCGATCGACAGTCAGCGTGTCACCACCAACGATCAACCGTAAGGGTGAGCTACCACCAAGATTAGCTACCACCAGGGTGAAACTGCCATGGTGACACCTCCAGGGTGACACCTCCACGGTGACACCACCTTGGGGTGACAATGATAGTGGTGACACCACTGAGGGGTGACATCGACGATGTGTGATACCGTTGGTTGAGCGCCCATCGAAAAACATGGAAAAATGAAAATTTTAAAAGTGATGAAAAGTTTCACATTGACTTCCTCGGAAATCAAAAACACCAGATTTCCCTATAAGTAATGGAATGTAATATTCCAAGCCATTAAAAATGCTACATCAAGGACAAGAGGTTACTGATATAATGAATGAAAAAGATGAACCATATTTTGTTGAAATAAATCCATGATTATTTGTTCTTAGTGTGAAATACTAAAGCTATAAATAATAGAATCAACCCAAGAATGAAATTAAAGGATTGTTTTAGTGGAAGAAATACTTTTAAAAGTACTTAAATTTTATTAGTGGTTTTAAAATAATAAATATCAATGAATTATTAAAAATAATTATGGGAGGTAATAGAGTTCTGGAATTGTACCAAAAAATTTCATGATCATATTAATCGATTAAGAGGACATATTGGAAGAAATGGTTTTGGTATCAAGAAATAAATATGATTTTATTATTAAAGTGAACAGGAAAATATTATACAGGGAGATATCACATAGAAATATGAAACCATGATGTTTAATTATATTTTTATATATATATATAAATAATAAAGTATACAATGTTTTCTCAATACAGGATTTAAAATTTTGGTTTGTTCTTTTTTAAGAAACAACACTCAAAATTGTGTATCTCATTGATGATTTTTTAAAGACCAATTTACTCCTATATCTATTTAATTGTTTCATTTTTAGGGAATTAAAGGTGATGTATGTAAAGGGAGATATTCCATGTTGAGTTTTATGAAATCTATACATCATATTGGAATATCAAGAGTCAAATGATCTATCATTAATAACATTAGTTTATAAAGGATTCAAATGCGAGAAATTCTGCGAGTTCATTTCATTAAGGGATATTCATGGCTTGCATGGAAGGTGGGATGTTATAGAGGATGGTTCCCAAAAAAACCATCCTATAGTCAGGTATTTTCCAAAGGGAAAAATGTTGTTGTGGATGATGATGGTTTTCAACCTGTTCCTCTGAGAAAAGCAAGATGTAGGAAAGACTATTCCTATATAAAACCAACTATGGTTATGAGGTCTCATGGTCCCTTAGAATCTGATTCTGAATGGTATGGTGATTATGATGATTCTTATGAGTTTTATTATGATATTTGATGTACTTTGGTATCTATTTTCATGAAGTCATGATGCTTGTATGACATCATCCATCCCTTTTTTGTACTTTCTTTGTTTTTCATTAAAATATCTTGGCCCAAAACTTCCTGGTATATTATCCTTGATGAAGAATTTTTTGATTGTACACATTGAGGGTGTGAATATGTCCAAAATATATAGGAAAATAATTATTTCATGTGATCTTAAAGATATAATAATGTAATTAATGTTTCTATTTTAAAGGTATGATTATTTTTTTTGTATTTGTTTTAAGGAATCAATCTGATGTTAAAGATAAAGAATTAGTTTGTTAAATGACTACAAATGCAAGAAGATACATTACATTTTAAAAAATTATTAGGATGTTGATTTGTCGCTCTTGTTTTCTATATAAATCATTTACAACGTAGAAATAGAATTTATTAATTAATAACCAACATTTGATTTTATCCATTTATTTTTTTCTATAATTGGGAAATAAAGAAGAAAATAATTTAAGACTTTTTGACTTACATTTTTATTATGTATATTGAAAGAAAATCCATAGGGGTATATTATTGGTTATATAAAGGATGAGGCATTTTATTTTTTATCAATAACTAATGTTGTTAAGACGTGTTGAGATGATAATATTGTAATAAGATTGAGTACTTATGAAAAGATGTCAATATG
The DNA here is from genome assembly GCA_963277665.1 of Viscum album. NCBI lineage: Eukaryota > Viridiplantae > Streptophyta > Magnoliopsida > Santalales > Viscaceae > Viscum > Viscum album. The sequence goes on along the minus strand of OY728126.1, from coordinate 792,842,319 downwards.
AGTTGATTGATGATAAATAATAAAGAATAAGATCTTAGTGAATGAGGATATTAATGAAAACATGGTGTTGGGATTTTTGAGATACAAATTGTATTTATTATGGATGATATGTGTAGTTTTAATCATTCATTATACCTAATAATATATATCAAATCATATTTTGAATGGAAATTGATAGTATAAGATAGAGATATCACCACTATAAATGTAGGAAAATAATAAAATGATATGAACTTCTTGATTTTTTGGATATGAAAATTGAAAGAAGCATATGTAACATATTGATTATGAAGATGATTTTTTGTTGAATTAATGATAGGTTCTAAAATCATTATTAAAATCTATTTTATTAATTTTTCAAGAGTAATATGATTATATAGAGATTTTTAATCAATAATGATTAATAAAATCACATGATTTGACTTTGGAAGATTCCAATTTTCCTATATATTAAAGGAAGCTACATGACTGAATCAATTGGCTCATGGAGATCAAAATTTCAGGGGAGTCTCATGGAGTGTGGTAATTGAATAACATGATCTCTCTATTAACAATGATGTAAATTTGAGATTAGGTGAGATAATAAAGGTATTATTTGAAAATTACTTAATATGCTATAATTTAATAAATTTAATGAAAATGTGGAATGCCATTGAAATACTAAAAGGACGTCTTCATATGCATCATGTGTATTTGAAATTTTATTAAAGATTTTGTAGAGGTATAGTGAATTTATGAAGTTCTTTGAAGGTTTTCAAGACGAATTAAATTAATCAATATTGTTTGGAGATTAGGCAAGATGGTTGGTGGTGAGTTTTAGAAGTTTTACATTATAGGGTTTTGAAAATTTGAAAAGGTAGTAGAGGAATAAGAATAAAATGATAAAATGTAATAATAACTAGTTACATGTTTTAATAAAATTGTGTTAGTATTTTGAGATTATGTTTCAGGTGAACATGCCAACATATCATGTTTTTGGATCTCATAATGCATAATGAGGACAATTGACAGTCTATAACATCAAGAAGATATATTGTGTGCAGTGTGTATAGTTTATTTAACCATGAGGCTATCCAAGAATCAAATAATATTTTTCTTATACATAAGAGTAATATATTCATTTTTTAAATATAATTATAATATGTGTAAGAATAACATCAGATTTCTAACGGATACTTAAGAGTAACCTAATTCTACATAAGTGTAACTCGAGTTTGAACTAAGCTACATAAGAGTAATTATGTTCTATAAAAGAGAAATTATATACTTTGTAAGTAGATATTTTCAATCCAGAGGGTACATTGAAGAAATAAATACTACCATAATATAAAATCTAATGCTGCATAAGATTAACATTGGTGTTTTAAAATATATACATGACTCTTCTATAGTCATTTAATATAAAAAAAATACAATTGTAGTTTAATTATCAAATAATAATTAGATTATTATTTACGCTTTTTCAATATATAAATGTCACAATACTTTTGGTTAATCCAATACACAAGTCAAGATCTATGGATATTTAAATGAAGAAGATCCTGAGAAGATACATGCTAGATATTTTAGGAGGTTTTGAATAAAAATATATATTTCTTTATCAACTATCATTGTTTCATTATTTAATAATATTTGACCAATAATAAATACTTTGAACATGGGGATCAATTTGGAATAGTCAATGGATATTTTCATATTCAAATAAATGGGAAATATCTGCATAATATTTGATAAAAAGATATAGTTGAAGATTAGTCATAATAGAATATGGGAAGAGAAACTGAAAAAACTGATGTTACTAAATATGTTATACATTTAGGGTTTGAGAGAGAATGAAATCTAGTTCTATAGAGTATCTTAATCATTAAACAAGAAGTATAAGAGAGGGTAGAGAGATCAAGGATACTACAACTAAATATATGGAGAGATAATGTTCATAATGAAAAGTGACACAATCATTTATTGATTGATGTAAAAGTAAAAAAGATAGGAAATGATATTTTTTTTGAAATCAAGGAAGAAAATATTATTTAACAAATAATGATGCATATATTTTTTTATCTTACTTTAGAAGTAATTAACTGAATTTGATTACATGGTGGATGATAATGGTCATTCTAGAGTATATAAAAAATGACTAGCTAGTTTTTTGTAAATTCATTTTGTTCAATTTAAGTATTCTAGTTGTTAAAATGTATAATGGATCAAAGTTACCCCTTTTCTTTAAGATTTTTGTAAAAATTAGATATAAATCATATCTTCAGGTGATAATAACCATCTAACATCGAGGACTGACATACACATTTTGAGTGAACCCCATAAATATATACTTTTCTTTTTCATTTATAGTTTATTTTTTCTTCATGTTGGAAGGATGAGTTTGATTTTAGTGTGAGAGAGCCATTCACATTAATAAGTACATAGTTAAAAGGTGATTTTTTTATTCATTTAAATTTATCCATACTTAATCACTCCCCTCTCAGAATGGTTGCAGAAATCCCAGTGAGAACAAAAATATATGTTGGTGAATATTAAACATACATGATTTTGATTTTAGATCTCCTATAATCTAGTGAATGAAAAATGTGTAAGATGATTCACTATATAATAATTCAGATGGATACTTTACTCAAATGTTAATAGATGAGTGAAGGACTTTTTGTGAGGTCACTTACTTAAAACTTGATATGGATGAATTCACTAGTTGAGTTTTCCATTATTATATGACAATAAAATCCTCCTTATTGCATCAAGTAAAGAATTAGATTGAAATACTAAAGTTGGAGGTTTAAAGAGATCAGGTTTTATTTAGATATTATTCTGAGGTATTATAATAATATAGATATTGTCATGTGTTTATTTGAAATAATCTCTTTATATTTTTATTTATGAAGGATTAGTTTTTTTATGAGCATCATATCCCACATCAAGTAGTGCATCATGGTATATAAAATATGTGTCTTACATTGAAAAATTATATATGGTGGTTAAAAATGATGATTCTGATTGTTAAGGTTTTGTTTAAATGTTTTACATGTCCAAGGGTAAAATCTATGAACAAAGATAATATTACATATTTACAATAATTATATATTTCTTAATATAAATTGTAGAAACTTTAAATGGATATTGTTAATAGTTTTTATCCTGGTTTAGGTAGACGTGGAATCATTTGGATGATTTTTTATTGGCCGATGAAATCATTTAATTTCATAGAGAACTAAAAGTTTGGTGTGATAGATGCTTTAAAAAGGATGGATGTGGATGAGTTTAAAAGACATCATGCTGGTCTAGGGATAATAATATCTAGTTAGGATTCTTATTTTTCCTCATAAGTGTTTAGGATTATACAACATGGTTCTAGATCATAAATATTCCTTAGGACTAATTTTACTTTAAATATTTATGGTTATATCATGGGACCAACCCAAATACTAGAATAATTTAGGCGTTTATGTGTTATATATTTTATAGTTTTGTGTGTAAAGAATTTTCATTTGTACGAGTTTCCCTTAATAATATCTATCACTCATCCATTGGTATCAATAAATTCATATCATTTTTTGGGGAGCAATGTATATCTGGATTGTCTGGGAGAAATACTATAGATTTAGTGATTCTATGACTAGATGTGGTGAAAATATTAATAGATATGGTACAAGTGATTTGTGAGGTAATAAATGTTGTATAGGACTATCTAATGTATTTTACTAATTCGAGTCGTAGGATTTCATTGTTTTTTCTCAGTGATCATGTATTTATGAATATTTCATCTTGTCATGGGAAACTACGTTATCTTTCAGTTATTAATAATTCTACTCATTTTTATTATACCTTTTGAGGTGTTTGATCTTTTCAATGAATTGTAAAATTAGTTTTCAATTCCTTAATTTGTGGATCACATTCATTTGTTGTTCCAGTTGTCTCATTGTTGAAGGTATTATCTATAACATCTTGAAATTTTAACAGATGAATTTTTTTGATATCATATGTAAAACACAACATTGATCATTAATAACCCATGAAATATATTAATTTATATTTTATCACTTAGAATGGTTTTTAACACGCATCCTCAAGTCTAATTGAACCATAATGTAGTATACTGTTATAACCAAGAATTTAAACTGGTGGGTATAAATAGAAATAAAAACAATTATAAAAATTTTATATTTTCAACATTTATAAAATAAATTCAATTATTATGTATTGATTATAAATAAAATAAGAACAACTTTAATGAGAAAGAAATGTTTTCAGGAAAAAAATATATTTTTTGAATGGAATTTAAAGTTATGAATTGTTCACATAATTAAACATTATTTTTACCACTATTAGAATATGTATTTAAAATATAAATATAATTTTTTGAAATTGTAATATCAAAATTATCATAGTTTGGATGTTTGTTATTTTTACACAATGTTTTTTTGATTAATAGTGAAAAATGCTATATTTTATTCGAAAACATAATCTTTCGTAAAATTATTTATTAAGTTAAATTATATTTCAAATTGGTTTCAGAGTAAAATTAGATCAATTATATGAATTTAAATAAAATTTTGTCATTTTAATTATTATAAGATTAAATTTTGATATAAAAACTTTTTAAAACATTGAACATTTTCTTGTTGAAAACTCACTTTCTCGTCGGGTCCATGTGATTAATTTTAAATTATATATTTCCACTTATATGAATGGAATATGGAAAAAAGGATTCCATATTTGGAATAATAATTATTTATATTATTTAATAATTTTAAATTAATATTTTACTATAATTAATAGTAAATAATAAAAATTATTTACTTTAGTTAAAGTAAAAATGGGTTTTCCATTGTGCTAAATTATGAATATAAGGGTTACAAATGACCTAACCACTTGTAAAAATATTATTTTATAGACATATTTATAACTTATCCAACAAAAATTCTTATATAGTGTAATTTTTATGTTTTCTCATGTGAATTATTTTATCATTTTGGATTATTTTGGGATTTCCATGAAATTTCCAAGGGGGTTCTCTTTCCCCACCTATTAAAGGGAAATCCATTCCTTAAATTCCCACAACACCAAAGACCTTTGACTCAACCAACCCTTAAAATTATCTATCTAACATACTTAGTCAAATTATAGATCTTCTAGTCCTTTAAAAAGTGTATCACTTGGTTCCTTAGGAAGAGATCCAAAGGAGGATTCTCTTAGATAAAGTAATTACCTTAACAAAGTTGTTTCATTTTATTTCTTAATTTTGAACCTATAATTATATAGTAACACCTCTAATTTATTGACACCCATATATCCCATATAGTTACATGTTATTATCTTGATAGAATAATAACTATTTTTAGTGTCCTTGACCCAAATAGCCTTGATCTGGTGTCCGCTTTATTAATTTGGAATAAGGTGTAAGGAATTACATCATAATGGACCGAATAGTTTAGTAACCTTGGTAAACAAGGTATATACATGAGACTTAAATAAAATTTGAATACAAACATTAAAAAATATTTTAATTAGAATATATCTATTCCATCTAGCATATCCTTTCATATCAATCATAGAAATATTCCTAGAATCCTTGGGAAAGAACAAAAAATAACGGTGATATCAAATGCTCGGGAAGGGTGAAGTATAATGAAATACATCATGAATAAATAAAAATTATAGACATAGAAAGTTAAATAACTAAGAACACATTCAATTTAATCTATATGTTGAGAATAAATGCATCTATACACAATATCATTGAAAAAATCTCATGGATAATAATAACAGAATTATGAATGAAGGAAATGATTAATTATCAAACAACATGTTTCTTAGGAACAAGATACCTTTACTATAAAGAACATTCATAATAAGGTTTAGAAAATATTGGGTATAATCCAATATGGTTTGGACAACTATATCACTACTATCAAGACATTCCACAAGACCGTTTAAAAAGATTGGATTCAAACGCATAGGGTTTGCCAACTGATTTTGTCTCATCGGACTACTAATGCATCGACGGGGCTGAATTAATCAGCCCCAAACCATGTATTTCATATCAAAATCATTCATCATATATCTAATAATCAATTTAATTCATAAATAATGTTCCTTATACTATATTTATATTAAGTAAAGGATATAGATTTATCATCATTTTCCACGTTACTCAAATAATATTCAAATTAAAAACCACATATATATATATATATATATATATTTGTTTTTTTGTTTATGAAAAATTCATATCCCTCACAAAATAATTTCTATATTCTATAGAAATTTAATTTCTAATGAAACATGATTATAAGAGAGTTATTTTTTTAAGAGAATGTTAACAATGACAAATAAACTTCACAATAACTTTTAATATTTGGCAATTTTAAATTAAAATATCATTAGATGAAAAAATCCAAATTGAAATTAAAATAACATAAAAAATAAATTATTCATGATATTTTCTGTTTAAATAGAATCATATACACCACATAAAAGTGAATTGGTTCATAATAACGAATAAGTCTCAATAGAAAGTAAATTGAGATGAAATCCCTTACCTCATGTGCCATTTTGGGTGAACATAATTTAAAACACTTTATAATGGTTCTAATAATGTTATTAATTTATAATATAACCATACTCATATTTTTAATACCATTTTTTATCCTCTTATAACATTTTTCACCCTTTTGTTAATCATATTTTATTATTTTTGTTATTTTGGGTATTAATCACCTTGTTTTCATTGTTATGAATGTTATGGTTCTTATTTATATTATTTAGTTATATAAACACCATAATAATAATAATAACATAATAATATTATTTTTAAATCAATTTTACTTTTAAAACCAATCACTAATTATGTTTATGAAAAATGATGTACATTACGATTATGAAGATGGTAGGCCATATCAATGCATGAGTAATGTTTCCATTTTCCAATTATCATTATGGAATGAAGGTAAGTACTATTCTACCACTAAAAATTTATAATATTACCATTAATAAAATATAAAAAATTTATATATATCATAAATATGTTTTGTTAATTAAAATATAGTCACATCGCTATGTGAAGGTAGAAGTCTACATGTTCAAGAATAACGTTATAATATTTCATAGAGTAAAAGAGTAAAATATGAAAATTGATATGTTATCTTAAAATAATGATAAAAATTTCATTAATATAATTATTATTTCATTAATATCATATTTAATCATTATATTTATCATTATCACATTCTATGTGAAGCATTAGTAAAAGACGAATTACGTCGCTTCATGAAGCAGTAGTCTGTTGTACACACAAGCGACGTTATCATATCTACTATGAAATGAAAGGTAAACAGATATATATGATATAATTACTATATATATAAAACTATTTTATAAATATCATATATATACTTTATACCCCTTATCATAACCAACCTTGAGAAGCGGAAATGGAAAAAAATGAAATTGGTTCGTGAGGCGATAGTTTGTTGTACACACGAACAATGATTTCATAACCCATTTGATGGATGTGGAGATGGTTTTAGAAAATTAAATTATTTTAAAAATATACCAGTATTCGGAATATTATTAGGTTTTTATATCATCATGTTTTAATAAATACAGACAAAGGTGGAGAAATAAATAAAATAATGACGCTCGTTGGATAACATCACCTCTTCTTTAGGCATCCTCTTTAGGTTTTCACTAAATCCACCCAAAGATGGATTTATGATCCAAATAATTCTTTTATTATAATTTTATGGATGTTTTAAAGTGATTTTTGTAGATTTTTCTTTAACCAATGTGGTTTGACACTGTGAAAAAAATGAGGGGATTGAATTCCCTTTTATAGTGAAGGAGAATTTACATTTTTGTAAACACAAAAAATTATTCACTATTTAGAGGTACATATTACATCATGTGGATCCAAAATTGATAATAAAAGTTGTTTTGATATTATATGGTCGAGATACACTAGAAATATTCAATAAAAAAGATGTTTTAAAAACATTGTTCCTTAACATTTAAAATTCCCATTTTTTACCATTTTGGTGTTTCACTACGGTAACTAGTTTTGAAACTTATGCAAGTTATCATGTAAGACTAAATTAAGGTGATAAATATTCAATACTTTGGATACACAAATTATAAATAAAAAATCAAATTTATCAATGAAAAATCCTTTGTGTGTTGAAAATTTATTTCTACACAAGCTCATATACGTCGAAAAAATGTTTTAACTTTAACCACACTAATTGAATTTTATTTATATTTAGGGGTAAATATATTAACTATAAAATAAATTGTTTTATTTTAATGGAATAAAGTTGAATTTTATTGAAATTTACAACTCAATTGGCATAATATAGTATTTTTAATAATTTTAAAATATTTAACAAAATATGTTTTACTATAAAATAACATTAATGTCAATTTTGGCATTATTTAATTAGATAAAATTTTAAAATATCAACAAAATTATGTAATTAGAATATATTTTGTTAAAACCTATCAAGAAGTTTATATTCATCTAGAAACATAATTTAATATAACAATTAAATAAATTTACTTGACTTTTTTATATTTTTAGTATCATTTATCTTATTTTTTATTAACTAAATATTTACTATATTGACATTTCATAAGATTTTTAAATAATTATATCATATATAAAAATTAAAGATAAATTATGATGTACAAAACACATTTATATTTTAAAATAATATCTGTAACCGAATCTTTGTTGTTTTTACCCATCTTAATGCTTTATATATACTAAAAAGCAAGGAAGGTTCTTTTTTCCTTCTTCTTTACAAAACTTAATATATCGGTCACAATCTTGTAAAGTATCCCAATAACTAAAAACATTAATTATTTGGTCATCAAATTGTAAATATGGACATAAAATGGATGTTTTAAAAAATTAGTCGATCATTTCAACCCTTATCTTCATAGTCTAACCCTAGATAAACCCATTTTTACCTTAACCATGGTAATAAATTTTACCTATTTTTACTATTAATTTTAGTCAAAATTCAAGATGATATTATTATAAATTAGATATTTTATTATTCAAAATATAGAATCCATTTTTCCAAATTATTTTCACAGAATGGGAAATATATAATTTAATATTAATATTGTGGACAGGATAAGAAGGTGGGTTTTTAAAGAGAAAATGTTGAAAATTTTACAATGTTTTTATTTTTAAATTCAAAATAATAATAATTAAAATGACCTAAATGGGATTAATTGATATAAAATATAACTATTTATATTTTAAATGTAATTAAAAATATATTTTAATAATATAAATATCAGAAACGAAATCGAGTTTTCAATTAAAATTCATTATTTTTCCCTATTTATGAAAAAATAAAACATCTCAGAAAAATTCAAAAATTCACCCTAAGATAATTTTAATACAATGATTTCAAAAATGAAGTCTATTTTTCTTATAAATTTTGTAAAATTATTAAAAATTACTTTTGAATTGTGTTCACAAAGCGCAACTAATCAGTGTTTTGTTTATACTAGTGTTTCATGCACTGAAAACTATCACGCAATTATGTTTATTCTAAAATAAATATATTTTAACTTATTGAGAACTTATAACCTACCAAAGTTAAAAAAAATTAATCCTAAAACTTTAAACATGATCTTGGTAATCATGGTTTTGATATTGGAAAATACATTTATTGAAATCCAACACTATGAGAAGGGTTGATCGAATATCCTCTTTATATAATAGAAAGAGAAGTATAATGGTCATCTAAAATCATTATATAACTGGATTTATGAGTTGAAGAACATAGGTACTGAATTAAAACATGAACATGGAAGAGAATAGTAACACCCAAATGCTGATGGAGAGTGATAGAGAACATTGATTACATGATAGTGGTTGATCCATAACAGGTTAATGACCACCAAACCATAGACCAAATGGGTGTGAACAAGTTCATTAATACTATTATAAATGATTTTAATATGATAAAATTTTATTTGAAGAACATTTTTCCTAATTTCAATGAACTATTTTATAGTCTAAGAATATAAGGAAATACACTTGACATATTTATTTTTCATAAGATTAATTTCATCCTTTTTTTCAATTCAACCCTTACTCTAAGAAATGAACATCCAAAAATGATTTTTTATGACTAAATCACTAAAATTTACTTTTAACAGATTATAATATCCATAATAGAATGATATTTCTTTCCATTGTTCTATAGTTATTATTATGACAAAATAGTCAGTATAGGTCATCCAATATGAATAAATATCTATATAATTAGGTAATAAATTCATGTTTATAATATCATCCAAATTTATATATAGACCATTTAATAAGTGTTTAACCTTATAAAAATTCAAAAATATTAAAATCCAAAACTTTATAAATGAGGTCACTAAATTTCAAAAATGAATATACCACTAATATCTTAAACAACATGAATTATCTCATAATCCTTCCATACCGAACATGCGAATACCTTTATCAAGTATTATTTTAAAACATGGTAATAAATTGAATTACCATAAAACATTACTTAAAAAATACATGAATACTTATTCCTTAAATAAAACATAGAATATTTGATATATTCTTTAAATAAAAAAACTGTTAACACAATAATTAATAGCATAAACCACTTTTTCAATGAATCATTACTCAGTTACAAGGTAGTTAATACTATCCAATCCATATCAATCATTTATTTATTCTATCATAATTATCTCTAAATAAATAACATATGAAGGGTTATCTTTCCAATAATCATATGTTTCCATGAAGTTCAACATGCCACTAAATCAGTTTTCCATGTACCATTAAAAATACACTTTCGAATCCTTATTGAAACAGTTCTTCAATACAATCCTTATAAATTTAATAAATCTTATAATCATGATATCATTGATTAAATACTGAAATGACATAATTACTAAATCCAAACACTTAAAAATTAACCATTTCTTTTGGTATATGATAATAGCATAATCTTTACCATTATTTAGTAGCTTATTTTTAAGTATATTCTATTGATACTTGGGACATTTATTTGTGTAGTTCTCTATCTTATTAAAGTTGAAGCATTATACACTGGGAAATTATTTCTTTTAACTACAATCAAAATCATGGTGTCTATCCTTTCCACACTTGTAGAAAAAATTCATTCCTTTTATGTAAGTACAATAACATTCTTTCCAGAATTATCACATGTAAGAAAAACCTCCTTTATCTACTTCACATCATCATTCATTTTTCATATCATAATCTTCGTCAATTACTTCCCTTTTAAACCATAACACATAGATAATTATTTATATTCCATTTTATGAAGATGATATTATATCCTCATATAATAAAAATATTTGGGAGACTAGTTCCCTTCAAACTATTGGCTTAAACCCATCAAGGAAATGATCATTCTTACCCTTTGTATTATGTACACTGACGAAGATCCCATTACATAAATTATGAGACATTATAAAATAATGGCACAAATTAGATTTGATCATATCATTCTGAAACATACTTTATAATCTTAAATTTGGGTAAATACTTAACATAAATTGATATTTTTTGGCAAATCTAAACTCATAATCATAAACATAGTTTCTTTTGAGATATCACTTTTTTAAATAGTCCATAATGGGTTTTAAAGAAAATGTGGATTATCCTATATATTTCTCCAAAGAGTGTAAAAAAGGCGTGCAATAATGCCTATTTTAATGTACCAGGTAATGACCGATTCCAGTTCGATGCAGCTTTTTTTTATTTATTACCACCATACACCTTTGTCCCAAAATCACATCAAATTTTCATATCCATAAAATACTAGATAATATATACATTAATAAAAAATTATGTTGTTATAATATTCTTAATCTAAAAGCCTAGAATATGGACATGTTCCCCAATTTATATTTTCCTAAATCTTGTTCCCTAAATTTCAATTAAGATTCATTTGATACAAACTATAGTAACCCTAAACCTAGTAGCCTAGAGCCAATATCTATTTTATTACATTAGAATAAGATAAAATAAATCAAATCCCGAAGGGCTATATAGTTTAGTTGTCTTGGTAATCTAGGTACATAAATGATTTCTAGATAAAATTTTATTAAAAAAATTGCAACATTTTTTCCAGAATAAATTTATTCCATCTAGAATATCCCTACATATACATCATATCAAACTTCATGGATTAATTTAGAAAGGAAACAAAATAAGGGTGATATCACTAGATCATTAAGGGTTAAGTACAACAGATTATATCTTGAATCAATAAGAATCATCTATATGGAATGATTAATAACTGATAACACCTTTAATTTAATCAAAATGTTGAGAATTAAATGCATCCATTGATAATATCACAGCAAAAAACTCATGGATAATAATAACTAAAATCTAAATGAAGGAAATGATTAATTATTGATCTTCATGTTTTCTAGGTAAATGATACCTTTACCTTAATAATCATCCACAATATGGTTTATAATAGAGTAGTTATAAACCAATACAGTTTGGAAAACTATATCACTACTATCAAGACCTTATAAAAGACAATTTAGAACTACTTGTTATGAATTCATAAGGTTTGGCAGAATTATTTTATCTCATAATACTACCGATGCATTGAGGGGCTTTCATTAAATATTCTTGAATATGTTTATTTAATTTCAAAATCATTCTTCATAAATCAAATAATCTATTTAATCCATAAACTGTGTGACTTAACAAATAACTGTATTGAGTAAAGGGTATAGATTTACCTATATTTCCCCACTTAATAAAATAATATTCCAAGTAAACACCATATATAAAAATGGTATATGGTGGAGGTAATAAAAATATCCATCCCACATGAATATGTATATTTATGAGAAATCTAATTTCCAATGAAAATTATTATATAAAAGTGATTATTTCAATAGAAAGCTAACAATCACAAAACAAAGATAGATTTCACAATAACTTTTTCCATTTTAATTTTTCAATTCATAAACCTTAGATGAAATAATTATAATTTGAACATATAATACCCTGATGAATGATGTATTCATGATATTACATGTCAAATGAGTAGTATATATATCATATAAACCATACATGGTGCATGATAACTAATAAGTCTCAATGGAATGTAAATTGAGATGAAATTCTTTACCTCACATGTCCTTTGGGGTGAAAAGACATTAAACTCCTCAATAAAGGTTTTAGGAATATTATTAATTAATTCCATAACCATAATAATATTTATAGTATCATATATTATACTCTTATAACATTTACCACTAATTTTTTAATAATTTTTCATTATTTTCTTTATTTCATTTGTTAATAACCTTTTCTTCTTTATTTTGAATGTTGTGGTTCCTATATATATTATATAGTTCTATCACCAGAATAATAATAATAATGAAATAATTATCATATTTGTATATATATTTTAGTTTTCAAACTAGTCATGAATTATTGTTTTGAAAAATGATGTATGCTAAGATCATGGAGACGGTTGGTCATACCTACGCACGAGTGATATTCCCATTTTCAAATAATCATTTAGTAAAGTAGGTGAGTAATATTTTACCTTTATAGAGTTATAATAATATCATTAATTCCAAATTATTTAATTATATGTATATATATATATCACCCATGTGGTGTGGTGATGAAAAGATAGTCACATCACCTCGTGAAGGTGGTAGTCCACACAAACTTAAATAACACCATCAAATTTCATCGAGTGAAAAATTAAGAAAATAAAATTACATATTATCTTAAAAGATTGATAAATATTCCATTAATATAATTATTATTCCATTTATATCATATATAATAATTATCTTTTTTCTTATCACCTTCCATGTGAAGCATTAATCGAAGGCGAATAATATTGCTTCAATAGGCGGTTGTCCATTGTACACATGAGTGACATTATTATATCTAATATGGAATGAAAATTAATAAGATAGATATTATATTATAATTATAGAGGTATAAATATTTTAGAGATTTCATTTATATACTTTATATTCATCATCACACCCATCCTTGAGATGTGGCAATAGAAAAATGAACGACCTTAGTTCGTGAGGTGGTAGTTCGCCATACAAACGAATGATGATTTCATAACACATTTGATGGAATTAGAGATGGTTATAGGTCATTAAAATATTATAAAAAAATAATTTTTTGTGGAAGAAACTATGGTTTTTATATCAGATAGATTTAATAAAAATTTAAGGTGTTGGAGGAATAAATAAAATAAAGATGCTTATTGAAGAACACTCCCTCTTCTTCAGGTATCCTCTTCAGGCTTGCACTAAATACATTTTAGTTTTAATTTAAAAATAAAATATGGATTCTAGGATTATTTGAGGTAAGTTAGTAGGTTATTTGGGTATGTAGTCTCTAAATCAATGTAGTTTTAAGGTGTGAAGAAGTGATGGGATTGAGTGCCTTTTTATAGTTGAAGAGGAGTGACATTTTTGTAAATACACCAATGTATTCACTTTTGAGAGGCCAATATTATATAAAGTGGATAAAATATTGATAGTGAAGGTTTTTTATGGATGATATGGATGATAAAAACATCCACCACACTATAAGAAATATGTTTTAAACATTTTGTTCCTTAACATCAAAGCTTTCCTACTTTTACAATTTGGTTTTTCACTGGGGTGACTAGTTTTCTAAACAATGTAATTAATAATTTAAGAGTAAATTATACATAGTCTTATTATATATTTTTATATAATGATAATAAATTTTTAATCCAATTTATCTAATAAAAATTATATATGTGTGGAAAATTAATTTGAACACAAGCGCATGTATGCGAAAAAACACGGGTTTAACCTTAACCACTCTAAAATAGTTTGTTTTTATTTTGAGGTCAACATATTTATTATAAAAGAAAAATTGGTCCATTAGGGAAAAATATTTGATAATTATTGAAATTTATAAATTGATTGGCAGAAGATAGGATATTTAATAAATTTAAATAACTCAATAAAATATCATTTATTTAAAATTACGTTAATGTCAATTTTAATTTTAAAGAATTTATTTGAATTAAAAAATATGAATACTGTGATGGTATTATAATATATTCTATAAAACCTTGTGTAAAATGATATATTCATAATGAAATTAATTTTATACAATAATTTAATCAATTTACTTCACATTTTATATTTTTAGTATGAGATATCTTATTTTATTATCAACTAAATAATTAATGCGTTGGAATTTCATAATCATTTAACTAATTATATCATCTTTAGAAATTAAAGATAAAGTATCATGATAACAAAAAATAATTTATGATTCAATATAATATCTATAATGGAACATATGTTGTTTTTATCACATCCCAATGATTTATATATATTAACATTACGGAAGGTTCTTTTTCTGTCTTTTTCATTACTTAACTTACTATATAGGTCACTTTAATAGCAATGTGCCCCCAAAAACTCATAAAAATCTATCATAAGTTAATACTGGTTTAAATATATCCATTTAATTTATATTGTACGAATTGTTAGGTCATTTTAACCGTTATCATTTTAGTTTAACCCCATAATAAACCCATTTTACCTTAATCATGGTAATTAATTTCTACTATTTTCATAATTAATTTTGGTCAAAAATTAAGTTTATATTATTATAAAATTTTCATTATAGTGATTAAGAATTTCGAATACATTTTTCCAAATTCAATTAAAAAAATTAGAAAATATTAACTTAAAATTAATCCCATATACAAGATGAGAAAGAATGTTTTTAAAGAGAAAATAGTCAAAAGATTATGAAGTTTTCATATCTAAATTCAATAGGTATATTATTCAAATAAACTAAATTAGATTAATTTTTATAAATTTGAACTAATTATAATTTAAAAACAATTCAAAATATGTTTTAACATTATAAGTAATTTAAATAAAAAGATAATATTGAATTAAAATTTTGTATAGTTACCTATTCATCCAAAAATGAAATATCTCAGAAAAAAATCAACCCATTATAATTTAAATATTTTGATTTCAAGTATAAATTTTACTTTTTCAAATAAATTTTCTAAAATTATATAAAGTAATTTTAAATTAATTACGCAATGTGTGACAAAACTGTGTTTTGTTTAAAAACAGCGTTGCGTGCATTGCAAGCTATCATGAAATTAAATTTTATCTAAAAATAAATATATTTTAATGTATGATGGTGTTACAATATCTGTATCCACTTAAATCAATTGAGAAATGAAATCATTGATTGTTTATATGATGTATTACATTTTTGTGAACCGATGTAGTTTATTTCCCATCACCTCCATTCACAGAAAGAAATAATAATGGATTTAACAAATGTATATGATATTTATGATATTATTATACTTCTATATTATTAATGTCACATATATCTTTTTTTACTTTCCATTCTATTTTTTATACTATAACATTTCTCGTGTGTACGGCAGACTACCGCCTTACAAAATGATGTGATTTTGTTTTTACATACGGTTTATATGGAATGTAATAAGGAAACATTAATGATTATATGTGATACATATGAGATTATATTGTTTCTAGAAAATAAATTTATCACACACTTCTTTTCCCTTACTTTCATTAATGTAATTATATTGTCGACAATGGGTACATATGATCTACCATCTCCAAGAAGCGATGCGATTCATTTTCCATGTGAAACTATCATAAAAGGTTCTAAAAATGTATCTTCTAAGTAAATATGATATTTATAAAACTATTATCATCCTAGATATGATATATATATATCCTATTCCTATGAACTATAACTATTATTGACAAAATGAACATGAGAGAATAAAGAAAATAACACCCAGAACACAGAAAATATTAATATTTTTTTAACAAATGGTGGGTAAAATGTTATAGGAGGATCATATATGATATTATATATAATATTGTACATCTTTTCAAAATTAATAACATGATTAAAACAATTATAAAGTAGGCATATACATGTAATAAAGAAATCAAACCGGAGGCAAGGATTTCTCTTCTCAGTTTTACTCTAGCGAGACATACACTATATTCATCATTTGATTCTTGTCGGTGTATATACTAATATATTTTAATTTTATATCATGAAATAATTTATTATAATTTTATTTAATGTTTTATTTAATTTTATTTCTTTCACGGGGATTATGATTCAAAAGTAACCAAGGTGGTTAAGGTTAATTTCATAATCTCATTATTATTCAGGATTTTTTTTTGTTTCAGTCTACCATGGGGGAATTATTTGATATTTATACGTTAAAAAATATAAATTTTATTCTCTTCTAGTTATTCATGATGTTTCTCAAGTAATATTACTATATTTCCTCTTATTGGTACATAAAATTATTAATAAAATATTATTAATAAAACTTGAATTCATTTCTCCCTTCAGTAGAAATTCATTTTTCATAAAAACCAGTGTTTTGAAAAAAAAGAAAATGTATTTTAACTTTTAAATATTATTAATAATTTTTCCCATTTTTACTTTTTAAAAAATATTTTGAAATTAATATTCATGTAATTTTCAAAAAAATGCCTATTTGGATTTTACCTAAAAATGTTAAATTAATCATTCTTTTAACGTGTACGATATGAACATAATTTTTCACCCTCAGGAACAATAATTATTTTAATTTTAATTTTAATTTTTTTGAAGGTTATTATAAAAAAAAGGTTATATTAATAATTTTTTTTTAAATTTCCGTTTTAAAAATATTTTCTATGTTAAACGGTTATTTTTCGCAAAAAAAAATGTATTCAATGATTTTTTATGGTATATATACTCATCAATGACATATAATCTTTTTGGAACATATAATACACTAGGGATATATTGTATTGATATCATCCTTATTATTTAATTTGATGGTTTATGATCAGTTTGTTTAAGTATGTACAATTTTATTACCATTAACCATGTTACACTGGATTGTTTATGATTATATTTGTGGATCATGGAATTTACTAAAAATGGTTATGCTTGTTTTTGAATATGAATGTTTGTGTAAAATGTGTTTCAAAATTTTTATATGAGGAATTCATTGGAATTTATATGTGATGGGTGGGGCCCATTATTTCCTCTCTATGGTAAAGGTTCTAGGCGTAGTGGAAGCATCTAATGAGTCAAACTCATAATTTCATTTTTTCATAATTAATGATGAATTTGAGATATACACAATGAGAAACTCTATGACCAATATAATTGAATCAATGAAAATAGACAATTGATAAAACATTGGAACTATAGGGAGGATCATCACATATTATATACAATTAATTTAATCAAATAAAGAATTACCTTTAAAGAATTATTTCTTCATAGACGGATCTGACAATAGATATACATAGTATGATCATTAAATTATAGTAATAAAGTTAATATTTACTTCTAAAAGTGATCCATACGTGTTCTAAAAATCCAGGAATGTCACTATAGGAATCTCTGGGTGCTAGCATATCAAATCCTATCGCTTGAGTCATTCGGCATTGATCACCCTGAGAATTGATTCCAAATAGTTCTCCTTGATCACTCTAGACATGATAGTGGGAGGTGGGCGAAGATCTATCTCTATTCTTGGGAGTGTTCTTGGAGAAGTGAGCTCTCTAGGGCAGGCGAGAATTATCTAATTTTTTTCATAACAAAAAAATTAATAACCTCTCTAAGAAATAATATTATTTTGATTATAAATCGCTAGGGTTAGAAATAAATTACTACACAAGTGGCCCTTATTATTAATTTAATACTTTGAATAACCCCATGTCTATAGTGATAATATTATCATTATTTTTTGACATGTACTTAACTTTCAAATTATATTTAAATATTATTTATTCAAAAAATATTCGATATATATTATTCCTCCCAACTATTAAACTAGGTCCAACATTCTTCCAAAATATTTATCAGCACTTTATTTATGACTATTTATATTTTTTAAAAAAATATCACTACATTATTCAAGAATAAATAAATGAATATTTTATTCAATGAATAATAATTAAATAATAATTAAATATTCTATTCACATTATATTCTCTTGAATAACTTTTGATAAAATATATTCGACCAAGAAAACATGAATAATTATTAAACCACAAGAGAGAATAATATTTATTCAATTTTTTAAATAGTAGATAATAAAATATTATTTAACTGAGATTCTAGAAACACTTATCGTGTGACCCTCTAGGAATCTTTCTTAGTGAAATTTGTTGAAAAAGCCTAAATTTTGAGGTTATCGTCTAAAAACATGACAAATTTACCCATATAGAACTAAGTTAGTGATGATTAGACATAATAACTCGTATAGATTATTACTATGTAATATAATCCCTTAATCATGATATCTCAAATTAAGCAGGATGTGTATCGGTGCCATCAACCAATGTGCTCAAAGACTATTTCATTGACTTCCCATAAATTTGACTTGCCTATAAAACACCATGGAAATGGATTAATTTAGGCTATATCATTTCCATCAAATGGAATGAGATATAAACTTCCACTAAAGAAAAAAAGGGAAAATATTTTCTATAATTATTTATAAATTAAATATTACCTGTGGCGCACCCAATGTATCCCACCTCACTAGGAACATATGTCACCGCATTTTTCATCATTACATGAAATTAAATGACTCATGATAATCATTAATAATAAAATTTAAATTTAATGATAAATAAACATGTTCTTAAATAAGAACATATAATGGCACATATAATTGGGGATTTCCTCCTAGCGGGTCTCATTTTTATAATATACCACACTAAATATTACTAAGGACAAAGACCATGAGAAGGCGCCCTAATGTCTTATGAGTCTCCACCCCTAATAGCTTGTATCATTTATTTCCCAAAAAATGATATCATATGGATACATAACATATATTTAAGAATAGTTTCATAGCACTTTTGTGTTCTCATCATCTTGGGGAACTACTATGACCTTTTAGCATGATTACTACTCTTAGGACATTATGAAATAATATATCACACAGAAGAACCAATATGATGTAATATGAAGTTTATTAATATTCCAAAATATTAATACAGGTTATCATAAAGTACATAGATGTTGGTTCTAGGGCACAAACTCCAACATACTCCCACTTGCACTTGATGCAACTGCAAACAACTTTTAATCCACTACCTCTCACATGATACTCATTTTTCTACAGATATAGGCCTTTAGTCATTGGTTTTTTCATTTTCTCTTTTGTGGGTATGCTAGTTACTGCAAATTTAACCCTCTAACAAAAATACCTTAAGAGGTGATACTTATAGAGTATATGATTATTCTGTTGGTGTGACTTGGATATTTTTCAAGATCGACCACTATAGTATTATCAAAATACAAAGTGATAGGGCATTTAATAATTGGTGTGACACCAAGATCTCATACAAAGTTTAATATCTGAACAGCTTACCAATATTCATCATAAGATTCTATATACTCAGACTCCACTGTAGAATCAGTGATAACTGGATTCATTGAAATCTTCCAGCTCGTAAATCCTCTTTTGAGATAGAAAACATATCCGGAATGCAACTTTCATGACTTGTTCTAGAGGTTATCGTGCCTTGAATACCACCACACCGCCTCTAATAGGCTTTATTCTAGAGACTACAAATTAGTAGGCATATCCCACAAGTGAAATTCCTTTTCCTCTGTACCGATAAACATATATGCATCTACAACCCCCAAAATGTGAAAATTTAAAAACAATAAGTGGCCAAGAAATTTTAGCACTAAGATACCAATAATAGAGTATAATAGTAGAAAAATAGAATGTAAAAAAGATCCAAAATGCATGCCCATAAAAATTTAGAGTTTATAAAAGTGAACACATAAGTTCTTGAAACTGATCTACAGAAAACCCCACCTGAAGGGTAGGTACAATGACATCTATCTGAAGTTGCATGTAAAGACCAAGAAATCCTATGGAAATTTTTTTCTTAAATACATGGAAGTTTTATGAGTCCGTAGTTTCTAACGCCACCTGATTCCGAGGCACGGTGTGCCCAGAATCAATTTTTGAAGTTTTTTTCAGGTACATTCAGCAAATGTACGTGTAGGATTTTGTATCTTTTAAACCGGTGCTCAGAATCAAAATCTGAGAATACTGTTGAACTCGTAGCTCCGGTATTCTCTTAAGGGGACCTTTACCGCAGTTGCGTTTTAGCGTGTTTGGAAGTTAGTTTCCTGGGTTTCTTAAAAAAAAGTAAAATAAAAATAAGTGATGGCTTATTTTTATTTAGATGGTTAAAGTCTTTGGGTGCTGGTTATTTTTCTCAAAAATAAAGTTGGAGGTGGGGCCCACCCCCACATAACCACCCATGGGAGGATATTTTGTTGTGGGTCCCACATGATTTCAAACCCCTCAACTCCCCTTGAAAACACCCCTTTAACTTTTTAACTCCCCTTGAATTTATTAAACCACCACTCTTCATTTAATTTGGGTGAACTCTCCACCTACCGACCCCTTTATTGTGCCAACACAATTAATTAATGTCTTCATTAATTAATTTGAGTGTTTGAATTCATTTGAAATGCATGCCAACATTAAAATAACAGGGAGTCTATTATTTTAGTTTGGCCTGGAAATTATTCTTTGGGAGCTTGGGAGAACTCTTGAAAGTACAACCATTTTTCCAACAAGGAACATGAAGAACATGAAGAATTCCCATTCTCTCCAATGAAGAACGCACCATCACCGACGAAGAATGAGGACGATTCTTGAGCCCGGAATCGGCGGCGTGCGACTGGCGCAACATTCGATGACGTTTTAGAATTCTTTTTCTGCCCCTTCGACAACGTACTATGAATCGAGGTAGGGGGATTTGAATAATTTTATATGAATAAAATTATACCCTTGTTCTTCGATGAATTCCTTGGTTCGTTGTTGGCCATATGATATCACCTAATATGGAGGGTGCGGACCGCACCAAAACAACCCGACGTCCCTCTGTTGGTTATTGTTGTTTAACGTCAGAGGCGAAATCGAAAGGGAGCGGTGTCATCGCACCACGCCGAAGAAGAACCATGGGACAGAGCAGGTGGCGGCATCGGTGACCAGAAGTGGTGGTGGCAGCGGCGGCTATGCACCAGCTGCATTGAGGGAGACTGGTGGCCACTAGGGCCGCCCAGACCACAGAACAACCAGTCGGCCGATCCAGCCGGTCCGCGAGCAGGAGCCACGACACATGAAGGTGCCGCACGGAGGGAGACTGTGGGCCGCATCTGGGGGATGCTCAGCCGGAGAAGAACCAGCTGACCTCAGGCCGGCCGGGTTGGAAGAACAGGCTGGCTACGGCCGGCCAGGCAGGAGGACCGCGATGCCCACAGGAGCCGCGGGGAGAAGGCAGCGACCCGCTTCTGCGGGCCCCTCTGCTAGGCAAAATGGCCAGCCGCATGCCAGTCTGGCTAGAAAACCACTGTGCCCAAAGGCGCCCTGTGGGAAGGACCACGGTCCACTGTGCGGGCCGTGTGTGCTAGGTAGAACCGACCCTCTATGGTTGGCCGGGAAGGGAGAGGGGGTGCCGTATGGTGCCGCCGGGCGAACCAGATCATCCTAAAACGTCGGCTGGGTACGTAGGTGGGCCGCGCCCCACTGGGCCATGCCAACCCCCTGCCGGGTCATACCCGCCGAGCTGGGTCAGGCAGACCCCCATCCAGTTCGGACCCACCGATCCGGGTTGGGCCAACCCGCCAGTCCACTAGGCTAGGGGGGCTGGGACTATCTTTCCTTAATTGTTAATATCTTTTAGACCTCACATTAGATCGACGTGCCATCTATGGCACTGGGACCCTCTCAATAAGGCATTACTTTTGGGATACTCTAAGTGAGTTTTAGACAAATTTCGAGAATGGGCTGGTTTGGATCAAGCGTAAATCCAACCGGACCCTTGGATCGAAAATTCCAATAACACTTATATCGGGCGTCCGATTGACGCATCATTTGTCTCATTGAGATCCTTTTGATGAGATGGAACTACAGGATACATCAACTCAGGACATTGTGATATTTGATGTATCATTAATTGGCTCGAGGAGTGGATCCTCCCGGAATCGAGCGTGCTCTGTGCGGAAACCCTAGATCTAGCTGCGAAGACTATTGTACCAGAATCCTACGTGGGATCGACAACGATGACTACTGAACCTGAATCCTACAAGGGTTCGACAACGATGACTACTGTACCGGAATCCTCCATGGGTTCGATAGAGATGACTGTTGTACTAGGATCCTCCATGGGTCTGACAGTTCTGACTTCTGTTCCTATATCCTGGGTGTGTCCGACAGAGTAGCTGGTCATGTATCCTGTGTGGGTCTGACAACTTAGTTGGTCCAGTATCCTATGTGGGTCCGACAACATAGATGAATTAGTGACTACATCTTATCAACTCTATATCTATAAGAAAGATGTATACCTGTGTGAGCTGAGTCATGTCTTTCAACCATTATAATCGTGGTGATTGAATTCACTTCCTTTGTGGAATGGGTTGTGCTTGGGCTTGAGAGTTGGGGTTGGATTGAGATTGATATCTTAGGTATAGTTATGAGAATATACCTAAGTAAGGTTGGTTGATACTTCGTGAATGTATCTTTCTACTATATTTTATCCTTTGTGGATTTTGGGAGACCTTCGGGGGTCTCGGGGTCCCCTAATGAGTATCATTATACTCACCCCTACACAGGCTATCCATGCACCTCGTTGTATTGGATACAGATGACGGATAGTGTTGATGAAGGTCAAAGGTGCTAGGACTAGATGGTACCTGGAGGGGGACCTTTTGATGAGTTGGAACACAGAGGAGTCCAATGGATGTGGAGTAGAGGGGACTGTCTGTACCTACCCTTCATGTAGGAACCCCAGAGGACGATCTAGGAGATGCTCTTTACTTTCAGCTGCTTGAACCTTTTCATTTTTAGTTTACTGCTGGGCTTTTATTTCCAGCCCCTTTTACTTTTCAGCACTTCTCTTATATACAGTTTCTACGTAGTTTTTTACTTCCAGTTGCATTCTCTATTGTGTTTGTTTTCTTTCATAAAGGCCATGCCTTCCTAGCAAAGGGATTTATGCCTTTGGTGCTAGTCACCAGGCCCTGGCTTATTGAAGGAGGGCTTCAGGGTAGTCACAGCACGAGCCCTGAGGACGGGTCGTGAAAAATTGGTATTAGAGGAGTTGGTTCTACTGAAGAACTTAGGACTTTGATCTGTCTTACTGTGAATCAATAGTGTTATGAGTATTGTGTGTGGTTTTCAGTGTTGGGAGTCCAGTGTTGGTGTGGAGGCCGACGTATCCATACACCAGGACCATGACCTCTGATTTTTGACTCAGTGCATGAAAACAATGATTGCTTGTGTGTTTTAAGATTTACATTGTGGTCTATTTGAGTCAGCTCACCAGGTATAAGTTATTGACCGTGGAACACCTGTTCTTTATCAGGATGCTGCTTCCAAGACATCTAGCAAGGGTTATCGAGAGAGTACACATTGATCCCCTACTAAGTGACGAGGCACCTGTTTAGGGCCCTCTTTCTATGGTGACACCTTCGAGTGGTGTACCAGCAGCACCACCACCCGTTGGGATGAAGATACCACAAGCCGCATTGGCGGATGGTGCATGTTGACAGAGTGCTTTTTACAAGTTTCAGTAGCAGAGGCACCTGAGGTTTCGAGGCGAGACATATTACCATGCAGCTGAGAGCTGGATGGAGGCGATTGATAGAGTTTTTCGCCTAGTTGAGACACTAGTAGTGCAGATGGTGATCTTAGATACTAGACTTTTTCAGTGAGTGACCATGAGGATGGTCCGCATAGTGATGAGTCCTAGGTATGTAGACCATTACTCGAGATAGTACCTCCGGGTAGTGTGTCAGCTATATCACTGCCTGTTGGTCAGCAGTTGCAACTAGCAGTACTGATAGTAGACACTTATAGGCCTAGTTCCTTACACGTGTTTGAGCATCAGATACCCCTCAGGTTCTGAGGTGCTCCCAACTCACTGGTGGCTGAGGACTGGCTTGGGGAGGTGGATGAGAGTTTACTAGAGCTTATACAGCTTCGTCAGGATGACATGTTGGTAGCTGAGTATTCATTGAGGCATACCGATCATTCCTGGTACTCGATGAATATGAAACAATCAGTGCTTTGGAGCTCCAACCAATGATGAAGGTTTGTTTAAGGAAATCTATGCCAAAACTTGTTTTCCTCTATGAATTCCTACTTATGTCAGGGTGATAGAGAGAACCTTTGTGGTTGAATGTTCTTTGGCTGAGCGGATACATCCGGTGAATGTTAGTAGTGGGAAGCTGCGAATTGGCGCCAGTTGCAGAGATTTGGGCGTGTGAGATGTTTCAGGAAGAGGAAGTGTTAAGGATAGGTGATTCTACAGGGCATCAGATGTGGAAGCAGGGCTAGGAGAGCAGTATGAGGTGGTGAACATTCCAACATGTTGCAACCACCAGCCCAGTCCCCGCTAGGCTCAGGGAGCTAGAGGGATGGGGAAAAGTGTAGCTGCATATGGTCAAGGAGTGTGAACCAAGGGCTCTATGAATGATTTGAGGTATGGTCTGTGTCTATTACTAGCTACCTTATCAATAGATATAGGTACCAATCATTACATCCCTCCACAAATCTTGTCCCAGAACTAGAGTTTCTAGTTATGTTGTTGACTTGACCCTCACGTCTGGAGATACCTTTGGGAGGAAGCTCCATAATCACACTTATGCCATTGGTGTGATCTGACCCTTGAGGCGAGAGTTTTGATTGGAACCTCTTGGTGGCAGCTTGGAGTCCTTACAACGTTAGTTTGGGTATGTACTGGGAAACCACAGTTCATACACAGATTGAATGTATCAGGCAAATAGGTTGTGGTTTATCTATAATGTAGGGATGGGGTTTTCCTTGGTCGGAGAAAAGGAAATCCCAGGTAGCACAAGATGGAATCATGCATAAGAGGGTGCGGTTGACCACTCATGAGATGGACAGACTTGCCTTTGTGGCAGACTTAACCAAAGTTGCAGCACCTCTATCATCTTTGATGAAGAAGGGGAAGCCCTTCATGTGGTCAGATAGATTCAAGCAGAGCCTTCAAGAGCTATGGTAGAGATTGACCAGTGCGCCCATCTTGAGGATAATAGAGGAATGTGTATGGAATATAGTATACTGCGATGCATCAGGCACTAGACTCGGGTGTGTCCTGATGCAGGAGCGAGCAGTGATCATGTATGGTTCTCGACAGTTGAGACAACATGAGTAAAACTACGCTACCCATGAACTGGAGTTAGCAGAAGTATTCTTCGGCTTGAAGATGTGGTGGCACTATCTTACGGGAAAATTCTTTATAGTCTACTCTGACCACCAGAGTCTCAGGTACATCTCCATGCAGAAGGACCTGAACCTGAGACAACGATGATGACTCGAGTTCCTCCAGGACAATGAATTTGAGATGGTCTATACTTTTGGAAAGGGTAAAGTTGTATTAGATGCACAAAGAAGGAGATCAAGAATCCAGCTATTAGGAGAGGCGATAGAGCAGCTGGCCGCATTGTAGATGTCCTTTGTAGATAGTTATGGAGTATCCTTTCTGTAGTTTCTCACAGTCACTCCTCCACTTCATCAGTGAGTCAGAGAGGCACAACATGGGGACGTTGACTTTGTGACGTGACGTGCTCAGATATCCTTAGGGCAGGCACCTGATGGGTTTTTTGAAGGTGGGAAGCACGTCATCTTCTTCAGAGGACATACCATGGTACCTGTTTCACTACATGAGGAGGTGTTAAGGGAGTTTCTCACTTCCCCTCTAGCGGTACATCCAGGAGTGGTAAATATGTATCAGAACCTCATATGACACCACTGGTGGAAGGGTATAAAGAAGGCGGTAGCATAGTTTGTCTCATGATGCCTCAATTGTCAGCAAGTGAAGGCGGATCACTAGGTTCCAGCAGGCTTGGTTCATCCCTTAGAGGTCCCAGAGTGGAAGTGGGATGGGTTATCCATGGATTTCATGATGGGAATTCCATGTACATCCAGAGAAGACAACTCTATCTGGGTGATTGTTGACCGACTCACCAAGTCAGCCCATTTCCTATCGATTAGAGAGAAGGGGTCAGTAGAGAGCTTGGGACACCTCTATTTACGGGAGATCGTACGGCTTCATGGTGTTCCATCGATGATTGTCTCCGATCAGGATTCTCGTTTCACTTCCCGGCTATGGAAGCGGTTGTAGGAGGGTTTTGGGATGCAACATCGCTTGAGAACCACCTTCCACCCATAGATAGATGGCCAGACTGAGAGGACCATTCAGACTCTCGAGTACATGCTCCATGCATGCGTCCTCGACTATGGTCGTAGCTAGGAGGATCAATTCCCCTTGGTAGAGTTTTCTTATAACAACAGCAAACAATCTACCATCGAGATGGAATCATTCGAGGCACTGTACGACCGACCTTGTAGATCACCTCTGTGCTTGACTTACCAAGGGGAGTCAGCACTTGTAAGACCAAATATGATTCAGGCTACGATAGAGAAGGTGCAGATCATCCAGAAGTAGATGAAGACTGCACAGAGCAGGCAGAAGACCTATGCTGATAGGAGACATAGACCACTGGAGTTCGATGATGGTGACCACGTCTTTCTACAGGTCTCACCTCGACGAGGTCTATGAATATTTGGCTGAGGTGGAAAGTTGTCTCTGCGATTCATGGGACCTTTGTAGGTCCTTGGCAGGGTAGGTGATGTGGCTTACCACCGGCTCTTCCACATCAGTTGCACCAGGTGCATGATGTCTTCCACGTATCTTATATGAGGAGATACATGCATGACCAATCCCACATCATTGCCCGCGGGGAGCTGGAAATAGATGATGAGGTGACATTCATAGAGGATCTAGTGGAGATTGAAGATTTATATGAGCGGGTCCTATGAGGATAGTTGATTCCTCTGGTGTGCATTCGCTAGCAGCACGAGAACCTCCAGGAGAGCACATGGCAGAGTGAGGCTCAGATGCGTGCCTAGTACCCACATTTATTCCCTTAGTATGTGTTGTAGCTTACCAGGACGTAAATCCCTAATGTGGGGAGAATTTAAAGACCTGGAAATCCTATGTATATTTTTCTCTTAAATACATTGGAATTTTACGAGTCTGCAGTTTCTGACGACACCTGATTCCGAGGCCCGGTGTTTCCAGAATCAATTTTTGATGTTTTGACAGGTATGTTTAGTAAATGTACATTCGGGATTTTTTATCTTTTGAAACGGTGCTTGGAATAGAAATCTTAGAACACCATTGAACTCGCAGCACCGATATTCTCTTAAGGGGACTTTTACCGCATTTGTGTTTCAGCGTGTTTGGAAGTTAGTTTTCTAGGATTCTTAAAAAAAAGTAAAATAAAAATAAGTGATGGATTATTTTTATATAGATGGTTAAAGTCTTTGGGTGGTGGTTATTTTTCTCCAAAGGGAATTTGGAGGTGGGTCCCACCCCCAGATAACCTCCCATGGGAGGATATTTTGTGGTGGGGCCCACATGAGTTCAAAAATTTCAACTCCCCTTGAAACCCCCCCTTTAACTCTTTAACAACCATTGAATTTATTAAAGCCACCACTATTCATTTAATTTGGTGAAGTCTCCACCTCCCTCCCCCTTAATTGTGCCAACACAATTAATTAATTTCATCATTAATTAATTTGAGTGTCTGAATTCTTTTGAAATGCATGGAAACATTAAAATAATAGGGAGTCTATTATTTTAGTTTGGCTTTGCGATTATTCTTTGGGAGCATGGGAGAACTCTTAAAAGGACGACCCTTTTTCCAAGGAGGAACGTGAATAACATGAAGAACACCCATTCTCTACAATGAAGAATGAACCGTCACCGACAAAGAAAAGGATGACGCTTGAGCCCGGAATCGACAATGTGTGACGGGTGCAACATTGGACGACGTCTTCGAATTCTTTTTCCGTGCCTTCGACAACGTACTATGAATCGAGGTAGGGGGATTTGATTAATTATAAATGAATAAAATTATACCCTCATTCTTAGAAGAATGCCTTGGTTCATCATTGGCCATATGATATCATCTAATACGGAGGGTGCGGGCCAACCCAAAACACGACCTGACATCCCTCCGTTGGTTATTATTGTTTGACGTCGGAGGCGAAATCAAAAGGGCGCGGTGACATTGCACCATGCCAGAGAAGAACCACGAGACGAAGGAGGTGGTGGTGTCAGTGACCGGAAGCGGTGGTGGCAGCGGCTACCACGCGCTGACCACATTGAGGGAGACTGGTGGCCGCTCGGGCCGCCTGGACCGCGTAACAACTGGCTGACCAATCCGGCCGGTCCGTGAGTAGGAGGTGCGGCGCACGAAGGGGCCGCGAGGAGTGAGACCTTTGCCCGCGTCTATGGGTAGCTCGGCTGGAGAAGAACCACCCGGCTATGGCCAGCCAGGCTGGAGGCTTGCGGCACCCGCATGCAACACACGGAGAAGACCGTAGCCCGCTTCCGCGGGACGCTTTGCTGGGGGAACCGGCCGGCCTCCAGCCAGCTGGGCTGAAAAACTGCGGAGACCACATGAGTAATATGGGAAGGACCACGGCCCTCTATGTGGGCTGCCTGCACTGGGTAGAACCGGCCACCTACGGTCGGTCGGGCAGGGAGAGGCGGCGCTGCCGGGCGAAACGGATCGGCCCGCAGTGCGGGTCGGGTCCGCAGGTGGGCCGCGCCCCACCTGGCCGAGCTGACCCCCTGCTAGGTCTGACCTGCCGAGCCGGGCCAGGCTGATCCCTAGCAGGGTCAGACCCACCGAGCTGGGTCCGGCCTACCCGCCATCCCACTAGGCTTGGTGAGCCAGGCCCGTCTTCGCTTAATTGTGAATATCTTCTAGACCGCACGTCCGATCGACGCGCCGTCTACGGCAATGGGACCCTAATGAAAAGGTAGTCATTTTGGGATACTCTAAGTGAGTTTTGGACAAATTTGGAGAATTATTGGGTTGGGATTGAGCGTAAATCTAACCGGGGCCCTAGGAACGAAAATGCCAATAACTCTTAGACCAGGAGTCCGATTGACACGCCGTCTACCGTGTTGAGTTCCTTTTGATGAGGTAGAACTACGAGATACATCAACTTCGGACTTCATGATAGCTTATGTATCGAAACTTGGCTCGATGAGTGGATCCTCCTAGAATCGAGCGTGTGTGTGCGGAAACCCTAGAGCTGGCTACGACGACTACTGTACTGGAATCATACGGGGGTTCAACAATGATGACTACTGAACGAGAATCCTATGTGGGTTTGGTTGCGACGAATACTGTACCGGAATCCTCCGTGGGTTCGACAGCAATGACTACTGTACGGGGACCCTCCGTCGGTCCGACAGTTTTGTCTTCTGTTCCAGTATCCTGTGTGGGTCCGACAGAGCAGCCGATCCTATATCCTATGTGGGTCCGATAGCTTAGCTGGTCCTGTATCCAGTGTGGGTCCGATAGCTTTGATGAATCAGTAACTACATCTGATCATCTCTATCTCTATACGAAAGATGTATACTTCTGTGAGATGGGTCTTGTCTTTCAACCATTATGATCGTGGTGATTGACTTTACCTTCTTTCTGGAATGGTTTTTCCTTGGGCTCGAGAGTTGGAGCCGGATTGAGATTGATAAATTAGGTATATATATGGGAATATAGCTAAGTGGGGTTGGTTGATACTTCGTGATTATATCTTTATACTCTGGGTTATCCTTTATAGATTCTGGGGGACCTTCAGGGGTCTCCAGGTCCCCTACTGAGTATCGTTATACTCACCCCTGCATGGGCTATGCCCGCACCTCGTTTTGTTGGATGTAGACGAACGACATCGCTGACAGAGGCCAAAGGTGCCAGGAATGGATGGTACCCAGAGGTGGACCTTTCAACCAGTCGACACACTGAGGAGTCTGACGGATGTGGAGTGCTGAGGTGACCGTCTGTACCTACCCTTCAGGTAGGAACCCCGAAGAACGATCCAGGAGATGCTCTTTACTTTCTGCTTTTTGTCCCTTTTAAGTTGTACTTTACTGTTGGGCTTGTATTTCTGACCCCTTTTACTTTTCATCACTTCTCCTGTATACAGTTTATATTTACTGTTTTACTTCCAGTTGCATACTCTGTTGTGTTTGTTTTCTTTTATAAAGGCAATGCCTTCCCAGCTTAGGGATTTACACCTTTAGTGCTAGTCGCCATCCCCTGGCCTATGAAAGGTGGGCTTGGGGTAGACACGACATGGGCCCTGAGGATAAGTCGTGACATTGCAGAAGAACACCACAAATATCTAATCTCTGTAAGTACCACCTAGTTCTATTCTACTAAAGACTCTATCAAAGCATCAAACGTCTTCATAATACATGAATGTGTGTGAAAATATATTGCATGGGGGAGTAAAATAATACTCAGTAGGACACCCTGAAACCAAAATGTAATACTACTAATAAATACATGATGTACACCATAATGAAATACAAGACATACTGTCATGACCCGTCCCAGTGGGGCCTGAGCCGCAACTCCCCAAGCCCGCATCCAATAGGGTAGGGGCTGGTGACTAGCACCAAGCAGGCATCTTACTAACATGGGAGGCATTGCCTATAAACCCGTACCAACACACACATCTCAAAGCCCACAAATCTTAAAAATTAAAATCTACTGAAGAAGGAAAAGCATGAAAACACTAAAATCCCAACCAACAGAGTACGACAAGAATGTAAAGTACAATAGTGTGAAAACCTGGGCCAAAAGTACAATCCCACCAAAAGAGAGTCTGCAACAAAGTCCAACCTGTAATAAAAGGTACTGAGACTGAAATCCATAGTCTTAGGAACACACCTCAGCCTATCTAATCTCACTGAGCACCATCTGGTCCTGGTCCGCCTAGAATCCTATCAAAGGCTCGGTCTTCTGCACAAGACACGACATGTGCGGGCTAAGCCTGTGGAGGGGTGAGTATAAAAATACCCAGTAGGACACCCCGAAAACACAAAAGAATACATCAAGGTAAATACCACAAAGGAATGATACAATCAGCTCTACACAGTATATGTTTACAGAACATATAACAAGAATATCCAGAAAAATTCATACACAATCGACCATCGTGAAACCACCACTAATATCCAGCTCGAAGATTCCACTAAGCACGTAGTAAGGATAACACACTCCTAGGTCTGAATAGAGAGATACTAAGTACTCGTTCCAGGAGAACACACTCCACATGTACTTGAGAATATGATGTTTAGATGAGGATCAAAACCAATAGGTATGGGGTGATTCCAACAACTCAGTCTGAACTAATCCTCTAAGTAGAGGATCGATGCTCGGGTAATGTTGGTCAAATCGATACCAGGAACACTACTTAGGGTTTGAGGAATGAATAGAGGATTCAGCTCTAAGTCTCAATGACGGGATTCCAACAACTCTATTTTGGAATTCCTGCTGATGCAGTCATACTCCTGTACATAGGAAATGATACCAGGAAACCTTCAGGGGAAAGACCAAGGGGACGAACCCAAAGGAAACTAGTCCAAGTCATAGAAGAGCATTGGCTCAGTCCATGTAAAATTTGTTACACAGATTGTAGTATGGTTACACGCAGTGTTCCTAGACTCTGGGTACTGCCCGTGTAAACTGCCCGTGTCTCCAGTCCTGGTGTGTAAAACTAGACTACACGGTGTGTAGTAGGGTCAAATGCCATGTTCCTTGACTATAGGTACTGCCCATGTAAATGACCGATGTCTCTATTCTTGTTGTGTAAAAGTAACTACATGGCATGTAGTAGGATTACACGCCGTGTCCGAGAACCTGGGTTCGCTCCGTGTACGCTGTCCATGTGCCCATACATGGTCTCTGTCCGTGTCACCATGACTATGTACTAGTACACGAGGTATCTCGTGTATCTGGCCGGGTCTGGCTGGGGAAGGGTATACACGCCATGTCCTTGTCCGTGTACCCTACTAGTGTCTGTGTACTCCCGGAGTACACGCCAGGTGGTCTGCCGATGAACACACTCCATATATCCCATACTACACGCCGTGTAGTCATGAAATTTCCAGAACCATCTTCTTCCTCCGTGCCTCGGCTGATCTTCTGGTTTTCGTTTCCATGATCTCTGCAACGCGAAACTCAAGATCAAGGGTCCTT
This sequence comes from Viscum album, assembly GCA_963277665.1. Lineage (NCBI taxonomy): Eukaryota > Viridiplantae > Streptophyta > Magnoliopsida > Santalales > Viscaceae > Viscum > Viscum album. The sequence goes on along the minus strand of OY728126.1, from coordinate 792,809,087 downwards.
CCAACACCCTAGCACCGAATCCTAGACTTTCGGGCCTTGAATCGGCTCGACGAACAATATATGATCTTATGATGAAAATATGCTCAAAGAGAGATTTCTCCCGAATCACTTAAATCTATCTATCATCGTTGTCATCGTAGCTCCGCAAGTTCATCCCGGTGTCAGATCTATAATCTCGGATCGTTACGTCTTAGATCGAAGGCGCAATCGATCATTTTTCTTATCTTGTAAAGAACAAAGAACGCGCAAGAAAATAATGGGGAAAAGGATTCACAAAGAAACAACCCGAGGAACGAACCTTGGCCATTGTTCGTTCCAGCCTCGATCAGTTCTGATAAGAATGATCCTATAAAAAATTATCAGATCTTGATTACAAGGATTAATATCTTCCCTAGAATCCCCACAAAAATCCCATTCCACGAATACAATCGATCTGCAGACTAATCTGTTCATGGATTAGTCCATGTTCATTGTAGGAATCAAGAACGGGGAAAGGAAACCAAAATCAAACGTCCTACCTGGATTCGCGGCGTTCATTGGTGATGATCTAGTTGATGCGTCGTCATTGCCGGCGAAATTCATCAAGAACGTCATTACTGCGTTGGGGGTTTCCTCCATAGCTTTCCCAGAGCCTCCAAGGGTTTCAGGTTTATGAGGTATGTAACCCTGGAACCCTGTGCAAGCCTTTATTTAAAAAGGATAAAAACTTATTCTCCTCCACAAGATTTAATAAAATATTTTATTATGGTTACGTCCAAAAACTAGATTTCACCTCTGACCTATGCCAGTCGGTGCTAGGTCTCTCCTAGGGTAACCCCGCTGCTCTGGAGGCAATGGTGCCCTCATATTTTCGATCCGAGCACCCATTTAGGATTTATCCAACTTTTTTTTGGAAAACCACACGCGCGTGTTATTTAATTATTAAATTAAATGAAAACATTTGTTATGGGCACACAGAGCCTCAGAACTACACACCGTCACATTGACCGGTCTTGAATGAATTCCTATATAATATTAAAATAAAATACGGAGAACATATCTGGGATGTTAAAACACACCCACCTTAGGGATTTACATCCTCAAAAATACAAAACAATGGCTACTCAAAAAAGATGTGGGTACTGCACACGAATCTAAGCCTCTCGCTCCCACATGATCTCCTGGAGATTCCCATATAGCCACTGGACACGCACCAAGGGAATGGATCGCCCATGAAAGATCTTCTCCTGCTGATCCTTGATCTCTACTGGGTACTTAGCAAATGTCACTCCATCATTGATGTCCGGCTCGCCCTAGTCGATAACGTGCGATGGGTCATGCACGTACCTCCGCAGCTGCGACACATGGAAAACATTGACTACTCGGCCCATCTTAGGAGGTAGAGCCAAGCGGTATGCCACCCTGCCAACTCTACTCAGAATCTGAAAAGGACCGATGAACCTCAGAGATAGATTGACGCCTCGGCCAAATATCTGCAGTCCCCATTGAGGTGAGACCCAAAGGAACACACGGTCTCCCTCTTCAAACTCCAAGGGCCTCCATCTCCTATCAACATAAGACTTTTTCCGTCTTTGTGTAGTCTTCATCTACTCCTGGATGACCTGAACCTTCTCTATAGTTGCTCGCACCATCTCTGGGCCCATGAGTGCTGACTCCCCTGGGTCAGTCCAGCAAAGTGGTGACCTGAAAGGTCGCTCGTACAAAGCCTTGAATGGTTCGATACCAATAGTGGAGTGATAACTGTTGTTATAAGAAAATTCCACTAGTGGTACGTGATCCTCCCAGTTATGACCGAAGTCATGTATGCAAGCTCGAAGCATATCCTCCAGAACCTGGATGGTCCACTCTGCCTGACCATTAGTCTGAGGATTAAACATTGTACTCAAGCATAACTAAGTCCCAAAAGCTTCCAGCAATCCCTTCCACAACCTAGATGTGAAACGAGAAGAATGATCTGAGAATATCGTGGATGTCACTCCATGAAGTCAAACTATCTCCTCCACGTAGAGGAGTCCCAATCTCTCTACTGAAATTTTCTCCCATATGGCTAGGATATGGGCCGACTTGGTGAGTCGATCAAGGATCACCCAGATGGTATCGTTCCCCCTAGATGTACGTGGTAAACCCGTCACGAATTCCATGGATATACCATCCAACTTACACTCTGGCACCTCAAGGGGCTGATTCAAAACTACCCTTTACTTACTGACAAGTAAGGTACTAAGAAACAAACATTTCCACACTCTTATTCATTCTTGTCCACCAGAACTAACGTCGGAGGTCCTAGTACAAATTTTACACACCTGGATGAACTTCCAAAGGAGATATAAGGAACTCCATCAGAACCTCCTCCCACAATGTCACTGGTACTACTGTGCGCCATCTAAAAAGAACAACGTGATCTCCAACTTTTGAATATCTATCAGTAGCATCACCAATGGATATCTGAGCACGTAGAGTCCTATAGCTATCATCCTTGAGTTGTGCTTCCCTAACTCGCTATAAGAGTGGAGGGGTAACAACCATCGACTGAAGGTAAGCACCCTTATCTCTATTCATGAAGGATAACTGTAAAAAGGCCAACTGCCTCATCTCCTCATCCAGAAACTGCAAACTGGCTTTCCTGCTGAGAGCATCTTCCACAACGTTCCCCTTCACAAGACTATAAACAACCTCAAAGTCATAATCCTAGAGGAACTCAAGCCACCGCCTCTGTTTCAAATTCAGATCTTTCTAAGAAAAGATATATCTAAGACTCATGTGATCAGAGTAGAAGATAAATCACTCGCCCATTAGGTAGTGCCGCCACATCTTCAATGCGAAGTCTACCACTGCCAACTCAAGATCATGGGTCGTGTAGTTCTACTCATGTGGCCTCAACTGACGTGAGCCATAAGAAATCACTGCTTGCCTCTGTATCAAAAAACAACCATGCCCGGTTCTTGATGCATCGAAGGACACTGTATACTCGACACTAGCTTATGGTAGACTCAAGATCAGGGTGCTCATCAGACTCTGCCTCAATTACTGAAAAGCCTACTGGCATCTCTCAGTCCATTCGAAAGGCTGCCCCTTTCAGGTCAAAGTTGTCATGGGTGATGAAATCCTAGAGAAATCAAGGATGAATCTGTGATAGTGTCGTTCCAACCCAAGGAAACTCTTCACCTCCGTCATGCTCCGGGGTGGCTCCTATGCTAACACTACCTCTACCATGGATAGGTCTACAGATACACCATCTTCTGAGATAAAGTATCTCATAAAGTGGACCTCTTATATCCAGAATTAACACTTCGAGAGTTTCTCGTATATCTGGTGCACTCGAGGTGTGTCCTGAACCACCCTTAGGTGCCTCACATGCTCCTAATCGGACGCAGAGTACACAATGATATCATCAATGAAGACCACTATGAACCGGTCTAGATAGGGCTGAAAGATCCAGTTCATCAGTCCTATACACACTGTCGGGGCATTCGTCATGCCTAAGGGAATCACCATGTACTCATAGTGATCGTAGCGAAATCTAAAAGATGTCTTTGGTATATCCTCATCTAATACTCACAACTGGTGATAGCCTGATCATAGATCAACCTTTGAGAACCATCATGCCCCTCTTAACTTGTCGACGAGGTCATCGATCCTCGATAGTGGATACCGGTTCTTCATGGTCACCTGATTCAATCATCGGTAATCCACACACAGCCTCAACCTCCCGTTTGCCTTCTTGGAAAACAAAACTTGGGCTGCCCCTGGTGAAACACTGGGTCTCACGAATCCCTTCCTCTGCAAGTCTTCCAGCTACACTCTCAACTAATGAAGCTCTGTAGGATCCATACAATATGCTGATGCTGATATCAGTGTCATCCCAGGTTGCAATCCAATGCATAAATCTATCTCCTGATAGGGAGGTAGTCCGGGGGCATCCTTCGGAAAGACATCCTCGTAATCAGCCACTAATGCTAGAAACTGGAAACTCGTAACATCTACTACACCAAGGTCTAGTCTATCCATCTAATGTGAAATCAGTTGTACATTCCTATGCACGAGTCTATCCTGCATTGCCTGGGTCTCCTTTTCACCGACCAAGGTGAACCTCATTCCATCACTGTGGACACACCATACCCTTCGCCTAAAATAGTAAATCTGGGAATGAACTATGGATAGACAATCCATACCAAGAATGACATCGTAAGGCCTCGACGCTACTACCAAGAGGTTCCAACCAAAAATCTCACCTCCAAGGGTCAGGTCCCACTGTCTTCAAAGGTGTGTGATCTTTGAATCTTCTCCAGTAGGTGTTTCTATGCGTAAGGGTTGAGTCAACAGCTCCACTGGAATCTGAAGGCCTCAAAAAAGATATGTATCCAGAAAAGAATGACTAGAACTTATTTTTATCAGTACACAGACAAAGATTAAAAGACACAAATTGTACCTCTAATCATTCCAGGAGTCCCTAGGTCATAAGCCTCCACTGCCTGCAGCTGCCCTTGCCTCTGTCCACTAGCTCCCTAAGCCAGGGGTGGACCTCCTGGGGGTGGTGGTGGTAAAAGTTCAAAATAATGACCACCTATAGCTTCTCTCCTAGCTTCTCTACCACGTCTGCCGCCCCACAGATATGTATGCTCCACATGTTTCCTCTGCTTCGGTGGTGCACCCACTGCTCCCATGTCAGTGGTACGGTGGGTCGGACAATCTACATCGAGATGTCCCATACCATCGCAAGAGTAGCATCACCTCTCTAGAGGCTGTCTAGATGTTCCCTACGAACCCTGTACGACAGATCCCCTATCCTGAGATCTAGTCTGTAAATGTCTCCCATGCCAGGGACCCTGACGTCGGCTCCCTGCTGCCGAGGTCTCTGCTCCAGCTCGCTCACTACTGACAACTGTCAACTGTCTCTCCTCTTCCAAGAAGCTCTCGACCACCAAAACCCGCTTGAGCACCCAAACATATATAGGAATTCTCATAGGGATAATTCTATCTCGGATGTATCTGTGCCTGCCCTGCTCAAAAGTACGAGCTCTGAAGTACTGATCCTTGACTATATCCATTGAGTACCATGAGAGGTCGGTAACCCTCGATGAATAGTCATCCACCGTCAAGGTTCTTTACTGGAGATGAAGAAGCTACTGTATAAGTACCACTCTTAGGGTATTCAGTGAAAAATCCTCTTTGAAGAGATCGTCAAACTCTGACCATGCAAGAGTCACCTCATCGTGAGTCTGGATAACCAAACTCCACCATTGCCCTGCGGAACCCTATAGAAGGCTCGCTGCCAGGATCACCATCTGGTCTGTTGGTGTCCTGACCAAACTGAAGACTCTGGTCTCTGCCTCAAGCCAGTCCTTTGTTGCCTGAGGGTCAGGCTCACCTTGAAACTTGAGGGGTCTCTGTCTCTGAAACTCGTGGAGCGCTCTCAGCCTGTGCTCCTCATCTACTGGTACACCAGGCACTATACACTTCTCCACAGGTGGTGGAATAACTGGAACACCACATGATGGAAAAACTAGGGGATATGGTCACTGTTTCAAAGCTTCATCAGTAAGCGGGGGTCATCCTCAAGATCGAGCTACTGGATCCTAGTAGGTGCGCGTCGCAGAGGCATCCTGTAATGAAACAAGATGTATCGTAGTCAGTGAGTATATCTGGAGAGAAGACCCAAGAAGGACATAGAAACCACAACCCATTCCTATATGATGCATGTACCATTATTTTCCCCTAAAACTAGTGTTCTCATGTTCTGAGTTGAAAAGAAAGTTATCAGAGTCCTGGTGTATGGATACGTCGGCCGGCCGCACTAACACTAGGGTCCCTGGCCTACAAGCTGAACTCGAAACACTAAACACTGTTTCCCCAAACCAACTCACATACTCTCGGTCCTAAGGTAGAACCGACAACCTCTGATACCACTCTGTTATGACCCATCCCAGTGGGGCATGAGTCGCAATTCCCCAAGCCTGCCTCCAATAGGCCAGGGGCTGGTGACTAGCACTGAGTAAGCATGTTACTAACATGGGAGGAATTGCCTATAAACTTGTACACACACACACACATCTCCAATCCCACAAAGCTGAAAAAGTAAAAACTACTAAAGATGGAAAAGCATGCATACACTAAAATCTCAAACAATAGAGTACGACAGGAATGTAAAGTACATCAGTGTAAAACCCTGGGCCAAAAGTACAAGCCCACCAAAAGAGAGTCTACAATAAAGTCCAACCTGTAAGGAAAAGTAATAGGACTGAAATCTATAGCCGTAGGAACACACCTCGGCCTTTCTGATCTCACTGAGCACGGTCCGGTCCTGGTCCATCAAGAATCCTATCAAAGGCTCGCTCGTCTACACAAGACACGACACGTGCGGGCAAAGCCCGTGCAGGGGTGAGTATAACAATACCCAGTAGGACACCCCGAAACCACAATGGAATACAACAAGGTAAATACAAAAAAGAAATGATACAGTCAGATCTACAAATTATATGTTTACAGATCATATAACAAGAATATCCAGACATACTCATACACGATCGACCATCTCGAAACCACCACTAAGATCCAGCACACAGATTCCACTAAGCACGTAACAATGAGAACACACTCCATGGTCTGAAGAGATATACGAAGTACTCATTCCGGGAGAAAACACTCCACAAGTACTTGAGAATAAGATGTTCAGATGAGGATCACATCCAATTTCTATGGGGTGATTCCAGCAACTCAGTATGAACTAATCCGCTAAGTAGAGGATCGGCGCCTGGGTAAAGTTGGTCACATCGATACCAAGAACTCTACTTAGGGTTCCAGGAATGAATAGAGGATCCAGATCTAAGTCTCATAGAAGGGATTCCAACAACTCTATTCCAGAAGTCCTGCTAAAGGGATCAAACTCCTGCAGATAGGAAATGATACCAGGAAACATTCAGGGGAAAGGCCAAGGGGATGAACCCTAAGGAATCTAGTCCATGTCACAGAAGACCACTGGCTCAAGCAATGTAAAACAGGTTACACGACGTGTAGTATGGTTACATGCGATGTTCCTTGACTCTGGGTACTACCCGTCTAAATGACCCATGTCTCCCGTCTTGGTGTGTAAAACTAGAACACACGGTGTGAAGTAGGATCACACGTCGTGTTCCTTGAGTCTGGTTACTACCCGTGTAAATGGCCAGTGTCTCCAGGATTGTCATGTAAAAGTAACTACAAGGTGTGTAGTAGGATTACATGCTCTGTCTAAGCACCCAGGTTTTCTCAGTGTATGCTGGCCATGTGCCCGTACATTATCTCAGTCCGTGTTTCCATGCACGTGTACTAGTACACAGGGTATCCCGTGTATCTAGACAGGTCTGGATGGGGAAGGGTATACACACACTATCCTTGGCCGTGTACCCTAATCGTGTCCATGTAATCCCAAAGTACACGCCAGGTGGTCTGCTGACGAACACACGCCGTGTATCCCATACTATACACTGGGTAGTCGAGAAATTTCAAGAACCGTTTTCTTCCTCCATGCCTCGGCTGATCTTCAGGTTTCCGTTTCCAAGATCCGTTCACCGCGAAATTCAAGATCGAGGGTCATCCAAACTCCCTAGCACTGAATCATAGACTTTCGAGACTTGAATCGGCTCGAAGAACTACAAATGATCTTCAGATGAAAATATGGTTGAAGAGAAATTTCTCCTGAATCTCTTAAATCCATCCATCGTCATCGTCATCGCAGCTCCGTTGGTTCATCTCGGTGTCAGATCTCTACTCTCAGATCGTTACGCCGCAGATCGAAGGTTTAATCTATCGTTGTTCTTATCCCGCAAAGAATGAAGAACGTGTAGGAAAATAATGGGGAAAAGGATTCAAAAAGAAACAACCCGAGGAACGAACCTCGTCCATTGTTCATTCCGGACTCGATTCGTTCCCGTAAGAACAATTCTGAAAACAATTATCGTATCTAGATTACAAGGATTAAGATCTTCCCCAAAATCCCCACAAAAAGCCCATTCCGTGAATATGATCTATCCACGGGATAATCTGTTCGAGGATTAGTCTGCGTTCGTCGTAGGAATCAATAACGGGAAAGTAAACCAAAATCAAACATCCTACCTAGATTCACGGCGTTTGTTGGCGAAGATCTGGTCGCTCGTCGTCGTTGCCGGTGAAATTCATCAAGAACGTCATTACCACATTGGGGGTTTCATCCAGGGATTTCCCAAAGCCTCCAGGGGTTTCAAGGTTATGAGGTATGTAACCTTGGTCCCATGCGCAAGCCTTTATTTAAAATAGTTAAAATGATATTAGCCTCTATAATATTTAATAAAATATTTTAATTAAATATTTTATTAGGGTTACATCCAAAAAATGGATTTCACCTCAGACCTGTGCTAGCTGATGCTAGGTTTCTCCTAGGGTAAAACCGCTGCTTTGGATGCAACGGTGACCTCAGATTTCCAATCCGATCACCCATTCATGAGTTATCCCTCTTTTTCTGGAAAACCACACGTGCATGTTATTTAATTGTTAAATTAAATTCAAACATTTGTTCTGGGCTCACCGGGCCTCAGAACTGCACACCGTCACATCACCTGGTCTTGAACGAATTCCCATATTATATTAAAATAAAATACGGAGAAAAAATCAGGGACTTTAAAAATAAACTGAAAATAAATACATGAATTACACCACAAAGAAATAAAGGAAGAAACAACACTAAGGAACACCATGAAGGAACACCCCAAAGGAACACCACTGTGGAATATCACTAAGGAACACCATGAAGGAACACCACAAAGGAACACCATGAAGGAATACCATGAAGGAACACCATGAATGAACACCACTATGTAACCCCATGAAGGAACACCATGAAGGAACACCGCTAAGGAAAACCACCAAGGAACACCAATAAGGTACACTATGAAGAAACACCATGAAGGAACACCCCTATGGAACACCACTAAGGAACACCACTAAGGAACACTATGAAGGAACATCACTAAACAAAACCACTATGGAAAACCTTGAAGGAACACCAAAAAGAAACACCACCAATGAATACCACTAGGGAACACCACTAAGGAAGACCATGAAGGAACACCGTGAAGGAACACTATATAAGAACACCATGAAGGAACACCTTTAAGGGACACCACTAAGGAACACTGCTAAGGATACCAAAAATATATAAATGAATTATACCACATATAAATATATGAATTATAGTTAGATTAGATAGGTATATGTTAAAATCATGAAGAAAATGATTTTCAGTTATATACCTTAGATCTCCCAGTTCAAATGACACATAGAGTGTTAATGAAACATGGAGGGTTGATGTCACATGGAGCGTGAATGGCACATGGAGTGTTGATAGTGCAGGGAGCATCGATGGAACATGGAGCACAGATGGGTCATGCATCCCCCAATTCATGTAGTCACCATGTCATAGATAGCCACAAGATTCCATTTGTAGCACGCTTGTACTGGGATAACCAAATTCTCAAGCCATTAGGCCACATAACAAATTCCACAAAAACTCAATTATAGTATCTCAAAAATAAATTCTTGCGAAAAGGGTCCCAATGATGTAAACGAATCATTAAACAGACACACAGTTTGAATGATATGGCCATTTTTGTAAAATGGCCAGAACCGGGTCTGCTCCGAGTCCGACCTGACCTGTCAAACCAGACCCAACCCACTGGTCGACTCAACCTAGTCTGGATGACCCAACCCAACCATGTTTAGTCCATTGGGTTATTAGAATAGCCTGAAAAACCTAGTCTAACCCTCATGATGCGGTTTGGTTTGCTCCGCCGGATGTGGCACGATCTAGTCGCGCCCCCTGGTCCATGTAGTTCGCCCTGATCACATAGCACCCTGTGTCTCCTATTCAATGTGGTTTCATTCCATGTTTGACTCAGCCCCCACCACCTCTACATGCCACACCAATTTCCTCTATGGGTTCCTCTAACACAGCTTCGAGTCACATCCCAGTTTGCTGCCCTAACCTCCTTATGTGGCCACATGCTACTGCTCATCTCCCATAGCACCCTACTCGGCCACATCCTTACTCTACAAGTGGCCCTATGCCTTACCCATGTGTGGCCTATATTGCATTCCACTAGGCACCACTGTGCACTCCTATCAGCGTAGGCCTTAGGTGTCCATGGTTCCGTTGGCTGACCAAGTTGCTTTAGTGCTTGGTTTTTCAAAATAGTTCCACATCCACCATCCTCGGGTCATGATCTTCACTAGTTTGGGATATGATCTAGATTTCCATCACTTCAGGGGTCCGATTGTTTTCAGAACCACCTATAAATGTTGATCTGAGTATCGTAGGGGTTCCAACGGCAAAGAGTGTGTAGAAAAAAGGGTGAAATTCACATATAAAATGTTTAAAGTAATTGACTAACCAATCTTGGCCAAAGATTGAAATATGGGGAATTTATAATAGAAAACAATCAAGTTGAATCCCGCTAACCCACAATAAATACATCCAACAAAATACGATCGATCTATAGAAAAATATAATCATGGATTAGTCTGCATTCATTATAGATATCAAGAAAGAAATAAAATAAATAAATAAATCAACATCCTACCTCGAGTTTGGATCAGTCATTGAAGTGTAACAGTTGTGTTTTCCTCATTGATGAGATCCTTGAATTACATTTGAACAAAAATCTACGATCCGATATTCAATCCATCATCATTCACTTAAGAATATTATTTCTCTAAGTTATCCAAAATGATTCATTGATGTTACCAGGGTTATGTGGATAACCTTGGTATTTCTGTATAAGGTTGTTTTTAAAATAAATCATAATTGTGTAAAAAAAATAATTTATCATTAAATTATTTAATGATGATTCTGTTCTATTCAAGGTTTTCCACATAAGTCCCTAGATGACTAAATTTTGTCCACACCTAGGGAAAACGCCACATTATGAACTCGACAGTTGTATCATATTTCCATTCAAAGTCTCCATTCATGATTTATTAGGATTTGAAAATAAAATAATTTTTATTTAATTATTTTATTTAGGGTTACGTCCTAATAACAATCTTTCATAGTTAGCCCACACCGGTCGATGTTAGGATACAATTAAGGAAAATCCACTACTCTAAATACAAAGGTGGCCATAGATTTTCGATATACGAAACTATTTAAGAGTTATTCCACTTTTTTAGGAAAGCTATGTGTGCATGGTATTAAAGACTTAACATTTTTCAAAGAACCGTTTTGGGAACAACGGTCCCGGAAATCACACACCGTCTTAGCGCTTGGTCTTAGTGTTTTTGGAAATTAATTTCAAAAATAAAATCATGAAAAAATAATTCATTATATTATTACAACTTTAGGGATTTACATCCCCAAAAGTCAAACCAAGGGCTACCCAAACAGATGAAGGTACTAAGCACAAACCTTAGCCTCCTACTCCCATGCTCTGTCTTGGGGATTCATGTGCTGCCACCAAACATACACTAGAGGAATTGACAAACCAAAAAGGGTCCTATCCCATTGATCCTTGATCTCTATGATTATGAGGTTAAAAGAGAATCACGATCTGAAACTATCATCGATTGAATTCCCTGGGGTTGTACTATCTATGGAACATAGAGGCATCCAAAGATATCTATTGAACTATGCTAATGACTAGATTGGAGGTAGGATGACTTTTTGAGTCATCAATGATCATCTAGATAGTATGATTTCCCCAGGAAATACATTGTAAATCCATCCCTCATTAACTTCAGCACCTCAAGGGGTTGGGTCAAGCCTACTGGAAACCATTTCTTATCCTTCACTTGAAGACAAGTGAGGCATTGAGAAACAAACTCTGCAACTCCCTTCTTCAACACTGGACCCCAAAACTGATATTATAGGTCCTGGTACATCTACAACACACCTAAATGTACCACTAAATGGGATATATATAATTTCCTCAAAACAACCTCCTACAACGACACTTTTACTACTGATTGTACTCTGAAAATAACTACATACTCCCCACCTTTTGAATATCCATCAAGGACATTCGCTATGGACATCTGAGCACATAATTTATCATAGTCGGTATCTTAGATATCTGCCTCCCTCACTCCCTATAAGAGTGGATGGTTGAAAAACATCAATTAGAGGTATGTTGTTCCATCTCTATCCACAAAGTATGAATGCAATGAGGTGAACTGATGTGATTCTTGATTGAAAAACTAAAAAATAAATCTCTTATAGATAGAATCTATCACAATGTTTCCATTCCCAAGAGTAGAGATAATGTCCAAGTCATAATCCTAGAGAAACTATAACAAATTCCTCTGTCTCAAACTTTTTAAGATCCACTTCAACTCTTCCACCACTACAAGAAACCATAGACTCATAACTGCCACTGCATTGAGGGTTAGGATATCCTATCGATGAGAAGTTGGCTACAACCTATTTTTTATGAGTCAATTCTTTTATGTATTAGTTTCCTTTTCACCAACAAGTAAAACCTCATTCCAACACTTTAGAAACACCATATTCTTCTTATAAAATAGTCAATCTAAGCATAAACTATATGTAACTAGTCCATACCAAGATTTACAACATATGACCTCAACGACGCTACCAAGAGACCCCAACCAAAACTCTCACATCAAAGAGTCAATCCACACTGTCAGCAATAGTGTGTGTCACTATTGAATCCACTCTTGTAGGAGTATCTAAATGTAAGGGCCAATCTAACTATCCCATCAGAATCTCCAATTCTAGAACATGATTCATGGAATGGAAATATTGACATGTACTTGTGTATATCAATACTATAGCTAAAGTAAAATAGTCATAAATCATTCCTCGTATCATTATTATAGCCTCTGGTTCATAAGCCTTGACTGCATGTAGTTGTTATGTCTCCCATACTCAAGATCCCTAAGCCTGGTGTGGGCCACTCGGGGGTGGTGGTGGTAACATGAAGAAATATATACCACCTCCTTCTACCCTTATAGAACCGATTCTGTGTCCACTGCCTTGCAGATCTATCTGCTCTTGCTTTCCTACTACTGATTATAACTGGTTGTATCTATTCGGGAAAGGGACTCTTGACCATAAAGGTTATCTCTATCATCATATTAAAGGTTGGAATTAACATAGGGATAACAATGGATCGTATGTACCTATGTAGACCACACTAAAAGGTATGATTCCTGAAGTATTCATCATGTATCACATCTACCGAGTACCTAGGATGGTTGGTATACCTCGATGAATACTCAGATACCGACACATCGTCCTTCCAGATCTGTAGAAGCTCCTGGAAACGCACAACCCTTATCTTATAAGGTGAGAACTCTTCTATGAAAAGGTTCTCAAACTATGTCCACAGAAAAGTTGGCTCATCACTATATCGGGTATTCAGACCCCACCATCGCCCTATTAAGTCATGAAGAAGGCTCACTACAAGGACCACCATCTAATATGCTACTGTCTTTATTAAATGGAAAACTCGGATCACCACCTAAATCTAGTCCTCAGTCACCTGTGTCAAGATCACCTTGGAACCATAGGGGTATCTATCTTTGAAACTCTTGAGGTGTACGTACCCTTCACTTCTCATCCACTTGTAATAAGGGTACCGTGTGCTTCTCTACAGGTGGTGGTATAGCTGGCGCACCACATGGATGTGATATCTCCTGTACAAACCCTTTTACCAATGTCTTGTCACTCGACAGATATGACAACCCCAGTCTTCATTACAAATTTAAACAAGCTTTATTACATAAAATTGCACTTAATACAGCCCAGAAAATCAATAGGTATAGTGTCTTTTGGGCTTAATAAAATTACATGACAACTTAAGACATAAAATACAATATCTTTATTGGACAATTATTTTACCTGACCACAAAATTACTTCTCACTTAGCATTGCATGAGAAAACCTCAGGACATACATAAGAAAAGGTTGAAATATAAAGCTCGGTAAGGAAGTAAACATGGAATATCATGAAGAATATAATACATGTTACGAAATAGGCATATCAATGGAGCACAATAGAAACAAGAACCTAAAAAATTTTATAACATGATTATCATAACAAGTAAGTGTGGAAAGAACTTAAAACACTACATCATAAACATAAAGGTCTTGGGTAAACCCCTTTCCCAAAATGGTGGACAAATTTCCAAATATGGATTAGGTAAACCCATATCCCAACATAACTTATCATGATACTAATCTTTACCCAATGCATTGGAGAATTATTAGGGTGCACCATTCATGAAAATTTTAATCTCATGCTTAAGTGTGACACATAAACCATATAACATGGATTCATTAAACATCATCATTTATTCCACGATAAAGAAACGTGGAATAAATATATTAATATTTATAATAAATAATTATAGGTTCATAAAGGTGAATACCCTTGATAGATAAAAAGTGGTTGGTATTCACTACACAATGATTTTTTCAAAGAAAATCATGGTGCAATTTCGATAGCATAACGACATGACATGGGGATTCATAAAATTGGTAGATGAGAGGGAAAAGATCTCTCATCATTTATACATGAAATGAGAAGTAAGGGAAACATGTAGAATAATATCCTAACATATGAAATGGAATTTTAGATGCATAATATAAGAGAAATTCTTGAATAGAAATGAAGAGAGAGAAATCCCTTAATGAATTTCTCCATTGTAATGGGTGTAAATGGGAGGGATTAATGAAATTGAAAGGGTTATATCATCATTCAAATATAATATGGACAATATGAGGGTGGTTTGAAAACATACCACATTATTTGTAATTTGGAAAATAAAAGGGTATTAAAATATATTGAAACCTGGACTAAAATGATAAAGGATGGAACCCTTACATGGAAGTGTGATTCCACCTTGAGAGGACTATAGAGAGTGGAGAGTAGACTGAGGACCAGATTAATGGAGTTTGAGTGAAGAGGAATGGGTACTTGGGTGGGTTTATATAGGAAAGGAAGGGGAATTCATTATTATTTAGGTTTTGGACACTAGAAAATAAAATAATAAAAAACACAAACTAACCCATAGTTTTTCCCATGGTTTATGGGAAAAGAGAGCGGAAAAGATTATTTTATATGGCCAAGGTCTGATGAAATTAAAATTTTAACTTTGATTTTGTGAAGGTGAGTCACACCCTCAGGGAAATTAATTTAAAATCATGAAATATATTATACATTTTGGAGGTTTCACTATGGCATTATAAATAACTCAAATAAATATAAAATCACATTATATTAAATTTAAAACATATCTTTGGTCAATAATCCATTTTATGGAATTTATTACGTCACTATTGGGTTGTTATGATGTCATAAAACACACTATATTTATATATTATTTAATTTTTTATCCAAAAATTTTACTGTCTCAAAAAATAATGAAAAATCCACCGTGGGATAATTATGACATCTTTCTTTAAAAGAAATATTTATTTAATCTAAATAATTTTCTAAATATGTGATTTTTCACTTTTAAAATGAGAATTGACATTTATTGAAATTTGATGTGTGTTTGAAAAAATAGTTTTTAAACCTTAATAAAAAATACACTTGACTTCATAAAAAATATATATTCATTAATTAATAATTAATGTATTTTGATAATAATATTTATTAAAATACTAATTATAACAAAAAATTATTTAATTCCATAAAAAAATTATTTAAAAATACACTTTCTGTATTTATTGTATAAAATTATTACCCCTTTCAAATTTATTTCCTAATCATTTATTGATAAGGAACTAATATAATATGTAATTATAAGAATTTTTTATAATATTATTAATAAAAACATTGTTTAATATAATAGTGCATATATTTCTCAAAATTACCATTTTTACTTGGAATTGTTTTTATCTAATTCAACCTTTTTAAGAAAGACTACTTACATAATTGAATTGATGGAATAAGAAATTTATTTATAGAATGGGATTACACAAAATGTAAATAATACCCTGTTACATAAACCCTTATAACACCCGCATATGACCTAAGGGTAAGATGTGCTATGGTGACTGACTCTTGGGGAGGCTCATATAACATCGCTCGGGTGGTAATCTATTTTAACTTGAAATTATACCATAGGTTATTTCGTTCAATCTTAATATGTTGAATCTCAGATTGGTCTTGTTAAAGAGTGAAGCCCATTGATGCTACTTCCTTTCTAAGCTCCGAAAAATGATCTTCGTATGCCTTGGGTCTACTGGATGAGGCCATCATCTCATTTGTCTTGTTCGAAAGGATTTTTTAAAAACATATATTTATATTATTTTTTTGATAACTATTCAATGAATATATTATCAATGGTAATGATACTTAATGGTTAGTTAAACCAAATAATAATTAAAAAATGATTTCATGTGTTTCTATATCCATAAGACATTAAAATAAAGGGTATTTTATTTATAAATGATCGTGTCGTTACAACCACCCCCCTTAATAAATTTTACCCTATAATTTTTTTCCTCACTAAAATAGATGAGGGTAACTCTCCCTCATCAATTCCTCCAGTTCCCATGATTCTTCTTCAAACATGTGCTTTCTATACAACACATTGATGAAGGGAATCATATTTTTTCAAAGAAATTTTTATCTATGATGTAAGATCATCACTGGATTCTCTTTATAGAAGAGTCCATTATCCAATTTTTCAACATCTAGATTGAGTAAATGTGATGGATTTTTTATGTATTTACTTAATAGTGATACATGGAAAACATCATGTACTTGAGAAATGATCGATGGGAGTGTTAGTCGATATGCCACTGCTCTGATGTGATTAATGATCTCAAAAGGGATGGTTTACCTTGGAATAAGAATCCCATTATTCCCAAATATCATAAATCTTTTCCATGGTGATATGTAGAGGAAAACCATATCTCCAAATGAAACTCTACGTCTCATTGACGGTTGTCGGTATAGCTCTTTTGTCGACTCTGAGCTATTTTATGTGTTGCTGGATGGTCTTACCCTCCTCCACCATTTCTTTGATCATTTTTAGACCAATAATTTTTCACTCCCCAGCTTCATCCCAACATGCCGGTGTTCTCCACCTCTTCCCATAATTGTCTTTATAAGGATATATTTTGATGCTTGAGTGGAAACCGTTGTTATAAGTGAACTGAACAAGAGGAATATGTTGATGCCATCCTTCTTTTAAGTCCAATGATCATGCCATAAACTTTTGATTAAGTGTTTAGATAGTCCGATTATATTTTCCGTCAGTTTGAAGATGATAAGTTGTACTGAAGATCAACTTAGAATTCAGAGCGTGTTGGAGACTCATCTAGAACATAGAGGAGAATATTGGATCTCAATCAAATATAATCGATAGTGGTACACCATGTATACTTACCATTTCACTAATGTATATCTATTCTATTTGATCTAGTTATAAATCCTCTCAAATCACAATGAAGTGTGCAGTATTTGTAAGAGGATCCAACACAACCAAGAGATCATTGTTTCCTTTGGATGTCTTTGGGAGTCCAGTGATAATGTCTATGGCGATGTTCTCCCATTTATATATTTATATGGGTAATGTTTTCATCATCCCCTTAGAATTATGAATCTCAGCCTTGAATTTATAACATAACAAGAAAATTGATGTATATTCGGCATCTCCTTCATCAGGTTATCCCACCAATAAATCTTGTAGAGATCCTGATTCATCTTTGTGTTTCCTCGATGAATAGAGAAATTCAAACTATGTGCATCATCCAATAGTTTTTTCTTTAACTCTACATTTTATGGAACCTATATCCTCGATCCAAATATGACAATTCCTTTTTCGTTAACATTATTCTGTGAGGATTTCCCATTTATGATAGTTTCTACATTCTTCTGAATTCTCACATCATCTTTTTAAGAATCTTTTAACCTTTCCAAAAGAGATGGTTGAACAATCATTTGTTAATGGATTGATGATGTTATCTTCGTTATGATTCCCATGACTATGCTTACCAAATCTAAGAAGATTGGATCCTTATCAATTCTCATCAATGATAGAACCATTGGATTCTTTCTTCTTAGAGATTACGCCACCTTGTTCGCTTTCCCAAGGAAGTAATGGATTGAGCACTCATAATCCTTGATGAGCTTTAAACTTCTTCGTTAGAACATGTTCTAATCATTTTGTGTGAATAGATATTTTAGACTTGGTGATCCGTATATATTTCACACTTTTACCCAAAGAGTAAATGTTGCTATATTTTCAACATAATGATCATAACTGCCAACTGAAAATCATTCATGGGATAATTCTGCTCATGCATTTTCAACTACTTTGAGGCATATGTGATGACTTTGTCACTATGCATCAACACAAAACCAATGCCCTTCTTTAAATCATTGGTGAAGATTACAAAAAGCTCCCCACTTATGGGTAGTGTGAGCCCATGGGCAGTGATAAGCCTCTTCTTCAAATCTACAATGATTTCCTCAAGTTAATCATTCAATGAAAAAATATCTCCCTTCTGGGTTAGATTGGAAAGATGGTTTGAAAATAATGAGAAATTTCTCACAAATCGGCAATAATATCCAGCTAAGCCCTAGAATCTACAAATATCCATCACACATGTCATCCTCAGACATCCCTCAATTTAATTTTTTGGAAGGATCCATAGATATATCATATCATGTGATGATATTACCCATGAATGATAATTACTTTACCCAAAACTATTACTTGATGAACTTTTCATAGAGCTTATCCTTTTTCAAGGTATCATGTACAGTGCTTAGATAACGCTTATGCTCCTCCTAGATTTTAGAGTATATTAGAATATCATCTATAAAGACTGCCACAATTTTTCAAGGTAATCTATAAAGAATCTATTCATTAAGTCCATAAAGATTGCTTGAGAATTAGTGAGTCTGAAAGGAATTACTGTGAATTCATAGTTCTCATACCTTGTATGAAAAGAAGTCTTAGGAATATACTCCATCTTTACCTTTACTTGGTAATATCCCGACTATAGATCCACCTCAAAGAAGTATTGTACTCCACATAGCTGATCGAACAAGTCATAAATTCATATAAAAGATACTTGTTTTTTATCATGATGTTTTTGAGATCACGATAATCAATGCAAAGGCACATTAACCCATCCTTCTACTTAATGAAGAGGACTGGTTCACCCTATGGTGAAACACTAGGGTGTATAAACCCTTTATCCAGATTCTCTTTAGTTATTTCATTAGCTCCTAAATCTCTACAATATCCATTCTATATAGAGTCTTCGATATTAGAAACACCCTAGGTATAAGATCAATTGGGAATTCAACATCTCTTCGAGAAGGAAGACCAAACAATTCATTGGGAAACACATCATTGAATCCCCTCACAACAGGCATGTAATCATGGATGGTTCCATACATAGACTCAATAATCTGACAATGATACACGTGCTCATAGGGAATTAATTACCACACTTGAGATGATGGTGCTAAAGAAGATTTATCATCCTACTTTTAGTTTTATTGAATCAGGGATCGATTCACTATATGGAGAGTGATTTCCCTCTGATGACAATTTATGTTGGATCTATATAGGGAAAAAATCCATACTAGGAATTGCATCAAATTCCACAAGGGGAATTATGATGATGTTCTCTGGAAAGATCAATCCACAAATTTCTACAATGGAGGAGTTAAATGCATGGGATACTATAATTTCCCCATTTTTCATTCTCACTAACATATCTACTTCCATGATTTGTGGTGGTGTTTGGATGGTTCTAATAAACATTGAGGATATAAAAGAACGTGTAGAACTATAATGAAAATCTATGTTCTATATTATTTAAGGAATAACTGGATTAAATGTCACCACTTCATTGTCAAGATTTGCGTTGGTGGTAGTGATGGAAAAAGTTCTCCCTTTCATACTTGGAGGTTGTTGTTTTCCTCAAAAAACCCTTTGACATAGGGAAATATTTTTCATTGTTCCCAAGTTCTTTTTAGTTGTATAATTGAAGAATTTATTGATGGTCAAATAGATCATTCCTTTCATCTATTATAGTGTCTGGTTTTTCTTGTCAGCAATCACTTGCTTGGTGCCCTTTCGTCCCAAACCTAAAGCATTTCCTCATCGACTTCAGGAAATTTCTAGGGTTACACTTTCCTTAACATTGGTAAGTGGGATGCTGGAATTTCTTATCACCACTGAATTTATTCATCGGACCACAATGTTTAATGTCCACTTTCCTCTTCTTATCCCCGTGATACCCCTGAGATTCGTCGATCACTATTTTTACTTTTAGTGAACATCATACAATATGCGTATAGCTATCAAAGTTGAGGATCACTTGAGATTTCGATAGGCTAGGTTTTCGCCCACAAAAGAATTGATCAACATTTCATTTGGGGGTAACAAAAAAACTAGAGGTGTATGGTAAAATCCTGGTGAAGTATTCCTCATACGCCCTAACTGATTCATCATGATTTTTCATGAGTGCAAGGAAATATCATTCTATTTTTAAGATGGAGGGTGTGGGGAAAATATTTATTAAAAAACATTTTTGAGAAATCCTTCCATCCCATCATCTTTATCTCTTACTCAGGCTTTGTTTTTTTTATAAATTTCCACCATTTAATAGCTTCTCCCTCCATACGATAAGCATCTAGAAAAATCTTTTCTTATTCATAACATTGAAGGATTGAGAGAATCTTCTCAATGTAGTAGATCCACTGTTTGAAGATTGAGGTATCTGATGATCCATTGAAATTAGTAGGCCTTTTTTTCATGAATATTTTCATTGTGACTTGTTTTTTCTTGGGGGGGGGGATGATATTCTAGACCGATGTTTCTATTAAACACATGAGTTAACAGAGAGTTTATCATCACAAATATTTTGATTCCCAATCCCATTGAATTGGGAATCTCATTAAAACTGTCATCAAATTGATCTTTGCATCTGGTGTAGGATTGAGTCCTAATATTACTAGCCATTGGGTAGAATAAAAGGAAATTTACGGGTAAGAATTTTAAACTATTAAACAAATATAGGGAAATCCAATGATAAAAGGGATGACTTATAAATTAAATTTATTTCCTTAACTTATAAATTTCTAGGCATAAATCTATGTTATCCATGATCTATTTTCAAATGTATGGTATTTTTTATTACTCTCATAAAAATGGTTTATATTATGCTTTTGAATTTACTGAAGCTTATCCCCTAAAAGTGTCAAACCAAGAGTGTATCAAGGCCCATTTTCATGCTCCAGTTCTCATTCGAGTCTATCACAAAGCCATGTTTCTAGGTTTTTACCATAAATACATATATGGATGTTTTTATTATACTCGGTCTTATCCCTAATAATTTCACTACGATTTTCTAATCCTAATCCCAAAAATAACTAAACATTACTTTCATACCAACTATATCAACCCTGAACATTATTATGCATTTAAATATGATCTATTACATAGAAATTCACTTAATAAAATGTACAATATCGAGAGATCCAGTGTCTTTGAGGATTAGGAAAATTACATGACAACTTAAGACACAAAATACAAAATCTTTATTGGAAACATCTTTTACATGACTATACCATTCCATCGTACTTAACATTGCATGGGATAATCTGAGGACATACATAAGAAAAGGGTGTGCTATAATGAAAAGTAAGGGAGTAAAAAGGGAATAACATTATGAATAAAATAAATTTTAGGAAACAGTAGTATCAATGGAGAACAAGAGAAACATGAACATAAATGAATTATATAGCATGATTAACATAACATGGAAATGTGGAAAAAACATAAAACACTGCATCATAAACATAAAAGAATCAGGTAAACAGATGTCCCATCATGGTGGAAAAATTTCCTAAAATGAATTTGGTAAAACCATATCCCAACATGACGTATCATGATACTAAACATCACCCAATGCATTGGAGCGCTATATGGGTACACCCTTCATGAACATTTCAATCTCATGCATAAGTGTGCCCAAAGATCATATAACACAGATTCATTTAACATAATAATTTATCCCACCACAATTGAGTGTGGAATACATATATGATAATATATAATAAATAAATATATGTGCATAAAGGTGGATACTCTTGATAGATAAATGGGAAGGGTATTCACTATATGATGATTTTGGCATGGAAAAGTGTGGTTAAATTTCGACAGCATAATGAAAGCACATGGGGATTCATAAAATGGATTTATGGGAGTGAAAGGAATATATAATCATTTATAAATTAAAGGTGTGGTAATGATATTATGGAGCATAATATCACAATATATGAAAATGAATTTGAGATGCATAATATAAGAGAAATGCATGAATGGAAATGAGGAGGGAGAAATCCATTACAGAATTTCGGCATGGTAATAGGTGTACAAGAGATGGATTAATGAGAGTGAGAGGGGTATATCATAATTAAAATATAATAAGGGGTTTATGGGGGAGGTGTGAAAAATACCCCATAATTTTTAATTGAAAAAAAAGGGCAAAAAAATATATGGAAACTTGGACAAAAATTAGAAAGGAAGGAACCCTTACTCGGATGTGCTATCACAACGGCTTGGGACATGATTCTTGGGAGCTTTGGGGTGCCATAGAAGGATAATAGAGAGTACATAGAAGAGTGATAATGAACCCTAAGGTTTTTTAGTGATGTGGAATAGGCGATTAGGTGGGTTTACACAGTAAAGGAGGGAAAATTCTTTATTATTTAGGTTTTGGACAGAATACACTAAAATATTCCAAAACACAAACCAAACCATGGTTTTTACCATTGTTTCTAGAGAAGGGGAGTGGAACAAATTATTTTATAAGTCCATGTGCGGAAAACACTAAAATAGTAGCCTTGATTATGTAGAGGTGAGTCACAACCTTATGGAAATGAATTTAAAATAATAAAATATATTATACATTTTGGAGAATTCACTAAGGATTTATAAAATAAGTCATATAAATTTGAAATGAAATTATTTTAAATTTAAAAAATCTATTTGGTCAATAATAATTTTTATGGTATTTATTACATCACTATCGGTTCATTATTATGTTATAAAACACAATATATAAATATATATTATTTAATTTTTTATTTTAAAATTCGACTGTCACGGAAAATTATGAAAAATTCACCATTGGATAATTTCGACAGCCATATTCCTCAAATAATATACATTTAATGTAAATATGTTTCTAAATATGTAAATTTTCACTTTTAAAATGACAACTTATTGAAAATTGATGGGTTTTAAAGAAAATAGTTTTTAAACCGCAATAAAAATTACCCATGACTTCATAAAAATTATATACTCATTTATTATTAATAAAAATAAATTTATGAAAATATTTTAATATATTATTAATTATTTATAAAATTCATTAAATCCATAAAATACATTCTTTAAAAATACACTGTCTATTTTATTATATAAAAATATAATTCATACCAAACTAATTACCTAATAATTTATAGATACCGAACTAATATAATGTTCATTTATAAGAATTGTTTTTATAATATTATTAATAAAAATATAGTTTAACATAACAATTAATATATTTATCAAAAGTACCATTTTTAGGTGAAAAATCAATTAATCAAATTCACCATTTTTAAAGAAAGACTAATCCCATAAAGGAATTAATATAATATGAATTTTATTTATAGAAATAGATTACACAATAAGTAATAACTTGTTACATAACCCCTTATAGCACCCACATAATATGTAAGGGTAAGGTGTGTGATAGTGACCGACTCTTGGGTTGGATCAAATAACATCGCTCGATTGGTAATCCTTATTAACTTGAACTTATCTCGTAGGAAATTATGTTCAAGCTTAATGTGTTGAACCTTGGCTTCGGATTGGTCCAGAGCAAATCCCAGTGAAGCTACCTCATTTTTGGGATTCGAAAAATGAGCTTCAGACGGCCCAAGTCTACTGGATGAGGCCATCATCTCATTTTTCTAGGTTGAAAGGATTTGTTAAAACCTTATATTTATATTACTTGTGTGATCACTATTCAATAGCTACATTATCAATGGTAATGATACATAATGGTCATTTAATCACAATAAAAAAAAAGTGTGTATGTGTTTTCTATATCCAGAAGTTATTAAAACAAAAGGAATTTTATTCATATATGATCATGTCATTATAACAGATCATCCTCATGATCATGTGGTGAAATCATGGATGGCATTCTACATGGAGACACTTGGAAATATAACAGGTTGTCCCACAATCAAGAGAGTACACATGGTGACCTTACTCAATAAGGACATGATAACACACCGAAATCCTATATGATGCATACACAATTATGTTTTTCCCTACAACCATTGTTTTATGTACAAAGTTGAGGTGAAAAATTCAGGGTCCTGGTGTATGGATAAATTGGCCACCACACCAACACTTAGTCCCCTATCCTGAAACCTGAACTCTAAACACTTAACACTTTTTCCCAAACCAACCTCATAGACTTTTGGTCCTTAAGTTGAACTAACCCACTCTAATACCACCGTATCATTACCTATCTCACAGGGGCCCATTCCATGACAACCCCAAGCTCGCCACCAATAGCTTAGGGGCTGGAGACTAGCACCATGTAGGCATATCCCACAAATGGGATGCATTTCTCCATGTACCTATACACACACATGCATCTCGAAGCCCCAAAATTATGTAACGTAAAAACACTAAGTGAACAAGCATTCATACCACTAAGATACCAACAATAGAGTATGACAGTAGAAAATTGAAAAATAAATAGTGACAGAATACAAGCCCACCAAAAGTAAGAGTCTGTAAAATTCAACACACAAGTTCCTAAAACTTATCTATAGAGAACCCCACCTGAAGGGTAGGAATAGGGATAGCTTTCTGAAACCACAGGATCACACCTCGACATTATGGTCTCTCTAAGAACCACTATGTCCTAGTCCACCTAGGTATTTGTCAAAGCATTGAATGTCTTCACAAGAGATGACACGTACATGAAAATCCTATATAGGGGTGAGTAAAAGAGTACTCCGTAGGAAACCATAAAACCAAAAAAGAGTACTAAAAATAAATACATGATGTACACCAAAAGGAAATACATTAAGTACAAAAAAAATAAATACACAAAGTACACCACAAATAAATACATGAGGGAACACCACTAAGGAAAACCACGAAAGAACACAACTAAGGAACACCAATAAGTAACACCACAAAGGAACACCATAAAGGGATACCACTAAGGAACACCACTAAGGAAAACGATGAAGGAATACCACTAATGAACACCATGAAGGAACACCATGAAGGAACACCACTAAGAAACACCATGAAGGAAAACCACTAAGGAATACCATGTAGGAATACCACGAAGGAACAACACAAAGGAATACCACTAAGGAACACCATGAAGAAACACCGTGAAATATCATCACTAAGGAACACCAAAAAGGAACACCTCGAACAAACAACACTAAGGAACACCACTAAGAAAAACCATGAAGGAACACCATGAATGAATATTAGTAAGGAACACCAAAAATGAACAATACTGCGGAACACCATGAAAGAATATTAGTAAGGAACACCACAAATGAACAATACTAAGGAACACCATGAAGTAACCCAATGAAGCAACCCCATGAAGGAATACCACGAGGGAACACCACTAAGGAACAAAATGAAGGAAAACCACAAAGGAGCACGATGAAGGATACCACACATAAATACGTGAAGTATACCACACATGAATACATGAAGTACAATCATCTCACACAAGCATATGTCTAAATAATTAAGAGAAGTACTTTTAGTTTTATTCCATAGATATTCCAGTTCCAGTGACACACAGAGTGTCAATGGTGCACGGAACGTCGATGGTGCATGGAGAATAAATGGTGCATGGATAATCAATGGTGGATGGAGAATCAATGGAACATGGAGCGTCAATTTCTCATAGAAAATCGACGGGCCTTGAATCCCACAAGTCACGTAGTCACCATGTCACAACTACCTGCTGGATTCCGCTCATAGTGCGCTTGTAGTGGGGGAACCTACTCCTCGAGCCATTAGGTCATATGCCAACATCAAAAAAAACATCTAGGGTTTCTCAAATGGACCCTTTCATCTCAAAGGTCCCAACTCTTCAAATGGATCATCAAATGAACATACGGTTAGAAAGATATGGTTATTTTTATAAAACGGACCAACCCACATCAGACCTGGCCCCCCTGACCCAGTCTGGCCGACCTAACTCTACCTAGTCCAGTACACTAGGATGAATGGACCAGGCCCATTAGAGTGGCCCAACCACCCTAGTTTGACTTGCATGTAGCAGGCATATTTTCTCTATGAGAAGTGGCCCACTGTAGACACCCCTAGTCCACACTGTCTACCCGAAACGCCTAACTCCCCTCATATCACCAAGTCAACACGACACCATGCCATGTATCATGCAGTCATCCTGCCTCCTCTGCATGCCCCATGTCTTGTTGCCATGTCCCAGCTCACCACCATGCCCTCCTTCTATGGCCAATAGTCAGTGTCCTAGCTGCCTGCTGCCACCCATCTCCCATGTGGCCCTGGTGAGACAGATCCTTACTCTGTCTGTGGCTCACCACCATCGGCCGCACCTTCATGAGATCACCGTAGTGTGCCACCAGGTGCCAACACTGGTGGTACTATTTTAGGGGTTTCCCCTATTTGTTTGATGCCCTATTTTTAGAAATGGAGCCACATCCCTGATTATAGGTGTGCGATCTTAACACCCTTGGGTTTTGATCTGGCTTGCCATTACACTAGGGGCCCGATCGTGCTTGGAACCACCCAAAAACATATAGACATGAACCGTAGGGGTTCCAATAGTGAAGAGTGTTTATAATAGAGGGAGAAATAAACATAAAAAAGGATTGACATCATTAACCAAGCATTCTTGGACAATGATTGAGTTCTAGGGAATTTGGGTTAGAAATTGATCATGTTGTATCCCGTTAACCCTCATAAAATCCCTCTCACAACATAAGATCAATCTATGGGTTAATATATTTGTTGATTAGTCTTTGTTCATCCTAAATATCATGAAAGGGGAAAAATAAAAAAGAAATGAACATCCTGACCCTAGTCTGAATTAGTCATTAAAAAGGAATGATTGCATTGTCATCATTGACAAGATCCTCCAATTCTGATGGCATGATGATCTACGATCTGATCTATGATCCATTGTCATTCACTCGAGTGGATTCTTTCTCTAAGATCCCTCAGGTGATTCTCCAAAATTACAAAGGTTATAATAATGGGATTTATTCTTAAGGATGTTTTAAAAATAAATCATCATTGTGTCAATAAAAAAAATTTCATGAAATTATTTAATGACGATTACCTCTTTTTAGGGGTTTCCATAGAAGACCCATTCTGAAAAAAGTTAAGTCACACTTATTAATAAAACCAAATTTTAGACTCAACATCAGTATCATAATTCCAATAAGAGTCCCCATTCATGAGTTATTAGTATTTGAAAAAAAACTAATTTTTTTAATTAACTTTTTTACAATTACGTTCAAAAACTATCTTTCACAATCGGCCTATACTAGATAATTTTGGTCCATGCCTATGGTAAAGCCACTACTATCAACATAATGGTTCCCTCGTATTTCTGATCCAGGAACTCATTTACGATTTATTAAACTTTTTTCATGAAAACTATATGAACGTCCTATTAAGAACATAACATTTTTCAATGAACTGTTCTAGGAACACCTAGCCTTCAAATCACATGTAGTCTCAATGACTGGTCTTGGAATTTCCACAAATAATTTCTAAAAACAAAATTGGGAAAATATGAGACATTATAGTGACTTTAGATCATTATTATATATCTAAAAACTATAATTAGTATAACCCCTTATTAACAACTCCTAATCTCCTCAATACACGAATAACATATCCATAGTTCATCTTAGATACTTAAGGATAACATCAATAGTAGACTAGTTTTGTTCTCCTAGATCGTCATTATATGTGACAACCACACTAAATAAATAGTAAATACTAATTCTATTACATAACATGAAATACATGATTGATTCTATCAATGAAGATTATGATATCTTACTCATTCACACTTTCTCCTTTTGTTTCTTAGAGAACATTTTCTTACAAATACGTAAACCATGTGACACTGAAACCAATCCATCTTGGATTGATCCATAATAAATATATTTAGTATTTGGTCAACATATCAACCTTGAATTAGTCCCTAAATCTACTTGGATCTATGATGAATGATCTTGATCACAAGAATATAGGTTACTTAACCTAATTCCATCATGGAGAAACAATTATTAAACAAGTACTTAATAGACTATAATACTACTATGTCATTTCCTATAAGTAGTATGTTATCAATATATACTAGTAGGATAAAAAATGCATTACCACTAAACCCATTATAAAAACATTGCTCACATTCATTCTTAATTAAACTAAATTATTTTATAGATTCATTGAATCAAATGTTCTATGAGTTGGATTCTTACATCAATCCATAAATGGATCTTAGTAACTTTCAAATATTTTTAGAATCATCTAGAATTAGAAACCTTTAGGTTGTGTCAAATAGACATATTTTTAAAGCTTCTAATTAATAAATACATTTTTGACACCCATCTTCTAAATCTGACAGTCATGTTAAGATATTATATAAAGTAGAATTATGATGGATTTAAACATGGAAACTAGTGAAAATGATTCATTATAGTCAATTTTTTTTGATGATTTTTAAACCCTTTAGTCACTATCATTGATTTATAGGTATTAAATTTACCTTCCTTGTCCAGTTTTCCCTTGAATACCCATTTATAACATAAGGGATTTACATCAACTGACACATCGACCAAAACATAAACATGGTTCTGATACATGGAATCCCTTTTAGAATTCATGTATTCTTTAAATATTTCAGTTTATGATATCTCTAATGCCACTTTAAAGTATAAAGTTTCATCATTTTCAACCAATATTTTTTTACCATCCTTGGTGAATACAAAACCTTATCTTTCTGGTTCTCTTTCCTCTCTATAACTCATACATAGAACTTATGTTTCATGAACTGCTTATTCCATGGGGAACTATAGAATCCATTATTGTACCTAATCTTCGGTATTTTGAGAATAAACTTCCTCAAATTCAATCTTTCTCTGACTATCCTTTTTACGGATGGGATCCCTTTCAAGAAAGATGACTTTTTTTGACAATCAATTTCTTTTATTAGGGATTTTATTGGTAGTATCAATTTGTTTCCATAGGATTTCCTATAATGATACATATTATGCCTTGGGGTGATATTTTAGTTCCTCATAAGATCATAAAAAACAAATCGCAACCCTATACATGTGTTTGGAAAAAAGGAGTTTCTTTCCACTCCATAACTCTAAGAGAATTCCATTTTCTACATTTTTTGGTACTCAGTTTAATGTGTATGTCGTATTTTGTAAGGAATTTTCAAAAACTGATAATAGAAGATATGCATGAATCATTACCATCCATAGAATGCATAACAAGGTATATTTACACATATCACTAAAACCAGTCCACTATGGTTTTTAATTTAGAGTGGGTCGAGATATAATTTCAAAATCCCAAATAAAGTTGATAAAATCATGGTTAATATATTCACCACCTCGACCGGATTAAATATTCTTTATCTTATTTCCATGTTTTTTTCTAATTCATTTTTGAATTCAATGAATATCTCAATGGACATGGACTTATACCTCATAAAGTAGACATATCCATATCTACTCAAGTCATCTGAAAAAGTTATGAATCAAGATTACCCACCTTCAGCTTCTACTAGTAATGGTCTACACATATCAGTGCGTACCAATCCTAAAATATTTATGGACCTTTCACCCTATACACTAAATGAAGGTTTGGTTATTTTTCCTTGTAAACAAGCCTAACATCTTTAAAATGGTTTTATATCAAATGAGTCTAAATAACCATCTTGATAAATATTTTTCGAACTATTTTCATTTACATGTCCAAAATCGTGTTTCCATAGTTGGGTGTTATGTGATTTGTGTGAACAAGAGTCATTATTAACTTCCAATACATGGTTTTTTTTAATTTAATACATAAAGTCCATTATTTAATTGATTCATTCAATATTATTTTCCTTTATAAGAGAGAAAAATATTATATCCAAACATGAAAAATAACCAGTATGCATCTCGTCATGATACAAAACTGTGTTCTTCGTAAAAATTGTTACATAATAACAATCATTTAAAACCAAAATCATTCCCATTATCAATGAAATATGGTTGTCACCAATGGATAGAGTAAGAAGCCTCATTCCATTGGCATCTCAAAAAATCCACATTTCCTATATATATCATTAAAAATCTATTATGTTCCTAGTTGTATCTAATACCAAAGGTAAATATAATTAAATATTAAAGTATATAAAAAATTCACATTTAGATTCCCCGTACTTTTGGGTGCATTAATTCTTCCTGTGGCCTTTCTTTCCAAATGAAAATCATACTATTTCCTTTTCCTTTCCCATCCTATAGATCTTCCTCTACTTGGAAGGATGGTTCTATGGAGATTTAGACTTGTTATGAGTCTTAGACCCCTTCACCTTATTCTACCTTTTGATATCCACCATAAGAACCATGTGTTTTTCACGCCCCATGTACTTATCCACCTAGAAAATAAAGGTATGATGTAATAAAAGATTCTAAAAATTATTTCTCATATTTTAGTTAATATTAAAACTATATAATGTTTTGGTCAGTAATTAATGTATGAGATATGTATGTAACTCGTATAAGAATTAAATCTGTAAAATGTCTAAGAATTTAATGCAACCAATAAGATTGACTACATGAGTCCTATATAGAAGAAAATCTCCAGGATTAGTTGTAAAAAATCATTGGGGTTCTGGTATATTCCTTTTCTCACCTCCTCTTGATAGATATCCTAAAGGTGAGACGTCATTAGATTCACATCGATGTTCCCATATTGCTTCAAAATCTCATTTTTCTTTTATAATAGCATGAAACATTGAACATATGTTGGATCATTTAAATGTTTATTATAGAGGGATATTCTTTATCAGTTTCCCCCTTACTAGGAACACTAGGACTATGTTCTTTAAGAACTTAAATTTCCATTCATGGTGAAGTATAATGCATAAACACCTTTTCAACTCATGGAAATTTGTACAAGTGAGAAGGTTTTTCTTATCATTTATGGGTCATAATGATATGTTTGAAGTCATTTTATTGAATTTTCTAAAAATAAAATAAGAAACGATTTAGTACTATATTTGATAAAACTTTGACGAATACAAAAAATTATATTTATTAATCTACCACTAATTATTTGAACCCTAATATCCATTAACATTTGAATATTAATTTCATGTTTCATGGAAATTATTGTAGAAAGTATCCATATTACCCTTCTCATTACCCCAAAATTAGATGGTCAATCTACTTGAAAGGTTTTAGGTAGGAATTCTAAATTCCAACTGCATTAACTCATAGTTCCTTGATCTATTTAGTGGGCTCTCTGATCCAAAAATGGATATCCTCAACCCTTTTCCAAAGTTACACCATTTTCTTCTTTGTAAGTTAACCCTTTATGAGAACTATGTTATGTAAACCCAAAACATCATGTTATAATTCCTTGATATTTTAAATCTCCCAATCTTTGGATGGTCATGAACTTTGAACTATGATTCAATTTTAATTGCGGTAGTGGAAGGCTAAACCAACATTATATATAAATGTGGGATTTTATATTTTATGAAAATTTCGAATTATTATCTTTATCACATTCTTGTTAATATTAAGTTGATATAAATAAGTGATTAACCATGTCTTAAATAATATTTACTCATAAGACAATTTATTTAGTTCTATATTTCATGATTTTTAATTCATTAATTTATGTGATCATGAAAAAACATCCATAATGAAATAACCATTAAACACTACTAAAAAAAATAATAAAGTTGTATGATTATGATATTTTACTAATGGTAATTTAATCCAATGGTTAAAAAAATAACCATTGACCTAGGTGAAAATCACCTTGAACTAATTAAGACTCATGTTAAATCCTTCCATCTGTCCACCTATGTATCTCTCATAGATTGGTTTCTCCTCGGCTCCAAACATGAATCGCCTCCATTAGCTTTGTAGCTCTATCCATTGAATATTCAATTACTCACACATAGGTGAGGGGAAAAGTGTTTAAATAAAATTAACCATGAGAACATAAGACCTTATATAATAAGAGGAGGGAAAGAACGCATTCCAATACTATAATATAATAACAAATTAAATGAAACCAATAACCTAGAAAGGATTGGTCTATTCTCATGATCATCCACATGCATGAAACCCATTACACATTTCATAAATCTATCATTCTATTATTAATTGGTCTTATTTATGATAAATCATGCTCGAATCAATTAATTATATTCTTTAATTAATACATTATTTTATCTTAATTCTCATCCTAATTTCCTTGAGATTATCATCAATCATAATTTTAAGCTA
This sequence comes from Viscum album, assembly GCA_963277665.1. Lineage (NCBI taxonomy): Eukaryota > Viridiplantae > Streptophyta > Magnoliopsida > Santalales > Viscaceae > Viscum > Viscum album. The sequence continues at coordinate 792,776,505 of OY728126.1, read as the reverse complement.
ATTAAATAAATTTATTTAAAAATAACTATGTAATTTTTATCATCCTAACCCAAATAACCGTTAACCCTGTAGCGTGAACTATGGGTAACATGGCCTCAATCATGTCTCCCCATATGCCAAAGGGTACTGACTAGAAAGAAGGGTATCATGAGGTGATAGTGGGAAGTCTATACCCTCATATCATAGTTAAATAGTGGTATAATAGAATATAAATAGATGAAAATGATGGAATAAATAAAGAATAATATAATAAAAGTATTGGAAGAATGATAATAACCTTTTAATACAAGTTCATAACTCTACTTTATATATTATATGTAGGCCATTTCATTAAACAAAAAGAAGTAAACAATATAGTAGGCTTTTCTTTATAGAGGAATACACGACTCAAGTAAAGGAAAGCACTAAAAAGGTCTTAAGGTAGTCTCTAAGAGTATCCTAAGCTTTGGATCAGTCTTATGATCCTAATGCTAGGTACTAGTGTATAATGACAAGCAAGGTCAAAGGCCCTACAAACAATAAAGGTCTACTCAGGTACCCAAGTATAATGGCGTCCTGAGTTGGGTGTGAGATATAAATCTCAGTATAATGGAACTACCAGTGTCCAGACCAATCACGAAACTGTGATTGAAATTTATCTATGTGCAGATATGAATTATTAATGACATAATCGAATAAATAAATAGCACCCATACTAGTTTGTAAGGGACACTTGATGGAGATACCTACTTCAACCCATGGCTGGTGTGTATGATCTAGTCACTATATATATATATATATACCATATATGGTGTAGGGTAAACATGCCTCCCACCCAAAGAAATATGATAACTGGTCTAGGGTAAGGATTCCTCCCATCCATAGAAGTATATAATGGTATGGGGTAAGAATGCAACCCATACTTAATATAAGATAACATTTCATTATGTGGAATCAGTAAGTGAAGACTTTTAATTTAGGCATGGGGTAAAACTACCTCCCATACTAAGAATATACACATTCATTTTGTGGTATCAACATGTGCCCACTTTTTATATAGGCATGGGGAAAAATTATTTCCATTAGTAGAAGATTATAGTTCATTATTTGGAATTAACATGTTCACAATTTTAATATAGTCATGGGGTAAAACTACCTCCCATCCTTAGTAAAGTATAATCCTTGACATAACTATAATATAATGAAAATTTAAGTACCACTTCAGCATTTCAAATAGGCATACCACATCACATATAAGAAACCACATTCAAAATTTTATTTTTGGAAAACCATCTCAAATGTTTTAATTAACAAATATTCAAGGCATTGTCACATATAATTCAAGGCATGAGGAAAAGGCCCATAGTGCATGTCATTAGCTATGTTCTATTTCAATTTTCAAGGAATTCACTTCATGTATAACCTTTAATACAAAGAAATAATTTCATTAGGGATAAAACATTTATTAAAAACATTCCATGTGGTGTGATTCACCCCACTAAAGGACATCTCACCGAATTTTCCTAAAAATGGAAAAATGGTTTAAGTGTCAAGTATTGAGGCCAATCCATAAATAGGTGTTCCTAACTCATTTGGACCATCCTAACCAAAGTCTATCACCTTAACCAAATCAAATACTCAACCAAATAAAGTCAATACCATGTATAAACCTAAGGTTCATGTTAATTGAAGGGGGTCATGGAAAATAACACGTTTACCAACATGGGTAATTCAATGTCTAAGAAGATCACACACCCAAGGGGGGCCTTGGGATCATTAAAAGACACATGAGGGAATGGTAGATTAATTTAAAGAGGAAATCCATTTAGTTTATAAAATAGGCCGAGGCACTAAACATGTCATTACCAACCAAGGAAACTGCATAACCTAAACATAAATGCAATGAAGCCAAGAAAGCTAAATGAGCATAACTACCACTTTGGGTTTTCAAATACATCGCACCTCCATTGGAGAATGTTTATTTAAAAAATATGAATAGTTTATCAATCAAAACATTTATCAGAACCAATGAAATATTCATGAAATAAAATTAAATATAAAGAAGTGTAATTAAGAAGGTATGTATAAGTAATTTAAGGAATTAATTAATTAAATAGTGTATGGGAGGGACCCTAACTCAAAGTGGAACTAAACCGTACATTCATATATTAGTGATTTCTAACTAAAAGATGCTTCTCACCCACTAAAAATATGCATCTTCCTATACATATAACGACACCTATAACCTATTCACAAATTCACATGATCCATGAACATGTTCAAAGGTATCCTACCATATATTCTTATATGCATATACCCATATCCACTCAGATACGCATGCATTTTCATATATATATATATATATATACATACATAGGAACACCTATCCTTATACATGTATATTCAATGAAATTGTTGAATATACACATAACAGGTGATCTTATATATATACATACATACATATGTGCATGAAGGTGAGTTTCCTTAGACATGACCTCTCAAAATCACAAATCAGGGACCAAAAAACTATAAAATTATTAATAAGAACTATTAAACAATTAAAGATACTAATTAAGGATATGTGAAACCAAGAAACATGATTAATACCTCACCATGTACATCAGAATTAAACCCAAAAAAAGATGAACCACCTCTCCTTCAGTGGCGGTTGTTAGAATATGCTCCCAATGGTCCTAAGAGGCCATTCCTACAACCCTATATCAAAATAAAACCTAAATCGGGTCAAACCCCAAACCCTAGATTCATTTGAGCTACACCAGGAACCATATAGAGTGAAAAAATGGATATAAAAAGGGGAGATAAGGGAGATAAGACCTTTCCATGGTGGGTCAAACTAGAAATGGGAATAAATCCATCCAAAAATCGAGACTAGAGGGGGATGAATAGAGGGGTGTCACATATCAGAGGGGAGAACCCCTTAGGGGGATGTGTTGTGCGGGTCAAATTTGAGGGGTTAGGGTAAGAGTGTATTTAAGTTTTAAATTTTTTATTTTAATTTAATTAAAATAAAAGCCAATTTTTTTAGTAGGTCTTGGTGCACTGTTTGGGACACAAGATTTAGAGAAATGTGCACCAATCGTGTGCCCTCTACTGGACACTCTGGGTACTCCACACCAGCTAGGTGTATAGTTAGGAAAACCATGCACAACCTATGTGAACTAACACTATTCCCATTTGATCTAGGTTGCACGATTTTCTATAGTGGGATGCACAGTTTTAGAAAAACCATTCTCCCTCTATAGTCCTTCAAAACTTTTTGTTTATATATCCAGTGCTCCAAAAACTCTTCGAGCCACCTGGTCAAATTAATGAGACTTCAACCAAGTCAAAAAAATCACCTAAAATCATTCCAACACTAGAAATTTAATTTCGACACTCTCTTTTAAAAACGAACCGTTGAGTAATTAATTAAGGTCAATTCCTCATAAATTTTGTTCGGTTAAAAACACAGGTCATTACAACCTTCCCACCTTAGAAACTCTCATCCCCAAGAAGTCTTCGGGAACAATATACAACTCACTCGACCTACCTGTACCATAAAGATTTGTTCAAATGATCACGTTTTGTTTACAAATGTATATCACACCCTTAATAATTTCATATGTCCATGGAACTGAATCCTTTTTAAACTAAATCCATCTCTCATTTCCAAAATGAAACACTAAAACATATATCACCTAATCTTATTCACCCAGTGAAACAATACTATCACTATCTCATTAAGTATTCGGCCAGAGATACTTCCCACATTAGGCTTTAATGTTAATTGTCAATTCCAAAATTCTTCTCAACCACCATTGGAATTTTCTTACAAGAACACCTCTATGTATTATAACCAAACTGCTAGCTAGATTCTAACAATGGTTAAACTGGATAATCCCCGTTGACCACAAATCCTAGGTCAAGCCATATTTTAATGAAATTCACCAACTAACAACAAACAAACTCATCTTCACTTGATAATGTACCTTAAAATAGATCTTCAACAACAAAATTCATTAAACTAGAGAATAAATGAGTCAAGACTCTTGGATAACTATTATAGAGGACTCTTGGATTAGATGGATGGCACCTTTCCAAAATAATTATGATGCCTTCTCCAAAAGAATCATGCATTTTCAATGAACACAAAAACCAAAGATCATATTTTGATTTTGGTGATGTTTCTATGATCAATGCACAAAGGTAACCATTCCTCCAGCGTGCAACACCAAAAGAGGACCACCCAAACAAGATAAATAACTTTAAAGAATTCACCGCAGTGTATTAATGATAATCCTTTAGTGCATCGTTGATGAAGACAAGATAGGGGACATGATCATCTCTTATTAGATTAAACATAGAGGAATTTAATGGATTCCAATTGAAAATACCCATTTTATGGAAGGAAAAAGAGTTTATCCACAACTAGTCAATTACCATGAGGAAATCCTAGGTAATCCTTATGATGCACCATAATTCAAATAGATCACCACATCTTTTATACTTTAGTACTTTCTGCGATTTCTCTAGATTTAACCACCAAAGTCTATCCAACAATAACAGAGATTTCTAAAAGGATGTAAATAACAAACCACACTACAGTCATCCTACTAAGTAATCCCTGATATGAATCATGAAATTAAATCCTCAATGGAATTTAAGAGATCTGAACATTTCCAAATAGCCAGATTTGGTTGTGCCCCTTTTAACAAGAAGGACACGCGTTTAACAAACAGACACAATGGTCCCCACCTTATTAGTGCCAGTATCGTCAAAATAGGAAAAGTACAACTGTTCATAAAAAACTAGATCACATTCATACTAAAAACAGATGTATCACATCTAGTATGAAAACCCAACCAAACTGACCAGCGTGTTAATATACTCGATTCTTCAGAAACCCATCATGAGAATTGGGACAAACCTATTTATTCAAGGCTCAAGTCACTCTTCCTAGATACAACCTAAGACTACACCCATTGTCACATAACTCAAAGATTTATCTAATATCATCTAGTTCATCATAACATTTAATACTTGATGGTAACATATACATCAAAGCATGATACCCAAGAAAAAGAAAAATTTCAAACAACTTAAGAAGTAGCTGACCATGTATGTTGCAAGTGTAACCAACTAAATCTGATCATTACCCATTTCTTATGCCCATATCAAGGGTCTAAGAAAAGCATGACCACCCATCCAAACAAGGGAGTCCTTGTAAACTGAAATTACTAATAGGGACAATAGAATCCAAACGACACCAAAGGTAATAATAATCATGATACAAGAGAGGGATTTAAGTTCTAATGGTGCTACGTACCATGGGATATCCCCCCTTATGAAGAAAAATCATTGACCCATGCATTTGGTCAATCCTGCTAAATTCACTAGGCTTAAAATCCAACCAGTTTAAGTAATTTCTAAAAACAAAATATCCTACAGAGCATGATACAGTTCTCATTCCAAGCATCTAAAGAGAAACTCAACGGCCCTTTCAAAAAGGTCTAAAACATATGACACCTCTGCTTGTTCCATTTCCATGAATCTTTTCATTTAAACAAATTTAATCCTTAATCAATTTAAAATATTTTATTCAAAAACATTAAATACCCTTTCCAAAAAAAATGACACGAAACATGGTTTTTAACAACTAGATGAAAGAAAAATAGGAATGTTTCATCAAATGATTTTTTATCACGTAAGACAACTGAGGAAGGTTCCATCAAGGAAAACTAGGTTTTCTAGTAAACAACCCTATAGATGATTCTCAATTCATTTTATATAAAAATTTAATATCTTTTACAAAAATTAGTATTTCTGAAACCATCATGTCATTACATTTATCATGGGATTAAATTTATCATAAGAATACATTTTATTATTTTAACATGCTCAAAATAATGGTCCAACCCATGGGTGGCCATCTACCAACCTCTAAAGAACCAATACCCTTTACAGTTTGGTAGTTGGCTCCCTTATATCAGAATCAATTCACTTAATCATCTTAATTTATAATCCTTTTAAAAAGGTTCAGTTACATGGGTTATCATATCTCATCTATAAGGTGCCCATATCCCTTACAACTAAAAATTGGATCATGTCGTAATAACAACTATCTTACATATATCAAAACAACACATGCATGCTATCGTAAGCCGTAAACATAGAAACATGCTATAACATAAAAGCATGGAATGTGAACAGGAAATCTATGCTAAAGAAATTGAATCATGGAACAATAATCAACAAGTCATTCTATACTAATTAGAAATTATACTTAAGAATCACCTAAGCATGAAAAAATCATTTAATTTCATTTGAAAACCTAATATGATACAACATTAATGTGAAATTTTTTTAATCCACAAGAAGTATGTATATGAAACTACATGGCATGGCATATGCATGGCATGTGAATTTCCTATATGCCTATGATGATGCATGTAATGTGTAATGCCTCGACCCTAGTTGCCTAGAGTCGATGCATTATTTTAATACATTGGCATGATTACAAGAAATCATGTCCCGAAGGACTGACCAGTTTAGCAGTCTTAGAAACAAAAGAGACATTCATAAAGTTTACATTACATCATAAAAATGAAAACTACAACAACATAGTCTACATAGTCGACACTCATATACCCCACATACTTTCCCTACAGGTCATTCATAAATTACTTCTTCACATATTGGGGAAAATAAAACATTGAAAGGGGTGAGCTCAGAAGCTCAGTAAGGATAACAATATAGCAGAGACATTCATAAATAAAAATAAACATTTAAGGCAATTTATAAGTAAAAAAAATCCTTTCAAACTTCAACTTCAGCATAATATAGAATACATAAAATGAAATAATTCCATTTACTTATTCACATGGATATTCTACTAGTCGAATAATTACATGCAATATCAATAACCACTTTCATAATGACGAAATGCATATTGCCAGACTATCATCACCACGTAGCCAAGGCCTCGTGCCAAGACAACAAATAAGATTTTGTCAAGGCCTCGTGCCAAGACACTAGTTTGTCTCATGAGACCTACCGATGCATCTAGGAGATATAGAGGGCTCCACCCGTCACTTATTAAGTCCAATGCATTCCTCATATGAACAACTTTAAACATAACATAAACATTAGTATTAAAACTAGCATACGAAATGTCAATACATTCACCATAAACCATGAATTGTATAAAAATAACACATCCACAGTTAAAAATAACAAAAAACCTTCAATTCCATATAGAAGTTTGGTTTCATAATAAATCAACTTCAAAACAAATTTAAAATCCATTAATGGATTTTGACACTGATGAAAATGATTTGTAAAACTCTTTGAGAGAAATACTCCTTTTTCAGGAAAACATTTAAAAGTCACACAATTTGGAAAAGAAGTCTTTTAAAAACATTTTTGAATAAAAGTGTCTCATACCACATTAAATATTTTTAAAGGAGTTAATATTTTAAAAACATTCATGTCCGTATAAATAAATCCTTCAAAACCATTTTTGAAGACGTGGACATTAATGATAAAGATTTAGAAGAATAAATATTTAAAACATTTGAAATCATGTTTTAGTAAAAAGTACCTTAAAATAATCCCTTTGAAAAATCTTTCATAAAACATGGACATGGATAATAAATATGTCCCAGTAGATACTTACGTAAAAACAACCTCGGATAATAAAGAGATTGTGAAATTAACCCTTACCAATTTGGTAACATATGAAACATACACCCCATGAAAGAGGTATCATACAATGAATATGTAAATACACATAAATTAAAGTGTATTACACAAATAATACAATTATGTGAAGTACATATTCCACACAAAAGGTAATAGTGGCAATATGGCATGAATCTCACGGGAATAAGGAGTGAGATGAAAACCCATTACCTTGAACTTTTCCTCAGTCGATGGTATGTTAAATTTCTGTATAATAGTTAAATAATTGTTATTAAAATATAAATAACCATATACATAATTATGAAATCATATATGATCTTCTAATAATGCTTTGTTAAAAATACTTTAGTGTTATCGTCGTTTCGGGTGTTAACTTACTCGTTTTCTTTTATATGTTTTGTTACATAAGTTGAGTTTTTTATGGATAGGTTGTTTCTTATTCATATCCAGAATGATATAAAGTTCTTAAAAATTACTTTTAATCATCAAATGAGAATTAGTCTTGAATGGATACGATGGATAATGAATCTCATCGCGTTCATGGAGACGGTAATCCGTACGTATGCACGAATGCTACTTCCATTTCATTTTTCATTTTAAAAGGAATCAAAACCAAATGATATATAGGTATATAATTATTAAAGTATAATATAATATCTTATATGTGTTACTTAAGGTCATTAACACCATCCTTTATACGTTCCATGTATGGTATGAACGAGTCATATCACTTTGAGGGGGCGGTAGTCCGCACTTCGTCAAATGAAATTATTGTATATATATACAACATGAAATGAATAATGGAATAATATAAAATGGAATAACATAAGCTTATATATAAAATAAATATCATTAATATCATATTTAATTATAGTTCCATCACAATGGCCACCATGAGAGGTGGTAGGAGATAATTTAACAATCATCACTTCGTGAGGCGTTTGGTTGCCATCCAAAGAAACATTATGTTCTTCACCGATTTAATGGATGTGTGTGTAAGTGTAGTCATAATACTTCTAATAACAATATCTTAGTAAATTTATGATACTGGTTTTGTTACAAAAGAAAATAATAAGAAGAGTTTAGGGGTTGTAGAAGTAAAATAAAAGAAAAGAAGCTAAGAGAAATCGTTACCTTTAATTTGGGTAACTCCCTTTGGTTTGAACCAAAAGGACTATTGAAGTGCCTTCTGCCTAAGACAATTCTTATAAGAGGAGGAGAGGGATGTAGGGAGCTTAAATGGGCAGATGTTGGATGAGCTAAAAGGCTTGAGAGGTGTGAGGAATTGGTTATAAGTGGTGTCCTTTTATAAGGGGGAGGAGGGGCTCTTTAGGAAAATCTAGAAATATTATTTTATAATAAATTCATATTCGGTTTATAATGGATTCAAAGTGTATTATTTATATTTTAAGGTGGGGATGGGTCTAAAACCACTCAAAAAATAGAATTTAGTCATGTTTGGGTCATTATATTAACCTTATCTTTTAGTTTTAACTCTTAGTTAATTAGTTTGACACTTACCATGGCACATTGTATTTTTATATTATATAGTTAATAAACTTACTATATACCTCCAAGAGACCCCAAAGTGGTCCATTAATGATACACCAATCATTATATAAGTCTTCTGGCCGATTTGTTGATTTTTAGGAATTAAATATCAATTAATAACATAATATTTGTTTTAAAAACTCTTTTATGTCAATTTTGACACTATGGGGTATTTTGTTTTCGATAAATTCATAACAACATTATAACTTCGAAACTAATTCATTTAATCAACTCTAACATGTAATATTAACCTATTAAATTCGTGTAATTCATTAAAAGGCTCAAATTATATTTATTTGGGTATTTATAATATCAATTATTTTAATATTTCATTAATAAGGTAATTACTGCATCATCATTGTGTCATAAATAAATTACATTATTTAATGTTTAAAAATTATAAATAAATACTATTATGTATTAAATATTTTTAGATTTATAATGAATATTTATAGTTGTAATTTCAATATATATAACCCTACGTAAAAATTGTTTCTCTAAAAGATATATGCTTATGTCTTTTTTATTTATTTTAACTTAATTAATATAAAGTGTCTTTATCACCAACAAGTGGCTCCATGGCGTCCCAAAATCCACACAAATATTCCCATGGTCGGAAATGTATCCTCCAATAAGGCCAGGACACGTTTTAGGGTAATTTATTGTTATTATAATATTATTTTTTAACCCTTATTTACCGGATTTACCCTTTAACCATGGTAAATAAATTATTTACCGAAATAATTATTCAAAATGTCTAAAAATTAAAATTACCTATTTACACAATTTGGACATCCTGATTCCAAATATGGAATCCATTTTTCCAAATTCAAAACACAGATGTGGCAGAAAATAATTTAAAATTAATTCCCGCTATCAAAACAAAACGCGTGTTTTTTAGATATAATAACTATCAAAAGATTGAAACTTGTTTATGTCCAGTTTAATTGTGAAAAAATTTCCAAAGACCAATATTGTATTAAATGGTAAAATTATATTATAAATATACTTTAAAACCACTCAAATTCAAAATTTATCACTATTAATTATTTCGATTAAAAAATTTGTTTTTAATTAAAATTTAGTAATTTTCACTATTCATCAAAATATGAAAATTATCCGAAAAGCACAAAAATTTCACCCTATGCTAATTTCGATATTCCGAATCCAAAAATGAAGTCAATTTTGAATGATTAAATTTATAAAATTTCAAAAAGTGGGTAGTACTATTCATAATGGCTAGTTTGATTGGTTGTGGTGTGTGTTGGAACTCAAAATTGCGTACAACACACACTACTATATTATTCAAAGTGAAGTGTATCATGGAAGCTTGTGGTGTTACATTCTCCCCTCCTTTAATAAATTGCGTCCTCTCAATTTGAAATTGTTTTAAAAAAATAAAAGGTTGAAAATAGAATGTATCTTTGTGGGAAAACCCTCCTCGGAAATTGGGTTAATAAAATTTAGTCTTAATAAGAGGAAAAGAGAAATGAAAGGATCACCACCAAATTATGATCTCAATTAAGAGAACATTGGTGGAAATTAGAGACACGTAATTGGAGAAAAAATGTAAATATTTATAGGGAGTGATTGAGGTCATCAATCACAAACAATTGTAGAATTGTGGGCCTCAAAGCCACCTATTTATGATGATTTAAAATACCACCAGTTCAACAAAATGTAAGGTATTAGGATAACACATTTTTTGTTTTAAGATCCCTTCCCTAAATATTAATAATTAATTTATCCATAAAATAGGTGGAAATATATATATATATATATATACATGACAAGTAGAGTTTCATCCTTCAACTAATTTCTACTACAAACTCATCTTTACCTCTAAAAGATTTAATATATATATATATTCTATTTATCTTAATCGTATATGAATCCAAAAATAATAAATTTATAAATCACATATCAGACCCTTTGAAAAAAATTCATTATTCAATCCAGGACATCACATGGGCTAGTGGTAGGTGATACACCCTTGTCGCCCTTCGGTTGTGGGTTCAAGTCTTGCGGCCTAGCGGGATGCTTGGTTTCCGCCCAACCCCCAGGTTGTACTTTTATAAAAATCCATAAAAAACCTTTCAAACCTAATCCCTTACAACCTTTATACTTATCCTAAATAATTCTGTAAACTCTCAGTCCAAAATTTATATGAAAGGTAAACATAATGTAGATCCTTTTTACCCCGTAATAGCATTTGAATACCTTGATCATGTATTCTTTTAAAACACTGAAACATCCTCAATTACCATAAAACCATATTGATTACATTCATGGTCCCTTATTCTTTATAGAATATTGGATAAACTTCATCCATCCAAAAATGTTGTAAACTCCAATAATGATGGAATATGTAAATATTTAATCAGTTTCAAGGTAGTCAAGAATATCCAATATAATTTACCCAAATCAACCCTATCTTATTCCAAAATATGTACCTCAATATTAGGACCATATTAAGGTTTATATTTCCTTCAACCATGTAATTTACAAAATGTTTGACTCACTGTACAGTCACTCTTCTTAGTACCATAAAATCTCAAATCTTCAATGAAATAGTACTGCAGTACAATCTTTATTTATTTCCAGTGCATCATTGATACAAAACTTCAATGAAATAATTAAAAAATAAAAACATAATAACACTAGTCATTCCTCTTCATCTGTGGTTGTATCATAACTTGATTATTATCCAAAAGCATCATTTGCGGCACTGTCTCATGATTTGGACATCAGTTTGCGTAGTGTCCAAACTCCTTTCATATAAAGCATTGTACATTTGAAAACTTTTTCTTTTGCTTGCAGTCACGTACTTGGTGTCCTTTTTCTCCACACATATAACATACTCCCATTCTCTTCAAAAATTTTCCAAGGTGATTCTTTCTACAGTTATCACATATGGGAAAATACTTCTTTACCTTATTTTCTTTATCTGTCTTTCTGTCTACCATCCTTTCCTTCTATGGCTTCCCTTCAATGCCATAAGACTCTGAGAATTATTTTCTTATCATATCAACGCATGATACTATTTATTAATATGATGATAATTCTTGGGAGACTATTTCCCTTCTAAATTCTGGCTTAAGATCATGAAAGATATGATCTTTCTTACTCTTTGGGTCATCTGTATTGCTGGAGTTCTCATTCCTTTTACTGGGTGCCATTTCTAAACAATGGAATAAAATAGATCAGTTTATGAATCAAAATAAATTATTCCATACTTAACATAAATTTAATAGTTTATGGATATAATACATAATCATAAAAATGATTTCTTTGAGGAAGTATATACTCATAAACCCTTCATAATGGTTCGTAAAGAAAATGAGAATTATCCTAAGCATATCCCCCAAGAGTGTCATAACCAAGAGTGAAGCAAGGCCTGTTGTCGTGCACCAATTCCCGTTCGAGTATAGCTCAAAGCGGTGTTTTCAGGTTTTACCCCTAGGTACATCTGTTCTAGAGCCGCCTCTACCTGCTCATATCCACACAGGGACGTATTGCTCGGAAAACTCTCAAAATCTTTACAAAATCAAAATTCTAGGATGTTATTCTCAACTAATCCTCAAAGTCTATCTTAGGGCTATGTGCTCTAATCAGAGTTTATCTAAATCTAGCTTCCATGGTTATTGATAAATTTTCTCTGATACCAACTGTAATTCCCCGACCCCAGTTGCCCAGAGTTGGTGCATTATCTTAATACCTTGGCATGATTACAAGAAATCATGTCCCGAAGAACCGACTAATTTAGCTGTCTTGGAAACACTAGAGACTTTCAAAAAGTTTACATTAAACCATAAAAATGAAAACTACAACAACATAGTCTCCATAGTCCACACTCATATCCCCACATACTTTCCCTGCAGGTCATTCATAAATTACTTCTTCACATCCGGGAAAAAATAAATCATTGAAAGGGGTGAGCTCAGATGCTCAGTAAGGATAACAATATAGTGGAGACTTTCATAAATAAAAATAAACATTTATGGCAATTTATAAGTAAAAAAAAGCCTTTCAAACTTCATCTTCATCATAATATGGCATGCATAAAATGAAATAATTCCATTTACTTATTCACATGGATATTCTACTAGTCGAATAATCCCATGCAATATCAATAACAACTTTCATAATGACGGAATGCATAATGCCAGACTATCATCACCATGTATCCAAGGCCTCGTGGCAGGACTACAAATAAGATTTTTTCAAGGCCTCATGCCAAGACACTAGTTTGTCTCATGAGACCTACTGATGTATTGAGGTGCTATAGCGGACTCCACCCGTTACTTATTAAGTCCAATGCATTTCTCATATGAACAGGTTTAAACATAACATAAACATTCGTATTAAAACTAGCATACGAAATGTCAATAATTTCACCATGAACCATGAATGGTATAAAAATAATACATCCACAGTCAAACATATCACAAAACCATCAATACAATATGGAATTTTTGTTTCATAATAAATCAACTTCAAAAGAAATTTTAAATCCATTAAAATATATTGACGTTGATGGAAATGATTTGTAAAACTCTTAGAGAGAAACACTCCTTTTTCATGAAAACATTTAAAAGTCACACAATTTGGAAAAGAATTTATTTAATGATGTTTTTAAATCAATGTTTCCCATACCACTTTGAAACTTTTTAAAGGAATTAATATTTTTAAAACATTCACATCCATATAAACAAATCCTTAAAAACCATTTTTGAAGACATGGACATTAATGAGAAAGATTTAGAAGAATAAATATTTTAAACATTTGAATGGATGTTTTAGTAAAAGTCCCTTAAAATAATCCCTTTGAAAACTATTTCATAAAACATGTACATGGATAATAAATATGTCCTAGTAGATACTTACGTAAAAACAACCTCGGATAATAAAGAGATCGTGAAATTAACCCTTACAAATTTGGTAACATACGAAACATACACCCCATGAAAGAGGTATCATACAATGAATATTTAAATAAACATAAATTAAAGTGTATTACACAAATAATACAATTATGGGCAGTACATACACCACACAAAAGGTAATAGTTACAATATGGCATGAATCTCACTGGAATAAGGAGTGAGATGAACACCCCTTACCTGGAACTTTTCCTTAGTCGATGGTATGTTAACATCCTGTATAACAGTTAAAACATTTTTATTAAATTATAAAAGATCCATATATATAATTATGATATCATATATGATCTTCTAATAATTATTTGTTAATAATATTTTAGTATTATCGTCGTTTCAGGTGTTAACTTACTCATTTTCTTTTATATGTTTTGTTACATAAGTCATGTTTTTTATGGATAGGTTATTTCTTATTAATATCCAGAATGATATAAAGTTCTTAAACATTACTTTTAATCATAAAATGAGAATTATTCTTGAATTTATATGATGGGGAATGAATCTCATCGCGTTCGTAGAGACGGTAATCCGTACGTACGCACAAACGCTACTTCCATTTCATTTTTCATTTTAAAAGGAATCAAAACGAAATGATAAATAGGTATATAATTATTCCATTATAATATAATATCTTATAAGTGTTACTTAAGTTCATTAACACCATCCTTTATGCGTTCCATGTATGGTATGAACGAGTCATATCACTTTGAGGGGCGGTAGTCCGCACTTCCTCAAATGAAATTATCATATATATATACAACATGAAAAGAATAATGGTATGATATAAAATGGAATTACAGAAGCTTATATATAAAATAAAAATCATAAAAATCATATTTAATTATATTTCTATCATAATGGCCACCATGAGAGGTGGTAGGAGATAATTGAACAATCATCGCTTAGTGAGGCGTTTGGTTGCCATCCACAGAAACATTATGTTCTTAATCCATTAGATGGATGTGTGTGTAAGAGTAGTTCTAATACTTATAATAACAATATCATAGTATATTTATGTTACTGTTTTTGTTACAAAAAAATAATATTAAGATTTTAGGGGTTGGAGAAGTAAAATAAAAGAAAAGAAGTTAAGAGAAATCGTTACCTTTAATTTGGGTAACTCCCTTTGGTTTGAACCAAAAAAGACTCTTGAAGTGTCTTTTGCCTAAGGTAAGGCTTCTAAGAGGAGTAGATGGATGTAGGGAGATTAATTGGGTAGAGGTTTGACGAGCCAAAAGGCTTGAGAGGTGTGAGTAATTGGTTATAAGTGGTGTCCTTTTATAAGGGGGAGGATGGCCTCTTTAGGATAATCTAGAAATTTTATTTTATAATAAATTCATATTCGGTTTCTAATGGCTCAAAAGTGGATTATTTAAAAGTTAAGGTGGGGATGGGTCGAAAACCACTCAAAAAATAGAATTTAGACAGGTTTGGGTCATTATATGAACCTTTTCGTTTATTTTTAACTCCTAGTTAATTAGTTTGACACTTACCATGTCACTTTGTATTTTTATATTATATTGTTAATAAACTTACTATATACCTCCAAGAAACCCCAAAGTGGTCCATTAATGATACAAAAATCATGATATAAGTCCTTTGGCCGAACCTTTGATTTTTAAGAATTAAATATCAATTTATAATATAATATTTGTTTTAAAAACACTTTTATGTCAATTTTGACACTATTGGGTATTTTATTTTTGATAAATTCGTAACAGAATTATTACATCGAACCAAATTCATTTAATCAACTCTAACATGTCATATTAACCTATGAAATTCTTGTAATTCATTAATAGGCTCAAATTATATTTATTTGGGTATTTATAATATCAATTATTTTAATATTTCGTTAATAAGGTAATTACTGCATCATCATTGTGTTATAAATAAATTACATTAATTAATGTCTAAAAATTATAAATAAAGAACCTTTATGTAGTAAATATTTTTATATTTCTAATGAATATTTATAGACAAAATTTCAACATATATAACCCTATGTAAAAATTGTTTTTCTAAAATATATATGCTTATGTATTTTTTATTTATTTTAACTTAATTAATATAATGTTTCTTTATCACCAACAAGGGGCTACATGGGGTCCCAAAATCGACCCAAATATTCCCATGGTCGGATAGTTATCCACTAATAAGGTTAAGACACATTTTACGGTAATTTATTGTTATTATAATATTATTTTTTAACCCTTATTTACCAGATTTACCCTTTAACCATGGAAAATAAAATATTTACTGAAGCAATTATTCAAAATTTCTAAAAATAAAAGTTACATATTTACAAAATATGGACATCCTGATTCCAAATATGGAATCCATTTTTCCAAATTCAAAACACAGAAGTGGAAGAAATTAATTTAAAATCAGCTCGTGCTATCAAAACAAAAAGCGTGTTTTTAAGATATAATAACTATCAAAAGATTAAAACTTGTTTATGTCCGGTTTAATTTGGAAAAAATTTCCAACAACCAACATTGTATTAAATGGTAAAAATATATTCTAAATATACTTTAAAACCACTCAAATTCATAATTTTTTACTATTATTTATTTCGATTAAAAAAGTTGTTTTTAATTAAAATTTAGTAATTTTCACTATTCATCAAAATATGAAAATTATCCGAAAAGCACAAAAATTTCACCCTAAGCTAATTTTGATATTATGAATCCAAAAATGAATTCCATTTTGAATGATAAAATTTATAAAATTTCAAAATGTGGGTGCTACTATTCATAACGGCTAGTTTGATTGGTTGTGGTGTGTTTTAGAACTCGAAGTTGCGTACAACACACACTACTGTATTATTCAAAGTGAAGCGTATCGTGGAAGCCTGGGGTGTTACATAATGTATCTCCATTTCTATATATTTTCAAGGGTAAGAATTAAAAAAATTCAAAAATCATAAGAAGAAGAAAGTACAACAGTCACTCAAGGTGAAATCATATCAAATGTAACAGCAAATAACATAAGAAACAATTCCTAACCCTAGAAACTTGGTAATTTCCTATAAGTAGGGTTATCAGTCCCAATAACGACTATAAACCTAGCACCGGAACATTCCTAGTATCTTTTATATCAACCTAAAATAGAAATAAAAATGAAAAGGTTACCCTCTGGTTCCACTTTGTAATGTCATGACCCGACTGACCATAAAACAGGTAGCTGGACCAGTGGGTTGTATGGCCGCAAGCGCTTCTCTCCGTATGTCAGGGGCTTTTGACTAGTAGTGAGGGTCTCAAAAGGTGACAATTGGAAGACTATACCATCATATTAGAGTTAAATAGTGGTATAATAGAATATATATATATATAACATAAATAAAAATAGTATATAGAAATATATAAATAGAATTGTAAGATAGATAATAAAAATTTAGTACACTTGTCCAATTCAAGTTTATACAATATATATGGGTCTTTTCATTGAATTTAAAGAAGTAAAAAATAATTCATTCTTTTCGTTATAGAGAAATACATGACTCAAATCAAGGAAAACACTGAAAATTTATTAAGGTAGTGTGCATGAGCATCCAAATAGTTGGCTCAGTCCTCAGCTCCTATCCCTAGGTACTAGCATACAACAGAAAGAAAGATCCAAGGCCATAAAAACATGAAATATATACTCGGATACCCTAGGGAAATGGAGGTCCAAGTAGGGTGTGAGATATAGATCTTAGTAGGTCAGAACCACATGTGTCTAGCCCAACCCTGATAGTGTAATAGGAATTTAACAATTTGTAGGTATGAAGTGTTAATTATAGAATTAAATAAACAAACAACACCCCACCATGTTCATAAGGGACAATTGATGGTGATACCTTATTTACCCCAAGGATTGTGTGTCTAATCAGGTAACTATATATATATATATATTTATATTTATAGAAACATATATATGTATATATATATATTTATTTATTTATACCATAGATGATGTGGGGTAAGCATTCCTCCCACCCATAAATAGAAGATAACTAGAATGACGTAAGCATGCCTCTTGTCTATAGATGTTTATACATGCATAGTTAAGAATTCCTACCATCAATAATAAAAGATAACAGTTCATTATGTGGAATGAACATGTGAACACTTTTAATATTGGAATTGGGTAAAATGCCTCTTATCCTTAGAAGATAATAGTTTATTATGTGGAATCAACATGTGAACACTTGTAATATAGGCATGGGGTAAAACTCCCTCTCATCCTTCAAAGATAATAGTTCATTATGGGTCATCAGAATGTGCACAGTTTCAAAAAATGAATGGGATAATACTGCCTCCCATCCTTATTCATGTATAATCATTGATATAACTACAATATAATGAAAAAGGAAGTACATGTTATGTATTTAAAATAGTCATACAACATTATATATTAGCAACCACATTATAAATTGTACTTAATGAAATCCATCTCATGTATTTTAATTAAACAAAAATCATGGCAGCGTCACATTAATTCAATATATGAGGAAACTGCCTCAACTGTATGTCATCATCCATGTTCTATTTCCATTTTCAGGAATGTGACTTCATGTAAACCCTTTAATAAAGGGAAAGAATATCATTAGGGATAAAACATTTATTCAAAACATTCCATGTTGTGTGAGTAACCCCACTCAATGTCATCTCAGTCAATTTTTTTAAACATGGAAAATTGGTTTAAGAGTCAAGTATCGAAGCCATTCCATAAGAGTGGCACTGAATCATTTAGACCATCCAATCCAAAGTAAATCACCTTAACCAAATAAAGGACTCGACAAAGTCATGGAAATACAATGTAAAATCCTAAGGACCATGTTCAAGGAAGGGGGTCAGGGAAAAAAACACAATTACCCACTTGGGTAATTCCAATTCTAAGCGGACCACACACCCATGGGGTGTCTAGGTCTCATCAAAAGACACATGTGGCAAGGATTTAATTATTTTAGGAGGTATGCAATTCAGTTTATAAAATATAATAAATCACTAAACATTTCACTACCAACCAAGGTAGCTGCATAAAGTAAACATCAATGCAATAATGCCTAGCAAGCTAAATGAACATAACTACCACTGTGGGTTTTCATAGACAGCGCACCTCCATTGGATGAATTTTATTAGAAAACCATGAATTTTTTATCAATAAAAACATTTATCATAACTATGAAATTATTAATTAAATTCAAATTAATATAAAAAAGAGGAATTAAGAAGGCAGGTAAAAGAAAATTTAAGGCATTCTTTAATTAAATAGGCTTGGAAATAGACCTTAACTCAATGTGGAACCAAACAGATCATTGGACTCTTAGTGATTTCTAACTAGAAGATGAAACTCCCCCAATTAGAATATGCTTCTTCACATACATATAAAGACACCTAAACCCTATGAATATATTCGTATGGCCCATGAACATGTGCAAGGGGATCATTACATATATGATTATATGCATACACCCATCTCCAATCACCTACGATTGCATTTTCATATATATATATATATATACACATAGGCACACCTAGCCCCATACCTGTATATTCAATGAAATTGATTAATATACACATAATGGGGAAAACTGCACATATAAATATATATACACATACCTATACACACGCAAGCGAGTCCCATTAGACCCGACTACTCGAAATCACAATGGAGTGACCAAAACAATACAATATTATTAATATGAACCATAAAATAATTAAATATCCTAATTTAGACGGTTTGAAACCAAGAAACATGATTTAAACCTCACCTCGGATAGCATAGACCTATTGGAACAAGCTAATCCACTTAACCTTCAGTAGTGGTTGTCAGAACACGGACCCATGGGTCCCAATAGACCATTCACACAACCCTAGAAGAAAATAAAACTAAAATCGGGTCAACCTTCCAAAAAATATATTTGGAAAAGCTACACTAGGTACTGGATAGGCCGAAAATGTCTAGAATAATGGCTGATAAGGGAGAGATGACCATAAATTGGTGGATCAGACAAGAAACAGGAAGAAATACATCCAAAAATCAAGATCAAAGGAGGTTCCATGGATGGGGTGTCAAGAATTGGAGTGGAGAACCCCTTGGTGGGATGTTTCATGTGGGTCGATCATAAGGGGTGAGGGTAAGATTGTTATTATGTTTTATTTTTTAATTTTAATTTAATTAAAATAAGAGCCAATTTTTGAAATAGGTCTCGACACACGGTTTGGGCCACACAGTTTAGCAAATAGTGCGCCAACCCTGTGTCTTCTACTAGGAACTCTAGGCACTCTTCACGGGTTTGGTGTGTGGTTTGGAAAACCATTCACAACTCGTGGCCACTACCATTGTACCCTTTGAGAAAGGCTATATGGTTTTCTCCAGTTGGTCACACAGTTTTAAACAATCCTTGGGCCCTCTACAGTTCTTCTAAATATGATGTTTTTAGATCTAGGGGTCTTGAAACTCTTTGAGCCACCCAATATACATAGCGAGCCTTCTCAAAGTCCTGATACATCACATAAATGTGTTCCAACTCTTTGAATTCAATTTCAACACATTATTTTTAAAAATTACCCATTCAGTAACTGAAAAAGTTTTATTTCCTCTTGATTTTTATCCGATTTAAAACATGGATCGGTACATACATAAATATAACTTGGAGGAAACATAGTAAATAACAATCTGAATCTATCCAAAATTTATTATACCTTTATTCATTTTACCCTGGTGACAAATTGAACACATGACTTATCATATACTTTTATGACATGCTCTATCAATTTAATTATTACACAAATGACATGAGTTTTTTGTAACATGCCACAATTCTATGTACGTTGATTAATATCTTCCATACGACTCCCAGATGATATGAAGATTAAAACATTAAATAGAAATTATATATATATATATATATATATATATATATATATATATATTAAAACACATCACATGGAATTCCCTATAAACTTAATTACCACATTCAAGAACATGTTGAAATTTTTAAATATTATAATAAATCAATTTTAATTCTATGTAATTTGGTATAATTACATGATGTGTATAGGTGAGGTACATGACTTGTATGTCTCTCACCGTCTATCAGAGGCACAAGCCTTGGGACTTAAGATGTAAACTATGCCTCAAAAAATTGAATTACATGGAGTGAATTTAGTACTACATGGTGTGTGGTCTCCAAGTTACGTAATCTCTAGTTAGGTAGGAAGAGTATGGAAATACATGACCCATCTGTGACTTAAAAGAACTATATTCTAGGTACATGAGCTACATGGTGTATACTCCTGGTGATAGTGCACTACGCTGGCCCAGTCAAAACATGGTGTAAGAAATTCAATGCATCACATTTAATCAATTCACATCGATTAAATTAATTCTAAATTAATTCTCGGTGCATTTAATACAAGTACACGTTGTGTAATTCTAATCACATGGTGTGTACTCCTATGTTATCTAGCTAAAATACTTATCTCCTTCGGATGAGACATTTAATTTTATTTGATTCATAAATGTATTAATTTTTATTAGATTCAATATAAATTATAGAGGAAGAACTAGATCTCACAATTCAAATAACAACAATGATTAAACATGAAATGACATCTAAATGAGAAACATGTAAATCAATAAAATATATTTATGTAATTATGAATAATTATGTGACACCTCTCATACCACATGAAGGTTACGGGTTCAATGAAAGAATGTGATGCATGGAGCTCAAATTTTTTTCAATGATCTATGATTAATCCAAGATCTACATGATTATAAATTCCATGATAAATGGAATTTAATCAAAGAAAGAAGTAAATATATAAAATTAATAAACCATAGCAAGGATCATCACATATTATAGATAGTTAATTTAATAAATTAAATAGTTACCTTACCTGAGCTCTTTATTCATTAATAGATCTGAAAATAGATCTACTTTTTATGGGTGTTTTGTTTTAGTAATCAAGAGCATGTTCCCTCTATCGGTGATCCACACAGGTTCCAATAAGATTCAAACTTCACTATAGGAATCATTAAGTTCTATCACAAAAGATCCTATGGCTTGCATATTTCTTCTTTTATTACCTTGAGAATCACTTCCAAATTTTTCTCCTTGATCTCTCTTGACATGCTAGTAGGAGGTGGTGGAAGATCACTCTCTATTCATGGGAGAGTTCTTGGATAATGGACCTATCTATATCTTGGGAGGATTCTCAATTTTTTTTGTAAAGAATAATAAAAAATGAATTTCCTCTCTAATAAAATAAAATAATTGGTTTTTTATAATTCTATGGTTTGATATAAATAATTTCAGAAGTGATCCTTGTTATTTATTTAATCCCATGATGAACACCATGTCTATAATAATAATAATAATAATATTTATCGACATATACTTAACATGAAAATTAAAAATAAATATTATATATTTATATAATATTTAGTATATATTATTTCTCATTGAACTATTAAACATGGTCCACCATTCTTACACAATATTTAGAAGGTCATAAGTAATGACTATAAAATTTTAAAATAAATATCACTACATTATTATCTAATAAATTAGTAAATATTATATTCACTAAATAGAAAATAAATATTTTTTTAATATTTCACACACATGATATTCTCTTGAATAAATTTTGATGGAAGACTAGTGATCAAGAAAATATGAATAATTATTAAGCCAGAACCATAGATAATATTTATTAAACTTGTTAAAAAGTAAAAAATAATATATTATTTAACTAATATTTTGGATACACTTAGTTTGGGACCCTCTAGGAATCTTTCTCAGTTGCATTAGGTGATGCAATCTAAAGTCCAGGGTTAGTGTCTAGCAACATTGTAACGACCCAAACATTTATTAGTGAAAATTTGTCTTTATCTAATTAAATGTCTTATTATGGTTATATAAAATGTGAACGTCATTGGTTTTATGTTTCTGGATTTTAGAATACCCTTATGATTTTTTACTACTGCTAATATAGCTGTTGAACAATGATCACATGATTAATATAATTATAGGGCATTAAAAATCCAATTTACTCAGAAAAAGGAAGCGATGGCCTCATCCAGTAGACTTGCCCAGTACGAATCCCATTTATTAGATCTTTGATGGGATTTGGCATCACTGGGCTTCTCTCTTGACCAAGGCCAAGCCGAGATTGAACATGTAAAGCCTGAGCAGAACCGACTATGGGAGAAGTGGATGTTTATAGAGATTACCACCTGAGTGATGTTATCCGAGCTGCCCCAAGAGTCTATTACCATCGCACACCTTACCCTTTAGTCTTATACGGGTGTTATAAGGTTTTATATAACAAAAAACTAGCACTATGACTATGTACATTATTTTTTTATAAATACTGTGCATTCCTTTTATTATTGTTACTTTGTAAATAGTTTTTAAAGCACAAATAGTATTTTAGTTAACATTCAACTAAGAAATCTATTTTGATGAATTATTATATTTTTTAATTAAATAAAATTTTAATAAAATTTTATTATTAAATTACTTGTTATTAAATATAAATGATCATATAATTTTATGAATACAATTTTAATTTTTATTAAGGTTTGAAAACTATTTTTGTCAAAACCCATGAATTTTCAGTAAATGTCAGTTTTACATTAAAAGTAAAAATTCAAATATTTATGAAATTATTTAGATAAATGAGTATTATATTTGGAATCATGATGTCAAAATTATCCAATGGTGAATTTTTCATAATTTTTTGAGACAGTCGAATTTTTTGGTAAAAATTAAATGCCATTTAAATATATAATGATTTTTAATGACATCATAATGACCCAATAGTGATTTAATAAAATTCTATTAACATTATGTTAGAAACATATATGTTTTATCATTAAAATAATGTTATTTTATATTAGTTTGAATTATTTTACACAGATTCTGTGGTCCCTCCATTATAAAACATTTTTTATTTTTAAATTGTTTTCCATAAGAATGTGACTCACCTCCACATAATAAAACCTATTATTTTAAGAATTTCTTCCAATGGAAATATAAAATATTTCTTTACACTCCCATTTGGAAAAAACCATGAGAAAAAACCATGGGCTGGTT
Source organism: Viscum album (assembly GCA_963277665.1). Taxonomy (NCBI): domain Eukaryota; kingdom Viridiplantae; phylum Streptophyta; class Magnoliopsida; order Santalales; family Viscaceae; genus Viscum; species Viscum album. The sequence goes on along the minus strand of OY728126.1, from coordinate 792,752,241 downwards.
TGTGGTATTGAATAATTTAATGTGTGGTGACCCAACCCTAAATAATAAAGCATTCTCTCTCCTTTCTTATATAAACCCACACAAGCTCCCACATCCTCTTCAATAAAGGCCTTTAGAGTTAATCCAAACCCTGCCCTACTATCTCTAGAATCATCCGAAGGTGCCCAAAGCTCCCAAGAAGCTTCTCTCAAGCCTCTCCCAAGCCTTTGGGATCACACTTCAAAGTAGGGGATTTCTTCCTTTGTCATTTTGTCCAATTTTCTTTAAGTTGTTATGCCCTTTTATTTTAAATTAAAAATGGTGGGTTATGATTTATTTCCTCCCCCATATTTCCATATTTATTTTTTTATGATGGGAGACCCCTTTATATGTCATTAATTCTGCCCATGTACACCTATTACCATGCAGAAATTTCATGAGGGATTTCTCTCTCCACTTTTATATCCAAGAAATTCTCTTGTATTATGCATATAAATTACATTACTTTTGTTGGGACATGTATCTATATGACCCATTAATGTAAATTTCTTGTAAATATTATGATAAAACACTTTATCTCTCATAATAATTTTTTTATGAGTTCTTATGTCATGTTGTTACGCTGCCAAAATTGCACCACAATTTTCCAAGGAAAAATCATTGTGTAGTGAATACCATGCCCATTTCACTATCAAGGGTATTCACCTCTATGAACATTTACTTATTGACTATATAGTTTAATTTATTAATTCCACATTCCTTTATCATGGAATAAATGATGATGTTTTATGTATCCATGTTTTATGATCCACACGACACACTTATGCATGAAGTGAAATGTTTACGAAGGGTGCACCATGATAGCACTCCAATGCATTGCGTAAAGTATAGTATCATGATACGTCATCTTAGATGGGTGTATAATTAGGCTAATTCAATTTAAAATAGGTTTTACTCATTCTTCATGTGTAATGAGGGTTTACTCATGCTCTATATGCAATTAGCCTTGGCTCATGGTAATTCCATGTTAAGTGTTGTTGCCACATTTCCTTGTTATGATTATCATGATTTATCATGCCTTTATGTTCATGTTTCTCTTGTTATCCATTGATATGACTATTTTGTAACATTTACTTTATTACTCATGTTATTCCATGTTTATTCCCTTACTGGTCTTTATTTCTCACACTTTTCTTAGGCATGTCATCATTTCATGCAATGTTAAGTATGAGGGAATGCAGTGGTCATGTAGAAAATTTTTTCAATCAAGATGTTGTGTGTTTTATGTTATAAGATATTATTTAATTTCCCTAAGACCCAAATACACTAGACCTTCTGATCTTCTATGTTGTATCAAGTGATGATTTTATGTAATAAATCTTGTTTAAGTGTGTAACAAAATTCAGGGTCTTTATAGTTGGTATTAGGGGATAGGTTAAGTTAATTTTTGGATTAAGATTAGATAACCCTAGAGAAGACTTAGAAACTATAATAAGTTTAATGAAAAACATACCTAAGTATTGTTAAGTATTGGGTATGTGGTTTATCAAGAAAATTCATCCCTGTCTGGATACGAGCAGGTAGAGGAGGTTCTCGCACAGATGGATCCTAGGGGTAAAACACGAAAAAAATGCTTTGAGCTAGACTCGAATGAGAATTGGTACACGAAAACAGGCCTTGTTGCACTCTTAGTTACAACACTCCCGAAGGATATTCATTGGTAAATTCATAAGCTTTGTACAAACCCTTGTTAAGGGAATAAAAAAAAATTCCCTACAAATATATGATAGAAAGTATATCATGGATAACATAGATGGAAGCCTATGGGTTCATATGTTAAGGAAATAAAAGTTATTTACAAATCATCAATCTTTTCCTTGGATTACCCATTATGTGTTACTTCTATCTTTCCTTTTATTCCAGCCAATTTCCGGTAATAGGAAGACTCTAGTTAACAACTGATGTGAAGATCAATGTGATGACTGTTCAAATGAGTTGCCCAATCTGATGGGAGCAGGAATCACGAACATTGTCATGCTTCTCTCTTAGTTAACTAAAGATTTAAATAGAAACATGGGTCAAGAGGAACCTTCAACCCCACCCCCCCCGAATAATGAATAATTCACTATTGAGAGCTTCATAAGACAAAGGCCTCTTACTTTTAATGGATCGTCTGATCCTTCAAGCACCGGACAATGGATTAAGTCTATTGAAATGATCTTATCCATCCTTAAATGTTCCAAACAAGAGAAGGTTATTCTGGATACTTATCATATGGAAGGTGGAGCCGATCAATGGTGGATGTTGATCAAAAAATATGAATCTTGAGGTAGAGATCGAGGTGTTGGAATGGAAGGATTCCCGAAAGATGTTTTTTGATAAATATTCTATGTGCACCCTCCGACTTAAGACGAAAAGAGTCTTCCTTGCCCTCAATAAAAAAAAGATGATGAATCTGTCGGAGTGTACGAGGAAAAATTCACAAGGATTTCACAATACGCCTTCAGCTTTGTTATTACCCCAAAATGCAAGGTTTACTTCTTCTTTGGTGGGAAGAAACCTAGCCTACGGAAAGCATTGGTGATCCGTGACGTTGACAGCTATGAAGAAACTGTTTGATGTGCCCTCAAGGTCAAAATGGAGATCAGAGAATTTTAGGGGTATCTTGGGGATAATAAGCGTAAGGAAGACTTTAATGATAGTGGTGTGATGTATAAATCCAACGGTTCTAAGAAGATTCAACACCCCTCTTGCCAATGGTGTGGAAATAAGCACCCCAAAAATTGCCTGAAGGGGACAAGGAAATGCTTTAGGTATGGGAGAGAAGTGCACCTAGCTGTGAATTGCCAAACAAAACCCGCACCTATAACAGAGAAGAGGAAGGCTCTGTTTGAAACCCAAGGCATTGTTCATTGCTACAACTGTAAAGAATCAGGTTGTCTTGCAAATTAGTTCCCTATGCCAAGGGTTCTCGAAGGCAACCAAAAACCTCCAAGGATTTAAGGGAGAGAAGTTTCCATCACTACTACCGAAGTGAACCCCGACAACGAAGTGGTGACAGGTACACTAGTTATTCATTCATGAATAGTTAATGTAATTTTTGATTCAAGTTCTATTCATTCTTTTATATCTCAAAAGATTAGCAGAACAATCCCAGCACCAACAAAAATCATGGAAGTAAATATGTCAGTGAGTATGAAAAATGGGGAAATCATTGCATCCCATGAATATAACTCCCCCTATCATAATCTATGGATTGAATTTCCCGGTGAACCTCTTCATACTCCCTCTGGTGGAATTTGATGAAATTCTTAGCATGGATTGGATTTCCTTATATAAAGCCAACATAAATTTCTGTGAGAGGAAAATCACTCTCCATGTGGAGAATCGACCCCCCATTCTATACAAGTGCAAGGAGGATGATGAATCTTCTTTAGATCCATCATCTCAAGCGTGGATATTACAGCCCTATGAGTACGCGTATCTGGATAAGATGATTGAGTGAAAGGAGGAAACCATCCTTGAAGGCATGCCTATTGTGATGGAATTTTAGTAAGTGTTTCCTGATGAATTTCCTTGTCTTCCTCCTAAAAGAGATGTTGAAATCTCAATTGATCTTATACCTGGGGTGTTGCCAATATCCAAGAATCCATATAGAATGGCTGTTTTAGAGCCTGAGGAGCTGAAGAAACAACTATAGGAGAATATATATAAAGGTTTTATACGCCCAAGTGCTTCACCATGGGGTGAACCAGTCCATTTCCTCAAGAAGAATGATGGGTCAATCCACCTTTGCATTGATTATCGTGAGCTTACGAAAATCACAATAAAGAACAATTACCCTCTGAAACAAATTGATGACTTGTTCGATTAGCTGCGTGGAGCACAATACTTCTCGAAGATGGATTTGCGGCCGTGATATTATCAGGTTAGGGTGAAGAAGAAGATACCCCCAAGAATGTTTTTGTATATGATACAAGTGATATGAATTCATACTAATGCCTTTTAGACACACTAATGCACCAGAAATCTGCATGGACATGATAAATAGAGTCTTTAGGGATTAGCTCCACAAATTTGAGGTAGTAATTAAAGATGATATTCTGATATACTCCAAAACCAAGGAGGATAATGAGAAGAATATAAGAACTATACTAGAGACCTTGTGGAAGGAGAATCATTATGCGAAGTATACCAAGTGTGAGTTTTGGTTGAAGGAGGTCTCATTATTGGGTCATATCATCACAAGAAATGGGATATCTATGGATCCCTCCAAAACAGATGCAATTGATGGATGGCCAAGGCCAACATTGGTAACAGATATCCGTAGCATCTTGGGGTTAGTTGGATATTATCGACGATTTGTGAGAAATTGTTCACGATTGGCCAACCCTCTCACCAAGCTAACTCAGAAGGGAGTAATGTTTTCTTGGAGTGATGAATGCGAAAAAAGATTCAAGGAGTTAAAAAGAAGGCTTATCACTGCACCCATGATCACATAACCCAAAAGTGGAGAAATTTTTGTGGTATTCAGTGATGCTTGGTAGACAGATTTGGGATGTGTGTTGATCACAGATGAAAAATTCATTGCCTATGCTTCAAGGAAATTGAATGTTCATGAGAGAATTATCCAACACATGATTTTGAGTTGGCTATGGTGATATTTTCTTTAAAAAAATGGTGGCATTATCTCTTTGGGGAGAAGTGTGAAATATATACGGACCACAAAATCCTCATGTATATATTCACATAGAAAGAGTTGAACATGCGCCAATGAAGATGGTTAGAGCTGATCAAATACTATGATAGCTCAATCTATTACCACCCTAGGAAAGATAATAAGGTGGAATATGCTCTAAATAGAAAGGAACCAACAATTCTATCATTGATGAGAATTGATAAGGACCCAGTCATCTTATATTTTACGAAGATGAACATGGGAATTATAAAGAAGGGAACAACATCAATCCATTCAAAAATGATTTCTCAACCGTCTCTTTTGGAAAGGATAAAGGATTCTCAAAATGATGATGTGTTTATTCAGAATAGAGCATAGGCTATCAAAAAAACGGAAATCCTCAGAGTTAAATATTAATGAAGAAGGAATTGTGAGATTTGGGAAAATACTATGTGTTCCATCATGTCCGCAGTTGAAGAATGAAATTTTGGATGACACACATAGTTAAAATTTCTATTTACACCTAGGAAACACAAAGATGTATCGAGATCTCATAGAGAATTATTTGTGGGATAATATGAAGAAGGAGATCACTGAGTATACATCAAAGTGCCTGGTGTATCAGCAAGTGAAGGCAGAGAGGCAGAATTATAATGGGAAGATGAAACCATTTCCCATACCAGCATGGAATAGGGTAAACATCACCATGGAATTTGTCACCAGACTTCTGAAAACATCCAAAGGCAAAAATGCAATCTGAGTTGTTGTGGATCATCTTACAATGTCTACATAATTCATTTCAACTCAAGAGGATTTATCATTGGATCAACTGGAACATATATATATTAGGGAACTGGTAAGGCTTCTTGGAGTACCACTATCTATTGTATCTGATCGAGATCCAAGATTCACCACTATGTTTTTTAAGAGTCTTCAACATTATCTTGATACTAAGTTGAACTTCAGTACTAATTATCATCCTTAAACAGATGGCCAATCTGAGCGGACTATCCAAACACTTGAGGACATGTTGAGAGGGTGTTCTATGGAATTCAAAGGATGGTGGGACCAACATATTTCACTGTTTGAATTCTCCTATAATAATAATTTCTACTTGAGCATCCGAATGGCACCTTGTAAGGCCCTATGTGGGAAGAGGTGCTGAACACAGACATGTTGTGATGAAGTCGGTGAGCATAAGTTGCTAGGACCCGAAATGATCGATGAGACCTTAAGATTAAAGTTGGAGAAATCTTATTTCTATGAATATCTCCATGGAATAAGGTCATGAGGTTTGGAATGAAAGGGTAGATAATTTCTAGGTACATTGGCCCCTTTGAGATTCTGGATCGGGTTGTGGATGTGGCATATTGACTAGCACTTCCACCCACAATGTCCAAAGTACATGATGTCTTTCACGTATCCCAATTAAAGAAGTACATACTAGACTTTTCACATGTACTCGCTTCAAGGGTAGTAAAACTAGAGGATGATCTTTATTATGAGGAGAAACCAGTGAATATCTTAGATCGTAGAGAAAAATTTCTACAAAATAAAACAATTCCCCTCGTCAAGGTGATGTGGTTAAACCACATATTTGAAGAAGCAACATGGGAATCAGAAGAAGTGATAAAGCACTGCCACCCACATCTGATTTAGAGTGGGAAAAAAAATTTCCAGGGTGAAATTTAATAAGGGGGGAGATTGTAACGACCCAAACATTCATTAATGAAAATTCCTGTTGATCTAATTAAATGTCTTATTATGGTTATATAAAATATTAACTTTATTGGTTTTATGTTTCTAGATTTCAAAATACCATTTGTAATTGTGACAGTTGATAACATAGCTATTGAACCGTGATCACATGATTAGAATAAATATAGAGCTTTAACAAATCCAATTTACACAGACAAAGGAAGCAATGGCCTCATCCAATATACTTTCCCCATACGAAGCCAATTTGTCGGAGCTCAGAAAGGAGGTGGTGTCATTGGGATTTTCTCTTGACCAAGCCCAAGCTGATATTGAACACGTTAAGCTTGAGCAGAATTGACTTCCAGAGAAGTGGAAGTTAATAGAGATTACCAACCGAGTTATGTTATCCAAGCCACCCCAATAGTCTGTCACCATCGCACACCATACCCTTCGGTCTTATATGGGTTTTATAAGGGGTTATGTAACAAGACCCTAGAACTCTAACTATGTACATTATTTTTGTATAAATAATGTGCATTCATTTTATTATTGTTACATTGTAAATATTTTTTAAAGAACAAATAGTATTTTTAGTTAACATTCAACAAAAAAATATATTTTGATGAATTAATGGATTTTCAAATAAATAATATTTTAATAAAATATTATTAATAATTTAGTTTTTATTAAATATAAATGATCATATAATTTTATGAATTCAATTGTAATTTTCATTGAGGTTAGAAAACTGTTTTTGTCAAAACCCATGAATTTTCAAGAAATGTCGGTTTTTATTTTAAATGTTAAAAATCACTATTTATAAAATTACTTAGATAAAATTAATATTATTTTTGGAATCAAGATATAGAAATTATCCAATGGTTAATTTTTCATAATTTTTTGAGATAGTCGAATTTTTTGGTAAAAATGAAATACTGTTTAAATATATAATGTGTTTTATAAGATCATAATGACCCAATCATGAAGTAATAAAATAATATAAACCTTATGTTTGGTAAATATATGGTTTATAATTAATATAATTTGATTCATTTTACAATGCTTTTTTGGACCCTCCATTATGAACCATTTTTTCTTTTCAAATTTTTTTCCTTGAGAGTGTAACTCACCTCCAAATAAGAAACATTAGATTTTTAAAAAGTTCAGCCACTTAACTTATAATATATTTTTTTCCAATCCCCTTTGGAAAAAACCATGGGCAAAAACCATGGGATGGTTTTAGGTATTGATTAGTTTAATGTGTGGTGACCCAAACCTAAATAATAAAGAAGTCTTTCTTTTTTCCTATATAAACCCAACCAATCTCCCACTTCCTCTTCACTCAATGCCTTTGGAGTTCGTCCAAAACCTGACCTCATCATTCTATAATACTCTCAAGGTTCCCCAAGCTCCCAATAATACTCTCTAAAGCCTATCCCAGTCCTTTTTGATCACACTTCCAAGTAAGGTATTTCTTTCTTTCTCATTTTTTCCAATTTTCTTTAAGTTGGTATTCCCTTTTGTTTTCAATTAAAAATGTTGGGGAATGATTTCAAACCTCCTCAATACTTCCCTATTTATATTTGGATGATGGTAGAACCCTTTCTCTCTCATTAATTCTACCCATGTACACCCGTTACCATCCCGCAATTCTGTAAGGGATTTCTCTCTTCTCTTTTACATCCAAGTAATTCTGCTGTATCATGCATCTAAATTCCATTACATTGGTTGGGACGTGTATCTATATGATCCCTTACTATAAATTTCATGTAAATATAATGAGACACCCCTTTCTCTCTCATCATCCTTTTTTATGAGTTCTTATGTCACGTTATTACGCTGCCGAAATGGAACCGCAATTTTCCATGTAAAAATCATTGTGTAGTGAATACCATGCCCATTTATCTATCAATGTTATTAATGTTTATACACATTTACTTATTGATTATATAGTTTCATTTATGAATTAAACATTCCTTTATCTTGGAATAAATGATGATTTTTTACGTATCCATGTGTTATGAAACATGTGGAACACTTATGCATGAAATGAAATGTTTACGAAGGGTTCACCGTGATAGCGCTCCAATGCATTGGGTAAAGTATAGTATCATGATATGTAATGTGAATTAGGTGTTGAATCGTGCTAATTTAAGTGCAACAAGGTTTTACTCATGATTCATGTGCAATGTGGGTTTACTCATTCTCCATGTGCAATGAGCCTAGGCTCATGGTAATTCAATGTTAAATGTTGTTTCCACATTTCCTTGTTATGATTATAATGCTTTATCATGCCTTTATGTTCATGTTTCTCTTGTGCTCCATTGATATGCCTAATGTCTAAGATTTATTTTATTCCTCATGTTATTCCATGTTTATTCCCTTACTGGGATTTATATCTCATGCTTTTCTTATGCATGTCCTCAGGTTATCTCATGCTATGCTAAGTACGGTGGAATGTAGTGGTTATATAAAAGAAGTTTTCCATAAAGATACTGTGTGTTTTATGTTCTAAAATTTTATGTAATGTTCCTAATCCCCAAACACACTAGTCATCTTGATCCTCTATGTTATATCAAGTAAATATTTTATGTAATAAATTAGGTTTAAGTGTGTAATAAAAAGCAGGGCTGTTATAAACAGACCAAGGCACCCATAAAAAAAGAAGTTAATAACACAATGATATAATACATTATAAATATGTTTTCTAGGTAATATAATTTCTTAATGCATCTAGTAAGGTAAATTACTCTACTCCCTAGAAGTGAAGACCATGATAGTATTATTCCAACATGCTGGAAAAATTGTCTACCAAATTCTCTATTAAGGAACCAATGAGAGCTAATACTTATATTCTCAAGATCTTAAATCTAGGTACCTCTCAATCTTAATGGGAAACCGAATATGAATCTGGGAATGGGATTGAGTTTTCCTAATTTGATATGTAATTTTGTTTATGTTGGATGCTGGATTATGTTCCACACTATTGTTGTCTGTTAACCCATTTTTTCCTATTACAAATTTGTCAGAATATTCATCTTTTAACAATCCATTCCATCTAATAACTTTATAATGATATCTTTAAATAAGAAAGTTATATACTGGTGCCATCATCCTATTGTCTCGATGTATCATTCTATGAATTCCCAAAAATTGAACATTCTTATACAACATCATGGTCATGGATTTATTTAGGCTACATAGTTTCTATTAAAGGGCCAGAGATATCAACTTCCATTAATGAGAAAAATAGACAAATCCTTTCCCACCCTATTCATTAATGCAATTTTAATCATGACACACCCAATGTATCTAAACTCATTGTGAAGAGATGTCTCCAAAGTTTTTATCAATACATAAAAGTACACAATTTATAATACTCATTAATAATAATCTTAATTTCTAAGAATCTATACGCCAATACATAGATAGAAACATCCAATGAAACATATAAATGCGAATTTTCTATTAGTGGGTCTCATTCTCATAACATCCTACAGTAGATATTACCAAGGGAATACACCATGAGAAGGTTAATCAAAGTCCAATGAGTATCCACCCAAAATATACTTTAACAGTTTGTCCATAAAATGATATCATCCAGATATAGAACTTATATTTAAGAATAATGTCATAAAACTTCTAGTTTCTCATCAAGGTAGGGAATTTTTATGACATTTGACCAGGAGAAATACTATTAGGTTATTAAAACATAATATGTTACAAAGAAGAGAAATCATAACGTGATAATGAATTTATTAATATTCAAAAACAGGAATACATGTTAGGATAAAGTACAAAAAAAGTTGTTTCTAGGGAAATAACTCTAACAGATTCACCGACAGGTCTCATTAGACAAACTATATTGGGTTTTGGCTAAGGCCTTACCCATTCATATAGATATCTTGGTACAAGGCCTCTACAGTATGATTAGATTTATAGTATTATTCTTTCCATCATTAGGAATTAATTTATCAATATTCAATGTGATTATTCAATTAGTTAGAATATACATGGTTATGTTCCATGTTCATGTGATTATTTAATTGTAATTATTTTGTCATAAATTATTCATTACATATTATAGTCATGTTATTGATTAAATATTATGTTTTTTGGTTATTTAACTTTCCATTTTGATTATGCCTTATTTATTCACAGATCATGTTATACGCTTAACCCTACCGAGCATCCGAGATCACCCCTTGTTATTTTTTATTTTCCTTCAGATATAAGAATGTGTTTTGTGATTTATATAAAGTGATACACTAAGGGATATAAATTTTCAAATAAAATTATTATTTACTTTATGTTTTAAAATATATTGTGAAATTTGATTACGTATCTAGTTTAACAAGGCTAAAAACTATTCATACATTTGGGACGTGATTACTTGTATATTATTCCAATGTAATACTTTAAACATTATATGTAGTCTATTGGGGTTCGGGTGATAAAAATGGTTTTAGAATAATTTTAATAGAAACCATGGGTACTATATTTATGAAATGATAAATTTGATAAAATAAATCTATGATAGAATTTTATAATTGGTATAGAAGAACATCCTAGAGTTTTGTTAAGGATGAAATTACGTGGATTTTCTTAGAAAATATATCCATGTATGTATACTAAATGTTGGCGTGGTTTTTGCATATATGTACATAGGGGTAATAACTCTGAAAAGGATGCATTAGGATTTACCCAATCATCACCCAATGCAAAATAGAGATACTTAAATTTCACCTATTCTATCATTCCCAAGGGATACACTTAGAATAATTCACATTCTCTTTACAAACAACTATGAAGTATTTGAAAATAAAGATATCTCAAAAGAAACCATGTTTAGGATTATAAGATTAGCTATGGATAAAATTTTCAATTTATGTCTTTATTTCACTATTTCGGGGGTTATAAATTATGTTTTTGAATTATATTATCTAATATAGTGTATGAAATCATTTAGAAATGGCCCCTAGAATATGGAATGAGATCTACATCAATGCACGTAATCTAACGAGTAATATTGGACATTTCATTCATGGGATTAAGAATATATTTCCAGAAAAGCACTCATAAATTGGTCCTTTATTAGTACCAAAAAAACATTGATAAATTACCCATATATATCATTTATTTTTAGTGGTATTAAATGAACTGATTATAAATGCTTTGTTTAGTGTTGTTAAAGGAACCCTTTAACATTACTTTTTTAGCGATGATAAAGGTCCCCTTTAATAGAGCTAAAAATGTGTTGTTAAAGGGGGTAGAATCATATTTTTTGGAATCTATGAGCCTAACCCCTTTATTAGTGATTTCACAACCCCTTTATGAGTGCTCCCCCCCATCATAAATTTTCACCCCACCACCCCTTTATCAGTGCTTTATGAGTTTCTAGTCTCCTATGCCTACCAAAATTCAAACCTCACATTGTCATTTGATACATGAATGTCTTTACCACTACACCATGTTGTTTTGTATTATGTTTGATGATATTTATGTTTATTTATAAATATATTAACAAATATATTTTGAATTATATATATATAATGTTTTTAAATAAATTGTAAAAATGTGTGTGTGTGTGTGAGCGATTTGTATATACTTATGTTTATTTATAAATATTATATATTATATTGAATTACATACACAATATTATAATATAAATATATATTTGTTTATTAATAAAAACATATATGAATATATAAGAATTATATTTTATTTTATAATATAATAAAAGGTTATACATTATTTTAAATAAATTTTTATAATATGTATTTATTTACATATATTATAATATACCTATACATATAAATCTGTTTTTTATTGACACACACATGTTTATATATAAAAATTGATTATATATTTATATATGTATATATGAGTGAATTTTTATATGGTAAATAAAATGGGTAATTATTTATATTAAATAAAAAGAATAAATTTTACATATTTAAAAATACATTTATATATAAATATGTTGATATATATGTTTTTATAAAAGATATTTATTTTATGTAAATATATCAAAATATCAATGTATTTAATTATAAATAAAACCAAATTGTAAAAAAATGAATAAATTGTAAAACCGTAATATCAATATGAATGCACACTCTGAGAATAAATTCAGTTCCCACTGAAAATGGCCAAAAGACCCCCCAAAACTAGGCTAAAATTGCATCAAATGTTATAAAATTAGGGAAATATGATAAAAAACATAGTTTTAGAGGATTTATGGGGCTTTTTGGGCCTTCCAATATACAACACGGGGTTTCCCCCGTGTAAACAAGGCATATATATCCTCACATTATTTGATTTGATATGTGGTAGAGCCCAAATGGACACTCAAATCAGACGTTATGGCCATTTGAAGTTTGAGATACATTTTCATATTAATTTAGATATTTTATTATTATTTTTGATTATTTAATCTTAAAATTGACATTGAACGACTACTAATTGATAATAATTAGAAAATAAATAATTCGTTTTTTTTAAAAAATTATTTTATAAGCCATTTTAACTAAATGTCATATATATTATGTGGGAATACCTTTTTAACTTTATCTAATACATATTTTAAAAATATATAATAAATTTATATAAATATCAATATAAATATATATATTAATATATTATTTTTAATGATTTTTTTAAATATATCCTTTATCGGTGCTAGTAAAAGAACACTAATGGGGGGGGGGGGTTCATTATCAATTGTTCTAAAAAAGTGGTTATAAAGACCCCCCCCATTGTGAGTGTTTTTTAATAGCACTAGTAAAGCCCCCCTTATTAGTGCTTCTTTACTATTGTTGTTAAACAAACGCCTTTATTTGTGATATTTTACTAGTGTTGTCATAGGGGGCCTTTATCAGCAATTTTTTTCAACCATTGATAAAGGATCCCCTTCAACAAATCCTTTTCCAATGCTGGAAAATGGGTTCTTTAACAATGCTTTTAGCTATCACTGTTAAATCCCTAGTGCTAGATAAACTCAGCTTTATACCAGTGAGAGGACATAAGTGAAACTAATGAATAAAGGGGAGAATGGATAATGATTTTCCATTATGTGATACTCATGGAAGGAATAACCATGAAGCATTATCAAAAGGAAAATGAGTTTTCAATATGTTGGGAGATAAATACCACCACAATTTTTATTTCAAGGGAAACAAAAAGTTTTCCAATGTTTAGTTCTTCAGTAGAACGATGATTGGGTACTACACAAACGAATTCCCCAAGCATCAAAAGAATATACCTAAAAATAAGTTAATGGATCATGGTCAATCTTATTATATTACCATATATGATGTGTAATGATCAATGTTCTTGTGTTTTTATTCAAGAAGTATGTCATTTGATAATTTTGTAAATGATACCTCAGTTATAAGAATTAGGAAATGCATAAAGGTTGTACTGGATTTCTTTTTCAATAACGATTTGAAAGCATATTTTGATCAATACATATGGAAAATAAAAATGATTTAGTGGTAAGTTAAACATCTCATAAAACAAATGATTAATGGAAGATGGCCCTTAATATGTTCTTGACAATGAGATAATGATGTAGTGATAATGATATGATTAATATGGTTAAATTAAATTTGAGATCACTCACTACCTCTGAACAAATTAAAGTTTTGTAGAAAATGTGGTTTATTCTATCATAAATGGAGTTGAGAACATATTTTGATTTATGTAATAGATCCTATAATCTTTGTTTTGTATATATAACAAGGAAGAATATTAGTGTCCAATAAGTTATTTTGGTAATTTAGGTTATTAACATGATCCGAGATAAAATAGGATGAAGGTATTGACATGGTTGGTATGTGATAATCAAGATCTACTTTATTTTTTGAGATAATAATGATAAGTTCATTTGAGAAAGTTAGTTTCCTTCTGTCTAAAGGTTCTGATGTTGATCTTTTGGAAGGGTAATATGGTTAAACATTAATAAAATGGTTTAATATTATATTTGGAAGAGGTTTTAGAGATTAATCTACTACTTCACCATATAAAGACTTATGCATATTGGATAACCAGTTCTAATCAGTTTTTATAATAACAAAAAGACATCAAAGGAATGAATTATCATTCAAAAATAGAACTTAAAATATGTTAAAAGTGATTTTTCATTCTTTCGAAATAATTATTTTGGATATTCATTTCTTGGAATTAGTGAAGAATTATAAATTTATTAATGTTGATCCAAATGATGAAATTGTTCTCATGAAACAAAAATGTATCAAGTAAGTATATTTCCTTATAGTATTAGAGTGTAAATGAATATCTCAATGTTAAGAAAAAGATATGGAATTTTTTTTATTTAATTAGTATAATATTTGAGGAAGAAAATAGTCCCCTAAATCATCATATATTTATGGTTTTGTGGTCATTTAGCTTCTCCAGATTACCCACTTTCTTGCGATAAATGATATATATCACTCTCTATTAATCCTTGGGAATTATTATTCTCTTCCATGTACATGTTTTAATTTACCACATTTGTTATCATACCTAGAAACCTATTTATATGTTATTCCATATGTCCTTTTTAATTACATTTCTCTCTTATTAAGTGGGAATTTTATTAACACTTTTTATACTGTGGGGTTTTCAAGAATGGTATTTAAAATTTAAATCCCTTGATTATAGAGATAGAGTTAAAATTGCAAGGAGAACATTTATTTAAGATGGAATGAATGTAACACCAAGAAAGTTTAAAACAAAAATATTTTTTGAAAGCATATTTGACAAAGAAATATGAACCTAAATAACCTAGGGAAAATATTTATCTTAAATTTTATCACTTTTATATCGTGTGGAACCTGCAACTAGATGACTCAATGTATTGTAATATAGTATTCCTATACATTAGATTATAATGTATGAATATTAATATATACATTATTGAAATTTTGTTTTTTACATATATATAAAATAAATCTAATGGTTATATATTTATTATAAAAAAAATTAGAATGATTTGAGAGGGAAAGAAATGTTTTCTGAAAAACTATATTTTTCTGAAAAAAGGATGTGTCAGCTATAGTAAACATAATTTAAAGTTAATTTTCAAAACTTTTAGAAGTAATATTTTAAGATATATTATTAAATTTTTAAATAATTTTTATCAATATTATTTTAGGGTGAATATTTAGGTATTTTTCTATAACATTTAATTTTTTGATAAATATTTAAAAATACTGAAATTTAATTGAAATCTGCATCTTAATTTAAATTATTTATTAAGTTAAATAATATTTTAAATTGGTTTCAAAGTAAAATTAGTTTACTTATATATATAATAATACATTTTAGTTCATTGTAATCGTTTTCATATTAAATATTGTTTTAATATCATATGAACTTTTAAATATTTTCACTTTAGAAACCAGCTTTCTCATTGTTTTTGTGGGATGAATTTTATATTATTTTTTTAAAATTTTATGAATTAAATTTAGAAAAATGGATTTAATATTTTTAATCATTATAATATATATTATCTAATAATTTCATCTTAATTCTACTATATTTACTTGTAAAAATAGTAAAATTATTTACAGCGTTTAAGTGAAAAATGAGCTTACTATGGGTTTACACTAAGACGATAAAAATTGAAAATTTCATAACATGAAAAAATCATAATTTGGACATATTTATAAATTATAAATAAAAAGTTTAATCTAGTTTCATTTAAAAAAATAATTTGAATTAATTTATCATTTTGGATCTTCTAGGAAATTTCCAAGTAATTTCCACGATGTTTCCCATTCCCCACTTATAAAATGACACTCCATCCATTTACTTAATCAAACATCAAAATCCATTTCTCTCAACAAAACCCTAAATATGTTTCTCCCAAACATCTTTAATCACATTATAGAGCATTTCGTTCTCCAAAAATACCATCCTACTGGTCCTTAAGAGGAGATCAAAAGGTGATTTCTCTTAGAGAAGGTAATTATCTTAACAAAAACCTTTCAACTTATTTATTGTTTTTCTACATAAAATTATGTCTTAGAAATTAAAAAATATTAAAATAATTTTCTAACAAATATTTATATTTTCTTTTTTATGGGATTATATTTATCCATGTCAACTTCTATCAAAAGAGATGTGAAATCATCAATCGTGCATATGACATACTTACACATCGCAAACTGATGTTGTTAACTATCCATCACCAAATTTAAAGGAATGATATAATGATAGATTTAACATATATATATATATATATATGATATTTTGTATATTATTATTCTTTTATAATTTTAATATCACATATCCCTTTTTATTTTTCATTCTATTTTAGATACGGTAACATCACTCGTGTATACGCAGACTACCACCTCAAGAAGCGATGTGATTCATTTTAAATATACACTTAACGTGAAATGTAATAAGGATAATATTAATGAATATAAGAGATATATATGTCATGATATTTATTTTTTAAAATTAATATATCACTCAATTACATACCCTTTCACTTGTTAAGGGAATTATATCATCGCTCATGCGTACATATGACCTACTGTTTACATGAAGTGAAGCGACTAATTTTCCATGTCCAAATTTCATAAATGG
The DNA here is from genome assembly GCA_963277665.1 of Viscum album. Classification (NCBI taxonomy): domain Eukaryota; kingdom Viridiplantae; phylum Streptophyta; class Magnoliopsida; order Santalales; family Viscaceae; genus Viscum; species Viscum album. The sequence goes on along the minus strand of OY728126.1, from coordinate 792,735,287 downwards.
TTCTAAAAATGTATATACTAATTAAATATTATATTTCAACTAATATTATAATTATTGATAGGATATATATTTCATATTCCCATGACCCATAAATTTCATGAGAAATCATGCATGATAATATAACGAAATAAACACCCAAAACAATGAAAATAATGAAATATTATTACCGAACGTGTGATAAAATTTTATAAAAGGATAATGTATGATATTAAAAATATGATTACGACTTTGGTATAAATTAATATTATGGTTAAAACCATTATATATTATGTTTGGACATTTTCTAAGGAAATCAGACATGAGGTAAGAGTTTTCATCTTACTTTTACTTCCATGAGACATATGCGATATTCAACACTTATTTCTTTTGCGTAGATTATATATGTTAAATTTTATAAGGTATATCATGAACTAATTTAACTTAATTATATTTAAATTTAAATTGAAATTTATTTTTTTTGTAGGGGAATACGATTCAGAAGTTAATAAATTGGAAAGATTTTATTTCATAATGTCATCATTATTTGGGATTATTTTTGTTTAGGACTCTCTTGGGGGAAATATATGATAATTAATTCCTAAAAGAAATATATTTTATTCAAATCTAGTTATTCATGAAATTCTTCATGGGATAATTATATATTTTATCTCATGGTTACTTAAAATTATTAATTAAATGTTTTTAATAAAATATGACATTATTTCTCTCTTTGGTTAAAGATCATTGTAATCAAAATCCATGTTTTCTAAGAATGTTTTCAATTTTTTTTACCATTTTAGAAATTATTTTTCAATATATTTTTTCCCATTTATACATATTATAAAATTATTTTAAAGGAATATTCATGTTATTTTCAAAATAATATTTGTTTGTATTTTACTAAAAATGTAAATGAATCTACGTTTTAACGTGTATGACATGAATTTTTTTTCAACAGTATTGACCAATAATTTTTTTAAATATTATATTAAATGTTTTCAAAGAAAATTTTTAAATAAAAGGGTTTTCAAAATATTTTTTTTCTTTTAGTTTTAGAAATATTTTCAAAATGAAATTATTATTTTTTCCAAAAAATATTTTAATGATATTTTTATGGTATTTCTGCTCATTAACAACATCCAATCATTATTGAAATTATAATACATTAGGGGTATGTAGTATTTATATTATACTTATTATTTATTTAGATTGATTATTATTTGCTTCACTACAGATTTAAAATTGTATTATCATTCACTATATTACTCTGTATGGTTTATGATTGTGTGTAATGATTGGGGAAAGTATTAAAATTTTGTATGATTGTTTTTAAATAATAATATTTATGTTGATTTTGTTTCACCCCTTTTACATGAGGAATTAATTAGAATTATATGTGATGGGTGTGGCCTGATATAACCCCTCGATGCATCAGTAGGTCACTTGATACAATCTAGTTCGGGTTTTGGCCGAGGTATTATCCATTTATTTATGTCTTTGCCCAAGGCCTCAATTGTATTGGATGTCATAGAAAAAGGCATAAATGGTTTTTTTGTACAGTATAATGTTTTATATCATTATGAATTCTATAATTTACATTCTATGTGATTATTCTATTAGTTTGAATATACATGGTTATGTTTTATGTTCATGTGGTAATTTATATGGAATTATTCGATCATCACTTATTCATACCAAATTATCCATAATTCATGTATTAAATGACAAGTGATTCATTAATTTAACTTGAAATATTGATTTTTTTTATTCATATCATCTATTGTGTTTTTACCCTTATTAAGAATATAATATCACCCCTTTATTAAGTTTTATTTTCCCCAGGATATGGGGATGATTTTTGTGATTGATATATAGTGATACAATATGTGGAATAAAAAAATTATCAAATAAATTTCATTGTGTAATTTATGTTTTAAAATGTAATGTTAAATTAAGGTATGTATAATTTTTACCAATAATACTTAACTCTTCAATCCTTTGGGAAGTGATTCCTTATATACTGTGCCCGTGTAATAATGCAATCACCCGCTTCGGTATACTGGGATTAGGGGCGCTAAATCATAATGATAAATATAATTTCATTGATGGGGGGATTTGGTTTCTTATGAATATGTGATGTTTATGGAATGACTAGATGACATTAAAAATATTTAAGAGAAATTATTATATGGTGAGTCAATCTTGTATTTTTTTCTTATGAAGGAATAATGTCTTGGAGGAATATACATGGAAGAAAGGGTCATATATGTATGGTTAATATCTATGATAAATTTTAATATTATTTTGTTGAATTTTAAATTGATTTTATATTGATATGGTCATATTTATTTTTCTCTATTTATACCAAATTTTTATTTTTCAATGGATAGATTGTTTTTTGATAAGTATCTGATGAGGTCTTTTGATTGCATCATTAATATATCCCTTATAGTGTTTCTTTATTATTAAGTTTCAGAATAATTTGAAATGAATTTTATGCTGAGGCCTAAGTTTTTCTTGGTCATAGAAATTATGTTAGGGTGCTAGAAAAGTTTGGTGATAGGTTTTTATGTGATGGTATGAGAGGGGTGGAGTTTAGTTTAAATTTTTAGATAATAGAGATGTCACACTTTGAACGTGAACTCTTGTAGTGTTAATTTATTATTTAGTGTTGATATATGAGCATATTTTTCAATATTTTTTTGTCACTTAAACATTGAAAAATTAATTATTTGGTTTTTAAATAATGAGTTATGATAAACCATGAAGATTAATCAATTTTGTTTGTTTCTTCTTGATTTTTGTGTCGCATATTAATAATGATATTTCAACTGCATATTTATAGAGTAGTTTTAAAATTTAATTGTCAATGTAGAGTAAAATGATTATAAGGTTTATATTATAATAAATATATATTCAATAATTTTATCATAATTCATTAAATTTCACATTGATAGTACTTAACATCATTAATTCTGAATAGAAACCGATAATTAGGAAGTGGGTTATATTGGAGATTGAACCATGTTTTTCAAGGGTCTGGTTTACAGGACCCATTTTCCATGATAATCTATGTAATGTAGTTATTTTATAAACTCATTTTTATTAAAAATTTGACACCTTGATATACAATGATTTTATTCCTTTTTGATACATAGGCATCCCTATAGATCATCATTAAAGATCGTTGGAAGCCTTGTAGAAACCAATATCTTTACGATCACATGATCAAGTTCTTTTGGATCTAAAGCTCCATTATCTTATATTCTTCTATTATTTATTAATATTTCTTCTCAAAGAGTATATTATAGTGTTGAATGATTTTCGTTCTATAGTTCATAAGTTGATATTTGAAGGCTTTATGTTTTCTTGGTTTGGTGAAAGATTTCTATGTGTATGTTGGTTTTTAGTTACCGTTTCCTGTTGGGTTTTTATTGTGTCATTTAATATCCATTCAAGGTAAGTGATTATGAACATATTCTTTTAATTATTAATTTATTTTTTGGATTAACATTATTTATATTTATTTAAAAAGAGAGATGCATATTTCTTAAAGAATAAAATGAAACAGATTTAAATAAATTAAAGGATGTGTCTATATATCATGTTTTGTATAATATTTTTTTATTAGTTATTTTTTATAGTCATATAAAATTTTCAAAAATAAATACTACATATTATTATTGGGATATTCAATAAAAAACAATATGACACATTCTAGATACAAAAATATATATTTTTATTTCAAAACCTGGATACATAAATAACTGAAAAAAAGGATCTACATTCTGTACCACGTAGTTATTCATAACTAGAACCCTTATTAGACATAACCTAATTAAAACCTTTCTTTATAACTGAGGAAGAAATCATTCAAAATAATGGGATTATATACCCAATAAGGGTTAAAATGAGGGATATAAATCGATCATAATAAATAAGCTCAAGATAAGCCAAATGGAAATACAACATGATCATAATATATAAAAGTAATACCCAAATAGTTAACAATATTTAATCACGAATCATGGCATAAGGTTTTTTTTATAAAAAATACATAAGTCATAAAAGTTTAGAATCAATAATTATCAATATTTTGTCATGAAATCATAACATAAGAATATGGAATATGTTTTTGGAATAAAAAATAATTTAAAATCATTTTCTTAACCATATACCACTATCAATACTATCATAGTGGATTGGGTTCACTCCCCACTCAATCATTTCCTAAATTAAGGTTCTCTCTAAAAAATATCTTATTGGACAATGTCCCTTACTAAACTAGGTTCACTAACCATTATATTACATATAATATCATGATAAAAAAATCATTAGATAATGAATTTTAAGGGTTATATAATTCTAGGCTCACCCATACAACAATTAAAACCATCCATATATGTTCTAAAAGATAAAAAACATTCACCATATCATCATGTCATAACTTGTTAAAAAGAAAAGGGTTTCATAAAAAGTTCATCATCATATTCATAAATTATCCATAATAATAATAAATATGGTATCATGGTATTAAATTAATAGTAAATCATAAGAAACATCAATGGACGAGGTTATATATGAAAATTAATTTAAAATATCACTAGAGAATCTTCTGAGGTGAATTCCATTTTCATATCAAAATCACTTATTTAAAATATATAATTTCCATAATGATTTTTATTATTTTAAATGAACTATATGTAATTTTAATGGAATCTAAAAATATAATATTTTTCATGATGGTAGGAAACCATTTCATGTGTTTTATATTAAAAAAATTCCATTCACATTTTATAAAAAAACATAAGCACCACATTTGGAAAAAAAGAAGATCCCATTAAAACATGGAAAAGAAGGTAAAATAAAGTAAAAATGTATTTAAATATCAGTTTTAGGAGGGTAAAATATTTATTGAAAATATTTTAAAAAAAATATTGACATTGATGAAAATATTCCCCATCATAGAGGAAAAATGTCAATTTTCTTTAAAAACGTTCTTTTGGTATCATGAGTTCTTAAAGAGTAGGAAAAAGGGAAAAAATATAATCTATAAAAATAAATTTAGACAAAAATGAATTACATAACTATGTGGAGATGTTAGTCTATACATATGTACAAGCGATGTTTCAATTTTTTGAAGGATGTAATGATATAAAGGAATATACAAATTAAAAATTGAAAAATAATTATTATATAATAAATATAAAAAATATAAATTAAATCCATTATAATTAAAAAATATGAATTATGGTGATGAAAAATTAATCGTATCACTATGTGGTTGCGGAAATCCACAAGTACACACTAGTGATGATTTCTTTTCCCATTTGATGGATAAGAAGTGGAAGTTGGTTGTGAAATCATCATTACAACATCTAAGTATATTTATGATATTATATTAATAATTTTTTATTTATAAAACAAGTTTATATGAAATAATAGAATAAAAAAAATTAAAAGAGCTCAGTTAGGATTTATACATATTCTTTAAGAGACCTCCTTTAGCTTACACCATAATCCTAGAAGAATATGTCTTAGGATAAGAAAAAAAATGGATATATTAAATGAATATTGGAAGGTTTTTTATTGGTTATTAGATAAGATATAAGGCTCAAATTTTGTGAATAATGGAGGAAAATACGTGACCTTTTATAAGTGAGGGGAGGGACACACGTTGAATTTCTTATAAGATATCAATGATATAAGGTCACATTCATGGGAAAGTGGATAAAAATGGGAAATTATAAGAAATTAGAATTTCATAATGTTTCAATAACATCACACAATAAGAATTATACATTTTTGGGAGATAATCCATTACTAATCACTTTTTTAACCCCTTTTAATCCCACTTGAACCATTAAAGTGGTATGTTTTTTTACTATTTTTACCAATCATTATGAATAAAAATTTTATTAAACCGACTAAATTAAAATAATAATAAAAATAATTTATTAGATATAATATATTTTATCTGATTCAATTTATTTAATTTGTTGAATTATATTTTAAAACACCTTACAAACTATGATGGAATCCCATTTTAGAAAAATATATTTTAATCATTAAACTAAGATTACATTAAGTATGTACCTTTTAAAAAACATAAAATAATGTTTAAAATATATTAGTGAATATATAATATAAAAAATAAATTTTAACAATTAATAAATATATATTAATTTCATTTATTCACTTAAAAACACATTGATCGCTTAAAACGGTTAGAAATATGTGTTTTAAGCACAAAAAAAACTTATACCAAAATAATGTATACTGAAGATATATTTTTAATTATATTATATTATTTATAATTAATTTATAATGATGTTAATATATGATCAAAATAAAAACATAATGGGATTTTACCTGAAATGAAATGATATTGATTTTATAAAAATATGTATATTTTACTAAATAGTGAAAAATTAATATGTTTAGAAAACTACTAAAAATTCACCCAAAGATAAGATTAAAATAATGATTTAAAAATGATATTAATTCTATCAAATAATATTTTTGAAAAATTTTATTATTTAATTAAAATTTTAACGAAAAAAATTCAGTGATTTTTTTTTGAAAAGAATATAATTTAGAAACATAAAATGACTTTACAGAAAATTGAGTATTGATTTACTATTTTTTAGTAAATAGATTTTAATTTTCTTTAAAAATTATAAATATTTTTCAAAAGGTTTTTGTAACTATATATAACTTCTAATTTAATGGCTAGGTTATAAATTATTACTTTACTATGGTTTATTTAGAGTCGTGGTTGTGTGTCAAAAAATATAATAGATACATCATGTTTATTTCAATGAAAATAAATATAAAATCATTTTGTGTTACATTATACCCCCATTTAAAGGAATTTATCCCTTGAAATTCCATCACATTGATGAAAATAATGATGATATCACTACCTCATCACATGCTCGAGTATCCTTGTGGGTTCATCGAATTTTTGGTTCCTCTAGTGAACTTTAACCATATGAGTAGTTGTGTTCTGTAGAATATTACCAATATAATGCTATAGTTCTACTAGTATTTAATAACATGAGAGTTCATGATCGAGTAATGTTACGTCAAAGTTTAGGACGTGTGAAATATCATGTATGTACTTCCTCATGAGAGATATATCGAACACATTGTGTACTTAAGAGAGGTTTGGTAAAAGTTCCCAGGGATAATAAACCAATCCAATCATATCATGATTCTTAAAACGCCCAATATGCCATGTTTTAATATTTCCCTCATTTAAAAATATCATAATATTCATGAATGGAAAATTTCAATAAAATAAAATAAAAATTTCCCAATAAATACTTATTCTAGATCTCATCTATGATTTCCATTATAACTATTATATCAACTCTGAGAAAACTTGATGTACTGTTGTATGTTCTATCCTTCTCAACCATTCTTGTAGTTACCTCTAGTCCCAATATATTTCTTTCTCTAACTTTACCCAATCATGTTAGAGTTATACATTTCATTCAATAAATTTTATCATAAGGATTCATCTAAATTCTTGAGTGAATGGTATTTTTATAATAAAATTTTAGTCAAGGAAGGTATCGATCCTAAACACCATCAAAATATCGAAAATGGGATGCCAACTTATCCTGTAGTGTTTAAATGGTACTCTTAGACTAAAAATATATCTATGGATGACAAATAGAAATAAAAAACTCTCTATTTATATATTGTAGAAGAATTTACTTAACCATTTCAGAAAACATCATATATTGATCAGTTTCAGTAGAATGTGGTACTCCATTAAATCGTAAAACATAATTAATGTATATCATGGAAATATTATGAAGAGATAAATATTATCTACTATTAATAAAGTGTTCTGACTAAATAAGGAAATAAACTATAACCCAAATAGAATTATGTCCTTTTGACATTCTAGGGGGTCAAATGAAAAAATCCATGGTGATTTCTCCCATTTATATTCTAGTATGGGTAGTGGTTGTAACTGTCCATTAGGCATATACCTATCAGTCTTAAGTTTCTAACATACCAAGCACCTAGATACATACTCTAAAATATATTTCTTTTTTTCTAACCATAAACACCATTTAATATATATATATATATATATATATATATAAATTTCTACATAGTTCAAATATTAATATAGAATGGTGAGAAATGAGATTATTCCAGTATCCCTATCTTCATGTATGGATTTGAAAAGAAACATACTATTTTACTGATCCTTATCATTGGGACACAATCATGGTTGAGCTCAGAAAACATTCTCACCAAAATTTGTAGATCCACATCATCCTTCCACGCCTCTTTAATATTCACAGGGATACATGGTTAAACACTCATTTGAGAAATAATATAGTTCTCTATTTAATTATGATTTCATGTTATTTTCTTTTATAATCAATAAATATTATGTACATTTTGATCCTTGTAATAGATAATCTAACATGATCCTTTCAATTAAGAGTATATCTACCTTATTTTCTTTCCCATGGTAGTATTGTATAGAGCAATCATAATTTTTAATCAACTCAGAATAAATATTTTGGAGAATATTCAACTCTTTCTAGGAGAATTTATACTTTTATCATTTATGATTAGTATATATGTCACTCATTACTCTGGAAAAATTATTTCCTTATATCTTTAATGTTATTATTACCACGGATAAATCCAAATCAAGAGTAAGGTAATTTGTCTCATGAACCATCAACTTTTGTGAGGCACATGAAATCACCATATGATTTTTCATAATAAAACATACCAAACATTTCTTAGATTATCATATTAATTGAAAAATCATTCCCCACTACATAATTGTGTGATAATAGGTTCACTGACCAACCTTCCCTTTAGTTCCATGAAATTTTTTTCATATTCATTTGTCAAATGAAATTTAACACCCTTTCAAGTTGACTTTATTGGGAGATTATATATCCATGATAAATTAATAAAAAATCATCAATAATATCCAATTAATATCAGAAAACTATAGATCTTACTCACAATGGTTAGTCTGGGATATTTTTCAATTGCTTCCATATTTTAGGGATCCATAGATATACAATCTCTTGAGATTATGTGACCTAAAAATAAAACCCTTTGTTTCCAAAATTCATACTTGGTAAATTTGAATACATCTTTCCCTTATTTAATATATTCAATAAATACCCCAAGGGATCATCATTTCATTCCTTACACTTAGAATTTATAATAAAATTGTTTATAAATACTTCCATAAATTTATCAAGGTAATCTATAACAACCCAAATAATTAAATCTTTAATGATAGAGGGGGAATTAAAAAACCAAATTTCATCACTCTAAATTCATTTTTTCCATACCTCGAATATAATTTTAACTTGGGCATGTCTTCAATTTTTACCCTCAATAGATAATATCTAGATTGAATATTAATCTTGGAAAAATATTTATATCTTTATAATTGATCAAAAAAAATCAATGATACAGGTTGGATAATGTTTATTATTTATAACGATCTTGTGAAGTTCCTAATAATAAATTTGGAGTCTCATTGATACATTATTCATCCTAAAAAGTATAATATGTGAACCCAAAGGGGATTCACATGGGTGAATGAATTCCTTATCAATATTATCCATGTATTACTAATTAAATTACTACAACTCAAATAAGTCCATTCTATATGGAGTCTTTGATATTGGTGTAGAAATACATTTGAGTTATATTAAAATCTCAACATAAAACAATTCATAGGATGTCTAGGAAACAATTTGATTAAGATATCATCAAACTCCCATATAATTAGAATATCATTGATTTTGAGTTTCTCTATAACCATTTAAGAGAAATACACATATTGAATAGGAATCAAGTCTCATTAAACGGATTGAATATCCATTGGATGTTTATATATACCATCCCATTGATATAAAATCACGGATTCATTCGAAATATTGAATATAATTTCCTTGTTCAGGAAATTTACAAGGGATCTATATACACAGATCTAATCAATTATCAAAATGAAATTATATTCCACTAATGATTCAATAATAATTTTCTATAGGGAAAATTAGTACATTAATTAACATGAAATTTAAAACATTATAGTGCATGATAACTATACATTATCCATCCTGAGACACTTTAGCTATTTAGATAGAAGATACCCTTACATGGTCTAAATATTATCCCTAGTATTAGTGAATTGTCTTGGATAATGCCCAAATTCCCCCAAACATAATACATTAAATAATAAATTTCACTTTAGGATATAATTTATTTCCCTACATTGAAATCTTCATTTTTACTCAATAATTAATTGTTATATTCCATTCTTTTTTACAAAAAACATCATCTTATTCCTTTCAGACATTTATCTAGCTATTTATTCTGAAATTATTGACATGTAGGAATGTGAATAATTTTTAATCTATGCCCTTCATCAACCTAACTACCTTGGAACTTTATTTTTCACTTATTAGGCGTGTTAGAAATATCACCCATGTTAAGGTTATTAATCATATATCAAGATAACTATTTAGGTATAATCACAAGGTTTTTCATTACAAATCCTACATAAGATAGTTTCTATGAAAATAATAATTGAATTTTCTATCATGATCATTATTACCACAGTTCCTTCTGGTTCCATTAATTGAATAAAAAGAAAAGGCATAGTATAATCAATAATAATCACAGTGATAAATCATTGAAACCTAAAAATAATTTATAATATGTATACATATTTTTACCTTATTTTTGATTTATGACACTTTATGTTCGTTCTAGTTCATCTACAGTTCTTATATATTCACATCCTTTATAATTTATTAGAAAAATAATGCATTAACATAATTATATCCCCCAATAGTTTCAGAACAAAGGTACAGTAAGGGACCATTCACAGTGAATTGGAATGATGGTAGAGATATACTAAACCAATAGTTTTTTAGGTATTACCCTATAATTCATCTATGCCAAAACAATGTCCACTTATATTATCCAAATAGGGATATATTATCTTTAAAAATCCAAAAATAATTTTTTTTACCATAACTGAGGATGTTATATTATTCTTAGTCTTATCATATGGATTTTCTTTAAAAAATTTCTCATACATGTTTCTAAAAATAACCAAACCTTACCATGATACCAAATATAGTGACCCAAACATTTCATACATAAATATATCATCTTATTAGTGGAATATTCACTACATATCAATAATATTCAGACAAAAAATATCTTATTTTTTCCTCTCTTAAAACATGGAGACATTAATAGCTAGTAAATAAAAGGATCTACATCATATCAGCCTTAGTTTTTAAAACTCGCTCTCTTCTTAAACATAACCTACCTAAAATATTACTTTGTAACCATAGGAATGAAATATAATAAAGGGTGATCCTATATGACCAATAAGGGTAAGAATAAGAGATATCAATTAGTGATCATAAATTATCCCATCATAAGAAAACATGTATGAAAATATTATCATAATATATAGATTTCATACCCAAGTGGAAAATTTTCTTTACTAATTCATCCTGACATAATGACTTTCATGAATAAATACATAATTCAAAAGTGTATTAAAACTCCAATAAACATTCACATATAAGGAAATCATAAAAAAGAGAATAAGGAATGAGTTTTTGGCATACATATAAACATATAAAAACATTTTGTTAGTTATTGATGATTTCCAGTACTATCATAGTGTTTTAGAATCACTCTTCATTCCATCACTTCCATAGCCAAGGTTCACTCCCTAGATTATCTTATTTGATAAAGTCCCTTACATAATTGGGTTCACTCCCCAATTTAGTCTTTAATATCTATTGAGATATCAATATTTATCCAATTATTTAGAGAGATATATAATTTTATGTTATCCTATGACATAATGAAAACTATACAAATATCTACAAAAATATTATAAAACATTCACCATATAATCAAATAATAACCCATCGAGAGAATACATGTTTCAAAAAAAAATCAGCACCATCTTACTAAAACATCCAGAGAAAGAATATGGTAACATTGGTTTATATCCTTAGTAAATCTTAATAAACAATAATGGATGTTTTTATAAGTTATAATACCTTTAAAAATTCATGAGAACATCTATTGGGGAAAATAAACCTTCCATTTTGAAAAACATCAATTAAAATCTATAAAATTTAAAATTATTAATGGAAAAATATTCTTTTGAAACATACAAGGACGATTATAATGGAATATTAAAATAAAATAGTATTCATGACGGTGTGGGAAAACATTTATGCATTGTATGTTAAAACAAAAAAATTCATTCATATTTTTAGAAAAAATGAAAAACTATATTGTTTATAAAATGAAAAGAAGGTTCTTCTTAAATATTTTTAAATAAATTAAAATATATTTAGTAATGAAATTAATTAATATTTCGATAGTATTAAAAAAAATTGTTTTTTTTACAATTTAATCAAGGAAGAAAATATTTTCAACCAAATTGAAAAACAAGGACTCATTTCCTTAAAACCATTCTTTTGGTATGTTGAGTTCTTAATGAGTAAAAAATGAAATAAAAAATATATAATACTTGGAAATAATTATAGGCTAAGAAAGCACATATCATTTTGGAGGTTATATCATATAAATTTATCCTCATAAATTTAAGCATAAACAATCTTAGTAAAAATAATTAGATTGTAACATAAAACAATTAAAACTTTTATAACCATTGAGTAATAATGCCTATAAAAGGAATAATTTCAAATGATAGGTTAATTACTGTAAATAAAAATAAATTCAGAATATAAAATATAAAAGGGTTAGTATATACACATAATTAAAGATAAAATTATTGAATAGGTAATATGTCTCATTTTTAATCATAATATATATATTTATAATCATTCATATAATTTAGTGATGAAAAATGAACTATATCACTATGTGGAGATGGTATCCCATACACACACACAAGTGTTGTTTCTATTTTTTGATAGATGGAATGAAAGAATGTAAACTAATACTTAACCTATATAGAATTGTTATTATATCATAAATATCATATATATAAATTAAATCTATTATAATAATCAAACCTGAATGATGGAGATGGAGAATGAATCGTATTACTGTGGGGTGGTGGTAGTCCATATGTATACATGAGTGATAATTTCATCACCTATTTAATGGATAATTAGTGGATAATAGTCACGAAAACATAAAAATAAAATATTAGAATATTTATGATACTGGATTAATCATGTGTTTATAGTCTTAATAATTTTATAGTATGTATAAGAAGATATAAAATAGAATGATCTTATTGATGATTTATACCTCTTCTTATAGATACATCCTTTGGATTACACCTTAATCCCCAAAGTATTAAATTATAAGAATAAAATAATATATGTGATTAAGTTAAGGATTATAAAAATGTTTTGATGTAGGTATTTTTTGATGTAGAATTCCTAGATGGTGGGAAAAAGGTATGAGAAAGATGCCCTTTTATAAGCGAGGGGAGGGACACACATGGAATTTCTTAAACTATTTCAATGACTTAAGGTCAATTTAATTGTAAAGTGGATTAAAATAGAAACTTATTAGAATTTTGGTTAATAAATAGTTCAAATATATTCAATAATGAGATCTCTACACATGTGGGTGGAAATCCTACACTTATCGCATAGATTAACCCCCTATAAAACTATTTTAACCTTAACAATAATAACATACATTTACACATTTGTTGATTCATTATGAGGGAAAAAATAAATTAAACCTATTAAATTATATTATTCAGAATTGTTAAAAATATTTAATATATTTTAAAACATTAAATTTCTTTAAATGGTTGAATTTAATTTTATATAAATGATCAAAATGTACAGAAAACAATTTTTATAAAAAAGCATATAGAATCAAAATACTGAATTTACATCCATTCATTACCATGTAAAAACCAGTAAATTAATGTTAAATGTATGACTAAATGTATAACAAAAAAATTTAATTAAATTATTAATAAATATATATTAAAATAATCTATTATGATAAAAAACATTTCATGTATAAAAATGGTTTTTGAAATATGTGTTCATATGAAAACAATAAACTCATAATAAAATAAATAATAATGATGATTATTATGAAATTATTTAAATTTTTTTTATTTAAATGAGAATTAAATTAATTCTAGTTAAAATAAAAAACATAATGATAAATTTACATGAAATGAAATAGTAGTTTTTACAAAAAAATGGTATATTTCACTATTCATTGATTTTTTTTAAAATAATCATAAAAATACACCCTAAGATAATATTGAAATTAAAATTTAAAAATGAAATCAATTTACCAAAATAAAGATTAAAAAAATAATATTAATAAATTATAAGGTTTATACAAAAAATTAAATTGAAACAATTTTGGTAGAAGACATATTTTTAAAAAATGAAATGAATTTACTAAAAATTGACTAAATATTTACTATGTATGAATAAATAAATTTCCTTATTTAATACTTTTATACATATTTTTTATATAGTTGTCATTAATACTTATATAATTTCTAGGATTTAAATGAATACTTTATTACAGTTCATTTAGTATCGAGGGTTCATGTAAAGACTTTTATCAATAAATTCATGTTTATTTCAACAGAAATAAAAATAAATTATTAGGGAATTGAATTTATTGATTCTTATATTTAATTTTTTGATTTAATATTATGTTTTTATAAATCTTTAATCATTTTAATTGATGGATTTTAATGAAATATAGCAATTTAATAAGGAATTTTTATGATGGACATGAACAAATGTTATAACAATAAAAGATATGAAAAATAAATATTTCCCTAAAGTTATTCCTTAATTATTACGATTTTTATATGTTTAATGAAATTAATTGAGTTTTAGGGGTTTCATTATAGTTATTAGATTTATTTGGTAGTTAAGGTGTATATTTTTATGTTGACATTGTTGTGGTAGTTAGAGTGGGTGCATGATGTGGGTTTGTATTATAGTTTTCCATGAATAGGTATTGATGGTAAAAAATAAAATAATGTGAATAGATTGGCTTGTATTGTATTTTCTAATAGTTAATTTTATTCTAAAAATAATGAATGAAGTGGTGAATAAATAATATTTGTAAAGGGTATTAATAAATGAAAAAGAAGAAGAATAAGTGTGTAATGTGTAATGATATGTGGTTATAAATTATCATGATTAGTAATTAGTATGGTTTCTAATTTCATAAAGAGGATTAAATAAATGATTATGTAATGTTATACATATAATTTTGAATTTGGTAGTGGTATTATCTTATCATATTGATTATATTGTATTTTTTTTATTGGAGGTGAAAATAGATTATGATGTGTGGTGATGGATTTCAATTGACGAGATATTGTTGTGGTAAAAGTTTGGTGGGAGTGAACCCTATTTTGGATTGTGTGCATTCATTATATTCTAATTTTAGTTTAATTGTTTCTTAAATACCACCACCAGAGTAGGGTAACTTAAATGATTCCCATGTTAGGTTTGGGGTTCTGGGTGTACACAAAATATTCATGATGTAGGTGATACAAGTGGATGAATACTCACCCATTATCACTGTCACTGATAAACAAAGTATATTCCATTATTTATTGAGTTATTTGTATAAAATTATGTTCAAGTGATATAATTATGTGATAGTGATATTATGATGATGGAATGGTGCTATTATTTTATTGTTATATGGTCATGTGATGGTATGTGGTATGAGGCTATGGTATATGATCTGTGACTATAATTGTTTTGGTTATGGATATGTTGTGTTAATATGGATATGGTATACTAATAGGATGGTATTATAATAATAAATATCTTTAGGTTGTGGGAATGACTCTTTATGTGGGGAAGTAGGTGGGAGTTACCTTTCTAGATAATATACTCCCAAAATTTTCAAAAGGGTTATAAGAGTTGAACACATTAAATAAAAAATGAAAACCCTCAAGACAATATATTATTAGTCACAACTAGTAGGACTAGGAATATAAAAACATAAAACACAATAAAATAAAAATTTTCAATTGCAAAAATTAAATTAAGTTTTCTCATAGATATTGAACACATAATTATTTTTGTGAAATATTATAAAATTAATTAGATAATAAGAACATAGAAAATTTTCTAATTTGTATATTTATAATTATTAACTCTCTTAATATTATTGAATTTCCACCAACTATAAGAAATGTGTTAGAACTAGAAAATGGTTTTTCTATTTTTGAATTTTCACCCTTCCATTTTCAATACAGGTATATTTTAAAATGGAAAAAATATATTTCATTATAGAAGTCATTGGTGTTAATAATCTACTAATTAATTTATAATAGTAAATTTTAGAGTGGGAAGCTATGGATATTAAAATAGAAAATTCACTATTATGGATTACTGATACGAGATTTCTCATTACATACTATAATTTCAACACAATCAAGGAGTTGGATAATGGAATTAAATATTGTTTTAGTGTTAGAGAATTATAGACCATTTTATTTGTGTACAACTATTATATTTTAATACTAGACAAATGTGTTAAATTTTTATTAAAGGTGTTAATATTAATTTTTAAAATAGCTAAATGTTCATAAATTTTGAATATTGATGTCTCTAATATTTTTATTTCTCTGTGGAATAATAAGGTATTCAGAGAAGGTTTTTCTAGAGAATATATTAAATATATATATAATAATTATATTATCATTTGGAAATATATTTTACACTAAGCCAAATAAAATGTTATTATTTTTTATGATGAGAAAAATAAAGACCATAAATTACACCATGAAATTCATGTCTAATGTTTTTATATATTACTGAAAGAGAATAAGAATGATATTATAATATTTGGTCTTCCAGCTAATGAATTAATTTCAGTGCTTAATATCAATCAATGTGAAAATTCCAATAACTTTTTCATAGTTGGTGGATATATGAAATAGATAGGCTTAGATTTGAATTCTAAGAACACTCAAACTGTTGTGGTTAGTTTCTTTACATTATGTTGTTAGGATCCTTCTTATTCAAATAACAAAATACTTTTACTTAAATTAGATTTAATAGAAACACAATTAAACTATATATGCCTATATAGTGGATATAATGATGCTAATATATATTAATTTCCTTGTAGTAATAAATTAACAATAATAATTATAATATATAGGAAAACATAGCAAGGATGTGATAAAAATAAATTAATCAGATTAGTAAAGATGAAATTCATGAATTTACTTGTATAAATATTTGAAAACTGTTAACTACATTTTTTTAAAAAGAAACATGGGGAGACTATGCATTATAGGATACCAAAACTTTTAAAGATAAAAATAAAAAATTAATATACAATAATGTAAGTGGGTATTCAATAAATGAATTTTAAATGAAACATTGAAGTATATTTCAATTCACAATTATGTTGTTGAGGTATATGGGATGTGATTTGGTTTTGGGGAAGGAATAGGATTCAAAAATTAGTTTCAATTATAGATTTATGATTAAATAAACTATAAAATACATAGATTATAAAATAGGGGAATGTATTTTTTTGTTGATAATTTTATTAAAAAGATCTATAACTGATTAATCTATTTATAGATCGGTACTTTTAGTGAGTACAACAATGTTAACATTAAATGGTTAGAATTTGAACTTGAAGAAATTCTATAAAAACAAGAATAATTTTTCATATACACACATTATTAAATTAAATACATGAATATTGTATAAATATATATTTTTCATTAAAATTGACATTGGATGAGGAGGGAACAAATTAATTTGAAATGATTAAATCTTTTAGATAGTTGTATCCCTAAGAACAATGTTTCTTGTTTGTTTTGTATATAAATTACAAACTAAATACTAGAAAATTTATAACGAATTTTTATAATAATTTTTTACATACTAAATTTTAAATGTGGATATTGATTATCTCAACATCATACCTAATTTTGTTATAAATTAGATAAATTATTTTTTAATCTAAACTATTCTTAAAGTAGATTTCACAAATGGTACTTAAGAGTATACATCGAGCCAAGGTTCTTGGTGAAAATGGTATGTTAGAAATTTTTTAAAATTTATTGTATAATTTATAAAAATAATATTTTGAAACATTTGAATCATTTTTAGAAAAATGGTATAACTTTTTATGAGATTCATAAAAATCATATTGTTTATATTCCTAAAATTTAAAATCATACTTGAGTTTTTAATCAGTATCCCATTATCTATTGTAATGTTTTTTATATTTAGTTTAGAATAATTTTTTAAACTCTTTTAAATATATCATTCAAACTCTAATTAGTGAAAATATGATTATTTATTCTTTATAGGATTATTATTGATAAATATAGTGTAGTCCATGATATTTTTCACTATATGAAATCATTTTATTCATCTCATAAGTGGGAGGGTTCATTTATTTTGGATAAGATAAAGGGATTCAACAATGTTGAATGGGATATCATAAAGATGGTTATGGAATTCTTTCGGTTTAGGGAAAAATGGATTTATTGATATTACGAATTATGTTTCATAAATTTCATGTAAAACTATTCTTGTTTATGGAATTTGTGATATCATCTACATCCCCCCCTAGGATTAAGAAATCGCGATCCCATTTATCTATATTTTTTGTTATGGTTATTAATATATTTTAGGGATAAAATCAAGTTCTATGCCATACCTTACGAGTAGGGGAACTGCCCAAGGCCAGATCTATTATGTAAATGGGAAATGACCATCATTGTGGTGTCCACACAATCATGGGAAGAATTAATCCTAATAATCCTTTCATATTCTATCACACATCCACTGTAACTATAAAATAAAATAAATTTAAAACTTAACAAACTAAAATATTCACACATATTAAAAAATTTTCAAAAATGTACATTGGAAAAAATGAAATCCTAATTATAACACAAACATCAGAAATAGATGTGGTTCTAATCGTTGACTACACAATGGTGGTTGTTGTAATGAGGCCTTATCTATATAAATTATCTATAATAACCATTAATTCCCATATACATGATCATATATCCTCTATTTTCTATGATCTTCAAGGACACTATGTGAATAACATACAAGTGAATATAAAGAGGTGGGTTTAACAATACACAATATGGTCACCCCAAATAGTGATCCAACCCCATAAACACCTAGTGTCTATATGAATAAACAGAAATAAAAGCATTAAAATGAAAATTCTATCTCACATAATAATAAATTTGAATAATAATCATGAGATAACCAGATCAATTTATCTAGGGATCACATTCATTATGAACCATAAATAACACAACATTATGGAAATGAGAAAAATAAAATCTCAAAATCTGTTATAGAATTACTTCTTGATAATTCATATTAGTTGTACTGATTATGGGATTCTATTTGAAATACACATAACCTCCTATTACAAAATAGTTCTAGAGAATACACATCTCAAAAAATCTTGGAAAATCTCAATGAATCTAAAATATCAAACTATTCATAATTTGATGAAAAATACACATCACTATCTAGAGTAAATACACAAGCCCACATATATCAACGTATACAAGTCAAAAAACTAAAGGAAATACACAATCTGTGAGTTCAATTTTTTATATTGTAAATTTTGAGGAAATAAAAGTCCCTTGGGTTAAAGCTATATTTTTGTGTTGGAATGGTCATACCAAATTCATAGGATGATGTTAGGCCAATATCTAGTAACTTGTTCTATAAACATTTCTACAAATATCAGATTTATATCTTAAATGAATGTTCTTGGAGAATGAGGCTATATAGAGAGTTTCCAAATCCCTTTTTGGATGAGGTAGTGTATATAGAAGCATATATTAGGAAAACGATTCAATATATAAAAATGGGAGAATTAATGCCTAAGGATATAAATTCATACAAGAAGGTACAACTCTCTCATATACAAGTTATTAGTTGTTTCAAATATGAAATAATTCATGTGAAGTATGGAATAACCCTAATTTTAATTTTAAATCATGTTTCATTTTGATATATACTTCATAGGATTTTGTATATAACTTCTGGTATAATGAGAATAAGAATATTATTAAAATCTATACTGTGATATATAAAGAAGTTTTCATGTATAACGATCATCATGTAGTTGAAGGTGAATGTTTGAATAAAAAATAATGGTGCTAGGAGAATGTGTATTATCAAGGTGTTCTAGGAATTTTATAATAAATTCAATATATCCAACACCTCAAGTAGAGATGAGGAGATCAACACGTATGATTTTCCCTATGTAGGGGTATTCATGAAATCTAAACTATTTTTTATTGACTGGTATTTGGGATCACAAATTCATTAAAGTGTTAATGTTTTTGAAAAATATGAGAAAATTTTAGTTTATTATGAAGGAGGATATTTCATTATTTCCGCATAATAATAATCAAGATTTAACACCTTTTATATAAGGAATAAATAAATTATAGAAAACAAGTGTATACTAGTTCATGGAAGAACATGAATATAAGTGGAGATAAAAGGAAGGGGTGGTGATAAATGTTTTTAATAGAATAAAGGTTTGGATTTCCATGAAATTTTCTCATATGTAGTGAATATTAACACTATCATATTGGTTCATAATGTTATTTCATTGTAGGATTCACATATTTACCAAAATTATGTGATGACAATGTTCCATTAGTAAGATTTGAAAGAGATCATTTTTATGGATAAACCTGAAATATTTGTGCAGTAAGGAAAGAAATACTGCATGTTTAAAATTTAGAGATGTTAATATGGGTAAAATCAAGAACCTTGGTTATGGAATAAGTAGTATTATGAATACATGAAGAAACATGCTTAAAAATATGGCGGTATGGATCAATGATTTTATTTCAAATCTTTTAATCGTGGATTGATTTTAATAACTCTTTATGTGGATGGAATACTCATTATAGGATCATGTATACATGTATTTATGAGATAAAAATATAGCTAACTGAGGTGTTTGAGTTAAAATATCTTAGAGAAGCTAGTATGACTTAGGATTTGATGACCATGTGAGACTGTGAAATTGGAACTTTTATTATACAATTAGAATAATACATTATAAGGGGGTTTTTATATTTACTATATTGTAAAAAAGTCCATTTTCTATTCCCATAGAAATATATTTAAAAATATTGAAGGAGTCAACCCCAATGACAAAAAAGAGGTTGAGTACATTGAATATTTCCCTAATGATTCATCTTTATAATTCTTGATGAATGCCATAGTTTTTACACAACCGGATATTTCTTATCTAGGTGTATTTATAAGAATGTACATGGATAATAATTGAAATAAACACTATAATGATTTGAAGTGGATAGTGAGTTATATGAAAGGATTCAAGGAAGTATCTATGTTCTTTGGGAATGGAAAGTCATTACATGGGTAAAAGGATGCAAAAGATGGAGGAGATTTTGAAAACATGATGGCTGCCAAAATGTATGTGTTTATATGTGGAATAACAACAAAAATATGTATGTCACAATTAAAGAAGGTGGTGAAACTATCTTAGATGAAGGAGAATGGAATTATTTTAGTAGAAGTTGAAATGTGATGGTTTTACTAAATAACCTCTCAATAGAGATGGTTATTAATAATAATGAAAATATAATTTACCATGGTAGTAAAAGTTATGTACATCATGGAAAATACCAAGGGTTTAATTCCTAAATGAATGTAATTTAGTTGAAATAATACTTAATTAGAGTCTTAATACATGATGGTTTTTTGACATTGTAAAATATTTTGGAAACCAATAACCAAGAAAACATGTTGTTGAACCTTATGTTTATTAATATGTTGTGACATTTTGTGATAATATTGGTATTCATTGATTTATATTATAAGAGTATAATAATATAAAAGAACATTATAGGGTCGTGTAAGGTAAATAAACCAGTATTTCATTAATTGTTAGCTTTAAATTGAAGCTTCTATGGGAAAGAATAAGGTATTTAACAAAAAAATTATATTGAAATCAAATATTTGATGGACAATCATGAATTAGTGCGGGAGAATGTAGAATATATTAGATTAAATAAATTTTATAATATAGGAATCATGGATGATGGTTAGTTTGTTAGATCAATATCAAAGTTGATGATCATAAGAATGTTGGATCCCAATCCTTTCAAAGATGCTTTGATAAATTATAGATCCTCGTACAATAAGTTCCTCTATATCGACTTTACTAGAATGGGCATTATAGTAGTATAGACCTTTCTCGATATGGAACTGTAGTAGCATGGACTTTTCATGAATGGATACTATAGCTCAGCAGACATACTACCAACATTAATATAAAAAAATAGACATTTTGAATGGATTTGAAACTATATTAATGTGGGTTACTATAATACTGAATTTTTTTGATATCATTTCGTGCTTGGGTTTCTATAATATTAGAGTGTTCTATATAATCTTTATCTCAAATATAATAATTTTTTCTACCTCTCTATAGATATAAATATTATTACAAAACCTTATAAAATATATATATATTTTTATGATTTTTTAATTTTTAACCCTTTAAATATTTTTCTAAACAAAAAAATACCATTTCAACTACTAGAATTTAAATAACATTTGGTACTCAATATCCAAGAGTAGTGTGTAAGGGGTGGAAAATAAACCAGGTACATCATCATCCACATCAACCCTAGAGTTGTGGGAATGTAATATCATTACCACTTGGGGAAAATTATCATCAATCATATAGACATATTTTGGAAATG
Organism: Viscum album; assembly: GCA_963277665.1. Classification (NCBI taxonomy): domain Eukaryota; kingdom Viridiplantae; phylum Streptophyta; class Magnoliopsida; order Santalales; family Viscaceae; genus Viscum; species Viscum album. The sequence continues at coordinate 792,712,501 of OY728126.1, read as the reverse complement.
TAACACCGTAAAATTTAAAAATAAGAAAATCATGTTTGATTGCATATATGACATAGAGTAATGAGAAAATGACCCTTGAAATATACAATCAATAATTTACCATTATAATATAACTATTAAATTTGTGGGAATTAATAGGGATAAATAAATTTTAAAAATTAAATGGTTTAGAAATGTAAAAAATAGATTCATTGGTTATCAAATGGTAATGAATTAAAATAAAAAACATTTCAAAGTAAAAGAAATAGTTTCTAAAAACCTTTCTTATACATTCAATGCATTTTTATATAAATAAATTAAAATAATGACTATAGATAAAATATTTTAATTAAATTTATTTATTATATATTCAAGAATTATTATTATTGTTCTAATATTTTTTAAGAATCAAATAATAATAAACCATGTTTTATGGTAAAAAAAGTATTTTTATAACAGTGGTCATATCACATCTTATATAGTTCTTTAAAAAATAATTTTTAGATACTTTAGAAAATATATTTAAAAAAATTAAATTAAAAAATAAAAAAAATTAAAAATTATCTTACTGTTAATTTTTGAGAATTTTCTGAAATTATTAATTTTTTGATTAATAGTGAATAATACAAATTTTTATTAAAAATCTATTTTGGTTTAAAGAATTTAAAAATATAAATTTTACTTAAATTTCTTATAAAATTAAAATTATTTCAAATATAATAAAAATAATCCAATTTTATTCTTTGGAATCAATTATATGTTCTATTTGATATAAAAAAAATTATACTCAGGATAACTTTTCTTTGGAAAACTATTTTTTCATCATGTATGTGGTATTGATTTTAGAATAAATTCAGCCTATTATATTAATTTATTTTATAATAATGTATTATGTGTGTTTATTATTGAAAAATAATATTATATAATAAGTGAATGTTAATTTTCAGTCATAATTAATTGTAAAAATATAAAGAATTAATTTCTATAGTTAAAGGTAAAATAAGTTTTTCATGGGTTAAAATTAAAACTATAAGGGTTGAAATGACCAAAAAACAAGACCAATTTATATTTTCTGTATTTATTTAGAACTTTTATCATCTAATTTTCAGTAGTGTTCCATTTTTGTGCCTTCTGGTGTGTGTAAAACAACAATATAATTTATTCTTTTCTAAAATTTCAAGTCTGTCCTCTCCCCCACATATAACAGGGAGCTACCAATACTCTCATATTCAAACATGCTTTTACTTAATCTAATACCAAAATTAATACATTACTGAAATCCCTCACCACAACCTAAAGTCCCTATTTTTATCACGATACCCTTCTAGGTAGGATTTTTTTTGGAAAATTGAAGAGGTTGTATGAAGAAGAGGTGTCGATATTAACCACATATTTGTGTTTTATTTATTATTCCGCCTCTTTAAAATATTATCAAAATATAATGAAATAATAAAACTAGTTTATAAAATATAATGATATTTTATTTTGATAATATCATAATATATATCTATACCCTCTTATATTCATGGTAATTAAACATTCAATAGATGTTATTTTATTCGTGGGGGTTATGATCTAAATTTTATGAAAGTGGCAAGGTTTTATTTCACAATCTTATCATTATTTGAATTTTTTTACGTTTTAGTCCCCCTTAGGTGAATTATTTTATATTTATATCTTTCAACCAAATTATTTTCATCTCCTTTGAATATTCAAGAAATTTTCAAGTAATAGTTCCATTTTCCACCCTTTGGTACATAAAATAATTGAGAAATTGATTTCAAGAATATCCAACCATATTTATCTCATCATGTGAGACACCTTTTTCTTCCCAATTGATGGTTTCTATTTTTTCAATAATCAGTTTAATATCATTAAATGATTTATTAAATCCTTTTTACCCCTGTTTTATTTTTTCTAAACATTTTAAATGGAATCTTCTTATCGTTTTCCAAACGAGGAATTTTTTTACTTTTAATGAAAATGTGAAAAGAATCTTTTCTTAATCTACCCAACTTAAAAAAAATTAATTGTTATCAAGACTAATCATTTCCTTGAAAAGTAATATAAAATATTATTGATTATTTTCCATGAAAACATTTTTCCCAATAATTAAGAAATTTTTAGTTTTAAAAAATATATTTCAAAGTGAAAATGGTATTATAATCAAGAATTATTATGATTAAAATTTTAGGTTATTTATATTAATCAATTATAAAAACCCTAATTTTATCTATGATCTAATGGGGATATGTTGTAATGAGACTATCTACCTTATTTATATCGATGGTTTATAATCAGTTTGACAGGGGATATACTATTTCGATAACATCCACCTTATTTTCCTAGATGGTTTATGATTAGTTTGACTGGGGATATACTATTTCGATACCATTCACCATATTACTCTTGACAGGTTATGATTATGTTTATTGGTTGGGGAAATTATTAAAATTTATATGCCGGTTTTTATATGAATATTTACATTGATTATGTTTTCTCCCTTTTATATTAAAAATGTATTGGGATTAGTAAGTAATGGGAGTGACCCACTATATGCCCGGATGAATTAGTACATCTCATGAGACAAACAATTTGGTGATCTAGTTGAGTCCTTACCCATTCATGTAAGATGTCTTAGCCCAAGGCATTGAAATCATGGCTATGATATCCAATATTATGCATTCCCTCATCATGAAATCAGTTATTGATGTCCATGTGATTATATTATTGGTCAAAATATCTATAGATAAGTTTCATGCCCATGTGATTATTTATATGGAACTATTTTATCCTAATTTATTCCTTCCATATAATTCTTTATGTTTATTTTATTTATTAAATATCATGTGTTTCAATTATTTTCTTTTTCCATATTGATTATTCTTTATTTATTCATGATAGATTTCACTTTACACATACCCTTACTGAGCATAATATCACACACCTATATTATGTTTACTTTACATAGGATTATAGGAAGAATTTTATAAATGATATATAGAGATATGATAAAGATAATAATATTGTACTAAAAGAAAATAAAGTGTTGTATTTATATTTTCAATTTCATTGTGAGATTCATGTATGTTTCAAGTTTACCAAGAATTTTAAACTATTCAGTCCTTTGGGATGTGATTCCTTATATCCAGTGCCAATATAACAATGTACCTACTAGATCTGGGCTACAAGGGATTGAGTGTTTAAAGGAAATATTGAGAATTTACCCATCTCTACCTATCCCATCCTTCATGTCCTCATATCATAGATACTAAATGCATCAACAAACTCTATCTATCTCAAAATGATGATGTTAGAGGAATTTTATGTCTCTGACTATATCCTTTAAATATCTAAAATATCTCACCCAAGATTAGTGGGTTATTAACAGTAGATAAAATAAATCCATCACTAGTCCTTAACCAAATTAGTTGGTCAGAAAATGCATAGTTACTGTTATTGAACTCAACCCCTAGGTAGATGGTGAGTGTAAAAGAGGATCCACTAATACATCTCATACTCATCAATATGTATCCATCACAAGATTTATTACACCGAAAAAAGGATGTATACATAAAATCAACCACCTCATTATTAATTAAAGAACCTCCATTAGTCATACAAGACTCTCAAGTAACAAAATAGAGATTCTACTTCATCCTTTTAAATTTCTACAATTTACCAAGCCCATTAGGTTCCAATGAAAATTCAATAGTAAATTAATTTTAGTTATTGAATTATGCAACTAGTCACATAATAATCTTATCAATATTACCTCCCCAGTTCATTAATATATGCTATAACTTCCCTTATAGGTCACCACAATCATAGATTTTCACATAATACTGATAATAATTTAATACATATAATTTTTTATTGGATTGTTCTCTTGAAACATCCATTCCTAAATGACACCAATTTTTTCACTGAGTTTTTCATCCATATCATCCCAAATAACTAAAGTTCAACTGCAATATTACTTGTACCTCTATAATGGTTATTAGAACCTTTATAAAAAATCTTCCACTAACTTGGACCCTATGTCTAGGTCACCCTTATTATATTTTATTAATTATGAGTCATTCATAAATCAACTCCAATCTCTTCCAAATTATGAAATAACATTTTATGAAATCCCCATCCTCAATGTTTGATCATCCTTTCATGTTTATCATTTAATTAAAATAATAGTCATCAATATTACACTCTTCATTTTAATAACTAATTTATTATTTATAATTCTTAAAAATTTCATTATCTTAATTTGTATAAATAATTTCAATTTATTAATTTATTTAATTCCCATATTAAATTCAATTCCATTTCTTTATTGAGTTTCTCAAAAACTATTTCATTTACATATAATCATCATATATTATTCAATTTCATGAAAATAATTTTATAAATCCACACAGTTTTACAAATTTATTTTAGGTGAATTTATAATAAAATTTAATTATTTACTCCCAGATTTTTTATGAACTATATATCCCATCCATTATTCGATCAACCAAAACCAATAACAACCATTTTATGGACTATGTAACTCATTAAATAATAAATACAAGATCTTCTATTTATATTCAATAATTGTTCTCAAATTATTTTATTAATAATAATATTTATAATATTTTTGAGAAATTATAACTTCCCATCCAAATAATTCTCCTTCCACCAAGTCCCTTACACTCATTTTAATGATAAATATGATATTGGATAATGAATATGTTCTAAAAATATTTATTGGTGGAATAAATTTTTAATAATAAAGAAAAACATCCAGTTTAATTTAACCATAAATTACACAAATTACCTATAAAATAATATTTTAATGCTCCAAACATGGTTCCACTCAGCCCGAAATGAAATAATGAGTCCAAAAAAACATTTAGGTTTCAAATTATACAAATTAATTTCCCATATAAACTTTGAATGATTAAAACTATTTAGGAGTTTTCCTTAGAACACCCACTCATTGGAACCAATGTTAGTGACACTTAGTTCCTATCGCCACCGTGCTGTCTAATATCTCTTTCAGATAACCCAAATATTGGATCTATGGGAACCTCTACACCCTGTATGTGGGTAGAGATGATAATTATATTATTCTAGTTGAATGGTTTCCAAAAAACTATGTTGAACACACCATATCACCCAAAATGAACTAGAATTCATGTGATGTATCCATTAGATGGATGTACAGTATCACCTTGTCCATGTATGGTATACAAATATTCAAATCTACAACTAGGGATTTGTGTTTTCATTAGGGATGTAAATGGGGAATCATATTGTAAAAAATTAATCATATAATTCTCACTGGAATTCCACCATGGACCTCATACCATGCTACTTTGACTAGGTTGATCACCTTATATGAACACCATAATCCATACACCAAAAATATTAACCTCTTAATTATAGATTTTGTCTTTTTTCAAAGGATCATATATTTATGTAGATAAAATTATATAGAGAATATATATTTGGAAAAAATAGCTATCTAATATATGTCTGAATATGTGACTCCCATTTTATTTACTCTAATGTCATTAACATATTCTCTTTGATACATTTCCTATGACACATTGTTTTTCTAATGATTCATTAAAATGAAGAAGATATCACCAAATTATTTAACATTGTCCTAAACATTCCCTCTATGTTATCTCAAAATCCATTCATCATATTTCAATTCCTCTAATTGAATTGGAATCCATTAATCACGTAGAAAAATATTTTCAAAGTTTATGGATATATTCAAAATATGTGTCCCTTTAATTAAAAAATGATGATTGAGTCCATGAAAATTATCTCTATGATTATTCATAAACCATTCACTGAAATACCAAAAAATCTAGTTCAATTAAAAAAATGATGAAGTGAAGATTGATATAATGAAATTCTATAGGATGATTCAATTGAAAAACTATAAATCAATAAGAGATAATTTTAAGCTATTAAAAAATGAATCAGAATAGGGAACCATGTTTGGTTTCTATGATCCCAGGATCATTTGACCAAGATCCTATAATATCTAATGATTTACTCTAGAGTCTCTTCTTTGATATATCCTTTTGATAAAAAATAATCCCCCTATAAATTAGGGATTTGTAAATGTGACAGATAAGTCAATAATATAATGATTTATCAATATTGTTTTTAATAAATCAGTAAATTATAATTTCCATCATTGAAAATGATCATAAATGTGTATAAATATTATGAAACGTTATAATGTAGGGTAAAAACTCCATTATATACTAATTTATATAGTCCACATTAAAATATGATACACCAAATAAGTTTAATTTACTGATCTACCCAATTTAGGTAAAAAATTAAATTTTTTAATGAAAATAACTCATAGAAATCAACCAATCCACTGAATCTCTTGATTTGTATTTAAATTATTTCCAATAAATCCATTAAATCTGAGTTATACATTAGATTATAATCAATGTTAGAGGCATTATTGGGTGAATAATCACACTATTTTATAAGGGTTTTATGTTAATGGTTCTAAGGTTTCTAGAAGGGGTCTTATAATGTCACATATATTTAAATACAATTACCGATTTTATCTAAATACAAGAATGTGGATTGCCTTTTAATTTTCAATATTTCATAAAAATATAAATGGTCATCAAGACAAGATTTTAATTTTAAAAAATTTCATGTGTTTATTATTATATGGCAGTGAATGAGGGGAATGATTAATTTTATAATCTCATTTCAAAGACATATATTATTAAAAATGATATGTATTTAGAGATATCAATTTATATTAACAAATAAAAAATATTGTTTTCAGGATATTTTTTATATAATTTTTAAAATTAATAATTTCTTGGATAATAAAAAAATTTCAAGAATAGGAAAGATAATTCTTAATTAATTTTTATAGATAATTTTCACATATGATGATACATTTTTGGTTTTCAGAAACTATCACAAATTAGATTAATATTTTGCAGACTATTTTATTTTGAGGTAAGGTGAGTTAATATAATATAATGTATCTTTTTGGGGGAAAAATATTTTTCTAAAAGGTTAGGTGGTAATAGTTTAAGAAATTTATAATATTTTTATTTAGATATTTTTTAAAAATTTATTTGAAGAATGTATATCTCCCATAAATATATTTTTTCTATTATTATCAAATCCAAATATATATTGAATAGGTATATTCTTCAAGATCCATTTTTCTTAAAGCCAATTATCAATTGGAGGAGTTTTTAGGGCACAAAATGTATTTTATTAAGAGTTAATTTTCATTATAGTAGAAAAGTCTCTTAGTTTCTTGTTTTGTATAATGAATTGATAATAAATAATAAGTCTATTATTATATATTCCCATGACCTAATAGTTTAAAATATTTATGTCTTAGTATAATTATTAATTATAATGTATTTATTTGTGATTTTTAGTGGATTTGTAAATTATTTAATGGGAGAAACAGAATGATCATTAGGGTTTCTCTTCTTGGATAATCAACCTTTTTTAATTATTGGTTTTGGAGGTTTATTACGGATATTAACTATTAGGCGTGCACTATATATCATCAAGTGATGTAATATGTTATTGATGGTTAGGTTGTAAAATTATTTGGAAATCAAATGTTCATCTTAGGGTGTAGGTTTTTTATAGATTCTTCATAACATTAATCCTTTTTAGTGATATTTCTATCATTGGAATATTTTAACATTGATATTTTTATTATTTATAGATATTTATAAATATATATTTATGAATTTTTTTGTTTATTAATTTCATTTTTAATTTTCTATATATTTTATCAACTTTAAAATTGTCTTATATAATGTTATTTTCAACCTCTCATTTTGATTTCTATATTGGAAGAAGAAACTTTCTGTTTAGGGGATTTGAGTTTTTTTATTGTTTGATAGACCTCTTGGTGAATGAATAATGATAAAATTATGAACCATCAATTTTATTTAGAATATATATAGATTCAATTTTCCTTTCATACATTAGAGGACTGGAAAAAATATGACTATATTAGGGGTGTAATTATTTTTATATTCTACTGTGATGTTTGAAACCAGTAGATTCTCATTTTAACTATAATTTTTGAATATATTATTATTATTATTATATTTCTTGTAGTTTGAATTATAAGAACATTTATTGCGATGTTATTTTCTTATATTTTGAATGCTTCATTAGAATCTTGTAGTGTTCTAATTAAGAAATAAAATACTATTCTTTATGGTATTCGAATAAACATGGATAATGGTTAGACTTGTTATGTTTTTAAATCGAATTATCATTTGATTTTTTTAAAATTATCATAAAAATCTCTAGTATAATTATTTAGGAAATGTGTTTGACCTAATTTTTGGGATGTTCTAGGATTTTTGATTTTATAATATTTTATTTGTTACAATATAGTGTAACAATATATCCAATTCCTCTTCTAATTTTTCTTTTTTGGATAATGTTATATGGATTATATTATTTTGGATTCATGTTTTTTTATTTGATTTATGGGAGTAAATTTGATAATTTATATTTTCCTTGAAAATAAAATTGATGACATGTATGAGATGAGATAAATTTCGTGTACTATGGTATATCATTTATAAAATAAATTTTATCTTGTATCGAAGATTAGATAAATAAATATACCAATATATAAAATATATCAAATTTCATTTGTGAAATATATTTCATATACCTTGATATATATTTTAAGGAAATAAAATTTATAACATCTACATGATGAGATTATTTTCATATATGAAAATGAATATTTTATGAAATTAAATTTACTTTTCAGGAATTAAAAACACAATAATTTCAGAAAAAATTTTAAATGAATCAAGTCTATATCATATTTGAGAAGAAATAAATTTAATGTAAAATAATACATTTTATAAAAAATAAAATTTAATTCATGTAAAATATAAGAAGTAATCAATGTATAGTAATATATATTTAAAAATTAATGTTTATTTCATGTATAAGATGATATGAATTTCTTGTTCAATTATATGTATTTTAAAAAATAATTTTTTAGGTAATGAATTTATCAAAAAGAAGAATTTTTTTTCAAAAAATTAAGGTGATAAAGTTAATTTTTTTGATGAAAGAAATTTAATTCTAATGAGTATAATACTAACATTTTATCACTAATTTTAATATATCACATATCCAAAGAAAATATTTTTTTGAAAAAGTTATTATTAAATTATTATACATAATTAATTGAGATAGTTTCAGATTCTACTTGAATTATGAATTGTTGTTTCGTTTTTATTATGTAGAGTTACCAATATTTTTATGGATTTTTAAATTAATAGGAATAATTATTCTAGTTTCTAGAAGAATAAAATCTATCTAAATTGTTTTCTAAGGGTAATGATGTTATGATGTGATGGAGGAAGACTGTGTAAGGTTAAAAGGGTTTTTATTTTTCTACCTAATAAGATAAAATTTGTTTTGACCCATATATCTATGGTGTAAAGGATTTCAAATTCCCTAAAATGATATATTATAATAGTTTTGTAGATAATATTATTGTAATTGAGATTTATTTGTAGTAAATGGGTGAATATAAGAGATTTTAGGATTTAAGGTTCTCTAATCATGATGAGCCAAATAAGCCATTAGTTATTACTTGTGATCTTATGATAAGGATCCAATTATAGGGGTATAGACCCAGGACTTGGTTTTAGAGGGGATTTAGAGGATAAAGAAGAATACCCAACATCATTCTCCTAGATTGAAGTAAAAAATATGATATTCAAGGATTTAGAGGACCATATTCATCATTTATGAATGTTTAAGGAAATAGTTAGGTTCTTGATTTTTTGGATGCTCACTCTAGAGATACAAGTCGGGATGTGAATGGTAGGTAAAATTAATTATCTTAGTTTTTTAGGGTTGAATTTAATCTCCATGATTTTTACCATGTTATTGTACAAGATGGTGCTATATACTCTTGTCTGGGGATCTCAAAGAACATTGAGTTTCCATTAGAGGCAAAACATGTAGTCAGAAAACTATCTAGAAGGCTAGTTCTATACAATAAGAGGAGAAAAGTTTGAGTATAAATAGGTCCTCAGAGTATGAATAGTTGACTTATGTTAAACATATCAGTTCTAATTATAGTTTGGTTTCTTAAGTGGTTATTCAAGTTTATGTTGCCGGTTTGTAGGAAGACTTTACTTTCATTAATCAACATGAGGAGGTTGGGAGGGAAAATCCATCCCTTGGGGTCTAATATATAGGGGAAATGACATAGTGTTTCCTTCTAAAATATTTAAAGATACTAACTATAAAATGATGTTAAATAATACAGAAGGTAACTAAGTTGAAATTTATTTTGAAAATTCACCACCAAGGGGATCTTATATGAAATATATTAATAATGGTAAGAAAACATTATTTGATGATGAGGGTTTTCAAAAGGTATCATCCAAAAGGACTAGAACTTGAAACGAATATTCTCAATTAAAATAACTATGATTACTAGATAATAATGATCCTCTTTTTATGGATTTGATTCATATAATGAATATGGTAGTGGAAATGATTTTGTATATTATGATTGTTAAACTTTTCCAAGATTCATTTTTTATGAAATAGGAATGTTTTCCTTATATGGATCATTCATTTACCCCTTATTATTTTTATCTTTTATTTTATAAATAGTTCAGGGTCTTTGATCCCTTTCCATACTTTTTCAAATTTATTTATTAAAAAATAATATTATTCATTGAGTATAATATGATTTTTATGTTTTAATAATTACTAATGGCTAATTAGGTCTAATAGAACGTAAAAAAAATAAAATCTAATAATGTATAGAAATTTCATAGTGGGAATCGAACTTGATACATCCGGAAGAACCCAAAAATTAGTAAACACTAGGCTACACACATGTAGGATTTTTCTTAAATGTAGAATGAATGTAAAAACTATCTCCAAAATAAAGTTATATATATGTATATATTATAGGTATAAATGAAAAATGAGGGTGTAGTTATTATATATATATATATATATATATAATTTTAATTATATTAATTAAGGATAGAAAATAAATTATATTTTAGTTGGTTTTTATTATAAAGGTCAATATGAAACTACTAGGTGGGATAATTGATGGTATATTAATTATTTTTTAGTTTTTTGAAATTAAAATGGGGGTAAGGGTGGAAATTGGCGTGTCAAAACAACACAACTTAAAATATTAATTTCCCTTTATATTTCTCTACACATCACTAATATAGTTTTAAAAATATACACTTCACTCTATTCATTTGTAATTTTTTATGAAAGAATTTTTTACATAACAACTCACTAAATATTAAAATCATAAATTTTATTTTAAATTAATATTTTTTACATTATACTTTCTAATTTCATGGAAATTTATTTATTAACATGAACAACACATTTTATATATTTAAATATAAAATTAATATTTTTTAAAATACAATATTACAAATAAACTAAAAATGAAATATAAAATTGAATTTCTTTTTTGCAACTATGTGGGATAAATTTAATAAAAAAATGGATACTTCGAAATAACATACAACTCGTATGGTGGTAAATACTTTAAAAATAGAAATTTATCATATCTATGAACTAAATGAAATAAAAATTTGTATCAATTTATATCAATTTATTAAAAATTGAAGATATATATTGTATTAAATGAGATAAATGTAATTTAATATATATTTATATATAATATATCTTTTATGTGAGATTTAAAAAAAATTATGTATAATGATATATCTTTTAAAAATTAATTTTATCTATAGTATGCGATAAAATAATTTTTTAGTGCAATGATACAACACTAAAATTTTACAAAAAATGTATCTCAAGGATTAATCCAATTTTTTTCTTAGGATTTTATATATCATTACTGGGATGAGAAAAAAAATTTAATTAGTAATAGGTAGTATCAATAAAATTTTATTTTATCACAAATTAAAGTTTAATTTTATTTTTAAATATATTAATTATTATATTTAAAAATTATAACCTCTTAAACATAAGTTAAATTAAAATATTTATGGGACATATCATTATACATTAAATCTATCAAATATCATCTATGAATTTAGTTTTTAAAATATTTATCATTGTACAAATAATTTATTACATATTTTACATGAGTTATATTCATGTTTCTAAAAGACATGAAAATTATTTTATTTCAAATATGATATAGTTTTTAATTTTTTTATCATACTTATTATTTTTTGTTTTATCTCACACACAAGATAAATTTCATCTTTTTAAAATATTATGCCATTTTCTATTACATTTAAATAAAATCAAATGCGAGATAATATTTTTATCATATGTATCAATATAAATGTAAGAAACAATATTTTCCCTTAGAAAAGTTGATCATAATAATTGCATCACTTTTTTAAGAGTAAAAATAAACACATTATTTCATTATATGGATATATTATAAAATAATGGATATAAATTTACTAAAAGTGAATAATAAATTCCACTGAACACCATGACTATAACATTAATAACCCATATCTCATAGTACCAAAAATCTATAAGCAGATGTAAGGACCCATTTAATTATTTTTTTAATATTAGATTCCTTAGGGAAAAGATCATTTGCAATTTTAGTTACGAATGATGAGTTTTTCCATTAGAGGAATTAGATTCATATTTAATCATTTCATGTTGATAACTAAGGTTTCATGGTATTAATTTTAAGGTTTCATAAATTATTCAAATGTTTATTAGTGGTTGAGGACTTGGTGCCTCCTATATTTTATATTTGTGGGTGATAAAATGTACATGGTGGAAGGAATCAAGTACCAGATGAACAAACCAGAGGCCCAAGTGGCCTGTTGTTACAATAGGGTGATGAGTGTCCCCTGTCATGGTACCAGATATCTTCATTGCACCTTTTTAGTGGGGGTATTATTCCCATTAACCATTTTTAATGTTTTTATTACATCTTTATGCCATATGAATTCATTTTTATTCCTATGAATAAGAGTCTATCTTGAAGTTCCTCTTCACTTCCTTTACCCCCTCCACTTATTTCATTCAATCAAAATTTTGAAGGGTATTATATATATATTTTTATAAGGTAAAAAATCCATAGATATCTTCTATATTATTTTCATTATTCTAATTCTATTCCTCTACTATAAATGGTTCTCTTGATTTGGGATTTCACTAAATCCATCATGAAATTCATATGAATTCCTTGTATCAACTTTTTTTGGGACTATAGAGTCCTAGGTAACAATTTTATAAGTCTTTGTTCATTATTATTTTTTGATCCCATTATGATATGATTATATTAGGGTTTTCTTAATCTGGTGCCATAATTTATGTCTCCTTGGGTATTATTTAATTAGGGATTTCAGGTGATTAATGGTTAAATTAAAATTGGTTGTAATATTACATGGTTTTTTCTATGTTTTATTTTGGATTTAAATAACAATGTTTTTAGTTTCAAGGTAAAATGATTGTGAATGGTTATGGATTTTATTGTAGTGTGTTTTAGGTTACCCTTGGAGTATGAGGGAAGGCTCTTCATGGATATGATAATAATAGGTGATCTCAAGTCATCAATAATTTCAGAGAATCTTAAAATTAATTTATCTTATTCTATATTTTATAGGGTAATAATATGATATCTCAAATTTTAAAACATAAAAATCAACTATTTTCCAACACATTTTGATAAAGCAACTAATATTTTTTATATAATAATTATACACACATGATTGGGTTTATTTAACTATATATTTATATTAAAATATATGTTATTGATTCATTCATTTGTTGATGGAAATTAGATTTTCATATAAAATAGGAGTAAATATTAGAGAATTGTTTACCCTTTAATCTATATCAAACCAAAAATCTAAAATAACACGATGTTAAATATCATATACAACATTCAACCAAAAGCTTAAATGAACTAGTAAATATTATTATTAAAATAGAACTACTATAACCCAGTAGTTGAATTGGAAGGTGTTAATTAAAATAAACCCATCTTGAAATATAAGTTATTTTCATACTAAAAAAATTGTATTTACTATTTCGTAGGAAATAACCTATCAATTTTTAGTAAAGTAATCTTATGCTTCAAAAATATGTCTCCATCAAAAATTATAAATATTTTTTTTGAGAATGCATTTTATTTAATTTTTTGCACTTTTAGAAAAATTAGAAGATAAAATATCCTAAAAATTTTAAATAATAATATTAAAATTATAATAGCTTGAAATTTTCTATTTGCTTAGGAAATGATTGAAATTTTAGTGAATAGTAAAAATTCAAATTTTATGAAAAAATGGAACCTTTTACGATATCTCCAATAGATAAATATGACGTAAATATTTATGAAGGTTATGGAATGAATAGTGCATATGAATATAATATAAATATAATACGAAATTATTCAAATCATAAATATTTGGATTTATTACATGATAAATACAAAAAATCATTTTTCATGCTAACATTATGCTTGTACAACACTGAAATAGACAAATTTGTTGTCTTTGAGATAATATTTGATAAATAGGAAGACTTTTCTCAACCTTAATCTTAAATAATGTACATTATTATTAATATGGATGGATAGATTTTAATCTTGTAGTTATAAAACAAGTGACTCATCCAATTTATTTTGAAATTCTTATATAAGGCTATGAAAGTCAAAATCTTTAAGGAATTAATTTTTCGTGAAATAAATTTTGGTAAATATAAATATTGAATGAATATAAAAGTTTATTTTTAACTAAATTAGTTTTTATGTTAATTTATTTTTAATTTTTAATTATGAAATAATTACCATAAATTCTTATGTAATGCAAACAGGGTTCTTGTACAATTAGTAATAAAAAGAAAGTAATTTTTTTTTTAAAAAAAAGCTGAATGTAATATATTTTTGAGTGACTTAAAGTTAAAGACTAATTTATAATATAAATATAAAATAATATATATGTTTTAAAGGTTTATATTTTCATCCATTTGTTTTTATAGAGTTATGAAAGTTTAATTTTGTGAATAGATCTTAAAACAACATTAATAATATTTCTCAGTAAATCTATTTTATTAAATTATTATAAAGCCATCAAAATATCTCTAGATGAAAATTATGATGATAAATGGTTGAAAAAATTTTAAGTTTCCAATTTATGCTCTAATTTTAACCTTATAGGTAAAATTATAAATATTTAATATTAAAAGTGATATTACCGTCGTAAGGTTAGAATTGGTTATCCAAGGGGTTAAACAAAAAGATATGTTATAAAATTTTATCTAAACCCATCACAACTTTTTTGGATTATTATAATCATATCATATATTATATATAATTTTTTAAATTTCATTTTGGATTCATTTGACATGAGTTAGATTCATATAAAATTATAATATTTTATGTATTTCTAAAAATGACATTAATGATATTTTAAAACATAAAATAGTTATTAACTGATTAAAAATTTCAAAAAAATGATATTTTCATCTTATTTAATTAAATATTATTGGTAATATCAGTAATAGTCAATTTATATGTCGCTTTTCCTTTAATATTAATTTATATGACCAATAATAAGTAAATCTTAAATATAGTGGTAAATGTGAAAAGGCTTAATTTGGGGGGATGTTAAGACAAAAATAATTGGGTAAAAAACCAACAAAAACTTTTAGAAAAATTATTTTAAGAGATTATTTAGGATCATAATCTTCTTATATTCGAATGATATCAATTTAAATTAATTTTTTTGGAATATTTATTTATATTTATTTAATACCTTACGTAACTCCATGAGTTCCTCTACCCTCACGTATAAATCGTTGTCCTCAGTCTTTCATTATTCAAAATGTTCAATCCCTATATATCAACAAAAAATTCTTATATTATCTTCTTAAATTCCATTGTAATTAATTATACATGAAATTATTCTCAAGGGACCATTCCAATGGTCCATAAAGAGTAATCTAAAGGATGTATACTGAAGAAGAGTCTATCATCTTACCTGAAAATTTTTATTTATGTCTTTATATACCTCCTCTAGATCCATTATATAAATTATTAAATAATTATTTCAAATATTACTAATCATTATTATTATAATGGATATATCATGAACCCTTTATTCACATTTTTTAGAAAATGATAAGGTCCCTCATGCATATATGTGGACTACCACATCTATAAAGAGCTGCGATTCATTTTTTTCTATTTACATAGATTTTAATATGAATATATTTAATAAAAATATTAGATATTTATTATATAAATATGATACTATAAAAGTGATTTATTTCTCTTAAGAATCTTTCAATCCATCTATCAAAAAGTGAAAATAATGTTTTTGCGTGTATACGACCTACTATATCCATGAATCGTGTAATAAATTTTTCTATATCTACCTTTTTTAGATTAATATATATATATAATGAATATATATTTTATTTATATCATAAATATTATTATGAATATTATGTATCCTTGGTCATAATACAATGACTTGAACTACCAAAGAAAAACTCTCATGAAAAATGAAAAAGTTAAAATCCTAAAACAGTGATTTTAAAAAAGAATATTTAATAAATGGGTGATCATATGATATAGGTGGATCATTTTTAATATTATAATTATGTACATGTATGAGTTAATAAATTATAATAAATTTAACTTTAATATACATGACTTTTTATCACTTTTAAATAAATCCAAACACGATGTAATAGTTCTATGTTATAATCCCAATATTTACCAAGATTGTTTATGATTAAGTTTCCTATGATCAAATTTTATAACCTACCATCCGATAATAGTATAAAATTTTTTATATTATTTTTATTTTTGGATATTACATGTTTTCGATTAATTTTTCTCCATTTATGTACACAATAGTGAAAAAAACATTTTAATGAAAAATCAACATTCTTTCACTCTTCAGTTGAAAATCCTTTTATCTTCCATGTATATGTTTTCTAAAAATAATTTCCAGAATTTTTTAGTATTTTAATATAATTGTTGAAATTTTTTTACTTATGATTTACGTTTTACTAAATGGGTTAAAAATAATATTCTTTTCGTTTTCCGAATGACGTATTTTTGAATTTTTACCCAAAATGATACTGAAATCTTGGTCCCAACACACACAATATGAAGATTATTTTCCTCTTTCATGACTGCTCATTGACTTTAATTTTTTGTAAAATATTTTTAAAGGTATTTTTAAATAAAATATTTTCATTAATATTTGAGAAATTTTTAGATTTTATAGAGGGGATTTTAATCTGAAAATGATATTTCTCTCATTTAATTTTTCGAGTGATATTATAATGGAATTTATTTTCAAGGTTGACATATTTCAATGTTAAATAAGTTTTTATATGGATATGATCCAATGATACTATAATTATTATTTGTATAGATGGATCATGAGTATGATGATAAGATGTTTGTGAAAATTATTTTATTTTCCATGGGTTATATAGGATTGTAAGATCTTCACATATAAAAAAAATTATAAGGGGGAGGGGTGAATAGTAGTTTTAAAACATAGTTTTAGAACTCTAAACTAAAAACAACAAATTACACTAAAATTAGGTTATCAGACTCTGGACTCAATCTGATTAACAGAGTTATAGAATCGAAACTGGAAAAAATTCTGATTAAATCAGAGTAGATATTAGAATCACGATGGATCTAATTAACATCAGAGTGTTTACCATAATCATATTAATACAAAAAGACAAATAGAATAGAAATCTAAATATGATTACTCACTTTTATTAAATGTACATCAGAATATAAAACATATAAAAAACTATTATTGATATATCAGAAAAATGTAAGACTTATTTATAAGCTCCTTAAAAGAGAACCCCATTTTAACATTCAAATTAAGGTAGTCTATAACTCTAACTCAAGTCATCCACAGTTTTATACTTACAATAACGTCTATATTTCCTCACATGAAAGCCCTCAATACGAATATAAAAATGGATCTATCTTCTTATCCTTGGGATCCCTCGATATGATGATTATATTTTTATTTGTCTACCAATCCCTAATAGCCATTGATCTGATGTATCATATTCTATATATTCATATCCCTAAAATCCTTTGAGTATAACAATGATCATACATGAGTTATAGTTACTAAAGTCTATATGGAGACAACCCGACAAAGTTTCCTTTGAACAAAAACACTCTAAAAAATTACACTAACTATTACTGAGTGGTTAACATAGATCAATCTTCAAGAGTTAATGTAATCAATAAACCATCTCAAAACTCTTAAAATGACATAATATTGATAAGAATCCTTCGAAAAATAATATTTTTCATGTTTATTGCAATGGATTCTGATAGCTGGTTCTTGACAGCACATAATGATCAGGTTTAACTAAATGTACTATGTAATATTAATAAGAACCCATACAGTGTATAATATATTACTAAAACTAGAAGCAAGTCTTCCCTATTCTGATTATAAAATTAATCAGTCTGAAGTACTTCCTTGAGAATATAAATGTGATAATCATTATGAGTATCAGTCTAAGGTTATCAGTATCGGTATCAGTCACATAGTTACGAGTTTTGTTACTATTAAAAACAATACATAATGTCAAACTTCTAGTACAAATAAAGTTGATTATGATATATCACAAAAATACACATTACTATAACTATAATGAATAATTTAATGTTTAAACCGGTAATACTTTAGAGATTATTCTCAGTATATAAAAATGAAATTATTTCAACAAAAACATTCTTAAACACATAGTACATAAAAATTATTAAACTTGTTTTTTTGAAATTTATTTTGAATTCCAAAACAAAAGTAATAGAAAAGTAAGAACTAAACTTTTGACATAACAGTATCACCCTTTTAGGAAAGTAAAACCCCAGAAGATAAATGATAATAAATTAAAAAATGTAGAGTCATTCAACTTTAATGTAATTCATATTCAGAGTAAATAATTAAAAACATAACTCCCCAAGAGTTTTAAATCTTCTTAATATGATAGAGAGTATGGTATTGAATATGATTATATCTCTCGTAGGATAATATCTAGTCTTTTTGATAAAAAACTCTTTCCTTTAAAAGATATTCTTCCCCTTAACAAAAAAACACCCACTTTATAAAATATTATATCATCTATAAATTTCCCCCCTTATAATGATTTATCATCCTTTGTGATTTTCAAAAGGAATGGGTAAAATTATAGATTTTCCATAAATGTTAGGGAAAAAATATACAGTAAAAACAATGAAACAAATAATAATCCACAAAAAAATTTGAAAAAAAATTCAACCAATCAAAATGGGAATACATTCATACAAATCTAATTTGGATGAAAAAGAATTTCATTCATTAAAAACATGCTTTCAAATATTTTATATAACATTTAGAATGAGTGAATAAATAATAAAATCAATCTTTATTCATAATGGTTTTTACAAAATAAATGATTTTATTTAACTTGTGATAGTATTTCTAGATCTTCTCAACTATTTATTCTTGAATATGAACATTCTAAAATAACTCTAAGTTTTTATCTCTTAGTATGATAACCACACCGTCAGAAGATTAGAGATAGATAATTTCTAAATACATGTTTCAGATCAACTATATCAGAAAAATAAATTCATCAGTATATTCATTTGTTACATTATTGAAATCTTATACAGACGTTACTCTTTATGCCATGTGATATGAAAAGTAGTTCAAAGATCATTCAGAATCTACTAAAAGCATCTCCACTTAATCAAATTATTCATTGGTGATTTCTATATCAACATCATGTTTATAAGACCATTTAACCATATGATTTCCGGACTTTTTGTGGGACTGAAAAAATTATTAAATAACTTTTAACTGTACCAAAATCCAAATCTCCTTTTTTACTAAATTATTTTTAAATTCTGACTTTTGGTCTAGATTTTCTTAAATAAGATGAACTCATTCTTCATGCCTTGGGATGTGAGGAATAATTCCTTCTATAATTTTCAAATCATGAACAACATAATAAAATCTTTCATGAGCAATTGTTCAAGAAGATTATTATTGATCTTGTTAACCCTTATGAGGACTTATTATGGTTTTTAGGACATCTAATTATTTTCCTTTCTCTTTATCTATTTTTGAAACATAATTATCAACTTTATTTGACACTATCTTGTCAACAAATATCAATTATGTACACATTTTTTGTGATGGCCTTATAATTAGCTTTGGTCTTAGACTGTTGTATATATACATCAATTTCATATGATTCTTCTTCTTTTTATTCAGATGATGGAGATTATTCCTATGAAATTTTATATTTTTCATCTCTTTCATCCTTATAAGGTAGATCTGATGAAGATGATAATGATGAATCAAATGCATTTATATCAGATTGAGATTCTTCTTAACCATAAAATTTTTCATTCTCATAATGTTCACCATCTTCTTATTACACATATTATTCAATATATTATTAAACATATTCATATTTTTATTACTCTTATTGTATATTTTTTATTATTTTTCATCTCCATCAAATTATTTATGCAATATCAAGATCTTCTTATAACACCCTTTGATTTTTTAAAGCACACTTTTCTGTTGGTTCTCATTTTCATTGATTTTCATGAAATGATGGAGTTGATTCTTCTTCAACAACATTTTATTTTCCTTTTTCTATGATAGAAGGAATATCAATATGTACAATAGATATTTCTTCAAAATAAAACCTGGATTCCAAATTCACCAAGTTGGTATGACAATTTGGTAGATCAACTGTCTCATATGACCTTTCAACTCCTTTCAAAATATTTTCAAACAATTGAGCTTCTTATAATCTTTAATGTTATAATTCTTCTTGGATTTTTCTTCAAGGGTTTTGGGAAAATGAAATTTTAACTATTTAGATTCAGCTTGGTTGCTTTGGAAGTCTGAATCTCCTTTCTTTTTCTTATCTTTCTTTTTCATCATCTAATCAAACAAATCATATTGCATATTTTATTGTTTCTTTTGTTTCCTAGGAGGAGAGGTATCAATCTTCCTCCTCTTATTCTTATCAACTTTTTAAAACTTTTTTCATGGATCTTCCTCTAAAAGGGAACTATCACCATTTTCAACAATCTTTTTTGATTTAGAATCAATGATCAATCTTAATATATCCATCATATCATCACTGATAAATGAAATCTTTCCTGTCATCAGATGCAATTTATTTGTAACATTAAATATTTCAATATAGTTGAAAACCATGTTTCCTATAAAGGTATAAAATGTAATTATTTTAAACTTCATCTTGGAAGACTTAATATTTTACATCATGTGAATAATGAACATAATAAGTTATATCCTTATCATATTGAATAAAAAACCCTATATGAAAAAAATCAGAAACCATTAAAATTTATCTGTCCCCCGTTCTTGGAATCAAGAAAACTTTTATCCATATATCCACATCTCAGTTATCCATTGTAAGGTTATATAGTTTTATTATCTTAGCGTACTTTAAAAATAATGAATAATTATTTTTGTCTTGTTAAAATAGCTAAGAATACTCCACAATATAATTGATTGGAAAGAAGCATCTCCATTCAAAGTTATACCAACAAGATCATCAAGGTTTAAATATGAAATATTATGACATTTTCCATAAATAGAAAATGTAATCTTTTCATTCCCATATTCCATCAAAATAATAATGGATACATAAAATTTAATAACTAAATCAGGATAAAATAAATCGAAGTCTTTTTCTAGTTTATCTACACAAAGAGACTCCCATACTTAAAATGAAATTATAGTTTTCAGTATAAAATCATAATTTTCCTAGAAGGATCTTTCAAATAATATTTTTATGAAAATGCCATTTTGTTGAATCATATTTAGTGGACATGATGTATTTATATATTACTGGTGAATCACATGAAAAAAAATCTTTTTGGACAGAGTAATTTGTAGGGTGAAACATGTTGGGGAGAAAAGAATTAACCATCCTATGAGGGACATAGGGGTTAACTTTTTTATAAAGTAACTTTGTTTGATGGTTAATCTTCAATAATATGATTAGTGGTTTAGATTGAAAAAAATACAATCAAATGGTTAAAATTGATTTGAAGAATGCTTTTAAAATATTTTTTAACTCTCATGGTTTTTAAACATTTATCATATCAAAAATGAATCTGAATGAGAATTGTTTTAAAAAATTTGATAATAAAACGAATTTTCTATAAAATAGATAAGTTAAACAACAAAAATTAAATAACTAACATAATGAAATAGTTTAAAAACAAAAAAGAATAAAATTTTACCCTTTATAGTGAAGATTTTCATCAATATGAATGAACTGTTCCTCTTGGTTTTTATTATCTAAAATGATAATGATATTTTTGAAAATAAAGACAGGATATGATAGGTTTAATTTGATAAGTAATTACATTATTTATATTATAAAAAACTGATAATTATTTTTTATATCCAAAAAATTAAATTCCAAAATTGAGTTTGGATATTTTATAACATTTACGGAGTCCGAAATACATTTTAATAATTTTGACTACGAATTTTTTTATAAAAATGATGAGTTTAGAAAAAAAGTTTTATAAATGTTTTATGAAAACAAAAAAATATCAGAAAATTAAAATGTAATAGAAACACTATTTTAAAACATATTCATATGTACTCCCCCTATAAAAATGAATAAATGCATTTATATATATAGGTTAGAGAGAAGTAGATATAAATGATTACTTTACATTGATCATTCTTGGATTATGTTTCATATATTTAAATATATCAAATCTAAGATGATATTCAAAAATGTAAGCAAGTTGATCTTTCATTCTGATGAATTGTAAAATAATATATCCTTTAAGTGTGTGATCCCAATGGAAATGATATCTTGTATCTAGGTTGATAACATGATAGTGATGTGATGGGTTTTTACTTAAATAAATTCCTATTGTATTATCACAATGTATTTGAGTTTTACTAAAACTCATTCCATAATCAGTGAGTGTGTTTTTTATCCATAACCATTGATCACAACATCATCCAGCTACGACATATTCAACTTTAATAGTTGAGACACATACTAAGTCTTGTTTATTACATAAAAATAAACTAATGAATCTCTTAAAAAACGACATGTTAAAGACATTATTCTATTATCCATTCTACAACCTCTTATTTCCTCATCTAGAAAACTTTTTAGTTTGAAAACACTTCTAAAAAATAGAAATGTCTTAAATCCATAGTACTCTTAAGATAATGAAAAATAATTTTTTCACTTGTACATTGGTTTCCATTGTATTTTTTTGATATATTGTGCATATGAATATATAAAATATTAAATCTAGATGACTATTAGTTACATAAATTAAACATTCTATCATACCTATAAATATATTTTTATCAACTAGTTTCCCAACCTCATCAAGATATAAAGTATTTGAGTTATCGATGGGAGTATGTATTTTCCTATAAAAATTTATTAATAAGATATTTTATATACCTATGTTTATATATAATAGTTCCTACTAGTTTTTTTGAAATAATAAAACCAAGAAATTAAGTTAACTCACCCATCATACTTATTTTAAACATATATTTCATGAAAACTACAATGGAATCTATTAAATATTGCTGAGATTATATGAATATAATGTCATAAACAAAATTTTTTACAATCATAATGTTTTTATTAACTTATTTTATAAAAAGTGTTATATCCAAAACGCCTTTATCATTTTTTTTGTAATAAAAATCCAATTAACATATCATATGAATATCTATGGGTTGTTTAAGTCCATATAATTCTTTCGTATGTTTATAAACATCTTTTGGATGTTTTTTATTTTCAAAACAAGGAGGTATTTAGACATAAAAGTCTTCCTAAACATATCTATTATGAAAATAACACTTCGCATCCATTTAAGAAATATTAAAAATAAAGAATGATTCAATGGATAAAAGTATTTAAATAGCTCCAATTTTTACTACCAGTGCATAGGATTATTCTTAATAAACTCACTATTGTTTATTATGACACTTATAAACATGTATTTTTTTCTTTTCAATTATTATTCCAATCTTGTTACACATATTTCAAAAAACCCATTCTACACCAATTATAAAAGTTTTGAATATTATGTTCCTTTCAAACACATCGAGTTCATCTAGAATTTCCTTAATAGAATCTAAATCCCCTAAATTCTTATCACGATTATTATGTTGAAATTGGGATAAGAATGATAGTTTTTCAATTTCATTCAAGAAAAAAATAACATTCTAATATAGATGATCAGAATAACCAATGATACTCTCACTAGGATGATTCATATAATATTCAACTAAATTCCTAGGTTTTGAAAATAATATTCTTCAAAAATAAGTAGAAAATATTCCTAAGTAATATATTAAGAATTAATTTCTTGAGTTATATCCTTATTATAATAAATTTCAATAAAAGTATGAAAACCAGTTTTAGAAATAAAAATTGGTGATGTTGGATGAGGTTGTTTAAATACAAAAAGATCTTTTTTATCAAATTGAACACGCATTGTTTTCTCAACAGTAAAATAATTTTTATTAAAAGCTCTATAAGACATAGAAGTAGTGTAATAACATAAAAATACACCTTCATTGAATTAGGGGAAAAATTTATATAATTTATCTTTTGTATTGAAGATGAATACATTGAAATCAAAACCATTTAAGTAGTAAAATTTTAGTTTTATTAATATCCACAACACATAAAGAGTTTTATTAATCAACTGTATAATTAAAATTAATTTTATAGTAAAGAAACAAGTATTAACCACTTCATCCCAATTTTTTTTAGTAATTGAGTAGTCACTCATCTTGGTGCTAGTTATTTGTTAAAAAATTCTATTCTTCTTTCAACTGCATCATTTTTCAAAGCTATTTTAGTTGTTAAAATGTTATATTATTTACCTTTCATACCAAAAAATGTTATCAAAATTAGTATTTACAAATTCTCAAACAATATCACTATAAATAGTTATCAAGGGTATAATATTCTAATTTTTTTTAATTTTGTTAATTGTATTTAAAATAAAAATGGAATCATATTTTTTTTGTGAGAAAATAAACCCATGTGTATCTATAGTAATCAGAAACAAAGAAACATATATAGCATTTTCCACCAACACATATAGTTTGTGTAGGACCAATTTCCACCAACACATATAGTTTGTGTAGGACCAAATAATTTCATTTGAACTACCATTAAGGAATCAATAGTTTATACATCACTGATAGATTTAAAACGTTACTTATGTTTCTTACCGTTTTTAAAAGGGTTACATATTTTTGATGTTTCAAACCGATGTTTTGATAGATCCCTAAAAAGTGACTTTTTAGTCAAATTAGATAATTTTACAAAGTTACAGTGTCCTAAAATACTTTTTCTTAAACAATATTCATATTCCATTATACTAAGGCAATGTAAGACTTAGCTTATAAGGTCTTCTATGTTAATTATATAAACATTCTCATGTCAATTAGATGAAATAATAAACTCATCCTTGAAACTCTATAGAAAACATTTATCATCCCAAAAGATAACAAGGAAACCATCATAACATAATTTACTAATGTTTATATGGTTTTTATTAATACCTAAAACAAACAAAAAAATTTAGATAATGAGTTTTCCAAGAACAATAAACTTACATATTCTGATAATATCCCTTATTGAATTATCTTCAAAATCTTTTTTTACACCGATGATTTTGGTAGTCTTTATGAAAAAATCATTATTCCCCTTTAGGTGTCTAAAGAACCCACTATTCATGTATCATATGTTTTTGTTGATGGTATAGTCAATGATTTCATAAAAAAGAGATAATGTATTTTCATAAACCAATATTTCTTGTGTTAGGTAAGGTAAAGAAACAAAAATTTAAGAATACACATTTTTAAAAAACATTAACATTTACAAAAAAGATTAAACATTGATTAAGGAAATATTCATCCTATATTACCCACCACTTAGACACTTAGTATTAAAGGGTTCACATTTTGGAATAAATAAATTATTACTAATCGTATGTATTTATATAAAAACCCTATTCCCAAACCATTACCTTGAGGTATCATTTGTTATTAAATTTTATGAAAATTTTTCATATGAGTGTTAATGTTTTCTAAATCTAGAAATTTTGGATGTTATTTTGATAGATTATTTTTTATCGACATTAAAATTAATTTCAGAAGTAGTGTTATTTTGAAAAACATTTTTTCTCAAAAATTAATTTTCCAAAATCATTAGAAATGATTTTCTTCTGAAAAATATTCTCATAAATATCCTTTAAATGGTATAATATTTAATTTTTTATAGAAATTATTCCTAAATAAGCCTCGGAAAATTTGGACTTATAATTATATAGGTTTTTACAAATATTAAAATTTTAAATATCAATAAATTTTGAAAAACATGAAACTTCCTCATAAGAAGGAAGATAATAATATTATAGTGACGATGAAACTTCATCTGAAGATGTTGACTCTGTATCCTTAGTATAATTATAACTTAAAGACATGTTGTTAATATTCTCATTTTTCATACCTTAGCTTTGAAAAATTGATCAAGTTTAGGTACATTCGAAAAAATGCCTAGGTTCATCTTTCTCGAACATCCATTGACTATAGAACTCTGAAAAAATCTCCTTCACTAGCTCTCCATGTTTCATAATCTTTCAAAACATTCTTGATTATTTATTTAAAATACTTTTATCAATTCATCTCAAAATTATTCTATTTTCTATATTTTTTTTATTTTAGTATTATTTTTTCCAATGTGTGCATATTTCATACATTCGTTGCCAGTGACTCAATATTTCTTGTTAATTAAATCCTTTTGATTTTTTTTATAATTATACTTAATGTATTTTTAAGACCATATTATTCATCCACCTAGAAATGTTTTCTAACCCATTTTATAAATATTCATAATTACATGAATCATATTGAATAAGTAATTTATTTTTTTAGGAAGTCATTACAACTTTCACTACAGATTTAACATTAGAAGCTAAGGTAGATGTCATTGAAAAGAAAAAACAAAAATTTTTGGGATTTTTTATCATCACACTTGAGTCTTCCCTCATACTATATAAGGTTACCAATAAGATCATCAAGGGTATGATTATAATATTTTAATATCATAAAAAGTTGTTCTTTTAGATTCTGACTCATTGGGAAATATATCATATATATTTTCCACAAGGATCTCATCATAAAGACCATTATCAGCAATAGATTGTAAACTATTTATAATTTCAATAAATCTCTAATTCATCTTTTAAACAGATTCTCATAGTAAGATATTAAATTCTTGATAATCCTCTCTTAACATAGCTCTCATGATCTTAATGAATTTAGATGTACCCAAATGCATGGTCTTACGATTTTTGTATATACAATTGGTATCTTCATTAGAAGAAATAGGACTCTAAATGCTTCTAGTCATGGAACATAACAATTGTTTCTTTACTCTATAGTTTAACTAATATTCTTGTTTTTCATGTTGGGTAAAAGTAGTTACTTCCTTATATATATAATATTACATTTTCTATTCAACAAAAAAATTAACTCCTATGTTGATTAAAAATGTTCTCATCTTATCTATGCAGTATTCATAATTAATACCATCAAATATAGGTGGTGTTTTTGGATAAATATTGTCTATAAAACAAACATTAAGTCCTTCCATATTTAAAATAATATAAATTGATTTTTTGGAAATACACGTTTGTGTAAAATAACATTTATAAGATAAAGTATATATAAAAAACATCAAAAACATGAAAAGGTATAGAAAATAAAAACTCAATAAGTATTTGAGTAGTAAAATACTGCTATGATACCGATTATAGGATCAAAAGATATTCTCAAATGAAAATACTTAAAATTTGGGGTGAATTTTAGTTTAGAAACATATTTTAAGAAGTTTATACTAAAAAATCGAAGCCTCTTAAAGTAGGTTATAAGACTCCACCCTCAATCCGATTAACAAAGAAACATAATTGGAATAATAAAATAGATCAATTATATTTGAGTGAATATTATAATCAATATATATCCAATTAATATCAAAGTGGTTATCATAGTTATAATTAATATGATAAAAGAAATAGACAAAAAATTCAAACATGATTATACACATTCTATTGAATATAAGACAAAAATGTAAAAATTAAAAAAAATAAATAATACAATCATTAGAAAATGTAAAAATGAATTATAAACAATTTAAAAGATAAAACTATTTTAACCTTAAGAGAATGTTATTCCATAAACTAATCTAAAGGCATCCACTATTTTATACTTATAGTAAATTCCATCTTTTCATACCAAGTAATCCCTTGATATATTGATCGAAAAGGATCTATTTTCTTATCCTCGTAAGCCCCCAATATGATGATCATAGTTGCACTATCTACTTAGCATCGATTGAAAACAGTCCAATGGATTAGATTCTCTATCTTCTTATCCCAATAATACCTCGATCGGAACAATGATCAAACATGTGTTACAATTACAAAAGTTCTTAAGGAGACAACACGACATGTTTTCCTTAGAACAAAAACACTTTAAATAATTACAATGAATAAGAATGATCCATTCATATATATAAATCTTCTGGAGTGAAAGTAATTAATCAAAAGTATACAAACACTAAAATGACCCAGTATTTATGACAATCCTTCCAACGATCAAATTTTCCATGTTTGTTGCAATAGGTTTAGAAAACCGCTGCTTAATAACTTATCATGATATGGAATAACTAAATTTCCAAAGTTGTATTGATAGATATCATTATAGTGTATAAGATATTTCATATATTAGAAAAACTTCTTATATATTTTGATTATAAACATAGATATTCTAACATAATTCCTTGATAAATTCAACACAATAACCTTTTTGAGATTCAGTCTGATGTTATCGGTACCACTATAAGTTAAATAGTTAAGAATATTTTCAGTATGAAATACATGATATAAAGTATAACTTCAATTTTTGATAAAGATGAGTCTAATATATCAGACATATAATCATTATGAGAACCATACTAAATAATGTAATTTTTATATCCGCAACACTTTAGATATTATTTTAAGTATGGTAAAATGTAATGTTTTCTATAAAAACATTATAAATCACTTAGATCATAAAAAGTTAGTAAAATTTTATTTTAAGAAAATGTTTGTGATTTTCAAAATAAGAATGTAAAAGTATGAAGTATAATTTATGATGCAAAAGGTTATGCTATTATGAATTGTTTAATTTTATTAGACCCATTTCCTTTCCACGAGTTATGATATGATGAATGTTTTATTATATTTTAGAACGCATATATATGGTTTTCATTATATGAGGGGAGGTCCTAAAATTATATATCCTTATAATTCATTTAGAGATTATGGATTTGTCAAAAAATAATAATGACTATAATGGTGATTGAACTCAGTTCGGAAAAGGATACTCTCCACAATGATAGTCTTGGAAGTGAACCTGTAGGACCCCGAGACACCCTAAGAGGGGATGGGTGAATCAAGGTGTCAACTTTTTCTTTTAAAAACAAGTATCTTGTTCCCATGTTGGTAGGAACTATGTTAACCTTTATGATGGATATGATCAGCAATGAATCATTCACTTGAAAAGAGACGACAGAACAATTTTTACTTGGTTCACCGCTAAGGGATAAGTCCATGGCGTGTACGATAACAAGTTTCCGGTCGTAAAAAATTCCACTAAACATCAATAGTTGTGGATTACAATGGTTCAAGAACAGTCACTCTATCGTAAGATCACTGCCTTTATAAAGGTTCAGGGATATCTCACTGCTTCCCTCGGGTCACTCCCGTTGACTCCCCCTGTCTCACCACCTTTGGTGAAGTCCCACTCAGTTTATAAACGTGAATGTCTCTACAATAGATTTTCATTGAAGTCTTCGTCTCCTCTTCAGCATGAGATAATGCTTGCATCAGAGTCCTGAGTTGATTCTCTTTTGTATTCAATCTTCTACTTTAGTGCAATTACTGAATGCACTAAATCTTCATCTTCTCTTTCTTTAATTCCCTATACCGACACCTTAGTGTATTAATATATTTCCCTATTTCTGTTCAGATCTGAGTTTAGTTGCACGAAACATTCTTCTTCTCTTCGTAAAGCACAATGAGGGTGTTAAACACCAGTCATGTGCGTGCGGTACCACTTCCTTTCGTAAAACCAAATTGGATACTATTCCTCCATTATCACAAATTTATACATCCTCTATTGTATTTAGATTCTCTGTTCAAGTCCTACTTTCACCCATATACTGATCTAACTTTTCACCGAAGGTATCGATATTTCATCTAGATTTATTGGAGATCCCAAAAAAAAGACAGGCGTGCTCCAACAATGTTGGGTGCACTTCTCCATGACCGGTGCACAAGTTCCAAAAAGGCACGCAAGACTTCGGCGGGCAGGTTCACCACAGCCACTTGCTCGACACTCACTTCTTCAACTTCAAGCTTGCGCGACTCACTTCTTTTCTCACCCAAACCGCCTTTGGTGTAAGACAACTGATTGGCGCACATCTTATACTTGCGCGACCACACAACACTTGCGCGACCACCACAAATGCACAACAGGAGCTCTGAATTACTCTAAGTGTTGAGATCATGTCGAATGAGGAGGGATCGACCTGTATTTATAGGAATTTGGACAACCTGCGCGACGACGTGAAAGTCTCCCCCCGGCGCGCATGTTTCGGCGTGAAAGTCTCTGCCCCATCAAGTAACTTGCATGACCCACTTCCAAACATGTGATCCCTTCTCCCTTTTCCATATTTTCATATTCTAATCTAGAAAAACAAAAGGCACGCAAGTTCCCAAGCCTCCATGAAATCTGCGCGCAAGTCCCTTTGCCAAAAACACTTCTCAAATCACTTGCACGACCAAACCCAAAACATGCACGACCCTTATCCCTTTGCCATATTTTTATGTTCTAGTATTTAAAAACATTAGGCGTCCAAGTTTCCACTCCTTCAAATACATGGAGTGCAAGTCCCTTTGCCAAAAACTACTTTTCTCCATTTGTCGATTTTCAGGCCCAATAATTTAGAAAACACTGGAAAACACCACCACCTTGCATCTTCTCATTATGTACCTCCTCCAGATCATCCATTCCTTTGTTGATTTTATTGAATAAAACATGGATCATTAACCACAACCCCTGAAATTGACATGCCACCATGAAATCCCCTTTGTCACCAAATTTGTAGGTCGTTGTTTGCTTTGTCAACAAGCACAATCACCTCAAAAAAGATTCTTTTATGTTATCTTCCTTCTTCAACAACTCTTCCTCTTTCATAAAAAACTCCACTATCTTGATAAATATCTTTGAAAAATCAGCTTTAGCATCATCATATTTTGATACAATGTGAAGCGCATGGCCATATCAAAATTCAAATCCCTTCCACACTATCTTCTTCTTCAACCGTCATTCTCTACTTCATGCAAATAATACGATTCAATTCTTTAAGAGGCCTCTTGCACAGTTCTCATGCAATCATGAATAATTTCGTGGTATTCATAAAACCCCCATTCTTCTTTAATCATCCAAATATGGATTATACCTCACTATTCTTCATTGTTGTAAGCAATGTGTCACCTTTGACACATGTTCTTTGAACTTATGATCAGTACAACAATCGTATGAATTTCCATTCCTCCATTTCATTGGAGTACTTATTGATCTCCTTCATTTTTATCTTCTTTGAGAATTATTGAAAAAAATACAACCTTATGCACAAATTGGTCTGAATAATCTCCCCTTTGTATTTGTTGTCAATACCTCAAAAATCTCCCGAAATGAATACGTCATTGTCAAAATGAGAATCACTTCTCTCGTCTTCACCTTAGAGACTTTTATTTCACTTTATCTCCCCCTTATTGACATGAAATAAAAAGGTCATGGTTGGGAGGGTATCATTATATACATAAGCAATGCTTCATTTATCACTTCACTCTATGTCTACTTTAGTAATTCTTGATGTAGGAAACAAGAGGATTTGTTTTAGACAACAAGGTTGTCCATTATTCACAGATCATGATACCACATGATATGAGAACTCATTTATTTTGTCTTCCCGGGTTTAACACTTTCATTTCAGGATAAAGAAATCAAAGGTGATAGGGAATAATCAACTTGAAACTCCTGCACTCACCTCAGTAGACGGTTCAAAAACATTCATGTGCAATTGGCAGGATAAGTGGCCTTGGGGAAATTCCATTCTTCTTATGTCACTGATCAATTCAGTTACTCCCCTTTGTAGAATGATCTTTGTTCTGAGTAACCAAGGTTGAGATATTGGGAAATGACATACCTTCTCCAATGACATGTTCTTCAAGAAATTTACAGAGTAATTTGTATTTAATACCACATGGAGTTGATTCTGATTGAAATAATGATTTTGGAAACTTCTTCATTTTTCTCCCCCTCAAGGTAAACACTACTAATAATATTCATCTAGAGTGTTCATTCATCAAATTAATCATTAAATACCAATTGAAGAATCTTACAAGGATGGAAACTTCTTCATCTTAACTATCAAGAGTGGACAGCATTCAATAATTCTCAGGATCTACCCCTAAGAGCATGCTTCACCTTCAAATCCTTGAATTATTAGCACAAATAGAATACAAAATGATTATGGGTATAAGGTGGTTCCTCCATGCTTCATTAATATGAGCAGTATGGTTGAGGTTCTTTTCTCAACCAAGTTCCTCTTTTCACTCTAGTCTTCATGCATGCACATTTGAACATATGTTAGGATATGTGTTGAAGTGGCATGTCTCTCTTCACGTTCTCTTCTTCTTTGTGTATATAATTGTTCTACTTAATAGCCATAATATATGATACATTCTTTCTCCTCATAAGGACTGCTTCTTGCTCTTCTATTTAGGTTAGAAAACCTTTTGCAATGTGACCAAATTTCATGCATCTCTCACACAGAACATCTTTGAAACGTGTTTTTCTCTTTGTTTGCAATCTCTCATGAACTTTGTTTTCATTACGTGATATTTTTTCTTTTCCTTTACCACTAGCACTGGATTGTTCATTTTCAATTTTCCTCAGTCTTTCCAAATTCTATGGCAAGATGACCAACATGTCATTTGGAATAGTTGCAGCATGTTTGGATCTTCTACATTGGTTCATTAGAGTTTCACCTCTCTTAGTTTCTCTTTTGGATGAATGACCCATCAATTTTATGGATATAAAATCCTAGGTCATCTCGGCTTTCCTACTTGAGATCTTCCTGGGGATATGTGTGTTCACAATATTCTTCTGATTTATTCACAAGGTAATTTCTTCATACTTATCCGGCATAAGAGGTATTCTTTTCTTATCAATAGTGAAATCAAGTTGAGAAGGACATGTGCCTACCTTGTGATCACTTCCATTACATACATCACATATGTTATCAAGCATTCCAAATCTGTTTGTTGTAAATAGATGCTTATTGACCTACAAATGTTGCTTCTTCTTCTTTGGATTTCTTCCATTTGATACATGATTTCATTGTTCTTTTTCATTAAAGGGATTTTACCAACAATCCAGTGCACAATGCCCAAATATGTTGTGGCACCAACATTGACCCACAAACCTTTTCTTCTTTGTATTTTATGTATGAGGTTGTTGGGCCTTCTTCTTTATTTTTTGTGCCCTATTTCAGGAACGAACATCCTTCTTTTTCTTCCCATCCAACATATCCATAGTGGTAGGTTGCTTATCCTCCTCTTTCCTCACCCATACTTGTTTATAATTTTTCTTCCAACCTGTACTTTTTGAAGGATCATATTTAGAAACAATAGTACAGGTTTGTATGAACTATACCTTAACTTTCATAGTTGCTTTTGATAGATCAATGAGTGAAGTCATGATCTTCTTATCACATGTTGGATTTCTTTTGACAGTATAATCCTTCAGTGAGCATTGAGTACCAGAAACAACTGATTCTTGAGATGGATAATCAAGAGTTGTCATAATATTTTCTTCACATGTTGGAGGTATTTTAGCCCTAGAATCCTCCAATGATCATTGAGTACAAGCATCACCAGTTTCATTCTTTTGTGAAGTCTCAATATGCGTCTTCTCAAGATTTTTCAATTGGGATTCCAAATTTTGACTTTCAATTTTGAGGATGATCTTCTGATCTTCAATCGTGATCAACTTCTCTTCACAAGTCTTCTACAATATTTCAACCTCATCTTCATGCATCTTAACTTTGTTTTGTAACAAAGAATCATGTTCCTTGAATCACTTGGAAGTTTCCTCCAAACAAAAACTCTTGACTTCAGTGCTCTTCTTCAGCTCAACTTCAAGTGCATGAATCTTTTCTTTTAGAGACTTATAGACTCCCTCTTTTTATTAAAAGACTTTATTATGTATGGAGAGCTTTAATCATTCATGAATTCTTCCATCCAAGGCCTTTTACAAATTATCATCTTCTCTTTCCAATCGATTGATCTCAACCTGCATGCATTGAAATATTCTAAAAACAATAACAACTCTTTCTTCCAGAATATCATGCTGGTAACTTATTAATTTCTCCTGATCACTAGAGAAAGAGGTGTCTTCCTTTCCAATGGTAGGAACTTGGGCCACCTGCTCGATACTGTCCCAGCCTGATATTTCGTCATTATTGGAAGGGAATGGAGAACTTGAAACTGTATCTTCTTTGGACATGAGGGTCTTCTTTAACTTCTTCTTCTGTTTATTTTTCCAATTTTTTGTGGTATTGCTCGATTTATAATTCTTCTCAGAAATGACAGAATCTTCATCAAGATTGCACTTCATTGTTGACTTTAGGAAAGAAAATCAAATACTCTTCTGAATAGAATTACTGTGGAGTATCCAACATACGTGAAACTCCCTTTGATACTACTTGTATGACCCTAGGACATCCTGAGAGGGGAGGGTTGAATCAGGGTGTCAACTTTTTCTTTTAAAAACATGGATCTTGTTCCCACGTTGGTAGGAGCTAGTTAATCCTATATGATGGATATGATCAGCAATGAATCATTCACATGAAAAAATATGACACGTCGTTTTTTACATGATTCACCGCTAAGGGATACGTCCAAGGAGCATACGCCGAAATGTTTCTGGTCGTACCAAATTTTACTAAACTTCACTAGCTGTGGATTACAATGGTTCAGGCACAATCACTCTGTCCCAGGCTCACTGTCGTTACAATGGTTCAGGGATAGCTCACTGCTTCTCTCAGGTCACTCCACTTGACTCCCCCTGGCTCACTACCTTTGGTGAAGTCCCACTAAGTTTATAGACGTGAAGTTCTCTTAAATGGATTTGCATTGAAGTCTTCGTCTCCTATTCAGCATGAGACAATTCTTGCATCCGAGTCCGAAGTTGATGCTATTTTTTATTCAATCTTCTACTTTAGTTCAATAACTGAATGCACTAAATATTCTTCATCTCTTCATTTAATTACCAATACTGACACCTATGTGTATTGATTTATTTCCCTCTTTCTATGAATATCTGAGATTAGATGTAAGAAATGTTCTTATTCTCTTTGCAAAGCACAACGTGGGTGTTAAACACCAGTCATGTGTGTGTGGTACGAATTCTCTTTGTAAAACCAAATAGTTTACTGTTCTTCCGTCTTTGAAAATGTATACATCTTTTGTTGTATGTAGATCCTATGTTGATGTCCTACTTTCACCCGTAGACTGATCTCACTTTGCACAGAAGGTGTCGGACTATCTTCCAGCTTTTGTGCAGCTCCCAAAAAAAGACGGGCGTGTTTCAACAATACCTGATGCGCTTCTCCATGATCGGCGTGCGTGTTCCAAGACGGCGTGCAAGTATTCATCCTGCATGTCCAAAATTTCATGAAAATTCACCTCAGCCACTTGATCCACTCTCGCTTCATCAACTTCAAACTTGCGCGACTCACTTCCTTTCTCACCCAAACCGCCTTGGGCGCGCATCAACTGACTGGCGCGCAACTTATACTTGCGCGACCACACACCACTTGCACGACTACCACACCGGCGAGACTAGTGCTCTGATTTTTTCTAAGTGTTGAGCTCGTGTAGAATGAGGAGGGGTCAACCAGTATTTATAGGCATTTGGACAACCTGTGAGATGGGACACAAGTCTCCCCTAGGCACGCAAGTTTCAGCGTGCAAGTCTCTACCCCTTCAAGTCACTTGCGCGACCCACTTCTAAAAATGGGAAACCTTATCCCTTTTCTATATTTTCATGTTCTAATCTTGAAAAACAATAGGGGTACAAGTTCCCAAACCTCCAGGTAATCGGCGCGCAAGTCCCTTTTCCAAAAACACTTTTCAAATCACTTGCGCGACCAAAACCAAAACATGTGCAACCCTTATCCCTTTACCATATTTTTATGTTCTGATCTTGAAAAACATTAGGCATGAAAGTTTCCACTCCTTCAAATACATGGTTCGCAAGTCCCTCTTCCAAAAATGAATTTTCTCCATTTGTCAATTTTCAGGCCAAAAAATTTGGCAAACAATAGAAAACGCCGCCACCTTGTATATGCTCTTTATGTACTACCTCCAGATCATCCATTCCTTTGTCGATGTTCTTGAATCAAACATGGATCATTAACCACAACCCTTGAACTCGACATGCCACCATGAAATCCCCTTTGTCAACAAACTTTTATGTCATTGTTTTCTTTGTCAACAAGCACAATCACCTCAAAAAAAGATTCTTTTATGTGATTTTCCTTCTTCAGCAACTCTTATTCTTTCATCAAATACTCCACTATCGTGATATATATCCTTTGACAGATTAGCTTTCACATCATCATATTTTGATACAATGTGAAGTGCATGACCATCTTAGAATTCCAATCCCTTCCACACTATCTTCTTCTTCAACTGTCATTCTCTACTTCATGCAAATCATACGATTCTATTCTTCAAGAAGTCTATTTCATGGTTCTCATGCAATCATGAAGAATTGAATGTTCTTCATCAAATCCCCATTCTTCATTAATCCTCCTTATATGGATTATACCTCCCCATTCATCATTGTTGTAAACATTGTGTCACCTTTGACACATGTTCTTTGAACTTATGACCAGTACAACAATCGTCTGAATTTATATTCCTCCATTTCATTGGAGTGCATCTTGATCTCCTTCATTTTGATCTTCATTGAAAATTGTTGACAAAAAATAGAAACTTATGCACAAAGTGGTCCCAACATATACTTTACTATGGATAATATGGAATGATTAGTGAACTCAATCCACTATTATAGTATTTGAAGAGATACTGGAATAAAGAAATTATTTTCAATACTTATATGAATGCAACAAAATTATGTCAATGCCAATGTTTTTCTATCATGGATCATGTTATTTGATTAAATTATTATTTATGTCTTATAAAACACCATTATTTATTCCATAACTAATGATTATGATCTATGATTTTTTTGGTATGGTTTTTTAATGTTATGATCAAATTATTATGACCTTTTTCTCATGTTATGTTTAAGTGATCCTAGATATATCCCTCATTTACCTGTATTCGGAATCTGAGCTTACCTATTCTTATGTTTACTTTCCCCATGTTATAAAGAAAGGTTAAAATTACGGTATATATAATAAGTGTTCCATGTGGGAAGATAATTTTTGGAGATGTTTAAAAAAATTGATAGATAAGATATTTATGCACCGAGATTCCAAATAAACTAGAACTTTATAATCATCGAATGATGTGTAATATTATTTAATAAATATTTATAAAAAATGATTAATTTTTTAGGTATGAAATGTATAGGCCTATATAGTTCATATCAAAGATTATTTTAGTCAATATATGGATACTAGGATTTGAGAACTTTAGGAAAAACCCTATGGAGAAAAATATGTATAAGATAACATCTGAATGTATTATTAAGATAGAAAGTATGTCATTTTAATAGAAGGACATCCCCTTATAGAAACTTCAAGTGGATATGATATTGAAATAGATGAATTCAGGGTTAATAATCCTAAAGAGAGTTGGTCGATATATATCTTGATCATCAATATCTTGCACAGTGAGTCTGCCATTGCTAAACACCTAGTTTTACACTCTTAGTGTTATATTTTTGGATTAATTCACATTATGAACCATTTTGAATTATTTTAATAGGTAATGATCACGAATGACCTAGGTTAGAACAAATGTGTCATAAATTGAAACAAAGGTGTCATTATTTTGATATAATATAATTTATTTTTCATGGTGTTTTGGGTTTACCACTAGGATTAGTATTCTTAAGAATATGATTTTGGTTTTAGTTAATGGATGTAACTATGGGGAATCATGTTAACAATGAATGTAATGGAAAATTGAATGATTATTATAATGAGAAGTTAAATGAAATGATACCTCAATGGTAAAAGGTTGTGATTACAAATAATCAATAATATCTCTATATTATTTAAAATATAATCTTGGGAGAGTTTCCTAACAAAACTAATAAGATAAAAATAGACATTCATGTAGACCGTGGAGGGACGAAGATTAAGCTTCTTACATGACAAGTATTTGGGAAGAGAAAATCATGAAAATATATCAGAAGAAAAATATGATTTTTTATCTATGTAAATGAAGGGAATATATCACATAATTTAGAATAAAAAACGATTTTTTTATTGATGGATATTAATTTCTTCATATTTTATCTTTTATAGTTCAATTTTCTATGTGTGGGGAACATTGTAATTATCTGAGTCAATTACCTAATCCAAAAGTTAACTCCTAGACCAAGGAAGGACCTATACTAGACCAATCATTTAGTTAGTAATGTTTAGTTTGGGTAAATAGTGATTACATTCTGGGAATAAATGATTAATCATATATATGAACATTGGATTGAAAATTGATTTGGATACTAAGTTATTGACGTTATTTTGGAAGAGGTTCACTACATTTGAAACAAATATAACATGAAATCAATAACTTTGAAAGTGATACAGCAAAAAGTGAATTTTTTTTTTAAATTTATAAATAACATATGACTGAGTGATATATTTTTTGGGTTAATATGTTCTTCATGTTAAGGTAATAATAGTTTATTAAGATAATTTGATCTTGTGGAAAAAATAACCTTTATAGAAAATCACAGGTTTTTAGAAGTTATGATATGATTAATGTTATATTTATTGTACATTTATTCTATCTTGGGGAATGTTTCAGTAATTATATTAATATAGTTTTAGAAGATGAACAACCTTCCATTCGAGTGACAACTTGTTGCATATGGCAATGTCATAGGGAAGGAACCCATCAACATAAGGTTGATAACGGTGTAACACCAAATAATTTAATACATGATATCTTGGTTAGTATGAAGTTTTGTTTTTACCTTTAATGACTTGATAGATAAAGAGTTAGTTGATTTTGGGAAGAATATATTTTTTTGGTTTCCAAGTTATTTTTCAGAAAATATTTTCTTATTTTTAAAGAATATTATATTAGGTTATATTCATTTTTGGTATGGAAATAATATTATTGGATATAATATTTTTGAATTTATAATAATTATATAGGAATATTTGGAGTTCCACTTTTTTGGAAAATATTGTAGTAAAATTTACTTTGTGAAGACCCTGAAATTTCCGGGAAATTTTTTTCATAAAATCTTTGGAATTTTATAAGTCTGTAGTTTCTGACGGCGCTTGATTCCAAGGCCCGCTGTTCCTAGAATAATTTTCTGGAAGTTTTGTTTGGGTATGTTCAGTAAATGTATGACCCGATATTTCTATCTTTTAAACCGGTGCTCAGAATTGAAATCTGAGGACACCGATGAACTCACAACGCTGGTATTTTCTTAAGGATACCTTTATCGTATTGTGTTTTATACAGGATAGAAGTTATAAATTGGGGGTACTAATTAAAATTAGAAAATAAATAAAAATGTGTGTGAAACACATTATTATTTTGAAAGGTGGTTAATGTCTCTAGGTGGAGATTAGGGGCGGGGCCCACCACACCCTAACCTCCCTTGAGAGGATATAACTAGGGGTGGGGTCCACATGAACCCGAACCCCTCAACTCCTTTTATACCCCCCCTTTGAAACTCTTGGACACCCCTTTGAATTAATGAAGCCACCTCTCATTTCTTTTAAATTTTTAATCCATCCACCTTCCCTCATTAATGTGCCAACGCTACAAATTAATTAATTGAGCTTCCACAATTAATTAATTATTTTTTAGTGTCATGAATTCATTTGAATTGATTTCAAATACATGGCAATATAAAAATACTAGGGATCCTAATATTTGATTTGCCTTGGAAAATATTCTATTGGGAGGTTTTGGAAGAATTAGAATGAAAGTATTCTTCCTCTCTATGAAGAACATGAAGAACCTTCCCTCCACTTCTAAAACCGGGGAAAGAACGTGAGGAGAGCCCACGAGGAACACCGTCTTCTTTCCTCTTACTCCATGTCAAGGGAGAAGATGCCACACGTGAAGAACGTCTTCAATGATGACGCTTCCTCCCCGAACGCACCCCGACGTCAACGATTCGACGCCGTCGTCAACGAATAAACATCAAATCAAGGTAGAGGGTTTAGTAAAATTTTAAATGAATAAAATTATACCCTTATTCTTGATGAATGATTTGGTTAACCTTTGGCCATTTGTTATCGTCTAACACAGAGGGAGCGGGACGAACAAACATGACCCGATGACCCTCCATTGATTCTTGATTGTATTGGCAATAGAGGCGGTGTTGGAAGAGGCAGCGGAGACCGGAGGTGGTGGAAACTAGTGGCAGCGGTGGCTGCACGTCACCCGCGTGAGGAGACCGACAGCCGCTCGGGCTGCCCGGTCCGCGGGACTACCGGCCGGCCAATCCGTCCGGCCCACGAGGAACAATGGCTCCTGCAGGTGCCGCACGGGGGGAACCATGACACGCAACTGTGGACCCCTTTCTGGACGAACCGGTCGGCCTCATGCCAGCTGGGTTGGAGGTTTGTGGTGCCCGCAGGCACCACGCAGCGGGGGAACTGCGACCTGCAACAGCGGACCGCTCGCCGGGCGAACCGGCCTGCCTCCTGCCGGCCGGGATGAGGAACCTCTGCCCCGATTGGCGCCGCATTGGAGGAAGAGTAGCCTACTATGAGGGCCACTCACGTTGAACTGTACCGGCCAGCTTCGGCTGGCCAGGCATGGAGAGGCGGCGACGCTAGGCGAACGGGACCGGCCCGCTCTGCGGGCCGGGTCTAGAGGGGCGCCGCGTCCTACTGGGCTGGGCCGACCCCCCAGTGGGGTCGGACCCTCCAAACCAGGCCAGGCCAAACCCTAGCTGGGTCTGACCCATCGAGCCAGGTGGGGCGGACCTGCCAGCCCACTGGGCTTGATGGGCCGGGCGCGACTTCGCTAAATTGGGAATCTCTTCAACACCGCTAATCAGAACGACACGCTATCTACAGCACTAGGACACTCACAAAGAGGCGGTCCTTTTTCAATAATCTAATTGAGTTTTGGACATCTTTTGAAAATGGATGTGATTGGAACGAGCGTAAATACAACCGGGCCCCTAGAGCAGAAAAGCTAATAACTCTCAGACCGGGCATTCGATTGACGCGTCATCTATCACGTTGCATTCTTTATGATGAGATGGAACATCTAGATACATAAACTCAAGACTTCATGATAGTAAATGTATCGAAACCCTTTGCTCGAAGAGAGGACCCCCTAAGAGTCGAGCGTGCTGTGTGCGGGAACCCTAGAGCTGGCTACAACTGCGACGACTACTGTACCAGAATCATGTGTGGGTTCGACAGTTCTAACTTCTATTCCTGTATCCTGTGTGGGTCCGACAGAATAGCGGGTCCTATATCATTTTTGGGTCCGACAACATAGAAGAGATAGCTATCTTGTATCATGTGTGGGTCTGACATCTTTGACGAGATAGCTGGCCTTTAACGTGTGTGGGTCCGACAGCATAGCTGGCCTGTATCATGTGTGGGTCCGACAACATAGATGATCCAGTGCCAACATCTGATCATCTATATCTCTCTACTATTGTGGCATACCTATGTGAGATGAATCAATTCATTCAACCATTATCAATATGGTGATTGACGTTACTTCCTGTGTGGACTGGGTTGCGATTGGGCTCGAGGGTTGGAGTCGGGCTGAGATTGGTAACATAGGTATATGTACGGGCATATACCTAAGTAGGGTTGGTTGATACTTTGTAATTGTATCATTATTCTTTTATTTATCCTCAGTGGATATTGTGAGACCTTGCGGGTCTCGGGGTCACTACTATGTATCGTTATACTCACCCCTACACGGGTTATGCCCGCACCTCATTGTATTGGATGCAGACGACGGACATCACTGACGGAAGCCCAGAGCGCCATGAATGGACGGTACCTGGAGGTGGACCTTACGACGAGTCGGCACACATAGGAGA
Source organism: Viscum album (assembly GCA_963277665.1). Taxonomy (NCBI): domain Eukaryota; kingdom Viridiplantae; phylum Streptophyta; class Magnoliopsida; order Santalales; family Viscaceae; genus Viscum; species Viscum album. The sequence continues at coordinate 792,669,995 of OY728126.1, read as the reverse complement.
CTAACATATGTGAATGACGATGTGGCCATATGTACCTACCCTTTAGGTTGGAACCCCGGAGGATGATCCTGGAGCTGCTCTTTACTTTCAGCTATTTGTCCCTTTTTACTTGTACTTGTTGTTAAGTTGGGTTTGTATACTAGCCCATTTACTTTCCCACACATTCTTTTTGTATTCATTTTTACTTATTGTTTACTTTCGGTTGCATACTCTGTTGTGTTTGTTTACTTTTATAAAGGTAATTCCTTCCCAGCTTAGGGAATTACACCTTTGGTGCTGGACGCCAGCCCCTGGCCTATGGAAGGCGGGCTTGGGGTAGTCACGACACGGGCCCTGAGGACGGGTCGTGAAAAATTGTTATCAAAGGAGTCAGTTCTACTCTAGAACTTAGGACTCTGCTCTGTCATACTATGAATAAATAGTGATAAGAGTATTGAGTGTGGTTTTCAGTATAGGGAGTCTCGTTTTGGTGTGGTGGCCGACGTATCCATACACTAGTACCATGACTCCTGATTTCCGACTCAGTGCACAAAAACACTGATTGCGAGTGTGTTTTCAAGAGTCTTCTTTGTGAACTCTTTGAGTCATATCACCATGTATAACTAATTGGCAATGGAGCATCTGTTCTTTATGAGGATGCCACTGCGTAGACAGCCAAGTAGGGTTTCCGAGATAGTACATGATGATGGCCACCAAGTGACGAGGCTCCGGTTTAGGGCCCTCTTTCTAAGTTGGCACCATCGGGTGGTGTACCAGCAACACCACCACCCGTAGGGTAGCAGATACCCCCAACCACATTGGTGGATAGCCCAGGCCGATAGAGCACGTAGCATGAGTTCCAGTGGAAGAGGGCCCTGAGGTTTCGAGGTGAGACATATTTCCAGGCAGTAGAGGACTGGGTGGAGGTGATTACTAGAGTTTTCCACCTAGTTGAGACACTAGTAGAGCAGATGTTGATATTAGCTACTAATATTTTCGGAAAATGACCCAGAGGATGGTCTGCATTGTAATGAGGTTTTGGTACTTGGACCGTTTTCCGAGATGGTGCGTTCGGGAAGTGTTCCATCTATATCACTGCCTGTTAGTCAGCAGACACTACCGGTGGTACCGGTTGATGACACTTATAGGATTTGTGCCTTACATGTGTTTCAACAATTGATATCCCTCATGTTTCGAGGTGATCCCGACCCACAGGTGGCTGAGGACCGGCTTGATCTGGTGGCTGAGAGTTTTCTAGAGCTTATACAGCTTCGGCAGGATGACGTGTCGGAAGCTGAGTATTCATCGAGGCATACCGATCATTCATGGTACTCGATCAATATTATTCAATCAGTGCTTTAGAGATTGGACCTCTGAGTGAGGTGTGTTTAAGGATATCTGAGCCATCACTCTTTCCTCTATGCATTCCAACTAATGTTAGGGTGTTAGAGAGAACCTTTAGGGTTGAATGTTCATTTGTTGAGCGGATATAGAAAGCGAATGTTAGCAGTTTGAAAGCACGAAACTGGCGTCATTCTCAGAGACTTGGGCATGTGAGATGTTTCAGGAAGATGAAGGGTTAAGGAAAGATGAATATATAGGGCAGCAGACGTGGAAGCAGAGCTATGAGAGCAGTATGAGGTGGTGAACATTTTGACATGATACAACCACCCACCTTTATACTCCTCGTTAGGCTTAGAAAGCTAGAGGGAAGGGGAAGAGAATAGTTGCAGGCATTCAAGGAGCGAGACCCATGGGGTATAAGAATGGTTTGAGGTATGGTCTGTGTCTACTACTAGTAGCCATATCAATAGACATAGGTACCAATCATTTCCTCCTTCCACAAATCTTGTCCCAGACCTAGAGTTTCCAGATTAACTGTTGACTTGACCCTCACATTTGGAGATACCTTTGGGAGGAGACTCTATAATCACACATACGCCGACAGTGTGATCTGACCATTGGGGTGAGAGTTTCGGTTAGAACCTCTTGGTGGAAGCATTGATTCCTTACGAAGTTAGTTTGGGTATGGACTAGGCAACAACAATTCATACACAAATTGACTGTATTAGGAAAAAAAATGCGGTTTATCTAAAACATTGTGATGGGGTTTTCCTTGGTCGGCAAAAAGGAAAACCCAGGCAGCACAGGATGGTATCATGCATATGAGGGTGTAGTCGATCACTCCAGAGTTGGCCAGACTTACCATTGTGCCAAACTTCTCTAGAGTTGCTGCACCACTATCAGCTTTGAAGTAGAAGTGGAAACACTTTGTATGGTAAGAGAGATGCCAGCATAGCTTTCAGGAGCTGAGGTAGAGGTTGACTAAGTGCGCCCATCTTCAGGCTACTGGAGGAGAGCGTTTGGTATGTAATTTCATGTGAAGCACCAGGGACTAGACTCGGGTGTGTCCTGATGCATGTATGAGTAGTGATCGTGTATGGTTCATGGCAGTTTAGACAACACGACCAGAAATACGCTACACATGACCTGGAATTAGCAGCAGTGGTCTTCGCGCTGAAGATGTGGCAACATTATCTGATGAGCGAGCATTTTACAGTCTATTCTGACCACCAGAGTCTCAGGTATATCTTCTTGCATAAGGACCGGAACCTGAGATAATGGTGATGACTTGAGTTCCTCCAGGACTATGAATTTGTGATAGTCTATACTCCTGGGAAGGTAAACATTGTAGCAGATGCTCTCAGCAAATGATCAGGAATTCAGCTGCTAGGAGAGGCGACAGAGTAGCTGGCCACATTGCAGATATCCTTTGTGGATAGAGATGGATCATCCTTTTTGCAGTCTCTCACAGTCACACCTTAACTTCTTAAGCGAGCCAGAGAGGTGCAGCGTGGGGATGTTGACTGTGAGGCGCGACATGCTCAGATATCCTCAGGGCAGGCTCTTGATGGGTTTCTTGAAGGTGGGGAGAACTTCATCCTTTTTAGAGGACGTACAATGGTACTAGTTGCACCACAGGGGGAGTTGTTGAGGGAGTTCCACACTTCCCCACTAGCGGTTCATCCAGGAGTGGCAAAGTTGTATCAGGACCTCAGACGATAGCACCAGTGGCTAGGTATGAAGAAAGCAGTAGCAGAGTTTTTCTCTCGATGCCTCACATGTCAGCAAGTGAAGGTGAACCACTAGATTCCAGTGGTCTTGGTTTAACCCTTAGAGGTTCTAGAGTGGAGGTAGGATGGGATATCCATGGATTTTGTGATGGGACTTCCACGTACATCTAGAGGACACGACTCTATCTGGGTGGTCATAGACTGACTCACCATGTCAGGCCACTTCCTACCGATCAGAGAGAAGGGCTCAGTAGAGATATTGGTACGCCTCTATGTTCAGAAGATCATATGACTTCAAGTTGTGCCATTGAATATCATCTCCGATCAAGATGCTTGATTCACTTCCTGACTATGGAAGGGGTTACATGAGGCTTTTGGGACGCAGCTTCACTTGAGCACCGCCTTCCATCCTCAGACAGATGGTCAGACTGAAAGGACCATTCAGACTCTTGAGGACATGATCCATGCATATGTCCTGGACTTTGGTCGCAGATGGGGAGGATCACTTACCCTTGGTGGTGTTTTTATATAACAACAACTACCACTCCACCATCAGGAGGACCCCTTACGAGGCACTGTACGACCGAACTTACAGATCACGCCTGTGCTGGACTGACCTAGGGGAGTCAGCACTTGTAGGACTAGAGATGGTTCAGGCTACGACAGAGAAGGTGCAGATCATCCAGGAGTGGATGAAGACTGCACAGAGCAGACAGAAGTCCTATGCTGATAGGATATGGAGACCACTGGAGTTTGAGGATGGCGACCACGTCTTCTTACGGGTCTCACCTTGACGAGGTATACTGACATTTGTCCGATGCGGCAAGTTATCTCCATGATTCATAGGACCCTTAATGGTCCTTAGCGGAGTAGGCAAGGTGGTTTACCTCCTGGCCCTTCCACCTCAGTTGCACCAGGTGTACGACGTCTTCCACGTATTTAAGCATAAGAGATACATGCACGACCCGTCCCAAATCATCAACCACGGGGAGCTGGAAATCGATGATGCTGAGACTGTCATGGAGGTTCCAATGGAGAATGAGGATCAATAGGAGCGGTTCCTACATGGATGGTCGATTCCTCGTATGCACGTTTGCTGGTAGTACGAGAACCTCCAAGAGAGAACATGGGAGTGGGAGGCTCATATGCGTGTGCAGTACCCCCTTTTTGTTTCCCCAGTGTGTGTTGTAGCTTTACGGGGACATAAATCCATGAGGTGGGGGTAATGCAAAGACTCTAAAATTGCAAAGAAATTTTTTTCTAAAATTTCGTAGTAATTTTATGAGTCCGTAGTTTCGGATAGCACCTAATTCCATTGCCCGGTGTGCCCAGAATAAATTTATGATGTTTTGTTTGGGTATGTTCAGTAAACTTACTTTCGGGTTTTTTCTATCTTTTGAACCAATGCTCAAAATTGAAATCTGAGGAAACCGATGAACTCCCAATGCCAATATTCTCTTAAGGATACCTTTACCACAATTGCGTCTTATACAGGATGGAATTTATAAATTGGGGTTACTAATTAAAATTAGAATTTGAATAAAAATGTATGTGAAACACATTTTTATTTTGAAAGGTGGTTAAAGACTCTATGTGGAGGTTAGGGGTGGGTCCCACCATACCCTAACCTACATTGGGAGGATATAGCTAGGGGTGGGGCCCAAACGAACCCAAACCCCTCAACTCCCTTTAAAACCCCCTTTGAAACTCTTGGACTCCCCTTTGAATTAATGAAACCACCACTCATTTATTTTAAATTTGTAATCCATCCACCTTCCCTCATTAATGTTACAACACTAAAAAAATAAATTAATTGATCTTCCACAACAAATTAATTATTTTTAGTGTCATGAATTCATTTGAATTGATTTAAAATACATGGATATATTAAAATAATAGGGAACCTAATATTTTTTTTCCTTGGAAAATATTCTGTTGGGAGGTTTTGGTAGAATTAGAAAGAAAGTATTATTCCTCTCCAAGAAGAGCATGAAGAAGCTTCCCTCCACTTCTATAACCAGGGCAAGAACGTGAGGTGACGCCCACAAGGAACGCCGTCTTCTTTCCTCTTCCACCGTGTCAAGGGAGAATACGCCGCCCGTGAAGAACGTCGCCAACAACGACGCTTCCTCCCTAAATGCATCCCGACGTTAACGAATCGACGCCGTCATCAATGAATGAACATAGAATCAAGGTAGGGAGTATATTATTATTTTTAATGAATAAAATTATACCCTCATTATTGATGAATGCTTCGGTTTGCCTTTGGCCATTTGTAATCGCCTAATGTGGAGGGCACGGGCCGAACAAACATGGCCCGACTACCATCTGTTGATTCATGACTGTATTGGAGACAGAGGTGGTGTTAGAAGAGGCGATGACGACCGAAGGCTGCGGAAACCAGAGGCAGCTGTGGCCACGCGTCGGCTGTGTGAAGTGACTGGCGGCCGCTCGGGCCGCCCGATCCGCAGGACTACCGGCCGGATAATCTGGTCGGCCCACTACGAACCATGGCACTAGAAGGTGTTGTGTAGGGGTAACCGCAGCCCGAAACCACGGGATGCTTGCTGGATGAACCAGTCGGCCTCATGCCGGCCGAGCTGGAGTTTCGGGGCGCTTGTAGGCACTGCGCGGTGGGGGGACCGTGGCCCGCAACCGCGGGCCGCTCACATGGAAAACCGGCCGGCCACCTGTCAGCTGGGCTGAGGAACCGATGCCCCTCTTGGCACCGCGTGGGAGGAATAGTGGCCCGTTGTGTGGGTCGCTCGTGTTAGACAGAACTAGCTGGCTTCGGCTGGCCGAGCATGGAGTGGCGGCAGCCCTCGGCACCGCCGGGTGAACCGAACTGGTCCGTTCCGCTGGCCGGGTCCGGAGGTGGGTCACGCCCCACCGGGCCGGGCCAACCCCCCAGTCAGGTCGAACCCACCAAACCAGGCCTGACTGACACCCCATCCTGGTCAGACCCATCGAGTCAATTCGGGCCAACCCGCCAGCCCATTGGGCTTGATGGGATGGGCCCGACTTCGCTTAATTGCGAATATCTTCAACACCGTTTGTCTAAACAACGCACCGTCTGCCGCCCTGGGAACCTCGCAACAAGGAGGTCCATTTTCGATACTCTATGTGTGTTTTGGAAAACATTGGGAAATTTTTGGTATTGGAACGAGCATAAATCCAACCAGGCCCCTGGAATGGAAAAGCTTATAACTCTCAGACCGGGTGTCCGATTGACGTGTCGTCTATCGCGTTGGGTACCTTATGATGAGGTGGAACTTCTGGATAAATCAACTCAGGAATTAGTGATAATTGATGTATCAAACCCTTATGGTTGAAGAGAAGACCCTACCGGAATCGAGGGTGCTGTGTGCTGGAACCCTAGAGCTGGCTGTGACTGTGATGACTACTATACTAGAATCCTGTGTTGGTTTGACAATTCTGACTTCTCTTCCTATATCCTGTGTGGGTTCAACAGAATAGTTGGTCCTGTATCTTGTGTGGGTTCGATAGCTTAGACATGATAGCTGGCATGTATCCTGTGTGGGTCTGACAGCTTAGACGAGATAGCTGGCATGTATCCTGTGTGGGTCCGACATCATAGCTGGCCTGTATCATGTGTGGGTCTGATAGCTTAGATGATCCAGTGACTACATCTGATCATCTATATCACCCTCTACTATTGTGGTATACGTATGTGAGATGAGTCATGTCTTTCAACCATTATCATCTTGGTGATTGACTTTCCTTCTTGTGTGGACTGGGTTGTGATTTGGCTCGATAGTTGGAGTCGGACTATGATTGGTAACTTAGGTATATGTATGTGAATATACCAAATTAGGGTTGGTTGATACTTCGTGATTGTATATTTCTTATTTTGTTTATACTTAGTCGATATTGTGAGACATTTCAGGACTCGGGGTCCCTACTGAGAATCATTATACTCACCCCTACACGGGTTATGCTCGCACCTCGTTGCGTTGGATGCACATGATAGACAACGCTGATAGAGGCTGATAGCACCACGAATGGACAGTACCCGTAGGTGGACCTTGCGACAAGTTGACACATGGAGGAGACCGACGAACATGAATGCTGAGGTGGCCATCTATACCTACCCTTCAGGTAGGAACCCTCAGAGGACAATCCCAGAGATTCTCTTTTATTTCAGTTGTTTGTCCCTTTTTACTTGTACTTGTTGTTCAGTTGGGTTTGTATACTGGCCTATTTAATTTCTAGAACACACTTTTGTCTTAAGTTTTATATAGAGTTTGCTTCCTGTTGCATACTTTGTTGTGTTTTTTTACTTTTATAAAGGAAATTCCTTCCCAGCTTAGGGAATTACTTCTTTGGTGCTAGTCTCCAGCCCCAAGCCTATGGAAGGAGGGCGTGGGGTAGTCATGGCACGGTCCCCGAAGATGGGTCGTGACATACTATTTATTCAAATGAATGTTTATACATTCTGAAAATTAACTTACATTTTGAAAGTCAATTTAGTTTTAGTAAAAATGATAATAATAACATTCTATCATATTGTGGATCCTGAGATCCATTATATGTTAATTTTAGTGCATTAGAAAAAAAAATACATCTTTCATACTTATCATGTGGAGAAAAAGTAGATATTGTGGAGGAAATTGATTGAGGGAAGATATTATACCTATCAATTATGTATATATATTTAATTTTTAGTCTATATGTTAAAGGAATTCCGAAAATAATAAAAAATAACTTGAAAACAAATTGTCTTATTATATTCAAGTATAATGAATCAATGGCCTTCTTCATAGCTTATTGATTTATGGTTTTGAAGTTACTAACTATCTTGTGATCCTTAGATTTCTTGTGATCAATGTTCGATATCACTCTCTATCATTATTTGCAGATTAATGTTTCCATTATGTCAATATTTTCACTTCCCATTAAACTTATCATATTTTGAATCCATGTTATATGTTATTATAGATGACCATTGTATTTACCTATCTCTGTTTTTAAGAGAAATCTTTATTAATAAATTTTACGATGTGGATTTTGAAAAAATATTACTCTAAATGTATAAACCATTACTAATGATCATAAGTTAATATTTTGAAAATGTGATTTATTAAATTGGAAATAATGTAAAACCTAAATATTTTAAAAGAATACTATATTGGATAGTGTATACAACATACATAAATGATTTCAATGGAATAACTATATATAATTATTTAAATATTATGAGTATAACATAGTCGTTAAATTAGAGGATATGAATAGGAATAAATTTTGTTAAATTTATAAATGTCTTACACCATTCAAATTTTTAATTAATTATTTGTAAATAAACCATCATTTTTTTGGTAGTCATATTATTCTTCAAAAATATGTCTCATTCCAAAAAAAATTATATTGTTTTTTATGAAAATTTTATGTTTAGTTTTTTACACATTTATACTTTTTTTTTGGAAAAACTGAACATAATTTTTTAAATCATATTATCAAAATTATCTTAAGATGAATTTTAATGATTATTCGATTTTTTGTGAATAGTGAAAAATACATTTATTATGAAAAATGATATCTTTTATGATAGCAGAAAAACATAAATATGATATAAAAATTTATGAAACCTATGGATGTACTCATAAAAGACTGTATAATACATATCAAACAAAATAATAACAAAATATAAATTAGAATTTATTTGATGATAAATATGAAAAATAATTTTCTATGCAATGATTTCACATGACATGAAAAGGAAAAAATTGGTATCCTAAAAACAGTATTTGAAAAGGTAGTAGTATTTTATAGACATTATTATTAAATATAAACTATTAGTTATTATTTTCATTGATAAATATGAATTTTGGAAATATATAACAAGTGACCTATCCAAATTCTTATGCAATGTCTACAAAAGGCTAGAAAAGTAAAAATAAAATATTGAATAATTATTCATTACATAAATGAGAGTAAATATACATATTGAATGAATATAAAAGTTAATTTTTAACTAAATTAATTTATTTTAATGATGTTAATATTTTTATTTATGATATTATCACCTTAAATGCATACAGAATGAATATACAAAACATATACCAGCAACAAAAAATCATGTAAGTTATTAAAATATCATAATATAATTCATTATATCTGACTCAAATTACCCCATGAATTTAAATACAAATACGACTTATTAGATAATTATTTAGGGATTATATACTATTTTTATGTTATCATTCAATTTTCAAAGTAAAATTATGTTAATAGTTCTTAAAATGTCAGAAATAGTATTTTATGTTAAATATATTTTATAAAATTATTAAAAAAAATTAAAAAATATGAAAGATGAAAATTAGGAAAGTAAATGGTCAAAAAGTTTGTCACTTTTCCATTTATGATCCAATTTTCACCTTACTGGTAAAATTATAACCCTTTAATATTAACACATTTATTACCACAGTTAAGGTTAAAATAGGTTATCCAAGGCGTTAAACAAAAAGATATGGTTTAAAATGATATATAAATGTATAAATTTTTTTGGATGGTTATATTAATACAATATATTCATTATATTTTAATACATTTATTTTTCGAACCATTTTACATTATTTGGACACATATTATATGATAATGATTCATGTATTTCTAAAATTAAAATAGTGATATTTTAATATAATAAATTGTTTTTTAAATGATTTAAATTCAAAAAAATTGTATATTTCCCCAACATAATGGGAATTTGTTGAGAATAATAATAATAGTACATTTACGGGTAAATTTACATAATATAGTAACATTATTCACCTATAAAGAGTAAATAACTTTGATATCATGATAGTTCTCAAAAGGATGAATGTGGGATTAAAAATAAGCGTTAACGGTCCGAACATAACAAAAAATTGTCAAAATTTTATTATGTGAATTTATTTCAGTTAACAACAATGTAATGTTATAATTTCTTAAAATTTTATATAAGTTTACTTGAAATATAATTTATGTTAATTTAATACTTTAAGTAATTCATAGAGTTTCCCTCCCCTCATTTATAAAAGGGGACATCCTATCCTTCATTATTGACAATCATGGAGATTTATTTCTCACAAAATCCTAATAAAATATATTATAAAATTACATTGTCATGAATTATGGGTTATGGTCTTCTTAAAATCCCATTCTATATGTCTTTAAGAAGGAATCTATAGGATGTCGACCAATGAAGAGGTAATTATCTTACAATGAATTTTTTTTCAATTTATTTATTCTCTTACCATTAATATGTCTATATTATATATAATAAAAAAATAAATAATTATATAAATATAGATATTTTTTATTATGATTAATTAAAAAACACAATCTTCCTTCTTTCTTTTCATTTGAAAATGATAATTTCACTCGTGTGTACATGTGGACTACAACCTCCACAAAGTGATGCATTTTTTTTCATTTCCTATTTACATGGATGGTAATATGGATAGATTATAAGGAATATATAAAATAAATATTAAATGAAAACTATTCTATAAAGGTTAATTATTATTTACCATTCATCTGTTCTATCTACTGGGAAGTAAAAACAACATTCATGCATACGTATGACCTACATTCTCCCGGAATAGTTTCATTCATTTTTCTACCTATATAGTTTACAAATTATGATAAATATATATAATAAATATATATGATATATATAACAAAAATATTATTCTTTAGATTATTTAAGCATGTTCAATGTTCAAGGACCATAACTATTGAAGGAAAAATCTAATGAAAAATTAAACAGTTAGCACCCAGAAATGACAACATCAATGAGAAATTTTTAATAAACATGTGTTGAAATGTTATATCATGATTTTATAAGAATTTTTTAAGTATGTAAATTATTATGAAATATAATTATAATAAAATTAAATTTATTACATAAGACATTATATATTTTTCAATGAAATTGTAACTTGAGGTACATGTTTTATGATAAAAAATCATTATTTATCAGGAATATTTATGATTCTGTTTCTAATGATGATCTTTCATGATATACCTTTCACTAGAATTATGAATTTTTTTATCATATAGTTATTTATAGAGATTACATGTTTTCCTTTCATTTTCCTCTATATGTACTCAAGATATTAGAAGAATATTTTTAATAGAAAAGACTTAATTTTTACCTTTAGTCAATAATCATTTTTCTTCCATGACATTATTTTCTTCAAATAATTTTGCGAATGTTTTTAATATTGTAATATGATTATTTAAATTCATTTTTTACAAGAATTAACTTTTAAAAAAGTGGGTTAAATTAGATATTCTTATCATTTTATGAATGAGTTAATTTTTTTTCTTTATCAAAAATGATAAAGGAATCATCATTTTAACTTACAAAACAAGAACAAAATATCTTGATAACATGATCACTCCCTGTTTTGAAGCCTCCAATACGCATTTGCTGGGTTATTTAAAATTGGAATTTTTTCTTTAACATTTTTTATTTTTTTATTTTAAATATATTTTATCAAATTGAAAATAAAATTTCCTTAAGAAACATTCAAAGTGATATTTTAAAAGTATTTTTCATAAAAAATAAAATCATTCAATGTTACATAGCATTTACTAAGAATATGATCTAGTGAAACCATTCTTATTCCATCTATATTGTTTTTATTATTATGATTATTATATGTTCATTAATTCCATTTAATTTCCATGGCGTTTTCTTTAAAAAAAATGTTGTAAAATTTATAAAACTCGTTTCCTTTCCATAGGATATGATAGGATGAGTGTTTTATGATCTTCTAGAAAAATATGTATTATTTTTTTATGTGAAATCTTTGTATAAAATTAAATTTCCAAAAAATTAATTGTGTAATGATTGATATCTATTGAGATAATAATGACTGGAATGGGGAGTGAACCTAATTCAGTAAGGGAAACTTTCCAATATGATAGTATTTTGAGCGAACCTTGACTAATGATATGATGGAATGAAGTGTGAACCCAATCTACCATGATAGTCATTGTAGTGATACATAACTAAATAGTATATTTTTTATAATTTTGTGTATTTCAAATTCTTATACATTATGAAAATTTTATACTCTCATGAATCAGGATCATTGATTACATTATGATTCATGTCTTACAAATTTTCAAGATTAATTCCAGAAATCTTGTTTATTATCTTTTATTTTTAGTTATTGTCTTTAAATGTTACGATCATGTTATCATACCATTATGATCATATTATATATACGTGATCATGGATATCTCTCTTGTATACTCTTATTAGGCCTCTAATCTCACCCTTTATTATGTTTACTTTCCTATGTTATAGAGAATGGTTTTATGTATGGTATACCTAAAAAGTGTTCCCTGTGAGAAGATATTTTTGGGAGATGATGAAGATATTTTAGTAATAAGATATTTATGTATCAATTCTCCAAATAAACAAAACCTTTGCTATTATTTCATGGATATTAATGGTATTTAACTAAAATTCATCTAATGTAATGTAATGTTTATGTATGAAATTTATAGGTCAGTATATAAACAATATGATCCCTGTTATTATATTATAAAAAATCATTAAATTTCTTCCATACTATAAAAACTATTTATGAAATTTATTTTAGATATGGATGTGTTTTTTAGAACATGATGAGTTTATTTCTCTTGAAATGAAAATTTAACCATGTTGAGATAACTAAAACCAGAGTGTAAATCACTACCGTGAATGATAAATGTTAGGGTATTTTTCACTATTACTAAAGAGTGTACCAATATGTCCACATAGTATAAACAAATCAAAAATTACTTGAAATAAGTTATTAATTAGTACTATAAAGAGAATGATAAATACAATATTAATATATGTAAATGATGTTTTCTATTTGAGTTTTATGTTTTAAATTTTCAAAAAATAAAATAATTTATTAATATGTATTTTATGATAATTTCAATGAGAGTAGTAATTATAGAAACTTGAATTATATTATTATTTTTTCACAGGATTTTCAAAATATTCTCCTCATTCTCACATAATGGAATGGTAAGTCAATAGACCACACATAACATTTGAATATGTTATTTGTTTAGTAAAAAACAAATTCATTGGTACTGTTGAATTAAGGAGGATTATTTAATCATTAAATATTGTAGTTAATATTGGTTAATTACCTATTATTCCATTCCTACTATATTATATTTTTTAGGGTTTATACTATCTATATAGGTATATGGTTGGGATTATCATTAATTACATTAAATTAAAACATATTAATCCTTTTTACCTATTTTTTCATGTAAAACATGATAATTTATATAATTTATAAAAACATTTAATGTAAATTTTTTATATCTCATTTTAATGTGGAAAAAATAGTTAGGACTTAATATGAAAATATGTGTTTAACCAACATTTTCAGATATATGGAATGAAAAATGTTAATGTGAACATGTCGTATTTAATTGTACTTAGAATGTATTTTGTTTTCATTCACAATTATCATGTGTGGGGGTGTATATATTTAAAATTCATATATAAGGATAATAAAAAGATAAATATTCATTTTATATGGTACTTATAAATTGAAATTAATCTAACCCTTTAATCGATACATTATAATGTCTTTTAATAATATGATTATTACTTCTGATTAGTGTAGTGAGTAATGAAATAGTGCAAGTCATTGATATTTTATTTATAATTTAATTTAACTATTTTACCACTCTATATTACATAACATTTTAGGAAAATGGGTTATAAAATATGGGACATTAAATAAATCATTTGTTGGGAATTTATGGATATATTTTTCATATATATGAGATTTAGAAGATACCTAGATTTTGTTGAATATATGGATGATTTGGGATTAGTTTAAAGTTCCTTGAATCATTATACCCTTTCCCATTTCACATGGTATGTGTAAATAGGTTATCAAAATTTGTTAATGATGACACTCTTTCCTTTAAGAGTGGTATATAGGACCCTAAGTACATGAACCCCACCCACCAATGATACCACAATAAAGGTAGAGAGATAATGACCCTTGAGTCCCACCTCTAGTAAGACATGGATTGGAAACCAGCATTGAGGTTATAAAAATCTAATGAAATTGGAGGCATTAACATATATAATAATATACGATTAATAGATAATCATCCAAAATAAACTCCATGACATAAAATGAAAAGAAACCAAAACCACCCCACAACGCATGTATAAATAAAACTGGTATAGATAAAATTCACTAAAAGTAAATTCCTAAAAGGAAAGATAACGTATTGACACGCCAACAGTCAAAAAAGGATTAAGATTTTAATTTCAAAAAAAATCCACTTAATCCTCCTTGAAACCTGAAAATTACTTTTTATTCAAATTGTGACAAAACATTTTTAATAAGTAGGAAAACCAAATCCTCTTGTGCACATGAGGAATAAATACAATTTCAACTATGAGAAAATAATAGAACAATAAAAACATAAAGATTTTGACTATCCATCCCTACCTCACCAAGGCACGGTCACCAAATAATGCGAACTAATTATAATAACATAAGAAGAAGAATATCGATAAAGGGTAACCCACACCACTTTACCATTGATTTTTCACTCTCACACCCCAACATCTTATGTCATGGTCATCATATATATTCCAAATAATATATAACACATCCCCACAGAATGGTCTCATCACATCATGCTCGCAAACACATGGGCCATGAACCTACAACACAGTCTCATCTCATCTCACTTGCAGACATCTGGGGAATCACATCACAACCATAACCCAAGTATTTGGGAATCATGAACATGATGGACATAAACATCATTCTATCCTCCCTACCATGAATTACCCCCACCATAAGCCACGAAAAATTAGGTATATATCACATATCACCTAAGGAAAATGGGGCCACCTACCCCCAATATATTTGTATCACATATTACCAAAAATGGTCCATAACTGAGTGTACTAACAGATATCTGACTATCAAAACCCATGAAAATATACTCACCCAAACGAGAGGGAGGGAAATAAAAGGTTTCCATCTAGCAATCCTCATCACTGGGATGTTGGTAGGAACATGAACCATGTGAAAATATGGGTGTTGGTATATAGTCTATGATTTGGGTGGATTACATATAGAAATAAAAAGTATTACACAAGTATATACATATACCCACATACAATACCAACATATGGGTTAAAAAAACTAACCAACTCATGACATCCTCACTTACATTGTCACATATAATTGTCTAACACCTTACTAACCACAAGACACAACTCACACCACAACCCAATTCATTTATTTATCCCATACATTTCATTATTTACCAATAATCACATTTAACTACACATCTCATCCTTTATTTTCACATTAATCAGTTCCATAACATTAACCAAAATAAACTCCAACTATTTCAATAATTATGGAATAATTAATCCATCACTAACCATGATTCTATAAATATTCATCCATTAATAAAAATAATCTCACCATTCCCTTCAAATTTTCACCTCAACACCCCAAAATCATGTCCAAACAAACCACCACCTCACCAAAAAAAATGAAACTCCAAGATAACCATGAGCAGACCATGATAATGAAATGTAAAAATAAACCATAACCTTGCTTCCCCAATGTAATGACTAAAAAATGATCAGCTCACAGCCTGGAATGCATAACCAACAAACCACCATCTTACCTTCATTAAACATCCAACAAAAAAACCATCTCCTCGCCACTTGAAAAGCATAAACAAACAACCACACATAACCCCACAACAAATTGACCGCACATCAACACACCATAACATGAATAAACAAAAAATTTACATCAAAGATCATTTAATTTATTCTAAATAGGGGATCTTATCACATTGGAATTTATTCTTGGGGATTTATAAGACAAGATATAAATCTAGCAGAAAAACTTCTATTAACCAAAACTAATTGGTTAGAAAATTTAAATTTTTCCGTTGATATCACAAAAACCACACCATAAGGTCTTCAAAAAAAGTAAAATCCCAGTGAAAAAATCTCTAAATGGACATAATGTTTCATTGGGAATTCAGATAGTACAATCAAAATATCAAAATAGTGTCAATTTTGTAAAAAAATTCAAATTATTCCCCAATTCATATTTAATTAAATATTTTTTTTATATTTAATTAGGAGATAAAAACAATCCCCCATATATATAGAAGAGAAAAAACCTACTGTATTATACAAAAAATGTAAAATGAAGTAATTTACTTCCTCAAATAATATTTTAAAACTCATTTCACACTACATGGTAAAGAAGAAATACTTACAAACCACAACTGTGTGAAAAACTCACAGATAAACCTATACCACAACATGGGTTATGCAAAACAAATCTTGAATCAAAATGAAATCCAAGACCTCAACCACAATAGTTCTACAAAGAAGAATAGAAGGACATCCATGGGAATGAGAGGGGAACTCCCTACAGATCACCAATGAGCATCCAACAGAACCAAATGATCAAAGTATGAGGAATAGGGATAGAAGATCTTCTTAGGGAAACTAGGGTTCATATAGAAGGAGAGATAAAGTCTATGGAAAAGTAAAGGGGAGTTCAGAAGAAAGACGTAATTAAAATCTTAAACGTGAAACATTCAAGTCAAGTAAGCCATTCATGATGTGAAATCCATGGGTTTCCTAAAATTTGAAACATCTGTTGAAATTCACATCACCTCAAACTTTAGTTAAATACTTGTCATGAATTACTTTTAACAACTAAATATTTTTCACATGTTCCCCCTTAGACCTAAATATTACATAAATCTAGTTGGCTACACAATCCATGAAACACTATTTCACAATATATAAAACTTCCAAAATGTGAATATCATATTAAAGCCCTACTACGCATCCAACAACCACAACAATATCCTGCATCACCCTTTGAAACATGTCCAATAACCAAAACCACAAAAATAACGGTCCGAGAAGGCATAAAATATTACGTAAAATATCAATCAAAATGTTATTTCCCATAATAAAAAAACCCAGAATGAAAAGGATTGAAAAAATCACATTGTGAGATACATCTCAAGGATCTCATTATTTCTGAATGCAACCAATTGCTAAGCACACAAACTAAAAGACCCAAAAAACACACTTTACAGTTAAAAAATTCCTCCTTTTACACAACCACACCAACACACAACCATCTAAGTTCCAACACATCCTAAACCAATAAACTCTAAAACCATCAAACCACAAAACCCTGAATAAACAAATTAGGGAATTATATCCTCCATGTCAAGATACTATCCACTCTATGTAAAACTGAACTACACCATGAGTTTAATTTCATCATAATATAGTCTCTATTGACTAGGATATGTGTCCTATACTTTTTCTATGGTGGGGGATTTATTATACCTCCCAAATAAAAGGAAACATCACACCTCCTAACATTATATGATCTGAACTTAAAATCAAAATAAAATAGTTTAATGAAATTAAAAAAAACAACAAGGGTTGGGGACACATATGAATATCTCATTCCCAAGTACTCTCCTCTATGAATCTATTCCTCCAAAACATCCAATCTAAGGGAATGGCCCATCATCACGATTCCTTCTCATAGTGATCTTGGATCATTAATGACTGATGTACAAACATAACATCATCCTCTACATCCATATCTCCTCAGTTAATGACTTGGAAGTTATCACGAAGATACTAATGACATTGAGAGAAGTGGAATATGTCGTGGATCTTTTCTAACGTGCACCAAAACTGATATTCCACCTTGAAAACTCGTCCCAATACCTCAAATGGCACCAAAAAAACGAGGAGAAAGCTCATTGACCCTTTTAAACTTTTAATACCAATGTAAAGGGGAAACCTTATAGAACATGTGGTCCACAAAATCAAACTACAAGGGAATCCTTCTATTATCAACATATTAATTATTCTATTAATACATGGATTTCATCCTCTCTCAAAAAAATCTTTTTTCTATTATTCCCAACACCACATCGAGACCAAGATCCTTTGCCTCCCTAACATTTATCTAACAATGTGGAGAATGAAATAGTCACCCTCGCAAATCCTCAAATGGGGAAATGTTGATGGATAAGTGATAACAATTATTATAAGAAAACATAACCAAGGGGAAGTGATGTTCCCATGATACTATAAATTCTAAGACTCACTCCCATTACACAACCTCTAACATCTAGATGGTCCACTCCATTTACCAATATATAGAGACCCTCTCTTTTCATATATTTACATTACATTCCTTTTGGAGAATAATTAATAATTTACACAAACAAATACCAAAATCCATTATTAGTCTAGTAACTTTTGAAATACAAAAACATAAACACTAGTACATAATTGATCTACATTATCTCCCACTAGTTTCTTTTCACCATAAACATTCTTGAACACATCCAACATAATACACATGATTATAACCTGGTTGAAATGAATCAAAAAAATTGGTGAGATCAGTTGCTTGGTATGGGTAAACAAGGGAGATATGTAAACATAATCTTGAGAATAATGCTATGAGAGCATTATCAAAAAAATATAATATCATACCATGTATTTAAAATATTATAAATAGGAAACATGGAATATTTATTCATAGTTCATAAGACCTGAATCATAAGGATATAAATAAAACAATCTTTGAAAACATATCATAGGAATAAAACATGGAACTATGGAAGTAAAATAAGAATATAATATGTATTTCTATAGTCATAATGGAATTTCTATCAAGGCCATCTTGGAAGTATGGGTTCACTTCCCATACCATTTTGGTAGACATGATTCACGCCCATTACCATCTTACTTAGAAAGTCCTTTTTGTTTATCTCATAAGATATAAATATTTACCCAATTAATTTAATGGAGACACAAGTCCCACCCATCTCATATTGGAATCATACATACGTGTTCCAAAAGAAAATAAATCATTTATTATATTAGAACCCAAGAAATGAAAAGGGATTCATAAACATCATGCACTCATAACATAACCCTTGAAAAAGAAATGGGTTTCTTGAATACCATTCCATCATAAACATAACCATTAATAGAAATAATATTAATGGAAAAATTGAAGTATATCCCCACTAAAACATAATTAACATTAAAAAATGTTATCCGAGATATAAAATGATTTTTAGAGAACTCCTGAAAATAATTCTTATAGAAAATAACTTTTCTTATATGAAAGCATTTTAAATACTTGAAATGAATGAAAATTTTGAAAGAAAAAATTTTCATTGAAAATATCACTTAATGCTTGTATATGATGATTTAAGACTATAAGGCTTCATGAAAGAATAAAAATCCATTCGTGACGAATAATTTTAAAAAACATTCTTCTTGTACTTTTTCTAAAAAAGTCAAAAAGTACCTCATTAAGAAAACGAAAAAAGATTCCTTTCAAAAATTTTAATAGAAAGATATAAATGTGTAAAAATTAACATTAAAAAATGTATAATGATATTAAATATATTATTTAAAATTATTTAAAGAAACACATACATGGATGATAAATATACCCTAGTTAATACATATGTATAAACAATATAATAAAATAATGAGTTTGTGAAATTAACCCTTTTAAATTTATAATCAGTATAGTTGTATTAACTATAAAATAAAGGATATTATATGGGAATAAAAATACTATAATATTATGGGTAATAATCATAATATACATTCATGATTAGTATATATATCACAAAGAAAAACAAGAACTGTATGAGGCATGTGTCTCATGAAAGTAAATGTGAGAAAAGAAATCCCTTACATTAGGTATAAATTCCTTTGTACATATCTAAAAATATTTTATAAAGGACTAGATAATGTTATTATTCTATTCTAGAACAATATTTATATCATATTATATATGATCATATTATCACCCAATTTTTAATAATATTTCATTATTACTCTTCTTTTAGGTGTTATCTGCTTTCGTTTCTTATGCATGTTTTGTCTTTTAAGTACTAGTTTGTGTAGATAAGATATAATTATGTCACATAAAAAATAATATTGAGGTAATAGATACAATATTTATTAATTATATACATTTATATTTTTATTATTTGTTGGTGATCATGAATAATGAATCACATCGCATCTTGGAGGCATTAGGCGTATTCATGCACAAGCAACAATATCTTTCCCTTAATTTTAAAATGGTATAA
Source organism: Viscum album (assembly GCA_963277665.1). Lineage (NCBI taxonomy): Eukaryota > Viridiplantae > Streptophyta > Magnoliopsida > Santalales > Viscaceae > Viscum > Viscum album. The sequence goes on along the minus strand of OY728126.1, from coordinate 792,649,734 downwards.
GAGTGGATGGTATAGTTTATGTTCTAGAATCAATATCATGTTATATTATAATATATATTAATCATTTTCATCATTATACCCATAAAAATAAAGTGGTGATGAAATCATAGATTACACCATGGTATGGAGATAGTTGGTTGTAGGCACGCACATGTGGTGATTATATTTTTCATAGGATGGATAATAGGTGGAATATGGTTGTTACATAATCATAATAAAATCTCATAGTATATGTTATATTGTATTTATTAATTTATAATGGAAAAAACCCTAGAATATGATGTAGAAGAAGAAATACTCTTGAATGAGTCGATAAAGATGATTATCTCTTCTTTGGTGATATCACTCCAGATCTTCTCATAGGGACACTAGAGTTGGTCTTTTTGGAATAATAGAAAAACTAGAACGTTTCTAGGAAAGTTGATGAAGGAAATTGGAAAGATTTTGTAGATATAAAAGGCTAAATTTGGTGTGAATAAGTGAGCGAAGTGGTGCCTTTTTATAAGAGTGGGGCTGGTCACTCTTGGAAAGTCTCAAAATATTAAATTAATATAAATTGATTTTAAATTTCAAATAGATCCAAAGTGGGTTATAAATAATCTATGATGAGTATGGGTTGAAATTTTCTCAACAAATTTTTTTATATAATTTTATGTCACAATATTAACATTATCTATTGGCTTTAACCCTTAGATAAACTATTTATCTTTTACCATGATAACATTATCTTTTTACTCTTTAGGGTCAATATATATACTATAAAAGAAAAAAAGTACCCCATGTGGATAATTTATGAAATATTAATCTTTATTATATTTATTTATATGAATTTAATATTTTTTATTAATTTTATATCATTTAATAATTTATTTTTTATTTTAATGTATCATTTATGTCAATTTTGAAACTATTCAATATTTGTCTTTTTAGAAAATATCCTCACAACATGATAACATTGAAAAAAAACTTATAATATATTAATCATATATAAAAGTTATATATGAAATTCATGGATGACATTTATTATGTTAAAATATATTTATTTCAATTTTTTAATATAATCTATTCGATATTATCATTAATTAAATAACTACTGCATCATAATTATACAAGCCTCTAAATAAATTATTTATTCACTAAAAAATAAAAATAAATTATGATGATGAAGATTAAATTATTTAAATTAAAATTTATATTTATAGTCAAATTTATCTTTTGTATATCTTTATATTAAAATTGATTTACTTATTAAAAATATGAGTTTGGCATTTTTAACTTATCTTTAAATAAAATATAAGAAATGTCATATTCTCACCGAAGTTTCTTAAATGGGTTATAATTACATCATTCAGTTTTGTTGGTTTAAAATAACTTATCCAATGAAATTAAAAAATGTTTTAGGGTAATTAAATAATTTTATAGTATTATTTTTACCTTTAATTACCTGAATAACCCTTAATCGTGGTAATTTGTCTACAAAATATACTATTTATAATATACTTTAAATTATGTTGATCCTCTTAAACTATAAATATAATAATTATTAAAATAATGTATGTATAGTTTTTTAAATTCAATTTATAGAAGCAGAAAAATTATATTTAATGTTGATCCCACAGACGTGGGGACAAGACAAGTTAAAAGAATGTTCAAAAGTTCAATAAGATTTCATATATAATTTCAATATAAAAATGATTATAATGAACTAATTTGAATTAATATATGTATAATTGATCATTTTTTACTTTAAAAAATCATTTTAAATTAAAATTATTATTTAAACAAAAAAATCAGTTTTTATGTTAATGTTTTATTTTTCACTATTCATGAAAAAATGAAACTTCTCATAAAAATACAATAAATTCAACCTAATTTAATTTTGACATTGAAAATTCAGAATTGATATCGATTTTAGAAAATTAAATTTATAATAGTGTCTAAAATTAATTTTATTGTTTTCACAGAAGGACACGAATAGAAATTCATTTTAGAAAATAGTATTTTTAAATATACAAATCCTTTACAAATATTTTATGTTTTCCAATATAAAAATGTTTTATTTATTTCAAAAAATTATAAATAATATTTCCAAAGAAGTTATTACTATTAATATTACTAATTTTAATGGCTATGTAATAACCATATTATTTAAATAATTATAACAATAAAATGATGTTTTGTGGTAACTTGATGTTGTGGGTAACAAATGCCATGTCAGTGTTGTATATAAAACCAAAAAAGTTGGTGGCATGTGAAATGAATTATTGTTTTTGTGCAAAGAATGATATTAAAGAAAATTAATTTAATAAAAAAAATTCACAAATACTCAGGCTGTTACATTCAACCCCCCAAAAATGAGTTTCACTATCAAAATTTTTCCTTTCGATACAAAAAAATGAGGATAATTATGCCTCATCATATCTTCATGTTCCCAAATAGATTTCTCTAGCTAGTGATTTTTTAAAAAAACCATGACCCGGAGAGTGGTCTTGTTTTAGAGAAATTTTTATCTATGATCCATAATTTCAACCGGTTGTTCTACAAAAAAGAGATCCTACTTCAACGTTATGAACTCTGAGTTTAGTACATGTGAAAGGGTCAGGTATATACTTCCTAAGGAGAGACACAAGGAAAACATCATAGAATTGAGAGATATATGGAGAAAGTGCCTGCTGATAGGCGAATATCCCAATACTGTCCATAATTTCAAAGGGACCAATATATACAGGGATTACATTCCTTTTCTTCCCAAATCCCAAAACCTTATTCTAGGGAGAAATTAATTGAAAAAAATTCTCACCAACTTCAAATTATAGATCACACTGGCAGTTATCTACAAATTGTGTTGATTAATTTATGCTTACTTGATATGGAGTTGAACCGTTCTATCCTTCTCATCCATATCTTCAGCGATCTTAGATCCCACTATCTTTCTTTCTCCAACGTCATCCTAGTACATTAGAGCACTAAATTTAATCACATAAAGTCCTCAATAAAGATACATATATATTCTTTAGGGAAAATTATTTTTTAGATAAATCTCAACAATACACAACTATAAAATATTCTATTTCCACGATTCAAAATCGTGGTAATAGGGCCCAAAATTGTGGCTATAGTCTACGACCATGGTTTTTCCCAACTGTGGGCGCTCTTACCATGGAAGTAGGTTCCGACCTATTTATATGTTTTTCAAAACAATGGAAATAGTTCTATCCACTATCAACTATGGATGTTGACCTATAGACACAATTTTAACCATGTAAATAGCCTTGGAAAACAGTGGCAACAGCCTAAAAATAATGTGTGCCCTGCCAGATTCGATCACTCCACTTTGACTTCATGTTTCAGCATCCTAAACCCCACACCACCAAGGATTTTGTGTATACACACACACAGACACACACACACACACATTATGTTATATATATTAATAAAATCTGTGGAAATATCCTAAAATTGTGGCAATAGTTCTTCCCTTAATTTTTTTGATGGCAAAAATTTTCACCCATACAAGGAAGGGAGACCTATAGCCAAAGTTTTGAAATTTGTGGCTATAGGACACATAATCATGGCTATAGGTGTGGGATATAGACAAATATTTGAAAACCATGGCTATATCCCATGAAAAAATGTCTTATAGCGTAATTTCCTACTTATAAGAGGAATGTGTTGATCTCAGACACCTTTGAAATCCATAGAATAAGATCTCAACAAATACTATAGGGTTTGATTTGTTCATTCAAACTAACCATGAAACTGAGGATGATATGAAGTGATGAAAATTAATTCTATATGTAGTGACTGTTGAAGGCTTTGCTGGAATTTTGAGGTAAACCCTGAGTCCAAATCAGATACAATATAATATGGTACTCTAATCAACCTTCACAATTACTTAATTTATATTATATCTATTTGATCTAGAGAGAAGTATTCTTTAATAGAAATTAAGTGGTCTTACTTAGTATGGTGATCAACCACCACACATATAGCATTAAGCCCTTTAGAGGTTTTAGTGAGTCCAATGAAACGATATATGGTGATGTTCTCAAATTTCCATTTTAGTATGGGTAATGGATGCAACATACCCATAATTTTTTTTCATTTTGTCCTGTCTTATGATAATACCAATCACCAAGATACAAACTTTGAAATATATCACATCATGTCGTCCCACAAAACGTGTTCTTTCAAGTCTTTATACATCTTCATACTTCCAAGATGAATAGAGAATGAAGAGCTATGAGTATCATCTAACAAACCCTTCTTCAAAACATGTATGAAAGGAATACATCCATGGATCATGAACCATATCATTCCATCCTAATCAAGGTTATAATTAGGAACATTTCCCATGTTCTTTTGGATCTCCACATATTCCTTCTACACCTCTTTAATGTTCACAATAGATTGTGGTTGAACATTCAACTGAAAATGATATTGTTTACCCCTTCCTTCAGGATTTGTATCTCCATCCTATGAAACTCCATAATTATTGGTTATTTTGTAATCCTCTTCATAGAAAATCTTTAATGATGAATTCGACTAAAGCCATCAGCCACATTGTTTATTTTCAAAGGGTGGTAATGTATTGATAAGTCAGAATACATTATTTAATCTAACCATATTCTATGGAACCTGTTCAACTCCTTCTATTTGGGTACACAATTCATTGTTTTTTGATCGATATATATATATATATATATATATATATATATCACACTTTTCACTATAATGACAATTCCTCCATTTAATTAGTACATAAATTATTATTGCTAACTCCAAATCCTGATTTTGGTAACTTTTCTCAAGAATCTCCAATTTTCGCTTGATATAAAGGATAAACTTGTTATTCTACATAAGGAAACATCCCTATCCTTTCTTGGATGCATCACAATAGATTATAGAACCTTTACCACTACAATGTAATGTAATCATATGTGTTTTGATTAAACTTTTCTTCATTTCCCAGGAATTTTCTTCACATTAATCTATCCATTGGAACATGGAAACCTTCCGTGTTAACTTGGTTAAAGGATTATATAATTGTGATAAATTCTCCCAAAACCATTGATAATATCAAGCTAAATCAAGAGAGATAAAAATCTCAGACATTGTGGTTGATTGAGGCCATCATTCAATAGCCTCCGTCTTTGATCGATCTACTACTATACCTTATATTGAGAATATATGACCAAAAAATTAACGCTTATATAACTAAAATTCAAAATTTTAAATTTTTTCATATAGTATCTCCTTTCATAGGGTGTTTATTAATTTTCTCAAGTAGTCTTCATGCTCTTCCTTGATATTTGAATAAATAGAATATCATCTATCAATATTACTAAAAACTGATCGAGGTAATCTCTATATAAACTATTCATCAAATCCATGAAGATAACATGGGAATTTTAAAGACCAAGATGCATAAAAATATTTTAATAGAGTCCATAACTTGTACAAAATTCTATTTTGGGGATATCCTTGTTCTTGAGAATTAATTGATGATATTCATAATAAAGGTCAATCTTGGAAAACTATTGATCTCTGCATAGTTGATCAAAGAATTCATCAATACGGGGAAGAGGATACATGTTCATGACTATGATCTTGTTAAACTCCCGATAATCAATATAGAGTCTCATTGAACCATATTTTATCTTCAAAAAAATAACCAGCGCACCCCAAGGTGACACACTAGGCCAAATAAATCCCTTATCATGGATTTCTTGGAGTTGATTATTTAATTCGGTCAACTCAATTGGACCCATTATATTTAGAGTCTTTAAAATTGGTATAGATCTAGGTATGAGCTCTATAGTGAACCGAAAATTAAGTTTTGGTGGAATACTAGGGAACTCTTATGGAAAGATATCAACAAATTCACAAACATTAGGCATATCATTGATATCAATTTTATCCCCAAAAATTTGAGATAAACAAACCTTTTGAATGGGAATTAATACCTATACACGGGAGCTAATCTAAATAAGAACTTTGTATTTATCATCACATTGATTGATGATCATAAGATTTTTTGAAACCTCGAACTTTTATTCACATCCCTGAAAATTGATGTGTACTTTATATAGAGATATCCAATCCATGGCTAAGATAACATCATATTCAACTAGAGGAAGAATGACATTATTTTCAGGAAACACATTCCCACAAACTACAATCGGAGGGGAATCATAGACATTAGATTCAATCATCATACCATTATGGGTTTTTACAACTAATTCCATATCTAATCATTTTTGTGGGATCTTAACACCCGTATAAAATTCATTAGATAAGAAAGAGTGGCTAGATCTAGAATCATATAAGACATTAGAAATTATATAGTGGATGGAATGTGTAATTTTCACCATGTTATTTTCATCTCCCATATCAGAAATCGAGATCTCTTGAGATTTACCACTGTATCTTAGCTAAAGAGGCTATTGAAATTGATCATCATCACCATCCATTTAGTTTGGGAACTAGTTAACATAATTTCCAGTCTGCTTACACTTGTATCAAAAAAGCATGGGAGGTGCATTCTATGCCTATTTCTCTCTATTTTCATTATTTGGTTTTTTTTCTCATTACGTTTGAAATAAAAAGCCTGATGAACTTCATTTCTACACTTAATTCATTTATTATACCTCTTAAGGAAATTTTGTCCATGCTTCTTCCCACACATAGAGCATAAAATAATGTTCCACTTTTTCTCTTCATGGATATTAAATTATTGTTTAAACTCCATATTCCCCTTCTGGTTAAAACCATGAGATTTTTACATGAATCAAGCCTCTATTTCATCCTTCATTGAAAATCACACAATATATTCATAGCTATTAATGTCTCTTATTTTCAACACCATTCTGGGAATTGGATTTAATCCACTAAAGAACAAATCAAATTTACTTTTTTGTTGGAGGATAATTCTTGAATCGTACCTCTCAAGTCCCATGAAATTATCCTCTTTGGTTCTGATATATTAATCATTCATTTTCTTTAAATCAAGATCATTTTTCACTATATTGGTATGAAGAATCTGATGAAAGATATTATTGAATAATAAGGTCCTGAACTCTTCCCAATCCATGGGATTTAATTTCATTCTGATACCTCAAATTCTAAATTAGAGTCCACCACTAGTCCGATTCTCATTCTAATCGATAAATATCAAGAACTACATTCTCATGATCTGAACACTAGAGAACTGAGAATATATTTTTAGTAGTACTGATCCATTTTTTAGGAACATGTAGATCAGAAGACCCACCAAAAGAAGGTGGATGTTTCTCATGAAAGACTCAATAGAATTTTGTTCCATCATTTTCTCATTTAAAACCCACTATGATTCATATCATGAGAATGTTATGTGAGTATAAGAAAAAAAAATTTCATCGACTCTCCCATATAATTCAATTCCTAAAGAATTAAATTATTTCATTATCTATCACAATCACTTTTAACATAATTCATTTGGGTTCCAACCATTGACTAAAGCCAAAAACATAGAGTAATAAATTGTTATCATAACTAGGAACCAAATAATCATGAATAATCACTTATAGGATGTCTAAATTATAACCCCTTCTATAATCTTTGACACATATGGTTAACCATAGGTTATACATATCCAACATATATTCAAATCCTTCATAATGTATTATCAATTGTTTCTGAAATACTAAATCATATCCCCTATGAGTGTCAAACCAGGTGTGAATCAAGGCTTGTTGTTTTGTACTAGGTTACGACCTAGTTATGCCCAATGCACGTTGTCAGAGTTGTTACCCATAGGTACATCTGTGCCGAAGCCACATCCAATTGTAGTATCCAAATTTGGATGTATTTATAGGAAACCACTTGTTAAATCCTTTACCAAAATTCTAGGCAGTTTTCATATATATTTCTTTATCCTTAGACATATCCTTTTTCATGTCCTTGGGGTTGTCACTAAGGTTTTGTCATCCTAGTTTCCAAAGTATAACTAGATTTTTTGTTTTATATCGACTATAGTGACCCTCACTTTTCATACATTAACATTACATTACTTATGTGGAATACATAATACATTAAAAAATAAAATCCCAAAGGTCATATTAGTATTGTGTCTTTGGAAACATAGAAACATAAACACTACTACATAATTGAGACAAATTATCTCCCACTTGGTTCTTCTTGACGAACAAACTTCTTAAACACATCAAACATAATTCATATCTTCATAATATGGGTGAAAGGAAACACAAAATGGGGTGAGATAAGATGATTAGTAACAGTAAAAAAGGGATATATGTAAATATAATCTAGAGCGTAAGGGTATGATAACATGATCATGAAAACAGAAGATTATACCGTTCATATCAGAGATTATAAATTAGAATCATGGCATAAAGATTAATAGTTTATAAGACATGAATCAATAGGAAAAAAATAACACGATCCATGAAAACATATCATAGGAATGAAACATGGAACTATGGAAGTTTCATGAGCATATAATAATGATTTCTGAAGTAGTTGTGGAGTCAAATACATGGTTATCTTGGTATTATGAGTTGACCATCCATACTATCTTGTTATCCATGATTCACTCCCATGACCATATTAGTGGAAAAAGTCATTTATGTCTATCTCATGAGATATAAATATTTACCCATTGCATTAGAGGGAGATACATATCCCTTTCATATCATAATGATATCATACTTATGTGTTTTAAAAGATCATAAATCATTCACCACATTAGAACCCCTATAATGAAATGCGTTTTATAAATATTATATAATCACACAATAACCCACAAAAAAGAAATGAATTTCAGGAATACCATTCCACAATAAACAAAACTATTAATAAAAAGAATAAGAATGAACATATTTAAGAATATACACAGCAAAACATAAGTAACAGTAAACAATGTTATCTAATATGGAAACTAATTTTGAGAAAACTCTTGAAAATAATTCTTGAGAAAAATATTGTTTGGCTTTGAAAACATTTTCTTTAAGTGAAATACCACACAATTTTATAAGAAAAATATTCTCTATATATATAATTATTATCTTGTGATGTAATCATCAAGAAAATAAGGTATCATTAAATCATAAAAATATATTCATGTTGTATAAGTTAAAAAAATATTCTTCGCACACGTTTGATGGAAAAGAAAAAACTACCTTGTTAGGAAAATGAAAAAAAAATCCTTTTAAAATGATTAGTAAAAGTATATACATGGTTAAAAATGAATTTAATAACTTTAGAATTACATTAAAATAATTTTTTAAAATAATTTCATAAAACATTGACATGGATGATAAATATACCCTTGTAAAAACATATGTATAAACAATCTCATAAAACAAAGAGTTTGTGAAATTAACTCTTAAAAATTTATAATAAATAGAATCGTATTCCCCATGAAATAAAGGAAACTATTTTCATTTTTAAATAACATAATAGTTTGTTTAAGACTCATAATAGACATTCATGGGTCGTATATACACTACAAAGAAGAAACATGTAGTGTTTGAGGCATGTGTCTCATAGAAGTAAACGTGAGCCAAAAATATCTTACCACATGTAGTTTTTCATTCATATGTATCTAAAACTCATATACAAAGGATTAAATAATATTATTAACTTCTTCCATTACCATATAAATATGATATCATATATGATCATATTGTCACCCATTTTTAATAATATTTCATTATTAAGCTTCATTCGGGTGTTAACTACTTATTTTATTACTCAAGTTTTGTCATATAAGTAACAGTTTATGTGTATAGGATAATTTAATATCATATAAAAATAATATTAGGGTTATAGATAACATATTTATGTATTATACACATTTATGTAATCATTATTTATTGGTAATCATGGAAAATTAATCACATCACACCGTGAAGGCGGTTGGTCATACGTACGCATGAGCTATGATATCATTCCCTTAATTGTGAAATGGTATGTGAGGGGATGGTATATGTTTTGTCCTATAATCAAAATAATGTTATAACTATATTATATATTCATCATTTTCATCATTACAACCATCCAAATAATGTGGTGATGAAAAAATATATTACATCATAGTGTGGAGACGATGGGTCGTACGTCTATAGGTGTGGTGATTTTGTTTTTTAGGACAAATAAAATGTGGAATATTATTGATAAATAATAATAATAAAATCTAAGAATATACGTGATACTATATTGATTAATTAATATTGTAAAAAACATTGTTATAGTAAGTAGAAGAAGAAATAAACTTGAGAGAGTTGGTAAAGGTGATTACTTGTTCTTCAGAGAGCGCCCTCTACATCTTCCCTTAGGGATACTAGAGTTGGTATTTCGAGAAGACCTACAACTCTATAATGTGACTAGTTAAGTTTATTGGGGAAATGGATATGGTTTGAATTATCTAAAGGGATCAATTTTGTGTGAAGAAGTGAGGGAGTACATGCATTTTTATAAGAGAGTGGAGGGCACTCTTGGAAACACTCAAAATATTACATTAATAAAAATTGAATTTCGATTTAAAATATATCCATAGTGTGTTATTTAGAATATAAGATGATTATTGTAGGAAATCCATTCAATAAATGATTTTTTGACATGTTTAGGTAATAATATTAACCTTATCATTTTGATTTAAACATTAGTTAAACCCGTTATCTTTTACCATGACAACTTGGTCTTCTTACTCTTTAAGGTTAATATAGTTAATATGAAATTACAAAACAACCTCTAATTGATCATTGATGACATATTTAACATTATTATAGTCATTTTTCCGAATTTAATATTTTTATAAATTTAATATCATTTAATAAAATATTATTTATTTTAAAGTATCGATTATGTCAATTTTGATACTATTTAGTATTTGACTGTTCAAAAAACATCATAACATCATTAAATTTTTTAAAAAACACTTATAATATATCTCTAACATAGTATAATTATATATAAAATAATTTATTTCATTAATTAAGATAAATTATATTTATTTTAATATTTTTAATATAGTTTATTTGATATTTTAATAAATTAATCAATTATTGTATCATCATTATACAAGACTTTAATTACATTATTTATTCTCTAAAAATTAAAAATAAATGTTAATGATGAATATAATGATATTATCTTTAAAATAACTATATATTTTTTAATTTATCTTGTATATAACCCTATATTAAAAATTATTTACTTATTAAAAATACAATTTTTACATTTATAAATGATATTTAAATATAGTATAATAAATATCATATTCTCACCCTATTGGCATAAATAAATATTAATTTTGTCCTAAATATTATTTTGGATGAAAAAAACTTTTCCAATTAAAATAGGACACATGTTATGGTAATTTTATGATATTATAATATTATTTGAACCTTTAATTAACGGATTTACCCTTAGCCGTACTAAATAGAAATCAACTAATGTTTCTATTCATAATATCCAAAAAAACTTAATTTTATCCTATTATAATCTAAATATATTAATGATTAAAAAAGTGTATGTTTTTCTAAATTTTATTCACAGAAGCAGAAAAATTATATTTAATGTTGATCATTTAAATGTGGTGAGAATACGGGTAAAAAAAACATTCAACAGTTCAATAATTTATATATCTAATTTATTTATAAAGATGATTAGAATTACCAAAATTGGATTAATATTTGTATAGATTATCTATTATGACTTAAAAAAATTTTTAATAACAATAATTATTTTTCAAAATGTTATTTTTTTAACTATAATGCAGTATTTTACACCATTCATGAAAAAATGAAATTTCTCAGAAAATAATAAAAATTCACCCTAAGATAATTTTGAAATTCCAAATTCAAAAATGTTTTTTATTTTATCTAACTCAATTTTGAATAGGGTTTAAAATTAATTTTATTGTTTTGGATAGATGTAAATGTAAAGGAATTCATTTAAGAAAATAGTATTTTTAAAATTTTAAAGACATTATAAAAAATTTATGAATTTTATTTTAATTTTTTTTATTTATATAAATCCATTATAAATAATATTTGAAATTTATTTATTACTATTAATATAACTATGTTTAATTTATAGGTTATAACCATCTTATTTAAACAATGATAACAATTAAAGAATGTTTCGTAGAAACTAAATTTTTCATGTAACATAACCCAACTCAGTGTTTTGCATAGCACAAGAAAAGTTGGTTCCATGTGAAAGGAATACTTCATTTACAAAAATGAAATACATTAATGAAAATTAATTTATTTGAAACAAATTCCCCAATACATGGGTTGTTACACCATATTTCCGAGGGTAGAAATTAGTGTTGATGTTTAACTATGTTCCAAAATCACGAGGCATCCCTCTCCAGACTCGTGAGGGAAAACAAGAATCCTAATATATATAATTGAACTTGGAACTCCATGAAATATAACCTCCTCATCTACACAATTCATATCCTAAGAATCAACTATGCATGTCTCCCGGATCACTATGAAGTGAGTTGATTTCTTCAACTTATCCACGGTCACCCAGAGGGAATCCATCCTCCCAATGCTTGGGGTAAAAAAGTGAAAACAATACATCTTGATTTCACCAAATTTTATATTGGGAACATCAAATGGATATATCAATCCTCTAAAAGTATGATTCTATACCTTTACCTACTGTAAAAACAAACACCTCTCCATGAACTCTAAGACCACTCATTTCATCACAAGACAACAAAAATGAATCCTCAAGACATGGTACTTATTGGATAATTGAAGGCATACCGCCAAATGTGAGATATGAAACTCATGAAGGATTCTATCATGCATCACTTACAAAATAAATAGAATCCCAATAAAAAACATCTGGTTGAGCCATCATCCAACCACCCCTCTGGAGCAACACCATAAAAATAAAATGATCACGCATCACCTCTACCTCTAAGACTCCCCACTGAGAATAATAAACCTACCACATTAAAGAATACATCACCATTATCCAAAACAAACAAACTCTACCATTAGCCACCATTTCATTTCATTGAATGTCTAAAAAATCCTTTATCCCTTTCAAAACATCCCTAAAATCCAATAAAACATCCTTACACAATTTCATTCATAAATAATTAGACCAAAAATTACATTTTTCTGATGTTTAAGATACCATAAAATCATAAAATTTAAGAAAATATATCCACCACACTACCATAATTATAGATCAGGATGAAAAAAATATACCGCAAACTATTATGATCCATAAAGACCAAAAATTGTTCCCCAATGAGGTAATGACACTAAACATTCAATGCAATCAAAACCAATAATAGATTATGATATTGGGTGGTATAGTTTTTTTTATGGGGAAAAACATTCCTAGACCAATAAGGGATCACTTATATATAATGATTCATCACGCATACCAATCCAAGACATGAATATTAAAAAACACGTCAAACATCACACCCTCCTTGGGAAATTGAAGCACGATAGTAGCAAAAAATATCCATTTAAGGTTACTAAATGGTTCTTAAAATGGATCTTCCCTCAAAATCTATTGGTTATTCCTGGTCAATTTTTTCAATGGTACTGAAACTCGAGATAAATTGGGAAATAAACCTCCAATAATAACCTAAAAGACCAAGAAATATAAGAAACTCCTCCACATTCTTAGGAGATTCCCATGAAAAAACATCTTCAATTTTTTATGAGTCTACTTCCACACACTACTGAGACACCAAATTCCTGAGGAAATTAACCTCTCCTGTCCAAAACATATACTGATTTTACTTTCATAGATATTATGGCATTATTGAACCTTCAAGATATCACTAAGATGATCAGAATTCTCCTCTTATGAATCTGGTTTGATTAAGATAAAATAAATGAATAAAATGAATAAAAAATCTAGGAAGTAACAAAACACATAGTTTATAAGACAAGTGAACATTGCTGGTGCATTTTTAATAATGAATGAAATTACTACAATCGTAACGTTATTATACCGCTATTTGAAGGTTGTCTTCTAAACATACTCATCATTCACCCTAAAGTAGTGATATCCAAACCATAGATTAATCCAAGAGAACCACCTATATCCTCCCAACTGGTCAAACAAATCATCTATCTTTTGAACATGGTAACTATTTTGTACCATTACATGATTTAACTTTCGGTATTCTGTGCACTACCTCATACTAATGTTCTCCTTCTTGGCGAACAACACATGAGCATTCCATAGTGACAAAACGGTTCATATGAAAAACCTATGCATTAAATCATTCCCCAATATCATCATGTGACACAAATATGTGGGATCTATGTGATTGGAAGTCATCAAGATCAGAGATACACCCAACTATAACTCTATTACAAACTCGACATCAGATTTATTGGGTAACATCACAACGTTCAGAGGGAAAACATCCAGAAAATCACCAATGTACATGGGGACCCGCACAATCGCATAATCTACTTAGAACTAGTAAATTAATTATTTGTGATGGGTCATTTGTGATGGGGTCACATTTCAAATGATCCATTGATGAAAACATTTTCGCAAAAAAAACTATTTTTTTATGACGTGTTGTCAAGAAAAATATTATTTATGACATGTAGGTATCCCCTCACAAATAAAATTTACAAGTATATAAAAAATAGCTATTATGATTTGAAGAATAACTCATCATCAATACATATTTGCGATTAGTGTATGTTCCATTCAAAAACCATTAGAAAACTAAGCAATACAATAACAAATAAGAAATTATAAACAATTATAAAAATATAAGAGAAAAATAAAAAAATAAAAAATTTAAAACAATATAAACAATTCCTTATAAAAAAGTAAATATATAAATTAATAAAGAAATTACCAAAAATATGTTCATTCGATTGATTATCAAAATAAATGTGACAAAAAATACATAAATCACTGAGGGGGAGGGACATCCCTTTGATATAGTGGAGGGAACTCAAACCATAAAAATTGAGTGAGTCATCACATGCAATCCATCATATTCTCCTGTTTTTACTCTTTCCATCAACACATTGAATCCAAATACTATTGCTCCTTCCATTGATGCATCTTCTTTTGCAACTACTACTGATTCTATCAACAGAGCTCTTTAGTCCCCCTACACATGGTCTCTGTAATCTGACCCTATGCTTGCAACTACTCCTCATACAGTGCAACAAATGATGATAACTCTCCTTTTTCTCCCCTAAAGTTAGAAAATTACATCACAATTATGACATAATAACTATTAAGAATCAATTTAGAGCCAATAAAAATAACATGAATTTGTCGATGGAATACAAAGTCTCATGGATCCGTGCTGCCACATCAAATACTGATGCACTGGTGCTCTGATCCTTCATCTTGGACTGAATCTCTTTTTTATGTGAGAATTAGTGATCTCACATAACACCTTTAATTGATGTTTAATATTAAAATAGTAAATATATTATTTGCTATTAATTTTAAAACAAAAAAAATTATTATGACCACAATATGATGTTGGAGACCACCTGTAATCTCTTTAGTAATAGTATCATTGTACATCCTCTTATAAATGTTGAAATCTATAATATCTGGATGTTAAACTAGATATATGATTAAGAAATAAAAATTTCACATTGAAATATATATAAATTATTAAAACAATTACTTACTGTATGTCTCCAATGTGTACTGAATGCATGACAACTAGCTTGATCTGTCTCCTCCCACCTCCACTAGTTTAGACAAACTAATGATTCTATCCTCTGAAAACTATATCTCATACAGTATAAACTTAATCCCTCCCAAACCCATGGTGAGATGTAATCTGGTCGGTGGGTGTAGCAAGACTGATCAAAATATGTGACCCCCTCTTTTTGTACGGTTTTACTCCTCATATTTTAAAATAACCGACAAAAACACTAACACATATAGACCTCTCTTTCCTCTATGATAGAGGCCCCATATTCTATCATCAATGAAAAACCATAAATAGTGAAAATAATTAATAATATCAATTAATAAATTAAAAAAAATCAAAATGATTAATATTTATTTATGTACCAAACAAGGATCAAACATGCAATGCTAAACATCAATGGGAGTCTGATACCATATGACCAATGCTCATGAAAAATAATTCTATAATATAGAACTCTGCTGTCCAAATATTATATATGAAAAGAAATTAAAAATTGAACAAATAATAAAACAATTAGTATGTAAATAAATTAATGAAACCTTATGGAAACTAACAAAAATATAAAACTAAACATATCTCCACATGTGTGGATAAAACTCAAGATGAGGACATCGCACTTGGATAGGGTTAGGAATCATCAATCTCACAAGACCACAACCTCTCTAAGTCGTCGCTGAACTACCAGCAGTCTGAGGGTTAGATGATGTAGCATCAGGCTCATTACCGTGAAGTGTGGACCCATCCAACACATGATATGTATCAGATAAACGAGCATTTTCCATCTAAAAAATTAAATTAAATTTTCTCATAAATTACTACAAATAGGTATTATATATAGATATATATAATATATGATTATAAATAGCATTTAATTGTGTCAATATTCATCTTCATCCTTATCTTCTTATATGAAGGTGTCAATATCTTCATATTTCTCCATAGTATCATAAATTTTTGTATGAGTTTTATCTTTATCATCTCATTCTATTTCAAATTCTGTTTTTATATCAATAAAATAATCATAACCATCGACCCATAACATTGAGATTTCATTATCGATATTTAGGTATCTTCATGGAAAAGTATGATTTCTATTTTCTTTTGAAAAAATTTAATTCCGTGTAATTTAGAGAAACCACATTTATATTGGATAAACTAATTATCTTGAAAATCCATTTTTAATATGCTTCACCAATCACTTAAATCTTTTGAAGCAATAAAATAATTTGGAAAATAAATTTTATGTTCTTTATGTGACCATAAATATTATTTATTGATTACATGAAGGCTTTTATATTAAATATTAACGATTTCGTGGCCTAGATGAACACACAACCCTCAGTCATTATTCCACAAATAACACTTAAACATCATTACATAATACTGTCCTAGATAACATTGTTAAAATATTTCATCAATTAGGCCATAAATGTAAAATTAAATTTGCATATAATGATATCATCTCAAGGAAACACCACTAATTATTGTTTTTTGATTACCCATATGCACGTTTATAAAATTGAAAACCGTTTACCACATATTCATTATAATATTTATCCATTTTGGATGGTGGGTTAATAAATACACACAATCAATTATAAATTTTATCAACATGTAGTGATACCTGAAAATTTGAAAAACAACTATCAATATAACAGGTAATAATTTGATATTATATGTTTAACCATATATAATTTATTTTACCAATTTATAAAAATCGTAAGAAAAAATATTTTTCTGACATTCTTTGATAGAAGTTGATGTAATATTTGAAAGCTATTTCTTTATTTGATTATCATATAATATATATATAAAATAATATTATTTTATTTAAAAAAATATAGAAGAAGTGATAGTAGAACTCACTGTAAAAATGTTTTCATTTCATTAGAGTTGAGAAGAACACATATATGATCCCATTGATGTTTATCATCTAAAATCCATCTGTTATAAAATCCCCTAAATCCATTTTCAGGATGATTAAATACTGATATTTAATTGTTCATTTCATTATCCACCTTTCCATCATTATAATAAATTCAGTTATTTTTTAGGTAAAATCATATCAGAAATAATGAGAGTAGAGAAAAGAAATTAACTTATGAAAAAAACCTTATGAAATTGATCCTTCAACCTATACATTATTAAGTACCTTTGGCATTCATTTCTATATGCATCTTTCATATGGGTATATCCATCAGAACAGTAACAGCCCTCAACATGATGATTCAAGTATAAAATTTTATATCAAATGTTTCATTGATTCAAAGAAATCTTGAATATTTTTTTCGTCTAATTTATAAAAAATTAAAACAAAATATTTTTAGAGTCTACTTACTGCATCAAAGTCTGTTGTATCTATACAAATGACACTAAAAAAATATGATATTTATGTTCGTGCGTTACAAAACAGATAACTTTATATAAGGCCCCAGCCTTAAACCTTACTTAATCTTCAGTTATTTCAAGATTACACATTGAGGATCTTCTCGGGGATATAGTTTTAGAAAATTAGATCATAAAACATGAATTAAATTCCACATATAAACAAAGTGGTTACATAAATATAGTATTCTTATTTCCCATCAATGGAAACATATTTAAAATAAAACATGGACTCTTTCATGACACTTCATTGACACTATCATCTAATCATGTACCTTTCCCTTGACCTGTAAAAAAAATTTCAAAAACACTTGGGATGAGCATAAAAAAGCTCAGTAAGGGATATAAATATATGGAAAGGAAACAAGGGTACATATACACAAAAGAATGAAATCATACATTACCCATAAAACATAAGCACTTTAACATACCTCATCGAATCATGAATAAATCATAGAAATCATAAGACATAAAGGTAACTTTAGGCATTCATAACATTCTTACGTAGGGAGTAACCCTCTTGGTTACGTTTGGAATACCCATCACAGTATATTCCCTAAATCTCTTCAGAGAAACATTAACGTTTCACTCCTTCACGTTACCCAATGCATTGGAGAGCTATATCGGGCTCACCCGCCCTTAGTTTATCACGGAACCACCCGTCTTCATAATAATGACCAAGAACCTCAACATAATAGTATCACATAAAACATGCATAAAGGAATCATAACATTTCCACCTTTCAATCACAGAATATCAATACAACACATTGATATAAAAGAATTATGAAAACCATTTTCAATACCAAAATAAAAGAAAAGTAAAACACGATATTTTTTCTTCTTTTAAAAAAAAGGTATGGCTTGTAGAGGAAGCCGAAACTCAAATAATGGTCACGGCGGCGGAGAAGTCATTGTCGCCGCATACGTATGAAAAAAACATTTCCTTTTGTAGTTTAGTAAAACGCTTCGTATAAAAAATACTCCTTTTGGATAAATGTAAAAGTCAAAGGGGTTTATAAACCGTATAAAAGAAGGTTGTGTATAAAACAAAATATGCCTCAATGAAAGGAGATTGAGACGAAGTCCCATACCTCGGGTCCGACTTGACTCGGCCGTTCTTTAATATCATAAATAATAAACTTGAGTTAATTTCTACTTGTTTAAGAACCTTTTTAAAGTTCATTATTCCTTTTTTGTCACTTATTGCCATGTCATGAACACTATGTAATTATTCAAGTTAATAACGGTCGTTTTAACGATCATTGGTACTTGAGTCAAAAATAAACCCTTTATAATTACAAGTTGTTCATGTATTCATTATATCCAGAATGGTATTCATTATTTAGATATCATATATATCATATATATCCAGTACATGCATGCATTTCTAATATTACATAACATTTAGAGGTAAAAAGTGAAATGCAACGTTCATGGAGACGGTAAGCCGTACGTATGCATGAACGCTACTTTCATTTCTATTTAGAATTTTATGAAATGGAATCATAATGATATAAAGGTATATTATAATTCCAGTATAATATCATATATAATATAATAGTTACATCCTTTATACGTCCCACATATGGTATTTAACGAATCAAATCACTTTGAGGGGCGGTAGTACGCACTTCCTTAAATGAAGATATCATGTTTACCCATAATGGAAACCATAAAGGTATGCCCAAAATGAAAAATACAGAAGCTTAAGGAAAACATAAACATATTATATATCATATATAAATATATTTACATCTTAATGGCCACCTTTGAAGGTGTTAAAAGCATGTTGAACAATCATCGTTTCTGGAGGCATAAATTCGCCATCCACGGAAACAGTATGTCCTTTAACCATTAGATGTAGGTGTGTGTAAGTGTAGCTCGAATACTTCTTATAAAAACATCCTAGTATGTTGAAGATACTGGATTCGTTACAAAATAAATTAATAAAAAGAGTTTAGGGGGTTGGAGAAGCAAAATAATACAAAATGACTCAAGTGAAGACATTACCTTAAAATCAGGTAACTCTCTTTGGTTTGAGCTCAAAGGCTTCCTTGGGAAGACTTATATCCAAAGTGAGGCTTCAAGGAGTAAGAGAGGGATGTGGATAGACAAAATGGGTAGGGGTTGGCCGAGAAAAATTCTTTGGGAGTGTGGATAAGGAGGTAGAGGTGGGGGCCTTTTATAAGAGGAGAGGAGGCGCACTCTTGGAAAGTAAAGAAATGTTACTTTATTTGAAAATAATTTTCAGATTAAAAAGGTCCCACATTGATATAATTAAAGGGTATAGTGATACAGGTTCGAAATCCACCCATAAAATAATTTTTGGACATGTTTAGGTCATAGATTTTACATTATCATTTCATTTTTTTGAAATCCATTATTAATGAGGTAATCGCTGCATCATCATGATGTCATAAATAATTTAATTTATTTAAAGTCTAAAAATTATGAGAAAAATACTATGATGTAGGAAATCCTTTTATCTTTCTAATTAATATTTATAGTCCAAAAGATAATTTATGTAGACAAAATTAAAAATATTTTACTTAGGTGATACATTCTTTGTCACATTTAACATTCATTAAAAATAAAAAGATAAAAAGACACTTTCTCACGAAAGTGATTCCATGGGGCCCCCAAGTTTGGCACAAGGCATCCCATGGTCGGCCATGAGAGAACCAGTAGCCTTAGGACACATGTTGTTGTCTTTTTGTATTATTATGATATCATTTTATTATCTTTAACAACCTAATTACTCATTAATCAAGATAATTAAAGATAATTACCATCGTTACTATTCATAATGTCCAAAAATAAAATTGTCTTGATTGAATAATTTGGACCTTCTGATTAAAAATATGTAATCCATTTTACCAAATTCCAAACACAGAAATTGCAATAATTGATTTAAAAATAATTCCCGTTGTCAAAACAAATAGCGGGTTTTTCTGAAACAATATATATGAAAAGTTTGGAATTAGTTTATGCCCAATTCCAAAGTGAAATTGTAATGGCCCAGACCTCTCTGGTCCATTAATTTGTGAAATGTTGGTGTTGGAGGTGTTCCTGGAGGTCAAGGGGACTTATCCCCAACAGTTTGCCAATTTTCCAGTTCTGTGAACAATGTTTCCAGTTTTATGAACAGTAACAGATCGGTCTCACCGATCGGTCTGACAGATCGGTCTCACAGATCAGTTTCACAGATCGGTGTGGTAGATCGGTTTCACAGATCGGTCTGACAGATTGGTTTCACAGATCAGTGTGACAGATCGGTTTCACAGATCGGTCTGACAGATCGGTTTCACAGATCGGTGTGACAGATCGGTTTCACAGATCGGTCTGATAGATCGGTTTCACAGATCGGTCTAACAGATCGGTTTCACAGATCGGTGTGACATATCAGTTTCCCAGATCGGTGTAACAGATTGGTTTCACAGATCAGTGCGACAGATCAGTTTCACAGATCGGTCTGACAGATCGGTTTTACAGATCGGCCTGACAGATCGGTTTCACATATCGGTGTGACAGATCAGTTTCACAGATCGGTCTGAGAGATCGGTTTCACAGATCGGTTTCACAGATCGGTTTCACAGATCGGTTTCACAGATCGGTTTCACAGATCGGTGTGACAGATCGGTTTCACAGATCGGTGTGACAGATCGGTTTCACAGATCGGTCTGACAGATCGGTTTCACAGATCAGTGTGACAGATCGGTTTAACAGATCAGTCTGACAGATCCGTTTCATAGATCGGTTTCACAGATCGGTTTCACAGATCAGTTTCATGTACAGTAACAGTGGGTGAACAGTGTTTCCAGACTCCTATAGTTTTGCCCCTTTTGACGTTTCCTTTGACGTAAAATACATTTAAAGCCTTATTTTAAGGGCTCTTAAGGCCGTTTAAAATGCCATAAATCCTATATTAATTATTCCTAAGGCTTGGAATGTTTTACTTGGTCAAACCACGTGGGTTAATGCGATCTGTTTTTAATGGAGAATTAACCGGATCTTAAACCGTCGCCCCATTTAATCTTCAAAAAGGGACGAGATATCATTCTCCCTTGTTCTTTCCCTTTTTTCTCAACTAGGAGGCCCTAGAACCTTTCAATCCTTTCCGTAGGAGTTGCACAATCAATCTTTACTCCTAGGATTGGTTCTGCTCTGTTTTGGATGCAACTGAGCCGTGTCGATCAATCTTTGATATAAGGTATGCTGTATCATCATTCTTTTGGGGTTCATCTTCTCCTATCCTCTTTTCCATAATTATACCTTGTAATTTCCAAGATTCTAATGGGTTTTCTTGGGGTTGGTTGGTACTATCGTACTGCAGCATCCTCCGGTGGATGCAGTTGTCGCGAGGGGAGGATCGTGACCTGTTGTGTGGATAAAGAACGTGAGGAACTGTTTGAGGTAGGGGATTCATGGCTTCTCTAATTGTATATGTGCAATCGTAGAATTAGCATGATTTATCCCTTTGGATCACAATGAAATTGACCTAATTAAATACTTGAACCGGATTAAAAGAATTGGTTGATCGCATGTTGTTGCTTTATACCGTGATAACTATTTGCCTCATGTTTTCCTAGATATAGTGATATCTATGTTTTCTTTGATTTTTTGTTCGTTCATGATAGAAATTGATAATGAATGTAAAGCCAGAATTAATTGTTAATTAATTGTCTAAAGATAAAAAGGCATGTAAATTAATCTGGTTATTGCAGTTGTTGTAGTTGTTCTAATTTGAGGATAATCAAATTAGGGAAGTAAGCATGGTTATTTATTTGTGATAGCTTACTGATTAGGTATCTCTGATTGGAACCTACGAATAAGAAATCTGTTAATTCAATATGGATTAGAGAACAGATTATGTGGGAGTTTCTAAAAGGGTTCTGAGTTACCCTCTTGTTTGTTAAAGGGTCAAGAGCCCATGATGTGATGTTTGTTTTCCTGCTGCTTGTGCTGTGATGTGAACCTGGATGGTTGTTGTGATATGTGGAGGCATGGAGGCCTTGTGGTTATGGCAGGAGATAACGCCTAGAGTGGCGAGATGCATCAGTTTATGCATGTGGGTGTCAGGGAGGACACCAGGGGTGATGGAATGGGATGGATGTGGTTGCTGGTTGCTTACGGTTCTCTTGAATGTTAATCTGCTTTGCTTTTCCCCACTGCTCAAGGCAGCAGGTCTTTCTACCCTTCTTCCGAAGGAGGCAAAGACACGCGGGGTATGCCACGTGCTTTCCGTGTTTAGCCACTCGAGGGAGAATGGGTATATGCTCTTTTTATAGGCGGCAAAGACTCGACGGGTAGTATATCTACTCACCGGGTTGAGCATCCTTTGTGTATAGAAGCCTAAGATTTTTTTCTAGAATGCCTGGGAATGTGGAAAAGTTATTCTATAATGAATGTTTGATTAAATGGTGAAAATCCACGGGGATGGAGATGCTGGAATTTAAAGGTGATGTGAATCTTAAAAAGGAGCAGTTGTTTTTGAATGTGATGCCAATTCAGTTTAATGTGGAATTGTTCATTCTTAATTAATTTTTAAAGAATTAATTAATGTACAATGGAACTGATAAAATGAGAAAGGAGTAATCTAATAAATATCTTCAAATGTTTGTGTGCTTATAGGATACCTAGTCTTAGAAGTAGCAACCTGGAGTCTGAGAGACCTTAGCTACAGTTGTATCTAATACTAGGTAATGCCCATAGTGTGGATGTGAGTTACTTATATATTCTGTACTTTTTCTGTTTCTATACGCTACTCCACCCTGTCAGTAAGGGCAACTGACACCCCAGGGATTTTGAGCCCTGGGGGGTATTTTCCCCAACATTCTGATGGGAGGTCGAATCGCTGACTACCCCCTTTGACCCCGATCTCTTCTCTTGGTAGATACTTGTGCCATGAGGCTCAGTGGTTAGTTACCCCATATATGTGTGTAGAGGGCTGTAATGGCTTGTGGTTATTTCACACACATATATTCTGGATATAGTATCCTATGGACTACTATAGGTGTAACGTGTATAGGCTGTGATGGCTTGAGGATCCTTACTCGGCGTATGGGCAGTAATGGCTTGAGGTATTATACCCGACATATGATACACGTTATGCGAGCTGTGGTGGCTCCCGGAAATTACATGGATACTTTTGGTTGTGAGGACGGTATGGTGCTTCGCCCAGGTGTCTACGGGCAAGCCTATGTGGTGCACGAGGTGCAGATTGTGGAGCGTAGCCCAGGTGTCTGCGGGCAAGCCTTTGGAGAGAGATGCATAGGACGTATGTCGTTGGGGAAAAGAGGCATACCAGTGGGGAAGTAGTAGCGGGGTACCCTTGATATTCTTTACTATATGCTATATTCTTGTATGCGTTACTTGGTGAGAGTAGCCATGGTGAGGTTGGGAACATAGTATACCTGTTTAGGTGACGAGTTAGTTTCACTTGTTGTTCACTGGGCTTTAGCATGCTTTCTTTACCTTTGCACGAGAGGCTTGGGGAGGATTCTATTGAGTATACTATTATACTCACCCTATGTACATATAAACTGTTTTTTTTTCAGGTCACTTGGAGCAGGTTGGAGATCAAGTGGGTTACTACTAGCTTGTGGTTGGAGGAGGAGCTGTTCGGGCTCGAGGTCGCTGCCGTTTTACTTTCTTTTGGGTACTTTTAGTTTTCCCCTTCAGTTGTAGTACTTTTTCATGGCATTTCATATATGTACTTGGTTTCCATTTATATCTCAGTTCTAAGTTGTAGTTGATTGGAGTCTATTCTATCTCTCTCTTCTGCATGTGTTCTCTTAGAGGGTAATGCCTCCCATTTGTATGTTTATTATACCATCGGTGCTAGTCGCCAACCCGGGGCCTCCTGGAGGCAGGACTCGAGGGTCATTATCTCCCTTTTCACATTGCCGGCCCAGGAGGGGTACACTTTGTGGGGAGGGGGTCGTGACAGAGTTGTATCAGAGTTCTGGTTGAGGGATAGGATGGAGTTTGGAGTTAGGCACAGGTGAGGATGGATGGGATGGTAGGGAAACTGTGTCATTCATGTTTAGAAAGTGGGGTAAACACTGGAGACCGGCAGAGACATAGGCGTTCAGGTCCCCCTATGATCTGTTGTACGGACCTTTAAGTATACGATGGATACTAAACAAAGTGATACTGGTTGCAGGGTAGAGACCTAGGAAAGGATCATGCATCATTATTCATTGCGCCTGCGTTTGAATGGGTAGACCTTGGGATAGGTAACCTGAAATTAATAAAACAAAACAATTAATTAATTAATGTTGAGTCTTCCATATTCCAGGCTTAGGAGCTCTAACGGTTGTTATTTTACAGGTATGGCTCCAGGTCGATGTCCTCTTCAGGTTTGCGCAGAAGATGCCCAGCAGGCTGTTCCAGCAGATCACCGCCGATTAGAGGTTGACGAAGATGCCACTTGGAGGAAGACACTCGGATAGTTTCAGCGCCAGAGTCTACAGAAGTACGAGGGCTCCATTTCAGTTGTAGTCACATAAGGCTGGTTGGAGGAGATCGAGATAGGCTTCAGTTTGATTCGTGCTCGGAAAGAACACTGGGTGTCCTTGGTTGTGACGATGCTGCGTGGAGTAGCGAGGCAGTGGTGGTTCTTGTTCCTCGGTGATCGTGAGGAGTCAGCAATCTCATGGGAGGAGTTTCGAGACTGGTTTAGAGTTGAGTTTCTTTCATCGACTGCGAAGGCGTCCAGTCGCCAGGAGCTACTCACCCTTCGACAGGGGAGCTCCAGTGTTCGAGAGTTTGGAATCCGTTTCAGGAACCTTCTACGATATGGTTCAGACCTGTTACCAGATGATGAGGCAAGGGCGAGGTATTCCAAGGAGGCTTTGTGTCCAGAGATCCAGCGCCAGGTCACCCCATTTATGCTAAAGACATATCTTGAGGTGCTGGCGAGGGCAGAGGTTGTTGAGAGGACTTTGACCAGGACCGGATCGTCACGAGAGGGGAATCGTCATGATTCTTCACGAAGCAGAGCCGTGGTCGGAGGTTCCCAGTTTTCAGGACAGAATAGTTTCCGTTCACCTGGGGGTAGGTCCCAGCCCTTCCCATCTCGTTTCTCCGGAGGCAGCAACTCTCAGGCCTATGCCAAGGGATCAGGCGCTTGTTTTTCTTGTGGTGGCCGTGGTCATCAGCAGCGGGAGTGCCCGACTTTTCAGAGCAGTCATCGTGCACCAGGCGCTCCACTCCAGGTTCCTCTGTTGAGGGAGTTCCAGCTGAGGCAGCAGCAGCAGGTTGCACCAGCTTTAGATCACCAGAGGGTAGATGGAGCAGGCAGAGGACAGCCCCATGACGCTCCCCGTCCTCAGAGAGTAGAGCGCGGCCGTGGTGGTGGTCATCATCAGGTTCAGAGAGGCCGTGGAGGTAGTCGTGGTCAGCATCATGCTCTAGGGTTTCCAGCTCCAGGCGAGCCAGACGTCGTCCGAGGTACCCTTTGCTTGTTTTCTACCTTGGTGTATGCCTTGTTTGATGCAGGAGAGACACACTCCTTTATATCCCCTACCCTTGTCCACGCTTTGGGACTTGAGGTAGAGAGGCTTCCAGTGCCCTTGGCGTTGACTATGCCAGTTGGAGGTCGAGCTAGCTTGTTTGAAGTATGTAGAGACTGTGAGCTAGTTTTGGGGCAACACCGCTCTTGGGGAGATTTCCTATGTTTACGAATACAACCATATGATGTCATCCTCGGCATGGATTGGTTGTATTCAGTGCAGGCTATTGTGGATTGCTACACGAAGAAGGTATTTTTCTTTGATGAAGATGGAGAGGAAGTAGTGTTTGTTGGTGAGAGAGATCCTCGGATGAGTCATAGACGAGTTTCATCCTTATCATCCATGATGGCTGGGATGATGCTGAGTTATTTAGAGGTTCAACAGTTGGCGTTTCCTAGGGTCGTAGAAGAGTACCCTGACGTCTTTCCGGAAGAGGTAGTATCCTTACCCCCTCGATGAAAGATCGAGTTTGGGATCGAGCTACAGCCAGGAGCGTCTCCTATCTCTATGTCTCCGTATAGGATGGCCCCTACTAAGTTACGAGTGCTACGTATACATCTCGATGGTCTGTTGCAGTGTGGTTTTGTTCGGCCAAGTGTGTCACCGTGGGGTGCACCAGTCTTGTTCGTGAAGAAGGCCGACGACAGTTTGCGGTTGTGCGTCTATTATCATCGATTAAACAAAGTGACAATAAAGAATCACTATCCTCTTCCACGGATTGATGACCTATTCGATCAATTGAAGGGTGAAAGTTGGTTCTCAAAGATCGACTTGCGGTCAGGATATCATCAGATGCGTGTAAAAGATGAGGATATCCCGAACACTTCTTTCTGTTGTCATCATGGGCATTATGAGTTTGTTGTAATGCCATTCGGCGTGACGAATGCTCCAGCTGTTTTCATGGGGTTGATGAATTCTATGTTCCGTGAATTCCTGGACAAGTTTGTTGTGGTTTTCATTGATGACATCCTTGTGTACTCCACATCTGAAGAAGAGCATGTAGAGAATCTACGAGCGGTTTTGGGAGTTCTTCGCCAACATCAGTTGTTTGGGAAGTTGTCCAAGTGTGAGTTCTGGGCTCGAGAAGTTCGTTTCTTAGGGCATGTTGTGTCCCAACAGGGAGTAGCTGTGGATCCTTCAAAGATAGAAGCAGTAGTGTCTAGGGCAGCCCCCAAGACTGTGTCAGAGGTGCGAAGTTTCCTTGGTCTCGCGGGCTATTATAGGAGGTTTGTAGCCAATTTCTCCTGAGTTGCGACTCCTCTGACAGCTTTGACTAAGAAGGATCAAGCATTCATATGGACTGATCAGTGTCAGGTAGCTTTCAAATATCTAAAGGATAAGTTGGTAAGTGCTCCAGTCCTTTGTCTTCCAGCGGAGGGAGTCCAGTTTGATGTTTTCTGTGATGCTTGACATATGGGGCTAGGTTGTGTTCTCATGCAGCAGAGGTTAGTTGTTTCTTATGGGTCTCGACAGTTGCTTCCACATGAATGCAACTACGCAACCCATGATCTTGAGTTGGCAGCCGTGGTGTTTTCTTTGATGTTGTGTAGACATTACCTCATTGGTGAGCACTTTTTGGTTTTCACCGATCATAAGAGTTTGAGGTAGGTTTTCTCCCAACGTGACTTGAACTTGAGGCAACGTCGGTGGATGGAGTTCTTGCAGGAATACGACTTTGAAATATCGTATACACCTGGAAAAGGGAACGTTGTAGCAGATGCACTAAGCCGAAAGTCAGGTAATGATGTTGTGCGTGAATCTGGTGATTCCTGGAGAGTGATGGAAGAGCTAGTAGCTTTGCATCTTGATATGGAAGAGGTTGGAGGTAGAGGTTGTCTTTCCCAGATGACAGTGCAGTCATCTCTGATGCAGAAGGTGGAAGAGTCTCAGTTGGGTGATCTAGAGGTGGAAGTTTGTAGAGACAGAGTTGTTTGTGGGGAGGCCCCTGATGGTTGGTCGGAGGATGAACAACACCGAGTGTTGTATCATGGCAGGATTTTTGTTCCCTTGGCGATGTGTGAGACGGTTCTCCGAGAGTTCCATAGTTCACCCTTGGCGGTACATCCTGGTGTGACGAAGATGTACTGATCCTTGAGGAGTCAATTTTGGTGGCCTGGGCTGAAGCATACAGTTGCAGAATGTGTGTCTCGATGTTTAGTCTGCCAGAAGGTGAAAGCCGAATACTGTGTTCCTGGTGGTCTTCTCCAACACATAGAGATACCTCAGTGGAAGTGGGAGGACATCTCAATGGACTTTGTTACAGGTTTACCTCAAGCTCTGGGAGGACATGATGCTATATGGGTGGTAGTGGATCGTTTAACTAAATCGGCCAACTTCATAGCAATCAAGGAGTCGATCTCAGTGGAGGTTTTGTCGAGGCAGTATATAGAGGAGGTGGTGAGACTTCATGGAGTACCTAGGACGATCATTTCTGATCGAGACCCTCGTTTTACCTCTAGGGTGTGGAGAGGTCTCCAACATGCTTTTGGCTCTCAACTTTGCCTTAGCACTGCTTTTCATCCTCAAACGGATGGTCAGACAGGGCGAACCATCCAGACTCTTGAAGACATGCTGCGCTCTTGTGTTCTTGATTTTGGAGGTTCATGTGTGAAGCACTTACCCTTGGTAGAGTTCTCATACAATAATAGTTTTCACTCTACCATCGGTATGGAGCCGTTTGAAGCCTTGTATGGCCGGGCATGCCATTCTCCGTTGTGCTGGACTAGGGTCGGAGAGTCATCAATTCTCGGACCAGAACTAGTGAAGAATAAAACAGAGATGGTACAAGTGATTCGTGAGAGGATGAAGACAGCACAGGATCATCATAAATCATATGATGATCAAAGAAGGAGACCGTTAGAGTTTAATGTTGGGGATCATGTGTTTCTGAAGGTGACTCCCCGTCGTGGGCAGCGAAGGTTTGGTCATGGAAGTAAGCTTTCTCCCCGGTTTATTGGGCATTTTGAGGTGTTAGATCGTGTTGGAGCTGTGGAAAATCGAGTAGCACTTCCCCCTCAGATGAGTCGGATACATGATGTTTTCCATGTATCACAGCTCCGTCGTTATCTTCATGATTAATCTCATGTTATCGATTGGGGAGAGATCAATATTGATGATGATGCAACCTTCGAGGAGAGACCTGTGGAGATCCAAGACCGCAAGGAGAAGGTGTTGCGTGGGCGTTCTATCCCCTTAGTTCGTGTCTTGTGGCGACACGGTGGCATGGAGGAGAGTACCTGGGAGCATGAGTCACAGATACGTGCTCAGTACCCAGAGTTGTTCAATGTTTAACTCCTTTCATGTAATGATGTTTCCTTTATGGTTAGACCTTTCATGTTTTATTTATGTACCTTTGATGTGATGTTATGAATGAATTTTTTGGGTATGGATTGTTTGTTCCCGGATGTCGTAGTTTTGTTCCAGCTTTCGAACAACTCATGGTGGTTTTCCCCTGAAAGGTATCTTATGGGGTGGTTGTTTGGACCCCTCTTTTCTTCAAGGTTGGTTTTTAATTCTCGAGGACGAGAATGTTTTGAGAGGTATCTAATGTAATGGCCCGGACCTCTCCGGTCCATTACTTTGTGAAATGTTGGTGTTGGAGGTGTTCTGGGAGGTCAAGGGGACTTATCCCCAACACTTTGCCAATTTTCCAGTTCTGTGAACAGTGTTTCCAGTTTTATGAACATTAACAGATCGGTCTCACCGATCGGTCTGACAGATCGGTCTCAGAGATCAGTTTCACAGATCGGTGTGACAGATCAGTTTCACAGATCGGTGTGACAGATCGGTTTCACAGATCGGTGTGACAGATCGGTTTCACAGATCGGTCTGACAGATCGGTTTCACAGGTCAGTGTGACAGATTGGTTTCACAGATCGGTCTGACAGATCGGTTTCAGAGATCCGTCTGACAGATCGGTTTCACAGATCGGTGTGACAGATCAGTTTCAAAAATCAGTGTGACAGATCGGTTTCACAGATCGGTGCGACAGATCGGTTTCACAGATCGGTCTGACAGATCGGTTTCACAGATCGGTCTGACAGATCAGTTTCACAGATCGGTGTGACAGATCGGTTTCAGAGATCGGTCTGACAGATCGGTTTCACAGATCGGTGTGACAGATCGGTTTCATAGACCGGTCTGATAGATCGGTTTCACAGATCGGTTTCACAGATCTGTTTCACAGATCGGTTTCACAGATCGGTTTCACAGATCGGTGTGACAGATCAGTTTCACAGATCAGTGTGACAGATCGGTTTCACAGATCGGTCTGACAGATCCATTTCACAGATCAGTGTGATAGATCGGTTTCACAGATCGGTCTAAGAGATCGGTTTCACAGATCGGTTTCACAGATCGGTTTCACAGATCGGTTTCATGTACAGTAACAGTGGGTGAACAGTGTTTCCAGACTCCTACAGTTTTTCCCCTTTTGACGTTTCCTTTGACGTAAAATACATTTAAAGCCTTATTTTAAGGGCTCTTAAGGCCTCTTAAAATGTCATAAATCCTATATTAATTATTCCTAAGGCTTGGAATGTTTTACTTGTTTAAACCGCATGGGTTAATGCGATCCGTTTTTAATGGAGAATTAACCCGATCTTAAACTGTCGCCCCATTTAATCTTCAAAAAGGGACGAGATATCATTCTCCCTTGTTCTTTCCCTTTGTTCTCAACTAGGAGGCACTAGAACCTTTCAATCCTTTCCATAGGAGTTGCACAATCAATCTTTACTCCTAGGATTGGTTCTGCTCTGTTTTGGATGCAACTGAGCCGTGTCGATCAATTTTCGATATAAGGTATGTTGTATCATTGTTCTTTTGGGGTTCATCTTCTCCTATCCTCTTTTCCATAATTATACCATGTAATTTCCAAGATTCATATGGGTTTTCTTGGGGTTAGTTGGTACTGTCGTACCGCAGCATCCTCTGGTGGATGCAGTTGTCGTGAGGGGAGGATCGTGACCTGTTGTGTGGATAAATAATGTGAGGAACTGTTTGAGGTAGGCGATTCATGGCTTCTCTAATTGTATATATTCAATCGTAGAATTAATATGATTTATCCCTTTGGATCACAATGAAATTGACCTAATTAAATACTTGAACCGGATTAAAATAATTGGTTGATCACATGTTGTTGCTTTATACCGTGATAACGGTTTGCCTCATGTTTTCCTAGATATAGTGATATCTATGTTTTCTTTGATTTGTTGTTCGTTCATGATACAAATTGATAATGAACGTAAAGCCGGAATTAATTGTTAATTAATTGGCTAAAGATAACGAGGCATGTTAATTAATCTGGTTATTGCAGTTGTTGTAGTTGTTCTAATTTGAGGATAATCAAATTAGGGAAGTAATCTTGGTTATTTATTTGTGATAGCTTACTGATTAGGTATCCATGATTGGAACCTATGAATAACAAATCTGTTAATTCAATATGGATTAGAGAACAGATTATGTGGGAGTTTCTAAAAGGGTTCTGAGTTACCCTCTTGTTTGTTAAAGGGTCAAGAGCCCATGATGTGATGTTTGTTTTCCTGCTGCTTGTGCTGTGATGTGAGCATGGATGGTTGACGTGATATGTGGAGGCATGGAGGCCTTGTGGTTATGGCAGTGGATGATGCCTAGAGTGGCGAGATGTATCAGTTTATGCATTGGGGTGTCGGGGAGGACACCAGGGGTGATGGAATGGGATGGATGTGGTTGCTGGTTGTTTACGGTTCTCTTGAATGTTAATCTGCTTTACTTTTCCCCACTGCTCAAGGCATCTGATCTTGCTACCCTTCTTCCGAAGGAGGAGAAGACGCGCGGGGTGTGCCACGTGCTTTCCGTGTTTAGCCTCTAGAGGGAGAATGGGTATATTCTCTTTCTATAGGCGGAAAAGACTTGACGGGTAGTATATCTACTCACCGTGTTGAGCCTCCTTTGTGTTTAGAAGCATAGGATGTTTTTCTAGAATGCCTAGGAATGTGAAAAAGTAATTCTATAATGAATGTTTGATTAAATGGTGAAAATCCACGGGGATGGAGATGCTGGAATTTAAAGGTGATGTGAATATTAAAAAGGAGCAGTTGTTTTTGAATTTGATGCCAATTCAGTTTAATGTGGAATTGTTCATTCTTAATTAATGTTTAAAGAATTAATTAATGTACAGTGGAACTGATAAAATGAGAACGGAGTAATCTAATAAATCTCTTCAAATGTTTGTGTGATTATAGAATACCTAGTCTTAGAAGTAGCAGCCTAGAGTCTGAGAGACGTTAGCTGCAATTGTATCTAAGACTAGGTAATTCCCATAGTGTGGATGTGATTTACTTATATATTCTGTACTTTTTGTGTTTCTATACACTACTCCACCCTGTCGGTAAGGGAAACTGTCACCCCAGGGATTTTGAGCCCTGGGGGGGGGTGTTTTCCCCAACATTCTGATTGGAGGTCGAATGGATGAATACCCCCTTTAGCCCCGCTCTCTTCTCTTGGTAGATACTTGTTCCATGAGGCACATCGGTTAGTTACCCCATATATGTGTGTAGAGGGCTGTAATGGCTTGTGGTTATTTCACACACATATATTCTGGATATAGTATCCTATGGACTACTATAGGTGTAACGTGTATAGGTTGTGATGTCTTGAGGATACTTACTCGTCGTATGGGTTGTAATGGCTTGAGGTATTATACCCGACGTATGATACATGTTATGCGAGCTATGGTGGCTCCCGGAAATTACCTGGTTACTTTTGGTTGTGAGGACGGTGCGGTGCTTCGCCCAGGTGTCTGCGGGCAAGCCTATGTGGTGCACGAGGTGCAGATTGTGGAGCCTAGCCCAGGTGTCTGCGGGCAAGCCTTTGGAGAGAGATGCACATGACGTATGTAGTTGGGGCAAAGCGGCAAACCAGTGGGGAAGTAGTAGCGGGGTACCCTTGATATTCTTTACTATATGCTATATTCTTGTATGTGTTACTTGGTGAGAGTAGCCATGGTGAGGTTGGGAACAAAGTATACCTGTTTAGGTGACGAGTTAGTTCACTTGTTGTTCACTGGGCTTTAGCATGCTTTCTTTACCTTTGCACGAGAGGCTTGGGGAGGATCCTACTGAGTATACTGTTATACTCACCATATGTACATATAAACTATTTTTTTCAGGTCACTTGGAGCAGGTTGGAGATCAAGTGGGTTACTACTAGATTGTGGTTGGAGGAGGAGCTGTTCGAGCTCGAGGTCACTGCCGTTTTACTTTCTTTTGGGTATATTTAGTTTTCCCCTTCAGTTGTAGTACTTTTGCATGACATTTCATATATGTACTCGGTTTCCTTTTATATCTCAGTTCTAATTTGGAGTTGATTGGAGTTTATTCTATCTCTCTCTTCCGCATGTGTTCTCTTAGAGGGTAATGCCTCCCATTTGTATGTTTATTATACCCTCGATGCTAGTCGCCAACCCAGGGCCTACTGGAGGTGGGACTCGGGGGTCATTATCTCCCTTTTCACATTGCCAGCCCAGGAGGGGTACACTTTGTGGGGAGGGGGTTGTGACATAAATTAATCTTAATGACCACCATTGGATTAAATGGTAAAAATATATTCTAATTTAACTTTAAAACCAATTCAAAAGATAATCTAATAATATAAATAAACTAGATTAAAAAAGCAGTTTTGATGTAAAATGCAGTATTTTTCACTATTCATTAAAAAAATGAACATTGTCAGAAAAATACCAAAAATTCACAAAAAGTAAATTTTGATGTCTCAATCATAAAGAATAAGTTTATATTGACAAACATAGCTTACAAAATTGTCAAAAGATTTATTTAAAAATGGTTTACCATCAAAAGGAAGTTAAACAATCCTTTAAAAAATATTAGTGTATTCCATGCTTAAGATTGGATTTATTTTCATTTTATGCCTCTAAAACACTATCTAATTCATTAATAGACATAGATAAAAATATCTATTATTCATTACTTACTTGGGATGTTACATCCATCCCCCCTTTAAAAAATTGTGTCCCCGCAATTTATTTACTTGTCGAATAAATGGGGGTACTTATCCCTCATTGCATTTTCAGATTCCCATGTTGCCTCTTCCATCATGTGGTTTTTCCACAAAACCTTTACCTGATTAATAACCTTATTTTGTAACACTTGCTCCCTATGGTCAAGAATCCGGATCGGTTCTTTCTCATAAGATAGGTTCTCTTCCATCTGAACTGCCACTGGACTCAAAACATGAGATGGATCTGGCATATACTTTCTCAACATCGAAATGTGAAAAACATTGTGTACCTGAGATAAACTCGGAGGTAAAGACACATGGTATGCAACTGATCCAACTCTCCCAGAATTTCATATGGTCCAATGAACCTTGGACTCAGCCTTCCTTTCTTACCAAATCGCATCACACTTTTCCATGGTGAGACTTTGAAAAAAACATGATCACCTACCTCAAAAGTTAGATCCTTCCTCCTGTTGTCTGCATAACTCTTCTGCCTACTCTAAGTTGTTCTCATGTGTTTCTGAATCAGCTAAACTTTTTCTGCCATCTCTTCTACCAATTCTGGTCCCAGCAACTTCCTTTCACCCACTTCATCCCAAAAAGCTAGAGTTTGGCACTGCTTCCCATATAACGCCTCAAATGGTGTCATCTGTATACTGAAATGAAAATTGTTATTATATGAAAATTCAACCAAAGAAAGATATTGGTCCCAACTTCCCAGATAATCCATTGAACAAGCTCATAGCATATCCTCCAAGGTCTGAATAGTTCGTTCTAAATGCCCATCTGATTGAGGATGAAATGTTGTACTAAAATTTAATTCAGTACCCAATGACTTCTGAAGGCCTTTCCAAAAGTTAGAAGTCAACTCGTGATCACGATCAGATACAATGGATAGAGGAACTCTATGAAACCTGACTATCTCTGTAAGGTACAATCTAGAAAGTTTATTTAGAGAGAAAGTATCTCGAATTGGAAGGAAATGAGCAGATTTAGTCAAGCGATCAACAATAACCCATATTGCATTATTACCTAGAGATGTCTTCGGTAATCCCACAACAAAGTCCATGGATATATTCTCCCATTTCCACTCTAGCACTGGTAAAGGCTGAAGCATCCCTTTCGGTAACTGCCACTCTGCTTTAACCTGTTGACATGTCAAACACTTCATAGTAAAATCTACAATATCTCTTTTCATTCCATCCCATCAGTAATACTCCCGCAGATCTCTGTACATCTTAGTACTTCTAGGATGAACTGAAAATGGAGAACTATGAGCTTCACATAACAACATCTCTTCAACTGTGAATCACAAGGCACACACAATCTCTTCCCAAATCTAAAAACACAGTCATTATCAATGTTGAATTTAGGCAACTTACCTTTCTGAACCAGCTCTACCTTTTTCTGCAACTCACTGTCTTGCTTCTGTGCCTGCTTGATTCTATCTGATAGAGATGATCTCACTGATACGTGAAATAAAACAGAAGTACATCCTTCACCAACAAATTCTATGCCAAATTTCATCAAATCCTTAACCAAAGGATCACGTTCCAAACACAACATTGCTAATGAAGCATTACTTTTGTGACTCAAAGCATCAACCACTTTATTTGCTTTTCCCGGATGATAATGAATTGTAAAATCATAATCCTTGATTAATTCCAGCCATCTCCTCTATCTCATGTTTAACTCTTTCTGAGTGAATATATACTTTAAACTTTTGTGATCAGTATATATTTTACACTTTACTCCATACAAATGATGCCTCCAAATTTTTAAAGCGAAACAACAGCAGCTAATTCCAAATCATGTGTAGGGTAATTTATATCATGAGTTTTCAACTGTCGTGAAGCATAAGCAATTAGCTGATCATTCTGCATTAGGACGCAACCAAGTCCTTTCAATGAAACATCACTGTATATAAGAAACTCACCATTCCTAGAAGGTAGTGCCAAAACTAGAGCATTCACCAATCTTCTTTTAAATTACTAAAAACAATCATCAAATTCTTTTGTCCAAATAATCTTAACACCCTTCCGAGTTAGCTTAGTCATTGGACTAGATAACCGTGAAAAATTTCTAACAAACCTTTGGTAATAGCCTGCCAAACCAAGGAAGCTACGAATCTCAGTTACATTTGTGGGTCTTGGCCAGTCTTCCACGAATTTTGTTTTTTCAGGATCAACAGTTATCCCATCTTTAGAAACAATGTGACCAAGGAAAGAAATTTGTTGCAACCAAAACTCACACTTGCTGAATTTTCCATACAGTTTATTTTCTTTTAAGGTTTGTAAAATAACCCTTAAATGACTATCATGATCCTCTTTAATTTTAGAAAACACCAAAATATCATCAATGAAAATCACCCCAAACTTATCCAAGAACTCATGGAAAATTATATTCATTTAGTCCATGAATAAAACAGGTGCATTGGTTAGCCCAAAAGGAATTACTAAAAATTCATAATGGCCATATCTTGTACGGAATGCGGTCCTCGGAACATCTCCTTCCTTTACCTTCAGCTGATGGTACCCTGATCTCAAGTCAATCTTTGAAAAATACTGAGCTCCCTAGAGCTGATCAAAGAAATCATCGATATGAGGAAAAGGATATTTTTTCTTAACAGTGATGTTATTCAAGGCTCTATAATCACTGTAAAGTCTCATTGAACCATCTTTCTTTTTAACAAATAAAACAGGGGCACCCCATGGTGATGTGCTAGGTCGAATGAAACATTTCTCTAATAAATCTTGCAATTGTTCCTTCAACTCTAAAATTTCAATTTGAGCCATTTGATAAGGGGGTTTTGAAATTGGCTTAGCATAAGGAACTAAGTCATTAGTAAACTCAACTTCTCGATCTGGTATTATTCCAGGAAACTCATCAGGAAAAATATAAGGATACTCATTTACCACTGGCACATCATTAATCTGAACAGTTCCTTTATTTTCAATGATGTGTGCAAGGTAACATTTATTTCCATCTTTTACAAGTTTCTTGGCCTCTTGATAAGTTATCAACAGTAAGGGTTCATTCTTGTACACAAACAGAAAGTCTTTTTGAAAAGATACATCTTTAGCTCTATAGTCAATCTTAGCATGGTAAATAGAGAGACAATCCATACCCGGGATAACATCAAACTCTACTAGAGGTAGAACAATAAGGTTTGCAAGTAGGTTATTTCCACAGATAAGGATAGGAAGATTCTTATAAATTATTTTTGCCTCAACATTTCCCCTAGGTGTATTTACCACAAGTTCAGGAGTCATTTCTTGAGATGGTATTCCCAATTTACTAGAAAAGTTTTCAGAGATGAAAGAATGCGTGGACCCCGAATCAAACAACACACTGGCATAATCTGAAAAAACAAACAAAGTACCTGATACAACTTCATTTGATGGCCCGACATCTGCTGAAGTAGTTGCAAATGATTTCACCACCCCTTTCTTCTTGTAGTCTAACTGCTTCCCATCACTCAAGCTATTTGTCGGACACTCATTTTCATAGTGACCCATCTCATTGCACTTAAAACATTTCACTAACTGTAAATCAAATTTGGTCTTACCTTCTCCTTGATCTTTTTCAGTGCAATCACGAGCCTTATGTCCCATCTTACCACATCGGTAGCACTTTCCAGAATTCAGAAGACATTCCCCAGCATGCCTTTTTCCACATTTATCACAAAATGGAATCTTATATTTCTTACCATCAGATTTTTTTGAAGAATTCTTCCCTTTCTCTTGCCACCTTGGTATCTTCTTCTGCTGGTTCTTATAGAACACATGATTATCGGAAAACTCCATTTCCACCTTGTCAGCACATCGAATAAGCTTTTTATAACTTTTAAACTCACGAGAAGCTAATGCCCTTCGATATTTTGGCTTTAATCCTGAGTAAAAACGATTGATTTTACTATCAAGGTCTCGGATAAAATTTGGAGCATATCTTGTCAATCGAGTGAACCTTTCTTCATAGGTATCCACTGAGTCTTCCTCTTGCCTCAATTCCAAGAATTTTTTTTCCATCATAAGTCGAACAGCCTTAGGAAAATACTTTTCAAGAAAAATACCTTTGAATTCATCCCAGTTGAGAGCATCAATCTCATCAGCGTCCCTGATATTTTTAACCATCGACCACCACTGATCTTCTTCACCCTCCAAACGGTAAATAGAAACACTAAACTTTTGATTGTCTGAACACCCCATGACATCAAAAATCTTCTCTAGTGCTTTAATCCACCCTTTAGCTAGCACATGGTCAGATGATCCTCTGAATTATGGGTGATGTTGCCTCATGAAATGTTCCACCACTGACATGTTCCTCTGCAGTTGATCTGGCTGATCTCATGTATGGATACCACCGCCATTTATCGCTTGAGTCAACTTCGCCATTACTGCAACAAACTGTTCAGTTCCAATTCCGACCATCTCAGGATGCTGATTCGGAAGGTTATTTCCTTCTGCATGCCTTCCTAACACTGCTTCCCAGTTTCCTCTACGGAAAACCATTCTGAACAAACATGTCTTAGATGAAGCAACATGGTAATATTCAAATACTATATCACTTCAATTTTACCATAAAAAATTTCGGATAATCATTTAATAGAATTCTAACTTCTAAAGTTATCTAAACCGACCTCTGATACCAACTATAAGGCCCCAGCCTTAAACCTTACTTAATCTTGAGTTATTAAAAGATTACACATTGCAGATCTTTTCGGGTTTAGAGATTTAGAGAATTAGATCATAAAACTTGAATTCCATTCCAAATATAAACAAAGTGGTTACATAAAGATAGTATTATTTTTTCCCATCAATGGAAACATATTTAAAATAAAACATGGATTCTTTCTTGACACTTCCTTGACACTATCATCATATCATGTACATTTCCCTTGACCTATGAAAAGCATTTCAAAAAAACTTGGGATGAGCATAGAAGGCTCAGTAAGGGCTATAAA
Source organism: Viscum album (assembly GCA_963277665.1). Classification (NCBI taxonomy): domain Eukaryota; kingdom Viridiplantae; phylum Streptophyta; class Magnoliopsida; order Santalales; family Viscaceae; genus Viscum; species Viscum album. The sequence goes on along the minus strand of OY728126.1, from coordinate 792,610,173 downwards.
AATATGGAAAGGAAACATGGGTACATATACACAAAAGAATGAAATCATATTTTACCCATAAAACATAAGCACTTTCACATACCTCATCAAATCATGAATATATCATAGAAATCATAAGACATAAAGGTAACTTGAGGCATTCATAACATTCTTACATAGGGAGTAACCCACTTGGTTACATTTGGAATACCCATCACAGTATATTCCCTAAATCTCTTCGGAGAAAACTTAACGTTTCACTCCTTCGCTTTACCCAATGCATTGGAGAGCTATATCGGGCTCTCCCGCCCTTAGTTTATCACGGAACCACCCATCTTCATAATAATTCCCAAGAACCTCAACATAATCGTATCACATAAAACATGCATAAAGGAAACATAACATTTCCACCTTTCAATCACAAGATATCAATACAACACATTGATATAAAAACATTATGAAAACAATTTTCAATACCAAAATAAAAGAAAAGTAAAACATGGTATTTATTTTTCTTTTAAAAAAAATGTATGGCTTGTAGAGGAAGACGAAACTCAAATAATGGTCACGGCGGCGGAGAAGTCGTTGTCACCGCATACGTACGACAAAAACATTCCCTTTTTTCATTTAGTAAAACGCTTTGTATAAAAAATATTCCTTTTGGATAAAAATAAAATTCAAAGGGGTTTATACACCGTATAAAAGAAGGTTGTGTATAAAACAAAATATGCCTCAATGAAAGGAGATTGAGACAAAGTCCCATTCCTCGGGTCCGACTTGACTCGGTCGTTCTTTAATCTCCTGAATAATAAACTTGAGTTAATTTCTACTTGTTTAAGAACCTTTTTAAAGTTCATTATTCCTTTTATGTCACTTATTGTCATGTCATGAGGACTATGTAATTATTCAAGTTAATAACGGTCGTTTTAACGATCATTGGTACTTGAGTAAAAAATAAACCCTTTATAATTACAAGTTGTTCATGTATCCATTATATCCATAATGGTATTCAGGATGTAGATGTCATATATATAATATATATCCAGTACATGCATGAATTTATAATATTACATAACATTTAGAGGTAAGAAATGAAATGCACCATTCATGGAGATGGTAAGCCGTACGTATGCATGAACGCTACTTTCATTTCTATTTCATATTTTATGAAATGGAATCATAATGATATAAAGGTATATTATAATTCCAGTATAATATCATATATAATATCATAGTTCCATCTTTTATACGTCCCACATATGTTATTTAATGAATCAAATCACTTTGAGGGGGCGGTAGTCCGCACTTCCTTAAATGAAGATATCGCGTTTACCCATAATGGAAACCATAATGGTATGCCCAAAATGAAAAATATAGAAGATTAAGGAAAACATAAACATATTATATATCATATATAAATATAGTTACATCTTAATGGACACCTTTGAAGGTGTTAAAAGAATGTTGAACAATCATCGTTTTGGGAGGCATAAATTCACCATCCACAGAAATAGTATGTCCGTTAACCATTAGATGTAGGAGTGTGTAAGTGTAGCTCGAATACTTCTTATAACAACATCCTAGTATATTTAAGATACTGGAGTTGTTACAAAATTAATTAATAAAAGGAGTTTAGGGGGTTGGAGAAGCAAAATAAAACAAAAGGACTCAAGTGAAGACATTACCTTAAAATCATGTAACTCCCTTTGGTTTGAGATCAAAGGCTTCCTTGGGAAGACTTCTGCCCAAATTAAGGCTCCAAGGAGTAGGAGAGGGATTTGGAGAGAAAAAATGGGCAGGGGTTGGCCGAGCCAAAGGCTTTGGGAGTGTGGGTAAGGAGGTAGAGGTGGGGGCCTTTTATAAGAGGAGAGGAGGGGCACTCTTGGAAAGTAAAGAAATGTTACATTATTTGAAAATGATTTTCGGATTCAAAAGGTCCCACATTGATATAATTCAAGGGTAAGGTGATAAGGGTTCTAAAGCCACCCAACCAAAAGGTTTTGGACATTTGTAGGTCATAGATTTTACATTATCATTTCATTTTTTTAAATCCTTTACTAATGAGGTAATCGCTGCATCATCACGATGTCATAAATAATTTAATTTATTTAAAGTCTAAATATTAAGAAAAAAAATATTATGATGTAAGAAATATTTTTAGCTTTCTAATGAATATTTATAGTCCAAAATATCATTTATTAGGCAGAATTGAAAATATTTTACTTAGGTGATACACTCTTTGTCACATTTAACATTCTTTAAAAATAAAAAGATAAAAAGTCACTTTCTCACAAAAGTGAATCCATGGGGCCCCCATGTTTGGCACAAGGCATCCCATGGTCGGCCATGAGACAACCAGTAGCCTTAGGACACATTTTGTGATCTTTTTGTATTATTATGATATCATTTTATTATCTTTAACTACCTGATTACTCATTAATCAAGATAATTAATGATTATTACCATCGTTACTATTCATAATGTCAAAAAATAAAAGAGTCTAGATTACATAATTTGGAACTTCTGATTCCAAATATTTAATCCATTTTACCAAATTCCAAACATAGAAATTTCAATAATTGATTTAAAAATAATTCTTGTTGTCAAAACAAATAGCGGGTTTTTTTTGAAACAATATCTATGAAAAAATTGGCATTAGTTTATGCCCAATTACAAAGTGAAATTAATCCTAATGACCCCCATTGGATTAAATGTTAAAAATATATTCTAATTTAACTTTAAAAACAATTCAAAAGATAATATAATCATATAAATAAAGTATATTAAAAAGCAGTTTTGATGTAAAATGCAGTATTTTTCACTATTCATTAAAAAAATAAACATTGTCAGAAAAATACCAAAAATTCACACAAAGTAAATTTTGATGTCCCAATAATAAATAATAAATTTATTTTGACAAACATAGATTATAAAATTGTCAAAAGATAGATTTAAAAATGGTTTTCCATCAAATGGTAGTAAAACAATCCTTTAAAAAATATTAGTGTATTCCATGCTTAAGATTGGATTTATTTTCATTTTAAGCCTCTAAAACACTATCTAATTCATTAATAGACATAGATAAAAATATCTGTTATTCATTACTTACTTGGGATGTTACACTGTACAAAATGCTAAATTCAATAATTAGAAGGCTATCCATTATAATATGATAGTTCTGACTTTTTAATATTGTAATATGAAATTTCGGACTCATATAACTTAATTTGAAACAAAAACATTTGAAAGCCTCAAATATAAAATACACTAACAAAATAATAAATAATTTTCTTTAGAATCTGTATAATCTTTTTTTTGATTCATTAACCTCTATTAACTGTAATTTTTAAACAGTTCAATTTATGGGCACCTGAAAATTTTGGAAAGATATAATTCTTCCTTTACATTATCTTTGGCCTTACTAGGTGTGTCCAAAACTATATAAAATATATAATCAATTTAGTTATTCTCAAAATTCATGACATCCAACATATTACTGACCAACAAATAAGATAAATATGACAGATCCCAAAAAATGATCTGTTTAATCTAATTTTGTTCCTTTCCAAAACCAACTATGATTTTTGGGATTATAGTCTGTCCAAATTTAAAGGGTTGTAATGAAGTTAAAATTTATTTTAAATAAATAACTTATATGATTGTTGGAGTTCCATATATTTCAATTGTACCTTTTATAAAATGATATTTATTTCTCTGGAAAAAAATATCAGTAAGAAGAAATTTTCGATGAAAATAAAAAACAATTTTTTGTTTTATTGATGAGCATAAACACTTGGTTTCAATCATATAGTACATACATGACTTTGGACTATGTGAACTCCATCTAGATAACTATCCATATTCTTGGAAGTCACTAATTTTCCACATAATTGAAAATTTTATTTGTAAATTTTGTTTCCCACCAATATCATATGTACCAACACCATTAACAAAAAAAATTAATTTACTAATCAATGGCATAAAGTAACCATCGTTATTTTTTTGGATGTCCTATAATAAATATGGTAAAAAAGATATATATCTAATTCATCAACATCTGTGGAGGAAACCTTTATGAAGTTATAATGATGTGATAATAAAAATATTTATTATTGTAACATCCAAATGGAGAGAAACCATTAGTATAAATACCCAATCACATATTTTGGGATTCTAAAGAAAAATACAGGTGTAGTGGATCTAATGTTTTCCAGGAATCACCATTATAGGAATGATTTACGCTTTTAAAAGTCAAAATATTGGTTTTGTGATAAGAAATTGATAATGTAGTGTTATGAGACATAAATAAATTAAGCAATATAGGATTAAGAGGGAAATACATAAACAATATTATAGGAATAAATCCAAACATCCCGAGTTGAGCCTATTTGTACCTCAATTTTCCACAAGAAGATAAATTTAATAATGACTCATTTTTACTATAATATTAGATGAAATCATTTTAACATGAATTAATATTCTAATAACCAAGATCCCAATTTCAAACCATCCTCTTTTACTAATAGAAATTTAAAGGAAGAACATTTTATTTTGGTAAGAATGCTTTAACGAAAGAGAATATCTGTTCAGAATAGCTATATAAAATTCCATTATCTAATTTAATAGAAATAATTTTGAAACCACTTCAAATTTTTTTATCTTCAAAACAGGATATAATTCATCCTCAAAAAAAGTAAACAACTCAAAAAATATTAATAGTTACAGCCCATGAGTTAAATCAATATCATCATGAGTTTTAGTATGATGAAAAAAAAATTCTTAACCACATCATGTACTAAATTTTGAAACAGTGATGGATCTTGAACCAAATTAATAGGAGCTTCTCCAAAATTGTTTTCTCCATGTTGATGAATAAACATATTATTTTCAAAATACAGAACACAAAATATGACTCCCAATATTTTGAAATGTGTCAAACCTCCCAAGATCACATATTTTATTTGCACACTTAATTTCCCCCTTTAAAAAAATTGTGGTTTTGATGGTGTAAATGATAAAAAATCTCCAATACCCTCAATATATAAAGGATTTATACCTGAACTATTTTCTCTTCCTATGATGATTTATCCAATTATAGTCTTTTAATAATGAATTTTATCAAATTCCCTATTCCACATTTATATAATGAATATAAAGTAAATAATTTATTGAATGATTGATTTTAAATAAGAAAAAGCATTAAAAAATGTGTATAAAATTAAAAATTATAATTTAGTTTTAAATATTATCAATTTTACCAATTTACTAATTATTTTTACTAATTAGTTCTAAATTTTACCAATAATAATTAATTACCACTAATTGAAATGATATATATGATTTGACACTCTTAATGTAGACACGATTTATACTGGAATAATTTGGATTATTCGGATGTTTCATTGAATCGGGATCTCATAATAGAAAATGTTTCTTATTTATAGGGTCCATAATTATATAAATAATTTATAAATATTTATTATTTTAATTATATAAAAAATTATAAATATATTCTTGTAATTAAACTATTTTGGATTTGAGATAATTAAGGAATTTTATTTTATAATATTATAATTGTCTTTCAATTTAGTATAAATTAGTATAAATATATCATTAATTAGTGGAAATTAAAAAAAACTATAAATTTTAAAAAAATAGTATAACTGATAAAAATAATAAAATATATTATATATTACTAAAAAGGTGTAAATCATAGAATTTACAATCTTCAGGTCTATAGGGTCTTGAAAAATCCGTAAAGGAAGAATGAGAATCCCCTTTAATTCAAGGGAGATTCTACCCAATTTCCCCCACAAAGAATTGGGAAAGGTGGGGAAATACTCAAAGGAAGGAACAAGATGAACGGGTCCACAGACCGGTCCAATGATAATGGGTTGCAACTGCTTCCGCAAAGCACCCCCTCCACGAACCAGAGTTGTTCGCGGAATGAAGGCAGAGGTCCTCTGTGGGCACGATGCTAGACAAGCGATGAGCCGGTCCATTGTCACGAACCGCCCCAGTCGCGGAACGCGCTGACCGGCCCAGGCCGCATCCATTGTCGTTCGCAGAATGGAGGCGAAACCCTGCGCACCCGCGAAGCACTCCACGAGATTTATTTGGTTTACAGGGGAGGTACGTTCAATGCCCCCCATGAGTTGCGGATTAACCAAGTCATCCGTAAACTGGGTTTTCAGTCATGGGCCTCCGCAAAAGGATCTGCACGACCACAGATACATCTATTTCCCCACTATATAAAAGGAGACCGAGGGGGAAGAGGGAAAAAAGTTATTGGGAGAGATTGACCAGATTTGGGTGGAAGGATTTCAATGGAAGGAGCTTAGGATTTCGGAAGCTGCGAAGTTCCTGTCCACGAACCTGAACAGGTATGAAGTTGGAAGTGAATTAATAAGGAACCGAAAGCACATAACAACTTGGTGAAACAAAAACATAAAATATCAAATAAAAGAATTCCATGAACCATGGCCCCTCTACGGATGCACTCCCCGCGAACCCGGAAGATTATGCCCCTTTTCCGATCCGTTGAACCGCATAGCACCCTCCTACGTGGGTGAAGACCCGACCGACGAAGCCACGACCGGTGTTGCCCTCGGCCGCTGCTGCTCGCATGGACTCCTCCACATACCAACCTAGTATACGGGCCGAACCCGAAGCCGCAGACCACCTTGGTTTGCAGACAGCCTCTCTAGCCGTGTAGCACCTTCCTATGCAAAGGGCGACACCACTCATATACCTAGGTGGCCCAGTAGATCCTTTGGAGTTCCCATTCCCCGAGCTGGATAAAATCCTTCCAATCCATCATGATCCTATGCAATCCCCTCATTGGCCCATTAATCTTCTCCATGTTGAGGCCTCCACCAAATCCACCATACCTGCGTGATGTAACCTTCAGGAGCATCAGCGTGCCGTTTTGGGTTCACATACCCACGTTAAGCGAGGGAAAAGGGTTTTCTATGGCCCTTGAGCTGATTCCTAAATAATTCTTGGGTTCACATTCCCATGGTAATGCGGAGTCAGAGCCCAGGAGTCCCCTTTCTACACCTCCACTTTTTAGGGCCGGGGCACTTCTCCTCTCCCCGGGGCATAGCGAGATACCCATAAGAAGAAAGCCCCCATGCACCTCTGTACTTCCCCAAAGCCAAGGCCAAGGAAGGTTGTAGTGGGGAAGGGTGTTGCTCTGTCCTTCTTAGGGACCATGTCCCTCTCCCACTGTGCTTTGTCGCCATAGGAATCCATCCCGGAGTAAGCCCCGACTTTTTGGGCCACCTCTATGCGTAATCCCCACTCCACTTCCATGGACGCACCTTTCGTGATGTGATCGTATAGTCCCTTATGCCTCTTGTTTCTCACACTGACCATGACTCACATGGGCTTAGAGTAGGCGTCGACCATGACATCTTCTTATGGTCCTCCTCAAAGTGTAAGCCCCAGTCCATACCATGGGCCTCCTCGGAGCGTAAGCCCCATGCCAATTCTAACTATGTGGACTTTGATCCCTGTTTCCCAGGCAGGGTATGTAGGAAGCCTCCCTGAGTTTCAAGCCCAATGACCGGTCGATATGACTATCTTCATGTCGATTCACCGCGCCACTCCTAGTGCCACCTCAATGAGTCCAGACTCCTTGGGGTCATTAATCCAACGAGGGATGGTAAACCTCAGGCATAAATGATTCCTAACCCTTGCGTCCAGATGACAATTGCCAACCAGGATTAATCCATGGATACTATGCTGGGGTATAAACCAAATATTTGTGAATATATGAATACGTCTTAAATCTATAAGAGATTCCCTGAACATGCAATAATTCCCCCCAAAAGGGTGTGATGAGCCTGAATTCTCATCCTCTCGACCAATGTGAGTTATTATCTATCACTGGCCAAATCGACCAGCAAACTCCTGACTTTGGAATGCAGGTCCATGTATCATCAGATACATAACCATTGGCCATTTCAAAAACGATCCAGAATAAAAAATGGTGAACCCGGTGTGATTATATAACCAAACATGACAGATTTAACCTAATCCCAACCTGTTCCCCCTTTATACTCACAAGGAGGGCAATGAAAGGTCATTAATTATGCATGGGGTCATGAGATACTGATTTGAAGGGTTTTTTTTTGTATTTGATAAAAAGTTCTACAGGTACCATCCAGAACTCCCTTTGATCCAATGACATCATGAATGAACTCATAGGTGCGTGCTTCCAACTACGTAATGACCGGAGTTCCTCACCAACAGAGGACCCCATCACCTACTCAGTGTCTTCAACCCTGGGTCTCGGATGCGTTGATCCGAGAGTACCATGTGAACGGTACTCTCCCAATGGTTGTGGTGGCCATGTACGCCCTACCATACGCCCAGACTCGTCGGTCACCTACCCAGTAGCGGCCAGAAAAGCAGATCCAGTTGGCTCATGTTGCCGTCTCAAACCGTTTCGGGAGCCTCTCCCCAGAACGAGACAACACATACCTCCCTTATCTTAGGGAGGCAGTTGTGGTCGATGCCAGGGTCTTCATCCCCGCTGAATGGGGGTACCGCTCCAAGGCCCCCACCGACAGACGTCATCGTAGTTACGTCGTGACTCTGTATCCTCACGCTATGGAGGATGTCACCCCGAGGCTCCAGGACCACGCTCCCTGAGCTCTGGCCCCTCGGACCACCCGACGAGGGTGGAAGACATACAACCAGGGACCCGTTATCACCCTTGTCCCTGAGGAGGAGCTTCGCGACCTAGTCATGGAGACGTTTCGTGAATAGGAACATACACCTATTCACTCCTACAAAGCCCACCATCGAGACATGGCGGCATCATATGAGCAGAAGCGCATCCCCGCCATGCTTCATCAAGCCCATCACTCACACAGGACGACACCTACTTGGCAAGAACCTCTCCCTGCCTAGGGTCGTAAAGTCCACCAACCCGACGTGGTGGCGACCCAACGTCTGCAGGACTAGCTCTTAGTAGATGCTTTTGACACCTATAATCCCGATATGGTGGCGATCAACAAATCCCGCCCCGAGATGTGGTGAAAATTAATTGGTGGGCATGTCATCCTGCCAACAAAGGCCACTGACTCGATAAGGTGGGAAATCAACATATGCAGGGCCAACAACCTACGGATGCAAGTAAAGTCCGCCACCCCGATGTGGTGGAAAACAGAGTGATAAACTGGTATATCCCGGCCGAGGGGAATATTCCGTCACCTACCCTGTCAGAGGAGATTGTTAGTACCCACGGGCCACTATAGGATCTGAGCAGGATATTCCTACTCTGATACCAGAATGGGCCTTCATACCCGTTCCAGCCAAAGTTGTCTCTCTGCATATCCTAGAAATGATGGAGGAGCAGGTATCGATCCCAGATCATATCTTACAGACTTTCCAGAATGTAATTGAATCAGTGGAAATAGCAAGGACTCGGTCCCGTGATCCCGTCTCCCCAATTGAGACGAATCATCCAAGAGATGAGATAGCCACCTCAGAGCAGATCTTCATCCTTACATCCGCCCAGGAGGGTCGCCGGCTATATTCTGCGACGCAAGGGAAACTGAATCGAGCAGCTTCACTCGTCCGAACTGGGGGACACCCGTCCATCAATGTGTATTCTTTACAACAGGCATATATCCCCGCTAAAAGTCAAGATGTTCATCGGTGTATCTTGACAGCATCACGGGAACCAATTAGATAGGGACCCAAAGGTGAAGGCCGTTGTGAATAGCAGATGGTCCCCGTTTCCCACAAGAAAGCACCCCGAACGCGCCGAAGGCAGCTGGAAAATAAAGAGCAGGTTCATGACTCTTGTCTACTGGAAGATGGGGTTCCCGATGCCGGTAAGCGCATATAAAAGGCTCCGAACCTTACCCACCTAGCACCATATTATGGGAGTGGTAGTAGCAGATGTGAAGGTCCTCCCTAAAACATTGCTACCAGTAGCTCTGAAGGCCATCCCTAGAGCACCCTTAGGGGCCTCCCCCACTGGCATATAACGATTGATCACGAGAGCTCCTCTTTTGATGCAAGTCATAGAATCCCTCCATGTGACCATAAGATTGAGCAGCAAGATGGTCCTCCACTTGCTGCGGTCCAACGAGAAGGTCCTCCCTAGGGTATACGCTGCAAACACTTTCCATGCATTGAGACCACAGATTATGATAGTAGTCCTCGCTCTCATAGTCGCAAATACAGAGGCCCTACCAGTAGTGACGTCTCATCGTGACAAGAAGGCCTTCCCCTTGTTGTGGCCTTCCCTGAAGGACCTCCCCAGGGGTTACATTGCAACGACACTCCGCGCAGCCAGGCATCAGATCACGGTGGTAGTCCTCCCCAACCTGATAATTGAGGTACTCCCCATAGAGACATCATGAAAAGAGAAAGACCTCCCCTCATTGCGGTACATTCTGAAGGCCCTCCCCTGGGTGTAACCTATAGATATTCTCCCTACGGCAGCTGTAATAGTAGTCCTCACTATTGCAGTAGTTGTGATGGTATTCCTCTCCACCACATCCACCATTGCGAAGGTCCTCCCCACAGTGGACCCAAGAAACAAAAAGGTCCTCCCCTTGTCATAGTGTGTCTTGAAGGTCCTCCATAGGATTCACATCGAACATCAAACCATGATGGTTATCCTCACCATGATGGATGTTTTTGCCAAGGCCCTCCCCGTAATAATGCTACATAGCCTGAAGGTCCTCCCCTTGTTGAGGTCCTCCCCAGGGTATGCACTACAAAATTCCTCTATGACGTGAGGCTTCTAGAAGTAATGGTAGTCATCACCGTTACGGTCGATATTGAGAAGTCCCTCCCCGTGATGACATATCATATCGATAGGAAGGTCCTCCCCTGCCGAATCAAGCACGGAAAAGCCTTCGCATACTGAGGCACTCAGAAGGATGGGATCGAGCATGTCAGATTCTTATTCGATCACTAATGACACCCTTCATCAATAGGGAGATGTTTTGGGGCCACGTTCATTTTCGGAACCGCTCCAAAATCACCCACATGATAATTTGATACCTACCGGTCCCACTGCCTCCGACCACCCTATCGGTGAGCATCTCAGTTGGGCTGACCAGGTAGAGGAATCACTAGCGGAGGAGTATGCCGACATGTTGCACCTTAGAAAACGACTGGCCAGGGATGATATACCAGTTATGTTTTTTCCCACGACCACCTCTCAGTTCGACATACCGAGAGAGTTGTTGGAAGAATGCATGCACAACATCTGCCATAATATATTAACAACCCTTCACCGACTGAAATCAATATTTCATCCCTGCGATGGGTATGTAGACCATGTCAAGACAATATGAGACCTCATGCGTCACATCGATCTGGATGCTCTTCGGTCGGTATGACAACAACGACCCGACAGGCGTAAAGGGAACATGGAGATAGCCTACCTCCGTGCGCTGCACCAGCTGTGCCGCCTCATCGTTGACGCTCTGATGGGAGTCCATATCAGGGGATGGGGGGAACAAGGAGCTCTATATTTCACTCTTCTCCCCGCCCAGAAAAACCTGTTATGCGTGGCTTCTTACAACTTCATAAAGTTAAGACTGAAATCGAGTGGTCTCCCTATTCATGAAAGGAAATGCACCGAACATAGTCAGGCCTTGAGTAATTCCCAGAAGCTTCAGGCCCGATGGGAATAAGACATTCAAGAGCTCCTGAATTAGGACAGCAAGAGCATAAAACATGCCTCTCACCTAAGAGAGGCCAATCAGCGATCATTGCCTACCTCCCCATAAGGGATTGATTCACAGTGGAACTCGACACCAAACCCAGTTCACCCCCGAATGGGGGTACGTAAGATCAGGCAGGTAGCGATAGCAGCAGCCGCTGCCGCAATCCAGGGTCAAACCTAGCCTGTAGGGATGGGGGAATTTTTAACACCAAATTCCCCCGTAAGACCAATAAAAATGGGAAGGGACTCAATGCCCAAGGAACAGAGCCAACCCCAACCCTCAGGGTTGGCGGTATTATTACCTCCTCAACAACAACCTCCCCCATGAGAATCAGTATTCTCTCATCTAGGGAGGAGAGTCACAATAGGAGGTTCCTGCCCTATCCCTTCGTTTGAATCATCATCCCCTCCGAAATGGAGGTGTACCGTAAGATCACATCAGAAAACTATCTGTGTCACCCTTCGTCAAGGAGCCCGAAAGAAATCCCGAGACAAAAGAGGGAACACAGATAAAAGACACGGGAGATCATTTTCCCATTTAGAAGATGAAATATTATATGCCCTACAATATTCATCGATCAACACCATAGAAGTTAACCCCACAGGTAACACTAAAGATGGTGCAAATCCGGATGGATCAGGAGATGATGGTTCCGGTCAGGCTGTGACTCACAACGAACCACTAGGTGTGCACACCCGAAATCGGAGGGCCACTCTAAACATGGCCTCCCATTCAACTAACCTTCCTCTTCTCACCCAGTGAGCTTCCAACAAGGATAAGAACAAAGGACCAGTTACCCTTAACCCGCCTCCTTCTCTCGATAAAAACGAGCCACTTATGCTCGAAGAGAGATTCTCTCGACAGGAAGAGGAAATGAAATAATTGAGGTGGCTTAATGTCGAGATACTCCAAAGGAACCGTCTTATTGAAAGAACGTCCCTAGAGGAGCCACATCATGCACTCCCAGTAAGTGCACCTCAAAGATCAAGGTTTACCCCGACAAATGAAGCACGATCAAGGATCCTGCCCAATTAGGTGCCCGGCCCATCCAACTACCTAAACATGGATCCAGATGCATAGCAAGACTTCCCTCCACTCAGAAAGAAACCAGATCGAGTACGTCTGAACCCTCCAAAGGTGTCACAAATGGAACATGCACCCCTAGTGCCAACCGAGATAGATCCTAAAGAAATGCCTCGGGCTACACTTTCCCAGGACCAGGACCGATAGGATGTAAACCATGGTCTCACCAACACCATCGAGGCACTAACAGCTCGATTGGAAGGAATGAAGGTCGACGTGTTTCGATACAGCCAGAGCGGAAGCCCTACCTGGATTGGGTGAGCAACACACCACCTCCACCCAATTTTGGGAGCCTTGTATTCCTTATCTTCAATGGATCAGGAAACCAGGAACAACATTTGATGCACTACGCGTCTTATTGAGACCCTATGATGGGAACTCCTGAACAAAAAGAAGTAGTGAAACTCAGATGCTTTGTACGAACCTTGCAAGGATCCGCCTTCGTCTGGTATATGAGTCTGCCAGCCCAGTCCATAAAAAGCAGGGAAGACCTTCGATAGTAGTTCCTATTACACTTCAGCTCAACGTTGCCTAAAACAATGGTCAATGACCTCATGAACTGCAAACAGATGGAGAATGAATGGGTCTCAGATGTCATCGCCAGATGGAAAGGTCTGACCTACTCTCTCAACAAGAAAATGCCTCAGGATGAGTTTATATTAACAATTAATTAATTTATTAAAATATAATTTTAATTAAAACAATACTTTCCCCAAAAAATCAATTTTGATATGTCCATATCAAAATATAATATTCATCAACAAATATAAACTCGTAATAAGGAAAATGGAAAAATATAATTAATATTTTATTAAAAAATAAAATTTTTTTATACTACTATGGTCAACATGCATAACAACTTGTTACCCTAGTGTATGCCCTAAGGGAAAGGTGGGTGATTGTGGAGATTTCATGTAGTTTTTCAACAAATTTGGTTTGGGGTGTGATATTGATAAGATTCAACTACTCCCAAAAATGGGTTTGTTCATTATCTAGTTGAATTTTATCTTGGGATTGGAAAGAGAAATATGTAGTGATTCTATAATCCTCATAATATTTGATAAATGGGCTTCATAGGTAGCAATATAATTGTTAAAGGACATCTCTCCATCCACCTATGAAAATAATACTTTATCATAACTCACAATATATTTTAATCTTATCTATCACAACACAATGAATATAATATCAATAGTTAAGATGCTTAATGGTTTCTTAAATTTTTAAGAGATATTTTATAATTGGAACTATATAAAAAAAGCAGTTATTGTGTTTTCTATAACTATATTTAATTTAATCAATAAAAAGGTAATTTCACTTATAAATGTTCAGGTAATTACATTATCCACCATTTAGAAACATCACCATTGATTTTTTTTTCTCTGTAAACTAGAACATACTATATTACTTATGATTCGTCACCTCATTTGTTTCCCATTTTTTCCCTCAATATCATGTTTCCACTACAACACATTGAATATTCGATTTCTATTTTTTTTGTATAAATTTTTCTCTAAGATCTAACAACATCACCCGCTGCTCCTCATTTAAAATATCATTCTATAAGGGTAAAAATTCATGATTTATAATATGTGAGGAGTGTGGAATGTACTTCCTTAATAGGGATATGTGGAATAACTTATATAGTTGAGATATATTATGTGGGAGTAAAAGTTGATAGTCCATAGCTCTAATGTGATCAAGTATGTCAAAAAGGCCAATGTATCTTGGACGGATACTTCCATTATTCCCATAACCCATCACATCTACAATGTTTATATTAAAAGGACCACCATTCCTCTAATGGAAAACTATAGATCTATTTAAAGATAATCTTCATAGATTATATATTTACTTTTTAAATATTTTATACAATGTTTTACGGTTTAAATCTTCTCTAACATCACTTGGATAAGATCGTGTCCCATCACGTTCCTACTTTTAAATATATCCTAGAATGATAGAGTGTAGAACTTTTTTCCATACATATACTCATAACGTTCCATTTAAATGATATCATGTAAGATTATGTTATATGAGAACTCCACTAGGGGAAGGTTTGGATCGTAACATACATGGTAATCAATTGAACATGATCTCAACATTTCCTCGATAATTTGAATTGTTCTCTGAGACCGACTATTTATTTGAGGGTAGTAAGATGTACTAAAACTCATATATATATATATATATCCAATTCTTGCTGAAGGATTCTACAAAACATTTAGGGAAACCATATATCTATATCAAATACAACAGAAGGTTTTAATCCACGGAGTTTTACTACATCCTTTATATATACCATATTGAGTAGGTCAAGAGAGAAATATTCCTTAATATCAATGAAATGTACCAACTATAAAAGGTGAAGAATTACTACCCATATTTTTTTATTCCCATTAGACATCCTAGGGAGTCCTATTGAAATATACATGGTTATTTTTTCATACTTCCATACTCATATGGGAAATGGTTGCATCATACCCTTAGACTTTTGGCTTTCATCCTTAACATGTTTTCATACAAAACATCAAGATAGAAATTTCACAATATCTATATTCATGTTATCCCACCATATTTGTTTTCCATCAAATCACTATACATATGGGATATTCCTCAATGAATATTGAAGGATGATCTATGCACATTATCCCGATCCTTTTTCATTTATTTAGGTTTTGGAGGGACATATATCATGGTTCCAAACCTTATAACTAAATATATAGAATATTTGAACTCTATAATATAATATACCATTTCTGTAACTAGACATCATATTTTTCGTCATCCTTGATCCTCTAAATAATGGATGGGTATGTAGTTTTTTTGGTATGGTAGGGTGGAGAGCCTTTTATTATCAACATTTCCATTTTTTCTTGTCCAAAATGATTGGAACCCTTTAAATACTCCTCATGGATAGGGTTTTTAGATCAATTTAAATACTCATCATTTAAAGGGTTATATGGTCCCTTCTACTAAAAAAATATAACAATTTTTTTCCATCTCATGATGGAATGGATTGAAAAACTGTAATACTTTATCAACTCTAACAATCCTTTTTGGTTCATATTGATATCCTTATGTGTGAATATATACATGTGGATTTTATGATTCATATAGATTTCGTGATTTTACATGTAAAGATGATGTAAGTAAATAATAATTGTAAATATCACTATAGAAAATTCAAGTTCATGTTTTGGGTTGTTCCTCTAATATATAATTAATTTTAAATAGGCACAGGCTATCATTTTGTCATCTTTCTTGAGTAGCCAAAACTAACCCCTTTTATGCGAATCGCTATAGCTCCCAAATCCTTCCACAATAGTGGGTAATGTGAGAATATGTGTAATGATTAGCCTCTTATTTCACACTTTAAATCATTCCTCACAATCATCATTCATGAAATTCTTCACTATCCTTTTGAGTTAGCTTGATTATTTGAATTTAAAATTGTGAGAAGTTTCTCACAAATCAAATACAGTAACCAAATAATCCATGGAACCTATAGATATCTATCACCTACATTGGTCAAAGAAATCCTTCAATTACATATATTTTTAGGGAACAATAAATATCCATTTTCTCATGATAACATGACCCAAGAATGTTACTTGCTCCATACAAGACAATAAATTTCTATACTTCACACACATTTTGACTTTTTTCAATATCTTTATTATAATATCAAAATTCTACCCATGTTCCTCCTTGATTTTGGAGTGTATTAGGATATAATTTATAAATACATCAAATATTTTTTCATGGTAATCCCTAAATAACCTATTAATTATTTCCATAAAGATATTAGGAGAGTTAAGGAGTCCAAATGGTAATACTATGAAATAATAATTCTTATACCATGTATGAAAATCAGTTTGGGGGATATCCTCCTTTAATTTTACTTGATAATAATCTAAAATAAGACACACCTTTTAGAAGTAATAGTCTCCAAATATATGATTGAAAAAGTCATAAATTTATTGGATAAGATACTTGTTCTTTGTCATGCTCTTTTTGACCTTGTGATAATCAATGTAGAGGTGCATTGGCCCGTCTTTTTTCTTCATAAAGGGGAACAGTTCTCCCCACAGTGAAAGACATGGGAATAAAAACCCATTATCAAATTCTCATGTTGTATATTCTTCGATTCTTCATGTTCAATATTGGATATTTTATATAAAGTCAAGGTTATTGGAAAATATCATGTTGTAAAATTGATTGTGAACTCAACCTCATGGATTGGGGGAATAACAATAAATTAGTCCGGAAGAACATCAGTAAATTCCCATATAATGTGAATGTCATAGAGGATATTATTTTCTTTAGTAATAATCATTTTTATAAGATACACTTCTTGATAAGGTAATTATATCCATCCTTTAGATGATGAAACTAAAGTAGTTTCATCCTCCTCCTTGAACATTCATAGAATAAGATGGTATTTCATGATATGGGGGGTGACTTCCTTCTCTCAACAATTTTTGTTGTCTTTATATAAATAAATAATATATATACATCAAATTACATCAAATTTCACATAAAGGAGTTTCAAAATTGTTTTTGGGAAGTTATACCCTCCAATATAGATAATGGATATGTTAAACTATTTGGATGTAATAATTTACCTATTTTTCATTTTCACTGAAACCACTACTGACATGTTTTGAGGTGGTGTCTGTATAGTTCTACTACACTTTTTCGATATGAATGAATTCATAGAACCAGAATAAAAAATTGTATTCACTAATCTTAGTTGAATAATAATTGTAGCTATCACCACATCATATTTGGGATTCACCACTATAGTTGTGATTGAATATGATCACCCTTTCTCTCTAGTCCATAAGGGTTATTGTCAATAATTATCATAAAAACCCTTATCATATTGTATTGATTCAAATTGTGTCTTTGTTTCTTATAGTTTAAACATTTGACAATAGAATGAGGGTCGAATATAGTACTATTTTATTCCTTCACATTGATTTGTATCTATAGTTAACATTCACTAGCTAGGTTCTCTTTGTTTCCACCCATAAATCATTTCTTTTTCCCTTTATAAAAATTATAGGATTCTTCTTCCCATTATTTTGGAAATTGGGGTGCTGGAATTTATTTCCCCATGAAATTTATCCATTTCACCACTAGAATTAAATTCCAATTTTCAATTCCTATATCTAGAACCATGTGACCCCAAGTATTCTTTGATATCTATTTCAACATTTAGTGAACACCATAAAATTTACTCATAGATTTCAATGTTTTGGATTCCAAATATTTTCATAGACTTGGTTTAGATAACCCATGGAAATGTAAACCATAATTTTAAGAGAAATAATAAAGACAAAGGAATATGATTTATGTCTTGTGAAGTATTACTCATACACACAAATTGATCCATCATCATTTTTATTTAGGACATGTAAATCCCTCTGCATTTTAAGATAGATTATAAAAAGGAAATATTAATGAATTTTTTATATAATTATTTCCTCTACATTGATTTAATATCTTCCTCAAGAATCATATTTTTATAAATTCCCCCAATTGATCAAATTCCCCCTCCATATGTCAAATATAAATCACAACCTTATCTTATTCAGAGAACTGAAGAATGAAAATCATATTTTTAGTAGAGTTGATCTATTGTTATGTGATAAAATTATATGAATATCCACAGAAAATTTGAGGCATTTATTTCTTAAATGTATCAATTAAATCTTATTATTTCATAGGGGGATACATGTTTCCCCTTTGATTCAAGTATCTATTTAGATCGCGAGTTAATTGAGTGTGTATTGTCATGATGTTCGAAAACCCTAATTCCATTGGGTTAGGAATCTTATTTCATTATTTCTTATCACAATGGTGGTGGAATCAATTCCTTGTACATCCAACGATTGACTAAAATAAATAAAAAATTTGGGATGTGAATCACTAAACTATTAAAAACATAAAAGGGAAACTAGTAATATTAAAGGAATAATTAAAAAACGATATAATTTACTTAACCTATGAATGTGTAGGATTCAATATAAGTAATCCATTTTTTATCTATTATAAAATATTTTGTTAGTTTTTATTCCCTTTATAATGAGTGAAAAAGAGCATACAAATTTACCAAAGAATACCCCAGGGATGTGTCAAAATATGTGTTTTTGAAGGCCTATTTTAATTACACTAGGTGATGACAGAGTCAAAGGCCACTGTAAAATTTAATATATTATTAACCATAGGTACCACTGTTCCAGATCCACATCCACCTATAGTATGAATACAAATATTTTTCTTGGAAACTTCTAACTCTATCCATTACCATAATTTAGGTGTGTTTTCCAATATTTTTTTAAAAACAAAAGGCTTTTATAAGGTTCTAAAATCCTACTCCACAAAAACAACTAGACCAATCTATGATACAAACATTGACAACCCATGGGTTTAATAAACCTTAATTCACGACATATTACAAAAAGACAAAAATAATACAATAAAAAATACTCAAAAATGCCTATTTTATTTTATTAATTAGATACGTATCAAAATAACATGAAATAGGGATACAACAAAAATATTTAAAACCTCTTATCATGATCTTAAAAAACTATAAGGGATAACCTAGGGATATACATAAGAAAGTGTTGAGCTATAAAGCCCAGTAAAAGAATAATCTAATAATAACATGATGAAAGTAATACATTCTAGTCCAGTGTCAGATCATGGTGACATAAAAGGGTTCAGAATTGTAAAAATAATTCTCAAATAATGATAAAATATGATAACATGAGGCAGTAGTGGAATGTGTCATAAATATACAATAATATATCATAAGAATAAGATAAGGCTAACTGCAATGATATCGTAAGATAACATGCTTAAGATAGAATCCCCTTCCTCATTCATAGCATATCATGAGATTAAAACATTACCCAATACATTGTAAGACTATATAATTTTGGGCCCAGCCTTCAGTTTCATATCATGTATATGCATTTATCTCCAAAATAGATAATACAACATAGGGATGAATTTGATCTCATTTAATGCAATGATAATGGAGTGGGGGTTATATAAATTGATGTCCATGATCAATGAATCTTATGTAAATCTAGTTGAATTCCCTTGACTGTAAATTGGGACTATTTGTCAATGAAAAAATGTTTGGAATTGAAAATCATTACATTATTGCATCCAAATAATAGGTATACATAAAGTTTAATGGAAGGAATTAATGATAGTCCAAGGTGGTCTATAATTACATGGGAATCATAAATACAGTAAATAGATGGGTAAAAGAACATTACAACATAGATAATTTTAAATCAAAAGGGATTAGTAAGAATAATTTACATGAAATAAAAATAATCCATAGTACCTTACCTAGAAAGGGTGATTCTAAAATCATGTGAGGATCTTATTAAGAGAAATTGAACAAATTGAGAGGGATATAGAGAGATGTAGGGTTATTAAATTAGTACTAAATTTGTTTTTAATATATAGGAGTTTGAGGGTTTGTGGGTATTTATAAGTAAATATGTGGGAATTCCTTAATAATTTCTAATCCTAGGTTTTGGACAATGTATGATTGAATAATCAAAACCAGAAACTATCCCATAGTTTTTCCCATGGATTCTTACATAGAATAGTGTTTTGAAATTTTTTCTTAGGATAATAAATGAACTCCTTAAAATTATACCCTTGGGGATATGTAATTTATTAATGTTTATAATTAATTTATTTTGGATCCTTAAAATATAATATTGGTTTTGGAGGATTAATTATGGGTTTGTAACATTAATCAAAAAAATGAAAACAAATTATTTTAAATTGAAAACAAATACTTTTGTCATGAATTCCCTTTATAAAATTTATTACATTACTTTTAGCTATTATGATATCATAATACATATCATATATTTATACTATATTTAAGTTTTACCCAAAAAAATTGATTATGGTAGTAAAATTTAAAAAAGTAACATTATCCAACTTCTATGCGATCATTTTAAAATAAATATTTTATTTATAAAAAAAATTCTATATATGAGAATTTCAATTTAAAATATAAAAATTCTTATTTACTAAAAAATACTTATTTTTACAATATCAATCGCATTCTCGGCCTTATAAAAATTACATTGGGCTTCATTAAATTATAATATCATTTATATTTATATAATTTTTCCTTATTAATAATATTTTATTAAATAATTAATTATTTATCAAATTATTGAATTTACCAAAATATGTTCCATTCATAACTATAATTGTGTCTCATAAACTTTTCCATTAGATATTTGAGAAGTATGAATCCAAATCACCATGGGATTGTAAGCAACAATATAGTAGGATAGTGGATGGGTTTGGGTTAATTTTAACATGAGAATGAAATTTATTTTATCCATTCCATTTAGAATTTTTTTGTAATTGTTTATGGATAACCATTTCCAAAAAAATTGGCCAGCCAAGCTAACTAGTTGACCCGCTCAACAAAGAGAACATGGATCTGTAGCCTCAATAACACCAAGGGCGATGACTAACTAGCCAACCAAATAATGAGTATGTGGGAGAATAGGGATTTCAAAAAATGAGATCAGGGTGTGTGAGAGTGTTATGAGGTGGGAAACACAATGGGAGGACATGGACAATGGGGGTGTGGGTATGCTTGTTGAAGGTGATGACCCCGCTACAGGCTTGAGTGGCGTATAAGACGCCCAACCATATTAAGTAGAGACAAAAAACCTAAGAGATAAATGTGGGAAGTATAAAGATTGTAAAATTATTCCTTTTTTAAAATTAAAAAGAAAAATGTTAGTGATATGACCCAGATGATAATGGATGTTTAGTCACCCAAGAAATTGTCATTAACATTTGGATTCCTCATTTCACTACGGACACAACTGGTTCGACAGAACGAGTCACACCCAATGCCGACTCAACCATACTGATCTAGAACCACCACGATATAGGTATTGAAAGATTTAATCAAGATGAATGAGATATGTTTGATTTCTAGAGGTCTGGAATTCTACTTTGATTCACATGGATTCCTATTTTAGAAGTGATTAGAGGCATCACATGTAGGCGGTAAAGAGAACCACATGAATCCACAATAAGGATTTCTACAACACATGTGATCATGGGGTAAGGATTGTGAAGACCCATTTAGACATCCCCAAGGATTCACATAAAGAATAAGGCTACTCCCCCATCATGAGATCCTTTCACAATTAGAATTTTATTCACTTATTCTGTCATGAGAAACAATTTAGCGGTTTTCCACTAGAATACCATAGGATCATCATATTCCTACGAAGACATCACATGATTCCCTTGGGGATTTTCCATAATTCTATCTCAAGAATAGACATTAATCATGTGACTCCATTGGAGCCAATTGTGCACAACCACAGTGGATTTCAAGCATTCCACCACACGAATCCATCTCGTTATCATGTGATGTTATTCATACAATGATCTACACCACCTTAAGACATTGTACATAAAATAATCACCATGAAAAAGGGCTAGAATATTCGAAGACCTATTTCAATATAAACCCTTACTCCCCACAAAAACACACACACTCATGAGGGATGTAAGAGTAGAGAAGACGAAGATAGAAGTGAAGGAGTAAAACAAAAGAGAGTGAGCATCAGCTACCATAATCAGATAACTTCATTATCCAATCAAGAAAACCCATCATGTGATCCTTTGAATATTACACAATTTCAAGATTAACTGAATAAAAGGTGACAAAACCAAGATAAGCCCAGTTTATGTGTATTATCCATGTGATCATGTGATTCTTCACTTATTTTTTTTACTTCGCCACGAAATCCCTCCTCCATTCTAGTGAAATCCAATTTCTACCCCTATAGGTGCTCAGAGAACCCCTCAAATGATCCCTTGATGATTATGCAATTACATAATTATTTAAACATCTCGCAATGCCTTCTTATTGGAATCTATTATTTAATTCATTAATGAGGATTGACCGTGAGTCTATTTTCCATGAAGAATAAATTGGAATAACCCTTGGTATTTCAAAGAATCTATTATTCCATATAGTGTAAGACCCTGCTCAGGTGGTACAACCACGCTGATGTGTACAGACATAAATGTATATGAACCCATGGGAATGTAACCTACTTTTACTTACAAACACTAGAAGGTACAACCATTATGTGACTAATTTTCCATGAACACCTCCTCCTATGAAAATAATTATCCATAAGGACATTCCGAATGATCCATTTATTCATTCATCTTCATCAATTGGACATCTGCCCAATCTTAGGAATGTTCGTAATACCCTACTATGTAGCTCTATTAAGATCATTTGATCATAAGATTCATCACTGATCTTATGATTCCATTATGTGGACATGGAATATTTATTTTGATCATATGATAAGTCTTGTAAAAGTAACTTTGATCACATGACATTCCTTGGGGAATCTAGGTTTATCATGCCAAACCTATAGACCATTCAGGTTGATCATGCGATGAAATACTATAGAAGTCAGTTGACTATGTGGAAGGCCCCTAACATGTCCACATTGATAATGTGAAGATATCCAAGAAAAGTAAATATGATTATAATTTTATGTCTAAGATAGGTTACTTGATCATGAAGAAGGATCTATACATGTTCGATTTGATGATGTGAATATGTCTCAAAAAAGTTATTTGATCATTGAAAAGGAGATTTACATGTTCACTTTCATGATGAAAATAATTTTGGAAATATAAATAAAACACCCTTGGATGTGTCTTCCAGGTCAGACCGACACCTTGAACATGTTAGGAACACAATAAGGACATTTTCGGTAGAAAATTAAGACCTGTCTGGAAGACCATCCTGACATATTAGGTAGACACCCTATGATATATCATCCTTGTCTAGTAAGCACCCATGGACTTACACCATTTGAATCCTCGACAAGGAACATTTTTCAAAATACCCCTTTTATAAGGGGAGTTCATTTATTGGTTTAGTAATACACACTCATGCGATCCAATTTGTTTTTTGCTCTCATACATTCCCTCTATGTCCTACTATTCCAATTTAATATACCTTGCATGGTTATAATATCTATTTATATTTTATAGGATACATAATGAATATGAATCATGGGAATCAATACTAGTATAACCCCCTAGAATTCATAATCATTTAGGGTGAAAATAATGTCTCTGAGTGTAATCACCCACCCTAACCCATCAACACATTATGGGGTAAAGGAACTACTAGTACTCAGATTTTTATCCACGAATGATGTGTTGGATACCGTCAAAAGTCCTGATATTCATTGGGAATCCAACTTAGTGCCAGTACCTTCATATCGAAAATATTAATGAATAAGTGAATGATTTATCTAATAATTCCACCTTCCATCCTCATCCATTAGTGGATGGTATATGGGATTTTATATGACTGTCCCTTTTTCTGTAATACCCAACCATACCCCGATTAACTCAGGACCATCAACAGGTGAGGGAGAAACTAAAATATTGTGAATCAAGTTTATGTTATAAATTGGATATTTAGAATTCATTACTATGTTCAGCTCCATACTAGATTATTCAAGAGATTGGTAATCTTACCTCTTATACGGTGATTTAAATATGTAATCCCCAAACAAATTCTCTCTCATAAAACATTGCCAATATTCCATTATCAATTGTTTCTCACACAGTGCATGAATCACATGGTCTTAGAGTCAAACAATGATTGTACCATTAGAATTATGAGGACACCCCGTAGGTGGCCCCCTCATTAGGATGTAAGTTTGGTTATATATAATCATCTCTCAAATGGTGGTATCTTTGATGATGCAATCCAGGTCAGCCTTATTTTTAAAAATCCTATTCAAGGCCTCTATTGTCTCATCATTTTCTATAAAAATTTTCATAAATTAACTACATGGAATTTTATTCATGACTCAACATGTTACATGGGATGCCTCCTTGGGACCTAAGCCCTTCATTTATGTCCTTGACTCAAGACATTAAGTACATAGTATAACCCTTTCAAAAAACATTAAACTATTTAAAATGAACAATGAATATTTTGATTCTTGTTTTCAAAGGATATTAAGGATTCCCCAGAGAGGTTCAATCCCATCTCCAAGTGACCAACCACATCCCTAGATGACATTAATCTCTAGAGTTCCCTTAAATGACTTGAAACCAAAGCATCATAAATGAATAAGAAGATGATTAAGAAATTACAGCACACAAATGTTTTCCCATCAATATGTAGTGTTAATAATATTATTGAAATAGGGATAAATAGTCTCATATTGGTACATGGGAATGATTTTAGGAACATATAATAAATCTATAGGAGCTCTAGAATAGATTATAACTCCCCCAAATATCATGTGATGATCTCAACCACCCATCCTATTAACCAATTTGAGTTCTTAAGTGTAGTCGGTTTTGGAACCCAAAATAAACACCTTCCATTGGAAAGTTGGTCTTTACCTAGTCACTGATGTGGGGCCTAATGGAAGTTTAGGTTAGAGAAAAATATGGTAAATTTGGCACAAATGATTTCAAAAAAATTCCCAACCACCAACAATCGACCATCATGGTGAAATTGCTCTAAATTCATTAGAAACAAAATGGTGAACTTGACATGAAATCTTTTAAATGTGTCATCCCATTCACATGTTAAAAATGGTAGAATACCCAGTTCCAATTGATCTATTTTGGTCCAAATTTGTTGTGAAATAAAATAGTGACCCAAACTTGTTTTTTACTCTGTTGAATCATTCATAAATGAAAAGGAAACTAATTTATCATTTATGTGTGACCATAATTGATCAACAATGCACTATTATACATGTTTTTTCAATAATACAGTGTCTTTTTTCCTCTCATTGACATCTTAGATTCCTTAAAATCCAAATGGCACCATCAAATTCACCAATGGATTCTGAGACCACTGGACAAGTTGATAATTCCTTAATAATAGCTCAAGCTAATGTGAATAACCAGCTAAAACACCAAACATATGAATCATCCACCATGGATGCATTGAACCTTAGGCCTCGATGTATGCAATCAGGAATGCAACACCTTATGTTCCAATGGTCAAATATCTTGGTCTGAGTGTACCACAAAAATTTCTCAATAATTACTTTGTTATCAGCTCCTAAAATTAACAAAAGGATGAATTCCCACTAAACTTTTTTCCCACGATGGGCTATAGGATAAGAAGTGGGCCTTGATACCATTTTCAACCACTTTTAGATCTCATAATTAGAGTGAAACTAAATATACCTTCCCTACCTTAGAGAGGTGGGTGTGGAAAATCACTCTTTCAACTCAACCACTCAGCAACTACCTAGGAGGTCTCCTAACCATTTTGGTCATCTCCATTGACACATGACCACAATTATACAAGGAAATGTAGAGGATGTGGTGACCACCCCATCCATAAAAATTCGGTCATCAAATAGGACATACCTTTAGGGGTCTCCAAATAATAAAACTCCAAAGCTAGATTATATCCCTGTTACTGAAATCTATCTATGGCCTGCTTGTGTATGTCAAATGTGTGGAAGAATCAATCAGAGAGCATCACTATCTAAGAGCATATGACTTCACCACAACAAGAATTAGTGACTATATAATCCCAAAATCACATCTCCCTATAGGGATGGGGGATTTTTATCATATTTTACCTAGGGATGGTATTCAATATAGTCACTGGACCACCAAATAGTACAGTGGGAATGACCCACTTAATGATATGGTAAAAATTGTCCAAAAAAACAACAAATCAGGCATCAAAACACCTAAAGATACTATATGAACTGGTCTATGAAGTTGTAATATGGACATCATCCCACAAAACAGTACTTTGGGAACTGAAACATCAAATGATAAAGAGGGAACCACATAACCAAATGGTATATTGGAAAATGACCCACTAAATAAAATACTTCATTGAAGAGGAGCACCACCCCGCTTATGTATTTTTCAATATGATAGAAACCAAATCTGAGGACATATCCTCGGATATGAAAAAAACTATTGAAAATTATAATAATACCCTCCGGTAGTCATCCATGTCACATCAGGTTAGCCCACATTCTTCCTCTACCACTGGAGAGAAGGGATCGACATTATCTATAAAACATCTACAGAAGGTAATATCACCCATGTAGGTGTTTTAGAAATAAATGTAGATAGGGAATATGGATAGCAGAAAAAATTTATTTATTCTCAAGGGTCCACATTGAGACTTTTCATCATCAACTCACCCTACCATTGATAGTTGAAAGGGTTTTTTCATAGATACTTCTAGTTAGCCCCTTAAGAATATCAAAACAGTTTCTGTTGAAGAATAGATAACTAAAATATAATAAGAGAAAAAATGGTCTTTGAGAAATAATTAGAGGAATACTACTTGGATCTCTGCCCCATAATGATGTACTATCACCTTCCAAAAGAATCTTGACATATAGTGAACTTCTCCAACCCATAGGTTTGGGGGAATTTTTATAATTTTCATCCACTCATCAGGTGAAATCCATTTTTTCCACCTCACCCAATCACGCAGGGCTGGGGGAAGTTCCATATTTTCCACCCCCTCATTGAGGGTCCCATGTTCTCCAAACGGATCCAAGTTCCCATTCCAATAGAGGTATACATAGCATGTGGGAGAAGTGGTGTGGTCACACATCCATTGATGATAGGTAGAAAAAGTATATTCCATCCAAACAAAACAATTCCACATATTATTTGACAATTCCATGGAAAAATATTGGATAATACCCCTAATAATGGGGGATTTGAGTGAGGCATGGGTGATAGGTCATGAATATTATTTCCCCAAACCCTGATGTCTTGACAACACAATATAGAGTTTCATTAGCTCTAAATATTGGATAGTGTAGCTTGTAAATAATTTATTGAAATAATTAGAGGATCTTGATACTCATGAAATATGCATAGTAGTCATCCAAAACCCATCCAAAATACATACTCCAAACAGGTTGTGGTACAAACATGTTCTAGTCGTATAATGTAATATTTTATGACACTTTATAGCCACATGATATTAAAAAGCATGATATGTACTAGTCACATAATGTCAAAAATCACAATACACCCTAGATGCATAATGTTAAACAACAAGATATGTCCAAGTCACGTTACATTAGATAGCATGACAACATCCTTGTCATAAGATGTAAAAATACATAGAACACATCCAAATCACATAAAGAAAAACTCTATGATATCATAATATATTAGAGATATCTCTAGCATCAGGTAGAAATTATATAATCGTAGATGATTTCAATCATTAAAGAGAACTCATAGAGGCACTAATTGAGGCCCTTTGAATCCAATATGAGATTGATATAGAAGTAACTGCTACCAGAGTTTACCGAGTAGTGACTATGCAATCATAATTCCATGTCACCATCTCATTCATGGAATGGGACCCAGAAAAGATTCCAAAAGACCTATAAAAACCCTACATGTTTTAGAAAAAATTGACAATTTCAAGACCTAAAGGGATCTGGTTGAAAATATTTCTAAGATCAACCTTATCCTGATGTAGACCCTCCAACATTTGGTATATAGGGAGGGATATTTGTCTCTAAATCATATAACCATTTAAGTGTGTGATAAGAGAGTGAAAAGGCCTCCCTATAAGATAAAACTGTAGGCCCTATTTGGGTATCTAACATCTAACACTAAGTTCATGGTTATCGGGGAAGAAATATTATATCATTTTATCCTTGGAAGACATTATATTTTTATTTGAATAGAAGTACCTTAAACATTTCATAAGTGTTTGAAATTCCCCATCAATGAGAACGTCAACAAACTGCATGTTCATAGAGCCCCCTTCGAGTCCTGAAAATTCCAAATATACTGAGGAGGTTCTAAAAAAGTTATTGAAAATGAACAATGGTGGATGATTATTTGTAGGTTCCATCCATGAATTTCATAAGAACGACCCCTAAAAATCCATGGAGTATGCTAAATGGATATTATATGATACCCATAATCCTAATTGAGGTTGAATGCTTCATATATGATTTCTAGACTACTCATTCCCTCTGGAAAACAATGGCTCTGGAATCCCTCTATGAAGAATCTAGAAGTTCATGATGACAATGTTTATTTTAATGGAATCTCTTAACATGATACTGATAGGGATGATCCTAGATTACCAAACATATTTTAAAATTTATAAACAATCATAGAGATGGAAGAAGAAGAGGATGACCTTAGGAATTCCCCTTTTAGATTTTTGGAATGTTTCCTCACCACCATGGATGAGCTCAGGTAGGTGAATCTGCGAACAAACGAAGACCCAAAAATTATTTTGATTAGTGCATCCATTGTTTTGAAAGAATATGTGGTGTACAAATATTTTCTATGGATACAAAAAATACATATCCACTTATAATTACATTAAAATGTACACGATAAACCTTGATGAGGCTACCCATCCTCTATGATTACCCGATGACCATCAAGGTTTCAAGAAAATAGCTCAAAGTATGCACCCCACTCATTATACTTAGTCCTATAAGAAGGTATTTGGACTTTAAATCATCCATGATCCTAGTTGTATGACCAAAAAATTCAATACATCTATTGTCCTAGTTATATGACCTAAAACTAAAATACACCCATGGTCTATGTTTTATGGCCAAACATTTTAAGACATCAAAGGACATAGTCATAAGAACAAAAAATAAAATATTACAATCATCCTTAACACAAGATGTTAAAATCCTTGGAAAATGACACATCATGGATGATTCAAAGCACATGAAGTAGATATATGATAAATAAAAATGAAGTTCCTTTGTTCCCCTATATTAGCTAGATCCATATAGGGAATCTCCCTATTCGTGAACTATGTGTGTCTTGATTCTTTCCATCATAGTATTTATATTGATGCATAGATCCCAAATCATAGGTCAATTATAAATGTATGGTCCAAGTCAAATGACATAAAACTACAAGACACCATTTACCCTTACCACACAGTGTTAAACTGCATGGGGAGTTCCTTTTCACACAAATCTTAAAGGCACAACTCAAATTGTCCCAATTATAATACATTAAACTTTATGACAACATATTTAATAAATGATGTTACGATGTAGTCCTACCATATATAAAAATAATATGATTCCTTGAGAAACCATCTCATTATGATTTATGTCATAAATTGGGGTTTCCTTTAACGATATTACTTCTTGAAGGAATGTATAATGTTTTTGAGGCTCCATGCCTTTTTTCCCATCGATAAACCTTCATACTTACATCATTAAAATAATTTGAAAGGTTGATGCCCCTCTTATTTGATTTTAAAATTCTCCTCAAACTAAATACAACTTGATTCTTATTTTAATGAGATATGTAGATATTCCTAGATCCTATATCTTGGCTTGGACATCATGTGATGAAAAAACCCATATACTATTTTCTATTCACCCTTATGTGGTGATAAAAACCTTTTCCATTCCTTTTTTCTCACACAAGTCATAGATCACATGGGATTGGAAATTTTCATAAGTGTTTCCTTGCATGATCAAGACATATATGTTCGTGACAGGGTTAACATGGCCCTGGATGAATGAAATTTAAAGGCAGACCAAGAATACTTACCACTTGATGTTAAACCATATGGTTGATGTAACTTGCATGAAAGAAAATTTTACATTAATACGGATCTCTCCCAAGTGGACCAAAATCCATGTGGTTTCTTATCTACCATACCTCCATACGAGAACAATGTGTGGCATTATTCCTATTATCACAGTAAACATAGTGACACTAAGAACTATAATCTCATGTACATCTTCAATAATCAAAGAGAAAAACTTCCTCCCCCTCTATGTATGTGTCATACCTTTGTGAAGAGTTTTCCATTCATGAAAATTCTCTTCCTTAATTCATTCTATCGAAGGATATATAGTGACACGGAAATATATAGTCTTTTGACAGACCTAAATAATCAATAGGAAAAATGCACACTCTGTGTATGGGTTAGATATGTATGGAGAGGTTCCCATTCAATAACTACTTATGGATTGATTCCCACCACCAAAGGATATTTAGTGATGAACATATCTCAAATATTAGGTCTAACTATAATAATTACAAATAAAAATTCCCCCTCTACACATGGTTCAAACCCAAGTGTAGAGTTTCCAACTAAGTAGCTATGTGAGGCTTGTTACTTCGATCAGACGATACATAGTGATGTATGGATCTCCAATCATTGGTCCAGCCAAAGTAATAAATGAATAAATACCCCCTTTTCATAAGGTCCAGACATGCATTGAATGTTTTCTGTTCAATAACTACACTTGGATTGATTCCTTCCATCATAGGATATATACTGACACCCTAATCACTACTCTTGCTTCGAGGCACAATAATCAATGGGAAAAATCCCACCTCTGTGTATTGGTTAGAAATTCATGGGTAGTTTACCATTAAAGAAGAATGTGTGATTTAATTCCTTCTATGAAGTGATACGTAGTTACACCTAGATCACCAATATTGAGTCCAGCTACAATAATTAATGGGTAAAATGTCCCCCTCTAAGTTTTGGTTAGCTCTTTAAGGAATATTTCCAATTCAAGAACAACATGTGGCTTTATTTCTACCGTCACATGATACATAGTGATTCATAGATCTCAATTATTGAGTTTAACAACAATAAGAAATGGGACCCCCTCCATGTAGATGATAGACCATTAGGGAGTGTTTCCCATTCAAGAACAATATGTTGTTTTATTCCATCCATCATAGGTTACATAGTGACACTCAGATATAAAATCATGGGTATACCCTTAATAATCAATGGGAAAAATATCCTCTCTACATATAGGTTATATATGCATGGATATTTTTTCATTCCAGAACTATATGTGGCATAATTCCTACCATCACAAGATACGTTTGATATCCCAACATTCAATCATGGGTCCAATCACTATTATAAAGGGGATAAATCACCCCATCTGCATATGAGTCATACCTACATATAGAGTTACCCATTCAAGAACTATGTATAGTTAGATTCCATCCATCATAGAATACATAGTGACACTCATATCTCAAATATTTGGTCCAATCACAATAATAAATAGAAAAAATACCTCCCACTTCATTTAGGTTGTACCAACATAATGTGTTTCCCATTCAAGAACTACAAATGGCTTGATTATTTCCATTACAAGATATTTAGTAACATCCATAATTTTAATCCTATATCCAACTACAATAATCAATGAGAAATATTCCCCCTCTATGTATGGGTCAAATATGGGTGGATATTTTACCATTCGATAACTATGTGTGGCTTGATTCCTGTCATCATATGAAATGTAGTGATTTCTATGTCTAAAATCCAAATTCCTTCTATAAGATAAATATGACCCCTTCCCATATAAGGGTAATTATTATATATGGAGTTTTAATATAATAAATACATGTATAATGATTAATTATATCACAAAATACATAGTGATTCCTCGGTCACAAATACTGGGTCAAGTTGCAACATATAGAATTTTAAAAATGCACCCATAATTGAGAAATGAATAGATCTATGCAACAATCTATCTGAGAACAAATCTCAAGTGGATGAATTGACTTCCCATGTTACCCTAATTTCAAATTCCAATCATAGATCATGTGAGATAAGGGAACATAGAAAACCTCACTAGCTAACACATCCAAGACACGTCTCTTATTAAGAACCATGTCCTCATCACATGATGTTAAAACTGCATAATCCAATCGTAGTCATGTGATATTAAAATGAACGACAAAAGGTATTAAAATTTATTATATAATTCCATCTAATTTTTATGTACCCAAGAATATAATGTTTTATTAGTTTACCTCGAAATGTGTTCAATACACTCTAGAGTAGCCTTTATGGTGCAAAAACCGTTCTTGAATATTATGTTCTCCATGAAACAACATTGAATCTTTAATATGGGAGTCGACACCACCAGTTCCTTTAGTTCTGATACTTTTCATGGAACCCGATGTACCATGGTCTCCCTTTATCCATGTTCATACCTAAAAAATTTTAATCGAAACCAGTTAATTCAAACAGACCCTTTGATACTAGAAAGGCCCCCTTAAATCCATGATTTATTTTTTTGACTATGTGGAACATTGTAGGATACTTCCATTACCAATTGATAACATGTACCCATAATGTTCCCACATCCACTTAACTCATATATTAAAAGGTTATTATATACACCATTCATAAAAAAAATATTCATACATATTTATATACTATCAATATTACACATTTGTGCATCCAAACCATTTTAAAAGAAATATTATGACATCGTATACATGTATGTTTCCATTTCAGGGTATGTATCTTCTATGAAGACCTAGTTTATAGGAGTTAGTTACCCCTATCCCCTGTATATGAGTCGTATCTACATAGAGGGATCTCTTTAAAGTAGAAGATCACTGTATGATTCACATGGATTCCTATTTTAGAAGTGATTAGAGGCATCACATGTAGGCGGTAAAGAGAACCACATGAATCCACAATATGGGTTTCTACAACACATGTGATCATGGGGTAAGGATTGTGAAGACCCATTTAGACATCCCCAAGGATTCACATAAAGAATAAGGCTACTCCCCCATCATGATATCCTTTCACAATTAGAATTTTATTCACTTATTCTGTCATGAGAAACAATTTATCGGTTATCCACTAGAATACCATAGGATCATGATATTCCTACGAAGACATCACATGATTCCCTTGGGGATTTTCCATAATTCTATCTCAAGAATAGACATTGATCACGTGACTCCATTGGAGCCAATTGTGCACAACCACAGTGGATTTCAAGCATTCCACCACACGAATCCATCTCGTTATCATGTGATGTTATTCATACGATGATCTACACCACCTTAAGACATTGTACATAAAATACTCACCATGAAAAAGGGCTAGAATATTCCAAGACCTATTTCAATATAAACCCTTACTCCCCACAAAAACACACACACTCATGAGGGAAGTAAGAGTAGAGAAGAAGAAGATAGAAGTGAAGGAGTAAAACAAAAGAGAGTGAGCATCAGCTACCATAATAAGATAACTTCTTTATCCAATCAAGAAAACCCATCATGAGATCCTTTGAATATTACACAATTTCAAGATTAACTGAATAAAAGGTGACAAAACCAAGATAATCCCAGTTTATGTGTATTATCCATGTGATCATGTGATTCTTCACTTATTTTTTTTACTCTGCCATGAAATCCCTCCTCCATTCTAGTGAAACCAAAATTCCACCCCCATAGGTGTTCAAAGAACCCCTCAAATGATCCCTTGATGATTATGCAATTACATAATTATTAAAACATCTCGCAACGCCTTCTTATGGTAATCTATTATTTAATGCATTAATGATGATTGACCGTGAGTTTATTTTCCATGAAGAATAAATTGGAATAACCCTTGGTATTTCAAAAAATCTATTATTCCATATAGTGTAAGACCCTGCTCAGGTGGCACAACCACGCTGATGTGTACAGACATAAATGTATATGAACCCATGGGAATGTAACCTACTTTTACTTACAAACACAAGAAGGTACAACCATTATGTGACAAATTTTCCATGAACTCCTCCTCCTATGAAAATAATTATCCATAAGGACATTCAGAATGATCCATTTATTCATTCATCTTCATCAATTGGACATGTGCCCAATCTTAGGAATGTTCGTAATACCCTACTATGTAGATCTATTAAGATCATTTGATCATAAGATTCATCACTGATCTTATGATTCCATTATGTGGACATTGAATTTTTTTTTGATCATATGATAAGTCTTGTAAAAGTAACTTTGATCACATGACATTCCTTGGGGAATCTAGGTTGATCATGCAAAACCTATAGACCATTCAGGTTGATCATGCGATGAAATACTTGAGAAGTCAGTTGACTATGTGGAAGGCCCCGGACATGTCCACATTGATAATGTGAAGACATCCAAGAAAAGTAAATATGATTATAATTTGATGTCTAAGATAGGTTACTTGATCATGAAGAAGGATCTATTCATGTTCGATTTGATGATGCAAATATGTCTCAAAAAAGTTATCTGATCATTGAAAAGGAGATTTACATGTTCACTTTCATGTTGAAAATAATTTTGGAAATATAAATAAAACACCTTTGGATGTGTCTTCCAGGTCAGACCGACACCTTGAACATGTTAGGAACACAATAAGGACATGTTCGGTAGAAAATTAAGACCTGTCCGGAAGACCATCCTGACATATTAGGTAGACACCCTATGATATATCATCCTTGTCTAGTAATCACACATGGACTTACACCATTTGAATCCTCGACAAAGAACATTTTTCAAAATACCCCTTTTATAAGGGGAGTTCATTTATTGGTTTAGTAATACACACTCATGCGATCCAATTTGTTTTTTTCTCTCATACATTCCCTCTATGTCATACTATTCCAATTTAATAGACCTTGCATGGTTATAATATCTATTTATATTTTATAGGATACATAATGAATATGAATCATGGGAATCCATACTAGTATAACCCCCTAGAATTCATAATCATTTAGGGTTAAAATAATGTCTCTGAGTGTAATCACCCACCCTAACCCATCAACACATTATGGGGTAAAGGAACTACTAGTACTCAGATTTTTATCCACGAATGATGTGTTGGATACCTTCAAAAGTCATGATATTCATTGGGAATCCAACTTAGTGTCAGTACCTTCATATCGAAAATATTAATGCATAAGTGAATGATTTATCTAATTATTCCACCTTCCATCCTTATCCATTAGTGGATGGTATATGGGATTTTATATGACTGTCCCTTTTTCTGTAATACCCAACCATACCCCGAGTAACTCAAGACCATCAACAGGTGAGGGAGAAACTAAACTATTGGGAATCAAGTTTATGTTATAAATTGGATATTTAGAATTCATTACTATGTTCAGCTCCATACTAGATTATTCAAGAGACTGGTAATCATACCTCTTATACGGTGATTTAAATATGTAATCCCCAAACAAATTCTCTCTCATAAAACATTTCCAATATTCCTTTATCAATTGTTTCTCACACAGTGCATGAATCACATGGTCTTAGAGTCAAACAAGGATTGTACCATTAGAATTATGAGGACACCCCGTAGGTGGCCCCCTCATTAGGATGTAAGTTTGGTTATATATAATCATCTCTCAAATGGTGGTATCTTTGATGATGCATTCCAGGACAGCCTTATTTTTAAAAATTCTATTCAAGGCCTCTATTGTCTCATTATTTTCTATAAAAATTTTCATAAATTAACTACATGGAATTTTATTCATGACTCAACATGTTACATGGGATGCCTCCTTGGGACCTAAGCCCTTCATTTATGTCCTTGACACAAGACATTAAGTACATAGTATAACCCTTTCAAAAAACATTAAACTATTTAAAATGAACAATGAAGATTTCGATTCTCGTTTTCAATGGATATTAAGGATTCCCCAGAGAGGTTCAATCCCATCTCCAAGTGACCAACCACATCCCTAGATGACATTAATCTCTAGAGTTCTCTTAAATGACTTGAAACCAAAGCATCATAAATGAATAAGAAGATGATTAAGAAATTACAGCACAAAAATGTTTTCCCATCAACATGTAGTGTTAATAATATTATTGAAATAGGGATAAATAGTCTCATATTGGTACATGGGAATGATTTTAGGAACATATAATAAATCTATAGGAGCTCTGGAATAGATTATAACTCCCCCAAAAATAATGTGATGATCTCAACCACCCATCCTATTAACCAATTTGTGTTCTTAAGTGTAGTCGGTTTTGGAACCCAAAATAAACACCTTCCATTGGAAAGTTGGTCTTTACCTAGTTACTGATGTGGGGCCTAATTGAAGTTTAGGTTAGAGAAAAATATGGTAAATTTGGCACAAATGATTTCAAAAAAAATCCCAACCACCAACAATCGACCATCATGGTGAAATTGCTCTAAATTCATTAGAAACAAAATGGTGAACTTGACATGAAATCTTTTAAATGTGAAATCCCATTTACATGTTAAAAATGTCAGAATACCCAGTTCCAATTGATCTATTTTGTTCCACATTTGTTGCGAAATAAAATAGTGAACCAAACATGTTTTTTACTCTGTTGAATCATTCATAAATGAAAAGGAAACTAATTTATCATTTAAGTGTGACCATAATTGATCAACAATGCACTATTATACATGTTTTTGCAATAATACCGTGTCTTTTTTCCTCTCATTGACATCTTAGATTCCTTAAAATCCAAATGGCACCATCAAATTCACCAATGGATTCGGAGACCACTGGACAAGTTGATAATTCCTTAATAATAGCTCAAGCTAATGTGAATAACCAGCTAAAACACCAATCATATGAATCATCCACCATGGATGCATTGAACCTTAGGCATCGATGTATGCAACCAGGAATGCAACAACTTATGTTCCAAATGTCAAATATCTTCGTCTGAGTGTACCACAAAAATTTCTCAATCATTACTTTGTTATCAGCTCCTAAAATTAACAAAAGGATGAATTCCCACTAAACCTTTTTCCCATGATGGGCTATAGGATAAGAAGTGTGCCTTGATACCATTTTCAACCACTTTTAGATCTCATAATTAGAGTGAAACTAAATATACCTTCCCTACCTTAGAGAGGTGGGTGTGGAAAATCACTCTGTCAACTCAACCACTCAGCAACTACCTAGGAGGTCTCCTAACCATTTTGGTCATCTCGATTGACACATGAACACAATTATAAAAGGAAATGTAGAGGATGTGGTGACCACCCCATCCATAAAAATTCGGTCATCAAATAGGAAATACCTTTAGGGGTATCCAAATAATGAAACTCCAAAGCAAGATTATATCCCAATTACTGCAAATCTATCTATGGCCTGCTTGTGTATGACAAATGTGTGGAAGAATCAATCAGAGAGCATCAATATATAAGAGCATATGACTTCACCACAACTAGAATTGGTGACTATATAATCCCAAAATCAAATCTCCCTATAGGGATGGGGGATTTGTATCATATTTTACCTAGGGATGGTATTCAATATAGTCACTGAACCAACAAATAGTTCAGTGGGAATGACCCACTTAATGATATGGTAAAAATTGTCCAAAAAAACAACAAATCAGGCATCAAAACACCTAAAGATAATATAGGAACTGGTCTATGAAGTTGTAATATGGACATCATCCCACAAAACAGTACTTTGGTAACTGAAACATCAAATGATAAAGAGGGAACCACCTCACCCAATGGTATATTGTAAAATGACCCACTAAATAAAATACATCATTGAAAAGGAGCACCATCCCGCTTATGTATTTTTCAATATGATATAAACCAAATCTGAGGACATATCCTCGAATATGAAAAAAATTATTGAAAATTATAATAATACCCTCCGGTAGTCATCCATGTCACATCAGGTTAGCCCACATTCTTCCTCTACCACTAGAGAGAAGGGATCAACATTATCTTTAAAACATCTATAGAAGGTAATATCACCCATGTAGGTGTTTTAGAAATAAATGTTGATAGGGAATATGGATCGCAGGAAAAATTTATTTATTCTCAAGGGTCCACATTGAGAATTTTCATCATCAACTCACCCTACCATTGATAGTTGAAAGGGCGTTTTCATAGATACTTCTAGTTAGCCCCTTAAGAATATCAAAACAGTTTCTGTTGAAGAATAGATAACTAAAATATAATAAGAGAAAAAATGGTCTTTGAGAAACAATTAGAGGAATACTACTTGGATCTCTGCCCCATAATGATGTACAATCACCTTCCAAAAGAATCTTGACATATAGTGAACTGCTCCAACACCTAGGTTTGGGGTAATTTTCATAATTTTCATCCACTCATCAGGTGAAATCCATTTTTTCCACCTCACCCAATCACGCAGGGCTGGGGGAAGTTCCATATTTTCCACCTCCTCATTGAGGGTCCCATGTTCTCCAAAATGATCCATGTTCCCATTCCAATAGAGGTATACATAGCATGTGGGATAAGTGGTGTGGTCACACATCCATTGATGATAGGTAGAAAAAGTATATTCCATCCAAACAAAACAATTCCACATATTATTTGACAATTCCATGGAAAAATATTGGATAATACCCCTAATAATGGGGGATTTGAGTGAGGCATGGGTGATAGGTCATGAATATTATTTCCCCAAACCCTGTTGTCTTGAAAACACAATATAGAGTTTCATTAGCTCTAAATATTGGATAGTGTAGCCTGTAAATAATTTATTGAAATAATTAGAGGATCTTGATACTCATGAAATATGCATAGTAGTCATCCAAAACCCATCAAAAATACATACTCCAAACAGGTTGTGGTACGAACATGTTCTAGTCGTATAATGTAATATTTTATGACACTTTATAGCCACATGATATTAAAAAGCATGATATGTACTAGTCACATAATGTTAAAAATCACAATACATCCTAGATGCATAATGTTAAACAACAAGATATGTCCAAGTCACGTTACATTAGATAGCATGACAACATCCTTTTCATAAGATGTAAAAATACATAGAACACATCCAAATCACATAATAAAAAACTCTATGATATCATAATATATTAGAGATATCTCTAGCATCAGGTAGAAATTATATAATCGTAGATGATTTCAATCATTAAAGAGAACTCATAGAGACACTAATTGAGGCCCTTTGAATCCAATATGAGATTGAGATAGAAGTAACTGCTACCAGAGTTTACCGAGTAGTGACTATGCAATCAGAATTCCATGTCACCATCTCATTCATGGAATGGGACCCAGAAAAGATTCCAAAAGACCTATAAAAACCCTACATGTTTTAGAAAAAATTGACAATTTCAAGACCTAAAGGGATCTGGTTGAAAATATTTCTAAGATCAACCTTATCCTGATGTAGACCCTCCAAAATTTGGTATATAGGGAGGGATATTTGTCTCTAAATCATATAACCATTTAAGTGTGTGATAAGAGAGTGAAAAGGCCTCCCTATAAGATAAAACTGTAGGCCCTATTTGGGTATCTAACATCTAACACTGAGTTCATGGTTATCGGGGAAGAAATATTATATCATTTTATCCTTGGAAGACATTATATTTATATCTGAATAGCAGTACCTTAAACATTTCATAAATGTTTGAAATACCCCATCAATGAGAACGTCGACAAACTGCATGTTCATAGAGCCCCCTTCGAGTCCTGAAAATTCCAAATATACTGAGGAGGTTCTAAAAAAGTTATTGAAAATGAACAATGGTGGATGATTATTTGTAGGTTCCATCCATGAATTTCATAAGAACGGCCCCTAAAAATCCATGGAGTATGCTAAATGGATATTATATGATACCCATAATCCTAATTGAGGTGGAATGCTTCATATATTATTTCTAGACTACTCATTCCCTTTGGAAAACAATGGCTCTGGAATCCCTCTATGAAGAATCTAGAAGTTCATGATGACAATGTTTATTTTAATGGAATCTCTTAACATGATACTGATAGGGATGATCCTAGATTACCAAACATATTTTAAATTTTATACACAATCATAGAGATGGAAGAAGAAGAGGATGACCTTAGGAATTCCCCTTTTAGATTTTTGGAATGTTTCCTCACCACCATGGATGAACTCAGGTAGGTGAATCTGCGAACAAACGAAGACACAAAAATTATTTTGATTAGTGCATCCATTGTATTGAAGGAATATGTGGTGTATAGATATTTTCTATGTATACAAAAAATACATATCCACTTATAATTACATTAAAATGTACACGATAAACCTTGATGAGGCTACCCATCCTCTATGATTACTCGATGACCATCAAGGTTTCAAGAAAATAGCTCAAAGTATGCACCCCACTCATTATACTAAGTCCTATAAGAAGGTATTTGGACTTTAAATCATCCATGATCCTAGTTGTATGACCAAAAAATTCAATACATCTATTGTCCTAGTTATACGACCTAAAACTAAAATACACCCATGGTCTATGTTTTATGGCCAAACATTTTAAGACATCAAAGGACATAGTCAAAAGAACAAAAACTAAAATATTACATTCATCCTTAACACATGATGTTAAAATCCTTGGAAAATGACACATCATGGATGATTCAACTCACATGAAGTAGATATATGATAAATAAAAATGAAGTTCCTTTGTTCCCCTATATTAGCTAGATCCATATAGGGAATCTCCCTATTCATGAACTATGTGTGTCTTGATTCTTTCCATCATAGTATTTATATTGATGCATGGATCCCAAATCATAGGTCAATTATATATGTATGGTCCAAGTCAAATGACATAAAACTATAAGACACCATTTATCCTTACCACACAGTGTTAAACTGCATGGGGAGTTCCTTTTCACACAAATCTTAAAGGCACAACTCAATTTGTCCCAATTATAATACATTAAACATTATGACAACATATTTAATAAATGAAGTTACGATGTAGTCCTACCATATATAACAAGAATATGATTCCTTGAGAAACCATCTCATTAAGATTTATGTCATAAATTGGGGTTTCCTTTAACGATATTACTTCTTGAAGGAATGTATAATGTTTTTAAGGCTCCATGCCTTTTTTTCCCATCGATAAACCTTCATACTTACAGCATGAAAATAATTTGAAAGGTTGATGTCCCTCTTATTTGATTTTAAAATTATCCTCAAACTAAATACAACTTGATTCTTATTTTAATGAGATATGTAGATATTCCTAGATCCTATATCTTGGCTTGGACATCATGTGATGAAAAAACCCATATACTATTTTCTATTCACCCTTATGTGGTGATAAAAACCTTTTCCATTCCTTTTTTCTCACACAAGTCATAGATCACATGGGATTGGAAATTTTCATAAGTGTTTCCTTGCATGATCAAGACATATATGTTCATGACAGGGTTAACATGGCCCTGGATGAATGAAATTTATAGGCAGACCAAGAATACTTACCAATTGATGTTAAACCATATGGTTGATGTAACTTGCATGAAAGAAAATTTTACATTAATACGAATCTCTCCCAAGTGGACCAAAATCCATGTGGTTTCTTATCTACCACACCTCCATACGAGAACAATGTGCGGCATTATTCCTATTATCACAGTAAACATAGTGACACTAAGAACTATAATATCATGTACATCTACAATAATCAAAGAGAAAAACATCCTCCCCCTCTATGTATGTGTCATATCTTTGTGAAGAGTTTTCCATTCATGAAAATTCTCTTCCATAATTCAT
Source organism: Viscum album (assembly GCA_963277665.1). NCBI lineage: Eukaryota > Viridiplantae > Streptophyta > Magnoliopsida > Santalales > Viscaceae > Viscum > Viscum album. Next base: position 792,567,983 of record OY728126.1, on the reverse strand, counting down.
TCTATCAAAGGATATATAGTGACACTATAATGACCCGAAGCTTGACGTACATGGACATTACATTACATTTGCGGAATACTTAGTACATAACAAAAACACACACTAAAGGATCGTAATAGTTTAGTGTCTTTGGAAACTCGGAACGTAATCTTCTAATCGTGGTGAAAGATCTTCAATATCTCCCATAAAGATCTTCCCTTTTTTTTTACCTAAAAACCTTTCTTTATATCCTGGGGAAAAGAAAACATAAAAGGGTGAGCTCAAATGCTCAGTAAGGGTAAACAAAAGAAATATCAATCACATCATATACATAAGAACATAGCTTTTGGAAATCTTAACCTGCAAAAGAGCTCATAATATCATAACGTGGGATAAATCATAGAAGTGAAAATGAAATCATAACTTAAAACCTTACTCATTGTGGCATACACACATAATCATAGAGAATCATTTCTTGTTAGTCAAGACTCATTGCCAAGACTATCTTAGTGGACAAAGTCCCTTTCTGAATCGAGTAATCCTCGTTTCAGTCCTGTTTCACTGAACCGGTATAACCTACCATTCCAGCCATGTCTATCTCATGAGATATAAAATCATTACCCAATGCATTGGAGGGAGATATAGGTCCCACCCATCTTATAGTGAATCCTTTCTTATGTGTGCCACATAATCATAAAACATACATCATCGCATAACACATATAACAAAAATGGGATTCTTGAAACATCATGACATCATAAATCAATTCATATAAGATAAAGGCATTCATAAACATAATTCCATCACAACATAGTCAAACCAATGTAAAAATATGGATAGAAACAGAACCCTTTATTATCTTAGATGGAAAATAATTTTGATAAAACACTTGAATTGAGTTCTTGAGGAAAATATCTTTTCTTCTTCAAAAACATTTTTCCTTTCATAACATGTCATACAACTTTAAAATAAAAGAAGTTGATTAAAAATAAACTTGATAACTTGTAAAGGAAGCTTCTTTGAAGTAATGTTTTAAAAATCCATTCATGCCGTATAAGTTAAAAAAAACATTCTTCGTACTTTTGTCGGAAAAGTCAAAAAGTACCTCGTACGGAAAAACGACAAAAGATTCCTTTCATATTCTTTACTAAAAACTCACCTAAGGGTAAAATTGGATTTAAACTATTTCAAGTGGATGGAAACAATATTACATATTGAGGGAACATGGATGTGGATGATAAAATACACCCCAGTAAATACTTACGAATAAACAATCTCGGATAAAAATGAGATTGTGATATTTCCCTTACCTTAGGTCCAATTTGCTTTGTTCGTGTCCGAAGCTCCTGTATAATGGTTTAAATAATGTTATTGACTTATTCCAGAATCATACATATTGATATTAGATCATATATGGTCATATTATTAACTTCTTGTTAGTAATATTTCATTGTTACTTGTTACTCGGGTCTTTATAACTTTTTGTTCTTATGCGTGTTTTGTTGAATAAATTCTTATTCTTATCTTTAGGTTATAGATAATTCATTTCCAGAATGGTATTAGTGTAGTATATACCATATTAATTCATTCAATTCATTTATATAATCATTATGAAATGAAGATCATGTAGAACGAATCCCATCACATCGTGGAGACGGTATTCCGTACGTACGCACGAGTGATGATATCGTTCCTATGATCGTGGAATTGTATTGGAGTATATATATATATTATTTCAGTATCAATATTACTTAATAATAATCATATATAGTTACTCATTACACCATTATACCCATCCTTGTATGGTGATGGTGGAAAATAGATTACACCACGGCGTGGAGACGGTATTCCGTACGTACGCACGCGCGGTGATTTCTTTTTCCGTAGGATGGATAGATGGTGAAATAGGGTTGTTTCATACTTATAATAACATATCAGTACATGAGTGATACTGATGTTATTAATTCATAATGAAACAACCTAAGAAGAAGAAGTGGAAGAAGAAATAAAGATGAAAGAATTGGTAACGGTAATTACCTCTTCTTTGAAGTGCCTCTTTGAGACCTCCTCTTAGGGCACTAGAATTGGACTTTGAGGAAGACCAGAACCTCTAGGATGTTTCTAGGGAAGTTGAGAAGGGATTTTGGCAGGGGTTGGCCGAGCTTGAGTGCTCAAATTGGTGTGAGGAGGAGGGGGAGGAGGTGTCCTTTTATAGGGGAGGAGAGGGGCACCTTAGGGATATCTCAAAATATTATTTTATATTAAAGTCAAAATCGGTTTATAATGGTTCCAAAGGGTCTTATTTCGAGTCTAAAGTGGGGATGGGTCGAAATCCTATCAACCAATAGAATTTAGACAAGTTTAGGATATTATTTTAACCTTATCAATTAGATTTAACTCTAAGTTAAATAATTTAACTTTTACCGTGTCTTTTTGTTTTCTTTCACTATATGGTTAATACACTTACTATAACATGCCAAACAAACCCCAAATTGTTTATTAGTAATACATATATCCTTATCTAAGTCATTTGGCAGAACCTTAGATTTTTAGGAATAAAATAACAATTAATAATATAATATTTCATTTAAAAACTATTTTGTGTCAATTTTGACACAATTTGATATATGATTTTTGTGAAAGTCATAACAGAATTATATGTTCGAACCAAGTTGATTAGAGCATCCCTATTATATCATAGTAACCTAGAAAATTAGTGGAATTCATAAAAAGTCTCAAATGACATTTATGTTGGTGTTTATAACATCAATTATGTCAATATTTCATTAATAAGATAATTACTGCATCATCTTTGTGTCATAAATAAATTAAATTATTTGTTGTCTAAAAATTACAAATAAAATACCATCATGTATTACATCGTTTTAGCTTTCTAATGAATATTTACAATCGAATTTATCTAATGTATAACCCCATATTAAAAATGATTTACTTATTAAACTTTGATTTTAACTATTTTAACCCTTCTTTAAATAAATTAATAATAAATGTCCTAATCTAATCCAAGTGGGCCTAAGTGGTTATTTTTTTATTCCTACGTTTGTTTTTGGTCGAATTACACTTATCCAATAGAATTAGGACATGTGTTAGGGTAATAGTAATATCATATTTACCCTTAGTTACCCTATTTACTATTAACCACGGTAAAAAAGTAAAAAGTTACTATTCACCAAAAAATTATTTTCATCTAATTGAACCACATTTTAGTCCTTGATATTAACCGTGTCTCTCGGATTTTCGAAATTCCATTCACAGAAGCGGTAAAATTAAGTTTTATGCAAAATTCAGTTTTTAACCTACCACTTAGTGGTTTCACTATTCATCAAAAATTGAAAGTTTTCAGAAAAATACCAAAATTTCATCCTAAGCTATATTTCATATTCCGAATTCAAAAATGAAATCTATTTTACCAAATTCATAACATAGAAGTTGCATTAATTAATTTTATAATTAAATCCTGCTGTTAAAATAAATAGCGTGTTTTTAGGAAACAATATATATCAAAAGATTGACACTTGATTATGTCTGGTTTAAATGTGAAATTACAACCAATGACCAACATTGTATTAAATTGTAAAAATATATTCTAAATATACTTTAAAACCACTCAAATTAATAATTTATCACTATTAATTATTTCGATTGAAAAAGTTGTTTTTAACTAAAATTTAGTAATTTTCACTATTCATCAGAATATGAAAGTTATCCGAAATGTACCAAAATTTCACCTTAGGCTAAATTCGATACTCCGAATCCAAAAATGAAGTTCACTTTGAAAAATAAGATTTACATAATTTCAAAAAGTTGTTATTACTATTCATAACGGCTAGTTTTAATATTATTTTAATAGCATATCGTTGTTTAGTGAAACTCGGTATTGCGTATTACACACGCTATCGAGGAAGGTCATGATTGCGTGTAATGCAAGGCAAGTCAAGAAGGTGTGTTGTGCAAGCTTCTTTTGGTGTAGCGTACAACACAAGACATTAATAAAATTAAAAAGAATATTTTTCATAAATTCTCGGGTTGTTACATTCTACCCCCCTTAAAATGAATTTCGCCCTCGAAATTTGTTGGGATTATAAATGGTTTACTATTCGAAAGTTTATTTAATAGAAACCCACATCGTAAAAAGGAATACCAAAACTTGGCTTTAAAACTAAAGTATGAAATGTAACGATTACCCAAATAAACTAATCACTGGGTTTCCACGTAGGTGAAAATATGGATATGGAAGAGAAATCTAACCATCATGTTCTGATGGAGAGTGGTAGAGAACATGGCTATGAAAAAGCCAGTAATCACAAATCCATAGATTTGTGATGATATAAGGTACCATCTGATTCATCAGGTATAAGATCACTAGGACAACATTTTTGGTTTTCCAGATCATTTCCGCTAAAGTTGAAAATTTGAATTAGAATAAATAATTACTTTATTTCAGTACAATCTCACTGTTGTTCGTGCCTTGAACAATTTCCACTTCATCTCTTAAATAAATGAAGTTGAATTTGTTATTTGTGAAGTGTTAGCAGATCATGTGATAGAATGACTGTTCATTCCATCTGTCTCAAACAAAAGGTTAGCAAAAGTTATTAAATATACATAAGTCATTCTATAGTGAGATTAATCATATATGGTTCCTAAAATGGACTTATACTTCATATATCATACTGCTTAATATAATAAAACTAGTTTCTACTAAACAGGGACTTCCTGTAGGCCAGTGGTAGGCGATAAAGGCCAGTCGCACTTCGGTTGTGGGTTCGATTCCTACAGCCTTGTCCGAAGCGATGGGCTGTCGCCCGTCCTATAGGTTGTCCCTTTTTCTAAAACTACGTTACTATAACATCCCATCTTCTATCCTTAAACAATACTAACTTATGTCCAACATAATCCAGTCTAATCTTTAGGCTTATACATAATACTGCAGTCCACTCTCATAATATAGTGACATCGATTACCAGAGATTTAATACTGTCGTTGATCCCCACATATCATAAGATATGTCTTGTTGGTCACATTCCAAACATTCAAAGTCCTTAATCGTGTATTCTCTTGAATACCTTAGTGAAAACATGAGTTCAGTTAAAAGTTAACACTTTCCACATACCAAAATCCTCAAAATTCTATATACTCAAACCATGATATCACTTAGTCCTTTTATCAATCATGAGCTCATGAATACTATTAAACATTTCATTTTCTTGTCTTCATTATGTGCATATCATCTTATTTCCAAAAAAAATATCTCAATCACTTTGAATACCACATCAATAAATATTGCAATACTCAATGATACAACATTATTTTGGAATCCCATTACATAAACACTTAATCATTCCACCACATCGTTGTCATATTCAACATTGCCAATAGTGATCGCATGTGATTTCCCTTTGTCCTTTTCCTTCAGTGGTTGCTCATGTTGATCATCACTAAACCTTGGATTAGGGAAATTATTAGCATAATGCCCCATTTCCTTGCACTTGAAGCATTGAAGTGTTGGCGGTGCGTTCTCTGCAGTGTTTGCTTTATTCACATCATTAGAAACCCTTTTTCCATTACTTCGACACTCAGCTGCTCGATGACCTTCTTTTCCACACTTAAAACATTTTCTAGTCCCTTTAAGACAATCTCCACCATGCTTCTTCCCACACTTTGTGCATAAGGAAACATTCATCTTCTTTTCATCATTATTCTGAGATTTCTCCTTGAACTCCATCTTTCGTTTCTTGTCAAAACCATGAGATGGATATGTAACACCAACTTCCATTTCTACCTTGATAGCACAACGCACAATTTCTTCATAGCTATTGAAGTCTCTTATAGCTAATGCCCTTCGAAGACTTGGTTTTAAGCCACTGAAAAATCGATCAACTTTACTTTCAGTTTGGATGATAATTCCAGAAGAATACCTTGCAAGTCTTGTAAAATTTGCTTCATAGGTACCAACAGATTCATCGTCCCTTTGCTTCAGTTCAAGAAACTCTTTCTCCATCTTTGTTCGAAGAATACGAGGGAAGTACTTACTGAAAAACAAGTTCTTGAACTCGTCCCATTCCATGGACTCAATTTCATCTCTTGGCCTCGTATTCTTGATAATATTCCACCATTGGTCAGCTTCACCTTCCAAACGATATACTGCTAAGATGACTTTATCATGTTCAGAACATTGAAGAACTGAAAATATCTTTTCAGTAGTACTAATCCATTGTTCAGCAACTAATGGATCAGTAGACCCACTGAAAGAAGGTGGACGTTGCCTCATGAAGGACTCAATAGAATATTGTTCCCTTCTCTGCTCATTTGGATGTCCAGAATGATTCATAGCTTGTGTAAGTATAGCAATAAGATTTTGCACTCCATCTCCCATAACATTTGTTTGTTCAGGAGGGCAATCATTGCATTGTCCATCGCATTGATCAACACGGTTCCTTCGGGTTCCAGCCATCGTCTAAAACCCAAAAAGAATAGTGTGAGAGGCAAAAATCATGCTAGGGAAAACAACATAATAAAGGGGGAGTACCTTCAATATCCAACATTTTAGGTTTAATTCTATGATCGTTAGCGTAATTCTATTACTATAACCTATACGTATACTTATCCCTAGGGACATCCCTAGACATACCTTAGAAATATCTCTAGGGATCTCACTAATGTTCTCACATCCTAGTTTCCAAAGGTTGACTAAACCTTTCCTCTGATACCAACTATAATGACCCGAAGCTTGACGTACATGGACATTACATTACATTTGCGGAATACTTAGTACATAACAAAAACACACACTAAAGGATCGTAATAGTTTAGTGTCTTTGGAAACTCGGAACGTAATCTTCTAATCGTGGTGAAAGATCTTCAATATCTCCCATAAAGATCTTCCCTTTTTTTACCTAAAAACCTTTCTTTATATCCTGGGGAAAAGAAAACATAAAAGTGTGAGCTCAAATGCTCAGTAAGGGTAAACAAAAGAAATATCAATCACATCATATACATAAGAACATAGCTTTTGGAAATCTTAACCTGCAAAAGAGCTCATAATATCATAACGTGGGATAAATCATAGAAGTGAAAATGAAATCATAACTTAAAACCTTACTCATTGTGGCATACACACATAATCATAGAGAATCATTTCTTGTTAGTCAAGACTCATTGCCAAGACTATCTTAGTGGACAAAGTCCCTTTCTAAATCGAGTAATCCTCGTTTCAGTCCTGTTTCACTGAACCAGTATAACCTACCATTCCAGCCATGTCTATCTCATGAGATATAAAATCATTACCCAATGCATTGGAGGGAGATATAGGTCCCACCCATCTTATAGTGAATCCTTTCTTATGTGTGCCACATAATCATAAAACATACATCATCACATAACACATATAACAAAAATGGGATTCTTGAAACATCATGACATCATAAATCAATTCATATAAGATAAAGGCATTCATAAACATAATTACATCACAACATAGTCAAACCAATGTAAAAATATGGATAGAAACAGAACCCTTTATTATCTTAGATGGAAAATAATTTTGATAAAACACTTGAATTGAGTTCTTGAGGAAAATATCCTTTCTTCTTCAAAAACATTTTTCCTTTCATAACATGTCATACAACTTTAAAATAAAAGAAGTTCATTAAAAATAAACTTGAAAACTTGTAAAGGAAGCTTCTTTGAAGTAATGTTTTAAAAATCCATTCATGCCGTATAAGTTAAAAAAAACATTCTTCGTACTTTTGTCGGAAAAGTCAAAAAGTACCTCGTACGGAAAAACGACAAAAGATTCCTTTCATATTCTTTACTAAAAACTCACCTAAGGGTAAAATTGGATTTAAACTATTTCAAGTGGATGGAAACAATATTACATATTGAGGGAACATGGATGTGGATGATAAAATACACCCCAGTAAATACTTACGAATAAACAATCTCGGATAAAAATGAGATTGTGATATTTCCCTTACCTTAGATCCAATTTGCTTTGTTCGTGTCCGAAGCTCCTGTATAATGGTTTAAATAATGTTATTGACTTATTCCAGAATCATACATATTGATATGAGATCATATATGGTCATATTATTAACTTCTTGTTAGTAATATTTCATTGTTACTTGTTACTCGGGTCTTTATAACTTTTTGTTCTTATGCGTGTTTTGTTGAATAAATTATTATTCTTATCTTTAGGTTATAGATAATTCATTTCCAGAATGGTATTATTGTAGTATATACCATATTAATTCATTCAATTCATTTATATAATCATTATGAAATGAAGATCATGTAGAACGAATCGCATCACATCGTGGAGACGGTATTCCGTACGTACGCACGAGTGATGATATCGTTCCTATGATCGTGGAATTGTATTGGAGTATATATATATATATTATTTCAGTATCAATATTACTTAATAATAATCATATATAGTTACTCATTACACCATTATACCCATCCTTGTAAGGTGATGGTGGAAAATAGATTACACCACGGCGTGGAGACGGTATTTCGTACGTACGCACGTGCGGTGATTTCTTTTTCCGTAGGATGGATAGATGGTGAAATAGGGTTGTTTCATACTTATAATAACAAATCATTATATGAGTGATACTGATGTTATTACTTCATAATTAAACAACCTAAGAAGAAGAAGTGGAAGAAGAAATAAAGATGAAAGAAATGGTAACGGTAATTACCTCTTCTTTAAAGTGCCTCTTTGAGACCTCCTCTTAGGGCACTAGAATTGGTCTTTGAGAAAGACCAGAACCTCTAGGATGTTTCTAGGGAAGTGGAGAAGGGATTTTGGCTGGGGTTGGCCGAGCGTGAGTGCTCAAATTGGTGTGAGGAGGAGGGGGAGGAGGTGTCCTTTTATAGGGGAGGAGAGGGGCACCTTAGGGATATATCAAAATATTATTTTATATTAAAGTCAAAATCGGTTTATAATGGTTCCAAAGGGTCTTATTTCGAGTCTAAAGTGGGGATGGGTCGAAATCCTATCAACCAATAGAATTTATACAAGTTTAGGATATTATTTTAACCTTATCAATTAGATTTAACTCTAAGTTAAATAATTTAACTTTTACCGTGTCTTTTTGTTTTCTTTCACTATATGGTTAATACACTTACTATAACATGCCAAACGAACCCCAAATTGTTTATTAGTAATACATATATCCTTAGCTAAGTCATTTGGCCGAACCTTAGATTTTTAGGAATAAAATAACAATTAATAATATAATATTTGATTTAAAAACTATTTTGTGTCAATTTTGACACTATTTGATATATGATTTTTGTGAAAGTCATAACAGAATTATATGTTCGAACCAAGTTGATTAGAGCATCACTATTATATCATAGTAACCTAGAAAATTAGTGGAATTCATAAAAAGTCTCAAATGACATTTATGTTGGTGTTTATAACATCAATTATGTCAATATTTCATTAATAAGATAATTACTGCATCATCTTTGTGTCATAAATAAATTAAATTATTTGATGTCTAAAAATTACAAATAAAATACCATCATGTAGGAAATCTTTTTAGCTTTCTAATGAATATTAACAATCGAATTTATCTAATGTATAACCCCATATTAAAAATGATTTACTTATTAAACCTTGATTTTAACTATTTTAACCCTTCTTTAAATAAATTAATAATAAATGTCCTAATCTAATCCAAGTGGGCCTAAATGGTCATTGTTTTATTCCTAAGTTTGTTTTTGGTCGAATTACACTTATACAATAGAATTAGGACATGTGTTAGGGTAATAGTAATATCATATTTACCCTTAGTTACCCTATTTACTATTAACCACGGTAAAAAAGTAAAAAGATACTATTCACCAAAAAATTATTTTCATCTCATTGAACCACATTTTAGTCCTTGATATTAACCGTGTCTCTCGGATTTTCGAAATTCCATTCACAGAAGTGGTAAAATTAAGTTTTATGCAAAATTCAGTTTTTAACCTACCACTTAGTGGTTTCACTATTCATCAAAAATTGAAAGTTTTCAGAAAAATACCAAAATTTCATCCTAAGCTATATTTCATATTCCGAATTCAAAAATGAAATCTATTTTACCAAATTCATAACATAGAAGTTGCATTAATTAATTTTATAAATAAATCCTGCTGTTAAAATAAATAGCGTGTTTTTAGGAAACAATATATATCAAAAGATTGACACTTGATTATGTCTGGTTTAAATGTGAAATTACAACCAATGACCAACATTGTATTAAATTGTAAAAATATATTCTAAATATACTTTAAAACCACTCAAATTAATAATTTATCACTATTAATTATTTCGATTGAAAAAGTTGTTTTTAACTAAAATTTAGTAATTTTCACTATTCATCAGAATATGAAAGTTATCCGAAATGTACCAAAATTTCACCTTAGGCTAAATTCGATACTCCGAATCCAAAAATGAAGTTCACTTTGAAAAATAAGATTTACATAATTTCAAAAAGTTGTTATTACTATTCATAACGGCTAGTTTTAATATTATTTTAATAGCATATCGTTGTTTAGTGAAACTCGGTATTACGTATTACACACGCTATCGAGGAAGGTCGTGACTGCGTGTAATGCAAGGCAAGTCAAGAAGGTGTGTTGTGCAAGCTTCTTTTGGTGTAGCGTACAACACAAGACATTAATAAAATTAAAAAGAATATTTTTCATAAATTCTCGGGTTGTTACAGACACAAAAATATATAGCTTTGTGACAGGCCTAAATAATCAATAGAAAAAATGCACACTCTGTGTATGGGTTAGATATGTATGGAGAGGTTCCCATTCAATAACTACTTATGGATTGATTCCCACCACCAAAGGATATTTAGTGATGAACATATCTCAAATATTAGGTCTAACTATAATAATTACAAATAATAATTCCCCCTCTACACATGGTTCAAACCCAAGTGTAGAGTTTCCAACTATGTAGCTATGTGAGGCTTGTTACTTCGATCAGACGATACATAGTGATGTATGGATCTCCAATCATTGGTCCAGCCAAAGTAATAAATGAATAAATACCCCCTTTTCATATGGTCCAGACATGCATGGAATGTTTTCTATTCAGTAACTACACTTGGATTGATTCCTTCCATCATAGGATATATACTGACACCCTAATCACTACTCTTGCTTCGAGACACAATAATCAATGGGAAAAATCCCACCTCTGTGTATTGGTTAGAAATTCATGGGTAGTTTACCATTAAAGAAGAATGTGTGACTTTATTCCTTCTATGAAGTGATATGTAGTTACACCTAGATCACCAATATTGAGTCCAGCTGCAATAATTAATGGCTAAAATGTCCCCCTCTAAGTTTTGGTTAGCTTTTTAGGGAATATTTCCAATTCAAGAACAACAAGTGGCTTTATTTCTACCATCACATGATACATAGTGATGCATAGATCTCAATTATTGAGTTTAACAACAATAAGAAATGGGACCCCCTCCATGTAGATGATAGACCATTAGGGAGTGTTTCCCATTCAAGAAGAATATATAGTTTTATTCCATCCATCATAGGATACATAGTGACAATCAGATATAAAATCATGGGTATACCCTTAATAATCAATGGGAAAAATCTCCTCTCTACGTATAGGTTATATATGCATGGATATTTTTTCATTCCAGAACTGTATGTGGAATAATTCCTACCATCACAAGATACGTTTGATATCCCAACATTCAATCATGGGTCCAATCACTATTATAAAGGGGATAAATCACCCCATATGCATATGAGTCATACCTACATATAGAGTTACCCATTCAAGAACTATGTATAGTTAGATTCCATCCATCATAGAATACATAGTGACATTCATATCTCAAATATTTGGTCCAATCACAATAATAAATAGAAAAAATACCTCCCACTTCATTTAGGTTGTACCAACATAATGTGTTTCCCTTTCAAGAACTACAAATGGATTGATTATTTCCATTACAAGATATTTAGTAACATCCATAATTTTAATCCTATATCCAACTACAATAATCAATGAGAAATATTCCCCCTCTATGTATGGGTCAAATATGGGTGGATATTTTACCATTCGATAACTATGTGTGGCTTGATTCCTGTCATCAAATGAAATGTAGTGATTTCTATGTCTAAAATCCAAATTCCTTCTATAAGATAAATATGACCCCTTCCCATATAAGGGTAATTATTATATATGGAGTTTTAATATAATAAATACATGTATAATGATTACTTCTATCACAAAATACATAGTGATTCCTCGGTCACAAATAATGGGTCATGTTTCAACATATAGAATTATAAAAATGAACCCATAATTGAGAAATGAATAGATCTATGGAACAATCCATCTGAGAACAAATCTCAAGTGGATGAATTGACTGCCCATGTTCCCCTAATTTCAAATTCCAATCATAGATCATGTGAGATAAGAGAACATAGAAAACCTCACGAGCTAACACATCCAAGACACATCTCATATTAAGAACCATGTCCCCATCACATGATTTTAAAACTGCATAATCCAATCGTAGTCACGTGATATGAAAATGAACGACAAAAGGTATTAAAATTTATTATATAATTCCCTCTAATGTGTATGTACCCAAGAATATAATGTTTTATTAGTTTACCTCGAAATGTGTTCAATACACTCTAGAGTAGCCTTTATGGTGCAAAAACCGTTCTTGAATATTATGTTCTCCATGAACCAACATTGAATCTTTAATATGGGAGTCGACACCACCAGGTCCTTTAGTTCTGATACTTTTCATGGAACCCGATGTACCATGGTCTCCCATTATCCATGTTCATAACTAAAAAATTGTAATCGAAACCAGTTAATTCAAACAGACCCTTTGATACTAGAAAGGCCCCCTTAAATCCATGATTTATTTTTTGACTATGTGGAACATTGTAGGATACTTCCATTACCAATTGATAACATGTACCCATAAAGTTCCCACATCCACTTAACTCAGATATTCAAAGGTTATTATATACACCATTCATAAAAAAAATATTCATACATATTTATATACTATCAATATTACACATTTGTGCATCCAACCCATTTTAAAATAAATATTATGACATCGTATACATGTATGTTTCCATTTGGGGGTATGTATCTTCTATGAAGACCTATTTTATAGGAGATAGTTACCCCTATCCCCTGTATATGAGTCGTATCTACATAGAGGGATCTCTTTAAAGTAGAAGATCACTGTATGATTCATGACCTTATAATATTCATAGGTAATCTACATAAAAACCAAATTTAATAGTAGAATTTACCTATTTTTAAAGAGGGATGAGTCATAAAAACTCTCAATTCATATTCATGATTCATATATATATACAAATTGCTTTCGAATGTGATAAATATGTACAAAAATGGACTCTAATATATGGCTTCTCATCAAAAAAATGTGAATTGAAGGATGATGCTTCCTGCATTTAATGCCCCTTACTAGTGCAAACTTCCATCAAGGATATCCCATGAAACATAAAATTAGTTCTCACATAATTACCAATTGATGTTAATATACATGAAAAACATTCGTACATCATGAATTTAAACTATATGAAAAACTTTTTTAACATGTGATGTTAATATATAGGGAAAAAACCCTTACAGAATGATGTTTAACTATAAGGATAATTTCTTTGATGCATGACATTATAAAATATGGTAGATGTTTCCCCAGGGCATGAAAATAAATCATGCAAAACATCAGTTATCAAAATTCCTTATTAGAGTACATTAATATCCTAAACTCATCTAAACAAATTATTGGGTTATTTTTTAAACTTTTAATCCCATCAATAATTAAATCACACTTCTTGTTTTGATCACCTTGGATTTCTACAAAACATTCAAGAGCCCTAGAAAATAGAATAAATCTATTTGTTTGAACTTGAAAGAGGTTGGTATACATAATGTATTTGACCTTAAATCCAAATACATCTTGGCCCAATATTAAGGTTTTTCTTATCCTTGTGATCCCTGACATTACTGTGGAAGAACTCAGTACCCTAGGGAGTTCTTGGTCATGCAAGACATGATTGTAAAATATAATTACTCATGATACATGAAACTTATGTCATTATTTATAAATTTTTTATATCCTCATCAAAAAATATAAGTGTTATCATGAACCTATGTATCCTTATCATACTACTGTGTAACATTCCCCTCATACTAGGTCCATGTACTTCGTAACTTTAAAAAACATAGAATTTTGTCATAACTGTATATCCATAAACATTATTCTTTGATGGTCTGAATTTCAAGGTCCTAAAATTTTGATGATATTGTCATAAAACTCTTCAGGATAAATACATGAAAATGGAGGATACTGAAAAATTCAAGCCTTTAATTGGTCAACTCTTCATCTTTATATTTTTGTAAAAAGATAGAGTGAAAATAAGTATTTAATAAAACTCATAGGGCCCACTTTGAAGCCCTAGTAAAAGCTGATCCACGATCTCTAGAGCCTTAGTTAAAGGAAAATGTTATAGTAATGATTTTAAAGTCTCCTCACCAGGTTAATGGACTAACTTAGTGGTTCAAAAAATTGTAGGGTTCTCGAAAAATTATTGAATTGTACATTTCCCCTAAGCCACCTTCTTGTATTTGATTTGTAATATTCCATAACAAGTTCTTCTAGTTGATACCCTTCATTTGGAACACCATGTTCCTTAGGCTTCCTTGCTCTTGGAACATCCAACAAATAAATTGGTAAAATGTTTTGGTTTTTTAAATGGACCCTTTGGTTCTAGGAAGACACCCATACATGAATTATTTTCCTAACCAGGGGGGACATTATACTATTCCTCCATTTCTAATGGTTTTCATGTACCCACCAGTTCCCACATTTAATTAACCTATATATTCGTAGAAAATTACTTACAATACCCATAACCAAAATATTCAACAGGAATTTAAATCTTAGATGTTATGACACCATGAATTACACCCTTTGTTAAAGAAGGAATGTGACACTCCATTCCCAAACCTATTCACATACCACACCACATGACACAAAATCACATAAGAATAAGGCTCGAGTTTGATAACTAAATACTAAACAACTCTATGGTCCTAGAACCCTCCTTGGATAGCATTTTCTCAACATCCAACTTCAACATATATATATTTAAAAATTCAAAAATATTTTATGGTCCATGGAAAAGAGCGGGGAATATTTTTAGTTGACCACGAACATAATCCATAAGGGAACATGCATAAGGGCTTCTAAAATACCAACTAGAGGCATCTATTCCTTGTAGGTATGGACCTCAATTCCTCATTATTTCTAGAGACACCGTGGTGGAACTCAGAACTATAGGGTGTTTTGGGTCATCTTTGGTATGTCTTCCACATTCCACATTCAGAAATTTTAACTTGTAGAATAGATAGTTAAACAGACCACATTCAGACTATTCAAGTGGTCTCAACATACCTCTCATGCGATCATGTCCTAGAAACATGAATTTAAACTAAAAATAATTTTATGGCCATAGAAGATGAAATTAAACTACCTAGAAGACATCCATACCACATAATGTTAAACTGAATGGGAAATGTTACTTCACAAATGGTTTACTACATAGGAGAAGATGGTCCAAAATGGTAGACCGTAAACTACAACACATTAATGGGAATAAATTTATGTCCTTAAGAAACAAATTCAAAGAGACAGAATTCTCTCCATTTTTAAAACCTATAAAAGAAACTAAGGAAAAAATCAGAGTCTCTATTCATTGGACATGCACTTTTTGTGACCTTGGTAATATTGAGAATTTTAAAAATGAGAAATGCCTCATTTTTTTGGTCAAAAACCCATAAAAGGGTGTCTTGTGTAAAAGTATAGTACAATCCCGCTAACTGTTATCCATACGAGTATTGGGAAAAAGATAGGGAAATTAAATGAATAAGATATAAATATTTTAGGGAATTTTATTTCTCCATATTAAATATCAAACTACACTTTCTAGGTCTATTGAAGTAGGAAAAAATTAGAGAGAATGTTTATTTCTCAATACTAACATGAGGGTACCTTATACTCTCATGGATTAAAATTACATGATACTTTCCATCCAACAATAAAAACAAAATTCATTAGAGTGTCCTAATTTTTGTGGCATAGAATGTGGCATAAGAGAAACATCCGTTAAATATCTCTACCAAATCATTTGTACCTACTCGGATTTCATCATAAAATGGTGATATTATCTTTCATATGTATAATAATGATCTACATAAGGACATTCATCATGGATTTCTTCATTTGTGAACCTATATTTTCAATGCATGATCTTGATCTACATAGGATTTTATCTCAGAACTACATATGAATCGATTCCCATTCCCTCAGGATACATAAGAATGTCCATGCCTCTTATGTTGGATCCAAACACAAGTACCATTACACTAAATCCATTTTCTATTATATAATTTATAAAAATTCCTATTTTAGTATGTCCATTCCGTAAATCATATCATACTGGTCAATATTAAATCCCTTTAGATGTTGAAATATCTAAAAGTGATATTCATTCACCATAGAATCATATTATTTTAATCTAAATACTAATAATTCATGGGGGGGGGGGGGGGAAGGATGACACCCATTATTGTGTCTCAAAAAAAATTTCATCAGAGAATTGTTGAAATTAATTTTATTTTTATTGGAAGTGGAATTATTGAAGAATAGTTGATGGTATTGTGTTAATTTTAATAAATAAAATACCTATATTTTTTCTACTATGTTTAGATAATTTTTAACTATGTATTTATGGGTTCCCATAGGCAAAATATTGGCCAACCAGGGTAAATAGTTAGCCAAGTCAACCAAGGGAGCATGAAATAGTCACAACAATTTCATCGAGGGAGAAAATATGCTAAAATTACCAGTGAAAAGGTTGTGAGTGAGCATAGATCTCGTGGTTATCACAAATGGTGCATGCAAGTGCACTTGGGATGGCTGTGAAATTAGAGGGCATGACTGTTGGGGGTGTGGGTGCATGTGTTTCTTACGCTGGTCCTACTTCTGGCATGAGAAATAGCTGACACACCCAACATTATTAAGCAGAGCTATATAACCCAGTCTATTGATGGGAGACATGAAAATAATTCAGCATTATTCTTCCATAAAAATTATATAGACAAAAATGTAGCCTCTTGATCAAGATGATCTCAAACATATGATCACCTCATCTAATTGTCTTTAAAATCTATCTTTCCTATCCCACTCTGAACACCAATTGATTGATGAAATGATACACACTCAATTCCTTCTTTAACCCAACATTCAACGACAACCATGAGAACCTTATTTAGTAATAAAATAGATATGAAAGTTATACGATCAATTTCATAGGTCAATGAATCCAACTTTGTTTCACATGAATTCATTTTTTAGAAGAGATATGATGTATCATATGAAGGCAGTATTTTGAACCCCATGGACCCCCCCAAGGTTTGTAATGCTAATGCGATCAAGGGGTGACACTAAAAAACTATTCTTACATAACCATGTCTTCTGATAATGACGAAAAAAATCCCCAATCATAAGATACTTCCACATTTAGAATTTTTTTCATTTAGTCATATGATAGAAATATTCTAGTGTCTATCCACTAGAATTCTATGAGATCATGTGGAATCGTTGAATTTGTCAAGCGAACCCCTTAGTGAATTATTAGTGATCCATCACATGAGAAGATAGTGATCATGTGATTCCATTAGAGTTGATCATGTGAATCCTTGGTTACAATCCGAAATTACACCATGTGAATCAATATAGAGACCTCATTATATTTTTCATAAGATTCTCTCTACCACCAAAAGGATGTCCACACGACACCCTCATTGTGAAAAGTGGTTGAATTCATAGTTGACCTCTATCTATAAAAATATTTCCTCCACATATAAAAAACAGACATGATAGGAGATGAAGAGAAGAGTAGTTGATGGAATATGTGAATGAGAGAAAAAAAAGAGTAATAATTGAATACCACCTTCTGAGAAATTATTTAGGTTATTAAGAAAACCCATTGTGTGATCCCGTGAAGATCACACGATGACATGATGAACTGAATACCATGCGATGCCACCATGTGAACCCCTGTTTATGTGAAATAGTCACATGATCATCTAATTCCTCACTAGTCTCATGAATACTCCTTGGAATCCCTCATACATGCCTTTTAAAATAACATGAATCCCTTACACAGGTTTGAAAAACCCCACACATAACACCTTATAGATTATTTGATATCATGATGATGTAAGAATCATGAGACACCTTCACGTAGGGCTATATTATGCTTTTAATGAACCAACCAAGCTTTTCCTCAAACTCGACACCAATCCCATTCTGTTACATACCTGAACGACATTCCTGATCCCCCTGATCTTGTGACAGAACCCGAGAATCAAAAAACACTACAGAGGGAATTATTTCAACCAAACTAATCAAACATTTAGAATATTTTTAATATAAAAAAGGAATATAGGATGATAAATATATATATATTCCATAACTATAAGAAAATAGTTGAAATAGAGAACTAAAAAAGTATCTGATACTCCAAAGGACATGTAAAAATAAAAAGGACACAAGAAAAATAGCCACTCCAAATAATGGTATTGATGGACTCCCAAATATCACCATTATATACCCAACCAATTAACATGAACCTCACAACAATACTATTGAAACTTTCCTTTCCTTTCCCCGAAATACAAACAAAGGTCTGCACACCACCAATGTGTTGCATAAGGTGTGAGATAATAGGCTCAGTAGGATCCCACCTAGATGTTCCATATCCAATTTCTATATAAAAATCCATGTACTCTCAGTTTAAATAAAACATGGAATGCTAAGATGTAAAAAAGTTTTGTATAAAACATGTTATAAATTTCCTTTTATCATAGTTCTAAAACAGAAGAAGGAATATCAATTTAAAAGAACATTTTCTATACCATTTTCCATAAGCATAAACATGCATATCAATGCAAACCCAGAAATCCAAATAAATACAAAACATAAGAAATGTTATCACAACACCAAGGAATACTAAAGGTCCAAGATGTGAACTACTCATACCAAAATAAATAATGGGCACAAATTCTTATCATTGAGAAACCAAAATTGGAAGAAGAGGAATAACCATGAGTAAACACCCCAAAAATGTCAACATCAGTATCCTATAAGAGTGGGCCTCAGAAACAGAGGAAAGAACCAAAATAACCTCTTTGATTATAAAAAAATAATGGATAATGGACTCAAGCTAAACCATCCACATATGTACCCACAATAACCCATGTTCCTTTTTTCAAAATTAATTTAAATTCATTAAAAACCATTCCAAAACAATATCAAACCCATTTCAGTGATTTGAAAATGACCACTTTTCATTCCATTTGTTAATAACGAGGGAAAAACTATTTTTCATTTAAAAATATTCTAACCACAAAAAATCATGCCAATATTTCAATATGAATCATTTCGTAATTCAAAACATTAAAATGCATTATCATAGGCTTGAGATGGAACCACCTACCTCAAAACTGAGGTTTCACATGTCTGCAATGAGATCCACCAACATTGAAACACAACAGTACCAAAAGAGACCCTAGAATCCAATGCATACACCATATGATTGATTTAATTTTAAAGAAAAATGGTCAGAGAAGAGAGGAAACCCACTAACCTCAAAGACGAATGTCCACTGCTCTATGAAAAGTGGAAGAAAATTCATGTACAATGAGATCAAACCATAGATCGTGGAAGAAACCAATAAAATAAATAACCTTAGTTCAAAAAATCTAATGAAGCCACCCAACATCGATACTATGATCAAAGGAAATGAAGGAATGTAAAGGTTACTCAATTAGACATTCACACCGCAACTGAAATAGAAATTGAGTGTTGAAAAAATCGATCTAGAAGGGGTTGAGTCTTTCAAAAACACACTGAAATAGATTTAGGTAGAAACCCACGAAGAACCAGAGAATGTATTGAAACAAAATAGCCACACATTATTTCTCAAAATTTTATGCGGGCCATTACATGGCGTGTAACCTAGTTACATGATATGTGACCACCATGATCCAAACAAGCTAAAAAACCCATCTCTTAGGAAGAAAAAATGACCTTTTAACAAGTCATATCATTTATTTCATAGTCACATCATGTAAAATTTCAAATCATGAATCCTTATTTCACAAAAAACCACTAGAAACCATAAAATGTTGTGTAACATAGTTTGGAAGTGTGTAACGACTCTGCTGCCCGTAGAAACATATAGTTATTAGTGAAAGTCCAAAAAATATTTCACTTAACTATTATATGTATCCTTCAAATCTCAAAGGAGGATAAAACACGGTGAGGTTAAGGGAGTACCTGATAAAATAGTAATGATTTGTTATAAAATCACCATCATAAAGACATTACATCCTTGATAAGTCTTATTAAAGATGTATTCCCCCGAAAGCGATGGAGCCACTTCTCCCTCATCAATGATTCTCATTCCCATGTCTCAAAAAATATACTCTTTGATTCCATAGAACTCTTACTAGAAAAATAAACTTCCCATAAATGACTTTCAATTGAGAGTCGATGATCTCAACTAGTTTCCCCAGAACAAAAACATCTAGCACCATATAATTTTATTCCAAACAACAAATGTGTGAGGGATCATGACGATTCTTCTTGATATGAGATATAAGATAAACATCATGAATACCAATAAATTGAACCGAAAATGATAATTGATATGAAAATTGCTTGAGCCACTCTATGACCTCAAGAAATCCAACATATCTAGGATCATTATTTCCATGCATTCCAAGAATTCAACGACCTAACCAATGAGAAACCATAAAGATAACCCAATCCCCTACCGAAAACTCCCAAGTTCCACAACGCTGACCCTCATACAATTTTTTTCAACTCTAGGTTGTAACTAGATGTTGATGTAAATCCTAAATCTTCACGGATGTTTCTAGAACCAAACATGGTAAAAAAAATGTTACTTCTCCCAACTAATACCAAAAAAGGTAATCTACATGGGAAACTCTACAACGCCTCAAATGGTTTCATTCATACCAACGACAGATAACTATTGTTTTAAGAAAACTCAACATATCCTAGATGGTTCTCCCATGTTTCTACAAAATCTGAGATACATGTATGGAGAATATCATCTATAATCTAAATAACACGCTCCATTTGTCCATCTGACTATGGATTGTAAGATGTGCTCAACTTGACCTGAGTTCCTATCACCGCTTAGAGACACCTCAAGAATGAAGAGGTAATCATAGGATCCCTATATGAAACAATTGATGATGGGTTCTCAAGTATCCTCACAATATCCTTCACATATATCTTACCCAGATCAACAACCTTATTTGTATCCTGGATCATAATAAAATGAGAGGACCTTTTTAGCCAATCATAAAAAACAACTGAAATATAGTTCATCCCTCACAGAGTCAGTGGTAATAAAAAAAATACATATATACCCTATCCCATTTCCAAATCGGCACCTGAAGAGAACAAAGCAACCTAGAAGGTTTCTAGTGCACTACCTTTATCCGTGGGTAGTTGTAATAGTGAGATACAACCTCTGTGATGTCATGCTTCTAAACTATACCCCAGAATCACCATCTCATGTCACAATACATCTTCATAGTTCTTTTTTGAATGGATCATTAAGAGATATTACTATTAAACAAGTCTATATTCCTCATAGATGGTGGGAGGAAAATATTTTTCCTGATATGAAGCATACCATCCAAAGAAATAGACCACCCCAAAGAAGTCTCCTCACTATAAAGGATTTCTCTAGTATTCTCGAAAATCATCATCCTGATACTGAATCTAAAAAATAGAACCTAGGGGAGATTTTGATATTGAAAATGGACTGGAATAATTTCTGAAACATCCTCATGATCATCTTGGTGAAACTGAGGGAAAATCCCCATATGTATCAAGTCCTCCATTGATCATTGAACAACTTGTGATGGTGCTTTCCTGCTAAGAGTGATTGAAAACAATTCCCCTTCCTGGGGTGTAGATGATATTAATGTCATATGTGTGAAGGTATTAAAACCATAGCCTATATTTGAGATTAATTTCCTTTTTAGAAAAGATATAACTCATAATATTTTTATCAGAGAAGACCGCGAACCTTTACCCAAAAAATATAGTTTCAGCAACACTTAAGAACATGCATGATTAAAAAAACACTAAACAATGAGTGGGGTAATTCTTTTCATGTGGTTGAAATTGGCGAGAGTTTTAAGCTACCACATGGTCATCCTGCATAAGAACAGATCCCAAACCTACATCAGAAGCATTGAAAAACAACACACACCCCATACCGGGCTCATGTAAGATAATAATGGGAGATAACGTCAGGAGTGATTTTTTTTATTAAAATAACTATAAAAACATTCATCCCAGGTGAATTTCACCTCTTTTTGGGAATTATATGTCATATTTGGTGCCATCTTAGATAAGTCCTTAACAAACTGTTGGTTGTACCCAAAAAGGCCCTGGAAGATTCATATCTTAATGATATTATGAGGATCATTCCATGAAAAAAACATTACCTTCTCTGGATCAATTGATAAATGATGCTCAGAAATTCTTTGCCCCAAGAACTTCACTTCAACAATCCAGAGACTGCATTTATAAATATTTCAATTAAAATACTAACATATTAAAATTTACATACCCAAACTCAGATAGTTCTCATACTCACTCTCATATTTCGAATAAAAAAAATATAATCGTAGAACACTACCATTAAAGTGTAATGATATTGATCGAATTTCTGATTAATAAAATCCATAAAACTACATGAGCATTAGTCAGATGAAAAGGCATTGCAAGATATTCATAATGACCATATCTTCTCTTAAAGGATGTCTTCGGTATATTAGACGCTGTATTTATGTCTTTATGATAACCCAACTGAAGATCGATTTTGTAAACCACTTTTCCCCCATTAACTAATCAAAAAAATCATCCACATAAGAAAAATGGTATTTTTTCTTAATCATTACACATGAAACATTTGATAGTCTACTAATAAAAGAAGAGAAATTTCTTGTTTCTTGGAAAATAGAACATGATCTGCCCAAGGAAAAATGTTAGGGACAATGAAACCTTTTTCTTATAGGTCTTCTAACTAAATCATGATCTTTTTCAGTTCCACTAGTGACACACTATAAAACGTTATCGATATGGTCTTTATACCTTGCACCATATCTATCAAAAACTCTACCTCTTTCTCAGAAGTAATAATGGAGAAATAATCTGGGAAAATTTGAGGAATGTCTTGGACAACAATGAGAATATCATCAATAGAAGAAACATAATCAGGATCAAAATAAATAGAATCCAAAGAACTTCTGAGCTCTGGTTACGAAGGTCTTTCACAACCTTAACTTGTGTCCCACTCCCCCTAAGAAACATGTGACATCCATTCATAATCTTGAAATAAAACACATATATAATAATAATATACATAATCTTGATGAATGATAAGCAAATCCATACTTATGATGACGTCAAATGGAACCAGATAAAGAATTAGAAAATCCTAAACAAACTTTGTATTAGCTATCGTTGACCAATAGTATGGACACTTTAACCCCTACACTTTCCTCTTACTAAGAGGCATTTATAACACTATTTTATAGGTTATAATTCCCATTGGATTTTAATGAACATAAAAAAATATAGAGATATAAACTAGTGGGAGGAAACAATATCAAATAATGAAATTTCAACTCAAGATGAAATAAGGATAGTACCTCTCACTATTGCCGGACCTGATACAACTTATACTGAACACTAATCTATTTAATTTAAATGATTCACTCTTGAGGATTGTGGCTAGAGACCTCTAATCTTTGATGCTTATGAATAGACTATGGTAGCCTTTGGAGATGACAAACCCTGACAATATTGAGGCACAATCATATCCTGATAGAAACTCCGTATGTGAAAAACACACCCATAACTGTTTCAAATCTTCATAGGCATAAGAAAAGAACATATATAGTTTTTTCACATTCTACACTTATAGAAAGATATAACAACATTACTAACTATAATAGATGGTGTAGAGGAGTATCTCTACTATAAACCACCACCATTACTCCTATAATGATTTTTCCACATCCTCTTCTTCCCTTGTTCGCCACTGAAGCTACCACCCGATGGAAGAGAAGAGGTGGAAAATCCATCTTTGCTTACCATATTCATCTTTCGATCATAGCTTTATCTACCAACTACACATTGGAAGAAATTTTTAACATAAAAACCAGTTATCTAATATCCTGTTTCCAAACCTATAAGTATGTCTGTTCCTTCAGAAGGTCATCATTCTCTATATACAAGAAAAATTGAAACGATCAACAAAATGGTTGGTGTATGTCCACACCGAACACTCTCCCTATCACAAAGATAACAACTTTAGAGATTCATCCTAAATTAGTTAAATTAGAAAAAAAATACTGAAAGAATAGTGTTTTGAAACCCTTCCAATATAATTCTGTGTGTCTGTCTTCTTGTACCATAGAATCCCACCATCGCTCGCCAGACCCCACGAGTCTGAATGCTAGACACATTTCTCTGATGTTCATAGCTATGAAAAAAAATTCCAATATTTGAGCAATCTTATCAAAACATTCCTCTAATTATCGAGGGTCCATAGTTCCATTAAAGGATGGTGGTTTCTCCTGAAATATCCCCTGTGACCGATATCTCCCACCTACAACTCTAAGAAGTACCTCATCCATTGCGCTCTACACTTGTGGAACATCATGATCCACATAACAAACTTCATGCATGATAGTCTTGATGAGATTCTTGACCTATAGGTGGGTTCCCTTAAAGAACAAAAACTACACCATCCTAAGGATTTCATGGAAGACTTATTGAATGCATTCCAATACACACTAAACCATAAGAACGATTAATAAATAAAAGAAATATTAGTTCAAACTAGAGACCCCATAAGAAAAAATTGATATTTTTAAAACAAAATCCAATACTAGAGACACACATACCAACATCCAATGGAAAATTGGGCCTCATTATGGCAAGAGATGGCTAGACACTTTTTGCAAGGTACCTCTCAATTCTGAAAATCCTACCTCTAGTCTGACAGACAACCCCAAACATGGAGTCTTGAGGATAGACCTCCTCTGATACCAAATTGTAATGAACTGACCCATTTTTTCCTCAAACCTAGTTCCTGGCCTTTTTGTTTCATACTAGAAAGGTATTCCTTATACTTATGGGGTGTCCACAGGCACCTGGGCATCAAATAACACAACAGATAGAATGATTTCATCAATCCAGATCAAAAAAAATTATATATGTTCTAAAAAACGAAAAAATTGAAGATGAACAAGATATATATGCAATAAATGCCTGAAAATAGGGGAAACAATCATCGGTAGAAGTATCTAAAACTCCAATGGGAATGTCCAACTGCAAAGGACCAAAGCTAAATAGCTACTCCAAACAATGGTATGGAAACATTCCCACAATCTCACCACATGCTAACAGACTAGCTGACCCAAACCTCACTGCCTTACAATAATGCCATGCCCTTCCCTACACTGGAAGAAAAATAATGGACTAAAAACCACTGATGAGGTGTGTAGGGTGTGAGCTAATAGGCCCAGTATGGTCTTATCCAGATTTTCCATAACTAGTCCCTGTATAAACATCATTGTATCCTCATTTGAAATAAAACATATAATGATAAGATGTAATGAAGTTTTATGGAAAACAGGGTGGTAATTCCCCATTTTCACAGTTCTAAAACAGAAATAAGTATATATATTTCAATGAACATTTTCCATATCAATTTCCCACAACAATAAACATGCATATCAAGGCTAACTCAAAAATCTTACATAATAAAAAACAGAATAACTTGTATCACAACACCAATGAATACAATAGGTATTGGACACATACTAATTATAGAAAGATCAATCAAGTTCACAAATTCCAATCCTAGAACGATGATCCTTGGAAGAACGGAAATACCCCATGAGTAAACCCCTAAAAATGACAATATCAGTCTCCTAGAATAGCATACCATGGAAACCGAGGAAATTCCAAAAACAATCTACCGTAATAATCACAAAAAATGAATGATGGACTCAACCTAACCCTTCCACCCAAGTAACCAAGGTAACACATGTGGTCTTTTTCACAATTTACCTCAATGATTTTAAATAAATTTTGTAACCATATCAAAACCATTTCAATGTTTTTAAAATACCCATTTTTCATTAAATTTGACAACAACTAAGGAAAACCCATTTTTTCATTGAAAAATCTTTTCAAAAAACACAAAAGAAATAATTCCAATATTTCAATATGAATCAGTTTAAAAAGAAAAAAGAATGATCAATTATGATAGGCTAGATATGAAACCACCTAACTCAACACTTGGGTCACACACACCCACAACGTGATCAACCATAAAAAAACCAACCACACCAATAGAGACCACATAATTCAATCCATTAACCTAAGTATTGATTTAATTCTAAAAAAGGACGCTAGCAGAGAGGAAACCCACATACCTAAAATATGAATGCCCTCCACACTACAACCAATGAAAGAAAATTCCTCTATAATAAGATCAGACAATAGATATAGGAAAACACCAAGAAGGATAACCAACCTTAGAACCACAATTCAAAAGATTCCTTAAAAAGTTATTCCATGATAAAAGGAAATAATTGAATATAAAGGATTCTCACCTAGATAGACACACCACAACTGCAATAGAGATCAAGTGTTGAACAGATCAATCTTGAAGGGGTGGTGTTTCTAAAAAAAAACTAGAACCACCTTATGTTGAGATCCATGAAGAACCGGTGAAGGTACTAAAACAAAAAATATGCACACTGTTTTTAAAAAATGTATTCTTTCTGTTACACAACATGTATCCATGTTTTAAGATGTCTAACCCCTGTGATCCTCATATGCTGAAAAATCCATCACCATAGATAATAAAATTTAACTTTTAATAACTAACATCTTGTAAGTCACGGTCAGGACGTGTAACCTTTCATAGCATGAAGTCACCATTCACGACATACATATTGAAACCATTACATGACATTTATCATAGTTACATGGAATTTAACTACTCTATAGCCTACAGAAATGAATATTTATTACTAAAAGTCCAATAATTATCTGACTTCACCATTATAGGTATCTTCACAATCTCAAAGGAGTGGGAAAACCATGGTGAGTCTAATAGCTTACCTGATAAAATGGTAATGGTATATTACAATGCAGTATAAAAATAAGGCTCAAATGTTAATTTCCATACCACGTAGAATCAATTTGAAAAACCCTAAATCTTTTGAATTCTCAATTCATCCATGCATTGTAGGCCCTTAGTTATTTAGGACACACTTGCTGATGTCTGAAGACATACTCCCATTATCATGCATATAAACTTGTGGGGATGCACCCTCCTTTTCCATATAAAAAACATTGATATATGGCCATGATGTGATATCTTGTTCATGTAATCCTCCTATAATGAAAAATATTGTCCACGTGTCCTGGAGGCATGATCCATCTAGACATGCGACTACAACACTTGGCAATGTGGGCGATCCTAGACATGTTCGTGATACCAAACTAAATAACTATATTTTGATCACATAACAATAATAATCCTCATTAATCTAATGATTTCTATTATGTTTCCTTGTATGTATTAGTTTGTTCATGATATAGTCCAGGGAAAAGACACTTTGATCAGGTGATAATACTTGGAAATGTCAATGTGATCATGTTACATGTCTTGGAAAGGTCACTCTGATCACATGACATGCCTGGGGGAGGCCAGGTTGCTCATGAGACATCTTATGGACAAGTTATGTTGATCATACATAGAAATTCTAGACAAGCTAGTTGACCGTTTGGAAGGAACTAGACATGTCCACTTTGATCATATAAAAACATCATCTACAAGTCACTATAATATTGTGAAGATTCCTTAGAAAAGTTATTTGATCATGGGAAATGTATTGGATATGTATTCTATGATCATACAAATATGTCCTAGAAAATATATTTGATCATGTGAAATGTTCTAGATATATCCTCTTTGATCATAAAACGTATCATTAGCATATCCGATGGAAACCCTTGCATGTCTCTACCACGTATGACCAACACCCAAACCATATTAGATATACAATCAAGACATGTTGGGCCGACAATCAAGGAATTTCAGAAAGAAACCCTAGGACATGTAAACCTTATCCAGTAGACCCACTCTGACACACACTATTTGAACTATTAGTCAAGAAACTTCGGCTAAATACCATGTTTATAAGTGGATTTCCCTTAATTAGTTTATATTACATTCTCTTAAAACACTATTTGTGTCGTTCCCTTGGATTGTACCTCAATGTAATGATACGAAAATTTAACATAAATTGCATGGTTTCTATATCTCTTTATCTGTTAGTGGTTGAAAAAATAATATAAAACATGGGAATCCATCGTGGTGTATTACCCTATATTTTTGAAGCCTTAGTGATGAAAATATTGTATCTTTGTGTAATAATGCACCGCAACCAATTAACGGGTTAGCGCGTAAATGAACTATGAGGATTCTAATTCCTATCAAAGAAAGATACATAGGATGCCTTCCAAATTCCTGAGCTCCAATATGAATCCACCCTAGTGTTCGTCCATTAGTATCCCAAATATTATTGAGACATGGGACTAAATTCTCCCATATTTACACCATCATTCCTCATCTATCATTTAATAATATTTCAGATTTTATACAACCACCCCTATATGTGTAATCCCCAACCATTCCCTCAAGTACCTTAAACCCATCAGTGAGTTAGGGATAGACTAAAATACTAGGAACATGATTTCTATTATAAAAATGATATATATGAAAAATTCATATGGAATGTGCTCCATACCATATTTTCCATGTGACTGGAAATGAAACCTCTCAATATGAAGCTTTAATGTGTTTGCCCCATACAAATTCACTCTCACGAAACATGCCCAATCATCTGCTATATATTTCTTCTCACATTGAGCATGACTCTTATGGGCATAGAGACTAGTGATGATTATACCAATAGTATGGTGATTATTACCCCTTTGTGGAACCATCATTGGGATGTATGGTTGAAAACATCTCATCTTCAATCAAAGGCACATATCCTCTTTGAGGTAGTTTATGGAATCTTTATGCACATAATTCTTGCTCAAGGCATTTGGTGTCACATCATTTTTAATGAAAACACCAATAAATGGACTATGTGGACCATGAATCATATATTAATAGGATACTTAGGACACCTCCTAGAGTCCTTATCATAAAATTTATGTCATTTCCACATGAAATTAAACTACATGGTATAGTGCATTCATATGACAATAAACTATGTCAAAAAAAACTACGTGGGATTTCATTTTTTTCATATGATTCATATGATAAATCATAGAGTTTGAATCCCAAATAAAAGACACAAACCACCTAATTTGGTGGAAATAAAATCCATACCGCATGAACATGACTATAAACTGAAGCATCATAATTAAATGGAGAATGATAGAGAATCAGTGCCACATATAGTTGTGCATGTAAACACATGGTCTTAATCAAACCATTGATACTTAGGTAAAATGTACTATATAGTGCTATAGGAAGGAATTGAAAAAGACAACATAAATATATAATAGAGTCCTATAATAGGTAATAATAATTCCCCCCAAAATGGTGTGATGTGCTTGTCCTCCCATCCTCTTGACCAATATGAACTTCTAGTTGACGTTGGGTCTAGAACCCCGAATGACTGCTTTCCTTTGGAATTTTTTTTACCTATTTAAAAATGTGTTAATCATTAGGAGTTTACATCGAATATAAAAATATCAATCATGGAGAAAATTATTACACAACACCCTCAATCAACCACTACCAATCATTGAGCTAAAATAACTCAAAAATTCTTTGGAAACAATGTATTAATTGAAACTATATTTTTCCAAAAAAAATAAATTTTTTATTTATTTTTATCAAAATATATTCTTCATAATATCATATATGAATTTAATAATGAAAAGGGAAATATATAATCATTATATTTTTCAATAAAAAATATATAAATTCGTACTACTAGGGTCTATATACATAACCCCTTATGACTCTAGCATACTCTCAATTGATAAGGAGTGTGATGGTAGAGATCTATGAGGGTTGTTCAATGAACATAGTTTTGGCCATGATTTAGAAAATATTTAAATTACCACATAAATAGTTTTTCTCGTGCTTTAGTTTATGAATTATATATTGTTCATGGCCAAAAAAATCCCAATGATACTATATCCGTTGGAATATCTCTTAAATGGGCCTCATAGGCTACAATCATATTAATCAAGGCCATCACTCCTTCACTCTATGAAATTATACCTTATCTAATCCCTAAATATATACTTATCTAATAGGTCATTGTATAATCATTATCATATGAACAATTAAGAATCTTAATGGTCATTTATATAAGATAGTCAATATTTTATACTAAGTCCAAAATAAAAATACTAGTACTTTAATTTTCTATAACCATAATGAATTTACTCAATAAAAATAGAATTTCATTTATAAAATTTCAGTTCCTTACAAAGTACTAGAACACATCATATGGGGGAGTTTTCATAGTAACTATGTCATCACTGCATATGAGGTAATTTTCTTAATATGTATATGAAAACCACCTATGAGGACCCTTTCATAATAAATATCTCAACACCACATACGAGGGTGTTTTCCATTATCTTGTAATACCGAAATTTATGCAACACTATTTTATTTCACTTCAAAAGTTCACTTAACCCATCCTGAACCATTTTTACCATTTAACATTATCGAGGAAATGTTATAAAAAGCGATTTAAATTTTCCATTTATGAACTCATCATTGTTTAATATTTTTACATCAATCCTATTTTCCATATTAACATCTACAATTTGACCTTATGATTTCACTTCAGTTCACAAGTCATCACACCATTACACATGTAATCCATTTCATGAACCCTTGTTTAATAATTTACTATATCAATATAAAATCATAATATCACAATCTTATTTCATATATAGAAATTATAGTTTCTCATTACATTTATCCAAATTGGTGTTCAAAAAATAATATAAAGAATATTTCATTAATTTCCCTTTCAAATGGAATAATAGAAAATTTATGGAACTTTCATCATTTACCATTTACCATTTCCCATCATAAATTCTTATAAATTCAAAGACCCTTTTTCCCTTTATAATTCCCCATTTCACCTTTATCACAAACCAATCAATTTATTATTGACATTTATGTTCATACGGTCTATTTCACTTGTAATTCATAAAAGTAGGATCACCTGTCATAACGATAACTAACATTTCAACTTTCGGTATAAATACATGTCATGTTCCATTATTAAAATTAATTTATATTTGTGGGTTACACACCATACAACAACATTACCACAACACTCATGCACTACAAAAGACTATAGGAATGACTTAGGGACCCCTTACCTAATATTAATAGACATCCAACAATCCAATAACTTCTTTTATCTTGAGTAAATAATGTAGAAATTAGGAACACATAATAAGACCCATGAAATATTGAAGAACACACGTAAACATTGATAAACTACACAACAATTAAAGAATCCCTGAAAATTTGAATAAAAAATGTTATCCTTACATGAATATTCCAAATTCACATGATGATGGGTGAATAAATATGTAAATAAGGAATAAACCATCATTATGGGGGAGATGAGCCATAAATAAGGGCCTCTATCAAATGCTACTATAAAAGGATATACCTACACACATTTTAAATCACCCTCATAATTAATAGTAAAATAAAAAATAAAAAATTTGTATATGGGGTTTCACATCATAAACTAAGGTGTCACACCATTAATATTTTAGGTAAGGGGATCCTCTCATCCACTTACTTGGTTTATGGTGTGAAACAATTCTTTACAATATAAACATAATACATCCTATAGAATTTATAAAACATATCAAACTCCTACAAACCAAAGTCATTCAAATCCACTCTAGAAATTTGAGACCTTCTATATTATACAAAATAGACTCAACTTAGAAATTTTTTAAAGGTTCCATACATTATAAATTTTATGTAATTTACAACCTCCCCGCCTTAAAGTAGTATATCCATGAGCTTCTATACCTAACAACATTGGACCCTACCTTTAAACAACATTGATCATTGAGCATGTACAACTGACCCCCGCACTCATGCATCCAAATGGTTATATCTAAGATGTCATTTCTCATGCAATAAAGGAACCATATCATAATTGAACGCCTCTATGAGTTCAAATTTATTATATAAATAGTATGATACTAAATCTATGTGTCATCTTAAAGATAATTCTTCCACAAATGATCATAGACAAAGGGTACCACTCATACCCACAAGCCATGACATCCACAACATTTTCATCTTTTGAAATCATGACACATAAATTGCTCTTGAATATGGTTTGTCAAATAATTCTACACATTAATCATTTGATAACTAGGTTTTCACCAATTAAACAAGTAATGAGAGATGTTAAAACCATGAACCAAGTCATTAAATTGAGTTTCATTCCAATATTCATGTGATAAAACATGTTTTTGCCACAAAAAATATCCACCGAAAGTACTAACATCAATTAAAAGATTAAATTTGACCTCTTCCTACTCCAATCAAACAACATTCATTTCTGGATGAACTTAATATTCTATAAATTCAACTATAATGGAATCTTCCCTAACATCCCTAATTCACCAACCATATAGTGGCCATTGTTAGTCCAAAATATTCATCCATACTATATATATAGCCCAAAATAACACCATCCTAGACACAATTATGTTTTTTATTTCAACTTACAACCCCACAATTGAGGTTCCGTAGACCCACACTCCTGAGACCCACAACATAAACATATAATTTACATATTATCTTTGATACCAACTATAATAAACTATATATCAGTAGCATTAATTACAAAATCAATAAAAATTATTTTATCTTATATATAAAAATGATCCTTTTAGGTTTAAAACATTATAGAGTTACGTCACATCATTAAAAAATAATGGATTTCTTAAGACAATTATTCCCCCGTGATACTGGGAACTAGTTATAAGGCCCCAGCCTTAAACCTTACTTAATCTTGAGTTATTACAAGATTACACATTGAGGATCTTTTCGGGTTTAGAGTTTTAGAGAATTAGATCATAAAACTTTCATTACATTCCACATATAAACAAAGTGGTTACATAAAGATAGTATTCTTCATTCCCATCAATGGAACACACATTTAAAATAAAACATGGATTAATTCTTGACACATCCTTGACTCTATCATCTTATCATGTACCTTTCCCTTGACCTGTGAAAAACATTTCAAAAACTTGGGATGAGCATAAAAACTCAGTATGGGTTATAAAAAAAACATGGAAAGGAAACATGAGTTCATATATAAATAAGAATGAAATCATACTTTACCCATAAAACATAGGCACTTTAACATACCTCATAAAATCATGAATAAATCATAGAAATCATAAGACATAAAGGTAACTTGAGGCATTCATAACATTCTTACGTAGGGAGTAACCCTCTTGGTTACGTTTGGAATACCCATCACAGTATATTCCCTAAAATCTCTTCAGAGAAACCTTAACGTTTCACTCCTTCGCGTTACCCAATGCATTGGAGAGCTATAACGGGCTCACCCGCCCTTAGTTTATCACGGAACCACCCGTCTTCATAATAATGCCCAAGAACCATAACATAATCATATCACATAAAACATGCATAAAGGAAACATAACATTTCCAAATTTCAATCACGAGATATCAATACAACACATTGATATAATAAAAACATTATGAAAACCATTTTCAATACCAAAGTAAAACATGGTATTTATTTTTCTTTTAAAAAAGAAGGTATGGCTTGTAGAGGAAGCTGAAACTCAAATAACGGTTACGACGGCGGAGAAGTCGTTGTCGCCGCATACGTACGACAAAAACCTTCCCTTTTGTCGTTTAGTAAACGCTTCGTATAAAAAAGATTCCTTTTGAATAAACGTGAAAGTCAAAGGGGTTTATACACCGTATACAAGAAAGTTGTGTATAAAACAAAATATGCCTCAATGAAAGGAGATTGAGACGAAGTCCCATACAAAGATAATTTTTAAAATAAAATAGATACATTATGTGTATTCACTATAAGTACACATAAATAAAGTACAAATACAAGATACGACATAATAATATAATGACATAATTTGAAAGTAGGAGATTAACCCAAAGAATGGAAATTGGGTTAAGAAGTTCCCATACCTCGTATCCGACTTGACCCGACCGTTTTTTAAACTCCTGAATAATAAACTTGAGTTAATCTCTACTTGCTTATGAATCTTTTTCAAGTTCATTATTCCTTTTATACCATGTTATGAACATCATGTAATCATTTAAGTTAATAATGTTCATTTTGTCGGTATTTGGTTCTTAAGTCAAAAATAGACTTCTTACACTTACATGTTGTTAATTTGGTCAATGTTTCATTATATCCAGAATGGTATTCATGATGTAGATATCATATATGTCATATATATACAGTACATACATGTATTTAAAATATTACATAATCATTTAGAGGTAAGAAATGAAATGCACCGTTCATGGAGACGGTAAGCCGTACGTACGCATGAACGCTACTTTCATTTCTTTGTCATATTAATGGAATTAAAACTAAATGAGACTTATGTATATTTTAATTCCAGAATTATATTCATCATTTAGATATATCATTAATTATATATATCCATTATATACATGTACTTTTAATAGTACATTACATTTGGGGATAAGAAATGAAATGCACCGTTCATGGAGACGGTAGTCCGTACGTACGAATGAACGCTACTTTCATTTCTATCTCATACTTTAATGGAAATAAATGATAATGATATATATAGGTATATTATAATTCCAGTATAACATCATATATAATAACTTTAAATCCATCCTTTACACGTCCCACATATGGCATTAACGAATCACATCACTTTGAGGGGGCGGTAGTCCGCACTTCCTTAAATGAAGATATCGTGTTTTACCCATAATGGAAACCATAAAGGTAAGACACAAATGAAAAATACAGAAGCATAAGTAAAACATAAACATATTACATATCATATATAAAAATAGTGACATCATAATGGCCACCTTTGAAGGTGTTAAATGAGTATTGAACAATCATCGTTTCGGGAGGCAGAATTTCGCCATCCACGGAAACCGTATGTTCTTTAACCATTTGATGTATTTGTGTGAGAGTGTAGATCAAATAAATCTTATAACAACATCCTAGTATATTGAAGATACTGGTGTTGTTACAAAAGAAGTAAATAAAAAGATTTTAGGGGGTTGGAGAAGCAAAATAAAACAAAAGAACATGAGAGAATGAATTACCTTTAAAAAGTGTAACTCCTTTTGAGTTGAGCCTAAAGGCTTCCTTTGAAAGGATTCTGCCCAAAGGGAATCCTCTAGGATGAGGAGAGGGATGTGGAGAGAGCAAATGGGCAGGGGTTGGCCGAGCCAATGGCTTGAAGAGTGTGTGAAATGAGGTAGAGGTGGGGGCCTTTTATAAGAGGAGAGGAGGGGCACTTTTGGAAAGTAAAGGAACATTACATTATTTGAAAATGTGTTTCGGTTTTAAAAGGTCCCACATTGATATAATTCGTGGATACGGTGATAAGGCATCGAAATCCATTCATCCAATTGGTTTTTGACATGTGTAGTTCATAGATTTTACATTATCTTTCTATTTTATTTAAATCGTCAAATAATGATGTCATCGCTGCATCATTATTATGTCATAAATAATTAAATTTATTTAATGTCTAAAAATTATAAAAAAATTACTATGATGTAGGAAATCTTTTTAGATTTCCATTGAATATTTATAATCAAAATTTGGACTTGTATAACCCCACTTAAAAATTGTTTTCGCAAAACATATTATGTTTGTGTCATTTTCACTTTAACATTTAATAAAAAGTAATTTTTGTCATTTCCCAACAAAAGTGGATCCATGGGGTCCCCAAGTTGACCCATGGCTTGTCTTGGTCGGCCATGACACAACCAATAAGGTTGGGACATGTGTCTAGGTCATTTTATATTATTAAAGCATTATTTATTCCTTAAACTACACTAATTACCACTAATCGCGATTAAAAACATAATAAGTTACTATTCACCAAAAAATTATTTTAATCTCATTGAACCACATTTTACTTCTTAATGACAACCATGTATGTCGGATTTTCAAAATTCAGTACACATTAGTGGTAAACTTTCATTTAACTGAAAAATCAGTTTGCTTGATTACCACTTAGTGGTTTCACTATTCATCAAAAATTGAAGTTTTTCAGAAAATTACCAAAAATTCACCCTAAGCTATATTTGATATTCCGAATTCAAAAATGAAGTCCATTTCACAAAATTAAAATCATATAAGTCACATTAATTAATTTAATAATTAATTCCCGCTGTCAGAGCAAATAGCGTGTTTTTACAAAACAATAAGTATCAAAAGATTGACACCAGTTTAAGTCTAATTTCAAATCGAAATTGATTCCAATGACCACCATTGGATAAAATGGTAAAAATATATTCTAATTTCACTTTAAAACCAATTCAAAAGATAATCTAATCATATAAATAAATTAGATCAAAAAGAGGTTTTGAATTAAAATGCAACATTTTACACTATTCATAAAAAAATGAACTTTATCAGAAAGGTACCAAAAATTACACAAAGTAAAATTTGATGTCCCGATTCATAATAAAAGTTTTATTTGGTCCAAAAGAATGTATAAGAGTGATCAAAACTATATTTAATGACGGTTCACCATTAAAAGGTGATAAGTGAACCTTTAGTGAAAATTAGAGTATAAAAGCCTAAAATTGAACTCTTTCCGTATTTTAAGCCTTTATCTTTTATTGGGTAAATGTAAAAACATCTAAAAACATATCTATTCATATTTTAGTTATTTCTATTCATTCCCGCCAGTACAACGGCTACTTGTTAACTAACATAATATTATTATAT
This sequence comes from Viscum album, assembly GCA_963277665.1. NCBI lineage: Eukaryota > Viridiplantae > Streptophyta > Magnoliopsida > Santalales > Viscaceae > Viscum > Viscum album. The sequence continues at coordinate 792,530,681 of OY728126.1, read as the reverse complement.
TACTAGTGTGCTACGTAAGTTTCAAAGAAACTCATCGTTGCGTATCGGGTACGCTATCGAACATAGCAACCCCTTTTAATTAAAATTCATATTTAATTCTCAAATATTAATAAATATGAAAATTATTTATTCTTTAATTACCTGGGATGTTACATCCTTCCCCCCTTTTGGGAATTGCGTCCTCGCAATTTTATTCACTTATCAAAATAAGTGGGGGGTATTTATCCCTCATAGCATTTTTAGATTCCCACGTTGCCTCTTCAATCACATGGTTTTTCCAAAAAACCTTTACCTGATGAATCACCTTATTCCGTAACACTTGCTCCTTATGGTAAAGAATCTGGACCGGTTGTTCCTCATAAGATAGGTTCTCTTCCAGCTGAACTACCTCTGGACTCAAAACATGAGATGGATCTGGCATATACTTTCTCAACATCGAAACGTGAAAAACATTGTGTACCTGAGATAAACTCGGAGGTAAAGCCACTCGGTATGCAACTGATCCAACTCTCTCCAGAATTTCGTATGGTCCAACAAACCTTGGACTCAACTGTCCTTTCTTACCAAATCTCATCACACTTTTCCAAGGAGAAACCTTGAGAAAAACATGATCACCTACCTCGAAAGATAGATCCTTCCTCCGGTTATCCGCATAACTCTTCTGCCTGCTCTGAGCTGTTCTCATGTGTTTCTGAATCAGCTGAACTTTTTCTGCCATCTCTTCTACCAATTCTGGTCCCATCAACTTTCTTTCACCCACTTCATCCCAGAAATCTGGAGTTCGACACCGCTTCCCATATAATGCCTGAAATGGTGCCATCTGTATACTGGAATGAAAACTGTTATTATATGAAAACTCAACCAAAGAAAGATGCTGGTCCCAACTTCCCTGATAATCCATAGAACAAGCTCGTAGCATATCCTCCAATGTCTGAATTGTTCGTTCTGACTGCCCATCTGATTGAGGATGAAAAGCTGTACTAAAATTTAACTCAGTACCCAACGACTTCTGAAGGCCTTTCCAAAAGTTAGAAGTAAACCTGGGATCACGATCCGATACAATGGAGAGAGGAACTCCATGTAACCTGACTATCTCTTTAAGATACAAACAGGAAAGTTGATCAACAGAGAAAGTATCTCGTATAGCAAGGAAATGAGCAGATTTGGTCAAGCGATCAACAATAACCCAGATTGCATTATTACCTCGAGATGTCTTCGGTAATCCAACAACAAAGTCCATGGATATATTCTCCCATTTCCACTCTGGAACTGGTAAAGGCTGAAGCATCCCTTTCGGTAACTGCCGCTCTGCTTTAACCTACTGACAAGTCAAACACTTCACAGTAAAATCAGCAATATCTCTTTTCATTCCATCCCACCAGTAATACTCCCGCAGACCTCTGTACATCTTAGTACTGCCATGATGAAAAAAACAACTCATTCTTCAACTATGAATCACAAGGCACACATAACCTCTTCACAAACCTCAAAACACAAACACAAACTTATCCAAGAACTCATGGAAAATTTTATTCATAAGGTCCATGAATACAGCAGGTGCATTTGGTTAACCCAAAAGGCATAACTACAAATTCATAATGGCCATATCTAGTACGGAACGCAGTCTTCGGAACGTCTGCTTCTTTTACTTTTAACTGATGGTACCCCGACCTCAAGTCAATCTTCGAAAAATACTGAGCTCCCTGGAGCTGACACCACTTCATTCGATGGCCCAACATCTGCTGAAGTTGTTGCAAATGATTTTACCACCCCTTTCTGCTTGTAGTCTAGCTGCTTCCCATCACTCAAGCTCCTTGTCGGACACTCGTTTGCATAGTGACCCATCTCATTGCACTTATAACATTTCACTAACTGTAAATCAAATTTATTCTTACCTTCACCTTGATCCTTTTCAGTGCAATCACGAGCCTTATGTCCCATCTTACCACATCGGTAGCACTTTCCAGAATTCAGAAGACATTCCCCAGCATGCCTTTTGCCACATTTATCACAAACTGGAAACTTAGTTCTCTTACCATCAGACTTTTTTGAAGAATTCTTACCTTTCTCCTGCCACCTCGTTCTCTTCTTCTGCTGGTTGTTATAGAAAACTTGGTCATCGGCAAACTCCATTTCCACCTTCTCAGCACATCGAACAAGCTTTTCATAACTTTTAAACTCACAAGAAGCTAATGCCCTTCGATATTTTGGCTTTAATCCTGAGTAAAAACGATTGATTTTACTATCAAGGTCCCGGATAAAATTTGGAACATACCTTGCCAATCGAGTGAACTTTTCTTCATAGGCAGCCACTGAGTCTTCCTCTTGCCTCAATTCCAAGAATTGCTTTTCCATCCTAAGTCGAACAGCCTTAGGAAAATACTTCTCAAGAAACATACCTTTGAATTCATCCCAGTCAAGAGCATCAATCTCATCGGCATCCCTGATATTTTTAACCATAGACCACCACTGATCTGCTTCACCTTCCAGACGGTAAATAGCAAGACTAACCTTTTGATTGTCTGAACACCCCATGACATCAAAAATCTTCTCCAGTGCTTTAATCCACCCTTCAGCTAGCACAGGGTCAGATGATCCTCTGAATGATGGGGGATGTTGCCTCATGAAATGTTCCACCACTGACATGTTCCTCTGCGGTTGATCTGGCTGATCTCGTGCATGGATACCACCACCATTTATAGCCTGAGTCAACTGTGCCATCACTGCAACAAACTGTTCAGTTCCGATTCCGACCATCTCAGGTTGCTGATTTGGAAGGCTATCTTCCTCCTGATGTCGTCCCAACATAGCTGCTTTGTTTCCCCTACGGAAAACCATTCTGAATATGGAAATATCTTAGGCGAAGCAACATGGTAATCCGTAAATGCTATATCATTTCAAAAAAAAAAATATTTTTAGATAATCATTTAATAGAATTCTAACTCCTAAAGTTATCTAAACCGACCTCTGATACCAACTATAAGGCCCCAGCCTTAAACCTTACTTAATCTTGAGTTATTACAAGATTACACATTGAGAATCTTTTCGGGTTTAGAGTTTTAGAGAATTAGATCATAAAACTTGCATTACATTCCACATATAAACAAAGTGGTTACATAAAGATAGTATTCTTCATTCCCATCAATGGAACACACATTTAAAATAAAACATGGATTAATTCTTGACACATCCTTGACTCTATCATCTTATCATGTACCTTTCCCTTGACCTGTGAAAAACATTTCAAAAACTTGGGATGAGCATAAAAACTCAGTATGGGTTATAAAAAAACATGGAAAGGAAACATGAGTTCATATATAAATAAGAATGAAATCATACTTTACCCATAAAACATAGGCACTTTAACATACCTCATAAAATTAGGAATAAATCATAGAAATCATAAGACATAAAGGTAACTTGAGGCATTCATAACATTCTTACGTAGGGAGTAACCCTCTTGGTTACGTTTGGAATACCCATCACAGTATATTCCCTAAAATCTCTTCGGAGAAACCTTAACGTTTCACTCCTTCGCGTTACCCAATGCATTGGAGAGCTATAACGGGCTCACCCGCCCTTAGTTTATCACGGAACCACCCGTCTTCATAATAATGCCCAAGAACCATAACATAATCATATCACATAAAACATGCAAAAAGGAAACATAACATTTCCAAATTTCAATCACGAGATATCAATACAACACATTGATATAATAAAAACATTATGAAAACCATTTTCAATACCAAAGTAAAACATGGTATTTATTTTTCTTTTAAAAAAAAAGGTATGGCTTGTAGAGGAAGCTGAAACTCAAATAACGGTTACGACGACGGAGAAGTCGTTGTCGCCGCATACGTACGACAAAAACATTCCCTTTTGTCGTTTAGTAAACGCTTCGTATAAAAAAGATTCCTTTTGAATAAACGTGAAAGTCAAAGGGGTTTATACACCGTATACAAGAAAGTTGGGTATAAAACAAAATATGCCTCAATGAAAGGAGATTGAGACGAAGTCCCATACAAAGATAATTTTTAAAATAAAATAGATACATTATGTGTATTCACTATAGGTACACATAAATAAAGTACAAATACAAGATATGACATAATAATATAATGACATAATTTGAAAGTAGGAGATTAACCCAAAGAATGGAAATTGGGTTAAGAAGTTCCCATACCTCGTATCCGACTTGACCCGACCGTTCTTTAAACTCCTGAATAATAAACTTGAGTTAATCTCTACTTGCTGATGAATCTTTTTCAAGTTCATTATTCCTTTTATACCATGTTATGAACATCATGTAATCATTTAAGTTAATAATGTTCATTTTGTCGGTATTTGGTTCTTAAGTCAAAAATAGACTTCTTACACTTACATGTTGTTAATTTGGTCAATGTTTCATTATATCCAGAATGGTATTCATGATGTAGATATCATATATGTCATATATATACAGTACATACATGTATTTAAAATATTACATAATCATTTAGAGGTAAGAAATGAAATGCACCGTTCATGGAGACGGTAAGCCGTACGTACGCATGAACGCTACTTTCATTTCTTTGTCATATTAATGGAATTAAAACTAAATGAGACTTATGTATATTTTAATTCCAGAATTATATTCATCATTTAGATATATCATTAATTATATATATCCATTATATACATGTACTTTTAATAGTACATTACATTTGGGGATAAGAAATGAAATGCACCGTTCATGGAGACGGTAGTCCGTACGTACGCATGAACGCTACTTTCATTTCTATCTCATACTTTAATGGAAATAAATGATAATGATATATATAGGTATATTATAATTCCAGTATAACAACATATATAATAACTTTAAATCCATCCTTTACACGTCCCACATATGGCATTAACGAATCACATCACTTTGAGGGGGCGGTAGTCCGCACTTCCTTAAATGAAGATATCGTGTTTTACCCATAATGGAAACCATAAAGGTAAGACACAAATGAAAAATACAGAAGCATAAGTAAAACATAAACATATTACATATCATATATAAAAATAGTGACATCATAATGGCCACCTTTGAAGGTGTTAAATGAGTATTGAACAATCATCGTTTCGGGAGGCAGAATTTCGCCATCCACGGAAACCGTATGTTCTTTAACCATTTGATGTAGTTGTGTGAGAGTGTAGATCAAATAAATCTTATAACAACATCCTAGTATATTGAAGATACTGGTGTTGTTACAAAATAAGTAAATAAAAAGATTTTAGGGGGTTGGAGAAGCAAAATAAAACAAAAGAACATGAGAGAATGAATTACCTTTAAAAAGTGTAACTCCTTTTGAGTTGAGCCTAAAGGCTTCCTTTGAAAGGATTCTGCCCAAAGGGAATCCTCTAGGATGAGGAGAGGGATGTGGAGAGAGCAAATGGGCAGGGGTTGGCCGAGCCAATGGCTTGAAGAGTGTGTGAAATGAGGTAGAGGTGGGGGCCTTTTATAAGAGGAGAGGAGGGGCACTTTTGGAAAGTAAAGGAACATTACATTATTTGAAAATGTGTTTCGGTTTTAAAAGGTCCCACATTGATATAATTCGTGGCTAAGGTGATAAGGCATCGAAATCCATTCATCCAATTGGTTTTGGACATGTGTAGTGCATAGATTTTACATTATCTTTCTATTTTATTTAAATCGTCAAATAATGATGTCATCGCTGCATCATTATTATGTCATAAATAATTAAATTTATTTAATGTCTAAAAATTATAAAAAAATTACTATGATGTAGGAAATCGTTTTAGCTTTCCATTGAATATTTATAATCAAAATTTGGACTTGTATAACCCCACTTAAAAATTGTTTTCGCAAAACATATTATGTTTGTGTCATTTTCACTTTAACATTTAATAAAAAGTAATTTATGTCATTTCCCAACAAAAGTGGATCCATGGGGTCCCCAAGTTGACCCATGGCTTGTCTTGGTCGTCCATGACACAACCAATAAGGTTGGGACATGTGTCTAGGTCATTTTATATTATTAAAGCATTATTTATTCCTTAAACTACACTAATTACCACTAATCGCGATTAAAAACTTAATAAGTTACTATTCACCAAAAAATTATTTTAATCTCATTGAACCACATTTTACTTCTTAATGACAACCATGTATGTCTGATTTTCAAAATTCAGTACACATTAGTGGTAAACTTTCATTTAACTGAAAAATCAGTTTGCTTGATTACCACTTAGTGGTTTCACTATTCATCAAAAATTGAAGTTTTTCAAAAAATTACCAAAAATTCACCCTAAGCTATATTTGATATTCCGACTTCAAAAATGAAGTCCATTTTACAAAATTCAAATCATATAAGTCACATTAATTAATTTAATAATTAATTCCCGCTGCCAGAGCAAATAGCGTGTTTTTACAAAACAATAAGTATCAAAAGATTGACACCAGTTTAAGTCTAATTTCAAATCGAAATTGATTCCAATGACCACCATTGGATAAAATGGTAAAAATATATTCTAATTTCACTTTAAAACCAATTCAAAAGATAATCTAATCATATAAATAAATTAGATCAAAAAGAGGTTTTGAATTAAAATGCAACATTTTACACTATTCATAAAAAAAAATGAACTTTATCAGAAAGGTACCAAAAATTACACAAAGTAAAATTTGATGTCCCGATTCTTAATAAAAGTTTTATTTGGTCCAAAAGAATGTATAAGAGTGATCAAAACTATATTTAATGTCGGTTCACCATTAAAAGGTGATAAGTGAACCTTTAGTGAAAATTAGAGTATAAAAGCCTAAAATTGAACTCTTTCCGTATTTTAAGCCTTTATCTTTTATTGGGTAAATGTAAAAACATCTAAAAACATATCTATTCATATTTATGTTATTTCTATTCATTCCCGCCAGTACAACGGCTACTTGTTAACTAACATAATATTATTATATTACTAGTGTGCTACGTAAGTTTCAAAGAAACTCATCGTTGCGTATCGGGTACGCTATCGAACATAGCAACCCCTTTTAATTAAAATTCATATTTAATTCTCAAATATTAATAAATATGAAAATTATTTATTCTTTAATTACCTGGGATGTTACACTAGTTTTTCCATTATAATTTTTCAACAACTCACAAATATTACCCAAAAAAGAAATCATGTTATAAATTTTTCTATAATACCTATCTTCATAAAATGGAGAAATGGAAACCAAAAAATCATGATGTCAAATTCCCTATAAGGGAAAACATAAAACTGATACCATTATGGAATAATCATGAATCAAATATTATGTCAGTAAAAGTAATTTTAAGAAATAAATAATTAAATAAATCTTTGAGCATAATATATCAAAGCATAAAAATGAATATAAATAAATATCATGGATAGAAAAAACTAAATTATTATTGAAGGAATTCCTAATTCAAACCATATTAATCTTACTATAAAGGCCTTACTGAAGACATCATTCATACTATCAATGGTGTAACTGAGAAATCATTATTATCATATGGAACATATTAATAAAATCTTACTAAATTGTGTAATAGAACAGCAAATACAAAAGAATGTGGGTCTCATGATACCTAATAATGTATCGATAGATTATATAATGATTATCGCCACCTAGATTTTTTTTATGTCAAATGCATTCATCATATCATATAATGAGAGAAAATAAATAATCTACTTTCCCATGTAATTAATAACAATTCATATGAGAAAAAATTAATATTTATTCCCAATATTACTCTTATAAATCCACCTATATAATCGATGTGAAAATTTTTAATCATAGGAAAGAAATAAAACATGTTCAAATAGGAATGTTTTTTGATGAAAAATAATGTCGATACACAATGGATGAATATGAAAGAACAAAAATTATGGATCATTCTTTAGATAAAAATATACATTTCATAACATATATAGATAATATAGGATTATGGATATGAAATAAATAATACCCTTTGTATTAATGGAAGCTAAAAAGAATATTGAAATAGAAAAAATACATCATTACAAAGGAATTATATGAACAATATCACAGAATAAGGGACCAAGAATGAACTTTTGTGACACCAAAAATTCAATTCTAAAAATTATAAATATATATATTAATAATAGGATAAATAATGGAACATAAATCCCTTGAGTTTAAATATTTTTTATTACGAAAAATAAAACAAAGGTGAAATCTTAAAATAGATTTTAGAAGAAATTTATAACATTAATGTAAAATAAAAATGTACATACCACTTTAAAAATATGCATTTGAAAATTTGAAGTGAATTATTTTAAAAATAATTACTTTTAAAAAGAATAACCAATAATATATCCTTGATATAACTTAATATTTTCCATTGAAAATATGGGTCAAGAAGATAAAATACTTAAAAATGAAAGGAAATGATTATTTATAATACATTGAAAATAATATTTTGTTTAAAAACCCACATTATAAAAAGTGTAATTAAAAATTATTGGTATTATAAAATAGTTTTCATCAATAGTATTAAAAATTTCCATATAATAAAATATTTGGATTGGATAAGACAAACATGGAGTAAATATTTTCATGTAAATAATTTTTAACTCAAATAAAAGAATGTTGAGCTATCAACACACATTAGAAGATATATACCCCATTAGGTATTAAATATTAGATAGGGATATATGTGGTATTAATTTAAATCCATATTATATAGTTCATGAATACTAAATTATACAATATATGGTATAATTTACCTATCTAATAAGAAATAAGTACAAGAGAACTACCATAACCCAATTAATAAAAGTAGAGTTACCATAAAACCTTTCTAATGGGGTAATTAGTGAATAAATATCCATTTGAGAACAGAAAGATGATTTGAAATAGAATATCCCATAAAATAGGAAAATTACATATAAAAATACATCCATGGGTAGTAAATTTACCATATATGTAAGAAAATATTCATAAAAAATATTATGTCTTAAAGAATTATAATTGTAATCAAGAAAACCATTACCCTCTATCTTGAGTTCCATAATTTCTATTTATTCTTCTGTATAAAAAATAGATACATAATTATTACACTTTTTATAACATTAAAAATATATTTCTCATCAATACACTTCTTTTATAATCATTCTCTATAAGAATTTTATTTAGTTATTACCTATTTTAAATATTCAGTGCATGTAATCTTGATCATTTTGACCACGTTTCCAAAATACGATTTTGGTATTTTTTATTATTAAAAAGTTCACCATTGTAACACCCCGAGATTTTATGAAAAATATTCTTTTTAATTTCATTAATGTCTTGTGTTGTATGCTACACCAAAAGGAGCTTGCACAATACATATCCTTGACATTCCTTTCATTACAAGCAATCACGACCTTCCTTGATAGCGTGTGTAGTACGCAATACCGAGTTTCACTAAACAACGATATCCTATTAAAATATTATTAAAACTACCCGTTATCAATAGTAATAACCACTTTTTGAAATTTTGTAAATTTTATTTTTCAAAATGGACTTCATTTTTGAATTCGGAATATCGAAATTAGCTTAGGGTGAAATTTTGGTGATTTTCGGATAACAATCATATTTTGATGAAGAGTGAAAATTACTAAATTTTAATTAAAAAAAACATTTTCAATCAAAATAATTAATAGTGATAAATTATTAATTTGAGTTGTTTTAAAATATATTTAGAATATATTTTTACAATTTAAGACAATGTTGGTCATTGGATGTAATTTCACATTTAAACCAGTTATAAACAAGTGTCAATATTTTGATAGTTATTATCTCTTAAAAACACTCCTTTTTTTTTGACGACGGGAATTAATTTTTAAATTAATTAATGAAACTGATATGTTTTGAATTTGGTAAAATGGAAATCATTTTTGAGTTAATAATATCAAATATAGCTTAGGCCTAATTTTTGATATTTTTTTGAAAACTTTCAATTTTTGATGAATAGTGAAACCACTAAGTGGTAGTTAAAAAAACTGAATTTTTCATAAAACATAATTTTACCGCTTCTGTGAGTGGAATTTCAAAAATCCGAGAGACACGGTTGATGTAAGTAAGTAAAATGTGGTTCAATGAGATGGAAATAATTTTTGGTGAATAGTAACTTTTTTACTTTTATTTACCACGGTTAAAAGTAAATAGGGTAATTAAGGGTAAAAATGATATTATTATTACCCTAACACATGTCCAAATTCTATTGGATAAGTGTAATTAGACCAAAAAAAATATTAGGAATAAAATATGACCATTTAGGCCCACTTGGATTAGATTAGGACATGTATTATTAATTTATTTAAAGAAGGGTTAAAAAAGTTAAAATCAAAGTTTATTTACTAAAACATTTTTAATATGGGGTTATACGAAAGATAAATTCGACTATAAATATTCATTAGAAATCTAAAAAGATTTCCTACATAATGGTATTTTATTTGTTATTTTTAGACATCAAATAATTTAATTTATTTATGACACAAAGATGATGCATTAATTATCTTATTAATGAAATATTGACATAATAGATGTTATAAATACCAAAATAAATGTAATTTAAGACTTTTTATGAATTACACTACTTTTCTAGGTTAAAATGACATGTTAGTATTGATTTAATTAACTTTTTTCGAACTTATCATTCTGTTATGATTTTCACAAAAAATGAATTACTAAATAGTGTCAAAATTGACATAAAATAGTTTTTAAAACAAATATTATATTATTAATTGTTATTTTATTCATAAAAATCTAAGGTTCGGGCAAATGACTTAGATAAGGTTATATATATTAATAATAAACAATTTGGGGTTCGTTTGGCTTCTTATAGTAAGTTTATTAACCTTATAGTGTAAGAACACAAGAATACATGGTAAAAGTAAAATTATTTAACTTAATGTTAAATCTAAATGATAGGGTTAAAATAGGAACCTAAACTTGTCTAAATTCTATTGGATGAGAGTATTTTGACCCATCCCCACCTTAGCCTCGAAATAAATCAATTTGAAGCTATTTAAAACCGAACTTGACTTTATAATAAAATAATATTTTTAGTTATTCCAAAGGTGCCCCTGTCCTCCCTTATAAAAGGGCACCTCCTCCCTCTCTTCCTCACACAACTTTGAGCCTTCAAGCTCGGCCAACCCCTGCCAAATTCTCTTCTCAACTTCCCTAGAAACATCCTAGAGGTTCTGGTATTCCTCAAAGACCAATTTTAGTGCCCTAAGAGGAGGTCTCAATGAGGCGCTTCAAAGAAGAGGAGGTTCGGACACTTACGAAGAAAATTGGACCTAAGGTAAGGGAAATATCACAATCTCATTTTTATCCGAGGTTGATTATACTTTGGTATTTGCTGGGGTGTATTTTATAATCCACATCCATGTTTCTTCAATATGTAATTTTATTTCCATCCACCTACAATTGTTTAAATCCAATTTTACCCTTAGGTGAATTTTTAGTAAAGGATATGAAAGGAATCTTTTGTCGTTTTTCGTACGAGGTACTTTTTGACTTTTCCGAAAAAAGTACGAGAAGAATGTTTTTTTAACTTAAATGGCACGAACTGAATTTTACGGTTTTATAAAGCCTTATTTTCATGAAGCTTCCTCCAAAAGATGTCATGAATATTTTCAATAAAATCTCTTTCTTTTAAAATTGCATGATGTTTTGTGAAAAGAAATTGATTTTGAAGAAGAAAGGATATTTTCCTCAAGAATTCATTTCAAGTGTTTTATCAAAATTATTTTCCATCTAAGATAATAAAGGGTTCTGTTTCTATCCATATTTTTACATTGATTTGGCTATTTTGTGATGGAATTATGTTTATGAATTCCTTAATCTTATATGAATGGTTTTATGATGTCATGTTGTTTAAGAATCCCATTTTTATTACATGGGTTATACAATGATGTATGATTTATGATTTTGTGGAACACATAAGAATGGTATCATTATGAGATGGGTGGGACCTATATATCCCTCCAATGCATTGGGTAAAGATTTTATATCTCATGAGATAGACATGCCTGGAATGGTAGGTTATACCGGTTCAGTGAAACAAGACTGAAATGAGGGTGACTCGGTTCAGAAAGGGAATTTGTCTACTAAGATAGTCTTGGAAATTAGTCTTGACTAACAAGAAATGATTCTTTATGATTATGTGTGTATGGCACAAAGTTTAATGTTTTAATTTATGATTATTGTGATTACATTTCACTGCCATGAGTTATTCCAGGTTATGAAATTATGATCTCTTTTACAGGTTAAGATTTCCAAAAGTTATGTGCTTATGTATATGATGTGATTGATATTTCTTTTGTTTACCCTTAATGAGAATTTGAGCACACTCTTTCACGTTTTCTTTTCCCCAGGATATAAGGAAAGGTTTCAGGTACAAAAAAAGGAAGATCTTTATGGGACATGTTGAAGATCTATAACCAGGATTAGAAGATTATATTCCGAGTTTCCAAAGGCTCTAAACTATTACGATCCTTGTGTGTGTGTTTTTGTTATGTACTAAGTATTCCGCAAATGTAATGTAATGTCAATGTACATCAAGCTTCATGTCTCTACAGTTGGTATCAGAGGAAAGGTTTAGACAACCTTTGGAAACTAGGATGCGAGAACTTTAGTGAGATCCCTAGAGATATTTCTGAGGTATGTATTGGGATGTCTCTAAGGTTAAGTATACGTATAGGTTATAGTCCTAGAATTGCGCTAAAGATCTTAGAATTTAACCTAAGATGTTAGATATTGAGGGTACTCCCCCTTTATTATGTTGTTTTCCCTAGCATGATTTTTGCCTCTCACACTATTCTTTTTGGGTTTTAAGAAAATGGCTGGAAACAAGATGATTCACGATAATGGAAGATATGATGGACAATGGAATGATATTCTTCATGAGCAACCAAATTAAATGGGATTTGGAAGTCCAAACATCATTATTAATTCCGAATCAGCAATCTCATAATATGATCAATAAAGTAAAATTTGGTAAGTTTCCTGACTCGGCCATTAAGAGAAAGATGGAGTTTCATGATGATCATAGATGAAAGAAAGTTCAATTTCCCCTGTGTAAATAATGTGGGAAGAGGCATCAAGGAGAATGTTTCAAAGGAAGTGGAAGATGCATTGGGTGTGGAAAAGAAGGACACAAAGCCAGTAAGTGCAAAGGAAAAGGTTCAGTTAACACCAGGGATGAGGATAATGGTATTGCTACGACATCAACAATGGTTAAATGTGGAATGTACGGGCATTATGCAAACCAATGCCCTAAGGTAAAGTCTCATGAAGAGAATCAGTATGGTCGTATGGGTAGTATTTATGTTGATGATGATGAAGATACTACAAATGATATGTGAGACGAAAGAATTGTTAATGCTCGGTCAATGGTTTAAGAATGTAGTGGAATGATTACATGTTTATCATGTATAATGTTGTATAAGTAATCTCATGGTACTATGGAATAAAGAGACATCTAAGGATTGTTACACTGTTGTGTTTCCTTGAGTTTTGAAAGTGTATGATTAATGGTACCAGTATCCATGAAATATTATTCAGATATTTTTGGAATGTAGATGATATGCGCATAATGAAGGGATAAGACGATAATGAGATGTTTGATTGTATTCACGAGCTCATGATTGATAAAAGGACTAAGTGATATAATCGTTTGAGTATAAATAATTTTGAGGATTTTGGTTTATGGAAAGTGTTAACTTTTAATTGCATTCATGTTTTCACTAAGGTTCAATGGGTATTCAAGAGAATACATGATTAAGGCCTTTGAATGTTTGGAATGTGACCAACAAGACATATCTTATGATATATGGGGATCAACGATGGTAATAAATCTCTGGTAATCATTTTCACTATATTATGAGAGTTGACTGCAGTATTATGGATAAGCCTAAAGATTTGAATGGATTATGTTGGAGATAAGTTAGTATTGTTTAAGGATGGAACTTTAGATATTATTTATGTGATGTTATAGTAATTTAGTTTTAGAAAAAGGACAACCTTCAGGACGGGCGACATCCCATCGCATCGGACAAGGCCGTGGGAATCGAACCCACACCTGAAGTGCGACTGGCCTTTATCACCTACCACTGGCCTACAAGAAGTCCCTGTTTAGTAGAAACTAGTTTTATATTAAGCAGTATGATATATGAAGTATAATTCCATTTTAGGAACCATATATGATTAATCTCACTATAGAATGACTTATATTTAATAACTTTTTCTAACCTTTTGTTTGAGATAGATGGAATGACCCATAATTCTATCACATGATCTGCTAAGACTTCACGAATAACAAATTGAACTTCATTTATTTAAGAGATGAAGTGGAAATTGTTCAAGGAACAGACAACAGTGAGATTGTACCAAAATAAAGTAAGTATTTATTCTAATTGAAATTCTTCCACTTTAGGGAAATGATCTTGAAAACCAAAAATGTTGTCTTAGTGCTCTTATATCTGATTAATCAGATGGTACCTTAGATCGTCACAAATTTTTGTATTTGTGATTGTTGTCTTTTCTATAGCCATGTACTCTACCAATCTCCATCAGAACATGATGGTTAGATTTCTCTTCCATATCCATATTTTCACCTCTGTGGAAACCCAGTGATTAGTTTATTTGGGTAACCGTTAAGTTTCATACTTTTGTTTTTAAATATTAGTTTTGGTATTCCTTTTTACGATGTGGGTTTCTATCAAAGATATTTTTTAATAGTAAACCATTTATAACCCCGACAAATTTCGAGGGCGAAATTCATTTTAAAGGGGGTAGAATGTAACACCCCGAGATTTTATGAAAAATATTCTTTTTAATTTCATTAATGTCTTGTGTTGTATGCTAAACCAAAAAGAGCTTGCACAACACGTATCCTTGAATTTCCTTTCATTACACGCAATCACGACCTTCCTTGATAGCGTGTGTAGTACGTAATACCGAGTTTCACTAAACAACGATATGCTATTAAAATATTATTAAAACTAGCCGTTATGAATAGTAATAACCACTTTTTGAAATTTTGTAAATTTTATCTTTCAAAATGGACTTCATTTTTGGATTCGGAATATCGAAATTAGCTTAGGGTAAAATTTTGGTGATTTTCGGATAACTTTCATATTTTGATGAAGAGTGAAAATTACTAAATTTTAAATAAAAACAACTTTTTCAATCGAAATAATTAATAGTGATAAATTATTAATTTGTGTGGTTTTAAAGTATATTTAGAATATATTTTTACAATTTAAGACAATGTTGGTCATTGGATGTAATTTCACATTTAAACCAGTTATAAACAAGTGTCAATCTTTTGATAGTTATTTTCTCTTAAAAACACGCCTTTTGTTTTGACAATGGGAATTAATATTTAAATTAATTAATTCAACTGATATGTTTTGAATTTGGTAAAATAGAAATCATTTTTTAGTTCATAATATCAAATATATCTTAGGCCTAATTTTTGGTATTTTTCTGAAAAAATTCAATTTTTGATGAATAGTGAAACCACTAAGTGGTAGTAAAAAAAATGAATTTTTCATAAAACATAATTTTACCACTTCTAGGAGTGGAATTTCAAAAACACGAGAGTCACGGTTGATGTCAGTATGTAAAATGTGGTTCAATGAGATGAAAATAATTTTTGGTGAATAGTAACTTTTTACATTTATTTACCACGGTTAAAAGTAAATAGGGTAATTAAGGGTAAAATTGAAAATATTATTACCCTAAAACATGTCCAAATTCTATTGGATAAGTGTAATTCGACCAAAAACAAGCTTAGGAATAAAATATGACCATTTAGGCCCACTTGGATTTGATTAGGACATTTATTATTAATTTATTTAAAGAAGGGTTAAAAGAGTTAAAATCAAAGTTTATTTCTAAAACATTTTTAATATGGGGTTATACATAAGATAAATTAGACAATAAATATTCATTAGAAATCTAAAAATATTTCCTACATAATGGTATTTTATTTGTAATTTTTAGACAACAAATAATTTAATTCATTTCTGACACTAATATTATGCCGTAATTATCTTATTAATTAAATATTGACATAATAGATGTTATAAATCCCAAAATAAATGTAATTTGAGACTTTTTATAAATTCCACTACTTTTATAGGTTAACATGACATGTTAGTATTGATTTAATTAACTTTGTTCGAACTTATCATTCTGTTATGATTTTCACAAAAATCAATTACTAAATAGTGTCAAAATTGACATAAAATAGTTTTTAAAACAAATATTATATTATTAATTGTTATTTTATTCTTAAAAATCTAAGGTTCGGTAAAATGACTTAGATAAGGTTATATATATTAATAATAAACAATTTGGGGTTATTTTGGCTTCTTCTAGTAAGTTTATTAACCTTATAGTGTAAGAACAAAAGAAGACACAGTAAAAGAAAAATTATTTAACTTAATGTTAAATCTAAAAGATAAGGTTAAAATAGGAACCTAAACTTGTCTAAATTCTATTGGATGAGAGGAGTTTTACCCCTCCCCACCTTAGCCTCGAAAGAAATCAATTTGGAGCTATTTAAAACCGAACTTGACTTTATAATAAAATAATATTTTTAGTTATTCCAAAGGTGCCCCTCTCCTCCCTTATAAAAGGGCACCTACTCCCACTCTTCATCACACAACTTTGAGGCTTCAAGATCGGCCAACCCCTGCCAAATTCTCTTCTCCACTTCCCTAGCAACATCTTAGAGATTCTAGTATTCCTCAAAGACCAATTTTAGTGCCCTAAGAGGAGGTCTCAAAGAGGCGCTTCAAAGAAGAGGAGGTTCAGACACTTACGAAGAAAATCAGACCTAAGGTAAGGGAAATATCACAATCTCATTTTTATCAGAGGTTGTTTATACCTTGGTATTTACTGGGGTGTATTTTATCATCCACATCCATGTTTCTTCAATATGTAATTTTATTTCCATCCACCTACAATTGTTTAAATCCAATTTTACCCTTAGGTGAGTTTTTAGTAAAGGATATGAAAGGAATCTTTTGTCGTTTTTCGTACGAGGTACTTTTTGACTTTTCCGACAAAAGTACGAGAAGAATGTTTTTATTAACTTAAACGGCATGAACGGATTTTTATGGTTTTATAAAACCTTATTTTCATGAAGCATCCTCCAAAAGATGTCATGAATATTTTCAATAAAATCTCTTTCTTTTAAAAATGCATGATGTATTGTGAAAAGAAATTGATTTTGAAGAAGAAAGGATATTTTCCTCAAGAATTCATTTCAAGTGTTTTATCAAAATTATTTTCTATCTAAGATAATAAAGGGTTCTATTTATATCCTTATTTTTACATTGATTTGAATATGTTGTGATGGAATTATGTTTATGAATTCCTTTATCTTATATGAATGGTTTTATGATGTCATGTTGTTTAAGAATCCCATTTTTATTACATGGGTTATGCAATGATGTATGATTTATGGTTTTGTGGAACACATAAGAATGGTATCATTATGAGATGGGTGGGACCTATATATCCCTCCAATGAATTGGGTAAAGATTTTATATGTCATGAGATAGACATGGCTGGAATGGTAGGTTATACCAGTTCAGTGAAACAGGACTGAAACGAGGGTGACTCGGTTCAGAAAGGGACTTTGTCCACTAAGATAGTCTTGGCAATGAGTCTTTACTAAAAAGAAATAATTCTTAATGATTACGTGTGTATGCCACAAAGTTTAATGTTTTATGTTATGATTATTTTGATTACATTTCACTGCCATGAGTTATTCCAGGTTATGAAATTATGATCTCTTTTACAGGTTAAGATTTCCAAAAGTTATGTGCTTATGTATATGATGTGATTGATATTTCTTTTGTTTACCCTTACTGAGCATTTGAGCTCACCCTTTCATGTTTTCGTTTCCCCAGGATATAAGGAACGGTTTTATGTATAAAAAAAGGAAGATCATTATGGGGCATGTTGAAGATCTTTCACAAGGATTAGAAGATTATATTCCGAGTTTCAAAGACACTAAACTATTACGATCCTTGTGTGTGTGTTTTTGTTATGTACAAAGTATTCCGCAAATGTAATGTAATGTCAATTTATGTGAAGATTCGAGTCTCTACAACCATGCCAAGATCATTAAAGATACTTGAATATATATATATATATATAATATGAAAGTTTAAAATGAATAATTTCATTTCATTATAGTTTGGGATAAAATCCATGATGGAAAATTTGATGATGATCATGTTTCAGTGATTCTTAATGATGGAATGGTGTTTTCTTAATTAATCAGTTTAATAATAATTATACCATTATCTTGAAATAATTATTACTTAAATTTTTTTATAATATTTAAATATTAATTAGTTTTTTGTAGTCATCTATGATATAAATTCATAACATTGTCAATGTTGTTTGTTAAACCGAACGAAACATAATAATACGAGGATAAATGGATGATTACTTGGTGGTTTAGTTTTAATATCACAAGAGAAGAAGAATTATGATCTTATTTAGTTAATAGTTTTGTGATATATAAAAGTTTTAGTGAAATTGTTAAATAATTTATGGATATAATATTATTACATAATATGAATAAAAATATTTTTCTCTTAGTATGACTTTTTTAAATAATTGAATTAATGATGATCCGTTGATGATCATAAAATTAATAGGATCTCAAATTTATCATAATTGAGCCTAAATGATATCACATACAATAATATTAATTATTAACCCAATTCTTAGGACTATATATAAATGGTAATGAAGAAACACAAACATATTATTTCATAGAGGCATTAGTCGACACATACACATTTTCAGTTTTTCACTTTTCTTAAGGGAATAGGGGAATAATTATTAATGTTAATTAAATTTATTAAATAAAATTAAGTATAAAAAATAATAATTTCATTCCATAATTATTTTATAATTATAATTGTGATGGTAATAAATAAAGGAAATATGTTAACGAAAAATTATTTCTCACAATGAGAACACTGATTTTTTCTTTATTGAATTCATTGGACAAGGAGGAATTAGTATAATATATAGTGACTATATTATTAAGGAGGGGTAATATGAATATATTTGATGTAAAAATAGGGTATTTTAGGAGGAAACTCGATTTTTTGTTTTCTATTAAAGAGGTGGTGAACGAACCCTTTTATATTTGAGAAATGATGTTTTTTTAAATTCATAATAAATTAATAATAGAAATTCACTCTTAAATAAATTAGCAAATATTTTTTGGAAAAAATGGGGTTAGGGGGAGATAATGTTTATTAAGACATCAAAAACACAATATTTCACATTTGTTAACATGTTTTTTCATACTATTCTTCTGTTAAAGCCTTTTATGCCTAATTTATTCTTATCATGGTAACAAGGTTTTACCTATATAATTTAACATTTTTTCATAAAAATGGTCTTTATTAAAAAAATTGGACCTAATAATTCATAAATTTAAAGACATTATATTCGACCCAATTTATAAATGAGAAAAATATTAGTTTTAAAATATTAAATGCAAAATGTATTAAAATTAATTTCATGAAAAAAATATTACACAAGTTCTAAAATAGATTATACTATTTTTAAAATTTTAATAATATTTTTATATTTATTTTTTCAAAATCAATATATAACATTTTTGTTGAAAAATATTTCACAAATATCTATGGCATAATTATATAAATTTTAATTTAGTAAAAGCATGGTATTTTTAAAAATGGTATACTATACTAATTAAAATAAAATAAATACTTTTCAATAAATATATAAAATTCATCTTTTTCAAATACTAAAATAATGAATCCAAAAATAATGTTCATTTTCCTAAATTAAAATTCAAAAATATCAAAATTATACTTTAAAATAAAATTATAACATATAATTAAAAATGGGTTTTATTGGAAAAATTAATCTTTAGAACACAATTTATTATTAATTCTATTAAGTATCATTTACTAATTAGTGTAAACACAATATTTATATCTGTTTATATTACCAAAAAGTAATCGAATGTTTCTTGTGATAAAATATCACATCACATTAATAAAACTTTATAAAAAACATAATTCTATCCTTGAAAAGATTATATTAGTAAATTCAGAAAAACCATCGTATTCCAGATCACTCAACAAATAGTTGTAGGACTTGTCAGTCACGTGGCCTCAAACACACCTCCCTGAATACTAGAGGATACTGACTAGTGAGAGGGGTTTAAGGATGAACCACGGGATCAGTAAATCCCATGTATTGGAATGTTGAATTGTAAAATATATAACTAATCTTTATCCAAAAACTATCTATTATAGAAGAAGTAGTAGAAGTATGTCATGCAATAAAAAATGAAATGAAAAATACACCTGAAAGGGTCAAGATCATAATGTGGGTAGAGATGGTTTTCTCATAGAGCCAATCATATAAAAACTGAACAAAAAAGGAACAAGACTCCAGGTACTACCATATATTCAAAAAGAAACTCCCCAATATCCATATTTTAATCCATCCAAGAAGATTTGAACTCTTAGCCTAGCCCAACCCATTCCTACTCTGACTAAGTGGGAGCTTCTTGGGTGACTATGGGAAATGGTGGCCAATATAGTGTTTTAGTATATTACAATGAATGGAATTTCCAATGTGGTCTATTATAATATAATTAATGTTATTATATGTGGTTGTGATATATTCGAAATAGCTATATATTTGTTGATACATAAGTAGAAAACAAACAATAACTTCTTTGAAAAAATTCCTGAATGACTTTGGGATCACCACATAGATCTTATTAACCCAATTACCCAGTACCATTCCATTGTGGATCCTTAAGTTTATGTCCCATATCTACCATATATGCTTCAACTAGTGCCAAGGTGTCTCTAAGAATGACCAGATTGTTGTGCCTCTATATAATAAACTCGAGTCTCTCCAGTATATAGTATAATATCATAGAAATCCACTATATGATTTTTATCAGCATGGGAATAACCTATATGTATTAAAGACTTGATTAATTCTACGATAAAACCCCATCCCAATATACTAGATCAACTCGAGCTCGATATCCCTGGAATCCACACCGAGAGTAATACATGACTCCCATATTAGTGTTTTCTTAGTTAAGGGCATAACCCGGAAGTATTAGGGACCTCCACAATGAGAGTTTTATGAACAAGATAGTATGAGATATATGTATAGAAACAAAACAAAACTATTGTGGGAATTTCCCAACCAATGAACATAGGAAAATATTTAAGAATTATAAAAATTAAGAGTTTATGTGAAAGCTCCATCCCTAGTCCAATGAGTTATTAGTGAACTATATCTCTCACTAGGGACGAATCATCACTAAGGTACCCACCAAAGTCCCCTAGGTCTCATATCTACCCATGAAACTCAAATGGGACCCCAAGTACCAATCTTTATCTTAGGTCAACTCCCATTATAATGGTGAAATCCTCAAAAACATCCCATATCTAGAACACTCTAGTCTAATAAAAATACATATCCTATCCATTTGTCTCCTTAGGTTCAACCACAATTAATACACTATATATAAGTGGGGAAAGAACACCTCATTGTCACATCACTTTCTTAATAGAGAAAGGGAATATCTTGGGTATCAGATGTATAAACCCTAGAAATATTTTCCCAACATGTAAATACCTTCTATTTGGAGGTCTATAAGTTTTCTACACCAAGGGAAAGTATATCACATTCACTAAATAACATTAAATTTTGTGCATTAAGGTTCCCTTATGCTAACAATGACACTATAAAAATAAAATCTTCATCCTACCATGGGAAAGGAAAACAAGCCAATTACATTGAAAACCATTGCCCTTGGCAACCTATGTATCTTGATCAGGGCATCTTATTTTACAATAAAAAAAATTTCTATTAGAAAAATCTATTAATTTAAATATTTTAACACCCTATGTGGAATGATCTCACATAACATGAATCATAAACAATCATAAACTCCATAGAGTATGTTTTTGTATTTCCTGCATCAATGTTAATATTTTTAAAATTATTTCCAAAGGATGACATATCTATAAAGGCCTATTGAGGTTATCCCATGCCCATTCCACACTACCGTCACCAAAAAAGATCATAAATCATTCCATTAAATAAAATGAAAATTACTTATATGAAATTTTATAAATTAAATAATTTATCTAAAAATGGGTATATTTGGTTAAAACTCACAATATTGCTATGTCACACTAGAACCAAAACCAGACTACCATGGGTGGTCCACAATTTATCCCTTCCACCAGTCTAAGAAAACCCCTAAAATGTGTAACTAATTATATAATTAATTTAATACTAATTAAAGGAAAAAATTATAAATTTCACTTAGTTATCATAAATTAATAAAACATAAAACTTCCATAGGAAAACAACACAAAAAAACATCATCTACCAAGGATGAATGAATTCCCCATGAAAATCAGGTGATTCCAAAATGCTTTGTTGTAATCCGCAATAGAAACACTAGTTGGTAACTTAAAGTTATTTCATAACATAGGCGGAAACCAAAGGACTTCAGAAAAGGTAACTACATACATCAAACCCCTCAATAATCCTCTAAAGGACCCTTCTATTAAATAGAAAACAAAGGAAATATATGGGTATAGCCCCCTAGTAATGTGCCAAAAAACTGAGAAAAAGAATTGGGTTCCCCCTAAAAATGAGGCGGAAAATATTCAAAATTATCCTCTAAAAAACCCAACTATCTAGTTAGTTTTGGTTCATCCGCCCGCTGATGGAACCAATTCTCATAATAGTTCTACTATCCAACCACTGATTAGTTATTGGCTCGCTAGTGGCTACTAAAATGTTTTGTTTCAGCCCATTCCACCACCCAAGCTACCTTCGACATCTAATCATGATCCACGAACCACAATCTTGTTCTGATCCAAATTGAAAAACGTTTTCATTTGTTCAAAATATTAGAATTCTGCATCGAT
The DNA here is from genome assembly GCA_963277665.1 of Viscum album. NCBI lineage: Eukaryota > Viridiplantae > Streptophyta > Magnoliopsida > Santalales > Viscaceae > Viscum > Viscum album. The sequence continues at coordinate 792,507,656 of OY728126.1, read as the reverse complement.
GTTTGGATCAAAATCCATATCATGCACTAAATGAAAGAATCAAATTTTCTATTAAATCCAATTTCATCTATATTCTTGAGGCATTACAAACTCACCACCATAAAAAACCTCATCTAAATAAGTGATGATTGTTATCCATCAACATGTAATGACATATCAGGGTCATCAACTCATCAATAACAATCTTTATTCCATTTCAGAAGGCCCATAGCACTACCAATTCTCAACCTACAAATTAGTGCGATCAAACCTCCAATATATGATCCAAAACACCGAAAATTTATAAAAACACTATGTTGAAACTTTTTCAATCCCATTCATCTAGAGACAGTCATGTGTTATAGCTCAATTGATTTTTCATCTGATGGTTCTCCCCACCATAAGAAAAATCAAAAAAATGCCAATTCCATGATACAGTTCACTTTACTAAGTAAATTCCTATGAAAACATTAATCTATATGTTCACTGACCTTACTAGTGTGACTCCCAACGCACCATGTCTAGACACGTGTAAGAACAGTGGTCCTATGAAATTACCAAATCTCGGGTCTCTTGTCCCAGCTAAAATAGTAATTCCTCCACTATTTGGGCTCAAATTGAGATCACTAAATTCCCATAAAGGCTATATAAAACTCATGAAACATTCCCATCATATCAATAAATATGCACTTGATGATGATCTTATAAGAATACACACTTTTTCATAATAAAATGATAGTGAAAAATAGTCTAGAAAACACCCCCCCAAAAAGGATTAGCTTTAATCCCCCTAGCCATCCACTTACCTAATCCCGATTCCTTAACTACTAAAGGCTAGCTATGATTTTCCAAACACTCACTCAAGAGATTTTATAACCATATCTTGGAAATATACTCTATTTTGATCCTCAATTATCAAAAACCACCATTATACCCTAGTACAAGAACTACCATATCTCTAATCCAACACATTCAAACCATCACAAGAAATCTAGAGCCAAAAACCCTCACTCGAAATCAGTTCATCATTAAAAACCAAATTTATTTCAGGAACATACCTAGTCAGTAACATCCAGTTTCCATCATGACCATCCTCTAATTGGTTATTCAACTTACCCATGACACTTCCAGTATAAAGGCCATGTCATCATGATTGAATTAACATACCAAACCAAAGTATTACCCCAATCATCTCTTCATTGGGTCAAATTCTTGACCACTAGGGCCCCTGACCGATTAATTGATAAACTCAAATATTGAACATGATCATCCAACCATAACCTAAGTTCCACTGAAAACATGATTGATCACCTATGCAAAGATTTTAATAATGATACCCTAGACATTCATTGCTATCTGATCCACAACAATAGTCTCACCCCAAGTATCCAATGGTTCACTTACCACCATCAGGTATTACTTATACCACCTTTTGACAGAAACATCAATAGTTTCAAAAAAACATTTTTTTCTCCTCCCATGTCATGACCCATCCCAGTAGTGCCTGTGCCATAATTCCCCACGATCGCCTCCAATATGACACATGATGGTGACTTGCACTGAGTAGGCATATCGCTAACATGGGAGGATTTACCTAAGAACTTGTACTCACACACAAACACATATCCAATAAAAAACGATGAAATGAAAGAAAAAACTCAGTATCCAATGATTTAATACATATATTTCCCCCAAAAAGTGAATGAATGAATGTAAAGGAATGTAAATAAGGCCAAATACAATCTCACCACAAGAAGTATGTAACAAAAGTCCAATCGGAATGTAAATTTACTGAGAGAACTATCTGAAATCCATATGAACACACCCATGTCTTTCTAGTCTCACTAAGCACCATCAGATGCTAGTCTTCATAGGAATCAATCTATCAATCGATTTTCTATACATGGCATGACACATGCAGGAAAATCCCATGCAGGGCTGAGTATAACAAAATCATAAGGACTTACTGAAACCACAATGCATATAAAAAACGAATTGATTCCATCAATATACATGTATATGTCTACAATACATATAAAAAGGATATCCAGACATACAAAATAAAGAAACACAATCTAAGAGTAATCAAAATCCATTTTATACCAAGTTAGCAGTGTGAAAAAAATGGGTTGGGGTAGGGCAGGGTAATCCTACCTAGGCTGGATCCCAGGCGGGATTAAAGTCACAAAAACTCGAATATAAAATGGGTGGATTTATCTATCGTATTTTTCCCCATAAAGAATCTGAGATAGCGCCTAAGCAACCTTCTTTATTCATTTTCATATTTTTTATGAAATTTTTACATCTCAACCTTCAATGTGAGTAATAAAGGAAATTAAAATTACTAATAAATTAAAATGGTAAATGGATATTATAATTTATTCTGGAATTTAAATTCAATTATCAAAATCATTTAATATATTTAGATAATTATGATAAAATTATATTAAAATTTAGAAAAACCATCTGATTTTCCCTCGGTGTGTAGAACATGTTAATGGAAATGATGAAAATACAAGTGTGAATACAAGGGGTAAATGGTGTAGCATCAGGAATTGATAAAGGGAGGGTCATGACAGAGATGGGTCAACTAGAAAGTGATATTTTTAGGGGAGGAGGAGAAGGAGAAGAACCAGTTTCACTCCTAATCACACACCAAGTTTTGTTCACCATGCCAGCAATATAAGGAAAAACACACCTAATTCCATTCTGTGTGGTTCAACAGAGTGCCCCTATGGCAAGGGTTATGCAGTGAAATAGATTTGAATAAAGATTCATCTCCAAAATGGAGAGGCTAGAGTTCGCCCTATCCAGTTTCTTCGAACCTTCCACTATGAATCTTTTTCTAATTACTTCATATGAGGATGTGAAACTATAGAGATCAATTTTGAGGTATTTTATGACGTTAAACTCCACTTCCAATCCCTCCATCCTATGATATTTTTACTGGAAAAACAGCTCTTATGGCATCAAAAACATCATCTTCCATCCCAACCCATCACGACTTTGGGATGCATGGATAGGAGTGGCCAGCCTATGTGTTGGGAAAGAAATAGCTTGGGAAGGTGGAAATCAATCCTGACAAGTGGTATCAGAGCTCTGGTACAAGAAATGTGTTATATAGGGTTGATTATTCCCCAAAATAGTTTGATAACAACAACAGTTTCCCATGTAGAGCATGTGAATCCATGCATCCTTATGTTGAAGGTCTTCCTAATAAATGGAGGTCAAGAGGTTATTATAAAGAATGCTGTTGTGATATTGTTGGATCATATGAATAATCATTCAACGGTAGGCCTAATTTAGTGGTCTTTGGGTTCGGGGGAGTATTTTTGGGTACAAACCCAAGTCCTATATTATAATCTACCATGGATGGTGGCTCACTTATATGCTTGGATGGGAAATTATTCATAGAACCGATGGGTATTTGGATGGAACCACAAAAATCCTATTTGTTGGGATAGAAATACCTAGGTTTGATGGAAATCTATCTCGAAACATGGATAGCAACATGAAAAACAATGTATTACAACTGAAGAGAAGGTGGGGAGGAGGGACAGATGGATGATGGCGACCTTGTGAATAGATGTCTCGAAGTGAGAGTATGCGTGTAAGAGTGAGTGGTCGTGCATGCGTGGTTTATTTCATGAACCTAATAACATGTAAAGAAGAATAATAAATTCCAGTATATATGAATAATAAATGGATATTAAAAAATTTAAATAACCCACGAGCTGACATGTATCCGTGTTGGCTATTCACATATATACATTTTCAAAATAGTATTTTTTATAAATACCATCCCCCCCAATCCCGCACAAACCCGCATGGCCCATGGGATCATAGAAAATTTTCCATTTCTATACAAAGAATAGGATCATAGCTAAAAAATTAAACAAAACCCTCATATCAGATTACCCATTCCTTTGTTCGATAACACTGATGGAGTCTGTCCGAGAGGAAATTCTTTTCAGTCTCGTCATGAGAAAGAATATAAAGTTAGATTAGAAGAGAATACGATACATATATGAGGATCATAGTTGGGACCAAGGGGTGATATAAATAACTCAATATATATTAACCAACTAGGTAGAGTATTGAAGCCTAAAAGGATTTGTAAGATCAATAACCAGACTCTACCTAGGGAATGAAGATGAATAGAGGATCCCACTTGAGGCCTCTCGAACAGATTCTAATGACTCTATCCAGGAAGTTCTGCTGAAGGTATCATAGCCCTATGTGTAGGAAAATGATTGGTACCAACCTATAAGGAAACAATAAGGGAAAATAACCCTAACTAAACTAGTCCACGATAAATAGGGAATTAGTTATAATCTATGTAAAAAGGAGTACATAGCATGTAGAAGGGTTACACACCATGTCCCTTAACCCTGGGGTTTTCCCATCTAAAGGTCATGTTTCATTCAAAATATGTTGATATAAAAGTGGAGTACAAATAATGTAGGGGAATTACACACCATGTATTTGTATCTGGGGTCCCGCCTATATACCCTAACCATCTACTAGTGCACGGAGTCGTCCCGTGTATCTATGTCCATGTACCAGTACAATGGGTATCCCAGGTACATGATCAAGGTCATGTTGTGTGGGGGATTACATGTCATGTAGGATGGCCAGGTAGTCCACCCCGTGTCATTGTACATTCCGAAGTACACGTCAAATTTATTCATGGGAACTACACACCATGTATCCATTGACTACATGCCATGTGTTTCAATTTTTTTTTGTGAAAAAAACCCTTTTTCTTTCTCCCACTTGCGTCCACGTCACCGTCACCATGATATCCAGATTTAATCATACTAAAACTCAAGAATCAAATTTGGCCAAATTACAATATGACCATTCAAATGAATTAGTGTTTGTATGCATTCAGAAAATAGATCTAATTATTCTGAATCATCTTCCACACATCTCCATTGAAGATCGTGGGATTCTAAACTGGTCTGATCCATTCACCGCCACCACCATCACACATCTGTTTCATCATAACAATAATGGATCTATAATATCGGATCGTTACTCCATGAATTATGTGTGAAACTATAGATTGATCAACGAAAATTTGAACCACGAGGATGAATAGAGATCATCACGAAGAATGGTGAATCAGAAAGAAAATCAGAAATTTAAATAAGAGGAAAGAACCAAAATTGATGTTTACGTGAATCTCAATTCATTTCAATTATAATGAGTATCTAATAAATCAACTTCCATGAATAAATCTTCCAATAAACCCAAAAAATAAACCCATCCCGGATAACGATCAATCCGTGGGACAATCTGTTCGTTGATTGGTGAACATTAATCATAGAAACCAAGAACGGGGGATAAAAATATTTAAACACAAAGCCTAAATTGATTTGGATCCCTTTATTCATGAAGAACAATTATTGCATTGTGGTCATAGGTAGGACCTATTGAATCATAAGAGATTCAATATTTTATCAGTAATCCATTTGAGATTCATGAAAAAGGATTATATAGAACTCATTCCATTGGTCCTACAGTGATTCCAGGGTGATGAGGTTAACCCTGGATTTCCAACATAAGGATCTATTCCACTATTTTTGATCACTATATCAAAACAACTAGATGAAAATAATTTATTCTAATTATTTTATTTACTTCTGTGCACATGATGACTATTCCACAAACAACTCATGCTGACTAATGTTAAGTTGTTTCTAAGGTGAAATGACCATTTATAACTCAATGATGCCTTCAATTTTCTAATCTGGGAACCCATTAATGAGTTATTTCACTTCTTCTTGAAAACCATGTGCGCATTATATTTAATATATTTCAAATATTTCAAATATTTATTCTACATAATTCAGGCCACCAAATCACATGCCATCTTAGCACATGGCCTCAAAAATTTTCTAGATAATATTTAAAAATAATAAATATAAAAGAAGAGTCATTACATTCTAGACACCTTTGGTATTTATGTCACAAATAGCCAAAAAAAAAGGCTACTAAAAAACATATGGCTATTGTATATGATATTGAACCTCCAACTCCCATGTGCTCTCTAAGAGATTCATGTGCTACCACCAGACAGACACCAAAGGAATAATCACCCACAAAGGATCCTCTCATGCTGATCCTTGATTCCACCAGGCTACTTAACAATGTTCTCTCCATCCTCAATGTCCAACTCTCCCCAGTCGATATGGTGTGATGGGTGATGCACGTACCTCCTCAATTATGAAAAATAAAAGATGTTACGTGCCATATCAAACTGTGGGGGTACATCCAAGAAATAAACCACCTCACCATCTCAACATAGTATCTAAAATGGAAAAAAAAAATATTAGAGATAGCCTGCCTCCGCAAAAAAATATCCATAATCCTTGTCGAGGTAAACCCCATTGAAAAAATTGTATCCTTACATGATCTCTAAATGCCTCCATCTCCTTTTAGCAAAAAACATCTGATGGATCTATAAATTCCTCATTCGCTTTTGAATGATAAGAACCTTTTCTATTTTAGCTCATACCAACTATGGGCTGAGGATTTCTAACTCTCCTAGGTCATTCTAGAAATGTGGTGACTTATAGGGTTTTAGGTGATCCTCCTAACTTTGTACAAAGTCTAACATGCAAGCTTTCTTCATGTCTTCAAGAACCTGAAATTTCCAATTGGTCTAGCCAGCAGTTTATGGGTGAAATATTGTGATCAAGCATGACTGTTCCCCAAACACCCCATCTAATCCCTTCCACAACTGGTATGTACAGTGAGAATTATGATAAAAAAGAAACATTGATGTAACTCAATGAATTCAAATTATCTCCTGAATATAGAGGTATCCCATGATCTCTAATATACTCTACTATCAGATATATAGTAAGTGGGACAACTTGGTGAGTCGGTCTACGATCACATAAATGGGATCGTGTCCCCAGGATGTATGTGGTAAGCCCATCATGAAGTCCATATATATCCCATATGAAATTCATTCTGGAACCTCAAGGTGTTGAGTCAAAACAGCTGGAACTTGGTGCTCATCCTTTACTTACAGATAATTATGTCATCGAGGGATAAAATGTATAACTCCCTTCATTATCCCAAGACACCAAAAATGACGTTGGATGTCCTCTTACATCATTTCTATATTTTTATGTTCAGCCAAAGGAGATGTATGAAAAAATCTCAGAACATTTCCCCATAACTCCATTGATACCATCATGCATCATTTGAAAACAATTATGTGCTCCACACCTTTAGAATATCAATAGTGAGATTTCCATGTGGATATCTAAGCATGTGGGGTCTTGTAGTTGGTATCCCTACATTGTGCCTCTCAGACTCGCTGTAAGAGTGGAGGGTTGAAAAGCATGGACTAGAGGTAATCAAGTCCACCTCCATACAAAAAGGATAACTACTCTGAAGATAAATGTTCTGACACAACATTTAGAAATTGAAAACTAGATCTCATTCTGAGATAATATTGTACCACATTCCCCTTCCCAAGAGCATTGACTGTTTTGAAATCATAATCCAAGAGGAAATCTTGCCATAACCTCTGTCTTAAGTTATAATCCTTATGAGAGACGATATACTGGAGACTAGTCTTATCAGAGTAAATGATAAAACACTTTCCCATCAGGTAGTGTTTTGACATCATTAAAGTGTATACAACAATTGCTAACTCAAGATTGTGGGTTGTGTATTCATGCTCATGTTTTCGCAACTAGCATGATCCATATGAAATCAATGCTTTCCTCTGAATTAGGAACCCTCCAAGACCATGTCTTGATGGATCGAAAAACACTATGTACTCAACACCATCCTCTAAAAATATCAATATTAGAGTGCTCTTGAAACTCTTACTGAACTAATAAAAATATTGTTTGTACATATCCATCCACACTAAATAAATCCCCTTATGATTCAAGCTATCATGGGTGATGATATCATACAGAAATCTAGTTTGAATCTCTGGTATTATCCTTCCAACCTAAGAAAGATCCACACCTCTTTCATGCTCATATATAGATCCCTTGAAAACCCTACCTAGAATTGGGATAGGTCTACTTCCACTCCATTAAATGTGATAATGTTCCCTATAATGTTGACCACCTAAATCCAAAACTAACACTTTGAGAGATTTTTATAAGATAGTGCTCCTAGAGTATGTCCAGAACTGTCCTTATGTGTCTCACCTTATCCTCCTCAGACACTGAGTGCACATGTAAATCGTTTATGAAGAATTACACAAACTAGTGTAAGGAAAGAAGGCTGATCATGTTCATGAGTTTCATGAACATTGTTGGGGTGTTTTTCACACCAAAGGCCATCACCAAGTACTCATAGTTACCGTAGAGACATCTGAATGTTGTCTTCAGTATATTATCTTCCTATAATTGAAACTGGTGATATCTTGACCTATGGACAACATTGGAGAGCCATAACAAACCTATATAATGATCAAAGATGTCATCCATCCTTGGTTGTGGATAAATTTTCTTCATAATCACCTGATTCAAGTGTTGTTAGTCTACACACAACATTAATCTCACATTCTACTTCTTTAAAAACAAAACGTGGGCTTCCCAGGGCAAAACACTCAGTCTTATAAAGACTTTCTTCTTCAGGCCCTCTAACTACACCCTCGTCTCAAAAATCACTATGGGGTCAATTTGATATGGTGGCACAGATATCGGTGTTGTCTTGGGTTGTAGATCAATAATGATGTCTGTCATTATGCGAGGAGGTAAAACTATAACATCTTTAAGAAATATGTCTTTGTACATTAAAACCACTATAAGAAACTAAAACTCATAACTTCCACCTCAAAATGGGTTATCTTATCCAAATGGTGAGTAATATACTTCCCCTCCTATGCAAGAGTCAATCATGAACTTTTTTGGGTTTCAATTTCACTATAAAAGGAAAACCTAGTTTTTTCACTATGGGAAAACCACACCCTTTTCCAAAAATAATCAATCAAGGCCTGAATTGTAGATAAAAAATCCACACCAAGAATGATGCCATAAGGCCTCAATACTGATACCAAGAGATTCCGGCCGAATTTATATCATTTATGGGTTAGGTCACAGTATCGTCCCGAGTGTGTGATCACCGAGCCATATCCTGTAAGTGTCTCCAAGCATAAGGGTCAAGTCAATGGTTAAAATAGAAACTCTATGTATCAAACAATATACATGGTAAGAATGGAATGAATAGTAAATGTGTCTATCAATATAGTAGATAAGGTTGAAATGACATAGATCATACCCGGAATCATTTATGGAGCCCTGAGATTCTAAACCTTGACCACCTATAGATGTCATGCCCATGTCCTCCAGCTCCCTGAAGCTGATGTGGACCACCTGTGGGTGGTGGCAGTAACATGTTAAATCATCGACCACCTCATGTTGATCACCCAACTCTTTGACCGCATCCTCTATCTTGAGAACCCTCATGCTCTTTCCACCGTATCTACCTTGTTGGTCAATCTACAGTCTCTCGGTCAGTTTTATGGCAGGTCAGACAATCATAGGTGAGATGTACCTTGTCATCACATGAGTAGCACCACCTCTCTCTAACCTGATGATATCCCACTAGTGGTGATTAAATCCTACAGCGATAAGCATATTTAGTAATTTATTCAAACTATGAAAACATATCTAAATTTGTATTATCTAGAAGGTCTGAGTGTCAAACCCATTGGGATGAAGCGTATATTCTAAATTAATTATGAAACATAAAATTTCAATTTTTTTCCTTTTAATGAAAAGAGACGAAACAATGGGATTGATTAGCTTGTGAGTCAGGACGAGAGAAATTTTATGTTTAGTGTTTTTAGTTCATGTGCTAAGAATTCAATTTATATGGGTATATTTTGGATTGGTGTCTGAATTTTGACAATAGGGATCCTGGGTCTCGGTATCCTACCCTAATCCTTGGATTGAACATTTGGAATGGTCATATACTTAGTTAAAACACAAAACATGTTGCCCGAAAATGTTTTTAAACATAACCCAATAAGATTTGATAATGATCATATGAATATTAAGGCGAATAATTAATGATAATAAAATATATCCTTCAAAATGTAGAAATGTTCCTGAAATATGGAAAGAAAGAGATTTAGAATTCACAAACACAGTTTCATCAATAAAAAACATGAATAATAAAAAAACAATAACTAGAAACACCCCCAACAATAACATCACGTAGAACTACGGAAATTAATCTCTCATTTGAGGGATGATGAGAATGAGTAGAATTGGAACCCAATGAAGAAAAAAAGAGAAACAATGATGGAAATGTTGGACCATAGATAGTCACTTTATATTCTGCATCCTATGTTGGTGTTCCATAACATCTTCTATCCCCGTAGTATGTTGGAAGGGCAGACATGGGCCTCATTGTATAGTCAATCCCATAAAAATCATGAACCATGGAATCTTAATTTCTTCATCACATCAACACTGAAATAATGTGTAATGTACTTTCAAATCATGTAACCACGATCCCTATTTTCTCCATGATTTTTGAATCTGCGCAAATCATGCATGATATTTGACACCTTTGACGACTTGTAAGAGGGAACCATGATGTGTAACATCTCTTCAAAGTGTGAAATATCATCATTACTTATCTTGTGGGGATAATTCGTATTGAAAATGTACCTACCCATAATTAAATTACATGGTATGTAATCATTATTCTTCAATTTTTCTGACTTTTTTCTTTGTTAATAATATGCTATCATGCCGCCTCACTTCACTCGTGGTGTGAAGAGTCTTTAAGCTTATAATTTTACTCCATTTCATTCATTTTCATTATATTTGTTTAATCCAACCTTTAAATATAAAAGAAGTCAATACTTGCCAAAATTTGAAAGATAAATCATTTAAATACAAAATCATTACATTAAAACACCATAAAATGTATGCATGAAATAAAATTATAAGATAACTGGTCCCACATTGGGATCCCTATACTATAAATCCTCAATCCTATGACATCCTCCTAATATTTATCCCACATCTAGGTCATTGAGGCTGACGTCGTCTCCCTATTACTGAGGTCTCCGCTCATAGTTTGCCACTACTAACAACATTCTTCTGTAGTTGTTCAGCCAAGTAACAATCGACCACTATAGATTTCTCTAGAACCCCTGCATATGTAGGAATGGATAGAGGAATAACACTGGATTCAATTTATCTATGCAGACCTCACATAAAGGATCAAACCCTAAAGGACTGATATCAAACCATATCCATCGAGTACACTATTACAAAAAGTATTTATCACGTTAGATATTTATAACTGACATGAAAAGCCTTTTATATTTATTTATCATTTTGGTAATATTATTTCCGACATCAAAAATAAATTATATTCATTTATCTTGTCAGTTATTTTATAACTAACCTTAAAAATAAAGTATCTTTCTTTGTTAAGTCGGTTATAAAATAATAAATCTGATAAATCCAATTTTTTACATTGGGTATATAGTAACTGATGTTATAAATATTTTTATCATGACAGTTAGTGAATAAAAGACGTGATAAAACTAATTTTTTAATGTAGGTTATATAATAACTGACATGATATAGAAAACATAATTGATTTTTCATGCCTGTTATTATATAACCGAAATTTCAAATCATTTTACAACATTAGTTATAAAATAAAAATCATGATAAAATCTATTTATCATGTTTGTTATTAAATAAACAATGTGATAAATTATTTAAAAATTTTATGAACTATAATTTTGTGTCATGCCACTATTTTTTTATGAGTGATAGCAACTCTTTCTCCATCCTATGGAAACCCTAGAATCGATTCATTGATCCAATGGCCTCCAAACTTTTTTTTCTCTATCATTTTTAATCCTGTTTTTAATTAATGCATCTATATTCTCGACCTGTAACTCTCAAGTAATAATAACAAGGTTTTATTTCAGTTTCTCACAGATTCCCTAAATCTACTATTTGCGATTTCTTTATCGAGTATTTCACTATTAATTATTGAAGGTGGATTAGTGTCATAATATTGTTTTATCATTGATCGTTCACGGATTATTAATCTAAATTTTGTGATTTCATTCATTGTGTCTTTCACTATTAATTATTGAAGGTGATATGGTATCCTGATATTTTTTTTTCAGTGGTATCCTAGAATTTTTATTGAAATTTTTTCCCTTTAGATATTTAGCTTATTTACAATGAGTATTATATGGAGATAAAAATAAATATGAATTTTGATTTAAATATGCATACCATGTCACCCAATATACATTTTTATGTATCCTGATGTGTTATATATGGATGTGATGATCATGGGATACTATATAACACTTTTATATATTGAGAATGTGGTCTTTAGAACATCTTATTCATATGGGATGTATATGGATGATATTATTTGTGCATTGGTTATCTATTAGTTATTATATTTTAGTTCTTTTACCTTCCACTACATTTCATTTACTATTATTATACTATATTTTTTACTACACTAAAGTGTAAATTCCTCCAACCATACAATCATTAAACTATCACTTATAGTCTCTATCCTTTAGTATATGTGGAGTCTTTCTTGTGGCCTTACCACCCACTCATCTTGTTACTATTTATAAATTGAGCATGTTCAAGGCATTCCATGTTAGATAAGTTTTCCCCAAAACAACCTTTCAACATACCTTGAATATGATATTTGCACCACCTTCCCAAGAAAATCTGGGTTTCTCTCATGGGTTATACACAACACGATTTTCCACAAGACCATTTTCCATACAAAACTCAACAATAATTTTAAAACCCTTAAATATGACCATCAAAATTACAGGAAATAAGAAAAATATTTCAACTCAATACAGTACTAACAAATATTAGGTTAATATTTTAGATAATTATGATAAAATACTATGTAACAGAACTCATGTTGTGATGGGTTAATAATACATCACACTAGGGAATGGTTTTTATTTTTATATAGGTATTTTTTATCGTATTACATAACAATAATATCAATATAATTTTCCAAAACTCATATAATTTATTTCAAAAATATATATGTTTCAAAATATAGAATATGTTTTATAAATATAAATCTAGTTTTTCTAACTATATTTTTTTTAAAATTATTTCCATGAATTTATTTTTGTGATTAATCATTTATACATAATCTTATCTTCTATTATTATGTACAATTTCTAAATCATAATTTTTCAATACGAATATATTTATTTTACATTTCAAAATTGTGTTACATTCAAATTGTGGCATATTTTATATTAATATAAAATTTTGGTTTCTTAACAATTTATTTAATTTTGAAATTTATTATAAGTAATAATGAGTCAAAGTGGGATTACGGAATATCAAATGAGTGATAAATAGGAGTATAGTGTTGATTCTTTTTTGAAATTTTCTTAAAAAATAATTCGAATAATGATTTTTTTTATTTCCATGCCTAAAATGTTTAAATATGATATTATTGAAAAATAAAGAGGTCGAAGATCATTTAATTTGGTCATAGTTTTAATCGGAGTTAAAGCCCTTTGATTTTGCATGGTGAAACACGGAAGAATTTCCAATATTGTGATGATTATCCTTTGTAGCATGGTAACTCTTTTGAAATTGGAGAAATGATTTGTGATATTGAAGAAAAAAATTAAGAATGAACTGTAAATTGAGTATCTCTATGGTAATACTGAAAAACAATTATATCCTGGTTGTATGGAGTTTACAATTTTTTCATCAATGTTAAGATTGATTAACCTGAATGAGAAACATGAATGGAGTGACTATAGTTTTATAGAGATTCAACAATTGTTTAAATTCATTCTTCCTAAAGAAAACAATCTTCCAAATTCACATTATACTCCCATGAAAATGTAAGGCCTAATGGGATTGGGATACATGAAAATATATGCACGTCTGAATGATTGTGTGATATGTAGGAAGGATTATGAATTTCATTCAGAGTGTTTTAAATGTCAGACATGATGGTATAATTTGAATGAAAAATCATAGGCTGATGTAGATATTACAAAGATCCCTACCAAGGTATTTGGTAATCTTCATATAATTCTTTGATTGAAACATTTATTTGCAAATTCACATGATGAAAATAATGTTAATATGGCATGTTGATGAGTGGATAAGTGTGAAAAAGTATTCCATCTAATTTATTATCCAGTGGAAGAAAATTGATGAGTAGTATCCTACATTTGGAAATGGTGTCATAAATCTCAGACATGGGTTGTTCACATATGGAATGAATCCACATTGATGACTCAGTAGCACACATAGTTCATGACCTATTATAATGGTAATTTACAACCTATCTCTAGAATTTTTTATGAAGAAAAAATATTTCATTTTGAGTTTAAGGATCTCTAGACCAAAGAAACCGAGTAATGATATTGATGTTTTCTTATCTATATTAATTGATGATTTGAAACTCATATGGGATGATGGTATTAAGGTGTATTATTATTATAAAATGGAATATTTTCAACTTCATGTAGTAATTATGTTCACAATAAATTACTTACCAGTGTATGGAAATGTGTCTGGATACAATGTTTTGAGGCATAAACAATTTCCAATCTGTGAACAACAGACTTCATAATATCAATTTAATCATGGAAGGAATACATAATACATGGTTCATTGATTTATTTTTCTTATATATCAATCTTATAAATTAATAAAAGAATAATTCAAGGGCTTGATAGAATTTTATATTTCTCCAAAACCATTATGCACTAATGAGTATTTGGAGGGGGTGAAAAACCTTGATATGACATTGGGAATGAAAATTAAATATGGTAATGATAGAAATATTTGGAAGAAATGGTCAATATATTTTGAGCTACCATATTAGAGGTAAAATAATGTGAAACATAACATTGATTTCATGCATGTGGAAAATAATATCTATAAATGTTTGATTGGAATATAGTTAGATATTAATGTAATGACTAAATATGGGTTGAATCCAAGATTATACTTATTATCAATGGTAATACTTTAGGAGTTATCTCCCACTACTAATGGAAGGTTAACATTTCTTCCTCTACCTTGTTAGAAATTTTAAGTGGGAGAACATTATTTTTTTAGTGTCTTAATGATATCAAAGTGCCACTGGGTTATTCTTCAATGGTCAATTTTGTTTCTCCTGGATCGATTTTAAGATGACATGTATGATGTCTCGTGATTTTCACATCATGATGAAACAACTTCTACAATTTTCATTACATGGAATATTTTCTATCCTCTTTAGAAAGACAATCATGAATGTGTGTTATTTTTTCAATTCAATTTGTAATAAGGTGATTTAATTGGATGCTCTGTACATTTTAGAAAACTAATAAATTTCTATAATTTTTCAATTGAAAATGTATTTTACATTATATTTTTTTCGATATAATGGTGAATTTAATAGTTCATATAGTTCGAGAAATAAATCACTATGGACCTCTATATCTACATTGGATGTATCCTTTTCAAATGTATTTGATGATAATGAATGGGTATGTTAAGAATCCATATCGTTCTGAATCCTCCATTGTAGAAATGTATATTTCCGAGGATGTTTCATATTTTTTTATGAGTTTCTTGTCTGCATAGGATCACATTGGTTGGCCTCCACATCAAAATTAATGAGTTAATAATGGGAGAAAAGGTATTCATTGTTTAAAATTCAAATAATTCTTAGGTGTACAGACGAGTAACCTAAATTTATACATCTTGAATAACAGACATTATTCTCAACCAAATATAACATTTCATATTAATGAGTTCAAACAATTTCATACAAAGAGGAAGGAAATGTAGATTTTGAATAAGCATAAAAAAATTATTTCATGGTTTAAAAATACAATGCTAGGTAGATAATACGTTTAAGGGACATTAAGATGGGTAGGGGGTGGTAAAAGTTTAGATCGGATAACTTGGTCTGAGTATGACATTAAGGGATATCCATTTAATATGAAATCTTACTAAAATAGAAGTGTTTTTAAAAGTAGTGTTGTATTGTTTTCACAAAAGAAATTCATTTTTTTTGTTCTAAAAACAAAACCCAATTTCTGCATCAAATGCATGTTATGTATTCATTTAAAAAATATGCGTGTTGATTTTATTAATATTAAATTTATAGTTTTTAACTGAAAATGATTTATCAGTAACAATATTGTCACAGATGATGAATTAGGAATGATACTTGTTAATATGAATAGATTGGAAGACACATTTGGTTATTTTATAATAGAAAAACATGAAAAATAAATTTTCTATAGTCTTGATCAATCCGATATGCAGTGGTATGTTGTTTTAAAAGAAAAAAATATGTTGGTGATGATCAACTTGATAAAGATATTGATTTATGTGAGATCCCTATTTCCTCTAAAATATTAACAGATAGTAACAAAGAACATGTTGTACAATGGTTTGTGTAATGAGAAGAAATAATGATGAAGGAATTTTAAAAAACAATCCATTAGTACAGTTCTAATATTAGATGTATCATATGATTATTTCTCATTTAATTTTATTAATTTCATAAAATGTCATAAAATGTAATTTTTTTCTCTATTAAAACAAATATTAAATCAAATATGTAGAAATGTTTTTTATTTTAGTTTAGTTTTGATAAGTTTACTATGATTACCATTACATAACTTATGTATTTATAGATTTTTTTAATGAAAATTATTTTACATCTAATATGTTAAAAAATATTCTTTTTTTATGAAAAATGATTTATTAGGTTGGAACATATTTAATATTCCTACACTAATTTTAGATTTGTTTTAATTCATTTAGGATAAATTTAAAATATAATTACTATTGTAATAATTTTAGTTGACTATACAAAATATGAATAATAACGTATTATGATTTAGTTTACTATTTTGTTTCATAATTTTACATTTTTTGTTTAAATTAGAATTGTAATATGTGAATTTTTTTATTTGTGTACTAAATTTTTGTTTATTTGATTGGAAGGTCAATGAATGATCAATCAGTTAATCCACCAAAACGTTCTAGAGATGTGATTCATTATCACATCTTTGGGGATGAACATCCACTTGCTCTTCTTGATGTTTCCCAATCTTCTTATGGTACTCCCATAATGTCAGATAGGAGTTTGAGGATTGGTAAATGTGGCATCATACATTTACCAAAATTATGACTTTCTCATAGTCAGGACTAGAGGATATTGGTAGATATTTATGAGAATTATATTCCGATAGGTCTTAATTAAAAACAATTCAATGGTTTTGTATCAATATAGGGTAAAAAAGTCAAAATTTTGGTAATCATTGAAGAAGTGTTGATAGAACCACACTAGCTCAGTTGTGGGAGACAATTTTGGTAAACTCATTTTTCATTGTTAGAATAATCTTGAAATGTTAATAGTATAACTTGTTTTCCCTATTCCATATTAGATGAATTTAGATATACCTGACCGTAGGAGTCTAGATGAACTTTTTATCAATGGATTTTATGAGATGAATGGATTTCAAATCAACCCTCACATCTGATTTATTTTTTGGTCATGGGTTATAGGACAATCTATTTCATACATATCATTTTATATATGATGTCACATGGAAACAATTTGATGAAAGTATAAGACAAATATAGTTTTTGGTAAGTGTACTGTAATGTTTTAGATGTTTTCTTCTATTAATGATCTAATTAATGAATTAATAATAATTTTTTATTCTCAATTTATAGGAATTAAGGGTATATCATCAGGATATCAAATCTAGAAACACATACCGTTGTAGTTTATCTTAGGGAGGGAATACATTATTGGAAGAACCAATGATGGATAAAATATTTAAAAAACATAGTACTAATCCATCATACTTTGCAATTGTATCCCAACTATCTCCTCCATATATACATGGAAAATGGAATTGTTCTTGGATGAAGAAAATAGGGAAATATCATATAGGAGTACTGAGGGTCATAAGTAAGAGAATTATAAGTTGTTTATTATATATACATAAGTTAATAAAATTAATTATATATTTTGAATCATTACTAAAATTTTCATATAATTTATATAGGATTAAATTGATTAGTAGAGAACACATGGGGTATTTAAATCTGATTGGAGGCAATATATTTTATCTGTTGCATTGGGAAATCCTCAACACATGGGTCATGTATGAGGATACCCAGTGAGTGAATCAATGAGAAAAGTGTTATCATGTTATTTAGTTAATTATGTAGAGGGGTTTTATAAAAAATAAAACCTTTGGATTCTTATGTAAAATATATTAGTGAAAAAATGTAGGAAAAGATTAGATCATCAGTATAGTCTATGTTTACAAACATGCAATAAAAATTTCAGACTACAACTCCCACTCCTCTACCACTGCCAGCAGTTCCCACTCCCCCCACCTCCGTCTGCAGACCCAATTTTTTATCCCCCACCTCGGCTTGTGGACCCCATTTTTTATCATACTCTAACACCCCTCCTTCATAACTTTTTAGTTATTGTGAGTTGTATATTGACGATACTCACTATCATATTTTTTCATTTGGGATGATACATTATATAATAGATAAAATTCATCTTCAATAGTTATACATATATTGACATTGGCTAATTGTATATTATATTATAGATATATTAGCTAGATTACCATTACCAACAGATGAGATGAGGATAGTTGGAAAAATTATTAGCAAATTTTTATTTTGGCTATCTAGACTTTTGCAAAACATTACCATAGAAGTTTGTGTATATTTTATAATTTATTTTATTTTTGTTTTATTATTTTTAACTTTTGAAAGTTAATATATTTATCTATTTATTTACATGAATACATTAATGTTAAATAAATATTGTATAGACTAAATCAAACGAAAATTAATATTACATCAGATATAGATTCTATTAGTCATGATAGATTGTCAAGATATTCATATTTGTTTATGGGTCATCATACATTTCCAATGGATGATCCTGATTATAGGTTTGCAATAAATGCAGGGATTCAAAAAAATGATATCATAGACATTGTTACTGGTGATAAGTTTGGAATCAATGTGATTCATGTATTTTACATGAATGTATTAACATTAATATTTCCCTATGTTAAATATATTGAAATTTATACTTATACCTATTTTTTGTTAGGCATATTTATAAAATGTTAGAGGATAATGAAAAGAATGATGTATATGGATTGATGAACCTGCATTTGATTTCACCTAAAGCATACACATTGACTAAGGAATAAGAAACACATTATATTGCTAAAATTCATTAAAAAAATGTAATTATGTAGTGATGGATGTTTCATTATGTTGAGAGGTATGGAACATATATCTAAGAATGTGTTATTTATTATTTAACATAATAACCACTAATTATAAATTTCCTTTTATATTAGTTACCATTGGATGTTATGTGTTTTTTGTCCAAGGGAAAAGACACTTTACTAGATATGCTATATCCATAGTGATGTGAGAGGTAATTTTAATACCATCTAAGATAATTTTGTTTAAATGACTTAATATTTTTTTATATTAAAATGAAGTTTCAATGTATTTCATTCGTAATATTTTCAATCAAGGGATGAGAAATCTATCGAAAAAGAATAAAGAAAATGTATGAAATGACCAAATATGTAGAAGTATAGGTGAATATCCAATTATAATTAGAACATTTTTGATGAATTATATAAAATGATATATTTAAATAACAAACTCATTTAAATTGAATAGTCATACACAAAAGGGAATCCTCATGTATTGATATTATGTATTAAGATTCATGTTTGAAATAATTTCTACTAGAACAATGATGAAGTTTAATGTGGTTAAAATTCCTTATAAATTATTCCTTAATATTTCTTTTTTTATTCATCATCCATGTTAACTACCTTCCTTTTAATTTATATCAATTTGATGACCCTCAACCGTATATTGAACAAGATGTCTCACACAAGTAAGTGGAATTGTTAAATTATTTTACATGTTAGATTTTATTTTAGTTTTTAGTGAATATTTTAATTTTGAATATTATAATTATAAGTGTGTATTTTTTAGTTGTTTTGTTGGTATTTATGTTTTTTAGTTAATATTGTAATAATTGAATGTTGTTACAATGGATGTGTAATATTTCTGCAGGTTCGTCTTGTTTCTACTTCTTTAATTTTACTACTACTCTACTACTGGTTCTTCATGATTCTTGTTTGGTCAGCAGTGGGGAGGAAGGGAAACATGAATTAATTAAAAAAATAGTGCATATGTTAGATCATTTTTAACCATCACGGTATAGGGTTTTTTATATCATTTATAAAATAACCAACATAAAAACCTCCATTGTGAATACTTTTCATGTCACTTATTTAAAAACAAACATAAAATATAATATATTACATTGGTGATTAAATAAAAAACGTGAAAAAACACTTCAGATGACATTTAATTACGAAGGTTATTAAATAACCCACCTAAAAAACCATCATCCCTAAGGGTTTTTCGCATCGGTTATTTAATAACTGATTTTTTTCCATTTAAGGATTTAAAATTTTGGTTTTCCTAACCAAAATTGAAGACAATATTTATGACATCTCCAATATTAACAGTGGCTAGAATGAGATATAAAAATTCAAAAAAACTAACGTAAACATGTGTTTTTTCACAAGAGGTACCTGGAGAGGTTAGTAAACCTCGATGAATACTTTTCTATAATTTTACTTCCATGATGGAGCAATAGAAGCTCTTACATATTCATAGATCTCAATGTATCTTTTGATAAATCATCTATGAAGATATACTCAAACTCAGTCCATGAAATTGTTTCCTCATCATAAGACAGGATAACTAAACCCCATCATCACTCTACTATGCTAAGATAAAGGGTCACTACTATTATGACCATCTTATCTGTTGGTGTCCTAGCTAGAAGAAAAAATTAGGTCACTACCTCAAACCAGTCCTTACCCTCCTATGGGTCAGGCTTACCTTGAAACCTGAGGGGCCTCTATCGATGAAACTCCTGGAGTTTTCTCAGCATGTGATCCTAATTCTTTGATACTATGTTGTACCACATGCTTCTCTATAGGTTTTATAGTTAAATAACCACTTGGAGGTAACATATCAAAAAATGGTCCCCCTATCGAAGCCTCAACACTGAGGGGACTATCCTCATGGTCATCATGATGTATCCTAGCTGGAAATCATCATGGGGGAATCAATAAGGTATACATGATATATCATAATTAATGAGTATATTTGGAGATTAGAATCCAGATGGAAATGGAATCAAGAAAACATTCATATATGATTCATGTACCTTTTTCCCTACAACTAGTGTTCTCATGTACTGAGTCAAAAAGAAGGTTGTCAGAGTCCTGGTTTATTGATACGTCTGCCATTACAGCAATACTGGAGTCCCTATCCTAAAATCTGAACTCAAAAACTTATCACTGTTACCCCAAACCAATATCATAAATCGCATGTCGTTGTGGTGGGGTAACATGTTGTGTCCCTTTATCTGGGGTCCCAATCATTTACCCCAGATGTGTGCCAATACATGGTGACATCCAATGTATCCAATCCCATGTACCGAAACAAAGGTTAGCCATTGTACATGGTTTATGAGATGTCGTGTGGGTGACTACACATTCCATAGGCTGGACATGTAGTCCACCCCATTCCCATGTAATTTGGATGTACATGTATAGTTTATCCAAGGGGAATACATTTTGTGTAACAAATGAATACACTGCCATCACCTTGATATCTGATACCTATCATTACAAAACTCATGGATGTTCTCTAGACAACTCTGGTATGACTATTGTCTATAATTTTTGGTTCGAATCTATTTATAAAATATATTCTCTTTATCTAAATCATCTTCCAAACATATCATTAAGAGATTAGGTGTTTCTAAACTGGTCTGATTTTTTTGTCCCTACTGTCCGCACACCTCCATAGTATCATATCAATAATGAACTACAATCTCTTATCATTATGTCTAGAATCATTTATGAAATAATCGACCATTCAAGGAATCTTCGTACCATGGGGTAGAGTTAAGAAGATCAAGAAGAATGGTGAATTAGGGGAGAAATAAGAAATTTGAAAAAGAGGAACAAACCACGAATGATTTTCATTTCAATGTTATTTTATTTCCATTATAATTAAAATCAAATAAATCAACATCCAAAAAAGAAAACTCCCAATAAAACCCACAAATAAACCCATCCCAGATCACGATCGATCTATGGGACAATCGGTTCGTTGATTGGTACATGTTCTTCATATAAACCAAGAAAGTGGGATAAAAAAAATTATATACATGACCTAACATGATTTGGATTGATTTCATGATGAAGATATATTTTTTTGTCATTGTAGTAGGCATGATCCATTGAATTAGAGGATATTCGATCTTGGATCCATAATCCCATCATGATTTTTCAAAAATGATTCTCTAGATCTCTCTCCAATTATCCTCTAAAGGTTCCAGGGTTATGTTTCTAACCCTAGATTTATAGAATAAGGATATATTTAAGGATTTTTTATCGTTTCATAAAAACCGTAGGAATAAAACATTTTTTCAAATTATGTTATTCACTTCTATTCCCATGAATAAATTTCCAAAAATTACCCACACCGACTATTTTTATATTGTTCATAAGGTAAAAACACCATTTTGAACTCAACGGTGCCCTCATACTTCTGATCCTGGGAACCATTTAGGATTTATTCTACATTTTTTTGAAAAACAATGCTTGATTTATATTTAATATATTTATTTTATTTAAAACATTTTTTTCCTACAAAAAATTACTCAAATTCACTTGTCATATTTGTTCTTGGTCTAAAAAATTATCGATATATTATTTAAAAAAATATAAGGAAAATCCATGTTATTACATCCCAAGACATTCCCATTTAATCTCAATAAGCACATGTATTTAAAAAAATTGTAGACCAACCTTACCACTATACCCAATCCATTTCCAAAATGGACCACACCATAATGGGAACTCCTCATATCAATTATATCTCAGGAAACCAAGCCCATAAGTTTTTCATTATTTTCATCAGTCCTTAACTAGTACCTAAAAACTCACCAATTCATAGATAAATATGTTCCATGATTACAAATGTACATTGCATGATATAATCTGAAAAAGAATGGGTATGCGATCCCATACCACCAAATCTATAAAACCATGATTCCATGATTCACATGTCATCAAACCTAGTTAACCCTGACCTATAAAATATCAAATCACCATGCAAAGAGAATTTTATATATGATAATATAATGCTCTATATACCACCCTTAACAAGGCCAAACACACACTTAGCCTCCATTTGGTTATATTTAATTCATATGTTTCTAACCATGCTCTCAATACATACTAAAACTTATATATAATAGAAGGATGAGACACAAGAATGACCATTTCTGTCAAAACATTTCTCAATACAAAATCACTCATAGTTCACCATAAAGAGTTCAATATATCATCTTGTATATTCCATAATCACCTAAGAACATACTACGCATCATCCTTGAAAAAAATTATCCACCTATGATTTTTATATATAGAGAAAATAGGACATAGGTTAACCCCTAATCAAGGGTTTTTATTGTAAAAAAAATGTGGACTGTCCACTATGGTACAAGTATGGTCTAGAGGTCTCTAGGTATCCCACTTATCCGAAAGAGCTAAGTCTCATGTTAGGACCACTATGTCCAAAAAAAATACCTCCTTCTTATAAGGTCATGTGTCATAAAATATCATACTTGCTCTTTTCGTAACCCACATAAACACCCATTTTCAAAACAAAAAATATAGGGTCCCAGAAATAGAAAATATATGTCATCACATGCCAAACCATATTCCAACACATATAATGACTCTTATGAGAAACAAAATATAGAAATTTTATATAGATATTGAAAAATCACTGGTCAACACCATATTAGTGAAATTAATCATCCAAGATGATCAATAATATGGGAAACCACAACCCCCATCTCAGTTAAGTAGAATACCATTCAATGTTATATGGGAAAGAACTATATATGATTTTATAAGCACATTAAATAATTTATCCCAAATAACGACAACCATACTAGGTTTCCCACTATGGAACCATGTTCCTTACTAACCTACTAGGGTAACTGGACCTCACGTGTCCACGTACTACTCAATATTTATCAAGTACCTCACTATGAATCCACATTAACTTCCATTAGAAGGAAAATACATATATTACTAATCCTAATTGATTAAAATTCCACCAAGTAAATTTACAAGATAGAATTGTGTGAGTAGTTTCTGACACTTTAAAAAGAAGATCCTTAGTCACTAGTGATATAAATCACACTTTTTGGACCCTAAATATCTCATGGATTCTATATACATGATATGATTCATGATAATCCTATTGCTTATATGGAACAAGATACAAATCCATAACAAGCTCCTTTCCAATATTCCATGATCCAAAAATCCATTAAATCTTCAACCATAAATCACTAAACAATTTTTTGTCATGATTGATATAGAATAAAAATAATATCATTTCTATCCAAAAACATTAATACTATATCCATGGTCACCTATACGTCCACTTGAAAATTTTTTCATGAAGCAGCAGTCCGGGTTCCATCAGAAGATGCATCACTTTTTTATTACCCCAATCTAACAAATCATGAAATAATAAGATAATTAAAACTACTCTAATACTAATTTTGTAAAATTATTACATAGATCACTATATAAATAGTATTCCAACTGGTTTAAAAAATGACCAATAAAACATATCCATGAATTTTGGAGGTCACTAAATAACAGTAGAGGTCTAAAAAGGTACAATGGGGTCACTAGACCCCCTATATTAGTGTATGAAATAGAAATATAAGTCATTAAGAATAATCCAATATAAATCCAGTCCAATTGAATAATATGAAACATGAATTTCCATATAATATTAAATTCAACATTCATCTCCAATGGTCACACACGGAAAGTTGATACAAACTAATATACCAATGGTCTAGTTATATACAACATCAAAAAAATATACACATTACTCGAACAAGTCTCCTAAATTAACCACCCCACTCTCTAGATTCTAAGACATACTGCCTAATATAAACATCGGGTCTAACCCAACCCGTTACTATAATATCCATGTATGATCTGATCATGTACCCATTTTCAATCGATGTATGAGTAGGAGATGATTACTCTATAGGGAACCACCAATATAGTCCCATACTATAGTATAAAGTTATTGATATGGTCATGTGAAGTTATATGAATAAATAAATAACGTCTAAAAAAGGAATAAAATAAACTGAAAATACATGCTTTGACCTAGTGGTAGAATATCTCAAGGCATGTCACATAGACTATTCCCACTCATGTACTAAATGCCTTACCATTTTTGACACTTAGGTCAACGTCCCTAATTAACCATACCTACTAGAACTAGTTCTGAGGATTCAGTGAGAGTGCCTCAATGATGTCCGTCAATAAATACAAATGATTCTCCATAAAATAATATATTGTATAACAGACCTCACATAATGAACATAATTATGCAATTAATAGCCCATATGTATCAGCAGCATGGGGAATGGTCATACAAAGTTCCATTCCAATACCCAATATAAAACACTTATCTTTTTCCATTGTATTCCCACTAATAGTAATATAGAACTCTGATATGAGAGTTTTAGCATCCAAGGTAATAGCCAAAAATATCAAGAACCTCCCCTTAGGGATATTTCATAGACATATAATATCACACATAGGCATAAAAATAAATCACTACATCTACATTTGTTTTCAATCCAATCAATTAAGGCATATCATTATGAATAGAGAAATCATAAACACCTAAAATCTCTCAATATTCTCATCCACTTTGTGAACAATTTAAACACTCATAATAGGGTCAATATGTCACTAGGGAAAGCACCAAGATGCCCACGGTCTCATCCTGGCTCGGGAACCTCATAACGTTCCCTCAATCCCAACCTACCTCTCTAGTCAACACTTGTCACAAGGGTGACAACCTCAATCCCATACCCAATAAAAAACACTATATAATGGCCTAAACTCCCTATGAGACACCCCAAAATTCTAAAATAACAACATTTTACTTTGTATCATATATGAAATATTACATCAATGTTTAAAAAAAAAATGAAATATTTTTTTTTAAATTTAATCTCTTCAATAGCTTGCGGAACATGCATCCTCAAGTCGAAATGAACAATAAAATAGATATAACCTAACTATTAAATAGGTGGTTATTAATATTACTAAATAAATTATGAAAATTATATATACTTATTGATTAAAAATAAAATAAGAATCATATAAAATAAGAAGAAATTTTTTATAAAAAAAATTATTTTATCAAAAATATGGTTTAGTAGTGCTTTTCACACATAATTTAAAATTGGATTATAAAACATTTTGAAATTTTTTTTGAACAAATAAATATATTTTTAAACCTAGAATAGGAGAATTATCTTATATCTAATTTTTATGAATTTCCAAAAATGGTTCATTTCCTTACGAATAGTGAAAAATACTGAATTTAAATTGAATACCGCATTTTTGTTTAAATTAGATATAAATTTAAATTATATTTTTAATTGGTTTAAAATAAAAAATAGTTCTATTATTTATATATTAAAGTTTTTTTTAATTTTAATAATTTTCATACTGAATATTTAAATAAAATCTTTGTAAATTGTAAACATTTTCTCAATGAAAAAACGCTTTCTCATTGCATTTGGGAGATTAATTTTTAATAACATTTTTCTTCTTATCTGAATGGAATTTCATATAATGGATTAAATATTTTTAATCATTAATATTTATATTATCTAATAAGGTCAAAATAAATTTGGATCAATATTAATTGTGAAAATAGTAAAAAATAATTAACACATGTTAATGTAAATATCTGTTTACTCTGGGGTTATACTAAGAAGATAGGGGTTACAATGACCTACCAACTTGTAAAAATATTATCAAATGGATATATTTACATCTTATACATTCCAAAACTATAACATAAGGTTTTTTAGATTCTTTTTCATGTGAATGACTTTATCATTTTGGATTGTTTTAAGAAATTTCCATGTAATTTCCTAGAGGGTTCTTTTTCAACACATATAAAAGGGAACTCCCACACCTCACATATTCACACCCCTTTTTCCTTTATTGCATTTCAAAAACCTATCCAAATATCTTATTAATATACATATAAATATTACACAGTTTTTGGTCCCCACAAAAGTCCATCATTTGGGTACATATGTAGATATCCAAATGAGGGTTCTCTTAGAGAAGCTAATTATCTTAGCAATTATCTTTTATTTTATTTCCAATTTTTTCAAAAATAAAGTATGTATTAACACATAAAATATAATCAAACCATTACCTCACACATAGTGAGATGTTATTATTTGCATAAAATAAAAATTATCCATATCCTCTTCCATCAAATTGGAAATGAAATAATCGATTGTGTCTATGGCGGACTACTGCCTCACGTACCAATTTAGATAATTTTACATCACCACCTTTAAGGGAAGTATATAATGACAATTTTAACATATTTATATTATTTATATTATTTTATTATACATATATAATTTTAATATCACATGTATCTTTTTAATTTCAATTCTTTTTCTAATACGATAACATCGCTCGTGTGTATGGTGAACTACCATCTCACGAAACGATATGATTCGTTTTTCACTTACTATTTACATGGAATGTACTAAGGATATATCTAATTAATATATGTGATATATATGTGATTATTATGATTATAAAAATTAATAAATAACCAAATTATTTACCCATCCACGCATTAAGAGAATGTCATCATCTCTCATGGGTACGTACGACCTACTGTCTCCATGATGCGATGCGATTCATTTTCCATGTTAATATTTCATAAATGTTTCAAAAAAAATTTCAAAAGAGTAAATATGATATTTATAAAATTATCAAATTTATTGGGATGATATATAATTATTCTATACATAATAACTCGAAAATTCATGAAAAAACACGCATGAAAAAACATGATAATTATAACCCAAAATGATGAAAATTATGAAATTTTATTAACAAACATAGGGTAAAAATATATAAAATTATCATATATGATATTATAAATTTTAATATTATTATTCTAAAAATTAATAAATTTATTAAAAACATAAAATAGAAGGTACGTACATGTAAGAAGGAAACCGAACCCGAGGTAAGGGTTTCTGGTCTTACTTTTACTTCCATAAGACATATGGAATATTCACCAATTATTTATTTTATTTGATGTATATAAATATATTTCTGTATTGTATATAATTAATTAAATTATTTTTATCTAATTTAATGTTTCATTTAAATATATTTTATTCATGTGTCATATGATTCTGAAGTTAGTAAAGTGGTAAGTGATTATTTCACAATGTCATCATTATCTGGATTTTTTTATGTCTCCCATGGGAGAATTATCTAATATTTGTAGCTTAAATAAAATATATTTTCAAAAACTGTATTTATTGATGACCCTTTTCATGTAATAGTATCATATTTAATCTCATTGGTGTATAAAATTATTTAAAACCATTTTAATGAAAATATGATATTATTTCTCTATTTTGTCGGAAATTCATGGGCTACCTTTGAACGGTCTCACCCTCTCCTCTCTCCCATTAGGGATTCCTTCAGTGGCATTCTGGAGGGGGAGGCCTATGGAATCTGTCTTGTATCCTCTTCCTCCATTCCTTTCTTCTTCTATTCTCACTTTCTCCTACCCCCATGGTCTTTTATGGTGTGCAATTTCCAGGCGGGGGCTGCGTGGTATAGATCTATGTTGGGTGTCATCATGGATTCTTGTGGAGCCATTTCCACTTCAATCTATACTCTATATTCTAATTATTCCATCACCCTCCATGTCAGTCTTCTTTGGAAGTGTCTGGATGCCTTGGGAGGTGTTGATTGTTTGGTCAATGATGCTTTATGGGGCATGACATTCATCGGTTCGATGCAAGCTATGATTGTTCTCGCCGGAGGCTTGATGTTTCAGATTTTTGTTGCAAGTTGTGCCTTTCGGCAGGTGGTGCCTTTGATGGTTCTGTTTGGGGGTCCTTGTGAGGATGCTTCACTATTGAGGCCATATTTGAATCACCACTTTGGGTTCATGTGCCTTCACTGCTCTCTAGGTATAACTTTTGTGATGGTTTCAGGGAAGCTATGGGATGTGCGCTTGTTTGGTCATGGTGTTCCAGGGGACAGTTCGGGCCTCCATCTGAGATCGGTGGTCTTCATTGATCTTGGAAGAAGATTTCTGGAGTGGCTATCTAATGGATTATATGTCAGTGTAAGCAACATTGACTTTGGATATGGTTTGATTTTTTTATTTCAATCATCTTTTAATGATTTTGTTTCTTTTTTGGTGATGGTTCTTTTTTTGGTTGTGCTCTATTCATATTTATGGGTTTTATGTGCTTTTGGACTCTATTTTGTGTTGTTTGGATGATGATGTTGATGAAAGGAGATATATTTAGTTGGAATTTTTTATGTTTTTCCATTTGGTTGAATGGATCTATGGTTTATATTGTGCTTTCTCCAATCACAAGCGATGACAGTTTTTGCTAGCCAAGAGGATGAGGATATTTTAACAGGTTCAAGACTGATTGCAGGAATCTATCATGGGTGTATCATGGCTCATGACCACCTCAGGTTGGGTGACCCTTTTTTGATTTCAAATTTGATATGAATTTTCTATTTCATTTCCTGCTTTTATGGTGTTTACCACTTACCCATAAAGCATATCTTTTGAAAATAAAAAATATATATAATTTTTAGTCAGTCAGAAATTCTTCTTCATCAAAACGCATATTTTTTAACAAATTCTAAAATGTTTTTAAACATTAAAACATAATATATTAAATAAATTTTCATGCATTTTTTAATTTTTACAATATTTTAATGAATATTCATTTCATTTTCATAATGTTTCTTATTTTGATTTTATCAAAAATTTGAATGGAATCATTGTTTTATTGTGTACTACATAAATAGAATTTTACACTATCATAACCTATAAATGTATTAAATATTAATATTCAATTTTTCAAAATATTTTTTCAAATAATGGTTTTCAAATTATATTTTGAACCTTTAGTTATAAAATTAATTTCAAAAAGAAAGTGATATTTTATTCAAATTATATTAATGATATTTTTATGGTTCTTCAACTCATCAATGAAATCAATAATTTATTGAACATGATCCAATGGGTATATGTTTTACTAATATCATCCTTATCAATTTTTTTATGGTTTAGGATTATTTTAACTAAGGATGTAAAACATTATTACCATTCAACATATTACTATGGATGTTTTATGATAATTTTTTATTGTTTGTTGAAATTATTATCAATTTTTATGATAGTTTTTCAATAACAATTTTTATATTGATAATGTTTCACCACTTTAATATGAGTAATTAATTTTAATTTGTATGTGAGGGGCGGAGACCACTATAGCTCCTCGATGCATCAGTGGGTCTTATGAGAGAAACTTGATTGGGTTTCAGCCAAGGCCTTACCCATTAATATTGAAGTCATATAACAAGGACTTTGTAGTATTATTTATATGTCTTGGAACAATTCCTCAAAGGTATTATAAGTCTTGGAGAATGGCTCGATAGAATGTTTTAGATGTCTTGAATTTGGCATCACACCGTTATGAATTCAGTTAATGATATTGCATGTGATTATTTGATTAGTTAGAATATCCATGGTTAATTTTTGATGTTAATGTGTTTATTTATTGGGAATTATTTGATCATCATTTATTCCTATGATATTATACTCATGTTATTGTTTAAATTTCATTTTATTCAGTTATTTACCATTCTATATTTATTATTCCTTATTTATCCATAACTTCTGCTATATGCTAATCTTTACTAAGCATCATATCTCACCCCTTTATTATTATTTATTTCTATTAGGATATAAGGAATTGTTTTTTTATTGATATGATAAGATAAACTAATGGGAACAATAAAATTATCAAGAAAAATTATTTTATTATTTTATCTTTTAAAATGTATTGTGACATTCATGTATATAACTTGTTTACCCAGACTATTGAGCTATTTGGTACTTCATAATATGATTCCTTTTATATTATACTAATGTAATAATGTAAAGATAGGTTCTATGATATTGGTGTTTGGGGAAATATATTTTGTATCCAATGACATTGAGTAAAAACATTGGGAAATAGATTTAGGAAAACACAGATTAGGAAAGATAACCCACTGATATACTTTGAAAAAAAGTATAGAAATTTTTTTAATGTTTTGGTAAGGAATAAATTATGTTATTTTCCTAGAAAATATGTCTCTTTATAGATACTATAAGTGGTTTTGGCTCTGAAAAATATGTACCTATGGGGATAACTCAGAGAATGGTATAGTGGGGTTGACCTGATCATGATTTGGTACATGAGAAGATGCCTTAAGATATAGCTAGTTTTAATCTACATGGGGGGATATTATTTGGTTAATTCACATATTTAAAAATAATTGACAGATTTGAAATGATGATTATGATTATTATATTAGCTATGCATAATTTTTTCAATTTATATTAATTGTTTCACTAGTTTTGGGATTATAAATTTGGTTTCATATTGATATGATGTAATCTAGTGTATCCATAATTTATAAATGGAACATATAAAAAGTAATGGGAATTGAATCAATGAATATAATCCAATGAGTAAGAATTATAATTTCTTTTATGGGATTAAGAAAATATTTCAAATGGAACCACTCTTTTGATCATTATCATCATATAAGGAAGTAATCTCACATGTTAAAAATATAGATAAATGATCCCATTTGTGTTATGGGTTAAAAAAGAAATATAATAATAAGTTGATGATTGGGAAAATGATAGATAAAGGGAAGAAAGGAATGAATAAATTTTCAACATGTTATACATATGGAAGGAAACACTATGGTATATGCTAAAAAGGAAAAGTAGTTCTCTTCAAGTGTGGGAAAAAATGACACTATGAACATGATATCAAGGGAAGATAGAATCATTCATTTCATAATGCATCCACTATAAAGAGAAGTGGATATAATCAAATAATTTCCTCATGATTTTTGATTGGTGTAACCCAACGTTGATTGGACGCTATAGTAGTGTGGACTTCAAAGTCAACAATATTGTAGCTCCTTGAAAATCCAACCACAGGCCACTATATCATTTTTGACTTGGATGGACACCATTAGCTATAGAAATGAGGAATTCACATTTGGATGGTGGAACAATGGATCATCTTCCTACTTTTGTAGACCATTTTTTGGATAGCGATTCTGTGTTCTAGAAACTCTAATACTCTTTAAAAATTGTGCTTCTAGAAGTAGTGAAACATCTATCTATATATCGATGTAGGGATTGTTTCCGAAAATGCATAAATCTCTATATCTATTTTATTTCCACAATTTACTCTTCTATGAATTGTTTCCTTTTATCATTATGACTCCTGATGTTTTTACATCATAAGAGTCATGGGAATATACCTCAGAATAAGCGAAGTGATCAAGGAAATTATTTTTCTATTGATATAGGTGAAATGGAATGATCACTGTGGTTAGGTATTTCGATCCAGTAAATATGTTGTAAAATTATTTGGTTAATTATATTATTGTTATATGAATCTTTAAACATATAATTATTATACTATAGTACAATTTATTTAAGGATTTGATATCATATGTTGAATGGTACCAATGGAAAAGAAAAATTATTTAGTGGGAAGTTGAAATTATTGGAAAACACATGATTGAAGAATATGTAATCCTTAATGCATTATTGATATAGAGACAATGATTTTGGGATAAATGTATTTTGGGACCTGAAAAATTAAATTTTATAGTGATGACTACCTTGGAACTGATTAATGATTTGTTGAAAAAGTTATTAATTCTATCATTTATGGAGTAAATATTTTTTTGGATTGATAAAATTAATCCAATAATCTATGTTTTATTTATGGAATAAGTAATAATTAATTTTTTTAATAAGGTTTTATGGTAATTAATCTTATTACCATGCTTCAATAAAACACATAATAAAGATATTCACGTGGTTGGTATGTTATGATTAAGAACTATATCATGTTTTTTAGAAGATTAATGATAATTTTATTTTTAAAATTTAGGGAACATATTTATAATTTTTAGGATATTTATATTTTGTATAGTTCATAAGGATAAAAAATTATAATGTTATTTATGTTTAACTTCTAATGAGGTTTTATATATTAAAATACCACATCACTATTTGATCATTTATGTATATTGGATGACCTGCACTAACCACATTGTTATAATTATAACTAGATATTAATTGAATGATTTATCATTCTATTATGGATCTTATAATCCATTAAAATTGAAATTTAGTGCGTTAGGAATAAAAAAATAATTTTTGGATATTCATTTCATGGATTAAGTGATGAATTGGAAAATGATTTAAGAAGAAACTATATATGAAATTGTGATTATGAAATAGATACATAACAAGTAAGTTTATATTTTCAGTATTGATGGTAATTTAATTCATATTATATTGTATGAAGATATTAAAACAAAATTATATCTGAATAAAGTCATTTATATTAAATTGATTTTCTTTAAAATCATCATAGATTTAAGGTTTTCAGTTATTTATATTTCGATTGATCATTCATATTTTTGTGTTCAATGAACTCTATCATTCTTTATAATTATTTAATATTCTCTTCTATCTCCATATATTCACTTGACCAAAGTTTCTATTCAGTAAAAATATAGTTAGGTGTTACTAAAAATGACATTTTTTCTTCAATTTCATTCTAATTAAGGGGATACTTTATTAACCCTTTCACAATGTGGGTTTCTTAGTAATGCTATGTCCAAATGTCAGACCCCTAAATTCTAAGATCAAGTTCAAATTTAGAGGATGAAATTTTTTTAAGGTAAGTAAAATGTAAAAACAAGAAATTATAAAATAATATCATTCTATTTTCTAGTGTATCCAACATGAAACATGATACTTAAACAAACTTATACTATATTTATTCAAATTTAATTTCTTTGACTTATTACAGAACTCCCAACGCTAAGTCAAAAAGGGACATAAAATAGTTATAAATAAACCATTAAAATGGATTTTATGAATATTATTATATAAATTATGAATTTTATGCTTATATATTTATTATAAATTAAACAATTATCATAAAAAAAGAAAAAAATAATTTTTTTATTAAAAACTGTATTTTTTCTACGAGACAGTTTATTCACACTTTTCACATATAATTTAATTTTAAATTGTACGCCATTTTTAAAATTATATGAAAAAACTTCATTTTTGAAATCATCATATCATAATTATATTAAAGTGAATTGTTAGTATTTTTATAAAATGTTTCATTTTTTTAATAGTGAAAAATACGAAATTTTAATTCTAAACAACCATTTTGTTTTAACAATTTATAATGTTAATTTCTTTAAATTGTTTTTAAAGTTAAATAAGATCAATTTATATCAATAAATACACTTTATAAAATTGTAATTATTTTCATATAGAATCTTAATATAAAAACATTGAAAACTTTTGAACATTTTCTCTTTTAAAACCTTCTTTCTCATCATGTATGTGGGATTAATTTTAAATTTCAAATTTTCACTTATTTTAATGAAATTTGGAAAATTATATTACATATTTTGAATAAGAATAATTGATATTTTCTAATATGTTCTAATTAATTTTTGATCAAAAAGATTAGGGAACACAGAAAACGTTAATTACCATGATTAAGCTTAAAATGGGCTTACATTGTGGTTAGACTAAGATGATGAGAGTTAAAATGATCAAAAAACATGTACATATAATATTGGATGGAGATATTTCCACCTTATACTTTCCATAAATTTGGCCAAATGATATTTTGAAGATTTTGGAATATGAAAGAATTCACCATTTTTTGATTCTTTTGGGTAATTTCTATATAATTTCAATGAGGGTAGAATTTCTTAAATAATAAAAGGGCATTCGCTCCCCTAACTTCTACAAACCGATCAATCCCTCCTTATTGACCAACCCCTAAAACAATCTCTCCTCATAATTTGTAGATATATTCTAGTGTTTTTAAAATCACCCAATGACCATCCATAGGGTCCTTAATAGGAGATACAGTAGAGGCTTCTCTTAGATAATGTGATTATCGTAACAATGATCTATCATTATATTTCTTCTTTTTCCACATTAAATTATTTTTTAAAATGTAAAATATAATAAGAAATTTTCTCCCATACACGGTGATGTTATTATATTTTGGGAATAATAATTATCCATCTTCACTTCCATCAAATGGGAAACAAAATCATCGATCATGTGATTGACATACCATCGCTCCAGGAACAGATGTTGTTTGTTTTCCATCACCACCTTTCAAGGATTGATATAATAATGTAATTACCAAATTTATATGATATTTTATATATTATTAATCTAATGGAATTTTAGTATCACATATGCCTTTTTATTTTCTATTCCATTTCAAACATTATAACATCGGTTGTGTGTACTACGGACTACCGCCTTACTAAGTGATGTGATTTGTTCTTCAATTACAATTTATATGGAATTTAATAAGGATATAAATAATGAATATTTGTGATATAAATAATATTATATTAATTCTATAAAATTATTATATCACCCACATCCTTACACATTTACTAATTAAGGGAATGATATCGTCGCTCATGCGTACGTACGACCTACCGTCTCCAAGAAGCAAAGCGATTTATTTTCCATATTAAAATATCCAAAAAAATATATAAATTTATCGAATGAGTAACTATAATATTTATTAAATTATTATTATTATGTATATGATATATAAAAATCTTATTCACACTAATGAGAACATTCTTGAAAAAACTAGCATGATAATATAAAACAATTAACACCTAAAACAATGAAAATAATGAAATATTTTTTAAAAAATTATTCTAAAATGTTATAATAAGATCATATATGATAATATATGTATGAGTGATATGATTTTATAATTTAATAACATGATTAAAACTATTATAACAGATTTATATACATGTACTAAGGAAATCAAACCCGAGGTAAGGGTTTCTCATCTCACATTTACTTCCATGAGATATATGCCATATTCACAAGTTATTTATTTTTTGTGGTGTATATACATCATTTTATCTTTGTAATATCCTGAATTAATTTATATTCATGGTATATAATGTTTCATTTATTATTTTTCCATCCAAGGGGAATAAGATTCAAATGGGATAAGGGTTTGTTTCAAAACATAATCATTATTAGGGATTATTTTTGTTAAAGTGTCACATGGGTGAATTACTCAACATTTCTATCTTAAAATAAAACCATTTTATTCTCTAATAGTCATTTATTAACTATTTCATTTAATATAGTAATACTTTATCTAATTTTTTATTAAAATTATTAATAAAATGTTTTTTATGAATATCTGACATTATTTTTCTCTTCGATCTGAAATCCTTTTTCCAAAAATTACATGATTTCTAAATAAAATTAAAAAATAATTTTAAACTATTAAAATGATTTATTTATGAAATTTTATCCATTTTAATTTGAAAAAAATAATATTTAATATAATTCTCATGTTGTTTTCAAAATAGTGACAATTTAAATTTTACCAAAAAAGGAATATTTGTATTAACATATATTCCCTGAACACAGTTTTAATCTTCTGGAACAATGAATTTTTTAAATATTATTCTATAAGATTCATAAGGATATTTTATGCTAGTTTTTTACAATATTTTGAAATTTTATTAAAAAATATTTTAAAAGCGAAATGTATATTTTAATAAAATATGTTTTTAAACATCATTTGGTGGTATTTCAACTCATAAACACCCCCATCCCATTTTTGAAGTAATGATACACTGGGGATATGTTGTATTGACATCATCCTTATTTTGTCTTCAGATGGTTTATGATCAGTTTGATATAGGATGTTTAAATTTTGTTACCATTCACCATATTACTATGGATGGTTTATGAGTATATATATATATTGGGGAAGTATTAAAATTTCATATAATAGTTTGTAAATAAATATATTTATGTTGATTTTGTTTCACCCCTTTCATATAACGAATGGATTTGGATTTTTAAGTGACAATATGGGCCTTCTATATTCCATTGATGTATCGTTTGGTCACATGAGGCAATCTATATAGGGTGTTGGCTAAGTCCTTACCCATTTATATAGATGTGTTGGAATAAGGCCTTGATTGAATTTGATATTTTGTAACAAGGCCTCAATGGTATTTAATGTCTTAGATCATGTCCTCGATGGAATTTTTTATATGTCCAACATTATGAATTCAATCATTATTAAATCAGTTATAGATATTCCATTTTATTATTTGATTAGTTAGAATATCCAGTGTTATGTTTTAATGATCATGTGATAATTTATATGGAATTATTTATTCATAACATATTCCTACAATATTATTTTCAATTCATTTGTTAAATGTTTTGTGTATCTCTATTTAACTTTCTATATTGATTACGCATTATCTATTCATAACATATGTTTCATACTTACAATAATTGAGTATCTGAGAACACCCATTTCTTTGGTTTTATTTTCCCATTTTTATGAGGAAGTGTTTTTTGATCGATATTCCTAGATAAAATATGGGGAATAATGGAATTATCAAAGTAAATTTTTATTATATTATGTTTTAAAATGTAATTTGGATTTTATGTATGTATATATTTTACCAAGACTATATAAATATTTTTTCAATGAGGATGGGATTCCCTGTATCTTATGTCATTGTTAGAAAGTAGACACTACCTTCGAGATATTGGGCTCTAGGGTGATACACCCTACCTATTAATTCATCTGATCAGGGTCTACCCATCCAATGTATCCATGTCTATGTGGAGAAATAACACCCCACAATCATATCACTTTCCTAAAGGTTTAAGGGAATCTCCTAGGTCTCACAAGGCTTACCCTTAGTCTACTCATTCACATCGATCATAATAATCTACCTATTGGTCCCTAATTCTCATAGACGCAAGGTTTTGAAATCAAATTCACTATCCAAAATCATTATTACACCTATAATGGTTCAATATTCCACCAAAAACACCAAAATAGAATTGTCTTAGTCCATTAGTGGTTAATGAAAAACCATAAAATACTAAATTACAGTGAAGGTTTGACATCATGTGAATCCTGTTTATTGAAACTCATTTTAAATTTAAAAAACATATATTAGTAATCCAATTAAATTTAACATGTGAATTCTCTAAGTTTTCTGAACACACATCCCGCACATAAAAAATAATAATAAATTCCCCAGGGAATTTTCACATACTACTAACATAAAAAATAATCTTTTCGAATTTTTTTCCAAGGTTCAAAAAGTATACTATGGCCTACCGAGCTCCATTCATTCCCCATCCTCATTTATGTCACAATCCGGGCTCCTAAATACACTAATTATCTCAAATAATTAATTAAAAATTTAAATAAAAATTGAGCATATTTATTAAAAAATCCCAACCACTCCAAATCGATTCATAAAAATATCCAAAGAGCCATGGGAGACCCACATCACAACACTCACACCATTCTCAAAAAATAACCAATCATTCTTTATATAATCATGAATTAATTTGGGTGCATTTTAAAAAAGCCGAAGAAAATTCACTACAGTGT
Source organism: Viscum album (assembly GCA_963277665.1). Taxonomy (NCBI): domain Eukaryota; kingdom Viridiplantae; phylum Streptophyta; class Magnoliopsida; order Santalales; family Viscaceae; genus Viscum; species Viscum album. The sequence goes on along the minus strand of OY728126.1, from coordinate 792,468,794 downwards.
CATAAATTAATGAAATTCTAAGGAAACACAGGTAAACACCTTCCTAGACATCCTATAACAATGCTCAATAAATATCCCATGATAATAAGGTGATCCCATTATGATTGGTTGGAATCTCCAATGAAAGCCCTTGGTGAAAATTAAAATTAATGAAAAATATATATGGAATAAAATAGAAATTAGGGGAGGTGAATACATATATCAAATATCGAAAAATTATCTAGAAAAACACTCTTACATTAAGATGAAATAAGTTGGATAAAGGGGTTCAAATCCCCATCTTATGTATCGAATGTATGGATAAAGAAGGTGGTTCCCCTAGAAAACATGAAGGGGGAATTTGATAAATTTCTTCCTAAACATGTTTTACCAGAAATCCTTTATGGATCGATTGGGAAGTTGTGGGGACCCATACTCATAGGGGTGATACTGGACTATCATCATCTCACCTATTTCTAACAATTTGTTTTTGCAGAAACCCCATCCATAACTACTCTACCTTTGACGTACCCTCAAGATGATTAATATACATTAGATCCTTGGTCCAAATACAAAAACAAAACCTATTTGAGCCACACAAACACTTAGAATTCAATTTCACTTTCAATTCCTTGATAAAAATCCTCCCCATCTACTAATGGAATGATTCAAATTTATCTGGATTATCAAAGGACCATACGTTCAATAGTTTTTATATTAGGTATCCCAATATAATTTCATCAATATTAAAATAATAAATTTTTATTCATTCTATAAATATATAATGAAGAGTTTACTATAATCTTGTTTTGAATATTCATCAACTTGGTTTTTATAATCATACTTCGATATTTATATTTTATCTAAATATATAACAGTTTAATATATATTTGGATTTAGAGTGTAAAAATATACTAAAAGCATTGAATTATTCAAAGATAATAAAATATAAAAATATAAGGGTTTTATTTTTTCCCTGAATTTATTAAATTTCATCAAAAAATTAACTCATATGATCACAATAATTTCTCTAGGGATCTAGTAATAAACCATACACTCCAATATTATATTGTGTTTATTTATGATATAGTGTGGGATTAATCTCTGTGGGATAAATTCTATAATACCATTGTAAGGGTACCTAAACCATTTGTAATTTCACAAATAATTATACTATGGGAATAAAATCATGGTGTACAAATAATAATATCCCACAAACTATAAAAATCATTTAATAATCATCATACCACTAGGAGATTTTAACTCAATACATAATAGTTGGTAAAAATATTAATGGTATTGTAATTCAGAAAATATATAATTAAATATCCCTATCTACTACATTAGTAGTAATTGTATAGGATTTTTATTTCATTATGGTTATTGGTGACTATTTCCCTCATTTTTCTGTAGATTGGGAAATTAAGTCACTTAATTCCCAAGTCATTTACAATTGAAGAAAAATGCATTATATCTTCTTTATTTCTCTAACATCTCTTACTCGAATAACCACCATATCTATACTTATAACATCTATCTATAACTAGAATGAAATTTAACTTATGTTTCATTCCATAGGTTTATCCTAATGGTAATTAAATATTCTTTCCTTCATCATCTTCATCCCATGAACATCCATTAGAATATTTTCATCAATTTATTAGTATTTGTAGTATTTATACTATGTTCATGTGGTTAATCATATTTCATGACATTTGGTTAGAAATATTCATTAAATTTTATAGTTTTTACATATTTATAGGGGTGGAAAATTGAGATACTCACTATATTTTCCTCAAACCCATTGTTAATAAGGATCCTTATAGATCTGTCAATAATTAAAACACTAAGGGGTTTACATCAGTGAAAAAAATCAATATTTTAAGAAAAATTTTAAAATCTATCATCGAGATATCATAGTTTATTACACTATCATTTTATCTTATAGTACTTTTTCTACATCATATATCACTCTTAGTTAAACATATACTATTCTAGGTTGAACATAAATTACTCTTTATTTTGGATTTATCTAACTCCATATCCTAATCACTTGAGGTAACTACAAAATTAATCCTTGATAATCCTCAATGTGTGTCTATAAAGGTTTAAATTATTATGTCCACTAATTGTGTATTAGTGAGATAATTAATTCAATACACTACCAACCATTTTTGGGGCGATTACCATGATTTTCATCTATGTGATATCCACATACAGTTTCTAGTTTCTAGATAAGAATGTTATTTTTAGAAAAAACAAATATTTAATACATTAATAAAATATAAATATTACATCTTATATATTAAATTATTCCTGTTATTTTCAGTAAAGTACATTTTTCCCAATCCCAAATAATTTTTTTTATTACCATAAAATTAAATAATATAATTTCCTAATGGGTTATCTATACCGTTTAAATTATGATAATCCATAACTTATCAACCTTTTAATTATCCTTAATAATAAAACCTAATATCTTAGTCATCTAAACTCTACTATACATCCTACTGAGGTTCACTAGGTCCACACTCATGAGCCCAATGCATTAAAAAATACTCTATATAATCTATTTGGTACTAATTGTAAAAACCTAGATATAACCATCCTTAAATACAGAATTAATAATAATTATAACATATCTTATATCTCTAATATCATCTTAGTTATAAATATTTAGAGTGATAAGAAACATCACTAACTAATAAATCTGATCAAATGGGCATTTTACCTTAGGATCCTATGAAATTATTAACCCATGTCATGTCATGAACATCTCACATTAATTCTATATATAAGATATCCTGTTAGAGATATCATGTATAATAGTTTTCTATATAATATTGGGAAATAGAAACATAAGAGGGAGTGGGATAAATTTCTCAATATGGGAAAATGTACAACCATGACAACCATTTCATAAACATGGCATAAAAATCATGATATGAAATGTATCATCACTATTAAATAGTCAATTAAACCCAGGATCATAATTTATCAAATGATATAATTTATAATAAATAGATCAAATAGACAAAGATAACTGAATTCATGGTAAAGTTATGTTTAATTTTGACATCTTGATCATAACATCCATGCCTAAAAAATGATATAATTATTACCATAAATAACGTAAAAACGTCATTTTATCATTAAACTACAGCTACGATATATTGAAAAATTAAGTACATATACACCAAAAATAATGTAATGTTTTTCTAATGAGACCTAATGATGCATAAAGAAAATTTATAATGTTGGGCCACACCCATGACTTGATTAAGTACAACAAAATAATTTTATAAGGTAATAAATAATTAATATATAATCTTCAAGCCTATAAAATTAATAAACATATATATAAAAACCAAAAACAATAATTATTTTCAATATTTACAAAATAAATCATTGGATTTTATCTATATAAACACTATTTAATAAATATATGGATAGAAATAATATTCATAGAGTAATTGTATTGATAGAAAAACCATGCATATACATAGTGGATATATAGGAAAGACAAAAGTATCGATGGACCATTATTCTTATAGAAATGGAAATTTAATTATAAAACAGGATAAATAAGTAGGATATCTAGAAAAGAATATATCCCTATTGTAACAATGAAGAATTTTAAGGATGTTGACATATATGAAAAACAATATTGGAAATTAATGTTATGAACTGTACAACACAAGAAGGGACCAAGAATCGTTTTGTTTGATACCATGAGTTCAATAAATAAATTATATATATATATATATATATATTAAATGATTAGTCATTTACCAAAAACACCTTTATTGTAAATCATTTTGAATATAAAAATAGTAATAGTGGTGAAAAAGCCACGATCTTGTAATAAACATTTCTTTCATTGACGTAAAATACAATCTAACTTGTCACTTAGAAAAGTTACTTCTAAAAAGGTGATGTGAATAATTTCATAAAAAAAATTTAAAAATAATATCTAATAATTGTTTTTTGAAATTAGAATAATGTTCTCTATTGATAATTTGGAGAAAAATGTAAAACATTTTCTAATTAATGTAAAAGAACCTTTTAAATACTTTATAAAATAACATTGTTGAAAACACACATTGTAAAAAGAGTAATAATTGTTTTTATGATAACATCATTTTCCCAAAGGGAATTATAAAATAATATAAAAGTAAAATATTAGAGTGTTATAACTCAATAATGGAAGAACAATGTTCATGATACCACTTTATAACTCAAAGGAATAATATTTGAACTGTCAACATACCTTACGAATAACATACTCTATAATGTTAGAAATATTGAACAAGTATTTATGTTTTAAAATTATTAATAAAAATAAAGAAATTTAGATAATAACAAATAATTAAATTAATTTTAGAATATACCCATCTTATAGGAAATATGTTCAAGAGAATGATCATAACTCAATGAATCAATGTTGAGTTACCATAAATACTTTCTGGTGGAGTAAAAATAGAATCAATAGAGATTTGAATAATATAATATGATTTTTATTTATTTATCCCAGGAAGTTATAAAAGTATGATAAAAAATAAATCTTTAGGCATTAAATACACCATACAAGGAAAATATGGTATAAAATGGTATTATGTTAAAATGAATCAAGATTGAGACAAAGGAAAGCCTTACCTTTTATCCATCTATCCATGACAAACATCTAATATGATGTATAAAAATTATGTCAATAACTTATTTTATTGTATTTCTAATTTATTTTTCATTTATAACCATTATTTTTAATCATTATATATATGATTTTTTTATTTATTACATATTTTCTATATTGGGTGTAAGGAATATTATTTTATTTTGAACTAGTTTTGTAAAAATGATGTTTTTATTCATTATTGATAACAATTTCATCATCCTGAGATCATTAAAGTTGCCATAATAGTATTTTAATGTCATTTATAAATTAATAATTTAATTACACTGTTGATTTGGTTATAATCCATGAAGGCACAATTGATAATGATTATGTTTAGGTGATTCTTAAGGATCGAATGTTATTTTCCCAATAAATGAGTTTAATAATTAAATTAAAATTATAGAAAAAGATAATTATTTATATATTTATATTATATTATACATTTAATTATGTTCCCACAGTTATAAGTGATATAAAATCATAGAATTTTTCATATATGTGGCTAAACTGACCGTAAGGTGAACATACCAAGATTGATGGATGATTATGTGATGGTATAGTTGTAATGTCATCATAAAAATAATAATGATATAATTTAGTTCCTATCAGTGTGATATATTATAATTATAATTAATTATAATAATTAATATATTGAAATATATAACATAATATAAATAAAAAAATTTCCTCTTATTATATCTATTTTTAACAATTAAATGAATGATCATTTTTCAGTGACCATAACATTAATTGGTTTCCAAATATGTAATCAAAACATTAATTATATAATTAAAATCATATTTATGTATTGAATAAATTTTTAGGATCATTTATAATAGGTGGTGAAGGAAAACTAACACATTTTTTCTTAGTGGTGGTAGTCCAAACATAAGGAAAAATCATGTTTTCATTTTATTAAGGGAAGAGTAGAAAGGTTGTTAATGTTTATTAAATTAGAATAATAAAAATAATTATATGAAAAATAGTGATTTAATAAAATAGTCATTTGAGTAATATTATTTTAGTGGTTTGATAAAATAGAAAGAATTCATGAAAGACAATTAATCACATTAATAACATTGAGTTCTTTATTGGGGAATTCATTGAAAAAAGAGAGACTAGGATAATCCCTTGTGAGAAGAAGATTAAGGAGGAGGAGGAATATAACTCTATTGGAAGGAAAAGTATTAGTTTTTTTAGGAAATAATATTTATTCTTATGTACTAAAGGGGTGGTTAGAGGCCAATTATAAAACTGATAAGTGAATAAATATTTTATAAATAACCATAAATTCTTAATAATGGTATGTAAATATTATTTAATGTGTAATCCCCCCGAAATATGTGTTATTTTTTTAAAAAATAAATGTGATCATTTTGAGACCACGCTCTCAGAAAACACTTGATTCCATGGCCTGGAGGGGCAATAACGTATTTTGAAACTCTTTTTAAAGTTCATCAAATAATCATGGGAGCAGATTTTTTAAATTTTAAACTAGTTCCCAGATGAAAAATATGAGGGCACCATTGGAATCAGTGCATTAGGACTCACTTAGGAAGGGACTAACATAGAGCAGTTACGATTGACCAAAAAAGAGAGTTTTTGGGACTTTGAGAAGAAAAATAAAACAACTTAAAAAAGTTATTTTATTATTTATATTCATCATTACACAATGACTCGTCAGTGATGCAACACAGTAATGAGGTGATGTTGAATCAAATAATGAACCTCAATAATGAATCAGCATGGCGGCGATGCAACACACAATGTATCTGTTTTCATTAATTAAAACTAGAAATCAAGGTTGAAAAACAACTGTAGAATTCCTCTGATGAATGAAAAAGGAATCATCTCCCATGAAGAATGCCACCGAATCAGAATGCAGAAATATGACCATTGGATAGTTGATTCATAACAATAGATAGATGGATGATGACATATGATCATCATCGACCAATCTACTTTTTTTCCAAAAAAAGGGCTTGTTTAATTTTAAGTGAATCATTCCCTTTCCCCATTCATTGTTTTGCAAAACAAACACTGGACAACCCAGGAATAAGATGACCCGAAGATCCATCACATATACAGGATGATATTTTTGGCATGCAGGGATTAATGAAATGGATATAAATTGTGATCGCCCAATATCTCTCATTTTTCTAATTTAAAAAACAAAGGCCAAACGAAAAAGGCCAACGTTCGTCGCTTTGGGTGTTTCCCAAGATATCCTCTCCCAAATGTGTTCCCTGCAGACAGAACACTGTGGTCACGTCAATTAATTTTTGGGATATTCCAAATGCAATCAGACCATCAGATCACATGGAGATGAATTCAAATACAATAAAGGGAAGGAAGTGACATGAGAATCCTAGTGGATCCTCTTGATCAATGAACGAATCACAGGAGAATGTCTGGTGGTTGCAGGTGGGAGGCGGTGCACACTAGAGGCCTGCCGTGGCGGCAGAGGCTGCGACCAGTAGGGGTTGAAGTGGTGCAGGGTGGCAGCTCTGGTCGGGTGCCACGTCAGGTTCAGTGGCTCTTGGAATGGGCCACGACATGAACTAGCATATGTTTCATGATGGATCATGTGCAGAGGGAGGTATCTGGCCTCGACCGACCATGTGGCTGTGCACATCGGATGTCAATGGTCATCTGGACTGCACCCAAGTCAGCCCACCGATGCGGGCCTAGCCTATAGAGTAAACAGGGCCATTGGGAAACCAAGGACAGAGAAGAACCATCCCACCAAATTATAGGCCATACTGGATGGGAAACTGGGCCCCTGGGTGGCCTAGATGGTCTGAACCAGTTTGACAATGTCAGACCAGACAAAATGGGAACCGAGCCGCTGGGTGACTTGGTGGGATAGAGCCACAACCAAATCTGGTAGATTCCAGAAAACACATAATGAGCCTAGCCACTAGGCTAGGCCAAATTGTTTTATCCCAAATCCGACCAGGTTGGGTTGGGCCTTTCGAACCAGGCCGGGTTATGTGAGACCCCCCGAGCCTGGTTGGTTGGGTCGACCCGACCAAGTCGAACCAGGATCGGACACAACAATCTCTTGTTTCTCAAAAAATAAATATGTTTCAGACTTTTCATTATATTGACTCACCATCATCATTGTTGGGACCCTTTCTACGAGAAAATCCTCTGTGTATAATCGATTTGAGTTTTCGTGGCATTCGCAATATGACTTGTGGCTTGAGGTGTAGATTCTCTCAAAACTGAGCACACATGAGAGCATGAATCCTACTGATCACTCTTTCTAGAAGGATATAAAGAGAGAAACCGTAGAGGTCCAGTAGATGAGGGGACATCAGTGGTCCATTAGCTGAGTGGACCGTAGTGTTCTTATAGTGGAGAGGACCTCACTGGTCCAGTAGCTGAGCAGACCTCATTGGTCAAGTAGGTGAGGGAACCTTTGTGGTCCAGAAGCCGAGCGGACCTCAGTGGTCTAGTAGCCCATCAAATCTTAGTGGTCCAGTATCTTAGAGTACCTTAGTGGTCCAATAGCCGAGTGAACCTCAGTAAATCATATGTTATTAGTCCCTCATCTATTCATGATGATTCATCTTTATGACAGATAATATTACTTTTTATACATTGAGTCATACATAGTGTGAGATTTATTTTCTTTGTGGTCTTTTCTTTGAGGCATTTGATTAGTAGTCCTGATTTGAGGTATTTACTTTGTTGTATGGGTTCCCAACTGAGTATTATGTTAGTCTCCCCTAGATGGGCTTTTCCCTCATGTGTCATGTCTCATGCAGGTGATAGAATCTTTGATATATACAATGGTTGTCTGGGAGATGGTGGTTCTCATTTAGACCAGACAGATGTGAATACTTCTATTAAAATAGGCATCTACCCTTCACGTACCCTTCATGTTGGATCTCGAGTAAATGGAGTGTGGTAGTTTTAATTTTTTTGGTTTTCATCTTGTATTCGGGTCCCTTTTTACATTCACTTTGTCTTGTACTCTTAGTAGTTATCTCAGTGGATGTTGTGGTTTATTTTCTGTTTACTTTCCACGGTTTTCAATTTGTGTGTGTACATGTTTAATGATAATGCATTCCCTTTTTGGGATATAACTACTCGGTGCTAGTATCTAGCCTCTAGCCTACGGAATCTGAGCATGGGGTAGTCATAGCCCGAGCCCGGGGGATGAGTCATGATAAAGTGGTAATTGTGGCTGGTTGGTTCTACTAGAAGAACTAAGAGTAGGTAAATTTTCAGGGGGAAACAATGTTAGGTGATTCATGTTTGAATTTTAAGCTTGGGAATCCAGTGATGGTGCAGCAACCGATGTATCCTTACAGTAGGACCCAAAATTTTTATTTACGACTCAGTACATGAAAACAGTCATTGCAAGTGTCTTTGAATGTTTTCTCATGATCTTTCTAAGTCAGAGTCTGCTCACTAGGTATAATCTATAAATTTTGGTCCATCTTGTTATCTTTTAGGATTCCTCCATGCAAATATCTAGCAAAGATTCTAGTGTGTGACTATGAGGATGTTCCAAAGAGTTATGAGGCTTTGGTATAAGGACTGTGGCCTGAGATGGAAACTTCGGGAAATATCCCAGATTTAACACTGCTTGTTGGTCAGTAGTTCCTACCAGCACTATTAGTAGAGAAAAAACATTTGTTCAACACCTTACATGAGTTCTATAGACAGAGACCCACCAGGTTCTAGGGAGAGATAGATCCATTGGTCGATGAGGATTACCTGGAGGCAGTGACATGATTCACTCACTTAGTGAGGACTCTACTTGACCATATGGTAGTTCTAACCGTGAGACTTTTGCAGGATTCCATATAGAGATGGTGGATTATGACGATCCGGAAGCATGAGGAGGCAACCCTCACCTGGTCTGAGATCGAGTGACTTTACATGGAGGATTCCTTCCCCATTAATTTTTACTCAGTGTGCGTAAATGAGGTTCTTTATTTAGTGTAGGGCATCTTAATAGTGGATGAGTACATTTTGAGGTTCACATACCTCTCACATTTCGCTAAGGATATAGTATGAGAACCTTTTTTCAGGGACTGGCCCTTTGACTAGGGACCCCGATAAGAGATCTGGGCATTGATGTTTTCTCTTAGCAACTTAATGCTGGTTGGGGTGCTAGAGTGAACTCGACTAGTGGAGAGCTTCCGTGCTGAGTAGGTACCAATGGTTGGTGTAACACCCAAATATTTTATGAGATAGGTTCTTTTTAATTTCATTGATGTCTTGATTTTTATGCTTCAACATGATTAGTTTGTGATATATACAACACATTATTAACATGTAGTATACACAACACTATTTTTTTCTTGTGTTACACACAATTTCTAGTTATTTTGATATAATTCATTTCACACAACACTGACTATAGATTTTGATAAATTTATTAAATAAATATTCTTGTATTTTGTCATACGCAACCCCAAAGAAAGCATTCACCTAACGTAACACTGACTAGGCTTGTGTTACACAAAAGATCCAGCATCCTCAAAAGCTTGTGTTGTACAGAATACCGAGTTTCACTGAACAATGACATATTATTAAAATATTATTATTTAATTGGATATAAACTAGTATTTATGAATATTAGTTACCACATTTTGAATTTTCTATGACATCAGGATCATATTAAATAAAATTAGAACATTATATAAGAAAAAATTCCTTTTTTTATAAAAGAAGTATTTTAAAAAAAATACAGTTTTACCGCCTTTTGTTGGAACACAAATTTTACATCTAGTTTTTAAAAATTAAATATATTCTCTTAGAATAAATAAACATATTCCTTAGAATAAAGACCTAAAAATTTATCTTGGGTGATATTTAGTTATTTTTCATATGAAATGCATATTTTGATGAATAGTAAAAATACTGCATTTTAATTGAAAAATGACTTTTCATCTAATTTACTTATATATCTAGATTATATTTTTAATTTGTTTTAAAGTGTAATTGGATTATAATTTTATCATTTAGTATGATTTTTTTCATTTGAAGTAATTTTACTTTTAAATTGGATATAAACACATGTCAATCTTTTGAAAATTATTACTTCATAAAAACTATCATTACAGTTTTTACAATAAGAATTAATTTTAAATTAATTACTGCAACTTCTGTGTTATGAATTTGGAAAAATTTATTCAATATTTTTAATCATAATTTTATTTTTTTAAGTATTTAACTTTTATTTTTTGGAAATTATGAATAGTAAATTCAGTAATTATTTTATATATCATGGATAAAGGGTAAATATGGTAAATAAGTGTGAAAAATAATACTGCAATTATATTAAACTACCCAAACACATATCCTAATCATATTGGATGATACATTTCGGGCCATAGCAATCCATGGATAGTTTTTGGGACCCTATGGAACAACATGGATGTGAAAATGATAATTAATGAGAATTAATTTAAAATAATTAGAAATGTGACATAAACACGTATCTTCTTAACAAAAAATTTTAATATTCACTTATATATAATATAAATTAGATCATAAATATAAATTGGAAAGATAATAATATTTCTTATATCATGTTATTTATATTATAATTTTTAGACACCCAATAAATAAATTTATTTATGACACAAAGATGATGTAGTGATTACATTATTAATGAATGAATTAAATAAATGAGATTATAAATATGAAAATAAATATAATATGAAACTTTAAATTCCATAGACGAATTTTATGGATGATTATGACTTTTAATATTATAATTAATATTTTTTCTTGAAATAATAAGGTTGTTATTGGCTTTTAAAAGTAATTATATGAATATTTTAAAAATTGACATAATTGAGTTCTTAAAACAATACTATATTATTAAATGGTAGAGTAGTTATAAAAATATAATATTTGGTCAAATGAAATATATAATATTTAACATTTCATTAATTAACCAATTTTGGTTCTATTGGCATTTTATAGTATGTATATTAACCATATAGTACAAATATTCAAGAAGACATGGTAAGAGATAAATTAGTTAAGTAATGGTTATAGCTAAAAGAGAAAGTTAAATTTGAGACTGAAACTTTTTTAAAACCGATTTATTGAGATTTTTTAAAATAGACACATCTTATATTATAATTAATCGATTCTTGGGCCTTTTGATATCAGAAATAATTTTATAATAAAATAATATTTCAATACCTTCTGAAAGTGTCCCTCCTCATCTTTTATTAAAAGGCATATCCTCCCACATTTCCTCACACCACCTTGAGCCTTCTATCTCCACCAACCCCTACCAAATTATCCTAAAAAAATTATTATCTATTATCTAGAGATCTTGTTTCTTCAAAAAGTCCATCCATAGTGTCCCTAAAAAGAGATCAAAATGAAGTCCAACAAAGAAGATGTAATTGCTTTACCAATTCATATCAATTTATTTTCTTTTTATACTTAATATTTCATTGATGATTCCATAATAAAGTAGAAACTACAATATATTATACATGATGAGATGTTATTATACTTATGGTATAAACTTATTCCTCATTTTATCGATCCTACAAATAATAATATCATCATGCATGCGTACGTACGACATTTCATCTCCATGATGTGGTGTAATTTTTTATTCAAAAACACTTTATTAGTATTGGTATAATGATGAGTATAGTGGATTTAAATAATAAATATAAAATGTTAAATGAATTTTTATAGTTAACATATCATCTAATTACATTCTATTTAACAATCATGAGAATTATATTGTTGCTCATACGTACGTATGACCTAACGTCTCCACGACACGGTGAGATTCATTCTCTATGTTAACAATTCAAGAATGATTATAAAATTTATCTGATTAGTGAAAATAATAACTATTAAAATAATTCCATGAATAAAATACATCCTATACACAACAAACATGACGTACACATATAACCGGTATGGGAAATTGAAGCAGTTAACACTCAAAATAATGGTAATATTGATATAATTTTAATAAAATGATATTATTATATCATATATAATTAAATTAATATGGATATAGTCCTAGTATAATTTAATAACTTGAATTAGCCATTATACAGGAGGTGGAGACACCCTCAATGAACGAAAAGTACAGGGTATGTGATAAATTTTCCAATAATGTTTTTATCTCGGATTGTTTATTCATAAGTATTTTCTGGAGATATATTTGACATCTATGTCCTTGTTTCTGAAAATGGTTTCATAAATTGTTTAATATTATTCTATTTATGTTTAAATTTAATTTTACCATCTTTTGAATTTTACTATGTGGTATGGAAAGAATCTTTCTTTTGTTTACCATACGAGGTACTTTTTGACTTTTTTGGCTAATGTACGAGGACAATGTTTTAATCACTTATAGGACATGAATGAGTTTTTAAATATCCATAATTTATTATTTCAATAAATCATCCTCTACACTTTTTCAAGTGTCTTTTGAAAAAATAATTCTTTTATAATGGCATGAAATTTTTAGAAAAGAAACCATTTTTTAAAACGATAGGACATTTTCCTCAAGAAGTATGTTCATGTGTTTTATCAAAATTATTTTCCATATAAGATGACATAGGGTTATGTTTTTATAAATATTATTACATTTATTTTATTGTGTTTTTGATGGATTTTTTCCCCAAAATCCATTTATTTTATATGTATTTTGATAGAATTATTTTTAAGAAACCCATTTTATTTAATGGGTTATGCTATGATGAATGATTTATGTTTTTGTGGCACATGTAAGAATAATTTAATTAGGAGATGGGTGGGACCTATATCTCCCTAAAATGTATTGGGTAAAGATTAATATCTCATTATATATACATGAATAGAATGGAAAGTAAATATGATTTAATAATACATGGTTGGAAAGGTAAGAAAACTCGGTTCAGTAGTGGAATTTGTCCACTATGATGGTCTTGGCAGAAATGACTTGGTTATTATAGATATCATATTACATTTATAGTTGTTTTCCACAATTAAATGTTTTATAATAATGATATTTTATCAAAGTTAACTTTCTTTTAGGATCTATGCCTTACGTACTACCTCAATTTATTTCATGACTCGCGATTTTGGTGTTTAAACATTATGTTGATGTTGTTACATTCAAATATTTATGGGGTTATTAATGTTCCCCATGTTTACCATTAGTGAATTTTTTTGCTCACCCGTTTTATGTTTTATGTTCCATAGGATATAAATAAAGGTTTTATGTAGGGAAAAAAGGGTACATTCTTTATTAGAGATGTTGAAGATCTTCCACCAAGTTAGAAAAAAATTTCTTGTGTTTCCAGAAGCACTACACTAATACAATCATTGGGAATATCGTTTTGTAATGTATTATGTATTCCATAATATAAATTTAATGTACATATATGTCAATCCTAGGGTTGTAAGTGTTCATATCAGAGTGAAGTATTAGTTAAACTTTGGAGACTAGGATGCGAAAAATATACTGAGATACCTAGATATATTTCTATAGTCTACCTAGGGATGTCCTTAAGGGGAATTCTAACTATAGGATAATGTACGAGGATTGAGGAAACGATCAAGAATAACAATGGATTAAACCTATGATGGTAGATAATTAAAGTACTAATCTTGATTATATTGTTTTTTTAGAATAAATTTTTCTTCTCACAATTTTCATTTTGGGTTTTAGGGAAATGATAGAACCCAAAAAAACCACTTTAAAAATGGATGCGATGGGGAATGAATTGATTTTCCTCTTGAAAAAACAAATTTCATCAGAGATCAAATAGAAAATCATGTTTCTATGGCCAAAAAACCTACTAGGATCCCAAATGACCGATGGTTTGAGCAACGTTCTATTGAATCTTTCTCAAGGAAACATCCACCTTATTTTAGTAGAATGACCAATCCACTAGTTGTAGAGAAATGGATTTCTTCCTATGAAAATATTTTTTTTCATTCTCTATAGTTTAAAATGTGAGAAGGTTAAGTATGTCATTAAATTCATGAAAGGTAAAGAGAATATGTGGTGGAATTTTTTCATGAATATTAGTTAAAAAGATAAAATTGAATCCATGGATTGGGATGAGTTAATGAATTATTTTTCAGTATGTACCATCCTTTTATTCTTCTTACGTAAATTGAGCTTACAGTTATCATCTATCGCATGGTGGTGATATGAAAGGAAGGATAAAATTCAAAGATAACTACAATAATTAAGGAGAAAGGAAGATTATATTTTATTGATGATCAAAGTGTGGAAGGAAATGTGGAAGAAATAATATTAAAGGGACTATTGAAAGTTTTATGTGTGGTAAAGGACGCCATCATGAATTTTACTACTGAGTTAATTGGAATAAATAAAAACCTCCAAAGAGTGAACCTCCCACAAATCAGGGTTATAAGTGCATAGAAATGCTGTATAATGCTAACCAAACCTCTAATAAAATGGTTATTAATGACTATTGATGTCAACAAATTCTTAAGGCCAAAGTGAAAGTAAAATCAAAAGTGATCACTTTTGGTGAAGTTGAGTATGAAAATGAAGTGGTGGAATGATTATGTTTTTATGTCATAAGATTCCAAAATAGTGTTGTAGAATCTCTATTTTAGTATTATGGAAAATTGGAATAGCTATGTATTGGTCCATTGTGGGTTTCCATAAGTATATGATACCCGTAAACATGGAAATGGATTGAAATGTTTTTGGAAAGCACATGATATGCGCATAATGAAGAGATAAGAAGATAAGGAGATGTTTGATAGTATTAATGAGTTCATAACTAATATAAGGACAATGTGATATCATGGTTTGAGTATATAATTTTTTTGTATTTTTGGTATGTGGAAAGAGTTATTTTTGATAAAATTCATGTTTTCACTAAGGTTCTAAAATAATTCATGTTATTATCATGTTTCAAGAGAATACATCATTAAGGTATTCCCATGATTGAAATGTGAAAACCTTGAAATTCCAAAGGAGATATGGGAGACAAATGTTTTTCTGATTTAGTTCACATCTTTCAAATGTTTTATATTTTTATGTTTTGCAAGGATCGTAATATTATCCATTTACGGATTGTATAATCTATATTCGAGGTGAAGTTAGTTAGATTAATGTAGTATCTCATTGTTGATGACCTTAGACATATTTTATTACTTATGATAACTTTTTTTGAGACTATTGGAAGGATCTATTATTTAATGGAATGATTTTGTAACACTTTAATAATGGAAAATTCAACTTCATTTGTTTAAATAAACGATGATGTGTAAATTTTTCAAGGCACAAACAATGGTGAGATTGTACCAAAACAAATTATGTATTTATACTCATGAAAAAATTCATCAAAATTCGGAAAAGTATCCTAAAAACCCAAAATATTATCCTAGTATATTCTTATCCACTGAATCAAATGGTTCCTTAAATCATTGATGATTTATGTATTTTTGGTAGTTAAATTTCTCCAAACTATATTCTCTATCACTATCCATCATAATGTAATGGTTAGATTTCTCATCCATATCAATGTTTTCACTTCCGAACTATGTTCTCCTATGTGGGAAACCTATGATGAGTTACTTTGGGTAACCATTATGTTTCTAATTTTTCTTTTTTAAAATTATTTTATAGTATTCGTTTTTATTATGTGGGATTATATGAATGAAACTTCCATGTAGTAAACCATTTATAACCCTAATGAATTTCAAGGGGGAAATTCATTTTATGGGGGGTATAATGTAACACCTAAAGATTTTATGAGATAGAATTTTTTAATTTCGTTTATGTGTTGGTTTTTATGCTACACAAAGATTATCATGTTCTATACAGAAAACCATATTAGCATGCATTATACGCAACATAATTCTCGGCTTGGGATACATACAATTTCAAGTTCTTTTGATATAATTTAAATCATGAAACACTAAGTATAGATTTGGTTCAATGTATAAAAGAATAATTATTTGATTATATTATTTGAAACATAAAAGGAAGAATCCATATAACACAACACTGACTTTCTTTCATTACACACAAGATAATCCTTCCTCGATAGATATCATTGTACACAATAATGAGTTTCACTAAAAAACATTATTATCAAAATATTATTACATAATAGGATATAAAATAGTTCTTAGGAATATTATTAACCACATTTTTTATTTTATATAACAATAAAATTCATCATACATATTTTTTAGAACATTCTATAAGAACAAATTCGATTCTATGGGATAAAAGAAGTATAATTCAAAAAAATGATGTTTTACTACATTTTTATGGAATAGAAATATTACATCTAGTTTTTAAAAAATATATTCATTATATTTGTCAAAACAACTATTTTCCTTATAATAGGTAAACAAAAAGATAAATTGGTTTAATTTTTTGTATTCTTCTGATGAAATTCATATTTTGATAAATAGTGAAAAATACTCAATTTTAAATAAAAAATGCTTGTTCATCTAAATTATTTATATATATAGATTCTATTTTTAAATTTTTAGTGTATAATTAAATTAAATATTTATCAATTAATCCAATTATGGTCATTTTATGTAACTTCACTTTTAAATTGGACACAAACACATTTCAATTTTTTTATAGTTATTACTTCTTAAAAACCCGAAATTTTGTTTTGAAAACAAGAATTGATTTCAAAATAATTACTAAAAATTATGTTTTTTGAATCTAGAAAAATTGATTCCATGTTTGTAAATATAAGGTCCAAAATGTTTAAATAGGTAGATTTTAATTTTTGGACATATTGAATAGTAACTTCAGTAATTATTTTAATTAATAGGGTTAAAAGGTGAATTTGGTAAATAATGGTAAAACAATTAAATTATAACAATATTAAACTACCCTACCACATGTAATAATACTATTGGATGAGATATTTTTAACCATATACATCCTTGGGTCGATTTTGGGACCACATGAGTGTATTTGAATGTGGAAATGACAAATTAATAGAATTATTTTAATGTAAAGAGAAATATGACATAAACTTGTATCTTCGTATTAAAATAAATTTAATATGGGGTTATATATAATATAAATTAGACTATAAATATTAATGGTAAATATAAAAGGATTTTCTATTTCATGGTATTTTACTTCTAATTTGTAGACACCCAATAAATTAATTTATTTATGACATAATGATGATGTAGTGATTACCTTACTAATGAATTATTTAAATAAATGATATTATAAATATTATAATAATTTTTTTTCAAATATTTTTTCCATAAACTAATTTTAGGGATTATTATTACATGTTATATTTGAATTAATGATGTTTTTTAAGAATAATTTTGTTATTGATTTCTAAAATTAAATGATATGGATAGCATAAATGATGACATAAATGAGTTCTTAAAACAAAAAATATTTTATCAAATGATATAATATTCCATAAAATCTATTATTTTTCCATATGACTTAGAAAATATTTAACATTTCATTAATGAATCACTTTATGTTCTATTATAATTTTATCGTAACTATATTAACAGTATAATATAAATATACTAGAAGACATAGTAAGAGTTCAATTAGTTAACTAAGGGTTAACTCTAAAAGATAAGGTTAAATTTGAGACCCAAACTTATCTAAGACCTATTAGTTGAGAGGATTTTGGGCAATCCTCATCTAATCATAGAATGAAATCAGTTTTGGACCTTTTGAAACCGAAAATCAATTTATAATAAAATAATATTTAAATACCTTTATAAAGTGCCCCTCCTCCAATCTTATTAAAAGGAATATCCTCCCACATTTCCTCACACCACCTTGATACTTCTAGCTCACCTAACCCAAAACAATTCTCCTTAAAAATTATTAGTAAAATTTTGGAGGTCTTTTTTTCCAAAAAGTCTATCCCTAGTGTCCCTAAGAAGAGATCCAAATGAAGTCCAATGAAGAAGTGGTAAATAATTTTCCAATTAAATTGAATATATTTAATTATTCTACATCATATTTGTGTATTGATACCATAATAAAGTAATAAATACAAATTATTATACATTCTAATATGTTATTATAATATGGGGCATCTTTATACCTTCTTTTATTCATCCTACGAATAACAATATCACCATCCATGTGTACGTACAACTTACCATCTCTATACCTGGGTGTAATTTATTATTCAAAAATAATTTATCAGGATTGGTATAATTATGATTATAATGGATTTGAATAATGAATATATCATGATAAATGATTCTGTATAATTAATATAACTTCCAATGACATACCATTTACCCATCAAGAGAATGAAATTGTCAAGAATGCGTACGTACGACCTACCATCTCCACTACACGGTGAGATTAGTTCTCCACATTAATAAATCAATAATGATTATAAAATTTACATGATGAGTGAACATAATAAATATGAACATAATTTAATGAATAAAATAACTCCTATTCAAAACAAATGTGACTTACATGGAAAAACATTGATAGGAAAATGAAGCAGTCAACACCCAAAATATTCATAATAAGAAAATACTATTAACAAAATTATATAATAGGATCATATATGATATCATAAATTTAGATATGGTAATGGTATAATTTAATAACATGATTTAATAATTATACAGGAGGCGACGACACCCTCTACAAACAAATAGTACAAGGTAATGGATAACATTTCTAGTCTTGTTTTTATTTGAGATTGTTTATTCGTAAGTATTTACTAAGGATATATTTATCATTTATTTTCATGTTTTCAAAAGATGTTTTCATAAAATTTTTAATACACTTTTAGGTATATTTAATTACAATTTTATCACTTTTTGAATTATAATACGTGGTATGAATATAATATTTCTTTTATTTATCGTACGAGGTACTTTTTTACCTTTCAAGAAAAAAGAATGAGGGGAATTTTTTATCTTATACGGCATGAAAATGTTTTTACATCTTCATACCACCTTATTTAAATGAATCCTAATCCACATGTATACATTTGTACTTTTTAATAAATGATTTTCTTTTAAAAATGTACAACATTTAGAGAAAATAAAATATTTTTGAAAAATAATGGATATTTTCCTCAATAAGTAAGTTCAAGTGTTTTAGCAAAATAATTTTACATCTTATATGAAATAATGTTATGTTTCTTTCCCTATTATTACTTTTATTTTATTGTGTTTATGATTTATTTTTTTTATGAAATCAATTTATTTAATATGGATTTTTATGGAATGATGTTTAGGAAAACAATTTTATTTCATGGGTTATGCAATGATGAATGCTTTATGTTTTTTGTGGAACATGTTAGAATTATTTTTTATGAGATGTGTGGGACCTATATCTTTTTAAAATTCATTGGGAAAATATTTATATCTCTGGAGATAGACATGAAAGGAATGACAAGTAAATCTGGTTTAGTAATATATTGATGGAATGGATTTTAAAATCAATTTAGTAATGGAATTTGTCCACTATGATGGTCTTGGTTACAATGCCATTGGTACTGTGGAAATCATATTATGTGTATAATTTTTTCTATAATTTAATGTTTTATGAAAATTATATTCTATCCTGGTTAAAGTTATTTTATGATCTAATCCTTATGTATTTCCATGATTTATTTCATGACTCACGATTTGGGTGTTTAACCTTTACGTTTATATTGTTACATTCAAATATTTATGGGTTTCTTTTTGTTCTCTATGTTTACCCTTACTGAGAATTTGAGCTCACAATATTTATATTTTCTTTTTCCTAGGATATAAATATTGGTTTAAAGATGGAAAACTTTGTATGATCTTTATGGGAGATGTTGTATAAATTTCACCATGTAAGAAGATTTTGTTCAGAGTTTTTAAAGACACTAAACTAATACAATGTTTGGGAATATATTTATTTAATGTATCGAGTATTCTGAAAAATAAATGTAATTTCCATGTACATCAATCTTGGGTCGTTAGAGTGGGAGCTACCACCGGGAAAAATGTGGCTGATTCATCCATGGTGGGTAACCGAAAAATAACACAGAGGCCCAAACAAGCAATACAATTTGAAGAAAAACCCTAGGACATAGGGTCAATGGTATGATAATTTATGGAATGGGATTCATCATAGGAGTATACTATTCTACGTGTGTGGTGGGCAGGGGAACATGGATAAGGTTTTCTTAACTCACCACATAGAGGATCGATAAATAGTTGAGGGACTATCGTGGTGACAGTGGAGATTCAAAAAAGCTAGTCCTCCTAATGGTAGAAATGGTAGAGGAGTAGGAAAAGTGGCAGAAGGTGGGAATAGGTATGAGGGACTACCACAACCACCCCCAGGTTGTCACCCACAGGCACTAGGAGCTGGTGGGTTGGGGTGGGCTCTGATTCAGGAAATCAGGGTCTACGGTCTCGACATCCCGTAGATGATACGTGGTACGATCTGTGTCCTCTCCGCGTTAGCTATAGTTCTCATAGATATAGGTTCCATTTAATCTTTAATTTCCCCAGACCTTGTTCAGGGCTCATAGATTGCAATTGAGCCATTGGATCATTCATTACAATTAGAGACACCTACATGAGGGGATGCAATGGTCACACACTGGTGCCATCGGTGTGAGCTTACTCTTGGAGACAAGAGCATCCGATGTGATTTCCTAGTAGCAGCATTGAGGTCTTATGACATCATTCTTGTTATGGAATGGTAGTCAGTCACTCATTCTTATATTAACTATTTTAAACGCTTAGTACAGTGTGTTCGTAGCGATGAGAACCATTTTTCCATTTTTAGTTAGATGAAAAATGAAGCAGCGTGGGATGGACTCGCACATAGGAGGGTGCAACTGATCACTCATCTATTGTCTACAATGACCCTTACTGCTATTGATGGAACAAGTTCACAGTTTCCTATAGTGGTGGATGAGTATGAGGATGTATTTCTAGAAGATGTCCTAGGACTACCTCCTCACTGAGAGGTAGAATTCTACATTTATCTATACCTTGGGACAACATTGATATCTACACCTGAATATCGGATGGCTTCCACAGAGCTCTAGGAGATGAGGGTAAATTTGAAGGACTTGTAGATGAAGCTATTCTCAATGCCTAGTGTTTCACCAGGGGTATCTCCAATGTTGTTTTATAAGAAATATGATGGATGACTAAGGGTATGCATGAAATTATGGCGACTGAACTAGGTGACCCTGAAGAACATGTTTCCTCTAACGGGGATTGACTAACTCATCGATCCGCTGAATGGAGTGAGATGGATCTCTAAGATAGTCCTCATAAAAGGCCATCAACCTCTTGGATTATGAAAGTATGACTTCTTGAAGAAGACATTTAGATGTCTCTACGTCCTCTATAATTACTTGTGATGACATCTGGCATGAGGAATGCTAAAATAGTGTTAATCGGACTAATGAATTTGATATTCAAGCAATATATAGACCGATTTGAAGTGGTATAAATGGATTACGTCATAGTATATTCAGCATACAAAGAGGATATCATGATACACCTAACTATGGTTCTAGATACACACCGAGAACACTATATTTACTAAAATATCTTGAAGTGTTAATTCTAGATTGAATGTTCTACTTCATGGGACATGTCAACTTAGATGATAGAGTTGTGCTGGATCCAATGAAGATCAAGGTGGTTCTTTCTTGAGATCCATCGATGAGGGTTAACAAGGTATGAGGTATGCTTGGGTTTTATGGGTACTATCAGAGGTTCCTAACAGACTTCTCTTGAGTAGAAGAACCTATGAAAGAATTAAAGAATAAGGGAAAACCAATTGTGTGGATAGAAATCTGCCTACATGACCTTCAGCAGAAAAGGTATGGCATGAGGAGTGATCCTATTTTGAGGCTTACAGAGGAGGTAAACTACTACATGGTGTTCTATGACACATTTGGAACTGGTCTTGGTAGTTTCCTGATGTAGGGGAAAGCGGTGATTTCTTATGGGTCCTGAAAAATGTGATCGCATGAGCAGAACTATGTGACTCATGACCTTGAGATTCAAGTGGTAGTTTTTACAATAAAGGTGTGGCGACACTAATTTATGGTCAAACGAGTCATCGTCTACAATGAACATAATATTCCCAAGTATAGCAGTTCTCAGAATGATATGAATCTGAGAAAGCGAAGTTGAATAGAGTTCCTCTTAAAAAATGACTTCAAGATAGTCAATACTCTTCAGAAGGGTAATGTGGTGGTAGATTCCCATTGTAGGAGATCGCTTTCACATTTACTGAATGAGGCCTCAAATAAATTGGCCTCACTACATATATCCTTCATGGATAGAGGTTATGAAGCTTTTATTTAGCCAATGGTAATTTCCCCCCAACTCTTACAATGATTTAGGGAGGTGAAACTCAAATATTCAAGCTACGAGATGGAACATGCCTAAATTTTCACCTGACAAGCCCCTGATGGATATTAAAATGTTGGGGAGAACATAAACCTTTTTAGAGTATAAACTATATAACTAGTTGAATTGTAAGTGGATGCGTGGAGGGAGTTCCATACATCCCCTTTGGAGGTATATTCAAGCATGAAAAAGATGTTCCACGACCTATGATGTTAGTACTGGTGGCTGGGGATGAAGAAGGAAACTCAAAATTTTGTCTTGAGATGCCTCAATTTTCAGAATGTGAAGGATGAGCACCAGTTTCTAATTTCTTTGACATAACCCCGCAATACACCAGAGAGGAAGTGGGGTGGGATATTGAGGGAATTAGTGATAGGCATACCACATACGTCTAAGGAGAACAAAACCATCCATGTCATCCTACTTCCTACCCATTCAAGAGAATGTTTTTTAGAGATCTTGGGACACTGCTACATGTATGAGATAGTTTGACACCATGGATTCCCATCTATGATTGTATTATATCATGAATCCCACTTTACATCTCGGTTGTAGAAATTATTGAAAGAGGCATTTGGGACTCAGCTACGCTTGAGCACAACCTTTCACCCAAATATGGAGCGGACCATACAGACCTTGGAGGGCATGATTAATTCTTTCATTCTTGTTTTGGTTGATATTTGGGGGACCAACTACCACTAGTATTGTTCTCTTATAATAAATTCTCCCACTTCACTATTGCCATGGAATCATTCTAGAAACTTTATAAATGACCATGTAGGTCAATGTTATGCTGGATATACCTAGAGTAGTCAGCACTCATGAGTCCAACGATGATACATGCTACCACTAAGAAGGTTTAGGTCATCCGAGAATGGATGAAGACTTCACAGAACTGACAAAAGTCATATGATGATCGACTATGGGGACCCTTGGAGTTCTATGAGGGCGAAGACATATAACTACGGGTCTCTCCTCGACGAGGGATACAAATATTTGGATGGGGTGACATGTTATCTCCAAGTATATTTTGAACTTTCTTGATACTACATAGAGTGAGTGATATGGCGTACCTCGTGGCTATACCACTGTTGTTAGGGAGGGTGCATGATGTCTTTCACATATCCCAGCTGATGAGATATGTGCATTACTGTTCTCATGTCATCGACAATGACAATCTAGAGATTGATGGTGGGGTGACATTCATGGAGTACAAGGTGGAGATAATGGATCAATAGGAGTTTATACTTCATGGATGGTCGATTCCTATGGTGCATGTTCGTTGGGGGCACATGATACCTAAGAGAGGAAGTGTGAGAATGAGGTTTAGATTCAAGCTCATTCCCCAGATTTGTTTGATTATACCTTCTTTTGGATTACGAGGAGGGAAATCCAAAAAGATGGGGGTAATGTAATACCCTATAATTCCATGTAATTTGTTTAATAATTAAATGAGATTATTTTGGGATAACGATTTAAGACAAAATACGATTTTGAGGCCTAGAGTGGTCGAATTGTATTCTCAAACTATTGTTAATGTTCATTAAATAATCATGCAAGAAAGTTTTTGTAACATTTACACCACTACCCGGATCAAAATTCTGAGGGAACCATAGAACATAGAGCATCATTTTTTTCCTAGGAAGGGCTTAACATTGTTCAGAGCAGGTCAACCAAAAAAGTTAGTTTTCAGGACTTTGAAGAAAAACAAAATAACGTAAAAAGATATTTTATTATTTCTCTCCATCATTACGCACGAATCATCAGCATTTTGGTTTTGTGATGAGGCAATGTTGAATCTATTAATAAACCTCATTAATAAATTATCATGGAGACAATGTAACCCATGATGCATCTTCTTTCTTTAATTAAAACAAGAATTCAGGGTTGAAAAACAACCCTATAATTCCTCTGACGAACGACGATGGTAACCTCTCCGACGATAAACACCAGTGATTCAGAGATTAGCGATGACACCCATGGAGACAGGATTCAGGACCAGAGATCGAAGAATGATGTAATATGACCATAATAAACCAATTTACTTTTTCCTAGGTTTGGGTTTTTTAAATTCTAATTGATTATTTTCCTTTCCCGGTTCTTTGTTTTTCACGACCAATGCAGGCAAACCCCCAGACATGATGATACACAGATTGATCAAATATGCGATATGGGATTTTTGGTATATGGGAATTTAAGAAAGGGGGATATATGTTTTGATCATTTTTTATCTAACATTTTTAAAATGTGGAGAAGTAAGGACAAAT
Source organism: Viscum album (assembly GCA_963277665.1). Taxonomy (NCBI): domain Eukaryota; kingdom Viridiplantae; phylum Streptophyta; class Magnoliopsida; order Santalales; family Viscaceae; genus Viscum; species Viscum album. The sequence goes on along the minus strand of OY728126.1, from coordinate 792,443,534 downwards.
AATGAAGGCCAATGTTTGTTTTTTTGGGTGTTTCTTGTGATATCCTCTCCCTCACGCGTTCTCCACCGATGGACCCCCATGGTCCCGTTGGATTATTATTAGTAGGTTATGAATGTGGATAGACTCCATGATAAATGGAAGGATGACTTCGGAGACACGAAAGTGAAGATGGTGACCCAAGGATCATAGAAGACCCTCTGGTTCAAAGAACACACCACCAGAGCAAGTCTGGTGGCCGTGATGTTGCGTCGTGGGGAAGGAGGTCATAGCCCGAAGGGGCCACAATGTTGTAGGGTGGTAGCACTGGTCGGGCCTCATGTTAGGTGGAGCAGTCCACAAATTTATCCACAACATGTGCTATAATGGGGTTCATACTGGCCCACATGCAAAGGGAGGCTTTCAGCATTATCCTAGATTTTGGCTATGCAAATTGGATGCTAGCGGGTTCCCGAGATGGACCCAAGAGGGACTGTCGATGCGGGATGGGATGACACAGTAAAATGGGCTCCTGGGAAACTCATGTTGGGGAATAAACGACCCACTAATTTTTGGGATGGGCTGAATGGGAACTTGGGTGGCTGGGTGGCATGACTGTTCAGAACGGGTCCAACTAAGTTGGATCCAACCGCATGTGAACCGGGTCACTGGACAACCCGGTGGGCTAAACCCATGGCCGAACCGAGATGAGTCCAGTAAGGCGCAATGTGCTTGGACAAACCAGGTCATCCTAGAGCCAACCTGGTTGGGTCGGGCAGCTCAACTATGTCAGACTGGGTCCAGATGCAATCAGCCCATGTTTCCTAAAATGCCAATATCTTTCAGGCGAGGCGTATGATTAATGCAACCTCTACAGTGTTGGGACCTTTGTGACGAGACAATTTGTTTTGGATATTCTATATGTGATTATTTTGATATTAAAAAATGACAAGTGGAAAGAGGATTAGATTCTCTAAGAACCATGCGCGCTGGTGAGCGAGAATCATACGATAAGATGTGACATGAAGGACTTGAAGTGCAGGAACTCAGAGGTCCAGTAGCCATGAATACCTCAGTGGTTTAGTAGTCGAGTATATCACATCGGTCCAATAGCTAAGAGAACACCAATGGTCATATAGCCTAGGAAAACTCAGTGGTCTAGTAGCATAGATGACCTCAGTGGTCTAGTAGCCCAATGAACCTCAGTGGTCTTGTATCCCAGTAGACCTCAATGGTCCAGTATCCGAGCGAACCTCAATAAATCGTCAGGGAGGAGTCCCTTAGTAGTAAAAGATGGTTTAGATTTACTACTAATAATATTACATTCAATAAATAGAGTTATAACTGGTGTGATATGTCTTTTCTTTGTGGTCTTGAATTGCAGTTTTTCCATTGTTGTTTAGGGTCTCTATAGAGTCTTGTGTTACTCTACCCTGTATGATCTTCACCTACATGTTTCGTGTCTTATGTAGGAGATCAAACCTTCAATGGACACCATTGTTGTCTAGAACTATGTGGTGCTCAGTGAGATGGGATAGACGAGCATACTTATTTGGATATAGGTAGATATTGTTCACCTACAATTCAGGTAGGGTTTTTGTGTGGATGTACTGTGGTAGTTGTATTTTCCTTTGTGGTTTGGCACATGTATTCTAGCACCTTTGTACATTCAGTTTGTATTGTACTCTCAGTAGTTGTCTTAGTGATAGTTTTGGATTACATTGTGTTTAATTTTTACAGTTTGTGCATTGTGAAAGTGTACAGGTTTTAAGGAAATGCTTTCCATTTTTGGGATATGGCTACTCGATGCTAGTCTCCAACCTCTAGCATGTGGAATGTGGGTTTGGGGTAGTCACGACCTGTGCCCTGGGGGACGGATCAAGACATAATGTGGATTAAATATTGAGAAATAATGTAGTCAATAAAAGATAAGGTTGATAATGGCCACAAACACACACACACACATATATTACCACAATTATTTTAATCTTTTAGCATACTTTTCAACTAGGTTAAATCTTTATAACTCTAATTTAGTCAAACTACGGTAACTCATTTTTATGTTAGTAATTCATCATATATGCCTAAAAAGGACCTTATTATATATTTTTTCCCTAATTATTCCAAATTTGGAATCAATTTTATTTTATTGAATTTATAAAAGTTACCATGGTTACTTTTATAATAATAAATGGATAATGTATTAAAAATCATTTCTTGAGAATAATATTACCTTAAATCGACAATATCAAATATTGGTTTGTAAACAAGTATAAAGATTTTCAAATTTATAATATCAATTATTATAAATTATTTTTTCTAAATATTGTCTCACATATTTTTATGACATACCTAAATATGGATACTGTCATTAATTTATTATATTTTTAAAAATGGTATATTACAGTATTTACCTTTGAAAAGATTTTTTATGAAAAATTCAAAACAATTTGTATTAAAAATATTACTATAAAGAATAAAAAAGTAATGTTAATTTTGTTCAATTTAAAATGCTAAAAATTTGATATTAATATTTTAATTAAAATTTAAAAATATAAGGAATAATAGTTTTTATAGTGAAAAAACACTATAGAACACAATATATTCTTCTATTATTTGTATCATTTAGTAATAATTGATAACACTTTATTATTTTAAATATATATTACCATATATTAATAATAACATTCTTATCATATAAAATAATTACACTTTAAACTATTTTTTAATATAAAAATTATTATATTTAAATGATCTCATTAATAATTTATCTATAACAACTAAAATTTATCAATTGAAAATATCAATTTTTTTTATATTATAATTATTTCATAAAGAGGTTACTCATATTCAATCCTAAAAATTCAATGTTTATGATTTCATAACCATGAAAAAATATTAATGTTTTATATAAATATATCATTGAATAATTTATGTTGTTTATTGTGCAGTGAGAAAGGTACCAGAGAAATTGAATTTTTTAAAAGAAACAATATATTAAAATTTGAGGGTGCTACAATTATTTCCCACTTTAAGATGTATTGAATATTTTGAAAAACACTTCCATCATATCTCTATGTATGATGCTACTGGATTATAATAATCCATTTCATTTTCAATTAATCTCATAAAAACTGATACTCTCACTCCGGATAATTTTTATAACACAAGGACTCACCTTTTTTTTCACATTGGTTGGTCATACATAAGAATTAATTCTAACATCCCCATTATCTATACAAATCTACATCCCAACCAACAAACCAAGTCATAACAGATGACCATAATCCCACATTTATCAGTGGTCATAACTAATCATATAAACATTCTCAAATATTAATCAAAAAATATGCATACCTGGGTACCTTCATTATTTTTGTCCTAAATCTACCAATCGTCTCATGAATATTTCACGAATCACATAACCACCTCCATGTAAGGTTAATCAACATGTCACATATAATTATTACCAAAAATTTCTCAAAACAAACACTATTCTCACAACTACCCAAGGTTTCTTTCCCCCCCTTAATAATTTCTTATTAATAATATATGATCATGATCATACCTGGTATCTAGCATCAAATAACACTGGAATCCTTGATCCCTACTCATACCACATGAATAAGTCCTCAACTAGTTTCTTTCTTGAGAATTTGGGAATATAATGGTTCCCCCCATAACCTCATTTCAATTTTATGAACAAAATACCATAAAAATGATCATGATACCTTAAGTCATGGTCCATGATTATTATCACCATGACGTGTCCCTAAAATATAACCCAAAATGGGTCATACCAAGACCATTTAACAAATCATTAACACATGACAAATCTTAGTTCATCATAGTTAAGGTACTCTCTGATTTGTTTCATTCATACAAAGTGGATCATTATTGATCAAGAATAAATGACCATCATATCACAAATCTCTTTTTTGAAATTGGTCACAACTGATATATCTTATCAATTTTCTATCCCTATAACACCAAATTCTTGATGACCCTAATTTCATTTCATCATCTCTTCCCAAGACCTCATCTCATTCATCATTTATATGCTAATTTATCAACATTCCATGATTGTATATACCATGTTATATAAATTAGAAACCACTTATCTGAATATTAATCTTCTTATCATCAAGGATATTCACCCTCTTACTATTCTCAGTCAATCATAGAAGGCATATCTTACTTTTCAACCTTCATTTCCTAGTTGAACATCCACCAATCCCATAGACGACCTACTACCTCACTTTATATGGTCAGGGTAAACTAAGGAGTCTTATATTTAAATAGAATATATTGACCCTCAATATATTCTAACCCTAGTATGTTTCTATGGATAGAGCACACATGCTCCAAAATTTTCTATCCATGAATTAGGAACACCCATAGGGACCACCAAGAATTCCCATCCCTTATGATGACCTTACATAAAGATTCAAATTATATACCCAAATAATGTTCCATATACTTGAGAGTTCCTCAAAATTTATCCATCAACATGTATCACAATACATTTAATGAAATATATATATAAAAAAACAAATATTACTTCTATAAGGAATGTTTTAGATGTAAAAACCCACATACCTTATAGCTTACACAAAATCCACAATATTTTTCCATGGATTAGAGTATCACTTTTACCAATTTTGAAATTGTGCTCAAAATCTCCTATTTCCAAATAGGAAAACCCAATAATTTCTCATCTCTACATTTCTATGATACACCATATGCCTTAAAAAAGGTGATTAATAACCCATAAATCATTTTCTAACATTCTGAATAACCCTAATGACCATGTTTGTCATATGTAAGTATCATCTGGCCATAAGTTACTCACTATGTTATTTTGTCTAATAAGACAAGATCTTCTCACTCGTGCCATGTTTCTCTACACTGTCACTATCCATATCATCAATAACAAAAAACTAGAAGTTTATACATGAAATCTAATACATATAGATTTAAAAATTTAGGATAACCTAAAAAATAGGGTTAGGAATAAAATTTACTCCACCCTTATAACATAGACACAACCAATAACATCAAGGTAGAACATATTCATCCACCACATGTAATGAATCAACAAGAAAATAAAAACTATTTATAATAATATCCAATAGAATAATCTCAAAAACATTTATTGAAAATGATTATAATTCATGAGGCATTCACTTTTATAGGCTAACGCCTATATTTGGATGCCCTCATACCTCAAATATATTTCCAAAAAAATATGAAAACGCACTTATATTTAGCAAGAATGATAATCTCACCAAAATATGCAGACATATATTTAAAATTCAAGTTAATTCACAGAAAAACAGACCATCTAAGTGGTTCTCACATCTATTCATATATATTAGGCATCTAATAATTAAGCCGACTACCCACTCTTATGTCATTTTAATTTCAAGTTTCTATATAACAGTGTAAGAACATTGATAGGGAACATGTTTTATCACAAAAATTATGCCCTAAAACATAAAGGATGCACATAACCTCTTGATTCTAGTACACCCTTGTAGAGACCCAAAGCATGATGTACAAGGAAATTACAATACTTTTGAGGAATACATAATACATAACAAAACCAGACACACAAGGACCATAATAGTTTAGTGTCTTTGGAGGCTCAGAACATAATCTTCAAATCTTGGTGAAAGATCTTCAACATCTCCCATAGAGAACTTCTTTTTTACCTGAAAGCTTTCTTTATAACCTGGGGGAAAAATCATATAAAGTGTGAGCTCAAATGCTCCGTAAGGGTAACCATAGAGAATATAAAAAATCCATAAATATTTGAATGAAAAAGATTAAACATAAAATATAAACATCAAAATCCTGAGCAAAGACATAAATCTTGGAAGTACGTAAGGAATATATCATAAAGGAATATCAATCATGATAAAATATCATGGGAATAAAACATGTGATTGTGGCAACCATTAAGCACATGATATTATTTCCATAGTAGCCAAGGCATTTCTGCCAATACCATCTTAGTGGACAATGTCCCTTTCTGAATCGAGTTCACTCCTCGTTCCAGTCCTGTATTACTGAACCAGATTAACTTACCATTCCAACCATGTTTATCTCATGAGATATAAATCTTTACCCAATGCATTGGTGGGAGATATAGGTCCCACCCATCTCATAATGAAATCATTATTTTGTGTGCCACAAAATCATAAATCATACATCATAGCATAACCCATGTAATAGAATGGGATTCATAAACATCATGCCATCATAACATAATACATTTAAAAAAATGGATATCATTTCAACATCAGAAGAATAAAACCATGTTAATAATGGAGACATTATACTTGAAACATAAATATATTAAATAATTTCATTTTAGATGGAAAATAGTTTTGATGAAACACTTGAAAGGAATTCTTGAGGAAAATATCATTTCTTTTTCAAAATCATTTTCATTTCACAAAATGCCATTAAATTTTAAAAGAAAAGGGTTTGGTTGAAAATAATTATGAAATCTTGTAGAGTAATCTTCATGAAAATGAGGTGTTATGAAACTGTAAAAATCTGTTCACACCGTATGAGTTAAAAATAACATTCTCCTTGTACTTTTGTCGGAAAAGTCCAAAAGTACCATGTATGGTAAACCAAGAAAGATTTCATCCATAACACAAAGTAAAAGTAAAAGAAGGGTAAACATGTCTTTAAACATACATGGAATAATATTAAACACTTTATGAAAAATATTTTATGGACATGGATGAAAAATATAACCCCAGTAAATATTTACATATAAGCAATCTCGGATAGAAAACAATTGAGATTGCAACATTATCCCTTAAAAAGATATTTTTGTAAAAAATAGATCACTTATGGGTATTCACTATAATTTCACATAAAGAAAGTATATATACTTGATAAGATATTAATTTCTCACATAATCAATGAACGACATAGATAAGAAAGACAATATCAACCCAAAGAACGGAAATTGGGTTAAGAAGTTCCTCTACCTTATATCCGACATGACTCGATCTTTATTTAATCGCTTGAATAATAAAAAAAGTTAATTTCTACTTGATTAAGAACCTTTTTCAAGTTTATTATTCCTTTTATATCACTTATTACCATGTTATAAACATTGTGTAACCACATGAGTTAATAACGTTTGTTTTGTCGATATTTTGTACTTGAGTAAAAAATGGACTTCTTATAATTATATGTTGTTCATGTGGTCAAAGATTTATTAGATCCAGAATTATTGTAATGATTTATATATCAATATATCATATATATCTAGCATATACATGTATTTATAATAGTACATTACATATGGAGGTAAGACATGAAATTCACTGTTCATGGAGATGGTAAGTCGTACGTACGCATGGACGCTACTTTCATTAATATTTCATAATTTAATGGAATTAAAACATAATGATACATAGGCATATTATAATTCCAGTATAATATAATATATAATATCATTAACTCTATCATTTATTCATCCCACATAAGACATTAACGAATCACATCACTTTGAGGGGGTGGTAGTGCGCACTTCCTCAAATGAGATTATCGTATTTACCCACTATGAAAACCATAAAGGCTTGATATAAATGGGTATGTACAGAAGCATAAGAAAATCATAAAAATAATATATATCAAATATAAATATAGTTCCATCATAATGCCCACCATGAGAGGTGGTAAGATGCAATTGAACAATCTTTGTTTTGTGAGGCGTTAGTTTTCATCCACATAAACATTATGTTCTTTATCCATTAGATGGAGTTGTGTGTAAGTGTAGTTTGAATATTTCTAATAACAACATACTAGTATATTGATTATATTGGTTTTTTTACAAAAGAATGGAAATAAAAATATTTTAGGGATTAGAGAAGTAAAATAAAAGAAAACACTTTTAGAGAAACAGTTACCTTTAATTTGGGTAACTTCCATTGGATTGAACCGAAATGACTTCTTGGAGAGCCTTCTTCCAATGGAAAGGATTCTATGGGGGAGAGGGATGTAGTTATCTTAATTGGGAAGAGTTTGGATGAGAGAAATGGCTTGAGAGGTGTGAGGAATTGGATAGAAATGGTCTCCTTTTATAAGGGGAAGGAGGGGCTCTTTGGAAAGTGTGAAAATATTATTTTATTATAAACTTATCTTCGGTTTCAAAAGGTCCAATAATAATTAACGATGAAGATAAGATGAATAATGGTTGAAAGAAAATCATCCAATAATAATTGATCATGTTTTGGATAATATTTTAATCCTTATAATCTTATTTATTTAAATCATTTATTAACGAGGTAAATACTGCATCATTATTGTGTCATAAATAATTTAATTTATTTGATGTCTAAAAATTATAAAAAAATACCACCATGTAGGAAAGAATTTTAGATTTCAAAAGAATATTTATAGTCAAGAAGATAATTTATATAACCCCTTATAAAAATTTATTACTAAAAGAATTTTGTTAATGTCAATTTTGTCTTTACATTAAATTAAATAATCCAAATTGTCATTATCCCTACCATGTGGCTCAATGGGGTGCGAAACTCAACCCAAGGATTCCCAAGGTCGTCCACTACCCATCCAATAACGTTAGGACAAGTTTTAATGCAATTTTTAATAATTATAATATTCTTTTAACCTTGAATTACCCTATTTACTTTTAACCACGGTAAATAAAAGTCAAAAGCTACTATTCACCAAAAATTACTTTCATCTTATTGAACCACATTTTACTTCTTGATAACAACCATGTCTATCAGATTTTTGAAATTAAATTAAAAAAAAGTGGTAAATTTTAATTGAAATGAAAGAGTTAGTTTTTTAACTACCACTATGTGGTTTCACTATTCATCAAAAAATGAAGTTCTTCAGAAAAATTCCAAAAATTCAGCCTAAGCTATATTTGATATTCCGAATTCAAAAATGATGTCTATTTTTTCAAATTAAAAACATATAAGTGGGATTAATTATTTTTAATATTAATTTCCATTATCAAAAAAAATTGCGTGTTTTTAAGAAACAATAACTATCAAAAGATCGACACTTGTTTATGTCCAATTTCAAATTGAAATTAATTCCAATGACTAATAATTCATTAACTGGTAAAAATATATTATAATTACACTTTAAAACCAATTAAAAAGGTAATATATCCATATAAATTATTGTGATGAAAAAATTTGTTTTTAATTAAAATATAGCATGTTTTTACTATTCATTAAAATATGAAAGTTATCAGAATAATATGAAAAATTTATCCAAGGTAAATTTTTATATACTGATTCCAAAGAAGAATTTTATTTTGTCAAATTGAACTTATAGATATGTCAAAAACAATATTTAATGTTGGTTCGCCATCAAATGGCGGGAAAACTACAATTTTTAAAAAATACATATTCTAGACGAAAAATTTATTTTGTTCTCATACCATATTCTAGAAAATGTGCAAGATGAATAATAATGTTATAAAATTAAAAATATAGTTAATAATATTCATAATGGCTAGTCCATAATAATATTATAACAATATATCGTTGTTTAGTGAAACCTGGAATTGCGTACTACACACGCTATCGAGGAAGGTCGTGATTGCTTGTAATGCAAGCCCAAGTATGGGTTGCATGTTGTGCAAGACTCCTTCATTGTTTGGTATAATAGAATCCAACCATAATTCATTTATACATATATATATAAATATATACTCAATGTTGCGTAGAATAACTACTATCAAACGAACTTGAAATTTTGTGTAACATGATCCAAGGATAGTGTTGCATATACTGCAAGCTAATACGGTGTTGCGTATAGTGCAAGGTAATCAAGGTGTAGCGTACAAAACAGGATATGAATGAAATTAAAAATAACACATCTTATAAATTATTGGGGTGTTACATTCTACCACCCTGAAAATTAATTTCACCCTTGAAATTTGTCGGGATTTTAAATGGATTATTACTTGAGAGTTTCTTTCATAGAAACCATCATCATTAAAAGGAATACTAAAACTTAATTTTAAAAATTAATGTTAGAAACAAAACAGATACCCAATGTATCTCATCACTTGGGTTCCCACATAGGAGATCATAGGAGAAAATATGGATATGGAAGAGAAATCTAACCATCAAGTTCTGATGGAAAGTGGTATAGAACATGGCTATGAAAAATCCAATAATCACAAAGATATAAATTTTTGATGATCTAAGGTACAATCTGATTAATCATATTAGAGAGCACTAGGACACAATATTAGTTTTTCAAGATCGTTTCCCAAATGTTAAAGAATTTTGAATTAAAAGAAATACTTACATGATTTTGGTACAATCTCAACGTTGCTCGTGTCTTGAACAATTTCCACTTTATCTCTTAATGAAATGATGTTGAATTTGTCTTTCTCAAAGTGTTAGCAGATCAACTGATAGAATGATGGGTCATTCCATCTGTCTCAAAAAAAAGGTTAGCAAAGGTTATCAAATATACATAAATCCATCTATAGTGAGGTTAATCGTATATGATTCCAAAAATGGACATATACTTCATCTGTCATACCGCTTAAAATAAAACTAGTTTCTACTAACCAGGGACTTCTTGTAGGTCAGTGGTAGGCGATAATGGCATGTCACACATCAGTTGGGGGTTCGATTCCCACTTCCTTGTCCGACGTGATAGGTTGTTGCCCGTCCTATAGGATGTCCTTTTTTCTAAAAAATATATTATTATAACATCCCATCAATAATATCGAAAAAACGTTCTATACTTAAACAATTATATATGATGTCCAACATAATCCATTCCAACCATTAAGCTTATCGAAAATACTTTTTTCCAATCTTATAGTATAAATAAAATGATTACTAGAAATGTCATCAACTAAGCTTGTGAATAACATCATTTATCCCCATATAAGATATATCATGTTGGTCACATTCTAAACATGTGAATACCTTAATCATGTATTCTCTTGAAAAATGAATACACATTAAACCTTAGTGAAAACATAAAAGCTGTCAAAAGTTAACTCTTTCAACATACCAAAATCCCAAAATTTTTATATACTCAAACCATGATATCACATTGTCCTTATATATGCCATGAGCTCATCAATATTATAAAACATCTCATTATCTCTTTATCCCTTCATTATGCGCATAGCATCTACTTTCCAAAAATATATGAATAAACCTTTCATGGTTACCGGTACCATTCAACATATACTTTCAAATACATTAGGAAAAACCATAGTGTAACAATCCTTAGACGTGTCTTTATTCCATAGTACCATTAAATTACCTATACAACATAACTCTTGATAAACAAACAATCATTCCACTACCTTCTTAAAACATTGACCAAGCTTCAACAGTTCTTTCATCTCATATATCATTTGTAGTCTCCTCATCGTCATCCACATAAATACTACCCATATGACCATGCTGATTCTCATCATGAGATTTTTTATTAGGGAATTGGTTTGAATATAGTCCATACATTCCTCATTTATAACATCTATTCATTTTTGATGTTGTAGAAATACCATTATCCTTCTCCATGGTGTTAACTGAACCTTTTCCTTTTCACTTACTAGACTTGTGCCCTTATTGTCCACACCCAAAGCATCTTCCAGTTCCTTTGAAACATTCTCCTTGATTCCTCTTCCCACATGATTTACATGATAGAAATTGAACTTTTTTTCTTCTAAGATCATCATGAAACTCCATCTTTCTCTGATTAGCTGAGTCGGGAAACATACCAAAGTTGAGATTATTGATCATATTATGAGATTGATGATTAGGCATAATAACGATGTATTGACTTCTAAATCCCGTTTCATTTGGTTTCTCATGAATAATATCATTCCATTATCCATCATATCCTCCATTATCGTGAATCTTCTTATTTCCAGGCATTTTCTAAAATACAAAAAGAATTGTGTGAGTGGAAAAAATCATAATCAAGGGGGAGTAACTTCAATATCTAACTTATTAGGTTAAATTGAAATATCGTTACCGTAATTATAGCACTATAACCTACACTTATACTTATCCTTACGGACATCCCTAGAACTACCTTAGAAATATCTCTAGGGATCTCACTAATGTTTTCGCCTTCTTGTTTCCAAAGTTTAACTAAACCTTTCCTATAATACCAACTGTAGAGACCCAAATTTTGATGTACATGAACATTACATTACTTTTGAGGAATACTTAATACATAAAAAAAATAGACACATAAGTACCGTAATAGTTTAGTGTCTTTGGAATCTCGGAACAGAATCTTCTAATCTTGGTGAAAGATATTCAACATCTCCCATAAAGATATTCTAATTTTTTACCTAAAACCTTTATTTATAACCTGGGTAAAAGAAATCATATAAATGGTGAGCTCAAATTCTTAGTAAGGATAAACATGGAGAATATAAAACAATCTATAATCATTTGAATGCAAAATCTTGAACATAAAACCTAAACATCAAAATCTTGAGCAAAGACATAAATCATGGAAGTACGTAAGGAATATATCTTAAAGGAACATAAATCATGATAAAATAGAATGGGAATAAAACATGTGATTGTGGAAACCATTAAGAACATGATATGATTTCCATAGTAGTCAAGGCATTTCTGCCAAGACCATCTTAGTGGACAAAGTACCTTTCCGAATCGAGTTCACTCCTCATTCCAGTCTTGTATTACTGAACCAGATTAACTTACTGTTCCAGCCATGTATATCTCATGAGATATAAATCTTTACCAAATTCATTGGAGGGAGATATAGGTCCCACCCATCTAATAATGAAATCATTCTTTCATGTGCCACAAAATCATAAATTATACATCATAGCATAACCTATGTAATAGAATGGGATTCTTCAACATCATGCCATAATAACACAATCCATATAAAAAATGGATATCATTTCATCATAAGAAAAATAAAACCCTATAAATAATGGAGACATTATACTTGAAACATAAACATATTATGTAATTTCATTTTAGATGGAAAATAGTGTTGATAAAACACTTGAAATCAATTCTTGAGGAAAATATCCTTTCTTCTTCAAAATCATTTTCTTTTAAAAAAATGCCATTCAATTTTAAAAGAAAATGGGATGGTTGAAAAGAATAATGCAATCTTGTAAAGGAAGCTACATGAAAATGAGGCGTTATGAAACTGTAAAAATCTATTCATGCCGTATAAGTTAAAAATAACATTCTCCATATACTTTTGTCGGAAAAGTCAAAAAGTACCATGTATGGTAAACAAAAAAAAGATTCCATACATAACACCAAGTAAAAGTAAAATAAAGTTGAACATTACTTTAAACATACATGGAATAATATTAAACACTTTATTAAAACATTTTATGGACATAGATGAAAAATATAACCCCAGTAAATACTTACATATAAGCAATCTGAGATAGAAAACAATTGAGATTGCAACATTATCCCTTACAAAGATCTTTTTGTAAACAAAATAGATCACTTATGTGTATTCACTATAATTTCACATAAATAAAGTATAAAAACATGATAAGATATTCATTTCTCACATAATCAAAGAATGACATAAACATGAAAGAGAAGTCCAACCCAAAGAATGAAAATTGGGTTAAGAAGTTCCCTTACCTTGTGTCCGACTTGACTCGATTATTCTTTAATCTCCTGAAAAATAAACAAAATATAATTTATACTTTATTAAGAACCTTTTTCATGTTTATTATTCTTTTTAAATCACCTATTACCATGTTATAAACATTATGTAACCATTTAAGTTAATAACGTTCATTTTGTCGATATTTGGTACTTGAGTCAAAAATGGACTACTTATAATTACGTGTTGTTCACGTGGTAAAAGGATCATTATATCCAGATTTATATTCATGATTTATATATCATATATATCATATATATCTAGCATATACATGTATTTATTATAGTACATAACATATGGAGGTAAAAAATGAAATGCACCGTTCATGGAGACGGTAAGCCGTACGTACACATGAATGCTACTTTCATTGATATTTATTAATTTAATGAATTAAAACATAATTATACATAGGCATATTATAATTCCTGTATAATATAATATATAATATCATTAAATATATCCTTTATACATCCCACATAAGTCATTAAGTAATCACATCACTTTGAGGGGGCGGTAGTCCACACTTCCTCAAATGAGATTATCGTATTTACCCACTATGGAAACCATACAGGCTTGATATAAATGGGGAATTACAGAAGCATAAGGAAATAATAAACATAATATATATCATATAAAATTAAAATTCCATCATATTGGCCACCATGAGAGGTGGTAAGATGCAATTGAACAATCATCGTTTCACGAGGTGTTAGTTTTCCATCCACAGAAACATTATGTTCATCATCCATTAGATGGAGTTGTGTGTAAGTATAGTTAGAATTTTTCTAATAACAACATCCTAGTATATTAAGGATACTGGTGTTGTTTTAAAATAAAGGAAATAAAAATATTTTAGCTGTTGGAGAAGTAAAATAAAAGAAAACAATTTAAGAGAAACCATTACATTTAATTTGGGTAACTTCCTTTGGTTTGAACCAAAAGGACTTCTTGGAGTGCCTTCTGCCTAATGTAAGGCTTCTAGGGGGAGGCGATGGATGTAGTGAGCTTAATTGGTCAGTGTTTGGACGAGTCAAATGGACTGAGAGGTGTGAGGAATTGGATATAAATGGTCTCCTTTTATAAGGGGGAGGAGGGGCTCTTTTGGAAAGTGTGAAAATATTATTTTATTATAATCTTATCTTCAGTTTCAAAAGGTCAAAAAATTATTAATGATGAAGATAAGATGACTCATGGTAGAAATTAAATCATTCAATAATAATTGGACATGTTTTGGATAATATTTTATTCATTATAATCTTCTTTATTTAAATCATTTATTAATGAGGTAAATACTGCATCATTATTGTGTCATAAATAGTTGAATTTATATGATGTCTAAAAATTATAAAAAAATACCACCATGTAGGAAATAATTTTATATTTCCAATTAATATTTATAGTCTAAATGATAATTTATATAACCCCTTATAAAAATTAATTACTAAAAGAGTTTTGTTAATGTCAATTTTGTCATTACATTAAATTAATTAATCTAAATTGTCATTATCACTACCAGGTGGCTCAATGGGGTCCCAAAATCGACCCAAGGATGCCCATGGTCTGAAACTACTCATCCAATAATGTTAGGACATGTATTAAGGTTATTTTAAATTATTATAATATTCTTTTATCCTTTAATTACCCTATTTACCTTTAACAGCGGTAAATAAAAGTAAAACGTTACTATTCACGAAAAATTATTTTCATCTTATTGTACCAAATTTTACTACTTGATAACAAATATGTATGTCAGATTTTTGAAATTAAATTCCCAAAAGTGGTTAAATTTCATTTAAATGAAAGAGTCAGTTTTTTAACCACCACTAAGTGGTTTCACTATTCATCAAAAATTGATGTTTTTCTAAAAAATACAAAAAATTCAGCCCAAGCTATATTTGATATTTGGAATTCAAAAATGATGTCTATTTTTCAAAATTCAAAATATAGAAGTGTCATTAATTAATTTTAAAATCAATACCCTTTATCAAAACAAATAGCTTGTTTTTAAGAAACAATTACTATCAAAAGATCGAAACTTGTTTATGTCCAATTTCAAAGTGAAATTAATTCCAATGACCAAAATTGGATTAGATGGTAAAAATAAATTCTAATTAAAATTTAAACCAATTGAAAAGACAATCTAACCATTTAAATTATTGCGATGAAAAAAGTTGTTCTAAATTAAAATATAGCATGTTTTTACTATTCATTAAAATATGAAAGTTATCAGAATAATATGAAAAATATATCCAAAGTAAATTTTTATATTCTGATTCCAAAGAAGAATTTTATTTTGTCAAATTGAACTTATAGACATGTCAAAAACAAGATTTAAAGTGGGTGCGCCATCAAAAGGTGGGAAAACTGCAATTTTTTAAGAATACATATTTTACAGGAAAAATTTATTTTGTTATCATACAATATTCTAGAAAATGTGTAAGATGGATTATAATTTTATAAAATTAAAAATGTAGTTAATACTATTCATAAAGGCTAGTCCATAATAATATTATAACAATATATCATTGTTTAGTGAAACCCGGTATTGCGTACTACACACGCTATCGAGGAAGGTCGTGATTGCGTGTAATGCAAGCCAAGTCAGGGTTGCAGGTTGTGCAAGAATCCTTCTTTTTTTCGTATAACATAATCCAACCATATTTCATTTATAAATATATATGTATATATACAATCAATTTTGTGTAGAATAACTAATATCAAACGAACTTGAAATTGTGTGTTACATGATCCAAGAATAGTGTTGCGTATACTACAAGCTAATACAGTGTTGCGTATAGTGCAAGGTAATCTTGGTGTAGCGTACAACAGAAGATATGAAAGAAATTAAAAAGAATATATCTTATAAAATCTCAGGGTGTTACAACCCTACCCACTCTTGGTGCAAGAATATATCCATAATGGTTATAAGAGTTCATGAAATCTTACAAAACCCATAGAAAAAACTAAAATTAATGTTACAAAAGATAGACAATCCCTCTATTATATACACCCCATACGATAAAGTTACCATAACCCATTTTCTATCTCTATCCTCAACCACCGAATCAAATGTTAAACATCAAACACACATAAGTACACATAATATATAGGATTCAAAATTTTACTCTTCTCATTTTCATCAGAATTTGCATTATAAAGATCTTAGCTAAATTAAAGGTCAAGTAAAAGTTATTAAGGAAAATTTATTCTCTAAATTGTAATGAGACTGGAGAATTAATGTACCAGAGGAATGCCTCCATGTACATAATAAGATTCCATCTAGTAATGTAGGTGTAAGGTAGTATAATGGGGATAATATACCTATATATCAGAGTGTAACAACATTAGAAAATAATATAGAAACAAAATATAATATCAAGATAAATAATGTAGAAAAAATACACGTAGAATGTGTTGAAATCCAATCAAAATCCATTTTAAATCTATATGAGACCATAAAATTCCTGAAAGAAAGTTATATAGTTGTAGAAGACCATATATAGATAAAACCCAATAGTGTAAGAGATATGAACTAAAAAAATATATCAAAATGATCCCGAGTCCTAGACCAGTCCCAAAATTGGATGCCTTATCCATGTTACCTCACTAGGTATTAGTAATAAGGGACATTCCTTTTTCTAGACCTACAACCATGAATCCTTCTTGAAAACCATACAACATCAATTGAAGGTAGTGAGCACAACTAAGTATTCCATCAATAATGAAGTCCCTAAATAAAAAATATAAACATATATTTTCATTTAGAAGTTATATGAACCAATAACTAGCAAATTAATAGTTAAAATATAAAAATAAAAACATAAAAAGATGATTCTTGGGTTTTGAGATGACACAAAATCTTGAACATGCCTACTTCAGCTAGTACCAAATTTCATTGAGCACGTTTCATTAGAGTTCAAAATTATGTAACCATTACACGTCTCAATAACCCCAACAAGGGGATTTTGATGGTTAGTATCTCGATACCTCTTATGAGGGAACTTGTATAATAAATATATCAAGACAACTGATGAGGGATTTTCTATAATAAGGATTTCAACATTACCTAGGAATGAATTTTCCTTTATCTTGAAATGTTATAATTCAACTCACAATCCTCATTTCACATCACATGATTACTTAACACATCTTGGTCCATTGTTTACTAACTATCATTATCAGTTAATTACCATATAAATCAATATCAATTTACCAATTCAATTTTGGTTTTAAAACACATAACCTGTTTTCATTTATACATCAATTATATTTCATATATAGACATTTTCTATTTCAATTTATAATTTCACCTCACCAAACAATTCATCACACCATAACATCCATTACCCATTTCAAAACATACGGTGCACCAATTTACAATATCAATATGAAATTATAATTTCAATATTTCATCTAATATGGGGTGATTCAAGTTTTACATTCCATTTTACCACATTAAGGTTCCTAATATAAAATAGGAATAAATCATCAATTTCCATTTCATATGAAATAAAAAAATATGGATTTTTATCAGTTTCCATTTCCCATAAAAAATAAGTACCAACTCCACACAATATTTTTCTATTTTTAATTACCTAATATTACATTTATAATAGATCATTACAATGTCTATATTATGTCTAAATTTTTATGGTCTATTTCTAAAGAAAGGCCTCACATTGGGATGAAATTATAAAATATAAATTAACATTTTAACACTAGGGAAAAATTAATTGAATGTTCAAATTAAAAAAATATATTTTAAATATTCTGCTAGGGCACCGTAATTTATTGTTAATGAAGAAATCAATCTTGATTACTTTATAAATGAATATGAGAATGACTTATGAACAAAAAAAATTATCTTCATATACATCCAATCATCCAATATTAAACATAAATTTCTGATAATCAGGTAGAAATTATTAAATTATAGGAAAACACTAGAAATAGGGAATAATAATAATAAATGATGAGAACCCAAATGATAATAAAGGAATATAATAAATGATTTTAGAGAATGTTTATCCTTACGGTCATGATATAATCCATCATGGCCTGAGCTGTGACTACCCCAAGCCCACATCTAATAGGCCATGGGCTGGAAACTAACACCGAATTGAAGTATCACACACATGGGCGGCCTTAGCCCAATTCACACACGCACACACACACCTCAAAGGCCATAAAATGATGAATTGTAAAATAACTGATAAACATATAGACATACATACATAATACCAAAATCAATGTATGATTACAAGTTATTTAAAGAAATGTCCAAATATAATCCGACCAAATGAAACTAAAAATATGTTTAAACTGTAATGATAGAGAATACTGCTACCAATAAAATTACTAGAACACACCTTATCCCATTTGAATCATTATGCTATACCAGGTCATGGTCCCTCTAGTACACCATTAAATGGTCGATCATTTTCGTAATACCTATCACATTTTGGAATATAACATGCAAGGGTGAGTATAATAATACCTAGTTGGAAACCTTGATATTAGAAAACATAATGCACCAAGAGTAACCAACACATTACAGAATATCACAATCAATGAATGACCTAGATATACTAAGGATGTACACCATACTTTTATGTGGTCCCACCCAAACCATCAGCCTTTGGATTCTACTCAAAGTATATCGACAATGATCGTTTTGGGAGAACCATCTCCACAAGACAAGTTTTTATTATTGATGCACAACCAAGAGGTCATGATCATTGGACCCTACTTAGGAGAACTCACTGTTATCTGAATACCTTGATACATAGATAGGGGATCAAACCTAAGACTTCTGGGGGATATGAGAAACCTAATATGGAATAACCCAATACATAGAGGATAATATTTCATTTATTCCATGAACCATCATAATATAGCATTCTGGATAGGGGATCAATTCCCCGTGCAATGTGATCATGCCGATTACAGAAATCCTAAATAGGGTATAAGAATGAATGATATAGGATTACAATATTGTCTCATGGAGGGACCCCACTAACTCTATATGTGACTCATACACTATAAAGGTTAATAATCTGGAGATATTGATGTAATGTTTAACTGTACTCTTGAGGGGATAGTCCAAGGTAACACGTTCAACTGATATTATTCCAAACTAATGAAACAAATGCCTCTAAACTCCACTAAAGGTTTTACATGGAATGTCCTTGTAGGCCATAGTCTATCCATGTGGATCTACCTCAAAAAACATGTATACATTCATATACAATCTATATACCATATTTTACACAATGTGTAGATCTCTAATAGTACGCTTCCTATGTCATCTTTCCATTTCTGAGTACATGGATATACCCGTGTACATTGTCCTTGTCCATGTATCTCGGATTTCCTATTCTTATGTATCATCCAAGGTACATTGGGAGTAACCAACATGTGTCACATGTCTTGTGATAGGTGTCACATAGCTTGTGATCTTTTTCTTCTCTATGTAAGTACTTGAACCACACATGGGGTCCTACCTGATATTTAATTCCATATTACATGTTGGGTTACCTAGGATTTTCCAGAACACAACGGTTCTTCTACATATCATTATATACACTATCTTAATCAAAAAACAAAATATAATCAAGGATCCAAGTTTAGAAAACTGTTTCATTCACTACTCACTATGATCCAATCTCAGAACTATAGGTTATAAAACATCATTGATCCATTTTTCACCATTACGCATCATTCTGAGAAGAATGTAAACCATCACATTCTGATCCACAAATGATCATCCTCAATCGTATTCACACTATAGGTGTACCATTTACTATGAACCATGATTGTAGTATTAATCTATAGAAATGATGAATAGTCACAGAACAATTTTATTCCTAGTATTAACCAAACAACAGGCTAAATAAATTTCTATGGGTGAATGTGCAATAAAACAGGGGAGAAATCCAAAACCAAAAAATGTGACATAAAAACCTCAGCCATTGTTCATTTTGACCTTTATCTCTTGTTTAATAATTATAAGAACTAAGGAGGATAATGGTATAAAAAAATAAAATCAACTAAAAAATAAATAAAATGTCAATGCGTGAATAAATTCTTATTCCAATAATTGATCCGTGTTCGGTCAGGATATAAAAAAATATTAAATCATAGGAATAAAAAAATCACTAGAGTTTAGATCGATTCATGATGAATAATATTCCTATGTTTCCATCATTGGTGAGATTGATGAATTCTATTGGCTCATATATCCTCTATCTTGATCTGATATGATTTCACATACTAAGATTTCATCCAATTTTCCTCTCTAACGACTCCTCTCATTTTTGAGGTTTATATGTATAACCCTTAAAACCATGCATAGATTCAAATTTATAAAGAATAATTTGGTTGGGAATTCAATTTAAGTGAATAAATGAATATAACTAAACTTATTTCATTATTCTCTCATAGAAGGTTATTAAAGGAAATTTTTGACATCGACATATATTATGTAAAAACCAAGGTAATACCAGTACTCTAAAATCAAAGAAAGGTGAAAATTTCCGATTTGAGCCTTAATTCAGGATTTATTAAACTCTATTTTTGGAAACAATGCATGTATAATTTAAATATTTAAAATATTTTTCAATTATCAATTCAGAGATCTCTGTGCCTTAGAATTTCATGATGTTTCTACACCAATTTCTTAAAATATTCTATATGATATTATAATGTAATAAATTGAAAAAAAAGATTCGTTACATTGTAAAAACTTTAGGTCATTTAATAATGAAAAGATAAAAATATATTAAAAAATATCAGGGTAATGTGATCTTATCTGGGTCTCTTGTTCCCAGGTGCTCATATGAATATTCTCATGTTTCCACTAGACACACAATATGGGAATTGATTAAACCTAAAGGATCATGTCCTGGTGATCCTTGATCATCACCAAGTACTCAGAAAACGTATTCCCATCATCAATGGCCAACATTACCAACTCAATTTCATTTAATGGCACATGATCATACCACATTATCTATGACATGTGAAAGTCATCATGTACCAAGTCCAACTATGTTGGTAGAGCTAAGCAGTACACCACTACGACAAATCTAAATTGCATTTGGAAAGGTCCAAAGAATATATAATAAAGAATTCCAACGATGAAAATAATATGCAATCAATATTGGGGTGAGACAATCATAAAGAGATGGTCCACCTAATCGAACTCCACATTCCTTCTCCCTTGGTTTGAATAGGAATTCAAATGTTTTTTTTCATTCCTCATCCTCTCCTAGATGTTCTATACATTATGATTCATAGATCGCATGAACATTTGTCCCATGGGTTCTATTTAACCACAACCCCTATGTCACTTTAAAATAGTTCTTAGAGCATGCTGGTCATTGGGCCATAGGTGAGCCTCTTCGAAATCTAAAGGCAACTGACTAGTAGCGAGGTTATAAAAGGTGATAATGGGGAGACAATAACCATTGGTAGTTATAATAGTAATAGTCCATATACAAAATTACAACCTAATAAGAACCATAACAATTATAAGAAACTATATAAACTTAGTTTAAGCATAGATACAACAACATCAAAGTAATAATACCATTTATAGACAAAAAGAGTTCTATAACATGTCATACCAAATAATAGTCATAATGGGTCACCCATGGCCGATCATCAGTACATACATATATAAAAGCATGATTAATCAAAAAAGTAAACTCTAGCTAATTAGTAGTAAGAACCATAGTCCCCTACCATTAATCACATGATATGTGGTATAACCAGATCATAAATGATAATTTCTGGAGTTCGATACCTTACCTGATTTCTACGATATAAAGTCTACAAGCATCATGAGGGGAATGTTTAGGGTGTGAGAAAAAATATATATAGGAAACCACAACAAATATTCTTATCTTATAGCCATAATTATACATTTTAATCCAAAATATAAATAAAATGAATTTTAAAAACATTAAAAAAAACCGACTTCCCTTTTTCTTATCATCCACAAGGAAGTGATTAACTACTTTAGTCATCACTGTTTTATGTTTAAACACGTGCCTCCATTTATAGATATGAAATATATCATCCATCTACATATATGTAATTATAATGGTGAGGATCTTTAGAATAAACCATAGGAATCCTTTAATGAGTATCATACTAGGTGAACCCTAAGGTTCAACCTAAAATCACATCACAGACCCCACATTCCATCAGTTATATATCTAGTGTCCAAACAACACACCAATGTAATATGTACTTAGTACCTTGAACCTCCACTCATAAATCCCTCAATAGATTTAATCCCAACATATTGAGGTACAATGATGTATTTCCTCTAATCAGTACTCGTCATCGGCTCGAAGCCCGATTTCATAGGGAACAATGATGTTTTTTTCAGTATCTAGGCTCAACCACCTTAATTACCTAGGTGAGCCTAATCCACAAATATAAATTCTCATCACAATAATTCTAGGGTCTATCACCATCCACATGGACTTATGGGGTGATCACTCTCAACATAACCAATAGTCGACACCGTCACATAAGCTGCATAGTCTATGGTGGCCTCCACCAAAGACAAGATGTCAGCACCACATATATTTGAGTCCTAAGGGTGTTCACATGACTCCAATGGTGCATTTTCCAATAAATGGTGAATGTAAATCACAAAACATACTATGAGACTCCTTTCAAAACCTTGTTCCCATATGATCATGTGACTAAATCCTGATCATGAACACCATCTCATATCAGAAGGGTTATTCCCTCATCCTAACAACCTCATTAATTCAATTAGATGACCATGTACCCTCAACCTGTGATCAACATAACCCATGTATCATAGTCCGTGTTCTACATTATGTAATATGTTAGATAAATTTAGGTTCCCAACACAACCTTAATCCGCATGACTTGGCTTTCATGTTCCCATTGAAATAATAATATAAATATAAAACATTTAATTTAATAATAAAACAAACCCGATTGAAACTTCCCAGGAACGTCAAATCCCTTTTCCTGGGATAATGATTTTTAGTGTAGTGTGAGAACTTCTATAGGCATATCATATAATCAATTTAATAATTAAAGAGAAATTTTTAATAAATTATGACCACACTTGGAAAAATCTCATGATGTATAAAGAATTCACCCTACGAACACATAGGAAATCGGGGAGATTGATAGGATCCTCTAGTCTTAGGGTAGTAAGAACTCAATTATCTGATATAGGGCCATTAATTGAGCCAAATTATATGAAATCATAATGATAGATGAACTCCCTAAAAATGGGTAAAAAAATGATCACATAGATTTAGCATTCCATATGGTAGATACATAAGAAATAGAATCTAGCATATGAAATTCCCTAATAATTTTATTCCAATGAGACCAAAGTCAATAGAATCAGATCTTGGTTAATGGTTTTTTCTCCCATTAAAATGTAAGAAGAAAAGGGCTACTCCCCCACCCCTATTGTGAATGAAATGGTACAGGAAGGAGGAGAAAACATGTAAATAAATGTGGGTGAATTTGGTAATTTCGAGCTCTTTAAATAGGTGATTATTTATCTCGCATGGTTTGGATGACCATGAAACAAAAATGAATAGTAACTCTCCAAATTGATCACACCTTATATGAATAGGCACACAGTTTACCAAGCCATGTTCATAACATCATGAATCCACTGTCTAATGAACCCATCATATATGGTCAGGGGCACGATCTTCCAAACTATGTGCATACCTTGTGAATTCCCTCTACTAAAAACTACAAAGGTATCACATGTCTTTTTTCCCACACCTACACAGTTTTCCAAATTATTTCTAGTACCATAGGATGCCTTTACAGTTACTCCTCGGAAGCTCCCTAGTTCTTCCGAACCATGATCCTCCCTCTATCCATTATGAAAATAGAGTTCCAGGGTTCTGATAAACCCAATGGTCTCCCAAAACCATGAATAACTTAACCTAACATAAAATACATCTAAAATATATTTAAGTCAAATAAACTCCAAGAATTTAGTTCTAAAAATGATGATAAAGTTTGGTCTGACCAGCAACCACAAAAAATTAAATAGGTTAGGAATTTTCTACCAACTCAAAACCCAGTACATTACAATCTCTCTACTTTTACGTAGGTTATACATGTGAAATCAAGAAATAGATGGAGATGGTACCAAACATTAATATCTCATTTAAATCATCCCAATATACCTTGGTTATTAATATATAGGTCATGTTCCTTGAGTTACACCCCACCATTGGATTTACTACCTGAAAAATTCTTATCCCAGAAAACAAGAATATTATTGGTCAACAAATTGTCCGTAGACTCAAAATTTATCCCATGAGGCATCATTATTTCTGCACCTCATTAAGTGATCAAACCATGCTCGTTTTATACCTGACAGCCACCATGACTTGCATCTTATCAAATGGTCATAGATCTTGTATCTCAATATATTCTCAGAATAATCCCACATAATAAAACATATGCATGCCCATCAAAATACTGATGCATAAACACCTCATGTAGAATCCACATCACATCAATTCCCATATGTCTATGCACCACATATATTACCCACATCACATCAATTCCCATAATAAGTCTCAGTGCCAATGTACCTCACACACACACAGACACAAAAACATTCCAAATATTTATTTATTAAAACATACTAAGTGGTGTTTAGGTGGTCCAAAAAACATTCGTGCACCTCATATACAAGAAATATCCATTTCTATAATAAAAGAGACACATGGTCACACCCATTGTGTACCTATCACTGTAGTTGTTTCCTTGGACTTCTCTACACTCGAAATCTCATCTGTACACACCTTGACTTTAGCTCAACTTCCGAAGACCTAGCATCAATTCATTAATACAACATTGACTAGTGGATGAACCCACTACTGGGTCACACAATCTCTTTGGATATCTTTGAATTTAGCTGAATCTTGACTACCATCTCATGGTATCGCTCAGGGTACAACATTAGATCCCTATGTCTACCTTGATCTGTGGCTCCACACTGAATAAGATGTATTCTTGTAGAACCTTTCAAGATTCAAAATCATTCTTCTTGACTATAACCCTTTTGGAGGTCCCTCACATTGAGTATTGACATGTCTCGGCTACCCACATTAGACAACCACTACTGAAGTCCCACTCAATGATGGTATTTATGAATCATTGGACCAAATTCCTTTCTGAGAGTCTTTATAGGCTGACTTCTTTCTACTTAAATCACCACCTCTCAACTCACATAACACCCTCACCCAACTCAACTAAGACCAGTCCATCCTATTTTCCTCAGCTATTAGAGCTTAATAGAACGCCTCCATGAATGGGGATATCCTGATTATGTTTACCTTCAACTAGTTGGAATTCCATACACCATAAGTTAAGTTCCTAACTCTCAGGATACCATAGACCATCATATTAAGTGAAAATCAGGATAGGGATGTGAAGGAATATTCATAGTCCATGATAGAAGTATCTCCCTACTAGAGATTTATGAAATTTCAGGATCTACACTCTCTCAATGTTTCTAATAATATGTTCTAAAAAACAATACCATTGAAATCCTTCCATGAAAACCCCTCATGTCTTCCATCCTGAATATGTGAATCTCACCATTGCTTCACTAGTCGTATGAGAATTTACATCACCAGCTTTACCCTCTAGCATTGGGGTGGATCGAGGTGGTCGTAGATGGTCAGAACTCAATCTAATCAGTTCTATGAAACTTGTAGTCCATCCTCACCCTATAATAATGGTGGGATCTTATACTAGAACTATATGGTTAGGTATAATTTTGATAGCTCCACTCCCTGATCACCCTGTTCAATACCCTATATAAACTAAACCAAGCATTCCCAGAGCTTCTCACATAACTATGGCATGAATTCTATCATATGTGGTTACCCCACATATTCAAGAGCATGTATCTATATCCCATTATCATCCTCATCTTTTACACCTCATCCTTACCATCACGAGCCTCATCTCTTGCATGATCATGCATCACCATATCACCAGCCTCCCGACACTCCACCAGAGCCCGTTTCGGTGGAATCGTGTTGTATACCAATATCATGGTCAAAAAAAACAACAACTATATATATATATATATATCACATAAATAATAATATGTTTCATGAAATGTGAACTCCCCACACTTACAGTCCCCCACCACACTGTGTAACCTAACATCTATCCTCAAGGCCCCTTGCCTACCCATATCATGGATAGGTGTCATGTATCATCTGGCCTCAATGCCCCCTTCCCACCCACATCTGCATCTGGAATCACATATAATATGGGCTCATACCCCCTTACAACCCATATCAGAGTGATTAATCGAATATAATATATCATATGGGGTATTCAAGTAGTGTTCTACCAAATAGTTTATATAGGAAAAAATTGTTTAGCTTATTTGTTTACAATTTCAACAACTCACCCCCAAACATCATCCCTAATTACCCATATCAGATCCATACCCACATATATCATAATCATATAATATAACAGTCAAATTTAATTGTAACTAAATTTCTATATTAGCTAACAAGAATTACACCAAAATAGGATAAGTAGGAAAATAAGGTTTAGCTTCCCTTTTTGAAATTTTAAACAAACCAACCTCTCTTATCATAATCTAGGTTCACAATAGAAATCCCCAAAAAAATTGATCATATGAACCTATTTTTCTTATTATGATTCATAATAAAACTTCCATAAATATACCAGCCCAAGGGTAAAAATTTTTATACCATATAATCATCACACCCAAGTGCACCATTCAAGGTGGAAATCAAACCAACTGTCAAAATCCCACTACATAGCATCAATTCTCATCCCTAATAACTTGTTATATCCATAACGCATTGGTCTATAGGCTCCCAAACATGACCACATGACCTAGTTTTGACTATATCCTAGCCTCTGGTCAACTATATCCCAATAATAAGACCGAAAGTGAGGGGAATATTTTGAGACCCTTCATAACCAACATAATATAATTACCCATTCGAATTAATAGGACTGAAGATACTTTTAGGAAAAACCAACAAGAACCAAATCTAATGCCACTTGTTTCACCAAATCCTAGATTTCAATGGAAAATGGTTCTCTAGGCCGATTGTACTCTTGGATTTTGTTACACCGCCCCATATTCCAAAGGTTCCTGACCAGAAATGAGTGTTTTTGGGGGGATAATTGGAATACTATATTCTCTAGTGATAATAAAAGTAATTTTCTATATATAATATAGTAGCTGAATAAGAACAAAAAATAGTGGAAGCACCAATATTAAATCATCAGATGTATAGAATCAACATCAGTAGAATAATAATACCATTGGTAGAAAACAAGCATGCTATAATAGGTCATACAAAACAAGATTCAATAAGGGTCCCCTATGTCCAACCATTGAAACATAAATATATAAATCATGATGAAACTAAAAAGTAAAATCTATAAGATTAAGAGTAACTAACTTATTCCATTGTCATCCAACCCTTGCTATTTAGTATAACCAGATCACGAATGATAATATCTTGAGATGAATCCATTACCGGATCACAAAAACATAATGTTCAATAGTATCCCAAGTGGGATAGTAGGGTGTAAGAATAAATAAATGTATTCCACTACCAATATGTTCCTATCTTTCATATATAATTATACTAGTGTATTCGAAATATAAATTAATTTCATTTCACACACATTTAAAAAATATGTTCTTCCCTTGTGCTCAACAGCCACAGGGAAGTGATCACCTACTTTAGTCATCACTATTTTAAGTCTGAACACGTGTTAATAATTATATATATGGAATATAATATCTTTCTGCATATATATAATTGTACTGGAAAGGATCCATGGAATAATAAAAAGGTATCCTCTAACAAGTATCATACCAGGCAGACCCTAAGAGTCCATCATTAATCATGTCACTAGAAGCTCATTCCAGTCATCAAATTTCCGGCATCCATATATAATTCCCAAGAAATATGTACCCGGTCCCTGAGAAATCATATCCTAATATAACCATTGGTGTGAATTCCAATGTCCTAAGGTACAACAATTTCTTTCCTTGAATAAATAATCACCATTATCTTTAAGCCCGATGTACTGAGGGAAAATGATGTATACCCTCCCAATATGTTGTCACAAAAGCATCATGTACCCTAGTGATCATTAGCCCCAAACCGAAGGTCTCGTCACTATCAACCTATATACCAACATCATCCACATGTATTTATATAGTGAGGACCCCAACATAGCTGATGGCCAACACCATAACCAAATCGCCATAGTCAATGGGGGCATCCACCCATTACAAGTGGTCACGCCACCTTGATCAATGTCCTAGATAGGTGCACACAACTAAAATGGAATTTACTAGAATAAATGGTTAGTAGAAAACCCCAAACATACAAGTCCACATCCTCTAGTTCTTTGTACCCCTGCAACCATGTTGGTAAATCATGATGGTCAACACCATATCATATCACACAGGTTACGCTATCATACTAATGAAATCACCACCTAAATATGATAACCATATCACCTCAACCTATGATAAACATCACCCATTTATCTTGTTCCACACACAAAATAATAACTATGCCACCTCAATCCAGGTGGCCAACACCAACTCACTCCTCGGGTCATGCACATAAAATTCCAGTGGAACCAATCATATTAAGATAAACAATTTTATTTAATAATAAATCACACCCAACCTAAATGTTCCATATTTTTCCAATCCCCATACCCGAATTACCCATAAATAGTGCAGTAGATGAATTTCCATTGGAATCACATACCACCAATTTAAAAATTAAATAAAAATCATTAATTAATTCGGGTATATCTTAGTCAACCCCCACAGAATATATAGAACACAATTATAGAACACCAACAAAATCACAATGAAATATGTGAACAACCTCCCTTTGGATTTTTGGACAACACTCATATGATATTAGCCTCTAAATCAAGACAAATCTGATGCAATCATAGTGTTAAAAAAACTCCCTAAAAATAATGAAAAATATATCACATGGATTTAGGATTTTGTATGGATAGATAAATAAGAAATAGAAGATACTGTATTAAATCCCTTATCGATGGGATTCCAACATGATCGATGATGAGTGAATAACAGTTCAGATCAATGAGTTTTTACAATGCCTAAGGGAATAATAAAAAGAGATCCCCCCTATAACACATGAAATCCTGTAAGAAAGAGGGGTGAAATAGGTTAATAGAATGAGGGTCCATATGGTAATTTCAAACTATTTAAAGAGTTTCATTGTTAGCTCACACAATTTGATTGATCATGTCCCAACTATGAGAACTCATTATCTAAAGGGATTTTCCCTCACATGACATAGGGA
The DNA here is from genome assembly GCA_963277665.1 of Viscum album. Taxonomy (NCBI): domain Eukaryota; kingdom Viridiplantae; phylum Streptophyta; class Magnoliopsida; order Santalales; family Viscaceae; genus Viscum; species Viscum album. Next base: position 792,413,466 of record OY728126.1, on the reverse strand, counting down.
ACTATTTACCAAACAGTACGGAGCCCATGCAGATGCCATTTTTCAAGGCACCCACCTTGAACGGTCTGGTGAATGGTTTGAAAAACTATGCGGAGACCATGGGTATCCCTTAAGATAAAACCTATATAGGTCTCACATATTCATGAACACGACCTACATGGTATTTAAAACCTTGTACGTTTCTGCTCGAGGTCCACTGGGTCACTCATAGTAGGTCACATGATTTTTCCAAACTATGCACCTTTTTCTAAGATTTCCTAAAATTGGCTTTCAAGAATTTGATGGACTCAAAACTCACCTGAAACCCTATAGCACTTTCATAGCCTTAAAAAACATTTAAAAATTACATTATGTCTATAGAAATCCTATAATTTAGTTTTAAAGATCACAAATAATGTTTTTCTTACCACTAAACAAAATTATTCAATGAGGTTGGGGAATTTTGGCCGGATAAAAATCCTATGTTTTTTCAATTGATGACTCATCTAGATTAGTCCAACAATATGGGATCCTATAGGGTCACCCATAAAATTCCTCAAATGGTTCCATACTAATAGTGGAGTGGTAACTATGGTTGTATTAAAACTTCACCATTGGTAGGTGATCCTCCCTACTATTTCCAAATTCTAAATTGAAAGGCTGAAAAATGTCCTCAAATACATGAATATTTTACTCAATCTAGCCATAATTCTGGGGGTGAAATGCTATGCTCAAACATAACTATGTCCCAATTTTCTCCTATAATCCTTTCAATAATCATGATGTTAAGGGAGATTAATGGTTTGAAATGATCATCATGGAAACTCAATGGATCTGGAGTACCTTCTACACATAAAATCATCCCATGATCTCTACTGAACTCTGCTCTCAAATAGAAAGGAAGTGGGTTGACTAGGTCAGTCAATATATGATCACCTAGATAGAATTGTGTTCTCTAGACATATGGGGTAACCCCGTCATGATGTCAATAGATATTCCATCCCACATCTACTCTGGAACCACAAAGGGTTTATCCAAACCCATTTGAACCTTGTGTTTAGTATTCACTTATTGATAAGTGAGGCATTGATAGAAAAATTCTAAAGCACATCTATTCATTCATGGATACTAGAACATCCACCAAAGGTCCTATTACATCTACACCAGACCAAGATGTACTGATTAATGTGAAGTTTGAAACTACCTCACCACCTCCTCTCTCAGCACTACTAGAAACACAGTACATCCTACGACAAAAATGGTGTCCTCCATACCTTAAGAAAATTCATCTGTAGCGTGTCCAATGGATTTCAATGTGCATTGGTTCTCACACTCAGTATCTTAAAGACGTACCTCCCTGAATCATTGTAAAAGTAGATGTGTAACAACCACAAATTATAGTTATGTTGCTTCACCCCATCCTCCAAGTGAATCTTCAATTTGGATAACTACTCTGATACCTACCAAAATAATTACAAACGGGATCCTATAATAATGGAATCTTCCATCATATCCCCTTTCACCAGAGTATAAAAAATATCAATGTCATTTTCTCAAAAGAGATCCAATTATTGTCTCTATCTGAAGTAAGGATAATTTTTTGAGAAGATATATTAGAGGATCGTGTGGTTAATGTTAGAAATACACTACTCTCACAAAAGGTAGTGTCACCACATCTTATGGTATAAGACTACAAATTCCATCTCATGATGATTTGTCACAAACTTCTACTCATGTAATCGCAACTACAGGACCCATATAAAATTATTACATTCATCTGTATTAGAACACAACCATCTATAGACCCAGATGCATCACAAAACACTAACTACATGACACCCTACTATGGAAATATCATTATAATTATTCTCATCAATATCTAACTCAACTCCACACAAATAAGCTATAACCTTAATATCCCTAGGAATGGTTTTCCATTTCAATAAATAGTTTTCAAGGATGAATCCACTTTAGAGAAATTAGGTAAATACCTATAATATTTTCATACAAACATAATAAACCCTCCAGACCTCAGTAAAAGACTTGGGTGGCTCCCAGGATATAACGGACTAAAACTTCGCTGGGTGCACTACCACTCTTGCCTCTAAGTTAACATATCCTAGGAAGTGATCCTCTCAAATACTAAACTGACACTTCAAGAGTATACCAAATTCTCGGTTCTCTCAGAGCTTGTCTTGGACAATTATAAAGTGTCTTTCATTATCCACTATTGAATCTCAGTACAGAAGGACATCGTTGATAAAGTCCACAAAAAACCGATATAATAAAGGATAAATATACAGTTCTTGAGTCCCATGATAATTGTTGGAGAGTTCTTCAACCAAAAGGAATCACTAAGTACTCACACTAACCATTAGAAGATATCAATTCCATGTTATGTATATCCAATACTTTTGATCACTACTCATGATAGCCTGAATGAAGGTTAATCTTTAAGAACCATTATGATCCTCTATAATGATCGAAGAGGCCATTGATTTTCAATAGTGTATAAATATTATTTATAGACACCCTGTTCAAGAACCGTGAATAAAAAAATAACCTCAACCTTTGATATGCCTTCTTGGAGAACAACACTGGGGATTCCCACAGGGGGAACTGGGTATAAAATAGTTCTTCTCTTACATGTCCTCTAACTATACACTATTCTCATAAAAATCTACGAGAGCCATCCAATATGTTGGTGAAAATATTATGGCGGTGCAAGGGTGTAATTAAATTCATAATTCTAGATCATAATGGGGAATTAAGACTAAAACGTCCTCTAGAAGGAATTCCCCATACTTATCCACCACCACAGGGAACCAGTATCCTATAAAATCCACTATACCCTGATTTATTCTAGCTAATTAGTTAGTAATCAGTTACACCCTCCCGTGCCTGAGTTCATCCCCCACTTATAGGGTTTCCTTTTCACCTTCTAAGGAAAACCTCATCCTCTCAGGATGGACACACCACATTCTCTTTAAAAATAGTCAATCAGGGCATATACTCTAGATATCCATTCCATAAATATGGTGACATCTTAAGGCCTCGTCACTACTAAAAGGTGATATCATACCAAGACTTGTATTCTAAGAATTAGATCACAATTTTGAAAGATGTTTTCAATCTATGAAATGTAAATTCTCCTCCCGTATGAGTCTCCAAGCACAAGGTTCCAATGAAAGGCTCTACCAGAATATCTAATTTCTCAACCATTGAAGTGATAAGAAATGAATAACTCACTCATGTTTAATCAGGGTTTCCACCATGGTAGAAAATAAAAATATCGTACCTTCTATAATACATAGAGACTTAGGGTTGTAAGAATCCATAACATGTTGAATGCTTCATCCCTGAACGCAAACTCCTTAAGCTTGGTGTGGACCACCTAGGGGTGGTGGTGGAAATACATTAATATTTCGACCACCATTGACTTCTCTACCATCCCATCTTCCATATCTGTCACCCTACATACCTTCTGAATCATTCCTATACCAATTCCTTTATGGACCCTTGTAAATAACCCAATAAGTTATATGATAGGTCAGAATATATCATTCTAGATGTCATTATCCATTCTAGGAGAAAAACAACCTCTATGTCACCTAATTCAAGACATCCTGAGTGCACTTAACTATTGATTCTCTATTCTGGTATCATCTCCTGAAGATTCTTACTTTCCTAGATCCATGTGACTTTCATCAGCCACCTCTTTATAGAGTCTCAAATCCTAGGTTCCCTAGAACCCACTATTTCTTACTACTCTACCAGGATGATATCTACCATTAAGGCTTTCTCAAGAACCCCTTTATAGGTTGTAATATAGAGAGATACTAATGAATAAATGATATCTCATTATGAAACCTAATTGAAGTCCCGTTCTCAGATGAATATATCCCTCCCCATATACATGTAGTACCCAGATAGATTAGTAATCATCAAGGAATATTCCTCCATGGTCATAATAAAAATCTGTTAATGAAAAAGATCATGGATGGGTGCTGATAAAAATGTCTATGGATAAAACTCCTCTTTAAAGAGATGATCAAATTCTAACAAGGAGGGAGCTATTTCATCATGTGACTGAGTAAGTAAACACCACTATTTCCTAACTTATCATTGATGAATACATTCTATGAGGTGCTCCAAATGAGCGTTATGCATCCTCATAAGGGGGAAAACTCATGTGACAACCTCTAGCCAGTCCCCAGCCACCTGTGGGTCTAGATCACCCTTAAACCGTGAAGGTCCCTTTGTCTGGACCTCGGGTAGTGTAATTAACCAACATTCAACCTTATCTAGTACCATAGACACCAACTCATACTCAATGGGGGTTTATATAGCAGGTTAACAACCCAATGGGTACTATCTTTGGTACATTCCCATGTATTGAAGCCTCATCACTCGGTGGGTCATCTTCATGATCATGTAGCAGAATTATGACTAGATAACTACATATATTGATTAGAAAAGTATGTTTCCAATGTCCTAGTTAATGGATATTATAGATATCACACCAATAATGGAGTCCCTATCCTAAATGTTGAACTCAAAACACAGTAAAAATGCTTCGAAATATCCAAAAAAAATATCATAGACTATGTTCTTAAGGTATAAATGAATCCTCTTATAAAAATTTGTCACAAAAACACCCAAAAATTATAGAGTCCTGAATAACCGAAGGATTCCTCTGATAGGTCTGGTGATGGAGACCAATGCTATGTAGGACAATCACACACATAAGATGCCTTATCAGAATGTACCTATGAACACACACACACATATTTATTTCCATACAATTTATATATGTAAAAAAAATTATAACCATGAATTTATACATCTATAACCCCCAAATCCAACTATGATAATAGGGAACTGTATGCAATGGAAAAAATTCAAGCCCACCAACAGAAATAGAAAAAAATCAATCTTATAAATAGGAGCGGAATTCTATCAATACAACCACTAGAATACACCTAGGACAATATAGATCACAAAGCTATGTCTCATCCTAGTACCTCTGGGACTCCATTAGATAGTCAATCATCTTTATATGACATGAATGACGTGGAAAAACACCATGTAGTGTTCAGTATTAAAATACCTATTCAGATACACATAAATCACTAAAAATAATGAATCATGAGTAATCATGTCATAATTGAATAAATAAAAAATGAATAAACCAAACATTCTTAATAAGGACACCGTGCCTCCAAGAGGAATCAACCAAATTTCCATTCATACGCTTTTTCTCGAAGATTCACAAACAATGATCATTCTAGGGGAACACACTCTATAAGCCATTTTATCATTAGTGACACTCAACCTATAGGTCATGACGATTTGGACGTACCAATAATGACTCACTAATCTTCAAAGACATTGATACTCAGATAAGATATCACACCTATGATCTCTAGGGGATACCAAAAAACAAATATAGATCATCCTGCTATGTAGGGATCATATTCCAACAATTTTGTGAACACTACTGAAACATCCTTCTAGATGGGGGATCAATACATTTTTTAGGGGATAAAATATGTAATGCCCTGACCCCAGTTACACAGATTCAGAGAAATATATTAATACATTGTCATGATTACATGGAATAATGTCCCGATAGACCCATCAGTTTATCTGTCTTGGAAAATAGATTATATACATGAATGTTACTTTACACTTTATAACATACAAAACAACATAAATAATTATTTATGAATTCCATTATTCCCATGGCTTAAACATGCATATTAATCACAATACAGTTCTTGGAATCCTGGGAAAAATAAAACATAGAAATGGGTGATCTCATATGTTCAGTAAGGATAATAATATAGTGGAATCATTAATAAATAATCATAAACATTTGAGGCAATATACTACTAAAACAAAAGCCTTTAAACTTGAACTTCAACATAATATGGAAAAAATAAAATAAAATAATGCCATTTACTTTTTCACATGGATATTCTACTAGTCGAATAATCGCATGAAATATCACAAACCACTTTCATAATGATGGAATTCATAATGCCAGACTATCATAACCACATAGTCAAGGCCTCGTGCCCAGAATACAAATAATATTTTGTCAAGGATTTTTGCCAAGACAATAGTTTATCTCATGATACCTACCGAGGCATCGAGGAGCTATAGAGGGCTCCACCCGTCACTTATTAAGTCCAACTCATTCCTCATATGAATAGATTTAAACATAACATAAACATTTGTATTAAAACTACCATATGAAATGTCAATACTTTCTCCATAAACCATGAATGGTATAAAAATAACACATCCACTGGAAAACATACCACAAAACCTTCAATACAATATGGAAGTTTTGTATCATAATAAATAAACTTCAAATAATCTTAAAATCCATCAAAGGATGTTGACATAGATGAAATCAAAACTATTTTGAGAGAAATATCTCCTTTTTGAAATCATTTAAAAGTCACACATTTATTAAGGAAGTAATTTAAAAGTTATTTTTGAATCAAAGTGTCCCATACCACTTTAAAACTTTTGATAATAAATTTCAAACATTCATGTACATAAAAATAAATCCTAAAAATAATTTTGAAAACATGGAAATTAATTAAAATGATATTGAAAGTTAAATCATTAAAACATTAAAAATTATGATCTTGATAAAGAGTACCTTTCACAAATTAATAAAATATTCTTTTTGAAATCATTTAAAAGTCACATAATTATAAAATAAAACATTTAGATTCAAAATATTCTCATAGTATTGTAAGGGAATCTTCGACGAGTTTATAATGGTAGAAAATAGCCACAAGGGCCGTATAAGTATAAAAATATTCTTACCATAAATTTGTTGAAAAGGTAAAAAATTACCTTGTTTGGAAAATGATGGAAAAATTCCTTTAAAAACACATAAGGTTATAAATGAAATTAATCCATTTTCCAGTAAATAGTAAAACTGCTTTGAAATTTATTTTGATGAAACATAGATGTGGATGATAAAGAGGTCCTAGTAGATAATTACGTATAAACAACCTCAAATAATGGTGAGATTGTAACATAAACTCTTACCCTATACTTTTCCTTGGTTGAGGGTAGTTTAACCTCCTGTATAATGGTGAAATAATTTTTATTATATTATAAAAGAATCATATATGTTAAAATGATATCATATATCATCTTTTAACATTTATTTGTTAATAATATCTTATTATTATCGTCGTTTCGGGTGTAAACTTACTCGTTTTATTTTATATGTTTTGTTATATAATTTTTGTTTGTTATGTATAGGTTGTATCTTATTCATATCCATAATGATATCAAGTACTTAAAAATTATTTTTAATCATAAAATTAGAATTATACTTTAATGGATATGATGGGGAATGAATCTCATCGTGTTCGTGGAGACAGTAGTACGTACGTACGCACGAACGTAACTTGCATTTCATTTTTCATTTTAAAAGGTATCAAAACCAAATGATACATAGGTATATTATTATTCCAGTATAATATAATATCTTATATTTGTAACTTAATTTCATTAACACCATCCTTTATACGTTCCATGTATGGTATGAACGAGTCATTTCTCTTTGAGGGGCGGTAGTCCACACTTCCTCAAATGAAATTATCGTATATATATACCACATGAAATGAATAATGGTCTGATATAAATTGGAATTAAATAAGATTATATATAAAATAATCATCATAAATATCATATTTAATTATAGTGCCATCATAATAGCCACCATGAGAGGCGGTAGGAGATAATTGAACAAACATAGTTTCGTGAGGCGTTTGGTTTCCATCCACAGAAACGTTATGTTCTTCAACCATTAGATGATGTTTTGTGTAAGTGTAGTTTGATTACATCTCATAAAAATATCCTGGTATATTTAGTATACTGGTTTTGTTACAAATGAAAATAATAAGAAGAGTTTTGGGGTTGGAGAAGTAAAGTAAAAGAGAAGATGCTAAGATAAATCCTTACATTTAAATTGCGTAACTCCCATTGGTTTGAACCAAACATTAATCATTAATTGCCTTCTTCCTATGGTAATGATTCTAGGCGGAGGATAGGGATATATGGAGCTTAATTGGGCAGAGGTTGGACGAGCCAAAAGGCTTGAGAGTTGTGAAAAATTTGTTAGAAGTGGTGTCCTTTTATAAGGGGGAGGAGGGGATCTTTAAGAAAATCTTAAAGTATTATTTTATGATTAATTAATATTCTATTTATAATGGATAAATACTAGATTATTTAAAGGCTAAGGTGGGTATGGGTCGAAAAAAACTCAACCAATAGGCTTTAGACATGTTTGGGTCACTATTTTACCCTTATATTTTAGATTTAACTCTTAGATAAATAGTTTGACATTTATAATGCCTCTTTGTATTTTTATATTATATGGTTAATATAATTAATATAAACATCCAAGAGAACCCCAAGTGGTTCAATAATTATATACCTATCATAATATTAGTTCATTGGCTGATCCATATATTTTTTGGAATAATATATCCATTAATAATATAATATTTGTTTTAAAAACTCTTTTATGTCATGTTTGAAAATATTTAATAATTGATTTTTGTTAAATTATTAATAAACATATTAATTAGAAATAAATTTATTTATTCATTACAAACATGTCATATTAACCAATAAAATTCGTGGAATTCATTAAAATTCTCAAATTATATTTATTTGGGTATTTATAATATCAATTATTTTAATATTTCATTAATAAGGTAAATACTACATCATCATTATGTCATAAATAAAATAATGTATTTGATGTATAAAAATTATAAAACAATACCATGATGTAGGAAATCGTTTTATCTTTCCAATGAATCTTTATATTCGAAAATATAACTTATATAACATCATGTAATAATTAATTTACTAAAAGATATTTGTTTGTGTCATTTATGTCTTTTAATTAAATTGAGTAATCTAAAGAGTCATTTTCACTCTCAAGTGGCTCCATGGGGTCCCAAAATCTACCCAAGTATACCCATGGTCATCCATGACTGATAGAATAAGTCTATTACAAATGTTAATGTAATTTTGTATTATTATTATATACTTTTTATCTTGAATTACCCTATTTACCTTTAACCGCGGTAAATAAAAGTCAAAAGATTCTTTTCACCAAAAATTATTTTTATCTTATTGAACCTCATTTTACTCTTGGATATTAACCATGTCTAACAGATTTTTGAAATTCCACTCACTGATGCTGTAAAATTATGTTTTTTGTGAATTTGCAAATTCTCCTAGGAGGTGCGTAAAAGATGGTGTAAAGTTCAATAAAATTTTTATATATCTAAAATTATTATAAACTGATGCCAATGAATTACATTGAAAATATATATGTAGTATGTATCTATTTTTATATATAATAAATTTAAATAAAATAAATAATTATTTATATAAAAATTCGCTTTTAAACTATAACCCAATGTTTTCCACTATTCATCAAAAATTAAAAGTTTTCAGAAAAATACCAAAAAGGTACCATAAGCTAATTTTTATATTCCCATTTCAATAATGAATTATATTTTACGAAATTCAAAACATATAAGTTGCATTTATTAATTTAAAATTAATTCCCGCTGTTAAAACCAAAAGGCGTATTTTTATGAAATAATAACAACCAAAAGTTTGACACTTGTTTATGTCCAATTTCAAAGTGAAATTACTTACAATTACCATCATTGGATTAAATGGTAAAAATATAATTTATTTATACTTCCAAACCATTAAAATGTATAATTTAACAATATAAATTATTTTGATTTAAAAAGTTGTTTTCAGTTAAAATTTAGTATTTTTTACTATTCACCCAAATATGAAAGTTATCTGAAAAACACCAAAAGTTTATTGAAATAAAATTCTTATGTCCCAATTCTAAATAAGAAGTCTATTTTTTCAAAATTAATATATAAAAGTTTCAAATATTGGATTTAGAAGGCTTCTCCATTAAAAGGCTATAAAATTGCATTTTTTTAAACACTTCTTTTATCTCCAAAAAATGTATTTGTTATTAAATTATGTCTAAGAAACTCATAATATGGATTCTAAAATTATAAGGACTATATAAAGTTCAAAATTTATTTAATACTATTAATATCCATTTTTGAACGACTTTTTTGGTAAGTCATGGTCCGCTACAACTCGGTGTTGCATGTAGTGTGATTTATTAAATTACTTTGTAGAAATGACGTACTATGAAATATTGGGGTGTTACATTCTTCCCTCATTCAATAAATTGCATCCTCCCAATTTGAAATTATTTTTTGAAAATAAAAGTTTTAAAATAGAAAATACCTTTGGGAAAACCCACATCAAAAATTAGGTTAATAAAATATAGTATTAATAAGAGGAAATGGGAAATTAAAGGGTCACCAACAAATTATGATATCGATTAGGAGAACATTGGGGGAAATTAGAGACATATAATTGAAAAACAAATGTAAATATTTATTGGTAGTGATTGAGGTCATCTATCAAAAACAAGTGTCAAATTGTGGTCATTAAATCCATCAATCTATGATGGTTTAAAAAACCATCCGTTCAACAAAAAATATGGTATTAGGATAAAAAATATCTGGTTTTAAGATCCCTTTAATAAATTATAAGAATTAATTTCTTCATAGAATGAGAGAAGAAGAAAAATATATACTTGACATGTAGAGTCCCATCCTTTAACTAATTTCTACCATAAACTCCACTTTCACTCTGAAAGATAATAGAACTTAAAAATAATATTCTATTTATCCTATTCGCATAGGGTTCAAAAAAATATTTATAATTCATCTACAATATTTTTTTTAGAAAGACTACATTATTAAATCCAGGAAATCACATGGGCCAGTGGAAGGTCATACATCCTTATTACCCTTTAGTTCCGGGTTCAAGTCTCGCGGCCTTGCCAGATGCGACGGGTTGCTGCTCGACCCCGGGGTTGTCTATTTATGGCAATACAAAAATATTCTCAAACTAGAATTATCTAGAGTACATCTGTCAAAAGTCACAGTCCAAAATTTATAAGGAAGGTAATCATGATTAAAATCCTTTTTTCCATGTAATATAATTTGAAAACTTTCATCTTGTATTCTTTTATAACAATACAACATCCCGAATTACCATAAAACCTTATTGATTACATTCATGATCCCTTATTCCTTATAAAATACTGTATATACTTCTTCTATCCAAAAATGTTGTAAACTCCAACAATTATGGAATATACAAATCATTAATCAGTTTCAAGGTAATCAAGAATATCCAATATAATTTATCCAAATCTATCACGTATTATTCCAAAATCACTTCCTCATTATCAGAACCATATTATGGTTTATCTTTCTCTCAACTATATTTTTTCAAAAATGTAACCTGAAATTTAGTCACTTTTCTTGGTTCCACACAATATCAAGTCCTTAATGAAATAATATTAAAGTACAATCCTTATATACTCCATAATTATTATAACCAGTTCATTGTTGATACAACACTCAAATGACATAATTCTCTAATAACAACATAAGAACTCTAATCATTTCGCCTCATCTGTGGTAGTATCATAACTTGATTATTATCCAATTGAATCATTTTAGGAATACTCTGATGAATTGTACATCGGTTTGCGTAGATTCCCAACTCCTTGCAGATGAAGCATTTCTCATTTAAAAACTTTTTCTGACCATTGCATTCATGTACTTGGTGTCATTTTTCTCCACACTTGTAATAAACTCTCATTCCCTTCAGGAAAGTTCTGGGGTTTTTCTTTCCATAGTAATCACATGTGGAAAAATTCTTCTTTTACCTCTTCCATTTATCTATATTTCTCTCTTCCTTCATTTTCTTCTCTCGCTTCCCTTTTAAGCCATAAGAATCAAGGAATTCATTTCATAACTTATTAACACATGATATTATTTCTTCATATGTTTAGAATAAATGGGATACTATTTCCCTTATAATTGTAGGCTTAATACTGTGAAAGATATGATCCTTCTTACTCTTTGGATCATACGTATTGTTGGAGTTCACATTCCTTCTATTAGGCGCCATTTCTATACAATAGCATAAACTAGGTCAGTTTATGAATTGCGATAAATAATTCCAAACTTGTAAAATACCTAACATAAATTGAATTTTTTATGTATATAATCTATAATCAAAAAGATGTTTTCATTTATGAATTATAAACTCATAAACCCTTTATAATGATTTCTAAATAAAATAGGAATTATCCTAAGAATATCTCACGGGAGTGTCATAACCAAGAGTGCATCAAGGCTCGTTGTTGTGCACCAGTTCCCGTTCGAGTCTAGCTCAAAGTGGTGTTTTCGGGTTTTACCCCTAGGTACATCTGTGCCAGAGCCACCTCTACCTGCTCATATCCAGAAATGGATGTATTTATCGGAAAACTCACAAAATCACTACAATTGCAAAATTCTAGGAAGTTCTTAAATACTAATCCTCAAACTCTATCTTAGGTCTATATGCTCTAATCAGAGTTTATCTAAATCTAGTTTCCAAATTTATTGCTAATCTTTCTCTAATACCAACTGTAACGCCCCAACCCCAGTTACCCAGAGTCGGTGCATTATTTTAATAAAATGGCATGATAACAAGGAATCATGTCCTGAAGGTTCGATCGGTTTAGCAGTCTTGGAAAATAGATTACATATATGAATGTTACATTACACTTTATAACATAAAAAACAACATAAATAATCCTTCATTAATGCCATTATTCCCTTGTCTTAACCCTGCATATCAATCACAATACAATTATTGGAATCCTGGGAAAAATAAAACATAGAAATGGGTGAGCTCAGATGCTTAGTAAGGATAACAATATAGCAGAAACATTAATAAATAATCATAAACATTTAATGAAATGTATAATTAAAAAAAAATCCTTTTAAACATGAACATCAACATAATATGGAAAAAATAAAATAAAATAATTCCATTTACATTTTCACATGAATATTCGACTAGTCGAATAATCACATGCAATATTACTAACCCCTTTCATAATGATGGAATGCATAATGCCAGACTATCATAACCACATATTTAAGGCCTCATGCCAAGACTATAAATAATATTTTTTCAAGGCCTTGTGCCAAGTCACTAGTCTATCTCATGAGACCTACCGATGCATCGAGAAGCTATAGCAGGTTCCACCTGTCACTTTTTAAGCCCAATGTATTCCCCATATGAATATTTTTAAACATAACATAAACATTCGTATTAAAACTAGCATAGGAAATTTCAATACTTTCTTCATAAACCATAAATGGTATAAAAATTGCAAATCCACAGTCAAACATATCACAAAACCTTCAATAAAATATGGATGTTTTGTATCATAATAAATAAACTTCAAATAAGCTTAAAATCTTTCAAAGGATGTTAACAAACATGAAATAAAAACTATTTGAGAGAAATGTCTCTTTTTTGAAATCATTTAAAAGTCACACATTTATTAAAGAAGTAATTTAAAATAGATTTTTGAATCAAATTGTCCCATGCCACTTTGAAGCTTTTGAAAAGAAATTTCTAAACATTCATGTCCATATAAATAAATCCTTAAAATCATATTGAAAACATGGTCATTAATTAAAAAGATTTAGAAAGATAAATCATTAAAACATTTAAAATTATGATTTTGATAAAGATTACCTTTCAAAAATTCATAAAATATTCATTTTGAAATCATTTAAAAGTCACATAATTATAAAATAAAACTTATAAATTCAAAAAATTCTTATAATCTTGTAAGGGAAGCTTTGAAGAGTTTATAATGGTAGAAAATAGCTGCACCCGCCATATAAGTTAAAAAAACATTCTTACCTTAAATTTGTCGAAAAGGTCAAAAAGTACCTTGTTTGGAAAACGACGAAAAGATTTAATTAAAAACACATACGTGTATATATAAATTTAACCCATTGTCTATTAAATAGTAAAACTGTTTTTAAATATATTTTTATGAAACATGGATGTGGATGATAAAGAGGTCCTATTAGATAATTACATATAAACAACCTCGAACAATGAAGTGATTGTGAAATAAACCCTTACCTTGTACTTTTCCTCGGTTGAGGGTAGTTTAACCTTCTGTATAATGGTTAAATATTTGTTATTAAATTATACGATAATCATATACATTAATATGATATCATATATGATCTTTTAACATTTCCTCATTAATAATATCTTAGTATTATTGCCGCGGCGGGTGTTAACATACTCATTTTATTTTATATGTTTTGTTACATAAGACGTGTTTGTTATTGATAGGTTTTATCTTATTAATATCCAGAACGATATCATGTCCTTAAACATTAATTTTAATCATAAAATTAGAATTAGACTTTAATGTATACGATGGGAATGAATCTCAACGCGTTCGTGGAGACGGTAGTCTGTACGTACGCATGAACGCTACTTCCACTTGATTTTTCATTTTAAAATGAATCAAAACCAAACAATACATAGTTATATTATTATTACAGTATAATATAATATCTTATATGTGTTACTTATGTTCATTAAAACCATCCTTTATACGTTCCATGTATGGTATGAATGAGTCATATCACTTTGAGGGGGCGGTAGTCCGCACTTCCCCAAATGATATTATCGTATATATATACAACATGCAAAAAATAATGGTATGCTATAAAATGGAATTATAAAAAGATTATATATATAATAAATGTCATTAATATCATATTTAATTATATTTTTATCCTAATGGCCACCTGATCGGCGGTAGGAGATAATTGAACAATCATCCTTTCGTGAGGCGTTTGGATGCCATCCGGAGAAACATTATGTTTTCACCCATTAGATGGAGTTGTGTGTAAGTGTAGTATTAATACTTCCCATAAAAATATCCTAGTATTTTTAGGATACTGTTTTTGTTACAAAAGAAAATAATAAGAAGATTTTAGGGGTTGGAGAAGTAAAATAAAAGAATAGAAGCTAAGAGATATTGTTACCTTTAATTTGGGTTACTCCCTTTGGTTTGAACCCAAAATGACTCTTGAAGTGCCTTATGCCTAATTTAAGGCTTCTAGGAGGAGGATAGTAATGTAGGGAGCTTAATTGGGAATATGTTGGATGAGCCAAAAGGCTTGAGAGGTGTGAGGAATTGGTTAGAAGTGGTGTCTGTTTATAAGGGGGAGGAGGGTCTCTTTTGAAAAAACTTAAAGTATTATTTTATGATAAATTCATATTAGATTTATAATGGCTCCAAAATGTATTATTTAAAGTATATGGTGGGTATGCGTCGAAAACCACTCATCCGGTATGTTTTAGAGACATTTGGGTCACTATTTTACCCTTATGTTTTAGATTTAACTTTTAGTTAAATATTATGACATTTACCATGTCTATTTGTAGTTTTATATTATATGTTTAATAAACTTACTATAATCTACCAAGAGAACTCCATGTGGTTCATTAATGACATAAATATCATAATATATGTTTTTTGGCCGAACCATCTATTTTTAAAAATATTATATCAATTAATAATATTATATATTATTTAAAAACTCCTTTATGTCAATTTTGACACTATTTAATAATTAATTTTTTTTAAAGTCTTAATAACATTATTAATTTGAAAAAATTTAATTAATCAATCCTAAAATGTCTTATTAACCAATGAAATTCATCTAATTTTTGTAACTCTCAAATTATATTTATTTGCGCATATATAATATCAATTATTTTAATATTTCATTAATAATGTAATTACTTCATCATCATTATGTCATAAATAACGTAATTTATTTGATGTCTAAAAATTATATGAAAATACCATGATGTAGAAATATTTTTAGCTTTCCAATGAATATTTATAGTCGAAAATATATCTTATATATTCCCATGTAAAAATTAATTTACTAAAAGATATTTGTTTGTGTCATTTTTGTCTTTACTTTATATTAATTAATCTAAAGAGTCATTATCACTCTCAGGTGGCTCCATGGGGTCCCAAAATCGACCCAAGGATGACCATGGTCGGCCATGACTCATCCAATAGGGTTATAACAAGTGTTAAGGTAATTTTGTATTATTATAATATACTTTTTATTTGGAATTATCCGACTTACCTTTAACCGCCGTAAATAAAAGTCAAATGTCACTATTCACCAAAAATTATTTTTATCTTATTGAACCACATTTCACTCCTGGATATTAACCGTGTCTCTCGGATTTTCTAAATTCCACTCACAGAAGCGGTAACATTATGTTTTATGTGAATTTGAAAATTTCCTAGGAGGTGTGTAAAAGACGGTGAGAAGTTCAATAAAATTTGTATATATCTAAAATTATTATAAATTGACTCCAATGAATTATATGGAACATATATATGTAATATTTATCTATTTTGAAATATAATAAATATATATAAAATAAATAATTATTAAAATAAATGTTTGGTTTTAAACTATAACTCAATGTTTTCAACTATTCATAAAAAATTAAATGTTTTCTGAAAAATACCAAAAATTTACCGTAAGCTAATTTTGATATTCAAGATTCAATAATGAAGTATATTTTACTAAATTAAAAACATATAAGTTTCATTTATTAATTTAAAATTAATTTCCGCTGTCAAAACCAAAAGACATATTTTTAAGAAATAATAATAACCAAAAGTTTGACAGTTGTTTATGTAAAATTTCAAAGTGAAATTACCTAAAATGACCATCATTGGATTAAATGGTAAAAATATAATCTATTTATACTTACAAACCACTAAAATGTATAATTTAAAAATATATATTATTTTGATTTAAAAAAATTCAATTAAAATATAGTATTTTTCACTATTCACTCAAATATGAAATTTATCAGAAAAAACACCAAATATTTATGGAAACTAAATTCTTATGTCCCGATTCTAAAGAAGAAGTTTATGTTGTAAAAATGAATATATAAATGTTTCAAATATTGGATTTAAAAGGATTCACCATTAAAAGGAGGTAAAATCGTATTTTTTAAAAAGTACTTCTTTTATCTGAAAAAAATGTATTTGTTCTTAAATTATGTCTAAGAAACAAATAATATGGATACTAAAATTATAAGGATTATATAAAGTTCAAAATTCAGTTAATAATATTCATAACCACTTTTTAATGGCTTGTTTGGTAAGTCCTGGTGCGCTAAAACTCGGTGTTGCGTGTACGGCGAGTTATTGAATTAGTTTGAGGAAATAACCTAATATTAAATCTTAGGGTGTTACAAAATGAATTCCACAAACCCCACCCATGGAAAAAGAAAGAAAAATTAAAGGTCACTCCTTGATATCTCGGAGGAGTGCCCCAAAATCTATCTTAGAATCATCCTCCATAGGGGATCACAATCCTGAGATGTGGTTGCAATGCCTTGCCTTAACCTTGAGGGGATGAACCAAAGGAACTCCCGCAAATGACACTGCTCTAAAATAAATAAACAAAGGTCTCCAGACACCCTTAAACGTGGTACATGGTGTGTAATAGGGGGGGTACACATTGTGTCTATCCAACCCATGGTTTTCCCCTGGGGTTATACATCACCCAAAATATATAATTGTATAAACAAAGAGTGTTCCAAAGTTTACATAAAACTTAAATATTTGTCGAAACCTGGACCATTTCATCTAGTCAAGTCCGAGTACATTGTGTTTCCCATGTACTCTAGTCATGACTATTATCCCAACCAGCACATGCCCATGTATCCTCCACGATATACACCAATTCACCAACATAGGCCAAATGGTGTGTGATGGGTGTCACACAACCTATTATTTTTCCTCTCAATAGAAACCCTAGCCCTACATCAGAGGTCCCACACAACGTGTAATTCCATATTAAAAACCATGTAACCCATGTTTTTATAGAACCCAAAGCTTATTATCCATGCTATCCTCCACACCACTACCAAAAGAATAATCATCAGAAAAAAGGATTTGGGGTTGGATGAACCTTACCATACCTGGACACTAGGATCTGACCTCATATCTTCTCATAAAATACCACCAAAGAGATATCTGTCATTGCCACATATTAAACTAGAATAAAAGTATATCATATCTTTTAGATCCACCATTGACCATCCTTTTTCATCATTGTACCTCATTAACACCCTAGATAAAGATACACAACTTTGATATTGATCCATTTAATATAATAATGGTCACACAATGATAATATACCCATTATTAGTTCAACTGTGGACCAACTAAATTGACATAAAAGAAAATGATAAAAACTGGGGAGAAATACATAGACCAAAAAAATATGATGAATAATCTTGAGAATTTATTTTGGACTTGACTCATTTTCAAAAAACTAGATAAAAAAATATTGATAAATCAATGAATAAATAAAACTAGCAATAAATAAAATAAAATGTCGATTTGAGAATGAATTCTTTTCCATGGAATTGATCCACTAGATTAGTTAACATGAATACATAATCCTACATTGAGTTTGGATTGAACACTAATGAAGAAAAATCCAAAATTTCAATCATTGGATAGATCCAAAAGCCCTAACAGTATAAAAATCATCAATCATGATCCGAATGGAATTTGTCCCCCTATATTTTCACCACCAATCCTCTCAAATGCATCCGATCAATTTTCAGGGATGTATGATTAACCCATCAAAATTTTCATATAATATTATTTAAAATCAATCATTATGTTAGGATTTATTAATTAAGTAATTGAATAAATATAACTAGATTTATTTAATTATTCTCCCACGATGGTACTCAAGACCAAATCCCAATGAAAACAGAGATTATGTCATTCCTAGGGTAAAAACCATGCATTGAACTCAATTACGAACTCATGTTTATGATATGATTCCATTCATTGGATTTTTTCCACTTTTTCTGTAAAATTGTGCACTCATGATATTATTATTTGTTATAGTTTTCAAATGTAAATTTTGGGATCACTGAGACTCAGAATCTCCCACCGTCTCAACAACTCTTTCTAAAAAATATCCATATAATATCATAATGTAATACATGAAAACATAAGAGCCATTAAACATATGTTAAACATCATACTACACCTAACATCGAGTGAATCAGTGGAGAATCTAGAAAGAAACATTTCTTGAAGGGGATAAGATCCATGGGTGAGGGTATTCATCAGGCATAACTATTAATGGGATTACCATTACACCTTTAAAAATGCCCTTATAATAAATTATAAATCAAAAATGAAAAAATATATATGTGGGGGTATCTTGGTGTGACCTCAGGTGTCACACCATTAATATTCAGGGTAAGTGGATATTCACCTCTACTTAATGGTTTTTGGGAGTAAATCCATGTTTTAGGCCAAAAATAAGCTTTAGTCATTATAATTTATGCTACATAATAGAATCATACTCCATGAATCCATCTCAGGCCTCTTATGACAACGAGAAACATCAATAATGACCAGAATACACTCGTTTAGGGAAAAAATAAATTGTTTCATTCTTCATAATGTTTTTTGGTTCCAAAAAATGATGCATTGTTACAATGATCCAAATACCAATTACAATAGTTTGAGAACCAAACTAAGAAAATTGATTTCCAAAATACTATATGGAATAAACCAAAATACCTATCCTTATATTTATTAGAGGAATTATGGATTATCTATGAAAATATTGATCTTTTATTTCATTTTATCAAGACTAATGATATCTACAAGTATACCAATGTACCCATGTAGAAGGGTGAGAATATACTAGGTAGGATTTCCTGAATGGACAAAATATATTCCCATTGAAGATTAATATTATCATTAAAAATAAATGTAAGGTTGATTAATTATTTACCATTAATTTTTTTAGGAAAAGCCTCAAAATAAAAAATTCCCTCATCACAATAGTTGATTCGGTAGAATATAGTACAATAGAAAAGAATCGTTTATATTAAAAATATATGTAGTGGTAACCCACAATATAATAGTATTAAATATTAATATCCTCATGTAACAACAATAAGCCCAATATTGGACAAAATAATAAGGTTTTCCCTTTGATAATTCCATACCAATAATTTTCACATTATATAAAAAGTACCAGTTATTTAAAAAAAATTTCTCAATTATCACATCCATCCAAAAAACTGAGACTTAAATATATTGTTTGTATAGGATGATTTATCCTAGGTAAATAATTATATATTCTTTTTATGATACATTTATTGTAACATACTATGATTTTAGTCTATATTTTTTCCTTTAAATAATAAAGAGTTTGATATCTTTTTCTCACACTCTCAAATAAAGAGTTTGAGTCATTTATAAATCAAAATAATCATCCTTATATTAAAATTGTTAATAATATAATATATCTATATATTATATAAAATAATAAAATTAATTAAATTAGAATATTTAAATGAAATAATATTTGAAACACAAATTGATTAAGAAGGTCGTTTCATATTTAAGTAGTTGATCATTATAATATTTATATTCTTTAAAATATAAATAAATAATTTTGAGAAATATTACTGTATAAAATTAACAACATTTTTGGATTTATAACATGAGACATTACATAGTATAATTTTTTGAACAAATTCTGAAAATATCTATTTTTTAATTCAAGATTTGATTCTTACAAAAAGAATATAATTTTCATGAATATATCAAAATATATATATTACCATAAGGTCATAAAACCATATAAGTGATAAAATATTAAACTAATTAATAAAATTTTGTATTTTACAATATTATTTGAAATTGAAATTCTTATAGGTAATATTTTTAGAACTAAAGTAAAATGTTATGTTAAGAAAGAAAAATCTTTTTTTATTTTCGTAAAGTATTTTAATATTTTTCTTATATTACTTTATAAATTGATGTTAATTTCCCCAAATATTAATTTTATTTTTAATTAATAAATTTCTAAAATTAAAATCGATAATCATAAAAATTTATCACATATTCTATTCAAAAACAGTTTTATGTGTATTTTGTGTTTAATATAAAATAATATATTCTAATATTTGTGAAATTAATTTGGGTAAAAAATTTGAAATTCAATAACATCATGTGGAAATTTTTTGACAAGGTTCCACTTAAATGTTTAGAAATAAAATAACTATGTTTATTAGTTTTTAATTAAAAATATTATGTGTTTAATGGAATAATCCAATGTGGCTTGAATTTTCTTAATTTTAAAGGACCTTTAGACCTTATTGAATCTATTGGTTATGTTTTATATTAATTACCACATTTATTACCAACCATAATTCACCTAACTCACATAAAATTCATGCACTTATATTCTATCCCCTTAATATTAATTTTATTGGAATGTGATATTTTTTAGGTTATAAAAGGTGAAAACCATCATACCCTCCATGATTTCCCTACCATTATAATTAATATAGAACATATTATCTTATATAGACCTAATAGAAGTCCTTTATAGGAATAAAACATAGATCAACTTAATATAGACCGAAAACTCCATTTTCAACAAGTCGTTCAAGATAATGTTCAAATTCATGATGATGGTGTCAAGTATTTCTTAATATTTATTTCATATTATTTTATTATTATTAAATATATAATCTATTTTATACAAGGGATTAAGAAAAAATAATTGAAAATTATATTTTGTTATGTTGTTATACTAATTTCATTTATCGTTTATTCCTTCTTCCAATGCGATTCAAAAAATAAAAAAATCATCATGCTTATTAGAGGAGTATCACATCAATGAAATACATGTCCTATTTTTTAAGACTTAATTTAAGGAATGTTTAAAATTTATTTTTAATAAATAAATATTAAATTTATAACCTGATTATAATACTTTAATGATGAATAAATTTATATTATACTAGCCATCAATTTTATGGAAATTAATATTATCGTTCGTGTGTACGTGGGGATTACCACTTCCATAGAATGACATGATTTGTTTTCCATTACCAATAATCATGGATGAATTTAAAAATTTTATTGATTTATAGAAATTATATTTTCAAAACTATTGATTTTATATATTCTATTTTTTTCTTATTTTAATAATAAGGTTAACCAAGGTCAACATGCTAGGAGATTCATGTAAAAACCAATTGAACCACCTCGAGTAACCGACATTAGTTGACCTAATTTAACCAATTAGAAAAAATGATGATAATTAGACCATGGGGAATTAATAAAATACTAATAATATTATTATTTATATTTAAAATATACTAAATTATATTATTCTATATATTAATTTCATGTTATTAATGATTTTAGACACATGTAAGGGGTTTATCTCAAAACATAATTCATTCTGAAACATGTTATTTTATGGAACTAATTTATTATAAATGATATTTTATCAAAGAATTGGGTTTTTAATATAATATATTATACTTATTAATTGTATTATATCAACAAATTCATTCTCTCCTTCTTGCAATGATTTTTTTTAGAATGCTCTTAAGCATATTGGATTTTTTCTTCCAACTCCATTTATACAAAAACATTTTTCATTATGCACTAATTTATTTTTATATTGATAATATTTTAAAAAATTTATAACTTATCATAAATTTTCATTTATTCAAGGTATTTTATATTCATTTAAATTTTATTTCTCTTTAAAGGGTTTTGATTAAAATGTTACTCTTGTGGTAATTTTTTTCCTAACTCAAATTTCTTTTATAGTTAGTCATGAAATCTATTCTTTATTTTGATATTTGAGGACACACATTCATACCATTATATTTAAATTATATATTTACTTTTTCTATGAGGATATTAATTTTCTTCCATTATATCATCAATTTTAGTGAAACACTTCCTCAAATAAAAACAAAGTTTTAATATTAATAATTCCTCTAATTTCAAATTGATATTTTTCTTCCATGTCAATATTTCATCTATAAAATAAAGTGATCTATAACCAAAATACTTTTCATTTAAAGTGACCTTCATATTTTACTTATCATATTTTCAAATGATTATCTTTTATTATTTTGTTATCAGGAATGTTTTTAATGTATTCAAACTTGAATGTTTTCAATCATGGGGTTCCTTAAAAGTAATGTTATAATGGTTTTAAAAGGAATTCCATAAACTATGTTTAAAATATATTTTAAAAAATAAATTGAATTTATTGAATTTTCTAAAAGAAAATATTTTTAATGATTTCTTCAGGGGTGTTTCGATGGAAGGAATATATCGTAATGGTTTATATTTTAAGGTATATCTCCACCACCATTATCATTTTGTAAAAGGCTTCTCCAATATGTTTTTATGTTTTCGAAAAGGAAATTTTAATTCATATGGTTTAATAAATTATTTCTTTAAAAAATTTTTTAAATGAAAAGAGATTTTTTTTTAAATTTAATTGACTAATTCCACTAATAGTGTTCTTAACCTATTTTGTATGCTTGATCATGTGTATTAATAATATGATACAATCCCCCTACTTTATATGAATGGATTATTAAACTCTTTTTTATATAAACTGTGTTATCCAACACTAATTTTTCTACCATAATCATCTATTTATATAAGCAAAATTTATTTACAGTGCCTTCATCTGTGAATATAATTTATTACAATAATTTATTGAAGGGTCTTCACCATCACAAACCATAAATAGATTGACTAAATAAATTATGATGTAAATAATATATGATGTTTGGGCCCAAATCTTTGTGGTTCAACCCATTGGACATTCCCAAGGCTTGCAGATCGTAGAGGAGAATTGGAGGTTGTCTGGAGGGACTTAGGTGCTGGGAATTGGGAGTTGGGAAATTTCGTGATGGGAAATTCAGTTTCATGCCAAGTAAGAAAATCTCACATCTTTAAAGTTAGATTTACTTCCGGTAATATATTAAATTTTGAAAAAACAAAATAAAATAGAAAGGTGATAGTTTATTCAGGGGAATACAACCTTAAAGAATTACACGACGTGATAATGGATTACATGTTTTGTAATACCCCGACACTGTAATGTTTTAAGTATTTTTCTAGCTTCCTGGGGTGTCAAACCCTACACATACTTCTTTTATCCATCCGTTACCAGGAAACCTAATGGTCCCCTCTTCGGTGTTTTGGAGATCCCATTTACTAGGATGGGTCCTTTGGTTTCCATCATCAATTCGTGATGACCAAGCTTGATCAAAGGTGCATTTTTTCCTCTATTTTCTAGAGGTTTTTTTCTGAATTTATCTCATTTCCTCCCATTCCTCTCACTAGGCTATAGAATTTTCTTTCCTAGGGTTCTAATGTTTTCCTCTTAGTTATTGTCGGTGCAATGGGGCTATGGAATCCTCAGTTGGATTAATTTATTTTTGGAGGAGTGATGGTAGATCCATTGTGTAGTTTATTCTCATGTGAATAATGACGTCAACCATATTGAGGTAGGGGATTCATTGATTCACTATTTGTTTACATAAAATCATAGGTTTATCATGATTTATCCCCTTGGATCACAATTAAATTAATATAATAATTATTTGAACTGGATGAAAAATTTGATTGTGATCTCACGACAATGTTGTTGTTATACCTTGCTAATGGTTTGTCTCTTGATTTTCTAAATAGCATGATATCTATGGGTTTCTTGGTTTAATTTTTTGTTCTTAATAAAAATTGGTAATGAATGTCAATCCATAATTAATTGGTAATTAATTGGATAAAATATGAATAGCAATGTTTAATGAATTTGGTTTTCATTGTGGTAATTTTATGTTAAATAAATTGATTCATGTATTTATATTTCATTTAATTGGTTAATGACCATGAATCATGCTTATTTTTGTTCATAAAATTATTAAAGGTATGTTAAAATAATTAATTAATTTACTTGAGATAGCTTGATATTTCTGGTTTCATAGGGTTCTCATAGTTGAAACCTTTGATAATGAATCAGTTAATTCCAGATGGAAGAATAACTAGTTCTGTGGTAAAAATAATAAATTTGTAGGGCCAGAGTTTCCCTCTTTCTTGTGAAGGACAATTGCATTATGTTATGGAGCTGTGAGAGCTCGTTATGTGTGAATGATGGATGCCTTGATTTGGGGCCATGAGATAGTTTCTATGTTTGATTACAGATTTTTATGATGTGACTTGAGATTGGGATGGATGATCCTGGAGGGATATTTTGTTATATTGGGTAGGGAGGCCCATATGTGACGTGAGCCTAGGATGGATAATTCTGGAGGGTTGTTCTGGTTTTATTGGTATGGAGGCCTAAGTTTTGTGGATGCAATTGACGTCGGGAGTGCTGATATGAATCAGTATATGAATATGGATTATAGGGAGGACATCATAGATGAAATAATGAGTTGACGTAGGGATTACACATTGTTATAAAAGATTGATGCCTTTCGAATTTATTTATTGGCTGGGAGCCTGGGTTTTTTATTTAGTTTCCTTTCCCTACTACTTGTGGATGATAGTTGTGTTTTGTTAATCTCTTTACATGGGAGGTGAATATGTTCAGGGTATACCATGTTATTTATATGTTTATATCATCATGGTTGGATGACTTTAGTCTCCTTATGTTGGTGGAAAAGACATGATGAGAAGTTTATCCACTCACTGAATTGGGCCCCCTATTTTTTATGATTTTAAAATGTTATCCTTGAGCACCTAGGGATATTAATTTTGTTAAATGTTTGAATTAATGTTTAACCCAGGTGGTTGGATCTTGTTGGAATGCAATATTGAGGTTTTAATTCTGAGATGTCATGGATTCGGTTTGTTTATACATAGTGGGAATGGATCATTGTTGAAATAGAATTGTGAGGTGATATGGAAATGATAATGGTTAATTAATGGATAAAAATTAGTTAATCTAAAGTGAAAATAATATAATTGAAATTCATTTAATGAATATTTTTAAATGGTTGTGTTCTTATAGGATAACAAGTCCTATAAATGGGAGTCGGGAGTCTGAGAGACATTAGATGCAGTTGTGTCTAAGACTATATAATCTCCATATATTGGTTATGGGTTATATTATATGTTGTACTTTTTGTTTTTCTATATGCTACTCCACCTAACAGTTCAAAAAACCAGCACCCCAGAGAATCTAAGCCATAGGGGGGGGGGGGGTGTTTCTCCCCATATTCTAATAGAAGGATGGGTGGCTGACTACGCCCTTGGTCCCTACTTTATTCGCATGGTAGTTACATGTGATGGTATGCACGATGGTTAGTTTTCAAATATATGTGTGTTGAGGTATACAATGGCTTGTGGTTATTCCACACACATGTATTGTTGGTATAGTTTCCTAAGGATTTCTCTAGGTATAACATGTATAGTGTGTGCTGGATTGAGGATCCTTACTCGGTGTATGGGATATAATGGAATGAGTAATAATACTCAATGTATGATAAACATTATTTGAGTTGTGGTGTCTCCAATAAGTTACCCAGTTACATTTGGTTACATGGACATGGTGGTGCGTTTCATGGGATGCTTATTATAGTTCTTTGCCCATGTTTCTACGAGCAATTTTTTTTGAGATACAATCTTAGGACGTGTGACATTGGGATATAGCATAAAACATGTGGGAAAGTAGTAGTGGGGTACCCTTTATATTATTTATTATATTGTATTGTCTTCTATTAAATACTTTTTAAGTGTAGCCATTGTGTGACTAGGAACATAGTATTCTTGTTTAGGTGACGCATTAGTTTTTCGTGTGGTTCGTAGTGCCTTAGGATGATTTATTTACATTTTTCATCATATGGTCTAGGGAGGATCATACAAAGTATACTATTATACTCACCCTACGTATATATGAAAAAAATTTCACGCTAGTTGTAATAGGTTAGATAAAAATCCAGTAACTACTAGTTATGGGTTGTAGTTGCGGTTTGGGAATCATGGTCGATTTCACATTTTCTTTCTTTTGGTACTTGTAGTTTTTCCTTTTAGTTGTATGAGTTCTTTTATGAAATTACATTTGTGTACTTGGGATTTCTTCTATATTGTAGTATAATAAGGATTTTGGTGTTTTCTGTCTTATCTCTCTCTTTTGCATGTGTTTCTCTTAGAGGATAATTCCTCCCGTAGGCATGTCTAATATAGCATCTGTACAAGTCCCATACCTGGGCCTACTTAAGCCAAGACTCGGGGGTCACCAGATCTCTTCAATCATGGGTGATCTAGGAGGGGTAAAATTTGTGTGGATGGGGTCATGTCAGAGTGGTATCATAGGAAGATTGAGGGATAAAATGATGGTGTATTTAAGAATAGGTGAGGTTTCATGTGTTTGTAGAGAAATAGTGTCCTCTATTTTAGTACACATTGTAAACACATGATATCGGATGAGACATGGGTATTTAGGGACCCCTGTGATCTGATGCACATACCAGTAAGCTTAGAGGGGCTACTAAACTATGATTTTTTGGTTGTAGGGTAGCGACCTAGGAAAGGATCATGCATCATTATTCATTGCAATTGTGTTTGAATTGGTTTATTTTGGTATAGGATAACCTAACATGAATAAATGAAAACAATTAATTAAAGTTAAATTTTTACATATTCTAGGTTTAGGAGTTTTAACTATTTTTTATTTTGTATGTATAGATCCGAGCTGAAATCAATATCATGTTCAGGCAAGATATGTTCACCTGGTTTTATAAGAAGATCATTGTTGGGTAGAGGTTGATGAAAATGACGCTTAGAGTAGAAAAATCCATGAGTTTCAATAGCATAATATACATGGTTTTGAGGGATCTATTCCATATGTAATTATAGAACATGTGTTGGAGGAGGGTGAGATAACATTCAATTCGATCCATTATCATAAGGATCACTTGGTATTGTTGTATTTGACGATTCTATGTGGTGAAGCATGGTAGTGGTGGTTCTTTAATCCTCGGGGACCGTGAACAGTCAAAAGTCTAATGGGAGGAGTTCCGAGACTAGTTCTGATCAGAGTTTCTTTATTTTTCCACAATGTTGGGTATCCAACAAGAGTATCTTACCCTTCAGCAGTGGAGCTCCGGTGTGAAAGAGTTTTTAATCCATTTTGGGAACCATATACAATATGGTTTGGACCTGTTTCCAAATGAGGAGGCCATGGTCAGGAATTTTGAGGAGGATTTGCATCTAGAAATCTAGATCCAAGTCACCCCATTTATGATAAAGATGTATCTAACTATTCTAGAGAGAGTAGAGTTCATTGAGATGATGTTATCTGGAACCATATCATCACAAGATAGGAGTAATCAAGATTCCTCATCAAGCATAATTATTGTTCAGGGTTCTCAGTTTTCAGGACAGAAGAACTTTCGATCAGTAGGGGTAGTTCCTTGTCCTAAATATCTCATTTCTACATGGGTGGAGGCCCTCAGATCTATGATAATGGATTGGAAACATGTTATTGTTTTTGAGTATGAGGTCATCAATGACGATAGTGACTAACCATTCTGACCAGTCCGCATAAACTAGTTCTTCTACTTCAAGATCCTCTATCGACGAAGTTCCATAAGAGGTTGTAGTAGCAATAGGTTTCTCTAGTTTGGGATTAGAAGAGAGAATATGGGACATGAACAAGATATCCCTGAGATGATCCATGTACTCAGAGAATAGAGTGTGTCCACAGAGGTGGTCATCGACATGTTTCGAGAGGTCGTGGAGTAGGTCACAGTTAGCTTCATGCTTTTTCATTTCCAATGCCAGTAGAGAAAGACGACATTCAAGGTACACCTTTCTTGTTTAATACTTGGTTTTATACATTGTTTGATCCATGAGTGACGTAATACTTCATATCACCAGCCATTTTTCGTGCTTTGGAATACTAGGTAGAGAGGCTTCCAGTGTCGTTGTTGTTTACTATGCCAGAAAGAGGTCGAGCTTTCTTTTTTTAATTATATCGATATTTTGATCTTCTGTTAAAGAATCAACACTCATGGAGGGTATTTAAAATGTTTAATAATAAAATCATATGACTTAATCCTCATCATGGATTTTTTCCTTTGATTCAGTCTAACGTGGAATAATTTAGGAGGCAAGTTGTGTTCTTTGATGTTGATGGAGAGAAAGTTGATTATGATGGCAACTGAGACACTTGGAAGAGTTAGATACATGCTCCATCCATGTCATCCTCGATGGCTTAGAAAATGATGAGTTTTCAAATGATCAATATTTGGTGTGTCCTATGGTCATAGAAGAGTACCTTGATGCCTTTATAGAAGAGGTTGTCACAATACACCCCCGATAAGAGATTGAGTTATGGATCAAACTACAGTCAATAATGTATCCTATCTCAATGTCTTTATATAAGATAGTTCCTTATGAGTTGTGAGAGATTCCTATACAAGTATATTTTCTATTATAGTGTGTTTTTTTTTAGTTGAGTGTTTCACATTTGTTTGCACAATTTTTTTTGTAAAGAAAAATGAAGACATTTTGTTGTTGTGTATCAATTATCATCGCTTGAACCATGTGATAGTGAATAAAAACTAAAATATTATACTGACTAATGAATTATTTTATCTACTGAAAGGTGCATGTGGGTTCTAAAATACCAATTGTGTTCAGGGTATCATCGAATTCAATTGAAGGATGAGGATATTCGAAAGACTTGTTTTTGTTATCATCATAAAAATTATGATTTCATTGTGATGTCATTAAATGTGATGAATTCTCCAAATGTATTCATGGGATTAATGATCATTTTTTCCATGAGTTCATGGATAATATCATGGTGGTTTTGATGGATGACAACCTTGTGTACACCATTTTCGAGGAAGTGCATGTCGAGTATCTATGTGCCATTTTGGGCATTCTTCATTGTTAGCCACTTTTTGGGATGTTATTGAAGTGTAATTTATGGTCTATAGAATGTAATTTCTTAAGGGAATATTGTATCCAATATAAGATTTTATATATATTCTTATATGATAGATAAATTATTGTCTTAGGAATCCCCAAAAATAGTAGCAGAGGTTTTATATTACTTTTGTCTTTCTGGAAATTACAGGAGGATCGTAGTATATTTCTCTCTGGTTGTGACTCATTTGGCAGTGTTGACTATAATGGATTAGGAATTCATGTGTACTGACTGATATAATATAATACTTGAGTAGCTGAAGGAGAAGTTTTTTAGTGATTTATTTCTTTCCATTCCATTAGAATGTGTTCAGTTAGATATTTTATGTGATTCTTCACATACTGGGTTTGTATGTGTTCTAATGCAGTAGAAATATATCGTTTTTTATGGGTATCAATAGTTACATACCCATTCAAAAATGTATGCCACCCTTGATCTTGAGATAGTGAAGGTGGTGTTTTCCCTAAAGTTATAGAGTCATTAATTCATTGTCCAGTGCCTTGTGGTCTTCACCAGTCATAAGAGCCTTAGGTATGTTTTCTCCAAACATGAATTGAACATGAATCATCATCAGAGGATGGAGTTATTATAAAATTTTGAATTCACGATTTAATATAAACATTTAGAGGGGAATTCTGTGGATGAATTGTTTATTTGGATTTTGAGTAGTGATGAATCACATGAATCTAGTGATCATTTGTGGGTGATGGATGAACATTCAGATTTTCACCAAGATATGAGAGAAGTCAGTAGAAGGGTTATTCTTTTACAGATGATGGTTTATTCACCCCTAGTGAAATAATTGGAATAATCATTTTGAAATATCTTGAGGTGGAGTTTTGGAGGGACCAGGTTGTTTATAGTGAGGCCCCTGATGGTTGGTCTGAGGATTAACAATAGAATGTGTTGTATTAGTGAAGGATTTGTTCCCTTAGCGATGCGTGAGATTGTTCTAAGAGAGTTATATAGTTCACATTTGGCAGTATTCCCTAGAATGAAAAAGATATATAGAGCCTGGAGAGGTTAGTTTTTTTGTCTGGGTTTGGAATTTGTAGTTGCAGAGTTTGTGTCTCAATGATTGGCCTACCAGAAGGTGAAAGTGGATAAACATGTTCTCAATGGTTTATTCCAGCTGATAGATTATTCTCAGTGGATGTGGGAGGATATCTTGATGGAAATTATTATCGGGATACCTCGATCATAGGTAGCTATGATTCTATATGGTTGGTAGTGGATTGTTTGACGAAATTATCCCACTACATAGTTATTATAAAGTCTAGATCAGTGGAGGGTATGTTGATGCAATATCAGGAATAGATGGTGAGAATCCAGAGAGTACTGAGGAAAATCATTTCCAATCGAGATCGTCATTTTACCTCAAGGATATAGAGAGGTATATAATATGCTTTTGTTTCTCAAATATTCCTTAACACATCATTGAATTCGCAGACAGACGGTCAGTTAGAGTAGACTATATAGACACCTAAAGACATAATGCACTCTTGTGTCTTGGATTTTGGAGGTTCATTGATGAGGCACTTTCCCTAGGTACAATTCTTGTACTAAAATAATTTTTACTCAACCAGTGGCATGGATTAGTTTGAATCATTATATGGATGACCTTTCCATAATTTTTCATGCTAGGCTGTGGTTGAAGAGTCAAAAATTCTGAGTCCAAATCTACGAAAAAATACAACAAATATGTTTCATGTTATTTTTTGAGAGGAAGAATGTGGAACATGGTCATCATAAATTCTATGAAAATCATAGGATAAGACCTATGATTCTTGACGTTAGAGATCATTTGTTCTAAAAGGCGACTCACAATCATGGACAATGAAGGATTGGCCGTTAGTGTTTGTTTTCTCCCCAGTTTTTTGATTCTTTTAGAGTGTTGGCTCATGTTGGAGCCATGGTGTATCAAATACCACTTCTTCTGCAGATGATGCAGACACATGATGTTTTCACGTGTCACAGATATGTCATTATCATCATGATGACTCTCACATCATCCATTGGGGAGTGATATATGTGGAAGATAATGTAACCCTCGAGGAGTGACCTGTAGAGATACAAGACTGCCAAGAGAAGATGTTTTTCTGGAAATGATATCACTTTGGTTAAATTCTTGAGGAGGGATGGTGTCGTGGTGGAGAGTACATTGGAATGTGAGTTGCATATACATTCCCAATACCCTATGTTGTTTAATGTTTTTCTCTTCACATGTAATGTTATTCATTTTATTATTGTATACCTTTAGGGTTGTGAGATGAATTTCCTTTTATCTTGTTGTGTCTTTCTATCTTTTGATAGGTATCTCCCACAAGAGAGTGTTTAAGAGCTGGTTTTGGTTGTTGTTTGCTTTTGAGCTTGTTCCTCTAGTGAGGTGGTTAGCTCTTATGGTGATGTTAACCTTGAGAGGTAACTTACCGGGTGGTTATTCCAATGATCCCTTCTGGTATCCTCTTTATGTTTGTTTTGTATTATTGAGGAAAATATTTTTTGAGGGGTATCCGATGTAAGCTCATGGATCCACATGGAGTGACCATTTTCATGTTCCTGAAGATTGCAGAGCATGGAGGAGGCTTAATGGAAGTCTGGAAGAACTTAGGTGCTACGAATTGGGAGTAGGGAACATTCACGTTGTGAAAGTCAGTTTCATACTATATAGATTTATTGTAGGATGTTAAATTGTGATTTAGATCATGTAATGTTTTGGGGTTAGAAAAATAAAATAAAATCGGAGGGTGATATTTTCTTCGGCAGAAACAGTCCTCGAGGTATTACATGATATAAAAGAGGAGTATATGTCGTGTAATCCCACAATGTTGTAACGTTTTAAGTGTTTTTTCATCTGATTATTTTTTCAAACCTTATGGTTGCTACTTTCATCCCTCTCATCCTAGGATAACTAACATTCCCCTCTTTGGTGTTTTGGACATCCCTTTGATGGGGATCAATCCTTGGGATTCCATCTTTGATTAGTGGTGACCCAAATGATTTGAGGTGCATATTTATTTCATTTCTAGTAGTTTCTTCTGGATTGATATTGTTTTCCTCCCATTCATCTTTCCATTTTATGGAGATTTCTTACCAATGGTTCTAATGGGGTTTATCTCAGTTTTTTTGTGTGGTGGTGCTGTAATTTCCTTAGTTGTATGCAGTTCTTTTGGTAGGGGTAATCCGATATTCGTGGTGTGGTCTGTTCTAGAGTGAAGAACATCAAAAATATTTTGAGGTAGGGTATTCATTTTTTCTCTTTTTATTTATGTGAAATCGTATTTTTATCAGTATTTAGACCCCTGGATCCCAATGAAATTGAACTAATAATTATTTAAACATGATTAAAAATTGATAGCAATCACATAATGATGATGTTGTTGTACAATGATAATAGTTTTTCTCTTGATTGTATGAAAAGTGTGATATATATGTATTTCTTGGTTTAGAATGTGGTTTTTGAGGGAAATTTGAAAAGTACATAAATTTAGAAGTAATTTATAATTAATCTGATAAATGATAATGATGAATTTTTAACGAATCCAGTTTTTGTTGTTAAAATTGATGTTAATCAATTTATGAAAGTATTCTTGTTTAATTTAATTTGTTAAAGAAACTGATTTATGCTATTGATTTTTGATAAAATAATTAGATGGATGTTAAATTAATTGTTTAATTAATTTTTGATGACTTGATATATCTTTCTTCTATGTTTTCTTGTTGATAGATCCTATGATACTGAATCAGTTGATTCAATATAGAATAAGAATTGGTTTTGTGATAAAAGATAATTTCATTGTATGGCATGATTTTCCTTTATTCGTGTAAAGTCCATGTACCTTGTGTTTTGGAGACATGAGAGCTTGTTGCGTGTAATGGATTGATGCCTTAATTTTGGGTTGGGAGCCAGTTGTTATGTTTGGTTCCTGATACTTGTGATGTGACGTAAAATTAGGATGGGTGATCCTGGAAGACTATTGTGGTATGTGGGGAAGGGAGGCCCAATTGTGATGTGATCCTAACATGGCTATGTTTAGGGAAAGGTCGTGGATGTAACGACCTGAAATTTTGAATAAATATTGTTTTCTAATTTTGTGTGTTATTTTTTTTATATTCAACAAAACTGTTTCATTGGATAACATGAGTATAATTAAAATGAGACTGTTGGGTTTTGAGTGATATATGAGCATTGGTCAATATGACCGCTGGAAACTAAATATTTTAATATTTATCTCTAAATACAAGTGATCTTGGTTAATTAATATAGAAAGAAGATTTGATGGCCTCACCCAGTAGTATTGGACCAATCAAATCCTATCTAACAGAACTTGGGAAGGAGGTAGCACCACTGGGCTTTGCTCTAGACCAAACCCAGGCTGAACTTCATCGTGTGAAGCTAAGACCGAATCATCTTCGCGAGAAGTTAAAACTGATAGAAATTACTGCTTGGGCAATGTTAGCCGAACCTCCCTCGGATTCTCTCACCTTAGCACACCATACACATAGGTCATATACTGGTGTGATAAGGGGCAATGTAAGGAGACTGTAACTGCCTTGTGGAATCCCTTGTTTTAAATAAAAAATTTGATTTCTTCTTATGATGAAGTTTATGAATTTTCAAATGTCCAGATAAATATAGTATGCATATTTTTGGTGAATTTTAGAGAAAATGTACTTTAAAAAAATGTTTATTTAAACCTTAAATAATTAAAAATGTGTAATGATTTTCAAAAAATGGTCATGTATAATTATGTACAGTACGAAATTTAGAGTCTAATAAGATCCACATAATTTTTGATGAATAGTAAGTTATGAATAGTGATTTTATTCTTAGGATTAGTAATGTGACCAAATGGATTAGAAATCTCACATAAATAAAGAATTAATATAATCTTGGCACCTTGATTAAGTAATGTGATTCAATAAAATGGTTAAATAACGGTTTCATAAATTGTTAGTCAAGTATTTGTTTTTTCGGGTGAATAGTGTTTTTAATTAGAAATTTAATAAAAATTATTTAGAAAATTATTTTTATAAAATGGATTCATTTTTTAACTCAGAGCATTGATATTATGTTAAGGTAATTTTTGGGGATTTTTATGAAAAATATGAATTTTCGATGAATAGTGAAAATATAGTTTTTAAGTTACAGATGTTTAATGACATCATAAAATGATGTATTAAGTATGAAATCAATATTGTCTAATTATGAATATTATGATAAGGTATGAGGTGTACCAAGTGGCCAATACCATGGGAAAGACCACGGTTTTTCCAAAACCACTAATGAGGTGTCCCTTGGCCATTAATGCCTTGTCCCCTCACTTTCCCTATAAATACCAAGCCATCCTCTCATCCATTAGACTACCAAATATCCCCCAATGAATCTCTATTCTCATTACCTCCCAAGGAGTCCTTACAAGGTTCCACCCAATCCCTCAAGGTCCCAACCTTTGAGTTTTAAGAGTTATGTTTTAAGGCAAGGGATCCTACCTCTCTCTTTCTTTTCAAGTAATCTCTTTTATGTCATTTCATTATGCTCCATGATCTTATGTTGGAGTATGTTATTTTATATTCATCCTACTGTCTTTTTTATGTTAATATGATGAGAGACCTCCACATTCCCTCATCATTTCATTTTAATAATGTTAAAGTGGCGCCGTTAGGCTGCCGAATTTTTAAGGGATTCTTTCACCCTTCTCAAGTTTTATTTTCATGTCAAGTATTTTAAGTTCCTTTTTATTTTTTTGGGGTATGATCTCTATATATATCATACTGATATTTTATGTTCATATGATGAGATACCCTTTTTGATATCTTCAATTCAGTATTTAGAAGTTTTATGTGGCACCGTTAGGCTGCCGAATTTTTAAGGGAATCATTCACCTTTCTCATTTTTCAATGTTCTAATTTCATGTAAAGTCTTTAAAGTTCCTTTTTATTTTTTGGGGGTTATGATATCTATATCTATCATACTGATCTTTTATGTTCATATTATGAGAGAACCTATTTGATCTCTTCAATTCAGTATTTTGATGTTTTAAGTGGCACTGTTATGCTGCCGAATTTTTAAGGGATTCGTTCTCCTTTATCATTTTTCAAAGTTATACTTTCATGTCAAGTCATTAAAGATCCTTTTTATTATATTGTGGTATGATCTCTATATCTATCATAATGATATTTTATGTTCATATTATTAGAGACCCTATTTGATCTCATCAATTCATTTTGATATGTTTAAGTGACACCGTTAGGCTACCGAATTTTAATAAGATAACTCTTATTTTTGTCTTCCTTTCATTTTCTTCATTTCATATGGTATATCTTTCAAATTTCATTACCATGTTCATATATCATTCATATTCTGTCCCTATATTGTTTTATGGGTCATTTATGAATGTTTTACCCATGTCCCCTCTCTTTTCAATGTTTTCTAAAACCCCGAAACATAGTTGTTATGCTGCAGAATTTTCGTCTCAAAATGTCTCTCTCTCTTGTTCTAATGTTCTTTTATTTTATTAAGTGAATACTCGAAGCTCTCTCTTCTATAGGGGTATTCACATATATACCAAAATGTTCTATTTTAAATTCTGGGATTTACATACATGAGACCCACCTTCCTTTTCTGTGGGTTTTAAAGTGACACAAAGATCATGTCTTTAAAGCGGTTTTTTTTAAAACGTTATGATTATGAAATGAAACCCATTCCTTTTATGCTATATGGGTTGTTTATGAAATTATTGATGATGATATATGTGGCTCACATGATAAGAAAGACATGTCAAGGGTGTGCCATGATAGAGATCCAATGCTTTGGGTAAAGACTTAGTCTCTAGAGATGACTATTTTTAACGACGCCATGGTAAATAACCTTGGTAATTTTTATTGACACCTTGGGGATGGACCATGGTGAAACAGAAATGATTTTCAGTATTAAATGAGGTATCTACATCTTCAAGTTATAAAAAATGTTATTTTTATTATGATATGCCTCATGATTTCTTTCTCACACTTTAAAGTTCTTTTTCATGACATTGTTGATGTATCTCAAGTTAACATGTAAATGTTTCCCCTTGTTTCCCTTACTGGGCCTTCTTCTCACCCATTTTTTTGATGTATGTCCCCAAGTAATGAGATAAAGTAATGATCCTCGGATGAAAATAAGGTGAATCCTTTCACGTGTTTAAGAAGAATGTTTTATGTTTCTGTTTTACAAGACACTAAACATTAAAGATCCTCAGTTTTGTAAAATGTAATGAATGTTTATGTGATAAAAGGTGGGATGTTATAGTTGGTATCAAATGATGGTTTAGTTATTTGTGGAAATTAGGATATGAAAACTTTAGGAAGAACCCTATAGAAAAATATAAATATAGGAAACCTTCTTGGTATTTTGGTGAGTATTGAGTAAGGGGATGCTAAGAAAATACATCCTTTTCTGGATACGAGCGGGTAGAGGTGGCTCTGGCACATATGTACATAGGGGTAAAACCTGAAAACACCGCTTTGAGCTAGACTCAAATGAGAACTGGTACACAACAACGGGCCTTGCTGCACTCTTGGTTACGACACTCCTGGGGGATATGCTTTGGTAAATTCATAAGCTTAGTATGAACCATTATTAAAGGAACAAAGATAAAATAAAATAAATATTTACATAAGAATATATTATCATGGATAACCTAGATTGGGACCTAGGGGATCACAAGTCAGGGTATATATTTCTTCTACAAGTTTTCCCCTCTATGCTTTACATTTCCATTTAATGATTATTGGCTAAGTATTTAAGCCCCTAATTGTACTTTCTTTATTTATTTAATGGAGGGAAATGGAAGAACATGTCCCAATAACCAATGTGATAGGAAATGTGATGATTTCCGTATTAATATGACAGAGATGATTTGGGTATTAAAAAATGATTATTATTTTGGAAGACGTACACTATATTGGGAACCCTATTTGATCGAGGTAAATAGATTAGTATGGTATTTTCTTTGAGGAGTAAAGGTAGAATTATATTTTGAAGAATCGATGAATTTAAGGTGATCTTATTGTATTATAGGTTACTTATGGAAATGATTGACCTATCTTGGAGAAAATATGATTAGGTTAGATACTTTTGTTATAAGATTTTAAGAGTGGTTGATGTTGTTTGGAGATGAACGATAAACTTTATCTTGGAAGACTATGTTATCAAGTCTTTCTTGTATTTGGGTTTCAAAATTAGTTTGGGTTATTTTGAGGAATTTTAAGGATAATTATTTACAGAATGGTCTATGATGAACTCTGGGTAGTACTGCGGAACTTTGAATATTTAAAAGTAGTTTCCCTTCCTATGGGATTATTTCTTTTTGAAGAGTTGTTTTATCTTACACTTTCTGTTTTTGGGATAAATGTTTAATGATAGATAGTTTTTATTTTGTGGAATAAGTTATTCTCTAGAAGATTATTCTTGTGCTTTTGATGGGACAAAGTGTTTTTGAATGCTCATCGTTTGAAGAAAATATTAGTTTTGTTAGAAACTTATTAAAGGATTAAACTCTACTTGAAGGTCGGTATATTTCCTTATGTTTTTATTCTATGTAGTAAATGAATTCCTCAAAACAATGAAAAGGAACATAAAACAAAAGAATTTGTCTAATAACGTTTCTTACTAGGAAATCAATTACCATTATACCCATCATTTGTTTGAGATTTTCTTATTGTTAAATTTCTCCTAATCATGTTTTCTATCACTCTCCCTTAGAATGCGACCCTTTGTTTTTTCCTCCATGTCCATGTTTTCCTATATGGGATCCTAGAATGTGTTAACTTGGGTGGCCTTTTTACCTCCCTTTCATTATTTTAAAGTAATAGTTTTACTGACTCCTTTTCCAGTGTGGGACATTTAATGAAATTTCAAAACCCAGTTTTAAAAATAGCGAGGACACAATTTCTTAAGGGGGAAAGATTGTAACGACCTGAAATTTTGAATAAATATTGTTTCCTAATTTTTTGTTTTATTTTATTTTTTTATACTCAACAATACTATTTCATTGGATAACATGACTATAATTAAAATGAGACTATTGGGTTTTGACTGTTATATGACCATTGGTCAATATGACCGCTGGAAACTAAACATTTTGATATTTTTCTCTAAATACAAGTAATCTTGGTTAATTAATATAGAAATAATATTTGATGGCCTCACCCAGTATTCTTGGACCGATCGAAGCCCATCTAACAGAACTTGTGGAGGAGGTAGCACCACTTGGATTTGCTATGCTCCAAACCCAAGCGGAACTTCATCGTGTGAAGCTAGAATGGAATCGCCTTCGTGAGAAGTTCAAACTGATAAAAATTAATACTCGTTCGATGTTGGCTGAGCCTCTCTCAGATTCTCTAACCTTAGCACACCTTACACTTAGGTCCTATGCTTCTGTGATAAGGGGATATGTAAGGAGACCGTTACTGCCTTGTGTAATCCCTTATTTTAAATTAAAATTTTGATTTCTTCTTATGATGAAGTTTATGAATTTTCAAATGTCCGGATAAATATAGTATGCATATTTTTGGGGAATTTTAGAGAAATGATATTTTAAAAAAAATTTGTGTAAACCTTAAATAATTAAAAATTTGTAATGATTTTCAAAAAATGTTCTTCTACATTTATGTTCATTACGAAATTTAGAGTGTAATAAGATCAACATAATTTTTAATGAATAGTAAATTATGAATAGTGATTTTATGCTTAGGATTTGTAATGTGACAAAATGGATTAGTAATCTCACTTAAATAAAGCATTAATATAATCTAGGAACCTTGATTAAGTAATGTGATTTAATAAAATGGTTAAATAACGGTTTCATAAATTATTAGTCATGTATTCATTTTTTCATGTGAATAGTGATTTTTAAATAAAAATTTAATTAAATTAATTTAGAAACTAATTTTTCTAAAATGGATTTAATTTTTGATCTCAGAGCATCGATATTATGTTATGGTAATTTTTGGGGATTTTTCTGAAAAAAATGAATTTTCGATGAATTGTGAAAATACAGTTTTTAAGTTACGGTTGTTTAATGACATCATTAAATGATTTATTAAGTATTTAATCAATATGGTAGACTTATGAATAGTAATATAAGGTATGAGGTTTCCCAGGTGTCTAATACCATGGGAAAATACTATGGTCAAGCCCATCGTTTTTCCAAAACCACTAATGAGGTATCCCTTGGCCATTAATACCTTGTCCCCTCACTTTCCCTATAAATACCAAGCCATCCTCTAATCCATTCGACTCCCAACGCTCCCCCAATGGAGAAATAGTCTTATTAACTCCGAAGGTATCCTTACAAGGTTCCCCCAAGCCCTAAAGGTCTCAACATATGAGTTTTAAGAGTTACATTTTAAGGTAAGGGATCCTACCTCCATCTTTCTTTTCAAGTAATCTCTTTTATGTCATTTCTTTTATGCTCCATGATCTTATGTTGGAGTATGTTCTTTTATATTCATCCTACATTCTTTTTATGTTCATATGATGAGATACCCCCTCTTTCTATCATCATTTCATTTTGATAATGTTAAAGTGGCGCCGTTAGGCTGCTGAATTTTTAAGGGATTCTTTCACCCTTCTCAAATTCTATTTTCATGTCAAGTATTTCAAGTTCCTTTTTATTTTGTTGGGTTATGATCTCTATATTTATCATACTGATATTTTATGTTCATATGATTAGAGACCCTATTTTATCTCATCAATTCAGTATTTTTATGTTTTAAGTGGCACCGTTAGGCAGTCGAATTTTTAAGGGATTCATTCACCTTTCTCAGTTTTCAACGTTCTAATTTCATGTCATGTCTTTCAAGTTCCTTTTTATTTTGTTGGGGTATGATATCTATATCTATCATACTGATATTTTATGTTCATATTATGCGAGACCCTATTTTATCTCTTTAATTCTATATTTTAATGTTTTAAGTGGTGCCGTTAGGCTGCCGAATTTTTAAGGGATTCATTCACCTTTCTCATTTTTCAAAGTTCTACTCTCATGTATAGTCTTTAAAGTTCCTTTATATTATGTTGGGGTATGATCTATATATCTATCATACTTATATTTTATGTTCATATGATGAGAGACCCTATTTTATCTCATCAATTCATTTTTTGAAGTTTATGTGACAGCGTTAGGCTGCCGAATTTTCATAAGAGAAATCTTATTTTTGTCTTCCTTTGATGTTTTTCATTTCATATGGTATATCTTTAAAATTTCACTACCATGTTCATATATACTTCATTTTATATCCCTATACTATTTTATGGGTCATTTTTGAATATTTGACCCGTGTCCCCTCTCTTTTCCATGTTTTCTAAAACTCCAAAACATAGTTGTTATGCTACAGAATTTCCGTCTCAAAATGTCTCTCTCTCTTGTTCTATAGTTCTTTTATTTTATTAAGTGAATAATTAAGGATCTCTATTATATAGGGTTATTCACATATATACCAAAATTTTCTATTTTAAATTCTTGGATTTACATACATGAGACCCACCTTCCTTTTCTGTGGGGTTTAAAGTGACACAAAGATCATGTCTTTAAAGCAATTATTTAAAACATTATGATTATGAAATGAAACCCATTCCTTTTATGCAATATGGGTTGTTTATGAAATTATTGATGATGATATATGTGTCTCACATGATAATAAAAAAATGTCAAGGGTGCGCCATGATAGCACTCCAATGCATTGGGTAAAGACTTCATATCTAGAGATGACTATTTTTAACGACGCCTTGGTGAATAACCTTGGTAATTTTTAATGACACCTTGGGGATGGACCTTGGTGAAACAGAAATGATTGTCAATATTAAATGTTTTAGCCACATCTTCAAGTTATGTAAAATTTTATTTTTATTATTATATGCCTCATTATTTCTTTCGCATGCCTTAAAGTTCTTTTTCATGACATTGTTGATGTATCTCAAGTTCACATGTAAATGTTTCCCCTTTTTTCCCTTTATGGGCCTTCTTCTCACACATTATTTTGATGTATGTCCCCAGGTTATGAGATGCAGAAATAAACCTAGGATGAACATAATGAGAATCCTTTCAAGTGTTTAAAAAGAATGTTTTCTGTTTTCATGGTTTATGTTCTTGTTTTACAACACATTAAACCTTAAAGATCCTTTGTTTTGTAAAATGTAATGAAAGATTATGTGATAAAAATGTGGGATGTTATAGTGGTATTATGGGAAGGTAATACTAGTGGATGTGGATTTATATGAAACTTCGAGTGTTGAGATGCATCATTTTATTCATATGGATGTCGGGGAAAACATTAGAGATGACATAATGAGTTGAAGCTAGGATTCCCCATTTTTATGAATGTCTGATGATTGTTGAATCTATTGCTTGGTTGGTGGCTTGGTTTTTTTATCTTCTTGTTTACCCCACCACTTGAGGCATATATATAAGTGTTTTTCCTCTCTTTCAATGGGAGGTAAAGACATGTAAGGTATTCCACATGATTTTCATGTTTAGATCCTCATGGTTAGATGTGTTTATTCTCCTTATGTCAGACTAAAATACTCTAAGAGTAGTTCATCTATTCAACATGTTGACTCCTTGTGTTTTGGGAGTTTGTAATTTTTATAGAGAAACTGGTAATATGGGAATTAATTATTCCAAATAAGAGAATATATGTCTAAGCCATGGGGTTGGAGATAGTAGGGATGTAATGTTGAGGTT
Organism: Viscum album; assembly: GCA_963277665.1. NCBI lineage: Eukaryota > Viridiplantae > Streptophyta > Magnoliopsida > Santalales > Viscaceae > Viscum > Viscum album. Next base: position 792,370,898 of record OY728126.1, on the reverse strand, counting down.
CAAATTCTAATATTCCATGGACTCGATTTTGTTATTTCAATAAGACATGTATATTTATAGAAACAGTAATGTGATGTGATATAGAAATGATAATTGTTAATTAATGGGTATGAATTAATTAATTTAATGTGATACTAATAGAAGGGGGATATGGTAATTAAATTTATATCTTTAAATGTTTGTGTGCTCATTGGATATCATGTTATAGTAGTGGAATCCATGAGTCAAATAAACATAAGGTATAGTTGAGTTTGGTACTATATTATTCGAATAGTGTGGTTGTTATATATATTATATAATATTACTTTTGTGTTTCTTTACACTATCCACCCAATCAATTACAAAAATTGACACCCTGAAGATTCTGAGTCTTATAGGGTGTTTTCCCAAAACCCCAGTGTCAGGATGGTTGGTTGAATACCCCCTTTGGACCTACTCTCTTCTCCTGGTAGTTACATTTACTGGTATTCACAATGATTAGTTTCCAAAATATAGGTGTGTAAAGGCATGTAATCGTTTTTTTAATTTCACACACATGTGTTCTGGATAAAGTTTTATAAGTACTACTATAGGAATTATGTTTATAGGTTGTTATGGATTGAGGATCCTTACATGGTGTATGAGATGTGGTGGATTGAGGTATAATAAATTATATATGATACACATTATTCAAGTTGTGGTGGATCCCAAAAACTACTTGGTCACTTTTGGTAAAATGGATGTGGTGGTGTGTTGTATGAGGTTCATGTTGTGGTGCTTCGCCCAGGTGCCTTTAGGCAAGAATTTTTGGAGATACATGCTTAGGATGTGCGACCATAGAGCAAAGTGTAAATCCAATGTCAAAGTAGTAGCATGGTACCCTTGATATTATTTATTATATTCTATTATTTTGTATTAAATTCTTGATGAAATTACCCTTTGTGAGGCTAGGAACATAGTATACATATTTAGTTGATGAATTAGCTTCACTTTTTGATCAATGTGATTTAGCATTCTTTATTTTTCCTTTGAATTAGAGGCCCTGGGAATGATCCTACTGAGTATAGTGTTATACTCACCCTAAATACATATAACTATTTATCAGGTCAGTTGGAGGAGGTTAGAGATGAGGCCAGTTACTACTAGCTTGTGGGTTTCATGGGAAGAATGGGATTTGTAGTTGCTGTTGTCTTTAGATTATTTTGGTACTTGCAGTTTTCCCTTTTAGTTGTAGTAGATTTTTCATGGCATTAAATTTGTGTACATGGGTCTTCTTCAAAATTATAATCTGATCAGGAGTTTGTTGGTTTCATTCATATGTCTATCTTCCACATGTGTTTCTCTTAGAGGTTAATTCCTCCCATAAGTATGTTTATTAAACCCTTGGTGATAGTGGCCAACCTGAGGAATACAGGAGGCAGGACTTGGGGGGTCACTATCACATTTCTCCCATTTTCAACCTAAGAGGGGTACACTTTTTCTGGGACTGGGTCATGACATATCCATTTCTATATGATGTAAATACCATATTCTTAATCATATATGTTGATTGGTATCTTCGAATAATGATTCTTAAATTCATTCAATACCCATCTATATTCCATGTTTTTATTGTGTCATGTTTATTGATGAAATAATGAATTATTACTTAGGGAACCACATAAAAATGATATGAAATCCATTTTATTTCCTTGGGTTTTGTGATAGTTTGATTCATATATTATTTCACATGTATACATGATTTTTCAATATGATGGGTTTTCCAAAAATATTACTCTAATGAAATGATTATTATCACACTATCATGAGATGTTATGTATAGGATTAGGGAGTACACATATTTTGTTTTAATGGCCTAAAGAGTAATCCTTTTCATATTATAATGTTATTGGGTGTAAAATATGACAAAATTTTGTTATGTGCAAGGGAGTATCCTTGGTGTATATTTCTAATATTATTTTCATGTTTATTTCATATTACTGTGATTGAAAGCTCTTATGTTATGACCATTATTTATTAAATGTATTTCTGATTTTATATCTTTATTTCATGATTTAAGGGTTATGATCATTCTCATTATGATATAACGTTATGCCTCAGGCTTTTCATGAAATTCTATATTACTATTTTTACCCTTACTAAGTATTTGAGCACCCACTTTCTTAAGATTCAATTTCCTGAGGTTATTATGAATGTTTTTAGGTGTGCTATTCCAAGAATTGTATTTATGTTTATTTTTAATCTATATTCATATGATGACACTCTCTTATGTTGTGATAATTAATTAATCCATTTTTTACCATTTAATCTATTTCATCCATGATATATTGCTTATGATCTTTCTCAACATGATATTATGTTGCGCCTTATGTTTTTAATCTAATGATATATTACAATTTTTACCCTAATAAAGCATTTGATTTCAATGCCCTTTGTTTCCATTTCCCCATGTTTTTAGGAAAATTTTTAGGTATTAAATTCCTAGAAGTATATATTTGTGGAGAATTTATTGGAGTTTTTAAAGAATCATTATTGATTTTTTCCTTCATAAATTGTGAAAAAATATCTATTTTATATAAATACATGAGATTTTATAGTTTGTTCTTTTACTAACTCTGTAAAACACATATCATAAAGGGTTTTTGTTTGTGAATGTGATAATAATATTGTAATCATATTGGTATGATGAATATAGTGTTTTAAGGTTTGTGTTTTTGGAACTAGGCATGGTAGAACTGGTATGGGAGTCCTACTATTGCTATGATAGGTATGTTTAGATAACATTAAAGGTTATGATGTTATTATGTGAGGATTATATAAGATTTAGGAATGAAATAAATTGTTTTGGACTTTTTTTTATCATAGTTTCATTGGTATAGACAATCCTGTAGGTGGTAAGTGTTGCATAATTTATAATTATATGGGGATTAGGATAATAGATCATCAGTTAAAACCCATAATTATAAAACTATGCTTAAGTGAACATCCTAAAATATTTTTAAAGTATATATTGAGTGGATTTATAAGAAATTTATCCATATTTGGATACTAAAGGTGGGTTTGGTTTGGGAATAGTTTTATTTAGGGGTATTGTCCCTAAAATTAGGGGCATGATTATACCTCATACCTAATTTTACTTCATAGTCAATGAGTAATTATAAATATCCTAGTTTAAAACTCTTGGGGGGTATTATTTAGTTAATTTACATTCACTATATAAATATTTTTGAAGTATTTGAACCCATTCATCTATGGAAGATAACTAGATTATAGAACCCAATAGTTAAATGTCCATGAATAACCTACATTAATGACAATGAATCATTAATAAGTTATTCCCATAATTTACAAAATTTTATCTCAAAATATCATATTTTTTAATTTTCAATTATCCTCCATGAAAAACACATTAATATAATGGATGTAGTAATGTGGAAGGAAGCTAACGGTGGATGCAATTGATAATGCAGTGATTGTACTGAACTACATAACATTGACATGAGAACTAGGATGATAAATATTATTAGTATTAAAATTCAACTATCATGAATTATGATTGATAAATTCAACGTTGATTAATTCTCTATCAAACTAAAGAAGATAAGGATTGAGTATTGTGAAAATTTGGTTGATGAAGATGCTGATGAAAAAATGACAATGGACCCTTCATTAAAAATATATGTGAAGAAACACGCAAGGGAATGCTATAAAGAACTACCAAATTCTTTATGTGTTGAAAAGGAGGAAATAAATCATCTAACTACCTGTGGAAAAAATAATTTGACTAATGGGATAGATGAAAAATATTCTTCTAGTTTTACAAAATATATTAATGTAAACATATCATTTGAAATTTTATCATAATCCTTTTATATATTTTTAACAACCATAATTTATATTTTCTAAATAAATTATGAGGATCAGATTTATTTAATTGGGGTAGAATGTAACCTACTAAGATTTCAATATATATATTTTCCTTATAAAAAATTATGAGTTTGATCTTATTATTTAAATAAACTACAAATATGGCCACAATACATTTATTAACTAATATAACAATCTAGAAAATATCATTTTGATAAAATAATATATACATATATATATTATGAAATGTTTTCAATTATTTAAATACTAATTTTTAGATATAATAATGGAAAACTTATTGTTTAATAATGTATTTTTAAATAAAATCATTTGATCTTTATATTTTTTATTTTTATATTATAATTTAAATAATTTTTTTATTTAAAATAAGATAAAAAGATAAATATATTTCAATTTATAACATCAAAATTTATATGGTATGATTATTTGAGTATTTTCATAAAATATGAATTTTTTAGTTTGGAATGTAGTTTTTACAGATATTTTAATTTTCAAAAATTGAACAATATATAAAAACTGAACTGTAAGGCCATAAAACCACCTCTGTTCTCAAATATGAAACTAGGGAATAATATTAAGAATTTTAGAATACTATTTGAACTATGAAAACACATTCCGAAAATATATAAACCTAAAATCAATGGTTATGTTAATAATGAAAACTAAAATATGTGTTTTCATTAAAATAATTAAGATTATGGATAAATTTGATTTTGAACTCATTTTAATGCCACACAACATTTATTCTATTTATAATAAATCAATTATTATAAATAAAATTAGTAATTATTATAAATTTATCTTATATATATGTTTATAGTGGAGAAACAATTTTTTTAAAACAATTTTAATGTGTTGTGTTTGATTAATTGAAAATAATATTTTATAATATTTATGATATGAATTTGATTAAATTGAGAACATGTTTTGAATAAAAATGTAATTTTTTTTAAATGAGGATCTAATTATATTTTTATTAGTTAAATAATTGACATGATTAATATTTTATTAAGATTAATATCTGTTTAAATTACTTATCTAAAGTGGATTGAATTTTACTACATTTACAGGACCATTATAAATTCTAGAATACCATTATAGGGTGTAAATTCATACCCAAAATTATCACCAAACATACCCCACCTAACTCACCTTACTATCATGAATTTCCACTTCTACCCATGAATACTATTTTCTATGGAATGCACCCTTTTCTTCATTGATAAAATGAGGCCACTTCCACAAATTCCATGATTTATATCACATTATAATTTCTCATGAAAATTTTAATTATATTGCTCTCCATGAATTTTCTCACACTAACTCAATCCTCTAGTCACCTTATGATAGCCGAACTCCCCTATTTTAGTTAATATATTCTAGAGAATGTTCAATGTCTCAATGGATGTATCAAATAATTCTAAACCATTCATTCTTATATTTTATTATTTATACCACGTATAATAAATTTCATAAATGATAGTATTATAATATTAGATCAATTTATATGAATTAATTTTATTATACTAATGTAATATTCCTTTTATACTTTCTTCCAAAACCATTCGTAAAATAAAAACATCATCAGGAGTATGTTTAGACTACCACCTCCATGCACTACGTGTCCTGTTTGTCATCATTTACAAGATTGGATGGATAAATTTTTTTTAATAATTAAAAATTATATTTATAAAATTATTATTATTTTGAAATGATTTTTTTGTAATTTGTTAACTCCCCCATGTTTTCTGGAAAATAATATTATTGAAAGTGTGTATGTATAGATCACCACAACCAGGTTGCAACCTATTTTTTCATACGTTACATCCATGCATAGACGAATTAAAAAAAAATTGATGTATAAAAATTTGATTTAAATCAGTATTTCTATTCCAGAGTTTCTGAATATATTTTAAAAATAACTCTAACTATGGTCTACATGCTAATCGATTCACATAAAAATCTACCAAAAACCCTCAGGTAATCATCATGAGTAGACATTATATAATAATTAAAAAATTATGATGATTATTAGACATTGTAAAATACATTATAGATTAATAAATTTTATAATAATTTTTTAAATAAACAGTTTATTTTATTTAATAAGTCATGTGGAAGTGTATAATGATTTTGGGCATTGATAAGAGTTTCATCTTAAAACTTTAATCCTAGGGACACATGTCCTTTTATGCACCTAATTTCTTTAAAATAGTAAAAATAATTCCAATTGGATATATAATACCATGTATTATCCTTATTCATCTACATATAGCTTGAATACTACACTCTCCTTCTTTCAAAGTATTTTTATAAAATTGGTCAATGTCATAAGTGATTATGATCTCAAACACAATTCTCTAAGACATGTTCTCATTAATGAACTACATTACATTTATAAAGAATATATATTGTCCAGTTGATATGTTAGCATAGAGTATAATTTATTCATTGTTTTTTAGGTTCATTTTTCCATGCTAATTTATCTTTATGGGTTTTGATTAAAATTTTATTCAAGGATTAATTGTTTACTAGACTCAAGTTTTTTTCGCATGATTTTTGAAATTAGTTCTTTATTTTGATCATCCAAATATATAATTCCCACAATTATCTTGTAAATTGTTTATTTACATTTATTATATATATATATTAATTCTATTTATTATTGTCCTCCCAATTTATTAAATTGATCCTCGCATAAAATCATTATGTTGATAAGAATATCTCATATACATTCCAATGGATAATTTTTTTTGATTTCTATATTTTATTTATCAAAAGTGTAATCTATAACCCAAATATGATTCATAAAAAATGATCCCAATGTTTACATTTACTTCTTTGGAAATGAATATCTTTTTATTGTTTTTATTATTTATTCTTAATAATATGGTTCTTAATGACTTTTGGGGTTTTAAACCTATATTGTTTTCATAAAGAGTTTGACATTGAAGTGTTGTTATAAATGTTTTAAAAAGTATTTCATAAATATTGTTTTAAATTTATTTTCAACTACGTTTTGATTTTATAAATATATTTTTAAAATAATATGTTTTTATCATTTTCCATATTGTTCATTTTATATGGAAATAAAATCTTTACGCCATTTTTTTGTGAACATATCCGTTGGTAACCATTATAATTATATAAGAAATATCGTATATATTCTTTACTGTGTTCAAAAAGGAAATTATTGTTTTCATGGTTGAATAAAACAATCATTTTTAAAAAAAATTCATCATAAAATGGGATTTATAATTTTTAAATAAATTTTACTAATATATCAATGTGTGTTCTTTACCTATGACATATTCTTTTTGAATAGTATTCTTAATATAAAACAATCCAAATTCTTTATTTGGATGGATTATTATTTCAACTTTTATATTTATGGAATGATCCATCACTTCTCTTATCTTTCTTACTCATCCATTTCTATAGGCATGATTTAATTCATACAAATTGAATTCTATCTATTAAATTACATGAATAAAGGGAGTTCATCAAGATTCCAAATACCTCAGTTGATGGGGGGATTCTCAATCTAATCCTTATATGCATTTTCTATATGTTTTAAATACCATATTCATATTAATATTTATTGAGAATTATTTAGCTATTATGATTCTTAATGTTTTTCAATATCCATTTATTTTTATTATTTTTTATCTTATCATATTTGTTTATGAAATCATAAATTCTTCCATAGGTAACCACATTAAAACTATATAAAATGAATTTTACATACTTGGGTTTTTATGATGTGTTGAATGAAATAATCTGACATATATATCAAAGATTTTTCACTATGATGGGAGTGACCTGAAAGTTCTCCAATGCATTCGCTAATGTTAATCTCTATTCTGAAGCTTTGTTTGGGATTTGGGATTAGACTGAGTCTATTTGAATAGAATAGAGTGAAATTCCTAGTATATGATAATGGCCTAGTGATTAATTATTAGAATATGAAGATAATGGCCTATAAAATAATCCATGGTATATACTTATGATATATTTTTTATGTTGTTGCCACATTTCTATAATTCCATGAACTTATACTATGATCATTTTTAATCGATGTATTTATAATTTCATCTCTTTATTCCATGCTATAAATCTTATGATAAATCTCATTATGGTATCATGTTATTCCTTATAGCTCTCATGATATATTATATTACCATGTTTATCCTTACTAGGAATTTGAGATCTTTACTCTCTTATCCATATGTTATGATTAAAATAATTTGGTAAGATAATCCAAAACTTTTATTTTATGGATCGTTTATGGAAGAAATTGAAGGCTCATATATAGGTTTATAATCTTCTTATATACTGGGAAACCATATATTGTTTTTGAGAATCTATGATATTTTTCAATCTATTTGTTTTCATAACACCTTAAAACTATAAATTTAATGGTCCTTGGTTTTAAATGTTACAACTATATTATAATATTTAGTTTTGTAAAATAGAATTTTTGATAGATATGTGTTTTCAACCCTAGATTTGGTAGTAATGGTCTAGTGAGTAACATTTATTAAAATGTAATATATAATTTTTCTTTGTTAGAAACTAGTTGAAATTAACTATTGATCACATATTAGTATACAAGAAAATAATCATCATCCATCCATACAAAACCTATTAAAGCATATATATTGGAGGAATGTGTACAATTATTGGATATAAAATCCAAGCAATAAACCATTTTCTCAATACCAAATGACATAAATAACAGTATTTCAATTAAAAAACTATATGTGGAAACATGTTCTTATGTTTTAAACAAACAATAGAAACCATATTCAAAAATGAATTAAAAAACTAACACGTTTTATAGTAATGTAAGATTAAAATATCTAAATAAAAATAATTATGTGACTAATTCAATAAAATAAAAACATAATATTAGAAATCATTTGTTAAATAAACTATTAAAAAAATAATTCAACCTATTTCCAAAAAACATCATTATTAAAAAAACATCAAAACATAGATCAAAAACAAAATTTCCTTATAAAAAATGTCATTAGTTTAATAACAATTCCAAATCAAATACACTGAATTATGAAAGATAATTATTAAAACAATAATTGATTAAAACTCTATCAAATATTGAAATTAAGGCTAAAATATGATAAGGATATATTAGAACCATCTAGATAGCAGTGATTCGATGGAACTCAAAATGTTTACTATAATAGGATCTCCAAGGGTGGAATCACTAAGTCATACCATTAAAATATTTTGAATAAATCTTTGTTTAAACCATTAATTAACTATTTATCTTTATAGATTCTGGAATAGAAAAAAATACATTTCTTGTATAGACATGATGCCTAATTGGAACGAATAATTCCTTTTTGTAATATTCCACAATAACCTATTATATTGGAGTACATTACAAATTGTGAGTGGCAGAAAACATGATCCGACCCACCGAGAGACAAATTAGGTGGAGGTAAGGTGGGTATTGCACCCAATAACCACCCAAAATAGGCTAAGTGATGGTTACTAGCATTGATATGGCATATTAGATATGGAAGGATACCTTAGCAAAATTAACTTGGAAAAAAATGAATACCTTCACACAAAATATAATAATCCAATAAGGATACAATAAAAAACACCAATATATATAATGAAATCAATATAATCTAGGTTACACAAGGGTAATGTAGCATATAATATTAAAAAAATCGGGGAAATAAATGTGTCTAATAAAATCATGAATCCCATGATACAAAATTTAGATACACTGGTCCTAAGAAGAAACTAGATCCAAAAACTGAACATTGTTTGCGAATATCTACCCCCAATACTAAAATTATATTTTAACATCATGTTCACCAATTTTACTAATGAGATTTAGTTTCTAATGAACTATCTAACTTTATGCTGAACAAAACCATCTTCGAACTTGATATCATATGCACATAAACCACATTTGTGGGAAAAAATATTATTTAGTAACGAGTATTAAAATTCCAAGTAGGATTAGTTAAAATACTAATATAAGATAAAAAACCATTAAATAAATTATATTTTCTCTCTATTAGAGAAAACAAGATCAATTCAAATGAAAATAATTCAAATATGAAAAAAGCTATAGTATTTTGGATACAGAGGTTTCCTAGTCATCTCTTATCCAATAATCAATGATTTAAGCCTCAAACATAACTTTTATTACACAAAGTTCAAAATTTTGTTCAACATAAGACATAAAAAAAATCCAATGTATATGAAATATCAATGGATAATAAGTGGTTTTTGGAAAAGTAAAAATTTATAGAGCATATGATATTCATATAAGATAGATCATACTACCATAAGTATCTATCAAGTGGTATATTCTCTTCACAATGGAAGGTATGTCAGTTAAGGTAGTATAAAAATATACTTATAACAATTTATGTGGAACCATGTAGTATTTAAAATTTGAAACAACACATTGACCAAGGATATACATCATTCAAGGAAGTATTGTCCCATACTAGTTTAACCACTCAAGAAATAATTTAAAAGAGAGGACCCATGATGGAGTTAATAATCCTACAAAACATAGAATAGATATTGATGAAATCAATATGCAACTTAAGGAATATAATTTCACAATGATGAGAAACATATTTAACCACTTTATAAGTACAATAGAGGAAATTTATGCCTTGATAGGTAGAGGGAATACCGACTCCAATGGAGGATCCCATACCCTGTCTAAGAACATTAGATAGGGAGTATACCAACACCACATATAGATGATATTGTTCCCCAAAAGGTACATATAATACTGAACTTATATAATCAAAAGGAAATGTATCACATTTATTTTGGTGATCATTGAAAATTGGGGAAATATTTATTGCATCTTATTGATTTTGGGATAGAAAACCCATACCTTAATATATGCATGACCCTAAGGTGGGATTCCTAACATTAGAACACTTTGACCGTACTTCCCAAACCAAGCCCCAAAAACATAGGAAATTAAATAATCAATTATCTTATATTACAAGGAAAATATCCTAGGAAGGATTACCAGACCATGTGTTACTGATTAATTTTGAAAAATACTCAAGATATGATATTTTTTGTTAAAAAAACATTTGGTGATGATGTTAACAAAATAGGCCATAAGGGCCAATGGTGAACAACATTGAATAATGGGGTGGGGGTTTTCACTAATAATGCATGTGAACCACATACACATATGTGTAAGGAAACCATGCATGGAAATGCAGTGATCACACACATTCTCTATTTGAGACTAGAATATCTGACATAGGGTGCACTACCTGTCGAACATAGCATACAAGATGACAAGATAGGGACCCATTTTTGGCCATCCAACACTTCCTAAGATACTCAGCATGTGGTATGGAATTTAAGGAACCCTTTCCCACCACATGTATTTTTGGGAAAATACTATTACATTGGTATTTGATGGCTATGTGGGACTAAATGTTTCCCCCACTCACTACCTAATCTTTGTAAAATGGTTCTCAAAACAACAACAACTATTTAATCATTCCGAGAGCATGGTTATTTTCAAGGAATTTCTATCATAAAACACAATATCTAACCATATTTGGATATTTTATTTCTATGAACTGCTATTCAATGAGTAGTATCTATATAACCACATTTTGTTTCCACCTCTAATGGTCCTCTTACAGCGTAGTCCCTAGATTTCCACCTCCATGATGATGTAATAATATACCATTAAAACATACATAATGGGGCCTCCCTTCAGTATCATAGTTAAAAGTAAAAAAATCCATAGACGTAGGTGAGTTGAACATTAGTGGATGAAAAAATGGTAGATGACCCTACATTAACCTCCTCGTATCAAACCAAAATCAAATTATATCAAAAAAACACATGGGAATTAAATATAATATACTATACTAAAATATATTACACGAGAACCCAAATTCACGAAAAAAATATAAAATATAAATCATGTAATAGATCAAAAATAATGTGACTAACCTTGATGGAGGATCAATATAGTTCCAGTCCATTATTTCTATCCAACGTAGAATTCACTATAGAACTATCAGTCCCACAGTCTCCTGCATCCCTATCCTCTCTTAAGCTAGTGTTTCTGTGGATAACCATAGAATAAGGGGGTTAAGGTAGAATTTATAAGGGGTGGAATTTGGTTTTTTCAAACTAAATCCCATTAAATAAATAATAAATTAAAATTCCATGATTTATATCCAAGGAATATGATCCCCAAAGATAATGATTCTTACACCTTCCCGAGGTAAAAAAATTATTTTTTGATGAAACTAAATGCTCATATTAGCCAAAAAAATTCTACTCAGAAAGAAAATCATATTATGAAAAATGTTTTTGCGCAAGATCAAAATAATATTTTTTATCAAATTTATTTTTTTGAGGCCTAATGATCTATAAATTATGAATTAACTCAACTAGAGGGAAAATATAGCACTCCAGAAAAAAAGCCATTAGATAATTTCTCTGATGTAATTTAATGGGGAAAATTTTTCGTTATACCATTGGAGAAGTCCTGATAATATAAAAAATCTTTATCATGATAATAATCATCTAAGAAAAACATGGTTCACTAAATTATCCTCATATTAATCCCATTATTATCCTAGAAAAGTTAACAAAAATATTTCCTCAAATAGAATATCAAAACTAACTAATTTTCCAGTGATTCCACTCAACTTGAAATTCCCAAGCTCTAAGGGAACATGAAATTCACTTCGATAGGAATGAAACATACACTTTTATAAAAAAAACTTTGGATCTAGCTAGTATCATATAAAGTCATAATAAGATACATGAATCCACTCTAGTATACAATTTAAACATGTTAGTACCCAAAACATATTTATATCTGAATGTTCATTATGAACCATTCGATGAAAGAAATCTCTGAACCATTGAATTACATCAGAAAATGGTTCATTAGTGATGAACCATTAGATTGGTAACATTTATAACAGAATTAAAAGATTTAATTAATTTTTTTAGGTTATAAAAACCAATATTCACTAAACACCACTACTAAGTGGATCCCAATATTTCACACTAACACTAGAGGAGTTTCAAAGTTGCATGCTACTTGAAGCCTATATTGGTTCATCTTCTTTATCATACTCATAAAGAATATACAAAACTATAGTTGGACCATAACATAATGGTTATGGGGAAATTATTTCACAAATTAAAAAACAACATATATTAGATTCCTCCATCCACATCATGGTCTTGAGTAGGTTCTCATTAAATATAGAAGACAATATTGTTTTGTTTTCATCGCTCCTCAGAAAGCTTGAAACACTAAGAGATATTTAAAAAAAATATCTTCGATAGAATACATGACAGGAACCAATAAAAATAATGTAACCATGAAATATATTTATTTAAATTTAATCCATTTTATATCTTTTATTACATTCCACACTATGTTTTAACGAACCACAATATACTATTAAAATATTATTATTTACTATGAACAATATAACATAATAGTTAAATTGGTGGGTTTGAATATGACTAAATAAATTATGAATATTATATTGTTAACAACTGTAGAAATAAATTAAATGGTTATATATTTATTATAAATAAATTAAGAATATTCTATAGGAAAAAAGAATAGTTTTTTAAAACACTATATTTTTATAAAAGGTGGTTTAGTCACATTTTTCACATATAATTTAAATTTTCATTCTAAAAAATTATTAAATATTATTTTAAAAATTGAATGTTATTTTTTAATTATAAATTCAAATATTATTATTAGGTGAATTGTTGATATTTTTTTTAAAAAAACAATTTTTGATGAATAGTGAAACATTCAGAATTTCATTGAAAACTGTATTCTCATTTAATTTATGTAAAAAGTTAAGTTATATTTTAAATAGGTTCCAAGTATATTTATTCAAATAATATATCAATATTAATAATTTATTTAATTGGAATAAATTTCATATTTAATTATATTAGGAAAAAAATTATGTTTGATGGTTTTCTTTGGAAAGACCATTTTTCAACGCGTTTGCAGGTTTTATTTTAAATTTAAATCTACCAATTCCATTAAATAAATTTTTAAAAATCTATGACTAATTTTTTATTATAATAATTTATATTATGAATAAATTTTTAAGTAATTATTTTTATAATGAGTAATAAAAACGATAAAAATTATTTACTACGGTTATGGTTAAAACAATTTTACTGGGGGTGAAACAAAAAACAATAGTTGTAAAGGTGACACTAAAAAAGTATAATTACTATTTTATATCCATATTATTAACCTAAAATTTAAATGGTAAAATAATGAATCATTTTGGGGGATTGTTTTATGAGAAAATGTTGACATATCTTTTTCTTTTAAAAAATTCCAAGTTTGTCTAATCCCCAACTTATAAAAGGCTAACAGTATCCTCCACATTTAGCACTTCCAAATATCACTGGATAGAAAAATAAATGGAAAAAATATATTTATTGGTTCCCTCTAAATATTCAAGAGTAAATACATTGATTATTTATCCCTTGAAATAAGGACTTAGGTATAAACCTAAAGGAGTTATTTTAAGAAGCGGTAAAATTATTGACATACATATTGGTTTTATTTATTCTTCCATATTAGTAAATTATTTTCAACTACGATTATATAGTAAAAATGTTAAATTATATATGAAAATAATTTATTAGTTTAGTGGAATAACCCATATCAATCTCCAATACCATCAAAGGGGAATCAAATCCTCAACCGTGACTGCCACGAACTATTGCCTCATGAATTGATGTAAATTATTTTCCATCACCACATTCCAATGATTGAAATAGTTAGATATTTTACAAATGTTTTTCAAATTTATGTAATTATTTTACTTTTTTAGCTTTTATATCACATATAACTTATTAATTTATATTCCGTGGTGGGATAGGATAATGTTGATCGTGCGTATGGTGGACTACAACCTTTTAAAGAAATGTGATTCATTTTCCACTTATGATTTACGTAGAAGGTAATAATTAAAAATTTAATGAATATATGTGATATTTAGGACATGAAAATACATATTTAAATATATTATCGTGTATAAATTCTTAACTTACTATCTATTGGAAAACAAAATCTTCACTCATGCATTCGTGTAGACTACCACCTCCACATAGCAATGTGAAATGTTTTTAATTTTAATATTATCTAGATGATAATAAGGATAAATTTAATTAATATAAGTGATATATAAGTCATAATAGTCACTATATAAATTTTTTAATATCTTCCTTCCATTCATGCCATTATTTAAGAAAAAATTGAAATATCAATCATGCGTACGTATGACATATCATCTCCAAGAATTGTACTATACTCCCCTAAATTTAATTTATTACTATCAATATATTAATAATAATATTTAGGATATTAAAATAAAGGTTTATATTATGGATACAATATATTTATTTTCACTGTAAAAGGAATTAAATAATTAACCAAAACGTACACGAAAAATGAAGCAATGATCAATAGAAATAATGATTTTAATAAATAATTATTATAATTTGGGTCATAAAAGATGATAAGTAAATCATGTATGGAATTAGATATATGAGTATGGTTATTTAATATATTTATAATAAACCTAGATACATTATATATAAGGGTTGGACAAATAAAAAGTATGTCTAACTCGAGGTATGAGTTTCTCATCTTACTTTTACATCATTTATAAATATGCCATATTAACCATTTTTTCTTTGTGTGGTGGAATTAAATCTTATTTTGATATGTTATATCAATAATATAAATAAATTCATGGTTATTATTTTTTTATTTTAAATTATTTCATTCTTGGGGATTATGGTCCAAAATTTTCTAAAGTGGTAAGGGTTTATTTCACAATAACATTGTTATTCATGATTTTTTATATTTAACTCTCACTTTCTCTAAATATTTGGTATTTCTATTTCGAGAACAATATATTTCATTATATTGTGCTTATTATTTAATTTTTAAATTAATTGTACCATTTTTACTCTTTAGTATTGAAAATGATTGAGAAAATGTTTTAAAGAAATGTAAACATCATTTATATTTTTGGTCAAAATTTATTTCTCTAGCATGTTAATGTTTTCTAAAAAATAATGTATTTTTTTAATATTCGGAAAATTATTTATTAAATAAATTTTTATCAATTATTGTATAAGAAAAATAAATGGAATATTTTTATATTTTTCTAAATAAGTAACATTTTTTATATAAAAATGTGAATGAAATATTTGTTTTAACGACTTTGTAATGAATGGTATTTACCAGAATCATGAACACTCATTTTTTTTAATCATAATGCAAATGATAATAGGGTTATTTTTAAAGAAAATATTTTTCCAAATATATTTTACATTTTTTTAAACGGTATTTTCAATGTGAAAAAAATATATTATTCAATTATATTTTAATAGAATATTTATAGTATCTAGATTCATCAATAAAGAAAACCATAATTTTTCTTATTCCTCTTTGAGAATATGTTGAAATGATATGATAATTATTATATATATAAATTATTTATGACCATTTTGAATTAAATGTACTATTTTTAATCCATTAATATTTTACACTCGATTATTTTTTATTGTGATTATTATTTAGAAAAAGTATTAATATTTAATACGCCATTTTTTGAAATACTCATTTTTATGTTGAATTTTTTTAAAATATTTCATATTGGGAATGTATTGGAATTAAAATGAGATGGGAGGGACATAATATGTCCCCTCTATGCGTCTGTAGGTCTAATTAGACAAACTTGTTTGGGTTTTTGGAAGAAACCTTACTGATTTATGTACGAGGATATGGAACAAGGAATTGATTGTACGATTATGATGTCAAATACTATGAATTACCTATATATGATCCTATTTATTTTCTTTTCATTTAATTAGTTGATTATTAATAATATCCATGGTTTAGTTTCATGATCTTGTGATTTGTTATATCAAATTATTTGATCATCCATTCTTCCTACCGTAATATTATCATGTTATTATTTGAGTGGAATGTGTTTCAATTATTTATTATTATAAATTTATTATGAGTATTTATTCATGATTAATTTTTTTATTAATAATCTTTCCACAAATTTGATGTCACTTCTTTATTATTTTTATTTCTTGAAAATTAAAAGATGATTATTATAATTATTAAACCCAGTAACTCTAGAATAAATAATTATTCACTCAAAGAAATTAATAGTTTGTATTCTATATATTCATTTCTAATTTTTGATTCTATTATATATCAAATTCAAAAATACCACTACAATATTCAGTTCTCTGGGATGTCATTACATTTATCTTTTGTCGATGTGATAATGTAACATCAAAATTGTGGAAATTAGGGTGAGGGTAATATAACTTTCATCATATGATATTTAGTAGAAAAATTGTGAACTAGATTTAAGAAAAAAAGACCAAAGAACATGATCATAAAATAGACCTTGTGGGTACATATATAATATGATCCAAAATTTTATAATGGAATATATTTTATGATTTTTCTAGAAGTCAATCCCTCACTAGATACTACATGTGGACATGGTTCTAGCATAGTTTTACCTAAGTGTAATAACTCTATGAAACATGTTGTGGTAGTCAAATCGATCATCACCTAGTTTATGAAAACATGACTTAATGGGAACCTAGTTTGACACAACCATGGGACCTGATTAGATTAATTCAAAATTTCATTACCATCTATAATAAATGAGTTAAAAATATTTTTATGATTTTAACATGTTCCCTACGAAACCAGGTTTGTGATTATGAAATTATCCACTTTTAATTTTTATCAATTTATGCTATGTTTTCACTATTTATGGAATTAAAAATTATATTTAACAATGTTAGGAACCAATATAATGTATACTAGTTTTTAGAAATTTATAACAATAGAAGGAATATAATCCATTTTAATTCATGTAACTATATAGGGATTTCCATCTTTAGAAAGATAATAAAGAAATAGATGGTGAAATAGTTGGAACTGATCATATTATAACAAAATTGAGTCATTTGACTCAGTTTATGAGAAAAAAAATTCTTGTACACATCATCCTTCTAAAACCCCATGATATGTATCAATGTTATACTACTTCATGAATTAGCAACCTCCATCATTTAATGGGAAAATAAATCCACTTTTAGCTGAGTAATGGATAATTTTATTATAGAATATATTTCAGACATATATATCAATGGTGTTCATTGATTCAAACCACTAAAGAGGAAGAAGAAATAACATATATGGAATTTAATTATTTTAATGTACACTTCTTGGAATGGTATTTTTATCATAAAAAATGAGAGGATATGGAGATACAATTTCTGAGTCTAAGACACAAGGAACATGGAAATTTTATATGTATGAATAAAACATTACAATGATGTCATGGAATAATTTTGAGTATGAAATTATTATATATATCAAGATTTATAATTTTTTATGGGATTAAGATAATTATTTAAAGTGAAGTAGTCTCCAAAAAAAATTTCTCATATGAATATATAATATCAAGTTGTATAAAGAAAAAGAAATAGTTTTATATGTATTACTTCTTTTCATGAAAGACGGAGAAGAAGAGGATGATCGAAAAAAATGAACAAATTTCATAATGTAAAAAACAATTTTTCCCCATGTGATAGTTTTATAAGGTAACACGTTAGTACTTCCTTTAAGGGTGTGGTAGTTATCTTCATGTGTGGAAAGAATGGTCACCATTCCCATGATTACAACAGAAAGAAAAAAATTTCCAATGTCAAATTCTAAAACCTTAAAGAGATAGGTCCCTATTCAAATTAATGTCCCATGTTTCAATGGAATATACCATAGAATTAGCTAAGGGATCATGGAAAAGATTTTAATATTACTATGGACAAAGTGGAGTGATTTAAGTAATTTTTTGATTGGATTCATGAATTATATTTTAATGGTATTTTATCAATGATATTATCCTTATAAGAATCATAAACTATGCAAGGCCTAAATAGCAGTAATTACTATATTAGAATTTTAAGACCTATATTAAATGATACTTCAGACCCTAAAACATTATACTGTATAATGCTGATGTTTTTGAAAGTTCATTACCGAGGGAGGATAACCATATATATATTCCTGGTGTTGAGATAATAATGATAAATATATTTATATAGTAAATTATTAGTGACCAATAAATTAGTGAGTGATTTTATGGTTATTGTTATATTTGTTGGAGTTTAATGAATTTTTTGAATTATGGAGTAAATACGATAATTTAAAATTTTATTTATTGAATAAGGAGAAAAATAATTTTTGAAATAATACATATTTTTCATATAGTTTTATGGTGATCTAGGTATTCTAATATTTGGTATGATATAATAAGAGAAATAGTTTTTGAATCTAAAATAAAGATTATTTAGGAAACTTACGGAACTTCTTTATAATTTTTTAAATTTGAATTTGGTTAGATATTTTATTAGATGACTATTAAGGTTAAATATTTATGAAGTGGATTATCTTGATAATTGGGGTTATTTCTGAGGTTTTAGAAACTGATGTATTTTTAGATAACTCATTCATACTAGTTTATTCATGGAAGATATTTAGAGACTATATGAATTTCAGGTCTCTATTTTTATCACCCATTAAAAGTTAATAATACTGAATCTTGTACAATAAATTTGTTTGTATATTCATTTCATAAAGTAATATTTGAAGTGTGAATTCATCGAAGCACAACCAGAGGATACAATTGAACCTATGAAATATAAATATATCATGTAATTATATATGCTTATGTTTATAGTCTAAATATAAAAGAATTACAAAAAATAAGGGAAAAAATTTGAAAATAAATTTTTATGCTGTTTAATTCACATCCATAATAGATTTACATCTTTGTGTTCATTAAATGTCCATGATAATTCCCATAATTATGACTAATTATATCTATCAGTCACCATAATTATTTATTCTTTTCTCCTATATCTATGTCTTCAAAAGAAATAAATGTTATCCTATTTGGAATCCTAGTACGTGTTTTTCTAGATGAAATTATTACATATATTTTTCTCTTGTAAATAGGATTATATATTATTCATTTTTAGGATTTGGGTTAAAAAAAGGTATTTTCAAATGTCAAACCCTTGATTAGAGTGATCAAGTTTAAATTTTGAGGCCAAATATTACTTAAGTGGGGTTAAAGGTAACCTCCAAAAAATTTTTAAAAAAAATTATGTTTCATAGCATATGTAACAAGAAAAAAATATTAATTTTACAATTAAATATATTTCATTAAATTTTATCACTTTTATAGATTTCATTACAAGATACACTGATTTTAAATGCAATGTAATATATTATTAATATTTTATTATTTTTTGTGACTGTCATAACAAAGACGTTAAGATGGTAGGAATGAATAGGAATAAATAAATTATGAAAATTATATGGTTTAAACATGTATAAGATAAATTCAATTTTCATCATTTCATTATAAATAAATTCGGATGCATTTTAAAAAAAAATAAATTGTTTTCTAAAAAAAGTAATTTTCTAAAAGGTGGTTAATCACACATTGTGTATATAACTTAAAATTATTTTTCTAACTATATTATTAAATTTTGTTCTCAAAATAAACTTTTTCTTAAATATTCATATCAAAACTATCCTTATGTGAATTTATTATAATATTCTGAAAATATTAATCTATTTATGAATAGTGACAAATAATATTTTTATTGAAAACCACGTTTTCATTTAAATTATTTTAAAAGTTAAATTATATTTCAAATTACAATTAACGTAAAATTAATTAACTTTTATTAAAATTTTACATATTTATGCCATTAAAAAAAAATTTATGTTGAATTATAATTTAAAACCTTTTAATTGTTTCAATGATTTGTTAGCGAAAACCATTTTTTATGCGTCTAGGGGTTTAATTTTGAATTAATATACCTTACATATATGAATAAAATTTATACTTTTTTTACAAATTTGGAATAATAATAATTTATATTATATAACATGGTCAATATAAATGTTTTCCATATGTAATTGTGTAAATCATGAAAATTATTTTTCCATAGTTATGGCTAAAATGGCTTCATCGAGGGATAAAATAAAATGTTCAGGGATAAAAAAATAAAAATAAAATTCTTTAAAATTTTATGTATATATTTCCACCATAAATATTACATGGTTTGAGAATGACCCTTTTTTGTGCATCATATAACTGTGACTATCACTTTTTCTTTTCATAAATTCCAAGTGTGACCAAAACCCTACATGTAAAAGGACACCGTCTCCTCCCATATTCACATTAAAATGTAAAATTTTTATATCCAAAAAATTTATAAATTTATTCCTTATTTGACTCAACACATTATATATGAATTATTTTTATTATAAACCCTTCACAAGAAGGCTCTCAGTATAAATAAAAAGGGATTCTCTGAAAAATAGTTAAAATTATTAATTTATTTATTTTTTTAATTCTTCCTCCACATGCAAAAAATCTTTGTAAATAATTATAATATAATAATACTATTATATGATGTATACTGATATTTTATTATGTTAATTTAAAAAACTATATCCATATTCTCTTTTATCAAATGGGAAACAAAACCATCGATTTAGTATACGGTGGAATACCGCTTCATGAATCGATGTAATTCATTTTCCATCAACACTGTTAGAATAAATATAAAATGATATATTTAGTATATTTATATAATATTTATGAAATTATTATATTTATATAATTATTAAATCACATATATCTTCTTACATTCCATTTTATAGTGAGATATGATAATATCCCTCTTTTGTAATGTGAACTACCCCCACAAAAAGCGATGTGAAATTTTTTTTCCTATGATTTGTATGGAAGTTGTAAAGGATAAATTTAATGAATATAATTTATAAATATGACCAAATAATACTTCTAAAATATAATATCAGGTATGACTTCATAACATTCAATCTGTTGGACAATAATAACGTTTCAAGTGTGTTTGTGCGGACTACCGCCTCCACGTAACGATGCGAAATGGTTTTCTTATATATTTAATATGGATGGAAATAAGGATAAAATTAATTTATATATGTGATAAATAACAATTCAAAAAGATTAATTAAAATTTTATATATTACATACCTCCATTTCGTTCTATCCATCATAAAAAATGGAATATGCTTTCATGTGAAAATACTGCATATCGTCTCCATGAATGTTGTAATCCAAATCTAAAATATGCATATATATATATAAATACATATATAATGAATTTTTATAAGACTAATATAATGATTAAGATTATGAATATTATTTTATAATTATCAAAGTAAAAGGACCAAAATTACCTAAACAAAACAGAAAAAATGAAATAATTTTGACATGAAGTAGTGACTTTAACCATGAATTGTTAAAAAATGTGGTGTAGGAGACTATAAGTACACCCTATATGGTATGATATATATAATTATGTTTATTTAATATATTTATATTAAACATATATTTTTTATATATTATGTGTGTCCACATATGATGAAAGTAGAATCAGATATAAGGGGTTTTCCCTCACTTTTACTTTCATTAGACATATTCCATATTCAGAACAAATTCCTTTATCTAAATAATATAATACCACTAGAAATATTATGTTATTAATATATTTATATTCATGGTATTAAATTATTAATTTTATCTAAATTCTTTTATGGATATTATGATTCAAAATTCTCTTTTGTGGCAAGGGTTTATTTTACATTCTTATACATATTCAGGAATATTTATGTGTAAGTATTACTTTGGAGAATTACACAGTGTTTATTTTTTTAAATAATCTATTTCATTATCCTTTATTCAGTAATTAAAATTTTATGTAATAGTACTACTTTTCCTTTCTTTATAAATTTAATTGATTTAGATAATATTTTTAAGAAAATATGGCATCATTTCTATCTATAGTTGAAAATCCTTTTCTCATCCAAGTAGATGTCATCTAAAAATGCTTTTTTAAATTATAAACACTCTTTATTGAAGACTTTTTTACCCATGATTGGTTGTTATAAAATATTTTAAAATGGTTATTCCTATCATTTTCCAAAAATAATTTTATTTTTAACTACTCATACAAAAATGTGATTGGATTATTTTTTAACTTTTATGGACGAAACATTATTACCCACCATGTTGACCACTAATATATTAGAATATTCCATTTATGTTTATAATGTTTTATTCTGGAAAAAAAAATTCACAATATACCAAAATTATCAGTTTTTAAAATTTATTTTCATTTTAAAATTGATAATTTCATTGAGAATGTTTTTAATAGAATTTTTATTATATTTAAATACATTAATTAAAAATACCATAATTTTTATTGCATGACAATAGTAATATGTTTAAATGATACCATCATTATTATTTATCATGATTGTTTATGATCTATTTTATTAGGATGACCTATTTTGATACTATTTTCCTTATTACTTTGGATGGTTTAGGATTATGTATATTGACTTTAAAAAGAATTAATATTTTATATGGTCGTTTTTGAATATTTTTTTTTACATTGTTAATGTTTATACCCTTTAAAATGACTAATGAATTGGACTTAAAATGTTATTTAAGGGTACTATTATGGCCCCCCGATGCATTAGTATGTCTCATGAGACAAACTAGCATGAGTTTTTGGCTCAGGCCGAACCAATTTATGTAATACGTCTTGGCACGAGGCCTTGATGATATAGTTATGATTTCTGGTACTATGATTTCAATCATTATTATATTAGTTATTGACATTACTTTTGAATATTATATTAGTTAGAATATCCATGATTACTTTTTAAGCTCATGTGATTATTTATATGGCTTTATTTGATCATCCTTTATTCCTTCCATGTTATGATCAAGTTATTATTTGAATGGAACATTTTTCACTTATTTACATTTCCATATTTATCGTTATTATTTATTCATGAAACATTCAACTACATTCATACACTTGATGAGCATTTAATCTCACCCCTTTATTATGTTTCATTCCATAATATTATAAGATGTTCATAATGATTGTTATGTATGGTTATGATAGATAATTAATGTTGATTTTTAATAAAATACGATATTTTATTTTATATTGTAAATTTCTATGTGAGATTACGTATGACTCTATTTTACAAAAAATTATTTACTATGTGGTCTATTGCGATGTTATTTATTGTGTTTATTTCCAAAATAATAATGTAAAAACAATTTATGGGTATTAGGGTTTGTTTCTCTATAATGATTCCCATTAGAACACAATTAAAATAAAAAACTCCAAAAAAATATCAAAAAAACAAAAATACTCATCAGATGAAAGAGCTATCACATTCCAAAGTGATCAGACCTGATAATTTATATGACCCGGAATTATCAGCTCACACCCCTATGATAACACTAGAATAACTCTGATTGACTAATAACTAAAATTCCCTATGAAAATCTCATTCTACTCCATATAATAAAAGTGTATATGTAATGGGTATATGAAAAATGATGAACTAGACATAAAAAACTAATGAATAAACTACATTAAGGTAGTATCCACTTAATATGTTCACCTTATTCATTAAAATGAATTCCAATAAAAACCCACATTTGGTCTAGCGATGTGGTCGATGTGATCCCCACCTTCTTGAAATATCATTTAGGCCCACTTACTAAGAGATCCCATCACATTGGTATACTAATTCAATATAATGATAACATTAATCCCCCACATAATTTAATAGTGTGAAGAAACTACCACAAATCAATGGGGAGAAATAAATCCTTATCCATAATAATACTAATTACTTTGAAGCTAAGAAATCAGAAACCTTTGCAACCACAATGATATAAATTCCTCTACTAGAAACATCCAGTACAATATTGTTGGCATGCCACCAAGATCTTTTTAACTAACAAATCGTTAATCATATAAAAACCAAACACTACACTAAAAATTTCATTCACCCCAATGAGAGTTATAACTTAGCTGGTAAAATCATATAAAAATAATGGAATTATTTTAATCAGTAAAAAGGATCATATGCAAAGAAATACCATAATGGATTCCACCTTAATTTATCATAAATTACATAAGGTTTTTCATCATTATAATAATAAGTAATCATATGTCACCCCTATAATGAATGTAAATACATATATTAGCCTCTTAAAAAGGTCAAACATTTTCCACCCTTTGAAAGAATCTACGAAATCTTCAACATTCACATGTAGTGAATTTCTCATTTCTACACTCAAGGAGTTCTGGTAATTCCCATATAAAATGGGATGAATACTACATATTTATAAGGTTTTGATACTTCCATTACTCTTAAAGAGATACATATCACTACATGCGGTGAGTCATACCTCTCATACTGAAATGAACGTCACCACATAGTTCTAGCACTATTACTCCATCCACCTGATGTCCGGTAACTATAGATCGAATCTCTACCATGAACATGTTTCATTAAATACAACTTTATCCATCAATGATAATCTCATTCCAAAAGAAGTGGTTTATGAAAGATGGCCAAAATTAGTGGAAACACTCCAGTAAAATAGGGTTTAAACATCCACCCACGTCATCAATCTATCTATTTTCAAGTTGAAATACACAAAAATCCTTGGTCCATTATCAGTATGAATACTCTACCTTCCATTTATTACATAGGTAACTATAACATAGATAGTATGAATCATCCTATGATAACAAATCATGATGTTTTTAGATCTCAACACATTCTCAAAAAAGGCCACGATACTTCATGGATGGCCTGAAATACATAGATAAATCTCCTTACTGAATGAATTATAAAACTCTATCCCTGATAGAGTATTCCCTGAAAAGATCTTGAAAAATACTTCCCACATTAGACTCACCAAACTCTATTGGAAGATCAATACTAGAATTTAAAAATAGTTATCAAAATATATAGTAATCTATAAGAAGAGTAATATTATTTAATCAAACATCTATCATATGTTAATTAGTCTCACCTCATAAACTATTTAGGGATGTTTCATCATAACACACATTTCATTTATTACAGTTTGGTAATATTGTCCATCTCAGTTAAAATTACTATCTAATCACCAGGAAAGGATTAAACTATGAATGAATGGGAGAAAAATTGTCTTGGATTATAATTAAATCTATCAATTGGGTCTAATATGCAACATATCATCATGCATTTTAAATAATAAAGGATAACCTAACCCTCATTAAATTATACACTACATAAAAATTTTAAACAAAATAACAGATCATAGCACAAAATAAATAAGAGAACACAATTGGTGATGGAGTGAATATAACATCATATATAAAGGAACCATACTATGAGTAGTATAAAATAAGAATATAATAGGGAGTATTGAATCATATATGGATGAGATAAAATATATACGATGATAATAACATATTCTAGATGGTAAACAATATCTTCCCCTAACCACGTAAAAAATCCAATATATATACAACACAAAAAATGATTACAGAATATGTTGTTGAGATGACATATGAAGGACATGATATATTATAACATAAAAGTACAATGAATTTTAAAAAATTATACCTTGCAACAATGAGTCTGTGTCCCAAGTAATCTAATAGATAATCAGAGTCATGGGGAAATAATTTATTGTACATCATTTATATACTTTTATCCCTATCTAAACAATATAACTATAGACTCATTTAATATTATTTTAATAAATTCGCATACCAATCCTCACTTGTTTGTAATCACCATTCTCTAACTGTAGGGAAAACCTAGCTCTGATACCCATTTGATATGACCCAATACCCCAACACCCCTCATAAACGGTTGTAAGGTGAGGGTTCCACCCAATTATTTAATACAATAGGCCAAGGTATGGGGAATATCACCTAGTAGGCATATCATATATAATAGGAGGCCATAGGCTCATTCACATGGATAAGAAAACCTCCAAAAAAGACACAAGAATTCATAAGGATAACATAACCTAAATTCAAAATATATAATGTGTGTGAAATATTCTATAATACAAATGGAAATAGAACATATATTCCATGTTGAGAATGTGTAAAAACATATTCCTAACAAAAAAAGATAACTAATATTTTAAACTGAGATAAGAAGTTCCTGGAAACAGGATGACTCCAAAAAAATAATGAATCTATCTATTATGATCTCTCATCACTACTAGACTCCATCAACACTTCATCCATATAGGTATCCACTAGGCATAATCATTGAATCTACAATTCATGATCCATATCAACCAAGACTGGCTTTAAAAACATAGTAATATTTATAGACTCAACCTGTATTTTTACATTTCCCATGTAGTAGTGACTTTTAATATAAGAATTAGGTAGCATTGAAAAATATATATAACAAATAAACATAGTTCTAATTGAAGTTCTTTTTATAAGATATCATTTAAGAGGTAGAAAATGATGAATAATATAAATATCTAAACAACAATAGTATTAGAAACAATAAAATATCTAGCCGAATTTCGATCCAACCCATTATGGTTTCTACCTCATGGGAAAATATGGTTTCCCATATTATCGAACAGTATATGATTTCCAAAGTCAATAAACTAATATATGTAATATTTTAATAAAAATATAATTAGTTTCTATATAGTCACATGTCAATAAGAATATTAAAAAACCCAACCATAATAATATACTCCAACTAGAATTCATAAAGGGGTACCCAATACTCATTACGGTATGTACATTAGTCATGGAGGTATTGTACCATACTACCCACAATTCATCTGACACTATCTTGAAGCATTAAATAAATGTTATCTATGGCTGAGGATATATATTTATCAAGGGGATACTAACCCCTACAATCATAATCACAGACACACCTCCTATATATGTGAAATCGGTCTACCACTCCATGAATATGATCTACCCATGCTGAGGAACCAATGTAACCTCTCTTGAACTATAGTGGAGGATTAAAAACTTATATAAGTATTTGATTTCTTATTATAGTTGAGTATTTAATTATCCATTTGATCTCTTCACCCATAGGGAACACTAACTCAATTGATAGGGGCTATCTTCCTCTGATAGGTTGAGGGAATACCGACCCTATCTGATTTGTAGGGAGGTGATACTATACCCTACGTAACACACAAAAATTTGGACAATAATTACTTTCTCCCATGTATACTAGTTTAAAACCCTCATCGAAACACAACCACTCCCATAAGAGAGTTTCTAACCAATAGAACACTCTCATCATCATGATTGAATACAGTCATTATCCCAATGGATATAAAACATTAAATAAACAATATCACTATAAAAATGTGTTTTAATGGTCAAATAGAATACACCACTGTCTGACAAATTAAAAAATCACAGAATAGGTTATTTATTTATCCAAACATGACATATGAGAATGAAGCATTTAAAGTACACCCTAAGGGCCTAGGTCAGGCCAATTGGCATACTAGGTCAAAGGTCAAATTCTTGGTACGTGTATGAACCCAAGGTTTTTGTGAACCTTGAACATATGTGTGATAAAAAAAATTATTTCCACACAAGATAACACATATGTATTTTATAAAAAACCCAGATTTAATTAATGGAATTTCTCGTATGAATATATAATTGTGTCGCATTTATCAATATTATACTTTATAATACAAAAGCACCATGCGAAACAACCATAATATTTAATTATAATCAATTGATAATTTCATATATATAATAAATGTTTCTATAATAATTAAATGTATTACAATTATAAAAAATATAAAACAAGATAACAAAAATAGAATATATATTTTTTTCGATCCCACAGATTGATCAATCAAAACAATATCACTATAGAAATGAAGTGGAATATTATTAATGAAATATTAATTTTTTAAAGGATAATATAAATAAAATTTATAGAAAATTAAGGTGATTTAATAACAAATGAAATATGGGGTACTTATATAATGTATACATCTCATATTACGGTTACAAATCTGACTGTTGTAATAGTAGTCTGACCATTAGAGGAGAAAAATGAGTGTTTGAATAAAAATATATCCATTAGGTCTAGTATGTTATCCATAGTGATAGTATCCAAACCTATAAAAGTGTAAAATCATCATTAGGCATCTTAATAAAATTAAAATATAATATTTAAATATCAGGGTATAAGTACATAACTGTTTTGAAAATGATAAATTAAATGTTCTTATTTTTCTAAAACATAAATGTTTTAACTTTGCATTTATAAAAACAGAATAATTTTAATGAAAATTTAATTTAAAAAAATTATTTAATAAATTTATATTTTTTTATGATGATAAAATTACATTATGAGAACATAACTAATTTATCTATGGGTTGAAAAATTAATTATAATATTTAGATCAATATTTTACATATAAATGAGAAAATTATTTTAAAATTAAATGACTCATATTTATAATATTATTTTAAAATAATAAATTACATTTTTGGAATCTACACATCAAAAAATGCGTTGGGTGCTATTTTGGTATTTTTATAAAACCCTTGATTTTTTTATGAATAGTGAATTCCAGTAAAATAATGTATTTACCGCCGTCGAATAATTCATGTATTTTTAATTCCTTGATGATGTAGTCACCCATTTTTTTGAACATTCGCAAACCATTTACTATATATAGTCACAAGAATCGCTAATATTGATATAGTTTAACAAAAATAATATACTAATGAAAATAATATTAAAAACCCCCCCTCTACTCCCCTTATAAATACCACTACTCACATCACCTTCTACTCACACATTATAAGCATTTTATATTTAAAAAATAATACACAACTAAATTAAAAAACAACTATACCAAGTCATAGTGTTACTCATCTCATCAAAAGTCAAATATATGGATTCTTAAGTGGAATCCCAAGAACAGACATCTAAAAGAGAAAGTAATACCCTCACCAGTGTTCTTGTTTTTTTATTCCTCCTCATCCTCTAAAAAATAAAATAAAATTGAAAAATCAAATCTTGTATCATTTATACTACGCAATTTTATTATTTAAATGGAATATTTACCATTCATTTTCTTCTATTATTTTATTATAAAAAATTTTGAAACATCATCTGTTTTATGTCGGTTTGCTGCTTTGATAGATAATTATTTTTCAATTCCCATCACTAACATCATGTAAGGTTTGAATTCTCTTAAAATTTGATAAATTGAACTAAATTGTCACGACCCGCCCTCGGGGTCCGTGCCGTAACTACCCCAAGCCCGCCTTCCATAGGCCAGGGGCTGGCGACTAGCACCAAGGCGTAGATCCCAGCAAAATGGGAAGGCATTGCCTTTGAAAAGTAAACATACACCACAGAGTAAACAAGCGGAAAGTAAACACTAAGCAAGCAGAGTACAACTGAAGTGCGGAAAAGTAAATGGGCCAGAATACAAACCCAAACTGAAAGTAAAGTACAACTCGAAAAGGGAAAAACAGCAACTGAAAAGTAAAGGCCGCTACTCCGTGCTGTCCACTGGAAAATCCCACCTGAAGGGTGGGTACAGATAGCTCCTCTGCTCCACGGGTCCCACCATCCGCTCCGTGCTCGTCCCGCCCAGTGGTCCACCTCCGGGTACCGTCCCGCTCCGCAAACCTCAGCTAAGGTCAACGCTGTCCGTCGTCTGCAACCAACACAACGTAGTGCGGGCGAAGCCCGTGCAGGGGTGAGTATAAGCTACTCAGTAGGGTCCCCGAGACCCCTGAAGGTCTCTCAAAATCCACAAAGGATAAACCACGAAGCAAAGTACAATCACGAAGTAACAACCAACACTGCTTAGGTATATGCCCATACATATACCTAAGTCATCAATTCAAATACGCTCCAACCTCCGAGCCCAAGTATAACTCAGTCCACGCAGGAAAGTATACGTATTCCACAAAGGAAAGTAACAGGATTCAGCTCACACAGGTATACTTCTTCAGGGACGATAAAGATGATCACTGATCCATCTAAGTCGTCGGACCCACGAAGGATCGATAGGTAACTAACCCCCGCAAGACCCACACAGGATCGGGCTCACACAGAACCTGTAGGCGCTGGCTCACACAGAACCGCTGAGCGCAAGGACCCACACAGGATCGGGCTCACACAGAACCTGTAGCACTGATCCACGTAGGATCGCTGAGTGCTGTAGTCGTCGTCGTCGAATCCACACAGGATCTCTGTACTGTCGTCGTCGAATCCACACAGGATCTCTGTACTGTCGTCGTCGCAGTCACAGTAGCAGTCGTAGCAGTAGAACAGTCGCAGCCAGCACTAGGGTTCCCGCACACAGCAAGCTCGTACGGAGGATCCGCTCCACGAGCCGAGAGGCTGATACATCAACTGTCACGAAGACCGAAGTTGATGTATCCAAAAGTTCCGTATCGTCAAAAGGAACTCAACGCAACAGACGGCGCGTCGATCGGACGCCCGGTCTGAGAGATAATGGCATTTTCGTCTCCGGGGCCCGGTTGGTTTTTAAGGCAAAACCAACCCGACCGTACTCCACCTGCGTCCAAACCTCGGGCGGAGTATGCCAAAAGATCCGTCTCACTAAGAGGAACACTACGCGACTGACGGCACGTCAATCGGACGTCCGTAGCTCAAGATATGAGCGTTTTCGCTCCGAAGGCCCGGTTGGTTTCGTGAATGAACCAACCCGGCCGAACTCAAAGTAACCCGAAACCTTGAGTGCGATATACCGAAATGATCGTCTCGATCCAAGGATCGCGTTGCCGCAGACGGTTCGTCATTCGGAGGTCCGAGGCTCAAGTTATGAGCCAAAAACCTAATCTGGTCCGAAACGGGGGGTCCGGGTCCGGGCCGACCCGGCCCGACCCCCCCCCCCTCTGGACGGCGCGGCGGCCGGTGGCGGCGGACGGCGGCGGCGGACGGCGGCGGACGGCGGCGGCGGCGGACGGCGGCGGACGGCGGCGGCGGCTGGCCGCGTGGCGGCGGCGGCGGGCCGCGTGGCGGCGGCGGCGACTGGCCGCGTGGCGGCGGCGGCGGCTGGCCGCGTGGCGGCGGCGGCGGGCCGCGTGGCGGCGGCGGCTGGTGGACCGCGTGGCGGCGGCGGCGGGCCGCGGCGGCGGCGGCGGCGGGCCGCGGCGGCGGCGGCGGCGGGCCGCGGCGGCGGCACTGGGCGCCGCACGTGATTGGCACGCGGGGCATAGCCCCGCGTTTTTCTTCAAGCGGCACGGCTCAAGGCCGTGCCTTTGACAAAAACGGCCCCCGCAAATGGGGGCCGGCTTGATAAAACCGGGGGGCTGTTGCCCCCCCCCCTCTTTAAATGAACCGCCCCCCTCTTTAAGAGGGGGGTTTGAAGAGCCGGCCGGGGGTTTAAACCCCCGGTTTTTATGATATCCGGCCGGCCCGCTGGCCGGCCGGTTTTTACTAACGGGACCGGGAAATTCCGGTCCCGCCCTTGATTTCCGACGCCGGCGGCACGGCCGCCGGTCTTTCCTTCCGCCGCGGCCCGGAACCGGCCGCGGTCTCCTCGTCTCACCGCGGCCCGGAACCGGCCGCGGTGTTCGTCGTCCGGCGCGGTGCGACGGCACCGCGCCCCTTTCTCCGTGCCAAGAATCCTCCCAACGCGGCGCGACGGCGTCGCGTTCTTGAAATCTCTCCTCGGCGAAGCGCGACGGCGTTGCGGAAAATATCTGAACGTTCATCCGCGTGGTGCGACGGCACCACGTTACTTGTTTCCTCCAGCATGAACAACATGAACGATGGAGGGGGATTCGGCCGTGTTCGTGCGGTCCGGTCCCCCTCACGTTAAAGAAATAAAAACGGAACTTAAATAAAATAAGTCACACGTTAAGTCATGCTAAAATCCACGATTCAAGAATGGAATAAAAATAATCAATAAAGATCATCCCCTACCTCTGGTTTCAAGAACGAAGATCGTCAACGACCCGCGGAAGACGCGTCGCGGTGGTCGGCGTCACGGAAGAAGGACGTCGATGTCGTGAAGCGAGGATTCGAAGTTCTTTGACGACGATTTCGTCGCGGGAAAAGATGACGCGGAAGAAGACGTCGTCGGTGTCGCGGGTATGGCGTCGCGAAAGACGATTCCCGAGTACGTGGCGTTCTTCGTCGATGTTCGAAGGTTCTTCGCGTTCTTCAAGGAGGAAAAAGAAGTTCTTCAAAGTGTAGAACTCTTCCTCTCTCAAATCTCCACACAACACAGCAACCCCCAAAATAAAATAAGCTACCCTTATTTTATTTTCACTTTGCCCACCTTTCAAAAATTCAAAAGTTGAATTTATTACATTAATTAAAATCTTGAGTTGTCAAGAAATTAAATGGAAAGATAAGTTGGCAAGTTTTAATGTAGGGGAGAGTCACAAATTAAAGAGGGGGTTTAGAGGGGTTAGGGAATTTGAAAAGGTGGGGGGTTCGTGTGGGCCCCACCTCCCTCATAACCACACATGGAAGTTGGGTGGTTGCGGGCCCCACCAACAACTTCCCATGAGAGAGTCTAACCACCTAGAATAAAATAAAATTCACACACAATTTTATTTTACTTATCTTTTAATCCCCAAAACTAACTTTCAACCCGCAACATACGCAACTCCCGAAAGGGTCTCTTTAAGCGAATATCGGCACTGCGAGTTCATCGGTGCCCTCGGATTTCAATTCCGAGCACCGGATCAAAAGTTTGGAATTCCCGCTCGTTCGTTCACTGAACGTACCCGAGCCAAACTTCGGAAATTAATTCCGGGCACTCCGGGCCTCGGAATCAGGTGCCGTCTGAAACCGCGCTCTTGTAAAAAAAATCCAAAGAAAATTAAGAAAAAATTTCCCTTGAATTTTACGGTCTTTACATTACTCCCACCTCAGGGCTTTACGTCCCCGTAAAGATACAACAAAAACTAGGGGAACAAATGAGGGTACTGAGCACGCATCTGAGCCTCCCGCTCCCAAGTGCTCTCCTGGAGATTCCCGTGCTGCCATCTGATGCGCACAAGAGGAATCGTTCGCCCACGTAGGACCCGCTCCTGTCGATCCTCTATCTCCACCGGGACCTCCGTAAAAGTCGCCCCATCGTCAACGTCAAGCTCCCCATGGTCAATGATGTGCGTCGGGTCGTGCACGTATCTCCTCAGCTGGGATACGTGAAAGACGTCGTGCACCCGGTGCAACTGAGGTGGTAGAGCCAGGCGATAAGCCACCTCGCCAATCCTGCTGAGAATCTGAAAAGGTCCGATGAAGCGCGGAGATAACTTGCCGCCTCGGCCAAATCTCCAAATACCACGTCGAGGTGAGACCCGCAAGAAGACGTGGTCGCCATCCTCGAACTCTAGTGGTCTCCGCCTCCTGTCAGCATATGACTTCTGCCGGCTCTGAGCTGTCCTCATCCGCTCCTGGATGACCTGGACCTTCTCTGTCGTGGCCTGGACCATCTCCGGTCCCACTAGTGCTGACTCCCCTGGGTCTGTCCAGCACAAAGGAGATCTACATGGTCGGCCGTACAACGCCTCGTACGGTGCCATCCCGATGGTGGAGTGGTAGCTGTTGTTGTATGCGAATTCCACCAAAGGTAGGTGGTCCTCCCAGCTACGACCAAAGTCAAGGACACATGCAAGGAGCATGTCCTCGAGAGTCTGAATGGTCCTCTCCGTCTGACCATCCGTCTGAGGGTGAAAAGCTGTGCTAAGACGTAGCTGCGTCCCGAACGCCTCCTGCAACCCCTTCCAAAGCCGGGAAGTAAAGCGGGCATCACGATCGGAAACGATAGATGATGGCACGCCGTGGAGCCGCACAATCTCCTGAACGTAGAGACGTCCCAAGCTCTCCACCGAGCCCTGCTCTCTGATGGGTAAGAAGTGTGCCGACTTGGTGAGTCGGTCAACAATCACCCAGATGGAGTCGTGACCTCTGGAAGTGTGTGGAAGTCCAGTCACGAAGTCCATAGATATGCCGTCCCACTTCCACTCCGGAACCTCCAAGGGCTGTACCAAGCCTGCTGGTACCTGGTGCTCTGCCT
Organism: Viscum album; assembly: GCA_963277665.1. NCBI lineage: Eukaryota > Viridiplantae > Streptophyta > Magnoliopsida > Santalales > Viscaceae > Viscum > Viscum album. The sequence continues at coordinate 792,335,931 of OY728126.1, read as the reverse complement.
TCACCTGCTGACAGGTAAGGCATCGAGAAACGAACTCTGCTACAGCCTTCTTCATGCCCGGCCACCAATGCTGTCGTCTGAGGTCCTGGTACATCTTCGCCACTCCAGGATGTACCGCTAAAGGTGAAGTGTGAAACTCCCTCAACACTTCCTCTCGCAAAGCGACTGGTACCATGGTACGTCCTCTGAAAAGGATGTCGTGCTCTGCTCCAAGGGAGAAACCATCAGGTGTCTGTCCCGAGGATATCTGTGCACGCCGTGTCTCACAGTCAGCGTCCCCATGCTGTGCCTCCCTGACTCGCTGCAGTAGTGGAGGAGTGACTGTGAGAGACTGTAGAAAGGCTGCTCCATCTCTATCCACGAAGGATATCTGCAAAGAGGCTAGCTGCTCCGTCGCCTCCTCAAGTAGTTGAATGCCCGTCCTCCTGCTGAGGGCATCAGCTACTACGTTCCCCTTCCCAGGAGTATAGACTATCTCAAAGTCATAGTCCTGGAGGAACTCGAGCCATCGTCGCTGTCTCAGGTTCAGGTCCTTCTGCGAGAAGATATACCTGAGACTCTGATGATCGGAAAAGACCGTAAAGCGCTCGCCCATCAGATAGTGTCGCCATGTCTTCAGAGCGAAGACCACTGCTGCTAACTCTAGGTCATGGGTAGCGTAGTTCTGCTCATGCGGCCTCAACTGACGTGATCCATAGGCGATCACGGCCCGCTCCTGCATCAGAACACATCCGAGTCCGGTCCCTGATGCATCGCAGTAGACTACGTACCCTACTCCCTCCTCAGGCAACCTCAAGATAGGTGCGCTAGTCAATCTCTGCCTCAGCTCCTCGAAGCTCTGCTGACAACTGTCTGACCACACGAAGGGTTTCCCCTTCTTCGTCAACGCTGTGAGTGATGCCGCAACTCTGGAGAAGTTCGGCACAAATCTCCGATAGTATCCAGCTAGTCCCAAGAAACTCCGAACCTCAGTCACGCTCCTGGGTGGCTCCCATGCTAACACAGCCTCAATCTTCGCGGGATCCACTGCAACTCCCGCCTCAGAGATAACGTGTCCCAAAAAGTGGACCTCACGTATCCAGAACTGGCACTTCGAGAGCTTACCATAAAGCTGGTGCTCTCGGAGTGTGTCAAGAACAACTCGCAAGTGATAGGCGTGCTCCTCCTCTGTCGTAGAGTAAATCAGAATGTCGTCGATGAAGACCACGACAAACCGATCGAGGTATGGCTGAAAGATCCTGTTCATGAGAGCCATGAACACTGCTGGAGCATTGGTTACACCGAAAGGCATAACCAAGAACTCATAGTGGCCATACCGACATCTGAAGGCCGTCTTCTGCACATCCTCGTCTCTGACTCTGAGCTGATGATAGCCTGACCTGAGGTCTATCTTCGAGAACCACCGTGCTCCCTTGAGCTGATCAAAGAGGTCATCAATCCTCGGTAGCGGATACTTGTTCCTCACTGTCACCTGGTTCAGGCGACGATAGTCAACACAAAGTCGCAAGCTTCCGTCCGCCTTCTTGGCGAACAATATCGGGGAAGCCCAGGGTGAAACACTGGGTCGGATGAATCCCTTGCCCTGCAAGTCCTCCAACTGTACCCGTAGCTCTCGAAGCTCGGCGGGGGCCATCCGATATGCTGGAGTGGATATCGGGGCTGTCCCGGGGTACAAGTCAATATAAAAGTCTACCTCTCTGCGAGGAGGTAGCCCTGGAACATCGTCGGGAAAAACGTCCGCATACTGATCCACCACTGCAGGAAAACCAGGACTCCGCACGTCAACTGCTCCAAGGATAAGGCTAGCCAACTGATGAGTGATGGGTTGTCCTCTCCTCCGCGGAAGTCCATCCTGTGCTGCTAAGGCTCCCTTCTCGCCGGTGAAGGTGAACCTGCTCCCGTCGGTGCGTACACATCGCACCTTGCGCCTAAAACAGTCAATCTGTGCATGGACCGTGGACAGCCAATCCATGCCCAAGATGACGTCGTAAGGCCTCGACGCTGCTACAAGAAGATCCCAGCCGAAGCTCTCGCCTCCTAGAGTAAGCTCACACTGCCGGCACCAGTGCGTGATCGTCGAGTCTGCTCCCGTAGGAGTCTCTAGCCGTAAGGATCGAGCCAACGGCTCTGTCGGAATCTCCGAGCTCCGAACAAGGGCAGCGGCTATGAAAGAATGACTCGCTCTTGTGTCTATAAGAACTGCAGCAAGGGTGGAATAGACACAGATAGTACCTCGAATCATCTCGGGTGCGCCGTGGTCGTAGGCCTCTGCTGCCTGGAGCTGTGCCTGTCGCTGCCCGCCAGCTCCCTGTGGTCGGGGTGGACCTCCTGGTGGTGGTGGTGGTAAAGCCTCAAAGCGTCGGCCACCACCAGCTGCTCGTCCAGCTCCTCTGCCTCGTCCTCCTCCTCCCTGCGGACCGCCACGGTCGACCCTCTGCCTCTGCCTCGGTGGTCCATCTACTGACTGCTGCTCCTCGGCACGGCGGGTCGGGCAGTCACGAGCCATGTGGCCCTGTCCGCCGCACGAGTAGCACTGCCTGCCTCTCGGAAGACTGGCTCCGCGCTGTGTGCCCCGCACTGCTGAGCCAGTGCCCTGAGATCGTCTGCCTGAAGGTCTGGTCTGTCTGGACCCCTGAGTCATCCGTCAACTGCCTGCTGCAGATGACTCTGCCACGTGCCGCCCTGCGGTGGGTCGCTGTGCTGGTGTAGACTCAGCAAGGAAGCTCTCGATCAGAAGAGCCCGCTCCAGTACTCCTGTCTGAGTCGGTATGCTGAGGGAGATCAGCGATGCCCTGATCTCGTGTCTCAAACCCTGCTCGAAGGTCCGGGCCCGGAAGAATGGGTCCCGTACCATGTCGGTCGAGTAGCGCGAGAGATCGGTAAATCTCGCCGAGTACTGGGCGACCGTCATGCTGCCCTGCCGCAGCTGTAGAAGCTCCTGGATACGCACCGCTCGAAGGGTGGCCGGGACGAACTCAGAGCGGAAGAGGCTCTCGAAGTCCGTCCAGAGTAGAGATGCCTCATCGTGCACCTGGAGCATCAGGCTCCACCATCGTCCTGCTGCTGCGTGTAGTAGGCTCGCAGCGAGGATCACCATGAGGTCTGCTGGTGTCCTCACTAGCCTAAACACTCGAACCACTGCCTCCAGCCAGTCCTCTGCTGCCTGGGGATCCGTCTCCCCGCGAAACCTGGGCGGTCGCTGTCGCTGAAACTCATGCAGTGCGCTGAGGCGACGTGCATCGTCAGCGGCTGCTGCTGGAAGCATCGGGGGCTCGGCGGGTAAAGCTACCGCCGGTGCCACTACTGGAAAAGGGCCCTGCACCGAGGCCTCGTCGCTCGGTGGGCTGTCGTCTCGCTCGACCATCGGAACCCTAGCTGGCTGTCGTCGTGGGACCATCCTGAAAAGGAGATCAAGAGTGCCATAGTCAGAACAGTATACCTGGTGAGCTGAATTAAGTAATCACAAAGAAAACTTGAGACTTTCATTAAGCAGATCAGTATACCCGGTGAGCTGACACAAGTAATCACAAAGAAAACTTTGAAACACACACGCAATCAATGTTTCCGTGCATTAAGTCGGAAATCAGAAGTTAGGGTCCTGGTGTATGGATACGTCGGCCGCCGCACCAACACTGGACTCCCTGGACTGATAACCACACTCAATACGCTAAACATTATTGCTTCACATAGAAAAGATCAGAGTTCGCGGTAGAACCGAACTCCTCTGATACCAATTTGTCACGACCCGCCCTCGGGGTCCGTGCCGTAACTACCCCAAGCCCGCCTTCCATAGGCCAGGGGCTGGCGACTAGCACCAAGGCGTAGATCCCAGCAAAATGGGAAGGCATTGCCTTTGAAAAGTAAACATACACCACAGAGTAAACAAGCGGAAAGTAAACACTAAGCAAGCAGAGTACAACTGAAGTGCGGAAAAGTAAATGGGCCAGAATACAAACCCAAACTGAAAGTAAAGTACAACTCGAAAAGGGAAAAACAGCAACTGAAAAGTAAAGGCCGCTACTCCGTGCTGTCCACTGGAAAATCCCACCTGAAGGGTGGGTACAGATAGCTCCTCTGCTCCACGGGTCCCACCATCCGCTCCGTGCTCGTCCCGCCCAGTGGTCCACCTCCGGGTACCGTCCCGCTCCGCAAACCTCAGCTAAGGTCAACGCTGTCCGTCGTCTGCAACCAACACAACGTAGTGCGGGCGAAGCCCGTGCAGGGGTGAGTATAAGCTACTCAGTAGGGTCCCCGAGACCCCTGAAGGTCTCTCAAAATCCACAAAGGATAAACCACGAAGCAAAGTACAATCACGAAGTAACAACCAACACTGCTTAGGTATATGCCCATACATATACCTAAGTCATCAATTCAAATACGCTCCAACCTCCGAGCCCAAGTATAACTCAGTCCACGCAGGAAAGTATACGTATTCCACAAAGGAAAGTAACAGGATTCAGCTCACACAGGTATACTTCTTCAGGGACGATAAAGATGATCACTGATCCATCTAAGTCGTCGGACCCACGAAGGATCGATAGGTAACTAACCCCCGCAAGACCCACACAGGATCGGGCTCACACAGAACCTGTAGGCGCTGGCTCACACAGAACCGCTGAGCGCAAGGACCCACACAGGATCGGGCTCACACAGAACCTGTAGCACTGATCCACGTAGGATCGCTGAGTGCTGTAGTCGTCGTCGTCGAATCCACACAGGATCTCTGTACTGTCGTCGTCGAATCCACACAGGATCTCTGTACTGTCGTCGTCGCAGTCACAGTAGCAGTCGTAGCAGTAGAACAGTCGCAGCCAGCACTAGGGTTCCCGCACACAGCAAGCTCGTACGGAGGATCCGCTCCACGAGCCGAGAGGCTGATACATCAACTGTCACGAAGACCGAAGTTGATGTATCCAAAAGTTCCGTATCGTCAAAAGGAACTCAACGCAACAGACGGCGCGTCGATCGGACGCCCGGTCTGAGAGATAATGGCATTTTCGTCTCCGGGGCCCGGTTGGTTTTTAAGGCAAAACCAACCCGACCGTACTCCACCTGCGTCCAAACCTCGGGCGGAGTATGCCAAAAGATCCGTCTCACTAAGAGGAACACTACGCGACTGACGGCACGTCAATCGGACGTCCGTAGCTCAAGATATGAGCGTTTTCGCTCCGAAGGCCCGGTTGGTTTCGTGAATGAACCAACCCGGCCGAACTCAAAGTAACCCGAAACCTTGAGTGCGATATACCGAAATGATCGTCTCGATCCAAGGATCGCGTTGCCGCAGACGGTTCGTCATTCGGAGGTCCGAGGCTCAAGTTATGAGCCAAAAACCTAATCTGGTCCGAAACGGGGGGTCCGGGTCCGGGCCGACCCGGCCCGACCCCCCCCCTCTGGACGGCGCGGCGGCCGGTGGCGGCGGACGGCGGCGGCGGACGGCGGCGGACGGCGGCGGCGGCGGACGGCGGCGGACGGCGGCGGCGGCTGGCCGCGTGGCGGCGGCGGCGGGCCGCGTGGCGGCGGCGGCGACTGGCCGCGTGGCGGCGGCGGCGGCTGGCCGCGTGGCGGCGGCGGCGGGCCGCGTGGCGGCGGCGGCTGGTGGACCGCGTGGCGGCGGCGGCGGGCCGCGGCGGCGGCGGCGGCGGGCCGCGGCGGCGGCGGCGGCGGGCCGCGGCGGCGGCACTGGGCGCCGCACGTGATTGGCACGCGGGGCATAGCCCCGCGTTTTTCTTCAAGCGGCACGGCTCAAGGCCGTGCCTTTGACAAAAACGGCCCCCGCAAATGGGGGCCGGCTTGATAAAACCGGGGGGCTGTTGCCCCCCCCCCTCTTTAAATGAACCGCCCCCCTCTTTAAGAGGGGGGTTTGAAGAGCCGGCCGGGGGTTTAAACCCCCGGTTTTTATGATATCCGGCCGGCCCGCTGGCCGGCCGGTTTTTACTAACGGGACCGGGAAATTCCGGTCCCGCCCTTGATTTCCGACGCCGGCGGCACGGCCGCCGGTCTTTCCTTCCGCCGCGGCCCGGAACCGGCCGCGGTCTCCTCGTCTCACCGCGGCCCGGAACCGGCCGCGGTGTTCGTCGTCCGGCGCGGTGCGACGGCACCGCGCCCCTTTCTCCGTGCCAAGAATCCTCCCAACGCGGCGCGACGGCGTCGCGTTCTTGAAATCTCTCCTCGGCGAAGCGCGACGGCGTTGCGGAAAATATCTGAACGTTCATCCGCGTGGTGCGACGGCACCACGTTACTTGTTTCCTCCAGCATGAACAACATGAACGATGGAGGGGGATTCGGCCGTGTTCGTGCGGTCCGGTCCCCCTCACGTTAAAGAAATAAAAACGGAACTTAAATAAAATAAGTCACACGTTAAGTCATGCTAAAATCCACGATTCAAGAATGGAATAAAAATAATCAATAAAGATCATCCCCTACCTCTGGTTTCAAGAACGAAGATCGTCAACGACCCGCGGAAGACGCGTCGCGGTGGTCGGCGTCACGGAAGAAGGACGTCGATGTCGTGAAGCGAGGATTCGAAGTTCTTTGACGACGATTTCGTCGCGGGAAAAGATGACGCGGAAGAAGACGTCGTCGGTGTCGCGGGTATGGCGTCGCGAAAGACGATTCCCGAGTACGTGGCGTTCTTCGTCGATGTTCGAAGGTTCTTCGCGTTCTTCAAGGAGGAAAAAGAAGTTCTTCAAAGTGTAGAACTCTTCCTCTCTCAAATCTCCACACAACACAGCAACCCCCAAAATAAAATAAGCTACCCTTATTTTATTTTCACTTTGCCCACCTTTCAAAAATTCAAAAGTTGAATTTATTACATTAATTAAAATCTTGAGTTGTCAAGAAATTAAATGGAAAGATAAGTTGGCAAGTTTTAATGTAGGGGAGAGTCACAAATTAAAGAGGGGGTTTAGAGGGGTTAGGGAATTTGAAAAGGTGGGGGGTTCGTGTGGGCCCCACCTCCCTCATAACCACACATGGAAGTTGGGTGGTTGCGGGCCCCACCAACAACTTCCCATGAGAGAGTCTAACCACCTAGAATAAAATAAAATTCACACACAATTTTATTTTACTTATCTTTTAATCCCCAAAACTAACTTTCAACCCGCAACATACGCAACTCCCGAAAGGGTCTCTTTAAGCGAATATCGGCACTGCGAGTTCATCGGTGCCCTCGGATTTCAATTCCGAGCACCGGATCAAAAGTTTGGAATTCCCGCTCGTTCGTTCACTGAACGTACCCGAGCCAAACTTCGGAAATTAATTCCGGGCACTCCGGGCCTCGGAATCAGGTGCCGTCTGAAACCGCGCTCTTGTAAAAAAAATCCAAAGAAAATTAAGAAAAAATTTCCCTTAAATTTTACGGTCTTTACATAAATATTTATATTTTATATTTTTAAAATTTTATTATAAATATATTAACATAATATTAAAAAAAATCATTTTTGATTGTTAGTAAAAATCCCAAAATAAACTACCCATATAACAAGAATGTTTTAAAAAATGAGTCATCTATATGTCAGAACACATATGGATAACAAGTACCCTTTCATTTTCATTAAGTACATGATTAAAATTTCATTTCACTTATTATGATTTAGTCTCATTTTTCATGAAAATAAATAATTATCCATAAGAGATTTGAACATGGGAATATAAAATGAATTCCCACAGAATAGTGAAATTATTCTTTACATCCCAAAAATGGTTTTAAATAATCATAATAAAATTATATAAAAAATATTCAGATGTAAAAGGTTACATATTAAGTAATTATTCAATCAAATATGATTATAAATGATGTTATGTATATGTGCATAATGATTTCAAAACCTAACGTAAGAGATCTCTCTAAACCATCCTTTTTATTGGGTTTTAAACATTCTATATCTAACTCAATTTATCTCTCTATATGATGTTATGTAATGATTTTAATTTCCTTATATATGTATCTTATATATATACCAATATTATTCTCCATTAAATTGAATGTGTAAAACATTCCTCAAGATCGTTTTTAAAGATACACTCTTCAAAATCAAACTCATTTGAGGGAAACCTTTCTATCCATTAATCAAGATTATTTTTTTCAAATCATACTAAGACCTATTATTATATACTCAAATATAAACATCGAAAATATTTAATATATTATTTGGTTTGAAATATATATAAAAATTACTTATATTATGATATCTTGACATATTATAAAACTCATTTCTATTCATGAAAAATTCTTATGTGTTCCCTATGATTGATTTTATTTTGTGTAACATATAATCATTTTCATATTAAAATTCATGTGCTAAGAAAACACTCCTATTAACGGGGTAATATTTTTTCGCATGAGATTGTAATAATGTGTTTAGGGAGTGATGTACTCCATCATGGTACTCTATCCACCATATGATTTTTTCTAGCCAATTAACCTCTACTTGTGTTAATTCCATGTTTTGGGTTGTTTCTACATTTCTATATTTCATTAATGTAATGATTCCATGATATATATTTAATTACATCTTGAAATTATTAATGATCCTTGTCTTTTATGGTATCATGTTATTTTATTTTACTAACATGTTATGAATAATTATCATTTTTATTCCCTTACTATGATTTATTGGTAAAACCTTAATTTTATACGTTATATAGGTTATACAATACAATTTTAGTAGCTCAAAGATCATTAGGGATAATAAAATAATGATTATACATTTTATTTTTCTTTTTAATTCATTATCTACATATTTTCAACAACACACTAGTTTTCATTATCGTTGGGTTGTATTTATTGGATGTTTATGTTAAAATATTATTATAAAATGTTTAAAAGGATTTGGTCACTTTAGTTGGTATCAAAGAATGACGAAGTTATTTTTATGGATTAATATTATATTAATTTACAAGGAAATCTCAAGTTAGTTCTATGAATAAATGAATTTCTATTATTTTTAGTAATGTTTAGAGAATGTTTTTATATGAAATGACATACCTATCAAGAAAATACAAGTGGGTGTAGCTCTAGAATAGATGTAACTAGGATTAATAACCTTAAAAAAGTCAAAGTAGTTATAAAATCGATAATCCCCTATAGAAAAAAAATGAGGCCTTACAGCACACCAGGGTTGACACTCTTAGGGGATAATCTATGGGAAGTTAACACACATTAAAAAAAATTATATGTGACTTGAATATACTGGTTTGGTACAAAACATTAATCACGGGATTACCATATATAGATCAAAATCTACAGACTCATATGTTATTATTTAATTTCCATTTATATGATATTCCTTATATGATAATAGTTAGCCTTTTTTAATTTTTTTGAGTGAATTCATCATTTTTGTTTATTTATGTTAAATGAAGTAAATAAGAGGATCCATGAAAATAACCAATGTGAAAGGCAATGTATTGATTTTCTTAATGAAATTTTTAACCATATGGGATAAGGAGAAGATATTTGTTGGGAATTATTGGCTCATATGGCTCATAATATGTATAATAACTTGAAATAAAGGGAATTTTATAACATAGTGGGATTTTAGAATATATTACTCAATAAATAAATTTAATTTCTTTGATATCACATGTTACATGAAACACCAAGTTAAAAAACAATGATATAATATTTTTAGCATGACCGTTTAAACTATGACATTAAATTTGAGATTATAAATATCAATAAGTAAGTTTTACAAATTAAATGATTTTCACTTGTATAAAATAAATTATTTTGATATCAATAGACTAAAAATGGAAATGAAAATCTTTTGAATAAAATAGTAATATTTTCCAAATTTTTTTTATTCCAGCAATGTATTTTCATCTAAATAAATAAATTATAAACTTTTTTGAATTATTATATTTAATTTTTTATATTATATATCCAATCCAATTTTTCTTCTTTTTTTATAACCATGAGATACTAATAATTATAGTTTTATGCTTAAAAATGTATTTTTTTAAAACGTTCTTTTGGTGAAATGTAATTTTTATTTTTTTTCCACTGCTATATTTTTTTAAAAAATAAATAATTATTTTGAACAAAATGTCATATTTAGCTTATAATGAAATTTTTTGAAAATTTTTCAAACATTTTTTTGATTAGAAAAAATAACGATATTTATTAAAAACCACATTTTCCACTAAAGTATTTACTATGATACATATTTCTATTAAAAAGTTTAAAATTAAAATTAGATCAATTATATTTTTATTTATCTAATTTAGGTCATTGAATCAATTTTATGTTTTATTTTGATATAAAAACATTTATATATTTGAATGTTTTCTTATGAAATTGTTTTTCATCTAATTTATGAGTTTAATTTTAAATTAAAATTTTCCAATTTGAGGAATATAATTTCAAAAAATGGATTCCATATTTGTAATAATAATATATTCTATTATATAATACGTTCAATATAATTATTTGTTTAATGAATAGTGAAAAAGGTAAAAACTATATAATGAAGTTGATGTTAAAATGGGTTTATAGGGGATGGATATAAAAATATTTAAGTTAAAATGACCTAAAACCCATTCAAATTATTATTTTATCTCCATATTTAGATAATATATCATTGATGCTTTTATTATTAACAATATTTATCCCTTCGGGATTTTTAAAATTCCAGTATCCCTTTTTGTTATCCTAAATATAAAGTATATCCTCTCCCTTAGTAAAAAAAGGGCATGCCCTATCCTCTCTTCTACACATATCCAAATAATTTTAATTTGTAAAATACTTAAAAAATATCTTTCTTAATCCAGTAACAATGTTTTAAAGATCTTATTTTTATTAGTAAACCATCATATTAGGGTTTTTGGAGCTAACCTACGGAGGCTTTCTGAAAAAAGATGTTTCATACTAAACATTGTGTTTTTATATTATATATTCATCCACCAACATAAAATGTTTATAAAGTATGAGGAAATAATAAAAAATTTATATCCTATATAATTTTATTTTATTATTTTATTGAAATTAACCATTTCTATCTCATCTTCCATGAAATGGGAACTAAAACTATCAATTGTGTGTACGAATGACTACCGCCTCTTAAACAGATGTAAATTTTTTTCCATCATCACATCTAAATTATGGAGACAATAATTGATTTAAAATATTTATATGATATTTTTTAAAACTTATATTTCTAGAATTACAATATCACATTTACCTTCTTACATCCAATTTCATTGCAAAAGAATACCATCGCTAGTGTGTACAAATTAAATACCACCTCCACAAAGTGATGTGATATATTTTTCATTTTATTTTGAAATAAATGGTAATAATGATAGAGATGTTAAATATATATGACATATATTACATATGTATAGTTATTTAAAGGTGATATATTATTTACCTCCTTTTCTTTCCATTCATCGAATGAATGGAAACAATGTTCATGCATATGTATGGTCTATCATCTCCATGAATGATGTAATTAGTGGTATGTATCTATGATTTATGGATTAATATACATTCTTACATAATGAATAAAAATGATATCTATTTCATGGTTAAAATTATATAAATGATGGACTTATTATGAAAAAAATTAAATGAGCAAAAATAACAAACTAAAAAATACCTGAAAAAGAATGCAATTATTACCCGAAATGTGATTTTAAAAAGGAATTGGTAAAAAATTGGTCATAAAAGGACAGAATTAAATCATATAGGATGTGATATATATATAATAATGGTTCTTAAATATATTTATTATAAATACATATTTTTTATATAGGATTTTCAAACATGTTAAATGGAAAAAAATGTTAGGTAAGTGGTTTTCATCTTACTTTTAATAATGTGGGACACATTACATATACACCAAATGATTCTTTTATGTGGTTTATATAATGAACATGATTGTATTTAAGATTATTATCATGACATAATATGATATACATATCCATATAAGGTTCTTTATTTTAGGTGTATTTTGATTCAAATAATTCCAAAGTAGCATGGGTTTGATGTTACAATATCTTTATCCATCGAGTTGTTTATAGTTAATCTTATAAAGGTGAGATCTTATGATATATTGATAAATAAATATTTTTTCACTAATATTATTATAAAAATATTTTTAATGAATGTTAAATTATTATTCATATCAGTATTTAAATACTTTTTTGAATTATTGTAAGATACTATAATTTTATGAGAAAAAAAAGAGACCATTAAACAAGTGCAAGAAACATTTCAGCAGATTGAGATGAATACCAGAATGAACCCATATTTATAAAGGTATAATGATGCTAAAGTATAGTTAAAGACATGTGATAGGCCATGTAAAAGGATCAAAACTGAAGACCGGAGATAAAACTGTGGAAAACTAACTGGAAAAAATCAAATCACATTGTGAAAATCATTCATGATTTGAAATATGAATTATTTTAGAGACGAATTAAATCCATGTGAATTATTTACTCTATAAATTACATTTATTGGAAAAATTAATAATTCGAAAAGTATTTATAGGCTAAAATTGGATTTTTTTGTGAAAATTAACAGCATGTACCTTATTTTTTGATCTAGACCATGTAAACATACCTAGATTGACCCAAAATCAATCCTTTAACCATTTATGGAATATCAAGGGTTCTCCCATGACAATAAAATAGAGGCCTCGTTGTATTGGAAAAAATAACATAGATATGTGAAGTGTTGGATAATGTACTGCTAAAAAAATATTTTCTTACCTTACTTTTTTTCTTTCTTGGGATGTACCCCAATCTAGAATAAACATGAATTACCCCTGCCTAGAGGGGTAGTTTTTGTGAGTGATCGATAAAAGGTAGATGATGGAATTATTTTTCAATGTTTGAGTTATAATGCATAATTGAATAAAAATACATTATTCTTTATATTTATATTTTCAATTTGTTTTTAATGTTTTAAATTATGAATGTCTTTGGGTTATCTTTTGATTCTATTTATTTTAGTTTCATCAAGATATGATCTATTTCTCTTTCCACACAATTATTTTCAATATATGGTGAAATAGATTGGGGTTGGGTGTTATGTGCTAATTGATTATCATAACATGTGTAATATTGTAGAAGGAATATTTGGAAATTAGATAATCACAATAACAAATTCTAGATTTCCCAATTTAATCATGGGGAATAGAAGAAAACCCCATAGAAATAAGAAGAAAGATGCCAAAAATAGAAATATAAATTATTTATACTCTCACCATGACCATTTAGACATGGTGGAGAAAGGAAAAAATAGATGAATCTCTCTCTCAACTATATGTAGAAGATAAATTGTAATGAAATGGAAACTGTGGTAACACTTCATTAGGTATATTGAAACAAAATATAGTAACCATCATAGCCAATTATTAGAAAATAAATTAATTACAAACATATTTATGATATAAATTTATCAATTTCAATTAAAAAATATTTTTTTATATAATTATAAAAAAGTGACAACCTCGTTTTGTGAGAAATAATCTTTTGGAGACAACATAAGGGCAAACTAACAATACTTAACTTAAGTAATAATAATTTTCCACACCCTAAGAGAAGTGCACATCATATACCATTCAATAAAACATAGTAATTTTATCTTCTAGTTAATTCTAGATAATACATGTTTTCTTTTCAATTTTTCTCACTTTAAGAACATAAGAGACAAAAAAATTATTTTTAAGAAAAATAAATTTTATTTCCATTTTTGGTGAAAAATCATTTTTCATCCACACTAATGTTTTATAAAATTGACTGAAATAATTTTTTATTATGTTTGATTAAATTAATTTTTAAACCTGTTTGAATTCTTATAAAATGGTTAAAATGAATATTCTTATCATTTGTTGAATGAGGTAGTTTTGACTTTTTAACAAAAATATAAAAGAATTATTTGTTCAGTCATGTATTCTATGAATGGAATTTTCAACCATCAAGACCACTAAATGATTTTAATATACATTTAAATGTTCCCATATATATTTTCAAAATCAAATTTGTTATAAAAATTTATGTGAATTTTTTTATTTAATTTTTTTGTTGCAATGTGGAATGGATATTTTTCTCAAGAAATGTTACAAGTGGTCTTTGAAATTATTTCTTATTTAAGAAGACGTACCTTGATGTTATATAATAATGGCTGGGGATATAATCTAATGAAACCATCGTAATAATTTCTATAGACAATTTATTTTTATGATGAAAAGATATTTATGAATCCCGATCATATTCCAAAGGTTATTCAATTATGAAATGATTAAATTTATATCAAACCTACTTAATTTCCATGGGTTATACCATGATAATTTTTTTATAAAACACATTAATATTCATGGGTTTTGATATAGGGAATGTTTAATGATCTTACAGCACAATTTTTTTTTGTTATGTGATTTATGGGGCCTATAACTCTCTATAATTAATTTGGTAATGTTTAATAACTCGTGAGTTTATTATGTTATATGTGAAACTGATTTTCTGCTCACAATGTAATGTGAGGACCTATTTTCCTATCCATAAGGTTATGTGTGGACCTGCTTCCATGAACATAAGACTATGCATTGACTTGATTTCATTTCCATAAAGTTATGTGTGGACCTTGTATAATGTCCATATATTTATAGTAGGGCTTGATTTAATTTTATTAACTTAATAAACAAGCATAATTCTATTTATACAAGTTCACATTTATATAATCCTATATATATTGAAAAAAACCATGTCTGATGAAAATGTTATGTTCTCATGGATAATATTCGTTGATTCCTTTATAATTTTTGTCTTTTGAAATTCCATTTCTTATTCCATGACTTGTGTTTATCATCTACACTATGTAGTGTATGGTTTTAATATGGTATTTTCTTGTACCCATACCATTATTATCGTGTTATGTTGGTATATCACATGTTTACCCATACTGAGAATATGAGATCTCCTTTTCTTAATTTTCCTTCCACTAGGTTAGGCACAATTGTTTTATGTTGTCTATGCTTATGAGGTGTACTATGTGGGAAGATATTTACAGTATATTTTATAGATCATTCATGAAATAAGAATATTCTGTATCTAGTCTCCCTTGACACCTAACCCTAATGGTCCTCTAGCATCTATTTTTATATTTTTTTATAATCATCTAAAATCATTTAATATTTATATAATAAAATCACTGGTCTTTAGAGTCATAATTATTTGAAAGGATTAGTCAATCATTGATGATTAGCATTAAAAAAGTCTAGTGATAACTCGATGGATATGTCTATGTATAGAAAATGTTCTTGAATTTGGGTAAAGGATTGAGCAAGTGGTTTCCATGAAATTACATCTTTTTATAGATACTTGAAGTGGATGTGGCTCTAGTATTGGTTTACTTTAGGGTAAAAAAAACCAAAAGGGCACATTGGTGTTCGAATCAATTATCACATGTTGATGATAATGACCCTTTAAATACACTAGTTTTGACACCACATAGGGATATACTTTGGAAATTTAGAAATTATTGTTGATCCACTATGAAGGATTTGAATAAATTATTTCCATGAAGGACCTATTTTAATCCTATGGTGTTACAAATTGAAAATAATTTTTTAGGATATAGAAATACTATAAATGATTTTTCTGGAATTATGTGGTTTCTAAAAGAAATATTATTTACCACATAATGAATTTTTGTTTTATTAAATCACTAGAACCAGAAATAATAGTTTGAAAAATTAATATGATGGCCAATGAAACAACCATCCTCATGAGAAACCAAATGGAGTAGAAGATGGGATAAAATATTTTATAACTATACCCACTCAAATATCTCATGATATGAGTGGTGACATGGGAATTATGATCTTAGAAGTTCACCTATTAGGTATAAACATTTCATTGAATCTTTTATAAAATAATTTACTCCCATCTTTAATTTGATTTTAGTCTAATGGTTGATAAGAAATGGTTTAATTGATATAAAAAATATATTCTGTTCTTCAATGCTCAAACCATAAAAAATTCATCCTATAAATTTATATACTGAAATAATAAATAGATCAATGGTGGAATACTATTAATAATATGAGTTATGATTATTTAATTGACTTTATGGAATTAGTTGAGTTTAATGGCATTTTTTATGAAGTAGTTACTTTTTATTTTATGTAATGAAATGGAGAAGGAATTTCTTGTGCTGATGTAGAAGGATGATGAACCAATTGGAACATATAAATACAATTTTAAAAGACCATGATGGTACGATGGTATTTTATCCATTTCCACAAGAAGAAAAATTGATCAAATCTTTAGTGGTTTAAAACCATGTCTTTGAAAGGAATTAGTTTTAAGGGACTTTGGAAGCTATGAATACATAATTATATGTGAACTAAAAGTTGATATAAAGGGTGGAAAGTATTAAGAATCCAGTGAAAGAAAATGATGATGAAGATTCATGGAATCTATAGTAGAAAATTACATGTATGGAATTATGTAGTTTAACATCCTGCATGACAAATTCTGAGGAAGGAACACTTATGAGATAACAAAAATGAAAGGAAAGTTGTTTCAAGTATGGTAAAACTAGACATTGATCATTATAATATCAATGTAATGGGTTTTATCCTATCAATGAATGAAATTAATAAATTATTCTATATAATAAACAAGTAACACATTAGTTTTATAGATGCAATGTGTTTGGGAATTATGTGAATCAATCCCTTAATATAAGGGTTAAAACGGATAACATGATAAAAACCCTTGAAGACAAAATCAAAATGGAATATTAATTCCAAATAAATTTATAAAGAGTCATGATAATTAGGGAACACTAATCATCCACACTAGTGTTGGTAATTTAATGTTGTAGTTTTCATGATTTATCCTTATGAAAATATGAATTTTCATTCTTCAGTGGTATTTTATGAGATTGTGAGAATTGACTGTCCCTCCCTATATAGATTCTATAATAATGAAATCACATTTGATATTATAAATCAACTTATGTTAATATATCAGTGTACAGATGAACCAAAAAATCTAAAGGAAATGTTTTTATGGTTGTGATGGGAGATTATTTAACAAATACAGGTTGACTTATCTTTTCGAATCATATTATATTTTATTGTGAACTTATTTTTGAAATGAGTAGGGCATATACATCTTGTTATGAGACATTATGATTGATTAGGATTATTTCAACATGATGGTTATTTTTTTCATGGGAGGATGTGAGGTCAAACTATTCCATTCTTCAGGATTTAATTTTGGTCAAACATATTTTGGAGGAAGCTTATTGTTAACTATTTATAGTGTGGGTTAAGTTGAACCTTGAGTGTTATTTATGAGTTATTAGAACTTAATGAATTTTATACATTAAGAAAATTAGTTTTTCTTGGTAAATATATAGTAAAAAATAGATTTTTTTTACTATTTTATGGTTTTTAAGATAAATTAAATGAAAATTTTAGTGCATTATAAATAATAAAAGTCATCTTGAATATTCATTTCATGGAATAAGAAATTCAGTATAAATTTATTGAAGAATAAGAAAAAATATATTATAGATTACTTTATAGAAATAAATAAGTTAAGTATATTTATATTATTAACTATTCTGATTATAAAAAAATCACCCAGATTTTAAAACATGATGTGAAATAAAATGTTATACTTTTCCAATAATTTTTTATGAATTAATGGTATTTTCCATGATAATAAATTTACTTATTTTTTTGGTTATAATTCTGGTAACCATGTTTCTTATCAGTCTCTATTAGTCCTTGGTCATTAGATTTCTCCCCCATGTCTCTATTTCCACTTCCAACTAATGTATTCATACTTGGAAACCAATTTATGTGTTATTCTAGATTATCATAATACTACACATTCTATATTATAATGAGGAAATTTTATTAACCCTTCTAAATTGTGGTTTATTAACCTGGGAATTTACAAATGTAAATCCCATGATTACCAAAATAATATTCATATTATGTGGTTGAAATTTATTTATGTGGGTTATAATGTAACATGTGAGGATTTTTCAATATATTTCTCTATAAATAAATATATATTATTTTATACCTTTCATAACACCCAACATTGAGTTCCAATTAATCTTTATATAATATGTAAACATGAACATTTTAAACTAGTCAATAAATTGAAGAGATTTAATATTAATAACTAATTAAGAAAATTGTATGTTGTAAACATTCATAGTAAATATTTATTGAATATCAATTGACTGGAAATAAAAAAGGAAAATCATTAGAAAGTATAACAAAATGTTTTCCTAAAGAACATTTTTATGTGTTCAAAGTTTTTTTATGCAATAAAATAAATTATCCACTACTGGTGAGATATTTTAATGAAATTAAAATATTATATTTTCAATCCTATGTTTTATCGTTTTTTTAAGAATGAGACAAGAATATTTGTTGTTTAATGCTTAGAAACTATATTTTTCTAAAAATTAATTTAATCAAACACTTATAATGAAAGTAATTTTGACCGATTTTAGAAAATTCAATTGACAAAAATAAATAAATTTTTTTAAAAATCATTTCCAAATCATATTTTAATAAGTTTTTGAGAATTTTGTTAAAATATACATTTTTTGATGAATACTAAAAAATAATGATTTCGTCAAAAAACTACTTTTTTGTTTAAAGTATTTAAAATGTTACGTGTTGTTTTAAAAAATATTTGATCTAAAATTTATTCAATTATTTTATTTTTAATTTAACCTATCACATTGGAATAAATTTTATTACACATTTGGTTATAAAAACTATTTCAACTTTTGATGTTTTTTTCATTGTAAACATGTTTTTTCATCACTTATTCAAGTATTTTTTTAATTAAATTTCTCAAAATATTTGATTTAAATTTGGAAAAATGGTTTCTATATATTGAATCAACATATTTGATATTACATAATAGGTTCAACGTAATTTTTTTTCATTGCAACTATTCATCGACCATTTAATAGAACACAAACATGGAATTAATTGTACCAAAAAAGAATTTTTTTTACACAACATCATTCATAGGGGTCCCTTTATGAGTGATAAAATGTACAGATAGAGGGGGAACTTCATGAGTTCTAAAAAAGTTCAGATAAATTCCATACTTTACCAAATCTAATTTAGCACTCATAAAGGCAAACATGCCACCATGTGATGTTTAAATTACATCTCATGACAACACATAATTCTGTAACCTATATGAAAATACAATTTTATTCAAAAATATAATTTAAATTCTATAAATATTAAATCAAAAATAAAAAACACTAAAATATAAATTTCCAAAAATATTTTGAATAAATTACAATTATAATTACTATAAATAATCATTTAAAAATATTATTGTATCATCATCATTAGAACACTAACCCCATCTCAAAAAATACTGACCATGATATTAGTTTCCAGGAAAACCACCCAAAATAATGAAAAATAATCAAATTATATAAATAAATTAATATTCTGTTAGTAATACTAGAAAATAAAAAATTATACATAAATATGAAATAATACATTAATAAAATTTTAAATTCAAATAAAAATAAACACATTGAGTTATACTGGTCACAATGTTCATTGTATTATCGTGAAGATGACTTAATACACGTCAAAAAATTACTTATGTATAATTTCCCTTATGTTTAAAAATTATCAAATGTGTTTTATCAGTTTTTAGTATGTTAATTGTTCATTTTAATAATATTAATGTTAATTTTAATTAAAAATACAGACATGGAGTTGTAATGGTCACACCATGCATTTGATTGACATGATATTGATTCATTCTCATCAAAAATTATGTATATGTCAATTTCTTAAAATATAAAAATAATCCTAATGTGTTTTATCCATTTTGATTATGTAACATGTGTTTTTTACTAAAAAATTCATTAAAAATGGAGACACACACTTTGAGTCATACCGTTCACATCTTGTGTTGGTTTGTAATGAGACTGATTAATACAAATAAAAAATGATTTATTAACCATTTTAATAAATTATGAAGACAATCAGAGAGTATTTTCTCAGTTTTTAGTGACTAAAACATGGTTTTAACTAAAATGTGAATTTTAAACATATAATTGATACTTTGACTCATAACAGTTACACCATGCGTCTGATTGAGTTTCTGTTGATTCTTACATGACAAAGATGACTTATGGATAATTTTATAAATGTATCAAAACAATATACTTTCCTTTTGTTGGTTTCTAGTCTGTCAATTGTTCTTTTTTACTAGAATTAATGTCAATTTTAAATAAAAAGACACAATATGACTCATATCAATCACACCATGCATGATATTGCGGTTAGGTTGATTCATACATGTTACAAATGAATTATGGACCATTTTTATAAAGTATAAAGTAATATAATGTTTTATCACTGTTTTTCATGTAACATGTTATTTTTTCTAAATTACAAGTCATATTTAAATAAAAGTTCCAAGATAGATTTATACTAGTTACCCCATGCATTTTATTGAGGTATAGTTCATTTATATATGTTAAAAATGACTTATATATCTTTTTTATGAAAAAAAATCCAAATTTACCTTTGGAATTTTCAGTATGTCACTTGTTCTTTTTACTAAAATTCATTTCAGTTTTAAAAAATACACATTTGGAGGCATATTTGTCACATTATACATCATATTGAGGTGAGGATGATTCCTCCATGTCAAAAATGAATTTTGGATCATTTTAAAAATGTATGAAACCAATATTAATTGGTCAACTATTTTTTGAGTATATCACATGCTTTCTTACTAAAATTTCAATTAAAACTGAAAATATGCACTTTGAGTCGTAGCAGTCAAATCGTGTATTGGATGGATGTTACATTACTTCACACAAATCGGAAATAACTTATAGATCAATTAAATTTATAATCAAAAAATCTGAATGAGTTTTATCTATCTTGAGTACATCACCATTCCTTTTTACTAAAAATAAAGTAAATTTAAATAAAAGGACACAGTTAGAGACATTCCAGTAACACCGTGTGTCATATTTATATGGTGTTGACTCTTACACATGAAAAATGACTTATAAACACTTTTAATAAAGTATCAAAACAATATTAATTAAATTATTTGGGTTTTATTATGCCACTGGTTCTTTTTAATAAAATTATTGTCAAATATAAATAAAAAGACACACATTAAGTTATATTCGCCACACCATGAGTGAATTTGAGGTTTTATTGATTCCTAGATATCAAAAGCTACTTACGACAATTTTTAAAAGTAACAAAACAATCCAAATTCATTTTCTTAGTTTTCATTATATAACTTATTCATTTGAATAAAATTAATGTAAATTTTAATTACAAATACACACTTGGAATCATATTGGACACACCATCAGATTGAGGTAAAACTAATATCTACACATCCAAAATAACATATGTAGTGTTTTCCAAATGTATCAAAATATTTAAAACATGTTTTCTCAGTTTTTAGCATGTCAATATTGGTTTATACTAAAATGACATTTCAAATTAGAAACATTCCCATTGAGTCATATTGGTCTTTTCATGTATCATTTTGACATAAAATTGTATCCTACACATAAAAAATAAATTATGAATCATTTTTATAAATTATCAATAAAATTGGAGTTTGTTTGTTTGGTTTTCTGTGAGTGACATATGGTTTTGATCTAAAATGTGAATTTTAAACTATTAATGGATACAATGAGTCATACAGGTCACACAAGTCATTATATTGGGGTGTAGTAAATTCTTAGACATCAGAAATTATATAAGGAAAATTTTAATAATTTTTTAAAACAATCCAAATGTGATTTATGTTTTTTTAATATGGAACATGTTATTTTTACTAAAATTAATGTAAATTTTAAATAAAAAATACAGAAACGGTTTCATATTGGTCACATACCATGTTATATTGAGGTTTGATTGATTCTAACACAAAAAAATGAATCATGGATCATTTTACTAATGTTTCATGATAATACGAATGCATATTCACAATTTTTATTATGTCACCAGATCTTTTAATTAAAATTAATTTCAATTATGAATAAAAATACTGACATGGAATGATAATTATCAAACAATGCATCAGATTTACTTGTAGTTGATTCTTACACATCAAGAATGAAATATGGGAACTTTTTTTAAATTATCAAAAATAATAATAATGTGTTTTCTTAGTTTTTTTGTATGTTACATGTTAATTTTAAACAATTTGATGTTAATTTTTAAATAAAGACACTTGAAGTCATATCCTTTACACTATACATCATATTAGGGTGATATTGATTCTTACAAATCACAAATTACGTATGGATCAATTTCCTAATGTATAAGAACAATAAGAATACATTTCTCTATTTTTAGAATGCCACAAGAGTTTTTCACTAAAATGTCATCTCAAATTGGAAACACACTGTTTGAGTAGTACTTGTCACATCATGTGACATTTTTATGTGAGGATGACAACTACTCCTCAAAAATTACTTATGAATAATTTTTAAAATTTATCATGAAAATATATTGATTTTTTCTTAGTTTTCAGTCAGTGACAAATGTTTTGAACTAACATGTCAATTTTAAACACATAATAGATACGTTGAGACATACCAATCACACATTGCATTAGATTGACTAATAATTGATTCTTACCTGTCAAAATTGACATATAAATAATTTTAGTAAATTATATAAATAATCCAAATGCAGTTTCTCATTCATCAGTATGTCCATTCTACTTTTAAATAAAATTAATGACAATTTTTAATAAAATGAAACACTTAGAGTCATACCAGCCAGGTTGGGCATCTGATTTTGGTGGGTTTGACTCCTACAAATCAAAAATTACATTTTAATCATTTTTCAAAATTATAAAAAAATAAGAATTTAATTTTTTTTGTTCTGGTATATCAATTGTTCTTTTTAATAAAATTAATATCAATTTTAAATAAAAAAAAATAAGACATGGATTTATACCGGTCACATTATACATTGTATTGAGGTATAATTGACTCTTACTAGTCCCAAATTACATCAAGATCGTTTTCATAATGTATAAAAACAATAAAAATGTTTTTTCTTTGTTTTTAGTTGGACACATGTTCTTTATACAAAAATTAATGCCAATTTTAAACAAAAAGACACTCTTAGAGACATATAAGCCACATTGTGCATTAGATTGAGGTGGGGGTGACTTATAAAAATCAGAAATAACTTATGGATAACATTCTTAAATTATAAAAATTATAAGAATATTTTTTACTAGTTTTTAGAATGTAATGTGTTTTTTTCCTAAAATTAAAGTAAATTTTAAATAAAAAGAAACACTTGGAGTCATATAGGTTACAACATGTATTGGATTGAGGTGAGTTTGATTCATACACATCACAAAAGAAATTAAGATCATTGGAATAAAGAATGAAACCAATGGGAATTAGTTGTCTTTTTTCTCAATATATCACTTAATTTTAATCCAAATAAATGATAATTTTAAATTAAAATACACACATGGAGTCATACGGGCCACAATTTGTATCAGTTTGAGGTGAAAATTATTCTTATATGTAAAAACTGACTATGGATTGATTTAATAAAGTATTAAAACAATTGTAATGTGTTTAATCATTTTTTTATGTGAATTGTGTCATGAACTAAAATCTAATTTATAAAATAAAAAAATATAGACATAGTCAAAAAACACACACTATGTTTTAGATTGAGGTGCGGTAGATTGAGTATGCGATATGTGTTTTTCTTTACATTGTCTACAAAATGATTCAAAAGAGGGAAAATGTTCCATTTTGATGGAAGAGGAACTCCATGATCCATTAAATAATTCATGTTTCAGGCATCATGGGGTTTCCACTTCTATTAAAAAAGAACATGTTCTTTCTTTTTTAGATTTTAGTATATAGTTGAATGAAAAAAAAGTCATCCCAAAAGATATTTGAAAAAAGTAAATATGTAATAGATAAAAATAAAATGTAAATTAATAAAAAAATAATATATTAAATGATAAAAAAAATAAATCAAATAATCAGTAGGAATTGAACTTTTCATGAAGGTCTTAAAAATTACTCACCCATTTCATTATTTTCATTATCTCAGTTGTAGCCTCAACATAAAATCTAAAATGTTCATGAGTAGCTTCGAACAAGACACCTAAACAAGAAATAGAATCCAGCTATATAAGAAAAAAAATCTTGTCTTTTAAATACTATAAATAAATATATTAGACCTAAATAAGAAATAATACATTAATAAAATTTCATTTTTAAAATAAATCTATACAATTTATGTTATACAGAGTACACGATGAATCCGATTGACAGTATGATCATTATATATGAATGAATCATTTCTATTGACAAATTAATTTCGTTATGATCTTTAATATAATTAAAAAAATAATTATTATTTTGAAATACTAAGGAAATTAACTAAAAAAGTAGATAAAATGATGATAAAATCCAAAAAAAATATGAATTAGGAAGTCACATATTCCAGATATATGTGTACATTCTGACACCAGGTATTCTTCCAATTCATTTATAATAAAAATATATTTTATAGCATGAATTAAAGTGTTTATGAATTTCAATGTATTTCTAGAAGAATTTAAATAAAAAAATATTAATATATATTTTAAATTCAAAACTAATTATCTTCAAGAATACATCTTTAGGAATGTTAGTTGTTGGGGTTATAATATATATCTAGTATGATTACAAACTTAATAACCATAGTATTTACCATTTATTTGATTTTTCAAATGAAAAAACATTAATATAGATTTTTTATTTGTTCTGATTTGGATTTAGAGATTGAATTGATAATATATATACCCTAATACTAATAAACTTCTAAGAAAGGAATTTCTCATTGAGAACATAGATAGTCCTTATTCCATGATTTTCTTGATATTTAAACACCTCTCCTCCATAAAAAAATTCAAAATAAAACATAATAGAAAATATAAAACTTTATGTTTAGTTATCAAACATTGGTGTAGTGTTTATCAAATAAAAAAACCTCATCACATGTAGACTTTTAATTGGGTATCCATGAAGATATTCTAGATAATTAATATTTAGAGTATCTAAATAGACCACAATGAGTACCCAATGTTTCCTAAAAACACATAAAGGAAAAAGTAATGAAAAAAATAAAAATATATTTTATATGATTAAATTGTAGGGGTTTTACACTACATTATTGATATTAATAAAAGTATGTCATTCATAAGTTTTATTTTAAATCTTTTGGCTAGTTTCCCAACTATTTCATCCATTTTTTATTTCATTTCCCTTTATGTATATGTGGCATGAGGAAAATTGATTCCATATTTATGTTCATGTGTTAATACGTTCAATTGGTATTCATATATATGCCTACAAAAACATAAAATTTATTTATTCATAATTAACAAAGTATATCATCTATTTGAAAAAAATCATGAAAACACACCTCATGTATACATTTACAAATGAGACTATTATCTATTAATACTTTATTATTTTATTTACATTATCAATAGAAATGTAGTTTGTAGGTGTCCCTCTGTAGATTTTCTATTTCAGATCATTTATGTGCTTACTACCGCATTATAACAATATATATGCATGAACCTTTAGTGTTAGTAAATGTGAATATCGAAAAGTTTGGCTAAAGGTTATTTTTGAAGATATTTTCAATCATTTGGTTGATATTTATGATGTTTTGATTATACCTTTTATTTTAACCCCACCACATTTTCCATTTGTAATAGCATTCATCAGTTTAGTCCCATTTATTTAATATTTAATGTTTTAGCATTAGAAATATGTTGGAAATGAATACCTCATTGTCATTATTTTTAAAAATATTGTATGGACATTATATGAATGATTTAATATCTTTATTTTGTATATTAATATCTTTTTCATCAAGGGGAATTGGTAACTCGATGCTTGGATATTGAGCTAAGGTAATTCCCCTCTCGAATGAATAGTTAGAAGTCATATGTTGTGTGGAAAATAATTTGAAAAATTAAACAAAAAATCTCGCACAATAAGGAGATGTGTGGGATTTGATAGGTATATATCACAATTATATTCAATGTTTACATTATTAGTATAATAAAGGTATTTGGTTATATATGATTGAAAATTCAGTGGAACAATTATGAGAATATTTATAACCTTATATATGGTTTCCTATTGAGTAGAATGGCTCAACTAAATGTTTGTGGGAGGAGTGGGATAAGATCATCATGCCATTTTTATTCTTTAGTTGTTTCTTCCTATTGCTTACCCCATAAAATTTTCGTAAAAATCAGACTATCAAGGAAATTTTTCTTCTGGGGAATGTATTCTTACATCCAAATATTTCATTTCATTATATTTTACCCCTTATTAATTTATTCTTTGAAAATATGTTCACGGTGTCAACCCAAATCCCACATGCCTTACACGACCATACATGGCCATTTCAAGGCCATAAATAGTATTTTTTTCATTTGGTACAAGTGATCTTGATTCAAATGTATAATATATATTGAAGATATAGAAAAATATGTAACCATTCCTATATAATTTGAATTTAATGATTTTTTTTATTATGTCATACTTACACATGCTTCCCATACTTTTGTGTGTTTTCATCTATTAGTATGAAATATTTATTTACACATTCCTCCTTCCACAAAACATGACATTGGATGGCAGTGGATTCAGATTTGGATTCATTAATATTTATATAAATAGTGGAAGATAATCATGTTTTTGTTCCATATCACATAAACCTATTGTTATATATTTAATATTTGTACCAATATATTTTGAAGTGAAATGTTCCCTATGCATTCATTACGGTAAAGGAATATTGGGTTTTCTGAACATTCATTTTTTTCAAAATAGAGTTTCCATTTCTTAAATTATAAATTCTCAATCAATGTGATTAATAAAAATATTTTCAGACAATGTATTACCATCCATAATGTACATTATGAGATATCTCCCCATGTTGGATAATAAATGCATCTCACATTGGATAGAGTATTAGGTGTGAAAAAATATGCAGTGGCTGTGATTTTATTTTCTGTTATGTATCATTAAAATGAATTTTCATTAGAATTGTGTTAAATCCTCAGTGATCCTTTCCAACAAGCAACAATACCAATATTTTGTGGTTGTCATATAATATAAATTCACTCTTCATGTGATTATGAAGAGTATGTAAAAGTTTCATTCTTTTTTTATAAAATATATAAAGGACATCATAATGATACATTATTCTCTTCCCAAATATGTGTCTTAGCATAGTTTCAACGTGGTTTCATTAGTCTACATAAATCAGCACATATTGTCATGTGATGATCCTAATGAAACTGTTGAACATTGCATTTTTTGGGTTAACAGGCTGGCCACACAAATCTTATATGACCTTGAATCTGATGTCTATCATTTTTTCCATAATAATGTTTTCTAGAACCTTCATGCTATAATGATCATATTTGTTTTACACCATCCATTATGAATCGTATACCATTTTTCTTAGGTTCAATGTCATCAATATATTGTTCCTAAGGATTGGAATCATTAGTATGTGCCTAAGGTCATTATTCGTCTAAACTAGGTGAAATACAAGGATGATAACCCAATTTTTCCTATATATTTGTAACATAGGCATGTAAATATGGTCATTGTTCCTCTACACTAGTGGTATCATCCCTATTGTTCCATGATATTCAGGAAATTAGTATGTGTCGAAGTAATTATCTTTATAAGTGTTTCAATATTTAATTTATATTTCATAAATATAGCTGTGAAAAGACAATAACATGAGGGGGGATAAAGTATATAATAAAAAATATTACTTTATTGTTGAAACATCTATTTTTTACATGATGAAGGGATTTTACCCCTCTAACAAATAACCAAATCACATCATCATAAACTCCCCTAGAATAATACATCTCATCTTCATTGTGACCATTGCAAAATGGTTGTGATGGAACAATAAAAGTGTCATCCTTTGATGATTTTCAATCTTACCCATCAACGGTTTTCATCTATAATTGAAAAATTGACCACTTTCAGATTATGGTATCTGTAACATAAAATAATTTTACTACTCGTGATCGCATTATAATGGTTTCATATCTTTACCCTTTCTTACTGAAATCAACTTTCACGAGTCCTAATTCCTATATTTTAAAAACACTCATATTGTCATCCATTTTCATTAAAAAATCATCACCTAAGAAAATTGTAAAATCCAAAACCCAATTTTTTTTGAAAATAAAAAAGTATAACATATTCACATAAATTTTATTTCTAAACTTCGTACCCAAAACATGTATCTCTTCATCCACAAGTGTAACTCCTCTATTTTTTCTAGTACTATCTTCATAATTTAAATTTTTATTTAATGTATAAACATTAATTATATAAATGTTTTAATATTATACATACAAACATGGTCTTTATTCTAGACCTCGAAGTAATTCTTAAATTCAATATATGATTTCATATAACTCCTTAAAAATATGTTCCCAAAACCAACTTATAAATAGTTGATTGTGTGTATTTGATAACAATCTTCCAATCCATGATTGATTTAAATGCCTAAGAATTTATTTGTGGGATTAAATATATGTTTTAAACAAAAAATGTTATAAAAACATAAAGGGGGCCATAACCTGATCATAAATATTGATGGTGACAATGTATATTCCAAAACATACGTCACCCACAAGCTCCCCAGTGTGATGAGATTTGTGTAGAATAATTCCTTCCACACTAGAAAAGTAGTCAGTATAGAATTTAATGTCTTCCTCTATAATATATCACTATGGATAAAACACTTTGGCCTCATTATTTTTAACATACACATTCTAAATCATTATATACCATTCAATGGGGCATATCCATTTATAATGTATAGGACCACATAGTCAAATATCTCTCCCCATGTGATCCATTAAATGAACCATCATATCAATGAATTATGGTGGGAAAATAATTTCTAAGTCACATAATGTGACATAAATTTAAATTTACATAGTCTTAAATTTCACTATTTGTATAAAAGTTTTGTATATATATTGAAAAAGATACATATATTGGTTAATGTATGATGAACATTCTTTGGAAACATGAATTGTAATGATACACTCATCAGATCTTGCATAAAAACATGATAAACATGTGATTTAGACACTTTAACATTAAATCATTCATTTTTATGATATTTTGGACATTTGATAAATTCCATAATGGGACCATTAAATAATTCATGTTGTTTTGAAACTAATATCTCTCATGTTTGGAAATAGTGTAAGCTTATGGAAGAAGAAAAGTCCATTTTTCAAAATACAATGACGCAATCTCTTCAATTATTCCCTTGTTAATTATGTCCAACATAACATTAATTTCATCATTTTGTGCTGGGATCAGTTAGTAACGTTCCAATGATTATATCACATACCTCTTTTTGAACATGAATTTCATCAACAAAATGATGGCTGTATTGAAAATTTAAGTATGGTAATTTATAAAAAATAACACTATTTCAAATTGGTTTTTAGAAGGTTTGTAAAAAATATATTTTCCTAATGTAGTTTTATATATATTTTAATTTATCAAACATTTTATAACATTATAGAGAATATGGTGTACTAAATTTCTTTGAACTCTAATTGAATTATTTTGTCTAAGATCGGTACTTCTATCGTTATAGTAGAATTATGTATTTTACTAGAAACATAGTATTCGATGAATGTTTCAACTTAATAGATTGTATACCGTATTCACAAATAGAACACCCTTGAGATTCATTAATTCTATATCCTAAAAATTTTCTATATGTTGGAATGTCATTTATCATCCTAATAAATATGGCTCTTAATGTGATATTTTTATTTCAATGAAAATCAGACAATGTAACACATTTTTCCCACAATAATTTCAATTATTAGATCGATGTAGACATGTTAACATCAATATCATTACCAAGTTGTTTTGGTCTTTATATAAACATGTATAACATATTGTATTTTTTCATGCATAAACACAGTGGAAATTAATAATTTAACAATGTAACTGGCAATGTATTGTGTGTGATGCTTTGAAAACCTAACTCTATATATAGAAAGCGCAAGATGACGATATCTCAGATCATTTCCAAATTTTGGACACTCATGATCATTTCTATTCCAATGAGGAGAGTATTTTTTGTGATGTTGTTTCCCATCATTTTTTCGTCTATTTTTGTTCCATGGGAATTGCATTGAAGTATCCTCACTTACATATAAAAACCTCAACCATGGAATGATTTGAAAGTACCACACAAATTACATAGGACATGATTCCCCTTTTATGTATCAAAAAGTATAAAACTTTTTTCATTATTCAATTCATTTGTGGTCCTTGAAAAACAGTATTCTATCATTTGGATAATCATGTATTCTTTTAGTGATCATAACCATGGAAAATAGAATTAATTTAGTATCATTTAATTGTCTAGGGATCTCATTATCTTTTGGTAGATCATAATTCAAGAGTGAATGTAGTTCAGTAAAAATAATTTTACTACATTCATTGAGATAATTTAAATTATATGGCTTCAGTATAGTTGGAAATAGTGTATATTTAGTACAACTAGCATACAATGGTGTTTTGCATTACAATTTATCTTCTAAAATGTTTTGGAAAATCACGATGTTCCTCTTCAACTATAGTTATAATTTTCTCAATATGATCTTCATCACCATTCACACCTGTAATCACATCCTTGATATTGAATTATTAAATTTCCACATATTTATTCCTATTAGATGATCTACAAAACAATGTATTATATCATTCACTAGATATATTAAATTTTCCAAAGAATTATTCAAAAATATATCACATCGTTCAATCCCATGATATATTAAGTGTTCATACAACACATCTAGACTAATTAGTCATGAAAAAATTGCATAAAAGGGGACATGTTTTGAGAAGGGCCATATTCATTACATTTTTTAAACATGATGAACTCTCTCACCCCCTCATTATACTATTTTATCATATTATTGGCACCCATTCGTTCTCTATTCATATCCATCTAATTTGATTCAACAATATTATTATTTAAATAAATATATATAAAAAAAAAATCATTCATATAAGGGGAACACAACACATGAATGTTTCAAATAATTTCATTATTCATTGAAGGAAATGAATACTTGAATTAAATAAAATAATTACTCCACTGGTTGTAGGTGTTATATTATGAATTCATCCACAATGTTCACCAGTACCTAGTATCAGATGGCTACTTTTCATAATTGATCAAGGAAAATTGGTTCATGTCCTAAAAGGATGGTGGATGAGTCTAAGGAGAAAAACTACAATAACAATTATACAAGAGAAGAAGTTGAAGATGATGATAGTTATTACTGCATTTCTGTTTCCTATGACTTATCCATTTAGAAGATAACATGAAATTACAGAGAATATATAGTTTTTCTAGACTACCCAAATTAAAACTGGGAATGTTATATTGGATGAAAATTGGGGTTAGGATCTATTGTGGGGTTAAAAATAAATTCACCATTTACAGGAGTGAGGTAATGATGTACCAATCGGTTATATGGAGATAGTGAAAATACCTTATCATGGTGCCACTATAAATCTAAAATATGAAGGAGATGTGATTATTTCTATTTATAAGGTCTTTAAAAGATAATATGATTTTATAAATATATATAGAACCCTTTATGTGTAAACCATGGTCTACTGATGCAATTATAAAAAAGAATTGAATATGTTCCCCTATAGATACATTTTTGAAAATGAAATCCTAAAAAACAAAGATAATTATGAAACTCATTCAACAATAATTTAAAATAATACACCAAACATGTATTAATTATTATTTATAATATAATTTATTTCATATAATAAAATAACTCTTAATTATAACAATCAATTTGTGGAAAAAATATTTATCGTATTACAAAATTATAATAATATAAAATTATAATTAGTAGATATAAAATTTTTTAAGCAATAAAAATATTAAAATATTGATAAATTTTTTAAAGTATACATGTATAAAAGTATAAATTCATTTTTTATATATTTTCATATCAGTATATAAAATTATAGATGTATATATTAGTATATAATTATATATTTTCTAGAAATATGCATTATTTGTTAATGTATTTTATAACAACCCACACTTTACATACATTGTTAATACTTCAAAATTGAAGCACACTTATTACAACATATGACAAAACCACAAAGGACCGTATAGGTATAGTGTCTTTAGAAACTGGGAAACATAAACAACTGGTTTATAATTCTTCTACAGTGTCTCCCATTTATTACATCATATCTAGGGTCCCTTTTAGCATATTCTACTTAATATCCATCTTCCTGACCTGGGGAAAAGAAAACACAAAAAGGGTGAGCTCAAATGCTCAGCAAGGGCAAATAAAGGAAATAAAAATCATATCATATCTTTATCAAAACCTGCAAAAGAGATCATAATATCTTAACATGGAATAAATCATAGAAGTGAAAATGAGATCCCCATAATCATAACATAAAACTTGAAACTTTGTGGCATGCACACATAATCATGGAAATCATTTCTTGTTAGTCATGACTCATTGCCAAGACTATCTTAGTGGACAAAGTCCCTTTCTGAACCGAGTTCACTCCTCGTTTCAGTCCTGTATCACTGAACCGAAATAACCATCCGTTCCAGCCATGTCTATCTCATGAGATATAAAATAATTACCCAATGCATTGGAGGGAGATATAGGTCCCACCCATCTTATAGTGAATCCTTTCTTATGTGTGCCACATAATCATAAAACATACATCATCGCATAACACATATAACAAAAATGGGATTCTTGAAACATCATGACATCATAAATCAATTCATATAAGATAAAGGCATTCATAAACATAATTCCATCACAAAATAGTCAAACCAATGTAAAAATATGGATAGAAACAGAACCCTTTATTATCTTAGATGGAAAATAATTTTGATAAAACACTTGAATTGAGTTCTTGAGGAAAATATCCTTTCTTCTTCAAAAACATTTTTCCTTTCATAACATGTCATACAACTTTAAAATAAAAGAAGTTGATTAAAAATAAACTTGAAAACTTGTAAAGGAAGCTTCTTTGAAGTAATGTTTTAAAAATCCATTCATGCCGTATAAGTTAAAAAAACATTCTTCGTACTTTTGTCGGAAAAGTCAAAAAGTACCTCGTACGGAAAAACGACAAAAGATTCCTTTCATATTCTTTACTAAAAACTCACCTAAGGGTAAAATTGGATTTAAACTATTTCAAGTGGATGGAAACAATATTACATATTGAGGGAACATGGATGTGGATGATAAAATACACCCCAGTAAATACTTACGAATAAACAATCTCGGATAAAAATGAGATTGTGATATTTCCCTTACCTTAGGTCCAATTTGCTTTGTTCGTGTCCAAAGCTCCTGTATAATGGTTTAAATAATGTTATTGACTTATTCCAGAATCATACATATTTATATGAGATCATATATGGTCATATTATTAACTTCTTGTTAGTAATATTTCATTGTTACTTGTTACTCGGGTCTTTATAACTTTTTGTTCTTATGCGTGTTTTGTTGAATAAATTCTTATTCTTATCTTTAGGTTATAGATAATTCATTTCCAGAATGGTATTAGTGTAGTATATACCATATTCATTCATTCAATTCATTTATATAATCATTATGAAATGAAGATCATGTAGAACGAATCGCATCACATCGTGGAGACGGTATTCCGTACGTACGCACGAGTGATGATATCGTTCCTATGATCGTGGAATTGTATTGGAGTATATATATATATTATTTCAGTATCAATATTACTTAATAATAATCATATATAGTTACTCATTATACCATTATACCAATCCTTGTAAGGTGATGGTGGAAAATAGATTACACCACGGCGTGGAGACGGTATTCCGTTCGTACGCACGCGCGGTGATTTCATTTTTCCGTAGGATGGATAGAAGGTGAATTCGGGTTGTTTCATATTTATAATAACATATCAGTATGTAAGTAATACTGATGTTATTACTTTATCATGAAACAACTAAAGAAGAAGAAGTTGAAGAAGAATGAAATTGAAAAGATCGGTAATGGATATTACCTCTTCTTTGGAACGCCTCTTTGAATCCTCCACTTAAGGAACTAAGATTGGTCTTTGGAGAAGACCAGGACCTCTAGGATTATTCTAGGGATGTGGAGAGGAGAAAATGGCAGGGGTTGGCCGAGCTTGAGGGCTCAAATTGGTGTGAGGAGGAGGGGGAGGAGGTGCCCTTTTATAAGGGAGGAGAGGGGCACCTTAGGAATATCTCAAAATATTATTTTATATTAAAGTCAAAATCGGTTTATAATGGTTCCAAAGGGTCTTATTTCGAAGCTAAAGTGGGGATGGGTCGAAATCCTATCAACAAATAGGATTTAGACAAGTTTAGGGTATTATTTTAACCTTATCAATTAGATTTAACTCTAAGTTAATTAATTTAACTTTTACCGTGTCTTTTTGTTTTCTTTCACTATATGGTTAATACTCTTACTATAACATGCCAAACGAACCCCAAATTGTTTATTATTAATATATATATCCTTATCTAAGTCATTTGGCCTAACCTTAGATTTTTAGGAATAAAATAACAATTAATAATATAATATTTGATTTAAAAACTATTTTGTGTCAATTTTGACACTATTTGATATATGATTTTTGTGAAAGTCATAACAGAATTATATGTTCTAAACAAGTTGATTAAATCAACAATAATATATCATAGTAACCTAGAAAATTAGTGTAATTCATAAAAAGTCTCAAATTACATTTATTTTGGTATTTATATTATCAATTTTGTCAATATTTCATTAATAAGACAATTACTGCATCATCTTTGTGTCATAAATAAATTAAATTATTTGATGTCTAAAAATTACAAATAAAATACCATCATGTAGGAAATCTTTTTAGCTTTCTAATGAATATTTACAATCGAATTTATATTATGTATAACCCTATATTAAAAATGATTTACTTATTAAACATTGATTTTAACTATTTTAACCCTTCTTTAAATAAATTAATAATAAATGTCCTAATCTAATCCAAGTGGGCCTAAATGGTCATATTTTATTCCTAAGTTTTTTTTTTGGTCGAATTACACTTGTCCAATAGAATTAGGACATGTGTTAGGGTAATATTAATATCATATTTACCCTTAGTTACCCTATTTACTATTAACCGCGGTAAAAATAGTAAAAAGTTACTATTCACCAAAAAATTATTTTCATCTCATTGAACCACATTTTAGTCCTTGATATTAACCGTGTCTCTCGGATTTTCGAAATTCCATTCACAGAAGCGGTAAAATTATGTTTTATGCAAAATTCAGTTTTTAACCTACCACTTAGTGGTTTCACTATTCATCAAAAATTGAAAGTTTTCAGAAAAATACCAAAATTTCACCCTAGGCTAATTTCGATATTCTGAGTCCAAAAATGAAGTCCATTTTGAAAAATAAAATTTATAAAATTTCAAAAAGTGGTTATTACTATTCATAACGGCTAGTTTTAATAGCATATTGTTGTTTAGTGAAACTCGGTATTGCGTACGACGCAAGCTATCGAGGAAGGTCGCGATTGCGTGTAAAGCAAGCCAAGCAAGTGTTGTGTAGAAAAAGATTCCTTTGATTATTTATATAACATAAAAGTCTCGGGTGTTACATTCTACCCCCCTTAAAAAGAATTTCGCCCTCGAAATTCGTCACTTTGTAACAAACAAATGAGGATACTTCTCCCTCATCATATCCTCAAGCTCCCATGTAGCTTCTTCAAGTTGGTGGTTCCTCCATAAAACTTTCACCAAGCGAGTGGTCTTGTTTCGTAGGACTTTTTCGCTACGATCCAGAATATCTATCGGCTGTTCTTCATAAGAAAGATCTTGCTCCAGCTGTACAACTTCTGAGCTGAGTACATGTGAAGGATCTGGTATGTACTTTCTCAGGAGAGATACATGGAACACATCGTGAACTTGAGAGAGATTCGGTGGAAGCGCCAATCGGTAAGCTACCTTCCCAACACGATCCAGTATTTCAAAAGGACCGATATATCTAGGGCTCAACTTCCCCTTCTTTCCAAATCTCATAACCCTCTTCCAGGGAGATATTCGTAAGAACACTTTATCGCCTACTTCAAACTCTAGGTCTTTTCTTCGGTTGTCGGCATAACTTTTCTGTCGACTCTGAGCTGCTCTTATGTGTTGTTGAATAGATCTAACCTTTTCTGCCATTTCATCAACGAGATCAGGTCCTACTAGCTTTCTTTCCCCAACTTCATCCCAGCAAGTTGGTGTCCTGCATTTCTTTCCATAGAGAGCTTCATAAGGAGCCATCTGAATACTGGAGTGAAAGCTATTATTATAAGAAAATTCCACCAAAGGTAGGTGTTGATCCCAACCTCCTTTGAAATCCATAGAGCAAGCTCTCAACATATCTTCTAGGGTTTGAATTGTTCTCTCAGACTGACCGTCTGTCTGGGGATGATAAGCAGTGCTGAAACACAACTCTGTATCCAGAGTATGCTGAAGACTTCGCCAGAACTTCGAGGTAAATCTCGGATCTCGATCAGATATAATAGAAAGTGGTACTCCATGAAATCTTACCACTTCCTTTACATATATCCTGGCAAGCTGATCTAGAGAGAAATCCTCTCTAATAGGAATGAAGTGTGCAGACTTTGTAAGACGATCAACTATGACCCAGATAGCATTATTGCCTTTGGATGTTTTAGGAAGTCCTGTGACAAAGTCCATAGTGATGTTTTCCCATTTCCATTCGGGTATGGGTAATGGTTGTAACATCCCCTTAGACTTCTGTCCCTCAGCTTTAACTTGTTGACAAACCAAGCATCGAGAGACATATTCAGCAACATCTCTTTTCATGCCATCCCACCAGAAGTACTCTTTCAGGTCCCTATACATCTTCGTGCTTCCAGGATGAATAGAGAATGAAGAACTATGAGCCTCATCCAGCAGCTCTTTCTTTAATTCGGGGATGGGAGGAACGCAAACCCGATTCCTGAACTTTATTATCCCATCACAATCAAGGTTGAATTCAGGAACATTTCTCACCTTCTTTTGTAACTCGACATCTTCTTTCTGTGCCTCTTTAATCTTCACATGTATAGATGGTTGAACATTCATTTGAGAAAGATAAGATTTTTCCCCTTCCATTATAATTCCAAGATCCATCCTTTGTAAATCCATAAATATTGGATCTTTTGTGATCCTCATCATGGATAAACTAGCATGGTCTTGTCGACTTAATGCATCTGCCACCTTGTTTGCTTTCCCAGGGTGGTAATGGATTGAGCAGTCATAATCCTTAATCAGCTCCAACCATCTTCTTTGGCGCATATTCAGCTCCTTTTGTGTGAAAATATACTTTAAACTTTTATGATCAGTATAAATATCACACCTTTCACCATAAAGGTAATGCCTCCAAATCTTTAATGCAAAGATTACCGCAGCCAACTCCAAATCATGTGTTGGGTAATTTTGCTCATGGATTTTCAACTGTCGTGAGGCATAAGCTATCACCATATCAGTTTGCATAAGAACACACCCCAATCCCTTCTTGGATGCATCACTGTAGATCACAAACCTTTCTCCACTACAAGGCAGTGTGAGCACAGGTGCACTGGATAACCTTCTTTTCAACTCCTTGAAATTCTCTTCACATTCCTCTGTCCAGACAAACTTAACTCCTTTCCGAGTCAACTTGGTGAGTGGATTAGATAATCGTGAAAAATCTTTTACAAAACGTCGATAATAACCAGCCAAACCAAGAAAACTTCGGATCTCAGTTACTGTTGTTGGTCTTGACCATCTTTCGATAACCTCTGTTTTTGCTGGATCCACATATATCCCCTCTTTTGAGATTATATGACCCAAAAATGCAACTTTTTGAAGCCAAAATTCACACTTGGTAAATTTGGCATAAAGCTTCTCCTTTCTCAGGGTCTTCAATATAATTCTCAAGTGATCTTCATGCTCTTCCTTGCTCTTTGAATAGACAAGAATATCGTCTATAAAGACTACCACAAATTGATCAAGATAGTCTCTAAAGACTCTATTCATTAGATCCATGAAGATAGCAGGGGCATTAGTAAGACCAAATGACATCACTATAAATTCATAGTGTCCATACCTTGTACGGAAAGTCGTCTTTGGTATATCCTCCCTTTTGACCCTTAATTGATGATACCCTGAACGAAGATCAATCTTGGAAAAGTATTGAGCTCCGCGTAGTTGGTCAAATAAGTCATCAATGCGTGGGAGAGGATATTTGTTCTTGATAGTTATCTTGTTAAGTTCTCGATAATCAATGCAGAGTCTCATTGATCCATCTTTCTTCTTAACAAATAGAACAGGTGCTCCCCAAGGTGACGCACTAGGGCGTATGAATCCCTTATCAAGATTCTCTTGGAGTTGCTTCTTCAATTCCAGCAACTCAATTGGGGCCATTCTATAAGGTGTCTTTGAAATAGGCAAAGCACCCGGTACGAGTTCTATTGAAAACTCAACTTCACGATTTGGTGGAAGACCCAGCAATTCCTCCGGAAAGACATCATCAAAATCCCGTACAATGGGAATATTCTTAATCGTGAGTTTCTCACCAACCATTTGAGAAAAATAACCTTCATTTAGTGGAATCAATACCCATAAGATGGAAGAAATTTCCACTGGAAGGTTATGTTCATCCTTGCATTGGTATACGATCGTAGATTGATCTGGAATATGAAATGTGACTTCCCTTCTTTGGCAATTGATATGAGCTCCATGTAGAGAAAGCCAATCCATGCCAAGAATCACATCAAATTCCACTAAAGGAAGGATCACAAGATTTCCAGGAAGCACTTTCCCACAAACTTCGATCGGAGAAGAATTATAAACTTCTGATGCGATTGATGTGCCATTAGGTGTTGTCACAGCTAACTCAACATCTAATTGTTGAGGTAATACGGTGATACCCTTAGAAATTTTTTCAGAAATAAAAGAGTGGGTGGATCCAGAATCAAATAAAACATTTGCTACTATAGAGTGGATGGTAAGTGTACCTTTCACCACATCGTTATCGTACTCCACATCGCTGATAGAAATTGCATGTGACTTTCCTTTGTCTTTAGCCTTAAGAGTTTGTTGACGTCGACCATCATCATCAACCCTTGGATTTGGGCATTGATTGGCATAATGCCCCATCTCCTTGCACTTGAAACATTGAAGTGTTGTAGGTTCATTCTGTGTATCCCTTCCTTTGTTTGCGTCATTAGACATCTTCTTCCCATTATCACGACATTCAAATGCCCGATGACCTTCCTTTCCACATTTAAAACATTTACTTGTCCCTTTAAGACAACTCCCTCCATGTTTCTTTCCACACTTTGAGCATAAGGAAAAGTTCATCTTCTTTTCCGTGTGCTCTTTAGATTTTTCTTTGAATTCCATCTTCCTCTTCTTATCAAACCCATGTGACTGATGGGTTACTCCAATGTCCATCTCGACTTTGAGAGCACATCGAACGATTTCCTCGTAGCTATTGAAGTCCCTTATGGCTAACGCCCTTCGAAGACTTGGTTTTAAGCCACTAAAGAATCGATCGATCTTACTCTCAGGTTGGATAATAATACCAGAAGCGTACCTTGCAAGTCTTGTAAAATTTGCTTCATAGGTACTAACAGATTCATCATCCCTTTGCTTCAGTTCAAGGAACTCTTTCTCCATCTTTGTTCGGAGAATACGAGGGAAGTACTTATTGAAAAATAAGTTCTTGAACTCGTCCCATTCCATAGACTCAATTTCATCCCTTTGCCTCGTATTCTTAACAAGATTCCACCATTGATCAGCATCTCCTTCCAAACGATACACTGCTAGGATGACTTTATCATGTTCAGAACATTGAAGAACTGAAAATATCTTTTCAGTAGTACTAATCCATTGTTCAGCAACTAATGGATCAGTAGACCCGCTGAAAGAAGGTGGACGCTGCCTCATGAAGGATTCAACAGAATGTTGCTCCCTCCTTTGCTCGTTTGGAAATCCTGCATGATTCATAGCTTGAGAAAGTTGTGTGAGCATGGCTACAAGATTTTGCATTCCAGCTCCCATATCGTTTGGTTGCTCAGGGGGACAATCATTGCATTGCCCATCGCATTCCGCATTAACACGGTTCCTTCGGGTTCTAGCCATTGACTAAAACCAAGAAGAATAGTGTGAGCAACACTAATTATAATAGGGAACCACATAATTCAAGAATAAAATTTTCATGCTTATGGTCTTATCCTAGGTTATTCAAGGCCATTTCTAAAACACTAAGATTGTGTACTATGCTTAGACTTATCCTTAGGGTTCTTACTAAGGCTTTCACATCCTAGTTTCCAAAGGTTGACTATACCTTTCCTCTGATACCAACTATAACAACCCACACTTTACATACATTGTTAATACTTCAAAATTGAAGCACACTTATTACAACATATGACAAAACCACAAAGGACCGTATAGGTATAGTGTCTTTAGAAACTGGGAAACATAAACAACTGGTTCATAAATCTTCTACAGTGTCTCCCATTTATTACATCATATCTAGGGTCCCTTTTAGAATATTCTACTTAATATCCATCTTCCTGACCTGGGGAAAAGAAAACACAAAAAGGGTGAGCTCAAATGCTCAGCAAGGGCAAATAAAGGAAATAAAAATCATATCATATCTTTATCAAAACCTGCAAAAGAGATCATAATATCTTAACATGGAATAAATCATAGAAGTGAAAATGAGATCCCCATAATCATAACATAAAACTTGAAACTTTGTGGCATGCACACATAATCATGGAAATCATTTCTTGTTAGTCATGACTCATTTCCAAGACTATCTTAGTGGACAAAGTCCCTTTCTGAACCGAGTTCACTCCTCGTTTCAGTCCTGTATCACTGAACCGAAATAACCTTCCGTTCCAGCCATGTCTATCTCATGAGATATAAAATCATTACCCAATGCATTGGAGGGAGATATAGGTCCCACCCATCTTATAGTGAATCCTTTCTTATGTGTTCCACATAATCATAAAACATACATCATCGCATAACACATATAACAAAAATGGGATTCTTGAAACATCATGACATCATAAATCAATTCATATAAGATAAAGGCATTCATAAACATAATTCCATCACAACATAGTCAAACCAATGTAAAAATATGGATAGAAACAGAACCCTTTATTATCTTAGATGGAAAATAATTTTGATAAAACACTTGAATTGAGTTCTTGAGGAAAATATCCTTTCTTCTTCAAAAACATTTTTCCTTTCATAACATGTCATACAACTTTAAAATAAAATAAGTTGATTAAAAATAAACTTGAAAACTTGTAAAGGAAGCTTCTTTGAAGTAATGTTTTAAAAATCCATTCATGCCGTATAAGTTAAAAAAAACATTCTTCGTACTTTTGTCGGAAAAGTCAAAAAGTACCTCGTACGGAAAAACGACAAAAGATTCCTTTCATATTCTTTACTAAAAACTCACCTAAGGGTAAAATTGGATTTAAACTATTTCAAGTGGATGGAAACAATATTACATATTGAGGGAACATGGATGTGGATGATAAAATACACCCCAGTAAATACTTACGAATAAACAATCTCGGATAAAAATGAGATTGTGATATTTCCCTTACCTTAGATCCAATTTGCTTTGTTCGTGTCCGAAGCTCATGTATAATGGTTTAAATAATGTTATTGACTTATTCCAGAATCATACATATTGATATGAGATCATATATGGTCATATTATTAACTTCTTGTTAGTAATATTTCATTGTTACTTGTTACTCGGGTCTTTATAACTTTTTGTTCTTATGCGTGTTTTGTTGAATAAATTCTTATTCTTATCTTTAGGTTATAGATAATTCATTTCCAGAATGGTATTAGTGTAGTATATACCATATTAATTCATTCAATTCATTTATATAATCATTATGAAATGAAGATCATGTAGAACGAATCGCATCACATCGTGGAGACGGTATTCCGTACGTACGCACGAGTGATGATATCGTTCCTATGATCGTGGAATTGTATTGGAGTATATATATATATTATTTCAGTATCAATATTACTTAATAATAATCATATATAGTTACTCATTACACCATTATACCCATCCTTGTAAGGTGATGGTGGAAAATAGA
Source organism: Viscum album (assembly GCA_963277665.1). Lineage (NCBI taxonomy): Eukaryota > Viridiplantae > Streptophyta > Magnoliopsida > Santalales > Viscaceae > Viscum > Viscum album. The sequence goes on along the minus strand of OY728126.1, from coordinate 792,293,601 downwards.
TTACACCACGGCGTGGAGACGGTATTCCGTTCGTACGCACGCGCGGTGATTTCATTTTTCCGTAGGATGGATAGAAGGTGAATTAGGGTTGTTTCATATTTATAATAACATATCAGTATGTAAGTAATACTGATGTTATTACTTTATCATGAAACAACTAAAGAAGAAGAAGTTGAAGAAGAAAGAAATTGAAAAGATCGGTAATGGATATTACCTCTTCTTTGGAACACCTCTTTGAATCCTCCACTTAAGGAACTAAGATTGGTCTTTGGAGAAGACCAGGACCTCTAGGATTATTCTAGGGAAGTGGAGAGGAGAAAATGGCAGGGGTTGGCCGAGCTTGAGTGCTCAAATTGGTGTGAGGAGGAGGGGGAGGAGGTGCCCTTTTATAAGGGAGGAGAGGGGCACCTTAGGAATATCTCAAAATATTATTTTATATTAAAGTCAAAATCGGTTTATAATGGTTCCAAAGGGTCTTATTTCGAAGCTAAAGTGGGGATGGGTCGAAATCCTATCAACCAATAGGATTTAGACAAGTTTAGGGTATTATTTTAACCTTATCAATTAGATTTAACTCTAAGTTAATTAATTTAACTTTTACCGTGTCTTTTTGTTTTCTTTCACTATATGGTTAATAGTCTTACTATAACATGCCAAACGAACCCCAAATTGTTTATTATTAATATATATATCCTTATCTAAGTCATTTTGCCGAACCTTAGATTTTTAGGAATAAAATAACAATTAATAATATAATATTTGATTTAAAAACTATTTTGTGCCAATTTTGACACTATTTGATATATGATTTTTGTGAAAGTCATAACAGAATTATATGTTCGAACCAAGTTGATTAAATCAACAATAATATATCATAGTAACCTAGAAAATTAGTTTAATTCATAAAAAGTCTCAAATTACATTTATTTTGGTATTTATATTATCAATTTTGTCAATATTTCATTAATAAGATAATTACTGCATCATCTTTGTGTCATAAATAAATTAAATTATTTGATGTCTAAAAATTACAAATAAAATACCATCATGTAGGAAATCGTTTTAGCTTTCTAATGAATATTTACAATCGAATTTATCTTATGTATAACCCTATATTAAAAATGATTTACTTATTAAACTTTGATTTTAACTATTTTAACCCTTCTTTAAATAAATTAATAATAAATGTCCTAATCTAATCCAAGTGGGCCTAAATGGTCATATTTTATTCCTAAGTTTGTTTTTGGTCGAATTACACTTGTCCAATAGAATTAGGACATGTGTTAGGGTAATATTAATATCATATTTACCCTTAGTTACCCTATTTACTATTAACCGCGGTAAAAATAGTAAAAAGTTACTATTCACCAAAAAATTATTTTCATCTCATTGAACCACATTTTAGTCCTTGATATTAACCGTGTCTCTCGGATTTTCGAAATTCCATTCACAGAAGCGGTAAAATTATGTTTTATGCAAAATTCAGTTTTTAACCTACCACTTAGTGGTTTCACTATTCATCAAAAATTGAAAGTTTTCAGAAAAATACCAAAATTTCACCCTAGGCTAATTTCGATATTCTGAGTCCAAAAATGAAGTCCATTTTGAAAAATAAAATTTATAAAATTTCAAAAAGTGGTTATTACTATTCATAACGGCTAGTTTTAATAGCATATTGTTGTTTAGTGAAACTCGGTATTGCGTACGACGCAAGCTATCGAGGAAGGTCGCGATTGCGTGTAAAGCAAGCCAAGCAAGTGTTGTGTAGAAAAAGATTCCTTTGATGATTTATATAACATAAAAGTATCGGGTGTTACATATTTAAATTTATATAACTATATAAAATATATATATTTTATAAAATTATACATATTTTTATAGAATTATATAGTTTAAAAAAATTAATGTATAAAATTATAATATATAAAATTAAAATGTTTGAATGTATAAAATTATAATAATTTAAAATTAATAAATCCATAAATTTATATTAATTCAAAAATATAAAAAACTATAAAACTATAAATAATTATTAATATATCATTTTTAAAATATTTATGTAAATATGATATGCTATAATATTTATAATATTATATAAATTTATAAATGAACAAAATTAGGAATGTATGAAACCACACAAGGTCACATTAGTGTTAGTCTAGATTTTACATAAATGTCATCAGGTGGTACTTAAGAGTCATTTCAACTAATTAGTGATGATATGTAATATTCATTTTCATGACTCAATGGAGAGGTATAAGGTTCATGCTCTTTACTATTGAGGTGAAAAGTTTTCCACACCTTGGATTGATGACTATACCATGAAGAAAAAATGTAGAGGTTTATAAATATTAAAATATAACTGATATTTCAGAAAAAAGATCATTGTGCTTGTAATTTAATTTTAGTTTACTAATTATTTTCACATATTGAAAAATGTTTACTTAAATTTAGGAATCTAAAATATTTTGTTAAAAAATATTTTTCATTATATTTCTTTATCAACTAGATTTTTAATTAAATGAAATTGACATTTAATTGAATATAATATTACTAAAAGGCTCTTCCAATACTTTTACAGATAAGTAAATAATAATTTTCATTATATATATTTAATAAATATATAAATTTATTCTATGATAAATCAAAATATACAATTGAATAATATATATAAGGTAAGATAAGATTTTAATGGTTTTTATAGTTAAATTAAAAACATTTTACAAAACACTTATTGACATTTTATTTTAGTGGAAATTTATTATATTTTATTTATATATTTATGTTTATATAAATATATTGAATTCATTAATATAAGGATGAAACAATAACATTCATTTTAAAATTTTAGAATCATTTCAAAAAATATATGTCAAGAAAATATAATTGAAAATTTTAACGCATCTTATTAAATTATTTGTTAAATATAAAAATAAATGTAGAAAAAGGTAAATTTTTTGATACATTCATAATACATATAATTTCAATGTTTTATATCAAACATATTATGTAGGATCAAACCAAATTTCACTTCCCTGGAATTATTATTTTTCTTTAAAAAATGTTGCAATAGTAAATTCAATTTAACCATAAATACTAAAATTAAAATTCAATACTAAATTTTATACAATTTGACAATATAAAATATTTAGTATATCATTGGAAAACATATCAATGCTGATAGAAGATGGTAACTAAGAACTGTTAACTATATTCCTCAGTTGCGTGATCGTGTGATATCATTCCAGTCCTGGAATCGCCGGAAAATCCAATACATTTGAGATCCCCCCACTGCATCATAATAACATGACCTGCTTACATAGTTACATTATTTCATTTCCCCAATCCATCACATATACACTCTTGTTATGCGATTGATGACTTTACCCTCTCAAAAATGATCAAACCTACCTATAGCACCCACCTTCCGTCACGATATAGTTTTCATGTAGAAAGTATGAAATTAATGATGGTTTATTGGGGTCCATTTGTGGATCGATGTGTTTCATGGGTGTAATGTTGTGCATTGATAAGGTGGTTAATGGGTGGTGTTATAACAACCCTAGTCTTTATTACACATTTAATCCTGATTTATTGCATAAACATTCCCTTAATACATTCTAGAATATCAAGAGTGCTAGTTTCATTGGGGCATAAGAACATTATAATAAATCTTAAGGCATATAATAGAACATATTTATTTAAAGTTTGTTTGCATGACCACATCATTCCTTCTAATTAAGCATTTCATGGGATAAACTGAGGACATACATAAGAATGGGTGAGCTATAAATCAATGCAAGGGAGTATAAAATCAATAACAAGAATAATATAATACATGTTAGGAAATAGGCATATCAATGGAGTACAAGAGAAATTTGATCATAAAGGCATGATAAAACCTGATTATCATAACATGTAAATGTAGAACCAACATAAAACACTATAACATAAACCTAAAAAATCAAGTAAACCTCTATCCCAACACGGTTGAAAAACTACCTAAAAGGAATCAGGTAAACTCTTATCCCAAAATGACGTAACATGATACTAAACATTACCCAATGCATTGGAGCGCTATCAGTGTGCACCCTTCATGAACATTTTAATATCATGCTTAAGTGTTCCACATAGATCATATATCATAGATGCATTAAAAATCATCATTTATTTCATGAAAAAATAATGTTGAATACATATATGGCTGTCTATAATCTATAATTATATGTGCATAATAGTGAATACCCTTTATAGAGAAATTGGAATTTTATTCACTAAACTATGTTTTTGGCCTGGAAAATTCCGGGGAAATTCCGGAAGTATAACGACATTACATGGGGATTCATAAAATTTGTTGATGGGAGAGAAAGGGTTATAACATTATTTATAATTGAAATGGGGAGTAAGGGGATCATGGGGAATAATATACCAATATATGAAATGAAATTTGATATGCATAAAATAAGAGAAATGCTTGAACGGAAATGAGGAGAGATAACCCTCTTATGGAATTTCAGCATATTATTAGGTGTAAATTGGAGGTATTAATGGTAGTGAAAAGTGCATCTCATCAATCAAACATAATAATGTAAGAATGGGGGATGCAAAATTAAAGGGTATAAAAATATAAGGAAACATGAACAAAAACGAGAAAGCAAGGAACCATTACATTGATGTGTGATACCAGTAGCCTGGGAGAGGATTCGGTGGGAGCATGGGGGAACCATATATGGAATCCAATGAGTGGAGAGTATATTGAGGATGAGATTCAAGGAGTTTTAGTGAAGAGAAATGGGTGTTTGGGTGAGTTTATATATGAATTTATGGGGATTCATTATTATTTATGTTTTTGATAGTACACACTAAAACATACAAAACCACAAACCAACCCACGATTTTTGCCCATTTTTTCTATCCAAGGGGAGTAGAAGACATTATTTTATTAGGCAAAGGGCTAATGACATTGAAATATTCTCCTTTATTATATGGAAGTGAGTCACAACCTCCAGGAAATGAATTTAAAACCAAAATATATATTATACATTTTGAACGATTCACTAAGGCATTATAAAATAATTCAAATAAATCTAAAATCACATGATGATAAATTTAATAAACAAATTTTTTGGAATATCCATTTTATGGTATTGATTACATCACTATTGGTAATTAGGATGTCATAAAACACACTATGTGTTTATAAATTATTTCATTTTTTACCAAAAAATCAACCATCTTAGAAAGGAATGTAAAATTCATCATTGTGTAATTTTGATCGCTGATTCCAAAAATAACATTCAATTTATCTAAATAATTATCTAAATATGTTAAGTTTATAAATTTAAAATGATAAATGACATTTATTGAAAATTGATAGGTTTTGACAAAAACTACTTTAATACATTCATAAAAATTACAAATGACTTCATAAAAATTACATAATATTTTAAGATTAATAAATGTAATTTGACAATAATATTTTCTTCAAATATTCATTATTTTAAAAATTCATGAATTCAATCAAAAAAATCCTTTTATTAAAAAAATATACTTTCTATTTTATGCAACAAAATTATAACTCTTATCAAATTAATATCCAAATCATTTATAGATAAGGAATTGATATAATCAACATTTGTAAGAATAGTTTTTATAATATTATTAATCAAAACCATAATGTATATATTTATCTAAACTACCTTTTTTACATGAAAATATAATTTATCAAATTTGGAAACTATTACGAAAGAATATCCTCTTAAAACAATTTGTTGAATAAGAATTTTATTTATAAAAGGGTATTAAATAATGTTTAACTAATACCTTTTTAGTAAACCCTTATAAAACCCACATAAAACCTAAGGTTAAGGTGTTTAATGATGACAATCTTTTGGGGTGGTTCAAATAACATTTTCTAAGTGGTAATCTCTATTAATAAGTACATCCCCCGTAATAAATTATGTTCATGTTTAATGAGTTGATGTTTTCCTTGGGCTTGGTCATGAGTGATGACCAGTGACCCTACTTTTTTTCAAAGCTCTGCCAAATGAGTTTCAAAGGATATGAGTCCACTAGATGAAGTCATCATCCCCTTTTTTTGTTGTGAAAGTAATTGTTAAAACCATATATATATATTAGTTTTTTGATCACTGTTAGTCTATATTATCCATGGTATTGACAATTGACAATCATATAATCCCAATAATAATAATAAAAATTCTTCATGTGTTTTTTAAATCTATAATACATTACAATAATAGGAATTTTATTCATAAAGTACCGGGTCATTTCTAACTTCACACCTTAAGAAGTTTCCCCCACAAAATTTCCTTTTCCCACACTAAAATAGATGAGGGTATCATTGCCTCATCAATTCCTCTAGTTACCACTTTTCTCCTCCAATCATGTAGTGTCACCACAACACCTAGATGAAGGGAATCATCATATTTTCTAAAATATTTTCTTTATGTTTTAAGATATTCATCAAATTATCATTATAATATTGTTTATTATACAATGATAGAACTTATAGATTCAGTATCTATAATGGGTCAAGTATGTACTTCCTCTAGAGTGATAAATGTAATACATCATGTACTTGAGATAGGTTCGGTGGGAGTGCTAGTCGTTAGGCCACTACTTTGATTCAATAATGGATCTCAATAGGGCCGATGTACCTTGGACTAAGATTTCCATTCTTCTAAAATCTGATAACTTCCTTCCATAGAGATATGTGGAGGAATACCATTCCCCCAACATGAAACTATAGGTCTCGTTGATGATTATCAACATAGATATTTTGTCGACTCAGAGCAGCATTAATGTGTTGTTGGATAGTCTTGACATTCTCCACCATTTCATCGACCATATCCAGAACTAGAATATTTCATTCCACAACTTCATCCCAACAGGATGGGGGTATACACCTCTTCTAGTAACGGGATTCAAAAGGATCCATTTGGATTATTTAGTGGGAAATGGTGTAATAAGAGAACTCCATAAAACGGATATGTTGGTACCATTTACCTTTTTAGTTCATTGAGTAAGCTCTCAACATGTCCTCAAGTGTATGGATTTTCTCTTCAGATTGGACATCTGTTAGAGGGTGATAGGCCATGAAGAAGTTCAACTCGCTGTTTAGAGTATATTGGAGACTCTTATAGAACATATTGGTGAATCATGGATCTCGATCAGACATAATCGATAGTGGTACCCCAAGCATCAATAATACTTATCTGATGTATATTTGTGCTAGTTGATCTAGTGATAAATCCCCTTGAATTGCAATGATGTGTGGAGTCTTTGTACAATGATCCATAACAACCCAAATAGCAATTTTTCCATTGTATTTCTTTGGAAGTTTAGTAAAAAATTTCATGGTGGTGTTCTTCCATTTATATGTTGGTAAGGGTAATGATTGAATCATCCCCTCAGACTTCTACCTCTCATCTTTCACTTGATGACATACCAAGAATGCTAATTTATATTCAACAATCTCCTTATTCATGTTATCCCACCAATACTGATCTTAGATTTATTGAAAAATCAATGTGTTTCATGGGGGAATAGAGAAAATAAAACTATGTGCATGATATGAAAGTTCTTTCATTAACTCCAAATTTGATGGAACACATAGTCTTGAACCAAATATCACAATTCCTTCTTCATTAACATTGAAATCAATGGATTTCCCTTTTTTGATACCATCAATTTTCATTTGAATTCTCACATCGTCTTTTTGAGAACCATTGAACCTTTCCAAAAGACATGGCTGAGAAGTAATTTTTGAAAGGATTGATGATGTTCCCTTCATTTGGATTCCAATTTACATATTTATCAAATATATGAAACTGGATTATTCTCAGTTATCATCAATAAAATAATTATTAGGTTATTTCAATATAGAGCATATTCAACCGTGTTAGCTTTACTAGGATGGTAATGGATTTAACAATCTTAATCCTTGATGAGATCTAACCATCTTTGTTGGCACATTTTGATCAATTACTATGTGAATATTTTTTTTTGTGATCTGTATATATTTCACACTTTTTCCCAAATTGATAATGCCACCATATTTTGAACTCAAATATTACAGCTACCATCTCTATACTATGTCTGGGATAGTTTTTCTAATTAATTTTAGTTTTCCTTGAGGCATAAGTGATTAATTTTTCATTCTACATAAATACATAGCACTGACCTTTATTTGAAGCATCAATGAAGATTCCAAAAATTTCCCCGCTTGTGGGTAGTGTGAGCACAGGGACAGTTATAAGCCTCTTCTGAAACTCCAGGTATCTTTCATCACATTCATCATTTTAAGAAAACATAAATCCATTCCGAGATATCTTGGTAGGAGGGATTCACAATCATGAGAAATTTCACAAAAATCGGGGATAATGTCCAGCTAACCCTAGAAAGCTACGGATATCCACCACATATATTGACCTTGACTAACCCTCAATTTATTTTCCTTTTTAAGGATCCATATATATCAAATTTTTGGAGATGAAATTCCCCAACAAATGATACAGACTTCAACTAAAAATCACACATTTTGTACTTTAGATAGAGATTCTACTTTTGCAAGGTCTCTAATACAGTTCTTAGATGCTCCTCCTTTATCCTCTATGGTGTTGATGTATATTAGAATTTAATCTATAAGGACTACCCCACATGTTATATAGGTAATCTATGAAGACTCTTTTCATCATATCCATAATTATTTTTGGATCATTAGTGAGTCTGAAAGGAATTACTATGAATTCAGAGTGCCCATAACTTTTATGAAAAGTCGTTTTGGTGATATCCTCTATCTTAAACCATAATTGGTAATATCTGACCATAGATCCACTACGGAGAAGTATTGTTAAAAATTTATATAATCCAAAAAATCGTCAATTCATGTAAAAGGTTACTTGTACTTTATAATGATTTTTTGAGATCATGATAATAAATGAAAGAGAAAATTGACCCATCCTTCTTCTTGATGAAGAAGACTGGTGCACCCCATGGTTAACACTAGGGTGTATAAAAACATTATCCAAATTCTCTTGTAGATGTTTCATTACCTCATAATGCTCCCCAAAAACAAATCAATATAGAGTATTGGATATTTGAAATTCCCTAGGTATAAGATCAATCATGAACTCAACATCTCTTTTAGGAAGAATACCAAGCAATTCCTAGAGAAACACATCAGCGAATTCCCTCACAATAGTCATGTCGGGACAGATGGTTCCTTACATAGAATGAATAATATGAAAATGATACATGTTCTAAATGGGAAGTAATTTCCATTATTTAGATGATAATGGTAATGAATATTCATCCTCCCCCTTAAAAATGTATAGAATCAGGAGTCGATTCCCCATATAAAGAGTGATTTTGCTCTAACAACAAGGAATGTTGGCTCTATATTTGGAAAGATAATCTATGCCAAAATTGAATCAAATTTCACCAAGGGAAGTATGATGAAGTTATTTGGGAAGTTCCATCCACAAATTATGATAGGGGAGGAGTTACATGCATGGGATGTTATAATTTCCCCATTTTTGTTCTCACCAACATCTCTACATAAATGATTTGTGGTGGTGTTTGAATTATTCTACTAAACCTTTTGCATATAATAGAATGTTTAAAACCAAAATCAATTTTTCTTCTTCTTTTATTGAATGAATTACTAATTTTCATATCTTAAATTTGTTGTGGGGATTTTCTTCATCGATAGTGATGGAAAAAATCCCACCCTTGATTCCATATAGGTTGTTGGTTTCAACTAAAAACCCTTGGAATAGGGAATTATTTCGAAAAATGCTATGGTTTTTTGTAGTTTTAGCAATGAACAATGCATTGAGGATTTAATAAATCATTAACATCCTCTTTTAAATCATTTTGTTTTTCTTGTAAGAAATCATTGTGTTGGTTCCCTTCCTTCCAACACGTAAATCATTTCCTAATCCCCTTTTGGAAATTTCCAGGGTGCTTCATTCAGCTCCTTTGCAAAGTGGGATATACTAACTTCATACAACCATTTGATTTATCCATCAAACCACCTAGATTTATGTCCACATTCCTATTATTTTCCTTGTAATACCACTATGATTCTCCAATCATTATTTCAACATTGAGGGAACATCTGATAATGTCATCATTTTTGTCAAAGTCACATATCTCTAGAGTTTTCCGTAGGCTATATTTCTTCCTACCAACGAAGTGGTCAACATTGAATTTGGTGGAAATGAAAAACCAGATACGTATCGTACATGTCTAGTGAGGTATTCCTCAAACACCAGAACATATTATTTTTTTTCTTTGAGTTCAAGGAAATATATTTTAATTTTAAAATAGAGGGTGCATGGAAATTCATTATCAGAAAAAAATTTCTTGAAATATTTCCATCCCATCACCTTGATAGCTTCCTCAGGATTATTATTTTTTATCAATGTGTACAATGGATTAGCTTCTCACTCCGTACAATAAGAAGCTATAAGAACCTTTTGTTTGGAACATTGAAGGATGGAGAAGATATTATCAACAGATTCGATCCATTTTTCGGTGATCAAGGGATCAAATTATCCATTGAAAGTGAGAGGCATTTTTCTCATGATGCTCTCGATTGCAACTTGTTTTTTCGGTGGGGGGGGGGTTGATTTTCTACATTAAATATGTTTCCATTAAAAAAATGAGTTAACAAAGTGATAATCGTGATAATGTTTTTTATTCCCACTCCCATCAGATTGGCCATCTTATTAGAACAATCATCACATTGATCTTCACATAATGTGTTAGCTCGAATCCTCATATTACAGACCATTAGATAAAATAAAACGAAATTTGGGGGTAATTATTTAAAATTATTAAACACATAAAGGGGAAACTAATAAAAAATTGATAAAATATAAATTACATTTACTTCCTAAACTGATGAATTTATAGGATTCAATCTAAGATATCAATGATCTATTTCATAACTTATGGCTTTGTTTCTCCCTTAATATTGGTTTATACTAAGCATATGAATTTACCAAATCATATTCCACATGAGTTTCAAACATAGAGTGCAGCAAGGGCTATTGTCGTGCACCAGTTTTTGTTCGAGTCTAGCCCAATGTTTATTTTCTTTGTTTTACCCATAGATACATTTGGGATAGATCCCCCTCTACTTATTCATATCCAGATAGGGATTTATTGTCATGATAAATCACGTAATCTACACACACCAAAATTTAGTGTTTTTCTTATACCTAGTCTTATTAATAAGGTTTTTACCAGTGTTTCTAATCCTGATCCAAAATATAACTAAACGTATCCTTTAGTATCAACTATAACAACCCCGGTCTTTATTAAACATTTAAACATAATTTATTACATAATCATACACTTAATAAAACATGTAATATCAAGAGGTGTAGTTTATTTGGGAAGAAGGAAAATTACATGATAACACAAGATATAGAATTCAACATCTTTATTGAAAGATTCTTTTATATGGACTCAAAATTCATTAAAAATTAGTATTTCATAGGACAACCTGAGGACATTCATTAGAAAATGGTGCTCTATAAAGCCCTGTAAGGGATTAAAAAAGGAATAAAATTAAGTATAAAGTACATTTTAGGAAATATTAATATCAATGGGGAACAAGAGAAACATGAATGTAAAGGAATTATATAGAAATAATATCATAACATGGAGATGTGGAAATAACATAAAAAACTGCTTCTTAAACATAATGGAATAAGGTAAACCCCTACCCAAACATGTAGAAAAAATGTCAAAAAAGAAATCAGGTAAACCCTTATCCCAAAATGAAGTATCATGATACTAAACATAACCCAATGAGTTTGAGAGTTATCAGATAACACCCTTCGTGAACATTTTAATCTTCTTCTTAAGTGTTCCAAATAGATCATATAACCTAGATTAATTCAGTTTCATCATTTATTCCATGATAATTGAAAGTAGAATACATATATGATATTCTACAATAAATAAGTATTTGTGTATAAAGGTGAATACCCTTGATAGAGAAACGGGCTTGGTGTTCTCTAAATGATGATTTTGGAATTGAAAATCATATTGAAATTTCTCTAACATAACGAAATCACATGGGGATTCATAAAATGGGTTAATGGAGGAGAAATGGGTATATCATCATTTAGAAACTAAATTGGTAGTAAGTGTACCATCCCAGGTAAATAAAGAACATGAAATTTTAATATTTATTAATATTTGGGGATTATGTATTAATTTTATTCTAAAGGTTATGCAATGTTCTATGATGTACCTGATATGCAAAAAATGGGATTCTATGAAATCTTACGATGCTCACTAATAATATAATATTATTATTTTAACTAATAGTTATTGTCTAGTTGTTGTATTGGTGGTAATTAATAGAACTAACTAAATTATTATTAAACATTTTTTTTATATTTTTATATTTATCCAATAAAAGGTAGAGGCTTAAAACGTTAATGAATCTAAGAATAAATACTCTAGTATTCTTTAAAATGATGATTTACCGCCTTTTGATAGAGTACCCTCTTTAAATACAGTTTTGGTCATTTTTATATGTTCTATTTGAAAAAAATAAAATTCTTCTTTGGATTCGGGACATCAAAATTTACTTTGGGTAAATTTTTTGTATTTTCCTGATAATGTTCAGTTTTGAATGAATAGTGAAAAATACTGTATTTTAATTCAAAAGTGCCTTTTAATATAATTTATTTATATTGTTAGAATATATTTTTAATTGTTTATAATGTGTAATTATAATCTATTTTTATTAGTTAATCCAATTTTGGTCACTGGAATTAATTGTACTTTCATATTGGACGTAAACAAGTGTAAATTTTTTGATAGTTATTATTTCTTAAAAACAAGATTTTTGTTTTGAAAGTGGGAATTAATTTTAAATTAATTTCTAGCACTTCAATGTTTTGAATTTAGAAAAATTTATTCCATATTTGGAATCAGTAGGTTCAAATTGTTTAAAATGGTAAATTTTATTTTTAGGCATTTTAAATATTTATTTTAGTAAATATTTTATTTACCATCATTTAAGGTTAAATATAGTAAATAAGGGTAAAATATAATATTATAACAATATTAAATTACCCTAACATGTGTCATAATAATTGTTTCGGATACATAGCTGACCATGGGAATTCTTGGGTCAAGTTAGGGACCCCATGGAGCCACATGGGTGTAATGATGACACTTTATACTAATTAATATAAAGTAAATGAAAAAATGACACAAACAAATATATTTTAGCAAATAAATTTTTAATGGAGTTATATATGTTATATTTTTTACTATAAATATTATTCAGAAATCTGAAAATATTTCCTACATCATTGTATTTTGTTTATTATTCTTGGACATCATATAAATTAAATTATTTATGACACAATACTGATGTAGTACATACTTCATTATGAAATTATTTAAAGAAATAAGAATATAAATATTAAAAAAATATCCAAAACCTGCATAACTATTGTTGAATTATTTTATTTCGACCATTAGTATTCCTAACTTCGACTTTAATGATTATTTGACCTTTTGAAACCGAAGATGAGTTTATAATAAAATAATTGTTTCAATCTTTTTTAAAGAGCCCCTTCTATGCCTTATAAAAATCCCTCACTTCCTTCCAATTTCTGACACTTCACAAGACATTGGATCATACCACCTCTACGCAAATCAGCTCCCAAGATCTATCTCCTCATTCTAGAATCCATACCTTAGTCATAAAGCACTTCAAGAAACCCTTTTGATTAAAACCAAAGAGAGTTACCCTATTTAATGGTAACATATTCTCTTAAGTTCTTTTGTTTTATTTTACTAATCCAACACCCTAAACTCTTTTTATTACTTTACTATATAAGAAAAACAGTATAATAAATATACTAGGATGTTTTTATGAAAAGTATTCAAATGACACTCACAGACACCTCAATCTATTGGGTAAAGAACATAATGTTTCTCAAGATGACAAACTAACGCCTCACGAAATGAGGATTGTTAAATTAACTCCTACCACCTCTCATGATAAACATTTTGATGTAACATTATTTAAATATGATATAGATTATGTTTATAGTTTCTTTATGCTTATATATTTTTCATTTCTTTCATACCTTTATGGTATCCATAATGGGTAAACGTGATAATTTCATTTTAGGAAGTGAAGACTACCGCCCCATCAAAGTGATATGTCTCGTTAATGCCTTATGTACGATGTATAAAGGATTTAGTTAATGATATTATATATGATATTATAAATTACTTATAATATACCTATGTGTCAGTATGGTTAAATTCCATTAATTTATGAAATAGAAATGAAAGTAGCGTTCACGCGTACGTACAGCTTACCATCTCCATTAACGGTGCATTTCATTTCTTATCAACAAATGTTATGTACTGTTATAAATACATATATATACTAGATATATATGATTTATATGATATCTAAATGATGAATATAATTATGGAGATAATTTATTGTTGACATCAAAGAAATCTTGTAATTATATAGTGTTCATTTTTACTCAAGTACCAAATATCCACGAAACACCCGTTAATAACTTAAATGATTACATAATTCTTATAGCACGATAATATGTGATATTAAAGGAATAATAAACATGAAAATGGTTCTTAAGCAAGTATAAGTTAACATTAGTTTATTATTCAGGATATTAAAGAACGATCGAGTTAAGTCCGACACGATGTAAGTGATTTCTTGTCTCACTTTTAATACCGTGAGATTTCCATTGTTCACCACTTATTTATTTGATATATTATATTTTTTACTGACATTTGATATATATTATCATGATTATATTTATATTCATGTTATTCTGTGATTCATTTTGTTCTTATTAACATTTTCTCATACTTCTCGATTTTTTACAACGTGGTAAGGGTTTTTCATCTCACTTTTTATTCCCGTGAGATTCATGCTATATTTTCCACTGTTTCCTTTTGTGATGTGGATTTACAACCCATGATTGTATTCTATGTGTAATATAATTTAATTTATGGGTATTTACATATTCATTGTGTGATTTTTCTTTCATGGGGTGTATGTTTAGTATGTTACCAAATCGGTATGGGACCTTTCACCCTCCCCTTTTTAAAAGACTACTTTTTTTGTTATGTCATTTAATTTATTTCTTATTTTGTTGGGATATGTTCTTCTATATCCTTTTTGATGTAAATTTTATGTCCACATGATGAGATATATTTTCTCTCCCATCATATTATTTTTTGAATTTTAATGTTACGCCATTAGGCAGTTGAATTTCTGTAAGAAAACTTCTTTACCCAATTTCAATTTTTGGGTTAAACATATACTTTTAGACTACTTAATCCTATGAATATGTGTGAATAGACTATGATTGTGTTACACTTAATATCCACTTATATTGTGTGTATTTATATTTTTCACACATGATTATTTAATTGATTAATCATTAATCTAATGGATACCATCTCTATAAGGGATTTCATCTCAATTTACATTTCCATTGAGACATCATTGTTGATATGATCCAATTCACTATTATATGGTGTATATACTATCTTTTGGCATATTATAACTTGAATTCCTTTATTCTCAGGATATTATTAAGTTCATATTAAATATTATTCCTCAATTATTTGTATTCGAGGATCTCCAATTCTGTAAAACCTCTTTAACTAAAATATCATTTTAAATGTTTTAAATGTTTATTATCTTAAATCATTGACATTAATTTCCATGTTTTAAAAATGATTTTAAGTATTTATTCATATATACATGAATGTTTTGAAATTTAATTTTCATTCAAAAGCTTCAAAGTGGTTAGGGATGCTTTTATTCAAAAATCTCTTTATCTAATAATTTAAATGGATTGATAAAATCTTGGATTTTGTCAATATTTTGAAATGATATATTATTATTGAAATGTGGAAATGTCATATTTACTTTATGTTTATTTTATGTGTTATGAAAATTTTATGGATATTGGGAATTGATTACGTATATGGGTGGCTCTGTGATAAGCCAAGGGCGGGTGAGCCCGAGATAGCTCTCCAATGAATTGGGTAATGTGACGGAGGTAAACGTGAATGTTTCTCCTAAGAGATTTTGGGAATATACTATGATATGTTTTCCAAATGTTACTCCCTATGTATTTGTGATCGCTACAATGTATGTTTGATATAGATTCCACAAGTTACATTTATGAATTATGATTTCTGAGTGTTATTCATAAATATTATGATTTTATGAGGTATGTTATGATTGAAAAGTATGGTTTCATTGTTTTTTATTTATTGATTGGATAATGTTTTCATTCCTTATTTTATATCCCTTACTAATCTTTTTATTCTAACCCCATGTTTTTGAAATTTTTTCCACATGACTTAAAGATGAATAACGGTCAAGGATCGGATCACGGAAAAGTCTTGTTGTCTAAATAATGGAAGTAGACATGAATTTTTTTTCATGATTTCATATTTTATGAAATAATAGATACTGAGTAGATCTTTCTACATGTAATATTCAAGTTGTTATGTAAATGTTATGTCCTAATTTTCTGAAACTATAAACCTGAAAAGATCTTTAATGTAAATTTTACATTTAACTCAAGATTATGTAATGTTTAAGGCTGGGTCCTACCAGATGGTATCATAGTTCTGTTTAGATAACATTATAGGTTAGGGTGTTCTTTAAGCATAAGTGACATTACCATAATGGTTAGGATTTTAGAAAGATTCAATTTTATTTTAGTTAAAGTGAATGAGTTTAAGATAACATGAATAATTGTATATTTTTTCTACCCTCCTCATATGATATTATATGATGATTTTACTGATATACCCACACTTACCTTTTTGGTTTAATTAAATGGCTGGATCTAGCAGGCACCAAAGTAACGGTGGATGTGATGAAAAATGTGATGGTTTTCTGAATGATCAACTGAATGAAATGGGAGCTACAATGAGAACTCTTATGGTTATTCCCAACCATCTATATGGAGTCATGATTTAACACTTGAACCTTGGTGATTTATATAAGTCATCGTATATGCGAGAAAAAAATCCCCATGGATGTTAAGATAATAATAATAAAGGTTAATATATTCAAATACATATGTGTCAATGGTGTGGAAGGAAACACATAGGAAAATGATTAAAATGGATGGGAAATGCAATAGATGTGGTAGTGATGGTCATAAAACAAGAATAATCCATGGAAAAAGGAATCATCCATTTGACTCTAGGAAAGGGAAAGAATTTTTTTTAAGTGATAAATTGAATGTTATAAATGTGGTCTTCATGGTCATTATGCAAACAGTTGTCCTATGAAAAAGTTTCGGGAATGGGATCACCAGGATCGTACAAATATATGTTTACCAATACCTAATTTTATTCCAACTAAGGATAAAGAAACTGAAAATGACCAATGAATAGTATGGATTATTTCTTGACATATGTTTTGATATTAATGAATATTATAATATGATTCATGATTTTGATTGTAAGAAAGAATTTTTTAAGAATTAGTAAATAATGGTTAATGGACCATGAGGAACGTTGAATGAGTAAGAAGTAAACAAATAAGGGATTCAATAGTTATGGTAGATTTTATGAGGGTGAATTCTTAAAAGAATTAAGGTTTTTTTGATGATGGGTTACATTAGAAGACTTTTTATAGTATGTGTAACCCTGATGTTTGATATATGAAAATGTCATTCACCGAAAAATTATCTTTTCCTCTGATGAGTTATGGTGTAATTTTATTTTGTGATAATCTATGTTTATATTATGGATATATGGTGATTTGGGTTTTCTATGGAAATAATTAACCTATCCTAGAGAATATGTGATTTGGTTAATTACAATTCAATATGAGACATTAAGAGTAGTCAATTTTATTTGGAGATAAATGTTAATATTTACAGTGGAAGACTATGTGATAAAATCATTCTGAGTTTTGGGTTTCAATATTATTTTGGATTATTTTGTATAATTTTAAGTACAATTGTATATTGAATGGTCCTTCTTGAACTTTGGGTTTGTTTGGTTGAATTTTGGAAGTTAAGAGTAGTACTTCTTTTTATAAAATATTATCCTTTTAGGGATTATCTGATCACGTGCTAACCAATTTTGGTTTTAGTTAATTTATAAATAGAGGGAAACTATGGTTCATATTTTGTGGGTAATGTTACTCTCTAGAATATTATTATAGTACTTTCAATGTGAACGAGTCATCTTGAAAACTTACCATTTGGAGAAAAGATGAGTTTGTGGTAGATTTTATTAAAGGATGACACTCTATATGACGAGTATGTATATTTCCATACGATATTAGTGTAACGACCCATAGTTTTTCAATGGAAAATTCCCTTCTTATATCTATGTCATAAAAACACAAAATAATGAACTACTAAGTGATATGTGACTTTTGAACATAATTTTGTCACCCCTATGTTTGGAATTTTAAAAATCTGACATACACGGTTGTGTTCAAGACAGTTTTTGGAGTCTAATGAGTCAAAAATAATTTTTGGTGAATAGTAACATACCCTTATGAATAGTAACCTACCCTTATGAATAGTAATATGACCCTTATGAATAGTAAATAAGAGTAACATTACCTATTAATAATAAAATAATATTTAGATATCATAGAAAGTGATAATTTGACCTTAGTAATCATTATTTTTTATTTTATAAAGTCAAAATAATTAGATATAATTAATTAATTAATTAATTTAAAAGAATATTTATTTCCCTGAAATGTATTCATAAAGTACCGAATCAATGTCTAATATTTTTTAGATAATTTTATAATACCCTATGTAATTTATGAAAGAACTACAAAATCAGTTTTAATCATAAAAACAGTTTTTTTAAGTAAATTATGATTTTAGTTAAACATTAAATTAATAATATTTAAAAAATTTATTTTTGTAAAATGGATATCATTTTTGGATTCTACAAGTTGAAAAATGGAAGGGGTGAATTTTTGGGTTTATTCTGAAATACTTCAATTTTTGGGTGAATAGTAAAAAATACAATTTTTCGCATAATTGGTGTACACTAAATTGCATCATTAATGATGTAATGATGACATAAACATTCTAGAACTTTAGTTTCGGCCAAAAAATATTAAATTTCATAAATTGTTCATTGAAATACAATAAATCCAATTCTCAAACCTAAAAAGAACTTTCCAAAGCCTAAAGTCAAAAGGTGATTTCTTAAAGTGTTTTTTTCTCTTTCTTTCGCTTTCCTTCTAATAAATTAATGAATTCGACTTATAAAGAAGAGTTAAAGCCTAAAAAGAATTTTATTATATAAATATATGATTCATGATGTCAAAAAACTACTATTATAAGTCTAACTTATGATATATTATTTTATTTAATATTTTATACCAAAAACACATCCCTCCTCATGTATAGATAAGCCCTCCCCCTCCTCTTGCCGAACCACACCTCTTAAGCTTCAAGCATTGTCTAAGCTCTTCTCAATCATCTTACCTATCCCCTTCCCCACGTCCAAGAACTCCTGGTCTCATCAAAAGACCAAGCTTAGGCCCTTAAGGGGGTTCTTAAGAGGATGATTCTAAAGGTAATTTCTATCCTTCTTCTCATTTAATTTCCTTTCAAGTTCAAGTTCCTTTCTTGATCTCTCCCTACCTATCTTCATCCAAACTATTTTTTAGCTCCAGTATTATACATATACTGTAATATTATGATTATAATGGTATATTATATCACCCCTCACCCTTTCCCTCTTCTTTTTATTTTAATAAAGAGAACGTTGTTCATGTGGTGATAATTTATCACCTTAAAAAACAACATGATCTCTTCTTCCATTTCAACCTTCAATCTGGTCATGAAACCATTTTTATGGTTGAACCAGAATGTTTTATTTGTATTATGTTCTATTTTATGTTCTGGAAATAACCTATGTCCATACTACTAAGTGAAAAGTTAAAATAAGTTGGTTATTATCCAAAACCCGTTCAAATTAGCCCAAATAATCTTCATTTAAAACTTATCTAATGATTCAGCCACATGGATCTAATATAACTCATTAAAAAATCATTAAAGCTTCTGTAATATCGTTATTTACATGTAATATACGTTCTGGATGTTTACCCATGATCTACCCAAACATCAAATTAAGAATACAAGTGGACCGCTCAAGAAAACCATGAAAAAGAACACTCCGATCAATGTTTTTAAACTCTATAAGTCATCCAAAGGAACATAATATGAAATAATGAAACCGGAGTGAACCCTATTAATGTATAAAAGGTTCTGGAATTTCTAATTAATTAATATAATGTCATTATACAGGACATTAAAGAGAAGGAGGCATTCGAGTACAAGGTAAGGGGAAATCTCGAACCCAATTTTCTTCCTTCGGGTTCTCCCTCTTTCACTCCATTTTTGATATGGTTACTCCTCAAAGATCATTTTTTCATCATTTCCTTTACTTTCCTGGGATATACATGTTTGTCACTGGTTTTTATGTCCTTCAAATGTTTTCCAAAAGAACTCTTCTTTCAAGATCTCGCATTTTACCTCTCATTCAAGGTTGATGGTTCTTGTATCGAGTATGTTGTTCCCTCTTTATTTTGGGAACCCAAAGATTATGAATGTGTTATTATGAGATGAAAACCATTCCCTTGCATGGGTTATCTATGTACATGTTTGATATGTTTTCTAAGTATAAATCATGATAATGATAATTTTATGATGTGACGGGTGTGCCCGGAATTATATAGCGCAATAAGAATGTTTAAATGTGACAGTTGTGCCCTGAATTATATAGCGCTCAAATTCATTGGGTAAAGTGATGAATCTCATGAGTAAATGTGAAATGATGAGTGAACACGATGCTAGATTTGTTCACAAGTATGTGTGTTAGTTAACCACTAAGACATGATGTTTCATTTTTATGCATTGCCACATTTCAAGTCTATTATTTATGCTCCTCTCATGTTCATGATTCTTTGCCTATGTCATGATTATGCTCACCCCATGATATATTGTTCTTATCTATCCTCTTACTGGGCTTCTCTCTCACCCCTTTTGATGTTTATCCTCAGGTGGCTACATGTAATAAGGAGAGGACAAGTTCTACTAAGAATCTATAGAAGAAGAAATTAAATGAATGTTTATTCTTGATGTTGTACTTGTTATGTTTTGTCCTAGTTTTCCCATGACACTAAACTTCTGGATCATCCATGTGTAATAATATTATGTTGTTTATATTTTAAATGATGTAATAGTAATGTAAGAAAAGGCTGGGTCGCTATATTTGGTATCCGAGGAAAGGTTTAGTTAATTTGGGAATTAAGATTAGTAAACCCTAGAGAAAACCACTAGCATTAGAATAAGTACAAATATGTACCAAGGGATCACATATGTTATGTTTTTGGTATAATTTTTTTTAAATGAATAAGTTATTCATGGCTTGTTTAGTTATGTTTTGTTCTAACCTTTTCTATTTTAGAAAATGGGGGGAACCAGGAGAGGTAATGAAGGAGAAGTACCCTCACCTATTAGTGTAAAGTGAAATTTCGGGGGCGAAATTTCTTAAGGGGGGAAGAATGTAACGACCCAAAGTTTTTCAATGGAAAATTCCCTTCATATATCTATGTCATAAAAACACAAAATAATGAACTAATAAGTGATAAGTGACCTTTAAACATAATTTTGTCACCCCTATGTTTGAAATTTTAAAAATCTGACATACACGGTTGTGTTCAAGACAGTTTTTGGAGTCTAATGAAACAAAAATAATTTTTGGTGAATAGTAACATACCCTTATGAGTAGTAACCTACCCTTATGAATATTAATATGACCCTTATGAATATTAAATAAGATTAAAATTACCTATTAATAATAAAATAATATTTAGACATCATAGAAAGTGATAATTTGACCTTAGTAAACGTTTTTGGTATTTTATAAAGTCAACATAATTAATTATAATTAATTAATTAATTAATTTAAAAGAAATTTTTTTTATCTGAAATGTATTCATAAAGTACTGAATCAATGTCTAATAGTTTTTAGATAATTTTATAAGACCCTACGTAATTTATGAAAGAACTACAAAATCAGTTTTAATCTTAAAAACAGTTTTTTTAAGTAATTTATGATTTTAGTTAAACATTAAATTAATAATATTTAAAAAATTATTTTTGTAAAATGGACATAATTTTTGAATTCTAAACGTCGAAAAATGGTAGGGGTAAATTTTTGGGCTTATTTTAAAATACTTCAATTTTCGGGTGAATAGTAAAAAATACAGTTGTTCGCATAATTGGTGTACACTAAATTACATCAATAATGATGTAATGATGACATTAAAATTATAGAACTTTAGTTTCGGCCAAAAAATATTATATTTCATAAATTGTTCCTTGAAATACCATAAATCCAATTCTCAAACCTAAAAAGAACTTTCCAAAGCCTAAAGTCAAAAGGTGATTTCTTAAAGTGTCTTTTTCTCTTTCTTTCGCTTTCCTTTTAATAAATTAATGAATTCGACTTATAAAGAAGATTTAAAGCCTAAAAATAATTGTATTATATTTATATATGATTCATGATGTCAAAAACTACTATTACAAGTCTAACTTATGATATATTATTTTATTTAATATTTTATACAAAAAACACCTCCCACCTCATGTATAAATAAGCCCTCCCCCTCCTCTTGACAAACCTCACCTCTTAAGCTTCAAGAATCGCCTAATCTCTGCCCAATCATCTTACCTATCCCCTTCACCACGTCCAAGAGCTCCTGGTCTCATCAAGATACCAAGATTAGGCCTTTAAGGAGGTTCTTAAGAGGAGGATTCTAAAGGTAATTTCTCTCCCTCTTGTCCTTTTATTTCCTTTCAAGTTCAAGTTCCTTTCTTGATCTCTCCCTACCTATCATCATACAAACTGTTTTGTACCTCTATTATTATTAATATACTTTAATATTATGATTCTAATGGTATATTATATCACCCCTCACCCTTTCCCTCTTCCTTTTATTTTATTAAAGAGAACGTTGTTCATGTGGTGATAATTTATTACCTTCAAAAACAACATGCTCTCCTCTTCAATTTCAACCTTAAATCTGGTCATGAAACCATTTTTATGGTTGAACCAGAATGTTTTATATTTATTGTGTTCTATTTTATGTTCTGGAAATAACCTATGGCCATACTAATAAGTGAAAAGTTAAAATGAGTTGGTTATGATCCAAAAACCGCTCAAATTAGCCCAAATAATCTTCATTTAAAACATATATAATGATTCAGCCACATGGATCTAATATAACTCATTATAAAATCATTCAAGCTTCTGTAATATCATTAATTACATGTAATATCTGTTCTGGATGTTTACCCATGATCTACTCAAACATCAAATTAAGAATACAAGTGGACCGCTCAAGAAATCCATGAAAAAGAAGACCCCCGATCAATGTTTTTAAACTATATAAGTCATCCAATGGAACATAATATGAAATAATGAAACCAGAATGAACCCTGTTAATGTATAAAAGGTTCCGGAATTTGTAATTAATGAATATAATGTCATTATACAGGACATTAATGAGAAGGAGGCATTCGAGTACAAGGTAAGGGGAAATCTCGAACCCAATTTTCTTCTTTCGGGTTCTCCCTCTTTCACTCCATTTTTTATATGGTTACTCCTCAAAGATCATTTGTTCATCATTCCCTTTACTTTTATGGTATATACATGTTTGTCACTTGTTTTTATGTCCATCAAATATTTTCCAAAAGAACTCTTCTTTCTAGATCTCACATTTTACCTCTCGTTCAAGGTTGATGGTTCTTGTATCAAGTATGTTGTTCCTTATTTATTTTGGGAACCCAATGCTTATGAATGTGTTATTATGTGATGATACCCATTCCATTCCATGGGTTATTTATGTACATGTTTGATATGTGTTCTATGTGGAAATCATGATAATGATAATGTTATGATGTGATGGGTGTGCCCGGAATTATATAGCGCAATATGAATGTTTAAATGTGACGGGTGCACCCGGAATTATATAGCGCTACAATGAATTGGGTAAAGTGATGAATCTCATGAGTAAATGTGAAATGATGTGTGAACATGATGCTAGCTTTGTTCACAAGTATGTGTGGTAGTTAACCACTAAGACATGATGTTTCATTATTATGCATTGCCACATTTCAAGTCTATTATTTATGCTCCTCTCTTGTTCATGATTCTTTGCCTATGTCATGATTATGCTCACCCCATGATATATTGTTATTATCTATACACTTACTGGGCTTCTAGCTCACACCTTTTGATGTATATTCTCAGGTGGCTACATGTAATAAGTAGAGGACAAGTGCTACTAAGAATCTATAGAAGAATAAATTAAATGAATGTTTATGCTTGATGTTGTACTTGTTATGTTTAGTCCTAGTTTGCCCAAGACACTAAACCTATGGATCCTCCATGTGTAATACTATTATGTTGTTTATATTTGAAATGATGTAATAGTAATGTAAGAAAAGGTTGGGTCTCTATAATTAGTCTTATTATTAATAAAATTCTTCAACTCTATGAAAAGGATCATGAAGAAAAAGTGTTATAACCCCTCTTTTATCATCCAACTTTTACCCAACCAATGATTTATGGTATTGTGATGGTTAAATTTTCGTGATCAGGTTCTCTATCACTCTCTATTAATCTATGAGAGTTAGTTTATATTTCATATCCATGTTTTTATGGAATCTTAGTATCTATTGTCTTGGGTAAAAGTTTTACATCTATACCTTTATTTTAATGTGATAGTATTATTGACTCTTTTTATGACGTGGGAATTTCAATAATATTTCCGAGCCCAATTTTAAAATTTCGAGGTGGCAATTTCCAAAAGGGGGGAAGGATGTAACATTCTAGGTAAATAAAGAACATGACATTTTGAAATTTAATAATATTTTTGGATTATGTATTAATTTTACTCTAAATGGGATTATATGTTCGATGGCGAACCTGATACACAACACCGAGTTTATTTGAAATCTTACGTTGCACACTTAATATAATATTATTATTTTTAATGATAGTTAGTCCCTATCCACTGTATTGGCGGGAATGAATAGAACTATCTAAATTATGATTATACATGATAGTTGAATATTTTTACATTTATCTAATAAACTTTAGAGGATTAAAATGTGAATTAATCTAATCATAAATACTCTAATATTCATTAAAAGGTTGAATTACCGCCTTTTGATGATGATCCCTATTTAAATCTAGATTAGTTAATTTTTATGTGATCTATTTGACAAAATAAAATTATTCTTTAGATTTGGGTCATCAAAATTTACTTTGGGTAGAGTTTTGGTATTTTTCTGATAAAGTTTATTTTTTAATGAATAGTGAAAAGTACTGTATTTTAATTCAAAAGTGCATTTTAATCCAATTTATTTATATAGTTATAATATCTTTTTAATTGGTTATAAAGTTTAATTAGAATATATTATTACCAGTAAATTCAATTTTTGACATTGTAATTTATTTCAATTTGAAATTGGACATAAACAAGTGTCCTTCCTTTGATAGTTATTATTTCTTAAAAACACGCCTTTTGTTTTGATAGCGGGAATTAATTTCAAATTAATGTATGTGTATTGTATGTTTGAATTAAGAAAAAATGGACTCCATATTTGAAATAAGTAGGTTAAAATTGTACAAATAGGTAACTTTTTTTAGGCATTTTAAATATTTATTTGAGTAAATATTTTCTTTATCATGATTAAAGGGTAAATATATTAAATAAGGGTAAAATATAAAATTATAATAATTATAAATTACCCTAAAATGTGTAATAATCTCATTGGATGATACATAACCAACCATGGTGATCCTTTGGTCAACTTTTGGACCCCATGGAGGCACGTGCTGTTAATAATGACAGTTTATATTAATAAATTTAAAGTAAAGAGAAAAATGACTTAAAAAATATCCTTTGTTAAATCAATTTTTACATGGGGTTATATAAGTTATCATTTCAACTATAAATATTACTTGGAAATATAAAATTATTTCCTACATCATGGTATTTTTTTTACTTTTGGACATCATATAAATTAAATTATTTATGACATAATAATGATGCAGTATTTACATCATTAATAAATGATTTAATGAAATAATATTAAAAATATTAAAAAAATATATAGAACCTGTACAATTATTTTTTATTGATTTTATTTCGAGTATAAGTCATCTTAAATTTTACATTAATTATTATTTGACCTTTTGAAACCGAATATGAGTTTATAATAAAATAAGATTTTCACATTTTCCTAAAGAGCCCCTCCTCTCTCTTATAAAAAGCCTTCACTTCCTACCCAATTCTCACACTTCTGAAGCCTTTGCCTCATAAAACCTCTCCTCCAATAATCTTCCAATATCCCTCTCTTCATCCTAGAATCCTTAATGTAGGCAGAAAGCACTTCAAGAAAAACTTTTGATTCAAACCAAAGGATGTCACCTAATTTAAAGGTAACGTCTTCTATTAAGTTCTTTTGTTTTATTTTACTTATCCAACCCCCAAAACTCTTTTTATTCCTTTATTATATAAAAAACGAGTAATATAAATATACTAGGATGTTTTTATTAAATTTATTCAAACTATAATTACACATACCTCTATCTAATAGGTAAAGAACATAATGATTCTATGGATGGAAATCTAATGCCTCATCAAATGATAATTGTTCAATCAAATCCTACCACCTCTCATAGTGGCCATTAGGATGGAACTGTATTTATATATGATATATATTATTTTTATTTTTTCTCTATTCTTATATATTTTTTATTTATATCATACCTTTATGGTTTCCATAATGGGTAAATGTGATAATTTCATTTTAGGATTTGCGAACAACCGCCCCCTAAAAGTGATATGACTCGTTAATGACTTATGTGGGATCTGTAAATGATTGGGTTAATTTTATGATATATTATATTATACTATAATTATAATATAACTATGTATCATAAGGTTTTAATTACATCAAAGTACGAAATAGAAATGAATGCAGCGTTCATGCATACGCACGACTTACCGTCTTCAAGAACGGTTCATTTCATTTCATATATAAAAATGTTATGTAATATTATATATATATATATATATACAGTATATATATGATTTATATGATATATAAATAATTAATATCATTTTAGATATAATGGATTGTTGACTACATGGAAAACTTGTATTCGTAAATTGTCCATTTTTACTCAAGTAACAAATATCGACGAAACAACCGATAATAACTTAAATGATTACATAATGTTTATAACATGGTAACATGTGATATGAAAGGAATAATGAAATTGAGAAAGGTTTTTAAGAAAGTATAAATTAACATTAGTTTATTATTCAGTATATTATATAATGATCGAGTCAAGTTAGACACTATGTAAGTGATTTCTCATCTTACTTTTAATTCCGTGAGATTTCCATTGTTCGCCACTTATTTATTGAATGTGGTGTATTTTGTACTAACATTTGATATATATTATCATGATTATATATATTAATGGTATTATATGATTCATTTTGTGGTAATTATATTTTTCTCATATGACTTGATTGATTACAATGTGGTAAGTGTTTTTCATATCACTTTTTATTCTCGTGAGATTCATGCTATATTAGACACCATTTCCTTTTGTGAGGTATATTTACTTAAAATTATTATATTCTTTGTGTAATATACTTTAATTTATGGGTATTAACATATTCATTGTGTTAATTTTCTTTCATGGGGATTATGTTTCATAAGTTACCAAATCTGTAAGGGAACCTTTCACCCTCATCTTTTTAAAACACATCTTTTTGTTATGTCTTTTAATTTACATATTATTGTGTTGGGATATGTTATTATATATCCTCATTAATGTAAATTTTAATTCCAAGTGATGATATATCCTTTTCACTCTCATCAACATCTTTTCTGAATTTTAATGTGATGTTGTTAGGCTGTCGAATTTTTGTAAGAAAACATCATTACCCAAATTCAATTTTTGGGTTAAACATCTACTTCTGGATTATTTGGTGTTATGAATATGTGTGAATAAAATATTATTGTTTTACACTTAATATCCACTTATATTGAGAGTATTTATATTTTTCACCCATAATTATGAAATTTAATTATCCTTAATCTAAAGATATCATCTTTATAAGGGATTTCATCTCAATTAACATTTCCATTGAGACTTCATTATTGATATTCCCCAATTCATACTTATATGGTGTATATATTTTCCTTTGGAATATTATATCATGAATAAAGTTATTCTCATGATATTATAAAGTTCTGATTAAATGTTATTATTCAATTATTTGAATTATAGGATCTCTCATTTTGTTAGAAAAACTATAACTGAAATATCATTTTAAATGTTTTCATGTTTTATTATTATAAATCATTCACATTAATTTCCATGTTTTAAAAATGGTTTTAAGGTTTTATTCATATAGACATTGATATTTAAAATTGAAATTTCCTTCAAATACATCAAAGTGATATGGTACACTTTGATTCAAACATCTCTTTATATTATTTTTTAAATGGTTTTAAAAATTGTTTGAATAAATCTTTGATTTTATCAATATTTTGGAATGATATATTTTTATTACAATGTGGAAATCTTATCTTACCATTCTGTTTGTTTTATTGGTTATGGATATGTTATGTATATTGGGCATTGTTTACGTATACAGGTGGTTCTATGATAAACTTAGGGAGGTTGAGCCTGAGATAGCTCTCCAATGTATTGGGAAATATGACAGAGGTAAATGTGAATGTTTCTTCTAATTGATTTAGGTAATAGACTATGATGGGTATTACAAATGTGACTCCATATGTATTTATGATATCTACAATGTATGTTCGATATGGATTCCACAAGTTACATTTATGATTTATTATTTTTCTGTGTTATTCATAAATCTTATGATTTAATGAGGTTTGTTATGATTGAAAATTATGGTTTCATTATTCTATATTTATTGATAGGATAATTTTTTTATTCCTTATTTTATATCCATTACTGAGATTTTTATGCTCATCCCATGTTTTTGAAATATTATCCACAAGACATAATGATTAATAAGGGTCAAGGATGGGATCAATGAAATGTCATGCTGTCTAAAACATGGAACTAGACATGAATTTTATTTTCAAGAGTTTTTATTTTATTAAAAAAATGATACTGAGTAGAATTGTCTACATGTAATATTCATGTTGTCATGTAAATGTTATGACCAAATTCTCTTAAACTCAAACCCTGAAAAGATCCTAAATGTGAATTATCAATTTAATTCATGATTTTGTAATGTTTAAGGCTGGTTCCTTACAGTAAGGGGATCAGGGATCATAATATCCTAATATATGAAATGGAATTTGAGATTCATAATATAAGAGAAATGCTTGATTGGAAGTGAGGAGAGAGAAGCCCCTTACAGAATTCTGGCATGGTAACAGGTATACATGGGAGGGATTGATGAGACATAAAGGGGTATATCATCAATAAGACCAAGTAAGGGAATTATATGGGAGGTGAGAAAACATAAAACATCACTTTTATTGGAAAAATAAAGTGATATACCTATATAAGGAAACATGGAAAAAATGAGAAATGAAGGAACCTCTACGTGATTGTGTGAAACCAAAGGATTAGGAGAGGATTCATGGGAGCTACAGAAACATTCAGTGGACTCTTGGGAGTATAGAGAAGACGTATTAAATCTTAATGGTGTTTGAGTAAGAGGAATGGGTGGTTTGGTGGGATTATATAGGAAGGGGGGGGGGAATTCCTTATTAATTTGGTTATGGACATGGGACACTAAAATATTCAAACCCAAAAACCAACCTATGGTTTTTACCCGTATTTTTATCAAAGGGGAATGGGAAAATGTATTTTATAAGGCTATGGGATGAGGGAATTAAAATCATTTCCTTGGATATGTGGAGGTTAGTCACACACTCAAGGAAATGAATTTAAAATCATAAAATATATTATACATTTTTGAGGATTCATTAAGGCATTATAAATAAGTCAAAAAACTCTAAAATTGCATTATTTTATACTGAAAACATATATTTGGTCAAATATCCAATTTATGGAATTTATTACCTCACTATGGGGTCATTATGATGTCATCAAAAACACTATATATTAATATATTATATAATTTTGTACCCAAATTTTCAAATGTATCAAAAAATTATGAAAAATTCACCTTTGAGTAATTTCAACATAAGGATTTCAAAAAGTATATTAATTTTATCTAAATAATTTTCTAAATATAATAATATTATATTTTAAAATGAGAACTTACATTTATTTAAAATTGGCAGGTTTTAAGAAAAACAGTTTTTAAACCTTAATAAAAATTACACATGACTTAATAAAAATTATATACTAATTTATCATTAATAAAATCACTTTGATTATAATATTTTATTACAATATTAATTATTTTAAATATTCATTAATTCATTAAAATGATTTATTTAAAAAAAATGAACCTTCTATTTTATCATATAAAAATATAACTCTTATCAATCTGATTTCCGTGTCATTTACCGATAGGGAATTGATATAATCATCATTTATATGAATTGTTTTTTTAATATTATTAATAAAAACCTTAATGTATATAAATCTCAAAAGTACTATTTCTACCTGAAAAATCTATTTATCAAATTCATCATTTTTTAAAGAAAGACTATTCTCATAAAGGAATTGGTTGGAATAAGACATTTATTTATAAAAGGTGATTATACAATAAGTAACTAATACATTGTATCATAACCCCATATAACACATGCATATGATGTAGGGGTATGTGGTGTGATTGTGAAAGAATTTTGCGGCTGCTCGGATAACATCGCTCTTGTGGTAATCCTTATTTACATAAACTTCTCCTGTAAGCAATTCTGTTCGAGCTTAACGTGTTGAAGCTCAGTTTTCACATTGTAAAGAGAAAATCCCAGTGATGATACCACTTTTTTATGCTCCAACAAATGTTCTTCAAATGTCCTGAGTCAACTAGATAAGGGTATCACCTCCGTTGTCTGGGTCGAAAGGATTTGTTAAAGCCTTATATTTATATTAGTTGTGTGATCACTATTCAACAACAATATTATCAATGGTAATGATATATAATGATCATTTAAACCCAATAATAATAATAAAATTTTGCATTTGTTTTCTATATCCGTAAGATATTAAAATAAAGGAAATTTTATTCATAAATGATCGGATCGTTACTAGTGTAATGGGGTGATGGTCTGTCATGTTGTGTAGGGATTCATCACATACCATTGATTTGAAAACTAGGTGTGGGAAGAGGGCCACAAGAGCAGTGGTGAGAGAACCAGCATGAGTGGTCGTGTGATAAAAGTATTGTTCCTTGAGAACATGAAGATGTGCAAGAGAGAATCCACCTATTATGGTTTACTTATAAGATATGGTATTGATTTTATCAGTGCTTTCAAAAAATTATTGATAGATGGTTTTGTTAGTGATTTTAGTGATAGTAAATGGTAATCTTTATCAATGCTAAAAAATGCAGATAAATAACTAATATTAAAATTTGATTTATTTTATTATAAATATTTTTAAAAATACATACTATAAATAAAGAAAAATATTTATAATTATAATTATAATCATAAATATAAAAAATATAGTTACATAATTATATATATTTATAAAATTATAAATATAATAAATATTTTTATAATATTTTTATAATTATTATATATATATGTATTTTTTTATAATTGTAACTATAAATATATATTTTTATAAATATTTTTATTATAATTATAAAAAAAATTATATATATAAATATATATATTCATTTATATATTAATTTATATATTAATTAAATTATAACAAATATCTTTATTATAATTTGATATTTATATAAATATGTGATTACTTATTAATGTTTATTGTGTATATATATATATATTTATAGTAATTATAAAAAGATATATTTAAAATATATTTATATAAAATCATATATATATATATATACCAAACATATAACTATTTTTAATATTTTTATTGTAATTTTTATAATTATTTAAATATGTATTTATTTTTTAAAAAATATATTTACAAATAAATATATTTAAAATTAATTTATATATAACTATAAATATATCCATATAAATATATAAATATATTATCATATAATTATAAATATAATAAATATATTTATTATTTAAATATATTTATTACAATTTTATAATGATTTAAATATATATTTATTTATATATAATTTCATAAATACGATTTTTTTAAAACATATATTTATAAATGTATAATTAAATATTTAAATGAAAAAATTATTATAAAAAATATTTTAAATAGTTTAATTATATAAATATCAAACATATTTGAAATGATAAAACTTTTAAATATAAACAAATCTATGTTATTCATATAAATTATATTACAAATATTACACTTATATAAAGTAAACAAATATATGTATAAATAAATATTACAAAATAATTAAACAATTTTTTAATATTATTAATCAATTAATAATAATAAATCTATAAATTAAATAAAACAATTTACAAAAAATATTAAAAAATTAATTCGTAACATTTATGTGAATTAATAAAATTTATATGTACACATACACATCTACACACACCTGTATATACACATATAAATATACACAGATACAAAAACATACTTGTAGTTATACATGTACATATATTTTAAATTATTTAATATCAATATAAATATATCTCTAAATAAATATATTCATTTTTATATTATATAATTGTCTAAATAAAATATTAATATATTATACCTCTTCTCAATTATATAGACATTTTGTAATCAATGTATATAAATAAAATATTAAACAATAGAATAAAATAATTTTGATAAACTTATATATATAATTATTTCAAAATATATTCATATTTATTTACTTATTATTATAATTATAAATAAATATTTGTATAAATATTGTTTATATAATTATTAATATATATATATATATTTATACATATTTATTATTGTATAAGTATATATAATTATAAATTTAATTTATGTATATTATTTAAAAAAAATTATAATTATATTTTAATTAATTAACTATATTTCTATTAAAAATTACAATAATAAATATATATATATATATATATATAAATATTTGTATATAATTATAAAAAAAACCTCAAAATTATATATTTTTATATATTTATAAAAATGTATATGATTATATATAATTATATAAATATAATTACATATATATATTTATTAATATATAATTAAATATAACATTAAGTATAAAAAATATCTTTATTATTTGAAAATAGTTATAATAATTTTATAATGATATATAGATATATTTAAAACATTTTAATTACTTTTTTTAAAACATTACATATATATACATATTTAAATTCTTAAATAATATAATTAAATATATCATACTTCTTTAATTATAATAACGGGTTTAAAAAATAATGTATATAAATAAACACTATTTTTATATAAATCTAATAAATATAAATATTTCTTAGAAATAGTTTTTATTATTTTTTTTTATCCGCGATAAGATAATCGGTGAAAAATATCATATTTTATCAACATTAAGAAAACCACTCATGATGGTTATTCCTTTACCAGTACTTTTACCTTGCATTGATTAAGTTTATCCTTTTATCTGTGATTTTTGTTGAGTGCTAATAAAAATAGAATTTGAATTTACACATATCTATGGCAGTGTATAAGAAATTTTAAAAAATAAAAAGGATTATTACCATAGTTTTTGTTTAAAAATGTTTACATGGGGTTTAATCTAAATAGATAAGGGTGAAAATGACTTAAAAACATATTCAATTCACATATTCATGAAATATTTAGAACATTTATTATATAAGGTTCAATTATGAAACATTTTTTAGCCATGGAGAATGTGAAAATCCTGGAAATGCCTTTTTTATTTTAAAAATTCCATGTATGTCTTATCCCCTAATTATGAAATGGCACCCCATCACCTCTCCTACTAAAACATAAAAAATCTTTTGTTTTGGCCAATATAGACTCAAGTAACTTACATTATTACCTACCCATGATTTAGAGGCCTTATTTTGATTAGGAAGCCCCCTATAAAGTATTTTTTGGATAATATATGCAGGTTCTTCGAAGAAGAGCTATAATTATTATCTGAGTGTTCTTATTTTATATATTCTTCCCCCACCATAAAATATTCTTCAACTATTCGGCTTTAATTAAATCCTAATATCTAGTATAATGAGATGTTATTATGTTTTTTTAATAACAAACATTAACCTACACTTCTACAAAATGGGAAATGAAACAGTTGATCATGGTTACTGGCGGCAACCGCCTCATGAACCGATGTCATTATTTTTTCCATCAACACCTCTCAATGTTTGATATAATGACAGATTTAACATATTAATGTTATATTTATTGAATAATAATAATTATTTATTTTTAATTTCATATCTACTTTATTACCTTCTAATCTGTTGGAAAATGATATTGTTGCTCGTGTGTATATAAGAACTACCACCTCCAGGAAGTGATGTGAAAAAATATATATTTTATTTTCACATGGATAGTAATAAAGATAGATTTAGAGAATATATATGATATCTATGACAGTTGTTTTTAAAGGTAATTTACTTTTCTCTTTCTTTTCATTCAATTCATCAAGAGAATGAAAACAATATTCAGGCGTACATACGACATACCATCTCCCTGAACAAAATAAATCATTTTATATCTCTAAATTTTATGAATTAATGTATAAATAAATAATTATTATATATTATATTTATATATTTTTTACTATTATATATATTATGGTTTGATTATCAATGTAATATGACTTAAAATACCAAATGAAAATGTATATTAACAAATGTAGTAGTTATTAACTAAATCATGATTTTAATAATCAGTTGTTTATAAATGGTAATAAAATTTCATAAGTAATTAATATATGGTATTATTAAAATAACTATGGTTCTGAAATATTATTATTATAAAAATATATTTATTATATAGGATGTCAAAATGTGTACAATGGAAATCCAGGATTAATGTAATGGATTTTTTTACTACTTTTAATTTTTTCAGACAAAAACCATATTCACCAATTGATTCGTTTTTATAACACGCATGAATTTATTTTATGTATATTATTGCAAAATTATGGGACAAATATATAAATTTTAGCTTATTTATTTCAATGGGATTTTGATTCAAAAGTCACCACAATTTTAATGGGTTAATGTTATAGTGTCATTGTTGGTCGAAATTATTTATTATTAGGCATCCAATATTTATATCTTGTGATATACCTCTCAAGAAAACAAATTTATTATATTATACAATTGAAATATAAAGAGAATACATTTTTTCATACATTTTTATATCCTAATTAATCTAATAGACCGAAATAAAGTTTTTATGAAAAATATACTTTCTTTCAATCTTTTGTCAAAAATCTTATTTCTTACGCGATTATGTAAGATAAAAAAATTGAAGAAATTTTCAAATTATCTATTACTATTTAAGATACTATTACCCATGTTTTACTTTTTTAAAAACTTTTTTAAAGGAATATACTTTTTATACTCTTAATTTGGTTGTTTGGACTTTTAATCGAAAATGTAAACTAAATCCTTATTTTAACATGTACGACATGAACAGAATTTTCAACAACCATAAATAATAAATAATTAAAGTCATACATTACATGTTTCTAATGATATTTTCAATGAAAATTTTATCTTTAAATATTTGGAAAATTTTATATATTGAATATGTGATTTCAATTTGGAATAGATATTTTCTTCAAGATATGTTCCAAGTGATCCATAAAAATAATTTTCCATCTAAGATTAAATCATTTGAAAGTAAATAACCATCCATGTTCTTTATCTAGATGTTTAATGTTTATGATTACATGATATGTATGAATACCAATGCTTTTACATGGGTTATGCTATGAAAAATTGATGAAAAAATTATGATATTACGTTATTTTCTACTGGGTAAACCATGATGAAATACTTATGAAAACTATTACTTTTCATGGGATCTGATACGATGAATGTTTTATTATATTAGGAAGTAAAAGTTTTTTATTATGTGATGGTTGGGACCTATATCTCCCTCCAATACATTAGTTATTGATGGATAAAAAATGAGTTAGTTATGTTTTGTGTGAACCCATTTTCATGTATATAACATTTTATGTGGACATATATCCATATGGTTATGTGTAGACCTATATTCTGGTACATAAGGCTATACATGGGAATTATTTCTAGTTAATAAGGTTATCTAAGGATAGTTTTTCATGTGTATATGTTTATGTGGGGGTCTGATTTGATGTCCTTACCTTAACGAGTGAACTTTTTTTTGTTTATACATGTCCAAAATTTTATAAGCTTATTTGAATGACATGAACCTATGTCTTTTTTCAAATTTAATTTTTTCATGGACCATTTTCTTTGAATATATTAGTATTTATGGGTTATTAACTACTATGATTTTTGTTAGGAAACATGTTTATGATATATGATATGAAGGGTATGATTTTAAAATGTTATTTTCATGCTATCATCCCTTTGTGATCATATTTTGTTGATATTTCACTTTTTTACCCTTTAAGAACATCTAAAATAACACATTCACTAGTAGAAAAAAGGTCTTTAACGTCGTTTTTTTATATTTTACATCGGTTTTTAACCGACGTTGAAGTTGCCGACGTAAAAAATATGACTTTTTACGTTGGGTTTTGTAAACCGACACCAAAAACAAATTTCATTAGTTTTTTAGCATCGGTTTTGTAAAAAACCAAGGCCAAATAAACTCATTCGCGTCATTTTTGGAATCGGTTTCCATAAAAACCGACGCCAAGAAGTTGAAATAATAGTTTCGGTGTCGGTTCTTGAAAAAAAAACCGATGCCATAAATGGAAAAAACATGTTTATTGCATCGGTATTTACAAAACCCGACGCCAAAAAATTAATTTTTTAGTCTTCTATGTTTTATAGAATTTCCTAATCTTCGATTTGACAGTTCGTGGAGCTAAAACGGAGTTACAGATCAAATGTTATGGCCGTCGGAAGTTGAACAAGTCAATGTTTCGATTAATACAACTTGTTTTAAAGAAAACATGATAAAAATGAATTAAAATCACATACACCAAATGATATAAAATATACATAATACTTCAAACAAATTTAAATTGTTTTTGGATCTTCCATTGAAATGATATGTTGTTTATCATCATATATCTTATATTTAGTGTAGAACTCATGCGATAATGAAAACGACAATAGATAATTAAACATACCCAAGCTTGGTAAATCTCATCCAAATGTTTTGTATTTTTAACTCGATAATAAAAGTAAATCATCATTATATGAAATCAAATCGAGTTACTTAAAAATGAATGACATTAATAATTAAGAAAATAAATGAATATAATAGGTACTGTATTCAAATTAACAATTGATGTCGCATTGAAAACATGATGAACAGAAGAGGATGAAAATGATGAACGAGGGTGAAATGGATTTATATATAGTAAATGAAAATATTTTTGATTGCGTTGTATGATAATGTAGGTGGTATTTTAAAATGTTAAACGCACGTTGTGAAAAAATTGAAATTCTGATCCTGCGTATTGGTGAATACTATTTGGCTTCGGTTTTTAAATAAAACGATGCGAAAAAGATAAAAAAATATATGTTTTGCGTCGGTTTCTTTTCAAAACCGATGCAAGAATTAAAAAAAAATTGTTTTTCGAATCGGTTATTAAAAAAACGATGCGAATAACAAAAAAACATTTTTGGCGTCGGTTTTTATGAAAACCGACGTGAAAAGTAAAAAAATTATTTTTGGCGTCCGTTTTTTTCAAAACCGACACGAAAATCAAAAAACAATTGGCGTTGTTTTTTATGAAAACAAACGCCAAAACATTAAAGAAAATTTACCGGATTTTAGAGAATTCCTTTATCTTCGGTTTGACTGGTCGTGGAGCTAAAACGGACTTACGGATTAAAAGTTATGGCCTTTGAAATTTGGACTTAATTAAGACTTCTTTTAGAGAAGATCAACTTCCAACATCCATAACTTTTGATCCGTAACTCCTTTTTGGCTCCATGACAAGTCAAATCAAAGATTAGGAAATTATATATTGGACTGTAAATTGTTTTTCAAATTTTTGGCATCTGTTTTTATGAAAACCTACGCGAAAACTAAAATAAATTTATTTTTGGTGTCGGTTTTTGTCAAAACTGACGCCAAAACATAAAAAAAATTATCATGTTTTTGAAAATTTCTTAATCTTATATTTTACTGGTCATGGAGCTAATATGGAGTTACAGATTAAAAGTTATGGCCTTTCAAAGTTGGACTTAATTAAGACTTCTTTTAGAGAAGATCAACTTCCAACATCCAAAACATTTGATCCGTAACTCTGTTTTTGCTCCAGGACCAGTCAAATCAAAGATTAGGGAATTATATATAGGACTGTATTTTTTTTAATTTGTGGCATCAGTTTTTATAAAAAACCGATGTCATAACAATTTTTTTTATTTTTTCACGTCAGTATTTTTAAAAACTGACGCCAAAACATTTTTATTATTTTTCACGTCGGTTTTTTTAAAAACCGACGCCAAAAAAACAATTTTTTTTTTGGCATCGGTTTTTAAAAAACCGAGGCCAAAAATTCTCTGTAAAAATATTTTATGTCGGTTTATAAGAAACCGATGTCAAATTGACGACGTTAAAAATGATTTTTCTACTAGTGATTCTTATATTTCCTTTTACCAGGTTAGGAATAATTGTTTTAAGAAGGTTATGTATTTGACATATAATGTTTTGGAAGATTATTAATGTGAAGAAATTGATAAATTTTTTCCAATATATATTTTCTATTTACTCTTCACCATAAAACGAAGAGGCATTTACTTGTAATAAAAAAAGGAAAGATGAATATATCTAGGTCTGCATGGAAAAAATCATATCATCATCATGGCACACCTATAGCTTCAGCATCAAAATCAAAAGTATAGTGGAATACAACTTTTGTGTGTTAAATATGTGTCTATGAAATGATATAATGAATCATTAAAGTTATATATATGAATATATTTTCTATTGTTTACATAAGGCCGATATGAATATGGGTCACTATCAGTGGTCTCATGTTGATGGAGATAAAAAGATTAAAATGGGGTTCAATTCAAGAGGATACATGGACAAATATCATGGTGTAATGAAATTCCAAATACCATGATTCCCTCAAAAAGATGTATATATTTAACCATATTTTGAAGAAATGAATTCCAGTGACTATAATGGTTTACCAATTTTTTAATTGCATGCCTTCATATAATGTTCACATTTTATTTTATTCCAAAACATGTAACATATATTATGAGTGATTGTGGAGGGTTCTTGTATAGATTCAAAATCATTCACAATGAGTTTTCTATTTTTATTTCTCACAAAAACTCCCGAAAAATCCCCAATCCATTGAAAGGAACATGACAAATTTTTAAAGGTAGTTAGTCTTTTGGGGGGTCAATACAAATGAAAAATAAGAATATGTATTGGTTGAGAAGATTGGTTCTTGGGTGTGTCACACCCTTTTGGGTGGAATTATTTCATATTCTAGGACTGTCTTATAGGATTAAGATAGGTGTCTGGATCTCTTTTGAATATTGATAGAGCAGTAGTTACCCTAATCAAATAATGAGTTATTGAATCCTTAGGCATGTAAAGGGTCTTCTATTGGTGATACTATATGTATGTATATTAGGTTCTCAAACTACTTCCCATAATAATATAGAAATGGGTATATTATTTTATATTGATGTTGTATTAGCATTCTTTCTAGAGTTTACTTCCATCCAGAGAGGTGATTGGCGTTTTTGGGATGTGATTGAACCATCATGAGGTATCCAACGTATCCTATTTCTAACAGTAATCATACCACAAATAGTTCATTTAATTCTATGCCATTTTGTTTAGTGCCATGCAAAGAGGACAAATATTTGGTCACATAGGTTTAATATATGGAGATCGAGCCTTAGGAAGGTTTCCTACATTTAATACTTATTGTTGGAATCAGAGTCATCATATTTTGATATATCTTAAACCCACTTGGGAGATTTGGTGGATAATTAATACACATGAGTGTTATTTCCCCAGAGTTTACCAATATGGGAATTTATTGAGGACTTACACCAAGTAGGATTATAAGGACTCGACCTTATTACATTACATAATCGCGAATATTAGTAAATAACTCACTTACAAAAATAATGATACTATATTCATGTTTATCATTTTAGATAATTGTTATACAAATCATAAATAACATTCAACATTCATATTGTAAAAATACTACACAAACAATATCTATTTCTTTCAAAATTTATACCTTTTTAAATTAATCATTTTTTCTTGGATGAATATTCATAAAATTTAACATGGATTACTTCTCCATAATGAAAATACTAATAACCGATGAAAATAATTTGATAACTTTTTATTATCACTAAATTCATAGTAAGGGATATAAAAATATGAAATAACACATTATTCCATGAATACTTGAAATATATGAAATCATTTTCAAAAGATATACTTGTCACCCATATATACATTCTTTTTGAAAAATGATATTTCCAGAATATTACCACAAAAAATTAGAACATAAATAGAACCAATATGGTATCTTGGTGCATTACATAAGGAAACTTGAACCCTTTTTGCTACATTATAATTTGTAACCCTCACACCTACCTTAAAATTTGTGTAACCATCCCCATTACACTTGGATAAAATATATGACCGACCTCCAACAAACACATATCCAATGCATTGAAGGGAGATATATTTCCTACCCTTGATCATAAATAATTCACAATAACAATAACATAATCATAAAACATAAATAATTTCATAAAAACCATGCTTTTGAATGTTTTAAAACAGAATATTAAAAGATGATTTTAAAAGGAATATACCTTATAATTATCATATTATTGAATTGTGACCTAAAGAGTGGATTTTATATGTGTATAAATTATAAATAAACACAATTCAACATAATATAAACAAAACTCATCTCATAAAAAGAATTAATACCACATAAATAATGAAGGGGAATGTTAACCCCTTGAATGGAAATCTGGTAATGAATTCCCTTACCTCATGTTTTTCATACTTAGTTTTTTTTTAAAACTACTGTATAATGGTTAAAATAGTTTTATTAATATATTAATAAAACATATTATTTTTTGTAACACCTAATATGATCATATTGAAACCACATTTCATCTTTTAATTATTAGTATTTGGTGCATTCTTTACAAGATTTCAATGGAATGTTTGTATTTGATTTTGTTATCATATGGAAATGAAATTATAGAAGTGGAATGAAATGTTTTTCATATGTTTACTGAATATAAAATTATACCTTAAATAATATTTTTATCTTATATTATGATGGATCATTAGATTAAACATTAATGTTTTTAGTTTAGATCATTTTTTGCGGTTCCTCGATAATCCTGACCATGTTTCATTGTATAATATAATTTCAAGAATATAAGTTCATTACAGAACATAAAAAAGGATAAAAAATAAAATTCATATTATGTTTCAACCATTAAAAGGGTTTTATGATCAATTTTTATGGAGGTAATGTATATTTAAAACACATCGTCCATGATTTTGTAAAATAAGTAGATTGTGGATGGAGTATTTATTTTAATAACAAAATGGGGAGGGAAAAAAGAGAGAGTAAGATCAAATATTCCATTAGGATAATTAAATACCAGTTCATGTAATATACTATAATAATCATATCATTTGGATGAGGTTATATGGGGAATGTAAATTAAAATAAAGGAACACGAAAGAAAAGAAAAACTGAGAAATCCCTTATGAAAATTTGGCAGCCTACCGACGTCACTTAAAAAATTCAAAACATATTTTGATGCGAGAAAAATGGAATCTCCTAATTATTACATAATATGGATATTAAATTGTATATTTAATAATATAACCTAACATAATACCACTTAAATTAAAAGACAATAACATAATTAGAGTTCTTGAAAAAGATAGAGATTTTGAGAGGAAAATTCTACACCAAAATTGCTATGCAACATGGTCTTAGAACACATTAAAAAGAGAGGGTATGAGGGTCACCAATCAGATAATGATTCCTAAAATAGTGTAGGGATAGAATAAAATGTAAATAATAATAAGTTAGGGATGAATGAATTTTATAACACATAAAAGAGAAATTGAATGGAATTTTTTTTGACATTTCTCTTACCTTTTAGAGTAACTCCTAAGACATGAAGGATGAGATCTTGGGGGATTGAGGACACCATTAGAGGAATAATAAAGAAGTAAAAGGATAATAAATTCATTTATGATTATTTTTTAAGTAATTTATGGAAGTAATGCGTTGGTATTTAAGAAACAATTATGGGAATATTTTATTAATTTCCAAGGGACACCTCACTAGTGGTATTTGAAATACCATGGGATTTCCCATGGTATTTGACCCTGGAATTGGAAACATGGGTCACCTAATATCATATTTTTCTTAAATAAGTCTCCAAATTATATTATTTTACTTATTAAATAATTATTATATCATTAATCAAAGCGCAAATATAATA
This sequence comes from Viscum album, assembly GCA_963277665.1. Classification (NCBI taxonomy): domain Eukaryota; kingdom Viridiplantae; phylum Streptophyta; class Magnoliopsida; order Santalales; family Viscaceae; genus Viscum; species Viscum album. The sequence goes on along the minus strand of OY728126.1, from coordinate 792,250,753 downwards.
CTCATTGTTTACTATTCACAAAAAATTTCATTATTTTATAAAAATCCAAAAAAATTACCCTAATCATTTTTTGAAGTGTATATTTCAAAAATTAAATCAATTTATTGAAAATTATTTTCAAAATATTATTAATTTTTTTTAAATAAAATTATAATTATTTAAAAAATAAAAAATTTTAAATCTATAACTCATTTTTTGACACGTTGAAAAATTAATCAAATTTTTATTATCTTAAATCCTTTTGAAAATAAAATAATAATAATATTTACTATTAATTAGGTTCATATTACTATTAATATTACTAATCCTAATGGTATGTTTCTATTAGAAAAACACATTGGTCCTATCAGACTCCAAATAACTGAGTGTTCACAATTGTAGATAACTGTTTTTTGAAATTCAAATCCTAAAAGTGAAAAAAAAGTGTCTATATATAAAAATCTACATAAAATAAGGTTCCATGCATTTTAATTTATTTTTTTAAAAAAATTGTGTTATATTATCCCCAACTTTTGAAAATAGAGTCCTCTCAATTTTTTAACTTACTAAACTTTTGAGGGTACCTTTCCCTCATAGAATTTTCAGACTCCCGTGTTTCTTCTTCAGCCATGTGGTTTCTAAAAAACCATTACCTAAAAAATTATCTTATTTCACAAGAACATGTTCCCTTCGGTCATGAATTTAAACTAGTTTCTCTTCATAAGAAAAATTCTCTTCTAGATGAACTGTTTCTAAGCTCAAGACAAGAGATGAATATAGCACAAACTTTATCCACATAAAAACAAGAAAAGAATTATGAACCTAAGATAAACATAGTGGAAAATCTACTCGATAGAAGACTGGTCCAAATTTCTCCAAAAAATTTTAAGGTCCATTGTTCCGTGGACTTTTCTTTCCTTTCTTACCAAAACACATAACACTTTTCAATGGTGTGATTCTAATAAAACCATGATAACCTACCTCAAAAGAAAAGTCATTCTGTTAGTTGTCTACATAAATTTTATATATTCTCTGAGCTGTCCTCATGTGTCTCTAGATCATCTTCACTTTCTCATCCTCTTCCTCTACCAATTCTGGTCCTATCAAATTTCTTTCCCCACCTTCTTCTAAAAAATCTGGAGTTTTACACCACTTCGCATACAATACCTCAAAAGGTTCCATATGTATACTAGAATTAAAAGTTTTATTATAAAAAAACTCAAAGGAAGAATGTTTTTGATCCCTAATTCCATGGTAGTCCATTGTTCAAGCTCTAAGAATATCCTCCAAATTCTAAATTTTTCATTCTAACTGCCCATATGATTGAGGTTTGAAAAGGTGTACTGAAATTTAATTATGCACCCATTGACTTTTAATGGACCTTCCAGATGATTAATGTGTACCATGGATCCCATTTAGATACAATGGAAAGAGGAACTCCATGTAACCTGACAATATATTTGTGGTACAATCAGGAAATCTGATCCAAAGGAATTGTATCTTGAATAAGGTGAAAATGTGCATATGTTTTCAGTCAATCAACAAAAACCCAAATAGATTTGTTACCTTGAGATGTCTTGGGTAGTCCCACCAAAAATTACATACATACATTCTACCATTTCCACTCTGGAACTATAGAATTATGAATCATTCCATTTGGTTACTGCCACTCTACTTTAACCTGTTGGCACATCAATCAATTCCTAGTAAAATAAGTAATATCTCTTTTCATTCCATCCCAACAATAATACTCTTGATGGTCCATGTATATCTTATTACATCCAGGATGAATTGAAAATTGAGAACTATGAGCTTCACACCACAAATATTTCTTCAAATAGGAATCAAAAGGCATAGAAAACCTTTTACAAAATCTAAAAACACCATCTTTATCAAGATTATGTTCTAGAAACTTACACATTTTAACCAATTCTACCTTTTTCTGTATCTCAACATCTTTCTTCTGTGCTTTCTTAATAATATCTGACAATGAAGAATTCATTGAAACCTAAAACAAAACAGAGGTATGTACAACACCAAAATTAGCTAAGCCAAAATTTATCAAATCATTTTTCAAGGGATCAAGATCAAAACGTAATATAGTTAATGATGCATGATGTTTTCAACTCAAGGCATCTGACACTTTGTTTTCTTTTCCCTAATGGTAATTGATCATGAAATAAAAGTACTCTATTATTTCAAGACATCTTCTCTTCCTCTTTTTTAATTCCATCTAAGTGAATATATACTTCAAACTTTTATAGTTAGTATATATTTGACATTTTGCTCCGTAAAAATGATGCCTATAAATTTTCATTATAAAAACCACAGTCGAAAATTCCAAATCTTGTGTGGGATAATATTACTCAAGAGGTTTTTGTTGTCATAAAGCATAAGAAATTACCTGATCATTCTTAATCCGAACTCAACAATGTCTCTTTAATAAAGCATCACTGTATTTGAAAAACTCGCTATTATTGGAAGGCAATGCCAAAACTGGAGCATTCACCAATCACTTCTTCCATCCTGGAAAACAGACATCACAATATTCATTACAAATAAATTTAACCCCATTTTACATTAACATAGATAGTGAGCTAGATAACCATGTAATGTTTTTAATAAACCATCAGTTATAGCATGCTAATCATATGAAACTAAAAATCATCGTATCATTTTTCGGTCTTTCCCATTCATCAACCACTTCTATTTTTTTAGGAACAAATATTATTCCATCTTTATTTAAAATGTTTCCAAGAAACGAAATCTATTACCACCAGAAATCACAAATTCTGAATTTTCCATAGAGTTCTTTTCTTTTTATGTTTGCAAAACAACCGTTAAATTTTTTTAATTCTCATATTTACTCATAGAAACTACCATAATTTCATCAATAAACACAACCAAAAAATTATCCAAAAATCATTAAATATTCTATTCATAAGATAAATTAATACAACATGTGAATTTGTTTAACAACAATGGCATATCAACAAATTCATAATTCTCATATCTAGTATGAAAAGCTGTTATTATGATGTCAAGCTCCTTCAACTTTAGATGATGGTTTTGGGATCTCAAGTCAATCTTGGAAAAGAACTAAGCTCATAGGATTTGATCAAAAAGATCATAGATGTGAGCAAAAGGATAATTTTTTTAATAGAGTTTTTATTCGAGGCTCTATAATAAATTCAAATTCTCATGGAATCAACATTATGTTTTAGTGAAAAAAACAGCGGCACCCCATGCTGAAGTGTAGGGATGAATGAAGACATTATCAAGAAAATCCTTAAACTGAATTTTCAATTCAATGAGTTCCATTTAGGACATTATATATAGGGATTCTGATATTTTATTTACATCAGGAACAAATTAAATTGTGAAATCGAATTCTTAATCATGTATGACACTAGTAAAATCATTATGAAAAACAAAAAGGTATTAATTTAGCACCAAAACATCATTAATATGAATTGTTCCATTGTTTTGAAAAAGTTGAGATAAATGATTTCATTTTCATATTTCAATAGATTTTTAATTTCCTAATTTGTTTTGAATTTTATGGGTTTGTTCATATATTTAAACTAAAACCGTTTACAAAAAAACATCTTCAGCTCCACAATCAATCAATTTATGAGAAAGAAAAATCCAATACATTCCTAGAATGACATCCAACTCTACTAAGGTAAGAACAACAAGTTTTTTGGGTAATTTCTTTTTACAAGACATAATAAAAAGATTATTATAATTCCTCTTTACTATAATATCCCCCTATTGTTTTAAAAATATGTTCCTGTCTCATTCTTTTAGGTGACATTTCCAATTTACCAGAAAATTTCTCAGCAATAAAGGAATGTTTAGACCCTTTATAAAAAAAACATTAGAAAAATCTGAGAAAAAAACCAAGGTACGAGATATAAATTCATTGGATGGCCCGACATCTAATGACGTTGTTGTAAATGATATCACTACACCTTTCTTATTATAGCATGGCGTCTTGGCATCATTTAGATCTCTCTTTGGGAAGGCATTTGCATAATGACCCATCTCACCAAATTTAAAACACTTAACAGTTTCCTTATCATGATTTTTATTACAATCTTTTCCATTAAAATCATGTGCCATATGTCCAAACCTAACACATCGAAAACACTTCAAAGTTTTGATAAGTCATTCCCCAGAGTGCTTCTTTCCACACTTTTAAAAAACTGGAAACTGGATTTTCATATGATCAGATTTCATTGGTTGATTCTTACCAATCACTTACCATTTGGACCACTTATTCTCCTTGTTTTCAAAATGCATGAGATCATCAACAAACATCATCTCTACCCTCTCTTCACATCGGAAAAATTTCTTATAACCCTTGATTTCATGAGAGGCCAAAGCCATTTAACACCATGGATTCCATACTGAGTAAAAATGGTTGATTTTTCTATCAAGATACAGAATAATATTTTTATCATACCTCCCTAGTCAGGTGATGTTTCCTTCATACACATCCATAAAATCATCCTCCTTTTACTTCAATTGATGTAATTTCTTCTCCATCCTATGTTTCACCAACATCGAAAAATAATTTTTCAGGTAAAAGACTTTTAAATTAATTTCTATCTATGACATCAATATCCTCTCAAACCACGATATTCTTATCCACTGACCACTACTATTTGGATTCACCTTCAAAATATTTATTGGAAAAAACATAGCTTTTGATTACCTGAACATCCCATAACGTTGGATATTTTTTCAAGGGATTCAATCCTTCATTCATGCACTTTTAGGTCTAAAGATCAATTGAAAAAAAGAGGGTGTTGTCTCATAAAATGTGCCACTATTTTCATGTTCCATTTTAGTACCAATGGTTGTTATCTTTAGTGGATGTAACCACCATTTATTTCTTTCATCAGCTGATCCATTACCATCACAAACTGCTCTGTTTCAATCCCTACCATTTCGGGGTACATATTTGGAATGATATTGTTCTATTGGTGCCTCTCCTCTTCAGCTTCCCTATTTCTTCAGCTGGAAAACATTATGAACAATGTATCATAGTCGAAGGAACATGGTAATATTTAAATCCTATAACATTACAAATTAATCATAGAGTGAAATTAATTTATGGTATTCTATTTACTTCGTCATAACCCATAATTTTATCACTACCTCCCTCTGATATCATTTATAAGTAACTGGCCATATTACATTACATAATCCTGAATTTTAGTCAAGAAATCACATCCTTTCATAATGAAGATCCTTTCATGTTTTCAGTTTTAGATGATTGGGATATAATACATACTTATATTCCACATTCATATAGGGATGATATCCCAAAAACGGTATCCATTTCTTCCAAAATGTATGAATTTTCAAATAAAACATGTTTTCTTTGATAAATCATCATAACATTCCACATGGATCCGTTTTTTGTATTATAAATCCTTATAAAATGTGAAAATAATTTAAAAACATGATATGATAAATTAAATCTCAACATGGGATATAAAAAGAAGGAAACAACACATTAGTCCATAAATACTTGTAAAGTAAGAAATCATATTCAAAAGACATACTTGAAACCCATATATAAATAATTTTTGAAACATGATATTTCCACAAGATTACAACAGAAAAATAACATAAATAGAACCATAAAGGTATCTTAGGGGGCATTACTTACATAATCTTGTAACCCTCTTGGCTACTATATAATTTGTAACCCTCACGACTACCTTACAATTTGTGTAACCATCACAGTAACACCTAGAGTAACCATACGTCTAAAATCCAACTTACACATACCCAATGTATTGGATGGAGTTATAGGTCCCAACCTTTTTAAAAAATTCCCAAAAACCAGAACATAATCATACAACATCAATAATTTCATAAAAACATTGCTTTTGAATTTCATAAAACTTAATTTTAAAAGATTCTTTTAAAAGGAATGTCCCTTATAAATAGCTTATAATTGTTGAGATACTTAAAGATTGGATGTTATATATATATAAATTTTAAATAAAAATAATTCAATATAAGATGAAAAAAATTTATCTCACAAATAATTTTAATACAACATAAATAATGAAGTATAATGTTAACCCAAAGAATGGAAATCAGGTAATAAATTCTAATACCCCATGTTTTTTATACCAAAAACCTATTTAAAACTACTTTATAATGGTTTAATGTTTGTTATTAATATCTTAAATAAACATATTCATGTTTATAACACCTTATTTTATCATTTTATAACATCGTTTCACATCTTAATTATTAGTTTTTTGTATATTCTTTACAGAATTTCCATGGCCAGTTTGAATTTGATTTTACTGTCGTATGGAAATTAAATTACATAAGTGGAATAAAATTGTAGAAATATCTTTAAAGAATATATAATTATACCATAAATATTTTTTTATCATATATTATGATTGATCATTTGATGAAACATTAATGATATTTTTTAGACCATTTTTTGTCGTTCCTCGATTATCATGAACTTGGTTCATTATATAATTTAATTTCATGCATAGAAATTCATTACAGAAAATAAAATATGTCAAAAAATACCCATTAAAATATTTTTCAATAATTAAAAGGGATTTTTCTCAGTTTTTAAGGATTTCATGTATATTGCAAACACATTATCCATGATTTAGGTAAATCGGCACATTGTGGATGGTGTATTTATTTTTAGTACAAGAGGGAGACAAAAAACGAGAGATGATGATGAGATATTACATTAGGATAATTAAATTCTAGTTAATTAAAGGTATTTTAATTTTCATATCATTTGGAAGATGGTATATGATGAAATGAAATGAAAATAAAGGAACTAAAAATAAAATAATGTTGAGAAATCCCTTTTGAAACTTTTGCAGCATAACGATATCACATAAAAAGTCATAAATTATATTAATGAGAAAAATTGGTAACTAATAATTATTAAATTGTATGAAAATTAATGGTGAAATTTAATTACATATCCAATCATAATCCAATTTAAATTTAATGATAATAACAAAATAAGAGTGCCTGAAAAAGATAGAGATTTTGAGACGGAAATTTTGCAGTATAATGGCTATGCAACAATATTTTAGGTAACATTAAAAAGAGAAGAGAAAGGTTTCACCCATCCATACATGATTCATAATATATTATATGCACATAATAAAGTTTAAATAAGTACATGGTATGTAAATTTTAATTTTATTCCACACAAAAGTAAACTTGAATGGAAAAGGAGTAATTGAGAATTCTATTACCTTGTAGAGTTACTACTATGAATTGACGGTTGGGACATTGGGGAATTAAGATCCATTGATATGAAAAATAGGGAGTTAAAAAAATATATATTCTTTTAGGACGAATTTTTAATCAATGGAATGATTTAATGGGTTGGTATTTATAGTAAAATTGAGGGAATATTTGACTAATTTTCAAGGGAACACTCATTAGTGGTATTTTAAAACCATGGTCTTTCCCTTGGTATTTTCCCATGGTATTGGCCAATTTGGACCCATAATATCATATTTTACTGTAAAAAGTTATGAAGAGTTTTATTTTACATATTACATCATATTATGTCATTAAACATAACAAAAAATCAAAACCGTATTTTTACTATTCATGTGAAATTCAAGTATTTTAGAAAAATCACAAAAAATCCCACTAACAATTTTTCAGAGTCTATAACTCTAAAATTAACTACATTTCATGAAAATAATTCTCTAAATATTATTATTTTAATTTTTATATAAAATTATTATTTATTCAAAAGTAACAAATTTAAATCTATAACTCATTTTTTAATGCCTTTAAAAATTAGTCAAGTTATAATTATCATAAAGAATTATGAAAATAAAATAATAATAAAATTTATTTTTCATTAGAATCATATTACTATCCATATTATTATTCATAAGGGTATGTTACTATTCACTAAATAATAATTTGGTCTTATAAGATTCCAAATAACTTACCGATCACGATTGTAGATGACTGTTTTTTGAAATTGAAAATATAAAAGTGGAAAAATTATATTTAATGGCTAGTTATAATTATATAATTAAAACAAGGTTTTATTAATTTTATTTTAATTTAAAAAATGGGGTGTTACATGGATGTCCTTGTATAGAGGAAATACCATCATGTCATTGAAAAAGGCTTACACACTGCCATTTCCATATATGAGGCGACATTATGCTGTAATTGATTTGATTGTTACAGATAACTAAGAAATCATGAAACAAGATCAATGTGGGAAAAATTTATAACAATTGATTAGAATCACTGCATCTGTATGTGGGACTTATTTTGTTGGGGGGCCTTATGGAGTGTTTGATATGGAGCTCGAAACTTAGGAAGGCATCATATGTATCACACTAATAGAATAAATCAATGTCCTTGTAGTTCAATTCATTCCTAACCCAATGGTGGTTTGGTATGGGTGATTAAATTTGGATAAATTTTTTATATACTTGAGTTTTATGGTTCTTAAGAACTTATAGCAGGATTGATTCCCCTTGGATGATATCAAATCCTTACCCTCTAATGGATAAAGATTAGGAACCTTGAGTGGCCAACTAAGAATGTTTGGATGGAATGAGGATCCCATAATAGCTATAATATTGTATGATTATTCATTCCTAACCCATTATGGATACCTCACATATGAAAAGGGAATGAAAATCCAAATAATCTTTGTTTTGGGTACATATTGTTTGTGGGAACATTCTCAAGTACCCCTATGAGACAAAAGTGGCCTTTTGGTGGTGTCTTCCTAACATGTCATGAATATATTTCTCACAAGTCCTAGGAGTCTATCTGACATTTCTGGTGTGTCGGTGAAAAATTTTCAATGTTTCTACTTGAAATATCATTAATGTTTTATTGACACATCTGGACTGTGTATCAGATACAAATGGAATTTTCTAGTGTGCTTCACGTGATCGAAGTTGACATGTCAATGGTATGTCTCTTTAAAATGATTGCATGGATATGGTGATTATTATTTTCAATGAAGATATGTATAATTACATTTGTGTGATAAAGGTCATCATATTGGAGGGACTCCACATGATCTAGATGTCTTTCTTGGAGGGTATCTACATGATTCAACAGACTTGACCAGGGATTCGTTGTGTAACTGACCAAAACATGTCCAAGGGTGTCACACGATCAAGGGTGATATATCTAAAGGACTTCATAAAACATGGATAACAGGTTTGTAGGGCTTTGTGTGAAATGGATGACATTCCTGGTTACTGTCACATGACATAGAAGACATGTCAAGAGGACTGTCACATGACCAGACTAACATGTATGGGAGTTTTACGATGAATAATAAATAGGTCACACAATGAACATGATAATGTTGTATAAAAATAAGTGTATCCATTTTCACATAATTATTATAAATATTTTAGACATTATAACATAATTAGATCATTATTTTTTTGGAATTTTTCTACTGAGATATCCAATGAAAAATTCTATACACATAAACACTTTTAGATTATCCATATAATGAAATAGAAGTCATTCTCATGGTCTATAGGTATATCATTTGCAACATATATATATTTTATGAAATATCATTGGTCATTAACTGAGTATACCTAATGAAAAAACCCTTTCTATTTTATATCATTACACTCTATTAAGTACAATTTTACATATTCCCAACCATATTTCATTTGTTGTCCCAACGGGGAGAAACTTAATGGCTTCACCACCTCAGATCTAGGTCACTTCATACAATGATTATATTTCTTATACGGGATTGACTTTGTGGAGCATCAAAAAATTTACATGATCCTTCCATGGGTTAGTCAAGGTTTCATCTTTGTGTCACATGATTAGCAGTGATAGTGTGATCATCCCATCATCAAAATATTTATTAGACCCATGGATTTTAATAGGGATTTTTCATAATAAAACAATGATATCAAAGGAAATTTTAAATATTAAACTAAAATGTTAATGATTATTCATGAGACTAGGATTCTTGTCAGAGATTATTTTACATGATCAAAGGAGACTTGTCTGGAGCCCTGTGTGAGAAAAAATTTGACTCGTCAGAGGTCATTCTCATGAAAAAATGGAATAACAATCATTTTTATAAGGTTAACTGCTTATTTTTATTTACTTTTCAATGCCTATAGAACTCTCCCATTAATTTCTTATATGATAAATATCTCAGGTTTTGGTGACTTGTCTATAATCCTTCATGTGATATGGATATCATGTAGATCAGGATTTCACGTGATCAATCAATTAATCATGAGGACCACATCCACCCTTCAAATGAAAAACAACATAACTTCTTTTCACATGAGTATTTCACAATTTACATCATTTTATTTTCTATTTTCCATGACCTGTGACTTTCTTCAATTGTTTTTCCATCAGGGAATTGCGTGATCAGTAATAGACCTCATGATGATGTCTGAGAATTTCCATTAATGGATTATTCACTTTTTATGGGGTATCATGTGATCAATGGATGAATCATAGGGTTTTCACATGATGAGGGTGATATACCCAAAGTCTTTGTCGCCTCCAGGTTGGGATTCCAATAGGGATCTCATGTGATCATTGAACTAATCACGTGAGATGCATAAGATCTTCACATGAAATCATCATAACATCAATTACATAATGAATCTAAATTTTATAGTTTTTACATAATATAGGGATTTGGATGATTGATAGGCATCTATCAGTAAACATTTCACATGATTAGAATAAATCATCTAGCATCATTCACATGATCCTGATGTCTTGTTGGATGGGATTCATATGATTATAAGGACTATCCATAAGGTATTCACAAGATCATCATTAGGCTACACAAAACATATGAACCAACTACATGACATTCTTAGGGTTATGAGATTGCGTTTACTTCTTTGGGTAACATGATCCATGTGAATTAGCCTCTTAATCTATATGTATCCATGTTTATACTTCATTCGTTTTATAGAGAGGATAATACCTATGCTTTAAGTATTTATTTGATCCTATAATTGGAAATGATCATTTGGTAGGCATCACCAATTCCCCGCCTAATGAGCAAGGTATGTTGGTACTAGATCTCAGTTATGAGAAATGAAAATTCCCACTTGAGTCCATTAGTCCTTCATTGGTTGATGTTCAATGTGGATATGATTTTTCTGGGTGACTTTTTGGTTCCAAAGGATTCCCAATAAAAATGGGAGTGAGGTTCTATTTATTTAACGGGATAATAAGACCTTTGGAGGTCTTGTGATCTCCTTCCACATGTGAATTATTCAAAACAATTATTAACATAACTCCTATCTTGAGAGCTACTCACAATGTCTAATCATGTTATCACTTTGTCTGATCATGCTTGTCACAGTGAACATCTAATTCCATCCATGAAGAAATCAACTATAATTTCATCAAGATATATGGAACATATTTGTCTTTGGGAAAATAATTCATGTTTTTTGGGGTCCAATGAAACATTGTCATATCATCCATTGAACATTGTTCAACTCATATGAACACCATATAATCAAATGATCATAAGGCTTAAAATTAGATTGCCCAATCAAGATGTGTAACATGGGTCATGAAATTCTTGAAAGTGGTAGTGTGAAATATGATTGTGGAAAATTTAATATGTGACGTGTTTCACATGATTCTACACAGATTATGAATTCTGTTAAATAATTACCCTTTTTAGGATGGTACTCCCCCTCATATATTGTTCCTAATTCTTTATAGATGGCTTCTAGTTCACAGAAATCTACTAATGAATCTGTCTAGATGATTTTTAATGTCAAAAATAGTAGTTTTGACCCACAGTACCAAGCTTTATCGTATGATGAAGTTTTGACGGGGCTTCATTAACCTAAACATTAAAAAAATTCCTATCTCACAAATTCCCTTTGCATGGATTTAGTATTCTATATGATACTTCCATTTCTTTGGTTGAATATAATATTCCACCCCACATGTTTATTTCTTCACTTGATTTCATTCAAATGATAATTTTTTATGATAATCAACTGATCATGACCCCAATATAGAGGCTATGTTATATGTTGGGAAACTACTCATTTGAATTATATGGTCATGATCTATCCCATAAACAGATTTATTATAATTACTCGATCAAATTTGTGTGCTATTTGAAAATGTTGAGGCATTTCTAGAGTTCAATGTGGAACTTTCATCTAGATGGTTAGTTATTCGAAGAATGTTCATGGCCATTTGGGGTCAGGTAGAGATGCATTGAATTTTTTGATCAACTATATGCGATCTATCTTATTAAGGTTACATTGATTTCCCAATTTTTTCCTACATCTTCAATTGTTTCTCCTTAAATATATGATTTACTGATGGTGTTCCTATATTAACACGTTAATTTTTTTCAACAAAAAAGTAGGGATCAACATCTTAATTGTTTATCTTTTAGGTGGGATAATGCTTATTTTAGATTTATATGAATAAATATTTCCTACTATATATTTTTGATATAACATGGAATAAAATCTAACCTTAACATGATGCATTCTCACTATTTCTATGGAGAATCCAAAGAAGGAGATAAACATACACTCACTTGTTTCTTAAATGCTTTGGATCAACATCTTTTTTTATCATCATGGGAATCGAATAACTACCACACACCCACAACAACGACCATCTTGACAAGTCTGGGAAAGTGTAAGATATTATTGGGCTAATCTGAGTGAGAATTTCTAGTTTTAAAAATATCATAACACTAATGATATCCCTCATACATAATTCCATCCAAGGATTTTGATCATTTTTGTGGACGAGGTTGTTCTATTAGGTACCAATTAGTTTATTCATATGTTTCATTGGCATGACGGCTTTAACATCATGCCATATCCCACACCCACCAATATAATTTTTGATAATGATAATGGATACCTTGTCAAGAGGTTATACAAAATATCTCTTTAATATGGGGTTCTTAGAGATCTTTTAGATGAACTGAATGTCTAGAAGCCATATAAAACTTATATATTTTCATGTTATTTATATGGTATTTAGAAAATTTATACTATTCCCATATCTGGAATTCATTAGGAACAAATTCTCAGATTATTTCTCAAATATTGGATTATACTAGCATGGGAGGATACAAATTCTTAAATCATTCTTTCACCAGTCAATCCCCATATCATCCTATCTCACGACTATTCATAGGTTGGGGTGGACACATTCTTCAGTACTGTATTGAATCAAATAGTCTATTAGCTGGACAATCCATGCAATTCCCCAATATCCTTATATATGGTAATAATAGAGTTTTTCAGGACATGGGGGGTCCCCCTTGGAAGCACTACTTCAATAGTGATGAACCTACAATTTATTGGATAGATATTATTATGAAATTAGACCCTTCAGTGCTAGTGATGAATGATACACCTAGAGGGAGGAAATAACTATTATTACATATAATGCTTCCTTATCAACTAATCTGATTCTTCATTAAACAAACATGATTCCCCCAAGGAAAATTAGGTAGAAAAATCGCCCTAAGTTATATAGAGTCCACAAGAAAACATTCATGGCCAAGGCTAATGTCTTTATCACCCCTTTAATGAGTTGGGAGCTAGTGGCATCATCTCTTAGTAAATGAATGATATCATGTAATAAATTTTCCATACATTGAAAAATTGGGTAGAAACAATGGGTACTTTTACGATATTGTGGATAAGACTCCAATAGCCAAATTAATAATATATTCTATAGATGTTTTTGAAAATATTCATTATAAGGCCTATTTTTTTGTGTCTAGATCGATGACTTGACTATTAAAATAGTCGAAGAAGAAGTGATCATATATAACAAGAGGTTTCATATATTTATGACATAATCCTTGTTAGAAAAAACATAGAAAGGTGGTGAAGTGTTATTTTTTTTATTAATAATATTCATCCTCATGTGATTGTACAATAAATAGAGAATATGAAACTAAATCACTCCATTTAATCCACTCTTCCTAATATATACAATTTATAAAATGCCACAAATCTTTTTATAATTAAATCTAGTAAAAAATTTCTCAAATAGAGCCTCGGAAGGACTCTGGAATAAATATATTCATCCTCCATGAACACATAATCAATGAAAAAATATTTTGTAATTTACATGTTGTTTACAAACATTCATTCATTCATTACGTTTATGGTATTTCATTTTTCGGATATCATATCGACCATAAAAGGTAATTTTCCTTTGTTTAATTTGAATTGAACTGAAGAACATATATTGGAAAACTTTAATCATAATTTATTTGTTTTGATAAACTCTCGTGAATGACTAATATGTTGATATTCCTTATTCATGGATCTAATATGGGCATTCCTAGATCACATGGTTTAAATAGGTAATGTAGGTAAACATATATCATAGAGGGAAAGTGATATAATTTCTTCCTAAGTTAGTAGAATTAATGAGCATATATTAATTTTTTCTTGGGAAAAATAATGATCCAAATATGATTTTTATCTTTTTAATACAACGATAACATTTTCTAAAACATCATAAGGGGGAATATTAGGAAGTGTGGACATAGATTTTGATTAATACAACCATTAAGGGTGTCAATCACTGAATGTTTTATAAATTTTTCCATTCTATATGTGCTCAATGATTCATGGAATACATAATGTTCAGGTCCCACAAGTAGGGACATGACAATTTTCTAGGGATCCCATTTGGGTTTTCCAACTTTACGAGACCTAAATCACATTCAACTAGCTATTTTAGGACTTTGAAACTTGATAGTTATTGTAGTTTAGGGACTTTTAGGTCATAAAATATGTTTCTATAGCATAATTACTTTTAGATCAAACCATATATTGTTTTTTTTCTAGGGTATCCTAGACTGGTCAATCTATTTTTGTAGTTTAGGGACTTTTAGATCAAACCATATGTTTCTACAGTTTATGATATTTTATAATGGAACATATATTTTTTTATTTAAGTTATTTTATAATAGATGATACATTGTTATACTTTAGATTCCTTAATCTCATACAAAATATAGATGTATTTTTGGGTATTCTAGCTAGAACATATGTTTTTGTTGTTTAGGGTCTTTTTCCTTAGACCATATATTGCTGGTTGTGAAGGAAGATTATTTATAAAGAGTTCAAGAACAATGAATCCTTGATGGGGTTCTAAAGAATTCATTTCAATGATGTGTTTTGATACCATTCATTATTAATTTAAATTCTAAATAATCACTGTTCTAGAAGGGTTCTTCCACCTTTTTTTCTCATAGAAAACATGAGAGATGAATTTCCCTGATGGTTTATGACACAATAAACCCTTAAATTAGAGGGTATTGGTGGTTGTTAAATGTTGGAAATGTAAATTCCACCTAGATTGTTCGAATTTGGGATTTGTAATAACATATCTAGGAGATTGAAATGATGAACGTTGAATAGGGGAAGACATGTTGAGGATGAACACAATATACTATATGGTGATGTGTTCTGCCACCGTTTTTTCCTAGGATCCTGTGGATTCGATGTCCTTTCCAACAAGTAGTAGATTCCTTTATTTTATGGGATAAGGGACCTTATGAATGATCCCATAGGACCTATATTCAGGGTCATGTATAAGGGTCTATGACCCATTAAAAATACCATGAAATGTTTGTAAAGATTCAAATGTTTGAATGATGAAGTGGGATGTGGATAAGATAACTCTCCAAGTATCGTTCTAGCATAGTATGGTGGCTTAGTTTCTGATTGGGAATATAAATCCCTACACAATGTGGTTTCATTCACATGTTTTTTACCATCAAATCATTCAGGAATGGGACATAAAATTCATGATTTGATAAACATTACAATTAAATGATGAAATAATATAGAATATGTAAAATCCTCTTGAATAGTCATGTTATTGGGATTTTAATTCTTAGTATTGGAATGTAAGATTTAATTGAAAGTGGATGCCGTTGGGTACAGCTCAACCATTGATAATGGAAGAATCCAAAATTCCACACAATTAGGATAATAACTTATATTTTTTAGGGGGCCTCCCCTCTTGGGACAAACATCCTCAAGGAATAATATCTAAGGAATTGTGTCATTCAGACACATTTCCTAGTGGGGTCCCTTTGGATCAACTAGTTTGTTTTTTCAGATTTTGATAAGGGAAAACATTGAGAAATAACTACAAGCAATATGGTTCCCATAGAATGGTAAAAACTAATGGAATTGGTTGGATCATCATAAAATTAAATACCATGATGGTGGTTAATGGAAAATGTAAAATTCAAGAAGATTTTGGGCAGCCAAAATTTTATGTATCCCCTTAGTGAAGAAATTATCATGGTGAGGATATGTGATGAATAATTTCTCTAAATTCATCTTAAATGAGGGGGGGTCTAGAAATCATATATTGAATTTTACTAAAACTACGAGGTGGGCCCCTTGAGATTTATGCCTTTTTTCTACACTCTACCTTTTTCGTAGACTCTATAGTTGAAGAGTTTAGTGATATGAGAAATGACCTTTTCAATGGCTACCCTTGACATGTTTTTTTACTGGAAGATATTATTCTAATTTCAATAAATCTATTGGTTCTTTATATTTGTAACACAAAATATAAATATTTTGTTCATAGAGCATCGAACTAGGTCCATATAGTTTAATGTCATGATGCGCATAAACCTGAAATGAGGGGAGGGTCACACAGTATCCTAATTTGGATTCCCTGTTTCAAGAGTAATCCATCCTAATTTTGAGTAGAATATTCAAGTTTTTTAAATCATGAATCATGGTTCTATAATATTGTGGAATTTTATGGGATAGTCGTACTCAAGATAAACTCAAATTACAATATTGTGATGAGATCCACTACGATGATGTTTGGGATTACAAGGATCAGAATACATTTTTCCATGGAAAATATAGATTTGGATGATGACCAGATGATCATATTCTAGAACCAGGGGGTATACATTCATAGTAAAACAATGGTTCCCACAAAGCCATGTTTCATTTTCCAAGGGCCATGTATGGTTCCCAACAATTCAATACACCCAAGACATGATCTGAGGTTTATAGATTGAGGTGTTAAAAAATATTATGGAAGCACATCGAAAATTGGGTGACTAAGGTTTGGATCTTAAGGTCCTATGATAAGTAGTGATAATGTATGATGGTCTAAATAAGTTAATATCATTCAATTGGAAGACATATATCATACATTTTAATACAGTGTAATGATGATGTCTTTCATTATATATTTCGTCACGCAGTAAGGATGTAGTGACCAGTTTGAAATTTTTCAAGATATAATTGGGTACAACATTAACTAGTTAATGAAATTTATTTACAGAAAACACCTTTTATATATTAATAGGATTATTAATTGGTTTCTATAAGCTATAACCCCTCTTGCATAGATATATCTAATATTAAATCAATCCATATGTAGATAATAATAATATATTAGTAGAGAGTGTCTGTAAAAATTATTCCTATTTAAATAATGGAAAAATTAATTTTTATAGATTTAATTCCTTGGCATAGCCATTGAATATTGTTAGCTAAAGAACAATTCCTTAACCATATCCTTTTTGGTAATACTTCTTCATAGATCTGTCTCATATGCATGGTGTTGACACAGGAAAACGCATCCCCAAAATTTTCCAAATACTTCCATACATGATCCAACATTGTAGCCCATTTCGCAAGCTTCGATTTGGTAGGTCAGGGGTCCTGAACAGAGTTAAGAATTAAGAGTTATGGAAATTTGATGTTGGACTGGAAAACTGGTTCACAAAACCCATTCGCGAAGATCCATTTGCAATCACGGAGTGCCATCATGAAGCAAGGAGGCAGGATTCTCCACGAACCCCTTTGACGTTCGTGGACCCTCCGCAAAGCGAAGAGGTGGTAATGTTCCGTGAACTCCATTGACGTTCGTGCCCCACCACGAATCAAGATCTGTCTTCATGCCGAGCGAACTCTTCTTCGTGGCGCCTCTCACCTATAAATCCCCAGCTTACCCCCTTTCACCAGACAGCAACTCCACCCCCTGGGTGGTCGATCTCCCAGTTCACAGAGCTCTGCTTTCCAATGTGAAGCGGCTCCGCGATCCCATGCTCCGCGAGCAGCTTCCTTCATGATGTAGATCCATGATTCCATGGTCTGCGAGTGATCTTTGCTCTATGAGATCCCTTTTCTCCATGAGAGTCCTTTACTCCTTGAGCAGCCTTTGCTCTGCAAGATTCCTTTTCTCTGCGAGATCCCTTTTCTCCATGAAGCTACTTCGCAAAGACCTATCCTTTTCGTTGCACCAAACATCACGCACACGAGTCCATACCGCGAGGGCATAGCCCGTGCACCCCCTCTCGGGGTCTCTGTCGGACTACTGTACTGGCCCTTCTGGGCAGGTCCCTTCTCTACCATCATGAACCCCCATGAAAAATAGAGAGTCTCACCACAAACATTTTGGGCTGGGGTGGTTACATTTTCCAGTACACCCTTATGCGCACCCACATTCCACCAAAGGAATGCTATGATTTGAGATATTCCTCTGCATACCATGAAACCCCTTGAGTTGACATATTCCTCTTTGTTTGCTTCACATGTTGTGAGATGATATTCTCATCATCAATTCCATGAGTACCTAGAGTCGAACCATTCTTCATGTAACTCATCCGACCCCCCCCCCAACTGACTCTTATTCTAGGTTGAACTAAAAAGGGCCTCCCTTGCGTAAGTCCCAACACCAACCATTGCTAGGCACCTTATTCCCAACAGTCCACTCTACATGACTATAAACCGTAGTGCACCTTATGTTCCAGACATAGGATGCCTCTTTCTCCAAACAAGATATGCCTTATCCTCTAAGCATGAGATGCCAGCAGCCCTTTCTACATGCCTATAAACTGCAGTACTCCCTACATTCCAAACATAGGATGCCTCTTGATACAAAAAAAAGATATGTCTTATGCTCGAAGCATGAGATGCCAATAGTCCTCTCTACATAACTATAAACTGTAGTGCACTCTATGTTCCAGTCATAGGATGCCTCTTGCTCTATATAAGAGATTCCTTTTGTTTCATGTATGAGATGCTAACAGTCCTCTCTACAAGAATTTTAACTATAGTACACCCTATGTGCTAAATGTAGGACACCTCTTTCTCCAAAAAAGAGATGCCTTGTGCCCCAAGCATAACATTCCTAATTCCAAGATCACAATGGAATAATTTCAAGAGTGTTGGAATCTGTTCAAACATTCCATCACTCCCCCTCATGAATTGAGTGTCCTTCATTCGGATCTTCATCCCCATCCATGTCTGAAGGGACCCCCTAATGGCATCGTCCAATTTTTCCTCGACTCACCTATTGTCCTGGGCCAACGCCCCATAAGACTTCAGACAACACTTCGAGTCAGGTCATTTGTTTCGAACAAGGTAAACAGTCGACCCTCATATGTTTGTCCCCAATTAAGGATAACACAATATGGATGTTTTGTTTCAAACACGGTCAATATTTATCCTCTATCTCCATGCCACCCTCATTGCATTCCGAATGTCGGGCATGTGATTCACACTTTTCACCTCCCTTTGTTCGGACCGATTCCAATGCCCTTGGCATTATACCTCTTGTGCACTAGAACATAGGTGATGGCCTCATCCTGCCAGTGGGATGGGATGCCCTCATGGCCAAACCTGACGAAGAAATTATGGGAAACTAACCTGCACAAGCCCCATCCACCATTACCGGTCCGTAGAGGCACCCGGGCAGCTTCCTTGCGTAAGCTCCATCCACTATTTCCGCTCAATGTCGGCACCCGAGCAGCTTCCTTGCATAAGCCCCATCCACCATTGATGCTCCATAGTGGAACCTGGGTATCATCCTTGCATAAACCCCAGAGACCATTTTCGTGTCATAGCGGCACACGGGAAGCTTCATTGGTAAGCCCCATCCATGGGTGTCGCTCCATAGCTGCACTTGGGAAGCTTCCTTGCGTAAGCCCCATCGACCATTTTCACTCCCTAGCAGCACCCGGGAAGCATACTTGTGTAAGCCCCATCCACCCTTACTCCTCCATAGCAGCACCTAAGAAATATCTTTTTGTATTCCCTATCCACCATTGTCGCTCTATAGCGGCACCCTGACAGCTTCCTTGCGTAAACTCCATCCACCATTGCCGCAACATAGCGGCACCCAGGAACCTTCCTTGCCTAAGCCCCATCCACTATTTCTGCTCCATAGTGGCACCCGGGCCTCCATAATGTAGTAATTCCCACCCTCTTCAGGATGATAACCACGCATAATCCCATGTTTTCTCTTCGGGATGCGATCATGTGTAATCCCCACTTCACCTCCCACATATGCACCTTTCATGACGTGATCATCAGGTGTCTTCTGCCTTTGGTTTCTCACACCGAACATGACTCATGTGGGCTTAGAGCATGCACCGACCAAGAAAAACACCCAACCTAAACTATGTGTTCTTTGATCCATGCCAAGGAAGGGAACGTAAGAAGCCTCCACGAGGTTCAAGCCCACCACCCATTGAACCCCAGGTCCTTGTTCACGTCGGTTCACAAACCCATCCAGAACTACTTGGTCATTGATCCTTCCCGAGGAAAGGTAAGTAGGAAGCTTCCATGTGGTTCAATCCCACCACCCCAATCGTTCCAACCATTTTTTCATCCGTTGACCAACACCTCGGGCCGCCTAGAGTGTATGCCCCACACCCATCCAAAACTACATGGTCTTTGATCCTTTCCAAGGCAAGGTTCATAGGAAGCCTACCTAAGGTCCGAGCACACCACCAATTGGTTTATCCGACCCCCTTCATGTTGGTTCACCAACACATCAGGCTTCTTAGAGTGTAAAACCCACACCAACACATAAATTACATGGTCTTTGATCCTCTCCAAGGCGAGGTACATGGGAAGGCTCCCAGAGGTTAAAGCCCAACACCCGGCTGTTCCAGCCCCCATCACGTCGGTTCAACAACACCCCTGGTAGCCTAGAATGTAAGCCCCACATCCCACCTGAACTATGTGGTCTTTGATCCTTTCCATGGTGAGGTACATAGGAAGCCTCCCTAAGGTTCAATCCCAACACGCAGTCGTTCCAACGACCTTTATGTTGGTTCACCAACACCCTGGGCAGCATAAAGCGTAATACCTAATCCCTTTCTAAACTATGTGGACATTGATCCTTACCAAGGCATGGTACATCAGAAGCCCCACTGATGATCAATCCCACCATCTTTCTGGACCCCATGTCCTCTTTCACATCGGTTCACCCCCGTCCTGCATGACGTTAAACTGTGGTCCTCAATTAGCAGTATGTCGTTGTTTCCCCATTCAGCCATAATCCGTTGTAAACCTCATTCGGTGGTAAGCCGTTGAAGTCCCCAATCAACTGTAATCCATTTTCAGATGAACTATGTGTACTTTTATTCCCTGCCACGGGGATATTTAGGATGTATCGTTAAGGTTCATTCCCAACATCACCGTAGTCGTCAGGTCCGTTCCACATCATTCTCCCTCCACTTCATTCAACTCTCCACCATCCATCGATATTCTTACCCAGGCTGCCACATCCACGTGGGATCATGTCATCCATTTCTTCACTTCTCCTAAAAGTACCTAGGCCACTATCCACGCATAAGACCCATCATGTATTCGGGTTTTTGTCATCTGTCTACACCCTGATTCATCACCCCTTCAAACTATGTGGGTGTTGCTCCCTGTTTTATACACATTGTATATAGGAAACCTCCCTGAGGTTCGATCCTATGCAAGGTAAACCATGGGATTCCCCCATTCCGGGGTGCACACTCCCTGATCCGCCCTCAGTGGTGTCCATATTAGCTTTCACGATGTGACGTCTCCCCTCTATGGGACACACCACCCCTAATCTGTCTCCATGGGATGTTATGATCACCCTCAATCCGTATTCGCAAGATGTTAAACATGTGGCCTACCTCATGTTAAACATGATATGCCTGAGGAAATCCTCAGAAGACATGCCTTTGGCATAACCGTCTCTCCTAGACGTTAAAATTGTGGCGTACCCTATGTTAAACATGGGATGCTTAGGAAATCCCCAAATACGTGCCTATGGAATTTGATTCCCCACCTTCAACGTGGGATTCCTCAGGTTCTTCTCCCTTGAGATGCCCTCTTATGAGGAAGAATACATGTTCCCCAAAGTCCATGCATCCAAATATGCCTCGAAATGCTTGATATTACCATCCACTCCGACAGAAGGTTGCTACCATGTCAAGACCCCATGGAATATCTTGACTGAAGTAGGGAAATTAACTACTGTCCACAAAGATGTGGCACCGAGAATGAGATTCACAAACCATTAATTAATTAATAAGGGAGACCTGGACTATGTGAAGAGTTTTGAGGAGGAATCCATGGAAGAAAGAACCAAAATCCTATCCTCCTGTTTCGATCAAGGAGAAAACATCCCTGAAATAGGAATGAATGTCGCCTGCCTTTGGAAAGCAGGAATGCAGGGCAATAGCTACGCGCCCTCCATAGACAGATGCGAGCGCCCCGGTGAAAGAATCGGAAACACATGGTATATATTTATTTATTTTCTTACTATAGTGCATGTTGACATCCAATTATTCTAAAGGTGGTCTATATAGATTATCCTCATATGTGGGGTTAAAGACTTTCTATATTTTATTTTTGTATGGAGATGGAAAATTCATCCATATTAATGATTCATAGATATGATGGCCTGATCTAAATTTTATTAGGTTTTCCAAGATGAACCACATGTCAAGAATATTAATTTCATGCAACTTGGATGTTTCTATATAGTTTAATGTCATTCAGAAAGGAAATATCATTTAGAGGACTAACCAAATTATGGAATTTGGGTCATTATATATGATTCATACCTCAAAATGGAAGCTACAGTTATACAATTTCATAATCATTATTTGAAGGGATTAAAATGCACATATGTGTATCATTGAGTGTATCTAAATATTCTTGAATAAATTGGGTATAGAAGGTGTTAATAATTAAAAAATAATATATGAGTTAACTAGTGCTCAAAACCTATGCGTATGTGTCAACCATTGATAATGGGGGAAGCGCACATTCAACACAGTTAGGACAATAACTCCTTATTTTATGGTGGACCACTTCTCTAGGACTAAACATCCTTTAGGAATAGGCTCTTATTCAATGTTACATTCACCAAAAAATCATAGATGGATCCCTATGGATTATCTAGTCCATATTACTAATTTTCTATAATGGATAAATATGATCAAAATAGCCCAATGTCCATGTGATTCCAAGAGAAGGATATCAACTCAAATAAATTGGTTGGTATCAACTCAAATATCAACGATATGAAGATAGTTCATGGGGAATTTAAGATTGTATAAGGGATAGATAAAACTAAATTAGAAAGATTAATTATTTGGACACATTTTGAGGAGAAGGGATAAACATGTGATTTTTGAGTGTAAAATAATATGAAGGGATGATTTGTTTAATATGGAGACATCTTATCATTTAGTTTAAAATCACGTGACAAGTATTTTTCCAGGTAGTTTAATGACATGTTAAAATGAGTTTTGGTGAAGTTTATTTTCATATGCTTAGACATTTGTTCCAAATCTAGGAAACACCTCATTCATTTTATACATAGTGGATTTCTAGGTTCCCTAAGCTCACATTTTCAATCCCTGGTATGAGAAAAAAAGGAAAATGGATAGTCAATAATGTCTCATGAGAGTAGATTACATGAAACATGGGGGGTTGTTTACAATTAATTTTTGAATGGAACTTCTTAATGGAACAGACTCTTATAGAGGACCATGATTGAGAGTGATGATAAATTACTTCTAAGACTAAAATGGATGATTCAATTGTCATTATGAATGTTATAATGGTAGGAATCAAGACACATGTAGTTTCCCTATATAGATCCATACCATATATAGATAGGGGTAATTTCTAATCAATATATATATATATATAATGGAATGACCTAGGATTAGAGATCCAGGGGCCACAACATATCCAATAGTAATTGGAATCATTCCACATATGGTAATTCAACGGGTAACCCTCCACATAAGTATCGAACATGCATATAGTGGGTAATTATTTTTATTGATATTATGGATGAAACTAAGATTTTGGATCCGGGTTCCACTACATATCATGTTATAGATAGAATCAAGACACACCTTGTTCTTTAATGAAAAAATCACAATTAAATTAATACCCATACATATGGGAATTTTTCATTGATAATATGAATAGACTAAGGAATTGGGATCTTAATGTCACTACATATAAATTTGTAGACGGAATGATTCCACGTATTTTTCTTTAATGGGAGAAAATCCACATAGGTATAACCCATATGTGGAAGTTACATTTTTTCTATAGATATCACAACTACACCCAATATTGGGATATATTTGTCACTATGTATCATATGATTATGAAAATCAAGAAACAAGTACTTCTTGAATGGAAAACTCTCCATGCAGGTCTGAAACATACGTAGAGGGGGGTGTTTTTCTATTAATATCATTTATATACCCAAGGTTTGGGATCTGGGTGTCACTATATATCTTATGAAATCATCAATCAATCCACACATACTTCATGAACATAAAACCATCCCCGAAGGTCTGAACGTATTATTATGGGTCATTTCTTCCATTAATCATGTGGTAAGACCTATGAATTGGGATTTGGAAGTCAATACATATATCATTTTATAACTGGAATCAATACACACATAGTTCATGAATAGAAATATCTTCATTGTGGATTTGACTCATATATAAGGACATGAGTACATCCTTTTTATTTCACACAGATCTGAATCATGTGTAGTAGACTATCTAGGATGTAACAATCTATGTATAGTTAAATTTAATATGATAAGGTCATATTTTATGCATTTTAACATTATGTAGTGAGGGTGAAATATGCTATGTAGTCTAAATTATTATCTCTAAAAATTTGGATTCTTGATGGGAGTGTTTTTAATGTACATATCATGAAACCTTCCTTTGGTGGGTGGGAGGCTATAATTCATTCTCCATCCATTGTGGTCAGTGAATAAGCTCCATTTAAATAGAATATATGTATTTTTTATGGACTTTTCGACTTGGGATCCATCATCAATGGTTTTTCTCTTTGTATAACTATGGTTATCATAGAAAATAAATGTCATTTTTTATGGTATGAGTTGAGTAGAACCTTTTTATTGAAGGCACACATGAATAGATTCTGATGAACATCGAAGTTGTGTAGTGTATGAAACCATTTAGCATAGATTTTTTCCATATAATCGAACCACTTTTTTTATTTATCATTATCTATATGTTTTCCACAAAAATTTACATGGAGTGAGGGAAATTAGAATTCTATTGAAAACCCATCTCGGGCCCCATAAACCAATGAATATGGCATCACTTGTGTGGTTGTGTCTATGGTGGTATTGTAGGCCCCTAAATATGAAAGGGCTTTTCTAACTAGGAATTATTTCCACTATCCACCATTTTTGGAGTATATTTTATAGGGTCTTATTGAAGTCCTCAATTTGTCCACTTGCCACTATATGATAGCATGATTGATGGTAGGATTTGTTGTTTTTCTCATGTAACAATATCTTTAACTCATTAGAAGAAATTTTGGTGAAGGTTTCCCTCAGTATTGGGTGAGGGACACAGATAATATGGATTATATTGGATTTTAAGCAGTTTTTTATATTTGTTTCCAATATTCCTTGTGGGTTATTACATTATTCCATTTAGAGATGAACTTAGTAGAAGTAAGAATTATGTTAAACTAATTAGCTATAGCTGGGTGATATGGATAAGAATTATAAATTCCCCATTTTGAAATTGGATTTGAATATTTAGTTATATATAGAATCTCTAGGATTGTATTGATGAAGTTTTCCCGAATCAAGAATGCATGAAATGTCATGGTGAATTAGACATTGTCTTATATCATCTTTTACAAGTAGTAAACAAACCCCCATTTTGGTTGTATTGTCTTCTCCTAGACTAATGAGTGTCACAAAATCATGTATGTACCTCATCCACGAGGGTGGGAATCTCTCCTTCTACTGTGAATTTTTTGAGATTCTATTAAATACTCATTTTTATATGAAATTTTTATTGTTTAGACCATCATAGAGGGAGAATGTCACTAATAAACATCATGTATGTTCCATTGTGGATAGATCTAATAAGAGGCTCCAATTTTAGAGAAAATCCACAATGGAATCCAACTATCCAAGGGTGGATATTCATTCATCATGATCATGGGAAATGTTAAACTGATTTATTTACTCCACATCACACATAATTAAACCCTTATTTAATGCATGATGTCAATAATCAAATCTTCTGGATCACGGTCATCCAGTACAATGGCTAAATATTATAGTGCATCAACATGAGATATTTATGATCAAGTTATATGAGGCAATGTTTTTCAAAAAAAGATAATTTTCCCATTGATACTCTAATGTAATAGATGAGAGGGTCTAATTCTTTCCTCAAGATGGGATATTCTCCATTTATTTGTCTGATCACTATCACTAAATCCCACATGAGATTAAGGAATGATATCTACAACTATAGGTCTAGTTCCAAGCCAACAATGATGGATTTTTATTCTACCTCATTATTAGTGAATCCTTAAAAAATTAAGATGTATTATGTAAGAAATGAATTATATTTAGAAAAGTAAACAAATTCATAGACCGACTTGGTTTTGAATCTATTTTTTAATCTGCATGGGAATTATTCTTTGGGATGCACAATTAAAATACATCTACCACGTTAAGGGAGTGTCATAGGAATAGAAAAACTCTTCATTTAGGATTTCAGTGTCCATTGGTGTGATTTTAGGGTAGGGATATTCCAAATGAAAATAATCCTAGTCCTTCCCATTAACTACGTTTTATAACCTGAACTAGATGTCATATTGTTTCATAATAACCTCCCATCGGGCCAAAAAAACATTTAACATAGGGTGACCAAGTATGTACATAAGTTGTCAATACAAAAGGCCAAGTGGACTATGTGATGTTTTATGTAACACCTCATATTTTTCACTACAAAATTAAGTGTGAGGAAGTCCTTATAGATATCGGATTCCGATATATGAGTATCAAGAATCATTTAAATTATGTAATTGATGTTGTTTTCATTCCCTCCATTATTTTTTCTATACGAGGAGATCACCAAGAGATCATTCAATGGTGGCCAAATATAATATAAGTGTATTTTATTCTTGTAGTGAAAAAAATTTGGGTGTATTATTTACTAAATTTGATTATTAAATTCATATTGTTAGACCTCATTTCTTCAGTATGTGACTCCATTCTTAATTATTTTGTTTCCAATGAGTGATTTTATCCAGGTTAGATATGAATCATAAAATGTAACAGAGGTGAACTTGGAGCCCACTCATTTATTTATGATTCTTAGGGGGTGGGGGAATTTATAGGATTTCACTATCCTTTTATGTGTGGACCATTCTTCCATGGTGGAATACTAAAAATACAATTAATTTCCTTAAAATTACATTGAAATCACACTTCCAATGATTTAGCTTCAAACTATTCTTCAAAAACATTCATAATAAATTTATATCATCTTTGAATTTATCACTTCGCTGTCAGGATTTGACTACATGTTAATCAAAATGAAATTATATTATTCATCATATAATGTGAAAAAGGATATGATTCATCACACATTGGTAGGTACCTCAATCATTGTCTAATCTAAAGGGATTGAACTGATAGATAAAGATCCACTGAGGTCCTCTGATGGTGTTGGATTTCACTTCTATAGGGGCCATCTTTAAAAGATGATACCATGAATAATAATCCATAAATAAAACTTCATAGAATCTAGTAGTTGCATCTATCAAAATTTTGATGATAGGTAATGAGAAATCATCCTTCAAGCAGTGTGTATTAAGGTCTCTAAAATCAATGTAGACCATGATCATCAAATTTTATTCCTTGAAAGGGATAATGTTGGTGATTAATTTTTGTTACTTCACTTCCTTAACAATGTTTTATTTTATCAATTGGTCAACATATAATTTTAAATTAGTAGTAGAAGAGTGGTGCATCTTTTTGGACTCCTGCATGAGACCTTGATGGTCATAATGTAAGATTGGATGGTGTATAGCCACATCATGGTTTAGCTTGGGAAATTATTTACAATTCCAAGTGAACACATATCAATTTTCATTTAGAATTGTAATATACATATCATTCTCCTCGAGATCCATGATTTCACTAATCAACATAGTCCTCAGGTATTCTTCATTTCCTAGATTCACCTATATGATATCATCAATGGTGGTAGAGGGGCCTTTCCTAAAATGTGGGAGGGGCATTCAATGGTTATCCTCTTCGTCTTCTATCTATATATCCACTGTGGAATTTTAATACATGGTGGGTAATCAAAGGGAATATATATCATTTTTGTTGTAAGATAGTAAATGGAATGATACATTTAAATTATGGAATTTTAAAGTCATTATAGATAGATTCTAGGTATGTTTTTTCTATTTTATGCTTCCACTATGTACGGATTCTATTACACATTCTGTGTTTTAGATATTTTCATATAGGGAGAAATTTTTTATCTCATGGTGTAAGAGAGTTATCAAATAATGATATAGAATTAGCTTAATCCCTGTATAATGAATCCCCATCAAATTACATGACTGTTATCACATAAGAATGTGTTGATGAAGTTTGTGATTCATGAAAGATTACTAGGGTAAAATATTCTAACTCAATTAGGATTATTGGTATCATATAATCAATATTGAGCAAGATACAGAGATTCATAGATGTAATCCCCAAGACAATGGGGATGCAACCTATACACCATCATCCACAATTGGTTGTTTTACTTACTTCTTTAAGAAACCTACCTTAGCATATTTGGATTCACTGGACTAGAAGTATTCACTATCACCATGCTGTATTCTAGAATACACATCGATGGTGTATTTCAAGAATTGATGAAATGTTGAAGGGACCACTACATGGTAATGATTCCATGGTCTTCCAAGATGTACATTGTAGGCATTTTCATGATAGATAACAAAGAACACTACATTATATGTGAGATCCCTAAACTAATCCTTGACAATGATCTTCCAAAGAGGACATTGATCACACTTATCACACCCTTGCATGGTTATGTTTGTTAAAGATAATATCCCTCTCTCTATAACCCAAAGGTATAAGGGTACGAATCCTAATATGTTTGATCATAAAACTATTTTTAACCAGATCCTCTTAGATGTAGACATTATGTGGTTTTCCTAAAACATACATGTCTTTGAGGTGTCCGAGGAAAACATTTAACTCACCCTACCATGTGAATTATATGGTGAAATTACATTGTGATTGCATAGTCTCCACTTGTTAATATTTGGTAGAAGTGAATTCTATCTCCAACTCCTATGGTATTTGGTGGGATTTTATGAGTATCCCAATAAGTACTTTTGAAAGATAGAGAGCATAAATGACAGATAGTTTGGTTGGAAAAAACACCAACTTTTCATGAATATCATACTCTTGTTCCATATTACTATGATTATCAAGGTGGGATTACTCCATATTATGTGTCTCGAGAGAAGAGGTTTTTTCGGTGGATGGTCCTGGTTCATGATCTTAGGACCATGGATCATATTCTGCCAAAATAATAAGATTCACCGACCTTCCCATCTGCCTGGGATGATCATACAATCACACACATACCATTCATTAATATAAATTGAAATGGATTCAATGAACACTAAATGAAACTAAGGAAAAACATTTTTTTCTTGTTGGATTTTTCTTGCATGGGTCTCGAATACAGATGTGGATTCTATGGGGATTGTGATTGAAAAATTGTGATCGACCACACCCAAATTGTCCCATGTATCCACTAAATATATGTCCTTAGCCTATATTTCCCCATATCGTTATGAGGAACTCATACTAATAGGTGTTTTCATCATCAAATATGCAATCATTTAATTTAACTACAATAACAAAAACAAAAAATGATATCTTCTTCCAATGATGGGTCTATTGGGTGGGGTGGTTCCCATTCTATAGGTGCTGAATAAAATAAGATTTTAAGATTTAGTTCCTGTGAGTAATATGGATATAAATCATTTTCTTTTATATTTTTATTTGTAAAATGATTACCTCTACCTCTGGGAGTTGTAATCAGAGATTCCTCCCTTGGTACCATGATCTTTGTTGCTTTTTGAAGTTGTTCTCTCACGGTGGAATGAGCTTGGTCAACTATTTTTCGAGTCATCCAGTTACTAAACATCTTTCCATTCATGACCAATACTTCATTGTAATCACCCTCTAATTCTTTTAGGGTCATAGTTACAAAGGTCACATGTGTCATTTATTTCTCTAGCATCACTTGTTCAGAAACAATTAAGCTTTGGAGGATGTCGTTGAAGGTAATGAAGTCCTGGATGGAAAGACCCAGCCTCCTTTTTAAATAGAAGCAGTTAGGAATATTAATGATGTTGAAATAGTTGGATTTCCTAGGCTCCATAATTTTTTGAATGTTTTTTTGGGGATGGAAGGAAATAATATAGGACCCACTAATTTTGGATAAAATACACATTTTTATCCATTCTTCAAATTATGAGTGACTCTGATATGTTTTTTCTTCTTTCCAAGGGTGATTTAGTTATTACTATAGCTAGATGGGAGTCAAATGATGCTTCAAGTATTTCTTGAGTTCATGGATGTGCACTGATACTGGATTGGGGTAACACTCTCATTCATTACCTTTCAAAGCTTTATCACTCTACCGAGGGCATGTGTCGAGACATAGGCCAACATTTCCTTGTGTAATATTGTTTGTATTGTTCCATATTTGTGAACTCAAAAAATATTATTGGATACGTAACCCTGATCAAATGGGTTTTTAGTTCATCCTAAATATTTTCATCATATATTCTTAGTAATACCTCTTGTGATAAAGGGATAGAGTCTAAATAGGTCAAACCTCTCAATCTAGAGATGATGTTAGAAACCCTCTAATTTATATGTTGTTTGAAATTTGTTAGGTACAAATTTTTCATTTTACTTAACATAGAGATAAGATAATAAAATAATTTATGATTATGATCTAACCATTTTACAATTGATTGTATTTGATGGTATTGAAACCAAACAAAGGATGTCTCTTTCAAAGTATATACAATTTATTTCATTTTTTCAACTTCTGGTGATTCTGAGGGATCGTCGTCAAGCCAAATGAAGACCCAAAATGCATGATATGCTATTTTAGATCTTCTAAAGAATCAATTATTGAGAAGGTTGAAATTTCAAAATTGGGTAGGTCAAAAAATTTCATCAACTTATTTAGGATATATTATATTCTTTTTCTTAAATGTGTACACCAACCTTCCATGAAAACAATTTGGGAATCCTCGGATTAAATGGTTATAAAGTATTTTAGTGGTACAATTTTCTAGACTACATTCCATCTAAAGGGATAGTGTTAGGCTTCATATGGTTTCCCAATTTTAATATTCCACTAATTATAAATCTATTTTAGGACTGAATGATCACCCTAATTGGATAGAGGTTTTGTTTCGTAATGGATGAATTTTATGACCATCCTCATATTCTACATTTCTATAGATTGGTTTCCTAGATCCAATACTTCACTGGAGCTCATATGCTACAATTTTAGGCGGATTAACTCTCTTATAATGTGTGAGTATAGGTATATTAATCTTTGACTATAGAAAATGCACAATGGGAATATTTCTCCAATGTAATTCCACATTGAGTTGTATAATATTATGTATCTCTTTCTCATACTATACTAGCCAGTCCTCTATGGATGGAATTTAAACTCATCTAGGTGGTGAGTGGGATATATCCTCACCATTACCTTTATCATAGGTAGTGTTCCATCATTAAAGTAGGAATTCATCATTCAAAGGTGCTAAGTTCTAGAACAATCTATAATTCCACATATGTGGAGCGGCGGCTCGTGCATCCCGATCACCCACTTCTCATGTTTTTTAAATGAATAAATATACATTTACTTTTTATTGCACGTAATGTTTATAGATGGATATGAAATTCAATGAAGTGTATGAGGAAATGGTAGTTATCCCATTAATTTTAAATAAATATATAGATTCTTCACTACTTACTCCAAATCCAAGGGTTTCATCTGGGGAACCACTATGACCCAGGGACATATTGAACCATTTTTGGATTTCAACCCTTATGGGGGTTGATTACCTCCACAATATGTTCTTTCTATCATGGTTTATGAATAATTTACTTGAGGGAGTTTTGTGTCTTTTTTCTAATTGAGTCCAACATATACAAGGAATGTCACATGGAAGAAGGGATATAAGAGATTTTGATCATCAATATTCTCCTCTCAACATGGAGAATACTGATTTTATATTGGGTGATGGTAATGATAAATATTCCTTATCCCTATGAGAGTAGGATGATTTGGCGATTTTGTTGACCATACTGTTGAGGATTGGATGAATCCAGTGGAAGATTTGATGGATCTATTTCCAACGGAGAATCGTTAACCCGATGATTGATTATAGGGATGAGTTTTGGGAAATCATTCGAATAGGGCTCACTATATCTGAACTATTTCCATAGGTTTTCTTCTTGCCACTAGAAAACCCAAAATGTTATATATCCAAGGAGACATGATTTTCACAGGAAGGTGTTCATTGGGAATTTTATCCAAATACGCTTAAAAAAATTTATTAGAAATGATAAAAAGATGTTGGTATCATAACACCCTATTGAGGAGAGGATTACTCTAGGACCCTCCAATAGATTTAATATATGTTCACAAAACCTTCATTTATTCCAAAGTATAATGTGGTTCTCTGTACAATTAAAAATCAATTATTAGAATGTATAGATATTAGAATCATCTATATACAATCATGTTTCTTCATAAATGGGTAGATATGTTTGTATTCGAGGTTCTCTATCAATGGTGCACACTTATTTACTAATTAGATATTATTTTGTCATTTTTATCTTGATGAAAGTTTTCTAGCAATATAGCAGGGAACATTGGAGTGTGTCATTATATAGGGAGATGTGAGTTGTTTTGGTGTTGGGATTAGACCCATGGATGGGCTTCCAACATATCCTTGTGAAAGGGATTCAGAACCCATGTAGTTCAGTTATAATTAACGACACACATCATACATTTTGAGGTCATGTGATAAGGACCAAACTGTATAGTTTAATGTCATGTGGTTAGGACATCTCGACAGAAGGTGCCTAGATAAATTTTGCTGTGAGACTTACACTGGTGTATCTCAGCGAACCTGGGAGGGTTATAAATTTCCATGTTGAATTAGACCCTCCTGATAATGTTCTTATATAGAACATGGTTGATTCAGGGTGTTGGTTTTGGACCTCCCAGAGGCATCCAACATATCTCATTTGGATAGGAATAAAATCCAATGTAGTTTATTTACAAGGGTTAAAATCTATAGAGATCAATAGAAGGTTTGATCTCATAAAGAGTTTGAAACTTTATAAGAGGAATATTGTGTATTAATGTTGAAATGGATACTTATAGGTGAGATGTTGAGGATTGTACCAAGTATGTGACCCATAGGCTATATTTTATTTTAGGGATTACTATTGAGAATAATACCCATGGATGGGCTGTTGAATATTCTTAAAGAGGATTCCATTTATTATTTGGGGATTACACATAGAATGAGTCCCATTGAATATTATTAATGGGGTTTACTCCTTAGGAGGATTCTTATTATTCTGGGATCATGTGGTTATTAATACCACCATCATCCCTAAAGACCACATGAGTCATATTCAGTGTCAGAAACAAGAGGGAATAGAATTTCAATGGAAATCACACAATTATTTTTTCCCTGAGGTTGAAAAAATTGCCTTGATGACTCACTCCTCTAGAGTAACTCTTAAGGAAGTGTAGAAGATTGTCAGAAAGAAGAATTTATAAAAAAACACACATCTGACTATGTGGATACTATGATCACAACAATAATCTATTCCCAAATAACTCATGAACAGTCATTCATGAATTTCGTGTACAATAGGAAGTCAAAGATCTAGGAAATTACACTATTCTCTTCCTCTAATAGTGCAAGAATACATACCTATGGATGTTTGGAGGAGCTCCAGTGCCCATCCCCTACCTGATTATCATATCCATGATTTTCATATCAAACTATCCACTCAGATACAAACCATAGGGAATGGGAATGATTAATAGAGAAACATACTGAAAGTGATTCTAGAGGATTAATCATTAAGGGATTCCCTAAAATTAGTCACAAAGAAAAGGATTTTGATCACAATCCATGTCGAAAGAAAAATAAATTGAAATCCTAAACAACGCCACTAGAAAATGGAGGCTTTAGGTAATAGAGATGATAAGGGTATGTCATGGTTTTAACCCTAGTATCAGATAACAATAACTCCTTGAAACCATTCCCATGTTCTTGGTCCTCCATATAGTAGGAATGAAAATATACATGCACCTGGAGGACCCTAACCGGTAGGTGGGACATGTGTGGGAAACCAATGATAGTAGGAATGAAAATCCAAATTGGAGAAGCACTTTGGTTCATTTTCTAACAATTTTTCTATTCAGTAGGATTTAGAAGAGATATCAAATTATCCCACCTTAGGTGAGAAATCATAGTGGATAGTATCCCTTCAATTAGTTTATAGGAAGAGGTATCAATGATAGGTTCGTGTAGTTCCTAGCATTGTGGTTAGAGGTTCCCTATTCAAGGCCTGAGAGGAACTAGAATTTATTCTAACATGGGGTATAAGCCGAGATGATATATATATTTCATCAGAAACGAACCACCTAAGCACCCAAGCATGGGAGAGGCATTATCCTAGGCACTATGGGTGTCCTTAGGTTTCCATGGATGGGTCTCATGCATGACCATATTGGGGAAGGGGCCATATGTATGTGGTTTCTAACTAGTAGATAAGGGTTCCTCATGAAGGTGTCTTGTGTTTGGGATAATAAATGGATTTTGTTCTCACTTATCCCCCTTAAATTTTCATTCTCTTAGGTTTTAGTGAGATATATGAGAGGTTTTAAAGGAGTTGGGTGATGAGGCTGCATGAGTAGAGATTAGAGGCTTATTCGAATTTTCAGGTTGTGAAATTGATTTTCCCTATGGTCTTATTTATAGTCAAATAGGGGACACTGGTAAAAAAAAGTTTCCCAAATAGGTCCATTTTACATTTTATCATCATAGAAGTTCTGCACCAGGGAGTCCTTCCATACAAAATCACATTGGTGGCGCTACACCGACCTTTTCATACAAATTTTTGCATGGGTAGGATGATATGGAAAAGTCCAATTGATTCTATATGGGGATATTCAATACATGAGAATCACTAAGGTAAACATCATAATAATTTCACTACACATTAAAAAATAGGGTTTCTACAAAAGCCCCCGCCCCCTCCCCGGGATTGGAACTGATTGAAATTGGAGGGTCTATTGTTGAGGTAGAATGGGTAAAAGATTATATAGGTCATTTTTTTGAATTATATAGTCCTTGATTGAAATGACGAATTGTAGTTCTATTGAAATGGTAGTCAGAATAGACTAGGTGTAATGATCCATGTCTCCATCCAATGATGTCTATAAAAACCACAAGCCCCTTTTTCATTTTCCTCACATTTTTGGGTTTTGATTTTTTCTTTCACCATAAAGTTATTCTTCTCAAATATATCACAATTCCATTTTCATTAAGGTATCTTGATGAATTTTCAATGGGAAAACCTCTTGAGAAAATATTCTATGCATGAATCAAAACTGAATATGCTGCTCATGGATCCCAGTCAAAGGGGATACATAATTCCCTTTATTTTCTCAAATTTTGGATTCTCGAAGTTCAAAATATTAATGAGTTATTAGTCAATTTTTTAACTTAATGGGATAAATGATTATTTTTTATAGGTTTTAAACGTCTTATTTGATGAATTCCACTGGTAAAGATGCTAAAATTTCTTTTAAGATGGTCAAAGGAGTTATGGTAGAGTACTACCACGTGGTTGATTATACCCTTCTGGATCTGGATATGAATTTTGAAATGTACCAATAAGAGTACCCACATAGTGATTAACTACCAAATTATTGTCCAACAATTTTAATGGACCCATTTATCAATGGGGTTTGGAGTTACTTATCAGCGTCTGGTTTTATGAAGCATATCAACATCCATTCTACAAATGTTTCATCCAAGCGTATTTCTATTAAGAACAAAATGTTTCCCATTAGCTGTATCATACATCATAATACCTACACTCCATATTTTAATCAATATATTAATGAATTGAGGGAACCCTTTTCTGACTTTATATTTCTAACTTTATAGATATATCCAACATAGCGTTGGATAGTGGATTGAAATTTTTTTCTGTAGTAGGAGTCAGGCATGAGTGGATGTGGTCATATTATGCGAGCCAGTCCTATTTTAAGATCCTGGATTTTTTAAGGTATTTACTTGTTTAAATTTTTAATTAATACATTATTTTTAGTTAAATAAATCTTACTTGGCGTGTGATTAGGTTTGGTAATGTCTTGGGGGCTCAGGACATGAGTGAAAGGAGACAGTGGGCTATTTTATGCATGTCTCACAGGTTATGTATGGTCAGGTCAAACTGGGTGAGGGGGGAATCAAAACCATAAAACCTTGGAAATATGAATCTTCCATAGATTTAACATGGTATTTCAAACCATATGGGCGTCCCCATTTATATATGTGACAGAACCCCTCTTGGTAAGATGTTTGCACATGGTTGTCCCATGGTTTGGAAACTATGCAGTCAAACAATGTGCCTCTTTAAAAAGATGAATATCCCCTTATTTACCCACAAGTTATTTTATTTTGTTACCCTATATTCCTCTAATTTCTTCTACCTCCATCTATAGTTACAATCCTAAATCCTTGATTTCTCCTAAGGATAGATCTCAATTGTTTCTAGGCCATTTGGTGCTCCGTTGGTTTCACATCAAATCACCTAGTAAGTCCGGTCTTCCACTTTATTATCATTTTCAGAAAAGGAATTTTAGATATGGATATACTGATAAAAATACCTAAAACCCTATTTATGTAGTGGATTATAGGTTATTTCATCAAGGGGTTCATGGATCCAGATCTATGGAAAATGTTAATGGATCATTCATCTTTGGATTTTTGGTAGGTGGTATACATGTTATATGGCATAGTTTTATTTAAGATTTGAGCATGTGTAGTTGTGATTTGATTCCCTATTGATTTGATTTTCATTCCCTTAATATGTTTTGGGTAGAATGGTTGGATATATGGACCATTAAATCACTCATGAGATGTATAGGATGCATTGTGAGTGACTATACTGATTTAGGGCCACCCATGGGGTGTGACCATATTCCCAAACATAGACCATATTAATGTTAAAAATAGAATTTTCTTATATGTAAAAATATCACATCATAATTATTTTGATATGAAAGTTTATTTATTAATGGAAACAATAATGGTTGTGTCTTGTTGTTAGTAATGGTATATACATTATTTTCCACAATATAAAAGAGAGTTAAATGGGTTAATGGGAATGTGTCAAATGCATGATGAAATGGAAATGGAAAAACTTAAGTGGATTAAGGAATACAAATTTATTAACATGTAAATGGTTTAGTGAATGGGTATTGATGAATATTTTAAATGGTATAATGTATGAAAATTAATGATTTAGCTAAATCAGTTAATGTATGAAATGGGATATGAGTTAAATGGTCTATCCAAATTAAAAGATAAATGTGTTAATGGGTCAATTCATAAGGGGGTATTATGAGTTAAACGAAATGTGAAATGTTAATGTTTTGTTTATTGATTCTATTTCATTTTTTATATTGTATATGTTGTAAATGAATAAGTATGAATGTGCACATTACATGATGAATTATGGGGAATTGACTTCTGGTTCTACACATAAGGCTTGGGTTAGACTGAGTATAAAAACCCACCTCAATAATGCATGTGTTAGGTAGTCAGAATACGGTTCTATGCCCCAATTGGTTACATTTGATGAAACTACCGATGATGAGTCTCCAAGTTAAGTGTGTTGTATTTTCATATGATATGTTTTCCCCCTAATGGAAGAAGTATTTTTAATTATCCCCGAATGGATTGTGTTTTTTCTTCCTAGGTTATTTTATAAAAGAAGTAAATGAATAAACCCTTGAAAATTAATTAAAAATGAACATTACAATGAAGATTATTTAATTGGTGTAGATTTCAATAGTAATGGGAATGTGCTATGTAAATATTCATTTTTAATGAAACATGAGTTGTCTATAATTTACCTTTTCACTTATTTAATTGTTTCATATAATACCTATTTGGTCTGTATTTTTATTGACATTGTTGGTGGTGGCCTACCAAGTTTTATTCACACACTACTCATTCCGCCATTTTCTATTCAAGTAGATTCCATGATTGAAAGTTAGGAAAAGGGTAAGGGCCCTGTGATAGGGAGTTTAGTTGCGTTTGGGTTGTGTATGGTCGTGGATCTATACCTGGAGTCCTGGAACATTTTTGGGATTCATTTGTTTCTCTATATTTTGTATTTTCTTCACTTGTGCTTTGTTGGAATTACATGACATGTTTACTATTTGGTCGTGTTGTACCATATTTCATTAATGGTTGGTGATGCTTACTTTCAGTTCTTTTCTATTGATTTGATTATTTATTATGGTTTTCTTCTGTGGATTACTTTAATGAAGAATGTGTAGTCTCCCAATGTGTTAAATTTGACCCACACCGCTAGTCGGTAACCTCTAGCATACGAGGAGGAATGCATAAGGTTTTGTTGTAACCCAAATCGGGGTACCAATTAGTTGATTCCAGGTCAGGGATGTTAGAAAATGGTATTAGAGGAGTTCTTTTCTGTGGTCTTTTTAATGGGATGGTAGAAATGATATTAGGAGGTGTCAAGCCTTTGCAATGTACTCATTCATGGGAGTTTCTAATCCTTATTTGTGAAAAAAAAAGTCATCCTGGGTGGGGATTGTTGTTCTTGATGTGTTTTTCTATAGTTGAATGATATTTTACCAATGGGAGATGCAATTCTAGAGTGATGTAATTATTTAATTATATTTTGTTTGTGGATATAATGACATGATATTCTGTATTCATGCATCATTATAGGATCCTAAGAATATAGGTGGAAGTTATCATGATATTTACACATTGGATGAGTGTGTGTGGCATAAATATTAGGGTACATTTTGTATTATAGAAAAATTTATGAAAATGGTGTCTAATAAAGATGATGCAAATGCAAAAAAATAAAAATATTAATGAATGGTTAGAAAATTGTTTTTAATGAAGTGTTATAAATGAGTTAACATATTTTTTATTGAAAATTGTGAAATATGATATTTTCTTAATATGAATGATATATGGTTTGAGTGATGGAACTTTTTTAGAAAGGTTCCTAATGAATGATTTTTGACATGGTTAGATTGTTTACACCATGTTAAACATGAACCATGGTAGGTATGGTTGAGGGTATTATTTTATGTGTGATGATGTTTGTTTAGATATTGCATGAAGAATGTTCCATTGTGGAATGTTAAGTGCATAATTTATATAAAATATGGAACCTTAATGATAGAGGTTATAATAATAGTGCCTGGCATTTTTTGAAGATGCCACCATGTCGATGTGTATCAATTGAGAGAGAAGAGGATTTCATAGATAACACTACTCCGAAGGTGGAGCAAGGGAACATGGTGAATTATGATAACATGTGAGAAGAAAAACATCACAAGAACATTTCTTGTTTTATGAAAATGATGGAAGGAGACCCATGGTGGGTGGTGTCGAGCATGTTTGACTTGACTATGGAATTCCAACTGCATCACCCTCCATCTTTTGCTGGAGAGGATGGTCCAAAGTAAGATTCCTTATGGAGTGAATCTATCCACATAATCCTTGACCATCTAGTTAATCCTCCTAAGAAGAGAGTCATGTTGGAGGATTATATACTATAAGGGCAGGAAAAACACTATTAGGACATCATGGTTCAGAGTAAGAAAGTAGAGGGTATGTTTTTGAATGGATTCCTAGAAAATATTCTCGAACGCTTACTCATGAAGACCATAAGGTTGTAGATGGATGTAGAGTATATGAGTTTGAATCAAGGGACTATGTTGGTGATATATTATGTGATCCATTTCACCAACATTCAATGTTTTGTTCCTGATTTGGGAGGAGATGAGTAAAAAATAACAAGGTGATTCCAAGATGGTTGTAGACATGAGCGTATGTCCAAAGTGAATATTTTCCATTTTAGGGGTATGAGCGTCTATACAAGCAGGGAAGTGCAATACACGATAATTATAAAGGATCCTGGGGTAGAGGGGTAGGGCAGCTTCATGTAGTTCAACATACACATGGAGGTGGAAAGGCTGGGCCATTGACTGTCTGAGGTATGAATCATGTGCCCCAACCATTTCTAGCACTTTATTTAATACAAGTGCCTCATAATATTTAGTTTATTCCCTATTTTTGGTTGATTTGGGTGTATTGGAGGAACATATATATGGGGATATATCAATTGATACACCATTAGGTGCACAAAAATAGGATATCAGATAGTGTAACTGTAGTGTGCATGAGAATGGTTAGTACCACTTTCTAATGGATTTTCTTATGCTTGATAGTCTAGGTTTCAATATGATATTAGGTATGTATTGGATAGTGTTAAACCATGACAATATCAATTTTCACCATTGTAAGGTAATGTTCATGTCTCTTGATGGATACACGTAAGTACATCATAGAAAATGGGATTTTGGGGAAGTCCGTGCAGGGATAGTTTTTTAGCAGTAGGCCTATGTGATTTTCCTTATGATTTCAAGAAGATTTTTTGCTCCTTTTTTATGCTAAAAACAGATATCAGGATCATAGGCCTATGTGGAATGTCCTCTCTTCCTTAACTAATTCCATGAATGACAGTTGGTTTGTGATGGGGGACTTCAATGCTATTCTCTCACCCACTAAGAATTTGGGACCATCCCATTCACCCATATCATCTAGAGAATTTGGAGCCTCAATTGAAGAATGTAATCTGGTTGAGGTAAATCTCATAGGTGCTAAATTCACATGGTATCATAGGCATTATAATCGGGTAGTTCCTAGCAAACATGATAGGGTCCTATGAATGTCCTGACCCTTGATACTTGGGACACCATCTCTAGCATCACCTTACCTAAACATAATTTTTATCATCATCCTATTCTCATTACCATTCACTCAACAAAAGCCATGTCTAGTAATCCCTTCAAATTCAATTATTGTTGATCCCATGATCAAGATTGTTCTCTTCTCATTCAAAGTTTTTGGAGTTCTATGATCCATCCATATGATTATTTTTCTTATATCACTAAGCCCAAGAATCTTAAGTATTGTCTCAAAAGTTGGTGTAGTGATAAATATAAACAGATTGACCAAGACATCTCAAACCTTGAGAATGATCTCAATCAAATTCAAATCACCTCCACTAACTATGACTTTTCCTCTGACCCACAAGAAGAATTAAACATTTCCATTAAGCTCAAATCCCTTTTATCCCTCAAGGATAACCTTCACAAACATTTATACAAAACTAAATGGCTCATCGATGGGGACAAAAACACAAAATTTTACAATTCCCTTAAGATTATTAGAAAATTAACTCACCCTCTATCTTTTCTGAACGATAATGACAATATCTTATCCTCTGAAGCTACCATTTCAAATAATGTTGTAACTTACTTTGAAACCATTTTTAATGGTCTTCATATTAACAAGAATATTCTCCCTGGGATCATCCTGACTAAGGTCAATGAGGATTATAATCTCTCTCCCTTAATTTCTCCCCCGGATCGTGAAATCAAAGACACAGTATTCAGTCTAAATCCTGATAGTGCTCCTAGTCCTGATGGATTCAATAATGGGTTTTTAACATCACTTGGAGGATGTCCACACTGATTTCTGAAGAATTGTTAAATATTATTATAAGACTAGATCTCTTCCATATGGGATAAACACTCAATTCCTGAACTTAATTCAAAAGGTGACTAATGCCTCTAAAATCCATCTTTTTAGACCCATTTCTCTAATCAACTCTATTTATAAAATTATTACCAAGATTCTTGCCAATAGACTTTCCTCTCTAGGTAACAAAATTATCTTCTGGAAATAATTTGGTTTCATCAAAGGTAGATCCATTCAAGACTGCATATGCCTTGCTTCAGAATGCACCAACTCTTTAAACAAAGTCTGCCGAGGATGCAACATTGCCATTAAGCTTGATTTTATGAAGGCTTTTGATACTATTGACTGGTCTCACATTTTTAAAGTTCTCAAAGATTTTTTTTAATTATATCTTCCTTAGTATTATTCACTCTCTCTTCATCTCTTCCTCAATCTCAATTCTTGTTAATGGCTCTCCCAAGGGATATTTTAAATTTTTCAAAGGATTTCGTCAGGGTGATCCTATCTCTTCCATTCTCCTTGTGATTGTGGAAGACTACCTTAGTAGATTTCCCTCCTTGATTATTCATCATGGTAAACATAAACACATCTCGGCGTCTAGGAATCTAGCTCTCCCGACCCATCTTCTTTATTCTGATAAAATAATCCTTTACCTCAATGGAAGTAAAGGGAACGTCCAGATCCTTAAAAAATCCTTATCCCACTTTGAAGAGGTATCGGGTCAATCCATCAGTGGGAAGAAATCCTTTATTTTCTTTGTGAAATCCTCACCATTCTCTCGGAAATGTCACATTATTGAAACCCTTGGCATCAAGGAAGGTTATTTTC
Source organism: Viscum album (assembly GCA_963277665.1). Classification (NCBI taxonomy): domain Eukaryota; kingdom Viridiplantae; phylum Streptophyta; class Magnoliopsida; order Santalales; family Viscaceae; genus Viscum; species Viscum album. Next base: position 792,207,809 of record OY728126.1, on the reverse strand, counting down.
CTTTAACTTACCTAGGAGTTCCCATTTTTTGGGGTTGGCCTAAACAATCAATTTTAATGCTGTTGTGGATTAGGTGATTAACCAACTTTCTGCCCGGAGATGGAAATCCCTATCTGTGGCTGGCAGAATTTGCCTTGTGAAATCGACCATTATCTCCAAATTGGTTTATTCCATCATGAGATATAAATGGACTCATCGTCTTCTTAATAGAATCAATACGTATATCAAAAATTTTGTTTGGACTGATAGCATCATTGAGCGGAAAATTGTTTCCATCCCCTAGTCGACTTTCTGCTCCATTCTTGAGAAGGGTGTCCTTGATATTAAAATTTTCAAATTGTTCATTGAAGCCCTCCAAGCTAGGATCTCTTTGAGACTGATCAATAATACCTCTTACTCCCTTGCATTCCTTAGAAATAAATTTCTTATGAGGTTAAAAAAATGGGAATCTAAACTATGTACAATATTCTCTTAGGCCCTCCTTAAAAAAATTGTTTGTCTGCATCATGAATAACTCTAGATGGTTGGTTAGCCTTGACTCCACCATCCAATTTTGGCTGGATAACTGGACAGGATCCCCTCTTATCTCCATGATTCCTCCTAATACTTCCCCTGATTGTATTAACTATACTATAAAGGAAGTTATGCAATCCTGATCTTTGGAGATACCTGACTATATCATGCAGGTGGTGGATGGTTACCCTTTCCCTAATGATGAGGACTTCCTGGTCTGGGAACCGTCTCACTATGGAATTCTTAACTCTAAAGATTTTTACAATCATTGTATTTCAAACGTGGAATCTCACATTTCTTGGGTGATGTTTTTTTTAAAAACCATTGATTAAACCTTCTAGGATTAATCTTATTTGACGCTTGGTGCTCAATCGTATCCCTACTGAGACTTTTCTCCAATATTTTGGTATTCATATCTGTCCTAAATGCACTCCATATCATCAACACCGAGAGGATATCAACCATCTATTTTTATCTTGTGCTACTGCATTTTCCATGTGGAATTTTATTGCTGAAATATTTGATTCTAGGTTTCTTTCTTCTGACAATATTTGTTTCCACCTGATGCATTGGGTGAAGTTCGATTCCTCACCACAAGTCAGAAACCTCTTCCTATATGATGTGGCAGAGCATCTACACATTATCTGGTATTATAGAAATTCCATTATTCACAATAATCAGTCTCCAAACCTCATTGCATGCCGTAAGAGAATCCTGATTTCCATTAACTATGCAGCCTCGATCCAGAAAGCTAATTGTAACAACATGATCAGTGACTACATCATCCTGCTAGGTCTAATGGTTGGAGGCATCTTTTCTCATCCAAAAAAATTTCTTGAGTTCTTCTGGAAATCCCCGCTACCTGGATGGATCAAGATCAATATAGATGGAGCTTACAAATGAAATCTATGCCCTACGGTTTGTGGAGAAATCTTCAGAGACTACAAAGGTCACTGTCATGGTTGATTCTATGATAGATGTGGGGTAACCTCCTCCATAGAAGCAGAGATGTTGGCTCTTATCTATGCCATCCGATTTGTTAAGCATAAAGGATATAACAACATCTGGACCGAAAGAGACTCCACCACCATTTTTCAAGCAATTTGGAATGGGGATGTTCACCTTTATTGGCCCCTTACTACGAGTTGGAAGATTTGTCTGAACTCACTTCTGGAAATCAGATATATTGCCACCCATGCCAACCATGAATCTAATATGGATGATAAAGGTCTTTCCAACAAGGGTATCAGGATGGATATTATGTGGTCTGATGAGTTGCTCGATGATCTCCTCCCTCTCCATGATGAAAATTATAATAAAATTACTGCTTTTAGACTTTTGTAAATTTCTTTCTTATTTTGAATAAGTTTTGTCTTGGTCGTTGACCAGGACATAGCCTTAAAAAACAACCCAAGTGGCATGTGTCTTGCTTGATGATGGGGGAGTAGATCAGTCTGCCTTCCCTCTGATGGAGGAACTATTTTAGGATGTATTTTCCAAGGATTTCTCAGGGGTTCCACCTAAGAGGGATGTTGAGTTAACAATTGATCTACAACATAAACCATAAATAGTTTTTATCCCACTATATATAATTATATCATCAGAAATATAGGAACATAAAATTTAGTTAGAGGAGTTAGATTATTAAGGGTGTATCTGACCTAGTACATCCCCATTAGGATATCTAGTTCTATTTTCAATGAAAGATGAAGGATTAAAACTGTTTGTCATTGATTATAGGAAGATGAATTAGATGATGGTTAAGAATCAATACCATATTCTTTATATAATTGAAGTTTTTGACTAGCTGATATGTGATTTAATGTTTTAAAAAATTGATCTGAGGTTAGTATATCATCAGCTAAGGGATAGAGCTTATAATATACACCATACAACCTTTAAGAGACGACATGGGTCGTATGAGTTTTTTTTTCATGCTAATCATGTTGAATAAATAACCAATAGAGTTTAAAACCCTAATGAACAAAATCTTTCACCCTTATCAAGATCAATTTGTGGTTTTCATTATTGATGAAATCTTGGAGTACTCCAAAAATTATGATGATTAATCCAAACACCTTGGCATCGTCCTGTTTACACTTGGAGGGATTAGGCTATATTCTACGATATCCATGTTTTATTTCTGAGTTGATAGTGTGAATTTGTCAAGGAATATCATATAGGAAGACGGTGTATCCGTAAACCAAGAGAATTTGAAGGTGGTGGTGTCAGGGGTGCAACCCAAGTGTATTTCAGATGTTTGGTATTTTTTGGGATTGGCTGGATACTATTGATGGTTTATTAAATACTTTTCTAAATTTTCAAAATCTCATTAATGATTGAAAAATAATATAATCATGTTTTAATGGACCATGGCCTATAAAAATTACTTCCATTAGTGAATGAAGTTGTTGAATACCACACTGGTTCTAGTCTTACCAGATCGAGGTGAAGTGTATACCATGGTCTGAGATACATATGTTGTTGGGATCGGGGTGGTATTAAAATTGGATGGTCGAGTGGTCATGTATGGTTCACCCTAACAAAGGCCTCATAATAGAAGCTATCCTACGCATGATCTTGATTTAACCACGGTGGTGTATTCCTTAATATTTTGGAGGAACTACTTATTGGGAGTGAAGATTATAGTGTATAATAATATTAAAGTACTAACATACATATTCCACAATGAGTCTCAAATATCCAGATGTGAATATGGGTGGAGTACATACAATCCTTCAATGATCATATGGTTTACACACCACGAAAGAAAAACAATGATGTAGATTCCTTAAGTCAGATGAAATAGAATCCAGTGGTTTAAGAATAATGTCTTATGTAGATGGTGATGGAAACGTTTTATGAGATGCATCTGAATGTATGGGATGATAGTAAGAAGACGACCATTTCATTATTAGTAGTTGAGTCCATGATTCTATTCCAGATTAAGGAATGTAAGTATGAATATCCTAAATGTGTGACCATAAGGGGATATTTTAAAGGTTGGGAGTTTCCTTCTAGTTGGACCATTTAGGATGATTGGATCATTTAGGTTCATGATCATTTTTTATTCCAACATGTATGTTATAAGTGTTGATGCATTAGTTTAATCCATTGAAGTGGGTGGCTATTCTATTTTTGACCAAAATTTATCATGATATTCACCGGAATAATTGTTACCTAAGGATGATGATGGAGGTTGTAGGATTCATAGTGCAGTGTATTACTACCCAGTAGGTGAAGGATGAGAATCTGTGACTAGGTGTATTGTTATAGATATATTCCATTATATATTAAAAATGTGATAACAAAATGATGGATTTTTTATTGGTCTTCAGAGGATTCCATATGAGAATGATGTGATTTGGGTAGTCATGGAATATTTGACTAAACTGGCTCATTTATTATCGATTTGAGAGACCGTTACTATATATTAGTTTGTTGTGTTGTATATTAGAGAGACAATATAGCTGCCTAGGGTACCATAAACTATAGTTTTAGACCGTGATCCGTGTTTTCATCACATTATTTTTACAGATATTACATATTCCTCTTGGTACCATAGTGTTTTTAGAATGTTTTTTTACCTGTAGATGACTGGGTAGTGAAAAAATACCATTGGGGTACTAGAGGACATGTTGAGAGCTTGTGACCATGATTTTTGTGGATCTTCTGAAAATTATTTTACACTTGTGGACATTTCCTACTATAATATTTACAAATATATGATTTAGATGGTACCATTTGAGTTAGTCAATGGTTGATAATGTACATCTCTATTATGTTTCTTAGAGACTGGGGAACTAGGGTTGTTCGGATCGAGTTTATGGTAGGAGAATTTAAATTGGATTCAAGTCATTCAAGAAACATATCAGAATAGTTTATATTTGAAAAAAATCTTATACATATCATCACCATTGAAAGCATTAGTTTTTTGGTGTGATCATGTGTTCCTTTGAGTATCACTATTGTTGGGGCATTGTAACATTCGAATGTAGGGTATGATGGGGTCGATTTATGAGGGGCGATTTGAGATTGTGGAGAGAATGATGCTAGTGGAATATTTATTGGATCTTATATTAATGTATAGTGGTATTCACGACAACTTTCATTTTTCCCATATTTGGTAGTATCAAAAAAACCCATCTCCCATTATTGATGTTGAGAATTTTTTGTTTATGCCTGATGCAACCATTGAGGAGCATTCAGATCATATAATAGATAGTAGTTCGAATGACTTATGAGGCATTATTGTGCCCTTGGTTTTTGTTTTATGGTTTCATGGAAACGTTAAGAATGAAACATGGGAGAAGGAGTCATATATTTGGGCTCTGTGGATTGATCTCTTTTCTTCATAAGCACATTGATTTTTGGAAGTGCAACTCAAGGATGAGCCGTTATAATGAGGGGGAGGTTGTAAGATCCTATATTTTTTACTTAAATACTTGTTTAAACATTGGTTTTAATACCTTATCTTGTGTTAAGTAAATTTTACATGGTGTGTGAGATGGTTCATGGTTGTTCTAGTGGCTCGGGAAAAGAAATAATTGATAAATTGTGCCATTTTATGCGTGTGGTACAACTTGCGCATTATTGTTTCCAACTGTGAGAGGGGGAAAGGAAAACCATGAAATTTAGGAAAGAGTATTCTCTCATAGTTGGATTATATATTTTCAATCAATGTGAGACTCCTAGGTAATTGACAGGGTCAACCCCACTTGGATAGAGGCTATCACACGGTTGGTTAAATGTGTGGAAAAGTACTGCCAAACCGTGTGCCTCCTTAAAATGTAAAAAATTACCACTTTACCCCTTGATATTTTTATGTTCTTATGCAATTATTTTCCCACTTATTCTACCTTGATCCCTTGTGATAAACCGAAACCCTTAATATCACACAAGGATTGATCTCCCTCATTTATAATTTGTTTGGAGCATCATTGTTTGTGGATCGAAGCTCCGGGTATGTCAATGATTCTTCGTGATTGATTTTTTTCCAGATTGGGGGATGTAGAATTTGATATATCCTTATGAAACACTAAAACCCTTGATAGATATTGGTTTTGAGGTTATGGATTCATGGGGTGATTGAATCAAGATCTAAGTCTATGGTTAAGGGTTTTTTCTTCATCATATTTTAGGCAGGTGGTGTAGAAGTTATATTCAATTGTTTTATTTTAGTAATGTTCATTTGTAGTTGTGATTTAATTATCAATTTATGTTCTATTGACTCCCTTAGTATATTTTGGGAATAATGGTTGGATATATGAAAAATTAACCCTCCCTTTATCCCCATGGGATTAATTGATAGTGACTAGGCTGATTTAGGGCCACCCATTGGGTGCACCAATATTCCTAAATGTGAAAATTTTTATTATTATGAATAAAGATAATTTATATTAAAATACATCACATGATAAGTTTATTTATATATAGATGTGATTTATTAAGGTCATTAATGGTGGCTATGTCTACTTGTTTGTAAATTTATAGTGATTGTTTGGAATAATGTAAAATGGAGTTAAATGGGTTAATGTGAATGTGTGAAAAGGATTATGAAATGGAAATGAAAATGTGTAAGTGGGTCAAGGAATATAAATTGATTAATGTTTACATGGTTTATTGGAAGTTCATTGACGAATATGTTAAATGGGATAAAGTATGGGGATTTTTTATTTAACTAAATGGTTTAATATATGAAATCTGATATGGGTTTTTGGGTCTAGCCAATGTAAATGTTAGTTGTGCTAATGGGTCATGGAATAAGTGGGATTTATGAGTTAAATGAAATATAAAATGTGAATGTTGTCTTTATTTATTTTTTATTGTTTGTTATATTTAATTTGCAGTAAATGGATAGGTAATCATGTGAACATATCATAGTGGTATGTGGGGTATTTACTTGATGTTCTACGACCATGGATATGGTTGGGTTGAGGCTCCAAACCCCACCATTAGAATGAAGGGATTAGAGATTCAGTGTAAGGATCTATGACCCTAATATTTTTATTGGATGAAACTAATTGTAATGAACCTCCATGGTATTTGTGATTTATTTTTTTAAGATATGTTTCCCCTAGTGAAATAGGGATCTTGATTACGCCATTATAAATAATGTTTTGTCAACCTAGTGTAACGACCCGAATCCGGAGCCCCTCCATTGGTGACCCATACCCGGTTCGCCACATGACCTCATGTGTGTTTCCCCAAATTCCAGAGGATGCTGACTAGTAGCGAGGGCCATGGTGAGTTGGTGGGGAATCTATGCCCTCATTCGGTAATGTATACAGCATAAAAACAATAGTCAATAGCCGAAGCAGTAACAACATGCATAACAACAGAAACCAGACAGTAGAAGCAATGAATACATATAGTAATGATGATAATGATGCATCAGGTACAAGTATCTAAGGAAAACAGAAAATACAACAACGTGATGAAATACAAATGAATCTAAGTGCAAAAGAAAACAAAGTAAACTCCTGAGCATCGCGAGCCACGGCTCGGTCCCATGCTCTCCAGCTACAATGCAATCAAGAACCTGAAGTAGAAGTGTGCTTGCCCTTATCTATATCTATAGAAACATAGTCTGTTTGGGCCCAAAAGCATGGCCCAAACAGGGTGTGAGATACAGTCCCAGTAGGAAATCACCCAAATATTTGTGCCTGACAGTCAATGAATACATGGCAGTAATAAAACAAGAAGCAGTAAACAGAAAATCACAAGCAGCTACAATCCACAGTTCTAACAAACAAAGTACACAGGTAAACAACCAGAAACAATAAATAAAACAGGTAACCCTCTTGGTAGTTTTCACAGCCTAACCCCTATGGTTCAACTTATAAGTACTAGCTACCCTCTATGAGACACACACAGTCTCACCCCTTTGGTTCAGCTATGTAGTTAATAAACTTTCTGGGGAAGCACTCACCGTCAATTCCACCAATAGTTTTGTATCATGATAAAGGATCTTTGGGGAAGCACTCAATGTCTATTCCCCCTGTGGCCCACGTTGAGGAACTATAGACTCTCTAAGGAAGTACTCAATGACAATTCCCCCTATGGTCTTGCATCGTAGATAAATGTCACTCTAGAGAAGCCCTTCCATCAATTCTTCCTTTGGTTTACTACTCTAGGTTCCCAAAGTCCTGAGTGAAAGGTAAAACATGCTCAGCACGCATGTACATATTCCATGTAATCCTCAAGAACTACTTGGCTATCAACTAAGGATTAACAGCGTTACAAGGTAGCAGTCCCACTGTCCTATGACTAAGCATGGCAACTGGAAAAACGCCAAACAGGAAGAACAAGCATATCAAACATCCAAGGTACAGTAAAGCTACCATAATCACAGGGAAAACATCTACTCTAGAAATCAAGCAAAGCAGACAATACAACAAGGGAAAACAAGAACACGCAATACCCCGTTCAAGGGTATTGGTGAAATTTTCACATAATATTCATCAACTTTCCATGGAAAGGCACAACCACCTACCTAGATTTTAGGAGATCGATATACGTGAACCATGTAGATAGATTCCCCTTAGAATGACGAAGATCTGAGAAAACACACAAAACATTCATCCCATGATAACGTGGAAATGAGGAGGAATCAAGAAACAAGGCTAAAGCAGAATAGAGAAGTCACCTCTGCACTTCCAACGCAATAGACAGCTTCTAGAACGGAGGTCGGACAAAGGCACAATGGGTCGGGGAAGAATGGCGGTCGTACGAAGCTCTCGGACGGATGAAACCTGAAGAAGAAGACCCTTCTGTGCGTCAGGCGCGACGCCAGTCCATTTAATGAAAAAGAAAAGAAAATACACGACGTGTACTTCTTGAGTACACGGTGTGTACTTCAATTTTCCGTACTCCGCTTTAACCGGCCTCCACCTCACCCTTACACACTGTGTCTGTGGCCCAGACACGGCCAGCACATAGCTTCGAGGGAAAAAAGAGAACATGGTGTGTACTCAGAAAGTACACGGCGTGTACTTCAAAAATTTCCAGAAATTTAATTTTTCTCAAAACCCCCCAAAAAAGGAATAACATACCTCAACGAAGATCCAGGTTCTTAAAAACTTCCCCCCATAAAGAAATCTGTCCCAGAATATCCCTAACGTGGTAGAGAAGAAGAAACCCCGAACAACTTCGGCCACTGCGATCATACATTAGCCTCCAATTCCCAGGTCTCGTCTTGTACCCACCTATGCCGCCATTGCACTTGTACCAGAGGAACAAACCGCCCATGGAGAACCTTCATACTATGATCGACAATCTGGATAGGATGCTCCTAGAACTATGCATCCACTTCACGCTCGACTTCCTTGGGCTGAAAGACGTCAGATGGGTCTGAAAAGCAACGTTGGAGATAAGAGACATGGAAGACGTCGTGCATGGCCCGATACCTCTGAGGTAGTTACAACCGATAGGAGACCATCCCAAATCTCTCCAAGACCTCAAACGGCCCGACATACCACGGTGAAAGCTTACCATATCTCTGAATCCTCTTGTGTTCCAACCTCGATGCGACTTGCAGGAAAACCTGATCACTAACCTCGAACTCCAGAGGTCATCTCCGCTGATCAGCATAAGACTTCTGTCGAGACTATGTTGTAGCCATCCTCTTCCGAATCAGCTCTATCTTCTCTGAAGTCTCCTGAACAAGACGAGGTCCCAGCAAAGCGGCCTCTCCTGCCTCCAGCCAGCATAAGGGTGATCGGCATGGCCTACCGTAAAAAGAATCTTATGGTTCCATATGAATGGTCTCCTGGAAATAGTAGTTGTAGGAGAACTCCACCAGTGGAATATGCTTCTCACAAGAACCGCCAAAGTCAATGATGAAAGCCCGGAGCATATCCTCAAGCACTTGGACCATGCGCTCGGACTGACCATCAGTCTGGGGATGGAAAGCTGTACTCAAAAGTACATGTGTACCCAAGGCCTTCTGAATTCTCTGCCAGAACCGAAAGGTAAAGTGCACAACTCTGTCTAAAACAATAGGGCGGGTAACTCCATGCAGACGAACGATATCTCTGATGTAAAGTCATCCCAGATCATCGACTCTGAAGGTCTCCTTGATCAGAAAGAAGTGGGAAACCTTCGTGAGCCTGTCGATGATGACCCAAATAGCATCGTTTCTTCCAGGCAATATCGGCAACCCGGTCACGAAGTCCATCGCACCATCGTTCCACTTCCACACTGGAATGGGTAACTACTGCAAAAGTCACGCTGGTCACTGATGCTTTGCTTTCACCTTCTGACAAGTAGAACATCTCATTACAAAACCAGAAACATCCATCTTCATACATGGACACCAATATTGGCGATGAAGGTACCGATACATCTTGATGACGCCAAGATGCACTGCCCAAACAGAGGAATGAAAATCCCGCATCAGATCCTCGCGTATGTCTACTGACACCCATACGCATCCCTGAAAATGAAAGATCTCATCCTCTCCCACTGTCCATCCAGGAATAGGGTCCCCTCTTGACACACTCTCCCATAGGACTAATCCTTCTATGTATGATAGTTTCCTCATACGTACTTGATCCAGTAGTGTAGTGGTAATAGCTATAGATGATAGGAAGGTCTGTCCCTATCTTTTGTGCACCTCCAGATGCATATCAGAGAATAGATCCATAAGCTGCCACTCACTACTAGCCTCCTAAACTACCTGAACCTGAGTTCTCCTGCTCAACGCATCATCCACTGCGTTTCCCTTACCTGGTGTATAGGAGAGCTTGAAGTAAAAAGACTGTAGATACTCAACCCACCTGCGCTTCCTCAGATTCAGATCACGCTGAGTGAAGATATACTTGAGACTCTTGTTGTCTGTGAAGACCACAAAGTGCTCTCCCACAAGATAGTGTCTCCAACAGTGTAAGTCATGAACAACAGCATCCAACTCCAGATCATGCATCAGGTAGTTCCTCTCATGTGGCCTCAACTGCCGAGACTCGTACGCAACGACTCTATCCCCCTGCATAAGCACAACTCCAAGCCTGATACCTAAAGCATCACAGTAAATAGTTTAGCTCTTTCCTGGCTCTATAATGAATAGTATCGGTGCTGACGTCAACCTTCATTTCATCTCCTGAAAGGCGGACTCAAAAGAATCTGACCATAAGAACTTCGTCCCCATCTTGGTCAGACCTGTAGAAAAGTCACGAATGAAGAATCTGTAGTATCTAGATGGCCCTAGGAAACTCCGTAACTCAATGAAGTTCTTCGGCTACTCCCAGGAAACTATAGCTCTCACTTTCTCTCGGTCTACTGATACTCCTTCCTCAGAGATGATGTGACTCAAGAAGTAAATCTGATCCATCCAGAAGTGGCACTTTCAGAGTTTAGCATAAAGCCGATGCTCTCTCAGTGTACCCAGAATGATATCAAGATGTGTGGCATGGTTGTGTCGATTGTGAGAGTACACCAAGATAACGTCCATGAAGACCATGAAGAAGGAGTCTAAGTAAGGATGGAATACTCAGTTCATCAGTTCCAGGAAAACTGTAGGTGCGTTCGTGAGACCGAACGTCATGACTGTATACACATATAGACCATACCTATTCCTGAAGGCTATCAGAGGTATATCTGTTGGTCTAATGCGCAACTGATGATAACCGGACATCATGCAGATCTTCAAGAACACCCGGGCACCTATAAGATGATCCAAAAGGTCATCGATCCTCAGAAAAGGATATCAGTTCTTGACCGTCAACTGGTTTAGCTTCCCATAATCCACAAAAATCTGAAGGGTACCGTCTGCCTTCTTTGCAAACAGGACAGGAGAACCCCATGGAGAAGTACGGGGTCGGATGAAGCCATTAGCCTGTAGCTCCTCCAACTGCTTCTTGAGCTCATGCAACTCAGGTGTGCCCATCCTATAGGGAGGAATGGACATCGGTGCCACACCTGGCATGAGATCAATAGAGAATTCTACCTCACAATCTGGAGGCAAACCTGAAAAGTCCTCTGGAAAGACGTCCCTGAAACGATCCACCACTAGAGGAAAGTCCAACTATGATGTCCCCTGATCATCCAGATACAGACTAGAAATCTAGGCTTTCAGCCCTCCTAGCCCAAGATGCTTGAGTACCGCCCAACTTGCCCGAACGTCCCATTCACCTCTATGAAGAAACGATTCACCCTCTGGTGAGATGAAACTGACTCTACGATGATAACAGTCAACGACTACATGGAAGGGAATCAACCAGTCCATGCCGCGGATGACATCATAGCATGTCATCTCTAGGACATAGAGATCCCATATGAAGTGATACCCTGCAACCTCGAGAGAGAACTCTCTAAATTGTCGTACACTAGATGTCATCATTCCCAAAGGTGTGTCTAGTGTCAATGAGTCGGCAGAATAAAAGATGCAGAGCCCAAGTCTCTCCATGACAACAACAGAGATAAAGCTATGTGTGGCACCAGTATCAAGAAGGGATGAAGATAAAACTGAGGCTAATAAAAGTGTACCTCGAATAGTAGAAGGGTCAGGATCCTGATCCTAATAAGTCTGCTCCATAGAGAAAGACTGGCATGTACCGCGGCCCTGCACCCCTAGCTGACCAATCTGAGCTGAACCTCCCTACTAGTGCTGAGGAACTGGTGGCGGACTGCCACGTACTTGACCTCCACTTCGGCCGGGATGGCCGGAAGAACTCCAGTTCCCCGACTGGTGAGAAACTGATGGTGCTGCTCCTGAACGAGGAGTCATGGAATAACCTAGGTCACAAGCTACTGGTGAGAAAACCTGATAGAAACGCTGAAGGTGACCCATCTTGCCTCATGATCGGCACTCCATGGGGTCCCTCTGGCACAACAGCCTCGTGTTCCCTGATAGGCCACAATGGTAACATGTCACTTGGCTGCCTGAAGATGCATCTTGCTACCTTGGATCACCGAATGTAGGCTCTCTATGGATCTTCTTGCTGTCATCTAGAGGAATACTAGCTCTAGAAGTGGAACTGCCCTGGCTCGCAGCTCTAGAGTCTCTCAGATTGTGCTCTACAATCAGGGTCTTGTTGATGATGGAAGTGATGGAAGTCATCTGGAAGATATTCACCTACGAGTGGATCTCCCTCATGAGACCATCCTTGAACTTCCTCGGCATGAACACCCCACTCCCATCCCGGAGGGGTGGGAAGCACTGCAGCTTGGTGAAACGAGCGGAATACTCCCTGACAGAAATAATACCATTCTCTAAGCTCATGAACTCCCGGGCTCGGTCGGCCCTCAGGGTCTCCGGGTAGAAGTAGTCATAGAACACACACTTGAACTCCTCCCAAGCCATAGCCTGCTACTGACCCTCCTGTGAGATCACGTCCCACCACCTCTTGGAGGAGTCTCGGAGCATGTCAGTGGCGAGCATGACTTTCCTCTCTGGAGGCCTCTCTAGATGCTCAAAGATAGTCATCTTGGCTTCCAACCGTGACTCTGCAGCCTGAGGTCCTCCTTCCCCCGAGAACGTGGGAGGATGCTACTGCTAGAAAACCCACGTCAAGTCTTCCATAGAAATGGTAGAAGGCATCACTCCCTAGAAGGAATGCATCATCCTCATGAATCCTTCCCTGAACTGTGCATCAGCGCCTGCAACTGGTATGACAGTTGGTGCCAAGGCTGGCCCGACTGGAGGATTGCATGGAAGTCCCTGATCAGCCCTGTCTGGCGTCTGATCACTGCCTGATGACAGTCGTACCACCGGAGGATGTCTCGGAGGCATAGCTCTGAAAGATCAAAAGTACACCATGGATCATAAAAACAAGGATAGAGAACATAATAGTACTAAACAGGAATAGGGGAAGAAAACACAAAAGATTGCAAAACATAACTACACAGCGTGTATAAAAACTACATGGCATGTCTTCTTAATCCACTAACATGGGCGTGTACTCCTGCCCTACAAGTCGTGTACACCTCAAACTACACAGCGTGTGGACCTCAACACACGACATGTGCTTGAAAAATACTCACCTGCCTCAGTCTCCTTACATGGCTAACCCACACGGTCCGACTCAACCCGAGACTACACGGCGTTTTCGAAACAAACACAGCGTGTACTAGACAAGGCTTCGGTGGCCCGTGTTTGTTAAGTATACGTCCGTCTACACAGCTGAAGCTTACACAGCGTGATCCGAATAAACATGGCGTGTATGGGCGAAGGTGACACAATCCTGTGTTGTTCGTGACATGGTCGAGTACCTTGACAAGACTACACAGCGTGTTCTGAACAAACATGGCGTGTGGAAAAGAAGGTAAAGCCATCCCGTGTTGTTCGTGACACGGCTGGGTACCTAGAAAGGACTACACGATGTGTTCCCTCTGGACAGAGCGTGTTCTACCTGAGGCTTCCTGACCCGTGTAGTTAGTGACACGGCTGGGTACACGGCTCCACACTCACACGACGTGTACCTACCATACACAGCGTGTTCCCGAAGTTACTTTCACACCACAATGTTCTGCCCACACGATCAGTGACACGGCCTGAAAACTACACGACGTGTATCCAAAAAGTTCACTCCATGTATTCTGGGTTTTTTCTGGGTAGTAGCTCAGAAACTGCACAAAATCCCAAAAACACTAAAAACAAGGGAAATAGGTGCCAACTTCCGATCCGCGAGGGCTCATACTCCCCACAAATCAAAGCATGGCATCTCCCACAGACCTATACAAGAGAAATCAGGATCATGATCCACCAAGTTTCAATTAATGATGGCCCATAACACCACACAATCCAAAATTTGGCGTTCAATTTTAAGAAAATAACAAAACAACCAGTTTTCTAACATATCTATAGAGAATCTATCAAGAATCTATCACAACATCATGCATAATCTACACAGAGTCTATCACAACAGTATGAAACCGCAAATGCACCCTAGAAGGCATGGAAAGAATGCATGGCATTGGATTTCTACAAGTTCCTATATGATGGATGAGATGGAATACCCTCATCTCATCGGGTTAGGACAGAAATATAATCGAAATATCAAAACAATAATAGCACAAGTCATGTAAATCACTCTAGGTGAAATCAAATCAACCATAAAATCTCAAAACCAGAAAACTGCAATTAACGAGGTTGTATGGATTTTCCATGTACATGGGTTAGCTACTCCCGAGCACATCTTAATGCCAAATACCGAATCCATCCTATCCCAGGATAAAGTCTCCAAATAGAAATAAAGAGAAAAGAACTCCTCTGATACCACTTGTAATGACCAGAATCCGGAGCCCCTCCACTGGTGCCCCATACCCAGTTCGCCACATGAAATCAAGTGTGTTTCCCCAAATGCCAGGGGATTCTGACTATCAGCAAGGACATGGTGAGTCGGTGGGGAAAATATGCCCGCATTCGATAAAGTATACTGCGGAAAAACAAGAGTCAATAGAGGAAGCAGTAACAACATGCATAACTACAGAAACCAGACAACGGAAGAAATGAATACATATAGTAATGATGATAATGATGCTTGTGGTACATGTATCTAAGGAAAATAAAAAACACAACAATGTGCTGAAATACAACTGAAAGAAAGTTCAAAAGAAAACAAAGTAATCTCCTTAGCATCGTGAGCCACGGCTCGGTCCAATGCACTCATGATCCAGTGCAATCAAGAACCTGAAGTTGAAGGGCGCCTGCCCTTATCTATACCTACAGCAACATAGTCTATTTGGGACCAAAATCATGGCCCAAACATGGTGTGAGATACAATCCCAGTAGGTAATCACCCAAAGATTTGTGCCTAACAGTCAATGAATACATGGCAGTAATAAAACAAGAATCAGTAAAAAGAAAAGCACAAGCAGCTACAATCCACAGTACTAATAATAAAAGTACACATGTAAACAGCCAGAAACAATAAAGAAAACAGGTAACCCTCTGAGTATTTCTCATAGCATAACCCCTATGGTTCAACCTATAAGTACTAGTAACCCTCTAGGAGGCACAGACAATCTCACCCCTTTTGTTCAGCTATGTAGTTAATAGACTCTTTGGGGAAGCACTCACCGTCAATTCCCCCTATAGTCTCGTATCATGATAAAGGCTCTCTGGGGAAGCACTAGATTCCTATTCCCCGTGTGGCCCGCGTCGAGGAACTACAGACTCTCTGAGGAAGCACTCAACGTCAATTCCCCCTGTGGTCTCACATCGTAATTAAAAGACACTCTGGAGAAGCCCTTCCTTCAATTCTCCCTTTGTTCTACTACTCTAGGTTCCCACAGTCCTGAGTGAAAAGGTAAAACATGCTCAGCGCGCGTGTACATCATCCAAATAAACCTCAAGAACTACTTGGCTATCAACAAAGGATCAGCAACATAACAAGTTAGCAATCCCACTGTCCTACGACTAAGCATGGAAACATGAAAAATGCCAAATAGGAAGAACAAGCATAGAAAATATCCAAGGTACAATAAAGCTACCATAATCAGAGGAAAAAAATCTACTCTAGTAGTCAATAAAAGTAAGAAATACAACAAGGGAAAAACATGGACACGCAATACCCCGTTCTAGGGTATTGGTGGAATTTGCACATAATATTCATCAACTTTCCACAAAAAGGCACCCACCACCTACCTTGATCCTAGGATATCGATATACGTGAACCTTGATGACAGATTCCCCTTAGAACTACGAATATCTGAGAAAACTCACAAAACTTTAATCCCGCGATAACATGGAAATGAGGAGGAATCAAGAAACAGGGCTAAAGCAGAACAGAGAACTCACCGTTGTGCTTCCAACGCATTCGAAGGTGGCTAGAACGGATGTCGGATGGAGGCATGGAGGGTCGGGGAAGAATCAAGGTCGTACAATGCTCTCGGACGGACAAATCCTGAAGAAGAATACACTTTTGTGCGTCAGGCGTGACCCTGATCTATTTAATTAAAAAAAAGAAAATACATTATGTGTACTTCTTGATTACATGGCATGTACATCAGTTTTCCATACTCCACTTTAAACAGCCTCCACCTCACCCTTACAAACTGTGTGTGTGGCCCGGACACGGCCATCACACTGCTTCATGTAGAAAAAGAGTACACTGCATATACTTGGAAAATTTCCAAAAACATCATTTTTCTAAAAAAATTCAGAAAAAGGAAAAACATACCTGAATGAAGATCCAGGTTCTTACACATAGGATGTTGTGTTAATGAAGTAAATTCATATCCTATAGAACTTGTATTGAAAATGAACAATATAGTGAAGGTGATATAACTGATGAAAATAGAAATAATATTGGGAATGATGTAAGTAAATATTCAAACCTAATAGAACTCGAGTATTATTATTTTTACCTTTAAATATATTTACTACGTACATGTACTATCTGTTTAGATAAGATATTTATTAGACACCATTGGTGGTGGCCTACATATTTTTACCTACACCCTACTCAGGCTTCCATTGGGTAACTATAATGATTTCATGATTTCAGGTCAGGAAAATGGTAAATTCCATATTCTAGACAGTTGAGTTGGGCATTGGTTGTGTATAGAGAAGGATTTGGACATGGAGTTAGGACCTGTTTGGGGGATTCTGGTGTTTCCTTTTATTTTGTGTTTTCTTCACTACTTCACTATTATAAAGACATGATATCATTACTCTTTTGTTGTGTTTTACACTATTTGGGAAATGGTTGGTAATTCATGTTTCCATTTATTTTATTTATCTCCCATTATTTATTATTATTACATTCTCTGAATTTTCTCTAATAAAAAGTTTATAGTGTCCCCATGTGTTACATTAGACCCTATTTTCGAGATGTAAAACTATGGATTATGGGGAGGCACACATGAGGTCATCTAGAAACCTGGATTAGGGAATCATTTAGTGGATTCAATGTCGGGGATGTTAATGTTGTGAAAAATAAAAAAAATCGTTTTGATACATCTTTATCAATGTTTTTTTTGGAAGGCCAAACCTATATCTACAGGAACCCAAACATCATATCTGAACTGTCATGTTGATGGAGTCTGTAGTGATATTCATTCAACTTGAAACATCGAAATGGTGGCATTAGCTTATGGTACATGTACATAATATACATAGTTCCCATTCTTGTAAAGATGTATAAGGAGTTCATACCACTAAAGAAAACATGTGATGATGCTAAAAGGACACCACTTTTAGCTCCTGATATTTTCAAGATGAAAAAGAAATTACAAAACACAGATTATCTCCCCAAGTGTGACATTCATGATACAATTTGGATAAACTATTTTATAGAGCCCATATGATATTGTCCTAGTTGTGGACACCCAACTGTATGTCCCAACGTAGAGAATCTGGAATCCCCTATAAAATTCATTCATATTCCAGATAAGGGGAAATATAACTACATGGGATACAAGGTATCTCAAGGTTGATTAGAAGATTCAAATGGATATATTATTTTGCATGTGTATAAGAATTTTTATTCTTCCAGTCCAAGGTTTGTGTACTGGTATGAGTCTAGAGACATTTTTCATCATGGAAAAACAATAAGAGAGGAAGTATATAGGGTTGGCTACCCCTTTGTTGGACTCCATTTACAATTTTTGTAGCATAAATACAATAGGAATCCTCATTTTGGATTATAGAGACATTTCAAGTGATGGGGGGGATTGTAGCACACATTAGTTCATATGTGGTGTTAAACCTAGATAAAATTCCAAAAAGCGGATGATGCCCATTTGTTTAGGCATCTCCGGATTCTATATGTTGAACATGAATTATGATGAAGCATTGAAGATGAAGATTTTTTAGGGGAATGAAACTTCCTTCGACATGGTAAATCACAGACATTTTTATTTACCAATGACTTCAAGCAACAAAATTATAAGTTATGGTTGTACATGACAGCCTTTAGAGATAGCGTTCTAGCGACTGCATTGACAATAATTTAATCTTTGAGAATTATACACAATATCAATTCTCACACATGTTTAAATGTATTTAATATTAATGAATATATCACCTATTCATGTTAGGCTTGAGAACCATATGATGGTAGGCTGACAGCTTTCGATCCTAATAACCATAGAGGTGTCCAAAATTTCAATCTACTACCTTCGTCAGATGCTTCGCTTTCACTGGAGATTTAGTTTAGAGAGGCATGGATCTATTTATATCTTAAAGAGGTATTGTTGAATGGGGATTACTAGGTCATGGCCATGATAACTACTACTCATGGTATGTGTGGTAATAATTCATGGGCTAAAGATGATGATTCTGAAGCTCCAATTCCATCAAAGCGATCATGGGAAAAGACCACTGGTCTGGATAGGGTTGAGAAGACCACACTTCATGCATCATGTAAGTATAGTAATAATCATCTGGAGGAGAATTATTCTCCATCCCCTCATTCTACAATGAATGAAATGTGGCCACAAATTGATTTCAAATTGAAGGGGTATTCCTCAAAGATTTCTACATCATGGAAAAATTATCTACCAGCCGTAGTGACATGAGTTCGGGAGCGAATAACTAATTATGTAAGAGATGTGTGGGAGTTTCTCTAGGTCAAATTGGGAATCATATATATGGGTGATATCATATCACCCTCCACTCCCCCCCCAGATAATTATTTAGCATAGGTGGCGAGGTATATTCACGATTTGGAAACATCAATATATGTTACTGATGACTAGACCCCAGCCACAACGCGAGTGTTTGATCTCCATGATCAGGGAGTGTCTGGTGGGTAACTATACATCCAAAGTATTAACAATATGTATAACTCATCCATTATGATTTATTTCTATTTCATCACAGTTAATTTCAGTTATTTTTTCCATCGTTATTAATCATGAAGGGATTTTATTTTTCATTTCCCGAGGGATTATAAAGAAGAAGAAACCATAAAAAAAAGAGAAATAAAAAGGTTCATTAGTTTCTCAAGTATGGGACAAAATTATATCCTATTAATATGGTGGATGAGTCCCTTGGTTCCCCTGAATGATCCCTAGGATGGTGGATAGTGATGGAAGAGATTGTGGTGGGAACCCCTTCAATATCTCATCTTGTCTCTCATACAAAGAGGACAGAGGTGGACATTTTTCTATCTCAATAAATGAAGCAAATGATGGAATTAATGTTTACCTAGATAATTATCCACACCATGTCCATATATTATCACTTGATCCATTTCTTGATTAATATACACTTTTTTACCATGCTTGTATCTTTCAAAATCTGTGTTGCTTCCCTCCCTTAAGGGTTATGGAACTGGTCCTTTAAGGATCGAGGAGGATTCAATAGGGGAGGCATGGGTCCAAGATGATGAATCTGCTATTATAACAGATTAAGAATCCAGAGATGCAGTTCTGTTTTACCCCAGTCATGTGGAGATGGGACAAGGATATGGTAATGTCACACGCACTACCTCTAGTATCAGGTACTCTTACATAATTTCTTCATTTCATATTATTATTGATCCATTTCCCTTACAAGAGTTCCCTATGATATTTATGTTTATCCCATTATCTACTTGTATGGAGATAATAGGGATATAATATGGTCTAATAAATTTTTTGATATAGAAAATGATTCTGTGGGGGCTGACGATGTTGTTCTTGGTGAGTAGACAGTAGTGGGGATTGACGGTGGAGCCAATATGTGTCTTACGAAATCCAACTCATATTCCTCTATTGGTGAGGATACTATGGGGCTCCGTACCATATATTATGTAATTGAGTATCTAATTTTTTTGATATATTTATATTCTAAGTTCCCTCTAGTATTTTAGTTATTTGATAAATGAATTGTAAGGAATTGGGTTCTATCATTCTTATATTTTCCAAACACAATATATATTTTTTTACCTCATGCTTCTCATTAATGTTCAGCATGTGAATTTATGTCTAAAGAGAAAGTCACTAAGGAACATCAAGAACAAGGAAAACAAATTCAACCCACTCCAATTGCAGTGTGAGTGAAGATTGAGAATACTAAATTGGGAGATTCTCAAGAGCCACAGATCTTGAATGTGGTGGTGGAGAATCTTAAATTGTGAAATCCTCGAGAGCCTCTAATGTAGGATGCAGAGAAAATGAAAGAAGATGCTCCCCATCAATAGTTTCCCACTCCATGATTTGAGGTTAGGGCCACTGGAGGAAAATAAATCTAATTGATCAACCCAATGGTTAATGTGTTTCGTCATCTTGTTTTGGTCACATAACTCAGTTTTCTACTTTTTCACCTTTTGATTTTGATGAGAAGTGTCACATATTATTCAATTCTATCAGATTCATTGACTAGGATTGAAGTGGGGGATATTATTCATGTTCCCCTATCATTGGTAAGTGACATTGAGGCCCATTTGGGGGAGTGGAACAATGATGACCTTTGAGTGAATGAATATTAGATAATTTCTATCCCTATAATAGTGGTTGTAATTCTAATTTGAATACATAGGGGGATATGTAAACTATATTATGTTTTTTCTGGTGGGATATCATGAAGAGAATAATGGAAACTTCTCTTTAATAAATGCTATCATGACTTCCCCAAATTCCATTAATGATTTCAATATTGGGATATGGATTATTTGATTATCTTCAGATCTATAAATCAGTTAAAGTAGTATTCTAATAAAAAGAAGATGAGAAAAGGTTGTATCATGCCAAGGCACCATCGGTGGGATAGTTTGAGGAACTTAGAGCATCCACTATCCTAGTTGAGGTCAGCCACTCTGTGAAGGTGGAGGAGTAAAAATACTATATTGATGATAAGTCTCATTAATTAATTCATCTTAAAGGAAAGAATTTTTTTTAAGGAGATAAGTGGTCCAAATCCACCAATCCTTGGTGGGGGGTTTGGAACAACGATGATATTTCATCAACACCAAATACGTGAAGCTCTATAAATCTATGCATTCTACTACTACATAAATAGATGAGCTATTGTATGTTTTCAACATTTATTAGGGTATATATCAACATATCAAATCCTATGTTGAGGGTAAATTGTAAAAATTTATAGAGAGGATTCAGCATGTCATAATTACACTATATCTTGAAACATAAGTAAAAATGATTTTTTCACCAATTGCTTGTTTCTCCATCTATCTTCATACATTAATCAAAATAAAACACTAAAAACTATCCATTTGATTGAGTTTCATTGTTTTATAATTACAATGTCTATGATGAGAGAGAAATCTATTTTTTTATAATGAAGGGGGCCTAGAGAGTAGATTTCTACTATTTCTAAGGTAATATGAACAACCTTATAGAATTTATGCCTTCTTATTTCATCACCATAATTTTTTCTGAGAAAAATATAATGAAAACTAAGTGGGAAGGACTCATCTATTTATTAGACCACCCTTTTCGGGTTTCCATCCTATCATGTTTTGTGCCTATTATCTTTTCATGGATTAATTATTTTGGGTAAACCATATAGTTTGTACATCTATTTAGTTTAGAATATATTTTTTTCTAGAGATTCCTCTTTTGATTTTTAATATAGAAATTATTTTATATTTTTGTGTAGTATATAAGCTTCCTTTCTAGAATAGTGAGACATGTGTCTAAGGAATAACATTTGTGTCTAGTTTATTTTTTTAAATGATGACCTAAAAAGGGATTTTAGTCCTAGACTTTTCAGAAATTATTCTGATACCCTATTGAGAATCTTGAGCCATTATTTTTTAGTTTCCATGCCATTAAACATGATGTTCTTGAATAGAGTAGGTATCTTATAAGGATGAAGTTACCACTGGTTTACAAACCCGTTTTCAGGGATTATTTATGAAAACCCAATTGGGGTTTGTTATTTCATATTTAATGGTTGCATCCTTCAGCTTAAAACCCCATTTTCCAGTAACTTTATGAAAATACCATAAGGGCATAATAAAACATTGTCAGGCGATGCATTTCCTAGTAATATTTTATATTATGTCCCTAATTACAAATTAATTTTTCTGAAAGATTATATTTATCAATCCCACAATGGTTTGTTTCTCCCTGGGGAGATGTTTGAGAAAAATGTGAAAATTTGTATTGGTATTATTCATGAAATTCAAGACAATACATCACAAATTTTTTCTATGTGAAGGAGGGTATATTTTTTAAAAATAACTATGTAATGGGTGGAAGTCCCCTTTATGAAATGGGTTAAGGAATAATACAATTTAATCGCATTCATCTTATACATTGGCCAGGCAGTTTAATGTCTTATGATGACAATGTTGTTCGAACATTTTACATCTTGTGACTATGAAATTTTTCCATGGAGTCTAATTTCATATAGAGATGAAATTATGCTATGCCATTTCATGTTGTACAACAAACCATTAGGGTTTTATAATTTAAGATATTTATTTTTGAACGAAGGTTATTAATTATCCCATTATACTTTATCTATCTAGTAATGTACCATTATATTTAGTATGAAGAGGGAAAGGTTGAATGATATGGTATGGGGATATCCAGATCCGAGGGGTGGTAAGAAGTAGGGTCTTATAGTGATAGGGTTTTTATTTCTTAAGGATGAAGTTACCACTAAATAATGGATATATTTTTCAGCTAGTTTACATAATGATCATCAGGGCATGTTACAACATAGTCAATAGTATAATCATTTGGATAAGAAACTTATTTTGTGGAATACATAATGAAAATCCATATGGGTTTTATTCATCATATTTATAAAAATATTTTCTTAGGAGTCCAGAAATTTTATTTATAAAATCATAGGAAAGTTTATCGATATTCATATTTCCATTGAAACTGAGATTGTATTGTGGAATAAAAATACATGAATATTGGATAATAAATTTAAGTCAAAATTACCAATGAATTAGACGGAATAGTTCCATACACTAGTATAGCATCAACACATTAAATATGGAACCTATTGTTTTATTCCTTATGATTGGGATAATATAATTACGGAAAAATTGGTGACATGTGGCCAACCAAACCAAATTCATTCCTAGATACATTAGACACGAGGGAGGAAATTTTAATCCATAGTATTGGGGGTTATAAGATTGGGAGAATGGATGTTGGAAAAATATGCAAGGGATGACCCTAGACTAACATTGAATCAAGGGTTCCAACATTATTTCATCAAAACATAAAAGGAAATAAGAGGCTTCCCCTAAGGGAGAAATTACCATTGAATCAAAAACATGTTTTGTGGGTCATTTTATGAAAATCTAGATATGGCATGTTGTAGCATAGTCAAACAGCTGAATCCGTTGGTTGAAAACCCTCTTTTTTGGGAAACTTTAGGCAAAGCCAACTAGGGTGTTTTTAAACATAGTTATGAAATGAATTCCTCCATTATCATACATTCTATCACCTAATATTGGAGAATGATTATGAAGATCCAAAAGTGACCATGATTTGGATTATGATGTCTGAAATTGACACATCCCAGAGAAAAATAAGTGTTTTGATTAATATTTTTCATGATGATTAGAGTCCTATAATTGATAAAATTCATATATAGAAGGGATACATCTCTATTTCCTTGGTGGACCCCCTAATGAGGGGACCCAAATTAAGATCTCTAATATATATCTTGGTTTATACATAAGAAAGCGGGTAAACAGCTATTGCGTTGTGGATGGGACTTGGACATGAGGCATATGCATCATTATATATCTCATTGGAATGATAATGCTTCCATAAATAGTTCTTAAGGTTCCATGAATTTAAATGCCAAGGGGTTTGAACATTTTTTAGGTAGTTTAATGTCATTTCATAAGGAAAAAAGGTGTATTTATGTGAAGAGAGAGGGAATATAGTGGCTGGGCTAAGGCATGGGACCCGAGCATCACTATGTATTTTGTCAGAATAATAATCAAGAAACCCTATGTTCTAAAATAATGCTCCCATGTATATTTTGAATTTATATGTGGAGAAATTGGGTTTTTTAATATAGGTTCATGCATAGGGTGATAACATGTATCTGATCCCCTCTTGTAGATATGAAATTGTTAAGGGAGAGTTTGGGAATTTACTATATTATGATATGGTTGATCCTAGGATTTGATACCTGAATATCACTACACATCTCATTGATAGGAAAATCAATTCAGACATTTTTTTTGAGGATAATTGTGCGTTTTTTTCATGAGATGTGGCAATCAGGTGTGCCTTTTATGGTCTTGAAACCATGACTATAGTAATCCCAATGAAAATTTATATTCTTTTCATTCATAGAGAATCCTTTTACCAAATCTCAAAATCCCACATAACCTATGCTTAGTGTTATAAATAAAGGGATGAAAAGGATTAATCCACAAAAAAAGTATATAATAGTTAAGAATAAAGGAACATAGATTATATGGTGGTTAGGCCAGCAGTTATGACCCTAACAGCACTACATATCTTATTAGGATGAGAAATAATTCATAATATGTTCTTAAAATCCCTTATAGATTAACATTATACAGTAAGGAAAAAGTTGAAATGACATGAGAGAATGGAAGTGTTGATGCTTGGCCAAAGCAATGAAATCTTGGTGCCAATACACATCTCATGGCAATGAAAATCAAGCGACACATAGTACTTGAATCGTTCCTTATATAGGTATGATCCGTACACATGGAGTGGAGGATTTTTTAATATCATTGGACCTGAGGCCAATGATATGGGTATCTCTATGTATCTCCTTAGAAAGAGAATCAAGATACACAATGTACATAAATGTTCCCCGTATAGCTCTGGTCTGTACATAAGGAGTGGTGGATTTTTTTGATTGCGACTTTATTGGAGATTAGATATTTGAGAATCACTACCATACTCATTAGAATGAGAATAAAATCCACACATAGTTCTTAGAAAAAAGACAACACCTTATGTAGGTTAGACCTATGTACAGGGAGAGTAAATTTTTTCATATTTTGTTGTGGTTGGGAGTAGGATTGGAAATATGATCATTACTACATATCTAATTGGAATGATAATCAAGCCACACATATTCATGGAAAAAATTTCCCCACATAAACATGGATTTTATGTGATGGAAGGGGTGGTAATACTATCAGGAATAATGGTTGGGGTCATGAAACGTGGTCCATGTTTCACTTCCCATCTGATTGTAATGAAAATAAAGCCATACATTCTGGAAAAATTCTCTCTGTACAAATAGATGCAACATAGGGAAAAGTGTTATTTCTATTGGTCATAGATAGTCCTATGGTCAGAGACCTAGGGATCATTATATATCTCGTTGAAATGTGAATCAATCAACACATAGTGCTTAAATAATCGTGCAACTTAACATCGTGAGGAAAGGACATAGGATTCCGATCTTGAAAAGGGGTATCACAACTAGACTAGAGGGTTACAAGTGGGGGTCACAAAATATATTTTCAGAGAAATAATAAATCCATACATTGTTCATGAAAATAGTTCCCCTATTCAATCAGATTTTGATGCAAGTAAAAGGGGCTTAATATCATACAAAATGATTGATTGGCCTAATACGAAATGTCTTTGTCACTATTTAATCCTTTGGGATGATACTGAATCCACACATAGTTCCTAAAGAATCATTTATTTTAACATCATATGATAAGAAATTGATAATTCTAGGGATTATACATATAAATGGAGCCCAAGTTCCACTATGGAGTGGAAATTATGCTAGTGTGGATTATTCATGGAAGCTACTTGACTTTTCATCATCATCTCTAGCCATAAGGGCATATCAAGTAGTTGTGGGGCTAGAGGGATGTGATTGGTAATGACAGCCAATATGAAGGCCCATATTGAAGATACCATGAGGTGTTTCTCAACTCATTGTGTTTTTAAGTTACATAAAATTTAACAAGATGGACATTAACTATGTAGTTTAATTTCATAATATGAGGATGAATTTTATCCTTTAGTTTTAGGTTATATGACTAGGATATTATATCGTGAAGTTTATCATTATGTGATAAGGATGATAATTCCACAATGTATAATTTCATGTTGTGTAGACATGATGTCATTCGTTTAAAGGTCATATGAAAAGGGATACAATGTATTTTAACATCTTGTAGAAGGTATTAATAAAATGTGATTAAAAATGAACTTTTTTAGAAAACATACATTGGTCAGGGTCAAAATGATCTCTCCATCCATTGAGATTAGAGAATAAACTTTGTTATAGTAGGAATTATGTATGGATTAAGGTCCTTACGAGTTTTTTCAATATTTTTATGCATCTTTAATGGTATTATTGGAGTCATAAACACCATTACCAACTCTCTCTAGATTATTTAAAAATGGTAGATCTCTAGTTAAAGGCTCCCTATATAAAATTTTTGATAGACACCCATGTGATGTAAGGTATGCAGTCTTTTTTCATCCAGATTTTCCAATTCATTCCGTCATTTCTGGGAGTTATCATCTCCGAATAGCTAATAGTAGATGGAAACACTAAAAATAGAAATAGGGCCTCAATGTGAAGGACTTATACTTTTCCATAAATTAGTGAGTATGGGGTCTCCTATGTTGTATTACGGGTTGAAGTCCAATACTCCCATAAGGAATTTAAGAGATTTTAATAAGTAGACTTACTATCATTAACCAAAATCTCCTGAAGTATGCTTTACAGGGTCTTTTTGATGGAATATATATATCCATTAGACAATGATGATATCGATAGGAATGTTTGGATTTGATATTAAACTCGATGTATAGATTTCCCACCTCAAAAAAAATAGAAATTGGACTCATTTTCTGTCAATACTGAATGAACACAAAAAATATAGTAATGTTGTTGGATTTCATTAATACAACAATTCTTTTTTTCTTGTCCTCTTTCAAGGTATTACCTCATCCCATTTGGGGAATAAATCTTTAGTAGTTAAGATGTTTTCGAAAATTATTGCAATTGATGGGGGTATGGCCTCACAAAAACAATTCCTAATATAGAAAATGGCCATGATATTTAGATTTATGTACAAAATCTGGGGGTTGAAGGATGAATTTGTAATTTACATGAAAAGAATGACATTTATTGGAAAATTCTATGCAATCCTAGGTTACTGAAGGCCAAAATAATCAATTCCTTCATATTTGATCAGAATGTTATACCCTAACTAGTGGGATCCATAGGCTCCCAAATGAACTTATTTCATAATAGCTGATTTATCTTCTTTATTGGTATATATGAAAAGGACTCCATCAAAGACCCATTTATAAAGGAATTTTCGGAGATTTTTCCACTATTAAGAGTGAAATTGAATGATTTACAACAAATTATTTTCTTCACAGTTATATCCTATGGAAGTTCACCATATTCATAAATATTATCTATCCCATGGTAGTTCAATAACACTAAAGGATAGGTCTGACTTCATTGATCTCCTCCATCATGATGTGAAAAGAAGGATAGACCATTAGAATATAGGAAATTCTAATGTATATTTCTTCCGGGTTATGATTGGACAATGTGGTGGCTACATTCTACATTGTGTTTGATTGGGTGTTCTATGATTGTGGGATTTTAGTCAATATTAGATCTAATGGGAAATCTTTCTTTGAACCTTTTACATAGTCATGTTGTGGGATTTTCTCTTCCTTTCTAATGGATAAATCCAAGTTTATCTATTTTATTACAAACCCTAAATCACCTATAACCTCCATGTGGTCCATCGGTATTTGGAGTTCCATTTCCAGGCTTCCAATGAGGGCCAGATAATCATCAAAATTATTGTAACATCCTTAACATGGTTGGGAGTAATGTAAAACTTCCTTCACAAGAGAAATTATCACAATCCATAAAAAAATCATTGAGATAAGTGTCTTCCATTATCTTCTCTATAGGGATCCTAGATGCGATGTGAAAATATATTTCGCATGTTTTGGGGAACCTAAAATAGAAACATATCTTTATTCAGATGTTTAGTATTTAATGAAATTCCTTCTACAGACTGGTGTTCTAGAAGGAAATATTCCACGTCCTAACCTTTCACTACATTCTAAGGAACGATATATATATCGAACGATTGTAGGATAAACTCCCTACAAGCTCTTCATTATATCAACATAGGGTGGATGAGGATATATTTGAGTGGGTT
Source organism: Viscum album (assembly GCA_963277665.1). Taxonomy (NCBI): domain Eukaryota; kingdom Viridiplantae; phylum Streptophyta; class Magnoliopsida; order Santalales; family Viscaceae; genus Viscum; species Viscum album. The sequence goes on along the minus strand of OY728126.1, from coordinate 792,179,274 downwards.
ATTATAAGAGACCAATTGAAACACCTGGTGTTTTAGGTAGTTCCTCAATTTCATGACAGAAAATATTAATGCCAATCATATTTTATCAATATTAATGTAATGGGTTTTAGTATCAAAAAATATTTGACTGAGGTAATATAGTGTATTATTATTCATATATTTATAATTTTGTGCAACAGATATGTAGAGCGGTCACTGTGGGGCTTTCACATATAAGATTGTTGGATTTCCCTAAATAGGGAAAATTAATATCGGTGAAATCAAAAGTTATTTCTTGAGGGTGTCAAATTATTACTAATAGTCGATGGTATGCTGATAAGTGACCCATTTATTCATCCGTTATGTGAAGGTCAAACACTTACCTGGAAATTTGGATATGAAGTTCTACATATATGCCAAGTGTCCCTGAAGTCCTCTAAAATATTTATCTTTTCCTGAAGGTTAAATTTTAGATATATATTTAAAATTTTTAGGATAACCATCAATGTCATGATCTCACATTATGGTGCTGAGAATCTCTCTTGACGTTACCCTAACGCCATAGTTGATGGTGTTCATCTTCTGAATATGTTTTCATATCTTGAAGATGATAGTTTCCTTGTCATTTAGGTGGTTATAGAATTCTACGGCAATTCCCAGTAGATAGTCAACATAGCATTCAACAAAATTCCCTAAGAAGGGTTTGAAGATAGGATTCATAGCATATTGGTATTTGAAGCTCGAATTCTTCAGGACAATGGGAATTAATTGATAATAAAATAATCCTTAAGGGGCCTTGAAGGTGGTGGATTATTTACTTTATCTGGCCATAGAAATTTGGTTATACCCTGAATATTCATCCCTGAAGGGGAAACCAGTAGCCATAAAAATGGATACAAGAAAGACATCGGTGGTGGCGGCGGAGCCTGAGCTTGAGATGATGGTCGTCTAACACTAATGGGGTCGGCGGATCTCCCCCCTCCGCTGCAAGCCATAGGTGGGGTGGATGAGAAGGAGGTCTCGCGGTGGAATCGATTCACCCAATTTTAAGACCCTGATTCGTATCCCCCTTTCCGTAAGATTCAGATCTGGACGAAGGTTCATGGCTTTCAGAACGGAGACCCAGTGGTCCCTCTTTTGGTTCTGGAGATCGTAGAAGCTGAGAGTCTCCTTGATCTGACCTTCATTGCTCGATTTTGGATGTTCCATCCTTCGGTGGACGATTTCGACAAGTTCGTCGCCAAATCTTGGGGAGTCCAGTTTCAGCCGGTTGTTGGTTTGCTGGATAAATGGAGTTTGATGGTCAATTGATCTTCATCGGAGGACATGGTTCATGTTCTATCGTTCTCTCCCAGGAAGTGTAGAAGGTATGAGTTTCATTTATGCAGATGGTCCTATGAGTTTCATAGGAACCACGATTCCCCACTAATTCTGGTCTGGATTAGCTTTCCCCTGCTTCCCCTTTCCTTTCAAAACCCAGCGATCTTGCATGTGTTTGGGAACATGGTTGGGCATTTTCTATGTGTTGATTCCCATACAGCCTCGGTGAGCCACCCGATTAACCCAAGGATGTGTGTGGAGGTTGATACCTCGAGAGCGCCGGTGGAGACGATTTGGATTGATGCTGCCGAGGAGATCTGATGCAAGCAGCCGGTGATCCTTGATCATTGGATGGATTATTGTTCAGTTTTCCGTAGACTGGGACACACCATGGATTGATTCGGACGCAATGGCCACCAAAAATCTGATGTTGTGAAGGCCAGAGGTGTTTCGAAAGTTAGCAACGGAGGAGACCACGAGCCTAGATGAAATGGGGTCAGTATTATTGAACACTCCTCACCTGCTGCAATGCAAGGTGAAAACCCCTCCGTGTCTAGTGTTTTTAGCAGGATCAAGGATGATTTCATGGTTAATGTTGGTAGAGAGGAAATGGATCCATCCTTGCAGACTCAAGTTAATTCTAGCAGTGGTGGAAATCCATTCATGGGACGCCGTATTGACCATGTAACAAATGCAGATGATGCTGAATAGTCCCTACTGATTAGCACTAATTTGGTCTGCACTGATCCATGCTCCATGAAACGGTTCTCAGCACCGGAGGAGGAGGATAATGAGGAATTAACGCGGGATAGAGAAGGTAAATACCAGCGTATGGAGGTCTGGGTGGAAGGCGAGTTGGACGGGGTAAAATTCTTGGGCCGCTCGTCTGGAAGTGAGAAAGTGGAGTTACATGGTTTGGATTTTGAGAAAGTAGGGAAGGGCGGGGCAGATGTCAGTAAGGGGGGGAAAGGGTGTGCGGGCTCCTCAACTTAGACCCCAATCATCCTTGGTAATAGGTTTGAAAGTCTGGCGGAGGTAGGATCGGGAGATGTAGCACTGGTTGCTGTTGAGGGAGAGGAGACTAGCAGGAAGAATCTTGATGGATTTGGGGTGGAGGAACACATTGAAAACAGCAAGAGTTTATATGCTGGGGAGTCCAGTCCGAGGAACAACATGAGAAATAGGAGGAGGATGGGTAGGAAGGATTACTCAACCTTACCACCTCCCATGAAGACTTGGTCAGTGAAAAAGAAATTGGATGAGGAGTTGAACAGTGAGGTCATGGTTCAATTGGAACCTCCTAGCCATTATGCACTTCCCTTGGAGTTGATTTTATGTTCGGATGATGCGGTGATAGAGCAGGTGTTATTCCTCAATGCGTCGGAAGAGGAAGCATCCATGAAGACGGGTCGGGACATTGAAGTGAAGCTTAATGAAGAACAATATTTTTGGGTCGACAAACAGGACATGATCCTAGTTTGGGGATTAAATAATGGGATAATTAGACTGGAAGAGTACATACAGGTCTAGGACCAATTGACCTTTTCACTTAAAGTCCTGGTAAGGGGAGACCCACACATCCAGGTATCTGCTATATCCTGGAGGTTGTTTAGAGATACGGTTATAGGTAGAGTTATGCTGTTTATCTACAATGATGATTTACCCTTATTTGACTAATGCTGGGGTGAACACTTCTTCTGGAGATGCTTGGATAGGGGGAAGTGCTTCTTCAGTTTGTGTGTATTGTGGTGTTTTTATGTTTTTTTCAGCAGGTTTAATGGTCTTGCCTTAGATGAGGTTTAGAGCACAAGGTCGTCACCTCTGCATGTCAGTTGGAGAGGATGACTGAGAGGGTATGGCTTGGCTATTGGTACCATTCCCGTGCATCATTGCACGAGACTGTTTGCCGAGTCCTATGCTTTGGTGGAGGCCTTTTAATGCTAAGCTGCTGGGTTGAGGCCGGACTAGTTTTTTGTTTGGAGTTTTTTTGTTGATGTTATCTTTTTGATGGATATCAGGTTTCTCACTTCCCCTTAAAAGTAATTTGATAATAAAATAAAAAATAATTTCCAGTCAGTCATCCATGAAGGAGAGGGATATATAACCTATCATCGCATGAATTAGTAGTTTTATGATTTGAATCAGGGAATCGTTCTTTAGATAGTTCTGGTTGAGATCCCTGTAGTTGATGCAATATCTAATTTGACAATTTTTCTTCTTTACCGATATGATATTAGATAACTATTTCAAATATTGAACCTTAGGGATAAAGTCATCCATGATGAGATTATCCACTTTAGGCTCAATTTTAAAGGCATGAGTTAGGTGTGTTCGTTTGGATTCCGGTTTGTATCCCTGATGGTCTTCTAAAAATTCCCTGTGATGGGTGGCCACTGTGGTATCAAGGTCTGACATCTCTATATAATTACCAGATATCATTCCATGGTGTTTATTTAAGAATGAGGTATATACTTCAGATTATTTGGATGTGATGGCCGCACTGATCAGAGTGGATGATGGATCTTCATCCATAACTAAGTTTAATTTACTAAGTATGTCCACAATAGTGGATGGACGTTTTTCAAATATATAAGGGGTTTCCCAAAGGTCTTCCTCATATACCACTTCCCCATTTTAATCACATAATTCTCATATTGGGTATTAAATTTTGGGGAATGTTTTCTACAGTTATGGGAGGAAATAGAATTTGAAAATCTAGATGATGAGGCAATTATTTTTGTCTCTCTTTTTGGTATGAGGCATTTTTTGAACTCCGAAGGAGGCATGATGAACTAATAATGAGAATATTAATTTCCCATCATATTCCTAACAAAATCATCCATCCCAATTTATGGATGATAAATTTTAGGATCTCTGGAGGTGAAATGAGGACACCATCATCTAGGCTTCCCTCACTAAATAGAGTGTTAAAAATTTCTACAATTCTATCATGCTCCGTTGTCACAACTGACAACACAGAACTCACTGAATTTGTTCTTGATCGTGGGCACATCCCTTTAATTTGATTTATGAGAATCATGTACTGTGAACTGATCTATTTGAATGCAATGTACATGATCATATTTAGGACATTTGAGGAATTTATATGAGCGGCATTATAGGCCATGGACTATTTCTATTATTTATTGTAGAATCCTTCATGAATGTTTTGAGATTGAAAAGATTTTATTGGGGAGTTCTCATAATAAAATAACACAATTTTAAAGATGATAAAATATTTTACAAATTTATTTTGTGATGAAAGGATGGTCACATGATGATGTACCCACTGTCTTCCCAACTGAACATTGAATGGCATATCCTACTTGGAAACCATGAATTTTGAGTCATATATGAGATCTCAAAACTGAGTTCTAAGATTGATTTCAAACAGAGGTATTTTATCATTCATATCATATACCTATAACATTCGGGTAGATGGGGGAAAGTGAGATTAACTAAAACCTAGTAGAAAAAGTGTTTAGATTTGGATGAGGTTGGATACTGAGTCGTTTTCGATGAAGGCTCATAAAAAAACTATGTCATTAATTCTGCAAGATATAAAAAAGGATATGAAGTGTCCCTATATGATGGAATATTCTTCTTGTTTGGTGAAATATATAGTTGTGTGACATTATTTAGTATCAGTATTTACATTATACATCTAGATAAAAAACCACACACTCAAACTCTAGGGCTCTTGTAATGATCATTATGAGTGCTTCCCAAAGGCAATTTGATAATCATAGAGCATCTGGGATAGATAAATATGATGGAAACAAGGCCAATTTCCCCAAATATTCTAATTTTTTGTCCAAGAGACTACGATTCCCAGCAAGGGTATTTTTTTTTCATGGGCATATTAGGATCTCAAGCAGCTGATATAGACAGATCAACTATTATAGTAGAAGATAAAGTTTTTGTTTCTCTCTTTGTATTGTGTGGGTTAGGTCTAACTACATTCCAAAGATGATTAGGTAAGGATGTATTCTCTAACATATACTCTTGGATAACCATGTCAGTATACACCATATAATGAGTTGGGGAAGATCCTTTCTACTTCTAAGCATTATACAAATCTCCCCCACATGTTTTTTCAATGTTTACTATTTGAGAAGGGTTGTGGTTAATGTAGTGACTCCTGGAATGATGGAACCCTCCCCGGTATCCATGACATTGAAAAAATATTCTTCCAATTCCCCAATAATGTGCATGAAATCCAGGTTCATAATCATGCTCAAAATCTGAGAAGGGATCTATTAATTGAATAATGTTAGTGGAACTAATAATAAACTCTTTATATAAGGGAAATTCCATTTTGTGGGAGGCCCCTTGTTGTACCGTGCAATGGGGAAGTGTTCGTTCTTCTGATAATTTAGGCATAAAGTTAGATAATCCTAAAGATAACATTACGTTCAGCATAGGACCATATTCCTAAGTTCCCTTCCTTATCTTCATTCCATATCACATTTTAAGGACTAGAATTTAGAGGGCTGCATCACTAATGATGATCGATATCTTATAGTATAAGTAGTCGAGAGAATAATTGGTTACTTCAAATTTTCTCAGAGGATTGCAAAAGTCTAGTAGATCCTTTTTCTAACCATCGAGTTCCCAAAAATCTGTATACTATTTATCTTGAATTCATTCAATACATTTTCATGTTCCAGATTGGTGGATGAAAGAAATGATACCTAATTAGGATAATTCATTAGCTTCACATGCCTGGAGTCTAGCATCATTTCCTGGAGGTATTTGAAAATAATACTTTACTATATATGGATCCCTAGTACCTAATGAATGGGAAAATAATTTGGGATATAATTATCACCTTCTTTACTGGCATTCCCCATCTTTGGATACTTAATCGAGTTTTTTCCAATGCCGAGATGATGTATCCAATGATATGTTCATTTCAAAATAAATATGCCTTTTTTTAATCTCCTCAAACTATTTTGGTCTCTATTTTATTTTATCATCTTGATGTGGTTGGAATTTTTACTGATGATCAAGATGTGGAGCAACATGATATATTTTGGAAATTGAAGAAGGAGTGAGTATTATAGATTTTTTAAGTGTATTGGTGGTGTCATATTCCCTCCATTCTCTCTTCCCATGAGTCTATGTGATTACATTGGCTTTGGATTTGGTCCCTACGAAAGATTCCTCCACTCATTGGGTGGTTACAGAAACGTCCCAAAACTCTCTTATACATTTTACATTGTTATGTGGTATATGAAACTCATCATGAAAAGTCACTATACATAAAGGAATCATATATTCATAAGGGAATAGTTGGTTTAAAAAATAATTAAATCCTTTTCACTGAGAAATGAAATCCAATAATATTTCATTCCTTTTTTCCATATGGTTTGAGAGATTAAAACCATTTTATTCTGTAGCGTTGTGTTGAACTGGAAGATAAAAATATGATAGTCGTATTCCCATCCCGCCATTTTCTGAGACTATAAACTAATGTACCACATGAATTCTAGTACCTAGAGTAATTTTAAAAAGATCCTAGGATTCATTACATCATATTTTTTAGGGTTCATCATCGTGGGATCACAATGGGAGAGGAAATGCATCAAGTGATTCTTTGGGTCTCCTGAGCCACTAAAAATTGGAATTGTTGGGTTCCCAAAAGTCATCGGTGGAAGAGTCAGATCATCCCATTTAGGGTAAGTCTTTTTTTAAAATTTATTTTCATGTTCCATTTCTTAATATCCTCTAATAGAACCATTCATGACACTATATTTTTCATAAACATTCATGGAATGTGTGGCTAATCTGAATCGTTGAGCAGGTGTGGTAGCCGAAACCTGAATGTGTGCAGAAAAATATGGGGCCATTGGTGGAGACACTATTGTTATTTTCCATTGTTAACCTATAAGGGAAGACCTATATGGATGTGCACGACCCTAATATATCTTCACTCCTAATATATGGAATTATAAATTTGCTTCTGAGGATCTGAGTATATTTTTGGTTGGTATCCAATGTTGAGAAGATGTTTAAAATTTTCTTCTATTTTTATGGACAACCCTAATTATTGATGTGTGACAACTAGAAGTTAAATGAGAGAATCTTGTTGTAAAACATATATAGATGGAAGGCTACCTCATAGTAATTCAGAATTGAGTCTTCTGAATTCTTTTTTCTATTCTTCCTTCTATGAAAATCTCTCATCAAGTGAAAGGGATTAACCTATCTTAAATGGAGGTGGGGAACAATTTGACATTTACCATTTTCCTTATTTGATGAATTTTGGGAAGATAATGATGAATTGTTTGAGGGAATTCCCAAAATCCAGAGCATGCCTCTAGTCTTATGTAAGTACACCTCCTTCAATTTTTTTGGTGTGAACCAGAGAATTCCCATCTAAATCCATTGTATTGGTCTCATGTTATGTAGAGTCACTAAGTTTTATGTTAATGAAATTATCAAATGGTAATTGAATTACAAGCTTTTGATTAGTGTCTCTGTGATATTGTATTCTTCTATACAATCGACATGAATTTTCTCTCTCCATTCTTGGTTATCGTAGAACCATTTTGTTGAATAGTAAACAAAAAGGAATTTATAGATATTTATATTGTGAAAATATATAATGCGGATACTAAATCATGGGATGGGACAAATTGTGAGGATCCACATTGTGAAATTTTACATAATTGGTAGAAGACTAATATATACTAAGGTGGGTTGTTTAGGAGAGACCCCCCCACAGCAGGCTTCAGATATTCGTATTATACATTCAAAAATATTTTGGTATGTTTTTCATTACTAAAAGGATATGTTGAGAAATTACCCATCCCTACAACCTAGGATTTCTATTAAACTACCATGGTTGCTACTCCACAAGGACCCTTCGGATTCTAAAGTGGTTTCTTTAAACATGGGTTGGGTGAATAATTCGTTATGCACTAGGATCAACCATTTTTAAATACCATTATTAAATTTCTAACATGTCCATTATCCCAATATTTAATTCTATTAAATGGGAGTCCTTCTTGATTTTTCAGATTCCGGATGAAAAATTCCCTCAATATTGTACTCTCTTATGGCCCGACTTTAATGATAGATGTTTGGGGAGTCTTTTGGTTGAGTATTTCATCAGTTATGAATAAAATACAACTGTTAAAGATGGATTAAAACTGTAAAATTGTAATCTATAAAAAATGGTGGATTTTTTTCGTTAGAGAGAACAATGAAAATTAACTCTACATGTAACACACATCCTGTGATATGAAAAACAGATGAGGTATTGGTGATCAGTTGTCACAACCTCATTATTTATCTAGGTCATGAACGTTGAAGGGTTATTTTTAATTTATCTCTCTTTAGAAATCATTACTCTAGGAGATCCATAATGTCTATTTGGCATTGAAACCCTTATATTACCTTGACGTGACATTAATACTCATCATAAGATAATATTCCACTGCCATGCGATGAAAATATTTCCATATATTACGGTAGATTTCATGCATAGAATCATCAAAATCTTCCTATGGAATCCTATTTTTAAGGGTGGATAATGGATATAACATTACTGGTATATCACCTTTAAGAAGATGTTTCCTCATGATTAACATGTACTTTTCATCTTTCTCTAGAGGATCCTTTACAAATTCTAACTAGAGTGGACACTTTACGACCAGTTTTTCATAGGAAATGAGATTGATAAGCATATCATATATCATTTGGGAAGGATGATAGTGAATGGGTGGTTTAGAGAATTACCATCACCATAGGATGTCTTATGATTGAGAAATAACATTATTTGTCAATGAAATGTCATCATACATGAATGGTCATATTTTATCAAGTGCATCAATATAGGGGGACATTCTTGTCACACAATCACCAAGGGGAGGACCCTTTTGATGATTTGAAACACTACTTCTAAGAGATAATTTGTAGTAAACACCATGATGGGTAGGACCACTGTGGTGTATTACATCAGGTGGAAGACTCTCTTTCTGAATGATCTTTTGGCCACATCAAGGGCTTCTAGGATCTCATGAGAAGATGAGATCATGAGATTGATCAAATTATGGTAATGATGCAAGAATTTATGGTGAATTATTTATATAGGACATTCAAAATTACTACTAATTACCTATAAGATATTGTAAAGGAATATTATGTTCCTGATATTCCACATATAAACATATGAGGGATTCATGAACTCTTGTATTTAGTAGAGCATGATCATTGATCATCACTTCAATTTATATTTCTATTTTGGGTTGATTTTTTTTGGTGCCTTATTTCAGATGTGTGGGGCCACATGCTGGGAGAAGTGTTATTCATGTCTATGTGTTTTTTCTTAACTTAGAGTGGCCATTTGGATAGGCTGATGACCCAATGTTGGAATTGGATTATGTTTCTGATCTGGTTGATTGTATATTATGGGGGAGTTTTCACAATAACACTCCTCGATGGGAGCATAGGTGTCTATTTTCTCTGGGGTGATATGTTGATAATACACCCAACTAATGAATATGGAGATATGTCCCCATTAATTGGGAACTACTGTCATCACAATTATGTTGTCCAAACAAGTTTGTAGGATGTGGGTAGAGATTCATGTATTCCCTTTCCCCATTGCCAATATATGATTGGTGAGTTTAGTGAATGGATGGTGGATATATTCACATTCCTTGTTCAGAGTAGAGGTATATACCTACTCATTTCCAGTATTTCATAATAGTGTATACTTAATGTAATCATGTGTTTAAGAAAATATTTTGGTTTAACCCAATTGATTTTTGGGACTTTCTAATCATCTTTTCCTTGTGTTGCCTGACAGCACATTGGCCAGGCATGATGAATGTAGATTGGTCTGTGAAACTATTTATGGATGGGTTCTAAACATGGTTATTGGTCTTATTTGAGTAATTTTAAATGATTATATTTACAAACTTTGTTAATACAGTTAGGTGTATGTTAATTCTTGTGGTTTTCCACTAGATTTTAATGAAGAGCTTCCCTAGGTGCTTCCAGAAACGTCTGATAGCCATCTTAACTAATGTGGATGGGTGTATATCCCTTGTTGAAGTTTTACAAACAATTTCGTTAGTGCGCATCTCTGGTGGGGGATTAGATGGGACCTCTCTTTCTTTTGACTAGCTTCTTCCCCCAGCAGGAAGTCTTGCTAGCTTGGGATTGAATGATTGGGGCCAGATGGGTAAGGATATCACACTAATCATGTTAAGGGTTCACTATCATTCAATGTTAGTTGTGAAAACTGTAGGTAGGATCCCTTTGGATGGAACCCTATGTATTTTGGATTAGGACATATGTTTCCCCTTAATCCACCTCCCTGATATAGGTGAGAAACTAGTTGTTTCATTATAGTTATAGAATCCCAAAATAGTTGAAGATGGAGGTTGGTGCTCTACGCATCAAGAACACCATCCATCATTGATTATCTGATCAGTGGGACATTGAGAGATAGGGGGCCTGTTAGATATCCTCTAGGGTCGAGATCATATGGTTCAAGCTGTAATCCTATAAAATTGAATTTGATACACAACATTGTTGACATTGGGTTAGAGAGGACGTCATTTACATAGACTAAGACCCAATGTTAATGGTAGCCAAGGCATACAGTGGTGAAATCATGAACGATTACATTGGATATACGAGGGGGGCTTAAAGGAAGTCCTTGAGTATATAAAAAACACATATAAGAAACCCCATCAACGAAAATCCCAGTTGAATGTACACATACATGATGGATTGTCTTGTCTGGACCACATTTATTTTAATAGAAAAAGGGGCCCGGAAGGTGAATTATACTATCATCATGGTTATGGATTCCTAAAGGGTCCACCATTTTTTGTTTCCTATAGAAAACTGGGTGCTAGTGATTGATTATAGGGGTTGATTTTTGTGCAATCATTCACATTGAGATCACTATTTCCAAGCATTTTCTAATGGTTTTGTTTATGAAATAAGAAAAAACCAAAGGTTCTATATTCATGAGGGACATTCTTACCCAAGGTAGGAACTCATTAGGATCTTTATACAACAATTATTAATAACTCATATTGGTCGAGAGGATGGGTGGGGGTGTTGATCATATCCTTATGTGGGGGATTGTAAACCACTTTGGGACTCTCTTACTAGTTTAAGATGTGTTCTTAAATCCTTCATTAATTCCCATGTATGAAGTGGGTCTCCCATGAATTAATAATTAATAATTATCATTTATGGAAATTGTAATCATCTTTATGTATTTGAGGTTCTTCATAAATGGAGATATCTATATGTTTCTAAGGTTCACCATCAATGGTATCTCTTAATGTACTAATTAGTAATTATTTGGTCATTATTTTGATCTTGCTAGTTCTCTAGCCATACAGTGGGTTTCTCATGAGTGTGTAATAATCATGGGTGATGTGAATGGTTTTTATGATGGGATCAGACCCCTGAATGGGCTTCTAATGTATCCCTATGATAGAAATTAGAACCCACGTAGTTCAGTTCCACTTAACGAGACACAACATACCTTTTCAGGTCATGTGATGATGAAAAAACTATGCAATTTAATGTCATGTGTTTAGGATATCATGGAAAAAGGTACATAGTCTATGTTTGGTGTGATACTCATGCCAAATAATCATGTGTAACCTATAAGGGATATGAATTTCCCTGTGGAATTGGACCCCAAATGGAATGCAACCCAGATAGAATATGGTTGATTCATGGGGTTGGGTTTAGAATTTAGGGAGGCTTCCCACGTATCCTTTTTTGATGGGAATCAATTCGCAAATATTTTGGTTTTGATGGATCACATCTTTGGATACCCTATTAATGTATTGTCTATCAAGTGACTATGACCATTTTAGAGTATTAAATCAGGGCTTACTCCTAAAAATCATGATAATAGGTGAGATAATGGGGCTTATACGTAGTAGTAATATTATAGGATGGATTTTAGTTTAGGGATTTCACTTTAAAAGGACTCCCATGGATGGTTTAGGGATTGATTCTGAAGTGGAATCCCTTTATTTATTGGAGATTACACATGGAATGAGGCCCATTGAATAGTATCACTAGGGATTCCTCCCGAGGATGATGCCCATGAGTTTGATATCATGTCGATTTCATTACCACTATCAACCCCTTACAAATAATAGTCATTTATAGTGTGAGAAAACATAGGTAACATGTAACACCCCAAGATTTCATAGTATGATATCTCTTCAAAGTAGTTCACTAACATATGATACAAGCAACACTGAGTTTGAGCGCAATATAACTTAACAAACTTGCCGTTCAAAAATCGTTTATGAATAGTATTTACTGAATCTTGAATTTTATATACTTAATATAATTTTATAATTCACATTATGTGTTTCTTAGACATAATATAAGAAAAAAACATTTTTTAAGAAAAAATAAGTATAATTCAAAAAAGGTAATTTTACCGCCTTTTAATGGAGAAGCCTTTCTAAAAGAAATATTTGACACTTTTATATATTAAATTTAATGGAATTAAATTATTCATTAGAATTAGAACATAAAAATTTATTTTTTATATATATTTTGTACATTTCTAATAACTTTCATATTTTGATAAATTGTGGAAAATACTAAATTTTATTTGAAAACAACTTTTTTAAACAAAATAATTTATAGTGTTAAATTATGAATTTGAATGTTTTGGAAGTATAATAAGATTATTAATTTATTATTTAATTAAATTTAGTTCCTTATAAGTAATTTCACATTTAAAGTTTACATAAAAACATGTCAATCTTTTGATAATTTTTAGTTTTTAAAAACCCACTTTTTTGGTTTTGACAACGGGAAATAATTTTATATTAATTAGTGAAACTTCTATTATTTTATTTTTGTAAAATAGAATTAATTTTGGAAATAATAATATCAAAATTTTATTATTTTGAATTTTGGGTATCTTTCTGATAACTCTCAATTTTTGATAAACAGTGAAAAACACTCTGATATTGTTTAAAACTGACTTTTTATTGATATAATTATTTGTTTTATTTAAATTTATTTTATGTAAAAATAGATAAATTATAAATATATACGTTCAATGTAATTTATTGGAATTATTTTACAATAAAATTATATGTATAAAATTTTATTGGACTTTTTAACGTCTTTCACCCACCTTCTAGGCCCATTTTAAAATTTCCATAAAACGTAATTTTACCATTTCTGTGAATTGAATTTCAAAAATCCGAGAGACATGGCTGACACCAGTAAGTAAAATGTTATTAAATAATATGGAAATAAATTTTGGTGAATATTTACTTTGGGCTTTTGTTTACCACAATTAAAAGTAAATATGGAAATTGAAGGTCAAGTGATATTATAATTACCCTAAAAGATGTCGTAGTTCTATTGGATAATTGTATTTCAATAAAAACAAATATTAGGAATAAAATATGATCCATTTGGTCCACATGGATTAGATTAGTTCATTTATTATTATTTTATTTAATGTATAGTTAAAAGTTATAAATTCAACGTTTAATAATTAAAACATTTTAAATATAGTGTTATCCATAAGACAAATTATAGTATAAATATTCATTAAAAAGGTAAAATGATTTCATTCATAATGGTATTTTATTTTAAAAAATTGACATATTAAATAATTAAATTTATTTATGACCCAATGATGATTCATTGATTACTTTATAATTGAATGATTAAAATAATTGATATTATAATTATACAAATAAAGGTAAAGTGAGGCTTTTAATGCCATAAAAAATCTTCTAGATTAAGATGACATGTTAGGGTTGATTTAATGATTTTTTTCGATGTGATCATACTATTATTAATTTTCCAAAAATGAAATACTAAATTGTGTCAAAATTGACCTAAATGAGTTTTTAAAACCAATACTATATTATTAATTGATATAATATTTCTAAAAAACTAAGGTTCGGACAAAGTACTTAGATTTGAGTAGTTATCTCAATAATGAACCACATGGTATTCACTTGTATATTTATACTTAGTTTCTTACTAATTTATTTTAATAATACAAGAGGACATGGTAAATGTTAAACCATTTAACAAGTAGATAAATCTAAAATATATGGTTAATATGGTGACCTAAACTTGTCTAAAACCTATTTTTTGTGATTATTTCGACCCATACCCACCTTTACATACACAAAAATTTATTTGAATCCATTGTTAACCTAATGTAATTTATAATAAAGTAATATTTCAAACTTTTCATGAAGTGACCCTCACCTCTCTTATAAGAGGGTTCTTCCCCTTCTCTCAAAATGACACCACTAAAGACATTTGGCTTGGCCATCCCTTGAATGAATCTCCTCCCAAATGCCATCAATTCATCAAAGATGCATTACCTTGAGAAGAAAGCCATCCTATGGTTCCATTTTGTTGCAATCAAAAGGAAACACTCAAATAAGAGGTAATCATTTTATCACATGTTTCAATATTTTTTCTTATTCCACATTCCCTTTCATTTTTATTTCCATAAGAAAATTATATATCAATTAACTTGTACACTATTTGATGTTATTATAAATATGGTACAACCATACTTATTATTCTATATATCCTATGAATGATAATGTGACAGTACGTGCGTACATACTGGTTATTGTCTTTACGCCATGGTGTAATTTGTTATTCAACACCATGTTATTTGGATGGATATAATGATAAGTAAAATATATATAAATAATTAAAATAACATGATAATTTATATATAAAACTAATATACCATCCAATACAACACACTTTAATCATTAAAGAGTGATGTGGTCACTCATGTGTATGTACGAGTTACAGTCTTCATGACACGATTAGATTCATTTCAAGGTTCACCATTACAAAATGATTATAAAGATATATATTATTAATAAATATGTAATATATGACATAACATTGATACCGGTGATATATATATTTATATGTACTTACATTTATATTACTCTCTTACTTTTGTTCAATACGATATGAAAATGGAACCAACGTTTATGCGTAGGTATGACCTACCATCTCCATAAATAGGGTTTTCCATTTCTTATATCTATCAATTATACATATTAATATTTTAAATGTATTTGATATATAAATCATGTTTTATATTCCTATAGTATTTAAATAATGATCTAAACGATATGATCAACAATAATAAGTTAAAACACGTATGATAAAGAAAGCGATTATTACCCGAAATGTTAATTTAACATGGTGATCATTATTAAATGGTTAGTATAAAGTAATAAATGAATCATTTATGATATAATAAATATTAATATGGTTTGGGTATAATTTATTAATGTGCTATATTCATTTTACAGGAGGCTAAACGTACCCTCGACCAAAGAAAAGTGCAAGGTAAGGGTTAATTCCTCAATCTCATTATTGCTCGAGATTGATTATGGGTAAGTATTTTATGTGCCATATTTATTATACATGTCCATTTTTGATAAAATTCATTTCAAAAAGATTATTATAATTCTCACTTTAACTAAAACATCATTTTAAATTTATTATATATTTTTCTTCAAGATCATTCTCATTAATCTCCATGTTTTGAAAATGGTTTTAAGGATTTATTTATATATACATGATTATTTTAAAATGTAAATTTATTTCAAAAGTTTCAAAGTGGTTTGGGACACATTGATTCAAAAATATATTTTAAATATATTTTTTATATATGTGTGACCTTTAAAATTATATTACAAAAAGGGATATTTCCCTCAAAATGTTATATTGATCATGTTCAACTATGTCACCATCCTTTACTAAATATTATTCATGATTAAGGTGGATTTTTTATAATTCAATATTCTATATTTTATTGAATGTGTTAGGATATGTTGGACTGTGTATGTGCTATTTTAAAACCCTTCAAGGTTTATGGTTGAATTATTGGCATTAAATATGCTAGTTTTAATATGAATTATTATGTAATGTTTTATCATTTTGAAATGTGGAATGTAGTGGACTTTGTAAGTGAAGGGTGGAGACCGCTATAGCTCCTTGTTTCATCATTAGGTCTAATGAGACAAATTAGTGTCTTGGCACAAGGAATTTACAAAAATTTTATTTGTATTCTCTACACGAGGCCTTGACTATGTGGTAATGATGTCTGCCGTTAGGCATTCTTTCATTATAAAATTAGTTATTACATGTGATTATTCAACTAGTAGAATATTAATGTTCATGTTTATATGGTAATGTTTGCTTTATTTTTTCTATATTATGTTTAATATTATTTTTAAAAGTATTTTTTTAATTAATCATCTTTCCTTAAAAGTTTATAGCTTCTACTAAATTATTTACATGTTCGGAGCATCTATTGTCACCCCTTCCTTATGTTTTGTTTTCCCAAGATTCTAAGAAGTGTATAATGTTTGATATGACAATTTAAGATAATGGAATAGTGGCATTATCAATTTATTATTTATGTTGTGTTTTATGTTTTAATGTGTAATGTAACATTCATGTATGTATTCTATTTTCCAAGTCTACAAAACAGATCTGTTCTTTAGGGATTGATTCCTTGTAATCATTCTAATGTATTAAAATAATGCACCAGCTCTAGGCTACTGGGGTGGGGGCTTTATAGTTGGTATCAGAGGAAGATTAGTATAAACCATAGAAACTATATTTATAAAAACTCTAATTACATAACATTACCATAAGATAGACTTTGATTATTGGTATAGAAGAACTTCCTAGAATTTTTGTAATATAGAGATTTTCTATATTTTCCAAGAAATAAATCTCTGTCTGGATACAAGCAGGTAGAGGCAGCTCTGGAACAAATGTAACATGGAGTGAAAACATCGAAAAGGAGTTTTAGGATTGATAAGGGGTATCCTGGTACACCAAAATGTGTCTTGCATCACTCTTGGTTATGACACTCCTGAGAGAAATTCTTAGGATAATTCAAATTTTGGTTACAATGCACTATTAGAGATTTAGGAGTAAATAGTTCTTCACAGAAAACATTTATTTATGATTATAGATAAGATGAATAATCATTTAAATTTATGTTATGCATTTTAGATGTTTGGAATTATGCATTATGATTCTTAAACTAACATAGTGTATGCTATAGTTTAGAAATGACGCATAGTAGAAGGAATGAGAACCCCAACAGTACACATGATCCAAATAGTATGAAGGATCATATCATTCATGGTATTAATACAAAATTTAGATGAGAAATAGTTTAACACCCTAGGTAAAGAAGGAATATGACATTTTCACATTTATCCAAATTTGTGAATAAAATATTAACATTACTTTAAAGGGGACTCTATGCTCGATGGCGTACCCAATACGCAACAACGAGTTTCATGGAAATCTTACGTTGCACTCTAATTATAAAATAATAGTATTTTAAATTGTAGTTAACGCCTAATCGTTGTAATGGAGGGAATGAACAGAACTGACTACAAAATGATTATATATGTTTTTCTAATATTTTTACTTTTTACAATAAATGTTAGAGGACTAAAAATGCGAATGAATCCAATTTTAAGCGTAAACATTCGAATATTCTTTAAAAGGGCGATTAAACGCCTTCTGATGACGAACCTCTTTTATATCCACTTTTTGAAAATTTTATGTGATATATTTTACAAAATTAAATTCTTCTTTAGAATCGGGACATGAAAATAAGCTTTGTGTAAATTTTTGGTATTTTTCAGATAAAGTTCATTTTTAATGAATAGTGAAAACTGTTGTATTTTAATTCAAAAACTCTTTTTAATATAATTCATTTATATGATTAGATTAACTTTTGAATTGGTTTTAAAGTTAAATTAAAATATATTCTTACCATTTAATCCAATAGTGGTCTTTGGAATTAATTTCATCTTGAAATTGGACTTAAACTAGTGTCAATCTTTTGATACTTATTGTTTCATAAAAACACGATATTTGCTCTGACAACGGGAATTAATTATTAAATTCATTAATGTAACTTATATGTTCGGAATTTTGTAAAATAGACTTCATTTTTGAATTCTGAATATCTAATATAGCTTAGGGTGAATTTTTTGTATTTTTCTGGAAAACTTCAGTTTTTGATGAATTGTGAAACCACTAAGTGGTACTTAAAAAACTGATTTTTCGTTTAAATGAAATTTTACCACCACTGTGTTTTGAATTTAAAAATTCTGACATACATGGTTGTCATTAAGAAGTAAAATGTGGTTAAATGTGATTAATTTTTTTTCTGAATAGTAACTTTTAAGTTTTAATCGCGATTAGAAGTAATTAGTGTAGTTTAAGGTAAAAATAATGTTTTAATAATATGAAATGACCTAGACACATGTCCTACACTCATTTGATGAGTCATGGCCGACCAAGACAATCCATGGGTAAACTTGGGGACCCCATGGAGCCACTTTTCTTGGAAAATTTCATTAATACCTTTTTATTGAAAGTTAAAATTAAAATGTCACAAACATGTGTTGTTTTACTAAAACAATTTTTAGATGGGGTTATACAAGTAATATTTTTTACAATAAATATTAATTGGAAAGATAAAAATATTTCCAACATCATGATATTTTTTATATAATTTTTATATATTAAATAAATTAATTCATTTATGACACTGTGATGATGCATTGATTACCTCATAAATGAATGATTTAAATAAAATGAGAAGATAGGGTGAAATCTAAGTCTTACACTTGTCAAAAACCTATTGTATGGGTGGATTTAGAAACCTTATCACCTTATACTCGAAACATTTTATTTTGGGACCTTTTAAATCCGAAAATCATTTTATAATAAAGTAATATTTTATAACTTTCCAAGAGTGCCCCTCCTCTCCTCTTATAAAAGCCCCCACCTCTGCCACCTTACACACACCTCTCCAGCCTTTGGATCGGCCAACCCCTGCCCATTTCATCTCTCCACATCCCTCTATTCATCATTTAAGCCTCACGTTGGGAATAATCTTTTCCAAGGAAGCCTTTGAGCTCAAATCAAAGAGAGTTACCCGATTTAAAGATAATGTCTTCCCTTGTGTTCTTTTGTTTTATTTTTCTTCTACAAACCACTAAAATCATTTTATTACTTTTTTTTGTAACAAAACTAGTATATTAAATATACAAGGATGTTTTTATATGATGTATTCGAGCTACACTTTCACACACCTCCGTCTAATGGTTAAAGAACATACTGTTTCTGTGGATGGCGAATTAATGCCTCAAGAAACGATGATTGTTCAATATTATTTTAACACCTTCAAAGGTGGCCATTAAGATGTCACTATATTTATATATGATATATAATATTTTTATGTTTTCCTTAAGCTTATTCATTTTTCATTTACAGCATACCTTTATGGTTTCCATTATGGGTAAACGTGATATCTTCATTTTAGGAAGTGCGGACTACCGCCCCCTCAAAGTGATTTCATTCGTTAATGCCATATGTGGGACGTATAAAGGATTGAATTAATGGTATTACATATGATATCCTACTGGAATTATAATATACCTTTATATCATTATTATTTTATTCCATTGAATAAAAAAAAGAAATGAAAGTATCGTTCATGCATACGTACGGCTTACCGTCTCCATGAACGGTACATTTCATTTCTTATCTCCAAATGTCATGTACTATTATAAGTTCATATATATAATTGATATATATGTAATATATTACACATAAATGATATATATCATTCTGGAATTATAATATATATATATATATATCTCTCTCATTTTGTTTTAATTCCATTAATATGACAAAAAATGAAAGTAGCGTTCATGTGTACGTACGACATACCGTCTCCATGAACGGTGCTTTTAATTTTTTTATCTCCTAATGCTATGGAATAGTATAAAATGAATATATACTGGATAGATATGATTTTTAAAACATAAATACTATTCTGGATATGATGTACCTATAACTACATGGGAAATACATTTCCAACAAGTTCAATTTTAACTCATGTACCAAATATCGACAAAAACGTCTGATATGAACTCACTTTACTATCCAATTAGTATAACATTATAATATGTGTTATGAACTGAATAATAATCTTTAAATTAGGTCCTTAAGAAATTATAAATTGATCAAATTTTATTATTCAGGAGAATAAAGAAAGATCGAGTCATGTCGGATATGAGGTAAGGGATCCTACCTCTCTCTTTATTTTTATGTACTCTTATTATGTCACTTCTTTTAAGCTCCTATTTGTTATGTTGGGGGATGTTCTTTTATATTCCCCTTTCTATACATTATATGTTCATATTATGAGAGACCCTATTTTATCTCATCAATCAATTTTTGGAAGTTTTAAGTGGCACTGTTAGGCTGCCGAGTTTTCGTAAGGGATTTTTTATCTCACTTTTAATCCTGTGACATTTCTGCTACATTTTCCACCACTTCCATTTAGTGGTGTATGTAATGACCATTATTATACTCCTTGGGTAATATAATTTCACTTATGGGTATTTATATATTCTTAGTATGATCCTTCTTCAGTGGGGTGTACGTTTCGAAAGTTACCCAAGTCGGTAAGGGAACCTTTCACCCTCCTCTTTTTAAAAGACTTATTTTGTTATATCTTTTAATTCAAATACTACTATGTTGGGATATGTTATTTTATATCCTTATTGATGTAAATTTTATGTCCAAGTGATGAGATACCCTTTTTATCTCTCATCAACTCTTTTTCTGAATTTTGAAGTGATGCAGTTAGGCTGTCGAATTTTTGCAAGGGAACTTCTTAACCCAATTTTGATTCTTTGGGATAAACTTATACTCCTTGAATATGTCGTTCTATTAATATGTGTGAAAGTCCTGTGATTTTTCTACACTTAATATCCACTTATATTTGATGTATTAATTTGTCACACATAATTATGTAATTGATTTATCATTAATCCAAGGATACCGTCTTTGTATGGGACTTCATCTCAATCTCTATTCATTGAGGCATATAATGTTTTATACACAACATTATTTTATACGGTGTATAAACCCCTTTTACTTTTATGTTTATCCAAAAGGAATCTTGTTATAAGAAGCGTTTTACTAAACAACAAAAGGGAATGTTTTTTGGTCGTACGTATGCGGAAACAAAAACTTCTCTGTCGTCATGACCATTATTTGAGTTTCGGCTTCCTCTACAAGCCATACCTTAAAAAAAAGAAAAAATAAATACCATGTTTTAATTTTCTTTTATTTTGGAATTGAAAATGGTTTTTATAATGTTTTTATTATATCAATTTGTTGTATTGATATCTTGTGATTGAAATGTTGAAATTTTATGTTTCCATTATGCATGTTTTATGTGATACGATTATGTTATGGTTCATGGGAATTATTATGAAGACGGGTGGTTCCGTGATAAACTAAGGGAACGCGAGCCCGATATAGGTCTCCAATG
Organism: Viscum album; assembly: GCA_963277665.1. NCBI lineage: Eukaryota > Viridiplantae > Streptophyta > Magnoliopsida > Santalales > Viscaceae > Viscum > Viscum album. Next base: position 792,157,556 of record OY728126.1, on the reverse strand, counting down.
CATTGGGTAACGTGAAGGAGTTAAAAGTTAAGGTTTCTCCAAAAGGATTTAGGGAATATACTGTGATGGGTATTCCAAACAAAACCAAGAGGGTTACTCCCTACGTAAGAATGTTATGAATGCCTCAAGTTACCTTTATGCATTATGATTTCTATGATTTATTCCTAATTTGATGAGTTATGTTAAAATGCTTATGTTTTATGAGTAAAGTATGATTTCATACATGGACTAATGTTTTCTTTTCATACTTTTATATCCCTTACTGAGCTTTTTATGCTCATCCCACGTTTTTGAAATGTTTTTCACATGTTAAGGGAAAGGTGCATGATATGTTTATAGTTTCAAGGAAGTGTCAAGAAATAATCCTTGTTATATTTTAAATATGTTTCCGTTGATGTGAAAAAAATGAATACTATCCTTTATGTAACCACTTTTTTTTAACATGGAATGTAATTCATGATTTATGATCTAATTCACTAAAACTCTAAACTTGAAAAGATCCTCAATGTGAATTATTCATTTAATTCAATATTAAGTAAGGTTTATAGTCGGGGCCTTATAGTTGGTATCAAAGGTCGGTTTAGATAACATTAGAGGTTAGGGTATTCTCTAGTCATAAGTGACAATACCATAATGGTTAGGATTTCAGAAAGAGTCCTAGTTTTAGATAATGTGAATGAGTAAGTATATCTTAGTGTTTATCATCCTCTTTAGTACATGATAATTTTGTTGGTATACTCACACTGACATTTTTGGTTTTAGTAAATGGATGGATCTATCAGGCACCAAAGTGACAATGGGTTTGAAGGAAACTGTGGTGGTTCTCTGATTAAGAGACCGGATGAAATGGGGGATTCAATGAGGAAACTCGTGGTTGTTATTAACCAACTATCAAGGATTCATGATCAACCACTTGTACCTTGGTATTTTCTGTAATGCATCAGGAATGTGATGACCAATCGATGTGGATGTTCTGGTAATAATTATAAAGGTAACCATTATGGTATATATGATCCTTACTTTTGAGGTAATTATGGGTTATTAAATATTATGATGGAAAATGAAAGGCATGAGATAAAATTGATGTTAAAATATGTTATGATTATTTTTTATGATTTTATCTCGTTTTGGAGAATGTTTTAAGATTTATATAGTTTTGGAAAAAGGACAACATGCAGACCGTGTGACAACCTGTCGCGTCAGACAAAGTTGCGGAAATCGAACCCACAACCAAAGTGCGACATGTATTTATCGCCTACCACTGGACTACGTGAAGTCCCAGGTTAGTTTGACAAATTCTTTTTAGTTAAATGATTTTAGGAATCAAGAGTATGTTTATTTTGGGTTATCTATGGAAATGATTAACCTATCATCGAGGATATGTGGTTATGTTAATTACGTTTCAATATGAGAATTTAAGAGCAACTGATGTTATTTGGAGATAAAAGTTAATTTGTGCCTTGGAAGACTATGTGATTAAATCCTTCAAATATTTGGGATTCAATATTAGTTTGGTTTACTTTGATGAATTTTATGGATAATTTTTTATCAAATGGTCTTCGTTGAACTTTGTGTTTTTTTGGGACAAATTTTGGAGATTAAGAATAGATTTTCTTTTTATAAATGATGATACTTTTGTGGATTATCTGATCTCATACCAACAATTTTTGTTGTGGATTTTTTCTAAAGACATGGGAAATATATAGGTCCCTTTTTTGTATTAGGTGATTCTAAAGAAGTTGATTATAGTACTCTTAATGCGAACAAGTCTTCATAAAAACTCATCTTTTGGAGAAAATATGAGTTTTATTAAGGAATCTAGTAAATGTTGAAAGTCTACATGATAGGTAAGTATGTTTCATTATGATTTAGTTATTCTCAAAAATAAATATCTCAATGAAGAGTAACTTAAAACAAAAATGTTGTCTGTTAAATTTTCCTACTAGGGAATCGAATACCGTTTAACCCATCATAAGTTTGTGATTTTCTTATGGTTAACATTCTCCTAAACATGTTTACTATCACTCTCTATCAGAACATGACCCTTTGTTTTTCCCTCCATGTCCATATTTTCATACCTGGAATCCTAGTATGGGTTAACTTGGGTGACCTTTGTTCTTCTCTTTCTTTATTTTAAAGTGATTGTCTTACTGACTCATGTTCCGATGTAGGATTTTCAATGAAGTTTCAAAGACCAATTTTAAAATTGCGAGGACACAATTCGCAAAAGGGGGGAAGGATGTAACACCCCAGGTAAATAAAGAATACGAAATTTTCACATTTATCCATATTTGTGAATAAATTATTAATATTACTTTAATGGGGACTCTATGCTCGATGGCGTACCCAATACACAACAACGAGTTTCTTGGGAATCTTATGTTGCACTCTAATAATAAATTAATATTATTTTAAATTGTAGTTAACGCCTAACCGTTGTAATGGCGGGAATGACCAAAAATAAATAAAAAATGATTATATATGTCTGTCAAATATTTTTACTTTTTGCAATAAATGTTAGAGGATTAAAAATACGAATGAATCCAATTTTAAGCATAAACATTATAATATTCATTAAAAGGTCGATTAACCGCCTTTTGATGACGAACCTCTTTTAAAACAACTTTTTGAAAATTTTATGTGTTATATTTGACAAAATAAAATTCTACATTAGAATCGGGATATCAAAATTTACTTTGTGTAAATTTTTGGTAATTTTTCGATAAAGTTCATTTTTTAATGAATAGTGAAAAATGTTGTATTTTAATGAAAAACCTCTTTTTAATATAATTTATTTATATGATTAGATTATCTTATGAATTGGTTATAAAGTCAAATTAGAATATATTTTTACAATTTAATTCAGTAGTGGTCATTGGAATTAATTTCATCGTGAAATTGGACTTAAACTAGTGTCAATCTTTTGATACTTATTGTTTCATAAATACACGTTATTTGCTCTGACAGCGGATATTAATTATAGTAACTTATATGTTTTGAATTTTTTAAAATAGACATCATTTTTGAATTCAGAATATCAAATATAGCTTAGGGTGAATTTTTTGTATTTTTCTGGAAAACTTCAGTTTTTGATGAACAATGAAACCACTAAGTGGTACTTAAAAAAATTGATTATTCGTTTAAATGAAAATTTACCACCTCTGTGTTTTGAATTTCAAAAATCCGACATAAATGGTTTTTATTAAGAAGTAATATGTGGTTCAATGTGATTAAAATAATTTTTTTGGTGCATAGTAATTTTTATGTTTTAATCGCGATAAGAGGTAATTAGTGTAGTTTAAGGTAAAAATAATGTTTTAATAATATGAAATATGCTAGACACATGTCCTACCCTCATTGGATGGGTCATGGGCGACCAAGACAATCCATGCATCATTTTGGGGACCCCATGGAGCCACTTTCCTTGAAAAATGACATTAATACCATTTTATTTAAAGTTAAAATTTAAATGTCACAAACATGTGTTGTTTTACTAAACCGATTTTTAGACGGGGTTATTCAAGTCATATTTCTGACTATAATAATTCATTAGAAATTTAAAATGTTTTCCTACATCATGATACTTTTTTTATAATTTTTAGATATTAAATAATGTAATTTATTTATGACACCGTGATGATGCAGTGATTACCTCATAAATGAACGATTTAAATAAAATGAGAAGATATGGTGAAATATAAGTCTTACACTTGTCAAAAACCTATTTTATGGGTGGATTTCAAAACCTTATCACCTTATCCACAAAATATATCCTTCTGGGAGCTTTTAAATCTGAAAATCATTTTATAATAAGGTAATATTTTATAACTATCCAAGAGTGCCCCTCCTCTCCTCTTATAAAAGGCCCCCACCTCTACCACCTTACACACACCTCTCAAGCCTTTGGCTCGTCCAGACCTTGCCTATTTCATCTCTCCACATCCCTCTATTCATCATTGAAGCCTCACTTTGGACAGAATCCTTTCCAAGGAAGCCTTTGAGCTCAAATCAAAGAGAGTTACCTGATTTAAAGGTAATGTCACTACTAGAAAATTGGTTTTGGAGGAGGGGCACCTATAGAGGCCGCCATTTGGAGGCTGCTAATACTATCAACTACGGTCTCCAAATGGTGGCCGCTGTAATTTTTGGTAAAAAAACCCTCTATTTTCCACTCCCTCCCCTCCCTCCCTCCCCGACCCCACGACCCCCCCTTCCCCAACCCCGCGACCCCGACCACGACCCCCAACGACCCTCCCCGACCCCGACCTCCAGCAACCCTCCCTGACCCCTGGAGACCCCTCCCCGACCCCTAGAGACCCCGACCCTACAGGTGACCCCAACCCCCGTCGACCCCGACCCCCGACCTCTCGGCGACCCGACCCCAGGCGACCCGACCCCCGACGATCCCCACACCCTTGCCTCCGTGATGCGCCACCGACAACCTCGGTAACCCCCACTACCTTGCCTCTACGCTGCGCCCCCGTGAGCCCGACAGCCCCTGCCCGCGCTGCACCCCGGTGACTCCCACCGCCTTGCCTCCGCGCTGCGCCCCTGTGACCCCGACACCCCCGCGACCCGGCAACCCCCACCCCTGCCCGTGATGCACCTTTGGACAGCCCCGCCGCCGCCATCCCCTCACAGCCCCTTTGCATCCCTCCGGCATGTCCTCCTGCCTATGTTGGACCCTTCCGGTCCATTGTGCCCCGCCGTGTAGAACCCTCCACGCTTCGTCCAACGGTTCCGCTTCTTTCGAGTCCGGTCGTCGAACCTCTGTCATCAAGTCATTGCGCCGTCATGGATCCACAATCGAGTCAGACCCCATTACCCACGTTCGAGTCCTCCACAGGTAATGTTTTTTATCCAAATTTTGTTTTTTAATTTTAATTATATGTGTTTTCATAGAATTTAAATAAGATATTTCACTTTTGATTTCTATTAAATATAGATATTGATAGGAGTTGGATTGATATGCAAGATAGATTTTCAGCTGAATATTATGAGGGGATTAAGCGATTTATAGATTTCACCAACAAATTTCCAAGCGATATGATTATTTTTCCATGCAGAAAATGTGAAAATAGATATCTATTCAAATGAGAGAGTGTTAGAGAACATTTGTTTTTGAATGGGTTTTTTAAAAACTATAAGACATGTACGCGTCATGGAGAGGATTCTGTTTCATGTCATCGCCCAGAAAATATTCATATGAATGTTGATTCGATAGACTTGAATGATTAGTGGAAATTGTAATTATATTCCTAGTTATTATTTGTAATGATATTAATGAGTTATATATGTATAAAAATTGCTTGATTGAACTATAATTTCTTTTAATGTAGGTATGTAACAGGGTGGTCATAGTGGTTCACCTGATGTTGTTGGTATGTATGTTTTCATTTTTATAAATTAATTGATTCCAATTTTCTGTTTATATTTCCCAAACTGTTTCTAATCATTAATTCATATTGTAATTGAATTATGAATTTATGTTTATCATGATCTACTGCTTCTTCTAGCAGACGCAAGGGTCCTGGTACAGGGGTTCGATCTTGGAACTCAAGAGCCCGATTGGATGTGTTATTTGATGACACATTTAATCCAGTTGGAGATGGTGGTACTGCATTGAGTCGTCAGTTTGGGAATATGATACGAGACTCACACAGATTCCCTCTGACGACTCGTGACTGGGGTTCATTCCCTCAGGATACTATGGACAGATTATGGAGGTAGGTTCATGTAAATTAAATGTTTAATTTTTCATGATATTGTTATTATTATTGTCCCATTTACTGACAATATTTTTAACAGGATAATTTGACATCTTGTCCAGATGATTTTCGGGCTGTTTGTATGTCCAATTGCCGAAAATTATAGAAGTATTACAAGTCAAGGGTGAAGAGAGATCACTGGACACCATTTGCGGGTGTGCCAGACATTCTACAGCAAGTCCCTCCGGGCATTCTTCCTGCGCAGTGGTAGGATTTGGTGTCATTTTGGTCGAGTAAGGTAGCGATGGTAAGATTTATTACTTTTAATATATAAATGACTAATTTTTGAAATGTCAATTAAGTAAATACGTTGAATGTAGACCGAGTCTGCTCGTCATTCCCACAATCGGGCGATGCAGTCCACGTCTTCCAGACTTGGCAACAACATGTGTCACAGCTCAGACATGATGTAAGTTCAGAATTCACTATTTCATTCATATTTTAAAAATATTGTAGTATAACATGGTGAACCCTTTTATTATAGTTACACCAATGCGGTGAGCCAATCGATCAGATGTCCATATGGATGAGGACTCATAGGGAGGGTGATCCCGATGTTGCCAGTGTTATAGTAAGAAAATTATTTACTAATTAATAAATATATTTTTTATTTTATATAAATTATTCATATTTGATCACTGATTCATTATATGCTATAGGCTCAATTTGACGCTCAGTTAGCAGAGTTTCCAGAGGAGCAACGTCATAGTATTGTGCATAGAGATGAAATATTTCACCATGACGTGGGGCGTGACGGTCATGGTTATTCTTTGACTTATGGTGGTGGTGTCCCACGACGTGCATTTGTTAGAGCAGATGTGATGGGTGCATGCAGAGAGTCAGGGATGCGTACGCAGGCTGAGAGAGAAGCTTCCATGCAGGATATGCAGCACAATTTTGATTCACAGTTTCAGAAGTTACATGCAGAGTATGAGGAGAGGTTGTCACAGATGTCATGACGTATCGATGAAATGATGACGCAACAAGTGGCGCCACATGTAAACAATAAAACAAACCATACTCAGATTGAATTTTATTGATATGTTTAAGATAAATAATATTGATATATATTGTAGGCTCCAAATACATCTGGTGGACATCACAGCGATATTGGTGATCAAGATGAGAATGAACCCCATGCATGAGGTAATTTCATATGTCTTGATGAATTCTTTAGAATTTTTTATATCCTTGATGAATTTAATTTTCCTTTTTTACCTAGAATGGTTTGTTTTAATATTTTTGGATGAAATCTTCGTGCACTCCAAGAGTGATTATGATCATACCCAACATCTTGACATCACAAAGATTACACTTATTGACTATACGTCAAGCTATATATATGTCAGTTTTGTATTGATTATATAGGTATAGTTATTGGGTCAAATAATTTCAAAGGAAGGTGTGTCAGTGGATGGAGAGAAACTCCAGACAGTTGTTTCTTGGGATAATCCCAAGAACTCTTTCAATATTTGTATCTTTTTATGGTGAGTGAATTGTGACGTGCACGCGCAGACGGCACATCAATCGGACGTGTGGTCTGCGCGGTAGGGCTCATTATGCATTCTTTAAGTGTTGCGCGCACTTAATAAACGTGCGTGGGGGTCCAAATGGGCCGAACAAAGTCCTAATGGCCTGAAATCGGACGACATCAAAGGGTGAGTGAATTGTGATGTGTTCGAGCAGACATCACATCAATCAGACGTGTCGTGTGCCCGTGGTGACTGGGAACGCCGTTCTAGTGTCATTAATAGAAAAAACGGGCATCTAACGGAAAAACTCATAGTGTACGGCATCAGATTGACCTTAAATCAAAGGAAAACAATCCAATTATTATTTGTGATGTGCACGCGTAGACGGAATGTAAATTGGACGTGAGGTCTGCCCGGTAGAGCTCATTATGCGTTCTTTAAGTGTTGTGCGCGCTTGATAAACGCGCGTGGGGGGGGAGGGGGGTCCAAATGGGCCGAACGAAGTCCTAATAGCCTGAAATCGGATGACATCAAATGGTGGGTGAATTGTGATGTGGTCGAGCAGACGGCATGTCAATCGGACGTGCCATGAGCCCGCGGTGACCGGGAACGCCGTTATGGTGTCAAAAACGGCCAAAACTGGCGTCTAACGGTCAAACTCATAGCGGACGACATCGGATTGAACTGAAATCACATGACAACAATAGAATTATTATTCGCGACGTGCACGCACAGACAGTACATCAATCTGACATGCGGTCTGTGCCGTAGGGCTCATTATGCGTTTTTAAGTGTTGCGCACGCTTGATAATCATGCGTGGGGGGTCCAAATGGGCCGAACGAAGTCTGAATGTCCTGAAATTGGATGACATCAAAGGGTGTGTGAATTTTGATGTGGTCGAGCAGAAGTCATGTCAATCGGACGTTCCATGTGCCCGCAGTGACCTGGAATGCCGTTCTGGTATCATAAAAAACCAAAATGGGTGTCTAACGGTCAAATTCATAGCAGACGACAACAGATTGACCTGAAATAACATGACAACAACACAATTATTATTCGCGACATGTACGCGTAGACGGCATGTCAATTGGACGTGCGGTCTGGGCGGTAGGGCTCATTATGCGTTCTTTATGTGTTGGCTCCCTTGATAAACGCGCGTGGGGGGTCCAAATGGGTCGAACGGTGTTCGATAGGCCTGAAATAGGACGAAATCAAAGGGTGAGTGAATTTTGTTGTGGTCGAGCAGACGGCACGTCAATCGGACGTGCTGTGTGCCCGCGGTGACCGGGAACGCAATTCTGGTGTAAAAAACAGCCAAAACGAGCGTCTAACTATCAAAATCATAGTAGACGACATCAAATTGACCTGAAATCATAGGAAAACAATCCAATTATTATTCGAAACGTGAATGTGCAGACGGAACGTCAATCAGACGTGCGTTCTATGCCGTAGGGCTCATTATTTGTTCTTTAAGTGTTGCGCGCGCTTGATAAACGCGCGTGGGGGGTTCCAAAAGGGCCGAACGAAGTCCGAATGGCCTGAAATAGGAAAAAATCAAAGGGTGAGTGAATTGTGATGTGGTCGAGCAGACGGCACGTCAATCGGACGTGCCGTGTGCCCGCGGTGACCGGGAACGCCGTTCTGGTGTCACAAACGGGCAAAACGTGCGTCTAACGGTCAAACTCATAGTGGACGACATCGGATTGACCTGAAATCACAGGAAAACAATTCAATTATTATTCGCGACGTTCATGCATAGACGGCATGTCAATCGGACGTTCGGTCTGTGCGGTAGGGCTCATTATGCGTTCTTTAAGTGTTGCGTGCGCTTGATAAACGCGCGTTGGGGGGGGGGGGGGGTCCAAACGGGCCGAAAAAAGTCCAAACGTCCTGAAATTGGACGACGTCAAAGGGTGAGTGAATTGTGATGTGGTCGAGTAGACGACATGTCAATCAGACGTGCCAGGTGCCCGCGGTGACCGGGAACGCTGTTTTGGTGTCAAAAATGGCCAAAACGGGCATGTAGTCAAACTCATAGAGGGCGGCATTGGATTGACCTAAAATAACAGGACAACAATAAAATTATTATTCGCGACGTGGACGCACAGACGGAACGTCAATCAGAAGTGCGGTATGTGTCGTAGGGCTCATTATGCATTCTTTAAGTGTTGCGCGCACTTGATAAACGTGCGTTGGGGGGGGGGGGTCCAAATGAGCCAAACGATGTGCGAATGGCCTGAAATAGGAAGACATCAAACAGTGAGCGAATTGCGATGTGGTCGAGCAGACAGAACGTCAATCGGACGTGCCGTGTGCCCGTGGTGACCGAGAACGCCGTTCTGGTGTCACAAACGGCCAAAACGGGCATCTATCGGTCAAACTAATAGCCGACGACACCAGATTGACCTGAAATCACAGGATAACAATCCAATTATTATTCGCGACGTGCACGTGCAGAGGGAACATCCATCGGATGTGCGGTCTGCGCGGTAGGGCTCATTATGCATTCTTTAAGTGTTGTGCGCGCCTGATAAACATGCGTGGGGGGGGGGGGGGGTCCAAACAGTCCTAACGATGTTCGAATGGCCTAAAATCAGACAAAATCAAAGGGTGGGTGAATTTTTATGTGGTCGAGCAGACAGCACGTCAATCGGACGTGCCGTGTGCCCGCGGTGACCGGGAACGCCGTTCTGGTGTCATAAACGGCCAAAACGGGCATCTAATGGTCAAACTCATAGCAGACGACATCGGATTGACCTAAAATCACAGGAAAACAATCCAATTATTATTCAAGACGTGCACACGTAGTCGTCACGTCAATCGGACGTGCGGTCTGCGCCGTAGGGATCATTGTGCGTTCTTTATGTGTTGTGCGCGCTTGATAAACGCACGTGGGGGGGGGGGGGGGTCCAAACAGGCCGAACGAAGTTCGAATGGCCTGAAATCGGACAAAATCAAAGGGTGAGTGAATTGTGATGTGGTCGAGCAGACGACACGTCAATCGGACATGCCGTGTGCCCGCGGTGACCGGGAACGCCGTTCTGGTGTCATAAACAGCCAAAACGGGCGTCTAACGGTCAAACTCATAGCGGACGACATCAGATTGACCTGAAATCACAGGACAACAATCCAATTATTATTCAGAATGTGCACGTGCAGACGACACGTGAATCAGACATGTGGTCTACGTGGTAGGGCTCATTATGCGTTCTTTAAGTGTTGTGTGCGCTTGATAAACACTCGTGGGGGGGTCCAAACGGGCCGAACGAAGTCCGAATGGCCTGAAATCGGAAAACATCAAAGCGTGAGTGAATTGTGATGTGTTCGAGTAGACGACACGTCAATCGGACATGCCGTGTGCCCGCGGTTATTGGGAATGCCGCTCTGGTGGTAGAAACGTCCAAAAAAGTCGTCTAACGGACAAACTCATAGCGGACGACATCGGGTTGACCTGAAATCACAAGACAACAATCCAATTATTATTCGCGGCGTGCACGCGCAATCGAAACATCAATTGGACATACAGTCTACGTCGTAGGGATCATTATGTGTTCTTTAAGTGTTGTGCGTGCTTGATAAACGCGCGTGGGGGGGGGGGGGGGGGGGGACGGGCCGAACGATGTCCGAATGGCCTGAAATCAGACGACATCAAAGGGTGAGTGAATTGTGATGCGGTCAAGTAGACAGAACATCAATCGGACGTGTCGTGTGCCCGCGGTGACCAGGAACGCCGTTCTGGTGTCATAAACGGCCAAAACGGGCATCTAACGGTCAAACTCATAGCGGACGACATCGGGTTGACCTGAAATCACAGGACAATAATCCAATTATTATTCGCGACGTGCACGTTCAGACGGAACATCAATCAGACGTGCGGTCTGCGTCTTAGGGATCATTATGCGTTCTTTAAGTATTGCGCGCGCTTGATAAATGCGCGTGGGGGGTCCAAACGGGCCAAACGAAGTCTTAATGGACTTAAATCGAACAACATCAAAGGGTGAGTGAATTGTGTTGTGTTCGAGTAGACGTCACGTCAATCGGATGTGCCGTGTGCCCGCGGTGACCGGGAACGCCATTCTGGTGTCATAAACGGCCAAAACGGGCGTCTAACGGTCAAACTCATAGAGGACGACATCGTATTCTCCTGAAATCATAGGAAAACAATCCAATTATTATTCGTGACGTGCACGCATAGACGGAACGTCAATCATACATTTGGTATGCGCGGTATGGCTCATTATTGATTCTTTAAGTGTTGCGCGCACTTGATAAATGCCCATGGGGGGGGGGGGGTCCAAACGGGCCAAACGAAGTCCGAATTGCCTGAAATCAGATGACATCAAAGGGTGAGTGAATTATGATGTGGTCGAGTAGACAACACGTCAATCGGACGTGTCGTGTGCCCGCGGTGACCGGGAACGCCGTTCTGGTGTCATAAACGGCCAAAACGTGCGTCTAACAGTCAAACTCATAGCGGAAGACATCGGATTGACCAGAAATCATAGGACGAAAATCCAATTGTTATTCGCGACGTGCACGCATAGACGACATGTCAATCGGACGTGCGGTATGCGCGGTAGAGCTCATTATGCATTCTTTAAGTGTTTTACACGCTTCATAAACGCGCGTGGGGGGGGGGGGATCCAAATGGGCCGAACGATGTCCGAATGGCCTGAAATCGGACGACATCAAAGGGAGAGTGAATTGTGATTTGGTCGAGTAGACGACACGTCAATCGGATGTGTTGTGTGCCCGCAGTGACCTGGAATGCCGTTCTGGTGTCACAAATGTCCAAAACGGGCGTCTAACGGTCAAACTCGTTGCGGACGACATCAGATTCACTTGAAATCACAGGAAAACAGTACAATTATTATTCGTGACGTGCACGCGCAGACGGTACATCAATCGGACGTGCGGTCTGCACCGTAGAGCTCATTATGCGTTCTTTAAGTGTTGTGCGCGCTTGATAAACGCGCGTGGGGGGGGGGGGGGGGTCCAAACGGTCCGAACGAAGTCCGAATGGCCTGCAATCGGAAGAAATCAAAGGGTGAGTGAATTGTGATGTGGTCGAGTAGACGTCACATCAATCGGACAATCCCTATGCTCGCGGTGACGAGGAACGCCGTTCTGGTGTCACAAACGTTCAAAACGGGCGTCTAACGGTCAAACTCATAGCGGACGACATCGGATTGACCTGAAATCACATGAAAACAATCCAATTATTATTCACAACGTGCACGCGCAGACATCACGTCAATCGGACGTGCGGTCTGCGTGGTAGGGCTCATTATGCGTTCTTTAAGTGTTGCTCGCGCTTGATAAACGCGCGTGGGAGGGTCCAAATAGGCCGAATGATGTCCGAATAGACTGAAATCGGACGACATACAATGGTGATTGATGTTTGATATGGTCGAGTAGACGGAATGTCATTCGGACGTGCCGTGTGCCAGCGGTGACCGAGAACGCCATTCTGGTATCACAAACAGCCAAAACGGGCGTCTAACGGTCAAACTCATATCGGACGACATCGGGTTGACCTGAAATCACCGGACAACAATCCAATTATTATTCGCGACGTGCACGCGCATACGTCCCATCAATCGGGCATGTGGTCTGCACCGTAGATCTCATTATGTGTTCTATAAGTGTTGTGCGCGCTTGATACACGCGCGTGGGGGGGGGGGGGGTCCAAACTGGACGAACAATGTCCGAATGGCCAGAAATCAGACTACATCAAAGGGTGAGTGAATAGTGATGTGGTAGAGCATAAGGCACGTCAATCGGACATGCTGTGTGCCTGTGGTGACAGGGAACGCCGTTCTGGTGTCATAAACGGCCAAAACAGGCATCTAATGGTCAAACTCATAGCAGACGACATCATATTGACCTAAAACCATAGTACAACAATCCATTTATTATCTGCGATGTTCACGCGCAAACAGAACGTCAATCGGACGTGAGTTCTGCGTTGTAGGGCTCATTATGTGTTCTTTAAGTGTTGCGCGCGCTTGATAAACGCGTGTGGGGAGGTCCAAACGGGCCGAACGAAGTCCGAATGGCCTGAAATTGGACGACATCAAAAGGTGAGTAAATTGTGATGTGGTCGAGTAGACGACACGCCAATCGGATGTGCCGTGTGCCCACGGTGACTGGGAACGCCGTTCTGGTGTCACAAACGGCCAAAACGGGCATCTAACGGTCAAACACATAGCGGACGACTTCAGATTGACTTGAAATCACAGGAAAACAATCAAATTATTATTCACGATGTGCACGGGCAGACGACATGTCAATCGGACGTGCGGTCTGCGCAGTAGGTCTCATTATGCGTTATTTATGTGTTGCGCGCGCTTGATAAATGCATGTGGGGGGGTCCAAATGGGCCGAACGAAGTCCAAATGGCCTGAAATTGGACGACATCAAAAGGTGAGTGAATTGTGATGTGGTTGAGCAGATGACACATCAATCGAACATGTCGTGCGCCTGCGGTGACCAGGAACGCCGTTCTGGTTTCATAAATGGTAAAAACGGGCGTCTAACGGTCAAACTCATAGCAGACGACATCTGATTGACCTGAAGTCATAGGACAACAATCCAATTAGTACAATAGAATTAATTATTTTATAATTTGAAAATGCTAATCAAAATTATGAATATTATTTCGAAAATCAAATACTTTAGATCTGTTACATTAAGTTTGAAGTTAATTATATGTTTTCTAGGTTTTATTCGATACTAAGTTTGTTATTAAATTTTGTTATGCAGTTATATGTGATGATGGATGTGGAGCTTGGAAGATGAAATCTGAGATTTATTTGGGTATATTAATGTATAATTGAATTTTTTTGAAAAAAAATTAAAATTTAATAGAGGCCGCCATTTGGCGGCCGGTAATGCCCATCCCAGCTTGCCTACAGCGTCCGCCAAATGGCGGTCGCTGATAGTAACAGCAACAGGGAAAAAGCGGCCTCTATTTGGCAGACGCTAGGTGGCCACTATAGGCCTTTAGCGACAGCTTTTGGCGGCCGCTAAAGGTCATTCTTGTACTAGTGTGTCTTCCCTTTTGTTGTTCTGTTTTATTTTTCTTATCCAAACCACTAAACTCTTTTTATTACTTTTTTTTGTAACAAAAATAGTATCTTAAATATACAAGGATGTTGTTATAAGAAGTATTCGAGCTACACTTTTAAACACCTCTGTCTAATGGTTAAAGAACATACTGTTTCTGTGGATGGCGAATTTCTGGCTCACGAAATGATGATTGTTCAATATTATTTTAACACCTTCAAAGGTGGCCATTAAGATGTCACTATATTTATATATGATATATAATAGTTTTATGTTTTCCTTAATCTTATGTATTTTCATTTATGGGATACCATTATGGTTTCCATTATGGGTAAACACGATATCTTCATTTTAGGAAGTGCGGACTACCGCCCCCTCAAACTGATTTGATTCGTTAATGCCAAATGTGGGACGTATATAGGATGGAATTAATGGTATTACATATTATATCCTATTAGAATTATAATATACCTTTATATCATTATTATTTCATTCCATTGAATACAAAAAACAAAAGAAATGAAAGTAGCGTTCATGAGAACGTACGACTTACCGTCTCCATGAACGGTACATTTCATTTCTTATCTCCAAATGTTATGTACTATTATAAGTACATATATATAATGGATATATATGTAATATATTACATCTAAATGATAGATATCATTATGTAATTATAATATATAAATATATATCTCATTTTGTTTTAATTCCATTAATATGACAAAAAATGAAAGTAGCGTTCATGTGTACCTACGGCCTAACATCTCCATAAACCCTGCTTTTAATTTTTTTATCTCCAAATGATATATAATAGTATAAAATGAATATATAATGGATATATATGATTTTTAAAACATAAATACTATTCTGGATACGATGTACCTATAACTACATGAAATTTCTTTTCCAACAAGTTCAATTTTAACTCATGTACCGAACATCGACAAAAACGTCTGATATGAACTCACTTTATTAACCAATTAGTATAAAATTATAATATGTCATAAGAATTGAATAATAATATTTAAATGATGTCCTTAAGAAATTATAAATTGACCAAATTTTGTTATTCAGGAGATTAAAGAACGATCGAGTCATGTCGGACACGAGGTAAGGGATCCTACCTCTCTCTTTATTTTTAAGTACTCTTATTATGTCACTTATTTTATGCTCCTCTTTGTTATGTTTGGAGATGTTATTTTATATTATTCATTCTGTAAATTTTATGTTCATATTATGAGAGACCCTATTTGATCACATCAATCCATTTTTGGATGTTTTATGTGGCACCGTTAGGCTACCAAGTTTTCGTAAGAGATTTTTCATCTCACTTTTTGTCACGTGACATTTATGCTACATTTGCCACAATTTCCATAGAGTGGTGTATGTACTGCCCATTTTTATACTTCTTATGTAATATAATTTCACTTATGGGTATTTACATATTCTTTGTATGACCCTTCTTCACTGGGGTGTACGTTTCGAAAGTAACCCAAGTCGGTAAGGGAACCTTTCACCCTCCTCTTTTTAAAAGACTTCTTTTGTTATATTTTTTAATTCACATACTACTATGTTGGGATATGTTCTTCTATATCCTTATTGATGTAAATTTTATGTCCAAGTGATGAGATACCCTTTTTATCTCTCATAAACTCTTTTTCTTAATTTTGATGTGACGTCGTTAGGCTGTCAAATTTTTGCAAGGGAACTTCTTAACCCAATTTTGATTGTTTGGGATAATCTTGTACTACTTGAATATGTCATTCTATAAATATGTCTGAAAGTCCTATGATTGTTTTACACTTAATATCCACTTATATTTTGTGTATTCGTTTGTCACACATAATTATGTAATTGATTTATCCTTAATCCAAGGATACCGTCTTTGTATGGGACTTCATCTCAATCTCCTTTCATTGAGGCATATTCTGTTTTATACACAACTTTCTTTTATACGGTGTATAAACCCCTTTGACTTTAACATTTATCCAAAATGAATCTTTTTATACGAAGAGTATTACTAAACGATAAAAGGTAATGTTTTTTGTCATACATATGTGGCGACAACGACTTCTCTGACGTCATGGCCATTAATTGAGTTTCAGCTTCCTCTACAAGCCATACCTTTAAAAAAACATGTTTTACTTTTATTTTATTTTGGTATTGAAAATGGTTTTCATAATTTTTTATTATATCAATGTGTTGTATTGATATCTTGTGATTGAAATGTGGAAATGTTATGTTTCCTTTATGCATGTTTTATGTGATACGATTATGTTATGGTTCTTGGGAATTATTATGAAGATGGGTGGTTCCGTGATAAACTAAGGGAGGTGAGCCCGATATAGCTCTCCAATGCATTGGATAATGTGAATGAGTTAAAAGTTATGGTTTCTCCGAATAGATTTAGGGAATATACTGTGATGGGTATTCCAAACGTAACCAAGAGGGTTACTCCCTACATAAGAATGTTATGAATGCCTCAAGTTACCTTTATGCATTATGATTTCTATGATTTATTCATGATTTGATGAGGTATGTTAAAATGATTATGTTTTATGAGTAAAGTATGGTTTCATACATGGACTAATGTTTTCTTTTCATATGTTTATATCCCTTAATGATATTTTTAGGCTCTTACCAAGTTTTTGAAATGTTTTTCATAGGTCAAGGGAAAGTTGCATGATATGTTGATAGTGTCAAGGAAGTGTCAAGAAAGAATACATGTTTTATTTCAAATATGTTTCTGTTGATGGGAAAAAAATAATACTATCCTTTATGTAACCACTTTTTTTAAATGTGGAATGTAATTCATGATTTATGATCAAATTCTCTAAAACTCTAAACCTGAAAAGATCCTCAATGTGAATTATTAATTTAATTCAATATTAAGTAAGGTTTAAGGTCGGCGCCTTATAAATTGTCACCCACATATGCTCATCATATGATGAAATATCATCATGTGTAAATAAGATATGTAAAGAATTATCAGAGTCTTATAGCTTTGAAGGGAAGCATGAGAAGAAAAGGATGGTAGAGAGATGGATGTATAAATGAGAGAGGGGAAAGAATGATTTTCCTATATGTGATAACTGCGGACAGAATCACCTAGGTAAATGCTTCAAGGGAATAAGAGTTTGTTTTATGTGTGGAAAAAGGACACAAAGTACTTGATTGCAGGGGTAAGAAAAAGGTTTCAAATGTAAAATTCTTCATATATACAGAGTTGGGACACTATGAGAATCAATATCCAAATGATCAGAGTATGCCCTAAATGATGCTATTGGATAATATTCATGTTATGATACTATTGTAGATGACCATGAATGATTAGTTTTGTTTTGTTGTTATTAATGAATTATTTCCTTTGTGTATTGTACCAATTATGTACTTGTTATATAAATTATGGAAATAAATAAGGATTGTACTATAGTACTACTTCATTAAAGATTTGATATTGTGAGTATCCATAAAATTTGACATAATAATAGGTTATTTATTTAGGAAAATATATTGTTGAGAGAAAGATAAACCTTTACATATTCACTAGGAAGAGGTAAGGAATTTGGAATAAGAGAAAATTGAGTTGGATAAATTATATTGGATATTATTGACTACCTAGGAACTAATTAGTAGTTTTATTATTCCATCATTATTGTAGATTACATATTTTTTGGATTTATAGAGTATATCAAGTATTATATGTTTTACAGAAGAAATTAAAAAGTACATACCAATTAAAATATAGTTTTCTGGTAATTCTGTTTATTACCCAGTCTTATGAGAATACACTATTAAGGTATTCACATATATGTTATGTGACCTTCGTTATTAATTTTGGACTATGAGTTTAGAAAAAATAATTTTGGATAAGTCTAATGGTTGAAATGGATTATGGTTGACATTGGATACTATTGTTAAGGTTAAATAATTTTTTTAATATTATTTTTGGATTGTTATAAAAAGGAGAACCCGGAGGTTGGGTGAAAACCCGTCGCATCCGGCAATGGAATGAGACATAATCCCGCAACTGAAGGGAGACAAGGGTGAATCACCTACCACTGGCCTCTGTGATGTCCTGGTTTGTATAATGTATTTTTTTAAAATATTATGATAAATTAATTATAAATTAATTATTTTTGTAACTCTATAAAATTAGGATAAAAAAAATATTTTTGAATTCTCTTATCTTTTACAGTGAAAGATGAGTTTGTGGTAGTAATTAGTTGAAGGATGAAACTCTACATTTCAAATATATTTTTCCCCTCTTATTCTATGAATAAATTAATTTTACACATTATAGGAGGGATCTTAAAAAACAATGTTATCATAATAGCTTATCCTTTGCTGAACCTATGCTATTTTAAATCATCATAGGTTGATGGCTTTGAGGCCCTCAATTTAACGCTTGTTTTTTTTATGACCACAATCACTCCCTATAAATATTTAATTTTTCCCTCAAATTATGTGTCTCTAATTTCAACCAACGATATTATAATCATGATTATAAATTGGTGGTGAATTTTTCATTTCTCTTTCCCTCTTACAACAACACAATATTATTGACCCAATTTCCGATGTGGGATATCCAAAATGGCATTTCTCTATTTTTAATCATTTATAATAGAAGAAAAAATTCAAATTGAGCGGACACAATTTATTGAAGTTGGTGAGAATGTAACACCCCATGATTTCATATTACGTTATATCTTCAAAGTAATTCAATAACTTGTGCTACACACAACACCTAGTTTGAGCGCACCACGACATACCAAACTAGCCGTTCCAAAAAAAATTATGAAGAAATTTAACTTAATTTTGATTTTTATATACTCCATATAATTTTATAATCTGTATTATGTGTTTCTTAGACATATTATAAGAACAAATTCTTTTTTTTCAGATAGAAGAAGTATTTTTCCAAAAATAGAATTTTACCACCTTTTAAAGTAAAATGCATTTTTGAAACAAATATTTGATAGTTTTATATATTTAATTTAATGAAATTAATTTATTTTTTATAATAGGGATTGAAAAATTTATTTGGATAAATTTTTGGTACTTTTCTGATAATTTTCATACATCGATGAATAGTGAAAAATACTAAATTTTAATTAAAAACAAATTTTTTAATCTAAATAATTTATAGTGTTAAATTAGGAATTTTATTGTTTTTTAGGTATTTTTATATTATATATTTATCATTTAATACAATGTAGGTCATTATGAATAATTTCACAATTCTTTTTTACATAAATAGATGTCAATCTTTTATTATTTTTTAATTTTTAAAATCATTTTTTTTGTTTTGACAAAAGAAATTCATTTTAAATTAATTAAAGTAACTTAAATGTTTTTAATTTGGTAAAATAGAATTTTAATTTTAATTTGGAATATATAAATTATCTTAGGGTGAATTTTTTGTATTTTTCTGAAAAATCATTCAATTTTTTAGGAATAGTTAAAAACACTACATTATTGTTTAAAACTGACTTTATATTTAAATAATTATTTATTTTAGTTAAATTTATTTTACGTCAAAATAGATATATAATACCTCTATTTGTTCAATATAATTTATTGATTCATTTTATAATAAAATTAGATGTATAATATTTTATTGAACTTTTTAACGTCTTTTACCAACCTTCTAGGAAAATTTGTAAATTTGCATAAAACTTAATTTTACAACTTTTGTGAATTGAATTTCAAAAATCCAAGATACTCAGTTGAAATATTTAATTAAAATGTGGTTCAGTCAGATGAAATTTTTTTTAGTGAATAAAAACTTTTGACTTATATTTACCACAGTTAAAAGTAAATAGGGTAATTAAAGGTAAAAATGACACTATAATTACCCTAACACATGTCCGAATTATTTTGGAGTAGTTTATTTCTACCAAAGAAAAATATTTCAATAAAATATTATCCATTTGGTCCATTTGTATTAGATTAGGACATTTATTATTATTATTTTTAAATAAGAGTTAATAGTGTTAAATTCAAAGTTCAATAACTAAATCATTTTTTATATAGTGTTTTACATAAGTTAAATTCATCTAAAAATATTCATTATAAAGTTAAAATTATATCATACATAATGTAATTTTATTTATAATTTTACGATATTAAAGAATTAAATTTATTTTTGACATAATGATGATGCAGTAATTACATTATCAATTAATGATTAAAATAATTGAAATTATAAATATAAAAATAAATTTAAATTTAGGCTTTTGATTCCATCCAAAAATTTTATATATTAATATGATATGTTAGGGTTGATTCAATGTTTTTTTTTCGAATTAATCATAATGTTATGACTTTCACCAAAACCAAATACTAAATAGTGTCAAAATTGACATAATTGTGTTTTTAAAATGAATACTATATTATTAATTGATATAATATTTATAAAAATCTAATGATCAGACTAAGTACATAGATATAGTTAGTTACATCAATAATGAGCCACTTGGGGTTAACTTTGCTTTTTATAGAATGTTTATTAACAATTTATTATAACAATACAATAGGACATCATAAAAGTTATACCATTTAACTGGGAGATAAATCTTAAATATTGGGTCAATATGGTGACCTAAACTTGTATAAAATAAATTTTTTGAGAGTATATCGACCCATCCTCACCTTGGAATTTAAATAAATCGATTTTGATCCATTAGAAACGGAAAATGATTTTATAATAAAATAATAGTTCAAACATTTCCTAAAGTGACCCTCACCTCTCTTATAATTGGGTACTTCCCCTTCTCTCAAAATCAAACCTATAAAGCCATTTGGATCGGCCAACCCCTAAAAAAAACTCCTCCCAACTTTACTTAATTAAACATAGAGGCCTTCCCTTGAGAAAACATCCAACCCAAGGAGACCATTTGTTCAAATCAGAAGGAAACACCCAAAGAAAATGTAATTATTTTATCACCTCTTTCAATGATATTTTCTTCCTCCACTCTCTCTTTCTTTCTTATTTCCATACCAAAATAATAACTATAGTACCTTCTATGTACTATGATGTTTTTATAAATATTTTCCGACAATAATCATTATTCTATCCATCCTATGATTGATAATTTCACCATCGGTGTGTACGTACGACTTACAGTCTCCACGCCGCAATGTAATTTGTTATTCCACACTATGTTATTTGGAGGGATATGATGATAATTAATATGTATATAAATAATGAAAATAACATTCTAATTTCTCTGTAAAATTAATATACCATATAATTCCACACCTTTTAATCATTATAGAAGTGATATTTTCACTCACCTGTAAGTATGGCTTACCGTCTCCACGACGCGATGAGATTCATTTCCCAGTTCACCATTCAACAATGATTATAAAAATATATATTTGTAATAAGTATGTAATATATGACATAATAATTCTAATTTTGATATATATGTATTCATGTATGTATGTGTGTACTTACATATATCTTATTCACTTACTTTTGTTCAATATGATATGAAAATTGAAACATCGTTTATGCATACATACGACCAACTATCTCCATAAAAGGTGTTTTCCATTTCATATATCTATCTATTATACATATTTATATTCTAAATATATGTGATATATAAATAATTTTCAATATTTTGGATGTATTTAAATTATGATCTTAATGATACGATAAAAAATAACAAGTTAAAACACGTACGATTAAGAAAGCGATTATTTCCTAAAATGTTAATTTAACATAGAAATCAATATTAATGGGGATTATAAAGTCATAAATGAATAATATATGATATATTAAATATTAATATGGTTATGGTATAATTTAATAGAAATATAGGGTCATTATACAGGAGGATAAACGTACCCTCTAACAAATTAATGTGCAAGGTATGGGTCAATATTCTCAATATCATTATTATCCTAGATTGATTATCTTTAAGTATTTTCTGGGACATATTTATTATCCAAGTCCATGTTCCATATAATAAATTTCAAAATTATTATTTCATGGTTCTATTTAACTAAAAAAATTAAATTTTTTAATTACTTATTCTTCTAAATCATTCTCATTAATGTCCATGTTTTTAAAATGGTTTTGAATATTTATTTATATAGACATTATTGATTTAAAATGATAAATCATTTCAAAAGTTTCAATGTGGTATGGGACACATTGATATAAAAATATATTTTAAATTACTTCCTTTATAGATGTGTGACTTGTAAATTATTTCACAAAAAAAAAATTTCTCAAAAAGTTTTGCTGATCATTTTCAACTCTCTGAGCATCCTTTACCAAATATTATTCTTGATTAAGTTTGATTTATTATAATGTAATATTACATATTGTATTGAAGGAGTTATGAAATGTTTGACTATGGATGTGCTTTTTTTATACATATCATTGTTTATGGTTGAAGTATTGGAATTTTGTATGCCATTTTTAATACTAATGTTTATGTTATGTTTCAAAATTTTCATATGAGGAATGCAGTGGACTTTGTCAATGAGGGGTGGAGCCCACTATAGCTCCTCGATGCATCGATAGGTCTCCTGAGGAATATTACTGCCTTGGAACAAGGCCATGATATGAATTTTATTTGTATTCTTGGCACGAGGCCTTGACTATGTGGTAATGATGTCCGGTGTTAGGCATTCCCTCATTATGAAGTTATTTATCACATGTGATTATTCAACAAGTAGAATATCCATGTTCTTTTTGATATTGGAAAATTTTATATCTTCTGCTAAATTATTTACCCTTACTGAGCATCTGAGATCACCCCTTTATTATGTTTTGTTTTCAAAAAATTCCAACAGGTGTATTATGTTTGATATGCATGGTTGAGTTCAGGGAATAATTGCATTATCAACAGATTATTTATGTTGTGTTTTAGGTTTTAATGTGTAATGTAACATTAATGTATGTAATGTATTTTCCAAGACTGGTAAAATGATTGGTCCTTTGTGGCTTGATTCTTTGTAATCATGATAATTTATTAAAAAAATGCACCAGCACCTGGCTTCTGGGGTTGGGGCATTACAGAACATATGATCTCTAGAAACCACATTATTCTCATTTCCATAAGGTAGTACCTGTGGCCTTTATAACTCATACCTATAAATTTACTCTAAAAGAAGGAAAGTAGAATGTCCAGAAGAATAATCTATGACAAAACATGGACATGACTAGGTGGATAAAATGATAATTGCTATCATATAATACCACATAAGTCCTGACGAGTCATGTTTGAATGTGACTGATAAGAGTAATTGAATGATCTGGGAAACAAAAAGATTATACTCATATTCAAGTGGAAGAGGACTGTATTATGGGAGATTGGAGGAGCTCCATTTCCCATCACCTCTCTAATAATTTTATCTAGGGTGGTCATATTATACTAACAAATTGAATTCGACCCTTGAGGAGAAAGGACGAGCAAGAGTGATACCACAAACAAGAAAGGATATGGGATTAATCTCAGAGGGATTCCCTAAATTAGTACCATTATAAGGGAGAAGTATATCATTTCCTGTTCAATGGAAAATAAATTGTATTATTCATCCTACCCATTGGAAACTAGTGCCTCAGTTTCATAGTGATGAAAATGGTGGGATATGGTTCTAAACCTAGCATCTGAGACTGATAACTCCCGTAAATCCTTCCATGGGTAGAGTTCCTTGTGACCTTGTGAATGAAAATCCACATTCACCTGAGGAACCTAACAATCATGTGGGAAAATTGTGGGAAACCTCTTACAATTGGAATGAAAATTCAAATAGGAGACATGCTGATGTGCCTTTTACCATGGTTTTCTGAGTCTGGAGGCTTCAGTTGTGGTTTAAAACTAGTCCCCATTAGGTGAGGGATTAGAAGGGATAATATCCCTTCCATTAGTGGATTATATTATGGATGAAAGGTTCTCACACAAATACTATGTTAGAGGGAATATGTGACACTCATAGGGCCCGGGAGGAACTGGGAGTGCCTTGAGTAGGTGTATTGGACTATGTGGGCTATATATTACTTGTTAAATGGAACATCTAGGTAAAAAAATGGTATAATATTTATCCTACATACCATTGGTCTCATTAGGTGTCCATGTATGGGTATCACATAGGTCCTTAATTAGGGAAGGGGCCATGTGCATGTGGTTTCTCACTAGGGGAAGGGTTCCTCGAGTAGGTGTCTTGTGTTTGGGAATGTTATCTCACAAATCGCACATAAATATCTATTATATTGGGGTTTGGAGAGCTACTTGATAGGTTTTAAAGGAGATGGGAAAAGGGGCTACACAACCAGAGCATGGATGATTATTATTAATTTTTAGTTGGGAAAATTAGATTCCCTGGAGTCATTTTTATAGGTAACCAGGGAAACCTTTTGAAGGGTTTTTTCCCACATGGGTCCAATGTTGAATCCCTCAACAGTGTTTATATATAAAGGGGTAGCCTTGATTTTTATCATATATAGGGGAGGGGAGCTAATCCATTCATTTGATGCACATGTTTTCATGAGTTGGCTAATTTGACAAATTATTTATGGAAATCCTTGGGTATTTCTATTGGTAGAGCTTTCTTAATATACAATTAAAAATATTTTCTCCCCACTTGAAAAAATAGACTGTCAACAGGTTTCTAAATATAAATAGAGATATAAATTCCCACTTTTATACGGGATGGGGCTCATATATAACTACTATTGATTTCTCTAAGACACTGTTGGGGTGTGATGAACTAGGTTATGATGATTGAGATGAAAATTTTCCCAAATTAATGGGTAGGGTTTGGTTTACAACTCATACTGATATTTCATGGATTCATTTAGACTTTAAGGACTCATGGTGTGGTGGCAGTTGTAAAAATTCCCCAACCATATGGGATGGGTTCCCATTTTTATGGTTTCTATGACAACTTCCACTATGATTCATCTTATTTGGTTTAATTGTTATCATGTATTATCTTGGTATAATATCTATCAATGATGGGAGTAATATTATTTGATAAAATGATTGTTATTCCACTTCTTCACCATTCTTGACTGAAATGTGTTTTAATTTTTTTGACTGGCTTAACAAAAGAGGATCTTGGTAGCCATATCCCTCTATTCGTGATTTCTCTGCACTGATAAAGGAGGACATTCATGCTTTATTGACTAACACGCCAGTGCATTACATAGTACCCTAATTTATCTTATACCTATTACATTTTTGGATGTTGTATCAATGGATATTTTCCATTATAGAGACATAGTGAAGTCTAGTGATACAAATATTTTCCATCCTTATATACAGACATTTGACGTGGATCTAAAAATTAGTCATGGTATGGATAAAAATGCCCTCATAGGTATCTATCATTCTCTTCCTTCAATTGGTTTTGAGATATAGAGAACATGACCATGCTCTTCTAATAATAGAGATCATTTATGATTTAGAGATTTTATTCATATCCTTGTTAAGAGAGGTGTTTAGCCTCAAACCGTTGATGAGTCATCCACTTATTGTTTTATATGTATGGAATGAACTCATTCTCTAGCTCATTTTGAATATCATATTCCAAAGGGATGATAAAACATAACATGTATGTGAGGTTTTATTCAGATATCTCTCTCAATATTTCCATGTCTTCCTCTTCATGATCATAATTATATGCCTCCACATTGTCATCCCACAGAGTATACATCTTTGGGTTACCTAATTACCATAGTGATGTGTTGATGGTGCACTGTATTTGGTTAACCCTAGTGTTTTTTGAACCTTTCTATATAATGTATTATGAGTATTGAGTACCTCAATATAATGTATTGTTTGGGAAAGTGGAGGATCTCCTTGTCTTACAGAGATATCAGCATGGGGAGTTTGACCATGATGGAAGCCAGGGGTAAATTCCATTTGATCCATCTCTACACTACAATGAGGAGGAAAAAAATAGTAGTGATCACCTTCATCTTTAGTTGAGGGGTCAAAAATACAATGAGGATTTGATGATATGTACGAAATAACCTCAAAGACAATAGAATTGATAAAATCAGGGATATGAGCATCATTCTAAATCATGTTCCGAATATGACGATATTCCTATCGAGGATACGAAGGGATAATAGAATACTGCATGATAGTTTCCAGAATATGTTTCTCACCATCGGGTGATGTGGGGATATGATCCTCTTATTGATAAGTTTTTGGATTATGTTGGCGAGACTCTATATTTTCGGTATTATTATGCACCTTCATATGGGTGGTAGCTGGGATATTCATTTCTGTAATTATGGAAGAGACGGTATGCACCTACTTCAAATACACATTCCCCATAATTATTTTCCGATGGACCTTGAAAATGGGAATATTTATATGAAACACCACTTCTGTATCCTCTAAAGGATATGGGTTTAGATGTCTATCATTGGATGTAGGGATAGGAGCCTTTCTTTCATAAGCTGTTATAATATGTCGAGTAGCTTCATCATCATGGATATGATCCCGTTATGAGGTTATTAACATATTTAACTCACAAAATATAGTTAAAGAATATATATAATCATTTTCATGTGCCTTTAGAATATGTTTTTAGTATTTTTCAATCGGAATGGGTTCCTATCCTAATGTATGTGCCAAACTAAGATGTTGGGATCTTGCTGAAAAGGGGATATGAGACCATTATAATGCCTTTGTACTATTTCATTGTCCTTTTTTATAGGAACATGTTCCTATCCATGGAAACATCCAAATTGAGATAGCGATCCTCGATCAGAATAGGGATATGATACAAGTCCTATGACTAGTCCTTTATTAGAATATGTTGATAATCCTCTTTAATGAGATCATGTATGTTCTTTTTATCTGTAGAACAATCCTTTTCATACTATCATGGTGATATGTCTCATAGGATATTATGATATGGAAATGATCAAATCCTTATTTCTATTACAATGTCAGAATTTTTTTATGGAGCTCTTATACTATTTTGAGAATGTAGTTACAGTTAAAAAATAGTGTAAGTAGTATTGTTGGCTTACAAACTCTCAGTATCCAAGATTAACTGGATGGTTCCTTCAATATAATTAAGTATATAATCCCACTAATTTCCTCCTTGAACCATATGAATATTTCTTTTCTATTCAAGGGTGTGTGTAAGGATTTGTGTCTCCCAAACACTTGATGTATTAATATGAATATAGGAAAGATCTGAGTGTTTTGGGATTTGATACATACCATTAGCCATGATAAGAATACGTCGATGGGTTTTTTTGTGGAAGTGGGTATTTTATCCCACTCTTATTTATCAACAAAATGTCTTGCCCACCAATACCTCAGTGATACCCATACATGAGGGTGAAATGTGGAAATTTGTGTGGTGGTTACCTTAGTTGGTGACTGAGGAGAACTGGTGTTATGACACTAGTGAAAATGGTTGACAAGAGCCCTCTTGGGAATCTCCAAAACAAAGATAAAGCCATAGTCAATTACTTGATCCACCATACTATGACTTGGAAAGGGATAACTACCAAGCTCCAGGGATAATCTTACAATGCGTTAGGAAGTGGTTAATGGTTACACTAGTTTCCTTTCAGTATACCTTGAATTAGATAATGTTTTTAGATTCATCTTCTAGAGTCCTCTATGTGCATCATCGAGGGTCCTTACTATACCATGTTACTGGTATTCTTATACCATCACATTTGACACCTAATGTTGAAGAGGTTGGGTGGGTGAGGATGTTTTCCAAATCACGGAGGGTACTACTATTTCAGAGGTCTAAAAACATTATCTTGATGAAGACACGATCCTAAGTCATGTTTTTTGGGGAGAAGTTTTTGGAAATAAAAAATAAAACAAGGAACATGTTCACATATTAGTGCATCATCACATGTGTGATACATACTCAATCAACCTTGCAAAGGTAACATAATATTTCTTCTGTAATCTCGGTTCATTCATTTTTCTCGTATAGTATTTTCTTGATGAGAACTGTCTATTTTTGATGAACCTTGGTCTCATTTTTTAATTGAGTGATTTCACATCAAGATTATATATTTTGTTTTCATATGAGATTCAAAAAATATCCAATCGGTGGTCAACCAATCGTTCGTATTATTTGAAAGATTCATTTCATAGTCA
Source organism: Viscum album (assembly GCA_963277665.1). Taxonomy (NCBI): domain Eukaryota; kingdom Viridiplantae; phylum Streptophyta; class Magnoliopsida; order Santalales; family Viscaceae; genus Viscum; species Viscum album. Next base: position 792,129,130 of record OY728126.1, on the reverse strand, counting down.
ACATATTTATATCCTTATTAAAGATATAGGTAGTTACAAATGTTTAAAATACATGACACCCAATGCCTAAAAATTTTAGTCTATTAGGTCATTAACTGATTTCTCGTTGGGTTCACAATTTTTTTTCTTTTAAAAAGTGGTATCATCTCTGATGGTTGATTGGGGGCTCATGTATGGTAGAAAATCGATTTACATCAGGATTACCATTTTATCTTCATAGAATCTTTGAAAGGATCCCATATCTGTAACAATTTACTAACCTACTTTCCAAAGGCAGGTGTCTATTTAGTGCATCATGCCCAAAAAAACTTATCAACCCACAATGGTCTATATTATAAAATTCTAGGCTCATCTTACCTTTATAGGGTGAATTATTTCCTGTTACAGGACTCTATTATATATTTAATATATGTTCATGTAACTCATCCAAATTACAATACCTGACATGTTACCCCAGTAAAATTATCTTGTGTTGAATCCATTTATGTGAAAATGGGGTTCTATTGGTGTGACCATCTATATGTATATGAGGTCCTCTATCCATTTACCAATATATTATAGAAATGGGTAGCTTCATATATTTCGAAGACATATAACCCGGATATGTAGAGTTTAATGGAATATAGGGATGTGATCTTTGTTTTTAGGATGGTATTGAAGCATCATGTTGTGTCCTACATGACCTATTTACAACAAAATAAAAATCCACATAGATCATTTAATTATATACCAAGAAGTTTAACATCATATAGAAAGGAAATATATGAGGTATCATAGGAATGTGATATGAACTTTGAATCTTAGGAAAGAGGCCTTAATATCATTATTATAGCAGGAATCATATCCATCATTATTCTATATATCCTCAAATCACTTATTGGAGTGATAGATAATTAATACCTGTGTGGGTTATTTATCTAGGGTTTACCAATATTGGATGGCCTTCAAGACTTAATCCAAGATGGATTCCCATGTGCGGGGGAAATCAAATAATTTCATTGATTGGGGCTTACAAAATGAGGTTTCATTAATTAGGGGGAATTTATGATTTGAGTGACATGATTATTCTCAACACTTATGCCTACATTTTTCATGATCAGTGTTGGAAATAAGGGATATCAAATGATCAAATTCACCATATTTTGATGATGTAATTATGAATTGGTGTGGACCTCATTAGGTGTTTGATACAGATATTAATAAATAAGATGGTTTCTTATGTATCCTAATTATAACAAGAATTAATGTTCTCATAGTTCAATAATTGTCTAACTATTTAATGGAATTTAATGGGTGATTATACTCAGAGAGATTATTTTAATCCACATGGGTTATGTATGTTAAGAACTTATACCTATTTGACTTCTTATTTGATGTTATCCGATCCTTACCGCATGAAAAAAATAAGATTTAGAACCAAGATTGGCTAGCTAAGCATATTTTAATGGCATGAGAATCCCATAATATCCATAGGATTCTATTAGGGTCCATTTCTTACACATTATATACAATTCCTATATAAAAGGGAATTAAATAAAAAATTATAATGGCTTGGGATTACATGGTTTGAGGGTATATTCCCAACTACCCATAATGGGAAAGGCTAAAAATTCATGGTGTATCCACCAGCCATGTCCTGATTTCATTCAAGAGATGTCCTGGGTGTCTGTCTAAAATGTCTAGGATGTCAGAAAACAATGTCTTGAGTGTCTTCCTGACAAGTCCTAAGTGTCTTCCTGACACATCTTGAGTGTTTGTCTCACAATTCTTACATGTCCCAGGGTGCGTCATATGATCAAAGCTAATATTTCATTGGGATATTTCAAGACAATACATGCATGACTAAGGTTATCTCAAAATTCAATGTAGAAATGTCCAAGGCCTTGTGTATGATCATGGCCGATATGTCATAGGGTATCCAAATGATCTTGCAGACATGAATAGAGGGAAGCCGGATGATTCCGCTGAATTTTATGGAGAGTCTTTACATGATCGATTTAGACACATTCTAAGGGTGTCACACAATCAAGGATAATATAGTCAAAGGACATCATGTGACTTGGATAACATGTATATAAGTATTTTCATGACATGTATGACATTCCTGTGTACTGTTAAAAGACATTGATAACAGGTATAGAAGACTATCACTTGACCTGGATGACATTTATGTGTGTGTCTCATGACTAATGACAAGGTCACAAGAAATACATGATCCCATAAAAACGAAATCACTATTTTTTATCTGTGTTTAAGGATTCTACCTTTTAAACCATTATTAGATAAACCCCTCAATGTTCATCAAGAATTTTCTTCTTGTGACGTAATGCTATCAAGTCTAAATGAAAAATACTATTCATAATCTTGGAGATGCATCAGAAGTCCTTGGAGTGGTAAATTATCTGTCATTTCAAAGCATATTTTCATGATTAGTTATCCCTTTAGGCATTCACTGAATTAACCTGGTGAAATACCCATGTGACTCTACACTCTCATGTATCCTATTTTATGTCATAGTGGAGGAATATACATATCCTCTCTACCCTAGGAATGTGAATTTTCATACAGATCACATATTAATGATACAAGCTTTAAACGGTGGAGGATCACACATTTCACATGAACCAGCCATAGGTCATTCATGGTTTCATCTTTAATGTAGCATAATAAAATGAAACTTCGTGGTGATCCTATAATTTATACATTTATTTTCCCTATGACATGACAATGGGATATCATATAATCAAATAAAATGTTCATAGGGACTTCACAAGATCAGGCTGACATGTTTGGGAGTCTTCATGAGATCATGATACCTGTTAAAGATGATATCTCATGATCGAAGAATACTTGTTTGTTGCCATTTGTGAGATTGATATTATATTGAAAGAGGGAATTTTCCTGAAAAACAATGTAACTGTAATTTTCTTAAGGATACATCGCTTTTAATTTTATTTTACATAGCATATGGGGACCACCCATTGATTTTCTAAGAGGGTGTAATATGATCAAATGGGCATGTCTGTGGACTTTCACATGATAGAGGTGACATGTATGTCAATCATCATGTTACATTGATGATATGTTGGTGGGTCACTCAGGTGATCAATGGTCTAATCATGTGGACCACATCCACCTTTCGCAGGAATAATAATGTACCATCCTTTATCCTATGGCTTCCAACATTTCCAATTCATTATTTTCTATTTTTCAAGATATCGAACTTTTATACATTGGTTGTCCTTCAAGGTGTTTCCTGATGAACAATGTTCTATGCGACTATATGTGAGTATTGTCATGGATAGTCACTTGACATTTCTATGGTGTATCATGTGACCAATCGAAATGTCTGAGGGCCTCCATATGATGATTGTGGCATACTCAAAAGCATCTGTGTTTCATGGATGACATGCTACTTGGGATCTCACGTGATCATTGAACTGATAACATGATCCATGTAATACCTTCTTAGGGAAATCGACAAACATCCATCACATAAAGATTATACATTTTCCATTTTTTATTTTATTAGGGGATTTTGGTAATTTTAAGGAATCTATTAGTTGACATATCTACCAATAAAATGACCTCATCTAATAATATTTTCATTATCACGAGGGACTGTAAGAGGGGCCTTATATGATTGGAAGTAATCACCAAATGGTTTTTTTGTGATCATCATCAGATCACAATAATTGTATAATCTAATTTATGGATGTTCCAAGGTTCATTTAATCACATGTTCTCCAAGGGTTAATGGGATTCACATAACCTATCCACTTGATCTCCATGAAGACATATTTATCCTTAAAATTATTTATATGGAAAATAGTACCCATTAAATGGGAATTTCTTCAATCCATTTTTTTATTTTCGTTGGATGGATATCAATATACTCTCATGTCAAAAATATCAGAAGAATAATACTAGAAAATGTCTCAAGGTAACTAGGAGATTCTTCAAATGTGGAAAATTTGTGAATTAGTATTATCAATGTTAAAGGGATATATAGAAGCCTAAAAATTTGGAAAATTAAATGAAGGTCCATAACAATAATAACCTTACGGTAAATGTTTAAACTATAAGTATCATGAGGATTATGAAAATGAAATCCCAAATCCATGGGTATTCAGAGAAAACCAACCAAAATAACCTCCATGCCCTTGAGTACAAGGAAGGGAAACTACTACCACAAAAACTGAGATGGGTCCCAAAAAATGATTTGGTAATAGGTACACTATTTATTCATTCAAGAATAATTAGAATACATTTTTATTCTAGTTTTACTCATTCTTAAAAATATTTTCAGTTTAGTAGATGTATTGAAAAATCCCCTCAAACAAGGGGGTTATTCTATTTTTTAGAATATTAAATACGAAAACTAATGAATCACAAGTATAAAACTCCACCCAGTGAATTTTTGTATATAATAACTCTAATTTTATCCCACTTCTTTTATTATATTTCTATTCTATTTTGGGTATGGATTGTATTCCCTTATATAAATACAACATCAACTATTAGAGAGGGTGATCACTCTTCACATCCTAAGTGATCCTATAATTTGGTATAAGTGTAAGGAAGAGGATGAATCTAAATGAGAATGTTCGTATCATGGGTTTATATTTTTTTTGAAAATATATCAACAATAAATTATTGAGAAAAAGGATAGAATCATGCCCGATGACATGAAAAATAGGAGGAATTATACTAATGTATTCGAGGATGAGTTATTTTATCTTCCTACTCACCACACTTTTTGATTTATAAATGAATATAGACCTAGACTTATGCCTATATCTAAGAATCCCAAAATAATGGACACCATAAAGTTTAATGAACTGAATAAGTAATTATAGGAGAATCTAAAAAAAGGGATTTATATATATGAGTGCATCACCATGGGGGGTACATGTACTCTTGTTCCTGGGGATGGATGGGTCAATGAACCATTTTATTGTCTATCATGAGCTCAAAAAAATCCTGATAATGAAAATGCATACCATACAATAAATATATGACTTGTTTGATCAAATAATTTGGTAAAAAATATAACTACAGTGGTATTTCAGTTTGGATTTTACAAAATAATGTTAAAGAACAAAGATATTCCAAAGAATAGATTTTTAAAAATGTATTTAAAATATGAGTTCATATTAATTACATTTATAATCACTAATTATCTTTATATTTTTATGGAGTTAATGTATATTGTCTTTAGATATGACGTTGAAATTTTTTAAATTGTCTTTTGAGATGACATTATAATAAAATCCAAACTAAAAAATGAGAATGAGGAGAAATTTATTATAGTTATAATGACTTTTAAAAAAGATAATATATATGAAAATTAAAAAAATGTGAGTTTTTTATGTTTGAAGTATCAATATTGGGGAATTGTTTTTCAAAATAAGGGACATATGTGGACCTTTGTAAGACAATAATGATTATAGAGTATCCTAGAACATCTTCTATAATAGAGATCAATAGTTATCATAGAGTAGATATGAATTAATGATTATTTATGACAAAATTATCATGATTATAAAACACTGTATACATGTTTACTCTAATGGGGGTGAAGTTTTCTATGATGAATGATTGTGGAGAGAGCTTCCATGAGTTTAAAAAGAGAATTATAACTACACAAGTTCTCAAGATTCCCTCAAGTGGGGGACTTATCATGGTATAAATAGATTCTTCTATGAAGGTATTATGATATATATTGATGAAAAATGAAAATGTGATATCCTACATCCCATTGTAGTGTAATTATCAGGGGTTGAATAATCCAATTCATGATTGGGCTCCGGCTACAAAAATCATCACATTGTAAATCTAGTAGAATTATATCTATGGGGAGAAGAGTAAGATATATATGGATAAAAATATCCTCAAATATATTTTCACATAGATGGATATTAATATGAAATAGTGATAATGGTTTGAGATAATCAAGAATAATGAATTCTTAAGACACTACCATCATTGTGAATCCAACAAAGTGGCAGATTCTCTATGTAAAAATACCATGTTACCTTATCAATGATGAAAATTGACAAAAATTTATTCTTCTTAGACATACATTGGATATAAATAGAAACAATAATAGATGTAATGTTATTATTCCTTTATGAAATTATTTCTGAACCACCCCGTCTGTAGTAGATAAAGGATGAAAGAATAGATAATATAGAAACAAATAAGAATATAGAATCTATTTGAAAATGGTGATACTCAAAATAAAAAATTGATTAAGAGTGTTATGATTTGTTATATCAATATGTGTAACATAATATACAATGATAATGAAGGATCTATTTAATGATGCTCATATCCAGACATTATCTATCTGCCCGGGGAGCATGAAGATGTATCAAGATCTATGAGACAACTATTTGTGGAACAATACAAATGAGATCACAGGATATAAATAATATTTACTGATTTCTTAGTATGTTTATGATAAAAGTAGGAAAGTATAAGGGAATTATTAAACCATTACCAATACATAAATAAAATAGGAAAACATTACCATATAATTTTTCACTGGTCTTCTAAAGCCTTCCAGAGTATATAATTCTACATGGGTTATAGAAGATATTCATAAAAATAATGGTCAAATCATTTCAATTTTAGAGGAATCCTCACTCTATCATCTTTCAAGTGTATAGATAATAAAATTGGTGAGACTACATGGAACACAATTGTCTATTATATCTTATATTGATAAGAGATTTACCTCGATATTATGAAAGAGTCTCCAATATTCTCTAAGAACTAATATATAATTCCATATGAATTTTTACCCCCAAAATTATGGATATTATGGGAATATAATCATGATAGTATATGATATTTTTAGAGAATGAATAATGAACATTAATAGAGGATGGTATTAATATCTTTCTTTTCCAGAGTTCTTATAAAATTATAGTTTCTATTCATCTATCTGAATGGATCCATATGAAAATTTTTGTGGGAAGATATGTAGATTGAATGTGTGATAGGATGATGTTGTTGAACACATGATAGTTGATCATGGAATGGCTGAGTAAATGTTAGAAAAGGTTATGAACATTTAAAAGAACATCAGGGGTTCAAAAAATGATAAAAGTGTTATAATGACTCTCATTGATGGGACCTGGAGTTTGAGGTTATAGATAAAGTGTTCCTCCTAATTTCTCTATGAAAGAGAGTCATGATATTTTTGATTAATGTAAATATATATCCTAAGTACATCGTACAATTTATGATTCTTGATATTATTAGAGTCATGCAAATCGACTAGAAATCCCACCAACACTATCTCAGGTACATGACATATTCAATATACCTCTCTCAAAAAAGTATATACCAGATCACTCACATGTAATGAAATTAGAGTTGGCGAAGCAATAAAACGATATCTCTTATAAGGATCAACTATTGACAACCTTGGATTGTATATATAATATTTTACACAAAATGATAAATCACCTTCTAAAAGCACTATGTAAATCCATAAGTATGAGGAGATGAAATGGGAAATAGAGGAAACCATGATGTAGATTTACGCTCACATATTTTCACCATAGCATGGAAAAATAAATTTTAATGGAAAATTTTATTAACGGGGGAGAGTGTAATGACCTAGAACTTCATTAATGGAATTAACCTCATAAATATATAATCGCGTAATATTTACCAATAAAATTTTATATAATGTACAAGAAATACATTATATAACCAAAAAAATTTATTATAATAATTTGAACATCATGCTTTGATACCACGAAGATAGAGGGTCCGAGAAAGAAATCCCTAAATTTATTAAACAAAAAATAAGGTACAAGAGATTAGGCCTTATAGGGGGAAGTAAAAGAATAGGAATAAGTCATGCCCTTTATATCATCATCCACCATGCTAACGCATGCATCAGGGATCCTGAATGACAACATGGTTCTCAGAACCACAATAGCGTACTTCGAGAGGGCATCAACAATCTAATTTGCCTCCTTGTAAACATGAGATATGGAGATCTGAAGACAACTGTACTGGTTGAGACAGGTGATAAAAGGAGGAAGGAGTCGCCAAGGCACATCTCTAGTGCATGTTCCAAAAGCCTTCACAAATATTTGAGAGTCTGATTCAATCCAAATAGGTGACCAGTTGTAATAGACAACATATTTTATAGCATACATCACAACCCAAAGTTCAGCTTCAAATGCAGTACTTTGGCCAATAAAGTGGTGGAGGCAACCTTTGACAGAACTACGGTAAGTACGGAACACACCTACACATCCTGAGGGTCCAAGAGAGCCAGAACCAGCACCATCAATGTTTACTTTAATTCCAGGAGGAATTGGTTGAATCTATCTGACGAACTTGAATTCAAGAGGCTGCTTTGGCTTTCCCGCAACACCAAGAAGATGTAGAGTCCGTAGATCCTTGAAAGAATTATGCATCGTGCCAGATTGCACAATAGTAGCAGCATGAATATCTCTATGTATGGAAGGGGAATCATCATTAAAACAAGAAGGTTGACTTTCAAAGATCGCCTGACTGTGTGCATTCTAGATAACATGGTTGACCGATTCAACAACCACAATGAGCAGCATCATGTTTTGATAATTACTATGGAAATAGAATTTGAAATTTTTGTAATGGGAATAAAATGAGATTTTTATAAAAATAATAATTGGAAAATGTGAGATTTATTGGTCCCCCTCAAATAATCACACTCAAGAACAACACTATTGACATGAAATTTATTGTAAGAAATTAAATATGAATTTTGATGATTAAAAATATAAATAATATATAGATAAAATATAAGTGAATGTAGAATGAATAGATTTAATAAAGAAAATAATAATTATTATGAAAATATAGATTATAAGAGTCTAATATTTGTGGTCATGTTACAATCCTTTTCATGAAAAGAAATCAGTTCGGCTAGGTGGTGATCAAACTAGATGATGCCTTGATTGACCTCCATGTTGTAAATTCCATCTGCAACTACGTTAGATTCTTGATAAACATGTGTGATGATATAGTTGATATCTATAAGAGAAACCTTGAAGTCCTTCCAACATGTAGTAATCAGACAAGAAAAATGATACATTCCATTCCAAATCACTTCCACTATGGTCATCAATTCACTTTCAATCTAGATATTGTGCCAACCAAAGAGGATAGAAAAGTCAATGGCGTGGATCCAACGTAGCATATTAGCATCTAGGGAGGTTGTATAGCCTCATTTTCCCATCAAACATCCATGAATCTACTCAAGATGATTCTTGAAGACTGCACCACACCTTGTAGGCTCCAGTTTTCCCTTGGAGGCATAGTCAATACTGATTTTAGTCCATCCAGGTAGAGGGGCCCTCTAGAACCCTTCTAGAGTGCGATTTGGTTGAAATAAATTTCAGTTTATCTGTAGCCACTTAAAGATACCAAGGCCATGCATTGTGGTGTGGAAATGACCCTTTTGTAATAAAGCAGCATCAAGTATACATATAAGGATCTACATCCATTCTATATTAAGATTGAGTGAGATATTGTGATGGATAGTAGCATTTCGATCATACCAGATAACATGGTAGAGTTCAACAACTACAAAGAGAAAAGGTTCTTGAATTTTTGAGAGCCTTCCATTTTTACACAATTCATTAGTTGAGTTCTAACAGAGTAAACAAACCATCTTAAATAAAAAAAATGTCAAGAATGAGGTTCCAAATAGTATAAGGAGTAGCCCAAGAATGAATAAGGTTGTTAGCATCATCCCTTTGTTGATTGCAGATTCTACACATAGAGAAAAGTTGGATACCAGAGGACTGAAGGAAAATTTTGGTGGGAACACTTTTATGAACAATACACCAGATGAGATTGAATCTAGAAGGTTCAATACAAGGATTGTTAAAAATTTTGAGCTAGCTATAAGCAATCTCATAATCACCATAATAATGATTGTAGAAATTTTTAGAGGTGAGCATACCATTGTGAGATGGGTCCCAAACCAAGAAATCCTCAATGTGAGCAAAAGAGTAATTTTCGAAAACATTCAAATTAGTATTAGAGAGGTGATTATGTTGAGAATTTAAAATATATTTGATAGTGCAGATGCTATTTTCGGTAGTGTAATCTGAAGAAATAATAGACATTAATTGTGTTCCCACCCAGTTGTCTAGCCAAAATTTCAGGGATGTGTCATGGGATACTATCCATATGGCATTAATTATAATATTTTTGAAAGTGTGTTTCATAAAATAATATTTATCTATCTTATAAAATATATATTGGATATATTTATACAAAAGTACTAGTAAATAAATGTTTTAAAAATGATAAGTTATGTTTTGTTATTTTTTTAAAACATTAATTGTTTATTTTCATTTTTCTAATATATGTAATGATTTAAAATAATATTTATTTCCCCAAAAATGTGTTTATAAATTAAAATATAGATTTATAATAGTGGGAATATAATTTTTTGACTTAATAAGTAATGTTTCAAGGGTTTATAAAATTGATCATAATATTAAATTTTATATTTTCATGAACCAACCCGGGTCGACCCTAAACCGGTCACCCGAGCCGATCCGCGACAAAGCCCGAGAGGTGTTCCCGATCCTCCCGGGCTAGCGACAAGCTCTAGGGAATCATCAGAATAGATGAGACTGGTTTTTCCTAGTATAAAAAATTAATATTAGTTGAAATAATAAAGGGAAACTCAGAATAAATAAACCATATAAAGTGACTAAAAACAACTGAATAAAATAAAACTAATATAAAGGAACAATTATTATCTCCATGAGACCTCACGGGTCACTCTCCAAGTCACAAATGAAGGTCGCACAAGGTAAAAATGCTCATGTTGAACCAGAAAAAAACTAAAAACAAGAAAACACTATAGGCATGAGTATGAAAACATAATATCCTAGCCCAATAACTATTTGCAATGCACATCTTTTATATTAAGATACATTAATTTCATGTTTGAACATCATTATATAAAATATGAGTTTCTAGAAGAACTTTCATTTATAAGGCAAGTAACAGTCCATTAACCTATTCAATTTAATGCAAGTTTACGATTTGGAGGACAAAGATGCATTACATTTTTAAAACATTTTCAAAAAAAGACTTAAATTCAAAATTTCAGTTGGTAAAAAAGAAGAAGAACATATGCACACACACAACACACAATGAGAGCAATGGAAAAGTGGAACATGAGGTGAATAACCAAACTAATCACCTCAAATGTCTGGCACATACAAATAAGCGCTAAAGAAAACATGGGTCGAACCTAGGAGCTTGTGAAAAATCCAGAACGATCTATTCATGGGACTCATCCTGAAGGCATTCCCTACTCAATGACGTCATAACTCCCTAACACCCAGTGTTGCCCTACATGGCCTAACTGAGGGGCCCAATACACTAGTAAAGAAAAGTCCGTACTAAGGGTCACTGGCCAGTACATAATCTAAACTCCTGCAACAATCATTCTCATAAAATTCACTCACTATTCTAGGTTCCCATGTCAACACGAAAAATAAATATGGGTGAGTCAACAAAGTCAATCATGTAACCAATCAAAATGCACGACCACCACACACAACAACTCACACAATCCACGTACACAGCATGATCACCCCTGAGACACCCCAAAGAGAGATTTCAAAATATATCATTTCTTAAAGTGACAAACGAGCCTTTACCAACCACTCATCACCAACCTATTTTCAGAAGAACGAACAGATGCCAACTCACTTCCAAATAATCAAAGAAACAACAATTTCAAACTCAAAAAAATTTAAAATCCTATTTAAGAAATACATTTAAAAACTCCAAACCACCATTTTGAACAAAGGATACATTTGTAGAGGCCAAAGTGGCATTTCATCGAACACATGATCTGAAATTTTAATGAAGTAATCTATTTCACTAAATCACTAGAGAAAAAAATCCAATTTAAGATAGAAAATTTTTTCTATCAATTTTATACAAATAATTAATATAAAAAAACTAGATGTGAAATTAAGGAAATGAATGATTCTTAAATTTAAAGGTTTATGCCTAGAGATCCAACCTCAAGCATCCCAAGCCAATGTTTAGCATTCACCACTTTCTCACTCAAGTAGTCATCCACTCGCGTGCACATACTTCCACGTATATTTATGTATATCATTTACTCAATTCTTGTACTCCCCGCACCACGAAGGAATACACACATAGAGGATATAAACATTTATATATATATAAATACCTTTATAAATTCCCCTGAGTCTTCCAAAGTCACTGGAATCACTACACATAATTTAATAAATCATTTAAAAGAAATTATAGAACACATCAAAGTAACACAACAAAATTTTACACCAAAATCACACTTGATTTCATTTTAAAAATAGCCACTTAAAACCAAATGCTTTGCAAACTTCTTCACAAACATGTTCCGCAACACAAACTCCATTTAATAAATCATTGACAAAATTATTAAAACATTTCAAAAGAACACAACAAGGGCTTGCATAAAGATTACACTGAATGTTTTTAATGTAAAGTCTACTTTAAAACTTATGACATATCAGACCTCATAAAAATTACATTTTCACAATTATATAATTTAATAAACCATAAATAAATGTTTATTTAACAACTTTCAGGAAGTGACACTTGGATTTTCCAAAAAAACTTCTTCAAAAACTTATTTTATGGCTAAACACACCGCAACAACATATCAAAATTGAATCTGCAACCCCTGTGATATTTAATAAACCAGTTGTACAATTTAAAAAACACCAATTAAAAATGAAATAAAAGTTTTTATCCAAGATGCACTACATTTCAAATGAACATACAACTTTAAAAATCAAGATCATAATAAACACACATAAACAGTATTTTTTGACCATGAACACTAATCAATAAACATGATATATTAACTAAATGAGAAAATTAATCCATAAAAAAATAATTATACGTAGAAACACTAAACTCGATGTAGACTAAACACCACAAAGATTGTGCTCAAAGTCTACCACACTTCATTTACACTACATCCAAACTCAGATATGTCCTAATTCGAGAATAATAACAACATATCACAATTGGACCATTAAAAAATGGAACCCTAACCCCACAAAATTTCCAAATGGAGGAAAACACCCATCGGTGTAGCAAGCACCTGCGACGAGGGAGAGGAAGGATGGCGAACCAGAAAGAGGGGCTTCTGGAGGTGCGCCACACAGGAAAAGAGGTGTCACCAGAGGTTTGGCCGGATATGGGATTGTGTGCCGGTAGAAGGGAATAATGCGAGAAGCAGGGGAATCGTGAAGAAGTGTGTCGGGCGCTGAGGTGAGCTGGAAGGGAGGAGTGATGTCGGGCAGTGGACTCACTGGAGGGCAGGGCGAGTCAGCGTGACTCGTAGGAGAGGAAGTAGGAGGTGGTGTTGATGATAGGCGAGGAAGGATAGGGAAAAAATATCACTGGACAAGAGACCAAAGGGAGGAGGAGGAGCCCATAGTGCACGATGGATCACTGGGAAGCTAGGCGGCGCGAGGAGGGAAGAAATGGAGGAGGTGCGCTAGGGTTCAGAGGGGGCATGTACTGTGCACTGGACGAAACGGTGGGGGGTGAATGAAAAATGTGATGGGGAAAGGGGAGAGCAAGAGAGAGGGAGTGAAGAAAAGAAAATAAAGAAAATAAAAAGAAAATAAAAATAAAATGGAATATAGATAAAATAAATGATAATAAAAATAAAATAGTACCCAAATAATGTGGGACGTAAGCCAAATTTTATTTAATAATAGTAAAAATCAATTAATAATTTTATAATAATGTTAATGATTTAATTAAAAAAACTTAAGTAAAATATTAATTACATTAATAGAAATAATAATAATAAAACTAGAATAACAAAACCATTGAAAATAATAATATAATTATTAACTAAGGTTGGACACTGCTCGCGGTCGCGTGCTCAGTCGCGCGCCCCATAACACACCTGTGTAACAACAACAACAACAACAACAAAAATAATAATAATAATAATAATAACAATAATAATAATAATAAGGTTCCCTTATCAATGTAGGGAACCATGCACGGTCTTTCATACGGTCGCGCACCAGTATATGATCCCAAATTTCTTTTAAAATTGAACCGGTTCACACCGCAAATCAAAAGAGAGACACCGAATAATTAAATTACAATTTAGTGTAAGTTAGGGAGTGACAATTTTCCCCACCATGACACTTTATACCCCCCAAAAGTCCCCAAGGACTAGGTCAACCTAATATTCCAAGGAATAATGAGAAAATACATAAAACCAAACCTCAATCTTCTGAAGACCAGGCATTCAAAACACCCTTAACCTGAAACACAAAATATCTCAAAACCAGAATCACCAAGAAAAACAACCAGAAACAAGAAATTCACCACCAAACACAAATACAACATGGACCACTAGGACACCTTATTTAGGGATCACCAGGACCCCAATAGATCTCAAATAATGCTCACCAAGTGACCCACTACCCAAGCTAACCAATTACCATGGTCAACGTTGGGCAGAGCAGAAGTAAGAGGTTGCTCTGCCAAGTGCACTTTGAATACAGAGTCTTCCACAAGATCATCCTATAGTGATCTCCCCACCATATTAGGGTTCTCGTAAAACATGAGTTCTTCAAACCAAAACAACTCACCAACCTTGACAAGCCTCTAACACTAACTTGACCATCCAAGCTTCCAAAGTTTAACCAAGACGACATAAGAGGTGACATTGGTGAGACCCGCAGTGGGTCTCCCCACCATTTTAGAATCTTCTAAACACCACGACACCCTCATGGGTATTCCCAGTTTACTTTGAGCGATTCAAAATGAACTCTTAATCATGAAACCACCAACACAGGTCGACAAGCACTGATTATTTCTATAGTGGACAACACTACACTTCATTAGATGGTTTTAATAGAGGAAACTCGTAGCCTAGTGAAAACCTGGATAGGCAGACGCTCCCATAATACATGAACATCTAAGAAATGAGTACAATTTCAACTCATAGGTGTCCCACAAGAAGATTTACAGGGCCCGACCGTTGGTTTTACTGTCCCAATCCATCACTGCGGACTTATGTCAGACCAAAATCAAACCACGTTCGAGGAGTTCTGACTGCATGCAAGCTATGCCTTGAGACTTATGGCTGGGGCTCTGATGTCTGAAGCATATACCACCACACAATCATAAGTTGACTACCTATGACTGGAATTTCCTCAACTGGAAAATCAACATGAATACTTCCCCTCATGACCCATGCGACCACTTTTTTAACTTACCAACTGATAATTGCGGCAAACAAGTTAGACCACTCGACTGACCACCCCAGAGATAGGTAATTGAGCAGTCTTTAAAGCACGCGATGCAACCTAACAAAAGGGGCACTCCAATAACAAGTCCCTTTGGTTCACACTAATCATCGGAAGAAAAACCCTCACCTACCACAATATGAACAGGACCAACATCTATTATGAACATTAAAGAGATTGTCCCACACAACCTCTCGGGAACATGAGACTAGATCATCGGGAAGGTCAACACACCTCCATCTTCACCTGTTGATTGGTCGAGTGGCTACAAAATCCACAACATTTTCTATACTTCACTTCATTAGGTAAGAAAATGGGATGAAGTTAGTCATAAGGATTACTCAAGACATCCGTATTCGCAATAAGAAAGGAATGATTACCATTCACTGGTTTAATCCCGCTCCACCAGACGTACTCGAGACAACTTACAGCCACACAAATTTTGGATTTCATCCAGAACTGGAGACACTCATGACATTCCCAAGGGATTTAATGATATCCAACTGACCTCAACATCTACAAATAGTCGACACAACCGATCAGAACCCAACTCCACCACTCCACTAGGTTACTGGGCTCAGCCAAGAACCGAGAGACCTACTATAACCACATGGGATGTTTGTAGGGGAAAATCAAAATGAGAAACACCAAAAAACCTTCTATAAATCCAAACACACCACAAAACAAATATCCATATACTAGACACAAAACCATTTTCCAATTTCAAAAAACATTTAGGCACAAAACCCCATTTTAAAGAAAACATCATTTTAGAGAAAAAACCAATTTTCAAGAAGCAATAAGTAGCCTTAATAAAAAAAACAATCACTCACCATTGATATTCTTGAATGCCTCAGATATTTTCATCCTTGTTCCACTCCCGCACCCATCCACAATATTCACCAAATATTAATCTATCATGTTAACATGCACACACGATCATCTATAAAGAGAACACTAGAAAAAGTAAGGTTCTTCCACTTTCAAAAATTAAGCATTAAATATTCGAAAAATACATTTTTTTCAAACCATTTCAAAAATTCAAAGAAATATTTTAAAAATGTTTCCCATTTCCAAAATAACTCACTTAAATTTCAAATAACCCTAGACATTATTTTAGAAATTCATATTTGACAAATAAAATGCAGACTTCTAGAAACATGGTTCAAAAGAAACACACCCCAGGAATCATGTCAAACACACACAAAAATAAAATATGAGAAACTCCAAAGATCGTTTTCCAAAAAAAAAAGAATTTTTGCCAACCCAAAACTAAACCAGGACATCACAAATAATAAAGCACTTAGACGGAAGACCAGGGGTTGTGTCTACCCCAGCTATATGGTTTAGAAGACCATGACCTAGAGAGGAACCAACCACTAGGAATGTTGACCATACTCTTGACATCACATGGGTCGCTACTCCATGTGAGGTCATGTGCAGTACCAATTTACTCCTATTGTGACCCCCTATCCAGCAAGACCAAATCCAAAACATAAATCTCGGGAAACTCCAGGTTACTCAAGAATCGGAGTAAGCAAGAGTTCGTGATATTATTCCCACACCTACCACTCAAGTACCGACAATCCAATATTTGATCTGCTTAACACCCCAAATAATAAGAACAACACCACCCTCTAATACCATTTTTTCATGAACCAACCTGGGAAGACCCTGAACCGATCACCCGAGTCGATCTGAGACAAAGCTCGAGAGGCGTTCTCGATCCTCCCGGGCTGGCGACAAGCGCCAGGGAATCTTTAGAAACGATTCGAACAATTTCGCTCAGTATTAATAAATAAATGGAGCTGAAATTATAAAGTGAAACTCAGAATAAATAAAACGAATAAAGAAACCAAATAGGAAATGAAGAAAATAAATCTAACCAAATTGAAATCCCATTATCTCCATGGGACCTCGCGGGTCCCTCAGCAACTCACAACTGAATGTCACGCAATGCAACCATGTTCATTTAAAACCTATAACAGAAACTAAAAACAAGAAAACACTACAAGAATGAGTATTAAAACTCAGTATGAATTTACTGATAACTATTCTAAATGCACATCCTTTAAATTAAGTAACATTAATTTCAGGTTTAAACTACATTATATAAAATATAAGTTTCCACAAACACTTTAATTTCTAAGGAAAGTAACATTCTATTGCCCTTTTCAATTTAAAGCATGTTTAAGATTTTGAGGATAAAGATGCATTACATTTTTAAAATATTTTAAAAGACGAATTAAAATCCAAATTTCAGTTCGTAAACAAGAAGAAGAACATATGCACACGCACAACACACAATAAGGGAAATGGAAAAGTGGCGCACAGGGCCAGTAACCAAACTAATAACCTTAAATATATGCCACATACAAATAAGTGCAAAAGAAAACATGGGTCAAACCTAATAGTTCGTGAACAATCCAGAACATACTATACATGTGACTCATCCTGAAGGCATTCTCTACTCAATGACATCGTCATTCTCTAACTCCCAGAGTTTCCCTACATGGCCTAACCGAGGGGCCCAATCTCCTGGTAGAGCAAAGCCCGTATTAAGGGCCACTAGCCAGTGCGTAATCTAAACTAGTGAACCAATCATTCTCAGAAAATTCACTCACTATGACAAGTTCCCATGGAAACACAAATAATTTACCGGGATGAGTCAACAATGTCAATCAATTAACCAATAACAATACATGACCACCACACACAACAACTCATAGAATCCATGTACACAGTAGGATCACCCCTGAGTCACCCAAAATAGAGTTTTCAAAATATTTCAATTTTTAAAGTGCCTAATTGGCATTAAACAACCACTCAACACCAACCTATTTTCATAAGAACCAACAGATGCCAACTCACTTCCAATGAATAAAGGAAACAACAATTTCAATCTCAAAAGAATTTGAAATCCCATTCTAGAAATACATTTCAAAAACCCAAACAACCATGTTGAACTTAAGAATCATTTGTAGAGGCCAATGTGGCATTTCATCAAACACATGATGTGAAAATTGAAATGAAGTAATCTATTTCACTACATCACCAGAGAAACAAAAATCCAATTTAAGATAGAAATTTTTTTCTGACAGTTCTATACCTATAATTAATATAAAAAAACTAGATGTTAAATGCAAGAAATAAATGATTCTGAAATTTAAAGGATTATTCATAGAGAAAAAAACCTCAAGAATCCCAAGACAATGCTTAGAATTCACCACTTTCTCACTCAAGTAGTCATCCACTTACATATACATACTTCCACATGTATTTATGTACATCCTTTACTCAATGCTCGTACTCCCCGCACCAGGATGGAATACGCACATAGAGGATATAAAAATTTATATATAATTACATACCTTCATAAATGCCTGCGAGTCTTCCAAAGGAAAAGGAATCACTACACATAATTTGATAAATCATTTAATAAAATCTATAGAAGACATAAATGTAACACAACAAAAGTTTACACCAAAAACAAAGTCGATTTAATATAAAAAGAGTTACTTATAACCAAATTCATAGAAAAAATCTTCACAAACATGTTCCGCAACAGAAACTCCATTTAATAAATCATTCAAAGAATTATTTAAACATTTCAAATGAACATAACAAGGGTTTGCACCAAGATTACACCAATGTTTTTTCATGTAATGTCCACATCAAAACTAATTACATTTCAACCCTCTTCAAAATTACCTTTTCACAATTATAAAATTTAATAAACCATAAATAAAAGTTTATAAAACAACTTTCCAGAAGTGGCCCTTTTCTTTACCAACAAAACTCATTCAAAAACCTGTTTTATGAAAAAGCACACCACAAAAACATATAAAAAGTGAATCTGCAACCCCTGTGATATTTAATAAACTAGTTGCATAATTTAAAAAACACCAATTAATAATGCAATATATTTTTTCATCCAAGGTGCACCACATTTCACATGAACATACCACTTTAAAAATCAAACGCATAATAAAAACGCATAAAAAATAATTTCACACAAATAAAACTAATTAATAAACACGATATATTAACTAAATGAGAAAATTAATCCATTAAAAAACAATTATATATGAAAAAACTAACCTCAATATAGACGAAACACCGTAAATATTGTGCACAAAGTCTACAGCACTTGAATCACACTACAACCAAAATCACATATGTACTAATTCAATAATAGGACCAACATGTCACAATTGGACCATGAAAAAATGGAAACCTAACCCCACAACACTGCCAAATGGAAGAAAACACCCACAGATGTAGCACGCACCTGCAGCGAGAGAGAGGAAGGATGGCCAAGCGAAAAGAGGGGCTTCTGGAGGTGAGCCACGCCAAAAAAGAGGCATCACCAAAGGTTCAACCTTATATGAGATGGGGTGCTGGTGGAAGGTAAAATTGCGAGGAGTAGGGGCGTCGTGAGGCGGTGTGTTGGGCGCCTGGGCGAGCTGGAAGAGAGGAGGGCTGGCAGACAACGGACTCGCTTAAGGGCACCAGGGAGCCGGCGTGACTCACCGGAGAGGAAGTAAGAGGAGGTGCTGATGAGAGTTGAGGCCGGATGTAGAAAAAATTGTGCTGGATGAGAGGCCAAAGTGTGGAAGAGGAGCATGTGGCGCATGATGGTTCACCGCGAAGCTGGGTGGGGTGAGGAGGGAAGAAATGGAAGAGGCGCTTTATGGTTTTGAGGGGACCTGAACAGCGTGTTGGACCAAATGGAGGGAGGAGAAGGGAAAATGTGATGGGGAGAGGGGAGAGTAAGAGAGAGGGAGAGATGAAAAAGAAAGTGAAAAAGAAAAAGAAAATAAAAATAATATAGAATAGAGATAAAATAAAAGACAATAAAAATAAAATATTACCGAAAAAAATGTGGAACATAATCCAAAAAATAATTAATAAAGGTAAAAATCAATTAATAATTTTATAAAAATGCTAATGATTTAATAAGAAAATAACCTAACTAAAATATTAACGAAGTTAATAATAATACTAATAGTAAAACTAAAATAATAAAACCAGCAAAAATAATAATATCATTATTAACTAAGTTTGGACCCCGCGCGCGACCGCCCGGTCTCGCGCCTCATCACCCACCCGTGTAATAATAATAATAATAATAATAATAATAATAATAATAATAATAATAATAATAATAATAATAAGGTTCTCTTATCAAATTTGGGCACCACAAACGTTCACACATACGGTTCCACACTACAATAAGATCCCATATTTCGTTTAAAATAGAACTGGTTCAAACCGCAGCTCAAAAGTGAGACCCAAAATAATTAAATTAAAATATTGCTCTATTCGGGGTGTGACATATATTTTTCAAATAAATGATGATTGTATTTTAAAATTAAATTTCCTATATTTAAAACATAATATTCAAAAAATTTAATTAATGTTAATAATTTTAATGTTGAATAATGTTTAGGGTGATGTTTTTTTTGTATTTCAATTAAACAGATGATTATTTGGTCAATAATGAAATACAATATATAGAATTACAAGATAAATACAAGAATTTTTTTAATCAGGGTTTAGGAAAGAACCTATTATTTTAAACTCACATGAACCTTTTTCTTTATATTATCCCAAGAATAAATACAATTTATATAATTTAGAAAAAATAACAATCTAATTAATATAATATTTATGAAAACCCCCATATCCTCCACTAATTTAAAAATCCACTCAAAACCACTTCTCTGAAAATTATTATTTATTTTAGCCTCCAAAAACTCTCCCCAATTATCTTATAAATCATCTCCCCAACGTCTTTATGATACTATTATTTTCAAAATACCAATCTGGGGAGCATTCTGTACAATCCCAATAAGAGACATCCGAAAGAGAAGGTAATACCCTCAATCGAGTTTTTTATTATTAATGTTCCTTCTAATCCTCTACGAAAATTCCATTTTAATATGGAATAATAAATATTGAATCATACAAATATATATGATATAGTGTTATAATGTTATTGGAATTTATATCATCAATTATATTATCTGCATCTCTTATTCTAAAAATCAATAAATCAATTGTTTCATGTTGGTTCGCTACCTTTAAAGAAAATGATTTTTCACTTCCCTTTACAGACATCATGATGGGTTTAAATTCTCTTACAAATTTTCAAAAATAAATAAATAAATATATATATTTTTTACATTATGGAATAAACATATTTCCAAAATATTAAATAACTAAAAACTAATTTTTGATGGTCCAAATAACAGCCAAAATTATCTAAGCATAAGACGTTAGTATTTTACCAAATGAATCATCCATATATTTGAACACATATTGATACATATGATCAATTAAATTTTTATATGTATAAGAATAAATTTCATTTTACTTCTGGATTTGTAGTTTTATTTGGAATAAATTTAAAAAAATTTCAAACTGTAATATGACCTTAGAACAATGAAATTAATGCCCTCGTAACAGGGAAATAAAAAATTATATATCAGAAAAATGGATATAAATGGAAATAATAAAAATACTTTATATAAAATATATGTGAATTATTTTTAATTAAGTAATTAATGAAACAGTTTTTATTATACTGGATGACATGTACACACACTGAATGATTAGGAATCATAAGGTAAGGGATATCTTCAAACCACCCTTTTTCTTTGGGTTGTGAACATTTTCCCTCTGTCTCACTTTATATCTCCCATTGATGTTATGGAATTATTAAAAATTCATTATATTAGTCTCATATATAATTATAGATTTATTATTCTCCTTTTTAGAATGGTGTTATTCACAACTTAAGTTTATTCTTCAAAATGCATTCCTTAAAACAAAACCTGATTATGGTTCACTTTTCTATCCATTTATCATGATGTATTTTAAACACTATATTCTGAGAAAAATAATCAGGTACATAGACAGTAACATAAAAAATATTTATTTAATTATTCTATATATTATATTTATGAAATCACATTTATTATGATATGAGAAAAATTATGCAACCCATTTTTTCAATGGGTAATTATTATATTCACGCCTTATGAATGATTTCTTCATGTGGCCCACATAAGCTTATACATGTTATAAATAATGTTACAATATATTAATATAATTCTCTAGGTAATTTGGTTTTCTTAGGAGATCATATTTATGGGAATGTGGAGTGAAAATAATCCATGATGGGTCCCTTTCCACTATGTGATTTTGTTTTTGTTGTTATCGTTTTCTTTTGATAATTTCATTTTATATATTTCTTCCACATTTCAATGATTCCATGATCTTATGATTCTATGATCATTATATTATGAATCCATATGATTATTCATGATCCCTCTCTTCTATGGTATCAAATTATGGAATTTATCAATCATTATATGGTTTTCTATCCTGTTTATTCCCTTACTGGTCTTTATAGGTTACCACTATCTTTTCTGCATTCCCTATTTTATCCAATGTAAATTTTGGATCTCAAATGGATTTAGGATAAAATAATGTGGCATAAAATGAATATTTTATGTTTTATATTTCTTTGGATGTATTATGACGATTTTATTCAAAAGACCTGAGACCTAACGATGTTTATATTTGGATGATTTTGATAAAAATGATATAATAATACATGTCAAAGGATTGTCTCATGTGGGTCTCATATTGGGACGACCGGGATATCCTATAGTAAAATAGTATTTTCATACATGGATATTATATATTTTTAGATGAATATTCAATAATTTACAAAAACACATGATTGAGGACCGTAACGATTTATTGACTTTGGAGAATTGGTGCACAATATTTTAATTTGGTGAATGTTCTCCACTATCTCACAGAAATATATTATCCTTTTTCAGTCTTCCCAAACACACCCTATTTAATATATTTCTTCATAACATTGGTAAAGGAAACATATGTAAGTGAGAGGTTAGATTATTTGTATGGGTATACAACAGAGATACGTAATCAGAACATAAACATAAGGGTGTGATGACATGATAAAAACATAGGAAAATCATACACTAAATAGTAATGACCAGAATCATGATTCACGGATAATGATTGATAGATAATAATACATTAATCAAAATTAAATTTAAGAACATTACCTATAAGATCATAACATTTTCTGAAGACATGACATTGTAAAATACACATATGCAATGAAACTCATTTCCATATTAGTTAAGGATCCCTCCTAAGGCATTCATAGTGGAATGGGATTACTACCCAAACCATCATTGTAGTCACAGTTCACTCCCAATAACATCATAGTGAAAAATGTATCTTATTGTGTTGGGTTCACACCCTATTCTAGACTTTTTTACCTCATGGGATATAAATATTTACCCAATGCATTGGAGGACCATTTATGTCCCACCAATATCAAATGAAAATCAAAAATATGTGTGCCATAAGATCATAAAATATTAATCATATCATAACCATGGATTTTAAATTGGATTATAGACATTTATTTACATCATAACATTTTCAAAAGATATAGGCTTCATAATAATATCATCATTTCATCCTAGAATATCCCATGAAAAATAAAGTAGTTTTCATAATAATTTTATCATGGTATACTCTAAAGAAAATGTATGGGTTTCATTGAAGTTTTATTATATTATAGCATAGTGAAAAAATAGATTTCATAAAATTTATTCCATTATAAACCATTCATAGAGATAAAAAGAATTTTATTCCTCGTTCATATCCCCAAAAAAGAAAATTTTACATCAAATAATGTCAACTTATAATGAGAATATTTTTGTTAAATAAAAAACATAGAAAATTTCTTGAGGAAGATCTATTTTAATTGAAATAACCTTCAAAAAGAAAAAATATTTTTAATATACTTATCTTTAAAAATAATCATTAAAAAATTAAATAGGAATATTTAAAAACTATTTAAAACATTTATTTATAAAAATAAATTTTTCCACTTTTATTTTTTTTAAATAATAATTTTAAAAATTATTTAATTTTAAAATAACTAGGAGAACATATAAATGAATATTTAAATCATTTCTAGGTAATTTTGGTAAAAAATTATACACATGTCATACATTGTAAAACAAATATCCTTTTTACATTTTTGGTAAAATCCAAACAGACATCATTTGGAAAACTATATAAATAATGCTTTCAAAATAATTTATTAAATGTTTAACATGGGATAAAATGTTTTAATTAGTCATTTTCGTAATTTTATAATATTTTTTGATAAAATTAGAAAAAACATGGTATTGGAAGAATAAGTGTTTTTGATCGAGTTGAGAAGTAAAGAATATTTTTCTTAAAAACACTTTATCAGTTATTTAAGTACCAATGAGTGTAAAAATGGTACTATTAATCTAAAATATAATTAATAGCTTATGGTGAATAAAATAAATTATAATTATTTAGTCATATATAAAAATATTTCTATATTGGAGACCTAATCCTAAACAATCCCGATAAAAATTTAGATTATAATAGAAATCCATTACAAATATGATAAAATTTGAAACTTAATACCCTTGAAATAGAGATAATAAAGTTTATGTATAATCCCTTTAATGTAAAATGATAATTATCTTGAAAAACATTCATGGGTCGTATGTACACCACATCAAAGAGATACACGATGAATATGTATTATGCCTCAAAGAAAATAAATGTGAGATGGAAATCCCTTAGTGACATGGTAACTTTTAAACCCTAAACCACAAGAAATATACATCCTCAAATGGATGTGTAAATATAAATAATTCCCAGGATAATAATGATAAAATAAATTTCTAGGTAGTATACAAACAACATAAATGAAATTGTTTGGGAATATAGAATGTGTCTCTAAAAAGTAAAGAGTAAGATGAAAATCCTATACCACATTAGTAATATTTGGTACCCTAATACCCAAACATTAATTACATAAAATGAAACATTTAATATCATTAAAGGATTATATCCATGATATAAGATGTAAATTATTAGTATATACACCACAAAATAGTCTGGTGTGTTGATTTTTCAAATGTCTCTAAAAAAAGAGATACAAGAAATCCCTTTACCTAAGAATTGAATTCCTTCATACCCATTCTAAAATCCATTATAATAAATATAAGTTTATCAATATATTTTATAGAATCATTCATATATATATATATATTGCCATATATGGTTTATGTTTTCCCATTTATTAACCTTTTATTACCAATTATTTATTACAATCATGTTTGTGTTAATAACCACATTGTTTTTCATATATGTTTTTATTTTTTTATTTGCAGTCTTCTTAATTTTATCTAGATTTCATCATATTCAAAAAATAATCGTGAAATGATTATCCTATTTATACATCAATTACACCTTTAATACTAATCCTAATTGTTGGGATTGAGAAATTAAGTCAGTTACCATCATGGAGATGGTAATTCGTACATACGAATTAGTAAGATTTCAATTTTAATCAATTATTATAAAAATATTGTAAATAATATTATATCCATAAATACATATAAAAATATTACAAATAAAATATTATATATTAAAATATATTTATACATATTTTTAATGTGGTGTGTTTGTAAAAAGTTATTCTCATCATTTCGTGATGGCGGTAGTCCTCACTTACACAAACGATGTTATAATCATTCAACGAGTTAAAAGGTATGGATGTGAAATGACACGTTAATATTCCAGAATAATATTCGTATAATTTATTGTCAAGAACTGACCTGATCATGAGCATGAGCTTCAACTACCCCAAGCCCGTATCCATATGCCAGGGGGTGTTGACAAGCATCAAAGGCATAACTAAACTTGGGGAAGATATTGGCTAATGTTACAATACTCACACTCCAAAAAAACACCTCTTTGAAACAATATATAGATATGAAAAAAGAAAAAAAAAATCTTGTATACATCTATACCATGCTAGAGTATAGTAGATGTATCGAAAGTGAAATGGAAAAAACAAGCGCCCACCAAAAGAAAACTGTAAAAGCATCTAGCTTTCTCAGAAAAAGGGGCCACATACAAAATTAACATATAGAAATTACCTTATTCTAGATCTATTAAACACCTCGTTTGGTCTTTCCCACTAGGTTCCACCTACCTCGTGTGATCAACGGAATCCATCAAATGGAAAGTGTTTTACATAAGACACAACATATGCAGGTAAATCCCATTCATGTGTGAGTATAAGAATGGACAGTAGTCATCACAAAAACAAAAAAAAATAAAGGACTCTATTGAATTGTGATAGTCATCTAGACTTATCGTGAGCTATTCAAATCAAGAGAGAAACTCCAACTCAAACAATCTCTATCTATACATGACTTGTCAGCAATGTCCAAAGAAACCCTAACAAGAGTGTAAGGAAGAAATGTATCCCACAGATCAACCCAGAAAGAAGTTACCTCATTTCAGCATGGGGGACTCAACATGGGGAGTATATAAACTACATTTTTAATCATTTCCACCCATAGAAATAGAGTGATCACATCTGACCATGAGAATCTAAACATAGAAATACATGGAATACCCCACATGTCTTCGTCTCCCACAAAAAGTGAGTAACCAAAACTGAAGTAAGGGAACAAAATAAGGCATAATACTCAGTCCAAAAGGGGGTATGTCAACCCACGAATGTGACAACACCATAAGGCTCCCTTACACAAATAGATATATACATCTCAGACTCCATGTAAAATGAATTTCTGACCTCATACCTAGCAATACAATACTACATGTGGCTCTTAAGGTTAAAAAAAATGAGAAGAACAAACTCTATGATATTTTCATCCCATATGGAACCCATCCAAGATATAACCTCCATTGGGAACATCTTTACCATTATTAATGGTATTTCTGAGAGAACGTGCTCCATTAGGAACATCCTACTTGGGCCAGCTCAATTTTCCCCCACCAATGTTCTTTCAGTCAGTAACCTATGACTGAAATAAGGATATTAGGACCCCAGTAGGGAGGCCTTCTCCTCAACACTTCCCTTTAGGGGAGGGAGAACTACTCAAGACAATGAACCATGTGCATCCAAACTCTCCACTTCCCAATAGTCGAGGGAGTAAAACTCTTAATTAAACCATGGAACCTTTATCGCTCCTATATGTAGAAACTCATGACTCAATCTGTCTAGGGAGCATAAAATCCTAACTAGGAATCATTAATAAAGTGTAGAGGCCTTCTCCTCATTATTATACATAGTAGCCAATGAAAATCCAACTCCAATGGAGGACCCTCTCCTCACTGCAAATTAGAGAGGGGATTACAAATCCCTAGGTGAGGACATGCACCATAAAATGATAGGGGGGGGGAATATGTAGCTAAAGGACCCTCAACCTAGTATAAAAGAAGAGTACCAACACTTCCATCATGTTTATTATTGGGTTCAACAGATTTTTATCCTTCATAAATATGTATATGGTTACTCATGATTATGAGACATGATCCCCAATGTCTATAGTGAGTCGTCTATTTTGTCTTTACTTTATTTATCATCAGGTTCTGCATTTTTGTTTACTTTAGAATGAGGTATGATCTATAATGGTTGAATTCGAGGGGGGGGGGGGTTCAAGTATGGTTGGGAAAAAATTCACATTAGGATTACCATATTTATCTCTAATTGAATATTTTAAATGCTCCCATATCTATACCAATGTACTAAGCAAATTTCAAAAGGCATCTATTTATTTAGGTATTCATGCCCAATGACACATAGAAACTCACATTGGTCTAGAGTATAGATGCTCAGGAACATTTTATTTTTTAAGCATGAATTATTTCCTATAAAAATACTCTCTTTTATATTAATGGTATGATCATGTATCTATTCCAAATCCCAATACAAGACTTGTTACCCCAACAAAATTATCTAGTGATGAATCATTCTATGTGAAAAAGGGGATTCTATTGATGGGACCATATATATGTGTAACATCACAGGTAAATAAACAATAATACATTTTCATATTTATTAATATTTACGAATTAAATGTTAATTTTACTTTAATGGGGTTGCTATGTTCGATACTGTACCTGATACACAACAAAGTGTTTCATTGAAATCTTACGTTGCATACTGGTAATAAAATAATATTATTTTAAAAGGTAGTTAACACAGAGCTGTTGTATTGGAAGAAATGGATAGAAATAACTAAAATATGATTATATTTTTTTAAATGTTTGCACATTTATCCAATAAAGGATAAAGGCTTAAAATATGAAAAGAATTCAATTTTAGGCATATATACTCTAATTTTCACTAAAGGACCACTTATCGCCTTTTGATGGTGAACCTTCATTAAATATAGTTTTGGTCACTCTTATACATTATATTGGACCAAATAAAACTATTATTTTTAATTGGGACATCAAAATTTACTTTGTGTAAATTTTTGGTATTTTTCCGATAAAGTTCATTTTTAATGAATAGTGAAAATGTTGTATTTTAATTGAAACCCTCTTTTTAATCTAATTTATTTATATGATTAGATTATCTTTTGAATTGGTTTTAAAGATAAATTATAATATATTTTTACCATTTAATCCAATAGTGGTCGTTGGAATTAATTTCACTTTGAAATTGGACTTAAACTAATGTCAATCTTTTAATACTTATTGTTTAATAAAAACATGCTATTTACTCTGACAATGGGAATTAATAATTAAATTAACTAATGAAACATATAGGTTTTCAATATTTTAAAATAGACTTCATTTTTGAATTCGGAATATCAAATATATCTTAGGGTGTATTTTTGGTATTTTTCTGGAAACCTCAAATTTTGATGAATAGTGAAACCACAAAGTGGTACATAAAAAACAGATTTTTTGTTTAAATGAAACATTACCACTTCTGTGTTTTGAATTTCAAAAATCAGACATAAATGGTTTTCATTAAGAATTAAAATGTGGTTCAATGGGATTAAAATAATTTTTTTGGTGAATAGTAACTTTTATATTTATTAATCGTGATTAGAGGTAATTAGTGTAATTTAAGGTAAAAATAATGTTTTAATAATATTAAATGAATTTGACACATGTCCTACCCTTATTGGATGTGTCATTCCAGACCAAGACAATCCATGGGTCAACTAGGGGACCCCATGGAGCCACATTGGAAGGAAAATGACACTAATCTCTTTTTATTTAATGTTAAAGTAAAAATGTCACAAACATGAGTTGTTTTACTAAAAAAAATTTTAAGTGGGGTTATACAAGTCATATTTTTTACAATAAATATTCATTAAAAATATAGAAAGATTTCCTACATCATGATATTTTTTTAATAATTTGTAGACATTAAATAAATTAAATTATTTATGACATCATAATGATGAAGCGATTACCTCATTATTTAACGATTTAAATAAAATTAAGAGATAATGTAAAATATAAGACTTACACTTGTCAAAAACCTATTTTATGGGTATATTTCGTAACCTTATCACCATATCCTCGAATTAAATCAATTTGGGACCTTTTAAATCCGAAACTCTTTTTAAAATAAAGTAACATTTCTTTACTTTCCAAGAGTGCCCCTCCTCTCCTCTTATAAAAGGCCCCCACCTCTACCTCCATACCCACACCTCTCAAGCCTTTGGTTCGGCCAAACTCTTCTCATTTTCTCTCTCCACATCCCTCTCTTACTCCTAGAAGCCAGAATTTGGGCAGAAGGCTACCTAAGGAAGCCTTTGATCTCAAATCAAAGAGAGTTACCCGATTTGAAGGTAATGTTTTCAATTGTGTTCTTTTGTTTTATTTTGCTTCTCCAACCCCCTAGACTCTTTTTATTTACTTCTTTTGTAATAGAACCAGTATCCTAAATATACTAGGATGTTTTTATAAGAATTATTCGTGCTACACTTACACACACCTTCATATAATTGTTAAAGAACATACTGTTCCTGTGGATGGCGAATTTCTGCCTCACGAAACGATGATTGTTCAAAATTCATATTACACCTTCAAAGGTGGCCATTAATATGTCACTATATTTATATATAATATATTATATGTTTATGTTTTACTTAAGCTTATGTATTTTTCATTTATGGCATACCTTTATGGTTTCCATTATTGGTAAACACGATAATTTCATTTTAGGAAGTGCGGACTACCGCCCCCTCAAAGTGATTTGATTCGTTAACGCCATAAGTGGGACGTATAAAGGATGGATTTAATTATATTATATATGATAGTATAATGGAATTATAATATACCTTTTTATCATTATTATTTCACTCAATTAAAGTATGAGATATAAATGAAAGTAGCGTTCATGCGTACGTACGGCTTACCGTCTCCATGAACGGTGCATTTCATTTCTTATCCCCAAATGTAATGTACTATTATAAGTACATATATATAATGGATATATATGATGTATGTTACATCTAAATGATTAATATAATTCTGGAAATAAAATATACATATCTCTCATTTAGTTTTAATTCCATTAATATGACATAGAAATGAAAGTAGTGTTCATGCGTACGTATGGCTTACCGTCTCCATGAATGGTGCATTTCATTTCATACCTATAAATTATTATGTAATATTATAAATACATATATATTCTGGATATTTAACACCCCAAGCTTCCACGGTACGTTTCCCTTCGAATAATGCAATAGCGTGTGTTGTACGCAACCTCGAGCTCTAACACACACCACAACTAATTAATCTAGCCGTTGTGAATAGTAATACCTACTTTTTGAAATTTTATAAATTTTATTTATCAAAATGGACTTCATTTTTGGATTAGGAATATCGAAATTATCCTATGTTGAATTTGTGGTATTTTTCTGAGAACTTCTAATTTTTTATGAATAGTGAAAAATACTTAAAAACAACTTTTTTAATCAAAATAATTTATAGTGATAAATTATACTATTTAGTGGTTTTAAAGTATAATTAGAATATATTTTTACCATTTTATCCAATGGTGGTCATTAGAATTAATTTAACATTGAAAATAGACATAAACAATTGTCAATCTTTTGATATAAATTGTTTCTTAAAAACACGCTATTTGTTGTGACAGCAGGAATAAATTATAAAATTAATTAATGCAACTTATATGTTTGGAATTTTTTAAAATAGACATCATTTTTTAATTCAGAATATCAATTATAGCTTGGGGTAAAATTTTGGCATTGTTCTGAAAAACTTCAATTTTTGATGAATAGTGAAACCACTAAGTGGTAGTTAAATAACTGATTTTTCGTTTAAATGAAATATTACCACTTCTATGATTTTATTTTCAAAAATCCGACATACATGGTTCTCATTATGAAGTAAAATGTGGTTGAATGAGATTAAAATAATTTTTGGTGAATAGTAACTTTTTAGTTCTTAATCGCGATTAGAGGTAATTAGTGTAGTTTAAGGTAAAAATAATGTTTTAATAATACGAGATGAGATTGAAACATGTCCTACCCTCATTGGATGTGCCATGGACGACCAAGAAAATCCATGGGTCAACTTGGGGACCCCATGGAGCCACTTTAGTTGGAAAATGACATAAATACCTTTTATTTAATGTTAAAGTAAAAAAATGACAGAAACATGAAATGTTTTACTAAACAAATTTTATATGGGGTTATACAAGTCATATTTTTTACTATAAATAGTCATTGGAAAACTAAAAATATTTCCTACATAATAGTATTTTTTTTAGAATTTTTAGACATTAAATTAATAAAATTATTTATGACATCATGATGATGCAGCGATGACCTCATTATTTAACGATTTAAATAAAATGAGAAGATAATGAAAAATCCAAGGCTTACACTTGTCCAAATCCTATTGGATGAGGAGATTTAGAACCCTTATCACCTTATCCACTAATTTTATAAGTGTGGTACCTTTAGAATCCGAAAAGCATTGTATAATAATGTAACATTTCAATCTTTCCAAAAGAGCCCCTCCTCTCCTCTTATAAAAGGCCCCCACCTCTACCACCTTATTAACACTTTAAAGCCTTTTGGTTCGGAAAAACTCTGCTCAAATACTCTCCCATATTGTCTCCCTTCATCCTAGAAGCTTTACTTTAGTCAGAAATCCATCCTAAGGAGTCCTTTTGACCAAATCAAAAGGAAGAACCCGAAGAAGAGGTAACATTTTCATCACCCTCATTCAAGTTTCTTTCTTCTTCCACTCCCTCTTTGTTTATTATTTCAATTCTAAAATTATAACTCCAGTATCTTCTATATAATGTGATGTTATTATAAATATGGAAGAACCATATTCAGTATTCTACCCATCATTTGAATGACATGTCACCATACGTGCGTACGTACGGCTTACCGTCTCCACGTTGTGGTGTAATTGTTATTCAATATATTATTATTTAGATGGGTATAAAAATGATATGTAATTCATGTAAATAATAAATATAACACTACAATGATTCTGTATATATGATATACTATCCAATTATATATTATTTTAATATCAAAATAATGATATTGTCTCTTGTGTGTACGTACGGACTACCGTCTCCACGAACGCGATGAGATTCATTCTCCGTCGTATCCATTCAAGTATAATTATCATTTGATGATATAAAAATAATGTTTAAGGACATGATATCATTATGAATATGAATAAGATACAACCTATCCATGAAAACATGACTTACGAAAACGAGTAAGTTAACACCCGAAACAACGATAAATCTAAGATATTGTTAACAAAGCAATGTTAAAAGATCATATATGATATCATATGATTGTATATGATTCTTGTATAATTTAATAACAATTATTAAACCATTATACAGGAGGTTAACCAACCCCAACCAAGGAAAAGTACAAGATAAGGGTTTACTTCACAACCTCTTCATTATCCAAGGTTGTTTATACATAATTATCTAGTGGGACCTCGTTATCATCCACATCCATGTTTCTTAAAAATGTCTTTCAAAACATTTTTACTATTAAATGGAAAATGTGTTAAAGTCATTTATACCCTTATACATTTTTGAAAGGAATCTAACCATCGTTTTCCAAGCAATGTACTTTTTTACCTCTTTGACAAATTTAAGGTAAGAATGTTTTTTTAACTTATAAGGCGGGTGCGGCTATTTTCCGCCATTATAACTTCGTCGAAGCTTCCCTAACAAGCTTATAAGAATATCTTCAAAGTAAATGTATTATTTTATAATTATGGGAATTTTAAATGATTTCAAAAAGGAGAGATATTACTCTCAAATAGATTTTTTTTCATCCATGTCAACATCCTTTGATGGGTTTTAAGTTTAATTGAAATTGATTTATGATACAAAATGTCCATTGAACATTTTGTGAGATATTTGACTGTGGATGTGTTATTTTTATACCATCCATAGTTTATGGAGAAATTGTTGACATTTCGTATGCTAGTTTTAATACGAATATTTATGTTATGTTTAAACCTATTCATATGAGGAATGTATTGGACTTAATATGTGACGGGTGGAGCCCGCTATAGCTCCTCGATGCATCAGTAGGTCTCATGAGACAACTAAACGTGGAATTGGCCGAGGCCCTTTCCCAATTTGATTTATGGTTTTGGCCGAGGCCTTAATCATTTTAGACGTCTTGGCCGAGGCCTTGACAAAGTGTTTCAGAATGTCTGGCATTATACATTCCCTCATTATGAAAGTGGTTATTGATATTTCACGTGATTATTAGTCTAGTAGAATATCCATGTGAGTAAGTAATGGAATTATTTTATTTTACTTTTTCCATATTATGCTGAAGTTCAAGTTCAATAAGGTTTTTGTTTTAGTTATACATTGCCTTAAATGCTTATGTTTTCTTATGAAAGATTCCACTATATTGTTCTCCTTACGGAGCATTTGAGCTCACCCCTTTCAATGTTTTATTTTTTCCAGGATGTGAAGAAGTGTATTATGAATGACTTGCAAGAATAGTCAGTGAGGATATGAGTGTGTACTAGGGAGACCATGTTATTGTAGTTTTCATTTTTATGATGTAATGTAATGTTTATGAATGTATCTAGTGTTTCCAAGGCTAATAAACTAATATGTCTTTCGAGACTTGATCTTTTGTGATCATGCCAATGTTATGAAGTAATGCACTGACTCTGGGTAGCTGGGGTCGGGGCGTTACAGTTGGTATCAAAGGCAATTTAGTACTAACCTTGGAAGCTAGATTTAGATAAACTTTGATTATAGCACATATCCCGAAGATAGACTTTGAGGATTAGTATAGAAGAACTTCCTAGAATTTTGGTATTGTAGAGATGTTGTGAGTTTTCCGAGCAATACATCCATGTCTGGATATGAGCAGGTAGAGGAGGCTCTGGCACATATGTACCTAGGGGTAAAACCCGAAAACACAGCTTTGAGCTAGACTCGAACGGGAACTGGTGCATGACAACGGGCCTTGCTGCACTCTTGGTTACGACACTCCCAGGGGATATGATTTGGATAATTACCATTTTCTTTACAAACCACTATGAAGGGTTACGAGTATATACTTCCTCAAAGAAAACATTTTTATAATTTTGGATTATATCCATAATTAGTTCAATTTATGTTAAGTGTTTTACAAGTATGGAATTATGTATTTTGATTCATGAACTAATCTAGTTTATGCCATTATTTAGAAATGGCACCTAGTGGAAGGAATGGAAACCGTATCAATGCACGCACTCCGTGTAGGGATTGCCCTCCTACTCAAGATAATTATGGTGGAGCTAGTGATACAACTGGTGCTGATCAGCTTCTCAACGTACTGGGACAACTCACGCAGGTTATGAATAACAACCTTACTCGTATGGAGCACCCTAATCAGCAACGTGGAGGATCAATGCTAGACCGTTTCATGAGGCAACAACCACCAACCTTCAATGGGAGTACAAATCCTATAGTAGCTGAGCAATGGATAAATTCCTTAGAGAAAATATTCCATGCCTTGGGGAGTAGTGAAAGGGAGAATGTTGTCATGGCAGTTTACCGCCTCACTGGAGATGCCGATCAATGGTGGTCACTAATTCAAAACACAAAGGAAGATGATGAATTAACAAACATGGAATGGCAGGAGTTCAAAGAGCTGTTCTTAGAAAAATACTTTCCTCGAGGCCATCGAGCGGATATGGAAAGGCAATTTCTATGTCTGAGGCAGAAGGAGGATGAGAATGTCGCAAAGTATGAGGCTAACTTTACAAGGTTAGCAAGGTATGCTGCAGATTACATACATAACCCAAGAAGTAAGACTGATCGTTTCTTTGATGGGTTGAAACCATTTTTCCGTCGAGATTTAGTATCACAAACCTTCTCTTCATACGAAGGTATTGTCTCGTGCGCTATCAAGACAGAAAAGGAATTCTCTAAGTCTTATGACTTTAAATCAAAGCAAGATAAGAAGAGATCCGCTGAAAACTCTGGGAAAGGAAATAAGGAAACAAGGAAGAAGGGTAGAAATGAATTTCCACCCTGTGATAATTGCGATAGGAAGCACCCTGATGCCTGTCTAAAACGAAAAGGAGTATGTTACAAGTGTGGTGAAAAAGGCCACCAAGCTCATGAATGCAAGGGAAAGAAAGCGGTTGTCAACGTGGAATGCTATAATTGTAGAGAGAAGGAACATTATGCAAATGAATGTCCTAAGTGTCAGGGGAACTTACCTCAGAAGAGGCCAAGGGATCAGGGCCAGGCTTATGCTATCACTACTGCTGAGGTGGAAGCTCCGAAAGACGTGGTGGCAGGTAATTTAATGGTTTCCTCAATTTTAGCAAATGCATTATTTGATTCTAGATCATCGCATTGTTTCATATCTTCCCAGTTTTCTAAGAAAATTAGATATTTCCAATTTTATTTAACAAGGGAGTTGTCGGTCAAAACCCCTAAGGGAAGTATTGTTGCAACAAAGTTTTGTCGATTAGTTCCCATTAGAGCACCTAAATGTTCTTTACCTGCTGATCTCCTCGTCATACCCATGATTGAATTTGATATAATCCTCGGTATGGATTGGCTTTCGGACCATGATTCTAAAATTTATTGTAAGAGGAAAGAGGTTACGATTCTTGATGATGATGATAATGAACACCTTATCTTTAGAGCCGAATCGTCGCCACATAATTCTTATCTAGATCCACCCCCAGTAGCTCAACTAAATTCAATTATTGGGGAGGAAGAGAAGGAAATTACTGAGGGTGAGGAAAGGAATATTCAAATAGAGGATATACCTATTGTGAGAGAATATGTTGATGTGTTTCCGGAAGATTTACCCGGACATCCTCCAGAACGAGAAGTTGAGTTTTCCATTGATTTAATTCCTGGATCAAGGCCCATATCGAAGACCCCTTATAGAATGGCCACTGTGGAATTAGTTGAACGAAAGAAATAACTAGAGGAATTGAGTAATAAGGGATTTATTCTCCCTAGTGTTTCTCCTTGGGGAGCCCCTGTTCTTTTTGTTAAGAAGAAAGATGGATCTATGAGGTTGTGCATTGACTATAGGGAGATCAATGACATAACAATAAAGAACAAGTATCCTCTACCTCGCATTGATGATTTGTTTGACCAACTACATGGTGCTCAATACTTTTCAAAGATTGACCTTCGGTCGGATACCATCAGTTGTGTGTGAAGAAGGAAGACGTTCCAAAGACAGCATTTCGAACAAGGTACGGGCATTACCAGTTTACAGTAATGCCTTTTGGATTGACTAATGCACCCTCTGTTTTCATGGATCTAATGAATAGAGTTTTCAAGGAATATCTTGATGACTTTGTAGTGGTATTTATTGATGATATCTTGGTATACTACAAAAGCCACGAAGATCATGAAAATCACTTACGCATTATCCTGAAGACTCTTAGAAGACATGAATAATATGGGAAATTTAGCAAGTGTGAATTATGGTTTCATGAGATTTTTTATCTTGGCCATATTGTCTCTAAGGATGGAATTTCCGTTGATCCTTCTAAAACCAAGGCAATCCATGAATGGCCAGCACCGACAATTATAACTGAGGTACGCAGTTTTATTGGTTTAGCAGGTTATTATCGACGTTTCGTCCAGAATTTTGCCAGATTGGCTAACCCATTGACAAAGCTCACACATAAAGGGACTAAATTTGTCTGGAAAAAATAGTGTGAAGAATGTTTTGAAGAACTAAAGAGAAGATTAGTCAATGCCCCTGTATAGACTCTACCATCGGGGAATGATGGGTTTGTTATTTATAGTGATGCATTGAAGAAAGGACTTGGTTGTGTCCTAATGCAGAATGATAAGGTCATTGCGTATGCATCACGACAGCTAAAAATTCCTGAGCAAAAATATACTAATCATGATCTTGAGTTAGCAGCTGTGATCTTTGCTTTAAATATATGGAGACATTACCTCTATGGTGAAAAATGTTAGATTTATACCGATCAAAAGAGTTTGAAGTATATTTTCACACAAAAAGAACTCAACATGAGGCAAATGCGATGGCTTG
Source organism: Viscum album (assembly GCA_963277665.1). NCBI lineage: Eukaryota > Viridiplantae > Streptophyta > Magnoliopsida > Santalales > Viscaceae > Viscum > Viscum album. The sequence continues at coordinate 792,091,314 of OY728126.1, read as the reverse complement.
AACTACTCAAGGATTATGATTTCACGATACATTACCACACGGGGAAGGCAAACAAGGTGGCAGATGCTTTGAGTAGAAAAGACCATGGAGTTTTGAATGTGATAAAAATTGAAAGGGATCCAATTTTCTTGGATCTAGTGAAGATGGACATGGGAATAACTAGGGAAGGTGAAACATCAATGCTTTTTCAAATGGTTGCCAAAACATCATTACTAGAAAGGATTAAGATTTCTCAGACCAATGATGATGAATTTCAGAAGAAGATTAAAGATGTGAATGATGGAAGATTGAGGGACTTTGTTTATAAGGATGGAATTTTGAAATTCAGGAAGATACTTTGTGTTCCCGATATATCTGATCTAAAAAGGGAATTGATGGATGATGCTCATAGTTCCAATTTCTCTATACACCCTGGGAGAAACAAAATGTATAGAGATTTGAAGGATCATTTTTGGTGGGACAATATGAAGAGGGAGATTGCTGATTTTTTGTCGAGGTGTATGGTTTGTCAACAAGTGAAAGCCGGAAGGCAACATCCTAGTGGAGTATTTCAACCTCTTCCCATACCTTAGTGGAAATGGGATAATATTACGATGGACTTCATCATGGGACTACCAAATACTCCTAGAAGGAATGATGCAATATGGGTCATTGTTGATCGTCTTACTAAGTCAGCACATTTTCTGGCTATACGGGAGGATCTACCACTTGAACGTCTAGCAAGATTATATATTAATGAAGTTGTAAGACTTCATGGAGTACCCCTTTCGATTGTTTCTGATCGTGATCCTCGTTTTACTTCAAGATTCTGGAAAAGTCTTCAAAAGGACTTGGATACTGAACTTTGTTTGAGCACTGCCTATCACCCTCAAACAGATGGACAATCAGAACGGACTATTCAAACCATAGAAGACATGTTGAGATCATGCTCTCTTGACTTTCAGGGTATGTGGGATCAATACTTACCACTGGTAGAATTTTCCTATAACAATAGCTTCCATTCAAGCATTCAGATGGCACCTTATGATGCGTTATACGGAAAGAGATGTCGTACACCAACCTGTTGGGATGATGTTGGTGAAAGAAAACTTGTGGGACCAGAACTGGTGGAAGAAACAATGGAAAAGGTGAAGGTAATCCAAAACCACATCAAATCAGCTCAAAGTAGGCAGAAGAGCTATGCCGATAACAGAAGAAAGGTTTTGGAATTTCAGGTGGGAGATCATGTTTTCCTAAAGGTATCTCCATGGAAGGGAGTTATACGTTTTGGTAAGAAGGGTATGTTGAGTCCCAGGTACATCAGACCTTTCGAAATTCTAGATCGTATTGGGGCTGTAGCTTATCGTTTGGCGATGCCGCCAAATCTCTCCAAAGTTCACGATGTTTTCCACATATCGCTATTGAGAAAATACATGCCCGACCCAACACATGTACTTACCTATGAGGAATTCGAACTGGAACCCGATCTATCTTATTGCGAAGAACCCATCAGAATTCTTGATGTGAGGGAGCAGGTGTTGAGAAACCGGACGACTCGTCTGGTAAAGGTTTTGTGCAGAAATCATAAAATGGAAGATGCAACGTGGGAACCTTAGGAACTTATGATGAAGAACCACCCGAGTCTTTTTATGCATTAATACCCTAGAAATTGCGAGGATGCAATTATGTAACGCCCCAAGCTTCCACGGTACGTTTCCTTTCGAATAATGCAATAGCATGTGTTGTACGCAACCTCGAGCTCTAACACACACCACAACTAATTAAACTAGCCGTTGTGAATAGTAATACCTACTTTTTGAAATTTTATAAATTTTATTTATCAAAATGGACTTCATTTTTGGATTCGGAATATCAAAATTAGCCTATGTTGAATTTTTGGTATTTTTCTGAGAACTTCTAATTTTTTATGAATAGTAAAAAATACTTAAAAACAACTTTTTTAATCAAAAAAATTTATAGTGATAAATTAAACTATTTAGTGGTTTTAAAGTATAATTAGAATATATTTTTACCATTTTATCCAATGGTGTTCATTATAATTAATTTAACATTGAAAATGGACATAAACAATTTCCAATCTTTTGATATAAATTGTTTCTTAAAAACACGCTATTTGTTGTGACAACGGGAATTAATTATAAAATTAATTAATGCAAATTATATGTTTGGAATTTTGTAAAATAGACATCATTTTTGAATTCGGAATATCAATTATATCTTAGGGGGAAATTTTGGCATTGTTCTGAAAAAACTTCAATTTTTGATGAATAGTGAAACCACTAAGTGGTAGTTAAATAACTGATTTTTCGTTTAAATGAAATATTACCACTTCTATGATTTGATTTTCAAAAATCCTACATACATGGTTGTCATTAAGAAGTAAAATGTGGTTGAATGAGGTTAAAATAATTTTTGGTGAATAGTAACTTTTAAGTTCTTAATCGCGATTAGAGGTAATTAGTGTAGTTTAAGGTAAAAATAATGTTTTAATAATTTGAGATGAGCATGAAACATGTCCTACCCTCATTGGATGTGCCATGGACGACCAAGAAAATCCATGGGTCAACTTGGGGACCCCATGGAGCCACTTTAGTTGGAAAATGACATAAATACCTTTTATTTAATGTTAAAGTAAAAAATGACACAAAAATGAAATGTTTTACTAGAACAATTTTTATATGGGGTTATACAAGTCATATTTTTGACTATAAATAGTCATTGGAAATCTAAAGATCTTTCCTACATCATAGTAGTTTTTTTAGAATTTTTAGACATTATTTAAATTAAATTATTTATGACATCATGATGATGCAGCGATGAACTCAATATTTAACGATTTAAATAAAATGAGAAGATAATGCAAAATCCAAGGCTTACACTTGTCCAAAGCCTATTGTATGAGGATAGTTCGAACCCTTATCACCTTAGCCACGAATTTTATAAGTGTGAGACCTTTAGAATCCGAAAAGCATTGTATAATAATGTAACATTTCAATCTTTCCAAAAGAGCCCCTCCTCTCCTCTTATAAAAGGCCCCCACCTCTACCACTTTATTCACACTTTCAGGCCTTTTGGCTAGGCCAAACTCTACCCAAATACTCTCCCAACTTCTCTCCCTTCATCCTAAAAGCTTTACTTTAGTCAGAAAGCCATCCTAAGGAGTCCTTTTGATCAAATCAAAAGGAAGAACCCGAAGAAGAGGTAACATTTTCATCACCCTCTTTCAAGTTTATTTCTTCTTCCACTCCCTCTTTGTTTATTATTTCAATTCTAAAATTATAACTACTGTATATCATATATACTATGATGTTATTATAAATATGGAACAACCATATTCAGTATTCTACCCATCATTTGAATGACATGTCACCATACGTGCGTACGTACGGCTTACCGTCTCCACGTCGTGGTGTAATTGTTATTCAATATATTATTATTTAGATGGGTATAATAATGATGTTTAATTCATGTAAATAATAAATATAACATGATAATGATTCTTTATATATGATATACTATCCAATTATATATTATTTTAATATCAAAATAATGATATTGTCGCTCGTGCGTACGTACGGACTACCCTCTCCACGAACGCGATGAGATTAATTCTCCGTCGTATCCATTCAAGTATAATTATCATTTGATGATCTAAAAATAATGTTTAAGGACATGATATCATTCTGGATATGAATAAGATACAACCTATCCGTGAAAACACAACTTATGAAAACGAGTAAGTTAACACCCGAAACAACGATAAATCTAAGATATTGTTAACAAAGCAATGTTAAAAGATCATATATGATATCATATGAATGTATATGATTCATGTATAATTTAATAAAACTTATTTCACCATTATACAGGAGGTTAACCTACCCCAACCAAGGAAAAGTACAAGGTAAGGGTTTACTTCACAACCTCTTCATTATCCAAGGTTGTTTATACATAATTATCTACTGGGACCTCGTTATCATCCACATCCATGTTTCTTAAAAATTTATTTCAAATATTTTTTACTATTAAATGGAAAATGTGTTAAAGTCATTTATACCCTTATACATTTTTGAAAGGAATCTTACTGTCGTTTTCCAAACAATGTACTTTTTGACCTCTTTGAAAAATTTAAGGTAAGAATGTTTTTTTAACTTATACGGCGGGTGCGGCTATTTTCCGCCATTATAACTTCGTCGAAGCTTCCCTAACAAGATTATAAGAATATCTTCAAAGTAAATGTATTATTTTATAATTATGAGACTTTTAAATGATTTCAAAAAGGAGAGATATTACTCTCAAATAGCTTTGTTTTAATCCATGTCAACATCCTTTGATGGGTTTTAAGTTTAATTGAAATTGATTTATGATACAAAACGTCCATTGAACATTTTGTGAGATATTTGACTGTGGATGTGTTATTTTTATACCATCCAAAGTTTATGGAGAAATTGTTGACATTTCGTATGCTAGTTTTAATAAGAATATTTATGTTATGTTTAAACCTATTCATATGAGGAATGTATTGGACTTAATATGTGACGGGTGGAGCCCGCTAAAGCTCCTCAATGCATCGGTAGGTCTCATGAGACAACTAGACGTGGAATTGGCCGAGGCACTTTCCCAATTTGATTTATGATTTTGGCCTAGGCCTTAATTATTTTATACGTCTTGTCCGAGGCCTTGACAAAGTGTTTCAGAATGTCTGGCATTATAAATTCCCTCATTATGAAAGTGGTTATTGATATTACACGTGATTATTCGTCTAGTAGAATATCTATGTGAGTAAGTAATGGCATTATTTTTTTTTCTTTTGCCATATTATGCTGAAGTTCATGTTCAATAAGGCTTTTGTTTTAGTTATACATTGCCTTAAATGCTTATGTTTTCTTATGAAAGATTCCGCTATATTGTTATCCTTACGGAGCATTTGAGCTCACCCCTTTCAATGTTTTATTTTTCCCAGGATGTGAAGAAGTGTATTATGACTGACTTGCAAGAATAGTCAGTGAGGATATGAGTGTAGACTAGGGAGACCATGTTATTGTAGTTTTCATTTTTATGATGTAATGTAATGTTTATGAATGTATCTAGTGTTTCCAAGGCTACTAAACTAATCGGTCTTTCGAGACTTGATCTTTTGTGATCATGTCAATGTTATGAAGTAATGCACCGACTCTGGGTAGCTGGGGTCGGGGCGTTACAAGATATATATGATATATATGATATCCAAATCATGAATATTATTCTGGATATAATGAACCTTTGACCACACGAACAACATGTAATTGTAAGAAGTCCACTTTCGACTTAAGAACCAAATATCTACAAAACAAACATTATTAACTTAAATGATTATATAATGTCTCAATAATTGATATAAAAGTAATAATGAACTTGAAAAGGGTTCTTATGAATATATAAATTAACTCAAGTTTATTATTCAGGACGTTAAAGAACGATCGAGTCAAGTCGGACCCAAGGTAAGGGACTTCATCTCAATGTCCATTCATTGAGGAATGTTTCATTTTATACACAACTTTATTTTATACGGTGTATAAACCCCTTTTAATTTTAATTTTATACAAAAGGAATCTTTTTCTATGAAGCATTTTACTAAACTACAAAAAGGAATGTTTCTTTTAATGTACGCGGTGACAACGACCTTTTCCGCCGCCGCGAGTACTATTTGGTATTTGGCTTCCTCAACAAGCTGTAATGTTTTTTAAAATGAAATAAAAACCATATAATGTTTTATGTATTTTGTTATTGAAAATGGTTTTTATGATGGATTTGTTATGTCAATATTTTTAAGTGATATATTGTGATCAAAGTGTGGAAATGTTTTATTTCCATTATATTTTTTTATGTCTTACGATTTTACAATGGTACTTGGACATTTGATGGGTGGTTACGTGATAAACCATATGACGGGTGGTGTCGTGAATACCAGGACAGGTGGTTACATTATAACCTAAAATTCATTGGGTATGGAAGTCGGTCGTATGGCTATTCTATTAAGTGATATGTGTAGAAGTCGATCGTATGGTTATTCCATTTAAGTATGTTTATGTCCCAAGATACCTTTATAAGTTATGTGATCTTTATATGGGTTTTATAGTAATATTTTGGTTACAAAAGAGTAAGTAATGATATTTTATTCAGTGAAGAGTTTTTACTTATTCATAAAGGTGAAAAGTATTACTTTGATAAAGTATTCATGATTTACTTGTTGTTTTGATAAACTAACAGTTTTCATTATTTGTGTATCCCTTCTGAGATTTTTATGCTCACCCACAGTTTTTTTGAAATGTTTTTCACAAAACTCAATGTGGAATAAGGTCAAGGATGGGATCAAGGGAAAGTTATGCTATATAAAACATGGAACTAGACATGTTTTTTAAGAGTTTTTATTATATGGAAACTTAATAGAAGTGTCTACTTTGTAATCTTTTGAGATGTAATAGTTATGTCCTAATTCTCTAAAAATATAAACCTAAAAAGAACCTCAATGTGAATTATTCATTTAATTCAATATTAAGTAAGGTTTAAGGCCGGGGACTTATAGTTGGTATCAGAGGTCGATTTAGACAACTTTCGGAGTTAGAAAAGTGTTAAATTATAAGTTAATTTATGGTATGATTGAAATGATATAGCATTTAATAATTACCATGTTGCTTCGCCTAAGATATTTCTATTTCAGGAATGTTTTTTCATAGAGGAAATAGAACAGATTATCTGGGAAGGCATACAGAGGGAAATGACCTTCCAAATTAGTATCCTGAGATGGCCAGAATCAAAACTAAACAGTTTGATGCAGTGATGGCTCAATTCACTCAGGTGAAAAATGTTGGTTGTGTTTATTGATGATATTTTGGTATTTTATAAAAGTAAAGAGGAGCATGAATTTCATTTAAGGGTTATCTTGAAAACCTTAAAATAAAAGAAATTGTATCGAAAATTCAGCAAGTGTGGGTTTTGGTTACAACAAATTTCATTCCTTGGTCACATTGTTTCAAAAAATGGCATAACTGTTGATACTGATAAGACAAAAGTTGTTGATGAATGTCCAAGACCCACAAATGTAACCGAGATCCGTATTTTTCTAGGGTTGGAAGGTTACTACGGAAGGTTTGTTGAAATTTTTTCACGATTATGTAGTCCAATGACTAAGCTAACTCGGGAGGGTGTTAAGTTTATCTGGAGAAAAGAATGTGATGATTGTTTTCAGGAGTTGAAAAGAAGAATGGTGAATGCTCTAGTTTTTCTACTACCTTCTAGGATTGGGGAGTTTGTTATCTGCAGTGATGATTCATTAAAAGAACTTGGTTGTGTCCTTATGCAGAATGATCAAGTAATTGCATATGTTTCACGTTAGTTGAAAACTCATGAGGTAAATTAAACTACACATGACATGGAATTAGCTGCTTTTGTTTTTCCTCTAAAAATTTGGAGGCATCATTTGTACGGAGTAACGTGTGAAATATATACTGATCACAACAGTTTAAAGTATATATTCACTCAGAAAGAATTGAACATGAGAGAGAGGTGATGGCTAGAATTAATCAAGGATTATGATTGTACAATTCATTACCATCTGAGAAAAGAAAATAAAGTGGCCGATGCTTTGACTCGAAAAAGTATTAGTGAGATCATCCCTATCAGACAGAATTAAGAAAGCATAGAAGCAAGACAGTGAGTTGCATAAAAAGGTAGCGCTGGTTTAGAAGGGTATGTTTCTTGAATTCAACATTGATAATGATTGTGTTTTGAGGTTTCAGAAGAGATTGTGTGTGCTTTGTGATTCACAGTTGAAAGGTGAGTTGTTATGTGAGGGTCATAGTTCCCCATTTTCAGTTCATCCTGGCAGTACTAAGATGTAAAGAGATCTGCGGGAGTATTACTGGTGGGATTGAATGAAAAGAGATATGGCTTATTTTACTGTGAATTGTTTGAATTGTCAACATGTTAAAGTAGAGTGCAAGTTACCGAAAGGGATGCTTCAACCATTACCAGTGCCTGAGTGGAAATGGGAAAATATATGTGTGGACTTTGTTGTGGGATTGCCGAAGACACCTTGAGGTAATAATGCAATCTGGGTTATTGTTGATCGCTTGACTAAATCTGCTCATTTTTTTCCATACGATATAATTTTTCTCTAGATCAACTTTCCCGTTTGTATCTTAAATAGATAGTTAGGTTACATGGAGTTCCTCACTCCATTGTATCTGACCATGATCGGAGGTTCACTTATAACTTTTGGAAAGGCCTTCAAAAGTCGTTGGGTACTGAATTAAATTTTAGTGCAGCTTTTCATCCGCAATCAGATGGGCAGTCAGAACGAATAATTCAGACCTTGGAGGATATGCTATGAGCTTGTTCTATGGATTATCAGGTAAGTTGGGACCAACATATTTTTTTTGTTGAGTTTTCATATAATAACAGTTTTCATTCTAGTATACAGATGGAACTGTTTGAGGCATTATATGGGAAGTAGTGTCGAACTCCAGCTTTCTGGGATGAAGTGGGTGAAAGGAAGTTGATGGGACCAGAATTGATAGAAGAGTTGGCAGAAAAAGTTCAGTTGATTCAGAAACACATGAGAACAGCTCAGAGCAGGCAGAAACGTTATGCGGATAACCGGAGGAAGGATCTATCTTTCGAGGTAGGTGATCATGTTTTTCTCAGGGTTTCTCCATGGAAAAGTGTAATGCAATTTGGTAAGAAAGGAATGTTGAGTCCAAGGGTCATTGGACCAAATTAAATTCTGGTGAGAGTTGGATCAGTTGCATACAGAGTGGCATTACCTTCGAGTTTATCTCAGGTACACAATTTTTTTCATGCTTCGATGTTGAGAAATTATATGCCAGATTCATCTCATGTTTTGAGCCGAGAGGTAGTTCAGTTGGAAGAGAATCTCTCTTATGAAGAACAACTAGTCCAGATTCTTGACCGAAGAGAGAATGTGTTGCGAAATAAGGTAATTCACCAGGTAAAGGTTTTGTGAAAAAACCATATGGTTGAAGAGGCAACATGGGAATCTGAAAATACTATGAGGGATAAATACCCCCACTTATTTTGATAAGTGAATAAAATTGCGAGGATGTAATTCCCAAAAGGGGGGAAAGATGTAACATCCTAGGTAAATAAAGAATAATACATTTTCATATTTATTAATATTTACGAATTAAATATTAATTTCACTTTAATGGGGTTGCTACGTTCGATTGCGTACGCGATACGCAATAGAGTTTCATTGAAATCTTACGTTTCACACTAGTAATAAAATAATATTATTTTAAATGGTAGTTAACACAGAGCCGTTGTATTGGCGGGAATGGATAGAAATAACTAAAATATGATTATATATGTTTTTTAAATGTTTTTAAATTTATCCAATAATGGATAAAGGCTTAAAATATGAAAGGAAATCAATTTTAGGCATATGTACTCTAATTTTCACTAAAGGTCCACTTATCTCCTTTTGATGGAGAACCACCATTAAATATAGTTTTGGTCACTCTTATACATTATATTGGATCAAATAAAACTATTCTTTAGAATCGGGACATCAAAATTTACTTTGTGTAAATTTTTGGTATTTTTCCGATAAAGTTCATTTTTTAATGACTAGTGGAAAATGTTGTATTTTAATTCAAAACCTCTTTTTAATCTAATTTATTTATATGATTAGATTGTCTTTTGAATTGGTTTTAAAGTTAAATTAGAATATATTTTTACCATTTAATCCAATAGTGGTCATTGGAATTAATTTCACATTGAAATTGGACTTAAACTAGTGTCAATCTTTTGATACTTATTGTTTCATAAAAACACGCTATTTGCTCTGACAACGGAAATTAATAATTAAATTAATTAATGCAACATATATGTTTTTAATTTTGTAAAATAGACTTCGTTTTTGAATTTGGAATATCAAATATAGCTTAGGGTGAATTTTTGGTATTTTTCTGAAAAACTTCAATTTTTGATGAATAGTGAAGCCACTAAGTGGTACTTAAAAAACGGATTTTTCATTTAAATGAATCTTTACCACTTTTGTGTTATGAATTTCAGAAATCCGACATACATGGTTGTCATTAATATGTCAAATGTGGTTCAATGGGATTAAAATAATTATTTGGTGAATAGTAACTTTAATGTTTATTAATCGTGATTAGAGGTAATTAGTGTAATTTAATGTAAAAATAATGTTTTAATAATAATAAATAAACTTGACACATGTCCTACCCTTATTGCATGAGTAATGCCCGACCATGAAAATCCATGGGTCAACATGGGGACCCCATGGAGGCACTTTGGAAGGAAAATGGCATTAATATCTTTTTATTTAATGTTAAAGTAAAAATGTCACAAACATGAGTTATTTTACTAAAACAATTTTTAAGTGGGGTTATACAAGTAATATTATTTACTATAAATATTCATTATAAATATAAAACGATTTCCTACATCATGATATTTTTTAATAATTTTTAGAAATTAAATATATTAAATTATTTATGACATCATTATGATGCGGCGATTACCTCATTATGTAACGTTTTAAATAAAATGAAAAGATAATGTAAAATCTAATACTTACACTTGTCAAAAACCTATTGGATGGGTATATTTCGAACCCTTATCACCTTATCCTCTAATTATATCAATGTGGGACCTTTTAAATCCGAACCTCTTTTTAAAATAAAGTAACATTTCTTTACTTTCCAAGAGTGCCCCTCCTCTCCTCTTATAAAAGGCCCCCAGCTCTACCTCCTTACCCACACCTCTCAAGCATTTCGTACGGCCAAGCTCTGCTCTTTTTGTCTATAAAAATACCTCTCTTACTCCTAGAAGCCTCACTTTGGGCAGATGTCTTCCCAAGGATGCCTTTGATCTCAAATCAAAGAGAGTTACATGATTTTAACGTAATGTTTTCACTTGTGTTATTTTGTTTTATTTTGCTTCACCACCCCCCTAAACTCTTTTTATTCTTTTCTTTTGTAACAAAACAAGTATAATAAATATTCTAGGATGTTTTTATAATAAGGATTCGAGCTACAATTACACACACCTTCATCTAATGGCTAAAAAACATACTGTTTCTGTGGATGGGGAATTTCTGCCTCATGAAATGATGATTGTTCAACACTCATATAACACCTTCAAAGGTGGCCATTAAGATGTCACTGTATTTATATATGATATATAATATGTTTATGTTTTACTTAAGCTTCTGTATTTTTCATTTATGGTATACCTTTATGGTTTCTATTGTGGGTAAACACGATAATTTCATTTTAGGAAGTGCGGACAACCACCCCCTCAAAGTGATTTGATTCGTTAATGCCATATGTGGGAAGTATAAAGGATAGATTTAATGATATTATATTTGATAATATACTGGAATTATAATATAACTTTTTATAATTATTATTTCACTCAATTAAAGTATGAGATAGAAATGAAAGTAGCGTTCGTGCGTACGTACGACTTACTGTCTCCATGAACGGTGCAGTTCATTTCTTATCCCCAAATGTAATGTAGTATTATAAGTACATATATATAATTGATATATATGATGTATGTTACATCTTAATGATTAATATAATTCTGGAATTAAAATATAAATATCTCTCATTTAGTTTTCATTCCATTAATATGACATAGAAATGAAGGTAGCGTTCATGCATACGTACGGCTTACCGTCTCCATGAACGGTGAATTTCATTTCTTACATCTAAATGATTGTGTAATATTATAAATACATGTATATTATGGATATATATGATATATATGATATCCAAATCATGAATATCATTCTGGATATAATGAACCTTTGACCACACGAACAACATGTAATTGTAAGAAGTCCACTTTCGACTTAAGAACCAAATATCGACAAAACAAACATTATTAACATAAATGATTATATACTGTTTAAATAAGTGATATAAAAGGAATAATGAAGTTGAAAAAGGTTCTTAATAAAATAGAAATTAACTCAAATTTTTTATTCAGGACGTTAAAGAACGATCGAGTCAAGTTGGACCCGAGGTAAGGGACTTCGTCTCAATATCCATTCATTGAGGAATGTTTTGTTTTATACGCAAAATTCTTTTATACGGTGTATAAACCCCTTTGACTTTTAATTTTAAACAAAAGAAATCTTTTTCTTTGAAGCGTTTTACTAAACTACAAAAAGGAATGTTTCTTTTAACGTACACGGGGACAACGAACTTTTCCAGCACCGCGAGTGTTATTTGGTCTTTGGCTTCCTCAACAAGCCGTAATGTTTTTTAAAATGAAATAAATACCATATAATGTTTTATGTATTTTGTTATTGAAAAGGGTTTTTATAATGGAATTGTTTTGTCAATATATTTAAGTGATATATTGTGATCAAAGTGTGGAAATGTTTTCTTTCCATTATATTTTTTTATGTCTTATGATTTTACAATGGTACTTGGACATTTGACGGGTAGTTATGTGATAAACCATATGACGGGTGGTGTCGTGAATACCAGGATAGGTGGTTACATTATAACCTCCAATTCATTGGGTATGGAAGTCGGTAGTATGGATATTCCATTAAGTGATATGTGTGGACGTCGACCGTATGGTTATTCCATTTAAGTATGTTTATGTCCCAAGTTACCTTTAAATGTTATGTGAACATTATATGGGTTTTATGGTAATATTTTGGTTACAAAAGGGTAAGTAATGATCTTTTATTCAGTGAAGAGTTTTTACTTCTTCATAAAGGTGAAAAGTATTACTTTGATAAACTATTCATGGTTTACTTGTTGTTTTGATAAACTAACAGTTTTCATTCTTTGTGTATCCATTATGAGCTTTTTATGCTCACCCCAAGTTTTTTTGAATTTGTTTTCACAAAACCTAATGTGGAATAGGGACAAGGATGGGATCAAGGGAAGGTCATGCTATATATAACATGGAACTAGACATGTTTTTTTAAGAGTTTTTATTCTATGGAAACTTAGTAGAACTGTCTACTTTGTAATCTTTTGAGATGTAATAGTTATTTACTAATTCTCCAAAACTCTAAACCTGAAAAGATCCTCAACGTGAATTATTCATTTAATTCAATATTAGGTAAGGTTTAAGTCCAGGGCCTTATAGTTGGTATCATAGGTCTATTTAGGCAACTTTAGGAGTTAGGAAATTGTTAAATTATAAGTTAATTTATGGTATGATTGAAATGATATAGCATTTAAAGATTACCATGTTGGTTCGCCTAAGATATTTCTGTGTTACGAATGGTTTTTCATAGATGAAATAGAACAGATTATCTGGGAAGGCATACGGAGGGAAATGACCTTTCAAATCAGTATCCTGAGATGGCCAGAATCAGAACTAAACAGTTTGTTGCAGTGATGGATCAATTGACTCATGTGAAAAATGTTGGTTGTGTTTATTGATGATATTTTGGTATTTTATAAAAGTAAATAGGAGGATGAATTTCATTTAAGGGCTATCTTGAAAACCTTAAAAGAAAAGAAATTGTATGGAAAATTCAGCAAGTGAGAGTTTTGGTTACAACAAATTTCTTTCCATGATCACATTGTTTCAAAAAATGGAATAACTGTTGATCCTGCTAAGACAAAAGTTGTTGAAGAATGTCCAAGACCCAAAAATGTAACCGATATCCGTAGTTTTCTAGGAATGGAAGGTTACTACCGAAGGATTGTTGAAATTTTTTCACGATTATGTAGTCCAATGACTAAGACAACTCGGAAGGGTGTTAAGTTTATCTGGATAAAAGAATGTGATGATTGTTTTTAGGAGTTGAAAAGAAGAATGGTGAATGCTCCAGTTTTGGAACTACCTTCTAGGATTGGGGAGTTTGTTATCTACAGTGATGCTTCATTAAACCGACTTGGTTGTGTCCTTATTTAGAATGATCAGGTAATTTCATATGCTTCACGTCAGTTGAAAACTCATAAGTTAAATTACACTACACATGACTTGGAATTAGCTGCTTTTGTTTTTTCTATAAAAATTTGGAGGCATCATTTGTATGGAGTAATGTTTGAAATATATACTGATCACAATAGTTTAAAGTATATATTCACTAAGAAATAATTGAACATGAGACATAGGAGATGGCTGTAATTAATCGAGGATTATGATTGTACAATTCATTACCATTCGAGAAAAGAAAATAAAGTGGCCGATGCATTGAGTCGAAAAAGTATTAGTGAGATCATCCCTATCAGACAGAATTAAGAAAGCATAGAAGCAAGACAAGGAGTTGCAGAAAAAGGTAGAACTGGTTTAGAAGGGTAAGTTTCTTGAATTCAACATTGATAATGATTGTATTTTGAGGTTTCTGAAGAGATTGTGTGTGCTTTGTGATTCATAGTTGAAAGGTGAGTTGTCATGTGAGGGTCATAGTTCCCCGTTTTCAGTTCATCCTGGAAGTACTAAGATGTACAAAGATCTACGGGAATATTACTGGTGGGATGGAATGAAAAGAGATATTGCTGATTTTACTGTAAAGTGTTTAACTTGTCAACAGACTAAAGTAGAGTGACAATTACTGAAAGGGATGCTTCAACCATTACCAGTGCCTGAGTGGAAATTGGAAAATATATGCGTGGACTTTGTTGTGGGATTACCGAAGACACCTCGAGGTAATAATTCAATCTGGGTTATTGTTGATCGTTTGGCTAAATCTGCTCATTTTTTGCCATACAAGATACTTTTTCCCTAGATCAACTTTCCCATTTGTATCCTAAAGAGATAGTTAGGTTACATGGAGTTCCTCACTCCATTGAATCTGACCGTGATCCGAGGTTCACTTATAACTTTTAGAAAGGCCTTCAAAAGTCATTGGGTACTGAATTAAATTTTAGTGCAGCTTTTCATCCGCAATCAGATGGGCAGTCAGAACGAACAATTCAGACCCTGGAGGATATGCTATGAGTTTGTTCTATGGATTATCAGGGAAGATGGGACCAACATATTTCTTTGGTTGAGTTTTCATATAATAACAGTTTTCATTCTAGTATACAGATGGAACCGTTTGAGGCATTATATGGGAAGCAGTTTCGAACTCCAGCTTTCTGGGATGAAGTGGGTGAAAGGTAGTTGATGGGACCAGAATTGATAGAAGAGCTGACATAAAAAGTTCAGTTGATTCAGAAACACATGAGAACAGCTCAGAGTAGGCAGAAACGTTATGCTAATAACCGGAGGAAAGATCTATCTTTCGAGGTAGGTGATCATGTTTTTATCAAGGTTTCTCCATGGAAAAGTGTGATGCAATTTGGTAAGAAAGGAAAGCTGAGTCCAAGGTTTATTGGACCATATCAAATTCTGGGGAGAGTTGGATCAGTTGAATACAGAGTGGCATTACCTTCGAGTTTATCTTAGGTACACAATGATTTTCATGTTTCGATGTTAAGAAATTATATGCCAGATTCATCTCATGTTTTGAGCCCAGAGGTAGTTCAGTTGGAAGAGAATCTCTCTTATGAAGAACAACCAGTCCAGATTCTTGACCGAAGAGAGCAAGTGTTGCGAAATAAGGTAATTCACCAGGTAATGGTTTTGTGGAAAAACCATATGGTTGAAGAGGCAACGTGGTAATCTGAAAATGCTATGAGGGATAAATACCCCCAATTATTTTGATATGCGAATAAAATTGCGAGGACGCCATTCTCAAAAGGGGGAAGGATGTAATATCCAAGGTAAATAAAGAAAAATACATTTTCATATTTATTAATATTTACAAATTAAATTTTAATTTTACTTTAAAGGGGTTTCTACGTTCGATATCTTACCCGATACGCAACAAAGAGTTTCATTTAAATCTTACATTGCACACTAGTAATAAAATAATATTATTTTAAATGGTAGTTAACACAGAGTCGTTGTATTGGCAGGAATGGATAGAAATAACTAAATTATGATTATATATGTTTTTTAAATGTTTTTACATTTATCCAATAAAGGATAAAGGCTTATAATATGAAAATAATTCAATTTTAGGCATATGTACTCTAATTTTCACTAAAGGTCCACTTATCGCCTTTTGATGGAGAACCGTCATTAAATATAGTTTTGGCCACACTTATACATTCCATTGGACCAAATAAAACTATTATTTACAATCAAGACATAAAAATTTACTTTGTGTAAATTTTTGGTATTTTTTCGATAAAGATCATTTTTTAATGAATAGTGAAAAATGTTGTATTTTAATTCAAAACCACTTTTTAATCTAATTTATTTATATGATTATATTATCTTTTGAATTGGTTTTAAAGTTAAATTATAATATGTTCTTACCATTTAATCCAATAGTGGTTGTTGGAATTAATTTCACTTTGAAATTGGACTTAAACTAGTGACAATCTTTTGATACTTATTGTTTCATAAAAACACGCTATTTGCTCTGACAATGGGAATTAATAATTAAATTAATTAATGCAACATATATATTTTTTATTTTGTAAAATAGACTTCATTTTTGAATTCGGAATATCAAATATAGCTTAGGGTGAATTTTTGGAATTTTTCTGAAAAACTTTAATTTTTGATAAATAGTGAAACCACTAAGTGGTACTTAAAAAACTGATTTTTCATTTAAATGAAACTTTAACAATTATCTGTTTGGAATTTCAAAAATCCGACATACATGGTTGTCATTAAGAAGTAAAATGTGGTTCAATGGGATTAAAATAATTTTTTGGTGAATAGTAACTTTTATGTTTATTAATCGCGATTAGAGGTAATTAGTGTAATTTAAGGTAAAAATAATGTTTTATTAATATTAAATGAACTTGACACATGTCCCAACCTTATTGGATGTGTCATGCCCGACCACGAAAATCTATGGGTCAACTTGGGGACCCCATGGAGCCACTTTGGAAGGAAAATGACATTAATATCTTTTTATTTAATTTAAAGTAAAAATGTCACAAACATGAGTTGTTTTACTAAAAAAATTATTATGTGGGGTTATACAAGTCATATTTATTACTATAAATATTCATTATAAAGCTAAAATGATTTAATACATCATGATAATTTTCTTATAATTTTTATACATTAAATATATTAAATTATTTATGACATCATGATGATGCGGCGATTACCTCATTATTTAACGATTTAAATAAAATGAAATGATAATGTAAAATATAAGACATACAGTTTTCAAAAACGTATTGTATGGGTATATTTCGAACCCTTATCACCTTATACGCGAATTATATCAATGTGGGACCTTTTAAATCCGATCCTCTTTTTAAAATAAAGTAACATTTCTTTACTTTCCAAGAGTGACCCTCCTCTCCTCTTATAAAAGGCCCCCAACTCTACCTCCTTACCCACACCTCTCAAGCATTTGGTTCGGCCAAGATCTTCACTTTTTGTCTCTAAAAATCGCTCTCTTAATTCTAGAAGCGTCACATTGGGCAGATGTCTTCCCAAGGAAGCCTTTGAGCTCAAATCAAAGAGAGTTACACGATTTTAAGGTAATGTTTTCACTTGTTTTCTTTTGTTTTATTTTTCTTATCCAACCCCCTAAACTCTTTTTATTCATTTATTTTGTAAAAAAACCAGTATAATAAATATACTAGGATGTTTTTATAATAAGGATTCGAGCTAAACTTACACACACCTTCATCTAATGGTTAAAGAACATACTGTTTCTGTGGATGTTGAATTTCTGCCTCATGAAACGATGATTGTTCAACACTCATATAACACCTTCAAAGGTGGAAATTAAGATGTCACTATATTTATATATGATATATAATATGTTTATGTTTTACTTAAGCTTCTTTATTTTCATTTATGGCATACCTTTATGGTTTCCATTGTGGGTAAACACGATAATTTCATTTTAGGAACTACGGACAACCGCCCCCTCAAAGTGATTTGATTTGTTAATGCCATACGTGGGACGTATAAAGCATGTATTTAATGATATTATATATGATAATATACTGGAATAATAATATACCTTTATATCATTATGATTTTACTCAATTAATGTATGAGATAGAAATGAAATTAGCGTTCGTGCGTACGTACGGCTTACAGTCTCCATGAATGGTGCAGTTCATTTATTATCCCCAAATGTAATGTACTATTATAAGTACATATATATAATGGATATATATGATTTATGTTACATCTAAAGGATTAATATAATTCTAGAATTAAAATATACATATCTCTCATTTAGTTTTAATTCCATTAACATGACATATAATTAAAAGTAGCGTTCATGCGTACGTACGACTTACCATCTCCATGAACGGTGAATTTCATTTCTTACATCTAAATGATTATGTAATATAATAAATACTTGTATATTCTGGATATATATGATATATATGATATCTGAATCATGAATATCATTCTGGATATAATTAATCTTTGACCACACGAACAACATGTAATTGTAAGAAGTCAACTTTCGACTTAAGAACCAAATATCGACAAAAAAACATTATTAATATAAATGATTACATAATGTTTCAATAAGTGATATAAAAAGAATAATGAACTTGAAAAAGGTTTTTAAGAAAGTAGAAATTAACTCAAGTTTATTATTCAAGACGTTAAAGAATGATCGAGTCAAGTTGGACCTGAGGTAAGGGACTTCGTCTCAATCTCCTTTCATTGAGGCATGTTTCATTTTATACGCAACTTTCTTTTGTACGGTGTATTAACCCCTTTGACTTTTAATTTTATACAAAAGGAATATTTTTCTATGAAGCGTTTTACTAAAAGACAAATATTAATGTTTCTTTTAACATACGCGGTGACAACGACCTTTTCTACCGCCGCGAGTATTATTTGGTCTTTGTCTTCCTCAACAAGCCCTAATGTTTTTTAAAATGAAATAAATACCATATACTGTTTTATGTATTTTGGTATTGAAAAGGGTTTTTATAATGGATTTGTTATGTCAATATATTTAAGTGATATATTGTGATCAAAGTGTGGAAATGTTTTCTTTCCATTATATTTGTTTTATGTATTATGATTTTATAATGGTACATGGTTAATTGACGGGTGGTTACGTGATAAACCATATGACGGGTGGTGCTGTGAATACTAGAATGGGTGGTTACGTTATAACCTCCAATGCATTGGGTATGGAAGTCAGCCGTATGGCTATTCCATTATGTGATATGTGTAGAAGTCGACCGTATGGTTATTCCATTTAAGTATGTTTATGTCCCAAGTTACCTTTATATGTTATGTGATCTTTATATGGGTTTTATGGTAATATTTTGGTTACAAAAGGGTAAGTAATGATCTTTTATTCAGTGACGAGTTTTTACTTCTTCATAAAGGTGAAAAGTTTTACTTTGATAAAGTATACATGGTTTACTTGTTGTTTTGATAAACTAACAGTTTTCATTATTTGTGTATCACTTCTGAGCTTTTTAAAGCTCACCCCATGTTTTTTTGAAATGATTTTCACAGGACTTAATGTGGAATAGGGTCAAGGATGGGATCAAGGGAAAGTCATGCTATATAACACATGGAACTAGACATGTTTTTTTAAGAGTTTTTATTATATGGAAACTAAGTAGAAGAGTTTACTTTGTATTCTTTTGAGATGTAATAGTTATGTCCTAATTCTCTTAAACTCTAAACCTGAAAATATCCTCAATGTGAATTATTCATTTAATTCAATATTAAGTAAGGTTTAAGGTCAGGGCCTTATAATATGTATATGCGGTCCTCTATACATTTACTATTATATCATATAAATGGGTAGCTTCATATATTTTAATTTCATATAACTGGGATCTATAGTGTTTAACAGTATCCAGGGAAGTTATAGTTTTTTAGTATGGGAATGAAACTTCATGATGTGTCCTACACATCCTTTTTATAAATTAATCAAACAGACACAGATCATTTCATTCTATTCCATGTAGTTTAACATCATATATACGTAACATATCTTAGGTAACATAGTCATGAGCTATGGACCTAAAGGATTAGGAAAGAATCTTTAATATCCTGATTATAGTAGGAATCATAGTCATAATACATCCAAATATCCTAAAAAGACTTATTAGAGGGATAAATAATTAATACATGTGAGGGTTATTTCCCTAGGGTTTACCAATATTGGAATGCCTTCGGGACATACACTGAGGTGGATGGCCATGTATGTGGGAAATAAAATAATGTAATTGAATGGGGATTACTTAATGTGGTTGACATGATTGGGGGGGAATTTATGATGTCAGTGATATGATCATTTTCAATACCTATTCCCATGTTGTTCACGATCCATTTGGGAAATAAGGGATATCAAATGATCAAACTCACTCTATATGGATGATGAAAATATGAATTAGGGAGGCCCTTATGAGGTGTTTGATATGAAGCTTGGGGAATAAAAAGAAATAAAATTTATCCGTATTATAACATGAAATAGAGTACTCAAGGTTCAATTATTTTCTATCCCACTAATGGGTTTTAATGGGGGATTACACTTGGTGAAATTATTTTTATGCCCAAGGGTTATGTATCGTAGGGAAATATACCTTAGTGACTTCTTATTTGATGATATATTATCCTTACCCCTTGACAGAATAATATTTGGAACCATGATTTTCCAGTTGAGATTATTTTGATGGCATGGGGATCCCATAATATCCCAAGGATTATATGACTATCCATTTCAAACACATTATGGAAAATTCCTATATGAAAGGGAATTATCTGCAAAATACTCATGGTTTGGGTTCACAGGGTGTGAGGGTACATGCACAACTAACCCTATTGGAAAAGGCTAGAAATTCATGGGGTGTCTACCAGATATGTCATGATTTTCATCAAGAGATGTCATAGTAGTTGTTTTGAAATATCTAGGATGTCATACAACCATGCCTTGATGTTCTTCATAACATGTCGTAAGCGTATTCCAAACATATCCATAGTGTCTGTCTAACAATAACTACATGTACCATAGTGCCTCATATGATCAAAGATAACATGTAAATATGATATTTCATGATTATTCTAGCATGTCTGAGGTACTTCTCAAGGTCAATGTAGACATGTCCATCACCTTTCGTGTGATCAAGGATGATTTGTCAGTTGGTATCCAAATGATCTGGCATATATGAATTGAGGGAAGCCACACGATTCAACTGAATTTTCTAGAGAGTATTTAAATGTTCGATTTGGACACATACAATGGTGTCACATAATCATGATAATATAGTCTAAGGACATCATGTGACTTGGATAACACGTATGGAGGTATTTTCAGAACATGGATGACATTCCAGAGTATTGTTTCAACACATAGATAACACATCTAGAGGACAGTCACCTGACCTGGATGACATGTCCATGTGTGTCTCATGCATAATTAATAGGTCACATGAAATACATGATCCCATAAAAAATAAATCATTGTATCTATCTTTAAAATAGGATTCTATCTATTTATATCATTATGAGATAAATACCTCAATGTTCATTAGGAAAAGTCCTATTTTGACATGATTCTACATAGTTGATATGAGAAACCTATGCATAATATTGGAGATGCATCAAAAGTCCTTCATGTGTTCAATAAGGTGTTATATGATAGTGTATATTCATGCGTCACAATCCCTTTAGGCATTCACTAGGTTTACCTGGTGTAATACCAATGTGACTCTAAACTTGTACGTATTCTCTGTTATTTTATGAGGAATGAATCTGCATTTACACTCTAGAATTGGAATACAAATCTTCATACAGATCATATATTAATGATATAGGAATAAGCGGTCAGAGAATCACACATTTCACATGAACCTACCATAGTTCATTCATGGTGTTATCATTATATTGCCTGATAAAATGAAACTGGGAGATCATCCTATCATTTGTACATTTATTGGACCCATGAATTGTTAATGGGCTATCTCATAATCAAATAAATAGGTCACATGGCCTTTACTAGACCCGGATGACATGTCAGGGAGTCATTATGAGATCATGATTCCTGTCAAAGAGACTATCACATGATCAAGGGAGTATTGTCTATGGCCCTTTGTGAGATCAAAGTTAGCTTGTTTTTGGTCCTTTTCATGAAAAACAATGTAAATCTACTTATCATAAGGGTACATACTTTGTAGATTTATTTTACAAAGCATATAGGGACTGCCAATCAATTTTATAATAGGGCATCACATGATAAAATGGACATGTATGAGATCTTTCACATGATGGAGGTGACATGTCCATTAGCCAACATGTTACATGGATGGAATATCGGTGGGTCACTCATGTGATAAATATATAAATCCTGTTGATCACGTCCACCAATCACATGAAAAATAATGTAACTTCCTTTAACATAAGGCTTCTACCTCTTCTAATTTATTATTTTCTATTTTAAAAGACATGAAAATATTTCACTTCTGTTGTCCATGAAGGTGTTTCCAATTCAATAATGGACTATGCGACTACATGAGAGCATTGACAAGGAATGTCAATCGACATGTCTATAATGTATCATGTGATCAATGAAAATGTATGAGGGCCTCCATCTGATGATGAAGGCATGTTCAAAGGCTTTTTTGTTGCATGGATGACATGATGCTTTAGATATCATGTGATCATTGAACTGATAACGTGATCCATTTAATACCTTCACATGAAAATAAACATAACTTCCATGGATAATGATTCTACATTTTGAAATTTTATTTTATTTGGGGATTTATGTGATTGGTAGGAATCTATTAATTGAAATATTACCTGATAAAAAGGAACTCATCTAGCAACCTTTTCATGATAAAGTGGGACTATAAGAGGGTCCTTATATGATCATTATGTATTACCAAAGGGTCTTTATGTGATCATCATCAGATCACATTGAATGTATGATCTGGTAGAATGATGTTCCAAGGTTCATCTAATGTCATGTTATCCTAGGGGTCATGTAATCCACACAACTTATCCACTTTATCTCTATCAAGAAATATTTCACCTTACATTATTTTATAGTGAAAATTATTCCTATGAACTAGGAATTTCTTAGATCCCAAATATGTTGATTCCCATTCAATGGGAATCCACATACCTGCATGTCACAAATATCAGAGGAAGAATCCTAGAATCTATCTCATGTGAACTGGGAGGTTCTTTAAATGTGGAAGAGATGTGAATAAGTATAATCAACTCTAGTAGAATTTGAAGAAGCCTACAAATTTTTCAATGTAATAGAGGGTCCATAACAATATAGAGCATATAGTAATATCTTTATATTGTATGCATCACGAGCATTATGCAAAAAAAATTCCTATTTCGTGGGTTTTCAAAGATAACCATCCAAAACCACCTCCAAGCATTTGAGTACAATGAAGGGAATCTACTACCACTACTACCGAGATGGATCCCAAAAATTATGTGGTGAGAGGCACACAATTTATTCATTCATGAATAAAGAACCTACTTTTTATTCTTCTTTTAGTAATTCTTAAATATACATTATGTCTGGTAGAACTATTCCAGAACCACCTCAAACATGGAAGATAATATAATTGTTAGAATGGTAAGTAGGGAAAGCATTTCATCAAATGTATATAACTCCTCCCTAGTAAATGTTTTTATACTAAAACTCTAAAAAATATTTTCCCACTTACTTTATTAAGGGTTTTTTCAATTTTGGTCATGGATTGTATTTCCTTAGATAAATCCAACATGAACTATTGGGGGAGGGAGATCACTCTTCACATCCTAAGTAATCACCTAATTTGGTAAACATGTAATGTGGAAAACGAATCTACGTGGAATTTTTCATATCATGTGTTTATATTATATTCTTATGAGAAAGCATATACACCTCAAATTATTGAGAAAAAGGATTGAATCATGCTTGATGACATGAAAAATGTGAGGAATTATTATGATGTATTCAATGAAGAGTTAATTGGTATTCCTACTGACCAAGTGTTTGATTTATCAAATGAACATAAAATTAGACATATGCCTATATCCACGAATCCCTATATAATGGAAACCATGGAGTTTGAAGAATCAAATAAGTAGTTACAATTGAATCTGAAAAAAGGGATTCATATAAATGAGTACTTCACCATGTGAGGTGCGTGTACTCTTCTTCATGAAGAATGATGGGTCATTGAACCTCAATATTGACTATCAAGAGATCATGAAAATCATGATAAAGAAAATGTATACCGTACCACAGAATGATTCCTTGTTAGATCAATTATGTGATGGAAAATATATAACTATGGTGGTATTTCTATCATGATATTACTAAATCATGTTAAAGAATGAAGATATTCCCATAAATAACTTAATAACAAGGTATTTAAAATATGATTTCATAGTAATTACATTTAGAATCACTAATTATATTGTTATTTTTATGGAATACACATATATTTTTTTATATATGACATTGAAAATTTTTAAATTGTATTTTGAGGTGACATTATGATATACTCCAAATCATATAATAGCTTGATGATAATTTTAAAATATTTATAATGACATTGAAAAAGGATAATATATATGAATATTAAAATAATGTGAGTTCTATATGGTGGAAGTATCAATATTGGGGAATGTTTTCACCAAAGAAGTGACATCTATGGACCATTATAAGACAATGGTGATTGGAGAGTAACAGGAAACAACATCTATAATGGGGATCCACAGTTTTATTAGAATACCTATATATTAAAGATTATTTATGAGAAACATATCATGACTATAATACACTCTACCCAATGGGACTCAGAAGGGGCTGAATTTTCTATGAATAATGAGTGTGAGGAGAGCTTCCATGAGTTGAAAAAGAGGTTTATCAGTACACCAGTCCTCACAATTCCCTCAAGTGGGGAACGTATCATGGTAAAAATAGATTATTCTAAAAAGGTATTAGGATATATATATTGGTGAAAAATGATAATGTGAGAGACTATACCCCATGGTAGTTGAATGTTCATGGGTAGAATAATATAATTCATGATCTGGATCTAGCTAAAATAACGGTCACATTGTAAATAATGTCATATTATATCTATAGGGAGAAGAGTGCGATATATATGGATCAAAATATCCACAAATATTTTTTCCCATAGAGAGAGATTAATATGAACTATCTAAGGAGGTTAGAAATAATCAAGTATAATGAATTATCAATACACTACCATCTTGGTAAATCTAAAGAAGTGGAAGATTCCCTTTGTAGAAAAGATCATGGTACCTTATCATTGATGAGAATTGAAAAGGATCTAATATTGTTAGGCATACATATTATAGACATGAAAATCATGATTGAAGGAACATTATAATTCATTTGTAAAATTATTTCTCAACCACCCCTTCTATTTCAGATAATGGATACAAGAATAAATAATATTGAAATACATAAGAATATTGAATCTACATGAAAAGGGATATACCCAAAATATGAAATTGAAGAAGGGGTTTTATGATTTTGTTCAGAAACATGTTTACCATAATATACAATGATAATGAAGGATCTATTGAATGATAAACATATCCAGACATTATCTATCAGGATAGTGAGTAGGAAGATGTATCGATATCTCCGTGAGAACTATTTGTGGAAAAATACGATGGAGATAACATGATATACATAAAATTTCATTATATATTAGTAAGTTAAGGATAAAATTAGGAATGTTTAAGGGGATGATGAAAACATTAATAATACCTATATATAATCGGAAAATTTTAACATAGATTCTGTCACTGGTCTTGTAAAGACATTTAGGGTAAATAGTGCTACATGTGTTTTAGTGTATTTTCTAACAAAAATTTGTCACATCATTTCAATTTGATATGAATACTCACTCTGTCATATTTCAAGTATATAAATTAAAGAAGTGGTGAGGCTACATGGAACATAATTGATTTTAATAGCATACAATGATATGAGATTTATGTCTATGTTCAAATTGAGTCTCCAATATGCTCTAACAACCAAGATTAAATTCCATATGACTTTTTACCATCAAACTGATTTCCATTATAATCCGATAATCTAGAACGTAGAAGATATTTTTAGAGAATCCTTGATGAGCATTAATGGAAGATGCAATGAAAATATTTTTTTGGTTGAGTTGTTATACAATTATATTTTCCACTCATGAATCCAAATGGCTCTATATGAATCTCTTTATTAGAAGAGAAGTAGAATGTATGTGTGATAGGATGAAGTCAGTCAATTCATGTTGGTGGATCATTAAATGGATTAAAAATGTTAGAAATGGTCTTGAACATTTAGAAGAACATCAGGGATGCGCCAGATGATAAAAGTTCTATAATGACTATCATCGTGGAGACGAGGAGTTTGTGGTTGGAGATAATGTTTTCCTCTTATATCTCTATGGAAGGGAGTCATGTTTTTTGGGATGATGGGAAATTTAAGTCCAAAGTACATAGGTCAATTTGAGATTATAGATAATATTAGAGTCATGTCTATCAACTAGGAATCCCACAAACCCTTTTCTCAAGTACATTACATATTCCAAATTTCAATCTCAAAGAAATATATACCACATCTCTTACATGTAATGAATTTAGAGGATGTGAAGATGTAAAATGATCCCTCTTATGCGGAGAAACTATTGGAAACCATTGATTGTAGAGATAATGGTTTAAACAACAAGATAATCCACCATGTACATGTACTATGGAAATCCCTATGTATGAGGAGATGACATGGGAATTAGTGGATTCCATGATGTCGATGTACCCTCACGTATTTTTACCATAGAATGGAAAAATAAATTTCAATGGAAAAATTTATTAAGGGGGAAGAGTGAAATGTCCTCGAACATCATCAATGGAATTTCCCTTCTAAAGATATAATCATGTAATATTTAGTAATATAATTGTATATAATTCTTGAGAAACACATAAAATAACCAACATAATTTTGTTAAAATAATTTGAAGATAAAATTTTGATAATAAATAGAAAAATAATAATTGAAATTATTATAATAGGAATTAAATGAAAATTTTATAAAAATAATAGTAGGAAAACATTGATTTTCTTGGTCCCCCAAAATAATCACACTCAAGAACACCACTATAGACATGAATGTTATTTTAATAAATTTAATATTTATTTGAAAATTAAAATATAAATAACCTAGATATAAAATGGAAGTGAGTGAGGATTGAATGAAATATAGATTATTTATAGAATGTACGGATACCATATCATCATTACAAATATAAAATTTGAAATAGTAATCATACCATTGGAATAGTAAACATAATATTAGAATAATATCATCCCCTATGGAAGTTTAAAATAATAATTATATATCTTATAAAATAAATATTTGATAAATTTATAAAAAAGTACAAGTAAATATGTTTTTTAAAAATTATAATTTTTTTTTGTTATTTTTGCAAAACATTAATTTTTTATTTTAATTTATAATATATATATATAATGATTTAAAATATAATTTACCTCTATAAGATGAGTTTATACATTAAAATATAGTTTCATTATAAGGAAAATATAATTTTAACACACTATAAGTAATGTTTAAAGGGTTCTGAAAATTGATCAAAATATTAAAATTTAAATGTTTGAAATAAATAAATATTTTATTTAAAAATTAAATTTTATATTTTTTGAAGAAAATTTTCACAAAATTTATTTAATTATATTAATTTAAATGTTGAATAATATTTAGGGTGATTTGTTTTTAATTTTTTTAAAATAGTTTATTTTTTGGGGAAAATTGAAATACAATATATAACATTAGAAGATAAATACATGGATTTTTTAGACATGGATGATGTAATCAACTTTTTTGTAAAATTCACATGAAAATTTTTATTTATATTTTCCCAAGAATAAATAATGTTGTTATTATTTATAAAAAATAACAATCTAATGAATATAATATTAAAATTCACCCATATCCTCTGCTTATAAATTCCACTACTCACAACCCGTTCTCATATTTTTTCATTTTGGCCTACAAAAAATATCCCCAATTATCTAATAAATACTATCGCCCAAATTATATTGATACTAGTATTTTAAAAATAACAATCCAAGGGTCCTTATGTACAATCCCAAAAATAGACATCTAAAGGAGAAGATAATACACTCAATCGAGTTTTTTATATTTATCTTCACCCTAATCCTCTGCAAAAATCCATTTAATTTGGAATAAAAAATAATGTATCACATATATATAAATATGATATAGTGTTACTGTTTTATTGTTATATCTATTATCAATCATATTATCATTCTCTCTTATTCTAAAAATGAAAACATCATCCATTTTATGTCGGTTCACTGAATTCATTGAAGATGAGTTTTCATTTCACTTTACCTACTTCATGGTAAGTCTAAATTATCTTATAAATTTATAAAAAGACCTGAATTTTAATATTATATGTTTTTTTAATTATTGAAAATAAATATTTCCACAATTTTAAAGAACTGAAAACTAATTTGTGATGGTTGGGAAAACCGCCAAAATAAACTAACCATATAACATTAGTATTTTACTAAATGAATCATCCATATATTGGAACAATGGTAGATACATCTGAACATGTAAATTTATATATGTATACGAATAAATTTTCCTTTTACTTATATAGTGGTATATCCATTTTAAATAAACTTAAACAATTTGCCACAAGTAATTAGGCCTTGGAACCATGAAGTGAATACCCTCAGAACATTGTAATTAAACATTATATATATCCTAAAAATAGATATAAATGACCCTAATAAAAATAGTGTATATCAAATATATATGAATTTTTTTATTAATTCTATAATTAATGAATCATATTTCATTATACAGGATTTTATGTATAAGTGTTTAATAATTTTGAAACATATTGTAAGGTATTTCTCCAAACCTCCTTTTTTGTTTGGGCGGTGAACATTTTCTACCTTTCCCACTTTTTATCCCGGATTGATATTATGTAATTTTTTTAAATACATTATATTATTCTCATATATTTATATATATAGGTATGATTCTCCCTTTATAGATTGTGTAATTCATTCTTTAAGTTCATTTCACAAAATGCATTCCTTTAAACCAACGCATAATAAGGGTCACTTTTCTATCCCTTAATCATGATGTTTTTTATACACCATATTCTGAGACCAATAAATATATACATAGATAGGACCATCCAAAATATTTAATTACTAAATTTCTATATAATATTTATAAAATATCCTTTGATTTTGATATGTGGAAAAATTATGCAACCCATTTTTGTCCACGGCGCATTATTATGCTTACGCATTATGATTGATTTATTCATGTGCACACATAAGAATATACATGTTAGGTTGGATGTGACAATATAGTAATATAATTAATTGGGCCGTGTTGTTTTATCAGTAGATCATATGTTTGGGAATATGGAGTGAAATAATTTCATGATGGGACTCTTTCCACCATGTTATGTTGTCTATGTGGTTATCTTTTACATTTTATTAATTCATTTTTTAATTCATGCCACATCCCTATGTTTCCAGGATCTTATGATTCAATGTTCATTATATTATGCCTCCATATGATTATTCACGAGCCTTATCTTTTATGGTATCAAATTATGGAATTTTACATACATCTTATGGTTCGTTATCATGTTTATTCCTTTAATGGAATTTATAGATTACAACTTTATTTATGTTTTCCCTGCATTTTCCTATGTTGTTTTAGGATCTCAAATGGATTTAAAAGCACTTTATGGAGAATGAAATGAATATTTTATGCTAAAATTTTATTTTAATGTATTATGAAGATAGTATTCAAAAGTCATGAGGCCTAACAATTTTTATATTTGGATTATTATGTCAAAAATAATAAAATAATACATGTCAAATGATTGAGTCACTATAGGACTCATTTATGGAAAACAAAGATATACTATAGTAAAATAGAAATTTTATACGTTGATATTAAATCTGTTTAGATGAATAGTCAATACATTACACAAACACATGTTTGAAGACAATAACAATTTATTATATTTGGAGAATTGGTACAGAATATTCTAATTTGTTGAATGTTCTTCACCATCTCAAATAAGGATATTATCAATTTTCACATATAAAAACCATATCATACATTAAACATTCCTTCCTAACATAGGTAATGGAAACATATTTATGTGAAATATCAGACTATTAGTGTGGATATACAACAGAGATACATAATCATAACATAATAATAATGGTATAATGACATGATAAAAACATATGAAAACCATACAATGCATATTATTCACTAGAATAATGATTCAAGTCAAAATTATTGACAGTTAAAAAGACATTAATTATATATAAATTTAGGTAAATTATTCATGAGATTATAACATTTTCCTAATACCTGACATTATGGAATACACATAAGCAAAGATAATAATTTCCATGTTTTTCAAGGATTACTTCTAAGGCTATCAAATTGGAATGAGTTTACTAACCAAACCATCATAGTAGTGACATTTCACTCCCAATTTATTTATAGTGGACATAATATCTTACTGAATTGGTTTCACTCCCAATTCAAGTCCTGTTTACCTCATGAGATATTAATATTTACCCAATTAATTTGGGAAACATTTAGCAACCATCAATATCATAATTAAAATCATAAATATGTGTGGCATAAGACATAAAATATTCATGGCATCATAGGCATGGATATTAAATGGTCTTACAAACCTTTATTTGTAGTAAAACCTCAATAAAATTATATAATCATCATAATAATATCCTCATTTCATCAAAGAATATCCCATGGAAAATGAAACAGTATTCAGAATAATTTTATCATAGTATAACCTAGGGAAATGAATGGGTTATATAAATTTTTTATTATATTATATCCCATTTAAAAGGAATAGATTTCGTACAAACAATTCCATTATAATCCATTTAGATAAATAATATAAATGTTATTCCTGGTTCATATCCCAAAAAAATGAAATTTTACCTCAAATAATGTCAAAATATAAAGAGAATATTTTGAAAAATAAAAAACATGGATAATTTCTTCAGAAAGATAAATTTTTATATAAATTACATTCCAAATATAAAAATATTTTTAAAATTCTTCTATTTGAAAATAGATATTAAATACATAAATAGAAATATTTAAAAACTATAAAAAACATTTATTTACAAAAATATTTATTTACCTTTGATTTCTTGAATACAATAATAATTTTGAAATTTATTTTATTTAAAAATAACATTTAAAACATATAAATGAATATTGAAATAATTTCTAGGTCATTATTGTAAAAAATTATGTGTATGTTAGACATTGCAAAATAAAGATCTTTTACACATTTTTGGTCAAATCCAAACATGCATCATTTGTTAAATGATGTGAATATTCTAATCAAAAACATTTGGTAAAAAATTAACATGGGTAAACATGTGTTAATTAGTAATTTTAGTAATGTTAAAATAAATTTTTGAAAACATTTTTTAAAATCATGGTTTTCGAAGAATAAGTGTTTTCGATAGAATAGATAAATAAAAAAGATTTTTCATAAAAAAAAATTATCAATTATTTCAGTACCGATTAGTTTAAAAATGGTACTATTAATTTAAAATATCATTAATATATATATGAGAAGAAATTATGTTATAATTCTTTAGTCATTGATCTTATAATTTCTATATTAGAGATTGAATCCTAAATAATCCCGATAGACGTAGAGATTGTAACAGAAAACCATTACCACATTGTTAAAATTTGAAACATAATAACCATGAAATACAGATACTAAAATAGATATATAATCACCTTAATTTTCTGGTGAATAATCTAAAAAAACAATCACGGGTATTATACACACCACATCAAAGAGATACATGGTTAATATGGTTTGTGTCACACAGAAAATAAATATGGGATGAAAATCACTTAGAGATATGGTATCTTGTAAGCCGTAAACCCCATGAAATATTGACCCTAAAATCGATGTCTCAATATAAATAATTCTAAGGTAAATAATTATAAAATATATTCATGGGTAGTATACATACCACATAAATTAAATTGGTCGATAATATTTCATGTGTCTCTGAAAAGTAAAGAGTAAGACAAAACTCCCTTATCGCATTAGTAATTTTTTTAACCACAATCCCCAATAATGAATAACATAAAATAAAACATTTAATATCATTAAATGGAATATATCTATGATATAACATGTCAATTTTTACTTTATACACCATACAAAATAAATTTGTAGTTAACTTTCATATGTCTCCCAGAAAAAAAAGTGAGACAAGAAATCATACAACATAAGAACTGACATCCATCATACTCGTTTGAACCTCCTATATAATATATATTTGTCTACCAATATATATTATATAAACATACATATATATATATATATATATATTAAACCATATATGATTTACTTTTTCACATTTATGAACCTTTTATTACCAATTCCTTGTTAAAATCATGTTTTTCTTAATAACCCCTTTATTCATATATGTTTTCATTTTTTTTATTTCCAGTCTTATTAATTTTAGCATGGTTACATAATATCCAAAACATAATCATGAAATAATTATCATATCTATACATCAATTATACTTTTAAGACTAATCATGAATGTTGTATTTGAGGAATGAAGTCAATTATGATCATGGAGATGGTATGTTGTACATACAGATGAGTAACATTTCCAATTTCATCAATTATTATTGAAATGTGCTTAGAAATATTATAACCACCAATAATTATAATCACATAACAAATAAAAATATTATTCATTAATATATACTTATACATATTATAAATGTGGTGTGTTGATAAAAAGAGATTCACATCATTTCGTGAAGCCAATAGTCCTCACTTACACAAATGACATTATAACCATTAAATGAGTTAAAAGGTAAGGATGTAAATTGATATATTAACGATTTAAAATGATAATAATTTCATTAATTTTCACAAACTAACCGAATATTGGCCTTGAGTGGCAACTACCCCAAGCCCACATCTATAGGCTAGGGTGTTTTGACATGCACTGAAGGCATAACTAAACTTGGGGAGACCGTTTCATAATGTACATACAATCACACTCCAAAAACAACCTCAATGAAACATTGTGGGTATATGATAAAAAACATAAACTAAAATTAATGTTCACATCTATACCTTGCTAGAGTATGATAAAAGTACTAAAAGTGAAATGGAAAAAACAAGCACCCACAAAAAGAAAACTGTAATAGCCTCCAACTTGCTCAGAAAAAGGGGAACACTTCCCAATGTAACTTATAGAAAGCACCTTGTTAAAGCTCTAGTAAACAACTCGGTTGTCCTTGCTCACTATGCTCCACCTACATGAGGTGCTCTATGGACTCCATCGAAAGGCATGTATTCTGCAAAAAAAAACAACTTGTATGGGAAAAACCATTCATGGGTGAGTATAAAAATTCCTTATACGCACAACAAAAACACAAAAACAAAGGGATCAACTGAATGGAGATAGTCTGGTATACCTTGCATGAGGGATATCTATTAAAGAAAAAATCCATCTCAAACCATCCTCAGTTGTACATGACTTGTCAGCATATTCAAAGGAAACCCTAACAAGTGTTTAAGGAGAAAATAAATCCCAGAGATCATTTATAAGACACGTTAAATCATCCTAGAATAGGGGAATCAACATGGTGAGTATATGAACTACATTGTGAATCTTTTCCACCCCTATAAGGAGAGTGATCACATCTGACCATGAGAATATAAACACAAAAAGAACATGTAATACCCATCATTCATTTATCTCCCTCATGAAGGGATTAACAAAAAACTAAAAGTTAGGTCACAAAATAAGAAACAATTCTCAGTCCAAAAGGGGTGAAGTCAACCCAGATTTTTTCAACACTATAAGGATCCAAGACAAAAGCAGATATACTCATATGAGACTCCAAGTATCATGAGGTTCCAAACTCATATCTATCACTAAGATACTACTCGAGGCTATAAAGGTAACACAAAACTAGAAGAAAAAACTCCAAGATCCAGCCACCCTATATGAAACCCATCAGAGAGATAACTTTCATTAGGAACATCTATACAGTTATTAGTAATATGTCTGAGAGAACCAGATCCATTAGGACCAACCAACTAGGTTTAGCTCTAGTTCCCACCACAAATGGTCTTTCAGTCACTATGTTGTGCCATGCATAAGGCTATAAGGACCCATGTATGGAGGCCGGATCACAAAAACATCCATGGAGTTGAGGGATCACTACTCCAGACTATGCACTATGTGCATCCTCTATAATGAGAGTAAATATGGGGGACCCCCACCCCACCAGGGCCCTATAGTCAAGGGAGTACTACTCCTAATTAATCTATGAAACCTCTATCGCTCGAGTATGTAGAAACCATGCCTCAATCAATATAGGGAGCACTAAATCCCAACTAGGTGTCATTCATAACGTAGAGAGGCCTCCTCCTCATAACTACACATAGTAGCCAAGAGATATCTGACACCATTGGAGGACCCACTCTTCACTTCAACTCAGAGACATGGGATTAAAAATCAATAAATGAGAACATGCATCCAAATACAATAGTGGGTAAAAAGATGTGGCTAAATGTCCCTGATCCTAGTATAAAATAATAGAAATTACCCTTCCATCATGTTTACTTTGGGGGTCCCTTCCTTGAAACAACATTGGAGTATCAACCCCAGGTAGGATGACCCACTCCCTAGCATGACATGGAAGTACCAAATCATTCGGAACAACATGATTAGAGGACCCAAATCCGATATCAATTGGTGATTTTTGAATCTAATCATAGAGGACCCAACCATTAACAATATATTGGAGTTCCCAGTCTGCATATACATCACATATGGTTGACCCAAGATATAGAACGGTAGGGGACTATCGACCCCACAAATAGAAGACCATAACCCAAGCAAACTATGGGAGTTCCTACTATATCTTTCCTACAAGTATGGAGGTCTCATTCCTTGTAATTACATGGGAGATTTTTCCAATTTATACGAATGATACGAGGAACCTGCTCCCTAATCCATCAGGGGAGTACCGACCACAGAAGAACTACCCAATGTTAAAAGAACCTATGGCGATGACGTGGGGAGTCCAATATCTAATTGAGAAGAGTGGTAAGGGAAAACCACTCAATGATTTCACATCAGAGTTGTAGTCCCTACATCTATTATCATGAACCACAGTTATTTCAAACATTTTTTAAGAGAAATTCAAAGGATTTTTACAATTATCGATCCATGCAATATAAAAAAGCTAATGGTAGGGGACTCACACCCTATTATAACAGGGGAGAACCACCTTATCGGTTTAATGATTTTAGGGGGCCTACATAATATAGTGAATGGAAAGGGTATATACCCTAACATCAACCAAGTGATTCACCATGATCTCTTCCCCTATTTACGAACAGTTATAGAAGTATCATGATTGAAACACACCACCTCACAACTCATATGTCGAAATTGAGGTGACCATCAATTTTTATGAGGAAACCACTAAGGATAGGTTACTCACAATACTAAATCTAATTCCTATATATGCATATACAAATTAAATAAAATCTGAAGAAGATACCCAAGGGTCACACATTATGCACTAGGGTCCACATGGAATGTGAGACCGCCCGAGCACAAGGCCGTGTATCCTACCCACATGGATTACAAACCATTGTATAGGAAAAAGGTGTGAAGTGAATGTAAACACCATGTTCTACTTCTCCAAGTCCCTCGAAGTGTGGTTTTCCCAGGATTATGTACCAGGCCACATTTTTGTGTTATTTGGATATGAATTTGTACACGCCCATGTACTATTACATGGCTATTCCAAGCCGTATCCCTTGCTCACATTGTTTCGGTCACTACATAAAGTGTAACCCAGGTATCACATGTGTAGGAAACAATGTTCAACTTCCCTAAAATAGAATAGATACACGATGTGTGTCATTGGACTTCAGGGCATCTAGATGGTAATCATAGCCAGAAATCACATGCCAAAATACATGATTCTCTCAAATTCAACCAAAAACCCACAAATAATCCTATAAAGGATCACTAGAAATTATATTTGTGATCTAAAACATTGTTATAAAGAAAAAAAATGTGGATCATCAACAAACCTAAAAATTCCATCCATGATGGAGAGACACCCAAGCTTCAGGTGAAGAAAGATGCCCAGATCACAGTACTCCTTTATATGATGATGATTAGTTCAACGAATTGAGATATAAAATGATTGTTCACTTGATTTTTTTATTTTTTCCATAATTCATCTAAATAGGGATATGATGATGGTTTCCTCCTACTTGTGTCATGCACATCGAGGGTTGGGGTCAGGGAATTTATTTTTATATATTAAAACCAAATAACTCCCCTTTTAATGCCACTTATCCAAAACACCCCAACATAAAATCATAGTGTGAACACAATTATGTCACGCCTAAGACATAAATGATATTTAGAACAAATTTGTAGTCTCTGAAATCTGATATGATATTCTTCTCTGGTTTTTTTCACATTTGCTAAGAAAATGATCATGTGTGAAATAAAATATTTAGTATATTTTAAATCATTATGGTCATGGACTACGAACCCTAGATTCAGTTACTGACTCAGCTCCTGGCTTTAGAAGTGTTATTAAAAATATTCCAATGTCTTACCAGTCAAAACCAAGACTCTTCATCACAATGACATTCAATTATTTTCAGCCTCAAATACTAAAAAAGGCTACGCACAAGGAAAATGAAATGAGATTCACACTGAAACTCTCACACTAGAAAGATCTCCAAGGGTTCTCGTGCTACTTCCATGAATTCACATAGAGGAAACAGAGAGACCAAGCTACTCTTTTATCTTTCTCCAACTATGTCAACATAATGAAAAAATAGGGAACTGATATCCTCAGCTATGGAGGGTAGAAAATATCCAAGGGCCACTGTCCATTTAAAGTCATGGGTTCTAGTGGTACACCAACTCATTAACTTGATGAAAATACTTACAGAACACCATAGTTAACATCGACCACTAGATGAACTATACCACGATCTACTCAATATTATTATGTTCAAGGTGACACTGAACATATGTGGGTACCTACTAATTAAATAGGGATACCAATGTGTAGACACATTTTCATAGTAGGCCCTTCATCCCTGAACATCAAGATGCAACAAATCTCACTAGGACAGATATACTGCCAACCCATTACAGGCATCTCAACTAAGTGTTGATTTTAAGCAACCAAATAAACACAACAAAAACATCATAGTTTATAACTATTTTGAAATAGATCAGTTCTATTAATGGATTTACACTACTCAACATAGATCTAAACATGTATGTTCTAGTAAAATGTTTTCATAATCTCAATACTATATGTTATGTTTAGAACTGACTCTCCGACAGGAATTTTGGTCATGTCACACAAATGAGTCCTAGTGGGGAAAACACTCCTTTTATTAACGAGTCCAAAGATTTGTCAAATAATGTCATGTACCACCTTGAGAATCTTTTATACGATGTTAACTCTAACCTACATGATGGTACCACCAAACAGAAAAGGGAATCCCACACAAACAAATGGGTCTTACTAGGCCCTCTGTCATAACTACCAACACATTACCCAGCCCTAAACACACATGTTTGGGAGGCTCATACACGACACCTCAATATTACTTTATTTCAGTGGAACCAACTCACTCTCATGGATTTACATAATGTATCACAAATTCAACTTGTTGGAGGAATGAAATATATTTTTCATTTATTTATATCTACATAAAAAACAGACACAGGGTTACACTGATTCCCCACATCCCCATAGTTAATCATAAATAAATAATTCAAAAGAATAGAGTAACTCACTAAAATATATAACAATTACTATAGAAAAATTTAGAATGAACACAAAGCATACCTCCATTAATCCATAAAGTTTCTTGGGTGATGGCATCTATGACTTATAGTTTTCCTTACCCGCATCCTCCACATCTCTAAGCCTAGTGTGGACTACCTGGGGGTGGTGTTGGAACACCTAGTATCTCCTAAAACCTCTTGATACTATCCCATCTCATCTACCATGTCCTATATCATGCGAGTCATACTCCTCCAAGAACAGCCTCAGACATGGTGGTATGTTGTCCAACTCCCTCTCACCAGTATGATATGTTAGAAAATCTCTATTAATATGTCATCGAACCTTGCATGCATAACACTGCATCTCTGGTGGCTAACCCAATCCCTAATGCATCTCCTATACTATGGTCCCATGTACCTCTAATTGAGAATGGATATTCCTAGTACACCATGATCCAATCAAATACCTTCTACCAGCTGTTTTAGATGCCTCATCATCACGACCACCAATGTGGGCCCCAAACTCTTGACCCTTATCCCGAAATCTCTCTATGACCAGAGATCATTCTAGTACCCCTGCATAAGACGTAATGAATAAGGATACCACAATTGGTCTGACATCATTGTGGAGGACGTTCTCAAGGGTCCAATCTTGGAAGAATGATTCTCTAACCATATATAGGGTGTAATGTGTCAGGTTTGTTAACCTATATGAGTACTTTTCCATAGTTTTGATACCCTAAAAAAGCTACTAATGATTAGAATATGGAGTAATATCAAAGTGGATGTGTATAACTCTTCCCCGATGAGTCACTTAGACTCTAACCAAGTAATCATTTCCTTATCATAAATCAATGTCAATAAAATCCACCATCTTTTGACCTGAACAGGAAGAAGGCTCGCTCCTTGGACAAACATCTAATACAGAGGTGTCCTCACTTGGTAGAAAGATCATGTGACTACCTAAATATTGTCATCTTCAACATAGTGGTCTAGATCACCTTGGTACATTAGAGTTAACTTCCTCTAGAGCTCTTGAAATGCACTTATTCTAAACACATCCTCGTCCTGAACTACCATCATAACCAGAAGCTCGGTGGGTGGTGGCCCAACCGGTGTACCAGAAAAAGGTTTCACCTCTAAACCAGTGCCCTGAATTGAATCTTTTTCACTTGGAATATTGTCAACAAAATCACGGTGTGGAACACTGTCTGGCTATCGATGCGGTGGAATCTAAAAATAGAATGAAGATGCACCACAGTCAATGATTATATCTAGGGCAATGACTCAAAAAGTATATAAAAAAACCATTCCTATATGATTCATGTACTATTTATTTCCCGTTTGACCAGTACACTAATGCATGGATTAAAAAATATCATAGTCCTGGGGAAAGGCTACATCGGACGATTCACAAACACTTTAACCCTTGTACTAAGAGATGAAATTCAAACACCATGAAAATTTTAGTTTGAAACCCAACAAAACACTTTTAAGAGAAACATCTGAATAACATCCCAAGGATTGAAATTTCCCTAATACCAATATTTGATGACCTAAACCTAGATAGGGATTGAGCCCCAACTACACTAAGATCACCTCCATTGTACAGGGGGTGGTGACAAGAGGCAAAGAAAAAAACTAATCTTGTGGGACGTTTCTTAATGTAGCTGGATGTATGCACCCACCAACACATCAATGAAATAGTGTAGAGATGTAAAACAACTGAAACTAAAATACATGAATACATATACTTGAATCCATGGTACAACAGAACAACTGAAATAGAGAAGGGGAAAATAAGTTTCCACCAAAATAACATTGTAATAGTGACCATCATGGTCATAATAAGGGGATTTTTGATTAAATTAGATTCAAAAAAACACCTCAGTCAAGCTTTGGTAAACACCTAAGTCATTCTAAAGATGACTGATTTTCTTACCTTATGTCTTCTATGTAATACACAAAAGGACTATGTCCTACACAAGATGAAACATGTGTGGGAAAATCCAGTGAAGGGTTGAGTATAAGAATGCATAATAGGTTTTCGATAAAACCAATAACAAAGGGAGCACCTAAAAAGAGATAGTTCACTAAAAGAAGAAAATGAAAACCCCATTGGTAGAGAAAATCCATCTCAAACCATTCTAAAATATACATGACTAGTCAACTAAGTCAAAGGAAGTCCTAATAAGAGATTAAAGAATAAACCCTTCCCTGATCTTAACCAAGAATGAAGTAACCTCATCCAATCACATGGGATCAACATATTCAGTAAATGAAATTGATGTAGAATCATTTCCATCCTTAGCATGATAGTGATGTCATATTATAATGAGAATTTAAAATTTTAAATCATGGTTCATACCATGAAAATATTCATCGCCCACAGAAATAATGTATACAAAAATAAATTGAGGGAACATAAGAAGTAAGTAGACACTGTCCACAAGTGGGGGGGGGAGTTCCATCTAGAACGTGAAAAATCCATAAGGCTCCTAACAAAACCTAGATATACATATAACATAATCAATGCCTATTGAGGTTCGGACCAGGTAACCATCAAAATGATTCTACTCAAGGAAGCAATGACAACAAAAACTAGGAGAACATACTTCACGATCTCAGCCATCCAAGATAGAACACATCTGAGATATTCTATCCATTGGAAATGTCTCTACCATTCTTAATGGTATATGCAATAGAATGTGCTCCATCAAGAACAACCAAATAGGACCATCTATAATGACCTGCACTAAAGGTCCTGTCATCACTAACCTGTACCCTGTGCAAGGCTGTTATAACCCAAGTGGGGATGCACGCCCTTCACCACTACCCAATAGTTGAATGAGAACTACTCTACACTATATACTGCATGCATCCTATTTACCAAGGGAGTATTTATTCTGATTAATCAGTGAGTCCTCTATCACTCCAATATATAGTGGACCACACTTCACTCTGTCGAGGGATCAATAATTAAAAACAATGCATCTAGAATCTATTAGAGGGGGACACTCCTCATTACTATACTATGTTGAATATGGATATAATACTCTAATGGAGGACCCACTCCCTAATTCAATTGAGAGATGAGGGAGTAAAACATAGTAGGCGAGGGAATGAACCCCGATACGACATGGGATTACACTTCGTAGATAGACGTCACACTTCCTAACACAATTGGGAAGTAACAATCTATGTGTAGAGGATGAAAAGCCTTGTACCATAGGGGAGTAATGCATCTTACCTCTAGCTTACTATCATGTACATACACCCAATCATGATAGGGTATACCGACCTTAGGCTTGAGGACACGCTCCATAGCATGACATTAGAGTACATACACTTTGAGAATAAAAAGTTTAGATGAAACATAGTATGCAATAATAGGGGTGTTCTGACTCCAAGGATAGATAACTGAAACCCTAACAAGATAGGGGTAATAAAAATGAATATGAATTACATATGGAGGATCCACACACTATCATGGTAGGGGATTAATATCCATAAAGATATCAGGAAAGTAAACTTCTGCAACAATGGATTTTCTACTATATCTAGCCAACATGTATATGGGGACCACTCCCTGTCATGGAATGAGAGATTTTTAAAAATTTTAAGAATGATAGTGGGAATCTACGCCCTAATACATTAGGGGGTAACCACCCTGAAAGATCAACCCAAAGGTGAAATAACCCATGCTCATGACGTGGGGAGTACCATATCTACTAGAATAGGGTGGTGAGAGATACATGTGCCCTGATTCCATAGGGAAGTAATAGTACCAACTTATCTCTTTAAAAACCACACTTATTTCCAACATTGGTCAAGCACTGCTGAAAGGAGCATCACACTTATCAAACACCACAATGGAAAACTACCTAAGGTAGGGGACCCACATCCTATTATAAAGGGCAATAACCACCTTCCCAGTCAAAAGAGTTTAGGAGACCCACATCCAAAAGATAAATTGATGGGTACTGGCCCCGATGTCAACCATGTGATTCACCCTAATCATTTCCCAATGTTAATCACCTCTATACAAGCATCCATATTGAAACACACCACCAAATAATTTTTAGGTCGAATCAGAGGCCACCATCATGTTCTTTGTGAAAAATCATTTAGGAAAGGCTTTTAAAAAGCCTAAATCTGATTCCTTGAGAATAAGATTTGGAAATAACGAATTCTATAGAAGATACAAAAAGAGGACATGAAGTGCACTGGGTCCATACAGTGTGTAATCCCACATGAGAAACTAATCAGGTATCATGTCTACCCAGTTTTCAAAGCCATGTTGGGGTATACCACATATAGAGAAGGTACACACCATGTTCTACATTTCACGTGCCTTAACCGTGTGGTTTTCTCATTAACATGTTATAGAACTAGTTCCCTTGTAATTTTTCAATGTAGTTGTACACAACCATGTACTTTAACATAGAAACTCTAAGCCATATATTAGGGTCATATGATTTGGGTCACTACACAATGTGTAACCTTGGTACATGATGTATACACTCAAAATTTCATCTTCCTAAAATAGGAAGAGATACCTGTAATGTGAAAATAGACTACTCCCCATTTATATGGTAACACTTGTTGGGAATCACAAAATAAAAATAAGTTTTTCTCCTAATCAACCCAAAACCCCCATATCTACCTGAAAGGTGTCACTAGCAGTTATATTTGTGCTCTAAAACCATATAAAAAATAATGATTAATGGGTATATAGAAAAAAATAAAAATAACTACCTGAAGGGATAAAACCTGATTGTTTGGGTGATGAACAGTGCTCAAATCACACTTCTCCTTGATTAGATGATTATTGGTGCCAAGAATGATGATCAGTAGGGATTCACCTTTTAAATTTTGGCTCGTTTTCATCGTTCAAACAAAGAGGGAGAGGAGTAGGGGTGCCTCAAGAATGTTTCCTGAACAGAAATGGTTTGGGGTGGGATGGGGGGGAATATATTTTCATCAATTTTAACCAATTAACTACCTTTTTAACACCACTTTGCAAAAATGGCCTAACAGAAATACTTGATACTGACAACATTATGTTGCACCTCATACAAAAAAAACACTATGAACTCTATGGAAATGTCATAAATCTGATTCAATAATTATCTAATGAGTTTTTAACAATTCAAGAAGAAAATGTTTGTGTGATAAAGTGTGTTTAATATTTTGGAAATCACAGTGATGAGGCAATCCAATCCTTAGATTCCCATGCTGACTCAGCACCCAGTTTCAGAGGTATTCTAAAAGAATTCTAAATTCTTACTGGTAAAATTTTATTTCTCTACATTAGTATCATAATAATTATATATATATCATATGTATTAATAAAATTCTTCCAAATTTTTATCCATTAATGTGTTAGTGAAAAATGAATCACATCGCAGGACGAGGTAATAGTCTATTGTCCAGACTTGCGATGATATCATATCCCCCATGTAATAAAAATTTAAAATGGTATATATGATATAATGAATCTAGGGGTATAATTATATTATAAATTATATATATATATATTTATATATTAGATCGATACTCATTCCCAACTATGAGATGGGGTAATTGAAAAAAGAATGACATCGGTCCGCAAGGCATTAGTTTAACGTAAACACAAATGTTGTTTTCCAAACCCATTTAATAAAAGAGGAACATCACATAAAAACATCTAATTAAATGGAATATATCGACTTTATTATATCAGTATTGTTTAATAACAATTTTATGAGGTGGATGAAGAAATAAAATAAAAAATCTCATTAATGACTGTTACCAATTCTTTGTGTATCCTCCTTAGGTTCTCACAAAAGGACATCCTAGGAT
This sequence comes from Viscum album, assembly GCA_963277665.1. Lineage (NCBI taxonomy): Eukaryota > Viridiplantae > Streptophyta > Magnoliopsida > Santalales > Viscaceae > Viscum > Viscum album. The sequence goes on along the minus strand of OY728126.1, from coordinate 792,047,533 downwards.
ATTTTTTTCCAAAATAAGTATTCTATGATTGGAGTATGGATGTTGTAAAAGGAATTTTGTAAGTTTTTGTTGATCTAAAATGGTTTTATGGTGTGAATAATATAAGAGAGTTATGGCATATTATAACTGAGGTGAGTGGCACACTTATTAATTTTTTAAATAAAAAAGGTCTATACACATTTCTTTTAATTAAAAAGGATCCAATGATAAGTATTATAGAGAATTAAACATGACAGGGTACAAATAATTCCATGAATTATATTTTATACAGGTATTTAGGTAATTTCAACACTTATTGTTTTTGTTTAATGCATCAGTATACAAATTTTTACCATAACCACGGTGATTAATTTATACAGTTTTTAATATTAATTTTGGTAGAAAAATAGTTTTTCCTCATTTGATAATATTAACTATTCCTATTATTAATATGGAATATATTTTTGTAAATCAAATTAATATATGTAATTTTTTTTTAAAAATTAATATTGTAGAGGTGATGAAAAACAATTTTTCAAAGAGAAAACGTTCAATCATTTAAAAGGTATTTATTTCAAAATTAAACATAAAAAATGGTTACAATGAACTAATTGAAATTAATTATATATTTATTATATAATTTTAATTTAAAAAACATTAAAAATATAATTTATTATTGTATATTAATTAAATTAAAAGGATTTTTTAAATTAATTTGTAGATTTTTCACTATTCATAAACAATTTATATTGTCATAAAATCCATATACATTCACCATTAGATACTTTATATATTTTTTTGTGAAAATGAATTTTATTTTTTAAAATATAAATTGAAAAGTGTTCATAGATTAATAATTTAGTTGTTCATTAAAAAAATTAAGAGAAAGTTGTATTTTTGAAACATTCAAAGCCATTATTGTAAAATTAAGAATTATTTTATCAAAATGTTTTATTTATATAAAACTATTATACATAATAGTTGAAAATATATTATTAATATTTACATATATATGTTTAATGGCTACTTTATAATGGTTTTGTTTGAATAAAATTAATAATGAATAATGATTTTGTAAAAATTCAGTGTTTTGTGTGTCACAAGTTAAACTAAGTGTTGTGTGAATTACATGATTAGATCAATTTTTGTATTATATTTTATAAAAAAAATAATTTATTCATGAACATAATTCTTAAAAAAATTGTGACATTATATAAACCTTAAAATTAATTGCTCCCTGAATATTTGTCACTTTGATACAAAAAAATGAGGATAATATAATTACATTAGGCTTCGATATAGCTTCCTAAAAATGGTGGATTCACCATAAGTCATAGACCATGTGAGTTTTCTATTATTAGAAAATTCAATATATGATCCATAATATATACTATTTTTTCATTATAAGAAATATCATTCTTTATTGGTAGACCTATGAGTTCCGCACACGTGAAGGTCCAAATTTGTACTTCCTCGTGATAGATATATAGAACCCATCACAGAATTAAGATAAGTATGGTGAAAGCATGAAATTATTAGATACATTACTGAAATGGTAAAAAATTTCAAACAGATAGATATACCTAGGGGTAGTTTCCTTTTATCATGAAATCTCATAACCTTTTTCCATTGATAAATTCATACAATAACCTTGTCACCAACATCAAATTCTAGAACATGATGGTGATTTCTATCATAACATTTCTTCTAACATTGAAATACCTTGACATGTTTTTGAATGTCACTAACCATCACATAAATTTCATTACATATTATTGGACCTAATATATTTCATAATCCAAATTAATAACAACACATTAGATATTAAACATCATTCTAATGTTGGCTTCATAAGGCTCCATATTAATTCTTGAGTGAATGTTAATGTTACATGTAAACGAAAATTATGGAAGGTGAAAATAAAATCCACATGTTAAGTCAATAGACTCTATTATAAACATATACTTTCTTATTTGAATTGATGTCTAAAAAAAATTCCTCAGGATGATATGCTTTGTTGAAACACAACTCAGTATCAAGATCTTGAAAAATATTTTTCTATAACATTGAGGAAAGCCTCAGATTCATCTCAGAAACAATGGAAATTGATTCTAGATGAAAAAATATAAATTAAATTATATATATCCTATAAATATGATGTAGATAGAATTTTTCTATAATATCAATGATGTTTGATCACTTAATAATGAGATTGACTATATACCATAGAGAATTATTCCCGTTAGATGTTTTGGGGAGTCCAAAGAAAAAATCATTGATGATGTTTTGAAATTTCCATTATGCAATGGATAATGGATGAAACACACCCTCATAATTTAATTTTTAATTCTTAATATCCTTCCATAATAAGATTCTAGATACAAACTCTACAATATCTTTCTTTATACCATCCTAGAAGAAGTTTTTTTTAAATATCTATACAACAGAAAACTTATAGGATGGATTGAGAATTATGAACCATGAGCTTATTTAATAAATTCCATATTAAAATTTGGTCTATAGAAAATAGATATATAGCCATAAACCTTTTCATTCCATTATGATCAAGGATATAGTCAGGAAAATGTCTAACATTCTTACAAATCGCTACATCTTCCTTTTATACCTCATTAATCTTTTTTAGATATATGGTTGAGCATTCAATTTTTCAGGATAATAATTATTGATTTGATTTATATTTTCTAAATTCATCAATTTCAAATACTTGAATATTGTATCTTTTATCATCCTCATCATAGATAATCTAACATTATCTTTTCGAATCAAATCATTGACCACATTATTCCCTTTCCCAGGGTGATAATGTATAAACCAATCATAGAAATTATTCAAATCATACCATATTCTATGGCACATATTAAATAACATCAATTTGAATATATAATTTAATCTTGTATGATCGTTAAATATATCATTATTTTCTCCACTACAATAATTCATTCATATTTGTAAAAAAAAAGTTACTATAGAAAACTTCAAATTCTGATGTGTGTAATTTTTCTGAGGAATCATCAACTATAATGGGGAATAAGATATAACAATATAATTTTTAAAAAAAATTCATATTTAAACCATATTAAATGAATATATATAGATTACTAACCCTTATATTCTATAGTGTAACGTAAGCATATGTGTGATGATTAATCTTCTCATGAGTTCCTTCAAATTTTCAAAAAAGTATTCTTTTAATAAGACCATGGATCCCATATGAGTTAACATGGTGGGTGGATTATATTATCATCATAAAATATAGAAAACCCAATGATAATATCTAGCTAATCATAGAAAACTATGGATATTAATAACCATGGTTACTCTGGTCCAACACTCAATAGCATCTATATTTGATTGATCTACTGATATACCCTCTCTCAAGTTTAAATGAAAAAAATGAAATAGTTTCCATTAAAAATTCACACATATAATATTTTTCATATTTTCTTCCCTTATATTAGGCCTTTATTACAATTCTCAATTTATCTCCATTCTTTTAATTTCTCTTTGAATAGATAATAATATATTATAAAAATACTACCAAAAACTAATAATGGTAATATATAATGATACTATGCATTAAATTCATTATGATAAAAGGGTAATTAGTAAGACCAAATGATATCACTATATAATAATAGTATCCATAACATGTACATAATGATTTATTGGGTAAAACTTTCTTCCTAACCCTCAATTGATGATATCCAGAATAATGGACAATCATGGAAAATTATTGAGCTATGCACCATTGATCAAACAAGTCATCAGTATTGGGAAGATGATACATATTATTAATTGTGATTTTGTTTAGTTTCTGATTAAAAAATAAGATTCACAATGATCCATATTTATTTTTAATGAAAATAAAATGTTCACCCCAAGGTGAAACACTTGGACAAATTATTCCATTTTCTAGGTTCTCTTGGAGTTACTTCATCAATTCTCACAACAAAATCCGGGAAAATTAATATGGAGTCATTAAAACCGTTTTGGAACCATGTATGAGTTATATTAAGAAATAAACATTTTTTGGGGTATACTATGAAAATATTTCAAAAACATGTCAAAAAATTATCATATAATGAGAATACAATTGATGAAATTTTTTGTTCCAAACACTTGAGATAAACTCCCCTTCAGAATGGGAAAGAATACACAAAAAATTGATGTGTTTACCATTGTATTATCATATTTATAATCACATTTATTAATGATTATAGGTTGGTTTGGAATATAAAATGTGAGTTACATTCCTCGAAAATTGATGTTGTTTTTATGAAGATAATTCCAATCAATTCCTATGATAGCATGAAATTCAATAAGAGGAAAAATGATATGATTTACAGGAAGAACATTCATAACAATGTAAACTCGAGACGAATCATTCACATGAGATAAGATAATTGTTCCTTTAGGGGTTTTCACTAATAATTATACATTTTATCATTTTAGAGGCATCTTAAAACCTATAGAAAATTATTTAGATATGAATGAAATAGATATATATATATATATGTGCATATAATACATTATAAATTATATAGTGGATGATAAGTGTACATTTCACCCCAATAGTTATCAATCCCATCTTTATAAATATTAGTAAGATGATATTTACTTTTTTCTCTTAGCTAAAAGGGCTACTGAAATAAATCATTATCATTAACCATTATATTTTGGCACTAATTAGCATTATTCCCATACTCTTAACATTTGATACACTGAAGTGTGGGTGGTGTATTCTATATAGTTTTATCTCTATTTACATCATCAATTATCTTTTTTCCCTTAAAATCAATATTTTATTTTCTATTGACTTCCATTCTAAATTAAAAACATGTTTTTAGTCCCCATAAGAAAATTACCAACACAATTCTTCAAACACATGGATCATAAACTAAATATCATCTTCTTCACGACATTTTTCATATATTTTCCTAAAAATTCCATTTTTTACATATAATTAAAACAATTATATTGAGACGTAACTCCATCCAATATTTCCACCTTAATATCATATTGTAAATTCTCTTTATTGATACATAATTATCTTATAGAAATCACAATTTGGAGAAATTGGTTTATGATAATGAATAATTGATTATCATTTCTATTAGGTTGGATGATAATACCAAATGCATAGATTATATTTAATATAAAATTTTCCTTATAAGTACTAAGAGATTTATCATCCTTTTTTTTCTCAAGGAAACACTTCCCCGTCTTGATTTATTGATTATAAGAAAAGTAATTATTGAAAAATTAGTTATTAAACACATCCTAGTACATATAGTTAATTTAATAATATTTCCTTGTATTCTTGATAAATGTATACCATTGATCCACATCACCTTTGAATCAAAATAAAACCAAAATAAACATTTCTTGTTTCTAACACAGGTGAATGGGAAATATATTTTTTGTTGTGTAGATATATTGAAGAAAAGTAGTGGATTATTATTTTCATTAAAAGTTAGTTGTTGTTTCCTCATCAAAGACTCAATAGATTTTTCCCAGCCTTTTTTCATTTGTATTACCAACATGATTCATATATTGGGAAATTAGTGTAATCATAGAAATGAGTTTTTTCATTCCATTCCCAATATTGTTTGGATGCTCAATAGTACAGTCATTGCATTATCTATTTTACTCTACATTAACATAGTTACTTTTAGGTTGTATCTATTAACTAAAAAAAATCTTATTTTAGGTGTAAATAATCACAGTAGGGATCTACATAATCATGAAAAATTCATTATATATGTGAAAATAATGAATCTATAATTCTAATTTATGACACCATAGGTTTATCCAAGTCTATTCATTTTCATATACTATTTAAGTACGTTGTCATGGTTTATAAAGAGTATGTGATTTCCAAAATAATTACCACTAGGAGTGTCAAAACCGGTGTGAAACATAGCCCGTTATCATGCACCAGGTGACGATCGACTATAGCTCAATGTGTTTGTTTCATATTTACTACCCATAGTTTCATATATTCTAGACCCACATTCACATATAATATCCATAGTGGGATACAATTTAATGGAAACCACCCAAAAATTTACCAAAAAAGAAAAATCATTTCCTATACAATGAAAAACTCTTAGACTTATTTTTAGACATGTCCAAATGGATCTCATTAAATATTTACCATTCTAGTTTAAATATGGTTAATAAAAAATTTCATATAATGTCAACTATAGTGACCAAATATTTTTATTCATTTTTATTACAACATTTTATCCTAATATTCGATAAATCACACACACACACACACATAAAGACCATAACTATTTGGTGACCTTAGAAACAAGGTATACAATCTTATAATTTTAAAATATCACCAACATCTCCCATAATGATCTTTTCCTTTTGTCCACTTTCAAAACATACCCAACCTAAAATATCATTTCCAAACATAAGGAGAAGGATATTAAGAAAGGGTGATCTTAAATTCACAGTAATGTAAAAAAAGTGATATATAAGGATAATATGAACACGATGGAATGATAAAAATAAAATAACATAAGAATCACATATACTGGATATCAATTATCCAAATCAAGATCTACGAAATAAATATTGGTATATTATAAGACATGGATCACAAGAAAATAATGAAATATGATCCATTAGAACCAAATATTTCCCTAAGACAAGGAATTTAGTCACACACATAATAATAGAAAATTATTCCCATATTTTCCAAGGATCACTACCAGGGATGTCATAGTGGAATGGGTTAACTCCCCAAACTATAATTGTAGTCAAGTTTCACTCCCTCGATCAGAAGATCTGAAAAAGTCCATTACTAAACTGGGTTTAGTCACTATTATATTCCTATCCATATTATAACATATAAATATTTACCCAATACATGGGATTTAGATATAGTTCACACCCATCTCACAATAAAAAGCATACAAATGTGTTCCGTATGATCAGAAAACATTCATCATATCATAACCCCAGAAATAATCATTTCATCATATCATAACATATAGATAATTTATAGGTTTCGTAATCATTTAATTGTTAAATAACCAATGGAAATAGATGAGGGTTTAATAAGAATTTTATTAGGGTAAAAATCATGTAAATGGAATATGTTTCATATAATTTTTTATCATGATATAACCAATGTAAATGGAATGGTTTTCAAAGAAATAGTGTCATTATAAATAATTTTGAGAAATAATATGAATGATTTATTTGGTCCATATCACCTAAAAAAATATGTTAGAAATAAGGATTTCACCATAAATGCATTTTGATTTTGAGAGATAAATAAATTTGAATTATTCTTGGGGAAGAAATTTACTCTATTAAATATGTTTTAAAAAAATTATTTTCAAAATACTTTTCATTGAAAATAAATCTGAAAAACATATAAAGGAATAATTAAAACCCATTTAAAAATTATTTATGAAAATATACTCTTCACTTTGAAATCACTTATTTAAAATAATAAAACATAATAATTTTTATTGTAAATAAGAATGAAAAAATATCATGAAATAAATGAAACTTCTTATGGCCATAATGATAGAAAACATCACAAATGTCATTCATGTTAAGAAAATATTCTTTTCACATTTTGGAAAAAGGGGATTTATTTGGAAACCGAAAGAAATGTTCCTTTGAAAAGATTTTCACTAAGTAAAACATTGGAGAAAACATTAAATTGATCATTTAAATCATGTTAGTATAATTTTTTAAATCATTTTTAGAAAACATTCTTTTTAATAACAAGTGTTTTTGAACCAAAGAGAGAAATAATGATGATTTATCTTAAAAATAGATTCTCAACTATATTAAGTATGAAATAACTATAAAATGATAGTATTACTTGAAAATATAAAATTTAACTAAATTATATGTATTTTTATGATAATTATTTATAGTTATATCAAGATATATCAATATTATGACTTAATGATAAACAATTATGATAAATGATGAGATAGTAACATAAAACCATTACCAAATTCATTAAATTTGAAACATAATACCCAATAAACAAATATCTTATAGATAATATTTAATCCCCTTAATCTTTCATGATAATAATCATAAAATATATTTATGGGAATTTTATATACCACGCCAATGAAATATGTGGTAAATATGTCTTTTGTTTCACAGAAAAAAAGGTGTGATGAAAATCCGTTACAGATTCGAGAATATTTGAAATATAAACCCCATTAAAGAAAGATCCTAAAATGTATATATAAATATAAATAATTATTTGTATAAAAATCATAAAATACATTTATGTTATATATACAAAACAGATAAATTAAATAGGTGGTTAATAAGGCATGTTTATCATAGAATTTAAAAGTAAGAGAGAAATCCATTACCACTTTAGTTATCTTTTGAATCATAATCCCCAATAAGAAATATAATAAAATAAAAAATTAAATATCATGAAATTATTAGATTCATGATATAAAATGTCAAAGGGTTGTATATAAAACCCACAAAAGAAGTGATTTTTGAATTTTTTATATGTCTCCCAATAATAAAAGAGACACTAGAAATCCGTTACATTATGTCAAAAAATCCACCATACACATTCTAAAAATCTATATAATAAATAAATGTTTATATGAAATATATTATAGAACTATAATTATATAAATTATACAAAATTTTATTTACTTAATATTATTTATTTCCCATTCATTACCTATTCCTTGTAAAAATCATGTTTTGGCTAATAACCACATTGTTTCTAATATATGTTTTGATTTTTTATTTTGGATTCTCTTGTTTTTTGCATGGTTCCATCATCACTATAATATTAATGAAGAACCAATTATCATAATTATATATAAATTAAATTTCTAATAAAAATTAAGAAATATAGTTTTAAAAAATTATATATGTTATGATCATAGAGATAGTAGGCCATATGTAAACATGAGTAACGTTTCAACGATCATTTTAAAAATGTGGTAATAAATTTTTTATCTATATATAATAATAATAATATCATAAATAAAATATTTTTCATCTAAATATACATAAAAATATCATATGTTTGGTGTCGTGATTAAATGGGATAGTCGCATCACTTCATGAAGGTGGTAGTCCACACTTATAAGAATGGTGTTATCATCATTTAGTGAGTGAAAATGTAATAAATAAAATATTATATTTTATTTTAAGAATGAAAAATTCTATATTAATATAATTAAAATTTATTATATATCACATATATTGATTATATTTATTGTTATTATCTTTAATGTAAATAATCAATGAATAATGAATCGCAATGCCTAATGAGCATAGTACACCTTACACACGAGCGACATTACAATATTTCATATGGAATGAAAGTTAGAAAATTTATATAGAATATAATGAATCTAGAGGTATAATTATGTTATAAATATTAATTATTAACTTTATATCCATCATTATAACCAACTGTGAGAGGTGGTAATGGGAAAAATGTCATTAGTTCATGAGATGGTTGTCTGTCGTACATTAGAATGTTGATTTCCTAACCCATTTGATGAAAGTAGAGATGGTTATAGAACAATAACATTAAAAAATCTATCTAATTATATTTAATATATACATTTTATCATATAATAATCATTGAAAAATAATTTAATGATGTGTAGGAATATATAAAATAATAACTATCCTTGATGAATTATACCACTTCATCAGGTATCCTTCTTAGGATTGAAAAATAACAATTCAATGGATGGATTTATTCAAAAAATAATTTTTCATATAGGATGAGATAACTGATTTTTGTAAGGTATTTTGTCATGTATTGTATAAATTAAATGTATTTTAAGGTGTAAATAATAGAGGAGTGGTTGGCCCCTTATATGTAGGAGAGTGGAACAATTGTATTGTTTTGAAAGAAAAAGCGGGTACTCACGTATATTTTTTGTTTAAACCATGGTAAACCCATTTTTTTACTTTAACAATGATAATTAATTTTTACTATTATCACTATTTAATTTTGTCAAAATTATATCATAATAATTATATATTATTTTTTATTATGATTATAAATATATAGTACATTTCTCCAGATTCCATTCATAGAAGTGAAAAAAACATTCATATTAAATCTATCATGTAGAAGTTATGAGGAAGCATGTTTTTGAAGAGAAAGTTTTCAATAGATTTCAATGTTTATATAAAAAAAATGGCTAAAATGAAAGAAATTGTATTAATTGATATAAAATATAGCTAATTTTTATTTAATACAAATTTATCATATAACCGAACAATAACATTTTTTTTAAATAAAGATACATTTTCAATTAATATTTTTCAGTTTTCACTATTTATCGAAAAGATAATCATTCCAAAAAATTATAAAAAAAAATTCTTAAGATAAATTTGATATTTTGATTATAGAAAATATTTTTAATTTATAAATAAATTTTCCTATATTTTTTAAAAATAATTTAATTATTCTTTACCAATGAACTTTTTTTAGAAAATAATATTTTTGGAATATATAATGAATTTATTGAGAAAATAATCATATTTTTATCCATATGTTTTATTTATAAAAAAACAAGTATACATAATATGTAATATTTAATTATTATTATTATTCATATAACTAAATTTCATGGTCATGTAATGAATATCTCTTTTGAATAATATTAATATTATATCATTTTTTTAAAATCAATGTCACGGGTAAGACAATGTAAACTCATTGTTGCGTATAACACAAGATTAACTCATTTTTTTAATATAATGAAGTATATAAATGTAATTTAATTTATTCAAATTTAATAATTCAAAAAAAAAACATGACATTTTATATGGATTATTTTATTCCCCTTGCTATGCATGTCGATCGACACCCAAGGAATCAATGCCACCATGTGTAGGGAGATACACCACCTAATCCCTCAAGATTTTTTGGTTACGAGGGATGCATTTTGTTTCCCCACATCACTCTCAAATCAAATTGAAGTGGACCTCATGTACATCACATATAACCCACCAAATACCAATCATGGTTATATTCCATTAATTTTTACAAGATGTCATCAGGTGTTAACTTGATTGCCTTAACTCTTATCAAGAATAAATGACCCTATATCCTATACTAAGTAACTTCAAATTTTCTCCAACTAAAAATCATAGCTGACACTGATGTCCCCACATTACTGACCCTACCGATAAAAATTCTAACCACTATGTATCACATTATGTAATGACATACCATTGATATATAGTTCATATTTAGTCAATCTCAAATAGGCATATGCCTATGTTATTTAGGGGAAGAAATACCAATGTATGGACCCCTGATAGAACACCCAATATTGTATGACCGTCCTTGTTCATCACAAAAATCAAATGAGAATCATTGAAAATATACTAACCTATAATTAGTTCCCAAAAATCCAAATTCAATAATAAACAATTTAATATGAATACATAAAAATAATTATCGTAATTAAAAATAAAAATTGAAATAATTATCTTTACCCGAAGGTAAATTCATTCTTTTTAAACCTCATCATTTTACCTACTACATAACTCACTTCGTGACGTCTATTCCGTTAATCTGCTCCTCCCCTTCCACTTCAATACAAGGGTTCATACAAATAACCCTTTTTGAAGGGGGTTATTGATTGATTTATGGTGAGTGGGGGTGAATAATATTTTTTTACTAATTCAAATTAATTAATTAATGAATTACAATTATTCTCAGGATATTCAACACCCAAGAATTTAAATGAATGTTAATTTGACACCTTCTCTATGGTAAATTCTTTATTCATGATATATAAATTGGCTCATAATTCCAATCTGAAAAATATTTCTTGGTAAATAGTATAAATCAAAGGATATCTTGTTTTTGGGATAAAAAATATTTATAATATATATAAATTTCAATCAATTAATTAACACACCCATAATTCATTTTTTCTATGAATAGGGGTACAAATTACATTCCAGAGTAAATTAAACCATCCATAATTATTTTGAGTTAATCATCTAGGGTAAATACAGAATTTTCTCCTATAAGAGACATCATGTCATTGAAACCTCTTGAATGAATTTTTCATATCTTAAAAAAATCATGTCACTACAGTAGGACCCTCATGAAACATTACATTAAAATTGTGTAAATCCATATTTATTGTTTACAAACGGGAAACGTAGATATATAACATCAAAATATACGGATCTACTGCTATTACATTTGGTATGGGACCATTAATATATTACATGATATCATGATAAATGATACAATTCATTTAATACATCTCGAATTAATAAATGATGTCTTATTAGAATCGAAAATATTTCAGTATAATCTTAGTGAATCATATGAATAAACATAGTAATTAATTATTCATTCCCATTAAATTAAAATAATATTTTGACACATAATCTCAATTCATTATAATATTCACAACCATGGAAAATTAGAGCTTTCTCATGGAAGATGAATAAATGAGGGATTTTGTGCATTACCATTATTCATAAATAAATCAATATATTCCCATTATAGACCCACAATTTGATGTGGGTTAATTTTATATCACATACGAATATATGTCTGTCAATAATCTGCCAAGATACCATATTACCACAATACCTGATCGAGCACCAACATAACCAGAAGGGCCTTACCGATCTTCATTGGTTGGAGAATAGATCTTAGAATCATAAAAGAATAATTTGGAGTAGTTTTTGATTAATAAAAATGGACGTTAGTGAAACAAGTTAGTATGATAGAATGAAAACACCCAAGGTAGAATAGTACAAGAAATCAAATATGTATATAAAACCACAAAATCACAAAAAATTACATGATAAATAGGATAAAAACTCATGTCTTGATGGAAACATAACTCCAAGCCCATGAAAAACAATAAAGGATACATCAAAGTGGAAATTTACCTTTTCCTAAATCTATTATGAAAAAATTGTGAAATTTATGAAGGCAAAGGTAATGTTTAAGCTAAAATCCCAGTAGGGTCTCACCACGTCTTCTTTAATAACCTGACAATAAATTAAACCAATATATGCTTTTAATGTTTTTATAAAAAATGCATGGATATACCATTTCATAAAAAAACATGTTTTTCACTTCAAAATATCAAAATTAATTAAAACAATGGGTTAATAAACATTTTTATATAAAACATTTTATATAGTTCCCATGGATATACAAATAGGAATTATAAACAATGTAATATATATCAAAACAATCCCAAAAGAGAAACATTGTTATCATCTATGTGGTATGATAGATCCAAGTCATTGTATCCTCACGCACTCTAATATTGATAACCACAATGTTTTTTTACGTCCCTATGATACATGCCAAAGAGGATTAACCAACTTCCCATTGGGGATAAAATGTTCTAATATCTCTATGTTAGAGTTGGAATGAATTAATTCAATGCTAAGGAAATTAAAACCAATAATTTTTTAACCAAATAACTAACTAATAAATAAGGCTTTCATGTTCCCCAATAACAATCAATAATTAAAAATTATTTCAAAACTATTGAAAATATAGTTTCCCCATTTTCAATTTTAGTATTCCATATTCCCTTTAAAAACAAATACTCGGGTTCTTAATCAATTCATTAATTCTTTCCAGGTTAAAACCAATAGTTTATTATCAAATCTTGTTAATCCATAATATTGAAATATATTTCAATATTAAATTTCACAAATAACATTACACAATTTCACTTAAATCCAAATCCCAACCCAATTCATAAGAAATGTGAGTTTTCCCTAATTTTCATGCCAACGAAAATTCAAACCCCATTTTGATGAAAATTTGGTTGTATATAATCGAATAGAAAAAAAATATTTTAAATCAATAAATTTATTGTTAAATCATTTGTCTAAAACTATACAAAACCACTAACATTGGGGTCAAATGATCATGAAACAAAAAATATACAACAAGAAACTCTAATGTGTAACATCAAGAATGGAGATCCAAGAATAAAAATAACCTTAGAGATCCAAAATAATGGGGTTTATATCCTATTGGAATCTACTATTATACAGTATGTTGGAAACTCTCATATTTTAATGATCACAGAACATGATTATTTTAGTACTAATTATTCTCATGTTGTATGATAGAATTATACATGGAAATACTATTTTATGATAATTCTACTAAGTATTATAGTGAGTCACAATTATATTGGAGTCATCGTCATGGCATGTTACTGTACGACATGAGCTACCACTGAAAAGATTCACAACCAGCCTTGTCACTTAAATAATTTTCACTAATAATGGAGTTACCTTTGGAGGACCTACTACTAGGATGAGTTACTAGTAGACTTAAAGTAACTATCAAAGTTATCCAAAGGTATCTATATTTTGATATATGAATAAATTTTGAGTCACCCCCAGTGTCTTTCCACAACTTCAATATGAGGAATTTTCCATGAATGGATCAATGAGTAATTATATTCTGGGATAATTTTACTAATCCATCGTGACTAATTAAATGCTGATATAATTATTTTTTATTTCCCTTAAATAATGTTGTTATATATATTCAATGGACTTATCCCTCTCAGTACATGATAAATCAATGACATAGAAGAAAAAAATTCATTACAGAGATTAATTGAGATACTGACAGAGATCAACTAGAATATTTCTATAGACTCCCATGATCCACTATTATGCTATGATTTCTTAAACGAAGCTCGATCTTCTCAACAATGATGATCCGGAGACAAAAACATGGAAATATATAAGTCTAGTCTTTAATAAATTATTTATTATTATTTATATTTATTTTATTACACTTTGAAGAGTGTGGTGTTACTCTATTATCAAATATACACTATCAAATACACCTAACTGAATAAAAATCGACATTCCCTTTTTTCATTACATAGTTTTCCCACTGTGTTTATAGAAGTGGTCCCTATGTTACAAGTGATATTCATGATTCCCAAAAATAACTATGGGGGTGGATTTTTAGCCCAGAAATCATGTAACTGTTTATTGTTTACCAGATCTTGGTTGCGGATTTATTTTATTACAATTTTAATATTCAAATAAGTAGGTGAATTCTATGTGAAGGGTATTAAGTCTCGTCTTGAGATAGAACCCATTGTTAATTACACTTTTTCATTGTGTAATTGTGTTTGGTTTTATTGTTATATATTATATTGTTTTTAATTCTACAAAGAAAACTATTACATTTTTAATAAATAGCTACTAGTTTTTATATTATTTTTTTTTCTACGTAAATTTATTTCTAAAGTAAATTTATTTTTAAGAATTATTTTAACTTATTCATAGTCACTTTTGGATGAATATTTTAAACAGATAGATCTTATATCGATATTCTATTTTAATTAATTGGACAATTTTTTAAGGGGTTTTTCTCATGTTAAAATTTAATAGAAATTTTTATTGGGAACTCAATTCACCCCTTATTTAGTTAAGTACTCTTACCAAAATTTGGTGTCAACGAGAGGTTTAAATTAACTTTTTCAACTATGATTTTAGTTTTATTATAAATATCTCAAATTTCTATCAATTATAAATATTTATTTCATTATGGATAATAGTAAATAAAGATATACTACCAAGAGACACCCTTACATTAACGGTACAAATTATTCTCAATGTAAAATCAAAATGAATATTCCTTTAAAAATTATGCATTTTGGCATTTGGATGATAATAGAATATCCACACGAAATACCAAAAACTACTATATTTAAATGGTGAGATTCTACAAAATCTTATTATAATAATAATTGTAATGAAATGAATTATTGTTTATATTCCATGGGTGATGATTAATTTAATAGAGGATCTACATTCAAAATGAACATCAAATATGGGATTCCTTAGTTATTTCATGTGAAAGAACATCAATTGTCAAATAAATGAGATTGAATATATACTAAATCTGGTATGATAATTTAAAATGAAATATTATGAACATATTTATGATATTCTTCTCAATATAAATGAAATACTAAATACCATGAACTTTCTTGGAAAAAAGTGACATAGAAAGATTAAGTGATGAGACTGCTCAGATGCTTACCAGACAGATGGAGAGGAACATATGTGTCAGTTGGAGAATCTTGTAATGTGGGATAACTACATATCAAGAAATTGATATGAAAAAATGATAATTTGTGAAGAAGAGTATAAATTTAACAAAGATATTGACAAAGATGAAAACAAAAAACATCATTATCCTTTAATACTACTACCTCAAGGTAAAGATAAAAGGTACAAACTAAAGATACCAGTGAAAAAGAATATCCAAATCACAACAGTGAAGAGATGACCCAAATGGCTAGAAGATTAAAAACATTTAATTGAATAAATTAGGACTTTTAAAAATATAAATTTAACTGAAATTATTATAACAAGGTAAAGTGTTAAAAGGATTGAATAACAGTATGATACTAAAAATGAAATCACCTACTATTAAGGTATGTGGATATGACACATTAGAGCCGACTATCCAAAATTGAAATATAAAATGAATTATGAGGATAAGGATAGAAAATACAAGAGAACCGTGAGAGCAATTTGGAGTGCCTCTGATGATATATTGGGTGATTCATACACAATTCGCGAAGAAAAGTATGACATTTAAAATATGTTCTTTTTAGAAAACACATTATTGTTGGAATAATTCTTCTTATTTTTCCTACAAATATTTCAATTATTTTTAAAAATGAATAAAATGATGATTAATGAAGAAAAAATTACCAATAATGATCTATTGATTTAATATAAAATGTTGGAAGATTCTTTTAATGAGAGAAAAGTTAAATAAATTTCACTTTACGAACAACATTCATTGACAGTAATTTTAAAAACCAACATTTCCACCAAAAAGATAAAAATTAACATCTTTTCAATGACAATAATGATTTAAAATTGATATATTAACAATTAAATAATGAAATTTAATGGTTTAGAAATTTTAATAAATCATTAATTCAAAAATGGGGAAATAAAGTTTCTCTGATTTATATAAATAGCATTACTTACCAACCAGGACAATAAAAAATTTACAAAACTGGATTTAAATCAAGTGCTAGTCCAAAATTTCATATACAACCACTACATACACAACTGGAACTAAAAAAGTATTTATTTTTCGAAACATACAATCAATTTTTAATAAACCTATTTGACTATTATGGAATCTAAAATCTCTTATTACAAACATTACTAGACCCAATGGGATTTTGGAAACAAGCACATTTTTTCCATAAAATTTGTTTTCTAGGAAAACTATTTGAAAAAAACCCAGAAAAAGACTATGGTATCGGGATATTGGATGTTCCAGAAATATTTTTAGTATGTATTAAAACTTCATTAATTTGATTAATGTTTATAGTGGTCATGTAACTTTTGGTGACAATACTAATGGGAAAATCATCATCCTTATCCAAATTAGTAATTATATTTTAGAATTATTATACATTGTTTTGGATGTAAATGGGTTTAAAAATAATATGCTCAGAGTATCTAGATTATGTGATGATGGATTTTATGTAAAATTTGATCACAATTCATGTCATGTATTTAATGAAAAATTAGTTCTAATTTTTACTACATTGAGAAATGAATGTTTTTATTATATAGATTTAAATTCCTTATCTTAAAAAAATAATTCATGCTTAAATTCCTTTCCCAATGAATCTTGAAATTTTCATATGACACTAGTCTATTTAAATATTTATAAACAAATATATCAAACATGTAAAGGATTATTTAGAGATTTACCAAAAAATTAACTACTAAATGATAGTGTTTGTGATCCCCGATAAAAAGTGAAACTACATTAGATTTTTTTTAAATCCTAGAAATAAGTTTCAATCTCTCAACCTTTAGAGTTATTTCATACGGAATTCTTTAGACCATATAAATTTAGTATTCTAAAAGAAAGACATTATATATATATATATCATTGTAGATAACCTCTCAATATACACTTGTGTATTATCTATAGTTCACAAAAGTGAATATTTTTCTAAATTTTATTAAGTATTCCAAATTTGATAAGAACCTTAGGGGACTTAGGATTAAGACCTTTAGACGTGATCATGGTCGAGAATGTGAAAATCAATACTTTTAATCATTGTGTTCTCAAAATGATTATAATAAAAAAAAATTATGCTTCTAGGACACCAATGTAAAATGGTGTGGTTGAGAGATGAAATTAGACTCTTTAGGAGATAACGTTGACAATAATTAATGAGTATTAATTACCTGCATACTTTTGGGAACATGATACTAATGAAGAATATTATATAACAAATAGAGTTTTTATTAGATGAATCTTAAAATGAACACATTATGTGTTATATAATATTATAATAGAAAAGGTTAATTACATTATAGTTTTTAGAGTAAATGTATTTAATCTTAATACAAAGGATAATCTTGACATTAATGTGTCCAAGAGTGATGATGTAATTTTCCTTGGGTATTCAAATTCCATTAATGCTTATAGAGTGTTCAATAAAAATCCAGAATAATAGAAGTATCATTTCACAACATATTTGATGAAACTGATCCAAATGAACCTAATACTATCTATGAAACCCATAAGGATTACATTTCAAATATTAATATCAATTTTATATATTCTTGTTGTTTTGTTAATCAAGTTGATTATTCACCTAGTAGACTCATTGAACCAAATCATAAAGAAGATCTCGATACATCCAACCCTTCTTTTCAAAGACCTATAATGACTCCTAGAAACCAAAATTTAGATGTACTTATAGGATTCCTAGATAGAGTTAATGAGACTAGATATTCTATTAAGTGTAAAATTTTACCCCAAGACATGTTGTCATGGAATGAACCTACGAACATTAATGATGTCATCAATGATAAATTCTAGGTAATAGTTTTGTAATAAGAACACAATCAACTTGAGAGAGATTTTTTTGGGAACATGCTGATAGACCTAAAGACAACATAACTATTGGTGAAAAGTGGGTATTTAGAAACAAGTTTGATTAATTCATAACTATAGTATGAAACAAATCTATACAAGCTGCACAAGGTTATAATAAAAAAGAATGTATTCATTGTGAAAAATATTTCACATGTCACAAGAAATGAAGGCATTAGAATATTCCATTCCTATATAGAACATATGGATTACAAATTATATCAAATGGATTTTAATATTTAATTGTTAAATGGTATACGGACCCCGCCTTAAACATTACTTAATATTGAATTAAATGAATAATTCGCATTGAGGATCTTTTCAGGTTTAGAGTTTTAGTGAATTAGATCATAAAACTTGCATTACATTCCACATTTAAACAAAGTGGTTACATAAAAGATAACATTCATTTTTCCCATCAATGGAAACATATTTAAAAATAAAACATGGATTCATTCTTGACACTTCCTTGACACTATCATCCTATCATGTACCTTTCCCTTAACCTGTGAAAAACATTTTAAAAACTTGGGATGAGCATAAAAAGCTCAGTAAGGGATATAAAAATATATGGTAAGGAAACATGAGTACATGTACACATAAGAATAAATGAAATCATACTTTATTCATAAAACATAATCACTTTAACATACCTCCTCAAATCATGAATATATCATAGAAATCATAAGACATAAAGGTAACTTGAGGCATTCATAACATTCTTACGTAGGGAGTAACCCTCTTGGTTACGTTTGGAATACCCACCACAGTATATTCCCTAATTCTATTCAGAGAAACCTTAACATTTCACTCCTTCACGTTACCCAATGCATTGGAGATCTATATCGGGCTCACCCGCTCTTATTTTATCTCGGAACCACCCGCCTTCATAATAATGCCAAGTACCCTAACATAATCCTATCACATAAAACATGCGTAAAGGAAACATAACATTTCCACCTTTCAATAAAAAGATATAAATACAACACATTGATATAAAAACATTATGAAAAACATTTTAAATACCAAAATAAAATAAATGTAAAATATGGTATTTATTTTTCTTTTGAAAAGAAGGTATGGCTTGTAGAGGAATCCGAAACTCAAATAATGGTCACGGTGGTGGAGAAGTTCTTGTCGCCGCATACGTACGACAAAAACATTCCCTTTTGTCATTTAGTAAAATTCTTTGTATAAAAAATATTCCTTTCGGATAAATGTAGAAGTCAAATGCGTTTATACACCGTATAAAAGAAGGTTGTTTATAAAAAAAATATTCTTCAATGAAAGGAGATTGAGATGAAGTCCCATACAAAGACGGTATCCTCAGATTAAGGATAAATCAATTACATAATTATGTGTGACAAAATAATACACCAAATATAATTGGATATTAAGTGTAAAACAATCAGAGGTTATTCACACATATTCATAGAATGACATAGTCAAGGAGTACAAGCTTATCTCAAAGAATCAAAATTGGGTTAAGAAGTTCCCTTGCAAAAATTTGACAGCCTAACGGCGTCACTATAAAATTTAGAAAATGAGTTGATGAGAGAGTGAATGGTATCTCATCACTTGGACATAAACTTTACATAAATAAGGATATATAATAACATATCCCAACATAATAATATGTAAATTAAAAGACATAACAAAAGAAGTCTTTTAAAAAGAGGAGGGTGAAAGGTTCCCTTACCGATTTGGGCAACTTTCGAAATGTACACCCCATGAAAGAAGGGTCATACAACGTTGATGTAAATACTCATAAACGAAATTATATTACAAAAAGAGTAGAATAATTGATAGTAAATACAACACTCAATGGAAATTGTGGAAAATGTAGCATAAATCTCACGGGAATAATAGTGAGATGAAAAATCCCTTACGAAAACTCGGCAGCCTAAAAGCGCCACTTAAAACATCCAAAAATGGATTGATGAGATCAAATAGGGTCTCTCATCATATTAAAATAAAATAGAAACAAGAATATAAAAGAACATCCCCCATCATAACAAATAGGAGCTTAAAAGAAGTTACATAAAGGAGAGTACTTAAAAAGAAAGATAGAGGTTATATCTTTTACGAAAATTCGGCAGCCTAACGACGCCACTCAAAACTTCCAAAATGGATTGATGAGAGAAAATGGGGTCTCTCATCATATGAACATAAAAATTACAGTATGAGTAATATAATATAACATCCCAATAACAAGAAAGACGAGCTTTAAATGGAATGACATAAAAGAGTGTACTTAAAAAGAAAGAGAGGGGTAGGATCCCTTACCTCAAGTCCAACTTGTCTTGTTCGTTTCATTATATTCCTGAATAATAAAATTTGGTAAAATTATAATTTCGTAAGGAACTCCTATAAAGATTATTAATCAGTTCATATCACATATTTTAATGTTATAATAATTGGTTAATAATATGAGTTCATATCAGATGTTTTTGTCGATGTTTGGTACATGAGTCCAAAATTGAACTTGTTGGAAAATAATTTTCCATGTAGTTATAGGTACATGATATCCAGAATAGTATTGATGTTTTAAATATCATGTATATTCACTATATATTAATTTTATACTACTCTATAGCATTTGGAGATAAAAATTAAAAGCACCGTTCATGGAGACGGTAGGTCGTACGTACGCATGAACAATACTTTCATTTTTTGTCATATTAATGGAATTCTAACAAAATGAGATATATATATATATATGTTATAATTCCAGAATGATATCCATAATTTAGATGTAATATATTACATATATATCTATTATATATTTGTACTTATAATAGTACACAACATTTTGGGATAAGAAATGAAATGTACCGTTCATGGAGACGGTAAGCCGTACGTACGCATGAATGCTACTTCCATTTCTATTTCATATTTAATGGAATTAAAACATAATGATACATAATAGTATATTAATTCCAGTATGGTATCATATATAATATCATTAAATATATCATTTATACGTACCACATATGGTATTAACGAATCAAATCACTTTGAGGGGGTGGTAGTCCGCACTTCCTTAAATGAAGATATCGCGTTTACCCATAATAGAAACCATAAAGGTATGCCATAAAAGAAAAATTCAGAAGCTTAAGTAAAACATAAACATATTATATATCATATATAAATATAGTGTCATCTTAATGGCCACCTTTTGAAGGTGTTATAAGAATGTTGAACAATCATCATTTCGTGAGAAAGAAATTCTCCATCCACAGAAACAGTATGTTCTTTAACCATTACATGTAGGTGTGTGTAATTGTAGCTCAGATAATTATTATAACAACATCCTAGTAAATTGAAGATACTGGATTTGTTACAAACTAAATGAATAAAAAGATTTTAGGGGGTTGGAGAAGCAAAATAAAACAAAAGGACACAAGTGAAGACATTACCTTAAAATCAGGTAACTCCCTTTGGTTTGAGCTCAAAGGCTTCCTTGAGAAGCCTTCTGCCCAAAGTGAGGCTTCAATGAGTTATAGGGGATGTGCAGAGAAAAAATGGGCAGGTTTTGACCGAGCCAAAGGCGTTGGAAGTGTGGGTAAGTAGGTAGGGGTGGGGGCCTTTTATAAGAGGAGAGGAGGGGCACTCTTGGAAAGTAAGAAATGTTACTTTATTTTGGAATGAGTTTCGGATTTTAATGGTCCCTCATTGATGTGTTTCGAGGATAAGGTGATAAGAGTTAGAAATTAACCCATATAATAGGTTTTGTACATGTGTAGGTATTATATTTTACATTATCATTCCATTTTATTTAAATCGTTAAATAATGAGATAATCGCTGCATCATCATGATGTCATAAATAATTTAATTTATTTAATGTCTAAAAATTATAAAAAAAATACTATGATGTATGAAATATTTTTATATTTCCAATTATTATTTATAGTCAAAAATCTGACTTGTATAACCCGATGTAAAAATTGTTTTAGTTAAACAACTCATGTTTGTGACATTTAAATTTTAACATTAAATAAAAAGGTATTTATGTCATTTTCCAACCAAAGTGGCTCCATGGGGTCCCCAAGTTGACCCATGGATTGTCTTGGTCGTCCATGACACATTAAATGATGTTAGGACATGTGTCTAGGTCATTTAATTTTATTAAAACATTATTCTTACCTTAAACTACACTAATTGCCTATAATCGCGATTAAAAACTTAATAAGTTACTATTCAACAAAAAACAATTATAAACCCATTGAACCACATTTTACTTATTAATGACAACCATGTTTGTTGGATTTATGAAATTCAAAACACAAAGGTGGAAAAATTTCATTTAAACAGAAAATCAGTTTTTATAAGCACAACTTAGTGGCTTCACTATTCATCAAAAATTGAAGTTTTCTAGAAAATTACAAAAAATTCACCTGAAGCTATATTTGACATTCCGAATTCAAAAATGATGTCTATTTTAAAAAATTAAAAACATATATGTTTCATTAATTAATTTAATAATTAATTCCCGTTGTCAAGACAAATAGCATGTTTTTATGAAACAAAATGTATCAAAAGATTGGCACTAGTTTAAGTCCGATTTCGAAGTGAAATTAATTCCAATGTCCACTATTGGATTAAATGGTAAAAATATATTCTAATTTCACTTTAAAACCAATTAAAAAGATAATATAATCATATAAATAAAATATATTAAAAAGAGGTTTTGAATTAAAATACATCATTTTTCACTATTCATTAAAAATTGAACTTTTTCGGATAAATACCAAAAATTTACACAATGTAAATTTTGATGTCCCGATTCTAAAGAAGAATTCTATTTGGTCATATATAACACATACAATTGTCAAAAATTGGATTTAAAATAGGTTCGCCATCAAAAGGCGGTTAATCGACCTTTTAATGAATATTGGAATGTTTACGCTTAAAATTGGATTCATTTGCATTTTTAATCCTATTACATTTATTGTAAAGAGTAAATATATTTTAAAAACATATATAATCATTTTTTAGTTAGTTCTGTTCATTCCCACCATTACAACGGCTAGGCGTTAACTACCATTTAAATTATTATTATTTTATTATTAGAGTGCAACGCAAGATTTCCAAGAAACTCATTGTTGCGTATTGGGTACGCCATCGTGCATAGAGTCCCCTTTAAAGTAATATTAATATTTTATTCAAAAATATGTATAAATATGAAAATGTCATATTCTTTATTTACCTGCGCTGTTACATCCTTCCCACTTTTTTGGGAATTGCGTCCTCGCAATTTTTAAAACTGGGCTTGGAAACTTCATTGAAAATCCCACAACGGAACAAGAGTCAGTAAAACAATCACTTTAAAATAAAGAAAGATAAGTACAAAGGTCACCCAAGTTAACCCATACTAGGATTCCAAGTATGAAAATATGGACATGGAGGAAAAAACAAAGGGTCATGTTCTGATGGAGAGTGATAGTAAACATGTCTAGGAGAAAGTTAACCATAAGAAAATCACAAACTTGTGATGAGTTAAACGGTATTCGATTTCCCAGTAGGAAAAGTTAACAGACAACATTTTTGTATTAAGTTACTCTTCATTGAGGAATTTATTTTTGATCTTAATGAATCATACTTACTTGTCATGTTGACTTTCAACTTTTACTAGATTTATTACACAAACTCATACTTTCCCCAAAAGACGAGTATTTAGGAAGACTTGTTCACTTTAAGAGTACTATAATCAACTTCTAGAGGATCACCTAATCCAGAAAATAGAACTATATACTTCCCATATCTTTATATATTAACCAAAACCAAAACCAAAAAGGTTAGTACAAGATCAGATAATACCCAAAAAGGATAATCCTTTTAAAAAAAAATCTATTCTTAATCTCCAAAATTTATCTAACAAAACCCAATGTTCAATGAGGACCATCCAATAAAAAATTTGTCCATA
The DNA here is from genome assembly GCA_963277665.1 of Viscum album. NCBI lineage: Eukaryota > Viridiplantae > Streptophyta > Magnoliopsida > Santalales > Viscaceae > Viscum > Viscum album. The sequence goes on along the minus strand of OY728126.1, from coordinate 792,022,645 downwards.
AAATTCTTAAAATTAAAACAAACTGAGATTGAAACCCAAATATTTGAAGGATTTAGTCACATATTTTTCCATGTAAAATCGTAACATTTATCTCCAAACAACATCAGTTTCTCTTAATGTCTCGTATTGAAAATTAATTAACCTAATCACATATCCTCCATGATAGGCTAATAAATTTCCATAGATAACCCAAAATCAACTTACTCTTAATTCATAAAATCATCTAACTAATAATAATCAGTCAAAATAACCAGGGACTTCACATAATCCAGTGGTAGGCGATAAATACCAGTCACACTTTGGTTGTGGGTTCGATTCCCGCAGCTTTGTCCGACGCGACGGGTTGTTACACGGTCTGCGTGTTGTCCTTTTTCCAAAACTATATAATTCTTAAAAAAATTCCCCAAAATGAGATAAAATAATCAAAAAAAATAATCATAAAATATTTTAACCTCATGCTTATCTCATGCATTTCATTTTCCATCATAACATATAATAACCCATAATTACCTCAAAAGTAAGGATCATATAAAACCTAATGGATACCTTTATAATTATTACCTAAAATTCCACATCGATTGGTCATCTCGTACATGATGAATTACAGAACATACCACGGTTCATGTGGATGATCATGACTCATTGATAGTTGATTTAGAGAAACCACGGGTTTCATCATTGAATACCCAATTTCATCCAGTCTCTTTATCATAGAACCACCACAGTTCCCTTAAAACCAATTGTCACTTTGGTGCCTGCTAGATCCATCCATTCACTAAAAATAGAAATTTCTGTGTGAGTATATCAACAAAACCATCATGTACTAATGAGGAAGATAAACAGTAAGATATACTTACTCATTCACATTAACTAGTACTCTTTCTGAAATCCTATCCATTGTGGTACTGTCACTTATGCATAGAGAATACCCTAACCTCTAAAGTTATCTAAACTGACCACTGATACCATCTACAAGGCCCCGGCCTTAAACCTTACTTAATATTGAATTAAATGAATAATTCGCATTGAGGATCTTTTCAGGTTTAGAGTTTTAGAGAATTAGAAAATAAAAGTTGCATTATATTCCACATTTAAACAAAGTGGTTACATAAAAGATAGCATTCATTTTTTCCCATCAACGGAAACATATTTAAAAATAAAACATGGATTATTTCTTGAAACATACTTGACACTATCATCCTATCATGTACCTTTCCCATGACCTGTGAATAACATTTCATAAACATCGGATGTGCATAAAAAGCTCAGTAAGGGATATAAAAATATATGGAAAGGAAACATGAGTACATGTACACATAATAATCAATGAAATCTTACTTTATTCATAAAACATAAGAACATTAACATACCTACTCAAATCATGAATAAATCATAGAAATCACAAGACATAAAGGTAACTTGAGGCATTCATAACATTCTGACGTAGGGAGTAACCCTCTTGGTTACATTTGGAATACCCACCACAGTATATTTCCTAAATCTCTTCGGAGAAACCTTATCGTTTCACTCCTTTGCGTTACCCAATTCATTGGAGAGCTATATCGGTCTCACCTTCCCCTAGTTTATCACGGAACCACCTGTCTTCATAACAATTCCCAAGTACCATAACATAATCTTATCACATAAAACATGTGTAATGGAAACATAACATTTCAACCATTCAATAACAAGATATCAATACAACAAATTGATATAAAAACATTATGAAAACCATTTTCAATACCAAAATAAAAGAAATGTAAAACATGGTATTTATTTTTCTTTTAAAAAGAAGGTATGTCTTGTAGAGGAAGCCGAAACTTAAATAATGGTCACGGCGGCGGAGAAGTCGTTGTCGCCGCATACGTACGACAAAAACATTCCTTTTTGTCATTTAGTAAAATGCTTTGTATAAAAAAGATTCCATTCGGATAAAAGTAGAAGTCAAAGTGGTTTATACACCGTATAAAAGAAGGTTGTGTATAAAACAAAATATTCCTCAATGAATGGAGATTGAGACGAAGTCCCATACAAAGACGGTATCCTTGGATTAAGGATAAATCAATTACGTAATTATGTGTGACAAAATAATACACAAAATATAAGTGGATATTAAGTGAAAAACAATCATAGGTTATTCACACATATTCATAGAACGACATATTCATGGATTACAAGCTTATCCCAAAGAATCAAAATTGTGTTAAGAAGTTCCCTTGCAAAAAATTGATAGCCTAACGGCGTCACTACAAAATTCAGAAAATGAGTTGATGAGAGAGTGGATGGTATCTCATCAATTGGACATAAAATTTACATAAATAAGGATATATAAGAACATATCCCAACATAATAAGATGTAAATTAAAATACATAACAAAATAAGCCTTTTAAAAAGAGGAGGGTGAAAGGTTCCCTTACCGATTTGGGCAACTTTCGAAACGCACACCACATGAAAGAAGGGTCATACAACATTGATGTAAATACTCATAAAAAAATTATATTAAACAAAGAGTAGAATAATTGATAGTAAATACACCACTCAAAGTAAATTTTGGCAAATGTAGCATAAATCTAACGGGAATAAAAGTGAGATGAAAAATCCCTTACGAAAACTCGGCAGCCTAACGACGCCACTTAAAATATCCAAAAATGGATTGATGAGATCAAATAGGGTCACTCATAATATTAAAATAAAATATCAATAGGAATATAAAATAACATCCCCCATCATGACAAATAGGAGCTTAAAAGAAGTGACATAAAGGAGAGTACTTAAAAAGAAAGATATAGGTTAGATCTCTTACGAAAATTCGGCAGCCTAACGACGCCACTCAAAACATCCAAAATGGATTGATGAGAGATAATAGGGTCTCTCATCATATTAACATAAAAATTACAGTAAGTGTAATATAAAAGAACATCCCAATAACAAGAAAGATGAGCTTTAAAAGGAATGACATAAAAGAGTGTACTTAAAAAGAAAGAGAGGGGTAGGATCCCTTACCTCGAGTCCAACTTGTCTTGTTCGTTTATTTATATTCCTAAATAATAAACCTTGTTCAATTTATAATTTATTAAGGACATCCTATAAAGATTATTATTCAGTGCATATCACATATTTTAATTTTATAATAATTGGTTAATAATATGAGTTCATATCAGACATTTTTGTCGATGTTTGGTACATGAGTCAAAAATTGAACTTGATGGAAAATAATTTTCCATGTAGTTATAGGTACATCATATCCAGAATAGTATTGATGTTTTAAATATCACATATATCCAGTATATATTAATTTTATACTACTCCATAGAATTTGGAGATAAAAATTAAAAGCACCGTTAATGGAGACAGTAGGTCGTACGTACGCATGAAAGCTACATTAATTTTTTGTCATATTAATGGAATTAAAACAAAATGAGATATATATATATATATATTGTAATTCCAGAATGATATCCATCATTTATATGTAATATATTACATATATATCCATTATATATTTGTACTTATAATAGTACATAACATTTTGAGATAAGAAATTAAATGGACCGTTCATGGAGATGGTAAGTCATACGTACGCATGAACGCTACTTCCATTTCTATTTCATATTTAATGGAATTAAAACATAATTACACATAATATTATTTTAATTCCAGTATGTTATCATATATAATATCATTAAATATATCCTTTATACGTACCACATATGGTATTAACAAATCAAATCACTTTGATGGGCGGTAGTCCGCACTTCCTTAAATGAAGATATCGCGTTTACCCATAATGGAAACCATAAAGGTATTCCATAAAAGAAAAATACAAAAGCTTATGTAAAACATAATCATATTATATATCATATATAAATATAGTTTCATCTTAATGGACACCTTTGAAGGTGTTAGAAGAATGTTGAACAATCATCGTTTCATGAGGCATAAATTCACCATCCACAGAAACATTATATTCTTTAACCATTAGATGTAGGTGTGTGTATGTTTAGCTAGAATCGTTCTTATAAAAACATCCTAGTATATTGAATATACTGTATTTGTTACAAATTAAATGAATAAAAAGAGTTTAGGGGGTTGGAGAAGCAAAATAAAACAAAATGACACAAGTGAAGACATTACCTTAAAATCGGGTAACTCTCTTTGGTTTGAGCTCAAAGGTTTTCTTGGGAAGACTTCTGCCGAAATTGAGGCTTCAAGGATTTAGAGAGGGATGTGGAGAGACAAAATGGGAAGGGGTTAGCCGAGCCAAAGGCTTTGGAAGTGTGGGAAAGGAGGTATAGGTGGGGGCCTCTTATAAGTGGAGAGGAGGGGCACTCTTGAAAAGTAAGAAATGTTACTTTATTTTGGAATGAGTTTCGGATTTTAATGGTCCCACATTGATGTGTTTCGAGGATAAGGTGATAAGGGTTCTAAATCCACCCATCCAATCGGTTTTGGACATGTGTAGGTCTTATATTTTACATTATCTTTCCATTTTATTTAAATCGTTAAATAATGATGTAATCGCTGCATCATCATGATGTCAAAAATAATTTAATTTATTTAATGTCTAAAAATTATAAAAAATATTCGATGATGTATGAAATATTTTTATCTTTCAAATTACTATTTATAGTAAAAAATATGACTTGTATAAACCCATCTGAAAATTTTTTTAGTTAAACAACTCATGTTTGTGACATTTTAATTTTAACATTAAATAAAAAGGTATTTATGTCATTTTCCAACCAAAGTGGATCCATGGGGTCCCCAAGTTGACCCATGGATTGTCATGGTCGGCCATGACACATCCAATGAGGGTAAGACATGTTTATAGGTCATTTCAGTTTATTAAAACATTATTCTTACCTTAAACTACACTAATTACCTCTAATTGCGATTAAAAACATAAGAAGTTACTATTCACCAAAAAATTATTATAATCCCATTGAACCACATTTTTCTTCTTAATGACAACCATGTATGTCAGATTTTTTAAATTCAAAACACAAAGGTAGCAAATTTTCATTTAAATGGAAAATCAGTTTTTATAAGTACCACTTAGTGGTTTCACTATTCATCAAAAATTGATGTTTTTCAGAAAATTACGAAAAATTCACCCGAAGCTATATTTGATATTCAGAATTAAAAAATGATGTCTATTTTACAAAATAAAAAACGTATAAGTTGCATTAATTAATTTAATAATTAATTCCTGCTGTCAAAACAAATAGCGTGGTTTTATGAAACAAAATGTATCAAAAGATTTGCACTAGTTTAAGTCCGATTTCAAAGTGAAATTAATTCCAATGACCAATATTGAATTAAATGGTAAAAATATATTCTAATTTCACTTTAAAACCAATTTAAAAGATAATATAATCATATAAATTAATTAAACTAAAAAGAGGATTTGAATTAAAATACAACATTTTTCACTATTCATTAAAAATTGAACTTTTTCGGAAAAATACCAAAAATTTAAACAAAGTAAATTTTGATGTCCCGATTCTAAAGAAGAATTTTATTTTGTCAAATTTAACACATAAAATTTTCAAAAAGTGGATTTAAAATAGGTTCGCCATCAAAATGCGGTTAATCGACCTTTTAAAGAATATTGGAATGTTTACGCATAAAATTGGATTAATTCGCATTTTTAATACTATAACAATTATTGTAAAGAGTAAAAATATTTGAACAACATATATAATAATTTTTTAGTTAGTTATGTTCATTCCCACCATTACAACGGCTAGGGGTTAACTACCATTTAAAATAATATCATTTTATTATTAGAGTGCAATGCAAGAATCCCGAGAAACTCATTGTTGCGTATTGGGTATTCCATCGTGCATAACATCCCCTTTAAAGTAATATTAATATTTTATTCACAAATATGGATAAATATGAAATTGTCATATTCTATATTTACCTGGGTTGTTACAAATGGATTCATAATTGAGGATTTTGTTTTGATGAAAACCCCCTTAGATTTCAAAAACCCCATCTTCTGAATCATGTTTCTGATCTAAAAAATGATCTATATGGTATAAAATAGGCTCTTAGAACATGATAAGAAAATATTTACTCTTTTATAATTTGAAAAATGTGTTTAAAATGTTTATCTAATGAATGTATTTATATAAAAATAATTTCAAAATATCTTTTAATAGTACATTTAGATATAAAATATATTATTTTTGGATCTACAAATATTCTATATGTACTAACTTTTCAAAATTAATGAAAAATTATTTTGAAATTAGTTTAATGGGTGAACTCAAACAGTTTCTTGAATATTAAATTTTTATAAATAAACAAATAATTATTTTAAATAATCGTTAATATAATATATTTATTCTAAATGTTTTTCGTCTATATTTTAAACAAATTAATGATACTATCATGAGCAGTACCTGTCAACTAGTTAATGAAAATGATGGATAATTAATAGATCAAACTAGTAATAATGGAATGATTTGTAGTATTATTTACATAACATCAAGTTGGCATGATATCATTTTTAGAGTGTATGTGAACTCTCTATCTTGAAAATTCAAAAGAGTCACATTTATTAGTGATCAAAAGAATTTTTAAGTACTAATTTATACAACCAATTTATGATTGATCTATCCAAGAGGAAATGATTTTGATTTAGTATGTTATTTTGATGTTGATTAATATTGCAGTATTTTTGGTATAAAAAATACATTAGGAAGATATAATCTTTCTAGAAAATATATTGTATCATGTTCAAGAAAGAAACAAAATTTTGTTTCACTACCCACTACTAATGCATAATACATAGTTGCAGGTAGTTCCTGGTCACAAATCTTGTGGCTTAGAACATACTTTACTGGACATTGGATAACAATTTATCCATGTTCCTATAAATTGTGATAACAAAAGTGTGATAAACATATACAAAAATCAATAATATCACTCTAGAACATAAAGAATTGACGTAAGACCTCACTTTTTTAACAGATCATTATAAAAAAGGTGATATAACTGTAGAATTTATTCGAACAGAACATCAACATGCTCATATATTCACAAATAATTATAATTATGCGGGATTAAACTATGTAGAACATGAATTAGGAATTATAAATCATGGTTGATAAGTCATTGTTGATATGTCACCATTGATGACTCACTATAGGTGAGTCACTATTGATAAGTCATCGTGGATGGGCCACCATTGATAAGTCATTATTGATGAGTCACCATTGATGAATCACCTTTTATACATCACCATTGATATGTAGCCATTGATGAGTTACTGATGATGGGTAGCTATTGATGATTCACCATTGATGTGTCACTATTGATGAACCAATGCAGATAAGTCACCATTAAACAAGTAACTATTCAATACAGTTACCGTGGTTTTATTACCATTGGTAATATATTCAAAATTAATATTTTATGTTTTAAATTTATAATTATTTATTTATAATCCCAAAATTTTAAAATTACCATGATAAATCAATAAATTCACTTTCCCTATAATCCTTGATCTCCATAACCTTGTCTTCCCTGTCGAACCAATAATGTTTTTCCATTCTTCCACCTACGCCTTCAAATGACCTGAATGTCTTGTGTGAAGCGAGTATCAGAATTGATTCAGGGAGAGATGTTGAAATCTTATAAACAAAAATTATATGAAATTTTTTTTAATATTTTTTTATAGAAACCACTTCTAAAAAAAGGGGTCATCGATGAAGAAAAATAAATTGATGCACAATGGCTCCCAATAAGTCATACACAAGTATTTAAAGTTATAGAATAATATAAATGTTTGAACATGGAAAAATAAAATAACCAAATTTATTATCTGATGCCAGTCTACGACTTCTACCATTATGATGTGTTTATTTTAGGAAAGATAATGGATTTGATGAAAGTTAACATTAATGGAGAAGGAATTTCTTTCTCATCCATGTATAGTCAGGATTCATGAATGTACCTCATGAAGGAGTATATGAGAAATATCAAAGAATTATTCAATGTGGTAGTGATGTTTTCAAATAAAAAAAGCCGCTTTTATAGATGATTTGGGACAGTACTCCGAGGAGAACTATTAATGAAAAACATGATGGTGAATGTAAGCTGTTTTTCAAAGTTGTATGAAATGTTCTGTGTCCTAGGAAAGGAGATTTCGACACGTTGCGATATCAGAATGTTTATTTACTGTATATGATGAATAAAGGGAAAGGAGTAAATCTATGCCAATTTTTGATTATATATATGTATGGGATGTGATAGAAGATATCAATATAAAACAACTTAATGTATCCTATAATTATTGATTCCATTGTAGATAAAGACAGATATATCAAAGAATGAGAAGAATCTATAGAAAAGTTTGAAGGTTTTTTCAAATCTAGGACCATTAATAAAAGGGTTAATGTAAGATAGAATCCATGGATGAAATCATGGATAAGAGACAATGAAAAAATTTATTATGATTTCATCCCTATTGATAATCCATAAAGGCCTACGTACTTTGTAGATACTTGTATAAATATTGATGATTTATTTGAGTATTGTGACGCATATAATGAAAAATTTGAACCATAAGTGGATGACACCGAAGAAGAAGTCTTTTCAGTAGATGTGGGTAATGATATAGAGATTTACAAATCTCCTCATATGGTATCAAATGAATCTATCTATTCAACAGGTTCTCTTCCTTAATGAGATTTATTTTAAATGAAAGTGATGATTCAAAAATTAATGTATCTAGAGAGGCTCAATTTAAGATATCCTCCTCTAAAACATAAAGTGACCATAATGATAATTGAAAAGCTCATTATTAAAATTCTTTTAAGGGAGAATATGGTTATCTTGATCATTAACAATCTCATGAAAATGATAGAGAAAACAATGAGGAAAATGATGATGGATATAATCAAAATGGATCAGATCATGTATATGTTAATGGATATAAAAATAATTATGAAAATTATAAGAACATAGATGATCCTACTGATCATGATCATGAAATTGTTCAAATAAATCCTTCATCACTAGTGGTTTCATGTTCTACTCAAAATGTGACTCAATATAAAAAAACTGAGATGGATGACTTATATCCTATTCCTAAAGAAGTAGTTGAAGCTACAAGTGAGGTGGAGAAGACTCCCAATCCTATTGATCAGTCATAAAAAATCATTAAATTACAAGAGATAAATAACAGCCATACCAATCTTATAGAATCTAACCATTTTTTATCAGAAATTGGTCAAATGTCTGATGTACCCAACGAATGACCAAATCCTTCATTATACTAGATAAGAAGTTTTTTCCTTATGAATAATGGTATGAAAATCCTAGATTTTTTAAAATTGGTTTGGATTTTGGTGACTCATATGATTATCATTATAATATTTTTCAATGTAGAAGGATCCTTAAAGGATCAAATTGATCAAGAAGAGGAGTTACAACCTTTTACTCAAATTGTGACCAATATAATAGATATTTTTGAAGTGTCTTATGAGAAAATAAATCATCCTTATTCTCAAAATATTATTCCTCCATCTGTATTAACCAATGTTGAATTAAAATCTGTTCAATATAATGTGCATTCCATCTTGGACCCTTTGAGAAGTTATTTTGTTTCATTTTTACAATTATCATGAACTCTCAACAATCTTTAATTTCACATATCAGTGAATAAATAACTCAATATATGGTTGGATTGGATGTATTTAATTTAAAACCAAGAGTAGAATTTCATACTCTTGAAATTGATGTAGATAATAGAATATTTTAAATAGTGGTATAATGCTTGAACACTTCATTAGATTGTCTAACATCCTATTTTTCATAAAAAGCAAATTCGATTTCTCCAAAGATGGAAATCATGAATATTACTACCTCTACATCAACGTCACCTCATCCTATTCAAATAAATGTTGATAAATATCTACTCTAACAAATTCTCAGGGAAGATTTCTAAAATGTTATGGGTGATGTGACCACTCTTGAGGAATAAATTCAGCCGATGAATCATCCTCGAGAGCATGTCTATCATATGATAAAAGAATAATCCATTAATCTCTGGACTGAGTAGGCCATAATTAAAAAATAAACCAAATAATTTTTTTAAATTATTTATACAATGACTTCAATGTATAATAGTTTCTAATTTCTCATAGTGAATTTTGGATTTTATACAGTGAAAAGAGTATTCAAGGAACTATTGAGTCAACTGAAGGTTCTCACACCAGCCCTATAAAAATTCATGGATGATAAAGTGTATTTCATAAGTGCCAAGAAAATTGGAGGAAATATTATTATGGATTTTGTCATCTTCATGAATCCCTTCCTCCATGTCCATAGTACAACTGCCATTACATGAGATTCCATTCCTGTGATCACAATTATGTCCTCCACAACTAGAAAACCAGTTTGGCACACACCTACAATGATAAATCAGTCTATTGGATTTCTACCTCTACTCTTTCATACTATGATTTTGACACCATCTAATAAAATCATGTACCTTAGAACAATTTTGGTAAATGAACCACTTAAAACTACTACAAAAATACCTTTCATTACCACATATGCTCTAGATTTCACAAGTACTATATCCTCTCAAGACACAATCAAGGATAAATCGAAAGAGAAAGTTGATTAACCACTAACATATAACTAGTGAATCGATTTTGACACTGTCATTCTAATAGGGATTCAATGTTTTTTAATTTTAATCATTATCTTTATGTATTCAACATCATTTTTTTCTCATTTCAAATGAAATATCACTATGTTCAACTACTTTCTTTGTTTATTTTTTTTTACCCTTTTCTTTTTTGATAATCACAAAGTTGGAGATAAAATAGACATCTATATTCATACATGGAATGCACCAAAAAGATTTAAATTATATTGTGACATCATCTATATAAATTTCTAAATTTTTATCTAAATTGTTTATATCTCTCATATATCCTATGAAACGATAAGAGTATAGTCTCTAACAAAAATAAACAATTTATTATTAATGATTACCAAATTTTTACATGATTTATAAAATGCCATGTTTTTTGATCATCAGAAATGGGGTGATGGTTGGAATCACATTCTATGTATTATGTTTGAATCTATATTATTTTAATGATAAAAAACCTAGTTTATTTTAGTACAAATGATTCTCATGTTGTCTGATACCATTTTATATGGTAATACTATTTCTATGAAAATTTTCATAAGTATTATTGTGTGTCACCATTATCCAGGAGTCACTACCAGGACTTGTTACTATCAGAAAGTAAATACCAAAGAAATGAGTCATTGCAGGCCATATCACTTCCAAAACTGTTACTTCTAGAGGAGATAATGATTGGAAAAGCTACCGCAAGATTGTATGTCACTATAAACATCATCAAGAGGTACCACAAGTTTGAGATACCTCACGATGCTTATTCATCACCAGCATCTTTCTACCGTTTCTCTCGGATGAATACAGTTTTAATGCCTCATTGACTATTTCAATTATTAGATAATTTGAAATAGACTTTAGGATGACGTAAAAGATGATTTGAGGATTGAAAATTTCCTCCATCTGATTCATATATTATATATATGCAAGGGGTATCTCCATCTTAGTACTTGATAGAAAAATGACATAGTAGCATAGAAATCGTTAAATAGATTGATTAAGACAATGAAAGATATCAAATGAAACATTCCTGTAGACTCCTAAAATCCAATGTTATTGTAATATTTTCTTGAACGAATCTTGAATTCCCCACCAACTGTGATATGAGGACTACAAAAATTATGAACGTATCAGACTGAGATTTACTGAAATTATTATTCTTATTTAAATTTATTTCATTCTACTTTGAGTAGCATTTAAGTACACTATTATCAAGCACACACTATTTATTGCACCTATATATAGAATACATGTTATTAACTCATTTCAATACATATATTTTCTAACTGTATTTGTTAAAGAGGACCATGTGTGACTTGTTCTATTCATTCATCCCGCAAATGTAACACCCCGACCCCAGTTACCTAGAGTCGGTGCATTATTACATAACATTGGCATGATCACAAGAAAGATCAAATCTCGAAAGGCTGATTTGTTTAGTAGCCTTGGAAACACTAGATATATTCATAATGTTTTGCATTACATCATAAAAATGAAAAATACAACAACATAGTCTCCATAGTCTACACTCTTATCCCCTCATACTATCCCTGTAGTTCTTTCATAATTTACTTCTTCATATCCTGGGAAAAATAAAACATAGAAAAGGGGTGAGATCAAATTCCTAGTGAGGATAACAATATAGCGGAATCTTTCATCAATAAGAATAAATATATATGGAATTATATAACTAAAAAAATCCTTTTTAAACATGAACTTCAACATTGCATGGAGAAAATAAAATGAAATAATTCCATTTACTTATTTACATTGATATTCAACTAATCGAATAATCACATGCAATATCAATAACCAATTTCATAATGATGGAATGCATAATGCCAGAATATCACAACCACATAGCCAAGGCCTCGTGCCAAGACTACAGATAATATTTTTCCAAGGACTTGTGCCAAGACACTATTTTGTCTCATTAGACCAACCGATGCATCAAGGAGCTATAGCGGTCTCCACCCGTCACATATTAAGTCCAATGCATTCCCGTATGAAATGGTTTAAACATAACATAAACATTCGTATCAAAACTAGCATAAAAAATGTAAATACTTCTTCCATAAACCATGAATGTAATAAAAATAACACATCCACATTCAAAAATATCAAAAAACCTTCAATACAACATAGAAGTTTTGTATCATAATAATTCAACTTCAAATAAGCATAAAATCCATCAAAGGATGTTGACATAGATGAAATAAAAACTCTTTTTAGAGAAATATCTCTTTCTATTTTGAAATCATTTAAGAGTCATATTTTTATAGAATAAAACATTTTCTTTGAAAATATTCATATAATCTTGTAAGGGAATGTTCGACGAATTTATAATGGCGGAAAATAGCGGCACCCGCCATATAAGTTAACAAAAAAATTCTTACCTTAATTCTGTCGAAAAGATTAAGAAGCACCTTGTTTGGAAAACGACGGAAAGATTCCTTTATAAACCTTTTTTAAAAAATCAAACAGGTGTATAAATGACGTTAACCCATATTCTTGTAAATAGTGAAAATGGTTTGAAATACATTTTTAAGAAACATGGATGTGGATGATAAAGAGATCCCAGTAGATTATTACGTATAAACAACCTCAGATAATGAAGAGATTTCGAAATAAACCCTTACCTTGTACTTTTATTTGGTTGAGGGTAGGTTATCCTCCTGTATAATGGTGAAATAATTGTTATTAAATTATACATGAATCATATACATTAATATGATATCATATATGATTTTTGAACATTGATTTGTTAATAATATCTTAGTATTATCATCGTTTCGGGTGTTAACTTACTCATTTTCTTTTGTATGTTTTGCTACGTAAGTCGTGTTTGACATGAATAGGTTGTATGTTAATCATATCCAGAATGATATAATTTTTTTAGATAATATAATTAATCACCAAATGAGAATTAGACTTGAATGGATATGATGGAGAATGAATCTCATCGCGTTCGTGGAGACAGTAGTCTGTACGTACACACGAGTGACAATATCATTCTTTTGATATTGAAATAATATATAATTGGATGGTATATTATATATACAGAATCATTACATTGTTATATTTATTATTTAAATAAATTACACATTATTATTATACCATTCCAAATAATAATTTATTTAATAACAACTACACCACGACGTGGAGACGGTAAGCCGTACGTACGCACATATGGTGACATGTTATTAAAAGGATAGATAGAATACTGAATATGATTGTACCATATTTATAATAACATCACAGTATATATAAGATACTAGTGTTATTATTTTAGAATGGTAATAACAAAAAAAGAAGAAGTGGAAGAAGAAAGGAACTTGAAAAACGGTGGTGAAATTATTACCTCTTCTTCGGGTTCATCCTTTTGATTTGATCAAAAGGGCTCTTAGGTTATCTTTCTTACTAAAGGAAGGCCTCTAGGATGATTTGAGGGAATTTGAGAGAGTATTTGGGAAGATTTTGGACGAGCCAAATGGCTTTGAACGTGTGAATTAATGAGAAGGGGGAGTGCCCTTTTATAAGAGGGGTGAGGGGCACCTTTGGAAAAGCTAGAAATATTATTTTCTAATAAATTCATATTCGGTTTCTAATGGATAAAAAGTGGATTATTTAAAAGATAAGGTGGGGATGGGTCGAAAACCCCTCAACCAATAGAACTTAGATAGGTTTGGGTCATTATATTAAGCTTATCTTTTAGTTTTAACTCTTAGTTAATTAGTTTGACACTTACCATGTCACTTTGTATTTTTATATTATATAGTTAATAAACATACTATATAGCTCCAAGAGACTCCCAAGTGGTCCATTAATGATACACCTATCATGATATACGTCTCTTGGCCGAACTATAGATTTTTAGGAATGAAATATCAATTAATAATATAATATTTGTTTTAAAAACTCTTTTATGTCAATTTTGACACTATTTTGAAACATTATTTTTGTGAAAATCATAATAGAATTATTACTTCAAAAAAGACAATTAAATCATTCCTAACAAGTCATATTATCCTAGAAAATTAGTTTAATTCATAAATAGTCTAAAATTATATTTATTTTGGTATTTATAATATCAATTATTTTAATTTTTCACTATTATGCTAATTACTGCATCATCACTGTGTCATAAATAAATTAAATTATTTAATGTCTAAAAATTATAAATTAAATATAATTCTGTAGAAAATCTTTTCATATTTATAATTAATATTTTCAACAGAATTTATCTTATGTATAACCCTATATTAAAAATGTTTTAGTAAATAAACCGTGATTTTAACTCTTTTGACTCTTCTTTGAATTAAATAATAATAAATGTCCTAATCTAATCCAAGTGGACCTAAATGATAATATGTTATTCCTAAGGTTGTTTTTGGTCGAATTAATCTTATCAAATAGAATTTGGACATGTGTTAGGGTAATATTAATATCATTTTTACCCTTAATTACCCTATTTACTTTTAACAGTTGTAAAAAAAAAGAAAAAAGTTACTATTCATCAAAAATTATTTTCATCTCAATGAACCACATTTTAGTCCTTGATATGAACCGTGCCTCTCGGATTTTCGAAATTCCACTCACAGATGCGGTAAAATTAAGTTTTATGAAAAATTCAGTTTTTTAACTACCGCTTAGTGGTTTCACTATTCATTAAAAAATGATGTTTTTCTGAAAAATACCAAAAATTCACCCTAGGCTAATTTCGATATTCTGAATCCAAAAATGAAGTCCATTTTGAAATTTTTTTTATAAATTTCAAAAAGTGGGTATTACTATTCATAACGGCTAGTTTGATTGGTTGTGGTGTGTTAGAACTTGATGTTGCGTAAAACACACGCTATTGAATTATTCAAAGAGAAGCGTACCATAGAAGATTGGGGTGTTACATTCTCCCCTCCATCAAACAATTTTGTCCTCAAAATTTCTAGAATACAACCGCATGAAAAGACTCGGGTGGTTCTTCATCATATGTTCCTTGAGTTCCCACGTTACCTCTTCCATCTTAAGGTTTCTTCAGAAGACTTTTACCAGACGAGTCGTCTGGTTTCTCAGTACATGTTCCCTCGTATCAAGAATCTTGACAGGATCTTTGCAATAAGACAGATCGGGTTTTAGTTCTAATTCATCATATGTGAGTACATGCATTTGGTCAGGCATGTATTTTCTCAACAGAGATACGTGGATCACATCGTGAACTTTGGAGAGACTAGGCGGCATTGCCAATCGGTAAGCTACAACCCCAATTAGTTCTAGAATTTCAAAAGGTCTGATGTACCTGGGACTCAATTTACGTTTCTTACCAAAACGTATGACTCCCTTCCATGGAGATACCTTTAAGAAAACATGATCACAGACTAGAAATTCCAAATCCTTCGATTATCAGCATAGCTCTTCTGCCTACTTTGAATTGCTTTTATATGGTTTTGGATTACCCTCACCTTTTCCATCGTTTCCTCCACCAGTTCTGGGCCTATAAGTTTTCCTTCACCAACGTCATCCCAACAGGTTGGTTTGTGACATATCTTTCCATATAACGCTTTATATGGTGCCATATGAATACTCGAATGGAAGCTATTATTATAGGAAAATTCTACTAGAGGTAAATATTGATCCCACATACCCTGAAAGTCAAGTGAGCAGGATCTCAACATGTCTTCTAAGGTTTGAATAGTTCGTTCTGATTGTCCATCAGTTTGAGGGTGGTAGGAAGTGCTCAAATAAAGTTCAATATCTAAGTATTTATGAAGACTTTTCCAGAATCATGATGTAAAATGGGGATCACGATCAGAAACAATCGATAGGGGTACTCCATGAAGTCTTACAACTTCATTAATATGTAGTCTTGCTAGTCTTTCAAGTGGTAAATCTTCCCTTATAGCAAGAAAATGTGCAGAATTGGTAAAACAATCAACAATGACCCATATTGCATCGTTCCTTCTAGGAGTCTTTGGTAGCCCCGTGACAATGTCCATCATAATATTGTCCCATTTCCACTCCAGTTGGGAAGAGGTTGTATGACTCCTCCAGGTTGTTGCCTTTTAGCTTTTACTTGTTGACAAACCATACATCATGACACAAAATCAGAAATCTCTTTCTTCATGTTGTCCCACAAAAAATGTTCCTTCAAATATCTATACATTTTGGTGCTCCCAGGGTGTATAGAGAAATTGGAACTATGAGAATCATCCAGAAATTCCCTTTTTAGATTAGGTATATCGAGAACACAAAGTCTCTTCCCGAATTTCAAAATTCCTTCTTCATACACAAAGTCTCTCAATCTCCAATCATACACAGATTTAAACTTCTTTTTAAAAGTCTTCATCATCGGTCTGAGAATTCTTAATCCTCTCTAGTAAAGATGGTTTGGAAACCATTTGTAAAAGCATTGATGTTTCACCTTCACTGGTTATTCCCATGTTCATATTCACTAGATTCATGAAAATTGGATCCCTTTCAATTCTCATATTGTTCAAAACTCCATGGTCTTTTCTACTCAAAGCAGATGCCACCTTGATTTCTTTCCCTGGGTGGTAGTGTATCGTGCAATCATAATCTTTGAGTAATTCAAGCCATCTCCTTTGCCTCATGTTGAGTTCTTTTTGTGATAAAATATACTTAAAATTATTGTGATCAGTATAAATCTCACATTTTTCACCATAGAGGTAGTGACTCTATATTTTCAAAGCAAATATCACAGCTGCTAACTCAATATCATGAGTAGGATAGTTTTTTTCAAGAATTTTCATCTGTCGTGATGCATAGGCAATAACCCTATCATTCTGCATAAGAAAACAACCACGTCCTTTCTTCGATGCATCACTATAAATAAAGAACCCATCATTCCCCGATGGTAGAGTCAATATAGGATCATTAACTAATCTTCTCTTCAGTTCTTCGAAACATTCTTCACACTCTTTTGTCCAGAAAAATTTAACCCCTTTACGTGTGATCTTCGTTAATGGGTTTTCCAATCGGGCAGAATTCTAGATGGAACGTCCATAATTAATTAGCCAAACCAATAAAACTGCATGCCTCAGTTATACTCGTAGGTGTTGGCCATTCATGGATTGCCTTGGTCTTAGAAGGATCAATAGAGATTCCATCTTTATAGACAATATGGCCAAGAAAAGAAATATCCTGAATCCAAAATTCACACTTGCTAAAATTCCCATATAATTCATGTCTTCTCAGAGTCTTCAGGATAATGCGCAATTGATTTTCATGAACTTCGTAGCTTTTGGAGTATAACAAGATATCATCAATAAATACCACCACAAATTCATCGATATATTCCTTGAAAGCTCTATTAATCAGATCCATGAATACAGAGGGTGCATTAGTCAATCCAAAAGTCATTACTGTAAACTCGTAATGCCCGTACCTGGTTCGAAATGTTTTCTTATGAATGTCTTCATTATTCACACACAACTGATGGTATCCAGATCGAAGGTCAATCTTTGAAAAGTATTGATCTCCATGCAGTTGGTCAAATAAATCATCAATGCAAGGTAGGGGATACCTTTTCTTTATTGTTATAGCATTGATCTCCATGTAGTTGATACATAACCTCATAGATCCATCTTTCTTTTTAACAAAGAGAACATGGGCTCCCCATGGAGAAAAACTAGGGGGAATAAATCCATTATTACTCAATTCCTCTAGTTGTTTATTTAGTTCAACTAGTTCTACAGTTTCCATTCTATAAGGGATCTTCGATATAGGCCTTTATCCAGTAATTAAATCAATGGAAAACTCAACTTCTCACTCTGGAGGATGTCTAGGTAAATATTCCAGAAACACATCTACATATTCTTTCACAATAGGTACATCCTCTATTTGAACATTCTGTTCCTCAACCACAGTCATTTCATCCTATTCCCCCCCAATAATTGAATTTAGTTGAGCTACTGGGGGTGGATCTAGATAAGAATTAGGTGGTGACGATTCTGCTCTAAAGATAAGGTGTTTCTTATTGTCATCATAAAAATTCACAACCACCTTCTTCTTACAATAAATATTTGCATCATGGTCTGAAATCCAATCTATAAGGAGGATTATAACAAACTCAATCATAGGTATGATGATGAGATCAGCGGATAAATAACATTTATGTGCTCTCATGGGGACTGATTTAAAAAACTTTGTTACAATGATACTTCCCTTAAGCGTTTTAACTGAAAAATCCCATGTTAAATCAAATTGGAAATATCTAATTTTCTTAGTAAACTGGGAAGATATGAAATAATTCGATGATACAGAATGAAATAATGCATTTATTGAACTTGAGGAAACTATTAAATTACATGCCACCACGTCTTTTGGAGCTTCTACCTCAGTAGTAGTGATAACATAATCTTGGCCTTGATCCTTTGGCCTATTCTGAGGTAAGTTCCCCTGATGCATAGGACATTCATTTGCATAATGTCCCATCTCCCTGCATTTATAGCACTGAATATCGGTAGCTTCCTTCTTCCCCTTGCAATCACGAGCTTGGTGGCCTTTTTCACCACACTTGTAACAGACTCCCATTCCTTTTATGAAAGTACATGGGTGTTTCTTCGAACATTTAATACTGGATGGATATTCAACTTTTCCCTTCTTCCCTTTATTTCCATTCCCAAATTGATCAGCAGATCTCTTCTTCTCTTTCTTTTCTTTAAAGAAATATGACTTTGAGAATTCTTTATCTATCTTGATAGTATATGAGACAATGTCTTCATACGACGAGAAGGATTATGAGACTAATGCTCAAAGGAGAAATGGTTTTAACCCATCAAAGAAATGATCAATCTTACTTCCTGGGATACGTATATAATCTCTATCATACCTTGCTAACCTTGTAATGTTTGCCTCATACTATGCGACATTCTCATCCTCCTTTGGTCTCAGACTTAGAAATTGAATTTCCATGTCTATTTGATGGTCAGGAGGAATGTATTTTTCTAAAAATAGATCTTTGAACTCCCTCAATTCCATATTTGATATTTCATCATCTTCCCTTGTGTTTTGAATCAATTACCACCATTGATCAGCATCTCTAGTGAGGCGGTAATCTTCCATGACAACTTTTTTCTCTTTAACTACTCCCCAAAGCCTGAAATATTTTCTCTAGGGAATTTATCCATTTCTCAGCTACTAAGGGACTTGTACTCCCATTGAACATTGGTGGTTGTTGCCTCATAAAGTGATCTAACATTGATCCTCCATGCTACAGCTCAAGGTGCTCCATACGGGTAAGTTTATTATTCATAACCTGAGTGAGTTGTCCAAGTATGGTGATTAGCTGATTGGATCCAGTTGCATCACCAACTCCACTCTAATTATCTTGAGCATGAGGGCAGTCCCTAAATGTAGTGCGTGCATTGATACAGTTTCTATTTCTTCCAATAGGCTCCATTTCTAAACAATGGCATAAACTAGATCAGTTTATGAATCAAAATACATAATTCCAAACTTATAAAACACTTAACATAAATTGAACTATTTATGGATATAATCCATAATCATAAAAAAAATTTCTTTGAGGAATTATACACTCATAAACCCTTCATAATTATTTGTAAATAAAATGAGAGTTATCCTAAAAATATCCCCCAGGAGTGTCGTAACAAAGAGTGCAGCAATGCCCATTGTCGTGCACCAGTTCCCGTTTGAGTCTAGCTCAATGCGGTGTTTTCGGGATTTACCCCTAGGTACATCTGCGCCAGAGCCGCCTCTACCTGCTCGTATCCAGATAGGGATGTATTGCTCGAAAAACTCACAAAATCTCTACAATACCAAAATTCTAGGAAGTTCTTCTATTGTAATCCCCATAATACATCATAAATCTATGTTCTC
Source organism: Viscum album (assembly GCA_963277665.1). NCBI lineage: Eukaryota > Viridiplantae > Streptophyta > Magnoliopsida > Santalales > Viscaceae > Viscum > Viscum album. The sequence goes on along the minus strand of OY728126.1, from coordinate 792,002,120 downwards.
TAATTAGAGTTTATCTAAATATAGATTCCAAGGTTTGTACTAAACTTCCTCTGATACCAACTGTAGCACCCCGACACCAGTTACCTAGAGTCGGTGCATTATTACATAACATTTGCATGATCACAAGAAAGATCAAATCTCGAAAGACCGATTTGTTTAGTTTCCTTGGAAACACTAGATATATTCATAAAGTTTTACATTAAATCATAAAAAAGAAAACTACAAAAACATAGTCTCCATAGTCTACACTATTATCCCATCATACTTTCCCTATAGGTAATTCATAATTTACTTCTTCACATCCTGGGAAAAATAAAACATAGAAAAGGGGTGAGCTCAAATGCCCAGTAAAGATAACAATATAGCGGAAACTTTCATAAATAAGAATAAAAATTTAAGCAAATGTATAACTAAAACAAAATCCTTTCTAAACTTGAACTTCAACATAGTCTGGAAAAAATAAAATGAATTAATTCCATTTACTTATTCACATAGATATTCTACTAATCGAATAATCACATGAAATATCAATAACCACTTTCATAATGATGGAATGCATAATGCCAGACTATAATAACCACATAGCCAAGGTCTCATGCCAAGACTACAAATATTATTTTTCCATGGTTTTGTGCCAAGACACTAGTTTGTCTCATTAGACCTACTGATGAATCTTGGAGCTATAGCGGGCTCCACCCGTCACATATTATGTCCAATGCATTCCTATATGAAAATGTTTAAACATAACATAAACATTTGTATTAAAACTAGCATATAAAATGTAAATACTTCATCCATAAACCATGAATGGTATAAAAATAACACATCCATAGTCAAACATATCACAAAACCTTCAGTACAATATAGAATATTGGTATCATAATAAATCAACTTCATATAAGAGTAAAATCCATCAAAGGATGTTGATATAGATGAAATCAAAACTCTTTTTAAAGAAATATCTCTTTCAATTTTGAAATCATTTAAGAGTCATATTTTTATAAAAATAAAACATTTTCATTGAAAATATTATTATAAGCTTGTAAGGTAAGCTTTGACAATTTTATAACGGCGGAAAATAGCTGCACGCGTCGTATAATTTAAAAAAACATTCTTACCTTAATTCTATCGAAAAGGTTAAAAAGCACCTTGTTTGGAAAATGACGGAATGATTCCTTTATAAACCTCTTATAAAAAGTCAAAGAAGGGTATAAATGACTTTAAACCATATTATTGTAAATAGTAAAAATGTTTTGAAATACATTTTTAAGAAACATGGATGTGGATGATAAAGAGATTCCAGTAGATTATTACATATAAACAACCACGGATAATGAAGAGATTGCAAAATAAACCCTTACCTTGTACTTTTCCTTTGTTGAGGGTAGGTTAAACTCCTATATAATGGTGAAATAATTGTTATTAAATTTTAAAAGAATCATATACATTAATATGATATCATATATGATCTTTTAACATTGATTTGTTAATAATATCTTAGTATTATCGTCGTTTCGGGTGTTAACTTACTCGTTTTCTTTTATGTGATTTGTTACGTAAGCCAGGTTTGTCAAGGATAGGTTGTATATTAATCATATCAAGAATTATATAAAGTCCTTAGATACAGAATCATTATCATGTAATATTTATTATTTACATGAATTACACATCATTAGTATACCAATCCAAATAATAATTTATTGAATAACTACTCCACCCCGACGAGGAGACGGTAAGCCGTACGTACGCACGTATGGTGACATGTTATTCAAAGGGTGGATAGAATACTGAATATGATTGTACCATATTTATAATAACATCACAGTATATATAAGATACCAGAGTTATTATTTTAGAATGGTAATAACAAAGAAAGAAGAAGTGTATGAAGAAAATAACTTGAAAAAGGGTGGTGAAATCATTACCTCTTCTTCAGGTTCTTCCTTTTGATTTGATAAAAAGGGCTATTAGGTTGGCTTTATAACTACAGTAAGGGCTCTAGGATGAAGTGAGGTAAGTTGAGAGAGTATTTGGGCAGAGTTTGGCCGTGCCAAATTGCTTTTAAGGTGTGAATTAATTATAAGGGGGAGTGACCTTTTATAAGAGGGGTGAGGGGCACCTTTGGAAAAGATAGAAATATTATTTTATAATAAATTCATATTCGGTTTCTAATGGCTCCAAAGTAGATTATTTAAAGTTTAAGGTGGGTATGGGTCTAAAAACACTCAACAAATTGAATTTAGACAGGTTTGGGTCATTATATTAACCTTATCTTTTAGTTTTAACTCTCAGTTAATTAGTTTGACACTTACCATGTCACTTTGTATTTTTATATTATATAGTTAATAAACGCACAATATACCTCCAAGAGTCCCCCAAGTTGACCATTAATGATACACCTATCATGATATAAGTATTTTTTCCGAACCGTAGATTTTTAGGAATGGACTATCAATTAATAATATAATATTTGTTTTAAAAACTCTTTTATGTCAATTTTGACACTATTTTGAAAATTTATTTTTTTTGAAAATTATAATAGAATTATTACTTGCAAGAAAGATAATTAAATCATTCCTAACATGTAATATTAACCTATAAAAATTAGTTTAATTCATAAAAAGTCTCAAATTATATTTATTTTGGTATTTATAATATCAATTATTTTAATTTTTCACTATTATGTTAATTACTGCATCATCATTGTGTCATAAATAAATTAAATTATATAATGTCTAAAAATTATATATAAAATATAATTATTTAGGAAATCTTTTTATCATTCTAATGAATATTTACTATCAAATTTATCTCATTTATTACCCTATATGAAAAAAAATTAGTAAATAAACTTTGATTTTAACTCTTTTGACTATTCTTTGAATTAAATAATAATAAATGTCCTAATCTAATCCAAGTGGACATAAAAGATAATATTTTATTCATAAGGTTGTTTTTGGTCGAATTAATCTTATCCAATAGAATTAGGACATGTGTTAGGGTAATATTAATATCATTTTTACCCTTAATTACCCTATTTACGTTTAACCGTGGTAAATAAAAGTAAAAAGTTACTATTCACCAAAAATTATTTTCATCTCAATGAAACACATTTTAGTCTCTAATATTAACCGTGTCTCTCGGATTTTCAAAATTCCACTCACATAAGTGGTAAAAATATGTTTTATGAAAAATTCAGTTTTTTTACTACCACTTAGTGGTTTCACTATTCATCAAAATATGATGTTTTTCAGAAAAATACAAAAAATTCAGCCTAGGCTTATTTCGATATTCCGAATCCAAAAATGAAGTTCATTTTGAGAAATAAAATTTATAAATTTCAAAAAGTGGGTATTACTATTCATAACGGCTAGTTTGATTTGTTGTGGTGTGTTAGAACTCGATGTTGCGTACAACACACACTATTGCATTATTCAAAGAGAATCATACCGTAGAAGCATGGGGTGTTACAACAAATAACTGTAGTGGAGGTTTTTTTAGCATAGAAAACTTGTTGACGTTGATTTTTTTACATGATCCAGGTTTTGGATTTATCTAATTATAAGTATAATCTTCATTGTAGTGGGTGATTTCCAATTGGAGGGGATTATGTCTCATTTTGACACCAAACCAATTGTTTATTATAATGTGTCATTGTGTTACTTTTTTTGTTATATAATGGTCTGTTTTTAAATTTCTAAACAAAACTATCACTTTGTTGACTAATCTTAACTAGATTTTATATATTTTTTTGTGAATTTAATTTCATTTCAAAACATAAAGTATTTCAAATAATTATTTTAAATGATAAATAATCACACTTTGATGAATCTCTTAAAAAGACATATGTTATATCGATAAAATATTTTGATTAATTGGCCAATTTTATTATTAAGGGGTTTTTATTTCAACATAATATGTAATGGAATTTTTTATTGGGAACTCAATTCACCCCCTATTGCATTACACACTCTGATCAATACATCCTTCAAAAATAAAAAGATCTAACAAACCTTATGGAATAAATAAGGAGCGAGATGGAGATAAAGATCAAGAGAAGAACTCCTATCAAGGAGAGATCGAAAAAAGCATTCATAAAATTGATCTTTCTTAGAAAGGTTATAGAATATCCAAAATGGGTCCTTGAGAGCGTCCGAGACCAAGTAATCTAAGAAAATAATAGTTGTGGATGTGTTAGAGGTAAGATGAGGGTTCAAAAGATAGTTAAATTTTTTTCGAATAATAAAAACTTGAACACATGGTTAGCTGGGCAAATTTACAGGGTTTTCAAATCCATTTTAACATACCTTACGCCCCTATAAATGGTAATATAGTTTCTACAAGATGGGAACATGGTTTTTCAAACTCCCCCCCATAAAAACAGTAAATGTTTGTGATTTCATGGTTTTTACTAATTGTGTGCATAGTTTGGGAAAACCCTGCATAGACCATGCACAACCCAAAAGTCTTCCCAAATGATTAAAAATTTTCCCAATGTACCTTGAAATGATACCCAAGTAATAAATGATTATAAATAAGATCATTGGTTAAAATAAAATAATAACAGTATGTTACAAAATCCCCAATATAGAATCTTTTAATCCTTAGAAATCTAGTGAAGAAGTCTCAATTTCAAAATGATGAGGCTACTAGCCTCAGATTATTGACTCTCTTTTGGACATATTATATGAATTTGAATGATGATGCCATAGAACTCAAAAAAATTATATCATCTTCCCATGAATTTCCTTTGTTTTAGAATAAAAAAACCTGATTGGATGATCATGTATGGATAAACGAGGTTTAACGTCAAGATCATTCCCGCATAAAACATGATATAGATCAAAGAGATACTTTTGGATCTATGAAACATGAAATCGATTATTTATCAATGTAAAATATGAATGAACGTATAAATAGTATGATAATTTCTTCAGAATATCAACAACCACAAAAGGTCCCACAAAAGGAGGAAAAACATTCCTTTCATCCAGAGCTGTATTTGAAAAAACAGGTAAAACATTCAAAAAGACATGGTGACCAATTGAAAATTACAATAGTCTATGGGGATGATCAATATACGGTTTATATTGGCTCCATGCCATCAAAATTCAATGAATAATAAATCGACTATTTTCTATCATCTCACGAACCATGATCATTCCAACTAAGGAACATTCACTAATATTTAACTGGAACAATAGAGATTTGTAAGGCCATCTATACAACGCCTCAAAAAGAGCCATTCTAATTGAGTACTGGTAACTATTGTTATATGCAAACTCAACTAATCCAAAATAGCCATCCGAGGATCCACCAAATTTGATAATGCATGTACAAAGAATATACCCAATAATATAAATATATGTTTCTATAGTTTAATCTAACTACGTATGGTTGGCCTTACAAAAATGGGCATGATATCGAATTTCCTTCTAAAGGTCATTCAATTTTTGAGATGTATACTCGGTATCCCTATAATAGATTAAAAAATAAATAAGTCCATTAAAATGAAAAATATCTTCCAAATATATATTTACCTACTCAAAAACATTGGTTTAATACTGAATGGGTATAATGTTTCCAATTTGGATTGCATTTTGATTACAACCCATATTGAATTGGTCTCTCTCTAGATACATGTCAACCTGACCACAAGGACCATAGAGATCTCATCCCACATCCATGTTTGAACAAGATTAATATAAAGATAACTCAACGTTATCTAGTGATTACCCTATACCAATTAGTATATATAAAAATGAAAAGAAAAATAAAAAATTCCTCATATCATACATGGCCATCAAAATCACCACTACATTATATATAACATATTAATAGTTCATGGGTTCACATCCCAATTAAAATTGTGGAAATCTCCCATAAAATATCTCTTTATAGGTGGGAGTACACCATATCACTTCTAGAAACATAGAAAAACTCTATAGAGAATGAATACTTTAGAACAGCCTCCATACCATAAAGAGAGTATCTAATGCAACAAAATTTGTCATAAAGATTTTGTTCCTAATGAATCATCTAGAAACAATTGGAGGTAAATTTAACACTAGAAAAGGAATCCATAGAACCTTCTACATGGAAACCAATATGTAACTATGAAAAAAGAGAGATCAAGTTCCACTCTTCTGATGATTATTTCATGTCCTTGGATGGAAGCTTCCTGGTTAGAAAAACTACATTGAAATTCAATATATCTTAGGTACAGATGATTAAAAATTAAAAATATGTTATGAATTCCAAAATTTTCATGTGGTCGAGATTCCGATATTTTTGGAATAAGATACAAATAAATCACTTGGGATTTTTATACATGGTAAAAAATTTATCTAAAAAGGTAAGGATACTATCATTTAAGTATATTCATTATATATTCATGTTCATGGACATTGGATGAATAATTCTTCTCGTGTGGCCAAAGCTACTGATAGCCATGGGCAACGTCAAGATCACCCTGAATAAAACCACAACAAAATACAAGAACCAAATGTATCAAAAAATTACACATATATAACTACAATCTCTTTTCATACATTAACATTACATATCATTTGTGGAATACATAATGCATTATATAAATAGACACCCAATGACTGTATTAATATAGTTTTTTTGGAAACATGGAAACAGAAAAACTCAAACATAAGTTGTGTACATTATCTCCTACCAGGTTCTTTTTCACAATCACCCTTCTTAGACACATCAAACCTAATACATATCATCATATCCTAGGGAAAGAAACTTATAAAGTGATGATATCAGATGCCCAGTATAGGTGAACAAGGGAGATATGTAAGATAAAACATGAACATTTGTGTTTCAGAACACAATCATAATATTAAAATATCATACCTGATATAAAATATGATCATAAACACAAATCATGGCATAAATCACGGAACATCATAAGAAATGAATCATAATGTAATAAATAACATAATCCATTAAATAGTAACAATGGAATATGACATGGAATTGTGGAAGTTGCCTAAGCATATAATATGATTTCCATATTAGTCAATGAATCACTACCAAGGCCATCATAGTAGTATGATTTCAATCTATATACCATATTCATATTCAAGGTTCACTTCCATGACTATTTTAGTAGTATGGGTTCACTTACCATACCATCTTGGAAGTCATGATTTACATAAATGGCCATATTATTAGTCAATATTCACTCCAAATACGATCTTAGTCGATCTCATTAGATATATATCTCTACACAATTCATAATATATAGATATAGGTCTCACCTATATCATAATAAAATCATACATACATGTTCAATTAAATCATAAACACTAATATGATAACCCATGATATGAAATGTGTATCATAAACATATAATCATATTAAAGAAAGTGTAAAAATATATAGGCACCATATTTATTTTACTAAAATAATAACACATGAGAAGAAGAAGTTCTCAAAATAATATAACTAATGAATGGGAAAAATGTTTCCTAAACATCATTCCATAAGAATATAAACCATTAAGATAATGAATATTAATGAAAAATTAGAATAATATCCCTAGAAAAGCATGTGTGACACCAATATATGTAATACTATATTGGAAAATATTTATAATGAACTTTTAAAAACATATCTTGAGGAAAATATCATTTCTGTATTGAAAAATGCTTTTTAAATCATAAGGCATTTTTTAAAATTTTATTTTATGGGAAATATTTCTAAATCCTTATCAGATAATATTTAAAAATCATAAATAAAGTTAAAATCCCTTTTGTTTGAAAAATATCCTCAATGATTATTTTTTATTGTTTTTAATACACTTCTCTAATTTATTTTAAATCAAACATATTTTTAACTGATGAGAGAAATTCTATTAGATTTTTCCTGAAAACCATTTATTAATTATCTTAAATTCAAATGAGTGAAGAAATAACACTAATACATGAAGATGTATTGATGAAATATAGGAGAAAAAAATATATTTAGTGTTCTTTAGATATGTATAAAATAATTAAATAATAATAGTATAATCATAAATAATCATGATAAATTACGATATTTTTTCAATAAACTCTTACCACATGGTAACTTGGAATAATACGCTCCATGTAAAAAAATTAAAATATATGAATCCAAAAATATTATTAAAAATAAAGTGAATCATGGAATAGCATGTAGAATTGAAGTATATACACCTTGAAAAATAATATAGGTCCATAACAAAAAATGTGTCTCTAAGAAGGAAAATGAGACAAAACAATCTATCCGATTTGGTAATTTTTAAACAAGAATCCCATAAAATAATGATTGTATAATGGATATGTAAATACCCATAAGTTTTTTAATAGTTATAATAGAATAAATTCATGTGAAATACATACACCATGAAACATAAAATAGTGGTGAATAAGGCATGTTTCTCACGAAAATAAAAAGTGAGATGAAATTCCCTTTACCTTATGTCTTGGAATTATTCATACCCGTAAAGGCCTCAATTATAATACATATATTTTTATTATAAATATATGACATAATAAAATTAATATATATAATTCTATATAGAATCTTAATATAACACTCTATTACACTTTTATTTACAATTCCTTGTTAAAGTAACATTTTGGGTAATAACTACATTGTTTATCATACAAGTCTTGACATGTCATTCTTGACCCTCTTACATAAATATGGATTTAATTATTTATAGAATTATAAAAATGACTTATATATCATATTTATTAAGTATTTAAACACTTATAATAATTTATAAAAGACAGATATATGAAATGGAATACACTATTTATGGAGATGGTAAACTGTATGTATGCATAAACATTGATTCCATTTTCATGGTGTATTGAAGGAAAGAAATTAAAGGAAATATATGTATATATTTATTTGATATATTTAAATTAGAATTATTATGTAATAAATATCATATAATATTACTTAACTTAATATTTAATACCTTCCATGTTATGTTCCATTGAATCACGATTCTTTGATAAGGTGGTAGACCACACTTCCACAAACGAATATATCTTATTTACAAAAAACAAAAAACATAACGGTTTGATTTATATAACAAGTACATATGTAAAAATGCATATTATATTTCATATATAAATATATCATATATATTAAAACATTCCACTTCGTAATTCCCAACCTTAATTGGTTTAATGTTAAAACAAACAACATCGTCTCATGAGGTGGTAGTTCGTTGTATTTAAGAATGGTCAGTTCGTTACCTATTATATAGAATTATATGTATATGTAGTTCAAACACATAAAATTAAAACACAATATTATATTAAAGATAAATAATCAACTATGTGTTCATCTAATAATAATAATAGAGGTGGAGGACAATGAAATTAAACTAATGGAGCTTGAGGAAGGATGTTACCACTTTTTTGGGTAACTCCTTTTAGTTTTCACCAAAGGGATTGTTTGGAAGATTTGTGCCAAATGGGAGGACAAAATAAGTTATTTAGGGATATTGGAAAGTGTATTGGAAATATTTCGGATGATCCTAAGTGGATTGATAGGTATGAAGAAGGGGGAAAGGTGGTATCGTTTTATATTGAAGGGAGGGGACATTCTTGACATTTTTAAAAACAAGTAGGTGTTACCATGTTTTTACGTAAAAATTTCTTAAAAACCCAAAAATATATATATAATTAACGTTTTATGGTTGTAATATATTCATAAAATGTATTATTGACATGTGGATATGGTATTTCTACGCTTAACATTAAGGTTAATTTTGTTTGCAAGCATATTTTTATCTTAACTGTTGTAATTAATCTTAACAAATTTCACAATGGTTTTCAGTAGAAAACTATATTGATCATGTTAGAGTATAAATATCATACTTATTAAAACTATGTATATATATTTTTAAAAATTTAATTCCTAGATGTGTCAACATTAGTTTTAATGATAATCTTGAAGATGTGGTAAGAAAGTGTGTTTCTAAAGCGATAATGTTAGAAAAATAATTATGATTTTATATTAAAATTAATTACAAAAAGATTCAATTGACCTAAATTGGGTTAATTGAAGTATAATTTATTTAATGTGACTTTTAAACCACATAAAAATATTTTTACTATATAAATCACATAGAAGAAAAAATAGTTTTGAACTAAAATTCCGTATTTTTCAGTATTCATCCAAAAATAACGTTTCAAAAGAAATACCAAAATTAACTATAAGTCAATTTTAATGTTATATATTAAAAAATGAATATTATATTTTCAAATTCAAATTATAATATTTTTAAAATAAATTTCTTTTCAAAGAAAGACCTAAACAAAATTTATTTAAGAAAATAATATTTCTAAACATATAATGAAAATACAAAAAATTAAAGTTTTCATTATCAATATGTTATATTTATATAAAACCATTATAAAAACTTTTAAAAGTAAGTATTACAAATAATTTTACTATATTTAGTGGATATGTTTTAACTATCTTCTTTAAATAATTATTATAATTGAATGATATTCTATATAAACGCAATGTTTCCTATAACACATTCCATGTCAGTGATTCTTATAGAGAACACATTGTTGGGGCAATTTGAATTAATTGTTTTTCCTATTTAAATGAAATAAATTAATAATTATTAATTTTTTTAGAAAAAGGTCCATAAAAACTTCGGGTTTAATATTATACCCTCCATAAAATGAATTTCTCCATCGACATTAATTTGGGTAAAAAAAATGAGAATAATTCTGCTTCATTATATCATGAAGACCCCTCATATCATTATCTAACTAGTGATTTCTACAAAAAAAATTGACATGGTGAGTTGTTTTGTTCATAGAATATTTTTTGTGTGATGTATAATTTCAACTGGTTGTTTATCATAAAGAAAGATCTCAATCTAGTAGTATGACCTCTATGTTCAATACATGTAAAGGGTTAGGTATATTATTCCTTAGGATAGATAGTTGGAACACAACATAGACTTGATAGATATTAGTAGTATGTACCAATATATAGGTTATCATCCTGATATGATCAAAAATATCAATGGGAACCACATACCTAGGGATTAATTTCCCTTTCTCACAAATTCTCATAAAATTATTCTAGGGAATGATTCAGTTAAAAAACATTCCACAAAATTCAAATTCTATGTCACACTAATAGTTATCAGCTTAGCTTTTCTGATGATTTGAGAAGCCGTGATATGCTGCTGAATGACTATAACATTATCTTCAATTTATTTAGAGATCTCAGGTCCCAATATAATTTTTTCACTAACATCATACTGACACATTAGAGCCCTATATTTCATCCCATACATGATTTCATAAGGTTGCATTTGAATTATTCGTTGAATGATATGGTTGTAAGAAAAATCATATTGATGAAGTTGTTGATATCTATCACTTTTCAAATATAACGAACACGATCTCAACATATCACTAAGGGTTTGAATATTTTATTCAGATATAATATATTTATGATGATTATAATAAGTGATAAAACAAAATTTATTATCAATTTCTTACTGAAGAATTATCGAGAACATATAGGTAAAATTTTGATCATGATTTGATAGAATGGGATGTGGAACTATATGAAAAACTACCACTTACATAATGTATATCATAGAATGCTGATCCGTTGAGAATTATTCTCTGAGAGCGATAAAGTATATTGATTTTTTAAAGTTATAGAGTAGAAACCAGATATCATTAAACGCTTTAGTGGTGTGGGAAATTCAAATGACAAAATCCACAGTGATGTTGTAGGATTTCTATTCTAGTATGCATAATGGATGCCACATTCCTTTAGATTTTTTTCTATCAGCATTAAATTGAAATCATACCAAGAACTTAGAGACAAACTCTATGATATCATTGTTCATGACATCGCACAAAAAGTCTTCTTTAAAATTCATATATTTTTGCATACTTCTAGTATGAATTGAGAATGAAGAACTATGATATTTTTCTAACAGATTCATATTATAAAATAGAATTGAAGGAACTAATTCATAGTTCATGAAACTTATCATTCCATCCTAATCAATTTTAAACTATATAATATTTCAATCTTTTTTTTGTAGCATTATATATTCGTTCAATTCATATTTAACCTTCACATAGATATTTGGTCGATAATTACATTGATAAAGATATGACTTTATTCAATTCCTTCTAGATTTCTAGGTGAATAATTTTAAAATCTACAATTATTAGATATTTTCAATCCTCATCATGGATAAAATGGAAAGACTTTTTTGACTCAATGTATCAGCCACTTTATTCTCTTTTATAATGTGATAATGTAATGTGAAATAAAAATACATTATTAGATTTAACCATATTCTATAGAACACGTTCAACTCCTTCCATGTGAATGTATATTTTATTAGTATTTGATTGGTATATATATCACACTTTTCTCTATAATGATAATACCTCCATATATTTAACCCAAATAGTACCATTACTAACTCCAAATCATGAGTGGGGTAAACTTTATCATGAAACATCAACTATCATGAGGCATAGGATATAAATTTTTTTATTCATAATAAGCCAACAAAATCAATTCATAGATGAATAACTATAGATTAAAAACACTTCTCCTCTATATGGAAATGTAAGCATAGGTGTACAGACTAACCTTCTATTTAATTCCATGAAATGTTCCTCACATTCATCTGTCTAGAAGAACATGTAACCCTTCCATGTTGACTAGGTTTGGGGAATAGATATTCATGATAAATTCTCACAAAAATTTAAAATATATATATATAAACCAAGTAATTTATAGATTACAGTCATTGTGGATCAACTCATCTATCACTTAATACCCTTTATCTTTTATAGATCCAATACAATAACATCTATTGGGATTATGTGACCCTAAAATGAAACCTTTTTCATTAAAAAATCACGATTTTTAAATTTAGAATATTATTTCTTCTTACACAGGTCATTAGTTTAATTCCATGTTGATTTCATGATCTTCCATTATTTTTTAATAGATAATTATATCATCTATAAAGACTACCCAAAATTGATCGTCTTAATCTCTAATGAATAAATTCATTAAATATATGAAGATAACATGGAACTAGAATGTAAAAAATGATTTACAATATATTCATTGTGTTCTTACATTTTATAGAACTCCATATTAGGTATATCATCATTCTTGAACCTCAATTAATGACATCCAGACTGAAGGAATAATTTGGAAAATTATTGAGCTCCACGCTGTTGATCAAAGAAGCCATCAATATGGGGATGAGGATACATTTCCATGATTGAAATGTTCTTAAACATCTGATAATCAGTGTGTATTTTTCATTGATCAAAATTTATTTTTTAAAAATTAAAAAGTGCACTCCACAATGACATACTTGGATGAATGAATCCATTATCAGGATTTTATTAGAGATTCTTATTCAATTCATTCAACTTAATCAGGGACATTCTCTAGGGAGTCTATTAAATTAATGTAGAAATATTTATGAGTTATCTTGATAACTCAAATTAATAAAGACGTAATAATATCATAACATTTGAAAAAATATATAGGTTTCATAAAAATTTCATTAGAATCATAACCAATGAATAGAGGCATGTTTCAAAAGAATATAACCCCTGAAAGTAAAATGGGTTTAATAATCATCATGCCATCAAAACATAAACCATCTAGAGAAATAATGTGAATAGAAATGATGAATCATTTCCAAAAAAAATTATTATTAACACCATGGTATCTCATATTAGATGTAAAATAACATTGAAATATATTTCATAAAAATTTCTTTAGGAAAATATTTTTTCTGTATTAGATATCAATTTTTAAAATAGAAGGCATTTTTGAAAAGAGTTTTCTTTGAATATATTTTTAAAAAAATATAAAGAAATATTTTAAACCCATAAATCATTTTTAAAATCCTTTATCCTTGAAATGTTTCTTCAAATATCATTTGAAAATAGTTTTGAAAGATTTTTTATGAAATCGTGGTTTTTGAAATAAAACCGATTTCTGATGAGAAATACAATCATATTTTTATAAAAAATAGTTTCTTATTTATCTTAAGTACCAATGAATAAAAAAATGGTACTAATAAATGGATATATATTAAATAAATCAAAGGAAAAGAAACTAATTAGTGTTATTGATATATGGATTGTTATATTTTATCAATTCTATCACAATCATAAAAAAGCTTGATAAATGATGAGATTGTTTAAAAAACTCTCACCACATGGTAACTTGGAATTATACACTAAATGTAAGAAAATGAAATTAATTGAACCAAATAATATCATTATAATAAGGATATTAATTATATAACATGTCAAATGGTAGTATATATACTTCGAAAAAATGTAATTCTATAACAAAACATCTATTTTAAAGAATGAAAATTGTGACAAAACTATCTTTCCAATTTGGAAATTTTGAAACGTAAACCCCATGGAATAAGAATCATAGAATTGATATTTCAATAACAATAAATTTAAAAATACTTTTCATAAAATACATTTACAGGTAGTATATACACCACATAAAAAATGAGTGGTGAATAAGGCATGATTCTCAGGGAAATAAAAAGTGAGATGAAGTTAAATTACCTTGTGTCTTGTCTTTCATCATAATTTTACAACCCACCTTTATAATAAGTATATGTTTATTATAAATATAAAATGGAAAAAATTTCATATATATATATTACTATATATTATTTTTTAGGACCTTATATAACCATTTTACTAACAATTCCATGTTAAATTATCTGTTTGTGTAATAGTCACTTGGTTAATCAAAAGTGTTTTGAATTTTCTCTATTCATCCCCTTACTTAACTCATGATTTAGATATTTATAGAATGTTACCTCATCTTTGGTAACTTCTTTTGGTTTGCAAGAAATGGATTCCATGGATGAATTTCTGCACAAAGAGAGGATTAAAGGAGTAAAGTAAGGATGTCGAGAAACGTATTGGGAAAATAGTGGAATATCTTATGTGGCCTGAGATGTTTTAATAAAGTTGATAGTTAGTTTCCTTTTATTGGGAATGGTGGGGATATAATGGATTTTTTGAAAACAACTTATATATTTTCTCATTTTTACCAAACAAAAATCATCACAAACCAACCAAAATCGATAATATAAGGTTTATGTCTAATATATGATTAGAAAATTGGTGTCGGACAAGTTTATAGGTCATTTTATCCATTATGTTTAAGGTATATTTGCTTTTTAAGCATAATTTTACCTCAATCGTTTTAACTAATCATAATCACTTTCACTTATATTTTGGGAAAAAATTATGTTGATATATAAAAAAATAATAATGATTAAATCCATGTTTTTTCATATTTTGAAATTCAATTCTCAGATGATAAAAAATTATTTTTAATGCTAATCTCACAGATGTGGCGAAAAAGCATGTTTTTAAAGTGATAATGTTCAAAAGTTCAATAAGCTTTTATATCTAAAATAAATATAAAAAAATTCCATCATCCTAAATTGGGTTAATAGATGTATAATTTATCTAATGTATCTTTAAAACCAAAATAAATTTAAATTTAAATATATAAATAAATTATATGAATAAATAGTTTTGAAAAAAAAAATTCATATTATTACTATTCATCCAAAAATGATGATTCACAGAAAAGTACCGAAAATTTATAATATACTAATTTAGAAAATCTAAATTCCAAAAATAAATTTATTTTATAAAATTAAATTTTTAAATGTGTATAATGTTAATTTTTTTATTTTTTTGAAACTACAAGAAAAAGATCATTTTAGAAAATTGAATCTTCAAACATATGAATAATTTACCAGATATTATTTTTTTCTTTATCAATATGTTATATTTTTATAAAAATATTGTTTAAAATATTTTCAAATTAGTTATTACAATTTATATTACAATGTTCAATGACTAGGCTATAATTATATTGTTTAAATAATTAAAATAATAAAATGATGTTTTCTAAGAACTCAATGTTACATGTAATGCATTCCATGTCTGTATTACATGTAGCACACACCACGTTAGTGCCATGTGAATGGAATGTATGAGGTAGTGCAATTAAAAAATCAATGAAAATTTATTCACTTAAGAAAGTTCAATAAAAACCTACGGTGTTACAGCATAGCCTTGCTCAACCTCCATAATAGTGGCAAATGTGATGGTTCATGGAAATGTCTTTTAAAATGTGTTAGGTTATCTATTTTTACTTGATGTTAGTATGCAGATTGATATCGTTTTGGGAAATATGTGGTATTTATGAGTGATTTACAATCTATATCTCATCATAATAATCTAAAAGTCACCAAGGGGTGTTTGGAAAAGACATCGTGATGATAAGTTTCAGTCTTATTCTTTCTTTTGATTTTGATATATTGAAATAAAAATACTTTTTATATATTATAGGGGATTAATTTCATAGTTTCTCTTGTTTTAGTGTTTTGATGAATAACCTTTCTGATGTCTTCAATGTTGTCTTATGGTGTTATATAGCATAATGCCTCCTAAGAAGACCTGAAAATTAGATTCCGGAGGAAGATGTTGGTGAACCAATGAAAGGAAATCCTCCCATGAACTAGAATTAGGTAGATGTTGTTTTGAATGCTTTCCATGATAAGGGATATAAACTGTACCCATTCTTGTTTAAGTTCTAGTTTTGGACCTTCAAAGAGATGAATTTACAATTCATGATTAAGAAATCTTTTGATAGAACCCACTAACATTCCATGGTTCAAATAATCTTAAAGAGATTGAGGATTGGTTGAGAAGTGTTGATATTATATTTTATTTCATAGAATTTCTTGATTATATAAGGGTGCAATGTGCCACCATCTTTCTTGAGGGACCTAGAAGGAGACAACGAGACATGATGGTGACTACAAATATGCATGGTGAAATATAGTTGAAATTTTATAAATAGGTTTACATTGAATTGAATCATATAGAGTCTATTATGTTTCCTAATTCTTTGAGTTTTTCTAGAACGCTTAGGCTGAAAATGCCGTAATATAATATGAAAATAAATTTTTCAAGATTTTTTTTCCCTGAGATATGAATAAACGATGAGATGATTTTTTTTATTTGGGACTTTGATCTGATATTTTTTCCCATATTTTCTTGATAAATATCCCTTCTTATGCTAATGTGTTGGATAGAGCTTCGATTCTTGTGATAGTTCTGGATGGAAATTCATATATAATAGGAGTTTATTTTTTCATAGTGGGCATTCTATGAGTTTTCATATATATAATAGGTTATGTGATTATTTTCATGGTGGTTCATGACAACGTGATTCATCTAGAACTCCTACATTTCCAAGTAGAGGCGCTTTTATTTTCTACCAGTGTGGAAGGCCAAGGACCTCAAAATGTGTTATCACAGAAGCACCCATTTTATGTGGTTCCTATAGTCAATCATGTCACTTGAAAAAGGAAATTCCATATCTATTATACTCCACATAGTGTCATTGGATCATCAATGGTAAAAGATTGTGGTGAAATTAGATGCTTCAAGGATTATATGGTTCTATCTAAAGGCATCCAGAATGGATATTCTTCACATAGTGGAAGAGTATCTAGAGGAAGAAGTTAAGGATCCATAGACTGTGAGAGGTACCGTCACTATTTCATCATCCTTACATACATTTATTTTTGAAACTAGTGAGTATAATTCATTCAATTCAACCTATATTATGAGTCTACCAAATCACATTATGAAGCACTTATATTTATTAATGCATATTACTACAACCCTTAGAATAATGATAGGGCAGGGTATTCATTTTCTTTTTTAATCTTTTATTTATCATAGATTGATCATGTTTGGTACTTCCGGTTTCTAAACAAGAAACATAATTATTTCATATTCACGTCGGATTGGATCATTTCGGATGAAGACTGAATTGATTTCTATCAATGGTGGGACTTCTTTTCTATAAGAGATGTTATTTCCAAATATATTAAGGAGAATGGGAAATTAGTTCATGTCGATTCAGACACTCGTATCCAAATTTAGGAAAAGTGGTATTTGTGTATTATTTTGATTTGGAGGAGGAATATTTTAGAAATGATCCTCCCCAACTTTTCATCAAGTTTCCATAAATTTCTTTTTCTGACATCTCTAGTATTCCCCCGATAGGTGGGGTAGTGTTTTTACTCGATATAGTGCATAGTATGATAATGTTATCTATTAATTAATACAATATATAACCAACTAAAAATAAGGACTTGTAGTCTAAGTTGTATATTTTTTAGTGGAATTATTTATACGCCTATGTTTTTCACCTAGGGTGGAGTCGATTCACTTCCCCAAGAAAGCAGATGGGTCACTTTACCATTGTGGTGATTACCTATAACTAAATCAAGGTATATTAAATAAATTGTATCAATTTCTATATATTGATGATCTTTTTGACTTGTTAAAAGGGGATAACTGGATCTTAAAGAATAACCATTGATCTGGTTACCCTTAGTTGAGAATAAATGAATCTATCATTCTAACAAACATATTCCAGAGTAGTTATGAATATTATAATTACATTTTCATTCTATTTGGTCTAAAAAATGATGATGTGGTCTTTCTAGATCTAGAGGACATGATTTTCCAAAACTATCTTTATAAATTCATGGTATTCTTTGTGGATGACATCCTTGTTTACTCTATATCTGAGGAGGATCATGTGTGTATTCTGAGAGAATCTCTTGAATGGTTGAATAATCACCGAATTTTTACCATGTTCTTCAAAAGTAAATTCTTGATTTGGGAAGTGAGGTTTTTATGACACATGGGTTCGGACTATGGTATCTTAAATGATCCTGAGAAGGTTTATGTTGTTAAGAAATGGGAAAAACCATAGAATATTTTTTATATTTGTTTCTTATTGGTTTTGGAGGGGTATTATCATCGATTCTTAAGGGATTTTTCGATGATGGATTCTCTAACGACTTCTCTCCCTTGTAAGGGAATAAATTTTTCTTGATATGAGAAAGTGTAGAGATATATTTTCCCAATTGATGGTAACCAGATTGAAGATCCATTATCGATAACCAATTATCCCATTATATCTGATCAACAACATCATCAATCTTGTTTCCATAGATACTTATTACTTACTGTAACTTGATAGAGTTTTTAGTAATCATCATAACAGTGAAGTTACCCATCATCATTCATCGTGAAGATATCTAGTGCCACCCAAGTTGGGACACTCAATTATATACAAACATTCTCTAACATATCATCCAACTGATTTTTCAAATCGATCATTTTAGCTATTTCCATATAGTAAGAAGGAATATATACCCGATATGTACGGGTTAAACAATCGATAGATAACTATACATCCCTTACTAGAGTAAAATGATTGATTTTAAATTAAAAAAAACCGGTAAACTCATTGATTAATAGAGGGAGACCACCACTCAATGAATCTAACTCCATTTCAAAATAAAACAATGATATCACTTTCCCCACCTCAAGATAAGATGTTTTTGTGCAACACAATTTCATGTGAAATTCATGATGTACGATACAAAAAACCCTGTGGTGTGTAGTAATATAGACCTGTCAAATATATTATTCAATCCGAGAATTATTACTAACGATGAAATCCTTACAAAAAAATATGTTATGATGTTCATTGTAGAGAACTAGAAAATTGCAAGACTGATCAATCCATGATAAATAAAATATACAACTCAAAAAATGAATACTCTTCTCTCTCATTTTTCATAGGGGTGTAGTAATATCTATTAAATAAGATAAACTAACCTTATAATGATTTAGAAGAAAAAATTACTGGTTGAAACAAATGAATGAGATGAAATAGTATAAAATAATGTAGTCAATAATTATGAGACTATAGGAATGTTACATCTCACAGTCGCTGAATCTGTATCTGGTTCCTCATGAGTGTCTTCCACTAACTGACAAATCTTCATTCTGAAGTCCTCTAGATGAAACCCCTTATCCCTTGATGCATTTAATTGAACTATAGTATATTTTTGTGTATATGGTCACGTTCCACTATGGGGAGTAGAGTATATATGAAATAACTTCTGTAATTGACTTGACTGTCCACAGGAACCACATGGCATGGTTGATTTAATGAAAACATGTTCTGAGTTTACATGATTTATACACCAGTAAAAAATAACAATCCCACTTTAAGAACACTATATGAGGTCTATAAGAACTCTACTATTAAGAATCACCATGACAATCATCATGCTTTCACTTCCCTATATGGGAACTCACAAAACTTCAACTTCTATAAATAGGAACTCTAGTCAACCCATACATTTCATCGTATTCTGTTTCATCCATCAATTCTTTATCTTTTACATTATCAATAGAAGGGAGATTCAACAAGAAAAAATGATAATTAATATCAAATCCAAACCCATTTCAAACATTCATGTATACATCTTCTCATTTGATAAAATATCAGATAAAAAGTGCACAATATCAGAAAAGTGATTTCCACATTTTATCTTGTTATTCCCATGCTAATAATTCTTGTAAAACCTCAATATCCATTTATAACACCGTATAATTGTGATAGAAATGGTTAGGAAAAAATTAATCAATGTCCTTCCTCTCTAATCCCTCTTTATTCATTACTACTACAATTGTGTCCCATAATATCCTTCATGTTCCCTCTATCTTGAATGTGGAATATTTTTCAATGATTGAAATATCCATTTCCATAAACTTAGATAAAAGCTCAACCCCTATCAACAGATCCTCATCATCTTGAGGATCATTTGATCCATAGAATTCTTTTGGATTTTGGTAAAGTATTTACTTAGCATGACTGTTGAGTTCATCAATCTAGGGATGCACAATGGGATATTAAATAAGAACATGTGTATATGCCTATCATAGAGCTTGAATGTTACACACAACAACCTCAAATTAATTCTGGTCCATGGGAGGGTTTTTTCACGATGTTTTGTCCACAACATCTTTATATATTGGATTATAATGTCTTCTCAGAGGGATGATACTACAAAACATTAGTAGGCAACATTTATGACATCATAAAGGATATTGTGAACAACACTCAAAAAAATAGAATCACTAAAATTAATCCCCTCATATAGAGAAACATGATTGGGATTTTAGTCAATCAAAACTAAAATAAGGGAAAATAATAGAACTAGTCCTTAAAATTAATTTCCCAAAATATGCATGTTGACATAAGGTTAATTATGAGGAGATATAGCTATAAACTCACTTTTAACTATCTTATAAGATGTAAATATGATCTCAAACTAAATTATGATATCAAGGAACAATGATTAACCGATATGAATTGATACCACATTATCATGATTTTTTCTAGATACCCTGGTACTGTGATACCCAAGCCACCAATGACATATCCTGAAGTTAATTTCTGATCCCCATGGGTTGGTGACTAGAACCCAACATCATACTATATAATGTGGGAAGAGTTTTTCCACATACATAGCAGAAAGTAAAAAAGAACATCAGTATTATCGAATGAAAAATCTACATGGAGAATAGTACTGAAGTCAAATAGGTATATAAACCTAAAGAAAAACCAAAAAGTAGTAGAAAAATATCATAAACAACCCATATCCACATAGACACAACACTCAAATCCCATGAGAAAAATTAAGGACCAAATCGAAGTGGAACATTCCTTTTTTATCGAACTTGGTAGTAGGATATCTACAAATGGCCAAAGGAAAAGGTATGGTGTAATATAAAATACTTGAAGGGTCTCACCAGGTGTTCCATATAACGATTCAAATAAAAATAAATGAATAAATGATTTCAATTTTATATGAACAAGGAATGGAGACACTGTTTAATATTTAAAACAAAACATGTTATTTACATAAAATAATGTAAAAACATTTTAATTATATATTAATGAACATTTTTTTAATGTACCATATATAAATCACTTTTCTTGTGAAACGATGTTTGAAAAAATGTAATATATATTAAAATAATCCCAAACAAGAAACATGTTCATCTTCCAAGAGGTATGTCAGTTCCAGGTTATGGGATCCCCACAGCCTCATATTGTGATGATGAAAATGTGTACACACTGTAAAATCCAAGAATGATAAAAGGTTAAATGAATAAATGATATGACTCATGTCAAAAAGGTGCATCTTTTTTCATGGGAGTCTACCCGATTAGAACTCCACAGTTAAGCGTTCTTGTCCTGGAGTAGTGATCAAGATGGGTGACCATCTATAAATATTTAAATGGTTTGTGTGAGTGAAGATATGGTACACTGAAAAGGACATGTGTTAGCCTATGGGGACATTAATTATTCAGATGACCCATCCGGGCATGTGTGTGGACCCCTGGGTGGGGACCACATGTCTGCGGGGCAACTTGTGGTACCTGGTGGGCTAGGACCTGACGACCATTGTCAGGAGGTGGAAAGACCCATAAATTTCAAGGAAATTTTTTTTCTTAAATTATTTGGGATTTTATGAGTATGCAGTTTTTGAGGGCACCTGATTCTGCGGCCCGGTGCGCCTTGAATCAGTTTCCAAAGTTTACCTTAGGTACGTTTAGTGAACGAACGAGTGAGTTTTTCTATCTTTTGAATTGGACCTCGGAATTGAAATCTGAGGGCACAGATGAAACTGCAGCGTAAGTAATTTATTAAGAGGACCTTTACCGAAGATGCCTATTCTTGGGAGGAGTTGATAAAATTTTGGATTAATAATGAATTGAATAAAAATTGTGGAATAATTTTTATTCTTTATCTTAAGAGGATATATCCTACATGGGGTAGTTAATATGAGACCCGTAAACTCTTAACTACCCATGTGAGGATAATTGTGAGGTGGGGACCACACGAGCCCCAACCATTCACATTCCCTAAACCCATTAATCCTCCCATTAAAATTCTTTATTTTAATATTGACAACCCCTTGTATTTATTGGAGTGACTTTTCCTCTCCTCTCTCTCCCTCATTTAAAGTGGCCAACCATTCACCCAATTAATTAGACAACTCATGGTTTAATTAATTAAGTGATTTGGATTTAAAAAAATTTAATTTTGAATGCATGGAAAAATAAAATAATATAAGGAGAGACCTTATTTTATTTTGGTTAGTTTTGTTGTGTGAGGGAATTTGGGGGAGAACTTTAGTCTATTGTGAGAAATCCATCTTCAATGAAGAATGCCAATTCTACGATGAAGAACGTCAACTCGGCGGTCCTGATTTTCTCCATCCTCTTCTTCCTCCGCGACAAGGGAGGAGACACCGATGACAAAGGAAATGACGCAATCGTCCGCGGCGCATGACAACCACAAACTTCTTTCCACATAGGGGTGTGTTTATATTGAGCAATGTTGGTTTTCCTTCCATTTAGTTGTTTCATATAAAACCACATGATATCAGACTAATGAGAAAGGAACCCGACCAAACTAACATGGTCTGATTCCTCCTCATTTCTTGTTGATGTATGGTGTTCACCTATCGTTATTTGGATGGTGAATCAATTCATGTTTTCAGAGTCGATAGGAGGTCCAAATACATTGAAAAAGGACTCAGAGCATTGGGGCGACCTAAAAGCGGAAGTTTCGTAGCAAAAAAAACATCAGAACGAATAACGGACACCTCAGGGGGGGGGGGGTTCTGGACAGAGGCGTCATTTCTGGAATATTCCAGAATACATGACGTGTCCTCCAGAAGTACACGCACTGTAGTACAAGCGTACTTTGGCTTCCATTTCGAACGATAGAAAAGTAGTAGACTGAGTGTTACTCCAGACACACAGTGTGTATGGTCCACAATGTTTTAAAGAGGATACTTCGATGGACATGGCGTGTATTCAGGGAAAATACATGAACACAGACAAAATTATGCAGCCACGTAACACGACATGTATTCTCTTCAAAGAAAGGATGAATTTTCATCGTGAGGCTCAGCGTGTAATCTGGGAGACACATGGACACAGGTAAAACCACACGACCAAGAGGCTCGAGGTGTAATTTGGGAGATACACAGACACAGGCAGAACCTCATGGCCACGAGGCACGGTGTGTACTAACTTCACCATGGAAGAAGCAGCTTCGTGATGACACAGCGTGTATTCCGGAAATACACGGACATGGGGTGGAGTACACGAGCAAGTACTCCACCACATGGCCAGGCATGTCCAACACACTTGGAACCGACCCTACAGGTTTGGACACGGCGTGTAACCATACTACACGCCCTGTACTTACATATCGACATGACTATCCCTGTGACACATACCGTATCACACGTGAAGTACCTGGTGTCTGATGACACGGAGTGTATCACTTATCTACACGCCGTGTACTTTAGGAAAATGGCTTGGTCATCTTGTTCTCCGTGATATTGGCATGTTTTTCTTGGTTTTTCCCCTATGACGTGGGATATAACTAAAATATACATCAACTCTGGTATTCGTGACAGTTGATGTATCGATCTTTGACTCGAGGATTGGACCCTCTGGAAATCGAGTGTGTTGTGTGCGGGAACCCTAGAGATGGTTTCTGGTGCGACGACCAAAGCGATTGTACTTGTATCCTATGTGGGTTTGGCAGTGAGGTTGACTGTACGTTGATCCTCCATGGTTTCTCCAGTGATGACGACTGTACTTGGATCCTACGTGGGTTCGGCAGCGATGGTTACTGTACTTGGATCCTACGTGGGTTCGACAGCGACGACTTCTGTACTTGGATGAAATGTGGGTTCGGCAGAGGAGATGATTTAGAGGCTACATCTAATCATATCCACCACTCTTCGTGAGTAGTGTACCTGTGTGAGCTGAGTCTTGATTTTCAGTCATTATCAATGATGTGATTGACTTTATTTCATGTGTGGACTGGGTTGTGCATTCCTGTGTGTACTGGGTTGTACTTGGGCTCATGAGTTGGAGCCGAACTGGAATTGATAACTTAGGTGTATGTATGGTCATATAACCATGTAGAGTTGGATGATATATTGTGTTTTTATTTTTCATTGTGGTTTGTCCTTTGTGGATTATGGGAGACCTTCGGGGGTCTCGGGGTCCCTACTGAGTATCATATACTCACCCCTACACAGGCTATGCCCGCACTACATTGTCTTGGATGTAGATGACAGACAGCGCTGATCGTGGTTGAGTCTTGGAAAGGCGGGATGGTATCCAGAGGTGGAATATCAGGTGGGACATACATGGAGTGGATGGATAGACTCGAGGAGCTAAGGAGACCATCTATACCCACACTTCAGGTGGGGTTTCTGAAGGACGACTCGGTGGTTGCAGCTTTACTTTTCAGCTGTTGTACCTTACTTTTCTCAGTTGTACTGTACTTTCAGTTGGGTTTGTATTCTGGCCCATTTACTTTCTAGCACCTACTTTTGTACTCATTTTACTTAGTGTCTAATTCATCTTGCATACTCTGATGTGTTTTTTTACCTTTATAAAGGCAATGCCTTCCCTTTTATCGGTATTTATGCCTTTGGTGCTAGTCTTCGGCCCCTGGCCTATGGAAGGCGGGCTTAGAGTAGTCATGGTATGGGCCTCGAGGACGGGTCGTGACAGGAGGGGTGGTTGTGCTATCACCCAATAGACATGTGTTGGGGTTTGGGGACATTCATTAGCCATATGACTAGTTCGGGAATATGGGTGGGCCCCTGGGTGTGGATCATGTGTCTAGGGGGAAACTGGAGGCACCTAGCAGGCCAAGACCCGACGATCATTTTAATGTGGGGGTGACTGTGCTTTGTTACTAAGACATACATTTTCTATCAGCGGTGGTACCCATCCTTAAGCGTGGTGCACTACCTGGGTTGAGATGTAAGACCCACAATGAGGATGTTGTGCTTTAGGGGGGAGGGGGTGATTTCCACTGGGGGGGACCACATGTTTACATGGCTATTGCTGGTACCTGGAGGGCCAGGACACATTGACCATGTTATGTTGGGGTGGTTGTGCTTTGTCATCGGGACCTAGTTATTACATTTGTTATCAGAGGAGGTACCCATCCATTAGTGTGGTGCGCAACCTTGGTTGAGATATAGGTCCCATAATGATAACATTGTGCTTTAGGGGGGGTGGGTTATTGAAACACCCTAGAATGGTATAGGGTTACATTTTCTTTGTCACAGGGACTCAGTTGTTACATTTTCAAACAGGGGTGGTACCCATCCTTAAGCACGATGCACTGCCTAGGTTGAGATGTAGGGATATCAACGAGGACATTGTGCTTTTGGGGGGAGGGGGTGATTTACCCTGAGGGGACCACGTGTTTATGTGGAAACTACTCGCACCTGGTGGGCCAGGACCCATTGACCATGTTAAGTTGGGGTGGCTGTGCTTTGTCATCAGGATCTAGTTATTACATTTGGTATTAGAGGTGGTACCCAGCCATTAGTGTGGTGTGCATCCTGGGTTGATATGTCGGGCCCACTATGAGAACGTTTTTCTTGGGGGGGGGGTGATTCCAACACCCAATAAAGGTATAGGGTTAAAGGACTAAATTATATTACTCATGTCAATAAGGTGCACCTTCTTTTTCGAGAGTGTTCTTGATTATAACTCCATAGATAAGCGTGTTTGGTCTGGAGTAGTGATCAAGATGGGTGATCTTCAGGGATTTTTTCCAATGTGTTTTTGAGTGATGAAAAATAAGACTAGAAAAAGCATGTGTTGACCTGTAGCGACATTCATTAGTCGGATGACCTGTTCGGGATTGTGGGCGGGCCCCTAGGTGGGGGCCACTTGTCTACGAGGCAACTTGTGGTACCTGGTGGGCCAAGACCCAGTGACCATGGTAAGGCCCCTGGGTGGGGACATTCATTATTCATATGACCATGTTTGGCATGTGGGTGGGCCCTTGGGTGGGGACCATGTTTCTAGGGGGAAACTGGTGGTTCCAAGTGGGCCAGGACACGACGACCATGTCAAGGTGGGGGTGGGTGTGCTTTGTCACTGGGACCCAGTTGTTACATCTTCTATCAGAGGTGGTACCCATCCTTAAGTGTGGTTCACTGCCTGAGTTGAGATGTAGGGCCCACAACAAGGACATTGTGCTTTAGTGGGGGTAGGTTTATTTCCCCTCAGTGGGGGACCATTTGTCTAAGGGGAAACTAGTGGTACTTGACGGGCCAGGACCTAATGACCATGTTAAGGTTGGGTGGCTACGCTTTTTCAATGGGACCCAGTTATTATATTTGGTATCAGAGGTGGTACCCAGCCTTAAGTGTGGTGCGTTTCCTTGGTTGAGATGTTATTCCCACAACAAGGATGTTATGATTTGGTGGGGGTGATTGCAACACCCCAGAATGGTAAAGGGATAAATGACTAAATGATATGATTCATGTCAACAAGGTGCACCTTCCTTTTGAGAGTGTGCTTGATTATAACTCCACAGTTAGGTGTGTCTGGCCTGGAGTGGTGATCAGGATGGGTGATCATCTTAGATGTTTCCTAGGATGTGTTTGAGTGAGGACAAAGCACACTAAAAAACATATGTTGGCCTATGGGGACATTTATTATTCGGATAACCCATTCGGGATTGTGGGTGGGCCCCTAGGTGGGTGCCATGTTCCTGCGGGGCAACTGGTGGTACCTTGAAAGCTAGGACCCGATGACTATGTTATGGTGAGGAGGCTGTGATGTCACCTGGACCCAGTTGTTACACAAACATCCCTCCAACACTAGCCAAAGAGGACTATCCAACACCCCACTTGGGGTAATATCTTTCTATAAGATTATTTTAGAGTTCTAAATCATTAATATGATACTATTTAAATTAAAACATATCTTGTTATCTCTAAATAAATCACTAAATACCTAGTATTTCTTGTGATCAAACCAAAATCGACAATGTTATTTTTTTCAAAACTGTTCAAAATATAATTTCCCCAACTTCCATTTGAATATTCAAATTTATCTTAAAAAACTAAATAATTGTTTCTTTATCAACTCATAATATTTTTCAATTACAATACCAATGGGTTCTTATCAATACAATTTAATCTATTTTTTTGAAATTGATTTTTCAATTCAATTTCACAATTCACTTTCTAGAATTCCCATCAAATCCAAATCGCACCCCATTTCACTTCAATTGGGGAATATCCACTATTTTAATTCCAATGGTAATAAAAATTTCAATTATATGGGAATTTTGTTATTCATAATCATATAGAAGTTAATTTTATTTAAATAAATAAATTTGGGGTTAAATCAATTGGCTAAACACATACAAAACCACCAACATTGGGATCATGAGACCATAAAACACAACAATAATAATAGGATACTGAAATGAAGAATTTGGTAAAAGGAGATATAGGAATAAAATATAGAATAAAGATCGAAAATAACGTAGTTTGGATCCATCAAAATATGAAATATCTTGACAAATATAAAGAGGACATAAGGAGAGAGTGAGAGAGAAAGATTATTAGAATAACACTTATCAAGGAGAGACCAAATGATGTTAACCATGATTTAATCCACTATGGAAAGTTCTTACAGGATCAAAAATTGGTGAATAATATCTTCAAATTCCTAGGAAATCAATTCAAGATAATTTGGGGCCAATTGGGAGGTAAAATGTTGTGTTCAATGAATGTTTATAAAATATTAGACTAATTTAAACCCATGCTCACTATTAGCTGGGTAAGGTTATAGGATTTTCCAAACCACATTCCATAACCATGAACCCCTCAAAAGGGTGCATTATATATACTAAGTGGTCACATGGTTTTATAAAATTTCTCTTACCTCTCAAACCCTCAATGCATTTGTTTGCATATTTTTCACTAGTAGGGAACATATTTTTGGAGAACCATGAGTCGACCATGCACATCCCAAGAGCATTCCAAAATTTTCAAAAATTTACATAATGAAGCCTAAAAATATAGACAACATAATAATGAATAAAAATAGGATCAATGAGTAAATGAAAATTTTAATAGGATTTCAAAATATCTCTATTAATTTTTTTAATTTCCATGGAGGATGTTATAATACTCATTGTGAACATATCTTGTTAAAACATCTAATTTTATATTATAAAAAATTATAAATTCATAATTACATTTTTCACAGTTACGTATTATAAAATATATATGTAGTTCCTATTTTTTTATATATTATTTCATTCTTTACTAGTAATTAATATTATAAAATAAATAAAAAAATTATAAAGGAAATTTAACATTTCCCATGGTAACAAAAAATTTGTAAATGAACTTTATTCATTCTCTACTGATCAATTTTAAATTTTATATTTATTTGGAATCAATTTTGGTATCATATACGAATGGAAAAATATTTTAATATTAATATTTAATGATTTTTTACACAATTATATTTTTAAGAGAGTGTAGATATTTCTGAATATTAAAAAATATAAACAAATCCATTGTTTTCCCCTTATGAAAATAATCCAAAATATATGTTGAAGTGATGCATCATGGTATGATGCCTCACCCAAAATGCATTTTATAATTTATTGAACATGGAGAGAAAATTGTGCCAACTCACCCTCACACCATAAGAGATCAGTCAAGACAAATATTTTCTATCCAATCTCAACCATAACATATGGATTAATGTGAAGGTAAATAAAGGATAACATAGAATTGACCGATGATAGGAAATTAAATACACGAGATTATAACGCAAAACATGGTGATTATATGTGTGAGGAATCGTGTGAGTTGGTATCAATGATAGTGATCTTCAGGGTGATTTCTATGTAATGGTTAATAACGGAGTTCCCATGCAACTCTAATTTGGATGCAAGAAAAAGAAAAGAATGATGATACCATAATTCAAACACCCACAATATAGATTAATGAAATATTTAGTGGTACTATGAACCGTATGGGAAGAATTTCCATGCATCCATATAACAATAATGACATTGATGGTTTTAATTATTAGGAGGCATGATATTATTTGACCCTGATCTCTTTGTTTTATCCAACCTTCAATACCATAACCGTCTTGGAGGTAAATTTGTATCTCTAAAAATAAAGATTGATACTTACAAGGAAATTTACATAATATCTGGAAATTAAAAATTCAAATGATGATATTTTGGGCTCTACTTTATTTTGATGACCTTGTTTCATATACCCCCCCCCAAACATCATGAATGTTTATGAATTTTAATACCCCCAATTCAAAACAATTAATTATTTTCATTATTTTATATACTATATAATGTATATATTGTCAAATTTTAGGTGATAGAATTTGGTGAGACCAAAAGAGTTGAAGGAAATGAGAGGTTTCATTTACTCGGGAAGGGATATTTTATTTAGAAATGGCAATATTTTTATGGAGATTTTGATGTACTGAATCATTTTTTATTTGATATTTATATTTTATTTGTGGCCAAGATACATTATTTTTTTATTCTTATATAGTATTAATTCTTATTATCATTAGTCTCATGTCCTTTCAATTCACTATCCCACTTAGGACTAATGTCTAGTTCTTCATGGGTGAGTACACATGGTATGTGATTCTAAATTTGTAGTTAGAATAATAGTTTTTTGGCTAGAATGATTTATTTAACTAAATAATCAATTATTGTTGGATAATATCAAAATTTAACATCTCATTCTATTATCCCCTAATCACTTTAAAAGTGTGATAATGATTAGAGGATGAAACATAATGTGGTAGAGGAATGTGGGTGAGAAATGGATTTAATGACCCATGTATATTTCAGGTAATTTTATTGAGTGAATATGAATTCTCTTTTTTGGATTTATCTTTTTTAGAATCTGGAATCAATCTGAGGTTTCAAGAATTTATAAATCTCAAAGAGTTGTTTTTGGATGCGTTTTAATGTTTAAGTGGGGGCTCAGGGCTTCGGGGAAATATTAGAGGAATGACGGGGGACTTGGGTTTGTAGTTTTTTTAGAATCCACTAGATTTCTAGTGAACCACTACCATGAAGATGGAGGGATGGAATGAGGCCTCATAAGATGGTTGTGTTTACTAGCCAGAATTTATATTAAAATATAAATATGCTGATCCACCAAATGGTCAGTGAGTTCCAACAACTTATCTGTGGGTTTTAGGTCCTTTTTTATGGGGGGAAATTCAATATTGGTGGTTAGGGTCAATTATTTTTTATGTGCATATGTTGATTGAGAGAGTCCATTTTAGAGATGAAACTCTCTCACAATTCCTTCCATTGACACTACGTGAAGGTAGGTAGTTTTTAGACAAATCCAACAATGATATAATCTAAGAGCATCTGTTTTATTCTAATTTTGTATACTTATTTCAAAACATATAATTTTCTATCAAATTAAGATAGTTTTTATTGTCAATTTTTTAAGATAATGGTGGAATTGATCTAGTTTCAAGGAGATTTTCACTAGTTTTCATAGAGGATGAAGCATGAAGCAATTTTTCTATCATACAATAATGTATCTGTGAGGAACGTTTCAAGAAAATTAAATGCGTTTTGGGATGAATTAATACTTTTTGAAAAATTATTCAGTTCAATGTGATATAGTTTTTCTTAGGATCAAATTAGGGGTGTGATGGGGATTATCTTGATGAAGTTTGTCAATGTTAGAGCAATACAATGCTACATAAAAAGTTGTTTAGTGGTTCTTCATCATTTTAATATAATAAATAATATATTATAATTTTTCATAACTAATTTTTAATGTTTGGAGTCATTATTTAGGATTTCATGTATTTGTATGAGCATGGATAATGTTTTAATGGGATTAGATGAGGCTCGATGGAATTTGTCAGGTGTAGTAACTTCTTGATGAAGTTATGTGGTAACATTAATGAATGATATTATATTTATTAAAGTAGGATTATGGTTTTATGAATTCCTTTTATGGGAGTAGATTTATTTCCTTATACAAGGGGTAGCCTATAATTACTCACAGGGTGGATACCTCTCATTCTTAGAAAAAGTTATGGTTAGCACCTTAGATGTTGGAACTACTCGATGATAATGTATGTATGGGGTTAACGCGACATGTAAGGTGAGAAGGGAACATTAGTAGTATTAGGAGTTTTTACCAATATTGTGTAGAAATTTTTGGTTCACATAGGGTATTATGGATGAGTAAGAGAAGCATATGTCTACAGATAATTGGTGAGACGACTATTCATACAACTCCTGATAAGTGACCCCCTCCTGAGGGTGGTCTATGTCTTGGTAATTTTTGTGAGTAGGAAGAGTCATCTAGGACAAGATGAGGTGTTATGGGAGGTGTTCTGTTTGGCTGATAGTCAAGATATGTCCTTTTAAGGGATCTCATATGTAACCCATGTGTATGGTGTGTGAAACTTTCTGTTCATGGAATTTTTAATCCATGGTGTTTCGTGTGTGGTGACCTCAGATCATCCCATGGTGGAAGGAACATATTTGTTGAGTTACTTGATGTGGTTTATTACTCAACACCAGTTTTTGGGATGAATAAATCCTTGGGGAATCAATTTAATTTAATAGTTTTTAGTTTAGGTTGGTATAAGTGAGGTGAGAATGCGATGGTTTTGGATGATCCAATGGACACCTTGATGGGATGGATTTGATTTTTTCAAGATGAGTGGTTGGGATGTGACTAAATAGAACCCCTTAATGAACTGGCATGTAATATAAAATGCAATGGACCAATTTTCCAATGCTTTGGGGACCATATCATGAGTAGTATTGAGTCATTATACTTGAGGTGACATCCATATTTTGTGTGTGGATGGTTTGTTTTGATTACCATTCTTTAAAGACTAGGGTATTGTGTTATGGAAATTTAAAGATGTTGATTACGTTGATGTTAATGTAGTTGGGATGTATCTTGAATGGAGGGGTAATATTTTTGGTAGTGTCTTTGCCTATGAGTGAGAATTCCAGGACTACCGGATACCATGTAAGAGGGTTTGGGTAAATAGATGATGACAAAACATTCATAAGAGGATTGGCCATAGAAATCCATATGGTATATTTCGTGTGGTGGCATGGCAACATCAATGTACCCCAGATAGTGTGAGTTGATGTTTTGGACACTTCTATACACTTTGTATTTTGGTAGGGGTTATGCATTTGATTAGTGTGAATATGAGATAATGAGGTTGATTATAGCATGTACATGAAGACAGTATGAATCATCATTTTTGTTTCCTGGTTCTAATACAATGACTTGTGGTACATTGAGTGGTGGTGACATAGTTTTCACACACTTCCCATGGTACTAATGTGACATGTTTATTTTATTTATCTTTCATATACGTATATGAAGACTTATATTAGGGGAACATGATGAGACCCTAATGATATTTGTTTCTCACACCCATCTCAAGAATTTAGTTGGGAAGAAATACCTTATATATTGTTTTCAATTCATCACGTGTCATGCAGTGTCTCAGGATGGGGAGGTCCCATGTAAATTAAAAGTCATGGCATGTGTGTCTTGAGGGGAATGTAAGGATAGTGAGAGTGCATTTTTTATTGAGTATTTTGGATCATCCCAATGAGTGAACAATGTACTTATCCATGTATTCTTCTACATAGTACACTATCATTAAGAATCATGTCTGTTTATTTATGTGTAATCGGATTTTCATCATTCAGATTTGTGTGTGATTTTATACTATTACTTGACTATGATTTGAGGTCATCTTATCCCCATTTTAAGAATTGTTCCCACTACACTTGTCGAAAACCTCTATCATATGGGATGCATGATTTTGGTCTTGTGGAACTCTAGTCATGGCATTGATGAGTGGAATGTTACTAGGGTGATACAAAATGATATAAAATATTATTTTATGTCTTTGGGATATGGTACATACCTTACTTTTTAATTTTCAGAACATTTGATGGACCTCTAAATAGTAAGTCATGAAAACCATTCTAATGGATTTTGTGGTTACTGGGGGTAGAAGATTGATGTTCATAGTCTTTGTTGTTATAGATGATGTTTTGATTTAAAATGGGTTTACTAAATATGAAATTTATGTTATTTTAAATTGAACCATAGTTAATTAGTCTGTGTACAAG
This sequence comes from Viscum album, assembly GCA_963277665.1. NCBI lineage: Eukaryota > Viridiplantae > Streptophyta > Magnoliopsida > Santalales > Viscaceae > Viscum > Viscum album. The sequence continues at coordinate 791,968,070 of OY728126.1, read as the reverse complement.
AATAATGATTAAGAACAAAGGATCACATAACATTACCTACTTGTGCATGTTAAGATATTCTAATTGAAGGTTTACATGTTTGATGTGTTGGTATGATAAAATATGGTGTTTTATCATAAATACTGAAACACAATTAAAATTATCTTACAAAAATAATAATTCCATACGATATTGGATCGTGTATTTATTTGTGGAGGATAATCTATAGTGATGTACATATTTTCCAACTTCAAGGGATGCATAAGGACTCTTTACATGTCTTTTTAACTATCAGATTCCTTCGTGATAAAACCCAGATGGGTTTGATATTGGAATATGATGCCTAAGGAGTTTTTTAAGGATTTTAATGAGTTACCCTAAATGTGGGGATGCAATGATAGTGTTTATGAAAGGTAAGGGAAAGGCCTTGGGATTTGGGAAGCGGGGTTCCTCGTGTATTTCTACTATCAAGGCATAGGTTCAACTATAGGATTTGTTGGATTCCTAGACCAAGTGGGTTATAGTATATGTTTCATGTAAAGTGTTGATTGTTTAGAAAAATTATTATTTCTTTGTAATAGAATATTGTTTGTGGGTGGACATTTTATAGATCATGGAATGATTGAGATTCGTGATTTTGAAGAGGAGTTTTAAAGACACTGTTGTTTGATAGAACTAACATGAATATTGTTCACGATTTTCTGGATTGGAATTTGGGCCTGGGTTATATGAGATGTAACTAATGGGTTAATTCATTATAGTTTGTGATTAGGTTTCATGATAATGTGTAATTTTTGGTACTATTATGAGTTGGATTTACTGTCGGAAAATACCTATGAGTGGGTTATCATTTGATCACACATTCGAAAGGTTTTATCTAATGTTAGTGAGACTTTTGAGAAAGTTATCGATGTTCAATAGTAGTTAAAAAATGGGTTTTTATGGTGATAAATTAGTTTTAAACAAGTGATTTATTTTTACGGGTCGGATGAGAATGTGTTGTTTTGATTATAATCCCAATTGGTGTTGTGTTTGTTTTAGGTTAGGTTAGTTCCCAATGTGCGGTCACTGGGTTATTTGGTTAGATACTCACATGAATGGATTCTTAAGAGTTATATGTGAATTAGAGATATCCCTCTATATGAGGAGGTCACATTAGTGAAGGATATAGTACCATGATGTGAACAATAATAGTTGGTCCTCATGAGGTATTGGTAGGATGAATGAGGTTGGTATTAAAAAGACTCAGTAGGTATGGTTCTTAAGTAGTAGTATCAAGAATTATATATAGTTGGAAACATGGCATTTCAATGTAAGAGGGTGTAATAATAGTTTTTGGTTAATTTTGGATTCATTGACTATATGTTTCCCAGTGAACTTGGAATGATTTGTATTTGGGGTTCATTAATTGTACTCGGGTATGAGTGAGATCGACACATCCCAACCTTGTGTGCAATATAAGATGTATCATGGGCTATGGATGTCAGTGAATGACATTTTCTGGGAGATGATAATTATTCCCATATGTTTATAAGAATTGTATTGGTCATAAGTGAACCTATGTAATGTCATAAATGTTCATTGGATCTATCAGCCTCGTTGGTGGATGGTTGCGGTTCCACCATGTCGTTGGTGTGTGGTATAATCTAGTTATATTTGGATCTTAAAGTATTATAATAATTGAAGAATTAATCTATTGTTTGTTTGATTTGATTCTTCAGAATCTATCTTAGGGTTGGTGTGAGGTTGTTAGAGTGTGTTTCAGATTCTTTTGTACTAGTGATTGGGGTTATATCAAGGAAATTAATGGGTTATTTGTGATCTGATCATAGGTCTGCATCGAAGCAAGGCACATACTTTAATGCAGATAAATGGAAAATAATATGATGTCTTTTATTTTTAATGAATTTTGATCATGTATCTAAGTATCACATCAGCTTCCTTGACATATAATTTTCTAATTATATATATTGGAGGCCTCAACTATTTATTTTGGGTTTGGATATGGTGAGATTAGAACGGAATTTGGAGCATTGTTTGTTACACAGTTGTGGGTAGGTGGGCTACATGGAGACAATTTTTTGATGAAGACTCCTATATCATGGAGAAATATCATTTGGAATCATATTTAGAAAGTATAATATTATCTTGGGGTGAACTATGATGATCATGATGAAATAGGTGAATACAAAAACATTTGATGGAGTGTCACATTTCGGTTGGAATTTGTAGTGAGATGGTAGCTCAAATTCACGTGAATAGTGTTCTATGTATTGCAATTTCATAGCGGGAACATAGTTGATTATTTGGGAGTATAACACCATTTTTTCCATGAAATAACTATTATGGTAGGTTAGGATGTGTGGTTAAGTATCTCCATGTATTAATGAGGATTAAAAGCAATATTGGGGGGGGGGGGTTTGAAATGACATAAAGATTATCAAGTTGATATTTTGAGAATGAGTTTGAATTTGAATTCAGTTGATGTAACTTTTATAGTACTAATACTCACATAAAGGTTCAATGTGTTTAAAAATACCCACGATATGTTTCTATAAGTGAATAAAGGATTAAGAGGTGACTTAGTGGATTGAGGATGCATGAGAGGATGAATGAGAGGACGTGGAATACTAATTTTTATTTGAAAGACCTCGAATAGCTTGTGCGCCACCACCAACTAGCTGATGGGAAGGCTAGAGGCCCCATTCTCCTGTTGGGGTTCACTGGACACTCAGTCAGCTAGCTAGTGAGGCCTAGAGGATAATCAATAGGGTTTAAGTTATATTTTTAGTGTGGTAAATTTATTCTTCTACTTGTTGATTGCCTTTGGGCTTCACACCAGGAAGGCCCATGGAAGTGGACATGTTCTAACTAAAAATCACTCCCCATTCTCTCTACTTACTCTCGTATACGTATGATGGGTTTGAATCTAATCATGTTGTTATCCTTGGTACGAGCATCCATTTTTCGCTCGTATGACTCCCCATTCTTTACGTCGAATTATGGACAATTTTAGGTTATGTTTTGGTGTAATATACATTAAAACATAGTATAATTAATTGATATTAAAAGTTATTTTCCCCATATAGGGTAAATATTCCTAATGTATCTATCTGTGTAGTATAAGTGAATGTTTTCGTGAAGTTTATCTGAAAATCAATTTTCCTTCGTTTTTTGGGATGGAATAATTTTATTTAGTATTTTACCGGGTTCTATAGTATAGGGAATATTTCTATTATGGTACTAGAGGTGTGTTGTGTACCCTCTATGTGTTTTCGGATGAGGTTACATGGATGTAATGGTTCTTAGTAAGTTGTTAATTGAGTATTCAATGTTTTTAATTTATATAATTTCATATAAATATTTATAAATAATTTATTTTCTCATCTGAAATAAGGAATGAGAAGATATAGTGATATTAGTTTGATGAGGCTTAGATGTGTTGGTATTAGGATTGATGGAACTCGAATGGGTTGGTATTTACATGAAAAATGAAGGAGGTATCTTTTGGTAGAAGATCATATTCCTATTTTTGTATGAGGGTTATTGCCTAAATTCATTAAATTGGATTTGGAAGATGGATTGGGAACAAAGGTATACTATATAGAGAAATGGTATGGTGTATTACCTCGCATGATAATGATATGTGCATGTTACATATTCCAATGATTGATCCGCTCATGGTCTGTGTATCTAAAGGGGAATATAGACATTTTAGCTGAGAAGATATCTTGGGTGGTAAAAATATATGTAAACAAGCATGGGATGTTTATAATTTCATAACTACGTATATATTTATAGGTAATAATGTCATAGACCTTTCGGGGAAAGGGATTGCTAATTTTTTTATCTCACATATTATATGATAGTCATTAAAGAGGATTTTCTATGTCTAGGTTAGTTATTTAAGTATAAAGGGACCTCTAGAACTTTATGTTGTGTGATGTGAGGTGTTTTGTTAAGGTGATGAGATGATAAATCTCTATTAGGATACATGAGAAAAGACATAGGCATGGGTTTTAGGAATTATTCTAGACATCACATCAAGATTTGAGGGTATTTGATAAATGTAACTTGGAACGGCTGTTGGGACATGAGACTAAGTATATCGATGAAATCAAAAAGGATATGGAATTTTAAACGGGGTATGGGTTGACGTAAGAATCCTAAAAGAGAATCTATTGATGGGTGATATGTTTTATGTGATACCATTGAGGTATGAATCTGATGGTTCAGGGGGATCCAATGAATTCCCTAAAGTACGAGATGTGTGTTTTTCAAGATGGGTTTAATTTCAAGATATACTATTACCTTATGATTAATTCTTGATCTAAGTATGTTGATGAATCCTCATGAAATTATTCTTTTGTTATTTTTACATAATGAGTATTCTGTTGACATGATAGAGGTGACATTATGAGAGCTTATTATGATGATTTAATGTGATGGTCATGCACGATCATATAAGGTATTTCATCGAGGACGTTGAATTGTGGAGCTTAGAATAGTTTGCATAGAGCTAGGTCCTACAAAGAGATAAATGTTAATGGTTGGAGAAGGGGGCTTGTCCAAGTGTGGGAAGGAATATATGATATTGTATTATGTGAGATAACATGGGTTCAACAATGATGAAAGGTCATTACAAAGTGGATTAGGGCAAAGACAACCATATGGCCTGAGTCATGGTGTAATATAATGAGACTGATGGAATTTTCCATGATTTATTAGGCATTGGGTGAAGATATGGACATCTGAACATGACCAATGTTTACGGGTAGTGGGTTAGGGTTATGGGATTAGGACCATTGCAATGACATCACATATAAGATGGGAATCAGTTTAGTGTCTTAATGAAATTATAGTGTAGATTATAATATGTATCTATATCATGTATGATAAGGTGTCCTAGTGATCTTATTTTCAAATCGTGACAAGATTTTTATGGGGTCTTGGTGTGATCGTTTACACACGAGATCAAAATTTCTTCTGTGAAATGTTTTTTTATTTCCCAGGTATTCAATTATATGATGGAATACAATAGTGTCACATGGTGACTCCCTATTTAGATATATTTCATAATTCATGTACAAGAACCTCAATGTACACAGAGTACTAATGGCCACATTCAGGTTCAATAAGGGACGTACGGTTTATTGGGCTATGATAACTCGATCTATATTTGGAGAATCTCTGTGAAATGGGTAGTATAGAAGTAGGGATAGTGTTCATGAATTTTATTTTCGATTTTATTTTTTGGAACTAATCTAGTGGGTTATCAATTTATATATTCTTATATGAGTCTATATGATACATTTTGGAAAAGCATTATGTTTTTTTTCTTAGGTATATAAAAATATTTTTTCTATTGAATTTTTGGTCATTTTTATATATTTTATAAACCTAATTGGTGGCCATAATCTCCAAAATTTATGTATTAGGATGTTTCCCCTAGTGAGCTCCCTCTATCTTATAAATAGGTGTTCATAGGGCCACATGGGCTCTAGTATAAGAAGTGATGAGAGGCATGAGGATGGTGCATTATATTGTGTGACCTAAAATCCATAGTTTCTATTGATACTTATCCAAATAAAATTAAAAAAACTGTATTACCATAAAAATAAGAAACAATTTGATTATGTAGTAATATTTATCATTAACCAATAGAATAATATTTATCCTAAAGTCTCATAACTGGTCTCCCTTACTGATTATAAATTAAATGTTATCCTAATACTTTTGAATGATTACTCTAAAAAAGAATCATAATCTACATTTTCTATTTTATTTTTTATCATCCATGAGGAAATCCAATTTTGGAACCTTTTTCATTTGACTATTTCTTCCCACCATTTTTGTTCGACTATATATCAATCACCATTTTCACTAAAAAAATTGAGAACTGTTTTATGTTATATTATTTGTTGGATTTGAAAAAACAAGTGTCCAATAATTGACCAAACACTAAAGAACCCAATCCCAATGCATATCTTTCTTCATAAGATTCAAATTTAAAGTTCATGTAGCCTTAATAGGGTTATGGATCCAAGTTTATGGCCATTTGAAGTCATTTTGATGAAAACAATCAACAAGGGAGATTTGGGAACAAGGTATAAGATTTGATGAAATTGAATAATTCACAAACGATAGTGATAGTAGGAAGATAAATCATTAATTAATTTCAACATTCTATGAAATATGTTAAAATATTTGTAGAATCACTCTTGTTTGAAGAATTACCCATCCAAATGTATCTTAAGGTGGTGACATCCACACAATAAATCTTCTATTTAGAGAAGTCATAGTCCTCCTAGATCGTGAAGGGGTATCCATTTAAAGGAGAAACACGAGGTTAATGAAGTCCTCATTTTCATGAATATTGAGGTAGTAAGCTCTACTAAACATGACCCACATCACTGAATTGAAACATTTTTTTATAGTTTGAGGTAGTATACTCTTTATAATGTATCTATGATTCATAGAACAACTTCATTCATGAATGTAATAATAATTCATTAAGGCCCTTATCATTTATGAATTGGATCTATTTCCCCCATTGAACCTATAAAAACACCCCTAAATTTTTCATTTGTTGTACTATATAACAATCTATAATAGTGTGCTCTCAATCCTTGAAAAACCATATAGTTTCATGATTTCATTTAAATCATTCCCCCATTGGTAATATTTCAATAATTACATAGCATGACCCCTTCCATATACATGTTAGAGTTTGATGTATTTTGTGTTAATTATATTCAAGATGAACACTCTATGAATATAATTCCTATTCCATGAAAATATCAAATTTTCAAAAAACTCGAAAGATACATGAATTAGTGTTTTCCAGATCCATTTGAACCACTCCTTTCAAAGAATATAATTTCACTAAAAATAATTTCTTATTCTGGTCTGAGGAAATTTTAGGTTTCACCTTATACATCCCGAACATCCTCCCATGAAATTACATTTTTTGAGATACTCCTCTATGCCATCTGAAATACCTTGAGTCATCATACTCTATCTGGTCTCTTTCTTGTCTCACGAGATTAGATTTCACTCTAGGATTCTCCAAAAACCATGAGTTGAAATATTCATGACTAATATCCAGAAAACCCAACAACATTATATTGTAAAAGGTTTATCTTGGGAGGGCCTCTCTTGCATCTGTCCCACACCATCTATTTCTTGGAACAATCCACCTTGTTTTCCTCAACACATGATGTTAAACCGAAGAATACCTAATGTGGAGAAAATTGAATGCCTTATGTGGAAATCATGATATTCCTTACTTATATCACATTAGATTCCTCATGTAATGATTATAAAACAACATCCATAAACATCACTACAAGACGTTAAACTATAGAATAAACTATATTGAATGTAAAGGATTCCTTTTTCAATACACATGAGATGCCTTATGTATATAGTACATGATTCCCCATTCTATGATCATTATAATACCTAATTAGTCCACACTACACGACTTTAAACTATAGTATACCATAAATGATGAGAATATGATTCCTCATATGAAAATAAAAAAGGGAATTATAAGTAAGGAATAATATTCCTCATGTAATGATCATGAGATGACAAAAAAATGTCACTATGGGTGTCCATCTCAGGTGTAATCCGCAATAACATCCATTACCCATCAATAGGATGTAATGACCTCATGGTCTAATGTGAGGAAGAATAACATAAAGCTCTAGAGTGAAATCACCTCATGTGTTTTTATTACTCCCATGAAACCCCCATGTCCCTCCTCTCTAGATGTAATCCCCCAATAATATTCCAAAAATCCACTAGTGGTTCATGATCTCATAGGACATATCATGAGGATGGAGAATGGGTATCTTTATTGTACAAGCCCCACATGTACCATTTCTACTACCAAGAAATCCCCTGATACATCTTTATTTGTAATTAAAAACAATATCATTCTTTATTACATAAACATGTTGATATTCTCTCATGATCCGACATGAAGAAGAATATTGGGTAGCATGTATGTATAATCCCAAACCACATATGAGGTGCATGAAATAAAACATCAAATATCTACATCATTGTTTAATGAAATTTAACTGCACTATAATGTCCCCATAACATGGTTCCAAACAATATTAATACCCCTTGTGATTATAATTTCATTCCTCAAGTATAATAATAACGGGATGACATGAACATGGGCCTCATACTCAAGTGAAATTCCTCAATTATATTCCACAACTCAGAAGTGTCTTAAAATTCCCATGTGACCCTATATTATGAAGAAGACATAGAATCTCTATGGTGAAAGCCCGAAATGTATACCTAATGCTTCCACGTATCTCCCATGGGCTTACTCTTAATGTGTAATCACCAATAATATTCATTCACCCACTCTTGGGTAAAAATTACCTCATGACATGATATCAGGAAGACAAAATGTCTATTTTAATGAATAAACCCCACACATATTTTCCTCACACATGACATTAAACTATGGATTTTCAATAAGAAATAAACAATTAATTCCCAATATATTATGTGAAGGATTAATCTTGGGATGAATACGAAATGAATCATGTGATAATCATGAAATGATACCACCATCACCCAGGAATCTTCCTTGTGTAATCCCTAATCATACCATATTTTCCCCATATCTGCATCTGGGTAACTCTAACATTTATGCACAAACCACAAAATATATACTTCTAAAAGAAAACCGGTAACCTCTATTATTAAGTCTAAATCATTCAATCACTTAACCATATCATCAAATAGAAATCTTCCATGAATAAGCCCTAATCATACGATCTATTCTCCATAGTGTCACCTGAGCAGAGTCCACAAGGAAGTGGTAACCACATCACCACATTTCCATGTAATACCCCATGAATCAATTTTCTATAAGACCCAATCATACCATAATTGGTTCTATAATAACTTTGGTTATATTACACATTTAATCCCCACACTATTCATCATTGATTCTCAATTCACAAAATGATTTTCCTTACTACATGATGTTAATCACTATAAACCAGTTACATTATATGATATAAAACTACCACATAAAATAAAATTGGTTTTGATCCTTATTTTTATTTCAAGATACCTAGGAAACCTCAATGAAGATTAATATCAATATAACTATAAATATAAATTACCTACCTTAGGTTAAATCCTAACACCACAAAATCACCATCAAATCCATAAGTGTTATCATCTCCCCTCGGTGAGAGCCCACATTCTCTAATCATATCTAAATTCCATGTGTTAAATATTACCCCCAAGGAAACACTTAACAAAAAAAAGTGTAGAAATATTCCTACTGAGGACACTATTAACTGCCCAAAAATATATACAATCTATTAAAATTGTGACCAATATTTCTTCTCAATATGTTATTCCTATTACCCATCATTCTCCCTAGGGAATCAATCTTGTGACTAACCTCTCCTCGCACGAAGTCAAATCTAAGACCAACAAGTCCCCACATGAAAATAAACATATGAACATCATGTCCCTGAATTAAATTAATCACATCCCCACATATCCCCACAAAATGTTTAACATTCATCCAAACCATCCCTGTATGATGTTAAACCTATAACCCAACACTAAATCTACACCCCATATATTAAACATGGGAAGAATGAGCTGAAAAGCCTCAAAATACATACCCCTTATGAATTAAATACCCATAGACAACATGACATACCTTACGTTATGTGAATAATTTACCTCATATGAGATGCCCACAAAATCAAAAGGAAATGAATTTATAGGTGGCCAATACACCCAACACCATAAAATTAGAGGACATTCCCAATGTTACAATTTATTATAACTAAAGGTTACATCCATATTGAAAAATAATCAGAATAATTAACTAGTTTCCACCTCAAGATGGCATAATGTATGAGATTTAAATCCAGGACTCAATTATACAAGGGGAACCCAAACTAAGAGACACTCTCTATGGAGAAATCAATAAAAGGATGAACAAATATACCATCATCTCATTTTCATCAAGGGGAAAACGTCACTATCCATGGTGGAGGAGTTAACCAACAATTTGAAAGAGAGAATGTGGAGAAGAAATATGTGTTTCTACAATGATGCATGACTCAACTAAGAAAGAATCAGATATATGGATCATACATATTCCTTATGATTTGACTATGATAATCTAAGTTAATATCTTAATATTATGTAGATTTATGATTTATGATTAAATGTTTTTCAATTTTGATCATAGAAAAATTACTAAATTAGTTTATAATTCCTGAGATGACATTTTATTTTTACTGTTATTTTCTACATACAACAATTTAATTCTCTAAGGGACCATTTTTCTGTTGATTTTATCATTATGAGATTTCCTCAATAATTTTTCACTTTTACTATTTTTTTAAATGAACAAGTGTATTTTAACATGATATAAAAATTAGGTTCATGAGTAAAACTCTGTGGATGATATCAGGTATTGTATATTTTTATTATCCAAACATTTTCTATCTAGTGATAGAGTGTTACATTTTTTATACCCAAATAATGGCGATTAAAAACAATCAAGTTTCCCAACCAACCCGTGAAGAGATAAAAAACATTATTTTTGTATAACAACAATAATAGTTGGTGATTTAACTCATGGACTATGGAATTACATATTTATAAAGGGAAATAACAAGTACAATAAGTCCTCTGCTTCAAGAAAACAATTTTTAATTGAATCCATGCATTTTAAAAATTAAGAATAGCTCTTGGATGTTTGAGGGTTTGAAAAGGATGATCCTCTAGATAAAATCCCATTATTTGTTTATAATTGGGATACCATCAATAATAATTTAATCTCATAAAATCCCATTAAGTTGAGAGCCATTCTATTTCAAATTATGTGGTGATATAAGGAGTGGGAGAATTTAAAACCACATGGATCTATCAAAACATGAGATGAGATCTATTTGAAATTTTTTGAGAAATATTTTCCAAATTTGAAGAAGAAAATTGTCTTTAGATATATTGTGGAATTCAATTAGCATGATGGTGAGTCAAATTATGAAACTTATGAGAGATTCATGGAATTTTTCCAGTGATTCTATAATATTGTAGTGAACTAGTGAATATAATTGATGAAAATTCATAAATTTATATAAAACAAATCATGGAATATAGTTGAGATAAGGTTAATAAAAGGATTGATTAGGAATATACCTACCAAATTATAATCTATTTAAGACCAATTGTTATATAATATAATATAATGGAATGTTGAATATTTCATGGATATGTAGAGTGAAAACCTGGTTGAGGAGATGATTATGATATCCAAAAGACATGAGGCCATGTATAAAAATATGGAGACATTTTTTTAATTAATTATCATGGATCACCATAATAAACATATCAAAAACTATTTTATGAAATATTGGGGCCTTACTACATTGATAATTTTAAGGATAGAGTAGAAGGAATCACACATAGTGTTGTGAATGTTTTGAATTATAATTATCCTCAACCATACTAAGAATCTTATTATGGATAAGGAATGAATATATGAATATAAAACCTATATTAGATATCTGGTTCATTCTTGACTACCATTAAAAAACATTGGTCCTTTATTATTTCATCAGGTAAAAGAAGAACATTTACCCACAAAAATACACACACAACCAACATAAACATTGTTTTCTAATAGTATCACATATAATGAAGCAGGAAAACATGCATGCTTTAATGGTGTTGGACACCATGTAAAAACAATTACCACAACCATTTCTACGTTTAAAACACCATGAAAATTCAATGAATAATATATAAATTATCACTAATAGAATCATGATATATTGAGGCATAATTTGGAAATTTTTACTAGATACTAAAAGAGAATCCCTTTATAGTATTGTTTGAAAAAATTAATGTTCCATGAGAAGAATTCCAGATAACCAATTTATGAAGATGATGAGATATATTAAAGGATAATTGTGACGAAAAAATGAAAAGAATATAGAATTTGAAAAAATGACAAATATTTCAAGAGATGCAATGAAAAATAAGTTTCATAGGAATGTTAAGAAAATCATGTGGAAAATATAGTGAGGAACTAAGGAGTCCAAAAAACTAGGAACATCAACCATTTGGGAATAGGATATACCATGGAATATTAGAATATAAATAAAAAAATGTTTTAAAAATCTAAAGCAATTACACATTGATATTCAATTAATTTGATGAAATTTCACATATGATGGCTTATTAATTTTTTTAATAGAGAAGATTTTTTTGTAAAAATAATATAAAGATTTATTTTAAATACACTTATTTTTTAAAATAATGAATGTGGTACGTGTGATGAAATCGCTGAAGTTGAGAGACCCAAAATATTTTCATTAAATTCACTATCATGTATCTTACTATTAGAATTCCCTTGAATTATTTTGTAGATATTATGAATATAATGATCTTAAATGATTTTTAGATGCATGTAGTGAGTAATATAAACCCTACATGAATCAAGATATAACTTGTAGACAAATAAGTTTAATATAAAAAAATGAATCTAGAATATGTTTTAATAATTGTTTGTTAAATTATCCCATTTATTTATTAATTATAGATATGAAAGAAGAAGGAGATGTTCTAATCATCTTCATACACCATTATTTTATGTTTGAAGTTTATATAGATTCTATCCTAGTATTATTTTATTGATGAAAGGGTTATGAAGAGGAAAAATAGATCTGTTGAAATGTATTTCAACATTGAAATGAATTGAAACATTTACATATTTTACCCACTAGAGAAGGTATCAAAATATTCCTAGAAACTATTCTATAAGAGAAGAGAGTATGTTCCATAGTCTAATATAAGCATGTAGATGGGAAATGTGTATTTTAGGATATATAAGAAAATTTGAAGGATGTGAAGAATATTACTAGGGATTATATAATATAACTAGCTCCACAACGGTGAAGACCCCTAATATAAAGTTGATATCGATCTCAAGAAACCATTGTTATATGATTTTCGAAGAAGGTAAGGAAATTCCAATGATTATTAATTCCTTGTTTACAATTATAATGATATGATATTAGAGTATGTTTTTTAAAATTATGAAAGTATATCATTTGCTCTGTTGGTTATATAAAAGTAATATACCCCTCATTTAAAAACAAATATCTTGACAAGAGGAATGGTTTATTCACACAAATAACCATAAACAATTTTCTCTCTAATAATGAAGGTGGTCATCAAGAAGGTGTTTTTAAATATGTAATATGTTTGTATTATTTGTTGAATTTATGATAGTGATTAAATTATCACATCCCATATAGTTCCCATTAGAGTAGGAATTGTAACTATTAAAAAATGACATGTTAATATCTACCAGTATAGTGATGGGGTGGATAGTTAGTGTAAATTAAAAAATTCTAAAAAAGTAATATGGAAGGATCACATTCCATATCCATTCATCGATCCAATGCATGAAAGGGATGATATTAATTATTGATACTATCTACTAATTGTGTTTTCCAGGTACAATCATATATATATATATGGCATTCAAACACCATGAGAAGAAAAATTTACATGTCTGTATGGATCATTCCCATTATTCTACATTTTTTAGTATGTGTAATAAAACACACACTTTTACATGGTTTATGAAACATATATTTAATATAAGAGATAAATAGTTCCTTGATATTTATATAGATTATTTCTCTATCTATTGGTATTATTTTTAATTTTGATAACTGAATCTGGATTTGGATCCAAAAATATGTGAGGGGATGGGCCTTGTGTTCAATTAGGAGAATGTTCACTTAATTTTCATATTTTGTATTGTATTATTCTATATAATTTCCAATGATTAACTTAAATTCTTCCTAGAAAAAATTAATGAGATCATTGTCTGTGAATAAACCAATAAAGATGTTTGAGATCCTTTATTTTCTAGAACTTTGTTGTTTTTGAAAAAGGGTCATCAAAGAGTTCCAATATGTTTTATATCTTTTCAATATGCTTTGGTCCAAGGAAGAAAAATTTGACATTGAGGATAGGTTAAACTATGCCTTCCCAGTTATGATGATTTAGTTGATCTAGATTCGATTTATGAATCGAATAAATGTGGAAGACCAATTTTAGTCGATGCGTGGTGCTAGAGACTTTGTAGCTGGGGCAGTTTATGGGATGAAAAACAACCTTATTTTTCATCTTATTTACAATGTCAACAAAACATTGGTAGAAAATAAACTCAATTACCACACTTTGGAGAACGAAATACAAGAACTATTCTTTTCATTCAAAACATGTATAAAATATCTTTTAATTTAAAAATAAGTGGTACACAATGATCATCCTATAATGAGATGTTTTCTTACAAAGAAGAATTATAAAACAAGATTGATAAGGTGTATTATATTTTTTTCGATATTTAAAATTGATATTTAGGAAAATAAGTGTTAAAAATACATTGTATACCATATTTTATGACTATAGCTCTAAAAAATTGTTGGAGGGAAATATAACGAAATTTTAGATCAAATATTGAATGAAAACCTTCTAATTGTGGATCTAGAAGTTATGACATGGTTTTCTAAAATTCAAAATTATATTTCTACCAGAACCATTTATCCATAGTTATCATAACCTTAAATGATTTTTTTAGTGCTGACTCTTGATATTATTTTTTGATTAACTACTATTCAAGAAGAGTTATATTGGGATTATCATTTGATTTATTATAGAGACATATAGAATGTGTACTAAAATGTTAACATGCCTCGCCACCAAGTGTACACCCAAGGATAGATATCATTGTGGAAACAATTGAAAAGGAAGGGTTTTTACAATATTTAATTGAGATTTCAGGAAATAATTGGTCATATGTGTTGATTTTTAATGGGCATGGAATATTTTGTTGTGAGATAAAAATAAAAAAACACCATTATAATGATAAATAAGATTATATGTGGTTATTTTAATTATTTAGATATTATTCAATTTTTTTTGGCCACACATAAAAATTTTGTTGTGTTAACAATGTTTCAGTGTGGTACAATGCCAAGGCCACCACAAAGAAATACTATAAATGTTTTTATGATGTTTTTAAAGAAGAAAATTTTCATAGAATAGGAGTGGAATGGTTAATGATTTTCAATAAGGTAACTTGCATATATATCCTTATTTAGAAGGAAGTGATGAAGATATATGGGGTTCATTATAACACGATCACCTAAAATTATCCTCAAACCAATGGATTGGTGGAGCATTCAAATTGAGAATCAAAAGAT
The DNA here is from genome assembly GCA_963277665.1 of Viscum album. Classification (NCBI taxonomy): domain Eukaryota; kingdom Viridiplantae; phylum Streptophyta; class Magnoliopsida; order Santalales; family Viscaceae; genus Viscum; species Viscum album. The sequence goes on along the minus strand of OY728126.1, from coordinate 791,952,795 downwards.
ATATTAGAGGAAAATATGAATTCTATTTGGAGGGATTGGTTTATAAATCTATATGATTTTTTGTGGGTTTTTTGAATAATATACAAGACATTATTAGGGATGTATCCATATTATCTGGTGTATTGGAGCCATTCTAAATTCCTGTAGAGAATTCCCAAGAATCATTCTGGGTGGTTAATGTAATGAATTGGAATGCATATGCAAATGGGAGTAGGTGATTTATAATGTTATATGAGAATGATGTGATATGAAGAGATGTTTACTCCAATGGTGATATTTACTAGGAGAACAAAATACAATGGTATGAAGAACATAAAAATAGAAACAACTCCTCCCCAAATACAATGTACTTTTATTAATTCATTTTTTCATTTTCTTTAATAAAAGAAATGGGGAAAAAGTATTGGAATATTTGTGGTCAATCAAGTGATTACAATTGTTGTAGTATAAATAAAAAAGGTAAAATAACCACAATCTAATGTTAATGGGAAGTGTTTAAAATTTTATATTGATAACCCAATATTGTAGAGTTTACTTTCTGATAATTCTAAACTGAGATCATCTTTTATTGATTCTTTTATTTAAATTAATTACTAACATGGAGATAAAACATGTATATTTTCCAAAAAAATGTCATTTTTTAGTGTTATTCATATGTTCTTTTTATATAGTAGTAGAGTCAGTCTTTAATCATTGAGGAATTATACTACCAATCCCATGTATTGTTTAATAAAATTTCCAAGAATAGCTAGAGATCAAATACCAATAGGGTGATGTAATAGTTGGAGGGTAAGAATTTGAAAATGGGGTATAGGTTTCTCAACTAATATATATAGTGACACACCATATAGTTGTACTAGTTGATTAAACCACAAAACCATAATCAAACTCATTCAATTGTTCCCAAGAGAATTTCGATGTTTCATGAATCATTCCAACTAGAATATCCAAAAAATGTATACCACAAGAGGTACATGTAGACAAAAAAGGAAAATTATTTTAAACACTAATGTCTATATTAAATATTTTAAATCCTCGAAAAATTTCATAAAACCCACTTCCATGAAATATAAAATTTAGTATGGTTTTAATAGACTCAGTATAAAAATTGAATCCCTATATTATAATAATCATATCATGAACAATGTAGTGAAAACATAAATATTCCATATTAATTAATGAATATTCATTGTAAAACATATTCATCCTTGTTAGAATTGTATATGTATACTATGTTTCTAAACATTACAACATTAAAAACTAGTTCATACAATATCCACAACATCTCCCACTTATTTATTCATGAGTAGCACCCTTCTCCGACATTTCATACTTAATATTAATATTTATAAATACATGAATGTAAAAATAAGAAAATGGTGAGCTCAAATGCTCAGTAAGGGTAAAAAATGGAAATATTAAAGATCACATAAAAATATTGTGTGTATAAGGGTATAATTACATTATAAAACCATTTAAAAACCATACCATTCAAAATAATGACCGTAATACTAAAATTATGTCATAAATATTTATAGTTCATAGGATACAAATCATAATGGAATAAGAGAAAATGAACCGTGAGATCATAATATAGGAATATGAGATGGAATTGTGGCATACACATAAAGAAAGAAAATCCTTTGCTTATTAGTCATGGATCATTTTTATGGCTATCATAGTGGAATGGGTTCACTCATAAAACCATCATTGTAGTCAACGATTTCCACCATGACTATCATTATGGATACATTCACATAATAAACTTAGACCCCTTCCAATTCCAATCCTATTTGTCACATGAGATATCAATATTTATCCAGTCCATTGTAGGGAGATATCAGTCACACGAAACATATAAAAAATCATAAATAAGTGTAACAAAAGATCATAAATAATTCATCATGTCAAATCACATGAAATTAAATGGTGTTTATGAAAATTTTATTAATGTAAAATAAATGGGTCCATTAACATTTTATCATACAATAACCCATGGGAATGAATGGGATTAATAAACATTTCCAAATTGAATAATACAAATAAAATTTATAGAGAAAGAAGGAAAATTGATTCCTTAGTTATTATACCTATTAATTAATTAATACCATTAAATAAAGTCACCTATGATAGAAAATTATTTTGAAATGTCACGTGGAATAATCCATGAATAAAATAACTTTTCCATTCTGGCAGAATTTATTTTTAATATGTTCCACAATTATAAAGTATTGATTTTCTTTGGAATGAACTTTGTATAATTTTGGAGGAAGATTAAAAGAAAATTTATTCATGAAGGAAAGAAAATTCATTCATGTCTTACAAGTGAAAAAATTATTCCTTCCATGTTTTTGTGGGAAAAGTCATAAAGTACCTTCATTGATAAATGAAAAAAATATTCCATTAAAACTATTTTATAAGAAGTAAAAAAATATGTAAGAACAAATAAAAAATAATATTAGAATGGTGAATTAATTTTTGGAGACATTTCTCAAAAACTTTCACATGGAGGAGACATATTCCCTAAGAGAATTAAATATAAACAAACCTGATATTAAACAGATTGTGAAATAAAACCTTACCTCGAGTTGTCCATTCATAAAAAGTAGTCTAATATATTATATTTTAAAATTATATTTATTATAATTACATAACACCTTCATTTTAAAACTTATAATATCATATATTACCTCTTTATATCTTTTTAACTCCCCATTTTATTAATAATTACTCATTAAAATTGTTATTTTTGGCTATTTACTGTTTCATTTATCATGAGTATTTAAATTCATTTGTTCTGGTACATGCACAATTACCTTGTTATTTATACTCCAGAATATTATTTATGATATAAATATTATGTATAATAATTATGAACATATTTATAGTCATTCATAACTGTTAGAGATAGAAAAATGAATTATAGCATTTATAGACATGGTAGGTCGCACGTACAAACATACGCATGAACACTATTTAAATTTTTCAACAGATGTAATAAAAGTATTGTAAATTATAATTCATATTTATTTGAAAATTATTATCTCATATATTTTACATACATTCATCAAATTGATAATATTTATAATTTATGTAAAATATAAAAGTGAAAAAATAACATCCTTTGGTGGGGGTGGTAGTCCACATGTACGCATGAAAATATTATCATTTTCTAAAGTATCAGATGGTAAATATATATATGTGATATTATGTTAAATAATTATAATTATACCATAATTTTTATATCTAAGTATTAAACCCATTATTATACCCATCCATAAAATATGATTTTGAATAATTAATTTAATCACAACATGGAAAGGGTATGTCATATGTACTCACAAGTGATACATTCATTTATCATTGGTGGGAAATGTGATTTAAAATTGTTACATAATTTTAATAATAAAAATTAATAAAATATATTATACAGATGTTATTATTTTTGGATAAATACAATATATTTTAAGGTTGTAAACAAGAATAGAAAAGAAATAGATCAATTAAGGTGATTACATCTTATTTGAAACTACTCCTTTTAATACCCTCTAAAGGGATATAGAGTAGGAATATTGCGATGAATAAAACCAATATAATGTGTATATGGATTATTATATGATATATTTGGTGTGTTTGGTTGAGTTAAAAGGGTCAATGTGGTGTAATACGATGAAGTAGGAGGTTTCCATTTATAAATAAGGTGAGGGGAACTTTTAGAATTATTCAAAAGATGAAATTATAATAAATTATTTCTCATTGAAAATTAATAAAAATATACATGGACTAAAATATACTTTAGGATAGGGTTTTAAATATAAAAATAATTTAATTTATACATTTCTTGGTATAAAATCATAGGACCCGGACTCCCAGATCCTGTGTCGAAATCCATTACATTAAATTCCTAGATATAGTGCTGATAATTTTAACACATTTTTTTCCATAAAATTTTAATACATGTATCAATTATATTATAGAATAAATTAGATTTTAAAATATTTAAATAACTATTAAAACACATATATATACAATACCAATGTTATCAAATTAAAATATCTACAGTTTAACCAACCTTTTCGTATTTCGCATTAGGTCATCTACTAAATCATTTTGAAATCTTTTAAGGACATAAATAATTAATTATAATTATTTATACACTATTTAAATTAATAAATATTAATGGTGATCTCAAATGATTAGTAAGGGTAATGATAATTATTAACAACTAAATTTCACTATTGAGCATAATTGTTCATATGGGTATGATGAAAAAATCAAAGTGTATGAGTCACAAATAAAAGAACTCATATTCACCAATATGTGGATCATTAAATATGAAATCATGGAAAAGTAAAGAGTTATTATAATCAATAATAACTTTCTATGTGATATCAATCTAAATTTGGAGAAGCATAATAAACCCAGTGAAATCATGAAGAAAAAATGTTCACAACTTCAGACATCATTTTTACTTCACCCTTAAAATAACTCTCAAAAATAGAATAACAATACATTCAAATTCCATACCCAATGAATTAGAGGTATATCATAGACCCACAAATCCTTGTTTTATCATGTAACATCCCACCATTGTTTTATCACGAAACCACCCATCTTTGGGTTATAACATAACCACAAATAAAATATCCAATTACCATTACATATTCATAATTCATAAAATAATAAATATCACCATAAAATCAGAGGAAAAACCATCATCCATTTCATAAATTGAATAATATTTTGAAAATAAATGGGTTATATAGATATTTGTTTTAAATATGGTTATCCCTATTAAAATAAATGGGTTCAATAAAAATATCTATGAATCATGCATAACTCATGGAAATGAAACAACTTCCATTAAAAATATATTTGAAGCAATATTAATACCTATATTAACAAATAAATATTTTATAAATAAAAAATATCACCCATGGAGGATAATTAAATACATATTTTTTATATCAATGAATGAAAATTCTAGTAAAATATCGTTAAAAACATTATTGAGAAAAAAATCCTTTTAATGCTAAGACACCTTTTAGACAATGGTTTTTGAAAATCCATTTCTTTGAAAATAAAATTGAAATATTATAAAGAAAACATTTGAAAATAATTTAAAAATATTTCATGAGGAATAATTTCATTTTTTATTTTTAAAAAACGTTTTAAATCATATTTTATGACAATTTTAGAAAACACAATTATCGATGAAAAAGTGTTTTTGACCGAATAATTTTTTTTCATGAAAACCATGAGTATGTAAAGAGATTATATTTAAGGGAAAAAATATATTATCATGGAATTAATAAGGGATAATAATACTCATTATACATATTTATAGGTATGTCATAAGATTTCATTAATGGGGATTTAATCACAAACAATCATGATAAATGATGATATTGTTACATGAAACTCATACCACTTTGGTGACATTGATTCATAAGCTCCATGGAATAATAAAATTTTGATAAAATTATAAAATCAAGATGAGAACAATATTTATGATATAACTTGTCAATAGGTATTTATAAAGACCTCATAGAGGAATATAGGTGTATAACACATGAGTCGTCTCAAAGAAAGAAGATTGAAACAAAAAATATCTTACGGATTTGGCAACGTTGAAGCCATAAACCCCATAACATAAATATTATGAAATGGATATGTAAATATACATAAATTTAGGTATAATAATTTTACAATACATTAATAGGAATTATATACAGAAAAACACAAATAAGTGGTGAATATAACATGTATCTCACATATATATAAGTTAGATGAAAAAAACCTTATATTGAGTCCGATTTATCAATATTGTTCTTTATCTCCTTAAATAATAAACATTTTTAGTATTTATATGATTTATTACATTTTAAAATATTATTATTACATTTTTCTCTTCTAATCACGTTATATACAATTACCTAATGTATAATGTTTAAGTCGAATGTTTTGACCATATTCGACTTATGTGTCAAAAATTACTTTGATAGGTTGTATATGATCAAAAAGACAATATTTAAACATATATAGAAAAATAATTATGAAATAATATTATTATTTGGACATAAATTATTCATTTAAAACCAATCATGAAGGATTATTATGAAAAATCAACCAACATTACAGTCATGGATAATGTATGTTGTATGTATGCATTAGTAACGTTTCGATTTTCTTACGATCATTATGGAAAGAATTTATGCCAAATTTACCATTACTTAATGAAAATTATTAATATTATATATATATATATATATATTAATTTAAGGTCTTGATGAAAATATAATAATCACAATTCATTGAGGAGGCGATAGTCTACACGTCCACGAGAAATGGTATCACCTTTTTATTTGTGAAAAGAAAAGAAGAAAACTATATATTATATGCCTAGAAAGATAATTATTTCATGAATATAATATTTATTTCATTTATATTACATATTTTTGAAAAAACCATTGTTGAAATGGTAAATTTAAAGCATGTACGAATCGCATCACTTTGAATATGCAGTAGTGCACACTTCCACAAACGATGTTATCGTATTCCAAAAACATAGAAAGAATGAAGTAATGTGTTATAAAATAATTAAATTATCGCTAATAAATCCAAAATATAAAATATAAAAATCACTTCAGTCATTATTACCATTCTTTTATAGGTGGTAATGGATGAATGAATGACATCGGTTCTTGAGGCTGTAATTCCCCATACACATGAATCATGATATTGTATCCCATTTGATGGAAGTGTGTGAAGTAGTATCTCATAAAAATTACATAAAAAAACTAATTATTTTTAATATAATATGGTTACTATAAAATCTTGATAAAAAAATTTAATAGGTTTAGGGATTAAATAAAACATAAATGTTAGCTTATAATGGTTACCTCATTATGGGTAACTAATTTTGGTTTGAACCAAAAGACATTGTTTGATTTATTTATTAAAAAATTAATACTTCTATAAATATATCAGTGTAGTTTTGAAGTTATTTTGGAACAATTTTTATGAGGAAAAACTATTTATATGTGTGAATAAGTTGGGAGAGTGAGTGAATTTTTATAGTGGAAAAGGGGTGACATTCTTATAAATACCAAAGGATAACACTATTGTGCGGTCTAACTTATATATTTTTCATCTAATAAACTATATAGTTTTATAAAAAAATTTATTGGGTTGAAATATTTCCAGAAAATGGGTTTTGGAATCATTTCATGGTCATTTTGGCTCTTATGATTAATGTGTAACCACTATATAAATTTGTTTTTTACCGTATTTTTGAAATATAAGTTTAATTTATTTCACTAATATTTTGAAAAAATGTAAGATTACTATAATAGATATTATAAATTATTCTTTTACCAAATATTTAATCCATTTTCCCAATTCAAACCATTAAAGTGGAAGAATTTTTATCTTAAACATAATCCTGCAAACAGAATGAGAAATATTGGTTTTAATGAGAAAATTTCCAAAATGTTAATATGTTTTTATGTACAATTTTCTTATAAAAATGATTCTAATTACCTATATTTTTTATTATAATTATAATGTAAATATCATTACATTAAATAAAATTAAAACAAAAAATTAAATTTTAAAATATTTAGATGAAATGATAGTTTTCAATTAATATCAATATTTATTTGTATTCATTAAAATTGAAACATCATAGAAAAATATAAAATATTTACCCAGATAAAATTTAAATATTAAACTATGGAAAATTAATTTTATTCCATAAAAAAGAATAAAATTTATAAAAAATTAAAACATTTAATCTAAAGACATGTATCCCATTAAAAGGCATCAAACATGACCTTTTGAAAAATTACTACATTATTTGCTTAAAAATAGATCTGTCTTTATATTATTCCATTAAAACTTATTGGATGAAGTTAAAATTATTTTATGGAATATATATTCTAATAATTAAATTAAAATATTTACCTAATAGATATTATGTTGTTTTATTAAGATAATATGCCTTTTTTGGGTAAAAAATAGTTATGTCATAAAACACATCCTTTATAATCTATTGGTTTTTATTTTCATTTGTATTTAATTGGTCAAGAAATTATTCCCTATATAGAAATGTGTAAAACATGGTTTCACTTTTTAGTTAATATTATTAATTTATTCACATTCTATGACTTGGTGATAAAAATCATAATTGAAATAATATTTTTTTGTAAGACTAGTCCATGCGTGTATAAGAAGTTATCAAAGGAAATTGATGTTACATAAAATAGAAAACAAACATTGTGTGTAGTATATTACAAGAAAATATTTTAATTAAATGAAATTTAAAATACCAAATAATTTAAATTATTTTGAAATGATATATTTCATAAAATATCAGGATATTACATCATACACCCTTAAAATGAATTTAATCCTCGAAATTCATCTTGAATATAAATAGAATTATAATTTTAGAATTCCATTAATAAATAAGAATACCTAATAATTTTTAATAAAACATAATCTTAATAATATATAAATATATATATTAGTAACATCTGGAATGACACATAACTAGGTTTCCAAATAAGAGAACGTTGGTGGGAGTAGATAAAACATGTCAATAACATTAGGGGGTGATTGAGGTCATGGTTCACAAGAAAGCAAATGATCAATGGAATGATAAAGGCCAATAATAAATAAATCCATTATGATATAAAATGACATATGCTCACTATATTTTAGGGCACTAGTATATTACTTTTATTTCAAGATCCTTTTTCCTAGATGTAATGAATTCTCTTTCCATCCCAACATAGAATATATGGAAATATACATAATTATTGAGAATATTTGCTCTTTTAATATATTTTACTCACAATATCTTTATTTTCACTAGATTTGGAATATTAAATATCAATTTTTATTATTCCTAAATGAAAATAATATTAAATTTAACAAATAAATAACCATAAAAGAGATAATAATCAATTCCTCTTATCTTTCCACATTAACCACAACTAAAATGGTTAGAACATGACATGATAATTCCAAAAATGAATAAAACATTTTAAGATAAATTAATCTCAATTTTTTTTTTGTAAAAACAGATTTGTAAATTTATTAAACCCATAAATAATTGTCCTTAAACTTCATCGAGCATTCATGGACGAAGTTTGAAACCCAAATATTATATGTATTTGATCTTATATTCCTTAAAGATCAATCAACTGTGATTCCTAATATAATTTCCCATATGTTTCAAAATAAAAATACTATTTACCAGTAAAAAATATAAAATAACCACGACATAACAATGTCCATTGGTAGACGTTACACCTTTTTACCCTTCAGTTGTGGGTTCAAGCCCTGCTTCGTTACCATATGTGACAGGTTTTTACCTGACCTTGGAGTAGTCCCTTTTTTATTTCCCTTGAAAAATTTTAAATTCAGTATTTTATTAACATCAAATAATGTTAATAATATGGTTGAACAATACCCCATCCCAATAAAATGTTAGTATTCACATTAACATACCATCTCTTAATACCTCAATGTGGTTTCAGAGGATTTTATATTTTGATAATCCTTATGATTATAAACCAATGATGATATCAATAAAATTTCATATTACCTCGAATAAAAACATACTTAAATCCAATGTTATCTAATAGCTAGTTAATAAACATCATAAAAAAATTGAATATTATTTTCTGGTAAGACTCAACCTTATGTGCAAGGCATGTTATTGAAAAAACCCGATGTACCGTTAAATGGAAGATAAAATTGATGTTGCATTTGACGCAAGCTAACATATGGATTTTATGAAATTCATGATACCAACTAATATAAATTAATTTGATAAAAGTTATTCCAAAAATTCTCTAGATGTTATAATTTTTGTTCTCTTAGACCCAATCATTTTGATTAACCATTAGTCATCAAAATTTAATTTTAAATATGGATAAAATATTTTCAAAGGTAAAATATAATATTTATTAATTTTAATATGAAAATATTAAAATAAACATTAAGTTCAGAAAATTTTCAAGCATATAATAATCACCATGTCATATTTCAATATTTTTAGATTTTTTAAAATAATTTACAAAAATATTTTTTTTCATAAAATATAAAAGTGAATAATGACACTATTTTCATAATTTAAAATTAAATACATACATAAAAAGGTGGAAATAAAATATAATAATTTGAATCCAACCTAATATGTCCTCTCAATCTACTTTATTCATTGGTCCCAATAACTTATTAAATTTTTATCAAATTTAATTTTTAAAAAATAATTATTTATGTTTTTAATAAATTGAGACATAATTCATTAGTGTTACATTAGAAATTATGGTCATTATATAACTACTAAAATTTTAAAAAATTGATATCATTGTATAAATTTTATTAAGATCAAAACAAACACTTAGAATCGTTGATAACATATTTTTCCCTATATGGACCCATAATGGATACTACCAACAAAAAGATTAAAATTTTGTATCTTTTTAGATTAAAATAATGTATAGTTAATTTTAATGGGCATGACTACCTTAAATATAAGGACCCAGCCTTAAACCTTACTTAATCTTGAGTTATTACAAGATTACACATTGAGGATCTTTTCGGGTTTAGAGTTTTAGAGAATTAGATCATAAAACTTGCATTACATTCCACATATAAACAAAGTGGTTACATAAAGGTAGTATTCTTCATTCCCATCAATGGAAACACATTTAAAATAAAACATGGATTATTTCTTGACACATCCTCGACTCTATCATCTTATCATGTACCTTTCCCTTGACCTGTGAAAAACATTTCAAAAACTTGGGATGAGCATAAAAACTCAGTATGGGTTATAAAAAAACATGGAAAGGAAACATGAGTTCATATATACATAAGAATGAAATCATACTTTACCCATAAAACATAGGCACTTTAACAAATCTCATAAAATCATGAATAAATAATAGAAATCATAAGACATAAAGGTAACTTGAGGCATTCATAACATTCTTACGTAGGGAGTAACCCTCTTGGTTACGTTTGGAATACCCATCACAGTATATTCCCTAAAATCTCTTCGGAGAAACCTTAACGTTTTACTCCTTCGCGTTACCCAATGCATTGGAGAGCTATAACGGGCTCACCCGCCCTTAGTTTATCACGGAACCACCCGTCTTCATAATAATGCCCATGAACCATAACATAATCATATCACATAAAACATGCATAAAGGAAACATAACGTTTCCACATTTCAATCACGAGATATCAATACAACACATTGATATAATAAAAACATTATGAAAACCATTTTCAATACCAAAATAAAAGAAAAGTAAAACATGGTATTTATTTTTCTTTTAAAAAGAAGGTATGGCTTGTAGAGGAAGCCGAAACTCAAAAAACGGTCACGACGGCGGAGAAGTCGTTGTCGCCGCATACGTACGACAAAAACATTCCCTTTTTATCGTTTAGTAAATGCTTCGTATAAAAAAGATTCCTTTTGAATAAACTTAAAAGTCAAAGGGGTTTATACACTGTATAAAAGAAAGTTGTGTATAAAATAAAATATGCCTCAACGAAAGGAGATTGAGACGAAGTCCCATACCTCGTATCCGACTTGACCCGACCGTTCTTTAATCTCCTGAATAATAAACTTGAGTTAATATCTACTTGCTTATGAACCCTATTCAAGTTCATTATTCCTTTTGTACCATGTTATGAACATCATGTAATCATTTAAGTTAATAATGTTCATTTTTTCGGTATTTGGTTCTTAAGTCAAAAATAGACTTTTTACACTTACATGCTTGTTAGTTTGGTCAAAGTTTCATTATATCCAGAATGGTATTCATGATGTAGATATCATATATTTCATATATATCCAGTACATACATGCATTTATAATATTACATAATCATTTAGAGGTAATAAATGAAATGCACCGTTCATGGAGACGGTAAGCCGTACGTACGCATGAACGCTACTTCCATTTCTATTTCATATTTTCTGGAATGGACTCATAATGATATAAGAGTATATTATAATTCCAGTATAATAACATATATAATATCGTTAACTTTATCCTTTACACATCCCACATATGGTATTAACGAATCAAATCACTTTCAGGGGGCGGTTGTCCGCACTTCCTAAAATGAAGATATCGTTTTTACCCATAATGGAAACCATAAAGGTATGCCAAAAATGAAAAAAACATAAGCTTAAGGAAAACATAAACATATTATATATCATATATAAAAATAGTGACATCATAATGGCCACCTGTGAAGGTGTTAAATGAGTGTTGAACAATCATCGTTTCGGGAGGCAGAATTTCGCCATCCACGAGAACCGTATGTTCTTTAACCATTTGATGTAGTTGTGTGAGCGTGTAGCTCAAATAAATATTATAACAACATCCTAGTATATTGAAGATACTGGTGTTGTTACAAACGAATTAAATAAAAAGAGTTTAGAGGGTTGGAGAAGAAAAATAAAACAAATGAACAAGAGAGAATGAATTACCTTTAAAAGTGTAACTCCTTTTGATTTGAGCCTAAAGGCTTCCTTTGAAAGGATTCTGCCCAAAGGGAATCCTCTAGGATGAGGAGAGGGATGTGGAGAGAGAAACTGGGCAGGGGTTGGCTGAGCCAAAGGCTTGAAGAGTGTGTGAAATGAGGTAGAGGTGGGGGCCTTTTATAAGAGGAGAGGAGGGGCACTTTTGGAATGTAAAGAAATATTACTTTATTTGAAAATGTGTTTCGGTCTCAAAAGGTCCCACATTGATATAATTCTTGGCTAAGGTGATAAGGGTTCTAAATCCAATCATCCAATTGGTTTTGGACATGTTTAGTTTATAGATTTTACATTGTCTTTCCATTTTATTTAAATCGTCAAATAATGATGTCATCACTGCATCATTATTATGTCATATATAATTTAATTTATTTAATGTCTAAAAATTATAAAAAAAAAACTATGATATATTAAATCTTTTTAGCTTTCCAATGACTATTTATAATCAAAATTTTGACTTGTATAACCCCACTTAAAAATTGTTTTCGTAAAACATATTATGTTTGTGTCATTTTCACTTTAACATTTAATAAAAAGTTATTTATGTCATTTCCAAACCAAAGTGTCTCCATGGGGTCCCCAAGTTGACCCATGGATTGTCTTGGTCGGCCATGACACAACCAATAAGGTTGGGACATGTGTCTAGGTCATTTCATTTTATTAAAGCATTATTTATACCTTAAACTACCCTAATTACCACTAATCGCGATTAAGAACTTAAAAAGTACTATTCACCAAAAAATTATTATAATCTCATTGAACCACATTTTACTTCTTAATGGCAACCATGTATGTCGGATTTTCAAAATTCAATTCACATTAGTGGTAAACATTCATTTAACTGAAAAATCAGTTTTCTTGATTACCACTTAGTGGTTTCACTATTCATCAAAAATTGAAGTTTTTCAGAAAATTACCAAAAATTCACCCTAAGCTATATTTGATATTCCGAATTCAAAAATGAAGTCTATTTTAAAAAATTCAAAACATATAGGTCACATTAATTAATTTAATAATTAATTCCCGCTGCCAGGGCAAATAGCGTGTTTTTACAAAACAATAAGTATCAAAAGATTGACACCAGTTTAAGTCTAATTTCAAAGTGAAATTGATTCCAATGACCACCATTGGATAAAATGGTAAAAATATATTCTAATTTCACTTCAAAACCAATTCAAAACATAATATAATCATATAAATAAATTAGATTAAAAAGCAGTTTTGATGTAAAATGCAGTATTTTTCACTATTCATTAAAAAATGAACATTGTCAGAAAAATACCAAAAATTCACACAAAGTAAATTTTGATGTCCCAATCATAAAGAATAAGTTTATTTTGACAAACATAGTTTATAAAATTCTCAAAATATAGATTCAAAAATGGTTTTCCATCAAAAGGCAGTAAAACAATCTTTTAAGAATATTAGTGTATTCCATGCATAAGATTGTATTTATTTTCATTTTAAGCCTCTATAACACTATCTTGTTCATTAATAGCCATAGATAAAAATATCTATTATTCATTACTTACTTGGGATGTTACATCCTTCCCCCCTTTAGAAAATTGCGTCCCCGCAATTTATTTACTTATCGAATAAATGGGGGTACTTATCCCTCATTGCATTTTCAGATTCCCATGTTGCCTCTTCAATCATGTGGTTTTTCCACAAAACCTTTACCTGGTGAATCACCTTATTCCGTAACACTTGCTCCCTGTGGTAAAGAATCTGGACTGGTTGTTCCTCATAAGATAGGTTCTCTTCCAGCTGAACTACCTATTGACTCAAAACATGAGATGGATCTGGCATATACTTTCTCAACATCGAAACGTGAAAAACATTGTGTACCTGAGATAAACTCGGAGGTAAAGCCACTCGGTATGCAACTGATCCAACTCCTTCCAGAATTTCTTATGGTCCAATGAACCTTGGACTCAGCTTTCCTTTCTTACCAAATCTCATCACACTTTTCCAAGGAGAATCCTTGAGAAAAACATGATCACCTACCTCGAAACATATATCCTTCCTCCGGTTATCCGCATAACTCTTCTGCCTGCTCTAAGCTGTTCTCATGTGTTTCTGAATCAGCTGAACTTTTTCTGACATCTCTTCTACCAATTCCGGTCCCATCAACTTTCTTTCACCCACTTCATCCCAGAAAGCTGGAGTTCGACACCGCTTCCCATATAATGCTTGAAATGGTGCCATCTGTATACTGGAATGAAAACTGTTATTATATGAAAACTCAACCAAAGAAAGATGTTGGTCCCAACTTCCCTGATAATCCATAGAACAAGCTCATAGCATATCCTCCAATGTCTGAATTGTTCGTTCTGACTGCCCATCTAATTGAGGATGAAAAGCTGTACTAAAATTTAATTCAGTACCCAACGACTTCTGAAGGCCTTTCCAAAAGTTAGAAGTAACCCTGGGATCACGATCCTATACAATGGAGAGAGGAACTCCATGTAACCTGACTATCTCTTTAAGATACAGACGGGAAAGTTGATCAAGAGAGAAAGTATCACGTATAGCAAGGAAATGAGCAGATTTGGTCAAGCGATCAACAATAACCCAGATTGCATTATTACCTCGAGATGTCTTCAGTAATCCAACAACAAAGTCCATGGATATATTCTCCCATTTCCACTCTGGCACTGGTAAAGGCTGAAGCATCACTTTCGGTAACTGCCTCTCTGCTTTAACCTGCTGACAAGTCAAACACTTCACAGTAAAATCAACAATATCTCTTTTCATTCCATCCCACCAGTAATACTCCCGCAGATCTCTATACATCTTAGTACTGCCCGGATGAACTGAAAACGGAGAACTATGAGCTTCACATAACAACTCTCTCTTCAACTGTGAATCACAAGGCACACACAATCTCTTCCCAAATCTCAAAACGCAATCATTATCAATGTTGAATTCAGGCAACTTACCTTTCTGAACCAGCTCTACCCTTTTCTGCAACTCACTGTCTTGCTTCTGTGCTTGCTTGATTCTATCTGATAGAGATGATCTCACTGATACCTGAAAAAAAACAGAAGGAATTCCTGCACCAACAACTTCTATGCCAAAGTTCATCAAATCCTTAACCAAAGGATCACGTTCCAAACGCAATTTTGTTAATGAAGCATTACTTTTTTGACTCAAAGCATCAGCCACTTTATTTGCTTTTCCCGGATGGTAATGAATTGTGCAATCATAATCTTTGATTAATTCTAGCCATCTCCTTTGTCTCATTTTTAACTCTTTCTGAGTGAATATATACGTTAAACTTTTGTGATCGGTATATATTTCACACTTTACTCCATACAAATGATGCCTCCAAATTTTTAAAGCAAAAACAACAGCAGCTAATTCCAAATCATGTGTAGGGTAATTTACCTCATGAGTTTTCAACTGTCGTAAAGCATAAGCAATTACCTGATCATTCTGCATTAGGACGCAACCAAGTCCTTTCAATGAAGCATCACTGTATATAACAAACTCACCATTCCTGGAAGGTAGTGCCAAAACTGGAGCCTTCACCAATCTTCTTTTCAATTCCTGAAAACAATCATCACATTCTTTTGTCCAGATAAACTTAACACCCTTCCGAGTTAGCTTAGTCATTGGACTAGATAACCGTGAAAAATTTCTAACAAACCTTTGGTAATATCCCGCCAAACCAAGGATGCTACGAATCTCGGTTACACTTGTTGGTCTTGGCCATTCTTCCACAACTTTTGTTTTTGCAGGATCAACAGTTATTCCATCTTTAGAAACAATGTGACCAAGGAAAGAAATTTGTTGCAACCAAAACTCACACTTTCTGAATTTCCCATACAATTTCTTTTCTTTTAAGGTTTGCAAGATAACCCTTAAATGTTTTTCATGCTCCTCTTTACTTTTAGAAAACACCAAAATATCATCAATGAAAACCACCACAAACTTATCCAAGAACTCATGGAAAATTCTATTCATTAAGTCCATGAATACAGCAGGTGCATTGGTTAGCCCAAAAGGCATTACTAAAAATTCATAATGGCCATATCTCGTACGGATCACGGTCTTCGGAATATCAGCCTCCTTTACCTTCAGCTGATGGTACCCCGATCTCAAGTCAATCTTTGAAAAAAACTGAGCTCCCTGGAGCTGATCAAACAAATAATCGATATGAGGCAAAGGATATTTGTTCTTAACAGTGATATTATTCAAGGCTCTATAATCAATGCAAAGTCTCATAGAACCATCTTTCTTTTTAACAAATAAAACAGGAGCACCCCATGGTGATGTTCTAGGTCTAATGAAAACTTTCTCTAATAAATCTTGCAATTGCTCCTTCAACTCTAAAAGTTCAATTTGTGCCATTCGATAAGGGGGTTTTGAAATTGGCATAGCATCAGGAACTAAGTCAACAGTAAACTCAACTTCCCGATCTTGTATTATTCCAGGCAACTCATCCGGAAAAACATCAGGATACTCATTTACCACTGGCACATCATTAATCTGAACAGTTCCTTTATTTTCAACGACGTGTGCAAGGTAACATTCATTTCCATCTTTTACAAGTTTCTCGGCCTCTTGATATGTTATCAAAAGTAAGGGTTCATTCTTGTAAACAAACTGAAAGTCTTTCTGAAAAGAAACTTCTTTAGCTCTACAGTCAATCTTAGCATGGTAAATAGAGAGCCAATCCATATCCAGGATAACATCAAACTCTACTAGAGGTAGAACAATAAGGTTTGCAAGTAGGTTCTTTCTACAGATAAGGATAGGAATATTCTTATAAAATCTTTTTGCCTCGACACTTCCCCCAGGTGTTTTTACCAAAAGTTCAGGAGTCATTTCTTGAGATGGTATTCCCATTTTACTAGAAAAGGTTTCAGAGATGAAAGAATGTGTAGACCCCGAATCAGACAACACACTGGCATAATCTGAAAAAACAAACAAAGTACCTGATACAACTTCATTTGATGGCCCGACATCTACTGAAGTAGTTGCAAAGGATTTCACCACCCCTTTTTTCTTGTAGTCTAACTGCTTCCCATCACTCAAGCTCCTTGTCGGACACTCGTTTGCATAGTGACCCATCTCATTGCACTTATAACACTCCACTAACTGTAAATCAAATTTGTTCTTACCTTCAGCTTGATCCTTTTTAGTGCAATCACGAGCCTTATGTCCCATCTTACCACATCGGTAGCACTTCCCAGAATTCAGAAGACATTCCCCAGCATTCCTTTTTCCACATTTATCACAAACTGGAAACTTAGTTTTCTTACCATCAGACTTTTTTGAAGAATTCTTACCTTTCTCCTGCCACCTCGGTCTCTTCTTCTGCTGGTTGTTATAGAAAACTTGGTCATCGGCAAACTCCATTTCCACCTTCTCAGCACATCGAACAAGCTTTTCATAACTTTTAAACTCACGAGAAGATAATGCCCTTCGATACTTTGGATTTAATCCTGAGTAGAAACGATTGATTTTACTATCAAGGTCCCGGATAACATTTAGAGCATACCTTGCCAATCGAGTGAACCTTTCTTCATAGGCAGCCACTGAGTCTTCCTCTTGCCTCAATTCCAAGAATTGCTTTTCCATCCTAAGTCGAACAGCCTTAGGAAAATACTTCTCAAGAAACATACCTTTTAATTCATCCCAGTCAAGAGCATCAATCTCATCGGCGTCCCTGATATTTTTAACCATAGACCACCACTGATCTGCTTCACCCTCCAAACGGTAAATAGAAAGACTAACCTTTTGATTGTCTGAACACCCCATGACATCAAAAATCTTCTCCAGTGCTTTAATCTACCCTTCAGCTAGCATAGGGTCAGATGATCCTCTGAATGATGGTGGATGTTGCCTCATGAAATGTTCCACCACTGACATGTTCCTCTGCGGTTGTTCTAGCTGATCTCGTGCATGGATACCACCGCCATTTATCGCTTGAGTCAACTGCGCCATCACTGCAACAAACTGTTCAGTTCCAATTCCGACCATTTCTGGATGCTGATTCGGAAGGTTATTTCCTTCTGTATGCCTTCCTAGCACTGCTTCCCTGTTTCCTTTGCAGAAAACCATTCTGAACAAACATGTCTTAGATGAAGCAACATGGTAATCTTTAAATGCTATATCTTTTCAAAAAAAAAATATTTTTGGATAATCATGTAATTTAATTCTAACTCCTAAATTTATCTAAACCGACCTTTGTTACCAACTATAAGGCCCCAGCCTTAAACCTTACTTAATCTTGAGTTATTACAAGATTACACATTGAGGATATTTTCGGGTTTAGAGTTTTAGAGAATTAGATCATAAAACTTGCATTACATTCCACATATAAACAAAGTGGTTACATAAAGATAGTATTCTTCATTCCCATCAATGGAAACACATTTAAAATAAAACATGGATTATTTCTTGACACATCCTCGACTCTATCATCATATCATGTACCTTTCCCTTGACCTGTGAAAAACATTTCAAAAACTTGGGATGAGCATAAAAACTCAGTATGGGTTATAAAAAAAACATGGAAAGGAAACATGAGTTCATATATACATAAGAATGAAATCATACTTTACCCATAAAACATAGGCACTTTAACATACCTCATAAAATCATGAATAAATCATAGAAATCATAAGACATAAAAGGTAACTTGAGGCATTCATAACATTCTTACGTAGGGAGTAACCCTCTTGGTTACGTTTGGAATACCCATCACAGTATATTCCCTAAAATCTCTTCGGAGAAACCTTAACGTTTTACTCCTTTGCGTTACCCAATGCATTGGAGAGCTATAACGGGCTCACCCGCCCTTAGTTTATCACGGAACCACCCGTCTTCATAATAATGCCCAAGAACCATAACATAATCATATCACATAAAACATGCATAAAGGAAACATAACGTTTCCACATTTCAATCACGAGATATCAATACAACACATTGATATAATAAAAACATTATGAAAACCATTTTCAATACCAAAATAAAAGAAAAGTAAAACATGGTATTTATTTTTCTTTTAAAAAGAAGGTATGGCTTGTAGAGGAAGCCGAAACTCAAATAACGGTCATGACGGCGGAGAAGTGGTTGTCGCCGCATACGTACGACAAAAACATTCCCTTTTTGTCGTTTAGTAAATGCTTCATATAAAAAAGATTCCTTTTGAATAAACGTAAAAGTCAAAGGGGTTTATACGATGTATAAAAGAAAGTTGTGTATAAAATAAAATATGCCTCAACGAAAGGAGATTGAGACGAAGTCCCATACCTCGTATCCGACTTGACCCGACCGTTCTTTAATCTCCTGAATAATAAACTTGAGTTAATATCTACTTGCTTATGAACCTTTTTCAAGTTCATTATTCCTTTTGTACCATGTTATGAACATCATGTAATCATTTAAGTTAATAATGTTCATTTTGTCGGTATTTGGTTCTTAAGTCAAAAATAGACTTCTTACACTTACATGCTTGTTAGTTTGGTCAATGTTTAATTATATCCAGAATGGTATTCATGATGTAGATATCATATATGTCATATATATCCAGTACATACATGCATTTATAATATTACATAATCATTTAGAGGTATGAAATGAAATGCACCGTTCATGGAGACGGTAAGCCGTACATACGCATGAACGCTACTTCCATTTCTATTTCATATTTTCTGGAATGGAATCATAATGATATAAGAGTATATTATAATTCCAGTATAATAACATATATAATATCGTTAAATTTATCCTTTACACATCCCACATATGGTATTAACGAATCAAATCACTTTTAGGGGGCGGTAGTCCGAACTTCCTAAAATGAAGATATCGTGTTTACCCATAATGGAAACCATAAAGGTATGCCAAAAATGAAAAAAACAGAAGCTTAAGGAAAACATAAACATATTATATATCATATATAAAAATAGTGACATCATAATGGCCACCTTTGAAGGTGTTAAATGAGTGTTGAACAATCATCGTTTCGGGAGGCAGAATTTCGCCATCCACGGAAACCGTATGTTCTTTAACCATTTGATGTAGTTGTGTGAGAGTGTAGCTCAAATAAATATTATAACAACATCCTAGTATATTGAATATACTGGTTTTGTTACAAAAGAATTAAATAAAAAGAGTTTAGAGGGTTGGAGAAGAAAAATAAAACAAATGAACAAGAGAGAATGAATTACCTTTAAAAGTGTAACTCCTTTTAATTTGAGCCTAAAGGCTTCCTTTGAAAGGAGTCTGCCCAAAGGGAATCCTCTAGGATGAGGAGAGGGATGTGGAGAGAGCAAATGGTTAGGGGTTGGCCGAGCCAAAGGCTTGAAGAGTGTGTGAAATGAGGTAGAGGTGGGGGCCTTTTATAAGAGGAGAAGAGGGGCACTTTTGGAAAGTAAAGAAATATTACTTTATTTGAAAATGTGTTTCGGTATCAAAAGGTCCCACATTGATATAATTCGTGGATAAGGTGATAAGGGTTCGAAATCCACTCATCCAATTGGTTTTGGACATGTGTAGTTCATTGATTTTACATTGTCTTTCCATTTTATTTAAATCGTCAAATAATGATGTCATCAATGCATCATTATTATGTCATATATAATTTACTTTATTTAATGTCTAAAAATTCTAAACAAAATACCATGATATAGGAAATCTTTTTAGCTTTCCAATGACTATTTATAATCAAAATTTGGACTTGTATAAACCCACTTAAAAATTGTTTTCGTAAAACATATTATGTTTGCGTCATTTTCACTTTAACATTTAATAAAAAGTTATTTATGTCATTTCCAAACCAAAGTGTCTCCATGGGGTCCCCAAGTTGACCCATGGCTTGTCTTGGTCGGCCATGACACAACCAATAAGGTTGGGACATGTGTCTAGGTCATTTCATTTTATTAAAGCATTATTTATACCTTAAACTACCCTAATTACCACTAATCGCGATTAAGAACTTAATAAGGTACTATTCACCAAAAAATTATTATAATCTCATTGAACCACATTTTACATATTAATGACAACCATGTATGTCGGATTTTAAAAATTCAATTCACATTAGTGGTAAACTTTCATTTAACTGAAAAATCAGTTTGCTTGATTACCACTTAGTGGTTTCACTATTAATCAAAAATTGAAGTTTTTCAGAAAATTACCAAAAATTCACCCTAAGCTATATTTGATATTCCGAATTCAAAAATGAAGTCTATTTTACAAAATTAAAAACATATAGGTCACATTAATTAATTTAATAATTAATTCCCACTGCCAGGGCAAATAGCGTGTTTTTACAGAACAATAAGTATCAAAAGATTGACACCAGTTTAAGTCTAATTTCAAAGTGAAATTGATTCCAATGACCACCATTGGATATAATGGTAAAAATATATTCTAATTTCACTTCAAAACCAATTCAAAACATAATCTAATCATATAAATAAATTAGATTAAAAAGCAGTTTTGATGTAAAATGCAGTATTTTTCACTATTCATTAAAAAATGAACATTGTCAGAAAAATACCAAAAATTCACACAAAGTAAATTTTGATGTCCCAATCATAAAGAATAAGTTTATTTTGACAAACATAGTTTATAAAAATTTCAAAATATAGATTCAAAAATGTTTTTCCATCAAAAGGCAGTAAAACAATATTTTAAGAATATTAGTGTATTCCATGCATAAGATTGTATTTATTTTCATTTTAAGCCTCTATAACACTATCTTGTTCATTAATAGCCATAGATAAAAATATCTATTATTCATTAATTACTTGGGATGTTACATTAAAAAACTAAAATATGAGTACAATTTGTTAGTTGGATAATTTTATTAATCCAATAGTATGTTGAATGAATAATAATGGCCTCATCATTTATTTTTAATCTAGATTTACCCTTTACCTATATGAAAATTTTAAAAATAGTTACTAATCCTTTTGACCAAAATAAAAGTCATATTTTACTAAATTTTAACTTCCTATTTAAAAATATGTACTTAATATTATTCAAATAAATAATTAATATTGTTAGAAATTATTTATAATGTATGTTCCCAAAATGTAAAAAAACAAATTTTTAGAAATACAACTTCTTAATCATAATATTTGATTTATTATTAACTAATTCATTACATAATATATTTTTATTATTTAAAAAATTTGATAATTAAAAGAATATATACATTTATGTAAATCAGTTCAATAAGAAGGGTTATATTAATATATTAATGTCCCAATATATTACAAACATAAATAATTATTTTCAAATAAACATTTCTTTTTCATTCAAATACATTTTCATTTTCATTTGTAATTAATTGACAAAATTAAATTAATTTTATACATATATAACCACAAAAAATTAATAAATTATTTTTTCATAATCATCATATCAAATCCAATGGATAGGTGATAAATATCATTTTTAATAATTTTATAATTTTATATTTTTGTTCGGTTTAAATCGGTGTAGCCTGTAACACAACATATAAAATAAAACAAATTATTTAACGAGAAATATTTCATAATATTATCAGAATGTCACATTATACCCCCTTCAAACTAATTTCAACCAATAAGTTTATCACTCTGATAAAAATGGATGAGGATACTTCTGATCCATCTAATCCCAAGGTTCCCACATAGATTCCTCAAATGGGTAGTTTCTCCAAAAAAACATTGACCAGGAAAATTATGTTGTTCTATAGAAAACTATATTTAAAATTCACAATAAATAAAAATTATGATCAAGGATAAATATATTTCCCTAGTGTTATAAACTATAAGTTCATTACATTTGATGGATCATGTATGTACTTCCTTAGGAGAGATACATGAAAAAATCATGAACTTGATAGAGATTTGTGGTGAGATCCACACAATAAGATACTATCTTGATATTATTAATAATTATTAAAGGGACTATATAAATAAATATTTGTTTTCAATTCTTTCAAAATATCATAACCCTATTCTATGAATATATTCATAGAAGTACCTTAAAACTCTAGATCTTTGTGAAGATTTTCAGAATTATTTTTGACTCTGAGTTGTTCTTATGTTATGTTTAATAGATCCAACATTCAATTCCATTTCCATAACTTTATTAAGACCCATCAGATTTTTTTTACCATCTTCATGACATCATATTTTATTTTAACACTTCTTACCAAGGTGGGATTCATATGGAACCATCTGAATGTTGTAGTGAAACCTATTGTTGCAAGACAATTCTACCAGAGGAAGGTGTTAACCCATAAAACATTAAAATTAAATGAGAAATATCCAAAAATGTATTCTGGATTATGAATAGTTCTATAAAACTTATCATTTATCTGAGGATGATATGAATTATGGAACATAACTCTATATCAAGTGATTTATATAGAATTATCTAAAACATGAAGATAAACATCATATATTGATTAAATACAATTGATAGTGATACACCATACCATAAATCCACACTATTAATGTCTAATATATTATGATTATCAATGTATTAATCTTATATAATGTAAATGGAGCTTGATACTATCATGAAGTGCTCAATTAACACCCATAAAACTACATTCCCTTTTAATTTTTTTTGGGGAGCCTCTTGAAAATAATACATAATGATGTTTTCCCATTTCGTTTTAGGTATGGGTAATGGTTTTAACATATATTTAAATATCTATCACAATGATATAAGATTATAATATACCAATCACTAAGAAACATACCCTGAGATTTACACCTTCATCCCATGCTACAATTAATACTCTCTCAAATCTATAAACATATAAATACATTAAATTTTTGTAGTGAATAAATAACTGTGATCTTCATCCATATGTTACATCCTAAAATATAGTACTAAATTTATGCATGCATGGTTAATGTACATTATTAATCCAACTTAATGAAGGAAAAATTCAAGTAAATTTATAAACGTCTATTTTAGCTCTATATCTTCCCTTCTTCCTCTTAAATATGCCTCTGGATAGATAATTGGATAGTAATTTTATATAGATAATACTTCCCCCCTTCCATTATGATATCTTGATCCATCCAATTCAAATATAGAAATAATTTACCTTTTTTGACCCTCATCATAGATAGTATAGCATGATCCTTTAAACATAGATCATTTGTTACCCTCTTCTCTTTCCAAGGGTGGTAATGTGTTCACAAGATATAATCATTGGCCAATTACAACCATATTCATTGATTCATATTCAAATTTTCATATTTAAATATATGATTTATTATTTTTTTATAGGTATATATGTCAAAAAATTTAATATATAGACAATTACTCCATATATTTAATGAACATATTATAGAAGTTAACCCCATGTAATTATTTGAGTAATTTTCTCCTGGGAATTCAATTGTATTAAGGCCTAATATATAAATATATTATTTTATGTAAAGAAACTACTATGTTTATTATTTGGTTTATCACAATATATTACAAACCCTTCTCTATTTTATGGTAGTGTATGCTTATGTGGGAAAACTATAATTATCTTCAGTTAGTCAAAACATTCCTCACATTCATTAGTCCAATGGATATTTGACCCCTTCAATGTCAAATTTGTGACTGGATAGAATATCTAAGTAACATCCCACGTAAATTAAGAATAAGATATTTTCATATTTATTAATATTTGTTAGTTCAATATTGTTTTTACTTTAAAAGGGTTTATATGTTTGATAACATACCTGATACGCAACAACAAGATTCTTTGAAATCTTACACTGCACACTAAAAATATAATATTATTAATTTAAATCGAATTTAAGTCCTAGCTATTGTATGGGTGGTAATGAAAAAACTAACTATAATATGATTATACATTTTTTTAAATGTATTTACTTTTATCAAATAAAATATAGAGGCTTAAAATTTGAATCAATCCAATTTTAAGCATAATTTACATTAAAAGGCCAATTTATTGAATTTTAATGGAGAACCATTTTTAAATATAGTTTTGGTAACATCAATACATTATATATGAAAAAATAAAATCATTCTTTAGAATGGGGTCCTCAAAACTTACTTTGTGTAATTTTCTTTGGATTTTTCAGATAAGGATCATTTTTTGAATGAATAGTGAAAATATCGTATTTTAATTCAAAACTATGTTTTAATATGATTTATTTATATGGTTATATTATCTTTTTAATGGGTTTTAAAGTTAAATTAAAATATATTTTTACCATTTAATCCAATTTTGGTCATTGGAATTAATTTCACTTTAAAATTGGAAATAAATAAGTATCAATCTTTTGATAAGTAATGTTTCTTAAAAACACACTATTAGTTTTGAAAACGGGAATAAATTTTAAAATTAATTAATACCACTTCTATGTTTTGAAAATTGAAAAATGAACATCATTTTTGAATTCCGAATATCAAATATAGATTAGGCTGAATTTTTGGTATTTTTTAGAAAAACATCAATTTTTGATGAATAATGAAACCACTTAGTGGTAGTTAAAAATAACGACATTTTCATTTAAATGAAATTTTACCACTTCAATGAATTGAATTTAAAAAATCCGACATACATGGTTGTTATCAAGATGTAAAATGTGGTTCATTAAGATGAAAATAACTTTTGGTAAAGAGTATCATTTGACTTTATTTACCACGGTTAAAGGTAAATAGGGTAATTCAAGGTAAAAAGAATATTATAATAATTCTAAATTACCTTAACACTTTTTAAAACCTTATTTTTTAAGTAATTTATGACCATGAGAATATTTGGGTCTATTTTGGGACTCCATTGAGCCACTTGGGAGGGATAATGACAATTTAGATTAATTAATTTAATTTAATGGAAAATATGACAAAAACAAAAAGCTTTTAGTAATTAATTGTTATATGGTGTTATATAAGTCCTATTTTGGACTATTAATATTCATTGTAAATATAAAAATATTTCCTACAAGATATTATTTTTTTTATAATTTTTAGATATCGAATAAATTAAATTATTCCTAACATAATAATGATGAAGTATTTACCTCATTAATAAACAATTTAAATAAATAAGATTAAAATGATTAAAATACTATACAAAACTAGTAAAATTATTATTTGATGATTTTATTTCATCCATGAGTCATCTTATCATCGACTACAATTATTTTTGGGCCATTTAAAACCGAATAACATTATATAATAAATTAATATTTTCACACTTTCCTAAAGAGCCCCTCCTCCCTCTTATAAAAGGAGACCACTTCTAACCAATTCCTCACACCTCTCAAGCCATTTGGCACATCCAACTTCTGACCAATTAATCTCCCTAAATCCTTCTAATCCTCCTATTATCCTTACCTTAGGCATAAGGCACTTCAAGAAGTCCTTTTGTTCAAACTCAATAGAGTTACCCAAATTAAAGGTAACGATTTCTCCTAAATTGTTTTCTATTATTTTACTTCTCCAACCCCTAAAATCTTTTTATTACTTTCTTTTATAACAACACCAGTATCCTAAATATACTAGTATGTTGTTATGATAAGTATTCTAACTATACATACACACATCTCTATATAATGGATGAATAACATATTGTTTTTGTGGACGACAAACTAATGACTCACGAAACAATGATTGTTCGATTATCTCCTACTGCCTCTCATGGTGGCCCTTATAATGGAACTATATTTATATATGATATGTATTATGTTTATTTTTTTATGCTTCTGTATTTTCCATTTATTGCACGCCTTAATGGTTTCCATAGTGGGTAAATAAGATAATATCATTTGAGGAAGTACGGACTACCGCCCCCTGAAAGTGACGTGACTCGTTAATGCCCTATGTGGGATGTATAAAGGATATAGATATTGATATTATATATGACATTATATTGTAATTATAATATACATATGTATCATTATGTTTTAATTCCACTAAAATAAGAAATTGAAATTAAAGTAGCGTTCATTCATACGTACAGCTTACAGTCTCCATGAACGGTGCATTTCACTTCTTATCTCCAAATGTTATGTAATATTATAGATACATGTATATACTAGATATATATTATATATATGATATCTAAATAATGAATATCACTATGGATATAATGAACCCTTGACCACATGAACAACATGTAATTATAAGAAGTCCATTTTTGACTCATGTACCAAATATCGACAAAATGGACGTTATTAACGTAAATGATTAAATAATATTTATAACATGGTATTAAGTGACATAAAAGGAATATTAAACATGAAAAAGGTTCTTAAGAAAGTAGAAATTGACTTTAGTTTAATATTCAGGAGATTAAAGGACGATCGAGTCAAGTTGGACACTAGGTAAAGGACTTCGTCTAAATCTCCTTTCCTTGAGGCATATTGTATTTTAATACATGATTTACTTTTATAAGCTTTATAAACACCTTTGAATTTTCATTTCATTCAAATGGAATCTTTTTATATGAAGAGTTTTACTAAACGTCAAAAAGGAATGCTTATTTTGAAGTAAGCGATGACAACGACCTTTCTGCCGCCACGAGTATTATTTGATCTCTGGGTTCCTTAACAAGCCGTAATGATTTTAAAAGGAAAATATAAATACCATATACCCTTTTTACGTATTTTGGTATTGAAAATGATTTTTATAATGGATTTATTATTTCAATAAATTGAAATAATATTTTTTTATTACAATGTTAAAAGGTTATCTTTCCTTTATGCTTATGTTATATGATAGGATCATGTTATGGTTCTTGGGAAATATTTTTTTATATGGGTGGTTATTTGGTAAACCTATGGTGGGTGAGCCCAAGATATCTCTCCAATTCAATGGGTAACAAGACAGAGGTAAAATTTAATGTTTCTCCTAAGAGATTTAGGGAACATACTGTGATGGGAATTCCAAAGTAACTCCCTATATAGTTGTGATAACTACAATGAAAGTATGATATGGATGCCACAAGTTACCTTTCTGTTATATGATTTCTACGTGTCTTTCAAAAATCTAATGATTTCATGAGGTATGTATAATATTTCATGTTTTTTATGTATTTATGGAAAATGCTTTCATTCTTTGTTTTATAACCCTAACTGAGATTTTTATGTTCATCCCAAGTTTTGAAATGTTTTCACAGGACATAAAGATGGATAGGGTCAAAGATGGGATCAAGGAATAGTCATTCTATCTAAAACATGGAACTAGACATGACTCATTTTTTCAAGAGTTTTTAATTTATGAAAAAAAATGGAAACTGTGTAGAAGTTACTACCTTGTAATCATTTGATATGTAATAGTTATGATATAATTCTCTAAAACTCTAAACCTGAAAAGATCCTCAAAGTGAATTATTAATTTAATTAAATATTATGTATTGTTTAAGGCTGAGTCCTTATTGTTGGTATCAGAGGTCCGTTTAGATAACTGTAGGAGTTAGGGTATTGTTAAATTAATATCCATAATGTAATTTATGTTAATATTGAAATCATATTGAATTTACAGATTACCATGTTGCTTCACCTTAGATATTTCTATGTTCATAATGGTTTTCTACAGAGGAAACCAGGCAGCTATGTTGAGACGACATCAGGAGGAAGGTAAACTTCCAAATCACCAACCTGAGATGGTCGAAATCAGAACTAAATAGTTTGTTGCAGTGATGGAACAATTGACTTAGGATATTAATTGTGGTGGTATCCATATACGAGATCTGCCTGATCAACCACAATG
Organism: Viscum album; assembly: GCA_963277665.1. NCBI lineage: Eukaryota > Viridiplantae > Streptophyta > Magnoliopsida > Santalales > Viscaceae > Viscum > Viscum album. The sequence goes on along the minus strand of OY728126.1, from coordinate 791,923,510 downwards.
AAACCTGTCAGTAGTAAAGCATTTCAAGAGTCAACATCCCCCACCATTCAGAGGATCATCTGACCCTGTGCTAGCTGAAGGGTGGATTAATGCACTGGAGAAGATTTTTTATGTCATGGGTTGTTCAGAACATCCAAAGGTTAGTCTTGTTGTTTTCTGTTTTGATGGTGAAGCTGATCAGTGGTGGTTGATGGTGAAAAATATTAGGGATAGTGAAGATATTGATGCTCTCAATTGGGATAAATTCAAAGTTATGTTTCTTAAGAAATATTTTCCTAAGGTGGTTCGTCTTAGGATGGAGAAACAATTCCTAGAATTGAGGCATGAGGATGACTCAGTGGCTTCTTCTGAAGAAAATGCACTCGACTGGCAAGGTATGCACCAAATTTTATACGAGATCATGATAGTAAAATCAAAATTATTTACTCAAGATTAACGCCAATGTATCGAATGGATTTAGCTTCTCGTGAGTTCAAAAGTTATGAAAAACATATTCGTTGTGCGGAGAAGGTGGAAATGGAGTTTGCTGATGATCTGGTATTCTTTGACAAAAAGCAGAATAAGAGGTTGAGGTGGCAGGCGAAAGGGAAGAACTCTTCAAAAAAGTATGATGGTAGGAAACATAAGTTTTCAGTTTGTGAAAATTGTGGAAAAATCATGATGGGGAATGTCTTTTGAATTCGGGTAAGTGCTACCGTTTTGGTAAAATGGGACAAAAGGTTCATAATTGCACTGAAAAAGATTAGGGTAATGGTAAGACAAAATCTGATTTAAAGTCAGTAAAATGTTTTAAGTGAAATGAAATGTTTCATTATGCAAAATCGTGTCCAACAAAGAACTCAATGGAAGGAAAGAAGCCAGACTACAAGAAGAAAGGAGTGGTTAAATCCTTTGCAAATACTTCAGAAGATGTTGGGCCATCAAATGAAGTTACATCAGGTATATTGTTTGTTTGTTAATTTTATTCCAATGTGTTGTTTGATTCAGGGTCTATACACTCTTTCATTTGTGAGATGTTTTCTAGTAAATTGGGAATTCCATCTCATTATATGAATACTGAACTTACGATAAAAACACCAAGAGGAAATGTTGAGACAAAAAGAAAACATAAGAGCATTCATTTCCTTGTTTGCATAATGAAAAAACTTAAAAACCTTATTATTTTTACTCTAGTAGAGTTTGATGTTATATTGGGAATGGATTGGCTTTCTGTTTATCATGCTAAGATTGATTGTAGATCTAAAGAGGTTTTTCTTCAGAAAGATTTACAGTTTGTGTACAGGAATGAACCCTATCTTTTGAAAACATATCACAACGCTGAGAAACTAGTAAATGATAGAAATGAATGTTACCTTGAACATATTATTGAAAACAAAGGAATTGTTCAGATTAATGATGTGCTGGTGGTAAATGAGTATCTTGATGTTTTTCGTGATGAGTTTCCTACTATTATACCTAACCCGGAAGTTGAATTTAATATTGACTTAGTTCCTGATACTATGCCAACATCAAAACCCCATTATTGAATGGCTCAAATTTAACTTTTAGAGTTAAATAATCAATTTCAGGATTTATTAGATAAAGGTTTCATTCTACCTAGAACATCACCATGGGGTGCTCCTATGTTGATTGCTAAAACAAAAGATGTTTTAATGAGTCTTTTCATTGATTATAGAGAATTGAATAACATCATTATTAAGAATAAGTATCCTTTTCCACATATCAATGTTTTTTTTGATCAGCTCTAGGGAGTGTAGTATTTTTTGAAGATTGTCTTCAGATTGGGGTACCATCTGTTGAATGTAAAGGAAGAAGATATTCTGTTGTTTGTGTTTTATACTAGATATTACCATTATGAATTTCTAGTTATTCCTTTTGGGTTAACCAATTCACCTACTGTATTCATGGATCTTATGAATAAAATTTTCCGTGAGTTCATGGATAAGTTTGTGGTTGTGTTCATTGATTATATATTGGTTTATTCCAAAATAAATGAGGTACATGAAAGTCATTTAAGGTTTGTCTTTCAAACCATAAAAGACTAGAAACTTTATGGTAAATTTAGTAATTGTGAGTTTTGGTTACAACAAATTTCATTCTTTGGTCACATTGTTTCGAAAAATGGTATAACTGTGTTATCCTTCAAAAATGAATGTTGTTGAAGAATGGACAAGACCCAAAAATATAACCAAGATCCGTAGTTTTCTTGGTTTTTCTGGTTATTACCGGAGGTTTGTTGGAAATATTACATGATTATCTAGTATAATGACTAAGTTAACTGAATAAGTTCTTAGGATTATTTGGACAAAAGAATGTGATGACTGGTTTTAGGAATTGATAAGAAGATTGGAGAATGCTCCAGTTTTGGAACTACCATCCAGAAATGGTGAGTTTTTTATCTACAATGATGCTTTATTTAAAGGACTTGGTTTGTCCTAATGGAGAATGATTTGGTAATTTTTTATGCTTCACGATAGTTGAAACCTCATGAGTTAAATTACCCTATACATGATTTGGAATTAGCTACTGATTTTTTGCTTTAAAAATTTGGAGGCATCATTTGAATGGAGTGAAGTGTGAAATGTATACTAATCAAAAAAGCATGAAGTATATATTCACTCAGAAAGAATCGAACATGAGAAAGAGGAGATGATTGTAATTAATCAAGGATTATGATTGCATGATCCTTTATCATCCCGGAAAATAAAATAATGTGGCTGCTGCTTTGAGTTAATAAAGTAATGTTTCATTAACCATGTCACATTTGGAACAAGATCCTTTGATTTTTGATTTGATGAATTTTGGAATTGAAGTTATTGGTGGAGGCAATTATTCTATTTTGTATCAGGTGTTAGTGAGATCATCTCAATCAGACAAAATAATGCAATCGCAGAAAGAAGACAGTGAGTTGCATAAAAATGTAAAACTGGTTCAGAAGGGTATGTTGCCTGATTTTAACATTGATAATGACTGGGTTTTGAGGTTTGGGAGGATATTACATGTGCCTTGTGATTCACAGTTGAAGAATTAGTTGTTATGTAAAGCTCATAGTTCCCCGTTTCAGTTCATCCTGACATTACTAAGATGTACAGAGATCTTCGAGAGTATTACTGGTGGGATGGAATGAAACGATATATTGATGATTGTACTGTGCAGTGATTGACTTGCTAGCAGGATAAAGCAGAGAAATAGTTACCCAAAGGAATGCTTCATCATTTACCTGTTCCAGAATGGAAATGGGAAAATATATCCATGTACTTCGTTGTGGGATTACCAATGGAATCTCAAGGAAATAATGCAATCTCGTTTATAGTTGTTTGATTGACTAAATCTGCTCATTTCCTTCCAATTAGATATAAATTTTCTTTAGATCAACTTTCATGGATGTATGTTAAAGAGATAGTCACCTGGTATGGTGTTCCCCTCTCCATTGTATCTGATCGTGATGCCAGGTTTACTTCAAACTATTGGAAAGGCCTTCAGAAGTCGTTGGGTACTCAATTAAATTTTAATACAGCTTTTCATCCTCAATCAGATGGGAAGTTAAAATGAACAATTCAGACCTTGGAGGATATGCTACGTGATTTTTCACTAGATTATCAAGGAAGTTGGGACCATAATCTTTTTTGATTGAATTTTCTTATATTAACATTCTAATTCCATTATACAGATGGCTCCATTTGAGGCATTATATGGAAAGCATTGTCGAACACCAGCTTTTTGGGATGAAGTAGGTGAATGGAAGGTGATGGTACCAGAATTGGTAGAAGAGATGGCAGAGGAAGTTCAGTTGATTCAAGAGCACATGAGAATAGCTCAGAGCATACAAAAAATTTATGCAGATAACCAGAGGAAGGATCTTTATTTTGAGGTAGGTGATCATGTCTTTCTCAAAAAATATCCATGGAAAAGTGTGATGTGTTTTGGTAAAATGGGAAAGATGAGTCCAAGGTTTATTAGACCTTATGAAATTCTATAGAAAGTTGGATCACTTGCGTATAGAGTTGCTTTACCTCCATGTTTATCCCAAGTAAACAATTTTTTTCATTTTTTGATGTTGAGAAAAAATATTTTAGATCCATCTCATGTTTGTAGCCCAGAGGTAGTTTAGTTGGAAGAGAATCTCTCTTATGAAGAACAACCAGTCCAGATTCTTGACTATAAAGAGAAAGTGTTGCGGAATAAGGTAATTCACCAGGTAAAGGTTTTGTGTAAAAACCATATTATTGAAGAGGCAACGTGGAAATCTGAAAATGCTATGAGGGATAAAAACCCCCACATGTTTGTATAAGTGAATAAAAATTGTGAGGACGCAATTTCCCAAAGGGGGGAAGGATGTAACATCCCAAGTAAATGAAGAATATGATATTTTCATATTTATTAATATTTGTGAATTAAATATATTTTTTACTTTAGAAGGGTTTCTATGTTTGATAGCTTACCCAATACGCATCAACGAGTTTCTTTGGAATCATACGTTGCACACTAATAATATAATATTATTATTTTAAATGGCAGTTAACTCATAGCCATTGTATTGAAGGGAATGAAGAAAACTAACTACAATGTGACTATACATTCTTTTTAAATTTATTTACTTTTATCCAATAAAATATAGAGGCTTAAATTGTGAATGAATTTAATTTCAAACATAATTTACATTAAAAGGTCAATTTATCACTTTTTAATGGAGAACCGTTTTTAAATATAGCTTTGCTGACATTAATACATTATATATGAAAAAATATAATCTTTCTTTATAATGGGGACATAAAAAATTACTTTGTGTATGTTTTTTAGATTTTTCCGATTAAGATCATTTTTTAATGAATAGTGAAAATATTGTATTTTAATTCAAAACAATGTTTTAATCTGATTTATTTATATGGTTAGATTATCTTTTTAATTGGTTCTAAATTGAATTTAAAATTTATTTTTACCATTCATTTCAATGTTGTTCATTTGAATTAATTTTACTTTAAAATTGTACATACACAAGTATCAATCTATTAATAGTTATTGTTTCTTAAAAACACACTATTTATTTTGATAAAAGTAATTAATATTAAAATTAATTAATTCCACTTCTATGTAATGAATTTGAAAAAATGGATATCATTTTTTAATTTGGAATAACAAATATATCTTATGGTGAATTTTTGGTATTTTTCTAAAAAACTTCAATTTTTGATGAATAGAGAAACCACTTATTGATAGTTAAAAAATGACATTTTCATTTAAATGAAATTTTACCACATCTGTGAATTGAATTTCAAAAATCTGATATACATGGTTGTTATTAATATGTAAAATGTGGTTCATTATGATGAATGTAATTTTTGGTGAATAGTAACTTTTGACTTTTATTTACCGCGGTTAAAGGTAAATATGGTAATTCAAGGTAAAAAAGAAATAATATAATAATTTTGAATTACCTTAACACTTGTCCAAACCTTATTGGTTGAGTCATTTATGACCATGGGAATATTTGGGTCGATTTTTGGACCCCATTGAGCCACATGGGAGTGATAATGACAATTTAGAATAAATAATTTAATGTAAAGGCAAAAATGAAAAAAAACAAAAAGATTTTAGTAATTAATTATTATATGGTGTTATGTAAGACTTATTTTAGACTATAAATATTCATTAGAAAGATAAAAATATTTCCTACATGATAGTAGTTTTTTTATAATTTTTATACATTGATTAAATTAAATTATTAATGACACAATAATGATGCATTATTTACCTCATTAATAAATGATTTAAATAAATAAGATTATAATGATTAAATTATTATCCAAAACCTATCCAATTCTTATTGCAGGATTTTATTTAGACCACGAGTCATATTATCTTCTAATATATTATTTTTGGACCTTTTAGAACCGAATATAATTATATAATGAAATAATATTTTCACACTTTCCTAAAGCTCCCACCCCCCCTATTAAATGGAGAACACTTCTAACCAATTCCTCACACCACTCAAGCCATTTTGATAGTCCAACCTCTACCCAATTAATCTCCCAACATAAATGTAATCCCCCTAGAAGACTTAACTTAGGAATAAGGCACTTCAATAAGTCCATTGGTTCAAACCAAAGTGAGTTTCCCAAATTAAAGGTAACATTTTCTCTTAAATTATTTTCTTTTATTTTACTTCTCCAACCCATAAACTCTTTTTATTAAACTCTTTTTTATCAAAACCAATATCCAAAATATAATAGGATGTTTTTATGATAATAATAAGAACTACACATACACACACCTTCATGTAATGGATGAAGAACATAATGTTTCTGTTGATGGAAAACTAATACCTCACGAAACGATGATTGTTCGATTATCTCCTACCGCCTCTCATGGTGGACATTATGATGGAACTGTATTTATATATATGATATATATTATGTTTAGTTTTTCTTTATGCTTATGTATTTTCCATTTATAAAACGCCTTTATGGTTTCCATAGTGGATAAATACGATAATCTCATTTGAGGAAGTGCGGACTACCACCCCCTCAAAGTGATGTGACTCGTTAATTCCTTATGTGGGATGTATATAGGATAGATTTACTGATAATATATATGATATTATACTGTAATTATAATATAACTATGTATCATTATGTTATAATTCCATTAAAATAATAAATATAAATGAATGTAACGTTCATGCGTACGTACAGCTTACCGTCTCCATGAACGGTGCATTTCATTTATTACCTCTAAATGTTATGTACTATTATAAATACATGAATATACTTGATATTTATGATATATATGATATGTAAATCATGAATATCATTCGGGATATAATGAACCTTTGACCACATGAACAACTTGTAATTATAAGAAGTCCATTTTTGACTCAAGTATCAAATATCGACAAAATGGACGTTATTAACATAAATGATTACGTAATATTAATAACATGGTAAAAATTGATATAAAAGTAATAATAAACTTGAAAAATGTTCTTAAGAAAGTATAAATTGACTTTAGTTTATTATTTTGGAAATTAATGAATGGTCGAGTCAAGTCGGACACAAGGTAAGGGATTTCATCTCCATCCCCTTTAAATGAGTCATATTGTATTTTAATACATGATTTAATTTTATACGATGTATAAACACCATTGAAATTTCATTTAATTCAAAAGAAATATTTTTATATGAAGCGTTTAACTAAATGAAAAAAGGACTGATTTTTTTATGTAATCAGTGACAACGACATTTCCACCACAACGAGTATTATTTGATCTTTGGCTTCCTTAACAATACATAATGTTTTTAAAAGGAAAAAATAATTACCATATACAATTTTTACGTATTTTGGTATTGAAAATGAGTTTGAGAATGGATTCCTTATTTCAATATCTTGAAATGATATTTTTTTATTGCAATGATGAAATTTTATCTTTCCTTTATTCTTATGTTATGTGTTATGATCATGTTACAGTTCTTGGGAATTATTTATGTATACAGGTGGTTCTGTGATAAACCTTGGGAAGGTGAGCCCGAGATATCTCTTCAATGCATTGGGTAACGTGACGGAGGTAATCATGAATGTTTCTACTAAGTGATTTAGGGAATATACTGTGATGGGTATTCCAAAAAAAACTCTATATGTAGCTGTGATAGCTATAGTGTAAGTATGATATGGATGCCACAAGTTACCTTTATGTTTTATGATTTCAATGTGTCTTTCATAAATCTTATGATTTTCCAATGTATGTAAAATATTTCATGTTTTGTATTTATTTATGAACAAATGTTTTCATTCATTGTTTTATAAACCTTACTGAGATTTTTATGCTCATCCCAGGTTTTGAAATGTTTTCACAGGACGTAAAGATGAATAGGGTCAAGGATGGGATCAAGGAAAAGTCAGGCTATCTAAATCATGGAAGAGGACTTGACTCTTTTTTTAATGAGTTTTTATTTTATGAAAAAATGGAAACTATGTAAAAGTTACTACCTTGTAATATTTTGAGATGTAATAGTTATGTCCTAATTCTCAGAAACTCTAAACATGAAAAGATCCTCAACGTGAATCACTTATTTAATTCAATATTATGTATTGTTTAAGGCCGGGTACTTATAGTTGGTATCATAGGCCGGTTTAGATATCTTCAGGAGTTATGGTATTGTTAAATTAATATCCATAAAGTAATTTATGTTAATATTTAAATTATATAGCATTTATAGATTACCATTTTTCTTCCCCTAAGATATTTCTATGTTCAAAATGGTTTTCCGTAGAAAAAACAGGGCAGCTATATTGGGAAAACATTAGGAGGAAGGCAACCTTCCTAATCAACAACTTGTGATGGTCAGAATCATAACTGAACCGTTTTATGTAGTGATGGCACAATTGAAATAGGATATTAACAGTGGTGGTATCCTTGTACGAGATCAGCCAGATCAACCACAAATGAAGATGTCAGTAGTGGGGCATTTAATGAGGCAACATCCCCCATCATTCAGAGGATCATCGAACCCTATGCTAGATGAAGGTTGGATTAAAGCACTGGAGAGCATTTTTGTTGTCATGGGTTGTTCATAACATCAATAGGTTAGTCTTTATTTTTACCGTTTTGAAGGTGAAGCTAATCAGTGGTGGTTGATGGTGAAAAATATCAGGGATAGTGAAGAGATTGATACTCTCAATTGGGAATAATTCAATGGAATGTTTCATGAGAAATATCTACCTAAGATGGTTCGTCTTAGTATGGAGAAATAATTCCTAGAATTGAGGCATCCTGATGACTCCGTGGCTTCTTATGAAGAAAAATTCACTCGACTAGAAAGGTATGAAAAAAATTTCATACAAGAACTTCATAGTAAAATCAATCACTTTTACTCAGGATTAAATCCAAAGTATCGAAGGGATTTAGCTTCTTGTGAGTTCAAAAGTTATGAAAAACATTTTCATTGTGTGGATAAGGTGGAAATGGAGTTTTCTGATGATCAGTTATTCTTTTAAAAACAACAAAATAAGAGGTTTAGGTGGAATGGAAAAGGGAAGAACTCTTCAAAAAACTCGGATGGTAAGAAACATAAGTATTCAGTTTGGGAATATTGTGGTAAAAAGCATGTTGGGGAATGTCTTTTGAATTCTGGTAAGTGCTACTGTTGTGGTAGAATGGGACATAAGGCTCATAATTTCACTGAATAAGATCAGGGTGATGGTAAGACAAAATCTGATTTACAGTCCGTATAATGTGTTAACTGCAATGAAATGGGTCATTATGAAAATGAGTGTCCAACAAAGAACTCAACCGAAGGAAAGCAGACAGAATACAAGTAGAAAGTGGTGGTGAAATCATTTGAAACTACTTCAGTAGATGTTGGTCCATCAAATAAAGTTGTATGAGGTACATTTTTTGTTTGTTCAGATTATGAAAATGTGTTGTTTGATTCAGGGTCTACACACTATTTCATTTTTGAGATGTTTTCTAGTAAATTAGGAATTCCATCTCCTGATATGAATACTAAGCTTACGGTAAAAACACCTGGAGGAAATGTTGAGATAAAAAATATCATAAGAACATTCATTTCCTTGTGTGCGGAAAGAATCTACCTGCAAACATTATTGTTTTTCCTCTAGTCGAGTTTGATGTTATATTGGGCATGGATTGGATTTTTTTTTAACATGATAAGATTAATTGCCAAGCTAAAGAAGTTTCTATTCAGAAAGATTTACATTTTGGTTACAAGAATGAACCCTATATTTTGATAACATATCAGGAAGCTGAGAAACTAGTAAAAGACAGAAATGAATGTTACCTTGCACATATTGTTGAAAACAATGGAACTGTTCAGATTAATGACGTGCCCGTGGTAAATGAGTACCTTAATTTTTTTGCTGATGAGTTTCCTGGTATTATACATGATCGGGAAGTTGAATTTTCTATTGACTTAGTTCCTGATGATAATCCAATTTCCAAACCCCCTTATAGAATGCCTCAAATTGATCATTTTGAGTTAAAGAATCAATTGTAGGAGTTATTAGATAATGCTTTCATTCAACCTAGAACATCTCCATGGGGTGCTCCTATATTGTTTATTAAAATTAAAGATGGTTCAATGAGACTTTGCATTGATTATAGAGCATGGAATAACATCACTATTAAGAATAAGTATCATTTGCCTCATATCGATGAATTTGTTTGATCAGCTCTAGGGAGCTCAGTATATTCCGAAGATTGACTTGAGATAGGGGTACCATCAGTTGAAAGTAAAGGAAGTAGAAATTATGAAAACTACATTTCGTACTAGATATGGCCATTATGAATTTGTAGTTATACCTTTTGGGTTAACCAATGCACCTGCTGTATTCATGGATCTTATGAATAGAATGATCTATGTGTTCTTAGATAAGTTTGTGGTTGTGTTCATTGATGATTTTTTGATTATTCCAAAACTATGGAGGAACTTGAAATTCAATTAAGGGATGTTATGAAAAACTTATAAGAAAAGAAACATTATGGGAAATTCAGCATGTGTGAGTTCTGGTTACAACAAATTTCATTCCTTGGTCACATTGTTTCAAAAATGGCATAACTGTTGATCCTGCTAAAATTAAAGTTGTTGAAGAATGTCCAAGACCCCCAAATATAACCGAGATCTATAGTTTTCTAGGTTTGGCTGGTTATTACCAGAGGTTTGATGAAAATTTTGCACAGTTATCTTTTCCAATGAATAAGTTAACATGAAAAGGTGTTAGGTTTATTTGGACAAAAGAATGTGATGATTGTTTTCAAGAATTGAAATGAATATTGGTGAATTATCTAGGTATGGAACTACCATCTTAAAATGGTGAGTTTGTAATTTACAATGATGCTTTATTGGAAGTAATTAGTTGTGTCCTAATGAAAAATGATTAGGTAATTTCTTATGCTTCATGTTAGTTGAAACCTCATGAGTTAAATTACCCTACACTTGATTTGGAATTAGCTGGTGTTGTTTTTGCTTTAAAAATATGGAGGCATCATTTGTATAGAGTGAAGTGTGAAATATATACTGATCACAAATTCTTCAAGTATATATTCACTCAGAAGGAATTGAACATTAGATAGGGGAGATGGTTGGAAATAATCAAGGATTATGATTTCATGATCCTTTATCATCTGGGAAAAGAAAATAAAGTGGTTGATGCTTTTACATGAAAAATTAATGCTTCCTTAACCATGTTACATTTGGAACGAGATACATTGGTTTTTGATTTTATGAATTTTGGCGTAGATGTTCTTGGTGTAGGAAATTCTTCGGTTTTGTATCAGGTGTTAGTGAGATCATCTCTATCAGACATGAATAAAGCAAGCACAAAAAGAAGACAGTGAGGTTCATAAAATGGTAGAATTGGTTCAGAAGGGTAATTTGCCTAATTTTAACGATGGTAATGATTGTGTTTTGTGGTTTTGGAAAGAGATTATGTGTTCCTCATGATTCACAGTTGAATAATGAGTTGTTATGTAAAACTCATAGTTCCCCATTTTCAGTTCATCATGGATGTACAAATATGTACAGTGATCTTCGTGAGTATTACTGGAGGGATTGAATGAAAAGAGATATTACTGATTTTACTGTGAAGTTATTGACTTTTCAGCAGTTTAAAACAGAGCGACAGTTACCCAAAGGAATGCTTCAGCCTTTACTGGTTCCAGAATGGAAATGGGTAAATATATCCATGGACTTTGTTGTGGGATTTCCAAATACATCTCGAGGTAATAATGAAATATGGGTTATAGTTGATCGATTGACTAAATCTGCTCATTTGTTCCCTATTAGAGATACTTTTTTCATTAGATCAACTTACTCAGTTGTATGTTAAAGAGATAGTTAGGTTGAATGGTGTTCCCCTCTCCATTGAATCTGATTGTGATCCCAGGATTACTTCCAACTTATGGAAAGGCCTTCAGAAGTACTGGTTATTGAATTAAAATTTAATATAGCTTTTCATCCTCAATTAGATGGGAAGTCAAAACGAAAAATTCCGACCTTGGAGGATGTGCTATGTAATTGTTCCCTGGATTATCAGGGAAGTTGGGACCACCATCTTTCTTTGATTGAATTTTCTTATAATAACAGTTTTCACTCCAGTATACAGATGGATCCATTTGAGGTATTATGTGGAAAGCGTTGTCAAACTCTTGATTTTTGGAATAAAGTAGGTGGAAGGAAGCTGATGGGACCATAATTGGTAGAGGAGATGGCAGAGAAAGTTTAGTTTATTCAGAAGCATATGAAAATAGCTCAGAGCAGACAGAAAATTTATGTAGATAACCAGTGGAAAATCGTTCATTTTTCGTAGGTGGTTTTGTCTTTCTCAAAATTTCTCAATGGAAAAGTGTTATGCGTTTTAGTAAAAAGGGAAAGTTGAGTCTGAGGATCATTGGACCTTTTGAAATTCTGTTGAAAGTTGGATCGGTTGTGTATATAGTTGCTTTAACTCCAAGTTTATCCCAGGTACACAATTTATTTCATGTTTCGATGTTGAGAAAGTATATGCCAGATCCATCTCATGTTTTGAGCCCATAGGTAGTTTAGTTGGAAGAGAATATCTCTTATGAAGAACAACCAGTCTAGATTCTTGGCCGTAGATAGAAAGTGTTTTGGAATAAGGTAATTCACCTCGTAAAAGTTTTTTGGAGAAACCACATGATTGAAGATGCAACGTGGTAATCTGAAAATGCTATGAGGGATAAATACCCCCACTTATTTTGATAAGTGATTAAAAATTACGAGGACACATTTTATAAAAGTGTGGAAGGATATAACATCCGATGTAAATGAAGAATAAGATATTTTCATATTTTTAATATTTGTGAATTAAATATTATTTTTACATTAAAAGGGTTTCTATGTTCGATAGCGTACCCGATACCCAACAACAGATTTCTTTGAAATCTTACGTTGCACACTAATAATATAATATTATTATTTTAAATGGATGTTAAATCCTAGTCATTGTATTGGAGGGAATAAAAAAACTAACTACAACATGATTATACATGTTTTTTAAATGTATTTACTTTTATCCAATAAAATATAGAGGCTTAAAATGTGAATGAATCTAATTTTAAGCATAATTTACATTAAAAGGTCGGTTTATCACCTTTTAAAAGAGAAACCTTTTATAAATCATGTTTTGGTCAATTAAATACATTCTATATGACAAAATTAAATCGTTTTTTAGAATGGGGACATCAAAATTTACATTGTGTAAATTTTTGGGATTTTTCTGATAAAGATCATTTTTTAATGAATAGTGAAATTATTGTATTTTAATTCAAAACTATGTTTTAATCTGAATTTTTTATTTGGTTTGATTATCTTTTTAATTGGTTTTATAGTTAAATTAAAATATATTTTTACTAATTAGTCCAATGTTGGTCATTGGAATTAATTTACTTTAAAATTTGACATAAACAAGTTTCAATCTTCTGATAGTTATTGTTTCTTAAAAACATGCTATTTGTTTTGATAACAGGAATTAATTTTAAAAATAATTATTGCCACTTCACTGTTTTGAGTTTAGAAAAATGAAAATTATTTTTTAATTTGGAATATCAAATATATATTAGGCTGAAATTTTGGTATTTTTCTGAAAAACATCAATTTTTGGTGAATAGTTAAACAACTTTGTGGTAGTTAAAAAAACCAACTTCTTCATTTAAATGAAATTTTACCACATCTGTTAATTTAATTTCAAAAATCCAACATACATGGTTGTTCTCAAGAAGTAAAATTTGGTTCATTATGATGAAAATAATTTTTGGTGAATAGAAGCTTTTGACTTTTATTTACTGCGGTTAAAGGTAAATAACGAAATTCAAGGTAAAAGGAATATTATAATAATTCAAAATTACCTTTACACTTGTCTAGCATTTATTGTATGATTCATTTATGACCATGTAAATCCTTGGGTTGACTTTGGGACCCCATTGAGCTACATGGGAGTGATAATGACAATTTAGATTAATTAATTTAACGTAATCGAAAAAATGACATAAACAAAACTATTTTAGTAATTAATTTTTATATGGTGTTATATAAGTCCTATTTTCGACTATAAATATTAACTGGAAATATAAAAATATTTCCTACATGATATTAGTTTTTTTATAATTTTTAGGCATATAGTTAGTTAAATTGTTCATGACATAATAATGTTGCAATATTTACCTCATCAATAAATAACTTAAATAAAACAGATTATAATGATTAAAATATTATCCAAAACCTGCCCAATTCCTATTGGATGATTTTATTTCGACCATGAGTCATCTTATATTCTACTCTTATGAATTTTGGACCTTTTGAAACCTAATAGAATTGTATAATAAAATAATATTTTCACACATTCCTAAAGAGCTTCTCCTCCACCTTATAAAAGGAGACCATTTATAACCAATTCCTCACACCTCTTAAGCCATATGGATCTTCCATCTCTTCCCAATTAATCTCCCTACCTCCCTCTTAACACCCTAAAAACCTTACATTAGGAATAAGGCTCTTCAAGAAGTCCTTCGGTTCAAACCAAAGGGAGTTACCCAAATTAATGTTAACAGTTTCTCTTAAATTTTTTCTTTTATTTTACTTTGCCTACCCCTAAATTCTTTTTAATCCTTTATTTTGTAACAAAACTATTATAATCAACATACTAGGATGTTTTGATGACAAGGATTCGAACTACACATACACACACCTCCATATAATGGATGAATAACATAACGTTTCTGTGGGTGGAAAACTAACGCATCACGAACGATGATTGTTCAATTGTCTCCTACCACCTTTTATGGTGGCCATTATGATGGAACTGTATTTATATATGATATATATTATGTTTATTTTTTCTTTTTTATTCTGTATTTTCTATTTATAGATCACCTTTATGGTTTCCATAGTGGGTAAATACGATAATCTCATTTGAGGAATTGCGGACTACTGTCCCCTCAATGTGATGTGACTCGTTAATGCCCTATGTGGGATGTATAAAGGATAGATTTAATGATATTATATTTGATATTATAAATTAATTATAATATACCTATGTATAATTATGTATTAATTCCATTAAAATAATAAATTGAAATGGAAGTAGCATTCATGCGTACGTACGGCTTACCGTCTCCATGAACGCTGCATTTCATTTCATAACTCCAAATGTTATGTACAATTATAAATAAATGTATATAATGGATATATATGATATCTATATCATTAATATCATTTTAGATATAATTAACCTTTGACCACATAAACAACATGTAATTATAAAAAGTCCATTTTTGACTCCAATACCAAATATCGACAAAATGGATGTTATTAACTTAAATGATTACATAATATTTAAAACATGGTAATAAGTGATATAAAAAGTATAATAAACATCAAAATATTCTTAATCAAATAGAAATTGACATTAGTTTATTATTCATGAGATTAAAGAATGATCGAGTCAAGTCAGGCATGAGGTAAGGGACATTGTCTCAATCTCTTTTCATTGAGGCATATTGTATTTTAATACACGATTTTATTTTATAGGTTTTATAAACACATTTGAATTTTCATTTCTTTCTAAGGGAATATTTTTATACAAATCATTTTACTAAATTACAAAAAGGAATTATTTTTTTAAGTAAGTGGTGACAAAGACCTTTCCACTGCCATGAGTATTATTTGATCTTTGGATTCCTTAACCAGTCGTAATGTTTTTAAAAGGAAAAAATAAATACCATATACTATTTTTACGTATTTTGGTATTGAAAATGATATTGAGAATGGATTTATTATTTCAATATCTTGAAATGGTATTTCGTTATTGCAATTTAGAAATGTTATCTTTTCTTTATGCTTATGTTATGTGTTATGATCATGTTATGGTTCTTGGGCATTATTTATGTATACGGGTGGTTTCGTGATAAACCTAGGTTGGTTGAGCCCTAGATATCTCTCCAATGAATTGGGTAACGTGAAGGAAGAAAAAATGAATGTTTCTCCTAATTGTTTTAGGAAATATACTCTGATGGGTATTCTAAAGTAACTCTCTATGTAGTTGTGATAGCTACAATGTAAGTATGATATGGATGCCACAAGTTACCTTTATGTTTTATGATTTAAATATGTATTTCATAAATCTTATGATTTCATGAGTTAAGTAAAATACTTCATGTTTTGTATTTATTTATTAACAAATGATTTCATTATTTATTTTATAACCCTTACTTGTCTTTTTATGCTCATCCCATGTTTTGAAATGTTTTTACAGGACTTAAAGATGAATAGGGTCAAGGATGGTTTCATGTAAAATTAATGTTGTCTAAATCATGGAATTAGACATGACTGTTTTTTTTAAGAGTTTTCATTTTATGAAAAAATGGAAACTGTGTAGAAGTTACTACCTTGTAATATTTTGAGATGTAACAGTTATGTCCTAATTCAATAAAACTATAAACCTGAAAAGATCCTTAATGTGAATTATTTGTTTAATTCAATATTATGTATTTTTTGAGTCCGGGTCCTTATAATCTATGAAACATTATATATAAAGGGCTAATAATATCCTTCTGAACCATGAAATATATAGATCCTTATTATAGTGCATATAGCGACCCAGAATTTTCGTACAATACAATTACATCATTTCAATGATAAAACACGTAATAGTATTACACATAGAGGATCCAACTGTTTAGTGTCTTGGGAAAACTAGGACCATACATAACAAATACAACATCAATAAAAAACATTTATTTAATTTCTTCTTCTCTAGACTCTTATTAGTACTTATCCTCTCCTTAGTTCATGTAGCCACCTAAGGAAATACATCGATAGGGGGTGAGCTATAATCCCATTTAGAGGATATATAAGAACAATATAGCATGGGGTGAGCATAATCATGACATTGGAAAAAGATCTTGAACTTGGGAGGAGCATAAATAAATGACATGAAATGTGGCAGTGCATAAAAATGAAACATCATGTCCTAGTGGTTTACTACCACACATACCTATAAACCAAGCTATAACCTTGGTCACACATCATTTCACATTTTCTCATGAGAGTCATCACTTTACCCAATGCATTGGAGTGCTGTATAATTCCGGGCGCACCCGTCTCATTGGAACATTCATAATTGCGCAATATAATTCCAGGCGCACTCGTCACATCATAACATTGTCATTTATCATGCATTCCACAATGAACATATAACATAAATGAAAATAAGTATCCCATTAAAATTAATTGGTTTCGTCTCCTCAAAACACATTCAAAAACTTTGGGTTCCCAAAAGAATGAGGGAACAACATACTTTATACAAGAACCATCAACCTTGAATGAGAGGTAAAAGGCGAGTTCTTAAAAGAAGTGTTCTTTTGGAAGAAATTTTGATTAACATAAACTGTAGTTGAAAACATGTATATCCCAGAAAAGGTACAATAATTATGGAAAATTGATCTTCAAAGAGTAACCAAATCAAAATGGAGTGAAAGAGGGAGAACCCAAAGGGTGAAAGTTGGCTTTGAGAATGTCCCCTTACCTTGTACCTGAATGATTTCATCTCTTTAATGTCCTGTATAATGAAATTATATTTATTAATTAGAAATCCAGAACCATGTGTACATTAATAGGTATAATTCTGGTTTCATTATGTCATATTATGTTCCTTTGGATGACTTATAGAGTTTATAAACATTGTTCGGGGATGTTCGTTTTTGTGGTTTTTCTTGGGTGGTTCACATGTATTCTTTAATTTATGTTTGGGTAGAACATGAGTAAACATCCAGAAATGATATTACATGTCATTAATTATATTAAAAAATGTTTAATGATCTTGTAATGAATTATTTTATATCCATGTGGATGAATCATTAGATAAGAATTAAATGATGGTTATTTGGGTGAATTTGGGCGGTTTTTGGATCACAACGAACTTGTTTTAACTTATCACATAGTAATATTGACATAGGTTATTTATAGAACCTCAAATAACACATAATACAAATAAAATATTCCAATTCAACCATAAAAATGGTATCATTACTAGATATGAAAGTAGAAATGGAAGAAGAAAGCATGTCATTTTTGATGATGATAAATTAACACCTCACGAACAACGTTCTCTTTAATAAAAAAAGGAAGAGGGAAAGGGGGGTGGATGATATAACATACCATTATAATCAAACAATTAAATTAAATGTATAATAGGGGAGTTACAATACAATTTGGATTAATATAGGTGGGGATAGATCAATAAATTAACTTGAACTTGAAAGGAAATTAAAGGAGAAGCGGGAGGGGAATTACCTCTAGAATCCTCCTCTTGAGAACTTCCTTAAGGGCCTAAGCATGGTCTTTTGATGAGACCATAAGATCTTGGACGTGGGGGATGGGCTAGGGAAGGTGTTTGGGAAGATTTTCTAGAAGGCATGGAGCTTTAGAGATCTGAGGAAACGAGGGTGTGAATGGTGGCTTTTATAGTGGATGGGAGGGGTTTCTTTAATATAAAACACATTAGTTTATTATTTCCCCTCAATACAAGGAATAGAGAGTCTTTAATGTCCAATAATAGTAATTTTATAATGTAATCCCACACCAATTGGGCTTACATCAGCGGAGCATCACACGTGACCCTATAATTAGCTTGTTTATCTTATTTTGTAAATTTCGGTATTTCACTATTCATAAAAAATTCAAGTATCTCAGAAAAATCCCAATAATTTACCCCAACCATTTCTTCACATGTAGAATCCAAATATTAAGACCATTTTTTCAAAAATAAGCTTCTAAATATTGTTAATTTAATATTTAATTAAAATCATAATTTACTTAAAAAATAGTTTTTAATATTAAAACTGATTTTATAGTGATTTTAGAAATTACGTAGGGTCTTATAAAATTATCTAAAATCAATAAGAAATTGATTAAATAATTTATTAATACATTTTTGGTAAGTAATTTTTCTTTTAAATTAATTAATAATTAATAATTATTTATTTATGAATTACAAAATACCAAAACGTTTACTAAGGTCAAATTTTCACTTTCTAAGATGTCTAAATTTTATTTCATAATTCATATGTAATGTTACTCTTAAGTTGGCTGATTTACTATTAGTAAGGGTCATATTACTATTAATAAGTGTATGTTACTATTCCTAAGGGTACGTTACTATTCACTAAAAATTATTTTTGTTTCATTAGACTCCAAAAATCATCTTGAACACAACCGTGTATGTCAGATTTTCAAAATTCCAATCAAAGAAGTAACAAACATTAGTATAATGGTGACATATCACTTAGTAGTGCATTATGTTGTGTTTTCATGTTTTTTTATGACATAAATATAAGAAGGGAATTCCCATTGAAAAACTTTGGGTCGTTACATTTTACCCCCTTAAGAAATTTTACCCCCGAAATTTCAATTTACACAAACAGGTGAGGGTGTTTCTCTTTCATTACCACTTCTGGTTCCCAAGTTTCTTCCTCAAACTTATGGTTCCTCCACAACAATTTGACAATATGGGTTGTCTTATTGCATATAACATTATCTCTCCGATCTAGAATCGTTACTGGCTGCTCCTTATAGGAGAGATCATCTTCCACCTGCACCCCCTCTGACTTTAGTACATGTGAGGGGTCTGGTATGTACCTTCTCATTAGTGATACATGAAACACATCAAGAACATGAGCCATATTCGGTGGAAGTGAAAGAAGATAGGCCATGGATCCTATGTGGTCAAGGATCTCAAAGGGGCCAATATACCTTGGGCATAGCTTCCCCTTCTTCCCGAATCGCATAACTCTCTTCCATGGAGATATTCGAAGAAAGAAATTATCTCTAACGTCGTACTCCATGTCCCTTCGACGATTGTCAGCATAGCACTTTTTCCGACCTTGAGAAGATTTGATGTCTTTTTGAATGACATGAACCTTCTCTATCATCTCTTGAAAAAGATCGGGTCCAAGTAGCTTTCTCTCTCCAACTTCATCCCAACAGGTTGGAGTTATACATATCTTTCTATATAGAGCTTAATATGGAGCCATATGAATACTCGAGTGGAAGCTATTGTTGTATGATAACTCAACCAATGGGAGATTCGGATCCCAACCACCTTTGAATTCAAGATAGCATGCACTTAGTATATCATCAAGTGTCTGGATAGTCCTTTTAGACTGGATATCAGTTTGGGGGTGATAGGTTGTGCTGAAAATTAATTTAGTACTCAAAGCATGTTGAAGGCTCCTCCAGAATTTATACGTAAACCATGGATCACGGTCAGAGACAATTGAGAGTGGAAAAACATCCAGTCTCACAACTTCCTTCACATATTCATTTGCATGTTTTTCAAGCAAGAGGTATTCCCGAATAGCGATTAAATGGGCAGTCATGGTGAGTTGGTCTACCACAACCCATATTGCATTATTTCCCTTTGATGTCTTCGGGAGACCCGTGACAAAGTCCATAGTAACATTTTCCCATTTACACATGGCTATAGGAAATGGTTGCATCAAAAAATTGGACTTTTGTTGCTCAACTTTAACTTTCTGACATACAAAGCACCTTGATATATATTCCGCAATCTCATTCTTCATGTTATCCCACCAGAAGTGTTCTCAGAGATCACAGTACATCATGGTACTCCCATGATGGGTAGTGAAAGTTGAGATATGTGCATTATACAATAGCTCCTTCTTTATCCCAAGTGATTAAGGCACATAAAGCCACATTCCAAACCGAATCACACCATCATCGTTGATATGGAACTCTTGTAGCTTCCCTTTACTGCATTCACCCTCTTTTGTATCTCCACATCATACCATTGTGCTTCATTAATCTTCTCTTTGATGGATGGTTGCACAATCATTTGGTAAAGTTAGGATATATCCCCTGCCAATATGATTTACAAATCCATCCTTTGCATATCCAAGAAGACATGGTCTTTCCAAATCCATACCATGAAAAGAGTATCAGGTTATTTTCTGCGTATAGAATCAGCTACCTTGTTCACCTTTCCAGGATGATAGTGAATAAAGCAATCTAAATACATGATTAGCTATAACCATCTCCTTTGAAGCATGTTGAGCACTTTTTGTGTGAATATATAGTTTATGCTCTCGTGGTCGGTGTATATGTCACACTTATAACCAAAAAGTTAGTGCCTCCATATTTTCAATGCAAAAATCACGGCTGCCAGATCTAGATCATGTGTTGGGTAGTTCTTCTCATGGATCTTCAATAGTCGTGAGGTGTAGTCTATCACATTATCATTTTGCATGAGTACACAACCCAAGCCTTTCTTTGATGCATCACTTTATATCACAAAACATTGTCCAATTTTTGGTAGTGTGAGTACAGGTGCAGTGATAAGACTTCTCGTCAGCTCCATGAAGCTTCCCTCACATTCTTCCGTCCAGATATACTTTACCGCTTTCCTTGTTAACTTAGTTAGAGGTCTCGACAATCGTGAGAATTTTATCACAAAACGTCGGTAGTACCCAGCTAATCCAAGAAAACTACGTATTTTTGTGACACTAGAGGGCCTGGGACATTCCTCAATCGCCTTTGTCTTTGATGGATCCACAGAAATTCCCTCAATTGTGATCACATTTCCCATGAACGTGACTTGATTTATCCAAAAGTCACACTTCTTAAACGTAGCGTACAACTTCTCCTTTCTCAATGTCTCCAACACATGTCTTAGATGTTATTCATGTTCCACCTTGATCTTGGGCTTTATGAAAATATCATCGATAAAAACTACCACAAATTTGTTGAGGTAATGTCTAAAGACTCTACTCATAAAATCCATGAATATTTCAGGGGAATTAGTAAGTCCGAATGGAATAACAAAAAACTCATAGTGCCCATACCTTGTTCGGAAGGCAGTCTTATGAATATCTTGTTTCTTCACCTTTACCTGATGATATCAAGAAAGAATATCCACCTTTGAGAAGTATTGATCTGGTCTTAACAGGTCGAACAGGTCATCAATCCTTGGGATAGGATACTAATTCTTTATGGTGATCTTTTTGAGTTCCCGATAGTTGATACACAACCGCGTTGTTCTATCCCTCTTCTTCACAAAGAGCACTGGTGCACCCCAAGGAGATGCATTAGGGTGTATGAGCCATTTCACCTGATGCTCTTGCAGCTTCTTCATTAACTCCTCCAGTTAGATAGGAGCCACCCTTTATGGACACTTCGAGAAAAGAGTAGCTCCAGGCATGAGTTCAATAGAGAAATCTAACTCATGATCCAGGGGAATTCTAGGTTACTCTACGGGAAATAAGTCACCGTATTCTCTCATGATTATAATTTCCTCACGGTTGGCACTTTCCATCGATTCAAACATTTGGGAAGGTATGCTTCATCCTAGGGAATCAACACCCACACCATTGAAGGATATTTCAAAGGAGATTCATGATCTTCCTTTCATTTTTAATGGATCATGGGATGGTTAGGAATACAAATAGATATTTCTTTTTCCCAACAGTTGATATGCACTCTATATAATGAGAGCCAGTCCACTCCCATTATATCGTCAAATTCCACCAAGGGATGCATTACAAGATTTTCCAGAATAATCTTCCCACATATTCCAACATGAGAAGAGTCAAAAACTTGGGTTTCAATGATTTCACCACTTGGTGTTTTTACACATATCTCTACTTCAAGGTTTCTGGGCCACGATTCTATAGTTCTGGAATACATGCATGATATAATGGAATGCGTAGAGCCAAGAATCAAATAAGGCTTTTTCCATTATTGAGGGAATAGGTAGTGTACCTTGTACGGCTTCATTATCATGCTCCACCTCCGTAATAGTGATGACATATTCCTTCCCTTGTTCCTTTGGCTTTGGTGGTTTCTAACATTGATCACCCTCAAGAACTCGAGGTTTAGTGCCCTGGTTTGCATAGTGCCCTAGATCCTTATAGTTGTAGCATTGAACCATGAGTGGTTCACTCCTATCATCAGCTACATTCTCCTTCGTTATTGTGTATTTTCGACACTATTGATCATGGTGTCCTTCTTTCGCACCCTTGAATCATTTCCCCATCCCTTTGAGGCAGTTCCCATGGTTCAACTTCTCACATTTTTGGCATGTGGGTCGTTGATTTATCTTCCCACCTTTATCATTAGATCAACCAGCTTGAAACTCCATATTTCGTTTCATATACCCATATCCATGGGGCCATTCCACAATCACCATCTCCACTTTGAGGGAACATATAACAACTTATTCATAACTCCCAAAGTCTCTAATTGCAAGAGACTTTCGGATGTGTGATTTTAATACACTAAAGAATCTATCAATCTTGCTATCATTGTTGATAACAAAACCCAAAGTGTACCATGAAAGCCTTGTGAAATTCACTTCATAGGTTGTGATAGATTCAATTTCTTTTTTCTTGTGCTCTATGAATTCTCTCTCCATATTTGTGCGAGGAGTTCATGGGATGTACTTATTAAGAAACATTATCTTAATGTATTCCCATTCCATCTCTTCAATTTTCTCCCTTGGCTTGGTGTTCTTAATCAAAGCCCACCATTGATGGGCTTATCCATCTAGAAGATAAACTACCAGAGTCATCTTCTCCATCTCAGAACAGTGAAGCACATAAAACATCTTCTCCATGGAGTTGACCCACTGTTCCGAAACTAGTGGATCAGAAGATCCACAAAACTTCGGTGGTCGTTTCTGCATAAAACATTCGATAGCCTGTTGCTCCCTCTTTGGTGAAGGTGGACGTTCCCCATTATTATGGTTATTATACATAACGTGAGATAATTGGGTATTCATTGCCATGATGTTTTGAACTCCACCTCCCAAATCATTGGGAATGTCGTTCGGGCAATCATTGCATTGATCCTCGCACGAGTTGATGGCCTGATTTCTCCTGGTTCCCACTATTTTCTAAAATAGAAAATTTTAGAACAAAACATAAGTAAAAATTTCATGAATAACATATTCATTTAAACAATTATACCAAAAAAATAACACATGGTATCCTTAGGTAAATAATCTTGTGTGCATATTTTTTCTTAGTCTCGTACTAGAGGTTTTCTCTAGGGTTCACTAATCCTAATTCCCTTATTAACTAAACCTTGCCTCTGATACCGACTATAGCGACCCAAACTTTTCTTACATTAATATTACATTATTTCAAAGATAAAAAACATAATAGTATTACACATACTGTATCCAAAGGATTAGTGTCCTGGGAAAACTAGTACCATAAATAACAAATACAACATCAAGCATAAACATTTATTTAATTTCTTCTTCTCTAGCTTCTTGTTAGAACTTGTCCCCTCCTTAGTACATACAACCAATTGAGGATATACATCAAAAGGGGGTGACCTAGAAGCCGAATAAGAGGATAGATAAGAAAATTATAACATGGGGTGAGAAAAATCATGACATAGGCAATAGATCATGAACATGAGAGGAGCATAAATAATAGTCTTGAAATGTGGCAATGAATAAAAATGAAACATCATGTCTTAGTGGTTAACTTCAACAAATACTTGTGAACCAAGATATAATATTTTTCACAGATCATTTCAAATTTTCTCATGAGAGTAATTACTTTACCCAATGCATTGGAGCACTGTATAATTCTGGGCGCACCCGTCACTTTGAAACATTCATAATTGCACTATATAATTCCGGGCGCACCCATCACATCATAAGATTATCATTTATCATGAATGTCATAATTAGAATATAACTTAAATGAACATAACTAACCCATGAAAAGTAATTGGTTTCATCTCATCAAAACAAATTCATAAACTTTGGGTTCCCAAAAGAAAAAGGTAACAACATACTTGATACAAAAACAATCAGGCTATAATGAGAGGTAAAAGGTGAGTTCTTAAAAGAAGATTTCTTTTGGAAAACATATCGATTGACATAAACACTAGTTGAAAAAAATTATATCCCATAAGAGGTACAATAATTATGAAATAATGATCTTTAAGGAGTAACCATATCAAAATGGAGTGAAAGATGGAGAACCCGAAGGATGAAAGTTGGGTTCGAGAATTTCCCCTTACCTTGCACCCAAATGCTTCCTTCTCATCAATGTCTTTTATAATGACATTATATTTATTAATTAGAAATAAAAAACCATTTTTACATTAATAGGGTTAATTTCGGTATCATTATGTCATATTATGTTCCTTTGAAGAACTTATAGAATTTAAAAACATTGTTCGTGGATGTTTGTTTTTATGGTTTTTCTTGGGTGGTTCACTTGATTTCTTAAATTGATGTTTGGGTAGAACATGAGTAAACATACAGAAATGATATTAAATTTCATCAATGATATTACAGAATATTTAATGATCTTATAATGAATTAAATTAGATCCATGTCGATGAATCATTTGATATGAATTAAATGATGGTTATTTGGGTAAATTTGGGCGGTTTTTGGATCACAACGAACTTGTTTTAACTTATCACATAGTAATATGGCCATAGGTTATTTCCAAAACATCAAATAGAACATAATACACATAACATATTCTCATTCAAACATAAAAATGGTTTCCTGACCAGCTATGAAGGTAGAAATGGGTGAAGAAAGCATGTTGTTCTTGAAGGTGATAAATTAACACCCCATGAACAATGTTCTCTTTAATAAAATATAAGGAAGAGGGAAAGGTGGTTTGATGATATAATATCCCATTAGAATCATAAAATTACATTAGTTTTATAATAATGGAGTTAAAATACATTTGTATGAATATAGGTGGGGAGAAATCATGAAATGAACTTGAACTTGAAAGGAAATTAAAGAAGAAGAGGGAGGGAAATTACCTATAGAATCCTCCTCTTGAGGACCTCCTTAAGGGCCAAAGCTTGGTCTTTTGATGAGACCAGAAGCTCTTGGACGTGAGGGAGGGGCTAGGAAAGGTTTTTTGTCAGAGTTTAGAGATGGATTGGAGCTTGAGAGGTGTGAGGAAATGAGGGTGTTAATGGTGGCTTTTATAGTGGAGGGGAGTGGGGTTTCCTTAAGATAAAATTCATTAGTTTATTATTCCCCCTCAAGACCAGAAATAGCGAGTCTTGAATGACCAAGAATGGTAATTTTATAATGTAATCTGGAACCAAGTGGGCTTACGTCAGTAGAACATCACACATGACCCTATAATTAGCTATTTTAGCTTATTTTGTAAATTACGGTATTTCACTATTCAAAAAAAATTCAAGTATCTCAGAAAAATCCCAAAAATTTACCCCAACCATTTTTCAACATGTAGAATCCAAAAATTATTTCAATTTTTCAAAAATAATTTTATAAATATTGATATTTTAATATTTTATTAAAGTCATAATTTAGTTAAAAAAACCGTTTTTAAGATTAAAATTAATTTTATAGTGCTTTCAGAAATTGCGTAGGGTGTTATAAAATTATTTAAAATCAATAAGTCATTGCTTAAATAATTTTTGAAAACATTTTAGGGAAAAAAATTTTCTTTTATATTAATTAATAAATTATAATTATTTATTTATGACTTACAAAATACCAAAATGTTTACTAAGGTCAAATTGTCACTTTCTAAGATGTCTAAATTTTATTTTATTATTCATATGAAATGTTACTCTTATGTTGGATGATTTAATATTAATAAAGATCATAATACTATTAATAAGGTTATGTTACTATTCATAAGGGTACATTACTATTCACCAAAAATTATTTTTGTTTCATTAGACTGCAAAAATCATCTTGAACACAACCGTGTAAGTCATATTTTCAAAATTCCAAACACAAAAGTGACAAACGTTTTTTTAAAGGTCGCATATCACATAGTAGTCCATTATGTTGTGTTTTCATGTTATTTTATGACATAAATATAAAAAGTTTATTCTCATTGAAAAACATTGGGTCATTACACTCTTCCCCCCTTAAGAAACTTAACCCTCGAAATTTCACTTTACACAAATAGGCGAGGGTGTTTCTCTTTCATTACCTCTTCTAGTTCTCAAGTTGCTTCCTCAAACATATGGTTCCTCCACAACACTTTGACAAGATGGGTAGTCTTATTGCATAGAACCTTATCTCTCTGATCCAGAATCATTAATGGATACTACTTATAGGAGAGATCATCTTCCTCCTGCACCACCTCTGACTTTAGTACATGTGTGGGGTCTGGTATGTACTTCCTCAGTAGTGATACATGAAACACATCATGAACATGATCCATATTCGGTGGAAGTGCAAGACAATAGGCCACGGTTCCTAGGTGGTCAAGGATCTCAAAGGGGCCAATATACCTTGGGAATAGCTTCCCTTTCTTCCCAAATCACTTAACTCTCTTCCATGGAGATATTCTAAGGAAGAATTTATCTCTAATGTCGAACTCCAAGTCCCTTCAATGATTGTCAGCATAGCTCTTTTCCTGAATTTTAGAAGCTTTGATGTGTTTTTGGATGACATGAACCTTCTCTATCATCTCTTGAACAAGATCGGGTCCAAGTAGATTTCTTTCTCCAACTTCATCCCAACAGGTTGGAGTTCTACATCTCTTTCCATACAGACCTTCATATGGAGCCATATGAATACTCGAGTTGAAGCTATTTTTGTGTGAGAGCTCAACCAATGGGTGATTCGGATCCCATAAACCTTTGAATTCAATAGAGAAGGCTCTTAGTATATCTTCATGTTCCTAGATAGTCCTTTCAGACTGTCCCTCGGTTTGGGGGTGATCGGTCGTGCTGAAATTTAATTCAATACTCAAAGCATGTTGAAGGCTCCTCCCGAATTTAGATGTAAACCTTGGATCCCAGCCAGAGACAATTGAGAGTGGAATACCATGAAGTCTCCCCACTTCCCTCACATATAACATTTCATGTTGTTCAAGTGAGAGGTCATCCCGAATAGCGATAAAATCGGCAGTCTTGGTGAGTCGGTCAACCGCAACCCATAATGCATTATTTCCCTTTGACGTCATTGGGAGACCCGTGAAAAAGTCCATAGTAACATTTTCCCATTTCCACATGGTTATAGGCAACGACTGCATCATACCCTTGGACTTTTGTCACCCAGCTTTAACTTGCGGACATACCAAGCACCTTGATATAGATTCCTCAATCTCCAACCTCCTGTTATCCCACTAGAATTGTTCTCGGAGATCACAGTACATCTTGGTACTCCCAGGATTGATAGGGAATGTTGAGATATGTGCATTATCCAATAGGTACATCTTTATCCCAGGTTATGAAGGAACACAAAGCCACATTCCAAACTGAATCACACCATCATCGTCGATATGGAACTCTCGCAACATACCTTCTTTTACTACATTCACCCTCTTTTGTATCTCCACAACATCTCTTTGTGCTTCCTTAATCTTCTATTAGATATATGGTTGCACAATCATTTGGTAATTGTTGGATGTATCCCATGCCCTTATGATTTCCAAATCCATCCTTTGCATATCCAAGAAGGGATGGTCTTTCTCAATCAGTATCATGGAAAGAGTAGTAGGTTCTTTTCTGCGTAGAGCATCGGCTACCTTGTTCACATTCCTAGGATGATAGCGAATAGAGCAATCATAATCCTTGATTAGCTCTAACCATCTCCTTTGATGCATGTTGAGCTCCTTTTGTGTGAATATATACTTTAGGCTCTTGTGGTTGGTGTATATTTTACACTTCTCACCATAAAGGTAGTGCCTCTAAATTTTCGAGACAAAAATCACGGCTGCCAGCTCTAGATCATGCGTCGGGTAGTTTTGCTCATGGATCTTCAACTTTCGTAAGGCGTAGGCTATCACGTTACCATTTATATGAGTACACAACCCAAGCCTTTCTTTGAAGCATCACTGTATATCACAATACAATCTCTACTTTTCGGTAGTGTGAATTCAAGTGCAGTGATCAACCTTCTCTTTTGCTCCTTGATGCTTCCCTCACATTATTCCATCCTGACCTACTTTACCCCTTTCCATGTTAACATAGTTAGCGGGCTTGACAATCGTGAGATTTTTTTCCTAAAATGTCGGTAGTACCCAGCTAATCTAAGAAAACTATGGATTTCTGTGACACTAGAGGGCCTGTGCAATTCCTCAATCACCCTTGACTTTGAAGGATCCATAGAAATCCCATCACTTGTGATCACATGTCCCAAGAACGTGACTTGATTCATCCAAAAGTCACACTTTCTGAACTTTGTGTACAACTTCTCCTTTGTCAATGTCTCCAACACAAGTCTTATATGTTCTTCATGTTCCTCCTTGCTCTTAGAGTATATGAGAATATCATTGATAAACACTACCATGACTTTTTTGAGGTAATGTCTGAAGACTCTATTAATCAAATCCATGAAGATTGTAGGGGCATTAGTAAGTCCGAAGGGCATCACCAAAAACTCATATTGGCCATACCTTGTTCAGAAGGCAGTGTTTTGAATTTCTTCCTTCTTCACCTTTACCTGATGATATCCAGAACAAAGATCCACCTTTGAGAAGTATTGTGCTCCAATTAACTAGTCGAACAAGTCATCCATCAGTGGGAGAGGATACTTGTTCTTTATGGTGATCTTGTTGAGATCTCGATAGTCAATACACAGCCGCGTATATCCATATTTATTCTTCACAAAGATCACAGGTTCACCCCAAGGAGATGCACTAGGGCATATGAACCGTTTGTCCAGAAGCTCTTGCAGTTGCTTCTTTAAATCCTCTAGTTTGATAGGAGCCATCCTATAGGGACAGTTCGAGATAGGAGTAGCTCTAAACATGAGTTCAATAGAGAACTCAACTTCACAGTCCAGGGTAATTCCAGGAAACTCTTCAAGAAATAAATCACCATATTCTCCCAAGAAGGGAATTTCCTAAAGGTTGGAACTTTCCTTCGACTCAACCATTTGGGCGAGGTATGCTTCATTATAGGGAATCAACACCCACACCATTGAATGATTTTTCAAAGGAGATTCATGATCTTCCTTGCATTTGAACAGGAGCATGGGATGGTTCATAATATGAAAAAATATTTCCTTTTCTTGACAGTTGATATGGATTTATATAATAAGAGCCAGTCCATTCCCATTATAGCATTGAATTCCACCAAGGTATGTATTACAAGATTTTCTGGAAGAATCCTCCCAAATATTCCAATAGGAGAAGAGTGAAACACTTAGGTTGCAATGATTGCACAACTTGGTGTTTTTACAGATATCACTAATTCAAGGTTTTGTGGCTTCGATTCTATAGTTCTAGAAAACTTGCAAGATTTAAAGGAATGCATAGAACTAGAATCAAATAAGAACTTTTCCATTTTTGAGTGAATATGAAGTTTACCTTGTACGAATTTATTATCATGATCCACCTCTACATTAGTGATGGAATAATCCTTCCCTTGTTCCTTTGGCATTGGTGGATGCTGACGTTGATTAACCTTGAAAACTCGAGGATTAGTGCACTAGTTTTCATAGTGCCCTAGCTCCTTACAGTTGCAGCATTGAACCATGAGTGGTTCTCTCATTTCATAGGCTACATTCTCCTTCCTTTTTGTGTCTTTTTGAAACTCTTGATCATGGTGTCCTTCTTTCCCACAACTGAATCATTTCCCCATCCCATTAAGAAAGTTCCCATGGTGCAACTTCCCACATTTTTGGCATGTGGGTTGTTGATTTTTCATCCCACCATTATCATTAGATCCACCATCTTGAAATTCCATATTTTCTTTCTTATCCTCATAGCCATGGGAGAATTCCCCAAACTCCATATCCTCTTTGAAGGCACATCTAATGACTTCTTCATAACTCCCAAAGACTCTAATTGCAAGATCCTTTCGAAGTTGTGGGTTTAATCCTCTAAAGAATCTATCTATCTTTATATAATTATTGATAACAAAACCTGAAGCATACCTTGCGAGCCTTGTAAAATTTTCTTTATAGGTTGTGAAAGATTCTCATTTTTTTTTCTTGAGCTCTATGAATTCTCTCTCCATCTTCGTGTGAACAGTACGTTAGAAATACTTTTAAGAAACATTATCTTAAAGTCTTTCCATTCAATCTCTTCAATTTCCTCCCTTGGCTTGGTGTTCTTAATCAAAGCCCACCATTTATTGGCTTCTCTATCTAGACAATAAAAGGCTAGGGTAACCTTCTCCATCTCAGAATAGTGAAGCCTAGAAAAGATCTTCTCCATGGAGTCGACCCGCTGTTCCACAACCAGTGGATCATATGATCCACAAAACATCGGTGGTCATTGCCACATAAAACATTCAATAGCCTATTTCTCCCTCTTTGGTGAAGGAGGAAGTTCCCCATTATTATGGTTATTATTCACAATCTGAGATAATTGGATAAGCATTTCCATTATGTTTTGAACTCCACCTCCCAAATCATTGGGGATGTCATTCGGGCAATCATTGCATTGACCCTCGCATGAGTTGTTGGCCTGATTTCTCCCGGTTCCCACCATTTTCTAAAATAGAAAAGGCTACAACAAAACATAAGTAAACAATTCATGAATTACTTATTCATTTAAATAATTATACCAAAAACATAACATATGAGATCCTTAGGTAAACATTATTGTGTGCATATTATTTCATAGTCTCATACTAGAGGTTTTCTCTAGGGTTCACTAATCATAATTCCCAAATTAACTAAACCATGCCTCTAATACCAAATATAGCGACCCGGAATTTTCATACAATACTATTACATCATTTCAAAGATAAAGAACATAATAGTATTACACATATATGATCCAAAGGTTTAGTGTCTTGGTCAAACTAGGACCATAAATAACAAAAACAACATCAAGCATAAACATTTATTTAATTTCTTCTTCTCAAGATTCTTATTGGATCTTGACCTCTCCTTAGTAAATATATCCACCTGAGGATACAAAGGGTGAGATAGAATCACATTAAGAGGATAGATAAGAACAATATAGCATGGGGTGAGCATAATCATGACATAGGCAAAAAATCATGAACATTAGAGGAGCATAAATAAAATACATGAAATGCAGAAATGCATAAAAATAAAACATCATGTCTTAGTGGTTAACTACCACACATACTTCTGAACCCATCTATAATCTTGTTCTCACATCATTTCACATTTACTCATGAGATTCATCACATTACCCAATGCATTGGAGCACTATAGAATTACGAGCGCACCTGTCACATCATACTATTATCATTTATCATGCATGCCACAAAAAACATAAAACATAAATGAACATAAATAACCCATGAAAAGTAATGGGTTTCATATCATCAAAACACATTCATAAACATTGGGTTCCCAAAAGAAAGAGGGAACAACATACATGTTACAATAACCATCAACCTTGAATGAGAGGTAAAAAGTGAGTTATTAAAAGATGATTTATTTTGGAAAACATTTTGATTGACATAAACATTAGTTGAAAGCTGGTATATCCCAAAAAAGTTACAATAATGATGAAATAATTTCTTTAAGGAGTAACCATATCAAAATTTAGTGAACTAGGGAGAACCCGAAGGATGAAAGTTGGGTTCGAGAATTTTACCTTACCTTGTACCCAAATGCTTCCTTCTCTTTAATGTCTTCTATAGTGACATTATATATATTAATTAGAAATCCAGAACCATGTGTACATTAATATGATTAATTCTGGTTTCATTATGTCATATTATGTTCCTTTGGATGACTTATAGAGTTTAAAAACATTGTTCGGGGATGTTTGTTTTTATGGTTTTTCTTGGGTGGTTCACTTGTATTCTTAAATTGAAGCTTGGGTAGAACATGAGTAAACATTTATAAATAATATTACACATCATTAATGATATTACATAAGTTTGAATAATCTTATAATGAATTATATTATATCCATGTCGATGAATCATTAGATATGAATTAAATGGTGGTTATTTGTGTCAATTTGGGCAGATTTTGGATCACAAGGAACATGTTTTAACTTATCACATAGTAATATAGACATAGGTTATTTACAGAACTTCAAATAGAAAATAATACACATAAAATATTCTGGTTCAACCATATAAATAGTTTCATGACCAGATATGAAGGTAGAAATGGAAGAAGAAAGCTTGTCGTTCTTGAAGGTGATAAATTAACACCTCAAGAACAACGTTCTCTTTAATAAAATAAATGAAAGGGGGAAAGGGGGTTAGATGATATAATATTCCATTAGAATAATAAAATTAAATTAAATTTATAATAATATAGTTACAACACAATTTGGATGAAGATGGGTGGGCAGGGATCATGAAATGATGTTGAACATGAATGCCAGTTAAAGGAGAAGAGGGAGGGAAATTACCTCTAGAATCATCCTCTTGAGAACCTCCTTAAGGGCCTAATCATGGTATTTTTATGAGACCAGAAGTTATTGGATGTGGGGGAGGGTCTAGGGATGGTGTTTGGATAGAGTTTAGAGAAGGCTTGGAGCTATAGATGTGTGAGGAAATGAGGGTGTGAAGGGTGGATCATATAGTGGAGGGGATAGGGGCTTCCTTAATATAAAATTCATTAGTTTATTATTTCCCCTCCAGACAAGGAATAGTGAGTCTTGAATGACCAAGAATAGTAATTTTATAATTTAATCTAGAACCAAGTGGGATTACATCATCAGAACATCACAGATGACCATATAATTAGATTATATAGCTTATTTTGTAAATTGCGGTATTTCATTATTCATAAAAAATTCAAGTATCTCAGAAAAATCACAAAACATTACCCCAACCATTTTTCGATGTGAATAATAAAAAAATGAAATACATTTTTCATAAATAATTTTATAAATATTGTTAATTAAATATTTCATTAAAATCATAATTTACTTAAAAAACTGTTTTTAAAAATAAAACTGATTTTATAGTGCGTTCAAAAATTACGTAGGGTATTATAATGTTGTCTAAAATCAATACTAAATTGATTAAATAATTTAGGAATACATTTTTGGGAAATAATGTTTCTGTTAAATTAATAAATTAATTATAATTAATTTTATATTACTTACAAAATATCAAAACGTTTACTAAGGTCAAATTGTCATATTCTAAGAAGTCTCAATTTTATTTTATTATCCATAGATAATGTTACTCTTATGTTGTATTATTTAATATTAGTAAGGGTCATATTACTATTCATAAGGGTATTTTACCATTCCTAAGGGTATGTTACTATTCACCAAAAATTATTTTTGTTTCATGAGACTCCAAAAATCATCTTGAACACAACCATGTATGTCAGATTTTTAAAATTCCAAACACAGAAGTGACAAATATATATTTAAAGGTCACTTATAACTATTTAGTCCATTATATTGTGTTTTCATGTTATTTTATTAAATAAATATAATAAGGGAATTCCCATTGAAAAACTTTGGGTCGTTATAGTGCATGGTCTAGGAAAATGTTTAGTATCATTTTTCTATGACGGTTCTAGTGATATTCCCTTACATTACATTATATGACCAAAGAATAATATGATCTGAAGACAAAATTCTCACTTATTGAATTTATCATAAATCATATCCTTACTTTGGATATTCATCATAATTAAAAAATAATACAC
Organism: Viscum album; assembly: GCA_963277665.1. Taxonomy (NCBI): domain Eukaryota; kingdom Viridiplantae; phylum Streptophyta; class Magnoliopsida; order Santalales; family Viscaceae; genus Viscum; species Viscum album. The sequence continues at coordinate 791,888,923 of OY728126.1, read as the reverse complement.
ATAAAATTCCATTCTCATTTAACAAATATGAATATCATCTATTAAGACCACCTCAAACTGATTAGGTGAATATCTGATTACCTAATTCATTAAATCCATTAGGATGAAAGGGTAAATAGTACGTAAAAAAGGAATCACTCTAAATTTTTACAGAAAATAATATTTATGGAATGTTTTTTAGGTATATCCTAATTCTTGAATCTGAATTGATGACACCGATAATGATGATCGATCATGGAAAATTATTTAGTGTTGTAATGTTTACTAAACAAGTCATCAGTACTAGGTAGAGGAATGTATTTATTGATATATATTTTGTTATTTTATTGATATTTAATATATTGTCACATTGATATATTTTTCATCTAAACAAATATAATATTTTCCCCCAAGGTGATTTACTTTTCTACATGAATCCATTTTTAGGATTATCCTTGAGTTTCTTCTTCAATTATTAAAACTAAATTAGGGACATTCAGTAAAGAGACATTTAAATATAGTATCAAACCATAATGAACCAATAATGATGTAATAAAATACTATAAATGGTATATTAGGAAAAATATATTTTTTCCTTTAAAATAATATAATTCTAGGTATATTTTATGTTTTTATGATGCTATAGGGAATCCTCCAAGACATATAAAGTATTTTTTGATTTTAAAAACATTTTATTGAATGTGTGAGAAAAAAACATATATGAAAGGGAAAAATGTTAATATCATAGGACTTTTGCCTTTTAAAATATGGTATACCACCACCATTTTCATGAAACAATGGGAAAACCCTGTGTTGGTTTGTGATTTTGAATATTTTAGAGTGTAGGGTCCAAAACCAAAATAATAAATAACTTCCTCAACATTCTTATATAAACACACCAAATATCCCATTTCACTTCACTAAAACCATTTATCACTCTACCAATTTCATTCCCATACTCAGTAGAGTCCTCCCAAGGTGACCCCAATATCCCTAGAAGCATCTCCTAAGCCTTTGGGATTATAGACATCCAAGTAAGGGATCATCCACCCTCTTCTTTTGTCAAGAATTATTTTCATGTTATGTATTTTAATGTGTTTTACTACTATGATGGGATATTTTATTATATATCATCCTTAGAATTTTATTTATAAAACATTATATACGATTTCACTATCATTTATCCCACTTATTAAACCTTCTGTACTATGATTACTGTGCCAAAGTTTCGAAAGGGATTCATCTCACCCCCTTTGAATTCAAGCACCTTCATTGAGAGTAGTTCATTTACATTCAATTTATTATATTGAAATTTATTTATAATAATTAACATAAAGTCAAATGTATTTTATTTCAATTATGGATCATTTATCATCCCCCATTTGGACCCTTACCTAAGCCATTGCTATGCCGAAATTCCGTAAGAGATTATTTCATTTCTCGCTTTTTATCCATGATTCCTTAGGTTGTTATAACCTTTTATTTTGAATTAAAAATATTGGGGTATTATCTTGAACCTCCCGTAGAAAACCCTTATTATTTTTTAATTATTAGAGACCCCTTTCTCTCTCATTAATTCCATATTTCTACGCACATTACCATGATGATATTCCATAAGGTATTTCTAGCTTTTTATTTTCGATAATTCATATATTCTATATTATGCATCTAAATTCCATTTCATATGTTGGGGTATTATGTTACATGATCCCCTTATTGTATATTTCATGTATAAATTATAAGAGATCATTTTTACTCTCATAAATCAAATTTATGAATTTCTATATGATGTAATCATGCTACCGAAATTTCACCGCGATCTTATAAGCCAAAATAATCATATAGTGAAATACATACACATTTATCTCTAAAGGATATTATCCTTTATGAACATATACTTATTTAATGGTAAATACATGTACGTATTCCAAATTCATTTATAATTTAAAAAATGATTATTTTGAAAGAATCTATGTTATAGGATATATGTGGCACACATAAACGTGAGATTAAAATGTTCACAAAGGGTGCACCCTGATAGCGCTCCTATGCTTTGGGTGATGTTTAGTATCATGATGCTTCATGTTAAATGAGGGTTTAAACATGATAATTTATGTTAAATGATGGTTAATAATGCTAATATATGTTCAATGATCCATGGATCATGATAATATCATGTTGTATGTTGTTTTCACATTTCCATGTTATGATAATCATGCTATCTCAAGCCTTCATGTTCATGTTAATCATATACTCCATTGATATTAATATTTACTAACATGTATTTTATTATTCAGGTTATGCCTTTTTTAGTCCCTTACTGGGCCTTATAGCTCACCCTTTCTTATGTACATCCTCAGCTAATCCCATGTAGTGTTAAATACGAAGGAATGAGTTAGTCATGTCAAATAATATTGAAATAATGATATTGTATTCAAGGTTTAAAGTTTTTATGTAATGTTCATAATTTACTAAGACACTAGACCTCCTGATCCTAAGAGTTTTATTATGTGAAATCATATGTAATGAAACTTCATAATATGTGTAATAAAGGATGGGGTTGTTATAGTTGGTATTAGAGGACAGTTTTAGTTATTTTTGGGAATAGGATTAGAAAAATCTAGTGAAAGACTTATGGATAAGACTAAGTATAAGAAAATAATCCATAAATTTTGGTGAGCATAATTTAATTTTTTTATCATGAAAGTAAATCCCTATCTGGATACGAACAAGTTGAGGTTTCTCTAGCACAAATGTATCTAGGTGTAAAACCCAGAAACACAACTTTGAGCTAGACTCAAATGGGAAATGGTGCATGAAAACAGGCTTTGATGCACTCTTGGATAGACACTCCAGGGTGACATGATTTGGTAAATTAATAACCATAGTAATATCCATTATTTAGGAAATAAAAAATCCCCCTAAGAGTACATGTCAGGAAATGGATAATGGATAACTTAGATTGAAGCCTAAAAATTCATAAGTTGTGGAAATAAATGTAGTTTATAAGTGATCCCTTTTTTTCATTGGATTACCCACTATGTGATTAATAGTTTCAAATATATAACCTTAATTTTATTTTTATTCTATCTAATGGCCTGTAATGGGAGGAATCAGGCTACCAACTAATGCGAAGGGAAATGTGATGAATTTCCCAATGAGATATATAATAAAATGTGATCTCAAGTAGGACATATCATGATTATACCAATCGAATTATCAAAAGTCATGATTGAAAATTGGTAATTTTTCAGAATGCCAATGGAAATCAAGGAATAGTATGATGACATTTCATGAAGGGCCATCTTATAAGGGGGAAAGGGGAAGGAAGACAAAATTTCCACCAAACAACAAGTGTGGAATGAGGTACCATGATAAATGTCACAAGGGGACTAGGATATGTTTTATGTATGGAATGGAAGGGCATAATGTATCTAATTTCCTTGAAATTGTGGAAAATGTGATGGACGGAAACAATGTTCCACACAATACATCTTACGCAGTTATATGTAATAAATGTGGAGAATCATGGAAATATCCAAGACAATTATCTATTAAGAGGCCTAAAAGGCATGATTGGAATCCACAATCTCCATGATCAATGGAGCATGAAAATTCCGATGCTATGATGGATAATGACGAATTAATTACATGTAACCACTACATCAAAGTAGTGTATTTCATAATGTATTTCTACTTTTTTAGAATTAGTATATCTTTTATGTTTTTTATGAACATTGAGTCCCCACCATAAATGATATTAAATCGTTAAATAAAACATATGTAGGTGTTTTATCACATGATGATGGTTTTGAGAATATTATTCATGAAAATACTATAAGTATCTATTTGAGGGAATACAAGGAAAAATGAAAACCCCATTTTCTATGCCTCAAGGAAGTTAAAAATTCATGAGCAAAACTCTCCCACATAGTATCTAGAGTTGGTAGCTATGCGATTTGTGTTGAAAATATGGAAGTATTATATCTTTGGGGAAATGTGTGAAATATATACGTATCAAAAAAGTCTCAAATATATTTTCAAATAAAAATATATGAACATTCTTCAAATAATATGTTTATATATCATCAAGGATTATGACTTCTCCATCCATTACCAATGTAGGAAAGCGAACAAGTTGGCAGATGCTCTAGGTAGAAAAGATCCAGTTATTCCATCATTGATGTGAATTGAAAAGGATCCAATGTTCTTAGATTAGATGAATAATGACATGTGAATAATAAAGAAGGGAATTCAATAAATCCTTTCACAAATTAATGCTTAACCATCTCTTTTGGAAAGGTTAATGGGTTCTCAAAACGTTGATGTGAGAATTCAGTGGATTGTGGAAACCATACGAAAAGGAAAATCCTTGGTGGTCAATGTTAATGAATGAGGAATTGTTAGATTTTGGTCAAGACTATGTATTCCATAAAATGTATAGCTAAACAATGAATCATTTGGCTGATGAACATAGCTTAAATTTCTGCATTCACCCAAGAAAGAAAAATATGTATCGGGATATTTGTATAATGACCCATACTTTACGTACATTGTTATTACTTCAAAATTGAAGCATACTTATTACAACATATAACAAACCCATGAAAGGACCCTATAGGTATAGTGTCTTTAGAAACTGGGAACATAAACAACTGGTTCATAAAGCGTCTACACTGTCTCCCATTTATTTCATCATATCTATAGTCTCTTTTGGCATATCTTACTTAATAACCTTCTTCCTGACCTGGGGGACGGAAATATACAAAAGGGTGAGTTCAAATGCTCAGTAAGGGTAAACAAAATAAATATAAAACATATCATATTTATAAGAACATAACATTTTGAAAACCTTATCCTACAAAAGAGATCATAACATTGGATAAATCATAGAAGTGAAATGTAATCCCAATAATCATTACCTAAAACATGAAGCTTTGTGGCATACACACATAATCATAGAGAATAATTTCTTATTAGTCAAGACTCATTGCCAAGACTATCATAGTGGACAAAGTCCATTTCTGAACCGAGTTCACTCCTCGTTTCAGTCCTATTTCACTGAACCAGTTTAACCTGCCGTTCAGCCATGTCTATCTCATGAGATATAAAATCTTTACCCAATGAATTGGAGGGAGATATAGGTCTCACCCATCTCATAATGACACCATTCTTATGTGTGTCACAAAATCATAAACCATACATCATAGCATAACCCATGTAATAAAAATGGGATTCTTAAACATCGTGACATCATAAAACCATTCATATAAGATAACAGAATTCATAAATGTAATTCCATCACAACATAATCAAATCAATGTAATAATAGGGATAGAAACAGAACCCTTAATTATCTTAGATGGAAAATAATTTTGATAAAATGCTTGAACTCCATTCTTGAAGAAAATATCCTTTCTTATTCAAAAACACTTTTCCATTCATAACTTGTCATACAATTCTAAACTAAAAGAAGTTGATTAAAAATAAACTTGAAAACTTGTAATGTAATCTTCTTGGAAATAATGTTTTAAAAATCCATTCATTCCGTATAAGTTAAAAAAACATTCTTCTCATACTTTTGTCAGAAAATTCAAAAAGTACCTCATATGAAAAATGACAAAAGTTTCCTTTCATATCTTTTACTAAAAACTCACCGAAAGGTAAAATTGGATTTAAACAATTGTAGATGGATGGAAATAACATTAAATATTGAGGAAACATGGATGTGGATGATAAAATACACCCCAGTAAATTCCCATGTATAAACAATCTCGGATAAAAATGAGATTGTGATATTTCCCTTACCTTAGGTCCGATTTGCTTCGTAAGTATCCGAACCTCCTGTATAATGATTTAAATAATGTTATTGACTTATTCCAGAATCATACATATTTTTATGATATCATATATGGTCATATCTTTAGCTTCTTATTAGTAATATTTCATTACTACTTGTTATTCGGGTGTTTATTACTTTTTGTTCTTATGTGCATTTTGTCGAATAAATTCTTATTTTTCTTTTTAGGTTATAGATACCTCATTTCAAGAATGGTATTAGTGTAATATATATCATATTCATTCAGTCAATTCATTTATATAATCATTATGCAATTAAGATCATGTATAACGAGTCGCATCACATCGTGGAGACGGTATTCCATACGTACGCACGAGCGATGATATCGTTCCAATGATCGTGGAATTGTATTGGAGTGTATATATACTATTTCAGAAACAATATAACTTTACAATAATCATATATAGTCATTATTTACACCATTATACCCATCCAAGTAATGTGGTGGTGGAAAATAGATTACACCACGGCGTGGAGACGATATTCCGTACGTACGCACGCGTGGTGATTTCATTTTCCGTAGGATGGATAGATGGTGAAATAGGGGTTTTTCATAATTATAATAACATATAATAATATGAGTGATACTGATGTTATTACATCATAATAAAACAACTAAAGAAGATGAAGTGGAAGAATAAATAAAGATGAAAGAATCGTTAATGAGCCTTACCAATTCTTTGAAGCACCTCTTTGAGACCTCCTCTTAGGGAACTAAAATTGGTCATTGAAGAAGACCAAGACCTCTAGGATGTTTCTAGGGAAGTTTAGAGGAGATATTTTTAGGGTTTGGACGAGCATGAAGGCTCAAAGTGGTGTGAGGAAGAGAGGGAGGAGGTGCCCTTTTATAAGGGAGGAGAGGGGCACCTTTGGAATAACTAAAAATATTATTTTATTATAAAGTCAAATTCGGTTTTTAATAGCTCCAAATTGATATATTTATAAGATAAGGTGGGTATAGGTCTAAATCCTCTCATCCAATATAATTTAGACAAGTTTAGGTTCCTATTTTAACCTTATCATTTAGATTTAACATTAAGATAAATAATTTTACTTTTACCGTGTCTTCTTGTGTTCTTACACTATAATGTTAATAAAAATACAATAACAAGTCAAACTAACCCCAAGTTGTTTATTATCAATATATATAACCTCATATAAGTCATTTGGAGGAACCTTAGATTTTTAGGAATAAAATAACAATTAATAATATAATATTTATTTTAAAAACTATTTTATGTCAATTTTGACACTATTTAGTAATTGATTTTTGTAAAAATCATAACAGAATGATTAGTTCTAAAAAAGTTAATTTAATAAATAATAACATGTCATATTAACCTAGAAAAATAGTGTTATTCATAAAAACTCTCAAATTAAATTTATTTGGGTTTTTATAACATCAATTATGTCAATATTTCATTAATAAGAAAATTACTGCATCATTGTTGTGTAATAAATAAATTAAATTATTTAATGTCTAAAAAATACAAATAAAATACCATTATGTATTAAATGTTTTAAAATTTCTAATGAATATTTATAGTCAAATTTATCTTATGTATAACCCCATATTAAAAATGAATTACTTATTAAACATTGATTTTAACTATTTTAACCCTTCTTTAAAGAAATTAATAATAAATGTCCTAATCTAATCCAAGTGGGCCTAAATGGTCATATTTTATTTCTAAGGTTGTTTTCGGTCGAATTATACTTATCCAATAGAATTAGGACATGTGTTATGATAATAATAATATCATTGTTACCCTTAACTACCCTATTTAATTTTAACCGTGGTAAAAAATGTAAAAAGGTACTATTCACCAAAAAAATATTTTCATCTCATTGAAACACATTTTACCTACTGATATCAACTGTGTCTCTTGGATTTTCGAAATTCCACTCATAGAAGCGGTAAAATTATATTTTATGAAAAATTCAGTTTTTTTAACTACCACTTAGTGGTTTCACTATTCAACAAAAATTGAAAGTTTTCAGAAAAATACCAAAAATAAGGCCTAATATATATTTGATATTATGAATTCAAAAATGATGTTTATTTTACCAAATTCAAAACATATTAGTTACATTAACTAATTTAAAAATTAATTACCGTCGTTAAGACAAAGAGCGTGTTTTTAAGAGATATTAACTACCAAAAGATTGACAATTGTTTATGTCTGGTTTAAATGTGAAATTTCATCCAATGAACAACACTGTATTAAATTCTAAACATATATTCTAAATATACTTTAAAACCACTCAAATTAAAAATTTAACACTATTAATTATTTCAATTAAAACGATGTTTTTAATTAAAATTTAATAATTTTCACTATTCATCAGAATATGAAAGTTATCCGAAAAGTACCAAAATTTCACCCTAAGCTAATTTCGATATTCCAAATCCAAAAATGAAGTCGATTTTGAAAAATAAAATTTACAAAATTTCAAAAAGTGGTTATTACTATTCATAACGGCTAGTTTTAATAATATTTTAATCGCATATCATTGTTTAGTGATACTCGGTATTGCGTACGACCCAATCTATCGAGGAAGGATGAGGTTGCGTGTAAAGAAAGCCAAACTAGTGTTGTGTGTAGTAAAAGATTCCTTTGATGAATTATATAACATAAAAACAAAATGTTTCTCATAAAAGTCTCGGGTGTTACATTCTACACCCCTTAAAATGAATTTCACCCTCAAAATTCGTCACTTTGTAACAAAAAGATGAGGATACCTCTCCCTAATCATATACTCAAGCTCCCATGTTGCTTCTTCTAATTTGTGGTCCTCCATAAAACTTTCACAAAGCGAGTGGTCTTGTTTCGTAGGACTTTTTCACTACGATTCAGAATCTCTATCGGTTGTTCTTCATAATAAAGATCTTGCTCCAACGGTACAACTTCTGAGATGAGTACATGTGAAGGATCAGGTATGTACTTTCTCAGGCAAGATACATGGAACACATCATGAAATTGAGATATATTTTGTGGAAGCGCCAATCGGTAAGCTACCTTTCCAACACGATCCAGTATTTCGAAAGGACCGATATATCTAGGGCTCAACTTCCCCTTCTTTCCAAATATCAGGACCCACTTCCAGGGAGATATTCGTAAGAACACTTTATCACCCAATTCAAACTCTAGGTCTTTTCTTCGGTTGTTGGAATAACTTTTTTGTCGACTCTAAGCTTCTCTTATGTGTTGTTGAATAGATTCGACCTTTTCTTCCATCTCATCAACAAGATCAGGTCCTAATAGCTTTCTTTCCTCAACTTCATCCCAGCAAGTTGGAGTCCTGCATTTCTTTCCATAGAGAGCTTCATAATGATCCATCTGAATACTAGAGTAAAAGCTATAATTATAAGAAAATTCCACCAAAGGTAGGTGTTGATCCCAACCACCTTTGAAATCTATAGAGCAGGCTCTCAACATATCTTCTAGAGTTTGAATTATTCTCTCAGACTGACCGTCTATCTAAGGATGATAAGTAGTGCTGAAACTCAACTCTATATCCATAGTATGCTGAAGAATTCGCCAGAACATCGAGGTAAATCTCGGATGTAACACCCCAAGCTTCTACGGTACGCTTCTCTTTGAATAATGTGATAGCGTGTGTTGTACGCAACACCGAGTTCTAACACACCATAACCAATCAAACTAGCCATTATGAATAGTAATACCTACTTTTTGAAATTATATATATTTTATATTTTAAAATGGACTTCATTTCTGGATTCGGAATATCGAATTCAGCCTATGGTGAAATTTTGGTACTTTTCGGATAACATTAATATTTTGATGAATAGTGAAAATTACTAAATTTTAATTAAAAACAACTTTTTTAATCAAAATAATTAATAGTGATAAATTATGAATTTTAGTGGTTTTAAAGTATATTTAGAATATATTTTTACCATTTAATATAATGTTGGTCATTGGACACAATTTTACAATTAAACCGAACACAAACAAGTGTCAATCTTTTGATAGTTATTATCTCTTAAAAACACGCTTTTTGTTTTGACAGTGGGAATTAATTTTAAATTAATTTCTACCAATTATGTGTTTTGAATTTAGAAAAATGGATTCCATATTTTGAATCAGTATGTCCAAATTTTGTAAATAGGTAACTTTTATTTTTAGACATTTTGAATAATTACTGTGGTAAATATTTTATTTACCATGGTTAAGGGTAAATCTGGTAAATAAGGGTTAAAAAATAATATTATAATAATACTAAATTACCCTAAATGTGTCCTAGCCTTATTGGTTCATACATTTTCTACCATAGGCATCTTTGGGTCGATTTTGGGACCCCATGGTGCCACTTGTAGGTGATAGGGACACTTTTTTTTAATTAAATTAAAATGAATACCAAAATGACACAAGAATATATCTTTTAGAAAAACAATTTTTTAAATTGGGTTATATATGTTGGATTATAGATTATAAATATTCACTAGAAAGATAAAAAGATTTACTACATAATGATATTTTATTTATATTTTTTAGACATTAAATAATTTAATTTATTTATGACACAATGATGATGAATTAATTACTATAATAGTGAAAAATTAAAATAATTGATATTATAAATACCCAAATAAATATAATATGAAACTTTTAATGAATTAAACGTATTCTATAGGATAATATTATATATTAGAATTTATTTAATTGACTTTGTTCGAAGTAATCAATCTTTTATTAGTTTCACAAAATTAAACTATTGAATAGTGTCAAAATTAACATAAAAGAGTTCTTAAAAAAATATTATATTATTAATTGATATTAAATTCCTAAAAATCTAAGGTTCGGCCAAGAGACTTATAACATGATAATTTCATCATTAATGGACGAATTGGTGGTCTCTTGGATGTATATAGTATGTTTATTAACCATATTATATAAAAATACAAAGAGACATTGTAAAAGTGAAACTAATTAACTTAGAGTTAATACTTAAAGATAAGGTTAATATAAGTACCCAAACCTGTCCAAATTCTATTGGTTGAGTTGTTTTAGACCTATACTCACCTTAACATTTAAATAATCAACTTCTGAGCCATTGGAAACCGAATATGAATTTATTATAAACAAATATCTCTAGCTTTTCCAAAGGTGCCCCTCACCCCTCTTATAAAAGGGCACTCCTCCTTATCATTTCTTCACACCTTCAAAGCATTTTGGTTTGGCCAAACTCTGTCCAAATAATCTCCCAACATCCCTAAATACAACCTAGAGGCCTTAGTTTGATCAGAAAGCCAACCTAAGGAGCCCTTTTGATCAAATCAAAAGGAAGAACCCGAAGAAGAGGTAATGATTTCACCACCGTTTTCCAAGTTCATTTCTTCATCCACTTCTTCTTACTTTGTTGTTACCATTATAAAATAATAAGTCCAGTATCATATATATACTGTTATTTTATTATAAATATGGTACAACCATATTTAGTATTCTATCCACCCTTTGAATAACATGTCACCATATGTGCGTACATACGGCTTACCGTCTCCACGTCGTGGTGTAATTGTTATTCAATATATTATTATTTGGATGGGTATAATAATGAATGTGTAACTCATGTAAATAATAAATATAACATGTTAATTATTCTGTATATAGGATATAACATCATTTATATATTATTTTAATATCAAAATAATGATATTGTCGCTCATGCGTACATACGGACTACCGTCTCCACGAACGCGATAAGATTCATTCTCCATCGTATCCATTCAAGTATAATTATCATTTGATGATTTAAAAATTATTTTTAAGGACTTGATATCATTCTGGATATCAATAATATACAACCTATCCATTACAAACATGGCTTACGTAACAAAACATATAAAAGAAAACAAGTAAGTTAACACCCGAAACAACGATAATACTAAGATATTATTATCAAATCAATATTAAAAGATCATATATGATATCATATTAATATATATGATTCTTGTATAATTTAATAACAATTACTTCACCATTATACAAGAGGTTAACCTACCCCAACCAAGGAAAATTACAAGGTACAGGTTATTTCACAATCTCTTCATTATCCGAGTTTGTTTATATGTAATAATCTACTGGGATCTCTTTATCATCAACATCCGTGTTTCTTCAAAATGTATTTCAAAACATTTTTATTATTTACAAGAATATGGGTTAAAGTAATTTATACCCTTGTTTGACTTTTTATAATAGGAATCTTTCCTTCATTTTCAAAACAAGGTCCTTTTTAACATTTTCGACAGAATTAAGGTAAGAATGTTTTTTTTAACTTATACGGCGAGTGCGGTTATTTTCTGCCGTTATAAAATCTTCAAAGTTTTCCTTACAATCTTATAAGAATATTTTCAAGAAAATGTTTTATTTTATATGGCTCTTAAATTATTTCAAAAATAGAAATAGATATTTCTCCAAAAATTGTTTTGATTTCATCTATGTCAACATCCTTTGATGGATTTTACGCTTATTTGAAGTTTATTTATTATGATACAAAACTTCTATATTGTATTGAAGGTTTTGTGATATGTTTGACTGTGGATGTGCTATTTTTATACCATTCATAGTTTATGGTGATATTATTGACATTTCGTATGCTATTTTTAAAACGAATGTTTATGTTATGTTTAAACCTTTTCGTATGGGAATGCATTGGACTTAATATGTGACGGGTGGAGTCCGCTATAGCTCCTCGATGCATCAGTAGGTCTCATGAGACAAACTAGTGTCTTGGAATAAGGCCTTATCAAAATCTTATTTGTAGTCTTGGCACGAGGCCTTGGCTATGTGGTTATGATAGTCTGCCATTATGCACTCCAACATTATGAAAGTGGTTATTGATATTTCATGTGATTATTCAATTAGTAGAGTATCCATGTGAACAAGTAAATGGAATTATTTCATTCTAATTTTTCCATACTATGTTGAAGTTCAAGTTTAAATGGCTTTTGTTTTAGTTATACGTATCCTTAAATGTTTATTATTATTTATGAAAGTTTCTGGTATATTGTTATCCTTACTGGGCATTTGAGCTCACCCCTTTTCTATGTTTTATTTTTCCCAGGAAGTGAAGAAGTAAATTATGAATGACCTGCAGGGATATTATGTGGGGATATGAGTGTGGTTTATTGAGACAATATGTTGTTGTAGTAGTTTTTCTTTTTATGATGTAATGTAAGACTTATGAATATATGTGGTGTTTCCAAGGCTACTAAACCAATCAGTCTTTCGAGATTTGATCTTTCTTGTGATCATGACAATGTTATGTTATAATGCACCGACTCTGGGTAACTGGGGTCGGGGCGTTACAGTTGGTATCAGATGAAGTTTAGTACAAACCTTGGAAGCTAGATTTAGATAAACTCTGATTAGAGCACGTAGACCTATGATGAACTTTGAGGATTGGTATAGAAGAACTTCCTAGAATTTTGGTATTGTAGAGATTTTGTGAGTTTTCGGAAAAATAAATCCCTGTCTGGATATGAGCAGGTAGAGGCGGCTCTGGCACAGATGTACCTAGGGGTAAAACCCGAAAACACCGCTTTGAGCTAGACTCGAACGGGAACTGGTGCACGACAACGGGCCTTGCTGCACTCTTGGTTACAACACTCCCAGGGGATATGCTTAGGATAACTCTCATTTTCTTTACAAATCATTATGAAGGGTTTATGAGTATATACTTCCTCAAAGAAAACATTTTTATGATTATGGATTATATCCATAAATAGTTCAATTTATGTTAAGTGTTTTATAAGTATGGGATTATGTATTTTTATTCATAAACTGATCTAGTTTATGCCATTGTTTAGAAATGGAGCCTAGTGGAAGAAATGGAAACTGTATCAATGCACACACTCCATGTAGGGATTGCCCTCCTGCTCATGATAATTATAGTGGAGCTGGTGATGCAACTGATGTTGATCAGCTAATCACCATACTGGGACAACTCACTCAGGTTATGAATAATAACCTTACTCGTATGGAGCATCCTGATCCACAACGTGGAGGATCAATGTTAGATCGATTCATGAGGCAACAACCACCAACGTTCAATGGGAGTAGAAATACCTTAGTAGCTGAGCAATGGATAAATTCCCTAGAGAAAATATTTCAGGCTTTGGGGAGCAGTGAAAGGGAAAAAGTTATCATGGGAGTTTACCGCCTCACTGGAGATGCTGATCAATGGTGGTCATTGATTCAAAACATGAAGGAAGATGATGAAGTACCAAATATGGAATGGAGGGAGTTCAAAGATATGTTTTTAGAAAAATACTTTCCTCGTGACCATCGAGCAGATATGGAAAGGCAATTTCTAAGTCTGAGACAGAAGGAGGATGAGAATGTCACAAAGTATGAGGCTAACTTTACAAGGATAGCAAGGTATGATGGTGATTATATACGTAACCCAAGAAGTAAGATTGATCGTTTCTTTGATGGGTTAAAACCATTTCTCCATCGAGCATTAGTCTCACAATCCTTTTCGTCATACGAAGACATTGTCTCATGTGCTATCAAGACCGAAAAGGAATTTTCTAAGTCTTATGACTTTAAAGAAAAGCAAGAGAAGAAGAGACCTGCTGATCAATCTGGGAATGGAAATAAGGGGAAGAAGGGAAATGTTGAATATCCATCTTGTGATAAATGCGGGAAGAAACATCCTGGTACTTGCTTGAAGGGAGTGGGAGTCTATTACAAGTGTGGTGAAAAAGGCCACCAAGCTCGTGATTGCAAGGGGAAGAAGGAAGCTACCAACGTTCAGTGCTACAATTGCAGGGAGATGGGGCATTATGCAAATGCATGTCCTAAGCGTCAGGAGAAATTACCTTAGAAAAGGCCAAGGGATCAAGTCCAGGCTTATGCTATCACTACTGCTGAGGTAGAAGCTCCGAAAGATGTGGTGGCAGGTAATTTAATGGTTTCCTCAAGTTTAGCAAATGCATTATTTGATTATGGATCATCGCATTGTTTCATATCTTCCCAGTTTTCTAAGAAAATTAGATATTTCCAATTTGATTTAATAGGGGAGTTGTCAGTTAAAACTCCTAAGGGAAGTATCATTGCAACAAAGTTTTGTGAATCAGTCCCCATTAGAGCACATAAATGTTCGTTATCTGCTGATCTCATCGTCATACCTATGATTGAGTTTGATATAATCCTCGGTATGGATTGGATTTCAGACTATGATGCGAAGATTTATTGTAAGAAGAAAGAGGTTACGATTCTTGATGATAATGATAAGGAACACCTTATCTTTAGAGCAGAATCGTCACCACCTAATTCTTATTTAGATCCACCCCCAGTAGCTCAACTTAATTCAATTATTGGGGAGGAAGAGAATGAATTAACTGTCGGTGAGGAAGGGAATGTTCAAATAGAGGATGTACCTATTTTGAAAGAATTTGTAGATGTATTTCCGGAAGATTTACCTGGACATCCTCCAGAACGGGAAGTTGAGTTTTCCATTGATTTGATTCCTGGATCAAGGCCTATATCGAAGACCCCTTATAGAATGGCCACTGTAGAATTAGTTGAACTAAAGAAACAACTATAGGAATTGAGTAATAAGGGATTTATTTGCCCTAGTGTTTCTCCATGGGGAGCCCCTGTTTGTTTTGTTAAAAAGAAAGATGGATCTATGAGGTTATGTATCGACTACAGGGAGATCAATGCTATAACGATAAAGAACAAGTATCCCCTACCTCGTATTGATGATTTATTTGACCAACTACATGTATCTCAATAATTTTCAAAGATTGACCTTCTATCTGGATACCATTAGGTGTGTGTGAAGAAGGAAGACATTCCGAAGACAGCATTTCGAACCAGGTACGGGCATTACGAGTTTACCATAATGCCGTTTGGATTGACTAATGCACCCTCTGTATTCATGGATCTGATGAATAGAGTTTTCAAGGAGTATCTTGATGAATTTGTGGTGGTATTTATTGATGATATCTTGGTATACTCTAAAACCTATGAAGATCATGAAAATCTCTTGCACATTATCTTCAAGACTCTGAGGAGGCATGAATTATATGGGAAGTTTAGAAAGTGTGAATTCTGGATTCAGGAGATTTCTTTTCTTGGCCATATTGTCTCTAAAGATGGAATCTCTGTTGATACTTCTAAAACCAAGGCAATCCAAGAATGGCCAGCACCTACGAGTATAACTGAGGTACAAAGTTTTATTGGTTTGGCAGGTCATTATCGACGTTTCGTCCAGAATTTTGCCTGATTGGCTAACCCATTAACGAAGCTCACACGTAAAGGGGTTAAATTTGTTTGGACAAAAGAGTGTGAAGAATGTTTCGAATAACTGAAGAGAAGATTAGTCAATTCTCCTATATTGACTCTACCATCGGGGAATGATGGGTTCGTTATTTATAGTGATGCATCAAAGAAAGGACTTGGTTGTGTCCTTATGCAGAATGATAGAGTTATTGCCTATGCATCACGACAGTTGAAAATTAATGAACAAAACTATCCTACTCATGATCTCGAGTTAGCAGCTCTGATCTTTGCTTTGAAGATATGGAGGCACCACCTGTATGGTGAAAAATGTGAGATTTATACTGATCACAAGAGTTTGAAGCATATCTTCCCACAAAAAGAACTCAACATGAGGCAAAGGATATGGCTTGAATTACTCAAGGATTATGATTGCACGATACACTACCACCCGGGGAAAGCAAACAAGGTGGCATATGCTTTGAGTAGAAAAGACCATGGAGTTTTGAACAATATGACAATTGAAAGGGATCCAATTTTCATGGATCTAGTGAAGATGGACATGGGAAAAACCAGGGAAGGTGAAACGTCAATGCTTTTTCAAATGGTTGCCAAACCATCTTTACTAGAAAGGATTAAGAGTTCTCAGACCAATGATGAAGAATTTCAAAAGAAGATTAAAGCTGTGAATGATGGGAGATTGAGAGTCTTTGTGTATGAAGATGGAATTTTGAAATTCGGGAAGAGACTTTGTGTTCCCGATTTACCAGATCTAAAAAGGGAATTTCTGGATGATGCACATAGTTCCAATTTCTCTACACACCCTGGGAGCACGAAAATGTATAGAGATTTGAAGGAACATTTTTGGTGGGACAACATGAAGAGGGAGATTGCTGATTTTGTGTCAAGATGTATGGTTTGTCAACAAGTGAAAGCTGGAAGGCAACAGCCTGGGGGAGTCATGCAACCTCTTCCCATACCAGAGTGGAAATGGGACAATATTACGATGGACTTTGTCATGGGTCTACCAAAGACTCCTAGAAAGAATGATGAAATATGGGTTATTGTTGATCGTCTTACCAAGTCAGCACATTTTCTTGCTATAAGAGAAGATCTACCCCTGGAACGTCTAGCAAGACTATATATTAATGAAGTTGTGAGACTTCATGGAGTACCCCTATCGATTGTTTCTGATCGTGATCCCTGTTTTACTTCATGATTCTGGAAAAGTCTTCAGAAATCCCTGGATACTGAACTTCATTTGAGCACTGCTTACCACCCTCAGACAGACGGACAATCAGAATGGACTATTCAGAACTTAGAAGACATGTTGAGATCTTGCTCACTTGACTTTCAGGGTATGTGGGATCAATATTTACCTCTATTAGAATTTTCCTATAACAATAGCTTCCATTCGAGTATTCAGATGGCACCATATGAAGCGTTATACGGAAAGAGATGTCGTACACCGACCTGTTGGGATGACGTTGGTGAAAGAAAACTTGTAGGCCCAGAACTGGTGGAGGAAACTGTCACGACCCGCCCTCGGGGCCCGTGTCGTGACTACCCCAAGCCCGCCTTCCATAGGCCAGGGGCTGGCGACTAGCACCAAGGCGTAAAATCACAGTAAAAAGGGAAGGCATTTCCTTAATAAAGTAAACAAGCACCTCAGAGTAACAAGCGGAAGTAAAGCAGTACACAAAACTAGAACAACTGTGCTGAAGTAAAGGGGCCGGAAATACAAGCCCAACTGTAAAGTAAAGTACAACTCGAAAGGGAAAACAGCAACTGAAAGTACAAGCGGCTCCTGGGACGTCCTCCTCGATTCCTACCTGAAGGGTAGATACAGATGGCTCAGCTCCTGGATCGTCCACCACGGATCCTACCTGAAGGGTAGGTACAGATAGCTCCACAACTCCTCGGGTCCAACTGTCCGCTCCGAGCACGTCCCGCTCAGTGGTCCTCCTCCGGGTACCGACCTACTCCGTAAGCCTCAACCGCAGTCAGCGCTGTCCGTCGTCTACAACCAACACAACGAAGTGCGGGCATAGCCCGTGCAGGGGTGAGTATAAGATACTCAGTAGAGACCCCGATACCCTCGAAGGTCTCCCGAAATCCACAAAGGATAAACCACATGAAGAAAACAATCACGAAGTAACATCCAGTATTGATTAGGTATATGCCCATACATATACCTATGTCACCAATTTCCGTTCGGCTCCAACACCGAGCCCAAGAACAACCCAATCCACAAGAAGAGTAAACAGTAAATCCACACAGGATAACAGTACAAGTTCACACAGTTTATAACAAGTTTATGAAATCAACGGATAACTATTACCCAGATATATGCCCATACATATACCTAAGTTATCAAGCGACCCATCTCAATCATGAGGAAACACAAAGATCATTGACTCAGCTCAAACCAGGATTTTTATTATCAAAACCGTAACTACTGAAGAGCTCCGTCTTTAGAGTGTACAGTGGTCCTGTCACGACTCCGAGGTACTGCTCACTAACCTAAGACTACTGAGGTACTCCTCCTGTCGAGTACTGCGGGTTTGCGGCCAACTACCGGGCGCTCCGTCCGCTGAAAGTCTGTCGCCAAATACCGGGCGCTCACCAAAATAGCCTACTGAGGTACTTCTCTGACGAGTACCGCGGGTTTGCTGCCAACTACCAGGCGCTCCGTCCGCCGTGGGTCTGCTGCCAACTACTGGGCGCTCCGTCCACTGGGCTAGTCGACTCATCCAAGTCGAGTCGGTCAAGCAGTCATCAGGTCTCAGTCGGCTACACGGTCTCCGTACTCCGCACGCACGTCTCCACCGTCGCGGGTCTGTCGCTACAACCAAGCACACACACTCCGTAGAGTATCGCGGGTCCGCCGCTACAAGCAAGCGCTCCACCGCCAAGGGTCTGCTGCTGCATCCAAGCGCACCACCACTGTCAAGTACCACGGGTCCGCCGCTACACCCAAGCGCTCCCCCGCCCGCTCGTCTCCGGGAGGGTCCACTCCACGAGCTACTGGTCGATACTCCAAGTATCTCAAAGTCCAACGAAGAAGTGCCACATACGTCCGCTTCGTCAAAGGAGTCTCAACGCAACAGACGGCGCGTCAATCGGACGCCCGGTCTGTGAGTTATTAGCCTTTTCGTCCCGAGGGCCCGGTTGGTTTCGAGAGCGAACCAAACCCGGCCATATCTCAACTGTATCCAAAACTCGGGTGGAGTATGTCAAAAGTTCCGTCCCACTTAGAGGATTCCATCAAAGTTGACGGCACGTCAATCGGACGTCCGAAACTCAAGATATGAGCGTTTCCGCTCCGAGGCCCGGTTGGTTTCGTGAACGAACCAACCCGGCCGTACTCCACCTGCGTCCAAACCTCGGGCGGAGTATACCAAAATATCTGTCTCACTAAGAGGAACTTATCAGAACTGACGGCACGCCGTTCGGACGTCCGTAGCTCAAGATATGAGCATTTCCGCTCCGAGGGCCCGGTTGGTTTCGTGAATGAACCAACCCGGCCGAACTCAAAGTAATCCGAAACCTTGAGTGCGATATACCGAAACGACCGTCTCGATCCAAGGATCGCGTTTCCGCAGACGGTTCGTCAATCGGAGGTCCGAGGCTCAAGATATGGCCAAAAGACCAGAACTGGTTCGAAACGGGGGGGGGGGGTCCGGGTCCGGGCCGACCCGGCCCGACCCCCCCCCCTAGGGCGGCGCGGCGGCCGCGGCGGCCTGGCGCCGCGAGGAGGCTGCGCGGGGGGAATCTAATTCCCCCGCTAACTGAAAGGCGGCGCGGCCTTTGTGCCGCGCCATTTGCAAAAAAAAAAACGGCCCCCGCACGTGGGGGCCGGCTGGAAACAAAACCGGGGGGCTGCCGCCCCCCTCCCTTCCTAAAACCGCCCCCCTCATAAAGAGGGGGGTTTTGAGTGATGGCCGGGGGATTAATTCCCCCGGTTTAATGCCTTCCGGCCGGCCAGCTGGCCGGCCGGTTTTCTCCAACGGGACCGGAAATTCCGGTCCCCCCTTCGGCTTCCAACACCGGCGGCCCGGCCTCCGGTCTTCTCTTCCGCCGCGGCCCGGAACCGGCCGCGGTTTTCGTCATCCGGCGCGGTGCGACGGCACCGCGCCCCTCCGCCGCATCTCGATTTCTTCAACGCGGCGCGACGGCGTCGCGTTCTTGAAGATTCTTCCTCGGCGTGGCGCGACGGCGCCACGTAAAATAATTGCACGTTTATCCGTGTGGTGTGACGGCACCACGCCACTTTGCTTCCACCCGCAAGAATAAACAAGAACGATGGAGGGGGGTTCGGCCGTGTTCGTGCGGTCCGGCCCCCTCACGTTAAAATAATAACGCAACTTTAAAATAATATATTCAAAAGCCTCACGTAGACATGCGATCCACGAGCAAGAATAGAATAAATTAACAATAAATCAACAACCCCTACCTTGGTATAAGGTTCGAAGATTGTCAACGTTCCGCGGAAGACGACGTCGCGGAGGTCGGGCGTCGCGGTAGCCGTTCGTCAAATCCGATGACGAAGAGGTGCGTCCGATGTGATTCGTCGTTGGCGAAACCTCATACGCCGACGAAGGTTGTCCGAGGAAGAAGCGGTGTTCTCTATCGTTGACACGGAAGACGAAGAAGAGCGGAGCGGCGTTCTTCTTCGGAACTTGAGCGTTCTTCGTCACGTCTTGAGGAAAGTCAAATAAAAAGAAAACAACGAACTCAAGAACCCCTACCTCGATAGTCGCATGTTGACGTAGTCGTGGAATATCGGTGTCAATTCCTTTGACGTCCGAGGAAGAGTCGTTGTCGATGGCGTTCGTCGCGGAAAACCGTCGCGGAAGAGATGGCGCGGAAGAAGTACGTCGCGTCGTGGATACGGCGTCGCGGATGGTCCGTGTTCTTCGGCGGAGAAGTTCTTCGTTGAAGAACGGCGTTCTTCGCATTCTTCGTTGAAGTTGAGAGTTCTTCGTGATCTTCGTCAGAGATGAAGAAGAAGAAGAAAAATACTCTCCACCTCTCAAGAAGACAAACATTTAACCCAAAATAAAATAAGACAACATCTTATTTTATTATCACATAACACACTAGAATTTCAAATGTTTGAAATTCAAAAGAATTAACTCCCAAAATTAAATAAGTAACTCAAGTCATTTAATTAGGGGTTAAGCAAGTTGGGAGAATATGAAAGGTTTAGGGGTTCGTGTGGGCCCCACCACACTTAATCCTCCCAAGGGAGGTTAAGTGGGTGTGGGTCCCACTTCCAACCCCCTTTGGTAGGTTTTATCAAGTTATAATAAAATTTGTTCTTCACAAATTTTATTTAACTCAAACTAAAAACCCCAAAATTAACTTTCAACCCGCAACAAACGCAACTCCCGAAAAGGTCTCTTTAAGCGAATATCGGCGCTGCGAGTTCATCGGTGCCCTCGGATTTCAATTCCGAGCACCGGATCAAAAGTTAGGAATTTCCGCTCGTTCGTTCACTGAACGTACCCGAGCCAAACTTCGGAAATTAATTCCGGGCACTCCGGGCGTCGAAATCAGGTGCCGTCTGAAACTGCGCTCTTGTAAAATTCCAAAGAAAATTAACAAAAAAATTTCCTTGAAATTTCCAGGTCTTTACAGAAACGGTGGAAAAGGTGAAGGTAATCCAAAATCACATCAAAGCAGCTCAAACTAGGCAGAAGAGCTATGCCGATAATCGAAGGAAGGATTTGGAATTTCAAGTCGGTGATCATGTTTTCCTTAAGGTATCTCCATGGAAGGGAGTCATACATTTTGTAAAGAAAGGTAAATTGAGTCCCAGGTACATCGGACCTTTAGAAATTCTAGAACGAATTGGGGTTGTAGCTTACCGATTGGCAATGCCGCCATGTCTCTCCAATGTTCACGATGTGTTCCACGTATCTCTGTTGAGGAAATACATGCATGACCCAACGCATGTACTCACCTATGAGGAATTATAACTGGAACCCGATCTTTCCTATTGTGAAGAGCCCGCCAGGATTCTTGATACGAGAGAACAAGTACTGAGAAACCGGACGACGCGTCTGGTAAATGTTTTGTGGAGAAACCATATGATGGAAGAGGCAATGTGGGAACCCGAGGAACTTATGTTGAAGAGCCACCCGAGTATTTTAATGTGATAAGTATTCTAGAAATTTTGAGGACGAAATTATTTGAAGGAGGGGAAAATGTAACACCCCAGGCTTCTACGGTATACTTCTCTTTGAATAATGTGATAGCGTGTGTTATACGCAACACCGAGTTCTAACACACCATAACCAATCAAACTAGCCATTATGAATAGTAATACCTACTTTTTGAAATTATATATATTTTATATTTTAAAATGGACTTCATTTCTGGATTCGTAATATCGAATTTAGCCTAAGGTGAAATTTTGGTACTTTTCGGATAACATTAATATTTTGATGAATAGTGAAAATTACTATATTTTAATTAAAAACAACTTTTTTAATCAAAATAATTAATATTGATAAATTATGAATTTGAGTGGTTTTAAAGTATATTTTGAATATAGTTTTACCATTTAATATAATGTTGGTCATTGGACACAATATTACAATTAAACCGAACATAAACAAGTGTCAATCTTTTGATAGTTATTATCTCTTAAAAACACGCTTTTTGTTTTGACAGTGGGAATTAATTTTAAATTAATTTATACCACTTATGTGTTTTGAATTTAGAAAAATGGATTCCATATTTGGAATCAGTATGTCCAAATTGTGTAAATAGGTAACTTTTATTTTTAGACATTTTGAATAATTAATGTGGTAAATATTTTATTTACCATGGTTAAGGGTAAATCTGGTAAATAAGGGTTAAAAAATAATATTATAATAATACTAAATTACCCTAAAACGTGTCCTAGCCTTATTTGTCGATACATGTTCGACCATAAGCATCTTTGGGTCGATTTTGGGACCCCATGGTTGCCACTTGTAGGTGATAGGGACACTTTTTTTTAATTAAGTTAAAATGAATACAAAAATGACAGAAGCATATATCTTTTAGAAAAAAATTTTTTTAAATAGGGTTATATATGTTGGATTTTAGATTACAAATATTCATTATAAAGATAAAAAGATTTCTTACATAATGATATTTTATTTATATTTTTTAGACATTAAATATTTTAATTTATTTATGACACAATGATGAAGAATTAATTACTATAATAGTGAAAAATTAAAATAATTGATATTATAAATACCCAAATAAATATAATATGAAACTTTTAATTAATTAAACTAATTTTATAGGATAATATGATATATTGAAATTGATTTAATTGACTTTGTTAGAATTAATCAATCTTTTATGAGTTTCACAAAATTAAACTATTGAATAGTGTCAAAATTGACATAAAAGAGTTCTTAAAAAATATATTATATTATTAATTGATATTAAATTCCTAAATATCTAAGGTTCGGCCAAGATACTTATAACATGATAAGTTCATCATTAATGGACCAATTGGTGGTCTCTTGGATGTATATAGTATGTTTATTAACCATATTATATAAAAATACAAAGAGACATTGTAAAAGTGAAACTAATTAACTTAGAGTTAATACTTAAGGATAAGGTTAATATAAGTACCCAAACCTGTCTAAATTCTATTGGTTGAGTTGTTTTAGACCTATCCCCACCTTAAAATTTAAATAATCAACTTTGGATCCATTGGAAAACGAATATGAATTTATTATAAACTAATATCTCTAGCTTTTCCAAAGGTTCCCCTCACCCCTCTTATAAAAGGGCACTCCTCCTTCTCATTTATTCACACCTTCAAAGCCTTTTGGTTCGGCCAACCTCTGCCCAAATACTCCCCCAACATCCCTAAATACAACCTAGAGGCCTTAGTTCGATCCGAAAGACAACCTAAGGAGCCCTTTTGATCAAATCAAAAGGAAGAACCCGAAGAAGAGGTAATGATATCACCACCGTTTTCCAAGTTCCTTTCTTCTTCCACTTCTTCTTCCTTTGTTGTTACCATTCTAAAATAATAACTCCAGTATCATATATATACTGTGATGTTATTATAAATATGGTATAACCCTATTTAGTATTCTATCCACCCTTTGAATAACATGTCACCATACGTGCGTACGTACGGCTTACCGTCTCCATGTCGTGGTGTAATTGTTATTCAATATATTATTATTTGGATGGGTATAATAATGAATGTGTAACTCATGTAAATAATAAATATAACATGTTAATTATTCTGTATATATGATATACCATCCATTTATATATTATTTTAATATCAAAAGAATGATATTGTCGCTTGTGCGTACGTACGGACAACTGTCTCCACGAACGCGATAAGATTCATTCTCCATCGTATCCATTCAAGTATAATTATCATTTGATGATTTAAAAATGATGTTTAAGGACTTGATATCATTCTGGATATGAATAATATACATCCTATCCATTACAAACATGGCTTACATAACAAAACATATAAAATAAAACAAGTAAGTTAACACCCAAAACAACGATAATACTAAGATATTATTATCAAATCAATATTAAAAGATCATATATGATATCATATTAATATATATGATTCTTGTATAATTTAATAACAATTATTTCACCATTATACTGGAGGTTAACCTACCCCAACCAAGGAAAAGTACAAGGTAAGGGTTATTTCACAATCTCTTCATTATCCGAGGTTGTTTATATGTAATAATCTACTGGGATCTCTTTATCATCCACATCCATGTTTCTTCAAAATGTATTTCAAAACATTTTTATTATTTACAAGAATATGGGTTAAAGTCATTTATACACTTGTTTGACTTTTTATAAGAGGAATCTTTCTGTCATTTTCAAAACAAGTTCCTTTTTAACCTTTTCGACAGAATTAAGGTAAGAATGTTTTTTTAACTTATACGGCGAGTGCGGTAATTTTCTGCCATTATAAAATCTTCAAAGTTTTCCTTACAAGCTTATCAGAATATTTTCAAGAAAATGTTTTATTTTATACGGCTCTTAAATGATTTCAAAAATAGAAAGATATATTTCTCCAAAAAGTGTTTTGATTTCATCTATGTCAACATCCTTTGATGGATTTTACGCTTATTTGAAGTTGATTTATTATGATACAAAACTTCTATATTGTATTTAAGGTATTGTGATATGTTTGACTATGGATGTGCTATTTTTATACCATTCATAGTTTATGGTGAAATTATTGACATTTCGTATTCTATTTTTAATACGAATGTTTATGTTATGTTTAAACCTTTTCATATGGGAATGCATTGGACTTAATATGTAACGGGTGGAGCCCGCTATAGCTCCTCGATGCATCAGTAGGTCTAATGAGACAAACTAGTGTCTTGGTACAAGGCCTTGGCAAAATCTTATTTGTAGTCTTGGCACGAGGCCTTGGCTATGTGGTTATGATAGTCTGGCATTATGCATTCCATCATTATGAAAGTGGTTATTGATATTGCATGTGATTATTCGATTAGTAGAGTATCCATGTGAACAAGTAAATGGAATTATTTAATTTTACTTTTCCCATAATATGTTGATGTTCAAGTTTAAAAGGCTTTTGTTTTAGTTATACATAGCCTTAAATGTTTATTCTTATTTATGAATGTTTCTGGTATATTGTTATCCTTACTGGGAATTTGAGCTCAACCCTGTTCTATGTTTTATTTTTCCCAGGAAGTGAAGAAGTAAATTATTAATGAACTGCAGGGATATTATGTGGGGATATGAGTGTGGTTTATGGAGACAATATATTGTTGTAGTAGTTTTTCATTTTATGAGGTAATGTAATACTTATGAATATATCTGGTGTTTCCAAGGCTACTAAACCAATCGGTCTTTCGAGATTTGATCTTTCTTGTGATCATGACAATGTTATGTAATAATGCACCGACTCAGGGTAACTAGGGTCGGGGCGTTACATCGGATCCCGATAAGATATACTAGAAAGTGGTACTCCATGAAATCTTGCCACTTCCTTTACATATATCCTGGAAAACTGATCGAGAGAGAAATCCTCTCTAACAGAAATGAAGTGTGCAGATTTTGTAAGACAGTCAACTATGACCCAGATAGAATTATTGCCTTTGTATGTTTTAGGAAGTCCTGTGACAATGTTAATAGTGATGTTTTCCCATTTCCATTCGGGTATGGGTAATGGTTGTAACATCCCCTTAGACTTCTGTCTCTCCGCTTTAACTTGCTGACAAACCAAGCATCGAGAGACATATTCAGCAACATCTCTTTTCATGCCATCCCACCAGAAGTACTCTTTCAGGTCCCTATACATCTTTGTGCTTCCAGGATGAATAGAGAATGAAGAACTATGAGCCTCATCCAGCAGCTCCTTCTTTAATTCTGGGATGGGATGAACACAAACCCGATTCCTGAACATTATTATCCCATCACAATCAAGGTTGAATTCAGGAATATTTCTCAACTTCTTTTGTAACTCTACATATTCTTTATGTGCCTCTTTAATCTTCACATGTATAGATGGTTGAACATTCATTTGAGAAAGATACTATTTCCCCCCTTCCATTATAATTCCAAGATCCATCCTTTGTAAATCCATTAATACAGGATCTTTTGTGATCCTCATCATGGATAAGCTAGCATGGTCTTGTCGACTTAATGCATCTGCCACCTTGTTTGCTTCCCAGGGTGGTAAGGAATTGAGAAGTCGTAATCCTTAATCAGTTCCAACCATCTTCATTAGCGTATATTCAGATCCTTTTGTGTGAAAATATACTTTAAACTTTTATGATCAGTATAAATGTCACACCTTTCTCCATAAAGATAATTCCTCCAAACCATTAATGCAAAGATTACCGCAGCTAACTCCAAATCATGAGTTGGGTAATTTTGCTCATGGATTTTCAACTATCGTGAGGCATAAGCTATCACCATATCATTTTTCATAAGAAGACACCCCAATCCCTTCTTGGATGCATCACTATAGATCACAGACCTTTCTCCACTACAAGGCAGTGTGAGCACATGTGCACTAGATAACCTTCTTTTCAACTCCTTGAAATTATCTTCACATTCTTTCGTCCAAAGAAACATAACTCCTTTCCGAGTCAACCTGGTGAGTGGATTAGATAATCGTGAAAAATATTTCACAGAACGTCGGTAATATCCAGCCAAACCAAGAAAACTTCAGATCTCAGTTTCTGTTGGTGGTCTCGACCATCTTTCGATAACCTCTATTTTTGCTGGATCCACAGATATCCCCTCTTGTGAGATTATGTGACCCAAAAATGCAACTTTTTGAATCCAAAATTCACACTTGGTAAATTTGGCATAAAGCCTATCCTTTCTCAGGGTCTTCAATATAATTATCAAAAAGATCATCATGTTCTTCCTTGCTCTTTGAAAAGGCAAGAATATCTTCTATAAAGACTACCTCAAATTGATCAAGATAGTCTCTAAAGACTCTATTCATCAGATCCATGATAATATCTGGAGAATTAGTAAGACCAAATGGCATCACTATAAATTCATAGTGTCCATACCATGTACGAAAATATGTCTTTGATATATCCTCCCTTTTGAACCTTAATTGATGATACCCTGAACGAAGATCAATCTTGGAAAATAATTGAGCTCCACGTAGTTGGTCAAATATGTCAACAATGCGTGGGAGAGGATATTTGTTCTTGATAGTGATCTTGTTAGGTTCTCGATAATCAATACAGAGTCTCATTGATCCATCTTTCTTCTTAACAAATAGAACAGGTGATCCCCATGGTTACACACTAGGGCGTATGAATCCCTTATCAAGATTCTCTTGGAGTTGTTTCATCAATTCCTGTGACTCAATTGGGGCCATTATATAAGGTGTCTTTGAAATAAGCAAAGCACCCGGTACAAGTTCAATTGAAAACTCAACTTCACGATTTGGTGGAAGACCCATCATTTCATCCGGAAAGACATCATCAAACTCCAGTACAATGGGCATATTCTTAATTGTGATTTTCTCACCAACTATCTGAGATAAATAACCTTAATTCAGTGGAATCAAGCCCCATACGATGGAAGAAATTTCCACTGGAAGGTTATGTTCATCCTTACATCGATGGACGATCATAGATTGATCTGGAATATGAAACGTGAATTCCCTTCTTTGGAAATTGATATGAGATTCATATAAAGAAAGCCAATCCATGCCGATAATCACATCAAATTCCACTATAGGAAGGATCACAAGATTTTCAGCAAGCACTTTCCAACAAACTTCAATCGGGGAAGAATTATAATCTTTTGATGCGACTGTTGTGCCATTAGGTGTTGTCACAACTAACTCAACATCTAATTGTTGAGGTAATACGGCGATACTCTTAGAATATTTCTCAGAAATAAAAGAGTTGGTGGATCCAGAATCAAATAAAACATTTTCTACTTTAGAGTGGATGGTAAGTGTACCTTTCACCACATCATTATTGTACTCCACATCGCTGATAGAAATTTCATGTGACTTTCCTTTTTCTTTAGCTTTATGGTTTTGTTGATATCGATCATCATCAACAACCCATGGATAAGGGAATTTATTGGCATAATGCCCCATCTCCTTGCACTTGAAACATTGAAGTGTAGTAGGTTCATTCTGTGTGTCCCTTCCTTTGTTTGCATCATTAGACATCTTCATCCCATCATTGCGGCATTCAAATTCCCGATGACCTTCCTTTCCACATTTGAAACATTTACATGTCCCTTTAAGACAACTCCCTCCATGTTTCTTTCCACACATTGAGCATAAGGGAAAGATCATCTTCTTTTCAGTGTGATCTTTAGATTTTCCTTTGAATTCCATTTTCCTCTTCTTATCAAACCCATATGACTGATGGGTTACTCCAATCTCCATCTCGACTTTGAGAGAACATCTAACGATTTCCTCGTAGCTATTGACATACCTTATGGCTAACGCCCTTCGAAGACTTGGTTTTAAGCCACTAAAGAATCGATCGATCTTACTCTCAGGTTGGATAATAATACCAGAAGTGTACCTTGCAAGTCTTGTAAAATTTGCTTCATAGGTACTAACAGATTCATCATCCTTTTGCTTCAGTTAAAGAAACTCTTTCTCCATCTTTGTTCGGAGAATACGAGGGAAGTACTTATTGAAAAATAAGTTCTTGAACTCGTCCCATTCCATGGACTCAATTTCACCCCTTTACCTCGTATACTTAATAAGATTCCACAATTTATCAAAATCTCCTTCCAAACGATACACTGATAGGATGACTTTATCATGTTCAGAACATTGAAGAACATAAAATATATTTTCAGTAGTACTAATCCATTGTTCAGCAATTAATGGATCAATAGACCCACTGAATGAAGGTGGACGCTACCTCATGAAGGATTCAACATAATGTTGCTCCTTCCTTTGCTCGTTTTGAAGTCCTACATGATTCATAGCTTGAGAAAGTTGTGTGAGCATGGCTACAAGATTTTTCATTATAGCTCCCATAACGTTTGGTTGCTCAGGGGGACAATCATTACATTTCCCGTCGCATTCCGTATTAACACGGTTCCTTCGGGTTCCAGCAATTGACTAAAACCAAGAAGAATAGTGTGAGAAACACTAATTATAATAGGAAAATCACATAATCAATAATAAAATTTCACACTTACGGTCTTATCCTAGGTTATTCATTGTCATTTCTAAAACACTAAGATTGTGTTTTATGCTTAGAATTATCCTTAGGGTTCTTACTAAGGCTGTCACATCCTAGTTTCCAAAGGTTGACTATACCTTTCCTCTGATTCCAACTATAAGGACCCATAATTTAAATACATTATTATTACTTCAAAATTAATGCATACTTATTACAACATATAACAAAACCATGAAAGGACCGTATAGGTAAAGTGTCTTTAGAAACTGGGAACATAAACAACTGGTTCATAAAGCGTCTACACTGTCTCCCATTCATTTCATCATATCTATAGTCCCTCTTGGAATATCTTACTTAATAACCTTCTTCCTGACCTGGGGAAATAAAACATACAAAAGGGTGATCTCAAATTCTCAGTAAGGGTAAACAAAAGAAATATCAAACATATCATATTTATAAGAACATAACATTTTGAAAATCTTATCCTGCAAAAGAGATCATAACATGGGACAAATCATAGAAGTGAAATGTAATCCCAATAATCATAACATAAAACATGAATCTTTGTGGAATACACACATAATCATAGAGAATCAATTCTTATTAGTCAATACTCATTGCAATGACTATCTTAGTGGACAAAGTCCATTTCAGAACCGAGTTCACTCCTCGTTTCAGTCCTGTTTCACTGAACCGGTTTAACTTGCCGTTCCAGCCATGTCTATCTCATGAGATATAAAATCGTTACCCAATGTATTGGAAGGAGATATAGGTCCCACCCATCTCATAATGATACCATTCTTAAGTGTGCCACAAAATAATAAACAATACATCATAGTATAACCCATGTAATAAAAATGGGATTATTAAGCATCATGACATCATAAAACAATTCATATATGATAAAGGAATTCATAAAAATAATTCCATCACAACATAATTAAATCAATGAAATAATAGGGATAGAAACAGAACCCTTAATTATCTTATATGGAAAATAATTTTGATAAAACGCTTGAACTCCATTCTTGAGGAAAATATCATTTATTCTTCAAAAACGCTTTTCCTTGCATAACATGTCATACAATTCTAAACTAAAAGAAGTTGATTAAAAATAAACTTGAAAACTTGTAAAGGAAGCTTATTGGAAATAATGTTTTAAAAATACATTCATGCCGTATAAGTTAAAAAAACATTCTTCTCGTACTTTTTTCGAAAAAGTCAAAAAGTACATCATGCGAAAAACGACAAACGATTCCTTTCATTTCTTTTACTAAAAACTCAATGAAGGGTAAAATTAGATTTAAATTTTTTTTGAATGATGGAAATACCATTACATATTGAGGAATCATGGATGTGGATGATAAAATACACCCCAGTATATTCCAAAGTATAAACAATCTCGGATAAAAATGAGATTGTGATATTTCCCTTACCTTAGGTTCGATTTGCTTCGTAAGTGTCTGAACCTCCTGTATAATGATTCAAATAATGTTATTGACTTATTCCAGAATCATAATTCTTTTTATGATATCATATATGGTCATATTCTTAGCTTCTTATTAATAATATTTCATTACTACTTGTTATTCGGGTGTTTATTACTTTTTGTTCTTATGCGTGTTTTGTCGAATAAATTCTTATTTTTCTTTTTAGGTTATAGATACCTTATTTACAGAATGGTATTAGTGTAATATATATCATATTCATTCACTCAATTCATTTATATAATCATTATGCGATGAAGATAATTTATAACGAGTCGCATCACGTCGTGGAGACGGTATTCCGTACGTATGCACGAGCGATGATATCGTTCCAATGATCATGGAATTGTATTGGAGTGTATGTATACTAATTCAGAATCAATATCTATTTAAAATAATCATATATAGTCATTATTTACAGTATTATACCCATCCATGTAAAGTGGTGGTGGAAAATAGATTACACCACGGTGTGGAGACGGTATTCCGTACGTACGCACGCGTGGTGATTTCGTTTTCCGTAGGATGGATAGATGGTGAAATAGGGTTGTTTCATACTTATAATAACATATAAGTATATGAGTGATACTGATGTTATTACTTCATAATGAAACAACTAAAGAAGAATAAGTGGAAGAAAAAATATAGATGAAATAATCGGTAACGGGCATTACCTCTTCTTTGAAGCGCCTCTTTGAGACCTTCTCTTATGGCACTAAAATTTGTCTTTGAAGAATACCAGGACCTCTAGGATGTTTCTAGGGAAGTGGAGAGGAGATATTTTCAGGGTTTGGCCGATCTTGAAGGCTCAAAGTGGTGTGAGGAAGAGAGGGAGGAGGTGCCATTTTATAAGGGAGGAGAGGGGCACCTTTGGAATAACTAAAAATATTATTTTATTATAAAATCAAATTCGGTTTTTAATAGCTCCAAATTGATATATTTCGAAAATAAGATGGGTATAGGTTTAAATACTCTCATAAAATAGAATTTAGACAAGTTTAGGTTCCTATTTTAACCTTATCATTTAGATTTAACATTAAGTTAAATAATTTTACTTTTACCGTGTCTTCTTGTGTTCTTACACTATAAGTTTAATAAACTTACAATAACAAGCCAAACGAACCCCAAGTTGTTTATTATCAATATATATAACCTTATCTGTGTCATTTTGGAGAACCTTAAATTTTTAGGAATAAAATAACAATTAATAATATAATATTTGTTTTAAAAACGATTTTATGTCAATTTTGACACTATTTAGTAATTGATTTTTTTTGAAAATCATAACAGAATGATTAGTTCGAAAAAAGTTAATTTAATCAATACTAACATGTCATATTAACCTATAAAATTAGTGTAATTCATAAAAAGTCTCAAATTATATTTATTTGGGTATTTATAACATCAATTATGTCAATATTTCATTAATAAGATAAATACTGCATCATCGTTGTGTCATAAATAAATTATATTATTTAAAGTCTAAAAATTAAAAATAAAATACCATTATGTAGGAAATGTTTTTAGATTTCTAATGAATATTTATAGTTGAATTTATCTTATGTATAACCTCATATTAAAATGATTTACTTATTAAACATTGATTTTCACTATTTTTACCATTTTTTAAAGACATTAATAATAAATGTCATAATCTAATCCATGTGGGCCTAAATGGTCATATTTTATTCCTAATGTTGTTTTTGGTCGAATTATACTTATCCAGTAGAATTAGGACATGTGTTAGGGTAATAATAATATCATTTTTACCCTTAACTACCATATTTACTTTTAACCGTGGTAAAAAAAGTAAAAAGTTACTATTAACCAAAAAAATATTTTCCTCTCATTGAACCACATTTTACATACTGATATCAACCGTGTCTCTCGGATTTTCGAAATTCCACTCACAGAAGCGGTAAAATTAAGTTTTATGAAAAATTTAGTTTTTTTAACTACAACTTAGTTGTTTTACTATTCATCAAAAATTGAAAGTTTTCAGAAAAATACCAAAAATTAGGCCTAAGCTATATTTGATTTTATGAATTCAAAAATGATGTTTATTTTACCAAATTCAAATCATATCAGTTACATTAACTAATTTAAAAATTAATTCCCGCCGTTAAGACAAATAGCATGTTTTTAAGAGTATCAAAAGATTGACAATTGTTTATGTCTGGTTTAAATGTGAAATTACATCCAATGAACAACATTGTATTAAATTGTAAAAATATATTTTAAATATACTTTAAAACCACTCAAATTAATAATTTATCACTATTAATTGTTTCGATTAAAAAAGTTGTTTTTAATTAAAATTTAAGAATTTTCACTATTCATCAGAATATGAATGTTATCCGAAAAGTACCAAAATTTCACCCTAAGCTAATTTCGATATTCCGAATCCAAAAATGAAGTCCATTTTGAAAAATAAAATGTAAAAAATTTAAAAAAGTGGTTATTACTATTCATAATGGCTAGTTTTAGTAATATTTTAATCGCATATCGTTGTTTAGTGAAACTCGGTATTGCGTACGACACAAGCTATTGGGGAAGGCCGAGGTTGTGTGTAAAGCAAGAAAAGCTAGTGTTGTGTGTAGTGAACGATTAATTTGATAATTTATATAACATAAAAATAAAATATTTCTCATAAAAGTCTCGGGTGTTACATTCTACCCCCCTTAAAATGAATTTCGCCCTCGAAATTCGTCACTTTGTAACAAAAAGATGAGGATACCACTCCCTAATCATATCCTCAAGCTCCCATGTAGATTCTTATAATTGGTGGTTCCTCCATAAAACTTTCACCAAGCAAGTGGTCTTGTTTCTTAGGACTTTTTTGCTACGATCCAGAATCTATATCAGCTGTTCTTCATAAGAAAGATCTTGCTCCAGTGGTACAACTTCTGAGCTGAGTACATGTGAAGGATCAGGTATGTACTTTCTCATGAGAGATACATGGAACACATCGTGAACTTGAGATATATTCTGTTTAAGTGCCAATCAGTAATCTACCTTTCCAACACGATCCAATATTTCGAAAGGACTGATATATCTAGGGCTCAACTTCCCCTTCTTTCTAAATATCATGACCCTCTTCCAGGGAGATATTCGTAAGAACACTTTATCACCCACTTCAAACACTAGGTCTTTTCTTCGGTTGTCGGCATAACTTTTCTGTCGACTATGAGATTCACTTATGTGTTGTTGAATAGATCGTACCTTTTCTGCCATCTCATCAACATGATCATGTCCTAATAGCTTTATTTCCCCAACTTCATCCCAGCAAGTTGGAGTCCTGCATTTCTTTCCATAGAGAGCTTCATAAGGAGCCATCTGAATACTAGAGTGAAAGATATTATTATAAGAAAATTCCACCAAAGGTAGGTGTTGATCCCAACCCCCTTTGAAATCCATAGAGCAGGCTCTCAACATATAATCTAGAGTTTAAATTGTTCTCTCAGACTGACCGTCTGTCTGAGGATGATAAAAAGTGCTGAAACTCAACTCTATATCCAGAGTATGCTGAAAACTTCTCCAGAACTTCGAGGTAAATCTCGGATCCCGATCAGATATAATAGAAAGTGGTACTCCATGATATCTTACAACTTCCTTTACATATATCCTGGCAAGATGATCTTGAGAAAAATCCTCTCTAACAGCAATGAAGTGTGCAGATTTTGTAAGACGATCAACTATGACCCAGATAGCATTATTGCCTTCGGATGTTTTAGGATATCCTGTGACAAAGTCCATAGTGATGTTTTCCCATTTCCATTCGGGTATGGGTAAAGGTTGTAACATCCCCTTAGACTTTTGTCTCTCAGATTTGACTTGCTGACAAACCAAGCATCGAGAGACATATTCAAAAACATCTCTTTTCATGGCATCCCACAAGAAGTTCTTTTCAGGTCTCTATACATATTCGTGCTTCCATGATGAATAGAGAATGATGAACTATGAGCCTCATCCAGCAGCTCCTTCTTTAATTCTGGGATGGGAGGAACACAAACCCGATTCCTGAACTTTATTATCCCATCACAATCAACATTGAATTCAGGAATATTACTCACCTTCTTTTGTGACTCTACATCTTCTTTTTGTGCCTCTTTAATCTTCACATGTATAGATGGTTAAACATTCATTTGAGAAAGATATGATTTCCCCCCTTCCATTATAATTCCAAGATCCATCCTTTGTAAATCCATAAATATAGGATCTTTTTTGATCCTCATCATGGATAAGCTAGCAAGTTCTTGTCGACTTAATGCATCTGCCACCTTGTTTGCTTCCCAGGGTGGTAATGAATTGAGCAGTCGTAATACATAATCATTTACAACCATCTTCTTTGGTGCATATTCCGCTCCTTTTGTGTGAAAATATACTTTAAAATTTTATGATCAATATAAATGTCACACATTTCTCCATAAAGATAATGCCTCCAAATCATTAATGCAAAGATTACCACAGTTAACTCCAAATCATGAGTTGGGTAATTTTGCTCATGGATTTTCAACCGTCGTGAGGCATAAGCTATCACCATATCATTTTTCATAAGAACACACCCCAATCCCTTCTTGGATGCATCACTATAGATCGCAAACCTTTCTCCTCTACAAGGCAGTGTGAGCACAGTTGCACTGGATAACCTTCTTTCCGACTCCTTGAAATTCTCTTCACATTCTTCCGTCCAAACAAACTTAACTCCTCTCTGAGTCAACCTGGTGAATGGATTAGATAATGGTGAAAAATCATTCACAAAATTTTTGTAATATCCATCCAAACCAAGAAAACTTCGGATCTCAGTTACTTTTGTTGGTCTCGACCATCTTTTGATAACCGTTGTTTTTGTCGGATCCACAGATATCCCCTCTTTTGAAATTATGTGACAAAAAAATGGATCTTTTTGAATCCAAAATTCACACTTGGTAAATTTGGCATAAAGATTATCCTTTCTCAGGGTATTCAATATAATTCTCATGTGATCTTCATGCTCTTCCTTGCTCTTTGAATACACAAGAATATCGTCTATAAAGACTACCACAAATTGATCAATATAGTCTCTAAAGACTCTATTCATAAAATCAATGAAGATAGTAGGGGAATTAGTAAGACCATATGGCATCACTATAAATTCATAGTGTCCATATCTTGTACAGAAAGTCGTCTTTGGTATATCCCCCCTTTTGACCCTTAATTGATGATACCCTGAACGAAGATCAATCTTGGAAAAGTATTGAGCTCCTCATAGTTTTTAAAATAAGTCATCAATGCATGAGAGAGGATATTTCTTCTTGATAGTGATCTTGTTTAGTTCTGGATAATCAATGCAGAGTCTCATTGATCCATCATTCTTCTTAACAAATAGAACATGTGCTCCCCAAGCTGATGCACTAGGGCATATGAATCCCTTATCGAGATTCTCTTGGAGTTGCTTCTTCAATTCTTGCAACTCAATTGGGGCCATTCTATAAGGTGTATTTGAAATTGGCAAAGCACCCGCTACAAGTTCATTTGAAAACTCAACTTCACGATTTGGTGGAAGACCCGACAATTCCTTCAGAAAGACATAATAAAACTCCCGTACAATGGGAATATTCTTAATTGTGAGTTTCTCACCAACCATTTGAGAAAAATAACCTTCATTCAGTGGAATAATGACCCATTAGATCGATGAAATTTCCACTGGAAGGTTATGTTCATCCATGCATTGATAGACGATCATAGATTGATCTGGAATATGATATGTGACTTACCTTCTTTGGAAATTGATATGAGCTCCATATAAAGAAAGACAATCCATGCTGAGAATCACATCAAATTCCACTATAGGAAGGATCACAAGATTTGCAGCAAGCACTTTCCCACAAACTTCAATCGGGGAAGAATTATAAACTTTTGATGCGACTGTTGTGCCATTAGGTGTTGTCACAACTAACTCAACATCTAATTGTTGAGGTAATACTGTGATACTCTTATAAAATTCCTCATAAATAAAAGAGTGGGTGGATCCATAATCAAATAAAACATTTGCTACTTTATAGTGGATGGTAAGTGTGCCTTTCACCACATCGTTATCGTACTCCACATTGCTGATAGAAATTGCATTTAAATTTCCTTTGTCTTTAGCCTTAAGATTTTTTTGATGTCTATCATCATCAACAACCCTTGGATTAAGGTATTTATTGGCATAATTCCCCATCTCCTTACACTTGAAACATTGAAGTGTAGTAGGTTCATTCTGTGTGTCCCTACCTTTTTTTGCATCATTAGACATCTTCTTCCCATCATGGAGGAATTCAAATTCCCAATGACCTTCCTTTCCACATTTGAAACATTTAATTTTCACTTTAAGACAACTCCCTCCTTGTTTCTTTCCACAGTTTGAGCATAAGGGAAAGCTTGTCTTCTTTTCAGTGTGCTCTTTAGATTTTCCTTTGAATTCCATTTTCCTCTTCTTATCAAACCCATATGACTGATGGGTTACTTCAATCTCCATCTCGACTTTGAGAGCACATAGAACGATTTCCTAGTAGCTATTGAAGTCCCTTATGGATAACGCCCTTCGAAGACTTGGTTTTAAACCACTAAAGAATCGATCGATCTTACACTCAGGTTGGATAATAATACCAGAATTGTACCTTGAAAGTCTTGAAAAATTTGCTTCATAGGCACCAACAGATTCATCATCCTATTGCTTCAGTTCAAGAAACTCTTTCTCCATCTTTGTTCGGAGAATACAAGGGAAATACTTATTGAAAAATAAGTTCCTGAACTCGTCCCATTCCATGTACTCAATATCATCCCTTTGCCTCGTATTCTTAATAAGATTACACCATTGATCAACATCTACTTCCAAACGATACACTGCTAGGATGACTTTATCATGTTCAAAACATTGAAGAACTGAAAATATCTTTTCAGTAGTACTAATCCATTGTTCAGCAATTAATGGATCAGTAGACCCACTGAATGAAGGTGGACGCTGCCTCATGATGGATTCAACAGAATGTTGCTCCTTCCGTTGCTCGTTTGGAAGTCCAGTATGATTCATATCTTGAGAAAGTTGTGTGAGCATGGCTATAAGATTTTGCATTCCAGCTACCATAACGTTTGGTTGCTCAGGGGGACAATCATTGCATTGCCCGTCACATTCCGTATTAACACGGTTCCTTCGGGTTCCTTCCATTGACTAAAACCAAGAAGAATAGTGTGAGCAACACTAATTATAATAGGAAAACCACATAATTAAGAATAAAATTTCACACTTAAGGTATTATCCTAGGTTATTAAGGGTCATTTCTAAAACACTAAGATTGTGTTCTATGCTTATAATTATCCTTAGGGTTCTTACTAAGGCTTTCACATCCTAGTTTCCAAATGTTGACTATACCTTTCCTGTGATACCAACTATAACGACCCATACTTTACATACATTGTTATTACATCAAAATTGAAGCATAATTATTACAACATATAACAAAACCATGAAAGGACCATATAGGTATAGTGTCTTTAGAAACTGGGAACATAAACAATTGGTTCATAAAGCGTCTACACTCTCTCCTATTTATTTCATCATATCTATAGTCCATTTTGGCATATCTTACTTAATAACATTCTTCCTGACCTGGGGAAAGAAAACATACAAAAGGGTGAGCTCAAATGCTCAGTATGTGTAAACAAAAGAAATATCAAACATATCATATTTATAAGAACATAAGAATTTGAAAATCTTATCCTGCAAAAGAGATCATAACATGGGATAAATCATAGACGTGAAATGTAATCCCAATAATCATAACATAAAAATGATGCTTTGTGGAATACACAACTAATCATAGACAATCATTTATTATTAGTCAAGACTCATTTCCAAGACTATCTTAGTTGACAAATTCCATTTCTGAACCG
The DNA here is from genome assembly GCA_963277665.1 of Viscum album. Lineage (NCBI taxonomy): Eukaryota > Viridiplantae > Streptophyta > Magnoliopsida > Santalales > Viscaceae > Viscum > Viscum album. The sequence continues at coordinate 791,849,745 of OY728126.1, read as the reverse complement.
AGTTCACTCCTCGTTTCAGTCCTGTTTCACTGAACCGGTTTAACCTGCTGTTCCGGCCATGTCTATCTCATGAGATATAAAATCCTTACCCAATGCATTGGAGGGAGATATAGTTTCCACCCATCTCATAATGATACCATTCTTAATTGTTCCAGAAAATCATAAACCATATATCATAGCATATCCCATATAATAAAAATTGGATTCTTAAACATCGTGACATCATAAAACAATTCATATAAGATAATGGAATTAATAAAAATAATTCCATCACAACATTATCAAATCAATGTAATAATAGGGATAGAAATAGAACCCTTAATTATCTTAGATGGAAAATAATTTTGATAAAACCCTTGAACTCCATTCTTGAGGAAAATATCCTTTCTTCTTCAAAAACACTTTTCCTTTCATAACATGTCATACAATTCTAAAATAATATAAGTTGATTAAAAATAAACTTGAAAAATTGTAAAGTAAGATTATTGGTGATAATGTTTTAAAAATCCATTTATGCCGTATAAGTTAAAAAAACATTTTTCTCGTACTTTTGTTGAAAAAGTCAAAAAGTACCTCATACGAAAAACGACATAAGATTCCTTTCATATCTTTTACTAAAAACTCACCGAAGGGTAAAATTGGAATTAAAAAATTTTAGATAGATGGAAATAACATTACATATTGAGGAATCATGTATGTGGATGATAAAATACACCCCAGTAAATTCCATAGTATAAACAATATCAGATAAAAATGAGATTGTGATATTTCCCTTACCTTAGGTCCGATTTGCTTCGTAAGTGTCTGAACCTCCTGTATAATGATTTAAATAATGTTATTGAATTATTCCAGAATCATACTTATTTTTACGATATCATATATGGTCATATTCTTAGCTTCTTATTGGTAATATTTCATTACTACTTGTTATTCGGGTGTTTATTACTTTTTGTTCTTATGCGCGTTTTGTCGAATAAATTATTTTTTTTCCTTTTAGGTTATAGATACCTCCTTTACAAAATGTTATTAGTGTAATATATATCATATTCATTCACTCAATTCATTTATATAATCATTATGCAATGAACATCATGTATAACGAGTCGTATCACATCGTGGAGATGGTATTCCGTATGTACGCACGAGCGATGATATCGTTCCAATGATCATGGAATTGTATTGGAGTGTATGTATAGTATTTCAGAATCAATATCACTTTAAAATAATCATATATAGTCATTATTTACACCATTATACCTATCCAAGTAAAGTGGTGGTGGAAAATAAATTACACCACGGTGTGGAGATGGTATTTCGTACGTACGCAAGCGTGATGATTTCGTTTTCCGTAGGATGGATAGATAGTGAAATAGGGTTGTTTCATACTTATAATAACATATCAGTATATGTGTGATACTGATTTTATTACTTTATAATGAAACAACTAAAGAAGAAGAAGTGGAAGAAGAAATAAAGATGAAAGAATCGGTAACGAGCATTACCTCTTCTTTGAAGCGCCTCTTTGAGAAATCCTTTTAGGGCACTAAAATTGGTCTTTGAAGAAGACCAGGACAACTAGTATGTTTCTAGGGAAGTGGAGAGGAGATATTTTCAGGGGTTTGAAGATTTTTAAGGCTCAAAGTGGTGTGAGGAAGAGAGGGAGGAGGTGGCCTTTTATAAGGGAGGAGAGGGGCACCTTTGGAATAACTAAAAATATTATTTTATTACAAAGTCATATTCGGTTTTTAATAGCTCCAAATTGATATATTTCGATGATAAAGTGGGTATAGGTCGAAATCCTCTCATCCAATAGAATTTAGACAATTTTAGGTTCCTATTTTAACCTTATCATTTAGAATTAACATTAAGTTAAATAATGTTACTTTTACCGTGTCTTCTTGTGTTCTTACACTATAAGGTGAATAAACTTACTATAACAAGAAAAACTAATTCCGAGTTGTTTATTATCAATATATATAACCTTATCTAAGTCATTTTGGCGAACCTTATATTTTTAGGAATACAATAACAATTAATAATATAATATTTGTTTTAAAAACTATTTTATGTCAATTTTGACACTATTTAGTGATTGATTTTTGTGAAAATCATAAGAGAATTATTAGTTCGAAAAAAGTAAATTTAATGAATACTAACATGTCATATTAACCTATAAAATCAGTTAAATTCATAAAAAGTCTCAAATTACATATATTTGGATATTTATAACATCAATTATGTCAATAATTCATTAATAAGATAATTGCTGCATCATTGTTGTGTCATAAATAAATTACATTATTTAATGTCTAAAATTTACAAATAAAATACCATTATGTAGGAAATGTTTTTATATTTCTAATGAATATTTATAGTCTAATTTATCCTATGTATAACCCCATATTAAAAATTATTTACTTATTAAACTTTGATTTTAACTAATTTAACCCTTCTTTAAAAAAATTAATAATAAATGTCCTAATCTAATCCAAGTGGGCCTAAATGGTCATATTTTATTCCTAAGGTTGTTTTGGGTCTAATTATACTTATCCAATAGAATTAGGACATGTGTTAGGGTAATAATAATATCATTTTTGCCCATAACTACACTATTTACTTTTAACCGTGGTAAAAAAGTAAAAAGTTACTATTCACCAAACAATTATTTTCATCTCATTGAACCAAATTTTACTTACTGATATCAACCGTGTCTCTCAGATTTTCGAAATTACACTCACAGAAGTGGAAAAATTATGTTTTATGAAAAATTCAGTTTTTTTAACTACCACTTAGTGGTTTCACTATTTATCAAAAATTGAAAGTTTTCAGAAAAATATAAAAAATTAGGCCTAAGATATATTTGATATTATGAATTCAAAAAAGATTTTTATTTTACCAAATTAAAAACATATCAGTTACATTAACTAATTTAAAAATTAATTCTCATCGTTAAGACAAATAGCGTGTTTTTAAGAGATAATAACTATCAAAAGATTGACACTTGTTTATGTCTGGTTTAAATGTGAAATTACATCCAATGAACAACATTGTATTAAATTGTAAAAATATATTCTAAATATACTTTAAAACCACTCAAATTAATAATTTATCACTATTAATTATTTCGATTAAAAATGTTGTTTTTAATTAAAATTTAATAATTTTCACTATTCATCAGAATATGAAAGTTATCAGAAAAGTACCACAATTTCACCCTAAGCTAATTTCAATATTCCGAATCGAAAAATGAAGTCCATTTTGAAAAATAAAATTTACAAAATTTCATAAAGTGGTTATTACTATTCATAATGGCTAGTTTTAATAATATTTTAATCGCATATCATTGTTTAGTGAAACTCGGTATTGTGTATGACACAAGCTATTGAGGAAGGCCGAGGTTGCGTGTAAATCAAGCCAAGCTAGTGTTGTGTTTAGTGAAATATTCCTTTGATGATTTATATAACATAAAAACAAAATATTTCTCATAAAAGTCTCGGGTGTTACAATTCTTTAGAATTATTGGGGGGAATATATGAAGTCGGGGATCACCGAATATACATCAATGTTTCTGGTATGTCAAAAAGTGAAGGTTTCTAAGAAAACATTATAAGGGATGATGAAAACAATACCCATACCTACATGGAGATGAGAGAACATCACTATGGACATTATCACTAGGCTTCTAAATACATCCTAAGGAAAAGTATTCAATATGGTTTGTTGTGGATCATTTTACAAGGACTGACCACTTCCTTGCGATTTGAGTGGATTTCTAATCGGATCTACCAACATAGATAATAATCAGAGAAGTGGTAAGGCTTAATGGAGTAGAACATTTGATTGTATCTGATCGATATCCAATATTCTTGTCTATGTTATTGAAGAGTCATTAGCACACTCTAAATACTGAGTAGAACTTTAGTATGACTTATCATCCACAAACTGATGTTGAATTGGAGAAGACTATCCAAACACTTGAGGACATGTTCAGAGCATGCTAAATGGACATCAAAAGTGGATATGATCAATATATTCATCTTTTTGAGTTCACTTACATCAATAGTTTCGACTCAAGCATGCAAATAGATCTTTGTGACGACCTTTATGGGAAGAGACACCAGCATGATGGGAATAATATGGGGAGTAAAAACTTCTAGGTCAAGAAATGGTCAAATAAATGGTGGATAAGTCTAAGACCATTTTACAATACATCAATGCTACCCAGAGTCGAAAAAGGAGCTATGATGGCAACCATGGAAGAGACCTAGAGTTTGATATTGGATATATTGTTTTCCTCTGCATATTTTCATGGAAGAGAGTTATGAGATTTGGGAAGATGGGAATGATTAGTCAAAGGTAAATTAGAAATTTTGAGAACCATGATCACATAGGAGTAGTGGCCCATCAACTTGCACTCCCACAAAACCTGTCTCAAGTATAATATTTATTCCATGTATCAATCTTGATGATGTACATACCAGAGCCATAACATGTACTCAATCCGGTGGTGGTACCATTAGAGAATGACCTCTCCTATGAAAAAAAATCCAATGAAGATCTTATATCATAGTGAAAAAGCTCTACGAAATATGATGATTCCCCTCATCAAGGTGTTTTAGTGAAACCACAATTTTAAAGAAGCAATGTGGGAACTAGAGGAAGTGGTGAAAAAGCATACCCTCATCAATATTATTATGGGAAAAAGAAATTTCAAGGGAAACATTTCTTAAGCGGGAAATGCTATAATGACCTGATGATTTATGAATAATATTCCATTTCTCTTAATGTTTTATGTATATAGAAAACACATGAACTATTTTCTTTATTATTTGGTTTGAATGACCATTAAGAATCATTAGTATTGAAAATATTGCCGTTGAAAAGTGACAACAATACTTGTATAGACATACAAATTAAAAAAAATCCTTTTTAACACAAACAATTGAAGTTGTGTCTTCAAATTGTAGGATAATTCCCTCAGAAGCCCATTAATTCAATATTTATATGGAGATATAATTTTTGGAATTTTCCCAAGACCAATTCCAAGTTGAAATCCAACAACTTAAGCTTGAGAAAAACTGTTTACAAAAGTAGTTCAATATTATCGACATTGCGGCCCAAACCATGTTCACAAAACATATAAGTACCCAGTCTTAAAACATTATATAATCTTGAATTAAATGAATAATTCACATTGAAGATCTTTTCATGTTTAGAGTTTTTGAAAATTGTGTCATAACATTTACATAACAACATGAATATTTCATGTAGACAATTCTACTCAGTAACCATTTTTTCAGAAAATAAAAAATCTTTAAAGAAAATTCATGTCTAGTTCCATGTTTTAGACAACAAGAATTCTCCTTGAACCCATCCTTGACCCTAGTCATCTTTAATTATTGTTAAAAACATTTCAAAACGTGGGATGAGCATAAAAAGCTTAGTAAGGGTTATAAAATAAGAAAGAAATAAATAGTCCATCAATACATACCAAACAAAAACCCTTTTACTTACCTCATGAAAACATAATATTTATGAATAAAACATAGTAATCACAAATCATAAAGGTAACTTGTGGCATCCATATCATACTTACATTTCCGCGATCATAATTACAATGAAGGATACGTTGTAATAACCATCATAGTATATTCCCTAAATCTTTTAGGAGAAACATTCAAATTCACCTCCATCATGTTACCCAATAAATTGTGGATCTACCTCAAGCTCACCCTCCCTAGGTTTATCACGGAACCACCCGTATGCGTAAACAATTCCCAAGAACCAAAACATAATCATAACACATAAAACAAAAATAAAGGAAAGATTACATTTCTAAATTTTAATGACAATATATCATTTATATATATTGACATAAAAAATCCACTAACAAAACAATTTTCAATTACAAAATAGGTAAAAATAGTATATGGTATTTAATTTTTTTTTTAAAAACAATAAGGCTTGTTAAGGAATCCAAAAATCAAATAATACTCATGGTGGAGAAAAAGGTTGTTGTCAGCGCTTACATTAAAATAAACATTATTTTTTGTCATTTAGTAAAAATACTTGTCGGAAAAGATTACCTTTAAATTAAATGAAAATTCAAAGTTAATTATACACTGTATAAAATAATTTTGAGAATAAAAAAAATATGCTTCAATGAAAGGAGATTGAGACGAAGTCCCTTACCTCGTGCCCGACTTGACTCGATCATTCTTTAATCTCCTGAATAATAAACTAATGATAATTTCTACTTACATAAGAACCATATCAAGTTTAATTTACCTTTTATATAACTTATTAGCATGTTATAAACATTATTCAATCATTTAAGTTATTAACGATTGTTTCGTCGATATTTGGTACTTGATTAAAAAATGAACCCATTATAATTACAAGTTGTCCATGTCATCAACAATCCATTATCTCCATAATGATATTAAGGATTTATATATCATATAAATAATATATATCCATTATATATATGTGTAAAGACCCGGAAATTTCAAGGGATTTTTTTTTTAATTTTCTTTGAAATTTACAAGAACGCAGTTTCTGACGGCGCCTGATTCCAAGGCCCGGTGTGCCTGGAATTAATTTCTGAAGTTTAGCTCGGGTACATTCAGTGAACGAACAAGCGGGAATTTCTAACTTTTGAATCGGTGCCCGGAATCAAATTCTGAGGGTAACGATGGAACCGTAGCGCCGGTAATTGCGTTTACACGAGAGAAGTTGATAAAAATTGAGGAAGTTAAAAAAAATTAACAACAATTTTTAGTTTTCTCTAAGTGTTTTTATCCTTTGGGAGGAAGTTGGGTAACTACCCAACTTCCCTTTGTAGGTTATGAAGGAGGTGGGGCCCACATGAACCACACCCCTTCATATTCTTCAACTCTTCAGCTCCTCTCAACTCACCATAAATTAAGATAACTTAAGTTATTAATGTAGTGAGTTAAGTGTGGTTATTCAATTTTTTTAAACTCTTGAAATTCAAAGGTTTTCTTGTGTTAATAAAATAAGTTGGGAACTTATTTTATGGGTGAGAACCTTTGTTGCTTGGGAGCCTTTGGAGAAAAATCTTAGGAAATCCTGAGTTTCTACTTTCACTATAACAAAGAACACGAAGAACGTCTCTTCCGCCGTTGAAGCACGACGACGCCATCGTCTTCATCGTTCTTCAACCGAGGCAAAGAAAGGGAAGCGACTCCCATGACGTCTGCAACGACCTTCATCCGCGTCAAAGGAGAAGACGTCGCCTGCGAAGAACGTCGTCCACGACGACGTCACCTCCAAACGCTCGTCCACCAACGACGAGTACCCTTCTTCCTTTCTGACGAATGAGCGTGAGAATTGGGAGTGTGTGACGAACATGACAATCGGGGAATCAATATCCGCACTTTTTTCCGAGATCGTCAACGAACGACAATTACGAGGTAGATGTTTTATTTATTTAATTGTTCGTGAATACCAACTTGATTATATTCGTGGTTTAAATCCAAATGAAATCGATTAACGGGAGGGGGTCGGACCGCACAAACACGGCCGACCCTCCTCCTTATTTTCGTGTTGTTTTTTTTGTGGTTGGTACGAGAAAGCGTGATGTCGTCGCACCACGCGGTTTCATGCGGAAGATATGTGTGGTGTCGTCGCGCCGTGCTGTGGAAAGAAATTCAAGGACGCGACGCCGTCGCGCTGCGTCGATGAAAACTGAAGACGCCGCGACTGGAGCGGGGCCGCGGCGGAGGGGCACGGTGTCGTCGCACCACGCCGGATGACAGGGGCCGCGGCCGGTTCCGGGCCGCGTCGGAGCAAGATGACCAGCGGCCGGATCGGGCCACCGGTGTTGGCGAAGAAGGGGACGGGCCGTCGCCCGTCCCGTGGAGGCCGGAACCGGCCGGCCAGGGTGGGCCGGCCGGACCGGTGTGCAACCAGGGGTTCAAACCCCCAGCCGTCTGGCCAAAACGGCGCCCCTTAATTGCGGGGGGCCGCGGTTACACAGGGGGGCAACCCCCCCCCCCTTTGCCGTAACGGCTCGGCTACGAGCCGAGCCGGCAGCGCGCTGGCCGCGCTGTGCCCAGCCGGTCCGCCAGGCCGGGCCGGGCTGCGCCGGGCCAGGCCGACCCGGACCCGGGGCGGGTCGACCCGGTTCGGGCCGATCGGGGGGTCTCGGGCCGGGTCGGTCCGGGCCCGAAACCCCCGTTATCGGACTGTTTGGGTTCAAATGCCCATAAATCGGGCTATGGACCTCCAAATGATGCGCTATCAGTGACGATGCAATCCTTGGATCGAGGCGGTCGTTTCGGTATATCGCACTCAAGGTTTCGGAATACTTTGAGTTCGTCCGGGTTGGTGCGTACACGAAACCAACCGGGCCCTCAGAGCGGAAACGATTATATCATTTGCACCGGACGTCCGATTGACGTGCCATCGACTTTGATGGATTTTTCTAAGTGAGACGGATCTTTTGGCTTACTCCGCTCGAGGTTTGGATGCCGTCGGAGTGCGGTCGGGTTGGTTCGTTCACGAAACCAACCGGGCCCGTAGAACGAAAAGGCCAATAACTCACCGAACGGGCGTCTGATTGACGCGCCGTCTATTTCGTTGAATTCCTCTTGATGAGACACAACTTTTGGCATACTTCTCCCAAGTTTTGGTTGCTGTTGGACAGTGGCCGGGTTTGATTGTACCTGAAATCGAACCGGGCCCCTGGAACGGAAAAGCTGATATCTTTCTGACATGACGTCTGTTTGACGAACCGTCAGCGGCGTTGGTGATCACGTTGAGAAACAGTGCCTATGAGTATACCCTATGAGAGTTCGGGGTACAGTTGAGATATGGCCGGGTTGGTTCGCTCACGAAACCAACCGGGCCCCTGGGACGAAAAGGTTAATAACTCACAGACCGGGCGTCCAATTGACGCGCCATCCATTGCATTGAGACCCCTATGACGAGGCGGTTATTTGAGATACTTCTTCGTGGAACTTTGAGATACATGGAGTATCGTCTTGTAGCTCGTGGAGCGGACCCTCCTAGATACGAGCGTGCGGAGTACGGAGACCGTGTAGCCGACTGAGACCTAACAGCTTCTTGACCGACTCGACTTGGAGTGAGTCGACTAGCCCAGTGGACGGAGCACTACATTGTGAAGTGCAGACCCATGGAGGATGGAGCACTACCTGTGTGACAGTGCAGACCCGCGGTACTCGTCCGGAGAGTACCTCAGGAGGCTACTAGGGGGTGTGCACTACTGTGTTTGGGTGACATACCTCACGGGGAAGCACTACTATGTTTGGGTGGCTGACCCGAGGTACTCGACAGGAGGATTACCTCAGTAGTCTTAGGTTAGTGAGCATTACCTCGGAGTCATGACAGGACCACTGTACACTCCAGAGATGGAACTCTTCAGCAGTTACGGTTTCGATAATGAAAATCCTGGTTTGAGTTGAGACTTTTGACCTTTGTGTTTACCTCATGATTGAGATGGGTCACCTGATAACTTAGGTATATGTATGGGCATATACCTGGGTAGTGGTTATCCGTTTATTTCATGATCCTTGTGTTTCCTCACGATTGAGATGGGTTACTTGATAACTTAGGTATATGTATGGGCATATACCTAAGTAGAGGTTATCTATTGAGATCCTCTTTGTGGTTATCCTTGTTGGTTTTAGTGAGACATTGAGGGTCTCGGGGTCCCTACTGAGTATCGTTATACTCACCCCTGCACAGGCTATCCCCGCACCTCGTTGTGTTGGTTGCAGACGATGGGCAGTGCTGACAGAGGCCGAGTGTTCGAGGACCGGATGGTACCCGGAGGTGGACTACAGGACGAGTCAGTACCCGGAGGTGGACTACACGACGAGTCAGTATCCGGAGGAGGTTGACGGGCGAGTGCATTGAGGAGGCTATCTATACCTACCCTTCAGGTAGGATACGTGGTGGACGATCCATGAGCTGCGCTATCTGTACCTACCCTTCAGGTAGGATCTGAGGAGGACGACCCCAGAGCTGCTTCCTTCTTCCAGCTGTTTGTCTTTTTCTGTTGTACTTTCGTTCAGTTGTAGCTACACTTTCAGTTGGTTCTGTATCCTGGCCCATTTACTTTTCATCACATTCTATTGTACTTAGTGTTTTTCGTCCGCTTGTACTCTGTGGTGTTTTGTTTACTTTTATAAAGTCAATGCCTTCCCAGTTATCGGTATTTTCGCCATTGTTTCTAGTCACCAGCCCCTGGCCTATGGAAGGCGGGCTTGGGGTAGTCACGACACGGGCCCCGAGGACGGGTCGTGACAAATTGGTATCCGAGGTCGGTTCTACCGCAGAACTTATAACTCTGATATATTCTTTCTATGAAGAAATAGTGTTAAGAGTACCGAGTGTGGTTTTCAGTTCAGGGAGTCCAGTGTTGGTGCGGGCGGCCGACATATCCATACACTAGGACCCTGACAACTGATTTCCGACTTTGTGCACTAAAACACTGATTGCATGTGCGTTTCCGGAAGTTGTATTTAAATATCAGCTCAAACCAGGTCATCTCACCAGGTATAATCGTTTGACTTTGCCACGTTGTTTCATTCAGGATGCCTTTTCTCGGATGACCAGCTACATCCCAGAGGGATGTGCGTACTGACAGCCTGTCGAGTGACGAGGCTTCGGTACAGGGCCCTCTTGCAGTTGAGGCCCCAGTGGAGGCACCAGCGGTACTACCATATGTTGGGCCACCGATGCCAACAGCCCCAGTAGTAGGCGATGCATGCCACTTGAGTGCGCTTCACGAGTTCCAGCTCCAGAGGCCACCCAGGTTCCGGGGAGAGACAGACCCGCAGGCGGCTGAGGATTGGCTGGGGGCTGTGGTGAGAGTCTTCAGGCTAGTTGGGATGCCGACAGACTTCATGGTGATCTTTTCTGCCAGCCTCCTTCAGGCAACAGCAGGCAGGTGGTTGAGCCACTTGGTTCAGTTTTGTGGTGGAATGACCTTTGTATGGGAAGACAAGAGACCTTCTTCAGGGTGGAGTTTGTGCCAGTAGCTGTACAGCCCAAGCGTGTACAAGAGCTTCTGCCTTTGCCGCATGTTTTTCGATCAGTAGCCGATTCATCTGTGGGCAGTAGACAGATGATGAAGAGGTCCAGGAGGACCAGACCAGGAGTTGGACGATCTCGGGTTTTAGGACCGGTGGTGCGGGGCACCCGGGGTGGGGTCAGAGCCAGGCGTGCCAGAAACAAACAGTGTTACTCCTGCGGCGGGAAGGGTCATCTGGCATGTGACTGTCTGAATCCTCGTATAGTTGATCCACATGCTTTGGAGGAGCCACCGAGGCAGAAGCAGCGGTGGGTGCTTGAGAAACAGTCGAGCAGTGGACAAGGCAGTAGAGCTCCGGGAGTAGATGGACAGCAGCGGGACTAGCTCCAGACCTGGGGGCTTTTGATCATATTGCTTATAGTTTTGTTGTTGTTACATTTGTGTCCTTGTACTATGAGATGCAATAATGAAAAAACACTTATCTTTGTTTGCTTTCCTGTCCTTTTATTTGGTTGATACTGAGTGGTTCCGGTTAAACTGTTTACTTGACCCTCACTTTCGAGATTTCTACTGGAGGAGACCCGGAGACCTCACACTGATGCCGACAGTGTGACTTAACCCTTGGAGGCAAGAGTGACATTTGGATCTCTTAGTAGTTACGTCGAGGCCTTACGACGTCATCCATGGCATGAATGCATCATTCATGTCAGGATAGACTGTATTACGCAATGGGCGTGGTTCATCTAGGGGCGTGAGACCGGGTTTCTCTTTTTTGGAAAAGGATAAAATTTAGCAGCTCTTCTAGATCGTAGGCAAAGAAGGAGAAGATCATCCAGGAGTGGATGAAGACTGCACAGTGTAGTAAGAAACAGGAGACCGGTGCCAGTCTTAGAGACTCGGGCGTGTTAAATGTTTCAAGAAGAGGAAGCTTTAAGGAGAGATGATTCTGCGGAGCAGCAGACATGGAGGCAGAGCTAGGAGAGCATCATGAGGTGGTGTACACATTAACATGCTACAACCAACTGCCATAGTTATCCCTTCCAGGCTCAGGGAGCTGGTGGGCGGTGGAAGAGTGCGGCTGCTTGCGGTCAAGGAGTGTGACCCAATGGCTCTAGAAATGATTCAAGGGACAGTTTGTGTCCACTACTAGCTGCTGTAGTAACGGACGTCGATATGAATCATTCCTTGCTTTCACAAATCTTGTTCCAGACCTAGAGTTTCCGGTAAGCCGTGGAATTGACCCTCACATCTGGAGATACCTTGGGAGGAGACTCGATAATCACACTTACACCGACAGTGTGGTCAGACCCTTGAGGCGAGAGTTTCGGTTGGAATCTCTTGGTAGCAGCGTCGAGGCCTTACGACGTTGGTCTGAGTATGGATTGGATCCATAGTTCATACAAAGATTGACTGTATTAGGCACAAAGGTTGTGGTTTAACTAAAACGTCGGGATGAGTTTTCCATGGTCGGCGAAAAGAAACCCTGGGCAGCACAAGTTAAACTCATGCACGGGAGGGTGCGACCGATCACTCTTGAGTCAGCCAACCTTACCCTCGTGGCAGCAATCGTTTTTAGTTTCAGTTCTAATCTGAAAAGGGTAGACCTCTAGAGATTGAGGATGGTTACCACGTTCTTTTACCGGTCTCACCTCGACGAGGATTACAGAGATGTGGCCAAGGCAGCAAGTTATCTCCAAGGTTCAACGGACCTATCTAGGTCCCCAGTAGGGTAGGCGAGGAGGATTACCGCTTCACCATTCCACCTCAGTTGCACAAGGTGCACGACATTTCCACGTATCTCAACTAAGGAGATACGTTCTTGATCCTTCACACATCATCGACCTCAGGTAGTTTGACGTCGATGATAGGGCGACATGCACGGAGGTTCCAGTGGGGATCGAGAATCAGCAGGAGCAGATCCTACGAGGACGATCGATTCCTCGGGTGCACTTTCTTTGACAGTACGGAAACCTCCAGGTGAGCACGTGGGAGCGAAAGGCCTAGATGCGTGTTCTGTACCGCTTTTGTGACCCTAGTTTGTGTTGAAACTTTACAGGGACGTAAATCCATGAGGTGGGAGTAATTTAAAGACCCGGAAATTTCAAGGAATTTTTTTTTAATTTTCTTTGGAATTTTACAAGAACGCAGTTTCTGACGGCGCCTGATTCCAAGGCCCGGTGTGCCCAGAATTAATTTCCGAAGTTTAGCTCGGGTACGTTCAGTGAACGAATGAGCGGGAATATCTAACTTTTGAACCGGTGCCCGGAATAGAATTCTGAGGGCACCGATGGAACCGTAGCACCGATAATTGCTTAGGAACTCGTGTTCCGAAGTTGCGTTTACATGAGAGAAGTTGATAAAAATTGTGGATGTTAAAAATAAATATTTAACAACAATTTCTATTTTTCTCTAAGTGTTTTTATCATTTGGGAGGAAGTTGGGTAACTACCCAACTTCCCTTTGTAAGTTATGAAGGAGGTGGGGCCCACACGAACCCCACCCCTTCGTATTCTTCAACTCTTCAACTCCTCTGAACTCACCATAAATTAGGATAACTTAAGTTATTAATGGAGTGAGTTAAGTGTGGTTATTCAATTTTTTTAAACTCTTGAAATTTAAAGGTTTTGTTGTGTTAATAAAATAAGTTGGGAACTTATTTTATGGGTGAGAACCTTTGTTGCATGGCAGCCTTTGGAGAAAAAGGTTAGGAAATCCTGAGTTTCTTCTTTCTCTACGATGAAGAACACGAAGAAAGTCTCTTCCGCCACTGAAGCACGACGACGCCATCTTATTCATTGTTCTTCAACTGAGGCAAGGAAAGGAAAGCGACGACCACGACGTCTCCAACGACCTTCATCCTCGTCAAAGGAGAAGACGTCGAATGCGAAGAATGTCGTCAACGACGACGTCACCTCCGAACGCTCGTCCACCAACGAAGAGTACCCTTCTTCCTTTCCGATGAATGAGCGTGAGAATTGGGAGTGTGTGATGAACACGACAATCGAGGAATCGATATCCGCCCTTTTTTCCGAGATCGTCAATGAACGACAATTACGAGGTAGGGGTTTTATTTATTTAATTGTTCGTGAATACCAACTTGATGATCTTCATTGTTTAAATCCAAATGTTATCGATTAACGCGAGGGGGTCGGACAGCACAAACACGGCCGACCCTCCTCCTTATTTTCGTGTTGGTTTCTTTGTGGTTGGTACGAGAATGCGTGATGCCGTCGCACCACACGGTTTCATGTGGAAGATATTTGCGGCGCTGTCGCGCCGCGCCGTGGAACGAAATTCAAGGACGCGATGACGCCGCGCCGCGTCGAAGAAAACCGAAGAAGCCGCGGCCAGAACGGGGTCGTGGTGGAGGGGCGCGGTGCCGTCGCACCGCGCCGGACGACAAGGGCCGCAACCGGTTCCGGGCCGCGGTGGAGCAAGGTGACCGGCGGACGGACTGGGCCGCCGGTGTCGGCGAAGAAGGGGACCCGCCATCGCCGGTCTCGTGGAGGCTGGAACCGGCTGGCCAGGGCGGGCCGGCCAGACCGGTGTGCAACCGGGGGTTCAAACCCCTGGACGGCTAGCCAAAACGGCCCCCCTTAATTGCGGGGGGGGGGGGTGCTGTTACACAAGGGGGCAAGTGCCCCCCCCCCCTTTTCCGAAACGGCTCGGCTACGAGCCGAGCCGACAGCGCGCTGTGCCCAGCCAATCTGCCAGGCCGGGCCATGCCGGGCCGACCAGGGGGTCTTGGGCCGTGTCAGTCCGGGCCCGAAACCCCCGTTATCAGACTGTTTGGGTTCAAATGCCCATAACTCGGGCTATGGACCTCCAAACGACGCTCCATCAGTGGAGATGCGATCCTTGGATCGAGGCGGTCGTTTCGGTATATCGCATTCAAGGTTTCAGAATACTTTGAGTTTGGCCGGGTTGGTTCGTACACGAAACCAACCGGGCACTCGGAGCGGAAACACTTATATCATTAGAACCGGACATCCGATTGACGTGCCGTCGACTTTGATGGATTTCTCTAAGTGAGAAGGATCTTTTGGCTTACTCTGCTCGAGGTTTGGATGCCGTCGGAGTGCGGTCTGGTTGGTTCGCTCCTGAAACCAAGCGGGCCCCTGGTACGAAAAAACCAATAACTCACAGAACGGGCGTCCGATTGACGCGCCGTCTGTTTCGTTGAATTCCTCTTGATGATACTGAACTTTTGGCATACTTCTCCCGAGTTTTGGTTGCTGTTGGATAGTGGCCGGGTTTGATTGTACCCGAAATCCAACCGGGCCCCTGGAACGGAAAAGCTGATATCTTTCAGACAGGACGTCCGTTTGACGAACCGTCAGCGGCGTTGGTGATCACGTTTTGAAACGGTACCTATGAGTATAACCTATGAGAGTTCAGGGTACAGTTGAGATACGGTCGGGTTGGTTGGCTCACGAAACCAACCAGGCCCCTGGGACGAAAAGGCTAATAACTCAAAGATCGGGCGTCCGATTGATGCGCTGTCTGTTGCATTGAGACCCCTATGACGAGGCAGTCCTTTGAGATACTTCTTCGTGGGACTTTGAGATACCTGGAGTATCGGCTTGTAGCTTGTGGAGCAGACCCTCCCAGAGACGAGCGTGCAGAGTACGGAGACCGTGTAGTCGACTGAGACCTGACAACTGCTTGACCGACTCGACTTGGAGTGAGTCGACTAGCCTAGTGGACGGAGCACTACATTGTGAAGTGCAGACCCATGGCGGACGGAGCACTAACTGTGTGACAGTGCAGACCAGCGGTACTCATCTGGAGAGTACTTCAGCAGGCTACTAGGGGGTGTGCACTACTGTGTTTGGGTAACATACCTCGGCAGGAAGCACTACTGTGTTTGGGTGGCTGACCCGCGGTACTCGACTGGAGGAGTACCTCAGCAGTATTAGGTTAGTGAGCAGTACCTCGGAGTCGTGACAGGAACACTGTACACTCCAGAGACGGATCTCTTCAGCTGTTACGGTTTCGATAATGAAAATCCTGGTTTGAGCTGAGACTTTTGACCTTTGTGTTTACCTCATGATTGAGATGGGTCACTTGATAACTTAGGTATATGTATGGGAATATACCTGGGTAGTGGTTATCCTTTGATTTCATGATCCTTGTGTTTCCTCATGATTGAGATGGGCTACTTGATAACTTAGGTATATGTATGGGCATATACCTAAGTAGAGGTTATCTGTTGAGATCCTCTTTGTGGTTATCCTTGTTGGTTTTAGTGAGACCTTGAGGGTCTCGGGGTCCCTACTGAGTATCGTTATACTCACCCCTGCACGGGCTATGCCTGCACCTCGTTGTGTTGGTTGCAGACGGCGGGCAATGCTGACAGAGGCCGAGTGTTCGAGGATTGGACGGTACCCGGAGGTGGACTACATGACGAGTCAGTACCCAGAGGTGGACTACATTATGAGTCAGTATCTGGAGGAGGTTGACGAGCGAGAGAGTTGAGGAGGCTATCTGTACCTACCCTTCAGGTAGGATCCGTGGCGGACGATCCAGGAGCTGCAATATCTGTACCTACCCTTCAGGTAGGATCCGAGGAGGACGACCCAGGAGCTGCTTCCTTCTTCCAGCAGTTTGTCTTTTTCTGTTGTAATTTCGTTCAGTTGTAGCTGCACTTTCAGTTAGGTTTGTATTCTGGCCCATTTACTTTTCTGCACTTTCTTTGGTACTTAGTGTTTTGCTTCCTCTTGTACTCTGTGGTGTTTTGTTTACTTTTATAAAGGCAATGCCTTCCCAGTTATTGGGATTTTTTCCTTTGGTGATAGTTTCCAACCCCTGGCCTATGGAAGGCGGGCTTGGGGTAGTCACAACACGGGCCCTGAGGATGGGTCTCGACATTATGTATTTATAACAGTATATAACTTTTGGAGATAAGAAATGAAATTAACCGTTCATGGAGATGGTAAGCTGTACGTATGCATGGACACTACTTTCATTTGTATTTCGTACTTTAATGGATTTAAAACATTATAATACCAAGGTATTTTATAATTCTAGTATAGTATCATATATAATATCTTTAACTCTATCCTTTATACATCCCACATATGGCATTTAAGAGTTATATTACTTTGAGGGGACGGTAGTCCGCACTTCCTCAAATGGAATTATCGTGTTTACCAACTATAGAAACCATGAAGGTATGCAATAAATGAATAATATAGAAGCATAAAGAAAAGATAAACATAATATATAACACATAAAAATATAGTTCCATCTTAATGGCCACCATGAGAGGCGGTAGGAGATAATTGAACAATCATCACTTCATGAGGTGTTAGTTTTCCATCCACAAAAACAATATGTTCTTCACCCATTTTAGGGCAGTGTGTGTAATTTTAGTTCGAATACTTCTCATAAAAACATCATAGTATATTATGTATATAGGTTTTGTCATAAAATAAATGAATAAAAAGCGTTTAGGGGTTGGTTATTTAAAATAAATGAATAAAATTTAAGAGAAACAATTACCTTTAATTTGGGTAACTCCATTTGGTTTGAACCAAAAATACTTCTTGAAGTGCCTTCTGTCTAATGTAAGTCTTCTAGGTGGAGGAGAAGGATCTTGATAGCTTATTTGGTTAAGGGTTGGATTATACAAGTGGCTTGAGAGGTGTGAGGAATGAGATAGGAGTGACGTATTTTTATAAGGTAGAGGAGGGGCTCTTTAGGAAAAGTTTGAAACAATTATTTTATTATAAACTCATCTTTGCATTCAAAAGGTCAACAAATAGTTATATTAGATGTTAAAATGACTGATGGCCAAAATAAAATCCACCACAATCCATATTTTTTTTATTTTATAATGTCACTTTTAGGGTAGGTGTGAACCTAACATATTCCCACTTGATTCAACCCATCAAAAAAAAACACATCACTACCTGAACTACATTCAAGAACAATGCCAAAGATTTTTAAAATTCAAATTCAAATACAAATAGCTCTCAAAAAAACCATGTGATGTTGTGGTGCCTAAAAACCAATCCCTGAAACATCTCACCGCCATCATCACATCACCGGATCAATCACATTAATGAAAACTAATGTCATCGTCACGCCGGAGCTCGATCTACATATCCCAATCCCTTCATTGTCCCCTACCTGAAACTCATCCACCACACACCACTGCCTCCGGAAACATGACTCGCAAGAGGAACCAAGAACTCCAATAACCATAAACTCCATCGTTGATAACAATTTTCTATAAACCAACATGGAAACCCCACCAAACAACATAACCAATAACTGTTTCACGTCAACACATTACGTAGGTCTTCTTCCTCGATGCCTCAACACCGACAGTCTCTGATTCTATGTCAACAGCCTGCACAAGACGTTGACTGGACCAACCCTGGCTAGATCCTCCATCCATCGAACCATCATAGCATCAGACCACCCTCATATAGTGATCAAACCACATAAAATCACAAAAAACCATCAGGATATCGAGAACAATCCCATAGACCAACCTCAGCCGAAAAAGAAAACGATGGGGAACACCATCATCAATGTCATCGTCCAAAAACCACCATAGCTGATGACCAGATATCCAGTAGACGAACCACCCCACCGAATACATGGATCAACCTAGTGGAATAGACAGAAATGAGGCCCTAATAAGAAAAACCACCAGGATCGCCATCACCCGCTCAAACTCACATCCCAAAATACCTTGGAAACCGCCACACAGATCCAACTAGGAGAATAGAGGTGAAATCCTAGAGTAAGTGAAAAGTATGGAGCGAACAACGACGTTGAAAGGGGGCTAGTCACCATGGTCACACACCACCGAATACCGCCGGCACATCCATAAATGAAAATCACAAGAACTGAAATCATCGAGTGACATCATAAGAAAAATCTACAAACCAGAACAGAATACGGTATCGTCGAGAAATCCATCGGCCATCGTACCGTAACCCAAAACATCTATGTTGTAGACGCTTCATCTCTGACCTAGAGAGTCGCAGCGGAACACAGGGTCTGAGTAGGCATGAGAAGCCCAATACTTCGACAGCACAGTCATCGTCCGAACATCAGAAAATTCCAAGAAGAACAGTCGCCTTAAAAGGCCACCACGAGTCATCGTCAAGGCTGAAACATAGAGAATCAAAGAAGAATTGAAACTTGTGAGAGAAAAAAGGGGGAATATAGAGACAAAGGGAGAGGAAGAGAGGGAGGGGGAGGCACCCGAGAAGGTGCAAAAAATCCCCTCCCTCCAAATCACCGCCGAGGAAACCCTAATGAGAGGGGGATGGGAGACCATCAAAATAAAATCATTCAATAAGAACTGGACATGTTTTTTATATTTTTTTAATATTTATAATCTTATTTTTTATATCATTTAATAATGAGTTAAATAATACATCATTATTATGTCATAAATAATTTAATTTATTTGATGTCCAAAAATAATAAAACAAATACCATGATGTATGAAATCGTTTTAGATTCCAATTGAATATTTATAGTCAAAAAGTTAACTTATATAACCCTATATAAAAATTGATTTCCTAAAATATATTTTTTATGTCATTTTTTTCTTTACATTAACTTAATTAATATAAAGTGTCATTATTGATCCCATGTGGATCCATGGGGTCCCAAATTCGACCCATGGATTCCCATGGTCAGATATGTATCAGCCAATAGTATTAGGACATATGATAGGGTAATTTGATATTATTATAATATTATATATTATCTTTTTTTACAATATTTAACCTTTAATTATGGTATATAATATATTTACTAACGTAAATATTTAAAATTATTAAAAATATAAGTAACCTATTTACACAATTTAGACGTAATGATTCTGAATATGGAATCCATTTTCCTATATTTAAAATGTTGAAGTGGCTGAAATTAATTTAAAATTAATTCTCACTGTCAAAATAAAAATCATGTTTTTATGAAATAATAACTATCAAAAGATTGACACTTGTTTATGTCCAATTGCAATGTGAAATTAATTCCAATTTCCAAAATTGGATTAACTGGTAAAAATATATTTTAATTACACTTTAGGACCAATTAAAAAGATAATATATCCAAATAAATAAATTATATTAAAAGGCATTTATGAATTAAAATACAGTATTTTTACTATTCATTAAAAAATGGACTTTATCAGAAAAATTGAAAAAATTATTCCAATGTAAATTCTGATGTCCCGAATCTAATGAAGAATTCAATGTTGTCAAATAGTACTTCTAAAAATGACCAAAACTAGATTTAAACAGCATTCTCCATCAAAATGCAGTAAATCAACCTTTTAAATAGGATTAAAGTATTTATGCTTAGATTCAATCACAATTTACGCCTCTAAAATTTTTGGGATAAATGTAAAAACATTTAACAAAAATTTATAACTATATTTTAGTTATTTCAATTGATTCTCGCCAATATAATTTCTAGGATTTAACTACCATTTAATATAATAATATTATATTATTAGTGTGCAACATAAGATTTCAAAGAAACATGTAGTTGCGTATTGGGTATGCTATCGAACATAGCATCCCCTTTAAAGTAAAATTAATATTTCATTCACAAATATTAATAAACATTCAAATGAATTATTCTTTTTTTACTTGGGATGTTATATCCTCCCCCACTTTTGGGAATGGCGTTCTCACAATTTTTATTCACTTATCAAATAAGTGTGGGTATTTATCCCTCATGACATTTTCAGTTTCCCATGTTGTCTCTTCAACCATATGGTTTTTTCCACAAAATAATCACTGGAAAAATTACCTTATTCCACAACACATGCTCTCTACGGTCAAGAATCTAGACTGGTTGTTTCTCATAAGTGAGATTCTCTTCCAACTGAACTACCTCTAGGCTCCAAAAATGAGATGGATCTGGAATATACTTTCTCAACATTGAAACATGAAAAACATTGTGTATTTGAAATAAACGTTGTCACACCCGTCATCTTTAAATGAATTTTTCATTAATTTTCTCTGCTTCAGGTAGTGCGGGGTTAATCCCAACTTACATTTTGATGTTTTTATTTATGAAACTCATGAAATGGTCTTGTTTGCGTCCTTCACAACATGGTCGAAGCCGTGCAACCTTGCTATGATTGACGCGCGACCCCGCCCAATTAAACGTACTGCCTGCTCGGTGCACGATTAATTAATTAATTATCAAAGTAATTAAGTTAAATGGTTATTAAAATATTTAAATTGAAATGTGTTAAAGATGATAATTTTAATATGTTTATTACTATTATTATCTTTTGTTTGTTAAAAATTTTATGGGCCGCACAGAGTAACCACGTAGTTGCCAGACTCTTTAAAAATGAAGATGATCAAACGATGTTTAAATAATTATTTTAATGATATTGAATATAGTTATTATTATTAATATTTATATTATTATTATTATCATAATTATTATTATAGTTGTTGTAAGTTTTATTTTATTTTATTAAAACCAATTTATAATTATAAATACTTTTAAGTTTTAGATTTTTAGTTTTATTATTATTGTTTTTATTTTATTTTATTTTATTTTATTTTTCTTCCCCTTTTCGTTATTATTTTTTTCTTCTTTATTCCTTTTCTTTTACTTTTTTCCCTCTTCCTCTATTACTCTCTTCCTCTCTCTCTCCCATTGCACATATCCCCTAACCCTAGCGCCACACTTTATTTTTATAGCAAGTAACCCCAATCCCCTCCTTCATCCCTCGAGTCGTCGAACCAACTCTCGCTGGTACCCCGTCGCACAACACCCCCCCCCCCACATCACCCCTTGTGTCGTCACCCTACCCTATGGACTGAAGTCTGCCCCCTATCTCTCCCTCTCTTCTTCACCGTCGGACCCCCACCTGGTTCGCGCATGCCTCCACCGTTCGGCCCCATCCCTCTCCAGCTTGATCACCACCACCATCTCCTTAGTCGTGCCTCCCGGCTGACCTTCTAGTATCGCCCACACCACCTCTTGGCAAGCAGCTCTGGAAAACCACCTATGCACCGCCCCGAACGCTCCCCCGGCTGAGCTCCTGTAGTGTCGTCGGCCTCCCCTCACTTTTCCGACCTTCCTCCCTCTAACACCTACTGCGTCACCCCTGTCTCCTCAACTGGTGCAACCTCCGGAGCCTTGCCTCCTTTAGCGCGAGCGGTCCCTCCCTCTGGTTGGTTCTTTTTTTTCATTCTATGGAGTTCTTGGAAATTCAGTAGGTTAGAGGTATCATTAGAGGTTTATTTTTTATCCTAGTTTTGTTCATATTCTTGTTTTAGGGTTCTAAATTTTTTTATGGTTTGATTTCTTGAATTAAGGTCTGCGTTAAGTTCTTTATTATGAAAGCAATGCGCGATTGATGTTTCACGCTGGAATTTGAGGATTTCACACCAATTATCTGGAGTTTATTCACCAAGGTAGCTGGTTCCACGTCTAATTATTATTTGATGAATTAGTTTTCAATATTAATTTGTTCAGCATGTTGTTTAATTAATTTGGGTAATGCGAAGTTGTTTTTCCTTTCATTTTAGAGTACGAATTGCATTAAATTTTTTTAGTAAATTGTTTATCTTCTGTGTGTGTTTCTACTGAGAACCTTTTTGGTGATTTTTAATATCCCCTTTTAGATTATTATTTTTTTTACAAGAGGTGCTAACTATTTTTTTGACATGGCGTCGGGTGCGTTGGGTCGTAAAAGAAGTTTTTGTTCGAGTTTAGTGGGTAATTCCATATGATTATCTTAAATTGTTTTATAAGCTTCTACTTTTGAATTGTTAAATTATGTGGTGCTTTACTACTCTGATTTTACAAATTGTAAAATTTTTAATTAAATGACTTTTGTGGTGGAAATCATGTTTTTATAATATTATGCTGTGTGTTTGGTTATAAAAGAGGTTTGGGTTGTTTTTGTGTGAAAATTCATGTTCTTCTCATCAAAATTTGTTTATTAAAATATTAAGCGTTTTAGAAAATAGTTATTAAGGATGGAAAATTATTTTAGTTGGTTTTTTAAGAAATGAATATTGATTTTTGAAAAATTATATTATGCGTCTTATTTCTATATAGTGTTTATGTGTGTAATTGGTCGGTCGTTTAATGATGTGAGTCTTCTTTTTAATTGTGCGGAAGAATTAACTAAGTATATATCCTATGCAGATTGAGTTTTGAAAACAATTTTGGTGTGAAAATGGTTTTAAAAGAGGGGTTGAGTGTGTAATTGTGATTTTGCTTGTGTAAATACCCTGTCTGGCTATTATGCATTAGTGTGACATGTGACATGAACTTTTAATAACTTGAGCACAAAGTGGAAGCCTTGGTACTTGGTGGGAGGACTAGACTAGTGTGATAGTGATAGGGGAGTGGCCTCGTCCCAGTTTCACCTAGCAGGATTGACGCTTACTACACTAACTAAAAACATGATGATGACTGGAGACCACTATGGTAGGAGGTGTTTCCCTACCAGTGGCTCGTGCACGGGAATGTATGATATGGTTCACTGAGATGTGAGGTTCTAGGGTCCTACTTCTTGCTAGTATCTTTAGGGTCTCTCCCATGTATTGTTCTCTTCCCTTTCTTTCTGCTCACCATCGGCACATGGCGTGACGTTGGGGTTACCAAGAAAATTGTGTGTGCATGTGTACGTGTGTGCGTTCATCTGTGTGTGTGCGTGCGTGGGTGGGTGTGCGTTCGTGCGTGCAAGTTAATTCAAGTTTTTTCTATTTTAGAGAAGTTTCCCCTTAAAACCCATTTTCATAAAAATTCTTTAAGCACTTATTTATTTTTATTCTTTTAATTGAAAATGTATTGGTATTTTAAAAATTGTGCATGAAACCTTTTCTCGGTGGCATCCTACTGGGCTTTTAGCTCACACCCTACACACACCCTTGGGTGTATGTAGATTCTGTTTCTTCTGAATTACAGGTTGTGACTTCGTGCTCAGCGATGGTGGTTCAGGTTGCAGTTTGTATTTTCATGCAGAGTGGTGTTGTTGTGGCCCCACTTTTGCCGGGAGGTTTGAGTATGAGTTTTAGTTTCAGCTATCTTCTTTTCTTTTTAGTATTGGTTTGAATTGTAGACCTTAAACCTGTTTATAGTTTAAAGGCACGTTTTATTGTCTATTTATAGTTTCAATTTATTTATCTGGTTAGTAATTTTTCTATCTTTTATTTTGGGTAAATGAATACCATGTAATGTTCGATACCCGAGCACTTGTGCCATCTCATGGGGATCGAGAATTCCCTTCGGGCCTTACCGCGGACCGGGTTGGGCGCCTGGTCGGATGGAGACCCAGCCTAGTTCGTGACAAAATAGTATCAAAGGGAGGTTTTCTCTCTAGGGTCATTTTCTTTTGAGATATACTCAGAGTAGACCATCATTATGGTTGTTGTAACTCATCGTTCTAGCTATGAGCAATGTGCCTGGGCAGTACAACACGTTTCGCGACTCAAGTTACCAATGTATGTTGGGGTTTGTCTATGTTTTTGGTCCTCGCGGTTAATCGTGTCTAAGGGAAATGAAAAGGGAGTAAGGTTTGTGGTCTTAGTGAGCTCGTAGGGTATGGAAAGCCTCGTGGAGCAGGGGATCCTGTCCTAAAATAATATCTGTGGCCAATGGCGTGATTGGCGTATGGCCTCTAACCATATTCTCCAATCACCTGCTGATAATAGTTTCGTCCTGCATTGTTTCTCATCTCATTGTTTTGTATTCATGGAAATTTGGTTTTTAAGTAAAAATGTTTTGGTATTGGAAAATTATTTCAAATGAAGCGCTTAAAAAATTAAATTATGTGTGAGGTTTGAAAAGTGTGGGTTGGATGTTTTGGTTTTGAAAAATGGAACGGTTTGGTTTTGATCCTTGGTGTTGTCATGGGAACCCACATGCATGAGTGTATACGAAAAGGTTAATGGTTAATGGCACGAGCGGATGAGTTCCTGGATGGACATGAAGTGGGTGCTAATGTGGCATGAGAACATGCATGTATGAGGCGCATGTGATGCCATTGGTGTTTGTACAACCCTCTGGGATTTCTTATTTTCAAAATGTTTTCATTAAATGAATACTTGGTGTATTTCAGTGACTGGTGATTGTGTGGTGTGTCCTTGTAAATTTGAAAGGTAGGATGTGAGATGTTTTGAGCCGAGAAACCTTTTTGACTGATTTGTGTCTTGATTTTTAATTCGTGTTCACCAGTTGGTGTGAAAGCATGTGATTGATGGTCTCTTTTGAAGAATACATCAGGGATCCCTTGTAGTGGTTCCCCCTGTATGTTTGGTGTTCCCTTGTGGTATGTCTAGACCATCAGACCTGCTTGATTGGATCCACGGTTCTCCTTCTTGGCTAGTGTACACCCTAATAAAGTGTCAATGTGTGAATGACGTGCAACCATAGATAGTTCGTCGTTGGCCGACCTTCCAGTTTATTAAAGTAAGGGATCTCCCTTTTGGGTGATAGTGCTATGTCTTTTCCTTTCTCCATTCGTTTAAGTAGATCCTCTCACAGATGGGTAAAATATGCGAGGGGATCTGAAGGGATTTTCAGTATCTTTGAGTGTATCGACCTGTCGGGTATAAATTTTGATGTCGTCATGTTTGAAGGTTCCTCCTTGAAATGGAGAAAGGAAATCTAGCGGGGAGGGTTGAAGGCGGTTCAGAATTTTCAGTGTTGATCTGTGTCTTGAAGGGCTTTTTAGTATTTACATTGGCTGCAAGGGTCATGTTCGGTGATTTCTTGCAGTGTGAGGTCCCTTTGATAGTCAACAGTGGTTTGGAAGTGCTAAAGGAGAAGCTTCGTTCAGGAGTCTGCAATGCCTGACTGTGAGGCATGATATTCTTCAAACATCAGGGCTCCAGCCATAGGCCCCGGAGTGAAGCTAGTGCATGGTCAGGAACCCCGAGAGTGTATGAGACTCCGACCTTATTTCTGTCATCGGTGTTAAAAGTAGAGTCTATTGAAATTGATTCCAAGGTTGTTCTACTCTGAATGAGCCTTCTAGTTGCATAGGGTTTTCAGTGACTATGCGGATGCCTGTCCACCTCGATGCCTTTAAGTCTTGGGGGTAGCATCCCATCAAATGTAATCACTTTTAGTGTTCCTTATGGGGTATGCTGGGTAAAGCAATTTCAAATTTGAATAGTGTTCATCCAGGGACGTGAAGATGATGGTTTGTTTTGGGTTTTGGTTTTAACACCCTGGTAGTTGGGCCCCACCCTCCCCTCCCCTTGTGTTGGGGTGTTTGGTAACCATAGCGAATTTTATCAAAGTTCTGTATCCTCTGTTCGTTCTAATAGTGGTGAGACCCACGATGGGTCTCGCATAATGGTCTCTGGAATAAATCGATGCTGGCCTTTCTATAATGGTGGGGAGTCCTCCTGGACCTCCCTATGTTGGTTTTCTAGTCACGTCATAGGCATTGGTAGGTTCTTAATGGTGGAGAGACCCACATTGGGTCTCACACAAATGTCTCTAGAATGAATCAGTGCTGGATATTTCTTTAAAGGCGGGGAGTCCACTCAAACCTCCCCGTGTCAGTTTCCAATCTCCTCTAGAGCGTTAGTGAGTTCTTAATTGTGGGGAGCCCCTCGGGCCTCCCCATGTTGACCTTTTGCATTTGTTTTTAAATATGGTTTGGTTTTCGTTTAATAGTGCTCGATGTGTTTCAACTTGTGAGGTTGGTTTCCATGGGTGCGAGAGTTCCCTTCCTCGATCAGTCAACTGGAGGCGTACTAGCTCTTTGGGGTGAGTGACACATATCAGAAAGTCTTTTGACGCATTTCATGAAGTTGT
The DNA here is from genome assembly GCA_963277665.1 of Viscum album. Classification (NCBI taxonomy): domain Eukaryota; kingdom Viridiplantae; phylum Streptophyta; class Magnoliopsida; order Santalales; family Viscaceae; genus Viscum; species Viscum album. Next base: position 791,822,933 of record OY728126.1, on the reverse strand, counting down.
ATTTGAGTCACTTTCTCTAAGCACGATGATTTTTCCTCTTTATTCTCGTTGATTGTGGGGATCCTCTTTGAACCTTAGTGGGGGAACAGTCTCTTTTTTGGGGTTCAACCTTAGTTGTGGATTTCCGGGGATGGAAAGCTTTATGGTGGGGAGAATTGAAATGCCCGTCATCTTTAAATGAGTTTTTCTTTAATTTTCACTGCGTCAGGTAGTGCGGGGTTATGCCCGACTTAAAATTTGAGGTTTTTTTAAAAAAAACTCTTGTAAAGGCCATGTTTGCGTCCTGCGCATCGAGGTCGAAGCCGTGCAACCTCGCTCTGGTCGTCGTGCGACCCCACCTGATTAACCTCACTATCTACTCGGTGCACGATTAATTAATTAATTATCAAAATAATTAAGTAAAATGGTTAATAAATGTTATAAATTGAAAGGTGTTATAGATGATAATTTTAATATGTTTATTAGTATTATTATAAATTTTCTGTTAAAAATTTTATGGGCCACGTGGAGTAAACACGTAGTTGCCTGACTCTTTAAAAATGAAGATGATCAAACGAAGTTTAAATAATTATTTTAATGGTAATGAATATGGTTATTATTATTATTATTATTATTATTATTATTATAATCATTATTACTATAGTTTTTGTAGGTTTTATTTTATTTTATTAACACCAATTTTATAAATATAAATACATTTATGTTTTAGATTTTTATTTTTATTTTTATTGTTTGTATTTTATTTTATTTTATTTTATTTTTCTTCCCCTTTTCATTATTATTTTTTCTTCTTTCTTCCATTTCTTTTTGTTTTCTTTTTTTCCCTCTTCCTCTCTTCCTCTCTTCCTCTGTCTCTCCCATCGCACATCCCCCCTAACGCTAGCGCCACACATTTTTATCCAGGCCTGTCATGCCTAACCCCACCTTCATCCCTCGGCCCGTCTCACCAACTCCTGCTGGTACCCCATCATGCAACACCCCCCTCCATCACCCCTCGCGTCGTTACCTGGCCATGTGAAATGATGTCCAGACACCCCTATCTTTCCCTCTCTTCTTCCCCATCGGACCCCCCACCTGGTTCATGCATGCCTCCACCGTCCGACCGCATCCTTCTCCAGCTTGATTTTCACCCCAATCTCCTTAGCCATGCCTCCCGGCCGACCAACTGGTATCACCCATACCACCTCTTGGCAAGAAGATCTGACGAACCACCTGCGCACCGCCCTGAACGCACCCCTGGCCGAGCTCCTTTAGTGTCATCGGCCTCCCCTCACTCGTCCAACCTTCCTCCCTCGAACACCTGCTATGTTTCCCCAGTCTCCCCAACTGGCTCAACCTCCGACGTCTTGCCTCCTTTAGCACGAGCGGCCCCTCTCTTCAGTTGGGTTTTCTCTTTTCTTTCATTCTCTTGAGTTCTTTGCAATTTAGTAGGTTTGAGGTATCTTTAGCGGTTTCTTTTTTATCCTGGTTTTGTTCAGATTTTTGTTTTAGGGTTCTAATTTTAGTTTTATGGTTTGATTTCTTGAATTAAGGTCTGTGTTAGGTTTTTTATGATGCAAACAACGCACAATTTATGTTTCATGCTGGAATTTGAGGATTTCATGCCAATTATCTGGAGTATATTCACCGAGTTAGGTGGTTTTGCATGTAATTATTATTTGATAAAATTGTTTTCAAGGTTAATTTTTTTAACATGTTGTTTAATTAATTTAGGTAATGCTAAGTTGTTTTTCCTTTCGTTTTAGAGTATGAATTGTATTAATATTGTTTAGTAAATTGTTTATCTTGTGTGTGTGTGTTTCTGCTGAGAACCTTGTTGGTGATTTTTAACTTGTACCGTTAGATTATTAATTTATTTTTTTACAATAGGTGAGAAATATATTTTTTACATGGAGTCGGGTGCATTGGGTAGTAAAAGAAGTTTTAGTTTGAGTTTAGTGGGTAATTCCAAGTGATTATTTTAAATTGTTTTATAAGCTTCTACTTTTGTCTTGTTAAATTATATGGTGCTTTACTGCTCTGATTTTACGAATTGTAAAATGTTTAATTAAATGCATTTTGTGGTTCAAATCATATTTTGATAAGATTATGTTGTATGTTTGGTTATGAAAGAGGTTTGGGTTGTTTTTGTGTTCAAATTCATGTTCTGCTCTTCAAAATTTGTTTATTAAAATCTTATGTGTTTTAGAAAATAGTTATTAAGGATGGAAAATTGTTTTAGTTGGTTTTGTAAGATATGTAGATTGAGTTTTGAAACTTTTTAGTTTGCGTCTAATTTCTATATGATGTTTATGTGTGTAATTGGTTGGTCGTTTAATGATAAGCTTCTTCTTCTTAATTGTGCAGATGATTTAACTGAGTATGTAGCCAATGCAAATTGAGTTTTGAAAACAATTTGGTTGTGCACATGGTTTTAAAAGAGGGTTTGAGTGTGTAATTGTGATTTTTCCTGTGTAAATACCCTATTTGGATTTTATGCATTAGTGTGACATGTGACATGAACATTGAATTTCTTGAGCACAAACAGGAATCCTGGGTCCTAAGTGGGCAAACTAGGCTAGCGTGATAGTGATACGGGAGTGGCCTCAACCCAGTTTCTCCTAGAGTGACTGACGCTTACAACACTAACTAAACACTGGATGATGACTGGAGACCACTATGGTAGGAGGTGTTTCCCAACCAGTGTCTTGTGCACAAGAATGTATGATATGGTTCACCAAGATGTGAGGTTCTAGGGTCCCACTTCTCGCTAGTATCATTACGGTCTCTCCCATGTATTGTTCTATTCCCTTGCTTTCTGCTCACCATTGGCACACAGTGTGACATTGGAGTTACCAAGAAAAGTGTGCATGTGTTTGTACGTGTGTGCATGCGTCTGTGTGTGTGCGTGCGTGTGTGGGTGTGCGTGCGTGTGTGTAAGTTAATTTAAGTTGTTCTCCTTTTAGAGAAGTTTCCCCTTAAAAAACGTTTTCATTAAAATTCTTTAAGCATTTATTTATTTTTATTCTTTTAATTGCAATTGTATTTGTCTTTTAATAATTGTGTGTGGAACCTTTTCTCGGTGGAATCCTACTGGGATTTTAGCTCACACTCAACATACACCCTTGGGTGTATGTAGATTCTGTTTCTTCTGCAACCCAGGTTGTGACTTCATGCTCAGCGATGGTGGTTCAGGTTTTAGTTGGTCGTTTCATGCAGAGTGGTGTTGTTGTGGCCCCTCTTTTGCAGGGAGGTTTGAGTATGAGTTTTAGTTTCCACTGTATTATTTTATTTTTAGTATTGGTTCAAATTGTAGACCTTAAACCTGTTCATATTTTAAAGGCATATTTGGTTGTCTATTTCTAGTTTCATTTTATTTATCTGGTAAGTTCTTTTTCTGTAGTTTATTTTGGGTAAATCGTTCCCATGTAATGTTCGATACCCGGGAACTTGTGCCAGCCCGTGGGGATCGGGAATGCCCTTTGGGCCTTTCCGCGGACCGAGTCGAGCGCCGGGTTGGATGGAGACCTGGCCTTTCCATGGACCTACCATGAATGATAGATCCTTCCTCCGGTTAAATGCAAAATGATTCTGCCAGCTCTGAGCTGTTATCTTGTTATTCTGAATCAACTGATCTTTTTATGCCCTATCTTCTACCAATTATGGTCCCACCAGCTTTGATTCACCTACATTATCCCAAAATTCTAGAGGTAGACAACACTTTCCATATAATTTCTCAAATGGAGACATCTATATACTGGAATGAAAACTGTTATTATAGGAAAATTGAACTACAGAAATATGTTGATCCCAACTTCCTTGGTAATCTAGTGAACGAGGTTATAACATATCCTCCAAGTTCTGAATTTTTCGTTCTGACTTCCCATCTAATTGAGGATGAAAATATATACTAAAATTTATTCAGTACACAATTACTTCAGAAGGCCTTTCCAAAAGTTATAAGAAAACCTGTGATCACGATCAGATACAATGTAGAGGGGAACACCATGCAACCAGAATATCTCTTTAACATAAAACCATGACAGTTTATCTAGAGACAAAGTATCTCGAATAGGATAGAAATGAAAATATTTAGTCAATCGATCAACAATAACCCAGATTGCATTATTTTCATCAGATGTCTTTGGTAATCCCACAATGAAGTCCATGGTTATATTTTCCCATTTCCACTCTGGCACCGGTAAATACTGAAGCATCCCATTCAGTAACTGCCACTCTTCTTTAACCTGGGGACATGTCAAACACTTCATATTAAAAAAATCAGAAATATCTTTTTAAATTACATCCCACCAGTAATACTCCCGCAGACATCTATACATCTTAGTACTGCCAGGAAGAACTTAAAATCAGGAACTATGAGCTTCACATAATAACTCATTCTTCAACTTTTAATCACAAGGCACACATAATATTTTCCCAAACCTCAAAAAAATTATTAATGTTAAATTTATACAACATACCCTTCTGAACCAACTCTACCTTTCTCTGGAACTCAATCTCATCTTTCTATGCTCTCTTAATTTTGTCTTATAGAAATGATTCCACTAACACCTGAAATAAATAGAATTATTTCCTACACCAACAACTTCTATACCAAAGATTATCAAATCAAAAACCAAATGATATCATTACAAACGTATCATGGTTAATGAAGCATTACTTATTCAACTAAAAGAAATAGCCCCTTTATTTTCCTTTCCAGGATGGTAATGGATCGTGCAATCATAATCGTTGATTAATTCCATCCATCTCCTCTGTCTTATGTTCAATTCTTTTTGAGTGAATATATACTTCAAAATTTTTTGGTCAGTATATATTTCACATTTCACTCCATAAAAATGATGCCTCCAAATTTTTAAAGAAAAAAACAATAGCAGATAATTCATAATCTTGTGTAGGGAAATTTTACTCAGGAGTTTTGAACTGACGTGAAGCATTAGCAATTACATGATCATTCTGTATAACGACACAACCAATTCCTTTCAATGAATCATCACTGTAAAGAAAAAACTCACCATTCCTGGAAGGTAGTGCCAAAACTGAAGCATTCACAAATCTTATTTTCAATTATTGAAAACAATAATCACATTTTTTGTCCAGATGAACTTACCACATTTTTGAGTTATCTTAGTCATTGGACTAGATAACCATGAAAAAATTTCAACAAAACATTGGTTATAACCTTCCAAACCAAGAAAACTACAAATATCATTCATATTTGTGGGTCTTGGCCATTCATCAACAACTTTTGTTTTATTAGGATCAACAATTATGCCATTTGTTGAAACAATTTGACCCAGGAATAAAATATGTCATAACCAAAACTCACACTTGCTTAATTTCCCATCTAGATTTTTTCTTTTATGGTATGCAAGAAAACCCTTAAATTAAATTTATGATCCCCTTTACTTGTAGAATATATCAAAATATAATCAATAAACACAACCATATTCATATCCAAGAACTCGCCGAAAATTCTATTCATAAGATCCATGAATACAATAGGTGAATTGGTTAAACCAAAAGGCACGACTACAAATTCTTAATGGCCATATCTAGTATGAAATGAGGACTTCAGAATGACTGCATCCTTTACTTTTCACTGATGGTACCTCGACCTTAGAATTTTTTTCAAAAAATACAAATCTCTATAGAGCTGATCAAACTAATCATCGATATGAGGCAAACGACACTTGTTCTTAACAATGATGTTATTAAATGCTCTATAATCAATTCAATGTCTCATTGAACCATATTTTTTTAACAAATAAGACATTAGCATCCCATGGTGATGTTATAGGTCAAATGAATCCTTTATCTAATAACTCCAACAATTTCTTCTTTAACTCTAAAAGTTCTATTGGATCCATTCCATAAGGGGGTTTTGAAATTTGTTTAGCCTCAGGAACTATGTAAATAGTAAATTCTTTTCGATCATGTATAATACCAAGAAACTCTTTAGTAAAAACATCAAGGTACTTATTTACCACTAACACATCATTAATATCAGCACTTATTTTATTTTCAAAAATATGTATAAGGTAACATTCATTTCCATATTTTACTAGTTTCTCATCTTCTTGATATGTTATCAAAAGCAAGGGTTCATTCTTGTATAAAAATTGAAAATCTTTATGAAAAGAAATTTTATTAGTTATGCAGTCAATATTAGCATGATAAACAAAAATCCAATCTGTACACAAAATATAATCAAAACACACTAGAGGAAAAAGAATAAGATTTTCAAGTAGATTCTTCCCACACAGAAGGACATGAAGTCTCTTATAATTTATTTTTGTCCCAATATTTCCTTCGGGAGTTTTTACCATAAGTTCAGTATTCATATCATGGGATAAAATTCTTAATTTACTAGAAAAATTCTCAAAAATGAATGAATGTGTATACTAAAACAAAAAATACATTGGAATAATCTAAACAAACAAACATTGAACCTGATACTACTTCATTCGATGGACCAACATCTGTGGAAGTATTTTCAAAGGATTTCACCACCCCTTTATGCTTGTAGTCTGGCTGATTTCCCTTATTTGAGTTCTTCATTTGACACTCATTTGCATAATGACTCATTTCATTACACTTGAAACATTTTAGTGAATATAAATCAGATTTTGTCTTACCATTACCTTGACATTTTTCAGCGCAATTACGAGCCTTTTGACACATGTTACCACATCGGTAGCACTTACCAGAATTCAAAAGTCATTCCCTAGTATGTTTTTTACCACAATTTTCACAAACAGAAAACTTATGTTTCTTACCCTCAGACTTTTTTGAAGAGTTCTCTTATTTCATCTACCATCTTGACTGTTTATTCCATTTTTTTTCAAAGAATACCTGATCATCGACAAACTTTATTTCCACCTTATTCTTACAAAGAACATATTTTTAATTGCCTTTGAACTAACGAGAAGCTAAACCCCTACGATACTTTAGCTTTAATCCTGAGTAAAAAGGTTAATTTTACTATGAAGATATTGTATGAAATTTTGAGAATAACCATGCAAGTCAAGTGAATTTTCATCATAGGCAGCCACTGAGTCATCCTCTTTCCTCATTTCTAGTAATTGTTTTTACATCCTAAGTCGACCCACCTTAGGAAAATATTTCTCAAGGATCATACATTTTAATTAATCTCAATCAAGATCACAAATCTCCCCACTATCCTAGATATTTTTCTCCACTAACCACCTCTGATCAAGTCCACCTTCAAAATAATAAACAACAAGACCAACCTTTTAGTGTTATGAACATTCCATGACTTCATCAATTTTCTCTAGTGCTTTAATCCACCATTCTGCTAGCACAAGGTCAGATGATCCTATGGATAATTTGGGATGTTGCCTCATGAAATTCTCCACTACTGACATGTTCCACTGTGGTTGATATATCTGATCTCAGGCCTGGATACCACCACCATTTATAGCCCGATTCAACTGTTCCATCAATGAAACTAACTATTCAGTTCCAATTCCAAAAATCTTAGGTTGCAGATTTCAAAGGTTGTCTTATTCTTGATGTCGTCCCAACATAGCTACCCTATTTCCTCAATGGAAACCTATTCTGAACATTGAAATATCCAAGTCAAAGCATCATGGTAATCTGTAAATTCTATATAATTATAATATTAACATAAATTAATTTAATGTTATTAATTTAACAATAACCTATCATTTAAAGTTATCTAAACCGACCTCTGATACCAACTATAAGGACCCTTCCTTAAAACATTACACAATCTTTAATTAATGAATAATTCACACTGGGGAATTTTTTAGGTTTATAGTTTTAGAGAATTAGGTCATAACATTTACACAACAACATGAATATTTCATGTAGACAATTTTACTTAGTAACTATTTTTCAGAAAATAAAAATTCATAAAAATAGAGTCATGTATAGATCTATGTTTTAGATAGAATGAATTTTTCTTGATCCCATCTTTGACCCTAGTCATCTTTATGTCATATGAAGAACATTAAAAAACATGGTATGAGCATAAAAAGCTCAGTACGAGTTATAAAATATGAAAGAAATTATTAGCCCATAAATACATACAAAACATAAAAACTTTTATGTACTATATGAAAAAATAATATTTATGAATAAAAAATAGTAATCACAAATCATAAAGATAACTTGTGGAATCCATATCATACTTACATTGCAGCTATCACAGCTATGTAGGGAGTTACGTTGGAATACCCATCACAATATATAATCTAAATATCTTAAGAGAATGATTCATGTTTACCTCCACCACATTACCCAATGCATTGGAGATCGATATTGGTCTCACCTACTCTAGGTTTATCATAGAACCATGTGTATGCGTAAACAGTGCCCATGAACCATAACATATTCATAACTCATAAAACAAAAATAAAAGATAGATAACATTTCAACATTTTAATCACAATATATATTATAACTATATCGACATAAAAAATCCATTATCAAAATAATTTTCAATACCAAAAATATGAAAAAAGAAAATATATTATTTATTTTTCTTTTAAATACATTACGGCTTGTTAAGGAAGCCAAAAATCAGAAAATACTCGCGGCGGCGGAAGAGGTCGTTATCAATGCTTACTTTAAAAAGATACATTATTTTTTTTAATTTAGTAAAACTCTTCATATGAAAATATTCTCATTGAAAGAAATGAAAATTCAAATGTATTTATACACCTTATAAAGGAAAGTTGAAAATAAAAGATATATGCCTCAATAAAAGGAGATTGAGACGAGGTCTCTTACCTCGTGTTTGACTTGACACAATAATTCCTTAATCTCCTGAATAATAAACTGAAGATAATTTCTACTTGAATAAGAAACATTTTAATGTTTATTATTCATTTTATATCACTTATTATCATGTTATAAACATTATTTATTCAATTACGTTATTAACGGTTGTTTTGTCAATATTTGGTACCTGAGTAAAAAATGAACACCTTATAATTACAAGTTGTCCATGTCATCAACAATCCATTTTCTCCAAGAATGATATTCATGATTTAGATATCATAAAAAACATATATATCCATTATATATATGTATTTATAATAGTACATAACATTTGGAGATAATAAATGAAATGCACCGTTCATGGAGATGGTATGTCGTACGTACACATGAACACTACCTTCATTTCTATTTCATATTTTAATGGAGTTAAAACATAAATATACCTATGTATATTATAATTACAGTATAGTATCATATATAATATCACTAACTATATCCTTTATACATCCCTTATATGTAATTAACGAGTAATATCAGTTTGAGGGGGTGATAGTCTATACTTCCTCAACTGAAATTATCGCGTTTACCCACTATGGAAACCATAAAGTTTTGATATAAATGAATAATATATAAACATATAGAAAAAATAAACATATTATATATCATTTAAAAATATAGTTCCATCTTAATGGCCACCTTGAGAGGAGGTAGGAGATAATTGAACAATCATCAATTCGTGAGGCTTCAATTTTCCATCCATAAAAACAGTATGTTCTTCTCTCATTTGATGGAGGTGTGTGTAAGTGTAGTTCGAATCCTTTCCAAAAAAACATACTAGTATATAAAGGATAATTTTTTTCTTATAGAAGAAAGAATTATAAATATTTTAGTGGTTGGAGACGTAAAATAAAATAAAATAATTTAAGAGAAACGGTTACCTGTAATTTGGGTAACTCCCTTTGGTTTGAACCAAAAGGACGTCTTGAAGTGCCTTATGCATAATTTAAGGCCTCTATAAAAAGGATAAGGATCTTGAGAGTTTATTTGGTCAGGTATTGGATGATCCCAAGGGATTGAGAGGTGTTAGGAATGAGTTATCAGTGAGATATTTTTATAAGGGAGAGAATGGGCTCTTTACGAAAGTATGAAATAATTATTTTATTATAAACTAATATTCGGTTTCAAAAGGTAAATAAATAATTAAAGTCCAAGATAAGATGACTCATTATCGAAATAAAATTATAAAATAACAAATGGATAGGTTTTGGATATTGTCTTAATATTTATAATCTTATTTATTTAAATCATTTATTAATTGGTTAAATATTGCATCATTATTGTGTCGTAAATAATTTACATTATTTGATGTCCACAAATTAAAAAAAATCCATGATGTAGGAAATAGTTTTATAATTACAGTTAGTATTTATAGTTGAGAATATAACTTATATAACCCCATGTAAAAATTGATTTATTCAAAGATAGTTCATTATGTCATTATTGTCTTTAGTTTAAATTACATAATATAAAGTGCCATTATTACTCCCATGTGGCTCCATGGGGTCCCAAATTCTACCCAAGGATAAAAATTGTTGGATATGTATCATCGAAAAGGATTATAACACATTTTAGGTTAATTTAATGTTATTATAATATTATATTTTACCCATATTTTGTATATTTACCCTTTAATCATGGTAAAAAAAATATTTACGGAAGTAAATATTTAAATTGTCCAAAAATAAAAGTTACCAATTTAAAGAATATGGAACTAATTACTAAAAATATGGAATCCATTTGTCTAAATTCAAAAAAGAGAAGTGGTAGAAAATAATTTAAAATTAATTCCTTGTTGTCAAAACAAAAAAGCGCGTTTTTATGAAATAATAACTATCAAAAGATTGACACTTGTTTATGTCCAATTTCAAAGAAAAATTAATTCCAATATACGAAATTGGATTAAATGGTAAACATATATTCTAATTACACTTTTGGTAAAATCAAAAAGATAATCTATCCATATGAATAAATTAGATTAAAAGGCACTTTTGAATTAAAATACAGTATTTTCACTATTAATTAAAAATGAAATTTATCAGAAAAAATCCAAAAAATTACTTAAAGTAAAATTTGATGTCTGTAATCTAAAGAAGAATTTTTTTTTTTCAAATATAATATAATTAAATGACCAAAACTATATTTAATGAGGGTTCACCATCAACAGTCGTTAAATCGACCTTTTAAAGACTATAAGAGTATTTATGATTTGATTCATTCATATTTTAAGTATATAACTTATATTGGATAAATGTAAAAACATTAAACAAACATGTATAATCATATTTTAGTTATTTATATTCATTCCTTCCAATACAATATCTAGGCATTAACTACCATTTAAAATAATAATATTATATTATTAGTGTGCAATGTAAGATTTCAAAGAAACCCGCTGTTGAGTATCTGGTACGCTATCAAAAATAGAATTCCATTTAAAGTAAAATTAATATTTAATTCAAAAATATTAATAAGCATTCAAATGTATTATTCTTTATTTATTTGGGATGTTACAAAACAACCCTAGGAATGCCCCACCATCTCACACCTTACTCTTAGGGTGTATGATGGTGTAATAAAGGGATATGTAACATGACCCTATAATTATGATTATGTTCATTATTTTTGTATATATTAATGAATATAAATTCATTTTATTATTGTTATTTTGTAAATGATTTTAAATCAAAATATTATTTTTTTGGTTAATGTTCAAATTCAATTAGGAAATCTATTTTGATGAATTAATTTATTTCTGATTTATAAAATATTTTAATAAAATATTTTTATTAAGTTAAAATTATTAAATATAAATTATCATAATACTTTTGTGAAGAAAACTGTAATTTTTATTTCGGTCTGAAAACTCATTTCGTCAAAACACATCAATTTTAAAAAAAATGTGGGTTTTTATTTTAATAATTGAAATTCAAATATTTATAAAACTATTTAGATAAAATGAATTTTATTTTTATAATATGGAAATAAATATTATCCAATTGCGAATTTTTAATAATTTTATGAGGAAGTCAAATTTTTTGTAAATATTAAATTCCTTATACATATATAACGTGTTTTATGACATTATAATGAATCCATAGTGATGTAATAAAATAATATAAATTGTATCATGAGCCAAATATATTTTTTAATTTAAAATAATATAATTTTAGGTTTATTTGATTTATATTCTAATGCCTTAGGGAATCCTCCAAGACATATAAAATATTTTATGATTTTAAAATCATTTCTTGGAATGTGTGAGTCCCCTCCATGTAAAAAAGGGACATATTTTAATATCATCGGGCCATAGAATTTTAAAATAATTTATACCACAAACCATTTCCAGAAACCATGGAAAAAATCCATGGGATGGTTTTTGGTATTGAATATTTTATTATGTAGGGTCCAAAACAAAAATAATAATGAATTATCCCACGTTTCCTATATAAACCCACCCAATATCCAATTAATGTTCACTAAAACCATTTGGGACTCGACCAACCTCTTCCCTACAGTCCTGAAAGTCATCCAAATTCAGGAACATGCTCCTAAAAGCCTCTACCAAGCCATTGGGATCATACACATCTATGTAAGTAATCTTGCACCCTTCTCTTTTGTCAAGCATTCTTATCATGTTATGTATTTTAATGTCTTTTTTTATTATATTGGGATATATTATTAAATATCTTCCTTAATTAAAATTTAATTTATATAACATGAGAGAAACTTTAAATCTCATTTATCCTTCTTATGAACCCTTATGTACAACTCTTACCATGCCGGATTTTGGTAAGAGATTCCTCCCTTCCCCTTTGAATTCTAGAACCTTCTTTTAGAGCAGTTCATTTAATTAAAATTTAATAAATTAAAATTATTCAATAATCATTAATATACTATCAAATTGATGTTATTTAAATGAGGGATCATTTATGCTCCCCTATTTGAACCCTTACATAATCTGTTACTGTGCTGAAACTCTTTAAAAGATTTCTTCCTTTATCATTTTTTATCCAAGATTATTTAGGTTGTTATACTCTTTTATTTTCATTTAAAAATAATGGGGTATTATTTCTCACCCCCATACTTCTGACATTATGTTTTAATATTGATAGACCCCATTTTTCTCTCCTTAATGACTTCCGTGTAGAATTGTTACTATGCAGAAATTCCCAAAGGGATTTCTATATTTTTATTTCAATTCAAGCATCTATTCTATATTATGCATCTAAATTAGATTTCTTGTGTTGGTATATTATGTTTCATGATCCCCTTGATATATATTTCGTGTATAAATTATTAGAGACCACCTTTTACCATATAAACATAATTTATGAATATTTATATGACATCATTATGATGTAGAAATAAGAACACGATTTTACAATCCAAAATAATCATGTAATGAATACCATAGCCATATGTCTATCAAGGGTACTAACCTTTATGAAAATTTACATATTTAATTGTACATACATTTATGTATTCTATATTTTTTGATCGTTGAATAAAAGATGATGTTGAATGAATCTATATGGTATGATTTATGTGGCACACATAAGCATGAGATTAATATGTTCATGAAGGGTGATCCCTCATTGTGCTCCAATACATTTTGCAATGTTAAGTATCATGATACCCCATGGGAAATGAATGTTTAATCGTGATAATTCATATAAAATGTGTGTTTACTCAGGATATTCTATGTGAATGATCCTTACCTAATGATAATATCATGTTATATGTTGTTTCCACATTTCAATGTTTTGATAACCATGCTATATCATGCCTTTATCTTCAGTTTTATCTTATGATCCATTGATATTACTAATTCTTAACATGTATTGTATTACTCATGAAATTCCTCTTTTAATCCCTTATTGGGATTTATAGGTCACCGCTTTCTTATTTATGTCCTTAGGTTATCCAATGCAGTGTTAAGTATGAAGGAATGAGTTGTTAATGTCAAAAAGGTTTTATACAAAGATGTAGTATTTCATGTTTTATGTTGTTCTGTAATAATCTTAATTTATCAGGAAACTAGACCTCTCAATCCTCATAGTTTTATTTTGTTCAATTTTATGTAGTAAATCATGTATAAATGCGTAATAAATGATAGGTTTGGTATATTATTCATATCTATTAATGGTACTTATGAATATTAACCTTAGGATACTTGGTTTTATGTGAACAATTAAGTGACAATTGTCACTTTCTGGTTGAATGATAATACTAGATACCCTCGTCTCATGTGATTTGAAATTTACCTCATAAGTACCAAAATATTCATCATCATTATACTTAAACTAAAATATTTATTTCTCAATTTATTTTGATTAATATAAGGAAAGTATCCAATAAAAATAATCTATTAAATTCATACCAAATCATGAAATCAAATTCTTCTTGTTTTATCATGTTTTTCTTAATTTCATGAACTTATATTCATTTCCTTATAAATTATATATACATAATATAACATCTTCATGTTTTTATGTTTGGAGAATATAAAATATGTTTTTCAGTTGTGCATATTCATTTATCAATAAATATTAGATAAACAAACCTACTAAAAGAATGTGGTCATTGTACTGTGAAAGACTCATCTGATTATTTCTGCCAACTTTTCCCATTTGGAATATCATCATTATTAATACATTGATAAATATTTGTGATCATAAAAATAATAATTTTTCATTCCATCACCCATTGTATTTAGTTTATTAGGACGAAAGTCATTTCATATTCCATCGCATTCATCATTAAAATGATTTCTTCTGGTGTTAGAAAACATAAAAATATGATAATTATTATCATGAGAGAAAATAATTAGGGTGAGAAACTATTTAATTTTGATAAAAAATTTATAAGATGACTAAATTTTTACACATTATCCTATATAACCGTAGGTTTGATCAAGATCATTTTTTATGATTTCCAAAACCGCAGGGTTTAATATTATACATTGACTTATCCCTATGGTTTGTATTGATGTTTCCATATCATTGTTTTCCATTGGATAACTAAACTTTTACCTAATAGAGAAATATATATAACTAAAAATTTTATAGATTTGAATAAATATTAAATGATGGATATACCAAAAATATATTTTCAATACATTCTATAATCGTACAGGTATTGTATCATTGGAAACATGGAAATATAAAAAAATAATTAATAAAGTGTTTACATCATCTCCCACTTATTTATTCATAACTAGAAATCTTATTAGATGTAACATTCCAAATACATTACTCTATAACCTAAGGAATGGACAAATATGAAGAGGGCGATCTTTGTATATATGTACATCTAAATAAAATAAACAATCAATGACCACATACGAATAAAATGATAATAAGAATATAAAAACATTATCTTAACATTTGAAATCCATTCTATGCATATGGAATATAATAATATTAATTTATGGAATAAATCATGGTAGTTCATATGACATGAATACAAAAAGTCAAAGTGCATGAACCGTAAGATAATAATACCTGCATAATACATGGAATGGTGGCATACATATAAGCAAACAAAAAATATTCATATTATTCAAGGTTCATTACAAAGGATAACCTAGTGGAATGATTTTACCCTACAAACCATCATACTTGTCAAGATTCACTTCCATGTCTATCATAGTGGATTGATTCCCATTCTAGTTCACAATCCATTTTGGTCCAATTTATCTCATGGGATATCAATCATTACCCAATTGTTTGGAAGGGGATATTGGTATCACTCATATCATAATGAAAATAATACATAAATGTGACATAAGATCTTAATGAAATCATATTTTTATAACCCAATTAAAGAAATGGGTTTCATTAAAATTCAATCATTTTATAACCCATGGAAAAGAAATCGACCTCAAAAATATTTCATAATAGAACAATTCACAGAAATAAAATAGGTTTCAGAAACATTTCATCAATTCATCATAAACAGAAACCATCAAATTTAAGCATATAGATAGTATACCATTAGCATAACCCTATAAGTGCATAATTAATATCAATGAACAAAATATTATATGAGAAATAATTTTGAATGGTCATTTGCAATAATTCTTGTGGAAAATAACACTTTCATTTTGAAATTATTTTTTATTTAAATTTTAGAAAATTATAAATAAACCAATTTCAATGAATAAAACCTTGAAAAATATTAAGGATGTTTCATATAAAAATGTAGTTTTTATGGAATGAAAACTTGTTCATTCCATAAATGATAAAAAATCCCTTCAATATTTTTGGCCAAAAAATCACCAAGTAAATCATTTGGAATACCACAAAATTCTACATTCCAAACTTTTTTTTAAAAAGAAAACATAGTTAAAAATGAAATTAATCAATAATAGGATAATGGTAAATATATTTTTGATACCATTTTTTGAAAACATTAACATGGATGAGAAATGTTCCCCAAGAGAGACATAAGCATAAATATTCCTGAATATTGAAGACATCGAAAAATAAATTGTTACCTTGAGTTAGACGTGATTAAAATGAAATATGACATCATATATAATAAATATAACTTTTTTTATAATTATATTACCAATTAATATTTATAGATATAATATCATATATTATCCATTTATAATATTTCAACCATTCATTTTATCAATAATTCCATACTAAATCTTTTATTTCTATATGTTAATTATTTGATTTAGCATCAATATTTTAGTAATGTATTGTTGGTTCATGTTAATTTATTTTTGTTACATGAGATAATTAATATTAATAATGATATAAATATAAAATATATTTATTAAATAAATATTTTAGTAAACCCATAAATGTAAGAGATATAAATGTTAAGTACACCATCCATAGAGATGACAAAATGTTTGTACTCATGATTATTGTTTTTATTTTTTAAAAAATAATATATGAGAAAGATATGTAAAAGATAGAATATATAGTATACATATTTTATTATATATATCATATATATTAATCAAATTTATCAACATTACAATCCATGTTTGATATAAAATAAAAAATAATGACATTTCTTCACGGAGGTGACCGTCCACACAAAGGCACAAACTATGATATCGTTTCACAAATTAATTGATCATGAGTAAATATATGTGATATTGAAATTATATAGTTTTTATTATATCATAAATATCATATATAATCATTAAACACTTCATAATACCCATCCATATTTTGTTTATTAAAAATGATTTATATTGTTATGTGGAGTCGATGAGTCATATGTATGGACGAGAAATATATTCACACCTAATTTGATGGTAAATAACGTGTATATTGGATCCTTAACAATAAAAATAAATATTAGGAATTTTTAGGATACAGAGTTTTTTATATTCTGATAAATAAAAATATTTATTGGTTATAAATAAGTATAAGAAATAAAGATATTAATTAAGTTGATTACCAGTTATTTCAAACAACTCCTTTAGATAACCACTAAAAGGATCAAGGGTTTCTATATTTAGAAGAAAAAAATCTATAATGTGCATAGAGAAGATTATATATGTAATTAGGATAGTTTTTAGAGCTATTACCATAATGATGTGTAAATAGTAAGGTGGAGGTTCCCATTTATAATTTAGGTGAGGGGATCTTTTAGAATGTCTCAAAACCTAAAATTAGAACAAATTTATTCTCAATTAAAAATTAAAAATGGCTAAAAAATATAATAAAAGGTAGTATATCATTTTAACATGAAAAATATATATTTTATACATGTTTTGTGTAATTATAAACCATATTATCTTAATTAACACATAATTATCCAAGTTTGATTTTAACTATTGTAACACAATTTTCTATATTAATGGGATACAAGTGTTATATTATAAAGTTAAAAATGGAAAATAAATGTAACATTTATTACATTTTAAAACATATAATAACCACCTTATCTTATTTTAATATTTTTTTATTTTAAAATAATTAAAAAAATTATATTTTGATAAAATTTTATTATTGTCAACATTGACGCTATTCATTGAATTTAATTTTAAAAACATCAAGATAAATAGTAAACATGAGTCTAACAACTTGAGTCCTATATAATATTTACTAATGATCTATAAAATTTATGGTTAATATTATCTCATTCAAATTATATAAATATTAATATTTTCAAAATCATTTATTATTATTTTTTATTAAACGAAGACATACTTCATTAGTGTTTCATAAGGAATTAACATCATTATATAGTTGATAAATATTAATTATAAATATATATCATCAAAATATTTTTATTAAACTCAATATAAACAAAAATATTTTTTATAACATTATTCTTTACTAATGAGGACACATACCAGATATTAAAAACAAATCAACAGACATTTGGAATCTTTTATTTATTTATATAATATATAAGTCATTTTTATGGAAACATATCAATTAAACAACCCAATTTAGAGAATATGGTGTTATGGGTCAAATTAAATCAATATAATAATAATTTATATGACTAAATAAGGCCTTATAACTTGTTTTAAGTATAGATTAACCCGTTATATCCTTTACTATGGTGATTAATTTTACTATGGTTTAAATTCATTTAAACTAAAAATAAAAAGTGTAATATTTTAGTAATTTGAATCCTTAAATTCTGAATATATATCTCATATTATCTCATTGAATACCAATAAATGGAAAAAATTATTTTTAATTTAGGTTTGATAAATGTGACAAAAGTTGATTTGATGGAAAATGCATTGTTAATAAAATATTGATTTATTATTTTCTTATGCATGGAAAAACGTGTTTGATTGATTAAAACATGTGACAATGTAAAAAAATAAATTTCAATATAATCATTCAATAATAAATAATAATTTAATTTGATGCAGATGAAAATAAATTACGATAATAAAAAGATTATTTATGAAAAATATTTCTTATTGTTTTCGAATTTTTTTATTATAATTTATATTGAATTGATAATGAATCAATTAATTTTATACATATATTACCATAAATGTTTCATAATTTATGTTGTATTATTCATACCCTCCAATCAATTAACTATATGATAAATTTCATTTTAGATAATAATATTTTAATAGTATACTAT
Organism: Viscum album; assembly: GCA_963277665.1. Lineage (NCBI taxonomy): Eukaryota > Viridiplantae > Streptophyta > Magnoliopsida > Santalales > Viscaceae > Viscum > Viscum album. The sequence goes on along the minus strand of OY728126.1, from coordinate 791,804,015 downwards.
GGTTTTCATAAACTCAATGTTTCCAATAACAATTTCTATAGATAAATTAATTTATTTAATGAGAAATATTACATAAAAATATCAGGGTGTTACAAATCAAGTAACGTAATATTTTTCACTTAATAGGTTCGAAAATAATAATTGGTTGCTCTGGAGAAAATCTAACCTCCATGTTATAGATGAAGCACTATAACATAAGAAGATATGAAATTAAGGATACTACATCACATTAGAGTCCACAACATTAAAAAATTTGTATGTATTCCAATTATAAAACCTTTGGGATACTAAACCAGTTAATAATGTAAAACAATGTGCCTTAGAGGAAAACCTATATTCATATTAATATTAATGATTTTCCCTTCTCCAATGATATGATCAACCAATAATCAAGTGCTCTATATAACAATGTTTTGAACTATATTATGTTTTTCTAGATATTTCTCACCCATATGTATTCCTCCCACTAAATTGTTTCAATTCAATTAACCTTACTCTTCCTATAAATTATCCCAACCTTTGATTTTCAATATATTTAACCATTTCCCAAACAAAGATACCCTCCTCGTTAACAAACATTACTACATTCAATGAATATGACCAGAGTGCATGTAAAATATGCCCACTCACATTATGATTTCATATAACCATCCACAAACCATCCTAATATATAACCATCTTATTATTAATTCAAATAATCCTCACATCATTCAAAAAATCTACCATTTACCTTAAATATAATTAAATGTTTATAATTTCCAATAAAAAATAACCATAAAAATCCAATCCCACACTAAAGATAAATGACATAACAAAACACAATGATATGATAGAAAAAACCAACTTATCACTGATAAAAGGATCCTACCCTCAAAACCACCACAACCATTACTTTATTCCCGACCCTTTTTGAAACACCTCCTACCTCCCTTAGACCTTCTCAGATGGTAGTAACTATGATGGACCAAGGACAATACCCTTGGATCCTGATCTATATGAATATTCTTATTTTTGACGAATCGATATATTAAAAAAGATTTCTATTAGGGGAAACTAAATAGCGGACCGTGTCAAAATGTGGGGAGTTGGTAGGGGAGTAAATATATTGGATTCATTGATTGATATATTGTTGAAATATACTATTAAATAGTTATAGTTCACTATTCATTAAATATTTCCAAACTTTATTGTATCCTCACATCTATGAATAGTTTATATTAAGTTTTAGAAATATATAAATGTGTGGAAGATGAATCTAACTTATTTTGGGTCAACCTTAGTATACAAGAACATGATTTAGGGATCACACAAGTACATGTAGCTTTTGAATTGGTTCCTCAAATCATATAGAAATAAAAAATGTGGACATTTTTAGTTCCTAATAGAAATACTAAAAATTCTACGGCTAAGATGAATAGTATACAACTAAAGATCACATTACTCACGATTGTTTAGTATATTATGAAACATCAATAATTTAAAAATTGTAGCTATCAATGTTTGTTATGTTTTCTAGAAGCACTAATGTTTTATTACTTATATAGACCCACATTATTAAATATGTAATGATTATTCAAAATAATTTTATGGGACAGAGAACAAAGTAGAAAGGGACCATTATGGGATGGAATTTCATCTCTCATATTTCCAATGAATTAATGGTATTAAGTGAAACTTGGAAATTAACTTATTTCAAATTATTAAACTAATTTATTTACCACCTTTAACTAAGATATGACTCTTCTTAAAGTATGAAAAATTACATTTTTACTGAATAATATTCTATCAAATTTTATACTGTTGAGGGAGGAAAATGATTTTCTTAGTATACATTAGAACCTCATTCTCTTATATCACATAAAATACCTTATTTTATATAGTCATAAACCCAAAAAATTCATCAAGAAGTGCTAAATATATATTCTGAATAAAGTAATTTCTGGTTATTTTCACTACACTAGTTCATATCTATAAATGATTAATGATTGATTTATGGGGTCCAATGGTCTCTCCACTTCCATCTTACCCCAATCCAAATTGATCTTCAGCTTCCTAAAATATATTGGGTCCCTTGATTCACTTTTTTTAAATAGTAAATCATATATTTTATTCCAATCCATATAGCGGGGACTCGTATGGAGTTTATATGGGTATAGATTTCAATGACATTATAATTGAGTCACAATAAAAGCTTCACCATATTCTCCCATTAATTAGTCATCCAAAATCCAGTTAGATCCTAATGCCTAATTAAAGGGTATGTGAAATATACATGAGGCACCCATAAGGGATGAAATTGATTTATGTGAATTTCATCCTATGACCCAACTCCCTATTTAAATGGTAACCCATATTTTTTAGATTGAACTCATTTTTTAGTCACGATTAGATGTGGCGAGTTTTTACCAACCATATAACTATTACCAAGTGATACCACCGACCCTAAAAAATCTTCCTAATGATATTTTACGACACACCATATCATCATAGGGTTATAAAAATGGAAATGTATGGGAGAAAAATGGAGAGTCCTTGTATCTTTTCCCTCACATGTTCCATATATCCTTTTCAGTTACCATTTTTTATTTTTAAAAAAAATTCTATGTTGTTTTTTAAAAAAAAAATTATTATTTATTCCCATTATATATCAAAATTGTTTTATAAAAACATATATTATTCAGTATCATTATTTTTGTGATGTCATATTTTATTTTTGATCAAACTATGTCGTGACTTTAGAATCTGGGTTCACGGTATTCTCTAAAATAAATATTTTTAGATTCCCTTACACAACCTCCACTATAAGGTAATTTAATTACAAATATTTCACTTACTATGTTTTCCATATATCAATTTTTTTTGTCCCTTATCTTTGGATTGTGCATGTATCTAGACATATCTTTTTTATCATTATTATATTTTATATTATAGACAATGTGTAAATCATGTTATGGTGAGAGGACATTGGCCCTATTAGATTATATTCCCTAATAAATATTTTTTTACATCATAATCATCATGGATTACTATGACATGTAGAAACATTTTATTTAACAAAATCATAAAAATGAAGACAATGGTGTAAACTTTGAAAGTTACATTCTCTTTTAGTGTTTGAAATTGTTATTTAAAGGTATTTCTTAGTTTAATTTGGTTCTTATTTTTAATTCCAAAAATAAATCGTTTAATAGACATATTATTTTGTATTTTTAAATTATTAATTATTAAAATTACAATTTTTTCATTCCTAATAGGGTTCCAAACTATTTCTTATATACTCATTATTATATAAATATTGAGATAAATTCAGAAAATATATACTACTTGACCATAAACAACATATTTTCAATGACATGAAATTAAAAATAATTTTAGCATGATTGTGGATTTTTAATTCATTCCACTTTTTCATTTGATACCCAATTTTCATTGATTATTTATTTAATCCCAAAATAGGTATGATTATCCAGGATGGAAAGAATAAAATTATAATATCATTTCGTACATCTGAACTATCCCAAGGTATTTCATCATTTATTCATTGTTTTATGTGTCATATATGGGATTACCACTAGTTAAATGGATGTTTATATTTTGTAATTTATATAATGTGTGATATTGGGTTATCCAAGATGATTTATGATTATATTTCACTTAATTTCATTTTTTTACACTATGAAATAAAGAAACAAAATGATGTAATGGGTTTTGCATTGGGTATGTCAAAATTCTCACTTAATGTGCCTATAATCTTAATATAACAATTTTATTAAGTTTTTCATGGACATGAGATAATGTATAGGTTATTAGTGGGATATTTTTATCATGTGAATCATATATCAAAGGAAAATATATCATTGATTAAATGAGAGGTTATTCTTCATTGTAAATATTTTTTAAATTTTGGAGCCTTTATTATGAGTTTGGGAAGAATGTGGAGATTTTATTCTCAGATTAATTTTTTATTTATCACACTTTTGGTTTTCCATGAATTTTATAGTATAATTTATCCTCATAATAATGCATTATATTTTTTATGTGAATTACCTATAATAACTAATTCTCATAATCATTTTATCCTTAATATGATGTATTCTTGGATAAGGTGATATTTTTCATTATGAGGCAGATATTTTAGATTTATTATAATTATATGATCAGGATATTTTATTTGAGGTATGTGAATAACTCTAGAAAATGTGTTTCTTATGTTCTTATGGAAAATTTTAAACAGAAATAGTCCATTTTTGGAATGTGTATTAATGAATGGTTTAATGATGTGATGTAATGAGTAGAGTCCAATTGCATTATAATATGAAAATATGAATGAATTGAAACATTTTAATTAAAGTGGATGTAAAATTTTGTATGTTTTTATTATGACATGGTATATTTAGTTATAATAATTTTCATGTTGTACATGTTGTTTTGTAAATTCTAATTGATATAATGTTGTAGTTTTCTTGAGGATAAGAAATGTTTCATGTGGGAATGGGATAATTTATGGAGTATTAATTTTATATTTTTTTAGAATTTTTTTGTATATATTTTTAATATTTTAATTTTTCTATCATGTGTTTTTAATTATAATCAAACAAATAATATTTTGAGGATAATGTGGAGAATTTATAAATTTTTTATGAAAAATAATTTATGAAATGTCATAATTTCACGAAGTAATCAACTAATAGTGACCTTTGTAAAAGATTTACCTTGTCCTTAAGAACTAAATAGTTTATAGAGATAAAAATAAAAGAAATATTTTTTCCAATGCAACCACAAAATACATTAGATATGGCCATATGTAAATAATTTAACTAATATCAAAGAAGCCATATAGTTTCAGAGGTAAAATATTTGAGGATATCCTTTCATAGTTTAGTTCTGGTTTATTTGTAATAATATTTTACAACCCAGTGTAGAGTATAACTAGGAACGTGGATGGATATATGGAAGCAACAATGGTACAAATATACTAGGTTCTCTCCAATGTCTAATAAGGAAAAATCCTTTCAAGTATAATTCTAAGGTAAATATCTAAAATTGATTCCCTAATAAAATACAAGATACCAAAAAATAGAGGGACATAAATTTTATGATGTAGTTAGAAACTGTGGGAAGGATTTACACACCATAACATAACACCCACCCTGTGGAGGATTGGAATCATATATAGGCATGATATTAAGAGTACATAATCTCTATGCTCTTAGAGTATTTCCAAGATATGGTTTTTTCTATAGTACATTCAAATCCTTTCAAACCAAGAATGTAACATGGGATAAAGATACCATTATATTTAGATGTTTAAAATATGATAAAATGTATTTTGGGCTCTATGTTGTAGCACATACCATACATCATCATAGAAATATATGGTTTTAATTACACCACACTATTGCAATGTAGGTTGAAACTAGGTAGTTTTCCTAATTTAACATATGGTCATAAAAATTTAGATTATTTGATTTTCAAACTAAAATAATAGAATAAGGGGAGTAGGGAATCATTGAATTTAAGAAGGGGACTTTTTTATTGTAATTGGAATACTGTCTCAGTGATATTTAGGTACTAAATCTTTGTTCCAATGTGATACCAAAAATTTTATGGTAGTAATGTTCCATCCTATATCATTTTATGTTTTTTCATCTAGTGAACATGGGTCTCTAATAACTTGAGTAAACTAACCCACTTATAATAAATAATCATTTTTCAATGAGTGAGTGGTCACACTATGAGAAAGAGAATCAAATTTAGGATAGATAATGTTTTGATAATAATTAATAAATTAGCTAAATAATCACCTAAGAGGGATAATGCAACATTATGACTTATATTGTTTACATATTATATTCACTATGATACGGTGATAATGATTAGGGGATAAACCCAATTTTGTTATAAGAGAGTGGAAATTAAATAACTGACCTTAACAACACTTATCTCCCTTTTAAATGAACCTAATAAACATGGTATTACATAGATAACCTAGAAAAAATGAATCAACATTCCCAAAATCATTAAACTGTGATCAGACATGTGAATTTGTTATCTAAAAAAGTTTATAAATTGGTCTCTATAATTGAATCAAAAGTTAATAGTAATCACCACCCTTATTAACACATTATCAACAAATAGACTAACTTACTTGTTTTTAATTAAAATTTAAATCAACAAGAAATAATTCTTATTTGGTGAACATTACTCATATGACTCTTCCCTCAAACCTTCAGTGTTTTAATAGTTATCATTTCCCATTAAAAAATGATCAATAATGATTATCTGTGATAGGATCCAACATGTTCCTTTTGGTTCAAGAGAAGAATCCCATGTTTTTATAGTATACCATGTAGTTGTGGTGATTATGATACCATGTTATTTAAATATTTTAACATTATATAATTACCATAGTAGTTGACCACACACGTATTAATTTCATTCATATAAATAAAATAAAATTTATAATAAATATGTTCGAAATATCATATCTATATATAAATTTGAACCTAGGATGTCAATTGATTTCCCCAAAAACATTTTTCCACTATTTCTATATATGAAATGCTCTTTCACTTGATTACTCTGAGACATTACAATGTTTACAAAATACATAATCCTGAGTAATAAAACATCCTCTTAAAATCATTTATTATTAGAGAAACACTCATTCTAGTCTCTCAATAAAAGTTATGTTAGGATATAAGTTCAACATGTACTATTCATCAACATGTAATTAATAATGTAAATATATGATCATATAAGAAACATTAATGACACTATAAATGAAATATTATCATGGTGTAACAAATATTGTTAAAATATTTTACCAATTCATTGGGTGACATTAAAATTAACAATTTAAAATCATTCAAGTTTCACTAGTTTTTCATGTATTCAAATTTTGAAAAAATTAGGAAACCAAAAAAATTGTAGTCACACACACAAAACTCTTATTTTAATCACTAAAAATCAATATGTTAATTCTAATGGATTGACATTTTTATTGAGAAATCTAAATTACTTTAATATTATTTTTTTCCTTACATTAGATATTGTCCAAAAATTTATTTTTTTCCTTAGTTCCCAACTAACATAATGTTGATCTACAAGTCTATTATTATCAATCCACAAATTGAAAAATAAATATTAAGAAATAAAAAAAATCAATTTTTGGAGAATACAATAGAATATAAATGACCCTCCAATGATCATCTAAAATAAAATCAACTTTTTTGAATTATGTTATATCAAATTCAAAAAAATAATTCTACTTTTCCATGAAATATTGGATTATAAGTTGTACTTATTGTTAAATGAGAAAATATATTATAAAATATTCAATCCTTTAATATAGAGATGAAAAGTCTATATATATTTTAGATAATACATTTATGAACTTTTTGGATCATTACAATCATATTTAAGTATATTCATAAAATATCCTTAATGAAATATGTCTCCTAGAAAGGTATGATGTGTGGATAATTCATGAGTAAATCCCTATGCACCAAAATAATGTTATAATTTATGTGTGATCTAGGAAATCATTTTATGATGTGCATAGAAAAGATAATTAACATATATTTCAATGAAATTATATGATATAATAACATTTATTTTTATTGATGTTATAATCATGATGTGTTATATAATGTGTATTTCTCCTCGTGAGTCGTTTTTTAGGGAGATATTGATAGATGAATGTGTTTGACGTGGAAATGTATATGGAATGTTGGTATCTAATTTTTTAAAACATATCAAATTATTAATAATTATAACCATATCGATTACGATGTTTGTATTAGTTGTAGATCATATTCAATATGATCCAATCATAGTCTAGGAATATTTTGAATTATGTCAAATATTTTAGAAAAGTTTTCCTAGAATATTAAAAATTTAAACAACAAATATTGTGGTTTAATCCATAAATTTTTAATCGAATGAGGTAATTATTATTAGAGAATAACATAATATTTGTTATTTTGTAATTCAAAAAAATTGATTTATTGTGATATATATATATATATATTAGATATTAAATTGGATCATGAAATTATTGGTACAATTATGATTATTATAATTACACTACAATTAGAGGTTTCAATAACTTGATGATTGTATGGATCTTGAATTATTGTGATAGTTTTTTGAAGCTCAAAATTATTCCATAATGTAATATTCTATTCTGTAATATTTTTAATGCGTACGTCTATTCGTGGAATAATTGAATGAAACTTCTTAGTATCTGAATTGGTAATTTTGTTATTTATATGATTATTACACAATGCATGATACAAAATCATAAATTTTTGGATGGGGTGTAACACCCTGTTTCCTTACTTTGGGTATAATTTGACTTTTTTGGATTCCCATTATTATGTGTATTGTGAGCTTCTTGTGAATTGAGAGCCTTCAATTAAGAAAATTAAATCATATTTATATAGATCTATATATTTGTTTTAAATAATAGAGTTTGGTTATATATGTATAAATAACATATGATGGATCTCCATGGGACCGGAGATCATAAGGTTATTGGTTTGAAGGTTTTATAAGAAAAAATGGAACGCCCCAACCCTCATTACCCAGAGTCGGTGCATTATTACATAACATTGGCTTGATCACAAAGAAATCATGCCCTGAAAGACCAATCAGTTTAGTATTATTGGAAACAAGATTCATATATATGCTCGACATTATAACATTAAAAGAAATGCAACACTAATTTATTCAGTTAGAAACATCCAAACCTCCTAGATTATGCATATAAGTCACTCATAACTAACTTATTCATATCCTGGGAAAATGAAACATAAGAAAGGGGTGAGCTCAAATACTCAGAAATTGTAAGAAATAAATAGAAAGATAACATAAATATTATTAATGGTGAATAATTGAAAACACATGCCTTTACCAATAGTAAACCAGAACACTTTTATAGCAGGAATATGAGATGAGTAATTAATTCCATAACAAAACTAAATCATGGGTATTATACTAGTCGAATGACCACATGAACCATCAATGTTAATTTCATAGTGAGGGAATTTATAATTCATGACATTAAGAGAAAATTCTTTAAGGCCTCGGCCAAGTATTCTAAAAATGATTAAGGCCTTAGCCAAAGCCATATATCAAGTTGGGAAAGGCCTTGGCTGATTCCACGACTAGTTGTCTCATGAGACCTATCGATGCATCAAGGAGCTTTACCGAGCTCTACTCATCACCTACAAAGTCCAATACAGTCATCATATGAAAAGGTTGAAATAAAACATTAAAATTCATATTAAAAATAGAATACGAAATGTCAATACATTAACCATAAACCATGAATGGTATAAAAATAAATCATTCACAGTAAAACATATCGTAAAACCTTCAATACAACATGTAACATTTTTATCATAATAAATCGACTTCAAAAAAGTATAAAATCCATCAATGGATGTTGACATAGATGAAATCAAATCTATTTGAGAGAAATATCTCTTTCATTATTTGGACTAATTTAATATTACATAAATTTAAAAGAAAAAATTTATTTTTAAAATATCATTATAATATTGTAAGGGATGCTTCAAATATGTTATAACGGTAGAGAATAACCACACCCGCCATATAATTTAAGAAAACATTCTTACCTTAATTTTTTCCAAAAGGTCATAAGGTACATTGTTTGGAAAATGACTAAAGGATTCCTTTAAAAACATATAAGATCAAATAAAGGTATAAATTACATTAACCCATTGTCTAAAAAATAGTAAAAATGTTTTGAAATACGTTTTTAAGAAACATTGATGTGGATGATAATGAGGTCCTAGTAGATACTTACATAAAAACAACCTCAGATAATATTGAGATTGCAAAATTAACCCTTAACTTGTACTTTTCCTTGGTCTAGGTTAAGTTAAACTTTTTTATAATGGGGAAATAAGTTTTATTAAATTATACAAGAACGATATATATTAATACGATATCATATATGATCTTTTAATATTCCTTTGTTAATAATATTTTAGTATTATTGTCGTTTCATGTGTGAACTGATTCGTTTTCCATTATATGCTTTATTACATAAGTAATATTTGTTACGTATAGGATGTATATTATTACTATTCAGAATTATATCAATTCTTTAAAAATTATTTTTAATCCAAAAATTAAAATTAGTCTTGAATGGATACGATGGGGAATGAATCTCATTGCGTTAGTAGAGACGGTAATCTGTACGTATGCGCGAGCAACAATATCATTCTTTTGATTTTAAAATCGTATATAATTTAATATTATATCATATATAAAGAATCATTATCATGATATATTTATTATTTACATCAATTATACATCATTATTATACCCATCCAAATAATAATGTATTGAATAACAACTACACCATGACGTCGAGACGGTAAGTCGTACATATGCATATATGGTGACATGTCATTAAAATGATGGATAGAATAATGAATATGGTTGAACCATATTTATTAAAACATAAAATTATATATAATATACTGGATTTATTATTTTAAATGGAAACAACAAGGAAAGAAGAAGTGGAAGATGAAATGAACTTGAAAGAGGTGATGAAATATTTACCTCTTCTTCAGATTCATCTGTTTGATTTGAATAAAAGGGCTCCTTAAGTATGCTTTATTATTATGGAATACCTTCATGATTAAGGGAAAATAGATGGAAGTATATTTGCGGAGGGTTTGGTGGATCCAAAAGGCTTTGAAGGTGTGAATTCGAGTGAAGAGGATGTGCCCTTTTATAAGAGGGGTGAGGGGCATCTTAGGAAAAGATTGAAATATTATTTGATAATAAAATCATTTTCGGGTTCTAATGGCAAGAAAATGATTTATTTAGGGGAAATGGTGGGTATGGGTTTCAAAAAACTCAACCAATAGGTTTTAGATAGGTTTTAATCCCTATATTAACATTATCGTTTAAATTTTACTCGTAGTTAAATAGTTTGACATTTATCATGTCTCTTTGTATTTTTATATTATATGGTTAATAAACATACAATAAACTTCCATGTGAACTGCAATTAGTTCATTAATGACATATATATTATTATTTAAGGCCTTTGGATAAACCATATATTTTTAGGAATAGAATATTAATTTATAATATATTATGTTTTTTAAAAACACTTTTATGTCAATTTTGACACTATGTTCTATTTTGTTTTTGTTAAATTTATAAAGTCATTATTACATCAAATAAAATTCATTTAATTAACCATAACATGTCATATTAACCTATAAAATTTGTGTAATTCATAAAGAGTCTCAAATTACATTTATTTGGATATTTATAATATCAATTATTTTAATATTTTTTTAATAAAATAATTACTACATCCTCATTATGTCATAAATAAATTATACTATTTAATGTCTAAAAAATATGAATAAAATACAATTATTTAGGAAATATTTTTATATTTTTAATGAATATTTATAGTCAAATTTATCTTATTTTTATTCTTATATTTAAAATGTTTTAGTTATGATAAATTAAATTTAACACTTTTAACACTTCTTTGAATTAAATAATAATAAATATCCTAATGTATCCTGTGTGGACCAAAAAGGATCATATTTTATTCCTATATTTGTTTCTAGTCGAATTGTACTAATCCAATAGAATTAAGACATGTTTTAGGGTAATAATAAAATTATTTTTACCCTTAATTACCCTATTTACTGTTAATCGTGGAAAATAAACGTCAACAGTTACAATTCACCAAAAATTATTTTCATCTCATTGAACTAAATTTTACGTACTAATATCATTTTTTCCCTCGGATTTTTGAAATTCAACTCACATAAGTGGTAAAATTAGGTTTTATGTAAATTTGCAAATGCTTTTAGGAGGTGGGTAAGAGACGGTAAAAAGTTCAATAAATTTTTTGTATACCTAAAATTATTATAATATAACTCCAATTAATTAAATTGAACTAAGATAATTATTATGTATCTATTTTCATATAAAATAAATTTAAAAAATAAAAATAATTATTTATATAAAAATTCTGTTTTAAACAATAACATAATGTTTTTCAGTAGACATAAAAAATTTAATGTTTTCTGAAAAAAAAAATTCACCCTAAGCTAATTTTGATATTCTGAATCCAAAAATGAAGTCCATCTTGAAAAATAAAATTCATAATATTTAAAAAATTGGATATTACTATTCATAAAGGCTAGTTTGATTGGTCTTAGTGTGTTTGAATCTCAAATTTGCATACAATGCAAGCTATTACATTGTACAAAGGGAAACGTACCATAGAAGCTTTGGGTGTTACAAAAAATGGGTTGAGAATTATTGTTGTAAACATTCAGGTCATGAATGGGTTACATTATGTAATGATGTTGTTGGGTTCATTCTGTGAATCTCATGCAAATTGTGAAAAATTTACTATTCATTGACCAATACATTTTGTCAAAACAAAAAACGTGATTATGTTAAATCTGTTGTGATGTATATTTTGGAATATCATTAATATGTGATAATTTACATTATAAAATAAATTAAAAACATAAATTGCTTGGATATATATGTTTTTAATTAGTTTAATTCTTGAATCCATTATCATTCGATGCAATAGTTTTCATCTCAATCCCTATTGAGATTTTGATTGATTTTGGGTGATCTCCTTTCTTCCAAATCCCTACGTTCATTTTTTGATTCCATTGGTGGTTACATTATATACCCATAACATGTTTTTCTTATTCTTATTTATTAACTATGGTCATGGAGACGACGTTTTCCATTTCATTGTTACAAATTATCGATCGATTGGAGTTCTATTTCTATAGTTTGATATTTTGTGTCATTCCTTTTATTTTAAAATATGATCCTTCGTTTTTATATATCCTTTGTTGATGAAAGATAGGTTTAAATCATTATTAATGCAGGTATGTGTATGATAGTGTCTCTAATTCTTTAATTTCAATGATTTCTGGTTGTTACTTTTGGGTTGTTCATTGAATTGTATTGTATTTCAAGAATTTTTTTAATATTTGAGCATGGATTTTGGAAAATGTTTTGGAAAAAAATTCTCATTGTGAACCTTGGGTTCATAATGAAATGGGTAAAGGTGATCATCGTATGTGTGGCACCATTTGGGGTCACTTTTGTGAAATTTTGAGACTGTGTTTAGGATTGATATCAGTTAGAACCAAATTATTCCTGGTTTAGAGTTATTTTATTTCTAGTATTTATTCCTTGGGGATATTGAAAAAATCGGTTTATTTGTCTTTTATACATGTTTAATCACATGATGGTTTTTTCATGGATATATACCCACATGATTAATTTAATTATTTTCTTTTTTACCAGGTATATTTAAGGATTTAGTGAATGTTGTATGAATTTATGTAATAGAAAAAAATTGATAAGTAATTTTTTATTTATAAAAATTATTTATAAGATAGATTTTTCTTTAAAGCTAGAACTTTCTCATTATTGATATAATAACTTGTCTAGAATTTTTCGTTGTATCCCACTAGGATTTGTGTTCAAACACTATGTTATCAAATTGGTGGTTATAGACCTTGTTATTTAGGACTTTAGGAAAAGTGAGGAAGTAAAATATCACTCTATGTTCTCTTTTCATCTATCACATTCATAAAGTGGTGATTTGGTGGCGAAGAATGGTCACTTGGAGAATTATTTGTCTTGTATTTTCATACATTCGTGGTTTACACTATATCGATTGGGTTATATATATCATTTTTATCTATTTTATACACATTATATTCTGATTATAAGCCTCAGTTTTGTTATATTCAATGAATCTTTCTTCTATAATTGATGTACCTCACCATGGGATGATCAAATCGGGTTGATGGTTTAGTTGAACTGAGTTAGTTCAATAAAAATTTGTATCAGAAAAAATTATTTGGATGAAGAAATGGTGACAAGTCCATGGCGTGGCTTTTTTTCATCAAAGATATGTGTTTTTACTATTGAAATTCAATTTTTTTGTCTATAAATGAGGCTCGAACAACTCACTTCCTTGAATGAATCATAGTTACCATGTGTGGTCAAGAATTTTTTTCAATTCTTGATACATGTTTTTAGGTTATTTTAATGATCCATAAGTGAGGTTTATTTATACGGACCCGTTATTTTCCCAAGCAACATTCCTTATTTAATGAATTGATAATTTATATATATTATTCTTATATTATGGCATTGATATAAATAGATGAATTTAGTCCAATGATATTTGGAATCTACTCATGAGTAATTGGTTTTTTTCCTATAATTATTAGTGAATACCTCCTTGAATAACTCTTCTAAATCAGAGTTAGGAAGATGAAATATATATTCAACCAATAAATATTCTATTGTAACATTCATTAATTAATGTTTCAATACAAAAAAAATTCCTAAAATGAATTTTTAGGGGATATGGGATGGGAAGTGGATCCTAAATCATAATATAAACAAAAATGTACACCTTTTATCTGTGGTTACGAAGGACCATAAGAATATGAAGAATGTATTAATTGGATTTAGAATATCATCATCTTTCTAAAGACTATAGAGGACTCATAGGTGGGGTTTTAAATGTATATTATTTAAGGACTAGGATAGATGTGTTTGGACTCTACTGTCCATGATATGTTTCATGATGATATTACCAGGGATTCATTTCAGAAAATTTTCAACAAGAAATTTTATCCTATGTCATTACGTCTTGAAATGAACTGATATTGTTTTACCATATAGTTGGTATAGTGTACCATATTGGTGTATTCCACCAATCATGATGATTTATTAACATGGAATCAGAGCTAGAGACCTTTTATTACCTAATGAAAAATATGTTTGAGCTAGGGTTGAGCACTGCTATTTGGTCAATTATGATTCTCATGTTCCTTTTTTCCTTTGTATAGGTTATTGATAAGGCATGTTTGGTAGAGAAAAATATTGATATAAAATGGTTTCATATGTTCTCCAATTGATACTATCATTATCCACGAAATATCTTATGATCAAAAAAGGAAGTACAATGGTAGCTAGTTTTCCATATATCTAGTTTCTTGGGATTAATATTGATAGTAGTTGGTTATTTTCTATCAACGTGGGATGTCTGGTCATACAAAGAGTAATTGGGACGAGGCTCCCAATACATTTTATAATGTGTAAAATCATTCCCTTTGAATCATTTTTGTGATAGGATATCCTAAGGGATTAAATATGAATCAATATTCACCAAGGATAGACATGTTCGTACTGATTCTTCCAAGTGTATCACACCATATCCATAAGATAAAGGGGGTTTTTATGTTTCAATGTATTCTCAAAGAGGATATAAGATAACTCATATTTTATTTGGTGGAGAATTCACTACATGAATTTGAATAATGGAAAACCGCAATTACATGTATGATGTTTATTCTATATTATATGGTGTTGGTTTTGTTTTATATAGGTACAACTCATTATTTCATATCATCAATTAAAGTTTACATTATGTGATTGCATTAAAATATTATTATGTACTTAGGGGATTTTTTTAATTCCCATTGGAATGAAGTTTGAATGGGGTTTCATGTTCCCGTCATGGTGACTGAAAAAAGTAGACAATGGGGTGGAAAGGGAAATCATAGTAACCTATATTGAAATATTCTTCTTGATTACCTAAATGATTAAATTATCAGTGTTATGGCCTTGATATATTTTTATCTCTAATTATTTAAGTTATTATATACTGATGGGTTCACTCATGATTTTCTATAGTGAGTAGGACTCTATTTTTGAATGGGTGTGTACTTTAGTTCCTTATGATGAGATAATTTTATTCCAGTTATTAGAGATATTTCTTAACATTGTTAACTCTATTTGGGTATTTAGAAACATGGGGTGGTGTGTGATTACAGTAAGGTATTTATTGATGATTGTTTTCATTTACCACCTTCGATATAGGTTGAGATTACTATAAACCTTCTAACTAGTACAATTATAATTTCATTTCCACCATAATTTATATCTCCAACTATGATAATAGAACATAATTTCCATCATGAAATTCATGAGGCTAAGGTATTTATTTTTCATAGAATGTCACTATGGGATTCGATGGTCCTCATTTCTAAAAAGGAATATATGAGCCTCAAACATTTCATTAGCAAATGATATTTAAATCAAGTGTCTATCAAGAAAAAATTTCCATTTCCCCTGAATGATGATCTATTTGATTATCAAAGATGGGATTGTTGGTTTTCAAAGATTGAACTTTAGCTAGGGTATAAGCAATTGTGTGTCAAAGTGGTGGATATACCTATTAAAAAGTTTATGTTATATTTTGGTGAATGGTTTTTGTCATTACATTAAGAGTATATAATAATCAAAAGGTGTTAATGGAATTAATGAAATAAATATTTCATCAATTCTTGGTATATTTTTCTGGGGTTCGTGGATGATATTATGGATTCTTCTAGGTAAATGATGAGAAAATGATACATTTTGATATCATTCATAGAACATTATATGAAAATCCATTGTGTGATATAATTTCAAAATGTAATTTTATAGGATTAAATTTGTATTTTTTATAGAGAATTTTATATCTCACAGTTGTATCTTAGTGTATTCTGAGAATATAAATAATGTTATTTCTTAGAAGAGTTCAAAAAATGTGTTTCTGATACGATTCTTATCGTGGTTGGCTAGTTATTACAATGTGTTTCTTGGAACTTCTCAAAGAGTGCATATTTAATGATAGATTTAACATTTAAGGGTGTATATTTTGATTTTAATGACATATTAAATTGATATTTTGAGGGAATAAAGGTTAGATTGACTTCAATTAAAATTTATAATATTCAAGAATCATTTTGGGTTAGGTTTTTTTTGATTCAACGGGAATGGGTTTTGGGAGATTCTTGATTTTGGGGATATTCGGGGTATAATATAGATCTTGACCATTATTATATCATTATATGTACTAATCTACCCATAATCTTGAGTTTCCAGGGGTTTTCATTGATCTCAAAATGTGGAGTGACTACCTCTTTGAGAAATGGTCTTTAGGTATATTCTGATCATAAAGGAATGAGATTTATTTCCAATATAGGGGATTAGGAAATTAAATGGATACAAATGATTGAGTATGTCCAGAATTTTTATTTTGATATTTCTTATACACATAGAAATGTGAATGTGGTCGTCAATACACAAAATATAAACTTACTGACACATTTATTGAAAGAATAAGTTGAAGTGTGGTATTTGATGACTTTTTAATGTTGAGATGATATTGGGAATGGATCATGCTTGTGAGATGGTATGTTTGGATTTAATGAATTCCAAATATTATTTCTATGAGAATATTTGAATTGGGAAAATAATTTACCTAGAGTTCAAAAGCATTAAAAAAATCATTTATAGTTTTGATACCTCAGGCGAGTGGTCTTTTTATCCCAATGGAACTTTATGTTTTTCAAATAGGTCATTGTTTTTTTATATGAGTCATATATTAATGGAATTTGGTCACAATTTTTGTTGGTTTTTAAACTAGTTACTACCAATATGTTTCATGATTAGTGATATCATTTTTGGTGGCTGATGATAAGATTTTATATTATGGATTTTGTATCATAGTGTCTTTATTTAATGAGAATTAAGGATGAAAAAAAGAGACCTGCAAGACTATTTTATCACATACCCATTCTGATATATAAATGGGATGTGATTCCATTTTATCTCTTCATTTCGTTACGAGAGAATCCTATTGGAATGAATATATTTGGGTGATCAATTTTTGACTCACAAAATTATCACATTTCATCCCTATTAAGGAGGTGATGAAGGTGGAATAACATACAGTGTTTTATGTCAGATAGATATTGAGAATTCATGGGGTTTCCACTATTGGTGTTTTGGTAGGGACCCCACGTTCACATATATTTTTTTATGAAATATTTTTTAAGGAGATAGTTAACTAGTTAAAATTGAGTACAACATATCATCCTAATAGAGATGGTCATAGAAAGAGATCTATATAGGTTTTTAGAGATATAATTTGTGTCAGTTTTCATGATTTTGATGGTTCATGAGAAAAAATGGTGACTTTAGTTTATTTTTAAAATAAAAAAATGTTATCAGGACTAAATCAAAATGGATCCTTTAGAGTATTTTTATGGGTATCCATGTATCTATACCTTATGATGGGATGAGGTATGATAGTGGTCCATTTTTGGGTTGAGACTTGTTCTTAAAACGATGGAGAGGGAGTCATTTGTAATAACCAAAATATTTTGGGAGATGTCACAGAATTTTTGATATGTATTCTTTTGACTTGTTTTGTGCAATTTTTTTGCCTTGTAGTGTGTTTGGGTAAATCTTAGAAATATTAGATAATGTTTTGGAAGTGCAAGGTTGGCACATTTTTTTCCCAAATCATGCACATTGGCCTAAAAAATTATGAATCCCTAGAAAAAGTGGTACTGCATAGCTAGAGAACATTTTTTCAAATCATGCACCATAAAAGGGGAAACTGTACACCCTCTAGAATCGGCACATTGTTAAGGAACCCAATTTTTCAATTTCATGCACTTATAAAATGTAAATTGTGTGTGAGATTACATTTAAACTGAATATTATTTTTTAAAATATTTAACCCTTATATTTTACCCAAGTCGACCCCCAATCAGACCATAATGATTCCCCTCAATTTTGGAGGCTCCTAGATGAATTATTAAAGACACTGGCCTCCTTTCCAAGTGAATCGAATGGGGGATTGATGAATTGCACCTCCATGGGTATGATTTATCTTCTTGATTTCTTTCTCACCATACTCATGTTATCATCCCAGTTTTTAGTGAGTTATTATCCTTTTTATTGTTGGATATAGATCTATATTTTTTTTAATATTGGTATAGGATTTTTGGATCTAGATCTATATTTATGAGATCTTGTTTTGTTTAATCATGGATTTTTTGTTTCATATATTTACAATGCTTGTCATAAAATTATTTATTGAACCACATCAATTTAGGGGCTTTCATTAAGAAATCACTCAGAAAAAATTTGAGGTAGGTGGTATACCATTAAAATCCATAATGTTCTGATATCAATTATATGTATTTAACTATAGAATTTCTAGTACTTGATTAACAATTGGGTTTTCAAGCATTGAGTCAATTAATTGGGTATAATAATTAAATAATGATTTTTGTGAAATTGGGGATATCAAATTCATTGAGATAAAATATTTAGTTAAGGAATTAATTGGAGAAGTTGAATTGATTGAGGAAGAAGAATTTATTTTGAAATTATATGGCGATACTGAAATAGTTGAGATACAATATGTAATTGAATAATTAATTGTGGATATTTAATTGACTGAGATAGAAAAATTAATTGAAAAATTAAATTGGGGATATTATGTTTAGTGAGATTTAGTAATTATTTAATAAATTAAACAGTGTTATTTAATTTTTTTGTTGGAATAATTAATTGATGAATTATTTATGGAATTATTGTGATTGTGGATATGATTAATTATTTGTGAAATTAATTAATGGGTGTAATGTGACTAATTAATTGATGATTTAATCAATGGAGTAATGTGATTATTTAATTATTAATGTAAATAATGAGATTAATGTGATTAGGTAATTAATTAAACAATTAATGGGGTAATATTTTTATTTAATTGTGGAATTAAACAGTGGGATTGATGAGATTAATTAATTTATGAAGTAATTAATATAGAAATGTTATTATTGAATTATTTAATTTAATAATGGTATTTAATGGATTAATTGATTAATGGAGTAATGTAATTTTTTAAATGTTAAATTAAATAATGGGATTAATGGAATTATCTTATTGATGAATTAATTAAGAGATTAATGTAATTATTTAATTTTTGAATTAAATAATAATATTTATTAGATTAATTAATTAAATTATTAAATGGGATCTACATGGAGAATTAATTGGTGATTTAATTGAAGGGATTGAATATGATTAGTTAATTATGAATTAATTAATAGAATTTGACCTGGAAAATTATGAGTGAAATAATTGAATAGATTGATTGTGATTAATTTATTTTAGAAATATATAATGAAAATTTATGTGATCAATTAAAGGAGAAATAAATGACAGGGTTGAGTGAGATTAATTAATGGAGTTGCGGTGAAATGTTTTTTGGTGAATTAATTGTAGGGATATATTCAGATTATTTAATTTTGGAATTAATTAATGGAATTGACATGTAAATTTAATTTGTTAAATAATTTATAGAAATCATGGAATGATTTTTGACATGGATTAATTATTTTTTGAATTAATTAATAGATCATTGTGATTATAGAAATCGTCAATTGGATAACTAATTTTTGAATTGATTATTAGAGCATTGAAATTGTGGGAATTGGGGGAATAGTTAATTGTCGAATTTACCACAGAGTATTGAATTATGAATTGATATAATTGATTATTGAATTAATTATGAGATATTGAGATTTTTGAATTGAATAATTAATTGATGAACTAATTATGAGGGTGTGAGATAATTGATTTTATATAATTCATTAATGAATTAATTTTTCTGTGTTGAGATTTAAAATTGAGGTAACTAATTGTTGAATTTATTATGGGTTAGTGAATAAATAGTTTTGGGGGTAATTTAAAAGATTAATGATCTTAATTAAATGGAAAATTAATTAATGGGAATAATATGATAAATAAATATAAAATTAGTAATGAAATTTATGTGGATAATTAATTATTGAATTAATTAAGTATTAATGATTGGTAACATGGTCGCTGAATCATGAAACAATGAATGGGAACAAAGAAATTCAGGTTTTGAATAAATAATAGGAAAACAGTAATTTAATTATGGAATAATTAATGGGAACATGATAATTAAATTGTTGAATAAATAATGAGAACATGGTCATTCAACTGTATTATAGTGAATGGAAACATGGTCATTCAATTATGGAATATATATTGAAAAATTTCCATTCAATTTTGGAGTAAATAAGGGGAACATAATCATTCAATAGTTGAATTAATATTTGGAACTCGGTCATTCAATTATGTTACATGTGAATAGTAACTTCAAAATTCATATATGAATTAATGATTGTTTACATGGGAATTCATGTATGAATTAAAGAATGGTATCATGGTCATTAAATTTTTTAAATAAAATATTGGTAATAGTGGAGTTATGAGATATTACATCCAATGGAAATAGATCAGACTCCAACATGAATGAAGCTAGTATTGAAACACAAGTTTCCTCATGAACCCTTTGGATTATCTAGTTAAATACAAAATAATTGATAATGATATTACTATTTACATATGTGTTATTCATATTTAATTTTACAACTACATACAATGTTATTGATTTTTATTTGGTTTATACACCGTTTTTGGTGTCCTACTGAGGTTTACTGACACCCTACTCATGCTTCCAGATCAGTACCTAAAGAGATTCCATGGTTTTAGGATAGGATAAAGGAAATGGACATGCCTTATATGGAGGAGTTGTGATGAAGAATTTATAAGAGAACTAGACATCGTTCAGGACCCCATTGGGGGTTGTTAGTTTATTAAATTTGAGTTTCCTTATTACACTTATCACATACTTCGGTATGGAATATTTACTGTTTAGTTTTGATATGATATTTATATCTTTGGTTATCTTGAGATATCTATATCCTTTTGGTTATGGTTATATGTTTTGATATATTTTATTTATCTTCTTATGTTCTCTCACTCTTATGAACAAGGTATATTCTCCCCATGAATGATACACGACCCTCCCTACTACTCAGCAACCACTATCATATGAGAAGACGTGCATGAGGTCCCATGGAAAAATGACTCAGGGTACCAGTGTCTGGCACCTGGATCGGGAAGTTAAAAAGTAGTAAAACATAAGTTTTTTTGTATCACAATTTGGAAATTGTATGAAAGAGACAAAGAAGAGTCGGGGCTTGATTATGAGCTTATCATGGGTGTAGCTAACCCATGTATGGGAAAAAACCCTTGTACTGAGGGTAGGATTTTCTGTTATTGCAGATTACATTTATAACTGAATATAATTTCCCTTTAGGTGATTCACTTGTAGTGTGATGTGATTATAGTTCCAGAGATAATCTAAAATCAGACTCATGGACTAGTATGGCTCTATCCCTCCCCACAGTGTGTACCCCAAATTTGTTAGAAATCGTATAAGAGAAATAGTGACCCAATGTTCCACATCCAGTTGGTCCTGGGGTGGAGACTAGCATCAATGGAATAATTTACATGTATATGGGAGGAATTATCCTTTATGTGAAACACATGTGTAAGAGAGGGATAAGACATTCCCCAAATAACTCTAGAATAGACTAAAATACTAAATAAAAACCATGTTTACATTTGAAATGTCATGCAATAACTAATAAATCTAAAACGGAAAACTACTAGTACCAAAGGAAAGTAAAGACAAAAGAGACCATGAAGCCCAAACAGCTCCTAAAACCCCAAAGCTATTAGTTACTAGCCTAATCTATGACCTTCTCTAACAATCAAGAACATGAGTTAATATAGACAAAGGGTTAGTATAAAAATATAATTAATAGGATCCTCCACATAGCCTCTCTTGAAAAAATATATAAATCATGCTAACACACAGTAAAAAAAACATGTGAAACTAACTCACCACTAAAATATATATACTATGTTCCAATCCTCACCTATTCTACTCTATCCAAGTATCAGATAAAAAAGAATATAATATAATAAATAATATCAAGGGTACCCTGCTACCACATCCCAACTGCAATGCCGCTCTTCCCAACCTCTCACTTTCTGAGCATATCTCTCTATAAATGATATCTCGTAGAAACCTGGATGGATCACCACAACATGAACCTCATGAAACACACCACCACGTCCACATAAATAGAATTAATTATGTAGTTTCTAAGAGCCACCATAACTCCATAACATTTACCATATGTTTGGTATTATTCCTCAAGACATCATATCCCATTCACCGAATAAGGATGTTCAATCCATCATAACCTATGAAAATTATTCCTAAAGTAGCCTATAGTAAACTATATCCAGAATATATGTTCTTAAAATAACCACAAGCCATTAAATCCCTATTTAAAAATATATGGGAAATTTAAATCATGTGCATACTGACATGAACATCTTCCAGGATAAGATAGAGGGGTTAATGGTGGAAGTCAATAATCTATCCTCTCCTTGGGATATTTCGGAAAGCACCCCCATGAATCAGAATCCTCAGGGTGTCAGTTTCCCTAAACGACAAGATGAAGTAGCATATAGAAACACAAAAAGTACATGATATTTTATACCTCACATCCTTACTAATGGAATAACCTAAGATCAGACTAAATTGAAGCTGATGTCTCTGAGACTCCCAAAGTCCATTTCTACGACTATATATCCTAAAAGAACGATACCTTTTTAAAGAGATACAATATACTACATAATAATTTTTTATCTGTTTTACATTATGTTTATTAATTTATAACAATTAATTTATAATTATAATTTTTACATCACATCAAAACACAATTTAATCAAAGATACATGACCTCGAGGAATAACCAAACTGAGTCCACAAATTCGTAGAAGATGATCCTCAACATTGCATCCCAACAACCTCCAACCCCATGGGTTAAACATTTTTTCAATTATTCTAAAACATTACTTTCCATATCATTGGGTTCTCTATAAAAGCATTCTAAATTCCCCAAACACAAGGGGATTAACATGATGATTTATGAAACTACCCATCGATTCTTTTCCACCTATAATAGTAGAGTAAACCCATCCAACTAATAAAAGATAGATATTGAAATCATGAGGAATATCCTACGTGTCCCCACCTCCCAAGGAAACAGAGTAACCAAACACATATATCTTCCTCATGCAATGGGGAAATGAAAATAGATAAACCAACAGAGTAGCCCCCACCTAAACAATGTATTCAACCAGTATCTAACTTTCATAAAAATGGTTATGACCATATTCGGCCACTTAATTTCATCTCTGACATCCTCTCTAACATTCATATGCATATACTGATACATCTGACAAAAACATATCTCAATTGATGCCATAAAAACCGAGCCTCCCAGCCCCTCATACCACAAAAACCCTCTAGGATAAGCCACCGTTAGCCCATATCACATCTGTGATTCCTAGTCCCACATACCACAATATCACTCGAGGATAAGACATCCCAAGCTCAAGTAACATCACATATACCAGGAAAAAACATAAAAACTGTCTCTTGACTCTAAATCAAGGCATCCAGCATTCTGACACAATGAGCACCAACAACTCCAAAAAAACACACATTCCCTTTACTAAAAACCAGGAAACTAAGGCCCTATAAAAGAATTATCTATTATTAATACCCCTAGTAATTATTCAATCTTGAATTAACATATAAATTATCATAGTTCCTAACTAAGGGAAACCTATTTAACAAGTTATCACAACTATCTAAAAATTATAAAAAAATTAATTTTCATTTCATTAATTATTTTATCAACAAACATCAATATGATTCAGATTCATTAAACAATAAATTAAACATGCACACTTGCATCATTTTTATTAAAATAAAATTACAACAAGAACAAATGGATTCATTAATCATGGAGATATATCTTTTATCCAATTAATTATCAATTAAATCCAACATTATGGTTTTACCAATTCCATTAAGAACAACATGATAAACCAATCAATTCATCAATATCACAATATCAATAAAATCAAGAAGAAAACTATTCTCACAATATTATGTAGGAACATCACTAAGCGATATATAAAAATTATTTAATCCAGTTTAGGTGTTTAATTAAGTCAATTTAATTTTGATTTAAGGGGATAAACCATGATAACACACCAATTTCATGTAAATTAAAAGAGAAGAAAAAAATTTCTTCTCTCAAAATCTCAACGATTTTATTAGCACAATAATGAACTACGTAATAGATCTATGGCCACCTCTCCCATAGGGACTACATCCAACCAATGATTCTACGACACCACCACACCAATGAAAATCAAGGGAAATCCCATTAGAACCTCGAGTAAGAAACCACCATAGCATGTTGATAAGAGTAGGAGGAGACTGATATCAGTCTGTGATAAAACACTAGAAAATGAAGGATAAATACATCTTGGATCAAGTTGGGTCACCACATATCAATGATAGAAAGACAAGGATAAATCCCCATTTAAGGGATCTCCAAAAAACTAAAGAGGGGACCATCATACCACATAGGAAAATAGAGAGTGAATGAACAGATTTTTTGTTTGATAATCTGGGAGGAAGAAATTTTTTAAAACATTACAACATTAGGGGATTAAATAACATATAATCCCCTTTCACAACATCTAATTAATCAGTGTTGGTTTCTATTGGAAAAAATTGTGACCATTTCCATTTATTTTATTTTTCTAACCAGGACATATTACATGGAATGAATCCCACTATATCATCATGAAACTGGTCTACAGGATGTGAAACCTACTTTCACATTTTGAATTTTCCATACACCTTGTTCTTGACATCTGAGCCCCTATGGACTTCCTACAAGCCACCTATGAGCTCGACAAGCCCTAGGAACACACAATGGATTGATCTACATAGATATGGGACATTAGATTATATACCTTTCAAAAACATTACCATCTTTAAGAATCCAATACTAGCCCATAGTGGAAACTAAAAGGGGTCATCTAAACAACCACACTATGAGATACATATCGAGGCTATCATTACCTTAGGAGATCACTATGTCATTAGAGGAACAAGCAGAACACAACCCAATGACCCAAAACATCACCTAAACAATATCTCAGGGGAGATACATCTCATAGGAGAGAAAGAAAAAAATAAACAAGACAAATCCATGTTACAACTAGGAATGGTTTATAACCATAATATATGTTACAATATAAGTTGTAAAAATCAAATTGCTTTTGGAACTGAGTGTGTATCAACTACTCAAGTTCCCATGTACTCTATTCCATGCCACTATGTCACCAAAAGACACAAATCAATGGGTTAACATTCCCACAAAACACCATCTATTGGATTCTTGAAATCTATATATGTCTCTCCTTGAAGTTCGAATCATTTTTCATGTTGATATCATCTCAATTGATGATGTTAGACTCATTATGAAGATAATGTCTGGGTTTTGAAAAGTGAAAAAATATTGTATCTCGATCATCAGTGAGGGAAGTGCTATAATATTTGTCATGACTCCAATATGAGCCACCACCTCATAATTCCCAGTAACACAGGTAAAAATATTACTCCCATGGACAATACATCACTACCCATGGTGGGGAGTCACATTCAAGAACACATGATCCTGAATGTCGAACTCCATATGTCTCATCCTATGATCTATATAGTTTTTTTGACGATCCTATAATACCTTCATTCATTAATGAATCACTCAAACCATCTATTTTGTGTTCATCACCAGTCCCATTCTAAGAGTTACTAAATCTTCAAATCTAGTTGATCTCAACAATTAATGACATGGTTATCCATACAGGGCTTCAAAATGCACCATGCAGATGGTTTAGTGAAAAATATTTTTGTATGTTAACTCTTCTAAGGGAATTTTTCTCATAAATGAACTTCTAAAATCCAAGAAACAAGACCACCATATTTCTTCATTTGTCTGGATGGTTTTCATTGTCTATCAATCCATATGTGAATGAAATAATGTTTTAAGGCATATATGGGAACCAAAATCTTAATGGATACGTCTTGGACCCCTATAGGTAAAATGAGGATCTAAATATGAATTTATCATCCTCGAGACTCTTCGGACCTCTCCAACTCCTCATGATATTTCTTCGACAGAACCTATACTGAGCTCAACTCCATGATCACTCAAATTTTGTCTCATTTCATCAAACCATCCACTACAACCCACTTGGTATTATAGACTCATTGTTCTTGAGTTAAACATGTAAAAAATTCAATTGATATGTCCTAGAAATTACACTGAGAAAAATATAATGCCTAGAGAAAACCACTAGGGACATGGTTTCTAGGCTTCACCTTTTGGTAGACCAAACATTGAGACACAAAATCTAAAACTACATGCTTCAAACCAGGCCACCAAAATATATGTCTCAAGGTATGGTATATCGTTTTTATGATAGGATGTACTTTTAAAGGAGAACCATAGAACTCTATATGAACAATCTCATGCATCTCTAAAGGAATGAAAATCATACCATAAATCATAAATAATAATTTTTCATCTTTTGACCATCAATTAGGGGCCTCCCCATAAATAACACAGTCACTCCAAACCTCCTCCTCACGATCCCCCAAATGGAACACTTTCACATATAGAACTAGAGATGACTACAAAATCATTTAAAAAAACAATTATATACCTAAAAATCTCCCATATATTGGTATATTGTTTAATGTTCTTCAATCAACCTCCAAGAATCACCTAATTCCCACACGACATCGTTATGTGACTTCATACTCAGAGCATTTTCCATGAAATTGAACACTATAGATGTATATGAAATATCAATGTCATAATCCTAAAAAAAATCCATCCACCGAAACTGATAAAAGTTCATGTAATGTAATCCCAAAACATACCTCATTCTCTTATGACTGATGATGAAAAAATGATCAACTATAAGGCATTGTCTCCCATATTTCATGGAAAACACCACTCTTTCCATCTCAAGATCTTGGGTGGCATAGTTACACTCCTTAAAAAATAACTATTGAGACCCATATAAAATGACTGATCCCTACTACATTAGAACATATCCCATCCCAAGATGTGAATCATCATAGAATAAATCAAACTTAACTACATATATAGGGAAAATAGAAACAGGGAACTAACTAAATTCTCTTCCAGATAATCAAAATCTACCAGACCCTAATTAGATCACATGGACGCCTGACCCTTTCTAATAAATGCTATTAGAGGAGTCACAACCTATATGAAATCAGCTATGAACCTCTTGTAATATCCTGAATACCTAAAGAAACATCATACCTCTGCTACAATTTTGGGGAATGACCAAGACTGGAATGGTTCTATATTCAACAGATCCATAGATAATCTTTGTTGGGATGCATCATTCCCTAGGAAATAGAATTATTGATTCCAAAACTAATACATAAACAACATCCCAAATAGATTCTAATGACGATGAACTCCTAAAAAACTATGCAAATTCTCTTCATGATCCTCCTCAGAGGTGGAGTACACAATGATGTTTTCGATGAAAACCCCTCAAAAATATTCGAGTAACTCATGTAACATATCATTCATTATCCACATGAACATACATGGAGTATTTTCCACACTATACGACATCCCCAAAAACTCAAAATTCCCTCGACCAAAATGGAACACATTCATTGGGATATCTTCATCCTTTACTCAAATCTGATGATACCCTAAAATCAAATTCACCATTGAGAAAAAAATTTCACAATTAAATTTATCATATAAATCATATATACGTTGAATATGGTAGTGGTTTTTCATTTTCACATGGATAAAAAGATGATAATCAATACAAAATAGCCAACTTATGTTGGCCTTCTTAAAAAAAATTGATGAACCCCATGAAGACACACTTAACCGAACAAAAAACACACTGAAATTGACCATAGTGCCTTATATGAATCTATCAAAACTTAGTAGAAGCAATAAAATATGGAGACATCAAGAGAGGAGATACACCTGGTCAAAGTTCGATCGTGAACCTGGCCTATAGCAGAGGGGGTTCTACTACAACCTTCTCTAGAAATACATTATGGTACTCTTATACGACCCTATGAAATGCTGACAATTGAAACTCTGATGAACATAGAATCATATTAGTCATCAAGGATTAAAAGGATGATACTCACCTCCAACCCTTCCGATGGACTCGCTCAAAGACCAAGATTGTTGGGTCTCTATTAGCATTGAAGATAAACCTACATCCTGATGTAATAAATTATATCCTACATCGAATAAAACAAATCCATGATGTGGATGAAGTCATTTGATTGTATCTATAAAATTATAAAATCCTTCAAAGAGAGTTGATTCCCCAGTACTAGCTCAAAATTTCATCATAAATCAATAAATTTATCTCAGCCTCCAATTAGTGTTGTCATCATCTAAGGAAATTGAGTCCTCTCTACATCATGTACCAAATCCTGAAAAATGGCAGGTGATATGAAAGATTGATTCAATCCTAGATCAAACAAAGCATGAACCGATGTAGTAAAGAGGAAACAGGTTCCTTAAATGATGTCTGGATCACCTAGCGCTGGCAGGTTCATCGTCTACTCTTTGTCGACATGTTGGCCCAACCTACTGAAAATATTTTATAAGATCATGATGAGTATGCTGACCTAGAGCCATACCAACAAATAATTAAACTTATAGAGCTCCTATACATGGAATATAAATAAAATAACTTTTATTAGTTGTATTCATTTATTTATTTTAGGTTTACCAATCAATGTATCTACCCATTCAAACATAGGCGTAAAGAAGAATGATGCATTATAAATTCCAAGGACTATACCATTAAACTAGAATCAATTCAATTAATATCCATTTTATTATTAAACATATTTGTTTTAGATCACATGAGACCCATAATACCCCTTTCACAGATGCTCTCCATTGTTTAGAGTTCTTTCTAACTTCGTTGATATTGTTTCCATAGAAAACCATGAAAACTCAGTGATGCATAACTCCAAACTCCATCTGATCCCTCAAACTAAACTGCAATACAACTCTATCATGACCCCCTCCCCAAAATGTGTACCCCTCTTAGGACTATATGGGAGAAGATAGATAGAGACACCTCCAGTCTGTCCCCCAGTAGGACCTAGACTGACAACTAGAACCAATTGTATAATAAACATGATGATGGGAAGTATTAACCTATAATATAAACACATATAGAATAGATAGAAATGTAATACACCAAATACCTGTTGATCATAATACAAAATAAATGAAAACCCAAGTACATATTTGTAATGTCATGCAAGAACTATTACAACTGAATTGAAAAATAGAAAATAAAAAAAGAAGGTAATGTTGATATTGACCTTGAATTCCAAATAGATCCTGCGCACCACAAGATATTAGTTACCCTCATAACCTCTATCCTCCTCCAACTGACCTGAAAAAAAGTATATATATACATAGAGTGTGTATAACAGTATACTCTGTAGGGCCCCCTTAGAGCCTCTCATGAAAAAGTAATAAATGTATTCTAATGCATAATTAACAACATGTGAATCTAACTCATCACCTAAATAGGTATACTATATTCCCACCCTCGCCATGGCGACTCTCACCATGTATCGCATTCAAGAGAATACAATAAAATAAAGAACATTAATGGTATGCTGCTTCAGCTTCTCCATCAATTTTCCTCTCTTAAGCACCTCCACATGTCCTGGTCCTCTCTCACCAAAAATGCTAGCACACAAATATATAGGATATGAACCACAAAATACATCTCATGCAGCACACAACCATGTCCACATTCCAAAAATTAACCATGTGGTTTTTGGGAGCCACTGAAGATCACATAAAATATAACTTATGTTAGGTAATATACCTCATGCCATCGCATCCCATACACCGAGTAAAGATCCACACTCCATAACCTAATATTCACATTATACCAATAGCAGACCACTGGAAATTATATCTAGAATATAAGAGTGTTAAATAAAAAATTCCATCACAATCCCCTACACACATATACGAGTAAAATGACCATTCAATCGAGCAAATATATCTACCATGATAAGAGAGCATGGCCAAGGGGGGTAGTCACTCATCCATACTCCTACCATGATGTTGGGGAAACACCCCCTGAGATCAAAATAAATGGTGTTTCAGTTTCCATAATCGATATGGTAGAGTAGAATATAGATAAAAAATTACATGATATATTATAACTCAAAAACACACTAAGGTAATATCTTAGTCTTAGATTCAATGTATATATTGTCTCTTGAAATCCCCACATCCACTAATAAGACTATATATCATCTAAGTACAAAACCATTTGAGGAGTTACATTATATTTATTTATACCTTTTTATGAGTTTCACTTAATGTTATTTAATTCATAACCATTAATTTATCATTATGATTTCTAGATCACATCACATTACCGTTTCAATAATGATCCATACCCCCTTGGGATAATGAAAATGATTACATGGATTTCCTAAATTTTAATCCCAACATTTCAAACCAGCATGATCCTACCCCATGTGATAAAAACATGTACACATATTTTAAACATTACATTCCATATCACAATGTGCTATATGAAAACATTCTAAAATCCTCTAACATGTGGTTCTCAACATGGTGAGTATATGAACTACCCATCAAGTATTTTCCACCAATAGAATGAGAGTAAACTCATCCGACCATGATGAGATTAATATGTAAAGCACATGGTACCCCCCACCCCTCACGTCTTCACCTTATATGGAAAGAGTGTAACCAAACACATTATTCTACCTCATGCACCAAGGAAAGGAAAGAAGATAAACTAACATCCAAGATTCTAGCCAAGCAACGGTTTCAAGAATGACCCAACATTCATAATAATGGGTAGGATTATCTTCAACTAGTTATGTCATATTAGATGTCCTCCCAAACATCTATATATATATACCGATCCATCTCACAACTCCAGGACTAAACTTTTTCCATAAAAATAGGTTCACCCTACCCCATATAGCACAATATCCCTCCAGGATTAGACATCTCAATCTCACATCAAATCATAAGAAATAGAAAAAAACCTAGGAATATGCTCTTGACCCTCATGCAAGGAATCACTAATTCACACACAACGAGCTATCACAACGTCCAATCAGAAGGAATTTTTCCTTACAAGTAATCTTGAAACTCAGGCCCTAATAACATATTTTCATTTATCCTCACACTCCATTCATATTACATCTTGAATTAACCAATTCATTATCAGAAGTTTCGTCTATGTGAAACCTAAGCAACAAGCTTTCACAACTACAAAAAATTAATTAAACAATTAATTCATCATGAATTTTAATATTTTATCAACAAGAATCGAAATACTTCATGTTCATTAACCAATTAAATTAAACATGAATAAAGTCATCAAATTTATAAACATCAAATTACAAAAACAATGACCAGATTAATTAAACATACCACTTTATCTTTTTTTCCAATTTTTTTTAAAATTAATTTCGTCTTTACACTATTTACAAATTCCACCATGAAAAATATCTAAATCAGGAATGTAATAGATATAACATTATATAGAAAATTTATAATCAAATTATATCTTAGTACCAAGAAACAATATCGATATTTGATTGATACCAATTCTTTAATCTTGTTTAAGTATTTAATGTGTTAGATTTCATTATGATTCATGGGCCTAAACCCTGAGAACTATAATAATTCTCATAAATAAGTAAAGATGAAATGAATTTGATACCTCCAATGGTCATCGAAATTATTCAAATGAGAATAAACCCCATAAAGGATATATAATCACATATACCAAAAGAAATACATCAAACAGTGGACACCATGACAAAACCACACCAACGAAACTAAGAGAAAACTCATTAGAATCATTAGTAATAAACCTACATAGGTTTTTTATAGATATGTGAGAAAATGATGTCAATCCAATAATATCCTCTAGAAAACTGTGAAGAAATCCTAGGATGAAGCCGGGTCACCATAGAACGATGATGGAAGCCCATGGATAGATCACTTTTGATGGGATACCCAAAAAACTAAATAGAGGACTGTCATTTTTCCTGGGATGAGAGAGAGGGAAGTATAAAATGTATGTTTGAAAACCTGATCTGCTAAAATGTTTTAAAACATTAATTAATTTTGGTATAACCTGACATATATTCCCCTTTCAATCAGTGTAATTTCTCAAGGTAGATTTGTGCTAAAAAAATCGTAACCATTTGCAATTATTTTATTTCTATACATAGAAATATTAGATGATTTGAATCCAACTACAATGTCATGAAATAATTCAACATGTTGTGAAGTCCACATTCACACTGTAAAGGTTCCCTACTACCTATTCACAATAACCGAGTCTCTATAGACTACATATGATCCTCCTATGACATCCATGATCCTTGGGAACAAATAAAGGGTTGATCCACATGGATATATGACCTTAAATTTTATGAAAAAGGAGTTGAGTTTTATGCATCATTCCAGGAAGTCAACATTATTTTATGACATGCAACATTTTAGGCATTCAAAGGAAATTAGATTTTGGTTATTATATTGAGAATGATCTATTTTTTTGGGTGAAATTAAGATTAAAATGTGCGTAATATGAAATTGAGAGTGATTATAAAATTTCGTAAAGATGTGAATAAATGGGTGTTTAATGACAAACATGGAAATTGATAATGATTTTACCCATGTAACCTTGAACTAGGTGTAGGATGGATATAGGTAGTGAGAAACCATAGTTTTAAACATGTGGCGGAGTTTGGGGAGGTAAAAAAAAGGGCAAGGGGAGATCACTTAGATGTGATTATTGTGTTACGAGATGGTATTCGTTTGATGAAATATTGTTGTACTTCAAGGCTTGAGACAATCTATCTGTATACATTCACATCGTCCTAGGTAAACTAAGAGGGAATTAGTTATGTTATATGCAACTAAAGAACTTATAATGGAGGGATTTGGGGACTCTTTTATTGTTGTGACCCTGGAATAAATTGAAGGTGAAACCATGTGGTGGTTATTGAACCACCATTCATACCTATGTGGGAATCATACTGAGGTTTCATGTTGTTAAATTCTATGTGTGCCATTAATTTAATCTAGAAATGGGTGATGGTTTTTGATTCACTTTTTATGATTGATTGATGATCATATGTCCATGACCATTTATTGGGCTCTATAGGGGATGGGATGTGAGCCACACTAGTTAGTAATTTATTAGGGAAAGAGATTAAAAAAGCAAATGGTGTAGAGAAATGTGAACGTAATAGATAAATTCCTTGAGAAGAATATGATATGTTTGTTGGGCCCTAGTGAGAAATTGTTTTAATGAAAGAATGTGCTAATAGATTGTATATTTTAGAAACAAGGACTTGTTCATGAGAAAATATTGTAGAAAGTATCAGATATATGGCCTTGGTAGCCTCATCATTCGGGCATGGAATCTGTGATACTATTGGGAGAACAGATAAAGGACAATCTCTTATAAGGTGGGGATATTTTATGAACCCAATCATTTATAGAGATGTCTCTGGCTTGTTTAAATGTAATCTTTTTTCACTGTTAGCTTATGTTTCCTTGGGATTTATAATGGGGTGTGTTTGGGTGAAAATTTGTGAATTTTTAAGAAATTTGTGAAGTACATGGTTAGAACATGATTTTACCAAGTCATGCGCCTTGTCCCTACAAATAGTGAAAACCAAAAAAAGAGAAGGATTTCACAAATAGAGGAGGATTAGGGAAAACCATGTGCTACTTCCCAGCAAACCATTCACAAGATTTATGTTAACCCAAAATATATATTTTAAAATACACACACCCAAATATTAACCCCAAATTGATCCCCACTCACCCCATAATGATTCTTCTCAATTCTGGAGGCTCTCATATAATTCAACATGGCTCATAACAATAATTTTGGTTGAATTAAAGCATGAATCAAATGGTGAACTAAAAATATTCACATTTCCTGGTATTTGGTTTATTCTCAATTTAAATTCCTTGCCTCTCTAATTATTCTCCCATTCATTTGGTGTGTTTTTATCCATTGTTTTATTTAGATCTAGATTTTTATATATATTAATCTAGATCTATAATTGTAGAATCTATATCTAGATTTAAGATATATTTTTCTTGTATTTTTGGATTTATGTTTTGGTTCTATAACATGTTAATTATTGTGTTCTTGATTGATCTACATAAAATTGGATATTTTGAAAAATCACTATCATGTAATTAAGGTAGGAGGTATATAATAAAAATCCCAAAGCCTTGATTACGATTACATATATGTGATTTTCTAATTTTTCTTTGTTGATTTTAAAATTTTTTTTACATGGAATTAAATAATTGAGTAGATTCATTAATCATGGAATTTTGGAAGCAGGGGTTATTGAATTGATTAAGATAGAACAATTAATTTATGAGTTGTTTGAGGATATTGAATTTATTGAGATAGACTAATTAATTGAGGGATAATTTGGGATATTGAATTGAATGAGATAGAATAATTAATTATGGAGTTAAATTGAGGATATTAAATTGATTAATTAGTAAACATTAATTAATGAATTAGTTGGGTTATTGAATTGTTTATATTGGAATGCGTTATTATTGAATTAATTATTAGAATTTTTATGATTGTGGATATAATTAATTAATTTTCAAAATAATTAAAGGGAGTAATGTGTTTAATTAGTTAATGAATTAATTTATATAGTATTGGGATTATTTAATTATTTAATTAAATAAAGGTATGAATTAATTAATTAACCAGTTAATGGAGTAATGTAATAGATTAATTTTTAAATTAAATAATTGTATTGATGGGATTTGTAATTTAATTAAATAATTAG
The DNA here is from genome assembly GCA_963277665.1 of Viscum album. Classification (NCBI taxonomy): domain Eukaryota; kingdom Viridiplantae; phylum Streptophyta; class Magnoliopsida; order Santalales; family Viscaceae; genus Viscum; species Viscum album. Next base: position 791,768,308 of record OY728126.1, on the reverse strand, counting down.
TGGAGTAGTGTAATTAATTAGTTATTGAATTAAATAATTGGATTAAAGGGATTAATTAATTTATGATTTAATTAATAGTGTAATGTAATTACGTAATTGTGTAATTAAATAATGGTATTGAAGAGGATAATTAATTGATGAATTAATTTATAGAGTAATATAATTTTTTTAATTCTTGAATTGATTAATATGATTGATGGTTTTAATATATTTTATTAATTAATGGGATTGATTTAGAAAATTAAATAGAGAATTAATTGGAGGGAGTGACTGGTAATAATTAATTGAGAAATAATTAATGGAATTTGATATAAAAAATTAATTGAAGAATTAATATTAGGGAACAAATGTGATTAATTATTTCTGGAATTAATTAATGGAAATTATTATCAATAATTAATTTGTGAAATAATTTAGGTATTTGAATGTGATTAATTAAACATGGAATTAATTAATGGAGTTGATGTGTACTATTTATTGGTGAAACAATTTAAGGGATATAATGTGATTAATAAATTTAGTTATTAATTAAGAAAATTGATGTGAATTGTTTTTCGAGACTTAGTTGATGGATGTACTATTAAGACTATTTACATGGACTAATTAGTTATTGAAATAATTAATGGATAATTACTATTATGGATCTCATGAAATGGATAATTAATGATTTAATTAATTATTAGAGAATTGAAATTGTTTGATTTGTGTGAATAATTAATTGTTGAATTAATTATGGAATACTTAAATGTGAATTGAGATAATTAACTATTGAATTAATTACGAGATATAGAGATTGGTGAATTGAGTAATTAATTGATGAATTAATTTTGAAATAGTGATATAGTTTATTTGAGATAATTTATTGATGAATGAATAATGAGATATTAACATTATAAATCTAGATAATAAATTATAGAATTATGTATGGGTTAGTGATCAAATAATCGTTCGTTTAATTAAAAACATTTATGGTTTTATTTAACTGGGAAATTAATTATGCGGAATTATTTGATGAATGTTTACTGAATTACTAATGAAATTTATGTGTATAATTATTTATTTAATTAATTATATATTGTTGAATGGAAACATGATCATTTATTTATGAAATAAGGAATGGGAGAATGGTTTTTCAATTATGCAAGAAAGAATGGTAACATGGTCATTCAATTATGGAATAAATAATTGGAACATGGTTATTAAATTGTTAAGTACCAAATGGGAACATGATCATTCAATTGTAGAATAACGAATAAGAGCATGTTCATTAAATTTTGGTATAATGAATGAGAACATGGTCATTAAAATGTTAATGAATAATAGAAACATTGTCAATAAATTGTGGAATAAAGAATGGTAAAATTGTTATTCCATTGTGGAATGAGGAATATGAACAGGGTTATTCAATTGTGAAATGGTGAACAAAAAAATTTTCATTCAAATGTGTGAGGTATAGATGATATCATGGGAATTAATGTATGAGTTATGGAATGGTAACACGGTAATCCATGTATAAATTAACTAATGGTTACAAGGTCATTTATTTTTTTGATTTAAATAATGGTATCAATGGAATTATGGGATATGATATCTTTTTGCAATAGATCAAACTATGTCATGGGCCGATCTTGGTACTGGTATAAGTGTTTCCTCCAAAACCTGAGGATTTTTGTAGTTAAATAAATTATAATTGAGAATTTTTCTAAAATTTACCTATGCATTGTTCTAAATTATTTATAGAACTATTATATTAGTATATTAGTAATATAATTATTAAAATTTAAAAAATGTATCTGCGAAGGACTCATTACAAGAGGTGGGGGTGGATTATAGTTTTAATAATGTTAGTTTGTAATATTTTAAACTAAAAACATTCAGAAAAATAATTATGACAAACAATTTGATTTATTTTTGGAACTTATTCTGATTAAATTAAGGTATCATAATTGTAATGGTTAGGATAAAATGAAAGTACGAAAAAATCATATACTATTATATTTTTGTATTTTAGAATCATAATCACTTTTATCAACTTCAATGAATATCCTAATAAATGAAACCTTGATTAATCATAGTATATGATTTGAATGATAATGTAAGAAATTGTAGTAATATTTTTATCTTATTGAATGAACACAACAACAAAGCAATTACAAAAAGCACATCAATATTTAAAACATCAAAGTTACATGTAAATCAATTTGAATAGGTTTATGTAATCCCATAGAGAAGGGTATCCAATAGCATTGGAAAATGGTCCCTGTGTTTATATGTGCCAGAATTTTTGTCTTTATTCTTTAAGTATATCCCTTGATATGATGATTTGTTATGATACACTATCCACATGTTCCCTTAATATGATGATAGTTTTGGTATTTCTCTCCTTTCAATCCCAGACCAATAAGTTGACCGATATCCACGTTTTCTTATCTTCAACATCCCTCGTTCATAATTAAATAAACATATGGATCGATAATGTATAAAAAAATTTATTATGGAGACAACCTGATAATGATTACTTAAGAAGAATCTCTCTAAAAAATACTAGAGACTAAAAATAAGTTGTTCATGATTTTTTGTCAATAGAAAATTTGATTGTACAATTACAATCCATAGCTTCGAACACATCAAATGACCTACTATTTATAAGTGACTCTCCCATGGTATCCAATGGTCATATTTTTTCGTTGTTGATCACAACAAGTTAGATAACAGACAGTTAAATGACAATATCAAAACAAGATGTCCAATATTGTGCAATACACCAACATATTGTAAATTTGTTTCTCAACAAGAAAAAATATTTTTCCATATTCTTGATTTAAAATTAAGGCAATGTAGTTTATTTCTGTACATATATCATTGTGATGTTTTTTTTCTGGATATGCATATGATGTTTTATCGGTTCAAATATAAATATGTTTAAAATCATATCAATACGAAAGACATGATTTTTTTTATAACAGGAATAATAAATATTAATTTGATTATTTTTGGTTCCATATTCATTATCATTATAGTAATGAATAATGTTATTTTAATTAATCATGTACTTTATAACCATTTCAATTTATGGTAAAATTATATGTTTTTAATAAAACGATTCTAAAAACACAATGGACATAAAACATCAGTAATCATGTTTTATAAGAATGAATTTATGATTTCTGAAACAAATAAAAGTCATAATTCCTAAAACAAATTAATCAACAATCTACTTCTTTTTAAAACGTAAAACCCAAAAAACATAAATAATAAATTAAATTTAAAAATTTCAATTATTATTTTAAGATCATTTTATTCATAAATAAACAATAAAACATAACATCCAATGTTTTTTGAAACTATTTTGAAAAAAATAATGAATATGAATAACTCACCCATATTATAATAAAACATTCTAAAGGATCATACACTCCACATAAAATGTATTTCTCACTTTACTTAAATCAACAACCCTTTTTATAATGTTATCCCCTTTTGTGATTTTCAAAAAGGGATAGAATTTTTTTTGTAATACTATAAGTGGGTTTTAAAAAAAATTAAGAAAAATAATGAATTATTTTATCATTCATAAAATTAGGATATAATACTAACTAATCGAAATTTTGATGAAATTTAGACAAATATATTTTGATGAGAGGAATTTCATATTCAACTGGTGAGAGAAAATAATTTCTCAAAAATTAAATAGAAAACGATTTCAATGATAAAAAAATTTTAATCTTTATTTTGAATGGATCTAACAATGGAATTTAATTTTCTAAAATGCTTCATATCTCTTTTTATCTTTGTAACAAACCCTTTTTGAGATTGTTTTTTCTTTTCTATAACCTATAACAAATAATCTAGAGTTCAATTATTTTCAGACAATTCATTATTCTTGTTTTTTAGTGTAATGACTTCACATATAGAGTGATTGAGTCTTGAGATCTCATAATACATGTAATTAAAATGTCATTTTAAATATGTTAACTATTCAATCAGACTGTCAATTTTGTTTTTGAATTCGTCCAAAAAATTCACCTTTTATTCCATATTTTCAAATAATTCATTGAATTCTAATACAGATTCTTATTTATACATTGTTAATTCTTCAATTGATTGATCCTGAACCTTAAGATAAAAATCAATTGTATGTGATGGTTTAAATTTTTTTTACATGCCATCTTGTGATATTGGAATATTTCTAAAAGGATTTTCAATTCAGCCTCATTCTAGAAAACATTATTAGATTAAAAATTAACTAAATCTAATTTCTAAATCTAATTTTCTTTGAATAAATCAATATTATTATTTTATCCTCGGATGGAATTGTATTTTTTCTTCATTTATATATGATTCATGGGAATTAAATAAACTATACAAATAGTTATCATTTCTAATGATTCTAAAATGTCAATTTTAAGAAAAATCTGATGAGTTGTTCCAACCTTCAGTAGTTTTATTTTTTGAACGTCAACATTCATTGAACTGATTTCTAAATTATTTTTTCAACTTTCGTTGTATAAAAAAATTATAGTTGTATTAAAAACATCATTAATACATTTACAACTTTATTATATTCATTTCTAGTCTTGTTTATCCATATTGGATGAAGACTGAGTTTCTTGAACATATGGGGGAACTTTTGAGATACTTGACTTCCAATTTTGATTTCCCAAAGGAGGAAATTCTATAAAGGAATCCTGTGCTATACATAAAAATGATTATTAGATAGAATATATGATTTATCAAAAAAATTATTTTCATCCTTCTATACTTATTATCATTATTCTAATTATTCATAATGTAATATTTATTTGTATACATTGTCTTTTTCAAGACATTCAAATTATTATTATAGAATATAAATTTTCAAAGAATCTCCTAATTTTTATTTTTTAAACTCCTCCTGAATTTATCACTCATATCATATGTCACCTTTTAAAACAATAACTGATTAGGTTGGTTTCATAATAGTTTCTCTTTTTTATTTTTTAGAGGTAGAACTTGTATAAACAATCACCATTTTGTTAAAATAAAAAAATATAAAATAAGGAGGTAATATATCATTTACCGATGTCTATTTATTATTTTTTCCATATCCATTTAAAAATATGTGATTCTGATAATGTTTCCTTTTCCTTGATTTCATTTTATTCTATTTATTGGGTTTTATCACCATGAATCAATATAACTAAATATTTTATAGGGTTGAGTCTAAACAGAAGACCTCCGTCTTTATTTTCTGCTTGTTTCAACATTCATTCTTTAAATCATTATAAATTTTTTTCCTTACTATCTTTTCATAAGGAAAGAGATTCAAACTTTATCTTCTTTTACATAACTACCATTTCATCTTTCATTGACAATAAATAAGGTTATTCATCCAATATAAGAAACTAGGTATTGTTTACAAACATATTTGATTCCAAATCAAATACATGCTTCATATATTTCATTGTATCATCACTAATAAACAAAATAATCTCTCTAACATTAATGGATTTTTATATAAGGATGAAATGTTTCATTCTTGATTTAGTCATCTTAATTATAAAATCAGGATACAATATAATATGAGACTTTATTGAATGAGAGTTGATATTCATGATTTTCAATGGAACAACACCTACCAAATTTATATTTCTTTTGATAACCATGTAATCCAAAATATAGATGTCAATAACATTCAATGATTATATATATTGGCCCTAATGGCCTGAAGGCCTTATTTTTATTTTATTATAGATATTGCCCCTTTTAAGGGTTGAAGGGGATCCCGTACATGACCCGTAAGCCCAAGGCACAAGGCCCGACATTACCCGCAACACATGACCTGAAGGCCCAAAGGCATACCAAGCCCATTACATGACCCGTAGGCCCATCCCACGAGAACTGCCCCTCCCCAGCTTCTTTAATCATTGATCTTCTTAGCTCCCCATCTTGCATTGATGATCAGCTAGCATTGCCCCATACAAAGCTACATGGTGCCTGGTCTAGATGGCGGCTGACATACCCTCTCATTCATCCAATCCGGTTAGCTTTGCATTTGGTGGCTGCTAATCCTATTTCTCTAATCATCTTTTAGGGCATTTTCTGTGTGAACTAGGCTACTGGATGGTCTACGTGACCCAAAGGCCCTGTGGCCCGAAGGCCTTTGATGACCCGAAGGCCCTAGATACCCGTAGGTCCAAACAGGTTGCTCGAAGACCCAAATCGGTTGAATAGTTTCGGCTGCTATAGTACCAAATAGTAACTGATATAGTGACTGCTACAGTACTTCTATAGTAACCCGGAAATTCACATCCACCCGATTTTGATCCCGGGTCTCTTGGATGCCAAGAAAGAGCCCTTACCACTCGGTTACGAGCTCGTTGGAATATATATATATATATATATATGATTTTCATGGTATTATAATCTCATTATTTCACAAGGGATAAGACCATATGATCCATAATGAGATGACTATCCTACCATGGTTCATTATCTAATATATTTTTATATAATGACTCTTCTACTATTTATTTTTTAAATGCACCCATGGAGTTGGTTAGTTTGTGTGATGGAAAAAATATTAACCTTCATCTAAAATATATAGGAATCATATGTCTTCCTTATATCTCATATTGTAAATATGATAAAATTATTGGAATGAAATAATATATTTTCTATGTTACTAAAAAAAATTATCGGAGGCATAAAAGTCTATAACTTAATCCAAGTGAAAAAAATAATATGGATTAGTTTGTTCAAAACATAACAACTTCTAGACATGAAATTATGTTATCCTCTATAGGGATGAATCATACATTTCATATAAATCATAATCTGTTATCCTTTCTTGGAAAACATAACATTTTTTTAATCATGGATGTGCACCATCATATTGGGGTGAGAAACTGATGATTGAGAAATGAAGAAAAAATAATACGAGTAGACATAAACATGGTAGAACATTGAGGTAAATTTATTAAGATAATCAATGTTGTACATGATGGGTGGGGGGGGTCCCTCCTTTTATAGGTGTTTTAGGTGACTGTTGATCCCCAAAAACAAATCAAATGATAGAGATTCAATCCATCTGATCTAATAGTTGAGAGATTATCCAAAGGAGGTGTTTTTTTAATAATATAAACAATTGATGTTTTTTAAAACATTTTTATCAAAATGGGTAAATAATATTGCGAAATAAAAAACATGAAAAATATTTTACAGTAACAACAAACAATGATATAATTAATTATTGTAGAATACAGGTAAGGTAAAAAATAAATGAATAATACCATTCAGAGTGGAATCATCGGTATTATATTTTTTATTATTAGTTTTATAAAATAACTTATTATGATAATTTAAAATTTAAATAACCATAAAATATGTAAACAATAGTTTAATAATTAAAAACTGAAATACTTATATATAATTTTAAATAAAAAATCTTATTTTAATAAAATTTAAAAAATTCATAAATTCAATAAACAAAAATCAAATATGATTTAAAGAAAAATCATTTCCTGAAATGTTTTATTTCTCCAAAAAAAAATTCTTGGAACAAAAATTTTTATAAATAATTTATAAAACATGAAAATATTTGAAAACATTTATTTTTAGAGAAACTAATGATTTAAAAATAAGTATGTATTTCCCCTATGAAAAGGAGTAACCTAATATTATGTTATATTTTAAACAATAATTTGATATTGATGATTACTTTATATTGATCATTATATGATATTTTAAAGTATTTAGAAATATTAAAGGGAAGTACTTTTATAAATATATCACCAACATGTTCTTGCATTCCAATGACTTGTAAAATGATATCTCTATTTTGTTGATTATAACCATCAGAAAAATATATTGATATATTTCTTATGATTTTTCCATTGAATGAAAATTTGTTTCAAAAAAACCATTTTTATTCATTTATAGTATTTTCTATAAGTCATTCAACTAGGGTCCATACATTTTTTCATTCGAATTCATTTAGTTCATCTTTCATGGAATCAATCCAATCTTCATCACCTAAATCCTAATAAGGATTTTTAGGTTCACATTTTTAATGATAAGAATGATTATCTATTATATTTCATAATAAAATTCTAGTCCTAACAGGTTTGTCAACAACCATGCCGATATTATCATTAGAATGATTTCAACGAAACAACTAATTTCATGTGTTTTTATACTATCTTTATCAACATAAGGTAGAAATATTATGCAGTAAATAATTCGAAGATAATTTCATGAGTATTTTATTTACAATAAAAACATTCAATAAATATTTTGGAATTAGATTTTGATAAAAACATCTGAAGAGGTAGGTTGGGTTTTTCTTAAAAAAGATTGTGTTTCATTAAATATAACATGTAATGTTTATTCAATAGTATAATAAATTTTATTGAAACTAAAAATTCCTTATAAGTTGGGTAATATCCTAAAAATTTTCCTTTATCAGATTTGGGTGTGAATTTATATAAGTTATCATTCATATTAAAGATTAATAATATGCATCTATGTACTCTAAAGTTAGAAAAACTTGGTTTTCATCCTAACCATTATTCATAATGTATTTTATTTTTGTAATGGTCATATTAAAAACTTGATTTATAGTATGGTATGTAGTACTACCTACTTCAACAAAAATGTGATTGGAAATATATTTTTCATAGAATATAGTTCATGGAATATCTTGAAGAATATGATTTCATCAATCTGAAAAACCATATCGATGAGGTGTTAGAAGAGATTGAAATAATTATTCCATACCATTCTTACTACAAAAACTAATCAAAATAATAATTTAAAAAATCTCCTCCATGATCACCATTAATAGTAATCAAGGGAAGGTTTTTCTCATTTTTGATTGTGTCTACAATGGTTTTAAAATATCAAAATTCTACAGTTTACATTGCTAGAAAATAAACCCATGTATTTATAGAGTAATAATCAACCAAGACAAATACATAGCATTTTATTCCAATACTCCCAAATTTTTTATTTTGAAAAGGACTATGTTTACTAAATGCAAATCTTCATCATTTGAGACATTAATAACAGAATTAAATCTCAACTTATTTTATTTTCTATATCGATGAGGGTTACATAATTTTGAATAATCAAGTCTATCTTCCAATATAACCTTAACATGTATTTTAGGTTAACTTATATAGGTTTATATGGATACAATGATCCAACCTTATATTCCATAAACAAGACTGATCTTACATTTCCCTAAGACAATGTATGTCTTGGACCCTAAGATCATCTATGTTATGTGTATAAACATTATCATTCAAATTTGGAGAAAGAATAATTCCATCCTTGGAGATATCTACTAAACATTTATTTTTTATAATGTTCACAATGTAAACTCCATAAAATTATTTACGTATTTGTATATGGGTTTTCTTATAAACTTCAATAAATAAAACGTTTGAAATTAAAACATTACCAAGAACAAAATTTTTACCCATACCGATAATTTCTTCTTGATCATTATCTCTGATGGCATGATTTTAACCATTTATCATGATGGGTTTTCAAAAAAATATTGTTGTCAAGTCATATTTTGACAACACCCAGTATCCATGTACTATGTATTCTTTTTGATGGGACTAACTTTTTTTCCTTAAATTAAAAACATTTTTCTTTTGATAACCAAACCATCTTGGGTATGTAAATGTTAGGAAATAAATATGTTGGAATCAAAATTTTATTTAAAAAAGGATTTGTGGAATTTGAAGGATTTAGTTTTATTCTATCAATAATTATTTTTCAAATTTCCTCAACTTTTACATTTTTTTAGAAGGGGGAAATTTTAGGAACAAGTAAACTCTTCCTAAAAATGGTTTATTATATGTGTATCCCATTATGGTATTAGTTTCATAAAGATGAAGCTGTTTATATATCATTTCAATACAATACTTAATATTAGTAAATATTGATGAATGTCTATTTGAAGAAGAAATTTAATATTTTCATTTAATAAATAAATATGTATACACTTTTTTTATAGTTCTGAAATTGAGTTTTTCAAAAATAATTTGAAAACTATTATTTTTATAAATTACTATTTATAAATATTAATAAATAGTAATTTTTTCAGAAATACTTTTATTAAGATCATTATAAAGATCTGATACTTATTTTGATAAAATATTTATCCTTGAATTTTCATTATCATGTGTCATGCTAATTTTAAAAATATAAATTTCAACGAGGTTTCAAAAATGAGAAACTTCATCATAAGATGAAATTGTATTATCCTATTCTAGGGAAGAATCATCATCTAAAAATATAAAAAAAATTCATTATTGAAGAAAGGATATTTTTCATTTAAAGAATAATTTTTCATATTTTTTCATCACTTACCATGGACATAGGGAAATTATTTTCTTTCGTACTTTTGTCAACAAGACTTCTATTCCTCTATCTTGAACATTATAGACATGAAGAGTTTTCTGAAGTTTATCCTTCACTAGAACTCATGGAATTAGTTTCTTTTAGAATTTTCGTGTTCTTTGTCTTATGAAACATTCTCTAATTCCAATCATAATTTCATTCTTTTTTATTTTTTCTTTTTATATTTGGAAAATCGGGTCTAATATGTCCATCTTTCTTTCACTCATAACAAGTTACTTCAAAATCCTTCTTATCATTCCTATCCTTATTAAATTTTTTATATTAAAACCAAATTTCATTCTTTCCAACTATCTTTTTCATTATTTAAGAAAGATTATAAAATTCATTCTAAAAACATATAAATATCATGAATTATATTAAAAAATATTATTTTGGTTTTTATAATACATTAAAACATTTTTAGGGGTCTTCACTTTTATCGAAATTGAAATAGTAGTAAATGAAACTCCACCATTTTTCTTCTTTTATTCTTTATCATCACTTTTTAGACTAACATAATATTTCAAATGGGTTCCAAATAAATCAACAAGAGTTTCATTTTTTATCCTCCTTAAATCATCAAGAACTATTTTCATAGATTCCCAATTAATTGGATGATATTAATGATCATTTCTAAAATATTATCAATATCTAATCCTTTCCCTCTAATAGATTAACGACTATTTAAACTTTTCCTAAAAAGGTTTTTGTATATTTGAAACATGTTCACCAAAAGGAAATTCAAAATCTTTATAGATGGCTCAATGCATTGCTCTTCTTGTTTCAAAAACCATGGATGTTCAAAAATGAGTAATCTCTAACTTCTTACTAATACTATTTTTATCTCCATAAGATAAAATATTAATGTAAATACAGTAATTCATAGATCATAATAATGTGTTTCTCTCTCTATAATTCAATTGATTCTATTTATACTCTCAATTTATAAAATTGATAACCTCATTTTTCAGATATATTATAATTAATAGTGAGCATAAAAAAATTATCAACTACAATATTGATTAAAAAAGTTCTTTTTAGGTATTTCCAATATTCATAATCATTTATTTCGAAAAATGATGTTCTATTAGGGTTGATATTATCAATCTATCATAAATTTTTGCCTACCATCATTCTGAAATAGATATAAAAATTATTCTCCACAATACACGTTAGTGAAACAAAATAAAAGATTATAAGTATTATAGTAGTGGAATCCTTCACTGATACTAATTTTTTATTACTATATTATAAATACATTGTTTAAGAAAGAAATAATGTATAGTGGATAGAATAATTACAATGGGGGAAGGGGTGAATTTTAGTTTTAAAAACATTAGATTAAAATAGTCTAAACTAAAAAACATCCCCATCCTATTTATGTAAAACAATCATATTCAAACATGGACCAAGGAATAAATAAACCAGGGTATCATAATCGTCTTCATTAAGATAAAATCAGAGTATGAAAATCCTAATCAGATTCAATTTTATTTTTATATCATAGATTCATAATGATAGTAATCATATTTATAGAATATCATAGTCAAATAAATTTAATTAAACATACTATATTATTTGAATGATATAAAAGAAAATTAATTAATTGTTTTTTTCATATTCAAATAATGATACGATAAAATAATTACAAAAATGAAAAATGGAATTCACAACTACAAAGATACTAGTAATGAAATTTTAATTGGGATACTTTATCTAAAAGAGGAGGGTATTCAACAAACATATATAAAGGTCCATTGTATTATACAAAGAAGAATTTTTTTCATTCCTTGACATGGAAATCCCTCAGTATAATGAAAATTTCAATCACACTATCCTGGTTTTCCATGGATATAATGATCAGTTTTTTTGTGCAATACCGGCAAGAAATAAATCAATATAGTGGTGTGTATCTCTGTCTTATTATCCTTAAAATCCTTCAATCTTAATCACACAATCAGACACACAATGAAATTTTAAAATAGTATCTTAAGGATAAAACATGACCTGGCTTCCATAATAAGGACTCCCTATAGAGCTATATAACTGTCTAATAAAAACTAGTTCATGATTTTTAATATTTTGATATTTTTTGATAGAAAACGGAATCAATGGCATTAAACTCTTTAAATACATATGTATTTATAGGAAAATATCCAACGGTGATTTTGATCCTATAACAACCATAATTTTTGTGTGTTTATTTCAATGACTAGGATAGATGTATCTTAAATAGGAATATCATACATGAAATTGCAATGTATTTTAATACTCTAAAATTGTGTAAAAAATTGATCCAATACCATTAAAGTGTATTTTCTATCATGGATTTAACCATAATTCAATATGATTGATTTCCTTACACATATCTTAATGCTGATTTTTATAGAAATGGATCAAAGTTTTTTGAGTTCTAATATCAATATATTTTAAATTCTATTAGTAAAAAATACAAGCCAGAATGTTCTATAACAAAACTGATTAAATATGAATCTAATTATTTTTGGTTCCGTAATCATTAAGATAATCATAATGAATAAAGTTATTTTAGGCCATCTATCACCTTAAAAATATTTCATAGTATATTAAATATATATACTTTTTTACAAAAAATATTTGAAAATACGCTTGTACATAAACTATTACTATTCATTTAATTTATGAAAGAGTTTCTAATTTCTAATGAAAATTGAATGAAGAGGCTCTATAGAAACATTCGACTCAATAAAAACAGCATATACTATAATTGAATGGATATTAATTTTAATGTTATTAGTGGTGGCTTAATAATTTTTACTCAGAACCTACATGGGCTTCCTGATAGGCACCTAAATAGATTTCATGGATACATGATACGATAAGGGAATATTCCATATGGTAGATGGAAGAGTAGGGATGAATCTTGTATGAGAGAAATATATGTCGTTCAATAGCCACAAGGGAAATTTTTTATGCCATTACTTTTCAGTTTCATTATTACACATAGAAAATGCTTTTCCATGGTATTTATATTGTTTCTTTGTGATATTGTATTTTATTATTTGGTTATCATCAGTTATTGGCATCCTTATTGCTTTGATTATATGTTTAGTAATTTTTTATTTATTTTCCACTAGTGTTTGACTCTGAAACCGATGGTATTGTCTCTACATTACTGACATTTTTCCCACGTTCATAGTTAGTAGCCTCTGGTATACGAGGAGAAGTGATTGAGGTCACAGAGTGAACCAGACCAGGGCCCCAATGTGTGATGCTCGGGTCGGTATGTTACACATTTGATCCAAAGAGGATGATCACTAAACAGATTAATCCAAAATCTTATTTGAACCATCGTTGTCAGATACTGGTGTTTGAGGTTGGTGGTTGGGTCATTCTTAGTGTTTCACCAAACATTTGACATCATCAGTTGGATAAGCAGGGTATGTTGAAACTTTGGTTTTAGGCCCCTTTGAGATTATTGGATGATTAGGAATGGAGGCCTATAAATTAGACTTACCATGTCATTTAAAATCCATCAATAATGTGGTTCATGCTTCCCAGCTATGGACGTATCGAATAGATCCTTCCCATGAGATATAATTGGAGGATGTATATCTTGAGCCCATTATCATTATGGATGAGAAACCCATTTAGTTTATAAATCATTAAGAGAATTCGTTTCTTGAACAATTATTTTTTTGGTTTATATAAAATGACAGTGCAGATGGGAATATCACGAGACATGGTAGAGATAATTATTTATGACATAGTAGTGGACTTCATATTTTGTGATTCTAGGATATTGGGGACATTCTCGGGATATAAAGTGTTAACTTTGGGGAGATTTTAACACCCAATTACTTCTTTCATGTATGATTTTACTTCTATATTTGTATTCCCTTTTTTTGGGTGCATTGTAGGATCCTAAAAAAATAGATGAGCCATTTTTTAGTTTAGAGGACATATTATTTGTGTATGTATATCTATTTGAATAAATTATGTTTGAGTGTAAATGTTAAAATTAAAATATTGGAATTTTTATGGGATTATATATTCTCAAGTATTGGTTTGAATTTTTTCTATAGAAAAGTGGGATGATTAATAACTATTAGACACATTCACATAATTAATGGGTTACATGATGTGATTTTTTTATGGAAGATTCCGTGAATCTTTTGTGGTCCATGAAAATATTATTTCCCATGGAACTATTATACACAAAAAAATTTAATCAGAGTTTAATGTAATCAATGCTGAAGCCAGTATATGTATATTCTTAATATCTAAAATTTTACAGCATGAAAGGGAATCATGAAATTAATTCCTTAGATAATGTGATTTTATACATGATATGTGTCTAAATATTTTTTCATTTGTTGAATTTAAATCAAATAAAATTAAATGGTGATTTTGGAAATTTTTTGTTGATATCCCACCTTCTGAATCGATTTTTTCTACGTTTGATTCAGGTGGTGATTTCTCCACATATCCATGGTATGAATTCTTTTGAAATCATAATTTCCTTTGGTCATAATGACCACATTGTCTATGTTTCTATTTAATATTGGTGATCAAATTGTGTAATCTATTTATCCATTATAGTTTCTCCTAATAACAATTTTTAATGCTTAAATATGGTCTATTAGACTCTATTGTTGAAGGTAGATAGGTTTCCATCATTCATAATATTGGTTAATGAATTAATTTTCTGATAATTCATGAATTGGAAAATTTTATTGTTTATCACATTGGTTTTTTATTATAATAGATTTTAATTGGTTAAGATGGATTTTAATTAAATGATAACATGGATTTTGTAATTTTTGTCAAATCATATCACATGGGGACCTCGGGTGCATCATGAAATGGACATAGGTGAACCTAATGGTAACTTTTTGGGATTATTCTTGTGATATTGATAGACAATGGTAGGATTTGATATTGGTTAGAAACATATAATTCTTTTTTTAGGCCTCTTTAATTCCTATTACATATTCCCACAGTCTAAATCACAAATGGCGTGCTTGTTTATTTATACATAGTTTATCACATGATGTTTTATTTCGTGGATATTTAGTTCCATTTATAATTCACCAATATTTGTTTTATACCTAATATATTTCGTTATTTGATGAAAATGGTATGAATTTAGAGGAAATGGAAATGGTTGTTAAATAAGGTTTTATTTTCGAAAATACATTATAAAGTAGATTTTTTTAAAATATAAAACAATTTAATTTATTATATTGTAAAATATATAGATTCCAAGTTGGTATCATGATGGGCTCTAGGATCATACCATAATTTTTCTTTTTATATGTTGTAGACATTTTTTTATAAGGAAAATTTATCATGCAATGTTATCATGTCAATTGTTTCCTTCATGTTTGGAGGATTTGGTTCTGAAAAGTACAAAAAAGAGACTTGTTGGTCTTATTTTTTCAAAATTTTATAGTATTTCCTATTTGTATTGGCTTTTATTTATATTTATTTCACTTTTTTCTCAATATTTTATAGTATTATTGTTTATTATTTTGGTTATTTTGAAAATTGATTCTGTTATGTTTCTTTCACCTCACCATGTTTAAACTATATGAGATGGATGGTTTAGTTGATTCGAGTTGAATTGTTACATATGGAAATTTTTTCAATGATCAATTGAATGAATATAATTAGTGAGTACATTTAATATGTCTTCTTATATATGATCCCACATTATTTTGTGTAAATTAATATTTTTATTTTTTTTAATTGGTATTTATTATAATATTCTTTGATTATTATATATTAATCAATCCACCATTCTCGATTAAAATATTAATAGTATATTTTGGTTCTTAATTGACCTATAAACTATAAAATAATTATAAGATGTTAGATGATATATTATTTTTTATTTAATAAATTTGGAACGCAAAAGAAAATATAAGAGATATATTTATCATCACTAAGTATGTAGACAAAAACATGAGTACACTGCAAGGAATTGAGACGAACAAATAATGAAATACCCAAAAAATATAATAATTATTAAATATCATTATTAAATGATACTCTACTTTTAAAACATCTTTTTCTAAAGACTGATAATATTAACGATGATAATAAATATATATTTGGTTTCTAAATGTATGTTTATTATTATTATTATATATAGATATTTAAATGGTTTGTTTCATCCTCAACATATGTAAATGAAGAAAAAAATAGCATGTTTGGATTTTGATTATTTATTTATCTCACTGGTAAATTCAAAATAATCTTCATGAGAAATTATAGAGGATATGGAAATCTTTATCCACAAGGTATAGTCTCATTACAGATATGTATGTTTTTTCTAGGTATATAATTTAAAATTAAAATGTTTTTTATATGGGATAAAAATAATTTAGATAAGAAATAATTTTTTGTAACATTAGTTAATAGATAAATTCTCTCAATGTTTTCAGGATTATTGTTGTAGACACTGATCTCATGGTTTCGAGATCATGACATGAAAGTAGTCATTCATATATAAAGGTAAAAATTTTAAATAATATTTAACTATAGGATCTAAATTCATGGAATTTTTTTATTCTAAATCAAATGATTAAATTGATAAAAATTTATTGAATAATGATTAAGAAAAATAAAATAGAGATAAATATGTTTATCTTTTCATGGATTTTATTATTTTACTTCAAAGAAATAATTTTGAAATTATTATCTAAATTTACCCATATATACATATCTCTAATGATAAAAAAATATATTGAAATATAGGTATCCACAATTGGTATTTTAGACATGGTTATAGTTCATTTTAATATATCAAAGATGATTGAAAATGAAAGAGAGTATTGTTAATTTTTTTTGAATCCGAATTATCAAAAAAAATCGTTTGAAATAAAACATAATAATTTAGTGAAAATAAATGGGATTCACATATTAAATGTTAATAACTATCACATATAATAAGAAATGAAACTTCAGTACATACTTTCTATTAGTTTTCATATGCATGAAGTGAAATAAATGGGATTATTCCATCTATATAGGATACTACAAAGATTGTGGTTTATGAGAAGAATATTGAGAATGATTGTAATTGGTGAAATGAAAAATTTAAATTCACTTATGATAAGTAAGTTAAAAAATTCATTCATATTACGATGTCAATTATAATTTTTTGATAATATTGGAAAAACCAAAGATATATATATATATATATATTAATGAAATATAATTAAATATTTGGATATTGAAATACATGGAAATTATAATGTTTTTCAATGATCTTCATGATGATGTATATAAAATATTCAGTTATTTAGTGACAACCGGTATAGTTTTTTTGACAATGATTATGATTATTTGGGAGTTAAAATTATACAGTGTGTCCTTCAAAAAAGATTTTAATAAATAATTACTACATGAAAACCATGATCTTTATTTATTTATATAATAGGATTGTACAACATATTTATTTATTTTGATATGTGTAAAATGTGTACATCATAGATGTTCTGAAAGTATGAAAAGAAAATATCATTTTAAAATACTGAATTAGGAAATGATTTGTAATGATGTGAATGAAAAAGTATTGAATTCAAAGTATAATCATGAGGTCTAGATGAAATTTTACAAGTTAGTTTAAGATATCTGAAAGATGTTTTATTATTGTTAAATAAAATTAATTAAAAAATATTCCATTAATGTGTTTCCAATGTGGATCTATTGGAATTAATTTTTGTGTACAATTTTTCAATATTAAGGGAATAAAAATGTGACAGTGAATATGTGTTTCAAAGAATATTTATTAAGAATAAATATTTAATTTTGAAAAAATTATAGTTTTTTAAAACAAATCATTGAAGAAATATAAAAACTTATAATCGATATATGTATTATGTAAGATGGATGATGGAATGTCTTTTAATGATGAAATTGATGTTGAAAACCTAATTTATTCATCTATTATTTTTATGTTTTCTATCGTGATTGATGATGATTTCACTAGAAATTATAGATTTTTTATGAATATTTCATTGAGATTAATAAAATTGATTATAATCATCATGAAAAGTAATCAATATTATTGATGAAGTATAACTAATTAAAGGTGTCACTGGCTGAATATGAAAAATTATAGGATTTTATAAAACATATGGTTAAATAAATGGTAAAAAAACATTCTTCTTTTATAAAAAAGTTGTATAATGTATAAAATAAATATAAAAGAACATGTTTTTCATCATGATATATATATATATATATATATAAAGATAGGGAATTATCAAATATAAATATCAAATAATTTTATGTATATATGAGGATTGATTAATGTGTGAATATGTAAATACAATAAAAATAATTACAAAAGTTATTTTAGGTGTGTTTAGAAAGCTAAATATGAATTTAAATTGTAAGAAATTAAATTTTATATCCAATGAAGAAAAAATTTCATAAATAAAGAAATATTATAATTTTCAAATATAAAAAATAATGTCATAAAATTGAAAGACATAATCATAATGTAATAATTTTTATTTTGAAATGAATTTCATGGTAGTTTCGAATAATTATATTCCTCAAAGCAAAAAAAAAATTATTTTCAAAATTGTAATGGATATTAGATAATAATTTTTACACCACATGCACTTTTTGAGTGAAAAATATAATTCTGCAACTAATATTAGGGATGCAATATAAGGCCCCGACCTTAAACCTTACTTAATATTGAATTAAATTAATAATTCACATCGAGGATCTTTTCAGGTTTAGAGTTTTAGAGAATTAGATCATGAAACATGCATTATATTCCACATTTAAACAAAGTGTTTACATAAAAGACAATATTCATTCTTCCCATCAACGGAAACATATTTAAAATAAAACACAGATTCTTTCTTGACACATCCTTGACACTATCATCACATCATGTACCTTTCCCTTGACCTGTGAAAAACATTTCAAAAACTTGGGATGAGCATAAAAAGCTCAGTAAGGGTTATAAAAATATGGAAAGGAAACATGAGTTCATATATACATAAGAATAAAATCATACATTACCCATAAAGCATAGGAACATGAAGATACCTCATAAAACCATGAATAAAACATAGAAATCATAAGACATAAAGGTAACTTGAGACATTCATAACATTCTTACGTAGGGAGTAACCCTCTTTGTTATGATTGGAATACCCATCATAGTATATTCCCTGAATCTCTTCAGAAAAACCTTAACGTTTCACTCCTTCGCGTTACCCAATGCATTGGAGAGCTATATCGGGCTCACCCGCCCTTAGTTTATCACGTAACCACCCATCTTCATAATAATTCCCAAGAACCTAAACACCACCTTTCAATCACAAGATATCAATACAACACATTGATATAAAAACATTATGAAAACCATTTTCAATACCGAAATAAAAGAAAAGTAAAACATGGTATTTACTTTTCTTTTAAAAAGAAGGTATGGCTTGTAGAGGAAGCCGAAACTCAAATAATGGTCACGGCGGCGCAGAAGTCGTTGTCGCCGCATACGTACGACAAAAACATTCCCTTTTGTCGTTTAGTAAAATGCTTCGTATAAAAAGATTCCTTTTGGATAAATGTAAATGTCAAAGGGGTTTATACACTGTATAAAAGAAAGTTGTGTATAAAACAAAATATGCCTCAATGAAAGGAGATTGAGACGAAGTCCCATACAAAGACGGTATCCTTGGATTAAGGATAAATAAGTTACATAACTATGTATGACAAAAGAATACTTGAAATATAATTTGGTATTAAGTGTAAAACAATCAGAGGACATTCACACATAATCATAGAACGAAATATTCAAGGTGTACAAGTTTATCCCAAAGAATCGAAATTGGGTTAAGAAGTTCCCTTGCAATAAATAGACAGCCTAATGGCGTCACATCAAAGTTCAGAAAAAGAGATGATGAGAGATAAAAAGGGAATCTCATCTCTTGGACATAAAATTTACATCAATAAGGATATAGAAGAACATATCCAAAAATAATATTATGTGAATTAAAAGACATAACAAAATAAGTCTTTTAAAAAGGGGAGCGTGAAAGGTTCCCTTACCGACATGGGTATCTTTCGAAACATACGCCCCATGAAAGAAGGACAATACAAAATTGATGTAAATACTCATAAATGAAAAAATATTACACAATGAGTAAAATAATGGTCAGTACACACACCACTCAATGGAAATTGTGGCAAATGTAGCATAAATCTCACTGGAATAAAAGTGATATGAAGAATCCCTTACGAAAACTCGACAGCCTAACGACGCCACTTAAAACATCCAAAAATGGATTGATGAGATCAAATAGGGTATATCATCACATTACAATAAAATGTACATAAAGAGTAATATAAAAGAACATCCCCCATCATAACAAAGAGGAGCTTAAAAGAAGTGACATAAAGGAGGGTACTTAAATAGAATGAGAGAGGTTAGATCTCTTACGAAAATTCGGTAGCCTAACGGCGCCACTCAAAACTTCCAAAACGGATTGATGAGAGAGAATAGGGTCTCTCATCATATGAACATAAAAATTACAGTAAGAGTAATATAAAAGAATATCCCAATAACAAGAAAGATGAGCTTAGAAGGAATGACATAAAAGAGTGTACTTAAAAAGAAAGTGAGGAGTAGGATCCCTTACCTCGGGTCCGACTTTACTCGATCATTCTTTAACGTCCTAAATAATAAACGTGAGTCAATTTCCAATTTATTAAGAACCTTTTTCCAGTTCATTATTCCTTTTATATCACTTATTTCCATGTTATAAACATTATTTAATCGTTTATGTTAATAATGTTTGTTTTGTCGATATTTGGTTCTTAAGTCGAATGTGGACTTCTTACAATTACATGTTGTTCGTGTGGTCAAATGTTCATTATATCCAGAATTATATTCTTGATTTTGATATCATATATATCATATATATCCAGAATATACATGTATTTATAATATTACAAAATCATTTAGAGGTAAGAAATGAAATGCACCGTTCATGGAGACGGTAAGCCGTACGTACGCATGAATGCTACTTTCATTTCTATGTCATATTAATGGAATTAAAACCAATGGAGAGGTATGTATATTTTAATTCCAGAATTTTATTCATCATTTATATGTAACATACATCATATATAATAACTTTAAAACCATCCTTTATACGTCCCACATATGGCATTAACGAATCAAATGACTTTGAGGGGGCGGTAGTCCGCACTTCCTAAAATGAAATTATCGTGCTTTCCCGCAATGGAAACCATAAAGGTATGACAAAAAAGAAAAATACCTAAACAAAAACATATTATACATCATATATAAATATAGTGACATCTTAATGGCATCCTTTTAAGTTGTTATATGAGTGTTGAACAATCATCGTTTCGTGAGGCAGAAATCCGCCATCCACAGAAACAGTATGTTCTTTAACCATTTGATGTAGGTGTGTGTAAGTGTAGATAGAATTATTCTTATAAAAACATCCTAGTATATTGAATATACTGTATTTGTTACAAAATAAGTGAATAACAATAGTTTAGGGGGTTGGAGAAGCAAAATAAAACAAAAGAACACAAGTGATGACATTACCTTAAAATCGGGTCACTCCCTTTGGTTTGAGCTCAAAGGCTTCCTTGGGAAGACTTCTGCCAAAATCAAGGCTTCAAGGAGTAAAAGAGGGAATTGGAGAGAAAATACGGGTAGGGGTTGGCCGAGCCAAAGGCTTTGGGAGTGTGGGTAAAGAGGTAGAGGTGGGGGCCTTTTATAATAGGAGAGGAGGGGCACTCTTGTAAAGTTACAAAATGTTACATTATTTTCAAAAGGGATTCAGATTTTAAAGGTCCCAAATTGATGTATATCTAGGATATGGTGATAAGGGTTAGAAATCCACTCATACAATAGGTTTTGGACATGTGTAGGTTATATATATTACATTATCTTTCCATTTTATTTAAATCGTTAAATAATGAGGTCATCGCTGCATCATCATGATGTCATAAATAATTTAATTTATTTAATGTCTAAAAATTATAAAAAAATACTATGATATAGGAAATATTTTTAGATTTCCGATTAATATTTATATTTAAAAATTTGACTTGTATAACCCCATGTAAAAATTGTTTTAGTAAAACATCTCATGTTTGTGTCATTTTTACTTTATCATTAAATAAAAAGGTATTTATGTCATTTTCCAACCAAAGTGGCTCCATGGGGTCCCCAAGTTGACCCATGGATTTTCTTGGTCTCCCATGACACATGAAATGAGTGTAGGACATGTGTCTTGGTCATTTCATTTTATTAAAACATTATTTTTACCATAAACTACACTAATTACCTCTAATCACAATTAAAAACTTAATAAGTTACTATTCACAAAACAAAATATTTTTATCCCATTGAACCACATTTTACTTCTGAATGACAACCATGTATGTCAGATTTGTGAAATTCAAAACACAAAGATGGTAAAATTTTCATTTAAACGGAAAAATCAGTTTTTATAAGTACCACTTAGTGGTTTCACTATTCATCAAAAATTGAAGTTTTTCAGAAAAATCCCAAAAATTCACCCTAAGATACATTTGATATTCTGAATTCAAAAATGAAGTCTATTTTACAAAATTAAAAACATGTAAGTCACATTAATTAATTTAATAATTAATTCCCGCTGTCAGAGCAAATATCGTGTTTTTATGAAACAATAATTATCAAAAGATTGACACTAGTTTAAGTCTGATTTCAAAGTGAAATTAATTCCAAGGACCACAATTTGATTTAGTGGTAAAAATATATTCTAATTTCACTTTAAAACCAATTCAAAATATAATCTAATCATATAAATAAATTAGATTAAAATGAGTTTTTGAATTAAAATACAACATTTTACCCTATTCATTAAAAAATTAAGTTTATCAGAAAGAAACCAAAAATTTACACAAAGTAAATTATGATGTCCCAATTCATAAGAAGAGTTTTATTTGTTCCAAAAGGATGTATAAGAGTGAACAAAACTTCATTTAATGATATTTCTCCATCAAAAGGCGATAAGTGAACCTTTAGTGAAAACTAGGGCATATATGCCTAAAATTGAATTCTTTCCGTATTTTATGCCATTATCTTTTATTGGATAAATGTAAAAACATTTAAATACCTATATAATCATATTTTAGTTATTTATATGCATTCCCGCCAATACAACGGCTACATGTTAACTACCATTTAAAATAATATTATTTTATTATTAGAGTGCAACGTAAGATTCCCAAGAAACTCGTTGTTGCGTGTTTGGTACGCCATCGAGCATAGTGTCCCCTTTAAAGTCATATTAATATTTTATTCACAATTATGAATAAATATGAAAATTTCATATTCTTTATTTACCTGGGGTGTTACATCCTTCGCCCCTTTTGGGAATTGTGTCCTCGCAATTTTTAAAATTAAGCTTGGAAACATCCTTGGAAGTCGCACATCAGAACAAGAGTCGGTAAAACAATCACTTTAAAATAAAGGAAGATAAGTACAGAGGTCAGCTGAGTTAATCCATATGTAGAAAAACATGGACATGGAAGAAAAAGCAAAGGGTCATGTTCTTGAGGGAGAGTGATAGTAAACATGTCTAGGAGAAAGTTAACCATAAGAAAATCACAAACTTGTGATGGGTTAAACGGTATTCGATTCTCCAGAAGGAAAAGTTAATAGACAACATTTTTTTAAGTTACTTTTTATTGAGAAATTTATTCATAAGGAAACATAATCACTTATCATGTAAAATTTCAACTTTTTCTATATTCCTTAATCAAACTCATATTTTTTTTCCAAAATACGAGTATTTAGGGAGACTTGTTCGCATTAAGAGTACTATAATCATCTTCTAGAGAATCACCTAATCCACCAAAGAGAACTATATACATCCCATGTCTTTAGGCTTTAACCAAAACCAAACCCAATAAGGTTAGTACAAGGTCCGATAATCCAGAAAAGGATAACCCATTAAAAAGAAAATCTATGCTTAATCTCCAAAATTTGTCCAACAAAACCCAAAGTTCAACGAGGACCATCCGATAAACAATTTGTCCATAAAATTATTCAAGGTAAACCAATATAAGATTGAAACCCAAATATTTAAAGGACTTAGTCACATAGTCTTCCAAGTTAAATCGTAACATTTATCTCCAAACAACATCAGTTGCTCCTAAAGTCTCGTGTTGAAAAGTAATTAACATAATCACATATCCTCCATGATAGGTTAATCATTTTCATAAACAACCCAAAATAAACTTACTATTAAATAATAAAATCATATATCTAAAAAGAATATGTCAAACTAATCAGGGACTTCACATAGTCCAGTGGTAGGCAATAAATACCAGTCACACTTTGGTTGTGGGTTCGATTCCCGCAGCTTTGTCCGACGCGACGGGTTGTCACACGGTATGCGTGTTGTCCTTTTTCCCAAACTATATAATTCTTAAATCATTCCCCAAAAAGAGATAAAATCATCAAAAATGATCATAACATATTTTAACCTCATGTTTATCTCATGCCTTTCATTTTCCAGTATATCATATAATAACCAATAATTACCTCAAAAGTAAGGATCACATAAACTCTAATGGTTACCTTTATAATTATTACTTGAACATCCACATCAATTGGTCATCTCATACATGATGCATTACAGAACATACCAGGGTTCAAGTGGTTGATCATTACTCCTTGATATTTGGTTTAGAACAACCACGAGTTTCCTCATTGAATCCTCCATTTTATCCAGTTTCTTAATCAGAGAACCACCATAGTTTCCTTCAAACCTGTTGTCCCTTTGGTGCCTGCTAGATCCATCCATTCACTAAAAACAGAAATGTCAGTGTGAGTATATCAACAAAACCATCATGTACTAATGAGGAAGGTAAACACTAAGATATACTTACTCATTCACTTTATCTAAAACTAGGACACTTTCTGAAATCCTAACCATTATGGTAATGTCACTTATGCTTAAAGAATACCCTATCCTCTAAAGTTATCTAAACCAACCTTTGATACCAACTATAAGGTCCCGGCCTTAAACCTTACATAATATTGAATTAAATTAATAATTCACATTGAGGATCTTTTCAGGTTTAGAGTTTTAGAGAATTAGATCATGAAACTTTCATTACATTCCACATTTAAACAAAGTGGTTACATAAAAGGCAATATTCATTCTTCCCATCAACGGAAACATATTTAAAATAAAACACAGATTCTTTCATGACACATCCTTGACACTGTCATCACATCATGTACCTTTCCCTTGACCTGTGAAAAACATTTCGAAAACTTGGGATGATCATAAAAATCTCACTAAGGGTTATAAAAATATGGAAAGGAAACATGAGTTCATATATACATAAGAATGAAATCATACCTTACCCATAAAACATAGGCACTTTAACATACCTCATAAAACCATGAATAAAACATAGAAATCATAAGACATAAAGTTAACTTGAGACATTCATAACATTCTTACGTAGGGAGTAACCCTCTTGGTTACGTTTGGAATACCCATCACAGTATATTCCCTAAATCTCTTCGGAGAAACCTTATCATTTCACTCCTTCGCATTACCCAATGCATTGGAGATCTATATCGGGATCACCCACCCTTAGTTTATCACGGAACCACCCGTTTTCATAATAATGCCCAAGAACCTCAACATAATCGTATCACATAAAACATGAATAAAGGAAACATAACATTTCCACCTTTGAATCACAAGATATCAATTCAAAACATTGATATAAAAACATTATGAAAACCATTTTCATTACCGAAATAAATGAAAAGTAAAACATGGTATTTATTTTTCTTTTAAAAAGACGGTATGGCTTGTAGAGGAAGAAGAAACTCAAATAATGGTCACGGCGGCGAAGAAGTCGTTGTCACCACATACGTACGACAAAAACATTCCCTTTTGTCGTTTAGAAAAACGTTTCGTATAAAAAGATTCCTTTTGGATAAATGTAAAAGTCAAAGGGGTTTATACACTGTATAAAAGAAAGTTGTGTATAAAACAAAATATGCCTCAATGAAAAGAGATTGAGAAGAAGTCCTATACAAAGACGGTATCCTTGTATTAAGGATAAATATGTTACATAACTATGTGTGACAAACGAATACACGAAATATAAGTGGGTATTAAGTGTAAAACAATCAGAGGACATTCACACATAATCATAGAACGACATATTCAAGGTGTACAAGTTTATCCCAAAGAATTGAAATTGGGTTAAGAAGTTCCCTTGCAATAATTAGACAGCCTAACGACGTCACTTCAAAGTTCAGAAAAAGAGTTGATGAGAGATAAAAAGGGTATCTTATCACATGGACATAAAATTTACATTAATAAGGATATAGAAGAACATATCCCAAAATAATATTCTGTGAATTAAAAGACATAACAAAATAAGTCTTTTAAAAATAGGAGGGTGAAAGGGTCCCTTACCGACATGGGTATCATTCGAGACATACGCCCCGTGCAAGAAGGACAATACAAAATTGATGTAAATACTGATAAATGAAAGAATATTACACAATGAGTAAAATAATGGTCAGTACATACACCACTCAATGGAAATTGTGGAAAATGTAGCATAAATCTCATGGGAATAAAAGTGATATGAAAAATCCCTTACGAAAACTCGGCAGCCTAACGGCGCCACATAATATTCAAAAAATGGATTGATGAGATCAAATAGGGTATCTCATCACATTACAATAAATTGTACAGAAACAGGAATATAAAATAACATCCCCCACCATAACAAAGAGGTTCTTAAAAGAAGTGACATAAAGGAGAGTACTTAAATAGAAAGAGAGAGGTTATATCTCTTACGAGAATTCGGCAGCCTAACGCCGCCACTCAAAACTTCCAAAATGGATTGATGAGAGAGAATAGGGTCTCTCATCATATGAACATAAAAATTACAGTAATAGTAATATAAAAGTACATCCCAATAAAAATAAAGATGATCTTAGAAGGAATGACATAAAAGAGTGTACTTAAAAAGAAAGAGAGGAGTAGGATCCCATACCTCGGGTCCGACTTGACTCAATCGTTCTTTAACGTCCTGAATAATAAAATTGAGTCAATTTCCACTTTATTAAGAACCTTTTTCTAGTTCATTATTCCTTTTAGATCACTTATTTCCATGTTATAAACATTATGTAATCATTTAAGTTAATAATGTTTGTTTTGTCGATATTTGGTTCTTAAGTCGAAAGTGGGCTTCTTACCATTACATGTTGTTCGTGTGGTCAAATGTTCATTATATCCAGAATTATATTCATGATTTGGATATCATATATATCATATATATCCAGAATATACATGTATTTATAATATTACATAATCATTTAGAGGTAAGAAATGAAATGCACCATTCATGGAGACGGTAAGCCGTACGTACGCATGAACGCTACTTTCATTTCAATGTCATATTAATAGAATTAAAACGAAACGAGAGGTATGTATATTTTAATTCCAGAATTATATTCATCATTTATATGTAACATATATCATATATAATAACTTTAAATACATCCTTTATACGTCCCACATATGGCATTAACGAATCAAATAACTTTCAGGGGGCGGTAGTCCGCACTTCCTAAAATGAAATTATCGTGCTTTCCCACAATGGAAACCATAATGGTATGCCAAAAAAGAAAAATACATAAACATAAACATATTATATATCATATATAAATATAGTTACATCTTAATGGCTACCTTTTAAGGTGTTATATGAGTGTTGAACAATCATCGTTTCGTGAGGTAGAAATCCGTCATCCACAGAAACAGTATGTTCATTAACAATTTGATGTAGGTGTGTGTAAGTGTAGCTCGAATTCTTCTTATAACAACATCCTAGTATATTGAATATACTGGATTTGTTACAAAATAAATGAATGAAAACAGTTTAGGGGGTTGGAGAAGAAAAATAAAACAAAAGAACACAAGTGAAGACATTACCTTAAAATCGGGTAACTCCCTTTGGTTTGAGCTCAAATGTCACGACCCGCCCTCGGGGTCCGTGCCGTGACAACCCCAAGCCCGCCTTCCATAGGCCAGGGGCTGGAGACTAGCACCAAGGCGTAAATATCGATAAAAAGGGAAGGCATTGCCTTTGTAAGTAAACAAACACCACAGAGTAAGCAAGCAGAGAAGTAAACACTAAGTAAAAACAGAGTACAACTAAAAGTGCGGAATAGTAAATGGGCCAGAATACAAACCCAAACTGAATGTAAAGTACAAATCGAAAGGGAAAACAGCAACTGTAAAGTAAAAGCCGCTACTCCAAGCTGTCCACTGGAGATCCCACCTGAAGGGTGGGTACAGATAGCTCCACTGCTCCACGGGTCCCGCCGTCCGCTCCGAACACGTTCCACCCAGTGGTCCACCTCCAGGTACCGTTCTGCTCTACAAGACTCAGCCAGGATCAACGATTTCCATCGTTTGCAACCAACACAACACAGTGCGGGCATAGCCCATGCAGGGGTGAGTATAAGATACTCGGTAGGGACCCCGAGACCCCCGAAGGTCTCCCGAAATCCACAAAGGATAATCCACAAAGGAAAGATACAATCACGAAGTAACATCTGACACGTCTTAGGTATATGCCCATACATATACCTAAGTCATCAATTCCAATACGCTCCAACCTCCGAGCCCAAGTACAACTCAGTACACATAGGAAAGTAAACGTATTCCACACAGGAAAGCAAAATGAAATCCACACAGGATAGCACAACTCTATCCACACAGGAAAGAAACAGGAATCAGCTCACACAGGTATACTTCTTCGAAAAACGATAAAATGATCTCTGATCCATCTATGTCGTTGGACCCATGAAGGATCGATAGGTAACTAACCCCCGCAAAGACCGACACAGGATCGGGCCCACACATGACCTGTAGGTGATGGTTCACACAGGACCGCTGAGCGCAAGGACCCACCCAGGATCAGACCCACAGAGGATCGGGTCCACACATGACCTGTAGCACTGATCCACGTAGGATCGCTGAGTGCTGTAGTCGTCGTCGAATCCACCAAAAATCTCTGTATTGTCGTCGTCGTAGTCACAGTAGCAGTAGCAGTAGCAGTAACAGTCACAGTCGCAGCCAGCACTAGGGTTCCCGCATATAGCAAGCTCGTTCAGGAGGGTCCGCTCAATGATCCGCGAGGCTGATACATCAACTGTCACAAAGTCCAGAGTTGATGTATCCAAAAGTTCTGTATCATCAACAGGAACACAACGCACTAGACAGCGCGTCGATCAGACGCCCAGTCTGAGAGTTATTGGCTTTTTCGTCCTAGGGGCCCGGTTGGTTTTTAAGGAAAAACCAACCCATCCGTACTCCACCTGCGTCCAAACCTTGGGCGGAGTATTCCAAAAGCTCCATCTCACTAAGAGGAATACAACAAAGCTGACAACACATCAATCGGACGTCCGTAGCTCAAGATATGAGTGTTTCCGCTCCGAAGGCCCGGTTGGTTTCGTGAACAAACCAACCCGGCCGAACTCAAAGTATTCCGAAACATTGAGTGCAATATACCGAATCGACCGTCTCAATCCAAGGATCGCATATCCATTGACTGTTCGTCAATCGGAGGTCTGTGGATCATGTTATGGCCAAAATACCGAAGTCGTTTCGAAAATGGGGGGTCCGGGTCCGGGTCGACCCGGCCCGACCCCCCCTGGGTCGGCCAGAACCGGGTCGACCCGGCCCGGCCCGGCTGGCGGCGCGGCGCGGCCTGGGCGCCGCTCGGGGCCACGTGCGGGGGGCAAGGCCTCCGCCCCTCCTTGCTGGAAGCACTGCTGAAGCCGCGCCTTTGGAGAAAACTGGCCCCCCTCGTGGGGGCCTGCCTTGAGGAAAACGGGGGGCCGCCTGCCCCCCTTTATGAAACCCCCCCCCCTCTTAATGGGGGGGGGGGCATTCAAGGTGGACGGGGGAATTAAATTCTCCCAGTTTTCCCCTTCCGGCCGGACCTGACTTGGCCGGCCGATTCTTCTTCAACGGGACCGGCAAAGCCGGTCCCCTTCTGGCTTTCGGCACCGGCGGCCTGGATAGCCGCCTGTCCTCTCATCCCGCCGCGGCCCGGAACCGGCCGCAACCTTCATCGTTCGGTGCGGTGCGACGGTACAGTG
This sequence comes from Viscum album, assembly GCA_963277665.1. Taxonomy (NCBI): domain Eukaryota; kingdom Viridiplantae; phylum Streptophyta; class Magnoliopsida; order Santalales; family Viscaceae; genus Viscum; species Viscum album. Next base: position 791,737,713 of record OY728126.1, on the reverse strand, counting down.
CCCCACCCCCACGACACCGCTCCGGCCGCGGCACCTTCAACTCTCTTCGACGTGGCGAGATGGCGCCGCACATTTCTTATCGTAAGATCCTGCACGGTGCGAAGGCACCGCGCCTCACCCATCTCAATCCACAACAAAATCAATATGAAATGGAGGAGGGTCGGCCGTGTTCGTATGGTCCGGACCCCTTGCGTTAATTTCTAACAATTGGATAAATTTCACGAAGAAATATTATCGGGTATAAATCATGAACAAAAGTAATAAATAAACCCCTACCTCGGTTTCAAGTACGATGTTCGTCAACGACCTGTGGAACACAACGTCACGGAGGTCGGGCATCGCGGTAATCGTTCGTCAATTCTATTGACAAAGAGGTACGTCCGAAGAGGTACGTCGTTGGTGAATCTTCGTAAGCCGACGAAGGAAGTCCGAGGAGGAAGCGACGTTCCATTTCGTTGACACGGAAGGCGTCGTCGATCTTCGGAAACAACCGGCTACGAAGAAGAGAGGAGAGACGTTCTTCGTCAGAGCTCGAAGGTTCTTCGCGTTCTTCATCAATGTTTGAATAAGAAGAAGGAGCTCCCAAATCCTCTCAAGATGGCTAAAAAAATAAAATAAGATAATGCTTATTTTATTTACACAAACATCAACTTGAATTTCAAAGGTTTGAAATTCAAATCAACCCACCTTAATTAATTAAACCATGTTGTCAATCATTAATTAAAGGGGTTATAGGGGAGTTTTGAGAGAAGATGAGGAGTTGGGGTTCGTGTGGGCCCCACCACACTTAATCATCCCAAGGGAGGTTAAGTGGATGTGGTTCCCACCCCTAACTCCCTTTGAGAGGTTATAACTAACAAAAAAAGAAATAAAATATGTTTCCACATTTTATTTAACTTTATTTTAAAAACACAAAAACTAACTCTCAACCCGTAATAAACGCAACCTCGGAAAAGGTCTCCTTAAGAGAATACCGGCGCTGCGAGTTCATCGGTGCCCTCAGAATTTGATTCTGGGCGCTGGATCAAAAGTTAGAAATTCCCTCTCGTTCGTTCACTGAACGTACCCGAGCCAAACTACAGAAATTGATTCCATGCACTCCGGGCCTCGGAATCAGGTGCTGTGAGAAACTGCGTTCTTGTAAAATTCCAAATAAAAATAAGAAAAAATTTCCCTTGAATTTTATGGGACTTTACATTACTCCCACCTTAGGGCTTTACGTCCCTGTAAAGATACATCAAAAACTAGGGAAACAAATGTGGGTACTGAGCACGCATCTGAGGCTCCCACTCCCAAGTGCTCTCCTAAAGGTTTCCATGCTGCCATATGATGCGCACAAGAGGAATCGATCGCCCATATAGGACCCGCTCCTGTCGATCCTCTATCTCCACTGGGACCTTCGCAAAAGTCTCCCCATCATCCACGCCTAGCTCCCCATAGTCAATGATGTGCGTCGGGTCATGCACATATCTCCTTAGCTGAGATACGTGGAAGACATCGTGCACCCGGTGTAACTGAGGTGGTAGATCCAAGCGATAAGCCACCTCGCCAATCCTGCTAAGGACCTGGAAGGGTCCGATGAAGCGAGGAGATAACTTTCCGCCTCCGCCAAATCTCTGTATACCACGTCGAGGTGAGACCTGCAAGAAGACGTGGTCGCCATCCTCGAACTCTAGTGGCCTCCGCCTCCTGTCAAAGTATGACTTCTGCCGGCTCTGAGCTGTCCTCATCCGGTCTTGGATGACCTGGACATTCTCTGTCGTGGCCTGGACCATCTCCGGTCCCACAAGTGCTGACTCCCTAGGGTCTGTCCAGCACAATGGAGATCTACAAGGTCGTCCGTACAACGCCTCGTACGGTGCCATCCCGATGGTGGAGTGGTAGCTGTTGTTGTACGCAAACTCCAAAAAGGGTAGGTGGTCCTCCCAGCTACGACCAACGTCGAGGACACATGCGCGGAGCATGTCCTCGAGAGTCTGGATGGTCCTCTCCATCTGACCATCCGTCTGAGGGTGAAAAGCTGTGCTCAGACGTAGCTGCGTCCTGAACGCCTCCTGTAACCCCTTCCAAAGCCGGGAAGTAAAGCGAGCATCTCGATCGGAGACGACAGATGATGGCACACCGTGGTGCTGCACAATCTCCTGAACGTAGAGACGTCTCAATCTCTCTACTGAGCCCTGCTCTCTGATGGGTAAGAAGTGTGACGACTTGGTTAGTCGGTCAACAATCACCCAGATGGAGTCGTGACCTCTGGAAGTGCGTGGAAGTCCAGTCACGAAGTCCATAGATATGTCGTCCCACTTCCACTCCGGGACCTCCAAGGGCTGCACCAAGCCTACTGGTACCTGATGCTCTGCCTTCACCTGCTGGCAGTTGAGGCATCGAGAAACGAACTCTGCTACTTCCTTCATCATGCCCGGCCACTAGTGCTGTCGTTTGAGATCTTGGTACATCTTTGCCACTCCTGGATGTACCGCCAAAGGAGAAGTGTGAAACTCTCTCAGCACCTCCTCTCGCAAGGCGACTGGTACCATGGTACGTCCTCTGAAAAGGATGTCGTGCTCTGATCCAAGGGAGAAACCATCAGGTGCCTGTCCCGAGGATATCTGTGCACGCCGTGTCTCACAGTCAGCGTCCTCTCACTATGCCTCTCTCAACCACTGCAGTAGTGGAGGGGTGACTGTGAGAGACTAGAGGAAGGCTGATCCATCTCTATCCACGAAGGATATCTGTAATGAGGATAGCTACTCTGTCGCCTCCACGAGTAGTTGAATGCACGTCCTCCTGCTGAGGGCATCGGCTACTACGTTCCCCTTCCGAGGAGTATAGACTATCTCAATGTCATAGTCCTGGAGGAACTCGAGCCATCGCCGCTGTCTCAGGTTCAGGTCCTTCTGCGAGAAGATATACCTAAGACTCTGATGATCAGAAATGACTGTAAAGCGCTCGGCCATCAAATAGTGCTGCCATGTCTTCAGAGCGAAGACCACCGCTGCTAACTCCAGGTCATGGGTAGCGTAGTTCTGCTCATGTGGCCTCAACTGTCGTGATCCATAGGCGATCACTGCCCGCTCCTGCATCAGGACGCTAACCAGTCTGGTCCCTGATGCATCGCAGTAAACTACGTACACTAGACCCTCCTCAGGAAATCTCAAGATAGGTGCGCTAGTCAACCTCTGTCTCAGCTCCTGGAAGCTCTGCTGACATCTGTCTGACCACACGAAGGGTTTCCCCTTCTTCTTTAAAGCTGTGAGTGGTGCCTCAACTCTAGAGAAGTCTGGCATGAATCTCTGATAGTATCCAGCTAGTCCCAAGAAACTTCGAACCTCAGTCACGCTCCTGGGTGGATCCCATGCTAACACAACCTCGATCTTCGCAGGATCCACTGCGACTCCCGCCTCAGAGATAACGTGTCCCAAGAAGTGGACCTCACGTATCCAGAACTGGCACTTCGAGAGCTTACCATAAAGCTGGTACTCTCAGAGTGTGTCTAGTACAACTCGCAAGTGATAGGCATGCTCCTCCTCAGTCTTAGAGTAAATCAGAATGTCGTCGATGAAGACCACGACAAACCGATCAAGGTATGGCTGAAAGATCTTGTTCATGAGGGCCATGAACACTACTAGAGAATTGGTTACACCGAAAGGAAAATCCAAGAACTCATAGTGGCCATACCGACATCTGAAGGCCGTCTTCTGCACATCCTCATCTCTGACTCTGAGCTGATAATAGCATGACCTGAGTTCTATCTTCGAGAACCACCGTGCTCCCTTGAGCTGATCAAAGTGGTCATCAATCCTCGGTAGCGGATACTTGTTCCTCACTGTCACCTGGTTCAGGCGACGATAGTCAACACAAAGTCGCAAGCTCTCGTCCGCCTTTTTGGCGAACAATATCGGGGAAGCCCAGGGTGAAACACTGGGTCAGCTGAACCCCTTGCCCTGCAAGTCATCCAACTGTACCCGTAGCTCTCGAAGCTCGGCAGGGGCCATCTGATTTGCTAGAGTGGATATCGGGGCTGTCCCGGGGTACAAGTCTATATAAAAGTCTACCTCTCTACAAGGAGGTATCCCTGGAACGTTGTCGGGAAAAATGTCTGCAAACTGATCCACCACTGCAGGAAAACCAGGACTCCGCACGTCAACTGCTCTAAGGATGAGGCTAGACAACTGATGAGTAATGGGTTGTCCTCTCCTCCGCGGAAGTCCATCCTATGCTGCAAAGGCTCCCTTCTCGTCAGTGAAGGTGAACCTGCTCCCGTTGGTGCGTACACATCACACCTTGCACCTAAAACAACCAATCTGTGCATGGACCGTAGATAGCCAATCCATGCCCAAGATGACGTCGTAAGGCCTCGACGCTGCTACAAGAAGATCCCAGCCGAAGCTCTCGCCTCCTAGAGTAATCTCACACTGCCGGCACCAGTGCGTAATCATCGAGTCTGCTCCCGTAGGAGTCTCTAGCCGTAAGGATCGAGCCAACAGCTCTGTCGGAATCTCTGAGCTCCGATCAAGGGAAACAGCTATGAAAGAGTGACTCGCTCCTGTGTCTATAAGAACTGCAGCAAGGGTGGAATAGACACAGATAGTACCTCGAATCATCTCGGGTGCGCCGTGGTCGTAGGCCTCTACTGCATGGAGCTGTGCATGTCTCTGCCCGCCTGATCCCTATGGTCGGTGTGGACCTACTGGTGGTGGTGGTGGCAGAGCCTGAAAGCGTCTCCCACCACATGTTGCTCGGCCAGCTCCTATGCCTCATCCGCCTCCTCCCTGCGGACCGCCAAGGTCGACCCTCTGCCTCTGCCTCGGTGGTCCGTCAACCGTCTGCTGCTCCTCAGCACGGTGGGTCGGGCAGTCACGAGCCATGTGGCTCTGCCCGCCGCACGAGTCGCACTGTCTGCCTCTCGAAAGACTGGCTCCTCGATGTGTGCCCCGCACTGCTGAGCCAGTGTCATGAGGTTGTCTGCCTGAAGGTCTGGTCTGTCTGGACCCCTGAGTCATCCGTCGACTGCCTGCTGCAGATGACTCTGCCACGTGCCGCCCTGCGGTGGGTCTCGGCGCTGGTGTAGACTCAGCAAGGAATCTCTCGATCAAAAGGGCCCGCTCCAGTACTCCGGTCTGAGTCGGTATGCTGAGGGAGATCAGTGATGCCCTGATCTCGTGTCTCAATACCTGCTCAAAGGTCCGGGCCCGGAAGAATGGGTCCCGTACCATGTCGGTCGAGTAGCGCGAGAGATCAGTAAATCTCACCGAGTACTGAGCGACCGTCATGCTGCCCTGCCACAGCTGGAGAAGCTCCTGGATACGCACCGCACGAAGGGTGGCTGGGACGAACACCGAGCAGAAGAGGCTCTCAAAGTCCGTCCAAATAAGAGATGCCTCATCGTGTACCTGGAGCATCAAGCTCCACCATCGTCCTGCTGCTGCGTGTAGTAGGCTCGCAGCGAGGATCACCATGAGGTCTTATGGTTTCCTCACTTTCCTAAACACGCGTAACACTGCCTCCAACCAGTCCTCGGCTGCCTGGGGATCCGTCTCCCCGCGAAACTTGGGTGGTCGCTGGCGCTGAAACTCATGCAGTGCGCTGAGCCGACGTGCATCGTCAGCGGCTGATACTGGAAGCATCGGTGGCTCGGCGGGTAGAGCTACCGCCGGTGCCACTACTGAAAAAGGGCCATGCACCGAGGCCTCGTTGCTCGGTGGGCTGTCGTCACACTCGACTCTCGGAACCCTAGCTGGCTGCCATCATGGGGCCATCCTGAAAAGGAAACAGGTGCGCCACAGTCAGAACAGTATACCTTGTGAGCTAATATAAAGTAATCACAAAGCAAACTTTGAAACACACACGCAATCAATGTTTTCATGCATTAAGTCAGAAATCAGTAGTCAGGGTCCTGGTGTATGGATACGTCGGCCGCCGCACCAACATTGGACTCCCTGAACTGATAACCACACTCAATATGCTAAACACTATTGTTTCACATAAAAAAGATCATAGTTCGCGGTAGAACCGAACTCCTTTGATACCAATTTGTCACGACCCGCCCTCGGGGTCCGTGCCGTGACTACCCCAAGCCCGCCTTCCATAGGCCAGGGGCTAGAGACTAGCACCAAGGCGTAAATCCCGGTAAAAAGGGAAGGCATTGCCTTTGTAAGTAAACAAACAACACAGAGTAAGCAAGCGGAGAAGTAAACACTAAGTAAAAACAGAGTACAACTGAAAGTGCGGAATAGTAAATGGGCCAGAATACAAACCCAAACTGAAAGTAAAGTACAACTCGAAAGGGAAAATAGCAACGGTAAAGTAAAAGACGCTACTCCGAGCTGTCCACTGGAGATCCCACATGAAGGGTGGGTACAGATAGCTCCACTGCTCCACGGGTCCCGCCGTCCGCTCCGAACACGTTCTGCCCAGTGGTCCCCCTCCAGGTACTGTTCTGCTCTGCTAGCCTCAGCCACGATCAACGCTGTCCATCGTCTGCAACCAACACAACTTAGTGCATGCATAGCCCGTGCAGGGGTGAGTATAAGCTACTCAGTAGGTTCCCCGAGACCCTCGAAGGTCTCCCGAAATCCACAACGGATAATCCACAAAGGAAAGATACAATCACGAAGTAACATCTGACACGGATTAGGTATATGCCCATACATATACCTAAGTCATCAATTCCAATACGCTCCAACCTCGGAGCCCATGTACAACTCAGTCCACACAGGAAAGTAAACGTATTCCACACAGGAAAGCAAAACGAAATCCACACAGGATAGCACAACTCTATCCACACAGGAAAGAAATAGGAATCAACTCACACAAGTATACTTCTTATAAAGACGATAAAGATGATCTCTGATCCATCTACGTCGTCGGAGCCACGAAGGATCGATAGGTAACTAACCCCTGCAAAGAGCCACACAGGATCGGGCCCACACAAGACCTGTAGGCGCTGGTTCACACAGGTCCGCTGAGCGCAAGGACCCACACAGAATCGGACCCACACAGGATCGGGCCCACGCAGGACCTGTAGCACTGATCCATGTAGGATCGCTGAGTGATATAGTCGTCGTCGAATCCACCAAGGATCTCTGTACTGTCGTCGTCAGAGTCACAGTAGCAGTAGTAGTAGCAGTAGCAGTCACAGTCGCAGCCAGCACTAGGGTTCCCGCACACAGCAAGCTCGTTCAGGAGGGTCCACTCCACGAGCCGAGAGGCTGATACATCAACTGTCACAAAGTCCATATTTGATGTATCCAAAAGTCTCGTATTGTCAACATGAACACAATGCAACAGACATAGCGTCGATCAGACGCCCGGTCTGAGAGTTATTGGCTTTTTCGTCCCAGGGGCCCGGTTGGTTTTTAAGGCAAAACCAACCCGACCGTACTCCACCTGCATCCAACCCTCGGGCGGAGTATGCCAAAAGCTCCGTCTCACTATGAGAAACACAAAAAAGCTAACGGAACGCCAATCAGACGTTCGTAGCTCAAGATATGAGTGTTTCCGCTCCGAAGGCCCGGTTGGTTTCGTGAACGAACCAACCCGGACGAACTCAAAGTATTCCGAAACAATGAGGGCGATATACCGAATCGACCAACTCGATCCAAGGATCGCATCGGCGCTGACGGTTTGTCAATCGGAGGTCTGTGGCTCAGGTTATGGCCAAAAAACCGAAGTCGTTTCGAAAACGGGGGGTCCGGGTCCGGGCCGACCTGGCCCGACCCCCCCTGGGTCGGCCCGAACCGGGTCGACCCGAACCGGGTCCGACCCGGCCCGGCGCGGCTCGACCGTCGGCGGCTTGGCCTGGGCGCCGCTCGGGAAAGCCGCGCCTTTGGAGAAAACCGGCCCCCCTCGTGGGGGCCTGCCTTGAGAAAAACAGGGGGCCGCCTACCCCCCCTTTATGAAACCGGCACCCCATTTTAATGGGGGGGGGAATTAAATTCCCCCGGTTTTTCCCCTTCCGGTCGGCCCTAGATTGGCCGGCCAGTTCTTCTTCAACGGGACCGGCAAAGCCGGTCCCCTTCCGGATTCCGACACCGGCGGCCTGGCTAGCCGCCGGTCCTCTCGTCCTGCCGCGGCCCGGAACCGGCCGCGAATTTCGTCGTTCTGCGCGGTGCGTCGGCACCGTGCCCCACCGCCGCGGCCCCGCTCCGGTCGCGACACCTTCACCTCTCTTCGACGCGGCGCGACGGTGCTTCGTCCTTGCATTATTTTACAACGCGGCGCGACGGCGCCACGCATTTCTTATCGTAAGATCCTGCGTGGTGCGACGTCACCGTGCCTCACCTGTCTCAATCCACAACAAAATCAATATGAAAAGGAGGAGGGTCCGCCGTGTTCGTACGGTCCGGCCCCCTCGCGTTAATTGCTAACAATTGGATAAATTTCACGAAGAAATATTCTCGGGTATAAATCATGAACAAAAGTAATAAATAAACCCCTACCTCAATTTCAAGTACGATGTTCGTCAACGACCCGCGGAAGAAAACGTCGCGTAGGTCGGGCGTCGCGGTAATCGTTCGTCAATTCTGTTGACAAAGAGGTACGTCCGAAGAGGTACATCATTGGTGAATCTTCGTAAGCCGACGAAGGAAGTCCGAGGAGGAAGCGGTGTTCCCTTTCGTTGACACGGAAGGCGTCGTCGATCTTCGGAAACAGCCGGCTACGAAGAAGAGAGGAGGGGCGTTCTTCATCGGAGCTCGAAGGTTCTTCGCGTTCTTCGTCAAAGTTTGAAGAAGAAGAAGGAGCTCCCAAATCCTCTCAAGATGGCAAAAGAAAATAAAATAAGCTAAGGCTTATTTTATTTACACAAACATCAACTTGGATTTCAAAGGTTTGAAATTCAAATCAACCCACCTAAATTAATTAAACCAAGTTGTCAAACATTAATTTAAGGGGTTATAGGGGAGTTTTTAGAGAAGATGAGGAGTTGGGGTTCGTGTGGGCCACACCACACTTAATCCTCCCAAGGGAGGTTAAGTGGATGTGGGTCCCACCCCTAACTCTCTTTCGGAGTTTATAACTAACAAAAAAAGAAATAAAATATGTTTCCACATTTTATTTAACTTTATTTTAAAAACCCAAAAACTAACTCTCAACCCGCAATAAACGCAACCTCGGAAAAGGTCTCCTTAAGCGAATATCGGCGCTGCGACTTCATCGGTGCCCTCAGAATTTGATTCCGGACACCGGTTCAAAAGATAGAAATTTCCTCTTATTCGTTCACTGAACGTACCCGAGCCAAACTTCAGAAATTGATTCCGGGCACTCCGGGCCTCGGAATCAGGTGCCGTCAGAAACCGCGTTCTTGTAAAATTCCAAAGAAAATTAAGAAAAAATTTCCATTGAATTTTACGGGTCATTACATCGAAGGCTTCCTTGGGAAGACTTCTGCCCAAAGTGAGGATTCAAGGAGTAAGAGAGGGAAGTGGAGAGACAAAATGGGAAGGGGTTGGCCGAGCCAAAGGCTTTGGGAGCGTGGGTAATGAGGTAGAGGTGGGGGCCTTTTATAAGAGGAGAGGAGAAGAACTCTTGTAAAGTTACAAAATGTTACTTTATTTTCAAAAGGGTTTCAGATTTTTTAAGGTCCCACATTGATGTATTTCGAGGATAAGGTGATAAGGGTTCGAAATCCACTCATCCAATAGGTTTTGGACATGTGTTGGTCTTAGATATTACATTATCTTTCCATTTTATTTAAATCGTTAAATAATGAGGTCATCGCTGCATCATCATGATGTCATAAATAATTTAATTTATTAAATGTCTAAAAATTATAAAAAAAATACTATAATATAGAAACTCTTTTTAGATTTCCAATTAATATTTATAGTCAAAAATCTGACTTGTATAACCCCATGTAAAAATTTCTTTAGTAAAACATTTCATGTTTGTTTCATTTTTACTTTATCATTAAATAAAAATGTATTTATGTCATTTTCCATCCAATGTGGCTCCATGGGGTCCCCAAGTTGACCCATGGATTTTATTGGTCGGCCATGACCAATCCAATGAGGGTAGGACATGTTTCTAGGTCATTTCATTTTATTAAAACATTATCATTACCATAAACTACACTAATTACCTCTAATCGCAATTAAAAACTTAATAAGTTACTATTCACAAAAAAAATTCTTTTTATCCCATTGAACCATATTTTACTAATTAATGACAACCATGTATGTTGGATTTTTGAAATTAAAAACACAAAGATGGAAAATTTTCATTTAAACGGAAAAATCAGTTTTTATAAGTACCACTTAGTGGTTTCACTATTCATCAAAAATTGATGTTTTTCAGAAAAATCCCAAAAATTCACCCTAAGCTATATTTGATATTCCGAATTCAAAAATGAAGTCTATTTTACAAAATCCAAAACATATAAGTCACATTAATTAATTTAATAATTAATTACCGCTGTCAGAGCAAATAGCGTGTTTTTATGAAACAATAAGTATCAAAAGATTGACACTAGTTTAAGTCTGATTTCAAAGTGAAATTAATTCCAACGACCACTATTGGATTTAGTGGTAAAAATATATTCTAATTTCACTTTAAAACCAATTAAAAAAGGCAATCTAATCATATTAATAAATTAGATTAAAAAGAGGTTTTGAATTAAAATACAACATTTTACACTATTCATTAAAAAATCAACTTTATCAGAATGATACCAAAAATTTACACAAAGTAAATATTGATGTTCCAATTATTAAGAAGAGTTTTATTTGGTCCAAAAGGATGTATAAAAGTGAAAAAAACATTATTTAATGAAAGTTCTCCATCAAAAGGCGATAAGTGAACCTTTAGTGAAAACTAGGGCATATACGCCTAAAATTGAATTATTTCCGTATTTTATGCATTTATCTTTTATTGGATAAATGTAAAAACATTTAAAAACATATATAATAATATTTTAGTTATTTTTATTCATTCCCACCAATACAATGGCTATATGTTAACAACCATTTAAAATAATATTATTTTATTATTAGAGTACAACGTAAGATTCCCAAGAAACTCGTTGTTGCGTGTTGGGTACGCCATCGAGCATAGTGTCCCCTTTAAAGTCATATTAATATTTTATTCAAAAATATAGATAAATATGAAAATTTCATATTCTTTATTTACCTGGGGTGTTACATGCAATTGTTAAATAATTAACACAACACAATAATCATTTACAGAATTTTTTTTATTAATCTTAGTGATTTGGATTTCATGAGTTTATGAGGAGTGAATTCACTTTAATTTAATTTTTTCATATGAAATATATAATAATTAAATAAAACATGGAAAAAATTAAGTATTAGATGAATATTATGGAAATTTTGACCAACCTATTTATAACTCTACGAATTGTATTAGTGTCATGTTTTTTAATTTTATTATAAATTTTATGAATCCAAAGGTTTGTATGAAAATTATGAAAATAAAAAAATCTATTGTTGTTGATGGTTCACTAAATGAATGTATATTGATTCAAGTTCATTGGTATTCATATGATATAACAGTTGATTTGTACTATTTGAATTTTTTAAATAGAAAAGGAAGGGTACATTAATTATAAGAATTATGAGTCACTCATAATTACTATCATTAAATCGGTAGATATGGGATTGAACATGATGAAATAAATGAATATAATTTATGTTAATGATTTATAGAATAATTTATTACATGCCTCCCAATATTTTTATAAAGGATATTAAATTAATTTTTTAAAACGATAAAATCATTGTGAAAATGAATAGTGATCATCATGTTATGAATTATTGATATTGAACAAGTGATGTCTTTTATTAAAAGTTGAATGTGTAGAAATATTGCCATTTTGAGCTTGAAAGTAGAGTATGAGGTGGGGAATCGAAAAAATAGTGACCATGTATAGAATAAAATGTATAATATTAAAAGAGGATTAATGTTTTATGATTTATATATGATAAATTAAAATTGGTGTTTTATTTTTTACTATGTGTAGAATTAGATTTATTAATAATTATTAACATAAGAAGATTGATATTAAAACATCTCATATATTTTATCATATTCATTTTGATATTTTTGGGCCTATAATAAAAATTTTAACTAATATTGAAAATAATTTTGACATATTTATTGATTAATTTACTTAAATTACATATATTTTATTCCTTAAAAATAAATCATATTCCTTGAAATTTTTAGGAGTTTTAGGTGAAGTGTTTAAAGGATCTGTGTTTTCTTTGAAAATAATCACAACCAATTCAGTATATGAGTAAACATTCCAAATGCATAAAAATTATTTGAAAATAATGGTCTATTTTTTTTTTCAATAGTATATAGACGGTAAAATATAAATTCATTTAAATAAATTAAAATTAACTATGCCTTAATTAACACATAATTACATTATTTAAAACAATGGTTTCACATTTTTACATTTTAAATATTTTTTTTATATAGTTCTTTGACCATTTGGATAACACTTTATAAATCATTACATTACAATATAAAGAGTACAGTTCAACAAAGTATCCATTTTTAAAAAAAAATAGGTTTTAATATTTCCACAATAATATAATTCATGCAACTTTATTTTCATTAATGATATTTCTCCATTAAACATTTTATAATCCATTCAAATTCTTAATCCCTATTAAACACATTTGAAAACAATGGATGATAATATAAATTATATGTAATAAATATTTAAAAATTAATTTCATTATTACCATGTAAATTCATAAACATATCATAAGAAAATTTAGCTATTAAAAAAATATAATTCGGACATAAAAAGAATCGCTCACGTACTCATGAAATAAACACCAAAGAACATTGTTTTAAAAAATGTTTTATAAAAAGGAAATAAAAGGGAAAATAAACATTCATGAAATGTTTACCATGAAAAAAATCCAAGTTATAATAATATAACAATTCATTTAAAACGTAATCTCATTATTTACCCTTTGAAATCAAAATATTTGCCTAAAAAAATTTCAATTATATAGAAAAAATATAAGAATCACGTGTAATCAAACATCCATATTAGAAATACATAATACGATAATTATAATATTCTCTTAAGAGTGACGATTATTAGTTAACAGTATCATTAAATTTGGGCAATTTATTGCATCCCCAGTCTCTTTGGAGTTACATATAATTTTAAACCCCATATATTTACCCAAAACAATTTAGGGCTTTAGTAGGCCCATCCATAGCGTAATAGATATTGTCCCATATTTTTTGGTATTACTTCATATTGAAAAATTCATAAATAACACCAAAATATGATGTTCGAAAAAAATTTAAAACATATTGTTTTCAACATAAAAACACTAAAATTTTAATTTTTTCCCATATGGAAATGCATATTATGTTTTCAAAAAAATGTTATTTTCTTTCGAAAACATTTAAATAGAAAAAATACCCACATTAATGAGAAAATCATATTTCTTATAATAATATGGACACTTCTAGATTTAAAATGATAATAGCAAAATAAAATTATTGTAGTAAAATATATTTAAGTTATATATGTTAAAATACAATATGTTTCATTTTTCTAAAATGAGTGAAATGTAATCCTTATAGAAATAATTAAATTAATACTTTTAATACTTTTTTAAAGTGTAAATGATAAATATAAATTTTTATTTTAAATAATTTAATAGAATTATTGAAAAATTTTAATTATCATTTTGAGGAAGAGAATTATATTGATACGAGAATTTTAAAACAATATTTTAAAATAATTACATTATAAATTTGTTAAAATTTAAATCGAAGTAAAATTGAAGAAAACTATATTATAAGAATTAAAAAAAACATAATAATTTCATTAAATTAATGATAAAATAAAATGATATGATAGAATATAGGACACAAAAAATAAAAAATGTGGTGAAAAGACACAAAACTATATTAATGTTAACTAAGAAGGGAAATCCCTTACTGTAGTCCTAACACATTCCATACATTCTATAACTCCAAAATAATGACATTATGTTAGTTATCTAGTTTATTAATTACTTTTTAATGGTAATAAAATTATTATTATTCTTTATATATCATTTATTATCATGAATTATTTAGGTGCACAATAAATTATGTTTACATCTACATTTTTTTGATCATTTGGTTTATAACACTAATATAACATCATTATGTTAATCATTGAAAATATTTCATCCTTAAATAAACTCCAAATCTTAAATTTTTTATAATTACCATTATTCTACATCAAATAATGTTTTATAAGAACCCATTTAAAATGTGTAAAATAAATAAATAACATATATCAATCGAGATGGTAGTATAAATGTACACATGAATATTGTTTTCATTTTTAGAATGATTGGAACATATATAATATAGATAAAATTTTACTACTTAAAAATATTAAATATTTAATAAGTTTTATATATATTCATTTTATCAAATATTTTGACTACGAAAATGATCTAGTGATGAAAACTGAAAGATATAACTTCATGTAAGTGGTATATTACACATATGAATTAGTGGAGTGTTAATTTTCCACTGGATGGAATCGAGGATGGTGTTTTTTTACCATTAAACTAAAAAAATATATTTATATTATATATACTTATTTTATAATATATATGTGTTTATGATATGTTTTAATGTTATAGAAAAAAATAATCATAAAATAAATAACTAAAGACTTATAAATCCTCATTTTATATCCTCCATTTGATTGAAAATAAGAATAATATACCAAGAAAACCATATATTTGTTTTTTTATTTCCATATTAAAAAATTGTCATATTATGGTTACATGTCACAACTCATATATCCTTTTGGATTAGTGTCTTTGAGGGGCTATTATATAAGAAACAAATTTTATCAAACACGCAAACATTACACCATAATTGGTCTTCTAAAGACCCCCTTAAATATTATCATTTTTATACATAACATCATAAAATTAGAAATATAAATAGAAGAATGTGTTTTATGAGTATCATATTATGTTAAATACTATCAAACTATCATTATGGGTAATATCATTTGTAAATGAGAAAAGAAGAGAATATAATAATTTCTTGTAAAAAGGACATGGAATTTTTTTTCAAAAAATAGGGATGGATTTAAAGTTAATATGAAATTTTAAAACATATACCATGATAGAAATATGAAACCCTAGGATCTTATATTTACATCCACTAAAATAAAAGAGAAATTTTTGGTTTCTTTACTCACCTGTATCCTTGAGTCTAAATGAATTTTAATAGTATAATCATTTATATCAAATCCATTAAATTTGAATGTATGAATTTCAATTAATAAATTATGAGACATATATATTAAATTAATAAATAATATATATATATTTATTATTTCATAATAAATACATATAGAATTATTAGTGAAGTCATTTTTTTGTATTAACAATATGTTTTCATCAAAAACAATTTGAATTTTAGTTTTGGGAAGAAACTATATATTCAATTACTAATATTTTTAGAGACATTATTATAGGAATTTAATATAATTTTTAAATAATCATGTCAATATTAGATTGTAATTATTTTTTGGATCTTTCTAAATATTAATTTTTAATGAATTCTGTAATATAGAAATTTTTGTAAATGATGACATTTATTTTAAATTAGAAGTATCAACATGATTAAATTTTATTAAAATTTAGAAGATATATATATTAATTAGAGAAAATATTATTTATTTCGTTGGAATTATAATTATAATTTATTTTTGAAGATGTTCAATTTTTTGGCATAAAAACAAATTTTTTGGTAATCTATTTTTACGTTCACAAAATCTTTTTTCCCTAATAAGTTAAACTAATCTATATTGAATAAAAGTTTTAATGAATTTTTTAGATTATATATTAAATATTACATTTTATAAATCATTATATGGTATTTTAAAGACAAATAATTGATGTGAATTCATTTTTAGGAATAAAATTATAGTTTTCAAAAAATAGTTTACATCATTCTCAAATGCTTATTTAAAATTTATTCCATCCACATAATGAAATTGAATCCTGAAAAATGGATTACATAATTTAAATCATCATGACTAAAATAACAAAATCATTTAAAATAGGTTTTTGGTCACCATTAATAATAAAAATAGTATACTTTCATTACTATAGTTATGGTGAAAATGAGTTTTCAGGGGTGTTAATCAAAGAGATAATGGATGTATTTTCCCCCAAACATATATATATTAATTATATTTTGAAGGCATGTAAACATTATATTATCCTAAATTCAAATAATTTTCTATTTATGACCACTTAATCTGAAAATTGGCTTTATCTCATTGAAATCATTTATGAATTTTTATTCTTTTCCCTCATATCACATATAATAGGGAACCTCTTCTACTCCATTAATCTCACATACTCCAAAAACCTAAAACATTAATTCCATTTATCATAAGTCATATATTATTATTCTAATATAATATCATAAAGGATAAATTTTAATGTTAAATGACCTCTCTCAATGAACATGTATAAATTTTAACCAAGCATTTTTTATTTTATTTGTTCTTATAATTAATATAGAAATTTTTTCTAAAAAAATATGAATGTAGTATAACAAATATATATATATATATATGTCATAATGATTATATAAAATAAATTTCCACCTTCTCCACCTTCAAATTAGAGATAAATGTATTTCTTATGTATATGTATGGACTACTACCTCCACATAGTGAAATGATTCATTTTCCATAACCATGTATCATTGTAGGTTCTTATGATTTATTTTATTTATATATTATTTTCATGATATTATAATAATTTGGTAATGATTAATTTTTATTTTATAAATATTTCACTGAATGAAAAATGGAAACATCACTAAAGAATGCAAACAAACTACAACCATTGCATAGCGATGTAATTTATTTTTCCTAAATTATTTATATGACTAGTTAAAGATATGTATTTAATTAATTTATATTATACATAAATCATTGTTTATATTATTTATATGATAATACCATGAATTTTTTTTCAGGATCATAACTTACAACCCAAAGCATAAATGAAAAATAAAGTAATTAACACCAAAAATGATGATGATAATGAATGATTATTGATGAATGGTTGATAAAAAGATATAAGTAAATCATGAATGTTGTTATAGGTTATAATTTTTTCCTTATATATAGTTGTAATATATTTAACATTGTTATAAAAAATTTTAGAGCGATCACTTTGATTTCAGGACTTTTGGTAAGGGTTTCTTCTGCACACTTTTATTTCCACGAGATATATTCCATATTTGACACTTGTTTTGTAAAAGTGGTGAAAATAATAAAAATATGATATTTTATATGAGTAATTTATTTTTATTTTGGTCATTTAATGTTTCATTTTATGTAAAAACTTTCATCAGGGTTATGATTTGATAGTAACCAAATAAATACATGTTTTATGGTAACATCATATTTTTTAATGAGACCGTTTATGCATAAATTACCATGGTTAAAATTATTATATACATCCCAAAAAATATGATATATGTTTCAACCCTATTTTTATTTTTATATATTATAATTTTCTTTTCATATGATGAGATGAGGATTGTTTTAGGATTTTTCTGATGATATATGTTATGTGATAGGTGATCCTAGAATTACGTAATCCTACAATGCAATGAAGAAAAATGCATATACCATGATATAAAAAGGAAATGAATTGGTTATGAAACCATATAATTATGGTACATTTTCTAGTAATAATATTTTGGGAGTGAACACTGAATAATTTTATGGTGGAATAAGGATTGACTCAATCCCCTATGATAGTCATGGCTGTGATATATGACCATGGAAATGATATTATATAATTATATGTACACAAAAGTCATATAAATTATTCATATATTATGTTATAATGTTTCATGACTTATTATTAATTATTTCACTCTCTAGTGCCTTAGGTGTTTTTATCAAACACCATTATTCAATACATCAGGAATAAATATCCTCGACTATTGGGGTGTGACTTATGTGTATTAAAATAATGTAACTATATCCTTATGATTTTACTATTATTATTTATGATCATCTATTGATATCTATATCTTTTACTAGTTTTTAGAATGTAATCTCATCCTTTATTTTAATCATCTCTCTACATTATAATTATTTATTTTATAAAGGGAATTTTTAAAAAGGGTTCTAGTTGTAATGAACTATATGGGAGATGATGTATATCCTTTTAGGTACTAGTTGTTTATGTTTCCAGGTTTAAAAATTGACTAAACCATTAATTTTATGGCATGGATCATACTGGTGTGTAGTGAATATTCTGAAAATAAGATGTAGTAGTAATATATAGAAATTTTTGGTTGATATTGTATGTGTTAGGGAAATTTTGTGTATTTTTGGAAACATGGATGTTGAAACATTAGTGAAAAATATTAGGATATTCCAAATTATAAGACAATATATTATGTTTTATTATATAAAAGTGTGAGGTCTTTCTAATTAAATACATATCTCTCTATATATTACATGACGATATGGTATTTGAATAGATACATATAGGGGTAATAGCACTGAAAATAGTTTTATGGGAATTTCTCAACTATCATTCCAGAGCAAAGTGAATGTTCCTTTATTGTGCACCTAGTTTGATAGCAATGAGGTAAATTAATAGATTGACTAACATTTTATTGCTGAACCATTGTGAAATATTTGAATATATAATTTCTATGGAAGACCTAGTTTAAACATCATGTTTCATATATTGAAATTGAATTTTCAAGATTTAGACTTATTATAAGTGATATTCATGACTATATTGTATCCCACTATGATTATTGTTATTCACACTAAATTTATTTATTTATATAAATTTATTGAACATGAATGAGCCATGTATATGATGAATGTGATGTAAAAAATGATTTTACTCATGAGAAACCCTATGATATAATACATGGAATGAATAACCATGTGATTATTCTTAACTAGTTATTTCAATATTATATTATTAAACCCAACATCGGAAAGATTTCTGACACCCAAAATAAAAGAAGAATATATTTTCAAGGGTGAATGTGGAAATAGATAATAATTGAATGAAGAATCATCTTCTTATTTGTTGATATTGTGGGAAGAGTAACTAAGTTAATTGTATAAAAGTAATGGGGAGATGTTTTATGTGTGAATAAAAATAGAATATAGCATTTAATTGCTGAGGAAAGAATGATGAGTCTGTTATGTATATGAAAATTGCATACTAAATCAAAATTTATTATTTATAGTATTATGCATGGGGAACTTGGGAATTATATGAGTCATTTACATAATCCATGGGATACTACTTAGAAAAACGAATGGTTTATTTCATATCAATCATTAGAGCGGATCATAATGGATAAGGAACACTTATCCTAAACTCTTGTGATAGGGATGTCATGTTAATGTTTTTAAGAACACACATATCAAAAATATTATTATTCATATATTAGTGGAATATGATGTTAATTTCATAATTTATTACCTATTTAGACATAGATCGATTATAAATATAATGAATTATGAAATCATCATCGATATTTGAAACAAAACTATGATTTATTTATTAGTGTGATGGAAAAAATGAATTTTCAATGGAAATTACTTACATTGTATGAGTATTGAGTCCTGTTGGATGGGGATATTAATCTCAGATGGTTGAGGGGAAAATCAACATCCACGATATTCTTATTGTGTGAGAGTTTATTCATGGATTTGAGAATGAGTTTACTAGATGTAAACTAAATCATGATGTAGAGTCTTCATTTGAAAAAATACATTATGATCCATGAAACCATTAAAACATCATATATATTTATGATGAATGGGTTGTTGTAAATAAAGAACCAAACCTAGGATAATAATAATAAGGGATTATTCTGACCAAGTGTGTCACCTTGGGTTTCACTTGTACATCTATGTAAGAATAAATAATGATCAATGTGAATCTATATTTTTTATCATATACATAATAACCTCATTATCAATAATAAGTATCATCTTCACTATATTATTGATATTTTGGATAAATGGTATGAAGATAAATATTTTTCCATGATTGATCATCTATCTAGATACTATCAGTTTTGGTTTAAATGTGAATACATAAACAATGCCAGCCTTCATTTCATGGGATGTAAACAATTATTTTAATATTTATTCCATTAAAACATACAAACACTTATACATTCATCCAAGAACTAATTAATTGGTTCTTTATAGAATACCATGATCAGTTTTTGGTAGTATTTCTAAATGAAATTATAATATATTCCAAGAGAATGTAAGAGACTAAAGATCACATGCCGGTTGAAATAAAGATCCTAATGAAAGATATTTTATATGAAAAAATTACCAAGAGTGAATTTTCAAAAAATAATTTTTTATTTTTTGGTCACATATCCTAAAAAAGGGTATATTAGTGGATCCATTAATGAAATACTTAATTGGAATTGGCCCAAATAATCCAATGTGATTGAGATACACAGTTTTGATAAATTGGAATGATATTATTGATTCATTATGATAATACATTCATGAATATCAAATCTCATCAATGTGTTAACAAAGATGGGTGTTAATTTCCTCTAGGATTGTGAATGTTAATAAAATTTCATGAAACTAAAGAGAAGAATGGTATGTGAACCTATTCTCACACTACCTCCAATGGATAAGGGTTTTGGATTTTTAATTACTCTTTGAAGAATTTTATTGTATGTGTTATTATATATAAATAAATAGTCTCATATTCATCCTCTTGAAGATTTAAGGTTAATGTGAAAATTTATGTGACTCATGATGTGGAGTTAATAGTTGTAATGTTTATATGAATTTTTTGAAGGAATTATAATTATTGGTAAAGGCATGAAATATATACCTACCACGAATGATTAATGTATAATTTTACATAGAAAAAGATTAATATTTTATAGAGAAGTATGGTAAGTGAACCAATTCTCATAGTATACTCTAGTGGATATGGATTTTTGATTTATAGTGATTCTTTGAAGAATTTTTTGTGATGTTTTAATATATATAATGTCATGGTGATAGATAACATGTCAGGAAAGTTGAATGATAATGTGAAACTTTACTTGACTCTTGAAGTGGAGTTAGTAGTTGTAATATTTATATTATTATCATGGAGGAATTATCTTGGGAATGAATTTAAATATATAATTATCTTATATGATTAATGTATATTTTAAAAGAATATTAATATTTAATAGATAATTTTCTTGGAGTTTGATAATGATTATGAATTCCCAAAATATTACTTTCCTTGGAAATAATAAATTGTGGAACATTCTTAGAGTCAAAATGAGAATGAATAATTATCGATGATGAGGATAAAAATGTATAGAGATAAATGTTACATTTCTTAAATAAGTTTTCAATTATAAATCCAAGAAAATACTAATGTTATAAAGAAGGATGATGATGAGCTACAAAAGAAGGTCAAAAATATTTTTTGAGTTCAACTGTGATTATGATGAAATGATATGGTTAAAGAATCGAGTCTTCTCTACATCAATAGCATATTTAAATAAAGATATACTAAAATAATATCATAGCTAACTATTCTCTATTCATCATGGATGTTTGAATATGTCTACAAATTTCAATAAATATTTCTAGTGTGAAACAAGATGAGAGATATTTTAGGGAAAATATCATGGTTGTTTGTATGTCACGATATTTGGTTTGAGAGATATAATTCTATCATAATGTTACAACCATTACCCATATCAGAATGTAAAAGATAATGCATCACCATGGATTTTTTCATTGGAATCCCTAAAATATCTAAAGCCCATAGTGGAATTTGGGATATAGATAATCACCTTTGTAAGTAAAAATAGATCATTTTTATGAGGGACTATTTATGTCTTGATCAAATTTCATAGATATATAGTGAATAATTTTTAAGGATTCATGTAGTAAAACATTTTAATATATCTAACTAGGATCCATGGTTTACCCCAATGTCATATATAATCTTCAATAACCTAAGGACGCATAATACTATTTCAGTGATACATATAAAAATTATATTAGTGGTTAGTCTAATGGGACAATTTAAAATTTGTAGTTTATGTTGAGATCTTATTCTCTAGACATTAAGGGTGTTTGGGATCACAATATTTCTCTAGTGAAAATATCTTATAATAATTGATTACACTTAAGCATTTATATTATTAATTATGAATGAATATATTTAATGAAGGGTAGAATAACAACATTTATTGATGAATTTGGAGAAATAATTCTATTGAGACTTAAGATATAGGATATAATGGAGAGGAAGGTTATAATTCTTCAAAAACACATCAAGGATTCTTAGATTCAACAAATAGTTTATGAGGAAAATCATCAACATGATCTAGAATTAATTTTTTATGAGAATTATTCTTATTAAGTTATCAATGGAATAAGGTTTCGATATTTTGAAATATTAGAATGATATTGCTTATTTATATTGGTCCTTTCAAGATTTTTGATCTTATTGGGATTGTTTCTTATCATGTGGCACTCTTACTAAACCTCTACCAGGTTCTTGACATGTTCCATATATATTTTCAATGGATGTACAAACCATATCCTTCACATGTCCAAGACATAGAAGTTACAATACTAGAGAATTATATATATTATGATGAAAGGCTAGATGAAGGATTTTAAAATATATATAATGTTCTATGGGACATGACTACTCTCCTGGATGCAGTTATCAAGACGAATACAAAATCCAAGAAGACTACCTGGGAACCAATAGGTGTTTTGAAGAAGATAATTCATCATTTTTTTCATTAGTGTTCAGAACATTTAATGGGAAATTTATTTTGTGGGGGTATAATGTGACATGATAATATTTTAAAAGAATTTTCTCTTAAATAAAAAAAACGTATTCTATAACATACCATACATAGAATATTGAGTCAAAATATATTATAAAAAAATATATTACACCATTATCATTAAATTATATTGTAATAATGGAAATTAAAAATAATAAAAAATGAATACAGGGTTAAAATATATTTTTTAATTCATTAGTAAATGGGAACACAATTTATAGAATATTCATTTTATGTTTAATTTTTTTATAAAATGTGTTTTATTACATTTTGTGAAAAATAAATAAACATTTAACTCAAATATTTTTGAAAATTTTATCTGAGTTAATTAAAATAAATTCTAAAAAAATAAAATTAATATTATCATTGTGTGAATTCGTAGGATTTTTTTAAAAAAATATATATTTTCTAGTCAATAGTGAAATATACTTTTTTTAAATACAGTCATTTATTTTAAAGTAAAAGTACAATTTAATTATTATTTCTATCATAGAGTAACATAAAAAAAATAATTATAATTAATCTATATTATTATATAGGAATAATAATTATACATGTTTTTTGTAGAAGTTCATTTTCTTATAACTTTTCTTCTAAAAGCAATTATGTCCACATAATGAGTTATTATCATAATAATTTAAATTAATCACTTTTTTAAAATACATTTAATGTAATATAGTGATCATAAATTCATTCATTTTTTTTAAATCAATTTTATTTTTTTACAAGACAACTAATGGATGTGAATTAAATTTTATACATAATTTTTTTTTCAAAAAAGAGTTTTCATGATTGTTTAAATGAATATTTATTATAAAAATAATCATATTATATTATTTTAATATTTTATAATTATTTAAATATTTCCAATAATAATTTTAAATAAAATATAAAATGTTTAATCTATGTTTTGGTCATAATGTGTATAAAAAATAGTAAAATTTTGTTATGATGTTTATGTTTAAAGTATGTTTATCTGGGGTTAAACCAAGATATATGGTAAGATTTTTACCAAATAAATCCCTAATTATTATTTATTACTGATATTTAAACCATATAATTTTATACCATATAATCCATGGAAATTATAATACAATATTCCATGACAGTGACCTTGTATCATTGAAATGTTTTAAGAATTTCAATGTGTGTACCTTTTATCCATTATAAAATAGAACGACTTCCCCTACCACATAGACAATATTTATGTTTTATAGACTATCCAATTCATACCTAAAAACCATTATATATTCCATTCCTTAATTTAATATCATTTTATATACTCCTAAACCCAATCCTTCATGGTTTAAGGTGTAGTCCAAAGGAGCTCTCTCAAAGAAGCTATTTAAATTTTTACTGATATCTTTTGATTTTAATTCTTCTATTATTTCCAATATATTTATTATATACATAGAATAATAATGAATCAGGAATCATAAATATATTGATATGTTATCATGATAATTTATCAACCATTTTCTACTATTCATTCTCAGATGGGAGATGGAATTATCGCTCACGCGTACATACAGACCACCGCCTACACCTAGAGATATGATTTATTTAACATCTCCATGACTCAATGATGTTTAATATGGTATATTTATTATTATTATTATTAATATATGTATATATATTATTTATGATATAATAATTAATCTATAATTTGGAATTATTAATTACTATTCATTCATTCCATCTATAAAAAATGGAAATATCACTGATGTGTGTGTATGGACTACCATCTCCATGTAGTGATGTAATTCCATTTTCATAACCTCATAATATAAATGGAAATAAATATGACTATACATAATATTTATTATATAAATTGAATAATTGAGATTATTTGTATTTAGAAACAATTATAAAAGTGCATGGATCGGAATTTCCACACAAAAACTTACACAAAAAACTATGTAGTTAACGATAGAAATGGAGATGATAATGAACGATTTGTAAGGAACTGGTGAAACAATATTATATAAAAACCATTTATGGTATTATATTTATTTATATGGGTATATAACATAATTAAAATAAATTTAAATTTATTTTATATTATGTTAGACTGATCATGAAACAAAATAGACTTGGGGTTAGGTTTTATCACCTCACTTTGGTTTCCATGAGACATATTCCATATCTAACACATGTTTCTATAATTTGGAGTATTTAATTCACTATTGGAATTTTATATCTTGAATTTATATGTATTAAATTTACGTAGTGAATCATATTAACATTTTCCATTCATTGGGACTACTATTGGAAATTAACCAAATATGTAAGGGTTTTATGTTACATTCATAATTTTTAACCTACATTATTATGGACAAATTTAGGAAAATGAAATTGTATTATATATCCATCCCAAATAATAGGTATTTTATAATCCTATAATTATTTATATTTATTAAATTTATTCATTTAATTTTAAACTCATCATGTACTTTATATATTAAAATAATATACATATGAAAAACAGACAAAGTTTATTCTCTTAAGTCATGAATATTTTCTTATATGCCTATATTTTCTCAAAAATGCTATCAAGAATGTTTTGAAATATTATCAACGAATAATTAATTACTTTTTAACTATATTTAACGTTTCTACCATATTTTGAAAAGAATATTCTTCTTTTTTTCCAAACATTGTACTTTTGACCTTTTATCAATAATGTGAAAGAATTTTTTTACATTCACAACATGTACTACTATCCCCTCCGTGATGAATTATATTTTCTTCAATATTTAATTAAAAATTGACTTTGTTATTTTTATTTAATATTTATTCCTTAATAAATATAATTTTTTTATTTAAAATATGTTATTTCAAAATTAAAAGGTAAATGTTGTTAAGATATACTATAGTGATCTATTAATGGAATATTATTATATAAGAAAAAACAATGAATTTTTATATGATTTACTGGATAAATAAACCATTGTTTCTCTATTTATTATTTCTAATATATGGTTTTGAATATGGTAACAAAATTTATCAAACTTATAACCTTTTAATGTGTTATTATAGGATGATTTGATGCATGTTTGATGATTATGTGACACACATATTTCTGGTTTTTGTTATATTAAGGGTGTCCCAAGAATTATATATGCATAAATTTTATTGGATAATGATTGATATCTCAAGGTGTAATAGGAAATGGAATGGGCATTGAACCTATGTCAATAAGAGATTTTTTATTCAGATAATCATGGAATTCAACCTTAACTAAGGTATGATGAAATGGGAATTGAAAACAATCCACTATGGTTGTGTTGAAATAGATATTTGGACAAGGACATTATATTCATCATAAATCTGTATTCAATAACATATAATATATTATTATATTAAATTCTCTTGATACATAAATAATTTTTAGTCACTATAAACATCTATAGATTATGTATTTTATTAGGAAAAACTCATACCACAAGATTCATGATTAATGATCATTAATAGTTTGGCTTTTAAATTTCTATATTATGACCAAGTTAACATACCTCTATTGTCTTCTTTTTCAATTTTATGGTAATTGGTTGATATATCTTATATTTACCCTTATTAAGAATCTTAGATAACCATTTTTTATTATTTCATTCTACATGTATTGAGGAATGGGTTGTATGTAATGTATATTGTCATGACCCATCATCTGGGGACTATGAAATGACTACATAGAGTCTACTTCCACAGGGCTCATGGCTGGTGACTAGCACTGAACGAATTATCTTGTAAGTGGGATGAATTTTTTGTGTACATGTACACACACACACACACTCACAACAGCCGCCCAAAACGCCAAAAATAGAAAACATGCATGCTGCTAAGACAACCACTAATAGTAAACAGTGAAATGTTGGATGTAAATGGCGGCTTGAATAAAAACCCAATGAAAGACAAGCTATAAACAGGGGGTAAACAGGACTCTAGAAACTCTCCCATAGAAAACCGTACCAAAATTATAGGTGGAGAGTAGCTGCTAGAAGTTATAAGAGTGTGCCCTTTTTTTATGTCCTCACTAGGAACCGCCTGGTCCTGGGCTACCATGGTCTTTGAAAAATTGTTGTTCATCTATATAAAACAAGCTACACATGTCCGGAGACCATGTAGGTTTGAGTAAAAAAATACTCAGTAAGGACCCAAAACACAAGGAAATGACGACAATGAAATGTACACCCAAGTAGTGGAAAACTCACACAAGTATAACCTAAAGTATAAAATGAAATTCTATTAGTCGTAATGCTGAAAAGCTTCTACAACTGAGGAACTCATCCCTATTGAGTCATTTTGGCCTACATGGCCACTAAGGTCTTCTCATTATTGATGTCTACTAGGACACTATGGTCCCTCGTCATTGAGCTGTGATGGGCCAAAAAGGTCTACTCATTTGTTGGCCCCATATTTATTATTGACTACTAGTCCATTGAGGTACGATCTTCTCTAAGGTATTCTAGTACACTGAGGTCCTCTCATCTATAGGTCCAATGCGGTGTTCCTGTCCCTGTGGTCTAATGGTGACATCCAGCTTCTTGATTCATTCCCATATATCCCGTTATTCCGAGAGATTCTACTCCTCATTCCATATATAGTATAACAAATTCTAGAATATAACAATTGAAATATTTAAAAGGATCACCTCATTAATAGGGTCCCAACACAACAAAAATATTTTCAATTAGAAGAAAGTCTTGGAATTTATTCCCATTCTACTGAAAAGAGGTCGGTGGGGTCCGGGTGTAGTATAATCTGCTCAGGCATACATGACCCGACCCGATGGGTTGTGGGTCTATCCTAATGGACTACTTGAGTCGGTTTCTATGGGACACTAGAGGAGGTCTGCCTTCTCCAGCCATCCCACCATGAGTGGGCCAGCTAGCATCGCCTGGGATGCGGTGGCCTTCACATATCCCTCCACCCCGCAATCCGCCATGGGGTCCGTTGATGTAGTCCCTCAAGACAAAATCCCTCCAACACCATAATGTGTCATGAAATATCGTGTCCAGTTGTACTACCACCATCGCCGATGGGATGGAAGAATCTACTGCGAGCCACTATACCTACTTCTGTGGTACGTTTTTCGATTCGTGGGTGCCTTCAGGATCCTTAGGTTGTCTCTGTCACTACTACATACTATATGTTGTGTCACTGTCGATTCAGAGGTCTGGGCACGAATAATAAAAGAACATACCCAATGGTGGGATCTTTTCCATTGTTCTTGTTGAATGGATCCCTCCATGAATCTATTTAAAAACAAGTGGGGGGGATTTAAGAATTTAACCTTCATAACTCTTATTTGAACCCCTAGATTAGAAAAACTCACTAAAAATGTGATCTATCTATAGGTCACCTATTCAAGGATTGAACAGTGTTTGTTTCTCAAATCTATTAATAGGGAAAATGAGATTCACTTACAATGAAACCCCTACCTCGAGGTTGGATCATTCGTTGGCGATGATCGCATTGCAAACGTTTGTCGTTCCTCAATCCATCATTGGTGGGGTTTGTCTATCGTCACTCACCAATTCCAAATATCTAAGGGCTCAGAGATATAAAAGATTGTTCTAACCATCCCATATTTGGTTAACACTTTAAATGGAGAAAATGTGTTCCAATGTTTCTGTTACTTTTAGTCACATCATCATTGCACTTTTCAATTTATGAAACAATATTTCTCTTAGGGTCGTCATTTAACATCATTACATTGCAATGAAATTAGAAATTCGAATAAAATAAACTAAAAGATTATTTTATTTATCTAATTTAATTTTTATTATATTTTTCCTTAAATGTTTGTAAAATGTCATTTTCCCTCGACATATGCTGGTTAAGGTTATCTATTTCCATAAGTAATGTCATCATTTTGAATGCAACAGTGCCCTCAGATTTTTAATCTGAGTACACGTTTAGAAGTTTCCAATGCTGAATACATACGGTATTATAAATAACCTTAAAACATGTTCAATCACTTAATTAGGGCTCATTGGGACTTGAAATCATGTGTGTTTTAATCTCCTAGTCTCAAAATAATTACATATAATAAAAAATCTCTTGGAATTTCTGAGACATTACATTCTCCCAACCATAAGGCTACTCTTCCACGTATGACAACACAAGTGCTAAACAAATAAATGGGGGTACAGAGCATAGATCTCAGAATCCAATGCCTAATAGCTCATCTAAATATTCATGTACTACCACTGAACACACACTCGAGTAATCAACCATCCACAAAGACCCACTCATGTCTATCCTCCATCTCTTTTGGGAACTCCATAAATATCTCCGCATCATTGAGGACTAAATAACACCATATATGTGAGACCTGAATAAACACATGGTCTACCTCTCTGAACATCAAGGGCCTCCTTATCCTACCAGCAAAAAATTTCATCCTACTCTGTATAGTCCTCTTATTCTTTTCGATGACCCGCACCATCTCAGTGGTATCCCGTACCAACTCTGAGCCCATGAGTGCCGACTCCCCTAGGTCTGTCTAGCTTAACAGTGATCTGCATGACCTCCCATAAAATTCCTCAAACAATTCCCTACCAATGATTGAGTGGTTGTTTTTGTTGAATGTGAATTCCACTAGAGGTAGATGATCCTCTAAAATGTGACCAAAGTACACTTTTCATGCACAAATCATGTCCTCTAAAATATGGATAATCCTCTCCCTATGACTATGTGTTTTCTGGTGGAATGTTCTTCTCAAGCATATATGAGTTCCAAATTCCTTTTATAATCCCTTCCACAACCAATATTTTATGCTTGAGTCCCAATTCAAGACTGTCGCTGATGGGACTCCGTGGAGTCGAACTATATCTTGAACATAGAGGCATCCCAAGATCTTTACTGAACCCTACTATCGAGTGGGTACGAATTGGGAATACTTGGTGACTTGGTCAAAAATTACCCATATGGTATGGTTCTCTCTAGATGTGCATGGTAAACCCATCACAATTTCCATCAAGACACCATCCCACTTCCACTATGGTACCTCATGTGAATCAGTCATGCCTTCTAGAACCTCATTCTCTACCATTCCTTGTTGAGAAGTGAGGCACCATGAAACGAATTCCACTGCTACGTTATTAATCCCCGACCACCAGTACTGATATAAGAGATCGTGGTACATCTCTGTCACTTATGGATGTGCCAACAAATCAGAGGTATGGATGTCTCGTAGAACCCCATCTTGGGACACCACTAGTAAAATGATGGGCCTCTAAAAATGATGACATACTCTCCACCGACCAAATATCAGTCTGGAGCTTGTCCTTAGGATAATTGAAATCTTCAGTCCTCATAGTCAATGTCCATAAGTTGTGCATCACTAACTCACTATAAGAGTGTGGGAATCAAATTTATTGAATAATGACAATATGATCCATCACCATCCATCAATGATACCCATATCACAGCTAACTGCTCTGACGCTTCACTGAGTAACTTAATACAAGTTCTCCAATTTAGCGTGTTTTCCACCACGTTTCATTTCCTAGGAGTATAGACCATCTCAATGGCATAGTCCTTGTGGACTTATAGCCTCCACAACTTCCCCATGTTCCGGTCCTTCTAGGAGAAGACATACCTAAGAAATTTTTGGTCATCATAGATGGTAAAAGAATCTCCCATTATGTTGTTCTACCACATCTTTAAAGAAAATACATATACTGCATGCTCCAGGTCATGGGTCTTGTAATTCTGCGTGTGCTGCCTAATATTTTGTGAACTATATATGATAACTACCTACTTCTACATCTGTACACAACCAAGTCCAGTCCCTAATGTGTTTGTGAATTCTACATTCCAATGTTCTTCATATAGTATACTCAAGGCGGGGGAACTCATCAGTCTCGACCTCATCTCCTAAAAACTCTACTCGTACCTTTCCATCCACATGAAGGGTTTTCAATTCCATGTCAAAGTTGTTATGTTTAATGATACCCTGGAAATGTGAACAATGAATATCTTATATTATACAGCAAAACCCAATAAACTTCTCACCTCAGCCGTGCTCCTAGGTGGCTCTAATTTAATCTCCACCTCTATCATTGCTAGATCCACTGTAACTCCAGCCTCTGAAATGACATGTCCCAGAATGTGGGACTCATGAATGCATAAATGAAATTTCCTTAGCTTCCCAAAAATTTGGTGCTCTTGGTGTGTATCCAGGACTATTCAATGGTGTGTTGTGTGATCCACCTGAGATGCTGAGTACCCCTTGAAGTAATCAATGAAGTCCCTGACAAACCTGTCAAGGTAAGGCTAGAATATCCTATTCCTGAGTCCCATGAACACTGTTTAGGAATCGTTCATGCAATAAGAAGTCACAAGAAACTCATAGTGTCCATTCTTACACCTGAAGGATGTCTTAATTACATCATCATCCCATACACGAAGCTAATGAAATCCAGATCGAAGGTCTATCTTTGAGAAAAATATCGATCTCTTTAGCTGATCGATGAGGTCATCAATCCATTGAAGTGGAAACTTGTTCTCCATGGTCACCCAATTCAAGCACAATCAGTCCAAAAATCTGCTCAAAATCTCATTTTCCTTAATCGAAAACAACACTTGGGCTACCCATGGTGAAACAATAGACCTCATGAAGCCCTTCCTCTACATGTCCTTCAGATGTACACTCAACTAATGATGTTATGTGGGATTCATCTTATATGTTGGTGTGGATATAAGTGCCTTCACAGTGTACAAATCAACATAGAAGTAAACCTCCCTATGCTGGGGTAATCCTAGAACATCCTCAAGAAATATTTCTCAATACTCATCCACCACAATTCGAATGTTTGGACTCTTCTCGTCCATAACATCGAGTGTGAGGCTATCCAACTGGTGAGTGATGGGATGAATCCTTTAATCATAAATTATTTTCTATGCTGAAAGTGTTCCCATCATGTCGATGATGGTAAAACCGGTCCCATATCAACTGACACACCTCACTTTTCACCCAATACAATCGATTAGAGCATGAACATTGGATAACTAGTCCATAACCAAGACGACGATGTAAGGCCCCATCACCGCTAAAAGGAAATCCCACCTGATCCTCTCACCTCAATGAGTAATCTTATACTGCCAGAACCAGTTTATAAAAATCGAATACCCTCATGTAGGAGTCTTTTACCATAAAGATTTGGCCAATTTTTCCACAAGAATCTCCATGATCAAAACATGGTCCATGGAATGGAAAGAGTGACTAGAACATGATTCCTTAATAAGTGAATATAAGGTGTAGAATAAAATGATCGTAACTCTAATAATCTATTTGGTGTCATGTTTATAGGACTTCTCTCCTGAATCTGGCCTGAACCGTATCCACCAACACCTAGAGCCTTTTGTGGACCACCCGAGGTGGTGGTGGTAGCACCTCGAATCTCCTCCCACCTTCTACTACTCAAAATGGCCCTGCCACATCCACCACTTTGTGGACCCCCCCTGCTCGAACTTATGCCTCCTCTTAGGTGGTACCATGATCATTTTTCGGTCATTTGTGAGGCAATTCAGGCCATGACAATCCATTTGACCATGTCTTCAACATTAGTTGCACACCATACAACTTTGATGACTCACTCTGACTTGAGATCCTTATACAAATGATCCCTTATCATTGGATTATCTACCAAAATTCCTCACCATCGTTGTTCTCCATGTTTTCTATATACTACACATGGCTGAAGATACCACCTCCCAGTGTCTAATGGTTGCTCTTGCAGTTGTCTCATACTCGTCCTGCAATCAAAATATGAGTAGTGCTATCTCCAGAACCATAGCCAGAGTAAGGAAGCTATGTGATACCACAGATTCCCAGATCTCCCAGTGTAGTCACTTAAAAAAACCATTATCCATGATGTACGAGTCTCGCACTATGCCAGTGGAGTAATGGGAATGCTCGGTGAATCTCAATGTGTACTCCTCTACTGTCTTGTATCCTGTTGTAGGCGCAGTAGCTACTATTTTATTTCTGAGTGAAAAGTTGTTAGAAAGAACTCCTCCCCGAAGAGGAGCTCAATGTATGTCTATATGGGGGCCTCCTTTTCATTTGTACGGATTTGGAAGCTCCACCACCTCCCCACTGATCCCTGAAGAAGGCTCGAAGATAAGATCACTATCTTTCCATGAATCATCCTTAGTATATAGAATACTTGCATAACAGAATCATGTTAATACTCAACCACCCAGGGGTCAGTCTTAGCCTTGAACATGGGAGGTCACTTTAATTGAACACATGTAAGGAACTGAGACTTTGTGCGTTCTCTTTCAAAAGATCTGACATAAAAAAACTAATAAATAGGTGGTGGAAATGATGGTGTATCTCCTGGTGGGGACATCTCTAGTATTGGTCTATATACAGACACCTAATCTCTAGGCATACAATCCTTGTGGTCACCCACCAAAATCTGACCTGGCTATCTATGTGGTGGAATCCTAAAACAAATCAAGATGAACCACAATCAATATATTATACATGGTGAGCTTACACTGGCTCAAAAAGGACATGAAAACACCCTTAATTCTTATATGATTCATGCAACTATTGTTTTCGTGTACCGAGTCGTAATGCCGGATTCATGGTCCTGTTGTAGGGATACATCATTTTCTACACCTACGTTGAACTCCCTGAGTAACAGAGTTTAACAAAAAACACTTAACTCTGGGTCAATAATAAATCCATAAAATCTCGATCTTGAATTTCGAACCGATCCTCCTACGATACAAATTTGTCTTATACTATCCCCTGGGGCCCCTTCCATGACTTCCCCAATCCCACCTCCCGATGGCTTGGTGTTGGTAA
This sequence comes from Viscum album, assembly GCA_963277665.1. Taxonomy (NCBI): domain Eukaryota; kingdom Viridiplantae; phylum Streptophyta; class Magnoliopsida; order Santalales; family Viscaceae; genus Viscum; species Viscum album. Next base: position 791,704,010 of record OY728126.1, on the reverse strand, counting down.
CTAGCGTTGGAGTCATTATCATGCATGTGTTAGGCATTTATTGAGTACGTGTACAGACGAACACCTACAACCCTAGCGCAAAATGGTATAAATGAACAAAATGGATACTAATAAGACAACCAATGAATGTACAAAGTATATAGATTGATTAATTGGGGATAGAATTCAAACCCCAAAAAAACAAGCTATAAAAAGGGGATACAAAATTCTCTAGAAACACGTCTCTAGAAAACCCTAGCTGACAAGTTGGTGAAGAGTTATAGGCTAAATATTTAGGAGTATGCCTCTATTTTCTTTCCTCACTAGACATCTCCAATTCATGAGCCTCCGTGTTCTCAATCATAAAATCAATTTTTTGAACAAGGAATGATACGTGTGGGTGGAGACTATGTTGGGGGTGAGTGAAAAAATACATCATAGGGACCTCAAACCATAATGAAAATTCCACAAATAAAAGTACACATGATGTATTGGACATCTCACTAAGGGATAACCTAATGTATAAATTGTAATACTATCAGTAATATTGCTGAACACCTTTTTCTAATGAGGGACTCTTCCCTGATGAGTCACTTTTCTCTACTGGTCCATTGAGCTCTTCTCGTCACTAAGGTCTATGGGGCTACAATGTTCCATGAATCACTAAGGTATTCTTGGACACTGTGGTACACTTTTCTATTGGGACACTATGGTATTCTCTTCACTAAGGCTTTTTTGGACCAATGACCTCCTCTTGTCACTGAGGTTCGCTGGTCAATTCCACCTACATGATTCTCGCGGACAGTACACATGATTCTTGGACAATATAATCTGCAAACCGTTAGTTATATACAAACATCCATGGTAACTAACATGGTATATATAAAAAGGACTATCTCATATGCGTGAGTCCCAACACCACAATCATATTTTCAATCAAACATAATGTTTGAAAGATATGCACATTTTATTAAAAAAAGGTTCAATTCTGTCTCGGTCTGGTCCAACCTGGTCGAACCGACCCGACTCGAACCTCATGGCCATCCACCTAGCGTGGCCCACCTTCACCAACCCGAAGGTCCATGAGCAGGCCATATTGATTAAACCAAGATGAAATGACTGCCACATATCCCTTCACCATGTGGGCCGCCACTGGGTTCACCACCACGATATAGCAGGACCGCAACCCTCCAGCCGTGTGATGCATCATGAAACGTTGCATTTGTTTGTATTGTCGCAGATCACATCCGATGAACACGATCTACCGCCAAAGGAAATTTTATTGGGCCTCATAATCCATCATGAAACACCACCCCCAAATGTAGTCACTGATGTGTAGTACTGGTGCCACCACCGGTGTGCTTGCACTTCCTTCTGTGGGCCAACAAACTTTCTCCTGTGGTCTATTTTCCTATCCACAAGTGCCTTTGGGATCCACAGGTTGTCACCATCACTACTCTGTAGTACTATTTATAACACTATTTATCTATATTTCTCGTCATCGTGATAAAAATAACTCCACCAACAGAGGGATTTGGTCCTTATTCGTGTCATCCAAATCCCTCCACATTAGAATTTAAGTACACGTTGGGAGGAAATTTAAGAATATAGCATGGATAACTCTAATTAAAAAAACATGATTTGAAAATCCCAGGAAAAATTTATTAATCAATGGGTCACTTGTTTGTTGGTTAACCCGTGTTTGTCACTGAAATCCATGAATGGTGAAAAGGGAAATTCACTTAGAATCAAACCCCTACTTTGAGGATGGATTGTTTTTTGGAAAAGATAACCCCGCCATGGTTCATCATTCTTCAATCCATCATTTTTAGCATTTCATAGATCATAACTTTCCCATTCCAAAATTCTAATGGTTTTTTTCAATAATGGATTGTTCCAATGATCCCATATTTAGTTAAACTATTAAATGGAGAAAATATGTTTTGACATTTTTATTACATTGATTTGCATCATCGTTACACTGTAAAATTTATGAAACAAAGTCCTTATTCTTATATGGTTGTAATGTAATTATGTAGAAATTAAATTATGTATTTGAAAAAAATAAACTAAATTTTAATTTTAATTTTTTATGAAAATTTTATTATAATTTTCATAAATAGTCAAAACAATTTCTTTTTCCCTCAAACTATTTTGGTCGAGGTTATGACTTTCCATAGGTAAATTCATCATTTGAGACATAATAATTCACTCATATTATTAATCCTGTAACCCATTTAAATGATTCCAAAACCAAATATTTTTTCAATTTTAAATAAAATTGGAAAATGTTTGAACACTAATTTTGGATCACGGAGCCTCCGAATAATATGTCGTCTATGCACCTGGTCTCAAAATAGAAGTATATAATACATAAAATACATGGAATTTCTAGGACATTACATATATCTAAGAATATATATTATTGGGGTGAACTATGTGGGGGATAATATAGATCCTTTTATATACCAATAGTTTTTTATCTATGCATCTAAATAAACTAATCTTTTATTGTTCTACCATTGATCATATTGATTTGTAGTAAATATTACTCTTATAAGATGTAGTATTTATGTATGAGAATTTTGAGTCTATATTATCATAGTCATAGATAATTATGGTACCATGGTATAAGAAATTATATAATAAGCTCAGGAAATCATAAATACATGAAAACAATATAAACATGACATCATAATTATAAGTCATAGATCACCACCAAGATTATCTAAGTGGAAAAAGTACCTTATTGGATTGGGTTCACTCCCAATTCTCATATTCATTGCATTTAGATACCAATGGGGGATTATGTTTACACACTAATATCATAATAAATGTTATAAAAAGTACCATTTTGATAGTGTTCACTCCCCATTCCCAAAAAAAATAGTGCACAATAACTAATATCATATTTGGGTCACTCCCTAATCCCATGCATGACATATCATGATATATAATGAATTTAAATCTATATTAGAGGGATATATAATTACAGTACCACCCATCACCTAATTGAAAATAATATATATATATATATATATGACAAATAGAAAAAATAAATCATACATAAATCATAAACATGATCAAATCCATGAAAAGGAAGCAGAATTAATAATTATGGTTGAAGACATAACAGATGGATGAATCATTTGAATTATAAAGATAATAAGCAATTAAACCATATATATATATATATTCATATTTAATAATTAACCATAAGTATTGAACATTTAGTTCGAATATAGATCTTTTCATGAGAAGTTCATTGTGAAGAAAAACTAAAAATACACAACTTAGGAGAATCCTTATATGTATAGGGTCTTTTTATAGAAGGATAGGTAACATTAATTTGAAAAAATAGAATAAAACCATGTGTGACTTCCATAAAATAATGACTATTTTTAAATATATTCATTTTTTAAATAAATTTGATTGAGTTGATTCATGACATGATATATGAAATAGTAATGTTTCGTTAAATCTAGTATACAAAAAAGATGGGATTTCAAAGGTAATTAAGAACACCTATAACCTTACAATTTAAACAGATATCTAAATATATTAATATTCAATTAAAATATGTTAAAATATAAAAATATTTTATATGAATAATACTATTTAAAAAGGTGGAAAATACAATTCAAAATATGAGGGTGGATGGGATGATTAAACAAATAATCATGAATAAAACCCATTTGAAAATAATTTTTTCTAACCTTGTATTGAAAAAGGAATGACTAAACCTCTTTTTAAAATATAATAAAGGAATTATGAATATGGAATTATAAAAACCATAATTAGGATTCTAATTAAAAAGGTGATCGTTGAACAAAGGGAAATTATGGGAATTGAGGGAAAATAATCATTTAAGAGTTCGCAAATTATTCTTCGCAAAATTGATTTTTTTAAAATGAATAAAACTTATAAAAAGGATAAATTGAATGAAAAGTTATTACCACATGATTTAAATTGTGTATACCATATGAAATGAAAGATAAAATTCCAGGGGAAACATTATGACTCAAGAATGATGATTGAGATATGAAAACCCTAATAAATTAGGTTGGACAAGACTCATAGCCACCTATAACAATGAGTTTAAATTAAATTCAAGACTACATGTTCAATAATAATCAATGATATTATAAGTAAAATGGGTTATATTCAACCTATAATAATGGTGGATGGTTCATAATATCAAATCATACCCTAATTGATATGGTTGATATAAAAACTCTTACCTTATTCCATATTTGTTATGCACACATGCTTAAATTCAAGAATAATGAAATTTTTTTCTGAGATAAATTCATAAAAACATTATAATTATATATTTGATTTAATATGAATAATTTATTATTAGAAAAAATATATTTATGTTAGCCTGATGTAGATAAATACTATAAGGGTGGTGGGGTGAATCATGGTATGACATAGTAGAACAACTACCCATTCAGATATTATTCCACCGATAAAAAAACTCTTCAATTATTATCCCATAAAAATGTATGAGAAGAAATGAAATCAAATATGAGACACATTTTTTATAATTATTTCATACTCATGAGGCTACAAAGAGGGATCATACAAAATTGGTGTGCTAATATAACAAATTCACTAAGTCTCACTACCAAATTAAATTTTTTTGGCTAGATCACTTCTATGACAAGGATCACTACCTTTGCAAGGATTAGGGTCCACAGACCAAATTACCAAGGGTCACTACCTATGTCTGTTTATTTTTCTCGCACCAATATAAAGGATCTCCTTATTCCTCTGCCTTAGATCGATACTTGTGGAAGGGATCCACTCACAATTTATGGACATGTTGGTCCTTCAATTTTTATGAAAGAACATACACTAAACTATTTATAAATAAAATATTAAAGTCTCATTTTCATCCATATTATAAATAAACATATTAGAGTACAATTATTTTTTGTAATTTAGTTTCATGAAAAATTTTATTCCATTTGTAAACATCTTTCAATCCTTTCAAAACTAAATTTCACCACATGGAATGAGTGCTTCACATACCACCATTGTATTCCATATACCATCCCTGTTTCATGGATGAATTATTCTTCGGCGGACAACATCTACACCACATAAAGATAATTTACAATACAAAACCACTCCTCAATGGAAGATTCTTCTTTTGTAGGATAAAATGGCCCTACAAAATCCAATTTCTGATCTTTCTTGATGAACCAATTCTCCTTACATGGAATCCCTCTCATGAATCTATTCTCATATCAAAAATTATTCCTCGTGAACACTTTTAGACTTAGCAGAATTCTTCCCAGTGGAAAGATGTGTTCTTATGAAAATTTATATATGTAATGATTGGATTTTTTATCTTTATTTTGTAAAATAGATCAAAAAATCCAATAATCCATATTACTCAGAAATTTTATACGGTACAACATTCATCCCAAACTATGATTCCCATATTAAATGTTTTTCTAACCATGGTCCTTGTAGACTCTTTATTTAATCACGAAAAATGATATATTACCTGAATGAAAAACCTTTTTCATATCAATAAATTTCCACCTCCATTATTAGAATGATGGCCCATCCCAAAAACTACAAACCTTATTTGGACACTAGGCCACCCATGAACTCTTTGTCAAACTGAGTCCACATAGCATCCATTGTGGTCTACATAGTGCTACGTTGAATTTATTTTCCTTTACTAAATTTCCTCTATCAATATGTAAATACCCTTTTGTGGTGCACAAACTAGTATTCTTGATCAAGAAACCAAGAACCCATTGTGGAAAACCATCCAGTTTCAAAAATAAACTCTGAATTTTGTTGCCCCAATATTTTGTAATCACATGGAAACTACGTCTCCTTAGAAATCAACATTGGAAACACCAACTATACTCATTCTTGGTCATCTATATTTGTCAACAAACAAAATCACACCCAAAAATAACGATTGGATACGATGGTGGATATTTAGGAACAATTTAGTATATTTTTTCATATATTTGCATAAAAATAGAATCAATTCCCTCTTACATTAATAGTTTTAGAAATCGATGATGATATATTAATTAAAAATTAAATAAAACATATAACCATTCTAGAAACAAAATACCAATAATTATTTTATAATGAATTTATATTAATTTTAGTATATATTTTACATTGTAATATATGATAATGTTTTATAACACTATTCATGTTGGTGGTTAAATCACCCAAAATATGAGAACACTATTGCTTAATTTGTTAGTACTGATATATAATTGTATAATATAATCATAATATAAATATAATGATATTATTTATAAGTTGATTGAATGTTGTTTTCTATTGAACGTTAATGTGTATCATTTAGATATTAAAAAAAATTATTTTTATGATGAATCATAATTTATGAGTTTTGGATATGAAATTATAATGATATTGGAAGACATAAAACATTACTTTATAGAGGCGGTTGTCTTCACAACACAATTTTAATGGTTTAATTTCTTAAATTAATAGTGGGAATAAATATAGATTTTAATTTAACATTTTATAATCACTATTTTATTATTGATATCATATTTATTCACAAATAAAACCATTTAAATAAAACATGTGAGGTGGTTTAAAAAATTAAAGTTGTACCATTGTGGAAAATATAGTCCATACTATTCTCCAATGATAGTTTTATATTTTTAGCATCCAGAGAGGAATAAATAATATTTATTCCATTAATTTAAAAATAACTATTTATAATAATAATAATCATGGAATTATAATTTATGGATATATGATATTTGTTACATGAATATTATGAAAAACATATAATGATGAAACTAATAGTTACATGGGAAACTAGATATTCTCTTCGAGATCATCATTGAAAAGAAGCCTTGAATAAATTACTTGTTACCAATGGATTAATGAGGAAAAAAGACGAGTTTTAGGAATATTTTTTGTGGATATATTTTCAAGGGAAATTAAAATTATAAGTATAACTATGTAGGGTATTAAGAAATTCTATTTTACCATTGAAGAAAATATAAGTTGTGGGAATAAACTTTACATGTCCGCAATATCATTACACTATTCTCCATCCCATGATGACAAAATTTAATAATAATGGATTGTTTTGTTATATTAGGTCAAATATCACTATCAAAGACATTACAGTCCTGTTTTATACATGTTTCAAGTCTTTTACAATATATTTATACATTTTAACATTTGTACTATTGAATTGGTAGAGTGAATTAATGTGATTAATTTATATTTTAGTTAACTATATAAGCTAAATAATTAAATAAAAAAGATGTTATGAACATACATTTAATCTCCATTTATTCTAAATAAATATTAAAATATGGTAAAATGAAGATTAAAAAAAATTAATAATATATAAAAAAACTATTCTCATAAAAGGAAATCTCAGAAATTATGTTTTTGAAATATTATTTCATATTTATTACCAATTTAATGAACATTAATATTATTATAGTTTAGTTTAAAAATTCAAATTTATTTATCATTTCAATTAGATTAATTTAATTTATTAAATATATGTTAAATAATATTAATAGAAAAATTTATTTTAAAAAATATTTTCCACCATTATCATAATAATTAACAAAAAATTCTTCTGAATATTATATTGATGTATAAAAATAAAGTATAACATTTAAAAAATTGTGGAATGTTAGAAATAAAATTAGAAATTATTTATGTTATATTTAATTTCTAAAATTGATAATGTCTAATTATAATTATAATCATGTAAATATAAATTTTATTGTGAAATTTTAGTGGAGTATAAAAAATTTTGAAATAGTGTTTTTTAAAATGTAAATTGAAAATTAGAAATTATATTTTAATTCATAAAATATAATTTTTATATAAAAAGGGTTTTATTAATTTATAAATCAGTCTTGTACTATAAAAGTGATAAATTTTTAAAAAATTGGAATATTCTTTATTCCCCTAAAGACAAATTAATTCAAAAAATTATTATAAAATTTGTAATCAGAATATTTTTATAGAGATAAATAAAAAATTAATTTTAAATTATAATATTAAAATTTAAGAATTTATATATTTAATGTATAAACGAAAAATATAAATTATATAGAATTATTTTTGAAAATGATGCTCTTAAACAATAAGTGTTCATTATATATTTTATTATAAATTTATAATTTAAGTGATGTTAATTTTTTAGTTAATATATAATAAATTAATATATTTATCAAATGAATTTATTTTTTTAAAATATAAAATAAATAGTAAAACCATTCCTTTAAAATATATATTACATTCATAATAAAAACACTCTATCATATACCATTTACTAGTTTTTTATATTCTAAAATTTAATTTCTCCTCTCAATTGATATTTTGAAATTTATTATATATTTTATATATACAAAAAATCATTTTTAATAATAATATTACTATTAATTATATTTTATATAATCATATATATATATATATATATAATATTTTTATATCACATAACATTTTCTATGTGTGTTATATTTTTTTTAAATGTATATGAATTTTATATTATTATTGGATTTATATCAAATGATGACATATGCAATAAACTTATTTGTTATGACCATATTTCAAATGACCCTATTTGAAAGGACTATATATGAAATGATATTATTTTATGGGGAAATATTTTATTCCAATATATATTTTTACTAAACTCATTCTGGTTACACAAATATTTTATATAGTCTTCATTTTGGATGAGACAATATTCTTTACCACTCATGATATTATTAATAATTATACGTTTTCCTTGGATATAGGTAATCGTAAATGGTTGAAAATATCCAAGAGATCTTTTAATGTTAAATAATATTTTTTATTTTTTATGTACTTTTAATTTATAAAAATTTAATGGATGCACCAACACATGATGTGTAATACATTGATTAATGTTCATATATTTTAATTTCATACTCTGAAATAATAAAATGTAGAAGCTTTAGCTATAATCATTTATTAATTATATCCTAAAATATTTCTTAACGTGGAAATATATAGAAGGTGATGAAGTATGAAAATATATATTAGTGAAAGAATGTGGTTTCTATAAACCTTGGACATTACTTTCTTTCTTAAAAATATTTCTACCCCAAAATTTTAAATTTTAACTACTAAATATATATATATATAAGAGTTTTTTAGATACGTATAGATTGATTTGTAATTAATAGAGTGATATTAACCTTTCTATGTTAGGAACCATATCATTTTTTCATTATAATTTGATTATAACTAATATTTAATTTTTCTGAATCAATTTGATCCATGACTCTATTATTAATCAATATCAAGACTCATAATGAATAATTTCATTATAAAGGGGTTTCATAATAATTCATATATAGAATATAAAATATTGTCGACATATTATATATAATTTTTCTTTTATGTTCATAAACCAGTCTATAGAAAATGTGACATTTAATATATCATGTAATGATAATATGATTTTTGTAAGACAATTCCTTATAACCTTAAACATGGGATACAAAAATCATAATACTAGAAGTTGTTTAATTAATATTTTAATATATAGTCATCGATGTGATCATTTAAAATTCATGGAAAATATCTTAGTAAAACAAAATTTATTGAAAAATATTGAATTATAATATTCATCGTTCTTGAGTGGATAATTTGTGATACTCACTCAATCACATTTTGGTACCCACATCAGTTGTAGTGACTAAAAAGGATTTTTTTGGTTCCTGTGACCATCTATGTTGTCAATTACTATAATCATTCATAGAATTTATATTTGGGAATCGACTTGGAAAATTACCAATGTTCCACAAATAAGTCATTAGACATTTAGTGGTGGTTTTGGATACACATTTTTCAATACCATCATGCTAACTAAACCCTAAAATTTCATATAGAAGGTTAATGCTTAATAACCCCCATCAACCCTTTATCAATAATCTTTTAGTCCCATTTTGGTAATTCACTTGGTTTCTTTTAACAGATTTTTGACATGAAGTAAAATCAGACTTATTTCCATCATAAACATGTTCATATAAACATACACGTTACTCTTCCATTCTATTCATGGTTTTTAATAGGATTTTATCTGTGGATAAATTTTGAACCATATTTCATGATAGTTAGTTTGGTACAATCACTATATTTCGAATACTATACCCTCATATAATTGGTAGATCATATAGGTTATCATCTCCTTATCACACACACCAATAGTTAACTTGATTTCTTCTCCTTACATCTATAACTAAATCCAAAATGAATAACATGACGGTCAAATGTTCCATATCATAGGGGTATTATCATAAGATATAATAATCAACCTTAAAACCATGTAATCTTTTACATCATCACATCAATCCATATTTATTTCAGTTCAACGTATTTAAATATCAATTTAAAATTCATTACATAAATTTTGGTTTTCTTATAAATCTCAACCAAGTCCCTTCACATAACTAAAATATTAATCTATAAATTATTGTAAAAAATGTATATAATCAACCAAATCATTTTCACTATGAATGTCTATCTAGGTGTTTAGTATTAGTCTTACTATTATGCATTAGAGTGATGATCATGTAAATTCTCAACCAAAACATTTCATATAGATTACCCATAGGTTCATCGGTTCCAAAATCACATCATCTTCTATGTATCTAAATAAAGGTGTAATGCTATAGAAATAACATAATATTTTGTTTATTTTTTTTATTATTTTCTTTTATTCATAGTCTTATATTTCTGTGTTTTAAAAATGTTCATTCTCTATATGGTCCAAAATAAGTAGACCATTATTAGATATCAATTGTGGTGGAAGAAACCAAAAATATATTTATATTACATCTTATGAATTTTTTAAATATTTAATATCACAATAATCACACCATGCATAGAAACCTTTTTATTTAGTGACATTGTGGAATTGTTATATATAAAACATGTTTTAAAAACATGTGAACGTTTCTCTATAATAGAACTCTTCTATATCCCCTTAAGTCTTCTCATAAATTATAATTTTATTTATTACATATGGAATGTTATAATAAAAACGGTTGTGATAAAATTCTTAATAGTTGAAAATTTATCAATATGTAATCAATGATTATACCATAATCATATGAGAAAAAAAGATCATGGAGAAATGTTTTTTGAAATGAAGATGTAAAATAAGATTTTTATATAAATAGTGAAAAAAACACATAATCTCAAAAGAAAAATAATGTAATAAGTAAATATATTGTAATATAATCATGGAAAGATGGAATAAATAAATGATATCATGAGATCATAGAATCATAATTTAATGGAAACAACATAAAATATAGCACCATATGCATAAGTCAAAGCTCACTCTCATGTCTATCATAGTGGATAGAGTCCCATGGTGGATTAGGTTCACTATACATTACCATAAAAATAGTTTAAAATTTACAATGGTATATTAGGTTCATTCTTAAATCATATATAAAATATTGACAATGTCCCCTATGTATTCAGTTTAGTCCCCATTCCCATAATCACAATGAACAGAGTCCCTTGTTGAATAATATTAGCTCTGTAATCTGTTACATAACATATCATAATAAATAAGGCTTTCCTATTCAATGGATGGATAAATAATTCATGTTCCACACATCACAAAAAAATAAATAATACATATACTCACCATATTATGAAAAATACAATAAAAAAATCATAAACCTGGTCAAAACCTTGAGAAAGAATTGGGTATTGTAATTCCGATTCAATTCATAAATGAAGGATAAATCATAATGACTGCAAATAGATAATGGAAAAATATTATGTCATGGTTAATCGATGAAAACTAAACATATATCATTAACATTGAGTTCCAATATAGAGAATTTAATGAGAAAGATCATCGATAATAAAGAATAATATAATATAGATTAAGAGATGCTTTATTTGTAAAGGATATTTTTAAATAATTAATTTATTTATTGAAAATATATCATACCCTAATAACCTATATTCATTTGTAACCTTACAACATTAGAATAAGATACAAGTGATCACAACCTTATAGAACGAATAGTTTAATTTATTTTGGTAAATTATATACATTCCTTAAATGTAAATACTTTTGAAAGATGAATTATAAAATAGTGAAGGTAAAATGTTCCACATCCTTAAACTCATCCAATTATTACTTATTCACATTGAAGGTAATGAAAAAAAAATTAGGTTGAGATCAATTGATCTGTAAAATTTACGTATAGAAGATAATATTAAAGAACAAATAAAGTATAAAAAATATGGAAAAAATCAAATTTAAAGGTAAATATTTTAATAGATATTCCATTTAATCATTAATAAGGAAAAAATTATTAGATAATGTGTAATATATACATAAAACAAAATAAATAAAAAAATTATATTTAATCAATAAACCTAAAATAATATCCATTTAGAGATAATTTAAATGAGGAAGTTGAAAAGACCCAGTAATTTCAAGGAAAATTTTCTCTTAATTTTCTTTGGAATTCTACAAGTATTCAAATTTTGACGGCGCCTGATTTTGAGGCCCGGTATGCCTGGAATCATTTTCTGAAGTTTAGCTCGGGTACGTTCAGTGAACAAACGCGCGGGTTTTCTTAACATTTGATCCGGCACTCGAAATTGAAATCTGAGGGCACCGATGAAACCGTAGCGCAGGTAATTGCTTAAGAACACTTTTTTTGGGGTTGCATTTCCTTGGGAGGAGATGATAAAAATTGTGGAAAGTAAAAATAAAATTGAGCTACAATTTTATTTCATTTTCAGTGGTTATATCCTTTGAGTGGAAGTTGGGGAAATACCCGTGAGGGGTTAAGAGTGTGGTGGGGCCCACACGAACTCCACCCCTTCAAATTCTCTAACCCCTATAACTCTTTCCCTTTAAACTCCCCCTTTAAACTTGTTAACTCCCTTTAATTAAGTAACTCTTGCACTTCCTTATTCAATTTGTCAAATTACCTCTTAATTTATTAAACAACTCATGGTTTAATTAATTAAGTGAATTGGATTTGAATTTTGTAAATTTGAATGCATGGCATGGGTTAATATAATAAGGTGGAGCCCTATTTTTTTGGGTTGGTTTTTTTTTGTTAAGAGAAAGGGAAGAGAGCTCTTGAGTTTTGAAGAACTTCTTCCTCCGAAGAATAACACTTCACCTCCTTTGTTAAAGAACGCGAAGTCACCGATGACATGCCTTCTCTTCCACTTCCTCTGTGTCAAGGGAGGAGAAACCACCACGGGGAACATCGCCATCGACGACGACTCAGCCTCTGACGTCAACGGAATTGGCACCGATCTTCCGCGATGTCCGATCATCACGACACTTTCCTCTTTCCGCGGCTCGACGACATGCAACATCTTTGAATGTAGGGGAATTATATTTGATTTTCACTTTAACTTTTGAGAAAAGGACGACGAGCACGGATCAATCTCTTCCTGGTTGATCCGCGAATCGCTCGTTCATGTGGGTGGGATGCGGGGTCAATAATCAGGTTGGATTGAGTTTGATATTCATTGAGAACCACTAAGGCGGAGGGAATGGGATCACGAACAAAGCTCGGACCATCCGTAGATTGTTGTTGATGCGTGGATTGACCGCGATGATGGAACGGGGCCGCAAAGTCAACTTGAAGCCTCTGTAGTGATGGTCGGGTCCTGAGAGGACCGTTGGCGAATACGGTAAGCAAAACGGACCACCGGAGCGCATCCGGTGGTCCGCGGAAGAGCATGCCGATACGCCGGAGGCGGCGGCCTGCATCAGCTGGCCGCAAGGAGGTCGCGGCGCCCGACACACCTCCAAGAAGGTCTGCCGCGGCTAAATACGGGGTGGCAGGCGACGGTCCCACTACCGTGCGAGAGAAAGGGAGACGCGGCGGCCAACGCCGCTTCGCTGGCAGGGAGCGGCCCCTATGTGGGGGATGCAGCTTCAATCAGGGGGGCACGCGCCTCCCCCCCTTTCCGCTTCACTTGGCACCGGCCAAGCCGGCCACGCGGGCGCCGCGCTGGAGCCAAGCCGGGCCGGGCCGCACCCAGGCTGGGCCGGGCCGCACTGTGCCGGCCGGGCCGCGCCACACCATATGGGCCGGGCCATGCCCAAGCGGGCCGGACCTAGTTCCGGCCGACCCAGGGGGTCTCGGGCCGGGTCGGACCGGGCCCGAACCTCCTATTTTCGGATCTCGTTCAGTCTTTCGCCGATATAATGGACTACAGACCTCCGATCGATGCACTGTTAGTTGAGATGCGGTCCTTGTATCGAGAAGGTCATTTTGTTCTATTACACTTACGGTTTTGGAGAACTTTGGGTATGGCCGGGATGGTTCGATCACGAAACCAGTCGGGCCCTCAGAGCAGAAACGCTTATATCTCGAGCTCCAGACATCCAGTTGACGTGCAGTCGACATTGTTGGATTTCTCTTGATGAGATGGAACTTTTTGCATACTTCGCCTGAGTTTTGGATGTAGTTGGATAGTGGCCGTATTGGATTGTACCCGAAATCCAACCGGGCCCCTGGAGAGGAAAAGCTGATAAACTTCAGACGAGACGTACTTTTGACGAACCGTCAGCGGCGTTGGTGATCTCATTGAGAAACTGTCCCTATGAGTAAACCCTATGAGATTTAAAGGTACAGTTGAGATAAGACTGGGTTGGTTCGCACACGAAACCAATTGGGCCACTAGGACGAAATGACTACTAACTCAGAGACCGTGCATCTGATTGACTCGTTGTCTATTGCATTGAGACCCCTATGACGAGGTGGTCCTTTGAGATACTTCTTCGTGGGACTTTGTGATACTTGGAGTATCGACCAGTAGCTCATGGAGCGGACCCTCCCGGAGACGAGCGTACGGAGTACATAGACCGTGTAGCCGGCTGAGACCTGACGACTGCTTGACCGACTCGACTTGGAGTGAGTCAACTAGCCCACTGTAGGGAGAACTACTTTGTTAGGGTGCAGACCCTGGGCGGACAGAGCACTACTGAGTTTGGGTGCAGACCCGTAGTACTTGTCTGGAGAGTACCTCTGTAGGCTATTAGGGGAAATGCACTACTGTGTTTGGGTGGCATACCCTCACGGGAAGAACTACTGTTCTTGGGTGGCTGACCTGCGGTACTCGATAGGAGGAGTACCTCAGGAGTCTTAGGTTAGTGAGCAGTACCTCGGAGTCATGAAAGGATCACTGTACTCTCTAGAGACGGAGCTCATCAGTATTTATGGTTTCGATAATGAAAATCCTGGTTTGAGCTGAGTCTATGACCTTTATGTTTACCTCATGATTGAGATGGGTCACTTGATAACATAGGTATATGTATGAGAATATATCTAAGTATAGGTTATCCGTTGATTTCATAAACTTTTTGTTTCCTCATGATTGAGATGGGTTACTTGATAACATAGGTATAAGTATGGGCTTATACTTAAGTAAGGCTTATCTGTTGAGATTATGATTTGTGGTTATCCTAGTTGGATTTAGAGAAAACATGAGGGTCTCGGGGTCCCTACTGAGTATCGTATACTCAACCCTACACGTTCTATGCCCACACCACATTGTGTTGGTTGCAGATGACAGAAAGCGCAGACAGAGGCCGAGTGTTCGAGGACTGGATGGTACCTGGAGGTGGACCTCATGACGAGTCAGTATCTGGAGGTGGACTTCACGACGAGACGTTACTTGGAGGAGGTTGGCGAGCGAGAGCATTGTGGAGGAAATCTGTACCTACGCTTCAGGTAGGATCCGTGGTGGATGATCCAGGAGCTGCGCTATCGGTACCTACCGTTCAGGTAGGATCCGAGGTGGATGACCCAGGAGCTGCTTCTTTTAATCTAGCTGTTTGTCTTTTCTATTGTACTTCCTTCAGTTGTAGCTACACTTTTCAGATGGGTTTGTATTTTGGCCCACTTACTTTTCAGAACATCCTTTTTGTACTCAGTGTTTTACTTCTGCATGTACTCCATGGTATTTTCTTTACCTTAATAAAGGAAATGCCTCCTTAGTGTATTGGGATTTACACCTTTGGTGCTAGTCGCCAGCCCCTGGCCTATGGAAGGCGGGCTTGGGGTAGTCACGGAACGGGACCTGAGGACGAGTCGTGGAAAATTGGTATCAGAAGAATCAGTTCTACCAAAGAACATAAGATTCTAATAGTTTTATTCTGTAAAGCAATAGTGTTAAGGGTACCAAGTGTGGTTTTCAGTTCAGGGAGTCCAGTGTTGGTGCGGGCGGTTGACGTATCCATAAACCAGGACCCTGACAACTGATTTCCGAGTTTGTGCAATTAAACATGGATTGCGTGTGTGTTTTCAAAGTTTTCCCTTAAAATAGCTCAAACCAGGACAGCTCACCAGGTATAAATCGTTTTACCGTGTCATGTCTATTTCTATCAGGATGCCTCCCCGTGGACGACCAGCTAGAGCCCCGAGAGTTGTACGTACTGACAACCCGCCGAGCGACGTGGCCTCAGTACAGGGCCCTATCCCAGTCGAGGCACCAGCGGAGGCACCAACTGTACTACTACCTATTGGGCCACCGATGCCACCAACCCCAGTAGTAGAGGGTGCACATCGCTTGAGCGCACTGCATGAGTTCCAGCTCCATAGGCCACCCAGGTTCAGGGGAGTGATGGACCCGCAGGCAGCTGAGGATTGGCTGGAGGAAGTGGTGAGAGTCTTCAGGCTAGTGGGGACACCAGTAGACCTCATGGTGATCCTTACTGCCATCCTTCTTCAGGCAGTAGAAGGAAGTTGGTGGAGCCTAATGCTCCAGATGCATGACGAGGTGACATTTCTGTAGGCCGACTTTGAGAGCATGTTCCTGGCAGAGATTGTACCAGCCACCCTTCGAGAGGTGTGTATACAAGAGCAGCTGCATCTACAGTGGGGTAGCATGATGGTGGCGTAGTACTCAGCGAGGTTCACAGAACTCTCGCGCTACTCCAAAGATATGGTACGAGACACGTTCCTCAGGGCCCGAACCTTCGAGCAGGGGCTCATGCGAGATATTAGAGCTTCTGTTGTTTCTCACAGCATCCCAACACATACTAGGGTGTGGGAGAGATCCATCTTGGTGGAGAGTTTCATTGCTGAGCAGTCTCCAGTAGTAGGACCCAAAACTAGCCGGCATGCGGTAGAGTCTTCTGTAGCAGGCAGTAGACAGATGATGCAGAGGCCTAAGAGGACCAGACCTACAGGTGTTCGACTGCATGACACAAGGTCGGTAGTGCGAGGCACCAAGGGGAATGACAGAGGAAGAATTTCCATGCAGTGTTACTCCTGCGGCGGGATTGGTCACATGGCACATGATTGTCCGACCTGCCATGCAGAGGACCAGCAGTAAAATAAAGAACCTTCAAGGTAGAGGCAGAGGTTTGATCGAGGCGGACCTCTAGGAGCAGAAGGCTGAGGGAGGGGAGCTGGTCGTGCAACTGGAGGTGGACGACACTTTGACGTGTTTCCACCAATACCACCAGGGGGTCTACCCCGACCGTAGGGAACAGGTGGACATAGGAGAGATAATCTTGAGGCAGCAGAAGAATACAACTATGGAGCTCCAGAATCAAGTGGACAAGAGCAGAACTAGTGGTTTCCTTTTTTTCTTTGTACTTCTAGTTCCATGTTGTTGTTACATTTGTGTCTTTGTACTACGAGCTGCAATAATAAAAAGACACTTACCTTTGTGACATTTTCTTCCTTCCTTTTTGTGTACTAAGAGGATCCAGTTTAAACTGTTGACTTGACCCTCACTTTTGAGATTCCTACTGGAGGAGACCCAGTTACCTCACACTGATGCCAACAGTGTGACGCGACCCTTATAGGCGAGAGTAAAGGTTGGATCTCTTGGTAGTAACGTCGAGGCCTTACGACGTCGTCCATGGCATGGATACATCATTCATGTCCGGATTGACTGTATTAGGTAAAGAACATGGTTAATCCAAAGGATGAGACCAAATTTCTCTTATCAGCAAAGAAGAAATCATAGCAGCTCTTGTGGGGCCAGAGATGGTCCAGGCCATGACAAAGAAGTTCCAGGTCATACAAGAGCGGATGAGGACAGCTCAGAGCCAACAGAAGCCTTGTGCTGACAAGAGGCAGAGACCACTGGAATTTGAGGATGGCGACCACTTTTTCTTACGTGTCTCACCTCAAAGAGGTCTATAGAGATGTGGCTGAGGCGGCAAGCAATCTCCGAGGTTCATCGGACCTTTTCAGGTCCTCATCAGGGTAGGTGTGGTGACATACCATTTGACCCATCCACCTCAGTTGCACCAGATGCATGACGACTTCCACGTATCTCAACTAGGGAGATACGTTCGTGACCCGATTCATATCATCGACCATGGGGAGCTGGACATTGGCGATGGGGTGACTTTTTCGGGGTTCTAGTAGAGGTTGAGGATCGACATGAGCGGGTCCTACGAGTACGGTCAATTCCTCTTGTGCACTTTCGTTGTCAGCACGGGAACCTCCAGTTGAGCACATGGGAGCGGAAGGCTCAGATGCGTGCTCAGTACCACTTTTGTTTCCCTAGGTTGTGTTAAAGCATTACAGGGACGTAAATCCCTTAGGTGTGAGTAATGTAAAGAGCCGGAAATTTCAAAGAAATTTTATTCTTAATTTTCTTTGGAATTTTACACGAACACAGTTTCTGACTGCGCTTGATTCTGGGGCCCGGTGTGCCCAGAATCATTTTCCAAAGTTTAGCTTGGGTACGTTCAGTGAACGAACGAGCGGGTTTTCTTAACTTTTGATTTGTTGGTCAGAATTGAAATCTAAGGGCACCAATGAAACCACACCACCGGTAATTGCTTAAGAAAACTTTTTCTGGGGTTGCGTTTCCTCGGTAGGAGATGTTAAAAATTGTGGAATGTAAAAATAAAATTGAGCTGCAATTTTATTTCTTTTTTAGTGGTTATATCCTTTGAGTGGAAGTTGGGGAACTACCAATGAGAGGTTAAGAGGGTGGTGGGGCCCACACGAACTCCACCCCTTCAAATTCTCTAACCCCCCATAACTCTTCCCCTTTAAACTCCGCCTTTAAACTTGTTAACTCCCTATAATTAAGTAACTCTTCCACTTCCTTATTTAATATTCCAACCTACCTCTTAATTAATTAAACAACTCATGGTTTAATTAATTAATTGAATTGGATTTGAATTTTGTAAATTTTAATGCATGGCATGGGTAAATAAAATAAGGTGGAGCCTAGTTTATTTTTGGGTTGGTTTTGTTGTGTTAAGAGAAAGGGAAGAGAGCTCTTGAGTTTTGAAGAACATCTTCCTCTGAAGAAGAATGATTCGTCTCCTTTGTTATAGAACGTGAAGTCACCGATGACGTTCCGTCTCTTCTTCTTCCTCCACGTCATGGGAGGAGACACCACCTTGGGGAACGTCGCCATCGACGACGACTCACCCTCCGATGTCAACGGAATTGACACCGATCATCCGCGACATCTGATCATCATGACGCTTGCCTCTTTCCCCAGCTCGATGATGTGCAACGTCTTTGCAAGTAGGGGAATTATATTTTATTTTCTCTTTAAATTTTGAGAAAAGGATGACGAGTGCGGATCAATCTCTACCTGGTTGATCTGCGGATCGCTCGTTCATGCAAGTTGGTTGCGGGGTGAATTATCGGGTTGGTTTGAGTCTGATATTCATTGAAAACCTGTCATACAGAGGGCATGGGCTAACGAACAGAGCCCGAACCCTCCACAGATTGTTGTTGATGCGCGGATTAACGACGATGATGAAATGTGGTTACATAGTCAACATGAAGCCTCTGTAGTGAAGGTCTGGTCCTGGGAGGATCGTTGGCAAAGATCAAAAGAAAAACGGACCACCAGAGCTCATCCAGTGGTCCGCGGAAGAGCCTATCGGCGCGCCACGCCAGAGCGGAGGAATCGGCAGCCAGAGCCGGCAGCTGGCACCAGCCAGCTGCCAGGAGGCGGCGACGCCCGGCGCGCCGCCAGGAAGGTCCACCGCGGCTGAAGCCACGGTGGCAGGCGGCGGTCCCACGGCCGTGCGGGACCGATGGAGACGCGGCGGCCAGTTCCGCATCGCTGGCAAGGAGCGCCCCCCACATAGGGGCCTCGGCTTCAATCAGGGGGGCGCGCACCTCCCCCCATGTGTTCTCAGCTCGACACCAGACAAGCTGGCCACGCGGGCACCACGCCAGCACCAGGTCGGGCCGGGCCGCGCCCAGGCCGGGCCGGGCCGTGCCAGCCATACTAGACCCGGACTCTGTTCGGGTTGACCTGGTTTGGGCCGACCCAGGGGGTCTCGGGCCAGGTCAGACCGGCCCCGAACCCCCTATTTCCATACCTCTTTTGGTATTTTGCACATAACATGGGCTACAGATCTCCGATCAATGCACCATCAGTTGTCATGCAATCCTTGGATCCAGACAGCCGTTTTGGTATATTACACTAAGGGTTTCAGAGAACTTTGTGTATGGCCTAGTTGGTTCGATCACGAAACCAACCAGGCCCTCGGAGCGGAAATGCTTATATTTTGAGCTCTGGGCGTATGGTTGACGTTCCGTCAACATTGTTGTATTCCTCTTGATGAGACGGAACTTTTGGAATACTTCGCCTGAGTTCTGGATGCAGTTGGATAGTGTCTGGGTTGGATTGTACCCAAAATCCAACCAGGCCCCAGGAGTAGAAAAGCTAATAACATTCAGACCGGACGTCCGTTTGACGAATAGTCTGCTGCCTTGGTGATCTCATTGAGAAACAGTCCCTATGAGTAAAACCTATGAGAGTTCGGGGTACATTTTAGATACAGGCAGGTTGGTTCGCACATGAAACCAACCGGGCCCTTGGGATGAAAAGACTAATAACTCATAGACTGGGTGTCTGTTTGACGCGTCGTCTGTTGCGTTGATACCCCTATGACGAGGCGGTCCTTTGAGATATTTCTTCGTGGGACTTTGTAATACTTGGAGTATCGACCAGTAGCTTGTGGTGCGGACCCTCCCAGAGAGGAGCGTACGGAGTACAGAGACCGTGTAGTCGGCTGAGACCTGACAACTTCTTGACCGACTCGACTTGGAGTGAGTCAACTAGAGCAGTGGACTGAGCACTACTTTTTTTGGGTGCACACCGATGGCATACGGAGAACTACTGAGTTTGGGTGTAGACCCGCGGTACTCGTCCGGAGAGTACCTCTGCAGGCTATTAGGGGGGATGCACTACTGTGTTTGGGTGGTAGACCCCGGCGGGAAGCACTACTGTGTTTGGGTGGCTGACTCGCGGTTCTCGACAGGAGAAGTACCTCAGTAGTCATAGGTTAGTGAGCAGTACCTCGGAGACGTTACAGGATCACTGCACTCTCCAGAGACGGAGCTCTTCAGTAGTTACTGATTCGATAATGAAAATCCTGGTTTGAGCTAAGTCTATGACCTTTGTGTTTACCTCATGATTGAGATGGGTCACTTGATAACTTAGGTATAAGTATGGGAAAATATCTAAGTAGATGTTTTCTGTTTATTTCATAACCTTTATGTTTCATCATGATTGAGATGGGTTACTTGATATCCTAGGTACAAGTATGAGATTATACTGAAGTAAGGGTTATATTTTGAGATTCTTCTTTGTGGTTATCCTTCCAGGATTTTGAGAGACCTTGAGGGTCTCAGGGTCCCTAAAAAGTATCGTATACTCACCCCTTCACGGGCTATGCCCACACCTCGTTGTGTTGGTTGCAGACGACAGACAACGCTAACAGAGGCCGAGTGTTCGAGGACTGGATGGTACCTGGAGGTGGACCTCACGACGAGTCAGTATCCAGAGGTGGAATTCACGAAGAGACGTTACTCGGAGCAGGTTGGCAGGTGAGAGCGTTGTGGAGGCTATATGTACATACCCTTCAGGTAGGATCCATAGTGGACGATCCAGGAGCTGTGCTATCTATACATACCCTTTAGGTAGGATCCGAGGTGGATGACCCAGGAGCTGCTTCTTTTCTTCCAGCTGTTTGTCTTTTCTGTTGTACATCCTTCAGTTGTAGCTGCACTTTTCAGATGGGTTTTGTATTCTGGCCCACTTACTTTTCAGCACTTCTTTTTTGTACTTAGTGTTTCACTTCCGCTTGTAATATGTGGTGTTTTCTTTACCTTTATAAAGGCAATGCCTTCCCAGTTTATCGGAATTTACCCCTTTGGTGCTAGTCACCAGCCCCTGGCCTATGGATGGGGGGCGTGGGGTAGTTACTACACGGGCCCCGAGGACGGGTCGTGAGAGAAGTATAATGTAAAATAATTATGTTTGAATTCTAATTGAACAAAATTATTAATTATTTGAATTCATGATCTCATACATCATGATTTATATATCATCATTACATTTCTAAACAATCATTAAAAATGACAGTTATGTGCACAAAAAAACCTATTCAAATAAGTATTGAAAATAGATTCCTCACATTAGACTACCAATGATTTGAGGGACTACCTATAACCGGGCCACACCCGTAATATTCAGTCAAAAATAATCATTTTGTATTAAATGATTGATTTAATTCATTAATTATATTCATAACTAATAAATTTATATGTTGAATAATTAATATATTATATTAATATTTCCCAATTAAATCAATCAACTTCCAAAGTAAAATAAATCATGTAGAAATGAAATAAAATTTAAAAAATAATAATATCCATGATAAATAATGTAGTTATTAATGGTAAATTAATGTCTAATGATCACAATAAGGTGAATATTTCAAGGGGGGCATTTATTTTTATAGAATGTAACCCTTTAAAATAAAATCTATATATTCTATGGTCAAATTGATTATAAACCAAAATGATATAGAATAATTATGGTTTCATTAAATCAAATCTTTGGTGGTTTATAAAAAATATATATAGTTTTTTTCAATGATTTATAGAAATACCATAATAAAATTTCAAAACATTTTTCAGTAAAATAAAATATATTATCATTAAAAAAAATTTAAATTAAAAATGTATACAATTTTCAAAAAAAAAACATTTTATTGGAAAATAACACTATAAAAATGTAATTTATGTTTTAGAAAAATTATTATTCATGATGTATGGAAATTTCTCTCATCCAATGTTCGTTAAAGTGAATCATTCTATAAAAATTTTATAAAAAAAATATAATGTAATTTATTTGGAAAAAATGTAAATTCCATTTATTTATTATAAATACCATCATGGGTAAAAATTACTTAAAATAATCGTAGTAAAAAAGTTTTTAATTTTTTATAAAAAATTGGTATTTGTAAGAAAATGATTTTTCACCAAAAAGTTAAATGAAGTCGAATTTCATTAAAATTATTTTATCAAATATTTTATATTTCAATGTGAGATATATTTTACTATTAAATAAAAAAATCATTAATTCGTATAAAAGAATAAAATTTAAAGGGTTTATTGGTTATTTTTCAAATAATTTCTTTTAACGGAAATTCAATAATAAACAATCTCGAATAAATTTTGATTATTATGATAACCCTTAAAAAGATCATAACATATTGAATTAATTATTAATAAAATAAGATATTATGTGGTAAAATTTAAATATACATAAAAAAATGGAAATAAAAATAAAACAATCAAATTTCATTACAGACATATTAAAGAAATTTCAAATATATTGATGAAGTACTATATCCCAATGAAAAGAGTTAGGAAATTATATAGCCCATAGTAATTATAAAGAAAAATAATATTGGAATAAATATTTTAAATTGAAACATAAAATAAAAAGAATTATTAATTATTATTGATATTTAATTTAAATTTTTATTTAAAAACATTATATAATAGAACTTAGTTTTATAACATTACTATATGCCACAATGAAAGGAATTTAAGATGAAATTAATTACCTCAAGTTATAATTCCTTCACATGTGTCCAAAAAAACAATATAATATAATTTTATTTATTATCAATTACTTTATTATATATAATAATTTATATCATACAATATATTATTTACTTATAGTCATTTATAAACCATTTAAAAAAATTATTTGATAAATTCAATATTTTACATTATAATTGCATTGTCTTTCTTATATGTTTTGGTTTAGAAACATTGGTACAATTAATTTCATCATGGTACCATATGCTGTATAATTTTTAACATGAAATTAAAATCCAATAATATATATATATATATATGTATTTATAGTAGTATATAAATGTTAGAGATTGAAAATAAATTACACCATTCGTGGAGAGGATAAGTCGTACGTACACATGAATGAAAACTCTACTTTAATAATGGATGAATAAGAAATAAAATAAATAGTAAATAATATTTATAAAATCATTGTGATGTTTTATATTGAATTAATATTTGTAAAATGCTTCATTAATAAAATTAATGTAAAAAAATACGAAAACAGTTTCACATAGCTACGTGGAGGCAGTTTTCCACATTTACACGTGTGTGATGTTATTATCTTTTAATGGATTTTAGGGTATGAAGTAAGATGTGATATTATAGTAATATAATTATGTTTATGTCATAAATATCAAATATATTAATTAAATTATTCCATAATACCTTTTAGGTGATGTGTAAAAAATCACATCGCTTCTTGATGCATTAGTCGGTTTTACACATGGGAGACGTTGTCATATCCCCACATAAAAGGAAATGGAAGAAGGTACATATGATGTTATGAAAAAAATATTAATTATGTCCAATATATAATATAAATATATTAAATCCCAATGTATATCTATCCATGATCGGTGGTGGTGTAAATGTACTATATATGTTCACGAGGTGGTAGTTTTCCATTTACATGACACGACACTAATTTTGTTATAAATAATTAAAAATTATTTTTATATTATAAATTTAAACTTTTATTTTTTTATAATAATAATTTAAATGAAAATTAAAAATTATAAATCAATTTTAAATAAATAAACAAAAATTTTCAATGCAAATTTTGTTTTCAAGGAATAATAAAAAATTTGGTTTCTAAACATTGTGTGCATTATTATTATTTCATATTGATTTAAAATTTATGTGATGTTATTATAATTGTAAATATATATTAAAATTTAAAAATAATTAATTTATTTTATTAGGATGAAATATATAATACCTGAAAAAGACTAATAATATAAATATTAATTATATATCAAATACCCTTTTTCAAATCCCATAAATAATTCATTTATATTATAAAATTTTATTGCCCAACTCCATTGATATTGAATCATTTATTATAATTTTATATATACATTATGTCATATTTTATTAATTATTTAATAATAATTTTATACAATCCATGTATATATATATACAAAATATTTTAATATCATTTTTTCATATTGTTGAGAGTTTTACTTTTTAATAGTAAACGACTTTATTTTTTATATTAGATGTATATGAAAAAACTATATCTGTAATGACCAAATTTTCAACAATAATATTCCCAAATAATATTTTTAATGTGATTATAATTACGATGACCATACTTGAAAAAACTGTTTTTCATTCCAATATATAGTCTCACTAAACCCATTCCATTCACATTTCTCATATCGATAGTTTTAATTTTAAATATTATAATATTCTTGTCTTTTCATGTTTTTCATCCACATTATAGGTTTCAATTGGAAATTGGTGATCGTAAAAGGTGGTAATGATAATTTAGATATCTTAATATTAAATAATTTTTTTCTGTTTCCCAAAATTTATTTGGGTGGTTTAAATTTGATTACTAGTCATTGGAAATTAATTATCAATTATCGATGAAATTTATATTTATATTAATTTAGGATTATTTATTATGTAAATTAATAAATTATAAAGGTTTAATTCATATCTTTTATAAAGAATTTACAAATAAATTTAAAATTAATATATATATAGAATTTTTTTTGAATTATAAAAATAGGGATTATAGAAATAATATTCTTTATAAATGCTTGATAAGTTACATTAAGACATTTAGATGATTTTCATATAATTTCTAAAAGGTATTTTTTATGTTTAAATAATTTTTTAGGAAGGTACTTTTGTTTAGGATTTAAAGAAAACCTATCTTGGGTTGTGTCTGAAATGGTTTTAGTTATCACTTTTTCAAAATAAAAATGAAATGACTTTGTCAAAAAGTTTGAATGATTAAGGCTCATAAAAGAAATTTAAAAAAAATAAATGTGGAACAAAAATTTATAAAATATACAGCAATAAATTATTTTTTATCCACTTGAAAAATTAAAGGATTTTTATGATTCAATAATAATTTTTAAATAATTTTTATTCATTAAATACTTTTGAATGAAATTTTAAGAACTATTCAAAACAACCTGACTTTAAAAAAATCAAGGAGACATAAAAATTAAAATTAAAAAAAATAATAATAACACATTCAACATAATTATATATATAATTCATGGAAATTCATAACTCATCCTAATCATATTAAATTTTTTTGGATTTTTTAATAATTTCTCCATATCATGCACATTCTCTGTGTTACCATTGTGAAAATATATTTGGTAATTATTACATTAATAAAAATTATGGATAAATTAATATTATCAATATTTTTTATTCATTTAAAATTATCATCTACACTAATTAAAATAAAAGTTTTATATTTTTCAATATCATGACGATATAATAAGATGGAGAGACTGATATTATTTAACTATTCATAACTACAAATAATTTAAAGGTTTCAATTAATAGAATATGAAATGAAAATTCAATATTTTCATATATATGAATGTTTTTTAAATTTATCTCAAAAAATAAAATAAAATAAATTTTTTGATAGATTTTGATACATTATCCCATAGTTATAAGCCATTTTAATCCTTTTACCCTTTAACTTGATGATAGAATTTCATCGAGGTTGTTATATATTATTCCAAAAAATTAAGTTAACCATATTAAAAAAATATAAAACTCTTTATTTCTAACATGGTATTTATTTTAAAAAAATTAGATTTTTTGATGTGGTATAAATATAATTTAATATATGTTAACAATATAAAATGAAAACCCTTTTTATGAAATATAAATTTTAACTATAAAAATGATTTTATTCCAAAAATAATAATAGTAATCATTAATATGGTTTTTATTTGATTATTTTTAAAAAACAAAAACTTATTTGACATAAAAAATTAGAAATCCAATAGGAACATTGAAATTAATTTTATTTAATAGGAAGAATTGATTGTTTTTTCAAAATGTTTAATTTTTATAATTCATCCCAAAATTAATCTTGTTAGAAATACTTAATGTCTTAATGATTACATTGATATAGTTATATATATATTTCTGTCACTTTTATAAAATAAAATTTCAATTTTTTCTTAATTAATCCTAATACCGCCCCACAAAATATAATAAAACTAATCTTGATGAAATTGTCAATTTGAGGAAGAAAATGAATTTATAATCATTACATTTAAAATAAAAATTATTTTATTAATTGTAATTAATATTTTTAAATATGTGTTCTCTAAAATTAAAAAATATCTTCTACTTATAACGGTTAACTCAATATATAAGGATAAAAAAATTTGAATATAAATCAGTTTTCTGAGAAATATTTCTTTTTATCAAATACGATGTTATTTAAAATTGTGTACATATTTCCTAGGTGTTAATTAGTACAATTATATTAATGAAAAAAATATATAAATGTGTCTCATAGTGTGGTTACACATATTCAAACCACCCAATCCAATAGTTTGGTTATACTAATCGTATTTAAATAATAATATTTCTATCATATATCACAGTTCATTTTTTTGATCATAATTTTGTGTGGTAAATGCAGGATGACATAATATTTAGTAAAAATAATATAAATTAATATTTTGGGGATTAAATTTTTACCAAATTAAATAAATTTAAAACTCACGATATTATATTGAATCTCTGAAAATGAATATATCATAAAAAATAATAATTTTTTTATTATAAATATTAATTTCTAGTCGAAGACTACTGAACATATTATTTCATAAATGAATGTACCTCTATAATACTCATTCTTTTGAGTGAGTTACTAAAATTAGACTATTACATTTTAGTGTTACATTTCATTTAAACTCAATAGGTTTGTTAAATTATTCGTCTATAATGAAAGATATTTTATAAAAATATTCATTCTTTACTTCATTCCCCTTTATAAATAGAATATCAAAATTTTTACCCTATCAATATACACTTTTATCTCAAATATTATTATAATAAATTATTATTCAAGTGAAAATTTTCATTCTCTAAGTGATAGAATTAATTTTCTTTATATTATAGAATCTAAATAATGGATGACACATTATGTCTACTATTTTTATATCCCATAAAAAAGTCAAAAAATGGAAAATATAATATATTATAATATACAATTTAAATAAATCATAAATTAGTATAAAGAAGAATCATAACATAACACAATATGTTTTACATGCATCATTATATAAATAGGTAACCAAAATACACCTAAAAATTTAAATTTTCTAACCCAAAATTGTATCCTAGAAATTAGAATTATTTCATCACATATTCATCCATGATTAACATAAAAATTATATATAAATAAAATCAATCACTCATAATTCCCCATATCCAAAATATGTATACCCTAATCATATAATCATCATCATTTTATAATATTTTCCATAAATAACTAGTATCATCATAATGTTATAACAAAATATATATGATTCCAAAACATAATCCATCATTTATTCCAAAAATAAAATTTCATGTTTATTAAAAAAAATTCAATGTACCATTTATATATTATGTTACCAATAAATTTAAATTATTAAATAATAAAATTACACACTTGTTTACAAAATAAAATTTTAATCTATGGTTGAGTACACAATAAAACATTTGTTCTTAAAATGTATTAACATGTTATCCCAATGAAACATAATTTTAATAATGCTAAATTAATTATTAAACCTAAATATTTTCAATATCATTCGATATAATTCCATAAAATTTAAAACAATTATTCCTCAAAAATAAATTCAATTAAAAAAATTAATAAACCCAAGGGTTTTATTCCTATAAATATCATCCAAAATATCATTTATAATAACAAACTCATGAATTATAAAACCTCGAAATGGGTAACTATTCCATAAACATATGAAAAAACATATAAATATTAACCCATTATGGTATTGTGATGTCCTAAAATATCCTCATGTAAGTCATCCTAAAATAACAAGTAATCTAAAAAATTCCACTACACCCAATTATAATTAATTTTTCATTAAAATCCAAATAATTACATTTTTTTTGTAAAAATTATTAACATTTAATACATTTCAATGATCTTTATACATTTAGGATTAATATAACATAATAAAAAATTAATACATATCAAACACATGAAATAAAACATTTAAAATTCCACTGAATTCTTATTTTTTATGATGAGATTTTTTTCTTTTGTTTACAATAATGTATTATTAATTTTATCTTTGAAACATTCAATATATGTCACCACTGACATTGGTATAATCCATAAAAATATTTAATCATTGTGAAATGAATGGAAAAAATGGGATGAGAAAAATAATTCCCAATAAGGTATGTAAAACAAGTAAACATATTAATCCGTTTTAAATTCTTGAAAAACGAATATAGTTGTTTTAATATTTACAAAATAATTTTTTTGTCTAAAAATAACAATTTACCTACACATGAAGTAATATTCGAAGAAAAATATATCTATAAAACATTTTATAAGCAATCATAAAGGCTAAATAAAAATTAATGAAGTAATTATATTGAAAAAACATTCACCTTTTGATGATAATAAAATTATCTATTAAATAATAATATCTTTTTTTTATCTATCAATATAAAAATATTTTTTTTACACATATTAGCATGAATATATAATATTTTTAAATAAATTTGGGATTAATAAAATAATCAATATATCACATAATAAAATAATAATAATATTACCATATAATTATATACTATCATATAATATATTCACTTCCAAAGAGTAATTAATTTATTCTTAATTCTCATAGGAGGAACTGATAGTGGTTAACTACGTCGCATTACTAAATGCAAGGAAGGGATATAACAGTCATGCCTGTCAAATATGACACATGGTCGCATAAGGAATTGGGTAAAATCCTAATTAAAAATATCATCAACAATTCCCACGAATAATTTATGAAAATATAATATTTTTATAGTATTCACATTTCATAATAAAACCCATAAAATTTTCATTTTATCACGCAAGGAAAACCTGTATTGGTTATCTTACAAAAATAAAATTTAATAAGTGTTTCTTTGGAAAAATTTTGAAACCAAAAATTTATAGGATAATGAGAAAAATATAATCATAAATTTAACATCTATTTTTTAGAGTAATATTTATAATGGTTAATGTGTATAATTTTTTGAATATTAGTTTATGTTATTTTTGTAAAAATAATTTCCATTTTAAAGAAAAAGAAATAGTGATATTTGAAAATTTTAATGATTTATTTTTAAAACCATTATAAATAGTTATGTATGGTAAAAATATTCATTACAATTTTCTGGAGAATATTCTTGAATAATGAGATTCTAATTGGTCATAGGATAAAAATATGTTTTATATGATAATTTTCCACAATTAATTTGTTTAAGTCACTTTCTAGCATTGGTTGTTTTAAACCTAATAGATACTGTAGAATATAAATTTAAAAGGATTGGTAAATAAGTTGTATTTATATATATTATTGATAAATGAATCCCATAACTATATAAATACACCAGATTGTTTTTGGAAAATGGAACAAGTCTTAGAAAATAGAAATTTAGATGAGAAACCCCTTACCTCTAATCTTGAATCACTTCATAGGTTTTATAACACTTCAATTACCAAAGTTTATGTGAATTTTCTAGATGATTCATGAAATTATTCATTTTCATTTGAATATCATTATTAAATTTATTTCATATATTACCATGAATTATTTTATAAGTAAGTATATTAAGTTTACTATAGATGTGTTGAGTATGTATTTTTCTTATCGTAAATATAAAATCAGTTTTCTGAAAATAGAAAAGTGTTAATTATTCAAAGATATCAAATACATTAAATTTTTTAATAATTATAAATTTTATACATCCATGAAACTCTTATAATAATTCATGTATATAATTCCGGAAAACGAGTCATATCAGTTCATGGAGATGGTTGTCTGTACATTTCCATGAACATCATATTAACACTTCTTCTGGGTAAAAATGAAATATGGTGGATAATATTTTAATTTTAAATAATAATAATAAATTCATAAATATATTATATTTTAATTTTATCAATCATTTTAAATATCACTATTAGTCAGTGATTAGACATGAAGCACAATACTTTGTGGAGGTGGTAGTTAAAATGTACGTTAGAGAAAATAGTTTATTGTCTATTTGATAATAAAGGTGATTGGGATGGTTTTTTAAATCATTAGATGAAAATTATATTATTTTTAGATACTAAATTTATAAAAAACGAATGGTTAGGACATAATATAATGATGTAGAAGAATAAAAAATCATAAATGATGTTGTTTAGGAAAAATACATTCACTTTTGAAATCCTCCTTTCGATTGAGCGTAATGCCATTGGAGGAGAGAATTGTTACCATTAAAATGGACTAGGTAAATTGTAATGTATATTTATAGAGGGATTTGTGTTTTTTTTGAAAATTTGTTTTATTTTATTTTGGATGGAATAAAGTGAGTCCCTTTTTATAAGAATAAATAGATAACATTATAAAATGTTTTCATCATTAAGTGTCATTAATGTAATTTAAAATATGTATAGTGGAACACAAATGAACCATGAATGATGTTATTTATTTCTCACTATTAAATTGAGTAATTTTTGGTTATTTTTATTTTATATTGATTTTAATAAAACTTGTAAACAATAAATACTAATTAAAGACATTTTTTATAATATTAACCAATTTTATAATTAAACATAATAAGGAAACAATTCAATTCTAATTAAAAAACACAAGTCATCCCCGATACATCATAGTTATTTTTAAAATTAAATTATCAAAATAAAAGATCAAAGTAAAAATTCTTTTAATGTTGTCAAAATCATTTCAATGATTTTTTTTCTCCTTTCACAAATGAATAATTGGCATTGTGTAATCATTAAATTTAATTATACAATAACAATATATTATGAAAAAATGAATATAAATAATGTTTCCTATATTTAGAGTGGTTTCCATCAATATTCATTCATATATATATTATATCAATATCCATATCCTAACAAGACAATAAGTGAGAGAGAGAGTGACAATTTTTAATCACTCTTAACAAATAATAGTTATAGGATATAATCATAGAAATGTAAAATGAGAAGTCCAAATTTTCAATTTTGTTATGGATGTAGAAATAATGAACACATAAGAGTAAATAAACCAATGTTTTGGGTTGATTTTTAGACCTTATCAAATATTTTAACCATGTATAACCAATTTTACAATTTAACAAGGTGATAATCATTTAGAATTGCTAATATATATTATTAATAATAATTAAGTGATCCATATTAACTAATATGGATCACAATATTCCCCATTTGAAATTAAATTTTCATTATTAAATTTTTATAAGTATTAGATATTATTTTTAATAAATTGTTTCACAATGTAATGAAAACCATTTTTATAAAAATTTTAATATTAGGGATAAAAATGATTTTCTCTAAAATTTAAGTATAATAATAGTTCATAAGGAGGAAATTATATGATGTCAAAAAAAATTAAACTTATGTTAATTTAATACAAATATATAAACGAAGAAAATTTTGAAAATACTTTGATAAAAATAATTGAAATGATGATCTTAAAAAATCATTTTTTACCATTAACCCAAAAATTACAATTTTCTGAAATATCCAAAAAAATATTTTAATGCTATTTTTTAATGAAAATTTATAAAATTATGTCATATTAATAAATTTAATAAAAAATCTTATAGAAGATAATTATAATTTCCTATTAAAAAATGAAATAAAACCCATTTTTGAAGAAAATTTATTTTAGATGAATATAGTGAATTTATAATCATATATTATCTAATAACAACCATTATATGGCAGTAATTTTAATTCAATAAATATATGATTTATAAATTTCAATGATACTTGTCATATATATTGAATACCTTAATAAACATTGATTTAAATATATTTTGAAAATAGAAATATTTTTTAAAAAATGTAGATTTATAAAAATATAATTATTTTTAAAAATTAATATTTTATATCCAATATTTTGTTTTTAAAATTTTATTATGGAAATTGTTCCTACATATATTTTACAATCAAATTAATCATATTCATACCTACCAGTCTTAATGCTATTATATAACTGTCATATTTAATTAACAATATTTCTAATGTATATCTCACTTTTTTTAAGACATGGATTTTATGTTGTAGTCACAGTTGAGAAGAAAATCCATTTAATAGATTATAAACTATAATATCATTTTATTAGATGAATAACTGAAATATGGTGTGTTTTTCACTCTTTAATTCATTTTTTTTCAATTCTAGATATATCAAAATTTAAACTTGATTGAGTGGAAAGCCTTATGTGACACAAAACCTCTATGTAAAAAAATTAAAGGCCCCGATAAATGATGTTACAAACTACAAAATCCCCACACACTATCCAATTGTGTATCCTTGTTATCCCTTACTCGGAAGACATGTATGTATTCTAAAATTACCAACCCATGTTGAAGTGAGTGTGAATTATTTTGAGCTCTTGAAAGCTGATTAATGTCACAAGGGAGTAGTCAGACTGACGAGCATAATATATCCAATTATTTCGGATAATAACTCCCACATATAGTCAATTATTCCACCTCTCAGATGGTACTCCAAGACAAGCCTAATGGAACAATATTTTATGGTTCAGAGGCATAGAGGAACCAAGGACCAATGCTATGGCCTAATAGACTATATGATATTAATAGTATGGCTATTATAGCACCCCTCTATAATAATATCTATATTACATACACCGATACAAAGAGACTTTAATATTATAGTACCATTATAATAACGTGCATAATTTTTAAACTAGGTACTAATACAATATTATGGAATTATTTTACCACTAAAGAGTCCATGAAATTTGTCAATTTTTTAATGAACGATACATCATGGTTTTCTTAATAAACTGATACTTAAATAGTAGTTCACATTCAAAGCCACTATTTATATCTTATATATTTAGTCATGACTCCTAATTTAATGTATTATGACAATTTACCTGTCATGACTAACTTTATGGTGTATGAGATCAATTTTATTATCATAGTGAGTGGTGGATGATAAAAAATGTTTACGAAAGGGTCATCAAATGAAATTTTCTTTGTTATCCTATAAATGGAAGAAGATATCACTGATATAATTACATTAAATGAATTATTTTTGATTATATTGATGAGAACATGTCATATAAAATTTTAAATCAATTAATAAAAAAGTAAAATGTTTATTTAATTTGATAGAAAATTATGTAAATTTTTTTTACAACACATTGAATGTTTTAGATATTATAAGGAATCATGTTATTTAATAGATGATTTTTATGGTTTTAATTCATCATGTTATGATGAAAAATAAAATTCAATTAATATAATATTATTAATGTATATAGAGGTTTAAAATATAAATATCATTCAAGGAAAAGTACATTATTTTTATGTTATCATTGAGTACAACGTCTCATAAATTCATAATATGAAGCATGAAAACTACGTAAAAATTAAATCATCAAGAGTGTGTGAATTATATAATATAATAATTTTATAATATAAAAAAACTATTAGGATTTGGTTGATTAGATAAAAAAGTATGTTACTGGAAAAAATTGGGTGTCTAATAAGATGTTGAATGAAAAACGACAAATTATGATGAATAAATCAAGGTTCATTTGAAAGATTTATTTTTCTGTTCAATGGTTGAACATTTTCTAATAAAATTTTCCACATTGCATAATATATTTACTATTGGATTTTTCATTCAATTTATTCCAAATGATGATAAATTATTTAATAAATATTTTTTATGTCATCCTTGAACAATGTAAAAATAGAAAAGGATGTGAATATAGGGTGACCTGAAGGATTAATTCATAGAGATGATGATGGATGTATTTTCAATTTACAAAAGATTTTATGGGAAAATATTATCTCACAGAGTAGTATTAAAAGCCTAAAACATATTTAATGATGTTCAATTTTCACGAATGAAGAGTAAAAAAAATAATACATTAATGAATGTATGTTTTAACTCTCATTTTTAGTATCTATGTTGAGGATATTATATTTATTGGAAATAAAAATAGTGCTCATAAGAATTATGGGAAACAAATAAAAGAATTTTTTAATATATAATTTTTAAAGAGATTATGTTTATCTTGGGACAATTAACTTATAATGATGAGGAGCACATTTCTCTATACAAAAATATGTATATTCAATAATTTTAAATAATTTTGATATACGGGATACAAAAATTCCTATTAGTCAAATTTTATTCGAATCTAAAATTTTCGATGATGACGATAATGAAAAAGTGAATCATGCTGAGATAATATATATATATATCACATTAATTATGTTTTACTACTTCATGAATAATAATTTTAAATAATATCACATTAAGGTTTCATTATCAAAGAGGACTATATGAGTGTTTTTTAATTACAACAAATAATATTCTATGGTATATCAATGGGAGTTTTGAATTTTAGAAAAAAAAATTAAAAATATTTGTTATATGTCAAAGATATATTTTTTGGAATGAATTGGATTAAAAGTTTTTAGGATTGTAAGTCTATATCCAAAAGAGTATTCTTCTTGAGAAAAAGATGTATGGCTTGTTATATAAAGAATTAATGATTAATTATTTTCTATAGTATAAATGATGTTTAGTTATAAAAAATCATGAAACAAATAATTTAGCTAAATGTGAACCCAATTAAAGGATTATTCGGTGTAGGTGACGTTTTACCAACTTACTAGATTTAATTATCAAACATAAATAAATATTCATGAAACCCACTAAAAAAATCCTGATGTAAGTAAATAATTATTAGGTACTACTTGTAAAAGTAAATGGCTGATAATGGAGTGGTGGAGTTTTATTTTATTCTTAATATAATGTATGTGGATGATTTTTACTAAAATATTCCAAATGGATTTATTTAAATTATTAAGGCTGATGATGGGAGAACATCCTAATGATTTTTGTGTTAGGGTATTATTTCACAAAAACTCTATCATTTATCATTGTATTTTTTCCATGAGAAATATAGAAACATGATTTTTGTAAATAATTTTCACATAAATGAAAAACATTATTTATATATTGGGAGAATATATTTAAGGGATGTGTTCATGGAAATATGTGATTTAAGTGGTATGTGTGTATTTGATGTTTTCAATGTTATAATGGTTTGTTGGTTATCTATGTAGGAATGTTGTTTTTAATTATTTTAGGAATAATATTGTGATAGTGAGTTTTTTTAGAAGTGTAATTTTCTTCTTAAATGTAAATTTCCGTTACAGTAATAGAAAACATTAAATTTATAATTCATTATTAATTTCTCAATCACAATGTTTTATCATGTATGATTAGAATAACTAAATAATTATTAATTAAAATAATTTGTGAATAAATATATATTTTTAGTTGAAATCAAATATAAATAGTTGTATTAGAATTTGAAATGTATTTTTATGAAATGTTACATAATAAAATGTTTTAATATTAACAACATGTTCGATTGCGTGTATGAAATGTAAGAACAATAATATAAATGAAAATAACATCATGAGAAATTATAAAATATTTACCATATTAAATAAAATAAATCTTATATATATATATATATTTATTTAATTGAATTTAATACGATGTTATCTTAAATTACACATGATAATGAGTTTCGTAGATAGCTCATGTTATATAAAAGAATAAGTTTTATCAAACAAAAATATATTAAAAACTTTATTATTATTTAATATGATAGTTATCACATAGCCCTTGGAATAGCATGAATGAATATGATTAACTATAAGTTTAATATAATATTTTAATGTTTATGTATAATGAATTCCTTTGTTACCAATTAAATATAAATAAAAATATGAACCACTTGAATGCAAATTTCTTATTTTCTGAAAAACTTGTTTTTTTATAAAATATTGTAAAATCATTCATGGAGAATGTAAATTAAATTTATTTTTATAAATAAATTTATAATATCTATATGAAAATATAATCATAAATCTTCGAATTATAATACCAAAATTATATTAGGGGTAATTATTTTTTTGTGTTTTTATAATGTTTTATTTTCTAATGAATAGTAAACAAGTACTATGTTTTATTTGAAAACTGTGTTTTCGTACGAATAATTAATAATGTAAAATTATATTTAAAATAAATTTTAATGTAAAAATTGATAAATAATAAATATATTAATAAAAATAATTTCATTAGAATCATTTTAATTCTTATTATTTATAAAATTATATTGTAATCTTTTGAACAAATCACTTTAAAAACTCACTTTCTTAACACTTCTATGGGATTAATTTTCCATAAAATTTTCTATACATGTAGATTGTGTATTGAAAAATGTATTAAATATTTAAAAAAATTATAATTTATAATTTTGAGTAAATTTAGGTAAAATATAATAGAATTTATTAATGAAAAAAGTTATAGTAAATCATAGTGATGATAATAAAAATGATTTTACTTTTTGGTTAAACATAGTAAAAAGTTGGTAAAATGATAAAACACATCTCCAAAACCTATTTTTTGGACATATATAGAGAATTATTATACTATTATATATTATTTTGAGTTATTGTGAGGATATTCCTTGAATGTCACTAATATAATAAGTTAAACAATGAAAAATACAAAAAGGTACACTCATTGCCATTAATATATATAGTGAGTTGGGATATGAAAAAAAACAACATAGTTACAGTTATAGATATTAAATTGAAATATTAATTAGTTTTTGTCTCCAATATATTTTTTATTTAATTTATGGATATAAAATAATTGCTTAAAATACTTAATAAATTCTAACACAGTAATTATTAATCTAATAATTAACAAAAATAAATGTTCATAAAAATATTAAATGTTAAGTATATTAAATGAATTATTTTTTTAAATTAAATTTTAAGATCAATATATCATGATAGATAAATTTTAACATTAATTATTCAAATAAAATCATTATTTTGAAATTTTTAAATTTAAAATAAACAAATATTTTCTAAATTGACATTATTGTTTTTTATAATAAAAGTTATTTTATTAAAAGGATTAAAATTATTTAAAAAACTAATATCCAATTTTAAGTGATATTAAATTGTTAATAAATATAAAATTAGGTCAATTCTTTGACCAATTTATCTTTTATATGATCATATTGACCCTTAAATTGTAAAACCCTTATTATCATGGTTAAGGTTTACATAATGTTTTTTCACATTTCATGGTTTTCCAATAAAAATTAATATTAAACACACATGTTAATTTTATTATAAATATAAGATTCAAAATAAGTGGTTTTAAATTTTATGATAATTATAATTTTTTGTGAGTATTTGTGGATAAATTACATAGGTTAAGAAACTAGTTATCATAGTGAAAACCCAAAATTCTAAATGTTCTGAAACAAGGATTTTAATGGAAAAAATTATAACAATGATTTTATTTTTCTGTTCTGTGGTTTATATATAAAAAGTCAACCCACATATCCAATATTATAAAATTTTAGACCCACATGATGAATGAGATACGTCCCAATTGTTATTATTTTTGAGTATTAACAATAATTCCACTTCTCTTCCACTATAAAAGGGCACTCACTCCCATCACATATTCACACCTATAATGCAATTTGGATCATCCCAAAATAACAAATATCACATATAAACCTCTAAAACATCATCATAGAAGCACTATCATGGGTTTAAGTCCATCTTAGAATGTAAATAATGAAAACCTGTAGATGATTCCTGTAGAAGGGGTAATTTACATCTAAAAGAGTTTTTACTTATTTAACTCTCCATGACCTTAAATTCATACTATACAATGATTATATAATAATTGTTTAATATGAAATATAATGATATATTATTGTTTTATTTTAATTACATAAAAATTCACCCAATTCCATTAAATTTGTTACCAAATCAACATTCCTGAGTATGTTGGTATAATACCTCACAAACTGATGTTATTTTTTTTTCAATTACCACCTTTAAAAGTGAAAAAATAACGAGGTTTTGATTTTTAAATGATATATATTATATTTATATTGTTATTAATCATTAATAATTTTTATACCATATATAAATTTATTCTTTTCATTTTGTGGAAATATTATAATGTCGCTCGTGTGTGTGGGAAAATACCACCTCCCAAAGCGAGGTGATTCATTTATACCATATTGGGACTCTATTAAGAATCAGATTCACAAAATTATGTGATATATATGAAATTAAATTATAATTAAATGACTATATATATATATATATTTAATTTACTTTACTTTCATTCAATCTGACAAGGAAATGGAAATATCATTTATGAGTACCTATGACCTACTATCTCAATGAACGATATATTTCATTTATTATAAATAAATAATATGGATTAAAATAAATTAATATATAACAAATACATATAATATTTTAATCAGTATTTAAATTCAATATATTTTTAAATCATGATATCTGTTATAGGAACAATTAATTAATGTGTCAAAATATACACTAAATACAAGGAAATTAACACTGAAGGTAATGAAAAAGGAATTATTATTTAGAAATAGGTGATATGTTGTTTCAAAAGAATAATATAAGAAATCGTACCATTTAATATGGTTTTGGAATAAGTTAATAATAAGTTTAAAACAAATATAATAGTGATTAATGAATGTATGACCAAATGGAAGGCATAAGGTTTTTGGATTTCATCTCAATTTAATTTCATTGTGGAATATTGTAATATTATGTACCAAATTAATTTTATATATTGTACAAAATTATCACTAAAATTTAAAATCATGAACAATCCATTTTTCATGGTATTTTATGTTTTAATTTTATTTATATCTTCTAAAGGGATGTTAACATAGAGTTACAATGTAGTTAATATATTTCACAACTCAATTAATCATTATTGGGTTATATTACTTTTTCATTATCATTGATATTATAGGATTATGTGTATAATAACATTTGACTATATAATGTGAAATTAACACTTAATTTATGTTGATGTATTTTTTATGCACATAGTAGATTCATTAATTAATTTTCACATCAACATTAAGCTCATTTTAAGTTTTCAATTCACAATATCAATATTATCAAGACAGTTTATTCATGAATTAAATTTAAAGAAGATATATGATAAATGATTAATAAAAAATTTAATTTTGTTATAATTTAGTTATTCATGATATTTTTCAAGTTATAGTGTTATTATTTATTTATTTGTTATATAAAATTGCTCAAAACATGTTTTAATAAAATTTGATATAATTTCCCTCTTTGATGGGAAATATTTTTTCATCAAAAGATTTTATTTCTAAAAATTATTTTTTAAAAGTGATATTAAACTTTTCATATTGATTTACCAAATAAATGTTTTAAAAGATTTTTTATTTATAACTTTTCTTATGATTTTCATTTAAAATAAATTCGAAAATGTTTTGCAAATTGAGAAGGATAATATCTTAATAACAGTTTAAGGATATTTTTATGGAATTTTTATTCATCAATGTAAATAACCCTTTATTATTAATATAATTAGTATATATATTTATTAATACCATCTTCATTCTTCATATACATGGTTTAATATCATTTTTTCCAAGGAAATTATTTAAATTTCCTTCTTTGATTTACTCTTATAGTCATTTAATTTCAATAGAATTCTGAAATTTCTATTAGACAATAATTTTTTCCTAAATATTTATATTATTTATCATGGATACATTTTTAAATAAATGATATTACTTTATTACATACTGTGTTTACATTCAATGTTTTATTATTTACTAGAGAAATAGTGATAAGGTTGTATCCTTCTCAATAATGATAATTTATAAGGAATTTTGTTTATGAATTAAATAATTTTATTGATATATAAAAAATTATATGGACATGTATTACATGGGTGGGGTTGTGTTATATATATCCCCTCAATTCAGAATTAATATCAAATGATAAATCAATCTGCTTTCTATAGTAAAATGGGTTTGGTATTATAATTTTTAAACTATCTTGTGAAAGGTATAGACGGTAAAGGTACTATGTACCTAGAAAACATGGCATCTAATAATAAATAATTACCATCATTCAGAATTAAATTATTT
Source organism: Viscum album (assembly GCA_963277665.1). NCBI lineage: Eukaryota > Viridiplantae > Streptophyta > Magnoliopsida > Santalales > Viscaceae > Viscum > Viscum album. The sequence goes on along the minus strand of OY728126.1, from coordinate 791,662,540 downwards.
ATATCCCTGATAATTTCACTATGATATTATCTCTCTATGAATTTAACATTTATTTCATTGATTAAATTGATTGTGTGTTTTGTTATTTAACTTCCATTTTGATTTTTTATCCAGTTATTTAAATGGAACGTGTGCCTAGTTATTTTTATTTAATTATTATTTTACCCTTATCCTGTTTTTTCATTTAAATATTATGTATTCCTTATGAAATAATTTAAAGATAATTTCTCATATGTTATTTACCTTTCTATTTTGATTATTATCATTGTTTCGCACGGAATCCGGGGATGACCTCCTGGACGGGAGATTCAAAAATTCCGATCGGTTTCTAACGGGTTTGTTCGTAGAACTGGAAACATCCAATGATTCCACATCTGTTTGGACCTACTTTCCAAAGGCAGGCGCTCATTAGCTTGTGGACTAATGAGGCTTAGGAATTTGCATTGGTCGAGTGGATGGGAGGTCGGACTCGTCACACCTTTTTGAGGGGAATTATTGTCTACTCCGGGACTCTCTTTATAGATTTAAGTTATGTTCATGAATCCTTATTATATTACCAAGTATAAAATGAGCTTTCCTTTAGTTTTAACAATCAATGATTAAATATGAAAGAAATGTAGAGAATCTTTTATATGTATTCGAGGTTGCTCATCAATAGAGAATCATCTATATCTGTTTAGAGATTCTTGGTCAATGGTATCCTTCAAAACATTTATATAAAAGTCTCTTGGTCATTATGATGACCAGGCAGGTTTTAAAGCAACTCAGTGGGGCACTTGAAGTTTATCGTCATTCAGAAGGACAGAGGTTATTTCAAAGTTGGGATCGAACCCATAAATGGGCTACCTACGTATCCTTTGTTTTGGAAAAGGAATCAGAACCCACGTAGTTCGAGTAATGGAGTATGATGTTCAAGATTGATGGCTCAAAGATGAATGTCATAATTACTTTTACACTCTAATCTCACGTGAGTCATGCTCGGTGTGAGAAACAAGAGGTATTGGTAAAATTTAGACTATTGTGCCATGAAAGATGCAATCATAAGAATTTGTTTGGGGCTTATGTATGGATGACTGCCCAGATAGATGACGGTTTAGGATTTACTTTTAGGGAGAAAATCCATGAACAGGGTCTATAAAGTTATATGTGCTTCATGGAGATTTGAATACTCTAATCTTGAGGCTTACTCCTAAGGAGGATGCCCAAGTTGGGAGGGGATTTATGATTGGGTTTTACTCCTGAAAAGGAAACCCAAATCAAAAGGTAAATTATGACTGGTTAAGAGAAATTTAAGGGAACTTAGGGCTTATTCCTAAAAAGGAGACCCAAGGATAAGGGACTTGGGGCTTACTCCTGAAAAGGAAGCCCAAAATTATGACTGAGTCTTATTCCTGAAAAAGGAGACTCAGGTTAGGAGACTTGGGGATTATTCTTTAAAAGGAAGCCCAAGGTTATGACTGAGTCTTATTCATGAAAAAGGAGGCCGAGGTTAGGGATTATGGTTTGGGGCTTACTCCTGAGGAGGATGCCCATATTTGAGGTTGGGGCTTATTCTTAAGAAAGATGCCCAAGATTAAAGGACTTGATTGGGGCTTACTCCTGAGGAGGATTCCCAAGATTGGGAACTTTAAGAATTTGGGGCTTACTCCTGAGAAAGATGCCCATATTAAAGGTTTTATAACTGGGGATTATTCTTGAAAAGGAGACCCAGGTTAAGATTCTCTCATCTTAAAGGATGAGGATGAATGAATGAACTCTCCGTATTTTAGTGACATAAGGATATTTAAATCACTAGACTTTGAGAGAGATTCCACAGAATTCCTTTCAGATAAGAAAGTCAAATCAAGAAATCATGCCATAAATGGCATTGAAGAGTGTCTTGAAGACTGAATCTTGAAAAGGAAAGGTGAAATGTCTTAAGAGGGGTAAAAATGGGAAAGATGGGAACCCAAAAAGATAGGGGCGCGCAAGTCTTGCAAGGCGCGCAAGTCTTCCGTGGGCGCACAAGTATTGGTCGCACATGTATACCTGCGCGACACATAGTGTACTTGCGCGATTTTCAACCAGCAATGAAATACTTGAGCGACTCTTTTTTAAAACCTTTATAATGTTATCGAGGTTCATTCAGAAAAGTAACGTGCAAGTTATATTGAAGGAAATAAGTCGGCGCGCAAGTGTTTGATAAGTTTCAACACTTAGGCCTTCCTTCATCTCTTTAGATCTTCTGTTCTAGGTAAGAAATTACCTTAAAAGTGTTCCGGAAGCTTTGATAAGAGACTTGGGCATCGGGAGCTTCAATCCAAGTTTCTGGAAAAAGATCCTCCCGTGTGGGGGTCCCACAGGGTCTATTTATTGGCAAAAGAAGACCCCGGGCGGTTACCGGGCGGTTACCACTTAGGTCGCGCAAGTCACCTACGCGACCAAGGTTGTCACGCAAGTGTACTTGCGCGACAATGGTATAACTTGCGTGGTGGATTTGCTGTTGATCCTTTGTTCATGCCTTTGTCGATTTTTTAAGTTTTCTTCAAAGGATGAATCACTTTCAGCTTAGATATTCCCTTTTCCGATCTTTAGATTCTGTGACGAAAGGAGTGTCAACAAAAGTCCCCCCTCAGAGTTGGATCCGGAGAGAAATGAGGATTTGACTCTGAGGTAATCGAATCCCTCCAAAGGAAAAGGGAGGGCGCGCATGTTTGTATTGCACAGAGGGCGGCGCACAAGTCTGCATCGCGCAGGCCTTAAGCGCTCTTGGTGTGGCGCGCAGGTAGGCTTACTGGCCTATAAATACATGGCCTCACCTCTGTTACATGCATCTGGATTTCCGGATTTCTCGAGCTCTCGCTGCGCAAGTCTTCCTCGCCGCGCAAGTCTCTTGTTTTCACTGTTTCCTCGCTGTCGCGCTACTCTCAAGGTAATAGGGCTCGCGTGGTAATACTTGCGCGACAAAAACTTGCGCGGCACATGCATCACTTGCGCGACATCTCCATACTTGTGCGCCTTAATGCCTTAGCCATTTTTTTCAAATTCTTTCACAAATTTTATGAATAAAAATAAACCCATTTAAGAGTATAATTTATTCAACTCCTGTGCAGATTCAATGGCTCTTAGACCTGGATTAATTGATGAACTGGCTAGCAAGAGGATAGATGATATGATGTATATCATTGGCCCTGATTACTATACTGTCAAAAATAGTACTCTTCCAGATTTGGCTAAGTATCTGAAGAAATATCATCGCAACTTTCCTCACTGCACTTATCTACCTTTGTATGGTCATGGTCATCTGCAAGAAGTCATTATTCCAGAAGTAAAGAATTGTCATCCATTTTCGTGGTTACAGAATTATGCAAATTTTGCTTCAGCAAATATCTCAGGCGGAGGAGTATTTCAAACTGCTAGAACAGTGGAGAAGGCTTATGTGATGCATCATAGTCCTTTCACACCAGATCTGAAAAAACATACACCTGAGCTTCAACCACACTGTCATCCTTCAATCTTCCGAAATGCTCAGATGGATCAATCCAAAGGCTGGAAGAAAAGTTGGGATTTCCGTCCTGGGGGAGGTGTGAAGCCAACTTGGATGTGGGTATACTGGGTGCGACAGACTTGCGCAGAGTTTATTGAGGATCTGAAGAGAGCTGCAATATATGAGGCTATTTGGGTTGGGAAAACATATATTTACAGACATGATAACTTCGTGCCAGAGATACTCAGCCACTGGATCCCAGCGACTAATTCTTTCTATTTGACTCATGGAGGAGTAGGTATCAGTTTGTGGGATGTCCACAAGATTTCAGGAGCTCCAATCTTGGGCGATATGTATGATGAATTCATTCCTCCCAAGGTGACTTGGAATGATCCAGAGAAGACTCCTGCTTTGGTTCGAGAATTATTTAAAATCTTTCACAGGCTCAAGAGTTCAGAGACCTCATTAACTCATTTTTGAAAAGATATCCATCTGGAAGAATGGATGAATGTGTTTCTTACTGAGAAGAAAGGGATGGAGCCAAAAGAAAAAGGATCCAAGAAAAAGAAATCCAAGGATACCCGGCCCAGACGTCCTACCACTTGTCCAAAACCTAAGAAGAGAGGAGCTCCTGGCACATTCTGGCCAACTCTAGAAGCAGGAGAGTTTGAAAAATGGGGATATGAAGTGAATCAACGAATTCCAAAGAAAACTCGTCTGGCGGGTTTCTTGGCAATGTGGCTTAGTGTTTATCTCTTGCCGGTCAGGGATTCGAAGGGAGGCGTTAGGCCAGGGACCTTCGTCATTGCGGCCAAGTTGGCTGAGGAAAAAATGGTTGGGTTAGCTACCCCCATTTTAGCAAAGATTCACAGGAGTTTACTTCACGTCTTCCAGGGTAAATCTCCTCTAAGAATAGTGGGACCATTCCAGGTTTTGTGGGGATGGATCGCCACTCACATCAGGACATACAATGTACACAATGGATTACAAATCCCTGGAAGCTCTTTCAGACCGTCAGTGCAAGCATTCTATGGAATTGCTCCATTACATGTTAATGGTTATGATATGAAAGTAAGACTACGCATGTATAAGGAATTCAACTTCTTTCCTTATGGAAGTCCGCCATCCGGGCGGTTTTTTGATGATGGGACAACCCATTTGGATTTGAGGGCATACATGCTAGCTTGCAGGGATGGCGTGTTAGTAGCCAGGATTTATGGAGAAATCATATGTGAGGCCTATGCTCCATATATATTTTCATGCCAATTCAAATGCTTGCAACAGATTGTTGTATCCCCTCCAGTACATGTCAGATTAGAGCAACATCCGATGGTTACTCGACAACTATGGTTGCTGACATCAAGATAGAAGACTGGGGCAGTATTTGATCTACCAGTTGAAAAAGCGGCACATTATCTGACTACATTTTATGCCGAACACTGGATAGCATCATACCCTAAAGGGATATTGAATCACCCAGTATATCAAGTGGGAAATAGGAAAAGGACTGTAGAGAAAGAAACCCTTCCTCATGAAGGTGACGCTTCTCCACCTGAAATAGGTTCAACAGACTCCTCTTCTAGAACTGATTCATCGGATTATCTTGATGGGGATGATGAGGCACAACCGGCAGCAAAGCGGTTTCGTGCCCGATATAATCCTCCGGCCAGAGTTAAAAGACCCACTCCATCAACTCCTGGTGAATTATTTCATTGTAGAAATTTCAATCACTGCTAATTTATAAAGTAATAAGTCTTACATTCTTATTCTCTATTTTTAGTTGCAGGAGTTGGGAAAAGATTAAAATCAAAAATTGTAGGACCTTCCTCACAGCCTTTATATCTAAGACCAGAGGCTGTTCAGCTATGGCAGAGCTTATACTGTGATACTTAGACCGCCTGGCTGGATTTGTGTGAAGGCCTACAACTTCCAGGAATAGGAAATCTTGTAGCTTCTAAAAACCTTCAATACGGAGATAACCCCAATGAAGTGCGAGCTTATATCAGAGAGTTGGAAATGCTCATATATGCCACTGATAATTCGGTTCCTATCACCAGGCGGGTGAAGGAAATGATTGATCGTGGCACCACTGAGGGGGCTGGTGGTTCTGGAGATGAGGAATGGCAAGAGTATGTGGCTCCTGAAGATGTAAGTTTTCTTTCCTTATTTTCTTTGCAACTTGATTTTAGTTGAAGCTTTGTTAATTAAGGAAGTTATTTTCTTCATCTTGCAGCTTGCAAAGAAAGGAACCGGGGTTCCTTCGCCACAATATAGCCCTGGTGGTACTGCTATCAGGGCTGCTGCTGATTCTCCTCGCGAACCAGGCGAGATATCTCCAGGCCAGCAGGCCATGAATGAGGCACTGTACATAGCCTTTCATTCGCCAATCCAAGTGCCAATAAGGGAGACTACTGATACTCCGAAAAAACAAAATAATCCAAGGCAACGAAGGAGGAAATCCATCGCTAAACATTTCATTAGCAGTGGTAAGTCCTTCGAACAATCATGAGTTTATACCCATAATCATATGGTTACTCATATTTCTGAGGATTGCAGGGGCTTCTTAAATTTCCCCCTTGAGGGAAGGGACTGATCCTCCTTCAAAGGTCGTGGAAGGTGCTGTAGAACAATCACAGACCCAGGCTGACTTGGTTGCTCCTGGAGAAGAGCTACCATCCATTCCCAGTATCCTTCCTACTATTGAAGATGCTGTCCAGGGTCAGGGGTTGCAGGACATAAGTCGGAAAGAAGACGTAGCAAATGTTCCCACTAGTGAGACTAACCAAGATTCAGAAGTATCATTGGATGAAATGATGAATCAATGAATGACTTTTGAAGAATTTTATGATCATGATAAGTTGTCATGTGATTTAGAAGACCTTGGGCGTGAGTGCTACCCTTCGCCCGAATTTTTTTAAAAAAAATATACTTCTAACCATGATGGAAAATAATATGCAGTTTCTTCCGTAGAAGCCGCTGAACTGCCAATGCCTGAAGAGGGTGTGGACACTGATGTCAACCCTATCATTGCAGAAACATTAGCTCAAGTAGAGATAAATCCAATAAACTCTCCTGAGACCCATCTTGAAAATCCTGTTGAAACTGGGAAAGATGGGGAGAAGTCTTCTCAGGTTGTTGAACCACCATTGGGTATTGGATAACAATATTTGTGATTGTACTTTATTCGCAAGACAATCTATTCTTTTGTTATCCTTTGAAGCTGACAAACCTTTTAATTAATCATGCAGGACCATCAACTGCAATGACTAGATCCGAAGTTGAGGCCTCAGCCTCTGCCCCAACAGGAATTGAAAGTGAAGAAGCACAAGTCAGGGCAGAAAGAGCAGGACAAGGCACCTCCCTAAGTGTGCTAATTCCATATTACATACCCCCTTCTGACGATGATATTGAATCAGATCCAGATATGCTTAAAGAATTCAGCTTTTCACGACGTAAGGCATGGAATAACATATGGAACATCATATCGGGGGTGCCTTTAGAAGAGCTACCATCAAAAATTTCTCGATTGTCATCCCAATTTGTTATAATGGGACTTGGTGGTTTTGGGTACGAAAAGATCCATGCTGCGGTGAAACAGATCATTTTTAGGAGGGAGCAAATGCAGACAAGTCGTGAAGATTTGACCAGAGTGAAATTGTCAGTCAACATAGGCGAATTTGAGGCTGCGATATCCCAGGCTGAAGCTGATTATGCTGTCAAGATGAAGGATCTGAAGCAAAAAATCAAAGAAAAGGTCGTCCAGCAGGTGCAACTCCAGCAACAGTTAGATGTTGTTACTGGGGAACTTGATCAGCTTAATAAATCATTGGATGAAACTCATATGAATGGCATGAAATCCATTGCAGATGCTAAGAAGGCACTTCAGCAAGCTGAAAAGAGTGAAGCTGGTCAAGTGCACGAGCTTCAAGTAACTACTGATAAGGCTCGGGATGCTATACATCAAATGAAGACTTATGTTGATAATCTTTTGTACTTCTTGAAAAAGAGAAGAGATTCCAGTCTGTGGATGTCCTTCTAACTCTTGTGTATCAATGAAAAACACTTTTTTCTTCAATCATTTGTACCTGCATTCTTTCATTAACTGCTTCAAATTTACTTAAGCCAATCGGCCTAGTAAGCATAGTTTGATTTTTACTAGGATTATTACAATATAATCCTACAAACTTTGATTCTTTTAACTGCTCAATATTACCTAAATCATACAAAAATGTATATTTAGTGAGCTGTAACTTGACTTTTATTCAGAGTTCCTTTGTCTTTTGTGTGGGCAGTTTAACGTCATGCACACCGGACATAAAGGGGCTAATGTTTAAGGTCGAAATAGCTTTGACCGAAATGGATAAAAAAAATGGATTCAATTCCTTGACAATTTATCTGAAAACATATTACCATACTCAAGTATGAGGGAAAAAAATGTAAACTATGGCTTAAGAATATTTGAATCTGAGGAATGATATGAAAAAGAGCTAAAAGGCATTAGAAGAAGTAGTTTCCAAGAATGAAGTTACTATTATTTAACAAAACCCGTTATGGGGTTGAAATATGCAGGGCCACCTATGGGCATTGGCTGCATGGTCAAATAAATAGCATATTTTGGCTGACAAGTCTGTTATGTGGACTGTTTATGCAAGGCCACCTATGGGAACGTGCTGCATAGTCAGGCAAAAGAACTCCCAGAAATTTACTTTCCTAGTGCTAAAAGCCAGTGAAAGTTTATGGAGATTCAAATTTTCTAAAGCATAGAGTTTGTTGTATGGAAAGAGGTACTTGAATATGGAGAAGATATTTCCGAACAAGAACATCGAAGAACTGGATGAATATCACTCCTACGAAGGTCTGACCCAAACGTAGGGAAGAATAATAAACCATAGACTTGAATACTTTCAGATCATGAAAAAAGGATATGGGACAAATATGTTAAGGATAGCTATTTTTTGCGGATCCCTACATATTGTCGTTAAAGACAAATAAGGACAAAAGAGGAATTCTTCCCAAGAATGGAGTTACTATTATTTAACAAAAAACCCGTTAGGGTGTTGAAATATGCAGGGCCACCTATGGGCATTGGTTGCATGGTCAAATGAATAGCATCTTTTGGCTGACAAGTCTGTTATGTGGACTGTTTATGCAAGGCCACCTATGGGCACGTGCTGCATAGTCAGGCAAAAGAATTCTCAGAAGTTTGACATTTTTGTGACTAGAAGTCATGAAAAGGGTTATGAAGATCTGAAAATATTTAAGGTTAGGATTATAACACATGAAGATGGGTATTGTCCAATGTATATAGAGATACATAGGTCAATAAAAACCATAATCATGTTGTGGATAGGTCCTGAATTGAAACTTGAATTTCACTACGTATCTCATAAGAGTGAGAATCAAGCCATACGTAGTTCTTGAAATGCAGTTTAACATCGTGTAGGACGAAAGTATGAGTGATCTTAGTTTAGGGTCATAGAATTCGGACCATAATAATGAATACACAGTGTGTGTTTTCATGAGGACTTTTCAGCCAAGGGACTGAAGGTGAAATTTGGGGTTAGGCCCAAAAGACTTGGGACTGGATTCGAGGGACACTCGAATGTTCCTATGTATCCCATAAGGATGGGAATCAAGTCCACGTAGTTCTAGAATTACCCTTTGTACAAATTTGGTTTGTACATTTGAAGGGTGAAAGGGGACTTTAGTGCAATGATGGTTTTAACCTAAGATAAAAAGTTTAGGCATTAACATGTATGCACGTAGTTTTTTGAAATGAAACATGATTAAAAAAATCAATGTCAATAACGGTTCCTTCTCAAATGAGGGAATCAATGAATATTGTAGTTTATTACCGTACCGGAAAAAAGTGTTGTATAGTTTAACGTCATATAAAAAGGACGAAAGTGAATCAATGTAAAGATATTGATTCTAGGGGCAGTTTCACAAATCATCATCATATGAGATTGTGGTGAACCGATGTGAAGAGATTGTTTTTGGGCTTTAACCTTGGGAGGTTGCCTACATACCCAGCCTGGAGGGCAAGGATCAAAGTCCGTGTAGTTCAATTAATGAATGAATTAATAATCAAATTGTTTTTGGGGACAATGATCTAATAAAAAAAATGTTGTTGGGATATACACATGGTTAGTGGCTCAAAGGGAGTGTTATGGTTGATGTTCGCTCTAAGCTCACGTGAGTCATACTCGGTGTGAGAAACAAGAGGTAATAACAACCTTAATGATGCACAGTTTTAATGTCATGTAGGATATAAAAAAGGGACTATGCAGTTTAAAGTCTTGCAGTTAGGACTATTGGTGCTGCATAGTTTAGTGTCATGTAGCAGGGACAAAATAACAGTTTAATGTCATGTAGGACATATCAAGGACTTTCTGTACAGTTTAGCGTCATGTAGTTAGGACGATGGGGATAAAATAGTTTAACGTCATATTGGATGAAAGGGGAATTGTGCAGTTTAATGTCATGCAATAAGGACAAAAGAGTGTACCATTTTAACGTCATGTCGGACGAAAGTGCGAATAGTTTAAGGTCATATGCATGGACCGTGAATGGTGCAGTTTAATGTCATACTAGACCTTTGAGATTATATAGTTTAACATCTTTTCGGACGTGAGGGACTTTTATACAGTTTAGCGTCATGTAGTTTAGGACGTCACAGTTTAACATCTTGCTGGACATAAGGGATTTGAAAATAGTTTATGGTCATATACATGGACCAGGGATGATGCAGTTTAAGGTCATGTTGGACGGTTTAGGGAACTTTTTCATAGTTTAATGTCGTGTGGGACGAAGTTGTAGTTTAAAGTCATACTGGACCATTGCTGTACAGTTTAAAGTCATGTAGCTAGGACTAAGGTGAACCAATATGAGGATATCAGTTCTGGGGACTTTTTTATAGTTTAACGTCGTGTGGGACGAAGTTGTAGTTTAAAGTCATACTGGACCATTGCTGTACAGTTTAAAGTCATGTAGCTAGGACTAAGGTGAACCAATATGAGGATATCAGTTCTGGGGACTTTTTTACAGTTTTACTTCATGCTGGACGTTGGAAGTGCCACACAGTTTAATGTCATGTTGCTAGGACACAATATAGTTTAATGTCATCTCGGACAAAATATAGGATCTTCCGTACAGTTTAATGTCATGTAGATAAGACAAAATAACAGTTTAATGTCATGTAGGACAAAATATAGTTTAATGTCATCTCATACATTGAAGGTGACACAGTTTAACGTCATGTTGGACGAAGTTGCAGTTTAAAGTCATACTGGACCATTGCTGTATGAACCAATTGTAAGAGTCTTGGTTCTGGGAACAATATTTTGTGTTTATACAAAATAATTCTTCAGAAATCTGGCATTAGTTGGAGTCGTGATGTGTTCTCCATCCATTGATATTAGAGAATACGCTCCATTGGAGTATACCTTATGTATTGAATAAGGTCCTTCCCATTTTGGTTCAAGCTTGGGAGGCTTCTTTCCTGGTATCATTGGTGCTCTGAGAACCAACACCAATTCTCCCTGAATGAATGAACGAAGACGAACTTTTTTGTTAAAAGCTCGTGCTATCCGATTCTGATAGATTTCCAAGTGGTGCAAAGTGCACAATCTTTTCTCATCTAACTGTTCCAATTCATTCAAACGCTTTTGGGATTGCTCATCTGTTGATAACTGATCACAAATGGCTATTCTGAGTGAGGGAAATTGAACTTCAATTGGCAAGATGGCTTCTGTTCCATATACCAATGAATATGGAGTAGACCGCGTTGCATTGCGAGTGGTAGACCGATAAGCCCATAAAGCATGAAAGAGTTTATCAGGCCATGACCTCTTATCTTTATCCACCATCTTTTGCAGTATATTTGAAAGAGTCTTGTTGAAGGCCTCTATCTGGCCATTAGCCGCTGCATGATATCGAGATGAATGGTTGGACTTAATGTTGTATTCTTGATACAATTTCTTTACCTCAGAAGAATAGAAGTTGGTGCCATTGTCCGTCAATATGGTATGAGGGACACCAAATATAGTAATGATGTTATACTTGATGAAGCTAACAATGAATTTAGAACTGACTTCTTTGAGAGGTACTGCCTCTGCCCATTTGGAAAAGAAGTCAGTAGCAGTAAGAATGTACTTAAACTGCTTGGCCGTAGCTGAAGGGTAAGGTCCTACCACATCCATTCCCCATGTGGAAAATGGCCATGAGTATTTAGCTGTATGAAGCAACTCTGGAGGTTGATGAATGAAGTTGGCATATACATGGCATGAATGACACTTCTTTGTGAAATTAACACAATCTTGTATCATTGAACGCCAGAAGTATCCAAGCCTTCGAATTTGATCAGACAGTCTATGTCGAGACTGGTGGGCACCACAGACTTTTGCATGCACATCTTTTATGACAGCCATTGTCTCTTCACCATCAATACATCAGAAGAGAACTCCATCAAAACCACGTTTGTAGAGAATTTTCTCGAGGTGGTTTGGACCATCTTAAAGAGTAAAATTGACCACACGTCGCCGAATTTGTTCTTTCTCGGCTCTATCAGGTGGAAGTGTTCCATTTTGAAGGACTTCCTTGATAGGTGACATGCATCCTGTAGTATGACCATACGGTTCAGGAATGGGACTAATTTCACTAATTTCCTCTGTTATGACTTGAAAATAAGGTGAAATTGCACGACGGTGGGCAATACAGATGGTTGTCTCGTCCCGATTTGGATCTGCTAAAGTTTTGGCTATATTAGCCAGTGCATCAGCTTGAGCATTTTGTGATCTTGGGACATAAGAAAATGTCGGTTCTGAAGGGAATTACGACATTAACTCTCTGACGTAATCATACAAAGGGATTAATTCTTCTTTTCTGATGGCATAATCCCCATTGACTTGTTTGATTACCAGGTCTGAATCACCTTTCACATTTAAGTGATTCACTTGTGCTTGAAGCGCTAACTCCAAGCCTGTAATGAGAGCTTGATATTCAGCTTCATTATTGGTACCACCTTCCCATAACAAAAAGGAATAAGGTAACACTGCCTTATCTGGAGAAATGAGCACAATTCCTAAACCAACTTTGTTGAGTTTAGGATTTTCCATTTTCTTCCCTGTTGGACTTCTAGAAGCACCATCAAAATACATTTCACATGTTTGAGGACTCTCTTGAATAGAGAAAACTTCCTCATCAGGGAGTTCGATATCAGAATATGTGTCTTCCACTGAAGTATGTTCAGCCAGGAAATCAACCAGAGCTTGGCCCTTAATTGCCTTTTGAGACACATACTGGATGTCGAACTGCTGTAGAATAACCGCCCACCTTTCCAGACGTCCTTTAAGAATTGGACGACTAAGGATGAATTTGAGTGGATTATTACGAGATACCAATTGGACCTCGTGATGTTGCAGGTAGTGTCTCATTTTCTGAACTGCAAAGATTAATGCTAGGCAGCACTTTTCAATACTCGAATACCGGGTTTCTGCTTCAAGCATAGTTCTACTGAGATAGTAGAGACTATTTTCATTCCCATCATCATTCTTTTGAGCGAGAAAGGTACCCAATGATCGCTCTAAAGCTGTCACATAGAGGATAGGAGGCCTACCCTCAACAGGTGGCATGAGTACTGGTGGACTCAAGATGTATTTCTTGAGAACATCAAATGCTTTTTGACATTCTTCAGTCCACTGGTAAGTGACTCCTTTCTTCAATAATTTGGTAAAGGGTAAACTTTTTCCTGCCAAATTGGCGATGAAATGCCGAATATAGGCTAAGTGTCCTTGAATTCCTCTTAATTCTTTCAAATTATGAGGAGGTGACATACCAAGGATTGATTTGGTCTTCTCATGATCGACTTCAATACCACGATGGCGTACAACAAAGCCGAGGAATTTTCCTGAGGTTACCCCAAAAGCACATTTTAAGGGGGTCATCTTCAAATTATGTTGTCGAAGCTTGTGGAATACGACTTCCAAATCAGCCAAGTGATCAAAACATTGTTTGGATTTAACCACCAAATCATCTACATAGCATTCAACAAATTTCCCTAGAAAAGGTTTGAAGATACGATGCATGGCGCATTGATATGTTGCACCTGCATTCTTTAAACCAAAGGGCATCACCCGGTAACATAACACACCTTGAGGAGCTCTGAAGGCTGTATATTCCTCATCTTCTGGGGCCATTCGGATCTGATTATATCCAGAATATCCATCCATGAAAGAAAGTACTTCATATCCAGCCGTCGCATCAATTAAGAGTTCTGTAATCGGAACTGGGAAATCATCTTTAGGACAATACCGATTAAGATCTCTGAAATCAATGCAAACCCTAATTTGTCCGTTCTTCTTCTTTACAGGGACAATATTAGCCCACCACTTGGGATATTGAACTTCTCTGACGAAGTTAGCTTTGATAAGTTTATCCACTTCAGCCTCGAATTTGGAAGCATAGGTTGGGTGTGTTCTTCTCGCGGCTTGCTTGAATCCTCGATGTTATTTTGATAAACCCAAATGATGGGTGGAAACATTAGGATCAAGGCCATGCATCTCTGTATAATTCCAAGAAAAAATATCTTTATTTTGCTTTAGAAAAGAAATATATATCTCTTGTTCTTCAAGGGTCATGGCAGCACTAATTAAAGTGGGGCGGGGATCTTTCTCTGTACCCATATTTACTTCTCTGAGTTCATCCACAGTGGTAGAGATACCCTCTTCAAATACTAGAGGAGCATCTCTAAGATCTTCCTCTTCCTCTTCATCATGTTTTATTTCTTCCATTTCTACTTGCAAAGTAGATGAAAAAACAAAATTCTCATGATCATAAGAGATGTCAAAATTTTCACATTTTGAAGAAGAAGCTTCCATTTCCGACCCTATTGATGATAAAGGGTCTTCTTTGGGAAATGAAGAGGAGATGATGGATTGAGAATCAACATCAATATTCACCTCTGGTGTTGCTATAACTTCTTCTGGCCTGATTAGCGAAGTATATACTTGTTGGATTTCCGCAGACGAAATGAAAACGTCAACACTTATGCTTTCATCACTGCTTGGTAAGTTACCAATTTCTCCCATGTTGTCTGGCTCGATTGCTGTAATTGACATTATGGATCTTTCCATAAGAGTATTTTGATTTGGGCCTATTTTGTCAATTTGACTGATAGGTAATACATAATCTGTACTCACATGTGAAAATGGATTTATTGGAATTTTTTCCAAACCATATGGAGCATTACCTTTGGTAATTTCTTTCATTGTATATTTTTCTCTTCCCTTCATGTGATAAAATTCCGCCTCAATGTATTGAGACTCACATGTCTTGAATGTGGCCTTATCACCATACAATGTTCCAACTTGACCATCGAAACAGTATTTGAGACATTGATGGTATGATGACGGAATAGCTGCATGCTGATGTAGCCTGGGACTTCCAAGCAAGATATTGAAAGCTGAGTCTAGATCAACAATCATGAAATCCGAATTGGAAACAAGATCTCCAAACTAAGTTCTGAGCGTAACTTATCCCAGTGGTTCTTGTTCATTTTTATCATATCCTTGCAACATCATGGTAGAAGGAGATAAATCAGATTCCGTGAGTCCTAATCGAAGAAGTGTGCGAATGGGCATGAGGTTGACTCCTGAACTATTGTCAATGAAATCTCTTCGAACATCTATACCATTGACTTTGCCAGATAAGTACAAAGGTTTTATGTGCCCATGCACAACATCATCATCATCTTTATCAGTAAAAGATATCACTGCATGGCATTCTGCAGGATTATTCTCTATGTGATAAATTTCAGCTGCAGCAATTTCAGCTTCAAACTCCCGAGGACTTGACAAAGCTTCGATGAGTGCTTCCTGAAAATATCTTGATAGATTCAAAGAATCCAAAATTGATAATTTGGCTGGTACATGGGCCAAGTGTTTCAATATATCATACTTTTGATCTAGAGGTCTGCGTTTCCCAATAGGAATATGCGGTTTAGCAGGTACCTTGGAAGCAGATGCTTTGGAAGCTGATGCATCTTGTATTGAAGTTGGCAACATCTTTGGTTTTGGAAAATTAGATTGATTAGATCCATTTACTTGCTGAGATAATGAAGATGGAACCTTTAATCGGTCTTCCAAAATAACTGTGCCGAAGCTGAGTTGGCCATTGGCAGAAGAACATGCTTGTTCTTTTTGAGCTCGCTGAAGGGCTCTACCACGAGTTTCTGCTGCATATACAATGCTAGCAGGGGTATAATTAGAGTAGTGGCTTCGGAAAGATCCACGTCTTCCCCTATATCCTGAACCTCTTGAACTTCCTCGGGTTCCCTTATTTGATACAGGGAATTTAGGCTCATCAAGACTGGAATATGAATCTGTTAATTGAATCATATTAACAGAACCAAAGATTAACTCTTCGTCTGATAAAGACTCTGACTGGTTAGCCTGTTTAGGCTGTGCCGTTTGGTGGGACGGTGCCCGTGGCTTCAAAGTAGATGGCATGAAATCTGCCAAAGTCAAAGACAATTTAGGCTTTGCTACATACTCATCTTCTCCTGATTCCAATTTCTTCTTTGAATTACGCTGCCCTTTTGAGGATTTGTCTTTTGATGGAGGCTTTACTGCAGCTTTTGTAGGAGACACAATTGGCTTCTTCAATTGTGTTCGCAAAATGGAATGGGTCCGATTGATTGTCTTTCTGACCATCCAATCATCATATTTTTTCGCTGTTTTGCTTTTGACTTCCTGCCACTCGCATCCTTCCTCTGGATCTATAGCGGTAATACACGCTACATGAGCTGAAGAACCCTTCAATTTGACTTGTCCCAAGTCGACCATCTTTTGCAGAAGGTCTTTAAATACAAAACACTCCTGGATGGGATGCCCCAACATTTGATGAAAGGGACAATAATTGGGACGGTCTTCATCTCCTTCCTTGTTTGGCCTCTTCGGCACTGGTAATTGAACCAAATTATTTTCCAGAGCTGAAATGAAGTAACCAGGAACTTGATCACTTTGGAAAGAGTATGTATTACTCTTCATATCCTCAAATTGTTTTCGTCGTTGATCTTTTTGATCATTTGGACGAAACATCCTTTGTTGTTGGCGTTCAGGAGGTGGAGCCCTTCGAGAAGATGAAGGTTTTGAAGTAGAAATAGGTATAGGTGCCTGTTTAAGCATAACTGTAGCAGTTTCTGCTTTACCCATTCTTCTTCCTGGAGCTGATGGAATTACACGAGATTTAACCTTAGCCTGTATAAGGGAATCTTCAATCTGTTGAGCGATTGAAGTAAGGTCTTGAAACCCTGCGGTGTATTTCACAGGGATTAATGGCGTGCGTAATTCGTCATGCAAATTTGCCACACAGATTGGCAACAATTCCTCCTGAGGGAGTGCTAAACTCAAGGAATACGTTAATCCCTTCCAACGAGCAATGAAAACAGAGACTCTTTCATTCTCCCTTTGCATGCAGTTTGTAAGATTGAAAACTGTCATTTTTGGCAAAGTTGAGCTAAACTGAAGAAGGAATTTTTGACGAAGATCCTCCCATCCGATTACTGACCGGGATTGCAAGCTTGTAAACCAGACAAAAGCTGGTCCTTGCAAGGTTCGAACGAAGCATCTGAGTTTCACTGCTTCTTGCTGCTCTGGAGTTCCCATCATAGGATCACAACAAGACACGTAATGCGTCAAATGTTGTTCAGGGTCGCCTAATCCATTGAAAGTAGGGAAAATAGGGTTTCCAAAACTGGATGGAGGAGAAATTTAATCTACCCATTCATGGTAAACTTTCTTTTCAGGTTGAACTTGCGCCCATTTCCCTTCCATAGTTTCTAACCGAGCTGTTAATGACTCAATAGTAGTTATTAACTTTTGAGAAACGTCAGGTTGAACTTGGTTTTGGGTAGGTGCAATGAATGGAGCTTGGACAGACGTGGTGGTTGGTGCTGCAACTGATGGTAGTGCTGCCAACCGTTGCTGCGTTTGACCTGTAGGATTAGACCTCTGTGGGTGTACTGATAAAGGAGGATATTCATGATCCATCTCAGTAGTTACAAAAAATTCCTTCGGCTGTCGGACTTCATAATTCTTAAGAAGAAGACTACTCTGAAGTAGTTCTACATTCAACCTTCTTAATTCTTTCATTTCTTCCTCCTGTTGTGCAAACCTTTGCTCTAATGAGAGCGATTTACCTCCTTCAGAGGAAGGGTGAGAAGTAACCTGATTCTTTCCTTTACCCTTATTGGATCCTTTTCGGAGAGGGGGAAGTGGGTTACTTGAAGGAATACCCAGATTTTGGGTAAGCCTTTGATTACGTGTGCACACACCTTCTTCATTTAGGTCTGTGTGCGCAACTTCTTGAGCAGGAACCTCTTCGTCTGATCCCTCTGATTGAGCCTCATCTGGTGAATCAGCAGCAACGACATTGATGACATTAATGGATGCATATTGCATGTAATCCTTTCTATCAGCATTTCTGTGATATTGTCTCCTTCCATATCCATGATGAGACATGGCATTCCGTTGACTTGATCCCTCAGGAATTTCTTGGAGAACCGTCACTTGGAGATAATCTCCTAACAGCTTGGCTCTTCGTTCCTCTTGAGGCTTATTCCCTAATCGAGAGAATACTGACTTTCTCTGAGGGAGGGATTGAGGATTTGAAAAAGTCCCCAGTCTGGTGGACTGGGGATGTTCCTGCTGCTTCCGATCAACTCCTCGAATCCCATTCGTTGATTCTGAGGGTTGGGTTAGAGATGTCCCCAGTCTGGCAAGCTGGGGTGTCTCTTGACATGCTATGTCTGAGATCTTCTTAAAATCTCTCTTGATCTTGCGAATCTTAGTTCGGAAAGTAGCTGGATGCATTAACCTGTATCCACTTTTATCACCTGGTTCAGCAGACCGTTGGATGATTTACGAAACTTCTGTCATTTGATGACGTGTTTGCTCCAGACGAGAGGCTTGTGCAATATTCTCGCCTGCTTGATGTAGGAGCAATTCAACAACTTTTTCTCTATATACTTGATTTTGAGAGGAACTATTTGAAGCATGTTCTTGAGCAAGCTTTTGATTATGAACAAAGCCCATTGACTGTGGCCGGCCATGGGCAATAACATTGCATGAGACCATTTTCTGCGGGCATTGCTGACCGGAAAGCACTGTGAAATGTAGTGATCCGTGAACACCCCATCCTCTGATATGAACATTAGATGGAGCATTGGCAATTAACTGACGCAATTTTCTTAGTGCGCCAAGGCATGAACGTTTAAGGGTTCTCTGTTGCTTTTCAGCCTTTGGATACCGAGAGACTGATAGAGATGCCAAATGAATCTGGCGTTGTAACCCTTCTATTATCTTAGGATGATTTTCATATTCATCATAAGATAATACCTTCTTCTTTAATTGACAAAGAGTTTTCCATATGTTGAGACGAATATCATGGATTCCATCATCCGTCAACATCTTTGGAATGTCGTACTGGGAGTCAGCCAAAGGCCAAAACATGACTGGTACTTCACCATTTTCCAGTTTTTTCCTCATGTTCAGCATTTCCTCTTTATCATTAAATGATGATTCTTCTACCTGTTTGGACCAGAGTTGGTGTTTCCTTGTTTCTTCATCGGATTCAACAAGATTGGTAGAGAAATCACTATTCATGCTGGAAGATGAATGACCCATGGAAGGTTCGAAGAATAACCTGAACCCCAGGCTATCTTCTGATGGAGAAAGAGTTTGACCTGCCGATAGTAAAGCATCAGACATGACTGGTTTTACGTTTGGAAGTGCCTCGAGATAGGAGGGCTTTCTTGTCACTACATTGCCTTCTGAAGAATTTTCGAGACAATGTGAATCACTACTGTAGAGAGGACGTTCGCAGCGAAGTTCATCACCATGAGGAGAACCGTCATGATGGGTTACAACAGAAGATGAAATCTCATGCTCCTTGGTCTTCTGACCACACAGAGGGTTCCTGTGGCTCTCATCTGAAGAAGAAACTTCAAGATTGACCGAATTTTCATGAAGCAAGCCTTCATGAGGAAGTGTCTGTTGAAGACCTTCAGAATTAATGTTCCCGTTATTGGGAACTGAGGGAGTAGAATCTGGAATTCCGAAAGATAAATGTCTGAGGGCTTCAAGAACTCCAGCATCGAGCAAGGCCTTGTTGCAGATTGGCCTTTGATCTCCTGACTGTGCTGGGCGGATCTTTTTCTTAGATGCCTTCTTACTCGCTTTAGAAACCACTTGATGACGAAAGTGATTGCTCTGAGCAGGTGTATGTGCCTGATCAGGAAAGCTGGTCAGGTTAGGCTGACGATCTCCACTCAAATCAGGTGTATGTGCCTGACTTGGTTGTCTGTATGATATGGGGGAGTATGCCCCATTACCCTCTTGGACTGGAACAGATGTGTGTGTCTGTTCCGGAGTGAATCTTTGATGTCTCACTCCATTGCTAGGGATAGATTTATGTGTCTGTCCCTGAGATGATGCTGAAGCTGTTATGATATCCTGGCAAGCATCCAGAATATGAGCAGGAATTTTCTTCTGCTCTATCACCATTGACAAAATATGTTTGGTGACTTCAGCCGCCGGAATGGGGATATACGTCCATTCCTGGCTTGGAGTAGGTGTATGTTCCTGCTCCTGTCCTCCTTTTCCTGTCAGTGAATCCTGACAGTACTCAAGTGTGGAGGCAGAGAGTTGAGTCTGCCTCATGTTTGTCGCCGGGACTTTCCGACTGACTTCTCCGGGCGCTACCAAGCGAGTCTATTGGTAGGCCTGATTAGTATTAGCAGGTGTATGTGCCTGCTGATTACACTTCGCCAAATGCGGTTGACGAGATCCATCATATGTAGTCAGACGAGCCTGCTGACTAACTGGTGATGTATAAGCAGGTGTATGTTCCTGCTTATGGTACTCCGCCGGAATTTCCTGGAGGGATAGGCTTGATGCTGCCAGACGAGTCTGCTGGACAGCGGAATTAAAACGAACAGGTGTGTATGCCTGCTCGTTGTTTGCCACCAAGTTAGGATGGTGGACTTCTCCAGAGATGGCAGGGATGACAACCTGCTTATTATTAACCGGATTCCGTCTCTGGCGGTTCATCTTGCCTGCTTGGGTTCGAGGAACCTGAGCTGAATGCCTGGAGTCGGTACCCTCATCATGTTGAGGGTGCACTACCGCACGAGTCTGGCGGCGATTGTTGATGGGATCCCTTGAGAAGGACTCCTGTCTTCTCGAATTAAGGTCCTGCGGGACATGCTCATTCACTTCCTCAGAGTAAGGGAGTGAATGGAAATTGCGTTCCGGGGATAACGACCCGAAACGGTTTGAGATGGTAGTCAGCACCGCCTGCTTCTTGATTGTTGGCCGCCGTTGTCCGGACGACCAGGTAGAGTTGTTAACTTGGAGGGCTTGACGAGCGGCCTCCAGAGTTGGGATAGTACCGTAGCGACGATACTCCTTAACCAGTACATTAGAAACACAACGTTGAAGACGCTGAGTTAGTGATGTCATCCTCAGAGCGGATGACATTCCAGCAGGAGTAGCAGCATTGGTTTTCACAGCAGCAGACCTCACAGTAGAGGTGTTCACATCAGCAGTATTCATAGGGGTGAATTTAAGTAAAGCCATTTTTGCAGAAGATCTTGAGAAAAGAGTGCATGTTCCATGTAACAGACATAATCAAGATGAATCTGGCCACTGCATCTTTTGGATGAGCACATGTCAATGATTGCTTTGTTGGCCCAAGGGGCCTAACAAATAAGAAGAACATCACTTTCACTTGGTTAGGGATTCACATCGGGTTCACCATTTTTGTTTCGCACGGAATCCGCGGATGACCTCCTGGACGAGAGATTCAAATGTTCTGATCGGTTTCTAACGGGTTAGTTCGTAGAACCGGAAACATCCAATGATTCCACATCCGTTTGGACCTACATTCCAAAGGCAGGCGCTCATTAGCTTGTGGACTAATGAGGCTTAGGAATTTGCATTGGTCGAGAGGATGGGAGGTCGGACTCATCACTCCTTTTTGAGGGGAATTATTTTCTACTCCGGGACTCTCTTTATAGATTTAAGTTATGTTCGTGAATCCTAATTATATTACCAAGTATAAAATGAGCTTTCCATTAGTTTTAACAATCAATGATTAAATATGCAAGAAATTTAGAGAATCTTTTATATGTATTCGAGGTTCTTCATCAATATGGAATCATCTATATTTGTTTAGAGATTCTTGGTCAATGGTATCCTTCAAAACATTTATATAAAAGTCTCTTGGTCATTATGATGACCAGGCTGGTTTTAAAGCCACTCAGTGGGGCACTTGAAGTTTATCGTCATTCAGAAGGACATAAGTTATTTCAAAGATGGGATCGAACCCATAAATGGGCTACCTACGTATCCTTTGTTTTGGAAAAGTAATCAGAACCCACGTAGTTCGAGTAATGGAGTATGATGTTTATGATTGATGGCTCAAAGATGAATGTCATAATTACTTTTACACTCTAAGCTCACGTGAGTCATTCTCGGTGTGAGAAATAAGAGGTATTGGTAAACTTTAGACTATTGTGCCATGAAAGATGCGATCATAAGAATTTGTTTGGGGCTTATGTATGGATGAATGCCCAGATAGATGAAGGTTTAGGATTTACTTTTAGGGAGAAAATCCATGAACATGGTCCATAAAGTTATATGTGCTTCATGGAGATTTGAATACTCTAATCATGGGGCTTACTCCTAAAGAGGATGCCCAAGTTAGGAGGGGATTTATGATTGGGTTTTACTCCTGAAAAGGAAACCCAAATCAAAAGGTAAATTATGACTGGTTAAGAGAAATTTAAGGGAACTTGGGGCTTATTCCTAAAAAGGAGACCCAAGGTTAAGGGACTAGGGGCTTACTCCTGAAAAGGAAGCCCAAAATTATGACTGAGTCTTATTCCTGAAAAAGGAGACTCAGGTTAGGAGACTTGGGGCTTATTCTTTAAAAGGAAGCCCAAGGTTATGACTGAGTCTTATTCCTGAAAAATGAGTCCCAGGTTAGAGATTAAGGTTTGGGGCTTACTCCTGAGGAGGATGCCCATATTTGAGGTTGGGGCTTATTCTTAAGAAAGATGCCCAAGATTAAAGGACTTGATTGGGGCTTACTCCTGAGGAGGATGCCCAAGATTGGGAACTTAAAGAATTTGGGGCTTACTCCTGAGAAAGATGCCCATATTAAAGGTTTTATAACTGGGGATTATTCCTGAAAAGGAGACCCAGGTTAAGATTCTCTCATCTTAAAGGATGAGGTTGAATGAATGAACTCTCCGTATTTTAGTGACATAAGGATATTTAAATCACTAGACTTTGAGAGAGATTCCACCGAATTCCTTTCAGATAAGAAAGTAAAATCAAGAAATCATGCCATAAATGGCTTTGAAGAGTGTCTTGAAGACTGAATCATGAAAAGGAAAGGTGAAATGGCTTAAGAGGGGTAAAAATGGTCAAGATGGTAACCCAAAAAGATAGGGGCGTGCAAGTCTTGAAAGGCACGCAAGTCTTCCGTGGGCGCGCATGTATTGGTCGTGCAGGTATACCTGCGCGAAACATAGTGTACTTGCATGATTTTCAACCAGCAATGAAATACTTGAGCGACTCTTTTTTAAACCCTTTAGATTGTTCTCGAGGTTCTTCCGGAAAAGGAACGCGCAAGTTATATTGAAGGAAATAAGTCGGCGCGCAAGTGTTTGATAAGTTTCAACACGTAGGCCTTCCTTCTTCTCTTTAGATCTTCCGTTCTAGGTAAGAAATTACCTTAGAAGTGTTCCGGAAGCTTTGAGAAGAGACTTGGGCGTCGGGAGCTTCAATCCGAGTTTCTGGAAAATGATCCTCCCGTGTGGGGGTCCCACAGGGTCTATTTATAGGCAAAAGAAGACCCCGGGTGGTTACCAGGCGGTTACCACTTAGGTCGCGCAAGTCACCTGCGCGACCAAGGTTGTCGCGCACGTGTACTTGCGCGGCAGTGGTATAACTTGCGTGGTGGATTTTCTGTTGATCCTTTGTTCATGCCTTTGTCGATTTTTGATGTTTTCTTCAAAGGATGAATCACTTTCAGCTTAGATATTCCCTTTTCCGATCTATAGATTCTGTGATGAATGGACTGTCAACAATCATCGATTAATTATTTCATCTGTTATACAAGACACTTATTTATCATTTAATCTCACTATATTGTATTCCTTTATCTATTATTATATGATGTATTCTCTCCTAGATATGCATATATATGCTATATGGGAAATGTTATTATATAAAAAAATTATAATTTGGGTATTCTAATTTAATGAGAGACTCATGTATATATCTAGTTTACCATGAATGGTAAACTATTTATTTTTTTGTGATAAGATTCTTTGTATATTATTTCAATGTAACGGTAGCATGAACTGGATCCATGCTTTTTATGTCATGGATTCTACTAAAAGTGATTTTTCCCCAGTGGGGTTTGATTTGAAAGGATAATATAATTGAATGAATGATTTTGAGGTGGAAATGTATATAGAATTTTGATGTTGGGTTATTTTTAAACCATAAAAAAATAAATAATATGATTTAAATTAGTTGTGGCTTTTGTATTTCGTAATGAACAAGTTAAAAATGGTCTTATAAAAGATAAGGACAATTTTAGGGTGTTTTATGGTTTGGGATACGTTTTTACTGAAGGACATGAGATCCCAAAACAATGGTAGTTGATAATTATAGGATTTCTAAATAAAAATTATAATGATTATTTCAGATAGGATGATATTTGATTCATTATGTATATGTAATGTTATTGTTTTAATCTGTTTAGTTAGGTTTTACACGTAGTGAATTAAATTGTAAACATAATAGTTTTATTATGAATACCAATACTAGACTACAATGACAAGGTGTAACAAAAGTGATTTTCATATTGATTTTGTGGTTTATATATTTCATTTTCATAATGACGAATATTTAACCATGATTAATTCTACACCAAATGATTTTAATGATGAAATCACTTCAAGGATCAGTTTAATGAAACTATTAGTTTACTATATGTAGTTATGATGTAATTATTTTTATTACAAATACTTTTATATAATGTGATAGTTTTAAAATTATAGTGGTATATTGTGATTGGTTCCACCTAGATTAATTGTTTCTTAATCCTTAATATTCCTATAATATTTTAATTAGGATTTAGGAAAATATTGATCCAATGTACGAGAATAATGCACGAAAATGTTGTTTCAACATTATTTAATGTGTTTG
Source organism: Viscum album (assembly GCA_963277665.1). Classification (NCBI taxonomy): domain Eukaryota; kingdom Viridiplantae; phylum Streptophyta; class Magnoliopsida; order Santalales; family Viscaceae; genus Viscum; species Viscum album. The sequence goes on along the minus strand of OY728126.1, from coordinate 791,637,790 downwards.
GAATTTTTAATTGAGAATAAAATGAAATTGGAATCTTTTTTACAATTTTATTATGGAGAGAGGTGGAGGATAATGTAAAGGGTTTATGAAATAGGGATGAATATAGGATTATAAACATAAAAAAGATAAAAATTTGTGTCGTATCTTCAAAAAATAATATCGCAATGTTTAAACACATAAATATATATATTTATGATACTTTGAAGTGCATAAGGACTAACTTGGCTTGTATGATGATGTAATGTCATGAGTTTTATTGTTTTTTAATTTAAGGATAGATATTTGATAGACCATGTTTATACAGACTATAATGAGGTTTCTTGCTTGTTTCTATATTCTAGGGATAATCTCTATGTATTATTCACATTTCAAGGAATTTGTTTATAAAATCAATTAAAATTGGTATTTATTTGAAGTTAGAAAATTTTAAAGGGATTTATTGCATGCATTTTTATTTTTCTTGGTCTATAAAACTTTTAGCTTAATCATGGAGATCATTTAGTTTTGACAATAACTCATCATTTTTGGTGTTTTATCCACATGGTATGACATGGTTGGGTGATAAGATAATATATATTTTTAAATTTGGGTTATAATCATATGTAATATTGATGTTATAATATATAGAATAAAGGAAAATCACATTCAGATTAGGTAACATATATACTAAATGAATATAATCATGAATATTATCTCTTTTATCTCGATGATGATTGTTGATTAGTGATGATAAAGTCTAGATGTCTTGTAGTTGACCTATAATATACAATACAACAATATGTATCTATGTCTGAATCAAATAGGTTCAATGGATATCCATATAAATTTGAGATGGAATGTAGGTTATGTGGTATTATAAAAGAGTAGAGACACAACGTAATAAATAAAATTATCTTTCAAATATGTAAGATTTCCAAAATTTTACCCTATAGTCTGAATTTTTTTTTGCTCCTTATGACATGTAGGGGTCATTTAGTTGATATATAAGGGATCCAAACTTATATAATTAGTATGGTCAATGATATATAAAGGTCTCATAGGATCTTTTTAAACTCCTGGGAGACTAGTTCTAGATTTTGAAAAGGTTATTTCAGGGGATTATTTTGTAATTGATGAATTAAGAGGTATTTTTGGAAGGATTCCTTCCCAAAGTGGAACTGAGAATACATGATTTATATTAAAAAACATAGATAAATAAAGGGTATTTAGGGGAAAATTTGAATAGATAGGGTTATAAATTATTTGTTCATGTGTCTGTTGACTTTTTTTTTTGGAAATTTACACATTTTTTTTTCAAAAAAATTAAAAAAAATTAGTTAGTTGGTTAATTGATTATAAAAAGATAAATATGGTTTTTTTCTAGAATATCATCATTATTCTAGATTTTTTTTTCTTTTATTCACACATTCTTTATTTCAAATGGATAATAATGTTTTTTTATTTAATTTCTTATGCTTCCTATTTGATGCGGTTCTCAAAACTAATGAATATTTTTTAGTTTATTTATTTTATTTTTCTATCATCTTTTCGATGATTCCTATTCTTTGTTCCTAAATTGTGGAATTTTTATAATTTATTAAAAAAAATTCAAAATGAATTCATATATGTTATATTTAAATAGCCTAGTAGAGTCTTACTAAATCTAGTAATGTGGTTCCATGATATTTCATATTTTATACATGTGCTATATATTTTTTGATTAATGGGAGAGGTTTGGGTGAGCTATGATATAATAGGGCATACGCACTGATGTTTCTTATTATTCATAAGAGATACATGATGTTGTATTATGTAGAAGATGATGAATTTCAATTATCCTCATTATTGTTTATGGTCATATGCCTTTATGATTATGGTTCCATGTGTGCTGGATTGAGTATCATGATTTAAAATGATTGATGTGGTTCATCATTGTGATGTTGATATTTTCTTCAATATATTCATGTGTAAATAGATTTTTTCCAATGTTGTGTAGATGGTATTTAACCATAATGTGGTAGTGAAAGAGGTACACTATGTTATTGTCTTAGGTATCGCGATTTATTCTCTTCATACGAATCCGGAAAGTTGTTCCATGTATACACAAGACATAGCCAATGAGGTAGTTATGGTAACTCTATATGTGTGGTATACTCCATATATGGGATGGAATAGGAGTTATGGTGTTCTATATCAATATGTAGGAGGAGTATTCCATAATTTTTAATGAATTTTGATGTAGATCACCGAATGAGAAGGGATTTTAAAAATAAATGTGCGGATTCTTAATGATTCAATGATATTGTTTGTTAATGGTTTTTGATTCCCATGGATCCTAATAGTTGTTTTGGGGAAACATATTTAGTGTTTCAAGGTTTACTCAAAATATTTGAATGTTGTAAAATGTAATGTGATTCAATGTGATAGAAAATTTACTAGAAGACTCAGACCACATAAAATATGACTATTTATTCATGTGTAATTCAACTATAATTCTAGAGATATAGGTAAAGTCACCTTAAGGATTGTTAATCATGATAGGAATAGGCTGTTTAATGTGTTATATATTGTTTATTTCACAATACATACATTTGTAATTGTATGGATATGAACTAAGTTTTCTATTAGTGGTGGCCAATAGAGTTCATTGTCATAGTCTTCACATTCCCTTTAAGACTGATTCCATTTTTATATCTCATGGTACATGTAATTTTAAATGATTATCATCACAAGACTAGTATATATGGTATTAAATATTGTGTAACATATTGATATTTTGATATTTTTTAATGGTCTTGTAGTTCCTCAGTTCTAGTCTAGTGATTTATTTTATCACATAATGTATGTTGACATGTGATCAAAAAAATATGAAATCATGATAATTTTTGTATAACTGGCATGAAATAAAATTAGTTTAATATTCTGGAAATATTTATATTTTTTCTTGATTTTTTCTTTTATATATTATTACATTATGTGTTGTCAGTTTAAGATTACATATTATTTATAGAGTGTATAATCTCACACACATAACTCCTCAGACCATTGGTATTATTTCATTTCCGGTCTTGTATATTGAAGGATTCCTACGAATCAGTTATACACTAGTGTAGTTACAATAATTTGAGTCGAGTAGGGACACTACAAAGAGGTATCAGAGAAGGAAAGATACACTGCAGTTCTATTGTGAGAGTTTTTTTGGGTTTTAGTAAAATAGAGGACTTGATATGTTTTTGGAATAATCATTTAGAAATATAAAATTGGACACACAATATGTTATGTACCTGGCTTATACAAGTCTGAGAGGATGTCAATGTTATCAGAGAAATTAAGATTTATGATTGGGATTGGAGGATAAAATTGAGTCATTATATATGTGATAATATTTATTTTATGTTATTTTTATCTATTTTATACTTGATCCCTTGATTGGATAGTTGGGGTAATCGTGACTAATTTCTGTCACATAGGAATTAGATGAAATTAAATTGTTACTTTTGATGTTTATTACGATTTCAGAATTGAAATGTATTTAGATTTTTAAATCGTCAAAAAGTAGATATATAATTTTTTCCCATATTTCTTCATTGTGGAATTTTATACATCGATTCCACAAACATGGCTCTTGATTTTATTATGTATGTGGATTCTATGTCTGTATGTTGTGTGAGATATCAAACCATAACATTTGTAAGTAGGACCATGGTGATGGATGAAGGGATATGGGGGTACTTGGTAAGTGTATAGGATATTGGGTCCCACATACTATTATAGGTTTATCTATTTTAAATATATGTTATTTTATATATATATTGAGAATGGGTTTAGAGAAAAATTAAACAAGTTATTCTTAGGACTTGGTTTGATGAGTTTCCTAGAGAAATCTTAGTGATTGTATAATATAAAACCGATCAATGTGGTTATTAAGTCTATCCATCCATGGCACACTATAGAAGTGTTTTTTTGACACACCACACACCATTATTCTAAATAAATTTTGAATAAACGGTAGAAATGTAATCAATTTATAATGTAAGTATTATTTTTTTCATATCGATACACAAATAAGGTGATGGATAATGTTGGATACATATAAGTTAATAAGATCTTTAAAAATGTGGGGATATAAATATAAAATATTGTATACATGAAGGGATTTTATAGAAAGAAATTAAGGTGGTTATCTAGGATCAAATGGTAGATATGAACCAATAATATGTGAGTATGAAAAACCCAATAGTGGTTTCGGGACAGAAAACTAGTTCAACATTATATAAATGGAAGTGGGGACATGAGGAGTACTATAAGGGTAATTAGAGAAATGGTCTGATGATTCCACTAGGGAGTGGTATATCCTGGATGGGTATCTTGTATTGAAATAATTGTCATGTTGATATCCTATTTGATGTAGAACCAATGTATTGCTGATCGTAAAACCAAAAGGGTCATCTTGATAGGTTTTATTGGATGGCGTTGTAGCAGGATGCATAATGCGGATCAGGTAATACCCATGGGTTAGAAGAAATATTATGAGTCGATAGATGGGATAAAATAACAAGTGATGGTTGAGGAAAACAATAGATGACCAAGTAGTGGGGGGAGTGGATGATAGTGGTTTAGATTCTATAGGGTGGACATGTATTGAGTAATCAGGCTTCATGAAAACTGCATATGATCATGATCATGTATTTAGAGAAGAGAAGGGAATAATCAAGAATTATAAATATTCTATAATAATGGTGTTTCTGTATATTGAAAAATTTAATGTTGTATTTTTGTGTAAAAATGGAATGACTAGTAACTAGTTGAATTATAGTACTCAGATGTGATTCATGATAAGTGTGGGATATACATAAATTGTGTAAAATATGAGCATCAGGTATGATGAAGGATGGAAATTGTAATATATAAGATAAAGGAATATGATAATTGGATATAAAGTGATAACAATGGATAACCAATGTGTGTAGAATTCAAGAATATGTAAAACACTAAAACTATCATCAAATTTTGTAGTTCGGTTGGAATGTGATTATATGGTGGATTTTTATTGAGGGGAGTATAAGTTGATGTGATTATTTGGGTGGAGTTGTTAAAATATATTGATTATGTAATATGTGGATATTTTTTCCATTATCAAGGTGTTTTTAGAAAATAGTTAGAGAAACACATAAGGCTGAGAATTATTTAGTTAGTGTATAACATGTTATATCTAATTGATGATCTATTTTATTGTGGGGAGGTCTCAATTTCCCATGTGTATGATATTAGAAATTTATAATGCTTCATTAATTTACATTGAAGATTTAGACCTTATTAAGGTTTTGGGGGATTCAATATAGGTTAATGAATTAATATCGATAGTGGACATAAGATCTGTGATTTTTTTGTTGTGAAATTTTGTTTTAGGTGGTATACATAAGTCTTCTATTTTTTGGAAATAGATTATGGGAATATTTATCTATAACTCACTTATAGGTTATTTTGACTAATATAAATATTTTTTAATATTGTAGTATAATATAGGTATTGTTTATTTTTAGTTATTGGAAATGATTGGGGTGAGTTGTAGGATATAATTACATTGAGTGGGGAGGGGTTAGATCTTATGTTGTCTTGATATTATAATCTCAAAAATATGATAAAATAAATTTTTATTATATTTTGGGATCTATTTTAAGATTTTAATACAAAATTTATTCTCAAATGTTTGGATGACATAGAGGTAAGGCGCAGATAATTTCAAAAGGTCTGGGAGTAGACATACTAGAAGTTGTTCAAAAAAAGATGATCCATTGAATGTATATCTATAAAAATATGATTTATAATATTTTTAGATGGGTTGGAGGGGATGTGGTTTTTTCAATATATCCACCAACGATATAATTGATAATAGTAACTTTTTAAAAACCAAAAAAAACGTTGAGATAACATGTCCTACTACTTCATCTGTGATTTTGGTGATCTTCGTGACATGTAAGGTACATTTCCATTATTTTAATGGTTCCTAGATATTGTAAATATTTTATGATTGATAATTTAGAGTGGTATTATTATAAAGAAATTTAAATCACATATGTTTATATTACTTTAGAGTTAATGAATATTCATTAACCAATATATTAAATCCATGAAAAGACTATATATGAATATTGTCTTTAGAAAATAAGAAGCATAAAAAAATAGTTTATAAGACATATACATTTTCTTAAACTTATTTCATCAAAACATGATACATTTTTTACATATAATAATTTATATAGTACTTAATGACCTAGGGAAAAGAAAAATATGAAAGGGTGAGCTCAGATGGTCAGTTTGGGTAAACAAGGGTGACATCAATCATATCATATTGATAAGACAATAGAAAACGACATTTTAAAATCATATCCTACATATGAAAGATTGTGATATCATTCCATGGGATAAATCATGAATGATCATAGGAATCAATTAACATAATCCAAATACTCATAACATAAGACACTAAGTTTTATGTCATATATAAGAGAAAAGAAAATCATTTCATATTAGTCAAGTCTTATTTCCAAGATCATCATTGCATATAATTTCCATTTCTAAACCAAGTTCACTCCTTATTCCAACCCTGTATTACTGAACCAATATCATTTACCATTATAACTATGTCTACCTCACGAGATATAAATATTTACCCAATGCATTTTAGGGAGATATAGGTCCCTACCATCTCAAAATCAAAACATTATTATGTGTTCTACAATTACATAAATCATTATTCATACTAAAAGAGTTACAATGGTTTTCATTAAACAACATTCCACCTTAACATAATCCAGGTAAAAAAATGGGTTTCATAAATAACATTGCATCATAAACATAATAATATCATAAGAAAAGTATGTATATCACACTTGAAATAGAAATTTATTAAATAATTTTTAATTAAATGGAGAACATTGTTGATATAACAAATGAAATTAATTCTTGAGGAAAATATAATTTCCTCATAATAAAATTCTGTTCTAAAAATACCATGCAATTTTAAAATAAAGGAATTTATTTGAAAATAAACTTGAAACAACGTAAAATAATCCCCAAGGATTTATGTCATTATAAAGACGTATAATTTTTTCATGTTTAATAAGTTAAAAAAACATTATACTCATACATTTTTTTCATAAAATTCAAAAAGAACCTTGTATGCAATAATGATAAAAGACTTCTTTCATACCGTTTAATAAAAATTCACCAATGGGTAAAATTAACATTTAAATTTTTTTTGAAATATATAATTAAAATTATATATTTATGAATCATGGATGAAGATGATAAATATAACCTAGTAAATACAAATTTATAAACCATCCCAAATAATAACGAGCTTATGAAATTATCCCTCAGCTTTTAGGTGTGATTTCCTTTTTATGTTTTCGATCCTATTATATATTTATTTTAATAATCTCATTCACTTGTTTCAAAATCATATTCATTTTTATGATATCAAATATGATCATATTATCTTCCATTTGTTAATATCCTTTCATTATTACTTGTTATTGGGGTATCAACTACTTTATTTTCTTATGCATGATTTGTTGAATAAGATCTTCTTCAACTCCATAGGTCATAGTTATATCATAAAAAATGATATTAAAATTATATACCGTATTTATTCATTTCATACATTTTTATAATCATGGTTTAATTAAGAACATATTGAATGTATCACATCACATTTTGGAGAAACTTTGTCATACAAACACTCGAGTGATGATATCATTCACATAATTTTCGAATGCTATTCAAGTGAATGGTGTATTATTTTTAAGAATAAATATCATGTTATAATAACCATATTAAGTTGTTATTTACATCATTTTACCCATTCAAATAATATGGTGTGGAAATCATACAACACCATGCTATTGATATAGTAAGTTTTACGTACGTAATCATTATGATTTCATTTTTCATTGGATGAATAGAAAGAGGAATATTATTCTTCCATAATCATAGTAACATCTCATTATATAAGTTATATTGGAGTTATTAATTTTTAATGAAACAACTCATGAACAAGAAGTATATTAAGAAATATTTTAGAATTAATTGGTAAAGGACATTACCTCTTCTTCATTGTGTTTCCGCAAAAGATACTCATAGAGAACTAGAGATTGTCTTTAAAGATGATAATAACCTATAAAACGTAACTAAGGGAGCTGAGATTGGAAATCGGAAGTGTATGATTGATATTTTAGTATCAACATTGTGGGAAGAGGTGAGAGACAAGGATCCCTTTTATAATTGAGTTGAGGGAAACTTTTGGTATGTTTAAAAAATTAATTTATAATAATATTAAACCCCATAAAAAACCTCTAAAATGTCTCAATTTTGAATATGTGATGATACAAGGTTTTAATATCATCAGCTAATAAATTTGTGTCATGTTTTTCTTATCAATTTAAACATTAATATTTTTATTAACACTTAGTTATTATATTTAATGTTTTACTATGGTAAAAAATATTTAAATATAAAAAGGGATAAATATTTACTTATTTTAAGTTAATTAGATTTTAAATAAAAAAATAGATAATTATAGACCATATTATAATTAATATATACATATATATTTAATTGTTTTTATGATTTCTAATTATTTTACTAAAACATTATTATGATAAAAAATAAATACTATCAATTTTGAGACTATTATATTCTTTAATTTTTAAAAAATAATACAATAACATGTTAAAATAACACAATATATTTTATTATATTTCCAACTGGTCCTTTTCATCATGAAAATTCACAGGAAAAAATTTCTAGAAAAAATTATATTTATTATAATATTTTAAATAATATTTATATTATTTATTTATTAAAGAAATTATTACTACATATATTGTGTTTAAATATTTAATATACTTAATTGTCGAAGAAAAAATAAATAAAAGTAATATGATGAAGATAAATGTACTCAATTTTATAATAAAATGTGAACTAGAATTTATCTTCATAAAAAACATTCCATTTAAATGTTATAATTTTGATAACATAAATATCCCAAAAATAACATCACACTAATTAAAATAATAGAAGAGAAAAATTTTATATATAAGGTTCTAAATTGTAAATAACATGACCATTGGATAGTTATGGTCGAGATTTCCTGAACCAAAAAGTCTTTTTCAATTTTGAGGTTATTTTAATGGTTATTATAATTTTAATAATAATAATTTTATTGATTTTTCACTAATTAAATAATTTGAAAATCAATAAAGTATAATTTATTAATGAAATTATTTATTTCTAAAAATATATTATCCAGATAAAGAAAAAAAAAAATCATCTTTAAAATGAGTATTTATAATCTAATATAACTTTTTTATGACCTTATTTTATTAAATGATATATTTATTAAAATTTGGGAAAGTTAAATTTAATTTTTCTTTAAATAATATAAATTAATTGTCCTAATCTTATCCATGTGGATTCCAATAGATAACATTTCTTCCCAATTATTAAATATATCAAAACAAACTCATACAATGTTATTAAGAAAACTATTAGGGTATGTTTATGAATTTATTCTTTTCCTTAATTAGTTGATTTACACATTTTCCATATTAATAAATATTAACATAGTTACAAATCATATTTTTAAAATATAAAATAACACTACATATAAAATTTGGAACTAATGATTCCCATCAAAAAAATCCATTTTTCAAAATTCAATACATAGAATTTTTAGTATTTAAATTAAATTTAGTCTCATTGTTGGAAAGAGTGAACATGTTTTAAAATGTTAAAACACTGTAAAAGATTGAAATAATTTTAATTCATAATTCAATGTAAAATTGATACTAAATACATAAAATATATTTAATTATAATATATATGTATTACATTTATCAATTAATATAATTGAATATTATAATTTAACCATATTAATTAATCCTATAAAAAATGTAATTTCAATTTAAATTTACTATATTTTTATTATTCAAAAAAATCTGAAGGTTGTATGAAAAATATTAAAAAAATTCAAAATTAAATTTTAATATCCATATTCCAAAGAGGTGTTTTATTTTCTAATACAAAAATTAATTTTGTGTCAAAACTGTTCTTTAAAAATAGTTCTCTATTAAGAATTATAACATTACAATTTTTAAAAATATAGGTTTTTATACATCAAATGTGGTTTCTTATAACACTATGAAAAAAATATATTTTGGATGAATATTTTATTTATTTATGAAAAATATATCTTTCATTAATTTCATTTAATATTAGTTTCTCACTGAATATATTAATATAATAATACAAATAAATAAATTATTTCTATTTTTTCATAAATAATCTGTAGCTAATTGATTCACTATAACACCCCAAGCTTCTACGGCACACTTCTCTTTGAATAATGCAATAGCGTGTATTGTATGCAACATCGAGTTCTAACACACTACAACCAATCAAACTAGCGGTTATGAATAGAAATACCCAATTTTTGAAATTTATAAATTTTATTTTTCAAAATGGACTTCGTTTTTGTATTCGGAATATCGAAATTAGCTTAGGGCAAATTTTTGGTATTTTTCTGAAAAACTTCATTTTTTGATGAATAGTAAAACCATTAAGTGGTAGTTAAAAAACACAATTTTTCATAAAACATAATTTTATCGCTTATGTGAGTGGAATTTTGAAAATCCGAGAGACACGGATAATATCATGGACTAAAATGTGGTTCATTGAGATGAAAATAATTTTCGGTGAATAGTAACTTTTTACTTTTATTTACCACGGTTAAAAGTAAATAGGGTAATTAAGGTTAATAATGATATTAATAAAACCCTAACACATGTCCAAATTCTATTGGATATGCTTAATTCTACCAAAAACAACCTTAGGAATAAATATTTTCATTTATGTCCACTTGGATTAGATTATGACATTTATTATTATTTAATTCAAAGAAGAGTCAAAAGAGTTAAAATCAATGTTTATTTACTAAAACATTTTTAATATTGGGATATAAATAATATCAATTCAATTGAAAAATTTCATTAGAAAGCTATATAGATTTCCTATATAATGATAGTTTATTTATAATTTTTAGAAATAATATAATTTAATTTATTTATGACACAATGATGCTGTAGTAATTACCATAATAGTGAAAAATTAAAATAATTGATATTATAAACACCGAAATAAATATAATTTGAGACTTTTTGTGGATTAAAATAATTTTCTAGGTTAATATGACATGTTAGAAATGATTTAATTAACTTTTTTCGATGTAATCATTCCGTTATGATTTTCACCCAAATCAATTTTCAAAATGGTGTCAAAATTGACATAAAAGAGTTTTTAAAACAAATATTATATTATAAATTGATATTCAATTCCTAAAAATATAAGGATCGGCCAAGAGACTTATATCATGATAGGTGTATCATTAATGGACCACTTGGGGGTCTTTTTTAGGTATATAGTATTTTTATTAACTATATAATATAAAAAATACAAAGTGACAAGGTAAGTGTCAAACTAATTAACTAAGAGTTAAAACTAAATGATAAGGGTAATATAATGACCCAAACATATCCAACTTCTATTGGTTGAGTGGTTTTTGACACATCCCCACCTTAACCTTTAAATTATCTACTTTGGAGCCATTATAAACTGAATATGATTTTATTATAAAAAATATTTCAAGCTTTTCCAAAGGTGCCCCTCACCCATCTTATAAAAGGGCAGTCGCCCTTCTCATTAATTCACAACATAAAATCCATTTGGATCGTCCAAAATCTGCCCAAATACTTTCTCAACTTCAATCACTTAATTTTAGTAGCCTTCCTTTAGTCAGAAAGCCAACCTAAGATCCCTTATGATCAAATCGAAAGGAAGAACCCGAAGAAGAGGTAATGATTTCACCACCATTTTCAAGTTCCTTTCTTCTTCCACTTCTTCTTTCTTTGTTATTATCATTCTGAAATAATAACTCTAGTATCTTATATATACTGTGATGTTATTATAAATATGGTACAATCATATTCAGTATTCTATCCATCCTTTGAATTACATGTCACCATACGTTCATACGTACGACTTACTATCTCCACATCGTGGTGTAGTTGTTATTCAATAAATTATTATTTGGATGGGTATAATAATGATGTGTAATTCATGTAAATAATAAATATAACATGATAATGATTCTTTATATATAATATACCATCCAATTATATATTATTTTAATATCAAAAGAATGATATTGTCGCTCGTGTGTACGTACGGACTACCGTCTCCACGAACGCGATGAGATTCATTCTCCATCGTATCCATTCAAGTCTAATTCTAATTTGATTATTAATAATAGTTTCTAATGACTTTATTTCATTCTAGATATTATTAAAATACAACCTATCCAAGATAAACATAGCTTACATAAAAAACATATAAAAGAAAATGAGTAATTTAACACCCGAACCGACGATAATACTAAGATATTATTAACAAATCAATGTTAAAAGATCATATATGATATCATATTAATGTATATGATTCTTGTATAATTTAATAACAATTATTTACCCATTATACAAGATTTTAACCTACCCTCAACCAAGTAAAAATACAAGGTAAGGGTTTATTGTGCAATCTCTTCATTATCTGAGGTTGTTTGTACGTAATAATCTACTGGGATCTCATTATCATCCACATCGATGTTTCTTAAAAATGTATTTCAAAACATTTTTACTATTTACAAGAATATAGGTTAATGTCATTTATACCCTTTTTTGACTTTTTATAAGAGGTTTATAAAGGAATCTTTCTGTCGTTTTCCAAACAAGGTTCTTTTTAACCTTTTCGACAGAATTAAGGTAAGAATGTTTTATTAACTTATATGGCGGCTGCGGCTATTTTCTGTCGTTAAAAAATCGTCGAAGATTCCCTTACAATATTATAAGAATATTTTCAAAGAAAATTTTTTATTTTATAAAAATATTACTCTTAATTGATTTAAAAATAGAAAGAGATATTTCTCTAAAATGAGTTTTGATTTCATCTATGTCAACATCCTTTGATGGATTTTACGCTTATTTAAAGTTGATTTATTATGATAAAAAGCTTCTATATTTTATTAATGTTTTTTTGATATGTTTGAATGTGGATGTGTAATTTTTATACCATTCATGGTTTATGGATGATGTATTTACATTTCGTATGCTAGTTTTAATACAAATGTTTATGTTATGTTTAAACCTTTTCATATGGGAATGCATTGGACTTAATATGTGACGGGTGGAGCCCGCTATAGCTACTCGATGCATCGGTAGGTATCCTGAGACATACTAGTGTCTTGGAACAAGGTCTTGGAAAAATCTTATTTATAGTAATGGCACGAGGCTTTGGCTATATGGTTATGATAGTCTGGCATTATGCATTCCATCATTATAAAAGAGGTTATTCATATTGCATGTGATTATTCGATTAATAGAATATCCATGTGAATAAGTAAATGGAATTATTTCATTTTATTTTTTCCCTACTATGTTGAAGTTCAAGTTTAAAAAGGATTTTGTTTTAGTTATAAATTGCCTTAAATATTTATTCCTATTTATGAAAGTTTCCGCTATATTGTTATCCTTACTGGGAATTTGAGCTCACCCCTTTTCTATGTTTTCAATTTTCTCAGGATGTGAAGATGTAAATTATGAATGACCGGAAGGGATAGTATGATGGGATACGAGTGTAGAATATGGAGACTATGTTGTTTTAGTTTTCATTTTTATGATGTAATGTAAAACATTATGAATATATCTAGTGTTTCCACGGCTAATAAACAAATAGGTCTTTCGAGATTTGATCATTCTTGTGATCATGCCAAGGTTATGTAATAATGCACCGACTCTAGGTAACTGGGGTCAGGGTGTTATAGTTGGTATTATAGGATGTTTAGTACAAACCTTGGAAGCTAGATTTAGAGAAACTCTGATTAGAGAACATAGATTTAATATGGACTTTGACGACTAGTATAGAAGAACTTCCTAGAATATTGGTATTGTAGAGATTTTGTGAGTTTTCAGAGAAATACATCCATGTTTGGATACGAGTAGGTAGAGGCGGCTCTGGTACAGATGTACCTAGTGGTAAAACTCGAAAACATCTCTTTGAGCTAGACTCGAACAGGAATTGGTGCACGACAACGGGCCTTGTTGCACTCTTGGTTACGACACTCCCGGGGGATATGCTTAGGATAACTCTCATTTTCATTAAAAATCACTATGAAGTGTTTATGAGTATATACTTCCTCAAAGAAAACATTTTTATGATTATGGATTATATCCATAAATAGTTTAATTTATGTTAAGTGTTTTATAAGTATGGAATTATGTATTTTGATTCATAAACTGATCTAGTTTATGCCATTGTATAGAAATGGAACCTAGTGGAAGAAATGGCACCTAGTGGAAGAAATGGAACTATATCAATGCACTCACTCCATGTAGGGATTTCCCTCCTGCTCAATATAATTATAGTGGAGTTAGTGATTAAACTGGTGCCAATCAACTAATCACCATACTGGGACAACTCACTTAGGTTATGAATAATAACCTTACCTGTATGGAGCACCCTGATCCACAGCGTGGAGGATCAAGGTTAGATCACTTTATGAGGCAACAACCACTAACGTTCAATGGGAGTACAAATACCTTAGTACCTGAGCAATGGATAAATTCCCCAGTGGAAATATTTCAGGCTTTGGGGAGTAGTGAAAGAGAAAAAGTTATCATGAAAGTTTACCGCCTCACTGTAGATGCTGCTCAATGGTGGTCATTGATTTAAAACACGAAGGAAGATGATGAAGTATCAAATACGGAATGTAGAGAGTTCAAAGATCTATTTTTTGGAAAATACTTTTCTCGAGACCATCAAGCAGATATGGAAAGACAATTTCTGAGTCTGAGACAGAAGGAGGATGAGAATGTCGCAAAGTATGAGGCTAACTTTACAAGGTTAGCAAGCTATGCTGGAGATTATATAAGTAACCCCATAAATAAGATTGATCGTTTCATTGATTGGTTAAAACCATTTCTCTGTCGAGCATTAGTCTCACAATCCTTATCGTCGTATGAAGACATTGTCTCATGTGCTATCAAGATAGAGAAAGAATTCTCAAAGTCTTATGACTTTAAATAAAAGCAAGAGAAGAAGAGATATACTGAACAATCTGGTAATGGGAATAAAGGGAAGAAGGGAATAGTTGAATATCCATCCTGCAGTAAATGTTGGAAGAAACACCCCGATAATTGCTTAAAAAAATGGGAGTCTGTTACAAGTGCGGTGAAAAGGACACCAAGCTCGTGATTGCTAGGGGAAGAAGGAAGCTACCGATGTTCAGTGATACAATTACAAAAAGATGGGACATTATGAAAATGAATGTCCTAAGCGTCAGGGGAACTTACCTCAGAAAAGGCCAAGGGATCAAGTCCAAGATTATGCTATCACAACTGCTGAGGTAGAAGCTCTGAAACACGTGGTGCCATGTAATTTAATGGTTTCCTCAAGTTTAGAAAATTCATTATTTGATACTGTATCATCGTATTGTTTCATATCTTCCATGTTTTCTACGAAAATTAGATATTTGCAATTTGATTTAACAAGTGAGTTGTCAGTTAAAACTACTAAGGGAAGTATCATTGCAACAAAGTTTTGTGAATCAGTCCCCATTAGAGCACATAAATGTTCTTTATCCGCTGATCTCATTGTCATACCAATGATTGAGTTTGATATAATCCTCGCTATGAATTGGATTTCAGACCATGATGTGATGATTTATTGTAAGAAGAAGGAGGTTACGATTTTTGATGATGACGATAAGGAACACCTTATCTTTATAGCAGAATCGTCACCTCCTAATTCTTATCTTGATCCATCCCCAGTAGCTCAACTAAATTCAATTATTGGGGAGGAAGAGGATGAAATGACTGTGGGTGAGGAAGGGAATGTTAAAATAGAGGATGTACCTTTTGTGAAAGAATATGTAGATGTGTTTTTGGAAGATTTACCTGGACATCCTCCAGAGCAATAAGTTGAGTTTTCCATTGATTTAATTCCTGGATCAAGGCCTATACCAAAGACCCCTTATAGAATGGCCACTGTAGAATTAGTTGAAATAAAGAAACAACTAGAGGAATTGAGTAATAAGGGATTTATTCTCCCCAGTGTTCCTCCATGGGGAGCCCTCGTTCTTTTTGTTAAAAAGAAAGATGGATCTATGAGGTTATGTATCGACTACAGGGAGATCACTGCTATAACAATAAAGAACATGTATCCCCTACCTCTCATTGATGATTTATTTGAAAAACTGCATGGAGGTCAATATTTTTCAAATATTGACCTTCGATCTGGATACCATCAGTTGTGTGTGATGAAGGAAGACATTCCTAAGACAACATTTTGAACCAGGTATAGGCATTACGAGTTTACAGTAATGCCTTTTGGATTGACTAATGCACCCTCTGTATTAAAGGATCTCATGAATAGAGTTTTCAAGGAATATCTCGATGAATTAGTGGTGGTATTTATTGATGATAACTTGGTATACTCCAAAATCTATGAAGATCATGAAAATCAAAAGCGCATTATCCTGAAGACTCTGAGAAGACATGAATTATATGGGAAGAATAGCAAGTGTGAATTCTGGCTTTAGGAGATTTCATTTCTTGGCCATATTATCCCTAAAGATAGAATCCATGTTGATCCTTCTAAGGCCAAGGAAATCCATGAATGTCCAGCACCTACGAGTATAACTGGGGTACGTAGTTTTATTGGTTTGGCAGGTTATTATAGACGTTTCGTCCAGAATTTTGCCCGATTGGCTAACCCATTAACGAAGATCACACGTAAAGGGGTTAAATTTGTTTGGACAAAATACTGTGAAGAATGTTTTGAAGAACTATAGAGAAGATTAGTCAATTCTCATATATTGACTCAACCATCGGGGAATGATGGGTTCGTTATTTATAGTGATGCATCGAAGAAATGACTTGGTTGTCTTCTTATGCAGAATGATAGGGTTATTGCCTATGCATCATGAAAGTTGAAAATTCATAAACAAAACTATCCTACTCATGATCTCGAGTTAGTAGTTGTGATCTTTGCTTTGAAGATATGGAGGCACTACCTCTATGGTGAAAAATGTGAGATTTATACTAATCACAAGAGTTTGAAGTATATTTTCTCACAAAAATAACTCAACATGAGGCAAAAAAGACTGATTGAATTACTCAAGGATTATGATTGAACGATACACTACCACCCGGGGAAAGCAAACAAGGTGGAAGATGCTTTGAGTAGAAATTACCATGGAGTTTTGAACAATATGAGAATTTAATGGAATCCAATTTTCATGGATCTATTAAAGACGAACATGGGAATAACCAGGGAAGGTGAAACATCAATTCTTTTTCAAATGGTTGCCAAAACATCTTTACGAGAAATAATAAAGAGTTCTCAGACTGATGATGAAGAATCTCAAAAGAAGATTAAAGTTGTGAATGATGGGAGATTGAAAGGTATTGTGTATGAAGAAGGAATTTTGAAATTTGGGAAGATAGATTGTGTTCCCAATATACCTGATCTAAAATGGGAATTTCTGGATGATGATCATAGTTTCAATTTCTCTATACACCCTGGGAGCACCAAAATGTATAGAGATTTGAAGAAACATTATTTTGTGGGACAACATGAAGAGGGAGATTGCTGATTTTGTGTCAAGATGAATGATTTGTAAACAAGTGAAAGATGGAATGCAACAGCCTGGAGGAGTCATGCAACCTCTTCCCATACCGGAGTAGAAATGGGACAATATTACGATGGACTTTGTCTTGGGGCTACTAAAGACTCCTATAAGGAACGATGCAATATGGGTAATTGTTGATCGTCTTACCAAGTCATCACATTTTCTGTCTATAAGAGAAGATTTAACACTTGAAAGACTAGAAAGACTATATATTAATGAAGTTTTAAGACATCATGGAGTACCCCTATCGATTGTTTCTGATCGTGATCCCCATTTTACTTCAAGATTCTAGAAATGTCTTCAGATAGACTTGGATACTGAACTTCATTTGAGCACTACCTACCACCCTCAATTAGATGGACAATCAGAATGAACTATTCAAACCTTAGAAGACATGTTTTGATCCTGCTCACTTGACTTTATGGGTATATGGGATCAATATTTACCTCTGGTAGAATTTTCTTATAGTAGTAGCTTCCATTCGAGTATTCATATAGCACCATATGAAGATTAAGATTAATTTTATATTGTTCTAAAATAATATACATTTATATGAATTGGGGAAAATATATATTTACTGAATCCGTATAATTTATCATTATATTATAAGGAAATTATAACATAAAATAAATATAAAATATATTCCATTATAAGGTATTTTATTTTGTATAAAAACATTAATTTTTAGAATAATTAATCAATTTAGAGAACATATGTTTATCTGTTTATAAACATAAGTAATGTTTTCAAATAAAAAAGAATTAGTTTTGTTATTTTCATTTAAATGGATGTTTTAATCATTAAATTAGTTTCTATATTTCATTGAAGTCCATATAACTATTATATTTTTAATAAACAAATTTATATTATTAAATTCAAAAAACTAGTAATTCAAGCACACACATAAATTTTTAGATAATATAACCTTTTCTAAAAATGGTGTTTTAAATGTGAAATATTGTAATGTTAAAATGAATTTATAATAAATATATAAAAATTATTTGATAAAATTAATCTCATATTTAGTATTTGAAGAAATAATTTCTTTAAAAAAATTTCATTTTCTTTAAATATATAATACAAAGGTAATAATTATTTTCTAAGGTAAACCCAAAATGGTGGAACTATAAAATAAAATTGTAATATGATTTAGAAATGATTAAAAAATATTTTAGAATGGGTTTTTGAGGATTTTAATATATTATACCATAGGAAAATCTATTATTTTACAATTTTCTAACAATTTACCATGGAATAGTTTAAATCTCATATTGAAAAGAATCGTGTTCTCCCAAAATTATCCGTGTATTCTATTATAGAATTTGAAAACTTATAACCGTGTATTATATGATTAATTGTATGTATGTGTCACTAAAAATATAAAATTTCCTCCTCAAATAATCCATTATCTTTTAGATAATCATATGGTCCTGATTAGATATCCTATTTTTTATATTTAATAGGTTAATTCCATGATATATCCTTAGATCTCAACATGATTATTCTTTACTCTTTAGCCATTCACTCTATGTATTTATCATCTAAAATACCTCAATATACACATATATATTGGGACTGGTATTATTAATCTAATTTATTTTTATTTATTTAATTGATGAACCATTATTTAATCCATTTTATATACTGGAAAGAGAATAACAACATCAATCATGTGTACTTTTGGATAACTTCTTCCACAGATGTTGAATTTTATTTTTTATCATCACCATTCATGTATTTTATAAAAATGTATTTCCTTAAGGTTAATTTTATTATTGCAATGAATATTCATATTAAGTTATTATACTAATATTATAAAATAATATTCTCAATATTATTAAACCATTATAACATCCTCTCACCTATGTAGGTTATAAAACATATGAGAACAACATTATAATATTCATTTCATGGATAATTAATGAATAATATATGAGGATAATGTAATATAATAATGTTTTGATTAATATGTTTTAATTAATAGTGTATGTTTTAATAGATATTTAATATATTTATTTGAATATCTCCTTTTGAATATTTAACATGCTGGAAGCAGTCTAACACAATTCTCTTTTAAACAAATCATATCACTATCATTCATCCTATAAAAATGGTACATTATGAATCGTTGACACAAAATGATTATATTTTCCTATAATATATTGAAATTAATACATTTATCTAATATATAAATATAAAATACATCACTATGATACTTATAAGAAAGAAACAATTGAAATTTCCTATAACCCAATAATAGTAATAAAATTTGACATATATGTATATTTTAAATATATTTTTAAAAATAATGTGTATAAATATAAATATATTTATAGTATATTATTAAATTGTTGATAACGAGAGTTATATTGTCATATTTGATGTTTGAGTGGTTTTAAGAAAATAGGAATTTAAGGTAATCATTTCATTGTCTAAAATTTCACTTCATGAATCATATTTCATACGGTGATCCATAACATCACTAGTGTAATGTGTTCAATTAATAATTGATTTATTTTCAAATATTCACATAATTAAAAGCTTTCATATAGACATATTGTTTCAATTATATATATTTCAATTGAAATGATATTATGTTTTCAAGGGTTCTTTTTCTAATTTTATTATTTACATGAGATATGATTCATAATCTTCCAAATGTTTCATTTTTTGTGTAATCAAATAATGTTAGATGTTTTAAATCATTATTATTTTTATATTCTAGATATTAAATATTTCACTTAATTATCTATATTTCATTGGCTTTATATTAAGATGTTACAAAATCCATAGTGGTTTCTCCACCAATCCAATTTTCAAAATAGGGATTACATTTGAATGATAACCCTTCAGGGTAATTTTCTTGTAATTTCTTTCTAAGACACCCATAATTCAATTCCAAAAAATTATTTATTGTTCAACGTTTCTTATCAATATTTAATTTATTCTCAATTCATTATTTTCTAATTGTATGTAAACCTATCGTTCCTCTTTTTTTGTCAGTGAATCCTCATAAACCATGAATGTATTTATTAAATGATTTTTGGAATTTCATTATAAACTCATCAATAATTTATTATGATAATTTTGTTCTATTTTTACTTCTTTAAATATATTTTACTAAAATATATAAATTTAAAATTATCTATAACTTCATTTTCATTCCTAAACAATCTTATTTAACATGCATGATTTCTCATCCAATTCATTTCCAATGTTACAATATTAAAAGTGTTGTTCTTATAACTATGGATTTCATATATGTAAAAATATTTGGAAATTAATTATGTTACACATGGGGTCTTTATTTTTTAAAATTTATCCCTCTTCATTAAAAAACGTTTTCATTATATGTTGATAAAGGAATGTATTAGAAAAATGTATTTTTTTATTCCAAAGTAGATGATTATGGAGTACTCATGGAATTTGATTACGTATTATTTATCCATCCACCATCTTAATTAGCATGGTTTCTGTCCATGTTATCCCACTTATTTACTATGAAATTATTTTGGTTCCTTTTGATTTTATATCAGTATGCATATTTATTTATTCATATGGAAAGTTATTTATTAATTTTTTGATATTCACATATTTTATATGGTTAATTCATTGTTCCCAATGAAGTGATCAGTGGGGCCTAATTCTATATAATCCCTTGATTCATTAGTTAGAATATCACCCCAAAGATATTAAGAGTGATCCTCATGTGTTATATGATATATAACAGCCAACAATGATACTATAAGACAATGTAACATACTGATAATTTATGATATATTCCCATTTAAATTAATTCAATCACATCAATAGCTTGTAATTCATTAAACCCTTTTTTTATGAGATCTATAATGTCTATTTTTTATAACCTCAATTTTATGTCAGTGGGTATTAATAAGAATTTTTTTTCCAAAATTATATTGATTACACACTTATATAATATATTCATTGGTATCTACTGATTAAAAATAAAATATAAATCATTTGAAAAAGAAGAAGTGATTTCTAAAAGGAATAATTTTATTAGAAGAGATTTACATACGCATTTCACTTAAAATATAAAATAAAATTATAGAATTTTTTTAAAATGTATTTGAAAAATTAATCTTAATATATAAAATCGTAATTTAATGATTCTCATTAAGAGAATGTTTGAAAATTTTAAAAAAATATTTATTTTTATATGTATAGTAAAAAATGTTAATTTTCCATGAAATCATTCATTTTGATTAAAAAATTTTAAATGAAAAAAATTATTAAAACATGGTTTTAATTAAAAATAGTTTAATTATATTAACATTTACCTAATTTATTCTATTATAATACATTTATGTTTTGATTATTAAATAAATTTTTTAATATTTTGAATGTATTTCTTTGGAAAAAATTATTCTTTTGTGTGTCTATGTGTTTAATTTTAAAATGATTATCAAAATTAAATGTATATGATTTTAAAAATTTTATTTGATTTTTTAAATTAAAATAAATAATATTCTTGAAAATTTTCAATTTTTTTTTTACCATAATGAGTAGTGATAACGTGAAAATAATTATTCTGTCTAAGGTCAAAATAGATTAACATGGGGTTAAACTACGAAGATAAAGTTTTCTAAGGACATGAAACCAGTCGAAATACCATTAAATTGACATATGTAAACAATATAAATAATTTATTCTATAATTTATCATTTTTAGTACATTTAACATTTCAAAAATACGGGTACATGTTATTATTATACAAAATTACATGTGTGTCCTCTCCCACACATATAAAAGGACACCCTCTCCACACTAATATTAACACTTAAAAAAAATTTGGATTGGAAAATACATAAGAAAATACCTTCCTAAATTATCTTATAACATCTTTGAGGCATTTTAGTTTTTAGAAATCTATACTGGGAAGGCATTTTATGAAAACCTTTAGATGTCCTATGAATAAGAGGTTACATTCTTAAATGAGCATATTTATTTTATTTCTTATTCCCCCCTGAAACATATTATTCTATAATAATGATATATTAAATATAGTATCTATAATATAAAAATATGACATGATGTTATTTTAAAAGCCTATATCTATCTTTACTTCTATCAAATGGAAAATGAAACTGTCGATATGGTGTATGGAAAACTATCACCTCACAAAATGATGTGATTTATTTTCTATCAACATCATTCAAGGATAGATATAATGGTGTAATTAACATAGTTATATAAAATTTATGAAATTATTATACTTATGAAACTATTATATCACATATTAATTCATAATTTCAATTATGGTGGGGGGGGGTTTGTTAATGTCTCTCGTGTGTATGCCAGACTACCACTATAAGAAAAGATGTCATTCGTTTATCACATATGCATTAAATAAAAGGTAGAAATAATAAATTAAATGAATATATATTTTATTTATTAACTAAGAATACTTATTAAAAACGTAATATCACATCATACTACGTATATTTTAGTGTGTTAGAAGAAAATAATGTATCTTGCCCGTACATGTTGACTACATGCACTACATTGTAATGTGAAATGTTTTTCATTTTATTTTTACAAGGATTGTCACAAGATTGTATTTGATTAATATGAATGATATATATGAAATCATAATTATTTTTTACCAATTAATAAATATTTATTTTACTTTCATTCCATGCATCAAAAAAAGTGAAACAATGTTCATTATTACGTGTGACCTACCATCTCAATGAATTGTACAATTACATTTTAATCTCTATATTTTATAAATTACACTAAATAAATATATATTGAATATATATGAGTTTATATAAAATATAATATTTTTTATATTATGTATCATTGATAAAATTATAAGAAATTTAATTATTGAACAAAAAAAACATAAAACATTATGTAATTACCACCCACAATAGTTATTTAAACATATAATTTTTAATAAAAGGGTCATAAATGAAAACAATTAAGTTATACATGGTTTCAAATGAAGGTGTATGGTAATAAAATATATTTTAAAAAAACTATATTTATTTTTTATGAGGATGGAAACTAATGAAAGAATTCAAACCTAAGGTAAGGGTGTCTCATCACATAATTATACTTGTGAGACATATGACATATTGACATAAAATTTATCTTGAGGGTTTATGTGCATACAGTTTTCATAAGTTATATCCATAATTTATTCATTTCCATAGTATTTAATGTTTAATTTGAATATATTTCTTTCATGTTGTTTGGTTAGATAGGGTAATGGATGTTGGGCTAGAGGGGGTGAATAGAAAATATTAAAAATAATAATCAAATTAATTTATTAATAAAATTAATTATCAAAGAAATTTATTACAGATAACTATAAGTGAAAATAGTAATGAACACAAGAATGTTTTATAGTATTTTGGTATGCATTGTTACTACTTTAACTATTATACCTCTCTACTCAGCGAGAGATACATGTATACTAAAAATGAATTTTTTGTGGGAATCATAACCCATTTACAGTATCCTTTTCTAGTGCGAGGATAGGCATGAAACTAACAATTGTATGGGGAGTAACAACCCGTAAAACATGATATTAGACACTATGATTCATAAATCGAAGAGTCTTGACATTTGTTAAATGGAGTCCAAACCCATAGATCAAGACCATATAATCGGAGTATCAAAACCTAAGAAAATAAGATAAAAAATAATTAATTTTGGAGTAAAATCATAAATAGAGAAAAATTTTGATTCTAAGAGAAGGGAAAATGAATAATAGACTGAAAAATATATGAAAGAAGATAAACAATGAGAGAAGATGTACTAGTTGATGAGGTTAATATATGACATTCTTGTCATGAAAATTGTAGACAAAGACAAAATAATTCGTCCCTTGAGAGATCATGCGGGTAATGAAAGAGAGTGTCGCATGACTTCCCAAATTAACAATAGATTCAATATTGATAGCACTTTCTCTTTAAAAAATATAGTGTCCAAAATGGTAACATCTGTGTTCACATTTTTATCATGTTATATTATTTTAACCTACCAAAGAAATATATATATATATATATATATAATATTCATATGCTACTACATCTCTACAACATTATGATATTCATAATAAATTGAGTTAAGAGTATTTATAAATACGTACATGAAAAATTATACATAATAGATTCTTTATTCTAGTAGAATAAATCATAAAATGAATTTAAAACAATTTTAATTACTCCCCAAAACATATATAAAAATATATATCATATTTTAATGATATATAAAACCAATTTAAATTCATTCAAACCAATTCAAATATTGTCAAAATAGTTCCTAGAATGTAATATCAAATAATAAAAGTAAATTGAAAATTCCATATTTAAATAATTTTGATGCATCAAAATTTATGGTAGAAAGACACTGAATAAAATTATTAATTTTACCCTCTAAATATAAACAAAAAAACATTAAAATTAATTTGATAAAAATTATTATATTTAATGAGAAATCTTTTAGTAGAAAGACGGTTAAAAATTATCGATATATATGAAGAAAATAAATTTTAAAAAACAAATCAAATGAACAGTAACGTGTTGTAGGGATAATAAAAGGTAACATAGTGTAGGGATGACGAATAGTAATGTACTGTAGGGATGATGAATAGTAACATATAGTATGGATGATATACAAGAACGTAGGGTTGATGAACCATATATTTCACATTTCATGAATATTATTGTTGTTTGATGAACAATACATTACACTATTCAATTATACTATGTAGGGTTGATGAACCATACATTTCACTATTTCTTAATAGTAATATAGTTTTGACCGGCCATAATTCACACAATTCATTAACATTAAGAGAACTTTTTCCATACTTTGTGAATAATAGGATAACGTACTTTAACAAGTTTAAAAAAAATTAATTCTCTTAATATAGGATTCAGAATTTTGTCAACAAGACATATTGTAGAAATTTATTTTATATTTCTAAAAAATCATTATTCCACTAAACCGATATATTATAGCTCCAAAAATAATTGGAAAAAAAAGAAAAAAGATTCTTAAAAAAATAGTCCTTCACAAATATCAATGCTGAATATAAAACAATTTAATAATAATTCAATTTTTTTTTTATATTGATGTAAAATAATGAAATATAGATAATCATGTGGTATTTTTATAAAATCATGTTTCATGAAAATTCAATGTTCATATAAGTTTCAATAATATAAATAATTAATTTTTTTAAAATATGAATTTATAATGTTTCTAAACATTGTAATAGAAAATTAATTGACATTTTAGTGTAATAAAAATGAATTTTCAAACATTTATATAAATTAATAAAATGTAGATAAAAATCGCATATATCCAACATAATTAGAATAAAAAATTCTGTACACTATTTTTTTTTGAAATCCTCACAATACATGAAATATTTTTAAAAGAAAAAAGACATATAATAAAAAAGTAGAATCCACGTACTTGGGAAAACATTCCCCAATAATCAAACAATAAAAAAAAGATAATTCACACATAGAAATATTTTACTATTTTCTTTTTTGATTAAATAACAATACTTGTTTATAATTAAAAACAATTAATTTCTCCCCGTTTATGGACACTTGTTTTCTCCCAAAATCTCTCAACCAAATATCTCTTCGCCATTTCCAAAATAAATTAAAAATGAGTAAACGCTCCATGAACCAATGCAGTAATAAAAAAAATTCTAAATAACCAAGTTCAAATTCATTAATTACAAACTGTTAAAAGTGTATGGGATTTGAGAAAATATATATTAGGTTATTTTTAGAAAAATTTAATTTTAAAAAAATATCACCCTTTTTAACATGATTTAAAATAAATTGAAATAGTATATTAAAATGTGTTGTTCTAGAATGTGTTAAAAGATTTATAAAAAATAGAAACTGAAGAAGTATTATCATAATAAATAAGTGGTTTATCAAGGTAATCAAAAAATCACATGACATTTTCTTAATCAATAAAAATTTAGCACAAATACTTATAGAAAATATATCATCAACTTCAGAATTAGATAATGAATCTAATAATTGTTTCTTATAAGACCTTGAAATTAATGTTTTCATATAAAATGATAGATACCTGATGTGATTTTTATATAAATTTTACATCCTCAAAAATTAGAATAATAAATTTATGATAAATCAAAACAGTTATGTTGTGAATAAAATAAACCATAATCTATGATTCCTTTAACATATAAGATTATTTAGTTAAAAAAATTAATATGGATTTCATTAGTATATTCTTGAAATATAGAAAATAAACAAACAGTAAAAACAAGTGTCAGGTCTAGATGATGTTAGATATAACAATCAATATATTATCACTCTATAAACATTAAAATTAAAAGATTTACCAGAAGCATCGGTATCATATTTAAAATTAGTACCTCTAAGAGTATTCATAAATTTATAATAGTCATGGCCAAATCCTGTAACTAAATTTTTTCATACATATGTTAATTATGACAAATTACATATTTTCATTGAAAAATATGAAGTCCAAGAAAGATGTTTAATTCTCCCCTAAAACACCTTTCAAATTCAGATTATTTGAAATAAAAAATTTCATTAAAAGTATATCACTAGATAATCCAAAAATTATATCATCAACAAAAATTTGAACATCGAGAATATCATCAAAAGTTCATTTAATAAAAATATTTATATCAACATTTCCTTATAATCGTTATTTAACAATAACAACTAAGTAATTTCTTATGAAGAATGATGTTCCTATTCAAGACCATATAAAGTATAAGATAATATAAAAACATAGTGTGAAAATTTTTCACTTTAAAAATAATGGGATGACAAACACAACCTTCCTAAATTAAAAAAAATTAAGAAATAACATTTTACATCCATTTGATATAAATTTAAACCATGAAGAGTAGAAAAAGAAAATAAAATTCTAATTTCCTCTAATATAGAAATAGGTTAAAAAGAATCATAGAAGTGTATAACTTATTTATGAGAGTATCCCTGAACAACAAGACTAAGTTTATTTTTTACAATCAGTCTCAATTCATCTATATTTTTTCTAAATATCCACATAGGTTAAATGAACATCTTATCGATGAGAATTATAATAAAGTAAAACTATTATTTCTAAGAAAATGATTTAATTAATCTTGCATATAAAAAATCCAGTTTTCATATTTGAATCCACAATTATAATAAAAATAAATAAAACCAGAGATTAAAATATAATAAATATAAAATTTTAAATTATAATTTATAGTTTTAACAGTAGTAATATAATTAAAAAATATATTTTAAAAAATATGATATTTTTAATTATTTGATGATTTTGGATCTGGTTGAGAAGGAGTATTCTCCCACTTAATTAATTAATAATTATATTTATGAAATTCTTCACTAAAATCAAATTCTCTAAACTCTTCATCAAAACAATTAGACTCTAAATTTAATTTAACATTATTTTTATAATACATCACATGAATAGATTATTTAATAAACATAGTTCTTTTATTATAAACTCGATATTCTTTACAATTATTATAATTTCCGTGAAAAATACATTGATCACAATTAGATTCAAATTTATGTTAATTATCTCTTGAATTTAAAATAAAAAAATTACAACCAAATACTCTAAAGTAACCAACATTAATATCTATATATTTGAATATTTAATAATGAGTATTATTTAATAGTGGTATAATAATAAATTTATTTGAAATATAACTAGAATAAAAAATATCCTCAATCGCAAAATAACTAGAATATATTATTCAACTATCATAATTCGAGCAATTTCAATAAGAGTTATATTTTTACACTCAAAAAAAAAATTTTGATGTGTTGTTCTAAGAGAAGAAAAATAAAAAAAATATCATTCCTTTCAGAAAGAGTTTCCAAATCTAAATTATTAAATTCAGATCCATTATCACTAAGTCTAAAAATATTCATACAACCGTTTTTATTTTTAATTAATTAAAAACGTAAATAAATCTACAAAATGTATCATTTTTATGAGATAGAAAGTATAACCAATTGAATATAATTTAATCATCCACATTAACTATGGAATATTTCTTTTCACCAATGCAGGAAATTATAGTCGGGCCTTGAAAATAAAGATATATTAATTTTGAAGGTCTATTATTACATATTTGAATGATGGGTGATTTTTTTTATTGATCCACTTTCATGGTTTAATTGCAAACATGAAGAAGTTATTTCATTAAGGATGGAAGTTGTAACACATTCTCATGTTTTGAGATTTTTGGAAAAATATTGAAATTAGCATTACTTAATGTTTAATTAAAAAGGTATAAGTTATTATGTACAACATTCACACACTCTAAATGTTGATAAATTAGATCAGAAAAATTAATAGTATAAATAATAGCTTTTCGATTAGAATAATTTAATAAAGAATCATCTTTAAAAACCAATCATTTATCATTTTAAAATATAACTTCCATTCCATCAACATATA
Organism: Viscum album; assembly: GCA_963277665.1. Taxonomy (NCBI): domain Eukaryota; kingdom Viridiplantae; phylum Streptophyta; class Magnoliopsida; order Santalales; family Viscaceae; genus Viscum; species Viscum album. Next base: position 791,608,524 of record OY728126.1, on the reverse strand, counting down.
ATTGTTATTTATTGATTAAATTATTGATTAAACCTTAAATGTAGAAATCATTAGAAATAAAAGTTGAATTTTAAATACCAAATTTACTAAAAAAATTACATTACCTTTGGAATTGTCTCCAAAAGTAATAGTGCCTCTATCACATGTGTTTTAAGAGCTAAAAATGGATGTGTCTCTCATTATATGCCTAACAAATACACCTTCCATGTATTATAAGTCATTATTGAGGCATCCGAGTCTTTTTTACTGCAAAAATCAATTTTTTTATAATTTTGATACCTAATCTCATTTGGGTCCAATGATAATTGTTATACATTTTTTAGGTACCCATGTAGAATTAATCATATATTGTTTGGTACTCTAGACAATAATGATATAAAAATATTTGTTTATGTAATTCCTATCTATTTTTTAAATACAGGAGAAGAATAAATTTTATAAGGACCTTTCATTCCATATTTAAAACATGTAACAGTTGAAGTACAACAATTGTTTCTTGTATCAAAATATGTTTTATACATTTGAGGTAGTCTCCTATCATAAAGAAATCCATCATTATTTTTTATTAGTTCTTTTCAAATTCCTCATCTCATTATATTTATAATAACCTAGAATAAAATAAGATTATCATTTTTTAAGACATTCCACATCCATTTTGAAATTATAATTTTAATTATGAGATGATTTAAAAATTTAAATACATTTAAATGATATAAAGAAGAAGAATCAATGTTAAAAATATATTAATTCTGCTGTAAATGTATTTTAATTTCAAAAATATGTTTCAGAATGTATTCATTATGATTATTATATAAATCATAAAATTAAAAAATATATTTCATTAATCATTGAAATTCTTTATTAAATTATAAATCGTAAGGGTTTTCAAAATTCGCATTCATAATCGGAGTATTCTGAATAAAAACATGAATTGATATCCATGTCTAGTGATCCAATAAATCAAAAGATTAAAGATTATTTTTCATTTATATATTGTTAACTGGATTGTAAATCTTCTACACAACTCCAACTAGCTTCCCAGACCTTGTTATCCATATTTTTTTATTTATCGTTATTATATAGTTTAGGAAAATTAGTTTTGATATACAATTTCATCATTCACACATAACAGGATACATATGAGGAATTATAATTAATGTCACCTTTCTTATCTCCATTATATTTCTATTTTTGATGGTGTCTTCTAAACCGATTCATGAATCCGTCCTTTTTATTCTTTGGTAAACTCCAATAAAAAACCAAGCCATATATTTTTTTCACAATCCTATTGATCAGAATCATATGTGTTAGTATAAGCAAAATTCCATGATTTAAAAGCTACACCTTTTATTTTCTCTTGTCTCCTTAGTATCTATATTATTCAATTCATGATCAGTTTGGAGTAGTGATCCGAATATTTCATCCAGGGTGTATTCATTGAAATTCATAATTTCTTTAACGACATCCTTATTTCAATTCTATTTCATTAGAAATGATCATAGTAATATTTCAACAAGTATTGGGTTTTCTAGAGCATCTCCACGTGAATTCATTCCATTCAAAATTCATGTGAATTGGTGGAACAATTGGTTTACTATTTCATGTTGATCTATATTAATGTCTCGATACTCATCATGAAGCATTATATGTTTGGTACATGTTAGTTTTTTAGAGCCGATGTCAGTAATAGATAGATTCATTAAAATTTCATTAGCTATCTTACAAGATGACACATGACTAAAAACACTTCTTTTAATAGAACAATATAAAACATTATCAATCCTCTAATTTAAAACATATCCAGTAGAATCAGTTCTGGTAAGATTATCGGGGTCGGCTTCATGAAATGTATACTGGGTGGGGGATTTTTTGGAATCTAAGAATTATTATTGTCCAATAAATCTATATTATTAGATATTGTTTATATACTATGAGGTATATTACAAAATTTTCACATATAACATAAAATAATACTTTAAATATTGATTATATAACTCTAAAATGAATAATATTTTCATACCAACTGAAAGTTATCAGAATGTTAATTACAAATCTAAACAATTATAAAAAGGATTTCCCTATAACACCATTTGTTAGGTAAGATAGGGTTATAGAAGATGATCTATATGGGATTATTAGAACAGATTAAAAATATCATTTAATTAATGTTTTTAATAAAATTAATTATTAAAATTAATTTTTATGGTGAATTAGCATTAAATAAATTAATGACAACATGGATGTTTTTTTAGTTGTTTGGTCCGATGTGGTACTACATCTACTCATATACATCTCTACATAGGAAGGGATAAATATCCACTATAAATAATTTTTATGGGGAATCATAAAATAATTATAGTGGTAGGATAACCATGCCACTGATTTTTGTAGGGGGTGTCACAACCCTAACAACCATAATTCAGACACTACGAGTCACAACCAGAATAGTCCTGATATTATATATCGGGAGTCACAACCGTTAGATCATGACCATTGAATCTGAAAGTCACAACCTAAAGAAATTGAATAACAATTAATTATATTACGAGTAAAATATTAACAAGAAAAATAGAGTGTATGTGAGTGATGTTAAAAAGTTTTACAGACTCCAAACTAGATGAAATAAGAGAAATAATGAGAGCACTTTTATAGGTAATTGAGAATTATATCAGCTTATCTCGTTAAGGAAATTGTAGTTCACATACATGTAAATTTACCCTTGAGAGATTATGCAGGTGATGAAACAGAGTGTCCAGGATTATGAAAATGAATAGTTGATTCAATGTTCACAACAATTTCACTTAGAGAAAATAGAGTATCAACAATTTTAACATGTGTCATGAAATTTTTATCTTTCTATATAATTTTATCCTGTAAATGTGAAATATATAAATAGAAAAAATATATATTAGTAACCATAGATCTAAATCCATAGGATATTCAAAAGAAATTGAGTAAAGAGTGTTCATAAATAACTCCATAAAAACATTTCATCATTCCATCTTCACTCCTATAGAAAAAATCAAAAATAAAATAAAAAATAAATTGAATATCTAGTTTATAAGTTTCCCAAATAATATAGTAGTGTATAATGATTTAAAACATTTATTTGAATCCATTCAAAACTATTTTAATTTAGCCAAAACAATTCCAGGAATGTTCCAGAAATAACTAATAGTAAATTTAAAATAATGAATTTAAATAATTTTGTATCTTCCAACATTATGGTAAAATGAATTTGAAAATTTTTATTAATTTTCCAATTTTAAAAAAGAACTGAAAAAATGAAAATATCTTTGATAAAAATCTATAGATAGAATGATAACATTTCATCAATAAAATAATTTTACAATGATCTTCATATATATAGAAAATAAATTTTAAGAATACTTATTGTGAATATTATCTCTATAAATGAACAAAAACATTGTGTAGGGATGATGAAATGTAATTTTTCATAGGGATGATAAACCATAACGTAGAATTTCAATGATGAATAATAACCCTGTGTAGGGATGAAGAACATTAATGTAGGATTTATTAACCATACTTTAAACTATTCTTAAATATTTACACAAGGTATTTGAAACATACATTTCACTATTCATGAAGATTAATTTTGGGTCGATGAACCATACTTTTCACTATTTGTGCAATATGACATAGTGTTTCCCATATTTTGGAAAAGAAACGACATCATACCTTAAAAAAATGCAATGAAATTTAAAAGGATTTTAATATGAGATTAAGGCTTTATTAAACGAGGAATATTTTTAATAAATCAAATTATATTTTTAATGAATCAATAATCAAATTAAAACAAATTAAAAAACTCATAAAATTATTGATAAATTGAAGAAAAAAATTGTAAAAAATTGTATTTCTAAAAACTAAAAGCAGAATATCAATCAATTTAATCTCAATTAAAATGAAATTTCTAGAATTTGATATAAACTACTGAAATCCAGAAAAGCTGTTTTTATGTTTTAAAATAATGTTTCATGAATATCTTAAATATGTAGAAGCTATAGTGAAATAAATACTGAACATTTTTTATGCATAAAACTATAGGGTTTCTAAAAGATGAATGATCGAAAAAATTAGAGTAATAAAAACTTATTTTTTTAATTTCTCATAAACTAAATAAATATAGATAAATATCTCATTTATCCCATGTGATAAGAATCATATAAAGGCATAAATACTATTTTATGAAATAAACATAATATAGAACAATTTTAAAATGAAAAAACACATGTAATCAAACAAAATAAAACATGCAAATGAAAAAAAATCTCCCCATGTAATCGTACAAGTAATCAAAAAAATGAGAATGCACATTAACAATTATATTGGTATATTGATTTAAATGTTACAAAGTGATAAGGGTGTATGTGAAAATATCATATATAATTTGGATTATTTATGTTTATTTATCCCGTGGGTGAATTATATGATATTTATATCATAATACAAATCTATTTTAATCTAATGTTGTTAATAAATTTTTAACAATAATAATAAAATTTCTATAATAATTGTTAATTAAAATGATATATATTTTTTTTAAATAATAATAATATTTTTTTTCTCATATTGGTCAAAAATCTATTATGATCAAAATCCATGTATAAAAAATATATATTAAAAAATATTTTAAAATTTATAAAAATGACATATTAAATAAATTATTAAATATGGTTGTATTTTTATGAAATTTTGAAAAGTAATTTTTTAATAATTTTCTAATAAAGGTTCTTTTCGAAAATCCTTAAAATAATGTGAATGGAATACTTATTTTAACATACATTGTTTGAAAAAAAATTCCTACCATCATGAAAATTATCTTCTTTGAATTGTCCATCAAAATATTCTAGTATTCATTTCATTTAGTTTTTATTCCATTAAACTATATTTGTTATTAGGTTTTAAAATTTCTTTTCAAAGTGATATTGTTATACTAAAGAGGAAATTTTTTTGGGGTGTCTTATGTAATTTTCATAGACCACCAACAACAATATTTATTTTACATATATTTAATTTAGAATATATTTTAATGATAAATTTCATATATGTTTCCATATATAGTTTATGATAATTATGACTAGTAATGCACTTGATTGATACCATTCATATGACTTTTGATGCGTTATGGTTGTCTTTATTTAATAGGGTAATTATTAACATTTTTTATACTAGTTTTTAATATGTATCGTTTTTTTCATTATGTTTCACCCTTTTTTTGAAGAATTTATTGGATCTAATATGTAAGGTATGGGGCCTTCAATAGATTCATGGGGAATTGTTAGGTCTTCGGAGATAGACATGATTTTATTTTTATTTGAGGCCATAACCATAAATATAAGATATCATGAAAGGATACATTTATGATATGGTTATGATGTCTATCATTAATCTTTCACACATTATTATAATATTTACCAATGTCCCATGTGATCATTAGATTAGTTAGATTAACCATGGATAATTTTCAAGCCCATGTGAGTTTTTATAATGCTTTATTTGACCTATAGTTATTCCTTCCATATAATGCTAATGTAAATATTAACTGAAATTTGTATCATGTGATTACATATACATATTGGATATTCCTATAAATTCTTGATACTTTCCACAGTATTATTACACTTATTGAACATTTTATCTCTCCTATTTTTTAGGATTTATTTTCATGTGGTTACAAGGATGTGTTTTATGATTGATATGTGGGGATATTAAAAGGGGAATAATAGTTCTCTCAATGAAAACACAGTGTGTATTTAATATTTTAAAATATAAATTTAATATAAATCATTTATTAGGTTTATTAATATTACAAAACAATTAGGCCATTTGGGATAAGATCACATGTATTTATTGATAATTAAATTTTTTTACTACTGGCCCTGGGCAACTAGGATGGGGGTCAATAATATTAGAATCAGAGAATGTTTAGTAGAAGAATTTGGAGTGTGATTTAGGGAAACAAAGATTATTGAATATAACTCAATGAATTAATTATTTATAATTATAAATATAGTATAGAAACTAGATGATTTAGAAGGATAGTTGTTATGGTTTCTTCAATGAAATATATTCATTTTTATAAATAGATTAGATGTGGTTCTAGAATGGATTTATATGAGGGTATTAAAATCAATTAAAGGAATAATTATATCCACTCAAGAATCACCCTATATATGACAATTATACTTACTACACATCTAGTTTGACACTCCCTAGGAATTTGGATTTGATAATTGACATTTTCATTACAAACCATTATGCTGGAATTGAAAATATTTTTATGATTTGAAAAATTAACAAAATAAACAATGTTTGTGATTAAGAAATTTTCAATGCATTATTTTTTCTACTTATTTAAAGTTTTTCATATGTTTTTGGATTATTAATTTTATTTATAATGTTATGGTCTGATTTATTATATTACATTTTTATCGATTTCTCCTAATGGAAGGAATGAAAACCCAAAAATTCATTTACCACATATAAGGATGTAATTATTTAGAATGATAATGAATATAAAGAAGGAGATACAACTAATTATGATAAAATTATGACCATATTTGGGAAACCAACACAAGTTATGAGAAATAACCTTACCTATAAGAAGCATTCTACTCATTATTTATGTAATTTAATAATTTTAAGAATTTTTATGCATCAGAAACACCCATCAATTAATTATACTAAAAAATAAATTTTTATTTTAGAAATGGATAAGTTCATTATTGATGTTATTTTTCCCTTTGGGTGGAAATTAAGGGGAGTAATTTTTTGACACAAGATTTTCATTACTCTTGAGATTCGAGTGAACAATAGTCGTTGATTCAAAACACCATAGAGGGAGAATAAATAATAAAAAAATGAAATGATTGTTTTTAATGTACCGTCATGGGAAAATTATTTTCTTTGTTATCAATGAGCTGATATGAAGAAAAAATTTCCATGTATAAGACAAAAAATAGGTAAATGATGATATATATGTATACAACTATGAATGGATAGAAATTCATTATAAAAAATTTATAAACAACCCAAAGATCATGTGATGACCGAATGTTTGTCATTAGAAATTAATATTTTTCAAATATGTCATAAATTCAAATTAAAGCACAACATAATGAACTACTAAGTTATAAGTTACCATTAAGCATATGTTTTCTACTTCTATGTTTGGAATTTTGAAAATCTGACATACATTGTTGTAATCAGTGTGTTATTTAGAGTCCAAAAAAAATTAATTTATATGAATAGTAACATACCCTTAGAAATACTAATATTCCCATATGAATAATTATATACCCCAATTTATAGTAATATTACCTATGATAATATATAAATAATATTCAAGTTGAATGTTTGATATTCTATTATTTTAGATTATGGTAATCATTGTTTTAAAAAGTGGGTTTTGCTTATAAATTATGAATTTAAATAAATATTAAAATAATAATATTTAGAAATTTATTTTTGAAAAATGGACTTCATTTTTGGATTCTACACGTTCATAAATGGTTTGGGAGAATTTTTGGTATTTTATGAAATACTAGATTTTTTTGTGAATAGAAGAATACATAAAATTACTATATAATTACAATATAATTTAAACCATCTATTCCTAACATCACAAGTGATATAAGAACCCAAATCTGTACCTCATGATCCCACATTACTATTATTGGTCTTGGAATCATCTCTATTTCTTGAATTATGGGAAATTAATAAACCAATGAATTAAATATTAAGATAACCCCTCTCCCCTCTACTCTAAATTCCACCCTTCCAACCATTATTTCCTAAAACCGTTCATGCTTCAATCCTTGCCTAAACTCTACCCAAACATCTCCCCTATACCCTCCCCCATTTCCAAGAGCTTTTGGTTTCATTAAAAGTCCAATCCAAGATTCTATAATGGGGATCTCAAGAGAAGGATTCAAGATGTAATTTCTCTTCCTCTTTCCTTTAATTTTAATTCAATTCCATGTAATTGTTTTTATTCTCTAACCACCAATCATTATACAAATGGTGTGGTAACTATAGTATGATACAAATAATGGAATGTTATGATACTAATGAGATATTATACCATCCAAACCCTATATCCTCTTCCTTTTATGTTATAAAAGAAAACGTAGTTTGTGATGTGATAATCTATCACCTTCAAGAACGACGTGTTTTATTTTTTCCATTTCTACATTCATATATGGTCATTAAAAAATTTTATGGTTAAAACATAATATTTTATATGTATTAATTCCAATTTATTGTTCTGCAACTAACTTATGTACATATTACTAAATTATTAATCAAAATAATTTTATTATGTAGAAATACCGCACAAATTAACCCAAACAATCATCATTTAATTCTTATCTAATGATTCATCCACATGGTATATAATATAATTCATTATATGATCATTCAAAATTATGGAATATAAATAATAAAATTGAATATATTTTTTGGATTTTTATCCATGTTCTACACGATTTTTCATTTATTATTACTTCGGAACCACCCATGAAAACCACAAAAATGAGTATTCCCAAAAAATGTTTTTAAACTCCATAACTATAAAATGGCCCAAAAATAACATAATTAAACCAAAATTAACCATATTAATGTATAAAATTTTCTGTAATTTCGAATTAATTAATATAATTTCATTATACAGGACATTAAAGATAAGGAGCTTCTGGATTCAAGGTAAGGGGAAATTATCAAACCCAATTTCATCCTTCGGGTACTCCCTCATTCACTCAATTTTTATATGGTTATTATTTAAATATAACGTGTTTATCATTTTAATTCCTTTTCATTGATATAAATTTTTACCACATGTGTTTATTTCAATGAAAATTTGATCCAATATAACTCTTCATTTAAGAAACCACCTTTTACATCTCACTCAAGGTTGATAGTTCTTATAAAACGTATGTTATTACCTCATTCATTTGGGAACCCAATGTTTAAGATTTTGTTCTGACGAGATGAAACCCATTAAATTATATGGGTTAGTTATGTTCGTTTTTATATCTTTTCATTGTGGAAATCAAGATAAATGATAATGTTATGATGCGATGGGTGCCCCCAGAATTATATAGTGCAATATGAAGGTTTCAATGTGAGAGGTGCGCCCAAAATTACACAGTTCACCAATGCATTAGGTGAAGTGATGAATGTCATGAGTTAATGTGAAATGATGTGAGAAGAAGATTATATCATTGTTTACAAGTATGGTTTATAGTTAACCACAAATACATGATGTTTTATTTTTATGCATTGCCACAATTAATGTCTTTTATTAATGATTCCTCTCATGTTCAGGATTCTTTCCTGTGATATGATTATTCTCACACCATGCTATATTGATCTTATCTATACTTTTACTAGGATTTTCGCTCACCCCTTTTTATGTATATCCTCAGGTGGCTACAGTTAGTAAATAGAGGTCATCTACCAACATGACGTTAGAGAAGAAGTAATTAAATAAATTTTTATGCAAGATTTAGTAATTTTTATTTATGGTCCTAGTTTTCCAAAGACAATAAACATTTTCATCCCCTTTGTGTAATACTATTCAGTTTTTTATATTTAAAATGATGTAGTAGTAATGTATGACATGGATGGGTCACTATAATTGGTATCATAGGTAGGGTTTAGTTAATTTGTTAATTAGGATCAGTGAACCCTAGGGAAAACCTCTAGCATGAGACTATGTAATAATATGCACATAAGAATCTATACATATTTATCCCAAATGTTATTATTTTAGTATAAATTGAAAAAATTAATAAGTTATTCATGAATTTTTTACATATGTTTTGTTCAAACATTTTCAATTTAAAAAAATGGTGGGAACCAAGAGAAACCAGGACAACAACTCATGCAAGGGCCAATGCAAAGATTTCTCAAATGACATCCCCATTGAATTGGGAGGTGGAGTTCTGAACGTCATGGTGACACTTAACTAAATATATCAGGATATGAACAATAACCATAATAATTGGGAACATCCTCCTCCACCAAGGAGGGAGAAACTGGCTATCGAATGTTTTACGCAGCAACGACCACCGACGTTTAGTGGATCTTCTGAACAATAAGTTATAAAATAGTGGGTATACTCCATGAAGAATATTTTTTTGTGCTTAAATATTCTAAGACTGAGAAGGTGACACTATATTTTTATCGTCTAGATAGAGTGTCTGATCAATGGTGGGAATTGGTTAATAACACCATGTTAAGGGAGGAAATGGAAGAGATGGAATGAGAAGGCTTCAAGATAATGTTTCTTAACAAGTATTTCCCAAGAACTCGTCACCCAATGATGGCGAGAAAATTCATTGAGCTCATGAATAAAGAAGGATAATCTATCACAATATACGAAAGGAATTTCTCAAGTTTTGCATGGTACGCTTAAAGATTTTTTAAATACAATGATAAAACATTGATAGATTCATTAGTGGATTAAAACCACACCTTCAAAAGGCTCATTTAATTTGATACCTTGGGAGTTATGAAAAAGTTGTTCTATGTGGACTGAAAGTGGAGAAGGAGTTTGTAGAATGGTCTCATGGGTATGGTGATATGAAACGAAAGATGGAGTTTCCAGCCCGTGGATATAATGACAAAGAATGAAAGAAAACTCAACGACCCACATGGAAAAAATTTAGGAAGTTGAACCATGGTTACTTCTTCAATGGGATGGGAAAGTTATTCATGTGTTGGAATAGAAGAAACCGTGCTCAAGATTGTCCAATGTACATGAAAATAAAGGATAATGTTGTGGCAGATTGGAAAGAAAGAGCCATGGTTCAATGCTAATATTGTAGGGAGTTAGGGAACTATGCTATCATGTTCACTAAACCTTGAGTTCTTGATGGTAATCAGCATTAGCATCCACCAATGCCAAAGAAACTAGGGAAGGATTATTCCATCACTACTACATAAGTTGAACACGGTAATGATGTCATATAAGGTACACTTCTTATTCACTCAAGAATGGAAAATTTCTAATTTGTTTCTGGTTCTATGCATTCTTTTATATCATACATGCTTTCACGAACTATAAAATCAAATATCTGAAACCTTTATGTAGAGATATATGTAAAAACACCATGTGGTGCAATAATTTCAAACCAAGTGAATGACTCTTCTCCTGTGGGAAAATGTGGAAGAGTCTTCCAATGAATCTCATAATACATCCCATGGTGGAGTTTGATTATATAATGGGAATGGATTGTCTCACGTTATATAGAGAACATATTAACTAGTGGGAAAATGATATATATTTTCAAAATTGGAACCATCCCAAGATCCTCTACAAATGCAATGAAGATCATGAATCACCTTTGAATAATCCTTTAACAATGTTGGTGTTGATTCCCTATGAAAAAGAATACCTCGCCCAAATGGTTGAGTTGAAGGAAAGATTCAACCTATCAGAAATGCCCATCATGATTGAATACAAAGATTCATTTCTCACAGTGTTATTCCTAATTCCACCAGATCATGAGGTAGTGTTCACAATAGAACTCATACATGGAGCTAATCCAATCTCAATGTGTCCCTATAGGATGTCTACTATCGAACTAGAGGAGTTAATGAAGAAGCTGCAAGAGCATCTAGACAAAGTGTTTATATTCCCTTGTGTATCACCATGGGGTGAACCAATGCACTTTGTGAAGAAGAAGTATGGAACAATGAGTTTGTTTATCGATTAACGGGAACTCAACAAGATCAACATAAAAGAACAATTATCCTCTTCCAAGGATAGATGACTTGTTCGATCAGTTAATATAAGCTCAATAGAACCCAATAGTGGAACCTGGTTCTGGATATCATCAGTTAATGGTGATGAATGAATATATTCAGAAGACTGCCTTCTATACAAGGTATGGGAACTATGAGTTTCTGGTGATGCCCTTTGGACTTAATAATTCCCCTACAATCATCATGGATTTTATGAATAGAGTCATTAGACATTACCTCAACGAATATCTGGTAGTGTTTATTGATGATATTCTAATATATTTCTAGAGTAGGGTGGAACATGAAGAACATCATAGACATATGTTGGCGACATTGAGAATGGCTAAGTTGTATGCTAGGTTCAGAAAGTGTGTCTTTTGGATGATGAAAGTCACATTCATGGTACATGAGATCAAAAGTGGCAGAATTTCTATAGACCATTCAGAATAAAAAGTGATTGAAGAATGGCCCCGACCCTCTATTGTCATATAAATCCATAGGTTTCTTGGATAAGTTAGGTACTAACGAGGTTTTTTGAGAAAATTATCATGATTATGAAGCTCGCTAACAATGTTAACAAGGAAATGGGTAAAGTAAGTCTAGATAGAAGAATGTGAGGGAAGCTTCAAGGAGCTAAAGGGAAGGCATATTACAGCCCATGTACATACACTAATGAAAAGTGAATAATGTTTTGTCATATACTGTGATGATTAAAATAAAGTATTGGGTTGTGTACTCATGAAAAATGACAAGGTAATAGCATACACCCCATGACAGTCAACGATCAATGAGAAGAACTACCCGAGAGATGATTTAGAGCTGGTAGCCGTGATTATATCTTGGAAAATCTGGTGATACTATATTTATTTAGAGAAGTGTGATATGTACACTGACCATAAGAGCCTAATATATATTCACATAAAAGGAGCTCAACATGTGTCAAAAGAGATCGATAGAGATAATCCCGAAATACTATTTTCTCTATTCACTATCATCCTGGAAAGGCTAACAAGGTAACTGATGCTCTAAGACAAAAAGAACATGATACTCTATCCATATTACCGATTGAGAAGAACCATATCTTCATGCACATAAAGAGGATGGATTTAGAAATCATATGTGAAGAGGATACATCATACATTTCCCAAATGATTTCACAACCATCCATCCAAGTGATTATTAAGAATTCACAAAGGGGTGATGTGGAGATGCAAAAGAGGGTGAATGCACTAATAGAAGAAATTCTGCAAGAGTTCAATATCGACGATGATGGTGGGATTTGGTTTGGAATGCCGAATTGTGTGCCTTCATCACCCAAGATAAAGACGGAGCTATTGTACAATGATCATAGCTCAACATCCTCTATCCATCCAGGGAGTTCCAAGATGTACCATGATCTCTGAAAACACTTCTGGTGCGGTAAAATGATGAAGGAGGTTCCCTAATATATTTCAAGGTTCATGGTATGTCAATAAGTTAAAACATAGTGAAAAAAGTCCAAAGGGATGATGTTGTCATTGCCTATACCCATGAAGAAATGTGAGAATGTTACTTTAGACTTTTTTCAAAGGTCTCCCAAAAACGTCGAATACAAATAATTTGATATGGGTTGTGGTCGACTGACTCACCATGACTATTCATTTTATCACTATTCAAGAAGAAATATTTCATGAAAAACATGAAATAATATATGTGAAGGAGGAGGTGAAACTATATAGTGCTACACTCAAGATTTTCACTCATAATTATCCAAGGTTCATATCTAAATTATGGAAGAGTCTTCAATATTCTTTGGGTATTAAATAAAATTTCAGCCGGCCTATCACCCCCAAACTGATGTCCAATATGAAAGTACTGTTCAAGATCTTTTAGATATGCTAAGAGCTAGATCTCTAGAATTCAAAGCTGTATGGGGTCCTAATCTCCCATTTGATGAGTTCTCATACAAAAATATCTTCCAACCAAGTATTGAAATGGCTCCGTATGAAGCTCTGTATGGAAATCGATGTAGAACTATAACCTGTTGAGATAAATATGGAGAAAGAAAGATACTTGGACCCAATATTATGCAAGATATGACAAAGAAGGTTTAAGTCATCCAGAAACACATCAAAGCTACTCAGAGTTGGAAAGAGAGTTGTGCTAGAAACCGTCGAATGAACATAGAGTTCACCGTTAGAGATAATGTCTTCCTTCGACAATCACCATGGAAGAGAGTCATGCTGTTTGGATAGAAAAGAATGATATGCCCAAGATTTATTGGCCCCTTTGAGATCCTTGACAACATAGGAGCTGTGGCCTATCAGATTTCAATTCCACAGAATAAGGATCATGTTCATGAAGTGTTTCATGTATCACTCCTATGGAAGTACATACTAGACCCCTCACATGTACAATGATCAGAGGTGGTACAACTGAAAGATGATCTCTCTTATAATGAGAAGCATATAATTATTTTGTACCGGAGAGATAATGTTATACGCAACAAGACACCACACCATGTCATGTTGTTGTGGAGGAACAAAAATGTTTTGAAGAAGCTACCTGGGAACTGGAAGAGGAAATAACGGAGAAGTATCCTCACCTATTGGTGTAATGTGAAATTTCAAGGGCTAAATTTTATAAGTGGGATTAATGTGACGACACATTGTTTTTCAAAAGAAATTAATTTCTTATAAATATGTTATAAAATCACATGAATAGACAACACAATAAACTACTTACTGAAAAGTTACCTTTAGACATATGTTTTTCACTTATGTGTTTAGAATTTTGAATATCTGACATACATGGTTGCAATCATAAGTTATTTGGAGTCCAATAAGAAAAACGTAATTTTTTGTCAATAGTTCCTTACCCTTATTAATAGTGGCATACCCTTATGAATAGATAAATACCCTAATTAATAGTAACACTACCAATGATAATATATAAATAATAGTCAAATTGAATGTATGATATAACTATATATTAGAATAAGTAAATGAATGTTTTTTAAACAGGTTTTTGTTAATAAATTTTTATTTTTACTAAATATTAAAATAATATTTAGAAAAATAGTTTCGAAAAAATGACTTCAATTTTTAATTGTACACATTTAAAAATGGTTGGGGTGATTTTTTGGGATTTTTAAAAAACAATTGATTTTTTGGTGAATAGTGAAATACAATAATTTATTGTATAAATACATTAAAATTTAAACCCACAATTCCTAAAATCACAAGTGATGAAATGCCCCTCTAGTATTCTTGTTCAAGGAATCACCACTATTTCTTGTCTTAGAATAAATTAATAAAATAATGAATTAAATATTAAGATAACCCCTTTCCCCTCCAGTGTAAATACAACCCTTCACACAATCATATTCTCACCCCTCTCAAACATCAATACTTGCTTAAAAACTACACAAACATCTTCCCTGGCCCCTACAATATATTTAAGAGTTTCTAGTCTCATAAAAATTCCATGACAATCTTCGTTAAGGAGGATCTCAAGAGGAGGATTCAAGAGGTAATTTTTCTTCCTCCATCCTTTAATTTCAAATCTATTTCATGTTCTTTTCTTTTTCTCTCCCCACCTATATTTATCCACATGGTATGGTAACTCTATTATCATATATATATTGGATTATTATGATACTAATAGGATATTATACCATAAAAACACCTTCTCATCTTCCTTTTATTTTATAAAAGAAAACGTTGTTCATGAGGTGTTAATCTATCACCTTCAAGAATGACATATTTTATTTTTTCCATTTATACTTTCAGATCTGGTCATGAAACCATTTTTATGGTTGAAATAGAATATTCTATATTTATTATGTCCTATTTAATTTTTTGGAACTATCTTATGTTCTTATTACTAAAATATTAATCAAAACAATTTTGTTGTGATCGAAAAACCACCAAAAATAACCCAAACATTCACCATTTAATTCTTATCTTGTGATTCAAACACATGGTATATAATATAAATCATTATAAGACCATTTTACCTTATATATTATCATTAATATCATGAAATGTTATTTATTTATGTTTATCCATGTTCAACATGACCATTAATATAATAATAAAAGTGAACCACTCAAGAAAAAAATAAGAACGAACATTCCCAAACATTTTTTAAACACTATAGCTGATGAAAAGGCCCATAAAATAATATAATTCAAACAAAATTAACCTTATCCATGTATAAAAGGTTCTGAAATTTCTAATTAATGAATATAATGTCATTATATAGTACATTAATGGGAAGAAAACATTTAGATACCAGTTAAGGAGAAATTCTCGAACCGAATTTCTGTCTTTGGATTCTCCATCATTCACTCCATTTTTTATATTTTTATTCAATAAAAATTATTTTTTCATCATTTTATTTAATTTTCTAGGATATACATGTTTTTGAATGGTTTTTATTTCAAAAAATTATGTTTTCTAATAGAACACTTCTTTTAAGAACTCACCATTTACTTCTCACTCAAGGTTGACGGTTGTTGTAACATATATGTCATTCCCTCCTTTTGGGAAACCAACGTTGACTAATGTAATCTTATGAGATGAAATCCATTCATTTCCATGGATTAGTTATGTTAATTTTTGATATATATTCTTTGTGTCATGTATGATACATGATAATGTTAGGACATCATGGGTGGGCCCAGAATTATATAGCGCTATATGAATATTTCAATGTAAAGGGTGTTCCTGGAATTATACAGTGATCCAATGCATTGGGTAAGGTTATGAGTGTCAAGAGTTAATGTGAAAGAATTTCTGAAAGGGTTTATATCTTTTTTGACTAGTATGTGTGGTAGTTTACCACTATGATATGATGTTTAATTTTTTATGCATTTCCACATTTCATGTCATTTATTTATTCTTCCTCTCAAGTTCTTGATTCTTGCATATGATATAATTGTGATCCCTCCATGATATATTGTTCTTATCAATCCTCTTAGTAGGATTTCATCCCACCAATTTTTATTTATATCATTTTGTGGATACATGTAATAAGGAGATGTCAAGTTCCTACAAGATGCTAGAGAAGAAGAAATTAAATTAATGTTTATGCTTGATGTAGTAATTGGGATGTATGATGATAGTTTTTCCAAGACACTAAATCATTGGATACTCTATTTGTAATATTATTATGCTTTCTATCATTAATATAATTTTATTTCAATGTTATAAATGTCTGGGTTCCAATAGATCATGATAATCATTTTCATTGATTTTTATAATAGAATAATTCAAGAAGAACTTGTATGCCAAAATTTTGTATCATATGGGAACATAATACCAGGTTTTTTCAAGAGATAGAAATAATTATCCATTTTATATAACATCCAAGGAAATGCAGAGTAGAATATGAGAGAAGATAAACTTATGGATTAAAGGATGAATGGAAATAAGTATTTTCTTAAATATCATAATTAGGTACCGAAAAACCATGATACTTTCTTCAAGGGAATGATATTTTTATAAAATTGAGGAGATAAATTTAACAATGTTCATATTTGATAAAAATAATAGATTTTATAAATTTTAATATTTCAAATGTATGTAAATAGAGCTCTATATCAAAAAAAGTTTTCATGAGTAAAGGTAATATGCCTCAAAAGAAGCCAATATATCAAGACTAAATGTATGTTATTAGTACATCTGAGGTTGAATGATTATAGTGATTTCGTATTTGAATCAATGAAATATTCAGTATGAGTATTTTATCAATGATATATTTATTATTAGGGTCATAAAAAGTTTATGGATTTTACAATAATAAAAAAATTTAAGGATTGGGAAGTGTATATTGAATAGTACCAAGAAAAGTGATTTATTGGAAAGTTGATTTTTTGGAAATATTGATTGAGGGAATATAACACTTAATAATTTCCCAATGTAAAGATATTAATTATAATTGGATTTATGTGTGTATATTATTGGTTACACTAAATAACTTTAATGATTTAATGTCTCTATTTATCTTTGAGGGAGTTCAATACATGTTTCGATTCTTGGAATATATTATACAATTTAAGATTTTATTTTCAAATGAATATTTCATTTCAATATTATTTTATGGTTATCAGGTAGTAATATATCTCATAGTTGACATTAATAGCCACAATATATTTTTTATGGAATAAAATTTAGATTTAGTGATGTAGTTTCTATTTTTTTTTAAATGAATATGGACAGACATATTTTGGATGAGTCTTAAGATATGCGATTTTATAAATGTATTAATATAATTATTTTATTTGTTATTGAAGAATTAAATATTAATTTATTATATTGAATAAATTTCCCTAACTACATTGGTTTATTAAGGATATGAATAATTTTTTATTACTCTTCAACGGATCTTACGATATTTTTAAATTTATTTTTTGTGACACGAACATAAAAATGTCAACATGAAAAATCTTATTTTGGAAAAAATATGATATTTTGATGAAAATTTATTTATGTATGAAATTATACATGTCATGTATTTATATTCCCTAATGTTATTAATTTTTATATCAAGGGAATAAATTATCTCTAACAAAATGATTTTGAAAAAAAATACCATTGTTCGGTCATTTATAATGAATCAGTGGTCACTCACTGGAGTTATGCCAGATAAATTGTAACATCCCCAAATGATAAAGGTTAAATGACTAAATGATGTGACTCATGTCAATAAGGTGCACCTTCCTTTTCGGGAGCCTACCAGATTAGAACTCCACAGTTAAGCGTGCTTGTCCTGGAGTAGTGATCAGGATGGGTGACCTCCTGGGAAGTTCCCCAGGGTGTGTGTGTGTGAGGACAAAGCACACTGGAAATGATAAGTGTTGGCCTGTAAGGACTGTCATTAGTCAGATGACCCATTCAGGCATGTGGGTATACCCTAGGGTGGGTCCCACGTGTCTTTGTGGCAACTGGTGGTACCTGGTGGGTTAGGACCCGACGACCATGTTAAAGGCGGGGTTGTTGTGCTTTCAATGGGGCCCGGTTGTCACAAATGGTATCAGAGGAGGATATCTCTTAGTGGACCTCACTTTTCAGAGGGCCCTTTGTTATTTGGGATATCCGATAGAAGGATATTAGGACTGTCGGGGCTCAGGAGGTAGGTTTCGGGTTGGTGCCTGATCACCACCACTCGTGATGAGACCTGAGTCACCATGGTTAGTCCGTGATTTGAGTATTTTTTCTTTGGTTTCTTTGGATTGAGGGATGACAATGGAGGCGAATCGGTTCACTTTGAGGACTCACATGGGGTGGTGACTCATGTGGAGTCCAATTGTCCGACTCAAGGTCCTCTTAGTGTTATGCTTTACCTGGGGCATGGCTCACCACCATGTCACCGAGTTAGGCATACGCCCTAGTTCCTCGTTCCGGTGTTTTTTTGTTGGTTGTGTTTCGTTTTGAACTCGGTTGATGTGTGTGTGTGTTGAAAATGAAAGTGATTTCGAAATGAAAAAAAGTGGGTTTCATCCAAATTGTTTTTGAAATTACTAAAGTGGGTTTTTTTAAAGAGAAGGTGTATAGGTTTGGAAAAATATGGTATGTGTTTGGATTTGGTAAGGAAAATAAGTGTTTGAACATTGGCACTCCATATTGAGGGTCACACGTGCGTGGGTATGTGTGGAAAGTGTGTGGAGGAACTTGTTTACAACTGATATGAGCGAGATTGAATGAATGCACATGAGACGGTTCATAAGGTGCCATAGGTGATTTTTTTTAAAATTGTAAAGAAAAAATGGTTTTGGAAATGTGATTTATCCTTGTGTTGTATATGTTTGGATTATGGGACTATTTTCCTTACCTTGTGTTGTTGCTTTGATTGAGTTTTGGCTTGATGCCGGTTTCGATGGTGTTTTTCGTGATAGTCATGAGTATGCCGCCCAGAAAGCCTCCCAAAGTTGTCAACATGTTATTCTCAGTTCTCAGTTCCTTTTGTGTGTTTCTTTCTTATCGAGGTAGTCGAAGTCTATTAGAGGTAGTGGTATTGTTCTGAAAGATAGTGTGTCTTCGAGTTGTTGGGATCTCCCAGGGTAGTTAAGGTTCGTAACGCCCTAGAGTTATTTGAGGTTTCAGTTCTGGACTAGTAAAGATAAAATGTCTTATCGTCGTTGGAGTTTTGGGTGTGATTAACGGTGGTCTACTTTCGTGATGGTTCCCTACCTGGAAAAGAGTGCGGACCGGTGGATCCTTTCTCCAAGAAACCATCCTTGTTGGTACCATCTCCTAGTTCGTTGGACCGCTCTCTTGTGCGCCACCAGTATGGCCTGTCCAGACATTCTAAGTCGTTTTGTTTCATCCCTTTGAAAATGTACGACCATCGTGGTTGTTGGAATAATCTAACGGAAGAAGGAGTAAGAAACCAGGAGATGAAAATGCCTGACTGTGAGGCAGGAGATGCTTCAGCCATCAGGGCCCCAGCCACAGATCTCGGGGTGAAGCTCGCGCACAGTCAGGAGTTGCCTAGGGTGTGTGGAATGTCGGTTTAGATACTATCTTTGGCTTTGGAATGGAAATATCCAAAATTTCCCTTGCTCTATTCTCGTCGATGTCGTAAGATCATCCTTTGTCGTGGTGGCATGATGAGCCCTTTTCCCCCACCATCCAAGTGGTCTTTGTCTACCCTCAGTGTGGTTTTTAAGTTGTTTGGTCTCTTTGAATGGTGTGGGCCCATGAATAAATGGACATGTTCTGTATTTGAGTAGGTCCTTGCTGTGTTTGATAGGGGAATGATCATTTTGTAATGTTGATGGGAGGTTTTGAGTTAATTTCTCATCCTCAAGTTGCTGGATTGTTCCGTATCAAACTTTTCGTCAAGTCTCAGGTGTGTTTTTTGGTACATGTTGGGAAAATGAATGAGTTTGGTTTGGGAGTTCCCGTATTGCCCCCCCCCCTTGGGGGTTGTTTTTTCGGGTTTCAAGGGTTTTTGTATTAGTAAATTCTTGTGGTGGGGAGAACCGTCTTATGTTCTCCCCTCAATCTCGGGCGGTGAATTTTCTTGAATTGGTCGGGTGTGGCGTTTGTTGGGAATGGTCACCCCGAAGCTCTCTGTTCTCTATGATTTCTTTTTGGGAATGAAATCATGTTGTGTCAACTGTTGGCTTGGTGACATTCTGGGGGCAGAAAGTGTCTGTGGTGGGGAGAATTGTCACACCCCGACCAAGGACACCCATGTTTTTACTATTTTCTCGGCCCCATAACTTTGGGAAGAATTGCGTTGGGTCCAGGTTTGGATTTTTGTTGAAGCATTAATGTTTTCGGTGGGTTTCGGGCTAGTGTGCAGTCACCGCACTGCTAGCGGTCTCTGCGCATTCTGTCCGGGGTGGTGCGCGGTCACCACACATTCAGTCCGATCATGTGTTCGGACCTGGTAAGTGCGTGGTTGCCCAACTGTTTAAATAAATAATAAAATTTAAATGAATAAATTAAATTTAAAATAGTTTCATAAGATGTTCATTAATAATAATAACAATAATTTATAATATTTTTATTATTAAGAGTATTATTAAGATTTTTATGATTATTCTTATTAATATTATTACTATTATTAGTCATATTATTATTATTATTTATCTTTGTTTAATTTTACTTTTTTTCTTCTTCTTTCTTCTTATTTCTTCTTATTTTTTTTCTCCTTTGTTATTTCCACGTGGGTGTTCCCCCACTCCACTATTTCCTCTCTTCCCCACCTGCAGACAGCCCTGCACACCATATCCTTCCTGTCCGGCCTCCGCTGGCCTGCCGACCTTCTTGTCCTCCACCAGATGCGGTGCATCTGCAACAGTACCTCCGCAACACTGCGTCCCCTCCGGCTCACCCATCCTGGTCGCCCTCCGCAGTGCAGCGACTCGACCCCTGCCTTCTCCCAGCACCTGCCTCCTTCCCGGATCTCCAGCAGCAGCCTGCAACCTAGTCCGCCAGGCTCCACCTGCACTTCCGCAGCAGCCTGCGCGCCTGCAACACCGCTCGCCCGTGTCTCCGCCAGGATCTCCTCGCCTGCGCATCACCTTCCTGCTCCCCTTGCAGCCTTTCCCTAGCCCTCCTCTAGATCCAATCGCCATCCACGTCCTTCTCTCTATCCACCATTGCACCCAGCAGCCCCAACGACGTCTCGACCCCCCTGCATGCGGCTCTTGACACACAGCAGCCCGCACCTGGCCAGCACGCGCATCACCCTCCTGTTGGCTAGACCCAGCCAGTGCCAACCCCTCCTGTTCTCTTTGCCGCAAAAAACCAGCCCTGGCTTTCCTATCCAACAGCATCGCACCACCCTCCCAACTGCATTTCCAGCCGTCGCGCCCATGCACACCCCATCTCTGCCTTGTCCGGCCGTTTCCGCCACACCCCACACGAGCCTCTCACCGGTGCACCCTTAGCTTGTTGGCGTGACTCCCTCCGGCGTGACTACCCTAGGATGACATCACACCCCCTATCCACTCCTCTTTTCTCCTCCCCTTCTGGTCACTACAGCCCTCCTTTTCTGTCCTCGCCAGCCGCTGTCCGCCTCGGGCTACCCCGCACCCTTCGACCGCCGTCTCTGACTGTCGGGAACT
The DNA here is from genome assembly GCA_963277665.1 of Viscum album. Lineage (NCBI taxonomy): Eukaryota > Viridiplantae > Streptophyta > Magnoliopsida > Santalales > Viscaceae > Viscum > Viscum album. Next base: position 791,586,185 of record OY728126.1, on the reverse strand, counting down.
CTTCTCAGCCGTCGCACAACTCCGAAAAGCTCATACCCTCCTGTTGGATGCCTTTAGACCCATCGCGGGCCCTCCGACTGGTCTCAAACCCTTCCCATCGGTCTCCTCACATCCCTGCTGTCCGGCGACCCTTGCCGCACCCCCTGGTCGGACCGCATCCAGTTGTGCGCCTTCCACTGTTCTGGCGCGACGCCCTTCGGCGGTACATCTCTTGTCGCAGCCCCCGCGATGGGTATACCCTTTTATTTGATGCTCCTTTTGATATTTTTATTATATATATATATATATATTTACCTTGGGTTGATTAGAGTTTTTATTAATTAATTTTTATTTGGGTTGGATTGACGTTCTAGGACCCGCGCGGGGCGTTTCTGAGTGAGCGCCATCGCCACACTTTGTTTCTGAGGTTGCTTCGACGTTGCGCCTATCTCCGAGTGAGCGTTGTCGTCTCACCTGCTTCTGAGTGAGCGCCGTCGTCGCACTTGTTTCCACGTGAGCGTCGTCGTCGTGCCTGTTTCCAAGTCAACACCGTCGTCGCGCCTGGTTTCCAAGCTTGCGTCGTCGTCGCGCCTTGGTCTTGAGGTAGGTCCCCCACGACACTTACCTTTAGATTTAGAATTTATTAATTGATTGAGGTTTTGTTAATTTTAATGAATGAGAAATAATATTAGATAATAAAATTTTAAATGATTATTTAGTGTGAAAAGAGCCGTTTATTTTATACCGAACACTTGGAACATTTTTTTGACGGGCAGACACCCAGTATTGAAAGAATGCCAGTTTGGCCTTTAAACATAATTCACGGAATTTCAAATGTAATTTTAGTTTTAAAGATAAATGATTTCATATGAGAATGTGTTGTGGGATTTCTTGAAAAATGAGGTTTTGCGTTAAACGTTGTGAAGGCCCGTTTGGCACTTTAGTAAAATCATTTATTTTGGAAAACCCATTCAAGGGTGACCTTTGGTGTGCGTTGATTGTGTGAGATGTATGTGATGATTATGCATCGTGACTGATTGTTTGGAATTTTGATTCACCCCTCTTTTTATTGTATGTGTTGACATGGGAACCTGGCATAGTGAGTGAATCTTCTGAGAAAGATTGCTGCACTAGTTTAGATTACGCACTGGCTAGTGGCCCCATAGTAGGGGAATACTGAGTTATTGCTGCTATGGGGATTGGGCCCCTCGGTTAGGCCATGCAGGGCTATGCCGGGCGTTAGGGCGTTATGACGTCATCGAGTTAGGGCATGCCTTCAGGATGAGTCAGATGTATAGTACGTTCTGGATTGTTCACGATCTCCTAGGTTAGACCCATGTTTCCTTTAGTGTGTATTTGTGTGTGGTGGACGATCGAGAGGTCTAGTTCGGTTGCTGGCCTATGTGCGCCACTTTTCCCATTGCCCTTGGTGTGCGTTGTGTGCTATGTGTGGATTTTCTTTGTTTAATAACTGAAGTCTAGTTTTCTAAATTGTTTATAGAGAAATGTTTTAAAAATGAATTGTATCTTTTCCTTTCAAACATTGAACTTGTTTTTAAATTAAAAAGGGCAATGGACTGATACTTGTTTTAGAAATGAAAGTGTATGTGTGAAAACCAATATTTTTTTGTATATTTAGTTCAAACCTGTAATTGGTAAATTTCTTTATTTAAAGGCAGTGCATTGGGAATAGATATCGGGCTAGCCTACTGAGTTTTAATACTCACGCCTATAGTTCTTTTCTATTTTTAGTGTTTGTGCAGGTTACATCTTGGGTGCGTTCGCCTTGGGTGACGTTTGGCCATGAGTTGGAGAGTGACCTGCAAGGTCACACGGTGATAGTGGTTGTCTCTTTCGGTTAGTTTTGATTTCTTTTGTTCTTGTTAGTTACTTTACTTTGTTTATTTATTTTGGGCAGCTCTGTTTATTTTCTGCTGCTTTAATTATTTATTTTTACTGGGTGAAATCGTTCCCACTTGCTCACTGTTGATGCCCTGGTGCTTGTCGCCATCCCGGGAGGATCGGTAACGCCTCTCAGGTCACGTCGCAGACCGGCTCGGGTGACCGGTTCAGGGTTGACCCGGGTTGGTTCGTGACAAATGTGACAACCGGGCCCCAGCGAAAGCACAACAACCCTGCCTTTAACATTGTCATCGGGTCCTAACCCACCAGGTACCACCAGTTGCCACACATAAACGTGGGACCCACCCTAGGGTCTACCCACATGCCTGAATGGGTCATCTGACTAATGAAAGTCACCACATGCGAACACTTATCCTTTCCAGTGTGCTTTGTCCTCACTCACACACACCCTGGGGAACTTCCCAGGAGGTCACTCATCCTAATCACTACTCCAGGCCAAGCACGCTTAACTGTGGAGTTCTAATCAGGTAGGCTCCCGCAAAGGAAGGTGCACCTTTCTGACATGAGTCATATCATTTAGTCATTCAACCCTTTATCATTTGAGGATATTACAATCACCCCCCTTTAGAGCACAACGCCCTAGTTGTGGTCCCTAAATATCAACCCAGGTAGTGCACCACACTTAAGGCTGGGTTCCTCCTCTGATTCCAAATTGTCACGAACCAACCCAGGTCAACCCTGAACCCGTCACCCGAGTCTGTCCGCGACATGACCCGAGAGGCGTTCTCGATCCTCCCGGGCTGGCGAAAAGTGCCAGGGCATCAACAGTGAGCAAGTGGGAACGATTTCGCCCAGTAAAAATAAATAATTAAGGAGTAGAAAATAAACAGAGCATCGGAAAATAAATAAACAAAGTAAAGTAACTAACAAGAACAAAAGAAATCTAAACTAACCGAAAGAGACAACCACTATCCCCATGTGACCTTGCAGGTCACTCTCCAACTCACGACCAAACGTCACCCAAGGCGAACACACACAAGCTGTAACCTGCACAAACACTAAAAACAGAAAAGAAATATAGGCGTGAGTATTAAAACTCAGTAGGCTATCCCGATATCTATTCCCAATGCACTGCCTTTAAATAATGAAATTTACCAATATTTTTTGTATATTTAGTTCAAACCTGTAATTGGTAAATTTTATTATTTAAAGGCAGTGCATTGGGAATAGATATCGGGCTAGCCTACTGAGATTTAATACTCACGCCTGTAGTTCTTTTCTGTTTTTAGTGTTTGTGTAGGATACAGCTTGGGTGCGTTCTCATTTAGAGACGTTTGGTCATGAGTTGAAGAGTGACCTGCAAGGTTACACGGGGATAGTGGTTGTATCTTTCGGTTAGTTTTGATTTCTTTTGTTCTTGTTAGTTACTTTACATTGTTTATTTATTTTGCGCTGCTCTGTTTATTTTCTGCTGCTTTAATTATTTATTTTTACGAGGCAAAATCATTCCCACTTGCTCACTGTTGATTCCCTGGCGCTTGTCGCCAGCCCGGGAGGATCTGGAACGCCTCTCGGGTCATGTCGCAGACCGACTTGGGTGACCGGTTCAGGGTTGACCCGGGTTGGTTCATGACAAAAATGTTTCCTATTGGGAATGTGGGGTGATAGGACATTCAGCAGCCCTCTATCGTAGGATGTCAAAGGGGAAGGAATCGATGTTTCCAAAATATACTTCGCATGATGGTGATGCACTTGGTTGGCCCGTTCGGATGGATACTGTAAAGGCGTTGTTAATTGATATATCTTTGGTGGAGGCCCATAGTGGACCTTCTACGACTCATTTGGTCAAAGAGGTTACTCTAGTCGTGGAACCTGATTTCCTTTAGGTTGGTGTCGCTAAGTAGAATGATGCGCTACAACATCTTGATTGCCAGTAGGAAATCCAGAATCATTTCCACGTTTCTAAATAACCTGAAAAATGGGGGAACATTTCTGAGGGAGAACAGGAGAATGTGGGTACCCCGATTTGGGTCTCGAGCAGTGGAAAACACACCTCTTACAATGATGCAGTTTTAAGTGGCCCTACAAAGGGTGCTGCTAGTGAGGGGTTCACCTCTGTTCCCACAAAGTGAAGACCACACAAGGATTATTCTAATTTTCCTAGATGCGTGTCTACCAGATCGTCTTCTAAGGTGTAATGGAGGTGGATACATAGAGTTTAAAAATCTTCAATCGGGATAAGTCTTAGTCAGAGTGGGAGACAACTGGTGACTCTGGTTATGGAAATAATATGTCATTTTATGATCTTTAGACCTATTTATCGTAGATGCGGGAATTTGTTTGTCTGACCTCGTCTGCCACTCTTTTGTACCTTTTTCATTATTGTTAATAAATGGTCAAAAGCATTTCTTCTGGATGGACTTGTCTTCTATGTTTTATTATCCCTTTTATGATGTGGTTTTTAAAAAAATCTATTTTCATATTTTAGACACTTTATAACTAATATCTAGATTAATTTACGAGGACATAATTTGTTGATGTTGGGGAGAATTTAAAACCCATATGTAATGCCCCAACCCCAGTTACCCACAGTTAGTGCAATATTTTAAAACATTTTCATGATTACAAGTAAATAAGTCCTGAAGGACCGATTGGTTTAGCAGTCTTGGAAAATAGATTATATACATGGATGTTACATTACACTTAATAATATACAAAACAACATATATAATCCTTTATGAATTCCATTATTCCCTTGGCTTAACCCTGCATATCAATCACAAAAGACTTCTTGGAATCCTGGGAATAATAATACATAGAAATTTTCAAGCTCAGATGCCCGATAAGGATAACAATATAACAGAAACATTAATAAATAATCATAAACATTTAAGGCAATGTATAACTAAAATAAAAGCCTTTTAAACTTGAACTTCAACATAATATTGAAAAAATAAAATAAAATAATTCCATCTACTTATTCACATTGATATTCTACTAGTCGAATAATCTCATGCAATATCACTATCCACTTTTATAATGATGTAATTCATAATGCCAGACTATCATAACGACATAGTCAAGGCCTCGTTCCAAGACTACAAATAAGATTTTGTCAAGGCATTTTTTCAAGAAACTTCTTTGTCTCATGAGACCTACTGATGCATTGAGGAGCTATAGCGGGCTCCACCCGTCACTTATTACGTCCAATGCATTCCTCATATGAAGAGGTTTAAACATAACATAATCATTCGTATTAAAACTATCATATGAAATGTCAATACATTCTCCATAAACCATGAATGGTATACAAATAACACATCCACAAACAAACATATCACAAAACCTTCAATACAATATGGAAGTTTTTTATCACAATAAATAAACATTAAATAAGCTATAAATTCATCAAAGGATGTTGGAATTGTTTTAATCAAAACTATTTGAGAGTAATATCTCTTTTTTGAAATCATTTAAAAGTCACAAATTTATTAAAGATGTAATTTAAAATAGATTTTCGAATCAAAGTGTCCCATTACACTTTGAAAATTTTGAAAAGAAATTTAAAAACATTCATGTCCATATAAATAAATCCTTAAAATCATTTTGAAAACATGGACATTAATTAAAAATATTAAGAATGATAAATCATTAAAACATTTAAAATGCTGATCTTGATAAAGAGTACCTTTCAAAAATTCTTAAAATATTCATTTTGAAATCTTTTAAAAGTTACATAATTATAAAATAAATCATTTAAATTCAAAATAACCTTATAATCTTGTAAGGTAAGCTTCGACGTGTTTATAACGGTAGAAAATAGCCGCACCTTCCGTATAAGTTAAAAAACATTCTTACTTTAATTTTTTCGAAAAGGTAAAAAAGTACCGTGTTTGGAAAACGATGAAAAGATTCTTTTCAAAACACATAAGGGTATAAATTACTTTAACCCATTGTATAGTAAATTGTAAAAATGTTTTGAAATATATATTTAGGAAACATGGATGTGGATGATAAAGAGGTTCCAATAGATAATTACGTATAAACAACCTTGGATAATGAAGAGATTGTGAAATAAAACCTTACCTTGTACTTTTACTTGGTTGAGGGTAGTTTAACCTTTTATATAATGGTTAAATAATTTTTATTAAATTATACGTTAATAATATAAATTAATATGATATCATATATTTTCTTTTATCATGTCTTTGTTAATAATATCTTAGTATTATCGTCATTTTGGGTGTTAACTTACTCGTTTTATTTTATATGTTATGTTACATAAGCCATGTTTGTTATGGATAGGTTGTATCTTATTCATATACAGATCGATATCAAGTGATTAAACAATATTTTTAATCATAAAATGAGAATTAGACTTGAATGGATACGATAGAGAATGAATCTCATCGTGTTCGTGGAGACAATAGTCCGTACGTATGCACAAACGCTACTTCCATTTCGTTTTTCATTTTAAAAGGAATAAAAACAAAATGATACATAAGTATATTATTATTCCAGTATAAAATAATATCTTATATGTGTGAATTAGGTTCATTAAAATCATCTTTTATATGTTCCATGTATGGTATGAACGAGTCATATCACTTTGATGGGGCAGTAATCCACACTTCCTCAAATGAAATTTTTGTATATATATACAACATGAAACGAAAAATGGTATGCTATAAATTGGAATTACAAAATCTTATATATAAAATTAAAATCATTAATATCATATTTAATTATAGTTTAATCATAATGGCCACCATGAGAGGCGGTAGGAGATTAATTAACAATCATCGTTTTGTGAGGCGTTTGGTTGCCATCCACAGAAACATTATGTTCTTCATCTATTAGATGAGGGTGTGTGTAAATGAAGTTTTAATACTTCTCATAAAAATATCCTAGTATATTAAGGATACTTATTTTTTTACAAAAGAAAATAATAATAATATTTTAGGGGTTGGAGAAGTAAAATAAATGAAAAGAAGCTAAGAGAAATTGTTACCTTTAATTTGGGTAACTCCCTTTGGATTGAACCAAAAAGAACTCTTGAAGTGCCTTCTGCCTAAGGTAAGGCTTCTAGTAGGAGGAGAGGGATGTAGGAAGCTTAATTGGGTTATGTTTGGACGAGCCAAAAGGCATGAGTGGTGTGAGGAATTAGATATAAGTGGTGTCCTTTTATAAGGGGAAGGAATGGCTCTTTAGGAAAAACATAATGTTTTATTTTATGATATATTAATATTCGGTTTATAATGGCTCCAAACTAGATTGATTAAAGTCTATGGTGGTTATGGGTCGAAAAAAACTCAACCAATAGGTAATATACAAGTTTTGGTCACTATATACCCTTATCTTTTAAATATAACTCTTAGTTAAATAGTTTGACATTTACCATGTCTATTTGTATTTTTTTATTATATGGTTAATAAACATATTATAAACTACCAAGCGAGACCCAAGTGGTTACATAATTACATACCTATCATAATATAATTATTTCTGTGGAACCTTAGATTTTTAGGAATATTATATCAATTAATAATATAATATTAGTTTTAAAAACTCCTTTTTGTCAATTTTGACACTATTTAATAAATGATTTTTGTTAAAGTCATAATAACAATATTTATTAGAAAAAAAAATTTATTTAATCAATACTAACATGTAATATTAACTAATAAAATTCCTGAAATTCATTAAAATTCTCAAATTATATTTCTTTGGCTATTTATAATATCAATTATTTTTATATTTCATTAATAAGGTAGTTACTGCATCATCATTATGTCATAAATAACATAATTTATATGATGTCTAAAAAATATAAAAAAAATACCATGATGTAAGAAATGATTTTATACTTCCAATAAATATTTATAGTCGAAAATATAACTTATATAACCCCATGTAAAAATTAATTTTATAAAAGATTTTTGTTTCTGTCATTTTTGACTTTACTTTAAATTAATTAATCAAAAGAGTCATTACCACTCTCAAGTGGCTCAATGGGGTCCCAAAATCAACCCAAGGATGAAACGTTTTGGACACGACTCATCCAATAAGATTATGACAAGTGTTATTCTAATTTTGTAATATTATAATATAATTTTTATCTTGAATTACCCTATTTACCTTTAACTACGGTAAATAAATGTCAAGAGATATTATTCTCATAAAAATATTATTATCTTATTGAACCAAATTTTACTCCTGGATATTGACAATGTCTCTTGAATTTTTGAAATTCAATTTACAGATTCTGTAAAATTATGTTTTATGTGAATTTGCAAATTCTCCTAGGAGTTGTGTAAAAGACGGTGAAAAGTTAAATATATTTTTTATATATCTAAATTTATTATAAATTGTATCCAATTAATTACATTGAACTTATATTTTTAGTATTTATATATTTTCACATATAATAAATTTAAATAAAATAAATAATTATTTACATAACAATTCGGTATTAAACTATAACTCTATGTTTCTCACTATTCATCAAAAATTAAAAGTTTTCAGAAAAATACCAAAAATTTAGCCTAATATAATTTTGATATTCCAAATTCAATAATGAATTCTATTTTACAAAATTGAAAACAGAAATGTTTCATTTATTAATTTAAAATTAATTCTTGCTGTCAAAACCAAAAGGCGTCTTTTTAAGAAATAATAACAATCAAAAGTTTCACACTTCCTTATGTCCCATTTAAAAGTGAAATTAATTACGATGACCATCATTGGATTAAATGGTAAAAATATTATATATTTATACTTCCAAACCATTAAAATGTATAATTTATCAATGTAAATGATTTTTATTTAAAAGGTTGTTTTCAGTTAAAATATAGTAATTTTCACTATTAACCCAAATATGAAATTTATCGGAAAAATAGAAAAACATTATTGAAACTAAATTATAATGTCTAGATTCTAAATAAAAAGTTCATTTTGTCAAAATTAATATATAAAAGTTTGAAATATTGGATTTAAAATGCTTCTCCATTAAAAGGTGGTAAAATTTTATTTTTTGAAAAATACTTCTTTTATCTGAAAAAAATGTATTTTTTATTACATTATGTCTAGGAAACTCATAATATGTATTATAAAATTATAAGGATTATATAAGTTCAAAATTCAAGTAATACTATTCATAACCGCTTTTGAACAGATTTTTTGGTAAGTCATGGTGCGCTAGAACACCGTGTTGTGTGTAGTGCAAGTTATTAAATTACATTGAAGAAATAATGTACTATGAAATAGTGAGGTTTTACATTCTTCCCTCCATTAATAAATTTCATCTTTTCTATTTGAATTTTTTTTAAATGTTAGAAAATAGAAAATACCTTTGGGAAAACCCACATCGGAAATTTGGTTAACAAAAACTAGTTTTAATAAGAGGAAAAATGAAATGAAAGGTCCACCAAAAAATTATGATCTCGATTAGGAGAACATTGGTGGAAATTAGAGACATATAATTGGAGGCAAAAATATAAATATTTAATGGTAGTGATTGAGGTCATCAATCACAAAATGGGTAAAATTGAGGGCCTTAAATTCATTCATCTATGAGGATTTAAAATACCATCGGTTCAACATAACATATGGTATTAGGATAACACATTTTTGGTTTTAATATCCTTTCACTAATGTATAAGAATTTATTTATTCATAGTATAAGGGAAGAAGAAAAATATATACTTGAGAAGTAGAGTCCCATTGTTTAACTAATTTTTACCATAAACTCTATTTTCACTCTCAATGATAATAGACATTAAAAATAATATTCTATTTATCCTATTCGCATAGGGTTCAAAAAAATATTTATAATTCATATACGATAATGTTTTTAAAAAAAGGATAAATTCTTTAATCAAGGATATCACGTGGGCCAGTGGTAGGTGATACACCCCTGTTGCCCTTCGGTTGTGGGATCAAGACTTTCGGCCTTGACAGACGTGACAGGTTGCTACACGACCTCTAGGTTGTCCTTTTTTGTCAATCCAAAAGTAATCCCAAACTAGAATTATCCAAAATTCTTCTTCCCAAACTCACAGTACAAAATTTATAAAGTAGGTAAACACAATGAAGATCCTTTCTTCCTCATAATAACATGTGAATAATTTCATCATGTATTCTTTTAAAACACTCCAACATCCTGAATTATCATAAAACCTTATTGATTACATTCATGATCCCTTATTCCTTATATAATACTTGATATAGTCCTTCTATCCAAAAATGTTGTAAACTCCAACAATGATGTAATATACCAATCATTAATCAGTTTCAAGGTAATCAAGAATATCCAATATAATTTATGAAAATCAATCATGTATTATTACAAAATCACTACGTCGATATCAGAACAATATTATGGTTTATCTTTCTATCAACCATACATTTTCAAAAAATTTAACCTGCTATTAAGTCACTTTTCTTGGTTTCACACAATCTCAAGTCCTTAATGAAATAGTACTGCAGTATAATCCTTATATACTCCATAATTAATATAACCAATTCAATGTTGATATAACACTCAAATGACATAATTCTCTAATAAAAACCTAAGAACACTAATCATTTCTCCTCATCTATAGGTGTATCATAACTTTATTATTATCCAATAGCATTATTTGGGGAATACTATGATGATTTAGACATCGGTTCACGTAGTGTCCCAACTTCTCAAAGATTAATCATTATTCATTTGAAACCATTTTCATACCCTTGTAGTCACATACATGGTGTTCTTTTTATCCATAGTTAAAACAATCTCTCATTTCCTTCAGGAAACTTTCAGGGTGTTTCTTTCCACAGTTATCAGATATGGAAAAATTATTCTCTTCCCTCTTCCCTTTATCCATCATTCTCTCTTCTATCCTTTAATTATCTTGATTCTATTCAAAGCCATAGGACTTAGAGAATTATTTTCCTAACTTATTAACACATGATACTATTTATTCATATGTTGAGAATACATTGGATACTATTTCCCTTCTAAATGTTATATTAATATTGTGAAAGATATGATCCTTCTTACTCTTTGGAACATACATATTGCTGGAGTTCACATTCCTTCTACTTGGCATCATATCTATAAAATAGTATAAAATAAGTTAGTTTATGAATTGAAATTAATAAATCCAAACTTGTAAAATACCTAATATAAATTGAATGGTTTATGGATATAATCCATAATCATAAAGATGTTTTTATTTTGGAATGATATAATCATAAAACATTAATAATGATTTTTAATGAAAATGTAAATTATCCTAAGCATATCCCCCGGGAGTGTCGTAACCAAAGGTTCAACAAGGCTCGTTGTCGTGCACCAGTTCTCGTCGAGTCTAGCTCAAAGCGGTGTTTTCGGGTTTTACCCCTAGGTAATCTGTTTCAAAGTGGATTTTACCTGCTCGTATCCAGGCAGGGATGTATTGCTCGGAATACTCACAAAATTTATACAAAACAAAAATTCTAGGAAGTTATTCTATACAAACCATCAACGTCTATATTAGGGCTATGTGTTCGAATCAGAGTTTATCTAAATCATGTTTCCAAGGTTATTTTTAAAAATCCTTTGATACCAACTGTAACGCCCCAACCCTAGTTACCCAGAGTTGGCGCATTATTTTAATACATTGGAATGATAACAAGGAATCACATCCCGAAGGACCGACAAGTTTAGACATCTTGGAAAATAGATTACATACATGAAGGGTACATTAAACTTTATAATATACAAAACAACATAATGAATCTTTTATGAATGCCATTATTCCCTTGGCTTAACCCAGCATAACAATCACAATACACTTCTTGGAATCCTGGGAAAAATAAAACATAGAAAGGGTTGAGCTCAGATGCTCAGTAAGGATAAGAATATAGCAGAAAATTTAATAAATAATCATAAACATTTAAGGAAATGTATAACTAATACAAAAGCCTTTTAAAATTGAACTTCAACATAATATGGAAAAAATAAAATAAAATAATGCCATTTACTTATTCACATGGATATTCTACTAGTCGAATAATTGAATGCAATATCACTAACCAATTTCATAATGATCGAATGCATAATGCCATACTATCATAACCACATAGTCAAGGCCTCGTGCCAAGACTACAAATAAGATTTTACCAAGGCCTTGTGCCAAGACACAAGTTTTTCTCATGAGACATACTAACGCATTACAGAGATATAGTGGGATCCACCGGTCACTTATTAAGTCCAATGCATTCCTCATATGAATTTGTTTAAACATAACATAATCATTTGTATTAAAAATAGCATACAAAATGTCAATACTTTCTCCATAAACCATGAATCGTATAAAAATAACACATCCACAGTCAAACATATCACAAAACCTTCAATAAAATATGGATGTTTTTTATCTTAATAAATAAACTTCAAATAATCTTAAAATATGTCAAAGGATGTTGAGATAGATGAAATCAAATTTTTTTGAGAGAAATATATCTTTTTTGAAATCATTTAAAAGTCACACATTTATTAAGGAAGTAATTTAAAAGATATTTTTGAATCAAATTGTCCCATACCACATTGAAACTTTTGAAAAGATATTTCAAAACATTCATGTCCTTATAAATAAATCTTTAAAATCATTTGGAAAACATGGATATTAATTAAAAAGATTTAGAATGATAAATCATTAAAAAATTTAAAATTCTGATCTTGATAAATAGTACCTTTTGAAAATTCTTAAAATATTCATGTTGAAATCATTTAAAAGTTACATAATTATAAAATAAGACAATAAAATTCAAAATATTCTAATAATCTTGTAATTGACGCTTCGATGAGTTTATAATGGTAGAAATTAGCCACACCTGCCGTAAAAGTTAAAAAACAATCTTACCTTCAATTTGTCAAAAAGTTCAAAAAGTACCTTGTTTGGAAAACAACGGAAAGATTCCTTTCAAAACACATAAGGATATAAATTACTTTAACCCATTGCCTAGTAAATAGTAATTTTTTTTGAAATATATATTTCAGAAACATGGATGTGGATGACATAGAGTTCCCAATAGATAATTATGTATAAACAACGTCGGATAATGAAGAGATTTTTAAATAAACCCTTACCTTGTACTTTTCCTTGGTCGAGGGTAGTTTAACATCCTGTATAATGGTTAAATAATTGTTATAATATTATACAAGAATCATAAACGTTAATATGATATCATATATGATCTTTTAACATTTTATTGATAATAATATCTTAGTATTATCGTTGTTTCAGGTGTTATCTTACTCGTTTTATTATATATGATTTGTTACATAAGCCGTGTTTTTTATGGATAGGTTGTATCATATTCATATCCACAATGATATCAAGTCCATAAAAATTATTTTTATTCATAAAATGAGAATTATACTTGAATGAATACGATGTTGAATGAATCTCATCGCGTTCGTGGAGACGGTAGTCCGTACGTACACACGAACGCTACTTCCATTTCATTTTTCATTTTAAAAGGAATCAAAACCAAATGATACATAAGTATATTATTATTCCAGTATAATATAATATCTTATATGTGTTACTTAAGTTCATTATCACCATCTTTTATACATTCCATGTATGGTATGAACTAGTTATATCACTTTGAGGGTGCGGTATTCCGCATTTCCTAAAATGAAATTATCGTATATATATACAACATGAAATGAATAATGGTATGCTATAAAATGGAATTTCAAAAGATTATATATATTAAAAATTTCTTTAATATCATATTTAATTATTGTTCCCTCATAATATCCACCAAGAGATGCGGTAGGAGATATTTTAACAATCATCGTTTTGTGAGGGGTTTTGTTGCCATCCACGGAAACATTAGGTTCTTCAACCATTTGATGGAGGTGTGTGTAAGTGTAGTTTGAATACTTATAATAAAAATATTCTAGTATATTTTGGATACTGTTTGTGTTACAAAGAAAATGAATATGAAGAGTTTAGGGGATGGAGAAGTAATATAAAAGAACAGAAGCTATGAGAAATAGTTACATTTAATTTGGATAACTCCCTTTGAATTGAACCAAAAAGGACTCTTGAAGTGCCTTATGCCTAAGGTAAAGCTTCTAGGAGGAGGAGAAGGATGTTGGGAGATTAATTGGGTAGAGTTTGGACGAGAAAAAAAGCTTTATTGGTATAAGGAATTGGTTAGAGTTGGTGTCCTTTTATAAGGGGGAGAAGTGGCTCTTTAGAAAAAACATAATGTATTATTTTATGATAAATTCATATTCGCATTATAATCGCTCAAAACTGGATTATTTAAAGTGTATGGTGGGGATGGGTCAAAATCCACTAATACAATACATCTTAGACATGTTTGGTTGACTATTTTACCATTATCTTTTAGATTTAACTCTTAGTTAAATAGTTTGACACTTACAATGTCTCTTTGTATTTTTATATTATATTTTTATTAAACATAAAATAATCTGCCAAAAGAACCACAAGTGGTTCATAAATGACATACCTATCATTATATAAGTCTTTTTTCCGATCCTCAGATTTTTAGTAATATTATATCAATTAATAATATAATATTAGTTTTAAAACTCCATTATGTCAATTTTGACACTATTTAATAATTGATTTTTTTAATGTCTTAATAACTTTATTAATTCGAACCAAATTTATTTAATCAATACTAAAATGTCATATTAATGAATACAATTTGTGTAATTTATTAAAAGTGTCCATTTATATTTATTTGGGTATTTATAATATCAATTATTTTAATATTTCATTAATATGGTAATTACTACATCATAATTATGTAATATATAATGTAATTTATATGATGTCTAAAAATTATAAAAAAATTCCATGATGTAGGAAATCTTTTGTGCTTTCCAATTAATATTTATAGTTGAAATGATAACTTAAATAACCCAATTTAAAACTAATTTACTAAAAGAAATTATGTTTGTGTCATTTTTGTCTTTACATAAAATTAATTAATCAAAAGAGTCATTATCACGCTAAAATTGCTCCATGGGGTCCCCAAATAGACCCAAGGATGCCCATGGTCGGCCATGACTAATACAATAATTTAGGACAAGTGTTAAGGTAATTTTTTTATTATTATAATATACTTTTTATCTTGAATTACCATATTTACCTTTAACCGCGGTAAATTAAAGTCAAAAGTTAATATTCACCAAAAAATATTTTTATCTTCTTGAACCACATTTTACTCATGGATATTAACTGTGTCTCTCGGATTTTCGAAATTACACTCACAGAAGTGGTAAAATTATGTTTTGTATGACTTTACAAATTCTCCTAGGAGGTGTGTAAAAGACGGTGAAAAGTTCAATAAAATTTTTATATATCTAAAATTATTAAAAAATGTCTCAAATGAATTAAATTGAGCATATATATGTTTTATGTATCTATTTTTACATATAATAAATATATATAAAATAAATAAATATTTAAATGAAAATTCGTCTTTAAACTATCACTCAGTGGTTTTCACTATTCATCAGAAATTAAAACTTTCCATAAAAATACAAAAAATTTACCCAAAGATAATGTTGATATTACTAATTCAATAATGAAGTCTATTTTTCCAAATTCAAAAAATATAAGTTTCATTTATTAATTTATAATTAATTTCCACTATCAAAACTAAAAGGCGTATTTTTAAAAAAATAATAACAACCAAATGTTTGACACTTGTTCATGTCCAATTTCAAAGTGAAAGTACATAAAATGACCATAATTAGATTAAATGGTAAAAAGTATAATATATTTATACTTACAATAAATTAAAATGTATAATTAACAATATAAATTATTTTGATTTACAATGTTGTTTTCAGTAAAAATATATTATTTTTCACTATTCAAACAAATATTAAAGTTATCAGAAAAACACTAAAACATAATTGAAACTAAATTCTTATGTCCTGGTTCTAAATAAGAAGTTTATTTTTTCAAAATGAATATATAAATGTTTCAAATACTATATTTAAAAGGCTTCTCTATTAAAAGGCGGTAAAATTTCATTTTTTTTTTAAAATACATCTTTTATCTGAAAAAATGTATTTGTTATTACATTATGTCTAAGAAACTCATAATATGGATTCTAAAATTATAAGGATTAAATAAAGTTAAAAATTCAGTTAATATTATTCATAACCACTTTTGAACGGCTTGTTTGGTAAGTCATAGTGTTCTAGAACTCAGTGTTGTGTGTAGTGCGAGTTATTGAATTACTTTGAAGAAATAGCATACTGTGAAATCTTTGGGTGTTACACTGTAGTTATTAAAATATGAATCCAATGTTTCATATCTTATAATACGTACAAAAATAATCATATAATATAATTTTACACCACCAGATGGTATGAGATATTTCCTTTTAAAAAATTAAACTCTGTTCGATAGCATGTGATACACAAAAACCCATGTTAAGAAAACCATAAAATAGTAAATCGTTATAACGTAGATGTTATGTTGAACAAAATAAATTTTATTATATAAATTATGAAAATAATATGGTTTACAAATGTATAAATGAAATTAAAATGATATATATTTATTATAAATAAAATATGAGTCATTTAAATTGAAAGTAATTATTCTCTAAAGAACTATTTTAGGAGATTTTTCCCACTACGCACACATTAAATAATGATAATTTTCTCCACTTTTAGAAAATTTATTTGAAAAAATAAACATAATTTTGTTATTTTTTATTTTCAAAAATAAATTTTTTGAAAAAATGTTTTATATTTTTTGGAATGTGTTTTTCCATGAATTGTGAAATACACTAGTTTTCATTGAAAACATCAGTTCTATTTAAATTATTACAAAATTAAATTAAATTATAATACATTTTCATGTAAATATATTTCAATTATATGAAAATTTAACTATTCTTGTTCATTTAAATAAATTTCATATATAATTATGATATAAATAGTTTTTCAAAATTTCCAAATATTTCTTTAGAAAATCAGTTTCATTGATATATCTATAAGGTTATTTATCCAATCCAATTCCAATTTTTTTTGAATTAATATTTAAAAACAATTATTAAATATTTTAAATTATAAATATTTTTATTATATAATATGTTGAACATTATTTTTTTCAATATAAATAGTGAAAATAGAAAAATTAATTTCTACATTATTGGCGAAAACAAGTTTATTTAATGTTAAAATAAAAATATAACGGTTAAAAATGATCTAATATATATCCAATATACATTGGATCGAATTATATAAACCTTATAACAAATAATGTTAGATAATAAATCATTTTTAACAATTTTGGAATATAATAAAATAGGTATAGTTTATTCTTTTCAAAAATTCAATGTTTGTCATCTCCCCCAATTTTCAATATTCACCACGTATACTCTCATATTTTCACAAAAAAACCATTTTATTCATCAAATACCTAAAAAATAAATTCTCTAAAATAATAAGTGCATCTTAGATTCCTTGGTATTATCAAAAAATTAAATCTAGGAATGCTTTTTATGATTATCTAAAGAGGTTGTCCAAAGAAGAGGTAACATTCTTAAACAAGTGTTTTTATTTAATTATCTCATTCCATACATAATATCATATTAAACAAAACAAATATAATAAAAAATTTATCTTCCATATATTGACAAGTTATTATATTATTTTAATAACCTATATTCATTTCCACATCCATCATATGCAATCAAAATCGTTGATTGTGTGTAAAACTGACTATCATCTCTCAAACCAAGGTAATCTATTTTCCATCACAAACATTCATGAATGGATATATTGATGGAATTGACATATTTATATGTTGTATAATAATTTATTATATTTATTAAATTATTAAATAACATATTACTTAATTATTTCAATTATGTAGCAGGTACGACAATATCGCTCTTGTATACGGTGGACTACCGCATTATGAAGAAATGTGATTTATTTTTGACTTTCTATTAATATAGAAGGTAGTAATGATAATATTAATGAATATATGTTATATTTATGTCCTAAAAATACTTACATAAGTATAATATTTCATATAAAACATTACCATCTAATAAATTCAAAAACAATATTGTGTCTTGTGAATACATGCGGAAAACCACCACCATATAACACGTGAGATGTATTTCCATTTGTTTTTACATGAACAACAAGAAGTATTTATATTAATGAAATAAATTATATATATGATTTAATAATTATTATGAAATGTTTATAAAATATTTACTTTTTATTTATTCTATCCTTCTAAAAAAATTTGATGCTCCATGCATGTGTACATATAATCTTCCATCTCCATGAACCTTGAAATCCATTTTCTATCTCTATGTTTTATATATTACACTAAATTAATATATAATTAAATTATTTTATTTTTTTCATCAAATTTAATATTCTAGAGATTATGTAACCATGATTAATCTGAATTGATCAGAATTAATGAACAAACCATACATAAAATAAGTATTTATTATCACAGTATACATTAATTTATCAAATTAATTGTAAAACATTTTTCATAAAAAGACTATAATTAAATAATATATAGTATTAATTATATTATTATGTTTCTATAATAGATATAAAATAAAATTATATTTATTATAAAGGTTCTAATGACACATACGATGGTTTTCAAACCTGAGGAAAGGATATCTTGTTTCTCTTTTACATCAGTATGATATATCTCACAATAACAAGTTATTTCTTTTTGTTGTGAATATTCTAACCATTTTTATATGATATATCTTGAACATATTCCAATCCATGATATTTAAATTTTAATTTATTTTTATTTATTTTATGGGTATTATAAAAAATAGTAACAATGTTGTAAGGATGTATTTGACATTCTATTATTTAGTTGGGATTGTATATTATTATATCTCCCAAGGGGGAATTATTTCATATTTATATATTAAACACAATAAATATTCGTATCTAATTTTAATTAAAATTTCCACAGAATAATATCAATACTCCTAACTTTGGTACTTAAAATGACTGACGAAATGTTTTTATGAAAATCCAACATTATTTCTCTATTTAAAAAATAATAATTTTTCTCCCAGAACCATTGAGTTAAAAAATATTTTCAATTTTTTTAAAATTCCCAATATGATATATTAAATAAATATTCACTGTTGATGGTATTTAAAAAAAACAAATAAATCTTATAGTTTTCCAAACAAGGTACTTTGTTATTTTTTATTAAAAAAATTGGAAATTAATATTTCTTTTAACATATATATCATTAATGGTACTTAATCAATTCCATAACCACTCAATGATTTAATTCATCCTTTATAATTAGCCAGAATTATTTTAAATGAATTTTTTCCATAATATAAATAATTTTTTTTTGTTTTAAAATATCATATTAAAAGTGAAATGGATAGTTTCCCAAAAAATATTTTTGATGGTACAGTAATGGTATTTCTATTCGTCAATGAAAACAACACTAATTTTACATATAAATAATTTAAATTATTTTATAATGAAAAAATATCTATTGTTTAACAAGATTTTTTATGATCAGTTTGATTAGGGATGTCACAGTTTGATACCATTTATATTTCTATAAATATTTTGTTATTATGATTATTTATTGGCGTAATTATTAATATTTTTTTATTTTCCAATATGAATGTTTATATTAATTATGATATACTCTTTTATTATGAATAATTTAGTGGACTTAATAAGTTACGGAAAGGTCCCTCTATATTCCCTTGGTGGATCAATAGTTATTTGAGGACAAACTATCATGGGTTTAGCTCAAGGCCTTACCCATTTATGTATAATTTATTGATACACGGACTTGACAACATTGTTATGATGTTTGAAATTATAGATTCCCTCATTATATGATTATTTATTGACGTCCCATAATTAATTTATTATATAGATTATATTTTAAATTTTTTTTTCTCCTATGATAATTTATAAGTCGATATTTGATAAACAATACATTAGAGGGATGTGAGACCTACTCTCACTAAAACCCTCTAGCGATATGGGATCCATTTCTTTAATCCTTTGATATCATCATTCATAATGGATTCCCTCAAGCTAGGGAGATTTTAATCCCATCATTTCCTGACTCCAATAACGAAGCAGATACCACATTTTCATGATCCTGTCACGAAAATACATATAGATGATTCCTCTGAAGAAAATTCTTGCACCCAACCATTCTCTGGTTGATTCACATGGATATCATTTCTAGATGCACTGAAGTGTATTGATCCATGAAATTAAATAATGATAAAGCCTCTCCTTTCCAATTCTCTTAATGATTGTGGGTTTTTTGTGGAAGAAAATCCAGATGCTCTTCAACAACACACACAAATGTGGAAATTTTATTTCACATGCCACATATCTTATATCAAGGTGATTGTCCATATCATTTATCTAAATTGCATGTGTGTATTGCTTAGTGTTGGAATTATTTGAACGAGAAATTGACTCCAATAGCCAAAGGATACATTCACATACTACTAAACTCACAAGAGGACATAGATAATGTTTTCCATATTGGAAAATTTAATCTAAAACTAAGATTATTTACAATTTATGACTCGGAATATTCTTTCAATCTACACACCTATTGGAAAACAATGACACAAGACGGTGTAAACTCCATTGGATTAATTAGTTTTATTGGCTCCCAAAAATTCTGAATGACACTGTCTCCTGTATTGGGTCTCCACTAAAAATTGACCACATAACCTTAAATGTTGACCTAGGACTCATTGATAGAGTTATGGGGAAAATCAACATAGATACAATGCTCCCAGATAAAATAAATTTCACTACAATTGACTAAAAAATAGGAATTTGAATGGAATATGAGAGGAAACCTCCCTTCTATTATCTTTTTCAGATCATTAGTCATAAAATATCTAATTTTAGGTGGATTAGAAGACAAGTAATCCTTCTAATTGAGAATTATTGGAAGGAAACAAGGAGAAAAATAAAAGATAAAGATACCTTGATGGAGACATTAGAACCTCCCAAAAAAACTGAAATCTGGGTTAATAAAAATATTTTTACACACCCAGGGGATACCTCGAGTATAAAATAGGAAGAATTTTCTAAAGAGGAAGACAACTCCATTAAAGAAAGGCCTCATCGAAGAATTAAAAATTCATGTTTTAGACAATGTATGTCTATCCAATGAAATGGAATAATCAAATACTTGTCAATCTAGTGAGACATCAAGATCTCTACTCACACAATATGAGGTTCATAACCTTTTTAAGATCTATAATACACCTAAAATATTTAATTGAAATGCATTCCACACATGCACTACACTCTTCATAATAGTGATTACCCTGAGATAGTTTCAGGTTAAACTGTAGAAGAACACACCCTAGATTCGGGAACTAGAAAGACCAAGAACCCCAACCATTTAAATGAATGTAATATTTATGAGTTAAGGAATGAATCCAACAACAAAATAGATAAAATAAATCCCCATGATCAATAATCATCTTTTATTTTCTCTAAAAATCATGATTCCACAAGACACACTAAAAAACCTGAAAAACATAGGTCTAACCAGAAGGACTACTAGAATTTAGAACAACCTAATGCTAATAATGTGAATGAAACTGTTACCAAAGAACTGGATTCTATAACTCCCTCAGTACAGGTTTCTACACAATTCTAAAAAATCAATAGTATCATTAAGCATATAGACATAGAAAAACCTAGGGGAGAATAAAAATGACTTAGAACCAATCATCTCCACTCACAAATTTTTTTATTTTGATAGGTCTAATCCTATTTATATGAGTGGTAATATTGTTTCCTATATGTTGTGTAACATGAAACCTATAGTCCCAATTCTTAGGGATTCAATGATTCAACCTTCTAGAAAAGACATTTCTATAGGGACAACGAATCAAATTAAAACAGAAGATGCAAAACTAGTATCTACTATCATCACTCTCACTAATGTTTTTAGCAATCATGCCATTTCTAGGAACATTATTCCTAAGGGTACCAAGGCCGAGACACAATCTATGTCCTCTAATTCTGCTATCATGGAAACTGAATATGTCAAACATGGTACGAAAATAACGATACATGACTCCAACCTCATGAAGATTATGCATGACTATATGTATCAGGTCTAGTGATATCAATTTCAACTGGACAAAGTTAAAAAACAACAGACAAAAACTTGAATCTCATCAGGTACATCTATTATTATACTTATCAATAATATGTACTACTCTATAATGTATATAAATTCAGTTTCACACCATAATACTATTGCTCTAATGCTATGTTCTTGAAAATATACAGACTCCACTATGAGTGATCCATGATCTGAACTGAAAATGAAGAATGCCCCCAAATCTTGCAATAAAAATGAACAGTACTCTAATAATACACAACAAGATAGAATATCATTCTGAAATAAAGGATTTGGATGAAAGAAAAAGGGGAGTTCTTTCTCCAAATCTACGTCTTAATGAATATCTTTTTTTGGAATTATTAGGGTAATTCTACTCTAACACATTTATTATGCTATGGTGAATGAATGAAACTCATTTTCCTTTATTATTCTCTATTGCAGAGCCAAATTAATATTAATGCCTCTAAATACAATAATATTCGTCAAATCAAATTACATTTTTGCTGGTGAAATCACTAATAACCTCAATAAAGAATCTTTATTGATTTTTTCTATCTTTTCATTATAGAACATTAGAGTTTCCAATATCTGTAATCAAATTTTACATGAAATTTTAATATAGATGACACAAAATTTTCTTTTAATTTGTTTATACTAATAATAGATACCATGAAAGGAGAAATCTTTGTAATGATATATCATACCATGGAACTAACATTAATTCACCCAGGTTTGATATGGGTGACTTTTTTGATATTATCAATTCCTGCATAAAAAATTTTCCTTCTCATGATTATACATCCATGAGAGAATTGAAAACCTCAATAGATGAAAAAAATATCACTGAAATCACTCTCACAAAGAAAAAAATACACCTGGTATAGAAGACACTACAACAAAGTAGTAGTTTCCAAGTTGGATAGAGCTTTCATGAATGTTCTAGTGTTAGATAAATGAGACACTATATCCAGTATCAATCATCATAGACTGAACTCAGATCATCACCCCATCATGGTCAGTGCCTCGAACAAATAAATAAAACCCCATTTACCTTATAAATTTATTAATGTGTAGTTCTTTGATGACGAGTGCTCTCATATCAACCAAAACTATTGGCACCCAATGACTCGTAACCATGATGTCCTTGACTGTAATCTCAAATTAAAACATCTAAAACCAAATCTAATATCATGGAGTTTCTCCAAATCCAATCAAATTAATAATGAAATAAAGATTTTTGAGAATGATATCATTGATCTGCAAAACACAAACACCAACTCTAACATCAACACTAAGTCGGGTCACGAACTAAAAATTGTATGCAAACTCACCTCCATGGTAATATTCAATGAAAATATGATAAAATAAACGTTTAAAGTTAAATAGTGAAGATTCGGTGATAGAAATACCAAATTAAACAACTCTTATCAAAGAATCAATAAGGCACATAGGCTGTTATCCTTTTTAGTGGATGGGGACAAGCTGCATGACAATGATGATGGCATCGCCCATCATATCGTCTCCTAAAATGAATCCATATTTTATGGTTATGATATAATCAATGACCAATTTCATGAGGTAATTCCTCTAGTGATCACAAATGAGGACAACTTTGTACTTATAAACATGTTTCTAGATCATGAAATTAAGGACAATGACTTTAGTTTGAATCCTGATAGTTCTCCTATTCATGATGGCTTAAATAATGTTTTCTTCCAAAATTATTGGGATTAGATTCTGATTTACATTTGTAAACTTTTTACTATCAATCTTCACTAATGTGTTTCCCCATCACACTCTGAATGCCTATTTTCTCACCATGATCCTAAAAGTGGGCAATTCCTTTAAGATTCCTATTTATAGACACATTGCACTTATCAACAACCATTTTAAAATCATCACCAAAATCATTTCCAATAGACATTCCACTCTCATAGAAAAAACTGTATCCCAGAACCATTTTGGTTTTATAAAGGGTAGATCCATTCAAGACTGTATTTTCCTTTCCCTTTAGTGTGTAAATAATTTGAATTAAACTAATAGGGCAAGAAATATTGCAATTAAAATTGACATCATATGAGTCTTCGACACCATGGACTGGGGTTTTATCATCAAATCCTATAAAGGTTTTTGTTTTAACACATCTTTTATCACTGCAATAAAAACCCTCTTAAACACAATGTCTATCTCCATTTTGATCAATGGCTCTCCCAAAAGCAATTTTAAATGCACAAATGGTGTTGGGAAAGGTTACCCACTTTCTGCCATTGTATTGTCAATAACAAAAGATTACATTATTATTCTGATCAACTGTCTGGTGGACCAGAAAAATATAAATCCCGCACATTTCTCTAGGAACGTGAATGCTCCTAATCAGATTTTCTATATTGACGGCATCATCCTTTTCCTTAAAGAGGATAAAAGCAGCATTCTTAATCATAATTATGATATCTCACACTAGGAATAGGTTTTTGTTCATACTATTAGCTGGAACAAATCTGAAATCTTTTTTAGAAGAACTTCCCTCCCAGTAGAAAATGTAACAATATCAGTGACCTAGGATTTACTGGAGGAATACACCATTTCGCTTATCTTGGTGTTCCCATTTTTTGGGGCAGAACCATTGCTTGTATCTTTGTAACTATTGTTGTCCAAGTTCTAAATCAGCTATCTTCATGGAAATGTAAATCAGTCTCCATGTAATGTTGGACATGCCATGTTAAATCAAATATTATCTCCAAAATGGTTTACTCTATGATGGTATATAATTGTCCTTCTCGTCTCATAAAAAATGAACATTTCCGGATGGAACTTCATCTATACTAGTAGTATTCTTGAAAGAAAACATCTGATTCGTCACTGGTCAACATGTTGCATGCCCATATAAAATGGTGGTATTGTTATAAAAAATATCATATAATTTAATGAGGCACTTCAGGAAAAAAACACTTAGAACCCTATTCAAAATTCATCTAAATTTATTATCTTTTTCAAAATTAGGAATCTTGAAAAACATAAAATGGGAAATTCGATCTTCATTAATTCATCATTCTAGTCATTCACCAAATTCTCCTTTTCCAATAGTATATATAATTCTAGATGAATGGTCTCCAAAGACCCATCCATGAAATTTTGGTCTGATAACTCGACTGGAATGCCTTTAATTTCCATGATTTCTCCGGATCAAATCCCTGATAATACAAATGGCTTTATCAAATACATTTATCCTCTCAGAATGATCGCCTCCATAATATTATTCTTAATCTCATTGAGAACTACTCTTTTACTCACACTAATGATTTCGTAAATTGTGGAACTGCTAAAAATTGAATGCATAACTCAAATCATTTCTACAATAACTATTTATGTAACTTTGAGAATGATTATAGCTGGTAAAGGAATTGAAACAATTCCTGGATAAAATCGTCAGGATTATATATCATCTACTATCTTGCTCACAATAGGGTTTCCACTGAAATTTAACTCCAATCTTTTGGCATCTAGCTCCTCTCTAAGTGAAAAATCTATAATGATCATAAATATGATGCCAACCATATCGTTCTCTATTTCCCTACTTCTTCTGCACATTTGAACTATATTCATGACATTTTTAATTGACGATGGTCGATACTTGTTTCTGTCAATGGTCAACAAAAAAAATGTGCACAAAAAGAAGGCTCTCATCAAATCAAGAACATATTCTTTATTGTGACTGTGGAGCTCCACCAGGTGATCTAGTATGATAAAAATTATATTATTCATAAAAATTACTTATTTAATCAATATGAAGGTTTGATAAAGATTATAATTGCAGTACATGAAGCTTCCTTGACTCAAAATGTAAATTTTCACAACAAGATGTTTTACGTTGGGATCTTGAAGCATCTAAGGATTAAAGGAATTTTTTATCAGCTGCATCGCACTCTAGAGGTGTTATTGAGGGCCCCCTACCTAGATGGATAAAAATTAATATTGATAGTTTATCTAAGAGATATCCATGACCTGTATAGTGTGTTTCTATTTTTAGTAATCACCTTAGTTAGATAATTGGATTCTTCAAAGGTAAATGTGGCATTTCCACCTCCATTGAAGCTAAGATGCTGAGTTTGATACATGTTATTGCCTTTAACAAGATATTTGGTAGGAAAAAACATTATATTGAAAGGGAATCGACGACTAATGTTCAAGAGATTTTTAATGGAATAACTCATCTTGTATGGATAATTACTTCTCAATGGATGTAATGCATCGGTTTACTTATCGATCTTAACTATATCATCACACATGTTTATCGAGAAGAAAACACTATTGTAGATGGTTTGTCCAACATTGGAGTAAATCAACACATTTCCGGGATCGTAGGCCTTCCCACTGCTCATATTCCCTTTCATGAAAAATATTGTAATATGATCTCGTATTTTAGACTCCTATAATATTTCTTTTAATATTGTTTGTGCTTTGATCACTTTGGGCCAAGGAATCTACTTTTCAAAAATAAATTTATATGTCTATATTTGATAATAATTTATTCTTTACCTATTATGACCATGTTAATATTTAATTAGAATATTTATTATTCATTTACCTTAATATATTGATTATTCATATTTACTCCTGATAACTACTACTTTTAATGTAACCATATTGGGAATCTAAGATCTTCCCATTATTGTGTATTATTGTCCCCATGATACATAGATGATTTTGAGATTGATATGTAATGAAATGCTAGTGGAATAAAATAATTCTAAATGATTTTTTTACTATTTAATGTTTTAATATGAAATTTTAATTTTAGGTATGAATCTATTTTACCATGATTAATAAACTATTCATTATTTGTTATGAGCAACTAATTTCTAGTGTTAATGTAAAAAAGTAACAATTGGATCTAGGCTACTATGGGTGGAGTATTTTTATTTATTCATTGAATAAAAAAGGTTCTGTAATTTTTTGTATACCTTCCCAAAGAAAGGATGATGTTTTCTTGTGTAATTTCTGGTAATAATGATGTCTGTGTTCTGTTATTGATGGTAAGAATACTATCATGGTAAGGAATTTATCAGAAATGATCAAGACATTCAAATGTAGGAATTACGTCACCATAGATCCAATTATTTCAATCCACGTGATTATTTATATTTCAGTGTAATTTATGGGTTTCTTTAAAGGTCGTATTTTCAGTTATAATTAATTATTTGTTATTAATTTTCATTCTTTCATTATATTAATTAAATTATTATTCTATTATATATTCTGATATATTGATTCCCTTTAAAATAATTTTATCTCACCCTTACATTGTTTCCATTTCC
Organism: Viscum album; assembly: GCA_963277665.1. Taxonomy (NCBI): domain Eukaryota; kingdom Viridiplantae; phylum Streptophyta; class Magnoliopsida; order Santalales; family Viscaceae; genus Viscum; species Viscum album. The sequence continues at coordinate 791,558,833 of OY728126.1, read as the reverse complement.
ATAGGTTGTAAAAAACAGTACACCTGATATCTCTAGAGTAAAATAAAATGTGTGATGAATTATAAGGATACGTCGAAGAATTATAAACTGAAAAAATTATCAATAGTTGATAATTATATGACTTTCATAGTTAACAGATTTTCATATATCTTGAAATATGTGATAAAATAAGGACATGGGAATGTATTTAATGAAAAAATTTATTCATGTAACGTAAATATGGAAATTTTACTTCTAGGATATCAAGATATTTGGGAAAAAATGACCATGGAGGGGTGAGTATAAAAATTCTCAGACAGACCCCCATGAATCTAAATTGAAGCATGGTCACAAGTCAACAAAAAAATATGGCCAAAACACATAGCAACCCAATATAACACATAGATACAATGAGTTTTAGGGAATGTAATAATAATCCCCCACACATGACCTAGACCCTCTATAGATGATGAATATAAAGATAAACCACCAAATAACTAACCCCATCAATTGGGGAAAACATTACATGTTCAATTCATTAAGGGATGAGACTATGCTAATCATTATTAGAGACAAAACAGGAAAACATAATCTGTATGAGAAATGTGTATCATGAAATAATACACACTGTAAAAATCCCATAGGAGAAACTGAAAGAATCCAGAACAAGTAAAAGAGAATGAATCTAGTAACTACACATCCCCTAATAGAAGCATTTCAGCCATTCCATGTGAGAAAATAGCATTAACATCTCCCAGAAATTTCCTTAACGAGTTCATAAGATACATAAGGATTAATATAATAAACAACTGATAGTTACCCATGATCAAAATATTAAAAACCCACAAATTAATGAATTCATTTTTCAAATAGTGCATGTCGGTAACCCAACATCTCCTGTTCATAAAGGGTTAAAAAAATGTCAAAATTTAAACGAATACAAGAAGTCATTCCACTCATGAAGGTGAACTGATAATCAAAAATGTAATACACCCAAATCTCTACAATCATATATTAATAAAAATAATCCATGAAGGTCATGAATTTTCATCACTAAACTATGAAATATTGAACCATTATGAGTAAACCATGCATCATTGGTACTAGAAACCTGAAAGAGGGTGTACAAGACAAATACATAAATTTATTTTTACCGAGAAACCACTACCAACACCGAGTGAACACTGAAACTACATTAAGGATCCAACTTTATATTAATTGCAAATATTAGATAACAATGGAAATTTAACCATCTAGAATAAATGAACGTGACTCTCATGGGGTTGGTGGGTTTCTGATAAAAAAACACAGAGAACCCATGTCTTGCCATATAGGGAGATATATTCTCAATTAACCAAAATATTACCCACTCCTAAAATAAGAACATATGCTCAAGGAAGGTAAGAGAATACAGATTCACCACTTCATCCCTAGTATACAAATAAAATCATGTGATTTAATGAAAGGGACCATCGAAAACACTTGTATATAATCACACTATATCTTATACAAATAAATTAAGTGGCGTAGTGTTAGAAGAATTAAATCTTCTGCCAAATAGAAAATGGGTACATATTTCTTCTATAATAAGGAACTTAGTTAGAATTCATTGATTATCTAAATATAATAAAAATAAATCATTACTAAACCCATGGTGCATGGCTAGAAATGGTAATTTCGGTATAGATATGTAATTTGACTATGTCTCACCATAATCTTCTCCTATAAAGATGGTATCACTCACACAAGTACAAAAAAAGTTCATATGACCCACCATCCATTATGGTATCACATATATTGAAAATACATTAACTGAATAAATACTTGATGACGAGTTAGGGTCCAAAAATTAGAATCCGATTATGTCACAGTACAAGTCCACATCCCATTAACCTAATACACTCATATATTTGATTGTGATTTTCAGCATTTTTAAGAGAGTACGATCCTAATACTTCCATGAAACATATCATTTATATCCTATAATAGATTATAATACCTCTCCATCATGTACTATATTGGAATATAATTTATATGGACCCATTAAAAAAATAGAAACTCATATTAATATATCGTAACACAGTGTGTAGTGGGAGTTCATGACAAGAAAACTGAATTGAATAAACTTATCTATATACACAGAAACAACCCCAGATTGAATTACCTAGTATATGGGGTGGCCTTACCCAATACGAAATGTAGAGTACATGGGTTCCTAGCCACATACACTAGCCTGTTGTGTATAATGTAACTCTTCATTGTGTGGACATGTATGTTCCATCCCTCTGACATGGGTTTTTGGCCGTTTATGAAGAAAGACTATGTTTTTGGAACTTAATAATCCAACACAACCTATACACATAGATTAAATTCCAATTATACATCATTTATTACTAGATATTGTAAAAAATTCTACATCTTTTGTGTCTTTGACACCACACACCATGTAATTAGAAATTCCAAATGTAGAATTTTGTGAAGTTCAATTTCTCCCAAAAAAACATTTGAGTCAATCTATTGAAAATGTAAATATAACACTAAGGTAATATAGAATGTGTAATAATAGTATGGAATATGGAAAAAATAAAACACCTCATTTCAGATATCTGTTGATTAATTATCACGGTTTTCTTCTTCCTAATATATTAACCTCATATATGAATTAACATATAAAATCTCTCCATTATCATGCCTTCCATATCACTTCCCTACCATCAAAATAAATAAAAAAATAGAGGGGAGAATAAATACAAGCCTGTATAATTTATTATAGATAATATTCAAGGGAAAATAAAAACAATATTTATTTCAAAATAAAAATTCCTTTAATGGGGCTTGATGATTCCCAATACATGAATAGATATTATGCCACACATATAAAAAATATACCCTTCTAGAGTAAAAATTTATGTTTGAATTCTAATATATGCATTTTCAATGGATTTATCAGTTATTGAACAAATATGAATAATAAATATTATTACTAAATATTAAACTCTATGAATGAAATTCACTGCTCAAAAACAATTTGGATTCCTTCCCTAGGTTTAGAAACCCTACCTAATTTCAAAAACACACTAAGTGATATTTTATAAGGCTATTCTCTAGTGTAAAAAAGACTATATTACACTATTTAAATGACCAAGGATCCTAAATTCTAAATTTCAATAAGGATATTTCCCATGAACACTCGTATCATTATAAAATTCATGATATTCCCATAATATAGACATGTTCACATCCTCAAAATATTATTGGTTGTTATATATATTCCGAAGACCCATTGCTTTATGATTCTTATGAAATCCTACTTCCATCAATGATCCCCACTATATATGAGTAATTATTTCTTGTAAATAGAATTTAAATTAAAACATTGATGTTCCTGGATTAAACAATAATTGGGATATTCAATTACTCTTCTCCATTAATTTTTATGTTATATACCAACATCTCCTCAAATAGATAGTTGATTATATTTCAGAAAATCCCAAAAAATATATATATATAGTCCTAACTTATTTTACATATTTTATAGCCACTTCAATATGTCCCAATATCATACTATGATTCCACAAAATTGTAAAATAATTTGACTCTACTAACATCATCATCTAGTTGGATACCATATACGAAAAATGGTTCTAAATCCTAAAATTAATTTATTTACAGAAACAATAGAAATTATATTCTATGATATATTTTTTCCATCAATCATTCTTGTTAGTCAACAAAATTCAAGAAAAATGTTCTCTTCATTATTATTATTTACAACACATTGTAAATAATAAATTATTGAGTTATTGGACATTCAATTAAAAAAAATTTCATATGATATAGTTATATCATATATAGATTGATTCATAAGAATATTTGAATCATATATTATTATTTCTTTTTATCATATATGAAAAAACAAAAAAAAATTCATAAAATTTTCATTTTAGCCTTTAAGATAATTATATTTTTAATGTCATGTAGTTCACTATAAAAAATTAATTATTCTTTATTATGTGTATATTTTATGTCCCACATTTCGTATTATACACACATATTGAAATACGAAAGATATGAAATGATACCATGCTATGATACTATTTTTATAATCACCTAATCCAAACATATGAATCCCATATAATTAGATGGATCACTATATGGCTACAAGTGTATGAGTGATATGTTGATGATAATTTTATTCTTACAGATGAAATAATAACATTGGGAATAATGATCATTTATATATATATATATATATTTAAAATGTATATTATGGGGAAATGTATTGGAAGTTTATTTTTTTCAGGAAAATAGAATAACAACATGTAAAAAAATTTGAAACAAGAATAAAAATTTCCCGACAAATAATAAATAGAAAATGATCTGCAAAGTTAATATTAAATTAATAAAATCTCCTCACAATATTTCTCAGAAAAAAATAAAAATATCCTGAAATAAGGAAAACAAATTTCATTTTCACTGTCTTATAACTTTAAACAACGATATATTTATTTATGGACACATAATGGGGTAGTGTGTAAATATAATATGATTTCCAAAATGGCTCAAATATATCCCAAAATATAACGAATTCATGAAAATACTATTAACATATTCATGGAGATTTATTGAATGTTGTTTACACATAAAATGAAACCTTGAATTAAAATATTTTACCATGATGTTAATGTTGTATTTTGGTTTAAACTGGGTAGTAACCCCATAACACGATGGGCATGGTATAAAGGGTATAGAGTTCTATGAAATAGATTATTAAAAAATAATGAATGGAAAATTTAGAATGAGGGGTTGTTGATGTAATTTGGTGGAAAATTAATGAGTAACATGAGTCATATAATATTGACACACAAAAACGAACAAAAATAATTTTACAGGTTATCATTATTTTAAGACACATTTATAATCCTTTTATATGAAATATATATAGAGATAATTGAAATTTGTTTCTCATGGAATTATTTTACAACTTTTAAATTCATTACTCGATATAATTTTCCAATATTTCATTTTGCAAATTAGACTATTAGAATTTGTTTGATCAATAATACTTATAATTCACAATAAAAATATTTTATTATTTATATATTCTATGTATGTAATGTTATATAACTATTAACATGATTCATGATTTCCAACTTATTATTATCTTAATTATATAAAATTTTTGTCTGAAAACATTTTAGCTAAAAGGAAATTATTTTTGAATAATCTAAGTAGAATATAAAGATAAAAAAATGATGAATTCCAGAAACATTAAAGGAAGATATAAATCAAGATGATTGATCTAGGATAAAATAGAAGGATAAGGTATGACATTTTATGTTTTTCATAAAAAGGGGAACATAAAAAAGGACTCTAATTAGGTAAAATAATTCCCCATATAGTGAACCATTGGTCCCTATTATCGTGAATTATGTATAATTAGTATACCTTAATATAGACTATTGAATGAAGGTAATTATTTTTGACATTGTTAATTTATTAAATTATACCATAGAGACTAAATGTAAATGAAATTATTCTCCTTGGTATTTTGGGAATGTTAATCGTATTGATATCAAGCCTCTTAATAAAAAATGTTGATATTTAAAATAATCAGGAACAAATAAAATAATATAGATAATTTTTAATAATAAAATATATTCATGGGTTGTAACGTGATTTAATACCAATTTTAAATCATGAAAATATTTGATATTATTCCACATTGGTTAGTCGGTTTCAAAAATAATCAAATTTGATAATTTTATATCATAGAGGTTATTGAAGGGAAATATTTTTATAAAATCTAAGCCAAATCATATTGTGAGTCCAATAAATAAATATGAATATTATAAAACCTTGAATTTTATATTGAGTTATATGTTATATGGGTTATGCTGACTGATGATATAAAAGGTGTAATATAATATCTAAAATATTAGAACATTTGTTTTTTGGGGGATTTTATAACCAGAAATAAAAATTATCCACTTTCAATGGATAATGAACTATAATACAAGAAAAACTAGATCTAATTTATTATAATGTTTAGCTACCCATTCCATTTCAATGTCATGGTGGATCGCGTTATTACATGATCGTCACTGATGAAACAACTCAAAAGATGTGGACATATTTAATGAGAGAAAAGAATTGTTTTTTTCTCAAATACGATAATGTAAGTGTTTTAAAAAAATTAAATATGATTTAATGTATTGTGTTTGGGATCCATAAATTATAGTGAGTACAATACTCAAGTGTTAAAGGAGTTATATGTATTAAATTTTATTCAATTATATAATTCATTTCTATGACAACTATAATGTATTATTTTTGATGACTGTTAATAGATCATTAGTTAATCAAGCTTAGAGTTTGATGTTTGATGTAATATAACCTTTGTATTCATGTGATGAAGTAGTTGTCATGGTATTATACTGAATAAATTTAGTTAATTTTTATCATTAGGTGCAAAAATAACAAAGGTATCATAGATTGAAATGGATGTTAATATATAAAACATGAATGACTATGAATATTCATCTTATTTTCATATTAAATCATATTATTTATATAAGATATATTGCATTCCCAAAAACCATTTCTTTATTAGTTATGGTAATGATTATTCTGCATACCCAATTTTCGATGATGAAAATAAAAATATATTCATATGTAAGAGTTTAATACATCATAAACATTTTATAGATAAGGATAAACATAATAATTAATATAATAATGGGAGAAATGAAGCCTTATCTCGTGATTATATAGATATTGTTGTAATGAAAAAAAATTGATTATAAATACTTAGAGTAACCAAGATAACCATATTATTTAGATACCACATAGAAGGTAAACAAGGACATACATGCATGTGATGAGATACATAATATTTTTGATTAATTTAATATATATATTTATATGAAATCACTATTGTATTAAAGAATAAAGTAAAATTGAATGATTTTAGAATGTGGGAGCATGTTTTGAAAGAATATATTATGTCACAAAATGAAAATAAAAAAATATCACTTGAACCATTACTAAAATAAATATATATAATTAATTAAAAAAATTACATGTCATGTGAAGAAATAATATAAAATTTTATTAATGTACAATGAGAGAATAATTGTACGTCTATTTTACATAAACTAGAGTGTTACTTACCATGATTGTTTTTCTCCAATTCTAAAAATAATCACTATAATAATTTTTTTCATTGTTGAAATATGGGAAATATATTTATATTAGATAGATATAAATAAATCATAAGTTAATGGAGCCATAATGGTGGAAATATGTAAGGTGAATCTAAAAGTGTTCTCTAATTCTACAAAATAATTTCTTCTATGAAAATTTTAGATGTTTTTTGAAAAATAAATTATTCTCTGCGGTAGTGGAATTGGAATTTCCATGAATTCATTGGAATTGATTATTAAAAAAATATGTGTTATGAGTAAATGTTTCTCATTTAAATAATTCTTAATTTTTATATTGTATTATTGTTTTATATGGAACATGTTATAATAATTAGTTCGATTATTAAAATAAAAAATTAATTAATGGTGAAATTAACAACTAAATTTTGAATTAATGATACATAAAAGGTATAAAATATTTATAGGATGATTATTATCTAATAAAATTGTTACTAGAACATTGAAGAAATCACAAAAAGAATATATTGATGTAGTTTTGAGAATGTTCAACAAGGTATTATAAAATAATATTTTTTATTGTTTTAATAAGATATTTTATTTTATTTATTTAGAATTCACTAAATATGGATAATGATGTAGGATAAATTATGATAATTCCATATGAAATATTAATTTAGAGTTTAATGATTGCAATGGATTTTTATTGTCATAGCACATCAAGTGAGAGTTGTAAGCTAGTATATGGGTCATCATGTAAGAACGAAATGGTATTCTAGGATGTGGGTTGTAAAGTACTTAAATAGATACAAGGATACATCTATGTCATATAATTAAGTTATTTTTTTAAAATGTGATGTTGATGTAGAGGTGGGTAGTGACACTTATAGAAGAATAACAACAACATCAATTTTTTTCATTCGTTGTGAAAAACACTGAGTTTTGTTTAATAATTAAAAAAATATAAGGATCTTTCATATATATTTATATTATATAAGATATTTTGGTAAATAATATATAATGAAATTATTTGATATAATAGTTTTTTGAAAGATTAAAATTGATGGTAAATCATGAATTAAATATTTTCTAATAAATAATTTGAAATTCATTTTCTTAAAATTTAATATTACATTATTGGAAGAAGAATATTAAATTAATATATCAAATTATAAGTGTATTATTGAATTATATAACCTTTAAGTACATTAAAATTCAAGTAATCCAAATTACAGATGTTTTGATGATGAAATAAATAGTCACTAACAAATAGAGATATTGTTGTGTAGAAATTTAGATTCAATGAATGCAGAATTTTGAGAAGAGTAGAGATGTGTTGATTATTTTTTGGAGAGGAATATTAAAGAAAATTAAATATAGAATTAGTCTCCTTATTGATTTGTTTATCTATCAAGAAAAATTATATTTAGTGATGATTATGGAATGAGCCCACAAATAAACAAGTTTACCTCTACAAAGTGGTCAAAAGAAGGATTTAGTGGGGAAGCCCCCCTTCCAAAAATGATATCAAAATTAGGGGTTATAAGTCAGTAATTATTTTTTGAAAATGAAAATTTCTTATTTTTCAATGATGGAATTAGTGATAAATATTGGACACCATATTGGTGAACAACCCAAATTTTGAAAATCATATTCACACGAGATTTTTGTGTAATAATTTTATTGTCATTGAGTTTATAGTGAAAAATGGAAGTAAAAAAGTTCATTGATACATGCCTGGATATAAATGAAATTTATTTCCTAATGAATGTTATTTAAACATTGAAATTCAATATAAAATTTTAAATTATTTAAATTAAATTTTTATTTCTATATTTGGAATATCTTATCAAACAATTTAAATCCTTTAATGTCTATCTCAAAATAGTTATCATTTACATATTTCTGTGTGTGTAAAGAATTATTCCAAAACAATAGAATTGAGTGTTAATTGTTTATATTTATTTTATATTTATTTTTTCAAAATTTTATAATAAAATTCAGTAACCGGGTTATAAAAAATTTATAAATAATATTTTATGAAACAGTTGAACAAAACAATTCCTTATCAAAATAATTAATAATATAAAATTATATTTTTAAAATACAATTATACAATCTATTTTGAATAATAATACTGATAATAAAAAATGGAATAATAATCATGGTTTAAATCATCATGTCATAAATATAAACTCATAATACAAAAAATTTTTGTTACTGGCATTTAATAGGTATCTATTAAAGAATAAACCTTTATGATATTTAATATATGTTTTTCCATTTATTTATTATCTTTTCCTTTTTACGTATATCTATTTATCCAATATACTTATCATTATCTGAGGAACACCTCCATTTAATCTACCCGGATCATTCAAAAGTATGATCGTGAAAAAAAAGATATTAAATAAAAAAACTTGTTAAAAATTAAGTAAAAAAAAGCCGAAAACAAATTCCTAGTTATATAAATTAATAAATTCATCTCTTGTCTATACACCCTACGTTATGAACATAATTTAGCTGAGAAATACAAGAGATTATGGCTATATAATCTATATTATAATTTTTTAATTCATGCATAAGTAATATAAATCAGAATATTACCGTGAATAAAAAGTGTAACTATGGAAATAATTGCACACTTCTTTGAAAAAAAAAATCAAAAAAATAATTTTTCAAGATGAATTCCAAAAAATTAAATGTTTTTTAAAATTACATTGTGGAAAACATCACATAAATTTAATTTAAATTAAATCCAAAAAATAAACCAAAAATTAAAAATAATTTGAAAAATACATCATTTCAAATAAATTCAACATATTTTATAAAAATCACACAATATTGGTGAAATCATAATATATATCAAATCCCATATTACTAAAAAATTAATTATTTTTTATTTATATAATAAAGAAACAAATATTAATTTTTCAGAAATTAAAATTAAATATTTTTTTTAAAAAAAATTATTAATAATCGACAGAAAAAATTTCCCATTATATTAATATTTCAGATACATCTTCTGGGATATAAATTAAAAAAATATATATGCTCTCAAAATGATGAAATTATTAAGTTGAACCACATATTTAAATAAAAAATGTAACTTAAAAATATGAATGTTCATAAATAAAATGAATTAAAACTCTATTAATTGAAATTTTTCTTTGTATGTGACAATCTATAAATACTCCCATGTTTCATTTACATGGGCACTATAATGTCTGGATTCAAATCACCCGTTCTATAAAAGAGATCAATATGAACTCACTGGTGAATCCACATCTACATGAGGTTTCCTACTAGTTATGAGGGATTGAATGGTTTCATGGAATGACTATACTCTTGATATCAAAAAACATACATCAGGATAACAATAATGTGTAAATACACATTCTAGTGTAACATAGTAGAATCTAAAATAATATTATCATGTTATATTAAAATGGGATAATTTTAATATAGAAATAACTAAGGGAATACTATTTTGGAATGTAAACTAATGTATGATAAATATAAATAAACTAAAATAATGTAGTAATAGTTAAGAGTAAATACATGTATTTCCTCAAACTCGGAAGTTCAACATATTCAGATCCTTGATATAAGTATATTTTCCATAGCTGGATCCCAAACTATCAAATTTGTATACACATTGATATGACAAAAAGGGGGTGAGTATGAACATGTTGTGACATAACCAATGATTCCTTAATAGAAATAGTTTATTTATGTAATGGTGTAACTCAGTATTGTAAGAATATTAAAAGAATGATAAAATATTTTACTGGGAAATCATGTGCATTCATGTATTCAACACACCTAGTTCTTACATGATCCAACTCAAAGATAAAAGGGATGTATCATATGCAATCACATTTAAAATCATTGTTTAAGGATAACAGATATCATAGATCAAGGTCCACAACAAATCAATACCTCATCCAAGACATAAGGAATCACCCCTTTCTTAGAATCATGTCAAAACATATGGTCAATATTCCCTTACCCAAACTATGTTAGGAAACAAGGGTTTCATACCCCATGCTAGATCCCATGATAGGTCATAGCAATTGTTTTTACCATCCTCTACCATGGGTCTGGCTACAAGGCCTTTATACCCATTTTTTCATGTCTATGATTGATCATCGTCACCGTTACACTAGACCATTCTCACCCTTTATAGACTATTCAAGTCTTGAGAAAACACTAAATCTCCTTGATAAAGGATAGAGTCGAACAATTGATATGAATTCAATCAAAAAATTTATATCTATATAACGTACATTCATAACACAAATTGAATTTGTCTCATTGGAATCACATGAACACCATATACAAATTATTTCAAGCGTAGATCTTATGGTTCCCACATTCACATAAAGAATACTATATCATTAAATGACTCATATGGATATGAACATTCACTCACAAAAACACAAACACATTCTAATAATGAAAATAAATAATATAAAATAGGATATTTTTTGTAATTAATTCCTACCTCAAGTGTATTAACATATAAGGAAAAAAATTATCTCAAAAATCCGTCAATCACATAATATATTCCTTGAAATATATCTTATTCATCAAATGAGAATTATAAAATCCTGATCGAGGAATAAAATTTGAGGTTAACCAATCATTTCATATATATATATATATATATATATTTAATCATTTTAAATTAACATTCAGTATATCACATAAAAACACATGCACTAAATCATAAAGGATTAATGTCTTCGTAGAATTGATAAATAAATCACGTTATTTAATATAATATCTTTATCATATTAGGAATATATATTCTCACATAGTATAATATTTAGACATACACTAGTTAATACCCTTAATCATATACAATGAAATGAAACATAAGAATGGGTGAACTCAGATTCCTATGAAAGGTAAACATAAGAGATATCAATTAGTGATAATAATTTAAATAAATATAAGAATAATGATATAAGAAGATGATCATAATTTAACATAATAATAAATAAAAATGAAATGTTCCCAAATAATAAATTTAGGAATATTTCATTATTATTACAAAAGGAATTACTCATAACAGTGTTCAATCATTAATAATAATTAGTGATTAATGAGATCATATCTTAAGCATAAGACCAATGTTTATGATATATACATATGAATAAAAAATCATATCCTTAGTCAATGGTAACTTTCAAGTCTATCATAGTGGATAGGGATCACTCCCCACTCAATCTTTTCATTTGTATGGGTTTATTCCCAACACTATCTGAGTTAAATGATTCCCTTACTAATCTAGGTTCACTCCCTATTCTAGTCATCATTATTGTATGAGATATCCATATTTAATCAATTCAATGGAGGGATATATAATTATGAGCAGACCAATCATATAATGAAATACATAAAAATTAATTCCAAAATATCATAACACATTCATCAAATCATCATATCAAGAATCAGGCAAAGGAAAAGTGTTTGAAATAAAAATTCATCATTTCATTATAGCATAAAAAATTGATAATAAATATGATTCATAAAGGTTTCAATATATAATAATTAACTTATGGGATGGAATATAGATATATAGAACCACGTTAAATTATTATCATTATAAATCATCTATACCAGGAAAATGAATAGTATTACATTACATTTCCCAATTTAAGGATTAAATTCCTAAAAATATGTTGATATAGGTTAAATATACTTTTAAAATAATATCTGACAATTTCATTAAAAATAGGAGACCCGATCATTTTCATTTGATAACATTTTAATAGAAAAATATTATAACAATAATAAGATAATTTTATATTAAAATAACCAATGAAACATATAATCTAATATTAAAATAAAATAATTATCATCATGGACGGAAAAATCTTTCATATAATTTTTGTTAAATGAAAATAATACATTGAAACCCTTTGAAAAAGTGGAAAAAAACTTATTGAAAAAAATAATTCATGTAATGTATTCCATTATGAACAATTGAAATTATTTTTAGAGGTTTAGAAAAATAACTTTTTATAACATTTCATGTTTAGGTAGGAACATTGATAACATAAACTTTAATTTTGTACAAGTGTAATAAAACGCTCATCAGCCGAAGATGAAATGAAGTCTACAATAATTAAAAAATAATATCTCTATCAGTTGGAGTACAAAAAGAATAAAATATTATTATCACATAATATCATTTAAATTACCATAGAAGAATAAAATTTACTATTATATGAGATAATTTCCATTAACATTCACACAACAGAAATGTTTCATAAAAAATCTTGAAATGCAACGAGATTGTAAAAAAGTGCATTACACTAGGTTCTGTATTTCTTCATAAACATAAAAATATCTTGCCATATAAATGAATATTAATTATTCATATATATATATTACAAAATAATTAATATATCAATTAATTGTTGGTATTTATTATAATTTCTAATTATCAATTTCTTAAAAAATTAAATATTGAAATGAAAATTGATGTGAAAACATGTCTTGATTCTAAACATGTTTTGGTTCAGTTATTCTAGTTCATTCAACATTATCATGGAATCATCATATCCATAATATTAATTGTGAAATATAAATAATACTTACTCATTATATATTTTATAACTATCATTGGTAGATATATTTGATGAAAATTGGATTAATTAACTTTGTGGTGACACTCATCTCATATGTACAAATGCGTGATGTTTTAACATTTCAATGATAGGAAAGAGAGAATGGTATATTTTAATTCACATTATATAATATTTATCATGTCGTAATATATATATATATAATGTAAATTTTTACATATTAGAAACCATGTACAAAAGAAATGAAAAAATAATTACAACACATCATGGAGGAGGTAGTCCACATGTACCATGAGTGAAATTATAATTTTACAAATTATGGATATGTAAGAATGAAGGTAAGATAATAAAATTACAAAATATTAATTATGGAATAGGTAACATATATATAATTTAAATCTTTCATAATATCTGTCAATGAATTTTTTGATGGAAAATGTATCATATTGCAACGTAGGGAAAGTAGTCCACAAATAAAAATGGGAAATACACCCATTTCACATTTGATTGGAAAATGAGGGGGAATACGGTCGACCCATCATCATAAGAAAAATAAAATGAATTGAATTTACTAAATGATTTATTTATAATTCATATGATATAATTATTATATGTATAAGAAAAAAATAAAACTTCATGATTTATGTGAAGAGTTATACATCTTCATTTGGAAACCCCATTTTATTTACACATTAATTCATGATAAGATGATATTGTGATCAAAATAAAAAATTTCAGACATTTGGAAGGATATTTGGAAAATTTTAAGTAATATAATGGCTGGGATAAAATGGTCAAGCTATTTGAGAAAGGCATAACAAGTGGCATCTATTTATAATGTAGGGAGAGGACACACATGAAAATTTTATAAATATTTAAATATATTAATGTATTTCAGAAGTTATGTGGACTAAAATATCAAAATAATAAAATATTGGAATCATACAATTGAAAATACATCATCCAATTAGTGTAAATAATGTTATCTGAGATATTTTAAAAATATTCACTTAGGTGCCCCCCATAAACGATTTTTAAGTCAAATAATTTATTACTACTTTTTATATAAGTTATTGAAAAAATATGTTATAACTATTAAATTATATTTTTTAGAGTGATTGAAAATATATAATCCATTTTAAAAGAATTAATAACTATATGTCAGAAAAATATATTTTCACATAAGTGTGTAAAATAGTAGAAAACCCATTTTAAAGAAATTCATTGGTCAGCATATCATTGAGTTTACCCAAATTCATTTACATCTAAAAATATTAGTTAATAATATAATATTATATTTAATAAATTATATGAATTTTTTATTAAATTCTTTCATCAGTATAGATTTATTTAATTTATCATGATTAAAATGCATTGTGTCTATAACAAAGGTTTGTTAGAAAAACATCATTTAAAAAAATAGAATGATTTTTTTTAATTCTGAAAAAATTATATCCATTTAATTCATTATATAAATCATTAAAAAATCATTTTTATTATTTTATTTGTTTATATTCATACACAATAATTCAAATACCAGATTATAATTTTCATATTGAATAATAATATTTATAGAACAGTTTTCTAGAACATGTTTGTGTGTTTTCAAAAATATATCAAATAAATAATGTGTATTTAAAGACAAGTATATCATCACATTTTTTTGAGATAAAAATAACATAGTTTATGATTGAATTGAGTTAATCATAAAAAACTAAAAAAATTACATCCATGTCATCTTGAATCAATAAAGGGATGATGAAAATTAACTGCATCTCGAATGTTATCAACCAATAAATTTTGAATTCCATTTTATTACGTTATATAATTCATAAACCATTCCATGAATACTAGAGTCTATTCCTCCATCCCAAAAAATTATATGATATTTATGATAAATTTGAATAATAGAAGATAAAAAACCACTTTTATAGAATTATTTTTTGTTAGGACTAGTATATCCACAATATATAGAGATCAGAGGTAGGGGAATATCCAAGAATATCCAAATGTGTCACAAGTATATAGATAAATATACATATTATACTGACTAATTTGTTTTATGGATGTATAATATAATGCACCAACCCATATTTACCAAATTATTTGTTATCCAAGGTAGACTTTACATCACCTGAATGTAGTTCAAGATCCCTATGGGCTAAAGACAAGCACGTGGGCATCGTAAAATACCATTGGGAATGATTTCTCCACAAATTAAAAGGAAAAAGGTAAAAAAATCTATATAAATGTTTCATTATTCCAAAAATAATTTCATTAATACAAATTATATAGTGGATTCCTAAAACTAGTTCCTAGGTATAAAGAAATATATTACTCAAATATTTCTTAGACCAAAGTTCTTATGGAATGATGCCATCAGCCACCATCATAAAATGACATTTCCTTATATTCATCAGAAAAAATAATATCTATATACACAAAAATTGTGTCTATAGGTTGTGAGTAAAAGAGTCAAGTTGGATCCCTTAATGGTATTCATAATCCATGATTATTAAATAAAGTAATGCGGATAAAAACTACTATGAATGAGATATAATTCTATAATGATTTATACCACACATATATAAGTCATCACTTTACAAATCATGTAATGGAACCAATTATCCTTATTTTCAATTCATTTAATAAAAAATTAAAAATATACATTTAAAGGATAATCACTATAGAAAACATTTCATGGGTATCTATAGTTCTATAATAATGAGGATCCTTTAAGTATTATCCTGAATAATAACCCACAATTTTTACAATAACCAGAATTAATTGGTATATGATTAAGAGTTCACTCTTCGGAGTGTCTCCTTTCCATAACATTGTAGACATGGTGAACACATTACCCACGAACTACCGGTAGATGTGGAAATTCATTTTTACCAAAGGATGGATCAATGTGGAATCATTAATTACATTTAGGTTTACCAAAATAGATTCATTCATAGGGAATTTCAATTTTTAATTGAAATTTACGTGCTTAAAATTATTTATTTTATTAAAAATGATTTGAAAATGAATTTCCAAAACCAAACCAAAAGAATCATATTTTGTTATGAATATTTTTATTCCATTAACAAATTTTAGAATTAAATTTCATATATTAAACAGTGAATGTTAGGATAGAAAATCTTAATTATGAAACCACCGTCCTTGAAATACATATAATTCACAACATGAAGGTGATACTTAAGATATGATAATCCAAGGACTCATTATTAGAAGGATTTTGCCTAATAAATGAATTATGAAGTAAAAATATATTATTTTCAATTTTCAAATAATAGTATAGAGAGAAATAATCTACCATTATGGTTCATGAAGAACACACAATAATAAATGATGATAATATAGAAAAACCCAATACCATGATGAATCTATAAGAATCCTAGTCAAATTAGAATAGAATTGTTATATATACGAGCAACTACCATGGTATAATGTTTTGACCCATGGAAAAAGAGTTTATCTAGAATTTAAAAGATGAGAAACCATGAATTGAAACTAACATATAAAAACTATATACAACACGTAATGATCCATAAAGATTTATCACTGATAGGAATGAAATATATTTATTATCTATTTAGAGCCTCATTCCTCAAGAACATAGTCAACTGGAAGAAGAATGAGAAAAAAATTGTTTTGTTTCTTGAATGACATGGATAATATATTAAAATTAATACTCATTGCATTATTTTTCTAGGAATTTTATCCAAATTTTAACCAAATGTTTTACCCTTTATAGGGTACTAGGGATGAAACACACTTTGGATAAAATTTCAAAAAACATGTAAAATTTATTTTTTCATGATTCGTTGTTTTTTTATAATCTCATGTGGTGTTCACTAACTCCTTATTTTACACTATTACCTCCTCTAAAACCTCCAAAAATATTCTTTGAAATAGAAGAAGACCCAAAAAATTATACTTATCTATGATACTACCACACACAAATCCATAAAACTAAAAAACATCTAATAGTCAATGAAAAATATTGTGGGAGAAGACCCCCAATGAATGACGTTATAACAAAAGGAAACTATGTACCACAATGAAACACCATGATGTACCAATTCTACCAACAATGTTGTTCTCTTCCTTAATAATGCTATGTTGAAGAAGTTTATATCCCACATAGTTGAGGACATTTCTATCTCCTAAAATACATTCTCTTCCATGTCACATAAGTATTAGAAACATGGCTCCAATGAAATTGATCGAGAAGTATAGTAATACCATGTATCTCTTTAACATTAGAATAAATAACTTGAATTTGTTTCTAAATCGTATTCATATCAGTCTTCATGTAATGGTCTTGTATGTTCATAACAAAATTTGAGTTCAACTAATACTTCTTGAGTTGGGATACATGTAAATAATCATGGATCGAAGAAAAATATGGATCGAAATATATGTGTTTAGGAACCTCAACAAGATTTTTAATGATTTATCATGGTGATACATACCTAGGATTGATCTTACCTTAATTTTTGATCCCTTGTGGACCCATTCGTGGTGTGAATTGAAATAACAGTTATTCACCCATTTGAAAACATCAAAGGATAATTATGTCAATCACTATAATATTTCTATCGAGTTTGGGAAACCAACTAATGAAGAAGAACCAAATGGATCATTGTTTTTTCCCTATGATCTAATATTATTCAAACAAGGGATTCTTCACCAAAATTGGACAAATAGACTTTGGATATACAAATATAACCATATTATGCTTCAAAGGTGGCCATTTTTATGGACAACTGGTAACCTTTTTTACAAGAATATTAAATAAATCGTTATTTCTATATCAATAACCTTTGAATTACTAGATAATGAATAAAATAATATATTCACAAATATTATTAACAATTTTTATCTTCCAGTCCAATTGAGGATGACATTTGGTGCTTATCTGGACCTGAATCGTCATTTATTATCATAATCCATTCTATATCCTTATGGTAGAAAACATGGTACCTATATGACACATTGGACATATGAATCCCACATATTATTAAAATACCATTCATAAATACCTTTGTATATATCATCACATTAGTGCTTCCATAGATTAGTATTAAATAATATGATTTGGTGAACATATCAATCACCACTAAGATATTATTCGTACCTCAAGTTGTTCGACAAGAACAAAAAATAAAATAAATAGAAATCTTATTCAACTTTAATGTTGTCCCATAAAAAGGATGAAGAAATATAGAAGGATTTTTGTGTTTATCATAAACTTATTGAAATGTATATTTTAAATTCACAAAGTCAAGTATTTCATAGTTTAAATATGGCCACAAAAAATGATGCTTCATGTCATAGAACATGTTTTTTTTGACATGGGTTGTCATCATATATCATAATGAAAATATAACAATATTCCCTTTCTCATAATGAAAGAAAAAAGGCTCATGAATAAATGATACCATAAGCATAGAAAGATCACTAATTGATGGACTCTAGAGCACAAAAGAATCGATGATACCATCAAAATTAACATCTTTTTATTTCTCCTTGAAAAATATTCTCAATGATATGAGATTTCAAAAGAAAACTCACTATGAAATTTCCAAATCAATTTACTTGAATCTAATGTGAATCTATGAAAATAAACTCATCATTTTCAATTTATCCATTTCATCCTTCAAATACATATATTTAAAATTACTTCTATGAGTGTTAGAAAATACATTTCACTTTCTTAATGTGTAGGTAATGTTGATGATGAATAAAAATAGATACTAAATCTAATGTCTAAATCATAGGATAAAAACAATGGAGTAAAATATTCTCCAATTTTTTTTTCTAGATTAATCAATAAAAATTTATTTGAGAATATGTTGACACAAATTATTCAATTAATTCAAAAACACTACATGCTTGAAATTTATAGTTAGGTAATTCATCCCGTGAGTTTAATGATTAAATGGACCATAAGACACTACATGGTCACCCTATATAAGGAATCAAAAAATAAAAAATTGAGGCATAAAAAAAACACATATACCATTACTAGATTTTTGTACAGTAAAAATTGTGGATAAGGTCAAAAATCTCTCTAACTCAACAAATATTCCTAACACATTCTATCCCAAAAGAAAAGTACCCCTTTATGGCTTAGGGTAGTTGAATGATATGCATAATTCATTAAATCCTTATTGAAATGATGTTAATAATGTGAGAAACCATAGAATCTATGTATCGTGATGACATTTAATGGTTCCTACAATGAAATTAAAACTGTCATTTTTTTAAGATAAACTGAGATAATATTATCCAACATCACATTTCCCAAGAACCTAACTCAAATTATCCCTAAGTGTAACATAAAAAATTTATTATAAAGTCACTAATTCCTCATAATTTCTAAAATATTCCTCAAGTTGAACACGTTTTTTCATCAATCATAGAGTACACACATATGCCATCCACAAAAATAATGTTTATATTCTCATAGAGATTCTAATTACCAATTCCATAAATAAATCAATAGAATTATTTAAAATGATAAACATCGAAATATTCTTGAAATTCAAAAAGAATCTCATGAATGTAGATTTTGGAATATCAAACCCCATGATCATTATTTTATTATAACAATAAAAAATATAAATTTTATGAAACAAATTCTCCAAATTCAACTATAGGATCTAATCATCAAATTTGGGAATGGGATTTGGGATTGTAAAAACTAGTTGACTGGGAATTTAGTAAAAATTTCACAAGAAATTATTCTCATAGAACTTCATGAAAAATGAATTGGGTCTATTGTAGGCGACCCTTTGGTCATATAAAAACCATGGTATTGAAATCATCCAATAGAATTTTGATATTAGTCAACTAAAATTAATCCATATTTATTGATGGGTTTGATATTCTCTCTGTTTCGACCACTAATTCAAACATGAACACCAGCACCCGCTCAGTATTAAAATCTTACTGACATTCAAAAAAACTATGGAAATATCATTGACATTTAGAGGAAAGATACCATAGTTATATTTTTATTTCAAATTTAAAATAGATAATAACACATATTCCTATTGTCTATAATAAATTTCTTATCCTATTGTAGAATTAGATCCCTTTTTCTATAAAAAAATTGGGATCTGCAATTAGAAGAACTAAAGGAAATTCATAAAAAATAGAAATTAATTGGATTTGTGTGAGTGATCAACCAATCCATCCCTAAATTCAAATTGATAAGGTTGATGTTAAGATCCATGAAATTATAAACTAGTACTACATCACATGAAAATATATTCTTCAGGTGAAATTAACGTCCTTTTACCATTTTCATTCATAGTGGAATCTATTTTTATATATTGAATTAAATGGGTTATGTTTGTTTTTCTAGAAGAGATATTATTAGTTTCAATAAAAATGACTGATATAACATATAAAAAATAATGTAGTATCTATTATAGAAGAAATAGAAATAGAACCATGAAATGTCATCGAACCTACACCAATATCCAATGGACACTCCAAAACTAGGTGTAACTATATCAGTCCCATGGTCTATGGATGGGATCATATATTCCATGAGGAATAAAACTTCACCATAGGTCATATGGGTTCAAATGAGGATATAATAGTGTAATAAAAGTTAGATATTGGGAAAAATTACAAGTAACTTTTGTTCCCATGATTTTTATGAACCATTGTAGACATGGGGTAAAATTGCATCCCGTGTCATGTCAGGCCAAAATCAAAATAGTTTTAGACAATAGCTACTGATGATGGTGTTAGAAGAGACCACAGAGAAGAACTACCAATTATACCTTTTCAGACTCACTCTAAGTCCTCTTTTACATGAAATTACCACTAAATATACCAATAATATGAAATGTATATATGATAAATATTGAGGTACCTACCTGTCCAATACCTTCAATAAACATTCTACACATCACATCCGTATAGGTGATCGTCAATATGTTAATGGGATGTTAACAGTTAATATGTTAAAGATACATATGAAACCCTTGATCATTAATCCTCTCATTTAACACCACCACATATATAAACATAGTTTTATCATATTAGAGTCTAGAAAAATAAATTATTACCTAATATGTTAACTCATGTTTGGGAAACCCTATTTATTATTACACGGTCATGGATTATAGATAAAATTTATTGGTTGAATATAATTTTATGTAATTCCTCTGTAATCCCACATATTTCCTAACGAATATTTTAATGTCCAGACAAGATATACTCCAACATTATATCATTAAGATGACACACATTACATTCAATATGTGAGAAGAATCTAGTAATTTTAAATGACTATCTATCTTTTACAGCCAATACTATACCTCTTAAGGATTATTCATCCCTTAGTGGGATTATAGTTTTAGGATAATAAATTCATCGACTTGATTCCCATACAAATACATTCGGGGATCCTCCTCACAATCCATAATATTTTTTCTTTGAATAGCGTAGTCCATTTCTTAGACTATGCACACCAATATATTCATCATGTTTTGTTTAACTACTAGGTTTATCTACCATTGTAAACTAGTAAAACCATATTGAAAAATTTATATAATTAATTTGGGGGGGACGGTACTAAATATTAATAGATAAAGTGACACACCAACAAGATATCGATGATGAAATTCCATTTTAGAATAAAAAATAAAATAGATTTATCAATAGACATACATAAATGAAATATTTGGACTAAGACACTTATACTCCCAAAAAGACATAATTTTAAACCATTATGGTTACTTATGGATTGTAATGATGAAAACTATATAGGTTCTCTCTCACAACTTACCTCTTATGTCCCTACATTTTTATATCATGTTTACCAATGCATTAAAATATTTAATAATGAAAATTATCATTGATAAACCATTAATATGATTTATTCATGATCCAACCATAAATAAAAAATTAATCAATAACCTATGCAGGTCCTAACATAGTATAAATGAAATTATTGATACCCATGGGCTGGAGATAATCTTATTTGCATCATGGAAAAATTTGTGAATGAATTTTCAATAAATTAATTATGTACAAGGAAATAATGATATTAAAATAATTATGGAAAAATAAATACATCAATATATAATGTAGAACTTATAGTATAAATAGGTTCTAAGATACAATAAAAAGTACTAAAAACTACTTTTTCCGAACATCATATGACATGATTTCTTCTTCAGACTTCAGCACACTACTAAAAAACAATCTCACCACCACCTGACGAATCCTTCCACATAACTACATAAGAATAAAAATATATAGAAACACCCAAAAGTGAATTCTATGTGTGAGGAAAAAAATCCCTGTATAATCCCTATTATTTTTCATTATTATACATTATTAAATTAAAAAAATTATGCTCGTGTAATGAATGGAAAGTATAATTTTACATTTTTACATAGTGTGATAGAAAACATGGAAAAAACTCTTTTTACCAAACATGTAATGTATCCTACTATCCTGGTTTTTTAGAATTTCCATTAATAGAAAAAATATATATATTATGGATAATAAAAATAGAATACAATCACATGGGTATCAAAATTTCTATTTCAATGAGGATCCACTTCATATTATAATGATTATTTCACCTAGTTTTCACATATCCGAAGAAGAATATGCATTTTCGTAATATTTCACTATTGAGATTGAAACCTTGCCAAACATAAAAAATCCTAGTACACACAGTAACGTAGAACAACTAGTCAATTATTAATGAGTTCATAGTTATTTTTGGTTCCATGGATCATTATTTATCACATTCTATTTTAACCACATTATAGTTAGTTATAGGTAATATCATCTTTTACACCACAAAAGAAGCATTAAACCATAATTGTTATAAGTACGTAGAGGGAATTCAATTTAAAAAACCACAACGAATGCGAACATATTTTTCAAAATCTTCTTCATTCATTTAACCAATTTTAGATGTCAATTTAGAAGAAATGACAATGTGGGATCACAATACAATGTCAAATTATGAAACCACATACCTTAGAACACATGGATTTCCAACACTCTAATAATATACACAAGCTAAAAAAACAAATGGTTCTAGAATGCAAAGAATAAATGTAATCAATGAATTATAATATAATAATATACATTTCATGGATTATAAAATAATTGTAGAGATAGAAATAGAATACTACAATCTGTCCAAAATATTTCATAATGATCAATGATGATTTATATAATAAATCCTAGTTCAACGATCAATCTATAATAAACCCAATGATGTCCAAAAAAACATTAAATATAGCATCAACTACATGAATTTGAGATTTAAATCATTGAAGGAACACTACATATGGAAACAAAATGTATAAATTCGTAAAATGGGCACATAAAATTGATAAATTATATCCAAATCCTAATGATCGAAAAAAATGTTCATATGGAGGAAACAAATGTATAAAATATTCAAGGGATTCCTCGGTTGAGTTCCTAATCCACCTGAATTATAATTTTACAGAACATATTTTCTTTTAGTTTATGAATATAAAATTCCGAAAAATTAATATGTGTTTCACAGTTTGGACGTGTGGTTTACCTAATCGTGTGAAAAAACATACTCACCACTCTATGCTATTGGAGAATCCACACAAGTTGTCTATTAAGTTTTGATATATTGTGTGCCATCCATGTTAATTTCTGGGCCTCATTATTATCTTTTTGATTTAAATTCTGACTGGATTGCACTAATATTAGTGTGAAATATTTCCAAACAATAGAACAAAAAACAATGTTGATGGTTTGGTAATAAAACAACCACATTTTTTTAAAAAAAAGAAACAAACCATGAGTTGGCTCTGAATACTCTAAAATCATATAAGTGTCCTGTAAAATGATCGTAGAGATGTAATAAATAAAAAATGGTAAAATACAGGAATGAAATTACATATAATAGGTTACATAATCTAATGTTCAAATACAAATTTTTTAATAATTAAAACAACACACATAATTTTTCAACACGACTAAGAAAATCGTACAACAACCGTGCAAGACTCAATGCCTATTCAAGGTAGCCACATGCTTTGGCCATATAGATTGGTAAAATGTCTTTCAATCGTGATTTTTATTATATTATTAGTTACATTGTATACATGGGGATGTAACATGATTAATTATTACAATTCATAATCCTTTCAAAATCTAAATACTCTCTTAACAATGCTTTATTGAATAATTGGGAGAACTATATGGGTTTCCCAAGCCTTTAACTAAATTTTATTTATTATAAATGCCTCAAAACCCACCAAAAAATCAACATGTGTTTACATAATACATAACATAAAGAAATCATATCTAAAAACACTTAGATATTGTCTGAATTATTTACGTTACATAATTGGAATCTTAGGGAGGTTACTATATCTGACTTTATGAAATTATTATTCTTTAGAAGTGTCATTTTAAAGACTTGTCAAACAACCTTGGCCATAAATCCAAAATATCAAATTATTAGTCCCCAATATCCTATTATACATTACAGTTATTCTATAAAACACTAAAAAGTAGTATCTTCTTCTCCCTTTAAACATTCTCACTCAGGTCCACAATCGATACATATCTCTCTACAAACGATAGATAAGGTTCCAACTCAATGTCCTTGCTGTTTATAAAAAGTTATGGATTTGGATTGATCTCTAATGTTATGAATCATAGAATGGGAAACACAAACCACAATAAAATGGATAAATACCAAATCCATATACTGTAATTTCAAACATGCTTAATGACCTCATACAGTCCCACAAACTGCAATGGAAACTTCTCCTACTCCACTAATCATCAATTACATAGCTAAGATCACACACATAACTAACTGTAATGTCCATTTAAAAAACTCCATGTTCATATAATTATATTATAATATGAACACTTAATAATCTGAGTTATCAGCAATCTATTTTGAGTTATCAACACCAGATTAGATGTATCATACACAAAACTCAGTACGAAATTAGCTACCTCACATGCCTCATTCCAACAAAGTGGTAAATGAAATTACTGACCCTAAAGAGAATATAATAGTGTCACCTAAATAAAATATTATTAAAAAATGATTTATAAACTCTTCTGATAGGCTATATGACAATCCCATTCTCCAATTAAGTGACAAACACATTCTTGAAGAATATCCTAAAAATATTGATCATCCTCAATGACTATCCATCAGTCTCAGAATAATATTATATACAATGAATCAAATAATCACATATCACATTCCCTAAGAAATGATAATATAGTGACATAAATTTTGTGTCCCAGTAATATACTACACTCATTGGAACTACACGATGTCACACTACCATCACACATAGACCTTTCTTAACTCATTAAATAAAATAGTCTATAGGATCAAAAAGATTTGTGTCGTTTTCTTCATCACATAAATTACATCCTAAATACAGTGTCATACTCAGGGGGTAATGGGTAAGCATATAAAAAATAACATCCTATCCTCATCACACATCAAAATGGGAATTATAAGTGGATGATGTAAACCACATCATCATTGATGTTTAACCTTAATCCTCATATTTGTAACGAAATGAGATATAAAAATATCATTGACCTTCACTATTCCATGAATAAAAATTATAATCCCATATCATGAAATATATTGTACAATAATGTTTTTTACATAACAATAAAAATCGTGAGTGTTCTTCATAAGAACATCCAATTTAGACACTAGAACCAAAACTCTCCCATGAATGTAGATCACTCAACCTCTATCTGAAGACCATCCTAGAAAATGGGTTTTTTTCTGCTATCAAATTATGAAAAACCAAGGGAAATGAATTATAATTCGAGTGATATTTCTCCTTGTCCACCTAGGATGATGTGATAACAAAGAGTAACATTTCATCACACAATGGTCCTCTGATTCACACAATAACCTTTCATCCAACAAGATCAACAACTTCCATCCTTTTCTAATAAAGATAATTAACCATGAAAATTATTTATATCATGGAATTTAATTAACTCTCCTAGCTTGAACTCTATATATTGGTTTTATTTATTCATTGGATTCTTATCAAAACATATTTCACTAGTAAAAAATATTCTTTGATACACTATTTCAATATACGATTCTTACATACAACAATTAACTATCGCTACTTTGTAGGGACAACCATCATCCATCACGATCATCCAAAAACATGGAAGACAAAATACACAAAAACTCAATATATAGTTCCAAACTATACAAATATAGTAATCTCCAACTTATAACCCACCAACACAAAGGCCTCACATCATCCAACCATGGTCCACTCACAGTGAAACCAACATGCCTTATAATAATCTTACACAACCTCTAATGAGAGATTCTCGACAATTCATTTTCAACCATTAAAACATATCCATATAATGAACCCACATTATTTTGAAATAAAATACATTAATGTAATTCATTAATATATTCATTAATTTTAAAAATATGTATTTTGATAATAATTACTAGATTTTAAACTCTTCATGAACCTATCACATGTTCAATTAGAATAAGATTGTATTCTATTTCATTTATCTGAATAACACATCAAGAATGTATCTAGAGGATCACATTTTATCCATTCCATGGTCGTTTATGGTACCACTACCAATCATAGACACTACCACCAAACATAACTCTCTCAAAGGGACTTCCTAACATCATTTCACACCTTTCTAAACCACTCAATGAAACACTATTCCCCAATAATTTTTTGGAAAACCCAATACTCCTCAGTCCTCATTGCTTCAAAATATAAAGTAATTATACCCCTCATATCTATGTATGAAATAATTTAGTTTTCCTCAAGACCAAAATGCATTTTCTTTTTTCTATTACAAGAGAAAAAAAGGTCTCAGATCACATGAATTCCCAACAACGGGTTTCATAACAAATCCAATAGTTGTCACTTCATATGAAACGTCTATGTAACCCATTTATGACTATAAGTGATGGTTCACTTTTTGAACCACTATAGGATGTTACATTTCAATTGATGTGGTTTCCATGTTCCAAAAACTCACATTTGAACTGCCTGTGTTATTAAAAAATCACCACATTTATAATATATCACATTGAATCACCATAATAATTCTTCTTTTATGGTCCGATATTTATAAAAATTCATTAAATAAGGGTCTCACACCCTAGTCTATGCAATAATTATCATTTAACTCTTCCATGTTAGCTCTTTTTCATCTTAATGAATAACGAAAATCCCATTCATACACCTCTAAATGATTTTGAAGCCTTACTATTCTATTAATCATTAAAGATATTATAATCATGAATAGAGCCATATTCACTATACAACTATAAGTATAACTCTTACACCTAGGGAAAATATTAATGGTCTCGGGGGATCTCACATTGACCCACACAATTTATTGGTCTTTACCCAAAACCACCCAAAACAAGACAATCTATTAAATGGATTTAATAATAACATAAGGTTCATAAAAGCATCATATGGAACCTCTAGATTTTTGAAAATATTACTCTTTAAATATATATAATTTTTTGATAACATTCTTTTCACATGAATCCATTATTAAATGAACGACAATATAAAATTTAAAAATGATCATTTAATCCATGTAATTAAATTGGTGGGATTGAATAACAATATATATATTATGAAAATTATATATTGTACACATGTATAGAATAAATTAATTCTCTATAAATTCTAAATAAATTAAAATGAAAATAACTTTAATGTAAAAAAAAATATTTTCCTGAAAATCTATTTCATGTGCTTAAACTGTTTTTATCATACTAAATTAATTTTTCTACTGTTAGGGAATAATTTCAGTGAAATTTAAAAAATTTATTTTAAAAAATATTCTTTAATATTTATTCTAATCACAAAATAAAAATAAATCCATTTTTATGCTTAAAAACTACAAATTTCTAAAATGTTTTTCCAATGCCCACTAATAATAAAATTAACTTTGGTAAAATTTATATATTTTTTTATAAAAAATAAATTTATTTTTATAATAGAATACAAACAATTAAATTAGAAAGAATTGATGAATTTTTTTGAAGAAGATAATTATTTTGATGAATTGTAAAAAAATACTTATTATTATTACAAAAATGTGATGTCATTTATTGTATTTTTAATTGTACACATTTTTTAAAAATATTAAACCTTAAAATTAATTAAATTATATGATAATTAATAAAAAAAATTTCCATTTTTATAAGGTTATTATATAGTATTGATATAAAAACTTTTTATAATTTTGAATTTTTTTCATTGGAGAATAGTTATTTTATCATGTTATTGGTACAACATATAATTAAATTCTTCCATGGTTGTGAAATGAATTTGGAAAAATGGATTTAGAATTTAGAATACATATTATTAATATTACATATTAATTTCAACATAAATTTCCATCATGATGAATAGTAAAATCTATAAATATTAATTATCACATTTATGTTAAAAATATGATTAGTTGGTGTTAAACTAAAAAGATAAGAGTTAAAATAAATGGAAAATTACCAAAATCATATTCTATGAAATTTTTTAGACTTTTTATCATCTAAGGATCGATAATTATACATTTTTTGGACTTTTCAATGTTTAAAACACTGTAATACTTTTTTCTTTAAAAAACAAACAAGTTTGTCCTCTACCCCACTTATAGATAGAAACCCACTCTTATATCCTATTAACACATAAAAATAATTTATTTGGTTGATACCTAGAAAAATAACTTCTTTAATTACCAATACAAGTCCCATAATAATTATAATTATTTTAATGAACCCTCATATTAATGCTTTTGGTGATAGCATAAGGTGGTTTTCAGAAGAATATGTATTATTCATGTCAAGCATTTTTAATTTATTAATTATTCTATATCCTTGAAATATAATCCATCTATGATGATATAAAAACTCCAATATATCCCATAAACATAGAGTTTATTATGTTAGAGGTTTAAAAAACATAGATCTTCTATTATAACAAATTAGAGATGAAACTATTGTTCATGTGTATTGAAATCAACCGTCTCGCAAACCAATGAATTTTTTTCCATAACATTTTATCACTTATAGATATAAATATAGATTAAAAATAGGTATATGAAATTTATTGAATAATTAAACTTCTATAATAATAAAATTAAATCAATCTTCTTACCATTGCATCCATTGAAAAACAATAATTTCTCTCATGTGTATGTCTGGACTATTACCTCACGAAATGATGTCATATGTTTTTAATTTTTTTTTTGAAAAATATCATAGTTATGTATTTTTATAGAATATATATGATATAAATTAAATAGAAATTAATATTTAGTAGTGAAATTGTATTTACCTTCCTTTCATTCAATCAATCAAGACAATTGAAACAACATTTTTTGGTGAGTACGACCTACAATGTCGATGAACTATGTAATTATTTTACTATATCTATATTTTTTATAATTATATAAACAAATAATATATATATATATATTATTTATATCATATATCATATTATGGATCGTACTTTACCCTGATCAATGATGTAGGAATAGAAATTAAAAACAAAATCGTAGATGAAAAACAAATCTGTTATTACACAGAATATGCATTTCACAACTGTAAATGAATGAGTAACATGGGACACAAGTAAATAATATATGGTATGATATAAATATATATATATATATATATATATTATTTTGATATTTAAGTATAATAAAAATATATTTATTATAATGGAGGTTTTAATAAGAACAAAATAAACCAATACTTTTGGTAAGTGACTTTTGTATAACTTTTAATTCCATGAAAACATTCCACAATCATCAATTTATTCTTTTGATTAGTGAATATGTAATGAAAATAATTTATTTTATGATTCTTATCATGATATTATAGGATAAAATTATCAATATAATATAAATTCATTTATGTGTATTATGATTATACAGGTACCAAAGTGGTAAGCATTTTATTTTACATTATAATTGTATATTGTAATTGTTTATTATTAAATATCTATTGACGAGATCTTATATTATTGATATAGATAATATATGAGTATTCTAACCTCTAGACATTCCTCGATAAAAAATATTTTACATTCCTTTTCCACTCTATAATTACCAAGTAGATTGATCACATTTTTTAATGATAAATCACATTTATTTCACTCTTAAGTAAAAAATATTTTTTTTAGACATCCATGTTTTCAAAAAACAGATTTAAATAATGTTACAATTTTATATAAATTTTGTTAAAAATAATTTTTACCTATTTATTAATTATTATTAAATTGTATAAAATGAATCTTCTTGTAATTGTCTCAATGAAATATTTTTTTAATTTTACGTTAAAATGTGAATGGAATCAAGATTTAAACAAACTTGGATTGAATGAATGTTTTCATAATCATAATGAATAAATAATATATAAATAAATTTTCATTATATAAAATATATTATTAAAAAAATTTAATTTAATTTTTTGGTTATTTTTAAATTTTAAATAATCAACATCAAAGTGGAAAGAAGTTTTTCTCCAGAATTTTTCCAAGTGAACATTCAAAATATTATTTTATCTATTTGAAATATTTTGAAGTTAAGGAAGAATTATTAGTGATATAATCAAATGATAATATACTTATCATTTTACTACATAGTTTATGTTTATGATGAGATAATGATTATTACACCCAATCCTCCTCCATGGGTTTTTAAATGAAAAATTATTGAAATGTTAATAAAACCAGTCACTTTTCCATAGGTTCTATCTTGATGAAATATTTATTAAACCCACATATTTTAATGGGATATGATGTATAGAATTTTTTTGATGATATGTAATTATTATGCATGGTTAATTTGTTGGGTGGGATGTATATCTCCCATTTAGGAATTTTTGAATGATAGATAACTCTTGATTTTAACTATGATATGTGAGAACGAGATTGCAAGATCAAAATGTTATCTATGGACATGGAACCATGTCCACAAGGTTATTTGTTAAACACATTTCATATAAATATGGTTTTATGTGTATCTAATTTCATGTACATCATGTTATGTTTTTTACTTAATTTTTTGTTTATAAAATTACATGAGGGCACAGTTTCTTGTCAACATATTTATATAAGGACATGATTCGATTTCATTAACATAATGAGTAGACATATAATTATTTATAAATATTAAAAATATTAAATGATTAAATGTAAGATAAATATAATATTCGTATTCCAATTCTATGTTCTCATGGATCATTTTATTTGATTCCATTTTTGTTCATTTCATTATATAACCCTTATTTGACCCTATAGATCATCTGAGATCACCCTTTCTTATGTTTCCATTACTAAGGTTATGAATAATGTTTTTACATAGGGTATGTCTATGAAGTGTACTATATAGAAGATAGTAATGGGAGATGTTTAAAATCATTCATGAAATTATAAGAGTAGGTATATAGTCTCTAAATATAAAATTACATTACAGTCCTTGGGCCTTTATTTTAAAAATATATTGAATGTTCATAAAAAATGATTTAATATTTATGTATGAAAATTATGTGTCATTATAGGTGGTATCAGGGGAAATCATTACTCATTCATGTAGATTGGGGTTAGAAAAATCTAGTTATAAAACTAAGGATAGATACAAATATTTTAAAATATCCATGTATTTTTGGGATGTATAGAGTGAGTGGTTTCCAAGAAATTATATCCATATCTGGATTCAAATATTGTACGTGTCTCTAAATTAATTTTACATAGGGTAAATAAAAAAAATTAGTGCATTGGGCATTGACTCAATTGTTATTTGGCACAAGAAAATGGTTTTTTCGTCACTCATATTCTCAAACACCCAAAGTATATTAAATATAAATTCATAAATCCATTATTAACCATTATTAAGGTTTTGAATATACAATGAACATGATTTAAATAGTTCAAAAATTATTTTTCATAGATTGAAGGAAAGTGTGATGATATAGACAACCAATAAACCATTCTTCGTTTTTATATGTTTTCAACTATGATATATTCTGATTAAAATATTTTTATTTTTATTTATTTAAAACATGAACATGAAATAATCATATGTAAAATGTATGTTATATTAAAAAACAATTATAATTATTATTAAAAACCAAAAGATTTGGATATGAGATATAATATTTTATGACTATCCCCACTAAACTATCTCATGATATAAGTAGTATCATTGGTCATGTTGAATATCTAAATTTATCAAGGGAGAATCGTACCATATAGAATTGTTATGTGAAAATAAAAACCCTACATTTATGGGAAATATGGTCCACTGATTGCTGGGTAATTGATCAATTTGATTGAATATATATTTTTCATTATTTAGTGGCTAAATGTTGAACAATTCCTCCATGAAATTTATAATTTCCAAGGAGAATTATATCAATGGTGGAATATTATAAAGAATACGAGGTATGATGTTGAAAATAATTTTATTGAATGAGATCAATGAAGGGATTTATTTATATTTATGTTCATCCATTATATTCTATTTAAAAATGATGTGTAGTAATTCATTATTGTTATATCGAATGAAGATGAATGCATTGGTACCTAAGAGTAAAATATTATAAGAAATACATGGAATGAATTTGGATTAATAATTATGATAAAAAGAAAACTTTATATATTTATTAATGGTTTGAAAAAATGTTTTCCAAATTAATTAGATATAAGGGAATTTGGAAGCTATTTAGAAGTCATAAAATATAGACTAAAAGTGAAAATTGATATTGTAAACCCTCATGGTTCAAGTGATATGAAAATGAAGAAAGAGATTCACAG
Organism: Viscum album; assembly: GCA_963277665.1. Lineage (NCBI taxonomy): Eukaryota > Viridiplantae > Streptophyta > Magnoliopsida > Santalales > Viscaceae > Viscum > Viscum album. The sequence continues at coordinate 791,525,215 of OY728126.1, read as the reverse complement.
ACGCTCTAATGGAATATAACAAGGATGGAAGAATCAATATTTACATCCTTCCTTCCCAAAATGTGAGATCGAACAATTAGAAAAATACATGAAAGGATAATAGATATATTTTATGTGTTACAAACTAGAACTTCAATAAAATGTATATCAAATTAATGTGGATAATCCATTAGATAAAAAGAATGATGAAAGGATTTTATAGAATACACCACCTATAATTCAGTGTTGTAGATGTATTTCATTTTTGATTAATGGGAATAAATTCCATAAACCATTTGATAATGATGAAAATAAGCCAGAATACACTCTAATGAGAAAATAAAAAGTTAGTGATTATTAATTCACACTAGATAAAGTGATTAATTATAATTAAGATATACATATCCTTTAAAGAGTTCTGGAAATTTAATATTGGGGTCTGTATGATAGTGAACTTGGAATATATTATAGGTTATACCACAGTGAAATTTGATGAGATTAATAGCATTGATTATCTCTCTCTACATAGATTCTGGATTGACGAAAATAGATTTTATATTCTAAAACATACTATGATCGTCTATTGGTGCAAGGATTAACATAAATTTCTATTATAAATGTTTTCTATATCAATGATGGGTGATTATTTAAAGAATAAATAGTGAATTATTATTTGAAGGCATATATGAATTTATTATGGACATATTTTCTAATTGATTCAGGTATAAATATATCCCTGTACGAAAATTTATGAGTGATTAGAATTATTTAAATATGATAGTTATATTGATAAACAATGGTGGTGAGAACAACCCATTTAAATAATTGGTATTAAAATTTTTTCAGACATATTTTGGAAGATCCTTAATGCTAACTATTAAAAAATTTTGTTTTACATTATACTTTGGTGTAATTATTGATGTATTATATCACAATTCATTATATAACATATTATATATATTTTGATGTTGCTAAATATTTTGACAGAAATATAAATTCATTTAACTCTTTTATAGATCATATGAACCATTAAAATATAATTTTACTACTTCTCAAATAAATAATCTTCATAAGGTGTTTTCATCTCAATGAATACGAATTGAAGTAGAAATAAATAAAATCCGAACAAAATAGTGAAATTGAGATTACAAAATTGAAATAAATCATATAATTTTGTTTTTATCATTCAACATCCTAATAATAAATGAATACAATAATATTATGAAAAGTATCTAGAAATAAATATTTATACATTCACTTTAATTTATGACAGTCCAATTTTCTTCTCACACATCACATATTTATCGATCTATAGTTGTTAAATTTAGGTAGATCTCATTATATGTCACATTATTAGTCGTTTTTCATTATCTTTATCTCCCTTTTGAAAATATTAACTTCTCGGTAATTTATTCATACTTGAGATTCTAGTCATTTTTCATTTTTTATGACCATCATGCTACAATTATCCCTTATCAATATGAATATTTATTGGCACATTTTATGATTTTGACTCCCAAAAAGGAAATTTAAAATTTTGAAATACATGATTACTAAGATCGTGTTGATATTTAGAGGATTAAATTTATTTTTGGGGGTATAATGTAACAAACTGGTATTTTACAATATATATTTCGACAATAAATTTCCATTCATTGTATCCCTGTGTAACAGGCAACATTGAGTTTTAATGAAAAGAGATATACTATTTAGTCATGGACATTTTAAACAAGATGTTAAATTGTTTTGTATTAGTAAGATTGAATAAATAATTAATATTATATAGTTACCAATGTATAAAATAAATTCATTGTCTATCAATAGATTATAAATCAAAATGAAAACTGATTGAAAGTAAAAAAAATTATTTTCTTCTCAAAATACGATTTTTTATATGAAAACGTGTTCTATATTAATAAATTAAATTATTTACATGTAGAATATTTCATTGATTAAATATATATATTATACATTCAATAATATTTTTCATTATTTTTTATCTACTTGGTATAAGAATAAGTCGACTTTTATGCATAAAAATGATTTTTTCTAAACAGTGGTTGAAGTGAAATCATATTATTTTTTTAATAATTTTAAAATAATTTAGATAAATTTTTTTTTAAGAAATAATTTCAATATATTCTATTTAAAATTTTTAATTTTTTTTGAGGAATACAAAGAAAATACATGTTTTTATAGGAAAACCAACATTTCAATTAATGTATTAACATATATAATAATTATTATAAATTGTATTAAAAATAAAACTTGTTAAATAATAGTAATTATTATCCAATTCAGGTAATTTTAAACTATTTAATATATTTTTTCTTATTATATATTTATAAACTTTGGATTTTTTTCTTCGGAAAAACGTATTCTCGTTACGGCTATGGGTTAAAATTTAAATAAAATTATTAAAATTGCATTAATTTAATTAAAAAAATATTTTACTATATTTAATAAGTATTTTTAATAATATATAATATTGTATAATTATTATTTGGAAATAAATATTTTGAAAAAAAAGAATTCATTATGGCAATTAATGTTTAAATAGTTTTAGTGGGCGTTAATGTTAAATATTAAGAAGAAAAATGACATAAAAACACACCCAATTATTATTTTATGAGGATAAATAGAACATATAAGATATAACATTCAATAATAAGACATTTTGAAGCCTTGCTTCAATTAAGAAACATGGGTATACATTTTTTCATATAAAACGTTCAAGTGTGTCCTCTCCTACACTTATAAATAGGAACCTACAATCCTTTCTTCCTCACAACTATAAATTTTTTTATTTTGGAATGATCTAACAAAATACAATCATTAATTCAAAAACAAATTTCTCTATGGATTATCATTGTTATTAAATCCTCCTAATATGAATTTTGGTTCTAATCTTTGGAAGTAATCTAAAAATTGTTATTATTTTTAACTGATTGTTTTTATTTTATTTCTCCATAATATACATGAAATATTACTCAACTATGATGATATAATAAAAAATTAATAAATTTTTAGATTTTATTAAGTTATTTTAATAACCTATATTCATAGTTTATTCAATTAAATGGTAAAAAATAGTTTATCGTATGTACAACATTTTAATGAATCAAGATATGATCTAACTATTTTTCTATCATCTCCTCACACATCTAGAGGTGACTATGGATTTAACATATTTATATGATATTTATATAATATTTATACTTATTTAATAAAAATATAACCTCCACCTTCTTACATTCCAATCCATTGAAAAACAGTAATGTCGCTCATGAGTATAACTTGACTAGTACCTCTACGAAGTGATGTGATATGTTTTCATTTTATTTTTACATTGATGTAAATATAAGATAGATTTAGTAATTATATATGATATTAAGAATTAAATATAATTATTTAAATATGATATATCATTCTTCATTATTCCATTCCCTAGATCGAGAGAATGGAAACAATAATCATGTATACGAATAACATACCATCTCAGTTAACATTGTAATCCAATATATATCAATAATTAATGAATAATATAGAAACATGTATAGTCAGTATATATGATATTTAAATCATGGTTAAAAATAAGGAGAATAAGGAATCATAGTAACACCACAACCCAAGAAGCCTAGTGTTGGTGTGTTATCTTTTTAGATTGGCATGATTGAAAGGAATCAAAATCCAAAGGCCTGGTCTGTATAGAAGTATTTTTATGATATATTACATACACGATACAAATAAATACATTGGGAAAATGTAAATGAAATCATGATAAATAAAAAAATAAATAAATAGAGACCATGAAAGATTATTCAAATTATTCATCTTCATAAAATGGGAATGTATACATAATTAGGGGAGCTAAAATGCTCAATAAGAGAATGTAAATATGAAATAATATTGATTCAATGAGAATATATTATCATGTATTGTTAAATAACTAAAAACAATATTTTAATAAAATAACATTATAATAAAATATCAATATGGAAAGGTAAGAATCATAAAATACATGAAATTATATCAATTACTAGAAAATCCAATTCATCTATAGGCATGTCGATGAAAAATATCATGGATAAATAATTGTTGAATTATCAAAAAAAATTCTGAATTATCCAGCATCATGTCGCTCAGTCACATGATCCCATTATTTTTAACAATATTTTAAAACTATTCCAATTTGACCAACTAATTCATCTCATGACACTACTGATGCATTCATGGGATTTCATTAACCGGTTCAAAACCCATATAGATTTCATTAATCGATCCCCAACCCATAGGGCTTTCAATAACAAGTCTGGAACCCCTATAGGGAATTTACAAATCATTAAAATAAAAAAGGCCATATAAGATATCTCTATTGAGTAATGGATACAGATTATTCAATATTTCCATAGTTAATTAAATAAATTTATAAGAGAGAAACTTGTGTAAAAATTGAATATAGTTTTAGAATTAATAATATCCATTGTAAATGAAATGGATAATTAGGATAAATTCAATATTCAAGGATAATAAGAAATTCAATATGTCAGTGGGACAAAAGGAATCAAGAAATCGAATGTGAATATAATTCTGTGCCAAATCAGTCAAAAATTATCCATAAGAATATTACAGATGATATAAATAAAATATACCCCAATGGGAGTAAAATAAAGGGTTATTGTCATTGATGAATATAAATATTATAACAACATATTTTGAAAACATTATTGTGGAAAATATATTTTATTTTGAAAAACAACTTATTGAAATTAAATATTTAAATAAAGACTTCCCAAAATTAATTTCCAAACTATTAAATAAATATTCATATGAATAAAAATGGGTAAATTTCTACATGTCGTAGAGGGTTAAAAACATTCATTTTTTATAGTAAAAAGGTTATAAAAATTCCTTCTACTAAAAGCGATAATAAGATTCCATTGAAATTATTAGTAAAAGAGAAAAAGTGTGAAAATTTCAATAGAAAATAACTTTGAAAAATAATATCTGAATTTTTTTAATGAAACACATGTTTTAGATGAAAACAGGTTATCTTAAAAGGGTGAAATGAAATTGATTTTTCTTTAAAACATTTTCCAAAATACCATGAGTACCAAAGATAAGAAAGTAGGAACTAATAACAAAAAATGGTCATAGATAACCATATTAGAATAATATTAACGTTTTTATTAAAAAAATTTCATATAATTTCATTTAATGGATATGAATGATTAGAAAATGATTATTGAAAAAAATATTTATTAAACATTCCAATGAGTTACAAACCACATTGAAAATTTTAAAATAATAAGACTAATGAAGGAATAAAATTAATTGGATGTTAGAATATAATAACAATAATTATATTCTTGTGATAAAATTTCAATGGAAGTAAATACACTTCATAAAAGTGATTTGGTACATAATAATAATGAAGTCACAAAGAAATGTAAATTTAGATAAAATCACTTAACTTTTTCTCCCTTTTGTGGTTTGGTATGTATCCCCATGTTTAGTGTTCAAAATATGGTAATATTCTATAATAGTATCATAATCATGTTTTAAATATCATATATAATCTTTTTATAATATTTTATTAACTGTTTTTTAAAAGTGGATCATAATTTTTACTATTTCATGTGTCAATAACATAGTTTTCTCATGTTTTATTTGACATGTTATTTGTTATTCCTTTTAAATAGATCATGATCTAATAATATCCAAACATTAAAACAGGAATTAATTATAATATATAATAAATGTATATTTATTACTAAAAATCTATAATAATTGTATATGGTAAATATATTACACCATTCATGATTACAGAAAGCTTTACGTACACATGAATACTTCTTTCATTTCATTGGTGTGTTTTAAACAGAATGGAAAGTAAATGATATTAACAAACATGTATATTATAATTAAATTATATAACCTATGTAATATATTTAATATATTTTTATTAATATTATCTTCAATACATTCAATGTATATCATGAACAAATCACATCACATTGAGGGGGGTAGTCAATACTTATTTAAGCGATGTTATCATATATACACAAAAAATGAGAGTATAAGGTTATGAATAATAAATAAATAAATTTGAAATAAAAAATAAAAAATAATATATATCATATATTATTATATTGTCTAATATAATTAACACCATGAGAGGATTTAATGGAATAACAAACAATAATCATTTCATGAGGTGATAGTTCACAGTGCACGTAAAATGTATTTTCCTTTCCAATAAGATGGTAGTGTGTGTGAGTGTATGTAGAACCCTTAAAATAAAAAATTACTAGTATTTTTAATATATTTATGTTTTCATATAATAATATATTAAGATGATTATTAGGGTGGATAATTGGAATAAAACTAAGGAGCTTAAAGAATGATGTCACCTCTTAATTGGGTAACTCATTTTGGTTTGATCCAAAGGGCTTCCTAGGATTGATTCATAACTAATGAATGTATAATATGTGGAGGGTAGTGTTGTTTAAAATCTATTATGTATGATATTAGTCAAACAATAGTGTCTTTAGAGGTTTGGGGATACAGGAAAAAATGAGGCACATTTATAGTGGAGTTTGTACTCTTGTAATATTTTTACAAATGAATTCCATACATATCTTTCACCTGAAAAGTGCATCCCATAAATGACCTGATTCTAGAAAATTTATTATATGGTCGATATATTGCCAGGAAATTTTTCTTCGAAAATTGTCAATGTCATTTAGGCTTTTTATATTAATGTTATGTTCCTCATTAAGCTTAATTATACCTTAATAATTGTAATTAATTTTAATTATGTTAACTATATGTTTTTGTAAAAGAATATTTTGTCCATAAAATAAATTATAAATTATTATGATTCCAAAATTTTAATCCATTTTTATAAATTTCAATCACATAATTAGTATAAATTAATTAAAAGTTAATCTCGTATGTGGGATGATAATGCAGGGTTTTATTGAAAAATCTTTTGAATGATTGTTATATTTTATTATCATTTTCAAAGTGAAATTTATTCGAATTTCCTAAATTATATTAATCTACAAATTTTTTATCTATTTTAAATTTTAAACACATTAAATATTTATATTATCATGATAAATATATTATATGAAAAAGTAGGTGTGGACTAAAATTATATATCTTTTTACCATTCATTAAAAAAAGTAACTTAAAAAAACAAAAAATTTACCTTAACCTTATTTTTATTTTTTAAATAAAAAAATTAACTTTATTTTAACATCTATAACCCAATAATTTTCCAGAAATAGGATTTATAATAAGTTCTCCATTAAATGATCGAAAAAATGCCTTAATAAAAATATAGTATTTAAGGCATAAAATTAGGTTTATTTTTATTTATAGACAATAAAATCACATGGATGAATATTAAAAATAATTTATTGAATATACTATATTTATCATTAATATCAATCACTAATTTTAAATAATTTCAATTATTTTGGAAAAATTGCATTGTGAGCATAAAAAGTATAATATTTTACTTTATATTCAATCAAAATTCATATACATTTATCGTAAAGATCCTTAAATTTCAAGGAAATTATTTTCTTAATTTTTTTGGAATTTTACGAGTCTGTGGCTTCTGAAGGCTATTCATTCTGAGGCCCGCTATGCCTGAAATCAATTTCTGAAGTTTAGCTCGGGAACGTTCAATAAACGAACGATCATGTTTTTCAATATTTTGAACTGGTGATCCGAATTGAAAATTGAGGGCACCGATGAACTCGCAGCACCGGTAATTGTATACGGGGATATTTACCATTATTTCATTTTTACATGATAATAGGTTGATTTTTGGATAGTTTTCAAGGAATAGATAAAAATATGTGTTTGATATTTTTATTTGTGGAGGGTGGTTATTATCCTACAAATGGGGAGTTATATGTGGGGCCCACACCCACCTAACCTCCCATGGGAACATTTAGTGTGGTGGGGACCACAGGAGACCCTATCACCTCACCTCCCCCATAACCCCCTTGAACTCCCAATAACTCACCCCTTGTTTAATACATGACAACTCCTCTAATTTATTGGAGTGGAGCCTCTCCACTTTCCATCCCTCTCCAATCATTTAATTTTTCCCAACTATTCGATTAAATAATGAGTTTTAATTAAATTGAATTGATAAGGAAATATCGTTAAGATGGGGGAAATCCCATTTTAATATTTGGCTGGGAAAATATTGTGTGAAGAATCCCTGGAGAAATAGAAGCACTCCCTCCCTCCACAGAGAATGGTTCTCCTTCCGACAGATATCCAACGAATGATGCTTGAGCCAGGATCGAAGGCCTTTGCAGAAGCGACGAATGCTATTGGTCATCATCACCTTCATCTCCACCCCTGCGACGATGACAATGAGCCGACGTCCACCCTTTCGCGATATCGTCATAGAACGAAAAACCTTGAGGTAGGGGTTGTTATGTTCAAGTTTTAATAATGTTCATAAATGTTCTTCAATTCATGGGTATCATTTGGCCACATGATACCATCAAGACGAGGAAGGGCTCGGACCGCTCAAACACGGTCTGAACCATCCCCTCATGTTTGTTGTTTGTGGACGATGGAGGTGGACTGTGAAGAATCGGTCGGCGTCAGGCTGACCATGAGCGGATCGTCAGCGCGTGATTGTCGGGTCGCCGCAAAGGAGCGTCACCATCATGCCGTGAGGAGTAGAGCATGGGCCGCGGCTGGGGCGGGCAGTGATGGAGGGGCGCGGTTCCATCGCACCGAGCTGGAGCTACTGGGGTCATGGTCGGGGCGGCCCACGGCGTCGTCACACCGCGCCAGTTGAACAAAGCCGCGCCCAAAGGCTGCAGCAGATCTGCAAGGGCGGCCGGTTGTGCCGGCCGCCGTTGCCACCAAGAGGCGGGACCCGAGGTGGTCCCGTGGTTACCCAAGGGCTGGCCATCATGGCCGGCTGTTTCGATGATATCGGGGGGTAGAACCCCCCCCCCGACCAGCATCTAGGGCGGGCCCTAGTGGGCGCCGCAAGAAACCCTTGTCGGCCAGCCACACGGCCATCCGCGTGGGCCAGGTGTGCAAGGCCGTGGTAGCCCCAGGCCGGGCCGTGGCTCGCCACGCTGGGCCCTACCCAACCAGGCTGGACCTTGACCCTAGTCGGGTCGACTCGGTTCTTGCTGAGCTAAGGGTTGTTTGGCCGGGTCGGATCGGGCCCAGACCCCCTATTTTCGGACCATTTTCAGTTAAATGAGAATAACATGAGTTGTGTACCTCTGATTGACACATCATGAGTTGCGTAGGATTCCTCGAATCGAGACTGTCCTTTTCATATATTACACTAAAGATTTTGGTGAGGTTTGGTTACGGCCGGGTTTGATCGAACCCGAAACCAACAGGGCCCTCGAAGCGAAAATGCTAATAACTTGAGAACCATATGTCTGATTGACATTCCGCCGACTATGTTGGATTCCTATTTATGAGATGGTTTTTTTTGAATACTCTACGTGGGTTTTGGATGTTATTGGAGTATGGTGGGGTTGGTTTTAGCTTAAAAACCAACTGGGCCCCTGGAACTGAAAAGCTCATAACTAACATGTTGGGCGTCCGATTGACGCGCCGTATGTTGTGTTGAGACCCCAATGACGAGGCAGTCCTTTGAGATACATCGACGTGAGACTATGTGACACATGGAAGTATCGACCAGTAGTTCATGGAGCGGACCCTCCCAGAAACGAGCGTATAGAGTACAAAAACAATATTGCTGGTTGAGACCAGATGACTGGTTGTCCGATTCGATTAAGAGTGACTTGAATAGCCCAGTGGGGAGCACTACTATGTTGGGGTGGCATACCCATGGCAAGGAGAACTGCTATGTTGTGGTGGTAGACCTGCAGTACTCGAAAGAATTAGTACCTCTGTAGGCTATTAGAGGGAGCGCTACTATGTTGGGGCGGCAGACCCTAGGCGGGGAGCACTACTGTGTTGGGGTAGCAGACCCGCGGTACTCGACAGGAGGAGTACCTCAGCAGTGTAAGGTTAGTGAGATGCACCTTGTATTCATGATAGGATCACTGTAATCGATAGAGGAGGATCTCTTCAGCAGTTGTGGTTTCGATATCATTAATGAAAATCCTGGTTTGAGTTGAGTCAATTGCCTTTGTGTTTTCCTCATGATTGAGATGGGTTACTTGATAACGTTGGTATATGTATGGTCATGTACCTTAGTAACAGTTATCTATTGAGATATTTCTTTTTGGTTTATCCTTTTGGTTTTAGTGAGACATTGAGGGTATCGGGGTCCCTAATTAGTATCGTTATTATCACCCTTGCATGGGCTATGCCCGCAACTCGTTGTGTTGGTTACAGACGAAGGACAACACCGATCGTGGTTGAGGCTTGTAGAGTTGGACGGTACCCGGAGGTGGATGTCACGATGAGTCGGTACCCATAGGAGATGGATGGACGTGGAGTGCTGAGGAATACATCTATACCTACCCTTCAGGTAGGAACCCGGAGGACGATCCCGGAACTGCTTCACCTTTCAGCTGTTTTTATTTTCAGTTGTTCTTTCTTTCTGTTGTAGTTGTACCTTCTGTTGGGTTTGTATTCCCTGACCAATTGTACTTTTAGCATACATGTTACTTCTTACATAGTGTTTGATTCCACTTTTACTCTGGTTGTGTGTGTTTTTGTTTTTTAAATGAAATTCCTTACTTTTTTATCGGGATTGACGCCTTTAGTTCTAGTTGGAAACCCCTGGCCTATGGAAGGTGGGCTTGGGGTAGTCACGGAATGGTCCCCAAGGATGGGTAGTGAAAAATTGGTGTCAAAGGAGTCAGTTCTACTGCATGACTTAGGGATCTGAAATTTTCTTTCTGTGAAGCAATAGTGTTAAGGGTACTAAGTGTGGTTCTCAGTTCAGGGAGTCCAGTGTTGGTGCGGGTGACATACGTATCCATACACAAGGACCCTGACATCTGATTTCCGACTCAGTGCACGAATACACTGATTGCGTGTGTGTTTTCAAAAGTTTTGTTTAAGTCAGATCAAACCATGTCAGATCACCAGGTATAATCTTTTGACCGTGTCACATCAATGATAGCTCATAGAGCAGCGAGGCCTTAGTACATGGCCCTCTTCTATTTGATACACCAGGGGAGAGTGCACGCCGCTTGAACATGCTGAATGAGTTCCAATGGCAGAGGCCTCCAATGTTTCAGGGCAAGTTGATACACCAGGGGAGAGTGCACACCGCTTGACCACACTGAATGAGTTCCAGCGGCAGAGGCCTCCAATGTTTCGGGGAATGTCATATTTTCATATGGCATGGAACTGGCTAGAGGTTATAGCACGAGCCTTCCATACAGCTGGGACACCCACTGACTTGATGGTGTACGTAGCTGTTAACCTCTTCCTGAGAGAAGATGAGAGGTGGTGGAACCAGATGCTTCAGTTTTGCGACGAGACGACCTTCACCTGGGGATACGTCAATACATTTTTTAGGGTGGAGTTTATACCAGTGATTCTACACTCTGAGCGTGAAAATGAGCTGATACCTTTTCCACAGGGTTTTCTTCCAGTAGCCAAGTCATCTGTAGGCAGTACAAAGATGATGCATGGTCCAAGGGGACCATACCTATAGTTTTGTGACTTCACAACTCGGGATCGGTTGGGCGGGGCACCCGGGGTGGAGTCAGAGCCAGACATACCCGGAACCCACAGTGTTTCTCCTACGGCGGGCTTGGTCACATGGCACGTGACTATCTGACTCCACACATAGTTGATCCGCAAGTATTGGAGGATCCACATAGACAAAAGCAGTGGCTGGAGCTTGAGAAATAGCCGAGCAGTGGACATGGCCGTGGAGATCCGGAAGAAAGTGGACAGGAGCGAGACTAGATCCAGGAATGGAGACCTTTGTTCTTAGTGCTTCAAGTTTCCTTATTGATGTTGTTTTTGGTTGTTGTGTGCCTTTTTACTTGAGCTTCAGTAATAAAAGGAACTTTTCCTTATGACATTTTATTTCATTCCATTTTTCGTACTAAGAGGTTCTATTTTAAACAGATGACTTGACCCTCACTTGCGAGATTACTACTGGAGGAGACCAAGTAACCATGCACAGATGCCAACAACATGACTCAACCCTTGGAGGTGAGATTAACAGTTGTATATAATAGTAGTAGCGTCTAGTCCTTATGACGTCATTCAAGACATGAATTGTACCATTTATGTTAGGAATGAATATATTAGGCAAATAAAGTTTTTCATCCAGGGGATGAGACGAGATTTCACTTTTCAGTATAGGATAAATCTCAACAGCTCTTTGGTAGAACGTAGACGAAGAATGGTGGAGATGATTTCTTACATTTGGCTTGTCTCACCCATTGTTTGTTGAGCGACCGGTTTATGGTTCTCTCCAACTTAATAGTCTCAAGTGTATCTTCTCTCAGAAGGACATAAACCAGAGACAACGGATATGGATTGATTTCCTCCAGGTCTATGACATTGAGATACTTTATATTCCTAGGGAGGGGAATGTTATAGTAAATGATCTTACTAAGAGATCGGTCATTTGGCTGTTAGGAGTGTCGAGAGAGCAGCTGGACGCATTTTAGATATCCTTTATGGATAGTGAAAGAGTCATCATGTGTAAAAATAAGGATGGTTTAGGATACGACGGAGAAGGTACAGATCATCCAGGAATAGAAGAAGACTTAACAGAGTAAAAAAAGTCTTATGCTGATAAAAGACGAGACAAATGGAGTTCGAGGGTGATGACCACATCTTCTAATGGGTCTCACCTCGATGGGTTCTACGGAGTTTTAGCTACGGTGGAAAGTTATCTCTGAGTTTCATCGAACCTTCCCAAGTCCTCATTAGGGTAAGAGAGGTGGCTTTCCATTGGCCATTCCACCTTAGTTGCACTGGGTGCACAATGCCGTCCACGTATCTCATCTGAGGAGATGTGTGCATGACCTATCTATCACCATCCACCATGGAGAGCTGGACATCGATGATGGGGAGACTTTCACGGGGTTCCAGTAGAGGTTTTGGATCGACATAAGCAGGTCCTATGGGGACGGTGATTCTTCTTGTGCACATTTGCTGGTAGCACAAGAAACCTCTAGAAGAGCACATGGGAGGGGGAGGCCCAGATGCGTGCTCGATACCTCCTTTATTCCCTATCATGTGTTGTAACTTTATGGGGACGTAAAGCCCTAAGGTGGGAGTAATGTAATGAACCAAAAATTTCAAGTAAATTTTCTTCTTAATTTCATTGGAATTTTACGAGTTTGTGGCTTCTGACGGCACATGATTCTAAGCCCCGGTGTGCCCAGAATCAATTTCTGAAGTTTATCATGGTCACGTTCAGTAAACGAACGAGTGGGTTTTTCTATCTTTTTAACTAGTGCCCGGAATTGAAATATGAGGGCACCGATGAACTCGTAGTGCCGGTAATTTTTTAAGAGGACCTTTACAGTAATTGCATTTTGATGGGAGAATAGGTTAATTTTCGGTTTGTTTTTAAGGAATAAATAAAAATATGTGATTGATATTTTTATTTATAGAGGGTGGTTATTATCCTGTAAAGGGAATGTTAGAGGTGGGGCACAAACCCACCTAACCTCCCATGGAAGAGTTTAGTGTGGTGGAGCCCACACGAGACCCTAACCATACACCTACCCCATAACCCCATTGAACTCCACATAAATCACCCCTTGTTTAATACATGACAACTCCACTCATTTATTGGAGTGGAGCCTATCCACATTCCATCTCTCTCATCATTTAATTTTTTCCAACTATTCAATTAATAAATGCGTTTGAATTAAATTGAATTGAGATGGAAATATTGTTATGATGGGGGAAAATCCAAATTTAATATTTTGCTGGGAAAATATTGTATGGAGAATCCCTGGAGAAATAGAAGAGCTCCCTCCCTCCATAAAGAACGAATATCAGTTCGATGGATCTCCAATGAACGACACTCGATCTGGGATCGAAGGCCCTTGTGGAAGTCACAAATGCTTACTATCATCGTCACTTTCATCTCTTCCCTTGCAATGACGTCAACAAGTCGACATCCACCCTTTCGCAATATCGTCAACGAATGGTGAATGTTGAGGTAGGGGATGTTATGTTCATGTTTTAATATTGTTCATCATCGTTCTTGAATTCTTGAGTTTCATTTGGCCGCATGATTCCATCTTGACGAGGAAGGCCTCAGACAGCAAAAACATGGTCTGACCCTTCCCCTCTCATTTATTGATTGTGGACGATGGAGGCGGACTGTGTAGAACTGCCACCGTCGGGCTGACCACGAGCAGATTGTCAGAACATGATTGTTGGGTCGCCGAAAAGGTGCGGCACCATCTTGTCGCGTGAAGTAGAGTAGGGTCCGTAGTAGGGGCGATCTGTGGCGGAGGGGCGCGACGCCGTCGCGCCGCGGCCAAGGCGGGCCAAGGTGGCTAATCTAGAAGGGTTGATGGTTGTGCCGGCCACCGGTGCCACCAAGTGGCGAGACCCGAGGGGGTACCGTGGTTACCCAATGTCCGACCTTTATGAATGTCCATTTCAATGAAACTGGGGGGTGTAACCCCCCCCCCCCCCCCCAGACCAGCGGCTACGACGGGTCCCACTAGGCGCCGTCAGCCCCCCGGGTCGGCCAGCAATGCGGCCAGCCATGTGGGCCACATGTGTCGGGCTGTGCCAGCCTCAGGCTAGGACAGGCCACGCCCAACCAGGCCGGACTTCGACCGGAGTCGGGTCGACCCGGTTCGGGGCGACCCAGGGGGTGATTGGCCGGGTCGGACCGAGCCCAGACCCCCTAATTTTGGACTTTCATCAGTTAAACGCCCATAACATGTGTTTTGGACCTCCGATCGATGAACCGTTAGTTGCATAGGATTCCTCAGATCATGATCATAGTTTCGGTATATTACACAATAGGTTTCGCCGAAGTTTGGGTATGGCGGAGTTGGTTTGAACAAGAAACCAATCGGGCCCTCGTAGCGGAAATGATTATAAGTTGAGGACCGGACGTACGATTGACGTTTCATCAGCTATGTTGGATTCCTCTTTATGAGACAGTTTTTTTGGAATAATCTATGTGGGTTTCAGATGTTATATGAGTATGGTCGGGTTTGTTTTATCTTAAAAACCAACTGGGCCCCTGGATCGGAAAATCTAATAACTCACAGTACAGCCGTCCGATTGACGCGACATCTGTTGTGTTGAGTCCCCTATGACGAGGCGGTCCTTTGAGATACTTCCATGTGAGATTACACGACACATGGAAGAATCGACCAGTAGCTCGTGGAGCGGACCCTCCTAGGGACGAGCGTACGGAAACCTTATAGCTTACTGAGACATGATGGCAACTTATCAGATTCGATTCGGAGTGACTTGACCAGCCCAGTGGGGAGCACTACTGTGTTGGGGTGGCAGACCCATGGTAGGAAGCACTACTGTGTTGGGGATGAAAACTCGTGGTACTCGATAGAAGGAGTACATTTATAGGCTATTAGGGTGATCGATACTGTGTTGGGGTGGCAGACCCATAGCGGGGAGCACTACTGTGTTGGGGTGGAAGACCCGCGTTACTCGACAGGAGGAGTACATCAGCAGTTTAAGGTTAGTGAGCAGCACCTCAGAGTCATGACATGATCATTGTACCTGATAGAGGAGGAGCTCTTCAGAAGTTTTTGTTTCAATATCATTAATGAAAATCTTGGTTTGATCTGAGACAATGGACTTTTTGTTTTCCCCATGATTGATATGGGTTACTTGATATCCTAGGTATATGTATGGGCATATACCTAAGTAAAGGTTATCTATTGAGATCCTTCTATGTGGTTTATGCTTTTGGTTTTAGTGAGTCCATGAGGGCTCGGGGTCCCTAATGAGTATCGTTATACTCACCCCTACATGGGAAATGCCTGCACCTCATTGTGTTGGTTGTAGACATCATACAACACCAATCGTGGTTGAGGGTTGTAGAGATGGAGGGTACCCAGAGGTGGATCTAATGACGGGTCGGTAACTGGAGGAGATAGACATCTGTGTAGTGATGTGGAGGACATATGTACCTACCCTTCAGGTAGGAACCTGGAGGATGATCCAGGAGCTGCTTCACCTTTCAGCTGTTTGTCTTTTCAGTTGCAGTTTCATCCTGTTGTAGCTGTACCTTTTGTTGGGTTTTTATTTCCGGCCCCTTTTTACTTTCAGCATACCTATTACTGATTACGTAGTGTTTGATTCCACTTGTACTCTGGTTTTGTGTGTTTACATTTCATAAAGTCAATGCCTTCCCTTTTTATCAGGATTTACACCTTTGGTGCTAGTCACCAGCCCCTAGCCTATTGAAGGCTGGCTTGGGGTAGTCACGGCATGGGCCCCGAGGACGGGTCATGACATTTATAATTAATTTATAACTACTGAATTAAATTTTTATTTGTGATAACAATATATTTTTATAAGTTCATTAATCCATTTCATAGTGTCTAATTAAATGTTTTGATAATTTCTAATTTTATTAAATAATAATATGTTTGTAATATGTTGTTGTTTAGTAAAACTCTGTCTTGCATGGAAAATAAACTACCAAACAAAGTATCTCTTACAATGAACACAATAGTTCCCATAGATTTATGAATTGAATTTATATCGAATCTATTAAATCTATTCAAAATACTAAATAAGCTATAAATTATTTAGAATTATTTTCTCTCATGCACTTGGTGTTCAAAGTGTTACACGTTGTCAAACACAATCTTCATACATTAGAATTTCAGGATGTAACATTCTCCCCTCCTTAATTAAATGGTGTACGCTAAATTTAAATTTGGTCATAGTAATTAATTAATTGATACATGAAAATAAGCTATTATTGATAAACCCACATCCTAAATTTGGTTAATAACATATCATCTTAGTAGGAGAGAAATAATGGAACAATGGTCATGTAACCGTGTTCCCTATTAGAATAACATAGGGGGAAATGGGAATATCGATAAGAAAAAAATATAAATTAATGTTTTGGTGTAGAGTAATAGAAAACTTGTTCAGATGAATTTGTAGACCGAAAATCCATAGTCCAGTTCTGTGAATAATGGCCATTGATTTCATATAAAATTGACGATAATAAGATAAAATTTATTTTCAAGATCAATTTTTCTAAATTTGAAGAAATATTTCACTATCTAATAATTTAGGTAAGTATACTTCTTATTTGGTTCTTATAATCACAATAAAATCCTAGGGTAATGCCTCGAACTATTTCTTCTACATCTCATATACCATGATTCATCGTGTAGTGATGTAATATATCAATATTTAAAATAATATCAGAATTTAAAGTAAATACAATTCTTAAATTGTACCCTTTCTAAAATATTAAGATCCAACATATTAGAAATAAGCTTACTCAATTTGAAAAAATGAAGTTGTCATTAACGTTCAATCTACAAAACATAGCTCTATAATCATCACATACCAATTATGAAAATACATTCATCATGAATTATTTGATAATATGGTAATAATAATAATTACCATAGTAATATACTATGAATATGAATTCTACAATATTCCTTAAATAAATAACAAGTTATTCTATATATTCATAAATTCCAAAAGTATTTTAAAATCATTTAATGATTATGTTGACCACTTTTCAAAAAGTCATTAATTTGTTCCTAGGTAGTTAGTACTTATCTATATTTATCATTTATTCATAATTATCTCAACATCGTGAACATATAATGGATAGTATATCCCTTAGTAATATGATTTTTTAAATGATTATATCTATACCGAATAAAATTTTATGTATCATTCATAACAATATTACAAAATATTACTGAAAAATTAACATATTAAAGTCCTTATAAACTATATAATTCTTATAACTTGTACATTGATGATAAAAAATCAATTTAGATATTTCATTAATATGAAAATTAATTAGTAATCATCATAGATTACAGTATAATATCTTGATAAATATCCATTAATATCTTGTGGAAAACATTTTTTGACACTTGAGGCATTGATTTCTATAGTATCCTATATCCCTGCATTTGTCACACTGAAACGTATCATTTTTATTTTTCACTTTTTATAATTGAGCATAGTTATCTAAATCTCCACACTTATAAAAAACTCTCATCTACTTCAGGCATTTACCTAGGTGATTCATTCCATAGTTATCACATGTGGGAAAGTCCTTCTTTCCGTTCTTCCCATTATCCATCTCTTTCTCAAACATCTTCATATTCCCTTTCATACCTTCATATATACATGATAATTCATTAATTATATCATTATAAGATGATATTATTTCTCCATGTAATGATAATACATGAGAGACTCATTCTATTTTATATGTTGTCATAAGTCTATGATTGATAAAACCATTCTAACTCTTTGGACACCTTCATTAGTGGAGATCACATTATTTATACTAGGTATAATTTCAATAAAATGAAATATATGATGTCAAATCACAAAATAATGTATCATATTATAATTTGTGAATAACATAACATAAATTGAAAAAAACAATTCCTAGATAATCTCATAATCGTATACATGGTTTACTTGGGGAAGTATTTAATTTCATATCCTATATAATGATCAGTAATTAAAATGTGAACAATCCTAAGCTTATCCTGAAAGATTTTTCAAACTAGTGTGTAGTAATGGTTTTTTTTTCATGTCCCTTGTTTTTATTATTCATGACCAACAGACCTTGTTGGTGTTTTTTCTCTTATGTACATCAGTTCCAGAACAACGTCCACTTCTTCATTCAAGAAAAAGATATATTTTTAAGAATATCGATATAATATCCATTTTTTCAGAAATTCTAGGTTAATCTTAAATTCTTATTATCAATTCATATCATTGGGTTATCTTCCCTAATATATGTTTTCTAAATCATGTTTCCATAGTTTTTACTGAACGTATTTTGATACCAATTAAAACACCTCATACCCAAAGGCCATGAGCTAGTCCATTATTTTATTACATTGAAATGATTACATGAAGTAAAACCCTATAAAAATAATATATTTAGTATTATTGGAAATCAATATTACAGACATGATTACCATAATACATTGTCAAATAGTAAATATAAATATTTTACTTAATAAAAAAATAAAAAAAATCATTGAAAGCATAATTAAGGTATTCCTCTAAATAAACTCATAGAGAAACTTAATAAGTGTGAGCTCAAATTAATAGTAAGGGAAATTAAAGTGGAATAAATAAAAAATTAATGAGAATAAATTAACATGGTATGGTAAATAAATTATAAAATAATATCAATCAAATAACTTTATAATTCAATATTAATAAAGAAGTATATGAAATTGAAAACATGTGACATTAAATCAATTAACATAAAATGAAATCCACCCATATATATTTTGATGAATATTCTCTTGGTTAAATAATAATTGAATTATAAATAATAAAAATTATTAATTATCAGACATCTTGTTTCCTAGGAACATGATACCTATACCATCAAGATACAGTTTAAACTATTTCAATTTGGCCTACTAATTTATCCAATAATAATACTGATTCATTGTAGGTCTTGCATAACTATTCGTCAAAACATAGATATTCCATTTACCGGTATCCAACCCACAGGTCATGCCTTTACTAGTACCCATCCAATACTGTTCTTATCCAAAGCATTTAAATAATCATTTTTTCATGTCTAATAACCATATTGAGTAAAGGATTCATACTTATCAATATTTCCCAATGTAATTTATTAACTATTATAAATTATAACCATATATAAAAATGATATACAATTTATGAATTAATAATATACTCACTAAATGACATGGATACTTATGGGAGATTGACTGTTCATTGATCATATGTTATTGAATATTTAGAGGATGAAAATGAATCTAGGAAGAATATGTAAATATAATCTTTCCAAAAAATCATTATTCTTGTAGTGTAAAATTATCTATAGTATCAATATAGAAAACCCACATGAAAGAAAATAAATGTATGTTGTTTGTTGATGAATGAAAATATTCTTAAAAGATCTTTTGAAAAACCTATGGAGGAAATTTTTTTGAGTTGGAAAACCTTTTACAACTAAACCATTTTAATAAAATTCATTCAAAATTATCTTTATAATCATGGAAAAGAAGCTTTGATGGAATAAAAATGGGTAAATCTGTACATGCTATACAATGGATATTAATATTCATATATCATGGTAGAAAGTTAAGAAAAATCCCTTGTCCAGAAAGTGAAAATAATACTAAATTTAAAACACTGGTAAAAGAAAAATATGGGTAAAACATAATTGACCAAATAATTTTGAAAAAACAATTTTAAAAACACAATAATAAATCATGATATATATAAGAAAACAAATTCTCAAAATAAATATAGAAATGATGTTGGGTTTTGATAAAAAGATTTTCAAAAACACATTGAGAACCAATGGGTGAAGAAATGGTACCAAAAATTGAAAATAGTAATTTATAACCATAAAAGAATAAAAAGAACTAGATTATTGAACAATATTCATATAATTTCCACGAATGTGAATGAATTCCATGTAAAATTTATTCAAAAAGATTATAATCATAAAACATCTAAAAGAATAACATACTAATTTTAGGAATTTTAAATCATAAGAATCATGAAGGTATGAAATTAAATTAGTGTCATCAAATCACATGAGTGGGGATATTAATTTTATAACCTATCAAGGTCATTATATATAGAATACAAAAGTGAGTTTTTTCATAATAATAATCAATTTTACATGGAATATAAATTGAAATGGAATCACATACTTTAAACGTTCTTTCCTTGTGTGTTCTTTATCCTACTATATATTGGTTCAAAATATGTTATAAAAATACAATAGAACCATACTCAGGTTTTAAATTTCAAAATTTATCTTCTTATAAAATATTATTACCCATTTTTTAACACTCATTCATTGTTTAATGTATTTTGTGTGTTAATTTCATAGATTTATCTTATGGGATTTTTATGTTATTTTTGGTTCCCTTTACATAGAAAATGATATCATCATATCCAAAGTGTAAAAAATTATGTAATTATCATATATAATCATTATATATGAATTTATAATAATATGAAATGGGAAATAGAATGCACCATTCATGGATATCATAAGTCGTATGTAGTCATGAACACTACTTTCATTTCATTGATAAAATTTAAAATAATGAAAAGTAAGAGATATGTATATATATGTATATAATAATCCTAATATAATAAAATTTTAATTTATTTAATATATTTTTATTAATATTATACATAATTCATTTGAGGAATAGCGTGAATGTATCACATCGTAATGAGGTGCAATAGTCCACACATCCACAAGCGATGTCATCATATTTACGCAAAATAGAGATTATAAGGGTATGTGTTATAAATAATTATATAATGAATAAAGTTGAATAAATATCATATATATCATATAGAACCGTATTTTTTATCATAATGACCATTATGAGTGGTGGTAATGGAATAACAAACAATTATCATTTCGCTTGGCAGTAGTTTTCTGTTCACATAAACAATACACTTGTTACCTATTAGATGGATGTTTCTATGAGTGTAAGTATAAAAATTAGAATAAGAAAAATTCTATTATATTTAAGATATTATTGTTTTTATATAATAATGGATTAATAATATTATAGGGGTTGTATAATGGGGATAACACAAAAGAGCATAAAGAAAAATGTTACCTCATAATTGGGAGACTCCTTTAGGTTATAATAAAAGGTCTTATTTAGATGGATTCCATCACAAAGAGAGGTTTTTAGGAATAGTTGATGGATGTATAGAAGATATTTGGATTAATAGTGGTTTATGTGAAGTTTCCTGAGAGGTGTTAGGATGATGGAGGAGAAGAGGCCCTTTTTAAATTGGCGAGGACAGTTACTCTTGTAATATTTTGACAAGAGAATTCCATAAACATATTTCACTTTTATTTGGGGCCAATATTTGAACCAATTTGATAAATGGATCATAGGGTCGAAATATATTTAAAAAACGGTTCTTGGACATGTTTATATGTCATTTGGGCCATTAATATTAGGTTTTAGTCCCTTATTAATCTTAATTTTACCTTAATAGTTTTATTTAATTTTAATTACATTCACTAATATTTTTAGTCAAAAACTAATTAGACCTTATTATAGATTATATATCATTCAGAAACCAAATATTTAATTCATTTTCCCAAATTCCATTTATATAAGTGGTAGGAGTTAATTTAAATGTATTCATGCAGATGTGACAACATTGCGAGTATTTAAAGTAAAAACGTCTGAAAGATGGCAATGATTTGTAGTCATGTTCAGAGTGAAATTGATTAAAATGACCTATATCGTACTAATTTATCCATTTTTTTATCTAATTCAAATTTATAACTAATAACGAATTTAATTTAACATTATAAAAAATAGATGGAAATGATGTTTGTGATTAAAATTCATAATTTTTCACTATTCATTTAAAAATGGAACATCCCAGGAAAATGCCCAAAATTTACCCTATCCTTATTTTTATGTTTTTATTTCATATATTTTAATTTATTTAACATATATGATCCTAAAAAGTTCCAAATGATTTTTCTAAAATATATTTATCATTAAAAGGTGGTAAAAAATGCCTTTACTAAAATATAGAATTTTATTCATAAAATAATGTTTATTTTTATCGTATGACTATCTAATCAATAGGAAAAATATTAAAAATAATAGATTTCATATAATATATATATATATATATATATATCAAATTAATATCACTCACTAATTATAATTAATTTGACTTATTAGTGTGAAACAACATTGTGAGTATAATAATAATAATATATTCCTTTATATTTCATTAGTTATCATATTCATTCCAAATTAATTAATAATGAATTATTTAATTTTATATTTGTATAAACCATCAATTTTCACAAGTTAGTTAACCATTTTTATTCATAATAAAATATTTACTAGTTTATTTAGGATAATACTAAATAAAAATATTTTAAAAATATATTAATGTTCTGTAATTGTCTATCTTATGTGGAACATAAACTACTGAACAAACTAGATCATGCATGTAACAGAATCTAGCATAGGGATTCATGAATTAAATATATATATATATATAATTGATTATATTTAAAATACAAATTAAATTAGATATTCTTGAGATATTATATTTTTTCACGTGCATGGTGTTGTCTGTGGTACATGCAATCAAATAGAATTTTGTTACTTTTGAATTTTGGGGTGTTACATCCGTGATCAATATAAAATAACCAAAAAATAAACACCCAATGTGTACATTAAAAACAATGTTATTGTTAACTGAAAGGATACTTTTACAATGAATTGGTATCGAAATATCATATGAAAATTATATATGGTAGGATATATATAAGTATGGTTATAAAATAGATGTATAATAAAAATATAGTTCATTGTAAACGATGTTGGAACATTTATAATGGAATTCAATACATAAGGCAAGGTATTTTCGTCTCGCTATTATTTTAGTGGGACACATATATATTCACCACTTGATACATTTTTGTGTGTTATATACTTCCCACGAATTTCATTTATGATTATTATATAAGAATTATGGGATATACATTTCCAAATGAGGTTCTTTCATTAATGTGGATGCTAATTAAATGCTTCCAAATTGGTCAGTGTTTGATGTTACAGTCTCATTTTTATCTAGATTGTTTATGATTAAGATTTTAATGATGATATGTTATGATCTACCAGTCACGAAAAATCATTTATTCAATTATCCTTTGTTTCCCCTGGGGAATACCTTTTACATTTTATTTTATTCACCAAAATTACTCAACTATGATAATGAATGTATTTACTAAAAAATAAAAATAATTTCTCTTTTCGATCGAAAATAATTTTTCATCAATTTTTATGTTTTAAAAAAATAATTTAATTATTTTTTTCATAATATCCGTAGATTTTTTATTTTATTTTTACCTACACGTTTAATTATAATATATTATTAAATTTGATATTCATATCAATATCTAAATGAATTAATTTTTATTTTTAATCTATAATTTGAAATGAATATATTTTTTACTTGTATGATATGAACAAAATATACCTCCATCAAAGCTACTCAATGATTTACAAATTATATTACAAGTTGCAAAGATATTTTTTAATACATTTTTTTCTTCAAAAAAAATTGTGATTTATTTATATTTTAAATAATTTATTTATATATGTCAATAGTATCTTCCTCATGAAATATTTATAGAGATCATTAAAAATAGTGTTCCAAATATAATTACATCCTTTGATGATACTTAAAATTTACTAGGGATATGATCTAATGATACAATCCATATTTTTTTAAAGATGTTTTATGTTTATAATGACTATTTCTTTATTATACCCAATTGTTTTCTATAAGTTATCCTATGATGAATTGATGAAATATATATATAACGTGTTTCTTTTTCAAGGGTTTTAGTAGGAAGAACTATTTATGAATAAAGTTTATTTTTATGGTTCATGAATTGATGAATGTTTTATGATATTATGAAAAATAGATATATGGATTATGTGATGGAAATGACATATATCTCACTGTAATTAAGTTAGTTATGATGGATAATTGGTTTGTTAATTATTATATGGGTGAGTATATTTCATGTTCATGATGTTATTTATGGACTTAGTTTCATATCTGTATGATTATTTATTAACCTTCATTCATTTTCATAAGGTAATTTGTGAACCAGATCTCATGTTTATAAGATTATGCATATAAATTCAATCAATTTCAAAACATTATGCAAGGACATGGTTTCACTCTCATATCATTACGTGAGGTCCATATTTCTTATCTAAAACTAAATGAGCGAAACTTCTTAAATGTATACTTCTTCAAAGTGTCATTTGCCTATGTTATTGTAAAAAATATATGTATTTTAGTAATTTATTGTTCATAAAGTTCAGGTTTTTAAATTTATTCATTTTCTATGTCTTATGAACATAAAAAATTTATTCCATGTCTCATGTATATAATCAATAATATGAAGTGTACAATTTGTAGATGATATTATCTTATTATCATAACTATATACACATTTTTTGTTGATATATATTTTGTTTTCCCTTAGTGATTATTTAATCTCACATATTCATATGTTTCCTTTACATAGGTTGGGATGAATGGTTTTTATTAGGTTATGTTTATAAAGTGTTTGGTGTACGAATATATTTGTTGGAAATGTTGAAGATTTTCCATAAAATAAGAATAATGTTATTTTAGTCTCCAAATACAATAATCATGAACATTACATAAGAGTGAATTTTTGACTTATTATCAATTTAAATCGAAAACTATATAATACATATATATGAAAATCCTCAGTAGTCAGACATTTACTTCCCAAAACCCCAGTCTAGTCAATTTATATTGAGTCCCAAAATTATAATAAGTCACATAACAAGCCAATCACACCTTTGAGGTTTACACTAAATGATTAATCGCAAAGAAATACCATTTTGAATATTATAATATCATCCTCTAAGGATTATATATTCAAAAAACATATAAATAAGAATTAGACATGTGTCATCATAAATAAAAAAATTTCCTTTGGAAACAACTCAAATTGCACTCAATTGACAAGATACATACAAGAGGTTCTAACATAAATTTTATATATAAGAAATTTTAATGTGATAAATGGGTATTAAAATTATTTTTATTTCCCTTTTCTATTTAGAAAATCATAAAATTATTTTAAATCCTCATTTTCAACCAATGAAATTCATGTAAGCACTTTAAAAGCCCATAAATAATAAAATCACATTTTCACTTTATAATAAATATAGAATAAAAAAATATGTTAAAATAAATTTCCCAAAATAAAATAATATAATTTAAAACAAATATTTATTTTCATATATGAAATAAAAAAGCAATATCTTCCATTTTGATGCCATTACATGAATTCTTATAACATTACCAAAAACGTATTATGAAAATACAAATAAGTTTTGTAATTATTAATTAAATTTCAATATTAGTAATTGTAATATTTTATAATAACTCAACATTTAAATATTACATTACGAATAAAAATACATGATAATATATTGAACCTAGTTTATGAAAATTTATTTTTCTCTTATAATATCACATAAAACTGTTAGAAAAACCAGTTCCATTCCAATAATGAATGTACACATAATACTAATAGAATATTGAAGGATCATGTCTATATCATTAACAACGAAATATTAGCCAAATTCACAAAAATAGGTATAAATTTATATCATGATCATGTTCAAATAATTAATAATCATGAAAAATACATTTTTAAGTGTATTACAAATATTATTAATCGAATAAAATTATCAAAATTGAAATACTTTAAATGAAATTATATAAAATACATTTGAAGAAATATTACTAATCATTATTTATGTATACATATTGATCTAATAAACTATAACTAATTTTTTTTACTCAGGATCAACATAAAACTGTAATAACGAAATCAATACTAGTAATCTCATAATAGGACACTAAGAGGTCCATTACAAAAGTGATGGCCAATTACATTTGTGTCTCCAATACTTGAGTTCCACAAAACTTATCTTCTTTTTATATTTCACCATACATGATATGGAATAATAAAATATATATATATGGAAAAACCACCATGGATTTCCTTTTTTAACATCCCATCCTTAACCACCATATCCTAGATGAAGAGATACATTTCATCATATACACATGCATATATGAAAGAGGTATTCTACTAGTTGTGAGGGTATAAATGGTGCCATGGGGAAAATATTCCCTTATAAAAAACTCATAAAAAATCAAAAAAGTTTAAATATGAAACCTTGATGAAAAAAGTAGAAACTAAATGAATATAACAATATTTTAATAAAATTACATATAGGTCAAAAAAATTAACCAACAGGGTCATAATGTGGAAAATAAACCAATATTTGATGCCAATGGAACTAAACCAACACTCTATATAAATAGTTTATAATCTATTCTAGCATTTCCTCTATCTTTAATGATCCAATTACATAGCTCACTAATTTGGGGATGCATCCCTAGGAATTATCATTGACTATAACATGTATATATACAACTTGTTACCAATGATTGGAGTGCATAGAAAACCAATAGGATACCATTAATTCACCTTTACCATAATTTTAACTTCTGTATAAAGGTATAAGTATTGATGATATGTTAATGAGAAAACACGAAAAAAACCATATGGTGGGTAACAATTCACTAACCATGCTATAATGTTTCCCATTTGTACGTAAATTAACATCATTTTCTAAGGGTTTTCTTAAACACATCCAAATAAGAAATAATTTCATAATTATATAATATTTCTTTGACCATGTTTCAAAAAAAGCATACCATGTACTAGGATATAAGGCCATATCACTCATTAATGAGTACTGGGTTGGTAATCAAGTCCATAATTACATTAAAACCATCAGCTTTTGTCACGTGGTTATTATATGCCATTATCTTTCACATGTTAGGATATAATTCTATAATTCACCATACATTGTCATAGGTTAGTCCATAATTACTTTATACCACTTCCATGTCCATTTGTCTCACCGTAGTAATAATAAATAGGTTGAATAGAAAAATATCCACCTATAAAGGATAGAAGGTAAATGAGGATCCATAGATCACCTTAATAGTAGATAAAATCCACCACAGACAAATACTTCACCTACTATAGGGCATAACATAAAATCTAAAATCCTGGAACACAATTCATTGGACCTATGGTCTACACAAACACACAATCACCATATCTTTATCATATCAATAATATGACTCAAGGAATACACACACATTGTAACACCCCAGGTAAATAAAGAATATGACATTTTCATATTTATCCATATTTTTGAATCAAATATTAATATTACTTTAAAGGGGATGCTATGCTCGATGGCGTACCCAATACGCAACAACGAGTTTTTTTGGAAATCTTACGTTGGACTCTAATAATAAAATAATATTATTTTAAATGGCAGTTAACATGTAGCTGTTGTGTTGGTGAGAATGTATAGAAATAACTAAAATATGATTATATATGTTTTTAAATGTTTTTACATTTATCCAATAAAATATAATGGCTTAAAATACGGAAAGAATTCAATTTTAGGCATATATGCCCTAGTTTTCACTAAAGGTTCACTTATCAACTTTTGATGGAAAACCCTCTTTAAATATAGTTTTGGTCACTCTTATACATTCTTTTGGACCAAATAAAATCCTTCTTTGTAATTGGTACATCAAAATTTAATTTGTGTATGTTTTTGGTATTTTTCCGATAAAGTTCATTTTTTAATGAATAGTGAAAAATGTTGTATTTTAATTCAAAACCTCTTTTAATATAATTTATTTATATGATTAGATTATATTTTCAATTGGTTTTAAATTGAAACCATAAAATATTTTTACCATTTGATTAAATGGTGGACTTTGGAATTAATTTCACATTGAAATTCGACATAAACAAATATCAATCTTTTGATATATATTGTTTCTTAAAAACATGCTATTTGTTTTGACAGCGGGAGTTAATTATTAAATTAATTAATTCTACTTATATTATTTTAATTAGTAAATATAAACATCATTTTTGAATTCGGAATATCAAATATAGCTTAGGGTGAAGTTTTGGTATTTTTCGGAAAAACTCCAATTTTTGATGAATTGTGAGACCACTAAGTGGTAATCAAGCAAAATGATTTCTCAGTTAAATGAATGTTTACCACTAATGTGTATTGAATTTTGAAAATATTACATACATTGTTGTCATTAGTATGTAAAATGTGGTTCAATGGGATGAAAATAATTTTTTGATGAATAGTAACTTTTTATCATTAATTGCGATTAAAGGTAATTAGTGTAATTTAAGTAAAAAATGATATTGTAAGAATATGAAAACACCATGACACTTGTCCTACCCCTATTGGATGAGTCATGGCCGACCAAGAAAACCCATGGGTCGATTTAGTGGACCCTTTGGAGCCTCTTGGGTGAGATAATGACTTTAATGCCTTTTTTTAAAATAAAGGTGAAAATGACACTAACATAAATAGTTTTACTAAAACAATTTTTAGAAGGGGATATACTAATAATATTTTTATCTATAAATACTCATTGGAAATATAAAATGATTTCCTACATCAGGATATTTTTTTTATAATTTTTAGAAATTAAATAAATTAATTTAATTATGACATCATGATAATGCAACGATGACCTCATTAATGAACAGCTTAAATAAAATGAAACGATAATATAAAATATAAGAGCTACACTTGTCCAAATACTATTGGATTGGAATATTTCAAAGCCTTATCATCTTATCTTAGAATTATATCAATGTGTGACCTTAGAAATTCAAAACACTTTTGAAAATAAAATAATAGTTTCATGATTTCCAAAAGTGCCCCTCCTCTACTCTTATAAAAGGCCCTCACCTCTACCTCATTTCACACACTCCTAAAGCCTTTGGCTCGGCCATCCCCTGACCATTTACTCTCTCCACATCCATCTCCTCATCATAGAGGATTCCCTTTGGGCAGAATACTTTCAAAGGAAGCCTTTAGGCTCAAATCAAATGGGTTTACGCTTTTAAAGGTAATTCATTCTCTCATGTTCATTTGTTTTATTTTGCTTCTCAAACCCCCTAAACACTTTTTATTTACTTTTTTTGTAACAAAACCAGTATCTTAAATATACTAGGATGTTGTTATAAGATTTATTTGAGCTACACTCTCACACAACTACATCAAATGATTAGAGAACATACGGTTTTCATGGATGGCGAAATTCTGCCTCCCGAAACGGTGATTGTTCAATACTCATTTAACACCATCAAAGGTGGCCATTATGATGTCAATATTTTTATATATGATATATAATATGTTTATTATTTCCTTAAGCTTCTGTATTTTTCATTTATGGTATACCATTATTGTTTCCATTATGGGTATACATGATATCTTCATTTTAGGAAGTGCGGACTACCGCCCCCTCAAAGTGATGTGATTCGTTAATGCCATACGTGGGATGTATAAAGGATGGATTTAATGTTATTATATATGATGTTATATGGAATTATTAAATACCTCTATATCATTATTATTTATTTCCATTAAAGTATGCGATTGAAATGAAAGTAGCGTTCATGCGTACGTACGACTTACCGTCTCCATGAACGGTGCATTTCATTTCTTATCCCCAAATGTAATGTACTATTATAAGTACATGTATATAATGGATATATATTATGAATGATACATATAAATGATTAATATAATTCTGTAATTAAAATATACATACCTCTCATTTAGTTTTAATTCTATTAATATGACCAAGAAATGGAAGTAGCATTCATGCGTACGTACGACTTACCGTCTCCATGAACGGTGCATTTCATTTCTTACCTCTAAATGATTCTGTAATATTATGAATACATGTATATTCTGGATATATATGATATATAATATATCCAGATCATGAATATAATTCTGGATATAATAAAGATTTGATCACACGAACAACTTGTAATTGTAAGAAGTCCACTTTCGACTTAAGAACCAAATATCGGCAAAACAAACATTATTAACATAAATGATTAAATAATGTTTATAACATTGAAATAAGTGATATAAAAGGAATAATGAACTATAAAAAGGTTCTTAATAAAGTGGAAATTAACTCAAGTTTATTATTCAGGTGGTTAAAGAACGATCGAGTCAAGTCGGACCCGAGGTAAGGGATCCTACTCCTATCTTTCTTTTTAAGTACACTCTTTTATGTAATTCATTTTAAAGCTCATATTTCTTGTTATTGAGATGTTATTTTATATTAATCTTACTGAAATTTTTATGTTCATGTGATTAGAGACCCTATTCTCTCTCATCAATCCATTTTGGAAGTTTTAAGTGGCGCCGTTAGGCTGCAGAATTTTCGAAAGAGATCTATCCTCTCTCTTTCTTTTTATGTACTCTCCTTTATGTCACTTCTTATAAGCTCCTATTTGTTATGATGGGGGATGTTATTTTATATTACTCTTTATGTACATTTTATTGTAATGTTATGAGATACCCTATTTGATCTCATCAATCCATTTTTGGAATTTTTAAGTGGCGTCGTTAGGCTGCCGAGTTTTCGTAAGGGATTTTTCATCTCACTTTTATACCTGTGAGATTTATGCTACATTTTCCACAATTTCCTTTGAGTGGTTTATGTACTGCCCATTATTTTACTCATTGGGTAATATACTTTCTTTTATGAGTATTTACATCAATGTTGTATTGTCCTTCTTTCTGTAGGTGTATGTTTCGAAAGATACCCATGTCGGTACGGGAACCTTTCACCCTCCTCTTTTTAAAGGACTTATTTTGTTATGTATTTTAATTCACATAATATTATTTTGGGATATGTTCTTATATATCCATATTGATGTGAATTTTATGTCCAAGTGATGAGATACCCTTTTTATCTCTCATCAACTCGTTTTCTGAATTTTGAAGTGACGTCGTTAGGCTGTCTAATTACAGCAAGGGAACTTCTTAACCCAATTTTGATTCTTTGGGATAAACTTGTACACCTTGAATATTTCGTTCTATGATTATGTGTGAATGTACTCTGATTATTTTACACTTAATACCCACTTATATTTGGTGTATTTGTTTATCACACATAATTATGTAATTGATTCATCCTTAAACCAAGGATACCGTCTTTGTACGGGACTTCGTCTCAATCTCCTTTCATTGAGGCATATTTTGTTTTATACACAACCTTCTTTTATACGGTGTATAAACCCCTTTGACTTTTACATTTATCCAAAAGGAATCTTTTTTATACGAAGCGTTTTACTAAACGACAAAAGGGAATGTTTTTTCCTACGTATGCGGTGACAATGACTTCTCCACCGCCGTGACCATTATTTGAGTTTCAGCTTCCTCTACAAGCCATACCTTTTTTGAAGGAAAAATATATACCATGTTTTACTTTTCTTTTGTTTTGGTATTGAAAATGGTTTTCATTATGTTTTTATATAAATTTTTTTTTGATATCTTGTGATTGAAATGTGGAAATGTTATGTTTCCTTTATGCATGTTTTATGTGATACGATTATGTTGAGGTTCTTGGGAATTATTATGAAGACGGGTGGTTCCGTGATAAACTAAGGGTGGGTGAGCCCGATATAGCTCTCCAATGCATTGGGTAACACGAAGGAGTGAAACGTTAAGGTTTTTCCAAAGAGATTTAGGGAATATACTTTGATGGGTATTCCAAATGTAACCAAGAGGGTTACTCCCTACGTAAGAATGTTATGAATGCCTCAAGTTACCTTTTTTGTCTTATGATTTCTATGATTTATTCATGATTTGATGAGGTATGTTAAAGTGCCTATGTTTTATGGGTAAAGTATTATTTCATTCTTATGTATATATGTACCCATGTTTCCTTTCCATATTTTTATAACCCTTACTGAGATTTTTATGCTCATACCATGTTTTTGAAATGTTTTTCAGAGGTCAAGGGAAAGGTACATGGTGTGATGATAGTGTCAAGGATGTGTCAAGATAGAATCCTTGTTTTATTTAAAATATTATTCCGTTGATGCGAAGAATGAATATTGTCTTTTATGTAACCACTTTGTTTAAATGTGGAATGTAATTCAAGTTTCATGATCTAATTATCTAAAACTCTAAACCTGAAAAGATCCTCAACGTGTAATCTTGTAATAACTCAAGATTAAATAAGGTTTAAGTCTGGGGCCTTATAGTTGGTATCAAAAGTTGGTTTATATAACTTTAGAGGTTAGGGTATTATTTAAGCATAAGTGACATTACCATAATGGTTAGGATTTCAGAAAGAGTCCTAGTTTTAGATAAAGTGAATGAGTAAGTATATATTAGTGTTTACCTTCCTCATTAGTACATGATGGTTTTTTTGACATACTCACACTTACATTTCTGTTTTTAGTGAATGGCTGGATCTCACAGGCACCAAAGTGACAATTGGTTTGAAGGAAACTTTCATGGTTCTCTGATTAAGAGACTCGATGAAATGGGGTATTCAATGAGGAAACTCGTGGTTGTTCTAAAGCAACTATCAAGGAGTCATGATTAACCACGTGAACCTTGGTATGTTCTATAATGCATCATGTATGAGATGACCAATCGATGAGGAAGTTCAGGTAATAATTAAAAAGGTAACCATTAGGGTTTATATGATCCTTACTTTTGAGGTAATTATGGGTTATTATATGTTATGATGGAAAATGAAAGGCATGAGATAAACTTGAGGTTAAAATATGTTATGTTTATTTTTGAAGATTTTATCTCGTTTTGGGAAATGTTTTGAGAATTATATAGTTTTGGAAAAATGACAACACGCAGACTGTGTGACAACCCGTCGCGTTGGACAATGCTGCGGGAATCGAACCCACAACCAAAGTGCGACTGGTATTTATCGCCTACCACTAGACTACGTGAAGTCCCTGGTTATTTTGACTGATTCTTTATAGTTATATGATTTTATGAATTAAGAGTAAGTTGATTTTGGGTTATTTATGAAAATGATTAACCTATCATGTAGGATATGTGATTAGGTTAATTACTTTTCAATACGAGACTTTAGGAGCAACTGAGGTTGTTTGGAGATAAATGTTACGATTTAACTTGGAAGACTATGTGACTAAATCCTTCAAATATTTGGGTTTCAATCTTAGATTGGTTTACATTGAAGAATTTTATGGAAAAATTGTTTATCTAATGGTCCTCGTTGAACTTTGGGTTTTGTTGGACAAATTTAGGAGATTAGGAATATATTTTCTTTTTATAAGGGGTTATCCTTTTCTGGATTATCTGATCTTGTACTAGCCTTTTTGGTTTTGGTTTTGGTCTAAAGACATGGTAAGTATATAGTTCTCTTTTGTGGATTAGGTGATTCTCTAAAATTTTATTATAGAACTCTTAATGTGAACAAGTCTTCCTAAATACTCGCCTTTTGGAGAAAATATGAGTTTGTGTAAGGAATCTAATAAAAGTTTAAAGTAAAAATGATAAGTGTTTATGTTTCCTTATGAATAAATTCACCAATAAAAAATATCATAAAAAAATGTTGTCTATTAACTTTTCCTACAGGGGAATCGAATACCATTTAACCCATCACAAGTTTGTGATTTTCTCATGGTTAACTTTCTCCTAAACATGTTTTCTATCACTCTTCATCAGAACATGACCCTATGTTTTATCCTCTATGTCCATATTTCTCTACATGGAATCCTAGTATGGGTTAACTCGGGTGACCTTTGTACTTATCTTTCTTTATTTTAAAGTGATTGTTTTACCGACTCTTGTTCCGATGTGGGACTTTCAAGGATGTTACCAAGCCCAATTTTAAAATTGCGAGGACGCAATTCCCAATAGGGGGGAAGGATGTAACACCCCAAGTAAATAAAGAATATGGAATTTTCATATTTATCCATATTTGTGAATCAAATATTAATATTACTTTAATGGGGATGCTATGCTCGATGGCGTCCCCAATACGCAACAACGAGTTTCTTGGGAATCTTACGTTGCACTCTAATAATAAAATAATATTATTTTAAATGGCAGTTAACATGTAGCTGTTGTATTGGCGAGAATGGATATAAATAACTAAAATATGATTATATATGTTTTTAAATGTTTTTACATTTATCCAATAAAAGATAAAGGCTTAAAATACAGAAAGAATTCAATTTTAGGCATATATGCCCTAGTTTTCACTAATGGTTCACTTATCACCTTTTGATGGAGAACCCTCTTTAAATATAGTTTTGGTCACTCTTATACATTATTTTGGACCAAATAAAATACTTCTTTATAATTGGGATATCAAAATTTACTTTGTGTATGTTTTTGGTATTTTTCCGAAAAAGTTCATTTTTTAATGAATAGTGAAAAATGTTGTATTTTAAATCAAAACCCCTTTTAATCTAATTTATTTATAAGATTATATTATATTTTAAATTGGTTTTAATGTGAAACCATAAAATATTTTTTCCATTTGATTCAATGGTGGACATTGGAATTAATTTCACTTTGAAATTCGACATAAACAAATATGAATCTTTTGATATATATTGTTTCTTAAAAACACGCTATTTGTTTTGAAAGCGGGAGTTAATTATTAATTTAATTAATTATACATATATTCGTTGAATTAAGTAATATAAACATCATTTTTGATTTCGGAATATCAAATATATCTTAGGGTGATGTTTTGGTATTTTTCTGAAAAACTCCAATTTTTGATGAATAGTGAAACCACTAAGTGGTAATCAAGCAAACTGATTTTTCAGTTAAATGATAGTTTACCACTAATGTGTATTGAATTTTAGAAAATATGACATACATGGTTGTCATTAGTATGTAAAATTTGGTTCAATGGGATGAAAATATTTTTTTGGTGAATAGTAACTTTTTTTCATTAATCGCGATTAGAGGTAATTAGTGTAATTTAAGTTAAAATGATATTATAAAAATATGAAAACACCATGACACTTGTCCTACCCCTATTGGATGAGTCATGGCCGACCAAGACAACCCATGGGTCTATTTAGGGAACCCTATGGAGCCTCTTGGGTGAGATAATGTCTTCAATGCCTTGTTTTAAAAATAAAGGTGAAAATGACACTAACATAAATTGTTTTACTAAATCAATTTTTAGAAGGGGTTATACTAATAATATTTTTGTCTATAAATACTATTTGGAAAGATAAAAAGATTTCATACATCAGGATATATTTGTTATAATTTTTAGACATAAATAAATAAATTTAATTATGACATCATGATGATGCAATGACGACCTCATTAATTAACAGTTTAAATAAAATGAAACGATAATATAAAATATAAGACATAAACATGTCCAAAAACTATTTTATGGGAATATTTCGAAGACTTATCATCTTATCTTAGAAATATTTCAATTTGGGACCTTTGAAATTCGAAAAACTTCTGGAAATAAAATAATAGTTTCACGATTTCTAAAAGTGCCCCTCCTCTCCTCTTATAAAAGGCCCCCACCTCTACCTCATTTCACACACTCCTCAATGATTTGGCTCGGCCATCCGCTTCCCATTTACTCTCTCCACATCCCTCCACTCATCCTAGAGGATTCCCGTTGGGCATAATCCTTTCAAAGGAAGCCTTTATGCTCAAATCAAAAGGAGTTACACTTTTAAAGGTAATTCATTCTCTCATGTTCATTTGTTTTATTTTGCTTCTCCAACCCCCTAAACTCTTTTTATTTACATCTTTTGTAACAACACCAATATCTTCAATATACTAGGTTGTTGTTATAATATTTATTCGAGCTACACTCTCACACAACTACATCAAATGATTAAAGATCATATGGTTTCCGTGGATGGAGAAATTCTGCCTCCCGAAATGGTGATTGTTCAATACTCATTTAAAACCTTTAAAGGTGGCCATTATGATTTCACTATTTTTATATATGATATATAATATGTTTATTATTTCCTTAAGCTTCTGTATTTTTCATTTATGGCATACCATTATTGTTTCCATTATGGGTATACACGACATCTTCATTTTAGGAAGTGCGGACTACCGCCCCCTCAAAGTGATGTGATTCGTTAATGCCATACGTGGGACGTATAAAGGATGGATTTAATGTTATTGTATATGATGTTATACTGGAATTATTATATACCTATATATCATTATTGTTTATTTCCATTAAATTATGAGATAGAAATGAAAGTAGCGTTCATGCGTACGTACGGCTTACCGTCTCCATGAACGGTGCATTTCATTTCTTATCCCCAAATGAAATGTACTATTATATGTACATGTATATAATGGATATATATGATGAATTATACATATAAATGATGAATATAATTATGGAATTAAAATATACATACATCTCATTTAGTTTTAATTCAATTAATATGATAATGAAATGGAAGTAGCGTTCATGCGTACGTACGGCTTACCGTCTCCATGAACGGTGCATTTCATTTATTACCTCTAAATGATTATGTAATATTATAAATACATGTATATTATGGATATATATGATATATATGATATCCAAATCATTAACATAATTCTGGATATAATGAACATTTGACCACACGAACAACATGTAATTGTAAGAAGTCCACTTTCGACTTAAGAACCAAATATCGACAAAACAAACATTATTAACATAAATGATTAAATAATGTTTATAACATTGAAATAAGCGATCTAAAAGGAATAATGAACTAGAAAAAGGTTCTTAATAAAGTTTAAATTAACTCAAGTATATTATTCAGGACGTTAAAGAATGATTGAGTCAAGTCGGACCCGAGATAAGGGATCCTACTCCTCTCTTTCTTTTTAAGTACTCTCTTTTATGTCATTCCTTTTAAAGCTAATCTTTCTTGTTGTTGGGATGTTATTTTATATTAATCATACTGTAATTTTTATTTTCATGTGATGAGAGACCCTATTCTCTCTCATCAATCCATTTTGGAAATTTTAAGTGGCGCCGTTAGGCTGCCGAATTTTCGTATGAGATCTAACCTCTCTCTTTCTTTTTAAGTACTCTCCTTTATGTCACTTCTTTTAAGCTCCTCTTTGTTATGATGGGGGATGTTCTTTTATATTCCTCTTGATGTACATTTTATTGTAATGTGATGAGATACCATATTTTATCTCATCAATCAATTTTTTCAAGTTTTAAGTGGCGCCGTTAGGCTGCCGAGTTTTCGTAAGGGATTTTTCATCTCACTTTTATACCCGTGAGATTTATGCTACATTTGCCACAATTTCCTTTGAGTGGTGTATGTACTGCCCATTATTTTACTCATTGTGTAATATACTTCCTTTTATGAGTATTTACATCAATGTTGTATTTTCCTTCTTTCACGAGGTGTATGTTTCGAAAGATACCCATGTCGGTAAGGGAACCTTTCACCCTCCTCTTTTTAGAAGACTTATTTTTTTTATGTCTTTTAATTCACATAATATTATTTTGGGATATGTTCTTCTCTATCCTTATTGATGTGAATTTTATGTCGAAGTGATGAGATACCCTTTTTATCTCTCATCAACTCTTTTTCTGAATTTTGAAGTGACGCCGTTAGGCTGTCTAATTACTACAAGGGAACTTCTTAACCCAAATTTGATTCTTTGGGATAAACTTGTACACCTTGAATATTTCGTTCTATGATTATGTGTGAATGTCCTCTGATTATTTTACACTTAATATCCACTTATATTTGGTGTATTCATTTGTCACACATAATTATGTAATTGATTCATCCTTAAACCAAGGATACCGTATTTGTATAGGACTTCGTCTCAATCTCCTTTCATTGAGGCATATTTTGTTTTATACACAACCTTCTTTTATACGGTGTATAAACCCCTTTGACTTTTACGTTTATCCAAAAGGAATCTTTTTTATATGAAGCGTTTTACTAAATGAAAAAAGGGAATGTTTTTTCGTACATATGAGGCGACAACGACTTCTCCACCGCCGTGACCATTATTTGAGTTTCAGCTTCCTCTACAAGCCATACCTTTTTTTAAGGAAAAATAAATACCATGATTTACTTTTCTTTTGTTTTGGTATTGAAAATGGTTTTCCTAATGTTTTTATATCAATGTTTTGTATTGATATCTTGTGATTGAAATGTGGAAATGTTATGTTTTCTTTTATGCATGTTTAATGTGATATGATTATGTTGAGGTTCTTGGGTATTATTATGAAGACGGGTGGTTCCGTGATAAACTAAGGGCGGGTGAGCCCGATATAGCTCTCCAATGCATTGGGTAACGCGAAGGAGTGAAACGTTAAGGTTTCTCCGAAGAGATTTAGGGAATATACTTTGATGGGTATTCCAAATGTAACCAAGAGGGTTACTCCCTACGTAAGAATGTTATGAATGCCTCAAGTTACCTTTTATGTCTTATGATTTCTATGATTTATTCATGATTTGATGAGTTATGTTAAAGTGCCTATGTTTTATGGGTAAAGTTAGATTTCATTGTTAGGTATATATGTACCAATGTTTCCTTTCCATATTTTTATAACCCTTACTGAGCTTTTTAGGCTCATCCCATGTTTTAGAAATGTTTTTCACAGTTCAAGGGAAAGGTACATAGTGTGATGATAGTGTCAAGGATGTGTCAAGAAAGAATCCAGGTTTTATTTTAAATATGATTCCGTTGATGGGAAGGATGAATATTGTCTTTTATGTAACCACATTGTTTAAATGTGGAATGTAATGAAAGTTTCCTGATATAATTCTCTAAAACTCTAAACCTGAAAAGATCCTCAATGTGTAATCTTGTAATAACTCAAGATTAAGTAAGGTTTAAGGTTGGGGCCTTATACACATACACACCAAACATATCAGATCACACAATGGATCACATGGATATGTAGAAAAACAAATAAAACAATCCAATTAA
Source organism: Viscum album (assembly GCA_963277665.1). NCBI lineage: Eukaryota > Viridiplantae > Streptophyta > Magnoliopsida > Santalales > Viscaceae > Viscum > Viscum album. The sequence continues at coordinate 791,485,607 of OY728126.1, read as the reverse complement.
CATTTTAGAAATGTTTGATATGTTAATGAATTCCTACCTCGAAAGAATTGATTTCTAATTACAGAAATAGATAACTTTACCAATCCCACACACAAGTTATTATTAGAACCATCACCATTTGATCACTTCAAAAACAAGAATAAATATACAAGAAGAATAAAAATATAATGTCTCATATTTTATTAGTATTACTGAATAAGAACTACTACCACTAATTTTTTTATGTTCAATTAATGGAAGATGAAAATGGTTAGGTCCACAAGGTTATATACCCTGAGAGGGGGGGTTGAATTAGGGTATGACAGATTAAAACAACTACCCCAATCGATCTTGTCTTGTTGTTAAGAAAGAATCTCTTATCTCTCCTTTCTAAACCACAGTATATACAGAAAATAAATCATGCACAGGGCACCACGATTTTTACTTGGTTCACCCTCAAAGGGCTACGTCCAAGGAGCAAACACCGGCGATGTGCCGATGTACCAAATCCACTAAAATCGCATTGTTGTTTACAATGTTCAGGATATATCACTTCTATTCCCAGTATCTCTACCTTTACCGTGTTTAGGGATAGCTCACTCTTATTCTAAGGGTCACTCCCTATTTCTCTCTCTCTGGCTCATTGCCGGTGGGGAGGATCACCTTCCACCTCTTCTATTTCTCACTGCTCAGGAAACGATCCAATCACAGTTTATAGACATGTAGGTCTCTTCATTATCACTAATAAATACATCCTATATTGTATGTATATTCTCTGTTGATGTCCAACTTTTACTCATAGATGAATATCACTTTGCAACGAAGGTATCAGGCAATCTTCTAGATTTCACGTAGCCCTGAATGACTGTCGTGCATCAACCATACCTGGAGCCTTACTCCAAGCTAGAGTGCATGTCTAGGCACATGAGTTAAAACAGGAACGCATGTTCACCTCAACTAGTTGGGCGACACTAGCTTCTGCAACTCCAAACTTTCGTGACACACACCCTTTTACGCCAAAACCAATTTTGGAGCGCAAGCATCAACTATCACACTTCTTCAAAACCTAGAGCACATGTGTCACAAAAACACTTGTGTGAAACCCCCTTCTTCAACTCAAAACATGGGAGACTCCCAACCTTTCTCGCCCAAACGACTCTGGACTTGCAATAACCAACTGGCACACAACTTCTACTTGTGCGACCACACCACCACATGCACGACCACCACACCTGCGTGACGAGAGCTCTAATTTTCTGTAAGTTTTGAACTCTTCTAGATCGAGGAGGGGTAAACCTCTATATATATTCATTTGGAAACCTTGCGCGACGGTGCACAAGTCTCCTCCAGGCATGCAATTCTCAGCTCGCAAGTCTCAATCGTACAAGTCACTTGCGCGACAAACCCTAAAACATGGGAGCCCCTTTTCCCTTGGCCATATTTTGACATTCTGATCATGAATAACATATGACTTGAAAGTTTCCTCTCTTTAAGTACAACATTGAGCAAGTACCTTTACCAAAACAACTTTTCTCCATTTATCGATTTTCAGGCCCAAAAATTTGGCAAACACTGAAAAACAGTGACACCATGTATTTTCTCTTTTTGTACCGCCTCCTGATCATCCATTACATTGTCGAAATTCTTGAATCAAACGTGGTTCATTAACCACAAACCTTGAACACATCATTCCACAATGAAATACCCTTTGTCAATTAATTTGTACATCATGGTCTTTTTTGTCAGCAATCACAACACATATGTCCACTTTCCTAACAAACACAATCACCTCCAAAATGTTTCAATGATACCTTGAGATATTTTATCCCAAAAATCTCCCCATTTGGGTTTGTTTACAACTATTCCATAAAAAAGATACATCGTCAATTCTTCAGCCACCATTTCCCTATTTCGATTATTATAGTGATCAAGGATTTACTCCACACATACGGTAAGCCCACATGAGCAATGCTTGGTGTGGGAAACAAGAGTGAATGACAAGTTCATTAATAAATCACTTCAAATATGAAACCAACTTTTGACACCAAACCGATACAAATTTTTGGAAATATTCTTACCGTATTCCCACACCACTCTTCTTCTTTTATAATGATCCTCAGCTGTTGTGATATCTATTCTTTGATCGATCACTTCTAGCATTGTCAGATTTAATATTCTCCCCCCATCTCATTACTCTCCCCGTATCTCGCTGCACCAACTGTCAGCTTCTACCCATATAAATAATCATTTATCAAATTTCGACACTATCTCCCCCTTGAACAATCACAATTTTCTCCCCCTTTTTCAATGAACCCAAAGGTCACTCCTTTTTAGTTTGTAACAGAGTACAGAACAAATATAAACACATTAGGGAAAGAACGCATCATTCCTCAGGGAGAGGGGGTTTCCACATCCATACTATTTCATGTGTGGGGAGTCGACTGAACTCCCAGAGCCAGTTAATGCCTCTCAAAAGCATCATTGGGTAAAGCCTCTGTCAGAATTTCTGCAACCTATAGTTCTGTAGGCACATACTCAAACTTCATGATTCCATACTCAACCTTCTCCCTGATGAAATGATATTTTATCTCAATGATCTTTGACATTGAGTTATGAACTAGATTTTTGCTATGATTTATAGCACTTGAATTATCCCTTTGGATTCCAATCCGAGACATCACTTCAATACTGATATCTTCAAGTTGATGCTTTATCCACAGTAACTGTGTGCATGATTGAGTGACCGCAATGTACTCAGCCTCTATGGTGCTCAATGAAATAGAATCTTGTTTCATGCTTAGCCAAGAAATACACAACCCACCAAGATATAAAGCACCACCTGACATTGATTTCCTATCATCCACTGAACTGACCCAGTCTGCATCAGTATATTCCAATAACACTGTCTGTGATTTGTCATTATATGTCAAACTGAAGTCCACCGTGCCCTTGATATACCGAAGTATTCATTACACTACATGCATGTGGTTTTCCTTGGGATTACTCTGATATCTCGATGCTTGGCATGTAGAGAATACAATGTCAAGACTAGTTTCAGTCAAGTACAGAAAATATCCAATAATATTCCTGTATTCTGTGATATTAACTGCCTTTCCATCCTCTTCTTTAGACAGTTTCAACCCAGTAGCAACTAGATTCCTCATTTCCTTGGAATTTTCCACTCCAAACCATTTCAAAACCTCCTTGGCATATTTGGATTGATAAATTAATTTTCAATTCATTCCTTGCGTAACCTGTAGACCAATGAAAAATGTTATCTCTCCAATCATTGACACTTCATACTCATTTTTCATGAATTCGGAAAACTGTCCGCACTGAGATTTATCTGATCCGCAAAATATTATATCATCGACATAACCCAACACCATCATCATTTGATTACCGTCGTTTCTAAAATAGAGATTCTAATCAACTCCCACACGCTGGAAGCCAAGATTCTTCAAGTACTGATCAAGCCTTGAGTAACATGCTCTTTGTTCTTGTTTCAGTCCATACAATGCCTTCTTCAATCTGCAGACCTTATTCTCATCTTCATGAATGAGAAATCCATCTAGCTGCTCAATATACAATTCCCCCTCCAGAACCCCATTCAAGAATGTAGAATTGACATCTATCTGGAACACATTGAACTTATTTTACACTGTAATGGCTAGGAATAATCTGATTTTCTCTAGCCTTGCAACCAGTGCAAATGTCTCATCAAAATCAATTCCCTCCACCTATGAGTATCCTTTTCACAGTAGTCGTTCTTTGTTTTGAACCACTGCACCATCTTCATTCATCTAGTTGTGATAGACCCATTTAGCCCTGATGACATTCTTATCTTCTAGTCTCGAAACAATCTCTCACATATGGTTCTTCTCAATCAGATCAAGCTCTTCATTCATATCCTGAACCATGTTTTCATCTTCTGCTACATCAACAAAGTATTTCGGCTCTACCTGAGATAGAAAATTTGTCTGCTACAGTGACTTCATTCATCTTTTCTGAATCGGAGATGTATGATCACGAATGATATTCTGCCTATCAATTTCTTCTCAACTCTTTGGCTTCCTTGGTTACACAGACATTACACATTCTTGGTCTTCATTAGTGTCTTCTTCTGAGTCAGCAAATTCCACATCTTCTCTTCCTGTGTCACTTTCCTCTTCATCACATTCAGCAAGAAACTATTCACTTTGCTGTTGATTATTCTATTCATTTTCCACAATTGTGATGTCATTGCTCACAACTACTTTTCCTAGCCTCTTGTTAATGCATTTTTATGCTTTACTTTTTCCAGAGTATCCAAGGAATATCCCCCCTCTCCGCGTGACTCAAACTTCCTGTGGTTTTCATTTTAGAGAATAAAACACTTACTTCTAATGATCCGGAATTATTTAAATGTTGGATTCCTTCCATACCACATTCTATATGGAGTCTTCTGTTATTTTGGACACAAGAGAGCCCTGTTCGAAATCTAGACCGATGTCAAAACTGCTTCCTTCCAAAGTTTCTCTAGTATATCCATTTCTATAAGAATTGTTCTGGTCATGTTGTTGATGATCCGATTTCTACTTTCAACCACTTCATTCTATTGGGGAGTTCATACTAAGGAAAGTTGATGCCTTATCTCATGTTTCTCGAGATACTCTTCCACCTGACTTTTTTTGAATTCTGTACTATTGTGTGTAGGAAACATCAGAATTTTCTATCCAAGCATCCTTTCATCTTCCATTTGGTACTATTTTAGGCATCTTAACACATCGAAAATATGGGAAATAACAAATACACATGCCATACATCTATAGTCATAAATGAAAAGGACGTAATACCTATTCCCATCAATGTATCTTTGTTAAATAAGTCCACAGACATCAGCATGCACAAATTCAAGCACTCTTATAGACTTATTTTCCTTTTCTTTGTACATCATTCTAATGATCTTACCTTGTTGATAGGCGTCACAGGTATGTGTATGATCACTTGATAGCTTAGGGAGGTCTCTTGCTATATCACACTTTACCAGATCTTCTAGAGATGGTTGACATAGATGACCAAGTTATTTTTGACACAATTTTTTTCTTCATCTTTGGATAAAAAACATATATCATCTTCTCCACTTACAAGGTAGATATTTCCCTTTTTTCCTTTTTCCTATAGAACCAATACCCCATATCTTCCTTCGACGATACACGTCTTCTTTAAAAACCATATAGAATGTCCGGAGTCACATAGTTCGCTTACGCTAAGCAGATTGTGACTGAGGCCTTCTACTACAAAAACATTAGCACGTATTGTTTCTTTTCCCCAGAACATGGATTTTCCTAAGTCAATAATCTTCAGGCCTTCATCATTTCCAAACTTGACCAATTTTTTGTTGTAATATTTTTTTCCGGTAACAAGAACCTTATTACCTATCATGTGAGACGTTCAACCGCTGTCAAAGATCCAAACACCAGTACGGTCTAATGCTTTAAGTGCAATTTCAGCACCCACTGCCTTCTCTACTCTCTTCTTCTTAGACCATGTTTTTTTCTCACACTAGAAAAATATTGAGACTTCTGATCGTTCTCTGAATATTATGGATTAGATTCAACATGCAATGATGCAAATCAACATTTTGATTTTCAACTCACCTGTTGGTTCATTGATCCGCTGCATGTGAAAATTTTTGTTCTACATGGGAACATTCTTCTGTATGGTCGACGTACAGTATCTGGTCATGTGACCAAATCCACCGAACCAAAAATAGTTTCCTTTGAAAGATGTTCTAGAGAACCATTCATTGTTTGGTTGCCACCACTATTATTATGCCCTTTGATATCTCTTGGATATAGAATACACATATTGTGAATGTCAAATCATTCCACAACAATAACACCTGATATGAGGTGAATTTATTTGTGTCATGTTTACACTACTAGTTTCCCCATTTGATATTTGAATATTAAGATTCTATTTTCTGTCCAAATCATCCTTCAATCTCAAAATTGGTTCTTGTGGTCTGACATCCATATTTAAAGATTTTTTTTTGATCAATCCCCAATTCAGCCTTAGAATCTGAGCTTGATTGCTGCTTCTTTCATGCTGAACTACTAAGCTCCTCTTTCATCTTTTTTTTTCTCTGAGTGGCCTGCTTTCCTGATATCACATCAGGGGTCAAGATTTTTTCTTTATCATTCATTTTTAGTCGCAAACTAGACAATTCTTTTTCAAGTTCATCGATACACTTTACTTGTTCATTGACTATTCTTTTCAGTCCATCGATCTCCCTTTTCTATTCTTCAATCTTGAGCTTATACTCATCAAACGTTTCAGAACTCTCTATTCTGGAAGACTTAAGGTTTTCTATTTCTTTCAGTAGCTCAAATTTCTCTTCTTCATGACGATGAATGTAGAGTTTGGAATCATGTACCACCTTGTCGGATTTATTTTTTTTTTCTTTCCAAATATCCATCTCTTCAAGAGCTTCTTCTAATTCATCTTCCATGTCAACTCACCCTTCAATTTCATCATCTTCTTCATCAATATCACATTCTTCTTTTTCTTAAGAACTACCGACAATAGCCGCCATTGCATTTTTTCAACGATATTTTCAATTTTCAATCTCCTAAACTTCTTCAACCTCTGAATCATCTGAACTATCTATTTCTTATGAATGAAGATTATTTTTCATGAAGAAATTTTTCATGAACTGTATCTTCTTTTTAACATAGGCTGAATATTTTTTATGGGGAATTTCAACTTCATCTTCATCATTTTCTTCTTGAATTTGTTTGGGGAACCTTGCAGCATTATGACCAACTTTTCCTCATCTAAAGCATGCAAGAGGAATTTTTCCTTTGAACATTCATTTTCCCCTTTAATGATTTGAGGAGAGGAATGACATTACCTTGTCTGTCTCTTCTTCATCCTGAGAATCTTAAATGGTGAGATTCTTCATGGCTTTAAATTCCACCTCATTGGATTTCCCATTTTCCATAGCCTCATTATCATCGTTCCTCATTTCATATGAAACCTCGGTACTGTGAAAATTTTCCAAAGTCAGCACATTCAGATCTTTATATTCTTGTAAGGAAACATTCAGATTGAATTTAGGTGGATGTTTCCTCAAGATGCGATTTACGATATTTATGTCTTTAATGACTTCTCCAAGACCTCTCATATCTTCCACAACAATATTTACTCTGTAAAGGAATGCATTAATAGAATCATTCGGGTTAATATTCATATTTTCATACATATTCCATAGAACTTCCATCTTTTCCTCTCTTACCATTGTATCTCCTTCATATATATTCAAAATCATTTCCCACAAGGCATGTGATGTTTTAAATGACATCACCTACATATAGATAGAAATGGACATGGCTCCCCATAAAGCATTTATTCTACGGAATTAGAATCCAATTATCTTCGTTCAGCTTTCAATAATGCCCCACTGTTGATTTTTACTGTTATACCATACATTGCTTCTGTGAATATGTCCATTCACAAATATCAGAAGTAGTGTTGCATCCGATTCTTCTATAGGTAAATATTGTTCTCGTCGAAGATTGGTTTCCCTTTATGATTGATGAAATCCATTTGAGAGAGACCCACTGATAAAAACCATTCCCTCAGATACCAATTGTTTGGTCCACAGGGTTAAATACCCTAAGAGGGTGATGGGAATCAGGGTATGATAGATTAAAACAACAGCGTCTATTAATCTTGTCTTGCTGTTAAGCATGACTCTCTTATCTCTCTTTTCTGCAACAATGTATAAACAGAAACTAATGCAAGCACATGACACTTTGATTTTTACTTGGTTCACCCTCACAGGGACACATCCAAAGAGCATACACCGATGATGTGCCTATGTACCAAATCCAATAAAAGCACACTACTATTTACAATGTTCATGATAGATTACTTCTATTCCCATGCTCACTGGCTTTACAATTTTTTGGGTCAACTCATAGCATTCACAAGGGTCACTCCCTATTTCTCTCTCTCTAGTTCACTACCGGTGGAGAGGATCACCTTCCACCTCATCCATTTCTCACTGCTCTGGAAAGGATCCACTCACAGTTTATAGACCTATAGGTCTCTTCATTATCATTAATTAATACATCCTCTATTGTATTTCGATGCTCTATTGAAGTTCAACTTTCTCCCATAGATGAATCTCACTTTTCACCAAAGGTATCGGGAAATCTTCCAGCATTCACGTAGCCCTGGATCACTGCCTTGCATAAAAAATACATGGCTCTATTCTCCAAGATGGAGATCAAGTAACGGCGCACAAGTTAAAACTATAACCCATGTTCACCTCAACCAATGGCGCCACACTAGATTCTGTAACTTGAAACATGTGTGACACACACCATTTTACTCCCAAACCAATGTTGGCACACAACCACCAACTGTCACGCTTCTTCAAAACCTAGAGCGCACGTGTCACCAAACCACTTGCACGACACCCCCTTCTTCAACTCGAAACATGGGAGACTCCAATCCTTTATCACCTAAACGACTCTGGACGTGAAACAAATAGGTGGTGTGCATCTTCTACTTGCGCTACCATAACACCACTTGCGCGACCACCACACTAGGGCGACGGGAGCTCTACATTTCTCTATATTTTGAACACTTCTTCAATGATGTGGGTTCTACCTATATTTATATTCATTTGGACATGATGCGTGATGGTGAGAAGGTCTCCTCTCAGCGCGCACGTCTCGGAGCACAAGTCTCTGCCACACAAGTCACTTGCGTGACTAACCCTAAAACATGTCCGCCCCTTTTCCCTTTGACACATTTTGATATTCTGATCTTTATATCATATGGAGTGAAAGTTTCAACTCCTTCAAGAAAACAACATGAATGTTCCTTTTCCATAAACACTTTTCTATATTTGCCGATTTTCAGGGACTAAAATTTGGCAGACACTAGAAAACGGCGCCACCTTGTATCTGCTCTTTTTTTACTACATACAGATCATCCATTCCATTACCGACATTCTTGAATCAAACATGGATCATTAACCACAACCCTTGAAGTCGTCATGTCACCATGAAATCCCCTTTTCCCACAAAATTGGTACGTTATGGTTTCCTTTGTCACCAATCACAATAGAGTTATCCCCTTTGTCAACAAACAAAATCGCCTAAAAAATTCTTCAATGATACCTTGAAGGATTTTTCCCCAAAAAAATATGACGAACCTATCATTATTCAACTAATAAATCATAAATCCCAAATTAGATAATAATAAAATTCAAAAAATTACATGGCAAATTAAGCAATTGTTATTTTAAGAATTCGAAATAATATCTAAATGAAATTTAAAAAAAGGAAGAATAACATTATACCATTAATTATCATCGGTAAAGACTACAATGTCCATCCAAATTAGAGATAAATGGTAATGGAATATCCATTAACTTCCATTGATTTCCATAGTATTATGATCCCTAGGAATTAGAAGAACAATGAATGGTTACATGGAAGTTTTGTATTGATTTAGAAAAATAAAGTTAAAACCATATTCACTATATGGTAACATGGTTTTCCAAAACACATGATGACAATGGAAGGATTTCTATCAATATAGGGTACTTACAGGGTCTCATAATCTTTGTTCCAACCATTATTATTATTTTTGATTAATGTAAAATGATTATAGATATTAACACTTCCATTACAGAAAATCTATTTGGATAATAGAAATGGTCATGAACTTATGTTTTTTATGTGAAAAAAAGTATTCAGATTATTAATATATTTAAAATCAAAAATCAATTAATTCCTTCAAATAATGTTGATGGAATTGAGAAGAATTAAATCAAATAAAAATAAGGATTCATTTTTTCACAGTTGTGTTGATGATCAGTGATGTTCATTGATCCATAATAATAATAACGAGTTTCAAAATTCCATAATGGATAGAAAATCTTCCATTATGACATTACTAGAGAAGTATTACGTTGAATATAATTGAATGAAATAAAAATGAAAATCTTATCCCATTAAAAACTCTATAATAGAAAATGGTATAATTTTTTATAATCTTGACCATATATTCTAAGAACTATTTGGTAAATATACCATATATATAGAGAATTTGTGATAAAATATTTGAGTGATTAATACCGATGTTATGAAACTGTCGCCAAAATATTTTCTACACATAATGTGATTAATAATTTTCATAATGAAATAAAAAGATATTCTGAAATTTTTCAGGCCTTAGAGAATAATATACAAAATTATATTGGTGGATTTCGACACGGAAATTATAGAAGACAATGAAATTAGGGGTGTAATATAATTTTGAATATCTCTAAATTTTATGATGTACCACCACATGTAATGTTTATTAGGTATGGTTCTATTTTTTTGGTTTTGAGAATATTAACATAAATCTCATTTTTAAAATGAATTGATTGAATAATTTATAAGTACTGATTTCATTTCAAGGACATGGGATACTAAACTAATATGATCCATAATTTACATGGAAATAAAATCGAAAACAAAATTAACAATCATGGATGTTATTTTACACTAAATACATTGAATGTAGAATCTAAAATTAATGTCATATTATGCACTATGACTATAGAAGTGATATTATACCATATAATAATTTTTTCTAGTTCCATAAATTATTTAAATTCCTTTAAATCTCTATTGAATATTTTCATACCTAAAGATATATTAAGAAAAAAGAAATTTATTTAGGACACTGTATTTCATTGGTAATATTAAACAAATATTTGAATTTTTTACATGATATTGATTTATTTTCATTATACCAATTCATGATTTAATCACATTTTTAAGGAATAATTGTCTGTTGAATTATCATAACTAGCTTCACTAAAAATAAAAATATGTTTCAACTCTTAAGTAAATTATAAATTTTTTTATTTTTATATGGGAATCATTTCTACAAAATGATGAACAGAACTAACCATTTAGCTTATTGTAGAAAATTTTTTAGTGAGGATATTGATGACACACAAATTAATGTCATCGAGGATTATATATTAATATTGGATACAATAATACATTATTAATGTGTGTAATAATTGTTTTAAAAAAATATTATCTTTTGTCCGAAAAACCTTTCTAGATTAAAAATTCCCATGATTACAAATGCAAAATCATATTTAAAATTTCTTATATTATATCTCTATAAAATTTATTAGAACTAAATATAATTATTCTTTATATAGAATTGAACCAAAAATTTGTCTCACAATGACGAAGACGTAACATGTTTCTGAGTAAGTATAATGATTCAATGACAGTTTTAATTGATTATTGGAATACAAATAAAATTTTCATTATGACAATCCCTTTGTTCCAATTTATTAATGATTTATTTCATCAAATAAAAGATTATTAATGTTTTTTATAAATATATCTCAGGTATGGGCACCAATATTTAAATGTGATAAAATTAAACATAACATATCTCAATTCTTGTACACAGTAAGACCATTATGAGATCATGGTTATTATAGCTAGGATAATAAATAGTCTATATTTACTTATGTATCTGTTGAATTTATTTTTATGGAATATCATGAAATAGTTTAGTTTTTTAAAATAATGATATCCTTTACCACACTATGAGATATATCGATAATAATACCCATTTATATATAATTATTGAGAACTAGGAAGAAAATTACTTATTCATTAAATATATAATGTTATCATTCTTACTAGAAAACAATTCATTTAACAAATTGATGTTACGAATGTTTGATTAACTGACCCCTCAAAGACCAAGGTGGACCTGATGTGTAAAATATCTACTAATATTAAAAATTTATATACATTTGAAGACTCAATATTAGATAATTTTTTTAATATTATAATTCTTTTATCATGTTCAAAAATAAATGAGGGGAATAGAAATTTTTAGCAAAATATAAATAATGCCATGAAAGAAAATTGTTATTATTTTTTTAATTAACACATGTTAATTTTTTATGGTCATGAAAAAATTAATTATCATTGATACTAATTAAATATGGAATGTATTTTGATTTTTTTGTTTTGATATTGATTAATAAACATTATTAATGTCTATAGTGTTAAATGAATGTTGAATAATAAAAACCCTCTGAGGACAACATAAATACGTAATATCCCCCAATATGGCTTGAACCACCACATAGATGGCCCAGTAAAATCTAATGGGCCATGGTCATTGGGGCATGGACGGCCTTCTTCTAGGATCAATGGGCCCCATCCCACATCTTTTGATTACATCAACATTAAATAGGGTTTTCAGCCCTAAATATTCAATGATAGTGAAATATAAAATTAATATATGTAATTAACTACCCATGCATCAAATCATTTAAATAATTGTGTGGATAAGAAATGAAAAATATTTGCATTGAGTTTATTGATAACAAATAAATTATAGGTGTTATGTGTTTAAATTAAAAAATGTAATTAAAATATAGTTAATGAATATGGATTGATCTACTCCTTGATTATGATTTTTTTATATATAATCACAACAGGGATATAAATATTGTTGATTAAAAAACTTGTATGAATTAACATAGTTTTCTATATATTATAAGGATTGAAAATAATATATTTTTTTTAATGATATATAATAGTTCTATATAAAAATTATATAGGCTATTTAAATAACAAATTATTTCTACAAGATTTCAAAACCATCCTTTATAGAATTGATCATCAAGGATAAAAAAGATAACATTTTCATAATGATTATATTGATGTGGTTAATGTACAGATGATTCTAATGTTCCCTAGTCACGATGATGGGTCACAAATTTTAGAAAATATAATATGTGTGTGATATAGGGCATATATGAAAAACAATTATTGGTTGAAACTCATTGCTAAAATATTTCTAGACAGCTAAATTGAACATTGTTATATATGGTTATCCATGTATATTTATTATTGGAGAATTGGAAAGGGTTATTATTTATTTTATAATAGGATTATTTCTATGTCAAATCCACGACACAATTTTACAAAATAGTTATATAACCAATATCATTAAAAGTATTGAAATTGGATAACTTCATGATATATTTTGTTACTCGGAACCCTTTGATATCTGAGGGATATAAATATATATAGTATAACACTAATAAACATTCTAAATATTTATATTTATTATCAATTTATGTTATTTTCCCTTGATAATGTCATGTAAGGATTTATATTAATTTTTTGATGAATGTCCATTGGGTAGTTTAATCTATAGTATTTTATCATTATTGATGATTAATAAATTATTTTTGTATATGTTTTTATATTGTTAATAATAAATAGTTTAACAGTAATAGTAATTGACCATGATATATATCTGAGTAATTTAAATTGAACATTATTATATTATATGATATTATATATTATTTTGTCTACCATTTTAATGGTTTTTGGAACAATATCAACCATTCCTAGAGTTAAATTTTTTGAAAAACATATACCAAAGTGTCTAGATGAACCCGTATAAGGATACATGACAAATGAGTAAATATAAATAAACCTACTAGTATGAAATTAGTGGATTGAATTTATTCAGAATAAAAATTATGGAAAAGTGAACAATGAAGATATGGTAGACCAAGATCCTCATTAAAGAATAGAAAAAAACTAATAATGATGTTTATAATTGAATTATAGATATATATTTCAAGGTGGGAGATATTTTTTGTTAATTATAACACCTTGAAAGAGGGTGATTACTATCAATAATATAGGGAAGATAATCCAGGTGTACATTATACATTTTGAGACATTAGAATAGATAGAATATGTGATATATTTTATAACCTTATTTCATGATATTTTTAATTCACATGATTTCTTATGGGTATCAGATTTGAGTAAGTACATTCCATATCGAAATTATGTATGTAATTTTAAAATTATACAACAGAAACATATATTTATATATTATAATGAAATATTGTAATTTACTGGAAATGACTAATAACGAAGTGAAAAAATATAATTATTTATTGGTGAAGATTATATTGATGAATCAAAAAATAGAGTATAATAAATGTCTGATTCGGTCATTATGTCTACTAAAATTTAATTTTTTTTTCTAACAAACTAATCAAAATTAAATTTATAAATGATAAATTCTAAACTATATTAATGAAATCCATATTTCCTATATTTTTTTTTAAAAAAAATTAACCAATAAAATATTGTAGTGTTAATCAATATTTAATATTAATTCTTTAAAAAAAATTAAAAAATAGAAATTATAGTGGTCCCCAAGATTTTTATTGTTTTGAAAAAAATAATGTGAATTATATTATAACACTAATAGTGGTTGAGTAAGGGGAAATGACATTCATGTAATTTAATGACAATATTTTAATCTCATAATATATTATATATATTTTTCTATCATAATTATTGTATAATAAAATAAAATATATATAGATTTATTATTATTTAATTGAATTAATTATTTATATGATGTTAGTTTGAACATAACAATTCAATTTGTGGAGACCCATACCCCAATGGCCTGGATCTGCAGTATAACCATATTATATAGGTATAGAAACAAGACTCAAATCAAAAAGGACTGATCAATTTAGTAGTCTTAAAGAACTATATAAATACATATTATCCTTATTAAATTAATAATAAATTATTAATAATTACAAAGATATATAACAACATCCTTGAACTAATTCAAACATTTCAACTTCATAACATGGGGAAATGAGGACAAATAAAAAGGTGATCTCTGATGACCTGTATGGGTTAAATAGAAAAAATGAATTCATGAATCAACAATAAATGAAACATAATCAATATGGAATGTAATAAATATATAACATAAATAAATTACATTTAATAAACAAATGATTTAGACATTAAAGGATAAGTCTTACCATTGTGTTAGTGTAGATGATTGGAAACAAATTCCATTTAGTAAATAACATGAAAATAATCATAATAGATGGATAATATCATAGAAAAAATATCATAGATAATAATTAATGATATATTCCAAAATTATATGCTTAATAATTTAGATTTGATCATATTAGTAATCATGTTACCTCTTCCATTATGACATTTTTCAATGGAGTTGATTATTCTGAGTAAAATCCCATTTAATTTGGCCAACATTATAATACCATGGGACTACTGATGCATCGAGGGAGTTTCTATAACCATTCCCCATCCATTTATACTTGTTCAAATAATTCCTCTAATGTTTACTTGAATTGTTTAATTATTCTATCAATATGTGTTATAAAAAATATTCATATTGAGTAAAAGATATGGATTTAATATTATTTCGCAAATTAATCAAATAACATTCAATGTAAAAAGCACCTAAAAAATTAGTCTAAATAATAGGATATAGTCATATACCAAAAAAATAATTTCAAATTTTTATTGTAAAGATTGAAAAATGATGATAACAAATAATATTCGATGCATATACACCATCAATAAGAAAATAAGTTCATGACATCAAAAATATTTTGCAACAAAACAAAATTGAGACGTATTACCTTACAATGATTATATCATTAATCAAATGAATAAATACTATGTATTCAGTATAAATTTGGATAAATAAATATTAAATAAACTATAATATAATAATAAGTCATCTTACACAAAACTATATCATGACCTAATCTATTTAATATAATTTTAAGGAAATGAATAAATATTGAAATGAGAAATCACCTAGAAATTAATAATTAGTCAAACCATATGGTGAAAAAATATAGTAATTACAAGATGAAACACTGAATAAACTAATGATAATGAAATTATGTATATGATAAACCAATGTTACATATTTACACTACACACATGAAATAAGGGTTGAATATAGAATATATATCACAAAATTAAAATTATGTGTAAAAAAATCGTTCCACATAAAATTAATCGAATTTTATGCAGCATAAAATTAACAATAATAAAATTAATGAGTGAATATTAGGAATATAATGATTTTAATTATATGAAATATCAAATGTAAGTATAAAAACAGTACACACACAAATTAAGTAGTGAATATGGTAGATATCTTAGAAATAAAAGTGAGATTAGAAACCATTAACTTATATATGAAAGTATTACGCAATTATACATAATGTATGGGATAAAAACATTTAATCCATTAATTACATAATTGAGGAACAATTAAATATATAGTTAATTTATTATAATTTATATGTTTATTTATGGATATTAATATAATCTATAATGATTAACATTGTGTTTCCAGTAGCATTCGTTTCGAGGTTTTATGATCGGTTTTCTTACGTATACTTATGTACGTTCTTATACAATTGGAAGAATTATCTACAAGTATTATATGGTACAAATTAACTTCTAGAAATTTAACAGGACTAATATATCATTTTCTTATATACATGAATATGATTTATTAGATATTATGTTAATGAAAAATTCAATGATTTTCAAGTTTTTATGACCATTAGAAACATATATCATTATATTTAATATTATGATTATATAATAGTTCCAATATTTTAAATAAGTTATAATATCTTGATTATAATCATTTTTTACAATAAATATTATTTAGGACCATCTTTTAAGGTGGTACAAAAAATGTAATCTCGTTATTCATGAAAGCGATAAATCAAAAGAACTCTAATAATGTTATAATATTTTAATATAAAAGTTGATTTATAATGATTTGATTATGGATGTTCCATTAGAAAAATAAAATTACAGAATATATATTATAATATTGTGACCATGAAAAAATTTATAGGGGAGGTGAGGAGATGATAGGAAAATAATATAAATTGAAATGGAATGAAGATAGATTTTACCCGTCAAATATTGTCTCGTGGGGAACCTCTTTAAGACACCTTGATTTGGTATTTTGGCAGGAAAATAATGTCTTGGATATAAGTAAGGGTCCTGGTAAGGGTTTTGGTAATAATTTATCCAATAATAAATTATTAGAATGTTTGAAGAGAAGGGGTGGTGAGGGGCTGTATTTATAGAGGGAGGAGAGGGTAGTTTTCTATTATTTAATTCATTTATTTATTATTTTTTCTCAAGACGATCAATAGTTTTATGTATTATGTCTAGGTATAGTAACAAATGCATGTGATATATAAATAATTGTTCTTTATTTCATCATTGACTCACAGATTTATGTCTTCATCTTAAAATTTTAAAAACATTAAAATACCATATTTCTCTATTCAACAAAAATTCTATTATTTAAGTGAAATCCCAAAAATAACCCTAATAATTTTTAATGTGTATATGTCAAAAATTAAATCCAGTTTTTGAGAATAACTTTTTTAAATACGATAATTTTAATTTTATTAACCATTTATTCAAAAAATAAAAAATTTAAAATTTCAATGGATGTTTTGACACTTTCAAAAACTAATTTTGGTCTTGAGAAAAAAATTTATATTTTAAAAAAGACAAATATATAAATTTTTAAATCTATTTTATGAATATAAATTACTTCCAAATCATTGTATTAATTATATAATTATATATATATATTTATATATATATTTTTTTACAAGAATACCAACACTTAATTTATTATTTTGAAAACCATTATTTTCTTATTCAACATTACAAATATATCATATTTTCATTTACAACATACATTTATTTTATTTAAACATTCATATCTGAGTTTATTATGGTAATGGATAGTTTACTATTCCAAATAGTCATATTACTAGGCCAAGGATCATGTTAATATTTAAATGTATATCACAGTTATTTTCAGCTCGCTGATTCATGAAACATTTGATATCGAAAATAATAAATTTATTTATGTGAATACATACTATAAAATATTTTGGTATTACAATATACAATATATTAATTTTATTCCTTGGAATTTGTGATTGCACTTTCAAGATCATAGTTTGAAATTCTATAAATAATTTTTTGGAAAACAATCATCGTAAATTGGTTTAATAAAACATCAGCCAAATAAGAGGTAAATAGAAATGCATTTTTTACATTTAAATTAGTATATTGAATTGGAAAAAATTAATAGATGTTGAAAAGAAAGTGGTAACCACATTAAACCCATAAATATGTGATTGTTTAAATGACCACATATTTATCGGAATGAAATATAAATAGATAATTTTATTGTTCTAAAGCCATATGATAAAATATAAAACATTGAATTTATTCTACAAAACATGAATAATATAATAATTTGTTTGTGATACGATATATTCCCAATTCATCTATTAGAATAGTTTTCATCACATAGTGTAGTGATAAAAAATAATCTAAATCCATTTCTGCAGTAAAACATAAACCATTTCATTAATTTCTAACCTTATAAAACCTCCAGTTTTTATAATTTAAAATATAAAAATCATTTACATTTTAGATATTATAACCTAATTTAAATTATCCATTTCAATAATCCCCTTATCCAGACATTATTTTCTCAAAAATCATTAAAAAATATCAAGGGTTATCTTTCCCAATACCAACTCTTTTTAAAAATATTGATATGATACTAAAACAATTTTTTTGGTACCATTCAACATTTGGCTGTAAATCATATAGAAATAGTTCTATAGTACAATCCATATACTTTTCATAATTCCTATCATGAACATGTCACCAGTAATATAATTTTACAACATGTTTCATGTATCTAAATACATAAGTATATAAATCACTAAACATTAGTTTTATTAATAAGATAATATTGGCCATGACCCCTTTTATTATTATAGAGTTTATTCAATTGATTCATGGGGAATTGATTTGGGTAGTTAACCATTTTAATATATATGAAACATTAAATTTTAGTCAACTATTTTCCCCTTTGCATTATATTTTGTAGTGAATCTTTATCAACATTTATAAAAAAATCCCAACCATTTCAATAATAAAGTAGGATGAATATTTCCCAAATATCAATAGTGGGAAAATATTTCATTTCATTTGATGTGTTTTAATTTATCTTACACGCTATTAAAATTTACAAATAATCAATGTTGATCAAAGTCATCAGTGAGACCAAATAAGGTAATTAAAAACATTTACTTTTAAATACATCATAATGCAAAAAATATTTTCTCTAAATAATTAATCCTGATATTAGCTTCCATTGGTTCAGTATCCACTCTAAATAATGGGGAGCACAATTTCCTAATGAAATCCTGCATCAGATAATGTTGATATAGAATATGTTTACCCATACATGAAATTTCATTTTTTATTACATGAAAATACTTCACTATTTTTTATATATTTTTCTTAGACCCAATACCAACTATATATTCGTTATTAGTGAGGAAATATGAAAATTTCCCACATGTATTAATACATTAAATAATTATAGGTGTCATTTCTAATGAATGGAATATAATATATTTTGTCATAAAATTTTAAACTATTTACAATTTTAAAAATAGTGAAGTACTAAACTAAAATTGATGAATTAACATATATCTAATTTCAATACCATAGTCATGGTTTCATTGAGAAGTTAATCTCTAACTATAATCAAAATAATTATATGGTTATCTTCCCAAATATATATTTTTGTATACAAAATTATCAAGCGACAAAAAAAAATATAATTATAACTATGAAGAACTAGACACCCGTATCTTGGAGTTATTGCCTTAAATTATTACAATGGAATGGATACACGATTAAAATCCCAAAGTACTGATCTGGGAATTTGTCTTAAAAAATTAGATACATACATGGTACCCTTGTTATAATAGTTTTAAAATAAAAAATATAAAAAATAGATGTAATTGAATCCTTTAAATCAATCAATAATTTCGTCTACATAACTAGGGTAAAATAGAACCATTAAAAGTGTGAGCTCTGATGTGCATTAAAAGTTTAATAAGATGGATAATTTCATGAATAAAAAACACACGAATCATTTTTAAAATATAATTGTATTTATATAACTAAAAGACCTTCCATTTAATTAATAACATTTCTATAATTATATGATAATTTGTATTCATTAGGGAAATGTAAATGATTGGAAAAAAATTACATTTAGTGAATATCTAGAGAAAAATATGATTCCACAAAAATATCAAATATAGATATCATCTAGAATAATGAATGAATTATTAATTAAGGAAATTATTAATAGTTTGGATTCCATGATCTCATGAATCATGGTACCTATACCATCATAAAATTTCACAAGTTAGTTTAATCAACATAGGCAAAAACCCCTTACATTTGAGAATCTTTTACATCTATTGAGTATACTAAGGCATCTATGGAAAATTAATATCAATCCCCAACCCATGTATACATTTTCAAATAATTCATAAAATATCTAATTGACTTATTTCATTCTTGAATCAATATGTGTTATCAAAAAATATCCATATTGAGTAAAATATATAAATGTAAAATTATTTCCACTATTAATCATATTACATTCAAAGTATTCACAATATAAAAAATAGTATATGGCTTCTGAAATAACAATATAAATGAAACTATATATAATTTTATTTAATTAATTCTTCATTAATGGTAAAAGAAAATAAAAGGGTTATTATGTGAACTATATAAATGAAAATAAGTTCAAATCATTAATAATATACCTCAACAAAACTATATTGAAGCAATATCCCTTAAAAAAATCATATCATTAATCAAATGAAGAGATTATTTTTATTCACAATTAATCACCATACAAGTGTGTAAATAAAAAATTATATAATAATTATTCTTTTTACACCTATCAATTTAATGAAATAGTCAATAAAATGGAATTTTATCACAATAAATAAAAAATGAGTTAAGGAAACCCTTTCTAGTTTGTAATAAGATGATGTGTATGAACCATAAATGTAATAATTATCAAATAAAACACAGAATACCTTGAAGGCAATTATGTTCATAATATGATATATCATAGGGTTTCATCTACCCCACACAAAATATGTAAGTGTTTTATAAGGAATAAATCACATAGAAGTAAAAGTGAGACAAGAAGACACCTACCACTTGTAAAAAATCGAATAGTATATTCCAATAAATTGATAACAATAAAAAAACATTGACTATGAATTATTTAAATAGATTAAGGATATTTTATATAAATGGGTAGTACACATATAGTATATATAAGAAAAATTTTATAAATAAGGCATATCATATTGTAATAAAATTTAGATGAGAAACGAATATATTATGTCTGAAAGCTTTCTTCACGTGTACTTACTGTAAGGGGAAGTGAAATTAGATTTATTATATAATTAATTAATTCATAACCCCTTAAACATATATATTATTTATTATAAAATTTTCTTGTTCATTTATGGTTATTTCTATGGGTGGTAATGTTTGATGTTTTTTCTTAAGATCATTGGTTTCATAGTTTAATAATTTGTTCTCTTGTGTATAATTATATAATCTATTGAATAATTTTTTTAATTAACTATAAGTGAATTTATATGGTATTAATTAAATTCCATAAATTTAAAAGGTCCCATAAATCAATTTTCTGATGTGAGGATGATTTATCAGATATAAAATTTATGAAAAATGATTAGTTTATTTTTGGTTTTTTACGACCGTCTTGAACCAATGGAGTTATATTAAATATTATGTTTATATAATAAATAAAAAAAGTTATTTTAGTTTTAAACCCAATATTATAATATTTTTTAACTATAAAAATTGTTATACGATCATACTTGAATGGAGTAAAATAAAATTAAAACACCGCATTCACAAACTGTATGTATATATATATATCAAACTGGAGTTACCATGATATTTTCAATAAGGTATATGAGGATATGATATGAAATGAAAATAATATAAAAGTTCAAGAAGGAGGATTTTACCTCCTGAATATTGTATCCCTAGGAAATGATTTAAGACCCTAGTATTGTAATTCTAGTAAGACCCAAACGATTTTATGTGGGTAATAATCTTGGTATGATTTGGGAATAATTAGGAAATGTTAATGATTATTTTATTTGAGGAAAGGGGCTGGCGATGGGTGGTATTAGTTTTTGGAGGGGAGGGGTGTTTATGATTATATTAGAAATTTGTTTATTATTTTGGCATAAGATTAGAAATATGGTTGATTATTGTGATTTTGTTTAAAAACTAGTTCATTTTATTTTTAAATAATGGTTACATTATTAATGACTCAAGGATTCATGTATATAGATTAAAATGTTAAATATCATATGTTAATGTATTTATGTATTCACAAAAAAATACAACTATTATTGAAATATAATAAAAATCACCCTAACCAATTATCCCATTTTGAATTTGAAAATTTACACCATTTTTTAAAAATATTTTTTCAAAATAATAAATTTATTTTCAAATTATAATCTTTATTTTTTAAAATATACTTATTTTTAATTCCTTGAAAAATGAATTAGGGTCTCAAATAAAATACATTAAAATTTTTAGAAAAAAATATAAATTATGAAAATTTTTTGGAAATTTTTTTTATATCATCATATTAATTAATAATCTTTAAATAAATGTTTATATTTTACAAAACAAAAGAACAAAAATTATAATTTTTTAAAATTTTAATTTACATTCTCTATTATATAAATATATTATATTTTCATTTTTGGGATTAAAATTTTTATTTATACCTTATTAGGTGTGTTTATTATTTTAATAACATGTTCACTATTTATAATGGTTATATTATTATTCCAATGGACATGTTAATATTAAAAAGTATATCATGGTTCATATAGGATTTATGTTGCGTGCAACATATGATAATAAAGAAATTATATTTATTTAAAAAAAAATACAATAAATTATTTCGGTGTTACAAAATCAAAGAAAATTATTATGACATTTAAATCCTTATAAGTAATTAATAAACAATTCAATATAAACATATATTTTCTATAATTTTAAATTAACAGAATATTTTATCAATTAATTTCGGAAGATTAAAAAATTATCTTTATTATTAACTACATTTATAGTGATCATATACAATCAGTTAATCAATCAATTCTAGATAAAATTAAAAATTAAGACAATGTTCGAAAATAAAAGATTAATATATTTATATTATAATAATTAATAAATGTTTTAATTTCTAAAAAATAAATTTTCATTAAAATAATATATTATTTGATAATAATTTTAAAAATCATACATAATATTTTGAATAACAGGATAATTTCGGAACACAATAATAGACATCCTAGTTGATTTTAATCTACAATAACTATAATAAAATGTTAATTAATTTTATAAAAATAGTCATTTTATCTATATCATCACTAAATTGCAACTATTTGTGAATGATTATTAATATGTAATTCAGTTTCCCACCATCAAATAGTATACCAATTTTTTTAAAGAATATAAATAAATATCAGTCATATTTTAACCACTCAACTCTTATCCTATCTAATTTGTATCCTCTCCCATAGCCTTTGGTTAACTCCTCCTTGTGAATTTTATTTTATTCCTCCATTTTAATTTATATGAAATTTTTAACTCTGTAGTTCATAAACTTGTTTTTGGAACCCATAAAATTTTTATCCTGTCTTGAAAATTGATGAATATCCACTTTTAGGGACTCTCAGCATTTAATATATTGAATTTTTCTTCAATAAAATGGAATAATTAATGATTTTTAAGGTAAATGTCATGTCTATTCTACAAGGTAATTGAGTAAGGATAAATTAATATTCATCTTATTTATTTTAGTTGAGTAAATGAATATTGATGAAATAAAATAAAAAAAGAGGAACTATGATGGTGATTTAAGAAATGCATGATAAAAAATAATTAATTTTTTTTAAAAAAATAACACCATATATAACATGGTTCAGACTTGTTTAGTTGTATATCCAAGGAAAAGACAACACCCAAACCATTTATTAATTTAAAAAAAATATTAATATTCATTATCACTAGTTATACATTTAGTGTGACCAATTTCGTGGTTAATAGTTATAAAATGCTTATATTAAAGTTGTATATAAATCACAAACACTCTGTTCTCTTGATTTTCAATTTAAATTATATTTCAAACAAATAAAATACTGATCAATGGAGATATAATGATTGAGGTTTGATGAACAAAGTGGTGGTATAGAAACCAATCATAGGTGGAGGATCATGTTCAAAATTTCTAAAAAAATCTTTTAATAGAATGATGGGCATAAATTGACACATTGTAGTAGCAAATGTGAAGGGTTTTGGAAGCCGGATATCATGACCACATTGAAAAAAAAGATATCCATGACCATTCAATCATAGATCATAAAAAACTGAAAATCATTCATGGATTCGATCAATAATAAAAAAATATCAATCATGAAGACCCCATAAAAACCCTATTCAAAATATTTATATTTTATAACATAGTATTGTTCTAAATATATATTATTCAGAAGTAAATAATATATAACTATACATTTTGAGTAAAAAATTATAAAAATTGTATAATAATGAAAATATAGTTTCATTTTAAAATTATATTAAGAATGATAATTAATTAATCACATCCAACTGTGGATGAAATAAAGGGAGATGTCCTTGCACTAAGTGTCATTGTATTCAATGAATAACTATGGAGTTTATAATTTGGGACGTTCCATATTCTTAGTCAAACTATTACATATGATGTCATTGGTTTGCATCTTTTCTTACACATTTCATTATATTCATTAAATTATGTAGTAAAATGAATTCTAATTTATATGTGTCTAAACCTAATAATAAAGAAACAATTCTTACAAAATTGAATGTCATGTAACGAATCTGAATAATAAGTAGTATTATAATTTCATAAAATTAATTCAAATTTATATCCATTTATACATTGAG
Source organism: Viscum album (assembly GCA_963277665.1). Taxonomy (NCBI): domain Eukaryota; kingdom Viridiplantae; phylum Streptophyta; class Magnoliopsida; order Santalales; family Viscaceae; genus Viscum; species Viscum album. The sequence goes on along the minus strand of OY728126.1, from coordinate 791,460,762 downwards.
CTTCTTTTATAGATTCATTTCGTGAAATTTACTCATCTTCATTACATTTGATAGAAATGAATATTTAATAATAAATTTCAATAATATAAACCCCCACAATTAGTAGAAATATATGTCATAATTAATTTTCTAGTTTCAATGTTATAGTAAAAATTCGTGTCTAAAAAACCCATAATATACTCCTAAATATTAGCATTTATATTGTAACAAAATAAAATTTATGGAGAAGATGATATATACCATATTATCCATTTTGTGACATTATAATGTGGAATTATAAATCATCTGTTATAGTTCATATAAAAGGATTTATAATTGTAAAAAATATATACATATATATTTTTCACATATATTCTATATATTATAGAGAAGTAGGAGAGTCAGAAGATTAAAAATAATAATGTTGAAAAAAATAGAGACTTACATGATTTTTGGAATAAATTTAATTTAATTTAATCTCTTTATGACATATCCATACTATGATAGACGTTGAAATATTTTTATTATATCACTGATATATTATAAACCTTGAATTTCATAAACAATCCAATATCACGTATTTCGAATAGTATATTTAACTAAAATATGTATTTGGTGATTATTATAATTTTACTACATATATGTAGTATGTCCCCATCAAATAACAATTTCTAGAGAGTGTATTCAAAAAAATTGAAAATTATCACATGAATCCAATATTATTTTATTAAATTAATTTTTAAACATTAATTAATCAATAATTAAAGAACATTTCTATATGAGTTATTTCAACCATAAAATAATATTTTTGATAATGAAATATTTTTTAATTTAGACTCATAAAAACCATTATGTAGTTTCATGGTTTTTTTTGAACCAGATTGTGATGCAAGAATGCAATTTTTTAATGAAAATTGTTGAATATAAAGAAAAATGGTTTGTTAAAAAAATAATGTAAATATGAATGGTCAAAAAATGTGAAAATATTTTAGATTAATCAATCCCTTCCGATTAAAGGATAATAATATCTAACAACCAACCCTTGGATATTATTTTTCTTACTGTTTTTTCCTTCTTCTCTGAAAATTTTTCATTATGAACCATGTAATATTACATAATATGAATTATGTACGAAAAACATGAATAATTTAACTTTTAGTTTTCTATATCAACATTCATTAAAATGATGAAATAATTGGAATTACTACCATTAAACCCCCTTTAATTCTATGATATTCTTCTTTTACTATGATACTAGATAATATGTTTTGAAAAATTATCCATATGTGTATGTATAAATCAGTTTTGATGTTTAATTATCATCCTAACATGATATGTTGTAAGAAAATAATAAATAGTATAATTAATAGGTTTATTTCATAATCCATTCTAAAAAACAGACATCGATTAACTCTTTAATTGAAGATAATGTAAAATATTATAAATTGAGAAACTAGTTCTAAAAACATGATCAACCTCAACATACATGGTGTTGGGTTCCTCAACAGTGACATCAATAAGAATACTCACATTTGAATTAAATGATTCACATAACCCATTATCAAGGCTAATGATAAATGCATGAATTCTAGTTTTTTCAGAAAAAATTTATACCCAATTATTATTTTAAGATAAAATATTTGAAACCACATGAAACCTCATTGCTCAATTTTGAATATTTTAATTTTTAAATATGCTATGAATATATAAATTCTTTAGAATGTAATGATATCTATTACTGAAGTGCTATTATAGGGAAATATATTTGATGATGTTATATGTGATATGATTAATGAGATATAATATTATAGTGGAACCCTCATCCCAAAATAATTTGTGAAATCTAAGTAATGTAATAACATTTTGAACTTATGTTAGAATACTTTGGTTTATATAGTATGATAGTATATATTTTTTATAGCGTGTGGATGATTTTGAGGTTTATAACAATTCCCCCAGTTGACCAGAGGTGGGTGAAAGTAGTTTCATATATTCGATAACACTATTGGTTATCATATATATTTTTTCTCCTACAGTTATTTTCAATATGGTAATTCAATATTGTTAAAATTTAAAATACATTATCTTTATTTATTAAAATATAGTACTAAACTATTATAGAAAATTCACTAATAAATGGGTAATTTTTCCCTCCAATAAAGGATGGAATCATTTTAGGAAATTATAAATTAGATATTACATACTTAAATATGTGGTATGAATTAAAGGTGGGTCAAAGAGTATTTTACCACTATGAATTTCCAAACATAAAGTCATAGTAAATGAGAAAATTAAATTTTTGAAACATATCTAGAATGTACATATTTATGAAACTACTTAATGAAATTTACTCTAATAACAATTTCCACATATTCCATAGAAAAAGTATATAACATTTATTTTATTATGTTCTTCCTAACTATAAAGAATGATTTTTACAATTTATAATATAAATCACAGTTTGTAATGAAAACATAATAAAAAATTAAAATTCCTTATAAATTATAACACAACATGATTCTTTACATAGTGTAATTAAATTATAATCTATAACATCAAGTGAAATATGGTTCCTATATAGCCTAGGGTCCCATTTTACTTTTATATAGTCACAACATAATTGGATTCCCATAATAAAATAATATATCATGTAAACATAGGAATAATCATTTCATTATTACTATGAATAAATTTATGTTTATTTTTCATGACCCTTAATTTTTTTACTATATATTTATATATGAAAATAATAGTATCATTCAATGACCCATTCCAAGAATATTTTGTATGATGAAAAAATCATGACCCCAATAGTATAATATTTTTAATCAATAAGTGTGTAATGGTAATTAATGTCACTATAATTAATATTAGGATTCAATTTTTGGAAATTTGGTCTAATATATATTCGTTCTCTATTGTGGTAGCATATTTTTGCTCTATATTTTTTTATATAATGAAAATTAAAATATTTATTTCACAGATTTCATGTGTTTATATTTTTACCTTTCTTATTTCATCTAGATTATAAGATATCCAGATATTAATAGTATCTTTATTCACCATAATTTTTTATTATGTATATTTGTAGAAAAGGGTAAAAATATATAGTTATATGTTTAGAAATTTTTTTTCTTAAATCAATATATGTACAAATATGGTGTAAAAACAACCTCGGGAGATTAGTAATATAATTTTACTTTCATAATCTGTTACATTGACATTAATATTATCCAAATGATGTAATATTTTATTGAACAGATAATAATTTTATAAAATTGATACTAAAAAAAATTAAATATGAAAAATATATTCCTTTTAAAAAAAATACAAAAAGAGAATTAGTCATTCATATTTATTCGATGAAAGGTCAAATATATAGATGGTAGGTTTCATAAGAAATAGTTTATAATATTTTATATTCTAATAATAGAATAACCTAACATGATTTTTTCATTAAATATCTGTTGACACATCAAAATAGGAATTGGTAGATTATACATAATAGAATGGACTAATAACATGTTTCTTTGGTTCATGATGTCCACCAAAAGTCCATTAAAGAAAATTTGAGTTCATATATTGAGAAAAAATAGGAAAGATTCATTATATTTATCAAATTTTTTTGATTTCATAGATAGAATATTCCATTAATATTCTCATGATGTAATTATACAAATATTTATGGAAGATGTTAAGTGTACACAACCATCTAAAAAAAAGTTAAACTAAATATTACTCCAGTCATTCAATGTAAGGAAAATAATGATCAAGGAATTAAATTATCAAAAGGTGGAAGGATCTATCTGATTAAATAAATTGTTAATAACATTGAAATAAATTAAATCCCTATAAAATTACACCATAAATAAATTTTTTTAGATATATCTAGTCTAACAACCAATCAAATAAAATCAAACAAGTATATTAAATAAATGATAAATAAAGTGAATTTTATATGAGTTATAATGAATAAAATAACAAGACAATAGATATGAATCACTAGACTATCTAAATCATGGTATAAGGTATAAAATATCATACAAACATTTATACCTTACCATTTAATTTTTTAGGATATTGGGTGGTTATAATCATATTTGTAACGCCCCGACCCTAGTTACCTAGTGTCTGTGCATTATTACATAACATTTTCATTATCACAAAAGATCATGTCTCAAAAGACTGATTAATTTTTGTTGCCTTCGAAGTACTATATCCATTCATATGGTTTTCATTACATCATAGAATGGAATACAACAACAACACTATTTCCGTGGAAAAAACTGAGATCCTATAGACTATCCCTACATGTCAGTCATGATATACTTCTTCGCATCCTGGAAAAAATAAATCATAGAAAGGTGTGAGCTCAAATTCTCAGAAAGAATAACAATATAGTAGAATCTTTAATAAATAAGCACAAACATTTAAGGAAATGTATAAAACTAAAACAACAACCCTTTCAACTTAAACTTTATCATCATATGGAAAATATAAATCAAAATAATGCCATTTAATTACTCACATGGATATTATACTAGTCGAATAATCACATGAAATATCAATAGCCACATTCATAATGATGGAATGCATAGTGCTAGACATTCATAACCACTTAGTCAAGGCATTGTGCCAAGACTACAAATATGTTTTTGTCCAGACCTTGTTCTAAGACACTAGTTTGTCTCATGAGACCTACCGATGCATCGAGGAGCTATAACGGGCTCCAATCGTCACTTACTTAGTCCTATGAATTCCTCATATGAAAAGGTTTAAACATAACATAAACATTATTACTAAAACTGACATAAGAAATATAAGGAATTTATCCATAAACCATGACTGGTATGAAATAACACATCCACATTCAAACATATCAGAAAAACTTCAATTCAATATGGATTTTCTGTATCATAATAAATCAAGTTCAAACAAACATAAAATCTATCATAGGATGTTGACATAGATGAAATAAAAACTTTATTAGATAAATATCTCTTTCTATTTTCGAAATAATTTAAAATCCATGTAATTATAGAAGAAAAAATTTATATTTTAAAACACTGTTACAATATTTTAAGGGATGCTTCGACGGTGTTATAATAGCGGAAAATAGCCTCACCCACCGTATAAATTAAAAAAACATTCTTTCCATAATTTTGTCAAAATGGTCATAAAGTACCTTGTTTGGTAAAATATGAAAAGATTCATTTATAAACATATTATAAAAGTCAAAAAAGGTGTAAATGACTTTAACCCATAGTCTATTAAATATTAATAATGTTTTGAAATACATTTTTATGAAACATGGATATGGATGATAAAGAGGTCTCAGTAGATAATTACATATAAACAACATCGAATAATGAGGAGATTATGAAATTAACCCTTACCTTGTACTTTTCCTTAATCGAGTGAAGTTTATCCACCTGTATAATGGTGAAATAATTTTTATTAAATTATACAATAACATTTACATTAATATGATATAATATATGATCTTTAACATTGCTTTGTTAATAATACCTTCGTATTATCGCTGTTTCCGGTGTTATCTAATTCGTTTACCATTATATGATTTGACACATAAGTAATGTTTGTTATGGATAGGATGTATCTTATTCGTATTCATAATTATATTAATTCGTTAAACATTATTTTTAATCATATAATGAAAATTATTCTTGAATGGATACGATGGGGAATGAATCTCATCGCATTCCTGGAGACGGTAATATGTACGTACGCACGAGAGACTATATCATTATATAGATATTAAAATAATATATAATTGGACAATATATCATATATACAGAATCATTATCATGTTATATATATTATTTTATTCAATTAAACATCATTATTATACCCATCCAAATAATAATGTATTGAATAACAATTACAACACAACGTGGAGACGGTAAGCCGTACATATGCACGGATGGTGACATGTCATTCAAAGGATAAATAGAATAATGAATATGGATATACCATATTTTTAATAACATCACATTATATAGAATATACTGGAGTTATTATTTTAGAATGGAAACAACAATGAAATAGGAAGTGGAAGACGAAATGAACTTGAAAGAGGTGATGAAATATTTACATCTTATTCGGGATTTACCATTTGATTTGATCAGAAGGTATCCACAATTTGGATTTATGACTAAATTAAATCCTATAGAATTAAGGGTGGATAGTAGAGAGAGTATTTGTTCAGGGTTTGGCCATACCAATTGGCTTTGATGGTGTGAATTAGAGATAAGGTGGAGTGCCCTTTTATAAGATGAGTGAGGGGCACCTTAGGAAAAGACAAAAATATTATTTTATAATGAAATAATTTTCGGTTTCTAATGGATCAAAAATAAATTATTTAAATGATAAGGTAGGTATGGGTCCAAAAAAACAAAGAAAATATGTTTTAGATAGGTTTGGGTCACTTTATTAACCTTACCATTTAGATTTAACTCTTTGTTAAATAGTTTGACATTTACCATGTCTCTTTGTATTTTTATATTATATGATTAATAAACATACTATATTCATCCAACAGAACCCCAAGTGGTTAATTAATGATTCAACTATAATTATATAAGTCTTTTTTCCTATCCTTAGATTTTTAGAAATAGAATATCAATTAATAATATAATATTTATTTTAAAAACTCTTTTATGTCAATTTTGACACCATTTGGTATTTTGTTTATTCTAAATTTATAACATCATTATTACATCGAAAAAAATTCATCTAACCAACCGTAATATGTCATATTAACCTATAAATTAGTGTAATACATATAAAGTCTCAAATTACTTTTATTTGGATATTTATAATATCAATTATTTTAATATTTTATTAATTAGTTAATTACTGCATCGTCATTGTGTCATAAATAAATTAAATTATTTAAAGTCTAAAAATTAAAAATAAACACAAATTATCAATGAATTATTTTTATCTTTATAATGAATATTTATAGTCGAATTTATCTTATGTTAATCCTTATATTAAAAATGTTTTTGTTATTAACCTTTTAATTTAACACTTTTAACTCTTCTATGAATTAAATAATAATAAATGTCCAAATCTAATACAAGTGGACCTAAATGATAATATTTTATTCCTAAGGTTGTTTTTGGTCTAATTACACTTATCCCATAGAATTAGGACATGTGTTAGGGTAATAATAATATCATTTTTACCCTCAATTACCCTATTTTCTATTACCCGTGGTAAATAAAAGTAAAAACTTACTATTCACCAAAAAATTATTCACGTCCCATTGAACGAAATCTTGCTTACTAATATCAATTGTGCCCTTCAGATTTTCAAAATTCAATTCATAGAAGCGGTAAAATTACGTTTTATTCAAATTTTCATATGAACTTTGGAGGTGGGTAAAAGACGGTAAAATTTTCAATAATATATATATATATATATATATATAATTATTATAAACTGACTCCATTGAATTAAATTGAAATTATACAAGTATTATATATATATATTGACTTAAATTAAATTTAATTAAAATAAATAATTATGAAAATGAAAATTTAGTTTTAAACTATAACTCAGTGTTTTTCACTATTCATCAAAAATTGAATGTTTTCAGAAAAATACCAAAATTCCCACTAAACTAATTTTGATATTCTAAATCCAAAAATGAAGTCCATTTTAAAAATAAAATTTATAAAATTTCAAAAAGTTGGTATTACTATCCATCATGTCTAGTTTTATTGGTTATGGTGTGTTAGAACTCAATATTGCGTAAAACACACGATATTGTATTATTCAAATAGAAGTATATCATGGAATCTTGTGGTGTTACATTCTACCCTCATTCCAATAATTTCATCCTCAAAATTTCTATAGTATTACTTGGTAAAAAGAATCTGGTGGTTCTTCATCATAAATTCCTCAGGTTCCCATGTTGCCTCTTCTATCTTATGGATTCTCCATAGAACTATTACCAGACGTGTCGTTCGGTTCCTCACCACTTGTTCTCTTGTATCAAGAACCTAGATAAGCTCATTGAAATAATACAAATCAGGTTCTAGTTCTAATTCATCATTTGTGAGTACATGCATTAGGTCAGGCATGTATTTTCTCAATAGTGATAAGTGGATTACATTGTGTTCTTCGGAAAGACATGGTTGCATTACAAAACGGTAAGCTACAACCCCAATTCGTTCTAGAATTTCGAAAGTTCCGATGTACCAGGGACTCAATTTTCCCTTATTACCGAAATGTATAACACTCTTCCATGTTGATACCTTCATGAAAACATTATCTCCAACCTGAAATTCCAAATCCTTCATTCGGTTATAAGCATAGCTCTTCTGCCTACTTTTAGCTGCATCGATGCAGTTTTGGATTACCTTCACCTTCTCCAACGTTTCCTCTACATGTGATGGGGCTACGAGTTTTCCTTCTCTAACATCATCACAATAGGTTGGTGTGTGAAATCTCTATCCATATAACCCTTCATATGGTTCCATCTGAATAATTGAATGGAATCTATTGTTATAGGAAAATTCTACCAGAGGAAAATATTGATCCCACATACCATGAAATTATAGTGAGCATGATCTCAACATGTCTTCTAATGTTTGAATAGTATGTTCTGATTCTCCATCAGTTGGGGGGGGGGGTAGGCAGTGCTCAAATGATGTTCAGTATCCATGGATTTCTGAAGAATTTTCCAGAATCATGATGAAAAACAGGGATCATGATCAGAAACAATAGATAGTGGTACTCCATCAAAATTTACACCTTCATTAATATATAGTCTTGCTAAACGTTCAAGTGGTAAATATTATCTTATAGAAATAAAATGTGTTGACATGGTATGGAGATCAAAAAAGACCCATATTTCATCATTCCTTCTAGGAGTCTTTGGTAGTCCCATGACAAAGACCATCATAATATTATCCCATTTCCACTCAGGTGTGGGAAGAGGATGCATGACTCCTCCATGCTATTTCCTTCCAGCATTCACTTATTATCAAACCATACAACTTGACACAAAATCCGAAATCTTACTCTTTATGTTGTCCCAAAAAAATGTTCCTTCAAATCTCTATACATCGTGCTACTACCAAAGTGTATAGAGAAATTGGAACGATGAGCATAATCAAACAATTCGATTTTTAGATCAGGTATATCGGGAACACAAATTCTCTTCCCAGATTTCAAAATTCCATCTTCATACACAAAGTCACTCAACATCCCATCATTCAAAGCTTTAATCTTCTTTTGAAACTCCTCATCATCAGTCTGAGAACTCTTTATCCTTTCTAGTAAATATGGTTTGGAAACAATTTGAAAAATTATTGAAGTATCACCTTCCATAGTGATTCCCAGGCCAATATATACTAGATCCATGTATATAGGATCCTTTTCAACTCTCATCTTTTTCAAAACTCCATGATCCTTTCTACTCAAGTCATCTTCCACCTTATTTTCCTTCCCTTGGTGGTAGTGTATATTGAAATCATAATCCGTGAGTCATTCATGTATTCTTCTTTGCCTCATGTTGAGTTTATTCTGTGAGAAGATATACTTCTAACTCTTGTGATCGGAATATAACTCACATTTCTCACCACAGAGATTGTGTCTTTAAATCTTCAATGCAATGATTACACCTTCTAAATCAAGATCATGAGTAGGATAGTTTTTCTCATGGATCATTATCTACTGTGATTCATAGTCAATAACCCCATCATTTTGCATTAGAACACAACCAATTCATTTCTTTTAAGCATCACTATAAATAACAAACCCATCATTCCACGATGGTAGAGCCATGATAAGAGCATACAATAATATAATTTTCAATTCATCAAAACATTCTTCACACTCTTTTTTCTAAACAAATTTAACCCCTTTTCGTGTGAGCTTTATTAATGGGTTATCCAACTGGGAAAAATTCTAGACAAAACATCGATAATAACCTGCTAAACAAATAAAACTGCGTACCTCATTTATACTCGTCAGTGCTGGCCAATCTTGGATTGCTCTTTTCGTAGAAGGATCAATAGAGATTCCATCGTTAGAGACAATATTTTGAGGAAAAGATATCTCCTGATGCCATAATTTACACATGCTAAACATCCCATATAATTCATGTCTTCTAAGAGTCTTTAGAATAATGCGCAAGTGATTTTCATGATCTTCGTTGATTTTGGAGAATACCAAGATATCATCAATAAGTACCACTACAACATCATCAAGATATTCCATGAAAACTCTATTCATTAGATCCACGAAGACAATGGGTGCATTGGTCAATCCAAAAGGAATTATTGAAAACTCGTAATGTAAAGACCTGGAAATTCTGTGGAAATTTTTATCTTATATTAATGGTACTTTTATGAGTCCGTGTAGGCTGATGGGGAACGATTTCGGGGCCCGAAGTGGCTGGAATTATCCGTCCATGTATTGTTAAGATTTAATTAACGTGTGTAAGTAGTTTTCCTGAAAAAGTTTAATAACTCATAAATGGTAACATGGATCAGACATATGAGGGCACTGTTATGCTCAGGATGGTAGGTTTACCTATGCGTGACTTATGTTTAGTCACCATGGGCCTCCAGTGAGAAAACCTGGAAATGGCATAAACATAAATAAAATAAATAAATAATTTTATTGTATTTTTCAAATGCTTATAAATCACAAAACGCAACTCAGATTAAAAATCTCAGACCACCGTTGAACTCGTGAGGGTAGGATTTCTTTAAGTAGATACTAACTTAGGTCGACTAGGGCAACCATAGAATGTTTGTTTTTGGCTGAAAATGAAATAATTAAGTTACAATTATTTTATTGTAAAATTCATAACTTCTAAATGGTAACTTGTATTGAAAATTTGAGAGTACAGCTGGATTCATGGCGCATGATTCACCTAGGCAGAGCCTAACCTTGACCATAGTGGGTCGAGGGTGACTGATAATAATTTTCCAAACTGTTTTTCGGGTACGTTTAGTAAGCATGTGAGTGGAGTATTATAGATTTTTAACCGGTGCTCGGAATTTAAATCTGAGGGAACTGTTGAACTCATATCATCAGTGATTGCATAGTGAGACCATCTCCGCTGTTGCATTCTAACATGAATGGAAGTAAGTTTATGGGTTTTTTCAATAAAATTAAATAAAAAAAAGGTGTGCATATTTTTATTTGTTAGTGGTTAAAACCTCCAAGTGGATGTTAGAGGTGGGACCCATCCGCACATAACCTCCCTTGGGAGGATATTATTTGGTGGGGCCCAACAGATGTTTAACATATCTTGTAATCAAAGAGGTGGGTCCCACACAGCTTTAACCCCTTGAAATCCACATAAATGGGGGAAACCTTGAACTTCCCCATAATGGGGCCAATTCACCGAAAAATTATTTATTGGCTTCAATTAATTAATTTTTTAAATATTTTGAATTCTTTCCAACCATTAAGATGAAAATTAATCTATTATTTTCAGTAGGCATACTCTTTTGTGGAGCTAGAGAGAGGGCTTGGAGAAACCTTGGAGAACGTCAACCTTCCAACGAAGAACCTCATAAGAACGAAGAACTTATCCATTGATCATCGACTGAGTCAAAATAGGAGGAGATGGCAGTGAAGAACACTGATGATTCTTCTTCATCCATCTCATACCCCAAATTCTTCTCGACATCAATAGGATGACGACCGAATTAGCGCGACTCTATCGATGATCACCAAACTATAGGTAGGGGTTTGAGATGAAATTATTTCCATTCATCGTCGTAAAAATTATGGTATGAGAATTACTGATTATTTTCACCATAATGAGGAGGGATCGAACTGTAGGAACACGGCCAACCACCCCCCTTTTGTTAGATCACGTGTGTTGGTGAAGGTGGCGGTGCAACGGCGCTGCCAGAAGGAAGAACTGAGACAGAGAAACACGAATGACAACGTGCTGGATGTGGAACAAGACGAAGGTGAAAGGCCCGTCGGGCCGCCAGAGAGGCATGGCACCATCGCATTGCATAGGAATCCAAGTCATGGCATGGTCGGCCATGGCGGTGCCGTAGGGGTGTGGTGCTGTCGCACCGTGCCAGAGAGGAACCGCGGCCTGGAGGGCCACAACGGATGGAAGAGGCACAACGTCGTCGCGCCGTGCGGAGGGCAGAAAAACTGTGGTGCCGTCACGCCGCGGTGGAGGTGTAGTGGCGGCCAGTCGGGCTGGCTGGCGTGGAGCCTGAGCGGCTGGCGGCTCGACCAGCCGGGAGGAGTGGGACCCCATCCGGTCCCGCGTGTACTGGATCGGCGCCGCCTGGCGCCGGTAGGAGCACCACCAGAATGGCTATGTCGTTCAAGAGCCAGGGGCACGCATTACACCCTGGTCGCAGCTTAAGTGGACCCCTGCTAGGCCACCAGGCCAACCGGGCCTCCGAGCCAACCTGGACCGCTAGACTGCCCCCTCAGGTCGGGCCGCCTTCGGGCCGGGCCACCAACTCGGGTCGGGCCGACCATTCGGGTCGTGCCGCCCACTCGGGTCGGGACACCCTCTCGGACCGGGTTAGACCCGTGGACCGGGTCAGAACCCGGTTCAGACTGGGTCAGGCCAGGTGGGTCCAACTGGGTCGGACCGGATCCGGAACCGCAATATACCGATTACACCATTTTCCCATCTCTTGTGATATAGGTGTCCGTTAGAAGATTCATCAGTGGCGCTGATCTTCTTGGAATGAAGTCGTCCCTTTGAGAATACCCCATGGTAGTTCGAGGTTGTAATGGCTCGGACCTCTCCGGTCCATTACTATGTGACAATGTGGTGTAGGAGGTGTTCTGGGAGGTCATGGTGACTTATCCCCAACATTTTTCCATATTTCCAGTTCAGTGAATAGTGTTTCTAGTTTTAGGAACAGTATCGGTAGGTGAACAGTGTTTCTATCAGTGAGGTTCAGTGAACAATGTTTCTATCAGTGAGGTTCTATCAGTGAACTTCTATTGGTAGACTTGAACAATGTTTCTATTGGTGAGGTTCTATTGGTTACCTTCCATCGGTAGACTTGGACATTATTTCTATCTGTGAGGTTCTATTGGTGACCTTCTATCGGTAGACTTGAACAGTGTTTCTATCAGTGAGGTTCTATTAGTGACCTTCAATCAGTAGACTTGAACAATGTTTCTATCAGTGAGCTTCTATCGGTGACCTTCTATCGGTAGACATGTACAATGTTTCTAGATCGGAAGACATGTACAGTGTTTCCAGATCGGTAGACTTGCCATTTCCAAATTTCGAGTATATGAATAATGTTTCCAGCTTCCTACAGTTTTTCCCATTATGACATTTCCTTTGACATAAAATACATTTTAAGCCTTATTTTAAGGGATATTAAGGCCGATTCAAAGGACAAAAATATTATATTAATTATTCCTATGGCCGGGATGTTTTTTTTACTTGGTCAAACTGCATGGGTTAATGCGATCAGTTTTTAATTGAGAATTAAGCGGATCTTAAACTATCGCCACATTAAATCATAAATAAAATGAGATATCATTATCCCTTGTTCCTCCTCTTTGTTCTTAGTTATGAGATTCTAGAACCTTTCAAACCTTTTAACAAGAGTTTCACAATCAATCTTTACTCCTAGGATTTGATCTTATCTGTTTTGGATACAACCGACCTATGTCAGTCAATCTTCCATATATGGTATGTAATATCGATGTTCCTATGGGTATCATCATCTCCTATTTATCCCTTTCATATTATACCATGTAATCTCCATGATTCTAATGGGTTTTTCATGGGGTTTGGTGGTTGCTGTCATACCGTGGCCTCCTCTGGTGGATGCAGTTGTCGCGAGAGGAGGATTGTGACCCGTTGTGTGGATAAATAACGTCAACAATTGTTGAGGTAGGGGATTTGTGTCTTCTCTTTTCTTTTATGTGAAACTGTATCATTAGCATGTTTTATCCCTTTAGATCACAATAAAATAGACCTATTTAAATATTTGAAACTAATAAAGCAATTGTTATCGCTCCAATGTTACTGCCTCATGTTTCGCTAGATTGTCTGATATCTATTCTTGCTTTGCTTAGCTGTTTGTTCTTGATAAAAATTGATAAAGAATGTATAGCTAAAATTAATTGTTAATTTATTGGCTAAAGATAAATAGGTATGAAAATGAATCTGGTTGTTTCCATTTTCGTAGTTGTTTTAAATATGATGTTAATCAAATTGTCATAGTAAGCATGTTAAATATTTTGGGATAGCATAATGATTAGGTTTCCTGGAATTGGAACCTACAAATTGAATCTGTTAATTCAAGAGGGATTAATGAACTGGTTGGTTTATAAAAGTTAACGCCTGGTTGGGTTCTTAGTTACCCTCTTGTTCATAAGGGTGAGTGCCTTGTGCTTTAGATCCATGAGTGCACATTTTTTATGACAGATGGATGCCTTGTTAAAGGGCCAAGATCCCATTTTGATGTGATTTTTGATTTCTCTTCTATTGTGCTGTGATGTGAGCCTAGATGGCTGTTTTGATATGTGGATGCAGGGAGGCCTTGTGGTTGTGGAAGCAGATGACGCATAGAGTGGTGAGATGCATCAGTTTATGAATGTGGGTGTCAGGGAGGACAACATGGATGATGGAATGGGATGGATGTGGTTGTTGGATGTTTGGTGGGTTGATTGGTTGTTTATCTTCTTTCCTTTTCCTCAATGATCAAGGCAGGTGGTTTTGCTAACCCTTCATTCGAAGGAGGCGAAGACACGTGGGGATTCCATGTGATTTCCGTGTTTAGCCTCTTGAGGGAGAATGGGTCTACGCTCTTTCTATAGGTAGCAAAGAATCGACCAGTAGTATATCTACTCACCGTGTTGAGCCCCCTTCTATTTAGTAGCATAAGATTCTTTTTCTAGAATTCCTAGGAAAATGTGAAAGTAATTCTATAATAAATTTTTGAATAAATGATGTTAACCCATGGGGTTGGAGATACTGGAACATAATGATGAGGCTGTAACTTTTAAAAGGAGTAGTTGTTTTTGAATATGATGCCAATTCAGTTTATTGAGGTTTTGTACAGGATTAATTAACGTTTGAAGAATTAATTAACATACAATGGAATTGATAAAATGGGAATGATGTAATCTAATAAATCCCTTAAATGTTTGTATGATTATAGGATACCTAGTCTTAGAAGTGACAGCCTGGAATCTGAGAGACATTAGCTACAGTTGTGTCTAAGGATAGGTTATGCCCATTGTGGGGTAGTGAGTATTATATATTCTGTATTTTGTGTTTCTATACTCTACACCACCCTGTCGGTATGGGAAACTAACACCCTAGGTTTTATGATCCCTAGGGGCTGTTTTCCCCAACATTCTTGACGGGAGGTTGAATGGACGACTACCCCCTTTAGCCCCACTCTCTTCTATTGGTAGATACTAGTGCCTTTGGCACAGTGGTTAATTTTCCCCATATATGTGTGTAGAGGACTGTAATGTCTTGTGGTTATTTCACACACAAATATTCTAGATATAGTATCTTATAGACTACTATAGGTGTAACATGTATAGGATGTGATGGTTTGAGGATCCTTAGTCAGCGTATGGGCTTTGATGGCTGGAGGTATAATACCCAACGTATGATACACATTATACGAGCTGTGGTGGATCCTGGAGACTACCTTCTTACTATTGGTTGTGTGGATGGTGTGCTGATTAGCCCAGGTGTCTACGGGAAAGCTTTTGTGGTGCATGTGGGGCAGATTGTGGAGCTTAGCCCATGTTTATACGGGCAAGCCTTTGGAGAGAGATGCACAAAACATATGTAGTTGGGGAAAAGCGGCAAACCAGTGGGGAAGGAGTAGCGGGGTACCCTTGATATTCTTTACTATATGCTATATTATTGTATTCATTACTTGGTGAGTGTATCCATGGTGAGGTTGGGAACTTAGTATACATGTTTAGGTGATGAGTTATTTTCACTTGTTGTTCACTGTGCTTTATCATCCTTTCTTTAATTTTTCATGAGTAGCGTTGGGGAGGATCCTACTAATTATTCTATTATTCTCACCCTACGTATACATAAACTGTTTTTCATGTCACATGGAGCAGGTTGGAGAACAAGCTGGTTACTACAAGCTTGTGGTTGTAGGAGCTGTTCGAGACTGTGGTACTTGCTATTTTTCCTTTCTTTTGGGTATATGTAGTTTTCCCCTTTCATTTTTAGTACATTTTCATGGAATTTCATATATTTTCTTGGGATTCTTCTATATTTCAGTTCTGAGTTGGACTTGGTTGGTGTCTCTCTTATCTCTCTCTTCTGCATGTGTTCTCTTAGAGGCTAATTCCTCCCATTTGTGTGCTTATTATACCATCGATGATAGTCTCTAACCCGGGGCCTATTGGAGGCGGGAAACGGGGGTCATTATCTCCGATCTAACATTTCTGGCCCAGGAGGCGTACACTTGTGGGGAGGGGGTCATGACAGAGTGGAATCAGAGAGAGGTTTTGGGATAGGATGGAAATGGGAGTTAGACATCGGTGAGGTTGAATGGGTTGGTAGTGAAACAACGTCATTCGTGTTTAGAAAGTGGGGTAAAAACTAGAGACCAGTAGAGACATAGGTGTTTAGGGCCACCTATGATATATTTCATGGACCTTTAAGTTTATAATGGCTACTAAACAAGGTGATACTGGTTGTAGGGTAGATCCCTAAGAAAGGATCATCCATCATTCTTCTTTGTGCTTGTGTTTGAATGGGTAGACTGTGGTATAGGTTAACAAAAAATGAATAAAAGAAAAAAAAATTAATTAATTAATGTTTAGTTTTCCATATTCCAGGATTAGGAGCCCTAAAGGTTTGTTACTTTATAGGTATGGCTCCAGGATGACGTCCTCATCAGGTTTGCACAGAAAATGTCCAACAGGATGTTCCAGCAGAACGTCGCAGGGTAGAGGATGACAATGACGACACATGGAAGAAGACACATCGAGAGTTTCAGCACCAGAGTCTACAGAAGTACGGGGGATCGGTTATAGATGCAGTCACGGAAGACTGGTTGGAGGAGGTCGAGATCAGATTTAGTTTGATTCGTCCTCGTAAGGAGAATGATGTGTCCTTGGTGGTGAAGAAGCTATGTGGAGCAGCGAGGCAGTGGTGGCCATTGTTCCTCGAGGATCGTGAGGAGTTGGAAATCTCATGGGAGGAGTTTTGAGACATGTTTAGAGTTGAGTTCCATTCTTCTACTGCGAAGGCGTCCAGTTGTTAAAATATGAATACCCTTCGACAGGGGAGCTCCAGTGTTCAAGAGTTTAGAATCCATTTAAGGAACCTTTTACGATATTCTTCAGACCTGTTACCAGATGAGGAGGCTAGGGAGGGTCATTTTGAGGAGGCATTTCATCCAGAGATCCAATGTCAGGTCACCCCATTTATGCCGAAGACATATCTTGAGGTGTTGGCGAGGGCAGAGGATGTCGAGAGGACTTTTTCCAGGATTGGATCATCACGTGAGGGTAATTGACATGATTCCTCACGAAGAAGTGATGTGGCCTAGGGTTCTCGGTTTTCAGGAGAAAAGAGTTTCCGTTCAGCTGGGGGTAGTTCCCAGCCATTCACATCATGTTTCTCTGGAGGCAGCAACTGTCATGCCTATGTCAAGGGATTAGGGGATTGTTTTTCTTATGGTGGTCGTGGCCATCAGCAGTGGGAGTGAAATACCTTTCAGAGCGGTCATTGTACACTAGGCACTATGTTCTAGGTTTCTTCGTTGAGGCAGTTTCCACTGAGACAGCATCATCCTTTTGCACCAGCTTTAGATCTCCAGAGGGGATATATGGAATGCAGATGATAGCCCCATGATGCTCCTCATCCTCAGAGAGAAGAGCTCGGCCGTGGTGGTGGTTGTCATCAATGTCAGAGAGGCCATGGAGGAGGTCGGGGTCAGCTTCACTCTCTAGCGTTTCTAGCACCATGCGAGCCAAACGTCGTTCAAGTTACCCTTTGCTTGTTTTCTACCTTGGTGTATGCCTTGTTTGAATCAGTAGCGACACACTACTTCATATCACCAACCCTTTTCCATGCTTTGGTATTTGAGGTAGAGAGGCTTCCAGGGCCCTTAGTGTTGACTACGCCAGTCGGAGGTCGAGATAACTTGTTTGAAGTATGTAGAGATTGTGAGCTAGTGTTGGGGAAACACCACTCTTGGGGAGATTTCCTATGTTTACTAATACAACCATATGATGTCATCCTCGACATGGATTTGTTGTATTCTTTTTAGGATATCATGGATTTCTTCGTGAAGATGGTCATCTTCATTGGGGAAGATGGATAACAAGTGGTTTTTGTTGGTTAGCGAGATCCTCGGATGGGTCATAGGCGCATTCCATCACTATCGTCCATGATGGCTGAGTTGATGATGAGTTCTTCAGAGGTTAAGCAGTTGGCGTTTCCTAGGGGTGTAGAAGAGTACCATGATGTATTTCCCGAAGAGGTTGTAGCATTACCCCCTCGAAGAGAGATCAAGTTTGGGATCGAGTTACAGCCAAGAGTATCTCCTATCTCTAATTCTCCATATAAGATGGCCCCTTTTGAGTTATGAGAGCTACTTATTCAGCATGATGGACTCTTGCAGTGCAGTTTTTTCTGGCCAAGTGTATCACCATGGGGTGCATCAATCTTGTTCGTGAAGAAGGCCAATGGCAGTTTGCGGTTGTGTGTCGATTATTATCGCTTAAATAAAGTGACAATAAAGGACCGATATCCCCATCTACGGATTGATGATTTGTTCGATCAACTTATGGGTGACATTTTGTTCTCAAAGATCGAACTGGGATTAGGATATCATCAAATGCATGTGAAGGATGATGATATTCCAAAGAGTGCTTTCCGTTGTCGTCAACAGCATTATGAGTTCGTTGTAATGTCGTTCAGCATGGCGAATTCTCCAGCTGTTTTCATGGGTTTGATGAATGTTGTGTTCTATGAATTACTTTACAGGTCTTTGGTGGTTTTCATCGATGAAATC
Source organism: Viscum album (assembly GCA_963277665.1). Classification (NCBI taxonomy): domain Eukaryota; kingdom Viridiplantae; phylum Streptophyta; class Magnoliopsida; order Santalales; family Viscaceae; genus Viscum; species Viscum album. Next base: position 791,441,770 of record OY728126.1, on the reverse strand, counting down.
CTTGTGTACTCCACATCAGAAGAGGATGATGCAGAGCATCTACGATCTGTTTTGGGAGTTCTTCGCCTGCATCAGTTTTTCGGGAAGTTGTCAAAGTGTGAGTTTTGGGCTTGAGAACATTTTTTCTTGGCACCTGTTGTGTCCCAATAGGGAGTATTTGTGGATCCGTTGAAGATATAAGCAGTGGTGTCTTGGGAAGCACCCAAGACCGTGTCAGAGGTGCGAAGATTCCTTGGTCTCGCAGGCTATTACAGGAGGTTTGTATCCAATTTCTCCTGAGTTGCGACTCATCTGACAACATTGACCGGGAAGGATCAAGCATTCATATGGACTGATTAGTGTTAGGAATCATTCCATTATCTAAAAGAGAAGTTGGTATGTGCTCTAGTACTTTTTCTTCCAGCGGAGGGAGTCCAGTTTGATGTTTTCTGTGATGCTTCACATCTAGGGCTAGGCCGTGTTCTCATGGAGCAGAGGTCAGTTGTTTCTTATGGGTCTCAGTAGTTGCATCCCTATGAACTCAACTATGCCACCCATTATCTTGAGTTGACAGCCATGGTGTTTGCTTTGATGTTGTGGAGACATTACCTCATTGGTGAATGCTTTGTGGTTTTCACTGATCAAAAGGGTTTGATGTATGTTTTCTCCCAGCGTGACTTGAACATGTGGCATCGTCATTGGATGGAGTTCTTATAGGAATACAACTTTGAAATATTTTATAGTCATGGAAAATGGAATGAGGTAGTTGATGCACTGAGCCAAAAGTCACGTAGTGATGCTGTGCGTGAATCTGGTTATTCTTGGAGAGTGATAGAAGAGCTATCAGCTTTGCATCGTGATATGGGAGAAGTTGGGGGTAGAGGTTGTCTTTTCCAGATGACGGTGTAGTCATCTCTAATGAAGAAGGTGGAAGAGTCTCAGTTGGGTGATCTAGTGGTGGACGTTTGGAGAGACCGAGTTGTTTGTGGTGAGGCCCCTGATGGTTGGTCGGAGGATGAACAACACCGAGTCTTGTATCATGTCAGGATTTTTTTTACCTTTGATATGTGTGATATGGTTCTCAAATATTTCCACAGATCTCCTTTAGCAGTATATCATGGTGTGAAAAAGATGTAATGATCCTTGAGGAGTCAGTTTTGGTGGCCTGGGATGAAGCGTGCGGTTTCAGAGTTTGTGTCTTGATGTTTAGTCTGCCAGAAGGTGATGTCCGAACACCATTTTCCTGGTGGTCTTCTCCAGCCATTAGAGATTCCTCAGTGGAAGTGAGAGGACATATCAATGGACTTTGTTATAGTTTTACCTCAATCTCTGGGAGTAAATGATTCTATTTGGGTGGTAGTGGATCGTTTAACAAAATTGGCCCACTTAATAGCGGTCAAGGAGTCGATCTCAGTAGAAGTTTTGTTGGTGCAGTATCTAGAGGAGGTAGTGAGACTTCATGGAGTCCCTAGGAAGATCATTTTTGATCAAGATACTCATTTTCCCTCCAAGGTGTGGAGGTGTCTCCATCATGATTTTGGTTCTCAACTTTGCCTTATCACTGCTTTTCATCCTCAAACGGATGGTCAGACAGAGCAAACCATCCGGACTCTTGAAAAAATGTTGTGCTCTTGTGTTCTTAACTTTGGAGGATCATGGATGAGGCGCTTACCTTTGGTGGAGTTCGCTTAAAATAATATTATTCACTCCACCATTGGTATTGTGACATTTGAAGCCTTGTATGGTTTGACTTCCCGTTATCTGTTTTTCTAGACTGGGGTTGGAGAGTAACAATTCTCGGACCAGAACTAGTGAAGAATACAACATAGATGGTTCATGTGATTCGTGAGAGGATGATGACAGTGCAAGATCATTAAAAATAATATGACGATCAAAGAAGGAGACCCTTAGAGTGTAATGTTGGGGATCATGTGTTTCTAAATGCGACTCCCCTTCATGGGAAGAAAAGGATTGGTCATGGAAGTAAGCTTTCTCCCCAGTTTTTTTTCCCTTTCGAGGTGTTATCTCATGTTGGAGCCATGGCGTATCGAGTAGAACATCCCCCGCAGATGAGTCGGTTACATGATATTTTCCAGGTATCGCAACTCCGTCGTTATCTCCATGGCGACTCCCAAATCATTTATTAGGGAGAGATTGATGTTGACGATGATGAAACCATTGAGGAGAGAACTGTGGAGATCAAAAACCACAAGGAGAAGGTGTTGCGTGGGAGTTCTATCCCTTTAGTTTGTGTATTGTCGCGACACGGTGGCATGGAGGAGAGTACATGGGAGATTGAGTCACAGATACGTGATCAGTACCCAGAGTTGTTTAATGTTTAAATCTTTTCATGTAATGATGTTTCCTTCATGGTTAGACCATTAATTTTTTATTTATGAACTTCTTTTGTTCCATTTTGTAGCTTTCTCTCTTTTTAGAGGTATCTCGATGGGTGGTTGTTCGGACCCCGTTTCTTTTTTTATCATTAGGTTGGTTTTGAATTCTTGAGGATGAGAATATTTTGAGAGGTATCTGATATAATGTCCAGGACCTCTCAGGTCCATTACATTGTGAAAATGTGTTATTGGAGGTGTTCTGGGAGGTCAAGGTGATTTATCCCCAACACTTTTCCAAATTTCCAGTTTTTTGAACAATATTTCTAGTTTTATGAACAGTATCGGTAGGTGAACAATGTTTCTATCGGTGAGGTTCAGTGAACAGTGTTTCTATCGGCGAGGTTCTATCATTGACCTTCTATCGGTAGACTTGAACAGTGTTTCTATCGGGGAGGTTCAATGAACAGTGTTTCTATCAGTGAGGTTCTATCGTTGAACTTCTATCGGTAGACTTGAACAATGATTCAATCAGTGAAGTTATATTGGTGACCTTCTATCAATAGACTTGAACAATGTTTCTATTGGTGTGGTTCTACAGGTGACCTTCTATCGGTAGACTTGAAAAGTGTTTCAATAGGTGAGGTTCTATCGGCGACCTTCAATTTGTAGACTAGACCAATGTTTCTATCTGTTAGCTTCTATCGGTAACCTTCTATCAGTAGACTTGTACAGTGTTTCCAGATCGGTAGACTTGTATAGTGTTTCCAGAACGGTAAACTTTCCTTTTCAAATTTTGAGTATATGAACAGTGTTTCTAGCTTCCTACAGTTATGCCCCTTTTGATGTTTCCATTAACGTAAAATAGATTTGAAGCCTTATTTTAATGGATCTCTAGGACGATTCAAAATCCATAAATCTTATATTAATTATTCTTAAGGCTTGGATGTTTATTTCTTGTTCAAACCGAGTGGGTTAATGCGATCTGTTTTTAATGGAGAATTAAGCGGATCTTAATCTGTCGCCTCATTAAATCTTCAAAAAAAGAACAAGATATCATTATCCCGAGTTCACCCTCTTTGTTCTCTATTATGAGAGGATAAAAACCTTCAAACCTTCTTACAAGAGTTTCACAATCAGACATTACTCCTAGGATTGGTTCTGCTCTATTTTGGATGCCACCGACATGTGTCAGTAAATCTTCCATATATCGTTTGTTTTATCGATGTTCCTATGGGGATCATAATCTCATATTTCTCCCTTCCATATTATACCATTTAATCTCCACGAATCTAATTGGTTTTTCTTGGGGTTTGGTCGGTGCTGTCATATCGTGGCATCCTCCGGTGGATGCAGTTGTCACGAGAGGAGGATTGTGACCCATTGTGTGGATAAAGGACATCAAGAATTGTCGATGTAGGGGATTTGTGGTTTCTATTTTATTTTATGTGTGTCTGTATCTTTATCATGTTTTATCCCTTTGGATCAAAATGAAATTGACCTAATTAAATATTTGAACCAGATAATTAAATTTTTTTCGCTCGTATGTTACTGCCTCATGTTTTGCTAGACAGTGTGATATCTTTGCTTTCTTTAATTAGCTAATTGTTCTTGATGTAAATTGATAAAGAATGTAAATCCAAAATTAATTGATAATTAATTGGCTAAAGATAAAGAGTCTTGTAAATAAATCTGGTTGTTTCCGTTGATGTAGTTCAAAATTTGATGTTAATCAGATTGGAAAAGTAAGCATGTTAAATATTTTCTGATAGCTTAATGATTAGGTTTCACAGAATTACAACCTACAGATTGAATTTGTTAATTCACGAGGGATTAATAACTTGTTAGTTTGTAAATGATAACGCCTGGTAGGGTACTTAGTTACCCTCTTGTTCGTAAGGCCGAGTGCCTAGTACTTTAGAGCCAAGAGTGCTCATATTGTATGAAGGGTGGATGCCTTGTTAAAGGGCCAAGAGCCCATTTGATGTGATGTTTGGCTTCCTGCTGCTTGGGATATGATGTGAGCCTGGATGACTGTTGGGATATGTGGAGGTAGGGAGGCCTTGTGGTTGTGGCCGCAGATGACACCTAGAGTGGCGAGATGAATCAGTTTATGCATGTGGGTGTCAGGGAGAACACCATGGATTATGGAATGGTATGGATGTGATTGTTGGATATTTGGTGGTGTGATTTGTTGTCTATATTCTTTAATTTTCCCCACTGCTCAAGGAAGATGGTTTTCCTTACCCTTCTTCCAAAAGTGGCGAAGTCACGCGGGGTATGCCACGTGATTTTTGTGTTTATCTTCTCATGGGAGAATGGGTCTACACTCTTGCTATAGGCGGAAAAGACTTGATGAGTTGTATATATACTCTCCGTGTTGATCCCCCTATTGTTTAGATTCATAGGTTGCTTTTTCTAGAATGCCAGGGAATATGGGAAAGTAATTATATAATGAATTTTTGAATAAATGATGTTAACCCATGGGGTTGGATATGATGGAACATATTGATGAGGCTATATCTTTTAAAAGGAGTTGTTGTTTTTGAATATGATTCCAATTCAGTTTATTGAGGTTGGGTTCATGGTTAATTAGTTTTTGAAGAATTAATTAACATTCAGTGGAATTGATTAAATGAAAATGATGTAATCTAATAAATCCCTTAAATAGTTGTGTGATTATAGGATACCTAGTCATAAAAGTGGAATCCCATATTCTGAGAGATGTTAGCTGTTGTTGTGTCTGAGACTAGGTTATATCCATAGTGTGGTTGTGAGTATTATATATACTGTACATTTTGTGTTTCTATACACTACTCCAACCTGTCGATATGGGCAACTAACACCCCGAGGATTGTGAGCCCTGGGGGTGTTTTTCCCCAACATTTTGATGGGAGGTTGAATGAATGACAACCCTCTTTAGCCCCGCTCACTTCTCTTGGTAGATACTAGTTCCCTTGGCACAACAGATAGTTTTCCCCATATATGTGTGTAGAGGGCTATAATGGCTTTTGGTAATTTCACACTCATATATTCTGGATATAGTATCCTATGGACTACTGTAAGTGTAACGTGTTTAGGCTGTGATGGCTTGAGGATCCTTACTCGGCATATGGGCTGTGATGGCTTGAGGTATAATACCAGACATATGATACATGTTATACGAGATATGGGGGATCCTGGAAACAACCTGGTTACTTTTGGTTGTGAGTATGGTGTGGTGCTTAGCCCAGGTGTCTGTGGGCGAGCCTTTGTGGTGTAGGTGGTGTAGATTTTAGAGCTTAGGGCAAGTTTATACTGGCAAGCCTTTGGAGAGAGATCCACAGGACATATGTCTGTGGGGAAAAGTGGAAAACTAGTGGGGACATAGTAGCGGGGAACACTTGATATTATTTACTATATGCTATATTCATGTTTGCGTTACTTGGTGAGAGTATCCACGGTGAGGTTGGGAACTTAGTATACCTGTTTAGGAGACAAGTTAGTTTCACATGTTGTTCACTGTGATTTAGCATCCTTTCATTACATTTGCACGAGTGGCTTTGGGGAGGATCATATTGACTATACTATTATACTCACCCTAAATATATATAAACTATTTTTAAGGTCACTTGGAGCAGGTTGGAGATCAAGCTGGTTACTACTAGCTTGTGGTTGCTAGAGCTGTTCAAGATTGTGGTCACTGTTGTTTTCCCTTTCTTTTAGGTAATTGTAGTTTTACCCTTTCAGTTTTAGTAATCTTGCTTGGAATTTCATATATTTACTTGGGTTACTTTTATATTTCAGTTCTGAGTTGGATTTTGTTGGTGTCTATATTATCTTTCTCTTCTGTATGTGTTCTCTTAGATGGTAATTCCTTCTATTTGTGTGTTTATTATACCATCGGTGCTAGTCGCCAACCCGAGGACTACTGGAGGCGGGACTCGGGGGTCATTATCTCTTTTCTCACATGGTTGGCCTAGGAGGGGTACAGTTTGTGGGATGGGGGATGTGACAGAGGTATAATTGAGATATGGTCATATTGGTTCGTACATGAATTCAACTGGGCCCCTGGGACTAAAAGCCTAACAACTCACAGACCGGGCGTCCGATTAATGCGCCGTCATTTTCCTTGAGAACCCTATGATGTGGCTGACCTTTTAGATACTTATTCGTGTTACTTCACGACTGTTGTAGTATTTCCCAGTAGCTCATGGAGCGGATATTTTATGTGACTAGCAGATAGAGTGCAGAGACCAAGTAGCTAATAGACCAGACGCCTGCTTGACTGATTCAACTAGCCCAATAGGGAGTGCCTTGAACTTGGCGGCATACCCATGGAGGAGGAGCGTCTGGTAGTTGGAGGCACACCCACGGTACTCGACAGGAGAAATAACTCTGTAGGATTTTAGGGGGAGTGCCTGGTAGTTGGAGGCAGACCCGCCACAGAGGAATGCCTGGTAGTTGGCAGCAGACCTGCGGTACTCGACCAGAGGAGTACCTCAACTATCCAAGTGTAGTGAGAGGAGCCTTAGTTTCGTGATAGGCCCATTTTTCTCGATAGATGAGGAGTTATCTAACAGCCATGGTTTCAATTATGAAAATCCTATTTTGAGCTGAGTTAATATATTTTGTGTGTTCTTCATGATTGGTATGGGTTACTAGATAACTTAGGTATATGTATGGGAATATACAAAAGTAATGGTTATATGTTGTTTCTTACTTGTGGTTTATGCATGTTGTAATTGTGAGACCTTGAGGGTCTCGGGGTCCCTTCTGAGTATCTTTATACTCACCCCTGCACGGGCTATGCATGTACCTCGTTGTGTTGGATGCAGACGACAGACAACGCTGACAGAGGCAGAGTGTACGAGGACATGATGGTACCCGAAGGTGGACCTCACGACGAGTTGGTACCCGGATGTGACAGAAGGATGTGGACCACTGAGGTGGTTATCTATACCAACCCTTTAGGTAGGATCCGAGGTGGACGATCTAGGAGCTGCTAGACACCTTCAAACTGTTTTTCTTTTTAGTTATACATGTTTGTCCTTTCCTTTTACTTTACTGTTGGGCATGTATTTCCAGCCCCAATTTCATTCCAGTCCATCTTTTTTATATAGTTGTACTTAGTGTTTTACTTCCACTTGAATACCCTATTTTGTGTTTTTATAATTTTTAAATTCAACGCCTTCCTAGCTTAAGGATTTATGCCTTTAGTGCTAGTCATCATCCCATATCCTATGGATGGCGGTCTTGGGGTTGTCACGACACGGACCCCGAGGACGGGTCGTGACACGTAATGCCTGTACCTGGATCGAAATGCTGTTCTCGGAATGTCTTCATTCTTCACACACAAGTGATGATATCCAGATCAGAGTTCAATCTTTGAAATGAATTGATCTCCATGAACTTGGTCGAATAAATCATTAATGCGAATTAGGGGATACTTTTTCTTTATTGTTATTGCAATGATATCCTTGTAGTCAATGGACAACCTCATAGATCCATCATTTTTCATAAAAAATAGGGAATGGGATCCCCATGGAGAAACAGTACTATGAATAAATCCCTTATATCTCAATTTCTCTAGTTTTTTCTTTAGTTCCACTAATTCCACAATGGATATTCAATAAAGGGTCTTCATTATGGGCCATGACCCATGAATTAAATCAAATGAAATCTCAATTTCTCATCATGGAGGATGTTTGGGGAAATATTCTAGAAACAAATCAATATACTCATTAACAATAAGTACATCCTCTATTTGAACATTCTTTTCCTCACCCACAATTATTTCTTTCTCTTCCTCTCTAATAATTGAATTTAGTTGAGCTACTGTGGTGGATCTAGATAAGTTTTCAGTGGTGAAGTTTATTCTCTAATGATAAGTCACTCTTTACCATCATATTAAAAAATAGTAACCTCCTTCTTGTTATAGTAAATTTTGGAATCACGGTCCAAAAACCAATCCATACCGAGGATTATATCAAATTCAATAATGGGTATGATGAGTATATCAGCAGATAATGAAAATTTATATGTTCTAATGGGGGATTATTCAAAAAACTTTGTTTCAATGACACTTCCCTTAAGAATTTTAACTGACAACTCCCTTGTTAAATAAAATTGGAAATATCTAATTTTATTATCAAACTGGGAAGATTTGAAACAATGAGATGATACAGAATCAATTACTGTATTGGATAAACTTGAGGAAACCATTGCATTACATGAAACTACGTCTTTTGGGGCTTCAACCTCAGCAGTACTGATAGCATAAGATTGGCCTTGATCCTTTGGCCTCTTCCGATGTATGTTCCCCTGACGCTTAGGAAATTAATTTCCATAATGCTCCCTTTCTCTATAATTGTAGCATTCAACTTCAACAACTTCTTTCTTCCCCTTGCAATCATGATCTTGGTGGCCTTTTTCACCACACTCGTAACAAACACCCATTCCATTCAAAAAATTACTGGGGTGTTTCTTTCCAAATTTACATCTGGTTGGATATTAAAACGTTTTCCTTCTACCCCTTATTTTCATTTCTAGAGTGTCCAACAGTTCTCTTCATCTCTTGTTTTCCTCTAAAGTTGTAAGTCTTAGAGAATTAATTTTCTGTCATGATATCACGGGAGAAAATATCTTCGTATGACGAGATGTATTGTGAGACTAATGATCGATGTAGAAATGGTTTTAAAAATAGAAGAAATGATCAATCACAATTCTTGGGTTACATATATAATCTGCAGGATGCCTTGCTAACCTTGTAATGTTAGCTTCATGCATTACGACATTCTTATCCTCCTTTTTCCTCAAACTCAGAAATTACATTTCCATATCTTCTCTATGGTCATAAGGAAAGTATTTTTCTAAGAAATTTTCATTAAACTCCATCCATTACATATTTTATACTTTATCATATTACATCATTTTTTTAATCAATGATCACCACTGATTACCATATCTTGTGTGGCGGTAAATTTCCATGACAACTTTTTCCCTTTCTCTACTCCCCATGTAGTGGAATATTTTCCCTAAGGAATTTATCAATTTCTTAGCTATTAGTGGATTTTTACCCCAATTTAATGTTAGTGGTTGTTTCCTCATGAAGAGATCAATCATTGATCCTCCACTCTACGGATTAGGGTGTTATATATGGGTAAGGTTATTATTCATAACCTGAGTGAGTTGTCTCAGTATTGTGATTAGTTGATTAGAATCAGTTACATCACTAGCTCCACTGTAATTATATTGAGTAGGAGGACAATCCCTATATGGAGTGTGTGCATTGATATAGTTTACATTCCTTCTATTAGGCACCATTTCTAGGCAATGGCATAATCTATAATTGTTTATGAATCGAAATACATCATTCCAAACATGTAAAACACTTAACATAAATTGAACAGTTAATGGATATAATCTATAATCATTAAAAATGATTCCTTTGAGGATGAATATACTGTAAAACCCTTCTTAAGGGGTTTTTAATGAAAATTAGAATTATCCTAAGCGTGTCCCTTGAGATTGTTGTAACCAAGAGTGCTGCAACGCCTTTTGTCTTGCAACAGTTCCCATTCAAGTCTAGCTCAAAGTGGTTTTTTCGGGTTTTACCCTATGTTACGTCTATTCCAGAGTAGAATCTACCTGCTCATATCCTGAAAGGGATGTGTTGATTGGAAAACTCACAAAATCACTACAATAAAAAAATTATAGAAAGATCTTCTATAATAATCCTCAAAGTCTATCTTAGGGCTATGTGCTATAATCAGAGTTTATCTAAATCTAGTTTCTTATATTTGTATTATCCTTCCTCTGATACCTATTATAACATCCGGACACTAGTTACCTAGAGTCAGTGCATTATTACATAACATTTTCATGATAAAAAAAGGTCAAGCCTCGAATGACCGATTGGTTTAGTAGCCTTGGATGTACTAGATACATTCATAAGGATTTCATTAAATCATTGAATGGAAAATAGAAACAACATTGATTCCATAGACAATACAGCGATCCCATAGACTATCCCTATACGTCAGTCATAATATACTTTTTCTCATCCTTGAAAAAAAATCATAGAAATGGGTGAGCTCAATTTCTCAATAAGGATAACAATATTTCAGAAACATTTATTAATAAGCATAAACATTTAAGGAAATGATTAAAACTAAAACAAAATCCTTTTCAACATAAATATCATCATAATATGGAAAATAGAAAACATAATAATTGCCATTTACTTACTCACGTGGATATTATACTATTCGAATAATCACAAGCAATATCAATAGCCAAATTCATAATGATGGAATGCATAATGCCAGACTTTCATAACAACAGTGTCAAACCCTTGTGCGAAGACTACAAATAATATTTTTTCATCGAATTGTGCCAAGACACTATTATATCTATGAGACCTACCGATGCATTGAGGAGCTATATCGGGCTCCACCCATCTCTTACAAAGTCCAATGCATTCCCCATGTGAAATGGTTTATACATAACATTAACGGTCGTTTAAAAACTATCATAATAAATGTCAATACTTTATCCACAAACTATGAATGATATGAAATAACACATCCAAAATCAAACATATCAAATAACTTTCAATACAATATGTAAGATTTGTATCATTATAAATCAACTTCAAACATACTAAAATTCCATCAAAGGATGCTCACATAGATGAAAGAAAAACATTTTTAGAGAAATATATCTTTCTATTTTGAAATCATTAAAAATTAAAGTAATTATAGAATAAAACATTTATATTTGAAAATATTCTCATATCCTTGAAATAGAATCTTCGATGATGTTATAATGGTGGGAAATTTCCACACTCACCGTACAAGTTAAAAAAAATTCATACCATAATTTTGTCGAAATGGTCAAAAAGTACCTTGTTTGGAAAATGACAGAAAGATTCCTTTATAAAAATTATTTAAATTTAAAACAAGAGTATTAATGACTCAAACCCATAGTCTATATAATAGTAATTATTTTTTGAATTAAATTTTTAAGAAACATGGATGTTGATGATAAAGAGGTCCCAGTAAATAATTACATATAAATAACCTCAAATAATGGAGAGATTGTGAAACTAACCCTTACCTTGAACATTTCAATGGTTGCGGGTACGATAACCTACTGTATAATGGTGAAATAATTTTTATTTAATTATACATGAATCATATACATTACTATGATATCATATATGATCTTTTAACATTTCTTTGTTAATAATATCTTAGTAATAATGTCGTTTGAGGTTTTAACTAATTTTTTTCCTTTATGTGCTTTGTTATGTAAGTAATGATTTTTATGGATACGATGTATATTATTCATATACATAATGATATTATGTCTTTAATGATTATTTTTAACCATATAATAAAAATTATTATTTAATGGATATGAGAGGGAATGAAACTCATCGAGTTCGTGGAGACAGTAATCGGTACGTACACTTGAGCAATAATATCATTATTCTGATATTAAAATAATATATAATTGAATGGAATATCATATATACCGAATCATTATCATGTTATATTTATTATTTACATCAATTAAACCTCATTATTATTCCCATACAAATAATAATGTATTGAATAATAATTACACCACGACCTGGAGACGGTAAGTCGTACATACACACGTATGGTGACATGTCATTCAAAGGATGGATATAATAATGAATATTATTGTAACATATTTATAATAACATCACGATATATAAAAGATACTGGGGTTATTATTTTAGAACAGAAATAATAAATAAAGAGGAAGTGGAAGATGAAAGGAACTTGAAGGAGGTGATGAAATATGTACCTCTTCTTCAGGTTCTTCTTTTTTAATTTGATCAAAAGGGAACCATTGGTTGGATTTATGAATAATGTAAGGCCTATATTATGATGGTAGGATAGTTTAGAGGGTATTTGGGGAGAGTTTGACCGAGCCATCTGGAATTGAAGGTGTAAATTAGAGAGAAGGGGTACTGTCCATTTATAAGAGGGGCGAGAGGCACCTTAGGAAAATCAAAAAAATGTTATTTTATAATAAAATCAATTTCAGTTTATAATGGCTCAAAAAATAATTATATAAATGCTAAGGTGGGTATGGGTCTAAAACCACTCAACCAATAGGTTTTATATAGGTTTGGGTCACTATATTAACCTTATCTATTAGATTTAACTCTTCGTTAAATAGTTTGACATTTACGATGTCTCTTTGTATTTTAATATTACATGGTAAATAAACATACTATATACATCCAAGATAAACCCAAGTGGTTCATTAATTATACACGTATCATTATTTGTGTCTTTTTTCCTATCCTTAGATTTTTAGGAATAGAATATCAATTAATAATGTAATATTTTTAAAAAAAACTGTTTTATGTCAATTGTGACACTATTCAGTATTATGTTATTTCATAATTTATAACAGAATTATTACTTCGAAAAAATTCATCTAACCAACCCTAATATGTCATATTAACCTATAAAAATATTGGAATTCATAAAAAGTCTCAAATTACATTTATTTGGATATTTATAATATCAATTATTTTAATATTTCATTAATTAGGTAATTACTTCAACATCATTGTGTCATAAATATATTTAAACATTTAATTTCTAAAAATTATAATCAAAATACCATTATTTAGGAAATTTTGTAATCTTTATAATGAATATTTATATTCTAATTTATCTTATGTTTAACCCTACATTAAAAATTATTTATTTATTAAACTTTGAATTTAACACTTTTAACTCTACTTTAAATTAAATAATAATAAATGTCATAATTTAATCCAAGTGGACCTAAAGGATCATATTTTATTCCTAAGGTTGTTTTTTGTAGAACTACAGACATCCAATATAATTAAGACATGTGTTAGTGTAATAAAAATATCATTTTTACCCTCAATTACCATATTTACTTTTAACCGTGGTAAATATAATTAAAAAATTTCTATTCACCAAAAAAAATTCATCTCATTGAACCACATATTAATTACTGATATCAACTGTGTCTCTCGAATTTTAGAAATTCAATTCATAGAAGTGGTAAAATTATGTTTTATTCAAATTTGAAAATTCTTCTATGAGGTGGGTAAAAGACGTTAAAATGATAAATAAAATTTTTATATATCTAAAATTATTATAAAATGACTCCAATGATTTATATTGAACATATATAGGTATTATAAATATATTTGTACCTAAAATAAATTTTAATAAATTAAATAATTATTTAAATGAGAAATCAGTTTTAAACTATAACTCAGTGTTTTTCACTACTCATCTAAAATTGAATGTTTTCAGAAAAATAACAAAAATTCACCCCATGCTAATTTCAATATTCAGAATCCAAAAATTAAGTCAATATTGAAAGATAAAATTTATAAAATTTCAAAAAGTGGGTATTAGTATTCATAACGGCTAGTTTGATTGGTTGTGGTGTGTTAGAACTTGATGTTGTGTACACCACACGCTACCATATTATTCAAAGAGAAGCGTACCATGGATGATTGGGGTGTTACAATGTATTCTATTATTTTTAATTATTTTTATTTTATAAAAAGGTAAATGTATATATATTGTCACAAGTTTTGTGTTACAAGAATCTACAAAGGCCATCTTCTAAATTACTTTTTACATCAACTATGATTTAGTGATAATGAAGTTGTCATGAACAATGCACAAAATCACTAATTTCAACTATGAAATGTTGGAGATCTCATTATCAATTATTCTCTCAATTGTATATAGAATAAAAAAATATATTGGATTTAGAGGCGTTAGGAAACCAATTATAAATAATGTAATTATCGAGGAATGATGAATAATATAGTGATATAAAAAATAAACAGTAGAATATTTCTATAGTTAACTCATAAAAAGCTACTTTTCATTGAATTTAATTGGTGATGTGTAATGTGACACCAACATATGAGATATAACATGGAATTATTAGTTTTGATACTCAACCAAATTCACCAAATGAGAACATAGACCTTTTTATCTTATATTATCAATGAAAAAAATCAAGATGAAGGTAGAACAAATAAGATGAGGGATGAATCATTAAGTCCAAATGAATGGACTAATCCCATCATATAATGTTAATAAAACATATCAATGCATTAATATTTATAACTAATAAAAAAATAAAAAAATTGAACTAAACATTGATGTAAAAATTTCAAATGAAATATTACAATGAAAATATAGTAATATTTTCAAATATGAATAAGAGTGATAAATATTAAATGATATACTGAAAATTTATAGTTCCTCTCATAGAGTATATATTAAATTTTATCATTGTGTTGATCAAATATTATACCATTTATCATTTTCCCTATACCATTTCTAATCAGCCTCCACACCATTAATTCATTTACAACCAATGTAGAAATTATAATCACCCATGTAAAGAACATGTTTAGTTTTTAAAACTATATAATAACAGAATATCTAGATGCTACTGGTTATTGATAATGGGGGTGGGATACATAAAAATGAATACCTCCTCAAAATATTTTAATAAGGATTATGTTTTTTAATTTTAATCATAATAAAGTTAAATTTTTGTGAAAAATTGTAAACCATGTGAAATATTTTGTAATCGTAATATTCAATAAATAATATGAATAATGTTGTAGAATGGAAAAAAAATTAATATAATATACATTATAAAATATTGGTCCAAGATTAATAATAATATGAACACCACTAAGTCATATTATTATGAACTTAATTCTATTAATATATACAAGATAAAAAAGAAGAGACACATGCAGGGAAATAATGCAAGGATAACCCCTACAATCCCACACACCATAATGAAATAGAAAATATATGAAAAAACAACAAATAAAAGAGAAATGGAATAATATCACTATTACAAAACTAGACCAACCTCATGATCCTTGAAGTGATCCTTCAATGAGTGGTGTTGACAGTGTAACCATTTCCTTCTAGGATTGAAATAATTGTGCCTCTCTATTAAAATATGCATGGTGAAATGGGTGTGTTATCTTTATGAAAGATTCTCCCCCTTGTCACAACAATTTGTATGTAGTATGAATTATATAAATATATATTTATATACATATTGATGAATGAAAATATCAATATTTATGAAATTTGTAGTTTTCATGATCCATACTCTACTATATCCCCATATGGCTCAGCGAACAAATGTGGATGATCCCTGAAGCCCACATCTAATTTCCTGTGGGGTCTCAACTAGAATAATATGTTTATAATTCATATAAGTGGGTGGAATTACCCTCAATATAAATTAAATTAATTGTATATGAATATATAAATTAATTAATTGTATATCATAAACATTTATACAAATCAACTTCATGAATGCAATATTATAAACAAAGGAAAACAATTAGAATAATAAAATAGCATAGGAATGAACTAAAAATCCAACATATCATAACAAACCACTAAAATATTTTAACTCTGAGAATAATCACCTAACTTATTCTTTGAATTTGAATAAAAGTACATATATTCTATTCCTGAGAATATAAGTATACATAATAACATACTCCTCAAAACCTCTCCCACAAATGTTACTGTTTCTAACTAATGTCCCTTTTATATGAAATTAAATATGAATCATTACCAAAATAGGAAAACTATATCTCATCCACACTAAGGACTTGTCACCATATATAACATCAATTTGATGAAACTCTATATCAAAAGAATATATATATGAAATTCATCATAGTCCAACATCCCGATAGGTTTGTTAGTCTATTTCCCCAATATCATGTTACTTATACTATAATTATATCTATAATATATATTTAGCATTTTTCATAAATATGACACCATTTCTTCAACCACCCAAACACATATCATATTCACATATAAAAACAACATGTAAGTTTTAATGACAGCCCAACCCATGTATAATGCATTTTACCTCAAACCATCATAGCATATTCTTTGACAATATTGGTAACCCCACTCACTATATATAGAATGCATGTATGTTGTATAAACCAATGCCGCTAAAGATCATACAAACCTGTGTGGTAAAACGGGGTTATAAAAAAGATCATGTAGACAGATATGGTAATTAAGATTCCATCATATCCAAATAAAATAAAAATCATCCAATTATAGGACATAGTGTTGGGAATATAATGTATTTATGAATCCATTCCACCACCTACCAGATGTTAGGGAATATTACTATAACAACAAATCATTAGGATTCTATTTCCCACCCAACTTAAGAGGTGATGAAAATGATATAAGAGAATATAATGAATAGTGAATCCCATAACTAAACTATGTGAAATGACCTAACTTTTAAACAGAAATTTATCTATTTTTTCCCTTATATACCCAATGACAATACACTAGTCATGGGAACTAAATATCAAATAATCACACACGTAACATAAGTACCTGTCATTAATTATTTAATATTTTTAAATAGAAATGATCAACCATTAATTATTATATTATAGGATTATAGTCTATTTATTTAAATTTATTAAATTTCAATATGATCATAATTCATATTATTATTTCTAGTTATCCATTATATTATTATAATGTACTAATATTTACATGTTATAGTTATTTTTTAACATAGAAACCATCGTTTCCAAAAACATCAATCATTCCATGAGTTCATTTATAATTAAATTTCTATTTCATAATTTTTTTACAATATGTCTTGATTTGAAATACAACCATGCTGATTCACCTACTATGAATATAAAAATTATATTAGATAGTCGAAAATCACAACATGTAACACTTGTAAAACCATCATCTAGATAAATATACATCAAGAAAGTCCCAATATCATCAAATCTGAGTAATCCATCATAAACCCTAACATAACCATCCAATAATAGTACAACTCAACTAAAAAAATGATTTATCAATCCTAACAAAATAGACACCTCAATGTTAGAAAAAAAATATTTGTTCTTAAATTGATCTTACCCTAACCGACACATAATATCAAAACCATAAATTTTTCATAATAACAAACAACAAGAGTTCATTAAAATAATAAGGAATATATATATAAGATATCATATTTTACAAGTATTCTAGCCTCAAGGTAAATTAATTCTATAACAAGAATGCACAAAAGATTATATCAAAACTACAATGGAATCCCACAGGCCCCATTCATTTAATTACATGAAACAACCCTTCTCATTTCCTACATCATTTATCGTGTTCATTATTATTTTTATGCTATATTATGACTCATTTTTTAGTAGTTCACCATAGTGAATACACAGAAAACACGATCAATTGACATTTCCATGCCTGGAAATTTCATGGAATGATAATAACCAACATTGAAAAAATCAATCATCAAACAGAACGTATTTAATAGTTTTACATTGTTTAACCAATTTTAGGAATATCAACCATATAAAAGAAAAATAATAATCACAATAAATGGTTACCAAACTATCTAAAAAATATTATGAAGCACCTTTAACATTGAAAACCATCATGTGATCACAACACCATTGAAATTCATTATATTGGAAATTTATTTTAATTTTTTATGATAGTTTTATAAAAATACGTGGAATATAATTCATGTTATTCCCACACATACATAGAAACTCTGATGATTTAATTAATATCCTACATCCCACATTCATTTATGATCATTTTTCTATACCAACATGTATAATACATAATCTCAAGGGTTTGATATCCTGATAGAAACTTAGTAAATATATAAAAAACAATAGAAAGAACTTATTTATCCAAAAACAAATTAAAAATATACTCCCACATCCAACACTATCTATGGATGAAGATAAAAATGAAACATATAGGGGAGAATAAGAGATGAAATCACGTTTATTGAACAAATTCTTGATCTCATGAATCACATGCATAATGGTCATCCAAGGGGGATCAATTGTGTCTCAAAACCAAACTCAAATAATAGGTAGTATGAAGAAAATGATGGGATATAAAATAAAACAAGGTTTTTAGATAAATTATACATTACATGGAAATGAAGGATCTTGGTGGAATTGTCTATCAAGATATCATATTTACCTAAAATTCCCTAATAGTGGTTTGTTAGGTCATAATAACTCGATGATTATTTGATGTACAATGAAGACCTATATTTCATTCTATAAATTCCCCAATGAATTAACATAAAAATCCCAGTCATTTAGTAAAAAATGAACCAATTTAAGATGGATAATTTTTTAACTTATCCTATATAAGAAGATATTAATTTAAATTGACAAAAGTGAGTCTGGCCTCAATGTATTCACACCGAGAGCCATTCACCAATGTTTATGATGCTCTATGTTAAGGAAATGTTAAATATATCATTATAGGATTCATGTCTTGACATGATCCATCATGAATTTATAATAATCCCAAAAAATGAGCACCATTATTGTGAACTACCTCACAACACAAAACATATGGATCATATTATGATAAAAACCATTGATACTTACAGTAATCTATATCTATTAACATGACGCGAATTGTGTTTCTATAAATTACCTTCTAGTTGAATTTAAATATCATGGCACCTTCTGTATCACACATTGTATCCTAGAAACCATTTATTTCACAAAGAACACAAATCACTAGATTTAGAAATATCAAGCCATTATATTTGATACATTTCAAAAAATTCTAATCCAGGAGAATTTAATACAAAAACACAGAAGGAAAATAAATGAAAAAAAACCACAAAACAGTATACCATTATTTTATTTTTCTATTACAAGAAATCTACCAAATCATTATAGAAAAATCATAAATCCATACAAAATCGAAATTAATCTTAAAAACTATGTAAATTTAGATTTTATTTTTCAAAGAAGATAAAACATAAAAAACACAACATATTTATGTTATTTATGTAACAATAAAAACCATGCCAATAAAATCAACACAATGTAATTCCATAGGACATGAAGAAATAAAATATCACACCTATTTAACTCATTATCATGAAAATAAAAAATCTCATCAGGTCATTCTATGAAGTATGGATTATCATTAAATTGTATACTTATAAAATAAATGTAATAGGAGACCTAACAAAGATAAAAATTACTATGTTACTTTTTAATGAAATCATTATTCAATCTCATCTATTGGGTTAGTTTTGATAGATGCACAATTTCTCCAATATATGCTAACACCATGAAATGATCCACAAATAAGAGAAATCATACTCCCTCCATGAAACAATAACTACCCATGATAAGGGGATATCATCAACAATACGAGATCTATAAAATAAAAATAAATATGTGTCCTTGACATACAGTTTTTAATTCCTATGGTTATGAAACATTTTAATGTATTATGAAAATTTTATTCTATCGTGGATCAGGTTCTTTCATATCCTGAGGATTAAAGTCCTATGAACAACCAATCATTATTCTATAAATCAATATTATGTCTATTATTTTTTGGGGTATGGTTATAAAATTTTATACTCATGTTATCATATATTTAAGCTCATGTAATAATTATATATCTCACATTGTTGCCTTTATATAACATCTGAGCTCACACTTTCTTATGTTTCCATTTAATAGCTTATGAAAAATATTTCAATATTATGCCACTAAAGTGGAATTTATTTATCAGAGACATTGAATATCATTTATTAATATAGAATATTTTTTTATATGTCTTCAAAAGCACATAACTATTATGGATCTCAAGAGTGTGTTTTCATAATGTAATGAATATTCATCTAGACAAATATAATATCCATGTATGAGAATTGTGGATCCCTTAATTTGTTTTAATGGAAAGGATTAGTTAAAATTTTAAAATAAGGATAATAAATTTTTTATTTTGACCTCAAGAGATGTTTATAAGGATATGTATATGGATGAAAATAGGAATAATTTTAAGGATGAGTAAAATTATAGGAAAATAACATTGAAATCTTATAAATGATAGTGATTTTGGATTCAAAGAATTAACATCTATACGTAGATATTAAAAGTCGTTATGGATTTAAATCCTAGGAGCCTAAGGGTAATAAATAAAGAAATAGAACATAGATTTGGAATTGATCATCAGTTGGTGCATAATAATAGGCCATGATACCCATCTGGTTTGAACCACATATGTGACATGGTTTTGAATTTAAAAAATTCATTACATACCCTCATGACAGGTTTAAATTGAATATGACTATGAATGATAGAAGACAAACATAAGGATTTATGGATTGAAAATTGAGGGTCATTATTTACCTATCATATATGTTATTCTAATTGATTATGAGGTTCCAAACTATTATTAGAGATTATCACATTATGAATTTTGTTTTAGTCGATGGAAGGAACCCAAAAGAACCATGTTACATCTGAATGGTATGGAAAATGAAATGATTGTCCTACTATGTGACAAAATGATATGAGGTCTAGAATTATAAATATCAACTCTATGCCCACACAACATTATAATGATATAAATCATCCTGAAATACCAAATGAGAAATAGAGATAATATTATTATGTTGTTTACATCATGAGATAATGTCTACCTATATTCTACAGATTTTCAATTCCACTAATGGTTGTGAAATTTAATTGTACAAATAAAAATATATTTTCAATATTCTAGTGTTTGAAGCTGAGAAATTAATTTTATATTTCTACTATTTATAAGGGGGAGTAGGTAAATAATGGATTCTAATCAAGAATTAGGTCAAAAAATATTAAATTGAATCCATGGATAAGGATGAGTTCATGAACTTTTTTTGAACTATTAAATTGTTCATATTCTAAAAAATATATAGAGGAAGAGATCCATGGGGAAAATAAAAAATATTTTGATTTCATTAGTACCTATAGGAAAAAAATTATAAGTCTTTTGTGATATGATTGTGGTTTTATAGTCCAAAATAAATGAAATTTTATCCAATTCTTTAATACATTATAACCTAGGCACTAATGTGTTTTAATTATAAGATACTATATAAGTTAGGAAGATATTGTTCTATTTTCTATAAATATATAAATAGAGGTTCGAGTTATAAATGGATCTCATATTTTTGATAATAATTGAATAATGAAATTCAAATGAAAATATAAATAACATAGACAAAAGAAGATGATATTTACATTAGGATCATTGTGTAGGATGAAACAATGAGGAAATTATATTATATTAACTAGTCAATGTGTTATGTGTGAATGGTAAGGGTATCCGTTAATCAAATACTGAATTCATGTGAATAAGTTATCAGATGATAAAAATGTAGAGACATCTATATAGAATGCCACACCCAAAATCCAGATATTCAAATGTATGGAGTATGGTCATTATTCAATTCAATTCCCCAATCCAAGGGATGACGAGGATGATAATTCACAACAACATATATAGAAAAAGGAATAATAGAAATCTTATTCCATCATTATGGTTGATGTGAATCACCTAAATTATTTCACACTTATCATCCACTCCCTAAAATGAATTTTTATGTTTTATTTTGTGTTAATGGTCTTTATGAATATATTAGTGTTACTAAATCAGTAATTTTTTTTTGATTTGTTGAAATGTTTATCTAATCTATATAGATGATGGAATAATTAAATCTCACTATATTGTCTATTGGCACAAGGATTAAACTAATCTCCTAATGGAAATGTTTTTTCATCAAATAATATCTTATTTAGGGAATGAAAGTTGAATTATATTTTAGATGCATATATGTATCCTTGTGAGTATAAATAAATTTTTATAAACACCATCTTGTGTTTGTGAGTTTACTTTTAATATTATTTCAGATTCATTGAATACATTATGGTGGATTTTGTGATGAGAGTTTATCGATAATAATGATATATTAAGAGATATTTATTACAATAATTTAATTTTGATTTGTGTATGTTTTTATGACTATGTTATTTTAGGAGGAAATCGTTTCCACATTTTGGAATAAGATGTGATTGTACGTACAGACTTTATAGTTTTCTAAAAAAAATTGAGTTTCTTATTTTTTGTATTTGACCACCATATGAAGACAACAAAAATTATTTATATTGAAGAAAATATACCTCTAGACCATCTTCATAGAATGTACATTAAGGAATTCAAATAGCCTCATAGGATACATCATTAAATTATATCCAATTGGGATACAAAGATTAACTTTGTTTTTTGGGTAGTTCTTCAGCACGCTCTTGATCGGGATTTGAGTTTCACCACTACAAATATATAGTAAGAGTTTACATTTCCATCCATATATGATTGGATAAAATAATTTTCTATGGAATTAAAAGGTTATTGGTATCAAACATTTCTCAATATTTAATTACATAAAACAATATCATTAACACTATAATTTATAAGGCTCTAAATTATACCCAACATATGTTATAAAAGGAATTTAATGAGTGAATAATATTGGGACCTATAATATCTGATTAAATTGATCAGAGTGATAGAGCCATTTATAAATATTTATGGACTGAAAAATTGATATAAATGTTATTTTTATAATCTTCGATGTAATGTAGAATATGATGTTAGTGAAAACATCATTCTAGTAATTTTTTCATGGAAAAATAATTTAGAACTATACACCAGATATATCAATCCCATTAATATATTTGATCACATATAGAATATATCATATCATTTTATACTCCCATCAATCCTCTATATAGTTCGAGATTTTTTCTATGTATGTCCCATGATAAAATAAATAGTTTATCCATAACTATTTATGTACTATTATGGTGTTACAGTGATGTATGAGAATAATAATAAGGAACAACTATAGTGATTTTAGATTAAATTGGGAAGGGTATACTAGACAAGGCCACATACCACGTAAATAGTATTTGTGAAACGAACAATCATGATTAATATTAGTGGATTCCAATTGATCAAATAAGGTAGAATTATCATCATATATTGCTACAAAGTATATGAAAAATTACATCATGTGCCAATAGAATCTAGGTAGTCTATTTGAATAGCCCTAGGAGATGATTTTGATATTGGAAGAAGAATTGATCATATTGCTTGGATTTCTCAATGTTTCTGAATAGGATGTGGCCAAAATGATGGGGAATTATAGGAGGGTGACTCTAAATGAGGAGAAATAAACATGGATAGAAAATATGGACCTGATTCTAGTAGGGGATCTTACAATGGGAAGAGAAACCTCATATAGTATATACAGACCAATGACAACCTAGAATCTGTATTTGATGATCTGATAAGGGATGAACTATACACTCAAGTAACCTCTATCACCTAGAATTTTATTTTGGGAAATGGAATCTATTATTATTAAATTACTTTTTAATGAATTTTCATTACCCATTTGTGGATAATGTTTGGGTTCTCAACTTTTCCAAAAAAGTGTTTTTCAATTACAAATTTAATTTCCACTCAATCAATCACTCAATTCATATTATAGGGTGTATAATGTTTCAAAACTATATTTGGTGAATTTGTTTTCAAAAAAATATATAATTTTATAAATTTTTCATGAATAATTATACATAGTTTATATTGTGTCACACAGAATGAAGAGTTTAAATATAAGATAATTTATTTTCATAATATTATTATTCAATATGATAATTATCATCTATCTATTGGAATGATGTGTATGAATATAATTATTGAAATTATGAAAATATTTTGTTTACTAATGATTATAAATTGATTTTTTTGATGACCAATTAAATAATATTGAAAAAAAATTAGTTTAAAATAAATGATATCTTATATTTAACTATTTTTACACAAACAAACACATTTTACCTTAATGAATAAAAAAATTAGAATTATATAAAGGAAATTTATATTTAATTTAATCAATAAACTGATTTAAAATCTTATTTTTAGATTTATACACAACATATAAGATTTAATCACATTCTATACTTAAAAACATTATTTCTATAAAAAGAAGTTTTCTTGCATTTTATATACTTGTACTTTTAATCTAATTTTAAAAACATCTAGAAATTATATTAACAAAAAATAATTAAATTTTTATTTAATTAAATAAAAATTATATTATGTTTTTTTGATAATTATATTGAAAGAGGATTTTTTAGGAATATTTAAAAATATTAAATTGTAATTAAATACTATAATTTTTGATTAAATTTCGAACATTGTTATGTAATATATTAATTTTGTTTTAAATTAAAATTTTTAAAATTATATATTTATTAATCCAATTTATTTCATTGTAATTAATTTAATAATGAAATTATGTATTAATAATTTTTTTAAATTTCGATCAATTTCCCTTAAAACTCGCATTCTCATCCAGTCTGTGAGTTTTTTTAATTAATTTTTTTCAAATTATTCGAATTTATTTTTTATATGTAATAAATATTTTGTATCATAATATTTATTATTATATAATAATGTTGTATTAATTTATGAATAATAGTCAAAATAATTAAAATCAATTACCATTTGTTAAGGTGAAAATGGGTTTACTTGGGGGTAAACAAAAATGAAAATAGTTAAAGTATTTAAAAATTTATCTATTACCTATTAGTTAAAAATATGTTGAATTTTTTTTAAAATATTGATAATACACTATTTATGGAGGAATGTGCCATAATATAAACATGGATACACTATTGTTTCTTAAAAAAATTAATGTTTAACACTCACCTTGTTATTAATAGTTTGCCACACCACTTCACATAATCAAACCTTAAATCCATTTTATTTTTACTAATTACCCATGTAACATTATAATACCTTACTATAATTATAAAAAATTATTTTTTCAATTCATATATCCTTGGATTTCCTTTGTTTCAATCCATGAGATGTTACTCGTAGAAGAAATAATGTTATTCAAATATATTTCTTATTTTACATATTAAAAAAACTCACTAATTTATTGTTAAACAATTAATTTATAATTAACACCCTATTTTCCATATTATATGTTGTTTGACATTTTATTTTCAGGATCTAAAACAATATCCACATACATAGTATGGGTTATGTAATAATTGATCATATATATAGAAGATGACCACTTCATGAACCAATGTAATAAATTTTTTCATTAAAACTGTTCATAGTTTAGTATGATGATATATATAAATCATTTATATATATAATAGTGACCATATTGTTTTAAGACATTTATTTAATGATTTTAATCTTAATTAAACAAATAATTACCATCCAAGGGTCGTAAAATTGAGTGTGATAGAAGACTAGGCATATAAAACTGATAACATCAGATTGAATAAAACATATCATTATTTATAAGAAATTATGAGATCCTAAAACTTTTATTTACTTTACATATTCATTTGATAACAAGGGGATAACATTGAAAATGGTTGAGCTAAAATTCTGAGTAATGGAATATAAATTAAAATAAATCTTAACACATTTGTTAGATGTCCTAACATAGTGATATATAAAGGCATGAAACATTAATAAACATAAGGAATAATAACATGAGATCATTTAATAATTTATTAACAGTGTTGTGTATGAAAAATAAAAAATTACTTTATCATGATTTAAGGAACGCTGCACATAGAGGATCACAGGTTTTGGCACATTACACATAGAGGACCAGGAGTCAGTGATCGTTGCAAATATACAAGAACTCTTCAAGGCTAACCAGTGAGATTTTTCTACATAAAATCTCAAGAGACGAAAAATTATGAAACTATTAAGATATATATTTAGGTAAACCAATCATAACATGTTCAGAACTATGTTTTCCACAAAAATAATCATACATAAAAAATCAAACACAAACATAAGGGTTTCTGTTAGAAATAATTGGGTATTGTAATTATGTCAAAAAGAATATAAGAAGGGAATATAATAGCGGTGTCCATAAAATGATTAATTTTAATCATAAATAGAGATTAATAAGGGAATATAGGCATATATGATTATAATTGATGTTAATAATCATGTGAAAAGTGTATAAGAAACATTATAAATAAATAATTTTAGTATGGTCAATGGGAAAATGTTAAGATTTGTTAAAATGGGGAACACATAATTTTCTTGTACAAAACTCTAATTGATTGATGTGAATTCCTTATTATAAAATGATTTATATTATAATATTAATGTTGGATGCTAACGTATTACATAGGAATCATGAAAATTGGTAAATATATGGGAAGTTCCCTTAAATAAAGATGGCATATTAGGAATAATTGAGTTGGGAGCCTTTTAAAAACATTTACATCCCCATAATATAAGGATGAATGGATTCTGATAGAAAATTGGGAAACATAAACACAAACTTTAGACACTTTAAATAAAAATAAAATATAATTTCATTTGTGTAAAAATAGAGAAAGAGTAACCGGAAGGAATCATGGATGTATAGGTAGAATCTATGGCCTTTTTTCACAAATAATTTATCAAATTATATTAATATGATGAATTATAAAATTTAACAAAAATTAATTAATTAACTTATAACCATTTATAAATTTCGTTGATTTATTATAATTTTATTCAGTTTGTTTTTATCCCTTTTGATGGATTATGGAAATCAATTTCATCATTAGAGAGATTTAGTTTCCTTGGTTTTCAAGAGCATTTTAATTTTATATATGTATGGATAACCATGTATAATGAAGAAAGATTTACAAAAATGAAATTATATGTCATTAATGATTTTATGGATAATAAAAATACATTTTTATAGTTGTTAGGGAGATATATTATAAAATCATTTATGATATTTGTTTAGATTAATTTATCCCTTTTAGATCACAACAAACTCATTTTATTTTAAAAATTAATATCATTTGTAGAAAATGATTCCATAACATATAATAAGTTATAATAAATATATTATAATCTGTATGAACCATAAATATGGTTTCCTGACAAGGCTGCAATAAATAATTTAATGATAAAGAACATTGTCCATGAAGGTATAAAATGAAAACCTCACGGATGATGTTTTCATATTTAATATTAAAGATAGAGGAGAGGATATTTGACGATGACCTATTACATCAATATGATAAAATTATATTATATGAAAAATGATTAATTTTCAATCTAATTTTATTTGGGGAGGTTTGGAGAGAAAACGAAATGAAATGAACTTGAAAAGAAATCGAAAGAAAGTAGAACATGTCTTTACCACTGGATTCCATCTTCATGAGAACCTCGTTAGGAAATTTATTATATTTGATTGTTAATACCAAAACCTTATGGATGTATTTGAGTGGTTTGGTAATATTATTTTGACGATGTCGTAAATGGATAAAGGCTTGAGAGGAGTGAGGAGAAGATGTGGTGATGGGAGGTATTTATAGTGAAGGAGTGGGGTATATTCCCATTATTTTACTCAATAATTTATTATTTTGATCAAGAAAAGAAGTGGTTTTAATTATTGTGACAAATACATTAATTAGATGATGTGAGTTCAAACCAATTGTGATTACAACGTCATTGAATCAATTAATAGTGTATTTATCTTATAATTTACATATACAATAAATTACCACATTTAACTATTCATCAAAAAATCAATTATTTGAGAAAAATTCCAAAAATTCACTCGATCCATTTTTTGTTCTGTATAATTAATTATGGTATCATAAAATTGTATAATAATCACAAGAAAAAAATAATAATTTTTTAAAATTTTTTAAATTAATTTTATTTAATTTATAAAATTATTCCAAAATATGTTATTAAACATTTATGACTTCTAAAAATAACAACACAAAATTATTAATTTTTAAAATATTTATTTACTTATACTATGATCTAGCTATATCACATTGTCACTTTTATGTTATGTAGATTTTATTTATAATTTAATTGTTAAGGTTACTATTCAAAATGTTGGTTAACTATTCATAATGGTCTCATTTCTATTCCAAAGGTAAAGATACAATTTAATAAATATATGGTTTTTAAAATCTACAGAAGCTTCTAATTTCATTCATTCATCATTTATAAATCTTGTATTTTGTTCCCTTATATGGTTATACAATATGAAATAATTAAAATAATATGATTTTCATTGATGAATGTTTGGGTCATTACATTCATCACTCTTTATGAAATTTCACCTTCCAAATTTCATTTTACATTCTATGTGAAAAATATTTGAGTTTATTTTCGTTCATCCCATCCTCCATATCCCATGTTGCCTCTTTATTATTTTGGTTCCGCCAAAGTACATTTTCATTGTGAGTATTCTTGTTCAGCATAAATTTTTCTTTATAATCCACGATTATCACTAGCTTCTCATCATAAAAAAAAGATAATTATCCAACTGTATCACCTCTAAATCTAGTACATATGAGGGACCTGGTATGTACTTATTAATTTGGGATACATGGAATATATTGTGTATTTAAGACATTTCTAGTGGAAGTGTTAAACAATAATCCATAGCTCCAAAATGATCAAAAATCTTGATATTGCCCTTGTATTTAGGATTTAACCTTACCTTCATCTCCAACCTCATGATCCTCTTACATTGATATATTCATAAGAATACCATGCCTCTAACCTTAATCCTCACGTCCTTTCAATGATTTTCTATATATATTTTTTTGACTCTTGGGTTCCATGATGTTTTTCTAAATTGTTTTCATACTCTCCACTATTTCATCGAATATTTCAGGTGATAACAGTTTAAGTTTACCAACTTTATCAAAATATGTTGTGGTTATGCACCTTCCACCATAAATAGAATCATATGGCTCAATGTTTATGCTCAAGTGGAAACTATTGTTTTAGACGAATTCAACCAGAGGAATATGTTGGGACCATACTCTTTTAAAGCCTATAGATCATGTTATGAACATGTCTTATAGTTTCTTAATAGTTCATTCAGATTGGCTATCAGTTTTAGGATGATAGGCCGTAATGACGTTCAACTCAGTGCATAGAGCATGTTGTAGGATTTCCCAAAACGTTTTGGTGAATCTCAATTATCTTTCAGATAAGATTGAAAGTGGTACTCCATGCAGCCTTACCAATTCGTTGATGTATATCCATGCGAGTTGATCCAGTGAGAAGTCCTCAGAAATTGTGATGAAGTGAGATTTATTTTTACGGATATCCACAATGAACCATATATCATTGTTTCCTATATATGTCTTTATATGTCCAATGTGAAATTCCATAGTGATGTTCTCCCGCTTCCATATTGGTATGGATAATTGTTGTATCATCCCATTATACTTTTTTACTTTCATCCTTAAATTTATAAAAGACCATGGAAATTGATGTATATTCATAGATCACTTTTTTTATATTTTCCCCCTAAATGTTCCCTTGGATATCATAATAAATCATTTTTCTCCCCTAGTGAAAAGATATGTTTGATCCATGTGTGTCATTCATAATGTCTTTTTTTAAATATGGTTTGGTCAATGCATATATTATTCACAAAAAAGTATAGATCCATCCTCATTGATCTTGAAATACAAAGATATTTTATTTCTGATAACATCTACAATTATCTTCATTTCTATATTATTTCATTCAGAAGGTTTTATTATCTTCATAAGGGACGGTATAGAAATCGTCAGAGAAATTATTGATGATGTTTCCTGATTAAAATTCCAATGTCAATCCTTTGTAATATTTATAATATTGAATCATACTCAATTATCATCGTTGTAAATAATATATGATCATTTCTACATATAGCATCCACCACATTGTTTTCCTTACCAAGATGGTAGTGTATTGAGAAGTCATAATCCTTGATAAGATCTAAGCATCACCATTGGCACATATTAATCTTGTTCTATGTGAATATATATTTCAGATTCTGGTGCACATTATGTATCTAACACTTCTCCCCATAGAGAAAATGATTCTATATTTTCAGTTTTAAGATCATAGCCACAAACTTCATGTCATTCATAAGATAGTTTTTTCTATTTTTAATAAATTATTTGAAGATTAGACTATTACTTGATCATTTGAAATCAATAAAAAACATATTAATTTTTCTGAAAATTTAATGAACACCACAAAGGGTTCTCTACTTGTTAGGATTGTGAGTACTGGTGTAGCGATATGCCACTTTTTGACCTCCTTAAGTATTTCCTTGCATTATTGAGTACACAATAACTTCACTCCATTTCATCGTAGATTGGTTATTGGGTTTCAAAACTACGATAAGTTCTTTACAAATCATCATTAATACCCAGGTAATCCATTAAAAATGTGGACCTTCATTACATATGTTGGTATGGGCCACTCGTCAATAGCCTTTTTATTGGAAGGGTGCACATATTTTACATTTCTGTTGATAAGATCCGCCCCAAAGGATACTTCCTCAATCCAGAAAATAAATTTAATATATGTCGCAAATAGTTTCTCCCATCTAAACATCGTTAGAAGTTTTTTTAAATTATCTTTGTATTTATATATTCTCTTAGAGTATTTTAAAATATCATATATAATTACTACCTAAAATTTTCCAAGGTAAAATAAAATCACTTTATTTGTTAAATCCAAAAAAAATAAAAGAGAATTAGCGAGTCCAATTGGAATCAATATGAAATCATATTCTCCATAACTCAATCAAAAGTTAGTCTTGGGAATATCTTCCTTGACCACATTTAGTTAATGATATCCTAACCAAAGGTCCACCTTTGAGAAATAACTATCCCCACGTAGCAGATCAAACAATTAATCTATCCATGGTAAGGAATACTTGTTTTTTATAATGATTTTATTTGGATCATAATAATATATGCAGATGCATATTGATCAATTATTCTTCTTGATGAAGAGTACGGGAAAACCACATCAAAAAGTATTTATTCCAATAAAACCCTGGTCCAGATTCTCGGGTAACTTCTTATTTAGTTCTTTTAGGTCAACGAGGGCCATTCTATAAGATGTATTTGTCATTGGAAGATATCTAGGAATACATAAAATTGAGATCTCACGACTATATCTGGAAGAAGACCTGCCAATAATTGTTGGAATACATTTTTTTATTCTGTCACGCTGGGCATATCTTCCAGCATAATCATCTTCGTCGTCTCAATAATTTTAGTGTGATATTATTGCTTGGAAGGATGTAAGAAAAAAAAATTAGATTTTGATTCTAAATGTGATTTGTCTTCCTCCATGCAATTGAAAATAATTATAGGATGCTTCTGGATTTGAAGAGTAATCTCCCATTCTAGACATTTGATATTGTCTTTGTAAAAAGATAACCAATCCATTGCCAATGTAGCATGACCCTCTACAAATGAAATCATAGATATATTATATGTCATGTTGATTATAAAAAAGTTTATGTGGACAAGTTATATACATTGTATGTAATAATTTTCCCTCAATCTATTCTCATAGATAAATATACCTCTATATTTTTTAGGTTGTGTTTGAATAGATATACTATTCATGCATTACAACTCCCTTGTATTTTGGTGTTTGTTTACATTATTTTAATCAATTTATATTTTCCACTACACAAAAAATTGAGAATTTATTTTAATGAAGTCAATGATACCACTCACAAAAATAAACCTTTCATGCATTATATGAAATGATGACTTGTCATACAACACACACAACATTGATTTGGATTATGATAAATACAACAATAATTTGATATGAAAAATTTCCATTGATTGTTTTAATTATTTAAATAATATAATTATAAATTATCCATTAAACATAGTTATATTAATATAAATAATCAATTTTCAAATATTTATTATATTTCTTTTATATAATTAAAACATATTGATAATAAAATATATGATTCATGGTAAAATCCTTCAATATAAAAAAAATAAAATTTTCATGAATGAACCACCTTTAATGCCCATTCAATAAAAAAAATTTAGACACCAATGGAAATTTATTTTTGTAAAATATGTATCTTTTTTTAATTCGTACTTTCAAAGTTACCTTAGTATGATTTTTTTCTAAAATATTTCAATTTTTTATGAATTCTAAAAAACACAACATTGTTGTCGAAAACCCGATTTTTTTTGAATAATTATTTATAATTAAATATATTTTAAATAAAAAATATATTAATAATACATATATTAACCCAATATATGTATTTCAAATCATTTAAATAAAATAAATAGATATAGAAATTCCTTGAATTGTTTAACGTATTTTTACCCACCTCCTAGCCACATTTTCATATTAGCATTAAAGATAATATTACCACATCATTGAATTGAATTTTGAAAAACATAATTACATGGTTGCAATTAATAATAAACTTTATGTTCAATAGTATCAAAATAATGTTTTGTTGAATAATACCTTTTTAATTTTATTTTCTACAGTTAAAGGTAAATAGGATAATTAAATATAAAAATAATATTTTAATAATTTGAAATTACACTAACCCTTGAATTATTTTTATTGGTTAAATATTTATGACCCAAATCAACCTTTTGTTAAAAATATTATCCTTTTTAATCCACATGTATTAGATTAGGACATTTATTATTTTTTAAACGAATAGGTAAAATTGACATACTCAAATTTTAATAAATAAATCTATTTAAATATATGATTATACATAAGAAAAAATGGACTATAATTATTATTTTGATAGGTAAGAAACATATAATATTTATTATAATTGTTTAAATATTTAGACAATAAAAAACACAATCAGAGTATTGTATAATATTGATGAAGTAATGGATTTATTTAAGGATAAATCAAATATATGATATTAATAATGTAAAAATAAATAAAATTTAAATTATTATTGAAATAAACTAATTTTATTAATATCATAGACATTTTAGTGAAATATTTTATTTATTCCTCTTATGTTATCCTAAAGGATTAGTATTTTTTAAAATTAAAACACTAAATAGTATTAAAATAGACATAAATTATATTTTTAAATAAATTTTATTTCATTAAACGATGTAAACGTTTTAAAATTATAATTTTCTACCGAATAACATTGATAATGTAAAAGAGGAAATAAATGATAAAATTCATGTTAATTATTAATTTTATAATAACAATATTAACCCTATAGTGTAATAATAGAAGAAGACACTGTAAAAATTAAACTGTTCAACTTAGCATCAAATCTAAAAGATATGTTTAATTTTTTGATCTGAACATTTATAGAAATTATTGGTTTAGGAGATTTAGTCCCATAAGAATACTTTACATGAATAGAGTAAATATGGATCTATTTTAATATGAAACTAAATTTCTAATTTAATAATATTTTAATATCTTCAAATGTTCCCCTCATTTATCTTTTGGAAGGCCACTTTTCCTTCATGATAATTTACAACTCCAAATCCATTTGGCAAGGCCAACCCCTGATATCTTCCACTTACAAGAAATTTTTATTCATACTATATGCAATTTTTTTGTTATAAATACATTTTATGTGGTCGTTTTGGGAAAATTAAATGAAAACACCAAAAAAATGAGGTAATTGTTTTATCACCTATTTAAAAGTTTTTTTATTCATGTACTTACACTTTCTTGGTTTTTTCCATTCCAAATTAATAACTCCATAATCTGATATATTTATAGATATTTTTATGACTATGGGAAAACCATATTTCTCTTTTTACCAATCCTATTATAAAAATACTACTATGAGTGTGTACGTATGTCTTTTCGTCCCTACGTTGTTGTTTTAACAATTTTTCATGTCTGCGTTATTTATATGTTTTTTGAAGGTGAAAATAATCTATATAAATAGTAAATATTACATAATAATTTATATATATAATTCATATTCCATCAAAACCACTTTTCTTTACCAATACATGATGATATAATCACTCGTGCGTACGTACAAATTACCGTCTCCATGACACGATGAGATTCGGCTTCCACATTCACTATGCTAGGATGATTATAAAATTATATATTATGAATATGTATTAAATATATTAAATAATAATTCTACTAGGTTATGATATATATATATATATATATTTCATTGATTTAATTATATTCAATATGATAAGAAAAAGAAAACATCATTCATTCGTACGTATGGTGTACCATCTCCATGAATGTTGTATACCATTTCATATATCTATCTATTTTATATATTTATATTTTGAATATATATGATATATAAATAATTTTTTATATTCATTATGTATTTAATTCATTATCTAATTAATAATACCAAGAATAAAAATTCAAATCAAATATGGTAAGAAAGAGACTATTGCCCAAAATCATTTTTTAAGATGACAATTATTAAAAAAAAGATATTATAAAGATATAAATGAAACAGATATGATACTCAAAATAAAATTATAATTCCTTTATAGATTAATAATAAATTTAAAACCATTATAATAGAGTTTGGAACCCATACAGAGTGTATCATGCTTAAGGTAAGTGAATTTTATATATCTTTTAAATTTAATGAGATATAATCCATGTTCACAAGTGGTTTCATTTTTGTAGTGTATTTACTCATTATATTATATTTTGATATCATAATTAAATATATCTTCAATATATATAAATATTATTTTCCACATATTGGACATAGTATTTTAATGTTCTATGTGGCATAAGACACATTGAATGTTAAAAGAATTAATCCTTTCTCCATTTCAATATTCTTGGTATTATAATAAATATTTATTTATATGTTTATAATGGAATATAAATTACGTTTTACAAATATTTTAAATTTCATAAATATGTTTTCAAAAAGAATATTTTAATGTTTTATGTGAGGTTATTTTTTTGTCATGTTTATTTGTAGGAGACACATGCCTCATATACTAATTCTTTCTTTAGTGGATTGTATATACCTCCCATGATTGTTTTTTATAAGTCATATGTATAATATTATGATATTTTTATATTCATATAATTTTTATTTTTACACGGTACATTTGATTATATTTATTATTATGTAATGTGTTTTTATTTTACTATCTCTTTCATAATTGGTATCATTTTGTTTTAATTATTTATTGGAAATTTTTTATATTTCATGTACACATTTTCTAAAAATGTTTTCAGAAAATGTTATATTGTTATCCTATTGATGTTTAAAATAACTTTTACTCATAGTTGACTTGTTACTACATGATTTTATTAAAATATTTCCTTTTTTCCCTAAAAATGTACATTTTGAATTTTCATACAAATGTACAAGAAGATTGTTTCATTTTTACTCACACAGAAGGAATGTATTTTTACACTTTAATAACACCGCATTACTTGGAAGATTCCCCTTCAAGAATACTATGTTGTTTTCAAATAAAAGTTTTTATTTTAATGTTTTGTTATATTTTAATAAAGGAAAACTATTTCAAAAAAAATTGGTATCTTCCTCAAAAATGATTAAAATTATTTTCATGATTTCATTAATTGTATACAAACTGATTTCAATGAATAGAGTTTTAATTTTTTTTTTTAAAAAGTGATTTTTAGGATAATTCATTTTCCAAATGACCTTTCAAAATCCTTCCCCACATATAATGACATAATTTATTATTTTTCAATAATACCATTCATATTCTTTCTCTAAATGTTTTATATTTTTAAAGCATTATGATTAAGAAAACACATTTTTCACAGGTTATTGTTTTAATGAAATTATTTCGATTATTAACTCATTTTAACATGTTATTATATTATTACATGTTTATAACACCCATTACATTACATTGTTTATCATACAATTTTTTTTATGAAATTGTGGATCATGAATTTATGATTTCATGATGAGATTTTTGGGATATATATCTTTCTCTGTTGCATTAGTTAATGACGGAAAACTAATGTGGTGTATATGTTATGAGTGAACTTGAGTTCTTGTTCACAATTTAATTTGTAGACCTAGTTTTCATGTCCTCAATTCTATGTGTGGACCTGGTTTTTATGACCATAAATTAATGTTTGTAACTAGATTTCATTTCTATTATTCAATGTGTATAACTTTTTTTCATGTCTATAATTTTATACATGTGCCTGGTTTTCATGTATATATGTTAATGCAAGGGCCTGATTTCATGTCCATAATGAATGAACATGTCACTATTTATACATGTTCACAATGTTATATGTTTATGTTTGTGCCAAAATTTCATTCCATAGGTAAATTTCAGGATCTTATAGATTATTCACATTGATTTCTGAATGATTCATTTTTATCGTTTATAAACATGGTGTGATTGTAAAATGGTATGATCATATTATCTTACCCTTATGCTCCAAATTAATCTTACATATCTCCAATGATTACCCATACAGATAATTTAAGGTCACCCCTTTCTTATAATTATTTTCCTTAGGATATAGTGAATGATTTTATTTAGAAGTACTAAAGGTAGAGTTATTTATGGGTGATGTTGAAATCATTCACTGGGATAGTTGAATTTCATTCCTTGTTTCCAAAGACACTAAACTATTATGGTCCTCTAAAATTTATAATTGTAATGTATAGAGTATTCATCTAAAATGATGTAATTTTCATGTATGTTAATACTGGGTCACTATAGTTAGAATAAAAGGAATGTTTTTTAACCATTGGAAATAAGGATGGAAATTATTTAGTGAGATCCCTGAAAATAATTCAAAGGATATGTCTTCAAATGTCTCTAAGGATAAGAATAATTACAAGATAAATACTTAGAATTTATTAATGATCATGGAATACCTAGGAATAATAATATGATGTTAGAGATTAAAAATACATTTCCATGATATTTTGTGTTTCCAATACGACTAATATTTATCCATCCATTAATTTAGGGTCATTATCAATGGATGGAACATTAAAGAAGCATTTTAATGATGAATTCAATGGGAAATACAAAAATTTTCTTTGTAATAAACCAAATATTATGAGAACATAAATGAAAAATTGCATCACAATTCTCACAAAATCTATAAATCAAGCTAGACATCCAAATGAGTAAAGGATGGAAAAAATATCTGTTGAGTCTTTCATGAGGAAACCCCAACCTTATATCAGTGGGAAATCTAGCCCACCTTTTGCTGAACAATGGATCAGTATCACTGGAAAGTTATTTTTCATCATTTAGTGTTCTAAAAATTACAAATTCATGTTATCTTTTTTATTTTATAGAAGGTGAAGATTATAAGTTGTGAATTCTAATTAATAATGTGAGTAATAAAGTATAAATTGAATCTATAGAATGTTAATTGTATAAAGGTATATTATTTAGTATGTAATTTCCCTGTATTCTATGATCAAATATGGAGAAGTAATTCCTTGAGGATTAGAGAAAGGATCAAGAATATATTGTTACCTATTATTCTGATTTTACAAGACCCGTGTAATATGCTTCTAGGAGAATAATCAATCTTGAATGAAAAATTTATTGATTCCTTGGTGGCATAAAACTAATTATTTAAAAGACCAAATCCATGACATACTTTGGAAGCTATGGAGAAGAAGTTCATTTTCCCTAAAAGTTGAAATGTATATTTGTTACACTTAAGGTTTTGTAGATCTGTAAATGATGATGTAGCTTAATGGAAACACTAATGGATTTCCAAAATAGAGACTAAAATTTCTCAACATCCTAATTGCAAAAAACATTAAATAGGGCACTTGGGAAAATTCCTAAAAATAACTAGAAGATACATTACATTTGGGAATCCAGCTCTTCGAGAAAATGTATGTCGGGGTTTTGTAAATTGGACATTTAATGGAGAGAAAGCTACGAAAAATGATCCACCTATTCTTCAATGCTAAATGTTCAAGGAAATGTGGAATTTCACTAACAATTTCACTAATCGAATGGTCATATAGGATTTTTGATTTCAGTAACCTCTTAAGGAAAAAACAAGAAAAAATCACATGCAATAAATATTGGAAATGCAGAGTACAATAATGAAGTGGTGGAATAATTGAGAGATTATGTAATTTGATTGAAAGATAATTTCTCATAATCACTTTTAAGGTATTATGTAATAACTGGTCTACTTTTCATTCATATGTATTTAAGACCATATTTATAATTTTATTAGTATCCATGAAAAGTGATTGAATTAATAAGGATATATTTTAGGAAGACACATGATTAAGTGAATGATAACCTTTAATATGTTCAAGACGTTGAAATAATGATATTTGGATAATGAGATGTTGGATATGATTAAGTAAATATGATGATACTAGTTAATTTGGAACAAATTAAGAACATGTGGGTTATTCTTTAATGGATGAATTTTACATCCTTTTGTACATATGAATAAAGAAACATACTTGTTTTTCCTATAGATGTATTATATTGTACGTAATTATCATGTTTTAAGAAAATTCATGATTTGAGTATTCACATGTTTGGAATATCAGAATCATAAACTGCCTTATGATATATGGGAGATAAATGTTAATACAATTTAGTGGACTGCTTTATATGTTTTGGTATTTTCATGTTTTAGAAGGATTTCGGTCGTATTAATTTAGGAAAACATTATGTTAATCATTAGATAAGTTTGAGAGATAAATTTATTATCCCACTATAGGTGGATTTATGAATGTTTAATAACATGTTATATAATTTTTTGTAATAATGTAAAATGGAATGAACCTTCAATCTATTTATGAATATCATGATCTGCTAATGATTTATGAATAAAATAATCAACTTAAATTTGTTGAATATGAGATAAAGTAGAATTTGATTTTAGGAACGGAAAAATGAAAACTTTATGCCGATATCAAGTATTTATATCTTCTATTGAAAATTAATCAATAAGAGTAAATGTATCGTGATGTAAAAGGATGTCCAATTATCATCATTTTTGTTGATTTGAATGACTAGTTTCATGATTATTTAGATTATTGTTTTTTGATTGTTATCATTCTTTGGATAACCAACGTTCTTGTAAAAAATAATCTTTTTCATTATGTTTTTTTATTTATACTTATCCTTCTTTCCCAAGTCTTCACCTATGTTCTCTTACATAGTGAAATAGTCATTATTTAATTCTAGAAACTATTATTTTCCCAATATTCTTTTATAGAAATAATTTTTCAATATTTACTTTTATGACGTGATTTCATATGAATGAAACATTCATGTTCTAAATATTTGATATCCCAGATAGATTTTGAGGGAGATATTTATTTTATAAGGTGTCGAATGTAACACCCTATGATTTTAGTTATTTTTTTGAATTAATTTAATCATTATATATTTTTCACATAACAAAATAGTGAAAATAGGTTATCAAAAAATAAAATACTCCTTTCACACTAAACCATATTTTCATACATTACATTCAACACTACGTTGTCATATGGTGCACACAACAATGAGTTAGCATATGATACACTAAACATTGAGTTTCTACAAAACATATATTATTATTGTATTAATTATTTAAATAATAAAATTCTAACCCAGCTGTTAAAAATAGTTATATGAATAGTAATACCTACTTTTAAAATATTGTTTGTAATTGTTCTAGATAAATATTAAATATTGATAATAAAATTTAATATTCATGGAAATCCAACCTATGGTTAAAAATACTATTTTCTCGAGTGAACATCATTCAATGTCTTTTAAAAAAATATATTTACAAACTTTCATGGAAACTGATTTCGGTTAAATAGGAATTATTTTTGGATTTAGAATATCAAAATTTTCTTAGGGTGAATTTTTGGTATTTTTCGGAAAAAATATATTTTTGATGAATAGTTAAAACCACTACATTATTTTAAAAAATCCAAAATTTTCATTTAAAAATCTTTTATACATTAAATCGATTTTGAAGACACAGTTGTTAAATAAAACATATACTAATCATGTTTATGTTATTAGAATAATTTTTATAATAGAATTAGATATAAAAATCCATTGAACATTTTAACATCTTTCCACACTCCTTCTAGCCACACTTGTAGAATTACATTGAACATAATTTTAACTATACTTTGAGTTAAATTTAAAAAATCCATCATACTTGATTATAATTTTTATTATTCACTATGTTCAATAGGATTAAAATATATATTTTTGAATTGTAACTTTTGAATTTTATTTACCATTATTAAAGGTGAATAATATAATAAAATTTAAAAAAATACATTATAATGATATAAAATTACCCCAAAACTTGTCCAAATTTCATTGGATAAGTTTATTTTACCCAAATCAACATTTTGTAAAAATTATGATCCTTTTAAAGCCACATGGGTCAGAATAGAACATATAATATTTTTTAATGAGTAGTTACATGTGTTATTATAACAGCCCAGACCTCTTCAGTCCATTCCATTGAGAAAATATGGGTTTTGATGTGTTCCAGGAGGTCAAGGTTGCTTTTTTCCATTACATTGCCTATTTTCATCTTCTGTGAATAGTTCCAATGATAGATAGTTGTGAACAGTGCTTCGGTGACCTTACTTGAACAGTTTCATCGGTAACCTCTCTTTCCTTTGTCAAATTTCCAGTTATGTGAACAGTTCCATCATTGAAGAGTAATATATCAGTGAGGTTTAGTTAATAGTGTTATATCAGTGAGGTCTATTGAACAGTGTTCTCTCGGTGATGTTCATGAAAAGTGTTCTATCAGTGAGGTTCAGAGAATAGTGTTATATCGGTGAGGTTCTTCGAACAGTGTTCTATCGGTGAGGTTCAGTGAATAGTGTTATATCGGTGAAGTTCAGTGAACAATGTTCTATTGGTGAGGTTTAGTGAACAGTGTTTCCAGACTAGTGAGGTTCTAACACCAGCCTCTATTTCCTCTTGTAAATTTTGAGTTTGGTGAACAATGTTTCTAGCATCCTACAGTTTTTCCCCTTTGACGTTTCATATGACGTAAGATACATTTAAAGACTCAATTTAAGGACTCTAAGGCTGATTCAAAGTCCATAACTCCCATATTAATTGTTACTATGGCTCGGGATGTTTTTTCTTGGTAAAATAGTGTGGGTTGATGTGATCCATTTTAAGGGGAAATTAAGTGTATCTTAAACTATCGCCTTGTTAAATCTTCTATAGGGAAGGGATATCGTCCTCCCTATTTGTTTCTCCTCTTTATCATGTGTGAGATGCTCGAAAATACCATTCCTTATCATATTAGATTCACAGTTAAAAATTCCTCCTCAGATTGGTTCTGCTCTATTTTGATGCAACCAAGTAGTATTGATTTATTTCTTATATATGGTATGTGTTAACATCATTCTTTTTGGGATCAAATTCTTTTGTTTATCCTTTCCATAATATTTCATGAAATCTCTATACTTCTAAAAGAGTTTTTTCTGTTGTGGTTGGTGCGGTCGTACCGTGGAATCCTCGGGGTGGATAAAGTTGTCGTGAGAGGAGGATCGTGACATGTTATGTGGATAAAGAACGTCATGAACTGTTTGAGGTAGGGGACTTGTTTCTTCTCATTTATTTTAAGGGTAACTATATTATTAGAATTTTTAATTCCATGGGATGCTAATGGAATTGACATAATAAATATTTGAATCAGATAAATAAATTGATATCAATCGTATTATATTTCTCCTTGTTTTCTAGATTGTGTTGTATCCCAGCTTTCTTAACTTAGTAGTTCATTCTTGATGAAAAATTTTACTGAATTTAAACTAGAATTAATTGATAACTATTGGCTAGGGATAAAAGAGAATTTAAATGAATTTGGTTCTTCTTTTTTTAATTTGATGTTAATCAAATTGGTGTAGTAAGCTTGTTTAATTATTTATGATAGCTTGCTGATTAATTTTCCCAAATATTGGAACCTTTGAATAATAAATATGCTAATTCAAGATGGATTAATGAACTGATTTTTTGATAATTCCTTTAAGGGTTCTCAGATACAATCTTTATTGTTAAAGGGTCAATTTCCCAATTGATGTGAGGTTTTTTTCCTGAAGCTTGTGTTGTGATGTGTGCTTCGATGGCTGTTGTGATATGTGGGGGCATGAAGACATTTGGTTGTTGAAGAAGATGATGCCTAGAGTGTCTATATGCATCATTTTATGCATGTGGGTGTCAGGGAGGACACCCGGGATGATGGAACGAGATTATAGGATACTTTCAGATTCGTATTTTTTTATTAGATTCATTACTTTTCTACACTGCTCAAGGCGGCTGGTCTTGCGTACCATTCTTCTGGAAGAGGCAAAGACACACGGGGTATGCCACATGCTTTCCGTGTTTATCTTCTCAATTGAAGATGAGTATATGCACTTTCTATAAGCGACAAAGAATCGATCTACTCGTTGTGTTGACCCCCCATCGGTTTAGTAGCATATAATGTTTTTCTAGATTGCTTGGGAATGTGGAAAGTAATTATGTAATGAATAATTTAATAAATGGTGTTAACCCATGGGGATGGATTTTGCTGGAACATAATGATGAGGATATAATTTTGAAGGAATAGTGGACATTGGTTATGATGCTAATGAAATTTAACATGGAATTGTTCATGGATAATTAATGTTTAAAGAATTAATTAACATAATTTGGAACTGATAAAAAGGGAATGATGTAATATAATAAAGCTCCTTAAATGGTTTTGTGCTTATATGATACCTTGTTTTATAAGTATCAGCCTTGAGTCTGAGAGAAGTTAGCTGAAGTTGAGTCTAAGACTAGGTTATGCCCATAGGGTGGTTGTGAGATATAGTATATTAATTAATTTTTTGTGTTTATATATGGTACTCCACCCTGTTAGTAAGGTTAACTAACACCTTGGGGATTCTGATCCCTTGGGGGGTGTTTTCCCCAACATTCTAGTGGGAGGATGAATGGCTGACTACCCCCTTTGGCCCTGCTCTCTTATCTTGGTAGATATATGTGTTGGTAGGCATAGTGGTTAGTTTTACCCATGTATGTGTGTAGAGGGATGTAATGGATTGTTTTTATTCACACACATATATTCTGGATATAGTATCCTATGTACTACTATAGATTTAACATGTATAGGGTGTGATGGCTTGAGGATCCTTACTCGGTGTATGGGTTGTAATGGCCTGAGGTATAATACCCGATGTATGATACACATTATGCAAGCTGTGGTGGCTCCTAGAAACTACCTGGTTACCTTTATTATATCGACGCGGTTGTTTTTTTGCATGAGGATCAAGGTGTGGTGTTTCACACAGGTGTCTGTGGGCAAGCCTTTTGTAGAGAGATGCTCAAGACGTGCGACGTTGGGGTAAAGCGGCAAACTAGTGGGGAAGTAGTAGTGGGGTACCCATGGTATTCTTTATTATATTATATATTATTATATGGGATACTTAGTGTGTGTATCCATGGTGAGGTTGGGAACTTTTTATAACTGTTTAGGTGAAGAGTTTGTTTCACTTGTTTTTTACTATGCTTTAGCATCATTTCTTTACTTTTGAACGAGAGGCTTTTGTGGAGGATCCTACTAAGTATACTGTTATACTGACTCTATGGTTATACAATCTATTTTTCATGTCATTTGGAGCAGGTTAGAGATCAAGCTGGTTTCTACTAGCTTGGCATTCCAGGAGCTGTTAAGTGTTGTGGTTGCTGCTGTTTTTACTTTCTTTTTGTCACTTTTGTTTTTTCCCTTCCAATTGTAGTACTTTTGCATGACATTAAATATGTGAACTTGGGTTTTCTTTTATATTTCATTTCTGAGTTGGAGTTGGTTGGTTTCTATCTAATCTCTCTCTTCTTCATGTGTTCTCTTAGAGGGTAATGCCTCCCATTTGTGTTTTTACTATTCCCACGGTGAAAGTCACCATCCTGGGGGCTACTGGAGGTTGGACTCGGGGCTCATTATCTCCCTTCTCACATTGCCAACCT
The DNA here is from genome assembly GCA_963277665.1 of Viscum album. Lineage (NCBI taxonomy): Eukaryota > Viridiplantae > Streptophyta > Magnoliopsida > Santalales > Viscaceae > Viscum > Viscum album. The sequence continues at coordinate 791,397,682 of OY728126.1, read as the reverse complement.
AGGAGGGGTACACTTTGTTGGGAGGGGGTTGTGACAGTTATATTCAAATTTAATAAATACATAATTTATAAAATATGATTAAAAATAATATAAATTAGAATATAATTAATAGTTTTAAATATAAGAAACTTATAGTTATTATGGTAAATTATTTTTAATTTTTAGAGAATAAATATCATAAATAAATGCTTTAATAATTTTGATGATGTAATTGATTTTTTAAATAATGAATCAAATAAATAAATGAATTAATATAATAATAAAAATAATTTTACTTATTTAATGACATAAACTAATTTAATAGATAACATACACATGTTAGTGACATGTTGAATGTGTTGGTTTGATGTTATCAAGTTGGTTTTATTTTTTAAAAATAAAAATACAAAATATTATTAAATTTCACAACAATGATATTTAAAAATAAATTATATATTATTATGTGATATTAAATTCATCAAAATATATGGATTATCAAAATAACATGGATAATTTCAATATTTTCATAAAAAAACCTGTTGGGGTTTGTTTTTAATTTAATAGTAACTATATTAACCCTATAGTGTAATAATACATGAAGGCATGGTAAGATTTAAACTATTTAACTAAAGGTTAACTCCAAAAGATAAGGATAATTTTAGGGCCTAAATAAGTATAAAATTCATTTTATATGGGTATTGAGACCCATATGTATATTAAACAAAAAATAAATCACTTTAGTGTTACTTGAAACAGAAAATAAATTTACAGTAAATTGATATTTTAGGATCTTCCAAAAAGTTCCCCTCACCTCTCTTATACAATGGAATCTCTGTATATATATTATTCATTCTTTAAAACTTATTTTCCTTGGAAAAAACCCTTCCCATTACCTCTTCCATATTCACTCACTTAATCCAAGATTCCATAATTTGGTTAGGAATTCATTTTATGGAGTCCGTTTGTAAAAACAAAAAGGTGACACCCAAAAAAGATGTAATTATTTTATAAACTTTTTCGATGATCATTTCATCATATAATTACTCATTATATATTTTTCCCATAACAAAGTATTTAATATAGAAGATAATCTATTATGAGATGTTTTAATGATTATCGGACAAAAAAATTAATCTTTTTACCCATCCTATGAAAAACCTTACCACCATGTCTGTCCACGTACGACTTACCGTCTCTATGACATTGTGTAAACTGTTTTTCATGTATAAATTATTTCTATGGGTATTGTGATTAATATAATGTATTTAAAAAATAAATATGAAATAATATTTTTTTGGTATAATTTATATTCCATCCAATTACCCACCCTTTACCAATGCATAACGATATCATCGCTTGACTGTATGTACGAATTTTCGTTTACATGGCATGATAAGATTTATCATCCATGTTCACCACTAAAAAATGATGATAATATTATTTATGAAAAATAAGTATGTTATATATGAAATAATAAAGACATTGGAATAATATATACACAAATATATGTATGTGCATATATGTCATTCACAATCTTCTATTCAGTACATTAAGAAAACGTAAATAATGTACATGCGTACGTACGACCTACCATCTCCCTGAATAGTGTATTCCATTTCATATATCTATCTACTATTTATATATATATTCTGAATATATATGATATATGAATATTGTTAGACATTATGTATGTATGTGCTTCATGATCAATGTAATGCGATCAAAACTAACAAGTCCAGACAGATAGGATAAAGCAAATGTTTATTACTTGAAATGTTTCTTTAACATTGAAATTATTAATAAATGGGTAATATAAAGCCAAAAATGAATCATATATGATATCATAAATGTTATTATAAATATTTTATAATTTAATAATATGTTAAATACATTATACATGATTTTTTACACATACAGAGTGTATCAGACATTAGATAAATAAATTCCATATCACGTTTAATTTTCGTGAGATATATACCATGTTCACCAGTAGTTTATTATGCATGATGTATCTACTAATCATATTTTATATTATATCACATGTTTGTTTAAATTAATGGTATTTAATTATTTATTTTATTATATTTGGAATATTATTTAAATATTTAAACTGGTATGGTACACTTTGAATATTTATAGAATTAATCCATTCTCCATTTAAAAATTATTTGTATTATCATACATATTTATTGAAATGTATATAACGAGTTATAATGAATATTTTATGTCTATTTATAATTTCATTCAATTTTTTTAAAAATAAATATTTATATGGTTAAATGTAAGGTTATTTTTGTCTGATTATTATTTCTATGAGACACAAGCCTCAAAAACTACAATTCTTTTCTATGTAGTGTATATACTTCCCATGAATATATTTTATGAAATTTATAAAAATGAATATAATATTTACCAATTCTTAACATTTTATTTGTATATGGGTAATATTATTATATTGATTATAATGTGATGAGTGTTTATTTAAAAAAAATTCAATATTTGGGATTATTTCATTTTATGTCTCTATGGGGTACTATTCATCATCGATTTCCTTGTTTTAATAAGAAATAAATAAATTGATTTATAATATCATACAGATTTTTAAAAACATTTTTATCCTTTTTTTAGTTTTTTCTACTCGGTTTGAAAGAAATCACTATTCCTTTTCCAAACGAAGTACTTTTTGAATTTTCTGGTTAAATCAAGAGATATATGTTTTATTTTAACTAACACGACAAGAATAAATTTTTACACTTTCATAAATATGTATCCCCTCGATTATTACTTTATAAGTTTACACATTAATTTTAAAATAAACTATTTTCTTATAAAATTATGTGCTATTCAACAAAATAAAATTATTTCAATAAACAATGTGTATTTTCTTCATGAAGTATTTTTAAGGATTTTACTAATTCCATTAATTATTCTAAAAATTATATTATAGAAAATAGTTTTGATAAAGTTCTATGCCTTAAAAAGTGATTTTTATGGAAAATTCGTTTTCCAAGAGATCATTCAAAATCCTTCCCCACATATGATGACATCTGTTTTTATTTTTTAAGAATATCAACCATATTATTTCTATAAACAACTTTTGTTTTGTTGGTATGATGTCTATGAAACAGATTTTTTTCTCTCCTTATTCTTTGAATGAAATTATTGTAAATCATTTCAGTTTTTCACAACTTATTATATGATTATATGGTTAGGACACCCATTCAATTACATTGGTTATGATATGATTTTTTATGATCTCGTAGCACATGTATGTATAGTTTCATTATAAGATGGGTGGGAACTATAACTCCCTCTGATGCATTGGGTAAAGATGGAAAACTCACGAGTTATATATGTTTTTCATGAAACTGATTTCATGTTCACAATAGTATGCATTGACCTAGTTTCATGTCCATAACTCTATTTGTGGACCTCTTTTTCATTACAATAATTTTATTTTGGACCTGATTTAGAGGTCCATAATTCTATGCATTGAACTAATTTTCATGTCCATAGTTTTTATAATAGACCTGGTTTCCATGTCCATATGTTTATATAAGGGTCTGATTTCATGTCCTTAATGAGTGATATTGTTGATAAATATACATGTTGACAAAGATACATGTCCATGTGTATTGCAAAATTTCATGCCTTACGTATATTTCTGGATCTTATGGATTATGTTCTCTGATTTACTTATGATTCATGTATACCATTTATATGAAGGTCATTATCTTTTATTGTTATGATAAAATTATCATTCCCTTATGGACATGATTATGATTACATCTCTCCCATGTTTACCTTTACTATGAATTTGATATCAACCATTTCTAATGTTTTATTTCCCCATGTTATGAAGCAATGTTTTAGGTAAAATTTATAAATGTGGATATATTTGTGGTAGATATTTTAGATCATTCCCGAAGATAAAATTATTTTTTCCATGATTATAATGACACTATACTATTATGGCCATCCATCATGTATTATTGTATTATACTGAATAATAATCTAAAATTATGTAATATACATGTATCTTAATTATGGGTTTCTATATTCATGATATAAAAGAATACGCAGAACCAGAATCAAATAGTATGCTCGCTATTCCTGAATGAATTAACAATGTACCTATCTCTAAAATATTTTATGGCACCACATCAGTAGTATTTATGGAATTATCACATGCTTAATTCCATGGATGTCTATGTTTATTTCTTATAAATATCATTAGCATATGAAATTGGTTTAAAAAGTACAATTTTCCACGCAATTGAGACACTACACTATAGAGTGAGTGCAGATCTAAACCATCACATATTCTTTCACCTTAGTGTAATTCTTCATATCACATTGGTAGTTCATATCCATATTCCACATTATTATAAATTTGAATAATTTACTGGTTTCCTTTAGATTATTCTGAAGATTCATTATCCCTCAATTCAGAAACAAGGAATATTTGGTATAACATCACATGTTGTAAATTATAGACTTATTTAGTATTTTATTAATTCAATATTATGTTTAATATAATTTTTAATAAATATTATATTAATATGATGACAAATTACAAAATGAATTTTTATAAAATACCACATTTCTAAAATGTCAAATAATTATGAATAAATATATAGATAAATGAGTTAATAAAATCACTTATGAAATTATATTTAAATGATATGATAAACATATATATATAAATGGTGTAATAAATAAATGAATTAAGAATTTAAAACGATAATAGAAATAAATAAAAATTTGAGAAGAAATCGCATTTGAGGGTTTTGTTTGAATGTATAGAGTTGTGTTGAGGAAGGCTTCGAAGTCGCGGTCTTCGTTTCGGGAGGACAGCCTCTGAGGGAGGCTTAGATCGAGTGAAAATGAATTCAGTGAAGGTGGATATGAGCTCAAACGATACCATTCGTATGCGCAGTGGTTGAAGCCAAGGAAGGAGGTCTAGATCTAGATCTGGATCTAAGCTCAAGTATTTTGGAGTCGACGTTGAAGTTCTCGGTTCGAGAAGAAATATTTTCTCCATCTGATTTAAAGTAGCGGTTAGGGTTTCTTGATTTTGTGATGTAGGTTTATCTCTTTTCATTTTGATAGATCATTAAGTAGTTTTTCTATAATTAAATTTTGTTATCCGAATCATCTGTAAATCCAATTTTCTATTTTTTAGATCTTCGTGTCGACATCCATTTATGGTTATATTGAATTATTAATTTTATAAAGCATATATATACAACTAATTTGTGTATCAATTTTACTTCAATTCCATTTGATTTAGATTATTAGATTTTGTATGGTATCTATTTTTTTGTCTAATTCAGTTTCACGTCATTTTCTAGAAACTGTTTCATGTTATCATTGAGATTAATTTATTCAATACGCCATTGATTTGCTCTGTTTTTTATCGATTTTTTCAAAAAATAGATACAATTGAGATATCATATTTTTATTTTTTTGGACTATATGTATAATTATTTAATAAGGCTTAACGACTTGTCAATTTCTCTGTCTAATTTTTTCAACTAGTTATGTTTCTTATTATTAATCTTCATTCATTGAATTCCGTTTGATGCCATTTGCATATTTTATTCAAATTTTATTTAATTTACGAAAAATGAGAAATTAATTTAACACTTCAGAACTATTATTTATAAAGAAATTCTCCTATACAATAAGAGATACAATGAGTGCGCTGTGTGTGAGGCTGTCATGGAATGTAGTACCTGGTTTCCTTCTTTTCCCCTTAGTATATTTTCCAATGTTAAGTGTATTATAGTTTAGTGGTTCCAATCAGAAGAACAATTCTTCTACACATAAAAATAGAAATAGATTTCATAAATTTATTTTGACAACTCATTTTTTTCCTTCTTAATATTATAATTATGTAAGGGAATTTTTATTTTCAAAACCTCACTCAGCTAGGGATTATTTTTAGTGATTTATTTATTTGATGTACAATTTTTTTGTTATGATTTATATTTTGTGGTTTTTTGTAAGGTACCCCTATCTCTTAATCTCACATTACAATTTCTATTTTCTATTTAATTTTATTCAATTACATTAATATTTAAACAATTAATTGTTTTATTTGATTTTCAAATTTATATATTTCAATATTATTAGAAGGGAAAATTAGTTTATTTATTTCAAAGTCATTATTGTAATTTTCAGATTATGCATAAGCAGAATTTGTATTAAAACTTATATTAGGATTAATTTATATATATGTTAAAGGTGGTTACATCATACTAAAAAAATTTATAAATTATCATTGTTAAATTTTGAATATGATGTTTATTACATCATAATTTTGTTTAAAAGTCATCCATTTGTTATGATTGACCGTATTCAAAAATTACATATTTCGTTTATGAAATTGATTAATTTAAAGTATATGTTTATGTTTTCTGGTTTGATATTGGCATAAAATCCACGTTCATCTTTCATATATATGAATTTAAATATTTCTATGGAATTAGGTTCTTAAAAACACACACATATATAAATATATATATTCATGAAAGAGTGACTATGAAATGTTATTGATGATATCATGTGTGACATTAAAATTGCATGCGATTATTAATTCTTTATATATTCATTACATTATTTCATAATAAAAAGTAATTAAACAAGTATTTTGTTGGAAATTTTTACTCAATATATAATTTTAAAATTGGTTGAAATTATAACAATAAAAAATTCTTTTATTTCATAAAATGATTAGATACATGGATGTTTATCAAAGGTATGCGAGAAAAATGTTTGGTTAGAACCAAACATGAAATTGTTATACATGTTCATATGTTTTTATATCTATATATTTATATACATACATATATAATCATATATATAAATATAAGTGTAATAGGTATTTTAATGTAGTAACATGTTTCAAAAATTTAAAACTACAGTGAAAATTATATATAAGTAAGGAAAACTAAAAAAATGTTTCATAAAGAAAATGATGCTTAATAATTGTAAATATTATAGGGAATTGGATAATGATTCCATACCTCAAGTGGGTAGGCCCAAGATAGCCTTCAATGTTTAAGTGGACTCAGTCATTTTATTTTTAAGAACTTGCCTAATATTTTCAACCGAATAACTGGATTAGATTAAAACTCTTTTTGATGTATAATTATTTTTGAAAAAATTATTTTACTAATATATTTCTAATAGAATATTTCAAATTTATTTATCAAAGTGATATTTTTTTTTAAAAAAATGGAATTATCAAAGGGTTTCAAAAACACCTGACTGAGGAATTGAATGCTCACCCTTTTTATTTAAAAATGAATTTTCACAGGTATCATATGAGATTATCATATATGTCATCGCTTTTGGAATTAGAGCACATAAAAGCATCATGGACAGTTATTTTATTTTTTTATAACTCTGATAAATGTAATGTTTTTTCTAATCCTCCAATACCTAGACCCGTAAAAGTTGATCGTTTGTTTATAATTTTGTGAAATTGTTCGGTTTTAATTATAAAAAAATAGCATATCATTTTTAAGCACTATGTCCAGAAGAGCATGCTTGGGGCATTATAATTAGTATTAGAGGAACAATCAAGACAACTTTGGAGATTAGATGTTGTATTTTGAAGAAAAGAAATCTACAAAATAATGTTTTGGTTAGATATTTAAGTCCTCGTAGAATTTTATGAATTCTAAAGACGGAAATTCAGAATTTTCAAATATTCAAACTGCGAGGACGCAATTAATTTAATGGGGGGGGAGAATGTAACACCCCGAGTTGTAAATTAATGATTTATTTAGTATTATATTAATTCAATAGTATGTTTAATAAATTTGTTAGTAAATATTATATTCATATAATGAAAATTTACGTAATGAATTTTTATTTAATTCCACTTTTCTATAATGTGAAATTATTATGAATAAATATATAGATATATTATTTAATAAAATCAGTTTTGAAATTATTTTTAAATGATATGATATATATATATATATATGGTGTAATAAATAAATGAATTAAAAATTTAAAATGATAATAAAAATAAATAATAATAGAAGAAAAAATAACATTTGAGGGATTCGTTCGAATGTATTGAGTCGCGTTGAAGAAGGGTTCCAAGTCGAGGGCTTCGTTTCGGGAGGACAGCCTCGGAGAGAGGATTAGATCAAGTAAAAATGAATTCAGTGAAGGTGGATATGAGCTCAAATGAGACCATTCGTATGTGCAGTGGACGAAGCCAAGGAAGGAGGTCCAAATCTAGATCTCGAGCTGAGCTCAAGTATTTTAGAGTCGATGTTGAAGTTCTCGGTTCGAGAAGAAATATTTTCTCTAGAAGATTTCAGGTCACAATTAGGGTTTCTTGCTTATGTGATGTAAGATTATATCTTTTTGTTTGTCTAGATCTGTAAGTAGTTTTTCTTTAATTAAATTTTTTTATCCGAATCATCTGTAAATCCAGTTTTATATTTTTCAGATCTTCCTGTCGACATCCGTTTCTGGTTATCCTGAATTTTTAATTTCATCGAACATGTGTATACAACTGATTTGTGTATCGATTTTTCTTCAATTCCATTTGATTTATATTATTATATTTTTTTCCATTTTTTTGTCTAATTAATTTTCACATCATTTTCTAGATTCTGTTTCATGTTTTCATTGTGATTTATTTATTCAATCCACTATTGATTTTCTTTGTTTTTGATCAAATTTGTCAAAAAATAGATATGATGGAGATATCATAATATGATTTTTTGGACTGTATGTATAATGATTTAATAATTCTTTATGACATGTCAAATTTTCTGTCTAATTTTGTCAACTAGTTATGTTTCTTCATATTTATCCTCATTCAATGAATTCGGTTTGATGTCATTTTCATATTGTATTCAAATTTAATTTAATTCATTATAAATGAGTATTTAATTTAACCCTTGAGAACTGCTTTTTATAAATCAGTTCTCTTCTATAATAAGGGATACTATGAGTGTGCTGTGTGTGAGGCTGGCAAGGCATGTAGTAGCTGATTTCCGTCTTTTTCCCTTGGTATATTTTCTAATGCTAAGTGTTTGAGAGTTGAGTGGTTCCAATCAGAAGAAGAATCTGTCTACGAATAAAACTAGTAAGGGATTTCATAAATTTCTTTTGACAACTCATTTTTTTCATTCCTATATTTATAATTTTGTATGAGACTTTTTGTTTTCAAATACTCACTCTTCTAGGGATTATTTTTATTGATTTACTTATTTGAAGTGAAATTTTTTTATGATTTTAATTTCATCGTTTTTAAGGGACCCCTATCTCTTTATCTCACGTTATAATTTCTATTTTTTAAAATATTACACAATTATATTATTATTTTATCAAGGTATTATTTTATTTTATTTTATTTTCAAATTTATCTATTTAAATATTATTAGAATATAAAATTAGTTTATTTATTTCTATTTTATGATCCCAATTTTCAGATTATGCGTAAGGGGTATTTGAATTAAATCATATATTAGGTTTAATTTATATATATGTTAAATGTGGTAACATAATAATAAAAGAATTTATAAATTTTAATCGTTAAATTTTGAATATTATGTTTTATTAAATCATAATTTTGTATAAAAGTCAGCCTTTTTTTAGGAATTACCGTATTCGAAAGTAACATATGTCATTTTTGAAATTGATTAATATCAAGTATATGTTTATGTTTGCTGGTTTGATATTGGCATAAAATCCACGTTCATATTTCACATATATAAATTTATATATGTCTACAGAATTATGTTCTTAAAAACATACACACATATATATATATTTATTTATATTCAAGAAAGAGTGATTATGAAATGCAATTGATGATTTCATGTGTGACATTAAAATTTCATGTGATTATTAATACTTTATATATTCATTACATTATTTCATGCATAAAAGTAATAAAACAAGTATGCCATTGGAAATTTTTACACAATATAGCATTTTAAAAATGGTTTAAATTATAACAATTTGAAAATCATGTATTTCATTAATATTTTAGATACATGGATGTTTATGAAAGATATAAGAGATAAAATTTGGTCATAACCAAACATCAAAGTGTTATAGAAGTTCATATGTACTTATATGTATATATATATACATACATATTCATATATATAAATATAAGTGTAATAGGTATTTTAATGCATCAAATTGATTAGAAAAATTAAAACCCCAGTGAATATTATTTGTAATTATGGAAAGATAACAAATGTTTTATAAAGAAAAGGGTGCTTGAACATTTTAAATATTATAGGGAATTGGATAATGATTCCATCTCTCAAGTGGGTAGGCCCAAGATAGCCTTCAATGATTAAGTGGCCTCAGTTGTTTTTTATGAGCATGCATAAATTTTCAACCGAATCACTGGATTTGTTTAAAACTTATTTCAAAGAATATTTATTTTTTAAAGAATTATTTTACAAATGTATTTCTAATAGAGTATTTCAAATGTATTTATCGAACTGATATTTTAAAAAAATTAATTCATCAAAGGTTTTCAAAAACACCTTAATTAGAAATTGAATGGTCACCCCTTTTTTTAAAAGAATTTTCATAGGTATCATATGAGATTATCGTAGATGTCATCGCTTTTGGAATTTGAGCGTGTGGAAGTATCATGGACAGTTGTATTATTTTTGTTACAACTCTGATAAATGTAATGTTTTGTCTAATCCTCTATAACCTAGACCGGTTAAAGATCCTTGTTTTTTTTTCTAATGTTGTGAAATTGTTCAGTTTCAATTATACAAAAAAATTTAAACAATATTTTTAAGCACTGAGCCCGGAAGAGCGGGCTCAGTGCATTATATTTGGCCTTCATTCCACCATGATATTTATTTACTTTTCCACCCATATTACACTCCATAATCCAATTTTTATCACTATGCCCACGAGACCATTGATAGAATCTGATCTCCATTTTCACCATGATGGTACTATATAATATCTCATAATAATTTTCAAGTTATTAAATAACCATATCTTGTAATATTAATCTGTCTAATTTTATAATTAATATATCCACCATTCTATGGGTGGTCATGGGAATGTTGGAGGTGCATTTAGAATTCCAGGTAACATTTTCATCATACTCTGTAGTAGACTCATCGCCATTCTTCTTATGTCTAATAAAAAATCATTCTATATTGACAAAGAGGTTTTGGGGAAACTATTTTTTTGAATATTTTTTGGAAATCCTCATAATCCATGGAATCAATTTCATCCATGTAATTTTTTATTTTTGACCAGTCTCCACCACTGATCAAATTACCCATAAAAATGATAAACGATTAACAAAAATTTCTATTTTTCTATGAACTAGAGGATAAATAATATCCTTTAAATTGACTTAATCCACTGTATCATGAGGAGGTGATCAGAAGATCCACAAAATATGGGAGGTCGTGTCCACATAAATGATTCGATGAAAACATTCTCTCTATTATGGGAAGGGGTAGTTTCACATGATCAAGTAATTACTCATAACTTAAACCAGTTGAGTAAGTAGTTTCACAAAATTTTGATCACCTGTTCTTATCATGTTCAGAATATCAATAATGAAATCATCACATTTCCAATCACAATCATTATTAGAAAGTGTTCTTCTTTTTATATCCATTAACTAAAAACAATAATGATAAATTATGTGGATTAAATTAATAGATAAATATAATAAAAAAGAAAACATTAAACATTAAAGTATAAAATAATAATGTTATATCATATCCTAACTTGGTATTATATAGTTTTAAATCATGGTTATCCACGATCTAATTCCTAACTTATTTTCTAAAGGGAAATATTTGCCATTAATAATGGTATTTAATGAGTTTATGAATTTATAAAAAAAATTCGTATAGTGTCAAACTAGGTACACAGTAAAGTGGATTTTTGTCTTCTAGATTACCCTGTGTGTGGTCCAAAATACCTTTTTAGAGTTGATAGTATTAAGAACATCTATACTCAAACCATATCATCTTGTAGGACCCAAACATGTATGTATTTTAATAATAACCAACTTGGTGTATACATTCCCAAATATAGATACATTTTCATAAAATTTGTCTTATCCATATGGTTCATGATAATGTTCTCTATTCAATGCCACAAAATATAAGTAATTTTTCTTCTGAAACCATGTATACATAAAATTTCCTTTTATATATAACATTACATGAATTTATGTTTAATTAAACTTCAAATTACATTCCCCAAATCATAAAGACATGGGTAATGGAAGTATAGGTATATTAAACTGAAAATATGGCACTAAAAAATACATTTCGTTATTTATTATCTTTTATGATCTCGTAACATATTTTGAGACCTTAAAACTGCATAAGATAATGTGGGGATAACTTGAAAAATGTTATAATATAAAATTCCAAACATAAAAATAAAATTTAAAATAAATCTTAGCAGATGGGTAATAAAGCATAATATAATGATTTATAATGGAATCAAACATGATTAAACATAAAGAATAATAAAATTTCATCATATAATAATGGATTCTATTAATTTGGAAGAAACCTAAAACATGACATTAGTAGGTTCAAGGCCTATTTAACACATTAGAGATTGAGTTAAGGATTGTTGCACATAGAGGAGTAAGATACAAGGCTAATTTCACATTAAGGATCAAGATTCAAGGTTAACCACAAAGACCATTACACATAACATCCCATGACTCAAAAAATTACTAAATTAATTCGAGTGCTATCAGGGAAAACCCATCATGACATGTTCATGATTAATTTTTCCACATAAAAATCACATATAAAAAATCAAATATAAACATAACAGTTTCCCATTGAAATATTTAAGAATCATAATTATGTCAAAATGAATATCAAAAGGAAAAATCTTATTGGTATCCATGAAACAATTGTTTAAAATAATAAACGATAATTTATATTGGAATATGTGAAAATATCATGAATGGTGAATTCAAAATTGAACATAAATAGTGTTTAAGAAAAATTATAAATAAAAAATCGTAGTACAGTTTATGGAAAAACCATTAAGATTTTTTAAAATGTAAAATGAATAATTTATAATTTAAAACAAAAAAGGATCCATTTTAGGTTTTCATGACATAATGAGTGATTTTGGAATACAATTTCTGGATGATTACATATTAAGAATCAAAATTTAAAATGGGTAATAATTTTGGATGTTCACTTAAATCATACATTCTTATAGGGAATAATTGAGTTGGGAACAATTTTAAAACAAGTATATCCCAAAGAACAAATTATGAATGGATAATTATAGATGTGTTTGGAACATATAAATTTCATTTAATATATTTTAATTCAAGTAAATTATATTTAAATTTGGATAAAAAGGAAAAATGAGTAACATGACGGAATAAAGGATGTTTGAGTAGAATAACTAACCTTATGTGAAAAACGATTATGAACATCATGATAATTTCTTAAAAAAATATCAAAATAATAAATTTAAATAATTAATGAAGATAAATTTATACATATATTTGATTTATTATATTTTTATTATGTTTATTTGATTCCCTGTTGATGGGTTATGAGATTCAATTTCATCATTTGCGAGATTTATATTCCTTGGTTTTCATAATCAGTTTACTTTTTCATGTATATAGAAAATAATATAGAATGGGGATATTTTTTTAGAAATGAACATAAATAATATTATAATATATTTTTCAATAATTGGTATTGATTCATTGGATACATCATTAATGATAATCGTTTAGATTAATTTAGTTTTTTATCACAATGATGCCTTTTTGTTTATTATGTGTACAAAATGATTCCAATAAAATAAATTAACACATAATACATATATTATAATACTGTTAAAATATAAAAAAGTTTTCATGTTGAGCCTTTAATATGTAATTGAATGATGAAAGCATTTATTCCACAAAGTTATTAAATCGAAACCCTATATATGATGTTTTAATTCATAATTTAAAAGACATAGGAGAAGTGATTTGATGAATAACTACACTATAAACATGATAAAATTATACTATATATAAAAAATATTTTTCATCCCATATGGACTAGGGGTTTCTAAGAGGTAAAAATTAAATAAAGGATTATAAAAAGAAATAGAAAGAAAATAGATGATGGTTTTACGTCTTCATTTTTTCTTATTGAGAGCCTCACTTGGGAATTGGTTTTGGTATTTTGTTAAGAAAAAAATATCATGGTATTTTGTTAAGTGAGGTTATTCATTTTGTGTGGTCAATATTATATTTTTTAATTTACTATTCATAAGGGTCACATACTTATTCCAAAGGACATGTTACTAATTCATTGGTATAGGTTCCTTAACATCTAGCAGCACTTCTTTTTTCATCCATTCATCATTTATAAAGCTTTTGTTGTGTATTCTTATGTGTTTATACCATAGTAAATTATTATTAAAAGAAATTCAAATTTATAATACCTCATTTAGTTATATATATATATATTATATTTTTTTGATAATTTTACCTCTATATCCATTATATCATTCATACAATTTTTTATTTAAATTTCACATGGGATATGATGACGTTGATTATCAGTATAGAGAACTATGACTTCACGAAGGGACATGATTCATTGTTAACCAATAATTTAAAAGGATGGAAATAAGGAAAAATATATATGATATACATGACATAAATGTGATATTAAGGATATATTTTTTATTTTGAAATGAAAAAAAAAAATTTATGCCATACCTTTTCACTCACCAAAACATTATTCCGTTATCTATGTATGCATGGATGACTGCCTTCATGAATTGATGTGACTCTTTCTTTTCATTACGACATCAAATATATAATATCAATAGTTATATATGAATAAACAAATTCATATTATAAGAATTATTTAAATAAAAAATATTTATTACCTCATCTCTAAAACAATCATTAAAAATGGAAACATCACTCATAAATATGTACACCCTATTGTCTTAATGATCATAACGTAAGTCATTTCTAAAAATTATCCTTTATGATTTTTTTAAATTAAAATTTATTATTAAATATTATGATTATTTCATGATTATTATTCTAGAGATTATTGAATAGTGATAAATTAATTAAAATGAAAAATAACAAATCAAATAATATATGATAAATGAAGTGGTTATTACACAAAACACGATTTTAACAAATAATTATCAATAAATGGGTAATAAAAGTTCTTATTTAAATAGACTTTGTTTTTATACATATATGTTAGGTTATTTAATATATTTAGAATAATTATATATATATTATACATTAATTTTAAATTTTTATAATGGAAATCAGGACTTAGGATTAGGGATTTATAGTTTCTCTTTTATTTTTTTAAGACATATGATAATTCAAAAATAATTTCTTATCTATTGTTTCAATACATCCCATTTGAAATGTTATATAATGAGGTTCCTCATTTTAATAATATTAAAATTATAATTTTATTTATTTATTTATTGGGGATTTGTTTTCAACATTACTAATGTGATATGGTATTTCATTCTCACTTTTTCCCAATGTGAGACACATCACATATTCAACTCTTATTTATTTTATATGGTGAATATAATACCCATGAATTTACATATGATGAATCTACAATAAATTATGAGGATTTGATATACATTTATTGATATATATTTAATGTGAATTATGTTTCCAATGATACCACATTCGTAATAGAATTATTTACAATCTCATTATTTAGTGGGATTTTTTATGATTGGCTCTCCCATAATAAAACAATTTGATTTATCACCCAATAATTCTAATTTACTTTCTTAAACATTAGTTATTCATGATATTTTTAAATAATAATATCATTTATTGAATAATTTTTAATTAAAATAATATATAAATTTTGTAACGTAAAATTTTATTTATTTCAATTTATGATCTGAAATGTTTTTTCTTCTAAAACAAGGTTTTCAAAAAATGTTTACAATAATATTTTTAACATTATTAATATTATTTATTAGTAATATTTGGATGCATTTTTGTTTTCTAAATATTTTTTTGAAAGGACCATTCGTGTCATTTTCTTAAAAATACCCATTTTCTATTTATTGATTATTTGAAAGGAAAATTTATTTTAATTTGTATGACCTAAATAGAATATTTCATTATCATGACCATATTTTATTTGATGTCCAATTTATAAAATTTCAAGGTTATTTTTTGTGAAATTTATCTTTAAAATGTGTTAATAATTTTTTTATTAATAAAAATATTTTCAATGAAATGTTATATCCCCCTCTAAATTCACCAGGTTATATTTCAATATCATTCTCCCACAATAATCTCATTATTTGATGTATGGTATGAATTATTAAAGATATAAATCATGGATACCATTATTATTATTTGAAAAATTGTTAATCATGACATGATTATTATGAAACCAATTTATCCTCCATATTTTATACAAGGTTAAAATTATTGTGAAACATGATTTTACCCAAGAGTAATGATATGATGATGTGATGAAATAATTAGAAAACATATCACTTTTCTATAGTGTATGATAAGATGAAATTTTCATAAATCCTATTTTATTTTATGGTTAAGATGTGATGATTTTTTATGATATTATGAACGAAATACATATGATTTTCATTACATGATGGTTTGTACGTATATCCCCCCTTATATATTAGATAATGATTAATGTTATTTGAACTAAAAGGATATATTTGTGGTGATACCATGCCTGAAAAATAATTTTATAAATAAGGTTATCCAAAAACAAAAAGAAGAGGTTACATTAGTGTTTTTCCTATGCTTGAAATAAGAGGATACATGATAGTTTATCCCAATCTTAAAAAAATTGGATATGCATGAGGTCATCCTAATCACTAAGCAGGAATACTTGTGAGTAAATATTTCCTAAAATATTGTTAATGTACTAGTTTATATCCTTTACCTATGTTTATATATTTACTATGTGTATGTGAAAATTTTATTTCTTATATAAATTTTAATCTCTCATGGGTCATTTTATTTAATTTATTTTTGATTCATCTCATTCCAACTTATAATGTTTTTCATGTGACTCAATATAACAATTTATTTCTTAAATGGGTATTGTTTTCAAAAGTTATGCTCATGTTCACATGCCCTAATTAATATGTTATTCTAACATAATATCCTTTTTTACACTTTCTGAGCAACATGGATCACTTTTTCTAATAATTACTTTATGAATGTTATGAATAAAGGCTTTATGTATAATCAATAAAGGGGATGATAGATATGGGAGACAATTAATATTTTCATGTATTAATATACTAATATTCCATGATTCGAATGAAAATAAACTATTACATTACATAGGTGTGTGTTTCTGTAACTTAATTAATTATTCATAAAAAAATTACATTTTCACATATCTAAATCATGTGTGGCTTTAATAATTCGTCAACTGAACATAAAATAAATATAATTCATAAATTACATATATAAAAAGATTATTATATGATCACTACACTAGAATAATTTGAATAAGAGAAGTCCTGGATCATAAAATCACAATGTAGAATCATCATAAAAATATAAAAAATTTATAACCATATGGTAGTTATGAAAAAATACCAAATAATACTACCACCGTGATCACAAGACTCTATGGGAAAATATATAAAATATACTTGAAAGGATAAATGGGAAGGAATACCCTCAAATAAAAAGGCTCATAATATCATGATGAAAAGAAATCAAGGTCATCAATGTGGTGATACGAGTTTCTAGAAAATACACTTCATATAATAGGTTATTTTATAAAAAATGATGTTATCATAGAGAAATCAATTGTTCTATAATATTATACATAGTGAGAAAAATAATTTGACATAACAAGATAATAAATTGTTGCACTAGGATCACCTAGAAAGAAACTAATAATCAAATGATAGATCATAATCACACTATAGTAGGTTTATTGTCACTGGTGATATAAAATGAAATTTGTGATTCTCACAATTATCACTCATAAAAATCATGGTAATGATCTAAAATTAGATAAAATTTAAATGAGTGCATTCTATAATGTTTTATCCATGGTGTGGTTTTACATAAAATACAATCACTATAATTTGGATAGTAATTCTTCAAATTATGAAATATTAACCAATGCTATGAATGTCTCTTGGTTGAACAGTAGAGGTATTCATTCATTGAATTTAATGAATTACCTAATCATACTTGTAGATATAATAAAATGAGAAAAAAATAACCTATATTCAAAACATCTTCACTTAAAAAATCATAAGGACCACATTGTGTTAACAAGATTCGTAACTATTTATCTTCCACCACTAAGCCCTCTAACCTCGACCCAGATGATAAAATCACGACCTACCCTTCAATATGATTTTCTTACTCAATCCAAATAATTGAGCAATCTTCCTTCATTTTACTCCCCAAGTCAATCAAAAACACAATGAATGTGACAAAAAACTGATTCGTAAGAATAATAATCAACTCAACTAATAGTTGATGGTACACATTTCGAGAAAACCATGTAGCAGAATTGGCCATTGTATAAAATAATAATATCATTTCTAATATGCTATATAATATTTGAATTGTTGATTTTTCATCTCAAGAGGTCTTCCACAACATATCTGGTTATGAAAATGAATCCTGTGATAATGAGATTCATTCCGCGTACTTCTATCTGGTTAAGTTTTCCACTACTGGAATAAAAATATCCCAAAAAATATATCCATAATATGTAAATTAAACACAATACATATGATTAAATCCTACTACTAACCATTTATGTTGTTCAACCATGAAAAATAATAGGTAGACTCACCCACATACCAACTATGTCAGAATAAATTTTTTTCAAATAAATATTAAATATCCAATATTACTGGAATCAACGTAAGTTTCATGTTGAAAGGGATAAAAAATATGAAAACAATTATTTGAATTCATTATAAATAGAAGTTCAATGTTTGAATTTGCAGACTATCTCCGTTTGAGATTCATTTTCACATCACGTTAGAATAATCAAAAAACAGAAGAAAAAAAATCAATCCATAAAAAATTTATTCCTTATAAAATTTAAGAAATTAATTGAGAAGAAAAAACATAATATATTTTTGGTATAATAATAATTCCAAATAAAATTAATAAAATTAAATTTAAACAATGCATCATTTAAAAAATAAAAAATCCCCCTGTAAAATAAATTTATGTTGTTTTACAAAACATGGAAACTAATCCAACCAATGATATTTACATGTAGAGATATTTTTCAATCACAAAATCCAAAATAACTATTTTAATTAACAATTTATAATTATATAAATAGGATATAATATCCTGGAAGATGACTTTTTCGACCAACTAATATACTATAATAAACATATAAACAAGATCAAAATATTCTATAACCCAAATGAATAAAATTCAATAGATCTCACTATGTTATTTAAATCAATATCCACCTAATCAGGAGTCTTAAAAATACTTAAATTACCCATGGAAACAAATAACTGATAAAAATATAGAATAAATAGACATGGTAGTTATAATTTTTATCATGAAACTCAAAAATTATATTACTGAAATATAAGAAGTATGTTACTTGATAACATATTTTAATCCTACACAATAAAACCACCATACTTAGCAAAACGAACCTAGAAACTATTTACACTCACACATTTATAACTAACATAGGGCCCATGTAAATCACATATAGTGAAATACATAGTAAATTATAATTATTAAAATATATTTATATACCTAACTATACTATAATGAATACTAAACAACTCACAAGACATCAACACTATCAAAAAAATTGTATATAATATTGTTCTATGGCATACTATAGTTATGATAATTCAAGGGGTAATATCAATTAATTTTTCAGGTTTTAGCACATTTATTGAATATTAATTTCTGAAAATGAATCCCGTTATTCTTTTCATTTATAATGTATTTATATGGCCATTCACACTATGAAACACATGTGTATAATCACCACACTACTCAACAATTTTAGATTATTAATCTTAAGATTCCATAATAGAACAATATATTAGGAATATTATACTATTGAAGAATACTAATAGAAAAACATATATTCCTTTTTATTATTAAATTAGTTTTCCACAAATTAAAAAAAATATATGTTTTATCCACATTAATTATCATCATAACCACGATGTCTAATTCTAATAATCTCCAATTAAATTCATCTTATTTCCCCTAGAAATATGATCATGGGAACATTTAAAAATATTTAATATTATTTTTATATTTAAATCAAATTGTAAGAGTCTTAGTCATACAATTTTTTTCATGATTCAACCATGTTGAAAAAATAGGGGATGTATAAAATACATGACATGTGACTCTATTACTCACAGTCAATAATAAATAGTGGTCATTCCTCAAAATATCATGGTAAAAATAATTAAAAGTAGATTATTCTTTCTTAGTGTAAGAATTAGTTGAGATAGTTTTTTTCCCTCAGATTATCTTCATGTCTATTTTCACCAACATGTTCCGACTTATTAAATCTCCCAAAATATAAATAAATCTCAATATTAAATGTCTAAATCAGAAATATCTATAAATTATTATTTAGAAAGATTTCAAATATACGATAATAATATTTAGTTGGATATAACTTTGGAAAATTAATATATACTCATAATAGGTGAATTTGGTTTGTTAAAAAATGGATTTTTTCAAATAAAGAATAATGTAATAAAAAACTGAAATAAAATTTATTAATTCATCATCGAATGAATTATAAAACAAGTAAAATAATATTGTATAAAGAAAATAAAATTGAGATATATTTTATTTGAACCACATTGGTCTTATGTAAATAAATAAATCCCCAAATCAAATGCAATTTTTTATGAAAAACCTAAAAAACATACACTATAATGAAAACTGAAAAGACTAAAGAAATAAAATAATTCAAGGAGACCCTTACCCCCCGCCCCTTGTAACTAGATAAAATAGAAAACACAAAAAAGGAATATGAAATCAAAATAATAATAATGTTATAAACCCTTTACTTCACAATAAAACCATCAGTGATAAATTAAATGATGAATAAAGTTGTGACTATCTTCATCCTCCTCTATACTCAAAATAATTTTTATTTTCCTACAGAACATATGAGGTGGAGAATTATTTTTCTATTCTTGAAATGTTCTATGAATTTTTCATTTTATTTCAATATATATGAATTCAAATTATATATTAATTAATTACATCCATTGTAATTAATAAAATAATATAAATAATTATACCCATATTTACATGTGGCACTTTTTAAAAATAGGTATCATGGAAGAATCTTCAATTGTAACAAATCTAAAAAATCTATAAAGATTTTTTGTATTAAATTAAAAACATACATGCTTCATTAAAATATTTTTTATGTGATATGTGAGTCAAGTTAGAATCATCCCTCATGAATGATATACAAATACACTATCTCTTTATGATGAATATACTCCTTTTCTCATCAAACAGAAGATCCTACTATGAATGAATAATCTTCAAAACACACCCCCCCCCCCAAATTAAAATTTAAAACATTATAATATCCCCGTTAAATAATAATTACTTTTATCAGAAAAATGAAATACTACCCCTCATATGACCCTAAAATTTCATAACAAATCCCCCTGACATATAGAAATAATTACCCAAATAAATAATAAAAAAAGAAGATTTGTAATGTAAGGGTTATAAGAGATAAATAAACTCATTCATTTGATTAAAATACATTCATAAAGATTATATTTGAATGGTCTAACAATCACCATTTCAGATTCATGTCCACCTCATGTTAGAATAATTAAATAAACACTGAAAAAATCAACCCAAAAAATTAATATTATTTAATATATATATATATATATAAATAATAAAATGGTAATAGAAACCACTTGAAACATGAGGATAAAATCAAATTATAAATATTTAAATTAATTTCATATGTTCATATCAATATAGTATCTAAAAAACAATTATAATTTGTGACATGATCTACCCAACTACCTTGCCAATATATATGTAATGATAGAAAAAAAACATTAGTATCATGAACATTCTAATATAATTTCTTCAACCAGATGATATAGATTGAAAAAAGTTCCATATAAATGGACTGAATTTGGTTTCATGAATGTTTTCCCTCCATGTAGAACATGGAACATTTAGTATATTTTGATCACCCAAATTACAAACATTTAATCAAACAATATCTGTAGTTCAATTTCTCTTTAAATCTTATCAACTGATGAAATTATTCATTTAATTATATTAATTTTAAAATCAATCTCATATTATATTAAAATCATTATAATCACTCAAAATAAGAGTGTATATAAAAACATTGATAAAAAATGTTGATGTCATTGTAGGTCATGGCCCTTAATGGAACATTGGACAATAAAAAAGTGTCATTGAAGCATCCTAATAATTCAAATTTTCTTAATGAAATCTTCTTAATCTGTTAAATCATTTCTAGATTTAGTATATCCAAAAATAAAAAAAGTTATTTTTATATATTTTTATTTCTATATAAAATGATAATTTTGATGAAATAACAAAATATTAAATACTTCTCAATCTAATATCATTATCCTGGATTTTTTTAACATAAACTGAAAGGCCAAGAAACAATAATTTCTGCACAATTTTTAGAGAATCCATCACTTATAATATGATAAGAATAATATTTTAATTTTAATTTCATAAAATATTTATATTTTTAGATCATATCAATAATAAATTGAATTAATATAAAACCTTTTAAATGTAATAACATAACATTATCTTATTCGGTAAATATATTTGTAAATATTCTCACATATTTATAAGTCAGATTTCAGTAACATCATGCTCGTAAAAAATTGTAAATTTATCTAAGGTATAATTTAGTTTCTTTTTATTGTGATTTTTATTATAATACACCTACATAAATAATTTTATTTATAAAATTAACAAAATTTTCATTTTAATTTCTATTAATCCATTAAAAAAATTTAATCATCCAATATATAATTATATTATTAATTATTCAATGAAATAAAATAAAAATCATGTTACACAAATATAACACTCTGATAATTACTTATCTTCTAGAGACAGACTTTTTCATTTCTATCATGGAATGAATTAATGGATAAAATTAATGGAAAATTAATAAAAAAGGATAACTCCCAAAAAAATTATAACTAAATGAAATATAACAAATAAAGAAATTATCCTAATATAGAGGAAAAAGTTTTCATTTAATACAATATATTATCATTAAAAAAATTTAAATATGACATCTAAGATATAGATAAAAATTAATTCATTATACTTCCCTATAATTACATCAAAATCACCCCTTTAATAATGATTTCAAAATAATCTATAATAATTTATTTAATTTTTAATGACAATATTAAACTGCCAAAATATTATATGATATAAATACCATGAATGATTTTTTTTTTCAAATAACGAATAGAATCTATTCAATGCTAATTTAAAATAAATCACTAATAATTTTTTTATAAAATAAATCTCCTCCTTGAATGAGATGTTCAACATTTAACATTATTAAAACATTAATTTGAATATATGATTCCTATGAATAAAAATCGATTGAATTATATAAAATATAATCTCAGTTTCAGAAACAATGAATTACTGAGAGAATGATATAATAAGATTAATAGAAGGTAAATTATATAATAATATAGAAAATAACGAATTACCAAATTTCATATATATTATATCCCACCAGTAGTGAAAAATTATTTGTGTAAGAGGTTTAAAAGAAATGATTGTTGGAATGTAATTTTCAATGAAAATATTTTAGTGGAATTAGAGTGGAAATAAAATAATATATACCCAGATGAAAGTCATTTTCATCACACATAGAACATAAATTTTTCCAACATGATATATGATAATTTTTCTATGAATTCATCAATAATTATAATTTAATTTTTAAATAAAAACTATGAAAATAAATGCCAATAATACAAGTGTGTATTATGATAGTGGAAGTATAACATTTTAAATAAAACCCATATATATTTAATTTAAAAATGATGTTTATGTAATTAAATCACCTATGTATCAATCATTATTTTATATTAAAATATCATGAATTATATTTCAATAATAAAATAAAAAATTATAAATTTAAGCATAATATTAATTCTCTATAATATATTAATACATTTAAATGGTAATGTAATTTCAACACCTAATTACATATCCATGATTCTATTAATTGAATGTAGATAGGTGATATACATTGAGTAAACCTAGTGCAAAATTTATATTTTCTAAAAAATATAAATATAATAATTATAAATTACAGTAATAAAATTATCGAAAACTATAAGTTCCCCACCATGTAGTTCTCAAATTAGAGTATTTAGCGCAAAAATTATTATTTAAACTATAAAAGTATAAAATGTAAACCACTCCCAATGGATACCACATTTTATGTAATTATTAAATAATTAACCCAATTTGATTGTTTGGGACATTTGGATCATGTGAAGAACACTTTCGGACTTAATGAATATAATTCCACCTAATACTCCATTATTCCTTCATGTTAGATATTCTCTACTTTAACAAAATTAAATTATATTTAATCATTATTTATTTCCATGAAATTATTGTTATATTTTTTTACTCAAGTATTAATAACCATTTATATTTATTTTATGATGATATACATGTGTTTAAATGATTCCCTACTTAATTATTCCCAAAAAGAAAAACTGATTAAAGGGGACTTCCCAATTTCATAACCCTTTTCAAATTTACTCTATAATTTATTTTAAGACACACTTATTTTTATATAATTATACATTTCATTATGAAATAATTAGTTTTTAACATTTGGTTTTATATGAAATATTATTCCATTTCCATCTTAAAATCCTCATTATTTTCAATAAACCACAATAAAATGTTTTATTTCAAATGTTTCTCAAACACTGTTTTTATATAATTTCACTTAGGTTTTACAAAACTCATCATGATATATGACTTTTTAAAAAATTAATTTCCATATATTATCTAAATCCATTATTTCATGGATACAATTATGATAATCCTTTTTGATAATCCAATTTACAAGATCATCATGCCCAATTCCTTCCATGGATAAAATATATGTTTGATTGTCTATGTATGATTATTTATGTCGAAAACATATTCATGTACACATTATGATTGGTGAAACTAGATTGATCTCCAATACATGGGTTAATGTTTAGTCTCTTGATATGTTATGTGCAATAGTAATGGTGGTTATCCTTGACTCATGTTGCATGTGCACAGTCTTGGTGGTTAGACATGCCTTGTGCTCCTCTATATGCAACGAGAATTGAATCGTGATAAATTCATGTTTTTTTATTATTAAAATTTTCTATAAATCCATTATTATATTATCTTACGTTATGATTTCGTATATTCAATCATGTTTCATGCCTTTTTATATCAATATTTTATATCATCTACCCCCTGTGAAAAAGTGTATTCTTAGGTTTATTCCTATATTAGGATATTAGATAATATCATTGTTCATGTTATCCCTAGATTATACTTTTCATATTTAAGGGGCCTTTGTATGTTAGGATCTTATAATGGATTATAAATTAAAAAATGTTTTATTTAGTCTCATGTTTTTAGTTTTATATAACTAGTCTTTGAAATTCATTAGATATTATGATACTTATCTTGTAATTTGATATCTAGTTGGAATTAAAATCATGTAATGATATTTGTAAATATATAGGGTCACTATTCAGGACCACTAAGATTTTAAAAGAAGTGTATCTTTCTTAAAAGAGTGTACTATAATCTAATGAAACACCTA
The DNA here is from genome assembly GCA_963277665.1 of Viscum album. Taxonomy (NCBI): domain Eukaryota; kingdom Viridiplantae; phylum Streptophyta; class Magnoliopsida; order Santalales; family Viscaceae; genus Viscum; species Viscum album. Next base: position 791,371,778 of record OY728126.1, on the reverse strand, counting down.
GTCTAAAACCTTGTTTTTTAATCTAAAAAAATATATGAATTCTTATGGTACACCTAAAACCTCGTCAAAAGGAATATAATTAGTTTAATACATCATATGTACGGCCATATCACATGTGGGGTTGATTATAAAAATTTATATTGGGAGTCCTTGAAATTATAAAACATAAAGCATCATGAGAGTAGTCATCTCATCGTCGAAATGTCATGCCAAATAGAATATGAGTGATTAAAATAATAAAAAATTATATACGCGAGATGGAAACTATGTCTAAGGGTATAGTTATAACAAAATAATAGTGTATTAACTTAATTTCAGTTTCAAGGTAATTCTCATTTGGGAAAACTCACTCTAGAAAACTCATAATATTGGTAGTGATCATTCAATAGTCCTTGCTCGTTAGTCCTCACTATGATGTACTATGCATTGGAACATAGAATTTATTGATACCCATATGGGTGATATCTCTTGAGGTTCTTTGAGGTATAATTTACCCTATATAGAGTCACAAAATATGAATGGTATCAATTCCAGTGTATATTAGTCACACCAATACATAAAAATCCACATTGTTTAGAAGGGATGATATGTTATCCCACCCCGATCCACAAGGAGGGATTCCTAAAAATCTATCCATGAATAATATATTATAGTGGATCATGTCCTATTATCATGACATGAAACCTCATTAAACCCTCTTGGGTTTGGACTCAGGAAACATACCCTAAAGAAATATGTTCACACTAACGAAAACATGGGCCTAAAACATCCCCAAAGGAAGTATATGATGTTTACAAGAGATTAAAATATGTTTTCATACAGTCCCTTGTCTTATTATGTGTTAATCCCATGCCCAATTACATTGGAAATTTCTATATACATTGGTTGTGTTCATGTACTAGTTCATGTCTTAGTACCAAGACATTTCCATATACATTGGTTGTGCTTATTTACCCTATTGTGTTCATTCTTATATACCCCAAATTTATAGTCAATGAAACAATGCCTTGTTGAAATAGTGAGTGGTTGGTACCATAGGGAATAAGATACATAACGCACCCAAAAAATTCACTATAATAAGGTGAATACATGGTGTGTAATCTTATAACTACATTCCAATTAGTCTTGTATTTTTGAAATCCCATAATTTCCTCAAACATATTACACTCACAACTATATCACCATAAATTCTACAATGAAACATTTCATGGATATTGGATCAATAAAGCAATAGAGTCTAAACATAAAATGTTATTACATCATTTTAGCTGAATATTCTGATCATTTCCAATATAAATGTATGAGGATCGTAATTGTTTAGTTTATTTTGAATCATTTGACACAATATCTTCTATCAAGTGGCAATATCTCCAAAATCTCACAGAAAGATCATCCTACATAAAAAATTCATTTAGAGCCTTGGGAAAAGTTGACTAAATAATGAGTGAGCTCACTTCCCCAGTAAGGATAAACAAAGGATATATATAAGTATTATCATGAGAATTACTGTATGAGGACATAATAATAACATTATATGATCTTACCCTACATATGAAAGATCACAATAAAGAGTCATTTAATAAGTATTGGTAGTTTATATGACATGAATTATAATATTTTAATGAACATGAATCATTTGAGAATTTAAATGACATAAGACAAATATTTATTAAACACACATTGTCTAACAACATTGTCAATATGTATAGGTTTAAATAGATTCACACATTATGTTAAGGACACAAAATAATCCCTCATATTAACATATTGAAATGAAACCAAGGCCATAATTTTTTTTGAACATTTAATCGGGGTCATGAATAACATTTGAGTAGACAAGGGTAACTCCCAGGACAATAACATAGTGGACTAGTATACACAAGATTCTAATTTTGGATTTGGACACACATGTTTCATATTGTGGATCATGACAAAAAATATATATCCCATTTTGTATTAGGACATAGTTTTTTCTCATTTTGGACCATGAAACAACTTTTTTCCATTGTGATTCAATCCCATCTATGTGTATCCCATAATTATCTGATTATATATATATCATTACCTAATTCATCATAGGGAGACATATGTACCACCTTTCACATAATGAAATTATATATATGTCTTATTCACGATCAAAAAATTCATTATATCATGACCCACAAAATGTTATTATTATCATAAACATCATATAACTTCACATGAAATGAAATGGGTGTCATAAACATATAATCATATCATAACCTATGGAAAATATACAGGTTCACAATTATTTCATCATTGAATGTCTTGTTAAAGTAATCTTGTTTCATTACTGTAACACCCTAACCCTAGATTCCCAGAGTCGGTGCATTATTTTAATTCATTGGCATGATTTCAATAAATCTTGTCCTAAAAGACCAATTAGTTTAGCAGTCTTGGAAAATCGATTGCATACATGAACATTACATTACAAATTCTAACATACAACACAAAAAAATCTTTTGAGAATTCCATTTTTCACTTAGCTTAGCCCTATATCTCAAACATAAAACACTTCCGGCGATCCTAGGAAAATAAAACATAAGAAAGGGTTGAGGTCAAGTGCTCAGTAAGGGTATATAATTTAGATGAAGTTATAAACATTTAAGGCACGTTGAGTAATAAAAACAATATATTTTTAATCATTTACTTGAACATAATGTGGAAAAAAATAAATCAAATATTACTATATATATATATATGAACATGATATTCTACTAGTCAAATAATCACATGTAATAAATAATTTTATTATGAGAGAATGCATAGTACCAGACATTAATTTTAGTGTCAAGGCCTCATGCAAGCACCAAGTGGCTAACTGTTACCAGACCCCATCCTGGAGAGCCTCTGTAACCGGACTCCAACCCGAAGAGCCACTGTAACCAGACTCCAACACAGAGAGCCTCTGTAACTAGACTCCCACCCAGAGAGCCTCTGTAACCAGAATCCAATTAATTACATTGAAATTATATGGTTATTATGTATTTATTTTGACTTAAAATAAATTTAAATAAAATAAATAATTTTTTAAATAAAAATTCATTTTTAAACAATAACGCAATGTTTTTTAGTATTCATCAAAAATTGAGTGTTTTCAAAAAAAATACCAAAAAACTCACCCTAGGATAATTTTGATATTATTCATCCAAAAATGTACTCATTTTACCAATTTCAAAACATAGAAGAAGAATTAATTAATTTAAAATTAATTCCCATTGTCAAAACCATAAATTGTATTATTAAGAAATAATAATTATCAAAAAGATTGACATTTGTTAATATCCAATTTCAAAGTGAAATTACATAAAATGACCATCATTGGATTAAATAGTAAAAATACAATTTAATTATACATTAAAACCATTAAAATTTATAATTCAACACTCTGAATTATTTTTATTAAAAATGTTGGTATCAGTTAAAATATAGTATTTTTCACTATTGTCCCAAATATGAATATTATCAAAAAACCACCAAAAATTTATTGAAAAAAAATTCTTATCTCTTGATTGTAATTAATTTGATTATATTGTAAGATATAATATATAAAATATTCAAATATTGGATTTAAAAAATCGTTCTCCATTAAAAGGTGGTAAAATTGAATTTTTTGAAAACTAATTCTCTTATCTAAATAAAAATGAATTTCTTATTACATTATTTCTATGAAACACATAATACAGAATCTAAAATTATAAGGATTATATAAAGATCAAAATTTAGTTAATACTATTCAAAACTGCTTTTGAACGTCTATTTTGGTAAGTCGTGGGGTACTTAATCTTAGTGTTGCGTGTAGTGAAGGTTATTAAATTACGTTGAATAAATAATGTACTATGATATATTGGGGAGTTACATTCTTCCATTATTCAACAAATTGCATCCTAAAAATTTGAAATTGTTCTTCTATAATAAAAGGTTGAAAACAGAAAATAACTTTGGGGGGAAACCCTCATCTGAAATTAGGTTAATAAAATTTAGTCTTAATAAGAGGAAAAGAGCAATAAAAAAGTCACCACAAAATTATGATCTCGATTAGGAGAACATTGGTTGAAATTAGAGACACATAATTGGAGGGAAAATTTATATATTTATAGAGAGTGATTGAGGTCATCAATCACAATATATCATTTAAATATATTTACATAACAAATCCATTATCAAAACGATTTTCAAAACCAAAATACGTAAAAATAATACAAGGTATTTATATTCTATTTTTAAAACATTTCAGCTTGTTAACGAAGCCAAAGATCAAATAAAACTCATGGGGGGTAGAATGGTCATTGTCACCGCATAAATTAAAAACATTCCTTTTTTTCATTTATTAAAATGCTTCTTAGAAAAATATTCCCTATGAATGAAATGAAAAGTCAAAGGTGTTTTAACATTGTATTAAAGAATTTATTGTATTAAAACAAAATATGCCTCAATGAAAGGATATTGAGATGCAGTCTCTTATCTAATGTTTATGAATTAATTTATTCATATAATAAGTGGGAAAAAATTTATATATATACACACTTGAAAAGTAGAGTTTAATAATTTAACTAATTTCTACCGTAAACTCATCTTTCACTCTTAATGATAATATAACATGAAAATATAATATTTATCCTAATCATATAAGGATTCAAAAATAAGGAATTTATAAATCATTTTTCAGACTATTTAAAAAAAATACATTATACAAGCTAGTACATCACGTAGGGCATTGGTAATTGATGCACCCTTGTCATCCTTCGGTTGCGGGTTTATGTCTCGCTACCTTGTCAGACGCTACGAGTTGCTGCCTGACATCCGAGTTTTCCATTTTATGGCAATCAAAAAATAATCTCAAACTAGAATTATCCAAAATACGTCTGTCCAAATTCACAGTCCAAAATTTAAAAATAAGGTAAACACAACGAAGATCATTTTTACCACGTAATAAAAAGTGAACACCTTCAACATGTATTATTTTAAAACATTGTAACACCTAGAATTACCATAAATCCGTATTGATTATATTCATAATCCCTTTTTCCTTATTGATTATTGGATGTTCTAATTGTTTCCAAAAAAATTTTAAATTCCAACAATGATGGAATATACAAATCATTAATCAGTTTCAAGGTAGTCAAGAATATCCAATATAATTTAACCAAATAAATCATGTATTATTCCAAAATCACTACCTCATTATCTGAACCATATTTTGGTTTATCTTTCTCTCAACCATATATTTCACAAAATATTAACTTGTTATTGATTAACATTACTTTGTTTCACACAAGCTCATGTCCTTAATGAAATACTACTACAGTACAATCCTTATATATTATATAATTCTTATAACATGCACATCATGAATACAATTCTCAAATGACCCAATACTTTAATAACAACGTAAAAAATATAATCATTCCTCTTATTATTTGGTAGTATAATAACATTATTGTTATTCAATAGCAACATTTTGGGTATACTCTGATGATTTGGACATTGATTTGTGTAGTGTCCCATCTCTTTGTAGATGAAGTATTATACATTTGAAATAATTTCCTCACCCTTTCAATCATGTACTTGGTGTCATTTTTCTCTACACTTGGAAGAAACTCCCATTACTTTCATGCATTTACCAATATGATTATTTCCATAGTCATCACATATGGGAAAATCCTTCTTTTACCTATTCCCTTTATCTATCTTTCTCTCTTCCCTCATTTTATTCTCTTGCTTACCTTCAAAGCCAGAGGAAATAGAGAATTATTTAATTATATTATTAACACATGATAATATTTCTTCATATGTCGGGAATACATGGGAGACTATTTCCTTTTTAAATGTTGGCTTAATACCATGAAATATATGATCCTTTTTACTCTTTGGATCATAAGTATTCATGGAGTTCACATTCCTTCTACTGGGCACCATTTCAATATAATTTCATACACTAGGTAATTCTATGAATTTCAATTAATAATTCAATCTTTTACAATAAATAATGTAAATTAAATAGTGTATGGATATAATCCATAATCATAAAAATATTTTCATTGAGAATGTATATAATCGTAAATCCTTCATAATGATTTGTAAAAAAAATGAGAATTATCCTCTGCATATCCCTCAAGAGCGGTGGAACCATCTGTGAAACGAGTCTTGTTGTCATCCAACTGTTCATGTTCGGTTATAGCACAAAGAGTTGTTTTCAGGTATTACCCCTAGGTATATCTGTTCCAGAGTCGCCTCTACATTCTCATATCCAGAAAAAGATGTATTTGAATGGAAAACTCACAAAATCTCGACATTATCAAAATTCTAGGATGCTCTTCTACACTAATGTTAAAATTATATCTTAGGATAATGTGCTCTAAAAAGTGTTTATTTAAATCTAGTTTCCAAGGTTATTGCAAATCTTCCTTTGATTCCAACTGTTACGACCCGATCCAAGATTCCTAGAGTTGGTGCATTATTTTAATACATTGGCATGATTACAAGGAATCAAGTCCCGAAAGACTGATCATTTTAGAAGTCTTGGAAAATAGATTTCATATAGGAACATTATGTTACAAATTCTAACATACAACACACAAAAAATACTTTGAGAATTCCATTTTTCCCTAAGCTTAACCCAACATCTCAAACATAAAACAAATTTTGGGATCCTAGAAAAATAAAACATAATAAAGGGGTGAGCTTAGATGTTCAGTAAGGGTAAATAATTTAGCATAAGCTATAAACATTTATGGAAATATGTGTAATAAAAAAATATCATTTTAAATATAAACTTTATGATAATATGGGAAAAATAAATAAAACATTACCATATAAGAATGCACATGGATATTCCACTAGTCGAATAATCACATGTAATAACTAATTTTATAATGAGGGAATGTATAGTACCAGACATTAATTTTTGTGTCCAGTCCTCCTACCAGAACCTAGGGGCTAACTATTATCGGACCCCAATTTGGAGAGCCTATGTAACCAGACACCAACCCGGAGAGCCTCTGTAACCGGACACCAACCCGGAGAGCCTCTGTAACCGGACTCCAATATGGGGAGCCTCTCTAACCAGAATCCAATGAATTACATTGTAATTATATTGGTATTGTGTATTTATTTTGACCTAAAATAAATTTAAAAAAAATAAATAATTATTTAAATAAAAAGTTGTTTTTAAACAATAACTCATAGTTTTTAACTATTCATAAAAAATTTAATGTTTTCATAAAAATACCAAAAATTTACCCTATGATAATTTTGATATTCTGAATTAAAAAATGAATTGTATTTTACCACTTTCAAAAAATTTAATATGCATTAATTAATTTAAAATGAATTCCTGTTGTCAAAACCAAAATGCGTATTTTTAAGAAATAATAACTATCAAAAGATTAACAATTGTTTATATCCAATTTCAAATTGAAATTTATTACAATTAACATCAATGGATTAAATGGTAAAAACATAATATAATTATACTTCAAAACCATTAAAATTTATAATTCAACACTATACATTATTTTGAATAAAAAAGTTGTTTTTAGTTAAAATATAACATTTTTCACTATTCACCCAAATCTTAAAGTTATCATAAAAACAACAAATATGTATCGAAAATAAATTATTATGTCCCAGATAAAAATAATATGTTTATTTTTCCAAATTAAATATATAAATGTTTCAACGATTGGATGTAAAAAAGGATCGCCATTAAAAGGCCGTAAAATTTCATTTAATGGAAAATGCATATTTTATCTGAAAAAAATGAATTTTTTCTTACATTATGTATATGATACTCATAATATGGATTCTAAAATATAAGGATTATATAATGTTCCAAATTCAGTTAATACTATTCCTAACCACTTTTGAATAGCTAGTTTGGTAAGTCGTGGTGCACTTGAACTCAGTGTTACGTGTAGTTCATGTTATTGAATTACATTGAAGAAATAACGTACTATGAAATCTTGGGGTGTTATGATTTGTGTTTTTTTATGTTATAACACTTAGATGAGAATGATTTTTCTTAATAAACTTTCAACCAAAGCATATAACATTCATAAAAATGATAAGAATTGTGTACTAGGATCTTATCCTAAAAATGAATTAAATATATTAAAGGATGTCATTTTATAAGGGGGGCGATTTTTAATGTTCTTTTAGATAATTTATTAATGAAAAATATATTCATTGAAAATCATAACTCGTATACATAATTCATTTTCAAAATCATTTTCTTATAATTTTTTATAAAACATATAATTTATGATTAAAAAATAATATAAAAAATTATTGAGTAAAATAACAATTCTGCATTGAAAAAAACGTTTAAAACAAAAAATAAGTTGAAAATCATTTTTGTTGAAATCAAACATGAAAAAATATATAATATGATTTAGACACAATTATACCCCTTTAAAACACCTATACAATAAAAAAAACATTCCATAAATGTGACAAAAAATAATTTTAAAACATTTTTTATCTTTTGTACAAAACTTAGTTTTTGAGTAAAATAAATTTTAGATTTGAGTTAGAGATAATGTCAGATTTTAATTAAAATATTTTCATATTTATACTGAATATTAAGGGGGAAAATTATTCCAACACATGAATACTCCATGAATTACAATAGGATAATAAAATTCATGTTTTATGTTGAGATGAGGATCATAATATTTTATTAATTGATACATAATCATAAACAATCCTAATAAATGATAACATTATAGTTATAAACTTTTATCACATTGGTATTATTGAATCACACACCCCATGAATGAAAAAAATCCCATTATGATTAAAATATCATTAAAATAAGGATATTCATGATATAAATTATCAATGGGTGGTATATATACATCGTAGAACAAGATAACTTCATAACATAGCATCTGTCTCATAGAATGAAAATTGAGAAAAAACTACATTACTGATTTATTAATGTTTGAACCCGAATCCACATGATTGAGAGATCATAAAATGGATGATTGAAAACATAGAAATTAAAATATAATAATAATATAATATATTCATGTATATTATCTACACAAAAATAATTAAATGAGTGCAAAATATTTCATAAGTCTCGTGGGAATAAACGTTAGACTATAAATCCCCTTAATACATGATTATGTTTCGAATCCGGATACCCATGATTAAATAACATCAAATAAAACTTGTATTGTCCTGAAAGAAATTAAATTCATGATATAAAATTTCAAAGATCAGTATATACACTGTAAAAAGGAATAATTTGTAAATAAATAATATATCTCATAAAAATAAAAATGAGATGAGAAAACTCTTACATTAAGTCTTTACATTCCTCGTACAGATTCAAATATCCAGCATATTAAAAATTATTTTATCATACATCTATAATATAACCATATTATAATATATAAAACCATATATGATTTTATTAGGAAAATATAATAACCTATTATTATCATTTACATATAAAAGTTATGTTTCGGGTAATTATTTCTTTGTTTTTCCCATGTCTCTTGATTTGCTATATTTTTTTTCCTCTTAATTATATCCATGTTTCATAACCTAAATAATTTTAACAATGATATTATAATAATATATATTAAATATATATTTACTTATAATAATTTATATTAGATAGAAAAATTAAATAGAATACACCTGACTTGGGGGTGGTAGGGCATATGTTGTCGGGAACGTTGTTTCAATTTTAATATCATATTGAAAGAAATAATGTAAATGAAATATATTTATATATATAAATATAATAATTACAAAATAATTATTATTGTATCAATATATATTTTTTACTAAAAAAAATCTTAAATTAAATTCATGTAATGATTGAACACATCATAAATATTTTAGGGCGCAGTAGTCCACACATCCCCAAAAAAAGCTATAATATTCCACAAAAAATGGAAATCAAGATTGTATGTGTCATATATAAAATCTAAAAAAAATTATCATAAAAATGTTTTATAAAATTTAAAATGGTATTTTATAATTATTACTATCATTGAAAGGTGGTATTGGATCAACAAACATCATTAGATCATGAGGCGGTAGTTTTCTATACACAGGAACAATTATTACATATCCATTTTGATAGAAGAGTGTATAGGTTAGGATTAAACTCCTAACATAAAAATATATATGTATATTTATCATAATGAAGATATTATAAAATCATTTAATAACAATAATTTTTTGGGTGGAGAAATAAATAAAACAACAGTTCTTTTTGAGGATGTTACCTCTTATTTGGGTAATCCCTTTTCATTTTCCCTGACATGAAATTGGTTTTTGAATTCCACCAAAATTTATGATTCTAGGATGATATTAGGGAATATGGGATATATTTTTTTAGGGGTTTTATTATAAAAATGTCTTGAGATGTGTGATTAAGTGTGGGTGTGAGGGCCCTTTTATTGAAGAGGAGGAGTGAAATTCTTGTAAATATATAAATGTGACATTATTGAGAGGTCTCTCTTACATCACGTGAAACCAATAATTTTAAATGTTTCTAAAATTCTCTATATGGACTAAATATTTCTAAAAATTTAATTTTGAACATTTTGCTAAATTTTTTTGGCCACTTATGATGATGTTAATTCACTTTTTAAACTTGTTTTCACCCAAATGACACAAATTAAATTTAATTAAATTGACTCATATTTTAGTAAAATATTACTCATAACTTATCAGAAATTATAAATTATTAAGATACAAAATATGGAATCTATTTCTCAAAATTATAAACATATATATGTCAGATTTTTTTTAAATCACATAGAAGGGATGAGACAACTTCTTTTTAATGTAGACATGTCCATAAGTATGAAATGTTGTCATATCTTATTTCGATTCTAAATTTAATCTAATGGAATAAAATTTATTAATATATTTATAACTGATCTAAATATATTTTTTAAAAAATTTAAAATATATTTTATCATTATAAATAAATTTGATACTAATGTAATTCTAAATTAAAATTCATTCTTTTTTCACTATTAATCCAAAAATGAATCCTCTAAAAAAGATACCACAAATTCACTATAATATCATTTTAATATTAATCAATAAAAAATATGTTTATTTAATCATAAAAATTTATAAATGTGTATTATTTTAGATTTAAAGTATGTGTTCAATAAATAGTGGTAAAACTACCTTTTATAAAATTATATATCATTATGTGTCAAATTTTTGTATCATTATCTCTTTTATAGAAAACAAATAAGATCAAAATTAAAAATTTAACTAAATAAAATATATATATTTCATTATAATAAATTAGTAAAAGTTTTTTATTTAATTTATTTTGTAAAATGTATTTGATTTCATAAATATCTTCTTACTGAAATAGTTTCCTTATATTTTAAAAATAACATTATTTCTAGTTGTAGTTATTTTCCCACAAAATAATTCATCTTATATACATGTGTAAACCATATTTTTCATTATTTAAATAATAATATTCCTAACCACCATTTCAATAGATTAGTGAAAACTATAATATTAATTTACTAAGAATATTAATAGTACATATTAGTTTGGTAAAATTAGATCTTATGTATAATGCATGTTATCAATAGAACTCTATATTGAGTGCAACAACACAATAAAATATTTTTTTGTACCATGAGCTAATCTAAGTGTTGTTTATATTGAAATTTCAACATGGTGTTGCATTAAATGAATGACTAATGTGTTTATATTATATGACAAATGTAATATTTAGTGTTTTTATAAATTAAATATATCGAATAGTTTATGTAAATATTTTTGTCAAAATAGCATGGTGATAAATTCTACCCCCTTACTATGAATTTCTCCCTACAAAAATTTCTGCGTTAATAAATTTTTAATATTTGGATTTTAATTTCATACAAATACACATCAAAAAAATTAATACTAAAAACCCAGTAGAAAAGTATATCATAATTATAATAGTGACCAAAAGTAACTCATAACTGGGTTCTCACATAGAATAATATATGTGGGAGGTGACTATTAAATATGCATGAAAGGTGTAAAAAATTGTTGAGAGTGATAAATATAAATTATTACAAGATTTAGATTGATTAATTTATGTTAAGGGTCTCAAAACCATGTATCATTACTAATTTATAAGACCATAAGTTCAATAAAAACGAAGGTATTGTGATATATCTTTTTCAATATCCTTTTACTATAGTTAATATATTATTCACAAAATAATATACATACATGTTTTCTTTCTAAACTATCTGAAAAATCTCACTGTTGGGTTCTTCCATGATGAATTCCCACTTTATCTCTTACTCCATGTAAGGGAAGTGATTTTTTATTCATTAAGAACTATCATATCATTAGACATATAAATAGAATGATATTTCATTCCAGCATTCATTAAATAATAACACAAAAAAAATGGATAGCATAGGTTATCCAATATTCATATATCCCTTATTGTGAGATAACAATTTAATCTCTAACACCATATCTTATGTTTAACATAAACCATTACATAAAAGATTAACCTTGAAAAATTTCAAAATATAGTAATCCAAAACATAAGAATGAAGGTCAAAAAATTTCTCAAAATCTGTTTAACATTGATCCCCATATATCATAATGTTTTTCATGGATTTCACATTCGAATAATGTGAATAAATTTATCACATATTCTGTTGAAACATGTTAATAACCTGCATTACCATAAACACTCATTGAAATTATGAAATATTTCTGATGCGAAAAATTATTTTATATATTCCATAAATTATAAAAAAAATTACATCATGCTTGATAATATATAACTCATTTTTTCTAAATAATTATTAGTTAAAGGTTAATTTTTTCTATCCAATTTACTTTACCCACATCAGTTATCTCTTTATCCATGGTAAACATAATTTTCGAAACAATGTGGACACATGAAGAGATAAATTTCATCAATAAAAATACAACCTTTAAATTATATCTTTTCTATAGTTCATCAGCACCATTGAATATATTTTTTAAAATATTTGGCTGAAAAAATGCCTCATTATTCATATAACATAATTCACTAATTACTATAAGTTTACAATTTAGTCATCTAAATTTATTCTTAACCCATTACATGGGCTTCAAAATCATATTCCTTAAATCACCTTTCCTATTATATTAATTAATAATTTTTTCATAAGGTTCAGAAACATAAATTTTATTGTTCCTCTTATATTTAATATAAAAATTACTCTTAGAACATCCCATACTATTCCCATTTCATTTGTACACTCTTTGTCATTAGTGGTATATTAAATACTCACACCACCATTATAATTCCATTCCTTGGATTTCCACTTAAGAAAATTGTGTTTTATCATGCCCATACATTCCACATTTGAATCATTCAATGTTAACCCAATTTTATCTTGTTCACACAATTGACTATGAACAGAATATAAAGCATGAGTAAAAAAATCATTTTAAAAAACCACATAATAATGAAAAATTTCTTTTGATATTCCTAAATCATGACCACTACGTTAATGTCTTTGACACAACAGGCTTATACATTGGAAAATACCTGTGAATATATATAGAAATACCAAAAGGTATCTCTCTAATGTTTGAAATCATTGTTTATATATGTAAACAAAATATTTCCTTTGATACCAACTAATGTGACTCAGTATTAAAACAAATGGGTATTACATCATTTTAGATGAATATTAATCATATTTCAAAATATATGATCTCATACCATAATAATTTAGTTTTATTTGAAACATTGATCACATTATCTTCAATCTTGATGAATGATCACCAAAGTATCCCACAAATATATTCTCCTATAGTACTCCTACATAAAACATTTAATCAAAACATGGGGAATGTAAACAGAATAATGGGTGAGATCAAATAATTTGAAAGGGTAAGAAATTTTATATTTAGACATAATCTTGATTATAATGGCATAAGATAAATATAATAACATTATATAGCCATAAATTACATATCAAATACTGTAATAATGAGTAATTTAATAAAGAATAACAAAACTCAAGAAATGAATCGTAATATAATCAAGAATATTGACCATGTTTGAATATCATTGTCATAATACATAGATTTGTGTCATATAGATGAGCTTATAACATTGTGAACTTTTATAAATATAAATAGTTTCACTCATTAGGTTATAGAGATGAAATATTCACCACATATAAACTTATTGACATGAAACCAAGTACACACATAAAATTTTAAACATGTAATCAGGTTCAACATAACATCATAGTAGTGATGATCCACAACTATTACTATAAACACATTGGATCAAGACACTCCTATTTGTTGTCATTGATCTGGACAGACCTGTTTCCCATTTTGGATTTGGATACACCTATTTATCATTGATAATAAAGCCCATCGACTTGTTTCCAATTATTATATGATGATATGGAAATATTTACCCAGTTCATTAATGTGTTATAATATTCTCACTTGTAACATAATGAAATCATATATTTTTTCAAAAACCCCTACCAACAAATTTTACCCCTTATGGACAACGATAAGAGAATATAGATAGTGAAACCCATGTACCACATCATAAAGACCCTTGGTTGGAGACCATCACTGAGGGTATAACATACACACATTTAGAAGGCATTATCCTCTATGTGAACACATTAAAAATTGAGATATAATAAATACACACAACTAATATTGTTAAGATTAAAATATAAAACAAATCACATGTACAAAAATTTAATTTCATGGAAGATCTACTAAAACTAAAATAGGAGTCTAAAAGTACCAAATAAAAACTAAATAATTCAGAAACATCGAATACTAAATTTCACATTCAAACCCCCAAGATACTACTAACCGGCCCGATCTTCAAACAACTCTATATGACCTGAAAATAGTTTTTATATTAATTGGGTGTGTATAACATTATACATTGTAAGTTCCTCCCCAGAGACTCCCATGAAAAATAAAAGGAAATAAAGATAAGGCATAGTGAACAACAAGTGAAACTATATCATCACCTAAACATGTATACTATTCCCCAAGCTCTACATGGTTACTATCTCTAATAATTTAATTAAATATTGGATAATATGAAAAATAATAGAAAGGTTACTGCACTACAACATCCCACTTGGATTGTTCCTCCTCCCCAATAGTACTCAACATGATAATCACTCTTCAAAAAGACTGGCATGTGGACTTATATCCAAACCACCAAAAATACACCTCATAAAATTAACCCCTAAAATCCATGTGATAAAAAGTTACATGGTTATTTCCAAGAGCCACAAAAAACCACATAACATGTATCTAACATTGAGTATTATAACTCAAGCCATTACATCCCATATACTAAGCATGAAACATCATTTCATCACATTGTAAACAAATTATACCTATAGTATTCTATTTGAAACTTTATCTAAGAAACATGTGTGTGAAATAAAAACAATCAATTACATGCCTCTACACCTATATATTGGAATAAAACAACACTATGTATATAATTATAAGTAAAAACCAAGAGAAGAGGGAAGTGTCAAAGGGATTGGCCGTCTATCTATCCTCCCACCAGGATGTTGAGGAAAACATCCCAATGGTTTAGAAACCATGGGGTGTTAGTTTCTATAACTTATAGGGTGAATTACTGTATAAAATTAAAAAATGTGCATTAAATAATATATCTCACAACCACACTATGAGAATATCTCTATCTCAAAATCCACTGCATCTAATGTCTTTTGGACTCCTGGCTGCCACTACTAAGATTAGATATTCTAAAAGAACCCAACCATTTAAATAGCTACATAAATTATCAGATTAGTTTTCCACAGTTTAAATTAACATTAATTATTTCATTAAAATTAATTAACCAAAATCATTTTCCACATATCATATCATTAGCATCATAATAAATATTCATTCTCCTTTGGCATATAAAAATCTTATTCATGGCTTCTTTGAATTTCTACTTAAACATTACATCCCCAAAATCTCTAATCACATGTGTTAAACAATTATTCATTTATTAAAAAACGTCATTTAAAATAACCAGGTACTCTAGGAAAATATCATTATCTACTAAAAAGGTTAATAAAAAAGCACATCCATATTCCACAAGTAGTGGGGAAAGTATTGTAGTCAAAAAACAACCAGGCTATTATCCAAAAGCATATTCAACAAACATCATGATTTGATATCAATGGGTAATTATAGCTTCAAGCCATTCGATCACATTTGGTTCCACCACCAATAACCACATTCAAAATTATATTCATCTCACAAAAATATGCATCAACTATATTCATAACATATTGGCCACTTAATCCCACGTACCACAACAACCCTCTCGTCTTAGCTATCCAATGCTCAAATCACATCTAGGCCTCCCCACCTTGTAACAAAAAATATCCCTGCTTCTCAAATCATTAAAAAAGAAGTAATAAAAAACATATAAATGGGATCTTGGCCCTAATATACGGAATTTATAATTCACACAGAGCGATCACTCATGGATCCATACCTAAAGACACTTGGACTTCACAATAATTAGAGGAAATCATTCCATATAAACGAATTGTCTTTTATCACACAACTAATTCTTATTCAATATTAAATTAACTGATTGATTAATCATATGTTTGGACTATGAGAAACCTATGAAACAATACATCTTAAGATTCCATAGAGTAATTAATATTTAATTTAACAAAACACTAATTCTTTTATGAACTAGAATTGACATGATTGAGTATCATTTACCAATGCTGTTAAACAAGAATATCTACATCAATTTGATTATCATCAAATTAATCTAATAATAACAAGAATTTTTAGACATTAATCTTCAATTACATTATCTAATTAATTAAAAAATAGTTACAGATTTATGTTCATTATAATTTTCAATCAAGAAAAACATGCTAAACCAACAACGGATTAAATATAACACTATATATAAAATCAACTGGAAAATTGTTCTCAAGGTGCAATGAAAAAACACAACTATTAATTTGATGAATTTTTTTAATCTTGTTTATATAATTTTTAGTAAATTTCATTAAAATTGAAGTTATTAAATCATTCTATACATTTAATTTCACATATATAAATTTTGAAGAATTGAATCCCATACCTCAAAATGGTGTCAAAATTATTCTAACAAGAAAGAACATGCACTGTAGATCTTGATCACCTCTCTTATAAGAACTGAAAAAATATGAGGGAATTGTGGCCCAACCGAACCAAAAAATAACCAATATAACGCCATTAGAAACATACATATCATGCACTAGCACAAGGAAAAGTGGAATGGGAATAAATTGAATGATGAAACCAAAAAAAACAGTGGTATAGCATACCTTAAATCAAGAAGGAACGCCAAATTTTGAAGGAGGGAAGTTAGGAACCAATCCTTGACATATGAATACACAAAACATCAATGAGGTGGTCACCTAGTCCCCTGAGATAATGATTGGGGTGCGTCAGCTATAGGGTTTGACAAACCAATTATACTAAAAACATTTTAAAAATATAAACTTTATTGAATTAGATGAGGTGAAATTTATTTTCTTGTCATGTAATCCTCATAATTATATTTTTCCAGAAAGATGTGTCACCTATTAAAATTTTTTAATACACTAATATATTACACATTGAGAAGCCCTCTTTAAAATCATGAAATCATTTCATGATGTGAAATACTCCCTCACTTCCATCTTTTAGCATCATAAGTACCCCAAACATACTTGAAGCCTCCTTCGAGCACCTAAGACATTAGAAACATATAATGAGTTAATCTATGTGGTTACATGCCATTACATTTGATAACTTTTATAACATTTTCATCCATGTGAACCCAAAACCATCCCATATATTAAAATATGTGGTTGCCTGAATAGCCATCCCTGAGATACATCTCAAATATCTCTCCAGCATAGGGAATCCAGCACCCCATCAAACTATAAGGGGGTCTATCTTATGATTTGATAAAATACTCATTAAGTATTCCCCAAATAGTGGGAGGGTAGATCCATTTAAAACATGGAATCTAAACTTAAATGCATGTTTCATACCCCATGTATTTTTACCTTCCATGGGAAGAGAGTGATCCCGAAAAATTAACATATTAAAAGATATACATAATATAATGTATCCCACAAACACACTATATGGATAACCTATCCATAGACATCGTTGTAGATAATATATCTATGACTCATAATAGCCAATATAAAGAATAGATATCCTAAAAGAACCCAACCATTTAAATAGTTACATTAATTAACATATTATTTATAATAAGATTAACATTAAATTACATTAAATTATTAACATTAGTTAACCATAACCATTTTCAAACATTCCACTTTATTACCATAAAAAATGAACAATTCACCTTAGGCAAAAGGAAACTGAGTTCATAACTTCTCAAAATAATAACCTTATAATTCCATCCCAAAGGGTTCTAACTTCATCCATTAATAAATTATTAATTTATTAAAAATATTTCACACCATATTACCATGAACTCTAGGAAAATATCAAATGTCATTAAATAATGAAAGAATACAAGAACATCCATCAGCCTCAAGAAGTGGGGAAATGAATATAGATAAAAAAACGTAGTCATATTCCCGAAAACTCAATAATTAATATCAATGGGTTAAATAGATTCAACCAATTCTATCATATTTGGTTCCATCTTTTATAACCACATGCATAAACTAATGCATATCCCCACTCTGGGCATCTACTGCTACCATGACATCTAAGCATCCTTAAACCACCTAACACAACACCCCTCCTTGCTTAGTGATCCCCAGATCATGTAAAATCTGGTCCTCTTCATCACCATAAGAGAAAATATCCCTTTATGATCACATCATATCACAAGCTACATGAAACAAACATAGAATTCACTATTTTAAGAAAATGAAAGCCATTCATCCTTCACATAAAATGATCCCCCACGGTTCCAAAGATCAGGGCACTTGGCCTTCACAAGAAAGATGAAATCTCCGTCCATATAATGGAATTGTATTTTATCACACAATAAGATATTATTCCATATTTAATTAACTGATTCACTAATCATAGGTTCCTATTATGTGAAATCTAAGAAACAACCTATATCAATGTAAAAAATAATAATTAAGTAATTAATTTGAATAAAATTAAATAATTTTATCAAAAATAATCAACATGCTTTAGGTTCATTTGACCATTCAATTAATCATTAATATAAACATAAAATCAATTATCATCAAATTAAAACAAAAATATTATCCAACAATCATGCCTATTTAATTCCATTATAAAATTAATTTTCATGTATTTCTAGAATTACATTGTTTAAAAATTTCCATCTTGACAAACTTGTTAAAATATTGAAGTAATACTAATCCCACAATATCGAAAAATAAAAGGAAAATTGTTATCATGGTTAATAGTAGAAACATTCTAGATTATCGATACAAATTAATTAATCTGGGTAACATATGAATTGGATCAATTTTATTAAAATCAATAGGGGAAACTATTCTATTTATAATATTTCATGAAAATAAGAAGATATGAAATTAATATCTTACCTCAAAAGGGTGTCAACACTCTTGAAATGAGAATGGACCAACTACATAGATCTTGATCACCTCTCTGAAAATAACTACATCCACCCAAAGACACTGTGACACAAATGCACCAATTAAAAAATAAGAGAAATCCATTAGAAATATGGATATTTAGAAAAATAACATGGAAACTTGTATGATGAGGAAAAAGATCAATGAAAACATAGTAATGGAGGTAGAACATAACCTGGATCAAAGATGGGTTTCTACGGATCACAATATGGAATCTAGGAATTAATCATTGTAAAATGAATCTCGAAAACATCAATGAGTGGGTCCTCGGGTCACCTTCGAGTGATAGAGGGGTTCTATATTGATAGGGTTTGAAAAGAATTAGTATTTAAAATCATTAAAAAATTACTTTTTAAGGAATTACATGATGTGTAATCATTTATAATGTCATGTATTCCTCAAAATTTGGTTTAACTGGATGGCATGCCACCTATTCAATTTATTTATTTTTCAAACCCTAAAATATTACATTTCAGGAAACCCTCTTTAAAGACATGTAATCATTTCATGATTTGAAATCATCCTCAACTTCTAGCTCATTTTAACAAAACCCTTCCAGAACTACTCTGATGGTCCTTTAAGAACCTCAGTCTACATGAACCTGTAATGTTTTGATACACATTAATCCATTCCTTGACTGTATAAGTGTGCCACTAGATAATAAAACAATCAACAAACAATGAACCATAAAAGATATATTTTTAAATTTTATCATAACCCATGAAATTAAATTCATATCATAAAATTTTTATCATATCATAAAAAATAAATCAATATAGGTTTCATAATCATTTTAATAAAGAAAATAACAGGTGAATGGAAGTAGGTTTCAAATGCATTTTATCATGGTGTAACCCATTGATTTGAAACTTGGTTCAAAAAAAAATTCTCATATTATATATAAATCATTAATATAAATAATATGAATGCTTCCATGGATCATATCCTTAGTAAATAATTAAATATATGCAATATTATAATTTTAAAAGGATAATGCTTTTTAATGATCACATGGATCATTTATTAAAGAAATTAAATTTTATATAAAAATAAATTTTTCAGACAAAAAAACAATTTAAATATCCATTTCATTGAAAAAATCATTGAAATCATATAATGTAATATTTAATAATCAATTAAAATATTTCTTCTAGTAACTATCCTTTCCTCATTGGAAAAAAAATTCAAACCATAAAATATTTTCAAAACAATTATATTTCAAAAAAATATTAAGAAGTTATAAACGATTCTCAAACTTACATTTTGATAACCTGGTTACATAAAAAATTAAATCCTTTTCCATGAAAATTATATTTAAAGTCCATATTAAAGCTTTTTTTATACCATTTTATGAAAAAATGGTTCTTAATAAAATATATTCTCTATCCAAGAGAGAGACAAATTCATATTTTCTTTAAAAAAATCCTATTCATCATAAGTACCTATGGTTGGAAAACATTATACTAGCATATGATGATGTCATGAATAAATAAAGGGGATGAAAATTCAATTTTGTTGTTGATATATTTATTATAATATTTTATCCATAGATTCTTAATAATAATCAATTCTAAGAATCAATTAGATTGTAGAAAAAACTATTAGTAGTTTTTTTACATTAAATCATCATCCCCAATAAACAATTTATTTAAATTAATATTAAAATAAATTAAGAAAAATATATTTTCATGATATAACATTTAAAATGAAAATTTATACACCTCATAGAAGAATATAGGGGCATAACATGGTATTTTTCTTAATGAAGGAAAATTGATACCAAATTATTTTACAGATTTTTTAACTGTTGAGCCATAAACCCCATAATAGGGAGATAATAATATTGTTATGTAAATAAAAATAAATATAAGGATAATAATAATATAAAATATTCATGTTTATTATATAACCAAAAAAATAAATGTGTAGTGAATATGGAATATGTCTTAGAGAAATAAATGTGAGACTAGAAACCCCTTTAATAAACTAATACATTTTTAATACTGATCTTCATGAAATAAAAACATAACCTAAAAAATTAATATCATTAATAAAATTTAATTAATTATATAAAAAATTTAATTTATTATATACACAACCCAATAAATATATGTGGTTAAAATAGCATATATGTAACAAAAATAAATCTGAGATGAGAAAAGCCTTAACTCAAGTCTTGAAATTCCTTCTAAAAATACAAACATCATTTTTAAAAAATATGATTTTATTATAAATTTACCACATACTATATTATTTTATATAAACCCTTATATGATTTAATTTCACTTTACATTACATGTTAGTTAAAAAATAAATTTCAATGCTAAAATTTTTATAATAACCGCTTTGTTTTTTTACATGTGTTTATATTAGTTATATTATTAGTCTTATTAATAATATCTAAATTTCAAAAACTAATGAAATATAAAAATGATATTATTATCATTTATATTAATTATATAAATATTTAAAATACACTATAAAATATATAAATATGTAATGGAAGTCATTATTCATGGGGATAGTTTGCCATACATATGCAGAAATGACGTTTCCAATTTCATTATATATTGAAAGAACAATAATAAATATCATATATGTATATATGTATATATATATACATATTATAATTAATGTTTAATTATTATTTTATATATATCATATAATTTTACAAAACTCATCCTTATTGAATTCCATGTAATCTGTTTGAGAATCACCTCTCCTTGAAGAGGTCGTAGTCCACACATCCACAAACCAAATTATCATATTCCCCAAAAAATTGATAAATGAATGTTTAATTTAAATATAATTAATAGAAGAATATGATAAAAATAATAATCATATATATAATTTGAAAATATGAATTCCATGATTAATTAATACATTAATGTTGTCAATGTAAGAACAAACAACATCGGTTCGCCATGCGGTTGTCCACTGTACAAATGATTGATGATTGCATGTCTCATTTTAAGGATGTGTATAGTTGTAGGTTATTAAAATAATGAAAAAAATTGTATTGATATATTTAGGAGTCTATACATACAATATAATCCTTTAATAATAATAATTTAGGTGGTAGATAATGAAATAAAAAACAGCTTCCTATGGAATGATGTAACCTATTATTTGGGTAATTCCTTTCGGTTTTCGCCAAAAGAATGAAACATTTTTATTTTTCCAAAATTGAGGAATATTTTTGGACAGGATTGAATTTTTATTCTATTTTTACAAGTTTTGTATAATAAAAAGCGATTTATAGATGTGAGGAATCTAGGGGGTTGGCTTTCCATTAACGGTGGAGGAGTTTTTATATTCTTTTAAAAAAAGGTAAACATTACTATGTTTTATATCATACATGATGTGACTCCAAAAACATTCCTTGTATAAAAAGAGGATATAGTTGAATTATTTCAATAAAATGGCTTCTGGGCATGTTTCATGGTAATTTGTCTTCTTAAGATAATGTTTAAACCCTATGTAAACATGTCTGTACCACAAACGTTGTAATTAATTTTAATTACATTCACTAATTATTTTAGTAAAAAATTATATTTACCCAAATATATTGTATAATATATTCTCATACCGAATATCTAAAAAATATTTTAATATTCTAATGTCAAATGTTGTATAAATTAATCAAAAATTAATCTTGTTGAATGTATGATACAACAATGTTATATTGTAAAAATGGTCAAAATATTAAAATATTTTCTAATGTAATTTATTGTGGAATTCATTCAAATGAAATAAATTTTATTAATAAATTTATATTTTATCTAAACATACTTTAAAAAAAATTATATATATTTTTTCAATTTTAATAAATTATATTAAAATGTAGTATGGAATTAAAATTCCATATTTGAAATTTTTCACCATAAAATTAATCAAATGAAAAAAATAAAAACAAATTCACACTATATTAATTTGGAAAATATAATTTTAGAAAAGAAATTAATTATATGATATAAAATTTATGAACGTATCAAAATATATATTTAAAATATTCACTCTTTGAAAAGATGGAGAAAATACTTTTAAAAATATACATATTATTATGCGAAAATTGGTACCGTTCAAATATCTTGTATATAAAACACAAAATATGAATGTAAATTTGTTGAATGAATAATATATATATATATAATTATAATCATTTATCAAAATTTTATTATTTAATTTATGAAGTAAAAATTTATTTTATTGAATAAATATTGTTTTCCAGCAAAATATTTCCTATATTTTCCTGAGGTTTTAATTTACAATTTTTTATTTGACATAAAATATTAATTCTTATATATATTTTAAAAAACATAATTTAATTAATCTTATTCATTACCACCATTCCAATATCATGGCGACAGAAAAAATAATATTTTAATATTATTTTAATAGCACAATATAGATTGGTAAAACTTTGTCTTGCATGCAATAAAGGCTATTGAATGAGATCAAAATTGTGCGTAACAGAAGATAAACATATTGTTCAGTGTAACTGAATAAAATATACATAGTTCATAGGGCACACGCTCGACATTGTGTTTTTTGAAAATAAATAATATCTTGGTGATTTCATAAGAACAATATATATCCATTGTAGCGTGAAATGAAAAATATCTAATAGATTAATTTTTTTAAAAAAAAATATTTCTCAAAATATCATGGTGTTACAATCAAGGTTAATAGAACTATAATCATTAACAATTGCGGGATTCATTCCACCTCATATACTCCAAAATTTCTATTCCTCACACCACATCATTACCACATGCCATATTTTGAACCCAATGGTACTAATACATTATCAATCATCTATTGTTGACACAAAACCCAGATGGTGTAATTGAATTAAATATAGAACCCATGGTGATGATAAATTTTTCTTATGAAATATTTCATAACGATAACCCATTGATTATTTTTCAGAACACCAACCAAATGAAATTTCATCGATCAATGCATTATGAATGGGGATTGAAATATTGAATATATAAATGGTGAATGATTATAAAACATTTTTTTATGATTAGGTCAATTATTTTCTATTAGAATAGTGAATAAATATTAATTAATTCGGAATCATTGAAATATTATCAATTCTTAATTTCTATTATGATAAATCATTACCGGTAATTGAAATGTGAAATACTGAATTAATTATTTAGTTGGATTTAATCATGCATGGAAATGGATAACAAATATGTTGATTAAATTCATCAACAAAAAACCTACCTCGGTCTTGGTTATAACATTGATGAATAATAGTTGTAAAACAATTTCATTGGTTATATCCAAAATTATTGTTGGAGGGATGATTTCTGATCCAACATTTATTGAGCATCATCCATGATCTCCCTTCCAACACACCCCTCTCAATCAATATTCTTATGAGGCTCAATAAATGAATTCACATCAACATTATATTCAGTTTTATTACTTTAGATTATTAGTTCATAACTAATACAAAGCAAATTAAATATTATAAGGTTGATACATCTACTCATTGTCCGTTATTTTATAATGCAAAATCTTTTAGAACGAAATATTGTTTTGATTCATATTTTAACCACAAAACATTTCCTTTATCAAATACTTTACTCCATTCATCATTACGTCGCATGAAAAACATTTTAAAAAATTATATGATCATAAAATATCACTAAGGGATACAAAAAAAATAGAAACTATTAGTCTTGGGAAGAATGGAATCAATGAATACTAAATCCCAAAGTAATAATTTTCATCATTAAGAATTTGAAATCAAAATTCACTAATTATAAGCTCATTGCAGAACATTTTTTCTAATAACAATTTTACCATAAAACCCATAGAGTGTACCCTATATCATATAATGTTAAATTGGGAAATAAATATACATAAATGAATAACCATACCATCGAATTCTACAGATATCACTCAATTGAATAGCCATACTACTGACTTCCACAGCTAATGAATTGGGAGTTATAACGCGACCATTGTTACTTGGATTATCATGGAACCACAAATCTTTTGTATATCACATAACCACCCATCAATGATATTACACATAAGAACTGATCAAATTTTTATGTACCAATATATAGTTATAACACAGAAAACAAAAATGACAAAAAAATAACATTTCTACATTACAATCAAAAGAGACCATTTTAATATATTGATAGAATCAATCCTTTATGAAAAATATTTTCAATACCAACATACCTGAAAAGGTTATATGGTATTTTTATACATTATTTATTACCATTTTTTGGATTAATATTATTGTTATATCACTTATTAGGATTTCATAACAATTACAGAAGTATTTAGAATCAGATCAACTGTTTTGTTAGTATTGGGATCATATGTAAAATATATTCTTATTTTGATATAAATTATCCATGTGGTAAAATTTCCATCTTCTCCAAAGTAATAATAATTATTTAAAAATCATAATGATTTATAATAAATGTATTTTTATACTCAATAATATTTGGAGATAATAAATTAAACGAATTATCTATGGAGACAATATGTCTTATGTACGAATGAATGATACTTTGATATCATTGTAATATTAAAAAAATAATAATAAAATTATGATTTCAGTCTTATATTATTTTGATATATGTCTCATAGGATTAATAAAACCAAACTTTATACATTCTGGGTATAGTAGGAACGAGTAATATCTCTTTGTGGGGGCAGTAGTTCACATTTCGTTAAACAAAATCACCATATTTACAAAACATGGAAAGCATAAAGGTATGTTATAACAAAATTATAGAATAATACATGAAATATAAATATAATATATATAAAATAAAAAAATCATCATAATGGCCACCATGAGTGGTTGTAGGGGAAAATTGAACAATCATCATTTTTTGAGGCAGTAGTTAACCGTAGAAATTAACATTATTTTCATTAACCATTAAATAGACATGTGTGTAAGCGTAGAATAAAACTATATCATAACAACATCAATTTATATTTATGATAATTTATTTTTTATTTAATCATTAAATTAGAATTTTATTGAGAGTGAATAATGGAAATGAAACTAAAAAAATATGAGAGAATGTGTTACCTTTTAATAGGGAAACTTCCATTGGCTTAAAACAAAATGCTTCCTTGGGAGCCATTCATCACTAAGGGAGGATGCAAGGATGAAGTTAGGGATTATAGGGATATTTTTTGGAATATATTGGTCGATCCATTGAGTTCCTGAGGTGTGAATATTAGATAATAGTGGGTACCTATTTAATGGATATGGAAGGGGAACCATTAGAAACATTTAAATTACTAAATTAATATAAATTATAATTATAATTAAAAACAGTACAACATGAGATAGTACTTATATAATAATATTATTTGTCTAAATCATATCATAATGTTATTTTTATACATTTAATGATTTTATTTTAATACTTGTCTTTTCAGTTTACACATAAATATTCTCTTTAATTGTTAATTGTAGTATTAAAATTATTTTTATTAAAAGGATATTAATTTTAATAAAATGGGGAAAATTTCACATATTATGACACTTAATTTATATTTAGACCTTATCACAATCTCATTGTGATTTTAAATGATTATTAGGAATTTTAAAAAATATAATAAATTACTATTTTTATAAAACATCAATTATGTCAATTTTTACACGATTCTTTTCATTGAATTTAAATAAAATCTAAATTCATCGATAACATTGAAAAAATATCTAATGGTATTATAACATTTCATATTAGACTATAAAATTCTTGAATGGAATAATTTTTTTCTTATAATATTTATGTTAACATTTATAATATCCTTAAGGTGATATTTTACATCACAAAATAATTAATTTTTCAATGTTATCTCAACATCTATAGTAAATATTCAATATAAAAAATTGTAAATAATGTAACATTATGTACATAATATCCTTATATTTTTATAAAATATTTATTTTTATAGTTTCATAATGTTTATCATAGAATTAAAATTATTATACTTATAAGAGATAAGGGAGTGACGTGTTGCCACATTAATTTGTCTTAATAATAATTACATCACATTCATGGAAGAAGCTCCATTAAATGAGTCTATTTTTTTCCATGGTTGTTAAGTGCAGACTTTCATTAACCCAATGTGATTTTTGAAGGTGGTAGGGTAGTTTTATGATCCTTATCAAATTATTTGTTACCCTAATTTACCTGATTTACCTTTAACTATGGTAAAAATATTCCAAAGATACTATTCATAATGTACAAAAATAAAAGGGACATATTTACATCATTTGGAAACAATGATTCCAAATAGGGAATCCATTTTTCAAATTTCAAAACATAGAAGATTATATATTTAATTTAATATTAATCCCCATTGTGAAAACGATTTTTCAAAGTAAAAAAATCAAAAGATTTACTACTTTTTATATCAAAATTCAATGTGAAATTATCTACAATGACCAACATTGAACTAAATTATAATAAAATAATCAAATTACCCTTATAATCTAATTAAAAATACAATATAACTATATAAATGAATTATGCGAAATGACAACATTGAATTAAAATGTAGTATTTTTCAGTATACTTTAAATTATGAATTTTATTAGAAAAATATACCAAAATATCCAGAAAAGTGTAGTTTTGATATCCTTATTCCTAATTAAAATTTTATTTATTTAATATAACATTTAAATGTTCTAAAACAAAAATAAAAAATGTTTCACCATAAAAAAGTTGGTAAAATGAACTTTAAAAAATATTCGATTATTTTAAACTTAAATTTTTTTCTTCATTTTGATTTTAAGTCTCTAAAATTAATTATATGAATGTTAAAAAAATTCAAAATCATGTGAAAATATAGTATAGATATTTATATTCATTTTAACTAATATAATGACTAAGAATTAACTAATATTTAAAATATTAATATTAATGCCGTATTATTTTTCAGTATAACTCAGTTTTGTGTGCAATGTAAGATTCCAGGAAAACTCGTTGTTGTGTGTTATGTATTCTATCCGAAATATCATCACCTTTAATGAAAAATTGATATCTTATTAATAAATATTAATAGATATTAAAATGTATTATTATAGAAATTATTAGGATGTAACATAATTTGTATCCATTTTTTCCAATGTGTGATTTAAAGTTATCTAAAATATCATTCATGATAGTGTTCCTTTTGAAAGCAAATAATACCCTATGGGATTCACCCATTTTAGTGATTAAACTATTTCATAAATAACATTTTAGTATATAGTGTCTATTTTGAATTAATTTTCATTTAGAAAAATCACGACAATTGAACTCTTGAATGATACTGTGTATGTTTTAGAGAAATCTACTATAAAAATTTGCTCATTATAATTTTCCTAGTAATATTCATATCTAACATGATCATGACCAACCCACTAAACATTTATTATTCTTGTTTATTTTTATTTATTCCCTCTAACACTACTATTTATGGGACCAAATAAACATACACCTCCATAAAATTAATTTTTTAGAATTTTACATCACTGCACTAAATTTTCATCCCAAAAACACGAAATTAAATGTTCATTATAATGAAATCCAATTCATCCCTAAATAGACACATTTTTTATTATAATTGTATAATTAATTTCCCATTGATTCCATTGGATTAAAATTAAAATAGAATGTTAATAATTTAAGGTCAACATTATTAGTAGTGAATTTTAATATGAATACTTCAATTAATCCAATCCAATTAAAATACAGAACCTTTTTTTCAATATTATATATTGTTGGTGTCCTTATTAATACATTATATGATAAAATATTTATTAAAATGAAATAAATTTCATATAATAAACCATGTATGAAATTGGATCTCATTGATTCATCCAATATCAAATTATGGATACAAAATGAATGATTTCTCCTTTCGTACAAACCATTTAATTTTGGTGTTCTAGGAAGGGTGATATGGGAATAACATCCAAAATTCCATAAATATACAATGAAATAATTGATCTATATTCATGTAATCAATCTTGGAAAATAATGTTAAAATGTGTTTCCGTTTCATTATGTACATTATTTTAAAACACTTTGATCATTAAAAATGTTTCAAACATGTGTCTCATTCCAAAAGAAATAAATATCAATTAAAGTCCCCACTAAAGGAGACTATGTACTAAATACTATAACATCAATTAATAT
Source organism: Viscum album (assembly GCA_963277665.1). Taxonomy (NCBI): domain Eukaryota; kingdom Viridiplantae; phylum Streptophyta; class Magnoliopsida; order Santalales; family Viscaceae; genus Viscum; species Viscum album. Next base: position 791,341,918 of record OY728126.1, on the reverse strand, counting down.
TCATTTTTTTGGTAATCATCACTTTATAAACGATTCATTAGTCTAAAATCTATTTCCCATTTTCTATAAAAGGACTATTTTTCATTTTAGAATATATAAAATATTCTTAATTTTGAAATGATTTGTAATAAAATTGTTCCAATAATCCATATTCATGGAGTGTTTCAATTATTTTCATAATTATATTCCAAATATGACTACTCTAAATGATTTTTTGAATATAATTAAAACCCAAATTAATATTCCAAATATTATATATAATGCTACAAATATCTATATTCTATTAAATCATTTTCATATTCCCATTTCTGGAATAAATCATTCCCATATTTATATAGAGAATAAATATTTCACCAATAGTGAATTGTGAATCCTATATTTTATAAATAATATATCAAAACCAAATTTATATTCATTGCGAGAACATAAAATATATTTTCCAATTTTAGGAAAAATACACTTCTTGTAGTTATATCATACGATCCGTCCTATGGTTCAATAAAACATTCATTGTTACATGAATTTTTTTTAATTCACTCTTCCAAAATTCCTTTTACCTCTAAGAAGATTTTTTTAAAAAAAAAATGTACGGTGCACAGTATGTACCGAAGAAATAAGAGTCATAGTTTGAAATATTAAACTCTATAAAATTAATTTTTGAAAACATTGAATGCCTCTCCATGATAAAACATTTTCATTTGACATGAGAATTACATAACATAGTATATTAAATATTTTTTTATATATTCATTATATTAAAAAATATTTCTTATAATAGATAAGGTAATTATTGTTGAAAACAAGATAAATTATCAATATATTCAATATATTTATTTAGAATCCCAAAAAATAAATTATTATAAATCAAATCTATGACATTTCATACACAGTACAATTCAAAAAATCCTATGCATTATTAAATCATTGTATATAGCGAACTTCAATTCCCATCAAGGGTAAACAAGGTAGATATTAATCAATGGTATTATGCAAGTATAAAATAAACATTAGTATATAAGATAAGTTTCAAAACAAATGATTTTCTAAAACCTAATTCATTGTTAATAAATTATTAAAAATTATATAAATATTTATCATTTCAAAATATATTAGTCAAAATTTTGTTTAATAATTAGTAAATAATCATGATATACGAGGTAATATCATAACCATAATGAAATTTTATTGGAATTTTGGAACAATAATATGAATAGAAAATAATTTCAATAATCAAGGAAAAATAGATTGACTATAAAAATGAAAAAAATCACACAATGGATTGGTTTCCTCACTATTACATTATTTATCTATGAAATGATCACTCTCATGATTTTGATATTGGAAAAAACTCATAATGAATAAATATCACAGACCAATCCAATAAATTTTATCCCAAGTGATATTAACCATTTCTTGATTACTTTTACAGGTTTATTGGACCCACCATTCACACAATGAAACCCATAGATATACTTACAACAAATTATGATAAAACATCATAAAATCACTATAAAATACCATGAGAAAATAATGTTTCAAAACATTTCATCATTAGGTATTAATAATCACACCAAGGAAATAACATTTAAAGTATCATTAGATCACATTACCTTTAAATAATAAAGATCCATTATAGATATTGAATGGAATGAAAGTTGATGTGAAAATGGATTTTAAAAAACATTTAAAAAACATGGGAAAATTTAATTTTTCATCTGTATCATTAAATGTAGATATTTTGATAATAATTATTATATAAGTCTTTATTTTGTAGTCTAACACTTTAAGTATTTATATAAAAAATATTTAATTTTCCTAATATTATTTTCTTTTATTGTGTTTCATATGACACCAAAATTTATATATTAATATATATGACATCATGTGTTCCTATATTTTTGGTTTAAAATTTCTCTTTATTGATCTGGACCTCGTATTAGAAGTCATTAAACATGAGTTGTATCCAAGAATACACATTTTTTTGCTGAAATAATTTCAAGGTGTTTTGGGTGAGGTGTTCAATTGATGGAAACCATTTGAGGATGCATTATGTGATTAAATAATTACATTAATTAATAAACATAAGTGATCTGGAACAGTAATTTACCTATATATATATATATCATTAAGAAAAATCCCCATGGATATCCAAAATGGCATAGAGATGTTATTTTGGAGGAGGTGATAGCATCTTTTGGTCACTCTATAATATGGATTGATGATTAACGATTGTGGAGAATACTAAGAAGGACATACACTATGGGATGAACAACATACTCGATGGTTGATTGGTCATTTTCCAATGATTAATCCATTATTGATGTAGGGTAAATTTTTCATGGATTTCTATTCATTAAAAAATTGGTAATCTTGGATTATTTATTTTTATTTTATGGTTTCCCTATTATACGCATGTACTGAAATTTTATTAACAACATTGAACATGTATATGTATATTTTTTGATCCCATGATTTCACTCTTATTTCAATATAATAGAATCATTAGATGGAATCAAATTATCCAATAATAGAATCACCATTTTATAGATTTTTTCCCCTAACATTTATTCACGTTTTTCACCAAATTCCCAATGGGTCACAATTCATCATTTTTTGTCTGGATTCGGGCTCAGTTTCTCCCCCAGATTCATGGATTATATGTAAACAAGAAAACGGTTGGTGTTCATGGATTGATGGAAGAGTGATGTAAAATATGGGTGGGAGTTACGTGGTTCAGGATCATCAGAATGGGAATTAATTCATGGGTATTAAACTTTGGGGGTCTGACCTGATGATACCTAATCAAGAAAAACTTTTGGGGTAAGACTCAGTCCACTGATAATAGACTTAATGCAATCAACCCAAATTTATTTTCATTCTCATTATTCATCATGGAATAAATAGTAGTGAATATGTGGGTGTTGATATTTTAATTTTTTAAGAGTTTCTAGTATATAATAACATACATAGTGTTCAATTTTGAAGAACATACACTATATTTTCCCCATTCTGAGGTGGTTACTGTTTTAAAAGAAATTAAATATCACATGCCTTTTGGATTCACCACACAACCGATGATCAAGTACTAGAAGAACAAAGTATACCTTTTCCTAAGTGTTCACATTCATAACCAGATATACAGGATCGACCAGGTACATCATAGTAGCCAAATTCCCAAATAATTTCAAGAGTACACATGCACAATCCTTGATACATGGTCATGGTCTGGGAGAACATGGTCACACAATGGGTTTCCCTGACCTGATGTATACCCCATACACATTAAAATTAGATCCACAAAGCCATCCAAGCCATGTGATGTTGTGGATTATCTGATGATTTTTGTATAGGTCACATAATGTTTGATAATTTATACATATAGTGTTATTTTGTATAAGAATCCAGACATTTGTATCTCCATCTTCAAGACACGGATTTTGGAACATGAGTTTTCATCTCTATGAATATTCCCCAATGTATATTATGGTCGCCCTAAAATTAATATTAGATATATGAAACATGGTGATTGTTATAGTTATCTTCATTAAATGATTTTTAGACAATGGATGTGATTGTGTTTGATCAATAGAGTGTTGTCGAGGTTGGTACCCCCATGTTGCACTAATTAATAGGCCCCTCATTGAATAACAATGGTTGATCCCATAATCCACCATAAAAAGTGGATATTTTTCATCGGTTTATCTCATGGTACTGTACCATTATCGATATTTTGTGGGAATTGAGTACTATGAGGGTGTTAGTCTGCCCATGATTGTTAATCACAATGTCAACAAGTGGGCCCAATTAATTTTTTTGAGATTCCATATCGTTCTGGTCATTGAGGATTATCCTTTTGGAGATAAATTTTGCCTCCCCATTATTTTCTAGCTATTGTGGTATAGATGTTCATTCTCTCTCATTTTGTTTTGTTTTAAGAATATCTATTGGTATTCTATTTACCATCAATCATTGATGATGAGTTTATAATTAATATTTTTATTTATACTTTCATGGTTTCTGAAGAGTCCATATAGTTATTTATAGTCAAACCACTGCTTGGGAAGTTCTTATAAGAGTTGTGTAATATAAATTTTACAAGACCAAATGTGGTGATTTTGGAGGAGAATAGTAGAACATGGATATTTTGACAATGTGCAGTGTTTGACCAATACTAATATTATCCATACACACTTCACGTTATCCTTTTATCCACATGATGTTAGGTTGGGACATTATATTGAGGTGGGTGTATGTTTTTCTAATTTATATCAATTTTATTAAGCCTCTATAATCATATGGATATTTTCTCTAGAGGTTATGGTTTCTATAGTTTGTACTCAGTTTGTATTATTATTTTATTATATCTCATAACTATTTCATGGATCTGGTTGTGTGCATGCCTAAATAAAATTATTTTATGGACTCCAATTTTAGTGATCCTCATAATTGGCACTAGTCTGTAGTCCATATCATATTGGTTGTGGGATAGGGGTGTAACACTCATCTTACTAGCAATTAATTTGTCCGTAGGAAATCAATTAATGATAGAGTGGTGTTAGAGATTCTATTTCCTCTGGTATTGTTTTGGATTTAGACATGATGTGAAGAATATTTTTCGGTCTCAGGGGGAAATGATGATAGAGTCTCGATTGTGGATCATAGGCAACATGACCCAATGTTTGTGCACAAACTCACATATCCTTAAACATTTATTCTTAATACCTAATTTTATACTCAGCATTCCATGGAATCAATTTCAGGAAAACCGTTGGTATTAGAAACATATACGATTTAGTATTATGAAATCCATGGCCTTATTGAGTATTTTTACCATATATAGTCATCTAAAAATATAATGTATTTCAAACATTTAGGGTGACTCTACAAAAATATCCAAATATGATATTGATATAGGACCATGAAAAGTATATATTATATGATGAGAGAATAGTTTAGGGACCCACACAAGATGTTTTTCTATTGAGAGAGCGTAGATAAGTTCTACCACATGTAGAGTGTATCATGGATAAAACTATAGTGGTTCATCCGAATGACTATCTACATGTTAAAAATATGATAAAAATGGAATGATAAGACAATTATTCTAACTATATTGGTTTATTTACATGTTACAATGATAGATACTTCTAAGGTTTCATGTTGATCCATGAAATCATTAAATGGACGATTAATTGATTTAGTTGTTCGAGTCTTCATGCTTGTTTTATCCTTGTTGATATGACGGATTTACATGTAACATGTACTATTCATGGACATGTTGGGAATTATTGGAGCCTAATTAACCATACTCATGATGAGATAAACACAACATGGTAATAATTCCAGTATCTATTCTTTGATTATTATTAGATTTCAATATTGCGATCGAGGATAATTTATAAGATTCTTGAGCTTCCGTAGTTGTATATGTCAGATTGAGAGTACACCATGAGATTGGGGGACAGAACATGTTACATTATGGATATGATGAATGAAATATACATCAATGTGTGAATGATTGAGTACAGATTTTAGACAGCAATTTTTTATACAATAATATCATTATGAATTCCCACTTATACTTGAGTATTGGATTATTCCATGACTACATTAAATATCAATAAAGAGTGGCACCAAGTGGCTGGAGCTTGTAGTAGTTATCATATGACCCAGTCATCTGTGGTAGTCAAGAGGTTTTATTCATTATGGTAATGGGGTAAAAAGCATAATTTTTCCTAACAAAGGAATATATCACTTCATCATGAGGTTCACATAGAGGATTTAATCATCCCAGATAGGGATGATGCTCTAATTGTTTGAGGTGATGTCCCATGGATCACGATTTCTAATGCCAAAATTTCATGGATAGTAGAAACATTTATAATATACCTCTATCGTTAATGAAACTCTGTGATTGGGGACTGTTAAATAATACATAACGTGGTAGGGAGGAATTTTTAATAGTAGAGAAGTTATATCAACATATGTTGGAGTTTCTCATAGAAGATATTATTAAAAAAATCCACTCCCAAATGGGGTCCATGCCAATCAAAGTGGGATGATGGTCCAGGGAATTTACATTTTACAAATATATAGATAAATTATCAATAAATTCATGAGATAATTATAGGTATCATCTATGAATTTTCTAAATTCCCTCTTGAATTTTAGTTATAGTCATGAGTCATTCCATTAATCTATATTCCTTGTGTGAGAGTTTGATCATCCACATGAGTATTCTGGCTAGTAGTTATAACTATATATTCCTACAGGGAGTAATTCATCTATATTTTTTTATCATTGTGGGTTGTTATTCTGTTGAAAATGATTCATAGGGGAATTATTTTTAATTGTGAAGAAAAATTATGACATAATATTCTCTATGGACGTGTTTTCCTTAATAAATCACATGATAGACGGTCATCGTAGGGGAATTAGATTCTGTTGTACCTATGAGACAATATTCTTCTAAATGGATGTGTTAGATATTATGGAATAGTGATTGGTGAACATTGGTAGGAATATACAACAAATCACCAATTAGTTAGTGTTACTATCAATTGGTGAAGTATGATCTTTTGGCATCAAGATTCTATAGGTAGTGTATGATTATAATGAATCCTTCCAAATGATGTTCTAGGAGTGAAATTGTGGGGGAAGATTTAATTATACATAAAAATATACCACAAAAATACATTGATATCATATTTTAAATATTTTATGGACCCCACTAAGTAATTGATATGAGTGTGATGTTGGAAGACCATTGATAGAAAATGATTGATCAGAAATAAAGGTCCCCCCTATGCTTCTTTAGATTAGATCATGAAAATAGTGGATGATTGTGTATTGATTTATGATGAGTAAAATTTCTTGAATTATATAAGGATCATGAACAAATGAACCTCAGTATGTATTTTAAACATATTCTACCTTTTGAATGGAGAGTTGGTTATCAATAAAATATCTCAGTTCTAGCATCAATAAGTTAAGGGTTTACAAGTGAGATATTCAATTGATGATATTATGATGTTGTTATGAAAACTATGAGTCCCTATGATCTCCCTATGTGTAACTAAATATCATAATGAGTTCATCGAGTTAATTAATAGGATCATCCATCCATTCATCGTCAAATTATTTGTTCCCATTATTGAGAAAAATTATCATATACATTATTCAAATGGAGGAGTTTTTATAACATTTTGGGATGGACCTAAGATTACTATGTGACGACCAATTACATAGTATGATTTTGAAATGAAAATTATGGATATGATATGATCACATTCTATGAATTTTCATGAATAATAATTGTTAATATGTAGATATGAATAATATTGAAATAGTGATTTTCTGTGATCCAGACAAGATCATGTCATAGGGATAGAGTGTTCCATGTTTTTCCTTGTATTATTAAAGATATTCTGTATACATTTCAATGAGAGTATCCCCCATTATCATTATTTATATTAAAAATGAATCCATCAACAAGAAAATTAATTGTTAGGCAGCCATCACAGTTATGAGGAAAAGGTTGGACATTTCTATTTTTATAAGGCTATTTGAGGTGGGTGTTCAGTACATGGTGATCTAAGAAACCATTATGGTTGGGATCAAATGGATTCTTTTGTAAGGGATGAAATTGAAATCATATTGGTTACTGTAGTGGAGGATCCATGGGTAGATTTATGTGTCCAATGACTTAGATTTGGTACTGGCAGACATCCCTTAAAGATGGGGGAGAAGTGTCTTCTGGATGAGCATTTTTTATGAACTAATACCACCAAACTCTATGGTACATCTCAACTATAATACATATAAACCATACATTGATGAATTTTTTTGGAGCTCCAATAGGTCCATAACATTACGAAATTCTATATTAATTCAAGAAAAATATTGTGGTAGTTTACCATACCATGAAATACCACTCTCACATACTGAATGAGGCTTTTGAGCAGTTTGATTCAATATAGATGACCTCGATAGAGGAATGGTGTATATCATACATATTGATGATGGTAGGGAATCTACTACATGTTCAATGTGAGGGTTATTATCAGTTAATGTATTTTTATAGTGATTTATTTTTTGGTCAGATGTCTTTATGAAATTCTCCTTATAAATTTTTGGAGGTAGAGGAGAATGACAGACTTTTCACTGTATAGATTGTGTTTCTGATTACAATCTATGGGGATGTGTTGATGGATTTGCATACTTCCCTCTAAGATATATATCATAATTTGGTAAATATGTAGAAGTGTATTTATTTATAGATATTGTGGGAAGAAATTTGGCATTACATGCATCATTTAGTCTTTCCTTACAACACATATTAGTCGGAAGAGAATGAAAATATTGTACCATAAGGATTGAGTAAACAATTAGGATCCTAAAATGTATACAAGATGACATATCGATGGATTTAATGATGGGGATTCACTAGATTGTGTGGGGGAGTGAATTAACAATGGTGATTTTTGATCTTTATAACAAGTCAACGCATATTTTTTCCATCGATGCATAATGTTCGGTTTAGTGATTATAGTAGTTGTGCACAAATAATATCATCCAATATCATGGGGTGAAAATGAAGATCTTCCCAAAACCTGATTATCAGTTCACATATTTGATATAGTGTGGTTTTCATGTGCATTTAGAGACCATGTAACCATTCAGACAACATTTCTCCCCTAGATAAATTGAAAAATTGAGAAAACAATCCAGGTATTGGGAAATATATTAATGTATTTTTCATTTTACATCACAAATAGCTACGATGATTAAATGCCACTAGAAGTGTTTAATTATAATAAAACTATTTATCTACCATAATGTTTCACCTTTTGGGTCATGTTGGCGCCAAAAATGTGGCCCGAAAGGAAGGAACGAAAAAGACAGCCGGCGCGCTGCCTCGCGAAGCACAGCCGCGAAGCACAGCCGCGAAGCCCCGCCGCGAAGTGCCCGCACCATGGTGACCCCACGAAGCTCCGGAGGCGGTAATCCTCCGAGAACCTGTTTGACGTTCGCGAGCCGCCGCGAAGCTCCGGAGGCGGTAATCCTCCGCGAACCCGTTTGACGTTCGCGAGCCGCCGCGAAGCCCCGAAGGCGGCGCACGAGCCCTGCTTCGCGGCGCCCCTTCCCTATAAATACTCGACTCCCCCTGAGTCCCGGGGACGGACAATCTGACCTTTCGGCTTCTCCTCTCCCGAATCGCGAAGCACGCTTTGCCCCGGGAATCATGAGCTCCGCGAGGTATTTCTACTTCGCGAGACGACTCTGATTTGTTTCGTTTTGAGCCCCACTTCCGAGAGGGATGCCCTTCGCGAAGCTCAAGGGAATTCGCGGAGGAAGGGGATTCCCAAGGGAACCCGGGCAGCCACGGAGCACTTGTGCTTCGCGAAACACCCAACCCATACGAGTAATACCTATGCTAAGGCAGGATCGCTCCACTTCGCGAAGTACATTGCTTGGCAGGACCCTGCTTCGCGAACCACTCCTTCTTCGCGAGGCAGTGCTCCGCGAACACTGTTCCACTTCGCGAAGCACCTCCTACTCCCACCTATGCCCCATTATAAGGCCAAGGAACCCCATTTCGCAAAGCACACTCCTCTTCTTAGTGATTCCTCTTTCCGTGCGACCCTCCAGGTTTGCACGATGTGATTTCAAAGTCCCATGGACAACACCTCCCGTAGCGTTGCTTCGCCTAATGCTTCTTCGCATAGGCACGCTAATGACTATTGCTTCTTCGCATAGCCACGCTAACGCGGACCCCTCGATGGTTCGCCCCACGACCCCCCTTTACCATGGCCTTACCGGCACCTTCCCTTCCCCAAGGACCAGAGGGTACCAGTTATGTAAGTCCTAGGGGTGTGGAGTGAACCCACCTCGTCCGAGCTGCAGGATGTTAAACTGCCAAGCACCACGTCCTCAACACATGACGTTAAACTGTGACCCAACCTCGTATCCCTCACGAAGGGTCCCCCCAGCTCGAACATTCTTTACACCATCTCATCTCCACGGGAATGGAACTCTTCCGCACATGGAATGAGATCCTCCTTGTCGGAGTGGTGTATGTTCGCAGGGGAAGGGCTGCCTCAGAGCGTAAGCCCCTAACCTTTGGTACGGATAATTTCACCCGTGCATCTCGGTACTTCCCCACTACAAAGTTCAGTGGAGGACGTGATAGGGAACGAGGCACCCCCCTCTGGGCCTCCATCCTGGAGTAAGTCCCAACACCATGGGCCGATCAACGCGTAAGCCCCTCTTCGCTTCTCACGGACGCACCCTTCGCGACGTGATCGTCAGGTCCTTGCAACCTCTTGTTTCTCACACCGAGCATGGCTCACGTGGGCTTAGAGTGAGCACCGACCCTGAAAAAACCCCTTCTGAACTATGAGGTCTTTGATATATGTCAAGGCATGGTACGTAGGAAGCCTCTACGAGGTTCAAGCCCGCCCGTCTTTCACGTCGGGTTTCACCCCCGTCTAGCACGACGTTAAACTGCAACTCTGGTCCAGTGGTAAGCCATTGCGACCAGACCCATTCTGAACTACGAGGTCTTTGATCCATGTCAAGGCATGGTACGTAGGAAGCCCCTTCGAGGTTCAAGCCCGCCCGTCTTTCACGTCGGGTTTCACCCCCGTCTAGAACGACGTTAAACTGCAACTCCGGTCCAGTGGTAAGCCATTGCGACCCGACCCAACCTGAACTACGAGGTCTTTGATCCATGTCAAGGCATGGTACGTAGGAAGCCTCCACGAGGTTCAAGCCCACCAATAGTGGACCAAGGTCTACTTTCACGTCGGTTTACCGGCGAAACCCACCATTTGAACTACGAGGTCTTTGATCCATGTCAAGGCATGGTACGTAGGAAGCCTCCACGAGGTTCAAGCCACATTGCATGGTCTTTCATTCACGTCGAGTTTCGCCTTCGTCCAGCATGACGTTAAACTGTATGCCCCCTTTGTCCTGCATGACATTAAACTGCCCACCTATTCCCACTTGAACTACGAGTTCTTTGATCCATGTCAAGGCATCGTACGTAGGAAGCCTCCATGAGGTTCAAGCCCACCCGTCGCTCATTCACGTCGGGTCCCATTCCAGTCCAGCGGTAAGTCGTTGTGACCACCTGAACTACGAGGCCTTTGATCCATGTCAAGGCATGGTACGTAGGAATCCTCCACGAGGTTCAAGCCCACCCATCACCCAATTCACGTCGTGTTCTACCTACGTCAAGCATGACGATAAACTACACTCTGGTCCAGTGGTAAGCCATTGCGACCCAACCACTTGAACTACGAGGTCTTTGATCCATGTCAAGGCATGGTACGTAGGAAGCCTCCACGAGGTTCAAGCCCACCAATAGTGGACCAAGGTCTACTTTCACGTCGGTTCACCGACAAAGCCCCATTTGAACTACGAGGTCTTTGATCCATGTCAAGGCATGGTACGTAGGAACCCTCCCAGAGGTTCAAGCCCAACTCCCATCGGACCAGGGTCTATCTTCACGTCAGTACGCTGACGATGCCCGTCGGACCAAGGTCCATCTTCACGTCGGTTTACCGGCACCATCCCGAACTACGCGGACTTTGATTCCCTACCATGGGGATACTTAGGAAGCCTCGTCAAGGCTCAAGCCAAACTTCACTGTCGCCCCCCTACGATGGTCCCATTTCACTCTTATCCGTCTCCGCTAGACGTTAAACTCGCGGAATACCCTGTGTTAAACACGGGAAGCTGAGGAAAACCTCAGATACGTGTCTACGACATGTAATTCCCTGCGCTCGATGTGGGATACCTCGGGCTTCCACGCCCTCGATAAGCGTTGTAATCAAGGATAACAGACATACATGCCAGGTACCCCAGCATCCAGACACGCTACTAATTCCTCAACGTGACTACTCCCCTGACCGAAGGTTGCTGCCCTGACTGGACCCTTTGGAATGTCCCGACAGAAGCAGTGTAATTAACCGGCGTCCATGGAAACATGGCACTGGGAAGAGTTTCACGAACTACGTATTAAATCTATAATGGAGACCCGGACTAGGTGACGAGTTCTGAAGAGGAATCCACAGGAGGAAGAACCGACATCCCATCATCCCGTTTCGTTCAAGGAGTAGACGTACCTGAACAAGGAACGAATGCCGCCCGCCTTTGGAAAGTGGGAATGCGGGGCAACAAAGCCGCGCGTCCCCCCCTGACGGACGGATGCGCGCGCGCCCCGGCGAAAGCATCGGAAACAGAAATGGTGAACCCGACGTGAAATTCTTCTCCTCAGCATGGAGATTAGTAGCGTTCGAGACACTAGTAGATTGACGTGTCACCGGATCCAGATATCTGTTGCCTGGTCCCGCCAAGCAAATGGCGGGCCTGTCGTGAAACTCACCGGCAGTCGGGGTAGTAGAGCGTGGGGCACTCCGCTCTACAGCGTGTTGGCGTGGATCCTTCTCACAGACATGGAGGATGGAAGAACGCTGGGGCACTGGCTGTCAATCCTTTTCCTCTCAGCACTGATGAGTTGATCCCTTCGTTTGCCAGGAACCAGGCTACTATTTCAGAGTGTCGGGCTGCCTTCGAGGAAATCAAGCAGTATCTGCTCCAACCTCCGGTCTTGATGCCACCCGTCTCCGGAAAGCCGATGGTCCTTTACGTGACCGCCCTGGAGAGATCCCTCGGTGCGCTGCTCGCCCAGAAGAATAACGAGGGCACTAAGAACAGTCTCTACTATCTCAGCCGCATGGTTCTCGATATGGAGGTCAGAAACTCCCCTATCGAAAAGAGCTGCCTTGCGCTCGTCTTCGCTGTGCAAAAGTTGCGACACTACCTGCAACACCACGAGGTACAATTGATCTCTCGGGTAGATCCGCTGAAGTACATCCTGAACCACCCCATGCTGACTGGCCGACTAGCACGGTGGGTGGTGATTCTCCAGAAATTTGATATCAGGTTCGTGCCTCAGAAGGCCGTTAAGGGACAGGCGTTGGCAGACTTTTTAGCTGCTCATCCAACCTCCGTGGATCAATCCCTGGACCTGGATTTCCCTGACGAGACTATCCTCTCAGTCAATCATGTTGTCCCGTGTTGGCAAATGCATTTCGACGGCGCCTCCCAGAGTCCCACCGGTAGAAGGCTCAACGACCCCATGCTCAACAGAGTGGGTCTGGGTATTGTTTTTATTACCCCGGCGCAAGCCGTCCTGCCGTACTCATTCCTACTGTCAGAAGGTTGTACAAACAACGAGGCAGAGTACCAGGCTCTCATCATCGGCCTCGAGTTGGCCCTTGAGAGCCATGTTCCCCATCTACATGTGAAGGTAGATTCCGAGCTGGTGATCAAACCGGTTAATGGCGACTACGTCGTCAGGAAGCCAGAGCTTGCACCATTGCTGGAGTACACCCTCCTCCTAATGGCCAAGTTCTCTTCTCAGCCAGAGGTTACCCATGTCCCGCGGTCGCAGAACGGCCAAGCGGACGCCCTGGCTGACTTAGCCTCGTCGCTCACAGAACCCGATCTAGATGATTTGGTCATACACGTGGCCCACCGGAGAGTCATTGCTCCCGTCACCCAAGAGGACCGTGATAGCCTGTGGGTAAGTCATCTCACCGCCGGACCCCCCATATCCGGAGTCCCGGGTTCATCGGACGCAGTGGTTGAAACCACCCCTGACTGGAGAGCACCTTTTGTCGAGTATCTCCAAAATGGTCAGCTCCCGGACGACCGGGCCGAGCGCGAGCGAATCCGGCGCCGCGCACTTTAATTCACCCTCTAGAGCGGTCCCAGTCTTGAGCAGATCCTCTATAAGCGGAGTTTTGATGGTGTCCTCCTCTTTTGCATCCAAGGAGCAGAGATACCTCAAGTTATGCAAGAGGTTCACGCCGGTTCCTGTGGCGCCCATCAAGCTGGGCCGAAGCTGTCCCAGCAAATCCGGAGGTTAGGGTACTTCTGGCCCTCCATGATCCACGATTGTATTGGATACGCCAAGAGATGCCACGCGTGCCAAGTACACGCCAACTTCTTGCATCGGCCGCCAGAACCCCTCCACCCACCAAGTACTCTTGGCCATTTGCGGTATGGGGAAATGATGTAGTGGGACCGTATCTGCCGGCAACATCCCGCCAGTGCAGGTTCATCTTGACTACTACAGATTTCTTCTCCAAGTGGGCAGAAGCAGTTCCGCTCAAAGAGGTCAAGGCCCGTTCCATCGTTGACTTTGTGAGCTCCAACATTATCCACCAGTTTGGAGTCCCTCACGTTGTCCTCACCGATAACGGCACCAACTTCCGGGCAGCTGAACTGAAGAAATTGTACGCTAAGTACGACATACGGTTGAACCATACCTCCCGCTACCACGCGCAGGAGAATGGAAAGATCGAGGCGTTCAACAAGACCCTCTCTAACATTCTGCAGAAGATGGTTGGTCAGAACAAGAAGAGTTGGCCGGACAAGCTCCCCAACGCCCTCTGGGCTTACCGGACGACGACTCGCAACTCTACCCAGGTGACCCCATATTCCCTTGTGTATGGAGCTGAGGCCGTCCTACCCATTGAGATCCAGCTGCCGTCGCTACGCACTGCAGTTTATGATCACCAGACATCAGATGAGGTAGCCGAGATCCCTCTAGCTGAATTAGAGGCACTGGACGAGAACCGGCTCCGTGCCCTGCACAATCTGGAAAGGCATCAGGACAAGATAGAAAGAGCTTTTGACAATAAGGTTCGTCTCCGCTCTTTTCTACAGGGTGACCTGGTACTGGCCCTTCGAGCGCCAATGATTCCTTGTAGGAAACCACCCATGTTAGAACCCAAATGGGAAGGGCCTTATATCATCCATAAGGTTTACCCTAACGGAGCATACTCCTTGGTGACCACAGATGGAGAGCGTGTAAGTCCTCCCACCAATGCCAAATTCCTCAAGCGATACTTTTCCTAGGGCAAAAAAGCGGTCCTGCACGACCCTAAACTACGAGAGGGTCCTGCACGACATTAAACTGCCTTGGTCCTGCACGACCCTAAACTGCGAGAGGGTCCTGCACGACATTAAACTGCCTTGGTCCTGCACGACCCTAAACTGCGAGAGGGTCCTGCACGACATTAAACTGCCTTTGTCCTGCACGACCCTAAACTGCGAGAGGGTCCTGCACGACATTAAACTGCCTTGGTCCTGCACGACCCTAAACTGCGAGAGGGTCCTGCACGACTCTAAACTGCAACTTGGTCCCGCATGACCTTAAACTGCCGCTCCATCCTCACTGCAAGACGTTAAACTGCAAGCCAGTCAGGTCTTCCTGACCGAGGCTCAA
Organism: Viscum album; assembly: GCA_963277665.1. Lineage (NCBI taxonomy): Eukaryota > Viridiplantae > Streptophyta > Magnoliopsida > Santalales > Viscaceae > Viscum > Viscum album. The sequence goes on along the minus strand of OY728126.1, from coordinate 791,326,614 downwards.
CCTCGGGCCCCTTGGCTTCCTTAGTCCCCTGGCCCCGTCTCCACCGCGGTTTGGCCCCCAGGCCCCCTTGTTGTTTTTCCCCCAACTTACCCTCTTGTGGGATTGCACGGTATGGTGTAGGACCACGTCCTCATTCACGCCGTGTTACTCGTTGTACTGTACATATCCCCAAATGAGGTGTTTCTCATCATCCCGCATGACGTTAAACTGCATGTCAAGAACTACATATGGCTTGATTCCCATCTTCATGAGATACGTAGGAACGCTCGGACGCCTCGTCTTGAGCCCAGCCCCAAGCTTTTCTCTTCCGCTATTCACCCTGGGGATAGTCTCCTTGGAGGATCTTTGTGTAGCAGGGAGTAGGATTTCTTGGCCCGGCTCATGCAACCCCACTCACGCAAAGATTTTAAAGGTCGCACCATGAGCCCACTCCCGTTCTTCTACCCTCCCACGTCCTCACCGCATGACGCTAAACTGCATGGCCTTCAAGAACTACGTATGGCTTGATTCTCATCCTTATGAGATACGTAGGAATGCCCTGACATTTCGTCCGTTGGCCCAGCCCAAAAGCCAAAATCTTCCCCTCAGGTCAAGACATGGCAGGGTGCACACTTTTTCCCCGACCCACGTCGAGCAAGCCTCGACCCGGCTGCACATTCCCCCTGGAGGTGTTTGCCCCTTTCGTGGATTAATGCGACTGAGCTGCACCCACTCCTTGACTGGGATTCTGTCACCTTTTCACACCCGGAGGGACCCCCGATAACGGCCTGGATACAATGCCCAAGGGATCTCCTACCGATACGGGCCAACGCCCCCGAGGGTTTTCTTAAGCAACAAGTCGATACAAGTCCCGCATTGCGAATTTGGTTAGCGGTCGACACTCATTTGTTGCCCCCATGCGGGTCACCATAGGAACGCTGTGTTTCGAACATGGTCAACAGTGTCCTGGATCTTCGGGTCCACCCCGAGATGCCCCAGGCATCAAGAACAGTGATCCCCTCTGCCCCATCCCAAGGTGACAGACTTCCCCCAGGTGGTGCTAGCGATCCGGGCCACGGCCCAGGATTCCTCATAAGGGTGTACGGTGTGATGTAGGACTGCGTCCTCATTCACTTCGGGATCATGTACCATGCCGTACGCCCTCACTTTACGAGGCTCAGCCTCAGTCCCTTTGGCCTCCTTGGGCCCCTGGCCCCCCGTCCTCATGTAAGACGTTAAACTACAAACCAGTCAGGCCTTTCTGACTAATAACTTCCCCTTTTCTCCGGGCCACAGCCCAGGATTCCTCACCTGGAGTGTACGGTGTGGTGTGGGACTACGTCCTCATTCACGACGGCTTCTTTACCATGCCATACACCTCCATTGTTTAGGGGTATATTACTCTCCTCCTCGTCCCGCATGACGCTAAACTGCATTTCAAGAACTACGTGTGGCTTGATTCCCATCCTAATGGGATACGTAGGATAACCTGAACGTCTAGGCTTCGGGTCCAGCCCCATCTCTCGGGAATCCCCATCCCATCTTGGCCCCTTGGCCCATCCTTCCTCCATGAGGGGATCATATGGTGCAGTGTGGGATTATGTCCCCATTCACGACGGTCTCGTGATGACCACACCACGCTCCCACCCCCTACTGAGTTGTTTCGTCGATCCCTCTTTTTTGGCGGTTCACCAACGTGGTTAAGAGTACTCTGGTTTATTACTTGGAATGCCAAGCTTTACTCGGACACGTCCGCACTCGCTTTCCAGGCTTTGAGTATCCCCGCATCAGGGCTTCCATCATCTTTCACACCCGGAGGGACCCCCAAGAACGGCCTGGATACAATGCCCAAGGGCTCTCCTACCGATACGGGCCAACGCCCCCGAGGGTTTCGGACAAAAAATCGATAAAATCCCGCGTTGCGAATATGGTCAGTGGTCGATGCTCGTTTGTTGTTCCCACCTCAGGCTAACGCGATACAGACGCTGTGTTTCCGTCATGGATAATAGTTTTCCTCTGTCTCCATGCCAACCCATTAAGCCCAAATGTCGGGTACAAAATTCACACCGTTCATCACTTCATCATGTCCAAGTAGTGTCTCAGGACTCTTGGCACTTTTCCCCCGTGCACGTCTGCGCGTTCGAGGAACAAGCTACATCAAAGGTGTCCCTCGAAACTCTCTGCTGACTCCCCTTTGATGGACGCCCCAAGTATTGCAATGAGGATACCCCCCTTGTTTCCCACACCGAGTTATCTCACGTGGGCTTAGGGATTGGGTTAACATCTATGCTTACTCGGGAGTTGTCACCATCCACGGTCCGAGCTCTAAGACCATAAACTAAGACTCTCATCTGGAACTACGTTCAAGACCACTTGTCTTCGGACCCAGCTTGAGTTCAGCAAATTTACCTCTCTAATCCTGCCTTCAGGACTCTGATCACAGGGCTGCGTGGCGCGGTGTAGGACTACGTCCTCATTCACGTCGAGTTTGCAACAACTGCACCACGCACGCCCCCATTCTGAGGTTCAGTCCTCCTGTTCCCTGTCCTGCATGACGTTAAAAGTCACCCTTCAGAACTACGTGTGGCTTGATTCCCATCCTAATGGGATACGTAGGACCACCGGGATGTTTAAGATTCGGGTCCAGCCCCACCTCTGGGAGATCTCCTGATTTCCCAGTTACCTAGGCCACTTGGTCCATCCCTCTCCAGCGGGGGGGTGTGTAGGTATGATACAAGGTTTTGGGCACCATGCCCCCTTCCCCTGGGAATCTGCCATCTCTCGATCACCCTCAAGGTTGAGTCCCTTGGCTCCCTGCAGTGGTTCACCCATGTATTAAGAGCACTCTAGTCTAGGACCAAGAGTGTCAGATTCAACTTGATAAAGTTCCTTCCGCTTGTCAAGCTTCGTGTTCCCCTCTATTCGGACTTCCATCATCTTTCACACCCGGAGGGACCCCCAAGAACGGCTTGGATACTACGCCCAAGGGCCCTCCTACCGATACGGGCCAACGCCCTCCAGGATTTCGGACAAAGAATCGATAAAATCCCGCGTTGCGAATATGGTCAGCGGTCGATGCTCGTTTTGTTCGTCCTCATTTCAGGCTAACGCGACAGGATGCTGTGTTGCGAACATGGTCAGCAGTAATCCTCTATCGTCACGCTAGCCCCTTCAGTCCTTGAATGTTGGTTGCATGATTCACATCGTTTTCCACTTCATCATGTCCAGGTGGAATCTCGACACTTTTAGCGCTATCCCTCAGTGCACCTTTGCATGCTAGGGGGACAAAGCTGCAATCTGGCGTCCTTTGGGACTCCCATGGTCCGAGTTCTAAGACCATAAACTAAGACCCATTCGGGACTACGTTCAAATTCCCATCCTCATGGGATACGTAGGACCGCCCAGACGCCCTGTCTCCGGGTACGACCCATTCAGGAAGCCAGTCTCTCCCCCTGTTTCACCTCTGTGTAGGCCCCTCGGCCTAAGGTTTCCCTCTCCGGATGGCGTACAATGTGATGTGGGATCATGTCTCCGTCAATTGTGTTTTATAAAACTGCGCACATTTCCCGCCTAGCATCGTCTCTTCTACTTCTGCGCTGCATGACGATAAAATGCATGCTTGGTCCTATCATACGACCCTAAACTGTGACATTATCGTCCTGGCCGCACGACGAAAAACGGCACCGCATTGTGGTGACCTCGCTGTAGAGGACATCACGTTGGTTATTGGTCATGTGCCATACCGTTTTTCAACTCCCATCACAGCTTGATTCCTATAGAGACATCACGACCTACTGTTCTAGGCCTGTCGCTTCACAAAAAAAAACCATTCACCTTAAAGGACAAACAAGATACATCAAATTCCGCTTCTTTAGTGCAAGGGCCACGTCCGCACTCCCCTTTACCCCTGGCACTGGTAGCTTACCGTTCCACCTTCCAGAACTATGTATGGCTTGATTCTCATCCTTAGGAGATACGTAGGAGCGCCCGGGTACTTCCCCTCGGGCCCAATCTAACCCTGGTGTTCGGTCCCTCGACTCGAGCATTTCACCAGAGAATGCATGGTAAGTTGGACTATGTCCTCATTCACGTCAGATTTTGATGTCATGCGTCCCCTGACCCCTTTCTCCCATCCATGGTCCGAGTTCTATGACCCTAAACTATGATCACCCCAAGGGAAAGGAATATGCTCCCTCTAATACGTTTCGTTGACGTATTAAGATGTGTTTTGACAAAAAGCCCGAAGCATGGGATTTTCACAGGGACATTCCCCTCATCTCATGACCAAGCTTCGTGAGCTCGCTATTTGGATCCTCGTCCTCTTCCATATCCAAAAGGACCCTCAGACGACGTGGATACTAAGCTTAAGGGCTCTCCATGAATGCTGGACCTAAGGGCCCTTCAATCGTTTCGGGCCAACGTCCCCACGGATCTCTGACAACATTTGTGACATGGTCCCGTGTTTCGAACATGGTCCACGGTCGACCCTCATTTGTTTGTCCCCATTTCAGGCTAACGCGATAGGATTCTGTGTTGCGAACATGGTCAGCAGTAATCCTCTATCGCCACGCCGCCATCATCGTGATCTGAATCTCGAGCGTCATGATTCACACATTTCCACTCCCTCATGTTCAAGTGGAACTCCATCATACTCGCCTCTTTCTCTTCGCGCATCTAGGTGCGCTGAATGATCGTGTTAGTGTCATCGGGCCGGTAATCTCCGAGCATCCCTTTGCCCTAACATGTCCTCTCTGCATCGGGAAATTCCCACCACTACTGCTTGTTTCCCACACCGAGCACGACTCACGTGGGCTTAGTAGTTTTGGCTGGATGTGTACCAACACGGTCAGGCTGCTCCTCGTCCCGTATGACGTTAAACTGCACTTCCAGAACTACGTGCGGCTCGATTCCCATCATCACGTGGGATACGTAGAGACACCCAGGCATTTCACCTAGGGTTCAGCCCCTGGAATCACGAAATCTTGTTCCTCCCCATTTCCAGCCCCCGCCAGAGGCCCTGTCTGGAAGAAAGAATGACCCGTGATCAGGCGGATGTGCCCATCTGGCGTACTCCCACCACGGTGGTGCAACTACCGAAGTGTTGGATTCTGTTTGAACAAACCACCACTCCATGTCCCACACTTTGCTTGTCCCTTGTTCGGACCCTCGTCCTCTTTCATGTCTGAAGGAACCCCCTAACGGCCTGGTCTTATGCCGCATCGGCTCACCTACCGTCCTGGGCCAACGTTCCGGAAGACTGGTCATGTCTGGAAGGACCCCCTAACAGTATGGATGTCTGACCTACGGTCCACCAACTGTCCTGGGCCAACGTCCTGGAAGATTGATCGACAACAAATTGATAAAATCCCGCATTGCGAATATGGTCAGCGGTCGATGCTCATTTTTTGTCCCCATTTCAGGCTAACGCAGTAAGGATACCATTTGTCCGCCACGGTTAGCGGTTGTCCTTTATTGTCACGCCATCCCCACAGTGTTCCAAATTTGGGCATCGTGATTCACACTTCCCATTTTCATCTGTTTGAACCGATTTCAGCGCCCCTGGTGTTGCCCCGTTCATGCATAAGAGCACGTTGGAGGAACGATAATTCGGCTATCCTGGAAGTTCCTCCTCCGATCAAGTCTTCCCTATCTTTCGGGAATCTGGACTGGTTTGAAGGAATTTTCGTCAAACGTCCCGCATACATTGTAGGGATGTAACACGGCAGTTCAACAGTGGAAATCGTGCGTGCCACGAAACTCAAAACAAAGGAGAAAGAAAGAGTTGAAGCACAAAAGTGTTAATAAATGTTTCTTTCGGGTTCGCTACAATACTCGGGGGTTGACTTCCCCCATGGACGGGTTGACTCCGTCAAAAGAGTGTTGCAGCTCCGCCACCCGTTGACTTGCGGCGTCCAAAGCATGTTGCCGCTGATTCAACTCACGCTCCTCTTCAGCAGCGGCGGGGCGTAATTCGTCAACTCTGGACCTGGCCCTTTCTACCTCGGCCCAGACGGCAGCCATCCTTCCAAAGGTTTGCCCCATATGTTCCTCAGCCTCCGCTTGCTGGGCCTTCAATCGTGAGACCAGCTCGGACTGCGCATCGAGAGTGGCTGAAAGCTCGTTGGCCCGGATCTGCATCTGTTGGACCTCGCCTTCAGCCTCCTTGAGCTTCCTAATGCTGGTCGCCTTCCTCCGCTGCCATCCCACGCTCAGCCCACGATCATGCTCCTGGATCTTCTCAGCCATGAGTTCTCGGATGAGCGCGTGAGGGCGTTGGGCATCCACTCCCCCGGCACACAGTTCGCGCAACCGCGAGCGGAGCCTATCCATTTCGGCCAGCCATTGCGCTTGGGGAGTGTCCCTGATAAAGCGCGTGATCAGCTTCCACGACCGGCGGCAGACTATGCTGCTGTCTTCCTCATCGGAGGTCGTTTCGTCCCAATCTGCGTGGTTGGCAGGCTCGTACGTAGTATCTGACTGCAGGAATTCCTCAGCGGGATCCGCATCTGGTGTTGAGCCTGGTACGACACCTGACGCCGGCGCAGGCATGACAGGACTGGGACTAACCGGTTGATCCTCTTCCTCAGAGTCCACCTTGATGACTTCAGGTATGGCCCTGCTGGTGGTCCCTCCAGTGATGGTGTGCGCCGCAGCTTGAGGAGGTGAAGGGACTATCGTCACCATCACCGGCATTCCCCTGGGAGGGACGCCGCCAGACATCCCAACCAGCCTCCCTGCAGCTGCCCACGCCAGTCGAAGAACTGTATGACAGAAAGAGACATAAACGTTAGTTGGCATGGCCCACATGTGGCAACGAGGAGACTGGTGGAGGAGACTTACGAAGATCAACTTTCGAGCGCTGCTCCTGAGCCGGTACTGATGGGACTCCGAGATGAGGCCCCCCGTATAGTGTTGGAAGGTCTGGAGATTCCAGAGGAGCCGCCTCAGACCCCCCAGTCCCACCAGACGCAGAACTGGACGCAACCATAGGCGCGGGTTCTGAAGGTACCGCGTCATCACCCGGCAAGGAGCGAGAACGAGGCCTACAAACAAGTTCCTCCTGCACGTCTCAAACATTGGTGAGAAGTCCGTAGGGACCCAAAAACGGGTCGTAAGGAGAGAAGTTCGGAAGGCTACCTCGAGAGCCTCCGCGAAGTCGTTGGATTCTGAGCTTCGGTCTCCGACCTCGCCCCCCTCCAGCGGGCTCCCTCCTCCAGCCTCATCCTCCCAAGAAGAGTCCCCTGATTCCTCCGGCAAGGGGAAGCACTCCCTCAGATCGGCAGCCGATAACTGTGGAGGGAACATTTGATTCAACAGTACCCTCACACGGTCTGTCATTGGGCGAGGAACACCGCTGGAGTGGACGTAATCCTCCAGCTCGTTCAAGTATTGCTCCGCCTCCGCCGGAGACACCATGAATCCAGCCCAAACTGGGCCTATGCCCGGCAGTTCCATCCCGAGGCGATTCAGGTGGGCCCACATCTCAGGTGGGCTGAGGAATTGCCGGTTGACATCCCAAATGTCCTAAGCTTCCAGAAAGACAACATCTTCTGCCATATCGATGTGACGCAGCCGCTTCCCCGGAGCCTGAGTGGGTATCCGACGGAATCCCCTCGGTGGCCACCCCTCCGGATGACCCTGCTCTCCCGGAACCACCGGATCCGCCGCTGCTGCCATACCCTCGGCCGGTGCGGGTCTCGCCGCCATGGAAACCCCGCTGCCGCGAGCGGCCCTAGCTGCCCTCCGACCCAGGCCTCGAGATAAAGGAGGCCCACCGTCACCAACCCGGATCGTTGGCTTCTTCAGAATCTCCCCGAGATAAGCAACCTCCCAGCTGATGGCGTACTCCTTCACTAAGCCGAAGGCTGCGGTGGACGGAGGCAATGCGATCTGCATCTTTCCATCCTCACGTGTGAACATGAGCCACAACTGCCTCATCACACACGGGTGCTCCTCGTGACGCACCTCCCAGTATACCTGCGGGGTCAGCCGCTGGAGGCACCGGAACTTCCTCGCAAAAGGATGTGGGGTGTACGGTTCACAGAATGGCTCACGATCTATCCGAGCCACCAAAACTCCACCTCGGAAGGCCAGGAGGTAAGCCCGATGTTCTTCTGTTCCCCGTCCATCATCAGTAAGCCTCCCCGTCGGCAGTGGGAAGGGATGAAAGTTGAACTCGTCCGCCCTCCACACCCTATTCAGCACCATCGGAACGACCAGTTTGAATGGGAAGCTCCCAACTGCGTTCAGAATGGAGGGGCGAAAGTCTGATCCCGGCGGCGAAATGGGGTTTGGATACTCGTAATTCCCCCTGATATGCACTGCGATCCACCCATACAGGAGGTGGAAGGGCCCGCATATTCTTGGCGGCTTCTTGCCCTCGCTAATACGCCGTAGCATTCTGTATAGTTTGGAGAGCATCGGGATCCCCAGGTTGATCCGCTGCCCCATGGCCAACATCGATGCCATGATGAACGAGCTGGGCCATACCCCCATGCTTGTATCTCTCACTGGTAGTATCCACCCACAGATGAGAGCCGCGATGAACGCTTCTAGCCTGACTATTGGCTGTTGTTCGGTGCTGACGCTGAAACCCCAAGTCTTCCATTGGATGCCCTCCAAAACCCGCCAATACGAGTGTCCCTTGCCCCGCTGGGCTGCCCTCAGACAAGTTCGAGGCCTTGGAGGGAACTCTCGATCTTCTGGGAAGTTCAGGAAGCATTTGAACCATCTTTTGAAGTGGACATCCCTCACTGCTTCCTTGTCCTCTCCAGGGACAAGCGCCATCAGTGCTGACGTCAGCCGTGGCATTTGCTCAGCATCTCCCCACACACTGGCAATGGGGAGGAACTCGTCATACATGGCCCCCAAGATCGGGACCCCAGAAACCTGGTAGACATCCCACAGGCTGATGCCCACCTCCCCGTGATGCAGGTGAAAAGTGTTGGTTCTGGACGACCATCTACTCAACAGTTCCGGCATCAGTTGCTTTGGTTGATAAATGTGGAACTGGGAGGCCCATGCCGCCTCATACAATCCCACTCTCCTCAGCTCGGCCTCGAACTCCTCGCATGAGGTGCCTACCCAGTAGGCCCAGGCCCAGTCATCGGTAAAGTTGCCACCCTGGCGCAGGTCCCACTCATCGGACCATCCCTTCTTCGGATCCTGCAGAGCCGCCTTCAGCATGGTGCAGTAGAGAGGAGGGGATGTCTCCGGTTGCAGCGGCCTCCCGTCAATGTCGTTCATAAGATTGTAGAGGCAATCAGCGGTGACGAGTGTGAAATCCTCCTGTCCATGACCATCGGCCGCCCTGAACCATTGGTGCTGGCATGGTGTGCTCCTGAACCAGCAAGCTGGTTCATCCCTTCTTGCCTCAGGGATGAAGACGTCATCCCTCAGCCCAAAGCCATACAACGGTAGTTTCTTGCACTGCGGGTAATCCTTCTGACCTTCCGACAGCAGGTCTGTCAAGGAAGTGTGGTCCGAGTGGCTCCGAACCATTTCCCCCAAGCCTGGACGGTTGGCCATCTCATCTCGAGGAGCAGCATCTGCGAGGACCCCCAAGACAGCTTCTTGATGGGACATTTTAACTCTGGCCCTCAGAAAAGGATTCTTTCGGATGGATCGCGAAGCTCGATCGCGAAGCTCGATCACGAAGCCGGATAGCGAAGGTCGGTCGCAAGTTCAAAATCGTGAAGTCCGGCCAATGCAGACAAGCAAGGGTTCTCTTGGCGCGGAGGCGGAGTCGGAGACTCGCGGTTCGCCGCAGAGCTCGATTCGCGGAGTGCTGTCGCGGAGTACACGGAGCTTCGCTAAATCGAGAGCACAAAAAGACAAGGAAGGCATGTAAAGATAAAAGAGGGTGGAACCCCTATTTGTAGGCGGCGACGCCGGAGCATCGCGGCGCGCCTCACCCGCGCGAAGCATCGCGGCGCGTCCGGATCCGCGGCCCCGGCGAGCATCGTGGCCCCTCTTCGCGATGCTGCATCGTGAACCACCGAAAATTTTGGCGATTGTCCCTCAGACATCAACCCTTCGCCCTCCGCGGCTCCAAGTCTGAGGGGGGGAATTTGTTGGCGCCAAAAATGTGGCCCGAAAGGAAGGAACGAAAAAGACAGCCGGCGCGCTGCCTCGCGAAGCACAGCCGCGAAGCCCCGCCGCGAAGCGCCCCCACCATGGCGACCCCGCGAAGCTCCAGAGGCGGTAATCCTCCGCGAACCCATTTGACGTTCACGAGCCGCCGCGAAGCTCCGGAGGCGGTAATCCTCCGCGAACCCGTTTGACGTTCGCGAGCCGCCGCGAAGCCCCGAAGGCGGCGCGCGAGCCCTGCTTCGTGACGCCCCTTCCCTATAAATACTCGACTCCCCCTGAGTCCCAGGGACAGACAATCCGACCTTTCGGCTTCTCCTCTCCCGAATCGTGAAGCACGCTTTGCCCCGGGAATCATGAGCTCCGCGAGGTATTTCTACTTCGCGAGACGAGTCTGATTTGTTTCGTTTTGAGCCCCTCTTCCGAGAGGGATGCCCTTCGCGAAGCTCAAGGCCATTCGCGAAGGAAGGGGATTCCCAAGGGAACCCGGGCAGCCACGAAGCACTTGTGCTTCGCGAAACACCCAACCCATACGAGTAATCCCTATTCTAAGGCAGGATCGCTCCACTTTGCGAAGTACATTGCTTGGCAGGACCCTACTTCGCGAACCACTCCTTCTTCGCGAGGCAGTACTCCGCGAACACTGTTCCACTTCGCGAAGCACCTCCTACTCCCACCTATGCCCCATGCTAAGGCCAAGGCACCCCACTTTGCAAAGCACACTCCTCTTCTTAGCGATTCCTCTTTCCGTGCGACCCTCCAGGTTTTCACGATGTGATTTCAAAGTCCCATGGACAACACCACCCGTAGCGTTGCTTCGCCTAATGCTTCTTCGCATAGGCACGCTAACGGCAATTGCTTCTTCGCATAGCCACGCTAACGTGGAACCCTCGATGGTTCGCCCCACGACCCCCCTTTACCATGGCCTTACCGGAACCTTCCCTTCCCCAAGGACCAAAGGGTACCGGTTATGTAAGTCCTAGGGGTGTGGAGTGAACCCACCTCGTCCGAGCTGCAGGACGTTAAACTGCCAAGCACCACGTCCTCAACACATGACGTTAAACTGTGACCCAACCTCGTCTCCCTCACGAAGGGTCCCCCCAACTCAAACATTCTTTACACCATCTCATCTCCATGGGAATGGAACTCTTCCGCACATGGAATGAGATCCTCCTTATCGGAGTGGTGTATGTTCACAGGGGAAGGGCTGCCTCAGAGCGTAAGCCCCTAACCTTTGGTATGGATGATTTCACCTGTGCATCTCGGTACTTCCCCACTACCAAGGTCAGTGGAGGACGTGATATGGAACGAGGCACCCCCCCTCTGGGCCTCCATCCTGGAGTAAGTCCCAACACCATGGGCCGCTCAACGCGTAAGCCCCTCTTCGCTTCTCACGGACGCACCCTTCGCGACGTGATCGTCAGGTCCTTGCAACCTCTTGTTTCTCACACCGAGCATGACTCACGTGGGCTTAGATTGATCACAGACCCTGACAAAACCCCTTCTGAACTACGAGGTCTTTGATCCATGTCAAGGCATGATACGTAGGAAGCCTCTACGAGGTTCAAGCCCGCCCGTCTTTCACGTCGGGTTTCACCCCCGTCTAGCACGACGTTAAACTGCAACTCCGGTCCAGTGGTAAGCCATTGCGACCCGACCCATTCTGAACTACGAGGTCTTTGATCCATGTCATGGCATGGTACATTGGAAGCCTCTACGAGGTTCAAGCCCGCCCGTCTTTCACGTCGGGTTTCACCCCCGTCTAGCACGACGTTAAACTGCAACTCCGGTCCAGTGGTAAGCCATTGCTACCCAACCCAACCTGAACTACGAGGTCTTTGATCCATGTCAAGGCATGGTACGTAGGAAGCCTCCACGAGGTTCAAGCCCACCAATAGTGGACTATGGTCTACTTTCACGTCGGTTTACCGGCGAAACCCACCATTTGAACTACGAGGTCTTTGATCCATGTCAAGGCATGGTATGTAGGAAGCCTCCACGAGGTTCAAGCCACATTGCTCGGTCGTTCATTCACGTCGAGTTTCGCCTTCGTCCAGCGTGACGTTAAACTGTATGCCCCCTTTGTCCTGCATGACATTAAAATGCCCACCTATTCCCACCTGAATTACGAGGTCTTTGATCCATGTCAAGGCATGGTACGTAGGAAGCCTCCACGAGGTTCAAGCCCACCCATCGCTCATTCACGTCGGGTCCCATTCCAGTCCAGCGGTAAGTCATTGTGGCCACCTGAACTACAAGGCCTTTGATCCATGTCAAGGCATGGTACGTAGGAAGCCTCCACGAGGTTCAAGCCCACCCATCACCCAATTCACGTCGTGTTCTACCTACGTCCAGCATGACGATAAAATACACTCTGGTCCAGTGGTAAGCCATTGCGACCTAACCACTTGAACTACGAGGTCTTTGATCCATGTCAAGGCATGGTATGTAGGAAGCCTCCACGAGGTTCAAGCCCACCAATAGTGGACCAAGGTCTACTTTCACGTCTGTTCACCGACAAAGCCCCATTTGAACTACGAGGTCTTTGATCCATGTCAAGGCATGGTATGTAGGAACCCTCCCAGAGGTTCAAGCCCAACTCCCATCGGACCAAGGTCCATCTTCACGTCAGTACGCTGACGATGCCCGTCGGACCAAGGTCCATCTTCACGTCGGTATACCGGCACCATCCCGAACTACGCGGACTTTGATTTCCTGCCATGGGGATACATAGGAAGCCTCGTCAAGGTTCAAGCCCAACTTCCCTGTCGCCCCCCCTGCGATGGTCCCATTTCACTCTCATCCGTCTCCGCTAGACGTTAAACTCGCGGCATACCCTGTGTTGAACACGGGAAGCTGAGGAAAACCTCAGATACGTGTCTATGACATGTAATTCACCGCGCTCGATGTGGGATGCCTCGGGCTTCCACGCCCTCGAGAAGCCTTGTAATCAAGGATAACAGACAGACATGCCAGGTACCCCAGCATCCAGACACGCTACTGATTCCTCAACGTGACTACTCCCCTGACCGAAGGTTGCTTCCCAGACTGGACCCTTTGGAATGTCCCGACAGAAGCAGTGTAATTAACCGGCGTCCATTGAAACATGGCACTGGGAAGAGTTTCACGAACTACGTATTAAATCTATAAGGGAGACCCGGACTAGGTGATGAGTTCTGAGGAGGAATCCACAGGAGGAAGAACCGACATCCCATCATCCCGTTTCGATCAAGGAGCAAACGTACCTGAACAAGGAACGAATGCCGCCCGCCTTTGGAAAGCGGGAATGCGGGGCAACAAAGCCGCGCGTCCCCCCCTGACGGACGGATGCGCGCGCGCCCCGGCGAAAGCGTCGGAAACAGGTCCTTATTTGGGAAATACAACATGTCACCATTATGTTGGATTAATATTAGATACAAGATTCTTTTAGGGATAAATCTAGTGATAGAGAAAATAAAGAATTTCTAGGTTGTCTATGAGTGCATGTAGAATTATTATAGTTGGTAGAAATATTACATTGATCGATGTGATCTGGCTTTTGAATATGAGTAGAAAACCCATATTTTACCAGGAGACATCCCATGAAAATGAATCTGGATATATTTTCATGAATAAAGGAAATCCCCAAGGTCAATCAAGTTGTTCAAGACACTATAATGGGTTTTCCAGTTTGTGTACCGCTTTTCAGTAACCCACTATTAGAAAGAGTGTGTGATATCTTTCATATGTGTCTATAGGGACGATAAACTGATGACTATTAGGATGTTATTGGTTGGGGAACGAATGAATTTAAGAGAAAATGAACAATTTCAGAGTATCTAGTGGTGGATTTGGATTGATTGCATAAGATCTTATGGGGACAAACAATCCTTTTTTGTTCAAATACATTAGAATCATGTGAGATTACATAATAAATCCTATGAGAATGAAAGTGTGATACCATATTATTAACTAGAAATTTTTGATTATTGAAAATCAAAGTCAAAAAATCGTTAAATAATGTGAATGTTTCATGAATGTAGTTTTTTATATTGATACTCGTTTATCATATCATTAAATATTTCAATTTAACCTCAATGGTAGCTCTATGTTTTGGTGTTATTGGAACCTGAAATTATTTTGTGAAAATATTATTATATATTTAATCATGTTTATGATGCCTTAGTGTATAAATGGTTTGGTCATTGATTGATCCTTAATATGGGAAATTTGATATCAGGGGTTTCTCCATTTATAAGGGTTTACCAAAAAATGACATAATGTTGATTTACCTCAGGAACTTGTTTGATGGTGAACATTGGATGTTGTGTTAAATTCTTAATTAATCCACATAAATGATTGTAAACAACAAAACCCTTCTTTATATGCCTCATTATTGAAAATACCTAGAATTAGCAACATAACTCTAGACTTTATAGTGGATAAAGATATAATTAGCAGTGGAAACCAACGAAATTGGATTGATTATGAGGTCTCAAGCATAATCAGGTCATATATGAATATAATAGGATCATCACCTTCTATTCTTGTGAACACATGTTTTACCCATGCTTTATCCTTCCCCAACATTATCCTTTTGTGATGAAATTTATAATAAGGGGAAAATTTATGGTTTATACAAGTGGTGAAGACCAAATTCATTCCCCTAAACAATAATCAAACAATCATTTAGGAGGGAACTAATGAAATGTTAAATAATACTAGTAAAATTTAGGTGCACATTACCTTCCAACATATGAGCTATGGGGTTCTTTATCTATATGTACTCAACTTTTTTACCATGATGATTTGGCCTCCGGATCATCCGAATTATATACACCAAGAAAATGGAATGTTAGCTCTTCCTCAGATACAGCTCACCAAAACATTGGAGTTTGATTCCATATCTATTATATCGACATTAAATAGCATGGAAACATAAATACCACATAGCATGTACCTCATTTCATCTCTCATTTAATTTCCTAGACCATAATAACATCAGAATCCACATATAATAGAGCCTCCTCTATCTCACAACATTCCACCGTCAATCGTGACACCTTAAATAAATGATCCATAAATAATTAGTTTGTGCCCCTACCTTAGAGGGATCTATCATACCCATCTCCCCTAGTTGGAATCCATACCACCATCATTACTGACACCACCCATTGAATAAATATTCTAAAAGACATGAAATATCCTATATTATCATAATGCCCACATAGTTTGGCCCCTAAAAATATAACATGAATAAAAAATAGGTGATTGGAGCTTGGAACTCATTCCAATTCTTTATTATTATATTTCAATATTTCTCAGAAATCAACTAAAAAGGTGATTCATCGGGCCTAATGTTCCAAAAATTTAAGATCAACTCCTTGTATAAATGATGTAACAACCTCCACAATAAAATCCCCCTACCAATATAACACAATTCTCAGTTCAATATAATACCATTTTCATGAAAAATATTCTAATTTGAAAAATATGATCCATATCATTTCTTTTTTAGTGAATATATTGCATTATCATCATGAAACTAAGTTAAACCCCTTTCTTCAAATGTTATCATCTATGGGAAAATCCTAGATTGTCACCATCCCCATCATGGGGTTCATATTTTAATGAATTTTATTATATCATTATTTTGTTGCACAAATGTCATCACCGCTTCATTCATGAACCATTTCCTAGTAGGCCCTGCATCCGAACATCCCCAATCAATGTTCATTAAACGTGAAAATATCTAGATCATTGCACTGGTAGATGTAATATAGTATACCCATTTTCTAGTACTACATATTAGCATTTATGAAATGAAGAAATACCTTGGATTCCCCAAATTATATCATAGGCAATGGAAGACCCAAAAATTAGAGTGCATCCCCAAAAGAGTTCATTTCAATTAATTAATTTCACCAGATCCTATAATCAATCTGATTTTCCTATTAAAGAATCCATATGATAAACTGTATATGTTTCCAACCCCAAAACCATTATATTATTGGTCTCCCACACTATCCAGGCTTTTCCATATCTATTTATCATGTAGATGTATCATAGGATGATATCGTCCATGAATGCTCATGAATGTTTAGCTTGCATGAAATACATAGTTTTGGTCACGTTCTGTAGATATTTTACTTATCTCCAATTGGTCATTCAATATGCTACCATGAAGCTCAGGGACATTGACCATATTAATCTTCACCCCATACTAAATTCATTATTATTTTTCTAAGATGATTTATCATACCCTTACACACCTTGATCACTGATAGGACATGCATTGAGATAGATGTCAGAACAATGTTAATTAGAGTAATGTATCCACAAAAAGAAAGCATATTATTATTTAAATTGAAAATATGACCTATAATTTTATTTATAATTCCTTAAATAATTTATTTTTTGACTTTACAATCTGATATTGGTGCCCCTAGATAATTCATTCTAAGACTATGATGCTAAAATCTCATTTTTTCTCGGATCTTCTGGATATTCCTTTCATAACAGTTTATAGAATTTTTTAAATTGCTCTTCCATTGATTGACTCATTATCTTATTCGACAGACATAATCATTCATAATTTTAACCATCCCATTCATATAATTTTACCTAGCATTCAGAAACAACAAGATATCATCACCATACACGATGTGAGAATATATATTAACCCCTGACCAGATCATATAATATAAGATGGTCCCATCTTCCATACCCATATTGATCTTCATTGATAAACTATCATTAGAAGTGATAAATAAACTACGAGTTATTGTGTCACCGAGATTTTGGACCTCTTATAGTATTGAAGAAACTGAAGGTCTTTCTAATCAGAGATATGGAAATCTATGATGTGGAGAAGAATCAGAATAAAAACCCACTAGAAATTTCAGAGAACCATAATTTTCTCATTACATTATTAATAAATCCCCACTCCATCCCGCAACATGCATTATTTATATCAACATGTATCATCTCATTATATCAAATTCACTATTTATTGATATTTTTAACCATTCCCTTTACAATAACATCTATCGCTTGGATGCTCATGACTTG
Source organism: Viscum album (assembly GCA_963277665.1). Lineage (NCBI taxonomy): Eukaryota > Viridiplantae > Streptophyta > Magnoliopsida > Santalales > Viscaceae > Viscum > Viscum album. The sequence goes on along the minus strand of OY728126.1, from coordinate 791,309,496 downwards.
GAAAAAATCATTTCATTTTAATGAGACCATATTTGGGATGATGAGATTGATCCTTTTGTTTTTGAGGTAGGACATGATTTTGTAATTGTAGTTCTATATGAAGATTAGATGTAATTGATTAATAGAATGAGGATGAGGTGTCTATGGGAATAGAAAAAATCTAGATGCAATCGAAGTTTTTATTAGAACCCCACAATTGATGAATTACTTAATGTACATATTAATCTAATCATTAATAATTTCACACGAATTTATAAATAAAGAGATCGAGAATCCATCTGTCATGTGGGAATAATCTGGATTCATTCTAGACAATTCTTCATTGATTTCTTCTTCATGAATGCCTAGAAGCATCCCTTTATCTAGTATATCATCCAATATTGGAATCAAACAAATAATTATGTTTTCCTCAGTATTATCTCTCATATTAGGACCATAAATAACTCTTATGCTTATTTTCAAGTCTTCGACGATGTTTTCATCCATCTTGGCATGAGTATCAATGACTTCTATATAAGACCCATCTACCAGCATCAGATTGATCTTACTAGTAATCCTTTTTTCTTTGAGGTTGTCCTAAAAATAGGAAGTATTTATATCCCCATATGACATTAATGATTCCCTTGATCAATTCCTAATATGATATTTCAATATCCAACAATTGTTTTTCTACCTCACTTCCCTTTTCATCGAGTCTGAGGAAAATATCGTCATCCAAAATTATTCATAGTCTCTCTTACATATTATCAATCACCACAATAATCATTTACATGTGGTGATTATTGATAATTATTCTAGGGATTCATTCTTTTTATAATTTCTAAAAAATTTAGTTATAGAGTTTTGTCCACTCCATGGCCTATACTAATTGGATTTTTTCAAAAGTTGCTGACCATTTGAGGATAACCATCTAATTTGGACTAGATGTTTGGTAGACAAAACAAATATACTTTCCCCAGACCTTCATGATTAAATTTACTAGTGGGTGTGATCTAATAATGATAGAGTTAGGTGAGAGACATGGGTATGAGAAAATGATTCCAAGCCTTTCATGTTCTCCAGACACCGATCTGATCGGTAACTTATCTTATCGTTTCGTATCAGGTAGGGTACACAATGTGTATCTACTATCGAAAAATCCTAGATAGAATAAGCCATCAGATACAATGAATTTATCAAAACCATGAATGAAATTACTTGAATTTGGAGACCCTCCAATATTATCTGATCTGTTTATTATCATAATGAAATCCCCTCTAATAAATCACACACAACCAGCATATTGAAATGACAATAATTGTTTCCATACTAATGTACTCTACCCTAAATTTAGTTTCACACACACAAAAGTAAAAAAAATTACAATCCACATATGCTCACCTTCACTTTAATGTGTTGTTGCGAATCCTCTAAAAACTTTATTGTGTACTTGGGTTTCTATATAATCAGGCTAGAAGAGTTTCTTGAACCAGCTTGCCTAAATTTAGAAAATCGTATTCTCTTTACTAGAAGAGATATACAATTCAAAACTTATTTTGTTTTATAAATTAACACTTGAGAAGGTTGGAGGTGTTTATATATTCATAAGATGTCTATTTTTTTAGCCCATACCGCTAGACACCTTGAATTCTATGTCTTTATTGATGACATTGAAACTTTTCAGGATTGTCCATACAGCCTGAATCAAAACCAAACATGGAACCAAAATTACATGAAAAAATATATCTATACATGGACCATGTTACTATATTATATACAATCTTTTTAGGATTTTATCATTCCTCACATGGTAAAAAATTTGATTACTAATGTTTCTTCAATTTATGATAATTTAGTTCACTACTATATTCAGTCATGTTTCATTGTTATAAAATAATTGGATTGAATCATAATGTATAATGATTTTATCAACACATTCTTGTGATTTCACCCACCATGTTATTTCTATTCTTTAAATTGGTCACCTACTAGATCACTTTTTGACATTTTGTTTGTTGAGTGGAGAATGTTCGAAGTCTCATATTCATGTTGAATATGAGACTGAATTTTTGGATGGTATTTTTTAGATAAATAAATATATGATGTGAGATGATGGTGTTGGTGATATAGATTAGGGGACATATTGAGAGTCTTGATTCATGGGTTTCAGCATTAGGTAGTGTGACATGATGCTTCTAAATTGAGAGAAGATAAATTTTCTAGAACCCAACTAATGTGATAGATCAGGTGAATTCAATCCTTGATCTGAGTTAGAATGTGAGACTCATGGAATTATTTTTGGATATAGTACTATTTGGGGATATTCATAAACATATTTTAATTTTATTAAAAATCATTTCATAGACATCATGCACATGGGATGATCATATGTTGTATAGTCCCATTGCTTTGGTGGGCCAAGATTCTGGATGAAATAAATATAACACTCTATGTGGGTTCACCACACATCATGTGATCTGATTCTTGTTGCACGACATAGTGCTTTTTCTACATGGCAATTTGAATGGTTGGGTACATAGGCTCAACCATAGTAGTCGATAATCAGTAGAGTACCCAAAAATTGAAAGATTGAATGGGCACGAGCTACGATACACATGAATTGTTTAGTATATGTGATTTATCAAATACATAAATCCTCAAGATATGTTCATAGAACATATTATGTATATGATAGATATTCAGTGGAATCGTCCTGTAAAAAAAAACCATCCAAATGCAATCAGGAATATAAAATGGAAAAATATACATGTTTTTATACCTATCACATATTTTCAAATATCATCATATAATTTTATAGAGACTTATAAAAGAATACAATATCTAAACACAAAACACTAAAACTCACTATAGACATACATCATGACATTTTTGAGACATTGAGCTATGATAATGAGAATTTTAATGGATCTATCATTACATTCCATTTATCCCCTACGGATATGTCTAATTAACTATTTTTATAAATAATTATACTTAAATATTGGATTTATTTACAACCTTACATAGAGGGTTCTATAACTGTTCATCTGAATGATTGAGTGAAAATTATTGTTACAAGAAAGATCAGCTAAATATGATAATAATGACAACCACCATTATAATCTATATAAATAATAATAAAGTATTATAAATTGTTTTGATGGTCATTTTAGATAGAATATATCTATAGGGTCTAAATATAATGATAATGTTCAAATAAGAATTTTAATTTTTGAAAATAAATTTCTAAAACCTCGATTTAATCCTTTGATCCCAATCAAACATAGTAAAAATTCATACAACATATGTCATTAATAATTTCATTATGTACAACCTTAAATCATTATCATATGAGAAGTATTATCTAATTGAAATGAAACATTCTCTCTTCATAAAAAAAATAATTAACAACCCAAATAATATTATTTTATTTATATTTTATGTGGATTCTAATGATGAAATCTTCTGATATGTTTTCCCATTTCTATTAATGTGTGGACAATAGTTCTAACATCCTCTTAGAATTATTCTATTAGCCATCACTTGATTATGTATCAGGAATCGAGATACATTCCCTCCATTGTCCGTTTTCAGGTTTTCCCAAACAAATTAATCTATTAAGTTTCTATATATCTTCATAATTTTAAAAGGTTTTGATACTCATGAAATAAGAATATCATCTAACAACAGATTGAAATATGTTATTTATGGGACACATAATTTTTTACAAAATCTTATCATTCTATCACAATCATGAATTAATTATGGAATATTCCACACTGTCATCTATAGTTCCACTACTCCCAATGACGACTCTTCATTATTCACAAGATTATATGGTTGAATATTCATCTAGGAATGATATGGTCTTTTCCATCTGGATTTTCGGTTAAATCTTTACAAATTTATTAGAATTACATGACTTTCAATGTACATAAATAATATTTGTCATGGTATTTTCAATTCAATTCATTACCAACCTTGTTATGCATCCTACGGTGGTAATTTTTTTAGCAGTAGTACTATTTAGTCACCTCCAATGGTCTCTTTGATGAATTTTCAAATCATTATATGGTACATTATATTTCATTATATTAGTATATGTATATATTAGTAAACATTAAATATAAATAAAATGCATCTATATTATATAAAATCGTCGAAATCAATCACAATGCCTTGAATTTTTTATATTTTTTCAACAAAATTATTTTTGAATGATTAATACGAATCATAGATGTCATTATATTTGAGAAAACATCCCCATAAATTATTTGATGTGTCACTATAATCAAAAATCCCTTCTCTATTACAACGTAGTTTGAGTGTAGGTTGACTTACCATCAACCTATTTTGTTCATTGGAATTTTATTCACATTCATATATACATAGAAACATGGACCCCTTATATTTCAAATTTCTTTATAGAAGTGGGGATCATGAGAAATTTATCATAATGAAATAGTATTATCCTAACAAAAAAACCAAACTATGGATTTTTTAATCATTTGTTTGATTATAAAATTGTTCAGTAACTTATACCATTAGGGGACCCACTGATATAATCTCACATTTCATTACATGTCCCATGAAATGTAATATTTTTACCCAGAATTCATATTTAGTAGTTTTTTGGTAAAATATATTTTATATAGGTTTAAAACAGAATCCTCAAATAAAATTGATGATCATACATTCTAATGGAGTATATATAATTATCCTCTATATTGACCTCCACAAACTTATCAAGGTAATACCTATTAAAAATACTAATTTAATATTTGATGGTAACAATTAATTCTTTATATTTTGTGTTACTCCAAACATTGCGCTCAAATAAAATGCAAAATTTTATTGAATTATTATAAAAAAAATTATAGTTATCACCTAGACATTAGAAGGTTGGGTATAGATATGATTAACTAAATTAATAATTTTTTTTCATATGTATATATAATTTATTTTCGGCAACAAATAAATTTGGAATGAAAATAAAAACACTTTGATTATAAAAGAAATATTTTTTTTAAAAATATATTCATTTTTTACATAAAAAAATTAAAAAATAAACATATAGTGAATGATTTTAAACAAAATTTTATTTTCTATATTCTATATAATTTTCATTTTATTTATTTTATAGAGAATATATAATAATAAATAAAATTTAATTCATAAAACAATATTATTTTAAAATGTAGTTCTTCCCTTCATCAAACATATATCTAAATTAAAATTTATCAATTTAAAAAATTATATTTTTAAAAATAAACATCATTTTATAAATTACAATTTCCAAATTACATTAGGGTGAATGTTTGGGTTTTTTTCTAAAAATATTAATTTTTTTTATCAGAAATAAAAATTTTTATTTTTATATGAAAACTACTGTATTGATTAAATAATTTACAATGAAAAATTATTTTATAATATGGTTTTAATGTTAAATTAGAACAATTATATAAATATTAATCAAATTTATGTCTTTCAAATCATTTTTATATTAAATTTTTAGATGAAAACATTGTAAACTATTCAACCTTTTCTCATTAGAAACTCACATTCACATCATGCATAAGGGATTAATTTTAAATTACAATTTTAAAAATATATTAATTTAATATTGTAAAACTAATTCGATAATTTAAATAAAAATAATTTATATTTTCTAATTTTTTCAATATAATATTTAACAAAAATGAATAGTGATCTCAATAAAAATTATTTACTGTGACTAAATATGCATTTATCAATGGTGATTTAACTAATAAGATAAGGATGAAAATGAAGTACAAACATATAAAACACCCATTGGATGTGCGTTTCATTTCTATTATCGCATTATTATTATTTTGGATTTGTTTTTGGTACACCATTCCAAGAAAATAGCGTATATAATATGTTGTTTAGAGAAAAAGGAAAAAAGTAACCCTAATATATTTTAATATATTTAAAGCTTTTGGATAAGGAAAACCTATTATTTTTAGTTATATATATTTAATTTAAAGGTAAAAGTGTTTTTTATTAGGATCCTATATTTTGGAGTAGAAAATGTTAATTCAAATTATTAGGAAACAAAAGGTGAGTAATTGGTTAGTTAGTAAATAAAATAATTAAATGAAAAATTTTCTTACAATATTTTTATATATAATTATATCCTGTTAAATTCTTTTTTTAATATTATATTTGAATTAAGTCATTGTAATTATATTTTTAAAATCAAATAAATTGAATATTGTTAAAATTGTCCGTAATAATATTATATTATTAAGGATACATGATTAAAATATTTAAATTTACTAAAATTAAAATCATATTACAATTGAAATTTAAATGTTTATAAATTTTAACTATTTTTTGATCATGGAAAAAAATTCCTTTTATATAGAATAAATTGGTAACAAATAGTCAAAACACAATTTTTGAGATTATGGATAAAATATAGTTTTACATGTTACATGTTCTTGTGTAAAAATTAATTGGATTTTTCTTCTTATAAATAATATCTAAAATTTATTATGTTTTAAAAATTACATAAAATTAACATCTTATATTAACTAATAATGGTAAATTTAGAAGGTTAAAAAAATTTGACTTGGTGAATAGAATCCAAAATGGAAAACATATAAAAACTTTTAAGGGAACGAATTACATGTCTATAACATTTGTCTTATTTTGTGGTGGAGGTGTCTCTTGACCATATCATCACTCCACCTTATTTATTATCAATTGTTAAATCATTATTTAAGGGGAACCTCCCAATAAATCATAATTCTGGTTTTTTACAACAAATGACATACCTCTTCAACTATAAAAGGGAACCCATTCCACATTAATATTTACATATATCAATTCATTTGGCTAAAACAACCCTAAAAAATTCAAATCCCAAAATACCTACTATAATTATATAATCATTATTTTTGGTAGAAATTTATCCTCATAATGATTTAGTGCAAACATAAGAGGGGTACCCGAAGAGGTTGTGATATTCATCAATACGAGCATTTTTATTTCTTCCACCACCTACAACATATGAAATTAAAAAATGATAATATATTAAAGCTAGTATCATATATATGAATATATTACTTTTAAGGTAAAATACTACAAAATCCACACTTCCATTAAATTGTTTATTAATTCATCGTTCTTGTGTTGTGTGGGAAACCGAATCGCTCTCTGATGTCATATATTTTTACATTAACACATCTGACTATCTAAATTAATGATAGATTAATAGATAATATATAATTTTTATGATATTATTATTGTTGTATAATTATTATTCTACATATATATTAATTATTTAAATTTTTTGTTATTATGAAACCATTGCTTGTGTGTACAGTGGAGAACTCCCTCATAGAGCTATATGATCTGATCAAAATTTAAAGAGAATGTAATAAGTATTAGTTAAATGGAAGTATGTGATATATATGAAGTAAAAATTATTATAGAATGATATTTTAAAATTTACAATTAACTAATTGTATTATATATGAAATTGGAAAAAACTCTCATGTGTACAAACGACATACTATCAACATGGACAATGTATTTCATTTTTTATGAACTAATATAATATATTAATAAAAAAATGTATAAACATAATATACATTATATTTATATTGTTGCTAAAAATGGATATGATTATTCCATGATTTATGTAAAATTAAATTATGTAACTAGACAAAACCAATATTAAAAACATATTAGTTGTTACTCAAATCATGAATTTAACATGGAAATGAGAAAAATAATTAATAAATGACTATATGGAAAAAATATATGGTATGATATATTTGAGTATGTTTATATAAAATTTCAATAATATACTAATATTTATTATAAATGTGGGTTTAATGATTATTAACGATGTCAAGTGTAAATGTAATGGATTTTCATCAAACTTTTATTTTTATCTTAGACACATTTAATATTCAGCATTTGTTTGTTTTATGTTTTATATATAAATCCAATGAATTTTTTATATTATGATTATTATATAAAAATTTAATATACGAATAAATTATATAATATTTCATTCATGGGATTTAAGGTTCAAATGTAATCAAATGGACAATGGACGTTTTCTCAATTTTCATTCTAAAATAAATATTACAATGCTATGACACTATCTTCTTATAAAAGTTTTATATAAATAAAATTTTTCATGTAATATAATGAATTTATTTATCCTCATGATATTTGAGGATTAAATTAATTTTATTCAATCATAGAGATTACAATTCAATCATACAAATAATTTAATGATTTAATGATATAATTTCATCGTTTATCAATATTTTGTTTGAATGTGTTTGTGATTATCAAATATTAGGATCCATCAATTACGATACCCTTTACATTTATTCTTTTCTTGGTAAGTTATTAGATTAGATTTTTATCTTTATTTACTCAATATTTACAATCAAATTTTATAATGAAAAACATACTTTATGTTCAGATACACATATTATTCAAAAACATTTTTTTTCTAAAGATGTTTTAAATTTTTTAATATACAAATTTTTTATAATAAGGAAAAGTTTTTTTCCTCAATTTTATTTAAAATTATTATCAAAAATTATTTCATAATTTTCTGGTTATTTTCATTGAAAATTATTTTTATAATTTTCTAGTTTTTAAATATTATTCTCAATATGGAATGTTTATATTTTTCTAGAAATGATGAAATTGAATTTCTATAGATATAATTTTCCATATACAATTAAATTATTTTATTGTACATTTTCCTTAGTAAGGATATGATTAATATATATCATTCATATTATCTCTCTGAATGGTTTATGATTATAAATGATAAGATTTTTATGAAACCGATATATCTTCCACGAGATATACATGGGTAAAATTTATATTAAACCCACTTATTTTTTCATGTGATAAGTTTTAATGAAATTATGAAATGAATAAAAAAAGAAACTATTATATACTTTTTAAATTATGATGATATATTAATGGATCTTATCACATTTCATTGGTTATGATATGATAAATATTTTATGACCAAAGTGGACACATATGAATGACTTTCATTATGTAGAGGTTGCGATGTTATTACCATGGATAGTGGAAATTTAATAAATAAATACTGGTGGGACCTATATCCACCTAAAATTAATTGGGTAATGTGTTACATCTGATGAGATAAACATGAATAGAGTGGGGAGTGAACCTGGTTCAGTAAGGGACTTTGTCCACTATGAATGCCTTGGGAGTGAACCTTTACTACAAGAATTGTTTTCAGAGTGAAACCATTATAGTATAATGATGTGTATTCCACTATGGATGGTGGGGATTCCTACCCATGATGTGTAGCATCATATGTGGTTCGCAATAATGTTTTGTATATTCAACATAATTATTATGGAAATTATTCTATGATGATAATTAAGACAAAAAATTTGTTTTAAAGGAGTGTTATACTCTAATAAATCATGTTATTTGACTTACTTATGATTCATATATTACAAAACACTGATCAATACTCCATGATTCAATATAATTATTTTTGAAATATATGCTAATATTTTCATATGATTCCCTTTCATAATATGATCCCATGTAGAACCTGAACCGGTCACCTGAGACGGTTCGCGACATGTCCTGAGGGTCATTCGTAGTCCCACCAGGATGGAAAACAATGATAAGAATCATAATTTAATTGATTGTAGGGATTTGGAACATATGATAGAAATAAATAAACAATAATAATTAGAACTATAAAAATAAAAACTAGTATAGTAAAATTAATGTTACACTGCACATACCTTCATGTGACTTTTCAGGTCACCACCCAATGAATTGTTAACCATGCTCCAAAAATGGGAAACTCGACCAAGAGAACCATAGAAAACGAATCCTACAAATAAAATGATAAAATAGGCATGATAAATAAAAATTCTCTGCTGGGTTTCCAACATAAACCATAGAATCTCGTGTCTCCTTTTCTGAAACCATCTATTAACACAAGTTAGAAATACTCATATAAAGTAATGTTTTCACATTTTAAAGTAAGAATCCTATTTTATCCATTTATAAATCTAACACCCACAACATACCATTTCCAAAATAATTTATAATTTCATAAAGAAAACACAAAACAATTAATAACAAAGTTGGGATAAAGTAGAACATATAAGCATTGTAAGATATAAATAAACTAGTATAGAAGAAATTGAACAAGAAATGAAAAATAATCAAGTAACCACGTGTGTTCCTTAACATTCCTATAATACACCTGGATGTACATGGTTTTAGAACCACTTTTTTCGTATATGGTGAAACTTTGATGTCTATAACCTACTGGCTACCCTATAATTGACCAATCATTTGGCAAAACCCACCTTGCATAACAATGAATCCGGGGGGTACCAACCTGTCTAATTGAGGTTGATCATCGACCATCACTCAATCATCTAAAAGATTACTAGGAACCCATTGTGGTTATAATAATAATAAATAATCAGCAGGCCTTCGTACGCAAGACTCATCTCACTGCACTTGCCTACCCAAAACACAGACACATCATTGGATAACCAATAATGGATATCCTGCCTATAAGGGAGCCCCAAAAATAAATACATCATATCATCAAAGGCTCCAACTTGACCATAATAATATAAAATCATTAAAACCATTTGGTAGCTTTTACAAAACATTAATGTTTTAATTGGGAATATAGTGATCAAACAACCATCCTTTCAAAGATTCAACAAAAACAATACAATAAAGTTGAATGTACCATATGGGTTGTCTCATCACATCCCTATCGAAACCATTTTTCTAAAAACAATTTAAAACTCTAACTAGAAACACACAATTTCCAAAAAAACAATTCTAAATGGGAACACAACATCACCCATGACTTTGAAGAGCCAAACGTGCCTTTAACTCCAAACCTCTAGTTCATTTTTAGTAAAAACATAAAAACTCATTAAGAAAAAATGCACTGTATTATGAAATGGAAAAGCTTCCCCATGAGTAAACTATGGTTACTTATTTTTTTTCAATTTATTATAAAATTAATAATAATAATACTACTACTAATAAAAATAATAATAACTATATAAATAATTATTATAAAAATATCAATAAAAGCAATATTATTCATAGTAATATTAATAATAATAACAACATATTATTAGTATTATTATTATCAAAAATTATATTTAATTTTTTATTCCATTTATTTGATCTTATTTTAATTTCATTTTATATTTTATAAAATTTCCATTCATATTCTAAAAATAAGGTTACTACATAGTTGTTGCATGACTTAACAAACCACACACATATTGCACATCCCAACCCAACCACCCGTTCACCAGCACACGAACCTAGGGCGACCACACAGTTACTACCAACCATGCAGTGCTCGTACAACAGACTGAAACCCAGAAAAAATATTAAAAATCAAAAAAAAATTTATATCGGGACCCAACCCAAAACATTCTATGAAAACTGAGAGCCATGAAATAATAAAATAAAAATTTACAAAAAATTTCAGCATGTGACAATTCTCCATGTAACGGACACGTTCTTCCACCATAAAGCCTCCCAACATATTCGTTTAAAAAAAATGAATCCAAGCCCGACTGAAACTGAATGTAACCAAAACATAAGAGGGAAAAAGAACATGATAGTGTTCTCCCTACCATAATAACTCATCTAGTGTAGAAACATAACATCAAAAACTAACACTCCAAGAGGGGTGGGGGTGGGGGTCGACGCGGGATCTCCCAACCGATCCATACATTCTTGAATAGCATGAGCATATCAACACCGTCGATGGAACTAGGAACTCTCGAACAAGACCAAAAAACCCCCATACAATAGGGAAAAATCTCTATGTAGAACATACCCCATGTTGAGAGACCGAGCATAACCATAAAAATCGATTCTTTTATAGACTCGTATAACTCCAAACGAAACTAGGTAAACCAAGATAAACCTAGAGAAGGGAAAAAGACACTTATGATAAAAACACACGATTCAAAAAACCATAACCCGACAAAAGAAAATGTTTGATTACAAAAAAAAACATGTCCATTTTGACCTGGTGAAGAAATAATGACTCTACAATAATGAAAAAACATTAACATAAAAAATACAGGAACAAAAATAACTTAAATGTTCCACTGAAAACATGGGAAAAAAAGTACAGAGGAAACACAACCCCAAAAACTCGTGATTTTTTGTGAGATTCACACCACGACCTATGGCTAGGGATATAATGGGTGAAGAATAACTTGCCTCCTAGTTGGGCACTATAATTCTCCATCCTTAGTGTCTTCTTCAGGCGACACTTCCCACTGAACACTTCTAGATGACCCAAACAACCAAAATGATGGCACATATTGAGAGGTATGTGACAGGATTTCTTTGTGTTCCCCAATCATCCACACTTATTTTACACCATTGAACGTTCTGATGAAATGTATGTCAGAACCAATATATAGGACTAAGTAAAAATAGGTCCCTCTGGTATGCCCTACCCGACAAATGAGGATCCTTTTTGAAAAATTGGATATGCTGGATTTTCAACCATATGAACTCATGTGACTTACTTACCTAGGAATAGATCATCCACCAGCATCAAAAAATGATGGCCCTTAGATACCTGGACCCACTCCATGATCCCTAGATGAAGACCCCGTATTATGAAAGAAGTCATCATCAAATCCTGTGTTGGTACCACCGAAGAAAAGGACACACGTTCATTGATATGATCAAAAAATGATTTCATCATGTGTTGGCCTTGTTGAATATGTATGAGATACTATATTTTATTTGTTTTCATATCATTAGGAATAAACCATCATATGAATATAGATTTAAAGAAATCCCACATAATCCTAACATGCCTTGATAGCAATGAAAAAAACTCTCATTCTTCCAAAGATGGTCTCGCAAAAAATACTATGATAGCATGTACTGTAATAGAATCAGGATTTCCCAGCATTCTAATAACACACACGACCTCTTTGGACTTCATATCTACCATTAAAAGACCCGGATCACCATTAAATATAGGAAATTTCCATGAAGAACCAAAAACCAGGCATGTCTTATCCAAAACCCTAGGGACTATTCTAGGTGGAATTTTTTGAACAACCTATAAAACACAAAACCAAAACTGATTTCAAATCAAAGTATAATTAAAATTAATATCTTGAGCCAAAATGACCAGATCAAAAACTGAAAAAAACCAATTCATCCCAAAATTATCTTTTTAAAATATTTTTTCATTTTAGATTTGAAAAACGCATTCTTTCAGAGTCACTTTCCAAATACAAAACCCACATTTAAAACCATAGTCTATTTTCAAAAATTGTTCCCCCCTATTAAAATCACTTTAAAAAATTATGGTTAAATGTTTAATTAAAAGTACACTTGCTTGTGTTCACATTAACTATTGAACATATCATTTTTGGCATTCTTCTATACGCACAATCATACACATCCCATTCATTCTCTCATATGATAAAACATTCATAAAGAGTGCTTAAAGATTCACACAATCCATTCATCTTCCAATTCCATGACAACACTAGATTTTTAGACCATGTCCATTTGGGTTTAAAAACAATTTCCTAAAATTAAAGCAATTTGAAAGCAATCTTTCACATTTAAAAAACCCTTTATCAATTTTAAAATAAAAAATAGACTAACTAGACCCAAGATGACATTAAACATTCATCATCTACTGTAGCGAGAGACTATTAGTCCTGCTTAACCTGGTGACATAGTAGTGGTCCATTCCCCATTTAAGCGTTAACAACTAGGTGGAACATAAACCATGTACTCAAACATAACATGGGTCACTAATCCATGTGAAATCATGATGTAACATCGACTTGCATATGTTTTCATCCCTCAATCAAAAACAAACCAGAATGAGACAAGGACTCGATTATCGGACTACCCCTGATGACTCGAGGATTCAAACGAGCAATGGGTTTAGGAAATCATTCCCATATCGACCACCCGAGTCCCAAAAATCATAATCTCTATCTACCAGACACCCCAAATAACAAAATAATGCTTTTATACCAATTTTCTATGAACCAATCCAGAGTTGACCTCGAACCGGTCACCCAAAAAGGTTTGTGACATGTCATGACCGACATTCCATATTCCCTCGGGATAGAAATCAATGTCAGGAATCAAAATTAAATTTATGGGAATCATTTTCCCAATAATAGAAAAAGAAATAAACCAGGAAAATAGAATAATAAAACTAAACTCTTGTAGATGAAAAATAATGTAAGACCACACATACCTCAATGCGACCTTCTAGGTCACCACCCAATAAGAGTCCGACCTTGATCCAATAATGAGAATCCCATCCAAGAGATCCTTTGAAAATGGAATACATAAATAAAATGATAAAGCATGTGTTAACATTAAAAATTCTCAGTTGGGTTGCCTATATAATCCACAAAATCCAATGTAACATTTCTAGAAACCATCCATTAAAACACGATTTAAATAGAGATATAAAATAAATGTTTTCTCATTTTAAAAATAAGTAACATGTTTTGCCATTTAAAAATCCAACACCTAAGGCATACCATTTAATAATTTTTTTTATATGATTAAAAAAACGAAATCTAATTATACCATAGTTGGGAAAAAGTAGAACATGTAAGAAGTGTAATATTGAAATAATGTAGAATAACAAAAGGTTAACAAGCAATGAAAAATAATCCTGTAACCATGGTTGATTCTAAACATCCAAAGAAGACCCCTGGTTAAACATGGTTTCAGAACCACCTTCCAGCTTATGGAGAAGCTCATAAGTCTACAACCAACTGGATTCTATATAACTGAAAATACATATGGAAAATCCTTCTAGGCATAACAACCAATCTAGGAAATATCAACCCCTTCATATCAGTGATAATCCAAAATTTTCACTTGATCATTAAAAAGTCACCCATGAACCCAAGGTTGTTATAATAATAATTTCTTTGAAGGAGACCCTTGCAGGCATGAATCATCTCACCACACATTCCTTCCCAAAACATAGACACCACATACCACAACACTTAAGTAATATCAACATTAAAAAGGATTCAAAAAACTATATATACATTATATCATCAAAAGGTACCAACTGGTCCTTCATTCCATGAAATAATTATAACCATATGATACCTTTTACAAAACAATACTTTTTTTAATGGGAATATAGTGATTAAAACTCTATAATATAGATGAATATACATAAAAACTACACTGATGCTAAAAGTTCAAAAAGGGACATCATATCACATCCCTTTTGAAACCATTTTTCTGAAAATAGTTTAAAAATCGTACTAGACACACATAATTTCCAAACCCAAACCATTCTATAAGTTAAAAAAACATCACCCATGACTATGAAGAGACAGACAGGACATTAACTCCAAACCCTCCATTTCATTTTTAGTACAACCTAACAATCTCTTAAAAAAATGTGCAGTCTTATAAAACAACCAAACAGACCCTTGAGCATGATATTAATCGAAATAGTAACTAAAGCCCAAATAGTTTACATCCTTGAATAGTACATGTCAAAATTCTCATAAACGCCACCCAAAGGTCCAAAACTGAATAAATTTGTCACGCATATTCCAAATATCTCTATTTCTGAAAAAAAAACTAATAAAAGTTACTAAAATATATATATATATATATATATATATATTTACACAAACAGACGAAAAAAATTATGAACAATTATATAAACAACACAAAACAATTACTAGAAACATTTTATGCCAGTCAAATAGTTTTAAACAATTCTGCAAAAAGATCAAACAAATTTAGTAAACCCAAAAAAACTATTCGATAGACTATTAAAGAGTATCATGAAGGTACCTATCATGATTAGTAAATTACCAATAAATATTTGGACATACAAAGAACACAGTTTCAATAAACACATAATAATTTAATCAGGGGTAATAATTCAAAAATATTTTCTAAAAAACCAATTATTTTAGAGTAACTATAGAAGATTAGCTCAATTTATTCAGAAGAAGCGAATCACATTAATGTTTTAATTAAAACACTCATTCATTAAATGAGTGTAATAAAATAGGAAAATGTGGATTCACAGACCTCCTATAGGCCAAGAGAACACTTGGCAGTCGACACTTTTCCGTTATGGAGTCATCTACTCACCTGCACATACCACCATAAACATAACTATGAAAACAATTATCTGATGCATGTATTCCACATGCCATGAGAGAATAAACACATAATAGATATATTCATATATATATATACATACATTCTTATATGGGCGCATGTGTTCCAATGGCACTAGAAAAACTACACATAATTTTATAAATAGTTTAAGAAATTTATAATGTTCTTCTTTGTAGAACAACAATTATTTCCACCAAAACCACACCTATAAACCTCTTTTGGAATCAAAATCACACGAAGTCCCTTCCAAAAACAATAACAAAAAAATAACTTCATAATAACATGCCCTATTTAATAAACCACTTTCAAGGATTATACATTCCCAACCACATTAAAAACCCACCATTTTCCATAAAACAACCCATTTTCAATTTTACAGACACACCAAAACCACTTGAAAACACTTTTTTAATAACTTAAGCATGTCAAAAAACTAAAAGAACTATTTTTAACAAATTATAAAAATTTATAAACACCAACATGAATTAATTAGATATATTATAAATAATTTTATCGAGTAAAAACGCTAATTGAAGGAACATAATAATCGATTAATTTCAATGCAATAGAATTGGATAAAAATCCAACCTCAAATCAAATGACAATGGTTGAAAATGTATATAGAAGAAGTAATAAATGGCCTGAGTACCTCTCTGGCAGCCTTGATGATAATAAAAATGTGTGATAAAAAACCCAAGTTGTAATAGTTTTACTAAATTATTGAAAATACGAAAATTGAAATAAAAATCACCAGAAAATACCATCAAGGGAGACGACTTCTGCTACCAGAGCGGAGGGTGATGCAAGGGGCAGCGAGGCAGGTTGGCTCTGGATCAAAGAGGACAGGGGTATTCGGCCATATATCATTACTGGTGTGAGGTGAGGGAATAGTTTGGAGAGGGAGAGGGTGAGAGTGAATGTCAGAGTTGGGGGTGAAGGATTGAGGAGTAAGGAGTAGTAGGGGGGATAAGGAGCTTGAGGTGATGTCCAGGATTGGCTGTAGGGTTGGAGGGTGATGCTGGGTTGGGGGACCTAGACGAAAATTGTGCAAGGGGGAGGCTGGGATCAAGTGGGGTGAGGTCATCGCTAGGGGTCGAATGGGATCAGGTGTGAAAAAGAAAATGATGAAGAGAGGGAATAGGTATGTATGCAGTGCATAGGATGGGTAGACTGAGGTTATGACGTTTTTTAAAATTTATAATACTAAAAATGTTAATAATAATACTAATAATAATAATAAAAATAATAATACAACATCAATAACAAGAATAATGTCAACAAGAATAATAATATTCTTAGTAATAATCAAAATAATAATTAAAATTACAACATATTATTATTGTTATTATTATCAAACAATATTTTTAAATTATTTTTACATTTATTTAACATATTCTCATTCAATTTTATCTATTATTCAGTTTTATTACTTATTCTAAAATTGGGTAACTGTGCACTCGTCGCACACCTTATTAAACTGCACAAAAGTTGTGCGCTGCAACCTAGACAACTTGGGCACCTGCGCATGCACCTGGGTTAACCACATGGTTACCGCCAACCAAAAGGTTCCCATCAACAAGAATGAAACCAATAAAAAACATTAATAATAATAAAAATTAATGTCGTGCCCTGGAAAAACCATGGCATCAGAACTCAGAGCCAAGTAATAATAAAATAAAAATTAACATTAAAAGTTATGGTGTGACATTGTCCCATGTAATCATACCCTTATTTTCATGATTTGATTATATGCCTCCTTTATATACCACTATTGGTTATTTCAAATCCCTATTTATTATGTTTTAGTTCCCCAACATATAAATAATTGTTTATGTAGGATATATTTTTTAGTATCACAAATGTGGACGATATTCGTGGGAGGAATTGAATATTTTTCACTAAACTATAATATTATATTCTTGGACTCTAAAGACCCTAAACTATTACATTCATTAGGCATTTTATTATGAAATTTTATGAATAAACATCTAAAAGATATAATCATCATGTTTAATTAGACAATTTTTTGATATTTGGTATCATATGAATAGTTTAAAAAATATTTTAAACTATAATGAGATAAGTTTTATGAGATCACCCATTAAATGTTAATGGAAATGTCTACAGATGTCTCTAATGATAAATCTATGGATGATTCAATGTTTTGGAAAATGTCCTGAAATTTTTCCCTAAAAGATATATTTGTTTTTTTCTATAAAATTATAACCCTATCGGGATACTAAAAGAGTATATAGATCATTAAAAAAGGAGACTAGGGTTAAAAATTATAAAACTGGCATATGAAGATGGACATGATCATCATCTTATGCTGTATAATGGTTCTTAATTATCATAATGTTTGAATATCATGAGTGATATAAATTGGAAATTAATAAAATGATTCTGATCCATTAAATAGGATTTAATGTTATGACGACTACGAATGACATAGGATAAAACTGACATTTCATAGATTAAAAAGAAATTTTCATGATTTAGAAACCCAAAACTTTTTATTTCATTTATATGTTGGTCATACAACGGATTATTATTTCCCACACAATTATTTTTGATTTTATATAACCATGGTAACATGATGTAACTGGATTAATATTGAATACGATGGTTGAATTTCTAATTAGTAGTCAAATGGGATGATGAGTAGAGTAAAAGAATTTGTAATTATTAAAAACCAGTTATAATTGGATATGATTATTGACATGTAATAAAATAACTCTAAATCTCATGAAGGTGGTAGAGGATTTTGTTTATTTGAGTGTTAGTGTAGTGGGGACCATAGAGGAAAAAAATATAATATTTCTTATATATTGAGAATGTTGGTAGAACACTCAAAGTATCGTCTTACTAGGATGGGAGATTATTTTTCCTGCAAAAAAGAATCATACAATTAAATTACTAGACACAAAAAAATAATATTTTAAGATAACAAAATAAAAGAGAATAATTTTCTTCCTATGGAATTATTTATTGTTTAATTATTAAATGTGGAATTTATAAACATTATGAAACTTGATGTCATAAAGGGAAAACTCATAATGAAAATAAATATGAATTAATGGGCTATAGTTATATTAATAACGATCTAGAGACTACAAATGACATATTAAATTAAGATGTATTGAGGATTATGATGATGATGCATCGGTAATGATGTCTGAATAATGTGGAATAATTTATGTATTCATATATTTGGATTGAAAAAAATATATTTTTTATTTGTGGTATGGTTTTCATTACAATCGCAATGAATCAACAAATTGTATTAAAATTTCTTTTTGTAATGGTGTTTCAGGAAATTTTATAAGGTGTTGATGTCACATAAATATTATTTAATGGAAATTTGATATTTTAATTTTGCGATGGTAACACTTAATATGTTCTTGATGTCGGGAAAATGTGGTTAGGTTTGGATAAATAAATTATTGATATGGATAAAAAATGGTTGATAGTAATTATGACCATAGAGATGATAATGTATATTTTGAAAATGTGGTTAATGTTATCATTGATTGATTTTACAAAAAAACTATATAGATGGTACATATAAAAGAATATGTTTTTAATTCATGCAATGAGAATGAATGCATAGTTTTATTGATTTTATATGGAAATTTCGGTAGTTATCATGCTTCACATGTTTGGTATGTAACAATAAAGATCTAATTTATGATATATTGAGGATCAATTATATGTTTATTTTTGAAATTTTTTGACCTTAATTATGTTGATTCGGCATTTAATGATTTTGAAGGGTAAAATGTGTAACCACTTATGAAGTGTTTTATATTAATCTACGGATGATTCCTTAAGGGAAAATGTATTATTTCTGCATATGAATATTTATACATATCATTTATGAATCATTATCCGATGATGATGAATTAAAATACGTGGATTGAATCGTAAATATATTTATTAACCTTATGGAACATTAGTTCATCAATCATAAAAAATCCACCATCATATCAGGCAAAAAATGATATAGTGTAAATTGATCAAGGAATAAGCCAAGTGTGATATTATTCATAAAAAATATTATAAAGTTATTTATGTATATATTCAAATGAAATTATTCACCTTTATTTAATTTATTTTGGAATATAATATTGTACTGTAATCATTATTTTTGATGATATCAATGAACCTTTTCACACCACTGTGTATTATGGTTTCTTGGTTATTAATTTTGTCTGGTCACTCAAATTCTTCATATTAGTGATCTCTTTCACAGTATATAATTTTATAATATTTTCATACACATTCATGTATATATTTCAATCATATGTTAAACAATTCGCAACAATATTTATGTGATACTTTTGGTAACCATTATGTTCATAACTTTCACTTTCCTAGGATTTTTAGTAATAGTTTCATACAATGCTGGTTTCTTTAATGAAATTAAAAATGTTAAACCATTGATGAACCAAAAGATGTTTGGAAGTTTAATGAATTTTAATAATGTAGTAATTTAACAACGTATGAGTTTTTGAAATATTTATATTTTTAATTTGATTTAATCATCGATAAATTTTTTCTGACATGCAAAACTGAGTATAGATACAACGTGACATCCTATTGATGTATTATTATATAAAGTAAAATATTTTACCAATAAACTGGAATAGAGGGTATGAATTGAATTAAATAAATTTGGAAAATATAGTTTACACACATATTTATATATATGTGGAATTATTTTATGATAGATTAATTATAAATGATAATAAATACATTTTGAATATATAAGAAATCATTTTAATGATCAATTTTTATAAGAAAAATGAGTTTTTCATTAATAAATTTAATAAATAATTTATAGTGAGAGATTTTAATGAAATATAAACTTTATATATTTAATCTAATTTTTTCCTTATATTTTTTCAGGAAAAGAGGTATGAATAAATCTAAATTTTCAAATAAAACTATGTTTTTCTAAAATATCGATTGTTGACATTAAAAAAATTAAATTATATATTATTTTTACAAATATTAGTAATTTTATGTTAATATAAAATCACAATTTTTTAATTTGTAATATATAAATTATATTATATAGAAATTGTGGTGGGTTTTTATGAAAAGATCAATTTTTTACTTTAATAGGGGAAAATAATGAAATTTAACTAAAAATTTCCTTTCTGTTTAGTTAATTTATAATGTTATATGATATTTTAAATTGTTGTTAATTTAAAAATAGAAAAAAATATCTAATAATCTAATATAAGTATGTTTATTTATTTTCCATTAATTGTTTCAATAAATACTTTGTAAACTTCTTAAAAACCTGCTTTCTCATTACGTCTGTGGGACAAATTTAAAATTAAAATATACCTTTTTTTATAATAAGATATGTAAAAAAAGGATTTAATATATTGAATAAGATTTTTTTTATAATAATGTAGACTTAATTTTAGAATAATATGAACTGTGATAGAATAAAAAAATTATTCATCATGGAAAAGGAAAAATATGATTACTAGGGGTTAAACTAAAATGTGAAAGTTAATAATAACCTAAGAACCTATCGAAAATAATATGGGTGGAAATATTTCTACCACTAATACCTTATGAAATATTATTATGAATTTTTGGGACACTATCCAATTATTTTTACCAATATAATTTGTTATGTAGTGAAAAACTAAAAAAAGTAACCTTTCATGCCTTTAATATCTATATTGATTTAGGATTGTTAAAAAATCACATGTTTTCATATAAATATTATTTTTAAATAAAATTTATTTTTCATAAAAATTTATTTTAATATTATCAACGATAAATAATTTCCTGTAATGCTTATGAAACACCAATGCATTAGTTATTAAGTCAATAATTGAATAAAATAAATGAATATAAACTATTTTAAATTGAAGTAAATTGAATGGATTATTGTCATAAATTATTTTCTTAATTGAAGATATCATTTTAGACATGTGAGAGAATAATATACCCAAATTCCATCATTGTTTTGGTATTTTTAAATTCAAATTAGTCAAATAATGTCGACATGACATTATTGATATTTTATAAGAAATGATGTTTAATTAAATGATTTAAAGTTACCAAAAATTTCAACTTCTACAATTTTTTTTTGTTCAAAAATATAAATTTTTTTGAATTAGTGGAACACATATTCTTTTATTTTCAATACATTGACCTATAAATTGTAAAAAATCTGTTACATTGGTTGAAGTCAAAAAAAGTTTACACATTACTAGCGCTTATGTTAAAAGTGAAAATATTTTTCTTAATAAATTTTATATCATATTCAATAATTCAGTAAAAATAATATAAAATTTAACATTAAATTTTAGTATTAAAGGATAAATTACAAATTTTAAAATGACTTATACACTAATTATGAAAATAAAATGGGTAAAAATATAAGAAATTAGATGTTAACAAAGAACAACGTATAACCATGTGTTCTATTATCTTCTGGACCCATGTATTGACCATATCAAACAAATAACCCATTAGTTTTCTGTTTTGGATGTACTATAAGTATGAGGGACCTTCCAAAATTTAATACATTTGGGCGTTTAAAAATTATATAACTCAACCTCAATTATAAATAGAAACTCACTCCAATCACTCATTTACACCTCTCAAGCTCAGTGGATTGAAAACAACCCTTCCAAAATACCATTCCATCATCCAAAATACAATCCTTGAATATTTTTCTAAGATATAAATCCATCACTAGATGGATTTAGTTTAAAAATAAAGAGGATACCAAAAGAAAAATTAATCTTCCTCAACAAGAATTTATGTTTTATTTATCCCTTTATATAATTAAATTTTTATTATACCTTTAATATAGAATAAAATCATCATTATATATATATTGATATTTTTTATGTCCCGATTACGTCATAAAAATATTTTCACTTCCTTAAAATTGGTTATGAAATAATTATTATTGTGTGAAAGACTACCAACTCACAAACTGATGTCATTGGTTTTTCTATTACCACCATTCAATTTTTTATATAATGATGTATTTGGGATATACATATATATGATATTTTTATATTATTATTCTTATTAAATTATTTTTTGACACATAAATTCATGTATTACATTTTTTGGGAATACGATAACGATGCGTGTGTGTGTGGAAGTTTACCGCTTAGCCAAGTGATACGATTCTTCAATGCTTTACTTAGAAGGTAATAAGGGTGTGTAATGTGAAAATACATGATATATATTAATTAAAAATGAATTTGGAAGTATAATATATCATTTAAATTTGTTTTATTCTATCTGAAAATAATATTGAAACAACCTTAATATGTATGTACGACATACCATATCTTTGAACGATGTATTTCATTTTTTATCCATAAATATTATTGATACCTATAAAAATGTATAAGTTGAATATATTTTATATTCATGTTGTGATAAAAAATATAGATAGTATTATTCCTAGATTTAGATATAATGATAGAATATAACATGAAAAATATGAATGAAAAACACATGATTTAATACTTGAAATTTGAAGTTAACATGATATTGTTCATAAACAGGTAATAACAGGACATAAAATAACCGTATATTAAATAATATACAAAAATATATTTACTTAATATATTATTGATAAACATATATTTATTATAATAGTTTTAAGACTCTAAGAAGTAATTCAAGAGTTTAGGAAATGATTTTCCATCAAAATATTATTTTTCTATGAGCGGCATGCCAAATTCACCACATGATTATTTTACATGGTAAATTAACATAAAATTATACAATATTATGGTAATTATACATAAAATAAAGGTATATATATTGAAATTTTAGTCTTTATCATTCTTGTGGTTTATGGTTCAAAATTTGACATCTTGGTAAAGGATTTGTTTTCATATTATTCATTCTTTGGGACATAAGACAATTTTATGATAAAATATTAATGCATGACCTGTATAAAAAATATTACATGTAATTCCGTGATTTTATTTATACAAAAAATATCATATGTTCCACTTAATAATATTTTTTCAAGGGTCTCATAATTACATGATATAATTGTGGTAATGATTATATGTTACAATCTCATCATTTATCGAGAATGTTTGGGACTACGTTTTTGATGACCAACTCATAAGATAAATATCTAAAGAAACTACTAATTTTTATTATCCACTATTAATGCTCTGGTCATAAATTATTTCCTTTAATTTTCCACTTTTTATAAACCAAACATTAAAAAATATTTTTATAATGAAAAATAATATTTCTGAGAAAAACAAATTTTATTTAAAAATCATATTTTGTAATAATGTGTTAAAAAAGTTTTATATTTTAAATTTTTCCCAAATGGGAATAAATATTTAATTCAAAATGTGTTCAGAATTATTTTTTAAAAAAATTATATTTTATCAAGGTTATTTTTAAATAAAATAATTATTAATAATGTTTTTTGTTTAAAAATGTGTTTTTCAAATAAGAAAGTTTATTTTCATCACGAAATATTCAATATGATTTTTCCTTCAAAATTATTTTCCATATAAGATAAAATCAATTCATGTTACATAGGTTTTACTAGGTTTATGATCTAATGAAAACATTTTTATTTTTTCTCTAAATTGGTTATCATTATGATTAATATATTTTTATAAAACCACGTTAATTTAATGTGATATACCGTGATAAAAACTTTTTTGAACCCTGATTCATTTTCCAAGGGTATTAGTTTTATAAAGTAATGAAAATATAATGAACCCTATTTATTTTAATTTGGTAATATAATATTAAATTTATTATGAAACCACATTCATTTCATGGGATTAGATATGATTAATTTTTTATGATCTTGTGGAACACATAAGAATTATTTTTATTATGTGGGGGTGGATTTTTCATTAACAAGTATGAAAGATACATTAAAACAAAAGATGGGTGGGACCAATATCTACTTCAAATTTATAAGGTAAATTTTTATATCTCATTATATAGATATTAATTAATTAGGGAGTGAATGTATTTTCTAAAGGTACTCCGTCCACTATGATGATCATGTGAGTGATCCTTGAGTTCAATATTGTTTTTGGGAATGAAAAAAAATTACATTGTAGAATGAGATACTAATGGGTTTGGAAGTGTGTCCCACATAGGAGGTATTGCTACCTATATTGTTTACTAATAGGTTCAGGAAATGTTCCATGACAATTAATGAATTATTTTTTCATTATGTATATTCCCAAAATTAATGTATTATTTCAATGTCATGCATGAATGACTTATGTTATTTAGAATCTTTATTATTTATTTTCTATTAATTCTAATATGTATTCAATTGAGAAATTTTATTATATTTTATTTGTATTGAATGTTTTTCATATGTTATTCCCATGTTCTCATACCATTATTTTCATTATATGATTATAGATATCTATTATTTACACATACTGAGAATCTGATATCACCCTTTGATATGTTTTTTATCACCATATTATGATGAAATTGATTTTTAGAATATAGTTTTGAGGAGTACTAATGAGGAGTTTATTTATAGGAAACATTAATGAATATTCATCAAATTATAATACTAGGATCATAATATCCAATGACTCTAAAAATAAGGGTAGTGACTATGTGGTAAAACCACTAATATAGTATTTAAATGACAATGGTGAAAATCATAGAAATCAGCTTCGGGGATTTATGATATATGTAGTGATGGTAGAATGGTTTATACCTGGAGAAATAGGATAGATTATATAGGCATGCCACTTCACTAATCCCTCATTTCATATTCCTAGTTCCATTGATATTCGTCATACATGGTATGTAATGAGTCTCCCTCTACCCAAATAGAATGTGGTATTTTCATTCATAATAAAATGAGGCTTTGACAACAAATTTTTAAAAAATTAAAAATCACTATAATATCCATGTTTGGTAAGACTGGGATACTATAGATATCGTGAATATGTTCTACTTTCTTACCATAAAATAACAATATCCAGATTTAAGGAAATTACCTTAAATTTATTCATTTCATCACAATTCATAAAATATATTATTAACATGGTGTAAAGGAAATGTATTAGTGACAGTAATCTTGTTATTTTCTAAATTATCATTGAAAAAGAACATAAAAAAGTCATTCTTCACAATAAAGGATCATGTGATCCCCATGGTGATACATGTATCTGAATAAATAACATATCTTGATTCCACTTAAGTATCACCATTAATTCTCCAAACTCAATTGGGGATATTCAATAAAGAGATATCGAAATAGGCATAGCACAGTCTATGAATTATATATAAAAAACAATATAAAATGATTGATAATATTATAAAAATTATATGGAAATACATTTTAATAACCCCGCACAATATTAATATCATAAAAAATGAAATTCCCACCAACTATATGGGAATTTCACCCCTCATGAAAAATAAATAAGGCCCAATGAATTGAAATTGATTCGTTTTTAAGTTAATACATTTATGTGGGCCAAAGAAAATAATGGGTTGATTTCGAATATAAAACATGTAATCCCATCCTCAGATATCTATATGAGGTTTTTTATAAAGAAATCCAATCCATGCCCACAATAATATATGATTTAATATGTGGTAGAATATAATCATTTTCAAGAATTATATACCGAAAAACATTTTTTCTGAGGATTTATAGACATCAGTTAAGATAATCAATCAAGTAATATTTGATAATATTATCTCAATATCTAATCATTGAGGTGGAGATGTGATAACATTTTCAAATTCAATATATATAGAGGAGTTATTATAGATAGAATCAAATTAGAAATTTATAGTTCTTGAGTTGATGATAACTGTTTTGTTCAAAATATTGTTCTATTATCCCAATTTGGCCAATGTATTCATATGATATATCTCTTTTTCTAAAATACTAAGTGGTTTTTGATGTTTACTATCATCATTATCACATGTATTAGAGAAATGGATGGAATAATTCCATCATGGAATTGAATTTTTTAAATAGAGTATAGGTTGGGTATTTATTATAACATTACCCCCATTCATTTCATTAGTCTTTCTCTGTATATATATATATAGTATTAATTTTCCAAATAATAATTCATCCCACACTCTACATATTTTTGTGTACCTTAAGGAAATTTCCCCCCATTATTATTACTATAATTATGGAATAAGTATGATTATTTTTCATTCCTATATGGGTTTTATTATATGAATATCATAGAAGCACCATCATTGTATTCTTATCATAATCATGCGAGTGAGGAGAATTCAACATTGAATGTCTACATTGAGAGATCATTTATTGGTCAATTTATACCAACTATAGACAATTATGGAAAATTCTATTCAATTTTTTTTATTTCAACAAATAACCAGTCTCAATTTTTTATATGGATAATGGGAAAAATAAATGTGTATTTCTAATGTCTTATAAATTTTTCTCAATTTGTACTAAAATATGCATCGTCCTTTTGATTATGATCATTGAATTAGCTTTTTATTTTTTTTGTGAAAATTGTGGGAAAAGACTATAATAAAAAATATCCTCTTAATTAAATAACATTCCAAGGATTCAAAATATTACTCAATGAAATTACACAAAAATCATATTTTAATTGTTCATCTTCCCCATTCGAATCATCCACCACTGGGGAAACATTTTTATTTTCTAGTCTCTAGAGAGTGGAAAATATATGTTCAGTGGTAGTAATACATTTCATAGATTCAACTGTATTATATGCCACACTTAAAGTATGTAGATGTATCTAGATGAATATATCACTGTGAAATTTTTCCCATAGATTCTACAATTAAATATCTACATGAATTATGGTTTTAAAAGATTTTGTGATCTTAGAAACATGAACATGTATTCCATATCCCGTTTCATTTTGTATCTCAATTGGATAATCATTTCATTTTTCATGTTCTTCATTTTCAATATGATTTATACCAGTTCCAAGGCTTCAATAAAACCAATAATCAAATTATAAAAATCATGCTATTGTAATCATATTTATAAAAAAGATAACCATTAACGTAATTCATTATATGTGTTAAGTTGTTTAAAATTAGTGTCTATATATAACATGATTAAGTTCAATCTTTATTATATGCAACATAAAAAATGTTTTATTACATTATATCTTCTTATTATTTATAAAATAATCAAAAAAATACGTAAATAATCACTTGAATTAAACAAAGAAAATTTTAGCATAACATATATATTGCTTCAATTATTTAAAATTAATATTATCAAAATATAAAATATATATGCATATAAGGACCGTATATTAATTAAAATATTAGAAAATACATGTAAAATACATATTTTTTCATGAAATATATTCAACATAAGCCAACAATTTCATCTCAAATAGTTATATTCATAGAAATTGATCAGTTTTTTACTTTCTTTAAAACTAGGGGAAAATGGGAACATATGAAACGCTGTTTTAGAAATCTCTGTAATGGTTTACATGAGAGACATCAGTAATTCATAACATATAAGAATTTTATATTTACAATGATATGATAGAATGATACAACACATAATGACCATAACAAATAATTAATATGTAATAAATAAGGAATTATGAAACAATGCATTCATATTTAAAAATGAATTAGACCAGAAAGTGAAAAATCATTATTATTCAATCATGATCCATCAGAGCCTATAATAACAATAAGATCTAGTAATTTTAATTTTGGGATAATCATATACATATAAAATTATATCATTTTTAATGGTTCACTTCAATGATAATCAAAGTGGGAAAATTCTCAATGTGGCATGGTTTCATTCCATATTCTATCAATTCTATAATAATGGTTCACTACTAAGACTATCATAGTGGATATAGCCACATACAAGACTAGGTCACTCCCCATTAAAATAATTATTATCAATTGAGATATCAATAATTAACAAATTAATTGAATGTATTTACCATACTCACCTATCATAGAATCAAAATCATACATATGTTTTCCTCGTGATCATAAAATCATGCAAACATTTATTATAGGAAAACCAATGGAAACAAAACTATTATTATAAATATTTCATCACCACATAATATCAATGCATATATGGTAATGAAATTTATAAAATCATTATGTTGTTAAACTAGTAAATCAAATGAATTAACATTGTACCTTGATTTATATGAAAAATACATTTAAAAGTGAATTTTAATATCTCCATTATAATCGAGGAAAATATCTTTTTTTGTCAGTATCATAAATATAAAAAAAATATATATAATATAGAACATTATTTTATATTAAATATAAATAATAATCTTGAAAAATAATATAAAATTAAAATAATTATATTATTTGGGAATATCTATTCACTTTATAAACATTAAAATGATGATTCATTCTTTTTTCTGGAATAATGTAGAACAATATCTCAATAGAAAAACTATAAAAATGAATCTATTTAAATATTTGAGAAGATGATACAATATTTTGGAAAGTATAATTAATTAATAACATTATAGTTTAAAGGAATATTGAAGAAAATATTTTTTGGTCCAGGGAATTTTAAGACATAATTTTTCGATCAGTGTGGATATAATGTCGGCTTTTCCAAAAAAAACATTTCTATAATATTTTATGTACAAAATTGAGTAAATTGGTATTAATTGATGAATAATATATAAATAAATATATGATACGAAATTATATAGTAATTATGTGATAAAGATTATATAATTTCCCACAATGAAAATTTAATAAAAAAAACTTGAAAATAATTGTTGTTGTAAGATAAACACTTACCACATGTCTTGTATTTTATAATAACCATTTTAGCGAACTAGTATAATTTTTTTATTTAATACAAATATATACTAGAACTATATTGGTAATTTTATAAAGTAAAATATTCACTATAAATTTCAATTTATCCATTTATTATTATTATTTAATTGAGTTCATCATTTAGGTGAATAGTGGTATATTTTTTGTGCTTCTTTTCGAACAGTTGATTAAACACATTAATATTAGCCCGGATCATATAAACTATGGAATATTTTACATAATATTATAATAACATTTATTAAATGTATACAATTATATTACCATTAAAATAATGTGGTTGTGGAGAATAAATTACATCACTTCATAGAGATGGTAGACTTTATGTACACTTGAGTGACGTTTTCAATTTAAAAATATTTGATAGAATAAATGAAAAATAATAATATATATTTATAGGATTATAATTATTTCTTATATCTCTTCTGTATTAATAAAAATCTATTCATATTACTATCCATGTATAAAACTTTTTAAAATTGAATCATATCCCTTAATGGTGGTAATAGTCCCCTTAAATTCAAGAACAAAATAATCATTTATCATTGGATGGATGTGAGGTAAATAATTTATATGTATTTAAATTAATAAAATATCAGAATAAAATTGATAATTATTTATAAATATAAATATTTTTATTTAATATATTAATTGTGACTGATAATAATTAAATGGTAAATGGATTTGGTGAAAACTATTACTTATTCTTTGAGAAGCTTCATTTGGATATCTTATTAATAACCATTGGGGTGGTCTTTTAAGAATAAAAAAACCACAATAAAAATTTATGTGGAGGTCAGGAAGATATTTTGGAATATATTTTACAAATTATATGGTGAATGATGTTTGAACATGGGATGGTATAAGGATTTTTTTCCATATGAGGTCAGTAAAGAACAAAAAAGTACATAAAACATTTAAATAAAATACATTAATATTAAAGTGGAAATGGAACCAAATGATCAATGGTATGAAGAAAAGATAATATAATGTTGATATATATTAAAAAAATGGTATGCATTTTTAAGGGTTACATTAAACCTTTTCTTTTAGTTTAACAACTTATAAACCCTTCATAACTTTAAATGAGGTAACAATTTTTTACCATTATTGTTATTCATTGTAATAAATAATATAATAATTTCATTGATAAATAAGGAAGTTATTGTTCAAAATATAGAAACCATTTTATCAAATTAAATTTCTATACGTTTCAAATATTCAATATAATATAAGTGTGAAAAATGAAACAAAAACTATTTTAAAATTTTAATTTATAATCATAAAATTCAATTTTATCTCATATAAGGAGTAGTTAAACCCATGAGATGAATGATGAAATATATTTATTGATATATACTCTTAAAATATCATTAATACCATCCATAAACAGTGATTAATATAATTTTCTTATATAAAAATATAATGTATGCATAAAAATATTTTTTCATAAAAAAATTTTATGCTTTAATATGACATTATTTTCATTTATAATAATTCTATAAAAAATAATTCCTTTTTAATAATGTCCTGATTTTTTTGATTATCTAGTTTATTTAATTCAATCATTCTACACCAAAAACTAGGTGACCACTATCATAATTAATAATAATATTTATTACTATATTATGGTTCATTTAATCTAAATGTCACATATATATCAAGATATCAAAGAACTCTATACATATATAACCAAACATATATCAAATTATACTAGGGTGATACAGTTATTAATAATATTTACTAATATATAACTAGTTTATAAATAAAAAATATAAGCTATATCAATAATTTTGTCATTATATAACCCATAACATAAAATAGATACTCAACTATAGGTGAAAATCATGTACTATATCATTTGATCAGAGGAATTTTAAATAATATATATCCACTAAAATTATCAACCAATACATTATAACTATTTAGTGAGACAATATCCATATTTTTTAATAAATTAATTCATTTTGAGTTTGAATATAGCCCATGAAACTATCCAGTAGTTGTGAACATTCCAATCATTTAAAATTTGATTCATGTATTATTGAGTAGATAAATTGATTTTTTCAATTACATTAATTTAATTTACACAACTATATTCCTCTAGAAATGTAACTATTAAGTTTTCCATGCTTGTGTAACCCAAATTTATTTCCATAAATGATAAACAAAAATATTATTTTTACGATATTACTTTCTTTTCCTGAGAAAAATAATCTAGAGGCAACAACAATTTGCATGAACTGCCAATTTAGATGATTGAGGTCTGGAAAAGATACACTATATAATGAATATCGACCATATTATCTAAATTGTTTTTCATTTTAACAACATCAACAAAAAATATATATCATATTCATATAAAATTTATAATAATTTTATTTATCTTCACTTTTTATTCCATTTTTTATGCATGATTCTAATGATCTAGTTTTTTTTAATTCCAATTACATCCACTAAATTAATATGTCCACACCAAATTAATATTTAACTATTTTTAAAATGAAAAATATTGTTTTGTTTACAAAAAATAAATAATTTTTTATTTATTCATACCTCATAACATCATAATTATAAGGATTGACATTATTTTTTATTTAAATTCATAGTGTTTTATGAGATGGAAAATATATTAATTCGTATGTTTGGATAGAAATATAAAAAACTACTCACCTTTATAGATTATAGAATAAGCCTCTAAAACAATGGGTAGTCAGATCCCATGCCACTCCCCTCAGAAATAGTTTAATCCTCGAAAATTAAATTCATGATATATATTAAATCTTATATGAAAAAACTATATTGAAAAATAATTCAAAATAGGATAATTATACAAACAAATTGGATACATTGAATTGTAAACATATACTTATGGAGTTCCAGATGACATGAAATGAATGTCTCATTATCTAAAATGTAATTAATCACATGAATAATACTTATTCATTATTAAACATCTAAAAGAATTTATGCTGAATAATATAAATTAATAAA
The DNA here is from genome assembly GCA_963277665.1 of Viscum album. Classification (NCBI taxonomy): domain Eukaryota; kingdom Viridiplantae; phylum Streptophyta; class Magnoliopsida; order Santalales; family Viscaceae; genus Viscum; species Viscum album. Next base: position 791,276,448 of record OY728126.1, on the reverse strand, counting down.
TAATAACATTAATTTATTATTTAATTTAATATTTTTTTTGAAATTTCTATATTTTATTGATTCTTGTAAATTATATAAAGCATACAGTTATCATTTTTTAATAATTTCATAAAAATATCAATGTTAAAATAGAAAAAATTATTTTATTAATGGAAATATGAATTAATATTATTATATTAATTGTGGAATGATGAAATTAATGTTGGAATTGTAAATATTTATAATTAATAAACTATTTTAAATTTCATTAGTATACAAATTATTTACTTTTTAAAATTTATTTGATTAAATATTAATGAAACCCCTACACTAGAAAATCTATTTAAGGAACCTTATCAATAATCGCAACCATGATCTATTTAAAGATGGCCCGAAGCAGTGATGGTTGTGAGAAAATTCTTTGTAAAAACACATTAGTGTAAGGTGGAATTAAGGAATTATAATGTTGGGTGGTTCAAGATGAAGTATAATAATGTGGGGATATGGTGGGGTTTTTTTATAGTTGGGAGGATAAAATATAAATATTAAAGGGTCATATATTGTATCAAAGGTAATGATTCAATTCCATCAAATTAAAATAACAACATAAGTCTCATTCAATGTGGCAATCTCCATCCTCACATGCACTTCAAGAACTTCTGACACTTATACATAGAATTTGCATTATATTTAATGTTTTGAATGCTTCCACTCCAACCTCTAGACATAATTTATACTAAATCCTATAATTAAATCATACTGATACATAGCATACCTCCATTCATATTAAAATTATATTTAATTTTTCTATAGTATTCAATGTATGAAATGTTTCCCTAAAAAATGCAATGCCTCATTCTTTTAATCACATCAATACCTTAATGTAAGACCATTTATATATTAGGAATTTAATTCAGTTAATTTCCAAATAATAGTTATCCAAGCATGTATTTTTCATATAATATGTTATAAAAAAATATTCAAGTTTATATACCATGGGAGAATTATCTCATAACACTATTAGGTATCAAGGATTCTTTATAAGACCCATCTAAATCAAAGATAACCTAGAATGATCCCCCCATTATCCGGAATATATGAACCGTGAATAAAAATAAAAAATTACAAAATATTATAATACAGTGAAATCAGGTGAAACAATATCCATATTGTTCATTTCTGTTATATAAATTTATGGGGGTTACTGGATCAAAAAAAATTCCTATGACTAAATAAGTGATGTCATGATCAATGTAATTATGTTCATATCAAGAGCATTCATAATAAAAAAGGTATTCATTAAACATCACTGGAATGAACAACGATATTTTAGGAAGATATGATATATAGATTGATATACATGATGCTTTTGATCTAGAACAAATAATGAATGATGGTGACCATTAGTTTATATATCCATCATCAACTAATTTGATTATATATAAATAATCACACCATATTATGTTTCATAAAAATCAATGCATGATTTATTTTTCATTTGTGAGGATCAATTGAATTAAAAGATAAGAATTATCTATTAAATCTATTAGTAAAGGTTCAAACAAAACAAAACCTCACGGGATCAAAGTGGTAGATGAAAGAAAACATGAGTTTCACTGCACGAAACCAGGATAAGTTGGATGTAACATGTTCTTGGGATCATGATAAATTAAACATTACCATTGACATTTCATTAATTCAGATGTCGCATTTTAGAAAATTTATATAGTTTGTATATAAATTAAAAATATATATTATTCTATATTTCATCATCATACATACTTATTTTGACTCCAGTACTTTAAAAACATAATGTAAGGGCATGACAAATGAAAAATATTATAAAATTTCTCAACCATAACACTTTTATTGGGATTTTATATATTGTTGTTATGTGGAAAATTCCATATTTTTTATTAATTAATTTAATTTTAAAATCTGATGGTTTAATACATTACTGGTTTTGATATCATCTAATAACCATCAACATTTATATGGTTTTAAAAATATTCCATAATTATTGAATTATTATGTTACCATTTCACTAATTCCGCCCACATAAAAAATAATCAATAGTAATCACAATGTAGTCATTGCCAAAATATGAAATAAATATTCCAAGAGGACTAACACTAAATAATAAATTATCACAACACCAAGAATACCATTTTTTGGTGTCTCTTGCCTCCTCCCAACATTAGCTAACTTTTAAAATTTATTATATCTTAATATTTTGATCTTTTTATTCCTAAAAATTACTGACCCATCAGATCATTATTTAAATACCATTTGTGTTTTACAATGCATAGAATAACATTCTCCCACTGGTTTGGATGTACCACTGTTATTAATTGATATAAAAAAATCCTTTCACATGTAAATTATCATAGCATGATCAAAATATATCATAATAAGTTATTTTCAATAAATAAATTTATTTTGTTTCATCAAATGTAATTTATATATTCTTTAGAAAATAGTCGTAAGAATAAAAAAAATTATACAATTATTTTGAGCTTTCAAAAACCAAATATTGTGAATATTTTATTCTATTAATAGTGTTTTAGGAATAAAAATATAATTTTTATCATTGTATTTATATTATTTATCATAAATAATCTATTAATGTGGATAAAAAATAATTTTATTTATTATATTTATATCCTTAACCAAAATATTAAATTACTAAACTAGAAATGTATCTAATTAAATTTTATAAAAACTTTTATAGCCAACACAAATATTGGGGAAAACGTTTCTATGTGAAATCAAACACTATAAAAATATAATAATCTATAAAATACCATTTATAGAATAACATTTAAATGTTGAAGTAATTATTTTAATAATTAAAAAATTTATTATGTAATTTGTAAATCCCATAATGTATTCTCTTACTCATTAATCGAAAATTGAATACACATTTTCATCAATACGATATTACCTATATATTATCTAACTCTCTAATAAAGATACTAAAAAATAAAAAAACTTAATTTTTTAAAGGTCCTCCAATATATCCAATTATATTTGTTTTGAACAATAATAATATTAATATATACATAAAATCATGGAATTTTTAAATGAAATATCAAATCTTATTATAGATTTATATTAATCAATGAGGGTAATATAATTTCATCTCTATGTGGTTAAAAAATTGTATACAATTTAATTTATGACCCCTACAATGATATCTAAAACAAATTATACCATTTCTTCTAAAAAAGTATCATATTTGATTAATATATTTCAAAAATATTAATCTTATATCATTGTTTTACATGGGAATAATAATCCAATAGAATTTGGGTCTTGAAAATTCCCCAATTAAGAGGGAATGGTTAAACATTAATTTATTAAATTAATTTATAATTTATAAGCCATCATATTAACAGTGTTGAAATGTGTCCAAATATGTTTCATCTTCATATTAATATTATGTAACCATTTTCTGTGTTTAGTAGTATCTTACCAAATAAATGTTTTTCCCTATGATTCAAGATACATTTGAATATCTAATATTTACCCCCTTCTTTTTTGAAATTGTGTATATAGACTTACAAAGATAGTATAGTTTTGAAAAAGAGTTTTTTTCTTATAAAACTAATTTTTTATCATTTAAATAAATTTATCCTTCATCACTTGTTAGATATTGATTTCTACCAATTCATTCCGAAAATTTCTACCTTCAAATACAATCATAATTTCATAATTATATTTATTTTGTTAATACAATTTCTAACAGTTTAATCATTTAATTGTTGAATGTGGGATTACATTCAATAACGATCATATCATAAAAGTTTACCAACATGTGTAATCTTTTTTTCAAGAACTATTTTCCTCTATCGTTTTTAGAATATTATAAGAATTTTTTAATCCATCCTTATCAACTATTAATCCTAATTCAGCATAGATTACGAATAATTGTTAATAGTTTAATGAGGCTTTATTATTAAACCACATATCATGAGAATCCATACTAAGTTATGGGGTCAAAATATATCATTTTTTATATAAATATATGTTGAAATAATTTCACTTTAAGTTGAATTAAGGAATTTTAATTTATCCTATATGGATAATATCTTCACAACAAGCCTTTTATTTTTCCTCTTAGAGACACAATTTTATTATGTAGTGTAAAAATAATCATATTAATTTATTTTCCCATTTTTAGAAAGATATTATTCAAAATAATATTTTATGTACAATTTCCAAAAATCCATTCAGAATATATTGATAAAAAGTCCAGTTCATTATCATTAACTCTTCTAAAAATTTCAATCATCTATTTAACACCATATTTAGGCCATTGTGGGAACATATTTTACATCCTAGTGAAATAATATATTTATGTATGGAAGTATTTATTATAATAATTTAAAATATGTATTAGGGATTCAGATTTTTCATAATGTATTATATCATAAATCTAAATGCATTCAATTTATGCGTTTTTCATGAAAACATGTACAATGTTCCCCATTTATGAATTCTAAATAATAACATCACATTAAAAATTAATTTGTAAAAGGTCTTTCATGAAATATATAGCTGATATTTTTTCACATTAAACATTTAACATTAAGACCAATTCTTCTATTTTAGATGAAAGTATAATATTTTTATATAGAGTTACAAGAGCCATTATAATTTCTAATCAGAATTAGGTTACCCCAAGTTCCTTATCTTTTAGTGGTAACTCTTCACCAATATATACTCATGATTATATAAGATTAGAATCTTATATTAACTTTATTTTTATTATAATGATGTTGTTTGGAACTGAAAAAATTGTGTTTAGTCCCAAATATAAATAAATAATCCTTGTATTTCAATTTCTAGGACTCAACATTAAAAAATACCAACAAATATACTTTTCATGAAGGTTTATTTTACATAAGAATATGGTCCAACTTCATGATATCTTGTAGACATCAATATAATTGTGTATCAAGTTTTATTTATAAAAAATTATATATATATTCCCTGGAATATAACTTCTATAGCCTTTAAATTTATATCAACAAGAACTAGAATCTCTTCCATTTATTATCACTATAAAAATCAACTTCATTATCATATAAATTTAACCCATGATGTTTAATAATATATTATTAAAAAAATTGATTTTTTTATCTTCAAAAAAAATTCAATATAATAAAATAAATAATTTATTGACCAACATAATAGAGATATGTCTTCATCTTTCATATTCTCTATATTTGTTTCAACATGTTAATATTATCTACTCATAAATTTATTCCATCATTGAATCTAAGGATATGGTATATTATTCCAACATGCCAGGACTCTATACCGATAAACACGAAAACTGAATAATTCAATGGTCCACCAACATAATGGATATGTATTTTAAAATATACATTTTTTCAAAGTGTATTCTTAGATTCGTTTACCGTTTTATTTGGATAACATTCCATTCTGATATATCTTCCCACCCCACATGATATTAGAGAGGGATTTTCATGAATTTTACAACATAGAAAACAAAAAATGTCACTTTAATGACCATAATATTACATAAGGTATATTTAAATTTTATGTCAACCATAGTATTTGTTTTAAATTTGTTTATATACATGGAATCTCGGATTACCTTTTATATCAGAAGACATATTGTAATATTATCCAATATTTTTTCGGGGTTTCATATCATCATTGAATCTTGATTGATCCACTCATAATCATGCATAATTATTAAAATATCTCTCATAAAAAAAATACAGCCCAATTAATCTAATATACAGAAAATACATATAGGTTTACATAATTAAATTTTATTTTTTATTTACTATATTTTCATTTTTCTATTTACTTTATTTGTTTCACTTTCTTATGGAACATTATCACTATCATTATTCAGGTTATTATGATCCACAGTTAATTTATCACTAATTTTCTCCACATAAAATAACCTAAAATATTAACCCACATGATCAACAAATAATCCTATATTATATTCATAAAAATAAAATATCATAGTGTTATATTATTTCATAACTATTTATGGAATTATAAAATAAAGAAAATATTTATATAAACATGTTGTAACTCAAAATATGAAATAAAAAATAATTGATAGCTAATTTTTAGGCTAAATATGATAGAATAAATAAGTGATCATATTGAGGATATTAGGTAGGTTCAGTAATTTAACAAATTTCAACATATAGTCATAAACTGTTGTTCAATATAATATTTATATTCTTAATCATGTGGTTTATATATTTTTTTCACATGGTATGTACATCTTACATCATGTTTTATGTATTTTATTTATGTGTTTGGAACATTTTTTTTCAAATTGTGTGTTTATGTTTCTTCATAGAGTAGGAGAATTTTTGTTCTTATGGTGGATCCGTTTTTTCTATTAGTGTATTTATATTTGTGTTCAAGTATTATGTACGTTTTTTACACAGATTTTATATTTTGGTTAATATAATTGCTTCTTTTATTATGTGGTTGGTAAATTTTTCTTAACGATGTACATATAATCAAAAAAAGTTTTCAATCATGTACAATTTTAAATATCACATCCAAACAAAGTTAAATATTAACTCATGATCACTTATAAAATATCTCATTTTTTCAGACAATCATACAACTCACCATAAATTATAAACATTGTAAAATTTTCACTCATGGTCACTTCTAAATATCACTTCATGATATTGTCAAATATTCACTCAAGATCACCACTCAATGTCACCTTTAAAAAAATAATTTTTTTAGTCATGTTTACTTCTCAATGATACATGATGACTCTATGAAAATTTCAATCTTGATCACTTGTAATGTTAACCTGATAATTTGACAATAATATATAAAAACATAAAGCAGAAAAAAGTTATATTGTATGGAAAACTATAATGATTAAAATTATACAATTTGAATCAATTTTGATGATTGATTTAATTAAATATCCACCGCGGATTTTTAAAATTTTAAACAAAATATGAAATCTATAAATTTATCTCCCTATTTATAATAGATCAAAAATATTTAATTCTTAATAATGACTCTCATATGATAAAAAGACATAAATATATAAGAAAAAATTCTTTCTATGGAAAAATTGAACATGTAAAGATCCCCTTTAATAATTATATATATTGAATCTAACCCCTCTAAAGATTACATAAAAAATATAACCCGCAATTTTTACTTTGAATAAAACTAATCATAAAAGATACAAAATACTTATATATAGAAGAATTGGAGAGACATGAAAAAAATTCAATATTTTTAATGATTGTTTTATTGATTTGAAATGAATTAAACTGTATAAATGTTTTGTATATACATGCTAGCAAGGCAATAAAATAAAACAAATAAAATATATATACTAGCCAAATGGAAAAACAAAATGTTTTAGCTCAAAATCACAGTTAAAAAAACAAAAATATATAATATATTTTAAAAATAACATTATAATGAGTTAGAATTTTATTTTATTAAAATTATATAAATCTAAGTGATTATTGAATATAAAATCAAAATACATTATTGAAGATAAAAATTATATATTTTTTATTTTCACTGTGAATATGAATAATAAGAAAATGTATTTTAAAATTAATTCTATTAGTCATATAATGTTGTAATGTATATATAGAAATATGATTAGCTGAATTATTTTAGGTTAAAATACAAATCATATCCAAATAAAAACTAAAATATAAAAAAAATCATAATCTATAATTATTGATTACCAGTAGATGCAACAACCATATAAATATATTCATCATTTGAATGATGACTTCTCATGTTTCTCCTAAACATAAGAAAATAAGGATTATTCATGAAAATGACACATATTTGAGGTCATTTTTCTATATTTATGGAGTCCCCCAAATTTAGATTCAGAATGGATTATCAAATAAAAATGAGTTGGTGTATGATTAAACAAACCATGATTCAAAGAAACATTGAAAATTTTAATTATTATTTTTATAGATTATAATGTATTATTCCATGGAGTTTCATTTATATCTAGAACATGAGGAAAATTAAATCATTAAATCATATATAGAATCAATTAAATATTATACTCATCCAATTATTTATCATCAAATGTTCCATAGTTTCAAAAATCTATCTTCTTGAAAGTACTCGTGGAAGTATATTTCAATATTAGAAGATAATGAAATGAATATATTAAATAACTTATTAGCATACAAGGAATGATTTTCATAAATATATTTTTTACATGGAAGTATTTGTTAGACAACGATGAATCTAAATTCCCCCATAATACATATATAAAATTCCAAATTCAGCAATATTGAAATCATATTACAGAAATTCATACCTGATTATCAAAAATCAATATCATCAACATATATTTTCACTATAAAAATATTATTACAACCACTATAATTAAATAACGATGGATTAAATCTTCCATTAAAAATTTATTAATTCAAATGAAAATTTATTAAAAATTGATATCATGTTCTAGGATCATGTTTTAAACCATATAGTGACCGAGAAAATTTAAAATCATTAAGATGAAGTTTTATATTTTAAAAAACATTGGGGTGTCTAAAATACCCATAATTAGATATATTACCATTTATAAATGTTTTATAACATCATTTTGAATATTTTAAAAAATGAAATGTAGAAAAAAATAATCATATCCTCATTTCCTCTAGCCCAGAAAAAGGTGAAAATGACTCCCCAAATTAAATACTCACATCTTATGAGTTACCTAGAGCATCTAATATGTATTTTTTTAAAATATATTTCCAGATTAAACATGACTATTTATAAGTATAGAACTAGTTTCAATAATATGTGAACTATTTAGTGAAAAAACCAATGTTCAAACATTATTCGTAGAAAATGGATTTAATTCATCATGCATATAAAAGTTCATATTACTATTTTTAAAAGCCTCTTCAATATTCCGATATACAAAATCATAAATGATATCTTCATAAGAAAAAATAATCATGATATATTTTCTATTTTGAGAATTTTATTCATCATTACCAATCACTTTCTCTATAAAATGATATATATTATCCATCCAATATTTTTGATGCATCTCATCTTAGTGAGAAGAAATATTGTACCCCAAAATATGGTCATATCTATTATAAGATACTTCTTCTCCAAAATAAATAAATCTAAACTCTACCTCAGGTTCATCAATACCATTATATATTGTATTCCAAAACATTTCATAACACTTAACATTTATTTATTGTTCACAACCCATGATTGCATAATTTTAATCTATATCTTCCTCCCAATTATTTTAATATCCTATAAAAATACCTTCATCTTATTTTTCAGGATTTTTTTTAATAATAATAATTATTATTATTATAAAAATATTTCTTCTATGTACTCTAAAATAGTTATAATTTTATTTTCATTTATTATAATGATGAAAATGTTTCATTTTCAATAGTTTTAGTTATATAATAATAAAAGTAACATAACAATAATAATTAAAAACTTATAAAATAAAATATCTCGTAATATAATACATATTTAGCACACTTATTACTTATTCTTGATGTTATGTATTATTTCTTACAACTACAATATTTTGTTGTGGTGTTATATAGGTTGAATTGTTTTGAAAGAATTTTTTTTTCACAAAACATGATAAATTCTAATCTGTAAAACCAATTACCATGATTGTGTCTGATTAGAAAACTTTTGTTCTGGCGTATAGAAGTATAAGAAATGTTATTAAATAAGTCAAAATAAATATTTAATTATATGAATGTAAACCCCTAAGAATCTAGTAAAATAATCAATAATAACAAACTAGTATCTTTAGAAACTCAAAATAGAATGTTTGAAAAGAAAAAAATAATTCAATATGAATAATATCAAAGAAGACTTATAGTTTTCACATTCATAGATGACTAAAATGTGGTTTTTTGTTTTTTATCTTTTAATCATTAATTAAATTTAAAAATGTTTACAACATTATTTTTGGGTAATTTGAAAATGAATTTGATCTTATATAGCATGTATATCAACATAATATTGTCATGCCCCAACCTTATAAACCAAAAATTTAATCAAATTGTAGAATATTTAATCTATTATAATTTTGATGACTTCATAAATCATAATAAATTTTACAAAAAAGTTTCTTTTATATTTTTATAAAAAAAAATATCAAAAATAATTAATTTTTAATTTTTAATTTTATCATGAATTCAATAATCTCATTATTAGGAAATTATTATTAATTTATGTTTAAAATTGTCCAAAATATTATAGCATAGGATTATTAATTGATTTTGAAATTTTAAACTCACTAAATCCTTTTACATTTTCTTTAATAACTACAACAAATATACGATTACCACCATAATTATTTCTTTATGATCGAAAATTAGATATTTCACCTATCATGTGTCTTGATAATCAAATTTCCATGTACCAAAAATCATTTTTGACTCTCCCAGGTCACATTTACTATAATATAATATTTAAGAAGTAATGGGTACCAATAAATATGTGTGTTAGTTCAGATTAATATATTAATTATTGGGAACCAAAACTGAGGTGGAACATTAATTTTCAAAAAATATTGATTTTATATATTTTGAAATAAAATCCATTGTATATATAATTGTTTTTTAAATATCTGGGAACACACATTATCATTATAAATATAGATATTTAATATAAAACATGTACTAATATATATATATATATATATTAATGAATTTAACAAAGAAAGACTTATAAATTTGGGATAAATTAATTTCCTAACAAAGAATGGATAGCCTTTTTTAAATTTATTTGAAATCAATATTTTTTCAATAATTTATATATCATGAAAAAATTGAAATATTTTACCTCAAAAATTTAAATTGAAGTTTGATTTGTTCATTATCATGTAAAATAAAATCTATTGTACTAATTTAATCATCATGAAACTTTATAATGAAATGAACTTATCTATTTTGTTTATAGTTTTCCAAAAGATCATTTTAAAATTTTATTTAACATTTTCCAAATCTATGGATATAGAAATTTTGATATCCTAGAAATATTTCATTAGATTTTATTTTCCCTGAAGAAAATCCATGTATATTCTCTAATGTTTCATACGTAGACCAGTTTTATTTTCAAATTTAGGATCAAGACTATATGAATTCTTATGAAAGAAAAATATTTTGCGGTTTACAAATTCATATTCATAAAATTAATAATATATATAACCAAATACCTCATTTAATTAAACCATTACAGAAAATGCCACATCATTTTCAGAATTAGATTATTTAGGAGTACATTAATCTTTTTCATAACTCAATCAAGACATGGTAACCTTCTTTTAATTTTATAATTTCATCCTCTTATATTATCATTATTTATTAATGATAAATAAATCTTGTTGAGAACATTTTTTCCATTAAAAAAAATACATCTTAAGAACCATTAAAAATAAAATTATCCTTTATTATTCTATTTGTGGTCATCAATAAGATAGTTTTTCCTATATATCAATGATTATCTTTTCTTACATGTATATAAAACCCATAAATCATGTTCTATTCAAATACTTTAACTTTTATGTAACTAAAAATAAAAAGTATAATTAGTTACATTTTATTTAAATGAAATTCCATTTTTATGGATTATCCAATTTGGAAATAATTTTTTCCAAACAAATAATGAAATATACATATGAAAATTTCATCAAATGTATATTCTATTTTTTTCGTTGATAAAACACAATATTTTTATTATTCATCATTTATGAAGTTATCTATGTACAATTTAATAAAGAACATTATTTAATATTATTTAGTCTAATAAAACATACCCCTTAGAATTATATTAAATACTTGAAACATTTGATTTATAGTTTCATCCATTCACATGTTTAATTTTTTTGTTTAAACTCTTAAGATGCCCAACATAGTTTTAAAATGTCTATCTAATCCCAGATATTTAACAAGAATAATTGTACATATGTGATGAAATGTTTTACATTCTAAAACATGAAAATACACATCCTCATTATAAATTAATATAAAATATTCATCACCTTTTCGTTCAAAACATACATCACCATATAATTTTCATTTAATTATTAGGGGTCACCTTTAAGAATCTTTTATATATTTTTTATGATTTTCTAATTATCATTTAGAAGAATCTTTATGAAAATATGTATCACAGATTTCCAATATCATGAATCACTACAATAAATATAGATGTTTTCTATTTGACCATCCATCATTTGAACACATTTCTTACATATTAAATAGTTAAATTCATATGAATGAATATATCATAAAAATTTTATAATAAAATAGGAAAATATATATTATTCTTTTGGTGGAGATCTAATGAAAATTAATGTTGTGGGCTTATGATAAAAAAATAACAAGGGGGTGGAATTGAATTTTTCAAAATAAAAATAAAAATTTGTTATTATATAACTGTTATTAATGTTAGAGATGCATAAAATAAAAAATATTTGACATTGAAAAATTTATAGTTGATCAGATCAAAATGAATCTAGTCCCCTCTTCATCCCAACCAAAAATTGCAAATGATGGAACCCACAATAACTAATATAATAGAATATAAAAATGATTTTTCTCTCAAATAGTGTAACAAACTAATTTAAAATCCTTTTTCCTTAAATAATTAAACCCAGTTCTTCATACATTTTTTCATATAGTGAATAAACCTTATTAATATTCTTATTTAAAACCTCGCAAAATAACCTAATGTATAAATTTTATTTCGTATCCACAACCCATTATCCAACCTATCATTGGGTATAATAAAAATTTAAAAATACACACATAATAATTTTATGAAGAAGTAAAACCACTGAAATAAATGAATTATTTATAGTTTTAGTGTCATGGTAAGTTGTAACACTCCAGTATTATATGATTAAATGATTGTAGTATGTTAGATCGTATTAGTGAATGGAAACAGTATATTGAACTTTTATAGTTCACTAATATACTCAACCTATGGTTTCATAATATTGATATATTTGACTCCATATATATAATGTTACCTTCATTAAATTACCCTTAAAATTATAAATCTATTGCAGTTTTCATTCCTAGTGAATAATGGGATTTCATCACTAATTGAAAATAAAGAATTTTCCAATGATGGTTACATTGATATTCTGTAATATAAAACACTTGTTTTGTTGTAATGACACATTATAATAATTAATACATTAAAAATGAATAATTATAATCAATATGAATGTTCCATATAAAAAACCATAAAATATATGAGAAAAAATATTCCAATTCAGACAACATTTAATATAAAAACGATTTTTTAATAGAATGTTGTGTGAAAATTCAATACGTGTGATGAGAAGATAATATTTCTTGAAATTATTATAAATACAATTCTGTAATATTAAATTTAGTAACATGAATTTATGTAAAAATTATATAAATTAAAACAAGTGAAATAAATATAAAGTTATTCATAATATAACAGAATAACTAAAATAGATCAGGTTTAAAGATAAACTATGAAAAAAAACTGATGTGACTATTGATATGTTATAACATAAGTTTAAAACATGTATATATTTCAGTAGGTAGTTACATAATTTTTCATTATGTTTTAGGTATATTATTTTTCATGATATCAAAAAATATTAATGAGATATGTATATTTTTTTCATGTGGTATGAACTTTTATTGTTCATATGGAAGGTAAATATTGTAAATTTAGTTGATGAATTTATCTTCCTAGAGTGGGTAATTTTTTATTCACGTGGTAGGAACATTTCATTCCATGGGGTATGTGTATTTATTTTTATTCAGTAGAAATTTTTTTTTCAGGAGTTATGTATATTTTTATTCAGACAGTAGCTGGAGACGTAGTCAAATTTTCAATCACAACCAGCCCACAATATCACTTCAAGAAATTGTTAAATATTTAATCATGGTCACTTATTATTGTAAAAGCCAAGAAATGTGAAATTAGGACACATGGACACTTTTGAATCCCATATCAATACTTTGTCAAATTTTTACTCACAATCATTTCTCAAGTACACTTCACAATGTATTCAAATTGTAACTCATGATACCTTCATTATTTATGTTTTTAATTAAACTAGAATATTTAAAAACTCTAATAAAATAAATCAAATCAAATATGAGATATAAAAAAATAGAAAAATATTATAAAATAATAATAAATTAGGTCAATTATCTAATTAAACAATACTAATTTAATTAAATATAAAATTGAAAAAAAATTAAAATGTTTAATATTCAACAGAATCTATTTTACTCTAAAAACCAATTTTCATTTATCTCACAATAAATTTCAATTCTTATACTATAAATAAATGAATTTGAAAGTGCAATAATGAATATAATTTTGAATTTTGTATTAATAATATTTTATTAATATGAAAATTTTATATTTTTTGTAAAAAAGTGACTTTGAGGTGAATGGTGAAAAATATCATTTTTTATATAACATGGAATTTATCATGTTTTTTTGTATATAATAATGATTTGTATTTTTATTAATGAAATATATAAAAAATATTTTTTTTATCAGTTACATTATAATTTAAAAATATTATTTATATTTTAAAAAAGATAATTTGTATTTCAGAAAATAAGTAATGTATTTAAAAAAATTTATTTAAAACAAATTTTTTAATTTTAATTTGAAAATAATATTTATCTATTTTATAGATTGAAAAAAATGAAATATAATTGAAATATAGAATTAGTGTGTAGTCATTATAAAATTAATAACCTATTATTTTCAAGCTTCAAGATTATGTAATCTAATATGAAAACTCTTTACCAATGTAATATATAAAATGATAAAATTAATAATTCCTAATGCAATTGGAATAAATTATGATATATAATTCTATAGAATTGAGTGGATGAGGTTTTTATACACAGTATATCTTTAAAACCAATTTTTCCACAATTTTAGATAAAATTGGATTTTTTAACATGTGATCCCATTATATAGAGTAGAAATAATTAAAATTTATTATCACCAAAAATAAAAGGGTCATCTCATCACCACATCAATGGTCTCCAAAAAATTAAATTTCATCATAAAACTATTTCATTTTCATACTACCCCTATACAAATATTTAACTATATTGATATTCTATTTAAATGTTATTTTTATTCCATCCATTTCTAAAGATCTTCTATAGAAATATCAATGTTATCAACATTCATAAATTATTTTAGCTTCATTCTTTCTAGTCTATTTCTCATATTCAAATATAATTTACTAACACCTATTCAACAAAATTAATTTTGGTTATATAATAGTTTTTATTATTCCACTAGATTATTAGTTGGTCCCCATAACCCTATTTTATTTATAAAAATGGAATTTTACTTCATGTTGTGTAATGAATAACACATCCACACAGAAACATGTTTCATTTTACTTCCCCAATATACATTTTTAATAAATAATAACAATGAAAAAAATAATTATGATGTTAATTTCTTGTTTATTACAAAATTATGGTTGTGTTATACCAAAATTTATAACCTATTAATGATATGATCAATAAATTATTATTGGTAATAGATTCTTTCAAAATGACTGAAGATTTTGGTAGTGATATCTTTTTTCTCTATATAGAACTTATATAAATTATTAACATATTATAATACTAATGAAAACAAAACAATATCATTATTGTTGTGGTATAATTACATTACAACCAAATAACTTCGTAATGATAAATTAATCACTGTATGTAATTGTTTGGGCTAGTTTAACTTCAAATTGAAAAATAATATCAATTTATATCAAGAATATGGGAAATTATTTACATGTAAAATATAATATTAATTTTAATCTAATTTTTTGTTCTATAATGGTTGTATTAAAATTTTACTCATTAATTAAAAAACACTATTCATTCATTAAGAAGAATCAAATCATGATCATAGCGGAATGAATGTAAATGATGATAGTAAATGAATATTGTAATGAGTATGTATCATGAAAATTTATTTATTAAAAAATTAATTACGTTGGTCATCTTTTGTAAGTATTTAGAGAATCAGAAATAAGTTTAGGGTTTTCATCTCAAATTCCTCTATAGGAGACATGTCTTTCATTATGTACATCATTTAATTATTAAGAGGTATATAAGGCCTAATGAGTATATAATATCATTAATTAGTTAATAATAATTTACATTTCATTTGAAATTAAAATACTTATATTTCAAGAATTTTTTATTTGAATGTCTATAATATCATAAAGTTTTTCTGTGTCTCAATTTTGATTCTTTGACACATAGCAAATTTTACACACATTATTATTATTCAAATACCATTTATGTTTTCTTATAAAAATCTTTTTATTTCGTAGTTTTAACAACCCCAATCATTTTTACATATTCATGTGCCTACAAATTGTTTTATTTCAGAATATGTAATAGTTTTTGGTATTTTAATTTTAATTCATTGAGTTTAGATCATCTCGTGAAATTATCTCAAAAAAGTGTAGTATAAAATTATATGTGGTAGTATTATGTGGAATTGTATCATTATATTTTTTGTGATGTAAATTATTACTATGTAAATCCGTTGTAAAATATTTTCCACTTCATTGGATATTTTTCCTATAATGAATATTGGTAACTCAAATCTCCTTCTTTGAGTAATAATAATTTATATTCTAAATTATTTGTTAATTCATGGGTTATCACACTAAAATATTTTAATTTTTTTGAATTTTATTATCTAATTTGGGAAATTAATTTTTCAATAAAAATATGTATTTATTAATTTCATTAAAATTTTTGCTTTTATCAATGGTATATTTTCAAAAAATTAAAAATGGAATTTTCTATCTGATTCAAATGGATTTTCTTCCTCTACAAATTCATCTTAAATAAAAAATATCTATTATATAATATTATTGGTAAATGTAATCGATTCTAAATATTTTTTCCCTCACCTTTTGCAATATATGTTTGGATGTAACCAGTAACATTATTTATTACATTACTATTAAAAATTGTTAAAAAAGAACCTTATGGTTTTTTATTAAATTTTCCTTATTATTTCCAAAGGGTTTTCCATAATTTGGATTATTCCTTATGATTTATCCTCTAGTATATGTATTTATTATATTTTTATATAGAAATTTTGGTGGAAAACATTTCAATTCGTGAACCATTTTTTATATCATCCAAATAATTGTTTTTCAAGGGTGTTTAAATTAAACTAAACAACCTTATAATTTTCCTATGTTTTATTAGGGTTGCGATATTTTGATGAAAGAAACCTTTTTCCCTATATAAGCTATGATAATGTTTTCTATTTTATTAACATGAAAAATCATATTGGAATTTTGTATGATTTTATTCCAAAATATAATATTATGATCCAGTTGCAAATGTATTTTTTAAACTATCCACAGTAAGCCTCCATATGGTTTATGATCATGTTAAACAATTTATTTACATGAATAAAATAATTTAATTTCTATAATATATTATTAAAATATTTATGATTATTTAATAGTTTATGTTTTATTGTTATAACATACAACTTCTTCCTCTTTAGAGCTTATGATCATGTTATCCATTTTATTAACATGAGGAAAATAATGGGAAGTTATTTTTTTATTACAACATAGGTGATAATGGTCATGTATACTCTGTGTATTTTAACCATCCAAAATATTTTCTAATATGGGATCAGATCAAGATATCACTTTTATTGACATTGGGAATATTATTGACATTTATTGATGATTTATGAAAGCCAACACATATTTATTATGTATTTACAGTAGGTATTTTTAATTATAGGTATAACACGACATCAATTAGTCAGGAGATTCATTGTGTAATTATATAAAATATCATGATGAATCATATGGTTACTTTATTTTATTTCTAAAAGGTTATTTTTGGGACTCTAAATTATATATCACATTAATGCATTACAAGGTTTTATTAGACAAAATAGGTTTGCTATTGTGGGACACTTCATCGAACAATATGATAGTATCATAGAACATTTCCTTTATTTTTTTTCATGTCGAAAGCATATAATTCCATATGTTTATGATCACTATTATTAATATCCATGTTTTCATTTATTTTTACAAATATATAATTTTTATCATTTTTAATTTTATTTTGGCTTCATGATGTTTACTTCTTCCTGTCATATTAATTATTCCATTATTATGACGTGATTTCATCATCTATATATTTTAACATTCATTCCATTTTATCAAATATCATATTATATTTCTTTTTACCAATTATAAGAATAAAATAATTGAAATAAAATTTTAATAATTATAACACATGTGAAATAATTTATTGTCAACTTTTATGATTCATTATAGAGTAATAGTTTTGTATATAATTGAATTTTTTTAACTATTTTGGAAATTATATTTACTACCTTTATATATATATAAGTCATAAAATATCCCTTTGTATGTAATAGATTAAATAATAAGTATTTATTTTTAATTATGTATGGTTATATCCAATATTTTACAATTTCATAAAATGCGAGTCTGTAATGTATGTTTATATGAACCCAGAATCAATAGTGTGGGTCTAGGTCCCCGCAATCTACATCCTAATTAACAATATCAACATATATCTATAATGAAATATTATAAAATATTTCAAACCCAAAAATGGAAGTTTCAATAACCTCTTTGAGTAGAAATATAAGATAAAAAATAATATTTTGTTGTAATTGATAGTTGTTAACTTCTATTATTGGAACATGATATGGTATAATTCTATATCTATCACCCATGTTTTCAACTACATGAAACAAAGGAGATTTTGGTGTTTAATCACAATAAATAGTGAGTTTAAATGTTTTATCAAATAATCCTCTTTTTCATGATAAAATTAAAATCCATAAAGTATATAAAAATCATCCTCACCAACATATAATAAATATAAATAAAATTATATGGAATTTATGGTTTTTTGTAGTTCATTGATAATATGGATATCTATATAGATTATTGGTTCAGGTTGTGTAGAAATAACAATTTATCAGATGTTTTATTAAACTCTTTCATATGAATGGAATGTATAATCACTAACCCTTTATGTTATCTCATGGAATATAAATCTTCCATTTAATATTTATACTCATTATCAACTTTTTGAAAATTCCATATTGGATATATTGAAATGATATTTGTTATCAACAATGATGGTTTGGTACTTATTTAATGAACTCCCCATAAGGAATATTATTTTTCAAGATCAATATAATTTTCCTCAATTATTACCATTTATTCCAATATGATTCTTCAATCATTATGTTTACCTTTATATTTAAGACAATCACTTATCTTGTTCTTCTTTTTAGGACATTTGTAATTAGAACTACATAAAAGTTTTTTTATATTGTATAATCATTATTCAATTCTTTATTTATTCATAAACTCTCTATAGTAACCTGATAATTTTAATTATTGTGAAATATATATAACCCATTTAATTTCAACATCATTTTTCTACCATTTTAAAGTGGTCATCAATCGTCAATGAAATTTCTTGTACATTTGATAATGATAATTTAGTTTGAAATCAAATTTTTTTAAAACAATTATGACATACAATTATTCTAAATTTAATATCATTTAAGTGTCCCAAAATCATGTATTTTATGATGTGTTCAATTCATCTTTTAATTTTAGTTCCCATTTTTTATGTTTTGAATATATCAAAGAATGGATTATTATTGCGGTGTAATGTTTCAGGTTATGGAATTATATTCATCTTAAATCCTTTTGATGATTATCTTATGTTTTAAATATACATCCATAAATAAATTAATAATTATATCAAATCATCTAATATTTCAATTACATTGTAATATTTAATTCTACTATTAATAAAACATATAATATATCATATTTGTTATTATTAAAATCATTTATTCTCCAAAAAATTTTATCAAATAATAGTGTTTTTCACATATATATATCATTCTTTTTCCTTCTTTATAATCTATTTAGTATAATATATTATCCTAAATACTTTATATACATTTTGGGAGATATTAAATATTGAGGTCATGTTGTTGAATTTCCCACAGAAACTGAGATTTTGTTTTATATATTATCGTATAAATACTAAAAATCTTAGTTGGATATCATACTTATTTCATATATAATTTCTGATAAAAAGTACCTATCATCTACTAGTTATAACATATCAATACTTATCCACACAATTTTATTTTTAAAATATAATCTATGAGTTCATTAATATAATATCATCAAAAAATAATACAACGTGATATATTGTATGAACTAGGTTACCCTCATAACCCTTGACTAATATTCTTAACTAATCACTAAGAATCCTCATCCTCTATAATTCCCCAAAAAATTATTCCCAAATATTCTATTCATTTTTCTAAATATTCAAAAATGTTTTTAAAAATTATAAAACAATCCTTCAACAATTTTATCAGCTCTTATATTATAATCTCATTTTCTATATTATATTTATATTATCAATTGTATTATATATTTATATACAAGAAAAAACATTATTTTCTAAAATTTTATCAATTTTTTGTGACCCAAATTTTGAAAAGATCTCTAATATTTTTTAACAATGAAAATGTATAAAATGGAAACAAAAAAATTTTGATGAACTATTTCACTAATGACTTATTTTAATATAGTTTAAATTAAAAAAAACCATCACAGTTTAGTTATTTTGTTGAAATTTTAAAAATAATGTCATACATTAAAAATCAGGTAAGATTAATTCTTTAATCTTTAAATTTTTGTAAATTAGCAATGAATTGTTTTCCAAATTTTTACTATAAACGTATTCAATCTTAATATTTGTAAAATCCATCTGATCATGACCATAATATATAATATATACATATATAGATGAAGTGATTCTATATTATAGTAGAAAACTATATTTTTGTATTATAATGTCATATTGGGGTGCTGAAGAGAAATAATTAATTGTTTGATATTATAATACATGCCTCTAGAAGGATTCAACTTGGTTCATGTCATCCATTTGTGGGCGTAAGATATTTGACTAGCATGAATGGTTATAGTGGGATAATGGGTGGCATCCTCCTAAATTGGGATCAAATCGTAGTATCCCCAAATTATGGGGAGCCTAGGATGATTAGTGTACCACAAAAACCCCTGGAAATTGGAAATATTAATGAAAAAATACAGACCTAGTAACACACTGGCATGAAAAATGACATGAGTAGGAGGCCTTTAATATAATATGGAAGCTCATTTTAGCCAGGTAATTTATTTCTATCCCAATATAATGTAAAACAAAAACATAATAGTATGATAACAAAATTTGGTGGAACTCTTAGATTGTGAGTGGAACTCAGTTTCGTTCCTAGGGGTGTTTATTTTATAATTTGATTGTAAAAATTAAGATCAAAATAGTAATTACTTTATTTATTCCTATTATTATTAATATATGATTTTTATATTTCCCCCATATTTTCATCCACCTCTACCTTTCTAAAAACACAAGGAAGTGACCAGCTTTATGAAATACAATACATTTCTCCTAAACTATTATATTCCATATCATTTTTCACACACTTATCCTGAAACAATATTAGAAGATAAATATCACATGCCCCAGGAATCACCCTACATAAATCCATTATCCCCAATTTCTATATCTTATTGAGGTGTATCACCCTCCCTTGGTGTTTTCACACATCACCACTCCTCTCATTAAACATTAATACCACCACACAAGACTAAATCCATATATATAAATATTTTATAACAAATTCTTTCCAATATCACTCAACATTATGCTACCAGAATCCAACACTTTTGTTTACCCACCATATTCTCTGGTCTCCCCACACGACATGCGTATATAATCCATCATTAATAGTATAGCCACTCTCACATGAATGTTATGTGACTATATAGTTAAATATATCTTATAAACCATATTTTCCAGTCTACCTAGTGAAAAAGATAATGGTATTTAAAATACATAAATAAACACTTATCAAGTGACAATTCACATCACAGTCATTATAATTGGCTATTTACCATCTCTTCAATACTAATTATCCTCCTTTTCCATGTCTAAAATGTGTGTATTCTGTGGACACCATTCATTTCTGGTTGATAATATTGGAGAAGATGTAAATTTATAATGATTATAGGATATAGATTCTGGATTAAGAAGTGAATGGTTGGACATATTTGGTCAACATTTTTCATCCAAATCAAATGAATATTGAAAAAAAAAAATTTCCTTTTTTTATAAATGTCAAATTGGTCGTATGACAAAATATTCTTAAATTTGAATTAAAATAAAAAACAAAAACATATTATAATTTAATTTTATCAATTAAATAGGAAAAAAAATATTTACATTGTGTTTCTTATCCTATTTTATGATGCCCCTGTGTAATTTTTCTATACCATATTAATCAATAACCATGGTCCAATAACGATTATATGGATTAATGGAATGAAAAATCATATTTTTTAAAAAATATTAATTGGATAGATATTGAACATAATTTTAATTAACATCAATGACAAATAAAATTATATGTCACTAGGGAACATATAAAAATATTTTCTCAATTCGAGGTAATTTTTAAACAATATTCACATTTCATAAAAAACCAAATATGAATTTTTCATGATATGGTATTTAATTAATTAATAAAACTAAATACAAATAATATTAACAAATAACTAAAATACTTACTAAATATCATTTACATGTTAAAAACTGTGTTTCAAAATCAAAAAAAAATTATTATTATATGTTTCATTGGGGTTTTAAGAGGATAAATAATAATATTACCTTAGGTGAGATATTTAAAAATTTCCTAAAATGACATTTCATACTCAAAAACAATAATATTTATTACTTTATAATATATTTGTCTTAAAAAATTATACTATAAATTAAAAAAATCATTCCTATAACCTCAAAATAGCCATCAAAGTGACATTCACAATTCGATTGCCTGATATTCAATCTATGATACAACTTCTAAATAGATCATACCCATACTCAATAAATAAAGATTAATAATGGTAAATTATTCAAAAATTGAAACAATAATTTAATAAAATAATAACAAATTGTAAAATTTGGTCTATTAAACTATATATATGAATGTTATTCCATTATCACCACCAAGATGTAAATAGGAAGGCTTATATTTCTGGAAACTACACTATCATATTGAACATTCACTGTATATATATATATATATCTTCATTAAAACCTAATCAAAATAATAATTTACCATTTCATAACTAGTTAGTTATTAGACTACACACTCAAGTTTACCATGATCAAACCAAATAAAATAGTTACAGGATCCAAAAATTCTAGTTAACAAATTTTCAATGTATCCTAAACCAATTATCCATCTTAGGAGTGAAAACGTTTTTATGCTCCTAAATGAATATAAATTTTTTCCTATGTAGACTAATTATAATGACTACATGATTTCATTCCAATATTGATCACACATCATAATTCATGAAAAATTGTAAATTTTTTAGTACATTAACCACTAATTAAAATTGAATATGTTTGAAATGATTTTAAAAAAATTATATTCATTAATATTTAATATATAAATTAAAATCAACTTCATATCGAATTGAAATAAATAAAACAATTTTTTTATGAAATTTGGTAAAATATTGATAAAATATTGGAGATATTGATTTTTATAACCAATACCCAAAAAGCCAGAGAGCCAGGAGGCCTGCTCCCATAAAATTAAATAAAAGTTAAAACAGTACAAGCCAATCAGAAAGGGGGAGCCTTACACAACCTTGTAAACACAGTACCAATCCTATCATTGTGAAGAAAATCATTGCAGAACTCAGGGAGAACAAAGGACTAGCTAGAACTCACCTCAAGGATTGCTCTTTTTGACAATGCATCCGCCACTTGATTCGCTTCTCTGTAAACATGATAAACCTCAAGAGAAAAAGATTCAGCAATTTTGAGGGCGCCGATCCAAGCAGGGAGCATCCTCCATGGAACCATCCTGGACCGCTCTTTAAGAACCTTCACAGCAGTAGAAGAGTCTGATTCAATCCACATCTTCCTCCATCCATAACGAGCAGCATACCTTATAGCCTTTATCATCGCCCATAACTCTGCCTCAAGAGCATAATCGTTTCCAATGTAATGAAAGAAGCACCCCTTTACGAAACCTCGGCCGGTCCTGAAGACGCCACCACAACCAGTAGGCCCTGGCGTGCCAGAAGCATCCCCATCCACATTCACCTTCAAAAAATAAGCAATTGGAGGAATCCACCTAATGTGTTTCATCACCTTCGGCTTTCTCTCCCTGCCACAAACACCAAGAGATCTTAATAAGATGAGATCAGCCATGTTGTTGTGCATGCAGCCAGTTTGCTTCTCCGAAGCAAGCTTGATGCTTCGGTGAACAGCCATCACTCCCTCTTTGAAGAAGGGACTGCCGCCGTTGAACACAGTTTTATTCCGAGCCTTCCAGACGTAGGAAATAACAGATACAACAGCAGTAATAGGCAAGGAATGAACCTGCTCACTATTTTCCTGATGTATAGCAGAATTCAGCAGTGAACCAACCGATGATAGATCCAAGCTACAGTGAATAATTCCTGTGATATAAAGCCAGAACCGAGCAACAAAGTTGCAGTTGATGAAAATGTGCTCAATAGACTCATCCGCAGCAAGGCAGAGTGGGAAAACCGAGGCCAAACTCAAACCTCTCTTTTGTAATGCAGAATGAATTGGAAGTCTGCATTTCCAAATCCGCCATATGAGAAGGGAATCAGCCGGTGGGATGTAAGCTGTCCTCACCGCCATCACCCATGCAGGAGCTGGATTATTGTTGCCGCACTGCATAGCATAAGCCAGCCAGCTGTAGAAGACACCAGCCATGTCAGGCTCCCAAATTAGAGTGTCCGTGTCCATGAAAGCCTAAGATGAGAGTTCCGCTTGGAGAGTAGCAGGAAGTAATGCTCGGGCTTGTGTATTGACCTGCAAATCACCAACAGAAAGATCCCGCAGGTTTAAAGGAATAGTAGCAGCATTATCAATAGGGCATGACAACCATTTTTTCGTCCAACAGTTCAGATGAGAATCAGAGCAGACAAGCCACTTGGACTGCAACATGATCTCAGAATAGGTACTCTGAATTGCGGCCCATACAGAAGACCTCAGGTACACATTCGACCTTCGACACAGCCTGTCAAAATATCTGCTGTAAAGAAACTCCAAGGAAAAATCAGAACCAGCGAGTAACCTCCAAGTGAATTTTTGTACCAAAGCATCATTAAAAACCCTGACGTCTTTAACTCCCATTCCACAATTTGAAAGAGGCCAAATGCAGTCCATCCATTTAACGGCAACTAATTTCCTCTGCTGAATTGTGCCAGTCCAAATAAAGTTCCTGATCAAGCGAGCAAGATCCCTGAGCAAAGCGACAGGCCACTTATATAGTGAGAATGCATACACAAACATTGATGTGACGACTGAGTTCACAAGACAAATCCTACCCGCCTGTGACATTGATTTCCCCTTCCAATATTTTATAAATTATAATCTACATCACTGTTAATAATTTATCAATTATTGGTGATCAAACCATATGGTACATAAAATATGTTTACCCATTAAAATATCAATAATGGCATCACCAAAAACTCATGGTTACGCATTGTCACAACTAGGTTTAAAAACCATTAGGCCAATAATTTTTTAAAATTTAACTACTTTTTCTATAACTACCAATATTTCATATAACAATTATTTTCCTCATATATAATAAGGAATGACACCTAATCGTTATGTGGTCAAATCCATTATAGACATTCCTATACTATAATATTATATTATATGATATACCTCTAATGGTAATCCCTTATGGTAAATAATATTTGAATTTTATTACAGTAAACATAATAATCCACCACTAATAGAAAATACTGACATTATTTTCTCTTTGCCACACTAAAATTATCTATTATTTTATATATTACATTAAACACCGTATGGTTATACAACAATTCATCCTAAAATTTCATGAAATTATTATATATAAAATGGCACAAAATATCTAGAGTCTAATTATCATGACATCTCCCAAGAAAATTGTTATAGGGGTAATACTCTGGAATCAACATGGTGTACTTCCCAAAATAGTACCATATAGAAATGTCTAAATAAAATTATCATATAACTATTACTGACTGATAGTATTTATAAATAATGTGAATATGATATTGGCTACACATAAAACATATGAAATACAACCATTAACTATTTGGAATAACGTATACCCGAAGAGAATGAAATAATATGTGAAATAATTTATAATCATTATTAAATCATATTGAATAGTGAAGGATACTTGAATCTATATTGAGAATGGTTTGGATTAGTGTATAGGTTTTAAAATATTTCCTTTCCAATTTTCTTCTGTAACATTTTAAGAATGTCATATACACTTATTTCACCTCATTTATATCTTTATAAAATTGTAATGATAAAGAAAGGAATTTAGTAATTTTACACTGTTTAAATCCAATAAGGATTACAAATCCATGTTGTGTATTATTTTTTACCATGTTATAAATTATAAAAAAATTAATTTATTGTTAATTAATGTTTACTTAAATTGAAAACAAGAACAATAAATGTTTCATATATATTCCTATGAATGTATCACTAACATCTCAAATTAATATTGTGTTGTTTATAAGGGAACCACCAATTTAAATTTATTTCATCTTTACACTAGGGTGTAAATAATATCATTACTACTATACCTTTCATGAACCATTTTGGGGTTCCATGCAACTTGAAACCCATGACAATTCATGGTTTGGATAAAAGTTTTATCTCGAACCACTTGGGTAGGAAAGTAGGCCATTGGAATAAAAAATACAATTTGGGAATGATTTCACCCACTATTATGATGATAAAATAGATTAATACTAAAAAATAACATATAATAATAAACCATGGAGGTATAATAATTTTTCATATTAAAAGATCTATAATTTAATCCCTAACAAAAATTAAATCTATAGAATGGGAAAAAATACAAAAAGTCTTCATTTAAAAAGAAGTTCATCACCCATAATCCATAAACACCAAAACCAACATGAAGCGGAACACTAGAAACCAGATCCCCCATCACCACCTTGATACATGTTTAAATTACCTTGATTATATAACAATGATTATATATACAAAATTTTGTATATAGGTTGTGATCTAATGCCCCGTAGGATGCCACCCAAAAGAAAGATTCTATGATATAACAATAGAAGACATATCAATATGAACATTTACATAAAAATAATGGAAACCTTTATAAGAAATAAATTATGAAAAAATTATCTAGAATCCATTTTTGAGAAAAAATGGTTCAAGAAAAAGATTTCACTAAATAAATATGTACACTAGGTCTACTACATACCAATAACTATAACTATATGCATGACCATCATGTCTTGTGAAAAACATGGGAAATAACATTTGGCAACTAGAATAAGTAAGAACCTATGAACATCATACCTTAATGATCAAAATCCTCCAAATAAACAACCATCATTGTTCTCATTCATAATATATTAGAGTGGATCCCATTTTAAGTTCTAATGGTCTCTCTATCATATGATAAAAAAAACATTATTCCCTTGCATGAGTCAGTAGACGGTAACACATAACATTGCTTTTGTGGTCTCTGATTATATCACTTCTTTAGTTATTTTTGTAGTGTCAGTCTGGGTAGATTAATTCCAACCTCATCCACTTCTAAATCAATATGAATATTAGTTCTATTCCACCCACTGAGATACACGAGAATACCTTTGTCGATAAATTCTATTTTAAATATCACAGAAATTATCAATTTCATATTAACATAACAAGAATCATCAGGACACAATGAAATTACCACTTTCACATTTATCTAATGATAACAAATCATGTGGACACCAGCATTTACTATAAACTAAACCACCTTCCATTTCACACCCACACTGAATCCATTTAGACATACATATCACAACACATTAACAATTTATGAACCCCATTTGTGTAGAGAACATGAAGAAAAAAATTGAATCCAACCATTTACATGGAAAACCCCTTTTCCAATTTTTACTCACATAAAAAACATTACATAACATGGTATAGATAAATTTCACAATTTAAATACTCATTTAAGGTACAAAATAAGGAATCCAACAAGAAAAAAACCCATTTCTCCTTAACAACCCACCTTCAAAAAATTCCTACTTTTAAATAAATAAAAAATATATTTCACACCTTTAATTGAAGGAATAAAACATACTCATGAAAAACCTCAACGATTCACACATGAAACATTACCAGTATAATTTAGAAAGCCCATTTTTATTACATGTACAAATGATACCTTTTCAAATACATATTTCACTCGATAAATATAATGTGGATAATATATTTAAATAATTATTAAAGAATTAAAAACTAATATAATAATTTAAAATCATTAAACCACCTACCCAACACTTGGAGACATCCAGAAACTTGTTCAAATCAACTACCATTCCTCAAAAGGACCCTATAATGCAATGATCAAACTAAAACCTTCATTATTTCACCAATATCCAAATATCAGACTATCATTATGTAATATAACAAGCTAGAAAAGATTAATCACAGAATGTTGGAATGGAAACCTTATATCAACAGAGAAACAAAGATAAAATGGGATTACATGATGATTTATTGATTAACTATAGCTAATATCACCCAAAGATGATGTTAAAAGGCTCTAATGTGGTTAAGAGGAAGATACCATGGGTGAAAATACTATTCGGTGAGGATAAGAGTTGATTTTGGGTTAAAATGGAATCATAAATAAGGGTAAACTTTCAATTTAAAATGACTTTCCAAGTTCACACAATTTTATAGCATTATTTTTCCAAATCATGGAGTACCAATGCATCACTCATAGTCTAATAGGGACATGTAAAATGATTACCCTACATGGTTTTCCAAATTTTATGATAAAAATGTAGTATCCACTATCCAATGTGAACCATAGTCACATGGTATAATGGGTGAGGGTGCATGGTATATCCAAACTATTTGAAAACCATGTGCCCACAAATGTCAATCCCAAAAAATTCATTTTTCACCAAAAACACTATGTTAAATATAATGATATATTCAATAGCAGAAATAAACCAAATTATACCTCAAAAAATATTTATGGATGTTAATATTTTTACATCCATGAAAACATTATTTCCCAAAAAAATAACTCAAAGATTGATCAGAGAACAAAAAATGATAATCATCTTCAACCCAAGGCTCCCGCTCCAAATTCTAAAGATCATCACTTCTAGGCTTACAAAGAAAACTATCAAATAGAATAATAATTCCATGTAGAACATTGTCATGGGAACCTAAATTCTTTATCAGCTGCTCAAACACATACAAATAAGATACGAATTCCAACTCTTCCCTTTTCATGAAATGAGAAGGATCATGGTATCAAAATTTCGATAGAGAGACACGGAACAAATTATGAATTTATATCAACTAATTGGGAAAATGTAACCTATATCCCATCTTACCAACCCACTTGGTGATTCAAATATTCTGACATACCTAGGTGTTATCATTCATTTCATAACCTAACGATTTTGACCCAAGGGAGCTTCCACATTTAGAAACACCCATCCACCCACATAAAACTCAAAGGTCGACCAATCTAATAGGCATAAGACTTATAGATTATTTATGCCATCCACAAAAACTATGTCATCACCATGAATAATTTAAATGTTTCCTTCACATGGCAGGGTCTAATCTATGAGGTCTCACCAACCTCATCCAAACACAAAAGGCAACCAACATCACTATCCGTAAATCACCAAAAAATGAGCCATTCAAATAGAAGATTATTATCTATTAATATATAAAAATTCAACAAATCCCAACTAGTTATTCCATTACCATATAAAATCTAATACAGATTCCCAAATCATGTCTTCCGTGATATTATTTTCCCACTCAAACTAACCATCTAGTTGAGGGTGGTATGTCATTCTCAACATGAGATATGACCCCATAACATTTTGTATAAATACACAACACCATGAAGTAAAATGGGGGAACATTCCCAAAATAATTGCTGAAGGCACCCCCAGAGTCCTCAAAATCTCTATAATAGGCAACCGACTGAGCTCATCCACATTTTCTCTATCTTAGATTCAAATAAAATGCACTGATATGGTTAGGTGGTCAATCACCAACCAATTAAAATTCTTTTCCCCATGTTTTATGAAGAAATCCAAAAATAATGTCCATTGTTATCTTCTCCCACATGAAAGAAGGACTGGTAGTGGCTAGGTAAAATCATAGAGCCTTTGGTTCTTTTATAATGAAATGAAATATACCACATTGAAATACAATGTTAATTATGTGATTCCTCATACCTGGCCACCATAACTTCCAACACACCTCATAGAACATCTTGGTGGTATCAGGATGAATAAACATGTGATCATCATGAAAATACTACATCAGTAAATTCTATAATGGTAACGACACCATGAAGTGGACTTGAAAGGAAAAAAATCTCCCTCAGTGGAAAATGAACACTCTCAAGGTGTCTCCCGACCATTTAGAAACATTACAGAACACTAGTACAACTCATCCTATACCTTCTTTTGATAAATCAACTATAAAAGGGAGTGTGTTTGCTATAAAATTTCAAAGAACACAACATTATTTTCTTCCTTGGTCTCTAATTCCATCTCAGAAAAAATTCCCATCAAATTCCACTCATCACTGGACTCTTTCAAGACATTCTATTGTACTTTACTACTCAAAAAATCAATCGCAATATTTCGCATACCTACCGTATATACTATATAATAATCAAACCCCTAAAGTTACTCAACCCAGCAATGATACCTAAAATTTAAATCCATATTGTAGATTTTTTGTAAAGGTGTTATGATCCAAATAAAACACAAACATCTCCTCAAAACTGTAATGGTTCCTGATATTTATGGTTTACGTCAATGTTGGTAACTCTAAATCATGTGTTGGGTACTTATTCATATGTAGATAGAGATAGAAAAAATCATAATCTACTACATGTTCATCCTACATCTGTTAACAACCAAGACCCAAATATGAACCATCACAATAGACCACATAACCCTTAACAGACTTAGGAAGGATAAAAATAGGAGTTTTTTCAACCAAATATTAATCTCTTAAATGTAATCTTGATTATATGGGATCTATTATAACATCACCCCTTTGTGTTAAGTTTCATGATCGATGATGTATGTAGAGAAAAATATGAGACAAAACACCTATTATAACCTCCCAAGGTCAAAAAGAATCTCATTTCAGAAACATTCATCAAATTTTTCTATAAAATAAGTGCACTGATCTTATCTAGGTCCACTAGAACCCCTTATTTTGATATCACATAACCCAAAATATTCAGCACTCTAATCAAGATGGTGTATTTAGAAATCTTTTCATAGATTCGATGACCCCAAAGGAATCGCAACATAATTTGTAAATGTTGCTGAAGCTCATTTTCTGTCCCTATGTAGACCAAGATTCTGTTAATGAATTCAATTAAAAATGAACACAAATTCTTATGAAATACACTATTCATAAAGGCTATAAACACAAATGGATTTTTCTTCAACCCAAAATGCATGACCGAATACTCAAAAAGGTCATTCCTTCTTTGAAAAGGATGCACACGAAACATCAACCTCTTTAACAATTACTTGTTGATACCTGAAACAAAATTCATTTGATTAAAAGCTCATTTCCCCTGAAGGTGATTGAAAAAAATATAAATATAGGTAAAATGGTAGTTATATTGGACCATTACATTGTTTAGTTTTCTGTAATTTATGCACAACTAGTGAGATATATTGGGATTTTTGAAAATACCACATGAATATCCCAAGGTGATACACTCGAGTAAATGAATCCTTTTGTAATCCTAATCATCTATCATTATCATTAATTACCTCAACATAGTGGGGGCCACACTATATATGTGAAGGGATACTGGTTTTGTTCTCATTTCAAAATAAATGGAGAACTCCACCACTCGCTCCAGATAAAAACTTGAGAAATCATCTAAAAACACCTCTGAGAACTCGTCCAACATAGTAGGAAATCCACCCTGATGTGGACCATCAGTTTCCTCCAATGTGATGGATTAGATATAATAATGATGGTTTCCCAATTTCCAATGTGGGGTCCTCCACGTCCCAACTGAGGATCTCGCTCACCATGAAAAACATGGTTACTTCATCATGTTCCATGAAACTCACATTCCATATATAATAATGGTTGGGTGCCTGGAAATGTACCATCCAATCCATAATAATGATCACAACATAAAGGTCCACTTCCAAAACAAAAAAAATTAAATTCCCACTTCAACCGTGACATGGTGAGCACACCAGAATGACATTTCAAACCATTATCTTTCTTCAAACCAAGATTCATTATCAACTCCATCACATACAACATATGATTAGTTGGAAACATCAACAAATCCACACTATAGGATGAAATAAATGAAACTGAATCATTATTATGAAACATAACAAAAAGAAAATAATATATAATAATAATTTAATCATAAACATTATAGGCCATTCATCTGATTCCACTGGTGTTCATTACTCAATATGAAGTTTCCTCATCTCAGCATAACCCTATGAGAGACCACTAAACTATGGATCTTCCCTAAACTAACTCTCCCCAAATGGAGATATATGACTACCTCAATTACCTCTAAGCTGAAAAAACTATTTTCCAAGAAAATTCAGATTGGGATAATAGCCATTTAAGATATAAAGATCTAACACCACTCCAATATAGTAATTCTTCGTTGCATTAATCTTTGCATGTTCCCACATAGCTCCACACTAGCGACAAGGTCATGGTGGAAATTAACATAAAGATTGCATGTACCCGACCTTACCACACTTGTAGTGCATTAATAAAACATCATTGAAATCCATAAATGAAGACATCATATATGGACAACCTGAACTACGATCACCCTTATTCCCCAGCTCATCCATCATTATCTTGTTCTCATATGAACTGTCATTTCCCACTAAAAACACTACACCATAGAAACCATGAATTTCCATATGATCATGTTATACCATCATGGCATTATCAACCACATCATCATAATTTTTCTTCTTGAACAATCAGACCTAAGATTAGATATCTAGTTACATACCTAAACCGAACATATGATCCTTCATCTACTCATTGGAAATAATCTCGGGGGCATACAAAACATACACTATAAATTGGATATTTTACTCCATAAAGGTATGTTGTCCCTATATAAGATCCAAAAACATATGATACATGTGGGAGGAAAAAATATCCTAACAATGATTTTTGATGAAAAAACTTTTTATCCTTCAATCCCATCTTCTGATGCTTTCTAGATTCCCCCACAAGGTGGAAAACACTAATAATTGGTGCCTTGTAACATGATCAAATCGCACATCACACAGAACACCTAAACTGTATCATGAAAATAGAATATTCTTTCTATATTATCATTACACAAATCTTCTTGCTAGGGTACCATGATACCCTAGAAATAAGGATGGATGTTCTTGAGAAACACCAGATATTTGTCCTTTCTATTACCTAGTAAGGATTCTACAACCTATTAAGGATCATATCCCACTCCTTAACCCAAATCATAGATAGACCAATCCATTGATTCCACTAATAACAGATAGATTAATGGGGGGGAACACTAACTAGACACATCCCATGATTTCAAAAGAAGTCTTTGTGGAGGTATCTTACTATAAATTCAATAACCAAAATGAATACCATCAATAAAACAATTTTAAAACATTACTAAAAAAATCGAAATCCAAAAATCAAAACACATAAAATTACATCACAATATAAAGAATAAAATAAATATATCCACCATCACCTTCTGTGTATATAGAAATTGCATCTTTTACCTCTCACATAGAGGATAAGTAAAACCAAATTGCAATATCCCAATGAGAATAGGTTCTTTTCAAGAGATTTCATGGACATACACCCCACTCACAACAATAAACCCAGTCCTTGAAAATCCATTATCCGATCTTTCCATAATCATTCCCCAAATATCCTAACCTAAAAATAGAATAACCTCCTTTGATAATATTTTTTCATTAACCATGGTGAGGTGACCTACAACCCGACTACTATTCTTATTCATGGAATCTCGTGTTGTTCATTCCATATTTTTATGAGCTCACAAAAAGTTCCTATATATCAAAAATAAAATTACGTAACTATTTATCCCATTTATATACTAATAAATAATGAATAATTAAAAAAATCACATACTTAATAAGCATAATGAAATTAGTTACAATATTTTTCGGATTCAAATATTAAGAACATTCACCAAAATCAAACGTAAAACAATGGAATGGGAACAAAAAAATCAAAATGGTCTCTATATAGAAAAAAGGTCATAACCCTTTGAGACTACTGCCACCACCTACAATAAGTGAAGCACTAGAGACCAGATCCACAGTCACTACCATGATACATCTTTCCTTTACATTTTTCATTCATGAAAAATTCATTATACACCCAGTGTTGTGTGTATGGTGTAATCCAAATCCTAGTAGAATTCTACAGGGAAAATATTCAATTATATAACTTTAGAAGAAAAATAAAAATGCATATTTCTACATGAAAATTTTCAAATTTAATGTGATAAAATGTTATGGAAATCATTCTACAGAAACAGATTTTATTGAAAAAATATTTCATAAAAATTCATGTGTGAAATTTAAATTTAAACAAGGTCTGTCATATGTCGATATCTAGAACAACATAACATGAGAATCAAGTCATAGGAGACCACCCTTGGAAATTACTATAATGAACTAGCACATGTGGGACCCTATAAATATCATACCTTGGTGATCAAAATCCTCCACCTAAACGATCGGCATCATTCATGCACACGACTAATTAAAGGGTATCCCATCAATATGTTTAATGGTATAAATTTCATAAAGAAAAACCCAACAGCACTCGAATACACAATAGTGTATTGAATCCTATGGTCAAGTGGTATCTAATCATATCCCATGATTAGTTAGTGTTGTAGTGGAAATATTGTTTTATAAATATAATCCACATTCAGTTCCAAATCAACTGGTATACTTGTTCTACTCCCCCACTTATATACCTGTGATTCACATTGTGCTCAAAATCATTTTTTATATCACCTAAATCATCAGTTTCACATATACATACCATTCATTTTGAATTATTAGTAAATAAACATATTATCATTTTCTAATAAATCTAATGGTTAAAACCTACATGGAAACCACCATTTTACATAAAATCCAATTTACATTTCACGTGCGCACTAAAACAATTTGTAAATAAAGTTATTACCATATGAAACATTTATTAAACTGATTTTGAAACGATATAAGAAGAATTTATATATAATCATACCATTTCCATGTGAAAATATTTTATCAAATTCATACTCGCATAAAAATCATTTTATAATATACTTTACATCATATTAAAATTTTAGAGAAACATTTAAATTTCATATTAATGAATACTATGTGAAAACCCCCATTACTCTTGTAAAAACCACATTCAACAAGTTCACACTGATAACACAATTTGAAAATAGGTTTTTGCATTTCCCATAAGGAATGAAACTTATTTAATAAACAACACAATAGAGACACATGAAGCAAAACCAATTTCCTTTAAAAATCATATTTTCCTCATATGTGTAATTCAAACCATTTCAATGAAATATTAATCACTATAAAATAATCCATATAACACATTTATATATATATTAAATCAATCCAAATGAATCTACTAATGTAAAAACATTGAAAAATCTACCACACACATGAAACTTCTAGAAACCAATGTGTACCCATGGCCACAAATCAATAAGATGCAATAAAGGAATGATCTAAAAATTATCATCATGATTTATCCAAAAATATTCTTAACAAACCCTCATTAGGTCAAATATCCTTTTAGAAAATAATAAGTCAATATATTGTGATGATAAACCATAGAAGATGGGATAAACTGAGATAAAAATGATATACATGAAGATTTCATGAATAAAAATGGACAAAAGAACGCAAATATTGACAATATAAGGCATCAAAAATGTTTTGAAGGAAGCTCTGATGGATGATAATACCATAAGTTTAAAATGGGAGGTTATTTAATGTTAAAATTGAAGATAAAATATGAGTAAATTTCTTGTTTTTAATGACATTGATTGGCCGCATGGTATCCCCGCATGGTTTTCAAAACCATGTAGTAATTGTGCACCCATCACTGTATAATATGAACAAGCCTCTTGGTTATCCCTCTAGGTTTTACAAATCATGCAACAACTGGTGAGTCTCCACTACTCAAAATGATTATTTTCCGGATGATTTCCTGGGAAAGGGTGCCTTGTTTCCCCATACTAGATGCCAATAATTCACAACCTATTATGGATCCCAAAAGATCATTTCCCACCAAAAATATCTAGGGGAAACCAAATGATATATTACAGATAAAAAATAAATAGAATTATACCTAAAAGAGATCACATATGTTCCATTAGTTAGAGTATAAATAAAAAAATAATATTATCAATATGTTTTTCTAGGTGGTATTCAACCGCAAGAATAATTTCAAATGAGCTGCATACACATCATGATTTTCCTTTAAATATTTGGTAACTATTTAACTATTCATGTCATTTTTCACAAACACCAATATATTAATCCTTTTAAAAATAATGCTTCTATATGATCTAAAACCTGATTGAGTTCCTTGAAATAATTTATTAATGTAGGTGAATCACTAGAAAATATATTATTCTTCAAATGTATTTCATAAAATAATTCTCCAATATAACATTGTAGCAATATCTCAGTTAAATATTCCCCTTATTTATTATTTTTATTCTAAAATATTAATTAAGTTATGTGAATATTTATTTCATTATAGAATATAGAAATCCCCCTAAATTTATTGTTATGTGATCACATAATTATTTTTTCCATTATACTACTTGAAACTTTTCTAATCGATATCCAATATTATACCATGAAAATGAATTTTAATTATATCCCTTTGATATTCAAACTTATATAACTCTATAAAAATATCAATTATCTTTCAATAAATATTTTTTTGAATATTATATTGACCATTGTCATGTTATATTTTTTTTTATTTTCTATATACGAATCATTATAATTAAAGGAATCTATTAATATGGGAAACTAGTGACCTATTTAAATGAATAAAGTACAATATATGAAATATAATACATACTACACACACCGTACAATGATTATTCCATTTCCATGGTTTGAAAATCTTATGACTTTATTTTTTGATCATGTGTCAAACAAATTATTTTATTAGTGTGATAAAATAATGATTAAACATCCATCAAATAGAAAAAAACCTAAAACCCCCCAAGTTCTAACATTTTCATCAATATTCTTATGAAATATCCCAGAGTCTAATCGCTTCCCTATATGTCAAAGAAAATTAATGTAAAACCCCCAGCTTCCATGGTATGTTTCCCTTTGAATAGTACAATAACTTGTGATGTATGCTACTTCGAGTTTATGCACACCATGACAAATGAAACTACCCGTTATGAAAAGAAATATCCATTTTTTAAAAAAATTTAAATTTTATTTTTTAAAATAGACATCATTTTTGCATTCAAAATATCAAAATTATCGTAGAATGAATTTGTGGTATTTTTCATAAAACATTAAATTTTTTATAAATAGTTAAAAACACTTCATTATTGTTTAAAACTGACTTTTTATTTTAATAAAAATTTATTTAATAAAAATTTATTATAATCCAAAATATATACATAATACTCAAATAATTTTAATATAATTCATAATATTTATTTCATAATTAGATTGGATGTATAAAATTTTGTTGATCTTTTTACCGTCTTCAACCCACCTTTTAGATAGATTATCAAATTTGCATAAATCATAATTTTACCACTACTGTGAATTGATTTTTAAAAATACGAGAGACATGGTGGTCATAATTATGTAAAATATGGTTCAATATGTTTAATATAATTTTTGATGAATTGTAACTTTTCACTTTTATTTAAAACGATTAAATGTAAAGAGTGTAATTAAAAGTAAAAAATGATATTATAATTTCCATAACACATGTCCTAATTATATTGGATAAGTGTATTTAGACCAAAAAAAAATAGGAATAAAATATTAACTTTTTTCCCAATTAGATAATATTACGATATTTACTATTATTTAATTTATAGATGTGTTAAATGTGTTAAATTTAATGTTTAATATAAAAAATATTTTTAATATACGGTTATTCAATAGATAAAATTATACTATAAATATTAATTATAAATCTAAACATATTTCCAACATAATTTTATTTTAATTATAATTTTAAGATATTAAATAATTAAATTTATTAATGACCCAATGAGGATGAATTAATTAACTTATTAATGAATGATTAAAATAATTGATATTATAAATATAATAATAAATGTAAATTGAGACTTTTAATTAATTCCAATAATTTTATAGGTTAATATGACATGTTTGGGTCAATTAAATAAAAATTTTCTATATGGTAAAGTTGGTATGACTTTCACAGAAACAAAATAAAAAATTGTGTCAAAATTTACACAAATGAGTTTTCAAAACAAATAATATATTATTAATTGATATAATATTCTTGGAAAAATATTTTTCAGCCAAAGGATGTGTATAAGGATAGATATATCAATAGTTAACCACTTTATGTTCGCATTGATTTTTATAGTATGTTTATTATTCATTTATTATAATAATACAAGAATACCTGGAAACAGATAAACTATTTAACTTTGAGTTAAATATAAATGATAAGGTTAATACGGTAACCTAAACCTATCTCAAACATATTGGTTGAGTGTTTTTATATCCATACCCACCCTAGACATGAAATAAATTATTTTAGATCCATTATAAACCAAAAATGATTTTATAATAAAATAATATTTCATGATTTTCCTAAAGTGAACCTCACCTCTCTTATAAAAGGGTACACCCCCTTCTCTGACATTCACACCTCCAAAACCAATTGGAAATGCCATAACCTACATAAATATCATCCCTACTACCCCCAAATCAACCTAGAGTCCTTAATTTGATCCTTTATCCATTCAACAGAGCCATTTTGATCAACTCATAAGGAAACACCCGAATAAGAGGTAATAATTTTACCACATTTTTTAATGTTCTTTTCTTCATACACATCCTCTTTCATTTTTATTTCCATAAAAAATTAATAAATCAAGTACCGTGTACATAATGTGATGTTATTATAAATATGGTAAAACCATATTCATTAGTTTATTCATCCTATGAATGACAAGTCACCATACCTGTGTACGTACGGCTTACGTCTCCACGTCGTGGTGTGGTTTGTATTCACGCACATCCTTATTTGGATGAGTATTATAATAAGTATAACTGATGTAAATAAAAAATATAACATGTCAATGACTATGAATATATGATATACCATACAATTATATATCATTTATCTATCAATATAATGATATGGTTTCTCATGCGTCCATAAGTATTACCTTCTCCACTAACATGATGAAATTCATTCCCCATAAAACCAATCAAGAATTATTTTCATTTTATTTTTCAAAATAATTTTTAAGAACATAATAACATTCTGGATATGAATGAAATACTTTATATCCATAAAAACGTGGTTTACATTACAATTTATACAAAGGAAAATGAATCACTTAACACCCAAAACAATGATACTACTAAAATAGTATTAAAAATGAAATATTAGAAGTTGAAATACGATATCATATTTATTTATGTGGTTCAAATATAATTTAATAATTATTATTTAACTATTACACAAGATTTTAATGTACCCTCGATCATGTTAAATTACTTGTTAATGGTTTATTCTATAATCTCTTCATTTTCTGAGGCTGTTTGTACATGAGTATCTACTGGGACCTCTATATCATCCACATCTGTATTTCACATAAATGAATTTCAAAACATTTTTACAATTTACAAGACTATGGGATAAATTCATTTATACCATATTTTGAATTTTTATAAAATTTTTAAAGGAATCATTCTGTCATTTTCTGTACAAGGTCTTTTAGGACCTTTTCCACAAAATAATGGAAAGAATGTTTCATTAACTTATATGGAATGTGTGACTATATTCATCCATTGTAAAATCATTGGGGCTTCACATACAAGAATATAATAATATTTTCCAAATATATTATTTCTTTTATAATTATATGACTTTTAAATGATTTCAAAATAGAAAGATATATTTATCTCAAATAAATTTTATTTCATCAATGTCAACATCATTTGATGGATTTAAAACATGCTTGATTTTTATTTATTAAGATATAATATTCTATATGTTATTTAAGGTGTGGGGATATGTTTGACAATGGATGGGTTATTTTTATACCATTCATGATTTATGTTTGAAGTATTAACATTTGGTATTCTAATTTTAATACCAATGTTTATTATATGTTTCAACATTTTCATAGAAAGAATGCATTAGACTTAGTAAGTGATTGGTGGAGTTCTCTATAGCTCCTCGATGCATCGATAGGTATCATGAGAAAAACTAGTGTCTTGGCACAAGGCCTTAACAGACGATTTTTTGTATACTTGGCACAAGGCCTTGATTATGTGGTTTTGACATCATGCATTAGGAATTATATAATTATGAAATTGGATATTGATATTACACATGATTATTCAACTCGTAAAATATCATTGTGAATATGTAATTGGTATTATTTGATTTATCATTTCCATGTTATGGTGACTTTTATGTTTAAAAGGCTTGGGTTTTAGTCTTATACATTACCTTATATATTTTTTCTTATTTATAAATGTTTCTGGTATATTGTTATCCTTAATAAGCACCTGATATCACCCCTTTCTATGATTTGTTTTTCCTGAGATGAAAAGAAGTATAAATGATCTTTAAAGATAGTCTATGTGATATAAATGTGTTAAAAGGACACACACTGTTATTGTTTTTCATTTCAAAATGTAATTTAAAACATGTTTTTGTATCTAGTACGATCAACGCAACTAAACTGATCGATCTTTCGGGATTATATCCCTTTTTATCCATCCAAGGTAACGTCCTAATGCGTCAACTCTGGGTAACTAGGGTCAGGAAAATACAGTTACTATCATATGTTGATAAGTACCATCCATTGAATTTAGATTTCAAAAAAAAATCGGATTTGAAAAAATTACCCAAAGATAAACTTGGAGCATTAGTAGAGAAGAACTTCCTAGAATTTTTGTAATGTATAGATTTTGAATATATTCCAAGAAATAAATCCCTATGTGGATACAATAAGGGATAGGTTGATTTAAAATATATTTACCTAGGGGTGAAAACTCAAACAATGAATTTCTGGTTTGAACTCGAGTATCCTAGTACACAACAACGGGGCTTACAACCCTCTTGGTTACGACACTCCTCGAGGATATGATTAGGATAATTCACATTTTCTTTACAATCCATTATGAAGGATTTATGAGTACATGCCTCCACAAATATTTTTATTATTATTATTGATTTTTGCAAAAAACTATTCAATTTATTTTTTGTGTTCTATAAGATTGGAATAATGTATTGTGAATCATAA
Source organism: Viscum album (assembly GCA_963277665.1). Taxonomy (NCBI): domain Eukaryota; kingdom Viridiplantae; phylum Streptophyta; class Magnoliopsida; order Santalales; family Viscaceae; genus Viscum; species Viscum album. The sequence goes on along the minus strand of OY728126.1, from coordinate 791,234,577 downwards.
ACAAGTCCAGTGTATGTCATTGTTTAGAAATTACACCTTAGGGAAGGAATAAAAACCCTAAAACACACATAATACATGTAGGGATTTTCCACCAACTCAAGATAATTATAGTGGATCTGGTGATACAACTTTTTTGGATTATCTTATTACCATACTAGGAAAACATTATTTGGTTATGAATAATAACATTACCCGTATGGAGCACCAAGATCCCCAATGTGGAGAATCAATGTTAAACTGCTTCATATGGAAACAACCACCAGTATTCAATGGGACAATAATTCCATTTTTATCGAATAAATGGATAAATTCCATAGAGAAAAAATTTAAGGCTATGGGGAGTTGTGAAAGGGAAAAATCTTTCCTGGACGTTTATTGCCTCCCGTGAGATGAAGATTAATGGTAGTTGTTAATTCAAAACACAAAGGAATATGAAAAATTATAAAACATGTAATGTAGAGAGTTTAATGAAACTTTCCTAGCAAAATAATTTCATTTCGACCATCGAGATGTTATGTGAAACAATTTCATATTCTATGGCAAATGGAGAATGAGAATGTAGTGAAGTATGAGGCTAAATTTACTAGGATAGAAAGGCAGTATACAGATTATATATGTTACCTAAGGAGTAATATTGATCGATTCATTGATGTGTTAAAAGAAAATCTCCATATAGAATTAGTCTCAAAATCCTATCATCATTTGATGATATTGTATCATGTGCTATCAAGATATAAAAGGAATTCTCAAAGTCTTATGAATTTAATGAAAATCCAGAGAAAATGAAATTTGTTGAACACTATGGAAAGTGAAATAAGGGGAAGATAGAATGTGTTTAATTTCTCTATTGTAGTAAATGTTGGGAGAAACACCCAAGTACTTTCCTAAAGGGAATGGGAGACTATTACAAGTGTGGTGGAAAGGCCACCAAGCTCGTGATTTCAAGGGGGGAAAGAGACTATGAATATTGAATGCTACAATTTTAGAGAAATGGGGCATTATGCATATGAATGTCTAAAATAGGAAACTAACTGCAGATTAGGGTGAGGGAGAAAGGCTAATCTTATAAAATCACTACTGCTGAGATTGAATCATTGAATGATATGGGGGAAAATAATTTATTGGTTCCTCAAGTTTTGAAAATTATTTATTTGATTCTATATCATCGCATTGTTTTATATCATCCTAGTTTGCTTTGAAAATTAGATATTTATAATTTGATTTAACAAGGGATTTTTCAGTCCAAACATCTAAGGGAATTGTCACTGCAACATAGTTTTGTGAATCGATTCCCATTAGTTCATATAAATGATCATTATTTATATATCTCATAATCATACCCATGATTTAATTTGATATAATCATCGGTATGGAATGGATTTTGGTCCATGATGTGAAAATTTATTATAAGGATAAGGAGGAAAATATTTTCGACCATGATAAATAATACCTTATCTTTAGAGAAGAACCATGACCATATGATTATTATCTAAATACACCCATAGAATCTCTAATAAAATATATTATTGTGGAGGAATAGAAAGAAATAATAATGGGTGAGGAAAAGAATGCTTGAATCGAAGACATACATATGGTACAAGAATATGTTGATGTGTTTCTAGATTATTTACAAGGATATCCTTCAAAATGAGAAATTGAGTTTTCAATTTATTTAATTCATGGTTCAAGGCCCACATCGAAGACCCCTTATAGAATGGCCACTATTGAATTAGTGGAACTAAAAAAAATTATAGAAATTGAGAAATAAAAGATTTATTCTGCATAATGTTTCCACACGAGGAACCCCTATTCCTTTTGTTTAGAAGAATGATGGATCTATAAAGCTGTTCACTGACTATAGGGAGATCAATGATATAATAATAAATAAAAAGAATCCCCTACCACAAATTGATGATTTATTCGACTCACATAATGTAGATCAATATTTCTCAATGATTGACCTTCAATCTAGATATCATCAGTTCTGTGTAAAAAAGGAAGACATTCTGAAAACATTATTTCAAACCAGGTACGGGCGTTATGAGTTTACAGTAATTCCTTTTATACAGACTTATGAACCATCTATTTTCATGGATATAATGAATAGTGTTTTTAATGCACATCTTGATGAATTTGTATTAGTATTTATTGATGATATCTTGTTATACTCAAAACCTACAAAAATCATGAAAATCAATTTCGTGCTATTCTGAAAACCCATAGAAGTAATGAAATATATTAGAAGTTAGCAAATGTGAATTCTAGTTTCAGCAAATTTCTTTTCATGGCCATATTGTATCTAAGGATGGAATATTTTTTGGTCCTTATAAGACATTATATAGAAATTAGTGACCATAACCAACAAGTATAACTGAGGTACACAGTTTTATTGGTTTATCAGGTTATTATCGGCCTTTTGTGTAGAATTTTTCCCGATTGGCATGCACATTAACCTATATCACTTGTAAAGTGGTAAATTTTGTTTTGAAAAAAGAGTGGGAAGAATGTTTTGATGAAGTAGATAGTAGATTATTCAATACTCTTATCTTGACTCTACCATTGAGGAATGATTGTTTTGTTATTTATAGAGATTCTTCAATGAAAGGAATTGGTTGTGTCCTTATACTGAATGGCAGGGTTATTTCCTATGCATCACGACACCTAAAAATTCACAACCAAAACTATCCAACTCATGATATTGTGTTTGAAGACTTAATCTTTTAATTGAAGATATGGAGACACTATCTATATGGGGATAAATGTGAGATATATAATAATCAAAATATTTTGAGTTATATTGTCTCATAAAATGAACACAACATGTGGAAAATGAGATCACTCGAACTATTCAACGATTGTGATTTCCCTATATACAACCACTCAGTAAAATAAAATATGTTTGCTGATGATTTAAGAAAAAAGGATCATGGATTTTTGAAAAAGATGAGTGTTGAATGAGATCCCATGTTCATGGATCTGATAAAGACGGTTATGAGAATAATCATGGAAGGTGAAATATCAATACATTTTCAATTTCTTCACAAACCAACTTTACTGTAAAGGATAATATGTTCTCAGACCGATGATGAGGAAAATCAAAATAAAATTAATATTTTGAATGATGGGAGACTGATTGACATTGTATGTGAAGATGGAATTTGAAAATTTGGTAAAAGAAATTGTGTTCGCGATTAACTTATCTTAAAAGGGAATTATTGGATGATTCTTAAAGCTCCAATTTATCTATACACACTAGTAGAACTATGAACAATAGATATTTTAAGGAACATTTTTGGTGGGACAACATGAAGAGGCAGATTGCTAATTATGTGTCAAGTTGTATGGTTTTTCAACAGGTGAAGGCTGGATGAAAACCTCCTATAAGAGTCATTTAACCTCTACTCATACCTAATTTGAAATGGGATGATATTATATGGTCTTTTTCATGGGGCTACAAAAGGATCTTAGAAGGAATGATGCAATATAGGTTAGTGATGATCGTCTTACCATGTCAACACATTTTTATACTATAGTAAAATATTTTCCACTTGACCATTTAGATAGACTATATATTAATGAGTTTTTATGACTAAATAGAGTTCCCCAATCAATTGTTTATGATCTTGATCCCCGTTTTACATCAATATTATAAAAATGACTTCAGAAGGTCCTAGATACTGAACATATTTGGAGCACTGCCAACCACAATAAAACTGATGGACAATCAGAATAAACTATTCAATCCTTAGAAGAATTTTTTGGATCATTCTCACATGACTTTCAAGGTACATGGGATCAATATTTAACTCTGGTTGAATTTTCCTAAAACAATATCTTCCATTTATGTATTCAGATGACACCATATGAAGCGTTATATTGAATGATATGTCACACATCAACATGTTGGGTTGATGATGGTGAAATAAAAATCATAGGCCAAAAACATGTTGCGGAAACAATTGAAACGTTGAAGGATATCCAAACCCACATCAATGCAGTTCAAAGTAGGAAAAAGAGATGTACTGATAAATGAAAGAAAAATTTTAAATTTCAAGATGGAGATAATTTTTCCTCGATGGTATCACTATGGATGGGTGTTATACGATTTGGGAAGAAAGGAAAATTATGTATCAGGAACATCATTCATTACAAAATTCTGTTAAAAATTGATGTTGTAGAATATCATTTGAACATTCTTTGATGTCTCCCCAAAGTTCATGATATGTTCTACATATTACTATTGAGAAAACACATGCCGGACCAAATGCATGTACTCACCAATGAAGAAATAGAATGGTTCCCAATATATCTTTTTGTGAGGAGTCTATTAAGAATATTGATATGAGAGAATAGGTTCTGAGAAAACAAATGACTTGTCTAGTAAACGTTATATGAAAAAACAATAAGATGTAAATGGTAACATGGGAACCCGGGGAACTTATGATGAAGAACCACTCGAATATTTTATTAACATTATTATTCTAGAAATTTTGAGAAAAAAATTATTTGAAGGAGGGGAAAATGTAACACTTAAAGTTTGCATATAAGTTTTCCTTTGAATAATACTATATTTGTCACTGTACACAACATCGAGTTTTAGCACACCAAAAAAAATCAAACAAGCCATTAGGAATAGTAATACCAAATTTTTGAAATTTAGTATAATTTATTTTTCAAAATAGACTTTATTTTTTAGTTCGTATTATCAAAATTAGTTTACAGTGAATTTTTGGTATTTTTCTGAAAATGTTCATTTTTTAATAGTGAAAATCATTGTGTTATTATTTAAAACCGACATCTAATTTACATTATTCATTATTTTATTTAAATTTATTTTATTTAAAAATAGATACATAATAACTATATAATTTCAATATAATTAGTTGGACTCATTTTTTAATAAAATTAGATGTATAAAATTTTATTGAGTTTTTTACAGTATTTTACTCACCTTCTAGGTACATTTGAACATTTGAATAAAATGCAATTTTAAAGCTTTTGTAAATTTAATTACAAAGATCTGTGAGAGACATATAAAATCAATAAATAAATATGGTTCAATAAGATGAAAATATGTTTTCGTAAATTGTAACTTTTGACTTTTATTTACCACAGTTAAAATTCAATAGGTTAATTAAAGGTAAAAATTATATTTACATTACCCTAAAACATATCCTAATTATATTGGATATGTTTATTTAGACCAAAAACAATATTAGATATAAAATATCATCTTGTTCATCCATGAGGATTAGATTTGGAGATATATTATTTTTTTATTCAAATAAGAGTTAAAAGTGTTAAATTCAAAGTTTAACAACTAAAACAATTTTAATATATAAATATACATAAGATAAATTAGAATATAATTTTTAATTATAAATATAAATGATATCATCCCTTATGGAATTTTATTTATAATATTTCAACAATACATAATTAAATTTATTTATGACATAATGATGATACAGTAATTACCTAGTTAATGAATGATTAAAATAATTGATAATATAAATATAAAAATAAATGTAAATTGAGACATCGGTTGAATTTCACTACTGTTATAGGATTGTATGAAATTTTGGAGTTTATTAAATAATTTTTACTGAATTAGAAAAGTATTTATTACTTTTACAAATTTTAATTACAAATTGTGTCAAATTTGACAAAAAAGAGTTTTTAAAACAAATATAATATTATTAATTGATATAAAATTCTTAAAAATCTATGAATTGGAAATAATACTTATATAAGGATATATATATAAATCATTAGTCACATGGGGTTATCAAGGCTTTTTATAGTATCTTTATGAACCATTTTTTGTAATTGTACAAGAATATATTGTAAAAGTTAAACTATTTAACTAAGAGTTTAATATAAAAGATAAGGATAATATGGTGACGTAAACCAGTATAAAACCAATTTGATGAGTGGTTTTAAACCCATCACCACATTATCCCTGAAATAAATTAATTGGTATCCCTTATAAATAAAATATTATTGTATAATATAATAATATTTCCAGTTTTCCCTTAAATGACCCTCACCTCTCTTATACAAGGGTACTTACACTTCTCTCAAACTCACTCATCTACAACCATTTGGATCAGCCAAATCCAGATCAAATATCCTCCCAAATACCAATAATATGACTTACAGGCCTTTAATTGTTCATAATGGCATCCTTTGGAGCTCATTTGATTAACTCAAATGGAAACATCTAAAAAAGAGGTAACAATTTCACAACCTCTTTCAAAGTTCTTTTCTTCTTACACATCCTCTTTGTTTGTTGTTTCGATACCAAAATAGTACCTCATGTACCATATATATTATATTATGTTATTATAAATATGGTACAACCATATTAAATATTCTACCCATCCAATGATTTACATGTCACCATACGTGCATACGTACGGTGTAGCATCCTCACGTCGTGGTGTGGTTTGTTATTCAAGTAATTCATTATTTGGGCGGGTATAATAATGAGTATAATTGGTGTAAAAAATAAATATAACATTATAGTTATTCTGTATATATGATATACCATCCAATTAAATATTATTTCTCCATCAATAAAACGATATTGTCGCTCTTCTGTAGGTATGGATAACCGTCTCCCCAAACGCGATTAAATTAATTCTTCGTCATCACCATTCATGAATTATTTTAATTTTATGAATAAAAATAATTTTTATAAGAATAATATAAATATATATATGAATCAAATACATATTATCCATAAAAAATATGGCTTATATAACCAAGCATATAATAGAAAACGAATCTGTTAACAACCGAAACAGTGATACTACTGAAATATAATTAAAAATATATATATATAGATCATATGTAATATCATATTTATGTATGTGGTTCTTGTATAATTTAATAACAATGATTTAAATATTATATATAAGTATAACTTAGTCTCAATTTAGGAAAATTATATGGTAAGGGTTAATTCAACAATCTCTTAATTATTTGAGGATGTTTATACGTGAGAATCTACTGGGATATCTTTATCATCCCCATACATGATTCAATAAAAATGTATTTAAAACCATTTTTACTATTTCCTAGGCTATTGGTTAAATTTATTTATACCCTTCATTGAAATTTTATTATAATTATATAATGGAATCATTCAATCCTTTTTCAAACAAGGTCTTTTAAGCACTTTTCTACAAAATTAAAGAAAAAATAATTTGTCGACAATTACGGTAACTGAGACTATTTTACACCATTATAATTCCTTAGAATATTCACATACAATCTCAGAATAATAATTTTGATATAAAAGATTTATTTTTTAGTTATGTGAGTTTTAAATGATTTCAAAATAGAGAGAGATATTTCCCCCAAATAGTTTTGATTTCATCTATGTCAATATCATCAGATGGATTTTACATTTGTTTGATGTTTATTTATTATGATAAAATCATAAATATTGTATTTAAGGTGATGGGATATGTTTAAATATGGATGTGTTATTTTTAAACAATTAATTGATTATGGTTAAATTATTAATATTTCGTATGCATGTTTTAATACGAATTTTTATATAATGAATCAACCATTTCATATGAAGAATGAATTTGGCTTAGTAAGTGATGGGTGGAGCCCTCTACAGCTCCTTGATGTATTCATAAGTCTAATGATACAAAATATTGTCTTCGAAAAATTCCATGATAAAATCTTATTTGACGTCTTGGAACGAGGACTTGACTATATTTATATGATGTCCGACATTATTAATTCCATCACTATGAAATTGGAATTTGAATTAACATGTGATTATTTGACTAGTATAATATCCATGTGAATAAATAAATGGAATTATTTTATTTTTCTTTTCCATATTATGCTTATGTTTATGTTTAAAAGGATACTGTTTTAGTCTGATACAATTCTTTATATGTTTGTGTTTATTTATGAATGTTTTCTCTATATTGTTATCCTTACTGAGCACCTGGTCTCACACCTTTCCATGTATTATTTTTCAAAATATGTGAATAATTATATTAATAATGACCTATAGGGATAGTCTAAAAGATATTAATGTGTTGAAATGTGTCAAAATTTGGATTTTTTCATTTCATAATCTAATGTATAACATATTTTTGTATCTTGTATATCATAGGATACAATACTAATTGGTATTTCAGGATTTGATCCCTTGTGATCATGGAAATGTAATATTATAATAATTCGACTCTCGGTAACTCAGGTCAGGGCATTACAAATAATCAAATTAATATCATCAAATAATTCTTTAAAATAAATATTGGACCTCTGATTCTTCTACTGAAAATATTTAAATTTTCAATTCACTCCCAATATATTTGAAATTTCTTTATCATTGCTAAATAATAAATCAATATTATTGATGTTTTAAATTATTAAATCCTTGAAATTAACCATATATTTTTGAATATATAAAAAATATTCCATAATTATCATAAGAAATTTAAAAATTACATATTATCATTTTGAAACAACCTATATTATTTTTTAATCTTTATTAAAAACAGATACATCTGTATTCCAAAAGTAATTCGGTTTCTTATTTCTCCCCTATTTAATTTTTTCAACTGGAATTGATTAATCTACAAAATATGATGCAATTTATTTTATCTAATATAATAATATTATTAGTATACTAATAAACAATGTTTTATTTTTTATATAATTTCATCCCTCAATGATAATCGATATTTTGGTAAGTTCATGAAAGTATCTCCCACTTGATCCAAAACTATGTCATATTTTCTACCTCCATTTATAATAACGACATGATTTTATTAATAATATAAAATTTAAATTTTATTATAACTGTTCTCCCATTATTAAATAAAATATAAAATGTATCGGGGGTATACCAAAATTTCCTTAGGATAGAGGTAAGGAATGAATCAATGTGATCATCCAAAAATATTATGATATGTTCTAATGTGTTGTTTTGGAAATGAAATTTTCATCTTGATCTATGGTGGGTACACATTCCATATTTATCTACCCTTTGGAAACCTTCAAATATAAACAATTTAATATGACATCAATATTCTTAGTCCAAGATTTCCATATTATATTTACAGAGATAAAAACATCACATATATTATCATATTATACTTTGTTCATTTTCTCAATCATTACTCTTAAACATTCTTATTGATCATTTTAAATATCATATAACTATAATCAATTATATCAAAGAACATTTTATTTTTGGTGTTTAATTAATCTAGATTATAATATTTATAGAGTAAATTCACATAGTTTCTTATTCTAGTTGACATAGCCCCCCCCAAAAAAATTTCAATAAATTAGGATTTTATTTCATTATAATCACATTCTCAATTGGAATAATTAAAAAAGCATATTCAAGTGATCAGTATATTTTTTCATAAAAAATAGGTCAAATACTATTTTTCTTAGTGATGATAAGTTTTCTAGACATCACATGTGAATTATAAGATCTGATTGATACATTACACAAAGGGTCACTATATAAAAATATAAGGTCTAAATTCACTATGATAATATTGGTTATTATTCATTATTACAATCTATTTTTTTTAAAAAAAATTCTTATATAATCCCTACCAAGATTGATACAAACCAATATGTGTTTCCACAGTGGTTTTACTAATTATATAAAAAATTATTCAATAATTATTTCAAAAAAAAATAAAAAAATAAAAAATATTACTTCTTCATTACATTAGATTTAAACATATATTTATTTTCACCCCTAACATTAAAAACTATGAATGAGACTTCCTTAGAAAATAAAATTCATTGTACTCACACTATTTGTCACCAAATATAAATATATAATTAATATATTTAATAATAATGTGAGTTATTTCCCCGGAATCCTTTATATAAAAATTGATGCACACTTTTCCCTAATGGAAAAACATTTCCTTTAATCAACCACCCATGATATCATATAATTTAATATATCCATATTTCAACCAACAGATGGATTACTATTTCATTCTAACCCTTGTTCACTAACGTGGCAGTAAAACAGTCACTATTTTAGTTTATGTCGACTTTTTCATTCATATCTCCATGAAATTAATATATATTTCACATAAAAAGTAATTTTTAACTGAAAAAACCACAATAATATAGAACATTCTAAAATATTGATTTATTAATATAGGGGGAAAAGAGTCATTAATATATACTCTATTATCATATTAATAAATTTTTTATGTAATTATGTACTCATTCTTGAAGACTTAACTATTATTATTTTTCATATTTATAAAATATAACTTACTCCTAACCATATTTTTTATTTTATTCTAGACATAAAATCACATTTTAAATCATTCATTCCCTTATTATGGTCTACATTAATTTATTAAACACATTCATTGATATTTAAATTATAATCTACTGAATAATGATTAATTTCACATATTATTGTTTTCCATTTGCCAAAATTATCTCTTATTATTATTTTACATAGTAAATTGTAGCTTCCAAATATAATTTATATAATAAAATTTATCTTTAGCTTATAATATTTCATTTTATTATTCATTAAATATATATTTTCAACAATCCATTTATAATGATAAATTTTAAATAGAACACTCTCATTCCCAACACATTTATCATTAGTTTTCTGATAAATTTTCCCCAGTCCTTCATTAGATACTTCATAATATGATTATTTTAAAAAATCAATGAATATTTTCTCATTAGTGATATTTAAATAATAAAATTTAGGAATCTTATACTGACATTAAATACAACATTTTTAACCTTTCTTATTTTATTATTATCCCAAAAACATTCCTTCCTTCAAAATCTCACCAAAAATTCGAAAATTTTTGTTTGTACATTTCATCAAATAGTGACTCTTGAATACAATGAAGTATATAATTTTTTTCCTATAATACATAATTTTATAAGAATTCATGTGTCAAATAGGTCATAAAAGAAACATGTTATGAATATACATATCATTTTATATAGATTTTATCCCAAAAATTCAATAACCTACTTAACTGAGAAAGCAATGTTCATCCAATTTAATCAAAAAATCACTAATTTAGTAAAACCATATATGTTTTCTATAAGGATTAATACATTCATTCTTAATACCATGTATAAAATGATATGAATAAAAATAACTACCAATGATATTTAATTTATCATCATTTAATAATATCATGATATGAACCCCTAGATTATTCATAACATATTAATATAAATAATAAACATCTCAAATAATTGGGGAATTTTTATTATAAATATCACATTATCTATTATTTTAAATTAATAATATAAATTGATTATTTATAGGGAACCTCTACTAGAAAATTTCATCATTAGTATATAGATATCGAAGTAGCGTAATTAAAGTGTTTTGTTTTTTGTTGTAGTATCTTTTATAGATTCACTAGTGTATCAACCCTTTTTACAAGTGACCTAAAAAATGTCACATTCTGAAAAAAATGGAAGAAATAAAAAAAAATGTTATAAATTTTGATTATTTTTTTATACAATGACATCTAAGATAAATGTTTGAAATATTGTTTTATTCATCTAAAATATGTTTCCATTAATTGATTGGATCACTAATCTAAAAATATTCCATCTCTTTCATTATATCATGTAATTTATTCATTAATATTTTATTCTCTTCATGAGGAATGTGTAACAATATAAAAAAACATAATTTCCCCCACCATAGATCTAACTATAACATGAAATGTTATGTTTGGGTCAATAAAAAACAATATATGATCCGATTTTATCTTCTAAGTTAATAATTAATCAAAAAAACTCCTTTTATCTGTAAATATATTTTATTTCAAAAATGAAATACCCAACATTATGTAATAAAATATTATTTATAATCTTGAATTTTATACTCAAAATTTTAAAACATCCAGTGTAAAATATCCACAAATTCTAACAATTATTAGCTTTGAGGGACACATTAGTGAATACTAGAGAATAATTGTATACTTCTCATATAAGATATATTTTATTTATTATTCATTTTATAATTAATTATAATAATGGTAATATATTCCTTATAATCGATACATTTATGGTATATCGTTCTCCAAATAACCTCTAGGCAAAAATATATATTTTAGATATGTAATTATAAAAAATTATGTCCAATGATTTATCACTTTCATACATTATGGAATTATTGAATGGATAGATTTACCTCAAAAAATTAATTCTATTATTATATATATTTTATATTTTATACCATTAAATATTTTATTTAAAACTAAATAGTTAAAATTATTTATAATATCAATTATACTCATAAAAAATGGTTCTTTTAATGATTTATGTGAATTTAAAAATAATTATTGAATAAATATCCATCCATTGTATTCATTTACCTTAGGGAACCATTCCACTCTATATTCCTCTCCACTTACAATATAATGGAAGTAACATTATCACATTTTCTCAAAACGAATAATTTTCAAATTATCACTTGCAAATTACAATTTAACACGAAACTAATATTTAATTCATGTTTGAAATTTATGTAGTTTCCTCTTATGCTTGTAAACATCATATATAAATAATGTGGAATAACATGGTATTTATTTCTAATACATTGTCATTAAAATTTCTCATTTTTTAGGTTATTATTGGTGTTAAAGAACCATGACTATGTCTTTTTCTACTCTTCTTACTTCCCTCCAACATTCATAACGAATTCATTCATAATTTCTTAATTCTCTAAATTATTCACTTTAATAAAATAAATTTTCTTAATATAATCATTTTCATTATTTTGGAATACATACATTAATTTAATCAAATTATATATTCTTTCTTCAATTATTTTTTCACCATCTCATATTGTTTGTTTCTCGAAAGAATCAATTATTGCTCAGTTTTTACATTTTGTTCCATTCAGGTTTCAGTTTATTATTCCTCACTATAGAAGCATTACACCAATTTTTTAACATTATACATGAAATTGCTATATTTTCTAAAGCAGTCTTCATTAGATTTATGACATGATGAATAGTATCCATCCAATTTTTTTCTAAATAGTATTCCACTTTTTCTTCTTTTAATAATTCCTTTTTACCAAAAGAACTATGAACACATATATAACTATTTACCAATTTTTTCATGATAAATATGTTTCAATGTTTCTAATTTTTCCACATTTAAAGCACCATATACAATTTTATCCTTTTTCTTAAATCAATCTATTTTTCATCTATCAAGTAATTAGATATCTCATATTATGAAAAATTTATTTATTTTCTTGATCACGTTATAATTTAATTAAAATAATAATAAATTCTTCTTTTATTTTAATTTTTTATCTGGATTTTAATTTCATTTCTATCATATCATTTTTCTTAAACAAATTATATTTCATCATATAATAATTGAGGATTGTGCTATAAAATTTATTAATCGAAAAGTATTAATTTTTATATAAATGAAATATCATCATATAACACAAGTTATGAAATTTTTTAAAAATGTAACTATAAATGGTAGAGTCATCCAAAATGTCATTGAACCCTATATTGTGACATAAAATATCAATTATAATGGTGAAGTTGTCTCTAATTATTTATAGTTCCTCCATTGTGATATCTTTAAAATGATATACTATGAAATTTAGTTTTGATATATTAATTGGGAAGTTTATTTTATAAACACTCAGTGAATTATCCCATATCTCATTACCTATTTCTCTGTCCCATAACAACTATATGATAATTTTTAAGAATGGATGAAATTTTATAAATTATTTTCTTAATATTAACATTAATATGTTTCTTCTATATAAATATCATAATATAATATAACAATAATAGTGTAAATTTTAAAGTAATAACATTACATAAATATTAACCTAGTTATAATGTTAAATTCATGATTTCAATATGATGTTCAATGGGATGATGATGTTGTATTAAATGAAATGATTTTGTGTCTGCTAATTTTTTTTATTATTTTGATTAGTTTACAAATGTTCTCTATACTTTATGAGTTTTATTGAAATGTGAAGATTTATTAATGTGGAAAGATAATTATTATTATAATTAATAAGAATTTTTTTTTCAAAAAACATATAATATATTCATGTGTATAAAACAATATATAATTATTTCTATTGTAGAGAAATAATTATTATGAATATAATTTGATAATGATTCATTTGTGAATCTAAATGATTATAAAATGATAAATGGGATGTACTGTTTCGAGAAAAGTAGAGCTTTATGAATTTATGCATTAATAATAAATAAATTATAATAATAATAAATTAATTAGTGAAAATTAGTTAAATGTTATAGGACTATTAAAAATTATATTATTGTTCATTGAAATAATTTCTACAATTTAAAATGTTATTAAATATTATTTTTATTTCATAGAAATTTAATATTTGTTGAACATGATTTATGAATATATATTTTTATTGCATATTTTTTCCAATAGAAATTTATTTTGATAAATATATTTTTTTACAACCATGTCTATCTACTCTAGAATGATCAAGAACAAACATTATATAACGTAGGATAAACCCCAAAATTAACTAAGATATTGTTTATTTTTATATATAAAAAGTTTGAGTGTAGAAACTTTATTATTATGGATAGCGTGAGGTGACTCACAGATATAGTTGTAAAGAGTGGGTAAAAATTATAGTTGGGGTGAGGAATGGTGTAATTAATATGGAAAATCAAATTCCATTAGTATGACATTTTATAATAAAAAAGTAACATGATAAAAAATGATTTTATTAAGGTGGGAACTATTTTTGTGATACACTATCTATAGATTTATGTAACCAAAAAATATTGATTTGAAATGGTGTAATCTAAAGTAATATACTCAAATTCAATAACACAATTTTAATGTTGTTGTTTTCCATAATTACACATGGTTCTATGAAATAAAAATCTAAACTGATATATTATGTATGAAGTGAATGTTATAGTAGAATAATATGTTTTGAATTTTTAGAAATAGTGGAACTATGTATGATAATATCCATATTGATAAATAAAGCCAAATTTTTTTTGAATTCAGTAAATTTATAGAGAACTAGTTGAATTTATAGAATACTACCAAGTATAGAGTTATTTAACGGCAGTTCACGAAATAGTATGATGATGATTCACTATTCATCTCATGTAAAAAATATTTCAATGATACTATTTTCCAAAATAATTTAGGTGTTACCTTTAAAATATTTTAGAATTATTGACATGATGAATATTGGTTTTATGTTTTTCAATAAATCATTTGAACAATCATAAAAATTATTATAGGTGGTCAAATTAAACCTGGATATTCTTATGATCTCTTGAAATTTTGTTTTTTATAATCATGATTTATTTAATGATTATCTTCTTATATTTGAGGAATTGTGAGTTGAAAAATTTATCTATATTTAATATAAATATGGTATTATAATTTCCCTTTTTTGATCAAGTAAGATTAATAACAATTTCAAAATGATTATCTATTTTCGCAAAAGTTGGAGAACCCCTTGTAGTGATATATTACCTAATATGATGGATTTATTTCATAATATGTCTTTTATAATGGTTTTGATAATTTATCTCACTATATAAAAAATATCAAGAAGTTTATGTGGTGTATTTTATATTTGTGACGAATATTCGATGATGTGTGAGGTACATTAGGACTATGAAATTAATTGTTACTTGACAATGATTTATGCATGGAATATTTTCATTTTGACCCAGAAAAAATATATTTCGTATCTGTAAATTTGTAGTAGTTTTGTGATTTATACCAAGACCAGGAATGAACTATTATCATAAGGATATTAAAATAAACTAAATAGGGTTATATATAGTGGAATTTAGATGAGATTTAGAATGATAATAATTAAGGATTTGAAAATATACCTACATGATGATAGAATAATAAAGATTAATAAAATCAACATGCACAATTTTTAAAAAAATATTAATATGTATTTTATAAGCAACAATATAACATGAATATGTTTTCAAAATTTAATGTTGATAATTTTTAATATAATGTTAAGTAAAATAAAGAATTTATTTTTGTTAGAGTTTTCGATATAGTGGATGCCCATGACATTTGTAAAGGAATCAGGTCTGATCTAACCGATATATTGGCATTTTATGTCGACTAAATTTTTTCATTAAGAGGTTTTTGGAAGATTCATAATTCCAATTGTGATGTATGAATATTAGGTTTTATATAATATTGCACCACACATTAATAATAAATGATATGATGGTATGTAATAGATCATGGTGTGATGTTGTTTCTAGTTTTTTAGTGCATTATATAGTCTATGATAATTTCTACATATTTAAAGAATTCATATATTGATTTTATAATACTTTGTTAGGGTGAAATACAAATCACAACATGGGATTAGTCTTCCTTAATATTGTTAAACCATATAAAACCCTATTATTTATACTATACTCATTTATCAATACAATAGTTTTTATGAATAGGGTTGATGATGATTAAAGGATCCATACATCTTTATTGAGATAATGTTTTTTTGTAAAGAATGGATAACTAATAAACACTGTGCAATTAAATTATATTGGGGAACACAAATTCACCACTTAAATTATCACATGATCCATAAGTCACATCACATACATTAAATCATTTGGATATAAGATATGAGACCATCATATTATTATACCCATTAATGATCATTTTAGTAAATATTGTAATTACAACAATGTTTATAGAATTTATATCCTCATTTTATGACCTTCAGTTCATATATTATCATAGGAAACATCATTATAACTAATACCACATTACAAATATTGGTCAAATGAAACAATACATGGACAAGGGAGGTGTGAATAAATTTTACCATTAAAAAATGTATTCTTATGAAAAGAGATTTATAGTTTTTAATGTTCATGATCCACTATCATTTCTCATATCTTCACCCATAAAAAAGTAAATAAAAAATAATTCCACATAAATTTTTTAAATTGTTTAGATTTAATTAGATGACAATGTCCTTATTTATTTCAATTTTATATAGAACAAAAAATTATATAATTAATTTATTTGAGGTTTATTAATGTTCTGTAAGACCATAAATAATATTTTGTAAGATATAATTAACTTCCCATTAATGATTCAATATTATTTCCTAATGTAATTTTCTCATATTTTTAATAAAAAGAACAATCATGATGAATTTTTCACTTTTTATTGGATTTGAAATTGATCATTAGTAATCAGTTAGATGGCTCAGTATTAGAAAATGTTATCAACTGCATCATTAAGATAGGTCTGAGGCATCTAGAATAATGTTTCTAAGCATCATGTATTTTAGAATTTACCTCTAAATCAATAATACTATTTAATCTTTTCTGTTAGTGTGGACCCACACTATGATCATTTTTATGCTCAAATAATATCCAATAGATTAACTACTATGAGATCAAAATCTAGGAAATGGTTGGTATAAACAGGTGAATTACTAATAAATCACTTATTCATACTATAGCATAAATATAAACAATTCCAAAATAATATATAATTTAAAAATATTAATTATATATATTCTTTATTATGACTTTTTATTCTTTTATATTCATATAATTATTTGAAAAATATTTCAAAAATTTTTTATAAAAATTATGCCTAGATTTTGGTTTAGGTGATCTTCTCATTATTATATTCATTAAATATATTAGTACATTGCAGATCAATACTTCTTAGTCGAACATGATAATAAATCTAAAATATTATCATTTGATTCATCAAGAAGTATTTATCTATGATCATTCTAATTCTACTTTTATAATTGTAATCCTGAATAACACCATAACTAAAAACCAATGATATTTTAGGTTCTTAAGCCCATCAAAGCATTTTAAAATTAGAATTTCAAAAAAAAAACTGTAAATATATTACTCATTTGAACAATTTCAATAATTCATTTGAAATATAAGTCAATTATTACACACCATAGTGACCTCATTCCATTTCCAACATTTCAAAAATTATGGAGTGTAACAATTTTTATAAATAGTGAATCGAAATTTACAATAATGTTTTTGAAATCAATATAATTTATTTAAAATCCTCTAAAATCCATTTGAATATTATATGAGTCTTATGATTACTCAAATAGAAATAAAAAATAAAAAAAGATTTATTTTTTTGAATTTATTCATATGAAATGGATAAAATTACTATTATTCTCTCACGTATTTATAAATAGTTCTCTCGATGAAGTTACATATAAAAATTTATAGTCCCCTACAATTTTACTATAATTTATGAAATTCCCCTTGAATTTCTAAATTCAATTTTAGAATTCATAATATATAAGATAGGGGAAAATCTATGAATCACCTGTTAATTTCATAGAACTCAAAAAATATTCTAAAATTATTTTGAAAAAGGTAATGAACAATCACATTCAATCATGAACACCATCAAATGTTTTTTAATTATAATCTATAAAATACATCTTTCATCAACAAATCTATTAATTTCTTCAACACATGATGATAAAACCCTTGATATCCAAATAAATGAAACACATAAAAATGATGCATAAGTTGTAATATTTACTTTTTTAGAAATTATAATCACTTGAAAATTAATCATAGTGTTTTAGAACCAAAAAATGAAAAATTAAAATGAAAAAACCACCTAAGGGGGTAATCCTTTTTAAAAATGTGAATTTAAATATTGATCATTGATTCAATATAGAATTTCATTCCCACGCAATTAGCCATAAATTGTTTCATTGAATTTGAATTAAAATTTTAATGCATACCCCACTAAATTAATAAAAACAAAGATCAGATATTATATGACCTTGATATATATGATGTAATGTAATTTACTCTAAATCACCACTATAATAATGTTCATTAACTAATGATTTTTATGAAACACATCACTCAACAACTAATATAAGTTGAAAAATACCACATCATAACGTACAATCATGACATATTATAGAATGTGTCAAAAATTATATTTACTTATTTACCATTCATCATTAAAATCATTAAATAATAATTATGTAGGACAAAAAACCTATATATATAGGTTATTCATATCATCCCTTATGAAAGAATTATTTTCATCCATCAAATGCTATTTTATTGTGAAATCATGAATACTAGTACAATTGTATCATAAACACAACATCCTTTTTAATAAAAATAATAATTCAAAAAAATATAAAAATTCATGGATCTTTTTACATGAATAGTATTCACCCTATCATAGATAAAGTATCAATAAATGAATTTTTTTCATTGAATCATTAATATTAGTTATCTTTGACATAATACCATCCTTCATAGTTAGGAAAATAATTTGTATTCTAGCTAGTGTTGTAGGATCGAAATAATTATGTATATCCTCAATTTACAAAAGGGGGGTGAATTATATACTTTAAAAATTCCTTTGGAACCTTTAAAGTTAGTTACAATTAACTATGTTTTCCTTAAGCAAAGGAAATGGCTATGTTTAATAAAGTTAAACTTATGAAAATTCACAACACCTCTAATACCAAATGAAAAACTTGGAATGAGGAATCTAGTTATAAACATCAAGTCCTATGTACTTTCTTAAAACTGGAAAGAGATTCCGAAAGTAGGTTCCTGAAGTATGGTTTCGGAAATTTAAACTTAACAAAAGATTACAATATGTGATTCTACATTAAAGAGTATAAAATCTATATTAAACAATGTACAATTAAGGAAGTAAAAGAAAATTATACTTTCATTATAAAACAAAATGCAGCGGAAAGAAACAAGTAGTAAAACTACAACTAACATGATATAAGTCTTTTAACCCAAAGAGAAGGGTATCCAACAACCTTGGATAAAGGTCCCTTGATTTATACTTTCAAGCAACTCTGTCTTACCCACACCAGGGTAAGCCCTCGATATGAAGATCAGAGTCTCTGTCTAGCTATCCCAGCAAGCCCTCAACTTCAAGGTAGTTGGCAACCTCTGTCTTCCACAGCAAGGAATCCCTCGAACATTAAGGTAGTCGGCACATATGTCTTCCTATCCCCGGAAGTCCTCGAATTTAACCACCAACATCGGAGTCGCACGGAGCTTTGAGAGTTAGTAAGATCCTCTCTCTCTAGAAATCACTACAACAACATTATGCACAATGCCGAAGAAGTTATTCATCGGTCAGCATTGAGATCATTCAAATGAGCTCATATTTATAGGTTCGGTCGGCCTCCTTTCCAACGGCAATATTTTCCTTAAAAATCGGAGGGACCTGTACACATGTAACATAGCCAACGGTTTGTTTGTAACAGAATATACGACATCATTTTGTAACAAAACAAGAGTAACAGAATCTACGACATCATTTAAAGTCTAACTCAAAAGTTCAGAATGAATGTTCGGAGTGTTAAAAAAATAATTTTTCAGAGTCTAAATAAATTTAGAGTGTATAAAACAAAGATGATCAGATTCTTCGTAATAGGAGAATTCGGAATGAGAATTTAGAATGAGAATTCAGAATGAGAATTCATCAATAGAATTCATAATGAGAATTCATCATCAGAATTTGTAATGAGAATTCATCATGAGAATTCGTAATGAGAATTCATCATCCGAATTCGTAATGAGAATTCATATCAAGAATTCAGAGTAGAACTTTATCAGAGTTCGTATCCGGAATTCGGAATGAAACTTCAATACAGATCTCATCTGGAATTCGGTACAAAAAATTTTGTTTTCATATCAAAGTTTCAAATGATTCGAAGAGCATAGAAATGAAACTGAAACTTATACTTAAGAAATATATGAATGAAAATATGATAAGGATGTATTTTCATACAAAACCAATCTTCCTTATAAAAGTGATTTTCCTTATAAGATAAATTTTCATTATAAAAGCGATTTACCTTACAAAAGAAATTTTCCGTAAAAAAGCAATTTTCCTTATAAAAGTTATTTTCCTTATAAAAGCAATTTTCCTTATAAAAGCAATTTTCATTATAAAAGCGATTTTCCTTATAAAAGAAATTTTCATTATAAAAGCAATTTTCCTTAAAGAATGGTGTTTGTTAATTTCAAAACAAGATGGAATGGAAAAGTCATAAGGAAAACCTTATTGACTCAACAATCTCCCCATTTTTGGAAAGCACAAACATCCCTACGAAAAAGAAATTATAAGAAGAATGAAAAAATTAAGGATTATCTCCCTTTACTTATGGATGTTGATGAATACAACTAACTCCCCCTTAGGCTTTGAAACACTAAGGATTGTATTCTAGATTTCTGGAGTGATATTACATTATGAATAAGAAAGTCATCTTCGATGAAAAACTCCCCCTTAGATAAACTCTACTAGAGTTTGTTTTCTTTCTCACCCTTTGTTAAGATTGTTTTTCCCTTTTATTAGGGTTCTTTTCCTTCTCCCCCTTTGTAATTTTCAAAAAGAATTCGAGGGAATGGAAACAATAACAAAGTACCTGAAAAATTAGTAGTAACAACAAAAGAAACGAGCAAATATAATTTTCATTATGTTTGAAAACTCAACAACAAAGAAGTTTAGATACAACAAAAGATCAGATCTGTCTATTTTGGATCTTTTTCCTTATCCATGAGACCCTTAAGAATAGTCATAATTTTATTCAAGTCTTTATGATCTTCCCTGGCTTGCTTCTCTAATACAACAATTCTTGCATTTTGAGCTTCAATGTTTTCTTCCTGGGCTTGAAGCTTTTCTTCATGATCCTGAAGCTTTTCTTCCTGAGCCTTCATGATTTGTTCTTGCATTAACAAATTTTCTTGAAACTTATTCCGATGATACCTTTCATACTTCCATTTTTGAGAAACATAATTCATATTTCCATTCAGATCTCTGACTTCTTGAATCCGGAAATTCATTTCATCTGTCAACTTTTCTTCAAAGGATGAGGTAAGTTGATTTATCATCATGTCTTCTGTCTCAAAGGCATCCTTCACATTATCATAGAATTCATCAAGGAGCCTCATCTCTTCTACAGTGTTTTTCGACCATCTAGTCATCCTCTTGCAAGATCTTTTGTGGGCTTCATAGCCGATAAATAAAGTTTTGAACTGAGCCTCTATCTCAACACATTTGTCCATGACCATAGATACAGAGTCTATTTTCTGATTCAAAGCATGTTGGATCATCTGGAATCTTGAATCAATACTTGAGAAAGTCGGAATAAAACCTACCAACTTATTTAATGACTGAACAACAAAGTCATGCCCCAACGAAGATGACTACGAATCCGAGACTTTTCTTGGAGAATTTCCTTCTTCAATTTGCTCATTCTTCTTCTTAGTAGAATCACCAACTTCCCTTCTCTTTACAACAATACAGCTGGGGGTATCAACAAAAAGTTGCTTTTCCCTTCTCCTATTTCGGAATAGTTTGAAGTTATGGAGTCTTCTATTCACTATCAGAAACTTGAACAACCTTGTCTTCATCATCATTATCTTTTTGAGTACCATCCTCTACATTCTCTATTTGAGCAACATCATATAGAATTTGTTCTTCCTCTGCATGAAAGGATACTTCTTGTTCTCCTTCCTGGTCATCCTTCCCTAGAGTGACTAACTTCGATGATCGAGCTTCTAAAGTTCGGAGCGACAAAAGTTCTGAAGGTGTCCCCTTATAATCATCTACTTGCTTCAAAACTTCTCCGGTGGCACCACTGCCTTCAGAAACTGGGTATTGCTCTTCCACTTTCTCAATCTGCTCTACTTCCACAAAATTCTTAGCAATTGCCTCTTCCGAAGTGACAAAGTATCTTCCTGGAGTCTCAGGAAGAGATTCCAAAGAAAAAGATCTCGGAACGAGATTATTTGCTGAAACCACCATATTCAACTTTAACAAAGTCTGAGTTACCTCAGCTTCAGACATCTTCTTCTTAAGCTTCTATTCTTTCACTTGTTTTTCTCGCTCATCCACGGTTATTTCTTTCAAGGACCTAGCCTCCGCAGGATCCATGCCAAACTGAGGCTCCCCTTGCACTCTCTTCTCTTTGATTTCCCTCCATTTAGCTACTACCTCATCTGGATAGGCTTTCTTCTTCTTCAGTTTTGGAGGTGCGGAATGAACATCCTTAGATTTGGGATTCTCTACTTCAACTTCAACTTCTATCAACTTTATCTTACTCACTGGCTTAGAGGATTCAGGTTCAGCATCTTTCGGAACCGTTTCTTCTTGAACATGTAAGTCAACAAACTGACCAGACTTATTGTCGAAGGCTACATCCATTCTTTTGACAATACCATCACTCACCAACATAATCTTGCAAACTCTTGGCTTAGACTTGAAATCCTCCTTGAAGGACTCAAGGCACCGAACAATCAACTGTGAGAGGATTGCTGGATACATTATCAATTGAGCTCTCAGATTCCATTTCTTAACACTCTCAAGAGTAATAAGAATGTGTTTCATCAAGTTAAACTTCCTCAGAATATTCAGAAAATCTAGAATATAAATCTCACTCTTCTTCAGACTATCTTTATCACCGTTTCTCGGTACGATAAGCCCTTGTACCCATAATTTTAGAATCTGGAAATTTGTAGACAGAGAAGCAATCTTCGAAGCCTTATCATCTTCCAGTCCGAGAGTCTCTAACGCCTTTTCCTTATCGAAGCTTCCCTTTGAATCCGGCAAAACATGAGAAATGAACTAAACTTCTGCTTCATTGTTTAGCCCTACCAAGCTGGATGCCTTGGAATAAAAATGTTTATAAGTCTTTCCATAAGACATAAATGATAATTTCCCCCTATCATCGTCCTTGTAGAGGGAAACTGTCTCATAGAATTCTATATGAAAATCCGAATAAACTTCATCATGATTTCCGGGCTTGGATACAGCAACATCTTCCCATCCGTTAAGCTTTATGTTCTTCGATATATGAGAATCATAGTTGTTGAAGAAATTAGGATGAACCAACCTTTCAATATACACTAACCACTTGGAAATCAGCTTAGAGGAAGACATTTCTTGAGAAGCTACTTCACCAGACATTAGGATCTGAAGACCCCTGAGAAGTTCGGAATGGAGAAAACTGAAGTTTGGAATGGCTTTAAAATGGAGTGGCAGAGCTTCGAGATGCTGGAGCTTGAAAACTGATGTGGGACATCCATTTGGGGTCCCCTTTATATAGGAAACGAGAAGACGGTTCAACTTCCTTAGTTGATCGAATGGTTGTATCAAGATGAGATCATATATGACGGTTGAAAAACAATTCTCAAGAAAACTTGAAACCGATCTTTTGATGTTTTTTTATTAAAACAATGATTTAAGAAAGCTTAAAAACTGAAAAAAATATAAGAAAATACCAGTAAGTAATGTATGATTATGAAAACTTGAGTAATAAAAGCATACATTTTGGATTGGATTAGGAGGATTATTCTTAATGGGTAATATTGAAAAAAAAATCACTACGAAAATTATTTATTACAAAAAGACATTGTTCGCAAAACTCACTGTGAAAAACAAACTCAGTACGGAAAACTCAGTACAAAAAATTTATTACAATGAAAATTGAAAAACAAAAAGCTCGTTATGAAAGCCTCGGTACGAAAATCTCGTTATGGAAATACCAGTATGAAATTTTCCATTCTGGAATATTTCAATAAAAAAATTTCCATTCCAGATTTTTTCTATACGAAAATATCCATTCTGGAAAATTTTAGTTTCGGAAATTCCCATTCCGGAATTGTAGTTCTGAAAAGTTTGAAAACAAATTTTGAAAAAATTATGTTACTTTAACAATAAAATGTACTCCCCCTATGAAAAGGAGTTTATTACTGTAAGTAGACTTTTCTAACAGAAGGTTAATGAATAATGATTACCTTATAGTTATCATTCCTAGATTTTGTTTAATGTATTCAAATCTATCAGAAGGAAAAGATTTTGTGAAAATATCACCATGTTGTTCTTGAATTCCGATAAACTGAAGATTAATATCCCCTTTTAGTGTGTGATCCCTAAGAAAGTGATGTCAAATATCTATGTGTTTTTCACGAGAGTGATGTTCAGGGTTTTTACTTTAGGAAATGGAACTTGTCTTATCACACAAAATTTGAGTTTTAGTATAACTCAAGCCACAGTCTGTGAGTGTGTGTTGCTTCCACAACACTTGATCACAACAACTTCCAGCTGCTACATATTCGGCTTCATCAGTGGAGAGTGCTACAGAATATTGCTTCTTTCAGGACCAAAAACTAATGAATCTCCTATGAAATGACATGTTCCAGATTTACTTTTTCTATCCATTCTACATCCACCAAAGCTAGAATCATAAAATCTTTTTAGAAAAAAAATCATTTACAGAAGTATAAAATAATCCTAGGTCCATGGTTCCCTTAAGGTAGCGAAAAATTCTTTTTACTGCCTTTAGGTGAGATTCCATAGGATTTGATTGATATCTTGCACATAAGCGTACTAAGAACATTAAGTCTGGTCAACTAGATATTATGTAAAGTAAACTTCCTATCATACCTCTAGAAGATGTATGATCTACTGGTTTCCCAGCTTCATCAATATCTAAAGAGTTTGAGGTACCAATAGGAGTACTTATACTATTAGTGTTGTCATAACCATACTTTTTCAGAATATTTTTAATATACTTATGTTGAGATATGTAGGTTCCTTCTGGTTTATGAGAAATTTGAAAACCAAGGAACAAAGTTAACTCACCCATCGTACTCATTTCAAACACAGATTTCAGTATTCTTGCAAAAGAGTTGGTTAAAGATTGCTGAGTTGATCAAAAAATGATGTCATCAACATAAATTTGAACAATCAAAACATTTTTCTTATCTTTCTTTATAAAAAGGGTTGGATCCGCATTTCCCTTAACATGGTTATTTTGAAGCAAAAATCCAGTGAGTCTATCATACCATGATCATGGGGCTTTTTTAAGACCATACAAAGCTTTGGTATGTATAAAAACATAACCTGCATGTTTTGTATCTTCAAAGCCGTGAGGTTGTTCGAAAAAAAACTTCTTCTTGGACATAACCTTTAAGAAAAGCACATTTCACATCAGTCTGAAAAAGATTAAAATTTAATAATGCTGCAAAGGCAAGTAGAATACAAATAGATTCAAGTCTAGCTGTTGGAGCATAGGTTTCTTCATAGTCTATTCCCTCTTGCTGATTATAGCCTTTATCAAGAAGTCTAGATTTATTTCATACTATAACTCCATTTTCATCACATTTTTTTTCTGAAGACCCACTTTACTCTAATAACATAAGTTTCCTTAGGTCTTTCAACCAAGGTCCAGACATTATTCCTTTCGAATTAATTTAGTTCATCTTGCATGACTTTGATCCAATCATCATCACCTAAAGCTTCATCAGTGCTTTTAGGTTCTAATTGGGAAAGGAATTCTAGATTTTCTACTTCATTTCATAAGGAACTTCTAGTCCTTACAGGTTTATTTACATCACCAATGATACTATCAATGGGATGATTCTCAAGAAACACCTGATTTGGGTTTTGAAAAGCCTCTTCATAAACATAGGATAGAAAGTCTTCTGGGTTAAATGTTTCAGAAGTATCTTCTTGAACATTTACCTTAACAGAAGGTTCTTCTATGAAAGTTTGACAATCAGTTTCTTAAAACACATCTGAGGATGTAAGCTAGGATTGTTTAAAAACAAAAGGATCAGACTCATCACATTTTACATGCACTATTTCTTCAATAGTACAAGTATTTTTATTAAAAACTTTATAAGCCTTAGAAGTTGTGGAATAACCTATGAAAATTCGATCATCGGATTTTGGTGCGAATTTATGTAAGTTATCTTTAGTATTCAAAATTAATACTTTGAAATCAAAAACCTTGAAGTAGGATAGTCTTGGTTTTCTACCATTCCATAACTCATAAGGAGTTTTTTTTAAGAAAATGTCTAATCAAAACTCGATTTATAGTATAGCAAGAAGTACTTACATCTTCAGCCCAGAAATGTCTAGCTATAGAATATTCACTCAACATGGTTCTAGTTATCTCTTGAAGAATTCTATTTCTTCTCTCAAATAAACCATTCTGCTGAGGAGTTCTAGGTGCAGAAAAATTGTGAGTAATACCTTTTTTACTACAAAAAGATTCAAAATCATAATTTTGAAATTCTCTTCCATGATCACTACTAATAGTTTCCAATGGAAGGTTTTTCGCATTTTCAACTTCAGCTCTAAATTTTTGAAATAAGAAAAATCTTTAGATTTCATTGCTAGAAAATAAACCCATGTAAATCAAGTGTAATCATCAACTAAAATAAACACATAGTATTTTACTCCAATACTTCCAGTTTGTGGTGGACCAAAAAGATCCATGTGCACTAACTGCAATGAATCAGTTGTTGAGACTTCACCGATCGACGTAAAACTAGATTTATGTTGCTTTCCATATTGACAAGGATAACAAACTTTAGAAGAATCAAATCTATGCTCCATTAGATCCTTAAATAGATACTTCTTAGTGAGTTTACATAGGTTTCTAAGGTTACAGTGACCTAGTCTTCTATTCCATAACCATGAATGATCTTCCATTGCACTTAGGCAAGGTAAATCTTGGCTCCTGAGGTATTCTAAATTTATGGTGTAAACATTCGCATGCATATTGGCTGAGAGAATAGATTCTTCCTCGGAATTGTGAACTAAGCACATATCATTCTTAAAATTCACAAGGCAACCTTCATCACATAACTGACTTATGCTAATGAGGTTGTGCTTAAGACCCTTAACAAAAATAAAATTTGAAATCAATGTTTTACCTAAAAGTACAATATTACCAATACCAACAATCTCTCCCTTAGCATTGTCTCCGAAATTTACCTTTCCTCCATTCGTTTTGATAATCTTTTCAAAATAGCTTTTGTTACCAGTCATGTGCCGGGAACATCCACTATCCATGTACCATGTATTTTTGCTAGTACTCTATTTATTTTCTTGAAATCAAGAAGAGAATTAGATTTTCGGATTTAAAACTTGTTTGGATCCGAGATTTCTAGATAACAAAATATTAGGTACCCACATATTCTTAGAAAAGTAAGCTTTGTGAAATCCTAGAGATTTGGTTTTGTTTAAGGAACAATTCCTTGCCCAGTGACCACTACATTGACACTTAGTACATAATTGGGCACTTTGAGAAACAAAATAATTGTTACTAAAAATAGGTTTTGCATGGGTATAACCAAATCTGTATTTATTTCATAAAGGTCGTATTTGAGAATACATTTTATCAAAATTTTCTTTACCATGGTTAAAGTTTGATAAACATTTCTTTAAGGAAAAAATTTCGGACTTGAGTTTTATAACCAAGTTTTTATCCTCAAAATCATTAGTTTTAGAGCTAGATCTAGGCTCGAAAACATTTTTCTTCGAAATTACTTTTTCTAACTCTTTAGAAAGTTTGTTCTTCTCAGAACTTACTTCCTAAATATTTTTTGAAATACTATCAAAATCAGCATTTTTCTTATCAAGATCTTTAGAATGAAATGATATCTCTTTTGCGAGAATATTATTCCTATAGTTTTCCTTATCAAGTTTTTTATTGTGTATGGAATTCTCAATTTCCAGAAGTTCAGCAAACCTAGAAACTTCTTCATAAGTAGGTAAAGTATTTTCTTTATCAGAATAGGATTCTTCATCTGAAGAGTTATAATACTTACTAACATTAGAATTTAAAGAAACATTGGTCAATGATTCAAAATTTCATACCTTATCCATAAAACAATGATTTTCAGTAGGTAATCTGGCTATAAGACCAAGATTCTTCTGTCCCGAGTATTCTTAATTAGAAGATTCTTCTAAAGTGTCACCACCACTAGCACTCCAGGTGTTATTTGCTTTCAAAACATTATTAGAATTATCTTTATAATACTTCTTTCTGTTTCTGTCATAATGCCTTTCATTCCTTCCTTTCTTTTTGAGTAAAGGGAAATCTGGTCTAATATGTCCTACTCTCTTGCATTCATAACAAGTGACTTCTCCTTCATTCTTATCTTTCCTTTCCGTCTTCTTATACTTGGATTGGAAACTTCTTTGACCAGCTATCTTGTTCATCCTTCGAACAATATTTGCTAACCCATTTTCACAGACATCACTCTCACTAGATTCAGAATAGAAAATAACATTCTTAGACTTGGATCTGGTTACTCTCTTAGGAGTCTTAGCTTTTATCTGGTTTGATGTTGTTGTAAAAGCAAAAGTACCATTTCCATTCTTTTTTTATGTTTTCATCATCTCTCTTCATTCTTGTTTCATGTTGAAGAAGAGTTCCAAATAACTCATCAAGAGAAATTTGATTCACTTTCCTGTTCTCATCTATAGCTGTTCTTCTGGATTCCCACTCATTGGGCATAATATCAATTATCTTGTCCACAAGTGCTTCATCATCTAACCCTTTTTCTCCCATGGACTGTAAGCTATTGAATAAAGTCATAAATATCTGTTTAACTTTACAGATTGGTTCACCATATGGGAAATTGAAGCCATGGTATTCAGCTCTAAGCATAGTTCTCCTAGTCTCAATTACATTAGAAGTTCTAGAGTGTGTAACCTCTAACTTCTTCCAGATACAATTAGCTTCTTCACAAGAAGAAATTTGGCTATACATATTTCTAGTCATTAAACAAAGTAAGGTATTTCGTACCTTATAATTGAGTTGATTCTCTTGCTTTTCCTGGTTAGTAAAAGTTCTAACTTCCTTATCAGGAATTTTATAATATCCAGTAAGCATAACAAAGTTGTCCACTCCAGTATTGATAACAAAAGTATTCATTTGATCTCTCCAGTACTCATAATCATTACCATCAATGATCGGTGGTCTTGTAGGATTTAGATTATCAATGGAACCAACATTAATTCCTGCCATACTTAAAAACCTTTCGCACAGAAACTTTTTAGTAGAAAAAGTTCGTAATTACAAAGTTTGTAATGAAAAATTCGGAATGAGAAAGTGAGCAAGAAAAACTTATACGTGAGAATATGTATTTTAGAGACCTCCACTGATACCAATTATAGGATCTAAATAATGATGTAGATGATCAATTTACAAGAGGGGGTGAATTGTATACTTTAAAAATTCCTTTGGAACCTTTAAAGTTAGTTACAATTAACTATGTTTTCCATAAGGAAAAGAAAGGGATAAATTTAAAAAAGTTAAACTTAAGAAAATTCACAACACCTCTAATACCAAATGAAAAGCATGGAAAGAGGAATGAAGTTATAAAATTCAAGTCCTATGTACTTTCTTAAAAATGGAAAGAGATTCCGAAAGTAGGTTCCAGAAGAATGGTTCTGGAAATTGAAACTTAACAAAATATTACAAAATGATATTATGCCTTAAAGCGTATAGAATCTAAATGAAATAGAGTACAAGTAAGGAAGTTTAAGAAAGTTATACTTTCCTTATAATACAAAATGCAGTGGAAGAAAACAAGTATTAAAACTACAAGTAACAAGATATAAGTCTTTTAACCCAAAGAGAGGGGTATCCAACAACCTTGGATAAAGGTCCATTGATTTATACTTTCAAGCAAGTCTGTCTTACCCACACCAGGATAAGCCCTCGATATGAAGATCGGAGTCTCTGTCTTGCTATCCCCGCAAGCCCTCAACTTCAAGGTAGTTGGCAACCTATGTCTTCCTCAGCAAGGAAGCCCTCGAACATTAAGGTAGTCGGCACCTCTGTCTTCCTATCCCTGGAGGTCCTCGAATGTAATCACCAACATTCGGAGTCGCACGAAGCATTGAGAGTAAATAAGAGCCTCTCTCTCTAGAAATCACTTCAACAGCATGTATGCACAATGTCGAAGAAGTTATTCATCGGTCAGCATTGATCTCTTTCATATGAGCTCCTATTTATAGGTTCGGTCGGCCTCCTTTCCAACGATCATATTTTCCTTAAAAATCGGAGGGACCTGTACATGTGTAACTTAGCCAACGGTTAGTTTAAAAAAGAATAGATGACATCATTTTGTAACAAAACAAGTGTAAAAGAATGTACAACATCGTTTAAAGTCTAACTCAAAAGTTCGGAATGAAAGTTCGGAGTGTATACAAAAATAATTTTTCAGAGTCTAAATAAATTTGGAGTGTATAAAAGAATGATAATCAGATTTTGTTTAATAAGAGAATTCGGAATGGGAATTCAGAATGTGAATTCGGAATGAGAATTTGTCAACAGAATTTTTATTGAGAATTCATCATCAGAATTCGTAATGAGAATTTGTCATCAAAATATGTAATGAGAATTCGTCATTAGAATTCGTAATGAGAATTCGTATTGAGAATTCGGAGTGGAACTTTATCAGAGTTCGTATTCGGAATTCGGAATGAAACTTCATTACAGTTCTCATCTAGAATTCGGTACTTAAGACAGAATGTTTTCATATCAAAGTTTCAAATGATTCCGAGAACATAGAAAAGAAACCGAAACTTATATTTAAGAAATATATGAATGAAAATATGATAAGGATGATTTTTCTTACAAAATAAATCTTCCTTATAAAAGTTATTTTCCTTATAAAAGAAATTTTATTTATAAAACCGATTTTCCATACAAAAGCAATTTTCCTTATAAAAGAAATTTTCCATATAAAAGTGATTTTCCTTATAAAAGATATTTTCCTTATAAAAGCAATTTTCCTTATAAAAAAAATTTTCCTTATGAATGAAATTTTCCTTATAAATGAAATTTTTCTTAAAGAAAGGTGTTTGTGATTTTCAAAATAAGAAGGAATTGAAAAATTCATAAGGAAAACCTTATTAACTCAACAAGTGTAAATCTGACATGATGAATCCCAATATAATGTCTAGAAATCAAAAAAAAAATTAAAATGGATTCTACTTAGATAAATGATTACTCGCCCATTCTCCAGAAATGGAATCATATAGAAGACACATATGACCAAATAAACTGCATAAAAAAGTATTAGAAAATATAGATACTTTTATATAATAATAAATAAAAATGTTTAATAATACATCATAAGATCACCCCAATATCTATCTAAAAATATTAATCCTCTCACTGGAAACCATTTGTAGATATTACATCTTCTTAACAATATGATTTCAATACAATCTGAACTATTATTTTATATCGCTACATGTGAAATATAACCCAATTATAGGGTAATCTGTTAACTCGTGATTAATATGACAGATTCCACACATACAACATGATTATATATCAAATCAAACTGATATCTAGTACCTCTAAAAATAATTCCACTGATTTTCTATACATTCAAAAATACCTCATAATTAGAAATTCGATATGTAACCTTGATTTATCACCACTTGTTTCAGGTACATAACTCGTTGGTTATGTTATTTATATATATATTGAAGATGCAATTTTTACCAGGTTTAGATGATTTGTGGCCTGTTTTGGAGGATTTTATAGAGGTTCATGGTATGATCATGGTTAATAATAACCATTCCTCCTATCGTGGAATCTCTGTGTAATATGGAACGATGGAAAATATCTAATAATGGATGGTTCATATTTTAGCTAAACCGTGAGGATGTCTTGGGGAACCTCTGTGTGTCTAGATAAATGGAAAAAGAATGGTTAGTACACAGTTTGTCTAAATATCTTATCCAACCTTGTATGGTTTTGTCTTAAGGTATAAGAACATAATGACTGGCCTATGGGATATAAAATTGTGTGGTTTAACCAGGTGACATAGTGTTGTAGATAAAAAATCATATCAATATAACACATATTATGTCTTGATAACCCTTTTTATTTCATAATATTTCATAATATTAATCTCCATTTTTTCCCAAGGGAAAAACACCTTCCCCTATGATATGAGAGAATGATTTAGGGATTCAATGTTAATATGGGGGTCTATATTTTCTAGTAATAGTCAAATCATAAAGTGTATTCTTATATTTCTTCTCAAACGATCTCTCAGACCTGTTGACTTTATTCTTCAATGGATATATCTAGTCAATTTTATCATCTATTTATGTCATCCTAATGAAACTATTCTTGGTCTATGGTAGGAATCGTTGTGCGTGGTTAGATATAGAGAATTTGTAACACCCCAGGTAAATAAGGAATAAGGAATTTTTATATTTATCCATATTTGTGAATAAAATATTAATATTACTTTAAAGGGGACGCTATGCTCTATGGCGTACCCATTACGCAACAATGAGTTTTTGGGAATCTTACGTTGCACTCAAATAATAAAATAATATTATTTTAAATAGTAGTTAATGCCTAGCCGTTGTAATGGTGGGAATGAACATAACTAACTAAAAAATGATTATATATGTTTGTCAAATATTTTTAATCTTTACAATAAATGTTAGAGGATTAAAAATGCGAATGAATCCAATTTTAAGCGCAGACATTCTAATATTCTTTAAAAGGTCGATTAACCACCTTTTGAAGGAGAACCTCTTTTAAATCCACTTTTTGACAATTTTATGTGTTATATTTGACAAAATAAAATTCTTATTTAGAATCGAGATATCAAAATTTACCGTGTGTAAATTTTTGGTATCTTTCCAATAATGATCATTTTTTAATGAATAGTGAAAAATGTTGTATTTTAATTCACAACCTCTTTTGAATCTAATTTATTTATATGATTATATTATCTTTTGAATTGTTTTTAAAGTAAAATTAGAATATATTTTTACCAATCAATCCAATAGTTGTCGTTGGAATTGATTTTACATGGAAATTGGACTTAAACTACTGTCGATCTTTTGATACTTATAATTAAAATAAACAAGCTATTTGCTCTGATAGCGGCAAATTAATTATTAAATTAATTAATGCAACTTATATGTTTGGAATTTTTTAAAATAGACATCATTTTTGAATTCATAATATCAAATATATCATGGGGTGAAGTTTTGGTATTTTTTTGAAAAACATCAATTTTTGACGAATAGTGAAACCACTAAGTGGTACTTAAAAACTGATTTTTCGTTTAAATGAAAATTTTACCAGCTATGTGTTTTGAATTTCAAAAATCCGACATACATGGTTTTCATTAAGAAGTAAAATGTTGTTCAATGAGATTAAAATAATTTTTTTTGGTGAATAGTAACTTTTATGTTTTAATCGCGATTAGAGGTAATTAGTGCAATTTATGGAAAAAATGATATTATAATAAAATGAAAATACCTAGAAACATGTCCTACCATTATTGGATGTGTCGTGGCTGACCAAGAAATGACATGGGTCAACATGGGGACCCCATGGAGTCACTTTGGTTGGGAAATGACATAAATAACTTTTTATTTAATGTTAATGTAAAAATGACACAAACATGAGATGTTTTACTAAAGAAATTGTAACATGGGGTTATACAAGTCATATTTATTACTATAAATATTCATTAGAAAGATAAAAATATTTCCTACATTATGATATTTTTTTATTAATTTTTAGACATTAAATATATTAAATTATTTATGACATCATGATGATGCAGTGATTACCTCATTAATAAAGGATTTAAATAAAAAGAAATGATAATGTAAAATCTATGACCTACACAAGTCCAAAACCTATTTTATGGGTATATTTCGAACCCTTATCACCTTATCCTCAAATTATATCAATGTGGGCCCTTTTAAATCCGAAACTGATTTTAAAATAAAGGAATATTTCTTTACGTTCCTAGGGTTCCCCTCCTCTCCTCTTATAAAAGGCCCCAACCTCTACCTCCTTACCCACATTTCAAAAGCCTTTGGCTCGGCCATCCCCTTCCCATTGTGTATCTCCACATCTCTCTATAACTCCTTTAAGCCTCACTTTGGGATGAAGTCTTCCCAAGGAGGCCTTTGAGCTCAAACCAAAGGGAGTTACCCGATTTTAAGGTAATGTCTTCACTTGAGTCCTTTTGATTTATTTTGCTCCTCCAACCCCATAAAATCTTTTTATTCGTTTCTTTTGTAACAACTATAGTATCTTAAATATACTAGGTTGTTGTTATAATAAGGATTCGAGCTACACTTACACACACCAACATCTAATGGTTAAAGAACATACTGTTTTAGTGGATGGCGAATTTCGGCCTCACGAAATGATGATTGTTCAACACTCATATATCACCTTAAAAGGTGGCCATTAAGATGTCACTATATTTATATATTATATATAATATGTTTATTTTTTACTTATGATTCGGTATTTTTCATTTTGGGCATACCTTTATGGTTTCCATTATTGGTAAACTTGATATCTTCATTTAAGGAAGTGCGGACTACCGCCCCCTCAAAGTGATTTGATTCATTAATTCCATATGTGGGATGTATAAAGGATGTAATCAATGTTATTACATATGGTATTATACTTTAATTATAATATACCTTTATATCATTATGATTCCATTTTATATAATACGAAATAGAAATGAAAGTAGCGTTCATGCGTACGTACGGCTTACCGTCTCCATGAACGGTGCATTTCATTTATTACCTCTAAATGATTATGTAATATTATAAATTCATGTATATACTGGATATATATGATATATACATCATGATTATAACTCTGGATATAATGGAT
Organism: Viscum album; assembly: GCA_963277665.1. Lineage (NCBI taxonomy): Eukaryota > Viridiplantae > Streptophyta > Magnoliopsida > Santalales > Viscaceae > Viscum > Viscum album. The sequence goes on along the minus strand of OY728126.1, from coordinate 791,199,002 downwards.
ACATGATCAAATTGTAATTATAAAGAGCATATTTTGACTCAAGTACCAATGATCGTTAAAACAACCATTATTAACTAAAATAATTACATGGTGTTCATGACATGGTAATAAGTGATATAAAAGGAAAAATGAACATGAAAAATTTTCTTAAGAAATTAGAAATTAACTGAAGTTTATTTTTCAAGAATATAAAGAAACGAAGAAGACAAGTCAGACTTGAGGTAAGGGATCATACTCCACTCTTTCTTTTTAAGTACACTCATTTATGTCATTCCTTTTAAAGCTCAACATTCTTGTTATTGGAATGTTCTTTTATATTACCCTTTAATTTTTATGTTCATATGATTAGAGACCATATTCTCTCTCATCAATCCTTTTTGGATGTTTTGAGAGGCGTCGTAGGCTGCCAAAATTTCGTATGGGATCCAACCTCTCTCGTTCTTTTTAAGTAATCTCTTTTATGTCATTTCTTATAAGATCATCTTTATTATGTTTGAGGATGTTATTTTATATTCATCATACTGTAATTTTATGTTTATATTATGACACACCCTATTTTATATCATAAATCCATTTTTGGAAGTTATAAGTGGCGTCGTTAGGCTGCCGTGTTTTCGTAATGGATTTTTCATCTCACTTTTATTCCCGTGAGATTTATGCTGCATTTGCCACAATTTTCTTTGAGTGGTGTATGTACAGCCCATTATTTTAATCATTGTGTAATATACATTCATTTATGGGTATTTACTTCAATGTTGTATTTTCCTTCTTTCACGGGGTGTATGTTTCGAAAGATACCCATGTCTGTAAAGGAACCTTTCACCTTCCTATTTTTAAAAGACTTATTTTGTTATGTCTTTTAATTCACATAACATTATGTTGGGATATGTTCTTATATATACAAAGTGATTTAAATTTTATATCCAAGTGATGAGATATCCTTTTTATCTCTCATCAACTCATTTTCTGAATTTTGTAGTGATGTCGTTAGGCTGTCAAATTTTTGCAAGGGAACTTCTTAACCCAAATTTGATTCTTTGGGATAAGCTTGTACCCCTTGAATATGTCGTTCTATGAATATGTCTGAATGAACTCTGATTATTTTACACTTAATATCCACTTATATTTGGTGTATTATTTTGTCACACATAATTATGTAACTAATTTATCCTTAATCCAAGGATACCGTCTTTGTATGGGACTTCATCTCAATCTCCTTTCATTGATGCATATTTTGTTTTATAGACAACATTCTTTTATACGGTGTATAAACCCCTTTAACTATTATTTCTATCCAAAGGGAATCTTTTTTTATATAAATCATTTTACAAAATGAAAAAAGGGAATGTTTTTGTCGTACGTATGCGGCGACAATGACTTCTCCACTACAGTGACCATTATTTGATTTTCGGCTTCCTCTATAAGCCATACTTTTTTAAAGAAAAATAAATACCATGTTTTACTTTTCTTGTATTTTGGTACTGAAAATGGTTTTCATAATGTTTTTATATCAATGTGTTGTATTGATATCTTGTGATTGGAAGGTGGAAATGTTATGTTTCCTTTATGCATGTTTTATGAGATATGATTATGTTATGCTTCTTGGGCATTTTTATGAAGACGGGTGGTTCCATGATAAATTAAAGGCGGGTGAGCCAGATATAGCTCTCCAATGCATTGGGTAATGCGATGGAGTGAAATGTTAAGGTTTCTCTGAACAGATTTAGGGAATATACTATGATGGGTAATCCAAATGTAACCAAGAGGGGTACTCCCTATGTAAGAATGTTATGAATGCCTCAAGTTACCTGTATGTCTTATGATTTCTATGATTTATTCATGATTTTTTGAGGTATGTTAAAATGATTACGTTTTAAAGGGTAAAGTATGATTTCATTCATATGTATACATGTACTCATTTTCCATTCCATATTTTTATATCCCTTACTGAGCTTTTTATGCTCATCCCAAGATTTTGAAATGTTTTTCACAGGTCAAGGGAAGGGTACATGATATGATGATAGTGTCAAGGAAGTGTCAAGAAAGAATCCATGTTTTATTTTATATATGCTTCCATTGATAAGAAAAATGAATACTATCTTTTATGTAACCACTTTGTTTAAATGTGGAATGTAATGAATGTTTTATGATCTAATTCTCTAAAACTCTAAACCTGAAAAGATCCTCAACGTGTAATCTCGTAATAACTCATGATTAAGTAAGGATTAAGGCTGGGGACTTATATTAGGTATCAAAGGTCAGTTTAGACAACTTTAGGGATTAGGAGTTTTTGTTAGACAAATGGTTAGTCCATATATCTATTATTTCAGTTAAATCCTTATTTTATAACTATTTTTCAAGACATGTAAAGTCGGTTACAAATGGAAGTAGAAGGATCTCAAACGACATTCTTATCTCTTCCTGATGTCATGATTGTAATAATTATTTCAAAGTCATGTTCAGATGATTGTGAAACTTTTTCTAACATACGACTAACTTGCAGGCTGCTGTTTGAGATATCAAACACCTCCACTATACCTTGTTATCATCTTGGATCATGGGTTGTATTTAGATAAATACTATTTTCACAATATTATATTATTTTCAAGAAAGGTAAAAATTATCAAGGTATTTTCAAATATTTTACCTCATCACAAGAATTTAAAGCATATAATGATTTTATAAATGGTGCTGAGGAATGAGACCCTTGCACAACCTATTTATATTTTCTTTTAAAATATAGTCTCTCAGCACATACTTATTGTATTTTAAAATGACCAATAATAAAAAGTTTCAACTCAAATTTTGTCCGACTATTTTATATAAATCATGTTTATCAGATGTTTTGGATTTATATGTCATACATGATTATTTTCCAAAACTATTTTTCTGTGAACACCCACATGACCCATGTTGTACAAGGTGTATTTGGATGGAGAAAGGAAATGATTTTTAAGGATCTCTAAATCATTGTTTTAATGCATGGGACATCTACGTACGTGAACAAGATGATGATGAAACCGAGTGGATGCCATGATCAAGGTATGCTGTTATTCATTTTGGGAATCGTTTTATTTTATCTTATGGTGGTGAGATAAGACTTCAAGAATTATGAGGTTGATATTGTAACTAATTTGGATGAAAATGAGAGGTGTAAGGAAACTATTGAGATTAAAACATGTTAGGGTAATTTTTGGAGTTTTATAAAAAGGACAACACATAGACTGTGTGACAACCCATCGCGTCGGACAAAGCTGTGGGAATCGAACCCACAACCAAAGTGCAACTGGTATTTATCACCTACCACTGGACTACGTGATGTCCCTGGTTAGTTTGACTAATTCTTTTTTGTTAGATTATTTTAGGAATCAACTGCAAGTTTATTTTGGGTTATCTATGAAAATGATTAACCTATCATCGGAGATATGTGATTAGGTTAATTACTTTTCAATATGAGAATTTAAGAGCAACTGATGTTATTTGGATATAAGAGTTAATTTGTACCTTGGAAGACTATGTGACTAAATCCTTCAAATATTTGGGTTTCCATATTAGTTTGGTTTACTTTGAATAATTTTATGGACAAATTTTTTATCGAATGGTCCTCGTTGAACTTTGGGTTTTTTAGGAAAATTTTGGATATTAAGAATAGATTTTATTTTTATAAAGGGTTATCCTTTTCTGGATTATCTGATCTTGTACTAACCTTTTTGGTTTTGGTTTTGGTTAAAGTCTAATGACATGGGATGTATATAGTTCTCTTTTGTGGATTAGGTTATTCTCTAGAATTTGATAATAGTACTCTTAATATGAACAAGTCTTCCTAAATACTCGTCTTTTGGAGAAAATATGAGTTTGTGTAATGAATATTATAAAAGTTGAAAGTCAACATGATAAGTGATTATGATTCCTTATGAAAAAATTCCTCAATAAAAAGTAACTTAAAACAAAAATGTTGTCTATTAACTTTTCCAACTGGCGAATCAAATACCGTTTAACCCATTACAAGTTTGTGATTTTCATGTGGTTAATATTCTCCTAAACATGTTTTCTATAACTCTCCATCAGAACATGACCCTATGTTTTCTCCTCCATGTCAATGTTTTCCTAAATGGAATCCTAGTGCGGGTTAACTCTGGTGACCTCTGTACTTCTCTTTCTTTATTTTAAAGTGATTTTTTTAACGACTCTTGTTCCATTGAGGGACTTTCAAGGATGTTTCCAAGCCCAATTTTAAAATTGCGAGGACGCAATTCCCAAAAGGGGGGAAGGATGTAACACCCCAGGTAAATAAATAATATGAAATTTTTATATATATCCATATTTGTGAATAAAATATTAATATTACTTTAACGGGGACGCTATGCTCGATGGCGTACCCAATACGCAATAATGTGTTTCTTGGGAATCTTACGTTGCACTCTAATAATAAAATAATATTATTTTAAATAGTAGTTAACGCCTAGCCCTTGTAATGTAGGGAATGAATAGAACTAACTAAAAAATTATTATATATGTTTTTCAAATATTTTTACTCTTTACAATAAATGTTAGAGTATTAAAAATGCGAATGAATCCAATTTTAAGCGTTGACATTCTAATATTAATTAAAAGGTCGATTAACCGCCTTTTGAAGGCGAACCTCTTTTAAATCCACTTTTTGACAATTTTATGTGTTATATTTGACAAAATAAAATTCTTAATTAGAATCGGGACATCAAAATTTACCTTGTGTAAATTTTGGGTATTTTTCTAATAAAGATAATTTTTTTAATGAATAGTCAAATTTTTTGTATTTTAATACAAAACCTCTTTTTAATCTAATTTATTTATTTGATTAGATTATCTTTTGAATTGTTTTTAAAGTTAAATTAGAATATATTTTTACCATTTAATCCAATAGTGGTCTTTGGAATTAATTTCACTTTGAAATTGGACTTAAACTAGTGTCGATCTTTTGATACTTATTGTTTCATAAAAACACGCTATTTGCTCTAACAGCGGGAATTAATTATTAAATTAATTAATTAAACTTATATGATTTGAATTTTGTAAAATAGAAATCATTTTTTAATTCTGAATATCAAATATATCTTAGGGTGATGTTTTGGTAATTTTCAAAAAAAAAATCAATTTTTGATGAATAGTGAAACCACTAAGTGGTACTTAAAAACTGATTTTTCGTTTAAATGAAAATTTTACCATCTCTGTGTTTTGAATTTCAAAAATCCATCATACATGGTTGTCATTAATAAGTAAAATTTGGTTCAATGGGATTAAAATAATTTTTTAGGTGAATAGTAACTTTTATGTTTTAATCACGATTAGAGGTAATTAGTGCAATTTAAGGTAAAAATGATATTATAATAAAATTAAAATACCTAAAAAACATGTCATAGCCTTATTGGATGTGTCATGGACGACCAAGGCAAGCCATGGGACATCTTGGGGACCCCATGGAGCCACATTGGTTGGGGAATGACATAAATAACTTTTAATTTAATGTTAAAGTAAAAATGACACAAACATTAGATTTTTTACGAAAACAATTGTTATAAGGGGTTATACAAGTAATATTTTTGACTATAAATATTCATTAGAAATATAAAATGATTTCCTACATCATTATATTTTTTTTTTAATTTTTAGACATTAAATATATTAAATTATTGCTGAAATCATGATGATGCAGCGATTACCTCGTTAATAAAAGATTTAAAAAAAATGAAAAGATAATGTAAAATCTATGACCTACACATGTCCAAAACGTATTGAATCGGTATATTTCTAACCCGTATCACCTTATCCTAGATTTATATCAATGTGGGAACTTTTAAATCCGAAACTCATTTTAAAAGAAAGGAACATTTCTTTACATTCCAAGGGTACCCCTCTTTTCCTCTTATAAAAGGCCCCCACCTCAACCTCCTTACCCACACTTCCAATTCCTTTGTATTGGAAACCCCCACCTATTTTGTATCTCCACATCCCTCTCTAACTCCTTGAAGCCTCAAATTGGGAAGAAGTCTTCCCATGGAAGACTTTGATCTCAAACCAAAGGGAGTTACCCGATTTTAAGGTAATGTCTTCACTTGAGTCATTTTGTTTTATTTTACTTCTCCAACCCCATAAACACTTTTGATTAATTTCTTTTCTAAAAACACAAGAATCTTAAATATACTAGGATGTTGTTATAATAAAGAAAATCTAGCTACACTTACACACACTTACATCTAATGGTTAAAGAACATACTGTTTACGTGGATGGCGAATTTCTGCCTCACAAAACGATGATTGTTCAACACTCATATGTCACCTTAAAAGGTGTCCATTAAGATTTCACTATATTTATATATTATATATAATATGTTTATGTTTTACTTAATATTCTGTATTTTTCATTTTGGGAATACCTTTATGGTTTCCATTATAGGTAAACGCGATATCTTCATTTAAGAAAGTGCGGACTACCTCCCCATCAAAGTGATTTGATTCATTAATGCCATATATGGGACGTATAAAGGATGTAATTAATGGTATTATATATGATATTATACTGGAATTATAATATACCTTTATATCATTATGATTCCATTCTATAAAATATGAAATAGAAATTAAATTAGCGTTCATGCGTACGTACGGCTTACCGTCTCCATGAACGGTGCATTTCATTTCATACCTCTAAATGATTATGTAATATTATAAATGAATGTATATACTAGATATATATGATATATACATCATGATTATAACTCTGGATATAATGGATACATGAACAAGTTGTAATTATTAAGAGCATATTTTGACTTAAGTACCAATGATCGTTAAAACGACCGTTATTAACTAAAATATTTACATAGTGTTCATGACATGGTAATAAGTGATATAAATGGAATAATGAACTTAAAAAAGGTTCCTAAGAAATTATAAATTAACTCAAGTTTATTATTCAGAAATATAAAGAAATGAACAAGACAAGTCAGACTTGAGGTAAGGGATCCTACTCCTCTCTTTCTTTTTAAGTACACTCTTTTATGTCATTCCTTTTAAAGATCATATTTCTTGTTATTGGGATGTTAATTTATATTAATCTTACTGTAATTATTATGTTCATATGATGAGAGACCCTATTCTCTCTCATCAATCCATTTTGGATGTTTTGAGTGGCGTCGTTAGGCTGCCAAAATTTTGTAAGGGATCCAACCTCTCTTGTTCTTTTTATGTAATCACTTTTATGTCATTTCTTATAAGATCATCTTTCTTATGTTTGAGGATGTTATTTTAAATTCATCATACTGTACTTTTATTTTCATATTATTAGAGACCCTATTAGATATAATAAATCCATTTTTGGAAGTTTTAAGTGGTGTCATTAGGCTGCCGAGTTTTCGTAAGAGATTTTTCATCTCACTTTTATTCCCGTGAGATTTATGATACATTTTCCACAATTTCCATTGAGTGGTATATTTACTGCCCATTATTTTACTCATTGTGTAATATAATTTCATTTTTGGGTATTTACATCAATGTAGTATTGTCCTTCTTTCACGGGGTGTATGTTTCGAAAGATACCCATGTCGGTAAGGGAACCTTTCACCCTACTCTTTTTAAAAGACTTATTTTGTTATGTATTTTAATTCACAAAACATTATGTTGGGATATGTTATTATATATCCTTAGTGATTTATATTTTATGTCCAAGTGATGAGATAACCTTTTAATCTCTCATCAACTCATTTTCTGAATTTTTTAGTGATGTCGTTAGGCTGTCAAATTTTTGGAAGGGAACTTCTTAACCCAATTTTGATTTTTTGGGATAAGCTTGTACTCCTTGAATATGTAGTTATATGAATATGTGTGAATAACATATGATTATTTTACACATAATATCCACTTATATTTAGTGTATTATTTTGTCACACAAATTATGTAACTGATTTATCCTCAATCCAAGGATATCATTTTTGTATGGGACTTCGTCTCAATCTCCTTTCATTGAGGCATATTTTGTTTTATACCCAAACTTCTTTTATATGGTGTATAAACCCTTTTGACTTTTACGTCTATCCAAAAGGAATATTTTTTTATACGAAGAGTTTTACAAAACGACAAAAGGGAATGTTTTTGTCATACGTATGCGGTGACCACGACTTCTCCACCGCCATGACCATTATTTTAGTTTCGGCTTCCTCTACAAGACATACCTTTTTTAAAGAAAAATAAATACCATGTTTTACTTTTCTTTTATATTGGTATTGAAAATGGTTTTCATAATGTTTTTATATCAATGTGTTGTATTGATATCTTGTGATTGAAAGGTGGAAATGTTATGTTTCCTTTAAGCATGCTTTATGTGATACGATTATGTTATGGTTCTTGGGCATTGTTATGAAGACGGGTGGTTCCGTGATAAACTAAGGGCGGGTGAGCCCGATAAATCACTCGAATGCGTTAGGTAACTCAATGGAGTGAAACATTAAGGTTTCCCCAAAGAGATTTAGGGAATATACTGTGATGGGTATTCCAAACCTAACCAAGAGGGTTAATCCCTACGCAATAATGTTATAAATGCCTCAAGTTACCTTTATGTCTTATGATTTCTATGATTTATTCCGGGTTTTATGAGTTATTTTAAAATGATTATGTTTTATGGGTAAAGTATGGTTTCATTCATATGTATACATGTACTAATTTTCCTTTCCATATTTTTGTATCCCTTACTGATCATTTTATGCTCATCCCATGTTTTTGAAATGTTTTTCATAGGTTAAGGGAAGGGTACATGATATGATGACAGTGTCAAGGAAGTGTCAAGAAAGAATCCATGTTTTATTTTAAATATGTTTCCATTGATGGGAAAAATGAATACTACCTTTTATATAACCACTTTCTTTAAATGTGGAATGTAATGAATGTTTTATGATCTAATTCTCTAAAACTCTAAATCTGAAAAGATCATCAACGTGTAATCTTGTAATAACTCATGATTATTTAAGGTTTATGGCTGGGGCCTTATATAATTGTTTCGTCATTCTATATTTCCCCTAACTATTGGTTGGTCGATGGATTCTCTCTTAAGTCCACATTACTAAAACAGGAATTATTATCTTCAGAGAAAAGTTTGTCTTGAAATTAATTTAGAATTCAGGTGTGAATTGGGTTGGAAACCACATTTTTAATGGTTTTGATAATTAATTACAATTTATGGTAATTTGGAAAATCAACATTAATGAAAACATTTAAATAATATTTTAAAAAATATATTATTTACATGACACATGGAAAATGGTCATTGAAGTGTATTAGAGAAGTAATTTTTTTTGAAATGGAATGGAATCTATTTTGGAATAATTGGTAAGAGTGGGTTCATTTCGATTTGACGTGGCCCTAAGGAAAGGGGTGCACCATTGGGGCACCTAGTATTGGTTACCTTTTGACGACTTGGTCAATTGATGAGATACTACTCAAGAGTATGGAACTACAAAATGGGAATAATGGTGTATATTTGTAGTTGTATGGATGATTAAGATAATGAAATGTCTATAAAAAGTGTAATTGAAAAAAAAAATCACTTTTTTATCATTATATACCATTGTAAACTATTTCAAATTGCAGGTTAATTGTTTAAACAATTTATTTTTAACAAAATCCATAAATTGTGAGAAAACTTTCTTAACCTAGTATTATGATTTTGGATGTTAAAAATGAAATAATAATGATGTTAACTCAACCAAGGCTTGTTAACTATTGTGAATTTTATATGTCATCCATCGATACATAATTAAAGTCTTTCTTTCTTAAATAATTAGTGATGCTTTTTGATACCATGGGAATGTGTATTTGAGTTAGACCTATGAGATGATTTAGAGTTATTACTTTAATGTATTTATTTTCAATTAGTTTTTATTTGTTTTCATTATTTTAGTTATTTCACTTGATTTCATCTTTTACACATATATGGTTTTTTCCAGGTTATGTTTTGAGATTTATTTTATTACTCATGCATTATATCTAGTTTTTATGATTATTTTATATTGGTTTGGATTCTTATTTTTCAATGGGAAAATCATCCCATAAATTTTCTAGAGGCCCCTCCCATTTATTTTTATCTATTGGTTTCTTGTGGATGTCAAAAAAGGATAGTAACACACACAACTTGTATTAATTAAAATTGGTGAGGGTGATAGGATAAAAATGGTATCAAACATTGTTGTTCCCAATAAAATTTTGATGTAAAAGGCAACCTTTTTTCAATCATTGGTTATGAGTAGTGTTCTAACCTGGAGTTTGAAAAGGTATCAGTCCTAATATTTTTTCATATTCCATAATATGTTATGACGGAGATAATTTTTTTTGAAACTAGATATATAGAACATAAAAATTTCATATCTTAGCAATATAAAAATAATGTTAAATTGCTCATTAGCTTATATACATTACTATTTTAATAATCATCATGGTTATTCATCACCCAATCATCAAATGATTATTATATGAGCGTTACATGATATAAATATATATTATGATATCCAAATTGTAATTCATTTATTTTTTAGAGAGTTAATGGTATATTGAAACGGGAAATAGTAATTTTTTTGAAATGCAATGGAAATGATTTGAAAATAACTAGATTTGGAAAGGGCATGATCATGTTATTTTGTAAATGGATAAAATGATTAATTATGGAAAAAATTATTAGGGAACATATTAAAATGGAAATTTGTAATATGTTATAGTTCAATTTCTAGAGAGTATGAATAATATAGTTATTTTTGGTTATAATGAATGGAATTAGTTTGGTACCTTATGAAATAACTAGAAGAGCTTGATGAAAAATTGCTTACACCCAAACCACATGTGAAAAAAATATCATCCAATGTAATATTGAATATTTTCTTATTGTTGATACTATGATCATAAAGTATGAACATAGATAATTGGAACATTAATTTTATTAACCAAATAGAATCCACCCATCATTCTCATCAATTCATATCCAAAAAAAAGAATAAGTTTGGATGAATTTTATTAATTTACTTATTTATTTCCTTCACACGTCATTGACTAGAATGTGATATTAGAAATATATATGCGGTGAATCTTTAATTCCAATGGTGGGATTTATAAATATAAGAGAAATTATATCAAGTCAATTCATGGGAGGATTTAAAATATATTTTTATAAAAAAATTATATCTAAAAACGTTCATAATATTTTGAACAATATACTCCTTTAGTTAGATGAAATACAATCAATTCGTAAAATGGTATATGGATATATTTATGAATTCAGTGCACTATAAACCTGATTTGGTTGCAATATCATCCTTAATGGAAGCCTTTTTTTAAATATTATATAAATAATAAATTCACTCAATGATTTGATTCTCAATATTATGAATTATATTGTTGTCAATAGAGGGAAAATGGTAGAAAGGGACATTTCAAGAAACATTGTCTGAGGAAGAATGTTTATTCTTTTAGAGTTGTTGTGAACTCCAACACTGTAAATAAGTGGAAAAGTGTATTCTATTCCAAATTGGGTATTGTATCTCCGAATCAGACTATAGGATTGATCAATATTCCTCCTCTACAAGGATGTAATCCTATAATTTACTAATGTTGTCTCTTGTTCATATAATGTGATATTATAAAAAACCTCCAAGATCATGTCGGAGTTGGAAATACATGGGATATCATTATCATTATTGTTGAAGTAATCCAAGGTTAGGTTCTAGAGACATATCTCATATTCCTCAGAAGTCATATTCTTGTATGGTATGAATTATGTAGTATATCTCTCATCAACAAAATTGATGATTCTATGGTGATTCTAATAACACAATGACCCCTCAACCTATATAATCTCAACAAGGTAATGTAGTGAAAATTAATGTGAGTATTAAAAAGGCTGGAGGTGATTAAATTTTCAGGGACGATCACTCTAGGTGAACAATGGTGAGAGGTATGATTCATATAAATGACATATTTAAAAAAATTGATACGGTAATATTTATTTAGTTTATTTCATTTTTTTTTGTTGATAAAATGGATTTCGAGGTTGAGATGATTATTTTTATATAGAATCTCTAAAAACCATTAGTACAATGAGATTATCAATAATTGAAATATAGAGGATGCTTAATAAAATTAATGGGAATAAGCTAGTATGGGATATCAATGTGAAAAATATTTATTTTTATGACATTATTATAGGAATGGGTTGCCTGAAAAACATTGAGACTCATATCAATTTTTATGCACAAAATGTGAGTTTCAAATCATCTGAATATGATATGTATATATTTAATGGATATTTTGTTGTATATTCTAGTAGATAAATACCCATGGCATAGTGTATCATAATAATATATTACTAATAAAAAATACTTTTCTAGGAATTGTTAGATGTGATCGTATATAAATATATTCAAACAGTTTTGGACTAGATCATTGATGTTATTCCTAGAAAATTTATAGGTTTTACAACCAAAATTCATGTTGATTTTATCATTTATATCCAACTAATGGAAAATCATAATTACAGTTCTTCATAGCATATAAAACAGAATGAATTTATGGAATTGAAGGATTAGTTGGAAGTTTTAGAATACAAAGGATTAAATCAACATAATATATCCTCATTGGTAAACATCATTATGTATTTGAAACAATTGGATGGTCCACATAATATTTGTATATATTTTCATAATATTATCCAATTTATGGTAAATAACTAATACACTCTTCCATGAATTGATGATATGTTCAATAAATTGGGGGGGGGGGTAAATAATATATTTTTAACTAGGGATATCACACATAAAATGATGGGATGAACAATATTATGATAAAATCATTAGGAAGCAGATATAACCATTATGTGGTCATTTTTATGCCTCTTAGAATTATGAATCCAGCGTCCTTGTCTATGGAATTTATGTATTAGGTATTTAAATGGTATTCAGATTCAAATTTTTTTTGTTTTGGATGATATATAAGATTATTTTATGAAAATGTAAGATCATGAGAAACATGTGGATATAATATTGGGTGTCATGTAGGAAAATAGTCTAAATTCCTAGTAAGAAAATTGTGATTTATGAAAAAAATATGTATGTTTCATTATACATGTAATTTTTAAAAATTTATTTCAATATATCAATAAATCATTGAGGATATCATGTCTTCGAAAACACTAAAGACTGAATTTTATATGTATATTTTCATTGTCTATGTGGGATTCTATAGAAATTTTGTAAATGATTATTCATCTTATGAATAACTGGTGGTTACATTGACGAGTAATGGATTTCCATTCCATTGGAATTATGAATTCCTTAAATAATTCCAAGAATATATCTTTATAATTACATCAATACCTAATGTGAAATTTCTAGAGTCTAGATAAGGAAATGTCCTCTATTACGATTCATCAGTATATGGGTTGTGATGTTTTCTCTAACAGAGAGATCCTGTTGTTTCTTGTGGTTCACGATAATTAAGGGTGCATGTGAAAGACACTGAATCATATAATTTGAAAGTGACTGATGTAGACTGCGATTTTAAAAAACAGAGTAATTATCATTTTGGTGAGATATTTCGGGCCTTAAGGAATATAAGGGATTGAAAGACATTTTCAAATAAGAGAATTTGAATCTAAGTAAAAAATGGATGGACTTCTCTCAAATAGTTAAATTTTACTTGATGTGTTTACTAGAAAAAGGAAAATAAATGGAAGATGAATTAGGTAGGATGTCAAAAATATTTTTTTATATATATATGTCTTGAATTAGTACAGTCGATGCTAGTTAAATTATACATGAACATGAATTATACCAATAATTGTAATGATATAGATTTAATCTCAGTGACATTTGATATTAATTTATATCATCATGTAAAAGTGGATTAGACAACAAATATTAAATGTGTTACATTGAGGTAGAAACAAAATTTCGTGCATACCATTGAGTTATAATGTATAGATTGGGGTTCTTTTATAGATTAGAGTATGGTACCTTTCTCTTATCAAGAATATATTCCTAGGTATTATCACAATTCACCCTAGGATGTGAATTTAGGAATTACAAAGAATCATAGAGAAGTAAAATCATAGTTTTGGTGGGGGGTATGAATGTAGAAGTGGTGGAGTATGTTTTGAGATAAATAACCTATCAACTGGTCAAGGAAGAGCACAAATGACTAGAATCCATGTTGAAGACTTTACCAATTATCACATGGATGACAGAGTAGATTTCTGGGTATCATGTGACATGTTTACCAACAATGATTTTGATTTAAAACGTTATATAGGAAATTGTGGATAATATGTTGATGTCGGATCATTTTCTCCATATTAATGAATCCCTCACGGTGTATTCTATTTCAAAAAACCCCATCAATGAATATACAATGATATATGGCTTTCCATTCATGATTGTATATGATTGAGAAACTACGATTTGTTCTTTTTTTTATAAATACTTATAGAGATTCCATGGGACTCAAAAGAATATGATAACATATTATCATCCTAAAATATTTATATAATACAAAACGATCTTTCAAATGTTGGGGGACAAATTTATGGATTCTATATTGGATTTTGGTGGCTCATGCATGGAGAAAATACAAATAGTGGAGGTATCTAACTACAACAACTTTCATCCCCTAAGACAAAAGGATTATTTTTAATCATTAATGGTTGTCCATACCATTATATACATTCTAGTCTTGACATCAGTGATATTTTATTGGTTGTACTATGCTTTGTGAAAAATACAATAGAAAAGATTTATTTTATCCGGTAGATGTTGAAGATTGATCAGTGTGGTTAAAAATCATATGTTGATCATCTATGATGACTGTTTTCATTGGAAGTGAGTGACATTAAATTTTTTCGAATCACTCCACAGAATGGTTAGAATATTTCTATATTAAGGGAAGGATTTTTCATATGACCATTTCCTTATTTGAGATACTTGAACAAGTTGGTGAGGTGGAAGATCGATTATATTTACCACCAAGGTTCATTTCAGTGGATAATTTGTATATTGTTTCAATGTTGAAGAAGTATCAACATAATCTAGTCCATATGATTTGATTTGATGATGTTTGCCTAGATGTTAATGATATGTTGGTTCATTTTTCGGAACATATTACAGATAAGAAAGAGAATGTATTTCATGGTAATATAATTAGTATAGTGTGGTTTATGGTCAGATTCAAAATGTAACATGTTAGTGTGAAGTAAATGATGAAGAAATGTACCAAACACTTCTAGGAAAGCTATAGAATTCTATAGTATAATATAGAAAGGCTAATGTTGGGGAGAATTTTTCACCCCCTATTTTATGTTTTTGATGATTTAATTATTTTTTAAATTTACTATATTCATTGGGTTATGTTTTGATATCTTTAATGTTGCTTTGGAATTCATTGGAGAATTTTTTGGAGGTTCACAGTTTCATCATTGTTTCTACAGACCATGCGATCTATCCAATAAATTATGTGTCATATTGAATATGTGATAATATCTATATATGATTTGTTAATGATTTTTCCATACCATGTGTATGTCTAGGTGAAACCATGAATGTCTATATAGAGTTAAAATCATAGTTGGCACATAGCTTGTCTAACGGTGAATGATAACTATTTTAGGGTTTTTCATAAGGTAGTGGCACCACTTATTTGGAGAACTATCTACCAAAAAGTGGTTCATAAACATTGAACATCCATATTTATATCAAATGTGTCTGGATCTAAATTGTATTATTTTCTATTACCCTTTTAATTACATAATAATTCATAATAACAAATATGTTTTTCCCATGTACTAAGAGACGTTCCCTATTGATCTAGGAGAATGTTTTTAAGGATTCAAAGCCATTTATTGATCCAGCATTGCATATAAGTATCTATAATTGATTTTTCATATTTAATTTATTGTTGTGTTCTATCTCAAAATAGTATAATTAATTATTTTGGTATTGATTCATGTACTATGATAAATTCTAGATGAAATATTGTTGAATTCTTTCTGTATAATATGATATAAAATTTTTTCATGATTGCATATTCATATCTTGGAACAAATCATAGTTTCCGAAAACCATTGTGAGTTCGGTGGATTCTCTCTCAACTCAACTAGATTAGAAAATTAAAGATTTTCTTGGGATATTTTTTCCTAAAATTTTTTTATTTATTTTTGTGTTATTAATGCGAGAAACATCATTAGAATGGTCTTATAAAATTTTGTAAATTGGATGGTACTATGGAAAACCCACATGATGATAATTTTTAAATTGTGAAACTAAAATTACATTTATGATTAGATTTGTGAATTTTTTTTTAAAAAATATTTGATGATATTATGGTTTTAGGATAAATAGATCAGTATGGATTTTCCCATACATGGTTTGTGTTGCTCCATTTTCATTAGTTTGAACTTGTGGATGTGGTGTGTGTTGTATGCAAACCTAGTATGAGCTTCACTATGATGACTTAGAAGTTCAATGAGAGACATCTCTTTTGTATCCAATAGTCACCTGGGTAGGCATGTGAGGATTTGTAGAAGTATGGATTTGTGGATGTGCGGGATCATGTAATGGGTTCACGAAATTTATTTTTGAATGTTTTAAAATACATTATTTCATTAAATACTATAGGAAAATATTTTTTCTTTGATATATACATTTTTAAAAATTATTAATTTTTCTTTTCTAAATCTAACTTGTTCTTATCCTAGTGGTATGAGTTTTATGTAATTTAGGAAATCCTATTGATTTTGGTTTCACCCCATACTTTGGAATTGTTGTGCGTTTATATATGTCATCCATCGAGACATAGGTAAAAGAAAGTTATTACAGTTCTATAGTGATGCTTTATGATATTCTGGGTGTGGCTTATCGAGTTAGAGAATGTAGAAGGCTTGGAGGTGTTTTTTTGATGTCTTTGGTGTCTTTGGATTTTTATATCTTATAATTAATTATTTTTTTTCTATTTTTTCCACTTGTCCTCTAATATTATAATTATCTTGGTCATGTTTGGATAGTTATTTTTATACCCATGCATCATATGAAGTAATAATGATTTTATTTATGTGTTTTGGATTTTTATTTTTCAAAAGGAAAATTATATTATAAATGATCTTAAGGAACTCCACATATATTTCCATCCAATGGTGTATTGGGGATGCCACCTATGTCCAGTAAAACCTAACTCTTCTTCCCATTTCAATGGGTTAGGGTCACTAAGTTACACTATAACTCAAAAAAATGCACTGATACCATTTTTTAATAAATAATGTTTATGAACCAAGCCTACCATGAAATAGAGTGTTACCCGAGAATCCCATCACTAATAGACCATATGGTAGATAGTCACACTAATGGAGGAAATCTCACAAAATTAATGTATTAAACTCAGATAAACATAAATATTTAATAAAAATTATGTACAATCCCTAAAACTATAATTAATAATAAACTCAATAAATAATAATATCATAAAAAATATATAATTCTTTAATTTTATATAATTAAATAATATAAAAAAATATACTTGATAAAAAAAATAACCAAAACATGTATAGAACCAAAAAAATATATACCTTACTATTTGATGAAGCAATCCTCAATTCTAAATCTCTTACTGTTTAGTTTATTCATCAAGATAACAGCACCTAAAAACCCCACCAACATGTTCATGTAATCCATTATTTAAAGTTTGTTTGATTATATCCATATATGCATTAGATTTACCCATTGAGGAAAGATAAATTGATCGATGACATGAATTTATATATATATAATTACTAAAATAATAATACATTTTTTCCCTTAGTATATGACTACATATAAGTATTCATGGAAAAACATATAGAACTATCTCATCGTCAATTCATTAATAACATTCTACACACATATCAATATCATTGTACAATTATATTAATAATTAATAATAGGATTTAGTTTTCCTAATATTTATTTTCATATAATATAACACGAATCATACTTCAATTAAAAAGGTATGTATAATATCATATAAAATAAAAAAATATAATAGATACCCCAAAACCCTATATCCACCCATCGGTCTACATATCTCAAAAAATTACATTCTTATCACCTAGAAAATTCTATTTCTATCTATACCAATGTCAATGATATATTGGAACCAATAATTATCTAGTATTCTTTGATTCTGCAAATACCAAATACAACATTGTGGGTGATATAGGTAATAATTTTTGATCATTTTTTTGTCTTCTAACCAACCCTAATGATATGTCATGATAAATAAATCCATCTTTATGTGGTATTTATTAGTGAAATATACCTGTCTCACTTAAATATGATAAAAAATTAAATATTAAATATCAAACATAATCCAATAACTATAATGGTGGAAATTAAAATTTTCATTAATGTCTGTTAAAAAAGAACTATCATCAAGTCAATATATTTCATCAAATATTTATATCACTGTCCTGAACTAATGAAACTCTCATAAGAGAGAATCATATAGATTTCATCTATACAAATAAAACACATCTGGATCAAAATCAACAACATGGAGTATAATACTCTAAATTGAAATCTTTAATCACTATATACTGTAGTTCAAAATATATTGGGATTTTGTCGCTAATAATTTGGTATACTATAATGGTTATAAAACATACCATGGATAATCAACCACCTACCACAAAATAAAATAATTATTACACAACCATTAAATAAAATTGAATTTGAATTATAAAAAATATTATAACCTTCATAATAATATCATTATACAGACTTATTTCTATAGAGTCTACTTACAAAAATCTTAAAAAATAATCACACATCATTAATATAACCAAGTCCAATTCATCAACATTCCCCATATGTGTCACATATATGATGAATCCATATCTTTATACATAGATAATATTACCATTTCTCTATTTATTTCCTCATTTCTTAATAGTCTCAATTTCAAACCAGGCACAATAAATTTCTAAAACCACATTAATCACTAACGATTCCTCATCACATATATTTATGAATAATATAATAAAACACTTTTATTGACATAATATTTAAATTCATGTAAAAAACACTATATTACTAGCTTAAAAGTATTGACAATGAAACCAATAATTAATAAATTTATGTTTCTTCATCAATAAAAATTAATTGATGAATGATTTATTCATAATCATCATATTTATCACAAATATAATGAAACATTAATTTATTCGGCATTTATCAATGATAACATCCTCTTTTATCACCACATACACTAGTATTGATAATGTTATCATTTATCATCCCTATAAGAAAACTAATAAATACATTCAAAGATGTAGTGTGATACTACATCAATATAGTTAAAAAATCTAAGACTCATTATAAAAAAATATTTTCTTTAAATTGTAATATTTCTATATAATAAAAAATATATTTACATATAAAATATTGGAAAAAAATTATATTAAAATATTCTATAAAATTAATATTTCATTTATTTATAAAATTAATTAGAGAAATTTATAATATACTACGAAAAATAAATATATACAGAACATACATGACATTATCAATGAATCAACAAAACATTAAAGAATGTATCATTTTGTTGTTATTCATATCAATATAATTTTAAGAAAAATATAATAAAATAACTAATGGATAAAAATGATACACTAGTATAGAAGTGAAATGTTTATAAAATGTTAAATATAAATAAAAAAACTATAAAAAATTATAAAATAATATATTAATAGAATAAATTAAAAATTTATATGATAATACAATCTCGTTATCTTTATTTGGACTATGTAATGTGCATTCTAATAAATCTGCTTTGATATTATGTTATGTTTTTTTACTATTCATTAAACTAATTAAGGGGATTCGATGGTTGTCAATTTTATTGTGGTGTTTTACATAGAAGATTTTATGGAGTCATTAATAATAATAATTGGGAATTATATTGTGATTACCTGGACACATTCTCCCTAATCAGCTGTATAAATAAAAATAATTTTCCTACATTCATTGTTATAAGTTGTCTAATAAATGATTTATACAACCATAATAAAAAAACAAAAAACTATTATTTAGTATCGACCATTATTATGATCATTTTAGGTTTAAATATTATTAGAATTTGGACACACCATAAACCATTAAATCCCATGTTTTTGTATACAATTAATAAAATTCCCACTATACGAATCTAATTAATTCATGATAAGCCCTCAATGTAAACCAAGAACTTTTTCATTTTTTTTTCATTCTAAACATATCACATGAACTAAATTTCATTAAATCCTTTGTAATTGGAAACATATGAATGGTGAACTCAAACACCTAGTATGGGAAACATGTAACTGATATAATCATGGAATAAACATTTTGTAAAAGTAATTTTATGAAATGTTAATCAATATGTAGAGAAAATCATCTAGAAACTTTAAGAATGATATATAAACTTACATAAAAAAACAAATATATAAATAACCCAAATAACATATTAACATAACACATTATGTAGGACATTAAAAAACCCACTTTTAAGGACTTGTGAACGTGAATTGTACTTATCATTGAGACTAAAAGTTATAATTCCTATTGAATTTGGTTGACATAAACCAAATACCTAATCCAATTTATCTCATGAGACTTGTTGGTGCCTAAATGGGATATATATTTCATTCCCCCACATGTTAACTAATTACATCAAATGCATTTCAAATATGAGTCAACATGATAATTCATACCATTCCATGAAGAACTATTGGATGAATAAAAATAGTGATATATGTGTAATGATGAATATATAATATCAGTTCATTATTAACATTTTTTTGTACTAAAAAATAATAAATAATTTTATTTATTTTCCAAGGGTCATTAAATGTTATAACATCATCATATTAAATATTAACAAAGAATTTGGATGTTTAGACAACAGATAATCAACCTTCAAATATTTATCATTATTAGAATAATAATTAATAGTAGCTCAATATTTTCACCATGTTAATATAATAAAATTACATCAAGGTGTAAATAATAAAATGTTAATTATATGAAATTGTATGTTTACACATTAATGGGAAATATGTGTATGACTATGAAAATACTAATATAACATGATAACAATCCATTAATAAATAAGGATTTTTTATAGAAAATCATTACCAAACATGTGACAAATATAAATTAAAGGATTTATGTGTTAATAATGTATACACCTTGAAAACAATATGATAATACCACATAATACAATGAAAGGGATGATTGTACCGAAACTATATAAAATATGATAGAAGAATGTTCACAACACAACAAATTAAAAGAGAGTTACCATAAATACACACCATTTGGGAAACTATTTAATCAATGTGCATCTAAATTAGGAAAAATAATTGGATAGAAAATCACATGATATATGATAATAATTTTAAAAATATTTACATTGGTATTTAATACAAAATATACATAATACATGTTTCAAAAAATGTTCTATGTCTAAAAAACTATTTATTGAGGCCAAGAATATACTAATAACATTATAATTTGATTAATAAAAACCCCTTTATAGAGTAGATATTATAATTATACAAATAATACCATGATTCTATGTCAATTAATGATATTATATATGAAAATGGATGTATAATAGTGAAGTAAAATAAATTTTGGTAATAATATCTAGCATGCACGAATGTGAGAAATTTGGGTTGAACACACAATATATCATATTATTAAGATCCATTAGTTCACCCTAATCTCATGTATAAAAAAATATAGGTATCAAAATAATTTAATTGAAAAACATAGAAATAACCAATTTTTTATAAACACCATAAATTGTTCTTATCTATATCAATTCCACTGATCTCCAACGTCGTGTTTTTATAATTATTATTTTCTAAATGAGTTTCATAATAGATTACACATTGACTCATTATTGATAATTAAATATATTATATTTTGTAATCTATACTTACACATTTATATTTTATCTAAATATATCATAATTTATTTTATGTTCGGTGTTGTGTATGAAACAATATTTAAAATTATTTACTTAATTAATGGTAATAATATATTATAAAATTTGGGTGTTACATTCATGCCCATAAAATAAAAATTTTCCCCACATTTTCACACTAATGATTAGAGTAATATATATAGGTAATTAATATTTATTCATATACCTTCAGGTTCTCATTTTTTTATTTATTCTTTTAAAAAAGATTTTCCTGTCATAAAAATCATTGCATGAACATTATAAATAGGGATTTATAATTACTAGCTTGTCATAGAATTTCAATAAGGGGTGAATATCTAGATCCATAAAGAATAACATCCCATAAACCCACAAATTTTTTGATTATATAAACATCCTAATAGTGTTTTTTTATTTATAGCCGAATATTGCGTAGTTAGTGAAAACATACCTGACACAAGAATCTTTAAAATATAGTTATAATTCTCAATATTTGATTCCTTAGTAGTATTTTCAGTGAATTTTCCTTGTTCGGATGGTTTTTTTTGGACTGACTCCCCTATTGGCCCATAGATTGCTACAATGAGTCACATAATTTACAACTGTATTAAAATTGTATAAATGAAATTTAATATCTTTACTATTTTCCATACAGTTGTGTGTTTTATGATCTTTAACTCAAAACTTATAATATTTACCAATCACATTGAAGTAATTTTTTGAATTTCTCTTCCAATATTTATGAACAATAGGAAACTGAATATTTTTTCATCCATAATCTTCATCAGTTGTTTTTTAGGAGACTGAATCATTATTATCATTGGTTTGTTTAGATATTAATATCTACTCACATTGTTTCTAATATTTTTTCATAGATGGGTTTTAATAATCACATAGATTCTCACTCCATTTTCCATTTTTAATTTATTTTATTGTCATAAAATCAGATTTCTCCCCACACCAATAGTTCCTTCAATTTCATTCCATTAATAATAATAGATTTTATATGAATTGGGGTCATTTTAAAATAAATTTTTTAAATAACCAAAATAATATTAATGATCATTATGTCCCACATTAATAAAAAATCATGTTAGATAATGGTTCTTAAAAATAAAATTTTATAATATTCATTTAATCCTATATTAGTAAAAATTTAACATATATCCTTCATGGTTAACCCCAACTTACATTTTGTTCATTTACTAATAATTATTAACCTAATACATAAAATAGTTATCACAAATTACATTGAATATTATTAAAATATTATTAACCTAATAATTATTAAATAATATGCTCTCAAAATCCAACACATCCTTCCAAAAAACATTTATCAATGGTAAAATAATACTCAAAAATATGTATATACTCTAATTATATGATCTCAAGATCATACCTTTACCAAAATCAATTTCAATCTCTATGACATAAAACCACAATTATATAATGTATTCCACTAAAAATTAACATTATCTATAACCCTAAAATGGTATTACCCAATATTTTATAAGTACATGCAGTAGTAAATATATATCATTGTCCCAAAATGAGATAAAAAAAACTATAATGAATAAATTTTCTATTCCATTTATAAAAAAAATTCTATGTTATTTAGTATAAAATAACCCTTTATTATCTCAACATGATGTTTATGTTAGACGTAAGAGTTACCTCTATCATTTATTATATAATACTTCTCTAGAAACATATAACCATTACATAAGATTATTTTTAATGATAATAAATAGAATTTAATATATTTTTTAATACTATTAATGTAAAACTATAAAATATTGATACATATTTTTTTACATAACCCTCAAAAAATACATAATATACTCAAATATCATTGAAAAATATTATTCACTAAAGATTAAATAAATGATTTCAAAAATTAACTAAACATGAATCTCACTAACTTTGGAAAGGCTAGGAAGCTCACATATTACATCATAATCAGAATATAATTAGTGTATCAACCATTTTAATATTCATCTTTATTTAGTTTCAAGACATTACAGTTTTCCCAAACATAGATTTATTATCTACATCATTTTAATAATGATTCAAAAAAACAAAAAAAATCAAAAAAATGATATATGAATAGGAAAACATTAATATGAATATTTCAAACTTTATGATGATATAATTTTTAACATATTATACTTTCATATGATCTCATAAACCATATTTTTTAATAATTGTTTATAGATCAATGGGGTTACAAAACCTATTTATTCAATATCATTCTTTAATCCTTCATCGTGGTTCAGATATATAATTTCATTAAGAAAAAAAATCTATGGTAGTATCATATTATATGTGAAGGTATGACTCATTGTCATTCACTAGAGGATAATAGAGTTAATAAAAAATACCCATTTTTATTACCCCTTGATACATCTATTCTAGAAGACACAACAACTTGTTGTATCCATACATGGTTAGAAATTCTGGGAACACAACATACAGAATACTTTACCAAAATGTTATGACTTCACACTCCACATAGACATATTCGATGGGTTTTCACTTATGTTTTCACATCTTAATCTAACATAAAATGTTGTTTTTTCCATTTTATTTACATATATACATAAAATAAAATGGTTTTATATAACATGGAACATATGATTATACAAAAAATTTCAATATATAAAATATCATTAAAAAACAACATTATCTCAGAATTTATCAGAAACATTAATTTGATACTAGTTCTGAAAATTCAAAATCACTCTCCATGATCCAGTTCTCATAAACAAATACATCATATAAATTTATTAATTGTAACTAAATAAAAAACATAAAAAAATTTAAGAATAAAAAAATTGTAGATATATCTCATAAAATATGAATTTATCCTCTAGTTTACATCTTTATAGAAATATGAAACTACATAATTTAATAAAGATCATGTTTATTAAATAAATAAAATTCACAATATATACAAGAATACTTAATTTTGGATAATTATTCAACGTCTAAATCAAATTATTTCACATTTTTTATTATTCTAATCTTACAATGTGTACTAATTTTATAGATAATAGGAAGAAATAATTGAATATTATGGGGTTTTCTCAAACAATTTGTACGGGAATCATTTATCTAATTAAATCCTCGAACAATCATGGAATAAATTTTTGTTAATAAATAAGTAGAAAACCCAAATACCCAATAAATAAGATAATGCGAGTGTAAAATATCCATGAGAACATATAAAAATAGTGGTTGTGAAGAATAGTAGTAAAATTCTTACAGAATGCATAATATTAGTTAATAAAAAAATATTATTACTTCCTTTTTTAGGAAACAATACCTTATCTTGTTGAAGTAATTAATAAATCATTCTAAATTGTATTGGTATACCCCAAATACACAAACCAATAATGTATAAAGAGTCCTATCAATTAATTGATAGACTATATGATTATTGTCCCACAACTATCGACATATTATTTCAAAATCATTCACTATAAGAGTAAACAAAATCTTTATTACCTTCCCTAAGGAATATTTGGATGATTAAAAATAAAACTACCCATATACAGAAGGATATGGAATATCAAAACATGATTAATATTTAAGATTGACACGCATAAGAATTTAATGATCATAATTATTGGAAATAATTTTCTCAGTTTCTATTAATGGGAAATAATGGTCAGAACCTTTCCAAATAATGAAAGCATATGGTTAAATATTACATAATTTAATTCCCAATAACTTCTTGTATATGAATAAATATATATAGTACAATATTACATTTTCCAATATAAAAATGATTTCATTATTTATTAGTGATCACCATCCAATATGAATAATGTAAATTTTATTTTCACAATTTTATTAGAAATGGGTATATGGATAATTAGATATTAGAATATCTTTTTCGTAATCCATGTTGAGAAAAAGTGTAGATGGATTTAAAAAGGAAAACCCAAGGATCGAAGAATATTTGTCAAATGGTATATGTGGTAGGAATTTATATCTCACAAATAATTATACAACACCACATAATAAAATAAAAGGGATTAATGTACCCAACATATATGATGTAAGTTAAAAGCATTTTAATAACTCGATGAATAAATATTGAAATACTAAATATGCACACATTAAAGGATATAACTAAATTAATAGACACATGAATATGGTAAAAATTATTAGATAGTAATAACCATTAAATAAAGAAATAATTGTAAAAACATACATTATTTATTAATACACCATGAAATGAAAATATGATAAAAATATTATATGCCCTAATGAATTATAATTGAGAGCTGGAAAACACATAAAACATTAGAATATTTTGAATAAAACTCCATTTAAAGAGTGATCTTGTAATTTAAATTAAAATATAATAAATAAAAATTAATTCTCATTATGAAATTTTAAATAAGAAGTATATTCACCGCAAAAATTAAAATAGGTTAATAATAAATTAAAGAGGGAAATCTAAGAATAAAAAACATTACCAATTATTTTTAATTATGATTAATGTGATTTTAAATAATTTATAAAAATCCAATATTTCCAAAATTCCAAATTCAGAACTATATTCATAAAAATTTTCATTTATACACATCATAGACGGTAATTCTCTATTTTACCTCTACTACTTTTCCATATCATGATATTATATATTTTATAGGTTTTAATAGTTTCACAATAGTTGTTTATCCATTTCAATAGTTCTAATTAAAAATCATGTCATTTAAAAATCACACAAATATATATATATATTGAAAAAATATATTGATATTTCTTTCATGTTTATTTTTTAATTTGGAGAATGTTATAAAATAATTTTAACTATTAAATGGTATTATTATATTAATATTTGAAGGTGTTATATAAATATATTTTATAAAAAATGGTTGTTCATAATAATTCATAAAAGAATCATGGAGTCATAAATAAAGATGTTTCTACTGAGAAATTATTTAAATTATTGATTCATTTTGAGACAATGAGATATGATGATTCTATAGTGGATTACGTGGACAATAAATGAAAATATGGTGTGATTTTTTTATACTATACAAAATTAAAAGATTTAAGTATACAACTATTTTGATTGTTTGAGATTTTCCTTAGTCAAGAGGCTAGAGTTGATCAGAAAGTTAATGTACCATATGCGTTTTACGGTAGTTCTATGTGGTTTAAATTCCACACATTTGATTTGAGGATGATTTAATATTATCTATGTGCTATTTGAAATTATATATTTTATGTGAAATAATGGAAAATTAAATCAACGAAAATATATTAAATTGGATATTTTAAATGATATTTATTTGTACGTAAAAAATTTTACATCAGATGAAATTTAAATTCAATTTAAATTTATGATATTTGATTAATGTAAAATATTTCATGGTATCACTAAATTTTTTTCATCATTATAGATATGCATAAATATAGGGAAAGGTGATTTATCTATAAATATAAGAATAAAGATATTTAGGCCACTATAAGGAATTGTATATGTATAGATGTAATTTTAGATTTCATCAATTTTAATAAAGAAAAAATTCATTTGAATTACGATATTTCGACAAGTCAATTTTTTTTAATCTTGTAAAAAATTTGATCCTCATTATAATATTTGATATTTTCACATATCAAAATAAATGTTTTATCATGCATGTCTCTTTAATGCTCATATAATGTTTTTTTGATACACTTATAAATTTGGGTTGAGAGAAAGATATTTTGAGAACATATATGATATTTCCCTACACATATGATATATGTACTTTCAAAAAATTTAGGAAAATAGACTATGAAATTGGAAAAAGTATTTCTACTATTATTTAGTGATTTAATCCTCAAAATACTAATTATCATTTATTCATACTAAGATAGGTTCAATTAGTGAGAACGAATATATATGAAATACTAGTAGGAGATTGTATAATGGACTAATGAGTGACTATACTAAATGAGTATATTCGTTATTGTGGAGATGATTCTGATCACAACGAATCTATAACTAGATACATTCCCTATCATATTTTTTAGAGTTTTAGGTGATTTGATTCAGAATATTGAATAAGAATAATTTTTCATGGCATTATTTTTTTAATACAATTATTTATAAAAACCACAATATATTGGAGACCATGGAGAGACTAGTTGTTTCAACACATCCAAACTATGATCATCATAAAATTATAAATAGTATTTTATAAAATGTGTTTAATAGGGAGAACGGGTGTGTGATAATTTCATGAGGATGTTAATTGGTGGCTCAAATGAAGAGATAAAATTTAAGATTTTAATTTACTCTAGATCTTTTCATGGTCACATCTTCATGTAATTTTTAAGATACCTTTAATGTTTGATTTTATTTAAGACTATATTGGACGATCTATACCCCATATCATGCACTGCGTATCTATGTGTTACATTCATAATTATATGGAACTCAAATTAATTTCATTGTGTATATTTTTAAAAAAATATTATGAGAACAATTACATGAAATTTCCAAATATCATAATGAATTATAAGATACAATGTATTATTAAATACATATGAATAAATAGACTTAACATATACTATTTTTCAAGGACCAATGTTATATAATAACGCGGAGTAATATTTCCTTAATAATTTTAATAAATTCATTAAAAAAAATAAAATAGTGTATGTCTAGATTATGTGATACATTTCATATTCTACCTGTAAAATGTAATATTGACATATATAGAATAGTTTACATGTATTAACTACTCGAGGTATTGAAGAGAAAAATAGGGACATAAATACCATTGTATGAAAAGATGTTTGAATGTACACTAAAGATGCATATAGGTAAAGAAAATTAAGTAACATTTCAATTTTGTTGAATATAAATCCCAGAAATTTGAGAGACATATGCATCTAAATCTATATTCTATTGAATTATAATATGGCTTGAGGCAACCAACATTATTTATGAAACTAAGGAAAATGATCCACCACATTTCCTATTATTAATATAGTAGAATAATTGCTGGCTTAAATTACATTGTGTATGAAAAATAATGTATTGTATAAGGATTTACAAAACAAAATTACATTTTTAGTCAATTAAAGGAAAACTGATTTCATGTATTTAACAAATTTTCTCATCTCATCAAAATTAAATGATATTTTATTGAAATGGGATAAAAACCATCATGCACCATTCTTTTAGTAAGCCTTCTGAAGGTAAACCTAATATAAGAATGATTGTTTTTAATTGTTTTCTGTCATATTATATATACCATTTCCCTATAAATGAAATATGAGGATTGATATTGATCCATTTATTAATAAAGTAAATATGGGAAAAGGGATATTATATAAATTCAGAATGAATGTTTTCCATAACTGGCCCCCATCCAACAGAGTCGGACTGATCCCTATGTAAAACATACATTTTTGAACTAAAATTTTAATTTTTAATTGAAAATGTAATGTTTTACTTAGACCAAATAAATAACATGTTAGAAAGACATGTATTTTACCATAACATGCCACACATGTATCATTGATAATTTCTCTAAATTATTAGGAAATTCTATTTGAATTGTATTTTTAACATATATTATGTCTTTTCAAATAGAATTTCAATTTTAAAATTGAAAAAATATTATTATGTTTATAGGCCATACCATTGGTTGGATTATTTTGTTTCTAATTTTCTACATATCAAAAAATGGAAAAAAATTATATGGTAAATGAAATATAACAATAATAAAATAATTTTTTTGATTTAGTCACATAAATTTATGGTGAGAATATAATATAAATTCTCAATTGAGAACATTCTCTCTCGATGTTGAATAATGGTTCTGACTATGAGATACATGATTTGGACAAAAATTTCTATTCTAAACTAAACATGTGTATATATTATAGTATCATTCCCACCATGTGTCGAAATGGAATGTGGTTAATTCATATATGATTGAAATGAATTATTTATCATTTTATCAATGCAGTATAAATATATTAGTGCATATTTTTTTATTTTGTGACTGATATTTTGAACAATGATATCACATTAATATTTAAATTATAAAATATTCACAATTTTGGACACATCCTATTTCAAATTTATGTGAGGATAATTAAAACGTTTCTAAAAATCAATGGACTATAATTTTCCTTATATTCCATGAATACTTGAAATTTTTTATATTATTTTTTTATGAAAATCATGTTTTGAACTGAAAAGACACTATAAAATTAAAAAATCATATTTATTAATATTATTCACAACATCAATCAGGTTGACTTAAAATAAAATAATATTTGTTAGAAATAAATTAATGTTCATTTTCCTAAATTATAACTCTACCAGAAATTGGTCACCTCGGGGTTTATTTTGGGAGAAAGTGTTACACTAAGATGTCTCATTCAGATTGAAAACAATAATGTTAAATAATCCAAGGAAATATGCATGTCAAAAATCTGTGTATT
This sequence comes from Viscum album, assembly GCA_963277665.1. NCBI lineage: Eukaryota > Viridiplantae > Streptophyta > Magnoliopsida > Santalales > Viscaceae > Viscum > Viscum album. The sequence goes on along the minus strand of OY728126.1, from coordinate 791,168,519 downwards.
TAATTCGTACACATAAAAAAATAATTTTCAAAAATTTTCTTAATCCATCACATTACTAATAGAATTTGTTATAGTTTGGGAGAATGAGATGATATTCTTGAATAATATGTAAATGTCATCATGAAAACATGATTGTTTCTCTTTATCAACCACATCATGAATCATATTGATGTTTTATTAACTTATACAAATCAAAAATAAAAAACCATTAATATTTCTAATGTTCCATATTCATAAGTGTTATTTTATTAGATTTTACTATATGATTCATGTTTTGAACTAAAATTCATGTTTACACATAAAAAATAAACTTCTGGTAATATGTACTTACAATTATAAAAATTAAAGGATGTTAATTCCCAAAAACCAATATAAAATATAGATAATTTTCTAAAAAATCATTATTACCTGATTATGATTTCATTTTTCATAATATATATTATATATGGTGAACATAAATGTCTCTATTAAATTGGAATAAAAAAATTCCATTTATACCTGCTACATTTTTTGCTTTATTAATGTGAATTTAATTCTTCTATTTTATAAATGAATAAAATATAATTTTCCTAATGTATCATTAAAATTCAGTTAATTTTTCATAATTTTTATTTTGTGAATCATGTTTTAAATAAAAAATATGATTTCAAATTTTAAAGATTTATTTATAATTAATGTAAATAAATAAATTTATATATAAAATTGGATTAAAATCAAAATATGGGGATATAAAATTTGATAAACATTATGCACATTTTTAATGGCTATATAATTAGAAAATATTCTAATCATTTTTCGTAAACATTAGCCCTATAATTTTTTAACGATTTGAAAAAATTGGGTAACAAAAAAATATTTTAATAAAATTAATTAAAATAAATTTCATGAAAAAAATATCCAATTATAATAAAATTGTTTAAACAAAAAATATATAAAATACAACTTCATTATGTCTGAAAAATTTAAAACAAAATTAATATTACGAAACCATTAAATTTGCTTTTAAACATTATGAAAATGTGAATATTCTATTCTCATTGTTAAAAAAATATATTAGAAATTTTTTTAAGTAGATTTCTGATAATCTTAATATTAATAAATATATATTCTAAAAAATAGATTGAAAATTTTAAAAAATAAATTTTAATTACCTTCAAAAATACCTAGTTGAGGATTCTAGACTATAGAATTAAAATTACATTTATTATAAATTTATCAATGTAAATATTATAAATGATATTATTAATTTATATAATATCATTAAAAACATTCTATATTTTAGGAATTGTATTTATATTATTTAATTGTGATATGTTTTTCTATACACTATAGCAGCCATCAACAAGTACAAATCTATTGGTTTTTTTGTATTGAATTACCTCATTCCATGTTTTAAATGATAATTATACATTAGTTGTTCATTTAAAAAATCAAATCCAAACAAAATTTATAACATGTAATATAATTTTAATTTGTAAATTTCTTGATGAACTGTATTATTAATTCATAAATGAAATCATCTGTTGTCAATTTTTGTGATATTCATGTATTCAATATAGTATAAAAATCCAGTAGTGGAATTTTTTAATTATATAGTGATTTAAATTACCAAATAATTTATTTTTTAAATTTTCATTAACCCCATGTTTTAATGAATTTTATATTAATTATTATGGTTATTTAAAATTTGGGTTCTTTTTTATCTATTTTGAATAATTAATTATTTTGGTGTCAAAACCACTAATATAATAAATTATGAATTTATATCAGCCACTACATATTTATCAATGGTTTTATAAATTTTATATATTTGAGAAGATTACCAAGGACATAATAGTTTACAATTAATTAGTAGTATTTTATCAACTCGCTATGGTTTTTAGTATTTCGTTGTGGTAGTTATAAATGTTTGTAATTATTTAGTATTGATTATAATTTTAGTAGTGGATTAAATTGTTGCTAAAAATAAAAAATCATTTAGAATAAAATTATATTTTAGTATCTATTTACTACTAATTTAAATTCTATATATATCCACTAAAAATAAAAAATTAACTACATTTATAAAAAACTGAAAAAATGGACAATAATAATGAACATTTAATCACACTTTTTTTAAAATAGATAGATGTTTATTTCATTTAAATTACATATATTAATAATATATAGTTATATTGAAAACTACATAACACATGAATAAGGGTTTCAAACATTTACACACGACCCAAAACAATGTCTATATTCAATTAAATGACGTATTCCCTTGATTTTCCTATCAGCTACTAATCTCTTATTCCATAGTTCTTTTAATAAATGAAATATAGAATTTCAATCCTTCTAATTAGATATATATTTTAAAAAATATATTAAAAATAATTTTTAGAACAATATAAACATATTTAATTAAATATAACATATATAACACATCTATTTCCAAAAATGCAATTCTTGGGAGAACTATATTTCTGAAGCCCTAAAATAGTGTTTCTACTGCACACCCCATCGTTGCATGTTTCTTTTATAGAGCTATCTACTATGACATATTATAATTTTTTATATCCTAAAGGTTGACACATTAATTTTCATATTCTAATTTATCGATAATAATAAAATTTCTTAAAAATTTATGCAATAGTGTCATAATTAATAGAGGTGTGAACCTCCCATTGTACTATTAAAGGGAGGTTATAAGGAAAATCCTAGAACATGACAAACATAATTTATTCCATAAAATGGGATGTAATATCATTATGTGACACTGATGATTAGTATTATGGAATCAAATCTCTTGTTTATTTTTATTTACATAGAATTAAAAAAATTTAATGAAATATATTCATTTAAGAATATGATTGTTCATTTTTCATTTTTACCATAATATTTATAGTTAAATAAATTATGTAATTTCCTAGGGTTTTTATATTCTCCTAAAACCATAAACCTTTTTAAATTATCTCATAGACAACTTATTCTGACTATTTCATCAATGGAAAAAATTATACACTAAAAATATTTGAGTGCATGTGATTCAAAAAAATGTATACTTAATAATATCTAACTGAATATATTAACAAATAATATCTTGATAAAACATTTATAACTGGATATGTATGGGTTGGGTAATTTTTTCATACCTTATGATATTGTTTCAAATTTTCAATCAAAATATATAATAATAATTATGTTGAAAATTAAATTCATCATAATATCATAAGATCATTTTATCATGAAATTATAAAACACATTATGTGAATTTTAATGATATATGATAAAAAGAACATTATATAATACCATTATATCACTTAATGTACATGTTTATACCATTGATAAAGATTCAATAAGGAGTCATTAAACTGACATCACAACTGATAGATAATTTACTTCCTCTTTTCCCAAAAAAAAATTAGTGAACATTGATACACAATGGAATCACGCACAATCAAATGAAAATACTTCTAGATATTATATTTGGACAATAGTTTGATTTAAATTTTATAGGAATATTATATATAATAAGAAATAAATATTTCATTTGACTTAATTTAAATTTTTTTTAAAAATAAAATTCTCTGTAATGATGGGAATGTGCATGAAATCATGTTAGATGATGGGAAGGCGAATCGCCTCACAAGATTAATTCCCCATGTTCATGTTTTATAATGTTTTACCATTATATATAATAATCTAATACAACATAAATAGAACAAATTCAGTAATATCATTCTCCCTCTATATATTTGAGCTATTCAAGTTAAATTTTATACATTAGTTTTTTAAATAATTTCAATAAATATATTTAATAATAAGTATACTGATGTTATAAATTATTGGTTTTTTAATAACTATAACATTAAAAAAAATTAAAAAATAATAATATCATGATTGTACATGTGACACAAGATGCTCTATGGATGACCACTCTTCATATAATACAAATTATCTTCTTAACATCCCAAAGTCCTGTTGATATTCACAAAATTTATAACGATTATAGGATAAATATTTAAGTATATTAGATTGAGTAAAATTACTGAAAAGGGACATACTGAATGTTTGAACCACACATGATGATGGTTGGAGGATATGAGTAAGTTATGGAAATGTGTACATTTCTGAATTCATGATGATATCATTGAGTAATTGTATAACTATTCTACATAAAACTACAAAATATAAAAACTACCAAATTGTATATTTCATAAAAATAGAAAATTATTTTAAATTATTTTACATAGAATAATTTATTAAATCAATTTAGAAGAAAATTTTAATTGATATGATTAATTTGGACATAACCAAAATAATTTAATAAATCATTGGAAATATTGTTTTTATCCTCCAACATTGTCATGATTCTATTATATTCACCCCTTTCTCAGAAGACATATTATTTCAATATAATAATGTATAGGTATATTTTTCACTTTTTTATGGGGTTTCACTTTCAAAAAAAAATTATTAAACACAATCACCCATATCATAGAAATATCATAGAATATAGTCCACCATTATTCATCATTACCATAAACAACGTATAATTTATTATCTTGTGAATAAAAATTATATTTATTATGTTCTTATTTCTCATCAGTATTGATATACATTGAAATAAAAGTAGAAGTAAATTTTAATGAATATTCCCTTATGAAACTATAAATATTGACCAACATGACATTGAGAAAGAAAAATATAAATATTTCATAATACATATATTAGAAAATGTTAATAAATGATTATTGTATTTAATCTGTACTATTTTTTGATGATTCAACAATTTTTTAATTTCAATCCTCCATCATTAAAAACTATAAAAACCTAATTCCATTAATATGAAATGAATGAAATATTCTACATTGATTAAGGGCTCTACAATCCATTTAATTATAATAACCCTACCCATAAACTGAATTATCAAAAGTAAAGGTCCATATAAATAAATATAATAATACTATTATTTTTAAAGGATAATTATATATATATTATGAATTTTACATTTATTATGATCTCACAAGAATTGACAACAAATCCATAATGTTATTGTATGTGTGTTATCTATATCATGTTTATTTAGTGTTTGAATATAAAGTAATATATTTTATTGAAATATCTATTCTTCAATGAACGGTCACCAAATAACAATCCTATGGATATCATATCTAAAAAAATGTGTTATTTGTTTTGTGTTAGTAATACTCCATAATTACATTAATATATTTTGTAAAATTAAATGGTATTATTTTGTGACCAAGCACTAAGAAAACTTGGGATTCAAAGGCCTTGAGTGCCCGGAATGATAAATTGAAAAATTTTATGTTCTTAATTTGTGCATGTGAGATGTTTTCATGAAAATTTAGAATGAATATTAATTGTATCCTTGATTAGAAGTCTGAGGGCACTATAGTGTTCAGGATGTCGTGTTTACCCTAGGTGCAACTTATGATTAGTCAGCACATTCCTTCATCAAGAAAACCCAAAATGTCATAAATATAAATATAAATTATTAAGTAAAATTATTTTATTTTTAAAAATTTTATACCATCCAAATGGTGACTTGGATTGAATATCCAAGTCCACCCTTGAGCTTATAAGGGTATTCTTTCATAAGAAAAAACATAACGTTGGTTGGTGTGGGATAACAGTGGAGGTTAGTTTTTAGCGGTAAATAATATAATTAAATAACACTTATTTTATTTTCGAATAATTATATATCCTAAACTGTAATTGTGTATTGAAATATGAGAGTAAATTTGAGAAAGTTAATACTTGTTACCCGTGGGGGAGCCTTTCCTCAACTAGCACAGGCTGAAGGTAAAATACAAAATTTTAACTTTTTTAGGTCATTTAAATAAATGTGTGTTCAGGTTTTTATAAATTTTAAACCAACTCACGGATCAAAAATTCATGTACACCATTGAAATTTGAGCATCATGATTATCTTAGAAGGTATATAAATTTTATCGGTATTGGTCAACTAGAAATGATAATTGTCACTATTTTCGGAAGAGAAATAAAATAAATAAATAAAATTATTTTATTTTTTTCCTCAACATTGAGCATTGGAACTCCAACATTATGGTGCGGTGAAGAGGCGATGAAGAGACAATTTAATGATACTCATTAAAAAAACTGAAACATTTACTCTTTATCATTTATCAAACAGAGCAATGACGCAGGGACACAGTGTAGCATAAATGATGTGACATGTTTGACTATTAATGATATAACATTCTAGGGAATCAGATGGTGGAAGTTTTTTAAAAGAAGGTCAGGATTTTTCTGTCCAATTGAGGATACCGACAAGTCACAAGTGACATCATCACACCTTGAAAACAGAGACCGTTGTGTGATGAATGCCAACAGGTTTGAAGAATGAAATGTGGAAACCTATTGACGGATCGCTCCAGCAACGAACTTGATCATCAGTAGGGGTTGTTTTGATATTAATTCTGTTTCCTCAATTTTCATTCTAAAATGATGATTGTGGATCGATCCACGAATAGTTTGATCTATATATTTACCATTCTGGCCAGAGGGTGCCATTTTATTAGTACTCTTGTATCGGGAATTAGTATTTGACTGTTATAACATCAATCCTAAAGCAACCCATAATTAAACTCTATTTCATAATTTTCATGCCAAAAGGAACAATGCTCGAGCCCCTCTACCATGATAGTTCATCATGGTTGAACATTAACGTTGTTCCTAGAAGGTTTTTAGGCCTTACTTGGGATTTGAGAACCCCATGGAGTCCGGACAAGCCGAAGGCATGGAAAACAAAACACCAGAGTAGACCAAATTGTCTGCAGATGGCTCCGCCAGCGCCTCAGTACCAAGAACTGCTAATGGAGGCCTGTGGTGGTAGCCAAAGAAACTGATAGCATGCCACAATGACCTGTTGAGGGAGACGCCACCACTTACATGGGACGCGACATGGCAGAAGTAGATATCAGTGGCTGGAAGATGAGACATGGCCACTCGGCCACATTAGGTGGAATGCCTCACATTGCACGAGCCATAGTCCCTCATGACCATGCCTTCTAGAAACCACATGTGGGACCAGTAGTGGTGGATTTCTTCTGGCGATCCTGCTCAGGCGAAGCATACACCATTATGAATCCAGGATGATGGTGGTCGGTCCACCGGTTGCAGGCTGGACCAAGACTCAGAATCTGTGCCGCTACACAGCCCAATACCATTCTATAACACCAGGATGCTATGCAGCCCATGCTAGGAACAAACTGAATAATTGGATGCAGGCTAGGAAAGAGGAGACAGGGTCACCGGGAGACCCATAAGGATAAAACATTGGTCGAACCGGGCTAGGTCTAGCAATGCCCAATGGGCCAGGCCTTGTTTTCACGCCCAATCTGGCTGGCCCATCCTCAAAATGGGTGATTTGAGGCTGATCTAACCAAACTGGGGTATGTATGGCCCCCAGTCCTGGTCGTTCTGGTCAATCTAACTTGGTCGGGTTAGTTTGATTGAGTTGGACCGGTCCAGAATGAAATCAATCCCTATTTACAAAAATGGCAACATTTTTCACATTGGATGTTGAATTAAAATGAATGATTTTGGGATTGGTTTCTCCCAAATTCATGTGCAATAAATAAAGAGATCACACGACTGACTTAGACATGAAGACTCCTAACAAGTGACCTGATGTGGATTTACTACAATAAAACATATGGAAGATGATCAGTGTGACCATGCAGGTCCATGGTGGGTAGAAGCTCTATTTGACCCTCCAGACTCATTGTACTCATCGAGATGTAGTACCAAAGTATGATGTCCTATGTGGGATGTTTCTCTATGTGACACGACATTCATACGTTGTGGAGAGGATATGTGGTACCTTGAATACCCACGATAGTCATCATGGTTGAGTACCACAATAGTCCAACGATAGTGGGATGTGGATCTATGTTAACCACCAGGCTAATAATGGGAGTGACTCTATGTGACCAATCATACCAACGTTACTGATTAGGGAGAAGTACCTCATCTACCCAAGGTTCTTAGTTATATGTCTAATTGACTTTCATAATATACTCACGATAATATCTACATGGTATGACAATACTTTGTGTAGTTTGCGTACTCGTTTGTGGTGTAATTAATGTACTTGGAATACTCTCCCAAGATGTTTACTAATTGTACTTGTCATACACATCATAGTGGTGAACATACTGTACCTAGTGTACTATACTCTGTGGTTTACTAAAAATACATTGTTGCATACTCATTTATGTGGTTCTTCTATTATGGTTTTGGTTCCCAATTTTGAATTGTGTTACTCAACCTTGGACGGTCTTCACCTGCACTTTTCATGTCTGGTGAATGTGATCGATGCTTCGACAGAGATCTTGGCAGTCTCGGACCAGGTGGTGCTCAGTGAGACTAGACAAAAGAATGCATTGACAGAGATCTTGGTTGTCTAGGTAGAGGTGGAGCTCAGTGAGACAACTCATATATGTGTACATCTATAGCTACAGGTAGCTACACTAAATCTACCCTTCAGATGGGTTCATAAATAGATGGATTGTGGTTATTGTACTATCTTTTCTGTTTTTTTCTTGTATTCATGCCCCTTTGTAATTTCAGATTTTACAATACTCTATGTAGTTGTATTAGTGCCAGTTGTTGTTTAAATCATGTTAAAATTGCATAGTTTGTGATTTGTGGGTGTGTATAGGTTTAATGGAAAATTCTTTTCCTTTATGGGATATTCCTATTCGGAGCTAGTCGTTATCCCTTGGCCTATGGAAGGGAGGCATGGGGTAGTCATGGCAAGGGCACTAGGGGATGAGTCATGACAAAGTGGTATCAGAGGAGGTCAGTTTGAATAGATGAACTTAGTGTTTGAAAATTATTATGAGTAAATAAAGTTATTCGTTTTTTATAATGACATTCAGGTTAGGGAATCTAGTGTTGGTGTGGTGGATAGCATATCCACACACCATGGCCATGAATTCTTCTTTCCTTTTTAGTACATGGAAACACTGGTGGCATGCATCTTAAAATGATTTCTCATGATCATTATCAGTCAGATTAAGCTAACTAGGCATAATTTATGAATCGTGATTCTTTTTTATCTCTTTCATTATGCCTCTATGCAAACAACCAATCAGGATTCTGGTGTGTGACCACGAGGATGGTACACATAATTAAAATTCTTTGGTACATGGATCATCACCTAAGATGAAACATGTGGGTACTGTTCCATCTATTCCACCACCCATTGGTGAGTAGTCATTGTTGGTGAAACCATTATAGGAAACTTGTAGGCCATGTGCCATAGATGAGTTTCAGAGATAGAGACCCTTCCATTTTTGATGAGAGCCCAAATCAGTTGACAATGAAGACTATATTGAGGTGGTGTTGTGTTTTCCTTCTATTTTGGGTACCATTATATCAAATGGTAGTCTTGGAAGTGAGCCTTTTATGAGGCTCAACATGGCGATGACAGTTTAAAATAACATGAAATTATAATGAGGTGACTTTTCTAAGGATAGATCTTGAGAACCTCTCACTGAGAAGGTGATCATTCCATAAAAGAAAAGGTCTATGTGTGACCACGGGATTATATTGTTTTAACATGAAAAAATTGCCATAGTTGATCATCCATCTAGGTGTATAAAACCATCCAAGTACTTAATGAATATGACGTTACTAGTGCTGATGGATCAGTCTTATGAGAGTTTTCTGTTTAGGGAAATCCAAGCCAAAACTATTCCTCTATACATTCTGACTTTAGAATGGTTTATAGTGAGATCCATGGTGGTATAATGTTTTTTTAATAAGCATATACATCCAATGAATGTCAGTAGTGGGGAAGTAGGAGAATGATGTCAGACATAAAGTCTTGGATGAGTATGAAGAAATCATTCCATAGTATTTTCCATGACTACCTCCTCATAGAGAGCATGTTTTATGGATGGATCTGTACCCTGGGGAAACAATTATATCAACACATGTATATTGTATGGCTTCCAAAGATCACTTGAAGATAAGGATATAATTATAGGACTTGTAGAGGAATGGGACCGTAAGGCTCATCATTTTTCCATGGGAAACCCTACTGTTGTTTTCCAAGAAGGAAAACAAGCAGCATGAGGCTATTCATGGTCATTCAGTGCCTAAACTAGGTTACTGAGAAGAACACATATCCTATACCGATGATTGATGACATCACTAATCATATGAAAGGAGTGTGATGGCTCCCAAATATGTATGTTATATCATGTCATCACCAGCTTTTATTGACAGATGAGGACATCATGAAGTCATCGTTCAGATGTCGCTATGGACACTTAGGGTATCATGTGATGTTGTTTGGAAAGACGAGTTCCCTATTTGTGTTCATGGGTCTCATAAAAATGATCTTCTATCAATACTTATACTAGTTTTCAGTGGTCTTCATTGATGACATCTATGTGCATTCATGTTAGAGTAGGATCATATGATACACCAAAGGATAGTTGTGGACACAGTCTTAGGGAACAATCTCTGTGGTAATCTATCAAATAGAGAGTTATGGATATGAGAGGATCAATTCTTGGGACATGTAATTTTAGAATCTATATTTACTATGGATTTGGCTATGGGAACTTGGTCCCGGTGACATCACATCAACCCCACCATAAAATGGCCATCAGGTCCTGGCCCGCCGGGTACCACTATTTTCCACGAAGTCACATGGTCCCCACCCAGGGGTCCGACGACATGCCTGAATAGGTAATCTGACTAATGATTGTCCCCACAAGCCAACACATGTCATTTATAGTGTGCATTGTCCTCCATCACATACACCTTGAGGGAAATATATCAATAGTAATCTATCAAAGAGAGAGTTATGGATATGAATGGTTCACTTCCAGGGACAAGTCATTTCATAATTTAGAGTTACTGTGGATCCAACTATGAAAACATGGTCCCAATGAAAACACATCCACCCCACCATAACTTGTTCATCGGGTCCTGGCCTGCGAGGTACAACCAGTTACCCTGCAAAAAGATTTCCCCCCACCCAGGGGCCATCCAACATGCCCGGACAGGTCATCTGACTAATGATTTCCCCCAAAATCCATCGAATTCCCTTTCTAGTATTCTTTGCCCTCACTCACACACACCCTAGGAAATGTATCAGATTTTCACCCATCCTGATCACTAATCCATTCCATGAATGTGTAATTGTGAATTTCTAATTAGGTAGGCTTCTAAAAAAGAAGGTTCACCTTGTTGAAATCAGGAATATCATTTAGTCATTTAACCCTTTACCATATTGAGGTGTTTCAATCTTCCCCCTTTAGAGCACAACATCCTAATTGTGGGCTCTATATCTCAACCTATGATGTGAACTGAACTTAAGGCTGGGTTCCACCTCTGATACCAAATGTGACAAATTGGTTTCGGTGACAGCACATCCACCCTACCATAACATGGTCGTCGGGTCGTGGCCCACCAGGTACCAGCAGTTTCCCCACAAACACATGTTCCCCACCCAATTGCCCACCCACATGCTGGAATGGGTTATCCTACTAATTATTGTCCCCACAGGCCAACACATAACCTGTCCAGTGTGATTTTTCCTCACTTACACACACCTTGGTAATCATTCCAGATGTTCACCCATCCTAATCACTAATCTAGGTCATGCATGCATAATGGTGGAGTTCTAATTTGGTCAGCTTATGAAACAAAAGGTGCACCATGTTGAAATGAGTCATATCATTTATTCATTTAACCCATTATCATTTTGGGGTGTTACATCATCATTGATTGAGGTGGTTATTAATTGGGAACCACCCAAGATCATTTATGAGGCATTGAGATTCCATGGGTTAGTTGAGTACTATCAGAGGTTTGTACCTGACCTCTCTTGTGTAGCATCACCCATGAAAACATTTACGAAAAAGGTAAAACCCTTGATGTGGATAGAAATATTCTAGTAGAGATTTATGCTACGGAGGTAGTGTTTGAGAAGTGGACCTATCATAATTCTTTCAGATGGGGGAACCAACAACCTAGTGTTCTGTGACGCATTAGTAACTGAGCATAGTGTGTCATAATATTTGGGAAAGTAGTGATTTCTTATGGATCATGAAAATTGAAACAACATAACCAAAACTATAAAACTCATGACCAAGTGTTTGTACCATTAGTCTTTACACTGGAAATCTGGAGACAATAGCTTATGGGTGAAGGATTCATCACCTACTCAGGACACATGATCCATGATTATATGTTTTCCCAAAAAGAACAGAACCTGATGCAGTTGTGATGGGTATAGTTTCTTCAGAAATATGAAATCGTGATAGTCTATAATCATGGTAAGAGGAACATGGTGGTAAATGCGCTCAGTAGGAGATCCAAGTTGTAGCTGCTGAGTGAGGTAATATAGAATCTAGCCAAGAGGAATATATCCATCATGGATGATGATGAATAAGCTCACCTTTAGTTGATAAATGTCACTCCCCCACTCTTACAGTTGGTTTGAGAGGAAAAACTCGTATATGTTTACTATGGGACTATATATTCCTAGATGTCCATTGGGAATGCCATTTATTGATATAAAAATTGTGGGCAGAACATCACCTTTACATAGGATCCCCATAGTACCTGTGGTGTAGAGGGAGGAGGTGTTGAAAAAGTTCCAAACATCCCCTTTGGATGTTATATCAGGTGAGGTGAAGATGTTCCAGGTCCTCCGATTTCTGTACTAGTGGTCGTGGATGAAGAACGCAATGGAAAAGTTTTTCTCCAGATGCCTCAATTGTTAGAAAGTGAAGGCTGGGCACCAGGTTCAAGAAGGTTTGACACAATCCCTCAGCGTAACAAAGTTTTTGTGGGATGGAATATCTATGGACTTTATCATTGTTATACCATGTACTTTTATGAGACACAATACATTGTGGGATTTCATTGATTGACACACCATGTTTGATAACATCATAACCACTGAATATTAGAGTTTAGTAGAAAGCTCTATATGCCTCTACATGATAATTATTTGAGGATGGGGAGACGATTGTGATGTTCTTATTGGAGTTAGATGATTGACAAGAGAGGGTCCTTTATGGACAGTCGATTCCTCTGCTTTCCATTTAGTCGAAGCATGAGAATCTCTAATAGATAACAAGGGAGAGAGGGGGTCAAATTCGTTCCCAGTTACCCCTTTTGTTTGATTAGCAATTATTTGGCTTATGAAGATGTAAATATTTATTAGGGGAGTAATGTAATACATGTAATTCCATATTTTTTAAAAAAATTAAATGTATTATTTCATACCCAAGGTCTATGATGGCGTGTGATTTTGAGGAATGGATTTCCCAACATGATCCATAGAATAATGTTATATTTTATATAGCACACATGACCTATTTTCCTAAAAATGTTGCATAACACTTAAATGGGTTCCCAAATCAGAAACATGAGGGTTTCATTGCGTTCAAGAAAGCGATTTTACCCCAGGTGTGACTGATGTTTAGTCAGCGCATAACACTGGTTAAAAACCTTGAAAATGTCCTAACCCTAAATAAAATAATTAAAAATTTTAATTTATAATTAAAATACTTATAACATACAAATAGTGACTCATATTGAAAATCTGATATGAATGTGGGCTCGTTAGTGTGTTCTTTCTGTTGATAGAGCGTAACATTGGCCGATGTAGGCCAAATGTAAATGTTAGTTTTGGGACATAATTAAAATAATTAACAATTATTTTATTTTCAAATAATTATAACTCCTAAATGGTAACTCGAATAGGAAATACAAGAGTACCATTGATCTCGTGAGGTCATGTTACCCATAGGTAGAATATTACCTCTACCAATGCGTGTCTTGGGTGAAAGAAATAATTTTGAGTTTTTTAAATTTAATTAAGTAAAGATAAATGAACCGAATAAATAAATGTTTTTTATGATAGTTTTCTTAATATTGAGTAGTAATGAGATAACATTGAGGTGCAACGATCATGCGACGATGAATAACTTATTGATACTATTTAACTGAAGTGAAACATATAAACTATTTAATTTGTGAAACAACATAAATACATGGGGACACATCGCATCCAAAATGTTACGACACATTTATCTATAGATGAGATCATAGGTTGGGGAATAAGTAGTTAGAATTTATCTGACAGATGGAGAAGGTATTTCTCTCAAATGAATAATTCCATAAAATTGAAAGGGACATCGGCACACCTCGGAGAATTGAACTGGTGCGTGAGGAATGCCAACAGATTTAATGAATAGATCATGGATTCCCACAGACGGATCACTCCAGTGACAAACACAATCAATGGTAGTGTTTTTTTATTTGAATTAATATTTCCTATTTTTCATTATTAAACGAAAAATGTGGATCAACCCACGAACATGTGGGCCCACAAATCGTTTGTTCTTGTAGGACGATGCCTTTTCCATTTGATTATTGTATTAGTATTAATTATGTGTCTGATTGAACTTAAATTATAAACATCCCCTTGATTAAACAGTATTGTGGAGGGAACAAGCTGACATGAACAAGGGTTGAGCCCCTCCACCATGTGCCTTAATTGTGAGTGATCCTTTGAAATAGTGCAAAGAAGTATTTGGGGACTTAGTAGGGATAGAGCCACTCCATGGAGGCCGGAGGTGTAGAAGACATGAATAACGGACCACTGGAGTGGATATGGTGGTCTGTGGAAGGTTCTGCTGACGGTTCTAGGGATGGTGGACCATCGTGGCTGCCGTAGGTGGGTGGTGATGTGCCAGGACGGCGCACCGAGGGAAATGTCAATGACAGCTCGAGCCAAGGTGGTGCAACAAGAGAATTTGATGGTAGAATGTTGATGAGATGCATCAAATCAAAAGTGTTAGGTAGATTATCCCGCTTCGCATGGGTAGTTTTCCCTCACTGGCACTCTGTCTAGCAACAATGTACAGGACCACCAGGGTCGACAAGAATCAGGCGACCATAGAATTCCAAATTGTACTCCATTAGGCATATGGGGGGGTGGAGGCTAGTCCACCCATTGTGGTCTAGTCCAAGGTATGATATATGGGCTATTACTAAAACATCAGGTAGATTAACGTCTTAGGCATGGAACAAATTGGTCCACCTGTTGCGGGTTGGGCCGGACGAGACCAGATCACAAGTTGACACAACATGTTGGACCCCCAGTCGAACTGGGTAGGGTCCGTCATGGCCTAATGGCCATGCCAAACAAGGCAGGTCCAAACCCACACTCGGTTGGTTCAGTCATGTTGAACCAAATGAGGGCATGTTGGGCCACCAAGAAGGGTTCATCGGGTCGGTCTGAGAGGGTTGGACAAGGCCCAGTGGAAACCCACACACGTTCACTAAAAATCTCATATCTCTTAAATCAGTTGTCCTATTGATGAGATATTTATGACATTGGATTCCTCATGGTGAGTCAAATAATTTTGAAGACTCTAAGGAGACTCTAATGTATGATTATATATGATGAATGGAATAAGGATTGGTTTCACAAGGAATCAAGTGCACTACGTGCAGATATCCTATGGATAACAAGGACAAGAACTCTACCGACATGAAACCCTGTGTGGATTATCTATGATGGGATAGTGACTAGAGGCTCTGTTTTAACTAGTAGGCCTATAATGGGGAGCATCTAGATGTGACCCTGCAAACACATGGTACTCATAGTGAAGAATTATCTCTGTATATTGGCCAATGTGGGAAGTGGCTCTGTGTAACCTGGCTGGCCCATAGTGGGGATATGATCATTGTGATGTAGAATACCCATGATACTAATCACAAATGAGTACCATAGGCATTAAAGCAAGTGAGATGTGACTCTTTGTGTCCTAGTAGACCCATATTGGGATACGACTCTATGTGACCCTGCATACCCATAGTACTAATCCGTGAGGAGTACCGCAGGATCCCAAGATGTTCATTGATATTTCTAATGATCTTCATTTCTATACACATTATTATACATGTGTTAGCCAATAGTACATAGTGTATATGGCATACTCTACAGTGGTGTACTCAGTATATGTGGAGTACTCTCCTCATTGGTTTACTTACTGTACATGGTGTACTCCCCCTAGTAGTTTACTTAGTGTAAATTGTTTACTCTCCTCAGTGGTTTACTATAATTACCTTATGAATCCTCCCAATTGTGGAATTTCCGTTTTTGGGGTCCTTAATAAGAATTGTGTTACTCACCCCTACAGGGGCTTCTCCCACACGTTCTGTGTCGGTTGTAGGTGATCAATGCTTCAATGGAGTCCTTAGTAGTTGAGCACCAAGAGGTTCTCAGTTAGACATGGTAGAAGGAAGCTTCTAAAAAGACCTTGGTGGTCCAAGACTAGGTGGTGCTCAGTGATATGTGTCAGAGATACATACATCTGTGGCTACATGTAGCTACCCTTCACATACACTTCGGGATGGGGCTCGAGCAGATCGACCGTGGAAGTTGTACTCTCCTTTATGGTATTGTTCTTGTATTTGTTCACCTTTTTACATTCTATTTATATAATACACTCTATATTTGTCTTAGTGACAATTGTGTTTTACTTAATTTTTTTATTCCGTAGTTGGAAATTTTTGTGTGTATGGGTTTAACGAAAAATTCCTTCCTTTTGGGATAGGGATATTCGATGCTAGTCAGCATCTCTTGGCCTATGGAAGGTGGTATTATGGTTGTCATGACTTGGGCCATGGGGGACAGTTCGTGATAGTATCAGTGAAAATAAGGATACTTTTCTAATAGAAATACATAATATTGGAGTTATATTAATATCATATATAGAAAACTAATTAATTTAAACCATTATATGATAATTGAAAAAATCATATGTCATTAAATAATTTTTTAATAATTTATTTTAGTCATTATAATAATTATTTTGGTATTTTAAATTTTCATGATCATTCCACAATGTAAAACTATCTACATAAATTCATTTACATGTTAATAACCTCATGTTTTTTATATTTTTAATATTTTACAAAAAATATTAAGCTAAATATATTTCCAAAATTATATATCTACAATATATTATTCTCACATATTTTCTAAAACATTATTAAACATATATTGGTGGCCTAAAATATTTTATCAATAAAATCATGATTTATTAAAAAATATGAATGATATTAATCACTGAATTGATGATGATACATAAACACCCCATTATTTTATTTATTATTATTTTAGAATCAATTTCAATATTATAAAATATATATTCCAGGAAGTTTGACTCTCTTAAAATTCATGTTAAAAAAATATTGGAAATCACTAATCATCCACATTAGAGGAACAAGTATTGTGATCATTTTCACTATTTATACAAAAAAATATATCAAAAATATTTTCCAATAAATCAGGAAATTAATAAATTAGTCACATAACGAATACCTTAATTTCATTTATAACAATCTCCTCTGAAATTAATATTGAAATAATGAAAGATGTTTTGTCGTAGAAAACCGTTGTGATAGGTTATAAGGGATACAAATCACGGGAAATATGCTATAAATTTTATATATAATCCATCAGTTATTCCCTACTCTCATTATTAATTGTGGATAAAAATAATTTTTTTTACCTATAATCTAATTATATAGTATAGAACTGACGGGTCATATCCACATTGATGGAAATATAAGGCAATTCTATAGGAAAAATTAATTAGCACAATGGGAATCTACACATAGCATATTTTATAGAATTGTGATGTTTTGTGAAAGGAATAGAAAAAATTATGGGAAAAATAAAAATTCATTGAAGTGTTTAAAAAATAGTCGATATGAAAAAGGGTGAATAATTTATGAATTTGTTAAGAGAATACAGAAATAAAAAAATGAAAACAATTTACATTCTTACAAAAATTTCAGACGAAATTGTGTAACTATTTTAGGGAATACAGTTGAATCACCTGAAAAATGTTTTTACCTCATCATTTTTCATCCAATTATATAATTTTTATTGAATAATGATGCTCATGTAAAATTTGAGAACACAAATAGAATAAAATTAATCATGAATCAATTCCATTAAATTACTATGCAACTCAATCTAATGATTAATTAGTTTTAAAATTAATTATTGACTATTAAAAACACCACAATTATTTATTTTATCTTATTTATATAGAATAAGAAAATAGGAAACATAATAGGGTGAGAGAAAAAAAATAAATATAATATAGAATCCATATAATAGAATTTTAGAATATTGTTGGTTATCATTTAATTTTAATTAATTCACCCTTGAAAATTTTTAGATACATATATTCTTGATAATTATATTAAAATATAATGAATTCATAAAATGAAAATAGAAAAAAGAACAATAAAAGATGATATAATATTATTTTCTAATAGATATTCCCTCTTATCTATATCTAAAATCAATATATATGTTTTTTATACACTATTCATTGAATTTACTGATTAATAACTCCCTTATACATCTTGGGAATAATCTTTGTTAAATGATGTTTCCAATATAACTTGAATTAATCACCCTATAATTTATCTATATGACATTCTATAAATTAATAATATTTTTAGTCACTTGTTCCACAAAAAATACTAATCAAAAAAACCAAATAACAACTTATTTTGATAAAATAGTATAATTAATTATATTAATTAATAAATTATTTTATGGAATCATGAAGAATCCTTAATAAACATACGAGTTATTAAAATAAAAAATTAAATAAAAATAAATTGATTATTGAATCCACAACCACATGCTTCTAAAATATGTACAATTAAATGGTTAAAAGACTAAAATGAAGGAATAAAATAATAATTATAATGGACATCATAAATGATGAACAAATATGATTAATTATTTTTGGTCATATATATATATGATTTTTGACCACTATATATGGGCATTCAACTTAAATAGTATATGAGATTATATCATCATTTCAATGTAATTGTTGAGTTGGTGGGTATAATATAATGTAACCACATTATATAATTTATATATATAACATAATAAAACTTAAATATGTATTAGAATTATTCCTTATGAACATCAGTTGTTTGATATTTGAGGAGTGTTAGGATCCATAGGGTTATCTCTAGACCATTCTCGATCAAAATATTACCGGGTGTGTCATGTTTGAAATATGTACAATGGTATTTTATAAATTAATTATAAGAAAATAATTTCATACATTAATTCCTTATTAAGTCAATTTTTGTAATTAAATCAAAATCTTTATCTTTAAGAATATTATTATTTTTTACTTATTTAAATGGTTCTCTATTTTATTGTAATTTCATTTTTTATTTTGTTTGAAATATTATTTTTGATGTTGTATTTTTTAATATTAATTAATGAATCGATTTATATTCTTTTAATTAAAATAATAATTACATTACTTTTATTCTTTTATGATTTGTTTGCATTATTTAAAAAATAATTATTTATAAATTTTAATTTCCATATTAATTCCTATAATTAGTTTTATATTATTAAATTTATTGTTTTAAATATATTTCATGTTTATGTTTCAATATTTTAATTAACTTTATAATAATTTTATTTCGTTGTTAATGAATGTTTATTTTTCATTTTTTTTAACTTCTATCCTTCTAATTAATCATATCTTCAATTTATTTATGTTTTATCTTATAGAAATCTTAATTTTTTGATTTTTAAATAATTTAACTGGTTTTTTATTATTAATTTATAAATTATATTTTAATTTTATCGATGTTTAATTTATTATATTTGGTTTTTATCAAATTTATTTATAGTCGTTAGTTTCTGCGACACAATGCCCTCTGCACAAATATTTTCCCACCCCCATCTACAATGTTGTCACCCAGACACCGTTGCTACTCTTTCCTCCACTTGGTTGGACCAAAATGATAATTAATTGAGACACTATACAACCTTTCATTTTCCACCATTTAATACTTTCAAACACTATTCCATTCACATTTCAATGAACACCTATGTGACCCACTAAAATCCACTCCTCTCCACCCTCCACTGCCCAACGTGGTCCCCTCCACCAGTGTGTCCCATGAGTCATTGTCAAATGTCACACACTACTAGCACCTCCTTTTTAATATAAACTCTAGACCCACATTAACACACCAATAGATCTCTTCCAAAACTCACTATTGTGGATAATATCACCATCAACGCATCGTCAAAGACACAAACTCAGCCATAGAACTGACCAAAGCACATCAATCCAGATATATAGATACTCAAACAAAAGATTTGACATCAGAAGAACAAAATGAAAACCATCATAGCTATAAAACCCCACTAAATCTATTATACCCATGTTTCAAATTTAATTCTACATAGCCGCTTGGATGTCCACCACCTGCTAAGACAATACTACCATTGGATATCAAGCTAATGTTGTGGACTGAGAAGCTCTCCTGAGCTTATGTCACACCATCGTCACAAGATCAGTAGCTTATGACAACCTCTATAATAGTTGACCTAATATACTCATCTATGAATCATCATTATATATGAATGATAAACCATGATGATGTGAGCTGAGCTCCAACAAGTGATATAGTTGTCTACATAAGGAGCCTCAATCGCCTGGAGCAAACTCTGTGGTGGAGGAAGCCTCGTCCAAATATCATAGGATGAAACCGACCCCCCCACTATCGAACATATTAGGGGGGAAGAAATAAAAAAATATAAAATCTAAAAAATAAATAAATAAATTATAAAATAGTAAAAAAAATAAAATAGTAATAATTTTTATATTTATAATTATAAATTAAATAAATTCTTAAAATAACCTAATTTAATCAAATTATTCATTGTAAAATAATAATCTAGATACATTAATATTTATATTAATATAATAATTATTGTTATAATAAATATGTTAAAAAATCTAAATGGAATAAACATTAATAATAATATTAAATAAAATATGTAAATAATTATCTTAATAAAATATTAACATTTATAATCTTTTCAATTAATTTTTTATTATTATGTTATTTAAAACTATATTTATTTTAATAATATTTTAATAACTATATGAAATTTAAAAAATTAAACATTTAATCTTAATTGATTAGTAAAATAACAAATTTAAACATTCAACAATAAATACAATGACATTAATTTCATAGATCGAATTATTTTATTATTGTTTTGAACATGGTAAAATAAATTCCATGTTCATGACCTATATCTTTTGGTTATCTATTAAAATGAATCTGGTATGCTATCAATCAAGGTAAAATTAATGATAGTTGAAGAGTGATTTATAGAGTAAAAAATATAGTCGGTTTGAGGTTATCAGTGAAAAATAGAGTATGGCAGTAGAAATTTAAAAAGGAAAAACATGTAGAAAAGGGTGATTCATTAAAATTGGTTGATAATTCATCAGAAATTCTTTTCACACTTTATCCATTAGGAGAGGGAGTCCCAGAGAACAACTTCATGGAGATCTATATAGCAACTGGAGAAAAGAAACAATATAGGAGTGGAAGGGGATATTTTTTCTCTATTAATTTTACATATATTTAATTACATTATACATTTCAATCTATTTTTTTTAATATAATATGAATTGGGGGTAAACCTCTTATTTTTAGGGAATATTATAATCCTTCTAAAAATTTCTACATATATTCCGAATTATATTATCATGAATTATATTTGACTAGTGGGGATGATTCGAAATATGAATATGATGATTTTTCACTCCTTTTGTTTTGTAAATAATTTCCTCTAGATAAATCCTTCAGTTTGACATCGAATTCATGTAATCAAACACTTTATTATAAATGTTTGTAACTATTAGTGTTATATTATCATTTAAATTTTTATCATTACTAATTTCTGGTAGATTAATCATAATGTGGGAAACCTTATGGTTGATTAATTATCCTATTTTATCTCCTAGTGAGGGATGTTCAATAATAAATTTCAATGGTTCTGAAGTCAATTAACATTTAATTGAATAATATATTTTCAATCAAATAGTAGATTTTAATTTCCCCAAATTTTTTCTTGATTGTTTGTTCCTAAATATTCTCGTACCTATTAATTATCAGAACTATTGTTTCCACATTTTCAATACCATAATCCATATTTTCATAATTTATATAAATTCACTATTTAATAATTTCTCAAAAAAATAATATAAATTAAGATAAAATATTTTTACCCATGGATGAAAATAATGGTAATGTATTGATTAATTGGTCACCCCTTAAATTTAATAGACTTCCCTTGGGTTAGACCCTACATTCCACTATAAAATAGTATGAATAAGATTTTATATTTTTAATCATTGATACAATTTAACAATGACTGAGGCGTGTTTTTAATGCAATTTTTGGGAAATTATTCGAGTTACCACATATCATTTATAAATAATTAAAGAAGACAAATATAATTTAGTTAAAAAACAAAAAAAATTAGAAACTTGTAAAAAATATTCTTTCAATTAATTTTTTTATTCTGTGGTTGATGATATAGTTGTTTCTTCCACATGTATTCTTCTACTATTAATGATTTGAAATGTTTTGGGATAAATATTTTTTATTGTTAACTAATGTATGAGAACATGGTCATCAATTAATAGATTATAGCCCTTGAAACCTAAAATTTAAATACATTTATGATCTCTCACATTGAAAAACGATTTAGGAAGTGAACTACTTAAGAGAGAAAGTACCTCTTATTATTTTACCCAAAATTCATCCATAACTCTTAGTATAAATTTTTTGGCCTATGATAAGGGGTTTAAACTCCCTCAAGTGTCATGAGACCCTTCATCCATTATATTATTTCATAGATTCTGAAATTATGAACTCAAATAGTCAAACAATTATCTAATGTTATCCGTTGATGGACTATAAAATGAGGTATCTCTATCTTTAATTACTGATTTATATAATATAGTGAAATGACATACACTTTATGGAATTATATATAATTACTTTATAATGTTATTATTTCAAATTTTTCATTAATTTCAATGCATGTAATTGGTTAAAATTTCCAGATGAAAACATACTTGACAATTGGGACCATGTTTATAAGTTCATCATAATGAAATATTATCCTCAAAGACATTAACATGAATTACAAAATAAAATAAAATTCTTTTACCAAGATAGTGGAGAATCCTTCCATAAGGATATGGATAGATTTAGAAACATTCTATGAAAGTTTTCCAATCATTAAATCTTATCACATGTTCTTATGGGCACATTATATGTAGATATTTCTTTATCTAGTTAAAACCTTGTTGACCTGTCCGCTGGGATAAAGTACAATGAAAAAATTGATTAAGAGTAAATAAATTTTATTAAATACCATTCCAAGAACTGTTAAAAAAAATAAATCAACATTACATATAAATAATATAAATGATAACAAAAATACTTCTTGAACCTAAATGAAATATTAATTGCCTGAAAAAATATCCAAACCATAATGAACCAAAAATACAACCAAAAAACTTATAACCACATGGTATTTCCAATCCAAAACCAATCACATAAGGAATATTTTGAGTATTGTGGGAATTTTGGGAACACTCAAAAATTTTGTCCCAACGTTGACATTACATATCAATAAAAAATTTAAACTTCTTAATATATGGTCATATGATTCCTACAAACGATGAACCATTTCCATAAAACTATAAACAATTATATAGAACCATCAAAATATCTCATGGAAAGAACAAGGAATGATAAATAAATCCACATCAACACATTAACAAAACAAAACCAAAAAAATTAAATATCAACCACAGGGTGATAAGTCTAAAATCTGAGGAAATATTGAGGGTCAAATTTTTTCAAAACTAGATCAAATTTTAAGTTGAATGGAATCCTAATATGAAAAATTCCAAACTAAACTTAATAATCAAGAATTGAAACATAAATATAATAAAATTAAACCATGTGAAAAATTTAAAAAAATTGAATCTCAACTGGGCCAACAAGATAAATCCAAGACAAAAAGGGATAATGTTAGTCTGGCTAGTGAATTTTAAACCATCCATAGAGAAAATGTATTGTAAATTTTAACAAGAAGTGGGCTAAATAATCAATCTTTAGCTAAATTAGTGTCTAAAAATATCTAAAATGAATAACTGTATGGTTCTTAAAATTAAATTTTACAGTGCTCTCATTTGTGGAATTAATAGAATAGTGATGAAAATATAAAAAGTTAGAATTTTATAGATGATGGTGTGGTTCAAATTGTTTTATTAAAATA
The DNA here is from genome assembly GCA_963277665.1 of Viscum album. Lineage (NCBI taxonomy): Eukaryota > Viridiplantae > Streptophyta > Magnoliopsida > Santalales > Viscaceae > Viscum > Viscum album. The sequence goes on along the minus strand of OY728126.1, from coordinate 791,144,278 downwards.
AATAAAAGTTGAAAGAGTAAAATATTAGAATAAATCAGTGAAATTCCTACCGTTTTAAAGATATTTTCCCCACCCATCCATTTCCTTGAAAATTTGAAACCAATAAATAATACAAGGCTGAACTTATTCAGTTCAATATGATTTTATAAAATATCAATTCCAACATCTCATTCATCTAATCCATCATTAAAATTACATAATACCAGATGTTATATAAAATAATGTTTCCAATAAAAGGATACAAGATAATTTTTCCACATACAGTCAAACTAATGAGTTTAGTATATTACTTCAAAACAAAATCCCTCCCAAATTTTTTTCCCAGTTAACTTTTTTATTTTCTATTATATAGGGAATAGTGGTCAACTAAATTAAAGTTATGACATAAGTGGTAGTTTCATTCATATCCTATTCTTATTATTCTAATATTTGAAATTTGGTGTTCTTCAATCCACCATTGTCATCCTACATTTAGTAGAACGCTCATTCACACATCCTGTTGAGATGGAAGATGGTATTTTGTTTGAGTATGAATATTTTTCCAACCTGATTACGTCCTAGTTCAAGAAAAGGAGTGTGAGAAAAATTTCACCATAATTATTATTAGGACATTATTGGTCAATAGCAGATCAGTTGTCGATTTTTCTAAGGGTCAATTAATATTTGAAACGTGCTAAAAAAAGAAAAATTCAACTTGTTAAAAAATAGAACATGATCGACATTCATTGAAAATTGATCTATAGTGGAATCGTTATATGATGAAAATAAACATGAACATTTGAATGATTATAAAAATAAATACTTATCTATGAAATTAATTATGGATTCTGAAAATAAATCCCCACAAAATGTATGATTTCTAAAAATTATGAATATTTTATATTATCTGGAACTGGTCAACAGTCCAATTTATGATTTATCTAGATAAATATCTTATATATATAAACATAGAAACATTATAATATAAAATGAGGTTTAATTTATTTTCACCATGTCATATTTTAAAAATTGTTTTATTACAAAGTGAGAAGATAAAACATCTAGGTGTTTGTTCTCTAATTAATATACTGAATTCAGATCTAGGTAGTTGTGAGAGTGAGCTATAAACATTGGATAGTAGTGTGTAAAATATTAAATATGTTTATGATACTCAAAATCATTCTACATTCCAAAATACATTCAATGCACATTTTAAAATCCTTGGATCTTCTTGGCCCAATAGTCTTCCTTCAAGTGAAAAAATCCACACCATGGTTCATAAACCACTCCCTAGAAATCATACATACATTTTTATAGAGAATTATACACTACATATAATTATCTATGCTAACCTAAAAGATAATCACGAATAAAAAATATTAAATGTTCAGAAAAAATTTAAATATTCAATTGTTTTTATCATAACTAATATTAAAGGGATTAAACATTACTTATAAATGAAATAAATCATTATAGAATCAGACCAAAAACCTATATTATAGTGAAAAGGATACAAAATCATAATATGATAGAAGATGTTAGAGACGAATTCATCAATATATTAGACACATGTAAAATAATTCCTATATTTGACAGTTGTTTGGTTAGTTAAGTCCTAGTTGTCCCAAAAAATGAGGTTTCAATATAATCAAGAATGGATAATGTGATGCAATCCAAGTGAGAAAAGACACCAAATTAAGAGTCTATTTAGAATATATGATGATAAATTTATCCACTAGGATGTACAATTTTCTAGTCCCCATCATCCCACTACTTTATAATTGGTGAATTTGATCACCACCAATGGGTTTCATTAGTTTTTCTCATCTTAGTTCTTAGAGCTTCAATACAAATTCTCCTATTTCACTCCTCAGTTCGTGATTGTTTTATTTTGATGTCGTCTAGTTTGTCTTTCTCATTCCTAGATCTACTTCAGATCTTACGTCCTCTAATCTATATCTTCTACTAATCCACAGGGTTTGACGTTTGTAATGACCTCCTTCATGTATCATGACCCACATACACCAGATCTATTCTAATATGGTCTCCCTGTGTGGTTTCAACTCGGGAAAAGAGTGATGGGTGATGATGTTGATGGAGGTCTAAAAATTATATAAAGCGGTTCATGTCAGTCATGTGGGTACATCATCTTGGATAGTGACAAAAGTTTTCTCTCGATTCTGGGATCGTGCAGCGGAGTCTGGTTGGCTGAAGGTGGATGTTTTTAAGGTGGTTGAGGTAGAGCTGCTTTGGTTCACTGTGAATTCAATTTCAACACCTCGATTGCGAGATACAAACTCTTTTGAGCATGAAAATTCTTCACAATTGTTTCAGACATCTTGAACATTGGTTGATCATGGAAAATCATTGGATTCTATCTTTTGAATCCTCCTCGAATGATGTTTTTCATTCCATCATATGTGGTCCACTGAATTTGGGTTCCAAATCATCATGTTTTTATTGAAATTAAAGTGTAAAAATTTCAATGGTTTAATTAATGACTCCTTTCATATATTTCATAACTATGGGTTCATGTTTAGAATGAAAATGTATACATTTATTATGATAATCTATTGTTCTCATATAACTGAAGGAAAGGGGCTTTATGTGGGGTGTGCAATAGTTTCAGTGGGTTGATGTAGAGAAGAAATCATGGGGAGGATTCTTGGATGAACTGGTTTGAAGACATGTGGAGCATAAGTATTAGTGGTGAATTGGTTCGACATGTTGACGGAGCCTATGGTTTGGCATCTTTGGCTTTCTTCGGATGGTTGGTGTGGACCTGGATTTTTTATGTAGTTTGAGCATAGAATGCACTGGATTTTATTATTTTGTGGATTTGGGTTGGAAATTCATCTAGTTTCACTACATTAGAGTGTTTCTATATATTTTCACTCACTTATACATTGGTCACATTGATCCTACATCTTCTTCTAAAGTGGTTTTTTTGTTGGTAATTGTCTATTTTCTTGCATTTTGAGGGTGCAACATTATGAAGGTACCATTGGGTGGGTGACCTTGAATGAGGTATGGGGTGTTGACACTTATCATCAGTCATGCATCATCTCTTGATGTATGGATGGGTTTTTATCCTTGATAGTTGCTCGGGGATTTTCAATCTCTAATTGTGTTGTATCCAGTTGAAACTTTAGAGAATATTTTCATGCTTTGTCAGGTTGGTAGATCGAAAGAGAGAAAGGCGTGATGAGAACTTTTATTCCGATCACCTTAGAATTTGTTGCTTAGAGAGTTTCTCTGACACACAGTACCGCCAGAACTGAAAAACTTCTTGACACTGGGGGTGACAAATTGTTTTGACACCTCTCGCTGGTGCACTATTGGCAGAGTGGGGCGATGACATAGTCTGGTGTATACATATATATCTATTTCTTTTGGAATTGTAGTATCTTTTTCACACACGCTTCAAGGCTGTGTTCCCTTCGTGTAGTAGGGTTCCTCTTCCCGAGTCTTAAATTGGTTTCACTTTTTCATTATGATCAAATTATGTAGAATGACCCACAAACTTCTAAAAAATTACAATATCTCTAGAGGATTAGGAGAAAAAAAACATTACATGCCAGTTTGGGACATTATCCTTCTGATGAATTATTATAGGTTTTTGTGGTGCTCCAATGAACATTCAATGGTTTATAATGGACATATTTTATGATATGATTGATATGATCATATACGTGTCATGGATGAATTCTCCATTTTTGGTAGCACATTTTAGACTTTATCAAAAAATATTGAATTTATATTAGAGAGATTATAAGAGAGAAACCTAGTTCATAACTGGGAAAATTTACACTTCTTGTTTACTAAAGGGATATTGGTATGACATAATGTGTTTAAGTGGGGATTAGGTGTGGATACTTCTAAGATAGATGTTATTCAAAAATTACCTCCTCATAAAAATATAGAGAGTGTAAGGAGGTAATTATTGAATGATGTGTTTTAATTGAGGTTTAATAAAGAATAATAAAATGTAACTAATCCCTTATGTTCCTTACCAGTTAAATATGCACCATTAAATTTTTTCCCAAAATCTATAGAATATTTTAATATATTAAACTAAAAAACACACTACACCACCTATCACCACTACACATGATTAGAATCTTCACAGTGAATTATTGTTTGATGAAATTGATAGGGCTATTGGAGCTTTCATAGGACCAAGGAGAGATATGATGTTTCATGTGCTCAAATCTGTTAGTAGGCTAGTAGGCAAGGCATAATGGAAATATACAACAACTGAATATGATTTCTATGTTGTTGTTTTTTTATTAATTTATAAATATATTAAGTATATTCTATCTTTTATATTCATTATATTTACATATAATATTACATTAAAATATATATTTTCTTGCACGGATGCTGAAAATATGATTATTAGTTAGATCACCTTATTAATGGTGTTTTACATGGAAATTTAAAATTAGTAAGGACCTCATAATTTAGTAACATACAAATTTTCTAGGATTCCTAGTAAACATTTCAATGATCATAGGGAGATAAATTATTCATTTCCTAATGAAATACATATCACTATCTCTATTATGTAGTCTACCTTGTTTGTAGTCTTTTCAAAAATTATGTATAATAGTCACATTAATAATGACTTTTTAAATAATAAAAGAAATTAAATCAATTTTAAACAAAATTATTTCATTTGGGATGACCTTCCATATTCATGAATAATACTAATGTAATTATAATATTGGGTGTTATAGAGGAATAAAGACATCAAATTCTAAAATCTTGTCACTCCTCACCGTGTAGAGGAAATTTTATTGGAGATAATAAATCAAAATAATTCATTCAACATGGATTTTATTGGCCTACATCAATGACAGATTCAAGAAGTTGTGTTGCAGTATGTTATATATTTCAGAGGATGGGAAATGTTGGAAGGAAGGAGTTAAACAATAAAGGAAATTTAGTAATTGAAATATTTGATGTATAGGGTTTAGACATTATTGGAATTTTTCAATAATCTAATGGGAATGAATATATATTTGTTATTTTTAAATATGTTTGTATGTGGGTTGATGTATTAGCACTGGGGAAAATCCCATATAAATCATAACAAAATATTTTAAAAAGAACATCTTTTCACAATTTTGATTTACAAAAGCTTCCTTCACAAATAACAGTACACAAATTAAGACATCCAAATTTAAATAATTAATGGAAAAATATAGATGCAAAAATAAGACTAGTATTCCCTATCATCCATTGACCAGGGGATACAAATAATTCTCAAATAGTTTTCTAAAATAGATTCTATATAAAAGTATCTAAAATTATATGAAAAACCACTCTTTGATATATAATGATGATTTATGGGCCTATAATACATATTTCAAGATGTAATTACTATGTCTTCATATATGATAAAATATGGAAATGTTTATATTTAGAAATATAGTTTGAAAAATAATTTATTGGAACTTATGAATTTACTTTTTTATTTCAATATTTTTAGGGAAATGAGAATTTTTTAATACAGTGACATATGTGAGATAAGGATAGATACTTATGAAAACAGTAGGACATAAAAATAGAGGTCTAATTTTTTTCTCAATTATATAGTATAAATAGATAATTTAAATGTATTAAAAGGGTTCTTATCATTAATTAAACACATATAATCTTTTCTAGAAAGTAGAAATGTAACTGTTCTAGCAATTTTACAGATGATAGTTTCTTGGAAAACAGAGCTATTGAAATTGTTGAAGAAGAATTCATGCCCTTGCAGGTTAATGGAGAAAATGTAAAACATTATTTTTAAGGGAAGCCAATATGAATCATTTCCATAACTTTTTTGTGTCCTGATTCATAATAAAGAAAAATTAAATACATAAATTATTGTACATCATGGGAACTAACCCATGGTTTTTATTGTTTTCACATTTGTTCATATTATATTAGGAATAATGTTCTAGATTTCTATATTTTTATATGATTTTATGATTGATATGTATTTTTTGTATTTTTGGTTCATGTTTTCATAGTAAATACTATGATGTTGTTGGAATCACTGTAGGAGAATAATTCATTTCGAATAATAATTTGCAACATGATAGAGAATATACTTTTAAAATTTAATTAGGGAAGCACTATATTATATATTCAACACTAAATTTTTACCCTTTCTTACTTTCAAATAAATTAATCACTGATATGCATATATTCCATTGAACAAAATTGAGTCCCATACCCACTATTTAACATGAGTCATTAATCAAATACTAGATGTGAGTCATCAAAATGGGGACTCACAGGAATGGCAGCAGAAATGGGTTATTAATGATATGTTAATGACTGGAAAAATTTTATGCTTATGCTTCTTTGGGAGAATTAGGGTTTCATTATTTTAATTTCACTCAATATTAGAAATTATGTCTGGGGATAATTACCCATGTATGGTTGTTCTTTTTGTAGGATATTTACTATAATTATTTTCTCTCTATTTTAGATCTTTTAGAATCATAATCATGATGTTACATACACCATATACACCATGTTATTTTTTATACTTATTGTAGTTTGAATATTACTGGAAATATTTTATAATTATATTAAATGAGAATTCTTGTGTTACTACAGTAAAATATTTTTCTGGAAAACTCACACAGTTTTAACTATAATGTGACACTTAAACATGTCATCAATGAGATATAATGAAAATATATAGAAATCATTAAAACACTAATTGATTTCTCCACATTTTAATTCAACTTTGGTGATGAAGTTGACTTTTTAGTGTGTGTAATAGGTTCATATTCTCATGAGATAATCTATGATAAAATCCCATAAAATCCTTCCAGTTCTAATTATTTTATTTTAAAATATTTTGTAATTTTTTTCAACAAATCATTCATAATTATAGTTTCTTTATGTTTTTATGTATTTAAAATCTGTGTTACCTAAGAATAATTATATACTAGATGTTATGAGTTGCATTGAACATAATATTATTGATAATGAATGACTACTGATTGAATTTTCTTAATCTCTTTATGAATTTTATGTTTTTGAAATTATTTTGGGAGTTATAAAAGTTGCATTTATCCTGAATTAGGATCATGGTCCTTAGAAACTGAACAATTGAATTTCATCCTAAGGGACTCAAGTTTTTAATTTTTTTTAAAAAGTGTAACAACCATAGGGATCCATTGTGTATCATATGCAATGCATATATTTTGAAACATGAGTAAAATAGGCATTTTGAAACAAATTATAAACCTCTGAGAGAATAGGAATATTGTGGGTTAGTAATCCCACGGTATAATATTAAATAAGTTCATATACATTTTGTTAAGCACAAGTTACATGGATGAGTAAAATAAAAAAATTAATTTCCTAATGGCCAAAAATGAATTCATTTAGGTGAGGGGAATTTTGAACTCTCGATGAATATGGGGATATTATATTTGAATGTAATGTTTTAAGTTGTAACAATATAGTGATTCAAAAAAAATTTCCATTTTGGAACCTAGGAGAATGTCAATTTATAAGGATCATTTTGTGATGATTTTACTTCCACTTAAATTTAAACTGTTGTCAATATTATGTTTATATATTTTGATTTAAATGGAGAAAATGATTGGGATTTTTGATAAATTTGGCATCACATCTTAAAAAATAGACGATTCATTACTTCCTTGATCACCCAACGAGTATTAAACATAGGCATGATTTTTATTGAAACAATCATATCAAAATAATATTTTATAATTTTTGGTCTTCTCTTTTAAAACAAAACATATTTTTTAGATAATTAAAAAAACTCATATCATCTTTTCAAAAAAAATGCAAGGAATTAATTTATGGTGGTCAATTACTATGTGTGGGGAAATTTGATGTGACCATAATTTTTTTTCGATTTTTCAACATCTTTTTATTTTAACTTCTGTCATATATTTAATAAACATTTTTTCTATTTATTAGTTAATTTATATTTAATAATTTCATAATTTATTTCCCTATTTAATCATTTTTTAAAAATTATTTCTATATTTTTATATTTTAAATTTATTATTCTTCATTAATTATTTGTTTGGATTTATATTTTATTCTAATTACATTCTATGTTTCTATTTTTTTTAATAATAGTTTTATGACATGTTTTATTCAATTAGTAAATGAATTAATAAGTATTTTTTATTTTATTTAATTTATATTGACATTATTTTTTATCTTTAGTATTTTTTTATTTTAATTAATCATCAACTGACAATTTTTATTTTCAATTTGATTCTTATAAATAATTTTAAAATGTTAAATAAATTATTTTAATTTAATTTAATGTTTCTACTTAAATTTATTTAATATCTTTACTTAAATATTTCAATAAGTTTTTATTGAAAAATTTGTTTTCAATGTTGAGATTTTTTAGAATGTATTAATTTTTATATTAATTGATGTTTATTTAATTAAAATATTAATTTGATTAAAGGTTAAATAATTATTTTATTTTATTTATATAAATATACATAACATTTTAATTTTTTTAATGATTAATTTATTACATTTTGTTTTTTTCTATCAATTATTAGTCTACAATTCTAGCGACACGTAGCCAACAGCATAAATATTTTCTCACTACCATGTACAATGGTGTCTTCCAATTATAGTTGCAACTCTTACTTGTGCAATGAATAACAAAAATAATGTCTCATTGAAACACCGTCCACCCTTTCTTCTACAACCATGACCTACCACCTAAAAACATTCCCATCAAACCACTATGATTACCTCCACAAACACCACCAGACACACATCCCCACCATACACTACACAATGGTGCTACCACATAGCTGTGTATACCGCAATCCATTGTTAAATGTCACACACCACCATCACATCTTTTGTCTTCTCACTCATAGGCATGCAACAACACACCACCAGATCACTTCTATGCACCCATCGTTGATGACTAAATCAACAAAACCACACTGTCACAACCCCAGGATCAATCAATAAACTGACAATATGACATCTAACTAGATCTAAAAAATTTCAAACATGATATTAAACATTAGAAAATAATAGATCATAGATCTAAAATAATGCTGGATATAGTAAAATCATTCCACCATTTGATGCGACAACTGACACATGGAACTCCACCACCTTCATTGACGTCGCTAACATTTGAGATCACGTCGATTATATTGAGTGAGTAGTTTACCCAATCCTATGTCACACCATGATAGCTAATTCCAATTATTACGACCACCTCCTTGAAAAATATGCCAAGATCCATTTCTATTTCTTGGATTCATGATGGAGGATGCAACGAGATACTCTGACCTGAGCCCCCACAACTGGGAGTGTTATCTACTGAAAGAGCTGATATTTATTTAAGAACATGTCACCATTATTGATGTATCAACAGAACCATTTTTGGTGGAGACGCCACCCCTCCCATATGAATAATAGTGGGAAGAAAAAGAAACTAATTAAAAGTTGAAAACTTATAAATAAAACACTAAAAATAATAAAACATTAATAATAATAATTATTATTTTATATACAATCTGTTATAAAAAAAATTAAGTTAATCAAATAAATAAATGTAAAATATTAATAATATTTTTTTAATAATTTCATTAATGTAATAATAATAAAAATAACAATAATATTATTCAATAAATGAATTTAAATAATAATTAGTAATTATATTATATAAAGTATATAAATACTTAACATAATAAATTAATAAAATTTATAAATATTTTAAAATAATGATTAAAAAGTTTATTTAAATAATGTAATAAAAAAATTATTTTATAAATCAATATATATAATTTTACATAAATATCTATTTACAGAATAATATTAGATTTATAATAATAATTAAAATGAAATTAATAAAATTTTTCAAGTAATTTGTTTTACTATATTATTCTTGCATGTTTGAATCTGGGAAGAAAATTATCCATGTTTGTGAAGTCTATATAATGGTATTAAATTAAAAAAGATATGCTAATCTAATTATGAAGGCATAGATAAAGAAATATTTACAGTGATTTCCAGAGAAGAAAATTCATTTGGTTTGATGGCATTGTTGACAAATAGAGTATTGTGGAATTACATTAAAAATATAGAAGAAACATGAAAAGGGGGGATTAAAAAATATCGATCGATTATTCACAAATCATTTAATTCAAACATCATTCATCGGGAGTGAGATACATAAAGAATACCTTCTTGGAGACCTGAAGAGGAGTATGAGGAAATAATTAGTACATGAGTATAATGGGAGATCTCATCTTTCATAAATTTTATTCCTTTTTTATTATTATATTTATTTAAATTTCTTAATTTTAATTATAATATGAAATTTCACTAAACCTCATTTACTATAGGGATATAATTTCTTTAGTTTTAATGTCATCAAGTTTTCCAAATTCATTCATCTAGAACTAGATTTCAATAGCGAGTTTGATTCTAATTCATACTGATAAATTTGTTTTCACAATATTTTCATTAAAAATAATTTTATAATGATTAATTGGTGATATTGATCTTGAATTCATTTAATCATAATTCTAATTCAATACTTCATTATCTATCACTGAGATAGTTTCTATTAAGGATTTCTACACTACCCATTGCATATTGATCATTTTTGATGTGCTGATCTTCAAGAGTGATTGACTATGATTTTTTATCTCATGGATATGGAGGTAATGTAATTTGATTAATTTTTTTGATGTATCATTTATTTCAAATTAAGAATTTAGTTTCATTCAACTAGTAGACTTTCATTTCCTCGAGTGTTTTTCATGATTGTTTGTTCCACAATTTCTTCCTACGTGTCGACCATCGTCCCTATTATTTAAAATTTTTCATCACCATTATGCATATTTTACTAGTTTTAAAAAATTCAATTTTATCATAAGTCATAACAAATATTTTTCCCACCAATGACGAAAATTGTAATTTTTTTATAATTTGGCCACCCTAACACTTATAATAGAATTCCCATGGGTTTAACCAAAAAAACCAGTATACCATATTTGGTAAGATATTATAAAAACATAAACATTTTCAAATTTTAATGATGAATGTTTCACCTATATTCTCTAATATTTGGAAGTCACTCAAGGGATATGGAACTTGTTTTAACACCATATCATTTATGGATGAGTGACATAGACATAGAAAATGGCTCGATGTAACATGGTGACTGTGTGGGAAAATATTACCTAGTGAGAGATTTCAATTAGAAGGGAAATCAGGTTGATTCCTATCATCTATCATTCTTTCCGCATTGAATACCAATATGGGATGGAGTGGGGACCAGACATGTGATTAAATACACCCATGAATGATAAATGGATACAGAAAAATCAGAATGTATTTCAAGAGAGGGTAACACTGGTATCACCAGGTGGGTGTCTTGAATTTGACATATGGTTTTTTAACTTATAATTCATTTATACTCCAATTCCACAGGTAATATATATACTAATACATGAAATGTAATCTTATAATGATTTAATAGTACATGGGAGGTTGAAATGAATCTTTCATATTTAGATCATGGCGTTATATTCAATAACATCGGACAACATGGAATGTAAATGTTAGATTGTCCAGATTATGGTACTCACTCTGGGACATTGTTTCATATAATAGACTTTAGACCACTATGGATTTAGGCCATGTGTTAATGGTCCTATGTTCCACTCGGCCTTCAATCCATGTATGTGTTGCCTATTAACTGAGTTAAAAACATGGCTTTCATTCTTAATAACAAGTGGCCTCGACCCCAACCATTTCACACACACACACACACATACACAAAGAGAGACACACACACACACAGATATATATATATATATATATATCATATAATCTAAATGTTTTAAACTATCCACATGTATAAATATATTATTTGTTTAATAAATATTACATTTTTTCTAAAAATTTATTTATTTGTTCCACATACTTGTATAAAAAATAATCATTTATCAACTATTTAAATTATGTATTATAAAAGAATATAAAATATTCATATTAGTTTTTATAAATACATTTATTTTAATTTTAAATAGTAATAAATTTTTTACTGGGTAAAATATTTTATTAATGAATTTGTTTTATAATATATTTTCAGTTTTATATAAAGAAATTAAATTATTTTATTTTTTATAGATACGATAATATGTTTTTAACCATATAAATAATATTTTATAATCCAATTAATAATAATTATAAATAGAAAATATTGAAATATATTTCCCTAAAATTAATGATTTAATAACTTATATTTCGAAATAAATGTTATTTATCTCATAATTATAAATTGAATTAGATTATATGATGTAAAATTTTTAATTCATCAAGTCCATCTATAACAATTGGGTTCCCCGTATATTTTTAGTATGAAAATAATAACCAGAATTTATTATTAATAATGATTAATAAGGGAAAAAATTAGTAACAAAAATTGGATATAGATTTCCTAAATATACATGGCACAAAAACCTTTTATAAGACCTTATTTAGGTTGTAAATATATATATATATAGCCAATATTACTTCAATTTACTCATATAAATGTATTTTAATTTATTTCATACCCTTTACTTGAAATTCAATTCAATGGAAATGTCCCGGAATTTTCAGAATAAATGGAGAACCCTTCCACCAACTCTGAGATACAACATTCATTCAAATTAATCATGTAACTCTTCCCATTTTACCTATCCTTGAATAATATACCATATTTTTAGGTCATTATTAAAAAAATATGATTTTGTTTCTCTATTGTAAATAGGTACATTTTGTGAATGGTCAATTTCATAATTCATTTAAACCACTTATTTTGATGTTAATAGTATATTTATGTGTTTTTTCTACTAAAATTGTTCTTTGAGACATGAACCATATTATATTCCAAATTCTACATATTAAGTGTATATATAAACAATTTATCATAATATATAATGATTCGCCTTATTTTTATTGTATTTAAAGCTCGATTTCGAGTCCTATAATTAAAGAGGATTTGATTAAATTGATACCAAATACATATTGTTTTCTTATATAAACTATTATACTTTCGGACATACTACATATTCAATGCATGGATTGTTTTTTGGATTTTATATCAAGATATAGATTAATTTTTTACACATTTCATGAAAATGAAGGGATTCTAAAATTAATCCCATGTTCTTTTTTTCAAGGTAATATGAATTAAATGATACCAAATATATAATGGTTTATGTTAAGTTGCCTCCCTTTCATAGAATTATACTCTTTCTCTACTGAGATATTTATTATATGTTTTCTTTGTCATTAACTACGTCTTATTTATATAGATGTTTCTAGTTTTCAAATTGTAAAATGACATTTTAGATTCAAATTTTCATCCAAGATGAATTAATTTCACAAAAAATATAATGTTGTCACAAATAATTATCATCCACTATAAATACAATTTTCATCCATATCGATAAAATTCCATACAAGAAAAAAAATTCCTTTTAATATTCTTTATTGAAAATATTAATAATAAATTATGGTATTCTTATTTATCATACACAATTTTCTTAAATAATCAATATTATAGTTTCTATTATTTATAAGGAAACCTATATATATTAAATAATTAATAAGGGTTTACATTCATGGTATATTTTTTTATTCTCTTCTATCAATCTCATTTTTTTAACATTTATATTTTTTCATTGGAATATTATTCATGATTATTTTAATCTAAATAATTCCTAAAGTTTTATATTCAATTTTATGAAAAAGGATTATAAATTAGACTTGAAACATCTTATGTAATGACTACATAAAATATGCGTTTTAAAAACTCATCAATGTTTTTCTACCAATTACACTCTTACTCTAAAATATATTACTATTATTGAGTTGTATTTCTTCAAGGACCATCAATATTCCGTTAGGAAATTATTTATTTATTTTTGGTAATTTCTTGAATCATATGATCTAATTTTTATATAACATTTTTTGATTCCATTTAAAAATTCTCGAAATGCCATTTTATTTTGTTTTATTTTCAAGATCTGATTAAATATTAATATACCTTGAACACACATATTTCTTAAAATTCGTTATTTAGTCTCCAATACTTCCCTACAGTCCATTACTAATGTTTATATATATTATGCGATAAATATAACATGATAAAATTTTTGTTATATTCACAACATAATGGGTGTACATTATTGATATGATTAAAATACGAGGTGTATACATTATCATTATGTACAGAACGTGATAAATGTTCATTATAATTATATATGAAATGTAATAAAGGTGAATAATTTTTATGTTATCAATGAGATAAATGTATCTTTCTGTTATCATTACTATGTAATGCGTGTACATTAATTTTATATTTATAATGTGATACATTTTCATTATTATTATGTTCCCAACATGAAGTGAGTTCATTATTATCATGTAACAAGTGTTATAGGTGGAAATTATTATTATTTTTACAACATTGGGAATGTACATTAATATCATTTTCACATAAAAATGTATTTAGATTATTGTTATGTTCATAATGTAATGTGTTTATAATATTTATTGGTTCACAACATGATGCATGAAAATAATTGTTATGATCTCAAAATTACATGTGGGATTCATGAAAAATAACATTTAAAAAAATTTATTGTTTTAGTTTATTTTGATTACAAGATATTTTTATTCTATTTTATTTAATCATTTCATATGCAATTCAATATTATCATGAATTTTGGAAATATTACATTATTAAATTTCATTATTAAATTTTTTTCTCCCATGTTCATATTCGATATATTTTTATTAATAATTAATATAATTTTGTGTTATTAATATTTTGAGGAGAAACCTTTAATATGTTTATTATTACCAAGGTTATGAAGATGAGTATAAAATAATTTATTTCTATAAGGATATCTATAATGGTGAAATTATGGAGAATGGTCAAAATATGATTTTTATATATCTAATCAATAATGATAATAATCCATTGGTTTTGGGATTATACAATTCTTTCATGATGTAATGGATAAATTTATTCAAATATATGTATTTTTATCTCAGTTTATCTCACATGGTATTTTTTCCAATTGTAATGAATATATTTTTTTCCTGAACTAGGAGTGTGAACAAGAAGTTCCTAATCAGGTGTTAGGATATTTTTTAGTTATTTTATGGATTATTTTAGTAATATATAAGGATTAAGACTATAAACATTAGATAAACTCTATGAATAATAATCAAAATAGAAATAAATAATTTTTTACTATGTAGAGAATTTTATGATTTCAAACAATGAAATCCCTATAAATATTAAAAAAATTATTAATACAATGGAACATATACAACTAGGCGTAATATCAATAATAATTTTTGGTTGAGTATTAACTTGATCATTTATAATTACTCAAAATGTGTTATTATATATGCACCTTGTTTTCCATTTCGAGCGATGTTCTTTTATTTACTCACATGCTCATTATAATCCATTATAAATGATTTAAATGTAATTTGAGAATGTAATATATGAATATTCTTGTTGTAAAACCTAACAATAATATGAAATTGGAAAACCAATTATTTATATATCAATCTAATTATATCTTTGATCAAATATTTGTATTATATATTGAAATTAATGTGTCTTTGTATTTAGTATTAATATTCATTTGATCATTTCAATTGATTTTATTTGATGTAGAAAGCATATTTGGATTCAGTACAAGGATGAAATTTTGATGATAAATTTTTTTCATTGAATTTTATGTTTCAAAAAACTGAAATAACATATAGTTAGTAAAGAAATAGTATTTATAACAAATGTTTAGGAATCTCAATATATTCCTTTTATAAATGGAAATTGTAATTTTATGATATTAGAGTGATTTAGAAATTATATAATGAGTAATATCCATAAAAATATATAATAGTGAGTATTTAAAAAATTACAAGGATGTAGTTTATATTGGTATGTGAGAATGTAACACCCTAGGATTTTAATTGCTGTTATTATTGAAATAAATTTTATAGAAAATAGTTTTTTATCAAGATAAATTTATAAAAAAACCATGATACGTAATTTTAATATATAATAATATAACAAAAGATGACCATTAATAATTTTCTAGAAGATAGCATGAAACATCATTATAAATAGTAATTGGTAAATTAATTCATAATTACAAAATATAAAAAAAATATAAAATATTATCTTCTTGGTTTCCCATGATGATTGGAACCACAATTAACGAAAAAAATATAATTGAAAATTAGAAATATAATAGTAATTTTAATAGATATAAAAATGGGATGAATGGTATTATGACATATATATATATATATATATATATATATAATAATTATGACCATTATATTTGGGCATCTATATTATATAATTTTCGGTAATGAATAATATTTACCATATAATTTTGAAGTAGTCGGTATTAGATCATTTAAACATATTAAAAAATCTATATAGAAAATAGAAATAAAGTGTAATAGAATATTAAAAACATTCTTTATGAATCTCATTTGAATGATCATGGAATTTACAAAGAATCTATAGGGTATTCCCTAAACTAATCCTATGCTGATCTTTAACAAGTCTAACCGGAGAAATACTCATTACGAGGAAAGTCAATGATCATTGAAATCTCTATGATATCCATTCTATTAAAAAACCAACCAAACATACTATTAATGTTAATCTCATTATTAGGTCTTACAAAAAATTATATGTAGATTTTAAATAGAAGTTATGAGAATAGATCAAAATAATTCTTTATAAATATTATATTAAATTTATTATATGTTTTTTATAATTTTTTTACATATTAATTATTTTGAAGTATAATAATAGAGTTAGTAACCTTAAATGTGTTGATTAAATTTAACTCTTATATGTTCAATCATGAATACTTATTAATAAATTTAATTAGTGACATAAAAATATTTCTCAAAGAAATATACATTTTTTATATAATGTCAATACATTAAAAAATAGATTAATATCACACAATGTAGAGTTGAGAATCTATGTATATATTTATACATTAAATTTATGATTATATAAAATAATTCATGTCTCATATCACATGAATAGAAACAATACATTTTTCAACCATATTTTTATGTTCGCTGTATACAAATATTTAAATTTCATTTTCATATACTGTTGAAATTAAGTCTAATAAAATTATTTTCAATCATTATATAAATATTTTTTATAGTAATAATTTATTTATTATTTAAAAAACATTTTTAAAATATATATTTTATGAAGAATTATTCTGATAAATATTATGTAATTTTATATAAATAAATTAAATTGATATCTATTACATTTTTTCTCATGTATAATGGTAAAAAATATAAAAAATATGTTATCAGTCATTCATTTTTTTGATTTATATGAAATACGAGAAAATAATATTTCATGTATAATGAATATTTTTAAACAAAAAAGGTTATTCTATATCATATGTTTTAATTTAATTGGTATATATATAATAATAATAAATTTAGTTATAATAAATGAATGAAAAACATCTAATTTAGTAGATTTAAGTTTTATATGTGGGTCCACCATATAATTTTATTAGATATATAACTACCAAAATTAATTTTTATTCATGTTTAGAATGTTTAAAAATGGTAAACATAATGCGGTAGGAATTTTACAAAATTAACATTACAAAACTCTGTATAAATAGATTATTTTGGTCAAAATGTCATACTTATATGACTCAGAAAAATTTCTCCATTTAACTAACCTAGAACTCATGAGTTTACATTAAAATAACATACATTCCATTCAATTCGAAGGAAATAGCCATATTTTTTGTTACAAGGAGTCCACACTTCCAAACATACCAATTTTCACCTCTAAATTCAATTATATGTGAAGCATTAACCATTATATCTCTCCTATATGTCTCTATCTTGATTGAAAAAACCTTGATAAAAAAATTTGAACCTATTCCCATATTTTCAAGAGGTCCTCCATGTGAATGATTAATTTTTCAAGTAGGGTAGAGTGCACCTTAAGAAAGTTAAGAGTTTTGATAATGGTTTTCTCATTCCAAAATCACTTTTATTGAATCTTGTTTTATATTACAAACCTATTTCATTTTATATATTTTATACAGTTCCTCCTTGAAATAATATATCATGATTATATTTTCATTCATGGAACGTAATGTTCAATTTCATTGTATCACATTTATGTTAATTCATTTAATATTTTACCAATATTACAAGGTTCTCTTTTCTAAATTTTTATTCGATGAGAAATAATTATTATCCACAAAATTTTTTATTTTTTATGGCGTATATATAAATACATATTTCTGTCATTATCGTACCATTCGTGATATTTTTTGGAATAACACAATCATCTCATGTAACACCCTTTTTAATTTTAATTGATATAAAATATTCCCAAATATATAAGGGTATTTCTTAACTCAACTAACTCCTATTAAATTATAATATTTATACATGGAATAGTTTATTCTATGTTTATTAATGAATTATTACGTTTTATTATATGGATATTTCTTTTTCATTATTGTAAATTGTCATTTTGAAAAAAAAAACATTCTCATATATGTATATTTTTTGATTAAAATTAAAAAATAAATCTGAATCATTTTTATCGTTATTATAGAATATTCTTATTACATTTCAACATTCATTTATCCCACAAAATATTTTATTCATACTTTTAAAATCTAAAATGTAACATATCGATTTATTATGATATTTTTCATTACTACATTTAAAAATATGATTTACTAAATTTTATACAATATTGTTTTCAATAATGGTAATTTAAAATAATAAATGTTTTTCACTTTTGAGATCTTTTGTTTTTTCCCTTGTCATTAAATATTGATACCTTTATTTATTTTTCATCTAACTATTATTTATGAATCTGTTTATAAAACTTTATAAAATTTTTATATTAATTTTTTAAAACATAAATTTGAATGTGACTTATAATGTGGACTTTTTTGGATATGCTAAATTTTTATTAAAATAAATCACTTAAATTTCATTTCTATTTCAATATTTTCCAGGATGTATTAACTCCTAAAAAGTAAATTTTTTAATAACCCAATAAATTGCTTCATTAAATACTCCTTATAGGTGATTGATTTTTTTTCATTACACTAATTGTCTCTTGATATCCAGTTCTGTGGTTCTATTTTGAATGTTATGTGGATCCAATATTCTTTTCATCATTTATCATGATATAACAAATGATTGATATCATGTGGAAAAATATGTATTTATATTGTTTGGTGGAGTTATGTATCATCGTACAATACATATGTTATAGTTTTATATCGTATCATATAAGTTTTTTACTACAAATTTTTGTTATGCACATAACATGACATGTGTACACTATTGTAAAGTTCAGAACATAACACAAGTAGAATATTAGTATTTTTTTAAATATTATGTGTATAGATTATTTCAATGATCATAACACTATGTTTATAAATTACTTGTATTTCTATAGTGTTATGTATGTACATTTTTTTATATTCCCAAATTAATGTGTGAAAATTATTTTTATGGTGAAAACATGACTCATGTTCAATATTGTATTTTTCACAAGATAATGAATTGAAATTATTGTTATGTTGACAATGTGATGTGTTTAAATTGTTATTCAATCCAAAAAATGGTTCATATATATTAATTTTAATTTCCCAACATGATGTTCTTATATTATTATGCCACTATTGTAAAAACGTCATCCAACATCTCATAAATATGGATATCTGATTAAGAAATGTTATAATTGGGATTCTTATGTCGATTATTTTTAACATATGTGAATAATTTCATTCACATTGAGAATCATATAAACTATTATTGAAAATAAGAAAAAAGTATTATATAAGTAGTGTCATTCATATTAGTTACGTTATAAATGATGTAAAAAATATCAACTATTTAGGTCTACTATTCTAAAACCAATATAAAAAGTGAAGTTTTCAAAATTTATTATAGAGTACAATACCATAATAATAAAATAGTACCATCATAAACAGAGTCTCATAAAAAAAAGTTACTTCAGAAATTTTTTAAATAAAATATATCATTACAAATCAGTTTTTAATCTCTAATATATTTATATTATTAATATACATAATCCAAATTAAACCTATAAAATAATATGTTTATTTTCTATGTATGTGATTTTGATGGGTTTTAGAATAATGGTTAAAACAATAAAAAAGCTCAAAAATACAAGAATTTAACCAGTACTCAAAATATAATTATAAATATAATAAAATTAAATTTTATAAATAATTCTAATATTGTTATATTTTTTATGCTTCACTTTTGAAATTATTTATGTCAAAAACTGTGGCATATAATTTAATCGTTCCATTAACACTTCTTGAAAATTATAATATAACTAAATAATCATTTTTTTTATTCAAAAATTCATCTTATTTTGGTAGAGAATAAATTAGTAAATAAATATTAGAGTCCACCTTTATGCATATATATTTGATCATTTCATTCCACTTTCCTATTTCATCTATAATTTAATTCCATTACCTACGTTTAAAATATATGAATAAAATAAATATTAAATTCCTTATATTATATTTATTTTTCATATAATTAATCATACATTTCCTATATTTTGAAAAAACATTATCACACATCATGAGGTATAGATTATATCATCTATGTTTTGTTCTCATTAAGAAAACAGAACAAAATTAAATTGTATCTAAAACTATTGAAATTTATTTTTTTTGGTTAAAAAAACTATTGAAACAATAAATTTTTGAATATATGTTTTATTCACATCATGGTATGGAATATGACAACCGTGATTTTCATTACTAATTAAACATAGAAATGTATGTAGTATTCTTTTTTTGAAATGAATCAATTCAATAATTATTGGATTTGAAAATGTGGGTCAAAAAATTAGAATCCTGATGTATTATCATATGGAATATTGAGTGTATAAGTATAACAAAGAAAATTAAAAAAATTATTATGTCTCATGAAAATAAAATAATCCTCTTATATGGAATAGATTTTCATCCTATTGATTCCAAACTAATAAAATGTTTCAACCTCCATAACATCATTCCATCAAATCATCATAGTTATATATGATCCAAAAATGTTAGCTAACATTGAAATCACATAAACATCGAAATAAAATGAATAATATGTTGATAATTTATCATTCTAAGAAGTGGTAATATATTAAGTAATAGTGGATAGTAAATGTTGTTGTCTAACCATTATATTGTTTTCATTAATGTTTTCATATGATGAAAATTTAGACAAATATATATATATATATGATAAAATTAGAAAACATACCTAATATTAATATTAAAAATTGATATAATATATAATAACCACATAAGGATATTTTTTGGAATGTCATGTAGGCCAATGTAAAAAATAGTTTGTACATTATTCATGTACAGTTACCTCATATATTAGAAATGGTACTCTTGAGGTTATATCAATATTATCTTGGACCATCACCCATAACCAACCCATATATATTTTCTGTGGATTGATGGTATTCCGAATAAAATATAAAATCAAATTTTCAACAGTAATATACTAGGGATCATCAACAAATAACTAATATTAAATATGAATTTTCGAAGGAGGGGGTGTAGGGGATGGGTATGCAGGCGAAGGTGGAGGTGTTGGATTTTTCACCTAACGTTAGATGTGTCAGATTTTAGACTAAAACAATATTGGAATGCCTTAAAATATAATTTTTAACAAGGAATTATTTAGTCCTCCTCCATCCTACAAATTTACTTGAATTTGGAATTAAATGCCTTTCTTTTTCTTTTTTACACATCATCCATTGAATAATATATAGAATAACCAAACTATTGAATTTTTGATACATCGAACTCATATCATTAAAATAACCTCAATTGATTGGGATTTCTTAATATAGTAATTAAAAAATCATTCATACCCTTGTATATAACGGTTTTTTATGTCTTCAAGGGATTTTTGAATAGAATTATTGAAAAATTCATCAATGACACAAAATATATATAAAGATTTAAATATCATAATGAACTTTTGTTAATATTCTCAACTAAAATCCATGTGTATTCTATATGATATGTAAACATTTGTAATATTAATAACCACTTCCAGTTTATTTATTTACTTTTAGTGGAAAGAGGGTCATCCCCCTAGGATCCTGAACACTCATATCACATTTTGGGAATTTTTATTCAATGATTTATTCCTCATAAAAACATATAACAAAAAAATATAAAGTGTGATGGAATTTATTTTTTAATTGTATTTTCTAAGAAAATATCCACAGTTTCATTAAATTTAGGATAAAAAATAATATCACAAATATTATATAAAAAATTATATAAAATAAAAAATTTAACTTTCCAAAAAAGATTTTTAACCACTATGTTTTCTTTATAACTTCTATATTCATTCATCCATAACATGATATACATCATATAATAATGAATTTTTTCCTTTCCAAAATAATGAAATGTAATGTATAGTTTGATTTAAAATCACTAAAATTCTTTAAAATAATATAAACTTGTTTCATATCCTTTCAATTATGTATATCATATATAATATAAAAATAAGGAAAAAATATTTTAATAAAATATTTCATGATAGAAAAATTATAAATAAATGAGAATAATGAAAATTTTCCCCATAAATAATTTATTTTCAATTTCTAAAATTTTATAGTTACAAATAAAAGATCAAACATTCACTATATATTTCATTATAATAGAAGTGGTAAATTATTTTGAATTTGGGCCACTACGATTAACATTTTCATTTAAATCAGTTTATATAACCTATCCAATGATATTAGAAAAGAAAAATTTATATAAATATGTGAAATGGTTTTAACCATCCGTAAAAGCCTTTTCTACACCTTTAGAGTAGAATTCACCAATTTTGTACGATTTGGAGACTCGCATTCCAATGTAAATGTATTACACTCACAAAAAGATTAAGGGGACTTATCTATTTGATCAAAAAATTCCTTACTATCAAAATTAAACAAATAATAGTAATATATTATAAAATTCAGATTTTATCTACAATATTTAAAATACTATGAAAAAATACACATAAAAAATGTAAAACTATTATTTTCGTATTAGGTAACATTTTTTTCAAAAAAATAACAGGAGTACAATCAAATGAAATGAAAAATATATATAAATTAATAAATTAATTAATATATTATAAATGACAACATATAATAAATTTTTTAATTAAACATTAATATGATATCAACAATATAATACAATATAAAATAAACTTATCTCTTTTAAAAAATTATAGATAATATTATATAACAAAAAATAAATCATATAAAAGAAAATAAACTTTCTAAAAATTACATAAATACATGTGTTACAAAAAAAATTTAATAATAAATTTAAAGTGATATAAAACTAAATTTATGAAAAATATCCATTAACATATTCTTTATTATTGAACAATTAACAAATTATTCATAAAATACTATTAAACCATAAAAATATATTGATAAATAAAAAAAAATAATATGTATATTGTTATATGAATCGAATAGTTACAAATATTGTTTCATAATAAAATAAATGATAAAATACATAATTAATCAAGTAGAAAAAATATTCCATATAAAATGAGTTTTATGAAAAATTATTAAAACCAATATATCAATCATTTTATGAAATTAAAAATAGTATGTAATAAATAGATTTTTTTTGTAACATTACAGAATTACTAAGGGATTTGATTCTCTTGATCTTCATTTATGGTATAATCCATGTCATTAACATGGTCATTAGTATTCTCTTTAATTTTCATTTAATGTAAGTTGAGATATCACACAAATCCTCATTTTTCTTGTATTTTCCCACATAGAACATTTTTTCCATAAAGATTTACAGCCACTACACATTTTGTTTATTAATAACATAAAATTTTTATTCTCATGTCCTACTATTTTAAAATAATCATCACTGTTTAGTATATTTTTTTATTAACTAGTAGCATACCGAATGAAATTGGTTTAACACTGTTATTCTTGAAAACCCATTAGTATCTAAACACAAAAAATTCAAATTTAATGTAATCAATCTCATATATTCCATCAACAACACCATAAATTCTCAGAGATAATATATTTTTTTATTATCTTATTTACTTGAAATAATCATTCCATATGTGAGGACTAATACTCTTCTATTTTGGAGTACACTTTTCATGTCATGGTCTTTGATAAAATATGTTTGAAAAAAAAATTCATACATAGAAAGTATTATCATATTTAAAAATAGGTATAACACAAATTATATCCTCAAAATTATTATATTATATTAATTTTTTATAATTTAATTAATATTTTGTGAGTAAGTTGAAGATTCAACGCAGTGTTATGGTGTCCCTGAAAATTATTGGTTTCTTACTTTTAATGAGTTTTTACTTTCTCTTAGAGAAAAAAAAATCCTTGATATACTTCTTGGTGGTCCCTGGTTAAGCACTATAGTCAATGATATAGGTGATATGGCTAATACATGGATTTTTATCAAGCATAGAGCGCTCTTGTATGTCTTTTGGGTAATTATTAAATCAATATTGGCTTGCTATGTTAGTTGATAGTGATAGTGGAAAATGAAAATCATTTTCCCAAAAAATTTTGTGGAAAAAATTGTAGGTATCTTGGTTCAGAATGATCATCATAACTATAGTGATAGTGATGGTTTTGGTAGAGTAGGATGTGATAGTTGATTTGAAATTAATATTGACTAATTTTTTCATGGGTCTTTCATGGATTAATAGATATTATTTTAAACGATCCAGAGATCAAATTTGTGGGTATTAATGAAATTTTATGACTTCAATTAAAAAATAAATAAAATTTTCCTCTTATTTTGTGAAATTAGTCTAATATTGGTGATTTCTAAATGATTTGGGTGGAATTGGGTAAGAAATGAATTCACCATTACTTTTCCTTCTTATGGATATTTACATAACCTATATAGAAGATTACAATCATAATTTGGGCATCATATTCACATTAATCATCAATTGATGGAATTGGGGGTCTATAATTTTGGAAAGGAGGACATAATATTTTTCTTTTTATAATATTATTGATGATTTATCCCCCAATTGTCGATCCACACAAAGGTATGGTTTTTCTGGTATGATAATTCAATATACTTCATTCCAATGATGATGCGGAATTTATTTAAATTTAAATTAATTCATTTATCAACCCATGAAGAATTCCCATTGAATATATCTTTTTCATAGATGTATAAATTTGAAATTTTCTTACGAAATTTTGTTATCAACTCCATTTTCGAGATTCAATATGCAATGGACCTGTGAAATTGATATTAATTATGTGTTCACTTTGGAATTAATTCCTCTATACCTCTCTCCTTTGTACATTGTTAATGTTCGATTGGATAGTTATTCAAATATATCTAAGAACCAATTTCATTGTGTGGTTGAATCTATGTTAATTACAATTGTTAATATAGTAATTTTGTCACGATTATAAATATTATTGAGCTGGGATGGTAATGATTGATATATGATAGTGGTGAGGGTGAGATAGGTTCTTTAAATAGTGATGTACATGTTTATCTTCCATAAAATGTAATTATTATTACTCCAATCTAGTCTACATAGGTAGATGGTGTTCATTTTTGAACCATATTTGAAGAAGAGTATATGATGATGATATTGGATTATTTTGAAATATATAGGGGTTCTATGAAATTTATACCTCCACACTATAAAATTTAGCATAACACACTTCATGTGGACCACTATTTAAGACATATATCCTTCTAGTCTAAGAAACATTCACATTTTCATGTACATTTTCTACATACTGTGTGACTCCCAACATAGCTTTATTATTATCATGATTGTGTTACCTCAAACCATTTTATTGATGGTAAATTCCCTTTATTTTTTCCCTAATGGTATTGTGAGGAATCTAATTCTATGTAGAAAATGAGTGATTACCACTATGGGATTGTTGTTGACATGGTATGGTATGACTTTATCTGGAAAATAGAGTGGTCTTATATCTCATTATTCCCAATCCTGGATGACGTATTATAATGTACCGGATCTCTCATCTCCATTATGTTGAGAAAATTTGTTGCTAGAGGTGTTCTGGGTGGTCAGGATGACTTGGGGGTGCGTTTGGGTGGACTTTTAAGGAGATCTATAGGGTTATAGATCTTCCATTGGAGGTGCCCGATTTGTCTAAATCGTGCTGCCAAACCGTGCGAAGATGGTGTTAGAGGTAGTGGCTAATGCACGGCTCGATCAAGGTTTGTCTACTCGTGTAGACTAACCATGCGAGGAGTATTTGACAAGGTAGAGGCTAACTCACAGTTAGCGCACAGTTTTCCAAACCATGCGAACTAACCGTGCGACTAGTTAAACTAGATCCTAAAATTGTGGATCTATTTAGGTTTGCCTCTAAATGGTTCGTTTAAGCCCCTCAGTGGCCATAACTCGGGATGACACTTCCTTGAAGATAGGAGAACCTCTTCCAAGTGTTTTGGAGGTGATCCGAAGGGAGCCCTTGGAAAATCAAAGCTAGTTTCTTGAGGTATGTGATCGTTCTTGTTTGGTTGTTAGATATACATAGATCTACTCCTCCTCTTCTTTCGGTTTCTTATATCTACGGCCATCATGGGTAGATCTATGTCTGTGGATGCCATATATGATGAGATTTGGTGTTGGATGTGTTTGGAGAAGAGATCTAAGGAGGATTATTGGAGGATCTTCCCGACTTTGTTGTGCGTTCTTCATTTGTTGGGGTTTTCATCAAAAACCTTTGAGGTAGGAATTTTTCCATCGTCTCTCCTTACTGTGGATCATGCAGGGTGGGTGTGCTACTATTTCTGTGGGAATGGATGAAACCAAACCTTAATAAAGATAATAAACAAATTGTTATATAATGATGGGGTGTGTCTGACAATTCTATTGTATTCATTTATAATTGATATATGTTGTGAACTGTATAGGATTATGCCCCTTGAATATCACTGTCGTTGGTGGTCTTTCCTTGCGCACTAATGAACCCATGTCTACTATGATGTTCAAATTGCTGCAACATGGGAATTTTTATTAATCATGTATCCTCAGCCGATTAAATGAATGTCCAGTGAACAACAATCATTTTGTGATCACCCCAGTTAACCGAACGGAACGAAGAACCTAATAAATGATGTGCTTGAACCTGGAAGTTTCCCTAATCTGTTTTGATAGTAGGTTTGTTGTTATGTTTGATACATATGGGGTGATGGGTATGTGAATGGGATCCTCTGTTGTGGAACTATTGTTGGTTATGAATCTGAATCTTTGTGGGGCTGTATCTTGAGGCTTGGTTTTGTTCCAGTACTTTAAGGGATATCATGGATCCCTTTGTTGTCATGACTTTATAAGAGAACCATGTGTGAATGCATATATTTCTATTTGGATGTTTCTTTTTCTCTGGCTAGTGGTCATACCTTTTAGTTTCCCATTGGTGTAGAATTTACCAAAATGGGATCACTTATACATGAATACAAGAATGGTTTAAATGGGGAATTGATTTGGGAATGAGTTGTGACTTGACCGGGAGTGTCATTTCCTTTATTTTAGGAATGAATAATAATAAGGGTGTTTTTGCTTAGGTTGGCTTAGAAACCCCTAGGTTGGGATGAGTGCCTGTTACCTATACATATAAAAGTATTTCTTATGTTTCTTATTCATGCCCCACCCAATTTGATCCCTTAGTGCAAAAAACCACCATTCCATGGGGGAGGGTAATTTTCCCAACACTCATATGAGTGGTTGGTTATTAGCACAATTGTTGCTCCCATTACCGAATAGCCCTAGACTCTTCGGGCAGGCTGTGATAGCCTAAGGTCCATTATAGCCCAAGTTTCTTCAGGCAGGTTTGTTGTGGAGGTTAGCCCATGTGTGTGTAGGTAGGTTGTTTCCCAAGAGTCTTCGAGATGAGGCCCAGGTGTCTTTGGGTGTGGCTATAGTTTTTCTAGCACAGGTGTATGTGGTAGTGGTTATGCATGGTGGTTGTGGTCCACTTGTTTGCGGGAGGGATAGTGGTTGTGGCTCAGGTGATTGCAGGCGGGGTGTGTGGTTGTGGCCAAGGTGTTTGCGGGTGAGATGTGTGGTTGTGGTCCAGGTGTGTGCGGGCGGGGTGTGGCAGTGGGAAAGTGGCGCGGGGTACCCAAATATCGATGTTCATTTATTATACATTACTTGACTTGCGTTATTTGGGGAGTGTTCCTTGGTGAGGCTTTGGTGGTTAGTTTTCCTTTCTAGGTGTTTTGGTTATCTCTTTTCTCACATGGCATTATAATGTCTCCCCACTTGTGCATGCGAGTCTTTTGTTTTCCCAACAGAGTATACTTGTATGCTCACCCTACGTATAAAAAACTGCATTCAAGTTTCCGGGAGGACTTCAATGATCGTGCAGGGATGTACTAGCTCGGACTTTGGGACAGTTGTAGTTGTTGTTTTTCTTTTCATTGGTACCTTTCCTTTTTAGTCTCCTAGTAATTGTGGTATTTACTTTTGTAACATGCATATGGGAATGGTTTTCTTTTGTCTTCACTTTTACCCAAAGTTTTGGTGTTGTTGGGATTTACTATCTTATCTGCAGATCGTAATAAAGAAAAAGGTTAATGCCTTCTATCTTGTGTGTGATTCTATACCCTTACTGCTATTTGAATCTCTATGGCCTATTGAAGGTGGGTCTCGGGGGTAATTATCTCTCCTTCAACTTGATGAAGGAAGGGTATAGAAATCTGATGTCCCTTCCCTCATCTAGGTGAAGGCGGGTCGTGATATAATGGTATCATAGTAAGAGGATGAGAGATAAGAAGGATTTTGGAGTTAGGAACAATGAAGATTGAAAGGGATTGTTGGGTAGTACTGTTAGGTGATCTTGGAGCGTGAAATAGGAGAGGGAAGACCGGCTAGGACATGGGATTTTAGGGCCCTTCGTGATCCGATGCAAGGACACTAAACCTACCAAATGAAAAAGTGAGGCTACAATGATTGCAGGGTAGAGACCCTATGAAAGGTACATGCATCATAATGACTTTTGTTATTCTGTTTCTGGGGAATTTCTGGGATTTAATGTGAATATAGAGTTTATGAAAATTTAAGAACAATATTCTACACTACTCAGTCTTAGGCATTCCATGTTTACCTTGCAGCTATGGCACTTGGGAGACCACCATGAGTAGTGCGGGTGATAGAGGCCTAGGAGGATGGCTTGGCTGATCGACATAGGGTTGAATGAGAGGAGGAGGATGATTAGTGGAAGAAGAGGCATCGAGCCTTTCAGCGGAAGACCCTTGGGAAGTACGAGTGTAGCATCTCACACATGGAGACAGAGAGCTGGTTAGTGGAACTGGTGATAGCTTTTAGCTTGATCCCAGCTCCGACAGAGTATTGGCTTCCCCTGGCTATGTGACAGATGCATTGAGCAGCGTGTCCATGGAGGACACATTATCTTGGGGTGAAGAGGGAGGTTGAAGTCACGTGGGATGACATTGAGAAGGAGTTCTCGGCGGAATTCCTCTCTTCCACGATAAAGGCTGAAAAGAGGTAGGAACTACTCTCACTCCATTAGTGGATTATGTCAGTGAGAGAGTTAGGGATCATGTTCAAGGATCTCCTTCGCTTTGCTCCTGACCTATTCTGGAATGAGGAGTCTCAGGCAAGACATTTGGAGGAGGCACTTCAGGCTTCTCTCTAGTATTATGTTACACCTGTCACCCTACAGATGTACATGGAGGTCAAGAAAAGGCTGAATTGTTGGGAAGGAAGCACAAGCTGGGAGGTGTATCACGAGAGGGAATCCAGTTGGGTTCGTCAAAGGGGAAAGTCATTAGTAGCAGACATCCAACTTCAGGGCCCTCTATGATTCAACCAGCAAGAAGCAGGCCTCCGTAGTTCCAGTTCTGATCTCCTGAACCTTTTCCTTTTCTTTCAGGCCTAGGGCCAAGATGAATTATCTATTGAAACCATGGTAATATTTGGAATCAGTGCACGAACAGAGTGCATTATGGCTGTGGTTGGATGGATCAACACCCACCTCAGTAGCAGCAGCTTTCAGCTAGACCCTTTTAGAAGTAACAATAGGGGCATCAGGATCCCGCTCCTACGAGGGAAGGCGTCGCATGAAGAGGCCGACCTCAGGGTGCTCCTCAGGGACCATGACTAGGTCTTGGTTGTGAAGGTGGCCAACAACTGAGAGGCATAGGAACTGGGCGTGGGTAGTTGCAGGCCGCAGAGGGAGCAGTTCTAGTGGGGCCAGAAGTCGTTCGAGGTACGATCAGCTTATTCAGTACTCATTCCTACTCCTTGTTCGATACAGGAACTTCACACTCTTTTGTTGCACCCAGTCTAGCCCATGCTTTTGGTTTAGATGTTGAGAGACATCCAGTGCCCCTGGTGCTGAGCACACCAGTTTGGGGTCAGAACGACTTGTTTTATGTTTTTCGAGGGTGTAAACTGATGATAAAGCCACATCATTCTATCAGATATCTTCTACTATTACAGATACAACCATACGTTGTTATCCTAGGAATTTACTAGCTGTTCTTTGTATGTGCCATCATTTACTGCTTCTGAGTAAGGGTCGTGGTTTCATATTTGGGTGGCCGAAGAGTAACATTCATTGGCAAGAGGGGTTTCCCGAAAAGCAGCATGCGAGTGGAGACCCTCCTTTCTTTGTTATGAGTTCTATCATTGGAGTTGGCGAATGTAGAAATGGTGGAAGTTCTAGGGGTATTCAGTGAGTTTAAGGATGTCTTCCTTAAATAAGAGAAAACTCTAACCCCTCAACGTGATGTTGAGTTCGTGATAGACTTGAAACCTGGTGTTCTCCTGATTTCGATGGCTCCCTACTGTATGGCACCTTCTGAGTTACGAGAGTTGCATATTCAGATCAAAGATATGATGAATACGAGTTTTGTTTGACCAAGTGACTCACCAAGGGGTGCTCCAATCTTATTCGTAAAGAAAGAAGATGGTGGACTCATGCTGTACATAGACTATAGGAGACTGAATCAGGTGACGATTAAGAATCTCTACACACTCCCAAGGATAGACGATATCTTTGTCCAGCTGAGGGGAGTAGATTGGTTCTCTATGATCGATCTGTGGTCTGGATATCACCAGTTGAGGTTGATAGAGGGTGACATCTTGAAGACTGCCTTTAGGTGCAGATGTGGGCACTTTGTGTTTGTGGTCATGTCGTTCGGCGTTACAAATGCATCAGACATGTTCATGGGACTCCTGAACTCCATCTTTCGAGAATACCTAGACCAGTTCATAGTCGTCTTCATTGACGACATCCTGATCTACTCAAGATCAGAGGAGGATCATGCTAGGCACCTGAGAATGGTTTTAGTGGTCCTCCTACAACACCAAATTTATCGGAAGTTGTCCAAATGCATGTTATGGAATCGAGAAGTACGCTTCCATGGACAAGTGGTGTCCAAGCAGTGAATAGAAGTGGTTCCACCAATGGTTGAGGCATTTGTTTCTTGGTAAGAACCCATGAACGTGGAAGAAGTTCACAGTTTCCATGGACTAGCGGGATACTATCAGAGATTTGTTCCCAACTTCTCTCCAGTTGAAGAACCTTTGATAACATTGACAATGAAACACCCAGATTTCATGTGGAATGGGCAGTGCGAGGCATCCTTCAGCTTTCTGAAGGAGAAGTTGGTAAGCGCCCCAGTGCTAAGGTTTCTAGAAGAAGGGGTAGTGTATGAGGTGTTCTGTGATGCTTTAGGACAAGGCCTCGGGTGTGTGCTGATGCAACGACAAGGGGTGATCTCTTTTGGTTCAAGACAGTTACGTCCCCATGAGAGAAATTATGCCACCCACAATTTGGATCTTGCGGTTTTCGTTTTCTCACTAAAGTTGTGGCAGCATTACCTCATCGGAGTGCGATTCGTGGTTTTCAAAGATCACAATGATGTATATCTTCTCCCATTGAGACGTGAACATATGGAAGCGAAGGTGGATGGAGTTCATTCATGATTATGACTTTGAGATTTCCTATACCTCAGGAAAAGGGAATGTGGTGGCTGATTCCATGAGTAGGAAATCGCAAAAGGACGCAGTTTGAGAGTTGACAGATGCATGGAAGGTGATGGAGGAGTTGGCTGCCTAGTCCCTGGAGGTAAGGGAGGATGGTTGTAAAGGTTGTCTATTTCATATGACAGTTCAATCCTCTCTCCTATGGCAGGTAGAGGAGTCACAGTTGGGAGACTTAGAGAGTTAATTGATGCACAATATGACTAACCAAACCAATGATACAAAAGGATGAATGAAGGATGGTCAGAATCAGATGCTTTTTTGAGGGAAGATGTTTGTCTTAGAGGCGATGCGCAAGGGGGTTCTTGGTGAGTTCCACAACTCAACCCTATCGGTGCACCTGAGAGTCTCCAAGATATACTAGGGCCTAAGAAATCGGTTTTGGTGTCCCTGAGTAAAGAGGGTAGTGGCAGAGTTCGTAGCCAAATTCCTTGTGTGTCAGTAGGTGAAGGCTGAACACTATGTTCCAGGCGGTCTGTTACAACCTTTAGACGTCCCTAAGTAGAAGTGGGATGAAATCTCATTCGATTTCATCACGGGGCTGCTCAGAGTTCAACGGGGTTCCGATGCCATCTAAGTAGTGGTGGACTGGCTGACGAAATGATCCCACTTCCTAGCAATAAAGGAGTCAAGTATGGTTGAGGCCTTAGCTTAGTGGTACATCATTGAGGTGGTGTAGTTGCATGAAGTTCCGAGATTTATAATCTCCGACTAGGATACCCAGTTTACCTCCCAGGTTTGGAAGGGATTGCAACATTCTTCCAGCACCTGGTTATGCCTCAACACTACTTTCCACCACCAGACAAATGGGTAGACAGAGCGCACCATCCATACATTGTAAGATATGCTACAAGCATGAGTTTTGGGCCATAGAGGATCATGGGTACAACACCTGCCTTTGATAGAGTTCTCTTACAACAACAACTATCACTCTACCATTGGCATGGATCCTTTAGAAGCTTTGTACAGGAGGCCATGTCGCTCACTCGTGTGTTAGACCGAGGTTGGGGAAACAAGTGTTCTTGTCTAGGAAGTGGTGCGGAGCACGACATAGAAGGTTCATCTTATACAGGAGAGGATTAAGGAGGCTCAAGACTGGCAGAAGTCATATGTCGATAATAGGGGGAGACCCTTGGAGTTTGAGGTTAGGGACTACATATTCTTGAAGGTCTCTCCTCTGCGTGGACAACGGAGGTTTGGCAGGGGGAGTAAGCTTTGTCCAAGATTCATCGGACCATTCAAAGTGCTACGACAGATCGGAAAAGTGGATTATCAGCTAGAGTTACCACTACCGCTACTAAGAATGCATGATGTCTTTCATGTGTCACAACTCTGACAGTACCTGCACGACGATTCACACGTCCTCGACTGGGTAGAGCTAGATATCGGGGACGATGCAACATTCGTGGAGCGACCTCTGATGATCAATGGTCATGAAGAGAAGGTGCTTCATGGATAAATCATTCCTTTGGTTTGTGTGATATGGAGGCATGGTGGGATTGAGGAGAGTACGTGGGAATGGGAAGCACATATGCATGCCCAGTACCCAGAGTTTATTTGAGTGTTATCCTGTTTTGTTTCGTACATGTTTATGATGTAATGCTTGACCTGGTTAACTATGTAATGTGTTTCAAGTGCATATGATGTGTCCTGAAATGTGGGGATGGGAGGACCTGATCCCTAGTAAAGACACATTGATGTGGATGTGCCTAATCTCATCCAGGCGAGTCAGTGACTCCCAAAGAGGATAGTATCTTAACATGGAGGAAGGAAAACCCCTCACCTGCATGACAGGACGGTTTAATATTTTACATTGCATGGTTTCATGGGGGTGAGGAGCTGTATAATTGTAATTTTTTAGGAGATAGGTGAGGAAGGGGGGACTCCTTGGTAACAAGGAGGTTTTCTCCTGAGAGGTATCTTTCAAGGGGTAGTTGTTCAGACCCCTCTCCTTTCTCCA
This sequence comes from Viscum album, assembly GCA_963277665.1. NCBI lineage: Eukaryota > Viridiplantae > Streptophyta > Magnoliopsida > Santalales > Viscaceae > Viscum > Viscum album. Next base: position 791,110,128 of record OY728126.1, on the reverse strand, counting down.
ACTCTGGTTTTAATTCTCTAGGGTGATAATAGTTTGAGTGGTATTTGATGTAATGGTTCGGACCTATCCGGTCCGTTACATTGTGAAAATGTGGTGATAGACGTGTTCTAGGAGGTTAGGGTGACTTGGGAGGTGCATTTGGGTGGTCTTTTAAGGAGAACTAAAGGGTGATATATTTCGCACGGGAGGCGCATGGTTTTTATATACTGTGCAGCCAATATGAGCGAGGATGGTGTTGGAGGTAGTGGTTAACGCACGGTTAGTGCATGGATTGTCTAACTGTGGGGACTAACCAAGCGAGGAGTTTTTGACGAGGTAGAGGATAATGCATGGTTAGCAGACGGTTTGCCAAACCGTGCGAACTAACCATGCGGCCACATAAACTAGATCCTAAAATTGTGTATCTAACTCGTTTTGCCTCTAACTAGTTCTTTTAAGCCCCTAAGTGTCCATAACTCAGGATTACCCTTCCTTGAAAATAGCAGAACCTCTCCCAAGAGTTTTGGAGGTGATATGAAGGCCTCCCTTGGTTAATCGAAGCCAGTTTCTTGAGTTATGTGATCATTCTTGTTTGGTTGGTAGATATACAGAGATATACTCCTCCTCTTCTCTTAGTTTCTTAGATCAACACCTGTCATGATTATATCTAAGTGTGTGTATAACAAATATGATGAGATTTTTCCTTTGATGTGTTAGGAGAAGAGATCTAAGGAGGATTCTTGGAGGATTGGCCCAACATTCTTGTGCATTCTTCATTTTTCGGGGTTTTCGTCAAAAACCATTAAGGTAGGGATATTTCATATGTCTCTCTATACTGTGTATCATGTGGGGTGGGTATGCTACTGTTTTTTGGGAATGGATGAAACCAAACCATTATAAAAATAATAGACAAACTGTTAAAGAACGATGGAGTGTTTCTGACAATTCTGTTATACTCTGTTATAATGGATATATGTTGTGAACTGTATCGGCTTATGCCCCTGCAAATCATGGCCATTGGTTGTATTTCATTGCACACTAAGGAAACCGTGTCATATGTGATGTTTGAATGGCTCCAACATGGGAATTTTGGGTAATCACTCAGCCGATTAAATGAATATCTAGTGAACAACAATCCTTGTATGATCACATCAGTTGACTAAACAGAAAGAAGAACATAATGTATGATGTTATTGAACCTGGATGTTTCCCTACTCTATTTTGGTAGTAGGTGTCTTGTTCTGTTTGATACTTATGGGGTGATGTGGATTGGGATGGGATCCTCTGTTCTGGCGTGGTTGTTAGTTGTGAATCTGAAGCTGTGTGGGGCTGTATCTTGAGGCTTGGTTTGGTTCCAGCACTTTGAGGGATCTCACAGATCCCTTTGTTGTTGTGACTATACAAGATAACTGGGTGTGAATGGTTATATTTATGTTTGTCTTTTTCTCATTCTCTGGCTTCTGGTAGTGCCTGCTAGTTTTCCAGTAGTGTATAATTTAGCTAAATGTGATCACTTGAACATGAAAACAAGAATGGTTTAAATGGGGAATTGATTTTGGGAACGATTTGTGACTTGGCCCTGAGTTTTTTCCTTTGATTAATGAATGAATAGTAACAAGGGAGTTTGTTCTTAGGTTGGATTTGGAAACCCGAGGTAGGGAAGATTTCCTGTTACCTATATATATAATTATAGTTCTTATGTTTCTTATTCGTGCCCCACCCATGTTGATCACATAGAGCGAAACACCCCGATTCCATGGGGGAGGGTGTTTTTCTCGACACTCATATGAGTGGCTAGTTATTAACTCACTTTCGGCTACGTTTCCCGAATAGCTCAAGACTCTTCGGGCAGGCTGTGATGGCCTGAGGTCCAATATAGCCCAAGATTCTTCGGGCTTGGTATTTGTGGGGGTTATCCAAGGTTTGTGCGGGAAGTTTGTTTCCCAAGAGTCTTTGGGATGAGGACTAGGTGACTTTAGGTGTGTTAGTAGTTTTTATGGCTGAGGTGTTTGCGGGCATGGTTATGGTTTTTGGTTGTGTCCCAGGTGTTTGTGGTCAGGATAATGGATGTTTCCGAGGTGTTTTCAGGCAGGATGAGTGGTTGTGGCCAAGGTGATTATGGGCGGGATGTGTGGTTGTGGCCGAGGTGTGTGCGAGTGGGGTAGGGTAGTGGGAATGTGGTGTGGGATAACCAAATATCCTTGTACTGTTACTATACATTACATGACTTGTGTTATTTGGGGAGTGTGCCATGGTGAGGATTGGGTGGTTAGTTTTCCTTTCTAGGTGCTTTGGTTATCTCTTTTCTCACATGGCATTAGAATGCCTCCACACTTGTGCACTAGATTCTTTGGTTTTCCCTACTCAGTATACTTGTATTGTCACCCTATATATATATAAATTCTTTTAGGTTTCTAGGAGGACTTCATGGATCGTGCAGTGCCATACTAGCTCAGACGTTGGGACAACTGTTGTTGTTTTGGTTCTTTTATTTGTTACTTTACGTTTGTAGTCTCCTATTAATAGTGGTGTATACTTTTGTAACATGGATATGGGAATGGTTTTCTTTTGTCTTTACTTTTACCACCATTTTTTGTGTTGTTTGGATTTTCTATCTTATCTCCTGATCCAAATAATGAAAATAGGTAATGCCTTCAATCTTGTGTGTGATACTGTTCCCTTGGTGGTAGTCGCCACTCCGAGGCCTTCTGAAGGTGGGTCTTAGGGGTCGTTATCTCTCATACATCTTGAAGAAGGAAGGGTTTGGAAATATTTTATCCCTTCCCTCATCTTGGTGAAGGCGGGTCATGGCACCTACCCAGTGAAAAACATCTATAAACAATGATCCACTTGTTAGTGGGTTATTTTTTATATGGTTTGGTACACCCCATAGGTCATAGGAATGATCCACTATGGGTTTAAATTTTTCCTTTTTAATTTACGCTTGGAAATGATCATGAAGTTAGATATAAAAGAATAGATTTATATTAGATATTTGGGAAGAAACAATATATTGGAAGTGATGATGGAAGTAATGTTGGTACATGATGACTTCATATGAGAATATATAGGTATTTCATATCATGATTCCCTTAATTTTTTGATTTCGATATCACTCCCTATTTGATTCTTTTTTTCATTTATTATGGGCTTTTCTACTAGGTATGTTTATTCTCATCCCTATGTATAATCTACCCAAAAATGTCTTATATAATACAAATAATTCCCTTTGATGGATTCCAATGTGGACATTGAGTGAGTGGATTTTATTTGTGAAAGAAATGCTTCACATAGATCTTGATGTTGTAGTTTGATACCATTTTAATTTATTAATATGCTATACTCTTTTACATATTTTTTGTTCATGTTTTTCCATTTTTATCTTTGTATAATATTTTTTCTAAATCAGATGTAATATTAGATTTTATGAATTCCATTATAGATGCATCTTTTGATTATCATTTTTATACTAGTGAATCGATATGTGTACATGTGTACATATACATTAGTCTAAGGTTCCATATATATAAGATATACTTACTCAAGAGTAGTATCTTTCTACTGGCCTGTTGAATTCATTCATGATATTTCTATCTCGGATTTCCTCTAACAAGTCATTCTCTGATTGGTAGAGTCATGATTAAGTTTAGTAGAAGATTTATTATTTTAATATAGGTATTTATAGATAATTAAATATTGAGGATTGGTCTGGAAACATGGGAATATATATTAATGTTTCTCTATATTATTTCTGAGGATAGTGGTCCAATTTTTTTTCAACTATTGGAATATCGATTGATCAAGAAATTTATACCATACATATTCATATAGTATATGTAGTCACTAATTGTACGGAGAACATTGTATATATAATAGGATCTTGGAGTTAAAATTACATGTAAACACAAACTAACATCACACACAGGCTAGAAAGGATGGCCATATCCCTTAAAGGGATTTCCCAACCATCAATCATATTTATTCAATATATGGCTCATATGCCTAATGATCATGAAATCCCTATACATGGTCTACAGTCCTAGTGGGCATGAATGCCCATTACATGGCCCTGAAGGCCCAATTTATTGACAAAAACACTGTCTGGTGAACAGCTCTGCTACAGTTCCTAGGTTTCTACAGTACCTTCTGCTGGACCTACCACCATTATAGGTTCATCAGTCAACAGATCTACCAAAACTATAGTACTCTATATTAATTCTATATTAACATGCGCCCAATAGATTTTGAACCCCCATTTTGATGTACTATTAGGGGGTTCATGCCAATAAGACAAGCCCTAACTACATAATTTGCATAAGCATATTTCTCGTCACCCACTAGGGGGTTCCAACCTGGTTTATAGCACAATGTATGTTCCCTAGCTATAGAAATTTCTTTCAATTGTCCAATGCATAATATGAATTGTTCCTAGGACTTATAGGACTCGAGTATGGGTTAGATAAAGAGGTATATTATTTGGGACGTGGTATGTATTTAATATTATATTTTTACTCTAGTATTAAAATATTTTATAAGTTCCATAATATGATTTTGATAATGATATACATTGTTATTATGCTTTATTCTAAGGAGATGTATATGGTATATTTTCTACGTGACAATTTTTCATATTATCTTTCCATGTTTCTTAGCTTATTGTTTCAGTGGTATTTTATGATGATGTACATATTCTCGGTACACTTCTCGAAAACCAATTATATTGAACTATTATATCATGGGGAAATTAGGACCAACAAGAATAAGAGGAATATTTTTTAGGATATGGAGTGAGTTTTTTCTCCTTATTAGGATCCCTCATGTCCATACAATGGCCCTATATGAGAGCCTTCTCCTAACCCTAATAGGGATATGGTAGAGATAAGTGGTGAATAAAAATGATGTGGTGATTCTCTATCTGATGTATTTCTTGCACATTTTTTAGATAGGTGGATTATTCTACAATATTGTAGGAAATATATTTCTAGTAGGTTCTTGATGTCTAATAAGGAAGTATAATAGTTTCAGAGTATGCATCCAGGATCACTAAACCGGCAATATATTCCACAGATATTGTTGATGATAGATAAATTACAACATAGAACATTTATCATGGACATAGATGATATATCTGAGATAGAGTGAAATTTGATTGAATCTATTCCATGGATGGGGTTTTTGATCGTTTCATATAAGTTTATATCTTCTTCTCAAATTAATTGTTGTATGTTAGTATTATTAGTGGTCACCTAAATGATGGGAATTAATTAGCAAGTTGAAAACATCAAACTCAGTTATCCATGTGCATGGGGTGGAGGAAATGGTATTCAGGTGATAGAGGATTATTCCCTCAGTGCTAAAATATGGATACCATTTAACTGATGGTGAGGATGCGCTTAGTATATAACTCTAGTAGCAATATCACATTGGATTTTTCAACACCCATTTAAATAGTAAGTGTGATGTTTCACATGCCACCAAGGAAAAGGTATCATTTTGGGATGGGAGGTATCCTTGGCGACGAATATGGTAGAAGATTATGGAGATCTCTGAGAGATAGAAAATCCTATTGTCCAATTCAACTAATATAACCCCCATATGTTTCAATACGAATATTATGGAGCTAGTTTCTAGGATTTTATAAAACTACAAGATGTGGTGGAATATGACACATTGGACTTATGTATGATCTATAGTATGATATGTGTCTAATCTAATTTAGATATCATTTTTATTGATACATATGTGAGACCCTACCACATTTCCATATAGCTTTATGGGTCTATAATGATTCTAGTGGAACCATCAACTCTACTTTTTATCTTAGAGGCTCTAACTAAATAAAATTTAGAATTCAAACACCTTTTCTAATTAGTTAACCATTCATTTAGACTATAGAGTCTTTTAATAGGGATTTATGTAGATATGTGGACACCCTATGATTTACTTTTGTGTGTGGAGTAGATCAATATTTTTCAAGTGGGGATTGGCTATTTTTGGTAATGGATGTGTAGAGCCTAGGTAGATGGGATATGAGTTTACTTCTCCTAAGAGAAAGATTCTCCTGATGTAAGAGATGTGATTGTATGCAAGATGGTATAGCTGATTTCATGACAGATGAAAAATATATCACGTAATTTAGTGGAATATGTGAGAATTTATTTTCTTATAACGGTAGAGGATTACAATGATGTATTTCTATATGATTTACTGAGTTTACAACAAAATAATGATACTTGATTCTATATATCAATACAAAAAGGTACTAACTCAATATCTATGATATAAAATATGATTCCCCTAAACATTTCTGAGAGATAATGGAATAGTTTGATTTTATACAGAGTAAGAGCATTGTTAGACCAAATGTTTTCCCATGGGAATCCCCAACATTATTTACAAATAAGATGGAAGGAAATTATATGTTATTCATGGATTATCAATTATATAATCAAATAAATATTATGAATATGTTTAAACTATAGAATAGCAATGATATTTAAGATTGTTTAAATGATGTGAAGTAGTTCTTGAAGATTGATCTTGGGTATGGTTATCACCAACTCGAAGCCTGATAGGTGGATTTAACAAATGCATGCCTTTAATGACGGTATGAAATATGTGTATTTGGATATTTTTTTATACTTGATTAATTCCCCAACAGTGTTCATGTGATTCCAGAATTGGATCATTCATCACATTTTAGATGAGTTCATAGTGGTCTTTAATGATTAAATCCTTATATGAAATGCCATTGTGTAAGAGAACAGATGTCAACAAATTATGTTATTGAACACAATATTTGATAAATAGCTTTATATGATTCTATCAATTTTTTATTTATAGATTCAATAGGTCCATAATTTGGTACATTTAATCTTATAGGTGGGAGTAAAATTTGTCAATGAAACTATCGAAGTAGTGAAATATTGGGAGCTACCAACATGTATGATTCATCTGTGGAGCCTTCTCCATCCAAAAGGTTATTATCATTTTCAGATCATGATTTATCATGTGTTATGTATCCTTTGAATTCCTTGAAGTAATGGGGTTATCCATTCACGTGGTTATATATTTATAAGGAGGATTTTCGAGATATGTGATAGAGGATAGAGATTTCCCCAATATTGATACATATAGAGGAGAGAGATAGGTATATTGTGTTCTACGATGAAACCAAATATGTCATTACATGTTTACTCTTGTAGAGGTAGGGGATGCTTTATTATGGGTTATGTCATATAATTAATAATTATTTTACTTACATGATCCATGATTTGGTGCATGGTGTATTTTTTTCACATTCAATCTGTAGAAATGCTATCTTAGGGGATTGAAATTTGTTGTCTATTTTTTCCATAAGATATTAGGGTAATTATTCTCATAGAAAGGCCACAAAATATGGTGGTGTTGTTGGATTTAGTCCTTATAGTATTGTAATTTTGAGATAGTCTATACAAGTAGAAATCAAAATGTTGTGGAAGATTACATCCCTAGGAATTTTTTTTTGAAATTTCTGTCCATGTCGATTGAGTAGTTTCCCACTTTGTCTGTGAACATTAAGGTTTTGGATGGAGAAATAATCCTTTGATCAATGGTTGTGACTCAACTATTAATCCAACACATATGAGATGAAGAAATTTGTGATATCGATTACGATTTCATGCATTACCATATATACAATTCATATATTATTGATACATTCAATAGTGCTGGGGATAACATCATCCATTTCTAAGGATGGTTGATGGTACATGTTATGATAATGGAGGAGTTGTTGAGGATGTTTTACCCCCCCCCCCATAACTGTAACCTCTAATAGTAGATAAGAAGTAGTATGACCACGATATTTAGTTTTGGTGTCTACGGATGAAGATGATTGTTACACTATTAGTATGATGGTGCCCCACATTTCATTAGGTGATGGATGGGAATCATGTTCCTTTGGTTACAAGTATTATTTTATTCAATAGTCATAAAATTAACATGATAGTTATTTATAAAAGGTAAGAAATGAATAAATATTTTTTTTCAAATATTTGGTAAGAAAAAAGTTTTTTTAAAAGAAATATTATAAAAATAAAATATCAATATATATGAGATACTCCCATCAAAAACATAAGATCACTAAAGTTTCATCTTCTTAAAAAGATCAATATCATAAAAATTATTGTGTTAAAAATGAATGGGGAATGATCATATCAAAATGAAATAGTTTCCATGAAATTCCTTAATGATGATTATTTAAATCATTATGGATTAATATATAATCAAAAATTGACTAATGAATGTGAAGAAAAAAATTATAATGGAGGTAATTTTATGAGGTAAAAAAATATGAATTTCTAAATTTATAAACATATCTATCAATAAAAATTATTCCGGATTTTTAAATCCACGTCTCTTAATGTTATATAAATAAACATATCTATAAATATTTATACAATATATACTGAGTAAATTCATATTTTTTAGTCATCAACGAAAAAAAATATTTATTATAATTAATCATTATGAAAATATATTTTGGATACTCCCCATTCACATATCTCCATACACCATATTTAATATTGAATTATAATAAGTACATTAGTGTACTTAATTGATCCATTTATTTTCCCAATACAACATGAAAAATAAATATATGATTAACCCTACCTTTCTTCTCACAGTGCATATCACCATGATTATAATGTATCCAAATAAATTTTGACATGGTTTGTTGGAAAATACATTCATTTTATTTTATTGATGTGATACATTTCTGACTGACAATTTCATAAAAAATTTTCCACATTCATTTAGATTAATGTTTTTATAAATTTTTTGCAACATTTAATAATTATTCCACGATCTATGAGCATGATGAAAATTTTGGTGGTAAATTAAAATCAGATTTTACATTTAAATGTGAAATAGTAGGATGAAAACTATGAAATGTGTCAGAGTAGATTTAATGAAATATTAAATACCACATTCTTTTAAAAATTTTCATTTGGGACTCAAAATAAAAGTTACAAACTCAAGAAAATGAACATGTTAGTATATTATAACCAAATAGATATCAAATTTTAATAAATTCAATATTGATATAAATATGGAAATTATGCATTTTGAAAATAATCATGGTAGATGAATCATATTTTTTATCATACCATTCTATCAGTACATTATTTTATGAATAATTGGATAATGGTAGAACTAAATGTAATTTTTAAAATATATTTTTTTTGGAAAATTTGGCAATATGATGAATGATGTTTGTTTATACACATATTGGGGGGGGAGAAAATAAGGGATTAAAATATCTGTAAAAATATTTTAGTTATATCATAAAGTTATATGTGGACTAATTGTATCATATATCAGTCCTCTGAAAACAGATATTGGATCAATAGAGAAATTGATATGTTATAAATCAATGGTATTCCACAATCTTGAATCTATTTGATGTCTCATAAACTCAACATTAATATTATTAAGAATAAGAAACTATATATGTTTTAGTAGTTTTAGAAGGCATAGAAAATATTTAAATCACTAGTTTTAACATAATGTAATGTAAAACCATAATATTAATTTTCATTGTATGTTTTATTTTTTAATGTTTGAAAAATAAAAATGATTCCATTATTTGTTTATTTCAATCAATAAGTAAACAATTTTTCCCATATTTGGATATTCTATCCAATAACGTATTATATCATTGGGATTTTCGTGGATCTTTATATATTTAATCACAATATTTATAATAACATTATTCATCCCACAAAATTATTAAGGGATCATAGAATTAAAAATGCATCATAAAACTATTCCAATACCATGAACATTGCTTTATTTTTAATTATATATAATCACAACATCTGATTTATATCGAATAAATAAATTTCTGAATATTTGAAGCATTTATAATATAATTCCATATTTCCATCTCAAACTAATTTAGAAAACCCAATAGTTTTCTCTAATAAAATATCCATATATTGTTCACCTCACCATCATCTATTAATATTTTTCATTTGTTAACTTTTACCTAATGTAAATAATGTATCCTTAATAATTTCATTATAAGAAACTCCATAAATTGACTTGTTATATTACTGAAGGTGTTTCCCATCTAAGTTGAAATCAACATTTTTCACTTTATGCATTTCATCAGGCAATATTGGGGCCTTAAATTATTAATTTTGATTTTATACTTAACTACTCAAATTTTATAAAAAAATTATTCCGCATACTAATTTCACCACACATATTTTAGATAATGTTATTTCAATATCAAGTGCTCAAATTATAAAAATATCATCAACCATAAATTTAATTTTTATTTAGAACATGAGCATATGATTCATTCATCCATAGATCAGTTATCAAATGAAACATAAAAAATATCATAATCACAAAAAATTAAATACAAATAACTTGAAGAATTTTAATTGATATTTTATGTATATTTACATGACTTCCTAAGTATTTGAATATAAAAAATAATTGTATTATTATAGCAGAAAATAAATCACATTTAATTAATAGGCATATTTTACAAATTATGATACATGAAAAAATAATAACATTTAAGAAACATTATATTTTTACAATTAAAAATAGGATAAATCAAATAATGAAATCTATATTATCATAAAACAAAATATATTAAATATATATTAGATGAAAACTACTTTTTAAAATTAGATTCTATCATGTTTACTATAGTTTTTTATCAATTATATATTGAAAAATTCACTTCATATATTGAATCATCCCTAATGTGGTCCATTATGAAAATAGAATAGTCAATGTATCATAAACAATAAAGACACAAAAAATGAAAATAAGGAACTACTACATAAAACCATATATAATATATAAATTAATTGAGGTTAAAATAATGACGAATAATGGGGATGTGATGTATAAGAGGTTAAATATTTATTGATATAAAAAACAAGAAAATAATAAAAAATTTGACCCAACTAATAATCTATTATCCATATCATTATGAATAGTATCAGTATCTGCTAGTCAAAAACTATAATCAAAATAAAAAAATCAAGCATATTCTATATAAACAAGGTGTGTTCATCTTATGAATAATATCGAATAATGATATATATATATACATATTGTGAATGAATAATTTATGTGATAATTCTATGTAAGATTATACAACATTACCAATTGATTAAACTATAAAATATAGCATTCTAAAAAAATTAAAATTCTTTTAACTACATCCATTCAAATTTAGTGAAATTCATATAAATTTTAATGGAAAATATATACCACTCATATAAGGTTAATAAAATTATATATGTTTAAACTAATATATAAATATATTTGACAGAAAATATATACAAATATCATAATAATTTGCTTGATTATAAGGACTCGTGTGAGAGTACCAAGAAGTTGATGGGTTGAATCTCAAGGATCCCAGCACTAAATCATCCAATCTTTGTTTTATAATATACTAGTCATATTATAAATATAATTTACCCAAAAATAAGTAGCTAGAGTAACATAGTGAATATTTCCACAATAAAATATTAACAATATTATATCATACAAGGAATTACAATTTTTAAAATATTTAATATTATGAAATCTCTACATGGTATAAAATATGGCAAGAAAATTTTGAAAAATAACATAGTCGTTTTTATACAAAAATATTACCCACCAAATGTACTCTATGTAATCCATAGTTTTTTATTATAAATGTAGTACCATAATTGAAAATAATAGACATGAAATAATCACACACCACATCACCAAGGACTAATTAACAAAATAATAACAGTAAATAGATCCTTCAACAAGACATGAAATAAATTATTATTAATAAATTAAAAATATTGGAAAGAATTTGAATGAATTGAACTTGATTGAAAAAATTAGATATCAGTGATATGGGAGGGTTTCAGATAGGGGGTCCAAGATTAGGTTTCATCGATAGTATATGTGAGGGGGGGAGAATATATATGATGGGAATGTAGTTTTCGATAGGGTCTCTATCCTGTTTTCCTTAATACTATCTATGATTAAGATTGGTTATCAAATAGGGGTATAGGTTATTAGGGTATGGTGGTCTACTGTTGTATTTTTATCAAGTATGAGAAGGTATCCTTATTTAGGAGGTCAACTATTGGTTGGGATTTAGGGTTAATTGGTGTTGATATCAAGGGGTACTATTTACAGGTATAATTATTTCCGAAATAGTGTAGGTAAATGATGTTATGTATAGTAGATATATGTGGTTTAATAAAACAATCACTCTAAATATCATATGATATCGATTGTTTTAAAAAACAACCACAATATAAAACTATTTTCATTGCAATTAACATGTGTTTCTAGAAATAATTCTTATAATATTATTTGTGTATTTGATGGTTTTTTTAATCATCCCTAAAACCTGCCAGAATAAGCAACATTTCTTATATGGACACCAAATAGTGGTTTATAAAATAACAAGAATAACAAAAACTATCATAAAATGACATATTACTTACCCAAGGAGTCCTAAAATCTAATAACATAGTAAAATGTGACATGTAGTAATAAAATTATAATTTGATGAGAATGTTTTCATTGTTTTAAAATTGAGCAAAATGTTGTAAAATTCTCAAATACATGTCTTACATTATTATTCATTATATAAATAACATTTCATTAATGGATTTAAATATAGGAAACATGTTAATAATTAATATATGATGAAATTTATAATCATCACATAAAATAATATTTTCCTCAACTTTTGAGACATTAAATCACATGGTTTCATGAGAAAAAAACTCATAAAATGATTATAAAACATTTTATAGAAAATTTCAAACACTAAATCCATGTTAGTTTTATTGTATCATATTTCATCAGAATCAGAATGCTCAAAAAATTGAATAATATCATGACTAACTATTTTGTTAGATAATATTTGTTTATATTGATTAATTTTATGATTTCAAGAAATTATATTTCTAGTAATTGTTTCAATATACCCTATTTATTCAGTTGATTGAGTAAATTCATACTATATAAAATCCATACCAATGTATCCATAAAATAAATTTGAATTATCAACAATGGGTGACGAGTATCTTTCCTTATTTAAAATTTAAAACAATCTTCTCTCACATGTATCATCTTAATTATTTCATCACGTGTTAATATTATAAACACAATAAACTCATATCATATCTCACCATCTTAAAAAAATATATTACCCTTGGAAATATTATACATATCCCCATGTACAAAAATAAATTTCAGGTTCAGTATAGTTGGGTCCTTCCTATTCCATTACATTTAATGAAATTATAATTTTGTGGGAAATTAAAATTTCCCTTTAGCTTATACACGATACACCCTATAATTGTGGTGAGTAATAGTACTATCATCTATCGAATGAATAAATAATGCATATTTTAGTTTTCGAATACCCAAATGAAAAATTATTGGGTAATGAATAAGGTAGGAAAAAATTAATATTTCAAATAAAAACATCTTCCCGTTATATTTTATTATTATATAAGATATAAATAATTATCCAAGGTCTTCCAGTTTCGGAGAAGGATATATTTTTTGAAAGATTCTAGATTCCTCAATAATGTTTATGAAGGAAAATTCCACCATGTTCATCTTATTTAATAGAAATATATTTTGGCATTAATAATATAATGGGATTTAGTTTGAAATCCAAAAGGAGAACGATTCATCATGAAAATGATGAATCTATTAGCAATGATGATACAGTTTTAATAATTTTTTTCATATTAATACATTTTGGATAAATAATAGGTTTGTTTAACATTACCACACATATGGGTTCATGTTTCCCCCTACATTAAACATCTTTTTATTAACTGGAAAAATAATATTAAATATTAATTTTTCATTTAGGATTTGATGTGGATAACAAATATCATGACTTTTTTTTTTGTAATTTCATTCTCCCATATTTAATATATTTATGATATTCATTTTCAGATTTACTAATAAAATTAGGTTTATTATTTAAATATTTTACCTAAAAAAAATTTCTACAAAGCCACTCATTGTGGTGGAACCATTAACATTACCATTAGGATCACTTTAAAAATACCTAGTAGTTTTCCATTTTCACTCACACAATTTCAATTTATTTATGATTGAACTAAATATGGAAATGCTTCATTTTATCTTAAAATGTAGAATTGTTGGAATCCATTTCAAAAATAAATATATTTTTATATAGTATTTTATAAAAAATTATATAAAAAATCTACAATATTCCTTTGATTAATATTAGGATCATCACAGTTTTAATTTTAATTTTGTGGTCTCTACTAATTTTTGGAACCAAGGTTAGTAAGGTACCAAATAATACAATTATCTATACAAGAAATATTTCTCATTATACAAGATCCATGGGTATAATGATCATAAAATCTATCATTTATATTTTAAATCTAAGACCAAAACCAAAAAATAGACATTATTAATGGGATATAAATGATGGAAAATGGTAGATTAACAATATATTGAATGGTCAAATATCAAACTATATTTGAAATGATCATTAGGTGAACCCAATTATCTAATTTTTTAAATCTACTATATTATGATATCTTTGAGGATAAAAATATTGTTTTATTCACTATTATTTATTTTTTATCTATAAGAACATTTATTTTTAGAGTATTGAGTGAGTGTATTGATTAATTTTTTCAACTCAATAGTTCCATTATAATTATAGTATCCACTATAAGATTTAGCATGTATATTTTTTGGTTAATGAGATTGAGAATTATAGATTTTTTCTATCATGAATTGAGGAATGAACTGATGAGTTGGACACTTCTTAAGGAAACCTATATACTTTCCTAGGATTTAAAAAATCATCACCCTCTTGTCGGGAAAAATATTTTAATTTATGACTACCAAAATTTGTTATTTATATAGGATATATTTTTTGGAAAAAATTATTTAAAACTAATATAAATATTGTAATATAATTATTTATATAGTGGATTTACCAAAATCAAATAATTTTCATTTAATATTTTAGGGATTAAGCCTCAAAGTGATCTATTTTTAGTGATATCATATAATTAAAAGTACAAAAACACCCAATAAATGGCAACAATAAATTCTAATGATTCCTAAGAAGGTCTATTAATATAGGTTGTCATCATTATGTTATATTGCTTTTTCATCTCATAATTTTTATACCTTAGATACAATGAAATGAAATATTATATACCCATAAATAATATATTTTTAACATTCTAAGACAAAAATCTATCAACAAATACATTATTTGACTTGGTAGAAAAATGTTTTCACCTTGATTGGGGGAAATATCATTTCAAATGTTCTCCACTATATCAACATTTTTATCTTATGAACTCTTTGTTTTTTTAGACTTTCAGTTATTATATGATTTAATTCTTGATTATGAGTTCTATTTCAATGTAATATGTTTTATATCCTATAGGAAAAATTAATTTTCTAATTTTATTACAAATCATTGATCATTATATTATTTTTAATATTTTTTTTTCTAGAAATACATCACCTTACCCAAAATAAAATATAATAATTTACTATATTTCATTGTAAAAGGCTATAAAGAATAATACTTATACCTATACTCTTCCTAACAAGTATAGTAGTAATGTTTCATCTCTATAGGGAAAAACTATTGTTTGATTAAATGAAAAAAAATCACAATAAATAAATAAAATATTTGAACAACCTATAACAAGGACAATGAACTTATGAAGTAATAAAAACTAAACGTAATAAGGATGAAAAAATTGAGATATATAGAAAAGTTTTTTAAAAAAGGGGAATGAGGGATAATAATTCAATTATTAAGAAAGACTTGAATATATTTTTTGGATGAAGAAGAGTCATATTCTCACATTAGTGGAAAAGAATCTTCAAAATAATTGAAATAATGAATATATATCATCCCACTATCAATCGACTGTCGACATATAAAAATCAAATATGTCGAAAACTATTTTTCTGCCACACATATTTTTAAGATATAACCTTTTCAAATTTGAATACATTAGTTAACTCTTCTATGGTCATGAGGTTTTACCTATCACATGTCTATTGTTTGCGAAATGTTGAATGAATACCGGGATGAATCAGATAATTTAATTATAATTGAATGAATCCCATTTTCAATCATTCAAATGACACTCATATTAATCAATAAATCTATTATTCTTTAGAATATTTATTTCAATATATAAAAATGATTATTTCTGAATTCCTCTAATCATTTGGACAAAAAAAGAAAATAATAAAAATACAGAAGACCCATGAATAATGAAAAAAAATTATAGAAAAACAATATAAAGAACACAAAAGGATCCTATTTATTTCATGCTATCAAATATAAAATATTTTTCTTTATATGTTCATTATAATAGCCTAAAAATTATAGAGAATGTACAACAAGAATAATGATGATAGAAATATTAATTCAAAATAAATGTTCTCTCTCAAGATATTTCATTTCTCCTAAATTTATATCTCTAATTTCAGTGTGTCTACTAATACATTTCTCAAATTGAAACCATTATCTACCCCATTATATGTCCATGAACTAATCCCCAAAATAATAAATTTTCCTTTACATATAATGATTTCTTAAAATCTTTCCCACAGTGGTCGAATCATCCCCTCACACCAAAACCACCATAAAAAATCCTCTAAAATTCATAATAATATCAACATGACTCAAGAAAACACCAAAAATTAATTAATGGTTACCATTTTCTATAATCTAATACAATATTTAATCAATACCTAGATATTACTAATGATAGAATAAATCTTATATCATTATCTAAAAATTTATAATAGTATCTTTTTTACTCAATATCATCAATGTAATAATGAAGTATGGTTACAAATTCTACATTAAATCATCAATATAAATATAAATCATTATATTATAGACTACATGAATTTTACATATTCAATTGTAGCAAATTATAGTATTTTTTCATTGCATCTACAAGATATATTTATTCAATTGTGGAATTGGGTACCGCTATAATCTCTTTATGTATATTGACACAATTTATAGTTAGTCATAAAGAAGAGAAGACATGGGAATATCAAATTCAAAATACATATAATCACTTTTATACAAGATTATTGTTGGATTGGAAGAATTATGAATCCATAGCATCCATTGATACAATTTAACACTGGATGATAGTAATCTCCCCATATGTGAAAATTATGTTAATCTCAAAAGATATTTTTTGTGTAATGACCTGGAATTTCCATGAAAATAAATTCATAAATACATGGGAATTTTTCGAGTCTGAAAAAATTTATGGCCCATGATTCCGAGGCCCGGTGTGCCCGAAATCAATTTCTTATGTTTTGTATGGGTACGTTCATTAAATTTATGAGTGGGATTTTATAACATTTGAAATGGTGCTCGGAATTGAAATATGAGGGCACCGTTGATGTCGTAGCGTCGGTATACGCTTATAGAGTCTTTCACTTTGACCGTAGTGAGTTTAAAATAGAATATAGTTTTTGGGTTTTCGTGGAATGTAATAATATAAAGTGAGCTTCACTTTATTTAATTTCAGCCACTATGTGAGTGTTGGGTGGTTAAAACCTCCTCATGGAAGTTCGAGGTGGGGGCGCCACACCTTGACCTTCATTGAAAGGTAATGGTGGTGGGACACACCCAAACATAACCTCCCACAAGAGGTTACAACATGGGGACCACACAAGAATGAAACCCCCCAATTAATGGGAGGAGTGGAAATTCTCTCATCTCCCCTAATTAATGAGGGGAGTCCCTTGACCTCCTCTACCATTTATGGTACCACCACCTCCCCATTAATTAATTGGGCCAACACATAATTTATTATGCCTAATCCTACACATTAATTACGTGGAGCCATTTAATTTAATTTTTCTTCACAAAAATTACAGGTCATTACATTCCCCCCACCTCTCGGCTTTACGTCCCCATAAGCTACAACTCAAACTAAGGGAAAAAATGGGGGTATTGAGCACCCATCAAAGCCTCCCATTCCCATGTAGTCTCATGGAGGTTACCATGCTGCCAACAAATGCCCACCATAGGTATCCACCATCCACATAGGACCCGCTCCAGTCGATCCTCAATCTCCACTCGAACCTCCGTGAAAGTCACTCCATCGTCAATATCCTTCTCTCCATGGTCGATGATTTGAGAAGGGTCATGAACGTATCTCCTTAGCTGAGATACTGGAAGATGTCGTGCACCCGGTGTAACTGAGGTGGAAGAGCTAAGCGGTAAGCCACCTCTCTAACTCTGCTAAGGACTTCAAAAGGACTGATAAATCTCGAAGATAACTTGCCGCCTCAGCCAAATCTTCAAAGACCTCGTCGGGGTGAGACCCATAGAAAGACGTGGTCACCATACTCAAACTGCAAAGGTCTCCGTCTCCTTTCTTCATATGACTTCTGCGTGATCTTTCCATTCTTCATCTGCTCTTGTATGATCTGAATCTTCTCCATGGTATCTCATACCATCTCTGGTCCCACAAGTGAAGACTCCCCAGGGTAAGTCCAGCACAAGGGTGATCTGCCAGGTCGCTCGTATGACGCCTCTAAAGGTTCCATCACGATGGTGGATTGTTAACTATTGTTTTATTCACTATTATTTATTTTTGATCTATAAGAACATTTATTTTTAGAGTATTGAGTATGTGTATTGATTAATTTTTTCAACTCAATAGTTCCATTATAATTATAGTATCCACTATAAGATTTAGCATGTATATTTTTAGGTTAATGAGATTGATAATTATAGATTTTTTCTATCATGAATTGAGGAATGAACTGATGAGTTGGACACTTCTTAAGGAAACCTATATACTTTCCTAGGATTTAAAAAATCATCACCCTCTTATCGGGAATAATATTTTAATTTATGACTACCAAAATTTGTTATTTATATAGGATATATTTTTTGGAAAAAAATATTTAAAACTAATATAAATATTGTCATATAATTATTTATATAGTGGATTTACCAAAATCAAATAATTTTCATTTAATATTTTAGGGATTAAGCCTCAAAGTGATCTATTTTTAGTGATATCATATAATTAAAAGTACTAAAACACCCAATAAATGGCAACAATAAATTCTAATGATTCCTAAGATGGTCTATTAATATAGGTTGTCATCATTATGTTATATTGATTTTTCATCTCATAATTTTTATACCTTAGATACAATGAAATGAAATATTATATACCCATAAATAATTTATTTTAAACATTCTAAGACAAAATCTATCAACAAATACATTATTTGACTTGGTAGAAAAATGTTTTCACCTTGATTGGGGGAAATATCATTTCAAATGTTCTCCACTATATCAAAATTTTTATCTTATGAACTACTTGTTTTTTTAGAATTTTAGTTATTATATGATTTAATTCTTGATTAGGAGTTCTATTTCAATGTAATATGTTTTATATCCTATAGAAAAAATTAATTTTCTAATTTTATTACAAATCATTGATCATTATATTATTTTTAATATTTTTTTTCTAGAAATACATCACCTTACCCAAACTAAAATATAATAATTTACTATATTTCATTGTAAAAGGCTATAAAGAATAATACTTATACCTATACTCTGACTAACAAGTATGGTAGTAATATTTCATCTCTATAGGGAAAAAATATTGTTTGATTAAATGAAAAAAAATCACAATAAATAAATAAAATATTTGAACAACCTATAACAAGGACAATGAACTTATGAAGTAATGAAAACTAAACGTAATAAGGATGAAAAAATTTAGATATATAGAAAAGTTTTTTAAAAAAGGGGAATGAGGGATAATAATTCAATTATTAAGAAAGACTTGAATATTTTTTTTGGTTGAAGAAGAGTCATATTCTCACATTAGTGGAAAAGAATCTTCAAAATAATTGAAATAATGAATCTATTTCATCCCACTATCAATCGACTGTCGACATATAAAAATCAAATATGTCGAAAAATATTTTTCAGCCACAAATATTTTTAAGATATAAATTTTTCAAATTTGAATACATTAGTGAACTCTTCTATGGTAATGAGGTTGTACCTATCACATGTCTATTGTTTGTGAAACGTTGAATGAATACCGGGATGAATCGGATAATTTAATTATAATTGAATGAATCCCATTTTCAATCATTCAAATGACACTCATATTAATCAATAAATCTATTATTCTTTAGAATATTTATTTCAATATATACAAATGATTATTCATGAATTCCTCTAATCATTTGGATAAAAAAAATAATATAATTACAGAAGACCCATGAATAATGAAAAAAAATTAAAGAAAAACAATATAAAGAACACAAAAAGATCCTATTTATTTCATGCTATCAAATATAAAATATTTTTCTTTATATGTTCATTTTAATAGCCTAAAACCTATAGAGAATGTACAACAAGAATAATGATGATAGAAAAATTAATTCAAAATAAATGTTCTCTCTCAAGATATTTCATTTCTCCTAAATTTATATCTCTAATTTCAGTGTGTCTACTAATAAATTTCTCAAAATGAAACCACTATCTACCCCATTATATGTCCATGAACTAATCCCCAAAATAATAAATTTTCCTTTACATATAATGGTTTCTTAAAATCATTCCCACAGTGGTCGAATCATCCCCTCACACCAAAACCACCATAAAAAATCCTCTAAAATTCATAATAATATCTACATGACTCAAGAAAACACCCAAAATTAATTAATGGTTACCATTTTCTATAATCTAATAAAATATTTAATCAATACCTAGATATTACTAATGATAGAATAAATCTTATATCATTATCTAAAAATTTATAATAGTATCTTTTGTACTCAATATCATCAATGTAATAATGAAGTATGGTTACAAATTCTACATTAAATCATCAATATAAATATAAATCATTATTGTATAGACTACATGAATTTTACATATTCAATTGTAGAAAATTCTAGTATTTTTTTCATTGCATCTACAAGATATATTTATTCAATTGTGGAATTGGGTACCGCTATAATCTCTTTATGTATATTGACACAATTTATAGTTAGTCATAAAGAAGAGAAGACATTTGCATATCAAATTAAAAATACATATAATCACTTTTATACAAGATTATTGTTGGATTGGAAGAATTATGATTCCATAGCATCCATTGATACAATTTAACACTGGATGACAGTAATCTCTCCATATGTGAAAATTATGTTAATCTCACAGGATATTTTTTGTGTAATGACCTGGAATTTCCATGAAAATAAATTCATAAATACATGGGAATTTTTCGAGTATGAAAAAATTTATGGCCCATGATTCTGAGGCCCGGTGTGCCCGAAATCAATTTCTGATGTCTTGTATGGGTACATTCAGTAAATTTATGAGTGGGATTTTATAACATTTGAAATGGTTCTCGGAATTGAAATATGAGGGCACCGTTGATCTCGTAGCGTCGGTATACGCTTATAGAGACTTTCACTTTGACCGCAGTGAGTTTAAAATAGAATATAGTTTTTGGGTTTTCGTGGAATGTAATAATATAAAGTGAGCTTCAATTTATTTAATTTCAGCCACTATGTGAGTGTTGGGTGGTTAAAACCTCCTCATGGAAGTTGGAGGTGGGGCCGCCACACCTTGACCTTCATTGAAAGGTAATGGTGGTGGGACACACCCAAACATAACCTCCCACAAGAGGTTACAACATGGGGACCACACAAGAATGAAACCCCCCAATTAATGGGAGGAGTGGAAATTCTCTCATCTCCCCTCATTAATGAGGGGAGTCCCTTGACCTCCTTTACCATTTATGGTACCACCACCTCCCCATTAATTAATTGGGCCAACACATAATTTATTATGCCTAATCCTTCACATTAATTACGTGGAGCCATTTAATTTAATTTTTCTTCACAAAAATTCCAGGTCATCACATTCCCCCCACCTCTCGGCTTTACGTCCCCATAAGCTACAACTCAAACTAAGGGAAAAAATGGGGGTATTGAGCAACCATCAAAGCCTCCCATTCCCATGTTCTCTCATGGAGGTTACCATGCTGCCAACAAATGCCCACCATAGGTATCCACCATCCACATAGGACCCGCTCCAGTCGATCCTCAATCTCTACTCGAACCTCCGTGAAAGTCACTCCATCTTCAATGTCCTTCTCTCCATGGTCGATGATTTGAGAAGGGTCATGAACGTATCTCCTTAGCTGAGATACAGGAAGATGTCGTGCACCCGGTGTAACTGAGGTGGAAGAGCTAAGCGGTAAGCCACCTCTCCAACAATGCTAAGGACATGAAAAGGACTGATAAATCTCGAAGATAACTTGCCGCCTCAGCCAAATATTCAAAGACCTCGTCGGGGTGAGACCCATAGAAAGACGTGGTCACCATACTCAAACTCCAAAGGTCTCCGTCTCCTTTCTTCATATGACTTCTGCGTGCTCTTTCCAGTCTCCATCTACTCTTGTATGATCTGCATCTTCTCCGTGGTATCTCATACCATCTATGGTCCCACAAGTGCAGACTCCCCAGGGTAAGTCCAGCACAAGGGTGATCTGCCAGGTCGCTCGTATGACGCCTCTAATGGTTCCATCACGATGGTGGATTGATAACTATTGTTTTAGGCACACTCCACCAAAGTTAAGTGATCCTCCCAGATGCGACCGAAGTCAAACACATAAGCACATAGCATATACTTGAGGGTCTAAATGGTCTGCTCAGTGTAACCATCCATCTGAGGATGGACGATGGTACTCAGATGAAACTGCATCACGAAAGCCTTCACCAACCACTTCCATAGCCGGGGAGTAAACCGTGTGTCACTGTAGGAAACAATAGAAAATGGTACTCCATGTAGCCTCACAATATCCTGCACATACATGCGTCCCAATATCTCTACTGAACCCTGCTCTCTAATCAGTTGGAAGTGATAAGACATGGGGAGTCAGTCGACGATGACCCAAATCGAGTCATGACCCCTAGATGCACGTGGAAGTACCATCACAAAGTCAATGGATATATCATCCCACCTCCACTCTAGGACCTCTAATGGCTGAACCAATCATACTCGTACCTGGTGCCCTGCCTTCACATGCTGAAAAGTGAGGCATCGAGAGACGGGCTCCACTACTGCCTTCTTAATACCTGTCCAGCAGTGCTATCATTGAAGGTCCGGGTACATCTTCGCCACTCCTGGATGAACCGCTAGAGGGGATATGTAAAAATAATTATACACTTCCTTTTTAAATGACACTACCACCATAGTACGTCCTCTGAAAAGGATGACGTGCTCCCCACCTTTAGAAAATCTATCAGGTTCCTGCCCTGTGGATATCTGATCACGTTGTGTCTTATAGTCAGTGTCTCCATGCAGTGCTTCCTTGACATGCTGAAGGAGTGGGGGAGTGACCGTGGGAGACTGAAGAAAAGCCGCTACGTCTCTATCCACAAAAAATCTATAAATCAGTCAACTACTCTGTCGCACCTTCTAGTAGCTATATACCAGATCTCATAGTATGTGTATCCACAACAATATTCCCCTTCCAAAGAGTAGAGGTTATATCTAAGTCATATTCCTACAGGAACTCAATACATCGCCATTGTCTTAGGATTAAGCCCTTCTAAGAGAAAATATATATGAGACCCTTGTGATCAGAGTACATGGTAAAACATTCTCCCATCAGATAGCATCGCAACATCTTCAAGGAGAGTACCACTGCTTCTAACTCTAGGTCATGGGTAGTGTAGTTATGCTCATGTTGTCTGAGCTATCGAGAACAATATAAAATCACTTCTCACTTCTACATCAAGAGGAACCCGAGTCTAGACCATGATGGGTCGCATTAGACTACGTACCCTACGCCTTCCACTGTAAGCCTCAATATGGGGCACTATTCAGCCTCTATCTGAACTCCTGAAAGCTCTACTGGCATCTCTCCAACCACTCGATGGGTTTCCCCTTCTTCATCAAGGCTTTTAATGGTGTTGTAACTCTAGAGAAGTATGGACCGAATCTCCAGTAGTATCTTGCCAAACCCCGGAAACTACATACCTCCATCTCACTCTGGGGTGTCTCCATAGCAAGAACCACCTCAATCATAACTGGATGCACTGCAACTCCAACCTCTGAGATGACAAGTACCAAAAAGTGAACCTCTTTGACCGAAAACTGGCACTTCGAGAGCTTATCATAATACTGGTGCTCTCAGAGTTTGTCTAGTACTACCTGAAAATGGTAGGCATGCTCCTCCTCAATAGTCGAGTGGATCAGAATGTCGCTAATGAAGAATACAAAAAATAGATCGATGTAAGGAAATAAAATCCTATTCATGAGTCCTATGAACACTTCTGTATTGTTGGTTACACCGAAAGGCATAACCAAGAACTCGTAGTGGTCATTCCGACATCTGAAAGCCATCTTCTGCACATCCTCGTCTTGAACTCATAGCTGGCGATAGCCTGATCTATGTATTATCTTTAAGAACCATTGTGCTCCCTTCATCTGATCAAAGAGGTCGTCAATCCTTGAGAGTGGGTACTTGTCTTCACGGTCACCTGGTTTAGGCATCGATAGTCGACATAAAGCGTCATGCTTCCATCCACCTTCTTGGAAAATAGAATCGTTGCTGCCTGGGGAGAAACACTGGGTCAGATGAATCCCTTCCCCTGAAAGTCCTCTAGCTGTACCCGCAGCTCGTGAAGCTCCGTGGGAGACATCAAATACGCTAGTGTAGAAATAGGTGTCTTCCTGGGCTACATGTCAATGTAGATTTCCACCACTCTATGATGAGTTAGACCAATGACATTATCAGGGAAAACATTTGTGTACTGGTCCACCCATATAGGATAAGTCGGAGTCTCCACATCAACTGATCTGATGGTAAGGCAAGACAACTGATGAGTGATTGGTTGTAATCTCATCCAGGAAAGTCCATCCTGCACTGAAAAGGTTCTCATCTCGCTGGTGAAGGTGAACCAGGTCCAATTCGTGCGGATGCACCACACATTGTGACTAATCCAGATAATATGAGCATTGACTGTAGATAACTAGCCCATACCCATGATGACGTCATAAGGCCTTGATGTCACTATGATGAGATCCCAGCCGATGTTCTTGCCTCCTAGAGTATGCTCAAACTGCTAGCACCAGGGTGAAATCATCAAGTATGCTTCCCTTGGAAGTCTCTATCCATAAAGATCGAGCCAACAGATCTGTTAGAATATCCAAGCTCCGAACAAGGGTAGTGACAATGAAAGAGTGACCAAAACATGTGACTATAAGAACTATAGCTATGGTGGACTAGACACAGATTGTAACTCAAATCAACTCCGGAGCACCATGATCGTAATCCTCAAATTCCTGAATCTAACCTCTCACCTATCCACCTAATCCTTGGGGTCGGGGTGGACCTCCCATTGGTGGTGGCTATAACACCATGAAACGTCGTCCTCCACCAGTTGCTCGATCAGCTCCTCTGATAACAATTTGACATGACCCGTCCCCCGGGCCCCATACCGTGACTACCCCAAGCTGGCCTTCTATAGGCTAGGGGATATCGACTAGCACGAAAGGTGAATATTCATAAAACTGGGAAGGAGTTGCCATTATAAAGTGTAATCACACACAACAGAGTACCATCATGATGTAAAACAATAAGAAAAACTATATACAAAAGAGTGATGATATGTAAAAGGGATCGGAAATAAAATCCCAAAAGGAAAGTAATAGTACAACTGAAAAAAAGGTAAAACTGAAGAAAAGATAAATTATCTACTGGGTCGTTCTCTGGGGATTATTACCTGAAGAGTAGGTACATATATCCTCCTCAGAACTCTACGTTTGTCAGTATCCTCTGTGTACCGACTCATCATAAGGTCCACCTTCGGGTATCATCCAGTCCTGCTACTCTATTCCTCAGTTAATGTTGTCCGTCTACTTCAACCAACACAAAGAGGTGCAGGCATAGCCCGTGCCAGGGTGAGTATAATGATACTTTGTAAAGACCCTGATACCTTCAAGGTGTCACAAAATCCAACAAGGATAAACCACAATGTATGAAATCAACAGATAACCTCACTTAGGTATATGCCCATAAATATACCTAAGTTACCAAATAATCCATCTCAATCATGAGTTAAAAAACAAAGTTACTAACTCAGCTCAAACCAAGATTTTATTATAGGGGTAGTATCAAGTAACATTTCCATGAACAACATTGAACACCTCGGCTGCTGGAAAACTCTTCCTCTATCGAGTATAGTGGGCATGCCGCCTCACATAGAGGCACTTCCCACTATCCTTTGACTATTGAGGTACTCCTCATGTCGAGTACCGTGGGTCTGCAGTGTTACACAGAGGTGCTCCCCACTATGGTTCTATCACGTCACATAGAGGCGCTCCCCCTCGTAGCCTGCTGAGGTACTCCTACTGTCGAGTACTGTGGGACTGCTGCAACACCAAGTTGCTCCCCACATGGGGTCTGCAGTGACACCGAGGTTCTCTCTACTGGGCTAGTGGAAACACTCTGAGTCGAATCAGTTAGTAGTCATCAGATCTCAGCCTACTACTAGGTCTCTTCACTATGTTCGCTCGTCCCCGGGGGGATCTGGTCGATGAGCAACATGTCAATACTACAACTATAAAAAATTCCCACATATAAGTATCTCAAAGTTCCGACTCATCACAGAGGTCTCAACACAATAGACAACCCGTCAATTTGACGCTCGTTCAGTGAGTTATTAGCCTTTTGGTCCCGGGGGCCCGGTTGGATTCGTCCATGATCTAACTTGACTATATCTCAACATTACCCCACACTTTTATGGGGTATAATCAAAGGGACCAATGCGCTCAGCAAAAAATTGTGTCACTGACGATTCATCAAACGGTCGTCTGGTGCCAAATATATGGCCAAATAAAGTAAAGGGTCGGTAGTGGGCCCGGGTCCGATCCGACCCAGTCTGGGCTGACCCGGTTTGGGTTAACCCGGTCATACCTGTTGGGTCTAGCCCGGCCTATTACAATGGTCTGCCCGCTAGGTTCGACCAGGTCTGCTGGTTCCCGACCCAATGGACTACCAGGGCAGTTCGGCCCGGAGGTCGCAACATAGGCAGCTCTGCCCGGAGGACAGGGAAGGTTCTGCCAGTGCCGCGAGGGGTGCGGATTTGGCGCCATGTCCAATAAGGTCATTCCAGTTTGGCCAGAGATGTCATGAGGGACGCAGCAAGCTGGCTCTGGAAGCTGGATCTGCTCAGTCGAGAGCCAGGGTGCGGCCCGGGCATGCTGCAGTGGCAGTCGGGCAGGCCGGGAGGTGGCTGAGGCAGGCCGGCGGGTGACCGGAAGGGAGCCGAAAAGGCCATGGGTAGGCCGACGATGCGCTGGCTGGACGACAGTGAACGAGCAGGCCAGAGGGGAACGTAGGAGTCTGCAGGTCATTCGGCGGAGTGCGACGAGGTGGCACAGGCCGACAGTGTTCGGCTGGGGGGGTGCGGTGCGGGCCGTCATGGGCTGACGGTGTTTTTCTGGGAGCACCTGTGGGCCCTAGGGGCGGCGCGGTTCGCGGAGGCCACAAAGAGCACATTATTTTTCTTCACCACCTTCATCATTCTATCGCCACATCACCATGATGAGGATCATCTCAAATAAGAACTGCGGAGGGGTCGGGCCATGTTCGTTTGGCCCGCACCATCCATGGTTAGGGTGATAACAAATGGCTCGCATGTATGAAGAACAACAACCATCATTATTTGTTTTAGGGGAAAGGTAGAACATGGAAAAAGTTCATAATTAGATAAAATTGAACCCCCTATCTTTGAATGACAGTCATCGACGTTTGAGGGAGTCGTGGAAAGTAGAAGAAGAATTTCGTTGTTCGTTGTGTCCACCAAGCACTTCTAAAACCAGGCTGGTTCAGCTCCTTGATGATGATGCAGAAGTCGGTTGTCGAAGACATCTCACAACAGTTGAAGCTCCAAGGACGATGTCTAAGAAGGTCGTTGTCGGCATTCTTCATTAGAGGAATGTGTTCTTCGTTCTTCGTTGGAAGAAGAGGCTCTTCATTGGGGAACACATTTTCTCCCAATATCTCCTCCAAAAATTAATAGATGTGCTAAACCAAAAATTATAATAGTTTGTGATAGCATATTATTTTGTTGCCACAATATTCAAAAAAAAAAGAAGAAAAAATTACATGGTAATTATAAGAGTCTGTGAAAATTTATGGCGCATGATTCCAAGACCTAGCATGCCCGGAATCAATATTTGATGTTTTTTACGGGTATGTTCAGTTAAATTACGAGTGAAATTTTATAACTTTTGAACCAATGCTCAGAATTAAAATCTGATGGCACCGTTGATCTCACAGCGCCGATATTAACTTTTAGGAGACTTTCACTTCGACGGTAGTGAGTCGAGAATAGAATATAATTTTTTGGATTTCATATAATGTAATAAAATAAAGTGTGCATCACATTATTTAATTTGAGCCTCCATGTGGGTGTTTGGTGGTTAAATCCTCCTCATGGATGTTGGAGGTGGGTCTGCCACACTTTAACCTCCATTGATAGGTTATGGTGGGTGGGGGAAACCCTAGCATTACCTCCCGTGAGAGGTTATGATGTGGGGACAACATGAGTCTAAAACCCCCCAATTAATGGGAAGTGTGAAAAATATCCCAACTCACCTCATTAATGAGGGGGGAGTCCCTTGACCTACTCTTCCATTTATGGTGCCACCACCTCCGCTTTATTTAATTGGGATAACACATAATTTATTATGCCTAATCCTTTACATTAATTAGGTGTATCCATTAAATTTGATTCATCATTTTTTAATATTATGCCAGTGAAATAATAATATATCACAATATCTAATTATTTTTGGGTTGGAATAGCTATTCATTTTTAGAGGCGAGCTTTGGAGAAAAGGAGTTCTCCAATGAAGAAACTCCTCTTCCATCAAAGATCGATAAATGCATTCTTCCAATGAAGAACACCGGGAACGACCTTCTTCAACTTCTTCCTCGGAGCATCAACCATCGTGAGACGTCTTCAATAACTGACTTCCGAATTTTCATCAATGAGCCGATATATCATGGGTTTGGAAGTGCTTGGCCAATGCGATGAATGACGACCTTCTTTGTCTAATTTCGTGACGCCTTCAAACATCGACAACCGACAATCAAAGGTAGGGGTTTAATTTTATCTAAGTATTATCTTTTACCATGTTCTTCCATTCTCCAAAAATGAATAAAGAGGGATTTTGTGCTTCATACTTGCGAGCATCTTATTATCACCCTAATCATGGAGGGTGCTTGCCAAACCATCATGGCCCGACCCCTCAACCGTTCTTGTTTGTGATGATCCTTAGCATGGCAATGAGGCGAAGGAACGACAAAGGTGGCGACCATAGAGACAGCGCTACCCACAACCTCTACGAACCACACTGCCCCCACGACGCAGCGGTGCTCCTGATCGAACACCTACGGCAAGTGCCGGACCAGACTGCAGCGAACCGGCCAGCCCAGCCACCTGCCCTCCTGGCCGCGCCCCGCCGGCCTGCCCGCGACCTCCCACGAGCCCCACCATCATGCCTGCGGCCTGCTCGTGTCCACCCGTGCACCCTATTAGCCTGACCCTGACCTTCCCACGTGCCCCGACATCCTCCATGTGGCCTGCCTACGCCCCATCGGCCAGCCCGCAGCCCGCCAGCCTACCCGCGACCTATCTGGTGCCCTTCCGGCCGCCCGCCGGCTGGCCCACGCTGTCTCCCGATCTACCCGGCCGCCATGGAAGCCTACCCGTGCCACACCTCAGCTCCCGGACGAGCCGCGCCAGCTTCCCATTCCGGCCCGTGGTGTCCCTTGTAGCGTCTCTGGCCAAACCGGTTGGGCCTTCCGGGAAAATTCGCTAGAGCCACACCCCATGCAGAGCTAGCCGAGCTGACCCCGACCTCTGCGCCGAGCTGCTTACACGACGAGCGTCGGGCCGAACCGCCCCCGCAGTCTGTTGGGTCGGGCCCAATGTTTCGAAGGGAACCTAGCAGGCTAACCCATCCAATAGGCTGGGCCAGACCCAACAGGTCTGACCAGGTCGACCCAAACCGGGTCGGCCCAAACTGGGTCGGACTGGACCCGTTCCCACTACTGACCATTTCATTTCATTGGCCATATCTTTGTCATCAGATGACCATTTGATGAACCGTCAGTGACACAAGTTTTCTATGAGCATGATTGTCCCTTTGAGTATACCCCACTAGATTTTGGGGTGATGTACAGATATGTTCAGGTTGGATCATGCACGAATCCAAATGGAACCCGAGACTAAACTGCTAATAACTCACATACCGGGTGTCTGATTGATGCGTCGTGTATTGCGTTGAGACCCCTATGACCGGGCATATGTTTGTGATACATAGACATGGGGATTTGTGATAGTTGGAGTATTGACATGTAGCTCATGGAGTGGATCCTACTGGAGATGATCGAGCATAGTGTGAATACCTAGTAGCGGGCTGAGACCTAACGACTGCTGACCGATTCGACTCTGAGTGTTTTGACTAGCATGGTGGGGAGCGTCTTGGCGTCACAGTAGACCCACAGTGGGGTGCGCCTTGGTGTCGCAGTAGACCCAAGGTACTCGACAAAAGGAGTACCACAGTAGGCTATGAGGGGTATGCCTTAGTGTGATGCAGAAGAACCACAGTGGGGAGTGCCTTTGTGTGATGCGGCAGACCCACGGAACTCGACAGGAGGAGTACCTCAGCTGTTCAAGGTTTGTGGGAAGCGCCTCTGTGTGATGTGGAAGGCCCAATGTACTCGATATAGGAGGGGTTCTCTAGCAGCTGAGGTGTTCGACATTGTGCTTGGAAATTTCACTTGATTCTACCCCTAGAATAAAATTCTGTTTTGAGCTGAGTCGGTAACATTTGTGTTTACCTCATGATTGAGATGGATTACTTGGCAACATAGGTATATGATTGGACATATAGGTAAGTGAGGTAATATGTTGATTTAATACTTTGTAGTTTATCCTTTTCGGATTTTGTGAGACCATGAGAGACTCTGGGTCCCTACTGAGTATCGTTATACTCACCCCTGCACGGGCTATGCCCGCACTTCATTGGGTTGGTTTCAGACGACGGACAATGCTGACTGAGGGTCAGAGTAGCAGGACTAGAAGGTATTCAGAGGTTGACCTTACAAGGAGTAAATACTCTATGGATACAGGCGAAAGTAGAGTGATGAGGAGGCTATCAGTACCTACCCTTCATGTAGGAATCCTCAGAGGATGACCCAGTAGCTTCTCTACGTTTTCTTCAGTTGTACTTGTTTTTCAGTGGTACTTATACTTTCCTTCTGGGCTTGTATTTCTGGACCTTTTTACTTATCATCATTCCTTTTTATATAGTTTTTCTTAGTGTTTTACTTCCATATCATACTCTGTTGTCTATGTTTAAACTTTATAAAGGCAACGCCTTCACCGTTTTATGGATTTTCGCCTTTGGTGCTAGTCTCTAGCCCCTAGCCTAGGGATGGTTGGCTTGGGGTAGTCATGATGCAGGCCATAGGGGACAGGTCGTGACATTTTGCTTCAATGATGATCTAATATATATCTTTAATTTATGGAGTTATCCAAATGAACAACATTAATTAATCTTAGATAAGGTGATAATACAATATAAAATAATATTTTTTTCAATCTTTTAATTAATATACTATAATATATTTTTTCTAGATGGTTTATGAAAGCTATGGGAATTTGAATGTTCCTTTTAGTGATGGGTTATTTTGTGAAACTGGGGATTGGGATGGGTTTTTCTGAATTATAATATATCTAAAAGGTGTTCTAGGAGACTCTTGTGGTATGGGAAAGGTCATTCATGTCCAAAAGGACATAAAATGTATTATAAATGATAAGGATAGTCCCATGATACTAAACAAATGTATTCGTAGGATATTCCCGATGTGAATGGCACATTCATTCCCTTAATGTATTTCATGGGGATTGTATGCATGGGATCATGAAAATGTGGTCAATGATTGGTCAAGGTAAAAAACCACGGTATGTTCACTTGGGTTACAACAGGAATTTTTTCAGAAATGTTCTTTTATTTTTAAAAAGTGGGATCAACCCCCTTTCTTTGGTGGAGGAGAAACATTATGGGAGCCTGATTGTGGTACATCCAACTCTCCAATCTCCACAAAACAAAGGGTATTTCACGGTCAATTCACATAGAATTGTACGTATGACTCATTATCTAATCTTCCACTATTTCTAGTTTCTATTTATTGGACATTGATTTTAAATGATTTCAGTTAGGTTTTTGATGTCTATAACATTATAGAATAGTGGAATTGAACAAATTGGAGTGGTAATTTTCACAGATTCTGTAGAGGAGGACTTGAGATAATACATGGATATCCTTATAATTGATTTTAGTAACAATGTCACTACATAAATATATCATTAAATTATTTTGGACCTAAAATAAATTATTATTAATTTTATTTTATGATATAAATGGTAACTATACAAGGAATTGGTTTGGGTGCATGTCGAAAATCAACATTACGATGTTCTCGTTAATCATGGTGTGATTTGATAACCTCATAAGATTTATGTATTTATGAATATTTATATTAACTTAAATTATTTAAATTAATATATTTAAATTGTTAAATAAATTAGAAATTATTATAATTAATTTCTTTGTTAATTTAGGGGCATGAGTCGGCATTTGATGTCTAGTTAGAAATAGAGGAGTTGAGACAAGTATGGATAGAATCTATAAATATATGGAATATAAATGAGAATTATTTTATGTGGTAGGTGTTCCTTGGGGAAATCCATGTGGTTTATTATTTACCTATTGTCTAGGAGTTTAAAGTATATCTACCTTTCGTGAATGAAAATAAGGTAAATAAACTTTTAAATGAATAAATAGATGTTTTTATTGAGTTTTTAATTAAATGATTGATTCTATTAAATTAAAATGCATGTAATTGGGATGAATTAGGCTTTTAGGTCCATGATGGACTGTTGGAATCCAACTGGATTCATAGTAACTTATTATTGTGTGTTTGGAAAAATAAATATTTTTTTGTAACCTGTTGTCCCCCATATGAGTGTGTGTCTAAATTATGAGAATATTATGTTCATTAGATTAGGTACCTCATTGAGAACTCTATAGTGGTTCTTATTGGCATGTATATGAGTGAAATCTTGTTTGTGTATACTGATGATTTATAAATTCATAGAGCCGATGGACATGATGAGTGCACCATGTGTTGGGTGAATCTTCATTTTTAATACATTTTTAGCCTTGGTCGAGACATCAAGACTAGAATCATTATATTCAAGCCAGAATACCGATAACATCATTTTCACCTCCCGATATTATAGAGGCTAATTACTAGTAGGGAGGTGTTGGAGTTGAATTAAGGAGAAAATATAACATCTATTGGAGATCACAAAAAAACAACAACTAAACATATAAAACTTTACTACCATAACACTCTAATACCAATAATATGTCATCATTAATGAGTGAATGAATAAATAATAGAATAATAATTCGTAATCATAGAAGTACAGTAATTAACAACATAGATGATGACCCATTCAACTAATGTAATGGAAAAAAGTATAAGAAGCTATGCAACTCTGTTAATCAAATCATCCCAGCCTCCGAATAATTATTGATCTATCCCGCTCAATGATCAAACTCAGTCATCATCCAAACATGTAGTAATAAAAAGTTAGGATTTCTTTGGTGCCACTATTTCATGGTCTCCTAGGTATTGAGTGATTACAAAACAATAATAAAACACCAACAAGGTCTATTATGAAACTAATAAACCTTGTTTACCAGTATGTGATAAGCTCAATAGAATGTAAATATAATATTCCTAAATTAAATAAGAATAAAACATAATCACCATGTAATAAAATAAGAAAAACCAACAACATAACATTATTAAAAAACAATTTTCAATCCAAATTCAACTACATTCCAGAATTTTGTCATTATTGAAGTCTCGAAATAAAAATGGCTACAATGTCACAATCAGTTTAAAATATTATTCAAAACATCTAGAATATTTCATCATGCCACCCATGTGCATCATGAAATGTGTCTCTAAATATTTTTATGGTCCATGGTCTTCAATTTATGAACATACAGGGCCATATTTACATGTTTCTATATCTCAAGAAAGACCATATATACCATCCTATCCAATAATTTCCTCTCGATGCAGGTTTAATATACCATTATGACATTAGGTCAGACCACACCAGTCCATCATGTGTCCTCATCTATCAAGGTCTTATACATATCTCACATACATTATGTAGGCATTTTTCTTATCTAGGGAGACAAATAAATGATTGGTTCACCTATAACATTCGTACCAAACCTAGAAAACAATAAAATATAGAATTAACCAAAACATAACATGGATATAGTGACTATATATAAATTCAATATTTTCATAAATGGAATTTAATAAAACTTATATATATAAATATATAACATATCACATCATGAGTCAGTATTAATAGACACAATTTTATAGTGATATTTGATCAATATCTACACGAGTCTAAAAAATAGACATGCACTCACTTGTTATCAGGAAATCAATAAGGTCTCATCACATACACACACAAGTATCCTATAGTCATGGAGTAAAATATAATCTCATGATGAAAACATAAACGACACATGAATTAAATCAATAATCAATCTCATGGGGAGACATGCATTTCCATAGCCTTATTAAAATATCAAAATATTTATAATAATAAAAGATGATATAAAATACACAATTAAGTAATACATGAACATCACCAGATAAAAAAATTCACATAAGGCCTCACATTGCCCATGGAATCATTTTAATTTAAATATAATATTTGAATTAATTAGATAAATATTGAATTCAATACCCTATTAATCATTGAACAATGTCTCCTATTATAATTTCATTAGAAAATCCATTATTATGTAATCCAATTTATTCATCCCACAATTATGATTTATGGAATGTTATCCAAAGTTGGATAAAATCCTAACACTTGATTAGTAAATATACACAATACAATATCATGGAGTAAATAGGGACACCAATCCCAATTGAATCCAACTCCAATCAAATAAGATCCCAAATAACTAGTTGTGTCATCTAAAATCCCACTCGGTCTATGAGAATTTTTAAAAATTTATTCCTTTTATAATGTATTGTAATTAATTAATAGTAACTAAAATATAATTAATTGAATTAATCAGGATGAATCCAAATTAAAGGCCAATGGAACAGTAGCCAAAATAAAAAATTGGATATCACAATACAATCATAAACATGACCAAATATCCTTGGATGGTCTATCAAGAACTCTGAAAATCATTTCGGTTAAAATTCCTTCCACATAGAAATAAGAAATTGTAAAATATAATATAAATAAATTGTAAAATTTTAGACTAAAATATAAAATTATGTTACTTATCTCTAACATCAACGAATGTCGTTCTATCTAATACTGATGCATTCTCGATTTTATGAATAGTAAAATTTGAAAAACAATTCAATGTTTTTGATATAAAATTCGAAACAAATTGATAAATAAATATATATGAATTTACAAGGGACATACTATTAATTGAAACATTATTAAAAATGGGTATCTAGGTCGAAGAACTGGGACTAGTCCTCTAGTTGACTCAGAAGTTTCTATTCCTGGATTCATCTAGAAGAACAGAAAATTTTAGCACCAACTAAATTATTATGATATTTGGATACCACTTTTCCTTTGGGACATTCCGTCCTAGTTTATAGTGAATGTGAATGTTTTGGGTTGTGATTGTTATATCACGTTTCACTAAGATATTAATTTCTTAGTGTCCTATTTTCGATAGTGCCTATAGGGTTCAACAATGGTATTTTTTATCTAGTTGTATTATTCATGTCATTGGAATAAAGTGACCTTTTCATCATACATTAGTAGAAAAAATTGTTATTCCATTACAAAGGTTCTTGTTATCGAATGTTTTCCATTAAATTATTTAATCTAGAAATTCTAACAACATTATTTTTACTAAACCTACATGTTTATTTCTCATATAATTTTTTGGCATGGAATATATTTTATGTGGTGGAATCATAATAGTATTTTGATCACACACTGAAAAAAATAGGTTGTATGTAGACATGGTTATGTTTGACTCAGCTAATGGTGATATGTATCGAGGTTGTGGTTCAGGTTTCTTGTGATCCATTTTTGTTGGTTTTTGTGGTGGTGGAATCATCATGTTTCTCCTCTTGTTTAATGGAGGTTGTTGGGGTAGTTTAATAGTTCACCTTTATTGTAGTCCCTTTCTCAGTTTCATTAATGTTTTAATAATTTTGATTCAAAAATTTTGTAACATGCATGGATGAAATATCTAGTTCTATTTTTTTTGGTTTCTTATGTTATGATAAAGGGTGACATTATGCCCTAGGAAAAATGATGATAACCCAGAAATGATATCAATAACATGGGGATCGAGAATGAACGTTGGGCCATGCCATGGACTAGGTCGGGTGTCTGGTCCGGTGGCAATTCATCTTGGTTCATGAAGAAAATGGTATTGTAGAAAGTCATGATCTTTTAAGACAAGATATTTGGGATAATATTGAACTAAATAGAGATAGGATTGTTTGGTCTAGAGGTTATCATTTCGAGTAGGTTCCGGGCTAACAAACCTCATGATAGGACTCAAGACTCTTTCAGATGTTGGGATTTGATTGGATTTTTTCTCTAGGTAATATTTATAGGCTACAAAATATATATGGACACTGGGTGGTGGTGGAGTGGTTTAGATGGTCTTGATAATGTTGTGATGATGGTTTTGTTTTGTTTAATGTTGGTAAATATTTTTACTTCAATAAATTTTGAGAATTATAGTTTTGATGATTTTTATTGGGGTTATTTCTTGTTGTAGAAAATATCCTCCGAATGGAATTCTTTTACAACTGTAATAAGTTTCTAGAGAGATTTCACCCCCAATAATTATTCAAATAACATTTGATGTTATGGTTCAATCTCTCCAATAATTAAAAATTTGAGTGGGATCTAGTTTTTATTACGTTTGAGAAGCCGAACCACATCCTATAGAAGGAAAAAATCATGATTTTTTTAAGAAGAAGACATCATTCTAAGGAAACACTAAACCACGGGAAGAAGATAACTGTTTTCCAAATATATAATATATTTTCTAGTTCCTCGATATTCATAAAGTGATTAGGGCTATATGATTTTCATTCATGATGGAAAGTCCAAGTAGGAGGTGGTCAAACTCGGTGGTTCAAGTTGTAGATCTTGAGGAGATGGACTAGAATGACATTTAGGTCATTTTAAATGAGAATTATTATACGTATGTCATGGCTTATGTCATATAACAAGAGTTTGTGGAGATGATCCAGTGAAACTGCTATCTAATGAATTATGTTATCCATTTTTTTATATTAGTCCGGTATGCACCCGATATCGTTTCTGATGAATAGTTGAAGGCTCAAGGGTTCAAAATGGTTTACCGAAAAAAATTGATCACTTGTTTTATTATTCAAGATAATGATCTATTATGAGGTGGTCAATCATTCTATGATGGTTCATATCGATGATTGTGACCACCATAGCCTCCATGGAATAGTTTTAGATCTGGGAGAGAAAGTCCACTAGATAATAAGAGGATTCCTGGAAAGCATTTGATGAAGCCTGGCAGTTTAGGAAATCTTTTTGGGATGTCATTGTTTGTGGATTCTGAAGATGGGATGGTCATGTTCCATTAGAGTCAGAAGGCAAGGCACATACATCATGTGTGCATTTCTACTACGAGACATTGTCAGATATGTGGAGATAGGATACACTTGTGACATTTTTGAAAAGTTACATGTCTTTATTCGAGTGGTGTAAGATTTGTGGAATCTGAGTGGATATCATCCCAGTTAGATTTATTTGGTAATGTGTTTTCTCAGTTCAGTGGAAATGGTGGTATAGTTTGATCTTCATCTAAGCATATTTAGTTACGAGATAAACCATAAAATAGTGGTCGTTTTAGGCATTGGAATAGTTGAAAATTATTAATTCTATGTACTAGACACTAGTATTAATGATTGAGAGACCAATGATAGTTAACTATACATTTTTCTTGTATTGTCCTGGGCATTTTCTTTTTTTGATATAGGTTCATTTGTTTCTTTCATTTTTTCCCATTTCCCAGATGTGAAGAAATTAACAAATGAAGTTTTATCGAATAAAATGGAGTTGGTAATGCCTCTAGGTATTAGGAAATAGTATGGTTTTTGGTGTCCATCTTGTTCACTCACAATCTTCGAGGTAAAACTAGTATTGGATTTGTGGTTTTAAAAATGGGACTCTTCAATTTAATCCCTTAAATTGATTGGATGGTGAGTTTTTCGGCGCACATCGATCGCCATAGGAGTTCAGTGTATTTCTTGGAACTAGATAGAAGTACCTTGGAGTATCATGGTGAATGGAATAATCATTTCAGTCATGATATACCTCCACTTATAGAATAGAGTAATAAATATTTTCATTTGTCATTCCCTGCATCAGAATATTATGGTGGTGGTGCTGGGGGTGAATTTCCTCTTGTATTTGATAAGTTTTAGGATGTTTTCCCATATGATTTGTTTGAGTTGTACTCTATAGAAGGATATAGATTTTGAAATTGATTTTTCATCACGAACACAGTTTATATATATTCCCTAATTTTATATGGATGCCACTGTATATAGGGAATTAATTGTATAATAAGACAATTTGTAATCCAAAGGGATCATTCACCCGAGCATCTCTGCTTTTCCCTCTAATGATATGTTTGAAAAAAATATGATGGATCCTAAATGATTTGAATTTATTATTTGAGAATAAATAAATAAAAGATCATAGATAAGTATCCCTTTCCCACTATTGATGAAATTTTCTAAAAAATATAATTGGGCATGGTGGTTATGTAAAATTGAGTTGCATTCCGATTATCAACATGTTAGTATTAAAGAAGAAAATGTTCTGAAAATGGCAATAATAAGTAGGTACGATCATTTTGAGTACATTGTATTTCCATTCAATTTTATGAATGATCTAATAGTCATTATAAAGCCTATGAATAGTTTATTTACTAGTATCAAAACTCTTTTATTGTGGTGTTTGTGGATATCATATTTATCTATTCTGTATTTGAGGAGGAGAATGAGAGTAAACTGAGGATCTTTTTTGGAATACATTAAGAACATTAAATCAATAATAATTTATTATAATTCACTTAATGTATTATGGATGTAATGTTTTTGTGTCATGTGATATCCGAAATAGTTTATTTAATCGACCCAGAGATGTTCAGTGTTGAGATGTCATGGGAGAAGCCAAATAAGGTATTCATGATATGAATAATTCTAGTAAAGACAGGGTACTACATGATGTTCATTCGATACATACCACGGTTTTCTCTATCAATGATAGAACTCACCTAGAATGGGTTGATGTTTTAATGGAGTCATTAATACAAAAAAACCATTGAGTAGCATAATCTGCAATTGATTACTACCCTTTTTTGGTCCTTCTAGAATTCGGAAAGGGGAATGTAATTTATTTTTATTCTTTATCTATGGGACTTGGGTGTGTGATTTTTTAGAATTACCATGTGGTGGAATATTTTTATCAGTAAATCTGACCGCTAAATAATAATTACCCAACAAAGAACATGGAGATAGATGTAGTGATAAATTATTTAAAAATGTAGAGCCATTAACTTTTTGGCGGATACATTTTTGGTTTACTGTAATCATAATAATATGGTGACCATTTTATCCATAAAATATCTGAATCTAAGGTGTCATTTTTGGGTAATGAAACTTCATCGATTTGAATTTATATAGTCTATACCACACGAAAAGGTAATGTGGGGGAAGGATAATTAAGTAGGAAAGTTCTTTTGTAAGTGTTGAAATAGTACAATGAAAAATGTATCATGATCAGTCTCTTTTCCATGATGCACATGGAGACCATGGAGAAATGTGTGGTTGTGTTCTTGGCCAGTGTACAATCGAATCCCTCTATTGTGGAACTAATTCAGTGTAAGAGACCATGGGATGTGTTGAATGAGAAGTCTATAAGTGTTCTTAATGAAGGGGAGACACATGGTGATTATTCATGTTCTCCTTAGGAAGTCATGTGATTCAAGGGTCACTTTTTGGTGAAGTTATCAATGAGAAAGGTGGTGATGGAGGATAGACAATAATATTAGTGGTTATTTCATCAAAGTGT
The DNA here is from genome assembly GCA_963277665.1 of Viscum album. NCBI lineage: Eukaryota > Viridiplantae > Streptophyta > Magnoliopsida > Santalales > Viscaceae > Viscum > Viscum album. The sequence goes on along the minus strand of OY728126.1, from coordinate 791,069,751 downwards.
TACAAAGATGTACTATGAATTTCATCGATAGTTTTAGGGGCCATGTATGAGGTGGGTTGTGGCTATATTTGTACTACGATGTTATACTTGTCAGTAGTTGTAATAGGAGAATTTAAGTCCATATAGTTTTCTACAACCATAACATATTATTACTTGGAAGTGGAATGATATCTCCATGAATTTTATTGTTGGCCTCCCCAAATCCCCTTAGGGGTGGAATTCTGTTTGTCTATTTTTCGATCAACTATCCGAATCAGTTCATTTCCTTCCAATCATTTATTTTTCCAACAAAAATGAGTTGGCCCAGTTGTATGTATGGGAGAATTTTAGGCTTCATGGTGTGTCATCCACATTTTTTTATGATAGCAACCCACAAACAACTTACTATTTATGGTAAGGCATCGAGAAGGCAATGGTTTCACAGGTCAAATTGATTATGAAAAACCATCCTATGATAGATTATAAGATATAGTGGTAGAACATGATTTTGGAAGCCATTCTCCAGAAATGTGTAAATTAATATCATGGTTTATTTGATATCCATTTTGTTTTGGTTGAGATTTTATATAAAAATATTTACAAATACTGAAATAAAATGGGTAATTTTGAAGAACATTATGATCGGTCATATTAGTCACCTTTGTGTTGGGATGTGGTGAATGAGATATAATTTTTTAGACTAAATGTTAAGCTAGAGACATATAGTTTATAAAAATTGATCATGAATAATTTCTGCACAAATTAGAATCATTATAAGTAATAATTAGATCAGAGGCTCCAAGCATTGGATTATTCATTTAGTGAACGAGTGATCAAAAAGGAGAAACATTAATTAGACCATCATTGTTTGGGAAAAAAGGGAATTCTAATGCCAAGGAATATTATATATTTTTAGATTATTGAGAATAAAAATAATGTAGAATATATGTTTTATTTTCCTTATCTAATAACCTCAAATGATTAATAATTTGTTGTTTCTTTGTTTAAATTTTATAACCCATATGCATCTTATATTTTTCATTTGAAAGAGTCCATGTTGGAGCCTTATTTGTCAATGTTTACCAGCCAATAAATTTTTTTGATTATCTGGAGAAAGTGAATCAAGGGAAATTAATTAAATTTAAAAGTCATCTATTGAAGGATTTAAATGATTATAATGATACATGGGAGAATTATTCTTGGGTTGAAGAACACACATTTTTTTCCTAAAGGATTTTTTTGGTTCACTTTGTAGAGGTACAATGTTTTCATGGTTTGGGGAATTATTAAAAATGTATCTTTATTTTGAATTCTTATTCATTTTATTATTGATGTTATTTTTATCATTGAGTATTATTTGGATTATTTGTAAAAAAATTTATATTTGGGTTAAAAATAGGAGATGCAATGTTAGTGCAAGATATAAAATATTGTGCTCAATTGCCTAGGAAACTATGTCGCCAAAGTGATATTTTTTAAAATGACTATCCCCACAATTAACACACAATTTATAAACCATTTCGTAAAACTGTGTGTTATGTTCCACTAAGAAAACATGTGGTATAAAGATTCTTCACATGATGGAAAACCATGTCACAAAATAGTGGAAAATGTCCATTTAATGAAAAATATGTCTTCATCTATATTCTCCACAATATTTTTAAAGGTAAACACAAAAATCCCTCCCTACTAAGTATTAGTCCAACTAGGTTCCTCCCCATGTCCTCTTTATCTATAATACCTCCATTTTGGTTGTGATATTTGTGTGGTTTCTCATCGATTCATCACGAAAGTTCTTTATCCCATGATTTGTCTTATTTTCTAGGTCTTCTCTACCACTCTCTTGGGATTCTCTTTTCTAGTAATATGGGTGACATATTTATGGTTGGATCATACTTCTTAATGTTCAATAATGATTTATATGGTTCAATATTTCCTATATAGGGTTTATTTTTGGTGCTGTTGTGGTTTTTCACCAATTTCTGGAAGTGTATACACTTGTCAAAGGTGGTTCCATGTTTAATCATTATTGGTTGATATTGATATTCATTATTTTCTTATCAGTTATGTTATATGAATTGTTTCTAATGTGTGAAATGTGTATTGAAAAGGATTCAAGGTGTGTTTGGATTAAAATGTGTCTTTTCAAAGCAAATGAGTTTTGATTCATGTGTATTTCATGTGTTCATTATTTTTTATTCTCCTGGCTGGTCTTTGGTAAAATGTGTAGTTAATGGGAGAAATGTTTAGAAATGGGTTTCTGTGTTCATTTGGGTTTGAAAGCCTTTTTAGTTTTGGAAAGGGTGATTTATCATGTGTGTTTATAATAATTGGAATGTGTGTATGTAAAGAAAATTATTTGGGTGATAGATCGAATAAAAATTGAGAAAAAAGTGAATCATGGCTATCTGGGTGTGCAGAGTAGAACTATTATAATAGTTTAATCAGATGTGTCTTTTCCCTGATTCATCTATGAGGATTAATGATATCAAATCTTTTTGAATTGTGATGATATTTGGGGAATAATAGGCTCTTGGGATGATCCATTAAATTAGATCATGATTGATAATGTTTTCGGTTATAATTTCTATATCATGTTGCACTAACATACATGGTTAATAGTGTCCAATTTTATCCAATTCCAATGGTGTTTTTAGTGAATTAGCTCTGTTTGGTGATATTACACTTCTCATTATAATATGGTGAACATAGATCATTACAGTGAACGCAAGAAATTCCTTTCCTTTAAAATCTTTCCTCTTCTAAATGTTTTTTCATTAATTTATTTCTGTAAATTTTTTTGAATCATTACTATTATAAAACATTCATATTCATTTTTCATTTAATGTATTGGCATGTAATATCTTTTAAAATGTGACATCCTACTAGGCTATCACTCACACACTTCATACACCATTGGGTATATGTAGACTTCATTATGATTGAATTAGTTAAAGGAAATGGGTATCATGATGATGGTTTGGGATTCTAGTTATCTTTTATTGAAGGTGTTGGTGGTGGTGTTTTGGGGATAATGATCTTCATGATGCAATGATTTGTTTGGGATAGTATCGCTGTTCTTTATTATGTATTCCCTTTTGGTATTCCTTTAGGTTTTTATCATTAATGATGAAAATTTTATACCCTGAATGGATTGATTATATAGTTATATTTTGTTATTATTTATTGGTTTTATGTTATAAAAACAATTGAAATAGTTCTGAAATAAATATATTAATTCCAAGTCATTAAATTAAATCCAATGGGGATTGGAAACACACTTCGGTCCATGCCATAGTCCTAGTCTGGTTTTGGGTCGGGTTAAACTAAGCCATGGTTCATGACATTCCATTTCAATGCATCGGAGCTCTCTATTATTTTGTTTCATTTCCATATAAATCTGTGAAATATGATAAAAATATCATGCAAAGATACGATAGATAGAAAACAGTTATTATCCTCAAAATAATAAAATATTTTGTCATTAGTTTATTTATTTTTCATACAACACTCATGTATGAATCACGTTTTCCACGAATTATAATGTAGTACCCTATGTTTTATGTATGTTACCATAGTTTATGTATTTTTAATGTGTTTAAAGTGGTAGGGTAATGTTTGGTAGTGATTGAATTTTTTGATGAAATTTTGGAATATTTTATAAGGGTGAAATGTTTGATCATGGTTAGTATAAACTATGCAAAAAATATAGGTAACTATGTATTTCATGCTAGTGGAAAAGGGGTGGATGTATGATTAAGGTGCATAATTTTTGAACTGTGAAACCATCCCATGTAAAATATGAAACTTGATAGAGTGCGATTCTTCACAGTTTGTGAATATTATTCCTAATCATGTTATTAAAGCATGCATGGAACCCTTTAAGACATTTTTAGTCACACAATTATTGTATGGTATGTCTAAACATCCAATATAAACATGAACCGTATTAAAAATTAGTTTTTTAAAAACTATATCACCCGATTTTTACACTAAATAACATATTTCCACTCCCACGTTATCCCCATTTTGGAATATCTATTTTAAAGGTTAGGGAAACTCTTCCACTCATCTTGGAGGAATTTTATGGGTTTTCATATGGTAGTAATGTTGATTCTACTACGGTATGTCTTCGATTTTTGGTTGTTTCTTGGTTTTATTAGATCTAACATTCCCTCTCTCTCTCTCTCTCCAGGTTTCCAATGTCTAAATCTATCACTTGTACATATATGTTTATTTTTAACTAAAAAGTCAAGGATTGGGCTTTTTAATGATAGGTAAAAGGATTTATGGATATTTTCAGAGGCTTCACTTGGATTCAGTTTGTGGTTGTGTAGTGGGTTGATTTCTCCAAACCCTGAGGTAGTTCTCTTCCCCATCTACAATATTTTTCAAGAACCTGAATGATTAACTTCAATTTAAATTATTTTTATTGAAATTTATTGTGATTTTTATTTGTTAATATTTCTTGAAAACCATTTTTGTAAGATTAATGAATTTGTGGGAAAATGGGTTATTATTCTAAAATGTGATTTTTTTTGGAAATTAAAATTTATCTCTTTGGTTATTTATGGAAATTTAATTATAAAAATTTTGATTCAAAAAAATATTGTTTTATTAATGTATGAATTTTCATGAATATTTTCGTAATGGTGGTTTCAATAAATGGGTGATTTATTGATGTAGTTTTTCACATTATGATGAAATGTTCTTGGGAATAATTGGTTAATTCTGAATTGTAAATTTTTTGGTGATATGATTTTGGTAATTGTTGGTGGAAATTTAGTTTTGTTTTTGGAAAATATTTATTGGAATGTGATGGATGGAGGGTGATTGTGAATATAGAACCATCAAGGAAATCAAAATGAAGTGACATAATTAAAGCAGTGGGTCCTTGCATTATGGTGGCATGCCATCAACGAGACAGGTTTGGATGTGAATTTTCCACCATCAATTGTAGAAACGTGATATTGTGTGTGTGTGGGGGGGGGGGACTTTCAGGTATGGTCTCATGGTTTTAGGGTTGAATTATAAAGAATTATGTTGATTTCGGTGAGTAGCATTGGGTAATGGTGTGTTGGATTGTTGTGAATTGTGATACTGTATATAACAATTTATAATTGTTTGAATAAAATGTGATATTAGTTATAAAAAAGATTAATGTATATGGAATTCACATGGGGAAAACATACAAAGTATTATTACTCACCCCCAGCATTGGAACGTTCGTTCTACTATATATTTTTTTCTGGGGCACTAAGAAATCTAAAGAATCTCATTCATTTAGTTGTGCATCATGATGCTTTGGAAGTATTATTTTGTTTTGATCATGGAAGTTGGTGTGGAGCTATGTAGTATTTTCACATATTCTTTTTCTTTTCTTGTTTAGTCTATAGTTAGGTACTCTGATTATGGATTATAGTACATTTGTTATATTGTTCTTGTTGTGATGTGAAACAATGGTGAAATACATAATGTTGATATTTTGGTCTTGTCATCTTTGGTTGGGTGTTATCTTTTCAAAGAGAAAGTCACCCCCATCATTCACGAATCCTTTAGAATTTATTTCTAGCCATTGGATCCTTGGGGATGTCGCCAAATGCCATTTAGCAACTCCACATTGACAAAAGAATATTAGGAGGGGAATGAAGTTACATGTGGTATCTATTTGTTCAGTCCTGGACTTTCAAGTGAATGTTTGTTGTTTTTTCCATTATAGTTGGTTGATTTTCTTTTCGTTCATATTCATTTTAGGATTATTCCTTGAGTTTGGATGGAAGGCCTCGGTTTATAGGAACATGAAATGTATAACATAATATAATTTAGATAAAACATTTATGTATAACATAATGATACTTGGGAGTTGAATTTAGATTTATAATTGATACACATATATGATTTCTATCTTATTTTCCAGCTTGTATCAAATGAGATGCCCATGGAATGCATGGTAGAAATGACTTCACACAATAATTTCATATTTCATTTAGCATAATGATTTATATGTGATGTGACTTAAAATGTATCAAAAATTTAGAAATTTCTCAAAAATCTAGAAATTTATTTCATATTCTTGTATTGAAAATAGATTGGTTGTGATATTTTTAAAATGGGCCGATTTTAAAAATATGGATGATTTTCTCCAAAAATGATGAACATCGTAAAAAATGAAATTTTGAAAATCATGGTATCGATAGTTGTAATGTGAAATAAAATAATATTTCTAGCCTTCAGTTGTAAGGTAGTGAGACTTATGGTTATTATTATGTTGATTGAAATGGAAGCAGGTAGGAATCATTGAGACCAATCATATGAAGCTGATGAAAATGTGATCTCACCTATCCATATGTAAACTAACAGTTGGCCCAAAGCATCATTAAATATTTTCAAACCATTCTGTCTGGACAACAACCAAATAATCTGATTACAATATCAGTCAGGATTAGAAATCCATGTGATGGAAGTATGGTTGTCTTTAGAGAGGTGGTGTGAACTATAAAAATAAGAGAAAGAGAAAGAGGGACACCTTTTCTCAACAATGTTGAACACAATATAATAGGACCACATGTTTGTTATAACATTCTTCTCAGCCTAAAAGAGATTGTTGGTATGTTTTCAGTGTGGTTTACTATGTCACAAGATGTGGGGTTTTACAAAAAAACGTCGAACATTTCATAAATTCATGAAAATGGTACATCATCAACATTATTATCATAATGGTCTAAGATCAGGTGTTTGTGAAACTCTTATGTGGTCGCAATAATCCTATCACTCAATATGACGAGAGAAAACCCTTAACCCTTATCATCTGAGAGGAGTTATCCATGGTACTTCATGGATAATCATGAATCCATAGTAGGGGTTGTTTCTACTGGGGAATAAAGAGTAGACTGTGGCCATTTGGTTGGTGTTCTTATTTTATATTGTTGTGGAGGATGAGTAGTTAATAACATACATAGTCTGTGGTACAATTATTTTGAATGCCACCCTTATTTGAGCATTGATCGATATGGTGCATCTAATTCATGAATTTCTTCACTTGCGGTTGATATGTTTATTTTATGTGTCGAAATGATGTCTTATATTTTAAAAAATTAAACTATTCTTGTTCATATAGTGTTTAAACACTTTTTATGTAGAATATTTTTTATGGGGTTGAGTTGATGTGGGACTCATGAGTTCATGAGATGCATGCGTATGATATAATCCTAGGTATGGATCAATTGACGATGTTTAAGGACCATATCGATTGTTATACATGATTGATGAGTTTCATGATTGAATATGGCATCGAGAATCTCCTATGAAAAGTGAATAATATGAAGGTTGGTGCACAAGTATTATTAGAACCAGTTTTTGGGACAATCTCATATCAGTTGACGGCATTTTATTTGGGATCTTTGGAAGAGGTTGGAAGAAGAAATTTATATGCAGTGGTTAGTCCATTTATGGATATATTTTCAAAATAATTATCTAGGTTACCACCTATAATAGATGTAGAGTTAAAGATTGATCTCCCTCCTAGGACCAGTGCTATCTCACTTCAATCTTATCTGATGGCACCGGTATAATTGAGGGAATCGACAGTAACATTGGAGGAGCGAGAAAACTAAGGGTTCATTTAGCCTAGCACGTATCTATAGACATCACCAGTTTTTTTTGTAAAAAAAGGTGGATTGTGATTTTTTTCTATGTTTTGATTATTGTAATCTTAACCAAACATTATAATAAATCTATATGCACATCATGTCATTAATCACTTGTCCAACCAGTTTGGTGGAGATCAGAGGTTTTCCCTGATTGAAATACTATTGGGATGCCATTAGTGGTGGGAGTGGAAGGTGGGTAATCCCAAATCATCCTATAGAAGTATATTTTTCCATTTTGAGTACATGGTTATACGCTTTGTCCTTATTAATTATGTTATGGTCTTTATGGTATTGATGAGTTTGATGTTTCAGAGATATATTGATTATTTCATGGCTGTATTTGTGGATTATATACAAGAGTACAGAAGTAAAAATGTTAGATCGTGAGAGACAATTGAAATAGGTGTTGGTAATCATGAGAAACCATCTATTATAGAAGAAATTGTTAAGGTGAGACATTTTTATACAAAAGGAAAATTTTATTTGCCATGTTATTTCTATGAGAGGTGGTTTAGTAGATCTGAAGAATATAGAGGCTCTTTACTCTTGGAAACCAATGAAGGGTTTTTTTAAATACAGAGCTTACTTTATCTACATCAGTATTATCGGTGCTTTATCCTGATTTTTTATGATTATATTTTCCAATGAAATAATTGATATGAAATAACATTCCATTTCAATGGAATTAGAATTTCTAGAAATATATTTAAGAGCATAAAAATCATCTTACATCAAAAAAATATTTGTTTTACTATATAAAGATAATGGGTATGTTGGGTATTGTGATGAATATACATCAGGTATGGTAGTTTTCTCATGTAATAGGATAATAGGGTTGTGTTTGGGTCAAAAAAGTTGACGTTTCAAGAGAAAAACAAAACAAAACATGATTTGGAGTGGGAATAGGTTGTTCAAGATCTAATTTTTTTTTATTATTATATATTTAGTGAGAAATTATCAATATATACCAATAATTAGATCTTGAAGCATATTTTATCATAATGTGATATGAATATGACTTTGAGGAGATGAATGGAGAATCTCCAGATGCTTCACATCAACACAATGCACACACTGGGTATGTGGAATTCAGTTTTGGATGCATTAAGTAAAAAGTCAATTGAACATGTGGTGAAATAGGCAACAGATCAATGAACGATGATGTCGGTTATAACAGACATGATATTGGGATGTAATGATCGGGGTGATGTAGCAGTTTGGTTTATGTTCTCATGGGTTCCTAACTTGATTGGTTTGGTAAAATAGGGGTAGATGTCTGATTTATAGTGTGTGGCTATGTGTTTGAAAGTCAATGGTGGGGATACCATTGAAGTATGGAAATCCGAAGAGAATTTGGTGTTGTTTCTTTAGAATCATATGGGTACACTAGTTTTCAATCAAGAAAAACTCCATACATCATACCATCTTTCAAGATAGTATTTCCATATTGGAACCCATTAAATGTATAAGGAATTTAAAGATCACATTTAGTGGCCAATTATGAAAAACAATGTGCTGAAGTTTGTATGAAGATGATTTACATGTCAACAAGTCGTGGAAGTAAATCATTTAGTATTAAGTATATTGTCGTCTTCACCTTTCACAATGTATAAATATGAGAATATAGTGATGGATTTTTTAAATGTCTCCATTGAATGATCAAGGCGCATGATGCCATGTCTGTGGTAGTAGAAAAACCCACAATGTCAACCCATTTATTCCCTATTTATGAAACTCATATGGTGGAGGATCTTTCCAAATTATATATCTAAGAGAAGTAAAAGAGGCATGGTGTATATGTTTTGAATGTACCATATAGATATATGATGTTGCATCTAATTTAAGGAAATTTTTTCAGTGATCTATTGGGACTAAGTAGATGATGGCCATGAAAAATCAACCTCAAAAGATTAGAACGCATAAGGGGTGATAATAAAATTAGAGGATTAGTATTAGGCATATGAGATGGATTTTGTGGGCTCATGGGAGGAGAATTTCCCATTTCTAGAGTTCTCTTACAATATCAATTATAAGGTCTCCATATATATGCATATATTTGACCCATTTTTTGGGTGTCATTTTTGTTCTAAAGAATGTTGGGTTTAATTATGAGAAACACCGATGGATAGGTTGAGCATTGTCTATGAGATATTAGTTATGTTTATATGATTAGGAACGGAATGGAGATGGTGTAGAGTCTTCATAAATTATATGTAGACCATCATTAATGATAAGTATTTTTATATTGGTACTCATATGTTCCTAAGAATAACTCCGAGGTTGAGAAGTCAATGATTAGGGAGGAATATCAAGTTATCTGTGAGGTATTTTGGGCCTTTTGAGATACTTGAGAGGGCTAATGATTTGGATTATCAGTTTTCCTTGACACCATGGTTTGGTGCGGTGCATAACATGTTTCATGTGACTCTGTTGACACTGATTAAACCAGATCATGGCCATGTGATTCTTTGGGATCATGTTGTGATAGAGTCAGATGCATCTATGGTGCACATGGTAGGAAAGGATGTGAATATGTAAGATAATGACTAAATTGGTAAAATACTACATCTAGTTTGGGTTCTGTGGAAACATGGTATGATTCAGGGGGAGACAAGGGAGAGGGGAAAATAGATTGATGAGAAAATACATGAGCACTTTCACCAAAACAATTGTTCTCCACTTTCAGATGAATGAATGTCCAATGGTGTGGAGAATTTTGTACCCCAAAGATTTTGTTATGAAACCCGTGTTAGGAATTTTTGTTTGTTTAATGTGATTGGTTAATGTTTGGTGGAGTTTGAAAAGGTTTTTGGAAAGATTTTAATGTTGTATAACTGTGTAGGGTTTTTGCATAGATAGTGGAAACTGTGCAACAAACCCCAGGAATTGTGTATGTGGATGTAGAGGAAATGGTGTGGGCACATGTTTAATGCACATGGTTTCAAAACCATGTGGCCTACCCAGGTAAACCGTGATACTTGAGATAGTGGGAATTTTCACATTGGGCACATAGGTTGTCTAACCATGTGATGAAACCATGTGTGAAACCCTAGGAGATAGTAATAGTTGCATGGTATGCACACAATTTTTCTAACGATGCGATCTAATCTTGTGTGACATTAAAAATTGTGTTTTTTTAAATAATATCAACCATGATTTACACTATGCACTAATTTCTTCTCCCACATGAACCCCACTCAATATTTTCTTTTCTCTGGTTTTAGGGAATATCTTCTACTTATATTATAGGTGTTTTAAAGAGTTTTCAATGTGTATTAAAGGCAATTCACATCTAATAAGTCCCATATCATGGATGTTTCTTTGTTTTCCTTAAATCTAGTACTCTATATTTCTCTCCCTCTATCAATTTTATAGCTATACATCTTTCACATGTAGATATAATTTTTTTTTCAAAATTGCTGAGATTTGGTCTTTTTAATGTTAGGAAAAGGGATCTAAGGAACATTGTTGAGGTTTCAACTAGGTTTAGTGTGCGATAATGTGGTGGGTTGATTTCACAAAACACTAAGGTAGGTTGATTCAATCTCTAATTCAATTTTATAGAACTATTATTATTAATATAATATTAAATAGTTTTTCATGAAATTGATTGTGATTTTTTCGTGTAAATATTTTTGGAATCCCATTTTTGGATGATTTGTGGTTTTTGGGGAAATTTGTTTTTATTGTGAAATGTGAGTTGTTGGATGGGATTGGATCGGGAGCTCCATGAGAGGCCATGCAGTCGAGGGCATATGTCATGGTCGTGCCCCCTCCTCCCCTCCCTGTCCCACTCAAGCTGGGGAGTGGGGTTAACACTCCTCCCTCGATATGTCTTCCCACTCGCGATCATTCGTTTTCCGCCCAAACTGAACCGTCTTCTCATCCTCACTTTCCTATTTTTAATTGAGCCCTAAATTCTACTTTTGTGTGAATGGTGTTCCTGTAGTTTTGATTTATCCTCTGGAGTTCATAAACACTTCGGAAATGATGGATCTTACCCGAGTCACTCGTTTTGGGAAGCAGCGGCCCTCTGTTGACACCTTTGACTGGTCTGTTTTCTCTTCTTAGAATCTGAAGGATTGGGTGGTTATCGATATTATATATTCAAAGCATATTCATATTCATTTTTCGTGTGAGGAAGATCTGATTTACACTTGGGCCTCTGCTCCGCGATCTATCGATGGATCCCATTTAAATTTATTCTAGTGGTGCTTTGACTTTCATTTGTTGTGTGACACCCCATTTACAATGCTATGGATTTCACATCACAGTCTTCCATTATCATACCAGAATCTGGGAATTCATCTGTTATTCAGAAATATGATCGGCCGCTACCTCTGTTCAGATGCCCGCACTAGCACCCTGTGTCATCTAGTCTCTCTGAGAATTTGTGTAGGAGTTCATGTCTCAAAGGGACCATTGGACATCTTTTTCATTGAGATTGAAGGAGAGATTCACTAGAATCAAAAGTTCTGTTACAGATATTGGGTTCCATTCTATTTTGGTTTCGTGATCTGGGTCATGATTCTCACAGATGTCATCGAAGTTGTTCTAATGGCATAACTGTTGCAGCCTTTGACATCAAGATGGACCAGAAGTATAGAGGTGGGGATAACCTATCTTTATTTTTTCAGAATGAATTGATTACGTGCAATACAGAAGTCAGTGAGGTTGAAGAGCATTGTGATTCGGGTTTCATTAAGACTGTTCAGGACCTACGTCCAGCTAGGTATATTGAAGGGTCTAGATATGGCTGTGCCGGTTCTGGTAAGGCTGAGGTTATTGAGTGTTGAAATGGATCAATAATGAAAAAACTAATTAAGAGATTACCTACTGAACCCCAGGTATTAGAGATATTCAATATGTCACGACCCGTCCTCGGGGCCCGTACCGTGACTACCACAAGCCCGCCTTCCATAGGCCAGGGGCTGGCGACTAGCACCAAAGGAGTAAAATCCCGATAACTGGGAAGGCATTGCCTTTATAAAGAAAACAAACACCACAGAGTACAAGCGGAAGTAAAACACTAAGTACAAAAAGAAGAGCTGAAAAGTAAAAAGGGGCCGGAAATACAAGCCCAACTGTAAAGTACAACTCGAAAGGGAAAACAGCGACTGAAAAGTAAAGCTGCTACGCTGAGATGACCACTGGAAATCCCACCTGAAGGGTGGTTACAGATAGCTCCTCTGCTCCTCAGGTCCCGGCATCCGCTTCGAGTATGTCCCGCCCAGTGGTCCACCTCCGGGTACCGCCACGTCGTATAGTCCACCTCCAGGTACCGTCCAGTCCTCGAACCTTCGGCTTCTGTCAGCACTGTCCGTCGTCTGCAACCAACACAACGAGGTGCGGGCATAGCCCGTGCAGGGGTGAGTATAACGATACTCAGTATGGACCCCGAGACCCTCAAGGTCTCACTAAAACCAACAAGGATTAACACAAGAAGATCTCAACAGATAAACTCTACTTAGGTATATACCCATACATATACCTAAGTTATCAAGTAACCCATCTCAATCATGAGGAAACACAAGGACTGTAAAAACGACGGATAACCACTACCCGGGTATATGCCCATACATATACCAAAGTTAGCGAGTGACCCATCTCAATCATGAGGTAAACACAAGGTCAAAAGTCTCAGCTCAAACCAGGATTTTCATTATCGAAACCGTAACTGCTGAAGAGCTCCGTCTCTAGAGTGTACAGTGGTCCTGTCACGACTCCGAGGTACTGCTCACAAACCTAAGACTGCTGAAGTACTCCTCCTGTCGAGTACTGCGGGCCAGCCACCCAAACACAGTAGTGCTTCCCACCGAGGTGTGTCACCCAAACACCGTAGTGCACACCCCCTAGTTGCCTGCTGAGGTACTCTCCGGACGAGCACCGCGGGTCTGCACTGTCACACAGGTAGTGCTCCGTCCGCCATGGGTCTGCACCTCAGAAAGTAGTGCTCCGTCCACTGGGCTAGTCGACTCACTCCAAGTCGAGTCGGTCAAGCAGTCGTCAGGTCTCAGCCAGCTACACGGTCTCCGTACTTCGCACGCTCGTCACTGGGAGGGTCCGCTCCACGAGCTACAGGTCGATACTCCAAGTATCTCAAAGTCCCACGAAGAAGTGTCTCAAAGGTCTGTCTCGTCACAGGGGTCTCAACGCAACAGACGGCGCATCGATCGGACGCCCGGTCTGTGAGTTATTAGCCTTTTCGTCCCAGGGGCCCGGTTGGTTTCGAGAGCGGAACCAATCCCGGCCGTATCTCAACTGTACCCCGAACTCCCATAGGGTATACTCAAAGGGACCGTTACTCAACGTAACCACCAACGCTGCTGACGGCTCGTCAAGCGGACGTCCTGTCTGTAAGATATCAGCTTTTCCGTTCCAGGGGCCCGGTTGGATTTCGGGTACAATCCAACCCGGCCATACTCCGACTGTATCCAAAACTCGGGAGGAGTATGTCAAAAGTTCCGTCTCATCAAGAGGAAGTCAACGAAATAGACGGCGCGTCAATCGGACGTTCGTGGCTCAAGATATGAGCGTTTCCGCTCCGAAGGCCTGGTTGGTTTCGTGAACGAACCAACCCGGCCGAACTCAAAATAATCCGAAACCTTGAGTGCGATATACCGAAACGACCGTCTCGATCCAAGGATCGTGTTGCCACTGACGGTTCGTCGATCGGAGGTCTGAGGCTCAAGTTATGAGCCAAAAACCAAATCTGGTTCGAAACGGGGGGGTCCGGGTCCGGGCCGACCCGGCCCGACCCCCCCTGGGCGGCGCGGTGGCCGGCGGCGGCGGCCGGCAGCCGGTGGCGGCGCTTGGCGCCGCACGTGGGTGGCACGCGGGGGGCAAGGCCCCCGCTTTGCTGGAGGGCGGCGCGGCAACTGGCCGCGTCATTTTTTTAAAAAGCGCCCCCCCCCCCCCCCCCTCGTGGGGGGCCTGCTGGAGCGGAACCGAGGGGGCAGCCGGCCCCCTCCCTTTAAAATAAAACCGCCCCCCTCTTTAAGAGGGGGTTTTGCCAGCTGGCCGGGGAATTAATTCCCCGGTTTAACGGCATCCGGCCGGCCAGCCGGCCGGCCGGTTTTTCTCCAACGGGACCGGAATTTCCGGTCCCCTCTTCGGCTTCCGACGCCGGCGGCCCGGCCGCCGGTTTTCTCTTCCGCCGCGGCCCGGAACCGGCCGCGGTCTCCTCGCCCCGCCGCGGCCCGGAACCGGCCGCGATGTTCGTCGTCCGGCGCGGTGCGACGGCACCGCGCCCCTTCGCCGTACCATGATTCCTTCCAACGCGGCGCGACGGCATCGCGTTCTTGAAGATTCTCCTCGGCGTAGCGCGACGGCGTTGCGTAAATTAAAAGCACGATCATCCGCGTGGTGCGACGGCACCACGCCACTTGCTTCCACCCGCATGAATAAAACAAGAACGATGGAGGGGGGTTCGGCCGTGTTCGTGCGGTCCGGCCCCCCTCACGTTACAATAAAACGCAACTTAAAATAAATCAAGTCACACGTTAGTCTTGATAGAATCACGATCAAGAATAAAAAAAGGAAACCAAAAGAAAATGACAACCCCTACCTCGGGTTTAAGATTCGAAGAATCGTCTACGTCCCGCGGAAGACGGCGTCGCGGAGGTCGGGCGTCGCGGTCGTCGTTCGTCAAATCCGTTGACGAAGTGTTATGCCCGAAGAGACACGACGTTGGCGGATCTTCGTTTGCCGACGAAGAAGGTCCGAGGAGGAAGAAGAAGTCCGAAGATACCGGGTCGCCGAGTCGATGATCCTTGACGAAGTGTTGTCGTTCTTCGTTGAGGATGATGACGTTCTTCGCTGGAGAAGATGAAGAGGAGCTCTCAAAAAGACAAAACAAAGAACTCAAAATAAAATAAGACTACCTCTTATTTTATTAACACAACACAATAGAATTTCAAAGTTTGAAATTCAAAAAGACTTAACTCCCACAATTAATTAAGAGTAACTTAAGCCAATTAATTAGGGGTTAAGTATGTTGAGAGAATTTGAAAAGGTTAGGGGTTTGTGTGGTCCCCACCACACTTAATCCTCCCAAGGGAGGTTAAGTGGGTGTGGGTCCCACTTCCAACCACCTTTGATAGGTTTTAACTTGTTGTAATAAAATTGTTCTTCACAATTTTATTTAACTCAAACTAAAAACCCCAAAACGTAACATTCAACCCGCAACAAACGCAACTCCCGAAAAGGTCTCTTTAAGCGAAAATCGGCGCTGTGAGTTCATCGGTGCCCTCAGATTTTAATTCCGAGCACCGGATCAAAAGTTAGGAATTCCTGCTCGTTCGTTCACTGAACGTACCCGAGCCAAACTTCGGAAAATAATTCCGGGCACTCCGGGCCTCGGAATCAGGTGCCGTCTGAAACCGCGCTCTTGTAAAATTCTAATGAAAATTAAGAAAAAAATTCCCTTGAATTTTACGGGTCTTTACATTACTCCCACCTCAGGGCTTTACGTCCCCGTAAAGATACAACAAAAACTAGGGAAACAAAAGAGGGTACTGAGCACGCATCTGAGCCTCCCGCTCCCATGTGCTCTCCTGGAGATTCCCGTGCCGCCATCTGTTGCGCACAAGAGGAATCGATCGCCCATGTAGGAACCGCTCATGTCAATCCTCTATCTCCACCGGGACCTCCGTAAAAGTCGCCCCATCGTCAACGTCAAGCTCCCCATGGTCAAAGATGTGCGTCGGGTCGTGCACGTATCTCCTCAGCTGAGATACGTGGAAGACGTCGTGTACCCGGTGCAACTGAGGTGGTAGAGCCAGGCGATAAGCCACCTCACCAACTCTGCTGAGGACCTGGAAGGGTCCGATGAAGCGCGGAGATAACTTTTCGCCTCGGCCAAATCTCCGAATACCACGTCGAGGTGAGACCCGCAAGAAGACGTGGTCACCATCCTCGAACTCTAGTGGCCTCCGCCTCCTGTCAGTGTATGACTTCTGCCGGCTCTGTGTTGTCCTTATCCGCTCCTGGATGACATGGACCTCCCCTGACGTGGCCCGGACCATCTCTGGTCCCACAAGAGCTGCGAGATTTCTTCTTTGCCGATAAGAGAAACCTGGTCTCATCCCCTGGATGAACCACATTCTTTGCCTAAAACAGTCAATCCTAACATGGATGATACTAATCCATACCAAGGATGACGTCGTAAGGCCTCGACGCTACTACTAAGAGATCCAACCGTTACTCTCGCCTCCAAGGGTTGAGTCACACTGTCGGCATCGGTGTGTGGTAACTGGGTCTCCTCCAGTAGATGTCTCACAAGTGAGGGTCAAGTCAACAGTCAACTGGAACCTCTTAGTAACATCACAAAAGAGGACAGGAAATAAAACATCACAAAGGATGCGTCTTTTATTATTGCAGCTCATAATACAAGACGCTACACAAAAGCAACATCAACATGGAATTAGAAGTACAAAAGACGTATCCACTAGTTCCTCCCCTGTCCACCTGCTTTACTGTTGCTCAAGCATTTGTCGCTGCCTCAACCTCGGTGGCTCCCTCCAAGACTGCGGATCGAGGAGTCGGACAGTCACGTGCCAGGTGACCCTTTCCGCGGCATGAGTAACACAACCTGCTCCTTGCACGGCTAGCTCTGTTCCCACACCGGGTTCCCTGCACCACCGTTCCTAAAACCCGAGATCGCCCAACTGCTGGTCTGGTCCTCCTGGACCTCTGCATCATCTGTCTACTGCCCACAGATGACTCGGCTTCTGATCGAAAAACACGCGGTAAAGGCAGAATCTCCTGTACACGCTCGGGGTGTAGAGATACTGGCACAAACTCCACCCTGAAGAAGGTCTCGAAGTCTTCCCATGCGAAGTTCATCTCATCGCAAAACTGAAACAAGTGGCTCCACCATCTACCTGCTGCTGCGTGTAGTAGGCTCGCAGCGAGGATCACCATGAGGTCTGCTGGTGTCCTCACTAGCCTAAACACTCGTACCACTGCCTTCAGCCAGTCCTCTACAGCCTGGGGATCCGTCTCCCCGCGAAACCTGGGCGGTCACTGGCGCTGAAACTCATGCAGTGCGCTGAGGCGACGTGCATCGTCAGCGACTGCTGCTGGAAGCATCGGGGGCTCGGTGGGTAGAGCTACCGCCGGTGCCACTGCTGACAAAGGGCCCTGCACCGAGGCCTCGTCGCTCGGTGGGCTGTCGTCACGTTCGATTCTCGGAACCCTAACTGGCTGCCGTCGTGGGGCCATCCTGAAAGAAACAACGTAACACGATCAAACGATTATACCTGGTGAGCTGACCTGGTTTGAGCTGTTTTAAGGGGGAAAACCTTTGAAAGCACACACGCAATCAGTGTTTTCGTGCACAAAGTCGGAAATCAGTTGTCAGGGTCCTGGTGTATGGATACGTCGGCCGCCCGCACCAACACTGGACTCCCTGGACTGAAAACCACACTCGGTACCCTTAACACTATTGCTTCACAGAAAAGAAAGATCAGAGTCTGCGGTAGAACCGACCACCTCTGATACCAATTTGTCACGACCCGTCCTCGGGGCCCGTGCCGTGACTACCCCAAGCCCGCCTTCCATAGGCCAGGGGCTGGCGACTAGCACCAAAGGCGTAAAATCCCGATAACTGAGAAGGCATTGCCTTTATAAAGAAAACAAACACCACAGAGTACAAGCGGAAGTAAAACACTAAGTACAAAAAGAAGAGCTGAAAAGTAATAAGGGGCCGGAAATACAAGCCCAACTATAAAGTACAACTTGAAAGGGAAAACAGCGACTGAAAAGTAAAGCTGCTACGCTGAGATGACCACTGGAAATCCCACCTGAAGGGTGGGTACAGATAGCTCCTCTGCTCCTCGGGTCCCGCCATCCGCTCCGAGTATGTCCCGCCCAGTGGTCCACCTCCGGGTACCGCCACATCGTATAGTCCACCTCCAGGTACCGTCCAGTCCTCAAACCTTCGGCTTCTGTCAGCACTGTCCGTCGTCTGCAACCAACACAACGAGGTGCGGGCATAGCCCGTGCAGGGGTGAGTATAACGATACTCAGTAGGGACCCCGAGACCCTCAAGGTCTCACTAAAACCAACAAGGATTAACACAAGAAGATCTCAACAGATAAACTCTACTTAGGTATATGCCCATACATATACCTAAGTTATCAAGTAACCCATCTCAATCATGAGGAAACACAAGGATTGTAAAAACGACGGATAACCACTACCCGGGTATATGCCCATACATATACCAAAGTTAGCAAGTGACCCATCTCAATCATGAGGTAAACACAAGGTCAAAAGTCTCAGCTCAAACCAGGATTTTCATTATCGAAACCGTAACTGCTGAAGAGCTCCGTCTCTAGAGTGTACAGTGGTCCTGTCACGACTCCGAGGTACTGCTCACAAACCTAACACTGCTGAAGTACTCCTCCTGTCGAGTACTGCGGGCCAGCCACCCAAACACAGTAGTGCTTCCCGCCGAGGTGTGTCACCCAAACACCGTAGTGCACACCCCCTAGTAGCCTGCTGAGGTACTCTCCGGATGAGCACCGCGGGTCTGCACTGTCACACAGAAGTGCTCCGTCCGCCATGGGTCTGCACCTCAGTAAGTAGTGCTCCGTCCACTGGGCTAGTCGACTCACTCCAAGTCAAGTCGGTCAAGCAGTCGTCAGGTCTCAGCCAGCTACACGGTCTCCGTACTTCGCACGCTCGTCACTGGGAGGGTCCGCTCCACGAGCTACAGGTCGATACTCCAAGTATCTCAAAGTCCCACGAAGAAGTGTCTCAAAGGTCCGTCTCGTCACTGGGGTCTCAACGCAACAGACGGCGCGTCGATCGGACGCCCGGTCTGTGAGTTATTAGCCTTTTCGTCCTAGGGGCCCGGTTGGTTTCGAGAGCGGAACCAATCCCGGCCGTATCTCAACTGTACCCCGAACTCCCATAGGGTATACTCAAAGGGACCGTTACTCAACGTAACCACCAACGCTGCTGACGGCTCGTCAAGCGGACATCATGTCTGTAAGATATCAGCTTTTCCGTTCCAGGGGCCCGGTTGGATTTCGGGTACAATCCAACCCGGCCATACTCCGACTGTATCCAAAACTCGGGCGGAGTATGTCAAAAGTTCCGTCTCATCAAGAGGAAGTCAACGAAACAGACGGCGCGTCAATCGGACGTTCGTGGCTCAAGATATGAGCGTTTCCGCTCCGAAGGCCCGGTTGGTTTCGTGAACGAACCAACCCGGCCGAACTCAAAGTAATCTGAAACCTTGAGTGCGATATACCGAAACGACCGTCTCGATCCAAGGATCGCGTTTCCGCTTACGGTTCGTCGATCGGAGGTCCGAGGCTCAAGTTATGAGCCAAAAACCAAATCTGGTTCGAAACGGGGGGGGGGGGTCCGGGTCCGGGCCGACCCGGCCCGACCCCCCCTGGGCGGCGCGGTGGCCGGCGGCGGCGGGCCACGGTGGCGGCGGCGGCGGGCCGCGGTGGCGGCGGCGGCGGGCCGCGGTGGCGGCGGCGGGCCGCGGAGGCGGCGGCGGCGGGCCGCGGTGGCGGCGGCGGGCCGCGGAGGCGGCGGCGGCGGGCCGCGGTGGCGGCGGCGGGCCGCGGCGGCGGCGGCGGCGGGCCGCGGTGGCGGCGCTTGGTGCCGCACGTGGGTGGCACGCGGGGGGCAAGGCCCCCGCTTTGCTGGAGGGCGGCGCGGCAACTGGCCGCGCCGTTTTTTTAAAAAGCGCCCCCCCACCCCTCGTGGGGGGCCTGCTGGAGCGGAACCGAGGGGGCAGCCGGCCCCCTCCCTTTAAAATAAAACCGCCCCCCTCTTTAAGAGGGGGTTTTGCCAGCTGGCCGGGGAATTAATTCCCCGGTTTAACGGCATCCGGCAGGCCAGCCGGCCGGCCGATTTTTCTCCAATGGGACCGGAATTTCCGATCCCCTCTTCTGCTTCCGACGTCGGCGGCCCGGCCGCCGGTTTTCTCTTCCGCCGCGGCCCGGAACCAGCTGCGGTCTCCTCGCCCCGCCGTGGCCCGGAACCGGCCGCGGTGTTCGTCGTCCGGCGCGGTGCGACGGCACCGCGCCCCTTCGCCGTACCATGATTCCTTCCAACGCGGCGTGACGGCGTCGCGTTCTTGAAGATTCTCCTCGGCGTAGCGCGACGGTGTTGCGTAAATTAAAAGCACGATCATCCGCGTGGTGCGACGGCACCACGCCACTTGCATCCACCCGCATGAATAAAACAAGAACGATGGAGGGGGGTTCGGCCGTGTTCGTGCGGTCCGGCCCCCCTCACGTTACAATAAAACGCAACTTAAAATAAATCAAGTCACACGTTAGTCTTGATAGAATCACGATCAAGAATAAAAAAAGGAAACCAAAAGAAAACGACAACCCCTACCTCGGGTTTAAGATTCGAAGAATCGTCTACGTCCCGCGGAAGACGGCGTCGCGGAGGTCGGGCGTCGCGGTCGTCGTTCGTCAAATCCGTTGACGAAGTGTTATGCCCGAAGAGACACGACGTTGGCGGATCTTCGTTTGCCGACGAAGAAGGTCCGAGGAGGAAGAAGAGGTCCGAAGATACCGGGTCGCCGAGTCGTTGATCCTTGACGAAGTGTTGTCGTTCTTCGTTGAGGATGATGACGTTCTTCGCCGGAGAAGATGAAGAGGAGCTCTCAAAAAGACAAAACAAAGAACTCAAAATAAAATAAGACTACCTCTTATTTTATTAACACAACACAAAAGAATTTCAAAGTTTGAAATTCAAAAAGACTTAACTCCCACAATTAATTAAGAGTAACTTAAGCCAATTAATTAGGGGTTAAGTATGTTGAGATAATTTGAAAAGGTTAGGGGTTCGTGTGGGCCCCACCACACTTAATCCTCCCAAGGGAGGTTAAGTGGGTGTGGGTCCCACTTCCAACCACCTTTGATAGGTTTTAACTTGTTGTAATAAAATTGTTCTTCACAATTTTATTTAACTCAAACTAAAAACCCCAAAAACGTAACTTTCAACCTGCAACAAACGCAACTCCCGAAAAGGTCTCTTTAAGCGAAAATCGGCGCTACGAGTTCATCGGTGCCCTCGGATTTCAATTCCGAGCACCAGATCAAAAGTTAGGAATTCCCGCTCGTTCGTTCACTGAACGTACCCGAGCCAAACTTCGAAAAATAATTCCGGGCACTCCGGGCCTCGGAATCAGGTGCCGTCTGAAACCGCGCTCTTGTAAAATTCTAAAGAAAATTAAGAAAAAAATTCCCTTGAATTTTACGGGTCTTTACACAATAGGATCCAGAGTGATCTGGATAGTCCTCCTAATAGCAAATTGTTTACTCAGGGTGACCAGACCTATGTGGTGGTCGAGGCTACTGCAGACAATGCACAGTCTAAGGACACGGGGCACTCTGGAGCTGCTGGTCTAAATTAAAAAGGTGTGGAGTGTCTTAATCCTTATACCTATGTGGATGTAGTGTGTGTGAGTGATTACAACAACTATGACAGGGTGGTGCATTCTACTGGCAAGGGTAAGCTCAAAGATGGACAAGAGTGGGAGAATCCTGCACATGTTGTAGGCAAGAAGTTTATTTCCGTTTAGAGAATCAACCGGGATAGAACGTTGTCTTGACTCAATATAAACAACCAATTTGAGAGTTCGAGTTGTCAGGGAGAGCATGAAGAAAACTCCAATTATCCCTATGTGGCCTAGTCTGATGGAGACGAATATCCCATAGATGACATTGATTTGGGATAAGTTGGTAAATGTCTTCACAACCAATGGATAAAGAAGTGGAATAAGGAATACATGGACCCTGAGAGCTATTTAGTTTCCATGATGCCAAAACCTAATGGTCGTATGGATTACTCATATCTTCTTGAACTGATGGAGACTCGGTCAGCCAAAAAGAGGGTAAACTCTTGGGGCTTGAGATCCAGTTAGAATCCGGAGAGGAGGCTCAACAGGATGACACAATAGAGCCTCAATTACAGGTGAATGGAGCCTCAAAGGTAGATGACCAGTAAGTGGAGGTGCATCTGCATTTTGAGGATACGAAGCTGGTAAAGGGGGATTCCACTTCCCCTAGACAACAATTAAGGGTAGGTTATCCAGACTAATTTTAGTGCTTGAAGGATGAGGATACAGAAACTCAAATGAAAATACGCATGCATTATGTAGAATAAATGAAGGAGGATGTCCTAGGGATCAATGCGGAGAGGGAAGACATCAACCAAATGATGGAAATATTGATTCAAGTGGAAGTTTCCAAGGAGAAAGCATAATGGACTGACATGATAGATCATATAATTATTAGAGGATTCAATGTAGAGAATATCAGTAAAGTAGAATATAGGAAATCTTGGGAATAAATTGCAGGGCACTATGAAGACAACGTAGAGAATGATCCAGACTGTCTAGTTAGATCCCTCCCTTGGAAACTATTGATGGAAGGATATTCTAATCACATCAATCATTGGTTTAATAAGTCAATATTTTCCATTTTTGTTTGAAATTTTTGGGAGGGTTATCACTATCCCCTCAAAAGTGTTTGAAAATAAAAAAGTATACATGTATGAGTTGTTGTTGGATTTGAAAATGGAAATTTTAAAATTGAGGGATTTTTTAATTTATGGGAAATTCTTTGGGAAAATTTGGTTTCAAAAACTTTTTTTATTAATGTATTGTTTGTCATGGATAATTGGATAAGGATTCATTCATTTAATTGGTGATTTATTGAATGGTTTTGGAATGTTTTGTTAAAATTTTGTTTTGTATAATCTGTTGTTTAGGTGTCTAAAATTGATGGTTGATTTGATATTGTAAGTTTTTGATTGAATTTTTTTTTGATTTAGGTTTATTCTGATCGGCATGTGTTGGATGGATGGTTGGAATTAATTTATCACCACAAAGGAGATGGACATTTGGTGAAATCATTAAATAGGTGGGTTAAGTACATCTATGTTCAACACAATCAATTAGATGAGTTTGGGAGTGAATCTACCACCGTAAATGGAAGCACTGAGCTATTAGTGTTTGTGGAATTTATGTATACAGTTTCATGGTTTTGATGTTTGTTTCTAGGTAATATGGTTTGTTTGGGTAAATATTATTGGTTAATGTTGTGTTTGATTTTTTTTAATTGTGATACTATTTATTTTAATTATATAATTGTTTATATAAACTATAATAATAGATCTATCTATCCTTTATGTATGTGGATGTCATTAGAGGAAAACCTATATAGAACTATTACAAACCCCTATGATATGTCACAAGGGTGTTTTTGCAAAAGATGTATTCTAAAAAATAGGCAAAGGAAAAGAATCCCATTTTTTAGGGGTGTCTCTTGATTCTTAGGATGTATTTTCATGCTTAGACCATGAATCTTACAATGTTGTTGTGAAGTTGTGTCATAGATAATATGAGTTTTTTTTGTTTATTATACAACTATGTACTCTGATTATGGATTATAGTAGTATTTGATGTATTGTATATATTGAGTTATGGAAGAATCTTAACATACTTCACTTAGTTATTTTGGTTATGGTATGTTTGGTTGGGTGTTAACATTTCCAAGTGAATATATCCCCCCAACATTCATACATCCCTCAGCATTGATTACCAGCCTTTGGACCTGGGGATGTCACTTATGGACAACTAGCACCTATAGATCATCTCATGCCACTAAAAAGGGGAAAGATGTTACAAATAAACTCTTCAATACTATAGGATATGATTCCTTTAAATCATGCCAATATATTGGTAGTATACAGCGGATCTGAGCTCATTGGTTTGGGTAACAACACTCAATATCAGAGGAAGTTTAGTAGAAAACTTGGGATATATGTTTTGGAAAACACTTATTATAGAACATAACCCTAAGGTTGAACATGAGGTTATGTATTGAAGAACACCCAATAATTTTGGTAATGTACATATTATGTGTTTTTTTAGAAATGCATCCCAGTCTGGATACTACTAGTGGACTTGGTTCTATAACAGACATACATAATTTTTAAAACTAATAATATGTGTGTCAGGTCTCGCTCAGTATAACCACGTATAATATAATGGGACTTACTACGCACATAGTTTTAAACACATGGGGTTAAAAATTGGATAATACAATATTTCTTTATAAGCCGTTATGAAAGATTTCAGCAAATACTAACAATGATTGTCTTAGATCAAACCTCTTGTGTATTAGATTGAATGTAATGTTTCAATATGTAGAATTCATAAAAAAAATTATATAGTTTTTATAATATGATTATCGATACTCACACAATGGTTTTGGGTTTTAAATAAATCCCCCATCTATAGTATAAATTGTAGACCATGGATGGTCCAATAATAGAATAAATGTATGATTTATTTATATTGTGGGGGTATATTGAGAACCATATTTAAATGAATATTTCTTGATTAAATTTCATTGACGTCCAAAATATTTTTAAAATTATATATATTGGTTTTATAAAATAACATAATGTATGTTTGGTGACATATTGTGGGCATGAACCACTGATTTTGGGGGCTATTTGAAGAGGCAAATAACTTTAGATGAATTTTCATACAATAATATCATTTAGAATACTATTATAATTCCACCTTCTGTGAATTGTATGGTTTTCCTTTCTGATAATCAATGTTCTAGTTAGAGGTATTAGACGCAAATATACATAGTCTTCGCCTTATTAATGGGACCTCATATCAGGTGTAGTTGATTCAGAAGTGGATGGATACTTCATATTAATGATATAACTCATTCATGGAAAACTATAGACAACCTATATAGTTCAAGGTCAATGATCATGTAAATATACATGTCTTATTATATCTGAGATAGAGAACGATTAAATGACATGTAAACATTCCCCATGACATGTCTGGCCATTTGAGATTATAGAGAGGTTCGGGATGATATAAAATTGGATATAGTTACCGAAATGGTACCAATCCATGTATGACATCTTAAATTTATCTATTCTTTTTTTAATCATTCGTGCCAATATTATTATTTTCAACCAGATGAGGTTGTGATTCATGTAGATGATCCCTTTGAAGCTCATCCTATATGTGTTATGAATCATGGAACGGAAGTTCTCTATGGTCGGTCAGTTCCTCTAGTATGAGTTATTTGGATGATCGATCTTATATTGGATGAGACCTGGGAGAAAGAGGCGGATGTAAGAGAATAGTCACCATATGTTTGCAATGATTATAGTTCATCTTTCTTGTGTGGGAAATTTGTGATGAATTACATCAAGGGGTATATTTTTAAGAACCAAGTTCTTCCTTAAGGTACTAAATAGTATCATTACACATTATTTGGTTTAAATGATTAATTATTTTCTAATGTGATTATTAAAAGAATTTTTTGGGGTATCTTGGGGGATCATGGGGTAGTTCAGATCCCAGAACCCAAATTTGGATGCGAAATAGGCTTGGTTAATGGCTAGTATATATGATGTAGGTAAAGTCAAATGGTTACATCTAAATATGAGAGGCAAAGTAGTGGGAACCTATAGGGTCATAGTTTGATAAACCATCATATTTTATGTGCATGATTTTGTGAACATGTGTGTAGTTATTAATATTAGAATGAGAATGAATTTCACATGGTTAGTCAGACCACGCATAAACACCGTGATATTTAACACTTCCTATAGCAAAAGGTTTCATCGATGGACACAGTTTGGATAACTCTGTGGAAAAAACTCGTGACCTATGATTATTGGTGAATTTTAAAATTTTATAGAAATTTATCAACTAAACCAAATAATATTTATCATTTCTTTCATTATGATAAATCATTAAATTTTAATTTCATTCCTTCATGACTATTACATGTAAAGGGGGATCTCCTCCAACCATGCTCAAGTTCAAGAATATTTTGTCTTATTAGTTCCATGATAGTGAGACCACAATTCCTTTTTTTCCATTCCTACTTATTTATGGTATTAGATGTGTGGTTGCACCCAAATTTACCCAACATGTATGAGGTCGTTGCAGTACAGTTAGTGGTCAAATCCACAAGGACCGAAGAAGAAACCAATAGACACTCTGTTTTTGGAGAGATTTGGCTATGGAGTTCCCAAATATTTGGATTGATTTGATTTGAAGCTAGTGATTTAATTTAAAGGAAAAGAATACAATTACTTAGTCTAAAACATTTAATGGAGATGAGTTGATCCTATATTGTTACTAGTGTTAGATTGAATGTATTTATTTTCTGATAATGTTTCAGTTCTCTAATTCAAGACGTATCCACAAAATGATATAATTACTCAAAATCATTCACCAATTTAATCCTTACACAATTACAAGGATACTAAACAATTCAATTAGAAGTTAAATTTAATGATCACTCCATGTAATCGGATTGTACTAGCACTCGAAATGCGTCTTTGTTAATGTTGGCGATGATGAAGAAAAAATAATCATCAAATGGAAATATTAAATTAGTGAAATTATTACAGAATTTTTGATCATAATATAACACCCGATCTGCCCCATGCAACTCCCTAGGACCAACCCATAAAGGTTTATCCCTCAATTGATTCTATGATCTCAAAGGAAGCGGGAAGTATAGTCATAGGGGAGAAATTGACGACGAAAAATAAAACAATGGAACAATCACTCCACCATTGTGTGAATAAATACACAAGTGCTTGGTGTGAACAAGTTCACACCTATAGTAAATGGTATCAATGTGATATTAATAATATTAATTGAGAAGAAGAAGTACTTTAATTGAAAACTATGGTGATTTAATCAACTTACATGCGAAAAAAGAATGGTACAAAGGTAATTTGAAAAAACAACCATACAATGAATGTAAAACAAAAAGGTCCATAAATCCTCCATTTCTAAAGCCTTATATAGCCATTTAAGAGGCCTTGGGTATATCCACCATCAATCCCTCTCTCTTTAATTAATTGTGGTGGACCTAGGTGGGTGGACATTTAATGCAGAGGAGACCTTTCAACTCTTGCCTCGAAGTGGGATCCAACTTTTATCAAC
The DNA here is from genome assembly GCA_963277665.1 of Viscum album. Lineage (NCBI taxonomy): Eukaryota > Viridiplantae > Streptophyta > Magnoliopsida > Santalales > Viscaceae > Viscum > Viscum album. The sequence continues at coordinate 791,042,130 of OY728126.1, read as the reverse complement.
CGAACAGAAGCACCGAATTTACCTTGTAGAAGGAAGAATTGGAGTGTGCCAAAGAATACATAAAATAATCACCGGATGTCCCCTAATAGCTTGTAAATTTTCATCCAGAAATACTTTGTGGTTTGCGGGATATGATTTAAATGGTCGACAGTTTTTCTGGGCCGTAGAATATAGCCCAGAATTGCATCTTCAAGTTGGGCTGCCTGGAACTCCATTAAAAAATACGAATTTTCTTGGTCCACTGTTTATTGAAATGTTCCCCATGATTTCTTTTATCTCCCATTAATGTTTTATACTCTTTGGGAATGATTCATGGCCTCTACAGTACGTTTATTTGGATTCCATCCATCTCACATCACCTAGAATGTGGTTGGTTCAAAGCCCACATTGGTGGTCTACCAAATTGAATCTCCCAGTACACAATGAGAATGAATTGTTCCTTATATAATGGTAGACATGAAAATAAAATAAAAAAATAAAATCAATACCATTTGGTGTTTTATGAGATGTTCATGAATGTACCATGTAATATTTGATTTTAGTACAGAATTGCAATCATGATGTGAAATTATGTTCAAAGTGAAAAATGAACTATAATAGAAATTATGAATAACAAATCACAAGAAAACTAGATAAATTAATAATTTTTATTAACCTCTTCTAGTAGATAATCACACCCCCAAATTGTGTTTTTCTAGTCCCGGGCATAATATATCTCACAAACATGAAATTCAAATGACCCTTTCCAAAAACATTTTAATACATATTGCTCACCTAAAGTACTCATACCAAAAAATTATGAAACCGATAAAAATTATTTAAAACAAGCTAAGTCTAGTGGAATAACCCATGCCCAAGCCAATACCTTTATTCAAATTTATCACCATATTTCATCCAATTTAAATTGAGCTTAGAGAATTATTGTGTGTCACAATAGATATGGGGGTTCATTTTCATTCGAGGGAGAAGAGATGGAAGTGCTAGGAGAAATCAAATTTTAAAATTAAGAAGAGTACTCATTTTTTATTTTATTTATTTTTTTTCAATTTCTCCATTGTAATATAAATTGAACTCAATCGAGTCAACCAATGTAGCAATACTTTACTGATGACTCCCATGCTCAAATACATTGGGGAACCAAGTGAAGCTTAAATACTCGAGAATCATCTCAAGTAAACTCAATCAAATGTAAATTATAATTTCCACAAATACAGATAAAATGCCCAACTCTGGGCAAGAAAAAAATGGAGTCACAATCCCCAAGTTTCAAAAGTCACACATTAGGTCAATTCATTGCTCTACACGCAATTTATGTTTTTGAATACTCATATTAAAATTAAAATTATCACCAAACCTATGCTATTTATTAAAGACCACAAGAACTCATACTAATACCCCACAATCTAATGGACTTGCATTATGTTTTTTTAAATAAATGAATGGAAATATAAATGGTGAAAAATCACATCAGAAAACTGCACATTCCATAATTTATGCACATGAAGTTAAAATTGCATTTAAATCAGAATCCAGGTATTCAAAATTATTTGATATCCAATTTCAGAGTTTCCAATGTGTGTTATCATGTTCAAGGTTAATGGATTTTTTCCATCCACACATTTATTTGAACACAATATCAAAAATTTTATTTTATCTCCCCCGACATAGAATAACATTGATTCTACTGTTTAATGAAAAGAAAAGTTACAAGGGGGTAGGAGAGGAGTACAAAGAAGAAATTTGAAATGATAAAAATGGAACAAATTCACATGGTTATTGAAGTTGAAAATCATGATGCTCTAGATTACTCCTTTGATCTCTTAGGGGCTGTTAGAACCTCTTTGACTGAACATGTATCACCCAAAATAGTCCATAAACCATACAATAAAGAACAAACCAGATAAAACAAACAACACCCTGATTTATTTAATTCAATGTATCATCATTTTTATGGTTTTCTATGTTTTTTTTAAATTAATCTAATGATACATGGTCTTATATAAAATTTTTGTGTAAGGTATTAGATAGGGATAATACCACGTAACAGGGATGAATACAGTGCTCCACTTTAATAACCATCCATACTCATAATATTATAACAGCTCAATCATCTAATTTTTTTTAACTACAAAAACATAACTAAAATAAAATAAACTGATGAAACATTGACTTCATTTAAATTTCTCGGTAAGGTATTACTCATGGATCACACTGAGTTACACTAATGAATACAGTGCTCCGCTTTGATATCCATCCATACTCATAAAGGAATAGCAGGTCAACAGTCTTATTTTTTTTAACATACAAACACTTAGATATAGAACAAATTTCTGATACATTGTCTTCTCTTAAATTTCATGGTATGGTATTACTCAAGGAGCACAACACATGACATGGGTGAATATGGTGCTCCCATTTCATTAAAATCCTTACTCATTAAAGAAGAATAGGTCAACAGTCTGAAGTTCTAATTAAATAAAATAAAACATGAAAACCACGAGTTTCCTCCCATGTAGAACTTTTTATTAAAGTCGCTATATTGACAATAACCCCCTAACATAGCCAATAGAAAAATTCAAAATTTTCAAGACCCCATATTTCTCCACATTAACATCATTTAAATTGATTATTGGTTTAGAATTTGTTTCATGTAAAAACATATATTCTACAATGAGTGGGAAAATCCAAGGAATATCAGAAATGGTTGGTCTAGATTCCACTATAGTCTTTCTTAAGAAATCAATGATCATTCCAACTTGTTTGGTTTCAATAGAATATTGAATTCCAATAGAAAGCTCCTAATTATACCATATGAAGGGATACATTGGTGGGGAAGGAAGGATAATAATTTTGATATTGGGTTGCATAGGAATTTCAAACATATGTTGAGATTTTGAATCCAACTCAGTTTCATTTTCCAAATTGCTAAAAAAAAATTGGTTCCATTATAATTGAAGATTCAACCACCAAAATGGAGAGATTAGTGTCAGGAATGTGTATGGACCAATGTTTTTAATTTATTTCAATGGTTCAGTGATTTTTGTTTCTATAAAATCATCAATAGAGTTATACATAGGAGACTCAATCCACGATATCAAATTTCCTTCTTCTGAATACATGAAATCAATTTCCTCCTGATTTAAAGACCCTTCAACAATTTCATGATTCAATTCCACTACCCAAAATCCAATGGTCAGTTCTTCAATAAATTTATGGGAGGTTTGTGGGAAACAAGACACTCCGCATAATATTTTGGAAGGTACAATTGGAGTAGGTATGAGTTCCTCACAAGTATTAATGCGTTGTATTTCTAATCTCAAAGATGATACCTCAGAACTCAATATATCCATTTGATTACACAATTTTTCAATCAGAATTTTAGGAATATAATTTGTATGTCGTTGATCATCATGGACTTCCCCAAAGATTCATCTCTTCAACCATACATGAGAGGGAAGGAAATTTATCCATTAAATATTCATCATCGCAATGATTGTATATGTCACGTGGTGTGTGGTAATTAATCAAATATTGGTCAAAGAAATTTTCTAATTTAAGGTATTAACAATATTTCTGTTCCATTTGATTCCAAAATGAGTTTGTGACATGGTAATTTGGAATATACTACATTGGAGAAGACAAAAAGTTGGATTCTAGATTCTTAGGATGCACACAAACTGAATGGGGTAATGATAAGAGAGATGTGGGTGAGAATAGAAAAAGCTGGGGTGAGAAAAGGATGATAGTGTCTAAGATAACATATTTGGGTCCCCGAAAACAACACCAAAATTTGGTTGTGCCCAAATTTACCCTACAAGTATGTGGTCATTGTAGTACAGGTAGGGGTCGAATCTATAGGGACCGAAGAAGAAACCTAGAGACACTCTGATTTTGTAGAGATTTGGCTATGGGGTTGTCAACTATTTGGAATGATTTTATTTGAAACTAGTGATTTAATTTAAATAAAAGAAACATACATTTACTTAGCCTAAACCAATTAATGTATATGAGTTGATCCTATGTAGTTAATAGGGTTATATTGGATGTATTTATTTTCATATAACGATTCAGTTCACTAATTCAAGAAGTATCCACAAAATGATATAATTACTCAACATAATTCACTAATTTAATCATTACACAATTTCATGGCTAATCACTAATGCACTTATAGGATCAATATAATTATCACTCCAAGAAGTTTGATCATACTAGCACCTGAAATGTGTCATTATTAAAGTTGGCGAAGATGAAGAATAAAAAATATTCATCAAATGGGAATCATAAATTAATGAAATTCATACATAATCATATATCATAAAATTACATCAAATATTCCCCATACAACTCCCTAGGACCAACCCATAAGTTTTTAGCCTTCCATTGATTCTATGATCTCAAAAGAAGTGGAAAGTAGACTCAAAGGGGCTGAATTGAAGAAGAAAAAGAAAACAATGAAACGATCACTCCACCGTTGTGTGAATAAATTCACACGTGTTTGGTTTGAAAAAGTTCACACATTGAGTAAAAAGTATTGAGGTGATATGAAGAACAGAAAAAGAGGTGAATAATAACATTTATTCAATACTGAGGTGATTCAATCAACTTACATGCGAAGGAATAATGTTACAACGACAATTTGGCATAACAACATTACAATGAATGTAAAACTAAAAGGTCCCTAAATCATCCATTTATGCTTACTTAAATAGCCATTTAGGAGGCTCGGGGTTGATCCACCATCAATACCACCCTCTTTAATTAATTGTGGCGGATGTAGGTGGGTGGACATTAAATGTAGAGCAGACCATTCAACCCTTGTCTCAAAGTGGGAGCCATATTTTATCAAGCATAGGGAAGTGCCTAATAAACCTTATAGAAAGACGAATTGGAGTAGGCCATAGAATACATAAATGAAGACCCGGATGTCCCCTAATATCCCGTAAAATTTCATCCCAAAATACTTTGGTTTTTTTGTGATATGATTTAAATCGTGGGATGTTTTTCTGGGCCGCAGAATCTAGCCCAGAATTTAATCTTCAAATTATGCCGTCTAGAACTCCATCAAAACATTCTATTTTCATGGGCCACTATTGAATATTATGTTCCACATGATGTCTTATATCTCCAGATTAATTTTGAAACTCTTTGGGCTTTAATCTTGGCCGCTACAGTACGTTTATTGGGCTGGTGTCCAGCTCACTTCGCCCAAAATGTGGTTGGTTCAATGCCCACTTTGGTGGTCTTCCAAATTGAATATCCAAGTGCTCCAAAATAAAGAATTGTTCCTTATATCATGGGATAAATGAAAATAAAATATATAATTAAAATAAAGACCATTTTATGTTTTATGAGATGTTCAAGAATGTACCATGTAATGGTGCATTTTAGGAAAGAATTGCAATCATGATGTGAAATGATGTTCAAAGAGAAAAATCAACTAAAATGGTATTTATTAATTACAAATCACCTGAAAACTATATAAATAAAAAATGAATATTATCCTCTTCCAGTGGATAATCATTTTTCTATTTATGTGAAATAGAGTTTTCTATATATTAATGGTCTTTCTACATTATTATTTTTTCTAAAAAACGTTGATGAATCGAGGGGTAATTCTAGATGATCTATCCACTATAGACCTACAATAAGTGGTATGGATATTTTTCATTAATTTTATTTTTTTTTGATATATTCAATTGTGTTTCATGACAAATAATCATAGTGAAACAGTTAAAAATGAATTAAATAATATATTTAGAATGATAGGAATGAATTGTGTAATTAATTGGACTTATTTATTATTTTTTAATGGTTATGGATAATGGATTAGAATCACACCATATGTTTGTTATAAATAAATTTCCACCATGTGTGGATTTTAATTAAGGTCACCATTCAAGTTTATCATTTACTCTTTTTATGGGATGTAAATTGATTAATTCCATTGTTCATTGAATTTTAATATCAATTTTGAATTGAATTGTCATTTGATTTATAAATTAAATTGATTATGGATGTGAATGGATGAATATGCCACTAGGTATTGGCCATTTAATGGATTGTTTAAGTCGGAGTTCACATTAAAATGAAAATCACACATGATTAAATTATGTGGGAAGTCTTCTATTCATATCCAAGTCTTAAGCCTACATATAAGTTGATTTTGAATTAAAATGATCACTATGATGACCCTATATATAATTTAATGGAATTTAATTCTTTTATTCCTTGGGATATACATGGGTACTTATATGAATGACATGGATATAATATTTTGGATTCTACCATTCTTGTCCGTAAGTGACACTTGGACTCCATAGTGGACAACAAAGGACTGATTCATATTGGAAGAATGATATAATTTTTATTGATACATGGACTCCTTATGGATGGAATATGATATACTATAACAACATTATATTATATATGATGTGGGTGAAACATGGACTACCTTAGTAGACCATCATGGATGGACTCAAAGAGAGATGATATTATACCACACTTAGAATGATACATGGGTTCCCCTAATAATTTCCAGGAATGGGATCGTAAGGTTCATGGATTTTTATATTCCTATAAAGATACCCAAATTCAAAATAATGAAATACAGGGATGGCCTCATGTACATTGTAGAATAAATAATTAAAAGATCTATATTGAACATCTTCTATGACAAAGAACAATCAAGGATTCAGTATTTTTCTTAAACTTTAATTATGAGATGGTTATGAATCCTTTTAGCATATTATCTTCTTTGGAACACTATTATATGTTTATATTTCAAATATTTACATTCTAAATGAGAATAATTAATTAAATGAATTTGAATATAAATTGATATAGCACTAACAGTTTCTTCAAAGTCTCGCTAGAAAAGGCTGAATGTGTTAGTAGAAGGCGTGCGTCTAATGGTAGTCGAAGTCTTATGGGGTTTTAACATTCAATAATTCCTTTACACAGTCTATTAATTATTTCACACTATTACTATTATATATTTTTTAACTTGATGGAAGATGGCCATTGGGTGGGTTTTCTATTGGGATTGTATATCACACCCTATTCGGGGTGTCGATGGGAATCCGAATAGATTATTTGGATTCTAGAATGGATAAAGGAAGCTCCCTACTAAAGGTTCTTGATAACTACTTAGGAGTTGGATAGCACATGACCTAGTTGAGTCTAGTGATGCTAGCTATAATTTTTATCCTTTTTATACTTCTATTACTTATGTTGTACATGTGTCATGTATAACTACATTATATATTATCTATATACATAACATGTATTATCATCATATGTATATTACATTAATTTTGGAATTTTTATACATTTGTTCGTTGACTATTTATCATCGATACGATTACTATGAAACATACTCTATTTAAAATGGTTGATGTTACACTATGTTACACTTTGTTAAGAGGGAATAGTCTCCCCACAATCTCACTCTAGGTCCTCGATACAACTCAGAAGCCTATGGAGGTTATAGAGAAGTGCTTGATGTCTTATAGCCCATTGCGCTCACAACACACTTAAGTGGAATTTGGGCGTGGGATGTTACAATGATGGAACATGATTATAGATAGAGTCCATCATTTTTATTACAGTTTTACCAAATAGAAAAGGATTTGACCCTATCATATCTTTTGAAAAAACTAACTAGTTAGTAGGTTAATGGGTGGAATTGAATAAACTATGATCCCCTTAATGTAAATGGTTTGAGTGGGGACCTCTTGGGAATGAACACATAAAAGTGTATTATTAGAATACTGGATGGATGGATCTCAGAAACCACTCACATTTAGGACCTCATCTGGTAATAAATCATAAATGGGATTTGGATAGTCTTGAATACATTATTGATAAACACACATGGAAATTTGTTCTATTAAAAAATTATTACATGTCATGATCATGTGTAAGAAATCATATGTAATATAATCAATTGTTCATGAAAATTCATAAAATAGAAAAAATGCATCCATTAAATTCTCAATCAGTGTTAGAAACAGCTCTAGATAGGTAGGAATACAAATATTTATCAACATATCCTTATGTTCAAATAATTAGTCATACAATACCTCATATCTCATAGAATCTTTACCACTAGAGGTATCTACGATGCATGGTCTGTGACCCAAATTGACCCCAACAATGATTCTATCCACCAACCATTTAGTAGGTACATTCTCTTAGAACCTCATAGATTTAGGATAAGTGCTGAAACCCTAATGATACCTTTTAAGATCCCAGTTAACCTATTTTAGAATGAAGACTGGATAAGTTGTGGTTATTGTAGTATTATCTATTATATATGATAGATCTAAAATATCACGAGGAATATTGTTAATGAATAGAACATGAATAAAAGTATCGTGAATTTAACATTATCATCTATCTCCTCCCTCACTATAATAAATGGATTATACACGATTGTGTATTTTGTAACATGTTCTGAAAGATGGACAATTTCACCAACACATGTTTGTGACTCATCTGGAATGTCCCTCTCATTTCTCAATAGGTCTATGATAGACCTGTTAAGGGAAGAGAAAAAATAATATCCCATTAAATGCATTCAAAATAAAATTGTAATGTTGAGTGATTCATAGGATTTTATTATAGAAAAAATGAATTCTATTGCCCATAAATAGGAAAAACTCTATTCAACTTTTCACATCGTCTCATGTAATGAGAAGGGACATGTATTAGTCCTCTTACATACCAATATAATAGTAACCAATCATGAAGAACCTACCTCAATTTAGCTTGAAATCAACATATGAATTGGGGATTGATCTGTGGACTCAAGAGACTCAACCCCTACTCTAAATGGGTTTTATGTTGGCACATATTTTTGTAACTGAAGAACCACTCTTGGTGCCCCTTCTTCTCCTATTAACAGCTAGATAAATACACATAAAATAATTGATGATTTAAGTGGGATTAAATTCATAATCTAATAGAGGGAGATATTTATCTAATGTCAATGAATTTATAACATCTTTCACTTAATTAGCTAGACAATCCCCCATCATCTTCTTGGGCCATCATATATGTTAACTTCATTGTGGTCATGATTCAATTATCAGTGCAATATATCAACATATCTAGTACAAAATATATGATTCCCATAATAATTAAAATTATTTTGGGAGTGATGGTCAAATAGAACATGGATATCCCCAATATCTAGGATATGAATTCCATCCTCGAGAAACAACCATTGATCTATAATGTCTCATGACCGTCCATGCTAATATTGTATTTAGAAAGTCTAAACATACTCTGATGCCAAACTAGATTGTTGAGAATATTAAAAAAAATTACTTTGATTCCCTTCCATGTATCCCTTCCCCAACAGAAAACTATATAGTATATGATCATGTCTCCTTCTAATGATAAATTCTAGACCACCCCATCCTTGTATATATGCTATTTTCAACTAATGATTTTTCTCTGGACTGTTCTCCAAATCCCATTTAAGGCTATAGAGCCTCTACATCACCACTCTTTGGCTAAACCTAACTACTATGGACAACACACCCAACAATCATTATATAATTGACTTGAGTTATTATTCTTCTCAAGTCCTCTTGGGGATAAAAAAATCTAAAAATAATATACCAATATTTTATAACATTGTTTTCACAAAATGGAAGTAGTCTTATGGATTCATTTGATACTAATAATTCCATAATTATACTATTTCTTTGACCCACCATTAGATTCTTCTCAAACCATATGTGATTAGGGCGAGATAAATTTGTCTATTGAAGAAGCTGGACCTAGAGGGTGAATTGATACAGAGTATAGGAAACATATAAGATCTCATTATCAATTAAGGATACTAGTACAATACAAATGAATTCTATCAGGACATACCTAAGTACAATATAAGAAAATATATTTTCAGTCAATGTCCTCATTGGAAAATCACAATATGATAGGAATATGAACAATCCCATAATGTTTAGATTTATTTGGGAATCACCATACAAAAGAGATAAAGGATAGATTAATGAAACAACATGGATTAATGGGAGAATCTTCACATAAGGTACAAGAACATCACAAAACACAATATAAGATCTAATGGGTGCTACAATAAACCCCCATAGCACTTTCATTGCTTGGATATCATATATAGGGAATTCAAATGGTACAATTGTATTAAACACTCGTAGTTCATTAACAAAATATGGGTATCTAACAATAAGTGGTTCCCATTTTATGATTTGTTCACTATGAAAACTGTGTAGGTATATATGTATCCATTATAATCCATGAACAATAAATGGTAGTTCTTGAAGCACATCGTGAGAAAGTTAGAAAGATGGATCCTCGATGGAAACATAGGCTTTTCTTTATTACTCCCATAAATATAATATCTATAATACTAGGTGGAATAGAATCAACCAAGGATTCTATATCTCACCAATGAAGGTATACTTATTGGGAAATGAATTTCTAGAAATTCACCATGTAGATCTTGTATTACCATCATATTGGAATCTAAATGGATATCACTTCTTAGGTGGGGGTCTTAATTTTCTAGCATCTGATCCACCTTAAACTACATTTGGAATAAGGCCAAAATCCTTCTAGCATCATCTGACTCCTGGACCAATGGAATGAACTTGTCAAACATCCCCGTGGGCATAGGATCTCTATAGATCTTATAGAAATCGCACTTCCTTATTTTACCATCACCATGAACTCGATGAAATGTATTTGTATGAGAAGACAATCATCTCAACATGCGAGGTATAATTTCAAGGTTCTTGTATATAAAAATCTACAACCACCGACCCACCTCATAAACTATGACATTTCTCATATTGGTATTAAATTTTTCAATGTTTTAGTGCACCCATTATGCCTATCTCCATTCGGTCATGAATCCCCCTCCAGATTACACGCCACAATACTCCTTAATTCATTGTGATATGTTTGTATTTGATGCTGGAATTTTTGGATCGTAGTTTTTGTGGTTTAAATTCATTAGATTGATGATTCTTTTTGGGGGAGCATAGGATGTAGTGTGTGAATAATTTAGTATAAATTGATCCTTCCATGAATATTCTGTCCTTTAAGGAGAAGTCGGCAGTGGAGAATTTTTTGTATTCCATGAACCATGACAATGAATGATTATTCTTAGGATCTGGGGTGAACTCATATCATTGATGTCTATGATTATACAAATGAATGTAGTTACTCTGAGGTATCTCATGCTTGTATTTTTCAAATAATTCATTATTTCTAAAAGATTTTATTCACTGATGTCATTTCAATCTAGTATAATGAGTTTAATCATATTCGAAACTTGTGAATTGTCATTATCATGGGATGCAATTAGTGAAACCGCTACTAACCTACAAGGAGGCATTGCCAAATTAATAAATTTGGAAAATTCAAAAAATATTTCAACAGATGTGACATTTTACAAGACAAAATCCAAAGTTCCCTTATGTAGGATACTCTCCCATGTTTCCACGCCCATGCCACTTGACCGTGTGATCTGACGTAGGTTAGTCACTCAAGTGGTTATACCATGTTCTTGCGCTAGAGTTTTCATTATTGTGAAGATCAAATGAATTGAAAAATGGGAACATCAGAATGGGTAAATAGGAAGTCTGGGCTACTGGATAGTTGTTCCTTCTTATAAAAATGATGACTTATATGACCGACCTTGGTGGAAGGACAATGTGGAGTGTATGTGCATTCAAGTTCGGTGGATTAACTACATGGTCCTTACAATCATTTCATCAATTTTTCTATGAATCAGACACTATTCATTATATATGATCCATTCCTGAGTATGTTCTTTATTGGTAAATATTCTGTATACAATGGGTATTCAAATATTTAATGGATAACACATAAAAATATATATATTTGAAGGGAACCTAGTAGAACTAAAAAACTCACCTAGGTATACCTATGAACTACTATACTCTGTTACAAGAGGCTTGTCTAGTCTATGATTACATGGACTAGAAGGATAAATGCCACCTACACATTACACCTTTAGGTGGGACTCGTGTGATAAAACTATATAATAATACTCCTTTACCTAGTGTCTTGAGAATGCAAATGAATAGGAACCTAGGAATCCTCATTTTATCATGAAAGGAAATCTCATAGAATACTCGAAGCTATGGATGAACTAATCCTTCTCCTAGGACCTAAAAAACTCTTAGGTAGAATTTTATGCCTTCAAATAATATTTAATAATAATGTGTATTATTATTAATGTTGAGCTATTGTTTCAAAAAAATTACACCTACATAAAACACCATCACCACTCTCATACTTCACCAATAAGAGTTGCCACCCTATATCAAGCACACTAGGGACAATAACCCTTCTTAATAATATGTATTAGATGATTTTAATCCAAATACACTTATGGAACACAATGTGAATGATTTAAAAATATTAAACCCCCTTTAATCAATTAGCAGGGTCATCATAATTCTTCGAAAAATACCACATCATTGGAAATTTTACAATTCAATAGGACCAATGATCTAAAATAAAATTTTAAATCTAATTAAATTTGTGATTACACAACCAAAATTATGACTAAATAACATATAAAGTGGAAATAATGAACCTGAATGAACCCATGAACTCAAATAACCATTTAATAGAATACAACTATAATTATTCAATAAATGTTTACACTAACCTCAATAAATTTCAAACAATATGGTTAGAATGATAATGATATAATGAAATATATGGAAAATAACATTAAAATATTTTTACATGTTGTTAACATGAGTCCTATAAAAAAGTGGGAATGGTTTAATACATTTTAATAATTGTAGAGAACATATATTTTTTTACATAAGAAATAATCAATCACTCCATAGAAATATTATATCACTCTAAAAAATTGTATATTTTAATAAGTGCTGATAGTTTCTACAACCTTATGAACTTAATAAGGAAAAGTCAATAGAAACATATTTTCTATGACCAATAAATTCGAAATTAAATACATCAACTAACTCAATATTAACATTTATATATAGTTCCCATTTTATAAAACTCTAATTGTACAATAGTAAAAATATAAATTATTACACATTCATAATCCCTTTCATAGATCTATTAAAGTTAAAACCATTGAGAATGTATTTTGAATATCCAAGTGTGACATTAATAGGAGTCCGTTGAATTTTCACACATCCTACAATAAATTTATACATATATGGATTATAATATAATTCATTCAAGTGACAACATAAATTCTATTAAATTCAGGTCATCATACATCATGATGTATAAATAATTATCAGGATTCCCCATAATGCGCATTCATTATCAAATATTATATTACCATATTCACTCCTTCTCATGGATCTAATTTCATGGATAATTTTTCTAATGAATAAAAATAGTAAGGGAACACCTCTATATAATAATGTATCCTTATAATGTTATATAACCATTATTTTAATATATCAATAACACTCCTCATGTTTTAAATATCCATGTCATCAAGAAGAATAGATAAATTTTTGTTTGACTATTCAATGTGTGACACCTATACTAAAATAATTTTTTGGATGTTTTATATTTATTACAATATAACATTTGGATATTTCACATTATGATATTCATATAAAAATGGTTAGCGAGTTTTAATAAATATAAATAATAATCAAATTCAATAAAAGTAAGATATTTATAGTTTTTCAGATTAAATATTTTAGAAAATGTTATAAAATAATCAATTACCCTGGGAATGTTTTTCCATCGAATAGAAAAAAAGACTCAAAATTTTGTGTGTGTGGATATACAATGTGTAGAATATATTATGTTGCTTATACTTTATTATCCTATCAAAGAAGATATTTAATATAGAATCATATCAAATAACTTCTTCTATGATAATATATATATTTCCCCATATATATATTTAATTTTCATTTTTCTATTTCCCTATGTAAGTAAATTCTATATGTAATCTCGTAGGAAAAATAAAAAACCAAAACCATTAAAAAGTCAACACTATTCTAGATTCGTCAAATACAATAAATTTAATAATTAATTAGTTATAATAGTTTATTATTAATATATTTAAATAGGTTAAAATTTTGGCAAATAATTAGGGATTTTCATGTAATACATATTTAATTGAAATATTATTTTTATTTATTTCATGTATACACATGATTGTGATATATTATATGTGTTTTCATTAATAACTTCTCTTATTTATTTAAATGACCCAATATTTATTGAAAATAACATTGGATGGAAGTCTCATGAGATTTAAAATAATTATTATACATATTTAAAAAGTTATATAATTGCTTTGTGGTTTCATATAATATTTTTTCTGTATATTTAAGAAACATTCTATTTTTTTCTTCATGTGATGTATACCTCATACTTTTGTTAATGTAGGTATATTGTGGTTTTCATGAAAGTTGTTTATTTCCCATAGTCATTTAATTTTTAATAAATTAAAAATTTTAATCAATAAAAATAATATATTTTTTCATATAAACCAATATAAATTATAATGTACAGTAAATAATTCAAACTCAAAAAGGACAATGAAATCATCCAAAGGTTCTAGGTTTAATATTTTTTCATATATAGCTTATGGGAAGGGCATTAATTTACCTCAACATTCTTATGATGATATTTCATATTATTTTTTTAAAAATATATGTGTTATTTTCTAGTTAATCAAAATACTAATTCCATATAATGGATTTTTTTATAATTATACTTTTCAAGATATATTGATTATTACATAAATTTTTCATCATTTTAATTATGTTAATTGGATATTGTATATCAGATTGTTTCCCAAATATCATTTTCAATTATTTCCCTCAATGTAGGAACACCATTGTCCAATTAATATATATATATATTAGAACATGAAATTGAGAAATTACCCCAATGTAACTAATGATAATAGAATAGTTATTTTTAATAGGATAACGACATAAATTTTATAAAACCTTTATTATTTAACCTCCACTTCTCTCCATAATAACTGGGACTGATATCATCTTGTAATGCTACTCCTAATTTTTCATTCTCAATAGTTTTCCTCACATTATCACCTTAATTTTGTTTAAATTCATTAATTTAATCTATTTCGAAATCATTTCTATGTTGGTACCCTATTTTTTAATAAATAAATATGTTCAAAAACTTTTTTATATATTCATACTGAAAATATAATTTTATATTTTGTAAATATAATGGTGAATAATCAATATAAATTTTAATTACAATATATATTTAATATGAATTAGATAAATTTGACTAATAATTAGACTCTTTTTTAGTAAATAGTTGAATTTAATTGGATCCCCTATTATGAATCTGAATGCCTAGCTTCTGTATGCTTTAGAAAAAACGTTATAAAATAGGGATGTTATTCAAAAACTCTCTTAATGTATAACAAACACCACTCTATTATTTCATTTCTATACTATAGAATTGCATCTTGGCAGCTATGGTGGTGTGTTTGAGTGTCACCACTCATATTCTCCATCCATATCACCTTCTATACACATCCCTATGAATTGGATCTTGTAGGTTTCCCCCACCAATGGCCCTAAATTAGGATATCGACATCACATCACCCATTATTGGTTTTCTATGCATGGTATGATGGTGATAATTCCCCATTTATTTTTCCACCATCCCACTGTAGTCCAAATTTTTGAATCCTATCCATTTTATTAAAATTATTTTTAGATTCCTTAAAACCCATAAGTAAACACCCACCATGATATGCCCCCTTTTATATCCTTGACATAGTTTACAATGGTTTGGGGTATTTTTTCAATGTCTTTCATTCGCCATTCTATTCGGGTTTCTGTGAACTATTCAAATGAAAACATTTTTTCAATCATGGATTTTTTATGAATCCTATTATTTGTTCTTCCCTTACTCATAATACAGTATCTTATGTTCGATATTAAATATTATTCTACAAAATTAGTTCATTTTTTTATTATGGTTTTCTATATAATCAAATTTCTCTGTCGTATGAGGTGTATCATTGACTAGTTTCTTATATTTATTGTTTGTATTGATTAAGGTTTTTTCATTTTGGGCTTGGTGGTGGTTTTGTTTGTAATAAAAGATTCATTCCATGATGGTATCATCAATTTATTGATTAATATGCTAGAATCATATTTCTTCATTCTTCATCTCTTTTACCTATTTCCACCAAGTCAATCATTCTTAAACCAAACATGATAATGCCTCATGAAATATAATAAGCTTTCTGAGAGAAACGATTGATTTAGACAACATATGATAATGTTTTTTTTTCAACCCCTCTATTTTGGTGATGGATGATTGTATATTTTCCACATGAAAGGAAACAATAAAATTTTTCTGAATCTATTTTTTACTAATGCTTTATATGTTGCATGAGACTCACTCTCAATATAAATAAGAAATAGGAGTACTGGCTCTATTTTATCATATCATGGTTCATTTAGTGAATGATCATCACATTTATAATTTGGTTGATTTTTATGGGGTGTCTATTGCATTGATGACAATTAATATGAACTGGTTCTTTTTTGAAGGATTCAGTGGGTTTTAGATATTGATTGATGTGATAATGGTCTATTGAATAAATTTTTAGTCATTGGTTATTTGTAGAATTATGGTGTGATTGGGTGTTATGTTCTGGGATCGATGTGGTTCCCATTCAAAGGAATTTATATATGGTTTTTTTTGAAATTTTCATTTTTTTTGTGTTCTTACAAAGACCCACATCGTGATTCTACGATGATTTTGTGGATATTTATTTTCTTCTTAATTGATTTAGGTTGTATTGACATTATAAACCTGTATCATGTTATGTTATCACTCAATAGATCAAGCGTTTTCATAAAAAATACAGAAAGTGGACTTGTAGTGGAACTGTATGACATACAATTCATCATACAAATTATGACTTCCATGGAATGATTAAATTTTTAAAATAAATGTTAATCATCTATTGATGTTTTAGTTTATCTAATTTTTTATTAGTTTCATGAAATAAATATACTAATTTATGTTTGTAGGGTTTGCGGAAATTTTGTGTATTGAGTATGATAATATTATGATTGATTACTCTATCTAACCCTCATACTAAAATTTACTTTCAATCATATATATTCATCAATTTAAACTAGTCACATATTATTGTCCAATTTTAATTAATAAACAAGATTTCAAAAAAAAATTACACTGACTTACTTTTTTAATTCCATTGTAGCATATATTTAAAAATAATAAATTTATATCCTTTCATCCATATACATGAATCACATCAGATGAAAGAGTTACTCTTATATTTTTCATTGTACTTCATTATCCAAATACTTTCATAGAATTTCTATATATTAATTTACAAATAATTTAAAATTAATGTAAGTAAATATTTTCATTTTGAATTGATTTAATTTTTATTAGAAAATTGAATTTAGAGTTGTAAATAAATCCTTAAAAATAAGTTTGGAATAAAGTTTTATTAATTTTTCATTATGTGTATTTTATATTCATTAATTAAATAATAATTGATTCATTCCATTCAGAATTAATTTTTTGAGTTTCAATATATGAAAAAAGTTGTATACTATAAACAATGTGTTGATAATACCCTCCATTTTTTATAGAAATTATGAATATATATATTGTAGAAATTTCATCATAAAAAAGCCCTCAGTTTTAATGGTATATTGGGGACAAATTCTTTTTAAATTGAATATGTAAGTAGTAAATATTTCTTTAAATTCTTCAATAATACACATCTATAAAAAAAAATGGTTAGACATTTATTTTTAACATACCTTTCAAAATAATGAAATATCATTTAATGGGGTACTTTCATCTATATTTTATAGGACCAGATAATGAAATATCATAGACTATATGATCAGTAATTTCATAGAATGATGTTGTGAATAACATCTCTAATTTATATCATATGACAGAACATACATTTAAAAAATATTAAGCATTACAAGTTTTACTGATTCACGTGATCTTTCTTTTATTAAGAAGGAAACCATTATTAGAGTGTGTGTTATATGTTTTTATATAGAATTAAAAATATTTATAAAAACTTCATGAAACATAAAAATATTTTTCAATTAATTCATTTAATATAAAATAAATAATTAAATTAAATTATTTATATTTTATTAAAAACATTCTAGAAACATTAAAATATTCATAATGTTGAAAACCCAAAATCTCCCTTTTATGGAAATAGTGTATGTCATTGGAGAATGAAATACCAACTTTCTATATCTACTAGGGCCAAATCACACTATATAACAAAATGAATAATATACAAAATACCCTTAATAGTGAATATTATTTTCCACTGGCATTTTTTAATGTGGTAATTACATTATCACGTAAATTACATTCTACATGCATGAAATCTAGAAAATTCAAAATATAAAATTTACTGAAATAGGATAATTTATTAAAAATAAATTTATTTTTAGACTCTTTTTTATGGTTTTACATGAGGATGTACCATATTTATAGGCCATAACCTTTATATTGTCAGAGTGGTTTCCACCTATTAATTGATATAGTGTTATACCAACATAAAAATTCTTATTGAATGATGTCATCGATGATTACTACATTTTTCATTAGGGTGAAAATATACTATGTCATAAAAAACTTTTCCTTAAATAATACTCCATCCTAAATGATTTAGTACCTATATTTTTAATGGGACACCAAAAAATTGAATTAATGGTATATCCTAAAATAATAAGTGAAAAACTTATTTGTCGTCACAAGACACATAGATCCCAACATTATCTTTTTTATTTCTATAGGACGCATACAAAATAACAACTGAATCCCACATAAAATATAGGTCATTGATCATTGTATCCAAATAAACATCCATATCATTTCCAAATTGTTTGATTTCTGAATGATGATTGGAAAATAGAATAAGAGTTTTGATTTATGCATAACCATGTTAAATATTTATATGTCAGCAACATTGGTTTTTTTATAAGAATTGAATAGAAATTAATCAATGTAGTGGAAAAATTTATAGACCATAAAATCCAATGAGGACAAACATTTGAAACTAAAACCATGTAAAAAATAAAAAAATCATGCATGTATTCTAATGAATAAAACTTATTTCATTAACTTCGTCAATTGATTGATAAGAATCACTAAATAATAAGATAAAAGAACTTCCAACTATATTATATTCACATGTATCACTGAATCATTCAAATGGTTTGGTTAGGACCTTTCAAACCTTCATTAATTTATACTATCTCGTGGAGAAAATAATGATTGAAGATTGGATCTTCATAATGGAAATAGTATCAACTAGGAGGTTTATAAATAATATCACACATACAATACTCATAAACTAGCATTCTTTATATAGAATTCAATAGTAATCCTTTTTAGAATTTATCTAATCATGTATTTCTTATAAAATATAGTTAATTATTTTTGTTACATCTCATGTTACTCTAATCCATACACTCTTTAATTTATTATAATGTTTCCTATAATATTACTAATGATTGAAATGTTATAAACTTAGCATTAGACTAAATTTAGTTACCTGTAGTCGTGGAAAATGAATCAGTCCAAAAGATTCATTACATTAAATATTTCTATGAAGTATATTATATCACAACAACAAATCATTCATAATATATATCAATATCAAAAATTAAACTATATCCAAATGATTAAATATATTCTAATTTTCATATGTTATAATTTATGGAATAACATATTTTACTATATTCTATATAAACTCTTTAGGAAAAAATAACTAAAATCTCTTACATACAATAAGTCAATAAATACATTCAAGCCATTTGACCTTATATTATACACTATATGATATCTTTTGAAAAATTTATCCAAATAATTTTTTTATATCCTTCGGAACATTGTTGATGAGGTGTCATTAATTTTAAGATGTATCACTTAATATGATATACCATATGAATAAAAATTCAAAATACCTTTTGGGTAAACTATAAAATACATCTAGAACACATCTCAGAGCTTTATAAACTAAGTTCCTATTCAGGTAACAAAAATTTGGTAACTATTAACATTTATAGTTTTCAACATGAATAAGAATCACTAACTCAATTAATATATGAATATAGTTTTATCTAGAAAAGAAATAATACCTCTGAATCTATAATCAGATCAATAATGATCATAATCAAACACGTGTATCTCAATTCTTCTGTCGACTAGCTGCATCATATTGTAGCTTTAATGAAAACACCAATATATTATATACATATATATTACGTTTATATTGAATTATTTTCACTCCCAATAAAAGAACCCATGCCTGAACTATAATGGTTTAGTTTCATTCAAAACTGGGAAACAAAAACAATTGGTTCATATAACATCTACATTATGTATTGCTTATTCCTTCATAATAAGACCCCTTTTGACATATCATACTCAATATCCTTCATCACTACCTAGGGAACAGACACCATGTATGGATGGGATCATATTCTTAGAAATGGTAAATGATGATGATATCACTCATATCATTATCATATAAAATAATAACATAACATTTGAAAATCATATCCAGTTTATGAAGGAACATGATATCATTTCATGGGATAAAAAAACAAGCTCATAATGAATTAGTGAACACATTTCCAAAAGTTGTAACATCAGACATAAAATTTGTGGCATATACATAAGTATAGGGAATCATTTCATATTAGTAAAGGATCATTTCCAAGACCATAATATGAGACAATGAACATTACTAAACTATGTTCACTCCTCATTTCATCCATGTATTACCGACCACAGATCATTTCTCATTCGTTCCTCGTTTATCTCACGAGGTATAAATATTTTTCCAATTCATTAGAGGGTGATATAGTGTTGTAATAGTTTGTTCCCTAGACACGCCAATTCCGTAATTTATATTACCATATCATGCATATAGTTAGTTATACATGATTTATATTTACAATTATTGTTTATACATATCTGTATCTACTGATTAATAGTAATTTCAAAAAAATAAATATCATGTCAAAAGGTTATATAAAATCTTTGGATTTAATAAGAACCTTTAGATATAATGAAATTAATCATTAAATATTGATATAGGGTTTAGATACATCATGATTACTGGGCACAGTAGATGTTTGATTATCAGGTGCTGAGGGATCATAAACATTATGACCACTTATTAGGAATTTTACACTCAGTTATCTCCAAGAGTGAGATCACGAGGATGTTGATGCCAATATGAACACCACATGTATTTTTTCTATTGTATGTTCCTTTTTATTAAATGTGTAATTGTCTTTTGACTTTATATCACATCCAATTTCTGCAATTTGATTGTGTAGGTTGTTGTAAGGAGAAAACCATGATGTTGGAATCTAAGAAATCTTGTTGGTATTGGGTGAGTAATTGATGTCATGACATTGGTTGAATGATCAAAAATGGAATTGTTGGTTCTAGGTCATTAAAGATATATATCTTAGTCTATATTGATCTGGATGGTAGTACCCCGATACGTCCAAGGCCATCTTTTTCTATAGTAAATATGTCCAGTAAGTCAAAAATTAATAAATCACGAAAAGGGATACGACAATGTTGGGAATCATGGTTTATGAGATATAAAAAAAAAATAGATTATATCACAATGTATGTGATCATAGGTTGGTTTTCACTGTTGTGACAATCCTCATCTCTATAGGGGGCGTGATGGGTTTTCATATACCCCAGTTTTCATGTGAAGAGTATTAACAAATATAAATATAGGGGTCTAGATAGTCACACACAATAACATATTCAAGAATGATCCCTATTTAGTTTAATATGTTTATTGGACATGGTGGTCCCCACCCATGGTTCTGGGGTCTTCTCCAATTAAAAATGATCACCAATGCAATAAATAAATTTTTATTATTTAATTTATGAATAATTGGAAATGAAATTTAATATAAAAAAAATTTAATGTTTTATGTAGATACATTAAATATATTAATTGAACGAATATTAATATTCATAAATTAATTTAATCTTTTTGGGATGTAAGATCTAAGTTAATTGGTTAGGTATTTTCACATAATAAATTTATTATATTATATGTAGAAATTGATAATAATAAAAATAACAAATATTTATGAATTGGATTAGTTTCAAAAATATTATTTTTTGGTGTGTTAATTATTCAGGTTATGGGATGTCATGTAACACCCCGCCCCAACCTCATTGCTTGGAGGAGGCGGTGAATGTTACATGGAATTAAGATACGTTCCCAAGGTTCCAAAGGCTGGCAATAAATGCCGAGGGCCTCAAGAACCAATTGGGGAATGATTTTCCCTTAATAAAAAACCAATCACACCATCACTAACTAAAACTATATGATGAATTCCCAAAACTAGTTAAACATGTATTTCCAAAAGAATACCAAGTTCTTCCACAATAAAATCCAAAACCAATACAACCAACCATATCAGAGTGCAAAGAGGAAACTAAACAACAATACCCCACAAGCCATGACACCACCACAGCGCCACACCAGGATCCAAGCTCCAAGCTCCACCTGAATCACAATTCCCCGCCAAAGGAGGGTGATGCCTTACCTTTGCCCATGTCACGGTACAAGACATCTGCAAAGACACCAAAGTGCCATAGCAGGGGGTGGGTACTAAAACTCAATATGAATTCCCCAAATGAATACCCTAAACATTCCACTAGGATAAAACCATTAGAAAATGTATATAAAATAGTTTATATGAATAATCTCAAGTGCATCCATTACCATAATCCAAACACACTCTTACTAAGCCATTTAACCCAAACCAAGTAACATAGGGAAAGCCAAGAAATCTTGCCATAAGCCACATATGCCACACAAGGAATCCAAATAAACAAAGCCACCAACTGATTAACATTTTCATATTTCACTCACAAGCCCCGTCTACAAACATCTCTAGCTAAGTACACAACAAATCATGGTGGAACTTCCCAGCCAACCGATGCAAACAACAAACCATGGTGGCACTTCCCGCCCACTAGCTATTGATGGTGTCACTTTTTGTCCACTATCCATCCCCTTTTTATAGTGGAACTTCTCACCCACTTACCATTGATGGTGGGACTTCTCATCCATTATAAATCCCATTTTTATAGTGGCCCTTCTCATCCACATTCACAACATTTATGCAAGCCAACATAACCAAGCATACAACCCATCAAGTCCACAATAACATGTTATCAACCATTTCCCTTAAATTCCAATCCACTTCAATAAATCAAACATTTATTCAATCCCTTTAACCATTTCCATACCAAACCCCATTTCAATAAAAGAACCCTTTTTATTGAAAAACATTTTCCCACTTCATCATAATCAACCAACAAAACAACTATTTTAAAATCACATTTTATAATCACATCAAGAGCATTTCCCCAAAAGCCCTTCGTCCCCAAAATTCCCAAACCATTACCAGAGGGATTTCCATACTATTTCTCACATCAATAACACAATTTATTTTATGCAACACACATTTATTATAACCAAACCATGTTCTAACCATGTGGAGTTGATATAGAAGAAACCTACTTTTAGGGATCCCGAGAAATCGACCCACAAGAAATCGCACATCAAATCCAGTGAACTCACCACTGAAACCACCTTAGATCCCCTTCCCTTACCATCACAAGCCTTAAAATCAATATCCAAGGAAAAAAACCCTACATATAAAAACAAAATGTAGAGATATAGAAAACCAAAGAAGGGAGAAGAGAGTATCTAGATAAGACCAAAAGGAAACCAAGATGAGATACTTACCTAGAAGAAACCACCTTCAAATCACCAAGAAAACCCATTGATTTGCTTCCAAAACGTGTGGGAAAGCCCATCCAACCTTTGAGAGGAGAAAATACCTAGTGAGGCTCATGTGGGAGGATGAATGGAGTTATTTAGGTCATGCATTAGAGAGCCCGGACTTAAAACTGCAACTTTATGTGGCTACACGGTTAGTACGCATGGTTTGGCAAATCGTGCCCTAACCGTGAACACGCTACTGCCTCAAGAGAAAGGGTCTGCACGGTTGCCCTGCATAGTTTTGAAAACCATACGCAGGTCATGTGAAGCCTACTGTCTCCCCCTTCACGGTTTCTTGGAGAATCAACACGATTTCCACTAAACGTGCTCAGACCATGCTCCCATTAAACGCCTCCAAAATCATCCAAACCAATTACAAACTATCCCAACCTCTTCCCTACGCATCCCATACACCTTGAACACATAAAAATTCATATAATAGGCCACATACATCAATTTGGGGGTACTAGATTCTCTCCACCATTGGACATTCTATCCCTGGAAAGTAGTGAACCCAACCATTCCCGAAAGAGCTCAGGCCATTGGTCGACTATCTCTTTTTCCCGCTCCCAAGTCTCCTCTTGAATCTGACCATGTTACCACAAAATATTAACTAAACCGATGCTTTTACCACACAATAAATTCTCTTTCCTATCCACAACCCACACTGGAAAATGCACCAATGATGCATCCTGACTAGCTCAACATGATCTCATCAAATAACATGGTCATGATCTGGGTGATACTTTTCAACAGTGACAACTGAAACACATTGGGCACTTCACTGAACTTAGGTGGAAAATCCAAACGATAATCCACCTCACCAACCCACTCAAGAATCTCAAAAGGTCCAATATACCTCAGAGATAACATTCCCTGATTCCCAAACCGACGATGTCCCATCCTATGAGAGATCATCAAGAAAACATGATCACTAACCTCGAACGACAACGACCGTTGACGAAGATCCACATAGGATTTATGATGACCCTGAGCCATCTCGATTCTCATTATGATTAACGTGATCTTTTTTTTAGTCTTCTAGACAAGGCTTTGTCCAACCATCGAGGACTCACCCTTTTTCACCCGACATAGTGGAGAATGACATTACCACCCATACAATGTTTCAAATGGAGCCATATGTATGGATTCTTGACAACTGCTATTGTACAAAAACTCAACCAACGACAAGTGGTCCTCCCACGAGCCACCAAAATCCATGAAACAAGCCAGAAACATGTCCTTCAGGGTTTGTACCGTCCTCTTGGATTGAACATCTATCTGGGGGTGATACGCCATTCTCATTGTCAATTGTGTCCCAAGGGCTTCATGCATGGATATCCAAAAACAAGATGTAAACCTCAGATCACTATTTGATACAATAAAAACTGGAAATCCATGCCTCTTTACCACCTCCCAAATATATAATTTTGATAGATAGTCCCCCGTATGAGATTAATGAATCGGAATGAAATGGGACAACTTTGTTAGCCGATCTAATATCACCCAAATGGCATCGTGATTTCTGACCATTCTTGGGAGACCTGTGACAAAATCCATCGTTATTTTCTCCCACATCCAAACAAGTTCTAGTAATGACTGCAACATTCTTACTGGCCTCTGATTCTCTTCTTTGACCTGCTAACAAGTCGAGCAAATCAAACCAAACTCAGCCACTCTTCTTTTCATAGCATCCAACTAGAACAGAACATTAAACGCTTTATACATTTTGTGAATTCCATGGTGAACAACCCACCTGAAATGATGATACGCCCAGATAAGATCCTCCTGACAAACAATTGGTACAACCATCCAATTCTGAATACACAAAACTAAATCTTCATTCAGTTTCCAATACTCAATGTTCTCCCCACCATTGAGTCTCGAACCCATGGTCTCACTCTCAAAATCAGATATATGTGCCTCTATAACTAGGCCAACCAAGTCAGGAATCAACAAAACTATAAAAAGATCACTCTATCACTCTGGTCCTCAATCGCATGTCAGCTATAACCGACAACAACTACCACTGGTATTATGCCCGTTTTACCACCTGATCATATGGTTTTCTACTTAATGTAGCCACCACCAAATTTCCCTTACCTGGTTTATTGATTAAGTCAATATAAAACATTTGGAGATATTCCATCCATCTCATTTTCCTCATGTTCAAATCCTTTTGTGAGAAGATATGCTTCAAACTCTTATGATATGTACATACCCTGAATTTCTCACCGAAGATATAATGATTCCACAATTTGAAAGCATGGACAACTACTGCCAATTCCAAATCATGAGTTGGTAGTTCTAATCATGCACCCTCAACTATCGTGGAAAACAAGAGACCACTAGATTCCCTTGCAAGAAAACGCACTCCTACCCAGAAAATTTGGAATACGACTGATGATTCTTCGAGATGCAGATCACTGCCGTCAAGTTCTACTCATGCTCCACCCTAGTATTTGAATACACTGGAATATCCTCTAAAAACACCACCAGAAATGAATCCAGATATCAATGAAATATCTAATTCATCAATCCCATGAATACCACTGGTGCATTCGTTAAACCAAAGGGAATAACCACATATTCATAATTTTCATATCTACTTCTGAAAGATGTTTTAGGAATATTGTCCTCCCTCACCCACTATTGATGATATCCATACCTAATTTAAATCTTGGAGAACCACTAGGATCCCCTCAACTGATCGAAAAAATCATCAATTCGTGGATGTGGATATCTGTTCTTTATCATAATTTGGTTATGTCTATGATAATCAATACAGAGCCTCAAGGTTCCATCCACCTTTTTCAAAAACAACACCTAAACTGCCCATGGAGATGTGCTAGGCTAGATAAAACCTTTGTTTTCTAAATCTTCCAAATGGAATTCCAATTCCCGAAATTTAGTAGGTGCCATCCGGTATGATGGAAGTGATATAGGACAATTCCACAGAAGGAGATCAAACGTAACATCCAATTCTCTTATAGGAGGTAACTCATTGAATTCTTCAGGAAAAACAACCATGATCTGATCCACCGCAACTGGAAGAACACTTTGCTCAACACCATCTACCGATTTAAATGACAACACCATCATCTAATACGATAATGTTCCCACTGATGATGCCAACAAACCTGTTTCACCTTGAATTTCATGCCTCTCTCCTCTAAAGAGATGTCTAACTCTATCATGTGTCATAAAAGCCATTGTTTGCTCATTTCTGTCGATGTGTGCCTTAAACCCCCCATCCAATCCATTCCCAGGATTTCATCATACACATCCATCTCATGCATTGAGAAATTCCAGGTTATCTCAACCTCACCCACAACAATACCACATGCTCTACACAAGATGGCTCGACACTCTCTTTGACCCAGAGGAGTTTGAAGTTTCAAAACCAAAGGCATCATTTATTCTCTTAAACCCAAAAACTCAACCACATGTGTAGAAATATAGTTCCCACCACTGGAGTATGTTTCCACCCTCCGATTGAACCCAACGTTAGTGTTACCACTATTCCCCATGGGTACTACCATGCTTCCTCCGCCCAGAGCTCCCAACAAATCCCACTCAGCCACCGATGCTCGACTCACCATCTCTGTGTAATCACCGATACACATCACTACTATTTTTGAGTGGATCTATTACCTTAACCCCGCTACGAAGATCCATTCCTTCAAAAACGTGCTACCCGCCACCTCGGCTGCAAACCGCAATAAGCTCATAAACATAGCAACATATTCCGTCACATACATATGATCTTACTTCAGACTGAATAAACCAGTCAAACGTTGAATTCTAAACATATGTGGGTATAATTGTTTATTTAGAAATTACTCAGAGCATTCCCAAATCATAACCATCTCTATCCCAGCATGGATTACCAACTCCCACCACTAAAGGGATTGATATTCCAACATATATGTGGCCAACGCCACTTTTAACTCTATTGGATTTCCAGCGAATTCATAAATTCTTTTCATTCTGGACAGCCACGTCTCTGCACTTTCTGGTTCTGAATCACCCCTAAAGAGGGGTGGATCCTACATTTCGGACGGAGACACATAATCAACATGCTTTGTTTGTTCTCCTCTATTCACACTTCCCACATCATGTAAAGATTATACAATGCTCTGGACTAACTGCTGGTTCACCTGGGGATCGATGCGACCTCGTTTTCATCGGCCACTTCAGGTTGGTCTCTACGACACCTACCCGATATTCTATAAACATAACAATCATCCTTGAGTCTCACCTCCATAAAAATCATGAATTATCATTTAAAATCGAATTAGAAAAAACCATCACAATGAGGTTTTCTACCGTTCCACATTTTCCATTTTCTAAACAGACAACAAACTCCATGAATCTCACTCTCTAGAAATTGTTGGCTTAGCATTTCAAATTATATTATATCAACTACCTCAACATTGTTTTACCAAAAACAACCTTTTTCCATGTTCAACCATTTTTAAAAACATTCAACATTCTTTTAGAAAAATAACCCATTTTCAAAATACACCAAATACCTTGTTTTCCCGGTCTTTAACTTGAAAAAAAATTATTCATTTTTTAAAAATTTTCACCATGCACAAAATAAAAAATCATTCCTCACAATGAGACATGAAATCCTAGCGGGAAGTCATTCCTCTACAATGCATGTCATTCTCATATCATTGGATAAAACCATGAAAATGATATTTCCCAAAATTCAAGAAGTTTATCCAAAACACTAATGTACCCAACACCCTGGTAACTTGAAGTTTAGCATAAATCGGTTAGCTATATCCTTTTAAAGTATACATTTCATGTTCCAACATTCCTACTCTTGTCTAAAATTTTGACCCAAGGAATAGACATGAATGAATTTCAACTCCAACACCAAGAACATCGATGTCCACTTATTAGGGAAGGACCGAACAAGATGATTCCATTTGTAACACCCTGCCCCTACCTCATTTGATTGAGGAGGCGGTGAGGGTAACATGGCCTTAAGTGATGTTCCCAAGGCGCCAAAGGCCGGAAATAAATACCGAGGTCTTCAAGAACCAATTTGGGCATCGATTTTCACATAAGAAAAAACAAAAAAAACCATAACTAACCAGAACTATATGATGCATGCCAAAAACCATTTAAATGTGTAATTACAAAAGGCAACCATGTTATTCCACAATACATCCCAAAACCAATACAACTAACCATATCAAAGTGAAAATTGGAAACTAAACAACAAAACCCCATGAACCATGACATCACCAAAGCTCCACAACATGCTCATTGCTCCAAGCTCCACCATGAATCCCAATACTCCACCAAAGGAGGGTGATTCCTTACCTTTGTGGAAGTCATGGTACCCGACATCTACAAAGACACCAAAGTTCCAATGCAGGGGGTGAGTACTAAAACGTAGTAGGAATTCCCCAAATGAATTCCCTACACATGCCACTTGGATAAAACTGTTAGCACATTTATATAAAATAGTTTATATAAAATAATCATAAGTGAATCCATTACCATAATCCAAACACACCCTTACTAATCCATTTCACCCAAACCAAGTAACCCAGGGAAAGCCAAGAAATCATGTCGTAAGCCACACATGCCACACAACGAAGCCAATTCAACCATGCCACAAACTGATTACCTTTTTTATATTTCACTCACAAGCCACATCTTCAAACATCACTAGCCAAGAACACAACACATCACGGTGGCACTTCTTGTCTAATCCATGCACACAAAACACCATGGTGGAACATCTCATCCACTTTCTATTGATGGTGGCACTTCTCATCTACTATCCATAACCTATTTATATTGTCACTTATCATCCACTTACCATTTATTTTGGGACTTCTCGTAACCTATCCATACCCTTTTTATAGTGGCCCATATCATCCACTTTCCCAACATTCAAGCAAGCCAACATCACCAAGCAGACAACCCATCAAGGCCAAAAAATCATGAAATCAACCATTTCCCTTACATGCCAATCCACTTAAATAAATCAAACATTTATTGAAAATGCCACTTATCCATTTCCATTCCAAACACCATTTTAGTAAAACAACCCTTTATATTGAATTTTATTTTCTCAGTTCATTATAATCATCCAACCAAACAACTCATTTTAAAATCCCATTTTAAAATCACATCAAGAGCATTTCACCACATTCCCTTCTTCCCCAAAATCCCCAAACCATTAGCAATGGATTTTCTATCCCATTTCTCACATCAAAAACACAATTAATTTTAAGAGACACATATTAATTGAAACCAAACCTAGTTATAAACAAGTGGAGTCGAGAGAGAATCCACCTACATTTAGGGTTACTAAAAAATTGACCCACAAGAAATCGCACCTCAAATCCGACGAACGAACCACCAAAAACACTCTTGATCCCTATACCTAATAGTCACAAGCCTTAAAAAAATATCTAAGGCAACCAAAAACCAAGATCTACACACCAAAGGTGTAGATCTAGAAAACCAATGAAGGGAGAAGAGAGGATCTAGTGAAATCCAAAAGGAAACCGAGAGGAGAGACTTACCCAGGAGAAACCACCTTCAAATCACCATGAAACCCCTTTTATTTTCTTCCAAAACGTGTGGGAGAGCCCCTCCATCCTATCAGAGGAGAAAATACCATGTGAGGATTGGGTGGGAGGAAGAATAGAGTGATTTAGGTTAAACCCTAGGGATCCTGGTAATAAAACTCCAACTTTAAGTGGCCACATGGTTAGTCCGCACAGTTTGGAAAACAATGTGCATGCTACTGCCTCGGGAGAAAGGGTCTTCACGGTTTCCTCACACGGTTTGGAAAACCTTGTGCAGGTCGTGCAAAGCCGAATACCCCCCCCCCCACCCCTACACAGTTTCCTAGAGAATCCGCATGGTTTCCACTAACCGTGTTCAAACCGTGCACCAATAGACAAGCCTCCAAACTCTTCCAAAACCATTCCAAACTCTCCCATCCTCTCCCAAACTCATTTCATGCACATTAAACACAAAAAAATCATATACAAAGTCCACATACCTCAAATCAGGGGTAATATATTTCATTTATATATAATTCCTATTCACACTATAAATAGGGGAGAAGATGGATATTCCGATGACTATTTTTCATGGCCTATATCCCTATTTGTCTATCCCGCATTATAAAGGGAGGATCTAGATCCTACAGCTTGGATAAATATCTCTCTATGGAATCACAAGCTGTGCTATGTGGTGATTTTCCAAGTGTCAGAGGATGTAATATATATTCCTACTAGCACCCTTAATTCAACGATCAATGCTCTCATATTTTCTTCATGCGTATGTGTAAGGTATAATGGAATTCATCTTCATATTATTCATGTATCAATTTCCATCAATGAGTAGAATTAATTCTCAATATCATATCTAAACTATTTATTTTACTTTTTGAATATTGTTCTTATTCTATTTGATGACTGATCATGAGGATGAAATACATAAGAGACTCACGCGCATCAATTAGTTCATTTCTATCATAGGTGAAAAATTATAAAATTTCACTTTTGGGGCTTCTGATGTGTTATTGATATCATCAACTGCTATTAGAGTGAGTTTTCAAAGGGTAATGTCTATGAAAAAAATAAATGGGGATTAAACTATAAATAAGTCGTCATTACGGTCCAAATGCTATATAATAATTTTCAATCCGACCAAATATAACCAATCTACAGCCATTTGAAAATTTAATACATATTGAAAATTGGTTAAACCCTTATTCTCAGTGAGACTAAGTTAGAAAGAATAATATTTTCTGTCTATTCATGTTTACAACTAGATAACAATTATTTAATTTATAATTTATATTATTAGAATATTAAAAATTATATAATTGTAATAATATTTGTATTTTTTCACATATAATACAAAGATAAAGATATAGTATGAGTTTACCCACTGAAATACTAAAAAACACAAGTTCCATGACCTGAGTCTTTTACAGGTCATCAATAAATTACAAAACCGTGGAATGGGATTTCTTAATGGTTGGGTCACCCAATCAGCACCCTCCGTCGACACCAAAACTTAGTGGGCCTATTCTATACACAATCGGCTTCCTCCCTATCTAGTAACCCTCCTTCCCTGGCAGAACCACTGTCACTCTCTTGAATGTGGCCCTTCATGGTCAGTCCACGTAACACATCAACAACAACCCTCATGGATGGCCTTGTCGACTCCATTTCCCCCTCTGCCCTCATCCTCCCATGGTTGAGCACCACACACATCCACTCACCAGTGTTCCACCTTAACGCTGAGACCACATCCTCTGGCGGTTCTATAACATAGAACTCCCTCTCTACCCTCAATATAGCCACTCAAACCGCCTCGATCTACACCAGTGCTTCAGGATACATTATCTAGTGACCCCACCCCTCCAGAGTGCATCCACATCTAATGACAAACCATAATATAAGAGTATGATTATGCCAGCTTCCATATCCCCCTGGTCATGCAGCCTCAGCAGAACCATGTGTGGCACCTTACACCAGATCTAGGAGACCCCTCTGGCATAGTCTTCCCCTTGCAACACAACTACGAGGTGTCAACCAGCCTTATAAGATTCCATATATGTCCTTTCCTGCCTAGTTATGGCCTCATACCCCTACTTTAGCCCTACCAAAACAACATAGGTAACCCCATGTCCACCAAGAGGATCCTCAGTCTATTATATCTAGTCATGACCATGAGGTGACCCCTATTATAGGATTGTTTGTACCTAATAAGACACGAAGCTAGTCTGGGTGGATCAACAAAATCAAGAATGAGCGTCAGCAGACCATCCTAGCATAGAATTCTCCATCACAGAGTTAGTATAGCTCAAAATGAGCCTTCATGGGTTTTCCACAACTTGCGCATACCATGCTCGGGGTTTTCGGGGAACAAGTAATTTAATTTAAAAAACTAATTAAATATTATTTTCTTGTTTTAAAAAATAATATATATTAATTATTTTATAATGATGTCAAATTAAATTAACAAAATATTTAAATATTTAAATTTAAAATTAAATTATTTTGTGATATTTACTGATAGAAAATTATTGTATAAAAAAACAAGGGAATTTTAATTTAAAATTTTTCCCTTAATAATTTTTAATAGTTAATTGAATTTTTAAATAGGCATAATCATGCGTAATAGACTAATAATGATCCTAATACTGAACAATGTATGTCTGATGATTTATTTATTTAATTATGTAATTACATCATGGTTTTATAATAATTTTTTTAATTAAAATGTTATATGTGAAACATATTTTTGTCATTTTATGTACAAGGAAATGTGTGTCCAATTTAGTGTTGTATTCTATACTCCTTAGATTCCCTCACTAGATAGTGGGTTTTGTTTTATAATGAATAGATTAGGAATTACAAACATTGCACCATGTATTGGTGACACACTCGATAAGGGATAGATGCATTAGATGGGTGGTGCAGCAACTACAGACACTAGAGACATGAT
Source organism: Viscum album (assembly GCA_963277665.1). Lineage (NCBI taxonomy): Eukaryota > Viridiplantae > Streptophyta > Magnoliopsida > Santalales > Viscaceae > Viscum > Viscum album. The sequence goes on along the minus strand of OY728126.1, from coordinate 791,008,724 downwards.
TCAAGGAATATACCCACTAGGGTCATGGTTGATCAATTAATCACTCAATATCTCAAATATTGGGATCACATGAAGATCATTTCATCATTTTAATTTTTTGTTCTTTATTATTTTGTTAATTCATTGTTTAAGAGAAGTCACATTGAATAATAAACACACATGTATAAATAAAATGAATGTGTGATGTGATAAATTTTATATTGATATCATTGTATGTTTTGAGTGCGATCACATATAAAATTATGATCAGATAAACAATGATTTACTTTTTCAAATTAATAATAAAGAATCCCTGAATGATATATTACAGGTAATCAGCCTTCCATCATTCTAATTTGGACAAAAATGGGTGCTTGAGGTGTCAGTCATGCCATAGCTGAGTGTACGTATTACTAAAGAATTTTTTTGAGAGTGGTGGTTTGAAATTACTAAATTGACAGTAAGGATAATCTCTAGATAACATGCTTTTATATTAGAGGTAAGAGTTGTGTAAATAATGTAATAATTTTAGAAATAATGAGCTCACTCATCATATCAATGAATCGCGGGTTAATGTGGTTCGTTACTAAAAAGACTACCTTGAACCCTATAGGTATTGGTGTAGCCATAGTCTATAGACTATCCAGGGAGGTTCAAGGATCATTGAGAAAAGTATACTCAAGTGAAATATTATTCTGATTTTAGAACAGAGGGTTCCAAAATTAGATAAAATATTGGGATACATTTAAGTACTTAATCAAAGGTATAAAATGGTAATCCAATAAAAATTACTGATCTACTAAAATTTTCTTCTGTACAAAATGGAACATTATACAATAATAAAAATAATGGAAAATAATGGAAAAATAACGTGTTTATACTGACATGGGTTTCCAATAATAGTGCAGGTGCTTTCCCATAATACTATTATATAGAAAACCCCTGTTTTCAGTGTCCCCAACACGTTTTATGCAAAATAAAAAAATAAGGTTAAGAAATTGATTATAAGAGAATCATGTATTGAGTTGATTATGGTTATGTCATTATGATATCATCAATATCTGATGCTAGTTGTGTTCACTGCATAAGGAAATGTATTATATGTCACATAGTATATTATCTATGAAGAATGTGAGAAGAATGTGAAGCATGATATAAATGACTGATTATTACACCGTCATTTGTAAATTGAATAATGTATCATGATCTTTTAATGGATCAATATCTCATATCATTTTCAATTAATTACCTATGTTTCTTTTTATGAAAAAAGAAATAGTATAGAGTAAACACATTATTATCTATTTAGTTAAGGATTTATATGTAAATAAGAATATAAAAGAAATATTAATCTTATTCTTATGGGGTACAAATTGAATATAAAATTGAAAAAGGGAAAAGTAATGTTATGCCAAAGGAACATTTCCAATGTCCATCAATGCAAGATCTATTGAATGTATGTTATTTTCAATGCCTTTCTAGAAAAAAACTATCGATGATTAAAGATAATAAACAGAATTTTATAAGAGTGTACCCTCTTATTATTCAAAAATATTCATCAATAAACATGTAAGGATTCAATCCTATAAATTGAATATTAAATATAATATTCCAATTACATTTGATTACAATAATAAATTAACTAGGTATGTATATAAATTTTACTAAATGTATGGTGGATACACCAAGTTGCTGGGAAAGGGTGATACATCGGCAAAAAATAAGTAGTCCGCAGACTCTTTATTTCCTAGTGAAAGATTTTGATATAACTATTTTTGATTATAACTAAATCATTAATCTCACATTTCCTTGGACATAGGGAGACATTATTCTTGGATCAGGAATAAATTGTGCTTTTTGTATTTAAAAAAATAGTTATTAATACAATAATTGTTGGAAAATACCTAATGAATAAAAAATGAATGTGTTTTGTAACATTTTTTGACAAGATAATTATGTATCAAGTAAAACTAATATTGAATTTATAGTGTGTAGATTTTATTATGTAGTCATTGGAAATCTAATAACATTTGGTATTATTGACCTCATTATTTAGGGAAACGCATAAAATTAAAATATATGTATTCCAAAAGGTTTTTGGAATTTATATCAATAGTGAGAGTGATATATTCAATGAATAAGATATGGGTATATATATTTCATAAGATGTGATTCATATGCATAGGTCAAGAAATATGAGTTGCTTCTATCTGTCATGTCGAAGAATATATTGACTATAAAATCATCTATCATTATAGTCTAGTGTTGAGTAATTAGAATACACATATTACATTGTCTACATTATGATGTTAATGTTAATGAAGATCATCGATTATGAGTTCATACATGATAACATAGATAAACAAAAAGTAGCATGATTTAATTCTATAATGCATATCTTATGCATCAGTGTTATGATATAAATAGTATCGATGATGAATCCTATAGAAACATCCATTATATTTTATGACATTATGTTAAAATATTAGTGATATCGCATAAATATATGAATACTATAATGAAAAATTTATTTTATATGAGAAATAATATGTTCAAAATCATTTAGGTAAAATGCCATCTGTTTGGATGAAAAAAGTTTTTTAGACATAAATAAAATGCACATGGAACAAACACATATTGCATATATTGTAATTATCAAAATGGTTTCTTAGGATATTTCAAAAATCTATAAGATATGAATTTTTATGTCATTAGATAGAATATAATTCTATAAAACAGTGCAATTCTATATTAGAGATATTGGAATCAAAATATTCTTGTTTTCAGTTAATAATAGAGACCCACATGTAATTGGAAAAGAAAACAGGTCCACAAGTGCATTTGGAACAGGAGTGTTCTAGAGACACATACTGCGTAGGATAGATAATACAATGGGGGTGGTTTTTATATTCACCATAGTCATTGATCTATTGTTAATAAAAAATAACCTTCCATTCAAGTATAAAATGTATAGATAATAGTTGAGATTGAAAATACCAATTAATATTCAATAATTAATTCCATGAATCTAAATGACAATGTAGCTCATTATAATTAATATGGTGGTGGGAATTCAAGAGATTTGATATATGGATTGTATATATATATTACCAATATGACCTGATTTGTTATTCCAAGTCATTCTTCCTAAATCTATTATAATTTTTCTTTTCATAGCTACATTCTATGATCATATTATATTATCATTTGATGCCATGACCAAAAAACATGGAATGTGTCTATAAAACCCAACCATAATGGGATTGTCATGCCACATAAAGAAAATATTGGTTGCATGTTACCGATATATGATTTAGGATTTATGTATATTATGATATCATAGAATAAATAATTAAAATAAATGTTTTCCTTGTGCTTTCAAGAGGATAGTTGGAGTTCCATTTTCTTCCATGTAAAATATTTTCAACATCATATGGAATAAAATAAGTCTCAATGTTTGTTATCAAAACCATGAAATTTATTCTGTAGTGATTTACTTAATTTTGTATCCTATGTTCTTTAGAATAAGATCTACTGTGGTAGATAAAAAGTTTTCTTGGACCTTCCCAATTTTGCATATAATGAAATGGTGTTGAAAAATACATGTGTACCAACTGATCTTAGAATTATTGTTGTTGTCACATGTATTATATCTCATTAGGTAGAAATGTTTGTGACATAGGTGGATATTAACGTGGTGTGTTGAAATCCATATGCTTAGGAAATGGATCAATAATTTGTTCCCTGATATGTTAAAGAATTGATATTTCTATATATAAATTAGTATAAGAAAATATCAATTATATATTGTAGTACAAAAATTGAATCATTAAAACTAACTAATTATATATCATAAATTACCAAGGATCTGTACCTGTTAAGTGGAGAATAATGGATAGTATTTTTGAGGGGACAAAAAAAGTATCCGTTAGATCCATGTGACTGAATATTGTTGAATGGATAAGATGATGAGGTAGGCGATCTCATATAAGATATTGGATCCAATACTTAAAAATACCATGTACGTTGCAGCTTCTGAGGCAACTAAGATGTATTTAAACGCAATGATTTGTTAGAGTTATTGGAATTAAACCTTTTATGAAGAGGATTATCATAATGTAAATTATGATACACTTAAAATCCATGATATCAAATTATGGGACTGGAAAAAGGGATAAACATTGGGATATGATCTCTTGAGATGTTGTACTCAAGGATATGAGGTCACATATAACAAATATTCCACATAGAAGAATTATGATAGGCCTATAATCAAAATACATGACTCTGTAGAAACAAGATATTGATTATGTGAGAGAAAACATGTCTGGATCGAATTCCTGATATAGTTCAAGTGGGAGTGTTGTAATATTAGGTGAATTATACCCAACTATACATTACCTTTGTTGAAAATTTCATGTGTATAGTTAGATATACATGATGTGTTCTTACCATTATATTGTATACATATCTCCATACACTACTTAACTGTAATTTCCATAAATTTATTATCATATAAAATTTTTATAGATGATTCTAGACTGTAATTTGATCCTTGAGATACAATGAAATTAATATTAAACAATGTACATATGGTCTAGATACACATTATTATGTGTAAATATAATATGTTTGACAATCAGTTGTTGGAAGATCTTATGTAGCGAGACATGTTCTCATGCTTTTCATAGTTGCTTATATTTGTTAGTTAGATATGTGGAAATACATACCATTAGAAGCACCACATGTTTTGGATGACATTGATTGATCTTATTTATAGAATTGTGTAATGTTATCTTGTCTTGAGTCATTACCAATTCTTTCCAATTGATCAAGTACATTGATTCCATGAATAAACCATGATGATGAAATATTTGGATGAAAACTTTTGTTGGGTGCATCATTGATGGCATGAAATTTGTTAAATAATCAAGAAATGATTTTTCTCCTCTAGGTCAAGGATGTTATATATCTTAGGCCATGCTGATCAATTTGGTAGTACCATGATAAGTATATAGAAATTTCAGTGTAATGTAAACCCTTCCATTTATATCAACAAATAATAAAGAAAATAAAAGGATGAAAACAAGGGTCTGAAAACTATATTATGATATATTAACGAAAAAAATATTTTATTACATTGTATGTGTTCGTATGTTGGTTGTTACAAATGTGTCAATCCTTATCTCTTTAGAGGCCATGATGGGTTACAAAATCCCACTTCGGGTCTTTGAAAAGTATTCACTAATATCGAGTTATGGTTCTCAAGGGTCACAAACAATACTGTATACTAGAAACTTCCCTAATTAGTTGAATTTGTATACTGGACATGCTACGACCCACCTCTAGGTCTTTGGTCTTGTCTATGTGGATACTCTCACCGAAGAAATAGATAAATTCATATTATTAAATATATGAATAATTTAATTTTAACTTATTTAGTAAATATATTTATATGTTTTATGTAGTTACATGAATGATATAGAGGAAATGAAAATTAATATTAAAGGATAAATTAGTAATTGAGGGATGTAGGAGTAGAGATAACAGATAAGGAATTATCAATTATTATATATATTATATTACAAGTAAAAAGTTATAATATTAATAAATTTTATTTTTAACTCAGATTAGTAGTCAAAATATTATTAAAATGGTATGTTTATTATTTGGGGGTCTGGATAACATTTCTAAGTAATTCATTTTAACACTATAAATAGAGGATAAAAAAGGTTTTTTTGATGATTTTTTTTCATGTTCTCTCTCATTCTATTTACATATATCTCATGCATTCTAGAGGGAGAGGCATTGAATCCCTGATATACGACTGATATCTCTCTTTGAACCCATAATAAATGTGATTTAGTTATTGTCAGAGTGTTAATGGAGTCAATAGATCTCCATCCTGGCACCCAGAATTCAACGATGGGAACTCCAACAGTATATTGAAGCATGTGTTTTCTATTTTGATGAATTAAACATTAGATTCATTAAGAAGTGATAACTAATAATTAGAATATTTTTTCCACAAATTCATATCAAAACCCAGTATTTTATGTTTTTAATATTGTGCTTACTCTTTTTATGGCATGATCTAGATGATGTAATCAGGTTGTGATTCATTGACTTCAACATGGTCATGATGACAGTCAATGAAATTTTATAAAATCTCACCTATTTCCCATCCACTTTGTTCCTGATACCTTCACATATGTCCCACTCATATCATAATGAAATCACTAGTTCACATTCCACAAAAACATTTATCAATCATCATAGTATAACCCAAGAAAAAACGGGTTTCTTAAACACCAATCTATTATAACATAATCCATGGAAGAAATATATTTCATAAATAACATTTTATTACAAACATGATCAAACAATAAGAGTAAAAAGGATATTATACTTGATGCTTATCTCTCTTATGGAATTCTGAATTAGATGGAATATTATTTCGATAGAACACGTGTAATTAATTCTTGAGGAAAATATAATTTATTGTTAAAAACATTTCTTTTCTTAAAATTAATAAAAATTATAATAAAGTCTTTTGAAATAAATTTAATATCTCTGAAAGGAAACCTCATTGATATTTTTTGTTATAATAATTTAAAAATTCCTTCATGTATTTTAATTTATAATAAAACATTCTTCTCGTACTTTTGAAGAAAAAGTAAACAAGTACCTCATATCAAAATTTTAAAAATATTACTTTAATGCTATTTAATAAAATTAACTAATCTGTAAAATCGATCTGAAACAAATTTATATGAATAAAAATAATATATTGGAATAAATTCTAGGAAAAAATATTCATGCATGATAAATATTACCCAGTAACTATTTATGTATATACAATCTCAGATAATAATGAGACTACAAAATTATCCATTTCCTTAGGATTGATATACTTTATATGTATCTAAAAATCATTTAGAAATTTACAAATAATGTCCCTGGATTATTATAAAATCATATTTATTTTCATGAAATCATATATGATAATATCATCACATGTTTTTTAATAATATTTGATAGTTACTCATTATTCGGGTATTTACACCATCATTTTCATATGCATGTTTTTTCGAATATGTTATTGTTTTCCTTATGAGTTTATAGTTATATCATTTAAAAAATGATATTAATATGTTATATATCATATATATTTTTTATTTAAATTTATATAATCATGATTTAATGGATATCACGTAGACTAAATAACATCACATCGTGGAGATGGAAGGACGTACACACACATAAGCGACAATATTATTTCCATTATTGTTTACTGTTATGGATGGGAATTGTATATGTTTAATTTCAAAATCAATATCATTTTATAAAAATTATATATAGTTATTATTTCCATTATTAATCCCATCCATTTAAGGTGGTGGTTAAAAGTATATTTTACCATGACGATGAGACAGTAAGACAAACATATGCAGGGGTAGTGATTTTATTTTTCATATGATGGATTGAAGGTAGAATATAAAAGTAAAATAATAAAAAAAAATTTAGTATATAATTGATAATTTATTTAATAATTTATAATGGAATAATAAAATAAGGTTTATGTAGAAGAATAAATATGTTTGTATGAATTGATAGAGGATATTACATCTGCTTCGATGCGCTCCCTCTGGATATCCTCTTAATGAAATTTAGATTGGTTTTAGAGAAGACAAGAACATCTAAAATTTTACTTGGAAAATATAAAATTATATTATTTAGGGGATTATCGATATTGAAGGGAAAAGGTGATGTGATAATGTGAGTGACGACGTTCCCTTTTATAATTAATCGGAGGGGATCTTTTGGAATCTCCAAAAATATTAATTTATAATAATATAAAAAAAATCCAAAAACCACTTTAATGAAATTAATTATAATATTATATGAGTTATTTTTTTAATATCATCAACTAATAAATTGTAGAAAACTTTTTCTATCTATTTTAATCATATCATTTTAATTAACACATAATTATTTTATTGAAATACTAACTGGGGTTTAAAATATTTCAATATTTAAATGGGTGAAATATTAAATTATTTTAAGTTAATGAGACCATATGTGAATATTTTATATCATTTTAGACCATATAATCATTATTATATTTTTTTTACTTTTTTTATTTTTCAATAATTTAATAATTAATTATTTAAAGAAATAATAAGTAGTTTCAATTTTTACAATATTCATTTTATTTATCAATAAAAATATAAATTTATGAAGTCAAAATCAAAAAAAATTATTATATAAATATGAGTTCAAATTAATCTATAAAATTTGTTGGATATATTAATTATCCAAAATTTTATTTATTTATTAACATTTTTATAACATTTATATGTTTTCAAAATAAATTAAATAATTACTACATTAGTTTTTTGTATTAATTTAATATTCACATTTTAAAAAAATATTAAAAACAAATTCTATAATGAAGATAAATCTTATAGATTTCATAATAATACATCGAGTAAAATATACCTTCTCAAAAATCCTATAATAAAATCGAATTATCTATTCAAACAGTATTGTATCAAATTTTATATCACATAAAATAGCATATTATAAGTATTTTAATATTTTACATATTGATCCAAATGTTATATAATTATCCCATTTTATGATTATGGTATATATATAATTGAAAATTTTTATTTTTTTCTAGTTTTGTTTCCTCAAATGGTTATAATGATTTTAATAAATATTACATTATTTATTTTTCATCAATTAAATAATTTATTCATCATCAATATATAAGGAATTAATGAAATTATTTAGTTACTAAAAATTTTAATTAAATTACTGTGACAAATAGAAAAGTATATTTAAAATTAGTATTTATATTCGAATTTATCTTATATATAAAGTTTTATATTAAAAGATAGTATTATTAAAATTTGGGAAAGGCTTATTAAACATATCATTATCTAATACAAAATTAATGTACCAATATAATCTAAATGGATTCCTAAGGATTCCATTTTGGAATAAGGATGGTTTAGGTAAAAAATGAAAAAAAATTATATTAGGACAACATTAAGGTGGATTTTCAAATATTATTTTTACAATTTATTACCTTATTTACCCTTTAACTATATTAATAAAAATTACCGATCATAATATTTAAAATAATGAAAATAAAGGAAAGATATATATATATATATATATAATTTGAACATAATGATTAAAAATATGGATTTTTTTTTAAAATTCAAAACACAGAAGTTCCAATAATTAATCTAAAATTAAAGTGGTTGTCGCAAAAAGAGAAAACAAATTTTAAAAGTTAAAACATTAAAAAAGATTGAAATTTATTTATATCTAAATTCTTTGTCAAATTAATTCCAATGAAATAAATTATATTAAATGATAACAATATAATATATTTATACATTTTAACCAATCATTAATATAATTTATCCAAATAAAATATTTCAATGAATTTTGTTTTCAATTAAAATTTAGTATATTTTTACAATTCATCAAAACATGAAATCTATAAAAAAAAATTAAAAAAAATATCCAAAACAAACTTTTTTATCGTTATTCTATATAAAATGTTTATGTTGTCATATTAAAATTAATAATTGGTGAAATTTTTAATTTAAAATTGTTGTTTCTATTAAAAAGTCAAAAATTTCCCTTTTGAAAAATAAACATTTTTATGAATAAAATTCACTTTATTAATATCCTATTATGAAAATATATGAATTATCAATGTAAAAAATATTTTTTATAGATATAACATATATATATTCCTTACTTTAATTGACTAATTATCATCCAATTAATTTCCTAATTAAAAAATAAAAATATTCCCATTAGATTTAATTCTTTTATATTTTCCACAAATAATTGGTATCCAAAAAATTAACCACAAAAATTAATAATTTAGTTATATTTTTGTTGCTAGTATATCATCTTGGTTATAATGGACATTTTATACTAATTGTGTCTCATGGTTCATTTAAAATAATGATTCTTTGCAATGCAAGCTATTGAATAATTTTTTAATGAAAATATTTCATAAAACAAATTTGGTGTTACATTCAAACATACATAAAATAAATATATCCCTCAAAATTCTTCACTAAGATACAAATAAATGAGGATACATATACCTCATCAAATTTTCATGTTCCCACATAGCTTCCTCAAATTGGTGGAGCCACTGCAAAATGTCCACCAAGTGAGTGGTCTTGTTTCATAGAACATTTTCTATACGATCCATAATATCTATAAGTTTTTTTTCAGAAGAATGATTTTTATCTAGTGGTACAACATCTGAGTTTATAACATGTGAAAGATCTGGTATGTAATTTTTTTAGAGATATGCGTGGAATACATTATGACCTTTAAAGAGATTCGCTAAAAGCTAAAATCTATAATATACCATTAAATGATGATCATGAATTTAAAAAGAACTAGTACACTTCAGAGTCAACAGTCCAATCATTCAAAATAACATTACTCACATTCATGGAGATATTCATAGAAACACATTTTCACCCATTTGAAACTCTTGTTTTTTTCTCTTTTCCCCATGACTTTTTTCATCTTTGTGTTGTTTGTATGTTTTTTTGAATTGATCTAACCTTATATTTTATTTAATAAACAAAATTTGGTCCTAATATATTAATTTCCCCAAAAATCATCATATAATTTTTGATTTTTGCAGTTCTATCCATAAATTATTTCAAAAGGATCCATATGAAAATATGAGTGAAACCACTTATTGTATAAAAATTATTAGTTTGTTATTTGTTAATCCCAACAACCTTTTAAATTTATATATAATGTTCTCAATACATATTCATGAGTATGAATTATTTACATAGCTTTTAACAGAGGAGCCTCTGAGCGGCGGGTTCTCCCCTTCGGCGCGTCTTGGGTTTCTACACGGGAGTCGTCTCCTACCCTCCTCCGGCATGGATCGGTGCAGCTTGACGAGTTGGCTTCGGCCTCATCTGGTTCTTGTCTGGCGTGGCTCGATGACGGCGTGTCCTGGATCTTGTCTCGGAGGTGGCATATTGACGTCGACTTTGGCGTGATTTCGATGTGGCTCGGGTTTTCTCCAACTCTCTCGGCTTGGTGATGGCATGTCTCGGCAACGGATCCGGTTGTCTGGATCTTGGTTTGGTGTCAGCGCGACTCAGCAGGTTCTTAGGGTCTGGTTATCAGTGTTGGCTTCTGGTGGATGGCTATCGGTGTATACTCCCAAGAGAATCAGAGGGGGGAGGTTTTTTTTTGTTTGAATAATTTGATTTTGGTTTTTTTTGGTGTGGTTTCGGTGGTTTCATCATTGGAGTTTCCCTGTCCTCCACTGGACTCTTCTGCGTACCGTGGTTTGACCGATTTGGAAGCCGGAGTGGGTTCTTCCGAGTTGTCATCTGATCGGTTCCTGCCCAGAGCGGTGTTGTCGGCTCAGTCCTGCTCAGTTCCCCTCAATGGTGATTCTCCATCTATGTGTTTTGGGATCTTCTAGTACTGGGTGAAGAATATTTTACTTCTTCCTCTTTGGTTTGTCCTCCTTTTGGGTGGTTTCAGTCATGTTCGAAGGGTTGTTGGTGGTCGCAACGAGGTAATTTTGGCTTTGGTTCTAGTGTTAATTGATGCGGGAGAGTTCATATTGGCTCTACCCATTTGTTATATTTATTCTTGGCTAGTGATTTGACCAAGGTTGAATTTGTGAAGTGGTTGATTGTTGTTGGAGGATCAATGGATTGTCTGCTGGGGAATCCAGGAAATGTACAAGGTTTCTTGGTTTTGGATGCGGCGGCGAGGGCCGGTGGTTGATCGCTGGTGATTCAGACGTCTATGCGGTAATGTCGGGGGCATGGTTTGAGGTGGTTCACTGATAGAGACTCCTCGATCATAGTGTCTATGATGATGGGTTTGGTTCTTGAGTTTGAAAATTTAATCTGCTGTTGGGATTTTCTTTTGGGTTGGTAGGTTCCACGATTGTCGTTTAATGTTGGATCAGTGTCTGTATGGTTACCGGTAACCCAAAAATTAGCTTTGAGTAAATGAAAAAAATGAATTTCAGGAATTATTCACATACACTAACCCTGTGATAAGGATGACCTGATGTATTGGAACATAACTCTTTATCCAGAGCCTAATACAACCATCTTCATAACGTTGAGGTAATCATTGAATCTTATTCAGATCAAATGGAATGTTTTACCCCAAGAAATCCTACATATTCCTTTAAATATATCCTAGAAAAATGGTCAAGAGGAAATTTTCTCTAATAGAAATAATTTCTGAAATATTCGTAATGATATAAAAATATCCTATATAAATACATGGCCTTTTGATGTTTTGGGAAGCCTTACATGAATGTCTGTAGTGTGGTTTTCCCATTTCCATTATAGTATGGATAATAGTTTTAAAATCCCATTATACCTATATCACTCTACATTATCATGCTGAAAACTCATGTAGCATGAGACATATTTAGAATCATCTCTATTCATTCCATCCAACCAGAAATACTCTTTCCTATCCCTAAACAACATTTTGCTTAAATGATGAATAATGAATGAAGAACCATTAGCCAAATCAAATACAACCTTCATTATTTTTATTATTGGAGGAAGATAAACATTGTACCCTAACCTTTAAATTCCTTTATAATATAGGTTTAATTCCGAAACATTTATCACCATATTATTTAGCTCCATATCTTTCATCTTCTCCTCCTTAATATTAACCTATATATATGGTAGAACATTTATTTGAAAAAGATAATATTTCTCACCTTCCTTTAAAATTTTATGATCCATAATTCATAAATACATAAATATTGGGTCTTTTGTGATTCTCATCATGGGATAGAAAACATAGTATTATCAAATTAATGAATCTCTAACCTTGTTTTCTTTCCCATGGTGGTAAGGTATTGAGCATTCATAATATTTAATCAACTCCAAAAATATTCTTGGGAATATATTTAGCTTTTTTTTGTGAAAATATACATTAAACATTTATTAATATTATAATTATCACACCTTTCAATATAAATATAATTTCTATATATATTTAATTCAACTATTACCACATCTAACTCTAAATAATGTGTTGGGTATTTTTTCTCATGTATTTTCATTTTTCATGAGGCATAATCTATCACCATATAATATTGTGATCGAACACATCTCATCCCCTTTTAGGATGCATCACTAAATATCACAAACCATTCTACATTAAAAGAAAATTTGTGCATAGAAGGCCTATATATCGTTCTTTTTAGCACATTGTAATATTATTTACATTCCTCCGTCCACATGAGATTAACTTCTTTTTGATCTACTAGGTATGTGAATTAGATAAATATGAAAAATAATTTACAAAAAGAAGCAATAATAAAAATCCAAAATAAGAAAACATAAAATCTATATCATCATTGTTGGTCTTGGATAAATTTATATAACTTATGTTTTGGTTGGATGCACATATTACCCCTCCCATGATATTATGTGACCCAAAAATGATACATTTTTAATCCAAAATTCATATTTTGTAAAATGTTTATTTATCTTCTTCTTTCATAGGGTCTTCTGTACAATTATCATGTGATCATCATGTTCTTCACAGATCTATAAATAAATATGAATTTATTCTATAATGACTACTGAGAAATATTCAATATAGCCTTTTAATACTCTATTGATTACTTAAATAATGATACTGGGGAATTTGTAAGACCAAAATGATTCACTATAAATCAATAGTGTCCATACATTTTACACAATATCATCTTTTTTATATCCTAATTGTTGACCCCATATTGATGAAATCCTGAATGAAGATCCATCTTGGTAAATTATTGAGCTCCAAATATTTCACAGAATAATTCATCAATACGAGGAAGAGGATATTTGTTCTTGATAGTTGTCTTCTTATGATCCCAGTAATCAAGGAAGAGTATCATTAATCCATTTTTATTCTTAACAAATAGAATATGTGCACCCCAAGAACACTAACTAGGATGTATGAATCCATTATAAATATTCTCATTGAGTTTCATCATCAATTAATGCAACTCAATTGGGTAATTTATATAAGGTGTCTTTGAAATAGGCATAATATGTTTTATGAGTTCTGTTGAAAACTGGAATTCATGATTCAATGGAAGTCCTGTAAATTATTCTGGAAATACATCACTAATTTTTCATACTACATGTGTATTTATAATATTTAGCTTCCCCACAATCATTTGAGATATAAAATCTTCATTTATAGAAAACAATACCCAAAATATAGTAGTAATTTTCAATAAAAAGGACATATTCATCCTTGTATTGATTGATGATCATATATTTTTCTGGAATATGAAATGTGACTTCGCTTTTATGGAAATTGATATGAGATAAATAAATAGAAAACAAATCCATGCAATGAATAACATCAAATTCCATTAAAGGAATTATCACATGATTTGTAGGAAGCACATTCCCACAAAATTCTGTTAAATAAGGATTATATACATTAGATGCCACGGTTGTACAATTAATATTTTTACAATCTAACTTAATATATATTAGTTTACGAAACATAGAGATACATGTATAAAATTATTAAAAAATTTGTGGTTGATCTAAGATCAAATAAAATATTTTCTACATCAGAGAGGATGATAATTGTACCTTTCACCACTTTATTATCATGCTCTATGTAACCGATAGTGATCAAATGTAAAATTTCCTTTTCATTGGCCTCCAAAGATTCCTGATAACAATCATCATCGATAACCCATTTATTATGGAATTTGTTTTCAAAATGCATCATTTCCTTGCACGTGTATCATTGTAGAGTAGGAGGTTCATTATATGTATATTTTCTATATTCACGTCAATTGAACTATTTTTCACATCACATTGGAATTCAATTGCTCGATGACCTTCTCTTCAAAAAAACATTTTATTGTCCCTTTAAGATAATTTCGTCCATGTTTCTTTCTGAAAATTGAGAAAAAGGGGGAACTCATTTTTACTCAGTGTGGCCTTTATATATTCTATTTAATTCCATTTTTCTCTTACTATCAAACCCATAAGAGTTATGGGTTACTCCAATCTCTATATCAACCTTGAAATCGCACCAAATGATTTCCTCATAACTATTGAATTCACTTATGTCTAACACCATGCATATATATGGTTTTACTCCACTCAATAATTAATAATTATTACTCTCAGGTTGGATAATAATTCCAGAGGTGTACCATGAAAGTATTGTAAAAGATTCATCATAGGTACCAATAGATTCATCATCCTTTTACTTAAACAAAAGGGACTCCTTTTCCAGCATTGTTTGATGAAGAAGAGGAAAGTACTTATTGTAAAATAAGCCCATCAACACATCCCATTAAATAGTTTCAATTTAATATCATTTCTATGTATTCTTAATAATATTCAAACATTTATTAGCTTTAACTTCCACGCGATAGAAAAAAAAGGATAACATTATCATTATCCGATCATTAGAGTACTGAAAATATCTTTTTAGTGGTATTATTCTATTTTTCCTTGATTATGGGCTCATACGACCCACTAAAATAAGGGTTAGGCTGTGTCATAAAGGATTCAATAGAATTTTGTTCCATTATTTTGTAATTTTTAATTTATGCATGATTCATTGCATGATAATTATGTGTGAGTATAGAGAAAATATTGTTTCATTCCAGTACCCATAACAATCACATTCTCATAAGGAATATCATTTCATTTCCCATCACATTCAAAATTACTGTGGTTCCATCATGTTCAATCAATTGACTAAAACCAGGAACCATATTTTGAGAAAAACAAATGATAATGGTAATACCACATAATCAAGATCAAAAATTAAATGTTGACCATGTTAAATTTACCCCTTGGTTATTCATGATAATTTCTAAAAAATTAGGATTGTAACCTACACTTCAACATAACCTTCGGGTTCTTATTAAGGTAGTATCATCCACATTTATAAAGGATAACTATACATTTTCTATTATACTAACAAAAATAATCATAATTTGCATACATATATATAAATTCCAAAAATCTATTTTTTTCCATTTTCTAAAAAGACGGTTTTAGGGAAACCGGTAACTGAAAAAATAGGTAGTGGAACCCAAAAAACACACACCGTGTCGTGGTACCTGATAATTCTAGTCCAAATTTCAAATTTCAAATGGCAAATATCGAGTGAAATAATTACCATGCCTCGGTCCATGCAACACCGCATGACACGCGACCCCTCGTGACGCACAACAACAATGATCCAAGAACCCTAACATCATTCGCCTTCGTCGTCACATCATAGCAGGATGCTGCGAAGACCATCCACCAGATCATTATCGTCGGCCCATCATCAACCAGCCAAAACCTCCCTACCATCGTACCACACCTCGGACTATGAATCGGCCTGACCACCTTCATCTGCATCATAAGCAAAACCAAAAATCCCTCGAAGAATAACCAGAGCTCCATCCAAAACATCCATGTCATCACCGCCAAAAAAATCATCGCATCACCTAAGAAAAAAACAATTATAGAGAAACTGAAACAACAACATAGAAGAACCCCCATTTACAAATCCATGCCTTTCAAATCCTATGTAAAGCCTCTGTAGAGGACTGTGGAACATGGGATTTTCATCTCAAAACAAATGCAAGATCCCAACGCCACCAACCACAACACCCAGAGAGACAATGCTCAACCTCCAAGCACCCAGATCAATGGAAGAAGTGACGATCTCGAGCCACCGGGTCAGGATCTCTAGTGCATATTCAACATTGCATCAAGAAGAAAGACACCAATGCATGCTAGGCGAGCCATGAGAGCTGTAGCGGCCGAGAACCACCACCTCGAACCACCGAATCAGGGAGAAGAGGAAGAGAGGATCTGAGAAGGGGAAGGCAGCGCGAGAGGAACCATAGAAGAGTGACGCTATGCCCCTTATGGGATCATCTCTCGAATAGACTAATTCACATACATATATATTAATTAAAAATTGAATAATATTCATTGAAAAAAATAACAAAACCATGCAAGGACCATATAGTTTAAGTGTATTTAGAAACTAGGAAACATAAACCACTAGTTCATAAGTCATCTACACTGTATCCCACTTATTACATCATAACTAGACCCCATTTTGATAGATCTTATTTAATACCCTTCTTCAAAATCCATGGAATAAAAACTAATTAATTGGTTATCTCAGATTATTAATAAGGGAAATAAAGAGAGATATACATACGTTCTTATTTATAAGACATAATAACATAATGATTAAAAGTATTATCATATATAAACAATTTCATGATATAATGACCTGGGTTAGAGGATAAAATTTCATAAGAAATGAATAATGAAATTCCCTGAAGTAATAACAAAATACTAGTAATTTTCAACATAAAAAAAATAAAAATTAGATTCATATCTGTGAAGGACCATTCCCAAGACCATTTTTTATAACAAAGCCCATTACTAAATGAAGATCACTCCACATTTCATCCCTTTTTTACTGAACCGAGATCATTTCCTATTCTAGTCTAATCTATATCATGAGATATAGATATTTCCTTAATGAATTTGAAGGCGTTATATGTCTCACGCATCTCACAATGAAATCATACTTACATGTTCAAAAAAAAACAAAAATCATTCATCATTACACAATAGATTGAAAAAAAGGTTTCATTAAACATCATTATATCATAACATAATAAAGGTAGAAAAATGAATATCATAAATATCATTCAATTATATACACAATAAAACCATAATAGTAATCGGAATAGTATTATGGAAACAAAATCATATTAAATAATTCCATCTTATTGGGAAAACAATATTGATTGAAGACTTATAATTAATTTTTTAAGAATATATTCATTTTTCTTCAATAATGGTTTCTTTTTTCAAAATGAAAGGAATATTTGAAAGAAACAAATTTACTAAAAAATAACAATGAGATAATGTAAAAGATATTTTATGGAAAATGGATATATAAAAATATTAAAAATTGTTCATGTTGTATAAGATAGAATAAAACAATCTCCTCATACTTTTTTAGAATAAGTCAAAAAGTACCTTATATCAAAAATGACAAAAGGATCCTTCCATAACATTCGATAACAAATAACCAATGGATAATATTGACATTAAAAAATTGAATAAAAATAGAATTAATATATTGAAATACATATTTAGGAGACATGTACCTGGATGATAAATATATTCCACTAAATACTTATATATAAATAATCTCAAATAATAATGAGATTGAAAAAATATCCCATAGCTTTGGTTTTATATCAATTGTATTTTTTTGAGCATCCATTATAATGATTTAAATAATGTCATTGATATATTCCAGAATCATAGTCATTTTTATAATTTCATATATGATCATATTATCATCTATTTGGTTATAACATTTCATTATTTCCCTTTATCCAGGTATTAACTATTTCATTTTATTTTGTCTGTTTTTTCGAATATGTTCTAGTTATACTACATAGTTTATCATTATATCAATTAATTTTTTTTTCATATATAATATACCATATCTATCATTTGATGAATTTATATAATAATGATTTAATTAATTTCATATAGAATTATCAATAAAGAATCCTGGAGAGGTTTTGTCATACATACTCACGTGCAACGGTATCATTTAAATAATTAAGAAATAGTATCATAGTGGATGATTTAATTTTTGTTATAGAATATATATCATGTTATAATAATCATATATATTTATTATTTACATCATTATACCATCCATGTTAGGGGGTGGTGAAAAAAATATTACACCGCTACATGGAGACGATAAGTCATACATATCAACCTGTGGTGATTCCGTTTTTAGAAGGATTGAAATAAGTTGGAATTTGGCTATTCCATAAAAATAATGGAATCAATTTATATAATTGATAACAAATTATATTAATTTATAATGGATACAACTCAAAACGAAGAATTATAAAAACAAAGAAGATTGAATGAATTGGTAGATAAGATTACCTCTCCATCAAAGAGCTCACTATAGATCTCCCAATTAAGATCTAGTGATTGTATTTGGAGAAGACTATAATATATATAATATTTCTGCGGATGTTTATAGTGAAAATGGGTATTTTATGATAGATATTTAAGGATTATTGTGAGGTGGATAAGTTAAAGGGGATGTTTTCTTTTATAATTGTGGTGAGGGGATCTTTTCAAATCAACAAAAAATAAATTTATAATAAAATCAAACCACAAAAAAAAAGTCATCAATGTCATATTTTAAAATATGATATGAGATAACGTTATAATATCATAAAAAAATAAATTTCAATGTTTTATTTATGTCTCTTAAAAACTTCTCAAATTAGTTAACACTTAGTTATATTATATAATATTTAACTCCGGTAACAAATTTTTCAATATTAAAAATATGACAAATTTACATATTTTATGTTAATTACAAGAAAAATGAATAGATTTTAACATTTTAATAATATTATAATTAAAATATATTTTTAAAAATGGTTTTCTGTTTTTTAACTGATTTAACAAAATATAATTTTGAAAAAAATCATAATGTCAATTTTCACACAATTTATTTTGTTTTTTTATTGAAAATAAAAATATAATGAGTTAACATAAAAAATAAATATTTTATTATATTCCAAGATGTTCATAGTCATTTTTATTATTTTTTGGATATTTTTATTATCCCATATTATAATTACATAAATATTTTTTAAAAACATTTATTTGTTATCTTCATTAATAATATTATTACTAATTCAGTCTAGTGAAATTATTTAATATATTTAATTTTGAATGATAAATAAAAATAAAATACTATAATTATTATAAATACTTTATTTTTTTAATAATACATATCTTTGAATATATATTCTAGAAATACTTACATTAAAAATGTTCTAGTTTTGAATACAAGAATGTGACAACACTAACAACACTTTTAATAACATAATATAAGTGTCCTTATCATTTTTATATTACTAGGAATGGTAAATAACTATAAAATTTAATTATTAATGGTCGATAAAGACACAGAAAATAATATTTTTATTGTGATTTTGTCTTATACTTATATTAATCATTGTAATGGATATTATTATATTTATTTTTAAATATTTTTTTGGCAACATCAATGTATAAACATTTAATGAAATTATTTACGTCCAAAATATTCAAAATTAAATTTCTCTGTTATAGAAAGATATTATATATTGAAAATGTGAAAATATAGTCTATTTTACCTTATTAATATCCTTATACTAAAAATTATATAGTTATTAAAAATTGAGTAATACATTTTTAACATCTCTTTAAATAAGTTGAAATAAATCACTTAATCTCATTAAAGTGTCTTACAAAGGATAATATTTCTACCCAAAGATTGTTACCGAGAAATAGTTCCATTTAATGATATTAAGGAAATGGTTTGGGAAATATTATAATATTATTTACACCCTTAATCACCCCATTTAACTGTTTACCGTATTATTAAAAATTATAGAAGTTAATATTCATAATTCTAAAAAAGTATAAGAAATATATTTACATAATTTTAACCTACTGATTCCAAATATGAAATCCACTTTTTAAAAATTCTAAAAAATATTATTATGTAATAGATTTAATAATTATATTTTTTGTCGGAATGAGAAAATGAGTTTTCAATGATAAAAAATTCAAAAGATTAAAGTATTTTTATGACAAAATTCAATGTAAAATTAATTCCCACGATGTAAATTTTATTAAAAAATAATAAAATAATCTATTTTGGAATTCCAGCCATATTGTAATACAATTCAACCATATAAATTATTTATATCATAAAGGTTTTTTTTTTAAAATTAATTTTATAATATTGGTTTATTATTAATCAAAACATGAATGTTATCAAAAACACATCCAAAATTTATCTAAAGTAGTATTTTGTAACCATCTTCCAAAAAAAGACGTTCATTTTTAATATAGAAATTCTTAATATATTTAAATTTTAATTTTAATTATCTTCACCACTAAATGGTTGTAAATTGACTCTTTTGATAAATAATGGGTTTATACAAAAACTGGGGTTTATTATAATCATATGACTGAAATATATAACATATATATATATATCATTAATTTCGTCTACTAATTTTGATTCACATAATTTCTTAATATAATAATAAAACAATTTCAATTATATTTAATTTATTTATTTTTTTCATAAATAATATATAGCCAAAAAATTGACTATACATATTCAAATATTAGTTCTATTTATTTCCACTATCATAAAAGGTAGGTTATAATGATAATTTTATATTAATGTTGTATTGTGTTTCATTTAAAATATTGATTACATTCAATGAAATCTATTAAAAAATTACATAAAGAAAATATTTAATAAAAACATATAGGTGTTACAATGAATTTTGAAATGATAATTCATTCCAAATAAATCATGTTACCATTACTCTTTTTCTATGAGAAGCCAATGTAGTCTCCACATACATGGCCAATTATCTGAGTATATAATGAATAATTCAATGAATACATAACATATCATTCACCATGAAAATTAGCTCAATACATGTCCCTCATTAAACTAGATAAGTATGTCACATGTATCATTATAGAAATGGACATAAATTTCTATAGTGTATCTAAATTGAGTTCTTAGATATCATAATCCAAATATGATGTGGAAATACCATCATTATTGACTTATACCTAAGGACATGATCAATAACAGAACTAATCACCCATGATTAGCTGATCCTAAATACTTTCATAAGATAGGTGTTTTAGTATGAAGGTTCAAATAATTTGTATCTCCAAAAACCATGATAGTGGGATTCATAATTACAGTCACACTGAACTAGTATATCTTGTACAAACTATGTAAACGTATATTTGTCAATCATTTTCGTAAATCTAGTTAAAAACCAAATTTTCTCCATATAAGAATACTTTATGTTCTTATACAAGAATCCTAGTAATATTTAATATCATGGTAGATCAAGCAGTTTATGGTTTCATTTAATGGGTTTCATTAAAATCATTATATCAATTTATTATCCCAATTATATGTTTATGTGACCACATAATGAAACACACATTCTAAAATCATTATTGAGTAACACAGATAATGTAATGTAGTTTGTATAAAGATATTATTATAGAATCCTATTACTAATGTTCATATATATGAACATATTAAATCTATTTACCATCAAAACCTAAAATGTAATGATGTTAATATATCTTGACTAAAAAGAAATATTTCTTTGTAAATCATAGTAATTCAAGGAATATTTTATATCTATATTCTTATAAGAACCATCTTCTCACTAATGTATATATTTACATTACCACTTACCCTAACATAATTATTTTCTCTATGATATAGTGATAGGGGAATTATTATGGTAATTAAATGTAATTCATTACATTTTTCATTACCACCATACCCTCAACCTATTTAGGATAGTAATTGAAATTTATTGACATTTTTGGAAAAGTTTTTTAGTAGTTAACTATTACATTCTTTAATTCAAAAAATAACACCACTCCCAATATAAAAACCATATCCTTTTCAAAATATCATTTGATTATACTCAAGATCTTTTATGTCTATGAAATAACTCAAATTTTATATTTAGAAATAAAATTAATTTAATATTTATGATATCAAAATCTTATATGGTATTTTATGTATTTCCTCCATTCTATTAAAAATATTATTAATCATTTAACTATTATATTTATGTTGGACAGATAAAACACAATATATTATTAAAAAACAACTCAATAAAAACACGTAAACGAGGTATGATTTTCTATCCATATCTTATTTCAAATAAATTGTTATAGAATCCAATAAATCATAATCCACGTGTATCAACTCATGTATTTATAAATAATATTTGGTAATAAACAACTCCAATTATTGTATAAGATTAATAGAATAACTTGACAAAAATATCATATAGTTTCATATGATACTTTTACATTATATAAATGGTACTCCTTTGATTTAACATCTCATTGAATAATTATTTTACAAAATCAATGATCTATCAATCCAAACATTATTTTTAAATACTTATTATTTATAACTCTTATAAAAAACAATATTTATCTCATACCCCTCTAAATTGATGGATTTAAATCTATAACAATTTTACATGATATAGAAATTTAGTGGGGATTCAAAATATCATTCTGGTATCTAAAACACTAAAATCATTTTGAATCATTTCTCTTTCGTTCTTGATTTTTCCCTCATGTTTCAATAACGACGTCTGACTACAAAAAAATCAATTTTATACTGTCCAACTAACTTTTCCCCATAGAATTCAAAAACATACCCTCTCATATTTTCGATCTAGTAGTAGAAATAATACAAAAAATTCCTTGAAATACTATCCTCAAAACAGTGTTAATATCATGTAAAATGTTTATGAACATATTCACATGATTAGAATATTTTAATACATATTTATTGAATTAATTCATTAACGAAAACTATCCCCATAGAAACATCATGAATCACAATGTCATTTACATACCAAATACTATTTTATATATGAATGGGAAATACATGTAAATATGGTATTTTAATCTCAATTCTAATAAAACCAAATGTGAATAATTTTAAACATCCAAAGACTATCTAGTTTACTAGAGTTAAAAAATTGGATAGTTGGATTATTTTAAAAGTATATCCCTAACATAATGAAAATTTAAAACATAAAAATATTTATTATATTATATGTTTAGAAAAGTTGGACCATTTAGTAGCCACATATATAATTTAGATTTCAAGGTCAACTATAGGGATTATAGTGATTCCATTATCTATAATAGATTCTTTAAACATTTGTGTTTCATGTTTTACATTTATTTAATATTGATTATTAATAAATATGTTACAAGACTAATGATGAACTCTTTTAAAATATATCTTATAAATTATTGTAAATAGTTCCACTTTCACTATTAAATGATTCAATTAGGAAATTCATCTCACCATATAGACATTTAGGCTGGGAATCATCCAAACCACGTAAAATACAATTATTGGATAGGTGAGGGGATACCACTTTTCCAAATCCATAATATGGTTAAACCCAACTCTATTGTTGTGAATGCTTCATATTATTAGGTACTGCTATCTATTTGAATATTAATGAAAATTCCAACAACACCTCCTCTATTTGTTAAGATAGCCTCATTTAAATCCATCCATACATAATGTAATCTTGGGGAAACAAACTGTTGAATGAAACTAACTGTTTGGTTGATTGAAATATTAACAAGTGCTGAATTGTATGGAATGTACCACATACTAATTTTAAGGGTTTTAAATGTCACATTTCAATTTCATTGGTATCCTCGTTAGGATTTAATTTTTATAATGATTTAATTTTGGAATTATTATCCTTCCAGTACACAAATATGTTCAAACCATATTCACAGTTGAATCTTTACAAAAACCAAAATTTTTTTTTAACGAAAATCAAAAAATAATTAAATACACATGTATCAAAATGGATCACATGATAATTGCATGAAATTCAATAAAATTATCAATAATGACATGAATAATCTTATAGTCATAGGTAATTGACCCCCTAATTTCTAGAATAAGTAAAAATTGTTCCTACTGCATAGAGGCCGAACATAAATTCCATTTACCCTTGGGTACATTAATGAATAAAAATATCAATTGTATCTTAATTTTTACACATAATAAGAATACATAATTATAAATTAAATAATTTATCCCCATTACACAATACAATCTAATGTTAAGGAAGAATAAAAATAAATCCATTATCATATGGAATATGTTACCTCTTAAATGAATCTATAATTATAATATATATTGTAGTTTATTATTTTAAACTAAAAAGTAAACATAAATTCATAATATATATATATAAAATTATTGCAATTAATTTAAAATATATAACATAGTTATTTAATAATGAGATAAAAATTTATGAACAATTCATATATTAAAACATTATACTCATTTTATAATTTTATAACTCATTATGGAATATATATAGTTAAATAAATATATACATTTTATATTTATTAATAAAAAAAAATCCATATTTTTTCATTATATTAAATTTACGTCAAATATTAGATATGAAATGAAATAAATAAAATTAATATTCTAATTTCGATTATGTAGACATTTATATAATCGAAGTAGCACATAGTTAACATTATCTAATTAATAATGAAATAAATCATCAAAACATTTTTGATGTGGTAAAATTAATTTATAATATAATGCCTTAATTTGAACAATTAAAATTTTATATTATAAACTATTTATAGCAAAAAGATAAAATATTGAATATATATATCTATTTAATATATTAAACTCATTATCAATTATTAATATAATTTCTATTGAATCATGTTAGGACCAAATTATATGTCATTTTATATATTTTGAATAATGTATTTTTAAAATACCAAAATTTCATATTATTGAAAATTTATTAATTAATGATTTATAATAACTTAAATAAATAATTATCAATACATTATATTTATTGATTTGTTAGTTAGTTTTATAAATTAGTAAATATTCCAAAAATATATTGTATTATATTTTATATACAATTTATGAGTCCTATATCTCAACATATAATTGAATGTTCATGAAAAACAATAATCTATTTAAATGGTATTTAATGATATATGATGGACCATATTATTTGATTTATAGGGATGCAATGGTTAAATCAATTAAACAATGTTAGCTGTATTTTAATATGGATAATGCAATCAATTCATCGAATAAATAGTAATCCATATTTTGTAAAATCCAGTTACTCCTACATATTTAGTGTATAGGGATATTACCATTTGGCAGGTATACCCATATTTGTTAGATAATCTAATTTTTTTAAATAAAAAAGACCTTTATATATCAAGGGATCAAACAGTGTATCCTTTACGTATATAAATAGTGACCCTTTATATCAATTACATTTAAATATAAGTATGAATTGATTTTTATGATTTACTATAATATCACTAAGGAAATACGGTGCTCAATTTTTTATCCAATAAAACAAAAGTATCATCAAATATGATATCCTAACGGTCGATCATATAACCTAAAAATAACTAATGGATCTGTACTAATTTACAATATACAATATCCCATATCATATTCATGATTCTATTTTGTAGAACAAAATAGTACTTTTAATATGATTATGGAGAAAATGATATTAATTATTTTTTCATAAACCATTATTTATTGAAATAATTCCTATATAAAAAAATATAGAAAGGATTTGATAACACTATAATGTTTATAAGGCATGGATAACAGTTTTTAGATGATGTTTTTAAAATTATTTTATTCCAGGAACACAATTCCATTGAATTTGAAATCTTGTAAATTAGAATAATAAATTACTATCTTATATAATGTTATATTTTCATTATTTTACTGATCTGAAACATGATATATATAAATGAACAATTTTTAAAAGAATATTGTATATAATGTGTATCTGAATGTAGCAAAAAATCACTTATATAGATTAGGCCAGACCATTCAATCCCCTATGATATGATAATATCTCAAGGTACAAGTTAGGATATGTGACGAGGGACTTGGGAGGGAAACAATTTCATCCAAAGTGATCTTGGATGATCTCATAAAAATGAGACTAATATAATTTCAATCATTGTATATGTTAAGGGGGTTCTCCTCAAGCCCATGAATTTACTCGTGTATTTCTCAAATGCATTTGAAAATTCATGTAGATAAATCTCATGTTAACCTCATTAATAAAATACACCATCTTTTAAAATGATGACTTAATAAGTAAGTGAGACTCAAATGTTAACTCCTTAATATTCCAATACCTTAAGTGACATAAATTAGTTCTAAATGAATCATTCCACATTATTTAGGGAACTATGATTAGAAAATTTTATACAGTATGACTCACCAAATTATATAGAATATTATATATCAATAACAAAAATTAAAATAATCACAATTCCTTAATCATAGTCCATTTTCAATACCTCTATTCCAGTTTATGATATATTGTATCATAACATATAATATAAAAAGAATTTCTAGTATATCTTATTTAAAAATAGTAATCCACATACAATGAATACTAAATTGAAATGGTTTAGAAGTGATTGATAAAATATTATTAATCATTATGTAATTGATTAAAGCTACCCAACAACAAGAAAACATTCAAGAAAAATATAACAATGAATAATATGGAAATTAAGAAACTATGAATGTTCACTGTACATTATTGTTTCTAATACACTCTCTTTAACTATAATTGTAATAGTTTGATGAAGATAACCTATATGGAAAAAAACAATTCATCCCTCGTATGTATTTATCCTCTTGTTGATGAATTATCTGATATTTATTTGGTATTCATGTTTTCAATATGCCATTCATGAAGCTCGTATTTAAATTGTGTTAGATAAATTAGATATTTTTATTCAACATAGTCTCAACCAATAATCATGGATGGATGTACCATTTCGATATCATAGAGACATTACATTGTTATATCCCTTGCGGAATCTCCTCAAGTGTATATGAATTTACTCATTTATTATAACATATGTTCAAATCCATTCAATAGTTTATGGAACTCTTACAGTAATTTAATGAACACCCTATCTATTTCATCTTCATAAATTGCTACTAATGAGATCCAATCTAGGAATGGATCATGAAAATAATAATTATTAACATTTTACAACCAAAATAGTCTATGATATATTAGTATATATGAAACATTGTGATATTATTAATTGAAAATTGTTATATTGTAATGGAGATATATCTGTTATAGGCATCGACCATGGATATAAGTATATTGAAATCCCATTTCCCCATGACTTGGTCCCGCTCAATGATATAGGCATTCCAAAACTAACATTTGAAAAATACTTCTCATTGTTATGACATTATAAAACCCATATTTCAATGATTTGTGACTCATTTGGATACATGTGATACCAAAATAACATATACCCATAATATGTCTTTGCCTGTGGTAATATTTTTTTCTGCATGAGGAAAAAATATTCCCATGGTAAGGGTGTGGGAAAGCCCCTATACCCTCACGTATGGATCGACTATAGACATTAGTGCATGGGAAATACCCTATATCAAGAATTGGGCATCACTAATGGGGTATTATAGCCTATTATAAGTGTATATCAATAGTTCATACATGTGGTGTTAGTTGGAATATATTTTTTATAATAATAAATTATAATAATACATTATTTATTGTATATATATTACATCTATATTTTATATCAGATTATTAGTGGAGTGGAAAAGTGTAAACATTCATAAAAGGGATATATATGTTTTAATAGATCCATCAATGATATTTTTTATATTATATCAAAATATTTGGGGGCATATGGCTATGGGGTCAATGTCGAGGAATGTATTTCCATGTTCCAGGACTATGGTAGTAGGGTAAATGTGGAAGGATTAGAAATGGATAAAATATATAAGCTTCTATTTTACCCACATCAAGAATAATGATCATGGTTATATGTTATATCCATAGTCAAAATTTATATATACATGGACATTACCTGTGGCTATAGCCAATTTTTTCATTTGTTTTTTCACAATCATAATCTAAGACATTCATGGGTAGTGGCCTTATGATATGGCCCAATTTTTTGTGATGACTAGCTAAATGTAGTCCAATTTTTATATATATAGTGATATACAATATTAATTAAATTATGACATTTTAAAAATTTATTATCTAAAAAATGACATTTGGTCATTTTTTTGTAGTTACTTGGTTTGGGTGTTCTAATTTAAGAATAACTACCTCAATTTTGTTTCTATTTAATTTATTCATGGAACAAAAACATCAAATATTTCCATATCAAAAAAGGGCATGTGTTCCAAACATGGGAGTTCAATAAGTTTGAACATTGCGATACATAAGAACATGCATTGGTCTAATGGATGGGAGGTCGGATTCATCACACCTTTGGGGGGGGATTTTGTCTACTTTGGGACTCTCTCAATAAATTTATGACATTTTCATGGTTCCTTTTTAATTCAACAATTATAAAATAGGTTTCCCAAATAATTTGAAATCACTTATTAAAATGTGTATATTTATAATCATACATATGTATTCAAGTACTTTCATTAATGGATATATCCATATGTATTTCAGGTTCTTCATCAATGTTATCCTCTCATATACTATTTAGAAATACTTTTAATCATATTTCTAATGATACTATTTTTTAAGATAGTAAATGGGTCACTCTAGAATTAATTCTCATCTAGGGAGACAATTTTTTATATTTGGATCGTGCCCATAATATTTGATTCCTACATATCCTTGTGGATGGAATTAGAACCCTCGTAGTTCGGGGCCACTTAATGGGACACGTCATGACTTTTAAGGTAATTTGAAAAGGACCAAACCATACATTTTATTGTCATGTGGTAAGGACATCTAAGGGAAGGGTGCTTAGTCAATATTTGGTGAGTGACTTATGTCAATGAATCCTGAGGAACAGAGAAATAATATGGGTTTCTAGGAATGATTAGACAGCATTGGGAATATCGCCTAGGAAGAAACGGGTTGATTTGACGTATTGGGGATGAACCTCAAAGAGGTTTATACGTATCCTATTCGTATGGGAATCAAACCCCACACAGTGGGATGAGTCTCCTAGGCATGTAGAATCCATTGAGAGAAATGAGTTTGGGGCTACATCCTAAAAAGGATGCATTAGTGATTTGGGAGTTTAATTTGGACTTACTCCTAAGGAAGATACACAGATTAAGGGAATCAAGGTTGGATTAAAGAAGAGGATATCCAATGTGATCGATCTCTGATGAAGGATTCCTATGTGTCCCCAATATGGTGGGAATTTTATTTATCATAGTACATTCACCGTGTTGGGG
This sequence comes from Viscum album, assembly GCA_963277665.1. Taxonomy (NCBI): domain Eukaryota; kingdom Viridiplantae; phylum Streptophyta; class Magnoliopsida; order Santalales; family Viscaceae; genus Viscum; species Viscum album. The sequence goes on along the minus strand of OY728126.1, from coordinate 790,978,715 downwards.
CTTATGAATGAGAGATTCTAATTTAAGGGGACAAGATTGGGTGAATCCTTTTAGAAGTGTACTTATTTAATCTCGGCCCTTCATGTAGGAATCTTGCGTATATTAGTTTTAAAAATAAATCAGAGTTCTCATAATTCAAGAAGTCTTGTTAAAATGTTACAATCATGATAAACCTCAAACACAACGAGAGTCATGCTTAGTGTGAGAAAAAAATGACATGAATTCAACAAAGGCACCCACTCTTTTCCTCCTCCGCTAGGGGAATATGGTGTGCCTACGGCGGCTATGGTGGACGAGGGCATGGAGATGAGCCTTCCCTATATTCACTTTACATTGGAAAATAGTCCTATGTAATGACGGATTAAAGGTGAAGGAATTAGAGATAAGAATTATTGCATCCCCCTAAATGAAATATTATGGGCTTACATCAGGATGGATCCCCTAAAATTTATCTTGGATGGGGATGGTGACATTTCCTTAAATTGCATGGAAAATCATGTGACAGCTGTACATTCCCCACCAGAGACCTTAGGTTCCATGTTTTACAGGTGAGAAGGGGATTTCTGATCCCAAACCCTAATCCTCCAAACCGGGAACTTCCCAACACTATTCCTAGGAGAATAGTCCATGTGACTGCGGATATACAATCTCAAGGACATTCTATGAATATGATCCCCATTGGGAATCAAATGTGGGAATCCTATGATGGCAGATATACAAACCCAAATAGGAGAGACACTGATGTGTCTTTCCCAATGGTTTTGGGAGTTAGGATGTTTGGGAGGAGAATTCTACATTTTACCTTTCAGAAAAAGGATCAAAGAAAGTAGATACCATACCATGAGTGGCCTTAAATAGGGTACTTATTTTGATATGTTGTCCTTATACACTGTTATCATGCCTAGGTACTCCGTGTAGGTTTGCTGCGTTGGTACCTCACATTGGTGTGCCAGGTAGCTGTACTACATAGGTGTGCCGCATAGGCCATTGTGGTGACTGAAAAATGATTCAAATAGGGGAACCAGGCATATGTTAGCCTAATATTGTTAACTACATTCAAAACATGTTTATCCTGTCAAATTAACACTTTTTCGTGTTTTTTGTGTGCTACCTGATAAAATATGAGTGATCTAGGTGAAAGAGTTATGCAATGGGATCTTCAAGAAGTTTTTCATCATTTTTAGTCCTTTAATGTGGAGCTGAAGGGTACTCTTTATAGGAAAATAGGGGGGTGGATGATGTTAATTTTTCAACGGAGGTCCGTTGTGCAGTTCCTCTGTGCAGGTGTGCCACGTAGGTGTAAAGAATGTATACCATCATGGAGAGTTGTTGTGATGGTCTGCCGCACAGGTCTACTTTGCTGGCCTTTGAATGTATGGATTTCAATTTCATTCTTGGAATTTTTTCTTGGGATTTGGAAAATTTTGGGCAATACCTTCAGATTATATTTTTATTCCTAAGTAGTGTCAACAAAATCCCCCCTCTTTATTATATTCAATTATAAGGTTGGTCAGTTCCTATGATAAAATATTGGGAAAAACATTATAGATTAGTAGCTGAACTGCACAGGTTTTCTACGAATCTTCCATTCATTGGAATGTCGTGTACATTTTCTGAAGAGTCCGGTCGTGGATATCAGTGGTTGTCTATATATAGGTCTAATCCTTTGGGATTTTCTTTACCCACACTTTAAGATTTTTCATCACTTATTACGTATATCGTTCTTCCATCCTCAACACATTGTGCTCTATTCTAGTTTCCTTTAAAATTTTTCATTGTGGAACTACATTAGCGATAGATCTATGTGGAATGGACACATCAAATGAGTTGAACCAGGATCCTTGTTGAGATACATGTACTGATTACCTCATCAAAGGACATACGTGAAGTTTTAACATTTCCAAAATTTTAAATTCCATAGAGTTGAAATTTGAATTTTATTATGTCCAAAATCATACCTAATAGGGGAATATTGTAATTATATTTTTTGAAAACATCTAATTTGATTAATATTAATTTGGATTCCTAGGCTCATAAAATTGAGATGATAAATATCACCAGATCTGACTTTAATGGCGTTGTTGAATGTAAACTTCCTATATTATGAAAAAGTTTTAATTCCATATCAACGTGAATACCAAAAAATTCCTTACCTACCCCTGTACGAGCATGTGATTTTACAAGATACCCATATTCCATCAATTAAAAAGTACTTTCCAAGGAATTGGTTTCTCCAGTACTCAAATTGTCCTTGTATGAATATTAGTATGGGTTTTATGACAGTACAAGAGGGAATAATCCACATTGAATGTATCCTACATCATAGTGATTATACTCTTAATATGAAATATCGCAATGTAGATACAAGGACACATTATTATGATTAATCCATTTTATCATCTCACAAAAAATTAGTCAAATGGTTACAATAAAGGCTATGATCTTTATTCCGAAGGAGGTGTCAAACCTAAATGGATGTTTTTGTTCTGGGTGCGCCAGACATGTGCAGAATTCAGGAATGGGTTATCAAATATTTTTATTTATGAAGTTGTGTAGATGGAACAATTTTTTTTTAATATATGATTTCATTCTCTAATTTTTTCCCGTTGGAGTCCACAAACGAATTACTCCCATTTGACGCATGGTAAAGCTGGTATTAGTTTATGGGTTATGTACCATATAACTGGGGTTCCCATTCATAGAGAAATGTTTGATGGTTTTATTCCTCTGATTACAACATACGGTGATGTTACCATAAAACCTCTCTTTGATCATGAACTATTCAAAATAGTAAATAAATTACATTCGGACAAAAAATATATTCCTTCTATTGTGTGGATGTAACCATTTTTAGAACCAAAAATATATAAAGGTCCCACATGAGGATGTCTTACTATTTTCCTTATACAAATAATCAATGATGTTCAGGCACATAATGGCCTATATTGGAGAAGGGTGACTATAAGCAATGAGGCTATTATTTCAAATCTGATATTAATGCAAATATATGATTAGCCTTTTTCCTTTCTATGTGGATAAGAATTTACTTGCTTCTAGACTGTGAGTAGGGAGTCGGTGTATGGCCAGGGACTTTTGTCATCACAACTAAATAGGGATAAGGAATGTATATCAGGTTAGAAACTATTGTATTGGATGAAATTTAATATTCCATGATTCATTGATAAAATTTGAAGGATCCATTTAGAATTGAAGGGCCATTCTATGTGTTTTTGGGATGTATTGAGAAACAATTTTCATCATTTTTAGTGATAAATTTAGTTTCATTCCCTAATGGTATATCCACCCATTGTATTTATAATGTTCCTAGTATTCAACCACATAATTTGAGACTATATGTAGTTTTATGGGCATTGAATGCAACAAGAGAGTCCAGATTCTTTCCTTTTGGTTACCCACCAACTAGAACATTTATTTTTGATGATAAAGATGAAAATTAAGAGCTAGGTCTTATAGGTTGTCATTTATGTATATTTTATTATTTATAATGATTTATGGTGAATTTATCTATAAGGGTTACATCCCCAATAGGTTTTATCGTTAGTTCATATTTTTTCAATAATCAATCACTTTTCCACCCGTGTTTGTTTGACCCAAGAAACACCCAATGGTAGTGAGGAAATTATTGATTATAATTTCTTTAGATACATACATGTTTTTATTTGTGTTACCTACCTTAGATGCATCAATTGGATTACAAGAATCATTTTCTAAAGCATGGTCTTTTCCACAACCTCAAGGGTCACTAAAAAAGGAATATATCAAGTGGAAGTTACAATAGCTGGTGTGCATGGAAAGCATAGTAAGAACTCCAAATTCAAAGAGGATGTTGTTGTTTCGAGTGTTTCAGAGACATTAAAACATCTTCATAGAAGGTATACCGGGAATACTAGGGCTAAACAAGAAATACCTCTTGGACAAAGGTGATCCCACCACCGCCATCAAAAAGAGATTCATGACCCATATGTTTACCATTATGAAGAATAAATAATGCTTGATGAGGCTCACCAGTCAAAATGTGTTGAATTTTCTCCACATCCAACCATAGTATGATCATATTATGTGCGACCATTACCCATTCAAATTTCAGAGTGCTATAACTATGAACATTGGTTTGCATGGGCATTCCTCCAACACAAAATTCAAATACCAGATGTGGGTGACATTAATGAAAATTTTTATAATCATCAGGATAATAACATGGTTTAAGTAAAAAAGTATATTACAGAGATAGAGGATTTTATATATGAAAATGATTAACAAATCCCAGCCTCCAAATGAGTATCCCATATAATGTAATTATGAATATGTGATGGTGTAATTATTGACCATGAAGAGGAATGGAATATTTATGTTAAATATGAGAATGAACTTCCATTTTCATATTTCCCAATTCTACATTACCATTCCACATTAGTAATCATGATGAAATGTATTTTTTATCATGAATTAATTGAAGGATCCTATGGATAGGTTCTTCAGTCCGCAAGTTATGGGCCTACAGGTTCTCCCATAGACACATCAATGGATCCTCCAAACTGTCCAAAACTTTTTTCAGGAGTGAGAATCATGACTGGGGTAAATGTGATAGATAATCCTCATACATTACCTCATGTTTCTCCAACCAAGTTGAGTGTTTTGATTTTTTCTCAAGAATATATAATGAAATTGAAGAGTGTAATGGGATTAGTCCAAAGTGTTTTCCAAAGGAGTAAGTTTTTATACTATCTTCATGGAATTATGACTTTCTTGAAACACTCTAATAATATCATTTATCCTTCTACATAATCTGTATCTCTCTCCTCTCTCAAAGTATTATGATCTGATTCTTTAAGACCATAAAAAAAACTCAAGCGGATTCTAGGTTTAGGTTGTTGAATCTGCTACCTTAATAGAAAAAACATCATAATATTTTTTTGTACATTCTCATGGTTCTATTGAGAGAGATAATATCCATCAAAATATCAAATAAATTTCTATTTAATATTTAATTATTTTCTAAAATTAATCTTTTCTACATATATATTATAAGAATCCTTGGCTAATGGATCTTTTAATAATCAATGCTGATATTATTATTTCTCTAGGAGGAAGGAATGATGTCCCATTGGAGTTTAAAATAAATACCGATACTGACCCAAACAGGAAAATATCTGATGATGTTGTACACATAGAAGAACCAAAGGAATGTAATATTAGTGGATCCAATTTGGACATCAACGAACTTTTTATGGATACCTTGAATAGTGAGGATTCTGTAACATTCCAAGCCACATAGACAGAAATCATGGATGCCCTTAATCCAATCACTGATATACAAGTTTCCATCATGAAGATTAGGGATTTTCATGAAGAATTTCATGGACATAAGTTATCATTATGGAATTTTACATATATTATTGTTCTTCTATTTATAGATACTTCTATCAATGATCACCTTGTGTAGATTGGTCTACCAAAAATGTATCAAAGGCTATTCAAGAATGGGGCATTCCACTCTATCCCTATTATGTTGATTATGGAGAAATACCTATTAAGGACCCCCTTTGAGAGTGGTTCCAAAGTATTCGATTTTAAAAACATCAAAAACTCAAGATAATTCCACTTCTCAAGAAACAACTGCTCAAATTGATCATTCTTAGAATACTAGGAATGGATCCAATCAAGAGACCAACTTATTTTTGGGTAAATTTTATCAGCTGTCTGGATCATACTCTATTTCTACAATTTTTTATTCTGAGACTGACAATGATCTTGATTTTACATTTTGGGTTATCATCTCCTATAGTTAGATCAGATGTTGATGCTTCTTCATTGTCTCTGGCATTAGTTGAAGGTGAAATTCTACAGTTCCAAGAGAAAAATAACCAGGAAACTCTTTAAGTGATATGTTTCTATAGTAAATTTTACCCCATGGTAGTGACTCAGATTCAAACATAGAAATGCAATATGCTCTCGGAATGGAACGTAAGCATACATGGAAATATATATGGAGAATAATTTTTGATAATCCGTTGGATGATATATTGTCACATTTCAGCAAACTCCTAGCACTATTCTAAGTATATGGTTTGGTGGATTTAATTATTTATTAGTTTACAATACAATGAAAGAGAACATTATCCAACGAGAGTAGGAACATAATAACTGAACAATTTTTTAGTAGATAAATGGATTATTAATATTGATAATATTTAGGTTGTATTGGATAAGTCATAGTCCTATCATAATGAAAATTTAATTGAAAATAGATAACAAATTAAATATTACATGAAGTAGTTGGTATACCTTCAACATTAACAATATTCTATTAATAACAAACATGATAAATTGATCCAAACACTGGTTGAAACACAATTGTAAGGGTAAAATTCCATTTCACCTAATAAAGAAGAAAATTATTATAATGAGGATGCTATATTTGCTCGGCTATCTCAACATCTATAGGTTTTTGATTGGGATCATGAGGTCGTTCCACAAATGAGGAGTTATCTTGAGAGTTTATGTTAACACCTGATAAAGAGGCTATGTTCTATGAATGTACTCTGATTTAAAATGAATGAATGAGATATTTTCTCCAATCATATATTTCTTCATTCTTCCTTTTTGTGATTTCAATAATAAAGGTAATGATGATGATTTTTTTAACATCAATCCTTCTTGTATGATAATCGTGATTATAATGAATAGAATGGTGGTGCTTTGATTTTTCATGTTAATATGATGTGACTAATGAGCATATATTGGTTTTTACTAGGGTTATGTAGAGAAACCCCATAAAAATTGTATATTGTGAAGTTTTTTGGTCAATATTACCTAAACCATTAAAAATGCACGTTTAGTGAGATGGGACTCAAATTTTGTCCAGTGTTCCCTTTGAGGGTTTCTGATTTGTCGACTGCCATGTCTCTTGTTGTTGGCAGTTTACAGTCATGCATATTGGACAAAAAATGTCTAGGGTTTATGGTCAAATATCATTGACCATAAATTTTGTAATTAAATCCCAAACAAGTCTTAGTGGCTAAGAATTTTTTATATATACTTTAAAAATTTTTATGTGTAATATTGGGTCATAATATTTTATGTTCACCAAATCTAAAACATGTATAAACAAAAATGAAGTATCTTCAATGTATAAAGATAATTGTATTTGAAAACCCCATTACTAGGCCTGTGTTATGCAATGCTGACTTGGGAATATGAATTATTTTCAAATAGTTGCATCTTTTGACTCACACACTTGTTATTTGGATACTTATTCAAGGACACATAAGGTAACATACTGCATAGTCAGGAAATGGGGCCCTTTGGAATTTAACATATTATTTTTAATATAAAAAAGAAAATATGATTTGGGTGAGTCAACACCATAGTGGGTGATTTTTCCCAGTAAAGGGATTTTAAGAATAAATAGTCTTCTTGGAAAATAAATGTCATGAATTGGAAAACCACTTCTACAGAGATTTTGTGTATGATGATTAGTTAAAACTTTCCGTAAAAGAGAATTTTTTATATCATGTTATGACGTTTTAAGTCATGTAGTGAAGAAATTTTAAATGCAGTTTTTAGTCATGTTATGAAGACATTATTGTAACATCCCAAGTAAATAAAGAATAATACATTTTCATAATTATTAATATTTGTTAATTAAATATTAATTTTACATTAAATGAGTTGCTATGTTCGATAGTGTACCCGATACGCAACAAAGAGTTTAATTGAAATCTTACGTTGCACACTAGTAATAAAATAATATTATTTTAAATGGTAGTTAACACATAGCCGTTGTATTGGTGGGAATGTATAGAAATAACTAAAATATGATTATATATGTTTTTAAATGTCTTTACATTTATCCATGAAAAGATAAAGGCTTAAAATACGAAAAGAATTCAATTTTAGGCTTTTATACCCTAATTTTCACTAAAGGTTCACTTACCACCTTTTGATGGCGAACCGTCATTAAATATAGTTTTGGTCACATTTATACATTCTATTGGACCAAATAAAACTCTTTTTTAGAATCGAGACATCAAAATTTTCTTTGTGTCAATTTTTGTTATTTTTCCGATAAAGTTCATTTTTTAATGAATAGTGAAAAATGTTGTATTGTAATTCAAAAACTTTTTTTAATCTAATTTTTTAAGATGATTAGATTATCATTTGAATTGGTTTTAAAGTGAAATTAGAATATATTTTTACCATTAAATTCAATATTGGTCGTTCGAATTAATTTCACTTTGAAATCGGACTTAAACTAGTGTCAATCTTTTGATACTTATTGTTTCGTAAAAACACGCTATTTGCTCTGACAGCAGGAATTAATTATTAAATTAATAAATGAAAATTATATGTTATGAATTTTGTAAAATGGACTTAATTTTTGAATTCGGAATATCAAATATAGCTTAGGGTGAAGTTTTGGTATTTTTCTGAAAAAAATCTATTTTTGATGAATAGTGAAACCACTAAGTGGTACTTATAAAAACTGTTTTTTCATTTAAATGAAATTTTACCACTTATGTGTTTTGAATTTCAAAAATCCGACATAAATGGTTTTTATAATGAAGTAAAATGTGGTTCAATGAGATTAAATTATTTTTTTGGTGAATAGTAACTTTTAAGTTCTTAATCGCGATTAGAGGTAATTAGTGCAATTTAAGGCAAAAATTATATTATAATAAAATGAAAATACCTTTAAACATATCCTACACTTAGTTTATGTGTCATGGCCGACCAAGACAAGCCATGGGTAAACTTGGGTACCCCATGGAGCCACCTTGGTTGGGAAATGACATAAATAACTTTTTATTAAATGTTAAAGTAAAAATCACACACACATGAGATGTTTTACTAAAACAATTTTTACATGGGGTTTTACAAGTCATATTTTTGACTAAAAATATTCATTAGAAATATAAAATGATTTCCAACATCATGATATTTTTTTATAATTTTTAGAAATTAAATAAATTAAATTATTTATGACATCATGATGATGCAGCGATGACCTCGTTATTTAACAATTTAAATAAAATGGGAAGATAATGTAAATTCTAAGGCCTACACATGTCCAAAACCTATTGGATGGGTGGATTTAGAACCCTTATCACCTTATCCTCGAAACAAATCAATGTGGGACCTCTTAAATCCGAATAAAATTTTAAAATAAAGTGACTTTTCTTTACCTTCCAAGAGTGCCCCTCCTCTCCTCTTATAAAAGGCCCCCACCTCTACCTCCTTACCCACACTCCCAAATCCATTGGCTCGGCCAAAACCTGCCCATTTTGGCTCTACACATCCCTCTCTTACACCTTGAAGCCTCACATTGGGCAGAAGTCTTCCCAAGGAAGCCTTTGAGCTCAAATCTAAGAGAGTTACCCGATTTTAAGGTAATGTCTTCTTTTTGAGTCCTTTTGTTTTATTTTTCTTCTCCAACCCCCTAAACACTTTTTATTCTTTTATTTTGTAAAAAATACAGTATCCTCAATATACAAGGATGTTTTTATAAGAAGGATTCGAGCTACACTTACACACACCTACATCTAATGGTTAAATAACATACTGTTTCCGTGGATGGCGAATTTCTGCCTCCCGAAACGATGATTGTTCAACATTATTTTAACACCTTAAAAGGTGTCCATTAAGATGACACTATATTTATATATGATACATAATATGTTTATGTTTTTCTTAAGCTTATTTATTTTTCATTTTGTGCATACCTTTATGGTTTCCATTATGGGTAAACACGATATCTTCATTTAAAGAAGTGCAGAGTACCACCCCCTCAAAGTGATGTGATTTGTTAAACCCATATGTGATAAATATAAAGGATGGATTTAAAGTTATTATATATGATGTTATACTGGAATTATAATATACCTCTATATAATTATTATTTCATTCCATTAATGTATGAGATATAGATGAAAGTAGCGTTCAAAACTACGTACGGCTTACCGTCTCCATGAACGGTGCATTTCATTTCTTATCCCCAAATGTAATGTACTATTATAAGTACATGTATATAATGGATATATATATGATGAATGATACATCTAAATTATGAATATAATTCTGGAATTAAAATATACATACCTCTCATTTTGTTTTAATTCATTAATATGACAAAGCAATGAAAGTACCATTCATGCGTACGTACGGATTACCATCTCTATGAACGGTGCATTTCATTTCTTACCTCTAAATGATGATGTAATATTATAAATACATGTACATTCTGGATATATATGATATATGTGCTATCCAAATCAGGAATGTCATTCTGGATATAAAGAACCTTTGACCACACGAACAACATGTAATTGTAAGAAGTCCACTTTCGACTTAAGAACCAAATACCGACAAAACAAACATTATTAACATAATGATTACATAATGTTTATAACAAGGAAATAAGTGATATAATAGGAATAATAAGCTTGAAAAAGGTTTTTATGCAAGTAGAAATTAACTCATGTTTATTATTCAGGACGTTAAAGAATGATCGAGTCAAGTCGGACCCGATGTAAGGGACTCCGTCTCAATCTCCTTTCATTGAGGCATATTTCATTTTATACACAACTTTATATTATAACGGTGTATAAACCCCTTTTAATTTTACTTTTATACAAAATGAATCTTTTTCTACGAAGCGTTTTAGAAAACTAAAAAAAGGAATGTTTCTTTTAACGTACGCGGTGACAATGACCTCTTCCGCCGCCGCGAGTATTGTTTGGTATTTGGCTTCCTCAACAAGCCGTAATGTTTTTAAAATGAAATAAATACCATTTATTCTTTTATGTATTATGGTATTGAAAATGGTTTTGATAAAGGATTCTATTATGTCAATATATTTATGATATATTTTGATTGAAATGTAGAAATGTTATCATTCCTTTTTATTGGTTTTATGATTTATGATTTTTTATTGGTACTTGGACATTTTAACGGGTGGTGCTGTGAATACTAGGATGGGTGGTTACGTTATAACCTCCAATGCATTGGGTATGGAAGTCGGTCGTATGGATATTCCATTATGTATGAATGGAAGTTGGTCGTATGGCTATTCCATTAAGTGGTATGTGTGGAAGTCGACCGTATGGTTATTCCACATAAGTATGTTTATGTCCAAAGTTACCATTATATATGTTATGTGTTCTTTATATGGGTTTTATGGTAATCCTTTGGATACAAAAAGGTAAGTAATGATATTTTATTCAGTGAAGAGTTTTTTACTACTTCATGAAGGTGAAGGTAATACATTGATAAAGTATACATGGTTTACATGATTTTTGAAAAACTAATAGTATTCATTCTATGTGTATACCTTACTGAGCTTTTTATGCTCACCCCAGTTTTTTTGGAAATGCTTTTCATAGGACTTAATGTGGAATAATGTCCAGGATGGGATCAAGGTAAAGTCATGCTATATAAAACATGGAACTAGACATGTTTATTTTTAGGAGTTTTTTATTCTATGGAAACTTGGTAGAAGTGTCTACTTTGTAAATCTTTTGAGATGTAATAGTTATGTTCTAATTCTCTTAAACTCTAAACCAGAAAAGATCCTCAATGTGAATTATAAATTTAATTCAATATTAAGTAATGTTTAAGGCTAGGGACTTATAGTTGGTATCAAAGGTTAGTTTAGATAACTTTAGGAGTTAGAAAATTGTTAAATTATAAGTTAATTGATGGTATGATTGAAATGATATAGAATTTACGGATTACCATGTTGCTTCGCCTAAGATATTTATATATTCAGAATGGTTTCCGTAGAGGAAACAAAGCAGCTATGTTGGGACGACATCAGGAGGAAGACAACCTTCCAAATCAGCAACCTGAGATAGTCAGAATCGGAACTGAACAGTTTGTTGCAGTGATGGCACAGTTGACTCGGGCTATAAATGGTGGTGGTATCCATGCACGAGAGTAGCCAGATCAACCGCAGAGGATCATGTCAGTGGTGGAACATTTCATGAGGCAACATCCCCCATCATTCAGAGGATCATCTGACCCCGTGCTAGTAGATGGGTGGATTAAAGCACTGGAGAAGATTTTTGATGACATTTGGTGTTCAGAACATCAAAAGGTTAGTCTTGTAATTTACAGTTTTGAAGGTGAAGCTGATCAGTGGTGGTCTATGGTGAAAAATATCAGGGATAGTGATGAGATTGAGGATCTTCACTGGGAAGAATTCAAAGGTATGTTTCTTGAGAAATATTTTTCAAAGGTGGTCCATCTTAGGATGGAAAAACAGTTCCTAGAATTGTGGCAGGAGGATGATTCAATGGCTTCTTATGAAGCAAAGTTCACTCAATTGGAAAGGTAAGCTCTAAACTTCATATGAGATCTTGATAGTAAAATAAACCATTTTTACTCAGGGTTAAAGCCAAAGTATCAAAGGGCTTTAACTTCTCGTGTGTTCAAAAGTTATGAAAAACTTGTTCGATGTGCGGAGAAGGTGGAAATGGAGTTTTCCCATGATCAGGTGTTCTATGACAAACATCGGAATAAGAGGTCTAGTTGGCAGGAAAAGGGGGATAATTCATCAATGAAGCAAGGAGGTAAGAAAAACAAATATCCAACCTATGAAAAGTGTGGTAAAATGCATCCTGGAGAATGTTTATCCAAGTCTGGTAAGTGCATTCGATGTGGTAAGTCTTGTTATATTGCTCGTAACAGTAAGGAAGATGATCAAGCAGGCAATGAAAAGCAAGTGGAATGATTTTTTAAGTGTAATGAAATGGGTCATTATGCAAACGAGTGTCCAATGAAGAAGTCAACTGGGGGAAAGCAGACAGAATACAAGCAGAAAGGGGTGGTGAAATCTTTTGCAACTACTTCAGCAGTTGTTGGGCCATCGAATGAAGTAGTATCAGGTACACTGTTTGTTTGTTCAGATTATGCTAATGTGTTGTTTGATTCAGGGTCTACACATTCATTCAATTCTGAGAAGTTTTCTAGTAAATTTGAAATTCCATCTCAAGATATGAATCCTGAACTTATGGTAAAAACACCCGGAGGGAACATTGAGACAAAAAGGAATTATAAGAACCTTCCTATTCTTGTGTGTGGAAAGAATCTACCAGCTAACCTTATTTTTTTCCCTCTAGTAGAGTATGATGTTATTTTGGGAATGGACTGGATTTCTGTTTATCATGCTAAGATTGACTGCAGAGCTAAAATGGTTTCTTTTCATAATGATTTTCAGTTTGTGTACAAGAATGAACCCTTGATTTTGATAACATATCAAGAAGTTGAGAAACTAGTAAAAGATGGAAATTAAGGTTACCTTGCACATATTGTTGAAAATAAAGGAACTGTTCAGATCAATGATGTGCCAGTGGTAAATGAGTATCTTGATGTTTTTCCTGATGAGTTGCCTGATATTATTCATGATCGGGATGTTGAATTTACTGTTGACTTAGTTCTTGATTCCCAGCCAATTTCAAAACCCCCTTATCGAATGGCTCAAGTTGAAGTTATATAGTTAAAGAAGCAATTGCAGGAGTTATTAGATAAAGGTTTCATTCGACCTAGCACATCACCATGGGGTGCTCCTATCTTGTTTGTTAAAAATAAATATGGCTCAATGAGACATTGCATTGATTATATAGCCTTGAATAATATTACTATTAAGAACAAGTATCCTTTTCCTCATATCGATGATTTGTTTGATCGGCTCCAGGGAGCTCAGTATTTTTCGAAGATTGACTTATGGTCGGGGTACCATCAGTTGAAAGTAAAAGAAGAAGACGTTCCGAAGACCGCATTCCGTACTAGATATGGCCATTATGAATTTGTAGTTATGACTTTTGGGTTAACTAATGCACCTGTTGAATTCATGGACCTTATGAATAGAATTTTACATGAGTTCTTGGATATGTTTGTGGTTGTTTTCATTGATGATATTTTGGTGTTTTCTAAAAGTAAAGAGGAGCATGAAAGTCAGTTAAGGGTTATCTTTCAAACCTTAAATGAAAAGAAACTGTATGGAAAATTCCGCAAGTGTGAGTTTTGGTTACAACAAATTTCATTCCTGGGTCAAATTGTTTCAAAATATGGCATAACTGTTGATCCTGCTAAAACAAAAGTTGTTGAAGAATGGCCGTGACCCACAAATGTAACCGAGATCCGTAGTTTTCTTTGTTTGGAAGGATACTACCGAAGGTTTGTTGAAAATATTTCATGGTTATCTAGTCCAATGACTAAGCTAACTCATAAGGGTGTTAAGTTCATCTGGACAAAAGAATGTGATGATTGTTTTCAGGAGTTGAAAAAAAGATTGGTGAATGCTCCAGTTTTGGAACTTCCTTTCAGGAATGGTGAGTTTTTATATACAGTGATGGTTCATTGAAGGGACTTGGCAGTGTCCTTATGCAGAATGATCAGGTAATTGCTTATGCTTCACGTCAGTTGAAAACTCATGAGGTAAATTACCCTACACATGATTTGGAATTAGCTGCTATTGTTTATGCTTTAAAAATTTGGAGGCATCATTTGTATGGAGAAAGTGTGAAATATATACTAATCACAAAAGTTTAAAGTATATATTCACTTAGAATGAATTGAACATGAGACAGAGGAGATGGCTGGAATTAATCAAGGATTATGATTGTACAATTAATTACCATCCGGGAAAAGAAAATAAAGTGGCTGATGCTTTGAGTCGAAAAAGTAATGCTTCATTAACCATGCTACATTTGGAGCGAGATCCTTTGGTTTTTTATTTGATTAACATTGGCATAGAAGTTGTTTGTGTAGGAAGTACTTCTGTTTTGTTTCAGGTATCAGTGACATCTTCCCTATCAGACAGAATCAAGCAAGCACAGAAGCAAGACAGTGAGTCGTAGAAAAAGGTAGAGCTGGTTCAGAAGGGTAAGTTTCCTGAATTCAACATTGATAATAATTGGGTTTTGAGGTTTGGGAAGAGATTGTGGGTGCCTTGTGATTCACAGTTTAAAAGGGAGTTTTTATGTGAAGCTCATAGTTTCCGTTTTTAGTTCATCCTGGCAGTACTAAGATGTACAGAGATCTGCAAGAGTAGTACTGGTGGGATGGAATGAAAAGAGATATTGTTTATTTTACTGTGAAGTGTTTGACTTGTCAGCAGGTTAAAGCAGAGCGACAGTTACCGAAAGGGATGCTTCAGCCTTTACCAGTGCCAGAGGGGAAATAGGATAATATATCCATGGACTTTGTTGTGGGATTACCGAAGACATCTCGAGGTAATAATGCGATCTGAGTTATTGTTGATCGCTTGACTAAATCTGCTCATTTCATTGCTATACGAGATACTTTTTCCCTAGATCAACTTTCCAGTTTGTATCTAAAAGAGATAGTCAGGTTACATGGAGTTCCTCTCTCCATTGTATCTGACCATGATCCCAGGTTTACATCTATCTTTTGGAAAGGCATTCAGAAGTCGTTGGGTACTGAATTAAATTTTAGTACCGCTTTTCATCCTCAATCAGACGGGCAGTCGGAACGAACAATTCAGACCTTGGAAGATATGCTACATGCTTGTTCGACGGATTATCTCGGAAGTTGGGACCAACATCTTTCTTTGGTTGAGTTTTCTTATAATAACAGTTTTCATTCCAGTATACAGATGGCACCATTTGAGGCATTATATGGGCAGCAGTGTCGAACTCCAGCATTTTGGGATGAAGTGGGTGAAAGGAAGCTGGTGGGACCAGAATTGGTAGAAGAGATGGTAGAAAAAGTTCAGTTGATTTAGAAGCACATGAGAACAGCTCAGAGGAGGCAGAAGAGTTATGCCGATAACTGGAGGAAGGATCTATCTTTCGAGGTAGGTGATCATGTTTTTCTCAAGGTTTCTCCTTGGAAAAGTGTGATGAGATTTGGTATGAAAGGAAATCTGAGTCCAAGTATTATTGGACCATATGAAATTCTGGAGAACGTTGGATCAGTTGCTTACCGAGTGGCTTTACCTCTGAGTTTATCTCAGGTACACAATGTTTTTCATGTTTCGATGTCGAGGAAGTATATGCCATATTCATCTCATGTATTGAGTCCAGAGGTATTTCAGTTGGAAGAGAACCTATCTTATGAAGAACAACCAGTCCAGATTCTTGACCGAAGAGAGCATGTGTTGCAAAATAAGGTAATTCACCAGGTAAAGGTTTTGTGGAAAATCTATATGGTTTAAAAGGCAACGTGGGAATCTGAAAATGCTATGAGGGATAAATACCCCCACTTATTTTGATAAGTGAATAAAATTGCGAGGACGCAATTCCCAAAAGGGGGGAAGGATGTAACATCCCAGGTAAATAAATAATAATACATTTTTATATTTATTAATATTTTCGAATTAAATATTAATTTTACTTTAAAGGGGTTGCTATGTTCGATAGCATACCCGATACGCAACAAAGAGTTTCATTGAAATCTTACGTTGCACACTAGTAATAAAATAATTTTATTTCAAATTATAGTTAACACATAGCCATTGTATTGGTGGGAATGGAAAGCAATAACTAAAATATGATTATATTTGTTTTAAATGTTTTTAGATTTATCAATGAAAAGATAAAGGCTTAAAATATGAAAAGAATTCAATTTTAGGCTTTTATACCATAATTTTCACTAAAGGTTCACTTATCCCCTTTTGATGGAGAACCATCATTAAATATAGTTTTGGTCACTTTTATTCATTCTATTAGACCAAATAAAACTCTTTTTTTAGAATCGGGACATCAAAATTTACTTTGTCTCAATTTTTGGTATTTTTCCGATAAAGTTCATTTATTAATGAATAGTGAAAAATGTTGTCTTGTAATTCAAAACCTCTTTTTAATCTAATTTTTTAAGATGATTAGATTATCATTTTAATTGGTTTTAAAGTGAAATTAGAATATATTTTTACCATTAAATCCAATAGTGGTTGTTGGAATTAATTTCACATTGAAATAGGACATAAACTAGTGTCAATCTTTTGATACTAATTGTTTCATAAAAAAACGCTATTTGCTCTGACAGTGGGAATTATTTATTAAATTAATTAATGCAACTTATATGTTGTGAATTATGAAAAATGGACTTCATTTTTTAATTCTTAATATAAAATATATCTTAGGGTGAAGTTTTGGTATTTTTTCTAAAAAACATCAATTTTTGATGAATAGTGAAACCATTAAGTGGTACTTATAAAAACTGATTTTTCATTTCAATGAAATTTTACCACTTATGTGTTTTGAATTTCAAAAATCCGACATACATGGTTGTTATTAAGAAGTAAAATGTGGTTCAATGAGAATAAAATATTTTTTTGGTGAATAGTAAATTTTAAGTTCTTAATCGCGATTAGAGGTAATTAGTGCAATTTAAGGCAAAAATGATATTATAATAAAATTAAAATACCTTGAAACATTTCCTAACCATATTGGATGTGTCATAGCCGACCAAGACAAGCCATGGGTTAACTTGGGAACCCCATGGAGCCACTTTGGTTGGGAAATGACATAAATAACTTTTTATTTAATGTTAAAGTAAAAATGACACACACATGAGATGTTTTACTAAAACAATTTGTACATGGGGTTATACAAGTCATATTTTTGACGATAAATGTTCATTAGAAATATAAAACTATTTCATAAATAATGATATTTTTTTGTAATTTTTAGACATTATATAAGTTAAATTATTTATGACATCATGATGATGTAGCGATGACCTCATTATTTAACGATTTAAATAAAATGGAATGATAATTGAAAATATATTACCTACACATGTACAAAACCTATTGTATGGGTAGATTTAGAACCCTTATCAGCTTATCCTCAAAACAAATCAATTTGGGACCTCATAAATCTGAAAACCATTTTAAAATAAAGTGACTTGTCTTTACCTTCCAAGAGTGCCCCTCCTCTTCTCTTATAAAAGGCCCCCAACTATACCTCCTTACCCACACTCCCAAAGCCTTTGACTTGGCCAAACCCTGCCCATTTTGGCTCTCCACATCCCTCTCTTACATCCTTGAAGCCTAACTTTGGGCAGAAGTCTTCCCAATGATGCCTTTGAGCACTAATCTAAGAGAGTTACCCGATTTTAAGGTAATGTCTTCTTTTGAGTCCTTTTGTTTTATTTTGCTTCTCCAACCCCCTAAACACTTTTTATTATTTTATTTTGTAACAAATCCAGTATCCTCAATATACTAGGATGTTTTTATAAGAATGATTTTAGCTACACTTACACAATCCTACATATAATGGTTAAAGAACATACTGTTTCCGTGGATGGCGAATTTCGTCCTCCCGAAACGATGATTGTTCAACATTATTTTAACACATAAAAGGTGGCCATTAAGATGAAACTATATTTATATATGATATATAATATGTTTATGTTTTCTTTAAGCTTCTGTATTTTTCATTTTGGGCATAAATTTATGGTTTCCATTATGGGTAAACACGATATCTTCATTTAAGGAAATGTGGACTACCGCCCCCTCAAAGTGATGTGATTCATTAATGCCATTTGTGGGACATATAAAGGATGGATTTAATGTTATTATATATGATTTTATACTGGAATTATAATATACCTCTATATCATTATTATTTGTTTCCATTAATGTATGAGATATAAATGAAAGTAGCGTTCATGCGTAGGTACGGCTTACCGTCTCCATGAACGGTGAATTTCATTTCTTATCCCCAAATGTAATGTACTATTATAAGTAAATGTATATAATGGATATATATATGATAAAAGATACATCTAAATGATGAATATAATTATGGAATTAAAATATTCATACCTCTCATTTAGTTTTAATTCCATTAATATGACAAAGAAATGAAAGTAGCGTTCATGCGTACGTACTGATTACCGTCTCCATGAACGATGAATTTCATTTCATACCTCTAAATGATTATCTAATATTATAAATACATGTATATGATGGATATATATGATATATATGCTATCCGAATCAGGAATGTCATTCTGGATATAAAGAACCTTTGACCACACGAACAACAAGTAATTGTAAGAAGTCCACTTTCGACTTAAGAACCAAATACCGACAAAACAGACATTATTAACTTAATGATTACATAATGTTTATAACATAGAAATAAGTGACATAAAAGGAATAATAATCTTGAAAAAGGTTCTTAAGAAAGTATTAATTAACACAAGTTTATTATTCAGGACGTTAAAGAACGATCGAGTCAAGTCGGACCCGAGGTAAGGGACTTTGTCTCAATCTCCTTTCATTGAGGCATATTTTGTTTTATACACAACTTTATTTTATAAAGGTGTATAAACCCCTTTGACTTTTAATTTTATAAAAATGGAATCTGTTTCCATGAAGCGTTTTACAAAACGACAAAAAGGATTTTTTTTCTTTTAACATACGCGGTGACAACGACCTTTTCCGCCGCCGTGAGTATTATTTGGTCTTTGGCTTCCTCAACAAGCCGTAATGTTTTTAAAATAAAATAAATACCATATAATCTTTTATGTATTTTGGTATTGAAAAGGGTTTTGATAAAGGATTCTAATATGTCAATATATTTATGATATATTGTGATTGAAATGTAGAAATGTTATCATTCCTTTATATTGGTTTTATGTTTTATGATTTTATATTGGTACTTGGACATTTTAACGGGTGGTTACGTGATAAACCATATGACGGGTGGTGCTGTGAATACCAGGACGGGTGGTTACATTATAACCACCAATGCATTGGGTGTGGAAGTCATCCGTATGGCTATTCCATTATGTATTTATGGAAGTTGGTCGTATGGCTATTCCATTAAGTGATATGTGTGGAAGTCGACTGTATGATTATTCCACATATGTATGTTTATGTCCCAAGTAACCTTTATATAAGTTATGTGTTCTTTATATGGGTTTTATGGTAATCCTTTGGTTACAAAAAGGTAAGTAACGATATTTTATTCAGTGAAGAGTTTTTTACTACTTCATGAAGGTGAAGGTATTACTTTGATAAAGTATACATGGTTTACTTGATGTTTGAAAAACTAATAGTTTTCATTCTTTGTGTATACCTTACTGAACTTTTTATGCTCACACCAAGTTTTTTTGAAAGTTTTTCATCGGACTTAATGTGGAATAAGGTCAAGGATGGGATCAAGGTAATGTTATGCTATATAAAACATGGAACTAGATATGTTTCTTTTTAAGAGTTTTTTATTCTATGGAAACCTTGTAGAAGTGTCTACTTTGTAAATCTTTTGAGATGTAACAGCTATATTCTAATTCTCTAAAACTCTAAACCAGAAAAGATCCTCCATGTGAATTATTCATTTTATTCAATATTAAGTAATGTTTAAGGCTCGGGCCTTATAATTGTATTGTGTAGTTTTAAGACTTGCAGTGAGGAAATTGTACTATTCAGTTTTATGTCTGGTAGTGAGGATGTTTTGTGGCTTTAATTTAAGGTCTTTAGCTTTGAAAAATTTTATCAGACTCTCTCAATTTGTTGATATTGTTTTTGGAAACACACTACCATATTCAGGTATGGATTGAAATAACTGAAAACTGTGATTTAGGAATTTTTTTTAATTCGGAAAATCATATAGGAAAAAGGGATAAAGGTGTTAGAGTAATTATTTTACAATAATGAAGTTACCAATATATGAAAAACCCATTATGAGGGTTTTATTATGTAGGAAAAACAAGGAAATATGATACATAGGAAAATAGTGACATCTTTTCACTAACATACTAGTTATTTAGGAAAATATTATGGAAGGCCACCTAGGGAAACAAACTGCATAACAAGGAAAAATATCTCTCAAAATATTGATATCATATTGATATAATATGAAGAAAGTTTATGAAGATTCAGATTTTCCATAACACAATGTTTAGATTATGATGAAATGTAATTGAATATAGAGAGGCTATTTCCAATAATTATTTCAATTGAATCTGAGGAATATGATTTCTAGGAAACTCAAACACAAACATAAGAATTATGCTGGCTGTAGTTTTTTAAGGACATATGACTAGGACTAGAAATGGTAATAGTGTATGATATGTGGTCATGTTATCAAATGTTATTTCATATTTCCTTGAACACATAGAGATGAAAATGTATAAACCATGTACATGAATATATTCAGATTGAGAGAATGGTAATGGGAAAAATACATATGAATGAGTTTTTTAAAATATATATTCTTGAATGTTGTTAGAAAAGTTTCAAATGGACAAAAGAAACAATAACAAAAAAATTTAAACTTATTTGAAAAACTTATAATGGGGGGTTTTATTATGCAAATCCAACTAAGGAACACGATGCATAGTCAAATAGTGGTATAATTTGACTCACATGCCCATTACGTAGGCCACTTAAGAAAAGCCCCCTAATTCCACATACTATATACATAGGCAAAACAGTTCTTATACATTTAAAACTATTTCACCAAAAACCATTATAAATATTATGAAGAAATCAAAATATTCATGACTAATCGTATTAAATATGGATATGGGTATTTCATAATGAATATGATAAATATTTGAGACAATATTGGCCATGACATTGGAGTACTTTAGATAGATCTGATTCAAATGTAAAGTGGATACATTACTTGTTTTCATTGAATCAATATTATGTTGTTCATTTTTTATCGTGTAGCGAGGACCTGAAGTGATTGTGAGGTAAAAAAGGAATATTGTTGCTGAAACAAGGAAATAAAACCATGTTCCACTACATATCTCATGTAGTTGTGAATCAATCCATACATAGTTCTTTAATCATTACCTATGCACGTTTGAATCTTACATAATGAATAATGGTTTTTTATGTTGGTCTCATGATTAGAGAACTAGGCATCTCTACAAATCACATATATATGATAATAGAGAAAAACATTGTTCTTGAACTATCATTTCTCACACCATCTGAGTTTAATGTGGGATACATTCACCTTTAACTCTATCTAGAATTAATGTTAATCTAAATACAAAAAATGGTATGAAAATTAAATCATGTATCTTGAATGAACACTCGTAATAGAACTGTTTCATATACAGGAGATGAAATGGAAATAATTTTTTTGGATACTGCTTATCCTAGGATTGGAGATCCAGGCGTCTCTACATATCTCATATGGGTGAGAATCAAGCCTCCCATACTTGTTTAAATGAAGTCCCTATGTAGATATGACTGAAACATAGGGTGGAATAGAACTCATTTGACACTAAAGAGTAGTAATGATATCAATGATGCCTGTATATAGAAGCTGTTAATTTTAGATAGAATAGATGTTACCCATATAGTTTAATGTTTTTAATGAAGAAAAATGATATCATGATGTATAAAATCATGTGAGATTCAATGTATTTTACTATCATGCGGATTAGTGTCATGCATCAAAGACATATTATTTAGATACACAGAGTATTTCTTCTAGAATCTCACATTGGTTCATTTTGTAATAAGTTATCCATCCATTTATATTAGGTAATATGCTCCATTTTAAAAGTCTTTATGTATGGAATAAGGTCTTTAGAAGTTTGGCTGAAGCATTGGAGGCTTATTTCCTGGTATCATTGGATTCCTGATGTCCAATACCAATTCCCCTGGAATAATTGAATGTAAGATAAATTTCTTGACAAAGGCTCACACTATTATGTTTTGATGAAATTCTAAATGATGCAATGTGTGCAATCTCTTTTCATCTAATCATTCTAGCTCGACAAATTTTTTTAGACTTTCAATATTTGTAAAATCAATCATAGATTGCAACTCTTAGTGAAGGTAATTGAATTTCAATTGGAAAAACTACTTTTCTGATTTACAGCAATGAATATGGGGTTGCATGAGTGGCAATACGGGTAGTATCTCAGTTATACCATAAGGCATGAAAAATATTATCAGGCCCTTATTTTTTACCTTTATCCACCATCAACCACAGTATATTTGATAGGATCTTACTAAATAAATTTATATGTCCATTATCTACTACATGATAGTGGGATGAATGGTTGGATTTGATATTGTGTTCTGAAATAACTTTTTTTACCTCAATAGAACAGTAATTAGTGTCTTTGTCCATTAATAATAAAAGAGGGACACCCAATCCTGTGATGATGTTAGTTTTTTAAAAACTAACAAAGAATTTGGCTCGGACATATTTGGGAGGTATTTCCACATCACATTTGAATGAGAAGTTAGTCATAGTAGGAATATACTGGAACTACATAGTCATAAATGGTGGATAAGATCATAGTACATCAATTCTCCATCTGGAAATGGGCTAGGAATATTTAGTTATATATTAAAACATAGGGGGTTGATGAATGGTGTTGGCATTCATATTGAAGTTTTTACGTTTCATAGTGAAATATATGAAATCCTACATCATTGAAGGCAAGAATATTGTAATCCTTCATATTTGATCTGAAATATTATGCCCAGAATGGTGATCATGATACATTCTTGTATGTACTTCTTTCTTGAGAGTTTTCATTTCTTTTTCATCCGTACACCTGTAGAGGATCCATCAATTCCACATTTATAGAGCATAATCACGTTATCTAATGTATCATAATGTGTAAAATTGTAAACTCACTGTTGGATCTATTTCATTTAAGTTGTATCTTGTTGAAGTACACCATTCTGAAGGTATTCCAAGATTGGTGTCATTCATCTCATGGTATAACAATACGGATCAAAAATAGAGCTTATTTCATTAATTTTCTCTATTCTAGTTTGATAAATAGGTTAAACCAGATGATTATGGAAAATAATGATGATATTCTCATACTTATTTTGATCTTCCAGGAATATGGTTGCAATAACAAGTGCAACAACATGGGAATTTTGTGATCATGGGACATAATACAATTTTGGATCTAAGGGAAATTCCACCATTAAACCTCTAAAATAATCATATAATGGTATTAAATCTTCATTACTAATATCATAATCCATTGATTTGTTTCATCAACAACTCTAAATCACCATTCAATTTCAGGTGGTTTAGTCGAACATCATGTGCCAATTACATGCCTACTATGAGAGCTTGATATTCTGCTTTATTTTTGGTAGCGTCTTTTTACAAAAGAAAAAAATATGGAAACATTTCCTTTTCTAGAGAGATAAGTTCAATTCCTAACCCAGCTTCATTGAGTTTAGGTTTATCCATTCTCTTCCCTGTTGGACTTCTAGAGGTACCATCAATGTTTATTTAAAATTTTTGGGGATTATCTAGAATAGTGAAGATATTTTTCTTAGGATGTTTAGAATTCAATGATGTATCTTCTTAAAATGGATGTTTAGTCATGAAATCCTCCAATTCATGGCATTTAAATTCCTTAAGAGTCACAAAGTGGTATAAAAAACTGTAACCAAACTACCCACCATTCCAAATTCCAGGAAAGCATATGACGACTGAGGATCAATTTGAGCAGGTTATTACTAGACACTAATTAGACCTCATGATGTTACAGGTAGGGAGTTAATTTCTAAAATGTAAATATTAATTCCATAAATCACTTCTCGATATTTTAATATCATTTCTCTATGACAGGAATAGTTTGATAGAGATAGTAAATGTTTTTCTCATTCCCAAGATCATTCTTTTGGTCAAGAAAGGAACCTAGTGATCGCTCTAATGTTGTCACATAGAGTATTAGTGGTCTTCATTCAATTGGTGGAATTAATAATGATGAAATCAAGAGATATTAATTAAGATTATAAAATAACTTTTTGATGAATTAAATCCATTGATAGGCAACACCATTCTACATTAATTTTTTTATGGGTAAACACTATCTTTCCAAAATAGAGATAAAGCAGTGATTATTATACAATTTTAATTGATTTCATTTTTGATTCATTTAAATTTTGAGGAGGTGAAATGGAAAATATTTATTTCTTCTTTTAAGTAACAAAATTTACTCCACAAAGGTGTACAATGAAACTGAGAAATTTTCTTAGTGTTACCCCGAAATCACATTTCAAGGGGTTCGTCGTCAATTTATTTTGCTGATGATTATGAAATATTTTCGCCAGATCCACCAAGATATTGGAATATTGTTTTGATTTATCCATTAGATCATCCTTATAATATTCAAAAAATATATTTCTAAGACATGTTTAATGATATGGTGCATATCATTTTGATACATAGAAAATGCATTCTTTAATCCTATGTGAATTACCTGATATAAAACACACAATGAGTGGTTATAATGGATATATAAACTTCAATAGTTAGAGCTATGTGGATTGGGTTGTACGTAGAGTATCCATCCATGAAGGAAATAGATGTGTAGATATCTATTACATTAAATAAATTCTTGGTTATTGGAACTGGAATGTCATTTTTGGGACCATACCCGATAAGATCTCTAAAATCAATTCAAACTCTGATATTCCCATTCTTCTTGTTTACTATCAAAATGTTGGCCAGCAAATTGGGATATTGAACCTTCCAAGAAATTTTATCTTATAATATATTAAAAACATCAATATTAATTTAGGATTCATGAGACAGGTGTGTTCTTCTTTCTACCTGTATAAATACTCAATGATTTTCAGGAAAACATAAATTATGGGTGGAAACATCGAGAATAAGGCATAGAAATTATGTATATTTCCAAGAAATTATATCACTATTCCATTTTATAAATTAATTGTACATCTCTTTCTCTTTAGATTTCATGTCCAAACTAATTAGACTGGGCATGGATCTTCTTTAGTACCCAGATTTATTTCATAGAGATCATCCATTGTGGTAGAGACATCTTCCTAAAATGTTGAAGTAGTATCTGTGGGATATTATTCATCTTCCTCCTTATTTCTAGATTCTTATTTTTACAATATTAATGTTGGTGATGAAGAAAAAAATTTATATCTTGGGGAGGAGTTAGTATTTGAACATCCCAAAGAAGAGGCCGCCATTTATGACCATAATAATGATGAAGGGTCTACGTTGAGTAATAAAGGGGAGATGATGGGTTGGGAATCAACATCTTTTTCATCTTCTAGTATTTAAAAAGAATCTTATAATCTGATTGGTGGTGAATAGTCTTTCTGATGTTTAGTGGTTGAAATGAAGACATCTCAATTTAATATTCTATTACTAAGTGGTAAATAAAAAATTTCTCCTCTGTTGTTAGGCTCAGTTATGGAAATTTACATTATGGAAGTCATTGGAAGAGTGTTCAGATTTTATTTTATCCATTAAATTTTATTTAATAATAAGACATAATCAATTCTCAAATATTTTAATGGGTTTGAAGGGATCTTTTCTAGGAATTTCAGATCATTCATTCTGGTTACCACCTTTGTCACGAACCTCATTCCCTTCGTGCGATAAAAGTACACATAAATTCATTGGGATTCACATGTTTTTAATGGATACTTGTCACCATTTTATGTACCATTTTGACAATTGAAATAGTACATGAGACACTGGTGGTATGATGATAGTATAGATGCAAGTTGATGTAGCCATGGCCTTCCAAGCAGAATGTTAAAGGCTCTATCATGAAAGACAAACATAAAACATGAATTAGACACTAGATCCCCAAACTACATTTTGAGTGTAATATCACCTAAAGGATCATTCTCATTCTATTAATAACCTTGCAATATTGAAGTGGAATGAGATAATTCATATTCAGTGAGGTCAAATCGAAGAAGTGTAAAAATTGGATTGAGGATGACTGCTAAGCAATTATCAATGAAAGATCATTGGATGTATATATCATTAACACTACCAAATAGATAAAAGGAACTGATATGTCCATGTACACCATCCTCATCATCTCATTAGTAAATGAATTAACATAATGACATTCTATAGAATCATTCTCTATATGGTAATCCTCAGTTGTAGAAACATCTGTTTCAAACATATGAGAACTTGAAAAAACCTCAATAGGTGCTTCAGGAAGATAATTCAATTTATTCAATGCATCCAAAATCGAAATCATTACCACTAATTGGGAAAAATGTTTCATAAAACCATACTTTTGGTCCAAAGGTATGTGTTTCCTAGCACTAAGATGCAGTTTTGCAGGTGATTTGATGTTTATGCTCTTAATATAGATATAGCTTGTGATAGAGAATATGTGGGAGATTCTTCTAGTTTTTGAAGATTATAATGATTGGGTGTATCTAATTGCTGAGTGAAAGATGGTGTATCCACTAATAGGTCATTAAAAATAATCATGTTATGACTTATTCTGTCAATTTTGGTGAAACTCCTTATTTTTACTAATCTCGCTGAAGGGCTCTCCCTAAGTTCCTATTGTATATACAGTACGATCATGGGTAGAGATGAAATTGTGTCTTCTAGAATACCCACGTCTTCCCATCTATCATCAACATTGGATTATTCCTCTAAATTCCTAGTTAGGTAAAGTCAAATCAGGATCATTATATCCAGAATCACCATCAACATTGGTATCCATTAAGTGGATAACATTGATAGAACCAAAGTTCAATTCTGTTATGTCAATAAATTTCTCCATATGACTTTTTAATTCCTTCATGTATGGGGGAGATTGCTGAGTCAATAAGATTTCATTATGACTTTACCTTTCTTTCTTGTTTTTAAAATCATAGACACCGTATCTCAAGGATAATCTCTTTTTACCCTATGTTTTACTTCTATAAGGAAAAATTTCCTTCCTCAAGGAAATTTATCCTTACCATGTTCATTGTTCATATCATAATTTTTCAAAGTATAAAATTCAGTTTTAAACCAAAACATTGGAATATTATAAATACCTAGATATGAAGAATTCTATTTTAGAATCCGAATTCTCAGAATTCTGGTTATGAACTCTTCTGAGTTCGGACTCCGAATTCTGATTACGAATTCTGGTTACAAACTCTTCTGAGTTCTGACTCTGAATTCTCAGAATTCTGGTAACTAACACTTCTGAGTTCTGACACTGAAATCTGATTACGAATTATGGTTTTGAACTCTCTTGAGTTCTATCTCTGAATTCTGCATACGAATTCTTCTCTACAAACTTTTCCATGTTCTGACTCCGAGTTATCTTAATACAGACTCTGAACTCTTAATAGTTCTGACTCCGAATTCTCAATAACTATGACTCTGAACTTTCTATGTTCTGATTCCGAATCCAGATTCTGAATTTCCTTGAAATTTAGACTCTGAAATTCTATTGAGATTAGGTTCCGAATCCCTAGAAAAATGAATCTGAATATCCTTGTATTATAGACTCCAAATTAAATTTTGGATGGACTCCAAACATTCATATTTACTTACATTGTAAATATTTGATTTCAGTTATCTTACCATAATTTTGTTTAAACTGGTTTTTTTATAAAATGATGTCATGCTTTTAGTTAATAACTAGCTGTTGTTTGAATGACACGTGTAGAGGTCCCTCCAAAATTCAAGGAAAAATATGACGGTTGGAGGAGGGATCCGACAATTGAAGTTGTGCATATAAATAGGATCTCATTTGAATGTGCATAAAAATGTTGGACAACTTTTAGGCAACTATTGATCTGAAGTGATTTATAAAGGGAGGGGCTCGTATAAACTCTCCAATTTTGTGTATAATGTTTTAACGGCTTGTTCAAACTAATCTTTTTGTGGATTTTCTTTGTGAAGAGGTGTGATTTCCATGAAATCATAGACTTTGGGATGTGAAGTCAGAGGTGCTGATTTCCTTACAAATCGATGGATTATGAGGATAACAAGAAAGATATCGATCATTGAATTGAGGTCTTACCTGGGATTGGGTATGATAGACATTATTGAAAGTATAAATCAACGGACCTTTATCCAGGGTTGTTCGATACCGTACACTTTGGGTTAAAATAGTCACTACTTTTTACTTGTAG
This sequence comes from Viscum album, assembly GCA_963277665.1. NCBI lineage: Eukaryota > Viridiplantae > Streptophyta > Magnoliopsida > Santalales > Viscaceae > Viscum > Viscum album. The sequence goes on along the minus strand of OY728126.1, from coordinate 790,949,839 downwards.
TATTTTAGTTTTTTTTCCAGTAATTTTGATTGTTAAGGAAAGTAAATCTTTCGTATACTTCCTTACACTTGTACTCTAATTATATAGGACTATATACGCATTATGGTAGAATCATTGTTTTTGTAAAATTTTGTTATGTTTCATTTTCGGAATCACATTTCTAGAATAAAGCATGTTATTATAATCTAGAGGTTTTGTGAATTACCTTGTTTAACCTTGTTAAACCTAATCATCATTAAAATTTCCAAAGGATTTTCTAAAATATACAATTCATCCCCCTCTTTTATTTGAGTATCTATATCATCGTTTGAAACTACAATCAGTATCATATCTATCATATCTATTGATCCAAAAATTGCTATCCGAGGTTGGGAACCTCGTACTCTAAACCAATCCAACAATTGGAAACATAGGAGGTTTATGAAATACTAATATTCACATATAAGTTTTCCATACTCATGTTTTCCATTTAGAGGAAAAATATTCTTTTTCCTTTTTCCGGAATTATTTTTTTTGATTTACATTTTCGGATTCATAAGTTCGGATGCACTTTTTCTTAGAGATACTCTAGTTCTATATTTTTCCTTACTAAGGATATACTTTTCCTTGTTTACATACTTTATTACTAACAATTTTGTGTGCCAAAATTTCCTTAATATGGTAGGATTAAATGTTCGTTCTATCAACAATCCAAATCCTACCAAACCTCATGATTTTGATGGAAATGATTATGAGTACTGCAGAGATAGGATGACGACTTTCTTAATTAAAACTGGAGTTGATAACTATCTAATGCTGATATTTGAATATAAGATTCCTAATAAAGAATTTATAACTTTTACTAATCAGGAGAAAACAGAATATCAAGAAACTTTTAGTGTCAGAAATACTTTGATGTGTCCCATGAATAGGAACACCTATAGTCATATATCAATATGTTATGCTGGAGAAATTATTTGGATGAAACATTAAGTTACACATTTTGGAACATCTAAATTTATAGAGCAAGAAGTGCTATGCTAAGAGCTGACTACCATGGCATTAATTTTCCTTATATAAAACCTATAAGAAAATTTCAGCAATGTTTTATAAATATCGTGATTAGATTACTGTCTATTGGAGAAAAATGTTTGGATGATGAGGCTCTTGTAGATAAAATCGTAGACATCATTCAAAATGAGTGGGAGTCCAAGTGAACAACAATTGATGAGAATAGGAATGTAACCCAGATTTACATAGAAGAATTTTTTGAAACTATTCCTCAACATGAGACTAGAATGATGAGAGATGATCATAATGTCAAAAAGTAAAATGGGAATGGAGTATTTTCTTTTACTATCACTTCTAATCATATAAAATCAAGGACTACAGAAATTGTTACTAGGTCAAAATCAAAGAAAGTTACTATTCATTCAGAATCTAGTGATTCAGAGATATTCGAGAATGAATTAGTTAATCTTTTTCAGATAATGAACAAGATAGTAGCACAAAAGATCAATCAGAATAAATTCACTATAATAGAATATAAAGAGACGAAACATGCAGAAGTTACTTGTTATGAGTGTAGATGAACAGGTCATATCATACTTTATTTCCCTCTTTTGAAAAATAAGGAAATGAAGGAAAGTAATTTAGAAAGGAATAGTAATACGTTCTATCACTCGAAGAACAACAAAAGCCTTAATGAAAATGATACATTGAGTGCCAGTTCTGTAGAATCTTCAGAGTGTGACTCTTTAGAAAATGAATCATCAGCAGAAAAAAATATTGGATTCACAGCTACTACTTCTTTCCCAAATACATGTCTTATGGCCAAGGTATGCTCTACTAAGGCTTTAACAAATTTTTCTCTTGATAAGAATTACTATCATGGAGATATTACATCTAATAAAGATACCTCATCTTCATATAATGAAGAAATACCATCATATGATGAAGTATTTAGATTTTCCATGTGTTTAAAAGTAAAAAATTGTTAATTTTATAATAAATTGGATAATTTAAATACTAGAGAAAAATATCTTACAAACGAGATTTCATATATTTCTAAAAATCATAAAGATAAGGATGAGCTTTTAGAAAAACATTCTAAAGACCTTAAGGATGTAAATTTTGAAAAGGAAAAACATTCGAAAGATCTTTAGAATGCTATTTCAAAATTGAATGTTTTTGAGGAAAAATCTAACTCTTAGGAAATAATTCCTGAGGATAGGAATATAGTCATCAGACTAAAATCAAAAATTTATTCCCTTAAGAAACATCTGGCAAGCCTTACCTCTAGTAAGGAAAATTTTGACAAGATGTGTTTTCGAATCATTCCTCAATGAAATACTACTGGATTAGGTTATACTCACCGAAAATCCATTTTCAAAAACAACTATATTACTCCATCCAGAGATCCTTTTTTTCCTAAATGACAAAGTGGTGGGATTTGAAGAAAAAATGATATTTGAATAATGTTCAGTCTTTGGGGTTTCATAAAGCTTATCTTTCTAAACAATTGTTGATTCCCAAACATTTTTTGTCTAAAAATTTCATATCCAAGGACGTTTGGATTCCAAAATCCTAACATTATTATTTTTAGGAATATAAACAAGGTACCAATAACAATACGTAGTGCATGGATAATGGATGTTCCGGGAATCGTTATGGTAACAAAAACTTCTGTGAAAAGATTATGAAGACAAAAATATATATCATTAATTAATTTATCAAAATGCAAGATCAACTTACTGATAATTTCACATATTTTTTTACCCTTTTATAGATTTGGATACGTTAAATAATATCCAGGAATAATAACCAAAAGGTTATAATCGTTGTTAAATTCTTGTTGAAATCAATCTATTTATAGTAATAAACTCATTTTCATTGGGGGAGTACATTTCATTGTATGTTTTTCATGTTTTTCATAATGACGCATTTCATTTTTCCATAATGGTGTTTTTCATGTTTTTCATAACGATGTTTTTCATATTTTTTGAAATGATGTTTTTCAAATTTTCCGTAAAGAAGATTTTCATATTTTTCTTAATGATGTTTTTCATATTTTCTGTATTGAAGTTTTTCATATTTTTTGTAATTAATCTTTTTGTACTGGAAATTTCCGTAATGAAAGTTTTCATACATTAAATTTTTATAAATAAAATTCTCGTACTAGAAATTTTCGTACTAGAAATTTTCGTAATGAAAATTCCCATTCTTGAATTTTTTTTACTTTAAATTTATGTAATGTAAATTTTCATAATGGGGTTTTTGTAATTTATTTTTCTCTAAACTTCTTCAAGAAGAATATTATCTGTTATGAATAATATTCCTGGAAATCTGAATTGTATGATTTCTTTAATAAGTTTTCATAATCTCCCTTTACTTGATGGTATTCTATTTTTTGTTTTAAATTTCTCTGATTCTAGTTTCCTTAAATTCGAATGTTTTCCTTTAAAAACTCAAAAGGTCAGATCTTAAAAACAATTTCCTTACGGTAATCATTTCAACCATCATATCTGATTAGAAGAATTCTCAGCCATTGGATTTAGATGGGAAGATGAACTGTCGCATCAACGCCTATAAAAGGGTACCCCCTGATGGTTGTACCACATTGGTTTTCAATGATTTTGAGTGTCGAAGCTCTACCCTCCTTAAAACTCTCGTTCTATATTTTCAAAGAAGTCTTAATTATGAATGTCTGCTGAAGATCCTTCTCAAGATATGTCTTATATCAAGCCAATTGTGGAATGGAAAGTATACAGAGAGAGGTTATTGCATCCGAATTTCTTTAATAAGTATGAATCCATTTTCTTCAATAACATCAAGCTCAATGGATGGAAAAGTGTTTGTTTTTCAAAGCCTGGATCTCATGACTTGGTGTATCTGGATCTACTCATAGAGTTCTATGAATCAGTTTGTTCCTTTAAGGAATAAGGGAGATATATCTTTTCATTCAAGAGTTATGGAAAACCCTATGGACTATCATATAAAAAGGCAGCTAGCTTGGTAGGGCTATCTTATGAGGGAGAAGCGGAATTTTGTTCCCACAAATTACAAGATGTACAAGGAAGTTTTGTAATGGTAAAGGACATAGAGTGCCTTGGACATACAGATTCCATGACCACAATGATTTCTCACTTGTCTACTAAAAATCAGATCTTTGAGATATGGGTTCGAGGTTTCATCATACCGAGAAGAGGTGAAAATGACACACTCAAGAAATGAGATACATATATCTTTGATTTTTGGGTATATCTATAGAAGATCAATCTAATGCAGCATATTCTCATTAAGATAGAGAATTTCAAGAATTGGAATTTGAGAGCACAAATAATCATGTGTCCTGCCCTACTCTCCATGTTGATTTTTCCGTGCTTGGAGTCCTTCAAAATACTTTGCAGTTCATGGTCGAGGAATTAAAATGTTAATGTTAATCAGTGATGATACTCTCAAGAGGATGAAAGTTGGTTTCTCTAAGGAAACATGATAATTCATTGAATTAATAGTGGAAGAGGTTGAAGCTATTCTGAGGAATGCAGAAGAGGATGAACCATCAAAGAAGGGTTCAAAGAAGAGGAAACTGATGGAAGTGGAAGAAGAAGAGGAAAATGCTAAAGCTATGCAAGCTCAATCCGCACATCCAAAACCCAAGAAGTAGAAAGCCTATCTGGATGAGGTGGTTTCCAATTGGATGGAAGACAAAAAGAACCTGAAGGAAGGGCAGCCATAGTTTGGTTTAAACCCTACAAAAGCAAAGGCATTAAAAGAAAATACTACTGAAGAACATGAGAAGAAATCCAAAGAGAAGAAGCATAATATGAAAATGTCAGAGTCTGAGATTGTTCATTCCCATCGAAGGGATACTGAAATATCATATGAAAATATTCCTGTACTAAAATCGTTCCCGGTTGAGCCTTTACATATGACACCGGGGAAGAAATTTCTCACTTCGGAAAAAGTACATGAAAAATTTGGGGAGGAAAAGAAATATGTAGAATAACTATAAGAAGCTGAAGGGAGTGATGATACAGTATATCTGATATCGGATGTTAAATACTTTCATGAGAAGAAAAACGATTCTGAAAAATTATAAATCCCGACTTCTCAAGGTAGATAATAACGTCTTGTTACTCCTAAGGTTGATGAAAATGCTGAAGAGGAAGTGGACAATTTATATAAGTAAGGGAGTCATAATAATGACTTCATTCACCCTTTGGGTATTGGGGCAGGAGCTAAGAAAAAAAATTAATTTAGATAAAATTGTTCAGTTGTCTGAAAGTTAGCAAGAGTTTCCAGATGAAGATGCTTTTTTGAGAACCAATAAGGGGAAACATGTTGCTGATGATACAAAATATAAAGTTATTTTGAGGAAGAAGGAAGTTGGAACATCTTATATGAGGGAGCTAGTTATAGAGGAAGAACCATTACATAGGAAAGTGTCAGATTCGGAATCATCTGCTTTGGGACATGATTTTGTCATTCAATATTTGATGAAACTTGTTGACACAATTACGATCATTACAACCATTGACTTCAGATGTCAAATTCTACAACATAGCATGAAGCAGAAATAGGATTATGTATCCATGGTGGTGGATAGGTGTGTAATGGTTTTGGCTGATCACAAGAACATCCTTATCAACTATGAAGCACACAAAAAATCTTGCAAGAAAATGGTTAGTTGGTAAAAGAATTTAGTTGAAGATTTTAAAGTGCTTTATGAATTTCTAGGTGATGTTAAGGAAACTTTTGATACTCAAGATATAAAAATCAAGGATCTCACAAATATGATTGAGGAAAAACCAAATCATGAACAGAATACTCGGATTAAGGATGTCAAAGATCTGAATGCCAAGTTGAATTATGTTGTCCAAAGTTAGAAAATATCAAGGGATCTCCAGATCAAGATTGAAGAGAAGTTAGTGAAGCAAGATGACCTATTAAAGGTTCAGAAAGAGACTCTGAAGGCTCAGGATGATAGGATAAAATCCTAAGAGAAGCAAGAAGAGGATGATAAAAATGATCTAAAGAAGCTGAAAAGCATTGTCATGAAATTGATATCCAAGGAAAATGAATGAAAATAAATCTGATCATTTTTTGTATTTTCTTTCCTTGTAAAAATTCATCCAATCTTAATTAAGTTGTGGTTGCTTGTTTTTGTTTTCAGGTTTGTAATACTTTTTTAGGTACCATAATTTCTTTTACATTCCATCAAATTCATTTTGAAAATCACAAATGGAGAGAAGGAAAAATAATTATCAGTAATGAAGAAGTATCCCTAAGTAACCGGGACTTTTCATTATAGGTATTTCCAAATTTAATCTAAATGAAAAATATTATTCCGGATTTCTAGAATATGATCGTTATTGGTCCACATCATATGGGGGAGTTAATTTTATTTAACATTGACAATATAAAATGGGAGATAAATTTTATTTCAAAGTATGAAAAAATTTCGAAGTCCTTATATTATTTTTCGTAAGGATGATTGTGATTTCCATAAATGGGGCGATTATTGACTCAATAAGGTTCTCCTTATTAATTTTCCATTACTTCATTTATGGTGGAGATTGATGAGTCAATAAGGTTTTCTTATGACTTTACCATTCCTTCATGTTTTGAAAATCAAAAACACCCAATCTCAAGGAAAATCTCTTTTTACCATATGTTTTACTTCTATAAGGAAAACTTTCCGTTCTCATGGAAATTTATCCTTACCATGTTCATTGTTCATATAATAATTTTTCTATGTATAAAATTCGATTTGAAACCAAATCCATGGAATCTTAAAAATACCTAGATATGAAATATTCCGTATTAGAATCTGAATTCTCAGAATTCTAGTTACACAGTCTTCTGAGTTCTGACTCCGAATTATGATTACAAATTCTGGTTACGAATAGTTCTGAGTTCTGAATCTGAATTCTCGGAATTATGGTTATGAACTCTTATGAGTTCTAACTCAAAATTCTGATTATGAATTCTTGTTACATAATCTCCTGAGTTGTGAATCCTAATTTTGAATATGAATTATGGTTACGAACATTTCCATGTTCTGAATCAATTTTCTATAAATAAAGACTCTGAACTCATATGAGCTCTGACTCAAAATTCACATGAACACTGACTCTGAACATTGTAAGTTCTTATTCTGAATCCAGATTCTGAATTTCCTTGAAATTCAGACTTCGGAATTCTATAGAATTCTGGTTCTAAATTCCTAGAAAAAAGAATCTGAATATCCTTCTATTATAGACTCTGGATCCAATTTTGTTTAGAGTCCGAACATTCATATTTTCATACATTATGAATATTGAATTTTACTTATGTAACCATATTTTTTTAGACTTTTTTTTTCATAAAATAATGTCGTGATTTATGTAAATAACTGACCATTTTTGAGTGATACGTGTACCGGTCCCTCGGAAATTCCAGAAAAAATATGACTGTTGGAGGAGGGAGCCAACCGTTGAATTTGTGCCTATAAATAAGAGCTCATTTGAATGAGATTACAACTTTTAGACAACTATTTATCTGAAGCGATTTCTAGAGAGAGAGGCTCTTATAAACTCTCACGCTTTATGCAGAAAATTAGAACAGCTTGTTCAAAATTTTCTTCCTGCAGATTTTCATTGTGTAGAGGTGCGACTTCCTTGAAATCAGATACTTCGGGTTGTGAAGATAGAGGTTCCTATTTCATTACAAATAGAGTGCTTGAAAGGAAAAAAAGACAGATACCGATCATTAGATTGAGGGCTGACTTGGGTTTGGGTAAAACAGACTTTCTTGAACGTATAAATCAAGTGACCTTTATCCAGGGTTGTTTGATACCCTTCTCTTTGGGTTAAAATAGTAACCACTTATTACATGTAGTATTTTAGTTTTTTTTCCGCTTTAATTTGGATTTTTAAAGAAATTATATCTTTCTTATACTTCCGTACATTTGTACTCTGATTATATAGGATTCTATACACTTTAAGTTAAAATATTAGTTGTTGTAAACTTATGTTATGTTTCATTTCAGAGTCACTTTTCTGGAATCAAGAATTTTATTAGAATCCAGAGGTTTTGAGAAATACCTTTTTTGACCTTGTTAAACCTAATCATCTTTAAATGTTATGAAGGAATTTTTACAATATAAAATTTACCCCTCTTGTATTTGAGTATCTATATAATAGTTTGATACAATAATCAGTATCACATTTATCATATCTATCGATCCAAGAAATTCTTCATCTGATGAAAATTCTACTTGACAGGCCAGTACTGGTTCATCCCTTTGGTTGGGTGGTGACCTTTCTTTATAAATAGATGGAATGAAATATTCTAGATTTATGGAAAATATTAGACTTGACCTGGGATCAACTTTTTCAAAATGAAATTTTCCTTCCGATAATGTTGATTCATTCATGACTGACCTTAAAGGAATGATCTTTTTATGATGGTGGTTTTTCTCTAGCAAGAGTGGTTCAAGAAACAATCGGTTTTTTCAACTATGTTTTCAGAATGACATGGGTTAGGTTGATCGTTTTCCTAATCAACCAATCATCATATTTTTTTATCGGTTTTACCTTAGCCATTATTATATTTACCTTGTTCGTCTGGATTAGTAGCAGTAACACATGCTACTTGGGCTGATGAACATTTCATCATCACTTTTCCATAGTCTATAATTTTCTGTAGGATAACATTGGAAAAATTCTTGAATGGAATGATGAAATATCAAGTGAAATGAAAAATAATTTTGATGATATTCGTGTTTTTTTAATTGGTTTTTTTGGACTTGGTAATGGAATTTTATTTCCAAATCAAATATAATGTATATATGAAAATATTTATTCCTAAAAGAACAAAAAAATTTCATTAACTCCTCAAATTATTTCACCTTGGATCTATTTGATCGCCTTGATGAGGCATTTATTGCTACTGACTCTTGGGAGGTGTATCCCTTCGATATGATGAATGTTTTGAAGTGAATGAAAGTATAGATTCTTTCTTGAGTGTGACAGTATCATCCTATTAATTCACTATTATCCATCTATAGATGATATATTACGTGAGATTTAGATTTAGGTTCCACAATGGTATACACCCCCTGTTGAAAAATTGAAGCATGATCTCAAAACCATCCTATTTATTTCACTATTATCAGTGGGGTGTGTAACTCATCACGTAGTGTTTCCAAAAAAATTAGCAACAACACTTACTAAGGAAGCTACATATTTAAGGAATCTGTTAATCCTCTCCATTGAGAAATGAAATATGAAACTCGTTTATTTTTCCTTTTTCTAAAATTGTAATATCAAAAAATATTTTCATTTCAATCGTTGAGATGAATTGAAGAATGTATCTCTGAAGAAGATCATCTCATCCAATAATTGATTGAGATTGAAAACATGTATACCAGGAAAAATCTGGCCCCTATAATGATTGCACAAAGCATCTGAGTTTTAATGCATCTTGTTGTTTAGTATTCCCCATAATGGGATCACACTGAGAAACAAAATACATTATGTATTTCACTGGATCTCCCAAACTATTCTAGATTGGGAATTCATTATTCACAACGTTTGAGGGGGGAGGGATCAGATCAAACCATTCAGGTTGAGATCTCTTTTATGGATTAATAGGTGCACAATTTTCTTTCATAGCTTCCAATATGGTTTTTTATTTGTCAATTTTATTCACAAGAACATGGGGAATATTTGAATGATCTAGGACCTATACAAGTACAACATCTAGACCATGAACTGGGGAAACACCCTGCAATACCACTGGTTATGCTGTAACTAGTATTTTTCTTGGATATTGAACTGGAATAGGCATATAAGTATGTGTTTGATCCTTCCATAGTTGTGTATATAAAAAGGAGAATTTATTACCCATGTATGTGGTAACAAGAAACCCTCTTTGTTTATGATCTTCTATTGGATGTGAAATTTAAGGATCTATATGGGGAGTATATCTAGTGAAGATGATTCATCGAATTATCTCTATATTGAGAATTTTCAACTCTTTTATCTCCAAATCGTGTAGTAAAAATGTTTCTTCAACTGAAAGGGGCCTACCTTCTCCAGTGGAAATGTGGTACGTAATCTGACATTTAACATTACCCTTTTTACATAACTTTTGAAGTGGTGGGAGTTTATTATTTGAATGAATTACAAGATTTTGTCTAAGCATCGGATTTAGGGTACGCACACCTCCTTAATTTGTTTCAGTTTCTACTGTATTATAGATAGGAACTTATCCTAATTATTCCTTTGAACTGGACTCATTATCTGGAGGATCATCTACATTGGTGTTAATGAAATTTATTAATGCATAATGCATTTTTTTCAATCTATTAGTATCTTTATAAGATAATATTTTTCTGTATCTTCCATGAGACCTTGTGATGAACCGTTGTTGTAAACTCTCTCAAAATTGTTTATAACTATGTTAATAAAAGTGGATGACCTAGATCATTCACTGTAGAAGCTTTTGTGGCCAATCAATCACTACTTCTACTTAACATTTTTTATATTTTTTTCATTTAAAAGACAAAACTAAATGAAATTGTGGTTTGAGAAATTAGAATTCACGTTAAAGGAATGTAAACATGGAGGTCATAACGCAGAAAGAATGAGTGCAAACATAATGATGTCAGAATGAAATGAGGTATTTTTAGGAGAATCACTCAGATTGAACCATCATCATCTCATTATTATTTTAACATATAATTAATAAACTCACTCTATATAATGTGTGATAATACCATTCTATATATGGTTGCAAATATATATTACCCTCAACGATCCCCAAGAGACCACACATCCGCCTACTCGATACGGTGAAAATGTTATAAAATATAATGTTATGTCTTTAGTGGCATGTGGAAGCACAATGGTGCATTACACACTACGACACCCCTTGAACTAACTCTAATAAAAAATGAAATAGTAAAATTTAATGTTCAATGACTTCGGTTAAACACTAGATTGATCCCTTAGGAAGTTCATCGGGTTATTTTCTCTTGATCACGAGTATATGTTATTAAAGTGGAGAGGAATGAGTTAGAAAAAAAAAAGATAAAAAAATATGATAATGATATAAATAATAATAGAAAATAATATTAAAAATTTGCAATACTACAAAAATTTAATGAAACTAAAAATAAAAAGGAATGTTTCCTCATAGATGTGTTATTTCATTAATAAATGTTGAGGATGCATATTTATTGGGAGGTGAAGTGATTAAATTCGCTCAAAAATTATCCTCCAATTGTTTCCACATTGATGCCCAGCATATTGGATGAATTGGAAATAGGTTTTTTATAAAATATGTTCTATAATGTAGTCTCCAATCACCCAAAAAATTATTGATATATCATTTATTGGAAGTAGTAGTTAGGGATGATTTAATTTGATCCATTTAATATTTCCATTTGATAGGCGAAATTCCAATTATTCCCCTTCCTTAGCCATTCATTCTTTGAAACCAGTCTATTCACCTATTACATCCTTAATAAATTTTTTTTCAAAATGTAATATAGAACCTATCCACAAAATAAGAACCACTTTTGATTCTTGATCACAATGTTATGAATATATCACTCAATGTAACTATTTCATCATAGTGAGATGTTTCATCTTCCACATGTTTGGAGGATTCAAATAAAGCCTTAATTTGTATATTTTGATATGAAATTCATCTAGAACGAGGATAATTGAATCAAATTTCATATAAATCAAGAACCATCTCATTGTGAGGTGTGTATATCGACTTACGTGTCCATTGTAGAGGTGGGGTCCATGTTGTCTACCCGAAAAATTTCCCAAATTAAAGGATATTTTCAGGCCTCTAACTCCTCAAATCATCATTTCCACAGGCAAACAATGTTATATTAAATAGGTCCATGAATTCAAAAAAATCACACAATTTGGAATAATAATGTAATTTTTATAACAAAAATACCCCTATCATACAAATCTATTAAATTTCCAAATTTAATTATTTTTTTCATTTGAGATCAAAATACTAATAAACCAAAAAACCTGACAATTGATCATACTATAACACTAAGGTGGGATCATAAACACTAATTTAAAGTATGAAATGTATGAAATGTGAGCTTCATCACTCCCCCACACTTATACATTTCACGCCTAGTCAATAATCTTAAATCAAAAACAAAATCCACACAATAATTAGAAATAAGAAAACATCAATGATCTTATCAAAAATAGATATCAATAACTTTCCATCAATAAAAATGAATTCAATATATTTTTTATTTCAGTCATTACAATTTTTTCAATCTCATAAATAAATCCATTGGCCAATCACAACCTACCTCATTTTAAATTTTATATTACTCTTGACCCAAGAGGAATTGAGTGTAGAGTATTATCATACATGGAAGACACATGTATCACCATAGAGATTGAAAATTATCATTTCTATACATCATGAAACAAGATAATAAATTCAATTATGAGGTATTTAATCGAAGGTTCAAATGATTCTGTTTCATAGGGTTCATGGGAAATTATTGGAAAATTTTAATGATGAAAAGAAGAGGTTGGACTCTTAAATAGAATGCATTAATAATAAAGTGAAAACACATGATGAACCTCAATATAATACACCTAAGAATTTAAACCACAAAACACCCACTTTATTTATAACATAGATCATGAGACAGTCATTTATTATAATTAATGTTATCATCTATGTTCTCCCCTTTTTTATAAATCTCTACAAAGGCATTACAATATTTTATCTTTATTTCGTTTTCTTTTTTCCATAAGGTATGAGACTACAATTGAATATAATTAATGAATGAAAATTATTGTTCCTGATTTTAGAGAGGTTAATGATTCATTAAATTAAGTAAAATGATAAATTCAAGTACATCTCCATTTTTTAAAAATATGTTTTTCTAGGTGAACCGAATGATAAAAATAAAGAATAGTTAAATGATATATGAATCCCAATTTTATAATTATACACTATCTAAAATAAATAAACATACCAAAAACACCAAAAAATTAAACAAATCATAATGAACACACATGAAATGCCCTTTTCCCACACTTAAACTTTAAATATACATGAAAAAAATAGTAAGACTGTGGTTAGATAAGGAAAAATTGACCTGTAATATGGCATAAAATAATAATGAAATTCATGGATTCTAAAGGGATATAGAAGGATTGATAAATTGGTATGTCATTGGTTAAAATGTTTCTATCCAATTATATTCCTCAATCATATCAAAAACATTTCATGAAATCCAAAAAAAAAATTAAGATAGAATTCACAAATTCTTGTTCTCCCACAAAATCAAAATTTCCCTAACGAACATGTCCATATTATAAAGAATATGTCAAAGTATTTTAGAATAAATCACATGATTGGAAAAATATTTTGAGTCAGTGTTCCATGGGAATAGATTTCAAAAATCATTCAAACACCTAAAAATGCTTGAAAATCTATTTCAAATAAAAATAATTCAAATCAATAATCATTTAAAATACATTATTTCTAAAATTATTCGAAATCTATCAAAACAAAATTGATATGTGAAAAGTGATAAGAATATTCACTAAAGATAAAAAATACTAAAAAATATGAAAATTAAAAACAAAAAAAAATTACAAAATAACTACAAATAGTTTCACTCCCCCACCCCACGCATAAATTTTAATAGCCATCATTTTAGCTAAAAAGTAAATATAATGTAGAAAAAATAAATAGAAGGAATGATCCAACGTGAAATTATTATTGAAGAGGATACCTTGATTTAAATCCTTGTAGCTACCACTATATGACTATAAGAAATAAATGAAAAAACATAATGAAAAAAATAAAATTAAATAGAATGAGAATAAAATTGATATAATTCTGGCTTTAGACACCCAAGTGGGTGATAGGGTTTTACTACCCCTAGTTAGGATGTTTTAGTTAATTATCCCCATACAAACGGTGGGTTTGGTTTCCATGAGATCAACCAAAACATATTAAAGTTACCAATTTCCATTAGTAAACTGTGAAAGTAAAAAACCCCAAATAATATAAAAAAATTCCTAACCCCTAAGAAAGAATAAAAAATGAAATTAACTTCAAGAGTGGGATTGAATAGAAAATAAGGACGCTCCCTTTTTACTTTTTTTGTGTGATCCTCTATATGGTAGGTGAATTTTTGTTGAGGAGGTATTTTCACAAAAATCTTTTATATCTCTACTTATCCTCTCACCACCACTTAAGTGGTATCTTCATTAACATCCATTATCGTATCCAATTATGTTGTATAATAAATTTCATATAAATAGATATTAATAAACAATTTTGATTGAATAGTATTAAATCATGAAGAATTAATAAATAATTAATCCATTTCATTTAATTTATCTTGGTAATTGATATCCTTAGGTAGGACCCCTGTAAACTCAATCCCAGTTGGTGGATTATCCATCAAATCAATAGAGAGGTTGAATTTTTTAATTTTTCATAATCAAGGTTGGAATGATTATTATTAATGATATCTTCAACAAAGATATTCGAGTATTATTCCAAAAAATGTTGATCTCCCATTAGTTCATTAGTTAGAATGTTTACATACGGGGCCACCTCAAGAAATGGTTAAGTGTGAGATTATCTGATTAGTTTCTTTAGATGTTATTTCTAAACCACCTCAGGTTTTTAACACAAAAAATTATTAGGGAAATCAATTCCACCACTCATTCTGGTTCAGATTCCATCTCTGGTTGGGATTTCTTTTGGGATGTTCATACAAATTCAGAAATCCATTCTGTTTTGTTCTCTAGCTTTTGTAATTTATCATTAATTCTATTAAATTGTGCATCATGTTAATGTAGTCATTTTTTTCACTTGAAATTTGTATGTCCATGTATAATTATCTAAATTTGAATACATCATGAACAAATAATATTTTTTTAGTTTTTGATGTTTATTATTATTTGATTGTTTTTTCCCTAAATAAATGTAATAATATTTACAAAATATGATTAAAATAGTAAGTGAAAGCAACTAGGCACCCCAAAAACTGTTCCAATTTGATTAAGCATTGTCTTCCGCGCTCTCAAAAATAATTCTAACTAAGTGCAACACAGTTTCTGACCTTGGTCATTCTCTTTATGAGATTTTGTGTTCAATAAATCACTAATTATAAATCAATTTTTTTATATTTTTATTATTTATAATTAAAAAACAAAACAAACGTTTCTTTTGAAAAATGATTAATCAAGATAATGGAATGAGAACATGAAATTCATAATGTAGATTGATTGAATGCAGGAAAATGATGTCTGAATGAAAATAGATACTCCTAGGAGAATCATAGAGATTGAACCATCATAATCTCATTAGTAGTTTAAAATTAAATTAACAAGCACAATCCATAATATTTTTTAATAGAGTCTTCTATATACGGTTGTTATTGTATAGATAAATCAATGATCCATGAGAGAACAAACATCCACGCCCTCGATCGAGGAAAAATGATATAAAAGAGATACTTTAATCTAGGGTGGCACATGGAGATGTAAAGGCACATTACCCAATAATACCCCCTTGAAATAAGGCCAATAAAAAATAAACATTAATATTTAATGTTCAATGAATTGGGTTCAACACTGGATTGATCCCATATGATGTTCCCCAAGTAAGTTACTCATGATCACAATTATATGAGATTATAGGGGATAATAAATAGGTGAAGAAACATAAGATAAATAAATATTATAATGATATAAAGAAGAAGAGAAAGGAATATTAAGAATTCATAATACAATTATAATGGAATGAAACTACAATAAAAATGGAATGTGGCCACATAAAAGTTCCAATTCTTTTTGAATAGGTGAAGATATATATTTATAGGGAGAGGAGGAGATCAAATTCTCCCCAAAATCATCCTCCAACTGTTTTTGTGGGGATTTATCATTAAATGGATGAATTTGTAATATTTTTATACATAAAATATGGTCCATAATGGCTCCAATGTTCATCCAAAAAATTAGAGCTTAATTATCCGTCGGATATAGGAGTTATGACTGATTCAATTTGACACATTTTATCTATCCATTTGACTAGATATATTCAAATCATTTAAATTCCCTATAAATTATGACATTGAAACATGACAATTCACTCCTTCCATACTTAATAAATGTTTTTACAAGCGTTATTTCGCGTCACTAGAAAAAAATACGAGTCCTTTTTGATGCATGGTCGTGATGTTATGAGTTAATTACTCAATGGAACTATTTCATCTTGTGAGACATTTCATCATCCACATGTTTGGATCAATCAAATAATAACTTAATATGTGTTTTTTGATTTTAAATTCATAATGGACGTGACTAATTGAATCATATGTCATCTACAGCTATAACCATATCATTAGGATGTTTTTATAAATCATTATGGGTCTGTTATGGAGGTAGGGTCCACGTTGTCTGCCTGAAAAAATTCCCAAATTAAATGATTTTTTCAGGCCTCATAATGCCCGAATCAGTCATTCCTCTTAAAGACGAAGTTGTAGTAAAAACATCAGGGATTTCATTAAAAAAAATAACAAAATTTGGAATAATAATTTAAATTTAATGGCCAAAATACCCATATCTTACAAATTTGTCAACCTTCAAGATCTAACCATTTTTTTCCTTTGATCTCAAAATACTACTAATACCTAAATATATGAAAATTTATCAAACAATAACACTATGGTGGGATTATAAAAAATAATTTTCAGTATAGTATTTATGAAAATTTGGGCTTCATCACCATACTCTCCTATATGATAAATTCACGGGATCTTTCTCATAGATAGTTACTCGAAGTAAATCCATTGATATTTCATTTTTGTGCTCTCTTTGTGGAGTCATCCCTAATAAGGAAAAAATGACTTCCTATGAGGAGTAGAATATAGAGGTGAAAAATCCCTTACCCTTACTATTTGGGGATATTTCTTTTCTTCTTATTCAAACCTTCCAACCATGTTTTTTGAATTCAACGGTTGATTTTATCACCCCCCACACCCTGTAGGATGAGGTGGCCCTTGAACTGCAATAGTTGAGATTTTCACTATTGCTCTTCTGATTTTGTGAAATATCATATGGAAATTATATGAGTGAATTATCCGACAACCACCTTAATAACCCATTTCAAAAGAAAATTGTTCTACTTCAGACATTTGTGTCATCTGATGGCTAACATATTTTAAGCGGGAGGTCTGCTTGTGATTCTCAAATTCATGATGAAAATGTATATCAATAGCTTTGTTTTTTTGGGAATGACTCTGATTAGATCAAGTTAAGGAGTGATCATGATAATATATTTTATTACATACAATATTTGTTTATTGTAGTTGGACATGGGTAATAACATTGCATGAGACCAATTTTGCGAGACTTTGCAGATTCTGGAGCGCAGTGAAGTGAAATGCTCCATGTGCACCACATCCTATGATACCAATAGTAGATATGTTATTAAAAATTAACCATTGTATGCTATTTATTTCATTTAGTCATTTATGTTGAATGTTTATATGTTTCTTCTCAACAATTGGATTTCGGGAAACTGAGTAATATGTCATGTCATTTTGGCGTTGTATCAATTTTATTTCCTTTATATGACATTGATATTAATCATATGCTAATAATTTGGTTATCAAATGATGAAAATCCATCCATACATTGAGGAGGACGTCATTATTGAAATCGTTGGCAATCAATTCAGGAATGTTGAATTAAGATTTTTCCAATGTCCATAACATAATTGGTACATCTCCTTTCAAAACAATTTCTCATTTTTAACATATCATCAACATCTTTGACTAGATTTTTATCCACATGGTTTGACCAAAGTGGACGCTTCAATGTTGTTTTCTTACAAAAAGGAATCATTATATTATTCCACTACTGTATTAGAAGGAAAATTACATAATGGTAGGTTGGAGAATTTCAATTCCCATAAAATTTATTTTGGTTGAGAAATAACTTCACCCATTAGTGACAATAAATCAGACATGACTGGAATTGTTATGGAATCTGACTTGAGATAAGTTGGAATTCTCATTAATGTGTTTTCAATTATTGAATTATCATTAAATTGTGAAACAATACTGTGGAGATAACTTTCTCAAAATATGTCGTTACAGGGAGGTCCACCAAGGATGATTATAGAAAAGGATTTATTATCTTTCTCCTAGTTCTTCTATCTACACTTATGGTTGTCGTGGCCCCCACCTGATGATAGGCTCTTTGAATTTGACTAAATATTCCTAAAGAAATAATTTAGGATGATGTGTATGATTTGGATCTTTAGAACTACTGTTATAAATCCAATGATTTGGTAATGAGAGGGTAAAATGTTAATCTAAAAAATATAAATTTCTGAAGGATTCAAGAACTCTAGCATTGAGGGTATCCAGATCGCATATTGGATCTTGATTTTCCAATTTTTATTGGAAATAATTCATCATGGATTCTCTCTTACATATA
Source organism: Viscum album (assembly GCA_963277665.1). Classification (NCBI taxonomy): domain Eukaryota; kingdom Viridiplantae; phylum Streptophyta; class Magnoliopsida; order Santalales; family Viscaceae; genus Viscum; species Viscum album. Next base: position 790,931,342 of record OY728126.1, on the reverse strand, counting down.
GTTGGTCCGACTTATTAGGAGAAGTGGTTATCATGGGCTGGTGTATGTTCTAGTCATGGAGTGGTTGTCAGAATGGGCTGATTCCTCCAATTGTAAAGGGTGTATGTTCTCGATCCGGTTTTCCATATGATATGGGATAGTATGACCCAAAACAATCTTAGACTACAAAATAGGCTTGTATATACTCTGAGTTGGCTTACTGATTTTTTATCCTTGATGTGGAGACAAATTTATGCATTTGTTCTGCAGGTACAATTAATGTTATTGTTATAACATTCCAGAATGTGTCTTGTATATGGGTAGGAATGTGTGCCTACCCTATCACCATTTCTATGATATTTTTTGGTGAAATTAGATGTAGTAATTGGAATATATATCCATTCCATATCTTGAGTAGGTTTATGTGCTTGATTATGTCCTCATTTTCCTATCAATGGGTGCAAATAGTAATCATGTATGGTGGAAGAGAGTTGAGTCTACCCCATATTTATCATTGGAGCATTCCGAATGACTTATCCATGTGCTTCCAAATGAGACTATTGACATACTTGATGAACGTGGGCATGTGTATTTACCTAACAGATATTTTTTTAATGATTATTTAACATTATATTTTTAAAACTAGAAGATGAGACTACATAAAGTATTGTTGACTGTAAAAAGGTGTATGTTTCTATTTACCATTGTTCAGCTCATTTGATTGGAGGGCTTCCTTAAATGATGTCAGATGAGCTTGCTAACTGGAGGCGATTTTTTAACCAAGTTTATATACATGTTCATGGTAATCCACTGAGTTTTCCTAGCGTGATTGGTGGGTCACTTCCTGACTACACTACAGGGCCGCTAAATTAGGACTAACTATTGTATGTTCCAACTCATTGGTTGTTATTAGGTTTGGTTGATAGAATTATCTAGTGGGGGAAAAGGTAAGAATGTACTACCTATTGACTGAACATTTTCCTTGGAGGTTATTCTTGCATGCCTACGTCTGGGGGACATGGACCGAATGTCCAAAAACAACACCCCCATCATGAGGGGGTTTACTGCCGCACAATTATCCTAGTGGTGATTGTTGGTTGGAGTCCACGGGAAGGACCCTGACATCTGGGAATTGAAGCCATATGTGAACTATTGATTCACCTACCTATAGTACGAGATGAAAGGGTTGTTTCAATTTGAGGATAATGACCAAAAATAGTTGAAGATAGTGGTTGAGACTCTTTTCTTTTTAATCATCAGTCATTGTTGACCAGATGATCAAGTATTGTTATTAAAATGGAGAACCTATCGTGCATTCTCTACAGTTGGGATAATACCGTGATGGTAGTAGTTACTTACCAATACATTAGAAAACCAGGATTGAATACATTGATTTGGTGATGAAGTTCTTACAGTGTATTAGGATCCACCTTTTGCAGCGTCTGATACATTAATCGTTGAAAACATGAAGGAAGCCATTTGGAGTGAATGGAGATCGGAAAAAAATTGAGAACAATAACAAGATCCATTAATGAAATGTCTTTTTTATGGATACATTCCTGATTAATTACATTGACTCCCCATACTTTATCAATTGATAGGGGCCTGAAAGGTGGGTAAAAATATTCACATGCATAAGGATTGACATCGGGCTCACCATTTTTGTATCATTGTTCATGGGAACATACGTTCTAATTTATGAATCAATGCATCTATGCAGTATTAATTGGATTTATTCATTAAAATGAAAAAATACAACCATTATTTATTTATTGGGACCTTCTATCTGAGGCCATACATTCGTTACGATTGAACATTGTGATACATAAAAACATTCATTGGTCGAGAAGATGAGAGGTTGGAATCATCACACCCTTGTGGAGGGAATTGTTGTCTACTCCAAGGATCTCTATATCAAATTACGATTTTTTCATGGATCCTTATTAATTCACCATGTGGAATATTGGTTTCTATTTGAATTTTCAATCCCTTATTAACATGTCTGACATTTAGAGTCATCCATATGTATTTAAGGTCTTTCATTAATAGATATATCCATATGTATTCGAGGTTCTCAATCAATAGTATCCTCTTATATACTCTTTAGATATTTTTTTAATCATTATTATGAGGATACATGTTTTTAAGCCACACACTGGGGAACCTTTAACTATATTATAATCTATTGAGACGATGATTGGTTTCCATACTGGTATCGTACCCATAAAATGGGCTACCTACATATCCTTGTAAAAGGAATTAGAGACCTCATAGATTAGTGACGTTTAATGGGACATATCATAACGTTTAAGGTCATGTGATAAGAACCTAACCAGACTATTTAATTTCACGTGGAAATTATATCTAAGAGAAATGTGGTTAGTCAATGTTTAGTGTGGTATTGATGTCTATGTAGCCCATGGAACTCTAAAAAAATACGGGTTTCCATGTATGAATAAACTCTATTGGGAATAAAACCCATGAAGAATTGTGTTGATATGATGTGTTGGGTTGGAACCTGGAGATGGATTCCTACATATCCCATTTGTATTTGAATGAATGCCTATTTAGTTCGATGAGTCTCATAGGGGAGTATAGTCGTATAAGATAAATGATATTGCTCTTACATCGTGAAAAAGATTCCTTGGTGATTGAGGGGTTTAATTTAAGGCTTAATCTTAAGGAATATGCCAATATTAATGGAATTAGGTTTGAATTTATGTAGATAATATCCAAGGATCTTGATCCCTGATGAAGTCTTTATAAATATCCCCATTATAGTAGGAATGAGTGTTCTAGTAGTTCATTCACCATATTGTGTCTTATTCACGAGATCTGCACATTTGAGAGGACATTATTGGGGTAAACTTTTTGAAAGGGGAATATTTTGAGCATGGTCCTTCAATACGCATCCTACATATCATGGTTTAAATAAAAATCAGGGTTCTCATAGTTAAATATGTCTTTTGAAAATGTTGCGATCATGTCCAATCTCTAAGCCCACACGAGTCTTGCTCAGAGTGTGAAACAAGAGGAGGTCAAAATTTGAACAAAGGAACCCACACGTTTTATCCTTCACTGGAGGAATAGAGCATGCATATGGTAGTGAGATTGGATGAGAGTGAGGCGATAAGCCTCCAATGTATTCACTTTACATTGGACTGGGTTCTAATGCATCGAATGAGTGAAGGTGATGGAAGAAGAGATGAGACAGACTGCAACCTCATTCTAGATAGGTTAGGGGCTTACACCTAGTTGGATGCCCTAAAATTTATCTTTATAGGGGAGGGATAAATTTCCTATTCATGCACGAAAAAAAATGGTGAACATACCTTCCCTACCATAGACACAAGGCTCAGAGTTTTAATAGTTAGTGGGGGATATTAGAACCCAACCCCCAATCCTCAAAACCGGGAACATCCCTACAATGTTCCATGGGGATAGGCCAATGTGACTAAGGATATAAAAACCCATATACACTCCACGAATCATTACCCCAATTTGAAAAAAATGTAAGAAACCTCTGACATAGGATATACAATCCCAAATAGAAGACACAATGATGTGTCTTTCTCAAATGTGTGATTTTTCAGGATGCCTTGGGGGAGGCGTTACCATAGACTCATTCAGATTTGGGAACCAAGGAATGAGATACCCTTACATTAGTGGAAATATAGATGTTACTTATGTTGATATGTAGGCATTATAGAAATCTCTTCCACATAGGTACTCCATGTATGTGTGCTTCTTTGGTACCCCACCTAGGTGTGCCATGTTGTTGTACTGGGCAGGCGTGTCGCATATGAGATTATGATGACTAAAAAATTCATCACATAGGGAACCAAAAATATGTAAAAATAAAATTTTGAAGAACATTCATAACATGTTCATCCAATATTATTATCTATTCCCTCATGTTTTTAGAGAGCTACCTAGGGCAATTTGATGGATTTAGGATAATGAACTACGCAATGGGAGCTCCAGGAAGTGTTTCAAAAGAAATTAGTCCATTAATGAGGTGCCTGAGGATACTATTTATAGTCATGGAGGTGGCTGATCGAATACAATTTGTAGGCAGAGTTCCACCGTGCAGTCCCTCCATGCAGGTCTACCGCAAAGGGGTACATAAAGAATACATGTATTGAGTGTCACCGCAAAAGGTCTGTCACGTAGGTCTACCATGTAGGCCATTGAAACATTGGATTTCATTTTAATCCTTCAAACTTTTTTCTTCTAATTTTGAAATATCTTGGGGCTGCCTTTATAGCCTTATTATATTCCTATGATGTGGAAACAATCATCCCTTACCTAATTACACAATTTCATTAAATTCATAAATACTTAAAAGATTTTTTTACAATATATTATATAATATAAAATTTCTTATAATGATATATCAATAAATTAATATGTATTTTATATAAAATAATTTGGAAATAATATCATCATCTCACCCATGTATCACACCATGTGGAAAACCTTTTGAACACCCATCCAAAACTCTATTATATATTCTCTAATACGATTTTATAGGAGCTCTAGAAGTCAAACTCAATCACCATTCAATCATCTAAAATGATTAACAACATAGGACATTATATCATTAACGAAATGAATATATATATACATGTAATTAAATATATGATTCATTTAATTAGACACCCAATATTGGAACTCTTAGGACTGGTGTTGACAACACATATATTAACCATATGCTATGACCCAAACTGAAATTATCTTGGAAAAAATTGAATATGATTCAAATTGATTCCATAATTTAGATTTTACATCTCAAAAATTATATCACATCCACAATAATCAAAAAAATGACTATCATTGGATATTATCTATATAAAAAATTTATAGTGAACATTTCATTATAATCCCAGTATACTAGATCACTCTTAATATATCATATGATATACTCATCTTAATAATTATTTTAATGTGTACCATTGAATATGGAAATAATTGATTCCATATAAGTGATAATATATTAGACAATATTGGATACATTATAGATAATAAGATAAATATTTTTATATGAGATCATATACATGATCCATGAAAATAATAAATGAAAATCATACACAAAAGAACATAAATTACCATTATTAAATTAAGGAATAATAATATTAGAATAAAATAATATATTAATCATTATATCAGGAGAATATTGCATGACGTAATATTATTTCATAGATATAAGAATTAAAAAAATATTCACATTTTGAAAAGACCCAACAATGTATATGTGGCCTCATATCAATGGGATAGAAAATTTTAACATGTTATGACCATGCGAATTTTAAAAGTACAAATGTCTCATTTTCTCGCATAAATGAAAATTTTTAATGTGATATAATCTCATATATATGGATTATATTAATGTGTCATCAACTAACATTCATTGAAAAAAATAACTCATAATCATCTCATATATATGTAAAAATTTAACCAATCAATTATAGGAAAATATATGACTTGTACCGTCAAATTAATTAAAAACATTAAAAATTATTTCATGGGATCAAAAAAAAATTAATTGAATCCTTATATCATTCATATTTGAAGGGAAATAAACATGTTTCATTAAATAATCATTAAAAGATTACCATCATAAAATATCCAGAGAATGAAGGTGAATAATTTAATATGAATATATCAATATTTCAACAAATGTAATGTAAGATGATGGTAACATATATAAAAAAACCTCTTAATAATATATTGTAAATAACATTTAATAAAAATAGAATAAATATGTTATTTTGAAAATTTTGAAGACATAATTTTCTTTGAAAAATTTAATTCATTGCTGATCATAAAATAACTTTAAATTGTCCTTTTGAAATCAATTTTTTAAAATATATATTTATTTGAAAGAAGTAATATAGAAGAAATTAGAAACACTAATTATTCTTCTGATAAAATATAATACATTAAAATACCTTTTAAAATTCAAAATTTATTCTTAAAATTTGACATTTGATTTTATTTTTGAAATAAAAATACATATTTTTTAGAGACATTATGATAAATCAATTTATAAAAATATTTTTAAATATATAATCAATGTGTTTTAATGAATTAGGTCCAAATATGAAAAATTAACTTTGACCTCATTAGTATCTTTTATATCTAAGGATTTTGATAGAGATTACATGAAAGAAGACAATAAATACCATGTATACTTGTAATTATTATATAATTGAAGAAAAACATTAATTTTGTTAGAAAATGATTATAATTAAATTATAAACAAATATTTATATTTTACATTTGTAATTTTACTTATAAAATATATATATGGGAAATAAAATAGGTTTCATAAATTTGAATCTAATGATTACATTCTAGTTATGTTATCCATTTATTGGTATTTAAAAAATGGAATTGTATACTATTCAAAAAACTCTATTATAAAAATATCTATATTTCATTATTGTTTAAAAAAAATTATACTGATTCCACGATATATGTTAATTTTTCAAATTAAATTATTAAAAAAATTTACTTAACTCTTAAATGGGAATATAATATATAATCAATACTGTATTTATGACAAAATAACTTTATTAAATATAAACTAATCTTTTTCTAATTTTTTATCATTTTTTAATTGAACTAGTGTTGAGATATTATTCATATCAACAACATATTATATTATTCTTATAACCATACTATTATTAGTTTCTTATATAAAAAATTATAGAAAACATAAAAAATAAAATTTTATTTAAATATATATTTTAAGATAAAAATGATATAATTAGTCATTTTCTATAACAAATCTGGATTAACATACAATTATATTACATCACATTATTTAAATATTCATCAAATTGCAAAAATACATGTTTTATGACCATAATTGTTTAGTTTCCTTAGAAACATGGAAACATAATCATCTTACTTTGAAAAGGATCATCAACATATCCCTTAAAGATCATCCAATTTCTTACTCCTCCATAAAACATTTCACGATATCCTAGTGAATGGAAACTTAAGAAAGGGGTGAGCTCAGATGATTTGTCAGGGAAAAAATGGAGATATGTAAGAATAACATGATCCTAATGGTATGGTAACATGGTCCTAGAAATTGACGATTCATTCATTACATATCAATGATTATAATTATGATTAATGGAATAATGATTGGCAGTTCATAATAGAAGATTTATAAATAAATCAATATCATTTTCCATGAATGAATAACATTGGAATATGAAATTGAATTGTTTCATAATCATATAATGTAATTCCCTCTAAACCAAGGATAGTTTCAAATATTTTACCTGGTCATATCATAGTGACTACACATACTGGGTGAGATAGGACACTATCCACAATCATAGTCCATTCCTAATAGGTTATTGGGTTTACCTATATTTCTATAGTGGATCATGTTTCCCTATCTTCCCATAGTATATTACAACTCACTTATTTCCCATTGTGGATTAGGAAAAAATTGTTTCCCATTGTCCATCAAAACCATAGACTTGTTTCCTGTAATTATCTCATGATATATAAATACGTATTGAATTAATTGAAAGAATATATATACCCCATATATCACATAATAGAATCACACATAGATGTTCAATAATACCAAAAATTATTCATCATATCATGACCCGAAAAAGGGATGGGTTTCAAAAACATAATATCATTACCCACAATATAATGTGTTACAATAAAAATTTCATCATATTATTATATATGGAAAATATATACGACTAACAGTCATCTCATCAATGAATAAACCATGAATGAAAGAATGATTAAAAATCATATATCCCATTGGTAGAGAAATGGGAGTCATAAACAACATTATATCAAAACATATACCATTTAAGAAATAATATGATTGGAATTTTTGGATTATATCTCTATTAAATAATAAAATATAAAAATTATGTCATATTGGGTGGAAAATTATTTTTAATTATCATTTGGAACAAAAAAATAAGGAAAATATCCTTTATTGGTTTTTTTTTCATAAAACCAATTTAGAAATCCTTTTATTATATAGATGACTTTTCAATTTCATTAAATATATAATTCAAAATAAAATCTATTTTTCATATTAGAAAACACAATATAAAACATAAACAATTTTGAAAACATTATTTATTTTATAATATCATTAAAAATAAATAAATCAATCTTAAAAATAATTTGAAAACAATTTTCTATTAACAATTATTAAAAACTGGAAAAAATGATTGAAAAAATATTGAAAACTGGTTTCATTTAATATTACATTAAAACATAAAATAAATCATTCAAAATAATATTGAAATAACTTTTCTAGAAAATGGATTTGAAAATATATAAATAAAACTTCATACCATTAAAATCCATTAATTTAAAAATAACCATTTAAAACATATTTAGGAATAATATAAAATCATTTAAAACCCAATTTAAACCTAAAGGATATTTGAAATTTTTCTCATTAAAAATCCAATTAAAAATCTAAAAATTCACGAATAATTGTAATCCATTTTCTTTAAAAAAATAAATTTTAATAATTTAAAGGATAGTTCTAATAAATGATGGTCATGACGGTTATTATTTACATGCTGGCCTAAAATTCATTTGGATATTTAAAATGTATAAAAAATAGTCTTGATTAGAGGAAATCAGTAATATTATTTTTAAAAATATTTTTTAAAAATGTATCATAAAAGAATATTTTCATTGAATCATTATATGATAGTATTAAAACACTTTTGAAAATATTTTCATTAAAAACATGGTTTTTAATTAATATAAATTTTTGAATGAAAGGATAATTAATGATATGTTTTCATAAATAAAATTTATAATTATATTATTTAATATGGTTTGAAAAATGGTTCTAATACATGAATAGATCATGAATAACCAGAATAGAATAAAATTAATGATTTTTCTTGAGATATAGATCATAATATTTTATCAATGGATGCATAATAATAGAGAAACCAAAAAATTGGTATTTTTGAATTAAACAATTACCTCTTTTCTAAAATGTTGAAATGAATTATATACAACCCATATAAAAATATAGGTGTATAACAAGGCATGTATATCAATGAATGGAAATTTAGAATAACATTACTATAGAAATTTGGTATCATTTTAACCATAAACACCATGATAAAATGATTATAAATTGGTAATGTAAACAACCACAAATTTAAATGTATGTATCATAGAATACATCTATTTATTATTATACACAACAATATGAAGCAACAAGTGGTTAAAATGGCATGTATCTCAAGTATATAAAACGTGAGATGAGAAAACCATGACCGTAATTATTAAAATTATTAATACATATTAAAAACTATTTTAAAATAATTATATTATTTTTATAACCATATTAATGAAGAATGTTCTTATATATCATAACATATATTATTTCATTATGGCCTTATATAACCTGTTTATTACCAATTTGATGTTTAGTTTCTATTTATGGTAACATCTACCTTGATTTCAATACATTATTTGACATGATATTCATAGTTCGGTTACTTATATCAATATTACCTTATTTAAATAATGTAAACCATTGTTTAAATATCTTATATATTATGTATATATGTATCTATAAAAGGAATATATAAAAATCTAAAAACACCATCGATGGGGGTGGTAGGATGTATGTATGCATGTACCATGTTTTTGTTTCATATACATATTTAAAGAAAAAATTCTTTTTAATATATGTATATATATATATATTATAATTATTGTATAATTATAAATATATATATATATAATATACATTCACTAATCCCATCTTTAATACATTCCATGTAGAGTGTGAAAGAATCACCCCGCTTTGATGAGGTATCAGTCCTCGCATCCACAAACATAGTTATCATATTTTTTCAAAATGGAATGAATTAGGTTATGTTTTATATAATAATTAATAAATAAATAACATATATATATTGAAAAACAATTGTGAGGTATTTCTTCATAGACAATAATGATATGTTGCTGACCTATTAAATGGATGTTATTGTAGTTTTAGTTATAACCATTTGAATAAATGAAATATGTACATTTTAAAAAATACTTTTACTATACAGTCATATAATAAAAATAGTTTAGTCTGTGGAAAATGAAAATAAAATAGAAGATATTGAGAAATGTTGCTAAATCTTCTTTGGGTAACACTTTTTGGTTAATAAAAAGGGATTTCTTGGATGGATTTATTACCACATTGATGCTTCTATGTAGAGACACATGATATTTCGAGCTTATTTTATTGGGTTTATATGATCCAATGTGGAATATAGTTGTAAAGAAATGGATGATTAAATACCTTTTTATAAAAGGGATATAGTCTTCTTCCAATAAATAAAAAATAGAAACTATATTGGGAGGTCTCCCTTACCACATGTTATTCCAAAAAAAATAAAAAATAATTGAATAATAGTCATTTATGCATTATTAAATACTCCATTAGTAAAAACAATGAGTTTTTTCATAACATTTTATCTTAACTTCTATGTCCCCCCTTTGATTTCAGTTTTTATTTAGGATACTTGTTTTCTACACAATGTAATTTACCAATTATAAAAAAATTAAATTACGAATTATTATTAAATATATCCCCACCAAATGATAAATATGAGACCTAATTTCAAAAAATTAATTAATATTTTTCTTTGTAATTAATTTTAAAATGACAGCAACTACCACAAAAAGACACTACATTTACCCGAACCATGCTAAAAATGATGTTTCTATTTAAATTTTAATTCATTAATTATAAAAGATAATTTCAACCATGATTAGGACATATTTTATATTTATTAAAATTTAAAAATCAATTTAAAAAATATAATATTTTTAATTAATTTAAATCTTTTAATAAAATATAATTCAATGTAAAATAACATTAAGGAAAATTATGACATTGTTTATTTATATTTATATAAATCATTATCTATATATTATATGAGATAATGTATATTTAATTCACATCCTTATATCATGACATTTTAGTGTACACAATTAATTTAACATAATAGTTCATTAAATTTACATTTGTTTTAATTTTTTTAGGATCATTTGAATTAATTTTGTAACTAAATAATATTTTTTAATCATTTTTTTGCAGTTAATGTGATTATATAGTATATAAAAGTGAATTTTACATTACAATGATAAAAAACACATTTAACTTTTAAAATTATTATAATGACTGAAAATATGTGGCTTATTAAATACTCTAAACATATATAACTATTAAATGTAAGGAATGTTCCTTTTTTAATTTTCATTTCATTCTTTATTATATTGGTCACTTTAATGTTATAGTATCCCAATAAATAATAAAATTATAAAAATATGGTATATGGATTAACTATTTTCATCTAATATATTTTGGATAAGTGTGTTCTTCATTTTGACTCTTAAGATTTAGGTTTATCCCCCTGTCAAGAAAACTTTTTACATGTTGACTATAATTATTTTCAATTACATCCACTAATGTTTTTTAGAAACAATTTAATTTTATATTATAAACAAAAAAATTTATACTATTTAAAACGATTCATGTCTATTTATCCATATTTAATTCATATATGTTGAAAAATAAAATTTAAACAAATCTCATAGATGTGGTAAGAGTGCAGTTTGTGAATGTGAAAATGTTCAAATGTTCAACATGTTTTGATATCATAATTCAGAATAAAAAATAGTAAAGTTTCATAAATATGAATAATATATACTTTTGATCTATTTTGGAATTATAAAGTTTTAAAATATAATTTACTAATTATTATTATTAAAATTAGATTACTATTTTTAACTATACTACTTGATAATTTACTATTCATAAAAAAATGAAACATATTATAAAAAACCAATAAATTTTTTTATTCTAATCATTATATTCTGAATGAATTAATAGAAATAATTTTAAAAATAATAATAATTTCGGTGTGTTTGTTTTGATTTAGAATAGTTACACCATGAAAAGATGGTTAAACACAATATCGCTTCTAACAAAAATTAACCTAGTCTTTTGTGTAATAAAAATTATCAAAATTTTAAATTAATTCATAAAAAATTAAAAAAAATTATTTTTTGTTCCATTATATCCCCATTAAAATGAATTTTGACCTTGAAATTCATCTAGATCATCAAGGGTTTCCCACTTTAATGTTCATTAAAAAAACCCACATCGTAGAAAGAAATAAAAAAACATCAATTAAACAATTATGTTAGAACAATAATAGATTCACAAAATAACTCAAATGTAGGCTCCAACGAAAGAGAACATATATTGGAAGTGAATAATAATTGTAGAGGAAAATCATAGATAACTATAAAGATAGATTAATGATCATTATTCCCATGTAGGAGAATGATCAATGAAATGTTAAAGGCCTCAAAATGATAAATCCAAAATGATTTATATGACCATTAGTTTTATAGAAACAAAGGTATTATGATTAATCAATTTTAATATACATTTCCCAGATATGTAAAATATTTTACATGAATATATACATACTTTATTTAGTATCATTCTATATTTAAAATCTCACAATTTCATTGTTCCTTAATCAAATCCCATGCCATCTCTATCTCCAATGAAATAAGATAATGTTTTCATTCCTAGAGCAATGATAGATCATGATAAACATAAATAGACGGATAGTTCATTCCATCCATCTTTATTACAAACAAAAAGGATATCAAATGTAATCCAATATCCCTAAATCATTATATAGATATATATTATATTAGTCGATAAATCCTCATTGGAAGTACATCATACCCATTGCAGAAATTCTTAACCATATACTAGTTTTGAAAGATACTTTCAAAAAACATTATAATGAATCTTTATAAATCATATTTACTCTTATCTCCCATATATCATTAAGTATAAATTGGATTTCAGATTTTATGCATTTGAATACCATCATAATATATTCTATAGAAAAATTTAATTAAATTGAAAGACCATATGTTTTTTTTGGAAAGAATGAATTTTTTCTTATTTGAAAAATTTTGTGATATATTACATAAATTCAAAATAAATAAACTCCATCCCTAATATCATAACCTTCATACTCAAAAATCCATTATTATTTCTATGTTAATAAATACTATTAAATTTATTCAATCCATATCGTCATTTAGTTATACATATATATCATTTTATTGTCATCATGAACATGTTAAGGGTTACCCTACCTTAATGTAACATGCCATTAAATCTATGTTCTAGGACATCAGTATCATTTAACTCATTCATGAATGTACTTAATCAACAACTTCTATGAAAATTTTTTATATACGTCATCATTTATATTACATAATAATATTTGATAATATTATTTTAAAAGGGTTCATTCCCCTCTCCCTATCATCCCACGGTTTACCTCGGAAGTGTTTAGGATGGGGATAAGATTTCATTATCTAGTGCCTCCCACCCCCCTCCTTATTTTTCTCTCATTATGAACCTCCCTTTTTCCCTTCATTCTCGACTCTTTGTAATCGTTGCTCTATGTTTCTTCTTTTGATGATGAAATCAATATAAATATTGTTCGACCCTATGGACAGTTAACTTTCGAAGAACATGGACACTCATACCACTACTTTGATCCAATATTCCAATGATTCTATCAATGTTCTATATAGCATGGTTGTTATATAGGGGTGTTCGACTAGTAGGTTTGGTGGTCATCAAAATCATTATGCAGTTGGAGTTGGGGTTCTCTTATGATTATAGGTACTTGATTATGGATTATTATTGTGATTTTTCATTGTCTTTTTGAATGTGAATAATCAAACTATTTGATAGTTTCTAGGAGAAGATATTGATCTATGTTTATTTTTTAGTGATGTTCATTTCTAGATGTTGTAGAAAACGTTTTCATTGAGTTTCCTTTGATACAAGATCTCTAGCAAGGCTCGAGTCCAAATCATTTTATTCTCTTGCATTAGGATTCCACAATTATTCTGCTTGTAAAATTTATAAGGTGGTGTTTATATTGTTTTGGGATTTGAGTTCATGCAGTAAAATAAAATTCCATGAGGTGTCTTCCATAGTGTCTTCTTTGCCATCCTCGATTTTAGATGTGATAATCATCATTATGTTGTTAAGGTTATTCATTTGGAGTGGATGTTCGGTTTTTTAGTGGCTATGTATAACTATAGTGGATGAGAATGTTTCAGTTCAATGGTAGTCGGTGGATATGGCATCGATGTTTTGAGTGGATGACGATGATGTGATAATGCCGAATATTTTATGGTGATGATGGTGATAGTATATATGACATATTATTCCTAAAATTCCCTTTTTGATTCTAGGTTTCCCAATAGTCTAGTATGATTTTCAAGATTTTTTTTTCAAATTTCGTTTCCCATAGAAAAGCGTTATGGTTTTGAATTTTGATTTCATTCAATAAATTTGAATTTTGAATGTGTATCCTACTGTAAGGTGGAATTTCTTCATGTGTGGTTCTTAAATTACACATAAGTTTTTTTATCAAAATAAAAAAAATGATTTGTGGAAGAATATAAAATAATATTTCAATTCCAAAACATATACACATTGATCATCCAAATTTATTAATAAACAATTACTCATCCCTCATCATCTCATTCCATAACATAAAATTTATAGAATATAAAATTTTAATAATAATTTATGGTTAATAATAATAAATATAATCATGTTTCTTAAAATTAATAAGAAAATTACCTAAATAACATCCAAAACCATTCAAATATTGTTTGCGGACTAATTTTGTTCCGCAGTATAACCATTACTCATACCAACATCCATATTTTTTTATGATATTCCAACATAGGAAATTTATTGTATAATGTCGGTACATTTCAAATCTGAATCATTCAATTTCAACCCAATTACATCAATTTTTTTATTGGATAATTCAAGAAATCATCGTGCGAAAAACACTTTTCAATGTTAAAAACTACATAATCCTGAGAAAATAATTATAGGATTCGTAAATCAGGACACCTTCATCTATCTAAATAATTCCATATTATTATCTAATTATACATCCCTATTAATATCATTATATATATTCCATGGGACCTCCACTATGGGTTTTCCTATCCTAGATTCCAATGGATGAGAAAATAATAATTTTGATACAATCTTTTGTGACCTAGGATTAATATACATGGATTTTACATCTATTTTGATGAATGTTCAAAACATTATAAAAATACACTTTCAGGGACCATATTAGCTTAGTGTCTTTGGAGACATGGAAACAAATTCTTCTAAATTTGGTAAAGATCATCAACATAACCTTTAAAATTGTTGAATTTACTAATCATACTCTTATCATTTCTTTATAACATATGGAAATTAAGGATAAAAAATGGGTGAGATCAGATGAACTGAAAATTTAATATTGGGAGATATTTAAAAATAACATGAGCATCAGGGTATCAAAATATGATCATAACAAAAGACGATCATACCCTGCATATCTAAGATCATAATCGATAATCATCGAATAAATATTGGCAGTTCGTATTTAATGAATAATAATATAATCAATATAATTACCCATGATAGCATTACATAGCAATAACACGGGAAATTAATGAATAAACATGTTATCTCATTATTTAAAAGACAAGGATTACTATCATCAATTTTTTAGGGAACATTAAGGGTACTCCACCTACTAGGTGGGGAAAATTACCATCCCCAAATGTAGACCAATACTTTAAGTGATTTTGTTATCCTATCGTCATATAATGAATCTGATTTTTCCATCATTTCATTGTGGATATTGTTTCCCCATCAACCCATAGTGGATTAGGATGTACCTGTTTCCTGTTTTGGATCAATCCTTTTGACCTATTTACCATCATTATCAGATGTCATAAAAGTGTTTACACATTTCATTTTATGTATATAGAAGTCATGCCATTCACATAATAAAATCAGACATAATTTTTCAATAATATAATAAATAAATCCTTATATCATGGCCCATAAAAAAGATGGGTTTCATAAACTTCATATCATAACACAAGAAATAAAATGTGTATCATAAAAGTTCACTCATATAATTTTATATGGAAATGTAATAGGTTTGAAAATCGTTTCACCAATGAATTACCATTAAAAAAATTTTTGTTTTAAAATAATATTACTTTTGAAAGAGGAACAGGTTCCAAAAATTGTATTCCATCAAAAAAAACCTTTAAACGAAGATTAATAATGTTAGTTTTAGATTATATCCTCTATAAAAAATAAAATATAAAAAATAATTTAATATTATAGGTAAAACATTTTTAAAATATTACATGGAACATTTCATAATTAAAATAGCCTTTCATTGAAAATCCATTTCACAAAACCACAGAAAAAATCCTTTTGATATAAATTAAACTTTACAACTTCATTAAATATATTTCATGAGTGAAAATTTATATTCCAGATTAAATAATGATATCTAAATAAATAAATAATTTAAAAATATATATATATTAAATAATACTTTGAAACATATAATGTAATAATGAAAATATTTTTCAATAAAATTTCTATGAACACTGCATAAATTCCTAAAGAAATAATGAAATTATTTTTGAAATGATTATAATATTAAAATACAATGAAACATAGAAAGAAGGAATTTTAATAATTTTACAACCCCCTTTATAGAAAATGGATTTGAAAAAATAGAAAGAAAATATGAAATCATTGAAATCATTTTCATTAAAAATATCATTTTTAATTTTAATAAAGGAATAATTAAAAATAATATCTAACTATTTTTAAAAATACTAATTTTTTGAACACAATTGTCATTGAAAATAAAATTAAAATAAATAATTCATTAGTTTTAGGAAAATAGTTTCATTAAAAATGAACATATAAACATATAAATGAATCTTTAATTAAACGATGATCATGAAGATAGGTAAGTTCATACATGGTAAACATTTTTTTTCACCTTAACATATTTAGAAATGTTCACTGATCCAAAATCAATAGTAATATTCCTTTTAATACAATTATAAAAATATGTAAATTATGGGAAATAATTTCCATAAAACATAATAGGATGATTTTAAAAGTTATTTTATTTTTTCATAGAATACTCAATTTTTAACGAACAAAAATTTCTTACAAAAAGAGAAATAATGATGAATGTTCATAAAATCACTTTCTTTATTATCTTTTGTACCAAGGAGTAGAAAATAGTAAAAATACATAACATATCATTAATAACCATAATATATTTTAAATAATTATTGATATATAGAAATGGATCATAATATTTCATAGATGGATGCATCGTCGTAAACAATTGCGATTAATAATGAGATTGTAGAAATAATATACTACCAATTTAGTAGCGTTGAATCATAATCCATATGATTGAGTAACATTAAATGAAGCTTAAAATATAATGATATAATTTTATTCAGTGCATAACATGTTAATGGTCATTATATACACCCATAGATAAATATAGGTGCATAACTAGGAATGTATCTCAAATAATGAAAAATTGATAAAAACAAATTACATTACTGATTTTGAACATTTTGATACATAAACCCCATGATATAAATATCATAATAAATATATTTGAATGCCCATATATTTAGGTATATTTATAATATAATACATTTATTTTAATTATATACACCCCACCAAAGAAATTAGTTGTGCACATGGTATGTATCTCTTAGATAAAAAATTCCAGACATGAAACCCCTTACATTTTGTCATGAAATTATTCATCCATATTAAAGAAAATATAAATTTAAGTAATAGTTATTTTTAAATGTAAATAATAAATATTTTATCATATAACATAACATATATTAATTTTTTATAGACTTTTATTACCCATTTATTTTTTATTTCTTGTTTTATTAATGTTTTGGGTAATAACAACTTTGTTTTTCGTAAGTGAATTAACTTGTAATTCATGGTATGTTGAAAAAAATCAATATTTAGTTATTTATAAAATGTAATTTATCATATTAATATAATATTTATTCTGTATAAATGTATCTATTGAAGGAATATATATTAAATTATGTAATCTGTTTATGGAGATGGTACACTATATGTGTGCATGAATATTTTTTATGTTTTATTATTTTATTTAATGAAATAAAATATGTGAAATATATGTGTGTATATATGTATAATCATTCCATTATAATTATTATATCATATAAATCATATAATTTCACTAAACCCCTACTTAATACATTCCATGTAGAGTGTAAATGTATGACCTCGATATAAGCAGGAGGTAATCCACAATTACAGAAACGATGTAATTATATTAACAAAAAATGGAAACTATGACGTTAGGTTTCATTTATTAATTCAAAAAGAATAAATATATAATAAATATAATATAAAAAATATTAAAATATAGTCTATATCATTTTGAAAAACCTATGTGGTGTTAAAGGAAAAAACGAATAAAATCATATCGTGAGACGGTAGTTCTTTGTACACAACAATGGTATGTTTGTTACCTATTTTTTGGAAGTGTGTGTATTTTTAGGCAAAAACATTATAATAACAACATATTAGAAAATTAAGGATACTATGGTTATTATATATTCAATAAAAAATTATTTTAGGGGGTCGATAGTGAAAAAATAACAAAAATGATTTGGGAAGGAGGATACATCTTCATTTAGAAAATCTATTTGGTTTTGCACCAAGGGGATTAATTTTATGGATTATATGAAAAAATAGATTAATCTAGGATGATAATAGAGATTTCTGGAGCTTATTTGGGATGGTTTTGTATAATACAATGGGGCGTGATAGCTGTACTGGTGGGGAAGATTGTATTACTTTTTATTGTAGAGGTAGAGTGGAATTCCTATAAATTTTTAATGTAAACTATATTGGGAGGTACCCATTACCACATTTAATTAAAAATTTACAAATAATTTAATAATTTGGAATCATGGTTGATATAAACACCCTCCACATAAAATATGTTTGTTTTATAATTTTTCCTTAACTTCTATTATTACACATATTTTTAATTTTTGTTTCTATTAAGACAACTAATTTTGTAAACAATGTAATTTAACCATTATTACAAGATCAAATTGAAATTTATTAGAATCTATATACCTAATAAATTATAATATTGATATCAAATTAATTAAAATTAAATACCTTGTTTGTTGGAAAATTAATTTTAAAAATGCCAATGCAAAAGTGAAACCACTTTTATTATCTCGAACCGTACTGCCAATGTTTTTTCTATTTAATGTTTAATATGCTAATTATATATGATTAATTTGTCCTTTACAAGAAAATATATTACTTCTATTAAAATATAAAAATAAATTGGATTAAAATATGTTTTTAGTAATTATAATTCATTTTAAAAAATATGGATTATTTTAAAATAACATTAATGTCTATTTTAAAATTATTTATTTAATTTATATTTAAAATAATTATAAAGATAATACTATAATTCAAATATTTTAATATAATAATTTCGAAACATGATATAAATTAATCTAAAAAATAACAGAACAGAGTAGTTTATTAAAATTACATTAATTTCAATGTTTTTATCATTTGTTGTTTTATTTAATTATTAAATAAGTAATCCATGAATTAATGTTTTGATGTGATTGATTAAATTATATCTTATATATTATTTATATATTATTTTCCAAGGAAAACTAAAATCATTTAAATTTCCAAATAATTTTTATAACCCCTACTTTGTAGCTTCTTTAAAACTCTAAAGCCTTATAAATTTTAAATATAATGAAGGGTTGTTTTTGGATTTATTCATTACATAAC
This sequence comes from Viscum album, assembly GCA_963277665.1. Lineage (NCBI taxonomy): Eukaryota > Viridiplantae > Streptophyta > Magnoliopsida > Santalales > Viscaceae > Viscum > Viscum album. Next base: position 790,911,526 of record OY728126.1, on the reverse strand, counting down.
ATATTATATTGGTCACATTCATGGAATAGTATCAAAATAACACATAAAATGCCATCCAAGAGGTTATGTAGTCTAAATATAGTTATCTAATTTCTTTTGACCAGGTTTCATGGTCAATTTGGATCATTAGATTATGGTTTAGCCCCTCTTAGGCTTAATATTACCTCAATCATTGTGATTGCAATTAATTACATCCAATAATTTTTTTAGTCCTAAAATACGTTTATATTATTAGATTATAAATTTTATAATAACAAAAAAAACTTTTTCCATTTATCAAAGTAAAATTCACAAAAGTAGAAATATTAAATTTATTGCAAATATCTCAAACATAGCAAAAAAGAAGGTATTGAAGTAAAAATTATCAAATGTTTCTTATGTTTTTATATATAAATTAAATATAAAAGTGAATTAAATAAACCCAATTTGGAAAATATATTCATATAATATATATATTTTTACTATTACAAATAATATAATATTTAAATTAACATTAATATTTATTTAATCAAAATTATTCTTTTCAAATAAAATGAAATAATTATCAGTACTCTTTAAAACATGAAACATCTTTGAAAAATCAAAACAATCATTCTATGGTTAAATTGATTTTCAAAATAAAAACATGAATATTATATTGAAAATAATAATTTAGAAAATATTGGACATTTAGATTTAAAATAATGTCACCACTAAATGGTTGTAAAACTCGGTCTTACTTTTAATTCAAGCTAACTCAATGTTACAAGAAAAAAAATATAATCTGATGAAAATAATTTGAAAGAAAAATTCAAAAAATATATGACTGTTATATTTTTTAAGTACTAATTGAATATTAGTATTATAAAAGAACATTATTTTTCATTATATATATATATATATATTAATGAGGTTGTAATTATTTATAACCCACAATTCAATAACTACTTTAAAATAGATAATTTTGTATCAATAAAATGGGTCTTGGATATCTTCACATTAATTATGCATGTGAAACAATCTATATAACCCAATTTATATTTATCGGGGTGCTATTAAATAATATCTTATGGTATCATAGTCAAGAAAATAATTCATGTAATTATATTACATTACAAGTATAAAATATAAAATTCCCCAAAAGATCAAATAACTTATTATTCCTTGATGACTACAAACATGTATACATAATTTATATTGGAAATCATATTATATATCACAAACACATTATTATATGATCATTATCCCTACCATTATATCCTTTAAAATTACTCATAATTATCCTTCTGGTTTCCATGGGAAAGGAATACAATAAAGGGTTATATCAGTTTCTCTATAAAGCGTAACATACCACCAAATCCTTCATGACATAATCATGTAATAATGTATATGGTAGTAATAATTAAATAATTTTATTCCATAATATGTTAAATCTAAGGTCATTATATATCCATTTTAAAAAATTAAAACACTAATAAAAATTAAAATTTTTCTCATATTATTAGAACTGATAACAGATGACATCAAAACATGTTTTTAACGAATTTTGTGGAGTCAATATACTAATATAAATAGTGGTATAAAACAAAAAATAATATTTAATGTCTCATTATACATGTCGATTCATTGAAATGATAAATCATTCTAGAAAAAAGCCACCACATAACTAGAACTGATACATGCACTACCAGAGTTATGATGACTTTACACACTATTCTATTTTGAACCCCTATCTAGAAAAACATGGATATTTGTTTAATGGAAAATATATAAAATTAATTATTCCTAATTATGTTGAAAATTGTGGATTGCATAGAGAACATACCTTAATTATCATAGATAATTTGATGTATTCATTAATATAATAAGAACTACCTTAATCAATGAAATATTGTTGTGAGGGTACATTCTAGGTGTCAGGATTTCCATGGAAGACTGTAATTTGGATTAATTTTTTATAGGTAGGAAACAAAGTCAATTGTATGAAAAATACTACATCATGGTTCATTAAAATCATTTCGATATTCTAAATAATAAATAATGGAAGTTTCTATATTGGTGTGATGTCTTAGACCACTCATCATGTATCTACATGATGATTGAGTTTATTATAAAAAACCCTTTTCAGGGTTTTTAACCCCTAGGTGTATTTTTTCTTTAAAGGAATCTATTTTATAGTATCAAGATTAGATTGTAATTTATAAGAAAAAAAAAACAATCAATTAATTAAAACATTTTTTTTCTTCCACAATGTAAAATATTTAGTTATACAATGGTTTTAGTAACACCCACTACTAGAATTCTAGTTATTTGCGATGGGCTATTTGTGATGGGATACCGTCCCAAATATGTTTTTGTGACGAGGTCTCGTCGCCAAAATCCCGCCACAGAAAACAGCTTCGCAAAACTTATTATTTGTGACGGGCCCATCGCAAATAATATTTTCTACGACGGGAAAATTCTCTGTCAGAAATAAGTCTCTGATTATATACTTTATATATATTATCATTTTTGTGATGGGCCCGTGGAAAAATGTATTTCGACGGGCCCGTAATCCCATCGCAAAGAGTTTTTGTGACGAGTCCCTAATCCCGTAGAAAATTCTTTTTAAAAATAAAATTATTTATACAATTTTCAACAAGAACCCTTGGTAATGGAACCCATCGTAAATAATAAATCATTTTTTTAAAAATTAATTTTTTAAAAATTATTATTATTGAATAATTATTTTTAATATTATTAAAATAATTAAAATATAAATATATTAAAATTCTCAATATTCACAAAATAATATTATAAAAAACATAAAATATTATTATTTTTATTATTTATATTATTAGTAAAATAAAGAAATATTTAAAAATATAATTCTGAAAAAATATATTTAATAATATTATGAATAATGAAATAATAACGTTAATATTATTATAATAATAAAAAATAAAAATTATAAAAATTATTAAATTTCTCAATATTCCCAAAAGAAATCATAAAATATTACAAATTAAATTATCTAATATTCGCACGAATATAAATGACAGAAACTGTAAATAGTTCATATTACAACAAATGTTAAATTCAAATGTTTTTAACATATAAAAATCAATGGGGGTCGTCTTTTAGAAGAGGTGGAGGAGCTGATGGAGATGGTGGAGGAAACTTCATCCCCAAACTACGAGTCAAAAAACGCATGTACTCCATCGGCTCCTGATGTTGCTGCTGTCATTGACGCATCTCCTTCTCGTGCTTCTACTTCTGTTGCTACTTCCGTTGATGCATCTCTTATTGCTGCTTCTGCAAACTCTCTATAATGTCATTCTGAGATCGTGACTGCTCCTGATACTGTGAGGCAGAAGATCAAGCCTCTCCTCGAGCTCCTCTTGAGATGGATGCCGACATTGTAGCAGTACCATGAATACTACCATGAGTCACATGAGAGCTGATACCAACTATTCGTCCCTTCTAAAATCCATGATGAGTCTCATGCATCCATGTCGTCTTATTGAAATTGTGTTCACTGGTCTGATCAGTCGCCTCATCCTGACCCTCATCCTATGTATGAGAGGTCGCATCCTCATATGAGTCCTTCAATACATAAGTGAAATTAAAATTGGGAAAATATTATACACAGTTAATTTTCAGGCTGAAAAAATAATACTAACCATAATCCGATGCTGGCGATCATCTCGAATCTCTCTAGTGGCTGGATCACCATACATCCTCTGATAATCATAGATCTCCGTAATATCGGGAATCTCGACTACCTATAAAAATATAAAATAAAATGATTGTATTTAATGTTATATAATTTTTTTATGAAAATATACTTAACAGATGCTCTCTATGCATACTAAATGTACGACTACCGGCTCGATGCGTCATCTCATGTCTCCCTCGGTTCTCTCAACCCAATGAAGACCTCCTCTAAAATCCACCACCAAACCATTTTGCACATAATCCATCCAAAATCTGAGATGAAATTTACTATGGTCGGTGGGCTCTACACGACTCATCAAATACTGTATTTCGGTATTTCTTAATGTCCATCTTTCTCAAATTGTGCAAAAACTGACGAAAATGCTCACGCATAGACACCTCCCATGCTGCATGGACAACTTCACGCATGCTATCCTCAATAGGATACCATAAAACCTACAAATAATTTATAATATCAGGTTATTAATAATATAAATTTCAAAATATATATTATTTATTTACGTACCATCCAATGATTGTACATGGCGATCTGCACATCAAATGGAATCTATTCCCATGTGATCCATCGCTGAGAAAAATAATTGTGCAATATTGTGCTCCCCTGTCCAACATCTATATGAGCGAAACTATGAAAAAATAATATATAATCAAACAATTAGTATATATATAAATAATTTAATGAAAAATCTAACTAAAATAAACTAGTTATCATACCTCTGTGTGCGTTGATCGAAGCAAAGACGTGGATGTCACTCAAGGATAGAGTCAGGAATCATCAGTCACGCAAGACTGCACCTCCTCCGTGTACTGCCTAAACCACCAGTAGGCTGAGGGTCATATAGTCCCACATCCCCCACATCCAAAGGTAGATCATCATCCTGAAACTCACGAAATAGATCAGGATCCATATGAAACACAAAATTATTATTGTTAGCAGATAGTTGAAAATAACTATCATATGTAGATTATATTAGTTATGATCATAACCAACATTTAACTGTGTCAATGTTCTCCATCATCATCATCTTCATATATAACGGTGTCAATTTCTTCATTTTCCTCCTTGAAATCATCAATATCTATATGAGTTTCACTTTCACCAACCCTTGTCATTTAAAATTCATTTGTAACATCATTAACATCTTTATCACCATCGACCCTTAATTCTGGGGTGTCATCATCGATATTCGCATTTCTTTGTGAAAATGAAGGGTTTTTAGTAGTCTGTTGAAAATTTTCAATTCCTTCCACTTCAGCAGAACCACAATCAGTTTGAGTAAATTGATTTTCCCAAGGTTTTATTTTTATTTGTTCCACCAATCACTCAGGTCTCTTGAAGTAGCACAGTACTTTTTTTAATAAATTATATGTGCCTGTTTATCTAGTAAAATTGGTTCATTTTCTACAAGAATACTTTTATATTTAATATCGACGATTTCATGAGTCAGATGTATATGCAAGACTCTCTCAGTATCCAAACTCCGAAATTTAATCATCATTATGTAATTCTATCCAAGAAGACATATCTCAATAATTTCATCTAGAATGACTTAAATTCAACATCAGTTTATCGATGATGAGATCCTATCAAACAAACTCCACTGTTCAATTGTTTTTTATTTCCCGTATGCACATGTATAAAATCTAAAACCATTCACCACATATACATTATTAGATTTAACCATTTGGGATGGTGGGTTACACAATACACACAGTCGCTTATCAATTTTATCAGCATGTTAAGACACCTAAAATTCTTCAAAACAATTATCAATATAATAAATTGTAAACTGAATTGATATTAAACATTCAATAATTTATATTTCATGTTCTTCAAAACATTATGGAAATTTCTTTTGAATGCATTATTCAAGAGCAGCTACTATAATTTTTGGAAGTTGTTTCTTGATATTATTATCATATAACCTACAAATAAAAGAAGTTTACATATTTTAATAGAAGTTATAAAATAAGTGATAGAAACACTCATAGTAAAAATGAAGTAATTTATTCATAGTTGACCAGAACATATGTATGGGCTTGGTGGTGTTAATTTTCTAAAATACATCATTCCTGAACTCAACCGAAGCCAAAGATTTGGCATATTAAAAACTGATAATTGAAGGTGCATTTCATCATAAAAAATTCCCTTGTTCTATCCCATGCAGTTTTATATTGAGGGATATTCAGATTCAAAATAGAGAGAGAAGAAAAAAGTAATTTCCTCTTGCAAGTATGTTTCAGCAATTGAGCCATCAATTGTGTCATTGTTAAGTACTTTTTTCATCAATTATTGTATGCATCTATCGAATGGGTACATCTATCGAAACTGTATTAGACCTTCACATTTATAATCATGTGGAAAATGTAATATCAGATTTTCCATTGAGTCGAAGAAATAAGCCAGAAATATTTTTTCTTGTGTACATATAATTATAGCAACAACTTATTCTAGTTTTCTTAGCCCATCATAGTCTGTTGTTGCTGCACAAAAGTGCCGAAAAAAATAATATATTTCTGTTATCGAATCCCAAATCATTGATTTCAAGAAACCTCTGATTCCAATCGGCAAAATTCTTTCCATTATAACACGAAAATCATGATCTTTTAATCCGGTAATATGACCATTCTTAACACATCTACCAAAATTGGATACATAGAAACCTGGAAGTCCCAAATCTACAATCCACTTACAAAATAATAAGATACTCTCTTTGGATAGTGTATAAGAATCTTTTGGCTTCATTAACCTCTGTGATCTGACATTTTCAAATAGTTCATGTTCTCGTCGCCTGTAAATTTGGGAATGATCTAATCGTGATTTTATAGAATCATTGGTCTTACCTGGTGTATCCAAAATTGTAAGAAATAAATTATCAAAATAGTTCTTCTCAATATGCATGACATCTGAACATGTGGCGGACCAACAAATTAGACTAATATGGGAGATCACAAAAAATGTATCATTTTATCCAATTATGTTCTTTCCCAAAACCATCAAATTTATTTTGGTTTATTGTAGGCCCAAATGTGATTGGAGGTAATGAAAATACAATAGATTTTAACTCTTTACCTGATATCATTTTTGAAGGTTCATCCCTTTCAATTTTTCCTTTTTTGAAATGAGATTTTTTCCATCGAAAAGGATGATCGGTTGGAAAAAATCTGTGATGACAGTCAAAATAGAAAGGTTTTTTCCATTGACGAGCATAAAAGCATTGTTGTCTTTCATACTGTAAAACATTATTTTAGACCATGTGTACTCTAGCCAGATAACATGCCATGTGCTGGAAAGTCACTTTCCGTCCACATCAATACATATTTTAATGTGAAATTTTGTTTCAGAGCAACATCATGTGTACTTACACAATTACTGTACAATGATTTTAACTCATCAATAAATAGTTTCAAATAAATTTCAATATTCTTTTTCGGATGACTTGGGATTAATATGGTCAAAAGATATAGGGCTATTTCATCAACATCCATGAATGTAGATTGTACGGAGTTATAAAGACAAGGAAACATGAATAATTACTACCATAAGAACCCAACAGAACAAAACCATCAGTAGAAAGATCCAATCGCATGTCTTGGGATTCTTAACCAAAAGACAGATGCAAACGATCAAAAATTTTCCATGAATCACCAACTTATGGTTGATTCAAGCTTTTACCAGTTGAAATATTTGTTTTGTTCCATGACATCATTGACAGTGTGTTATGATACATAAATAAACATTGGATCATGGTTGTAAGGGGAAAATATCTCAACTATTTTACAGGAATCGATCTAGACTTTCTAGGTTGAGCTTCATTATATCTAGATTGTACATATGTTGGAAAAATTTCCAATGACTCATTTTCAACATAATATAAGACTCAATCATTTTCACATGCATGAATCTTCCGATAACTAAGGCCCAGATTATGAACCAACCTCTTGTTATCGTAGTAATTTTCATGTAACACATTTCTTCAGGTAACTGTGTTTTAATGAATGAAAATATCTGATCAAAATAGTTGTTTGACATTGAATTATCTAATTTAATATCCATAAATTTTGAAAACACTTCTAATTTGAATATCTTGCAACCAGGATATAATGCATCCTCATCAGACATCAACAACTCATAAATTCAGATGGTTCCAACTCAAGAGTTAAATCGATATCATGAGTTTCAGTTTATTGAAGCGATGGACCTACAACATCATGGACTAAATGTTGGAACTGTGTTGGATCCAGAATCAAGTTATTAGTATCTTCTCTGGAACTGCATTCAAAGTGTTGATACCAAAAAACATAATCTGGTAGAAAAAAATGCAAGATATGTCCCCCAGCCTTTTCAAACTTGTCAAATGTTCTCAGAGCACATTTTTTACAAGGACACATAAATGCACCTTCTGAAACATATTCTGGTTTTGATGATGCAAATTATTAAAAAGCATCAACACCCTTATATATAGAATATTTAAATTAAACCATTCAGATATCTGCATTAATTTATCCATGCTTGATCATCTAATAATGACTGATGTCTACTTCCTTGTTCCTTAATTTTCTACAAAATAAAAATTCATCACTGTTTTTGAATATTTTGAAATTATGAAATCTTTATCTGAAAAAAAATAACTAATTACTACTAGTTATTAATAATTACCTTTAATTAATGTCGACACAATTTCTTGTGGATGGACGGCTACTCTTTTTCCCAACAACTCCTTTACTTGCATCTTTCTCACACTGAAATCCCAATGAAGAATCTCGTCAGAGGTACACATATTCATTATCTTATTCATGAGAATGATTATGTGTATCTCTGATAATATTCTTCATTGTGATTCAGTGTGTGAAAGATGCATGCAAATGTGCTTTCGGACAAAAGAGCCCCCTTTTCATCGATAAATCATCTCCTTGCAACTGTCACTGCCTGAAAACATTATATTATATGTGATACTACAAATGGATATCCAATCTCGTGCATACGAGATTGAATATGCCTATGTAGAAAAACATTTTTTATAATGTTTTCAGTCATTGGGATTTTAAAGGAGAAAAGTCGTTGTGAAAAAGGAGTGCTGCCAATCCACTTGAAATTGTGCCAAGTTCTTAAAATTTATTAAAATTTAAGAAAAAAATCCTAACTGTTCCTAACTATTCCTAACTAATTATTCCTATTTATTACTATTTTTCCTATTTAATATTAACTATTACTGATTATTACTAACTATAAATATTTTTTACTTACAATTACTATTTATTACTAACTATTAATATTTATTACTAACTATTACTCATTTTTACAAACTATTACTAATTATCACTAACTATTATTAATTATTACTATTTATTGGTAATTATTACAATTTATTGCTAATTATTCCTATTTAGTGCCATTTATTCCTATTTATTGCTAAGTATTCCTATTTATTGCTATTTATTCCAAATTGTTTCTATTTATTCCTAATTATAACTATTTATTCCTAATTATTCATAATTATTCCTAATTATTCCTAATTATTAATAATTATTCTTAATTATTCTTTTTTACTCGTAATTATATCTAATTAATCCTAATTTTTCCAAATTTTTCCAATTCATTAAAAATAATTACAATTTATTACTAATTATTACTAATTAATGATAATTATTACTAACTTGTACTAATTAATACTAATTATTACTAATTATTTCTAATTATTGCAATTTATTACTAAATATTACTATATATTTTAATTATTACTAATTATTTAATTTTTTTACTAATTATTACAATTTATTACTAATTTTTACTATTTATTACTAGTTATTACAATTTATTACTAATTATTATAATTTATTACTGATTATTACAATTTTTTACTAATTAATACAATTTATTCCTAATTTATACAATTTATTATTAATTAATACACTTTAGTACCAATTAATACAATTAATTTCTAATTATTACAATTTATTAATAATTATTAAAATTTATTACTAATTATGACAATTTATTACTAATTAATACAATTGTTTACTAATAAGTAAAATTTATTACTAATTAATACAATTTATTACTAACTATGACAATTTATTACTAATTATTACAATTTCATACTAATTATTACAATTTATTACTAATTATTTCAATTTATTAATAATTATTACAATTTTTTACTAATTATTAAAATTTATTACTAATTATTACTAATTATTACTAATTATTACAATTTATTATTAATTATAACAATTTATTACTAAATATTACAATTTATTATAAGTTATTACAATTTATTACAATTTATTGCAATTTATTACTAATATTACAATTTATTACTAATTCATACAATTTATTACTAATTAATACAATTTATTACAATTTATTACTAACTATTATAATTTATTGCAGATTATTACAATTTATTACAAATTATTTCTAATTATAACTATTTATTACTAATTATTACAATTTATTACTAATTTTTACTAATTATTACAATTTATTACTAATTATTCCAATTTATTACTAATTAAAATAATTTATTAACAATTATTACAATTTATTAATAATTATTACAATTTATTACTAATTATTACAATTTATTACTAATTAATAAAATTTATTACTAATTATTACATTTTATTACTAATTATTACAATTTATTAGTAATTATTAAAATTTATTACTAATTATTACCAATTATTACAATTTATAACTAATTATAACAATTTTTTACTAATTTTTAAAATTTATTACTAATTATTACGATTTATTACTAATTATTAAAATTTATTACTAATTATTACAATTTATTACTAATTAATACAATTAATTACTAATTAATACAATTTATTATTAATTATTACAATTTATAATTAATTATTACAATTTATTATTATTATTATTAAAATTTATTAATAATTATTTCAATTTATTAATAATTATTATAATTTATTACTAATTATTACAATTTATAATTAATTATAACAATTTATTACTAATAATTACAATTTATTACTAATTATTACAATTTATTTCTAATTATTACAATTTTTTATTAATTATTACAATTTATTACTAATTATTACAATTTATTATTAATATTTATAATTTATTACTATTTATTACATATTATTACAATTTATTACTATTTATTAATACTTATTAATATTTGTTACTATTTATTAATAATTATTAATATTTATTTCTAATTAATACTATTCATTATTATTTATTACCAATTATTATTAATTACTACAAATTAATTATATACATTACTAATTATCATTAATAATTACTAATTACTTCTAATTATTGAAAATTAATACTAAAAAATCAATTTATTAGTACAAATAAATAATCATAACAAAACAATTTATATTCAATTTAATTAAAACTATTCAACAATAATAAAAATTAACATAAATTTTTTAAATAAATAAAAAATTAAATAAAACATAAATACCTTTAAACTTGATTTGCTATTGATGTAGATGGCTTCACAACTTCTTCGTGTCCAAAAAAATTTACATTGAAAAACATTCCCTCTGATATCAGAGTTCATAGAGAAACAAGATCTAGGAATTTCGTGGAATGAGAAAAAAACGGATGTGGTATATATAAGATAGATTAGTTGCGATGGGACCCGTCGCAAATACCTTCGCCCGCATTAATTACTGTCGGCAGTTAAAAAGTTATTTGCGACGGGCCTGTCGTAAATATTCCCGGCCGACACACCTTTTTCGACCGGGGGACATCCCGTCACAAAAAGCTATTAACCGCCGCCGGGTATTTCCAACGGGGGGATCCCCCCGCTGCAAATACACTTCGCTCAGTTTGGCGTGCTACCCACGCCAAACCTTTTGCCACAGGACAAGAAATCTAGTCGCAAATAATTGGTTGTTTGCGATCGGTTGTTACCCCCTCCGCAAATAACCACTTAGACGAGCTTCTTGCAACATGATTTAATCTCGTCGCAAAAAGCCCTTTTTCCCATATTGACCTGAATCAAATGAATAAGAGATATCAGTTAAAATATATAGTTGCAAATCAAATAAATATTTTGAGTAATCCGATACAAATTATTTCATCACAATTTGTTGACAACAAAAAATAGAATAGGTGGTGGATATTACAGGAGTCTAAAAGATAGAAAATTGGGCTATATAAACCCCACTTATGAATCAGATTGAAAATAAATGATCTCATTTTAAAATACATGTATTAAAATAGATCATTAAATAACATTAATGAATGAATTTATTAATATGACAACACAAATAGGAAGTGTAAACATCACATAAGTTAAATTAGGCATATAATGTAAACATGTTCCATTTAGAAGAATGCGATATACAATCCCCTTACCATTCATTTGAGTCCTAGAAATGTAATTAAACCACATACACAAAAAATATATATAATAATAACTTAACACATAACCATAATCATTTCAATAATCATTTTTATTTTTCTTAATTATTCATTCGATTTATGAATTATACCAATTTTGTACTTCGAGTGTTTATAGTTTTGATAGTTTTTACTAAATTCATAACTGTACTATCTATATAAATTTGTCTTCAAGTTTTCATCATTAACACATCATTAATGTTACTATTACAAATGTATTATAATTATTTATGATTTTATAATTTCATTTCAATAGTTTTTTAGTGTTTATTATTGAATATGAAATTGATAAGAATCATGTTTTTGTGCATCGGGATAAATGATCAGTGTTTTCATTATTTTTTGAACAAAATATTGATATAAAATATGTATAATATAATGAAATTAATTTCTAACACATTTATAAAATTTAATGCATGTAATTAGATCCCCGTAGTCTTTCATTATATAAAAGAATAGTATTGTTCAAATAGGTCGTTAAATTAATCCAAATATGAACTTGCAATAATTTAATGACTGTGTATGAGGTGCTTTTATAGTAATGTCATTATAATGATGCATAATAAACATAATTAATGTTTTATATATTAGTTTTATGTTTCAATAATTATTTTTAATATTATCAAATGAATATGAAAATACTGTATAATTTGAATAAATGATTACCCACCAATTAGGCTTATTATAAACACTAGATTTATTTACGATAATTTGATTATTATTTAATTAATAATATATTTAAATTTTCTCTCAAAAAATATAAATATTTTTAAGAAATAATATTTTATCATTTAATCTAATCCCAATATTCAACATTTAATGTAATTGATGAAATATAAAACATGTTACGTCTTAGGGCAAGTAGTCCTCAAAACAAAAGAATGACAATTTCAGTTTTCTTAAGGGAAATAGAAAAATGTTTAATATTTATTTTCAAAATATATAACCATTAATAAATCTATAAATATTCAAATCATCATATAATATTTGGAAAAATAAATTTCAAATGTAATGGAAAAATGTAAATATGTTAGTGAAAATATTAAAATATAGTTGAACTTCATTATTTTCTTAACGGATTCCTCATAATGGATGGGACTTATCTAATCTATTATGACCAAATGATTTATATAGTTAATTAATATTATATGAGATGAAAATTGGTTTTATTTTCCTAGGGAAACCATATTTTTATTGTGATATTTAAAGGGTTACGATACACATTATTTAAAGTGGTGATATTGACATTTTTTGTAAATAATTAATCATAATATAAATAGGGGACATGTTATACATTTCAATTGGATCAAAAAAATAGAAAATAATTGGGATGAGGCTGTGATAATGATGATAATATATTCACAACTCAATTAAAGACATATTTTTATCATGCTTTAAAACATTTTCCCCTTGAATTATATCTTTTTCCATTTTAGAATATATGTTGATAACTAGTTTTAAGAAATGTAACAAAATATTTATTTCTACAAAAAGTAGTCCATATTAGATAACCTTGAAATAAACATTATATATAATAAATCAATTTTTTAACTTTATTATCAATATGTATTAAAAAATATTTTGAATATAATAAAATAAATATATATAAAAATGATTTTTTTAGAATAATATTACCTGAGTTCAAAAATATAAATCATATGTATAAATACTAAAATAAATATTAAAAATATTATAATAAAAATTATTATATAAATATATTATATTAAAAGGGTTTCATAAAATTCTATTTCTTTATTAAAAATAATAATGTCATAAATTTCACATTATTAGTAATAATAATATATTTCTATCAATGAGTAATATATTTGTTTAATAAAAAACTCAAATAAATCATCTTAAACAAATATCATAATGAAAAAGAAAAAATTATATATATATATTTAAATATATAATTATAACATCAATAAATTATTCTATTCAACATAGTTATGAATAAATACACTTTAGAGTGTGATAAACCATAATATTGAGTTTACCTCCTATTATTCAGTCCGAGGTATTATATTTTACCCCACAAAATAATTTCATTCTTAAAATTTGGTTATATATTAGATATTAATAATATGTTCTTACTCCTTACCAATAGATTCACTAATCTCCCATGTTTTCTTTCCATGTTTGTATTTTTATAATGTAAATTTAGTTGTATAATTTCATAAAACATACTTACTTATATTAAGGACCTATAAATACCATTCATTATAATAGAAGATAATATCCAATTCTACTACCACACATGTGCCCTGAGGTGAATATCATCCACATATTTCCTATGTAATGAATCATAGAATATAATATTTACTTTAGAATGGATGGGAGACATAAACAATTTGTATGTTACAACTTCAATTAATTATAGTATTTCAAAAGGCTCATTCTTCCAAGGCTTTAACTTCTTTTTTAATAAATCCTTAAAATCATTTCTGGGGGTGGGGGACATTCAATAACATAGGACCCCCAACGTAATCTTTAATGTGTTTTACTTTATTATTAAAAAACAACATTTATCTTATTTTTACTATGTTAATAATATCCAAAATATTCTATAAATTAACAACCATCACCACAAAACGACCTATGTAAAATAGTTTTCCTCCCCCCAAAAAATCCAAGTAGGTTGGAGTATGATATCTCTTCCAGATAAGTAATAAAATGGTTCCATTATGATGATCCAATAAGAAGATATTTTTTTAGGAAAATACAACCAATGTAATAATGTAATCCCATATAGTTTTGAATTCATGTGAAAATGAACTAAGAATGAATTGTACTATGTGGATTGTCCTTTCTGACATCAATTATATCGTGGTATTATAGGGTGTTCTTAAAATTATTTTAATATTTAGATAACTTTGACGAACCTAACTAATATTTTATATGAATTCAAGGTCCCTATTAGATACAATCTATATAGGTTTCCTGTGAATCCATATGATATCATAGAATTTAATGTGGGAATAGTTTTGATGGAGTAGATCTTATTTATCACTAATAAGTGATAAGTCCTATTAAATGATCAATAATGACCAATCTCACAGTATTGTTCCATGTACTCTTAAGAAGTCTAATAAAATAGTCCATTGTAGCATTGTCCAACATCCACATACGTATCATAATAGGTTTCACGACAACTGTAGATTTTTTTTCTTTCTATCATCAACTATAGTCCTACTAGGAATATTGAAATATATTTATCTATTCCTCGAATCATTCCATTAGACAAAAAATATTCTCTAACATCCATGTAAATTATTGTGCATCCTTTAAGGGTTGATATATTTGAGATATGTGCCTCATCTAGGATTTTCCTCTCTTAATTTTAAATGCATGGAATAAATATACCATTATAAAATGTTAACACTTCACATATATAGATAATGTTAGTCAATATCACATCATTTAATTCTTTAATCTACCATTGTAGGTCCTCATAATATTGTTATGACTTCTCTACCATTTCTAGTATGTATGACTTATAAATTTATTAAAATGGAAAATATGATACTCTGTCCTATTAATTACCATATCCATCATTACTAGATATCTATATATAGTAGTCATTTTAATCCACATCATGGTTAAAACACAATGGTCTCATAAAATAAATTCACCATTCATGTTGTTAGACTTCTAAGGGAGGTATTATATCTTCAAATCGTAGTCTAGGAGTATTTAAAACCATCATATTTCCCTCATAATGTGGTATTTTTTTAAATGGTAACATTTAAACAATTTTAGTATGCATATATATCACATAATTTTCCATATAGGTAGTGTATCTTTACATTATAAAAAATTATTATGACTAAAAAATCATGGAGATGATTTTGGTTGTTCTATTAGTGGATTTCAATTTCCATGATGAATATGAAATATCTTTAATAATATATCTAAGGACTTACCCATGTCCATTATTTTATTTCTATATATATATGACAAATAATTCAATAACATTTTTTTAATATATCATGAGTAAAATAATGAAACTCATATTATATCATTAAAAACAATCCTCACATTCCTTATACCATTCGAATTTAACTAATTTTCATGCTAACTTGGTCAATGAGTTTCAAAACTAGGTAAAACCATTGATAAAGCACAAATAGTAACCAACAAAAATAAGAAACTTTAGATATTGGTTATATTCCTTGATATAGGGACTTAATTGAATATTTTTTCCTTTAAAAATTTAGTAGATATTATATACTTATAGGTAGAATATCCTATAAAAGAAAATTTATTGAGGAAGAATTCACACATATAATATTTATAATGCATTTTTATAAGGGTTAATATAATTATTTAAAGATGAACCACCAGATGCTCATAGATAAATGTATATATATCAATATATCATTATTAAATACAAAAATAAATTTACAAGGAAAATCATTGTATAATCTATTTATGATATCCCAAATGATAAAAGGTACAATACTCAAACTGAATGTGATTACAATAAACACATAATGTCTATACCATGTTCAAGATTTAACATTAAACATATCAACCTTCGTCACCCAAAATTGATGATAACCAAAGGAATTATAGATCTTAGATAATTATTTACGTCTTTTGTGTGGATAAAATATCTCATAAATGAGTTTTAAATCATACATATTTTATGTAGTGATTGAGTTGATCTCCATGTATGTGATACACAATCTCATAGACCCATCATTATTTTTCCCAATTAAAATAAGGTAACCCCTGGAGAAACATTTAAGTGCATCATATGAATGATTATATCACTGATAGGGGGAGGTAATGAATAAATTATACATTTTTCTTTTCTGTTTTTAACCAAATGTCATCTTCTGTTGATGGTTCAATTACCTATAGAAAATAGTTCTACCAGACATCCAAAGGAACAGAAGTATTATCAAGGATAAATATTTAATAAGAATTTTTACATCATTGGTATGGTTTGGAAATAATCTAGTACAAAATAATCAACTAGAAATAAATCCTTGGATTACAATGAGTAGAAGATATAATTACACTCATATAGAAATATGTATTAAATTCTTATTGTTCATGTGTAACCTTTTATAAAAAGTTAGGTTAAATTATTTTAATAACACATGTTACCATGCATATTTTATATTACACAAATGATTTCAATTTTTTTTTCATTTCATACCTAGAATATGGTAGGAACATCCTAGAAATTGTAATGAGAACTGAGTCCATTTTCACTAGTTAGATTTTCACAGTCTATCTCCTTTGAGTATGATTATTCACAATACGATTCCTCCCAGTACTATTTTTTCAAGTAATACACATCCCAATATGAAAAATTGGAAATTAGTATAATATAGTATATATAAATTTGAAAAACATACATTCTCATTCTTCATCAGTTTAGAAATATCATTACCAAAATCACATATTAAATTATCATGCCCGATATGATGATTAGTTGAATATGATGGACATGATTCGAATGGTAATTAGATGTGTATGATTATCACCTTGTACAATGATTATTAGAATAAAAAATTATGATCCTAACTCTCCCACTTTCACATAAATCCATAAAAACTCCATTAACACATGTTATCACGGAAACTCATTTCTCTCTCATAATCATAGCACTTCTCTCTCATGAATAGTTAATCGGTCTTTATAAAAGTGCAATGTACTTTTCATATTTTATAGGTGACCCTTCAGTGGATTTGGAGATAATCCCAGTATTTTTTCAACATAATCAAATTCTCAGTAATCCCAACTTCCCAAAACAAATTAGGAGTATATTGAATTCAAGCACTCTTCTTAATGAATCTTGATTCTTCAATAATTTTCACTTCTTCTGTAGACATTGATTTACATTTATAGTTCGGTTTAAATTCATGTGTGATTCTAAAAATCACATTCCATCAATAAAAGGCTCTATTTAAATTCAATTTTTGAAGAATTGGATACCACTTTGAATTATGAATACAATATTGAATTTGAATACCATGCATCCCCTTCATAATGCATTCATCAATCTCCACATTCAATCATATTTTACTTCTTCACGTATTCACTTGATATATTAAGAAATATCAAACAATTTAACTCTTATAGAAGTGATCGTTACCCAATTCAAACCTACAATGTAATTTCCCCCATTTTTTAACTATAGACAATGTTTTTTTATCACATTATTTTATTTTCATTCCATTAATCAGTCTAAACCAATTCCTTCATTCAAAAACATGTG
Source organism: Viscum album (assembly GCA_963277665.1). Taxonomy (NCBI): domain Eukaryota; kingdom Viridiplantae; phylum Streptophyta; class Magnoliopsida; order Santalales; family Viscaceae; genus Viscum; species Viscum album. The sequence goes on along the minus strand of OY728126.1, from coordinate 790,893,200 downwards.
CATGTATCATTACATTATTCATGACATTAAATTCATTTGAGAACAGCTTCAGCATTATCAGACATCAATTAGTATGTTTCGTAACATTCATGTATTTCTATCATCCTTCTTTCATTAATATCATAATTTTCCAGAGTACGTTATTTTTAAGTATGATTTTAAATTACTATCATTTCATAGTATTATTTCATAGGTATGATCATTTGGAATATAATATCATACTTATTATCATTTCTTCTTAGTATTTCAATGGTATAATCATTTCTTAGTATGATATTCGGCACCTTCATTCTTTCCATTCACCTAGATATGATTATACTAGGTATGATTCCTTTTAGATCTGTAACATCTATTTCTTAACATCCTCTTGGATATGATTTGTCTTTGTATGTTTTAAAAAATATTTTTTTCCTTTTCTTATACCAAGATTTCATAACATTATCTTAAATAACATATCATTTATACGAAATACAAATCTGCAAAGTATCATAACATTAATTTTATCGTATTCAAAGAGACACTGATTATTCATCAATAAAGACAGATCTTTCATCTAAAATTCATATTGAATTCAAAGACCATTTACACTAGAAATCTATATTCATCATGGGGTGGATTCTCCCATTCATGATAATGAACCCTTCTTAATTATGATTTTTTATATACTAGACCTGAGGTGAGTCTGATAAGAATATGTTATTCAAAACCACATATTCTCAATATGATGTAATTTTATGAAACAAAGTATGTCCAGTTATTTTGAAAACAACCATCAATATGAATTTCACAAAATACAATGTGAATTGATTTTGTTTCTTCAAAAACATTAATTTTCAACAAAAGTAAATATATAAAAACAAACATATTCCTCTTTATAATTGTATTATAAATCCCCCATTTGATTTTTTTTCAACCTGGTTTCTTAAAAAATTGATATTTTTATCCTCAAAAAATAGAATACTAAAAAATAATTCTAATCCCACATGAGATAACTTGTTGAATGAAATAAGAATCGTTGACATAAAAAGCATGTTTTCTAAAAGATTAGAATATGAAAACCTTTCTCTTTTCCCTTCCATTGAACTTATTCAACCTATAATCTTCATCATCTTCCCTATTAAACAATTTTTGTTACTACAGCCACACCAACAAATAGTTTGAATAGTTAAGTCACAAAACAATGGTGAATTTACAGATTACCCACTAACCCCCCCCCCCTCTTACATAAATCACCTTGATATATTTATAAAAAAATTTATTATCCACTATAAAAACTATGGATTGTAAAGATGAGATAGGGAAAATAAAAACATACATCAACCTTGAAGATATAGTTTTTGACACCCATGTTCAACATCAATTAAAAAAATGAATCCTTTGGAAATATTTTTGTGGATATTTCAGCAACATGTTCTGTGTTTGGAAGATACACCTGCTTCATTTCAAATTTCTCCACATGTTCTTTGATAAAATGATATTAAAAATAAATATTCTTGTAATATTAATGAGGAACTAGATTCATGGTTAGATTTATTGTAATTTTATTATCTCAACCCAAGAGAAAGGGTAACATCACATAAAAATTTAAATCTTCCAATTCAGTTTTCAAGAACAAAAGTACAGTAGTGTATTTAGTAGAAACAACATATTCAGCATCATCCATATTAAGAGTTAATGAATTATTTTTCTAAAAATATTGACAAACACAATTATATCAAAGAAATAGTACCCTACCAGATGAGGATCATCTATCATCAACATTTCTTACCCAATAAACATTTTAATAAATAAATAATTCAATAATATCTGTTATGTCACACAAGATTCCAAAATAAATTTTTTCCTTTGATGTTTCTAATAATTATTTATCCAGAATGTAAATTATTTTATTTTTGAGCACTAAAAATCATTCTAAAATAGTAACAACATAAACAATGTAATGTCTAGAGGCTATCAAATACAAAATGAACTTCTAATAAAAATTTGAAACCCGTTTTTATTAACTTCATTTCATTATGCATGTTTTGTTGAAGAATTTTCACACCAAAATTGGTGTGGAAATATATTTTCAGTTTTCCATACCAAAACCCTTAATATGTTCCCTATCATACTATTTTTGAGAAAGAAAATTTCATTCCTTCCATTAATGTATTTTTAACCCATGAATGTATATCATTTCCATGAACATGTACATTTCAAAAACAATTTTCATTTATTCCTCAAACTGTTTACAAAAGCATTAATCATTGCTATAAGGGATAATGTCATCAACAGAAATAATCAAAATGATAGAAAACATTTTACATTCTCTATTTTAGTTATTTATATACAATGTTCCTTTCTTTTTGTTCATCTTCTATAAGCATGAATCTAATTTGGAATACCATGCCCTCGTAGCTTTTTTAGGTCATACAAAAACTTTCTCAATATCCGCACATAACATTCATCTTTCAAAACAATAAAAATACATGGGTGTTCAATATAAACATCCTCTACAAGACTAAAATTTATCAATAATGATTTGACATACATTTGAATGATCTTGTAGCCTTATTGTTCCATAATGAAAAGAATGATTCTGGATGTTTCAAGAATAACAACAAGAAAAAATATTTCATTAAAATCAATAACAAAAATTTTTGAATACACTTTTCACACCAATATTGTTTTGAGTCTTTTTAAATCACTTTTTTTAATTTATCTTTTCCTGGAAAACAAACTTTTCACCAATAAGAATTTTGTTTTCAGTATTTATAACAAATTTACATGTATCACTCTTTTCAATTTGTTTCTCATTTTGTTCCATTTCAATAACATTCACATCAATTGAATCAAAACATCTTATAGTTTCCTTTCTAAAACATCTATATACCATCACTTCTAGAGAATATGAATTAATGATTCCATATTCACATTTCTTCTCAAAACTTCATTAGGTTCGACCATTCTTCTTTATAACTCTTAGACGACTGAAATCTATAATGTGTTTAAAAATTGGGGTTTTCCAAATAAAAAACAATTAATATGGAGTCATATATTATTAACTACAATAGATAAATTGTTTTGGATATAAACTATAGTTCACATGGAATGGCTCGAAAGGCAATGAGAAATTCCATTTTCATGTAACATAGCTCTTCCCATTTCCACAAAACATTTATTCATTCATTGAGTGACACAATTTTGTTAAGGAGTGTGTGGGGAACTATACCCATGCAAAATTTCATGATTATCTAGATAAAATTCAATGTATTCACTTCTTATTCACAACCATTATCATTTCATAACTTCTTCAGTCAATACTCACATTAATTCTTTGTTTTATTTCTGATAATTTTATAAATTTTCAAACCATTAAATTTATTTTTCATATATATAACACAAGTGATGTGAATAAAATCATCAAAGAATGTGAAGAAATACTTATATCAATTTTTTATTTGTTCAATCATTAGCCTGAAAATATTATAATGAATCCCCTTTAGGGTTTTTTTTAACAAATATCATCTTTCATATGAACAACACTCATAAACATTCTTTTCCACCGAATTGTGAAACACCAAAATCTTCTTCATAAAAAATAATGAATATTTTAGAAACTAAATTTCATTTATATATTTCTCAGGTTTCATTATAACATTTTTCCCAGACTTCTATACAATAATTAATTCTCTTCCCACTTACTCATGTAACTTTTTTTTAATTCACTATTCTTTAAAAAAATTCATTTGGTGCATTGGAGTTTTGTAACAATCATTCCATCTTTTTCATATCTAATAATAAACCCATATTTTATAAAGAAAACTTTTGTACCCTCATTACACAATTGTGAAACACATTGAAAATTGTTGTTCATCACATAAATATATAAATCATTCATTGATTTCAACTTTTCTCTCCCAATGATGACTGAACGAAGAAAATTTATTTTCAAAGATTCATAATTGAAAAATGTCATAGTTATCTTTTTAAAATATATCTCATTATTTAAAAAATTTTAAATACCATTTCATATGAAATAAACACCCACTATTAAGGATCTGATGATGTTATAAATTTTATCATTCAATGTTGTTTTAAAAAATTGAACTTGTACTTCTTCATTTTCTTTATTCACCATCAGATATTGAGTATTGTTAATAATCTTATGTTTTGATTATAACAATACAAGGAATCATTTTGTATGATTTCTTTGAATTTCATATATTTTAAAAATAGTATATAGTTTTTGGAACCTATTTTCAATATTTACTCCATCCATTTCTGGATTCTCCAAAATAATATTATGGGAGTTCTTCTTTTGAGGGAATTGACTCCCCCTCATCCCTTTACGTTAATAACATTTGGAATAATAGTTATGTTGTAAGATAAAAAAATAGTTTAAATATGAATGAATTCATTACAATACCAAAATTTTCATAGAATGATTATTTTCCCATGAAACATACATAATTGTTTGAATTGTGATTAAATTTCCCAAACCCCCTTTTTTATTTCTTTTCTAACCCATAAACATTTCCATTATCAATTAAATTACTCTTCTTATTTCATATTTAATAGAATCCAAAGTGTTTAAAACTTTTCTAATTCCGTATAATACATTTTCAAAGTCATGATGTTTTATAAAATTTGAATTCTTCCCCAGATCAATCATGGCCACATAAAAAACCTTCTGAGATTTCATCTTGTTAGATAAAACTTAATCAATATTCTCACCCTTTGAGTGTATCATTTTTAATTCTTTTTAGGTTTTCCATTTCAAGAGATTTGAATAACTTCAGTGATATGTTATTGGAAACTTTTACTTCTCAATTCAATATTAGATATATTTTTTTGGAAAATCTCTAACACTTCTTATATTTCCTTCATTGTCAACTCCAAATTCCCATTAAGATTATTTTATTTTTCAGAAAATTTCATTCATTCATCATTATCTTTTATCAACCTTACATTCAAATCAAATTAAATTCTTGATTTCTTGTTGATGTGCATTAAAATTATATATTTTTTATTTTCTTTTCTTGATGTATGAACATTAGCATACATTCATTCAACTCTTCTTTAATATGATATTCATTGTGAGTTACTTTTTCTTAAAAACTACTACATACAAATTATTTTTCATTAACTGTTGGAATAAAATTATTTTCAATACCATACTCAACTTAATTTTTAGAGTTAGCATAACTAAATTCTTATTCATTATAATTTGTCATGAAACATATTCATTTTTATTTGAAGATCATTATTTCCTTTACTATGGAATTCAATGTTCTTTCTTCTCCCTGCAACTTCTGTGATATTCTTGGATTTATTTATTCATCATAATTATCTTTATCATTCATTATTTGAGGACAATTTTCCACAAAGTGGCCAATACCTAAAACTTAAAAAATAATGGAATTTTCCCATTTTTATATCTCTATAAAACATTTTTTATTTTTATAAAAAATTGTAAAATATCATCACGATTTATTCATACCATCTTTTCAGAGTCTGAATAACTAGCGTCATCTTTAATAAGAATCATTTATGAAATTTTTTTCATTGTTGACTTGATATAAATTTCCTTATACACTTTTTTTTCATATATTTTAGTCATCAAATTTTATATGTGATGAGAGTGTTATGAAAAATATCAATAGGAAATGTTTCTAGATCTATTTTTTCTAGTGAATATGAATTTTCAGAAAAATCATTAGGAAGGATTCTAAATTTATTTTTAATAACAGTATACTAATATAAATTCTCCTCACTACATGTTATAGTACATACAATGTCATTTACCCTAGTAAAGAAGTCCCTAAAATATTCATTCTCACCCATCTTTAAATCAACATATTTCATTCTCCAAATTTTTAACTATACATTCTTCAATTTTGTATATCTCTCTATTTTAATTTTCAATCTATCCCATATACAATTGGATCTGGCTGTATAATTCAATATTAATATTTCACATTCATAAAGTGATGGTAAAATAATATTATTGTCCATTACTTTATGAAAATTATTATTATTATCCATTAATGTAAGAGGTTATTTAGAATAAATAGGATTAAACCCATATTTTGTAGTTTCATGAACATCATCTCCAATAGAAATAAGATAAGGCAACATTATATATTTCTTGAAATGATAATCCATTCCATAAAAAATTGGAATACCATTATTGTTCACACAATTCAAAATGTCCATCAGAAATGAATGAGTCGATGGTACCAATGCTGTAATACTATTTATAAGATAAAAATCAGGATGATTGTATCACTGAGAGTGGGAGGCTTGATATAGTGGTACTTTTTTAATTTATGTTTCCTTGAAATAACATTAAACTCCTATTTAATATTCAGTTATCAATTGAAAAAAATCCAACCACACATATAAAAGAACCCAATTATTTACAAGGATCAGTATTAAATAAGAATAGATACCCAATTGTTATGGGTGGGAAATAATTAAATACCACCCAAACCACTAGAAGTCAATTGTTAGATTAAAAGGAGTAGCATATACCCTTATACACATGTATCTCTTTGTACACAATTTCAATATTACATGTACACCCTATTAGAAAAAATATTATAATACAATGTTATTTTAGAAACTTATGTTACCTATGATTCGTCTAAATTACACAAATGAATATAATTGAAAGAAAAAAAATTTAATTATATACCCATAAGATATTATGGAATTCCTAGAATTTGATATTAAATCTTAGTCTAATATCACCAGTCTGATTTTCCCAATCCAATTCCTCTAAGAATATATATATTAAATATTATTCTATCTAGTATGATTATTCCCATCATAAAAAATAGGACATTGATAGAATAAGGTAGATATGAATCATCTCCACTTCAATTATCCTCCTTCCTCTATCTAGAAATATTAGTTCAAAACCCCAAATCCAATTATCCATCTTGATATGGTGATCACTAGAATATGACTGACAATACTTGTATGATAATAAGCTATGAGTTTACTGAATATTAAATTTTTTATTATCAATAAAATTATTTTAGAATAGTGAAAAACCAATAGTATGGAAAAATTGAGAAAACTATGTCCTTATAATACAAATCTACCCTACCTATTATTGAATCCATAAAGATTTTCACAATATTTTGTTTACCCGGATTGAGGGATCATCCCTCATAATATATTCAATCCTAGAGGACTAATTGTCTCATTAATAGATGTAATTATCTATGTTTATCATCCCATTATCAAAACTCCTTATTAAAATCAGGTCATGTTTACCGACCGATTTTTCTTCCTCGTTATTGTGACCCACCAATATTTCCCTTCCCATCAATATTTCTTCCTTACCATCAGAGGAATAAAATGTAAGAACAGTTTCAACATGTAGCTCTTTTAAATCCATAATCAATTCCAGAGGATGTTCAAGAAAAACATGAGACTCCTGTAACTGGAATGTTGACTTTTCATAGGCCATCTAATTTTCATTTGACTTATTCACATATCTGGTATATATTAGAAGTGTTAAATAAGAGTATTCCTCCCTCTCTTTATGGTTCCCCCTCCTCCATTAAATTTTTATCTGGGGTGGATACTGAATTCCCAATATCTCATCCTTGGAATCACCTAAAATGTGAATAGAATATTCATAGCTAGACCCAGTCATAATGACATGAACCCATCCATGTATGTTTTAATAATTTCATTTTGAAACTCCCTATCTAAATTTTCAATGGACAATGAATCTAACTAATTTACCTGCACAAGTCCTGTCACCTCTCTTGGACTTGTCTGGATCATGTCCTCACCCCCTCACATTGTTCCATAACATTGAATCGAATATGAATACTCACTGTAGGGTTTTTATAAGTCTATTGGTGTCTATTAACATAACTATTATATCCTAGAAATTCCACATCATTTAAGGAACAATCCAAGGAAGTCATGGGACCACCCAACACTATAATTTTCAGATCCAAAATAACACCAGTAATTATATACACCTAAGAACTCCACTATATCAGCAGAGTTATCACAATGGGATAATGTACACCCAAATTATTTCTCAGCAGACAAAATATATCATCCATTAGGGGATTATCATTGTACGAACCATCATTCACATCCTTAGTTAAATTTGAGTTAGAATCCACGCCCTATAAAACTTGATCAGATGACCATCCCATACACATTTCATTCCATAACACACATTTCTCAAAACATTTTGATTATCATGAGTTATCGAACCACGCCTACATTAGAGCATCATGCGACCTGGACACTTAAATGAAAATAAATAGTTGACCAATTATTGATATACAAATGGTTTTTCACACTGTAACTCTTTTCCAATGGTAATCTAAATGAAATTTAAAGTAACCAATGGATCATCAAACTCGACACACACTAGGGGAAGAAAAGGGTTACAACCATCCTTGGTCTAGCTATAAGATCATGTATATATATCCATATGATTTCCTATCATTCTATTAATTGATGTATTTTGAAATGGTAAATGAATATTATAAAAAATGACCAAAATATCCACTGATGGAGAGTCTCACTTCATATGAAATTCATAAGACCATATATAAATATAGATCCATAATACATTGCAGATTCAGGGTCCAATAAACAAGGCCTTAATCAGGTTTTCCTCTAAAGAAACTCATATCAATTTGTTCATGTTTTCTATTAAACTCATAATTTATTTCCCATTCGTGTCCCATGAGTTGATCACAAAACTATCAAACAGATCGACTGAGCGTATTCGATTCGAAAACCATGATATAAAAGTCATATAAAGGAGGGATGCATCTTTATTAAACTATGTGACTGAAATCAAGAGATTAAGTATTGCATCCAGTAGAACAATCACCTTAGGTCATAGGGAACATAGAGGGAATGAAGGGAGAAGATCTTGAATAGAAAATAGGAAGAAATAGGATTCTTCTACTATAAAGTTAGATGGATGCCTCTGCCTCACATTGAGAGGAACCTTCTTGGTGGCCATCACCATCACAGAATGGGTGAAGAAATCACAGTGCTCCAAAACCTATCCCACCCTTGGTACATCATGAGTTGTGTAAGATTATCACTATGTATGATGATCACCAGAAAAAAAACCTTTCAAATTTGTCTCTTCACCATTAAATACATTCCGTCAAAACATATTCAACACAAGTGATTATATAAAATTATTTCCAGATTAGGAACATCTATATTCATTCTCATGATTAGTAGATCGTTCATTAGAAATGTTCTGTGTAATTTTATAATTTTATAGGAGACCCTCTTATGGATTTTTTTGGAATCCCAAAATAAATCCATATTAATAAACATCAGAATAATATCAATCTCCACTATAATATCAGTTGTATTTTAAATTTTTCAACTCTACTCAATGCTCCTCGATTATTAAACAATATTCACCTCTTCATCATCTTCATTTTTTCATTTCTATTGCGATTATTTCTTTAATTCAGTAGTCTACTTTTCTAAATATCACCTCTTTAATAAGATATTTTTTTAAAATTTACTGTATGATGAAATGGATAGAAAATTTATTGAATAATTCAATCATTTATTTTATTACAATGCCTCTATGACAACTCATTCAAAAATCTCCACTATCAAACTACATTTACTTCTTCACATCATCTATTTAACTAGTTAGAAATATAAAACAATTTTACTTTAATACAACATCTCCTAAACGAATTAAAACATAAAGGGTAATTTAGCACTCTTTGACATGTTTGAATAAATTTTTTATCTCATTCTTTTCATTACATTTAATTCACTATTCTTAAGATGTTTCTTTATTCACAAACATGTTCTTGTATAATGAAATTATTCATGACATAATATTAATTTGGGAATTTCTTCCTAATCATCCAAATTCAATATTAAGGTATTGCACATTTCCATTATTTTTAGTTTCCATAATTTCATTCATAGCATTTGTATGCTTGTCCAGAGTACGATCATTCTATGTACAACATCCTGTGTATGATAATTTTTTAGTAAAATTTCCAAGGTATGACCCTATATGAGTATGATTTCCTAAGAATGATCATTTATTACAACAATATCATAGGTATGATAATTTTCAGTTATGATCATCAAGAACTTATTTCTTTCCATTCACTAAAATAAAATTATACATTATATGATTCCTTTTTTATTTGAAATATTTTTTCACTTTTCCAATAAGATATGTTAAATTGGGGTACATTTTGGAACAACTATATAAAATTTTCTTCCACTAGGCTTGCATCATAAGTTATCCAATAAACATATGATTTATGGAAAATTAAAACTAGTAAGGAAACATCACATTTGTTTCATCAAAGTCATTCATACTCATATCCTTCATCTAAACATGGACATCATTCTCATTAAATATGGAGTGAATCCAATGACCAATTATTTCCATCAAAATAAATTCTTTATGATATCAATTCTCTCATTTCAATAAACTATCAATTACTCATCACAATATTTTCACATACTAGAACTGATTTGTGTATGATCATAATCATTTCATGGAAACCACCTCTTCTCAATATGATGGACTTTTATTAAACAAAGTGATTCTGGTTCTTTTGATAATTACTATCTATACAATTTACACCAAATATAATGTGTGGTGATTATATTTCATCAAAAGAATTCATTCATAAAAAAAGACAACAATTAAAAATAAAACACCTTCCTCTTCAGCTTGGTCATTATAAAACACAAGGTTGTATAATTACCTTATCACAAAAATCCGTTAGTTATTTATTTTTCCCAAAAAAATCATTTGTTTCCATTATATAGATTCAGATATAAAACTAGCATCAACAATGAGTTCAATGGAGAACTCGACGTCATTATCTTGTTGATAATCATATACTTCATCTAGAAAACCATAATTAATATTTTTACCATAGTTATATCCTCAATATTTATGATATCATCCATATCTATATATCATAGGTGATTTAACACTTTTCTAAATTTTGTATTTACAATAGATTTAGTGATAGGATTCAGAGATCATTTAGAATACAACAAGGTTTTTTCCCTAAGGGTGAATGATCCCACCTCACCTTCATAAATTATAACATTTTCTATTGAAAATAAATCATTATATTATACATTGAAATATAATCCATAACATGAATCATTTCAAATACAACTAATTAAATAAAAACCATTATTTTGATATTGAAATTTTTTTTAATTGTAATTTTTATAGCCTGAAAAATATGTTTTAGATAATGATTTTCAACTAATTTTTTAATTGATAGATTTAACATTTGGTGAAAAGGGAAAAATCAATTGTTTTTGGAAATAATGGATGTTATTAAATAATAATACGATACAAAATAAAATAAAATATTGTCCAAAATTTGAGTCTATGATCAAATTACATTTAGCCACAACATTAGTAACATCAACATTAGTTTTGTTAATTAGATAATCATGGATTCACTCACATGTGTTTATATTTGGTATGTTATAATGATATTTGGGGAATATGATAACATAAAATTCCTTATCCGTATTGTTAAATGATTTAAAATCAATATATCTTTCATTTCATTTTAATTAATGAGATTGATTACCCTTTTCTATGAACTTGTAACAAATTCATCTTCCATTCATGCAATCCCTAGGGTGTTTCTACCCATACAAATCACATGTGGAAAATCTATTCCACCAATTAACCCCTATTATAAAATTAATTGACTTTTTCTGTAGTTGGACTCTTCTTATCCTAATTTAAATTTAATGAATACATATAAAACAATACTTTTCATTATTAATGGTGTTAGATACTATATGCCCAATTGAATACAATTTTTATGCGAAAAATTCACATAGAGGGGTCAGTTATAACCCATTAAATAATTAATAATTTTTTTGGTCTATGTATTTGTTAGTAGAATTTCTAAAATACATTTTAAATTTATCCTCATACTTAGTAATATTTTTCACCATCATTTTAGTATTACTTATGAAATACCTACCTATTTATAATATTTTATAATAAGGAATGTATATATCTTAGAATACCTACGTAAATGTTTTATATTTTATTTTTTATCTCATCTTCTTATTAAGTATTTTGAATTAGTGACCGCTAGTGTTCTGTATCTCACTTTATGAAGTATAATGCATTGATGAATTCTTCATTTTTTCTACATACCAATGTGAAAACTATTTTCTTTAGTGACATGATCCATTATTCTATTACAAATTTATTATTAGTTCTGCTAAATTCTAATGATTATTACCCAATGTAGTGGTCAAGGATAGAGACACCATGATGTGAATCATTAAGGTATTATAAAGGGATGAGATTTTTTCTGACAACCTTTGTCATATGTACAAATGTTATAATGATCTAATTAGATTCAATAATAGTTTCATTAATTTTTTTTGAGGGAACGTTAATTCATTGATTACTGTTATTTATTTGGTTCCCATTCATCATATTAGTCACCATATTTCTACAATGGAATACATAAGGTTAGATCATGATATTTATTTTTAAAATAAAATTATGATTAATTTTTTCTAGATAGTTCCATATATATAATGTGGATTTTCCATAGTACCCTGGATATTTAACATGGTTCCTATAAAAAAATTCCCCAATTTTCTCAGTGAATATTATCTTGTACGAATATTAAAATCGTAGAGTTTAAAAATTTTACAGCTAGTATTAATATATCATTATTGGTATAAATGAAAATAGTTACAATATAATCCCATGTATTTTTATACATGAAAGACTAGTTACACACCAAAAATAAATTTTGAAACATAATATAAAACATGAAAACATTGAAAAACAATATTACTCCTTCATTCACATCCATGAATATTAATAACTATTCTCATCGCAGATTCTTGAGGAATGATGAACAAGGGTGAGCTCAAATTCATAGTCATTAGTAGAATGAAAAAATTTAAGGATCTGTCCTTAAACATTAAATAATCTTGAATTAAATGGATAATTCCCATTTATGATATTTTTGGGTTTATATTAATAGAGAATTAGGTCATAAATTTATATAAAACATGAATTTTACATGTAGAAAATTCCACTCAGTATCCATTTTTTCATAAAATAAATACTATTTAAAAAAATTCATGTCTAGTTCCATATATTTGACAACATTAATTTTCCTACATCCATTCCATGACCCTTATTAATCATTATGTCATATGGGAAACATTTTAAAAACATATGGTGAGCATAAAAAGCTCAGCATGCAAATATCAAAAATTATACAGGTAACTTATGGAATCCATATCAAACGTGAATTATATATATCCCAGCTACATAGGGAGTCACATGTGTAATACAAATCATAGTATATTCCCTAAATATATTAGGAGAAACATTCATGTTTTCCTCTATCACATTACCCAATTCATTGGAGAGCTCTCTCGGCCTCACCTGCCCTAGAATTATCATGGAACCACCCGTATATGTAAACAATGCCCAATATCCATAATATATTCTTAACCCATAAAACAAACATAATGGAAAGTTAACATTTCCACATTGCAATCACAATATATCATTTCAAAATAATGACAAAATCAAAGCATTTATTAAACCATTTTCAAAACCATTTATAATATTAAATAAAGTGATTTCTGAATCAACACATCCCATTCCACATTGAATATTTTGAAAGAAATTTCAATTTATAAACATTCATGTCTATATTAATAAATCATTAAAATAATTTTTAATACATTTACATTAATGTGAATGATTAAGAAGAACAAACCATTAAAACATTTAAAATGATATTTTAGTTAAAATGTTTTTAAAAAATGAGAGATCCTATAATACAAATAATTGTGGAATAAAATTTAATCAGAATATAATAATATCATGAGAATAAATATATTGCTGATATAATGTGCAAAAGGATTGTATATACACCACTTAAGTGGGAATTTGTGGTTATCAACAATGGAGTCTGAATGGAAATGAAAATTGAGATGAAATCCCTTATAAAGATGGTAACCTTAGATTAATGATAAATAAATTAAATAATTATGATTGAAAAATATAAATACACCCAACATAAGTGAATATTTAGTGTAAAAAAATCATAGGTTATTCACACGTATTCATAGCATATATAAGAACATATCCAAATATAATGAGATGTAAATTAAATGACATAACAAAAAAATTCTTTCAAAAAGAGGAGGGTGAAAGGATCCCTTAACGATTTGGTAACATATGAAACATACACCCCATGAAAGAAAGATCACCCAAGGAATATGTATATGACCATAAATTAAAGTATATTAAATAAAGAATACAATCATGGGTATTACATCTACCACACAAATTTATATAGTGGATAATATAGCATGAATCTCATGGGAATAAAAATTGAGATAAAAAACCCTTACCACGTTGTAATCAATCGAGTCATATGAGAAAAAGTTAATAACCACATAATGAATCAAATTATTCCATAAATATAAATACATTCATGATAATAAATATCAAATTTCAGTAAAAAAATAACACACATGGAATAAATAAGTGGGGAACAGTGGAAATCCCACTAAATTAAAAGTGCGATAAGAAATCACATACATCGTGTCCGACATGACCCGATCATTCATTAATTTCATGAATAATAAACTAAAGTAAAATTATACTTTATTTATAACCTTTTTCAAGTTTATTATTATTTTCATGTCACTTATTACCATGTTATAAACATTATTTAATAATTTAATTTATTAACAGTTGTTTCGTTGATATTTGGTACTTGATTAAAAATGAACACCTTATAATTACACGTTTTCCATGTTAGCTACAATCCATTATCTACGGAATGATATTAATGATTTAGATATCATATACATCATATATATCCTTCATATATATGTTTTGGGTATTTATAACATTATAAAACATTTGGATATAAGAAATGAAATGCACTGTTCATGGAGATGGTAAGCCGTACGTACATATGAACTCTACTTTCATTTCTATTTTTACATTAATGTAATTAAAACATAATGATATATTGGTATATTATAATTATAGTATAATATAATATATAATATCATTAACTTCATCCTTTATACATCCGACATAAGGCATTAATGAGTCATATCACTTTGAGGGGGTGAATGTCCGTAATTCTGAAAATGAAATTATTGCATTTACAATTTTTGAAAACCATAATGGTATGCTATAAATGAAACATATATAAGGATAATGAAAACATAAACATAATATATATCATATATAAATAGAGTTCCATCATAATGGACATCGTGAGAGGTAGTATGAGTTAATTGAACAATCATCGTTTCGTGAGGTGTTAGTTTTTCTTCCATAGATACATTATGTTATTTGCCCATTAGATAGAGGTGTGTGTAAGTGTAGTTTGAATAAATATCATAAAAACACCCCTGTTTATTTAGGATACTAGATTTGATATAAAAAAATTAAATATAAAGAGTTTAGGGGGTTGGAGAAGTAAAATAAAACAAAAAAACTTTAGAAAAGATGTTACCTTTAAATCGGGTAACTACCTTGGGTATGAATGAAAAGGGTTTCTTCATGTTATTTCTTCCTAATATAAGGCATATAGAATTAATATAGGGATCTTGGGAGCATATTGGAGTACATATTTTATGCGCAAAATGCATTAAAAGTGTGATAAATGGGTAGGAAGTGAGGGCTTTTTATATGGGAGAGGAGGGGCTCTTCAAGAATGTTTGAAACAATTATTTTATTTTGAACAATTACTCATTCTGAAATGGTAAAATATTCATGAAATTCATATTATGTATGACTCAGGGTCGAAATAAAATCATCCAACAAGAATTGGATGGGTTTTGGATATTATTTTAATATTTATAATCTTATTTCATTGAATCATTTTTTAATGAGGTAAATAATGCGTCATTATTGTGTCATAGATAATTTAATATATATAATGTCCAAAAATTATAAAATAAATACCATGATGTAGGTAATAGTTTTAGATTTACAATTAATTTTTATAGTTTAAAATATAACTTACATAACCCCATGTAAAAATTTATTTACTAAAAGATAATTATTTATGTCATTTTTTTCTGTACATTTAATTAATTAATATAAAGTGTCATATTTACTCTCATGTGACTCCATGGGGTCTAAAATTCAACCCAAGGATTCCCATGGTCGTCTGTGTATCACAAAATAGTATTAGAACACTTTTTAGGGTAATTTATTATTATAATAATATTATATTTTAACCATATTTACATTATTTACACTTTGATCATGGTAAATAAAATATTTACTGATGTAAATATTTAAAATGAATAATAATTAAAGTTACTTATTTAAAAAATTTGGACCTATGGATTCCAATTATGGAATACATTTTTATAAATTCAAAACACATAAGTGGACGAAATTAATTTAAATTTAATTCCCCCTGTCAAAACAAAACGCGTGTTTTTAAAAAATAATTACTTTCAAAATATTGACACTTCATTATGTCCAATTTTCTATTGAAATTAACTACAATGTCCAAAATTGGATTAACTGGTGAAAAATATTATAATTACACTTTTTAACCAATTAAAAACATACTTTTGATTTCAAATATAATATTTTTCACTATTCCTTAAAAATGATCTTTATCAGAAAAATACCCAGAATTTATCACAAGTAAATTTTGATGTCCTGAATATAAATAAGAATATAATTTTTTCAAATAGAAGATAGAAAAATTATCCAAACTATTTTTAAAGAGGGTTCACCATCAATAGGCGGTAAATCGACCTTTTAAAGAATATTAGAGTATTTATGCTTAGATTCATTCATGTTTTAAGCCTCTAACAATTATTTGATAAATGTAAAAATATTCAAAAAATGTATAATCGTAATTTAGGTAGTTATATTCATTCCCTCCAATACAACTTCTAGGCTCTAAATATCATTAAAAATAATATTATTATATTAATAGTGTATAACGTACGATTTCAATGAAACCCATTGTTGCGTATCGGGTACGCCATCCAACATTGAATCCCCTTTAGTGTAAAATTAATACATAATCCAAAAATATTAATAAATAAAAAAATTTCAATTTATTTACTTTCCTGGGATGTTACATCCTTCCACCCTTTTGGAAATTATGTCCTCCCAATTATAAAAATCGTCTCGGAAATATCATTGAATGTCCCACATCGTAAAAAGAGTAAATATAACTGTCACATTAAAATAAAGGTAGAGAAGTAAAAAAGGATACCCAAGAAAATAGATACTAGACTTCCATGAAAACATGTATATGGAAGAAAACTAACTCTCATAAAACAACATAGTGTGATAGGAACTTGTTCATATAATGTTAAACAACACAATACCAAAAAGTTGTGGTTGGGAAGAAGTATGATGATAAAAGAGGGATTATAACATTTTTTCTTCAAGATACTTTTCATAGAGTTGAAAAATTTTATTAATAACAACACTAATATCATAATGAAATATACATACTCGTCATGTAGAGTGTCTCCCTTCAACAAAATTCTACCACAGATTTATATTTTCTCCAAACGGTAAGTATTCAAGATGACTTGTTCACATTGAAAGAACAATACTCAACTTCTAGAAAATAACATGATCAAAAAAATATGAACCATATATTTTCCGTATCCTTATACATTATCCAAAACCAAAATTGGTTATTACGTGATCAGATAATCCCCAAAAATATTTTTTTTATAAAAAGATGTACTACTCTTAATCTCTAAAATTCATCCAAAAGTGCCCAAAGATCAAGAAAGACCATTCAATACACAATTGTTCTTAAAATTAGTCAAACTAAACAAAAATAAGATTGAAACCCATAACTCAGAAGGATTTTATCACACAGTCTTCCACATTAAATTTTAACATTTATCTCCAAATAAAGTGGACTACACTTATTGTCCCATACTAATGTGTTATTAACCAAATAACATATACTCTATGATAGGTTAATCATTTCTGTAATGAAACAAAATCACTAGATGTCCATAATAAAAACCTAGATTCTTCCAAAATAAAATTCGACCATTACTCATCAGAAGAAAAGATAATTATTCCTTGAATAACATTTTCCAATATCAATCATCTCAGATACACATACTATAAAAAGTCATCCAATGCAATCCCATCATATAAAGAGCCTTAATATCTTTAAGCATTTCACTATACTAAAATCTGCCATAACTCTTGAATCCCTTATATGTTGACTTCATACTCATTCAATGTTCGTGATGATACATTAATCATTCTTTACCAACTTATTCTAAAACGAATATTTCATAAAAAAAATCATGAATCATATTCAAAGATTCAATAATGTCAAAACATATGTTAATAAATAATCCATAAAGTTCATTAGTCATTTTCAGTTTCTTCATCCTCAATTAAATGGGCATTATGTATTGGTAAACATATATTTATACGATCATGGTGATCAAATTTCCAAAACCTCTTCGTAGGAAAACAGATTGCATAATGACCATGCACACCACATTTAAAACATTCACTTTATCACATAGAATGAAAATATTTCCCTTTCCTATAGTCAAATGGATGCTTCATTTTTCCATGGAAGGTTCTTGCTTTATGACCTTCACTTCTACATCAATATCATATTCCCATCCCATTGAAACATTTTCCTATGTGTTTATCTCCACATCCTTGACACATAGGTTATTGAATATACATACCATTATGATTATTACCTTAACATCCATAGGTATTTGTTTCTCTCATATATGATGCCTTATAAAAATCATCATGGTTCAATGGTCAATCAAGACTCTAGATAGTTGGTTGAGAATAACCACAAGTGTTCTCATTTCAGCTCCCAATTCATTAAGTTACTCATTTAGAATACCTTCACAATATTCTTCACATCCACTGTTACTTTGGTGCCTTCTAGATCCAGCCATTTACTAAAACATTAAAGTTAAGTATGAGTATATCAGTAAAATAATCATACAATATATTATGAGGAGGGTAGATAAAATGATATTCTTATTCATTTTATCTTAATCTCATTCACTATATCTAAAATAACTATGACTCTTTCTAAAATCATAACCATTATGGTAATGCAACTAATGCTTAAAGAACACCCTAACATGTAAAGTTATCTTATCCGACCTTTGATTCCAACTATAATGACCCAGCCTTAAACATTACATAATATTTAATTAAATGGATAATTCACATTTAGGATCTTTTAAGGTTTAGTGTTTTAGATAATTAGTTCATAAAATTTACATAACAAAATAAATTTTACATATAGACAATTCTACTCTGTATGCATTTTTTCATAAAATAAATACTCTTGAAAAAAAATTCATGTCTACTACCTTGTTTTAGATAGAATGACTTTTCATTGATCCCATACTTGAACCTTATTCATCTTTAAGTCCTGTGGAAAATATTTAAAAAACATGGGATCAGCATAAAAAGCACAGTAATGGATGTAAAATATGTAATGAAAACATTATCCCATCAATAAATACAAAACAACGAAACAATAATTTTCAATCAAATCGTACCTCATGAAATCATAGGATTTATGAATAACATGCATAAATCAAATATCATAAAGGTAACTTGTGGAATCCATATCAGACATACATTTTAGCTATCACAACTACATAGGGAGTCACAATTGGTATACCCATCACATTATATTCCGAAAATCTCTTAGTAAAAACATTCACGTTTACCTCTGTCACGTTACCCAATTCATCGGAGATATATCTCAGGCTCAACCGCACAAAGCTTATCACAGAACCACCTATATACGTAAACAATGACCAATAGCCATAATATATTCATAACACATAAAACAATCATAATGGAAAGATAAAAATTCCAAAATTCAATCACAATATATCATTTTAAAATATTTAAAAAAACAACGATTATATCAAACCATTTTCAAAACTATTTAAAATATTAAATAAATAGATTTTTTAATCAAAGTTTCCCATTAAACATTGAAAAATTTGAATGAAATTAATATTTTAAAAAATTATTTTCCATATGAAAAAATCCATGAAACCATTTTTAAAACATTGAAATTAATGTGAATTATTTAGAAGAATAAGCCTTTAAAACATTTAAAATGATATATTAGTTAAAGGTTTTTTACAAAATGAGAGACCCTATAATACAAATAATTAAGGAATAACATTTAATCATAAAATATTAATATCATGTTTATAAAGGTATTCATGATATAATATTCCAAAGGATTGTATATACACCATCTAAGAGTGAATTGGTGCATATAAACAATAAATTCTCAATGGAAATTTAAATTGACATGAAATACCTTATAAAGACGGTGTCCTTAGATTAAGGATAAATCAATTACATAATTATGTGTGACAAATATAAATACAACCATTATAAGTGGATATTTATTGTAAAAAATCAGAGGTTATTCACACATATTCGCAGAATGACATAGTCAAGAAGTAGATGTTTAACCAAAAAATTGAAATTGGGTAATGATGTTTTCTTACGGAAATTTGACAGCCTAACGACATCACATTATAATTAAATGAATTAGTAGATGAGAAAGAAAATGATATCTCATCACATGGACATAATATTTACATCAATAAGGATATATAAGTACATATCCCATCATAATAAGATGTAAACTAAATGACATAACAAAATGAAGTCTTTTTAAAAGAGGAGGGATAAATGTTCCTTTACCAATTTGGATACATACGAAACATACACCACATGAAAGAAATATCACACAATGAATATTTAAATACTCATTAATTAAATTATATTAACCAAATAAAACCATCATGGTCAGTACATCCACCACACAATTGGAAATAGTGGCTAATATAGCATGAATCTCACGGGTATAAAAAGTGAGATGAAAAAACCTTACCACATTGTAATCAATCGAGTCGTATGAGAAACAGTTAATAACCACCAAATGAATCATATAAAACCATAAATATAAATAGAATCATGATAATATATATACAATGGCAGTAAAAATTACACCACATGCAATAAATAAGAGTTGAACAATGGAAATATCACAGAATTAAAAGTGAGATATGAAATCACATTCATCATTTCGGATTTGACTCGATCATTCAATAATCTCCTAAATAATAATCTGAAGTTAATTTAGACTTTCTTAAGAACTTTTATCAATGTCATTATTCATTTAAAATCCCTTATTACCATGTTACAAAAAATATGTAATCTTTTTATTTATTAACAATTCTTTTGTCGATATTTGGTACTTCAGTAAAAATGAACACCTTATAATTACAAGTTTTCCATGTGGTCAACTATCCATTATATACACAAATATATTCATGATTTATATATCATATACATCATATATATCCAGTATATATATATATATATGTATTTATGACATTACATATGATTTTTTGATAAGAAATGAAATTCACTGTTCATGGAGACAGTAAGCCGTACGTACGAAGGAACACTGCTTTTATTTATATTTCATAACTTAATGGAATTAAAACTTAATTATATATAGTTATATTATAATTAAAGTATAATATCATATATAATATCAATAACTCCATCCATTATACATCCCACTTAAGTCATTAACGAGTTATATCACTTTGAGGGGGCGGTAGTCCACACTTCCTAAAATGAAATTATTGTGCTTACCTATTATGGAAACCATAAATGTATTATATAAATGATAAATATAGATGCATAAAGAAAAAATAAACATAATATATATCATATATAAATATAGTTCAATCATAATGCATGCCCTGAGAGGCGGGATGAGGTAATTGATCAATCATTGTTTCTTGGGGCATTAGGTTTCCATCCACAAAAACATTATGTTATTTACCCATTAAATAGAGGTGTCTGTAAGTTTAGATCTAATAATTATTATAAAAACATACTAGTATATTTAGGATTCTGTTTTTGTTATAAAATAAAGGAATAAAAAGAGTTTTGGGGTTAGAGAAGTAAAATAAAACAAAAGAACTTATGAAAAGACGTTAGCTTTAAATCGGGTAACTTCTTTGGGTTTGAACAAAAAGGTTCTCTTTAATTGATTTCTACCTAAGGTAATTCTTATAGGATAAATAGAGGGATCTTAGGAGTTTTTGGATTAGGGGTTGGATGAGGCAAAGTCTTGATATGTTTGAGAACTGGGAAGAACCTGAGGAATATTTTAAAGGGAGAGAAGGTCTCTTTAAGATATTTTGAAACTATTATTTTATTATAAACTCATATTCGGTTTCATAAGGTCAAATAATTATAAAAGATGAATTTATGATGACTCATGGTCTAAATAAAATCATCCAACAAGAATTGGATAGGTTTTGGATATTGTTTTAATATTTATAATCTTATATTTTTAAATCATTTATTAATGAGATAAATACAGCATCATTATTGTGACATAAATAATATAATTTGTTTGATGTCAAAAAATTTAAAAAAACCATGATTTAGTATATATTAATATATTTCCAATGATTTTTCATAGTCCAAAATATAACTTATATAACCCCATATAAAAATTTATTTACTAAAAGATGTATGTTTTTTTCATTTTTGTCTTTACTTTAAATTAATTAATATAATGTGTCATTATTACTCCCATTTGGCATCATGGGGTCCTATATTCCACACAGGGATGCTAATGGTCAGATATATATCATCCAAATAGGATTAGGAAACATGTTATGGTAATTTAATATTATTATAATATTATATTTTACCATTATTTACTATATTTACCCTTTAATCACGATAAATAAAATATTTACTGAAGTAAATTTTTGAAATGTCTAAAAATAAATGTTACATATTTAAAAATTTGGACCTACCGATTCCAAATATGGAATCCATTTTTTTATATTCAAAAAATAGAAGTGGAAAAAATTAATTTAATATTAATTCACACTATCAAAACAAAAATCATGTTTTTAAGAAATAATAACTATAAAAAGATTGACACTTCTTTCTATAGTATTTCAATGTGAAAATAATTACAATGTCCAACATTGGAATAAATTATAAAAATATATTCAAATTACCCTTTAAAACCAATTATAAAGATATTCTACATGTATAAAGAAATTATATTAAAAGGCACTTTGGAAATAAAATACAGTAGTTTTCACTATTCATTAAAAAATGAACATTATCAGAAAAATAACAAAAATTTACCCAAAGTAAATTTTGATCTCCCGAATTTGAAGAAGAATTTTACTTTGACAAATAAAACATATAAAAATGACCAAAAATATATTTAATGAGGGTTCTCCATTAAAATATGGTAAATCGACCTTTTAATGAATATTAGAGTTTGTATGCTTAGATTCATTCACATTTTAAGCCTCTCACTTTTATTGGGTAAATGTAAAAATATTCAACAATCTGGTATAAAAATAATGTAGCTATTTATATTCATTCCTTCCAATACAACATCTAGGCACTAACTATCATTATTAAAATAATATTATATTAATAGTGTGCAACGTAATTTTCCAAGAAACCCACTGTTGTGTATCAGGTATGCCATCGAACATAGCATCCCCATTAGAGTAAAATTAATACTTAATAGAAAATTATTATTAAATATTAAAATGTCATGTTTTTTATTTATATTGGATGTTACAAAAAATTTATATCATTAAATAAAAAATGAAAAGGATATATGGAAAGAATAAATTAAAAATATTTGTAACACCATGATATTTTACTGAATGATTCATATATAAATAATATTATTTCTTTGATGTCATGTTTTACACATTACAACATGTTTAGATGAACCACCGGACAATATAAAATTATAATGTGATTGTTAATGCTTAGAAATTGGATTAGTGGATATATATATATAGTTATAACTAAACTAGGAATAAATATATAATAAATATATTTTAAAATAAATTCATTATATCTTATATTAATTTAATTAATAATATATTATAAAATAACAATTATGTTTTTTAGGAATGGTTGTTTTTATGCATATAATGTAAATTTATATTAATAAACTAAACTAATCACTTTTGTAGAGTGATTTTAATTAAATATATATTGACTGTACTTGGTAAGATGTTTTTAAAATTAAATTAATATTTTTCTAGGAATTTGATTAGAATAAATACTGTTTTATTCATAAAAATGTATTATTTAAATGATTTATAATTTTTTAAACCTTAATTAAAATCAGTATTTTAAATATATAGGAATTTATGTAGATAAAATTATTTACATATTTAGAATAAAAATTTTAAATTTCTTAAATATTCCAATTTTATTTTTACTCAACATGTAGTGTAAACTGTTGTAAACTTTATCACCATGGTAAGGGGTAAATGATGATAATATTGATTAAAATAAACTATAATGCCATATATTGGCATTATAATTCATTTCTGATGAATTTAATTTTACGAATAAATCAAAGTTACTATTTTGATATCAATAAAATAATTTCCATGAGTTTTGTTTTAAATTTTTTGGTTAATATATAACAATATTAATTTCTTTTTCAATAAGGATGTTGCATATGTAAATTTAATAAAAACGTTTTTTTAAAATGTATTGAAATATTGATGGGTAAATAATTTGAATGAGTTAATGATAAATATTTATTTTATAGACCTATATGATATTTTAAGTTGGTTTTATAAATTCTTATTCAAAATGAATGTTTTTTTAAAATTTATAATAAAAATTAAAATAATGTTTTCAAAATTAATAATAATAATATTTTAAGAAAATAAATTTTTTATAAATTTTTTAATCAAAAAAATATTTATTTATTATAATTAAAATGTGAAAAAATAATAATGTAATACATGTTACATTCATTGTACATGTTTACCTATGTAAGTAAAAATTACAAACCACTAATATTGAAAATGTAGACACTATAGATAAAATTTATATTTTTCGACTAAGCATTAATCAAGGTTATATTGTTTAAAATTACACTGAAAATGTATAGGTAATAATTTTAATGGTATTAAAACCCTATAAAAAATTATCATTGAATAAAAATTCATGTGGTTAAACTATTTATGATATTTAAGTTATTATAATTTAATATTTTTTGAAATTCCTAAAGTTACAAAAAAATCATGTATAAAAGTGTGCCTCCACCATCATGTCTTAACACCACATTTATTGTTATAAATCAAAGAAAATCCCTCTGATTTTTCTTATAAACATCCCAAAACACAATATTGAGGTCATTCATTCTCACAAATGTCCAGCACTGGTGGCCTTTGTAGGTGATCTAAATTTGTCTTCTCATATAAGAGGTAATCACATAAATCGGTCACTTTATTTTTTACTCATATTTACCTGTAATAAATATTTTTAAATTATAACAAGATAAAAAAATTCAGTAAACTAAATATGATGAAATTTTATTCTGATTATGCAAATTACATTATATACCCTCTACCCCATAAAACGAGAAGTGAATGAATCCCATGAGCATATTAAAGGCTTACCATCTCCATGATGTGATGCAATTCATTTTTAATCCCCATATTTTATAAATGAATATAATTATGGTTTAAATGTTAATATGTTTTATTAATTACATAACTATAAATATATAATGGAAAAACAAAATCGATTGTTTAACTATCCAATCCCCAGAGAAATTATATTGTTTCTCATGCATATGTTTGAACAACTACCTCTTTGACGTGATCAGATCGATTTTCCATATATATTTTACATGTATTGTAGTGGGGATTTATTTTATGAATATATGTGATATATAAAAAATTTAATTAAATAATAAATTTAATTAATAACATCATCATTCTTTTTTTCTATATGACGAAAAATTTAAAGAGTATTCCATATACATAGGACATAATGTATTGATGAATGATGTAATTAATTTTTCTTTCCATAACTACTATAGTTGAAAATAAATATATTAATATTACACATAGAAAAAACTATATCATTATTAATATTCTAAAAATGTTATAACCATGATAAATGTCCATGTTTCAGAACTATTTAATTGAAATAACAAATGATATAAGAAACTTCTCACTCCCAAAAGTTATAATGTAAATAAAGAATTATTTATATATGGGTGTTTTGAAATGTTATTGTTTGATAATATATGAAAAATATGAAATTAAATTGTGAATATAAGTATAAAAAATGTAATGTTATTGCATTTGAGGTAAGAGTTATTTTAATTTACAGAGAACTCGATGTAAAGAGTTTTATGTTTTAATCACATTGTTTCTCAATATGAGATATGATTTTACTTCCAGTGATCCAATAAAACAATATATCATTTATGAAACTAATTAATTTACTTATATAGTCATTATTTCATGAAAAATTAATTTATTATTTCATTTCCCACACCATATGTACTAAGGCGATAGAAAATATGTTTTATGAAAATTCAAATTCATTTATCTTTTTGGTCTAAGAAACATTTTCATATGTATACATGGTATCTAAATATATTAAAAATGTTTTTAATTGAATTATGAAATTTTATAAATTATTTTTTAACCATGTTTTCATTTTATAAATTTTAACTGAAAAAAATTATCCTTCCATCTTAAAATAGAGGTATATTAAGACATTCCAAACAAAATAATAGGAGGAGTGTTTTTAAATTATATGACATGAAAATAAATTACAAACTTTATTTATAATAATCATTTTGATGATTCCATTACTATTTCACAAAGATATTTTAAAATAAATTATTTTCCATAATACATTGAAATTTATTTAAATTTTTATGATGTGATTTCTAAATGGAATGGTTTTTTCCGTAAGAATGTTTTAATGATCTTTTGAATCATTGATAATAACAACCATCAATGTCACTTATTATTTATTAGAAATATGATCCCTAGAATCTATCGATAATTTTTTATCTGTATTATTTTTCTGTGATATCCTACATTATATGAGAGATATTGATTTTACATGGGTTAATCTATGATGAAATATTTATCAAAACCCATTTCTTTTCATTAGTTTGGATATGAGTAATGTATTATGATATTGAGGAACAGATATGTAATATTTTCATTACGTGATGCATGAGACCAATATATTCCTCTAATTAATTGTGTAAATATTGATATATATTGAGATAAACAGGAATGGATTAGGGGGTGATCTGATTTTATAAAGGGTCGCTTTCAACTATGATGGTATTATGAGTGAACCATGAATACTATGATATTTTAGGATGGAATAAATTCCACAATTATTATGGTGAGTCATAATTTTCAGATGTGGATATTATATATAAATAGATGAATATTATATACATAGAATAAATATCAACTTGAGAATTATATAAGGATAGTAAATTTGGAAATATGGAAACATAACAAATTCGTTCATAAAAGTAGGAAATTTTATAAGCTTTAAATATTCATATTTATCACCCTTATTATATATATAATAAATAAATCATTGCATGATAATATAGAAAAAAAACATAATAAATGGTTGGATTTGATTCTTACTAATGGTAAAAATGTAATATATCAATGATCATATAAGCATACACTGAGAAGAAAGGTCTGAGTACATGAGCTTATCAAATGAAAACAATGACCATAATATCCTATATCAAAATAATAATTCGGGGATTGATTAATTATAGTTTATTATAGATGAATCATAAATTGTTGAATTATTATGAGAAATGAGAGACAAAATTTGGAAAACGACATGTAATAGTGACATTCAAAAAGGATTTGAAATAATTCCATCAATACTAAATTCTCTCCTCCATTACATTCATAGTGGAATGGATTCACTTCTAGAACCATCATGTATTCAATTTTCACTCTGAATACTATCACAGTGGAAAAAGTCCATTAATGAGTTAGTTATACTAATTATTCCATTCTTATTTATATCATAAGGTATCTAAATTTAACAAATGCATTAGAGATATATATACAATCATCCCATCACATAATGAAAAAAATAAATATGTATTCCCAACTATATAAAACCATTCATTATTGCAAACCACATAAAAGGAAATGGGTTTCATAAACATTTCATCACAGTATAATCCATGGAAAAGGAGTGGGTTTCATAGAAATCATGCCTTAATAGACATAAACCCACTGAATATATAATATGGATGGTATCATTAGCTCATATTCAAATTAAAACATATGATACATTTATATTTTCTTCATTTATAAATCAATATATAATTGAAACATTCATGAGGAAAATAACCATTAAATTTTGACATCACATTATCGAAATCTATGATTTTTGAATATAGTATAGAAAATATATTATTATAAAATAAACATGGTAACCTATATAGGAATCCTAAAATGATTGGGCAACTAGGATGGTAGAAAATTATTTCCCTTCAATGTAATTTAATTAAAAAAAAATATTCATTTTTTTAAAGTCGCAATGTAACCTATTTGAAAAAATAGAAGAATGTTTATTTCAATAAGTTTATTAAAATTATAAACATGGTTTGAAATTAATTTTTAAAAATATATTTAAAATAGTAAAAAATTTTAAACAATTTTTAGAAAATATGGATATGGTTGAATTTTATTTCTTCCAATGAGTGAATGATGTTGAATTTTCATAAAATCATGTTTTTTGTATCCTAAGTACTAAAAGTGAGGGAAATGAATATAAAAATTTTATTTCAGACAAATATTGATTGAATATTAACATTACTAAGATACATGATTTTTATATCCTGATATTTAATTATTTTAACCATATTAAAAAATAATCCACATACCTAATGTGATACTAATATAAAA
Organism: Viscum album; assembly: GCA_963277665.1. NCBI lineage: Eukaryota > Viridiplantae > Streptophyta > Magnoliopsida > Santalales > Viscaceae > Viscum > Viscum album. Next base: position 790,864,325 of record OY728126.1, on the reverse strand, counting down.
ATCCCATATCACATGTTTGCCTTTATTTATAATCTATCTGAACACATGTTTACTAAATTTAACTTTATCATTCATCACTACCATGTTAATGTTGATAATTATCATATATTATTCCTTTATAACATTTAAACACCCTATTTTATCAATCAAATCTCATTAATTTTTTTATTTATGGGTGATTACAATTTCATTTATCATAGAAATTTCATTCCAATGGATTCAGACCATTTAATTTTTTCATGATACCATGATTTCCATAACATTAATGAGGATATAATATGAATATATATATATATAGTCTTAATTAATATGAAGGTATACAAAATTTAGTAACCTCAATCATGGAGATGGTAGGTCATATGAAAGCACGAATGATCTTTTCATTAATCCATGGATGAAATTAAAGAAAATGAAATATTAATTCATCATTAAAAAGACATTATTATATCATATATATCATATATATTCATCAAATGATTCTTAATTTCCATCAATATATGTTTTTATGGAAAATGAATCATATTTGTTTGTGGAGGCGGTAGTCTATATATACACACGAGCAACATTATCATTTCCCAATGTATTGGATGATAAGAATAGAGATTTGATATTATCATTAAAAATTTATAATTATTACATTAATATAATATATAAATATTATAAAATTCATAATACCAATAAATTAATGAACATGATGAAAAATTAAATGTTTCACTATTTAGAGTGGATAATCCATATGTACACATGAGTGATACATTCACTTCTTATTTGATGTGAATGAGGATGTACATGGTATTTTTAAAATTATAAAAATCATTAATAATATTTATAATAAATAATATTTTATTTAGTTTTAAATACAATATATATATATATAAGGTAAATAATAGTACAAAATAAATTGATTGTTTAAGGTGGCAACCTCTAATTTGAAATAATGACTTTATATATCTTCTAAACGGATTCCGGGTTGGAATTTCAGGAAGAAATTATCTTCTATAATTTGACTATAGAATTTTAAAAGAAAAAGTTTTAGTGTTTTTTAAATATTAATAGATAAAATCTTTGTGATTAAGTAAGGCTAGTATTTTTTCTTTTATAATTGAGGTGGGGGTAAAAATTAGAATATCTCAAAAGAAAATTATAATAAACACATCCTCAATCTAAATTCTACAATTGTTTAAAAATTCAAATATAAGATAGGATTGGATTTTAATCCAACAAAATATTATAATTTAGAAATATTTTTAGTTTTATTAATCAATATCATTTTGATGAACTGGTAATTAAAAAATTCAGTTTCTAGCTATAATACCAAATTTTTTAATGTTAAAGGTTCATAATTTTTACATTTTTTTGAAAGCTGGCCCATAAATTACGATGTAAAAATATTTTCAACAATATCATATCCAACATGACTAGTTTCAGTGTTTTTATGATTTAAAATAACATAATATATTATTATTTTGAATAAATATCATTAGACTGACTTTTGAAACTATTCATTTGATTTTAAATGAAATTCAGAAATAATAATTTTGAATTTTAAAAAATTCTGAAAAACAACTCTAATATGTCATATATAATATAAAATTAGTGGGTAACAATATATCATTAATATTATATCAATTTTAATATTGTTGAAATCATTTCTTTTATTTTATTTCATTAAATAGAGAATAACTACAACGTTGTTTCATATAAAATTAATGTAATTATATAATTACTAAAATTTAAAATAAATTTATTTCATGTAAATAATTTTCTTGAGATGAGTATAGGCAGTTTGTTTCTTTTATAACTTTCTTATCTCCCCATTTGGACAATTAAAAATGATTAAAAATTACGAGCATGCAGTTTTATAACATTACATGATTTAAATAATAGATAAATCATTTTCATTGATAAGTTTCAAGTTAAAAAATAAAGTTCAACAATATGATAATATGGGTGTATTACCTTTATCGAATAATAAATAGGTTGAAAAAATGAATTTACGACTTATATTTAATCAAGATTTACATGATTTTCCATTTACCATGTTGAAAATTTATATCAAATATGTTATTTATATTGACCAGAAATAAAAATGGAAGATATACCCAATTTAATAATATATATATTAAATATATTGTTTATTTTATCTAATTTAATAACAATAAATGATTGGAATTTTATTTTATTTAATTCATAATAATGTTAAAAGACCCAATGTTTTATCAATAGAAATTCAAATGTTATAATTATGTCATATAATTACAAGAAATCACATCATAATGAACTACTATGTAATATGTGACCTTTAAACATAATATTATAACTTTTGTTATTTATTATTCAAAAATATGATATGCATAGTTGTGATTTGTAGGATGTTTGGTGTCTGATAAGGCAAACACAATTTTTTGTGAATCGTAACCTACCATTATGAATAGAAACCAACCATCATTAATAGTAATATTAAACTTATTAATAGTAAAAAGTCTAAAATAATAGTAATCCCCCCCTTGAATGTATAAATAAAATATAAGAATTTTATAAGTCATAATATTACAATAATAAAAGTATTATAATATTTATAAGTTATAAATAATTAATTACAATTTATAAATTCATTTTAATGAAAATTTATTTTCCCTAATTTTTTTCATAAATTAAAAAAATTGTGTCTTTTATTAAAATATAATTTTATAAGACCTTATGTAATTTTTGAAATAATTACAATATCAGTAGTAGTTTTAAAATATTTATTTTTCATGTGAAAAATTATTTTAATTAAAAATTAATGTATTCATATTTTAAAATTTATTTTTTAAAAATATATTTAATTTTTGGAATTTATGCATTGACAAATGGTTAGGGTGTATTTCTTGTATTTATTTAAAATACATAAATTTATTATGAATAATGAAATATGATAATTTACAAGATAAGATAAATATATTAGTTACATAGTCATGGGTGATGTCTTATTGATGTTTGAACCTTTTATTTGAACTCACAAGCACTTAATACTATAATTCGTCCCAAGAATAGTCTCTATTTCTTTTCTTATAAATAAATAATAAACTAATTACTAAAATATTAAAAAAACCCTCCTCCCACCCACTAAAAAAACCACCCACACTTTTATATTCTCTTAATTATCCACAATCCATTTTCATTGCCTAAATTATTTTCAAATCAATCCAGAAGCTTCTACACCGCATCCAACTGCCCTTGTTCTCCTCATAATACCAAATCCTCTCCCCAAAAGAGGCACTTGATGGAGATTAAATCAATATGTAAATTCATATTTCTTTCTCTTTCATTTTCGTTTCATGTTCCATTGTTCTCTTTTCATTATCAACATCTCCACACTGAAATTGTTTAAAAATATATAGTACCCTAAATGTAATGTATTTTTGATTTGGTACTGTGATTTTTCATTATGATATCTTTTCCCCACTTTTAATATAAAATAAATGTAAACATCGTATGAGATTTATCAATTTATCACATTTAATGATGTAGGATTATAAATTTTTCTACTATCTTCAATTATGTTCATGAAACAATTTTTTATGGTTTAACCGAACTATTAAATAAGTATTTTAACATTCATGGTGATCTACATTCCTTTTTTCATAGATGATGTAAAATAATGATATAAAACAAGTTGATCATGAGGAAAATCACAAATTAATCCAACTGATTATCATTAATGATTAATATAATAATTCACCTTCACTATAAATAACAAAATGAATTTTATAATCAATTAATATCTTTGATTTTCACTATTTTCATATAACTTCGTTTTTGGACAACCATATGAATAATCCATGTTTTTATGAAAATTAATATAAGTGAATTGATCATTATAACAATATAAGCAAACCCTCCCATATAATAAAATTGGACCACTTAATTCATCAAAAAGGATATGAATAAATATAATATAGATATAATAATTCAATAACATGTAGTAAGGGTTTTGGAATTATCAATTAATGAACCTAATTTTATTATTCAGGTAATTTATATCAATAGATGAACACCATCACACTTAAGATAATAGATCCTCTGTTTCTCACAATTATTCAAGAATCTATTCTATGTTATGTCGTTTTACATGTAGTTACTAATGATGAGGTATGAATTTTAACCACCCCCATACAGACCACATGATTTATAAAATAAAATAAACCAATTTTTCTCTTATTAAGACCTCTTAAATAGAACAGGTACCAGGACAATAATTTGTAAGGGATTTTACCCGCACCTCAAATATTCCATCAGGTTTGGATTACTCTAATTTTACCGAAATGAAATATGATATTACTTTTATGTACATATTATAATTGATGTTTTTATGAAAAAACTATTGTATCAAGATCCATTATCTATTATCTTTTGGGGATATACATGTTTTTATGTGATTCCCACCTCAATACATCATGATAAGAAAACCAGTTTTATGGGAACTTCACGCATTCGTATTCAATTTGAAGTGAACAGTATAATAATTTTTAAGCCATCAATGTCTTTAATTTTTTTCTTATTATTAAAACATTCCTTGATCACATTTGAATTTATATAAAAAATAATTCTGATTCCTATTTGTAATGCTTGTTAGTATTTTCTGTATAACCACACTAAATTGTTTTATGGCCAAAATTTATTAATTAATCATCATTTATGTTGAAAATTCTGTTTGAAATCACTTAGAATGAAATATTTTTATTTTAACATATTAATTTCCTTGTTTGTTTTAATTCATTGATTTCATATAAAATTGTTTGATAAACTCATTCATTATGATTTGTGACATTATTATTATACCCATTTCTTCTATGGGATCCTTTTTGTTTCCATATCATTTTTTTGTATGATTATTAATGTGGAAAACATATTACTGAACATTTTAAAAAGGATGAAGCCAAATAGTGATCCAATGCATTGGGTAAATTTATGTCCAATGAGACATTATGTGCAACAGTCACTGAAGTTATCCTTGACATGAGCTACCAAGTGAAACAATTTCGGTGGTTAGATACCCTTTACCTATGCTCCTCTATATGAAACGAGCCATGACATGTGAAAATGTAATTTTTTTATGTTTCTACCAAATTTCAATAATTTCTTGTTTTTATGATCCCAGGTTTATATGTTTTGATTCCATATATTCCTTGCCTTTTTATATCATTATTTTATATATTCTAACCAGTGTTCTAAATCATTATTCTTTGGTTTATTCCCTTACAATGATTTTTAGCTCATTCCATTGTTCATGTTATCCATAGGTTATACTATAAATATGTATGATCACAATAGATGTAGTGGTACCTTTATGAACACTAAATGAGTAAATTTTAGATTTTGTTCAATTTTTTTTGTTTTAGATAATATGTTTTAAAAAAACTAGACATCAGGATCATCGTATTGTTTTTAGATGTGTAATTATGCTTAAAATTGTGTAATTATTTGTCTAAAAACCTAGAGTCTTTATATTTAGTACCATATGATAGTCGAGTCATTTTTAAAGATTGTAAATAGATCACATTAGTAAAAAACTTAATGATGAGACTATTTATAAGGAAAAATCCCTATGTTTTGGAAAGTATATAGTAATTGTTTTATCATGAAAATACATCAATGTTTGGATAAAAATTGGTAGAGGTGGCTCTGACAGAAATGTATCTTTGGGTAATATCCCAAAACACCACTTTGAGCTAGACTTGAATGGAAATTGGTGCATGAAGAAATGTCGTGAAACACTCTTGGTTTGACACACTCATGGTATATGCATTAGCCAGTTCTTGAGATTTCTATAAACCATTATTAAGGGAATGAAAAAAAATCCCATAAGAATATATGGTAAAAAATATATCGAGGATATCCTATATTGAAACATATGGAATCACAAGATTTGACATACTTATTCATTACAAGTTTATCATCTTATGTTGAAAGTTTCCTTTTTATGATCAATAACAATGTATTAAATCCCGTTAATTGCACATTCCTCTTGTTGTTAATGGAAGGTAATAAAAGTACACATTCCATCAATAAATGTGACAAGGAATGGGAATATTTACCAGATGCTATGCCTGATATAATGGGAATGAGTGATAAAAATATCATGATAGTTCTATATCAGATGGTTCAAGTTATGAATAATAAATTCAATATTGTGGAACACCCACCTCCTCCAAGGAAGATCAAGTTGCAGTTGAAACCTTCATGTGAAAAATGATTCCCATGATTAGTGGATATTCCAATCCACTCCCCACAAAACAACGGATTAACTACATTGAATAGATATTATCTATCCTCCAGTGCTCAAAAGAAGAGAAATTCGTATTTTTGGTATATTATTGTTATATGGAAGTTGATTAGTGGTGGAAACTGATAAATAATATGAATTCCCAAGAGAAAACCGGTCCCTTTATGTATAATGAATTCAATAGAATGTTTTTCAATAATTATTTTCCCCAACCACGACATCCCAAAATGGAAAAAGTGTTCCTGAGACTCATGCAACAAAAAAACTGATTCAGTCAAGGCATATAAAGGATACCTTACAAAACCTGCAAGGTCAGACTTTGGCTTTTTCATGAACACTAAAAGTGAGGTGGATTTCTTCTTTATATGATTGATTCTAAGTATACAAAAATCATCGTCATTTTTGTACCTATCATCATTGAGGAGATTTTTCGTTATCCCCTTAAGGTTAAAATGGATATAAAATACTCTATGTGTTTTTGTCAGATCAATTACAAAAAGTGGAAAATTAAAACTACTGTGCGTGGTTCCATAAATAAATTCAATGATGGAAGGAGGCCTGATCGTACCACGTGTAAAATGATTCGGAAGAAGCATCCTAGGGACTATCTAACAAAATCCAAAAAATACTTCAAATTTTGGAATGTTTATGAATCATGTTAAAAATTGAAGAAGGGATGTGAAAAATACCACTACTGTGGAAGAAGAATATAAGGATCAGATCAAAACTCAGTATGTAGTGCAGTGTTACAACTATATAGATCATAGCCATTATGTAAACAATTTCCAAAAACTGATGGTTGTCGATGTCAGTCAACAACATCCTCCAAGGAAATAAGGAAGAAATCTTGCCATCACTACTGCTGAGGTGGAGTCAGATAGTGAAGTATTGACAGGTACACTAGTTATTCATTATTGAATAGATAGCATAATATTTGATTCTGGTTCTATGGATTCGTTCATATCATGCATGTTTAGTATAACCGAATGTAGTGGATATGTTATCTATGAGAACAATTAATAGGGAAATTATTTTATCCAGGGTTTATAACTCCTCACTAGTAAATGTTTTAGGACTGAACCTCCCATAAAATATTTTTAGACTCCCTTTAGTAGAGCTAAATGTTATCATGTGCATGGATTGTCTATAATTATATAAATCCAACATCAACAATTGTGAAGGGGAGATCACACATCATGACATGAAGAATCCCCCAATTCAATATAAGTTTAAGGAGGTCTATGAATCTCTTTTTTAATTATTTTCTCAATTGGGGATATTTTTTCTTTATGAGAATGAATTTTTAGCTCAAATGATTGAGACAAAGGGAGAACATTGTTTGAATATATGCACAACATGAAGGATTAAGCGGATGTATTCCCTGATGAGTTTTTGGGTCTTCATCTTGATCGAGGGGTTGAGTTTTCAATTTGTATTATTCATGGATCAATTCCTATATAAAAGATAACTTACAGAATAGAACCCATAGTGCATGAATAGATGAATAAGAAGTTATATTATAATCTCGAAAAGGTTTTTATATGCCCATGTGCATCACCATGGGGAACACCAATCTTCTTTCTCAAGAAGAAGGACGGTTCAGTGTGCCACATCATTGATTATTATGATCTCAATAAAATAATAGTAATAAACATGTATCAAATACATCGTAATGATGAATTGTTCAGTTAGCTTCATGGGGAATGATATTTCTCTAAAGTGGACCTTCGATCGTGATATCACTAAATAAAGGTGAGGAAGGATGTTATTCCCATGATGGCCTTTTGAAAGAGGTGTGAACACTATGAGTTCATAGTGATGACTTTCTGACTCACTAATTATCCATAAATATTCACAGATTTAATGAATAGAGTCCTTATATATTACCTTGACAAATTTTTGGTAGTCATTATTGATGTTATTATAATATACTCCAAAATAAATAAGGAACATAAGGAGCATTTGAATATTTTTCTAAAGACATTGCGACAGAGAAATATGTATGAAACATAAAAAATTGAGATTTTTGGATGGAGGATACATCATTCGTGGGGCATGATTTCACAATTAAAAGGATATATGTGGACCCATGCAAGATAAATGCAATTGACGAGTGGTCATGGCCAGAATCTATAAAGGATATCTAACACTTATTCAATATAGTTGACTATTGTAGAGGATTTTTGAAGATAATATCTTGATATTCAAACCAAATGACTGAGATGACATAGAATTGAGTGATTTTTTTCGAGGCTAATGAATGTTAAGACTACTTTAATGAGTAAAAATATTGTCTTATCATTGCGCCGATTCTCACACTCCCGATATGTGGAGAAATCATTGTTGTGTACCGTGATTATTCATAGTAGATATTAGGTTGTGTGATGAAGATAAATTATTTCATTATCTCCTAAACCTCAACGAATCTAAAATAAATGAGGAAATTAATCTTAAGCATAATCTGGATTGGGATGTTGTGATTTTGTATTAAAAATATGGTGGTATTATCTCTACATGGTGAAGTGTGAGATATATACTGCTCATAAGAGCCTAAAATATATATTCACACAAAGGAGATTAAAATGTTCCAGTGATGATGTATATTTCTCGGAAAATATTATGATTTCTCAATCCTCTACCATCCAAGTAAGTAATACAATGGTTGAAGATGCTCTAAGTAGAAGGTATCCTGCACATTTATCAATGAAGAGAATTGAAAATGAACCATTATTATTTGATTTTACAAGTATGGAGAAGGGAATCATTGTGATATTAACATAATAAAACCTTTCTATGTTTATTTTTCAAACATACCACTGGGTGAAAACAATTGATTCTCAAAAAAAATATGTATAAATTTAGAAAAGGTTGGAAGCCATTAGAAATGTGGACTCCTATGAGTTTATTATTGACAAGGAAGGAGTTGTAAAATATGAGTCACCATTATGTGTACCATATAATCTAGAGATAAAGAATTATATTTTTAATGATGCACCTAACTCAACCTTCTCTATTCACCTTGGGAGTAGAAAGATGTATGGAGATCTCTAAGAGATCTTTTGGTGGGAAAATATGAAGAATGAGATTGTTGATGATTCATCAAAGTTCCTAGTATGTCAACAAGTGTAGGCTGAATAATATAGTTTTAATGGGATGATGAAACCACTACCCTTACCAACATTGAAGTGGGAGAACAACACCGTTTATTTTGATACTGGACTTCAAAGGATATCCAATGGAAACAATGCTATATCTGTCACTATTGATCATATTACAAAGACAACTCACTTTATCACAATTCGAGAAGAATTAAAATTAGATCAACTCACATAGATATATATCAAATAAGAAGTAAGACTGTATGGAGTTCCACTATCTATTATATCTGATAGAGATTTGGGATTCCCCTTGATGTTCTGGAATAGTCTCCAACATGCTCAATGCATTGAAGTTCACATTAGTACGACCAACCATCCTCAAATTGATGGCCAATATGAACAGACTATTCATACACCAGATGATATATTGATATTATGTTCTAAGACCATCAAATGGGGGTGGGGACAACAACTTCCATAGGATTATTTCTCATAAAACAATAGTTTCTACTCGATCATCTAAATGGAACCATACGAAGCCTTTTATGGGAAATGGATTAGAACATCAACGTGATGTACTGAAGTCCATGTGTGTACGATTCTAGGACATTAAATGGTCGATGAAATGGTATAGAAGGTCAAAAACATTTATCAACACATCATGGTAGCCAAATAATGACAAAGGATGTTTGCAGAAAATCATCAATGATACCTTGAGTTCAATGTTTGAGACATGGTATTTCTATGAATATCTCCATAAAAGAAGGTTATGAGGTTTGGGAATAAAGGAAAGCTATGTCACAGGTTAATATGACCCATTGAGATTCTTTATATTGTTGGAGATCTGGGATATGAACTAGCACTACCACCTATGATGTTCAAAGTACATGATTTCCTCCTTGTATCCATCTTAAATAAGTACATACCAGACCCTTTAAATGTATTATCTTCAATGGTTGTATAGTTGGAGAATGTTATTTCTTACGAAGATCTTCTAGTGAAGATAATGGATCATATAGATAATGTTATATGTAAGAAGATTACTCACCTGGTCAATGTACTATGGTGGAACTATAAGTATGAAGAGGAAACCTGGGAAATAGAGGAGGCAATGACAGAAATATACCCACAGATGATTATGGATTTGAAGGTAAAACAAATTTTCAAGGGTGAAATTTTTTAAGGGGATGATAATGTAATAACCCAATGTTTTATCAATGGATGTAATCTTTTTATAATTATTTCACATAATCTCATAAAATAACAACACAAAAAACATTTATGTACTATATGACCATTAAATATAATATTATAACTTCTGTGAACTGATTTTGAAAAATATGACATGCACATATGCACTAGTATGATGTTTGAAGTTCAACAAGACAAAAATAATTTTCTATGATTATTAACATAACATTATTAATAATGGAATAACTTTATGAATATTAATATGACCATTATGAATAGTAAATAATACAAAAGAAGAGTAACCTCGCCATTGAATGTATAAATAAAATTAATCATCTTATAAGTTAAAATATAACCATAATAAAATTATATGTATTTTTGTATGTCATAAATAATTAATAAAATTAAATTAATTAAATTAAAAGAACATTTATTATCCCTTAATGGTTTTTACAAATTGAATATTTTATTTCTTCAAGTTTTAAGTTAATTTTATATGTACTAATCTAATTATTTAAAGCATTATAAAATCACTTATAGTTTTACATTTTCTATTTTTATAGTAAATTGTGATATTAATTAAAAATAAATTAATAATATTTATAAAATTATTGCTGAAAATTGGTTTCTGTTTTTCGATTCAACACATCAAAAAATGTTTTAAGTGAATTTTTGGGTTTTTCTAATCTACGGGAATTTTTGATGAATAATAAAATATAATAATTAAAAAAATATGACTAATACAATTATCAATGAGTCATTTGTGATGTTTTGCTGATGTAAGAACTGTTGTTTTAAACTCGAATTCACATATTATTATTTTTGGTCACATGAATCATCATTGTTGTTTGTCTTATGGATATGTAATTAACTAATATTTAAAAAATTATGAAAAACGTCCTCCCCTCCACTATAAAAACCACCCACACTTTCCTCTACTCTTCACTCCCATCAATCCTTGTTACATTCCTAAATTCAGCTCAAATATATCCCAAAGCCCCTCCCCCGCATCTAGTATCCTATGGTCTCCTCAAAAGGCCATATCCTCTCCCCTTAAGAGGATCTTAGGGAAGATTAAATCAATTGGTAAGTTCCTATTTTCATTTTGTTCATTTTCTTTTCTTTCATTTTCATTTAATCTTTCTTCGTTCTATATTCATTGCAAACCTCTCCTCATCCAAACAGTATGACAAAATAGTAACATAAATGTACTAGAATTTTGTTATTTTTATTGGGATAATTCATTATCATATGTCCATTATCCTCCTTTTATACACAAAAAAATCAAAATACTATCCGAGAAGTGTTAATTTAGCACATTCAAGGATGAAGAGTTATCAATTTCATTTACCATATTAAATTATGATCATGAAAACATTTTTATAGTTCAAACTTAATATAAAATTTAATTTTATCTTATTTTGTTTTCTTTAATCCTTTTTAACACTTGATGTAGAAAATCATACAAAATAAGTTAACAGTAAGAAAAATTGCCAAGTTAATCAAAGACTTTATCATTAAAGTTATATATAATGATTATACTTTACACCAAATAACCAAATGAATTTTATAACGATGTAATCTTATGGATGTTCACTAATACCATATAACATCATTTTTGACAACCTTTATTATCACTAATTTTTATCAAAATGTGAATATAAGTAAATTGATTATTAAATCCAAGGAATAAAATACTCCATAAGAATGATATTGAACCTATAATCTCGTCAAATAAGACATTAGAAAACATAATATGGTTATCTATATCAATAACATGTAGTTCAGGATCTTGATTTATTAATTAATTAATATAGTTTTATTATTCAGGTCATTATGATCTAACGACAAACACCATCTATCATATACTGAGGGATCCTATCTTTCTCGCGTTTATTTATGTATCTCTTCTTTGTTATGTCATTTTATGTGTAGTTTCAAATTATGTGGTATTAATTATCATATCCCTCATAATTATATCATGATGTATAAAATATTTGAATCCCCTTTCTCTCTCGTTAATCTCTCCTAGGTATACTCGGTACCATGCCGATATTCTGTAATTTATAATACCCGAACATACAATATTAATATTGGTATTTCTTACTCTCATATTACTTAAATGAAATCCTATATTTGGTTTATTAACATCTTCAAATAGATGTTTATGTGTATAAAATCATGTATCAAGATACATTATCCATTTCCTTTTTGGGATATACATGTTTTTTATTCCATCCACAATACTAATTGACAAGCAAACACGTTTTACATGAACGTCCTGAATTCATAACCAATTTCAAGTACTCTCTACTTTATGTTTTTACACAACATTATTTTTAAAAACCAATTATTTTTTATTATGAAAACCATATTGTATCACATCTAGTTTTATATAAATTAATATTACTATATTTAATTTAAATGCCACTTAGTATTTTCATTAAAATCACTATTAAATTTTTTAATTATAAAATTTATTAAATACTATTAATTCATGGTTTAAATTATGTATGACATAACATACAATGATATAGTATTATTTTAATAAATTATTGTCCATGTATGTTTTATTTACATTCTTTCTTGGGCAATAGTATGATACAACCATTAATTATGATTTATGACTTGATTATGATTCTAATTTCAATCTATGGGTACCCTTATATTTTTGTATGATTGATTATGTATGATTCCTAAAGTGGAAAACATATTCATGATAATGTTATGATTAGTGCACCCAAAATGATATCCAACGCATTGGATAATGTTTATTCTCATTAGACATTATGTGCAATAGACATAGTGGTTATCCTTAGCTTGTACTAACATTTGCAATAGTCTTTGTGGTTAACCTTGACTTGTGATCCTCTATGTGAAACAAGCCTTGACTCGTTCTTAATTCATGTTTTATGTTTCTTTAACATAACAATGTATTCATGTTTTTGTGATACTATGATTAAATGTTATGTTTACATATGTTCCAGGCCTTTTTATATCATTATAATATTTATTCCAACCCATGTGTTAAAGCATTGTTCATTTTTTTATTCTGTTACAATATTTTTTATCTCATCCATTTTTTCTTGATTTCCCTTGGTCATTCTATGATTATTTATGAGAAAAATTGATGTTGTTGGCTCTTTAAGAACAATAAATAATGAAATGTTTTATTCAGATCCATGTTTTGAGATTTATGTACCTAGTCTTTAAATATACTAGACATCAGGATAAAAGACATTTTTTCTGATATATAATTATCAGTGAAATCATGTAATGTTTTTAGTTAAAGGATAGGGATTTAGTATAATTTGAGAATAAATACATTAATTAAATTAATTTTATAGTATAAAACTATATTTATTCATATCATATTTATTGAAATATATGTTTTTGAATGGTTAAATTTTACCAATTAAATAATATAAAAATATAAATAAAATAATTCATTAATTATAATTAATTTAATTTATTATCATAAAAATAAATTATGTGTATAAAATATATCATTCACGGAAAACATAACATCAATTTCCAAATACTTTTTATTTTAATTATAATAACTTCATAAATAATGTTTTTTATTATAAATATATAAATTTTTTATTTTTTTCATAATCATAAATTATTATATATACTGTCCAATCCAATGTCCCGGAGAAAATAGATACATTATATGTTGATAAGTTTATATGGTTCGTCTAAACTCATTGTTGCATTTTACATAGTATATAAATGATATAAAATATTTCAAATATAAATATATTGGGGAGTAACATTATACCCTTATTAAAATGAAGTTTACCCTTTAAATTTAACACTGTAACACAAAAAAATTGAGTATACTTCTTTCTCTTTATATTGTCATGTTCTCATGAACCTTCCTCAATTTTTTGGATTCACAAATAAACATTGACCAGGTGACTCGTCATGTTTTGTTGATAATTATCCTTTTGATCTAGGTTATGTATTGGTTAAAAAAATAACAATGTCCATTCTGTAGAGATATTATCTCTGGTTTCAGAACATGTGAAAAGTTAGGTGTGTATTTCGAAAGGATATATACATGGATCACGTCATTGAAATGAGATAACTTCGATGAAATAACCAATCAATATGATTCCATCCTAATAAGAAAAATAATTTCAAATTTTTAATTATAACTAGAGATTATCTTTCCCTTAAATAAATATGTCAACTCCCACTTATGGGGAGATATTCATAGAAATACCACATAATATGCTTTTAACAATACATCATTTTGATGATTTTGGACATATCATTTTTATATATTCTTTGTTTATCTTCTATTATAATGAGTGTATGTAACCTTCTCTATAATATCATATTCTGTATTAGGACCAAATTTCATTATCTATATTATTTTATTCTAATCCATTGGTTTTCATTACTTACTACCATATAATGAATCATACTGATCCACCTGAATGATACATGGAAGTCTATTATTGAATGAAAATTTGGCAAAAGGGAGGTGTTAATCCCAAGAAGATTTGAAATTGATAGAGAATGATGTTAACATTTATTCTATAGTTGGAATGGTCCTATCATAATGAATTTCTATTTGAGGATGATTAGAAGTGATGAAAAATACATATATATATATATATAGATCCTACTAAATAATTCTTCCAAACATTGTTGTATTACTTGGATCACAATTAAAAACAATTTGATGGGGGTACACCAGGAAATCATAGTAATTACTTAATATATTGTAGATTATTTTTGTTACATCCCATTAAACACATTCATGTATTTACCTTACCAGTTTAAAATTACCCTTCAATTGACTACATCTTAGGACTCACATGGAATGACACCATTTGTTACGGAATATGACTTAATGTTCATCGATGTAGTCTTGATTGAATTAATAGAGTCTTGATATTAATTTGTTAATATATTTGTTGGTTCTTCCTCAGTTTATATAACGTTGGATTTTTTATTATTTTCATTTGAAATCTAGACTTTTCAAATTCTAAAGGAGAAATACATGTTGATTAAAGGGGTTTACATGCCATGTAATTGCTTCATGGAAATTGTTTTGAGTCGGATACACCATGTTAATGTAATACATACCATGTATGTGGTTCATGATGTGTTTTGGTAAAACTCATCTTTTAATTAAATAGTGGAGGATTTTATACGACAAATGAGATTCGTGAATTACACTACATTTAGTGGGCCAATAAAACATGTAAATTATGGGATTTATATTTATATAGAACTAGGCAGATGATTTATGTTTTAATTCTATCGAGGTCTCTTGGATCTTATCCTAGAGGAACACACCAACACATTTGAGGAACTACATGCCATCTAAAATAAATTATTAAATAATTGACGTCTATTCTAGATGGGTTTTATATCTCCGAATAAGATAACCTTTCTATTTATTATTTATATTAAATCACGGTATAACCACTATTCTTAGTTACTAGGACTATAGATCTGCGATGTTGATTATATTGTTTCATTTCAATATCTATCATGTGATCTTGTTTTAGGGGATGATCTTTTTTGATTTTGGATTTGTGGGTGTTTGTTCATTGAGTATAATGGGATCTAACCAATTCAATGATACTTTTTCATAATTAAATCAATTATTGGAGGTGTTTTCTGATTCTAGGGTCTCCCATTTCGTCATTGTGTTCCATCTTGTTTGTGGAACCCATTTAAGGTGCATGCAATCTATGTTTTAGGTAGGTGGTTCTATGAATATCATATGATTTTAGAACAACATTGATCATCTTTTGAAAAAATTTCTCATAAAATTAATATCATGATGGAAATATGGATTATTTTTGGGGGACCATGTTTTTGAAAAAATATAATTTGACTATGATTTTGGAAAAGGGTTTTTCCTAAAATTGTTAAATATAATTTTAATTTTTTTTCAATTCACAGTTATGATGAACTAGATTGTTCAATTTTTTAGAAAATATAAAAAATGGGAGTCCTTTGTTACATCTGTGAAAATTGATAGAATATGCTTCATCTATTGAATTTTCAGGGGGTTAACTCATTAGGTATTCCTCTACACCCAAATCATATTTTTCTATGTACTTGATAGACATAATTTGACACATTACTTTATGGGGAGTTCCTCTACTGCCTATATTTGGTGCATATGTTTAGGGTCAGGATGCATGTGTGATTTTCTATATTTGGGCTATAACTATCCATTTTATCTTTACATTGTAGTGTAATTTTTCTGATGTTGTTTTTTCTATGATGGTTTTGGTGTGTACTATGTGAGATTGTACTATTATAGACTAGTTATTATATGTGAGTCCATATTTTATTGGATATTTGTAAAAGGATTTGAATTGTATCTCTAGATTATTATGGGAAATATGAAAAATGAATAAAATTCAATGTTTTAACATGTTTTTGTAACACCTTTAGATTAAGTAAAAAATATGGTATATTTAATCTTTCTAGGTTTTATGTTTCATGTGAAAATGTGTCTAGCCTATGTTATATGCAAAAAAATTAAACTAATCATGAAATACTATTTAAATATTATTATTTCGTATGATAGTTATCAACTAGATTTTATAATGGAAGGTTTGAATATGATTGACTACATTAATAACATTATTGATTAAATATATATATATAATTATTATTCTTACCATTTTCTTAGAAATGAAAATAGAACCCTTTGGAATGTAAAAAAGAAATGTTTAAAAAACAATATTTATGGGAAAAATGTTTTTTATTTGTAATTTAACAAATAACATTTTATAATGATTGTAATGAATATTATATATTATATATTCATTCAAATTTTTACCATTAATCATATATTTTTTCTATATTCTAGATAAGAATAAATCAAATGATACCCTTAATATTTTCATTCTTTTTATAAAAAACAAATTTTTCTCCATTTAAATGGACACATATTTTTATAATAAATTTTATAAATTATAAAAAATTAAATTGATAAAATAAAATACTTTTTTAATTATTATTCTACAAATTATTTTATGCTGAATTTTTTCTGTGTTTTTTGAAAAGCGATATATTTTTGTAAATATTTAAAATTATAGAATTTTAATTGAAAATAAAAATTTAATTTAATTTAAAAAATAGATATGTTTATTTTAAAATAGTTTAAATTTTAATTTAGTTTATTTTTATATAAATTAATAGAATTTAGTTCCTTTTAATCAATTGCATGTTGAAAATGTATTTAATAAAATTATTGACTTTTGAACATCTACTCGTTATAATCCAACTTTGACATCACATTTACGTGGTTAATTATAATACAATTATTTCCAATTCATTTAATATATTTTTAAAAGAATGTATTATATAATTTTAATTAGAATAATTTACAAATCATTATATGTTCATCATTATTTTGGACTAAAATTTATAGTGAATGGTGTAAAACATATTTACCGTGATTAATGTAAAATGGGTTTACTAGGGGATAATATAGAACGAAATGATTTAAAATGACATAAAATATTGGTTTAATTTAACTATATGAGTTTATTTAGTCCTTTGAAATAAAATTATCATAAAAATGAAAAAAAATCCACTTTCTTTTGAATATGAAACTTATGGTGTGTCTTTCATACATTAAATATATACAATGATTTGGGATTGATAAAAAACATGGGATTGGTTATGAATATTATTTATGTAGCAAAAGGTGTTCTTGTATCGTAATAATTTATCATTATTTCTTAGATATGAAATAATTACTGTCTATTCATAAAAACCAACAACACAATAATTATTTAGTTAACATGAAAAAATATTAATTATTTTAAATATAATAAAAGTGAAGTAAATTGAATGAAATATTATGTTAATTGTTTTTAATCTTAATTTAAAATAGTTAATTTTAAAAAAACCAATTCTTCTTTCATCAATGTTTTGATATTTAATAAACTAAAATTATGTTAATAATGTCAAAATTGACATTTATGGTATATAATAGTAAATGATATTTTATTAAATGATTTGAAATTACTAAAACATGATATTAATCATTTTTATTTATGAATTTTAATAATAATCATATATTTTTTAATTAATTTACAATCATATATTTTATAAATAATATATTAACTTTAATATAGTAAAGATGTTTTTTAATGTGATTATGATTAATGCAGTGTTTTTCCACTTTACATGTTCTTATGTTAAAATTATTTTACAAAAAAAATTATTTAATCAATTGTAATTAATATTTAAAATTACTTTGTAAATATTATTTAGGTAGGATCATATAATTTTAGTCTTATAGGATAAACTACCAAAATTATGAAACGTGTTACCACAATGAAAAAATAAAAAGGTAAAAATAATGAATCTTACAAGACAAAGAATAAATTTTTTAAAAAATACATTTCAATATATGGATGAGGTGTGTATCTTACATATAATACAATTAAATGATTATTTATCATGTTTTTAGGGACTATAGGTAATATTAACCTTCTAATATGAAATACTTCTAAGTATTTACCAGAATGTCAATACTCCTCAACTGTAAAAGGGTAGCCACTCAGCCCACTTCTTTAACACACTAATGAAATATATAAAGACCATGATCTACCTAAATGACTTCCAAATTTACCTCAATATTCATTAAATCATTATTTTCGATAGAAATCCATCTAAGAATGGATTTATCACAAAATTAAAGAGGATACTCCAAGAGAATGTATCATTCATCGATAAATATTTTGGTTGTATTTCATGTTGAAACACATTAAATTCATTATATATCATTTTTATATAATAACTGAAGTATATTAAAAATACATATCATCTGTTATGTTACATTTTTGCCTTAACACCAGATGAACTTCCAACTAATAGGTTAATAAATCACTAATTCTATGTATATAAGACTACAAACTCACAAAATTATGTCATTCATATTTGAATTATCACCTTTCATGGTTTGTAATAATGTTAAAAATAATTTTTATATAGGATATTTATAATATTATTATTATTTATGAACATTTATATCACACATACATTCATTCATTCCATTTTAGGGAATAAGATAAAGTTGTTCATGTGTACACCTGACTAACAACGTCTGAAGTGGTGTGATTAAATCATGAATCAAATGGAATATACTATGGTTTGGTTTAATAAACATAAGTTATATATATGGAATAAAAATTGATCCATTAATGATAATATAATGATATATATATATTAATTTTCATTCTTCCAATATGAGTTGAAATTTAATCAATGTTCATTCGTACAAACAACCCATCACCTCTAACAATGGTATATTTAATTTTCACTAACTAAATAAAAAAGATTACTATAAATAAATATATTTTGAATATAGAATATTCTAATATCATAATTATAATCATTTAACTAAAATTTATGGTCAATCTATGGAAATATAAAATACATATAAAAAATATATGAAAAATAAAGAGGTTCTTACCATAAACATATCTTTACAATACTCTTGTTAATTAAATTGAAATAAAATGGTATAATAAAATAAAATATGGTTTGAAATATATCAATATAATTCTATAATATATATACATTAAACTCTTATTTATTATACATAACTTTTTAATAAGTACGAATGATGACAAGACATGAGTAATCAGACTTATGTCTCACTTTTTACATCTATGAGACACCTGTCATATTCACAACCAAATACTTTTATGTGATATATATATTTTTTATGAATGTTTTCTGTGATACAAAAACTAAAAAAATAATGGTCAAATCCATTTTGATATCTCCGTATTTTTAGATTTACCTTTCAAAAGTAAACAAATCCAAAATGGAATGTTTTCTCAATTTTCATTCATTAAGATTTACCTTATGTAATGCACTTATATTACTCTAAATATATTATATACTACCAAGTTAGAATGTAATTTAATTAATTAATTTACCCTAATAATATTTTATGATGCATTTTAATTTATTCACTAAGTAGTCTCATGACTCATGTTAATGATGTGGTAATGATTTTACATCACAATCAATTCCTTTAATATGATTGTTTATGATTATGTATCCAATAAAGAGAAATATATTATTCTAACCCAGATAAGTTCACATGAATTTTATGATCCTCAAGTTATTATAAGATATATTTATGTTATATTTTAATTTTCTTACTATATGGTACTCACATTAATTATAATATTTTTATCTAAATATTACATTTTAATATCTTCAATTAGAAACATATTTTCCTCCAAAAACAAGAATACAAAAAATGTTTTCAATTATGTGGTGAAATTATATTTTATAATAATTATAAATGAAATATTTAGGGATAATTATTTTTCATCTACAATATATTAAAATGGGCATACAAAATTATGTTCTAATTATTCTAGATTATTTAAATGAAAATATTTTTCAAATAGTTTTACATCTCAAAAATTATTGTTCAATATAAAATGTATAGATTATTATATAATTTTTTAAAATTATATTTAAAACTTATTTTCCAAATATGATGATATCTATATGTGGTATTTATTTCTTAGTGGGATATGATCCAAGAATAGCATTTCTATTCATTATCTAAATGGTTTTTGTTTTGATGGAATAAAGTTTATGAAACATATTTCTCATCCCTGGTTTATACAATGATAAAATACATCTGAAACCCGCTTCATTTTATGGGGTATAATATTATGAAATTATTATGAACATGTTACCATTTCCAATGATTATTGAACCATGAAATGTTTTTTATACCCTTTTCATTTAATGGATTATGATATGTTGAATGTTTTTTAATCATATGGAACCTATATCAATTATTTTATTATGTGACTCCTGGGACCAATATCTCTATCTAATCAATTGGATTAATATTTATATCTCACGAGATATATATGACTAGAATGTGTGGTGAAATATGTTTCGTAATATATGGTTGGAATGTGATGGAACTCAGATCCATATTACAAGGTTGGAATAATATTGATCCTAGTTCAATAATACACAGTGTATTCATTGTGTGGAAATAGTATTGTATGGGACTTCTTCCACTAGGATATATTGGAAATGTTCATTTAGTGATATGTAATTGAATTTATATGCTTATGTGTATGCAAAAAATATCATGTTGTATTATCACATAGATTATGTCCTTTGATTCACTTTGGTTTTATGTCATATAAATTGCCAATATTTATTCCATGACTCATGATTATGATAGTTGGTATGAAATTTATATGTATGAAATGTTATCCTCATGTTCTAATACCCTAATGTTCATATAATTATTATGTATCTCCCTTTTTACCATTACTGATCATCTAATCTCATACTTTCTTATGATTTCATTCCATAGTTTATAAATAATTTTTTGTCTTTCTGGTATGTCTATGAATAGTTCAAAATGATAATATTAATTTGTTAATCATTCATGATCTGCCAAGATATTATAAGAATGTGTTCCATGTTACCAAATCCACCAAAATATTATGGTCTGTTGGCATTTTCTTTTTAAATTAATTAAATATTTTTATAAAAAATCCAATATCCAGGAATTAAAATCATGAGTCACTATTGTTGGTATTGGAGAATGATTTACACAACATTTAGAAACCATGAAGGGAAAAAATTAGTGTTATCCTGATTGATATTTTTAATGATATTTAAAGGGATGTATATAATGATAATTTTAATTACGAGTTAATGTATTATAATGCCGTAATGTTTTGGAAATGGATATATTTCTAGGTTTTAAAGTAGTTAAATACCATTATAAATAGAAGAAGTAGATGTGTCTCTGAAACATATGTACATATGGGTGAGAACCCCAAAAAACATACATTGAGCATGAATCGATTGGGAATTGGTACATAAAAATTGCTGTTGCAAAAAACTGTGTTATACAGTACTAGAGATAAGTATTGGAAATTCACATACTCTTTATGATCCATCATGAGGTACATAAGTGTCTGATTAGCATGGTTAAAATAGTTTAATCATATGGGGTCTTAATTTACAAAAGTTTCATGATTTGAAATCCTATATTTTATTTTTAATAGTAATGTTATTTTTCTCTATTACAAATTTTGTCAAAATATCATATAATGTTTTAGTCAATGGTGGGATCCAAAATGAAATTTACTAAAATTTCATGTGATGGAATATTTTATGATGAGTAGTTAAATGGTAATGATGGGTGTAACAAATGATTTTATAATTCATAATCAGAATTCATGGAACCTGATTACCAATTTATAACTTAACCAAAACTCAGAAATTAAAACGATTGGAATAAAAGGGTTATATGAGATTTTTGGTATTATATACCTTGGAAGAAAGAAAATTCAATTTTTCATGTGTCGATAATGTTGTTAAAAACACCAACGTGGATGTCTCAGAGAATTGTTACAGTGTTTTAACTATAGAAATAGAAATAAAAATTATCTGAAAAGGGAAATGAAACGTTAATGCAAATAAATGGATTGGAATATTGGCCTCTCAGATATATCATTTACAATTTAACTCATTATATATATAATATGTAGGAAATATTTTAATTAATGACCTAATGGGATATCTATTAAAGTAAATCTTGAAGATGGTATAAAAAATGGTTATATTACTAAGGTTAAAGAGAGATGAAGTTAAATTTGAATGGAAGTGTTAATGAATAATAAAAAATAGTAATGATAATTATTTGAGAAAGAACTGTGAATAATTATGTACTTATTTATTTGAATTCAAATATTATATTATCCAAATAATGAATTATAAATGTATTGGTAAGTGAAATTTTTATAATGATTTAAAATAATATGTTGTATCTTATGGTAGACCTATAAATGTTATTTAGAAGAAAATATATATTGTATGGAAAAAATAGTAAATGGAAGGTAAACCAAAATATGTTCTTGAAGTCCTGAAAGTGGGTTTTTATAATGAAATGTTTGATAAAAACGTCAATTGGAAAGTACCTATTATATTGGAAATAGAGTAATGATTTTCCAAAAATTGGCTTATCCTATCATGTATAGAGTTTATGGTAATTTTGGTTTTAAATAATCTATCAAATTATACTTTTTTATTTAATGGTAGTTCAAAATATAACTATGATACAAGGTAATATATAATGGAGGTATTCACATGTTTTGTATGTGAAAATAAAGATCTATATTATGATATATGTGGATCAATGTTAAGGTGTTTTTGGGAAATTTAGTGACCCTATTCATAATTTTTTGTATTTTCATCTTTTTAATTTGTACAAAGGGTAACAATTTATGAAATGATTTTTGTTAAAAATTAAATTAGGTTTTATAGAATAATGTATTAATTCACCATATGATGATTTAGTAATATTATATATGTTTTTCAATTTATTTTGTTCATATGATTGATAGAATGAATTATACTTATATTTTGGATCATATGATCTATTAGTGTTTATGGAAACAAAAATATACATTCATTTCAGAGAGAATGATATAATGCGAAAATTGATCGATGTATAATGAAATGCTAATAATGATTTTTTAAAAGGAATGGAACCGAGTATGTATATTTTTTCATCAATATTTTTAATATTTATGAAATTTATCTTAGAATTAAATGTATCTAGTTTACCAAATTTTATTATGATAACATTGAATTTTTTCATTCCACTTTGGATTATGGTTTTGTTATTTTTAAGTTTATTTCGATCACCCACATTACCATGGTTTTAATATTTATCACCCTTAATAATGATTTACTATTTTCATAGTTTTCCAAATATTATTGTCCGACCTATGTTCTCTTATATATAAAAATAGCTCTGAGTAACATTTGGTAACCATTATAATTACTAATTTTCTTTTAATGGAAATTTTTATTCATTTGTCCAACGTTAGTTTCTATTAAAGAAATTTCAAATGATAACCCGTTAATGATTAAGATAAATCTTGTTGTTTAATTTTATATTAATGGTTGAATAATGTAACAATACAAAATTTTGTGAAATATATTTAGTTCAAATATATTTAATCTTTCGATATTTTATGTCATCGTAAATAATGATTTTATCTTGTGTTACATGTAACACCGAGTTTAAAAGAAACATTATATTCCATTTAAAAATATTAATTTATTTTGATAGTTATAAACTAAGCATTTGAATGAAGGGAATGACTATAAGTAAATAAATTATAATAATATGTGATGAAAATATTTATAAAATTTGTGTTGACAATGTAATTAGAAATAAATATAAAAAAAGCTAAAATTAAAAAATTTTGTATTCTTGAAAAACTATTCTTATGCACAAAAGTGTGTTTAATATCATTAAATTAATGAAATATTTTTTTATTTTAATTACATTTAAATATTAATTATTCCGTCAGTGTGTTGACAATCATCTTATATATTTTCTAGATAATATTTAAGAACAAGTCCAATGTTACTCTTAAAAATTACATTTTTTCAAAAAAGTTGTATTATCCCCATTTTATGAGGAACTTATTTTAAAACTATGCTTTCCCAGTTTAAAAAATCAATATTATAAAATAATATTTATTATTGAATTTATAATTTCATCATTATCATATGATAATCATTTAGTTATTTTTTAAAAGAGTCATTTTTTATGAATATTGAAAAATACAGAATTGTAATTGAAAATTGTCGTTTCATTTAATATATTTCTAAAGATATATAATATTTAACTTTTAAAAAAAAATATAATTACTAACATTTAATTTAAAGTAATACAATTTAGTTCAACATAATTAATTTCAAGTTGAGATTAGATAAAAAATAATTATTAACATATAAATATTTTTACTGTTAAAAGATCATTATCAAATCATGGCGATGGGATTAATTTTATAATTATTTTTTTCAATTACAAGAATTGAATTTGATTTTTTTTCCAGATTTGGAATCAAAATAATTTATAATATCTAATATGTATAAAAAAATAATTTTTTAAAAATAACAGTGATTGTATTTAAAATAATTTTTTATATTTAAAGTAAAAATGGGTTTCTCGGGGGATAATATAAAACTGTAAGACATAAAATACAATAAACATTTAGCTTAAAATGATTTTAGGATTTTTTATGAACATTTACCCTCTATTTCACTAAAATATAAAAATTACATGCCACATTCCTTTGAATATAGTCCATAAAAAATGATTTATAGTTAAAAAAATATATATTCCATACCAATAATATCTATGATGATTTTGTATACTGTTGAAAAAAATTGGGTTATTTAAATTTATTTTTATGAATTATAATTTCATTATCATAATAATTTATAAGTCATTTTTAAAATGTAATTCATATTAATACTTACGAAAAGATAATGGTGTAATTAATATGTTAACAATTAAATCCATTAAATTACACTAAAATATTATTATTGAAGTAAATTGAATGAAATATTGTGTTCCATTATTTTTTAGATTAATAAATCAGGTTACAAATTTTTTTAAACAATTGATTCAAGTTCAATCATTGTACTGACTTTTTAAAATTAAAAATAAATTAATAATGCGAAAATTGACATTAATGTTATTCTATAATAATTGATATTTTATTATATAATTTAAACCAACTAAAAATCATAAAATATTATATGTAAATCATAAATTTAATTAAATAATAAATAATCTTTAATGGAGTAATGTATCTTTTATAATAAATATATTGACACTTAAATAGTAAAAAAAAATTTACCATGATTATCTTTGAAGAAGTGTTTTTCCACATTAATAATGTGTATGTCATATTTAATTTACAAGAAAAATATTATTATTATATTATAAATTGGATTTAATATTTATAATCCTATGCTATAAATTAAATTATATGTTTCAACATATTTTATACTTAAGTTATAAAATATATAGATTAGAATAATAGTTACCATAATTGAAACCAAAATGGAAAAATAGGAAAACTGATAAGTTAAATAGTGAATTGTTTAATTAATGAGTTTTAAAGTATGGTAGAGTTTTTGATAATCCATATAATATCTCTATACCGTTAAAAATCCCATTTTATGCCACATGATGCAATATTGGCATTGTAATAGTGAAAATTGTTGAGTATTTTCAAGAATTCCACTATTTTTATCTATAAAATGAAAATCTCTCTCCCCACATTATTAAACATACAAATCCATATTTATTTACCAATATATTCCCAAATAAAATCCATACATCTATTAACTGATCATATATTTCTTTGAGTAGGCTTAAATTAAACCAAGCAAGGTTTTACTGAAATCCAAATGAGGATACCCGAAGAAGAGGAAACATTACTAAACAAACACTGATCTTTTATTTATTCTCAATATCCCATATGTTTTATGTACATTATGATTAAATAATATCCTTAGAAACTTCCATTTATTAATATTTTATTTATTACATGGGTATTATATATATCAACTCAAACTTTGATCAAATGGGTTATGAAATAATTTTTTCATTATACAATGAACTATTGCCTCACAAATAGATGTCATTACTTTTTTCATTACTTACATTAAATGTTTTGAAAAGTGAGGGAAAAATATTTATATAATATATTTATTATATTTATTATACCAATAGAATTTTGGATACATTATTTCAAACATAACTCCAACCAATCCTTTTTTATGGAATACGATAACATCGCTAATGTGTACAGAGGTCTATCACCTCATAACGCAATGTGGTTGTTTCACGCATTACATAGAATGAATTAATGATCAGAATAATATAAATAGATATTACATATTTCAAAAAAATTATAAAATAATGATCATATATATAATTTACTTTTATTATTTTCAATACGATTAGAAAATGAAATACATTGTTCATGCCTACGTACGACCTACAATATCCAAAAATAGTGTTTTTCATTTACTATCACATAATAATGTGGATTACTAAAAATAAATATTTAATGAATTTATATGTTTTTATTTCATATTTATCATCTTTTATATATATAAATCCTGATCAAATTAGGAGGAATGAATAAAAATAATCAAATAATTTTTAAAAATGGTAATTAACTGATATATTATATTTACATGGAATTGTTAACAAACTATTAATAAAAATCCAATATGAAATAACATATGGTATGAAATATATTAATATGGTTTTTTAAATATTTATAATATACATGTATTTATTATGGCTGAGTTTGAATTATTATGATGGAAGACAAGATTTGATGTAAGGGACTTCTATATCACTTTTTTTTCATCAGTGAGAGACATGTCATATTATCCAAATATTTAATTTATGTGGGTATTCACTACAAGTGAATATATTAATGATATTTATAATGAAAAATATCTTTTTTTAATTTCTATTTGAGGATATATCTTTCATGGTGATTATGGATAAAAATTTAACAAATAGGCATTGTAATTTTTTCTTATTTATCATTCATTGAGGTGTATGATATGGTATGACCCGATGTTTCATTAAAAGATATATATTCTACCCCATATAAATGTAATATCATATATATACTTATCCTCATTATATGTTCTGTTTTGTTTAATTCAACTATGTTAGGGTTCTTATGATTCAATGTTTCTATAGAGGTAATGATTTAATGTAACAACCTCATTAAATATCTGGATTACTTATGATTAAGTAACAAATGATGAAATCTCATAATGAACCACCCATGAATTCCCATGAATTTTCTTATGTTCTAAATATTCTTGATATCATCACGTTATCGTACCATTTTCCACTATTTGGTATATAAGGACGTTAAGAAAATGTTGTTAAGAAAAATTGATTTCATTTTTCTATTCAGTCAAAACTATATTTTTTCCTAAACAATGATTATTAAAAGTGTTTTAATTTATTTAGGAAATAGAATATTAAGAAATTATTTAAATTAAAGGATGTATAGAATTTTTTATTTTTAAAGAGTGTTTTAAATTATTTTTAATTCTTACTTTATTTTTTTTTCTATTTTATTTGAAGGATAAAAATTTCAAAATGTTTTAGATTCTAAAAAGTTTTTGTCAAATACAAAAGGTTATTTTCCTAAATAAATATTATAAATGAAAATTAAAAAATAATTTCCATCTATATTAAAATAAATTTGATTGAACTATTAAATATCGAGGTTATGATCCATGAATACCATGGATATTATTTATTGGAATTGTTTATGGTTTAATATCATAATTTTTATGATTCCCATTTCACATCCAAATGTTACACCATGATAAATTTATTATTAAACCACATTCTTTTCATGGATTACTGATTGATGAAATTATTATAAAACCATTCACTTTTCCATAGTTTATGATAATATGAATTTTTTTTAAACCCAAT
The DNA here is from genome assembly GCA_963277665.1 of Viscum album. Lineage (NCBI taxonomy): Eukaryota > Viridiplantae > Streptophyta > Magnoliopsida > Santalales > Viscaceae > Viscum > Viscum album. The sequence goes on along the minus strand of OY728126.1, from coordinate 790,835,410 downwards.
TATTTTGATGATTAATGATATGATGAATGTTTATGACCATGTACCACATATATTTATGATATCATTATGTAATTGGAGGGACCTAAATCTACCTAAAATAAATTTGTTAAATATTTATATCATATGAGATAAAAAATGACAAAACATGGAGTTACGCTTGATTAGTAATACAATGATTGAATATGATTGATCTCAGTTTAGAAATATAGTGATGGAAGGGGAGTTAACCCGGTTTTGTAACACAGAGAATGAATAAGTAGTGAAATCCATTTATTAAGGGACATCATTCTCTGTAATAAATTTGAAATCCTACATTAGCTAATTATGGAACTAATAGGTTGGATCATATATTTCTAACTGGACAACACCCAATACACACATAAATTGTGAATAGAACATTGTATGTAAATTGATGTTGGGAATTGAAAGGTGCACCCTTAGTCAGTGAGGTATTCTATAATCTATGCCTTGGTATCTAGTGGTGAGATGGTGGGAGGATTACCATGTTATCACATGAGGAATTTGTTATCCTATTTTGGTATTCCTTCGATGTTGGAATTTTTCAAGGGATTATTGGAATTCGGTCATGTGGTATCTTTTATAATATCCTCTTTTCGTTATCAGATATATTTTTTGTCCCACTATTTATATATGCTATATATTTATTCCATGTTGTTACTTTAGTTGGGGACCATTTTTACATATGGTATTTGATTGATTCCTCTATCCTAATCCATATCCATTAGGTATTTAGAATTCTCTTCAAGTATGTGGAAATTTGGTTCGGTTTCTAGATTGAGAGGGTAAAAAGAATGGGTTAGTAATATTTTTGAATAAAATGTGGTCTTTTCACAAGTCTGGGTAACGTGGGATGTTTTATATACTATAGATTGGATTTTACAGACATGAGTGGTTGGTGGTAGTGATTTCATGAAGACCATATTTCAAGATGAGACTCATTGTAACATGGTATCTTGTGATGTGTGCCACCTATTTTGTGTTTTTTATTTAAATCTAATGTTTTATTATGGATTTCTAATTTTAAAAAAATATTATCATATTGTATAATCAATTATTATATTTTAGAGTGTAGTCGTGTGCATCCATGACATCATCCATGTGTTTCATATGAGTGGAATGAGGATGATTCTCAAGTGAATAAACGTTTAGGTCTAAATAATGTTAATTCTATCTTGCTGGAAGTTATTTATGTTGTACTGTAATATACCAAAAGTCTTTAATACAACCATGATCTATAGTATAAAGGGATTAATCATGATATATTTTTTATGATACGAAAAAATTCATTAAATGTAAAAATAAACCTCAATAGGTTGAGGAATGGATATATATCATTGATCAGATGTTTGAATTTCTTGATACAGATGAAAGTATCGTGGTGATGTGTGAAACATTAAAACTTTAGGTACCCTTTAATAGATGAATGGATTATATGGTATAAGTGTTCATATTAATAGTATTGAACTATATGTGATTCACTAATGTATTCTTCCGTAAATGTTTTCAAGAGTTTCTGATGATGGCGAAGTATCTATATTTCATCTCCTGGTTTCAGAAGGGATTTCTGTGTTGATGTGCACCAATCAGCTGTCAAATGTAGTTTCTTTGTAAAAGTGGTGGTAATGAATGACTTGATAATGAATATATATTACCTATTTGGATTATGACCAAAAATCAAATCATTTGAACATATGATGAATTTCATAACCTATTTAGTGATTTTTAACAGTGCAATGATGAATGAGATGAATTTGGAAGGAAGGGTTTAGTAATCATCCCCTCTCTTCCACCTAGATTCATATTTTGTGATGCTTATGAAATAAAACATGATTTTGTGAAATCATCCTAGGGGTGGGGGTGATTCTCTGTAACATCCCATGTAAATAAAGAATAAATTATTTTCATATTTATTAATATTTATTAATTTAATATTAATTTTACTTTAAATGGGTTGCTATGTTCTATAGCGTACCTGATACGCAACAAAGAGTTTCATTGAAATCTTAAATTGCACACTAGTAAAAAATAATATTATTTTAAATGGTAGTTAACACATAGCCGTTTTATTGGCAGAAATGGATAGAAATAACTAATATATGATTATATTTTTTTTAAAATGTTTTTACATTTATCCAATAAAAGATAATGGCTTAATATATGGAAAGATTTCAATTTTAGGCATATATACATTAATTTTCACTAAAGGTTCACTTATCGCCTTTTGATGGTGAAACGTCATTAAATATATTTTTGGTCACTCTTTTACAATCTAATGGACCAAATAAAACTCTTCTTTAGAATCGAGAAATCAAAATTTACTTTGGGAAAATTTTTGGTATTTTTCCGATAAAGTTAATTTTTTTATTAAATAGTGAAAACTGTTGTATTTTAATTCAAAACCTCCTTTTAATCTAATTTATTTATATGATTAGATTATCTTTTGAATTGGATTTAGATTTTAATAAGAATATATTTTTACCATTTAATCCAATAGTGGTCGTTGGAATTAATTTCACGTTGAAATCGGACATAAACTAGTGTATATCTTTTGATACTTTTTGTTTCATAAAAACACGCTATTTGCTCTGACAGCATAAATTAATTATTAAATTAATTAATGAAACATATATGTTTTTATTTTTTTAAAATAGATTTCATTTTTGAATTCGGAATATCAAATATTGCTTAGGGTGATGTTTTGGTATTTTTCTGAAAAACATCAATTTTTGAAGAATAGTGAAACCACTAAGTGGTACTTAAAAAAACTAATTTTCCGTTTAAATGAAATTTTACCACCTCTGTGTTTTGAATTTCAAAAATATGACATACATGGTTGTCATTAAGAAGTAAAATGTGGTTCAATGGGATTAAAATAATTTTTTCGGTGAATAGTAACTGTTATGTTTTTAATCGTGATTGAGGTAATTAGTGTAATTTAAGGTAAGAATAATGTTTTAATAATATGAAATGAAATTGAAACATGTCCTACCCAAATTGGATGTGTCATGGCCGACCGAGACAGTCCATGGGTCAACTTTTGGACCCAATGTATCCACATTGGAAGGAAAATGACATTAATATCTTTTTTTAATGTTAAAGTAAAAATGTCACAAACATGTGTTTTTTTACTAAAACAATTTTTAAGTGATGTTATACAAGTCATATTTTTTACCATAAATGTTCATTATAAAGATAAATAGATTTCCTACATCATGATATTTTGTTTATAATTTTTATACATTAAATAAATTAAATTATTTATGACATCATGATGATGTAGCGATTAGCTCATTAATGAACGATTTAAATAAAATGAAAATATAATGTAAAATCTAAGAAATAAACTTGTCGATGACCTATTGGATGAGTATATTTAGAACCCTTATCACCTTAACCTTGAATTATATTAATGTGGGACCTTTAAAATCCGAAAAATCATTTTATAACAAAGTAAACATTTATAACATTCTAAGAGTGCCCCTCCTCTCCTCTTATAAAAAGCCCCCACCTCTACCACCATACCCACACATCCAAAGCCGTTGGATCGGCCAACCCCTGACCATTTTGTCTCTCCACATCCCTATCTAACATTTAGAAGCCTCACTTTGGGCAGAAGTCTTCCCAAGGAACCCTTTGATCTCAAATAAAAAAGAGTTGCCCGTTTTAAAGGGGGTGTTTTCTCTTGTGTTCTTATGTTTTATTTTGCTTCTCCAACGCCCTAAAATATTTTTATTCATTTCATTTGTAACAACTCCAGTATCTTCAATATACTTGGATGCCTATATAATATGCATTCGAGCTACACTTACACACACCTATATATAATGGTTAAAACACATACTGTTTCTGTGTTTGGTGAATTTCTGCAACACGAAACGATGATTGTTCAATCTTATTTTAACATCTATAATGGTGGACATTAATATGTCACTATATTTATATATGATATATATTATTTTCATGTTTTCTTTATGCTTCTGTATTTTTCATTTGTGGCATACATTTATGGTTTCCATTGTCCGTAAGCACGATAATTTCATTTTAGGAAGTGCAGACAACCGCCCCCTCAAAGTGATTTGATTCGTTACTGCCATATGTGAGACATATAAAAGATGGATTTAAAGTTATTATATATGATTTATGTTACACATAAATTATTAATATAATTCTGGAATTAAAATATACATATCTCTCATTTAGTTTTAATTCCATTAATATGACATAGAAATGAATGTAGCGTTCATGCGTATGTACGACTTGTCGTCTCCATGAATGGTGCATTTCATTTATTACCTCTAAATGATTATGTAAAAGTATAAATAAATGTATATGATGGATATATATGATATATATGACATCCAAATCATGAATATCATTCTGGATATAAAGAACCTCTGACCACATGAACAACATGTAATTGTAAGAAGTCCACTTTCGACTTAAGAACCAAATATTGACAAAACAAACATTATTAACATAAATGATTACATAATGTTTATAACATGGTAATAAGTGATATAAAAGTAATAATGAACGTGAAAAAGGTTCATAAGAACATATAAATTAACTCATGTTTAATATTCAGGACGTTAATAAACGATCGAGACAAGTCGGACGCGAGGTAAGGGACTTCGTCTCAATCTCCTTTCATTGAGGAATATTTTGTTTTATACACAACTTTCTTTTATACGGTGTATAAACCCCTTTGACTTTTAATTTCATTCAAAAAGAATATTTTTATATGAAGCGTTTTACTAAATGACAAAAAGTAATGTTTCTTTTAATGTACGCGGTGACAACGACCTTTTCCGCCGCCACGAGTATTATTTGGTCTTTGGATTCCTAAACAAGCCATAATATTTTTAAAAACGAAATAAATACCATATAATCTTTTATATATTTTGTTATTGAAAATGGTTTTTATAATGGATTTGTTATGTCAATATATTTAAGTGATATATTGTGATGAAAGTGTGGACATGTTTTTCTTTCCATTATATTTGTTTTATGTCTTATGATTTTTATAATGGTACATGGACATTTGACGGATGGTTACATGATAAACCATGTGACGGGTGGTGTCGTGAATACCAGGATGGGTGATTACGTTATAACCTCCAACACATAGGGTATGGAAGTCGGTCGTATGGCTATTCTATTAAGTGATATGTTTGGAAGTCTACCGTATGGTTATTCCATTTAAGTATGATTATGTACCAAGTTACCTTTATATGTTATGTGATCTATATATGGGTTTTATGGTAATCTTTTGGTTACAAAAGGGTAAGTAATGATCATTTATTCAATGAAGAGTTTTTACTACTTCATAGGGGTTAAAAGTATTACTTTGATAAAGTATCCATGGTTTACTTGTTGTTTTGATAAACTAACAGTTTTCATTCTTTGTGTATCCCTTACTGAGATTTTTATGCTCACCCCATGTTTTTGAAATGTTTTTCACAGGACTTAATGTGGAATATGGTCAAGGAAGGGATCAAGGGAAAGTCATGCTATATAAAACATGTAACTAGACATGTTTATTTTTAAGAGTTTATATTTTATGTAAACTTAGTAGATGTGTCTACTTTGTAATCTTTTGAGATGTAATAGTTATGTCCTAATTCTCTAACACTCTAAACCTGAAAATATCCTCAATGTGAATTATTCATTTAATTCAATATTAAGTAAAGTTTAAGGCCGGGGCCTTATAGTTGGCATCAGAGGTCGGTTTAGACAACTTTAGGAGTTAGAAAAGTGTTAAATAATAAATTAATTTATGGTATGATTGAAGTGATATATCATTAAATGATTACCATGTTTTTTCACCTAAGATATTTCTGTGTTAAGAATGGTTTTTCATAGCGGAAACAGAACAGATTATCTCGGAAGGCATATGGAGGGAAATGACCTTTCAAATCAGTATCATGAGATGGCCAGAATCAGAACTAAATAGTTTGTTGTAGTGATGGCTCAATTGACTCAGGTGAAAAATGTTGGTTGTGTTTATTGATGATATTTTGGTATTTTATAAAAGTAAAGAGGAGCAAGAAATTCATTTATGGGTTATCTTGAAAACCTTAAAAAAAGAAATTGTATGGTATATTCTGAAAGTGTGAGTTTTGGTTGAAACAAATTTCTTTCCTGGGTCATATTATTTCAAAAGATGGCATAAATGTTGACCATGCTAAAACCAAAGTTGTTGAAGAATACCCAAGACCCACAAATGTAACCGAAATCTGTACTTTCCTTGGTTTGGCAAGTTACTACTGAAGGTTTGTTGAAAATGTTTCACGGTTATCTAGTCCAATGAAAAGGCTAACTCGGAAGGGTGTTATGTTTATCTGGACAAAAGAATGTGATGATTGTTTTCAGGGGTTGAAAAGAAGATTGGTGAATGCTCTTTTTAGGCACTTCCTTCCAATAATGGTGAGTTTGTTATATACAGTGATGCTTCGTTGAAGGGGCTTGGTTTTGTCCTTATGAAGAATGATCAGGTAATTGTTTATGCTTCACGTCAGTTGAAAAATGATGAGGTAAATTACCCTACACATGATTTGGAATTAGCTGATGTGGTTTTTGCTCTAAAAATATGGATGCACCATTTGTATGGAGTAAAGTGTGAAATATATACTGATCACAAAAGATTAAATTATATATTCACTCAGAAATAATTGAACATGAGACAGAGGAGATGGATTGAATTAATCAAGGATTATGATTATACAATTCATTACCATCCGGGTAAAGAAAATAATGTGGTTGATGCTTTGAGTCGAAAAAATAATGTTTCATTAACAATGCTACGTTTGGAACATGATCTTTTGGTTTTTGATTTGATGAAATTTTGCATAGATGTTGTTGGTGGAGGATGTTCTTCTATTTTGTTTCAGGTATCAGTGAGATCATCTCTATCAGACAGAATCAAGAAAGCACTGAGGCAAGACAGTGAGTTGTAGAAAAAGGTAGATCTGGTTCAGAAGGGTATGTTGCCTGAATTAAACATTGATAATGATTATGTTTTGAGGTTTGGGAAGAGATTATGTGTGCCTTGTGATTCACAGCTGAAGAATGAGTTGTTATATGAGGCTCATAGTTCCCCGTTTTCAGTTCATCCTTGCAGTACTAAGATGTACAGAGATCTGCGGGAGTATTACTGGTGGGATGGAATGAAAAGAGATATTGCTGATTTTATTGTGAAGTGTTTGACTTGTCAGTAGGTTAAAGGAGAGCGGAAGTTACCGAAAGGGATGCCTCATCCTTTACCAGTGCCAGATTGGAAATGAGAAAACATATCCACCGACTTTGTTGTGGGATTACCGAAGACATCTCGAGGTAATAATCCAATCTTGGTTATTGTTGATTGATTACCTAAATCTTCTCATTTCCTTGAAATACGAGATACTTTTTCCCTAGATCAACTTTCCCGTTTGTATCTTAAAGAGACTGTCAGGTTACATGGAGTTCCTCTATCCAATGTTTCTAATCATGATCCCAGGTTTACTTCTTACTTTTGGGTATGCCTTCCAAAATCGTTGGGTACTGAAATAAATTTTAGTACAGCTTTTCATCCGCAATCAGATGGGCAGTCAGAAAGAACAATTCAGACCTCAGTGGATACGCTGCGTGCTTTCTCTATTGATTATCATGTAAGTTGGGACCAACATCTTTCTTTGGTTGAGTTTTCATATAATAACATTTTCCATTCTAGTATACAGATGGCACCATTTGAGAAATTATATTGGAAGAGGTGTCGATCTCCAGCTTTTTGGGATGAAGTATGTGAAAGTATATTGATGGGACCGGAATTGATAGAAGAGTTGAAATAAAAAGTTCTGTTGATTCAAAAACACATGAGCACTGCTCAGACCAGACAGAAAAGATATGTGGATAACTGGAGGAAGGATCTATCTTTCGAGGTAGGTGATCATGTTTTTGTCAATGTTTCTCCATGGAAAAGTGTGATGCAATTTGGTAAGAAAGGAAAGCTGAGTCCAAGGTTCATTGGACCATATGAAATTCTGGAGAGAGTTGGATCAGTTGCATATAGAGTGGCATTACCTCCGATTTTATCTTAGGTACACAATATTTTTCAGTTTTCTATGTTGAGAAATAATATGCCAGATCCATCTCATGTTTTGAGCCCGGAGGTAGTTCAGTTGGAAGAGAATCTCTCTTATGAAGAACAACCAGCCCAGATTCATGACTGAAGAGAGCAGGTGTTGCGAAGTAAGGTAATTCACCAGGTAAAGGTTTTGTGGAAAACCCATATGGTTGACGAGGCAACGTGAGAATCTGAAAATGCTATGAGGAATAAATACCCCCCACATATTTTGATAAGTGAATAAAATTGTGAGGGCGCTATTCCCAAAAGAGAGGAAGGATGTAACATCCCAGGTAAATAAAGAATAAATCATTTTCATATTTTTTAATATTTACAAATTAAATATTAATTTTACTTTAAAGGGGTTTCTATGTTCTATAGCATACCTGCTACGCAACAAAGAGTTTCATTGAAATATTACGTTGCACACTAGTAATAAAATAATATTATTTTAAAAGGTAGTTAACAAATAGTCGTTGTATTTGTGGTAATGGATTGAAATAACTAAAATATGATTATATATGTTTTTTAAATATTTTTACATTTATCCAATAAAATATAAAGGATTAAAATACGGAAAGAATTTAATTTTAGGCATATGTACCCTAATTTTCACTAAAGGTTCACCTATCGCCTTTTGATGGCGAACCGTCATTAAATAAAGTTTTGGTCACACATATAAAATATATTGGACCAAATAAAATTCTTATTCAAAATTAGGACATCAATATTTAATTTGTCTAAATTTTTGGTATTTTTCCGATAAAGTTCATTTTTTTAATAAATAGTGAAAAATGTAGTATTTTAATTCAAAAATACTTTTTAATCTAATTTATTTATATGATTATATTATCTTTTTAATTTGTTTTAGAGTTTATTTAGAATATATATTTTTACCATTTAATCCAATAGTGGTCGTTGGAATTAATTTCACATTGAAATCTGACTTAAACTAGTGTTAATCTTTTAATACTTATTGTCTCATAAAAACACATTATTTGCTCTGACAACAGGAATAAATTATTAAATTAATTAATGCAACCTATATGTTTTTAATTTTGTATAATAGTCTTCATTTTTGAATTCGGAATATCAAATATATCTTAGGGTGATGTTTTGGTATTTTTCTGAAAATTTCAATTTATGATGAATAGTGAAACCACTAAGTCGTACTTAAAAAAATAGATTTTCTATTTAAATGAAATTTTACCACCTCTGTGTTTCAAATTTCAAAAATCTGACATACATTGTTGTCATTAAGAAGTAAAATGTTGTTCAATGGGATTAAAATTATTTTTTGGTGAATAGTAACTTTTATGTTTTTAATCGCGATTAGAGGTAATTAGTGTAATTTAGGGTAAGAATAATGTTTCAATAATATGAAATGAACTTGAAACATGTCCTACACATATTGGATGTGTCATGGACAACTGAGAAAATCCATGGGCCAACATGGGGACCCCATGGAGCCACTTTTAATGGAAAATGACATTAATATCTTTTTATTTAATGTTAAAGTAAAAATGTCCCAAACATGAGTTGTTTCAATAAAAAAAATTATGTGTGGTTATACAAGTCATATTTTTAACTATAAATATTCATTAAAAATCTAAAAATATTTCCTACATCATGATATTTTTTTTATAATTTTTAGAAATTATATAAATTAAATTACTTATGACATCATGATGATGTAGTGATTACCTCATTAATGAACGATTTAAATAAAATGAAAAGATAATGTAAAATCTAAGACATAAACTTGTCAATGACATATTGGATGAGTATATTTAGAACCCTTATCACCTTATACTCGAATTATATCAATGTGGGACCTTTAAAATCAGAAAAATCATTTTATAATAAAGTAAAATTTTATAACTAACCAAGAGTTCCCCTCCTCTCCTCTTATAAAAGGCCCCCAACTCTACCACCTTACCCACACTTCAAAAGTCTTTGGCTCAGCTAAACCCTGCCCATTTTGTCTCTCCAAATCCCTCTCAAACTCTAAGAATCCTCACATTGGGCATATGTCTTCCCAATGAAGGCTTTGAGCTCAAATCAAAAAGAGTTACCAGTTTTAAAGGTAGTGTTTTCTCTTTTGTTCTTATGTTTTATTTTGCTTCTCCAACCCCCTAAACTCTTTTTATTCATTTCTTTTGTAACAACTCTAGTATCTTCAATATACTAGGATGTTTTTATAAGAATCCTTCGAGATACACTTATACATACCAACATCTAATGGTTAAAGAATATACTGTTTCTATGTTTGGTGAATTTCGGCCTCACGAAACGATGATTGTTCAATCTTCTATTAACACATTTAATGGTGGCCATTAAGATATCATTATATTTATATATGATATATATTATGTTTATGTTTTCCTTATAATTCTGTATTTTTCATTTGTGGCATACCTTTATGGTTTCCATTGTGGGTAAACACGATAAATTTATTTTAGGAAGTGCGGACTACCGCCCCCTCAGAGTGATTTGATTCATTAATGCCATATGTGGGACGTATAAAAGATCGATTTAAAGTTATTATATATTATGTATGTTACATATAAATTAGGAATATAATTCTGGAATTAAAATATACATACCTCTCTTTTAGTATTAATTCCATTAATATGACATAGAAATGAATGTAGCGTTCATGCGTACGTACGGCTTACCGTCTCCACGAACGGTGCATTTTATTTCTTACCTCTACATGACTATGTAATATTATAAATACATGTATATGATGGATATATATGATATATATGATATCCAAATCATGAATATCATTCTGGATTAAAGAACCTCTGACCACATGAACAACATGTAATTGTAAGAAGTCCACTTTCGACTTAAGAACCAAATATCGACAAAACAAACATTATTAACTTAAATGATAACATAATGTTTATAACATGTTAATAAGTGATATAAAAGTAATAATTAACATGAAAAATGTTCTTAAGTTATTAGAAATTAACTCAAGTTTATTATTCAGGACGTTAACGAACGATTGAGTCAAGTCGGACGCGAGGTAAGGGACTTCATCTCAATCTACATTCATTGAGGCATATTTTGTTTTATACGCAACTTTCTTTTATACGGTGTATATACCTCTTTGACTTTTAATTTTATTAAAAAAGAATCTTTTTATATGAATCGTTTTACTAAACGAAAAAAAGGAATGTTTCTTTTAACGTATGCGGTGACAACGACCTTTTCCGTCACCGCGAGTATTATTTGGTATTTGGCTTCCTGAACAAGACGTAATGTGTTTTAAAATGAAATAAATACCATATAATCATTTATGAATTTTGGTATTGAAACTGGTTTTTATAATGGATTTGTTATTTCAATATATTTATGTGATATATTGTGATCAAAGTGTGCAAATGTTTTTCTTTCTATTATATTTGTTTTATGTCTTATGATTTTTATAATTGTACATGGACATTTGACGGGTGGTGCTGTGAATACCAGGACAGGTGATTACTTTTTAACCTCCAATGCATTGGGTATGGATGTCGGCCGTATGGCTATTCCCGTAAGGGATATATGTGGAAGTAGATTGTATGGTTATTCTATTTAAGTATGTTAATGTCCCAAGTTACCTTTATATGTTATGTGATCTTTATGTGGGTCTTATGGCAATCTTTTGGGTACAAAATGGTATGTAATGATATTTTATTCAGTGAATAGTTTTTACTACATCATAAAGGTGAAATGTATTACTTTGATAAAGTATACATGGTTTACTTGTTGTTTTGATAAACTAACAGTTTTTCTTCTTTGTGTATATCTTACTGAGATTTTTATGCTCACCCCATGTTTTTGAAATGTTTTTCACAGGACTTAATGTGGAATAGGGTCAAGGATGGGATCAAGGGAAAATCATGATATATAAAACATGGAACTAGACATGTTTATTTTTAAGAGTTTATATGTTATGGAAACTTAGTAGAAGTTTCTACTTTTTAATCTTTTTAGATGTAATAGTTATGCCCTAATTCTCTAAAACTCTAAACCTGAAAATATCCTCAATGTGAATTATTCATTTAATTCAATATTTAGTATGGTTTATGTCTGGGGCCTTATATTATCACTATTGGGCCTCCTGTGAAACTTTATATATAACTAGTTGTGTTCCTAGAAATATATATCACTCTGGAATGGTTAAAAACAACGAGCATTCTTTTTCTACACCTATTTTGGCATGTAACAGTTGTGAACATTATGTTCATCTCGAATGTTTTCATCAATATATGTATACAAATCAATATACATGTATTTTCATCTAAAATGGAATGTGTGGAGTATTCAGATACATAAGATAGTGTAGTTCTCTAGACATAGGACTCAAGAGATATGATCCATCATAAAGAAGATGTGTTTTGGGTGGATGTAGACGCAGTCTAGTGATAGTGAGAAGTACCATATTCATTTCATCTTTTGTGGATATCGATTTATTTTCTATTTATTCATCCAAATAATTCATATCTCTAAATTATTTTAATATGCTTGATCATTGGACGGAGCTCATATACTTTGTTATGTAATTAGTGAAACCTGTTAGGAAGAGGAATGAGAAGGTGTTTTAGTTTCATTCTTGTTCACTATCGATACATAATGCAGAGTTATTGTGGGATTTCCTCATAATAGATCCAGATTAAATTTTCATCATCATTAGGTTGGAATGTATTGTCCATATTCAGGTTGAGGTTTACTTTCGTCATCAATAAGCATCATTTATTGATGTTGCTAGAAGCTTTTAGGAAATTTGGGGTGAGTGATAGAATAGGTTTGGTCAAACACATCCTTATTACCTAATGCTAAGAAGTATTATTTATACTATAAAAGCTGATCCTAAAGATCATTCTTCTATTTTGGATCTCTATTCTATTAATATAGTTTTTATTAATTTTGTCACTGATTATTTCTATGGTATTCCATCATAGAGAGAGATAGAGGGATTGTTAATGATTGGCATGGTGATAAGTATAAATTAGATTTCAATACCATATAATTTCATAATACAAAGAGAGATGATAGAGATCAAAATTAAATTAAATGATGTAATAGCGATAGGATTTCTTCTACCTACTATATAGAATTCGGAATCCACAATTATTATTTCCAATAATGTAGACAGTTCTCTTTCACTATATATGGATTATCAAAAGTTGAACATAATGATAGTTAAGAATATACATCATTATCTCTATGTGGATTATTTTTTTGAACAACTAATGGGGAAATGTGAGTTTTGAATATTAATATTATGTTAGGTTCCTATCATCTCATTTATTTAGAGTATGATATTCTAAAGATGACATTGGTGAGCTTGTATGGTCTTTATGAATATACTGTGATGTTGTTTGGTATAAATAACACTCATGCAGTCTTTTTTCCTATAATGAGTAATATATTCCATTAGTATGTTGACACCTTTAAGGTAGTGTTAATGCATTCTATTTTATTATTTGAGATATAATTGTGAGAACTATATTGTTTGGTTTTCAAAACACTATGTAGTGAATATTTTATGGAATGCAATGACGATGAAATTTTTGGATCTATGAAATGAAATTCATGGAAATGTTATTTATGATATTTCATAATAAGTAGGTACTAATACGAGGAATGGTGTTTTTTCAGGGGAAGATCCCCAATTCTTCTTTAAAATTCAATGATTCACCAGTATGATAAATACGAATTTGTACTATAGCATGAGATGCCAATTCTAGTGATTGAGAATGAAGCATGAAATTTGTAATTATGTTTACCTATATTAAACATACCAATAAATAAATGGTGACCATATAACACCTTATGTTATAATAATTCCATGTCTAGTTCTGTAATGTAAATGGGATGGGTGTTCAATGGATATCTATAAAGGATTACCATTAACTACAAAATAGAGAAATTATAACTATACGGTGATATATTTGTTGAAAAATTCAGAACATTTCATTATGATTAGGGACACAAGAATGTAAAATATTTGTGTAATATATATGTGTATGAGATAATGAGGTTACATGTGGTTATTTGTTAAATTATTTAAATGATGTTTGCTTGGATTATGTTAAGATTCTAGATGTACCTTTAAGATGTTATGGGGACTCAGGTTAGGATATGTATATCTTATCACCCACATACAAACATTTAGCTGAATTATTATACTCAGATGCTGGAGGATATTCTCTATGCCTATGTCTTGGAACATAAAAGATTATGGGATATCCATTTGGGATTCACTGCATTTTCTTGTAATAACAATTATCAGCCATCAATAAGAATGGACCCTTTCAGGTATTTGTGTTGTAACTCATGCAGGTCACCTCTTTGTTGGGAAGAGGTGGGAAATCATTTATTAGTGGGACGAAAACATGTTCAAAATATGTTAGCGAGGGCACACTATATAATTCAGAGTCTTGTATGACCTCTATTGGGTCCCCATTGGCAAGGAATTTATGTAATTATGAATCCATGATATGATATATTGTTTGAGGTAATTCAGTTTCTTGGAAATGTTTCTTAACAATTTGAATTACTTATTCTTTTAATGTGTAGTCATGTAGTTTTCCACATATCACAGATCATGAAATACTCTCTTGATCCCTCTCACATTTTGATTTTAGAAGAGATTCAGTTAGAGCCATATGTTTCTATTATGTAGTATATATTATATATCATTGATGCTATTGTGAAATTGTTATGTGAGAAGTATAATTTGATGATCTGAGTTTTGTGGAATCATGTATTATATTCCCATGAGATGTGGAATCATGAATCGATGATGAGGGTTCTATGGACTCTTTTATATTTTGGACACCATTATTCCACATGAAATCCAGTGGATATAATTTCATGTAGTGTGTAATTTTTAATATACCATTAATCAGATCCAAGAATATCTCATCTCTATTTTCGTTTCATATGTATATGAGTGTGTCTTATGACTGTTGATGATGAAGATCATTTTATAGAGATAATTTCATAATGTTCATTGAAAAAAGTTTTTTTTAATAAATTGTGTTTGTGTATAAATGGTTAAATTTATTAAGGGTTTCTGTACGATTTTGGAGAACACTTGAGTTGTATTGGAGTTTTTTCTGAAAACATAACTACTAGAAGTCTGCTGTGGAAATACACTCTGTGAAATGGGATTAAAAATAAATAAATGAATACAGGGAATAAACCCTGATTCTATTGAACATAATAAAATTGATACCCATTATGTATTTGTCTCAAGACTCTACTGGTAAAAGTAGGGATGTTAATAAAAATGTGATGAATGTTTTAGAGTTCATGAGTGTCCTCAATTACCCAATGAATAACGGGAATAGAATTTATTAAATCACTTGATTTATTTATTTATGGCGACATACAACTGATTTCTATTTTAAATAATCCCTGATATACTTGATCATATCCTTGAGGAACTCCCTGTACATTCGCTTTTCCCAAATATTTTCATTTTTTGATTAATCTCAATTATGAATTTATTCCATCTATTTGGGTAAGATAACTTTTTGTTTCGTCTAGTTCTTTGTTCGTATAATTTTCATTGCACTATGATTATAAATTTGTTTATATGGATTTTTTTTTATTTTTATTCCTTTATATATTCATTATTTGCTTCTCTTACGAGTTTATTTCCATTGTTGGTTGTGGTTTGGTAGGTTTCTATTCTTTATGGTATGTATGATCTATCCTCTATTATGTACCTTTATCTAAATTGATATTTTCTGCGATGTGTATATAGATACTAGGGCCCTTTATGACTTCATTGTGATCCTTATTGTTGGTAGACCTAGTTGTAAGAATGTGTGAACTATATTTTTGGTATGTGGTTCTTCCACCTACCTATGTTAGATGAACTACATGAATCTCATTTTGAAAACTTTATTTATAAAATAAATTTATTTATTTATTGATGTATTGTTATGGTGAACTATTTTTTCTTTAAATATGGTTTTCAAATAGTTTTGGTAAAAAAATGTCATTTTCTATATAATTACGGAATGGTATTATTAAAAATGGTTTCAAATAATGGTTTCAAAGAAATGTTTTGATTAATTGGTTTGGAAGACAGAGCACATTGCACGAAATTAATGAAAAGGTGGAAGGTGTAGTAATAAGCCTTATTTTTTGACTTTTTCATGAGGTTTACATATAGGGTGTTCCAATTCTCCCAAGGATAGTTGTTCTAGGAACCTGATTGACAATACTAAAGGGATCATAATATGGAGTGCTCTTCTATTTCATAGATTCAAGGACATGTCTAGGGGTTTGATAGATTGTTGATTTTCTATGTTACGGTTATGAGTTTCATATTTATCATAACCATGTGTGATAGTATGTGTGAGGTTACATATGCATTAGAGATTTTTGATTTTACTATTTATCATGTAATTTTATTGATATGATATGATATGATATCCAACTTTTCATTTATATATGTAAAATTAATTGAACTATTATTATTGTCGTATTATTTAAAATAGGGAAATGGGGAAATTAAATGATTTTCAATTATTTTGAGGTAATAAAATAAACTATATATCACGCCTTGTTTCCTTTAATGCTAAGCATGTTCATATTATTTGATCATAAGATTGTTAGGGAACACATATGAGGAATCCTACTAAACATATTAGTTTGAACCCTATACCCCCTTTTAATGGTGTGTATAATATTGTGTGTTTTTCATTATATGGAATAAAAAGGTGTTGTAGGGAGGTTGTTATTTTTTCTTTTAATTGTGTATAGGTAGATTGTGGTGAGACAGAGGTAGGGTACCCATGACCACACATGGAGTAGTATTTTTTCCATATGTGTATCCCATTTAGTTTTTACTTGTACATTGGATGTTATGACTTCTTTCTAGTAGTATTTTTTTTGATTTCTTTATTTATTTATTTAATATATTATTTTACTATATTTTTTTACCTCTGTAAAATATGTATGTAATTTTATTACATCAGGTTGGGAGAAACCTTTAGTTATGATTGTTAATGCTCAGGTTCTAGCCACCATCACCTAGGGATCAGTAATTCTATTCATGTATGTGGAAGTAATGGTTAGGTATCGGTTTGAGTTGTTATTTAGTTGGGGTTCATCATAAAGATGAAAAACAGAGATAAATTATCTAGTTGCAATGATATTATATGAATTTGTATAATTATCAACTACAACTCTTATATATGTATTCCAAATATATATTTTTGTGGTGTTGATGAGAAAATCCATCGTGATGTTTTCCCATTTTCATTCTAGTATGGATATTAGTTTTACTATACCCTAAGAATTATATATTTCTCCATAACAATCCTACATACCAAGCACTGAGAATCATACTCTACTATATCATTCTTAAATATATCCCACTAGAAATACTCCTCCTTGTATCTATTCAACTTTATAATCCCAGAATGAATAGATAATGAATAGCCCTAAGCCTCCCCCATAAGACCCTCCTTCCAAATTTGTAATAAATAGACACATGTTGAGTTTATAAACCATATTATTACATAACAATCTACATTAAAATAATACATATTTCAAATCATATCTTTCAACTCTACAACTTCCTTTTATTCCACATCGTTCTTCAATTGGATTTATATTTGAAAACTCGTTTTGGAAAATACATGATTTCTCCCCCAACCTTTATTATTTTATGATCCATTATTAGAATGGTTAGAAAAATAATATTTTTTTTGATCATCATAAAATATATGAATTCACGACCATTCAAACTTAGAATATCTTCCAACTTATTCACTTATCTAGGGTGGTAATGTCTTGAGGTGTCTTAATCACAAAATAGATAAATCCATAATCTTTCTCACATGTTCAAGTCATTTTTAGTTAAAAATACATTATTCTATTATGATTAGTATATCTACCACACAATTAATCAAAGTGATAATTATTCCATATCTATAAAAGAAATAATATTATTGCTAAATCTAAATAATTTTTAGGGTAATTTTGGTCATGGATAATTAATTATTCTGATGAAAAAGAGATAAAGATAATAATTTCATTGAAGACACATTCCAAACCATTTTTTATAGAATCAATTTAAATTAAAAACAATTTTCCATAGTATGGTAGTGTAAAAATGGTGTACTTGCAGGCCTTCTCTCATGTACTTATAACATCCCTAGAATTCATTAATATTTAAAAACACGGGAACTTGTGAGATTAAATTGTTTTTTACTCATTATCATAAATATTTTTCCAAAAAGTTCCAATAATATCCTTCCATACTATAAAACTAGGGATCATAGTTAAAATTGTTGGTTTGGGACAATGTTAAATAACAATTTTCAAGGAATTGGATTCTGATATATGATCACATGAGATAATATAACCCTATAATAATCTTTCCAAATCCAAAACTCACACTTGTTAAATTCTTCATATTGATTAGACTTCATTTAGGTCATCAGAAGAATCCAAAAATTATCTTCATACCATCTATTACCTATGAATAAATAAGAATAACATCTATAAATAGAAAAATCAATGTATTAAGGTAATCTATAAAGAATATAGTAATGAAATCTAGGATGATATTAGTAGATTTTGAAGACCAATTCACATCACTTTATATTCATAGTATACAATCCCAGTATAGAACATTGTCTTGGGTGTATTCTTATTTTTGATCAAAAATTGATGATATATATAATCAAGATGAATAATTTAAAGCAATTGATCTCCACAATGTTGATCAAAAAAGTCAAAAATATGCGGTAGATAATTCCTTTCCATGAATGTTATATTTTTTCCCTCAATAATAAATTAATAACTTCATTTATCAATATTTCTTCCTAACAACCAAAATAGATCCACCCCAAGGAGACACACTTGGTTGAATGAATCCCTTTTCATTATTCTCATAGAGTGGATTCCCAAATTCATTCAACTCAATATGATCTATTATATATAGACTAACAAATAGGAATTGCAACCAGTATGAATTATTTTGAAAATTTAAATGCATGGTTCATTATTTGGGAAGAAAAATATTTTAAACCGACATTAATAAAATCTATCACAAAATTCATATCATGGATATTGATTTTTTAATTAAACTTTTGAGATAGAATCCTATTTTAATAAGAATCCTGACCCATATGATGGATTCAATTACCATTGACTGTTTATTTTTTTCTTCACAATGGTGGAATCTCAGAATTTGGTTTGGAATATCATATAAAACATCCCCTCATCCACAATTTATGTGAAATTTATGTATAGAAATACAATCTATTATCAATTTAACATAGAATTCATATACAATAAGAGTGATAATATTTTAGTGAATAAATTCCCACAAAAATTAAAAAGAGGAGAAACATAGAATTATGATGATATCCTAATATCATAATGTGATTGTACAAAAAAATATTTATTTATGTGGTAGTATGATCCCCTTAGAAAAGAATTCCGAAATAAAAATTAGATAAGTCTAGAATAATATAATACATGAAATGTTTTAGAGTGTTTGATAAGATAATATTTTACCACAAAGTTATCATAACCTTTAATTGAAATTGTTATCTTCTGAGTTTTATCATTACATTTTGACTTAAGTGGTTTTTCCTAATGATCATTATCATTATCATTTCAATTTCATAACTGGCTATAAATATTCCCAGACACCATGAATTTAAATCACTATAGCTTGGGAAGTGCATTCCGAATATCTTTTTCTCTATTCAAATAATTATCTATCTTCTTTCCATCACATAAAAATGTATATTATGGATGAACACACTATACACATATAAAAAATTTAAATATACTCTGAATAAAATATCCCCCATGTCTACTTACAAATTATTAGCATAATGTAATGCTCATATCCATCTCTCTATGGTTTTTAGAAATTTTGTTGAATTGTTTTTTAAAATTACACGATTTATGGGTAAATTCGTTTAATATCTCTATGTTAATAGAACCAATAATTATTTATTCATATTTGAAAAAGTGCACTATGGATAATAACCTTCAAATACATGGGTTAATGTCATTAAAAAATCAATCAACCTTACATTCGGGATGAATGATATAGCCAAAATTATACATCAATAGTATTTTAAAATTATCATTATACGTAACAAAATATTCATCATCCTTATATTTTATATTTATAAATTCAATCTAAATTTTCATATGAAAATTATTTGTAATTTAATTATTGGAAAATGATACTTCAATGTAATCACACACCCTAGATCCAATTTCATTTTATTTTCTCAAGCTCTTGGTTAGAGTCAACCACTTATATGCATTGCCTATAAATTAATAAATAGCTAGAATAAAATTATCATTCTCAAAACATATATGAATTGAAAAAATATTTTCATTGGTATTAATACATTTTTCAATGACATGGGGATTTATGATCCCAATAAAAGATGATGGATTTTCCTTATAAAGGAATCAATAATTTATTTTTCCATATCTTTCTTATTTTAAAAAACATAGTGATTCATTGATTGAGAATGTTTTGATATAGTAGAAAAATTAATTTCAATTCGAACAGAAAAAATATTCTCTTTCTCAGGATGATAATCATTGTATTGTCTATCACATTTTTCATTAATATGATTCCTTCAGTTTTAGACCAATTAGTCAAACAAATGATCATAATGTGATCAAAAATTATAAAAATTTGAAATAAAATAATTGTAAAATTCGGTTATAATATATCTAAATCATGAAACCTTCTTCATTGAAAACATCGGTGTATCCAATTTCATTAAGACCACTACTGAAGTATTATAATTTTATCATAAACATACACTTATACCAGGGATTACTATAAATGTTATTTTATCCTAGTAGTCAATGGTAAAACAAAAGTTTTTATTAAAACAAATATATTAACTCATACTACTCATATATAGGATATTACCTATAAATATATTAATATTTATTATATAAAAGATGATCCATTCTTGAATCATATAGTCCTAGTTTAATTGGATACATGTTAACATAAAAAACATGTTAAAAATATTTTATACTATCTACCACATAGATCATCATAACTATCACCAATTTTATACATATAATGAAATAATCCTATCTTTATAATGTATGTAAAAAAATATTATATTGTGTGAGATTTTATATTTAGTAATGGTAACAAATAAAGATGAAAATATTAATATAATAACAAAATTAAAAAATATATAATGAGAATATTATCATTATAATTGAAAAAATTCCATATATATCACAGAAAACAATATTATGTCATAGAATATGTTGATAATCCATCATTCATAAAAGATAAAAAATCATGATCCATGAGAGAATAACATTGGAATAATATAAGGGCTTCTGGAATAAAAAAATTAATAGAAATTATTTTCCCTTCTTGTGAATTCTATTCTACATGACTTCCATACAAGAATGGTCTCACCCCTCAAATAATCATATTTCTCATGGTTCAGTCAAAGTACATTCAATGTGGAGAAAGGCCCTTACTAAACTAGGGTTACTCCACAATAAACTCATGAGTATATAATGATATTATAATCATTATCTATTGAAATAGATGTAGATAAATGTCACACATGTTAACAATGAAATCCAATATATATTTACCACAAGTCCATAAACCTTTCTATATATTATAACCCATGAAAAGAAATGATATGAATAAAAATTTGAACTAAGAATAACCCATGGAAAAATAATGGATTTCATTAAAAAAATAAAATCATAAAAAAAATAATTATGAATAAATAATCAGGATGTTATCCGTGTATCATATTCCGGTTAAATACTAAAATTCATTAATGGTTGTTATCATTTATGATCAAAAAAATATTTTAACATTATTGACGAAAACAACCTTAAAATTTTGAAATCACATCTTTATAATCTAATAATTAACAAAATATTAAAGAAAATATTTTACATGAAAATACTTAATAGATATTTTAATGAATCAATTAAAATGATATTTTCAATGGGAGTGTTAAATTATGTTCATCCCATATGAGTAATAAATAATTCTTCAACACATATGTTATAAAATATTCCTTATACATCATTAAAAAAATGATTAAATGATTAAAATAAAAGTATTATATAAAATGTGTAAAATGATCGAAAATGAAATTAATAAATCATTTTAGAATTATAAACTTTCATTTATCAATTTTTGGAAAATATGGTTATGAAAGGAAATGATTTTGAGACTAAATCCTGTTATGTCGTTGATTTTACATAAAACCACAATTTTAATATATATATTACATAAGTTGAGGTAAATGAAATGAAAAAATATATTTTAGTAGATAAGAATTAGAGAATAAATTTAATGTGTTTATTTATATATAGATCCCAATAGATCATAAATAGAAACAAAATCATAAACAATCACATCAAATAATGAGACTATAATGTAAAACCTTTAACATCAAGTATTCCTTGATGTGGAATCACTATAACATACATTTTAATTAATTTAAGTTTATTATACTAATATAATGAGTAATTTTAGTAATTATTATTCATTATCTCATTATATCATTTTTATTTCCCCTTTATCAATAACTTATTAATTAAAAAATCTTTTAAGGGTGTCAATTAATTAATTTATCTTTATTGTTTCAGTTCTGTAGCTCCAGTACATGTACATTTATCATTATTGCATTATTTAAATAATTTTAATAATTTAATAAATATCATATAAATTTATGATATATATATTTAATAATCAATAATATTTAGTGATATAAAAATGAATTACATCATTCATGGAGATTGTAGGCCGGTTGAACTCATAAACACTATTTCATTTTTCGAAAAATGATATAATAGAATGTTAATCATTAATTCATAATTTCATGACCATTATTATAACATATATTCCATATATATTCATCAAATACATCCTCATTACCATCTATGTTAAATATTAATGAAAAAAACCACATCACTTCCGCGAGGTTGTTGTTCATTCGTATGCATGAGGGCCATTTTCATTTTCCAATGGATTGGATGGTAAGAAGTTTGATTTTATATTATAATTACATAAGTATAATTTTATCATATATATATATAACCTATCGTAATACCAATCCATAATTTATGCTGATAAAAGGTTAATTGTATCACTATGTGGTTATAATAAGTAGTATTTAAGCACATGCAATAATATCACTTCTCATTTAATAGGAGAGAGGGATAATATTAATGTTTTCATATTAATTTTAACATTTAATATTAATAAATATAAATTATATGTAATTTTATGATAAATAACATAGATATTTAGGAAGATAGGATAATAAGGAATGTCAGTGATTGGTTAATGAAATCACCTCTTCTTTGAAAAGACTCTTACAGATACCCTATAAATTGATATTGGGATGGTTGTTTTGGTAGAAAAACACTTCTATGATGTAAATAAGGAATTTATAATGTGACATTGGTTGTGGTGTGTCAAGATAAAATGATTAATTTGGTCTCAACTAGTCAGAGAGGAGGTTCCCTTCATTAATGAGGTGAGTGGTACTTTTTTAATTTTAAAACAATGATAAATTATAAAAAATAATTATCTTTCAAAATTCGACAAAATTGATAGTGATTTAATTATAATTTTGGATAGGGTTGAATCCAAAAAAACATAAAGTATTTAGAAAATTTTGGTTTTATTTTTAACCTAATTATTTTGATTAACCATTAGTTAACCAATTATACGTTTAATTACAGTAAAAATATTTTCAACACTAGTGTGTATTAATATTTAAATATTTGTGGAATTTTTGAACATTAATTGGATATTTTAAAAAATTTAAATGATATCATATCCAAATTGTATTATTTAATAATTTTAATGATTAATAAATAATTTAGTAACATATTATTTTGATATAATGTCAGTATGGACAATTTTGACATTATTAATTTATTTTGAAAGAAAATTCATAAATAGATTGTTTTAATTGGAATATTATGAATTAAAACCCCCCTAATATGTCATATATATCGATGAAATTAAATGTTCACATTAAATCATTAAAATTTTATGGATTTTATAATTTCAAATATTAATTTTTCTATGTTTTATTGAATGGAAAAGTACCACATCGTTGTTGCAGAAAAAAATAAGATCATTATATAATTACCAAAAAATTATATTTAAATTTTATCTGGAAATTAATTATATTAATCCCAATATAGACACATCTATTCACTTTTATATTAAATTTTACTTGTGGAATAATAATAGATAATGAAAAACCATATTGTGATATTTTTCAAATCTCGTTGACTTCAATAATATATAAATCATTTTAATAAAAAAGTGTCCCTTAAAATATTTTATTTCAATGATATGTTGATTAAGGTAGAAATAATTTATCCAATAATTATTATGATGAAAAATTATTGTCTCATCAATTTTCATAATCAATATTAACTTGATTTACCATGTACCTTGGTGATTAAATTTACAATAGTTATTATGCATTTTGACCAAATATAATAATGCCAATTTAAAAAATTAGAACCTCTTAATTATAAATTTTTAATTAATTTTAAAAAATTATGTAACTAAAAATATATGTAACTAATTTTAAATTAAGCACGCAATAGGAGATAAAAACTTATTTGTTAAAAAATATATATTTTTTGAATAAATTTGATTTATTATTTTCTATTTCCCCAAAAAACACTTTTTCAATGTCAATTTTTTTTTTCAAAATCAAATTTCATAAATTTAATAAAAAAATTTAATGATTACAATAATTTAATAATATTATTATTTATTATGCATATATAATGTATATTTCTAAAAACAATCACTTTTATTTTCATTTTTTAAATTTATAAACATTTGAGAACTAATTTATTTATTTAATAAATTAATTTAATATATATTTTCTCGTAATTCTATAATTACAATATATACCCACCATGTTAACAACAAGGTGATAATGAATACATGATATTATTTTAATGTTATGTTCTTCATTAAAACTATATAGTGTGTGAAATACAATATATCGAATAAATATAAATAAATAAATAGATATATTTCATAAAAATATCCGGGTGATCCAATAATAATATTGGAAGAATGCATTTTCAGAAAATTAATGCATTTTCAGAAAATTAATGCATTTTCTATTCTTATTTTATTTCAAAAACTCCATGTCTCGTGAAAAATGTAATGCTCATATAGATCATGTTCTTCTTTTCATTTTTAATTCATGATTTATAAACATCTATGAATTATTCCTTGATAAAATATTATGATCTATGTTATGCATTCCATGGTGTTAATAGGAAATGATCAAGTTATCATACCCATTTCAACTTTTCAAACTTATATGGTCAATGAAACTTTCAGTTTTTTTACCTTTACCAAGAATTAAATATATAATTCCTATATGAAATCATTCCAAACATATGATGAAATCTTTTATTTATGATAAGGCTAAGAAGGGTGATAATTATAAATATCATTTTGGGAGTTGATTTAATACTATTAGGATAAGGTTTTTTATGATTCCATTTTTCCAAGGATATTAGACCTATATTAGTTTGGGGAGGATATTTATGTTACGTATCTATTATTAAACAATTTATATGTAATATAATTATATAAATAGTATGGGTTTCTATAGTTTTTTTTTCAAGGAATGGATTAGTTAACATTAAAAAACTAGGATGACAAAAATTTATAATGAACCATAGGGATATGTCCATGTATTGGTTAAAATCATACATTCTTTATAACTATCCTGAGTAAAAAATTTTAAAAATACAATTTAATATAAAAATTTGTCCCTATTAATATAGCCATAAATTATTTTTCATGATTATGTGGTTTCCCACAATGATTATTATTAAACAAATTATGATTTTTGGTTTTATTCAATATTTGGAACCTAAATAATCCTTGTTATGATAAATATGATTGACAATGAAATGATTTCCCTTCTGAGAAATTTTTTTATTAGATTTGGAATAAAAACTAATTAGTATTATAAAATAAAATGACATATATATGAATCAAGCTATGTTTCCACACGAGTAAAGAAGGGATCATGATTTGTTGATTATATTATGGAGAAACATCAACCTAACTTTAGAGGGTCCACTTATATAATAGTAACTATAAAATAGATATATACCATTGGAGATATATTTTCTGTTATTCATTATCTGTATCCTAATAGTGGTATTCAGACTATTTATCAATAATAAAGAGATGTTGATCATTGGTGGAATCTTTTTCTGGCTTTGATAGTGTAATAATATGTTTAATACATAAAGTTGGATGAATTTTGAATATTTATTTTCAATATGTACATTCCTTATATTTTTCATATGATACTTGCAGTATGCTTCTACTATTTTTCTTCCAACTAGAAGGTAAGGTTGATTGATTCTTTAGTGCCATAAAAAATTCCCTAAATGTTATTATCCATAAGTTACATTAGTAGATATGAATAAGTAATAGGATATGATAATAATATTGAGATGGATATTTTAGTTTGTTTTGAGTCTCACGGTTTTGATAGTAAAATAAAAATACAATTCAGGGGAAATTTTAAAAATCATAGACCAAAGAATATGTAATTTTCATTATGATAAAAATGTGGAAGTAAACATGGGGGAAACTATCATCAATGAATTAATAAATTACTAATGTGTAGAAGGTAACATCATAGTAAAATTAATTAGTGAATTGATTTGAAGAAATTAGCTATTAATATAAATAGGTATAACTCAACATAAAATGAACCACCCACACTTATGTCTTATAATTTAAATTAGTCAATGAATTGTGATCAGTAGTACAAAAAAATGATGCTGATGATGATGTTAAACATAAACAGCACTATATTCCTAGATATAATATTAAATCTCATGTGATAACTATTTCAAATTAGGGGTATGACAACTATGTGGTGAAATGTTGATATATCATCCACTCTAAAATTTATAGGGAAATATTTAAATGTAGATAAAAAAGTTGTTAATAGATAAATAATTTTCTAATGGTATTATATTACCAAATCATCAATTATAAGTAGATAATTTATTAAAAAACCAAAATGATACACTATTCACATCCCAAATCTAGGGTTCTTCTCTTTTTCATGTTGTTGGTAATGTTTTCCTATAAATGTTGTCACTCATCCAACATTTTATTTTAATGTTATTTTAAGTATGGATTTTATTTTTTACATAAATTTGACATGATTTTCTAAATAAGGGAATTAATATTTTATATTTTAATCCAAACTATGATCTCATAATATTTTGATGAA
Source organism: Viscum album (assembly GCA_963277665.1). NCBI lineage: Eukaryota > Viridiplantae > Streptophyta > Magnoliopsida > Santalales > Viscaceae > Viscum > Viscum album. The sequence continues at coordinate 790,807,954 of OY728126.1, read as the reverse complement.
AAAAACAACATCTCATAGAAATTAATTCCACAGTATGGGTTGTGAATCCTACTAAAAATTTCTATAATCTCATATTTTCTAGAGAAACTCACCATAATTCATATTCTTATTTTGTTGGATATTATTGATTAACTTATATAAGAGATTTGTATTCTTCCACTGAGCCATAATTATTGGGTTTTATAGAACTCATACATAGTGCTACACTTATTTCTAGGATTCCATGTAGAATGGCATCGATTGAGTTGAAATAATTTAATAAGAAAGTAACATTGAATCTTGGTAAGGGATTCATTCAACCTAAGGAATTAGATTATATGAACTAGTAATTCATTATGAATAAATGTATATTAATAAGTATATTTATTGATTATCAAAAACATAACAAGATCACTATAAAGAATGAGTACCATTTACCTCATATTAATTTAGTTCTTGGTTAACTAAAAATAGCACAATACCTTTCCAATATTTATAATTATTTATTATATCATTAATTTAGAGTCAATAAGGATCATATCCTTTGAGAAAATTTTCTAAAATGTATGGACATTATGAATTTATATTAATTTCATTTGTTCTTACTAATTACCAATCTGTATTCATAGATATAATAAATTGGTTATTTTGTGTTTACCTTGATCAATTTTTGGTAGTATTTATAAATGATATTTTAAGCTATTCAAGTGGAAATGAAGATCAATATGATTATTTGAGTGTGGTTAACAAGACATAATAGAATGATAGTATTTATGACAAATTTAAAATGTTTGAATTTTGGATTTGTAATTTATTATTCATTGGATACATAATCTAATTTTAGGGTATATTAATAGACACATAAATGAAATGTATTATTTAACATTTCATTAATCAAACGACTATTATAGACATTAATTTTTTTCTTGTTATTTTTGAAATTATAATAACATTGAAAATAATTTTTCTGGCCAATAAAATAAGAAAGCATGTTATATTATAAGGGAGATAAGATTATTTGTATGTATGAATGTGTGGAATATTTTTTGGAACTACAAAGAAGGATTTTATGTGAATATATTTTTTACACAACCTTGTAATAGATAATAATATGTAATATATTGTGATGCTTCCCATAATTCAAAATGATACATACTCATGATGAATTATATGGTAAAATTTTATTCCTTAGGAAAATTGAAGGTCCATGATAAAAATTTGAAAAATCATGATTTGGAGTTACCTAATGTGATTTTCATTTTAAAAAATCGAATCATTATCTCTAAAGAGAATACTGAGCCAAATGTACTAGTAAAAAATTATAATATATTATCACTCAAAAATAGCTAATGACCCACCAAAAAAATATGGTTGGTGATGATTAATGATTATGATTGCGCGACAAAATACCACCCTGAGAATGTGAAAAATGTTGAACATGATCTAACATTGATTTATTATTCTAGATTATCAATAATGAGGATCATAAAAATATAAAATTTAAATAATTATACTGAATTGAACATGAAATCATAAATTATGGGCAGAAATCTTACATATCGTAAATGAGGATACAACTGTAAATTATATTGAAGAATAAAGAGGTGAAAATTAAGATTTATTGGTTAAAAGAATATGGGAAATATTATGTAATTATATATAAAATATGATGGAATAATATTGTTTATAAACAATGTAAATTTTCCTCCCGTACAATATTTAATGATTGATTTGATAGACTATTCCCATAGTTATTAATTTTCTATTCATCATAGATGTAGAAATTCATATAGAGATTTGTAAGAGTTTTTATCAGGGGATATAATGAAGAATATATTGTAAACTATGTTTCTAGGTAATTTTTTTAGTCAATTAATAATAAGAGACAAATGTATACGAGGATGTTACAAAAACTACCCAGACAATAATTGAAATGGGAATAAAACAATAAATTTTTTAATAATACTTACCAAAACATAAAAATAGAAAAATAGTTTATGATTTGAAGGTGATCCCCATAAAAAGCAAGGAAAAATAATCCCCATAATAAAATATTTCATTATTGTCACGCATAATCAGTTAAAAGTTTCGAATCTGGTATGATTTTATAGATTACCATAATTGTTTCAAACCCTTCTTTCAGGGCACGCACATCTATCTATTGAGGACACACAATTGTTTCCCTGCATTCATGCATTCCAAACGTGGGATGCATATGTCACCACTTTAGGGAATTTTACTCCTTGATTTAAATGGAATGATGTGATGCAATTTCCTCCTTTTGTGGATTCCTCCTCAGAATTTATTACCTAGTCCATGCCTCCCTTAAAGATTAATTCGATGTTTGCAAATCCAGTTATCGATTTCATATCGTTGTGGATGTCGGTTTATTACACTACATATATCAAGACATTCCATGGTGTCTTGACATGGTAGCAACCTTCGTTCAGATTAGATGACCACATCAGGCATGTCGTGGAATATCGGGATGCATGGACATTGAGGAACCATTATTCTTCCTCATAATAGGGCATATATATGGCACATGACCCGAGGCATCCCACTCTAGATGTAGGGAATCTTTTGTCGTATGCATGTCTCTGAGGTTTTCCTCGCCATCCCATGTTTATCACTGGCTATATTGCGATTTAAACATCTTGTGGTTATGGTTACACTAAAGGTGTATCTCTTGAGTTTTTCCTCATGCATCTCATGTTTAACACGAGCTAGGCTACGAGTTTAACATCTTACAAAGATAGAATGAGGGTGATCAAAATGTCCCATAGAGACTGATCATATTTGTACATACCTAAGGGGGAGCTCCTGGAGGGTTTATTAGGTAAATGGATCAGAACACTCAATAAGATCATACCCAGGATAGTGAGTCCCATAGAGGGAAGATCCCACACCATGAATGCTGATCTGGACCCCACTGAGGGCAGATCAGGGAGGGTGCACCCTAGAATGGGGAGCACCACGATATACAATTGGATGGGATTAAACCTCATAGAGGCTTCTGTTGGTCAAAGTGGATACTAAATATGGGGGTGAATTCAGTTCCAATTAAAATTAATGTTCAAAATATTTCTCTTAAAATCCCCCTCGAATCGATCTGATTCGTTCACAATATTCATTGATTATGTAATGGATAATTTTATTAAACCTATATGAGACATTAAAAAAAAGTTTAATATATTAATTATATATATATATATATATAATTTACCATTCAATTATTTACTATGGAATATAAATGATAGTTGTGTTCATGCATATGTAAGGCCTACCACCACCATTAATGTGGCATTTCAATTCTTATCTAAAAATTTAATAGATTATTAAAAATACATATATAATTAATTTATACGATAATTATATAATGATTCAATTTATGAAAGGGATTGAATCATGATCTGTGTAGTACGAACAAAAAGTATCAAGTGAAAATATAATTGAGAAGTTAGGCAATTAACAACCAAAATAGTGAAAATAGTGAATGATTACTCAAAAATGAGTAATAAGATATTATATGATATATTAAACATTAATAAAATTATGTAATAATTTATTCACATTTTTCAAACCATTATATTGTAATTTTATGTATTTTATCTGAAAAAGGAAAAGCATGGAAATGGATTTTCATCTTATTTTTTACTTATGTGAGATAAATGCTATATTCACACCTCATTTATTTTATTTGAAGTATATAAATCACTTATTGATATATTATATCATGATTTGTTTTATTTGTAGTTCACATTTAAATTATTCTATCATGGGACATTTGAGTTAACATGTACCAAGTGGAAAATATAGACATAACCGAATTTCATTTTATTTGGTGATATTAATTCCTTGTTGTCAAGGATATTAAAATATTTTTTTGTGTAAATATGTTTTACTATATATTGATTTATTTCCACTTTTTATGTGTATTTTTATTTTACTCACATATTCTATTCCTTTATTTATTATCACATCAACATCATAGTCACTTCAAAGGATTTCATCATAATCTCATTTTTTAAGATTACTTACACACGAGCTTACATTTGAATAAATTGTTTGATCATTTTCAAATAAACTCTTTATTTTTATTCTAAACAATTTATATATGAACGTTTCCATTCTATAGTACATTTTTTTCACTATTCGGTAAAAAATATATTTAAAATGTGTTTATAAGAAAACCATATATCACTTCTCCCTTTTGTGGGAGAATAATTTTTCATCTAAAATTCATATTCTCTAAAAACTATTTTAAAAATCTTTTTATCTTTTCCAAAATGATTAAGTAATAAAATATTTATCATTTTAAAATTTTAGAAATTTTTCAAGGGAATATTCTTGTCTCTTTTTCAACAAGGAACTTTTTTAAGCATTTACCATGAAAAAGGAATGTAACATTTACCCTATACTACATATACATATTTAATTCCATAATTTTATTTAATCATTATATTCATATTCAAATGATTACCTTTCAATTTTATTTTTTAAAAATTTGTTTTCAATTGATGTATGTTTCAAAATAAAAGGTAAAATTTTATAGAAAATGTTTTTAAATGATCTTTTTATAGTATTTCAAATGATCAATGCAGATGGCAATTTATTTTTTATACCAAATGGGATATGTTATATTGATAACACACTTGTTATTCCCCATTAGAGATTATCATTTTTTAACAATGATATTATTTACATTTAATACCTTGATTTTTTTATCCCTTTGAAATATTATATTTATTATGATCATTTTGAATTGAATTTCACCTAATTATAAATATCATTTATTATATATATGTTTTATATATAAACCATATATCATTTTTAAAAATGGTTTATACATTGACATGTTATATCACAAATCTTCTTATTCTCGTAATATTCTATGTTTCATTTCGTTCATGGGTAATTGTATTTCTCATATATAAAAGTGGTTTCAAAAACATTTTAACGACTAATGTTTATTTTCATATAGAATATATTAATGATTTTTAATAGTATCTCTCATCATTGATGTCAACCAAACATGATGTTAGTTATCCTCCACTATGGAATATTTTTAAATCCATGTTTTTTTCACCATACAAATTATTCACAATGAACCATATTAAATCTATTATTAGATACATGAGGAACTATTTGGATACGAAATACATTGGTGTGGCCCAGTTATAGATAAACCCTCGATGAATTAGAAGTCTCATGGGATGAGTTAGTATTAATGTAATAAATAAGTTTTTACCCCATATATAAAATCTTATTGTGAATTGTCTTGACAGTAATGTTACTATATAGCTATGAAATTTAGGATCTAATAATTAATAATTTCTCATATTCAGAAGTAGTTAAAATTTATCCATTAGATTATGTATCGACACATCTATTGATGATTTTAATTCCTATTTCATTAATTAAATGAAATTTGAATAAATTATTTTCCTTTAAATATTTATTGTGCCTTATGTTTTTTTAATGGCATGTGTTTTCTATTATTACCTTGAATTATTGATTATCCATTCAGTTTATTGATTACATGTCATGTTATTTATTTATTACCTTGACATATTGACTATTATAATTCATTTAGTTTCCCTTTTGTTATGATTATCCCCTAATTATAATTTCAGATCACCCTTATTTTATTTCTTTTCCCCCATGATTCATTGATGTGTACAACCATATTTATAATATTATACTCTCTATAGAATAGAGTTATTATCCTCAATTTTTTTGTAATTATTGTATTCATTTTTAATAATATACTAATGTGTCTATCTTGTCTAAAAAGGCTACTAACAATTTTTTTTGATATGATTCTTAGTAATCATTCTAATGTAATGGTAGGATACACTGGAATTGGGATTTTTTGGCTTGATTTGCTATACTAAACATCTATAAAATTTCCTACTAATCGTGTGAGAATAGGAATAAAAACATACATAGTTAATTTGATATAGATTAATGTCATATTATGGGACTATATCCATCATTTTATCATCTTTTGATAACGATATAAATATTGTTAATAGGCCTTGAGGATTCATCCTTTGTTTACTATTATGACTGGAATAGTATATATAGTTTTGTTACAAGTTTATATGTCGTAAAATATGTTAAAATGGTTTTGTTTAGTGGTATGTAAGAATATAATTCCTCTTTGAATCGCCTTATTATGAATTTTACCCTTTGAGTGATTATGAGATATAATCATACATGCATCATATCAAAGGCACCACAATAGGGGAATCCTCTCCATACTAGTTGCACAATCAAAGCAGGTATCTAATATCATTATTTTTTCTTGTTTTATAAAAAGGTCGATGGATAATTAGACACTTTACATGGAAGAATATTTATTTAGGTTTTAGAAATTATATCAATGATCTCATATTTATATCTATCCTTAACATACAAATGTGTTTAGGGAAAAATTTTACATGGGAAGTGATTACATATAAAATGATTCAGATGTTTAATCCCACATATCATTCGATGATGGATAATTAATTATAGTACAGTTATATGATAATTCTGTCCCTATGGTTAAGCATATTTTCGATATGATGGGAATGACACTATGATGGATTCCCATTTTGATCTGGGGCCTTATGAAGATGAAAAACATATAATGGTTATAGATGGAATCAGAGTTATTATATTTAAATTAACCATTTTCCAATTGTTGATATGGGATAAGTAATTACATGGAGAAATATTGTTATCTTTATCAATGTCATGGAATGTCATGGGGTTATAACAGGATAGATTGTCAAGATTCATAATCATTAATATGACCCACTAGTGCTACTCAACTATGTCCATTTGGGCTTAATAAATCTATTATATCCATAGAAATGCCTCTCTAATTTTTATATTATATCTTATAGTAAAGTTTTTTCAAAATAGTCACCATACGGTATTTATTAGAATATATCTATAATAATGGTAAATTATAACTATAAATTATTATATATATATATATACCACACACACACACACATATATATATATTTAAAATAAATTTTTTACTATATTGGTAAATTATAACCATTAATTTAACGTTGATATTGGTTTGAATCTCTCATGTAACTATTTTTTATCCTATATCCAAAATTAGGGTGCCTATGTCTATAGGGTTTATTTTGAAACACCTATTTCCATTGTGCATGACGAAGGAAGCAATGTTAATATGGAGGGGTTCCAAATAGAAATAATTTATAGCAATAGGTTTTAGCCACACCAATAGACACCATAGGTATCTTGAATATTTTTACAACATATAACAAGAGTCAAAAGGGTAATATACATTTTCGTGGCATTTGGCTATTCGCCAAGTTTCAAATTTATTTTGGAAAATCATAATCTAAGACATTCATGGGTAGTATTCTTATGATATGGCCCAATTTTTATAAGGCTTAAAAAAAAATACAGTTCCATGTATACATAAATTGTGATGCCCCCTTAGTCCAAAATTAATACATTTTTAAATTCTATCTTATGAAAAAATTCATTATGGAATATCTCTATCAATCACTCACATTCACAATATCCCTACAGGCATTAAGGATATTTCACCACATATATTTTCATATTAAATAACTTATGAAGAAATATCTAAAAACCCATAGGGATATATTCTAATACACTTTTTTTTAATATATCATCAACTTTGGCAAGTTTCAAATCATATGAAATACTTGTTGAACATCTAACCAAATCTTAACAGCATTGAATCATGAGAAATGTTATATCATATCTTTAATTAAATGAAATCTTCATGGAATAAAATAAAAAATTTTCTTCATGGGACTTTATAGAAATGAGGAAAAATATTAATATATATATAATGAATGAATAATAGTTTTTAATGAATCTCCCTAGAACCACAATACATGGATCGGTGCTCGCAACACAATCATTAATCACATTCTTTGATAAAAACTTATATAATTCTAAGAAAATTTGAATATGATTTTAATTGTTCACAAAATTTAAATTTTGAATCTCAAAAATAATCTAAAAAATATAAGTATAAAAATTATCATTTTATTTACAGATTAGTTATGAATAAAATAGTATTGTAAACATTTATGTATAATAACACCATACTATACTCACATCTAGATATGATTAATGATCCTTGAAATAATAATTAATTTAAAAATAAACATAAACTCTCATTAATAAATGATAAAAAAGGGTCTAAGAATAACATAATACATGAATCATAATATCATGATAATTTCATAGAATATAATATTGTGGCACAAACATAATCATAAAAAATCATCAAATTATGATAAAACTCATCCACATATAGATGTTATCTCCTCATTGAGATGGAAAATTTTAATATTTAATGATATCACTAATAATGAAAAATCAAATGTTTTCTTATATCATATAAAATTAATATTTTAATGTGTCATCATATCACATAGATGGAATAATTTAATGTTTCATTAAAACATATATATTGAAAACATTAACTCATCATCATCTCATAAATGATGGAAAATGTCAACTAATTAATTAGAGGAAAATATGTCACCCCTCACATAAACATCCTTAAAAATATTATTCCATAAGATCATAAAATATAAAATAATTCAAATTTTCTTAGATAAACTAAAAAAATGAACATGTTTCATGATAACATCCTTAAATATTCCATTATATGAAATTTAGAGAAGCAAGGTTCACAATATCTTCAATAAATCATTTTCATTACTTCTTTAATATTAGAAGATGTTGAAATATTTGAAAAAACCGATCTTAAAACAATTTTATAAATCACGTTGAATAATAAATGAAGAAATATATCAATTTGAATTTATTTAGGATATTTTGAGAAACAAATTTTTTTAAAATTAAATCATTTGATCATTATAAGATATATTAATCATTATCTGCAAAAAAGAGTTTAAAAATTAAAATTACATAAAATAAATATTTTTCCATTACATTAATTCTATATAAATAAATAGATATAAGACCTCATTATTTAAATCACAAGCCTATAAAATCTATTACTGAATCTAGTATTCCTTTTATAAATTAAACATTCTGTTTTTTAAACATTTCATTTTCTTTTTGAAATCTTTAAGAATGAAAAAATTTGGAATTTTTTTTAAAACATATAATGTTTTTTTCATCATGAAAGTTGAATACATGGAAAAAATGAAATCATATATTTGTGGTAAATTTTAAATCAAATCATTTTAAATGAGATTACTTGAAACTGGACATTATTAACCATGAATATATATAAAATAATGATATAATTTAAAAATAAGTAATTATGCTACAAAATGAAAATCATTGATATATAAATAAAGATTACTATTATATGTGTATAAATGTACTTATAGAAAACTTATTTTTTTAATAAAAAGGTTTTCATAAATTTTAATGTAAAGATTATATTCTACTGATGCCTTAAATGTTACGGTTTATTAATAAAAATTGTTATTCATTACAATTCACCAAAAAATACAGGTTTTCAATAAAAATGTCCATAAGTCATTATAATAATACATATTTACAATAATATTCTGAAATATATATATTTTATCAATATATAATATTTTTAATATAAAATTTTTATAGTAATAAAAAATATAAAAAATTATGTGTCTTTAATAAATTGACTTCCTCAATCATTAACTTTTATTATTATTATTTCTTATTAGATTATATTTGAACTAGTGTTAAAATATTTTTAATTTCAAAAAATTATTATCTCATCCATTAAAAATAATAATATTACTTTCTCATATTTAAAAAATATAATGATCATTAAAATAAAATTTTGAAAAAATACATATTAAGTATAAATGACTGAATCTGTTGTCTTTATATAGTAATTTAATATTAGTATTATAAATGCACATGATTGTTCTATATATATATATTAATTTTGTTACACTTATTTATACACCATAACTGATGACCACATTATGATAGTTGTATTTATTTTAACAAAATCGGTCATGTTATGTTTCTGTTCGGTGACAGATTTGAAATAAGATATTTAACACAAAATTTTTTAGGTAAAAATGTGTTCTTGTCTAGAGAATAGGACTCCTAAAATGGATAAAAAAATTACATCAGCCTATAATATGGATGTTTACATTTAGCCTTTTGGAAAAGGAGAGACAATTAACCAATAAGCATGTTCGAGAAAAATAAATCTCTATAACTCACCCAATTATTTGTAAGGAAATATGAATGTGAGTTAGATTAATGATAGGAATGAGTGATGATGTATTATATGGAGGAGTTCATTTAGGTAATTTTGAATACTTCACAGTAACTCTCTATAAAATATGAATATTACATATTCTAACACCATTAACTATTGTGAATGATTCCCACTCAATACATATGTTGGTCCATCCCTCTTTATTTTCCATGTCAAATTCATTAATAAAATTGAATTTCATCAACTAAAGTATTGGAAACCACACACGTACCATAGATATGATCTATTTTTTTTACCATACTAGTCTCTAAATACCACCCCATAGCTTACATGTCTTATATATCCTCTAGAGGCTCAGTAATATTTTTATTTGATCCAGCCAACAAATAAAGATTTGTAAAAAACATTGAAGGTAGAATAAGGATGTAAAAAATTAATTTCAATTTTATGATATATTAGAAATTAGAAATCATTGATCATATTGATTAATTAGCCCTACTAAAATGTGTTGGAATTATATATTTCATAAATGATTATGGTGCTGGGAGAATCAAGATAAAAATTACTTGTTCATGATTATATTCCAACCATTATATATGACCTGAATGATTAATTACATGAAAACATGAACATAATCTTTATTTCATAATTTATAGAGAGATATAGAGTGTAAAAAATTTCATATTACAGGCCGTAATCAATTTTACCCATAGGAGTTTCATTTCAAATACGGCCAAAACATTATTCCATAGGGTTGTGGTGGTGTGACATCTCAATTAAAAATAATATGTAACCTCGGGGTGTTTCAAAAGTAACTCACATTTTGAACAATGCGTGACTCCCAAAAACGAAATATTATAATCAATAGATATTTTAGAGAATTTGAGTCTCCTTATAATCATTATCCTATATAGAAGGAACCAATTTTTATTGAGTGATTCAATAATGGTGAAAGTACCATTCACTTCAAGTTTATAGTATAATCTAGTAGTGAGGACTCCATTGACATCTGAATCCAAAATCATAAAATCATCATCATCAATGAAATAAATATTATTTATGAGTGTTTGGATCGCATGAGGATGGTGATTGGAACATTCTATTTGATTATTGATTGGGATTATGTGGTTTATCAAAATAATAGAAAAATTATGTGTATTGGGGAAAGTGGATCATATCTAGTTTTCATATAAAATTTATAGCGATAAAACCCAATTAAAAATTTAGTGATACTGGATAGAGTTTTTGATAAATTTTGACATGAAGGCCCACCATATAGAGGAGCCAACATTGATTAAATTCGTAGATTTAAGTCTATCCAGAAATTGAGCAATATAAAAAGAAAAATAGTGTTAGTTTTCATTCACCATCCTCGAAATGACATGGGATTGAAGGGATTGATTATAAATATGGAGTTCATAGATACTAAGGCATCCAAGGTTTTGAATCATACACCATTCCTTCCAATGAACATTAATAATCATTCAATAAAAAATTCTGCCAATACAAAAACTAATAGAGCTGATAATACCTCAGAGAAAAGAGACTGACCATATGTATTTTATAATGGAATAGACGAATTTGAAAATAATGATGTGGTTCTAAAGTCAAATAATTTGATTGATTAAGAGAGAGTTACATTTCTAGAAGTTAATTTTTTTTAATTTTAATTTTAATTTGAGTAACGTATCCCGATCATGAAATTCCCTAAAAGAGATCCACTTAACAGATGTATGGAAGTGTTCCTTCTCTAATGATTGTATCACTAATGACCTTCTATTTTCCTATAGAATAAATTTTTTACCATGAAAAATTAATGATTTCATTCTACTAATTTCACGGATCATGGATTTTTCCAAGTGTAGGAGGGACATGTAAATATTTTTCATACTTATTTTTTCACCTTGGGTGACGATGATGATGACATCATAATAAAATAATTATTAAGGAGAATAAATAACTAAGGAATCTCTGATGGTTTTTAAATCATCGCATATATCCATTTAGAAAGTAACCTTATAATATAGTCATGTTCAAAATAAAATACACTAGTAGATAGGTTCTCACCATTTTTATCCCCTCTTGGTCATGAAACTTTCACCTCCAAGGAGTTATTAATGATAATTTAGATATATTACGATCCCATAAGAGATTACATCGTATGAATGAATCATAAATAGTATCCAAAACCAGAAAAATCTTATCCAATGATACCCCATTCCATGGAATCAAATATTTATTTAATTTAATGCATTAAAAAACATTACCTCCCTTAGTGGCTTTCATAACAATGTTAGAACATTCCATGGCATTGATAATGTAGTATTGAATAGAACTCTATTTCATGTTGCGAAAATTTTTAAGGAGTTGATTTTACCAAAATATATGGTATGCATATTGACAATAATATTACCTATAATTTTGGTCATTATTTTATTAATAAAAATTTTTCTGAAAAAAAAATTTCACAAGAATTATCCACATTTGAAATTATATATTGAAACATAGAATTGGTTCTATTCAACAAAAACTGATAATTTAATATTAAAATTACAAAGAGGGAGACATCATTCATTATTTTATCCAATTATGTATAAAATAAGTGGTAGGTAAATCAATCAATTTATGTGTAGATCCATGCATTATGATCAAATATTCTTTCATTTATTTTAATCTATTACATGATATAGGTGACCATTCTATAATTTTTATAAGAATAAAATTTAAGAATAATCCAATAAATAATGATCTCACAAGTGGGTGAGAGTTTTAATAGATTTATATAGTAGGAAATAATGTGATAGATAGGTTCTTGTCTATTTTCTAGTAACTGATCACTACATACAAGGAGGGAGAGATCCCTCTTCATTATGCACCGTTCTAAATAGAATTAATGCCCTTAATATTTCAATCACCATCATTTAGTAATTTGTTTTAAATATTTCTTCTTTATATTCTCTTTATGCAATATCATAACATTAAATTTTGAGAAAAACATGGTTTCATACTAACTAACTTCATGAAATTCCATTCTGTTAATTTATTAGTGAATGATATTAAAAAAGAATTAAAGAGTGTCCTTGTGTTTTTAAGGGAGAGAAACGAATTTATGCTCCATTCATTTGATATAATATTAAGAAATTTCAAATGTATAAATACATTAGAGAAGATCCTTATTAATTCCCACATAATTCCATATTTCATATAATACCATTCCACAATTTGGAGGGAAAATCAAGGCATTATAAATGCTAAATTGTAGATTAATCTTCCAATAATTGGAGAGAAAACTCAAGAAAATTTGGTGATTATCTAAGGTTGTCATGGAAAATGTTTTACATGAAATAGAGCCATAATAGTATATGGAGGATACATATGAAAACTCTCAATAAATTATACATGAATCCATATTATTTATATTTTTTCTATAACATAAAATTTTTCTCACACCAAATTAATCTCAATTAGGTTACTGTTTTCAATAGATGACATAAACTCCCTAGTTGATGTGGAGTGGGAGATGGGATGATTTTTTCATAAAGATGACTTATTGAATTTAAATCCCTACCTTGTTTATATGTATAAGTAATGATTTTAATGATGTAATTAATATCCATCAAAAAATAAATTAAATAATGTTTATAATTAAAAGTATAAAAAAAGATCAATAATTTGAAAACTGTAAAACGCAATGTATTGAATATTTTAAAGGTGTGGAGAATTGTAAGATATTTAGTGTCATCTTCTGTCATGAGCTATATCATATTAATTTTAGAAAGGGGATAGTTAATCTAATGTAGATGGTAGACTCCAATATTAAGAGAGGAATGTTTGGGGGGAAAACCTTTTTTCAACTCTGAAATTTTATAGAATTCAGGCTTATAATTTTGAATGATCTTCTTAAAAGAACATATTCATTCAAGGGTGGATCATCCCTCATAATTCTTGAATAATATGTTCATTTATGAGAGTTTTTTTTGGGGGTGTTCCCTCATTTTAAGGTAAATTTTATCTCATTTAATCTTATGATATAATGGTTGGATCAGATTTCCATTTCCATGAGGTCTCTAGTGGTTTTAAATTTCCTTCAATATAATAGGGGTTTATTTAGGGCCATTAGTTACAATGTATCTAATAGATATGTATTGAGGGGCCTTTTTTCTGCGCATAATGCACCTATACAAAATTTATCATCATTATACATTGTAGTATAAATTTTGACCAACAAATTATCTAATGTGTTTAGAGATAGATAATAAATGAATATGGATAAATCAATATATTGCTGAATTTTTCTAGTAGTTCCTCCTCATACTGGAGAGATGTAACCAGTTCTATTATGTCTGTATAGAGTTTTAAGAAAAAATCACTATCATTATTTATAAGTAAAAATACCATTTCACTAGCAGCACGATGATCTATAGAGCTATAATTTTATGAAGGAATAAGTAACCATTATTTGTATCATATTCTTTACCCATCAAATACTGTGATCTATGATAATTTTCTTGGACATGTTTTAATAAATATTAGTAATAGAGGATTCACCCATTTTAGACCTCAACACTTCTTTTTCAATTATTGGGGACATTCCGTTATGTTATTATATGATGGATAGGTTTTAAATATTTCTCAAACACTATGAAATTAGTGATGGCGTGTCCCCTATCATATAAATGTCACATTATGTGCATTATTCTCATATTCAACATTCACCTCATTTTTTGTGCTCATTTTCAATGATACAAATTCACTATAGAGTAATTTTTTTCATGATGTTGTCAATGTGAAATCTGGTAAATTGTACCAAGTCGCAATTTAATGTATTATGGTCCTCTTTTAATGGATCTTAATATCTTGATTCTAGGTCATTGTTTATTTTAGGATACTATCATACCCATGGAAGGCCATGAAATCATTCCCAATCATAGGAATTTTAATTCTTCATATTGAAGGGGTTAAAATTCATGTCTCATTCAAATATACCAATAAATACTGGATTTTGTTTTAGGTTACCAATTTTCCAAAATAATCATATCCTATTATGACTTAAAAATAATTTAAGAATAAAATTTTACAATCAGAAACAGTCTCCAACACATCAAATTACAATAGTGAGGATTTCTGAAATTATGATTTGAGTATAACCATGGATTTTCTCTTTTCTGGTATGATATTCATTCAATAAAGGGTAGTTACAATGGTGATTTATTTATTTTAGGATATTGATGTATGAAAAATATGATAGATATTCATCATATGGTTTTTAAAAGGAGGTTTTACAAAAATATCCTAACAAGAGTTAGAAATTGAAATATCTTACATGATGGAAATACCCCTTAAAATCATTGGAGTTCCATTATTTTCAATTTTTTATAATGATCTGTTTTCTGAGACATGTACTTTTTTACAAGAGGGGTTTCATATCACCACTATGAGGGATCATTCCCAATAATGGTGAACTGATTCATTTAGTATATAATAATTTAAAGTAATTGAGGATTCACTCTTTTATATATGGAATGTACATGATCACTAGCCTTCCATCATCCCCAAAGTAAACCAATTTTTTAAGGAATAATATCCAAAAAAATTATTATATCCCACAGTCTTGAAAATTAATTATTGTAGTTATATAACCTTATTTGTAGAAAATATAATATTTCACGAAAGATATATCCACTTAGTAGTCATATATTACTAGATATATACATATGAACATAACATTTTAATCCATAAGGTACTCTAAAGACATGGAATTTCTGTGGAATTTTTTTTAAATACATGGGAATTTTACATGTTCGAAAAAATTTATGGCCCATGAATCTGAGGTTTGGGGTGCTCAGAATCAATTTCTGAATCTCTGTTCGGGTACATTCAATAAACATACGAATGCGTTTTCATAACTCTTGAACTGGTGCTCGGAATTGAAATCTGCGGGCACTATTGAACTCACATCACTGGTACTAACTTTAAGATACTTTCACCATGACGGTAATGGGTAGAGAGTGAATGATAGGTTTTCAGTTTATAGTGAATGAATAAAATAAAAATAAAGATGTGATGCTTTATTTTTCTTTTTTGGTTAGAAACAACCATGTTGAAGTTGGAGGTGGGGACTAGCACACCTTAACTTCCCATGAGAGGTTATAGTGGTGGGGCCCACCTGAGGTCCAAACCTTCTCTTCTTGTTTATTGTGGTGGGGACCACCCGGGGTTAAACCCCCATGAAGCTACCCTTCAATGGGGATGAACCCTCCACCTTCTCTTAAGTGTTGGGGACCCTCTTCAACTCCCCAACACATAATTTTTTCCAAATCCTCCACATTAATTAAGTGGAGCCAACATAATTTAATTCACCCATTTTGAATATTATTCCAATGATTTAACATGATATGATAATTTTTCCCTTCAAAATAGTTTTTTGGTGAAACTCTGGAAAAGAGAGAACATAGGAATAAATGCCCTCGCCAATGAAGAACACCATTGACTACAAAGAATGATCACCTTCGACTTTCATCCACATACTCCTGCTGATGTGGCATGTCTTCGACTGACCTACCCTCCTCATCATCATCAATGAACCGACGCACGAGATCAGGGTTGGAATTGTGTGGCGGACGCGATGAACAATGAAAACACTATCGTCTTCCCCACCACTCTGACAACAAACAACAATCTAAGGTAGAGTTTCAAGAATTGTTTGTGTTTCTAGTTCATTGTTTTATATCAAGGATTATTATTCGAATCTGCATTCTACCACTCAAATGCAGTGGGTGCGGGCCGAACGAACACAGCTCTACCCCTCCGCCTTGCTTTGTGGAAATTAACGCTAAATATGGCACATGTTTGGGTTGATCGATTTTCATTAATGATGGTTTTGGATTGAAGGAGACGTCCCGAGGTGTGCATGGATAATTCCGGAGTAAGGCTAGCTACGAGATGAATTGGTAGCATGGGCCTCCAAGTTTCTGGAGAAGGGGCGGCACAGCGCGCGATGCCCAGCGGAGCGAGGGGCCGCGACCTTGGTTGCAGCAGCGTAGGACGGGCACCCGGCTCTGCCGGTCGCAGGAGGAGGCATGGTGCAACCACGCTGTGCAAAAGGTGGCTCTCTGATCGTCCAGTAGGGAGCAGCGCGACCCACCACATGGGTGCTGCATGACATAGACTGGTGCCACGTAGCGCTGGATCTGAATCCCCACCCCTCACACCCCGAACGGCTAATCCATTCGGAAATCCATGGGGCACGACCTCCCCCTAGAAGCGGCTAGGGCGGACCCCTCCGGGCCCCCAGCCGTGGGCTTCGTGCGGAGCGGACCCAGTGTGGGTCGGGCCTCCCCCATGGGCTAGGTCGGTCAGACTACGCCGGACATGATACAGACTTGTTTGATATGTTTCCACTATTTTCCCGTAACATGATCTACGAGAGTCTGACTGACGGACCATCTATGGAGATGGAAACCTTGGATGGAGACAGTTTTTTGGTATACCCCACTCATGGTTTGGTCATAGTTGCTGTATGGTAGGGTTGGATCGAACATAAATCAAACTGGGCCCTCGGAACGGAAATTCCAATAACTCTCAGACCGGGCGTCTGATTGATGCATCGTCTGTCATGTTGGGTTTCTTATGGAAAGATGGATCTGTTGGATACATCAAATTGGTAAATCAAGGAATTTTATGTATAGACACTTGGATTGAGAATTAGACCCTCCCGGAATCAAGCCTGCTTTGTGCCAAACCCTGTGGAAAGCTGCATTGTGATAATGGGATCCTACATGGGTTCAAGAAAAACAAACTAGCGTTCCAAGATCCTATGTGGGCTTGATAGATCTGACTACTCATCTAGGATCCTACGTGGGTTCGACAGCTCTGAATACTATTCTAGGATATTACAAGGGTTTGACAGCTCTGACTACTATTCCAGGATCTTATGTCGATTACTGTTCCAGAATCCTACGTGGGTTCGACTGCTCTGAATATTGTTCCAGGATCTTACGTGGGTTTGAAAGCTCTGACAATTTTTCCAGGATCCTATGTTGGTTCGACATCTCTGATTTCAGTACTTTTATCATACGTGGGTTCGACAGAATAGATTATTTAGTGGGTAAATCTAATTATCTATATGTCTCTACAAAAGTTGTATACTTGTGTGTGATGAGTCAGTAAATTTTGTGTTTTACTCATGATTGAGATGGATTAAATGATAACATAGGTATATTTATGGGAATATAACAAAGTGGGGATATCTGTTGATTTCATAAATTTTGGTTTATCCTTGATGGATTTTGTGATACCTCGAGGGTCTCAGGGTCCCTACCGCGTATCGTTATACTCAACCCTACACGGACTATGCTTGCACCTCGTTGTGTTGGATGCAGACAAAAGACAATGCTGACTGAGGTAGAGAGTGCCAAGACAGGATGATACCCAGAGGTGGAATTTATGACGAGTCGGTACAAGGTGAATACTGATGGACGTGGAGTGCTGAGGAGGCTATCTGTACCTACCCATCATGTAGTAATTCAGGAGGACGACCCATCAACTATTTTTTCTTTCTTCAGTTGTATTTGTACTTCCAGTTCCTTGTACATTACAGTTGGTCTTGTATTTCTGGCCCCTTTTACATTTAAGCACTCTTTTGTTATATAGTTAAATAAGTGTTTTGTATCCAGATGTGTGCATTGCTGTGTGAATTACAGTTTATAAAGGCAATTACATCCCAGTTTTAGGGAAATTCACCATTGGTGGTAATCGTCAGCCCCTTGCCTATGGAAGTCAGGCTTGGGGTAGTCACGACAAGGGCACTGGGGGATAGGTCGTGAAAAATTTCTATTAGGTAATTCAGTTCAACCACAAAACATATAACTCCAATAATTCTTTTAATGGAAATAGTGTTAAGTGTAGTGAGTGTGGTTATTAGTTTAGGAGATCTAGTGTTGGTGCGGTGACCGACGTATCCATACACTTGGATCCTTACTTCTAATTTCTATCTTAGTGCCCAAAAATAGTGATTTCATGTTTGTTTTACATAGTCTTTTTGATAATTCTTTGAATCAGCTCTCTAGGTAAAGCATTTTGACCATGGCACACCAGTTTCTTTTCAGGATGCCTCCACAAAGACAGCTTGATAGGTTTTCAAGTGTAGTACGCACAGATAGCCCACTAAGCGACGAGGCCTCGATGTGGGGCCCTTTTCCAGAAGAGGCACCAGCGGTACCACTCCCCGTTGGTCCACTGATGCCACAATCCCAAGAATTAGAGAGTGAATTCCACCTAGGTACGTTGCATGAGTTCCAGCGCCAGAGGTCACCTAGGTTCAGGGGAGAGACGGACACACACGTAGTTGAGGACTTGGTGGAGGCTATGGTTAGAGTTTTTAGACTGGTAGGGACACCAGGAGACCTTATGTTGATCCCTTCCATGAGTCTCCTTCAGGTAGCATCAACCAGATGGTGGAGCCTGATGCTAGAGGTGCATGAGGAGAGACACTTATCTAGGCAGAATTCGAGAGCCTGTTTCAAGCAGAGTTTGTCTCAGCTACCCTATTTGTTGTGCAGATACAAGAGCTACTTCATCTACAGCAGTGCAGCATGACAGTGACACAATACATAGCGAGGTTAACCGACCTCTCACGCCACACCATAGAAATGGTTCAGTACCCATTCTTCAGGGCCTAAAACATCAAGAAGGGGATCAGGTGAGAGATCATAGATTCGATGATATCCCTCAGCATCCCGACGCAGGAGGGGGTGTTGGAGCAAGCCCTCTTATTGTAGAGTTACCTTGATGAGCATTCAACAGCAGCGAGGCTCTCCATCGGGCTTCACATAGTGGAGTCATCTGCAGATGGCAGCAGAAACATATTGTAGTGATCAAAGAAGACTAGACCATCCAGTGGATGACCTCAGGACACAGGTTCTGTTGTGTGAGGCACACGAGACAAATCCAGTAATACGAGGAATAGGCAGTGTTATGCATGAAAAAATCAGGGTCACATGGTTTGAGAATGTCTGACCTGCCATGCATACAATTAGTAGACAGTTGAGGGACCTCTCAGGAGGAGGCAAAGGTTTGACCGAGGAGATCCGCAGGGTGTGGGCGAACATGGCAGAGGAGCTGGTCGCGCAGCTCGTGGTGGATGATGTTATGAGGTCTTACCACCACCACCACTAGGAGGTCCACCCCAACCATAGGTAGTAGGTGTACAGGTAAGAGGACAACTCCAGGATGCTAGGGCATACGATCATGGAACTCCAGAGGATATTCGTGGTATGATTTATGTCTACTCCACCATAGATATAGTTCTTATAGAAACATGTTCCAGTCACTTTTTCATTTCCACTGCCCTCATTTAGATCTCAGAGAATTCGACAGATTTGTTGGGTTGATCCTTATGGCTAGAGTCTCCTATAAGAGAAGATTCGACAATTGCGCACTGGTGTCAGTAGTGTGAGCTTACTCAAGGAGGCGTGAGCATTGGATGGGATCTCCTAGTAGCTGCGTCGAGTCCTTATGACGTCATCATGGGTGTGGAAGGGTTTTCTACAGTCCATTCTCAAATTGACTATATTACGTGCAATGTGCAGTGTGTATGCATGGATAGAAACATGTTTACCTTCACCGGTGAGAATGTATCCTTTTCAGCACAGGACGGACATACCTAGAGGATGGTGTAGCCAATCACTAATCAGTTGTCTTGCCTTACCCTCAATGCAGTAGATGTGGAGAGTCCAAGCTATCATATATTAGAGGACCAGTACGTGGATATTTTACATGATGATGTCCTAGGTGGACCTCTTCACAGAGAGGTGGACTTTTACATTGACCTGTACCCCAGTATGGCACCCGTATCTACTCCAGTGTATCGAATGGTTCCCGCGGAGCTTCACAGGATGCGGTTACGACTATAGGACATGCATGGGAAGGGATTCATCTGGCCTAGTGTTTCTCCCTTGGTGGCCCCAATTCTGTTCTCCAAGAAGGAGGATGGAAGCTTCATGCTTTGTGTCGATTACCATCTCCTAGACCAGGTGACTGTGAAGTACAATTACCCACTCTAGAGTATTGATGACCTTTTTGATTAGTTGAAGGGAACACGGTGGTTCTCAAAGATAGAACTCAGATCAAGCTATCACCAACATAGAGATTGAGATAGGGATGTGAAGAAGAAGGCCTTTAGATATATCGATCACATTTTCGTAGTCTTCCTCAACGACATTCTGATATACTTGACTACTGAGGAGGAACATGCCTACCATTTTTGGGTAGAACTGGTCACACTCCTAGAAGACAAGCTTTATGTTAAGCTCCCATAGTGCCAGTTCTGTGTATGAGAGGTTCAATTTTTGGGACATGTCATCTCAGAGGCTGGAGTTGTAATGGATCCTGTGAAGATTGAGGTGGTACATGCTTGGGAGCCACCCATTAGTGTGACAGAGGTACAAAGTTTCCTGGGTTTGGCTGGTTATTACCGGAGGGTTGTGCCATATTTCTCCAGAGTTGCAGCACCACTATCAGCCTTGATAAAGGAGGGGAATCCCTTTATGTGGTCGGAGATATGTCAGCAGAGCTTTCAAAAGCTAAGGTAGAGGTTGAATAGTTCCCCCATATTGAGGCTTTTAGAGGAAGGCGTTGGGTAGGTAGTTTACTATTACACATCTGGGACTAGACTCAGATGTGTCTTGATGCACGAGCGAGCAGTGATCGCTTATGGTTCACGACAGCTGAGACAACATGAGTAGAACTACTCTACCCATGACCTGGAGTTAGAAGAAGTGGTCTTCACCATGAAGATGTGGTTTCACTATCTGATAGGAGATCAGCTTTTAGGAGAGGTGACAGAGTAGCAGGCTTCATTACAAATATCTTTTGTGGATAGAGATGGAGCAGCCTTCCTTCAATCTCTTATAGTCACTTCCCCACTAAATCAGTGAGTTGGTGAGGTGCCGCTTGGGGAAGCTGACTGCAAGACACGATGTGATCAAATATCCACAGGGAAGGCACCTGATTGAGTTTTTGAAGTCGGATATCATGTCATCCTCTTCAGAGTAAATCCATGGTACTATTGTCACTTTAGGAGGATGCATTGAGGGAGTTTCAGACTTCTCATCTAGTGGTACATCCAGGAGTGGAAAAGATGTACAATGATCTCCGACAACAGAATTGGTGTCTAGAAATAATGAAAGTAGTAGCAGATTTCATCTCTCGATTCCTCCCTTGTCATCATGTGAATGAAGATCATCAAGTACACGTAGGCATGGTTCAGTCATTAGAGGTCCCAGAGTGGATATGGGATGGGATATCCATGTATTTCTTGATTTGAATTCCATGTAAATCTAGAGGAAATTACATTATCTGGATTCCGTTGACTGACCCACCAAGTTGGTCTACTTCCTACTGATCAGAGGGCTGGGATTAGTAGAGGGCATGTGATGCCTTTATGTGCATGAGATTGTGCGACTACATGTAGTACCTTCTTCTATTGTTTCCAATCATGATGCACAATTTACTTGTTGGAGATGGAATGGGTTTCTTGACGCTTTCATTACACAGTTTCATCTGAGCACCACCTTCCATCCTTAGATTGATGGTCAGACCGAGCGGACCATTCTGTCCATTGAGGACATCTTGTGTTCTTGTGTTATCAACTTTGGTCACATCAGGGAGGATCACTTGCCTTTGGTGGAGTTTTTATGCAACAAAATCTATCACTCCACCATTGGGATGGCACCTTTTGAGGTGTTATATGGGCGATATTGCAGATCATCTCTGTGCTAAACTGACCTAGGGGAGTCAGCACTCATGGGACCAGAGATGGTATGGGATACCCCCGAAAAGGAGCAGATCATCTAGGAGCGAATGAATATTTCACAGAGTAGGATGAATTCATATGCTGACAGGAGACAGAGACCTCTAGAATTTATGTATGGTGACCACATCATTCTACGAGTCTCACCTCGATGAGGTTTGCAGAGATTTGGCGAAGGTGACAAGTTACCTCTGAGATTCGTCGGACCTTATTAGGACCTCAGCAGAGTTGGCCAGGTGGCATACCACCAAGCTCTTTCACCACTGTTTCAATGGCTTCATGTCATTTTTCATGTATCCCAGCTGAGGAGATACGTGTACGATCCTTCACACATCATAGACCATGACGTACAAGAAGTCGACGATGGGGAGGCTATTATGGAGGATCCAGTGGTGATTAGGGATTGACAGAAGTGGGTAATACATGGATAGTCAATACCTCTAGTGCATATTTCCTCACTCACAGGATCCTCTAGGAGAGAACATGGGAGAGGGAGGCTCATATGCATTCTCAGTTCCCCCACTTATAACATTAGTTTGAGTTGTTGCATATGGGGACGTAAATCCCTGAGGTTGGGAGAATGTAAAGACCAGAATTTTCTTTGGATTTTTTTTTCAAATATATGGATATTTTACGAGTCTGTGAAAATTTACGTTGTATGATTCTGAGGCCCGATGATCCTGAAATAAATTTATGATGTTTTTTCGGTATGTTAAGTAAACGTACAAGAATGTTTTTATAACATTTGAACCAGTGCTCAGAATTGAAATATGAGGGCATTGTTGAACTCAAAACACCAATATTCACGTATGGAGACTTTCACCTCGACAGCAGTGGGTCGATACTGGAAGACGGTTTTTGGGTTTTTAGTGAATGAATAAACTAAAAATAAATATGTGAATCATTATATTTATTTGTTGCCTAAAAACCTCCATGTGGATGTTAGATGTGGGGAACCACATAACTTAACCTCCCATCAAAGGTTATGGTGGTGGGCCCATTTGAGGTCTAAACTTCCTCTTCTTGTTTATTGTGGAGGGGACCACCTGGGGTTAAACCCCCTTGAAACTCCTCTTAAATGGGGAGAAACCCTCTACCTTTCATTAAGTGTATGGAAGCTTTTTCAACTCCCAAACACTTAATTTTTACAAAATTCTCCACATTAATTAAGTGGATCCAACCTAATTTAATTCACCCATTTTGAATATTTTTCCAGATATTTAATTGGATATGATAATTTTTCCATGGCATTTGTTTTTAGGTGAAACATTGGAGACAAGAGAGATTAGGAAGAAAATCTCTCTCCAATGAAGAATGCCTTCGACTACGAAGAACGATCTCCTTCAACCTTCATTCACGGACTCCAACTGATGTGGGACGTCTCGACGGACCATCCCTCATCATCATCATCAATGAACTGACACACATGCTCAGGATTAGGAGTGTGTGGAAAATGTGACGAACGACGACAACACCGTCTTCTTCCCCACGACTTCATCAACAAACAACAAGAAAATGTAGGGGTTCATGCATTGTTTTTGTTTCTTGTTCATCGTTGGATGTTATGGATTATTATTCGAAGCTGCATGCTATCACTCTAATGCGGAGGGTACGGGCCGAACGAACACTGCCCGACCCCTCTACCTCACTTTTTGGAATTTGACGCTAAACGCTGAAGGAATGCGGGATGAGGAATTTTATTCAACAATTGTTGCAGATTAAAGGGGACTTCTGGACTAGTGTGAGGCACCTTCTGGAATGAGAATCGGGCCCATAGAACTCGTATGGTGACCTAAAAAAGGTTCTCTAGTGGCTAGAACTAACGAACGACACTGAAGGGATGAAGGGAAGGGCGGTCGGCACTCCAGTCAGCCACGTGGACAGCGGCAGTGTAACCACATTTCTTGAGGAGCGGACCGCGGTCGACGGGGTTTGGTAGATCAGTGGTTTCCGGCACAAGGCCATTCGCGAGAAGAATCGGTGGCATGGGCCGCTGAGTTTCTAGGGAAGGCACGACGCAGTGCGCGCCTCGCGGAAGTGCGAGGGGCCACATCCTTGGGCACGGCGGCGTAGGAAGGGCGGACGTCTATACCTATCGTCAGAGGAGGTGTAGCGCAACCGCACTGCATGGGAGGTGGCTGGCTGCTCGTCCAGCCAGGAGCAGTGGTACCCACCACATGACATGGACTGGCTCCATATAGTGCCGGATCTGAACCCTCCAAATGGCTAAGCCGTTCAGGATTCTAGGTGGCGTGGCCTCCCCCTAGAAATGGATAGGGAGGACCCCACCAGACCGTTAGCCGCGGGCCACGTGCATGCCAGATTCTGCATGGGCTGTGCCGCCCCTGTGGGATGGGCCACCCCGCGGGTCGGGCGGCCCTCATGTGCCAGGTCAGACCCACAGACCAGGTGGTCCCCAGTCTGAACTCAGGTCGGGCCGGGTCGGTCTGACTGGGCTGGACTGGACCAGGACCTATTTGTGCTGTTTCCACTCATTTGCCCATAACATGAGATAAAATAGTCCTATTGATGAACCGTCTACGGTGACAGAAACCGTAGATGGAGATAGTTATTTTGGTATTTCCCACTAAAAGTTTGGACATAGTTGGGGTACGACCGGGTTGGATCAAATGTAAATCCAACTGGGCCCTCAGAACGGAAATGACAATAACTCTCAGACCGGGAGTCTGATTGACTCGTCGTCTGTCACGTTGGGTTTTTGATTGGAAGACATATCTTTTGGATTCATCAACATGGGACTTCAAGGATGTTGAAGTATAGAAACTTGTGTTGATGAGAGAGAACTCCCAGAATCAAGCGTGCTTTGTGTGGAACCCTCTGGGTGGCTGCGTTGTGGAAAAGGGATCATACGTGGGTTTGGATGGACTAACTACTGTTCCAGGAACCTAGGTGGGTTTGACAACTCTAATTACTATTCCAGGATCCTTCGTGGGTTCGATAGCTTTTGACAACTGTTCCAGGATCCTACGTGGGTTCGAGAGCTCTGACTACTGTTCCAGGATCCTATGTGGGTTTGACAGCTCTGACTACTGTTCCAGGATCCTATATGGGTTCGACAACACTGCCTGCTATTCCATGATCTTACGTGGGTTCGACAGCTCTGAATTCTATTCCAGGATATTATGTGGGTTTGATAGCTCTGATATCCGTACAAGGATCCTACTTGGGTTTGATAGAATAGATGATTTAGGGACTATATCTAATCATCTCTAACTGTTTATAAATATAGTATAATTGTGTAAGCTAATTTAGTAATTTTTTTATTTTCCTCATAACTGAGATATATTACATGATAACGTAGGTATATGTATGTCCATATACCTATGTGGGTTTATCTGTTGATTTCATACTTTGTGGTTTATCCTTGTTGGATTTTGTGAGACCTTGAGGGTCTCGATGTCCCAACTTAGTATAGTTATACTCACACCGACACGGGCTATGCCCACAGCTCGTTGTGATGGATGCAGATGACAGACAATGCTAACTAAGGCTTAGAGTGCCAGGATAGAATGGTACCCAGAGGTGGACCTTACGACGAGTCGGTATATAGATGATACTAACATATATGGAGTGGTGAGGAGGCTATATGTACCTACCCTTCACGTAATAATTTTTGGAGGATGACCCATCACCTATTTTTTCTTTATTCAGTTTTATTTGTACTTCATGTTCATTGTACTTTACAGTTGGGCATGTATTTCCCGCCCCTATTACTTATCAACACTTTTTTTTATACATTTAACATAGTGCTTTTTATCGTGATGTGTGCTATGTTGTGTGCATTACTAGTTTTAACAGAAATGGCTTCCCGGTTTTAGGGAATTGCGCCTTTGGTTTAAGTCACCAGCTCGTGGCCTATGTAAGGTAGGCTTGGGGTAGTCACGGCACGGGCCTCGGGGGACGGGTCAGGAATAATAAAAAATAAAAACATTATGAAAAAATTATTATCCCTTTCGCTACCTTGATAATTACTCATAGATCGACGATAAGTTTCCCAGTGAATGGGAAATAAATAATAGTGATATTGGATTATCAGTACGGACCAGCATACTGCATAAGAAGCAATGGCATAAACAAGAATCATTTATATATTAAGAGTTAATAAATAACATGAGCCCATTATATTATAATACAGTGTGAATTTATATTAAAGGTAATAACTAAAAACATCGATAACAATAATAATTAATCTCTTATTGTTCGAATTCATAATATCATACATCCCAATAGGTTTTTATAGCCTTATTCGGAGGAACTGTATTAATATTGGAAGAGGTATACACTAAAACATCAGTTGTTATTTAATGATGGATGTGTTAATGTATCAAGGGGCTGTAAAAATTAAGGTGCAACCCATAACATGATTATTTTTTATGGAATCACCATAAGAGCTATCAAGAAAATAATACAAATTCATATGGAACACATGGCTGAATAAAAACATGTATTTCAATAAAATGATAAAAATAGAATATGAATTATTCCTCACTAAATAGAATATTATTTATGTATAAGAGAACATCCCTTAACCAACATAAAAGTAGTGCATTATTAATAAATATAATAGGAATTACCCTTATCAAAAAATATGGTTAAGGTACATTCAATGTGTTTGGTTACCCATGTATGATTGTTATTAGTATCAGTAGTTTGTATTGTTTGGAGACTAAGGATGTGGTACAAGAAATCATTAATCATGGTTTACTAATGGAATGAGAATATTCTAAATCATACTAACCTTGTGTTTCTATCATGGTGATCAGTCTTATGAAGACCAAAATTGTATATGGGTGGTCACTGAGTCAATTATCAACTAAGGAAATTTTGGGAAATAACACCAAGGTTTATTTGTTCATTAATGGAATCCAATTTCTAGTTTCATGATTATTATGCATTTTCTAGTAAACTATGTACACATTTAATTTATCTAAATATTAGGAGCATTACCCAATATAAATGATTTATTTATACAATGGTTTTATTTAATCATGAATAAAAGGAATGTGAGGGAGGGGTAATGATATAGCCTTGTGAACTACTTAAAAGTCATTTATACTTAGGTAAAAGGCCTTATACGTAAATTTATCATCCACTAAAAATAATCCACTTGGATAATAATACATCAGTCCTAATGAATGGGAATTTAGATAAAAAACCCAATATTTCCTAATTTAATATTAAATAAAAACCTTTTGAAATATAGGGCTTAAAATTTATTTCTTTGGCAACCAATATTAATGTCATTACATGATATAACATCTCAAATTATTATTAAATATACAATATAATGGATATTATGAGTATAATTTTAAAAATAACCTAATGAGAAGAACACAAGATTGAATACACATACCTCTTCTATTGAAACCCACAAATGTACATTAACGTATTATATCACAAACATATATATCAGAATCACTTAATTAACAACCATAATCATATCAAACTTCATTCATATTCATTATAAATTGTCATTATTAAAGAAATAATACATATTATCTTAATCGAGTGTTTAGATTTTTATTATTTGTACTATTTTCATAATTGTGGGGCTTATATTCATTCATTATCCAATTAATATCATTTTTCATCATTACTTTCACCATTAAATATGTATTGTAATTTTTTATGAATTTTCAAATTCATTTCCCAGGCCTTTTAGTTTTTATCATTGAATATAATGTTTAGTAGAAGCTTGTTTCAATGATTCATAATGATCAATATGTGATTTTATTAATGATTAATTAAATATTTAGATAAAATTAACTATGATTTAATAGAAACAATTATCGATAAACTTAAATAAAATTTTACTGGTATTTATGTTCCCTTATCATGCATGGAATAATTTTATTGAATTGTTCATGTAGGTGGAAAAACCAACCTAAAAATGATCACCCTCTGATTTAATGAATGATTATGATGTGGTTTTGTTGCAATATCATTATAATAGAATAATAATGACCCTATTAAATTTTTATTAGAGGACTATTTATGGATTTTACTGTATATCGAATAAAATCTAATAGATATAAAAATATAACATAATTTGAATAAAATGTTATCATCATAGTATGCTAATTATAAACTACATAACTATAGATGATCATTTTTTGAAGGTATAATTACCATGTTCTCTAATTTTTCATAAATAACTATAAATATATCTTATAAAATTATTTATTCTTTATTTTCATTTTTATATCTGACCATATGTGGTGTTGAAGTAAATGAAAGCATGTGGGGTCATTGATTTGGTAGTTCGTGGAACACATAAATGGAAATTTCCCATTTCCTTAAAGGAAATAAAATGGATGGTTATATTTACTTTAACAATATAAAAAAATTAATTCTATAAATATTAATTTCATAATAAAATAATGTGAAAAATAAGTAAGAAATGTTATGATAATATGTAATGATGTTAGAAAAAACATTAAACATAAATATAGAACATCAGGTTTCTCATAGAGGATTCTATGGAAGCGAAGGGACATGTATAATATTCATTGAATATAGGTTCATGAGAGTAAGTTATGATGATATAGAAATAATATAGTTTATATTGTCATGGGTAATATAATATTTATATTAGTATTTAAGGTCTGGCGAGATGCCCCTATTTTAAGGGGTGATACTGAAATCCATGTAAACAGGTCAACCTAAAATAAATATAAAACTAGTTAAATAATTAAATTTCATAAAAAAATATAAAATATTTTTAATATTTTGTGATTGTGTTGAATCTATTTCAATAAATAATTTGATGACTTGTTTTTTTCATGTTTCAAACCCTTTACGCCTAGATTTATAACATCATTTAAACTATCTCTTTTTTATGATAAAGAGTCCTTCCAATGGTAACATTATCATTTTCCTAAAATAATGTGTTCCCTATTAAAAACTAATTAAAAAAGACTAATATAATTAAAATTTATTTTTTATATATTTTTTATAAGATCTATGATTTAATTTTGATATAATAAATTTCCATTATATTAAAAAAATTGAGAATAAAATTTAATGACATCAATAATACAAATCATAGATTTGTAAACTAAAATAAATATTAAATATTTTAAAATGTGAAATATAAAATACCAAATTTTTAATGAATATAGAATCTTAATTTTCTATGTAATTCTTATATACTTATAATGGCATAAAAGTCACAGAAATAGTAAAATTTTTATATTTCTCTTTTATCATAAAAGAATTTTTTTCAAAATATCTAAAAAATAATTTTAAACTAATATTATTATGAACAATATAAAATTAGGGTTACTTTTTTAAATATAATAGTAATATTTTGAAATTATAGATTTTAATATACTCATGAAAGAATATGCTTTAGAGGGTTATCATTCAGGATATTATGTTTACCATGTTCTGTATGGTGTCAGGTAATACATTATCCCCCCATTAAATAAAAGAAATCAAATAATTAGGTTACATATTATTTATTGATATTATTTGGATATAATATACATATATATTTTATATGATCTCATGTTTCCTCTTTATGAATGTGATTTCCCAAAATGAAATTATGTTGTCTCATTTCATAAAACATTCACCATGGTTTTAGGAATCTATAAATGAAATTAATTATATGAAAGGATTAAAATCAATAGTATTTCTAAACTTGTGAGTTCATACATTGATCTTGCATTTACATCCAATGTAATGGAATTTTTATGAAATAATGTTGCAAAACATTAAGATACAACATCAATTAATTCTATTAGATCAAGATGAAAATTCATTCTATGGATTAAATTTCTCTTTTTTCCAAATCCCAAAACACTTATCCATGGGGAAAAATTTAATAACACATGTTCCCCCACATCGAATTCAATGTCATTCCACTGATTATCATCATAGCTATTTTGTCTTATTTTGACTGTGTTAGTAAGATCTAAAATAGTTCATACATTAAAATTCATCTCCTCTATTATATTTAGTAAAAATCCTATTACATCTAAAAATCAGCCAAATAGATTGGATCAGGACAAATCATACAATACAGTATATTATATTGTTTCATATAGATGATCTAATAAAATATGTTATTGTTTGAAAATTACATCAGGGTAATTAATAATCAAATATGACATTAAATTCATGATAGCATGATCCCAACAAGGATTTCATTAAATTGGATAGCCCTTTCAAAATTCTATTATATATGGGTAAGATAAGTAGTTCATAAATGTATATTAGTAGAAAATGAACATTTTTTATTCTACCAATAATATTATGTGATCTGAGGGTCATGATCATATATAATCTATAGAGGTTTTCCACGAAGCGATATTATTTCATTTATATAGAGTCATGAATGTTGATCAATGTTTTGATCTTATTTTATCACTATGAAATGAGACATATTATTAAATAATCAATTATTACACATATCAAAAAATTCATCCTTGTATTCTTTTTAAATATAGTGATAAAGTACATTGTAGAATTTCCCCACATATGTATGTATAAAAATTAGGTGCATGACTCCCATATGATGTTTTCTTTAGGCCTTCAGTTACAAGAATACTAAGAATCTGGACACATAGTTCAATAATTATCACCTCATTAAAGCCCAAAAAAATGATCTCTTACTTCCCTATACATCATTGGGAGGCCACATTATAAAGTGAAATTAAATATATGTCCCTCAATGTGGAGTTTACTTGTAAAATTTTGTATGAATGTAATGGTGATCCTCTTCAAAAATATTAACACATCCTATCAGTGCATAAATTATTTCAATTTTATATCATTTACTTCTTTAATATCCCTTTGTTTCTCCTCACCATAATTTTATGTCCTCACATTCTTTTCTAGTATGTATGGTTTAGACATTACTATGATGATGAAACATTGATGCCATTTTCTAAATATCTCCATATCAATTATAACTAGAAATCTATATATAATTTAATTATTATCTATATCATGGTAAGACCTCAATGGTCCCTATAAATAAAATCCTTATCCAGTTTTTTAGTCTTCCAAGGGTGATAGTGTATAAATAAAATATAGTCACTTAGTAGTTCAAACCATCTTCCTTTCATAATATTGAGGATATTATGAGAAATTCTATACTCAAAACAACTATAATATGTTTTTATATCACATATTTCAACATAAGGGTATAGTATATAATTTTAAAAAAAAATTAATTACGAACTCATTGAAATGGTTTGGATAGTTATATTCACCGATTTTCAATTTCCTATATGCATATGAATTAACTCAACCGTTCTACATATGGACTCATCCAATACAATTCCATTATTCCTAACATTATATTAAAAATCATATTATATATGATGTTAATGATAATTTTTGTTCATTAACTAATTTCCTATTAATCTCATCAAAACAATCCTCATATTAAATTAATACATTGAATTTATTTTCTTTAAAGGATGACTTGTTCAATGAGTTTTCCAAATTGGTAAAATCATTTACAACCCTCTGATGGTATCTAACATATGAATTGATACTAAAGATATTACTTATATTCATTAATTTCATCCATTCATGGAATATTTTTTATATTAAGGATCATATCCTTAGAAAAAAATATATTATAGAGGAAAAACTCATTGATCAATATTTTAGACTTATTAAATTTCTAAATAAATTTATTTTTATAAAGGTATTAATAATAATTTTTAGATGACTCACATGATCATTGTATATCATACTGTATATCAATATACCATAATTGAAAACCACATAAAATCTATCAATATATTTATTGGAAATAGTATTTCCCATATTCTTAATGAAAAAGATATTTTTTTAATCCCTAAGTCATAACAATAAAATTATAATATATATATCCTTAAAAAAATTTCATGTTCCACAAATCGACCTTCATCACCCTAAATTAATGAAAAACAATGAAAATAAAAAATATTTTAACATAACTGGAATTTTTTATATTAAATAATTATTTGATTATTTTATATTAAATTTTTTCTATTATTCATATTTATTTCATTTATCTTCTGATAATCAATACACAATATCATACACTCATCCTTCTTTCTTATAAATACAAATAGTACTCCCTCCGTAGATAGACTAGGGTGTATGAATCATTTATAATGAAATTATTTCAGGTATTTCTTTAACTACAAAAACTCCACTAGGGAAATTCTATAGGGAGTTTCATATATAATACATCCATAAATAATGATATTAAGGGATAATTCATCTTTATTCTCTATTGAATGACCAAAAAATTCATCTGGATAATCATCACAGATTTTTTTGTATAACATGTATATCCAACATTCATAGGATATCGTACTTAGCTATAGATCACTCTTCATCATTGTCAAATGTAAATATTTTATTATGTAGAGATTCTTATGGATGTTTTGGAGATTATTTATTTAATGATGTTTCTCCTATAATTTTTAGATATTCCACATCACCTTCATGAATTAGAATATCCTTCAATTGAAAATGATTTTTTAAAGTATATTTTGAAATATAATCCCAAACAAGGATAATAAAAAATTCAACAAAATGTATAGTAACCATGTTTGAAAAAGGTTTACACCCATTAATTGTAATTCGATCTTCATGACTCATAATTATTGAAAAAATACTATCCCCTACTGACTACATTGATAACAACCTTACCGGGTTCAAGTAAAATATCAATTGATTTATAAAAACATGGAAAAGATAAAATAATGTGATGATCCTCAAAATAATAAAACAATAGCTGTCATTGAAAATATATGAATAAACTTGCCACCATAATAGTTGTTATATATACTCCATTTGTGGTAATAACATAAGCATAGAATCACTCCCCAAACATTTTGTGAAGTAAATTAACCTAATTTTTGGGGGATTGGTTCCCATTATTTTCCTTATACATGCAGTTAAAAAATTGAATAGAAATTTATTCATCAAGTTATTTTTATTCGTATCACTATAGTCATTTTTCTCAAAAAAATTTCAAACGCATTTCCTTATCTATAATCAGCATATTGTTTCATCCCATGGTTATTTCACTTGGAAAAAATCATTCATCATTTATTACGCATTTTCATAATTCCCTTTTCATATTTATATGTTGGACTATTGTTCTCATAACTTATCTTTAATTCAGATTTCCTAGATAAATAATTTTCATTTATAATAAACCTTCAGCCTATATCCTTATTAGAATATAATTTATAATAGAATAACATGCTTCAAAGGAATAGTTTTAAACCAAATATAAATAATATATTATTCATACTAGTCAAAAAGAATATTTTATATCAAGTCTATCTCCCATATAAAGATATCTACGTACTCTATAATTTACCCGTCTTTCTTTCTATGAATAGAAAAATTCCTTTCTATTTCAACTCGTTTCGCGAAATGAATGTTTTTATAGAATAATTTCATAAAAGATACTAATTAAATTTATTTCACCTCATATTCATCTTCATTTCTTTGAATTAGTGACCATTATTGGTCCATAGTCCCCTTCAGGAAGTATACCATGAAAATTTCATCTTCATTTTCACTATTTTCCAAATAATGAATGATGTTATTCAGGGGAATAATCCCTTATTAAACATCTAATTGATTAGTAGTTACACCGAATGATGTTTCTTGTTATCAAAAAATGTGGTCTAACATTGATACCGCATGCTGAATATTAGTAGAAATAACATTTCAATTAAGATTATATCTGTTAACCTGGAGAAAATACACAAAATAGTTATGATATTATTATCATCATATTTAGTATTATATACCTATATAGTGGTATCATCCCAAATATATCATAGGGGGGATAGGGTTCCATTCAACTTGTTAGTCACCTAATATTTAAAATAAAATAAACCTGATTAGATCATGACCTTGGTTTTTAAGAAACAACATTATTTATTTTTTATTGGTTGTTCCCTTCAAATCATTATGGTTTTTTATTTAAACAATTATATCTACTAGGGTTCCTCTAAATTATTTCCCTAAGTATATTTACAATGTTTCTATGATACAACCACAAACATCTCGATCTCCAAAAACGGTGAGATGACATTAATATATCAATAATTTTATATAATAAAATAGTTCCCATAGATTCGAATGGATTAGTTGACATGAAAATATATAAAAAATGATTTTTTTAAACATATGATTCAAGATATATACATAGAAAAATCAAATATTCCTTCTATCATATTAATGAAAATTACTCATTCCTCAACTATGAGATTCATCAGTAATGTAAACTAGGTATGGGTGAGCTCAAATGATCAGACATGATTTGAATAAAATAGACTCTATCATAACATAATATCAAAATATGTGATATTTCAAAAAAAATAATCAATATGTGTGGCTCCATGATTTTTTTATGAAATGAGTTTCCTTAAATAATTTGATATCATCAATGGCTTGCGTTTTGTGATAAATTTTGGTATTGATAACAAACAAAATTTATGAAAATATTTTGTATCTATTATCACATAGATGTTGTATTGGATGGTATTTATACTACTGAAAAAAATTAAAAAAATTATCTGGTAAACATATTTATAAAATAAATTAATTATAAATTAAAACTTACGAATAAAACAATTATTAAAAAATTACACATATATTTAATGGGAAATATTTGTTATATGTGTAATTAATTTTTTAATAAACGAAATTAATAATTATTTTTGAATTATTTTAGTAATATATATATATTATCTACTAAACCAAATTTTTTAAACACCTACCAAATAATTTTATTCACATAAGATAAGAAAAAATATTGATTTATTATTACAATTATACATCTCTTAAATTGTGGTTTTCATTTATTTTTTCATAGATACATTAAAATAAAATTTTAATATTTGTAGGAATTGAATTATATAATATTAATTTATTTTTTAAATTATGTTACTTAATTTTTCAAAATAGGCTCCTATTGTTATTTGTATATATGAATAGTAAATATTGTAATATTTATCACCTTACTAATAGATAAATGTGGTCAACCAAGATAAAATAATATTTAAGGACATATTATTTCATAAATATTTTTATTGTATATTATTATTTTGACCTAAATAAACATAGGATAAATTTTTTTAATCAACTCTTTTCAATGAAATGTTTTTTATATTATTTAAATCAATTAATATTAATAAAATTTAGTATATCTGTTTTAAATATATTTTTTGTATTCACATGGGGACACATTTATGTATTGAATGAATATATGTAACATTTTTTAGATCAATATAATTGCTTTAATTATTTAAATTTATTTATATTTTTTAGTAATTCTATAAAAATAATAATTTCTTAGGGTAAACTGATGTAGTATTTATCCTTTTAAACAAATATAAGAAATGAAATTAAAAAAATTAAAAGTTTTGTAATTTGATTGAGTTAATTTGAAACATGAATTTTACAGACATATATTACCTATTATGGTGTGTTTAAATAATTATATAAAAATAATATATTTTTCTTCAGTTATTTTTATATAAAATTATATTTATATTGTGAAAATTGATAATAATGTTATTTTATCGAAATATATTTTTTAATGATTTTTAAAATAATGAAAAAATATTGAAATATTAAAATTTCGAAATGAAATGGTCTATAATGCCATCAATTGAAAATTTACTTGCAAAATTTGACTGTTTAATTACAAATTCCAAACCAGTAATGTAGAAAAAGTTCATATCGTAGTGAAAATTAATATTTTTTACTAATGGTTAATCAAAATGGTAGTGATTTAAATATAATAATATTTTTTTTATAATTTCTATTTTTTCATTATGTTACAACCCTATTGGCACATATATTTGATTCCACAGTCATTTGGAGAAATTTATCCTAATAATGAATTTAATTTATTTTAATTTTTTTAGAAATTCCAAAAGTGCCACTCACATCAATTATAAAAGGATACCCCCTCATCCACATAGTCACCCCACAATGATAATTATAGATTAAAAAATTATTATCTTATTAAAATCCCAATAAACATTCTAGTGTTTTTATTATTCCCAAAAGAAAAACATTTTATCCCTTTAGAGTGGATCAAAATGAGTTTTTTCAAATTATAGGTAATCAGCTTAATCAAACACTTTCTTTTATATTCATCCTTACATACTCCAAATCTGAATAATTTATCATAAAATAATAAAATAATTATCTACAAAATAATGTACTCTTATTATGATCATGTAAATAACATTGGACACCCTATTTCCCATAAAATGATAGGTGATTATGTCGCACTTGTTTATATACGACTTACTATATCCATATTGAGATGAAATTCATTTTTTATCGACATATTTTATAGAAGAGTATCATGATTTATTTAATGTTTTTATATTATATTTGTTAAATAAATATAATAACAATATTATAATATCTGATCTATCTATTTATATCAGACCCATTGAGAAATGATTCATCTGTTGTGTGTGTCTCTGGAGTTCCACATCCACGAAGAGAAGTGATTTTATTTCCATCGTATTTTACATTTATGTTAATGGGGATTAATATTAGGAATATTTATGATATACAAGAAATAAATATATATATATATAAGAAAAATATAATATATTCATCTATCTATTAATACCCAATAATAAATTTTACCAAGAAAAATGTACATGTTCCGAACTATAGAATTGAAATACCACTAATAAGTTAAACTATTAACACAGAAAAATGATGATTTTAGTAACGAATTATTGATATAAGGGGTGTTTTGATGTTTAATATATGGATAATATATAATGTTTATAACCATTTTTTTATATGAATTACAAATTTGTATTATTTATGATAGAGGTTAGAGTGATTGCAATGCGAGCTGAAGTTTAGTTAAGGGGGTTTATGTTACAATCTCATTATTTTGGGGTATTGATTATTATTACATTTAAAATGATGAAATATTAAAATATATATATTATTTAACTAATTAAATATATTCCTCTATATAGTTTCCAGTAAAATACATGTTTTCCATTTTTTTTCTTCAGTGTATGTATTAAAGAGACTGAAAATATGATTATAAGAAAATCGACATCATTTATCTCTTGGTCCAAAAATAATTTTTCTTCCTTATAAATTTTTTATAAAAAAATATGTGATTTTATAATTGTATATGTTCAATTTATATCATATTCTATTTTTTTCAAATGATCTAAAAATATATGTTTTTTCATTTTCCACATGAGTTATGTGGTTTCTTTTCTGAAAAAGCATGGAAATTGTGTTTTGTAGAATATACTGTGTGAATGTTATATATAACCATCATGGAAAATAATATTTTTATATTGTCCATTAATATATTCCATGGTTATATTCATATAAAATATTTTACATACTACTTTGGAATATTTTAGATTTTGAAGATTTGATTTAAAAATGGAAAGGTTCTTTTCTTGAAAAATGTATTAATGATATTTTGATTCATCAATGAAAATATTATGCAATGTCGCATACAATTTAAAACAAATATAATAAGAGGATACTAACATTTATTTATCTCAAAATATTTTATTTTATGATTTTAGGATTCTTATTTAACCAATTATTTTTCACATAAAAAATTTTGAAAAAAAATATGAAACAAATTACTTTTCTTGGGTTTTGATATGACTAATGGTTTATCATATTATGGTAGAAATATATATTATTTTTATTATGTGATTCATGGAAAATTTATAACCCAATAATTTACATGTAAATATTGATATCTCAGAAGATAAACATGAATGTAATCTGAAATTAACCCAATTATGTTAGGGCCTCTATCCATTATGGTAGTATTACAAGTGAATATTGAATACTATGAAGGTTTTTGGGGTGAACTCATTCAACTATGATTATAAAAACCCTTTATTTTCGAACA
Organism: Viscum album; assembly: GCA_963277665.1. Lineage (NCBI taxonomy): Eukaryota > Viridiplantae > Streptophyta > Magnoliopsida > Santalales > Viscaceae > Viscum > Viscum album. The sequence goes on along the minus strand of OY728126.1, from coordinate 790,769,020 downwards.
AACGTATTACATATTAATAGATTAAAATTATTTAAATAACATAATGATCTATTCATCAATTATACAGGAATACTATCTTCTTTAACATGGATACACAATAAACATGTCCATAATACTTCTATATTTTTTCTTATGTAGATCTAAATAATAAACACCCTTCATAGAACTAAAATTAATAAAAATATAATTCATATATTAGGAAAGAAGCATAATTAAGGTGATATATGATGCTAATTAGTGGTAAAAAGTAATATATCAATAATCATATAAGCATATGAAGATTAATATTATTTGAGAAAACGAGTTTGAAATTTGAAATACCTAAATTGAATATAATAGATAATAATCTCAAGCTATGGAATAATTATTATTACTTTATAAGAAACGAATTATAAAAGAATCAATGATTATGATCTATGAGTGCATAAAATTGGTATATAACATGGAATTATGGAATAAACATGGGAATATAAAATAATTTCTTTATTAGTTAACTACTTTTTTCAATCCTATCATTTTTAATGGTTTCACCTCAAAAAACATCATAATATTCAATTTTCACGCTCAATATAGTCATAGAAAACAATGTCCTCTACTTAAATTGGACAATTCAATATTATAGCCTGATTTTAATCATGATATATCAATAATTATCCAATGAATTATAGGTATATAATGGAACATGCCATCACATAATTAAAATAATTCATATATAGGCGGCACAATCATGAAACATTTATCATACCAAACCCCATGAAAATAAATTTGTTTTCTAAATATTTCATTGTATCATAACCCTTGTAAATAGAATGGGTTTCATTGAAATCATTACATTGTAAACATAAATCCCCAAGAGAAATAATAAGTATTATATCATTGTATCTTATTCTTATTAAAAAATTGGCATCGTTGAATTGTGTTTTCATTAATGAATCAAAAAATTATTAAAACATTCTTTATGAAAATAAACAATAAATTTTGATAATTAGTAAATCAAAATCATTAAATTTTCAATATATTATATAATAATTTTCATTTGAAAAAAATGGTATTTTTTTGAAATACTCAAAACATTGAGGACTTGTGATGGTGGGAAATTCTGTTCAAGGTAGGTAATTTAACAAAACATTCACTCTATTCTTTTATTAGAAATGTAAGGAAGTTCCATGTAAGGAATAAGAAAACTTGTACCATTTAAATAATTTTTTAAATTCCAAATAGTGAAAAATATGGGTTATTTGAAATAAAAGTAAAATTATAAAAACCTTTTTCATATATATTTTTAAAATATATGAGTATGAAAGATTAATTTTTTCAAACAAATTGTGAAATAAATTCAATTTTTCATGAATTTTTTTGCAATATTTAGTACTAATGTTGAGGGAAATGAAAGGGGAAAATTTATTATCAAGAAAAAAAGAAAATGTGAATTAAAATCATGAGTTAGGGGATTTTTAAATCCTAATATCTTAATCATTTGAAATTTACTAAAAAATAGTTCTGATTAATAATGATATTGTAACATAAAACCCATAATCTTGAATTATCCATTATTTTAAAGCACTATAACATCATGTATAATAATGTTTAATTTATAATTCTTTTATACCATATTAATGGTTATAATTATCAAATATGATCCAATAATAACATTTCAACACAAGTGTTATCAATAATTCCTCATTTAAGTTTTCATTTTCAAGTGTTAACTATTTAATTATTTCTTTAGAATTTCATTTCAGTAGTTCCTTGATCATGTAAAATATTCACATGTCCATAATTTCAATAATGTTAATCATTATATTAATATCATATATATTCCTTATATATATAATCATACATAAAATTTTGGGGAAAAAAATTAATGACACCAGTCATAGAGAGGACATTCCTAAAGTATTCATTAATGTTGATTTCAATATTCAATGGATTTAATGAATGCAATGAAAAAATAAATTATCCTTAAAAATAGAATTATCAAATAATATATACAATATAAATCCACCAAATTATTATTAATTCCCATAAATATAAATATAAATGAAAAATTAATCACATTTCTTCGTGGATGTGGTATTCTCCAAATATCCACGAGTGCTATTATACTTTCCCATGGTAATGGATGGTAAGAATGTAGATTTGATATCATAATTAAAAATTATAATTACTTAATAAATATTATATATAAACATTAAACCCACCATAATCTTCATCAATAAAACATGGGGTTAAATTATGAATCGTATCACAAAATAGAGACTGGAAGCCATTCGTGTTCATTAGAGATCTATTCATATTCCATTTGATGGAAAATAATGTGTATTATAGTTTTTTCATTATCATAATAGAATATAATAATATATATAATACTGAATTATTTATTCTATTAAATATACAATAAACTTTTAGGAAGTAAATAATAGAATAAAATAATGTGATTGGTTATGGCGATTTCCTCTTCTTTGAAACAATTACATTATATATCCTCTAAAAGGAAATGGGGATGATATTTTTAGAATACCTAAATCTATATAATGAGTCGAGGGATGTTTAGAGGAATTTTTTTACAATTTTCACGATTTAAGGCTAAATGTGGTGTGAATGTGTTGGGTAAGAGGTTCCCCATAAAAAATGTGTCGAGGGACACTTTTTGAATTTATAAAAATATTAAATTATAATATATTCATTCTCAATAAAATGCCTCTAAACAACAAGGGATTAAAATATAATATATTATAGGTTTTTAATCCCATACACAAATATAATTTATAAATGTATTTAATCTTGATAAACATTATTATTTTGATTAACCCATAGTTAATCAATTTAAATTGAAACTATATTAAAAATAAATTATATATTAAAGGGTTATAATTTTTACTTATATGTTAATTATTCCCATAAATGGGAATTTATAATAATTTATTCTATATCATATACACCATGAATTATTAAAATAATTTTAGTATTTTTAAATATTATAATAAAATATTATTTTCATAAAATTTCATTGTTGTCAATTTTATAACTATTTATTTAAATTTACTTAAAAGTTGAAACTGAAATGTCTTCAGTTCATATATATTCATTATACACCTCTATAATATGTTATAAATAATCATAAAATTCTCAGGTCACATTAACTCATTTGAAATATATCACTTTTACTATTTTAAAAGCCATTTATTATATTTTTAATTAAAAGGATAAATACTACATCAATGTTTCAAAAACTATTAATGGAATTATAAAATTAATAAAAGTTAAAAATAATTTTATATAATAAAATTTATTTTATTACGCTCTATATATACACTTATATTCATTCATAACATAATTTCCCCCATGTGAAAAAATAAGACTTATTAAAAATTAAGAGGGTGACATTTCGTAACATTCAATAATTTAAAAATATATATAAATATTTTTTATGGAAAATTGTGAATTTTAATAATAATGTAGAAGTATAAGGTGATAAAGTTTTAGTTAAATTTATCTTATAATAATAATAATGAATTATTTTGGACTTATCCCTTATTTTTAATCCTTATAACCTTATTTAGGCTTTTAAGAGGAGAGTAATTTTACTACGGTTGCTATTCATATTGGCCCAAAATAAAAGGGGACTATATAAAAAATTTGAACCACCTATGTTTAAAAAAGTAACAGATTTTTTCTAATTAAAATCGAAATTTTGATGAAATTAATATTAAATTATTTGTGATAAATTTGACAAAAACATTTTTTAATAAATTCATTATAATTATAAATTTTTTACACATCTCAAATGCCAACGAAAAATAATTTACTATAGTTAAAAACTTTTGATCATGTTTTAAATATATGAATTGTCTACAAATAACTAATTAATTATGATTACTTTTATTTATTAATTAAAAAATGGATTTCACTAATAAAATTGTTCTTTAAAAACAATTTTATTTTTAAATGTAATTTAAATTCTAAAAATTTATAAAATATGAATTTATTTTTTATATATATAGAGAATATATTTTTTCATAATACAGTTATTAATATGCATACCCACTAATCCAATGGCAATGTGATATTAGATCCATTATATTTTATTAATGATACATGGATCATCTAAACTAGTTATTTCATGTAACACATGATATAAAGACAATAAATATGTTTATAGGGAAGTATTTTATAAAAATATTATGGTGTTATATTATAAACATCATAAAATAACATTTATTGAATAATTTCATCATTCTAACAAAAAATTAGGGTACATCTACCTCATCATATGTTTATTTTCCCATGTATATTCCTTAAATTGGTCATTTGGCCACAAAACATTGACCATGTGAGTAGTCTTATATTATAGAACATTCTATTTATGATCCTAAATTTGTAATGATTATACAATATAAGAATTTTCTTCTTCGAACAATATTCCCATTGATATCCGAACATGTGGAGGATCAGGTATGTAATTACATATGAGATATATGTATAACACATCATGAGCTTTATATATATTTGTTGGACAGACAAATTAGTAAGATACCTTCATGATATGATCATGAATTTCAAATGTATCAATTTCTATAAGGACTAAACTGATATTTTTAAATAATACCATATCCCAAATCTATGGAGATGTACATATCAATACCTCATCACAAAATTAAAACATTAAATCTATATGATGATTTTTGGCATGAAAATTTATCAAATCTAATCTTCTATTATGGTTTAAATAATGCATTTAACATTCATTAAAATTTATTCTTCTATATTAGGATCCAATTTATTTATATCCTTAACTTAATTCCAAATAATTGGGTATGTAAAAGTTTTACTATATAGAGATTCATAATAACAGACCAGAATTCTAGATTGAAAGCTATTACTATATTAAAATTCCACCAAGGTAGGATCATGATCAAAACAACATTTTAAATAAATATATAACATTATCAACATTTTTTATAGTGTATGAATGTCCATTTTAGAATGACCATCTATCTGAGGATGATTAGTCCTTTTGAATCAGAAAACTATATATACATAATGTTCAAGTCTTCTACAAATATTAATGAAATACCCCGGATCCTAATAAAAATCAATTTATTGTAGTACACCATGAAATATTACATCTCTTGGATGTATAATATATTATGTTTGTTTTATATTTTTACCAAAATTTAGGTATTTCCATTCACTATTATCATTTTCACTTTATTTGGTAGTGTCTTGGGATGCATGTAGGTGGAGATATTTTACTAATGAAAATTTAATTTTTTTTGATTTATGTGTTTTGGAATTAATGGTGTTTGATTATAAATTTTTTAATAAAATTTTGGTTTATCATTGTGATTTGTGAATAATATTGTATTTTTTTGTTTTCTTATTAAAGATGGACTTTTTTCTCTCTCCATGGGAAATACATTCTATACACTTGGTTTACTCACATTGTAATGAATCTAGTTATGATTTCATGAGTCTGGTCCTCAGCATCAACGAAATCAATGCTATGTATTTTATTTATGACATTTATCGATAATAATAGTGTTTTAATAAAATGGTGATGTTTTTTTTTGTATAAAAGCTTTTTGGATGATATTAAATGTAATATAATTATACTTGTATAAATTGTGATTTGATATTTAAGTGCACCGAATAGATGATATAAACATTCATTCATCCAAAATATCTTCAATATCATCTTTGAGGAACTCGTTGTTGGTTTTGATGACCACAACTCCATCTAAATCACATCTTTCATTAATAGATAACTATTTTGAATGGGTTTAATCTCTCAGTGTAAGAGATCATGTACGAGTATTCATAGTTTTATATCCTAGTAACACCCCTGATATGTGATTATAGATCTCTTGATATATGACTAGTAATATATTTATTACATTCTAGATCCATATTTTTATCATTTTCTAGGGGCCAATCTTTTGTTAGTTGTGGTGTGATGTGTGTTGTCTTCAAGGAATGTGATATAGATTATCTTCACCAACCCTTTTTGTAAATTGAATATTTATGATATTTGTTGCTTGATTCTATGGTCTATATTGTTGTCATTGTATTCCTCATTATTGGTGGATCCATTTGTAGGGGTGTGTGACCCATGTTTTAGGTAGGTGGATCTATCTCATTCCTTTTTTTGATGATCATTATTTCTCTAGCTTTGATAAATTGTTTTACATATGAAAAGGAATGATGTATAGATGTATTTGAGTATGTGGAATGGGTTTTTCATAGAAGATGTTTTTTAAATGATTTTTTAATTGAAAATGGGTTTTCAACAAATTATGAAATGTATTACTAAAATTGTTATCAATGAATGGGTTTTTGTTTAATGGTTTAATGAATTGGTTGGGAAAATAAAAAACATTGTAATCGTTGGGAAATTAGGTGTAAGGTGTATTAATTGGACTCATCCATTTATATTATCATGGGGTACAAGAATGGGAGTTTCCTCTACCCCTTATTCCTATTTTTCTTGGTAATTGATAGAAACATTTGATGTTTTAACTTTCTTGGTTTTTTTATATGGTTCCCAGATTCGGTGTATATTTTTAGGGACATTATACGCACATGATTGTTTATGTTGGGGGTATGAGTGTCCATGATATATGTTCATAGTGTAAATGCATGTTGTTTTTTGTGATTCAAGTGTTTTGGGTAGTTTATATTAACTTTTAAAAACAGGGATATGATATGATATGTGATACGTGGGTTTATTTGATATATTTAAATTTAATTGAACTATATTACTTTCCCTTTTGTGGAATATGTGAAAAAGTGGAAATTATATTTTATAACTCGTTGTTGATATAAAAAATGATATACTGTATATAATTCCTTATTTTTATAAGGATGATAAAACTTAGATTATTTATAGAGGGTCTTCATTTGGAACACACAAGTGGGATCCAACAATTGCGATTTTCTCACACCATACATACCACTTCAGTTGTGTGTAGAGATTTGTATGTCATTCAATTTAGGGAAATGTATCATGCCTCAGTGGGGTAGTGATGTATTTTATCAGCCTTATCTAGATAGTTTTGGGTTTGATGGTGGGAGGTTTTCTACAATATCTCATATAGTATTTGGTTTTCTCTGTTGGTAGTTTGTTTATGTTGGACTTGTACTTAGGATGTTATGACTTCATTAGAGTTTTATGGCTTTGTCCATCTCCGATCAATAATGAAATATAATTATTTCTTATATATTTTATATCTCTAATATATAAATTCCATGTCAGTGAAACATGTTGTCGGAAATCATTCCCTATTGGTTTTTTATACCTAGTTACTAATCTCCAACTAGTGGGGATCTAAAAGTTCCTTCAAATATGATAAAATTAAGGATGTGAACCATTCTGATATAGTGTCTAGATTTAGTTCATCAATGTTTGTTATAAAAGGTATCCATTAATCAAGAGTCATATTGTAACACCCCGGGTAAATAAAGAATATGAAATTTCATATTTATCCATATTTGTGAATAAAATATTGATATGACTTTAAAGCGGACGCTATGCTCGATGGCGTACCCAACACGCAAAAACGAGTTTCTTGGGAATCTTACGTTGCACTCTAATAATAAAATAATATTATTTTAAATGGTATTTAACATGTATCCGTTGTATTGGCGGGAATGGATATAAATAACTAAAATTTGATTATATATGTTTTTAAATGTTTTTAAATTTATCCAATAAAAGATAAAGGCTTAAAATACAGAAAGAATTCAATTTTAGGCGTATATGCCCTAGTTTTCACTAAAGGTTCACTTATCGCCTTTTGATGGCGAACTGTCATTAAATATAGTTTTGATCACTCTTATACATTCTTTTGGACCAAATAAAACTCTTCTTTAGAATCGGGACATTAAATTTTACTTCGTGTAAATTTTTGGTATTTTTTGGATAAAGTTCATTTTTAATGAATAGTGTAAAATGTTGTATTTTAAATCAAAACCTCTTTTTAATATAATTTATTTATATAATTATATTATCTTTTGAATTGGTTTTAAAGTGAAATTAGAAAATATTTTTACCATTAAATCCAATAGTGGTCGTTGGAATCAATTTCACTTTGAAATCAGACTTAAACTAGTGTCAATCTTTTGATACTTATTGTTTCATAAAAACACACTATTTGCTCTGACAGCGGGAATTAATTATTAACTTAATTAATGTGAATTATATGTTTTGAATTTTTTAAAATATACTTCATTTTTGAATTCATAATATCAAATATAGCTTAGGGTGAATTTTTGGTAATTTTCTGAAAAACTTCATTTTTGGATGAATAGTGAAACCACTAAGTGGTACTTATAAAGACTAATTTTCCGTTTAAATGAAATTTTGCCATCTTTGTGTTTTGAATTTCAAGAATCTGACATACATGGTTGTCATTAAGAAGTAAAATGTGGTTCAATGAGATTATAATAATTTTTTGGTGAATAGTAACTTATTAAGTTCTTAATCGCGATTAGAGGTAATTGGTGTAATTTAAGGTAAAAATGATATTATAAGAATGTGAAAACACCATGACACTTGTCCTACACCTATTGTGTGAGTCATGGCAGACCAAGACAAGCCATGGTCCAACTTGGGGACCCCATGGAGACACTTTGGTTGGGAAAGGACATAAATAACTCTTTATTTAATGTTAAAATTAAATTGACACAAACATGAGGTGTTTTACTAAAACAATTTTTAAGTAGGGTTACACAGGTCCAAATTTTGATTATAAATAGTCATTGGAAATCTAAAAAGCTTTCCTACATCATAGTAGTTTTTTTATAATTTTTAGACATTATATAAATTAAATTATTTATGACATAATAATGATGCAGCGATGACATCACTATTTGACGATTTAAATAAAATGGAATGATAATGTAAATCCTATGGACTACACATGTCCACAACTTATTGGCTGGGTGGATTCCGAACCCTTATCACCTTATCCACGAATTATATCAATGTGGGACCTTTTAAAACCGAAACACATTTTCAAATAAAGTAATATTTCTTTACTTTCCAAAAGTGCCCCTCCTCTCCTCTTATAAAAGGCCCCCACCTCTACCTCATTTAACACACTCCTCAAGCCTTTGGCTCGGCCAAACCCTGCCCATGTACTCTCTCCACATCCCTCTCCTCATTCTAGAGGATTCCCATTGGGAAGAATCCTTTCAAAGGAAGCCTTTAGGCTCAAATCAAAAGGAGTTACACTTTTAAAGGTAATTCACTCTCTCATGTTCATTTGTTTTATTTTGCTTCTCCAACCCCCTAAACTCTTTTTATTTCCTTCTTTTGTAACAACATAAGTATATTAAATATACTAGGATTTTTTTATAAGATTTATTCGAGCTACACTCTCACACAACTACATCAGATGGTTAAATAACATACGGTTTCCGTGGATGGTGAAATTCTGCCTCCCGAAACGATGATTGTTCAATACTCATTTAACACCTTCAAATGTGGCCATTATGATGTCACTATTTTTATATATGATATATAATATGTTTATGTTTTATTTATGATTCTGTATTTTTCATTTTTGTCTTACCTTTATGGCTTCCATTATGGGTATACGCGATATCTTCATTTAAGGAAGTGCGGACTACCACCCCCACAAAGTAATTTGATTCGTTAAATTACATATGTGGGATGTATAAAGGATGGAACTATGATATTATATATTATATTATACTGGAATTATAATATACCTTTATATAATTATGATTCCATTCTATAAAATATGAAATAGAAATGAAAGTAGCGTTCATGCGTACGTACGGATTACCGTCTCCATGAACGGTGCATTTCATGTCATACCTCTAAATGATTATGTAATGTTATAAATGCATGAATGTACTGGATATATATGACATATATGATATCTAAATTATGAATACAATTCTGGATATAACAAACATTTGGCCACACGAACAACATGTAATTGTAAGAAGTCCACTTTCGACTTAAGAACCAAATATCGGCAAAACAAATATTATTAACTTAAATTATTACATAATGTTTATGACATGGTAATAAGTGATATAAAAGTAATAATTAACTTGAAAAAGGTTCTTATGGAAGTATAAATTAACTCAAGTTTATTATTCAGGAGATTAAAGAACGATCGAGTCAAGTCGGACCCGAGGTAAGGGATCCTACACCTCTCTTTCTTTTTAAGTACACTCTCTCATGTCATTCCTTTTAAAGCTCATATTTCTTATGATTGGGATGTTATTTTATATTAATCCTACTGTACGTATTATGTTCATATGATAATAGAACCTATTTTCTCTCATTAATCCATTTATGAAGTTTTGAGTGGCGTCGTTAGGCTGCCGAATATTTCGTAAGGGATTTTTCATCTCACTTTTATTCCCGTGAGATTTATGCTACATTTTCCACAATTTCCTTTGAGTGGTGTATGTACTGCCAATTATTCTACTATTTTTCTAATATACTTTCGTTTATGAGTATTTACATCAATGATCTATTTTCCTTCTTTCATGGGGTGTATGTTTTGAAAGATACCCATGTCGGTAAGGGAACCCTTCACCCTCCTCTTTTTTAAATACTTCTTTTGATGGGTCTTTTAATTTACATATTGTTATGTTGGGATATGTTCTCATATATCCTTATTAATGTAAATTTTATGTCCAAGTGATGAGATACACTTTATATCTCTCATCAACTCATTTTGATGTGATGCCGTTAGGCTGTCAAGGGAACTTTTTAACCCAATTTCGATTTCTTTGGGTTCATCATGTAGTCATTGAATATGTCATCCATTGAATATGTGTGAATGACATTTTATTGTTTTACACTTAATATCCACTTATATTGGGTGTATTTGTATTTTTCACACATATTTTTGAGATAGATTTTTCCTTAATTCAAGGATACCTTCTTTATAAGGGATTTCATCACATTTGACATTTCTATTGAAAGTTTATTGTTCTTATGCACCAATTCACTCTTATATGGTGTGTATACTATCCTTTCACATATTATATCATGAATCCATTTATTCTCATGATATTATAAAGTTATGACTAAATGTTATTCCTCAATTATTGTATTCAAGTGTCTCTAATTTCGGAAAACCCCTTTAACCAAAATATCATTTTAAATGTTTTAATGATTTATTATTCTAAATCATTATCTTTAATGTCCATGTTTTCAAAATGGTTTTCAGTATTTATTTATATGGATATTAATGTTTTAAAATTATAATTCCATTAAAAGCATCAAAGTGGTATGGGACACTTTGATTCAAAAATCTATTTATTAAATGTTTTAAATGGTTTTGAAAATGGTTTTGATAAAGGATTATGTTATGATATATTGTGATGTGGAAATGTTATCATTCATTTATATTGGTTTTTATGTTTTATGATTTTATATTGGTACTTGGACATTTTAACGGGTTGTTACATTATAAACCATATGACGGGTGGTGTCGTGAATACCAGGACGGGTGGTTACGTTATAACCTCCAATGCATTGGGTATGGAAGTCGGCCGTATGGCTATTCCATTAAGTATGTATGGAAATTGGTCGTATGGATATTCCATTAAGTGATATGTGTGGAAGTCGACCGCATGGTTATTCCACTTAAGTATGTTTATGTCCTAAGTTACCTTTATATATGTTATGTGTTCTTTATAGGGGTTTTATGGTAATACTTTGGTTACAAAAAGGTAAGTAATGATATTTTATTCGGTGAAGAGTTTTTACAACTTCATAAAGGTGAAAAGTATTACCTTGATAATGTATACATGGTTTACTATTTGTTTTGATAAACTAACAGTTTTTATTCGTTGTGTATCCCTTACTGAGTTTTATGCTCATCCCATGTTTTTGAAATATTTTTCACAGGACTTAGCATGGAATAGGGTCAAGGATGGGATCAAGGGAAAGTCATGCTACCTAAAACATGAAACTAGACATGTATCTTTTTAATAATTTTTATTTTATGGAAATTTAGTAGAAGAGACTACTTTGTAATCTGTTGAGATGTAATAGTAATGTCCTAATTATCTAAAACTCTAAACCTGAAAAGATCCTCAATGTGAATTATTCATTTAATTCAATTTTATGTAAGATTTAAGGCTGGGGACTTATAGTTGGTATCAAAGGTCGGTTTAGATAACATTAGAGGTTAGGGTATTCTTTAAGCATAATTGACAATTACCATAATGGTTAGGATTTCAGAAAGAGTCCTAATTTTAGATAAAGTGAATGAGTAAGTATATCTTACTGTTTACCTTCCTTATTATTACATGATGGTTTTGTTGATATACTCACACTGAACTTTTTGGTTTTAGTAAATGGCTGGATCTAGCAGGCACCAAAGTGACAATGGGTTTGAAGGAAACTGTGGTGGTTCTCTGATTAATATACTGGATGAGATGGGGGATTCAATGAGGAATCTCATAGTTGTTCTAAACCAACTATCATGGAGTCATGATCAATCACTTAAACATTGCTGAGTTCTCTAATGCATCATGTATGAGATGGCCAACTCGATGTGGAAATTAAGGTAATAATTATTAAGGTAACAATTAGGGTTTATATGATCCTTACTTTTGAGGTAATTATGGGTTATTATATGATGTGATGGAAAATGAAGGGCATGAGATAAACTTGAGGTTAAAATATTTTATGATTATTCTTGAGGATTTTATCTCATTTTGGAAAATGTTTTAAGAATTATATAGTTTTGGAAAAAGGACAACACGCAGACCGTGTGACATCCCGTCGCATTGGACAAAGCTGCGGGAATCGAACCCACAACCAAAGTGCGACCAGTATTTATCGCCTACCACTGGACTACGTGAAGTCCCTGGTTAGTTTGACCGATTCATTCTAGTTATATGATTTTATGAATTAAGAGTAAGTTGATTTTGGGTTATTTATGAAAATGATTAACCTATCATGGAGGATATGTGATTAGGTTAATTACTTTTCAATACAAGACTTTTGGAGCAACTGATGTTGTTTGGAGATAAATGTTACGATTTAACTTGGAAGACTATGTGACTAAATCCTTCAAATATTTGGGTTTCAATATTAGTTTGGTTTACTTTGAAGAATTTTATGGACAAATTGCTTATCTAATGGTCCTCATTGAACTTTGGGTTTTGTTGGAAAAATTTTGGAGGTTAGGAATAGATTTTCTTTTTTTATAAAGGGTTATCCTTTTTTGGATTATCTGATCTTGTACAAGCATTTTGGGTTTTTGTTTTGGTTAAAGTATAAAGACATGGGAAGTATATAGTTCTCTTTTGTGGATTAGGTGATTTTCTGAAAGTTGATTATAGTACTCTTAATGTGAACAAGTCTTCCTAAATACTCGTCTTTTGGAGAAAATATGAGTTTGTGTAAGGAATCTAATAAAAGTTGAAAGTCAATATGATAAGTGATTATGTTTCCTTAAGAATAAATTCCTCAATAAAAAGTAACTTAAAACAAAAATGTTGTCTATTAACTTTTCCTACTGGGGAATCGAATACCGTTTAACCCATCACAAGTTTGTGATTTTCTCGTGGTTAACTTTATCCTAAACATGTTTTCTATCACTCTCCATCAGAACATGACCCTTTGTTTTTTCCTCCATGTCCATATTTTCATACTTGGAATCCTAGTATGGGTTAACTCGGGTGACCTTTGTAATTATCTGTCTTTATTTTAAAGTATTTGTTTTACCGACTTTTATTCCGATGTGGGACTTTCAAGGATGTTTCCAAGCGCAATTTTAAAATTGCGAGGACGCAATTCCCAAAAGGGGGGAAGGATGTAACACCCCAGGTAAATAAAGAATATGAAATTTCAAATTTATCCATATTTGTGAATAAAATATTGATATGACTTTAAAGCGGACGCTATGCTCGATGGCGTACCCAACACGCAACAACGAGTTTCTTGGGAATCTTATGTTGCACTCTAACAATAAAATAATATTATTTTAAATGGTATTTAACATGTAGCCGTTGTATTGGCGGGAATGGATATAAATAACTAAAATATGATTATATATTTTTTTAAATGTTTTTAAATTTATCCAATAAAAGATAAAGGCTTAAAATACAGAAAGAATTCAATTTTAGGCGTATATGCCTAATTTTCACTAAAGGTTCACTTATCGCCTTTTGATGGCGAACTGTCATTAAATATAGTTTTGATCACTCTTATACATTCATTTGGACCAAATAAAACTCTACTTTTGAATCGAGACATTAAATTTTTCTTTGTGTAAATTTTTGGTATTTTTTGGATAAAGTTCATTTTTTAATGAATAGTGTAAAATGTTGTATTTTAATTCAAAACCTCTTTTTAATATAATTTATTTATATAATTAGATTATCTTTTGAATTGGTTTTAAAGTGAAATTAGAAAATATTTTTACCATTAAATCCAATAGTGGTTGTTGGAATCAATTTCACTTTGAAATCGGACTTAAAATAGTGTCAATCTTTTGATACTTATTGTTTCATAAAAACACGCTATTTGCTCTGACAGCGAGAATTAATTATTAAATTAATTAATGTGAATATAATGTTTTGAATTTTTTAAAATACACTTCATTTTTGAATTTGTAATATCAAATATAGCTTAGGGTGAATTTTTGGTAATTTTCTGAAAAACTTCATTTTTTGATGAATAGTGAAACCACTAAGTGGTACTTATAAAGACTGATTTTCCGTTTAAATGAAATTTTTCCATCTTTGTGTTTTGAATTTCAAAAATCTGACATATATGGTTGTCATTAAGAAGTAAAATGTGGTTCAATGAGATTCTAATAATTTTTTGGTGAATAGTAACTTCTTAAGTTCTTAATCGCGATTAGAGGTAATTGGTGTAATTTAAGGTAAAAATGATATTATAAGAATGTGAAAACACCATGACACTTGTCCTACACCTATTGGGTGAGTCATGGCCGACCAAGACAAGCCAGGGTCCAACTTGGGGACCCCATGGAGACACTTTGGTTGGGAAATGACATAAATAACTCTTTATTTAATGTTAAAATTAAATTGACACAAACATGAGGTGTTTTTCTAAAACAATTTTTAAGTAGGGTTACACAGGTCCAAATTTTTATTATAAATAGTCATTGGAAAGATAAAAAGATTTCCTACATCATAGTATTTTTTTTAAATATTTAGACATTATATAAATTAAATTATTTATGACATAATAATGATGCAGCGATGACATCACTATTTGACGATTTAAATAAAATGGAATGATAAGGTAAAACCTTTGGACTACACATGTCCAAAACTTATTGTCTGGGTGGATTTCGAACCTTTCTCACCTTATCCACGAATTATATCAATGTGGGACCTTTTAAACCAGAAACACATTTTCAAATAAAGTAATATTTCTTTACTTTCCAAAAGTGCCCCTCCTCTCCTCTTATAAAAGGCCCCCACCTCTACCTCATTTAACACACTTATAAAGCCATTGGCTCGGCCAAAACCTGCCCATGTACTCTCTCCACATCCCTCTCCTCATACTAGAGGATTCCCTTTGGGCAGAATCCTTTCAAAGGAAGCCTTTACGCTCAAATCAAAAGGAGTTACACTTTTAAAGGTAATTCACTATCTCATGTTCATTTGATTTATTTTGCTTCTCCAACCCCCTAAACTCTTTTTATTTACACATTTTGTAACAACACCAGTATCTTCAATATACTAGGATGTTGTTATAAGATTTATTCGAGCTACACTCTCACACAACTACATCAAATTGTTAAAGAACATACGGTTTCCGTGGATGGTGAAATTCTGCCTCCCGAAACGATGATTGTTCAATACACATTTAACACCGTCATAGGTGTCCATTATGATGTCACTATTTTTATATATGATATATAATATGTTTATGTTTTATTTGTTCTTTTGTATTTTTCATTTTTGTCTTACCTTTATGGCTTCCATTATGGGTATACACGATATCTTCATTTAAGGAAGTGCGGACTACCGCCCCCTCAAAGTGATTTGATTCGTTAAATACCATATGTGGGACGTATAAAGGATGGAACTATGATATTATATATGATATTATACTGGAATTATAATATACCTTTATATCATTATGATTCCATTCTATAAAATACGAAATAGTAATGAATGTAGCGTTCATGCGTACGTACGGATTACCGTCTCCATGAACGGTGCATTTCATTTCTTATCTCTAAATGATTATGTAATGTTATAAATGCATGAATGTACTGAATATATATGACATATATGATATATAAATTATGAATAGAATTCTGGATATAATAAACATTTGGCCACACGAACAACATGTAATTGTAAGAAGTCCACTTTCGACTTAAGAACCAAATATCGGAAAAACAAATATTATTAACATAAATTATTACATAATTTTTATGACATGGTAATAAGTGATATAAAAGTAATAATGAACTTGAAAAAGGTTCTTAAGGAATTATAAATTAACTCAAGTTTATTATTCAGGAGATTAAAGAACAATCGAGTCAAGTCGGACCCGAGGTAAGGGATCCAACACCTCTCTTTCTTTTTAAGTACACTCTTTCATGTCATTCCTTTTAAAGCTCATATTTATTATGATTGGGATATTCTTTAATATTACTCCTACTGTACTTATTATGTTCATATGATTAAAGAACCTATTTCCTCTCATTAATCCATTTTTGATGTTTTGAGTGGCGCCGTTAGGCTGCTGAATTTTTCGTAAGGGATTTTTCATCTCACTTTTATTCCCGTGAGATTTATGCTACATTTGCCACAATTTCCTTTGAGTGGTGTATGTACTGACAATTATTCTACTCTTTGTGTAATATACTTTCGTTTATGATTATGTACATCAATGATCTATTGTCCTTTTTTCATGGGGTTTATGTTTTGAATGATACCCAAGTCGGTAAGGGAACCTTTCACCCTCCTCTTTTTTAAAATACTTCTTTTGATGGGTATTTTAATTTACATATTGTTATGTTTGGATATGTTCTCATATATCCTTATTGATGTAAATTTTATGTCCATGTGATTAGATACACTTTCTATCTCTCATCAACTCATTTTGATGTGATGTCGTTAGGCTGTCAAGGGGACTTTTTAACCCAATTTCGATTTCTTTGGGTTCAACATGTAGTCATTGAATATGTCATCCATTGAATATGTGTGAATGACCTTTTATTGTTTTACACTTAATATCCACTTATATTGTGTGTATTTGTATTTGTCACACATATTTTTGTGATTGATTTGTCCTTAATTCAAGGATACCTTCTTTATAAGGTATTTCATCACATTTGACATTTCTATTGAAAGTTCATTGTTGTTATGAACCAATTCACTCTTATAT
Source organism: Viscum album (assembly GCA_963277665.1). Classification (NCBI taxonomy): domain Eukaryota; kingdom Viridiplantae; phylum Streptophyta; class Magnoliopsida; order Santalales; family Viscaceae; genus Viscum; species Viscum album. The sequence continues at coordinate 790,751,634 of OY728126.1, read as the reverse complement.
GGTGTGTATACTATCCTTTGACATATTATATCATGAATCAATTTATTCTCATGATATTATAAAGTTATGACTAAATGTTATTCCTCATTTATTGTATTCAACTGTCTCTAATTTGGGAAAACCCCTTTAACCAAAATATCATTTTAAATGTTTTAAAGATTTATTATTCTAAATCTTTATCATTAATGTCTATGTTTTCAAAATGGTTTTCAGTGTTTATTTATATGGACATTAATGTTTTAAAATTATAATTCCATTAAAAGCATCAAAGTGGTATGGGACACTTTGATTCAAAAATCTCTTTATTAAATGTTTTAAATGATTTTGAAAATGGTTTTGACAAAGGATTCTGTTATGATATATTGTGATGTGGAAATTTTATCATTCATTTATATTGGTTTTATGTTTTATGATTTTATATTGTTACTTGGACATTTTAACGGGTGGTTACGTTATAAACCATATGACGGGTGGTGCCGTGAATACCAGGACGGGTGGTTACGTTATAACCTCCAATGCATTGGGTATGGAAGTCGGCCGTATGGCTATTCCATTAAGTATGTATGGAAATTGGCCGTATGGCTATTCCATTAAGTGATATGTGTGGAAGTCGACCGTATGGTTATTCCACTTAAGTATGCTTATGTCCCAAGTTACCTTTATATATGTTATGTGTTATTTATAGGGGTTTTATGGTAATACTTTGGTTACAAAAAGGTAAGTAATGATATTTTATTCGGTGAAGAGTTTTTACTAATTCATAAAGGTGAAAAGTATTACCTTGATAATGTATACATGGTTTACTATTTGTTTTGATAAACTAACAGTTTTTATTCTTTGTGTATCCCTTACTGAGTTTTATGCTCGTCCCAAGTTTTTGAAATGTTTTTCACAGGACTTAGCATGGAATAGGGTCAAGGATGGGATCAAGGGAAAGACATGCTACCTAAAACATGAAACTAGATATGTTTCTTTTTAATAATTTTTATTTTATGGAAATTTAGTAAAAGAGACTACTTTGTAATCTGTTGAGATGTAATAGTTATGTCCTAATTCTCTAAAACTCTAAACCTGAAAAGATCCTCAATGTGAATTATTCATTTAATTCAATTTTAAGTAAGATTTAAGGCTGGGGCCTTATACACATGCTTAAGATTTATGGCAGATTAGAGATCATATTTCTTAGGCTCGATAGGTTCAACGTCGTGGAATATTAACTTAATTTCACAATGATGAGACACCAGTTACAATGGGATGTTGGGTTCTGTGCCTCCTATTTTGGGGTCTTGATTTTATTCATTGTTTTTTCTTGTTGATTATGGTTATCAATAAATTTTAACCTCTTGTTTGATCATTTATTCTATTTTAGTTTCTTCTTGCATTCATATGAGACATATTCCATAGGTTTATTATTATGGTGAAGTAGATGTTCCTTAAGGGAATCCACATTTAGATCATAATACGATCAATTCCATCCTGAATGAAGTTATTTATAGTGTCCTAGAGTGTTCTAGATGTCTATAATTAAGTTTATGAAGTACAAGTAGGAGCTTTAGGAGGAAGGGATCGACCACAGGACACATTTCATGAGAATCCACGATACATTAAATGTATGGATGAAGCTCATTATCTAGAGGACTGGATATATAATATTGATTAGATATTTTAACTCCTAAATACACATGAGAGTTTTGGGGTGAAATGTACAACTTTTATACTTTATGGTCCAAGAAAGTGATAGAGGGATTCTATGGTACATAAGGATATATAGCCTGAATTGGACTAGAAGGATTTAAAACACTCTCATTCATGATGTTTTTTCTATAACCCATGATGATACAAAAATATATAGAGTCTGTATCCTTGAAAATTTAATAGAGTTAATTATTGGCATACAACATTAGATTTGTAGAGTTTGTTTTTATTTCGTTTGTGGGGTTAATGAATGACTAGTTGGACCCTCTGAAGTACCAGAAGTGTTTCCAATTGGCTATTAGATCATAGGAATTTATACTAATGATTTTGACTATTGATGACATAGTATAAAAATACATGATGTATGAGATGAATATGGTTGGTATGGTTTGAAATGAAATCTCTTTTAATCCACTGAATGACATATTTAAAATTGCATAGGGGAAACAGATAATGTCAAAAGATCATTATGGGAGTTGTCGGGGTGGTTCTTAGTAGACTTCAACCCCTTCATCTTCAATTACAACTTCATGTTTTCATATTACTATCAATGTATAAATGTTTCAAACAGTTTTTTTTCTTCTCACACTCATGAAAATATTTGTAAAAAATGTGTATTTTATGGTCATATACATTGTTTATATAATTATATGTGTTCACATCAACAAGGCATGCTATAATCATCTCCAAATGCTTCTATGGTGTAGTAAAAATCATTAAACACTATAGGTATCTAGAAAATGTCCTTAACTATAACGAACCATCAAAAATAAGATCAGTTTTCAATGGATGTAGTCATGGGACAAGTGGTAGTGATAGGTACTATAATTATTAGATGTTAAATAGAGATTCCATTATTTGATACTAGAGCTTCCCACTAATTTATATCATTTAGTTTTTGTTGAAATTATTAAAAATTTAAGAGATATCATTTCATTTAATATGGAGTTAGTGGAACCTCATGGGAATAGGAAAGGGAAGGGATTTCACTATAATTAATTTTCTCTATCGATAAATAATGTGGGGATAGTATGGGATTTATTTATCCTCAATCTGGATCTGTTTGATGTCATCATCGATATGGAAGTAATTGTTACAAAATATGATGTGTTGGATTTTTATCATTATAGCATCTCAATTTTTATGGAAAATGGGAGCTTTAGGGTTTATTGAGCACTCTGGTTCAATGGTTTTCCTATAAATATAATTCATCCAAAAATCACAACAGATTGTTTTCAACTATAGTAGTTGATCTCAATAATAATTCTTATGTTTTGGATTCCACAATTATTGTTTAGGATTTTCCTTAGTTTTCCAAAACCAATCAATGTTCATCCTCTGTAAAGGATGGTATTATTAATAGATGACATGGTGTTAGGTACCCTACTTATTTTGATAAATTCTAATTCCATGTTACTAATAGAGATGAAACAACCTAATATTAATTTGAATAACATGATAGCGAATGGTTTTGTTCTCCCATTTATTTCTCATTATGAAATCCGTGATATTTTTTCCAAGAAAAATATGATTAATCCAAATTTTTTGAGGATTATTATAAGAATAATTAAGTAAAATTTGTTAATAAGAATAATTTTCCCCTTCTAAATGATATTTTAATATTTTACATGATGAAAAGATGTCTTATAAATATTTATGTTCAGTTGAGATCTCATCAGCTCAGTGTTTAGAAGCCTGATATACAAAAGGCATAGTTAAAGAGTATGTATGACCTTTATGGTCATCTTATGATGTAGTTTGGTATGAGTAACTCCCCTTAAATTTTTATATATTTAATAAATAAATTATTACATCATTATATTGACTCTTTTTTGTGTTCATGGATGATATTTTGTTTTATTCGAGTTGAAATCATGATCGTGAGAATTTTTTTATTTTGGTCCTTAAAATTATAAGGACACACAATTTGTAAAGAATTATTTCATTATCCACATTATAGATCAATTAAGTAATGTTCTTGGCTGTGAGATTTCTGATATTGGCTTATCAATTTATCAGGAGGAAATGAATTCCATTCATTTATTATAATTGAATCATATCGTATTTTATATTTTTTGTTTCCACGATCAAATACTTATAAAGAAGTACAAAGTAATTATAAAGTTATTCTAGAGGCCAGTAATATATCATGAAATTGATTAATAGAAATCCTATATAATCACCCACCACAAGAAAACATGAGTGCATCTAAAACTTTCTAGTTTTATCTATCCTCTTATGTTGTTTGTTTTTAAATGGGATGCGGTGTTAATGGGATTTTTTACTAGATTATAATAGACTCCCTAAGTAATGAATTATATCTATGGGAGATATCAATTCAAATATTAATCTCATTTTATTTTGATCAATGGAAAAAAAATACAAGATATATGTAAGTTGTTTTAGCAAGATACTAGGACAATACATGAGGTTCATTTTATTTTTATTTCAGATTGTGATGGATGTTTCACATGGAGGTTTAATTGGTGTTTCCATGTGGTTGTGGGGATATATCTCTTGTTCATTACGTCATTTCATCCAAAGATAGACATTAATATAGAGAGTTCAATTCTGATCATGGAGGTTATGCTCTATGTCTATGTCTTGTATTTTATTGGTACATGGGATATATATTTGGGAAAGGTTGTTATTTTTATAGTAATAGTTATAATTATTTAATCATAATGGATCATATCAAGGATTTTTAAGGTAATATGTGAAGGCCACCTCTTTGTGGGGTATATGTAGGAAAATATTTTTTACATGGACCGATTCTTGTTTAAGAAAAATTAGAAAGGATTCATAATCTCTTTATAGATCTAGTTACAGATAAATTACTAAATAAAAATTATAATTATCAGAAGTTACATCCATTAGAGTTTTACCTTGGTAATTTTTTAATGAAAATCCTTCCTTGGTTAGGTCACCATTGGATTTTAAAGTTGGGAACATTTGCTTCGGGATATGTTGGACCGTTTGAGGTAACCATGTTTCTTAGGAATCATTCTTATTGGTGTTAATTTCCAATTAATTTTATGGGTATTCATGATGTTTTCCATGTATCACATATTATGAAATTCCATCCAAATATATCTCATTTTTTTAGTTGGGATGAGATGGAGTTAAATCTGGACATTTTCATAAATTAATAGCAAGTGAATATCATGGACTCTCAAGTAAAAGTATTGAATGGGATTTTTTTGGGTTTATGAGATTTGTGGTGTTACAGATCGAATTCTCAAGATACATTGGAATATGAACCACTAATGAGGGAGTAGTGGTCTCCCATATTTTTAGTACAACGATCATCAACACGAATTCATGGAGACAAAAATCATTATGGTGAGGTGTTTTTAATATCTTGTTACCCAAATTCATGTATTTCTCCTATTTATTAGTGTTTTCTCATTATTTTTATGTGAATTTGGACTCAAGATAATGGAGAGATATTCCTAGAGAAAATGACCTTATATATTTAAAAATAGTGTTATTTTAATTAATGATGTCTTTTTATAATTGGGTTAATGTAATTGTAGGTTAACCCCAAGTTCATAGAATATCATTGGTGTTTTTTGAGTTTCCTATTGAAAATAGGACTTCATGTAGTTTTCTTTGAATGAAAACTCTTTGTATTGGGATTACACATAATTATTGGGTTTAGGGTTGATCTCATGTGTTTGGTACACATTGTTAATGGAATACACAACTTGTATTCTGTTTACATCTTGTATAGGTAGAAGTCAATTTTATAAAAAAAATGATATATGTCACTAATAAACTAATGTCATCCCTTTTCCGATAACTCAAGCCAGTTTGTAACATGGACTGAAGGGCCTTCTAGATCCCCACAGGATGCAAACTAGTTTCAGGAATCAAAACATACAAGAGGGAACTATTTAGAAAATATGAAATAAACTAGGAACAAATAAATAAATGATCCAAATGATCTACAAGAACAAACAACTGGTCGTTAACTTTATAAAGAGATCTAGCTACAAAAAAACACTCCCCATGCTGAAAACTGAAATGAAAAAATGAAACTAAAATGAAAAAATTGATCCACTAACTTATGATCTCTATGTGACCTTTTGGTCACCTCCAACAAAAAGACTAGCAGTGTTCGAACAACGAGAACCTACTATGGATCCTGAACAATATTTGCACAACAAAAACATCTTCGGTCTACCGAAACCATGTGGTACAACTATGGCGTGGGATCAAAAATTTAGTATGAAATCTCCAAACAATCCATGCCATTCCATTGCCAAAAAATTTCCATTAATACAGGTTTGAACTTCATGTATAAAGTTTTATTTTTATACACAATTATAAATTTAAAACAAACAAACATGATCTGTTTCCCTTATAATTTCAAGAAAGTAAGAAGAAAGAAGAAGGAGAGATGCACTTTATTTTTCGAAACAACTAATTTGAAAATGTTTTCTAAATCTCACCACACATTCACAATCTATCCAAATAAAAACCCAAACTAGGTACATAGAATAAAATTAAACACAATGACAGAAATGAATCAAGTAGTTCTCATAATAGTTATACATGGGAAATAGAATGAATTCAGAAAGGAACCAGAATATAAAATACATAATAGTCATCATGATGTAATTACATACTAAATGGCATCATAACTCTCTAAAGATTGACAGTCTCCCAACATGGCCATGTCGAGGGGCCAAATATCATAATAATAAAACAATGTATCCACCTACTAAGGGATACTAGAATTTAAAATATCCTAGACTAATGCATAAATCAATTTTAGTAAACATATTTTCTTGTGATAGGATCCCATATATATTTCCCAAGGGGTGTTCTATGCAATTCAAACAAAAATACACAAATATAAAACCACAAACCACACTCTCTGGGACCACCCTAGCCACCTTAAGGCCAGTCCCTTAACATAAAATAATTACAATATAAAGGAGGTCCCATATAAAAGACCCTCCCATCTCACAACTAACAAGTTATGAAAGATACCTAACTCTATAGGGGTTTTCCCAACAACCATTTCAAATTTCCAAAAAGTCTTTTAGCATCACAACATTCACCATTTTTCCAAAAAACCTTTTAAAACCATTTTCAATGAAATAATGAACATCATCTTTGTATTAATGTGGCCAAATGGGTGTTTAGACCAATAATTCACCAAAATGTGTCCAAGTGTATTTTGAAGCCAATATGAACTACACAATCTTATGAAATAACTAAATGGGATTCCAAACAACATAAAAACCAACCATCTTTTAAAATGTTCAATCTAGACATAGATATACAGGGATTCAATGAATAATGCATCAAAGAAAACCGGGAGAATCCTTATGAAAAATATTAGGAACCACATTCAAACAAAATAAAAACTACATCCCCTATTTGAGAAAACATGGATCAAATTTCGGGAATGAGGGGAAAAGGAGAGAACAATTGTTATTAAGGGAGATTAGATTTTGAGTGACATATTAATTTGATTGCACATACATTTGAACAACGAGTGCACCCATTGATGTACATTCATATAATTGATACATCTTTGACAATTAAAGTCATTTGAATACCATTTTCATTAAATTGCTAATTTATTTAAAACCCAATACATCTATTTCTGTCATTTATAAAATATAACACATGTTCACAAAAAGAATCTCTTCTCATATAATGTTCCAAACATTATTAAATTAACTCAACATGCTACATATATAAAATCTAAAACATGACCCAAATATATTTAACCAGAAATTTTAAATTTTAAAAGCCTCACACAACCATCCAATTTATTTCAAAAGGTTCAATAAACATTATATCCAATACCTACAATACAAATTCACATGGGAATAAACTCTTATTCATGTAAAAATATATTCTTAGTCAAATATACCAATCAGGATTCACTACATTGTATTAAATATGAACATAATAATGTTGTAAAACATGATTTTATTAATAATAATGAATTAACAATTATCATATGGATTGAAATTGAAAATCAAGGAATGGAAACACCTACAAAAACTAAAAAAAGATGTGATAAAACAATAAATAGAGGAATAAATGATCCTTACAAATAGTATTCATTCCCTATACACAAGAGAAAAGACTCAAGTCAGCCAACACTATCCCTACGGTGTGGCCAAACAAGAACCAAGACATGAGAGGGAAAATAAATCTGAGAAGGGGAGGGTAGAAGAGGAAACCAAGAAGAACCACTGACCATTGGTGAGAAATCGCCCCAATCATTTCCATAATATATAGTGGAAGAATGGGGAGGGTCCACTGGTATATTACTATCTGGTAGGGATTCAAATTTGAGGTGGAATCACCCAATACAGATCTATGGCTCAAAATATATTAAGCACGTAATGGGATTCATGGTTTTGCAGCAAAAGTTTTTGAACCGTGAGCTTAATGTGCAAGGGATACTAGATACGTATGTATGTTTTTAGGTTTATGATTCATGATTTGGGAAAACTATGCATAAAGTGTATCAAAAAAATTGGCCAAAACCCGTCAACAAACTAACCAAACACCAGGGAAGACCCAAAACATTATCCTTAAATTATTTTAAAACAATATACTAAAATCGTGGGTGTACCAAACTATCCACCATTACATTTTCCCCCAATAACACTCACATAACCATCAATTGGATTTGATGAAAACCAAAACCACTAAAAGAAAATGACTTTTTCTGAACACTCAAGTTGAACCACTACCAAATGATCCAACATCGAGAAAATAATAAAAACAAATAATAATTGTGATTGATGTGTGAAATTTCACCCCCTCCCCCCAAACACATTCTGCCCCTAGAATTTCACCCAACTGGAGGATAATAAAAACTCAAATTCATGCACGATTATTTCCAAGATAATCCTCTAACCATGGGGTGATTATTTGTTTCAGAAGTCACACATGAATGATCAAAATTAAACCAAAACATACATATAATGATGATGTGATAATATGAGTAGGTTATCCCCACCACAAATACTCAACTAATAAAGAAAACATTTAATAACCAAACAACACACTCACCAAAAGCAAAAATTAGGAATTTTTATATATAAAAATGCTGGGAATCTCTATTGGATTGGCCACATGGTTTACCAAACTGGGCACCAAACATGAGGGAGCTACTATATGGAAGGGGAACCCAGCATGGCATGGACACATGGTCTCAAACCTGTGTGACAACTGTGCCAATGCCTCTTCCCAAAAATGACACCAAGTCATATGGTTAATAAGAAAAGGCAAGTAGTTTTCTCAATCCACGTGGAACCCATATTCAGGATAACAATTTAACCAAAACATCGAATATTTAATATCATAACTTAAAAATCAACCCGAATGTCCTTGTACAAGCTAGAAACTACTTCCATTGAAATTTTAAATCTTCCAAATAAAACAAACCCACAATAAATCAATTCTACAAGACTCAAGAATCTACAAATGATAACTACTGAGAGTTAAAACTAAGACCAGCCTACACAAAAGAATGATACACTCAAGGGAGACAGATGAAGTCAGAAGACCGCATTCAAATAGACTCAACTGTTTGGGTTACAAAATAAAAAGTACCTAATAGCTTTACAGTGAAAAGATTAACTTGCACCAATAGGGAAACCAGACCTGAAATAAATTAATCAACTCCATCCCAACACGAAAAGAAAAACTATTATTGGAATTCACACTCTGGAATCTTCAGATTGTGCATGAGCTTAACCTCGGGACCTTTAGCTGGTAATTTTATGGATGAAACATCTCTTGCCTCACTATCAGGAATTTGTATCCACTGTTCCCAACATCTTATCCCTTAAAATGAATCAAATGAGCACAATAGTGGTACATTTTCATAGTAATTCAACATGAAGTCATATAATTCTCAAACTAGATATACCAATGGCATATTAAAAATTGGTCTGAAGAACTAAATTTCATATCAAATGTGGATATTTCATTGAAAACAAGATCATATAGAATGAACTCCTCACCACATAGGAAAGATTCATGATATCCAATCACTACCAACTACACCCCATACATCAAATATGGAGAGGCATATAACCTTTAGTGGTAAAAAATTAGAACCCCAAACAAACTCGAGAAGACATAAACATTATTAAACTAGTGTGTTCCCAACTACATGAAGAAACACTATAATTCCATAACCACACCACTACCTCTAAAAATCCACAATCACCGCGATAAATATGAATCACTCAAAAATAACTACAACTTGGGCATGATTCATTGGAAAACATGGGGACAAATTATGGGTGGCGCATCTTGAACAACATGAGAGACACAATCTAAAATCAGTATCAAGACCAAAAAATAAAAAAAAAATTACCCTATGCTCAAAAAACCTTCTTGAAAGATTGAAAAAATCAAGCACAGGCAAATACACCCTTTCAAAAATCCCATTTCATATTACTTTTCTAAATCACTACATTATTGAGCAACATTCAAAATATCAAAACACTCTTTTTAAACCAAATCAAACTCCCATAAAATCCATTTTTCATTAAATTTATATAAAAACATTTCTCCAAGTACAAATACAAAATACCAAACCCCAATTTCCAAAATCTTCAAAATTTAAAGACACTCCCACAGTTTCTTATAAACCATAACATGTATGTTCATCAAATACCTATTACATCACCCATGTAATGGTTTTCGCAGACACTCTATATATATACCCACACATATGTGAACCACTATAATGACTATATTTTTTCAAACATCTATTTTACTCATCAAATCCATACATATACTCATTTTTCAATCCATAAAAATATCCATTAAAACCCAAATCACTAATTTAAAATAATTTTATAGAAATCAAATTTTCAATTCCAAAAAATGCAATAATTATGAAAATAAATTTTCATTTCAAAGCCTCCTTGAATTTTCATCATATCCTTACACCAATGAAAACTAGAATAGATGAGAACCAACAATGAACAACCATAATGAGGATATAGGAGCCACTTTTATCCTAGAGATATAGTGGTGAGCCATACCCCATGTAAGGAATAACACTTAGAGGAATTTGAACTTGGAACATAGACAATACAAAGGCCAGCATCCCACTTGAGGCCACAAAAAATTATGATAGACCATCATATTCATCTAGTATAAAAAATAACCCAATTCAAAAGGATCAAATCCCTAACTCCCCCTGGTGACTCATGGATCATCGCGTCCAAGATTTTGTGATACCCTTACCTCCGGTACATCCCATGTCATGAATGTCTTAATCTTTATCTACCAGACACCCCAAATATTAACGACATCCTCTGATAACAATTTTTCACAAACCAACCTAGGTGAACCATTATCCAGTCACCCGATCTAGTCTTCATCATGGCTCAAAGGGCGTTCCTAATCCACATAGGCCCGAACCTTTTTTCAGGCATCAAAACATAAGAGAGGGAATGATTTAGCCTAAAAGTAATAAACTAGGATCAGATAAATAAATGAACCAAATGAGCCACAATAACAAAATAATGATCAAAAATGTTATAAATATATGTAGATACAAAATACAACACAACAAGATGAAAACATAAATAAAAACCGAATCTAAAACAAACTAACTATTCCATTAATTTGTGATCCTCATGAGACATCTTGGTCCTCTCTAATCAAATCAACAACCATGTTCCATCAATGAGATCCTACTAGGGAACCTAAAAAAGATGAAATTTAAAAATAGGTCATGTCTTCCAACACTGAATGGTATAGGTATGGTGTGAGATCAAAAACTTAGTAGGAAATTACAATGGAATTCATTCCATTCCTTCCAAAAAAGAAAACATTAATACTATATTGAAATATGTTTATTAAATTAGAGATTCAGACAAAATTTTCAATTGAAAACAAACAAACATGATCCATATCCCATATAATTTAAGATAAGAAATAAGCAATTAAAAGGGGAGTTGTACTTTCTGAGTCAATATAATAATTAGTAATCTATTTTTTAACAGAAAATTAATTAACAATCATTCCAAGTAAAATCCAAAAAATGGTTCAAGGAATAAATTTCTGCAGAATAGGGAAACAACACTAGTAGTGCTCGTAATGGGTAATCACAAGAAATAATAGAGACTCAGAGGAGAACCATAGAATACTATACATGTGACTCTCCTTAAAGGCACGGTCTACTCAATAACATCATAAAAATCTAACTCCAAACCATTTACTTACCTGGCCTAGTCAAGGGGCCCGATACCATAGTAATGAACCCAAGTACACAGTAATTTTGTGCAACTAGCTAGTAAAGTCACCTACACTACTGCATCAATAATTCTCATTTATCCCATTTTATATGCTAGGTTCCCATGTATATTTCACAAGGGGGTTTTCGTACAATTCAAATAGAAATCTGCACATATAAAACCACACTCCACATAATCTCTCACCCCCATCCACCTAACGATTATTCCCTTACCATAAAATTAGTATCATACCAAGGAGGACCCATATTAAGGACCCCACCATATAACAACCAACCAGTGAAGAAAAATACCTAACACAAAATGGGTCTTCCAAACCACAATTTCAAAATTCCAACAATGCTATTATCATTACAATAGTCAACCATTTGTAGAAAAACAATTTGAAACCATTTTCAAAGAAAAAACTAACATCATATTTGTATTAAAGTTCTGAAATGGCCCTTTAGACCAATCATTCACAAATATTTTCCAACGTTCATTTCAAATCCATGATAACCCACACAAGCATACGATAGTGCCAAAAATGATTTCAAACTAATTAAAAGACAACCCTCTCATAAAAACACCAAATGGTGCATATCTACACAAACACTAACCCAAGACATTTTCAATGCCTGCTGGGATAAACCTTATGGACCATGTAAGGAACAAATTTCAAACACAAGAGACAATAATTCCTTCATTTTGGAAGAAATGGATCCATTTAATAGAATCAGGGAAAAATTTGAGCGGATTTGTTCTTGATGGAGATTATCTTTAGAGTGCCATATTAATTTCACTACACATCCATGTGTTCAACTAGTGAACCCATGGATATGAATTCATCTAATGGAACACTCAATGACCAATAAAAAAAGTAAACCCATTTCCGTAAAACTACAGTTTTCTTTCAACCCAAATCAATCCAACTCACTCATTTTTAAAATACTACACATGTTCACAACAATGATGCTCCTTTCAAATCATGTTCCAAACCACATCCAAAAAAATAAAAATGTTAAAAATGTAAAATCCAAAACATGAACCAAATAATATTTTTTGAACTATTTTAATTGGATAATCCTCACCAAACCATCCAATTTCAGCTAAAAGGAGTTATTGTAATTCTATAAAACACCAATGGAAAAAATACATATGGGCATTAAACAATATTAATATGAAAACATATTTTTATTCAAATATACTTGTCTGAAAACAATACCATGTATTTTCTATGAACATAATATTGTTTTGAACCCTGTTTCATTTATTCAGTAATAAATCTCAACCAATATATGGATTGAAATTGAAATAAATGTTATAGAAAAACATATCGAGACAATGTGTCGATGGGATAAAACATAAAAGCAAGGAAGAATAGAGCCTTATGAAAAATGAACATGCCATATACCTATGAAAATGAACCCAATTCTACCATCCCATTTCATAAGGATAATCCAAACAAGAACCAATCCAAAGGTGAGTAATGAAATGAGAATAGGGAAGATGATAAGGGGAAACCAAGAAGCTCCACTGACCATTGGAGAGAAATATACAAATAAATGACCAAAAACGATGGAGGATGAAGGGGGAGGCCCCTATAGTCAATGCCCAAGTAGTAGGGATTCATTTTAGATGTGGAATATCCCAAAATTTATCTCTAGGACAAAAGTTATTAATCCTATAATAGGATTTGCAATTTTATTAACCATTCATAAACTATGTGAGGGCTACTGAAAAAATCTACAACATTATTGGATGAAGTTTCACGGTTTAGGGAAACTGAGGTCAAATTATGAGACTCAATAAAATTTAAAAAAATAATCAACTGATACCCCAAACAATAAATAATACCCACCCAATGATCCATCAATTATATAAACACAATATAGTGACCAAATGGGTGTCCCCAACACTCCACCTTTCAATTTTTCCCTTATAACACTCCGATATCAATGATTTGGATTTGTTAAAAACCAAAACCACCAAAACAAAAATAATTTTATTTAACACTCAATCTAAATCTCAAAAAAAATATCCAACATCAATAAATAAATAAAAACATATGATAACCATGGTCGGGGTGTGATAATATAGGGTTTTCACTATACATGAGCATTGTGGATGACATTATGTGTAATTGGATTTCATGTTATGTATGTACATTGTATTTTTATTTTAAGGAAATTTATTATTAATTTAAATTTTTATTCGTCCATGATCTATTGAGTCTCTTCTTAAAGGCATTGTCCCTCGTTTTTATGGGCCTGTGATCCATAAGATTTTCATTATTTAGCTATTTATCTTCATTACATTTGGGAAGAATATATACTATTAGCAAAATACAATTTAATTTATCATGGTCATTGATTGTGGTAGGGTCATTGCAATATGTTTAATGATATGTTGACATGTGATGATGATTCTATTGATTCTATTACAGAGTCATCATGTGATATTGTTTTAGTGGTTGATCATTTGGGTGTTTCAATACGGATGGTGTGCATTCTCCAAGATATGTGTGATATATCCTCTTTAGGGACCATTTTTAAAAAATATAATCAATTATTAGATGTGTAGATTGATTATTGGGTTTTAGATATCCTTGATGTGTCCTATCTGGTTAGTGGATCTAGTTGTGGGCATGAATGACCTGGATTAGTGTAAGGTGGTCTCATATCTAGTGTATGTTTTCATAATTACATATCCCTATTTTTAATAAATTCTTTAATAAATGAAATGTAATTATTTATTTATTGCTTTTCTATGTGGAATGGGGTTTTGAAAAAAGATAGTTTTCCCATGGTATTTTTAAATGAAAAGTGTTTTTTAATGAATTGTGAAATAGATACTAAAATGGTTTTGGAAACATGGTTTTCATGAAATCGTTTTGTTAAATGATTTGAAAATTTTTCATATTTAAATCCTAGGGTACTTTAGGTGAAGTTGTATAAATAGTCCTCGTCTATTGATATTATCATGGGGTTTACTCTGGGAGTGTTCCTCTACTCCCTAAGTGTTTTGTTCGAAGGATATAATTAATAATATTAGAGTTTTCACTTCCTATAGTTTACCAATTCTACCTAGATATGATACACATGTATAGGGGATTAATGCACACATTCTTTCATATGTTGGGGGTATAATACTATTCCAGCTTCCACATTAATGGATTTTATATGATATAAAATACATGTATTTATATGATATTTATAAGATTATTTTATTTATTTTACGTGGATTATTATGGAAATATACCAAAAAAATAAAATTAAATGGGTTTACTTGTAATTTATATATATAATAATAAAATGTATTTCATACAATTTTTTGTTTAATTTTGGGAATGTAATAATTATTTGTATCGAGCCTTGATATATAACACATGGTTTGGATCATACTAATAATTTTATCTAACACCATGTTCACCACATTTGAAGTTCATATTCCTTTTTATTTATTTAAATTTATTGAAGGTTAAGGTGCCTCAGTGAGGAAGCACAATTTTCTATCAGGTTTGAATGGGTTGTTGGGGGTGACTTTGTGGGAGGTTACCTTGGATTTCACATAGAGTTTTTATTCTTTAATTTTTTTATTCATTCGATTTTCAACATGAGCTTGGGATAATATGACTTATTTTTGGTTGAATTATTTTTACTATCTTCTTTTAGTTACAAAAAATATATTTTTTATTTATTTTTTTCCTATGTTATATATTTCATCCATGATGTTTCATATGGATGAGATACATCATTACCTTTGGATTTTGGTTAATTCTGATTTTCTAATCACCATCCCACAGGGATCGGGAATTTCCTTCGGGTATGTGGTAATTAAGTTCAGTAACCATCTTGACAATGTATTTGGGTTGAGTTCATAAAAAAATTACCAATAGTGAAATTTTCTATAATTTAAATGATGTGTTCTAACATTTTATGGTAATTAAAGACTACCCTTATATCATTATTGTCCTGATTATGTTTTCTTGAGTCTAATGAGAAAATTCATGGTGATTTTTCCTATTTTTATTTTATACATGTAATAGTTTTAAAATACTCATAGTATTCTCTCTTTTTTCCTTAAAATATTGACTAGACATGAACTGTTAATCATACTCATAAATATCACTCTTTATTATACCCAACCATAAATACTACATTAAATCTCAATACACATTCATACATCTAGGGTAAATTGATAATGAAGAACTATGAGATACTTCCGTCATCTACTTATTTAATTTTTGTATCAAAGGGTTGAATAACTGGTTACTTAATATTATTATCACAAAACAATCATGGTTGATCTCTATAAAATATCAGATCATATTTTTTTCTTTATATATACCTTAAATGCTTCTTTATACTTCACTAGGATATGGTCTGAACACTCATTTGACAATGCTATGATTTATCAAAATACTTTATTTTTTTCGATCTTTTTTTTAAAAATCCAGAATTATTTGATTTTTTGTGATCCTAATCATAGATAATATAGGATGATCATTTTTACTCAAAGTATTTGATTCCCTATTCAAGTTCCTTGGGTGGTAATTTATTGAGAAGTCATATTTTATAATCAAGTCCTACAATATTCAATGGCACTGGTTCATCTCTTTTTTAGTTAAATAATACTTTAAACATTTCTGTTCAATACAATTATCACAAATTTTTCTATATGTATATTTTACAGATATATTTAATGAAATGTTGACCACCGAAAACTCTAAATCACTAGTAGGGTAATTTTTATAAAGGGACATAAATTTCCATGATCCATTAGCAATAAACACATTTTATGTCAGTAGAACGCATCATACTCCCTTATTTAGTTAATCAGTGTAACATAGAAACCATTCCCCATGGTATAATATTATATGATGAGCTACACAATCTGGACTTCAATTCAATTTCTTAAGAAATTCCAGAAATTCTTCCATCTAGAGGAACTTACTTCATTTCAGATATAACATTGTAATTTGATTTTAATTCCATGAAAATATATCCACAAAGAACCAATAATATCCAATGAAATCATGAATCCTTTAGAACCGTATAAAATTAGTGGATTAGGGAAAATGTTAAATAACTTCAATCATTGTAGGGTCTAATGATATATTATTACATGAAATTATATTACATTATATTGAAAAAAAATTATGCTAAATTTCAAATATCGTAAAATTTTCATAATTGATTTTATTTTGTCAGTTAATGAACGTAATCTTCAAGTAATTTATAATCCCTCCCTTTAACTTTTGAAAAATTAAAAATATCATAAATAAAATCTATAAAAAATTGATTGCATAAATCAATATAAAATCTATTAACTAAATACATGATGATTGTGGGGGAATTAGTAAGTCCACATTACATTAATATTAATCCATAATGCCCTTACTTTGTATGAAATACTATATTTGGTATATCCTTCTTCATGAACCAGAACTAGTGATATACATAATGATGATCAATATTGGGAAATTATAGTTCTTCCCACAATAGATTAAACATGTCATAAACACGAAGCGTATATACTATTATAGATTCACTTCCTATTATGTTCTCAATAATCTTTCTGTATTCACATTGATTCATCAATTTTTTTGAAAACAGAACAAATACACTCCATTCTGACACAATTTTCCAAATAAATCTTTTTTTAATATTTTCCTAGTGTTTCTTCACTAATTATTATAACTCAACTATGGATATTATGTATGGATTATTTAATATTCTTTTATCACCAGATATGAAATATATTTAAAAAAACATCATGGTATGGTGGTATAATATAAAAATATATTGGTAGGACTTCAATAATGTCATACGTAATAGAATTATCATCTGTATAGTGATTTATGATAATGATATGATATAAATTCCCATATTTAAAAGGGAAAATGACCCTTATGATGGATATAATTTACATCATAAGTTCATTTTTTTCATCACACTAATTGGTGGTCATAAGTTAGATCATAATATCAAATGAATCTTCTTTTCCTTGGATATTTATATGGGGTTTATGTAAGTAAATACAAACTATGTTTCGTTTAACTTCAAATTCAACTAGAAGATGATTTATAAGATCTGATGGAATGTCCATTCAATAATATTAAAATAGAGAAGAATAATAGACAATGGATTATATAATGAAATCAGTATGGGTTTCCAATAAAAACTCAACAAATCATTTTTTAGGTGGTACTACGATACCCTTAAAAATGTTATATTTAAAGGAGTTGGCAGATCACATATCAAATAATAAGTTAGCAGTTCTATTATGGATAGTAATTGTAACATTCGCCACATTTTTTTCACAAAACTTATCCAAAATAGTGATCACATGAGATTTCCCATTTCCAATTATCATAAGAGGTTTCTTAAATAGACTATTATCATTATCTTTCAAAATCCGGAACCTACTTAGAATAATTCATATAGTCATTTTATTTAAAAAACTAGCATGTTTGTGGTGCATTCTAGGGATCTTATTCTCTATTTTTATCACCTGATAACATCATCCCATCAAATCAGCCTTGTATTTTATAATGAACTTACTTTCAACACATAAATAATTTAATACATCCAAAAAAAATCCTCCCATGTTCACATCCACATTTAGACCATAAAGAATGTATAATCATTCTCTTTCTATGGATATTAGAAATTCCAATGAATTTTATATTTATTTTATTGTAGAAAACAAGTAATTGATGGTTAAAACCAATTTATATCTCCATATTGGTAATACAATTTCCTAATTACATCATTGATAATAAAGGTCTTTTTATAAAATTTCCAAGACATACATGGATTTATGAATCTAATGAATTGATCATCCTTAAATTGAGGATGGGTGATAATACCATAAGTGTAACTCACATGTCTTGTAAAATTTACTTCATAAGTACAAAAAGATTCGTCATCCATCAGTTTCAACTCAATTAAATCATTATCAATATCCAAATGAAGATTTTAGATAATTTACTTATTTAATGTAATATTCTAATCTGTTCTGATATCATAGATGTGATTTCATCATCTTTATTCATATTATTTATATAATTCGACAACTGATCTACTTGTCCTTCCAAATGATAAACAATAAGAATAACATTTTCATGATCCAATCACTGATGGCTGTAAAATATATTTTCATTTTTAATAATTCATATTTCATTGACTACTCTAATAGAGGATCCCCTAAAATAAGGTAGATGTTTCCATATTATGGACTCAAAATTTCATTGTGCCCTCGTTTTCGCATTGTATTTAACATTATGATTCATTTTGTGAGAATTTTTTTGAGAAACCTTTTTTCTATTTTGAATTTTTTATATTATATTTATTAGGAGTAAAATCATTTCATTGGATTTCAAATTCAGTATAAACAATATTCCACTATTTTTGATCCATTTAATAAAATAAAATTCAAAAATGTTATCTATAATAATAAAAGACAGAATCCAATTCATCATTAAAAAGCATTTATATGATACCAAAACTGTGAAACTCACATCAATGAAAACATAGATTTATCTTAGTTGATTCAAAATAATTACCAAAACATTCATATTTTTTATGTACGTAGATTTATAAATTTTTTATTTACGAATTGTTTTTAATCATAATTCTAGTGGTTAAACAAAAATTTATCTAATTTCATATATAGTGACCTATACATTTCAAATATTTATATTATATATATATATATGAATATTATTGACATAAAAAATGTTCCAAGTAAGATTCATGATGGTGTAGTATAATTGTAATCAATAAACATAATAACTTATTTCATAATAGTTTTATATTGTCTCCCACCTAGATCATTATAACTATCACTATTTTTAAACATATAACACATAAAACCATTATATATATGTGAAATAAAAGCTTAGAAAACTTGATCTCTAATGCTCATCAAGGGTAATAATGTGTGATATTAAGGATTAAAAAAATAATAACATAAGAAAACATGAATTATAACATGTTCTTAACATTTTATCTCCCATGATTACACTTATTTAGAATCAATTCTCACCCAATATTTTGATTCTATTACTCGGGTTATGAGTAATGGCTTTATATTTGGAATGTATTAGAAGAGAAATAAATTTGATGATCATTTGAGAAACATTGATGATATTTAACCATATTGGAATATATTGATAAATGTTTCCAAATGCACTAAACTATTATGTTCCATTGGTGATAACTTTTTTTAATGTATTGAATATTATTATAAAAATATAAAATATAAATGCCTAATAACTTATGTCAATAAATTTGATATTAGAAAAAGGGTTTATTCAAAGATTATAAATAATGATGATAAAACACTAGTAAGATCCCAGGGACTATTTCTAACGATACATGAGGGGATATCTCTAAGTATATGACGAAGTAAGATTTAAAGTATATGAAATTTTGTTGGATGTTTTTTAATATATATAGTGGGTGGTCTCCAATAAATTACATACCTTTCAGGATAAATAACTTTAATTTTCTTCGATACATATATATCATGGGTTAATATCCCAAAAATCACTGTAATGAGCTATAAATGATTGAGAAATGGTTCATGATTACATGCCTTGTTGCATACATATTCTATAATTAATAGGGCATATGAGTTGGAAATTAAAATACTGATTACGAACAATCAAAAAGGATATAAATATATTATGATCATCAATTGACTAGGTTAAGCAAACATTTTCAAAATTCTAATATATGTTATCTTGGTTTTGAAATCTTAAAAGTTATTTTTCATGCTAATGTCGTGTCCTAATAAGACCTTTGTTTCTAAAAAATTCTTATTTGGTTTTATTAAATGATAGAAATTAAAAGGAATGTGGTTAATGTATAATGTGAAAGGAAACATGTAGTTCAAAAGTAAAACTTAATGATTGGTGGAATTATAGATTTTTTTATTATGTTTAATCAGTTTTCATCAATAATGGTTAAAAATTCATAGCTTTAGAAACCCTCAAAATAACCATAGAGGAGAAATAAATTTTTCATAGAAGTTTCAAGACATGGTGAACACATATAAAAGAATATTCATTTTCCCATCTATTAATAATATGAGAAGAAGCACAGATGTGATTGTCTCATGGTAATAAGAATATTTATTGTCTATGGAAGAGAGTTACACATATAAAGTAACATCAAATAGAAAATTATCAAGGTTTTATAATACAATGGATAGGAATATTGGTCTCCTTAAGATATCATTAACAAATTAATTTATTAACTGATTTTAGTATGGGAATTTTGAAAATCAATGTCCTACAAAGAAAATATTGTGAAGAGAGTCCACAAGGCTATGTGAGTAATGGTTCTATTGAAAATGATGATGTGAATACCATTTTAATATTAATTTATTGATATTTTTAATAGAAATATGTTGAAGTGTAATTAATTTTTTTATAAGGAAGTTTCCTTAATAGAGTATTTATGTATACGAATTTGAAAATTATATTATCATAATTATGTAATTTATAAGGGTTGTTATGTATATATATTTAGTTGTGTATTTAAAAGAATATGTTGATTTAGAGTAATTACCTAGAAAATTTAATTGAAGGGAATGTAATATTTTATATAAAATACATGATTATTTGATGTTAACCCATGATATCTTCTTAATGTTGAGAAGATTGTATTTATTTTGGATAATGTGGTATTGTATTAGAATAATGTAAATAAGATAGTGAAAATTACCATGGAAAATATTAATTATCTTTGGAAAATATGATTTATGCTATATTTGATGGACTTTATGGAAATTTTTTATTTAGAGAATATATCAAATAGCATTTGTTATATATATGTAATAAGGATACATTAATGTTTTAAATAATCTGTTATTATCATTCATGTTTTTATCATATTTTAGGATAATCATGATGAAGGTATTCACATGATTGGTATGTGACAATAAAGATCTACTTTATGATATATATAGAGATAAATGTGAATACTATTTCCCAAAATTCAGTAACTTTATTTCTAATTTTTTGGAATTTCGTCGATTAGACGGGTAAAATTGTACAAAATTTATGAAATGGTTTATGTTTAACATTGATTTATGTTATATAGATTAATTTATTTCTTCTAAATATAAGGTTTTATTCATATTATATGACCACTTATAACCATTTATTTTCATGATTTTTATCATTCTTTGGATCACACACTTTTTCATGATTAGTGTTCTTTATCACTCTCGATAATTATTTTCACATTTCTTCTATGAGAACAAATTCACGCCCCACCTATGTTATTATATGTAGAAACCTAGTTATGAGTTAATTTGGTTAACTATAACGTTTAAAACATTTCATTTTATGTGAGGTTTGTTATTATGTTGTACAATTTCGTTAAATATGAAGTATTTTTCTAATGTAACAACATTTAATGGTGAAGACAAATTTGGAGGGAGAAATTCATTTTAAATGTGGTAGAATTCAACACCTTTTGAATTTGTGAAATGTTTTTTTCAAATATATTTAATGTTTTTGTGTTTAATTTTACATGATACCATTAGTTTAAATTACATGAAACATAATACAATGGAAATCATATGTTACACACAACTCCAATTTTATCTTGTGTTATCCGCAACACCAACATCAAACCATACATGAGATCTAATTTAAAATTTATTATTTAATATAATGTTTATCATCCTATCATTGGAATAACAGGTATGAATATTATTAGCTAAATTAGGATCATTTGGATTATATGTCATTATATAATTCTTTGGTGACATGTTAATTGTATATGAATGTATATGTCCTTTAAAAATAAAATAAAATCCTTTTAAAAAATCTAGATTCATGCACACCACTATTATTATGTAAATTAATTAACCAAATTTATTTGGGTTAATTATTTTAATTAATTTATTATATTATATATTCAATCTGTTATTTAACAAGAATCCTAAATTTTTTATAGATAAGAGATAATAACAAATCTACTGTTTCACATAAAAATAAGATTTCTATAAAAAAAATATCCACATTTTTAGGGAACAGTTATTTTAAAAAATATTTTTTCATTTTTAGAAAAGTTAGAAGAAAAAATAAATTTTCTTTTTGATTCATATTTTCAAAACTATCGTTCTGTTTCTCATTGATAATTTTATATAAATTTTCATTTGTTTTGAATTGTGAATACACTAAATTTATTTAAAACATCATTTTCAATGAATTTATATAGAAAGAGAAAGTATATTTTAATGTTTTTTGTATAATCATTTGTTTAAAATTATATCAATTAATAAATTTTTATTTGATGGAATAAATTTCATGTTGATATTTGATATAATAACATTATAATCATTCGATCATTTAGGCATTATAGAAACCTTCTTTTACATAAGGTTTGTGGTGTTAATATTAAATCATTTTTTTCACTTTAAAAAATCTATTTTTGATAAAATGGATTAAATATTTGTAATTAAAAATAATTATTTCTAGAATGGTAAACATTATTTTTGACCTTAATTGATTTTTTAATTCAGTAAAAAAGATATACTGTGATTAAATTAAAAATAAGTTAATTGTGTGTTAGTTTCGAATGATAGGAGTTAAAATGGATGAAAATATTATATTAATTTTATTTTCTGACATTATTTATACATAATACATCAATTTATTAGAAATACATAAATTCATATCAACACTTCTTTGAATAATACCAATATAATATGTTATATAATGAAAAAGAATAAATATAGTTTTTATACTTTAATATCTATCATAAAATTGGATAGGCAGAAAAATGTAATAGTTATACACACTATCTTTAAAATTGGTTTTTTGTTATAATATTTTATATTTAAATTTTAGATATTAAATAATTATGTTAAAGAATTATGAACCACAAACACAGTAATTATTTAGTTAACTAAAAAAATAAAAAAAATGATAATAAAAATATTAAAAGTTAGTTAAATTAAATTAATTATTGTCTTACATTTTTTTAGGATGAATATATGATTTTAAAGAACAACTAACACCATATTATAGAATCGTATCATTGTGTTGATATTTTCTAAAATTAAAATTAGATAAACAATTTCAAAATAAACATTAATTTTTTTGTAATAAGTGATCTTTAATAAAATGATATCATAGTAATATAAATAATATATAATTACAAGTTATTTTTAAATGTTAATATAAAAAATTTATTTTAAATTTACAGTCTTATATATATTTTATAATCAATATATTGATAATTACATAGTAAAAAACATGATAGCGTGGTTATGTTTAATGTAGTGTTCTTGCTCATTACACAAGCTTATATTAAAATTAACATTAAAAAAACATAGTATTTTTATTTCATAAGTTAGATATCATATTAATAATTAGCGGGTTCAAATTTTCTAGTAATTGTTATTTTATTTTAGTCTAATAGGATAATCTACTTAGACTCGAAAACTAGTTACACTAACGAAAAAGGAAAATGGTAAAAATAAGGAAACATTGATGTTACGAAACAAAATGTCCAATACTTGTGTAAAATTTTGTAGGGGATGATTGAATCTACAATATAATACCTCATAATGTTTAATTAAAATATTTTGATCTAGTTGGGGTAAAAATTACCCCTAAATATTGAATATTTTTGAGTATTCACATTATTTAAATTCCTCCTCAACTATGTAAGGTAATTCTCTCACCCCACATATTCGCACCTCTCAATACATTTGGATAAAAAATATCTACCAATATAACTACTATAAATCCATAATAAAACACTGAAATCCTTATTTTTCGAATTATTCCATCCAAGTATTCATTTAATGCTTCTCTATGGAGTATACCTGAAGAATATGTAACGTCCATCACTGACTTTTACTGTTTCATTTCTTACTCAAAACACTTCAATTATTTTTATTTCAAGAATATATAATAACCAATGTATCCTCCATGTACTGATATTTTTTATTCCATTGTAATGTTTTAAAACCAAATCCACTTTCATAAAATAGTTTACAAAATAATTTTTCATGTGTACTACAAACTAATGCCTTGTCAAATGTTGTTTTTCATTTTTCCATTACATACATTAGAGGTTGAGAATAATTATGGAAATAATTTTAATTTATGATAATTAATAAATTTATATTATTATTATTATTATTATTCAACTATTATATCACCCCTACCATAATTATTTTCATTTAATGGGAAGACAATAAACTTTCTTCTCTGTACAGTGGACTACCGCCTCACGAAGTTATGTTATTCATTCACCCTTTACATGGAATGTGTTAAAGATGAGTTTAAAAAATATTTTATTTATAGATAATAATAATTATACCTTAATGGTAATATATATATATATATATATATCACTATTCTTAGTTTCACCACACAAAATAAATGGATCCAATATTCATGCTTACATACGACTCACAGTCACCATGAATGATGTGTTCATTTTCCTATAACTAAATAATAATGATTAATTTAATTATGTATATAATGAATATATAAGATATTATAGAATTATTATCATTTTTATATGATTATATGATGATCAATGTGTATGAAAGAATAATAGTAAATCAAAACATATACAAAAAAAGTGGTTATTACCGGAAACAAAATATAAATAGGCAATTATAAATAAAATGGTAATAAAAATTTGTAAAAATATTAAATTCTAGTTATATATTAATATGTATCTTAATTTAATTAATAAAAAACATTTATGTATTTCGATGTAGTTTTTAATGAGTACGATAGAAGACAAAACTTGAGGTACGTGATTTATGCCTCACTGTTTTTAAATTGCAGATAAAAATTTAATATTCACCACATATTTATTCAAATTTTTATATATAAGTCATATGTATTTATTTATTTAATTTAATAATAATAAATATTGGGATTTACATATCCATTTTAGGGTTGATATTTCATAACGTTTACGGTTCAGAAGTTAACAATTGTTAAGGAAATTTTTTCTCAATTTTCCTTCTTGGAGATGTACTTTATATTATGAAACTATATTACTTTACATGTTGTGTATATATCCAATTTTATATTTAATATCATGAATTTATTTAGACCCATATTATTTTATGTTATATGTTATGTTATTCATTTTTTCTTTTTATGATTCAATGCGAATGGAGTGGTAAATATTATTTGTCACAGTCTTGTTATATATATATATGAATTGACTAGGATTAATTACACAATGACAAAAAATTATTTTATACCTCTAATTAATCCTCATGAATTATATTAAACTATATTTATTCATTATATTTTCAATTAGTGGTACTATTTTTAACCCCTTTGGTACTTCATATAACTATAAATATTTTTTATAAAAATCTTACATTATTTATCTCGTTGGTCAGAAGTCTATTATCTTCCAAAACCATGATTTCGACACATGATTTCATATATTAAGTATCAATATATTATTATTTTTAAAAATAATTTTTAACCAATTTTTAATTTTTTAATTTCCTTGAAACAAATCTTCTTGTCGTTTTCAAAAATCACTCAGGATTGGTTTTTATATAAAATATGAAAAACCAATTATTTTATCATATGAAACATGAAAATAATTTTCTAACATTGATATAAATAATTTATTTTAAGATTCAATTATACTTTTTAAGGTTATTTTCATAGAAAATGGATTTAGAATCATTTTAATTTTTAAAATGTTTTTTTACTAAATGGAATGGATATTTTCAAAAAAAAATTCAAATGTTATACATAATTATTTCCCAAATAATATGAATTTGGTTGGTATAAAAAAAATATTTACATGGTATATGATATAATAATACTATTGATATTCTTTCTCTGAATTGTTTTCATTTTTATTTCATGATGTTTATGAGACCATTTTGTATTCCATGAGTTCTACCATTTTGAAACACATATGAAATAAGATTATTTTAATGGGTTATTCTATTATGAAATTATTGGGATACATATTTATTTTTCATATGTAATGATATGATGAAATGTTTGTGGATCCCATTTTACTTCATGGTTTATGGTTTGATGAATTTTTATGATCTTATTAGACCCATAAATACAGTCTACATTATGTGACTAGTGGGTGAAATATATCCCTCCCATGCATAAGGATTATATTTGTATCTCATGGGATAGATATTATTTGATTGGGGAAATACATGGTTCATTAATACGGGGAATGAATGGGAGTGAACCTGGTTCAGTAATATAGGGTTGATATGGGAGAGAACCCTATTCATTAATATTAGGCAATAATGAGAATTGAACGCAGTTTAGTAAGGTTACTTGTCCACTATGTATTCCTTAGAAGTGTTCCATGACAAATAAAGATATTATTTTTTTATATTATTTGTGAGCCTAAAATTCAATTTCTCATGCAATCATGGATAATGTTATATGATTCCCATATGATTCCTATTTTATAAATTGCCAATATTTATGATAGGAATCTGGATTATGATATAAGAAATGCATGTTATGGTCTCAAATGGTATTCCCTAGTATCCATATAATTTTATCCATGTTATACTAACATATCTCCCTTGTCTAGCCATAATGAGAATATAGTATCACCATTTTATATGATTCTATTCCCTGGGTTTTGAAAAAAAGATTCATTTGGGTTAGGTCTATGAATATTAATAAATGTTTTTGTCATTGTTATAATCCTTTAAGATTGTTCACCAGATCAAAATTGTATAATCCATATTTTTAAAGGCACTAAACTCTTATGATTCTTAGTCTTTGAAATTTTAATGAATTAATTATTCATATATAAATATAAAATATCAATATATGGAAATATGGGGTCACTATACTCATGGAAAATGTTATTTGGTTATTTTATGTTTCATGTAATATAAAATTACATGAATTATTCCATGATATTATATTATTATCAATAATAAAAAGGGTATGGTTTTTAAATTTTAATATCTTTTTCTCATACACTTTTTCTCTTATTATTCTTATTTAATTTTTGATATCTTAATTTTTTACCCTTATTATGAATTAGATCTAACCCATAATTATGTTTCCTTTTGTAGGATATGAATAATGGGTTTATATAAGATATCGATAACAAGTGTTGTATTTATAATTATCTTAAGTGGGATAATATTTAAAACTATTATGGTTCTATTTTAATAGTTCTATTTTCAATAATAATAGACCTGTAAGATTTTTTCAGGGATAGTTTTGTTATATAAATAATATATATTTTTTAAAATGAAATATCTATGTATAAAAAATATTGTTATGACCTTTTGGTTCCAGGGAATATTTTTGATAACCTTTCTAAACTATGATTAAAAAATATATAGTAAGGACAATAGGGATAAGATTGTGATAAAGATAAAACTCTAATTTTTTAAAATCGTCAGTAATGAAATAGGATTAAACTATGATTTCATATTAGAATGTTTTGAGATTTAAATATATTATAATTTATTTTTCCTAATTATGTTGTTTCCCCCAATGAATAATATTTCTAATATTTTACTTTATCATTTAATTAAATAGATAAAATGTAAAAGAATCTTTTAATGCTGAATATGATGGACAATGGAATTATTACACTTCTAATAAATAAAATGTTATTGGATTTGGAAAGAAAAGTCACATTATCATACTAATATAAAATTCTCAAGATGTGCATAAAAATTGGATTACAAAATAAAAAATAAAAGAAAAACTACATGTTGAGTATTTTATGATGAAACATACACATTCATATTGTGGTTTCACTAGAAGAATATTCATAGAGTAATGGATAAGTACAATTGAGAAGTGATTTTCAATTACTCTATGATTCAAACAAGAGATTTTTATTCTGACTATTTCACTTTTAAAATGAGAAGATGGTCAAAGGTTGAATCATATCAAAAATTTAATTGTATAAGTATAAAATTAATATATGGACTGAGATTAATTTAAAATACTATTCCAAATAATTACATTACTCATATTATTTATAATAATATTAATAATTAATTACATTACATGAAATACACATATTATGTATCTTCTAGTAACTATATGGTAATATATAGAAGACATGTGTTGCATGCGTCTGGTATTATCACCCAACTTGTAGCTATGGTTAATCAATTATTTAGTGTTAAATAACCATGTATCCTAAGGTAATTATATATAAGGGATGTTCATTTATATGAATAAATAATTTGATGTAAAATCGGGGTTGATATGGATATTATAGTTACCCATGAATATCATGGTTTTTATAAATCAAATAATCTATTTCAATGGATATTCTTAAAATCATTTATTTAAGAATAAGATATGTCTTGTATGCTACAAATGTGGATATAAAGATTAGAGATATTTATTCAAGGAATTGAAATATATTTAATGTTTAGATATCAATTTTATTAGGAAATTGTTTTATTATGTGATTGGAAAAGGCGTGTAATGATGTGAATGTAGATAAATGCCCACATAATGCACCACATAAACACTAGTGTTTTAAATGAATGTATTATCAAAATTATACTAACCCAAGCTAAAATTATAGGGTTATTTATGATTATACAAATAAAAAACATATTAATCACCTATAAAAGAGGAAATACCATTTTATCACTAATTCATATGAGGTAAAAAATATGACATACCGAATGGAATAATGAAAATCCACTGTAGAAATGGTTTTGTATTTTTTAAATCTAGATCAATTAACACTTTTTTACCTATAGTATTTTTTAATGGTATCACAACACCACATATTGAAGTAGATTTTGAGTTAGGAGTAATAATCAAAAATGGTAATATCATCACATCCCAAATCTATGTCTATTTTATTTTTTATAATATGTTTCATATATTTTTTTTCTCCCTTCCTCTGTTTGATTTCAATTTTACTTTGGGAATGCATTGAATTCCTTCATTATTACACAAAACATTATTAAGGATGAAATTTTATGTTTTATATTTTAACCCACCCTATGATATACTTTTAGTGTGATGACCGAAATGATATTCAGATGGAAATTAAGTCGATTGTATATGTCATTATTCGAGTAAAATGCAGCGACATTCTCAGATTTCTGGGGTGAACTAATCATCAAAGATATGATTTTTCCATGGATTATCAATATATTTAATGTTGATTTGTTTAGCCTAATATCGCATCATGATGTTTGGTTCTCTATATAACTCATCATCGGGGTTGCAACTCTTTCCAAGACACAATATAATATTTTTTTTATTGAGTTTCAATAATTAGAGAAGGAATTCCATGAAAAAGATGACAAGTGATTAATTAAAACATTTGCATCATCATGGTTACACCTATTTTATTATGAATATATATATGGATAAAAAATACATTTTATTGAATCTCTAGAACATAACAAGATCAATATAATGAAAATATATCATCTACCCTATAATAATGTCCCTCTTTAAGCAACTACATAAAGGTTTAAAAAATTCCACACTTGATCTTCATTTTGGATAGCATTTATTCTAAGACATCATATAAGATATACCTATGAAAAAATTCTCTACAAGGTATGTACACTATGAATTTATTTTAATTCCATCTGGACATACTAATTTTCTTTTTATCATCTTGGATTAAATGATTTAATTATTTAAATATTTCCTTTATCATTTAATGGTATAATTTATAGAATTTATTGATATTAATAAAATGAAAATGGATAATAAAAAATTTCATTTATGGATTTGGACAAGAGACACCATGGAAATATAATATTAAGGAAAACATTATCATATTTATATTTTCGTTTTGGAATGTTTCATTCAAGGGTCACATAATCACATGATTGGGTATATCATCAGACCCATAAAAGATAGCTATTATTGAATGTTAGACATGTCCACCGATTATGACTAAGATTAATATGTTACTCAATATATTAGTATATTATTATAATAGTTGGTAAATAATTTCCTGACTATCAAATCAACTAACATTATTATATCGAAATGGAGATAAAATGTTTTTTAGGGTTCAACATGAATGTTTTCTAAGGAGATGAGGAGAAAGATAATAAGTGCATGAATTCTTACCCAACCATATAGGGTAGAAGGTTATGTAATATATATTGATTCAACAATGAGTACACTGGTAATAATCCTTATTAGGAATGATATGGTTATATCTTATGCACTGGGATTAATTAATTAATTAATTAATTTTGTTTTATCATAATGAAAATCTTATCTTGTTTGAAGTTACTCATAATTAATGGAATTAGTGGAAATTAAGTTGCAGAAGAAATAATTACATATAAATTACAATAAATAAATTGATTTTTTTAAAATTCTTTAAAACAATTTTTAAATTGTCAAATTCACAGTGGTGTTCTAGTCAATAAAATAATGTTTTAAGGAAATAATTTAAAATTTAAATTAATTTAAATTTTTTATATTAAAGGAAGACTATATGTTGTGTATATATAGCTACACTCTATGTACCGTGGTTTTCATATATCAATGTCACAAGCATGTTGATTTGGTGTGTTGTCTCGGATAGACTACATCATGTGTACATGCCAATGACACACACTGTATCTGATTTATGTGTCCCTGGTTAGACCAGTTAACATGCCGTGTCTAATAACTACATCGCATATAATAAATTACTAATCGCATCTAGATACATTTCACATGAGAATACAATGCGTGATCTCGCCATGCGTTGTGTAACCCAGTATTATCGACCATGGATTTGAAAATTCCTGATGGAATCTTCAGTCATTCGTTATTTTTTCTTAAACCGTTATGAAAATTAAACATTGAACAAACACTATTATTAGGTTGATGACATGTTAATTAAAAACATATTAAATAACAAATAACATGGAATAAAATAAAACCACAATTTCACATAGATCAAAAATAATATAATTAATTATAATTTTATGTGTGAGTGCTCTTATACCACTTGTTGGGTCTGAGCACAGTAGAAGCCTATGGTGGTGGTGATATATTCAAATTTATTTTAATATTTGTTTCTCAAAACCAAGATCGAGGATATTTCATGTCAAATTTTTAATTAATTTTTTAATATATGAGGATATAAGTACCTGGTATTAGTCACTTTCATCATTGATTATTGTTGATCACTAGAAAAGGGCCTTCCATATGGATTTTTTGTTGCTCTTGTGAGGATCCAAGGGTATAATCCCTCTATCAGTGTCACACATTTGTCTCAATGGTCTCTGAACAATGCCACTCATTTTATGGGTCCTATTATGACGAATCGAATGTCTTGCATTGAGGTTCTTGAATCCTCATTTAGTGGTCTTGAAATATAATGTCTTAGTATTTGCATTCTATAGAGGGGGAGAGGAGGATTATTTGAAAGGGAATTCATTTATGCAATAATTTTGTAGTCCAAAATTGAAATTGGTTTCAAATGAAGTGGAGAATAGATGTAGCAATCTATTTATAGAGGAGGGATTTTAGATAAAAAATTAACTTCATTCAATCCATTAAATTTATTTATAACCATGAATTAAATCCCATTTCACATAATAATTACAATATTATTATTATTTTCATGTCTATGAACATTCCCTAAATGGATAAATAATATTTACTGACTTTTAAATTATTATTTTATCACTATACATAGTCATGGTCCGTTCAAACTCCAATTTAATTTATTGTATACCTGAATAACTATTTTTATTCTATTAAATAAATATTTTATTCGCAAAATAATAAACAAATATTTATTAAATATTCAAAAAATATATTTTATTCACCATTCGGTGAATAAATAATTTCTTAATTTAAGTGATCCATATAACATTAATAAAATTATTCCTTATTCTTGAGATAAATATGTATTCCATTAATTAAATTCAAATAGAATATAATCAATACCACCAAAAACACAATTTGTGTCCATCTAGGATTTTATCTCATTTGAATTAGGTGGGGTTTTTAATTCCAAGATTATTGTCTCAAAATGGGTCATGTAATCCATGAAAAATAATATAATGTCACTGTCATGACCCTTTCTTAGGGCCCGTGTCGTGACAACCCCTAGCCCGACTTCTATAGGCTAGGGGCTGGCGACTAGAACCAAAGGCATAAATCCCAATATATGGGAAGGCATTACCTTTGTGTAATGAAAAAAAACACTACAGAATACGCAAGCTGAAATAAACACTAAGTAAAATGAGTACACAATTAAGGGCTGGAAAGTAAATGGGCCAGTATAAAAGCACAACTGAAAGTATAGTACAACTGAGAAAAAAGAAGTAAAACAGCTAAAAGGTAAACAGAAACCACTGAGTCATCCTCCTGAACTCCCACTTGAAAGGTGGGTATATATAGTCTTGTCATCTCCTCAGGTCCAGCCGTCCACTTTGAGTACGTCCCGCCAAGTGGTCCACCTCCAGGTACCGTCCTGCTCTACAAGCCTCAACTACAATCAGCGATGTCCATCGTCTGCAACCAACACAACGTAGTGTGGTCATAGTCCATGAAGGGGTGAGTATACGATAATCAGTAGAGACCCCAAGACCCCCGAAGTTCTCCCAAAATCCACGAAAGATAAATTCTAGGAATGATACAATACATGAAGTATCAACCGTCTCCACTTAGGTATATGCCCATACATATACCTAAGTCATCAATCCAATTCTTCTACAACTCATGAGCCCAAATGCAACCCATTCCATGCAAGAAAGCACAACCCAATCCACACAAAAATGTACAACCCATTCCAAACAGGAATGTAAAACCCAGTCCACACAGGAATGTACAACCCAATCCAACAGGAAAGTACAACCCCGTCCACACAGGAAGGTACAACCTAGTCCACACAGGAAGGTACAACCCAGTCCACACAGGAAAGTAATTCAATCACATCAATGATAAAGATTGAAAATAAAGGATCATCTCATATAGGTAGACATCATTTGTAAAGAAAAATATATGATCAGATGTAGTTACTGATTCATCTAGGTGGGACACACTTAGGATACTAGGCCAGCTAAGCAGTTGGACCCATGTAGGATACTAGTCCAACTACTCTGTCGGACCCACGTAGGATACTACAACAGAGGTCATTACTGTCAGACCCACGTAGGATACAAGTACAATAGTCATCACTTCCAAACCCACAGAGGATTCCAGTATGGTTTTCATCGTCGTCGAACCCACGGAGGATTCCAGTACAAAATTCTTCACAATCAAACCCACAGAGGATTCCAGTGCGGATGTCGTTGCAGTCGCAGCCAGCACTTGGGTTCCTACACAAAGAATATTCGACATCGAGAGAGTCCTCTCCACAAGCCATGGGGGGTCGATACCTCGACAAACACATAGTACGGATTTGATGTATCTCAACGTTTCGTCTCGTCATTTAGAAGTCAACATTATAGATGGCTCGTCAATCGGATGCCCTGTCTGAGAGTTATTGGCTTTTTCGTCCCAGTGGCCCAGTTGATTTTTATGTCAAAACCAACCCAACCTAAGTCCACCTGCATCCAAAACTCATCTGGAGTAAGCCAAAATATCCATCTCACTGAGAGGAAACCAACAAGGTCGACGGCACGTCAATCAAACGTTCGGAGCTCAAGTTATAAGTGTTTCCGCTTCGAGGGCCCAGTTGGTTTCGTGTTCGAACCAACCCGGCTGTACCCAAAATTCAACAAAACATTTATTGTAATATACCGAAATGGACATCGCGATCCAAGGATCGCATCTCAACTGACGATGCGTCAATTGGAGGTCTGTATCCCACGATATGGGCCTTTGAACGAATATGACCGATTTTAGGGGGTATTGGGCTCGAACCGACCCGGCCCAAGATCTCCTGGATCGGCCCGAACTAGGTCGACATGAACCGAGTCCGAGTCTGGACCACTAAGTCGTGGCCCAGCCCTGGCTGGCGCAGCCCGGCCTAGCCGGCACGGCCCATCCCAGTGCGGGGGTCCGGAGCAACGTGGGCGGTCAGGCCCGTCGCGGGAGGTCCGGCCCGGCACGACCGTTTTTCTTGGCGTGGGAGCAGCCCGCGTGGACAGTAGCTCAGATGTTTTGGCTTACCGAAAAACGGGGGGGGGGGGGGGGCTGCCCGCCTTGTCTCGAAACAGAGGCCCCCCACGTGGAGGGGGGCCCGCCTGCTTGCCGGCATGAGGGACGACCCCTGACCTCCTCCAAAAGGCCGGCCCGGTTGGCCGGCCAGTGCCACCTCCGCGGGACCCCGTATCCCACCCATCCGAATCGCCGTCGGCTGGAGATTCTAACCTACCTCTCTTGCACAACTGAGGCTTAGGCCGTGGCCCATTTCCATCAGGCGGGGCGTGACAGCGCCGCACCCCTCCGTCGCGGCCCGCCCCAGCCACGACCGTTCTGTAAGCTCTGGCGCAGTTCGATGGTGTCGAACGCCTCTGCCTTGACCCGACCACGGTCACAGGTTCTTCGGCTTCAGTGTAGCCCGACGGCGCCACACTTATCTTTCGTGGCTCGCTCTGGGTGTGGTTTCCTCTTTCTGTGCGGTGCGATGGCACCGCGTTGCCTATGTTCCAATCTGCAACAAGACACAACAACAAAGGGGAGGAGGGTCGGCCATGTTTTTGCGGTCCGACCCTCTCCCGTTAATCCAATAACATGCGTCCATGAAATAAAGAAGAGATTCAATTGGTGATTCTTGAATGATGAAAAACACCTACCTCGAAGAATGCGTTTGTCATCGTCGCGGTAGATGGTGTTGCGGTAGACGGTGTCGTGGTAGACGGCGTCGCGGTAGATGGCATCGCGGTAGATGGGCATCGTTCCATCAATGTTTGGAAGGATGAATCCTAGGGTGGTGTCAGCATTCTTCCTTCTTCTTTGGAGGAAGAGGAAAACTCTTCAAGTGTTGGGCACTGTGCTACGCTGCTAGCGTGCCGCCACTTGAAGAAGCGGTCCAGAGCTCCTCCTCCTAGCCTCCATTAAATAATAATGGTGGGTTCATCGTTGGCATGCAAGACATAAATGGAGGATTTATGAAATAGGGCCCCACCCAATTAATCTACTGTGGAGGAACATTAAAAATGGGAGGAAGGATCCTCATTAATTAAACACGTTGGCATTTTATTAAAGAGAGGGAGGGAAGGTTCCTCATAAACATTAGGGGTTGACATGTATTAAAGAGGGAGAGAGGGTGAGTTGCAAATTAATGGGGAGTTTTCCAACTTTAAGGGAGGTTAGAGGAATTTGAAAAGGTGGGGCTCGTGTGGGGCCCACCTCACTAATATCCTATCAAAAGGAGTTAGGATTTAGTGGGTTCCACCTCAACATCCACACATATGATATAATTACATAGAGTAGAAATAAAATTGCATCACCTATTTTATTTCACTCTTTAATTATTCCACATCATTTTTAAGAACACCTCCCGAGAAAATTAAACTCCAGTGAAAGTCTCCTTAACAAAAAACTGGCATTCGGTTTTCATCAGTGCCCTCAGATTTTGATTCCGAGCACCGGTTCAATCGTTAGAAACACCTTCTCATTCGTTCACTGAACGTACCTGAGCTAATCTTAGGAAATTTATTTCGGGCACAATGGGCCTCAGAATCAGGTGCCGTCAGAAACTGCGTACTCGTAAAATCCAATGGAAAATTAAAAATAATTCCTTGAATTTTACGGGCCTTTACGTTACTCCCACCTCAGGTCTTTACATCCCTATAAAGATACATCACAAACTAGAGGAACAGATGAGGGTAATGAGCATGCATTGAGCCTCCCGCTCCCAAGTTCTCTCTTGAAGGTTCCCGTGTATCCACCTGATGCACACTAGAGGTATCGACCGTCCACATAGGACCCGCTCCTGTCGATCCTCGATCTCTACCAGGACCTCTACAATAGTCACCATGTCATCGATGTCTAGATTCACATGGTCGATAATATACGTCAGGTCCTACACGTATCTCCTTAGCTGAGATACGTGGAATACGTCGTGCACCCAGTTCAACTGAGATGGTAGAGCCAAGCGATAAGACACCTCACCTATCCTACTGCGATCCTGGAATGGTCCGATGAAGTGAATAGATAACTTGCCGCCGTGGCTAAATCTCCGAAAACCATGTTGAGGGGAGACTCATAAGAAAATGTGTTCACCATCCTCGAACTCCATTGGTCTCCGTCTCCTAACAGCATAGGACTTCAGTTTGCTCTGTGCAGTCCCCATCCACTCCAAGATGATCTGCACCCTCCCCAACATAGCTAGTACCATCTCTGGTTCTACACGTACTCATTCTAACACTATCCACAAAGGATATCTAAAAACGCGACCAGTTGTTGTCTCGCCACTCTTAAAAGCTGAATGCCCGATCTCATACCAAGAGAATCCTATACAACGTTTCCCTTACCAGGAGTATAACATGTGTCAATGTCGTAGTCCTGGAGGAACTCAAGCCATCACCGCTATCTCAGGTTCATGTCTATCTGAGAAAACGATAGACAAGTGCACCCATCTTGAGGCTACCAGAGGAGGGCGTAGGGTGTGTAGATTATTGTGACGCATCTGGGGCCTGAATCGGGTGTGTCCTAATGCATGAGTGAGCATTGATCGTGTATGGTTCACGGCAATTGAGACAGGACGAGCACAACTACGCTACCAATGACCTGGAGTTAGCAGCAGTGGTCTTCACCGTGATGATGTGGCAGCAATATCAGATGGGCAAGCATTTTACAGTCTACTCTGCCCACCTGATTCTCAGGAACATCTTCTCACAGAAGAACCTCAACATGAGACAACTACGATGACTCGAGTTCCTCTAGGACTATTACATTTAGATAGTCTATACTCATGGGAAGGGGAACATTGTTGCAGATTCTCTCAGCAATAGAACAGTCATTCATCTTCTCGGAGAGGCGACAAAGTAGCTAGTTGTGTTGTAGATATCCTTTGTGGATAGAGATGGAGAAACCTTTCTACAGTCTCTCATAATCACTTCTCTGCTTCTTCAGCGAGTTAGAGAGGCACAATGTGGGGACGTTGACTGTGAAACGTGACATTCATAGATATTCATAGGGTAGGCACCTGATGGGTCTTCCTATGGTGGGGAGCATGTCATCGTCTTTAGATGACGTACCATGGTACCTGATGCACTACAGGAGGTGGTGTTGAGGGAGTTCCACACTTCCCCTCTATAGGTACATCCAGGAGTGGAAAAGATGTATCTGGACCTCATACGACAGAACCTGTGGCCTTGTAAGAAGAAGGCGGTAGTAGAGATTGTCTCGCGATGTCTCACTTGTCAGTAAGTGAAGGAAGATCACCAGGATCCAACACGCTTGGTTCAGACCTTAGAGGTCATAGAGAGGATGTTCGATGCGATATCCATGGATTTCGTGACGGGACTTCCACATACATCCAGAGGACAAGACTCTATCTGGGTGATTGTCAACCGAATCACCATGTCGACCCACTTCCTACCGATCAGAGAGCAACACTCAGTAGGGATCTTGGGATGCCTATACGTATAGGAGATCATATATATTCATGGTGTTCCATCGACGATCGTCTCCAATCGAGATGCTCATTTCACATACAGGGTATGGAAGGGGTTTCAGGAGGCTTTTGGGACATATATTCACTTGAGCACCGCCTTCCATCATCAGAAGGATGGTCAGATTGAGAGGACCATTCAGACTCTTGAGGACATGCTCCATCCATGTGTCCTTGAATTTGTTGCAGTTGGGAGGACCACCTACCCATGGTGGAGTTTGCGTACAACAATATCTACCACTCCACCACCGGGATGGCACCTTATGAGGCACTGTACGACCAACCTTGCAGATCACCACTGTGCTGGACTGACCTAGGGGAGTCAGCACTTATAAGAGCATAGATGGTAATGGCTTTGATGGAGAAGGTGCAGATCATCCAAGAGTGGATGAAGACTGCACAGAGCAGACGGAAGTGTTATGCTGATAGGAGTCGAAGACCACTGGGGTTCGAGGATAGCGACCACATTTTCCTATGAGTCTCACCTTGATGAGGTATATGAAGATTTGGCCAATGAGGAAAGTTATCATAACGAAAAATTGGAACTTTTTAGGTCCCCGGTAGAGTAGGTGAGGTGGATTACCGCATGGCCCTTCCAACTCAGTTTCACCAGGTGCACAGTGTCTTCCACATATCACAGTTGAGGAGATATGTGCATGACCCCATCCCACTTTATTTACCACGGGGATCTATAGTTCTATGAAGGGGAAACATTCATGGAAATTCCAGTGGAGATTGAGGATCGACAGGAGCGGGTCCTATGTGGATGGTTGAATCCTCTAGTGCACATTCGCTGGAAGAACGTGAACCCCTAGGATTGCACATGGAAGTGGGAGGCTCAGATACATGCTCAGTACCGCCATTTGTTTTAATAGTGTGTGTTTTAGCTTACGGGGATGTTAATCCCTTAGGTGGGGAGAATGTAAAGACCGGTAAATCTCGTGGAATGTTTTTTTCTTAAATACATGGGAATTTTATGAGTCCGTAGATTCTGACAGTGCCTAATTCCGAGGACCGGTGTTCCAGGAATCAATTTCTGATGTTTTGTTCAGGTACCTTAAGTAAATGTATATGCGTGGTTTTATATCCTTTGATCCCATGCTTGGAATTGAAATCTGAGGACATCGTTGAACTCGCAGTGCCGATAATCTTTTAAGAAGACCTTTACTGCTGTTGCGTTTCATCGAGAGTGGATGTTAGTTTTTGGGGATTCTAAATAAATTAAATAAAAACACGTGTGACACATTTTTTATTTGATTAGTTGTTAAAACATCCAAATGGAGGTTAGTGGTGGGGCCCACCACACCCCAACCTCCACTGTAAGGATATTTATAGTGGGACCCACATGCGATTTAACCCTAGTAACTCTCTATAAGTGGTGAAACCTTTAAACATCCATGGTTTAATTATTTCCAACTCTCCACCATTATTGAAGAGAATTAATTCATTTTAATTCAAATCTTCTTGAATCCTTTACACCCCATTTAATTAAATGATTTTCCTCATTTAATTAAGAACAAATTATGTGTTGTGATTCCATACAAATAATAGATACTTCCTATGTTATTTTCATTGAGTATTCTTTTAGAGTATCCTGGAAAACCATTGCAGAACATCATCCTCCCCGCGAAGAAGACGAAGAATGCTTCCTCCACCAATAATCAACGTAATATTCTTCCTTCTTTAACCAAGGTAAGGAAAGGGAAGTGACGCCCGTGAGGAACACCAATATCATCTTCGAATTCATCACCTTCGAATGCACATCCACCAACGACAAGTACCTCTCTTCCTCTTCCGACATCAACAGAATGACGTCGTCTTCCTGCGACACCATCAACTGATCTCCGATTTCAAGGTAGGGGAATTTTGAATTAGTTTTAAATATGTGATTAAAACTTCGTTCATCATCATATAAAAATGTGGTTAGAAAAACCAATTGATATCATATGATGAGGAGGGTTCAGATCGCATGATCATGGCCTGACCCTCCCCTTTGTCGTTTCCATTTGTTGACAACGGAGGCAGAGCCGGTAGGGCATGGTGCCGTTACACCGCGCCAAAAAGAAGGGGTCCACTACCATGTGGGTCACGGTAGACAGAAGAGGTGCCATTGACCGGAGGCAGTCACAGCTGTGTGACGGCTTCATGAAGGGTCCTGCGACTACTCGGGCCGCAAAAACCAGAGAACGACCGGCAGGCCAACCTGCCGGCCCGCTGGAGGAACCGCGGGCCCCGCAGGTGCCGCCTGGAGGTGGCGGACGAGGCCCACATCCGCGGGCCGCTCAGACGAACCGAACAGGCCGACTCCCATCCCATCGGGCTGGAAATCAGCGGTGCCTGCAAAATCCTCATGTAGGAGACCCCAACCTGCATCTGCGGGCCGCTCGGCAGGGCGAACAGTCTGGCTGCCTACGAGCTGGGCTGGAGGACGGCGGCGCCCACAGGCGCTGCATGGGGAGAAACATATCCTGAAATGTGGTCCGCATGTTTCGGGTAGAACCAGCCTGCTACAGCCGAGCGATCAGGGAGAAGGTGGCGCTGCTGGGCGAACCGGACCGGCCCACAGTGCGGGCTGGGTCCGCAGGGGGGCCCCACCCCACCGGGCCCGGCCGACCCCCTTGCCGGGTCAAACCCGTCGGGCTGGGACCCTAGTGGGCTGCACCCCACTGGGCCGATCCGACCCCCCCTGCCTGGTTGGACCCGTCGATTTGGGTCGAGCCGACCCGCCCGCCCACTTGGCTTAATGGGTTTGGCCCGTCTTCGCTTAAATGCGGATAACTCCTGGACCCCGCGTCCGATCGACGCACTGTCTGCAGCACTGGGATCCTGAGGATGAGGCAATCCTTTTACATTAATCCATGTGAGTTTTGGATAAATTTGTAAAATGGGTGGGTTTGGATCGAGCGTATATCCAACCGGGCCCCTAGAACGGAAATGCCAATAATTTTCAGACCGGGCATCCGATTGACGGGTCGTCTGTCGCGTTAGGTTCCTTTTGATGAGACAGAACTATGAGATACATATACTCTAGACTTCATGATTGTTGATGTATCGACACTTGGTTTTTGGAGTGGACTCTCCCAGAATCGTGCTTGCTGTGTGCGGGAACCCTAGAGCTGGCTGCGACGACTACTGTACTGTAATCTTATGTGTGTTCGATAGCGATGACTACTGAACCAGAATCCTCCGTGGGATCGACATTGATGAATACTGAATTGGAATCCTCTATGGGTTCGACAACGATGACTACTGTACCGGGATCCTCCATGGGTCCGAATGTTCTGACTTCTGTTCCTGTATCCTGTGTGAGTCTGACAAAGTAGATGGTCCTGTGTCCAGTGGGGGTTTGGCAGCTTAGCTAGTCCTGTATCTTGTGTGGATCTGACTTCATAGATTATTTAGTGAGTAAATATGATCATCTCTATCACACATTGAAATATGTATACCTATGTGAGCTGAGACTTGTCTTTCAATCATTATCATCGATGTGATTGACCTTACTTCCTTTGTGGACTGGGTTGTGATTGGGCATGAGTGTTTGAGCAGGAATATGACTGGTTACATTGGTATATGAATGAACATATACCTAAGTAGGGTAGGTTGATACGTCGTGATTCTATCATTATAATGTGGTTTATCCTTTGTGGATTTTTGGATACCTTCAGGGGTCTCAGGGTCCCCTGCTGAGTATTGATATACTCACCCCTATATGGGATTCCCACGCACCTTGTTGTGTTCTGTGCAAACGATAGACAACAGTGATCGTGGCTGATGGTGAAAGATAGAGGCTGCTCAGAGTTGGACTAGACGGGATGTACCGCATTGATGATTTGTTCAAGATCTATACCGACAATTCAGGTTGGATTTCCCGGCAGATGATTCATGATCTGTTTTCCCCTTTTAATTTTACTTGTTGTTCAATTGGGTTTGTAAACTGGGCCGCTTACTTTCAACACACCATAATTTTCTATTTTAGTACTTGCTTCCTCTTCTTCATTTGTTCAATCTGTGTGTGTGTTACCGAATAACCCTTAATATCATGATTACGCCTTTGGTGCTAGTCTCCAGCTCCTAGACTATTGAAGGAGGGCTTGGGTTAGTCACGTTACTGGCCCTGAGGACGGGTCGGGACATGCCCCTCCTCCCACTTATAAAAGGGAGCCTTTAATTATATTTTATTAACACCTCTTAATCCCTTTGGCTTTAAAAAACCCTGAAAATTTTCTCCCCAATCATCCCTCACTACATCCAAGTGTCCATACATTTTGAATAAATCTATCAAATGAAGTCCATTTGTGCAAATTAAGAGGAGATACCCATAAAGGAGGTAGTTGTTTTATCACATCTTTCAAAGTTCTTCTATTCTTCTACTTTATGTTCCTGTGTTGCTTCTATACAAAAGTAATAAATAAATTATATAATATATTCTTATATGTAGTTATTATTATGGTACAACCATATTACTCATTTTACATGTCCTATGATAAACAATGTCACCATGTGTTCACACATACGACATACCATCTCCACGCCGTCGATTAAAATGTTTTTCTGGTATGATTTATTTATAAGGGTCTGATTCTATATATAAAATATGTAATACTAAATTTTAATTAATATTGTTTCTGAATATTTTATATTACATCCAATTCCATACCCTTTTCAAATACAGAATGATATCGTTTCTCATGAATACATACAACTTACCGTCTCCACGATGCGATGAGATTAATCATCCAGATTCACAATTCACGGATGATTATAAAAATATATATTATTAATATTTGGGAAATTTATGATATAATAAATATAATGGAATAATGATATATTTATATACAATTATATGTATACATAAATCATTTACATACATTCATTCAACATGGAAATTAAAAGTGGAAACCACATTCATGCGTACGTAGGGCTTACCTACTCTTTGAATGGTGTATTTTTTTCCATACCTCAGTATGATATAGATTATTTTAATATAAATATAATTGATATATATGATATTCATATCATTATTTAAATTCAAGAATATTGATATAATAAGGACCAATGATATAAAAAATTATGTCATCGATGAAGAACAAATCATAGATTACCTGAATTTAAAATCTCAACATAAGATAGTTAATAAGAGAGTATTATAAGGTTATAACCAAAAAATAGGTGGTATTAAATATAAGAATAAAATTTTAAAAAATATTTATTATAAACTTATATTTTATATATAGCAATCTTCTTCGAGTACGAAGAGAGTAAGGACACATGGTAAGGGATTATTTTTTTTCTCACCATTATTTCTATGAGACACGTGGCTTATACAATATAGGTTTCTTCTATGTAGAGTATGTACTACCCATGAATTTTTTTTATGTCTCTTATCTAGATTAACATTATATTGACATATTCTTATAATTTTTTTCATGGTGTATATAATTCTATTTATTATTAAGTGATGAGTGCTGATTTCACAATCTCATCCATATTTTCAAGTTTTCCTTTTAAGTATCAGTGTGTATTATTTATAACCCATGTCGATTTTTTTTGTATAAAAAATAAAATTTTTTTTTATTGTTGTCCAATGGATTTTTAAGGATTTTTTTACACATTTTTGAATTTTTTATACATGATTTGAATGGAATATTTCTTTCATTTTCCAAACAAAGTACTTTGTGACTTTTCTAGTAAAGGGATGATAAAAATGATTTATTTTAACATATACGACATGGATGAATTTTTAATCTTTCATAACACATTATTTCATTGAATCTTCCACTACAGGCATAAAATTTTATTTTCAAATAAAGTTAATTCTTTTAAGAAATGGTAATTTTTGAAACAAAAACCATTTCAATAAAAAAAGTATATTTCTTCCAATAAATATTTTTAATGATTTTAATGATTCATTTTTATGTTTTTAGAGGGGTTTCCAAGAAAAAGGTTTTTAAGATGTTTTCCATTTTAAATTTTATTTATAAGGATAATTTATAATCCAGGTGATATTTAAAAATACTTCCCCACCTATGATGACATACATTGTTATTATTTCAAAAATATCATTCATATTATTTCTTTTAATGG
The DNA here is from genome assembly GCA_963277665.1 of Viscum album. Classification (NCBI taxonomy): domain Eukaryota; kingdom Viridiplantae; phylum Streptophyta; class Magnoliopsida; order Santalales; family Viscaceae; genus Viscum; species Viscum album. The sequence goes on along the minus strand of OY728126.1, from coordinate 790,707,068 downwards.
TTTATGATTTGATGGGAAAATGTTTAAGAAACTTCTTTATATTCATGGGTTACACTTTTAATGAAATTATTATAAATCAATTCAATTTTTAATTGGTTATTATTTGTTTATATTTTTATGACACCAATTTCATTACATTGGTTATGATATGATTGGTTACGATCTTGTGGAACATGTAAGTATGATTTCCTCATGAGATGGGTGGGACCTATATCTCTATCCAATACATTGGATAAATATGGAAAACTAATTTGGTATATATGTTATGTGTGAACTTTATTTCATGTTCACAATTCAATGTGTGGAACTGGTTTTATGTAAAAAAAAATTTACGCGTGGACATAGTCTGCATGAACATATGTTTATGAAAGGTCTTGATTTCATGTCCTTAATTAGTGAACATATTACTATTTATACATGTTCACAATGTTATAAGTTGATGTATATGAAAAAATTTCTTGCCTTATGTCAATTTCATGATCTTAGGTATTTTGATCATCGATTTCCTTATGATTCATGTATACCTTTGATATGTTGCGAATGATCTAATAATGTAATGATCACATTTTAATTCCTTTATTCTAATGATTATGCTTATATATCTCCATGGTTTACCTTTACTGGTCATTTGAGGTCACCCCTTTCTTGTGTTTCTTTTCCCTAAGTTATGAAAAATAATTTGAGGTAAAATTACTAAAGGTGGATATATTTATTAGAGATGAAAACGTTCATTCACCAGGATAGAAGAATCTATTTTAAAGTTTCTAATTACACTAAAATATTACTGTCCTCAAGAATGTATTATTGTATTATAAAAAATAGTTATCTAAACTGATATAATATACATGTTTGTTAAGCTAGGGTCTCTATAGATGGTATCAAATGAAATGATTAGTTATAAATAGGAAATTGGGATGTTAAAGCATTAGTGAGGTCCCTAGAGATATTTATAAGGATATGTATTGGGACGTACTTAATGATAATTATAAGAATATGATACAATCCTAGTGTTTTGGTGATTATAATGAATATCCTATGATTAAAAATAAGATACCATAGATTTAAATATAAAAAGTAATGTAACTTACATATTTTCATTTAATATCTAATATGTATTTGTAAAACATTTCTTATATTCTCTTCCAATAGTTATAACTAGATAGAACATTTTTAACCATAATTAATTCAAATTTGAAATTATGGGAATTCTGAAAACCAATTTCCTAAGTGTAAATCTCAAAAAGAGAATAATGATGGTGGTATGAGTATTGGTTGTACTGCTGAGGATAATGTGAATGAAAAGGACATGCGAAATATATTTGATGTTATAGAATTACTGTTTACATTAAGCCTAAAAATCTTTGTTAGATTACGGTTTATGAACATTAAGACATGATTCCTATTTTATGAAAGACTAATATGATGGATCATGAGTAATGGTTTAAAAATAATGATGAATTATTGAGGTGTATATATTTTAGAATTCATTGATTTTGTTATATGAATCATGAAATATATAAGTAATTCCAGTATAAGGTTTTCATTAAGGATTTTAAAGGATATGCCGAATAGTTCTACGGACCTTTAAAATTGATTTAATAGTAAGGTGATATATTTGTAGAACACATGAATTAGTGACATATAACCCTTAATATTTTCCTTATGTTTATATACTTATGTATAGATAATGATATGTTGGATATGAATAAGTAAATTCGACGACACTAGCTTCTTGGAAACTAGTTACAGATTTATTTTCATGAGGGTTATCCAATAATTGTTGATTTATTGAACATTTTTTGAACTAAAAAATACATCCAATAATATTTGGGATAAAAAACATTCATGTTTTCATTAAGGATATATCGTAATTCATGTTATTACCATGACCTAATAGAATACATGAAGAAGGTGTTCACATGTTTGTAATGTGACAAACAAGAACTTTCTTTTGATATATGGGAAGTAATTGTTAAGCTGCATTAGTGCACTTCATTATAATGGTTTGGATTTTCATATTTTATAATGATGTTAAGATATCAATTTATGGGAATAATATGTTATAAAATAGAAAATCTTGCGAGTTTAATGTATTATCTCTCCATAGATAGATTTATACATATTTCATATGCTATACTTACCATTTTTTTGAAGATATATTAAATTTACATTCATTCTCCTCATGATTTTCTCATGATTCCGGAAAAAAAATTCTACATTTCTTGTAATAAGAGATGAAGATGAAATTGATAATGGAAAGGCAAAGGATGATGTTATTATTAAATCAAGTCTATATATATTCTCTTAAAAATACTTCATCATTACTAAAAAGGGATCATGATATAAAAGAAATTTTTAATTATCATCATTTTATGGTATAAATGAACTCATTCATGCTTCATTATTTTACGGTTTTTTTATTGTAAACTTTTTTTGGATCACCCACTTCCTTGGGATTAGTGATCTTTTCGATCTCTATGATTATTTATGCTTTTCCTACACACCCAAATCTTCACCAATGTTCTCCTAAGTAGAGGCGTAATCGTGATTTATATTGGGAAAATATTATTTTAAAATTTTACTTTTTAAAATTAAATTTTTCCATTGTTTTTATAATGATTGTATGAAAATTTTAATAACTCGGAAGTATTTTGAGGGAGAAATACATTTTAAGTGGGTAGAATGCAACTCCCTGTAATTTTGTGATTTTATTGAATTAATTTAATCTTTTGATATTTTCACATCATGGAATCAAGAATATATATATTTTATATCATATATTACCACTATGTTTTGTATAATTTTATATGAAACACATCATGAAACTTTCACTATATGCAACATTGACTTGACTAGTATTACACACAACCCCAACATTCAAAAAAACAAAACATTACTATTGTAATTATTTAATAAGATATTCATAACCTGTCCATTAAACTTGTTATATGAATAGTAATAACTACTTTTTAAATATTAGTTATAATGGATTTTATAATGACAAATATAATTTCTGGTGAAGTCTTTGTTTGTTTCAAACTAATATTTTCTAAAATAAACTATTTTACATACCCATCTATAAAAAATAATAAATTTAATTATTGACACTCATAAAAATGTATTTCTATAAAATATTCATTTTTTTGATTTCTGAATATCAAAATATGTTGAGGGTGATTTTTTGGGTATTTTTCTGAAATTATTAAATTTTTGATGAATAATGAGAATATTATATCATTATTAAAAAAATCAAAATATTCATTTTAATAATTATATTTACATTAACATGATTTTAAAGACACAATAGATAAATAATAGAAATATTAATCAAAATTAGGTCATTGGAATTTTTTTACCATATAATTAGATATAAAAAATAACTAAACTGTTGAAATTCACTTTTACCCTCTTTTTTGCCACATTTTCGGGATTAGCATTAAACATAATTTTACTACCTATGTAAATTGAATTTAAAAAAATGGACATAATTCTTTGTAATCACAATTAACAATGTGATCTAATCGGATCTAAAATGGTTTTGGTGAATGGTAACTTTTAAATTTTATTTACCACGGTTAAATGTAAATTGGATAATTAAAGATTAAAATAACATTATAATCATAAAATAATACCCTAAAACTTGTCCGAATTTCATTAGATATTATTTGTTCGACCCAAATCATCCTCATATCAAAAATATGATCTTTTTTAAAACACTTGTCTACGGTTTTGAAAATTATTATATTTTATTTAATGAAGAATTTAATGTTTTAAATTAAAAATTTGATAACTAAATCATTACTAAAATAGTTTTATACTTAACATAATTTCTACTGTAAATATTCCATATAAATATACGAAATTTATCTACATCATGATAATTTATTTATATTTTTTTACATTAAATAATTAAATTTTAATTATGACTCAATGCCAATGTAGTAATATATTTATTAAAGGAGGAATCAATTTAATAATTTAATAATACTAAAAGAAATATAATTTAAGCTATTTTATGCCTTCTAAAATTTGTTTGCATTAATATTACATTTTAGGGATGATTTAATGTATCTTTTTGGGAATAATGTTTTTACAATATTAAAAAAGTTCATGTAATAAATAGTGTCAAAAAAGACATTAATGTTCTTTTAAAATGAATAATATTTTTTAAAATGATAAAAAATTCATAAAAATCTATATTTCTAAAAAATAACATTAATAGTGTCCATGATGTCATAAATGATACAATTGGTGTTATTTTGGAATTTATTGTAAATATATTTACTATATACTATAAAAAAGACTAGTTATCATGGTAAGAGTTAAATTGTTTAACAAAGGGTTAAAGAAAAAAAGTTATGGTTCATTTTTGGACTAAATCATGTATCGAATTAATTAGTTGAAGAATTTCCGACCTAGATTCATCAAAAATTACAAATAACCCACTTTAGATCTATTTTTAATATAAAATCAATTTATAATAAATTAATATTTTTGGAGTTTCCTAAAGTGCCCCTCCTCCCTCTTATAAAAGGGCAGCTCACCTTCTATTTTATTCACACATCTAATTCCTTTTTTCATGGAAAATCCATACACATTTCCTCTCCCAAATTCTATAACTATATCGTAGATTAAATAATTTGATATTAAATCCAACATATTGAGTAATTTTGTGCAAATCAAAAGAAGATACCGGAAAAAAGGTAATTATTTTATCACCTCATTCAAGGTTATTTTCATCGTATATTTCCTCTTTATATGTTGTTTCCATAAAAAAAGTAATAAATTGAGAATATAATATATGATGATATTTATTATCATTCTGGTAAAACCATATTTTTCATTTTCCCATCGTATGTAAAACAATATCACCACGCATGAAAATGTACAACTAACAATGTGCTCACCGTGGGATAAACTATTTTTCATGTATACATTACTTCTATGGGTATAAAGATGAATATAATGGATTTAAATAATAAATATGACATAATATTGGTTTTTTATAATTTATATTCAATCTAATTTCCTTCCCTCAAACAATAGGTAATGATATCATCGCCCATGCATACATACATCTTACTGTCTCCACAACGCGATGAGATTCATCCTCCACATTCACTATTCAAGGATGATTATAAAAATATATATATAAATTAGTGTAAAATATAGGATAAAATAATTGTAATATAATAATAATATATTTATACACATATATATATATATAAATATTTCATTTAAATACTTTCATTCAACAAGAAAATTAAAAACGGAAATAGTGCTCATGCATACGTACGACTTACAATCCCCCGGAATAGTGTATTCTATTTCATACATAATTATGATATAGATTATATTAATATATATATTGTATATATATGATATTTATATCATTATTAGCATTATTTAGTCATGTTATAATTATAAGGACCAATGAAATAACAAATTAAGACACATGGGAATAACGAAGAAAATAATACCTGAATTAAAACCATAACATAAGATCATTAACAAGAGTGTAATAAAAGGTTATAATCAATAAATATGTGGATATAGATATCATAATATTATTCTATAAAATATTCATAGTAAACTTATATTTATTATATAGATATCTTTTTTTGAGTACGAAGTGAGTCAGGATACAAGGTAAGTGATTATTTTTGACTCACATTTATTTATGTGAGACACATGCCTCATACACAACTTGTTCCTTCTATGTGGGGTATGTACATCCCATTAATGTAATTTATGTTTCTTCTCAAGAATATTATGATATTTCTATATTCATATAATTTTCTTTTTTTTCATGGGTTCTATGCTTCTATTGATAATTATGTGATGAGTATTGATTTCACAATCTCTTCCACATTTGGGATTGTTTCATTTTATGACTATGTTGGGTAATATTTATCATCCATGTCCATGTATTTTAAAAATGATTCCATATAATGTTATACATATCTCCTATGTATTGTTAATTTCATTTTAATTCATTTTTTTCATTTTACTACATGGTTTGAACGGAATCTTATTTTCATTTTCCAAAAAAATTACTTTTTTGGATTTTTTGGGTCAAATTACAAAAAGAATATTTTATTTTCAATCATATGGAATGAATTGATTTTTATTCTTCCATAACACCTTGTTTCCGTGAATATTCCCTTACAATCATACAAGGTTATTTTAAAATAAAATGTGTTCTTATAAAATTGTGTGTCATTTTATGAAAAGAAAACTATTTTAACAATGAAATGGTATTTTTTGAAAAAACTATATTAAATTATTTTCATGATTACATTATATATTTTAAAAGGTGTTTCAAATAAAAGGATCTTGAAAATTTTAGATTTTTTAAAAATATATTTTTTTGGAAAATTCAATGTCTTTGTGATCTTCCAAATTCATTCAAGGCCTATGATGACATACATTGTTATTATTTCAAGAATACCATTTATATTCTTTATCTTAATGGTTTATGTTTTACTGGAACGATTCTTAAGAAACCACCTTCATTTCAAGAGTTATTCATTTAATTAAAGTATTATAAATCCTATATTTTTTTCATAGGTCATTATATATTGACATGTTTTTGACACCCAATCCATTACAAAGGTTATGATATGATTGTTTATGATCTTGTAGAAGATGTATGTATGATTTCATTATGAGATGGGTGGGACCTATATCTACCTCCAATGCATTCAGTAAAGATTTAAAACCCATGAGGTATATATGCTATGCGTGAACCTAATATCATATTCACAATTCTATGTGTGGAACAAGTTTTCATGTCCATAATTTTATATGTGGTCCTGGTATTCATGTCCATATTTTTATTCAAGGGTGTTATTTTATGTCTGTAATGAGTTATCTGTTTACTATTTTTACATGTTCAGAAATTATATGATGATGTGTATGAGAAAATATCATTCCTTATGTCAATTTCATAATGTTATGGATTATTTTAATTGATTTACATATGGTTCAAGTTTACCTTTGATATGTATGGAATGGTCTTCTAATGTTATGATCCCATTATCATACCCATAAGCTTAGGATTATGATTATGTATCTCCCATAATTACACTTAATATGAATTGGATCTCACACCATTCTTATATTTCCATTCCCCAAGTTATGAATATAGGTTTTAGGTAGAAGTACTATAGGTAGATATCTTTATGGGAGATGTTGATGATCTTTCACTAGGATATATGATTTTAATGTATAGGTTGAAGAATTAAATTAAATATCCTTGGTTGAGAATGACACATCTTCTTTGAACAACCTATTTAGGATTATACATAAAGCCTCAATAGATTGAATTGGAGAGAAATCCAATGACTCTAGGATTTTTAGTAGTAATGTAAGGAAGGTATTTAGGTAGGTATTATCCTATCGAAAACTATTTATATCTGTGGAAAATAGGAGAGATGATCTTCCCTTTAATAAGTGAGATGGAGCGATATTCTTTTAATTACCCAAAACTATTCAATAATGGGATGTGACTCTCCAAAAAATGCATATGTTTATTATAAATAATAAATATGAGGGTATATATGGACAATAAAAAAAACCAAAATTAATAAAAATAATTTTCTAAATATATTATTCCATTTACCTATAATGTTACTTACATTCACCATAATTTCATATCATCATAATAACTAGTTTTTCGGATGATTTTACTATTAATGATGACAACAATTAATTTGACCGTATTAAATAATATTAATTGTGATTATTTTACATGTGGAATCTATTTTATCAAATTAAATGCATAAAATTTTTTGGATTCAATGTAAAATTAAATTCAAAAATCAGATCGTTAAACTTATCTTTAAGAAATGCATTTCGTAAGAAATAGATCTTCATATATTAACTCTATGACTATAAATAATAATTTCATGAAGATTAATTAATATAAATAGATGTTTAATATATGAATTAAATTAAAATATTTCTTTATTAGTGATTTTTTATGTAATTAAAATATGTAAATATTTTTCACCGTAAAATAATTTGGAGAAAACAATTTTTTTTGAATAAAACAAAACATATTACAAAATAATGTAAATTAATGACTAAAAAAAGTCAAATTGATTATTATAAATAAAATTATTCATGTCATTATATGGAAAATCTAAAAATATAGTGTAACTTCTAATTTATTTGATTAAATAAAAATAAATTATAGAATTCAAAAACTCAGACATGTTCACAATTCACTGAAAAACATCCATTAAAGAACAAAAATTATGATAATTTAATTAATACAGTATTAATTTAAATATTATGAGCATATTTTAATAATAATTTTAATGATATTATAACAAATAATAATATTTTATCAAAAAAATACACATTTTAAGAAATAATATATCTTAAAAAATAAATTTGGTTTACTAATAATAGAGTTTCTATTTTCAAAATATTTATGAATAAATTTAAACAACCTAAGTTCATTATATATTTTTAATAATTTAGTTGATAAAATTTATGTTAAAACCCCCTCATGCTTAAAATACCCCAATTAGATGAGAGAGATAATAACCCCTAAGTCCCGCCTCACGGTGGCCTTGAGTTGGAGACTAGATACTAGTGTATATAATAAAATCTTATATAATTGGAGGTAATAACCTATATGAAAACATAGAATTAGGATATAATATGAATCATTAAAAAACATTGCCTATGTTAATTTAAAGATAATCCAAAATCATCCTATAAGCATTTATAAATAGAACTGATATATATGAATGATTCTAAAAGTAAATTCCCAAAAGAAACGTTAATGAAGAGACACAATAATTATATAATGATTTGATCTTGTAATGTCAATCATAGTCTCAGTAATCCTTAGGGAAACCTAAAAATAATTATATAAAATCTAGGTGAAAATAAAAGTATACTCATTTTGAACACCAATATCTCTCATGCACATATGAATGAAGAATACTATTTCACCAATGAGAAAATAACTGAACAAAAAATATAAATTGGAAAACAATCCATTCCAGTATCACTAAAGAACACTCAGAAAATAACACAATAAAATTATAATAACCTAATAATTATAATATCAATAATGGGTACCCCCATTCCATTCGATCATTTTCATCTATCACACCCCAACATCATAAGTACTAGAGCTCCCATATTTTCCAAACAACATATAAAACCACCCCAAATAAAAGATTAATCACATTATGGTTGTAGGTACATGGTTCATTTCCCCATTACACAATCACATCTACTCTCACCAGCACACATGTGGTTCATCACATCAGAATAATTATTATTGTAGTATGGTATCGTAAACTGAAGGACATCAACCCCGTTCCCTACTACTACAATGAATGAACCCCAACATCAGACTTAAAACAAAAAGATGTATCATATATTTCATATAAACACCAAGGGCACCACCCCATAACAAAGTCATCACATATCACCCAAACACACTAGGGCAATATGTTCACTAATACACCATTGGCCATCGTAGTCTATGCGTATCCAGTCACCAGGAAAAGAGAGAGGAAATTTGTGGGTAGCCATCCATCCATCCTCATTGCCAATATGTCGAGACAAACACCCCTTGTATGAATATATGGGTGCCATTACATATTTATTTACATGGTTTGGGTGTATATAATATTCACAATGAAAATGAAAGAATATACATATATCCACACAGAAGCCCAACCCAAGGGCTCACAACAAAACACTAACCAAATAAAAACATCCCCACATTATCTTCCGCCTCTAAATGCATATCACCACACAATCCACATGCCAAATTTAACATTTCCAACAAATTAACTTTATTCAACCCATTCAATTTAGTATTATGAATATTCCTAATTAAAATAAATAATCCTCATTTATTTGTTCATTAAAAATTATCATCCCGTTATCTAAAACAAACAACAGACATTTCAACCATTATTAAAAGTAATTATTACTTCACTACCTAGGAATCTGGTATAAGGAAATCACACATCATAAGAAGGTAATCATTTCCCTTGTACCATTTCTTCACTGACAGATAAGCACAACCAAACAAACTACCGCCTCACCTCCCCAAATTCATGTCCAAAAACAATCACCTAACCTCTCAAATTGAACATCCAAAAAACATCCACCTCACTAACCTAAAATATTTTCCAAACAAAAACCACCTCACCTCACTAATAGTACTACAAGAAAACCACCATCTCACTACCCCAATATCCTCACCAAACAACAACCACCTCACTGCTCCAAATAAATGACCAAAAAACCAACCCCTTGTTACCCAAAATGCATTTCAACATCTCACCCATTAGCACCACGTCGAATCACAACCACACATCACTTCCCCACAATCATTGACATAAATCACGACACATCAATGTCCATTATATATATATAAAGTGTATTTATCAATGTTCACATTATTTTTGGTTCATTGTCACAAAATCTATAAATCCAGGGGAATGTTTTTATTATAAAAATATAAGTGGCTAGCCAATTTCAATTTTTTGGTTATATCACTATAGTCATTACAGACAAAATATTAACAAAACATATTATCTTGGACCAAAAAGCCACCAATTTCCTCAATTTTTAGGTGCCATCTAGAATATGACCTTAATCATATCATAATAATAACAATGCTATAAAAATATATAAATCATTAAAACCTTTTCATTATTTTTTTAATAACCAATTAATTATATTTTTTTCAGTCCAAAACAACCATTACCATAGGTAAACAAAAGTACCTTCCTTTCACATTATTCACAATAAATATATTTCAGGGGTTCCCTACCTCCAAGAAGTATTTTCAACTAGTCATTCACTACAGGAAAAATAAGTGACACCCTCAAACCACAACAATAGATGGGAAACCATAGAGTAATCTACACCACATTAATAGAACATCAAATCATAGGACAACTCACAAAACAAACAAATTTTTTTCACTAGATAGGATTATTGGGATAAGGATGGGAAAAATAAGGAGATAAAAGGTATAACACGCTATATATTTCCAATGGAAAACCATTGGGAATAGTGGATGGAATAAGTGTAAAGAGGGATTAACCATCTCTTCACGATGCCTAAGGTCCCTCTAGAATGACATGAAGAGAAGACATGACGAAATGAGAAAAAATATCCAATAAAGAAACTTAAATTCTTGAAAACTAATCATTTAACATAGTTTAAAATTTACATGGCAGGTAAACCAAGATATTTCTCAAAAATATATATTTTCTCGGAAAAAATAGTATCATTAAAATTTATTTAATAAATATAATGTATTCCACAAACATGATGTGAATCTAAATCATTTATTAACCTTATTCAAATATATATGTTGGGAAATCAATGGATATTAAGGTCATGAAATACCAATTCATGTCATTTAAAAATTAACGAATGTGTATTCCCAATAGTAGCATTTTTTCACCACTAACATCCACTAAAGACACCAGAAAACACCATTAAACACATCCAACCTAAAAAACACTCCATGTAACGAGTTATTAAGGGACATACAGTTACATCAGATACCGCTCAAATTATTCCCACCCTCAAAATTTTAGAAGAAATCCTAGAAAGAAAGGGTCATGAACAACTACCCTATAAGATACCAGTCTTGGATATTTTCAAAACTAAAATACTTCCACTATCAAAACACACTATACAAAATATCCACAAATCATCATTCAAAAAATCACCCCCAAATAACTAATTCACTAAAACCATGCATCCTATATAATATCCAAATCATCAATATCTAAAACCATGAAACCAAACATCCCTATATATAAGAATCAAGGAATTCTATCCACATTGTCAATATTCTATCCACTCTAGTTGGCACTAACTCCTGTACAAGGGTCTAATCACATCATAGTATAATATTTCTTGATTTGGAATAAGGGACATCTCATTTTATAAATATAAATTTATCAAAAATCATACATCAAGTGAAAAATAACATCTAATAATATATAATGATATAAAAATGAAATCATAAAAAAATAGAGAAAAGAAAAATAGAAAATAACAATGGGTACTGGAACCACATCTACATATCTCACTCCCATGTACTTTTCTCTAGGACAATATTCCTCAACAACACATGAACTAATGGAATGGTTCATGCACACATAATATTTATTTTTTATTCATATATCTCTAAACGATGGTCCCCTGAATTTAATGTCACCCATGATATCCAACTCTCCCATGTCAATAAGTGGGATTTATCACCAAGATAATGATGAAGACGAGATATGTGGAAGGCGTCATTGATCCTCTACACATGTGTTGGTTATGTGAACTAATATTCAACCTTTCCAACTATCCCAAACACATATAAGGGTCCAAAAACATCAGATAATTTTTACTCCCTTTTTGAAAACCTCAAATGTTAATGCCGAGTGGAAAAATTTAAGAATACAATGTCCCCAACCAAAAACTACAAAGGCCACCTCATGTGAACAGTATAATAATTTTATCATTCCTGTACTACTTTCATCCTCCCATGAACATGTTTTCACTTATATGTTGTGCTATGAACCACATTGGGTCGATGATCTGCTTCCTCTCCAAGATCATTTTATCCTAATAGAGAAATATGTGTTCTCCCATAAAAAGCCTCAAACATTTCTATACTAGTGGATGACGGAAAACTATTTTTGTATAAAAATATACCAATGTAGGGGGTCATAAAAAAGATCCAATAATTCCCAAACACTTGCCTAAAATATATCCTAATACATTTATATGGTTTACAATGTCTTCCCAACATTCATAGTGTGGAAATGAGTACTAAGGCTTAAATTGGTGATGAAGGCATGTTGTAATCCCCTCCAGGCACATGATGTAAGATTTTAATCATGATCAAATACAAAAGACCTCATAACTTCATGGAACTTCACCATCTCATCTACATACCTTTGGGACAAGGAATCCATTGCCCTCGACCACATGATCACTTAGAAGTATAATGATATCATCAACCTACTGATGATCACCCAAATCACAAAACAACCTTAATAATCATGAAAATAATACTATGATGAAATCCATTGAAATGTCATCTCATTTAAACTAGAGAACATAAAAATGAAACAAAAAAAATAAACATAAAATGATTTTTAACCATTACCAATCATAAAACCAAGATCATCGACACAAACTATGACATTTTATGTTTCATCCTGGGCCTCCAAAATATAAAACTCTCATTATGGTACATCTTGGATACTCCTTAGTGTATATCAAAATGAAATCTAGGAATCTCGTGAAGGAAACCTCCATACAACACTTCTTTAACAAAAACCCTACTATTATATAAGACCTAGTTCCAACCATACATTGATTTTTTCTTGGGAGAATCACCATGGGCAACATGATCTCATGTAAACTCTTCGACTATTTCTCTAAAATATGACTCCACCACCAACCATATTATAGAATACATCACCATCATATGAAATAAACAACCAAATATATCATCCACACTTTCATCTATGTTCAAGGATAAACAATAATTCACTACTCTACATTCATCACCAAAATCCTGAACAACATTTCATATTAGGTTATTTCTTATAGAAATGGAAACAACATTCCATTTTCATGATTTATATGAGAAATCAAAATCATAATCTAGAATAAATTCCATGTATGTCCACTTATTAATGTCATATAGCGCATAAAAAATATAAATCTCAAAATCCTTTGATTCTTAAAGACCACGAAGTTCTCCCTAATGTTGTCTTTATGATATAAAAATCAATGAAAACAAAACCACAACTAAATCTAGATCATGGGTGAATATTTATGACCTTGGGAATAAAAATACTTATAACCTTGGGAGATCATTTACCTCTACTATATAAACACACATCATAGGCCTATAATAGAATAATCACAATACCCCTCAAACATCACACCCTCTTCATGAAACTGATGCGCTGACCAAAATCACCTTCAGATCACCAAGCGCTTCCTGGAACATATGATCCCACAAAACAATTTTAGTCTATCTTGGAAAATGATTTAAATGAGGCCACAAAGGGTGAAATTTGAAAGATTCTCTTGAATTTCCATTAAGAACAAAAAAACTATGAAACACATCAATATTATTTGGTTCTTATCAATAAAAAATGTGCTAAACCATTAATCTGTCTACTTCCAAACCCAGTTGATACCCCAAATATTTTTTGAAATGCTCGTATCATTTCTAAATAAAAAACTTGGATAAATATATATATATCTCATTATTTAAAAGAACATGAATGTAACCATTAAAATTATTGGTATACCCCTAATTCAACTTCAAGAATATTAATATATCACTAATGAGAATGGCTATGAACTTGTCCACGTTTTCATGGAAATTGGATTTCATGAGTCTATCAAACACATATGGTACATCTGTGGCACTTAATGACAAGAATAAAAACTTAATGTGATCATACATGCATCTGATGGATTTCATCATTATATTTCCTTTCTCTGCCCTCAACATGTGATATCATGAAAATATAATAATTTTAGAATACCAAATAGACCCTATAAATTAGTTGAAAAGATAATTTACCCTCACCAGAGTGTAATGATCATGATCATTACCTAATTCAACCTAAAGTATTCTATACCATACCATACACAACAATCTCTCTTCATGGAGAACATCATTGTATCACCCAATATTGAGACAATTTTTCAAATTAAACCCTACTACTATAGAAAATCTATCTGAATCCATAAATCAAACAACAATAAATGATCCATCTGATATGGGTCCATAAAAATTGATGATGAACCATGATTGTTGTATATACCGAACTCAACATCATTTCGTTTAGTGTGGAATCATTCAATCCTTTGAAAAAACACCTAGAAACTCCCTGAAAACTAATGGGTCCTCCACTATCCCAACAACAACTTATTCTACCAAAAACTCATCCATCAACAAAATATAAGGCCCTACAGATTAGCTTCCCACCAAAAAATCCATATTGTAGATGATAACTACATGTTAAACATTCATATATGAGAAATGACTATAATCCAAAAATTATTTTAAAAGACAACCCATAAAACAAATTCCATCTTTCCATATTTATGATTTAGAATCCACCACTGATGAAAAGATCCACTTCTCAGACTGACTACAAAAGGACCCAGTATCCATCGAGGTGATGATAAAACTAAATGAAATGTCAATCTCATAGATTTATCTCTCTGTATCCACATCTTAATAAATTATATTATAGTCTTAACAAGCATTTCATTGAAAATTTCAAAAAAAAAAACCTTTTCCAATCCTCATCCACTTCTATTGGGTTAAAACATTGATGATCAATTGGAATGGCCTGGTGAACCACATCTTCTCAAACCACATGAGA
The DNA here is from genome assembly GCA_963277665.1 of Viscum album. Lineage (NCBI taxonomy): Eukaryota > Viridiplantae > Streptophyta > Magnoliopsida > Santalales > Viscaceae > Viscum > Viscum album. Next base: position 790,691,649 of record OY728126.1, on the reverse strand, counting down.
ATGAAGAACATGAACCTTATATGGAGATAATATATTAAAATAATAATATTATTAGTATTTAATTTCATTTATACTCATTTAAATTCATATTATTCATTTTATTCTTCCAAAAACAAATCAAAAAATTGGAAAATAGTTCATCAATTTTCATTTAACTATCCTAGGACTCTACCCTACAAATAGGTCATCCCCACATGGAAAATGAATAGGCTCACAATCTTTGGACTGGATAATGGGGTAATGAAAATATCATTTTTTCAGTCTCTAATACTATGTCACACAATTTTTGTAATTAGCACTGATTTGATAATAATCATTACAATACTCACTATGCCTTACTCAAAATTAAATTCTATCTATCATCGATCACCACCTCTACCACTTGGTCACTCCCCCCTTTTGAAAAAGATACCACAATGAGGGGAGAGATATAATTTCCTTCATTCCATAGCATATTAGGATCTAGGATGGTGATTAGGACTGAGGGAATATAATAAAATATCTTAATGTGGTAGTCAATGACCTCTAAAATAATATAGGTCCATGATATAAGACGAATCATCCACATTAAATCTATGGAATAATAAAAATAGAAAATAAAACCTTCCCACGTGCATGTATAAATAAAATTTATATAGGTAAAAGTATCCTAAGGTTAGTTCCCAAAAGAAAATGTAATGTAGTGTAATAGAAGCAATCCATTCATTCATGATAATAATGTCCATCATGGTCCATGTAATTCTCCAAGAAACCTGACAGTAATTTTATATGTATAGTGATAAAATTCATGTATACATAGTAGGGAAAAAAATTATCTTACCAACATCTGATAGAATTGTACTAAAGAAACCATGAGAAAATATATGATCCAACTAAGCCTAAATAGGTTTACTATCCATCCCAGGCTCACCAAGGAGCACTCACCAAACAACGCATCTAGTGGGTAATAAAATAATATAAAAAATATCGATAAAGGATACCATGTACCTATTTTACAAAAAGTTTCCACTCTCACAAGACAAATTCATATGTCCTAGTGATCCTATATCCCCTATATAACATACAATACCACCCCACAAAATTGACACATCACATCACACACGTAGACACCATAGCCACCACACCACAACCAGGTACATATTTTAGCACCCCAGTTTGTGGTATGTAGCCTTTTTAATTAATTTTTATGTTTTTAAAGTAAATAAGATGAGTTGGGAATAGGTTTTGATAGTTTAGAATGTTTTTGAATAAGTTTAGAGGATTTTCTAATAGTGCATTGTTTGAGAATGGTTAGAGGAATCCTTAAGGGTTCTCTCAGAAACTATGCAGGATAGGAAATTAGCCTTCACATGGCCTGCGCATGGTTTTTGAAACCATATGTGGCAACCGTGTAGACCTCTTCTCCCGAGACAATGGCATGCACACAGTTAGTGTACGATTTTCCAAACCTTGTGGGATCTTAAATAGAGGGTGTTTAAATATAGACTCCCTAGGGATTAACCTATTTCCATCAAAATCATCTCTCACTCAATACTCACTTAGGATTTTGGGTTTCAAAAGGTTGAAGGTCCTCTCCAACTCATTTTGAATGTGATTTGAAGGGGTTTCAAGGTGTTTTCTCCCGGCTAAGACTCTTCTCTTAGATTCTTTAGTTTCTCTCAAGATCTACATCTCCGTCTCTCTCTGTTTTCTATATCTACGCCCATTGTGTTTTGATATTGGGATTTTGTTTCCTTTGATGTTGATTTTGATGGTTGTGGATTTTAGGGAAGGAGATCTAGAGTGGGTTTTGTGAATTGTTTTCCCATAATGGGGTGTGGTTGCTTGTGGGTTGATTTTGCTGGAACCCTAAGGGTAGGTGAATTCTCTCTCGAATCGAGTTAGTTTGAACTATTAGTTTTGTTCACAATTAATTAGTTTGGCCTGATATTAATTATGATTTTTATGTGAAAAATTGGTTAAAAATCCCTTTGGTCATGATTATTGATTTTGTGGGGAAAATGGATTTTACGGTTGAATGTTCTTGTTGCTAAATTTTAAAATGTAGATTTTTAAAAAATATTGGATTGGTTCTAGGAATTGGATTATAAAAATGATTTTCAATAAAGTGATAGTTTTATTGAATCTGGAATTGTCCAGTAATATGTTATAAGGTATTTTTCAATAAATGTGTGATATATTGATGTGGTTTGGCATGATATCTAAAATTGTTAATAGCATGTTGTTGTGGCCTTGATGGGTTATATGTTTGTTAGTGGGTTGTTGGAATGAGATGTGAAAGTGGGTGGGGTGACACACTATAAAATGTGATGGATAGTGTTTATAAGAACCAACATTAAGGGTAGTAGTCAAGAATCACCGCTAGTTGAGAATGGGGTGAATGGAATGGGAGGAAGTCCCACTGTAATGGTTTCTATGTTGTGTGTTATTTTGTAAAGATGATATTATTTGATCTACCATGAAATGGTGAGTTGGCGTATGGAATGGTTTTTGTGCATTCCATTGGGTTGTATGGTTTGGGGAAAGAGGTGGCTTAGTAAGGGTGTGATTGGCATGTTGATGTTATTACACTTTTTTATGTTTTATAAAAACTGCTTTATATAAATGTGCTAATAGTTCATTCCTAGCGGCATGTGTAGGGAATTATTTTGGCGAAAACCTACTGAGTATTTCTACTCACTACCATGCTTTGGAACATTGGTGCTTTTGCAGAAGTTGTATTCTGGGACATAGTTAAAGGTAATGAATCTCATTGCTAGTGGTTCATAGTGATGCTTGAGAGATGCGGTGGTTCTTTGTGCATGGAGCTTAGTGTGTAGCTGTAGATTGTGTCTTAGTTTATTTCTGGTCTCCTGTTTAGTGTTCGTCATGGTACTCAGATGTTGTGTTTTTTGTATTAGTTTTGGGTTGTATTGTTGAACAACATGGTTTTATTTTTGGAAATACATGTTTGAATTTTTTTATTGACATGCATCATATAGTTTTTTGTTAGTGGATGGTTTGGTTGGTTTTTTCATAAGGGAAAATCATTCCATAATTTGTTCTCAAATCCATTGGCATTTATATATAGCCTTTTGTGCCTTGGGAATGTCGCATATGGACCAGTATCATTCCTCCACCCTCTCAAGCCAATGATATGGTGTGGGATGTTACAAGTGGTATCGGTTTAATCAATACTTAACTTTCAAGTTTGAGGTGTTGCTTGATCCATGGTGTTGATTGTTTTTTGGGTGTTGACATTAATTCTTCGCATATTCCATGAATTGGGATGGTATCAAGTTATAGGATTGTCGGAAAATGAAATGTATAGCATAATAGGATGTAGTTAACCCAATTATATTGAAAGTAATGTTACGAGATATTTGGGTACATAAGTGTTTAAAGACACTTATAGGCATTGGATATCTCATTATCATGGTTGTATCCAATTATATGAGCATGAAATTAATGGTAGGAATGACTTCCCCAATGGATGAATATTTCATTGGGGTATAATGAATTTTGGTTTGATATTAATGCCTTGATTTTGAATAGTTTTATTGGGTTTCAAAACAGAAGGATATGAAACATAGAAACTTGTGTTATTTTAATAAATTTGTTGATTTTCAAAACACTGTGGATTTTTCAAAATAGTGCAATATGAAAATTTTAATCATGAGGAAATCCTGGTTGTGATAGTTTTTATGAAATTGGATTCGAAAATTGTACACCTTTTCTTGTTAAGGGAGTGAATCTTATGGCTGTTTTTGTGTTGATAGAAATGGAACCGGGTAGGCATTATAGAGACCAACCAGAGAAAGCTACTAAATATGTGGTTGCAGCTAAGCCCCAGGTGAACCTGAAGCTAGTGCAGAGTATTGTGGAAGATTTCCAAATAGTTGGATGTTCGAATACAAAGGATTAATCAAGGTATGTGGAGTATGCAGTTTAGTTTCAAAGGAAGAAACCACCCATATTTAAGGGTGATTTAGTTCCAAAGAGGTTCTAAGCATGGTTGAACTGCATGAATCGAATTTTTGACTTCTTAGAAATACTGAAATATTTGACAGTAAAAATATCCATGTTTATGTTGAAAGATCTTTCCCTTCAGTGGTGGGAGATGTCAGTCTAAGCTTTGATGGACCAATGTGTGACATTGGAGGGTTTTGAGGAATATTTTAATAAACAATTCGACCCTTATATGTTTAGAATTCAGCTTTAAATGTATTTCTTTAGTTTGAAGAAATGGAGAATGGTAGTGACAGAATATGGGGCTATATTTGGGAACATAGTGTAGTTTTCACCCTATGTGGTAGGTAGTACATCATTGAAGCCAGTAATTTTTGACGTAGGGTTGATGTTCAAAATTCGTTCCAAGATTACGGTATTTTTTTATTGAATATTATAGAGAAATAGTAAATTGAGCTACAATGGTTGAGTAGGATCTTTTCATGGTTACATGAGAGGGAATTATGTTGGTACCCATGAGAAATAATAGGAACTCCATCACTAGGTTCAAGTGGAAGAGGGACACTAATTTCTAGGGTGGGAGAACGACTTAGAATTCAATGACAAGATCTGTGAATCTTCGTATGATGCCTTTGAGAAAGTAGGGATATTTTAATTGTGGTTATTCGGGCCACTTCAATAAAGGTGGTACAGTTCAACATAGAGCATGTCATAATTGTAAACTGATGGCGCATCTACCTCATTATTAGTAGAATGATCAGATTTCGGGTGTCTGTGACACTCCTCAGGGGTCATAGGGGTCTTATGCCTTAAAGGGTTGGGGGATACAGTATACCCCTCTCATGTAGAGTAAAGTGGGTCATGGTGATTCTCGGAATACCATGAATCCCCAGTAGGGTAATATGGCGGAGAGTGTGGAAAGTGAGGAGTTGTTTGGAGCTGAGCAGTAGGTGATGGATAATCAGTCAAGACCATCCACGATGCAAGCTAATGTTCTTTTAAATTCAACATTGATTCTAGCTTTGTTTGATACATTTGATTCTCATTCTTTTCCTGCTTCTCGCATAGTTGATTTGTTAGGTTTACACGTGGAAATTATTTATTCTATTTTGAAACAAAAAACACTTATGGTTCAAATAGGTTTTTGAGCCTTCTTATGTTGATACTATTGTTTAGTTTTCAATGTCATTGTATTGATGTGGGATTTATCAATGCATGATATGGACACTTATGATATAATACTAGGAATATATTGGTTATAATTTTTTATTCCCACATATATTTTTATGCGTGAATGGTTAGTTTTGTGATGGATGATGGAATGAGAAACCTCTTTAGAGGGGAGAAGATTGAAAACTGGGTGCAAAATTTTTGTGGCCCCAACTATTGGCTAGATCTTGTATCAGTTTGTGGATTTTTCATTGGCATCGAAGGAAGGTGTTGAGTAGAGAATTCCTCCCATAGTATTAAATCAGTTTATGGTTGTATTTCCCAATGAATTCCTAGGGTTTCTAAATATGAGAGAATTGGTTTTTACGATTGATCTCATTCAAAGGTCCAATATTATCTAACTTCTGCCTTACCGAATGGAACCAGTAGAATTCCAAGAATTAAAGGTGTTGTTGGAAGAGTTATAAAACAAAGGGTTCATTTGGCCTATCACATCTCCATGGGAAACACCAGATTATTTTTGTTTAAAAGGCATATGAAACTATGCGATTGTGCGTTGATTATCGTAGACATAATCAGGTTATGAAAAAGAAATGATATCTTCCTCTAAGAATTGATAATTTGATATACCAGTTGAAGGGAGCATAGTAGTCCACCAATATTGAAATGAGGTTAGGATATAAATAATTGCGGTTGAGGATGGAGGATATCCTAAAAAATACTTTTAAAAGTAGATATGGCTATTCCGAGTATGTCGTTATGCCCCTTGGTCAAACAAATGGACAATCAGTGTCAATAGAATTAATGAGTTAGAAATTTCAATAGTATCTGGATTCTTTTGTGGTGGTGTTTGTTGATGATATATTGGTGTATTCATGGCCATGGGTGGATCATGTGAATCACTTGGGGATAGTGTTGGGGATCTTGAGGGATCATCGGTTGTATGCCAAATTGTCAATGTGTGACTTTTGGATACAATAAATTTGTTTCCATGGACATATTATTTTTTAGAAAGGTGTTTTAGTTGATCTCAAAAAGATAGAGGTTGTTATCTCATAGAAACCACCAATGAATGTTTTCTAAATATGGAGCTTATGTGGTTCATTTGGTTATTATCAAGATTTTGTTCGTGATTTTTCACGAAAAGATTATCCGATGACCGCTTTGAAATGAATAATATCCCATTTTAATGGGAAGAGCAGTGCCATAAATGCATTGAATAGTTAAGAGGTATCCTTAAATCAGCACCAATCATGGTTATTTTGGAACTAGTAAAATCATATGTGGTCTATTGTGATGCATCAGGATCAGGTTTGGGTTGTTTTCTCATACATGTGGTGATGTGGTTGTGTATGGTTCATGGTAGTAGATTTTTCAATAGAAGAACTACCCAACACAAGAAGTGGAGTTGGCAATAGTGGTTCATGCTTTAAAAATGTGGTTTTATTGTTTCTCTGTTGAGAAATTTACATTTTTAATGGATCAAAATATCTTAAAGCATATCTTTTCACAAAGAAATTTGAAACAGAGGAAAAAAAGAGGGATTGAAAGTCTCCATATGACTGATTTCAACTTAATGTCCACACCGAGTGACGGAAATCCATTGTCAGATTCATTAAGTGAGAAATCATATGGTCAAGTGGTGATGAAGGTATCAGATCAGTGGAAGTTGATGTTGATCATAGCTGACATGAGGTTGGAATGTGTGGACTGAGGAGACAGAGAAGTCTTCTTTTTATTTTTGTTGTTTTCTAACATTAATGTTTTTGTTAAAGAGGCCAAGGAACTTGATTCCAAGTGTTTGGAGGTGATATCGAATCTCAATGGGGAGGAGACCATTGAGAGTGGGGAACCAAATGGTAATTCACTCTTGTGTTTTCGGAATCGAATGGTGGCACCAGTGGCTTGAAGAAAATAACATCTCAGGGGTTATAATCATTCTGGGTGGGATATCCATCTTGGAATTTAGAAAATTTATAAGTTGTTGAAGGAAAAATTGTTGTGGGATGATATGAAAATGGATGTGGTCGGGTTTGTCTCGATATTCTTAACTTGTCAGCATGTCAAGGCAGAGAATCAGAGGTCAGTAGTCATGTGGTTGTCCTTACCTATCCCAATGTGGAAATGGGAGAAGATAAAAATGTATTTTTTTAATGGTTTTCCCATGAACGGTCCAGAATCATGATTCCATTTGGGGGATTGTGGATCGACTTACAAATTCAGCCCATTTCATCCCTATTTGTAAATCTAATATAGTTGAGGATCTATCCAATTTATATATTTGGGAAGTTCAAAAGAGGCATGGTGTTCTAGTTTCTATTGTATCAGATAGATATCAAGGATCACATATCATTTTTGGAATTTCATTCATCAATCCCTTGGTACACAGTTGATTATGAGCACGGTGTATCATCCATAGATGGATGGACAATCCGAGAAGACGATACAAACCCTGGATGATATATTAAGAGCTTGAGTGATATATTTTGTTCGATCATGGGAGGATCACTTACCATTGGTTTAGTTTACCTATAATAACAGTTATTAGGTTTCAAATCATATGGCTTCATTTAATGTTTTTTATGGGGGTCCATGACATTCTTCATTGTGTAGTGTGGAAACTAGTGAGACTTCAATGATCAGACTGAGCCTTTTATAATTGATTTCAGAAAAATCAAGTGAATATATAAGAGGATGGAAATAGAAAAATGTCATCAGAAATCATATATGGACAATCATTGATGATCTTTATCGTTCGATGTAGGTGATCATGTGTTTTTTAGAATCTCTCAAAGGTTGGAGCATCATCTATTGGGGAAGCAGGGTAAGTTATCTACATGGTATATTGGGCCTTTTGATATTACCTGAGTGGATTAGAGAGGTGTATTATCGTTTGGAATTTCCACCATGGTTTAGTGTGGTGCATAATGTTCTTCAAGTGTCACAGTTGAAAAAGTATCAGTAGGAGTGTGACCATGTGATTCGTTGGGATCATGTGGATCTAGAACCATATGCTTTCTAGGTGTATGTGCCAGTGTAGATTGTGGATAAGAAATATAAAGTCATGAATGGTAAAATCATCAGTTTACTTTTTTTTTGTGGTAGCATTGTCAAATCCATTATGAGACATGGGAGCGGGACAAAGAGATGGTCGATAAATTGCCCGAGCTCTTTCAGTAATGCAATGGTCCTCTTCTCTCCAAGGACGGAATGCCCAATGGTGGGGAGAATGTAGCACCGCCAGTTTAATGTATATTTATTTTTTATTCCTTTTTATGTGTTTAAATTTCATGGTATGAGTTTGGAAGAGTTTGGGAGAGTTTGGAATGGGATTGAATAAGTTGGGAGGCTTTTCTATGTGTGGACGATTTGAGTACGGTTAGGGGAAACCATGCGAGTTCTCATGGAGATCATAAAGTGGGTGGGAGACAGTAGCCTTCTCATGACCTATGCATGGTTTTCAAAACCCTGTGAGGAAACCATGCAGACCCATTCTCTCGAGATAGTGGCTTGGGCATAGTTAGCACACGGTTTTCCAAACCGCGTGGGATAACTATGTGGCCAAAAAAGAGAGGGGTTTTAAATCTAGGATCCCACAAGATTAACATATTTCTATAAAAATATTCTACCTCTTTATAATCACATTGGATTTGGGGTTCTCAAACATTTAAGGTTTTTTCCCACTCATTTTGTGGGTAATTCTAAGAGGTTTCAATGTGGTTTCCAGGTGGTTTCTACCTGGTAAGTCACTCCTCTTGGCTTATTTGGTTTCTCTCTAGATCAACATATCCCTCTCACTAAGATTTCTATATCTACACCTGTTGGGTGTAAATTGAGGGTTTTGGTTGCATTGGATATTTATTTTAAAGCATCTAAATGATGGGGAAGGAGATCTTGAGTGGTTTTCATGAAGCGTTTTCCCAGATTAGGGTGCAGATTCATGTGGGTCTATTTCATTGGAACATAATGGTAGGTGGCTTCTCTATCAACTACTATTGTTTAGAAATAGTGGTTTTAGTTACAATTAATTTTTTTTATGGATTGAAATTAATTTTTGTTTTGATGTGTGAAATTGGTAAGAAATCCCTTTGGTCATGTTTGTGTATTTTTGTGTAGAAGGGTTTTTATTGATGAATGTTCATACTATTAAATTTTAAAATGTATATTTTAAAATTTGTTTCCTGGCTTTGGTCAAGGAAATTGTTTATGAATTTTTTTTAATAAAGATGTTGTTTTATTGAATCGGGCTTTGGCATTGAAAATATTTTAAGGTCGGTTTCAATTAATGGGTGGTATATTGAAGTGGTTGGGAATGTTATCGAAAATGGAAATTTACATGTTGTTGTGGCCTTGATGGGTTATATGTTAGGTTGTGTCTTATTATAATGTGATGTGAAAGTGGTCGGGGAGTCTCATTATGAAAGGTGATGGTTAATGGTGGGAAGAACCACCATTAAGGTCAGTGGTCTGGAAGCACCACTAGGTGAGAATGGAGTGAATAGGATGGGCGATAGTCCCGCTATAGTGATTTCTTTATTTTGTGTAGTAATGAAATGATGGAAAATGTTGTGCTAATGTGAAATTGTGTGATAGAATATGTAATGATTGTTTGTATTTACCTTGTGTTGCGTGGTTTGGGGAAAAAGGTGTCTTGGTAAGGGTGTGTTTGTCTTGTGGAAAGTTATTTCAATATTTAATGTTTTATATAAACTTCATTAAATAAATTTGATAATAGTTATTTCCTAGTGGATTGTATAGGGATGTATTTTGGGGAAAACCTACTTTTTATTTTTATTCACCCCCTACTTTGTATCTTCGGTGCATTTCCAGTTGTTGTATTCCGGTACACAGGTAATGGTAAATAATATCATTGTTTGTGCCTCGTAGTGATGCTCGGGAGATGTGGTGGTGCTTGGTTCTTAGAGCTTAGTGTGGAGTTGTGGTTTGTGTCTTAGTTTTTTTGGGTCTATTTTTTAGTCTTCCACATGGTACTCTGATATTGTGTTTCGTTGTATTGGTTTTGGGTTGTATTGTGGGACAACATGGTTTTCTTTTTGGAAATACATGTCTATATTTTTTTATCAACATGCATCGTATAGTTTCTTGTTAGTGGATGGATTGATTGATTTTTTCATTAGGTAAAATTGTTCCCAAATTTTTTCTCGAAGCCCTCAGTATTTATTTCTATGCATTAGCACCTTGGGAACATAGATTATGACCCAATAGAATTCCCCCGCCCTCTTATGTCAATAATAAGGGGTAATATGTTACACATCTAATTTCACCCACAGACATCTTGTTTGTCATATCACAACCATAACCAGATTAATAGGATATAATCAATATTTATTATGTGAACTTCATTCTATCATCATACAATTAATGACCCCCGCCTTAAGGTTCCCAACAAAAAAAACATATCAAATCTCACTCAACAAATCGTCAGCCAATAATCCATAACATAGTTATCACATATCAAAAAAAATAAAATGGCCACATATTGTTCATTAATAGACCTAAGATAATCGCAACCTGTGAATATCTACTAACCTATATGATAGTGTAGAAAAGATTAGTTAGATATTCTTCCTTCTCAATCACTTGTATATTGGAAAAATACACTCATGTGAATATAAAATTTGTGATAGATACTTCTCAAAACAGTTGTGGTATATATAGATATCACATGGAATATATAAGTATATATATATAGCTACAGACAAGCCCAAACAAGTAGGATCAGAAACAAACTCTAACCAACTCACAATATCCTCGCATTCAATACAACCACTAAATGCATAATACTATATAACCCATAAGTCACCATTCACATTTCCAACTAATGCTTATTTTCTATCCAATTAATTTCATTATCAATCATCATCCAAAATAAAACAAAAGAACATATCATAAAAAGCTGATTTTTCCTATCATACCCTTGAGTCACCACCCCACAAGAACATCAAATCAAATAACCACATCACCAATACAAAATTTTAGCCAAACAAACACTCCATTACCACCACAAAAATACATCCAAATAACCAAAAAATTTCTTCCTTAAAAGAAAAACATAACAAAAACCTCTTCATTGTCCAAATATCACATCATATAAAAGACTATCTCACCACCCTATAAGAGTAACTAAAGAAGCAATAGCTTGTATTCCCAGAACCACATCCTAATGGACACCACCTCACCACCCCAAAAACCATGGACACATGTCCCCTATATTCCCCACATCACATCATGAAAATATATCACTTACATATAAGCACATCCATACATTAGAACACATCAATGAAAATTTTACAGATTGAAAAAAAGTGGTTTTATCACATTTTATTTTAATTTAGGGGAATTTCAAAATAATATATAAATACAGGAAGATCCATTTTATTATCCAAATTTAACTAGTTATACAATTTACACTTTATGGTGATATAAATATAAATAAAATAGTCATATCATTCAGAAAACATGTATTTTAGTGCAAAAAATCCCCAAATAACCACAGTTTTCAATGGGGTATCTCAACCATATAGTTTATCATATATAAATAATAAAAAGACTTTTAAAACATTCGAATAATTAAAATTTTCTTCCTTAAATTTCAATTAAATGAATATTTATCTTTGATTAACCAAGGAAAACTATTCCCATATGTTAAAAAAGAAATCATATACCACATGATACAAAAACAAGAGAAATGATAGGTACCCTACCTCCAAGATGCTTTTCTCACTCGCTAAAAACGTAGGGAGAAAAGGAAAAACTACAAGCCACAACCGAGCATGAGAAACCACTGATAAACCAAAGAAACATCAAAGGATTAAAAATAAAATTCAAATAAACACCCCATATCCATACTGCACCACTATAGTAGAACCTTGGTATAATAAATGGTGAAGAACAAGGGGATATAAGGGAGAACTCAATATGGATTACAAACAAATACCACTGTAACAAAAAAATGATCAAAGGAGAAGAGGTATTAAAGCAATACATGGGGATTATAGGTTTCGTCTATAATGAGGGGGATAAATTTTATGGAGGAATGAGAAACATTAGTAAGGAAAATAATTTAAGAGTTAAAAAACACTATTTTCACATTGTGTAAAATTTATAAAGTGTTTACACAGTGGATATTCTAAATTTTTTAATATTTTCGAAAAAAATAAATTCCTTACCCATTATATATTACACAATATTTATTCCGCTTACATGACTTTAATAAATCTCATTATTTCCCTCTTTTTTGATTTACAATCCACGATCTCATTAGTTGAATAAGACATGACATTAAAATTTACATCATCTAAACATTAGATGATGTGAATTCCATATAGCATCTTTCTTGCACCTCAATAAACCATATAAATTCCTTTAACCTAAATTGAACACCTCAAATCTCTAAAAACTAAAAATTTAATTGATAGAGAAGGAATGGAACATTACAATATGTACCCATCAATTTAGCTTCTTTGTTATAACAATCATTTTTGAATAATAATATTTAAAGGGTCATTTTGCCTTCATTTTTCATGTCCTATATATATCTAACATTGTTTTATTTTTAAATAAAATCTGGGTAATATAGTAAACCACACTATAACAAAATATAGTGAATTATTAATTAAAATATATTTATATATACTAGATGATTTATCACAAAAATATTGTAAATACCTAATAATTAATATAACATTATATTATAGGAACTTAATTTTTATAACATCTATGGTGGGTGAGTTATTATACTAGAAACTGGATCAAATAAACGTGTTATAGACTTTGGTACTGACATCATTAATTTTTTTAACATAGAACGCATAGAAAAGTCATAAACACACATAGAATAATATAAAATTTCATAAAATTTCCCATCTCACAATGTTGGATCAACATTGTCATTGGACACTCCAATGTATCATCACAATGATAGCCCTAACTATCGAAATACATAGGTGATATTCATTCCCCTATGTGATTCTCCCTTTTTTCTAAATGTATCAAAATATAATCAAGTAACTCTAGCCTCGCCTTAGTGCATCCATCCAAATGATTGTCCCCATTTACCAAAAGAAACATGGCCCTTGATAGACACATTCTCTATATACCATGTTTGAAGGGTGTTCCATGATAAATATATCGAACCACATATCTAAAATGATATGGGATCCACCAATGGTTCTAATTAAATTCCATCCAATATTATGCAAAATTCTCATATCACATTTCTCAAACATTTAACATTAACAAAGGATCACTTATAGACTCCTCAAATGGAGATCACCTCTTACCAAAATGTGACTCTACTAGGTTGTATAGGTCATATCTCAAAGAATAGAAATCCCTAATTATTCATCCATTCTACGAATAAACATATCATATATGATAATTATAAATCAAATTCAAATTCATAAAAACACAACCAAATATTTTTTCATATATTTTATGTGTGATTACTAGTAGTTCCTCATAGAAGTATGTTCATCCAATATTCCCTATTTCATATATTAGACCCTCATAGTTACTCTAATATTCCATATAATATATTAAATCAAATATAATGTAGTAATATTTGTAAGAATCTTATTCATGTATGGAGTTATCCCTACATTATATATTTATAAACCATCTCCAAGGATTATCCAATTTCATATACTATTATGTACATTTATATGTCTTATCTTAGTGAAACATACATTTTAATAAACAGTTAGTCAATTAAAATTATTAATATATCTATTTGTAGTTAAATAATTCATGAATAATAAATATATAGGTCAATTGATATAATAATGATTTTGAATACCCATCAAAATAGGTATTGTTAAATACTATACCCCCTCCCTCCCGAGACAACCACTGACCAAACCCAAAATTGATTCATCAATCAATTAAATTTATATTAAACTAATAACAAAAAAAATAAATTGGTTAGTTTTTATCCTCATGAGTAACCAAAAAAACCTCATGAATTTATCCTACCAGTATCCCCTATAGCTATATCGAAAAAATTCTCAATTATCAACAACAAATTCAACCATGAATCAATGTAATCCATTCGAAAAACATTACCTTAATCAATAAAATTCTTATGAAATATATCATTAAATAGTTAAGATGAACAAATGAAGAGTATCTAATCCCAAAAATGGAAGAATATGTTCCATGAATATATAAGTCTAAGGAGAATTAATATAGATTTCTTTGAAGAAAAAGAGGTAACATATCTTTTGTTTTAGTTGGCAATGATTGAAAAAACACTTATAAGTCAAAAGAATTTTATACCATAAAATTACATTCTCCCATGTAAAAAAACATTTCTTTCCCTAATAAGACCACACTCCCTACATCATCCACATGATGGATAATTATGTACATGATGTAATTCATAATACACCTAGTATACCTAAGAAGTGGGATTATAACATAGTTACCACAATGGGTACCTGGTCCCCACATGTAGTACATTTTTGGCTCTATAAAGCCACAAACCAACTTTATTTAGTCAAAATAATTCTTAATACACAACAAGTGCCTGATACATATAATATATCACCTCAAAATCCTGAAATTACTCATTTAAAATGAACCTACGAATTCAAAATTTAAATTTAAATAAAAATATTAAAATATACTTATTTATAATATTTTTAAAATCTCATTTTCTCATAATATATATAAATGATCCTTTTTGTGAAATTAAACCACTCTACCATAATAATAATCATCCATGAGAAGTCTACACATACATCTCTAGTGGGATTCACAATTAAATGAAATATAATTCATATTAGGGATCTATTTCCTCTCATAGATGGTTTCTTTCCATCCCCACACCAAAAGTACCAAAAATACACAATACTCTAGACACCTCATGCTTGGAACTATCATAGATAATGGATGTCATGAAAATAACATGAATATATCTATATCATTTTAATAAATCTAAATCACGCATTAAAAATAGTTTTTAGCATCTCACTACATAAGAAAACCACAAAATACCCAATAAACCATTCATTATGGTTCCATATAATTCAATAAACTCCAATATTATTCTCCACTAATAGTAGACTTCATGGATTAAAAATTCACTAGAATATTACTCCCATGGTTAATGTCATCAATATAAATTAGAAAAATGCGAAAAAAACACTACCCTAGAAAACCACTAATGAATCTTGGGCTATAACCCATTATCTAACTCTTTAGACTAGACCAAAAAAATCCTATACATATTACACTATGTGTCATACTTTCAACGATTACAAGCATCCAATTATTTTTCCTTCAAACCAAAAAAATAACTAATTTCAACTATCCATTTATGAAACACAATACCTTTATCTTTCATAATGATCTTGTACCATAATATATATCTTATATATAGATATAGTTATATATATATATATATATCCTCCTGTTTTCAAAAACTAACCTACAATCCTTACAACAACTAGTCAAAAAAAATATAATAGTTAGAGATTAATCTCTATATATTACATGAAGATATTAGATATAATAGCATACTCCCAACAGTGCATCTACCCCATGTCATTTCCCACTATTATATTCTTATATTCAAACATATACATATCAAATAATCCACCAAAAGATGATATTCATTGGATAATTGTTATCGTATTTCATGAAAACTACCCCCTGAGGATTCTACCATGTTATTGAAATCATGTTCCTACAAACCAATTCTAACCATAATTATCAAATATCAACCAACACTTACTAAATCACAGTGGATTTGACTACCAAAATAGTGACCTCTCACATTGTTACATAATAATCATATTCTAATATACTAATGACTACATATGGATATGATAGATGTCATTCAATTTTTACAATGATCAAATGTCCAAAACAGAGTTGAGGCATAAATCAAGGTACCACTTATCAGGCCAGAAGACTCAATAATATGGTGCATCACTAAATCAACTTGCCACTACATTGCTTTCCACATCCGGAATGAGGACATATTTTTCACCCATGGATTGATAAATAACAAAAAAAAAATCATGGATATGAACCCTTATAGGGAACACTCCCTCTCACACATTTCTATATTCATCTTTCACAACATGACAGAAAAAATTTTATTTTCTAAAAATAAATCAATATTCCTGACCAAACATTATGCAGTCTGGAAGGCTATGAAGTCCTAGAGCCCAAACCAACACAATTGATTTTAACAATTTATAATACCCATTATTGAATTCATGGATCTAGAAAAGAATCACTATCAACCTAAAAAGATACCATAAATATAATTCTCTGGTATTTTAATATATTATTTCCAATAAATAAATAAAATTTCATTGATAGCATATATTAATTGAAAACATGAGTTTATACAAACCATGATATGTTATTAAAATATTTTTATTTAATGTGAATGTTATTTAATATACATTACATTTTTGTGAATGGAGCGGACTAAATTATTATGAAAAAAATATTTTTTAAACAGATATAAAATGAATTCATTGTTCATCATTTTTATACTAATGAAATTAAAATCATTTGAATGTAAATAGATATGTTCCTTGCTTAAATTTTTTTTATGTTCATAATGTGTTTTTATCATAATAAATTATATAAATCCCGAATCAATAAATGTTGAGATAAAATATTCAATTATTTTTTTCAAATTATTCTAATATATTACTTATATAATGAAATGAAGTTAAACATGATTGTTTTCTTAAAAATGCATTTAAAAAAAAGTTTTGTAGTGTTTTGCGCCCATATTATAAAACGAATTTATGTATGTTATAGAAATTGAATATTTTAAACAATATTCATATTTATTAATCAGAATATTTAAAATTATATGATAATCTTAAATTAACTTTTAGTCATAATGAATTGTAACAATGGAAAAAACATATAACCTCAGTATTCTTAAATGAGGAAATTAAGGATATAAATAATATGGCAAGGATTTAAATATTTATCTTAATCATGAATTATTTATGTTAGATGAGTTTTTTTTAACAATCCTCATCCAAAATTACATGAAAAGTTAAGAAATTCAATTTTATATTGATAATAAACTTAATGTTGATTTTTAGTAATGAATAAATATAAAATATCAGTCTCTCAATTTTAATTTATCGATTAATTATTTTAATATTGATAAGAAGATGTTATATTCATTTATAAATGATTATTCTGAATTTGAATAATTGTTTTTATCATGATAAATTATTTTAAATTTTAATTTATCCAATTATTACATAAAATTATTTCTCAATGATGACAATATAAATGTTCATGTAAAAAATAAAACAATTAATTTATATATTTATTAAAGTAATAATATTGGGTTGAATTATTGTGTTCAACAGTTTTATAAAAATATGAAATATTATATATATGTTAAATTTATTTATTTGAAATCCATTTCTGTATTATGGTTATGAAAATCAAACCATTTTAATAGTCCTAAAAATGAATTTAAAGTTATATTATGTTAAATAATATGTTATTAAATGATTTAAAATTTGTCAAAATATAAAATTTGAACAAATTAATTTGATGTGGTCTTGAAGATAAACTATTTTCTATTTATACTACACTTTTCCTTTTGTAGACAATTTATTAACCCCAAAAGAGACAAAACATTCATATCATAGTAGTCATTAAAATGGTAAAATGGTGTTAATAATAAAAGATAAGGGTTAGAAAATAAATAATATATTCTAAATTTAATTAAATTAGATTATTTGGAATCATTATAATCCCATATTTAATATATATCAATTCTTCCACATGAACATGAAAAATAATTTATAACAATTTATTTCTTTTTGTACCTCCAAGGGTGATCCACCCATGTCTTATAAAATCACCCATCCTATTCATTATTATCCTTGTTTGGACCTTATTTCTCGACCAATACCTATCCTAAAACTATCCTAGTTTACATAACCATGAACTAGAACTTCTTGTATTTTCACAATACCATCCATTCAATTATTTCAATGATATCCAAAGGGGATTTCTCAATGAAGAGTTACATCTCTTAACCAATTACATTAAATTTTACTGTTTTCTACTACCAAAAAATAAATTATGTCGATTCAAAAATAATAAGTATTATATATTCATTAAAATTAGTTTTTCAATCATTTTTTTTGTAACAACGATTATGAAAATATTTTCAATTATATGGGAAAGGAAAACATCCATCATGTGAACATGTGGAGTACCACATCGATGAAATGATGTGTTTATATTTTTCATCACTGATTCACATTGATTTTTATAATGATATATTTGTGGAATAGATAAAATATTTATTATATTATTATGGTTCAATTATGTATAATGAATATTTTCTAAACCAAATTGATATTTCAATCTATGCTTTCCCATAATTTAGTAAAATATGTTCTATAACATTCACCATATGAAACACCATAAAAAATGAATGGGTGGTATGTTTAGAGAATTAAAAACAAAAAAATTGAATTATTATTTATGAATATGAATATTTAAATTATGAAATATATTATAATAAATTATTAATATAATAATTTTGTTTGTTAATAATTTAATTAAATTATTATATTTATTAAGAATATATAATTTTACATAATTTAAATATCATTAATGAAAACTATGTATATTATTTTTAAATAAATTCAATATAGTAATACTATTATAAATTTGTAATCTTATCTATACTGTAATTTAATAGATGTTAGGAGTGAGAAATTATATTGTTTTTATGAATGTTATTTTCAAATAAATATTTTTATAATTTTATTTTTTCATTCTACTAAAAAGATGAAAAATAAATTTTAATATATTGAATTTAAAGATAAAATGTTTACTATTTAATTTAAATTTTCATTATACGTTAATGATAACTAATATAATGATTTTAAAAAATAAATTAATTATTTATATGATTAGTAATAAGATCCCAGTTTTTATAAATAACTTTTTGATTATGAAACTAATTTTAAATAATATTAAATGTGAAATTCATGAATCCTTTTTATAGTCAAAAATATACATTTTATCACTAACTTAATCATTTTAAAAAATTATGTTTTAATTTATAATCCAATATTTTACATCTAATAACTATATTTCAGTTTTTTCATTAAAATAGTTTATGCCAAATTATTCATTTACTATTTAAAAATAAAATTTGAACACCATTCTATTTTGAAAATAATTAAATATCTTCCATTTTCATTCATAATGGGAAGATTATATTACGATTATTTTTTTGGAATTTTCTAAAATAATTGATTTTAAAATGAAATTTAAAAACTTTTTATTTTTCAATATATTGATATTTATCAAATAATCATTACATAAGGGAGACATAGAATTTTATAAAACATTTTAATTTATTTATGTAATAAATTTAGTCATTTTAAATATAATTATGTAAATATATAAAACATATGTTCATCGTTAGGAAATGATAATATTTTAATTCAATGGAAAACATGTATTGCACTTCTAATTAAATTAATCATTATTATATCACCCTGGGTAAATAAAAGTATGACATTTTCACATGTATCCATATTTGTGAATAAAATATTAATTTAAATTTAAAGGGGATGCTATGCTCGATGGCGTACCCAACACGCAACAAAAAGTTTCTTGGGAATCTTATGTTGCACTCTAATAAAAAAATAATATTATTTTATGTGGTAGTTAATGCCTAGCTGTTGTGATGGCGGGAATGAATATAACTAACTAAAAAACGATTATATATTTTTTTCAAATATTTTTACTTTTTACAATAAATGTTAGAGGAATAAAAATGCAAATGAATCCAATTTTAAGCGTAAACATTCTAATATTCTTTAAAAGGTCGATTAACCTCCTTTTGATGAAGAACCTCTTTTAAATCCACTTTTTGACTATTTCATGAGTTATATTTGACAAAATAAAATTTTTCTTTACAATTGGGACATCAAAATTTACCTTGTGTTAATTTTTGGTATTTTTCCAAAAAAGTTCAATTTTTAATGAATAGTGAAAAATGTTGTATTTTAATTCAAAACCTATTTTTAATATAATTTATTTATATGATTATATTATCTTTTAAATTGGTTTTAAAGTGAAATTAGAATATATTTTTACCATTAAATCCAATGGTGGTCATTGGAATTAATTTCACTTTGAAATTGGACTTAAACTAGTGTCAATCTTTTAATAGACATTGTTTCTTAAAAACACGCTATTTGTTTTGACAGTGGGAATTAATTATTAAATTAATTAATGCAACTTAAATATTTTGAATTTTGTAAAATAGATATCATTTTTGAATTCGGAATATCAAATATAGCCTATGGTGAATTTTTGGTAATTTTCTGAAAGACTTCAATTTTTGACGAATAGTGAAACCATTAAGTGGTACTTATAAAAATTGATTTTTCGTTTAAATGAAATTTTTCCACCTTTTTGTTTTGAATTTCAAAAATCCGACATACATGTTTGTCATTAAGATGTAAAATGTTGTTCAATGGGATTAAAATAATTTTTTGGTGAATAGTATTTATTATGTTTTTAATCACGATTAGAGGTAATTAGTGTAGTTTAAGGTAAAAATAATTTTTTAATAATATTAAATGACCTAGAAACATATCTTACCCTCATTGGATTAGTCATGGACGACCAAGACAATCCATGGGTCAACTTTTGGACCTCATGGAGCCACTTTGGTTGGAAAATGACATAAATAGCTTTTTATTTAATGTTAAAATTAAAATGACACAAACATGAGTTGTTTTACAAAAACAATTTTTAAATGGGGTTATACAAGTCATATTTTTGACTATAAATATTAATTGGAAAGATAAAAAGATTTCATACATCATAGTATTTTTTTTATAATTTTTAGACATCATATAAATTAAATTATTTATGACATCATGATGATGCATCGATAACCTCATTATTTAACGATTTAAATAAAATAGAATGATAATGTAAAATATAAGATCTAAACAAGTCCAAAACCTATTGTATGGTTGGATTTCCAACCCTTATCACCTTATCCTCGAAAAAAATTAATGTGGGACCATTAAAATCCGAAACTAATTCTAAAATAAAGTAACATTTCTTTATGTTCCAAGAGTGCCCCTCCTCTCCTCTTATAAAAGTCCCCCACCTCTACCTCCTTACCCACGCTTACAAAGCCTTTGGCTCTGCCAAACCCTGACCATTTTGTCTCTCCACATCCCTATATAACTCTTATAAGACTCACATTGGTCAGAAGTCTACCCAAGGAAGCCTTTGAGCTCAAACCAAAGGGAGTTACTCAATTTTAAGGTAATGTCTTCACTTGAGTCCTTCTGTTTTATTTTGCTTCTCCGCCACCCTAAACAATTTTTATTCCTTTATTTTGTAACAATACCAGTATCTTAAATATACTAGGATGTTTTTATGTTATGTATTCGAGCTACACCAACACACACCGTCGTCTGATGGTTAAAGAACATACTATTTCTGTGGATGGTGAATTACTGCCTCACGAAACGATGATTGTTCAATATTCACATAACACATTTCATGGTGGCCATTAAGATGTCACTATATTTATATATTATATATTATATGTTTATTTTTTCAATAAGCTTCTGTATTTTTAATTTATGGAATACCTTTATGTCTTCCATTATGGGTATACGTGATATCTTCATTTTAGGAAGTGCGGACTACCGCCCCCTCAAAGTGATTTGGTTTGTTTATACCATATGTGGTACGTATAAAAGATATATTTAATGTTATTATTTATGATACCATACTGGAATTAAAATACTATTATGATTCATTTTGTTTTAATTCAACTAAATATGAAATAGAAATGGAAGTAGCGTTCATGCGTACGTACGACTTACCGTCTCCATGAACGGTGCATTTCATTTCATAACTCTAAATGTTTTGTAATATTATAAATGAATGAATATACAGGATATATATTATATATATGATATATAAATCATGAATACAATTCTTGATATAATGGATATTTTACCACGTGAACAACTTGTAATTATAAAGAGTTTATTTTTTTGACTCAAGTACCAATGATCGTTAAAACGACCGTTATTAACATAAATAATAACATTGTGTTCATGACATTGTAATATGTGATATAAAAGGAATAATTAACTTGAAAAAGGTTCTTAAGGAATTATAAATTAACTCATGTTTATTATTCAGGAGATTAAAGAACGATCGAGTCAAGTCGGACACGAGGTAAGGGATCCAACTCCTCTCATTCTTTTTAAGTACACTCTTTTATGTCATTCCTTTTAAGCTCATCTTTCTTATGATTGGGATGTTATATTAAATTAATCCTACTATACTTCTTATGTTCATATGATGATAGACCCTATTTTCTCTCATCAATCCATTTTGGATGTTTTGAGTGGCGCCGTTAGGCTGCCGAATTTTTGTAAGAGATCTAACCTCTCTTTTTCTTTTTATGTACTCTCCGTTAGATTACATCATTTAAGTTCCTCCTTGTTATGATGGGGGATGTTCATTAATATTCCTCTTGTTGTAAATTATATTTTAATATTATGAGACACCCTATTTGATCTCATCAATCCATTTTTGGATGTTTTAAGTGGCGCTGTTAGGCTGCGGTGTTTTCATAAGGGATTTTTCATCTCACTTTTATTCACATGGGATTTATGCTACATTTCCAAAAATTTACATTGAGTGGTGTATGTACTGTCCATTATTTTACTCATCGTGTAATATAATTTCATTTATGAGTATTTACATCAATGTTGTATTGTCATTATTTCACGGGGTATGTGTTTCGAAAGTTACCAAAGTCAGTAAGGGATCCTTTCACCCTCCTCATTTTAAAAGACTTCTTTTTTATGTATTTTAATTCACATACTATTATGTTGGGATATGTTCTTATATATCTTTATTGATGTAAATTTTATGTCCAAGTGATGAGATACCCTTTTTATCTCTCATCAACTCTTTTTCTGAATTTTGAAGTGACGCCGTTAGGCTGTCGAATATTTGCAGGGGAACTTCTTAACCCAATTTTGATTCTTTGGGATAAACATGGACTACTTGAATATGTCATACTATGAATATGTGTGAATGTCCTCTGATTGTTTTACACTTAATATCCACTTATATTTGGTGTATTCGTTTGTCACACATAATTATGTAATTGATTTATCCTTAATCCAAGGATACCGTCTTTGTATGGGACATCGTCTCAATCTCCTTTCATTGAGGCATATTTTGTTTTATACAGAACCTTCTTTTCATACTGTGTATAAACCCCTTTTACATTTATTTCTATCCAAAAGGAATATTTTTTTATACGATGTGTTTTACAAAACGACAAAAGGGAATGTTTTTTTCATACGTATGCGGCGACAATGACTTCTCCGCCACCGTGACAATTATTTGTGTTTCGTCTTCCTCTACAAGCCATACCTTTTTTTAAATGAAAAAATAAATTCCATGTTTTAATTTTATTTTATTTTGGTATTGAAAATGGTTTTTATAATGTTTTTATATCAATGTGTTATATTGATATCTTGTGATTGAATGGTGTAAATGTTATGTTTCCTGTATGCATGTTTAATGTGATACAATTATGTTGTGGTTCTTGGGAATTATTATGAAGATAGGTAGTTCCATGATAAACTATGGGCGGGTGAGCCCGATATAGCTCTCCAATTCATTGGGTAACGTGAAGGTTTGAAAAGTTAAGGTTTTTCCAAAGATATTTAGGGAATAAATTGTGGTGGGTATTCCAAACGTAACCAAGAGGGTTACTCCCTACGTAAGAATGTTATGAATGCCTCGAGTTACCTTTTATGTCTTATGATTTCTATGATTTATTCTAGATTTGATATGCCTATGTTTTATGGGTAATGTATGATTTCATACTTATGTATATATGAACTATTGTTTCCTTTCCATATTTTTATAACCCTTACTGAGATTTTTATGCTCATCGCAGGTTTTTTTTTTGAAATGTTTTTCACAGGTCAAGTGAAAGGTACATGATATGATGATAGTGTCAAGGAAGTGTCAAGAAAGAATCCATTCATTATTTTTAAATATGTTTCCGTTGATGGTCAAAAATGAATACTATATTTTATGTAACCACTTTGTTTAAATGTGGAATGTAATGCAAGTTTTATGATCTAATTCTCTAAAACAGTAAACCTGAAAAGATCCTCAACATGTAATATTGTAATAACTCAAGATTATGTAAGGTTTAAGGTTGGGGCCTTATAGTTGGTATCAATGGTCGGTTTAGATAACTATAGAGGTTAGGGCATTCTTTAATCATAAGTGACATTACCATAATGGTTATGATTTCAGAAAGAGTCCTAGTTTTAGATAAAGTGAATGAGTAAGTATATATTAGTGTTTATCATCCTCATTAGTACATGATGGTTTTTTTGATATACTCACACTGACCTTTTTGGTTTTAGTAAATGGCTGGATCTAGAAGGCACCAAAGTAACAATGGATGTGAAGGAAACTGTGACTGTTTTTTTGAGCAAGCAACTGAATGATAGGGGACCTGCAATGAGAACTCATGTGTTTATCCTCAACCATCTATCTGGAGTCATGATTGACCACCTAAACCTTGGTGATTTCTCTAAGGCATAATATATGTGAGAAAAAAATCCCTATGGAACTATAGGTAATAATCATAAATGTAAGTGTGTTAAAAATCCTATGTGTCAATGATGTGGAAAGAAGCACCTAGGTAAATGTTTCAAAGGGACCGAAATATGCAATAGATGTGGAAATGAAGGTCATAAATCAAGACCCTTCCATGGAAAAAGAAAGCATCCAGTTGACTCGAGGAAAGGGAATGAAGTTCATTCTGAGGGATAAATTTAATGTTTTAAATGTGGTGTGCATGGTCAATATGCAAACACATGTCCTATGAAGATGTTTCGTGAATGGGATCACCAAGATCGTAGAAATATTCGTTTACCAATACCTAATGTCATTCCGATTGAGGATGAAGAAACTGACAATGACCAATCAAAGGTATGGATAATTTCATAACTTTTGTTTTCCTATTTTGGAATCTTAGGATATCATTCATGATTTTGTTTGTAGGAAGGAT
Source organism: Viscum album (assembly GCA_963277665.1). Classification (NCBI taxonomy): domain Eukaryota; kingdom Viridiplantae; phylum Streptophyta; class Magnoliopsida; order Santalales; family Viscaceae; genus Viscum; species Viscum album. Next base: position 790,666,388 of record OY728126.1, on the reverse strand, counting down.
GTATTTTAGAATATGTTGGAAAGGAATGTTTAATGGATCATGAAGAATTTTGAATGAGTAAGAAGTCAATATGTAAGGGCTTCAAGAGTTATGGTGAAATTATTAAGAGTATTAAGTCTATTTTGATGATAGGGTTACATTAGAAGACTTTTTACAGTATGTGTAACCCTGATGTTTAATATATGAAAATTTTATTCAAGTAATAGTTATATGTTCTTTAGTGGACATAGTTATAAAGAACCATTGGGTTTATATGATCAATACTTTTGAGGTAATTTTGGGTTACTATATGTTATGATGGAAGTGAAAGGCATAAGATAAAATTGAGGTTAAATTATGGTATCTTTATTTTTGATGATTTTATCTCTTTTTGGGGAATGATTTGAGAATTATATAGTTTTGGAAAAAGGACAACACGCAGACCGTGTGACAACCTGTCACTCCATACAAAGCTGTGGGAATCGAACCCACAACCAAAGTGCAACTGGTATTTATCACCTGCCACTAGACTACATGAAGTCCCTGGTTAGTATGACTTATTATTTTTAGTTAGGTGACTTTATGAATTAAGATTAAGTTGATTTTGGGTTATTTATGAAAATTATTAACCTATCATGGAGGATATAAGATTAGGTTAATTACTTTTCAATACGAGACTTTAGGAGAAACTGATGTTGTTTGGAGATAAATGTTACGATTTAACATGGAGGACTATGTGACTAAATCCTTCCCATATATGAGTTTCAATCTTAGTTTGGTTTACTTTGAAGAATTTTATGGACAAATTTTTTATCGAATGGTCCTCGTTGAACTTTGGGTTTTGTTGGACTAATTTTGGAGATTAAGAATAGATTTTATTTTTATAAAGGGTTATCCTTTTCTAGATTATATGATCCTGTACTAACGTTTTTGGTTTTGGTTTTGGTTAGAGTCTAAAGACATGGGAAGTATATAGTTCTCTTTTTTTGGATTAGGTGATTCTATAGAAATTGATTATAGTACTCATATTGCGAACATGTCTTCCTAAATACTCGTCTTTTGGAGAAAATATGTGTTTGATTAAGGAATCTAGTAAAAGTTGAAAGTCTAAATGACACGTAAGTATGATTCATTATAAGTTATATAAGCTCAAAAATAAATTCCTCAATGAAAAGTGACTTCAAAAAAAATGTTTTCTATTAACTTTTCCTACCGGGGAATCGAATACCGTTTAACCCATCACAATTTTGTGATTTTCTTATAGTTAACTTTCTCCACGAAATGTTTACTATCACTCTCCATTAGAACCCGAGCCTTTGTTTTTTCCTCCATGTCCATTTTTCCATACATGGAATCCTAGTATGGGTTTACTCGGGTGAACTTTGTACTTATCATTCTTTATTTTATTGTGATTGTTTTACTGACTCTTATTCCGATGTGGGATTTTCAATGAAGTTTCCAAGAACAATTTTAAAATTGCGAGGACACAATTCCCAAAAGGGGGGAAGGATGTAACACCCAAGGTAAATAAAGAGCATGAAATTTTCACATTTATCCATATTTGTGAATAAAATATTAATATAACTTTAAAGGGGACGCTATGCTCGATGGCGTACCCAACACGCAACAACGAGTTTCTTGTGAATCTTATATTGCACTCTAATAATAAAATAATATTATTTTAAGTTTTAGTTTTCCTAGCTATTGTGATAGAGAGAATGAATATAACTAACTACAAAATGATTATATATGTTTGTCAAATATTTTTACTTTTTACAATAAATTTTAGAGGATTAAAAATGCGAATGAATCCAATTTTAAGCGTAAACATTCTAATATTCTTGAAAAGGTCGATTAACCGCCTTTTGATGGAGAACCTCTTTTAAATCGACTTTTTGAAAATTCTATGTGTTATATTTGACAAAATAAAATTCTTCTATAGAATCGAGACATCAAAATTTACTTTGTGTAAATTTTTGGTATTTTTCCAAAAAAGTTCAATTTTTAATAAATAGTGAAAAATGATGTATTTTGATTAAAAACCTCTTTTTAATCTAATTTATATATATGAATATATTATCTTTTAAATTGGGTTTAAAGTGAAATTATAATATATTTTTACCATTAAATCCAATGGTGGACATTGTAATTAATTTTACTTTGAAATTGGACTTAAACTGGTGTAAATCTTTTAATAGATATTGTTTCTTAGAAACACGATATTTGTTTTGACAGCAGGAATTAATTATTAAATAAATTAATGAAACTTATATAGTTTTAATTTTGTAAAATAGATATCATTTTTGAATTCGAAATATCAAATATAGCCTAGGGTGAATTTTTGGTAATTTTCTGAAAAACTTCAATTTTTTATAAGTAGTGAAACCACTAAGTGGTACTTATAAAAACTGATTTTCCATTTAAATGAAAATTTACCACCTTTTTGTTTTGAATTTCAAAAATATGACATATATGGTTGTCATTAATAATTAAAATGTTGTTCAATGGTATTAAAATAATTTTTTGGTGAATAGTATTTATTATGTTCTTAATCGCGATTAAAGGTAATTAGTGTAGTTTAAGGTAAAAATAATGTTTTAATAATATGAAATGACCTAGAAACATGTCCAACCCTCATTTTATGATTCAGGGCCGACAACGACAATCCATGAGTCAACTTGGGGACCCCATGGAGCCAATTTGGTTGGAAAATGACATAAATACCTTTTTATTTAATGTTAAAATTAAAATGACACAAACATGAGTTGTTTTACAAAAACAATTTTTAAATGGAGTTATAAAAGTCATATTTTTAACTATAAATGGTCATTGGAAAGATAAAAATATTTCCTACATCATATTACTTTTTAATAAATTTTAGACATTAAATAAATTAAATTATTTATGACATCATGATGATGTAGTGGTGACCTCATTATTTAACGATTTAAATAAAATGGAAAGATAATGTAAAATTTAAGACCTAAACATGTCCAAAACCTATTGGATGGGTGTATTTATAACCCTTATAACCTTATCCTCGAAACACATCAATGTGGGACCATTAAAATCCGAAACACATTCTAAAATAAAGTAACATTTCTTTACTTTCCAAGAGTGCCCCTCCTCTCCTCTTATAAAAGGCCCCCACCTCTACCTCCATACCCACACTTCCAAAGCCTTTATCTCTGCCAAACCCTTCTCATTTTGTCTCCCCACATCCCTCTATAACTCTTAGAAGCCTCAGATTGTTCAGAAGTCTACCCAATAAATCCATTGAGCTAAAACCAAAGGGAGTTACTCGATTTTAAGGTAATGTATTCACTTGAGTCCTTTTGTATTATTTTGCATCTCCACCGCCCTAAACACTTTTTATTCTTTTCTTTGTAACACCAACAGTATCTTCAATATACTAGGATGTTTTTATGTTATGGATTCGAGCTACACTTACACACACCATCGTCTAATGGTTAAAGAACATATTGTTTCTCTGGATGGCGAATTACTGCCTCACGAAACGATGATTGTTCAATATTCTCTTAACACCTTTAATGGTGGAAATTAAGATGTCACTATATTTATATATGATATATAATATGTTTATGATTTCCTTAAGCTTCTTTATTTTTCATTTATGGCATACCTTTATGGCTTCCATTATGGGTATACGCGATGTCTTCATTCTAGGAAGTACGGACTACCGCCCCCTCAAAGTGATTTGATTCGTTTATACCATATGTGGTACATATAAAGGATATATTTAAGGATATTATATATGATACCATACTGGAATTAAAATACTATTATGTATCATTATGTTTTAATTCTATTAAATATCAAATAGAAATGGAAGTAGCATTCAAGCGTACTTACGACATACCGTCTCCATGAACGGTGCATTTCATTTCTTAACTCTTAATGTTATGTAATATTATAAATGCATGAATATACTGGATATGTATGATATATATGATATCTACATCATGAATAAAATTCTGGATATAATGGATATTTTACCACATGAAAAACATGAAATTATAAAGAGTTTATTTTTTTGGACTCAAGTACCAATGATCGTTAAAACGACCATTATTAACTTAAGTAATAACATAGTGTTCATGTCATGGTAATATGTGATATAAAAGGAATAATGAACTTGAAAAAGGTTCTTAAGTAAATAGAAATAAACTCCTGTTTATTATTCAGGAGATTAAAGAACGATCGAGTCAAGTCGGACCTGAGGTAAGGGATCCTACTCCTCTATTTCTTTTTAAGTACACTTTTTTATGTCATTCCTTTTAAACTAATCTTTCTTATGATTGGGATGCTATTTTATATTAATCATACTTTACTTCTTATTTTCATAAGATGAGAGACCCTATTTTCTCTCATCAATCCATTTTGGATGTTTTGAGTGGCGCCGTTAGGCTGCTGAATTTTTGTAAGAGATCTAACCTCTCTCTTTCTTTTTAAGTACTCTCTGTTATGTTACATCTTTTATGATCCTCTTTGTTTTTATGGGGGATGTTATTTTATATTCCTCATGATGTAAATATTATTTTAATATGATGAGAGACCCTATTTGATCTCATCAATCCATATTTGGATTTTTAAGTGGAGCCGTTAGGCTGTCGAGTTTTCTTAAGGGATTTTTCATCTCACTTTTATTCTCGTGGGATTTATGCTACATTTGCCACAATTTCCATTTATTGGTGTATGTACTTCTCATTATTTTACTCATTGTGTAATATACTTTCATTTATGAGTATTTACATCAACGTTGTATTGTCTTTTTTTCACAGGGTGTATGTTTCGAAAGTTACCCAAGTCGGTAAGGGAACCTTTCACCCTTCTCTTTTTAAAAGACTTATTTTGTTATGTATTTTAATGAACATACTATTATGTTGGGATATGTTATTTTATATCCTTATTGATGTAAATTTTATGTCCATGTGATGAGATACCCTTTTTATCTCTCATCAAATCTTTTTCTGAATTTTGAAGTGACGCCGTTGGATGTTGAATTTTTGCAGGGGAACTTCTTAACCCAATTTTGATTCTTGGGGATAAACTTGTAATCCTTGAATATGACATACTATGAATATGTGTGAATGTCCTATGATTGATTTACACTTAATATCCACTTATATTTAGTGTATTCGTTGGTCACACATAATTATGTAATTGATTTATCCTTAATCCAAGGATACTGTCTTTGTATGGGACTTCGACTCAATCTCCTTTCATTGAGGCATATTTTGTTTTATACACTACCTTCTTTTTATACGGTGTATAAACCCCTTTGACCTTTACGTCTATCCAAAAGTAATCTTTTTTTATACGAAGCGTTTTACGAAATGACAAAAGGGAATGTTTTTGTCGTACGTATGCGGCGACAATGACTTCTCCACTACCATGACCATTATTTGAGTTTCGGCTTCCTCTACAAGCCATACCTTTTATTTAAAGAAAAAATAAATACCATGTTTTACTTTTCATTTATTTTGGTATTGAAAATGGTTTTCATAATGTTTTTATATCAATGTGTTGTATAGATATCTTGTGATTGAATGGTGGAAATGTTATGTTTCCTTTATGCATGTTTTATGTGATACAATTATGTTGTGGTTATTGGGCATTATTATGAAGATGGGTGGTTCCGTGATAAAATAAGGGTGGGTGATCCCGATATAGCTCTTCAATGCATTGGGTAACACGAAGGAGTGAAATGTTAAGGTTTCTTCGAAGTGATTTAGGGAATATACTATGGTGGTTATTCCAAACGTAACCAAGAGGGTTACTCCCTACGTAAGGATGTTATGAATGCCTCAAGTTACCTTTTATGTCTTATGATTTCTATGATTTATTCTGGATTTGATATTCCTGTGTTTTATGGGTATAGTATGATTTCATTCTTATGTATATATGAAGTCTTGTTTCCTTTTCATATTTTTATTACCCTTACTGAGCTTTTTCTTCTCATACCATTTTTTTTAAAATGTATTTCACAGGCCAAGGGAAAAGTACATGATATGATTATAGTGTCAAGGAAGTGTCAAGAAAGAATCCATGCATTATTTTTATATATGTTTCCGTTGATGGGAAATAATTAATACTATATTTTATGTAACCACTTTGTTTAATTGTGGAATGTAATGAAAGTTTTATGATCTAATTCTCTAAAACTCTAAACCTGAAAACATCCTCAACGTGTAATCTTGTAATAACTCAAGATTAAGTAAGGTTTAAGGACGGGGCCTTTTAATTATTATATTAAAACCTATTTCAGATTGGAAAGTTACATTATATTTTATATGTTTTATAACAAACCAATTAATTTATTAAATTAAAGACAAATGACAATCTTATTCTATATTAACATTTTATGTTTAAAATGAAATTTTTATAATAAACTAATTTTATGTCTCAAGGGACTTAATAATTAAATTAATGGCATGAAATATTTAAATTTATGTTATAATAATTTCTTTATATTCAATAGTAACATTCAAACTGGTAAATAATTTTAATTTTAATTTTGTTCTTTAAAATCAGTAATGGGGGAAATATGTTCTTACCACTGTTTGTGTTAATTCCAGGAAAAAAATTTTAAACTTGTGGAAGTGGATATAACATGTGAAAATTGGGTTTTTTATATTTTAGGGAGGATATGACATAAATAATTCCTAAAACATTAGTTTTTATTTGATTTTTTTATGAAAAATGTATTGAAATTATTATAAAATAATGAGTTTTTGTCACTAACCTGCCTGGGTTGTCCCCAAACCGGTCACCCATGCCGATTTAGGATGTGGACCAAAGGGAATTTTTGATCTCCACAGGCTGGAAACTTGTGTCGGGCATCCATATAATGTAGTTATGAATGATTTTTCTAAGAAAATATAGATGAATCAATGAAAATAAAATGTACGAACACGTAGTGGAAATTAGAATAACTTAAGTAGTGAAACTAATCTCATGTGACCTTGTGGGTCACCATGGGACACAAAACCACACTCACTCCAATAACAACCCAAACTAGTCTTACATTAAACTAAAAAATAATGAAGTTCTGAGAATCGAGATGCTTAGTAGGAATTCCAAGGATAAACAATGTTTTATGCCATTACCTTAAAAAAGAAACAAAATTCATGATATTATAAAATTACGACCACAAGAACAAAATATTTACCATACATAAAATTTAATCTAACCATTTTAATGAAAAAAAATCCTTCTTATCATATTTCATAAATAGTTTAGAATAATAAATCAATATTTTAAAATAATATACAAACAATTGAAAATAAAAACATGGATATTTTTAAAAAGTTGGAAACAACATAAAACAACTAAATGGGATTCATTTCAAAAAAACCATTTCATAAACGATCACCATGGTTAATCCATAAAATTATAAAGCACAACCAGTACCCTAGAAACCTCATATATTAGTGAAATATGGTATAGAACCCACCACTAATAGGGTTCTCATGCATAAGAAACTAGTGTGGCAAATCCCAGTAACCCTAGTGGTCACCAATAATCATCCATGTTTAGATAGAGTTAAAGAGTCAATCCTTTAAAACAAAACCAGGACTAAACACTCTGGAATTATCTAGAGTACTAGTCCTAGTCATCCCACCTTGATACCATGGGTATCCAATGTGCTCTATTTTTGGTGGTCGAGTGTTTTAATGAATCTAACTAATAAGAATACACGATTCTCTCAATTAAAAACAACACTCCCGATCTCACCGCTGATCTCCCTCCTTGGGTACATCCCCCCCTTTTTTCCTTCATAAAAATTTTACATGTCTCTTTACTAGGAAGATTTCACCAGCCACACATTCAACATACACATTATTTTCTAAAACATTGGGGTCATCCCTCATGAGTGCTTTACTTTTTCCACAATCCATTCATAAAGTTCCAAATGAGGATTATTATTTACAAGTAATATTTTTATATTGGAACACTTAATAAACCACCACATTTATGTTTAAAAAATCAATTAAAATATCAATTGAACAACCCATGTAGTACACATTTAATTTTTTTTGGAACACATGAACACAACGATGAACTTATTTCATGAATGTCAAACCAAAATTTGACCACATGTTCACACCAAAACCCATCATATGAAATCACATTATAGATTTTTGGAAAAACAAACATGTCATTAGAATTTTATAAATAAACTTTTCAAAAGGTCAACTAACTTTGGAAATATTCCCTACCATTTCAAAACCAATTATGTAATCACTTTTTAAGAAAAGTCATTAAGACCACATGTGAATTAGAAATACATTTCATTTTCCAAAACGAAGGAATAATCATTCATAGAATCTGCCACCATGTTTCATATCATGTATATCCAATAAATAAAAATATTTTTAAAAAAATCCAAAAAGAAAACATGGGATTTAAATTAAAGGAATATGAATAGTGGACCTATATAAAGACACACAACCATTAACAATGGAAGCCTGAGACCGCTACACCTAAATGCGCATAATTTTTCACAAAAATATATATACCCTTTGACTGAAAGAAAATATTCCCCTCACCGTGAGGGAATATGTACAAATAAGATACATATATATACATGCATTCGAATTTATATACATATATGCAAATTCTACCAACAACTCGATACCACACCACAATGACAAAAAAAATACTACAATCGTACGATGGAGTCTAATATTTACTAGAGGGTCCGAATAAAACTAAATTAAAAAGGGAAGAAATCAAAACCTCAAATAAATAATTATGAACCCATAAACATATTAATACCCTAAAATAATGGGTGTAAAACCAACCATTGGCATAAAATCCACACCCTGTAGTGTGGCATAAAACAAAGACAACACGACACAATCCAATGCGCCTTAAAAAAATATCAGACATATAAAGAAAACCCCAAATGAAATAAAAGAGACAAATAATAATGGAAGAAAACCATTCCAAAATCCCCGTATGGTTGACTGGATTGAAGATAACCACTTCGCCTTCGATAGTGGTAATCGGATCGAACAAGAATTTTCCCTGGGGGATGATTCGCAGAACCTGAAACCATAAGAAACCACCAAACCGAAATCAAACCCCATCATATGGTTTTTGTCATCGTCATCAGGTCGTGAAATATAAGAGAACCACCAATGTGATAAAGAAGATGGGACCTATGGACTATAACACGATGGATCGATGAATGATTGTGAATAAATGAGAGGAAAACTGTCAAGTAAGGAGGGATTATAAGAGGGAGTGAAGTATGTTATAGGGGTTTCCCACAAGGGTGTATCATGCCACACTGTAGTCATAGCCATGGATAGGTCACGCAGTAGGGGGTTTGTTTGAGGGAGATTTTGAGGAGAAAGGTTGCACCCATGGAAAGGTCATGCTATATATAATGGGGCCTGATGTGTCATGCTCTAAGTGGGGGATCTGGTGTGAGATGCAACACAAATTGGGAGAGGTGCAACATGAAAGGAGAAACTCCCCCCCTCCATTTTATAACATAAAATAAAACATAAAATAATAATAATAATAATAATAATAATAAAAATAATATCTTAATAATAATAATATTATTAATTATATTAGTAATTATATTATTATTCATAATAATAATAATAATATAATTATTATTATTAAATCATTTTCTTTTTATTTTAATTTATTTAATTTGACATTATTTATTAATTTTTTAAAGACAAAAAAAGACTCAAGTATAAATAAAATAATTGTGACCACAGGGTTTTATTCAATGTGGGACAATTCTCCTCACTATAATGATTTATGCCCCAACAAATCAACCACAGGGAATTGACAAAAAACAAAAAACTGATATTCCTTAATAGATCATGGAGATCACCAATGAATGGAATGTGGGGAGAATACTACAACACTCTAAAGATAAAAGGATACTCATAAACAAAACTCAACATACCAAAATGGGATCCCAGCTATGTGCCACCCTCAAAAAAAAATTTAACAACTCCAATTGTTCGATCAAAGGATAAACTACCATCACAATGATTAGTCATTCCCATTAAACAAAAAAACCTAATACACTACCACACTGAACCCATACCACATTCCTAAGGTATGAAGACAACTTCTAACAACATATTGGAGGATTATTACAGAACCTTAATTCAATGAAAACATTGTGAACACTTCAATCCCAATACTTACTCAATAAATGAGCATCATGTTAGATATATCATTGAAACATTATCAACAACCCTTCTAAAAAATTTATTGAAACTGAATTCCTAACATGGGGAGGTCTGAATGGACTCCCCTGCATTAGGAACAAAAAAATTCTGGAGACACAACTGGAATTCCAAACATAGGGAGGCCCAAACGTACTCCCCTGTAAAATGCATTAGCTTAAATAAATTAACTTTGAATAATGATCAGAAAGACCCATGACAGGTCTCCCCACCATAATAACCATCCATATTAACCAACTAGAATACACTGAAAAATGAAACCATCAATTATATAACTTAGGTGCTTCTCGCACAACCTATTCTCCCACTGCAATGGACCCGATTAACAAAACTACAAAAATAATAGAAAACACTAAAAATTTCAATACTCCCATGACCATTACCATCCTTGGATGAGCCTACACCAATACTGGGGTCAACTCATAAGGATATTCATTTATAGAAAACAACACATATATTTATAACTAAAAGTGAAATAGAACTATTGTTCCATAGAGTGACACACCCCCACCACATTATAACCAATGACGAACTCTTTCTCCCATCTGGTTCATAATAATGAAATAGGGCCCTAAAGACCAGACCACCAATAGGCCCATTCCGTATGAGATGGTTATACAAAAGCATAAACAATACCTAGTTTCTAAATTGAATAAATACACTAGATCAAGGTCATTTACATCCCCCAGTTATTTCTCACTACATTCTAGCTTCACTATAGGAACTATTACAAGAGATTTGGTAGTTAAAGAATCTCCTTCCTCGAAGTTAGGTGTTGAAAAATCTTCGATCAAAACTTCTCCTTCAAGTTCCAAAATAAACCAAACCACCTCTCAGATAGAACAACCAAGATATAAAACACTATAAGACCCACTGTACTCTAACATGGAACCATCACAAAGAGAGGGGCCTAGAAGATGAATACACAATCCCCCACTCAATGTACATAATAAATAGTAGAAGAAAGAACATAAGTAAGATGCCATCAGTAAAATAAGTAATTTAAAAATATCAGTAGAGAAAAATGCTTTCATTTAATAAGAAGTCCTCATAATGTTCTGAAACATCCACCACCACCCATAAAAGTGAAAAAAATGAAGCAAGACAATATCAAATATCACCCTTGAAACTAATAGATACATTTAAAGGATTTGGAACTTAAACCAAATCCTGAACATGATAAGATAACTTCATGTATCCATAATAGCTTCTTATGACTAGTTTTTTCATATTGCTGGCCTAACCTGAACCTTTTCATAAATAAAACCAATGAATGGTTCAAAGGGTCCATTAAAACAGTATCTAGCATAGACAACTAAATATTGATTCCTCCTTTCCTCACTATAATTACTTCCACTACTCACTGATGGGGCCTTTGATAAACTGGTGTTAGACTTAACCATTGATGACTGAGGTACCTTATAAAACCAAACTCTCCTTCAAAATTCCATATCCATTGTCCTACTGATACATGATTCTCATAATTCAACGATAAATGGGGTCAACTCAACCTCTAATGCTAAAAAAGGAAATTCTTATATAGATCAAGTAGAGTCTTTTTCAATGATGAATCTTCTGTGGTCAAACTTCAATCGTGCATTAACTCTTTATGGGGGAATAAACTAGCCAACAAGGAAAACAAAGGACCCAATCAAATTTTCCCATTGGCCAAAATGTTACTCAATCCAGATTTGAACATATAAGGGGAATCAATGAATAACTTCCTGAAACACTTCTTAAAATATACCAAAAACCTACTCTTATAACCATCTTACCACTGAAACAAAATCCCGAAACATCATTTCAACTGAGGAACACCATTTGAAAAACTATCCATCACACAATAAAACTAAAACACCAGAATGCAATTTCCACTTTAAAATCATTTGAACATCAGAACCAACATAAAAATCCACTTTCATTTCATGTCCTTTTTGGAAAAAAATTATTCCAACACATCCACTTATCAAAATATTATTCATGGAAGAAATAAAATGCTTAGAACCCAAGAACCCACAATCAGTATTCCATAATGTCTCAAAAGTATACACATTCCCATTTCGACTCAAGAACCCACCCATGCATTGCAACCCCACATGCACCATCCCGATACATGAGAATATTTATGTATACCAATGGTTTAAAAAATCATGTACTAATTCTCATTTTCATGAAATATCTATATCACATTTTAGAAAAATTTCAGATAAACAACAAAAAAATTACAAACCCATTAATGATTTACAGTTTATAAAATAATTCAAAGATTCCAAAATAGTTCCCAAAAGAACATCGATATCTAAAATAACTCAATTCATTTAAAAAAAATTTATTTTCAGTTTAGTTAATCAATTTCAATAATCCAATCACTAATTTTATGTCCCATGAAAACACCACTAAACCAATTAAACCCCACACCAAAAACGTTCAAAAGAAACCAATTAAGTCAACAAATCAATATTAAAATTCTCAAATAAACAATTTCTACACATGGATTTATATCAATATATGAGAGATTATGCACCAACTATTTGGACACGTAGGAATTCATCAGAGATAATTACATGGTCTGCATGTGTCCTTTTAGGCCATTAACATCAACATTCATCCCTCTAAATTGGACACAAAATTTCTAAACTATCCCGAAACATGAAATTAAGACTAATGAACTGGAAAAAAATCAATATCCAAGAACATAATTCGAGGAAAGTCCATCCCTAACCACCCTGACAATACAAACGACATTCCGTATAGGTGGTGATAAGAAACTTACCAAAAATTTACCACTTAGATTTTGATAATCCTAACACTAGATGATTGTATATCCCTAGAAGACATGGTCTAAAACTCCTCTGATACCATTTTTTATGAAATATAAGAACCCAGATCATTATTTTTGGTATGGATATGCCTTCGGGTTGTTTTTTAGGAATAGGGGATGAATTTGAAATTTTCTATGTACACCTCGTGTACTTCTGAGTACACATCATGTACCCTGTTATCGGGTATAGCCTTGTCTCTAGCATGTAATGGCCGAGACATGGCCTTTTGGGTGACATGGAAGACATCTAATGTCATGGGATAGATGAGGAAAATATATGGAAAGTTCATTAATAGTACATGTGGTGTACTTTTTCTTTTATTCGACATATCGGATCGTGATCTCTTCTAACCCTTATATAGGTCTTCTTCTGGTAGTGCCTCGCGAAGGAGCATATGGAATCTCTAATTATACTCTGAGATGCAAATACAACATCCACTCTCCAAATCAAACACTTTCACTTGCGTTAGAATCACTTCGGGGAGTTCAACCTTGTTCTTGATCCCTTTTACCCGATTATTCCTTGTTCGAGATTTATTAAAGGATGATTGTTTTTGACAATTTTATAGATCTACATTGTTCTAGGCTGATCCATGGGTTGATATTGTAGTATATCGATCATGAATTGTAAAGGTAGGTGGAATGTTTCCATTCATTGTTTTTCATTGAATTTATGTTCCAAAGTGTCGAATACTATTGTCTTGTATATATCGGGTTAAGGAAATTAAACACTATTTTAACTTCCATGGATTGATTTTTGGTAAAGGGTTTAATATTGTGATATTATGTGAAAATTTATGTTTATGGAACACCCAATGTGTTTATTTAATTGTTTGAATGATTAGGGTCATTTGGTTCTGGTTGCCTATGAGGCAGACATTATTTTCTTGCCTTACATGATAGGATGTAACTGATTTCCATTTGATTCTGGTTAAATTCTTGAGATATTCATTGGTATTTTTTATCCATGTAGTAATTGAGAATAATTTGGGATACTTGGTATCATATTTTCATGATTTAATTGCATAGGGGTTTTAGAACCTAGTGTAGTTAGACCAGAGGGGGAATAGACGTTGAGTTCTTCCTTAGAGTGTCGGTTATATTTCACAATACGAGAGCACATGGGGGACTGTCAGTGAGTGACCCCTTAGAGTGTCTATATTTTACATTATGATAACACAGTGGGAATTGGTGTTGATTACATCCCTAGAGATTCTGTACTTGTTTTCAAAATATCGTTGGTGGAATTAACAGTAAGTACTTCCTAATAGTGTCTTTGCCTTTTTGTTGTATTACTTGGCCAGAGGGGTTAGACTGTGTGAGCTACCCAATGGTTTACCATAAATATTGAATGTTTTATATGCATCTACCAAGCCAATGAACAATCCTATATTTGGACTTGTGATGTAGTCTTCTAAGATACCTATTGTGATACTTACTTGATTAAATTATGAACATTAATTTCTAATTAATGTAAATGGAAACTCTATTATTTTTTACTTTTGTTTACACCTATTTATTTGTTGCATTTCCATCATTACCTGCTATATATACTAACTAATAGTTAGACACAGATCTTGTTGTGGTCCCCTACTAGGATTCATCTCACACCCTATTTGGGTCCTGTTTTTGGACCCGAATAGATTATAAATATGCAAGCATAGATAAGGGAAAGATCCCTACTTCTTTGGGTACATTATTTGTTGTATGGAGTAGGAGAGAATTGAACCAAGCTTAGGCTTGCGATGCTACTGGAGTTTTCCTATATTCCTTGTACTTTGGATAAGTTGTATTTCTAGCATATTGTATTTTTTTCTATTTTTCTATACATATATAGAATGCATACTTTATATATGTGCTTAAATTGTTATTTACATTTAGTCATCCATAAATTAATTGTTGTTTGTTATTTTAAATTTTTTACTATTTACTATTTCTAATTCCTCTATGTATGCTCTTCTAATGAGGTCATAGTTTTCCCACTATCACAACCAAGTCCCTCACTGTTAGTCTACAGCCACATGAATTTGGGGAAATGCGCTAATTTCCATGTCACCAAACAAGAATTGGGCATCTTTGGGAAGAACCAAGAATTGGGACGTTGCAAAGTGGTATGAGAGGAGGGTTTTTTCTACTTTGTCTTACTGTTTAGAGTTTATATATATGGATAAGATGGAATAGGTAGTGGGTAATAAGCTATGTTTGGGGGTCGCTAACCCATGTATAGGGAAAAGAAAATTTACCTCCATTATTGATATTTTCTAGTTTTAAAACTATTACAATTGATTTGATATCACCGTTGGGTGATTCACATGATTTTTTCAATTATGATTTATAAAATTGAGGTTCTATTACTATTAAAACCTCATGATATGTGCATATTACATATCATGTATCATATGGGCATTAGTAAGAGATTTCATGTCAAGAATTGTTTCATGCCATTTAGGATGAATTACTAATTTCATGTTGTTTTGATAGATGTTGTAATATATAAGAATGCTGTTGTGATAGTTTTTATTATAGAATACCTGCTATTTTGATAGGATATTGTAAAATTTAATGTATCATTTTAATAGAAGAAAACAATTTCCCCTTAGGTTTAATGGGCGCTCTGGGATTGGAATGTTTTGGATCATCTGATTGATTTCATTGTTATACTTTGTGAAATACATAAATATGACGCCATTCTTTGATTTTCATGGTGTATATCCCCTTATGGATTGGAATTTGGAACACTAATGTCTATTTTTGTGTTTTGATGGGGCTATGGAGTAGTTTATGAGTCTTAATGTCAAGAAAAACCTAGAATACTCATTTTTTTATAATGAATACATTCCATGTATCCTTTTGTTTGAGAAGAAAACGTTTTTCCTAAGTACACATTGTGTAATTATTTTTCACGCCATGTAGATAATGACCTTGTGACTGAATGTCTGGGAAGGGACATGGATTGGACAAATCTATTCGTGAATACACTCTGTACTAGGCACACACTCTGTGTTTTGGTGATCCATGTATCCAACCATGTCGCCAATGAGATGGGTCAGAGAAATCCTTCTAGTACATGCCCTATCTGGAATATAAACACCATGTAGTTTTGTTCTAGGAGAACTATGTTTTTCTAGTCGTGTATAATTACTTTTGAAAGAGGGAAAATTCATTTAAATGCCATGCCTTTACGGGAACATGTTGTGTGTATAGGGTGTTACATGAGTAGGTTTGGCAGAGGTACATGCCACATTAAAAGCTTTAGGGAACACATCATTTAGGGGTTATATACATCACGTACCCATAATTGGTAAAACATAATTTTTTACTTCTCATGATCATTTATTGCACTTCTATTTTTTAGTACATGATAATTGTGAATTGAGGTGTGCACTTGATATTGCAGAGTCATGTCACTAAGATGTCCTCTGGTTGAATGTCAGGATTAGGAAGATGATCAGACACCAGAAATGGTAGACCAAGGACAACTAGTAGACCCTCCCATCATGCATATTAAGGAACCAACCTCCATTTCAGACACATGTGCTGATGAAATGTTCATATAAGGTTTCATGATGATGATCCAAACATTATAGTGAGGACTTCATCTTGCCCCGTCTATGGAAGAATTGATGCGGGATTTTGAGCAGCAGTATCCTCCCACCTTCTTAGGGGATAGAGGACCTCTAGATACAGAGTCATGGTTAGAATCCATGTTGTCTATCTTCAAGAATCTCGAGATGCCTCTAGAGATAAGGGTGAATCTCTCTATGTACAAGCTATGTGATTCCTTCAGTATATGGTGGGATGTGATATCATAGGTGGGACGCCAGTAGGATATGGTAAGGGATGCATTCCAATGGACCTTCTATGAAAACTTTTATGTGGATAAATTAAGGGATGACTGAGATTGAGAGTTCATGAGTTTGAAGCAGGGTACTCTCCTAATAATGGTGTATTCATCATGCTTCACAAAGCTGTAGTGCATCACACCCATTCTAGGGGGTGATGAGGTATTTCTCATGAGAATGTTTAAGGATTGTCTTAGTAATGACATATAATCTCAGGTGAAAATATTCAGGTTGACTCCCATATTTTCCATAGTCAAATAGGTATTGATCACCGAGCGCAGCCTAAGGGATTCAGGAGTTGTAGTCCATGGTGGTTTAGCATCTAGAGTTGGTACCCTTCCAACAGATAGTAGGAAGCATTTTAGGGAGTATACGTGTGGAGATCTGAGTACGGCTGATTTTTCTTCCGGTACCCAGGTGGCATGTTAATAGTGTATGAATGGAGAACATAAGAATACTCAATTCCCAATTAACCTAGTTGAGTTCTAATCTTGAGGAAATATGGGACATCTTCATCATTTCTGTAACTCCCTCCTTCCAGCAGCTAGTGAGTGAGGATCTATTTTGAATCCACATAATGGAATAGGACAACGTGTCCCTCATTAGACTGGGGGCTGGAGTCCTTTAGGACATTCATGGTAAGGTGGTGGTTATGTACATTGTGTTCAATAATAAGTTTTATGATAGTTGTATAGTGGATAATCTCAGGGATTTTAGACAGCTTCATAAGGTCGCGGCACATGTCAGGGTTTTGTGCCGGAGTATATCTAGCATGAGTAGGAACTCAGAACCTGAATAGATAGATGTACGATTTTGGTTTCCTCAGTTTTAACTTATGATCTTTTGGATATAGGGGATTTCAATATCTTTATATATGTGCCTGTTGTGGAGATCATTGGGCTCTATATCTTTACTTCTAATGATATCATGATGCTAGACAATCCGATGGGGATTAAAATGACTAGTCTACATCAGCGGATGGAGTTACCTCTTGAGATTGGTGGGTTTAACATATTTTGGGACCTTAATTTCTTTTAGATAATGGTGTATGACCTCATTCTTATAATGGATTGGTTAGTTCCCTTCAAGGATGTTTTCGATTTCTATCATTGTAGGGTGTGTTTCATATCAGCAGAGGGTGGATTGTTTCTATATAAGGGATTATGAGATGTCCCTGCAAGCAGATCTAGACCCGATCATCATGGGCTGAGAAGTGTTACAATCGAAATTTCTAGTCAATATCTAGATGACTAGGAGACTTCCTAGATAGAATTTACACCAGTGGTTGATCATTTCAGGAATGTCTTTCCAGAAAACTTTTCAGGTTTTGTTCCATATCAAGAGGTTGGATTTTCTATTTATCATGTTCCAGTGTAAACAACTATGTTCATTCCTCCTTATATCATAGAAATAGTTGAGTTAAAGGATCTCAAGAAGTTGTTATAGAAATTATGGGGAAAGGGTTTCATTCGATCCAATACTTCTCTTTTGGGTTCTCTAGTCCTCATTACAATGAAGGTGGACATATCCCTCAAACATTGCATGGATTATTGGAAGCCAAACTACTTGACTATTAAGAACTAATATCCCTTATCGAGTATTGATGATATATTTGACCATATTTTAGTATCCAGAGTGTTTTCAAAGAATTAATTGAGATCTGGTTATCATCAGTTGCGTGTTAGACCATCAGATATACCTCTTACAACCTTTCAGAGTAGTTATGGTCTATATGAGTATGTGGTTTTGTAATTTGGCACCATGAACGCACCTGAAGTTTTTTTGGAACTGATAAACCAAGTGTTATATCCATACATGGACTCCTTTGTGGTCGTTTTTGTGGACGATATCTTGGTGTACTCTCACATTCAACACGAACATGCTATCCATCTTGAGATTGTTTTGAGTACACTGATAGAGCATCAGTTATATGATAAGCTCTCAAAATTCCACTTTTGGATAGACCTGATTCACTTATAGGTCATGTTATCTCAAGCATAACAGTATCAGTAGACCCAGAGAATGTGAGAGAAATTGTTTTCTAGGTGAATCCAAATAACTTCTTTTGGGTATGAAGTTTTCTCGGGTCGGATGGTTACTACAGACATTTATAAAGGACGTTTGATGAATAGAAGTGCCACTGATGGGCTTGACTATGAAGGGTTTGATGTAATCATGGTTATATTATTGTGATTCTGTCTTTCAGGAGCTTAAGGGAATGTTGAATTCAGCACCGAGAATAGTTTTTTTAGAGTTTGGAAAGAGTTACATTGTTTACTGCGATGCATAATGTATCAGACTTGGAGAAGTGCTTATGTAGGGGGGGATTCATTGCATATGGGTCTCAGCAGTTCAGGCCACATGAGAAGAATTTCCTGACACATGATGCCGTGTAGACTATAGTTTTTCATGTATTTCACTGTTGGAGAAATTACCTTTTAAGAGATCATTTTTTGTTGTAAACTGGCCACAAATGTATCAATTATATCTTTACCATGTGTAACCTAAATTTGATATTGTGAAGGTGGGTTGATTACCTGCATTATTTTAACATTGAGCACGCCTATACACCTAGAAACATAAATAGAGTGGATGTTGTGTTGTGTATGAGGACTCAGATACAGGTAGTTTAGTAAGCCAATAGTGAGTGAATGCTCATGGATCTATTCTCTAAATTAAATTATAGGGTGCACGATAAACTGGTGAAGACATTTCATTCTTCTATAGCTATTACATATACTATAATAGATCGAGTGCGAATAAGGAAGCTATTAGATTCTGAAGGCCTAGTCCTATAGGATGGTGTGTAATTAGACGACCCTGCTCTTGGGTGGACCGTTGGCGATGATGATGTATTGCGCCTTCCTGGACATGTATGGGTGTCTGCAGACATATTTGAAGAGATGATGTGATACTTCCACACAATATCATGACTAGTCCTTCCTGGTTTCACCAAGATTAATTGATATTTGCATTGTCAGTATTGATGGCTAGGTATGAAGGGGGACGTCACAAGGTTGGTTACGAGATGTTCCACCTGACAGTAGGTTAAGGCGTAGAACTAGGGACTAGCCATGCTTCTATAGCCATTACCCATTCCCATGTGAAAGTGTAATGATGTAGAAAAAGATTTTGTTATAGTTTTATTGAGGTCGCCTCGAAGGAATGATGCTGTTTGGGTTTTCATTGGCATAATCACAATGGTTGAAAAAAATTTACTGATAAAGGATACCTTCAGTGTTGATGAGCATAGAAGGTTGTACATCCAAGAGATTGTATGTTCGAATGGGGTTCCACACTCTATTGTCTCAGATAGTGACCCCCTCTTTACGTCATGTATCTAGAAAGGACTACAGAAGGCTTTGGGTACACATGTTCAAATGAGTACAACTTTCCATCCTCAGACAGATGGCCAGTCAAAGCACACGATTCTTGTGCTGGAGGACATGCTTCAAGAATGTGTCTTATATTTTGGAGGTTATTTGGATAAGAACATACCACTAGTGGAGTTTTTCTAAAATAATAGTATTTAGGCAACGATTTATATTGAACCTTATGAGGCTTTGTACGATAGTCCATTCTATTCACCCCTATATTGGATGGAGGTTTTTGAGACAGCTATGATGGGACCTCATCTTATCCAGGAGACCAATTAGATGGTGGAGTTGATTCGCAAAATGATGGCTACTATGAAAACATTCTAGAAGTTTTCTATTTATCGATGGAGAAGACCTCTATAATTCAATGTAGGAGATCCAGTTTTCTGGCATCTCACACTAAGATTGGGACAAAGGAGGATTAGGAGAAATGGAAATCATTCACCGAGAAACGTTAGGTTGTTTGGGGTTTTGGAGATATTTGGGATGGTTTCCTACATGTTCTAGTTACCTCAGTGGTATCAGGATATGAATGAAGTCTTCCACATTTCTCAGCTATGATGTTACTTTTCATACCCATAACATGTTTTTCAACCCAAGGAGGTTGAGTTGGAGGTGGATGAAAAATTTAAAGAGAACTCTATTCAGATTGTGGATCACAGCATGAAGGTTCTATATCGTCAGTATATTCCATTGGTATGGGCACTATGGAATCATGGAGGAGTACAAGGCAAGACTTTGGAGAGGGAGACCGTTGTGTGTTCGTATTGGTCGAAGCTATTCAAGGATTCCTCATCGCCACCTTGATATAGAAATTCAGGGATAAGTTTCATTAATTATGAATGTTTTTAATAATTCAAATCTTAATTTTAGGTATGGATATTTATTTAGGTTGTTTTTGGGGAAATGGGGATGAATTGAAAATTTATTATGTACATGAAATGTACATATGAGTACACATCGTGTACCCAGTAACCGTGTACAACTGTGTCTTGGTCATGTAATGGATGAGAATGGTCATGTGGGGTGACATGGTAAAAAAACTAAGGTTGGGCCCGATTGAGGAATACATATGGTGTGTTCATTAATTTTACACATAGTGTACTTTTTCTTTTAATTGACATATCAGACCGGGGTCACGACTAACCCTCATATTCTTCTTCTTCTTGTTGTGCCTCACTAAGGAGCGTAATATGCCGCTGCTTATTCTCTGATCCACTGATCCTTCTTCCATTCTACGAATCAAACACTATCAGATTTGTCGGAATCACCTCGGTATGTTATTGCTTCTTCTTGCTCACTTTTTCCCGATTCTTCCTCATTCGATATTTATTTAAGGTTTAACGTTTTTGACATTATTACTGATCTATGTTTTTCTAGGAAAATTCTAGGTCAAACACTATAGTTTATCGATCGTACATCATGGATGTATGTGGTTTGTTTCCTTTCAATTTTCTTCTTTTAGTTAATGTGCCAATGTGCTGATTACCCATGTTTCAGGAATTTCAGGTGAAGGAAAATAAACCCTATTTTATCTGAATTAGATTGATGTTTGGATTAAGGGTTTCTTTGTGGTATTATGTAAAATTGAATGTTTAAGGAAAACCCCATGGGCTTTTTTCCTTGTTTGAATTTTTATGTTTAGTTGGTTTTGGTTTCCTATGAGGCCGACCCTGTTTCCTTTCCTTGCTTGATATGATGGAACATATTTCCTTTTGGAACTTGGTAAATGCTTGTGATATGCATTGGAATTGTTTATCCATGAATTATTTGAGATTAATTTGGGATTCTTGATATCATATATGGATGATTGAATTATATAGGGCTGTGATAACTGGGTGTAGTTAGACCACCTGGGGGATTGCTGTTGAGTGCTTCCACAGAGTGTCTATTATATTTCATGTGACCTGACCACATGGGGGATTGACGGTGAGTGCTCTCTCATAGTGTCTATAGTTTACGTTATGAGACCACATGGGGAATTTATATTGAGTTCTTCCCAAGAGAGTCTACAGTTTTTGTGGAAAGGCCATGGGAGGAATTGATGGTGATTGCTTCCTCTGAGTGTCTTTACCATTTTATTGCATTACATGGCTAGAGGGGCTAGACTATGTGTGATACCCAACTATTTAACATAAAAATAGAATTTTTTTTGATGCGTCTACCAAGAGAAATCACAAGAATAGATTCAGTCATGTTAGGTAATATTCTGATATAACTATTATGATAGTTAATTGATTAAATGATGAACATTAAATGCCAATGAATGTAAATGAAAACTATAGGATGGTTAACTTTTTATACTCCTAGTTCGTTGTTGTGTTTCCATTATTACTTGTTATATATACATACTAACAGTTAGACACAAAACTTATAGTGGTTGCCTACAGGGATTTTTCTCACACCCTATTTGGGTCATGTTTTAGGAACCAAATAGATTATATGGTTAAAAGTGTAGATAAGGGAAAGATACCTTATTCATTGGGTTAGTGATTGGCTGGTTAGAGATTGAGAGCATAAGACCAAGCTTAGGCTTGAAATGTTCCTGGATTTTCCATGTTTTCCTTATACATTGGTTCATTTTTATTTCCAACATACTGTCTAGTCGGGATTCTTTCCCTGAGATATGTGACATTCACCATTTATATTTATGCTCCAGTTGAAATTTAATTTCAGTCTTCTGTTGTTTACATATTGGTTGGTATTTTTCTTCCTCTACTTTTTATTATTTGTTATTCCGCTCTATATTCTCTTCCAATGAATGCATTTTTTCCTCACTATCACACCCAAGTCCCTCAATACTAGTCAAATTACTCTGGCATTCAGGGAAATGTGCTTGAGGAATTGTGAACCACTAGGAATGGGGAACCATTGGCTGGATCACTGAATCAGGAAGTTACATGAACCAACTCGGGTCGACACCGAATCGGTCACCAGAGCCAATATATGACATTTCTAGAATGGATTTTCTAATCACAAAGGGCTGGAAACCAGTTTCAAGATTCCAAATAATGCTGTTGAAAATGGTTTATCAAAGAAAAGATAGATATATAAAAATAATTAATCTAAAAAACTGGGTGCTAAAATTAAAATAACATAAGGAGAGAAACATACCATACATGACCTCATGGGTCACCATAAGACACAAAACTACTCTCACTCTAATAGATACCCAAACCTGAGGAACATAAAACTAAGTAATACTATTTTTTTGAACATCAATATTCATAGTAGGAATACCAAGGATAAAAAAATCCTTATTCCTTTACCATTAAAACGAAACCTAAATCATGCTAGTTTGAAAATAATACCACATGATCATAATATTTACCATTATTAATAATTTCATTAAACCATTTCCAAGAAAAACATCCGATTTTTATCAAATTTCCAAAATAGAATACAAGAATGCATCGTCATTATAAAATGAAAGGGTTTGAATCATAAACATGGATTTTTTAACAGCAAAAGTAATCTTAAAAAGATAAATGGAAATCATTTTAGAAACCACATTATATAAAAATGAACCATGGTTAATCCCAATAGGTAACTAGCACAAATGGGACCCTAGTAACCTCATACCTCAATGAAATGTGATATAAAAACCACGACAAATTCATTCTTGAGTACACCTCCTTTTTCCATAACACAATGAAATTTAATAGTATTTTTACATGGCTCATATCACAATACACACATTCAACATACAAATAATTTTCTAAAACAAGGTGGTAAACCTCAAGAGGGGTTCCCCTTTTTCATAAACAATTCTTGATGTTCCTAACATGCTTTAATATTAACAAGGAATACATTTTATTTTAGAACACCTAATCAACCAACACATTTATGTTTCCAAAATCATCTAAAAGATTAATAAAAAACCATGTACTACAAATTGAAAAAAGAGTGTGAATCCATTATTACAATGATGTAATTCAATCAAGATAGTCAAACGACCTTTGACTATGATTTCACACCAAAACCGATATTTAGAAATTACATTTGTGATTTTTGTAAAACCAAACATGTCATTACACTTTTATAACTAATCCATCTAAAATCCTAACAGCCAGTGGATATATTCATTATAAATTCAAAAAAAAACATGGGAACTTAGTTTTTATGAAATGTCACTTAAGACCATATAGGTGTTAAAAATACATTTCATTTTCCAAAAGAATGGAATAATAATTTCTATCAAACACAACCAGATTTAATGGCATGTGTATATTGCATAAATATTAATGATGTTTTTTTAAAACAAACAGGCAAACATGGGATTCAAATTAAAGGCATAATAATAAGGTGCAGAACTCAAGTAACAAATATTTTGGTGATGGATGGCCGAGACTGATTCACCTACTCGCATATACCATTTAATATATATATATATATACCCATTAACCCAAATTACATATTCTTCTCTCTATGAGGGAATATTTATAAAGAGCATACATATATAGACATTATTACTCATGTATATACATGTAGGAAATTACTGAAGATGACTCGAAACCACACTGTAATGACCAAAACAAACTAAAAAGACATAGGGAGTTTAATAATTACCAAAGGCACCAAGTAAAACTAAATTGAATAGGGAATAAATATAGACCTCAATTAAATTATTGAGAACACAAAAAAAAAATCCCAAATAAAGGTTGTAAATAAAACCAATGACATAAAAACCATAACTCAGATGGTAGTATTGAACCAAAACAGCATGACACCATCAAAAAAACTGTAAAATAAATATTAGAGACTCATAAATTACAAAAAAAAAATCTATGAAAAAATGGAGAACACAATAAATCCATACCTAAAATCAATGGCGGCCAGACTGAATCGAAGAGGACCACTTCTCCATCGGTGGTTATTGTTGGAACCCACAAGAATAGGTCCCAGGGGACCACTCACACAACCCATAACAAAAAGAAACCCCAAAACCTGAATCAAACCCTAACCTAGTATTTTGGATGAACCTCAGCATGTGATGAATGGTAAGAAAACTTCTAAAGATATTGAGGAAAATAGATATATGAAATATACAGAAATTGATATATGACATGTTGTGAAGAAATTAATATAAATTGGACGTGGAATCTGTGACCATGAGAGGGAGGCACACACGTTACAGGGGTTCCGGTCAAGGGTGTAACGCGCCACATGGAGGTCTTAACCAATGAGTAAACACACCATAGGGGGTCCAAGTGAGGGAGATTGTGAGGATGGAGGTCACATGCATGGTGGGGTCAGGATGTAGGGAATATGGGGGTGGGTCCTCGCACAACAAGAGGGGGAACTGGTGTGTGATGCTACACAGAGGGGGAGAGGTGTAACCTGAAGGGGGGAAGATCCCCCTTTTTAATCCTAAAATAAAACTTATAATAATAGTAATAATAATAATTATTATTATTATTATCATTATATTATTATTATTTTTATTCATAATAACAATAATAATAATAATATAACTATTCTTATTAAAAAAAATTCTTTTTATTTTAATTTATTACATTTGAAATTAATTTAATAAAATTTTAAACTATAAAAAAATACTCGATTATAAATAAAATAACTACTACCACAAGGTGTCTAGCCGGGGTTTGAAAAAAAATTCAAGTTTCCTTTT
This sequence comes from Viscum album, assembly GCA_963277665.1. Taxonomy (NCBI): domain Eukaryota; kingdom Viridiplantae; phylum Streptophyta; class Magnoliopsida; order Santalales; family Viscaceae; genus Viscum; species Viscum album. Next base: position 790,640,490 of record OY728126.1, on the reverse strand, counting down.
CTTTATTTATAAAAGGAGGTCACATCATACCTATTTCACCACCAAATACAAAGGAATGTATCGAAAAAATATTCCATAATATCTATTAAACATCCCACTCTTGAGGAAGAATACTTTTCCACACTAAAAGGACATGTTTATGAGTCTCAAAGAGAAACCCAAGGGAGAAGTTCAGGGGGTAACAATCTATAACAAGATTCTCTATTATTTTTCCTCATATACATCAACAAAATACTTTCTATATACAATTATATTAAATAATAATAATTTATATTATTATTATTATTATTTATTAAGATAATATAATATACATATTATACGTTACATTAACGTCATTACAAAAATTAAACACAAATTCCTAGGTATGTGCGGACTAAATCCTTCCTGAGAGACATGTTCTGTTTTCCATGGACACCTAACATAGATTACATTAAATAACAATTTAGTGTATAGAAAATATATTTTTAAATTATTTTTTTATTTTATTATAATATGTGAAAAAATTAAAATAATATGGATAAGAAATTGTTAGACTGTCTTTTACCACCCTAATTGGACTTATTAGGGAATATTTCTTAATTTGAATCTATTCTAGGATTATAATTAAAAACATATATATGTATTAGGAAATTTGAATTAAAAATTAAATGTATCTATTAAATTCTTTATATCTTTATGTTATTTTAAAACACCATTGATTACATAGATTAAACTTGGAGTGTTACAAATAAATCATTTGATTGACCCATAATAACCAAATTATGTTAAAATTATATTAAAAATAGATACCAAAATATAATATAATGTCCTGAAAAAAATAAATATAGATGAAAATTTTTATTGGTTATATATTTAATGAACACAATTTTTTATATATAATTGTATGTTCATGTTTAGAGTTCATTCAGACATGAGGTTAATGTTATTTATCTGAATTTCCCTTCTTTGAGACAAATTTAAATTTTATACATTAATTTCTTATTTTAATGGTATATATATTTCCTATGAATTTATTTTGTGATAATATAAAATTTAATTAATTGGATTTATATAACAATTTTATTTTGAATATTCTAATTAATTTTGATTCTAGAATTACAAATTGAAAAATTATTTTCAACTCTTATATATCACATTGAGACATGTTTTGTAGTATGTATATAGTTTCATTTATTTGGTGTATATACTTTTTATTTGAGGTATAATATTATTATTTATCATAATTCATGGTATTTAGTCATTAGCAACGTGCATTATATATTTCAAAAGTGTTTTTTTATAATTTATTATCAGTTTTAAGGTTTTTCATCTCAATCTCCCTTAATTAATGCATTCTCTGATTTTATGAACTAATATTCATTTTCATGTTGTAAATTATACTAATTCATATTTTGTAACATAAATTATTATTGAATCAGAATAATGAACATAAATTAAATCAATTTTTTTGTGGCCTATGATTGTTTTATTCCCTAAAATATAACGGTATTATAGAACACAAAATCTTTTTTGGAGTTATAATCCATCGTCTATAGTTTTTATATTTATTCTATTTGGTAAACATAACTCTTATCTTGTTAGATATATTAAGATTTAGGAATAATTTATTTATTATTTCTAAACAATCATCAAAATTCAACTATGTGATGAATAATTTCCTTCCTATTAAGATATAGTTTCCCTTCGATGTCCTTAAATTTGGAACCGAAAAATATCCACATTTTTTATTTTAATTGGAATTATGTATTATCTCATGTTAAAATTATAATTATGTTCTTATATTTTCGATTTTATGTTTTATTATTATTTTTAGGATGTGGTATTTTAACATTGAGAGTTTTAAACATAAAAGTAATTGATCTTCCAGACCTCATTACAGGTATAATACATGAAATTATTTCTGAATCAAATTCAGATTACTATGTAAACCTAATTAAGTGAAATCCTCTTAATTGTAGTCTAATGTCAATTATTACACCTTTGATTTTTTAAATCTTTGAATAGATTGTTAAAAATCATTATTATATGGTGAAAAATCTATTATAATTATTTTTATGAAATATAATAATCTATTTCCATCTTTAGAAGTATCCTTTAATTTTTTTAAAGCATCACCCAAATAGTTTCCCTTTATATTTTCTTCTCTAAAATCCTTTTGATTATATCTCTATATAGGAATATAATGGTAAAAACTATTGTTTAATTTTCAAATATGAACACAACAATTATTTTATTCTATATTTTTTGGGAATCATTATCTTATATCATTTTTATGCCTTGAATTATAAAATGAAACCAATTAAATTTTCATGTGTTTGATCGAAATTATAATTTATGTATTATTTAGCTTTGTCATGTGAAGAACATATTTTTTATTTTCATTATTTCTAAACATGAAGTGGAATAATATATCGTAAGAATAAATTTTCTATTGATTTATATGTGATGAGATGTATTATATGGCATTAGTGAGTTTACAAAATCTAAAATGGAACATTTTCTTTTATATATGGTGCACAAACTGTTCACATAATCACATTAAATTATCATATTGGGCGTCAAAAAATTATATAGTCTTAAATTACATTGTTTAATACATTATATATCCTGATATTTTATGTAAGAGGATATTGAATAAATCTAATTCACCATTAAACTTCTTACACTCGGTTTATGTGTTTGTGGAGTGAACCCCATCCACTAGGGGCTTTGTCGGATTTATGATGATACACATGGGAGTGAGACTGAACTTTTATTTATGATGTCATGAATTTTTTTTCCAACATGTTCCACGATTACATGATCATATGATTTCATTTCCTCATTCCATGCTTCCATTTGAATAGTTATTCAATTTATAATTTCATGTAATTCTTTGTGACCCACATGTTATGATTTATCATCATATATATTCCCTTACTAAGGTTTCAAGATTATCCTTCCCATTATGAATTTCCCCCTGTGTATCTTATGAGGGTGTAAAAGATTAATTTGAGTTTAGATCACTATGTGGCGTTTTATATAATTATTGTTGTTTACCATTTAATATGATCTATTCATTTATATAAACATTTATTGACATTATACATTTTAATATGTAGTTTTTAATTTTTTTGAATGTATGTGAAAATAAAAAATAATAACTTTTTAACAAAGGAGGGATGTTATTTGATATCAATATATGGTATATTTATTTTTAGACAATAGGAAGACGGAACAAAAGTGGGATTTGTGGGGATATGTCTGGGGGGAAAGCCAAACTATATGACAACATCATAACTTATCATTAACGTAGACAATATTTCATTTCTTATATAATTAAACCTCTCTATAGATGATAAAAAGTGCAATAATTCTATATAGAAAATTTAACTAGTTTTAATAACCCCAATTAGGGATTGTTCATTACTCACTCGACTATGACCATGTTAATCAATAGGACTAAAAACAAAACTAAATAAAAACTCATATAGGATATTATAGGCTTAATTATATAATCTTTACGAAAAATATAAACTTTTAATTTTCTTTTTATGTTATGGGAATATGTTGAGATATATAATAAAACACAAAATAAAGATACATTGGATAAATTATGATTGATATAGTTTGATACAAGTATGATAAAAGGATATCAAAGAATGATAAAGGTAAAAATTTGACTGATTAATGTAAATAAAAATTGATATAACATGAACAAAAAGAATCACAGGATAACATGATTGTATTATAAATTGGAATATATTTAGTTTGAATTTACCTTTGAAAATTTGTGACAATTTTATTATTTTGATGGTTTTTTATCACTCATGTATACCATTTCTTGTAATAGTAATGTTTGGAACCAGAAGTAATAGAGATTACAAATGGCTTGGGAGATAATATGGTGATAGTCTAATTGTTCATCCCATTAATGATGGAGATGTATTGGGAAATATAATTATTATTCCAAACCAACTTATATATAATATTATTAACCATGTGATAAAATTTTATCTCCAGATACCAAAAAAATGAAAAGGATTTAAATTTTTAGGAACTTGGATGATGAAGACGATGAAAGAATTATATTCCACCTCTTATATGTCATGTATAATTTCAACTATTAGGTATTGAGAAATAAGAAATATTTTAGTTTTTGTAATTAGCATACCTCTATTGTAAGAAACATCATAGATTTTTTAGTGATGATACGCCTTATATATTTATATCTAATTCCCAAACTTGGATTGTATTAATAATGGATTACCTCTCTTTTAAAATGTATTATATAAAATTATATATTGGGGGATTTTAATTAATATTTGAAAATATCAATTGATAAAATAAAATTATATCGTTAATTATTATATCACTTGATAAATTAATCACATCCTATGATTTTTCAATCTATGGGGACTCAAATCCATTAAGGGCGATGTAATAACCCAATATTTTAAATTATTTTTATCCTGAAAGGTAATCCTTGTGTGTTGAATTTTCAAAGCTTCCACAAAAGGTAACCCCCAGTCCATGAATAGGAAACTATATAGAGAGATATAACCAAGAAGGATCCATTTTCATCCCATGAAGGTAGATCATTATAGATGGTAATAACCTGGGAAAAAATGGGTCTGCAAACTAATCTGTCAACACAAGTGGGTTGTGCCAAATTTATTCAAATATATTCGATTGGTTTCACCACACATAACATATAAATAAAATGAATCCATGAAGTATTAAAAAGTTAAAAGTATATCTTCAAATTAATTATTAGGAATACGAGTAATTATATTATGGAATATATTAATATATATTAATATATAAAAGTTATTTTAAAAAAACAATACTTTTTTCATTACGATATTTAGAATATATTTTTGTACTCATGTAACATCATAATAATGAAAAAAGTGTTAAATATAGTTAAATAGTGAATAAAATAAATAAAATATTTATTTATTAATGTTAAATTTATTATAGTTTTATTGAAATTAATAATAATAACAAAAGTTATTTTAAATGTATGATTTAATCATATGAGAATAGTTTCTAATTGTATTTAATGGTTTTCTTAAATTTTAATGAAGATAATGTTTTTATTTTAATTATAAAACACAAACATAAATTTGGGTATCCATTCTTTTAACATTATTTTTAGATGAATTTTTATTCTTAAAAAATGATTGATTTTATAGAAAATCGTTTAAAATATCACTTTTCTAAATAACATGTCTTTCATAAAATTATTAGTATTAAATAATTATTGTTAAATTAATGAAATGTTTTCTAAGTTAAAATATAAATTCTATAATAAGAAAAATGATATTTAAAAATATTTTTTTAATTATGATACCGATATCTGACATTTTAGAGCATAATATATATTTTACAAAAAAAAATATTTAAACAATTAAATAATTTTTTTAATATTAATTATTATCACATATATACGATGAATAGAATTAAATTGATACCATTATAAGATTAATAATATCAAAATTATCTTATGAATAATTTTTGGGACAATCTAGATCATTTGATTTTTAGAATAATAGTAAAAATAAAATTTTTAAAAAAAGATGACTTATTATACATTATTAGTATATAAGAGAAACACATAATTTTATTAAAATTAATAATTGATATAATTAATTCTATAATCCACTTTAATTTTTTTTAAATTTAGTATACTTATTTTTATCCTTATAAAACAATAGTTATATTCTATTTCTAAAAAATATATTTTGGGCAATTTATTTAAAAAAAATTAATTTGTAATATTTGGTTGTGGATCTATTTAATAGTAACATAATCATTAAGTGATATATAATAGACCTATTATTGTATTTATATAAAAAACATTGCTAATAACATATAACCAGAAATGTTTAACTATATATTAAACATTGTCTATGAAATAGTTTTGACATGTTATGCGCATTAATATAAAATATAATTTCTCTAAATCATATATAATTTATTATAAAAAATTGTATTTATTTATATTAATTTAACATTTTAATATTTTTAAATAATATGAAATTTAATTTTAGTCATTAAAATTAGTTAACTAGGTTAAATGTGGAGTCAATATAGTAAGGAAAAATTAGGGGAAATGGTTTAAACGCTGTGCAATTTAAATGAACATGTGAAAAATGATTGATAATGGATTATGGGTAGATGAATAACCTTATATCACTTTCAACACCATTATATTATATTTGATGAGCCTTTTACTTGATTAATGTAGTGATATTATTGAAAAATAATGAGTTCTTTCAAAAGATCCATTTTTATCAATGTGAAAAGGATCCCACAAACTCAAAATTTATCCACCCATTTCAATGCATATGATAAACAAAAAAATACACTAGTTTTTCATTAACTCCCTCTCCAATCCTTCTAGTCCTTTTTATCCCCAAATTACCAAGCTACAGAGTCATTATTTGTTACCCATTATAAAATAACATAGGGAAAGGTAATGTCGTTAACCAAATTTAACTTGATCTTTTCTTCATTTACTCCCATAAAACCCCCTATACATGAGGGTATAATGACAGTAAATTTTTTAATATCATGGTAAATTATTATTAAAATGTAATTTCAATATTATAAAGATATATAAATTATTCAAATAAACATATAAATTCTTTGGGTGTGTTTTTGGGCTACATCCTCCACGAATGGCAAGATTTTTTCCATGAACAACATACATGGATGAAATAACAAAATTATCTATTATGTGGATCTAATTTTTTTAATAATATTATTATATAATGATAATATATTATGATTTATATGTTATTATATTAATAAATCATTAATGTTTCTTTAACCACCTTATCAGACATATCATGGATCCTTTCATAGTTTGTTTATATTTTGGGATAACCTTCAAAACTATATAAGATTTATACTAGTTTAAAAATAAAGGACAAAAACCATCATATATAGATATATATTTCAACATATAAGAGAATATTAAAAAAACCGAAGGATTTGTGATGATATTATCTAAGAAACCTAGAGTTACAAATGCTAGAATTAACTATATTTAAAATAAATAAATAAAGATAATGGATTGAACATATAAAATTAAAGATATATGAATAATTTTTTTATATATTTAAATAACTTAATTTGTTATTCAAGATGATATGTAATATTTAACAGTGCATTAAGACATTTGTTTTGTGTTTTTTATCTCAATTTATCATTATTAAAACATGTTTTAAGATTGTGGAAACATTTCATATTTTTGTTGTGTATATACCGCCTAAGAATGTATTTTGTAATAATAAATGATTTAATAAATGAGAATCATATATCCATTTGAATTTCCTTCTTCCAATGAATTACGTTTCAAAAATTTTATAATTGTTTTCATATAAAATTCATATCTTTCAGGAATTTTTGGTAATATGAACTAATTTTCATTTATGTTTTGTATATGCTACCAATTTGATATATAATATAATTAATTATATCTACTAATTATTTTTTGACATTAAAATCCAACATTATCCCTTTAAATATATTTTTAATTGAATGTATCTTAAGTAGTAAAGGTTTCCATCATAATCCCCATTCATATAATCAATCGTTAATTTGTTTGGATAAATATTTCCTTTGTATTGTGTATCTACATAATTTTTTTTAATATGATGTTTTTAAAAAAAATGTAAAATAATTTCTATCCAATAATTTACATTCAAAGGAATAAATCTGATGTCATCACATAAATATAATAGTATTTTATAACTAATTTTCAGTTCTTGAGTAAAAATGTTTTTCCTTGAGTTTATCCTTGCATTCCATATAGAATACCCTATTTCTATTCTGATAGAACAATTAAGATTAAAATATTAATTAATAATTTTTTATAATTAATCTCTAAAATTAAAATATGTTTGGAATCATTCTTGTCCTCTTAAATGATTGTTTCCCCTCCTTGTCCTTAATTTCCTTTCTCACTAATGTTATCCTTTTTAATTAATAAAAATTCAGTGTTAACTCATGTAAAACATTTTTTTACCTTATACATTATTCAGAAGAATTTCATACTAATTATTTTATGATATGGGATTTCAAAAAAAGTGTTTTAGAATATAAATATTAGGGATCCTCTAAACCACCTTGGTGACTTTTTAATCCAAAATTCTCTTTTTTATTCCTTAAAAAATATTATTCTCATAAACATCATCTATTTTGGACTGTTTTACCCTTATATATATATATATATATATTTAAATGTCGTTATCCTTTAAAATATTAAACAATTGTAATTTACCTTTGAAATCTCATATTTTAGTGAATCATAATTAAGGTAAATTTTCATATTTCATGTCTCATATCAATCATCACCCTCATAAAATGTTATTAAAACATCGAATAGATTATAAAAAATAATTTATGGATAACCCTCTAGGTTCATCTTTTTATAGATAACAATAGGCTCTTTTCATCTTAAAAAATACATCCATATTTTATGATGCTTCATCCAAGATGTTTTATTTTAGTACTTATTCTTCTAAATCCTTCTAAATTTTTTATATATTATAACTCAATGATCATTTGTATTAATAATTATTAAATATGAAAATAAAAATGATCATGTTCCTTCATTTTTTGGTAATATATAATATTTTAAATTCCTTTTTAACGTGAATTAGAATAATAAAACAAACTTCTATATTAGGGGTTTGATCCTTCTTATAATTTTTTTATGGTTCTTTTATATATATAGAAGACAAAAGTATAATATTAATTATTTAATGGGTTTTATTGGAATTATATATCCCTCCAATTCACAGGGAAATGATCTATATCTCAATATATGTTGTATATGTGACAAGGGAGTGAACCCACTCCACTATGTAACTTTTTTCCTCTATTCTTGTTCTATATGTGTAAATCCCAAGAACACTGTGTTATATGATAAGTGTCCAGGAAATAATATATCCATATTATATATTGGGTAATCATTATATCCCTAGATATTCTATGTAATAAATTTTGGAGTTTATTTAATCATTCATGGGACATTGACCACATTATTTAATGGAATGAGAGTGAACCCAATCCACCATGGGACATTATTCACTCTGTAATGAATCGTTTTGGAGTGAACCTTGACGTCTATTTTTCATTCCTTATGTAATGTTATTCCAACATATTCCAGGAACGAAATATCTTATGATATCCGTTATTTATTTCATATTTATAGAATTAAAGTTATTCTATTTAAAAATTCATGTCTTGATAACTAAAAAACATGTTATTATTTATAATAATTTCTATTCCATTTTTATTATCTATAGCATGCACTTTTCATTACATAGTTTTTCCAAGGTATATAATGCAGTTATATCAGTTCTATTTGATTTAGGATCACTATGTGGAGTTTTAAAAAAACATAAATTCAATATGTTTTACACATTATTCTAGAAAAACAATGACACTAGACCTATATATCCTTAATTTCTTTAGTTGTAATAGTTAGCTAAAAATAATAACTTATTTTGTGTTTAAGTATTGGGTCACATCAATTGGTATCTATGTAAAGATTATTAATTTTTGGAGGTTAGGGATATAAAACCTTAGTGGGATTTCTTGGGTGAATTCATAGAGAAAATACTAATTTCATGTGAACATCCTATTTTTTTTAAAGTAATCACTATGTGGTTTTCCATGAAGATATATAACTATTTGGATATTGGAAAGTGGATGGAGAAAATGGATCAATTAAACCTGTTAGTAAAGACCATAAATGTGGTTTGTTGTAAAAAACCAATACATGACCTACTGAATAAAAAAGATGATTAATCCAACACTAGGATCGAAGCTCTTTGGGGATATGTATTTTTCAATTATATTCTCTTTACGAACTGCTAAAAAGAATTTGTTTCTTATTTCATTAAGGGAATATGAGGATTTGTATATAAAAAAAATATAAAGTAACATATGTTAAATTAAAATTAATGTAGATTAAAAATTTATGATATAATTATATATATCAATCATATATGTTAAATAGATAATGATATATGATAATAATTGAGTGATATAACATGAAAAGAAATTAAAGGCTTAAATGATTGTATTACAATATTCAACAAAATAATTTTAAATTTCCCTTTGGTAATCTTGGATATTCCTCTTATGAATATATTTCCTATTTACTCATGTTATCCGATTTTTTTAGTTGTGTCTAGAACTAATAGTAACTTGTAAAAAATGGTGTGAGGGATAATACAATAATTTCTGAAATGATAAAAACATTAAAGTTGTATGTGGGCTGGAAAAAATTGTTTTTTTAAAAAAAAACTATCACCAAATTTTATGATCCCTGTGAGAGTGGTTGAAATTCAAAAATTTACAAATTTAACAATGGAATATACTCATGGTTAATGGTATAAAAATTGATATGGGAAAAAATATTCAACATAATACATTTGAAAAATTTGTGAACAACTGCCAAATGAATTTCATCAAGGGGATTAGAAGAAGTTTTACTTGTGGTAAATCAGGGAATTGTGATGGAAAAAAATAGATGGATCAAGAAGGATGCAATTCAGTAAGATTATTTTATTCTAATAGATACACTAATTATTCAATGATTTATAGGTAATGAATTTGGTCACTACGAAACCTAATGCACTAATTAAGGCAAACAACTAATACCAACAACCTACCTAATAATCGTGAAATGTAAAATCTTATGGAATGCCTTTTATTAATGTTGATATATTTTTTTAACTACATATTTTTAGATGTTTCATTTCAGTATAATTCATTACAAAATAAATTTGTTACCTATATATTTATTTTATCCTAGTAGTATAAAACATTATCAAGGTTTGAGGAATGTTTCACTAGATAGATTTTTCTCTTCTTTTATTACTATGATTTTCCTCAAAACGGACTATCAATATTTAACAAGGTGTCACATAAGAATATATATTGAGAAATTTCACTTCATATCCAAAATAGATCGATGATCAACTACAATTTTATCGTTAATTTGGAGCTCCTAATAGAAATTTCTCTCATTGTATGCAGATTAATACTTTTATGATTAAATTAAATAAATGGTAGTGTTGAATGCAATGGAATAAGATTTTAATGTATGAGTTTCTCTAATTAAGTAATATATGTTTTATATATTTCTACATAAATAAAAAAAAGTAAAATATAATTGTTATAAGGTTAGATCATTAAAAAATATCCGTTAAATTATTATATATAAATAAGAGTAACCATATTATGATATATATTAATATATGTATTTTTTAATTATAATAGGTTTTTTACAAATTTATTTAATACAATATTGTGTTATAATATTAATCGTTATATATTAATTAATTCATAATAATTAAAACTATGTATATTATTTCTAAATGATGTTCAAAATAAAATATTCCATTTTTTGATTAATTTCTTCTTTGTTATTGTTTTGTTGAATTTGATAATAATGTCAACTATTATATAAATGAATGTTTCTTCATAAAAAATAGTTTCTCCTTGTAAGTAATGAATTTTTAATGTGTTAAAGTAATTTTTATATTAATTTAATTTTTATAAATAATCATTATTATTGGTATTTAGAATTTGAATATTACATGTGGGATAATTTTTAGGTATTTTCAATAAAAAATATATTTTTTTCATGTGAATAATTTAAAATAAATTTTTAATAAATAAAAATAATTTTGTGCATTATTAGTATATAATATTTAACTAAAAATTAAATCAGAGTTTTTATAAAACCAAATATATAATTTATAATGTAATTAAAAATTATTATTATTTAATTGAAAACCCGTACTTGACATTTTAGTAAAAAAAAATTGTTGTTTGACAAATTATTTTTAAAACATTATAAATTTAGTATTTGAAAATTTATTATTAACACTTATAAAAGATGAATATAATAAAATAGATTTTATATTTTGAATCATCTTTTTTAAATGGTAATAATATTAATTTTCATATTTCTCAAAAATAATTGATTTATATATAAATAGTAAAAGATGGATGTTTTTTTCTTAAATTGCGACTTTTATTAACTTCAAATTATATTATAATGATGCAGTACATTATTAAATATTGTAATTAATATAAGAAATAATTTTATTTATTATAATTTTATTTATAATTTATTAAACTTATGTTTAATTTTATAAAAAAAAATTAATATTTCAATTCTAAAGAAAAACTATTTTCGGTAATGTCATTTTATTAAACATTATTTTGGATAATTTTACATTTGATTGTATTTAAATACACATATACATTTTTTATTTAAAATACACAAATTTATTTCATTAAATCAAATTATTTGATAATATTATCATGCATTAAATTATTATTTTAAACATAATTCTTCTCCAAAAATGGGTTTTATGTGTTATGTGTGTTTATATATAAATAAATTTCACAATATCATAGAATTTTTTTTATAAAACAAATTTTTTATTTAAAATCATAATATTAAAATTATTGAATAAATAAGATTTTCTTTTTGGTCATTTAAATTAGTTACATGTTGTAAAAATATAGCTACCATTGTAATGTTAAATTTGTGGGAAATAGTTTTAACAATTATCATGTTGGTAGAAAATCTGAAAAATATGATTGATATCATATAGTGGAAGCATCATCGACATTCTATCCTTAAAAAAATCATGATTAAATTTTTTTTGGGCCACATTCATTGAATAAAGAAGTGATATTGTTTTCAAATAATGTGATTTCATATTAGTTATGTTTTTCATCACATATAAAATGAATGCACGTCCACCCTATTTAACAACCAATTCTAAAGAATTGGATAAAAAATATTCTAAAAAAGGCTTCCCTTAAATCACTTTCTCTTACATATAATATTTTGACTAAAAAAATAACCATGTTAAGTATTCATAAGTATTTTCCTATAGGAGAACATAAAATAGAGAGGTAATACAGTCAATAGAACTTATGTAGATATTCTCTTCTTCTATGCCCACAAAATATCCTTATTATATGAAGGTATGATAAAAATAAAATACATAATATTTTTATGTATTTTTATAATAATTGAATAACAATTTTATACCCTATTATAAATTTATAGAGTAAAATATATACATTTTCATGTCTATGTGTGAAAAACCACATACATGAATGACATGGATTATTTCAAATGACCCATAGACTTGGATGAAATATAAAATTTATTTAGTAGGTAAAAATTATATTTTGAAACTATTAGTATTATTTAATGATTATATGTGTGAATATGTATTTTATTCTAATATTAAATGAATATATTATATTTAACTGCATAAATTTTACATGTGAATGATCCTTTCAAAAGAAATTATATTATGGGATTATATTTAAAAATATATAATTATTATCTTAATTCAAAATAATTAACACAAACATCCATCATTGTTTAGATCATGATGTTATTTTATGAAAAATTTAAGCAAAATAAACAAACAAAATGTTCTATGAATTAATTAACCAAACAACCATATGTATTTTATGTAAGAAAAAACTAAAAAAAATCAACAATATAATTGATAGACCATATAAAATTAACTATTTTTTAATATGTTTCTTGGATATATATATATATAATTAATTTTTTTATTAATCCAGATTTTATGTGAATGTGTAGTGGGAATTAAGACATTAGGTATGGTGTTTTCATCTAAGTTTATCATCATTGAGATGTGTTTAAATAATGAGAACACATTTATTATTTATATTGTGAATACACATTAAACGAAATTATTTTTTAATGATTAATTATTTAAATCAAGGAGTTCTAATAACCATTTTATTTTCAATCTAAAAATTAATTCCTATTCAAAAATTAATGATGACAAAATGGGTTTTATCTCAAATCCCTCTATATTACTCACTTTTTTTAATATACACTTTATTTCATATATATGGAGTATGTATAACCTATTGGTGGTATCATATCATGAATAATATTTATTCATACTATTTTAAATAAAACATAATGTTTTATCCCTTTCAAAAGTATTATTATAAGTCATCTTAATCTATAAGAGTTACAATCATAATCACCAGTCATTGAGGAATGAATTGATTTCTTGAACCAATAATAATTTAAACTTTGTAACTATATCCCATTGATTTAAAATATCATAATATATTATTTAATAATTTATATTCATTAAAATTCATTCACTTCCTTTATATGAGATATGTTTGATGTATTATGTAAAATATATAGGTGTTCTATATCTTAGTATGTTTCCATGAGTTAGAATGATTTTCCATGGGTTTCATAAATAATTCATTATATAATACCCATTTTCTATATATATAGGTCAATTATGAAAAAAAAATTATTTATGATTTATAAGCCACATTTTAAATGAAATTATGTTTTGCATAATTCTCTTCCTCTTAAAGGACAGTTTCCCCTTATTGTCCGTTATTTCACATCCCTCCAATTTTATCATTATAAATTTGACTCAAAATTAAATATTACCAACATAAATTTTCATATTTATATTATACTACATTCAAATTAATTTTTCTATATTTTAATGTAGTGGGAATTCAATAAAAGTATTTTAAAAAATAAAATTTTGTATCTTATTGACCACTTTTGTGAAATTAAATTAAAACATTATTCTTTGTTCTCAAATTGATGAAACAAATTTAACCTAATATTTTTTTCTTTTTGTCTGTATGACACTAACATATATTTATAGTTCAATATCCTTATCATTTTGGAAAAATAAATTATTTTATTTCCCTATGAAATGTAAATGTTTTTATAAACCAAATTAGTGGAATTTTCATATATATATTCCAATTAAAGCATGATCCACATAAATTTTTTTCAAAACCCTAAATATATAATAGGAAGCAATACTATTCAATAGATATCCCAATGTTTTTTTATTTCATTGAAATTTATAATTGGAACACCTTGTGATTTTAAAAAGTAAAATCAGCATTGCTCATATGTGTCAGATTAGATCATGCATAGAAGATAATGAAACATCTAGAGACTTTAAAATTAATTAATTTTTAAAAAAATTCAAACTCATTGATCGATTTTGATGATGAAACACTATGTTTGAATGAAAAAAATAATCATTAAAAAGTTATTTATGTATGACCATTATAAAATAGCCATTTTGATAGAGGGTATGAATAATAAAAACAAATTTATTAAAAGTATATTTTTTAAAAATATATATATATAAAATTGGTTGTCAAATGTTTATAAATTAAAATAAATAAAGAAAAAAAAGAAAAGGTTTCTAAAAAACAATAATTATGTAAAAATAAGTTTATTTAAGAATCACACATAGAATTTAAAATAAATATTCAGAAATTTAAAAAAAAAATTATTTCCAAATAATTTCTTTAATATCTACATGTACAAATTATCATTGGTTAATTTTTTCAGATTTTTCCTAAAAGATGGAATTTTTGATGAATAGAGAAAAATAAGGAAATTGAATTGTCAAAATAAAATTTAAATTATTAATAATGTTAATATAGTTTAATAATATTGAAAATTATAGAATTTAGGTCATTGGACTCAATTTAATATTTAATTATAGCATAAAACATTTGAAAGTGTTGCATGCTTTTATTTAGTAAAACGAAATTTTATGCATTAGTTGTTTTTATTGAAATTGATTTATTCCACATTAGTGAATTTGATTTTAAAAAATGGACTTAATATTTGGAATTATAATAATATATAATATATAATATATAAGAATAAAATCATAATTTATTTACTGTAATTAATTTTGAAAATAGTACAAATTAATTTACACATTTAAGATAAAAATGGTTTCTCTGTGTGTTTAAAAAAAGAAGATAATGGTTAAAATGACATTAAACATAAAAATACCGATTGGATAGGAATATTTTGAACTTAAAACACATAATTTACGAAAACTATTCATTTTAGAGTATTACTGAACTTTGAAAATCAAGGGTATCAATTTATCTTTCAAAAAAGTCCATTTGTATCCTCTCCCCCACCAATAGAATTCCACCATCTCCCCTTAATTAATAAAAATTATAAAACCATTATTTCCCAACCATAAATTAAAAAAATATTCCTTATCCCCCCAAAATACTAGAGGCCATATTTGGCATAAATCAGTTTTAAAAGGATTCATTTTTATACATAATGTGGCACTCTGATAAAGAGATAAATTCGTAAATGTGTGAATTTTAATTTATTTTATTATTCCACTACATTAATATAATCTCAAACTAATATAATATAGAAAATATTTAACTAAAATATAATTAGATGTTATTATTTTACTGGAATAGCCAAGATCTTTCTTCACTTCAATCCCATGAGAAACAGAATCATTGATCATATGTACGAAAGGCTACCACCACACAAACTGATGGATTTCATTTTCAATAAAAATCATTAAATTCATCATATAATAAGGGATAAAAAATATTTTAGAGATTTTATGAAATAATGATATTTATTGATTTATAATATCAAATATAAACTCTTATTTTCATTTCCTGTTGGGGATATGATAGTGTCGCTTGAGTGTTGGGCATACTACTTCATTACAAAGAAATGTGATTCATTTTTCAGTTACCCATTACATGAGAGTTATTACAGATATTATTATCTGATATATGTAGTATTTATGAAATTAACATAATTATTAATATATAATATCCCATATAACGTCATACATTCCAATCTAGTGTAAAACTATAACATCACTCCAGAGTACGTGTGGATTTCCACCTACACATTTTGATGTGAAATTATGTTTATTTTATTTTAATCTAGATGTTAATAAGGATTTATTTTATTTATATGATCAAAATATATAAAAATTAATTTTTTATAAATGTTGTAGTTAATATTTTTTTCCATTTTTTAATGATATGATAACAATTTTAACAATGCTCAAGCATACATACGGATAATCATCTCCACAAATGATGTAATCCATTTTGCATCCCTACCATTTATAAATTACTAATAAACTATATTTAATGATTATATATTTTATTTATAAAATTCATAAAATACTTTATATCATTTTTCCATGGTCAAATTAATAAGTCATAAATTACGAAAATATATATATACATGAAAAACATAGAAAATATCACTCAATATACTGATTTTAATGAAGAATTATTAATAAACAGGTGATAAATGAGTCATAGTAAATCATATATGCTATGAGAAAAATTATATTGTTCATTGATATATGTATAATATATCTATATTTATTATACAATTTTTTCTGGTACACATTAGGTATGTCAATCCTAAGGTAAAGGGTTCTCAACACACATTTACTTCCCTTAGACATATGTCATACTCAACAATTATTCCATTATGTAGTGTATATAATGAATTTTTTGATATCTCATTACAAAAATCACTTTAGAATCATGGTATACAAATTTTCATTAACTGTTTTTTCTTTCACGGGGTATATCATTCAATAATTATCAATGTGGTAAATTTTTTATTACAAATTTCATCATTATTCCAGATTATTTATATTTATGTATCAGTTAAATGATCTAATTGAAATTTAATTCAAAAATTTAATCTATTTTATTAAATAATATTAATTATCCTTTTTAATTAATTAATTTTATCATTTTCCATATCATTGTGAAATAAAATGATTGATAAACTGTCTTTTAGAAAATATTAATTTTTTTATCTCTTTTTCCAAAAATCATTTTTCTTCAAATTATATGTTTCTATAAATGTTTTAAAAAAATTATAAAAAATAAAAAAATGTATTATTAATTAAAATTTTAACCATTTTTTATTTTTATTTTTTATAGGAATCATTATCTATGTTTCCAAACAATGACTGGGTGTATTTTATAGATCATGTGAATGAATAATTATTTTAACTTATGAGACATGTATTGAATTCTACTTCTTCATGGGTACTCATTATTTTAAATATTTCAATTCTTTTTCAAAGAATTTTTTTCTTGAAAAATTTTCTTGAACATTTAGTTCTAAATGTGGAATATCAAAATGAATGTGTATTTTCCTTAATAATTTTAATAATATCATTTTAATCGTATTTGTAGTCATCATCCAAAAAATATTAATTTTGCCTTATGATTCATTTCAAATATGTATTGTTGAATATAACCTTATTATTCATAAACATAGACTACGATCAGAGGAATTGGATGTAAAATTTTGATATCATTATATATATTACTCAGAGTGTTTATGACTACGTATATTTATTTGGGAGAGTATTAACTTTTTGTATGTATTTTTTTCAATATAAATACTTATGATTATTATGTTTAACCCTTATCCTATAGGGAATTTATTGGAATTATTATGTGATGGGTGGGTCTTATAATTAAATATACCTTCAATGAAGAAACATTCATCATGACATAATTGAGATGGCCAAATTAAATTAATATTTATTCAATGATTGAAACTATCACGTGAATGGACTTGATATTAGGTTTTTGATGTACAAAATTATACATTACCACAATATGAGATTATTTATTGATGTTACATTAGATTAATATAATATTTATAATATACATGGCTATTTTTTAGTATCATGTTACTATTTATATGGAACTATTTGACAACTATTTATTATGGCCATATTATTTTTCATGTTCAATTAATTTTTATGTGTTTTAGTTATATACCATGAAATATTTATTATGTCTTCTATATTTATGATACCTTACACTATATGAATACCCTTTTGGGGTATTAGAGCTCAAACATTTCTTATATTTACTTTATGATATATTTCAAGATGTTTTTTATGATTTACATGAATGGATATTCTAGAGGCAATAAAAATTATCCCAGATAAAAAACATTATTATATTTTTTGTTTTCAATTTTATATGAAATTAATGTATTTATATTTTTTACTAAGACTACTAAACTATATGATACTTATGGATGTGATTCCATATGACTTGTGACAATATAATAAAGTAACCAATTCCTCTTGGATAATATCGTTTTGGTTATTACTATTGGTATAAGAGAATGATTTTTATAAACCTTAGGAACTATATTTTGGAAATCATATATTATTGGGTATAACCCTATGATATACATTATGTATAAGTATAAAATAATACCCTAATGTATATATGAGATAGTGATTATATGCTTCTTCTTAAAAACTATCCATGTCTCAATAATAAATGATTTTATTTTTCTAGAACATATATACGTAGTGGTAATAACTCAGAAAGGAACATCGTGTTTGACTCAAAAGTTACATAGTACATGGTAATGATCCTTATTTCACATTAGGCTTGACACTCTTAGGGGATATGATTAATATAATTCAAATTTTATTTACAAACAATTACATACAATTACAACTGATTCGAAATCATTTTTATGATTTGAAAAACCTTTTCTAGTGAAATAGTATAAGATTCCCTGGTACGGTTCTTTTTAAATAATTCATCATCTTACACAGAATGCTACACTGGGTTCTTGCACACCATGACCTATCAAACTATCCATTTAAAAATATGCAATAATTATTATTAAACATATTCATAAATTTTAGAAATTATATTTTGAAAATAAACATCCTTTTTTAATTCGTAATATGAAAAATAGGTTAAGGTGAAATGTAGGTAATTTTTGGAAGAGATTCAATTTTTAATGAATAGTAAAAAATGCTGCTTTTTTATTTCAGGACTGCTTTATTGTCTAATTTATTTACATTATTAGATTATCCATTAAATTTATTATAATGTATAACTATATTATGTTTTTATCAATTAATATAGTGGAGGTCATTGGTCGTATTTTCACATTGAAATTTGATATGAACACATGTCAATATTATAATAGTTTTTACTTTTAAAATCCTGTTTTTTATTTTTAAAATGGGAATTATTTTTAAATCAATTTCTGTTAATTCTGTGTTTTGAATTTGGAAAAATGTATTCAATTTGTTGATTATTAATTTCCAAATTTTGTAAAAAGACCTATTTTATTTTTGGACATTATATATAGTAACGTTAGTAATTATTTTTATTTACAACGGTTAAAAGGTAAATTAGGTAAATATGTGTTATGATAATATTATAATAATATAAAACTACCCTAACACAAGTCCAAATGTTATTAGATGAGCTATGTTAGACCATGATAATACTTGTGATTCACATTTGTCTTTTTGAAGCCCCATGGGTGTGATAATGACATGTTATAATAAATTATTTAAAGTAAAGAGAAATATAACATAAACATTCATCTTAAAAAAAACAATTTTAATGTGGGGTTATATAACTGACCCCTATGACTAGAAATATTTATTAGAAATAAAAAAAATATTTTCCAAATCACTTTATTCTATTTATAATTTTAATACATTCAATAAATAAATTTATTTTTGTCATAATAATGATGCAATGATTCACTTATTAATGAATGATTCAAATAAATGATATTATAAATTTTAAAATAAAAGATATTTGATATTTTGATGCCATAAAAAAAGTTAAATAGTGACATGTAACGGATTTTTTAATTCTTCGTTTCGAGGACTCAATTATTTATGAAATTTTCAAAAATTAAATACCCAATAGTGTCAAAATTGACATGAATTAGTTTTCTAAACAAATATTAATTTTTTAAATGATATAATAGCCAAAAAATATATGATTCAAATAACTGACATAGGTAGTGTTCAAAATATCATTATTTATCCATTTTATATTCAGTAATGATTTTATAGAAACTATATTAACCATATAGTATAAAAATAGAAGAAAATGTGGTGAGAGTTAATATATGTAACTAAGGGATAGAGCCAAAGGATATGGTTAATGGTGTGACCTAAACTTGTATAAAACCTATTGGTTCAGATTATTTAGACCCATACTCATTATTAAAACATTATATATCACTTTGGAGTGATTATATTTCAAAATTCAATTTATAATAAAATAATATATCATGACATTCCAAAAGTGCCCATCCTCCCTCTTAAAAAAATCCACCACCTCTATCCAATTACTCACACCTCTCAAGCCACATGGCTCAACCTAATTATGCTTAAATAATATCCCAAAATCACTACCTTCCTCCTAGATGACTTTCCATTAGTAAAGTGAGATTCAAGAAAGTGTTTTGGCTCTATTCAAAATGTGTTACCCGATTTAGAGGTAACGCCTTCTCTCATGCTTTCTTATTTCATTTATATTTCCCACTCTCTATGCTCTTATTTTTCTATTATTTAAAAACAAAACCGGTATACTCAATATAATATTATGTTTTTATGATAAAACTATGAGATAAATTTACACACACCTTTATCTAATGGTAACAAACATATTGTTTCGGTGTATGGTGAACTACTGCCTCACGAAATGACAATTGTTCAATTTTTTGCTACCAACTATTGTAGTGGCCATTATTATGGACACTATATTTATATATTATATATATTGTATATATATTTCCATTTTCATATGTAATATTTATTTATGACATACCATTATATTTTTCATGATGTTTAAATATGATAATTTCGTTTGAGGAAGTGTGGACACCCACACCTTTAAAGTTATATGACTCATTAATGCAAGACATGGAATGTATAGAGGATGGTTTTACTAAATATATGTAAAAAATATAATATTTATATGATAATGTAATTATAATATGCATATTTTTCAATTAATTTTTATTCCATTAATTCAACAATGAAATGAAGGTAGCGTTCATGCATACGTACGACCTGTTGTGTCCATAAATTGTGCACTTCATTCATAATATCGAAATAATATGGTCTATTATAAATATATTTGTATAGAATATATAAGATTATATAGTCATGTATTAAAAACTGAATGTGGTTAAACTGTGATATATTTAATAATAACACCCAGAAATGTCAAAATGTACTTGAGAAAACAAGGAAATTAACACCCAAAATAGTTAAAATAATCGCAACGTTTTAACAAAATAGGTAAAAAAATAATGTAAGATGATAATATATGATATTTTAAATATGAGTATGTTTCTCAAAAAAGTTAGTTACCTATTTTTTATCCACTATACGAGAAGCTAAAGACCACATAATAGAATGGAAGGATACAATAAGGATTATAATCTCACTTTTTACATTCGTGAGATAAATGTCATATTCACCACATACTTATTTTGTGTGGGGTGTCTAACGCCTCTTTGATATTTGATGTCATTAATTAATTTATATTCATTCTATTTATATGTTTCATTTTATGATTATCAATTTTGGATATTTCAATTCATTGGATGTCATCTCAATTTCATTTAATTGAGAAATATTGTAATGTTTTCACCTTGTTCCTATTATATATTGAATATTCTTCCTTTTGAAATGATATATCAGGAATTTAATTATCTTCATGGTATTATTTAATATTATTAATTCATGTGAATTGTTGATAAAATACATATTCTTAATTAAATATGTTATTTGATAAGGTATAATAGTTATTTTGATTATTTAATTTACTAATGTTTTGTACTTGATATAATGGGTGTAGCCTAGACATTATATATCCCATAGATGTATCAAAAAATATTCATGAGACAAATAATTGGTAAAGTGGGTTTCTACCATTAGTTTTAAACCGTCTTCTAAATGTTCTTGATGTTAATAGGTTCTTATGTGCCTAAAACATGATGTCCATTAATAAATAGTTTCCCACATTTAGTTTCAATTATTAATTAACCATGAGATATTGCATTGACATATCTATGGATGTATTATATTCTGATTTATTTATTTATGGAAAGTGTTTTAGTTTCTTACTATCTATATTATTTATGCCGTAAATAGTTATTTAATGGAATTTTTTTTAAGTTATTTGACTTTCTATATAGATTGATTCATTATTACTTAAATTTTATTTTCACATACACAGAATTTGATCTCATCTTTATTATGTTTCATTCCCTTGGTTATGAGAATGTGAACATTAAATAATCTTTCATGAATGCATTTTTCAGATTATTATGTTTCAGGATTTATTCTATTTTTCTAATTTATAATGGGCATCATTTATATAATATGGATTTCCCAGACTACTAAATAGTATAGTTCTTTAGGACATTATTCCCTATAAACATGCTAGTGTAATGTAATAATGCACAAACTCTATGATTCTATGATCATGGTGTTAAAGTTGGTATCATGTGATGTTTATCAACAACCTTGGAGACAATATTTAGAAGAAAAATATTGGGGGGCACAACACTAATATAGAATTTGAGAATAAGTATACAATAACATCACTGAATTTTGTAAAGGTGGTTATTTTGCGAGTATTACTTTAAATACATCTCTATCTGGATAATACATATGGAAGTTGTTTTGAAATAGATGTTCCTATCAGTAATAATTTTGACATGGTGTTCTAATCTTGACTAAGATAAACTAGGTACATTAAAATGGGCCATACAACACTCCTAGTTTGACACACCTGGGGGATATGCATAGGATAATTCACATTTTATTAACAATGATTTTAAAAGATTCATGCCCATAAAGTAACCAATGTTTTTTATTTAGGGATTTATGATGCATAAATTTATTTAATGTGTGATACAATGTTTATAGTTATATAATGTTTATAATTTTATGAGCTAATATAGTGTATGTTATTTTCAAGATATGGCCCCTGGAAATAAAAAGTGAGTCCACACTAATGGAAAATATAGAGATTTCCATGAAGATAATGTTAATGTAAATGGTATTAGAACTGATTAATTTATGGATATATTAGTGTATCATGGTCATGTTATGATGAATAAACATTCCAAAATGAAGCAACCTATTCTGTAGACATAATACCCTATGACGGATTCCTATTTGTAGTAAAAACTCCAATCATTTGGTGGGATTAATAATCTAATTGTAGATGAGCTGTAATTATGTCTCTAAAAAACTTTTATGGAATTGGAATGTAGTGAAATAGATATTTTTACACTTCCGACCCATTGTATCAAAGGTCATGCTGATCAATGGTGGTATTTGATCCAAAATACTATAAAGGAGGAAGAAATATAACTTAGGGAATGGAGAAATTTTAAGGAGATGTTTTTGATAAATACTTATGTTATGATCAAAAAATTGAGATGTAGAAGATGTTACATAGTTAAAATCCAAAGGAATAATACACTATTTTCTATTATGAAGCTACATTTACCTAGTTATCTATGTTATCAACGAATTATATATTCAAACCAGAGTTCAATATCGGTCACTTTTTTGATGATCTTTAGCCAAATCACTGATGGAAACTAGTTTCTCAGAATTTTTCATCATATGATGAAATTGTATTATGTTCCATAAAGATAAAGAAATAATTTACTAGGATCAATATATTCAATGAAGAAAAAGACAAGAATATTCCATATGGGCATTATGAAAAATAGAATGAGTCAAAGAAGTTGAAGGGAAAGAAGAATTTTCTAGCTGGTGATAACTGTGAAAAAAATTACATATGTAAATGCATGAAAGGATTGGATGTTTTTTTATAAGTGTGAGAAAAGGTTCATGAGGCAATCAAATTTAAGGGTAAGAATTTGATCAATGATGTTAATTGTTTTAACTATAAGGATATAGGCTACTATGAAAACGAATGTCCCGAAAAATAGGAGAATATACATCCAAAGAAGCTATAGAATCATTGTAATGAATTTGTTATTAACACAACCAATGTGGGATTATTAATTTAATATTTTTTTTAGATCTATTATTTTTTTTGTAAAATAATTTTGATTATGATTTTCTCGTCATATGAATTATTAAATATGTGTAGATTACTGTACAATAATTTTTCATTAATTATTTGAGATCATATGATGAATGGTTCAAAAAAAGTTATTTAGTTGAAAGCTATAGTTTTTAGAAAATACTAGATTACGGGACAAAAAACCATTAATATGTTCCTAATGTTATGAGAATTATAATGAAATAAATTACATAGACATGTGATAACTATCTTAGAATTAATTAATGACACGTCGACAAGTGTTCTATGCTATCATTGATGGAGTTTACATCAATTTTTAAGGAATATATTTAATAAAATGTTTCTTACTCAGGGAATACAAAATAATAAATGTTTCTAATAATGTTTTATAGTAATTTGAGTTGTTATCGTGTTTAAAGAGGATGTATCATTATGTTATTCAGAAGTTTGGAATGTTCAAATTTAATGCTTCTTCATGTTGACTAAACACTAATGATATGTTCATATTGGGAATTTAGTTAACTTATTTCAAAATTGATAGACCATATTCTATTAGAAAATGTATCCACTTATAAAAAGTTCTAGTATGCCCATTGGATGAGATTTTAGAGGCTAATGTATTAATTTTGTATATGTTGTATCGCGAGTTAAGTGATGAAGTAGAAATAGTTCAAGGCATAATAAAAGGAAACATTTATATCAAATATTATTTTCTTAAATTATTATATAGTGAAAGATTTACATAATAATAATAATGGTTTTGAATCTTAAATCTTGTCCAATTATCATTATTTTTAATGAAATCAATGACCTTTACTCACACATATGTTTTATGGTTTTGTGGTTAGCAACATTCCTCTGAACATGTTCTCTAGAAATCTCCATTAGAACATGATATTTATATTTTTCTTCATATCCATGTTTCCATTTCCCACATATGTTCTCATAATAGGGAACCAAATTATGGGATGATTATTCTTTACATTATTTTTTATAAAGAATATGTGTTATGAACCCTTTTAATGATTTGTGTATTTCAAAAATCAATTATTTTCAACAGTTATATCATATAGATCAATATTAAAGTGTATATATGAAATTAAAACAATTTAGGGAGAATGTGACACACAAGATCCCATGGTATGCTATTTTTTAAATAATTTAATGGCTTGCACTGAACGTAATGCTGAGTTCAATCACACCACAACCTATCAAACTAGCCGTTAAAAACTAGTAGTGAAAAATATTAACCAAATTTTAAATTTTATATATTTTATTTTTGAAAATAGATTTCATTTTTTAATTTGGAATACCAAAATTAGCTTACAGTAAAATTTTGGTAATTTTCTGAAAAGTTTCAATTTTTAATGAATAGTAAAAGAATTCTGGATTTTAATTCATGATTTCCTATTGCTTAATTTATTTATATATTTAGATTAACCATTTAATTTGTTTTAATGTATACCTAGATTATTCTTCTATCATTTACACCAATGGTTCTCATTAAAATAATTTCCAATTGTAATTTGATATAAACACATGTCAATCTTTTGATGGTTTTTACTTATCAAAACTCGCTTTCTCATTTTGACAATGAGAATAATTTTTAAATTAATTTACGATAATTTTGTGTATTTAATTTATTAAATTGGATTCCAAATTATTAATCCCATGTTCCAAATTATGTGAATAAGCTCCTTTTATTTTAGGAAATTTTGAATATTAACATTAGTAATTATTTTTATTTACTATAGTTAAAGGGTAAATAAAATAAATAAGGGTAAAAATAATATAATAATATGTTAAAACTAACCCAAATGTATTAAAAATTCTATTATAAGATTAATGGGCGAAAAATAATCAACTTGGGATGTTCATTTGGCTTTTTGATCAACTTCGGTGTGATAATGACTTGTTATAATTATTAATTTATAGTAATGAAAAATATAAAAAAAATATTTATCATTTTACAGAAACAATATTAATGCTGGGTCATATAATGGATATATTTGACAATAATTTGTCATTATAAATATAATTATATATCCATAATCTCTTTATTTTATTGATTATTTTTATACATTATATAAATAAATTTATTTATGACACAATGATGATGAATTGATTACCTTATGAATGAAAGATTGAAATAAATGGTATTATACATTTTAAATTAATTGTAATTCGAGATTTATGGTTCCATAAATAGGTTTTTTATATAAAATTGATATTTTATAGATGATTTAATGTTTTTTAGATGTAATCAAGTTTTAATGTCTTTAACAAAATCAACTACTAAATACTGTCAAAATTGACATAAACGAGGTTTTAAAACTAATACAATTTTATTAAATGGTATTATAGTCATAAAAAATCATATTACAAAAAAAATCATCAATAGTGTAAAAAATATCATTAATTATCCACTTTGTGTTCTCTTTTCATTTTATAGAAACTATTATAACTATATAGTATAAAAGTACAGGAACAAAAGGTAAGAGTTTTTGCTGTAACTAACTGTTAAAGCCAAAGGATAAGGTTAAATATGAGATAAAAAACATTTTCAAAACCTATTGGTTGAGAGTATTTAGACCCATTAACATATTATCCTATAAATAAATAACTTTTTACCAATTATATTCTTTAAATAAATTTATAATAAAATAATATTTCTTGACATTCCTAAAGTGCCCCTCCTCCCTCGTATAAAAAGAAACCATCACTACCCACTTACTCACATCTCTCTAGCCACTTGGATCACCCATATTTTTCTAAAATAAGATCCAAAAATAAATGAATTCCTATTATAATTCTTAACATTGGCATCAGTAAACTCTAGAAATCATTTTTCCTCAAATGTAACAGAGTTACCCTCTTTTGAGGTAACACCTTCTCTCATGCTATCTAGTTTCATTTCCATTCTCCACTCCCTATGCCCTTCTTATTATCTGATTACATAACAAACCCAGTATCCCCAATATACTATCATGTATTTATGATTAATATTAGAACTACACTTATACACACCTCCGTATAATGGAAAATAACATATTTTTTCTGTATACGGTGAACTACTGCATCGCGAAACAATGATTTTTCAATTTTCCGAAAACACCTCTCATAGTGGCCATTATGATGGAAAATATATTTATATATGATATATATTATATTTATATTTGCCATATTATTATGTAATTTTTATTAATAAAATACCGTTGTACATTACATGTTGTGTTACTATGATAATTTCGTTTGAGGAAATTTGGACTACCTCCCCTTCAAAGCGATATGACTTGTTCATTCCATACATGGAATGCATAAAGGATGATTGTAATAAAAATATGTAAAATAATATATATATTTATATATATGATAATATATATATAATATACTAATGTATCATTTGATTTTAACTCTTTTAATACAACAAACAAATTGTGGTAGCATTCATGAACGGTCTCCATGAACGGTGCACTTTATTCCAGTATAATATATTTATGATACTGGAATTATAATATACTGTCTCATTGAATGGTGCATGTCATATATAATCTCCAAATAAAATTTAATTTTATAAATATGTATGTACTAATTATATAAGAAGATTTAGTTATGTTTTACATTCTGTAGATGATGAATCCATGATATATTTAATAAGAACAACAAATAACCAGTCAAAACGTACTTGATAAAACTAGGAAATTAACACCTGAAATAGTTAAAATAATGAAAAGGTGTTAACAATTGCGTAAAAAAGTATTGTAAGATGTTAATATATGATATTATAAATAATATTATAGTTCATTTATTAGTCAGTTACATATTTTTAAACCCCAATACAGGAATCTAAAGACCACAAAACAAAAAAGAAGGATACAGCAAGGATTCTCATCTCCCTTTTAAAATTTTCCAATGAATGTCATATTCACCACTAAATTCTTTTGTGCGGTGTAGCTACAACCCATTTTGATGTGTTATGTCCTAGATTCATTTATATTAATTATATATAGATTTTTTGTTTTATGATTATCACTTTTGGATCATTCAGTTCATGTGTATGGGATTTCGTCTCAATTTCATTTAATTGAGACATATTGTAATGTATTGCACCTATTTCTTTTTATATTCAGTATATTATACCGTTTTACATTTTATATAACGAGTCACATTATTTTCATGGTATTATAAAATATTATTCCTTCAGGGGAATTATTGATAAAATATGTATTCTTCATTAAATACAATATTTGAAAAGGCATATTAGATAATTTGATTAATCAATTGAGGAATGTTTTGGACTAGAAATGATGGGTGAAACACAGACATTATATTTCTTCTCGATGCATGAATGGGTTCTCGTGATGAAAATAATTGTGAAAATGGCTTTCTACCCTTAGTTTTAAACCATATTTTGAAAGGTCATGATGATAATAAGTCCTCATGTTCATCAGACATGACGTCCATTGAGAAATAATTTCCCTCATTTAGTTTCAATTATTATTTATCCATGAGATTTTTCTTCGATATATCTTTGGATGTAGTAAATTCTCAGTTATTGATTTATGGAATGTAATTTAGTTTCATACATTCTATATAATTTGTGACTGATCTAGTTATGTAAATGGAAAGTGTGATCAATTATTTACCTTTCAAATTAGATAGATTCATTATTATAATTTTTCAACTACACCTATTATGAATTTGAGATCACGATTATTATATTTCCTTCCCTATATTATTATGAAGATAAACCTGAATAATCATTTAACAATTCATTTTATACTAGTTTATTGTGTATCATTAGTTATTCTATTTTTCTAATGTATTATAAAAATCATGTATGTAATCTGGATTTCAAAGATTGTAATACTATACGGTCCTTCAAAAAATGCTTCCTTGTAAACATTCCACTGTAATGTAATAATGAACAAGAATTTGGGATTCTAGGATCAGGTCATTACGACTAGAGATACCCTGTTTGTTGATATGATATTGGACATGAATATATTTTCTAATTTATGTTTAGTGTTTCACTAGTTTACGAACTATGCATTATATTTCATACAGTTATTATTTAATATTGTATATTCTATTCATTATAAATTCCTCATGGTGGAATGAATGAAAACTGAATCAGTTCATTTATCCCTTGTATGGATTTTTCTAATGGGAATGATAATTTGGCTACACCTATAGCTATAGCTAAAAGTAATGAAATTAGAACCATATTTGGGAAACTGACTTGGGTTATGATAAATCACCTATACTATATAGATATTATTTATGATCCACCTAGTGACTGGATAAATGTTTGGATAGATTTTCAAAATTTGTCCGGTAACCTACACACCATCAAGCGGGAATAAAAAACAACATTCACAGTTTAAAATTAAAAAGACCCATCTCCCATGGAAATCATGATCCATCACCCACGTCATCCTTAACCAAGTCACCATCCTTATCATCATGAGCCACCATATTCATCATTTCACCACCTTCAAAGCGTCCTTCAACATCCTAAACAGTTTCCATAGATTATCGGAGACTATCGGAGATCAACGCTGCCTCTTTCCTCATATCGTCGTCATAGAGCTCCATCATTTCCACCATTCAAACATCATAAAAGATCACCACATACCATCGATGTGGGACGAAGATAATTGTCGCAGCATCGATGGTCTCCATCGTTGTTACCAAATCTCCCATAAAACCCCCACCATTTCCCAAAAACAATCTAAAATGTCCATCCCTGACTTGGGAAAGTATCAAACCAAATATAGAAATAGCTTTAGAATCAAAAAAATAATAAAACATCAATGAAAAACCCTAGGAACAGGAAAATGTAGCCACCATATTTGGATTCTGTAATACCCCATCACTCCAAAAAATAAATCCCAAAACCACATTGGGATCCATAACACCCAGACAAACTGGGAGGGAGGAAAGGACCTGGAATGCAGAGTAGCGAAAGAGTGAATGGGACATCCAAAAGAGGTTGTGACTGACCGAGAACCATTATCCCTTCCAGATAACATCATCTCCAAGCCTTCACCGGTGAAACAGAGTCTATCGAGATAAAAATTCATGAGAACAATGACAAAGAATCTGGTGAGATTTGGAATCATAGAGGAGAACCGAGAGCATAAAGATGAAAAAAGGTGGAGAAAATAATGAAAAAACACGTCGCCAAAGGAGAGAGTCTGATATGAGAAGGAAAATAAATATTTAGAAGAGGGAGAAAAGGGATATAAGTATCATCAACATGAAGAGGTAGATAAGGATTATCGTGAGTGACCGGGGAGAGAGAATGTATAAAACAAAATATTCTAATATAGGTATATAAGGAGCACCGAATTTGA
This sequence comes from Viscum album, assembly GCA_963277665.1. Lineage (NCBI taxonomy): Eukaryota > Viridiplantae > Streptophyta > Magnoliopsida > Santalales > Viscaceae > Viscum > Viscum album. The sequence goes on along the minus strand of OY728126.1, from coordinate 790,609,354 downwards.
CGATGAAGAAGATAAGGGAGAAAATATACCAACAAGTTGGATTAGAATGGAGAAGGAGTGCAGGAGGGTTGTGAGAGGCCAGGAAGAAGAAAGAATAGAGATGGATACCATAGATGTTGAGAGCTCCATCTGAAAAATAGTCCACCCCTCTTTTATGATACACCAAGTGGTGAAACAATTTTATACAACATTCTGAATCAAAAATTATCATCATATAATGTTACACCAATATATTTCTTACTAAGAAATGTTTAATATCAATAGATAATATAGTTCATCCATTATGACGTAATGAAAGGGAGATAGTTGTTATAGAATATTATATTCTCTCATGAGATATAGATCAATAATGCTCATTAATTAAAAACACTAATGATAATGAATAAATGGAAATGTTAGAAGAGAAAAATATTAAAGTACTTTTATTTGAAAAGTATTTAATTCCCTGAAAATGAGCTTATATGGAGATTAATTCATTAATCTTTGAAAAAAATTCCAAAACATTGATAAGAATGAAGGATAATTTACAATATTATCATGGAATTAAATAGACTGCATATATATTCCAAAGATAAATATTGACCATTTATTTAATGGGATTAAGCCAATTCATCGAATGGACTTGGTCCCCTAAACATTCTCATCATACTAGTACATAATATCGTGTGTAATCAGTAGATAGAAATAATTCTTTTAGTACAATTTATTCAAAGGGATGAAAGATCATGGGAGGATAGTACATAAAAATTTTGTTATGGGGAATAACGTAAATAACGATATTCCAACATGTGATGATTGTGGAAAAATAATCCTTGGACTTCATTAAAGGGAATTTTATTTTTCTATAATAGTTAAAACAAATCCACCTTCTTATGATTTAAACAGAAGGAAATAAATTACCAATGTTCAATGATTCAGTTGTAAAGAGATGAGGCACTACAAATGTGACAACCCCAAGAGTTATGGTAATATACCCCAATAGAAGCTAAGGGATCAAGTTTAATACTATATTATTACTACATATTATGTAGAATGATTAAATTTCTTGTGTTTCTATTCATAAAATATGTAATTAGATTATTATATCAATGATATTTTGGTTATAATAATTTTTAATTCTATAATGATAGTACTGTCATATGTTTTCATTATGGATTTGAAAGTAATTATTGAGTGGTACCAATAACTAGTAAAAGTGAATTAGATTAAATATGAAATTCTTCGAAAATACCTGATTGAAGGAGGATAACCCCTAATATGTTTTTTATGTTGACACAATAATGGTAAAGATATTATTATGTGACAATTTGGTGAAAATGAAATTGGTTAGTAATATGGTTCTTTAAAATATATATACTAGAGTCGACATCGTTTATTGATTTGTAGAATATGCCTGACAATCTAAGAATTTATTTTTGGAAGGAGTCGTGTTTTCATTATGGATCATTGGGGATCATGGTATTAACATATTTGGAATGTTACTTAAAGATACTCTTTATATTATTTGGGGAATTCAATATTGATTTAATTTCATTCCTTCGGAATTTTTGGATGTTGAATTTGGTAAGAAATAATATGGTAGAGTCTTTAGTGTAACAATTTTTCAAAATTGATTTTGTTTATCATGGTGAGTTACAGGATATATTTTGTTAGTATTTTGGTTTTATTAAGGTGATAAGGAATAACTTGATATTATGTTATGGATCATATGACCTGTTAAAAGTTATTTCAGGTGTTTTATGATTGATATATCCATCTTCAATTGTCCTTATTTGGAGAAAAGATGACATATTTATTTAAATGATTGTTGTCTAAAATTATAATTATTATGTAATTATATTTCCTTATGCACTTTTTCTATATTTTAGTGTAATTCAACAACATTAAGAAAATGATCTTGAAAGAAAAATGTTATCTTATTAAATTATTATGTGATGAATGAAAATGGGTTTTTAAATCATCATAGATTTGTTGAATTTATGTAATTCATTTGTCATTGGTAATTCACAATATTTTGATCAAAGATCTCTATCTCTCTATAAAACTATTTATGCTTTTCATACATTCATGAATCTTTATGTCCCACTGATGTTCTCATACATGGAAGCTATGATATGTTTTATCATATATAACCATTTCACTTTTATTTCACTATTACCAATAGGATGTTTTATTAAGAATTTTTTTAAAATTGGAATAGAATATTGTTACTATTAAATTTAAAACCCTTTATTATCGTGATCAAGACTATATTGTGGGTACAAAATTAATTAACTGAGGTTGAATGTAACCCAACATGATTCTAAATGGGAAACATCATCATTAATAGTGTATATGACACAGAACATGAATGATCTAATAGAATGTAAAACTCTGATACAATAGGATATATTTATTTCTAATTAAATTTTATCTCTCAATCAATATGTGATGCACGAAATACCTGGTTTAAACCAAATATGATACTCTATTAAAATAACTTTATTTGAATATGACTATTATAATACATCTTTTATATTGGTTGGAAAGAATAATAATAATTATATTATTATAATAATATGGTATAATCATATATTATATATATTCATTGGTTATCAATTGATTGTAAAAGAAATTAAAAAAATAAAATTAAAATACATGATTTCTGAAAAATATTATTTCTCTGTAAGGATGATTCATAGTTATATGTTCAAATAAATTAAAAATTCAACGACATTCTGAATTTTTTTTAAAAAAAAAATTAATTTCATAATGTACATTTCAAAATTACATTTGAGTGTATTTTTTGGATTTTTGTAAAATGATTAATATTATAATGATTAATGAACAATATATCTTTTTTTAAACAGTCATTTATGAAAATAATTTTCAATTATAATTATATTAATAAAAATTTAATGAAAATGAGTTTTATAATATTATTATTTAACCAATTTGGTTTATTAGAATCAATTTCATATTTAATTATGATAAAAAAATTTAAAATTTTAAAATATTTTCTTCTAAAAAAACCCTGTAATTGACACATCTACATGACTAACATTATGTTGAATTATTCCTATTATGTGAATTAAAATAAGAAAAATTGATAGCATATTAGGAATAAAAATAATATTTATTATTAAGTAAGGTCATCTTTATTTTATAAAGCAATTAATAGTAAAATTAATAAATAATTAATTACCATATATAAGGTAAAAATAGGTCTATCATGGGATTAAACTATAGATATTAGAGTTATAAATGATATAAAATTTTAAGGACCCATTTTAGGGAATTATTTTTTATTTATAACTAGTAATTTTTTCGAATGGAATATTTTGGAGGCTCTTGGGTTTATATAGACATGGGTATGACTTAATCATTTAAAAAATTCTATGTGTGTCATATCCCACACTTATAAGGGAACACCCCCTCTTCTATCCTTCCCCAAATTATATATACCATTGGATAATCCAATACCAACCAAAATATCATCCACAAATACCTCCATATATCATGGTGTCAGTATTCTTTTTTATAAATCATTCATACGAATGCATTAGGATTAAACATAATGATGGGTTCCAAAAAAATAGGAGAAATTCATAAATGTAATTTTCTTTAATCTCATCTTCCACCTCCTTAAAATAATCTTTAAATGGGATAATATACTAAAAAATATCTAATATATAATTATATTTTTTTTATAGAAAAACTCAGATCCACCTCCGCATCCATCAAATGGGAAACAAACCCATTGATCATGATTACAGAGGCTTACTACCTCACAAGTTGATGTATTTAGTTTTACCTCAAAACCATTCATGTATTCAAATAATGATGTATTTATTATATTTAAATGATAATTATTACAGAATTATTTCTCTACATTTATAATAACAAATATTCATTCTTTATTTTTATACCATTGGGGGACAAGACAACATAGCTCGTGTGTACGACGAACTACCACCACACATAGCGATGTGATTTATTTTTAGAATATAATTTACATGGAAGGTATTAAGGACACAGATAATTAATATATTTGATATTTATGAACACCAATAAAAGATTGGAATATAATATCACATTAATATTCTCAAAATTATATCTTTTGGAAAATAATAATGTCAATCAGGCTTATTTGTGGAGAAACCAATCCAAATAGTGATGTGAAATGTTTTTTATTTCATTTAACATGGATTGTATTAAGGATTAATTTTTTTATAATAAATTATATATATTCAGTAATAAATACTTTTTAAATAAAATGTTGTAATTACCAACCAATGGATTTATTTTAACCATGAATTGTTAATAAACATATGTTTAAAAAATATAAGTAAATAATATATTGTAATCAATAAATTATTGTGGTTTTGTAATATATTTTTAATAAACCTATGATTATTATTTAGTAGGTTTCGTAACATATGAATAAATTTGAATCAGAGGTATGTGATTCTCAACAAATTTTTAATTCTTTGATATATATGACATTTTCACAATTTTTTCCTTCGTGTTGTGTATATACTTTCAATTTTGAAATTTCCTATAATGAATCTATTTTTCATCATGGTATTTGAAGATTAATTTTACGTTATTTACTTAATGGGGATTATGAATCAAATTTTACTAATGTGTCGATAGTTTATTTTAAAAAACACATTATTATTTGAGATTGTATAAATTTATGTATCCATTGCGAAAATTGTTTCATATTTTTTTCTTAAAATATATATAATTTCTTCATCTATTTAAATTAATTAATTTTCTTAATGTATTTTTACCATTTTCCCTCTCATTGGAATATATAATGATTGAGAAAATGTTTTTATGAAGATATGACAGTATTTCAATCATCAGTCGAAAATACCTTCTCATCTAATTACATGTATATTTAAAATGATTTATAAAATTATTTTAACATTTTCAAAATTATTTATTTAAATAATTTTAAACAATGATTATCTTTTTAAAAAATATTGAATGAAAACTTTTTTATTTTTGTTAATTCTATTTTGATTTTTCTGAATATATAAAATGAATATGCCTTTTTTCTTATACAACGTTTATAAAATTTCCCAAATTCATGGTTTCTAAATGTTTAGAAGTTTATTTTATATGTTTTTAATGTTATTTTAATTGAAATGTTTTTTTAAAATGTTTTGTGAACTTTTTAAAAAAAATTGTTTTTCAAAATGAAGATGATATATTCAAAAATAATGTTTTTTGTGGAAATTTTTGTTAATTTTCTTTATAACTGAAAATAACCATTATGTTACCTTATGAACATTTTAGGATATCTTTTAATTATAAAATACTTATAAATTTATGTATATTTTATTATCTATTTAATAGGATTTTATATTTTTATTCCATTCCTCGTGTTAGTGTTAATTTTTTATGAGTATGATTATTTACTGTGGAAAGTATTAACATTTGTAATTCTAGTATTTAAAATTTTAATGTTTATGGTGATTAATATTTACCACTTTCATAGGACTACTACATTGGGTTTATTATGTGGATTGTGGGGATCGATATTACTTATCCCATAAATACATTACAATGGCTCACAAGACAATTCTATCGGCCAAATTAAGTTATTTTATCTTATAGAATTAAGTTATATTCTTAATGTTACTGAAAATATGTTCATATGTCTTGAATTATGTATTACCTCATAATGATATTTCTTAATTATATTCCTTATGGATAAATTATCAGTTAAGAGATCCATTCTTAAATTTACTAGTTTTCTGATTATTTTTATGGAATTATTTTATCATGCATTATTAATGATATATTATTCATCATGTTCATGTTATTATTTAATTAGATTGTGTTTCATTTTTACAACTTCCCATATTGATCATTAATTATATAGTTTTGATATAATCTATTATAATAATACCCTTTTTGAGCATTATAGCTCAACCCTTTCTTACGTTTCCTTTCCCCTGGATATTATGAAGTATTTTGTGATTGATATTTCAGAATAATCTATGGAGAATAAATATGATCACAAATAAAATACTCTTGTATTTTAGGTTTTCAAATATATGTTACATTAATGTATATATACATTTAATTAAGAATACAAAAAATATTTAGTCATTTAGGGTATGATTCCTTTAATCTCATGGTAATGTAATAAATTAATCACCGTATTTGGGAAACAAGGTTTCCAGTTTCTACAACAGTCCCCTTACTTGTTTAAAACATCTATTCATATTTTGTGAAGCATTTCCCATGTGTTTCATTTTTATTTATTCTTCTCCGATATCCTTAACCTTTTATATTTATATTATAACCTAATGATCAAGATCATTATTTAATTTTCAAATATGAACATCCAAATGATTAAATTACTTATTATTGGGATAATTATTATGGATTTGAATTCATTTAGGACTTTAACCATAATTATGATCCCCACTTCCATATCATGGGTTTTATCATGATTATCGTCTATGTATAGATTTTTTGGATGTCTCGTTCATGTGTATTTATTTCATTACGTGATGGGTGTGACTATACATATATATCCCTCTAATGAATTTCACGAAGTTATATATATCACGAGAAGTTATATTTGGGACAATGAAGAGAATATAATCCATTATATGGGTTTTTTATTATGGGTGGTGTAAGGGTTGATAGCCTATGAACACTATATTATATGAAAGGTGGTCCAGAAATTATATTTCATTACAATGCATTGGGAAAATGATTTATATCTGATGAGATTTTATGTATGGGATTCTAGAGTAAACCAAATTCACCATGTGACATTTTTTAACTTTTTATGGGAATGGTGAGCGAACACAATCCACTAGGAGAATTACCATATTTTATGATTAAGGGATTGGGAGTGAACCATATCATATGATTTGGATTTCTTGAAGCATGTTATTCCCTAGTATTATATGGTATCATTATACAATTATATAATTTACATGATCTATTCTTCCATCCTTATTGTTATATTATTTATGTTATCATTTCATTCTCTTTGGTACTAATGTTTTAATTTCTTACCATGCATGTTCCGTTACTGAGAATTTTAGCTAACTATTTTATTTTTCTATTTTACTAATGTAATTTTATATTGTTTTATAATATATATGTGAGTTAGGATCAATGTGTGGAGTTTAGAAAACTATTGTTTTTTGTACATTTTACAGGATATATTCATGTATCTAACATTCAGAATACATTGGTCATCTAGATCTTAAATTATTATGTGTGGGGAAAGTATAAAAAATAATGAATTGTTTTTAATTTAAGGATTGTGTAATGTAACACTCCGACCCCATTTACCTAGAGTCGGTGCATTATTACATAACATTGGCATGATAATTAATGATCAAGTATCGAAAGACCCATTATTCCAGTAGCCTTTGAATAACTAGATACATTCATAATGTTTACATCACAATATAAAGTGAAAAACCACAACAACATTTTTTCTCCAAAGAACACACTCATATCCCATCATACTATCCCTCAAGGTCATTCATAAATTACTACTTCCCATTGAGGAAAAAATAAAACATAAAAAGGGGTGATCTCAGATGCTCAATAAAGATAACAATACAACGGGAACTTTCATAATTAAGCATAAACATTTAAGGTAATTTATATCTAAAACAAAAGCCTTTTAAACATGAACTTGAGCATAATAGGGAAGAAATAAAATCAAATAAAGCCAATTACTTATTCACGTGGATATTCTACTAGTCAAATAATCAAATGAAATATCAATAACCACTTTAATAATGATGAAATGCATAATGCCAGATTATCATAACCACATAGTCAGGGCCTTGTGCCAAGAATACAAATAATATTTTGTCAAGGCCTATTTTCAAGATAGTGGAATCTCTCATGAGTCATACCAATGCATCGAAGAGCTATAGCGGGCTCCACATGTCGCATACTAAGTCCAATTCATTCCTCATATGAAAAGGTTTAAATATAACCTAAAAATTCGTATTAAAACTGTCATACGAAATGTCTATACTTTATCCATAAACCATGAATGGTGTAAAAATAACACATCCACAGTCAAACATATCACAAAACCTTCAATAAAATATGGAAGTCTTATATCATAATAAATCATCTTCGAATAAGTTTAAAATCAATCAAAGGATGTTGACATAGATGAAATTTTTTTGTAAGAATATTTGAGAGAAATATCCCTCTTTCGTGAAAACATTTAAATGTTACACAATTTAGTAAGAAGACATTTAAAAAAATATTTTTGAATAAACGTGTCCCATACTACATGGAATCATTTGAATGGAATTAACATTTTGAAAACATTCATGTCCATATAAATAAATCTTTAAAACCCATTTTGAAAACATGGACATTAATGAGAATTATTTAGAAGAATAAATATTTAAAACATTTAAAATAATGTTTTAGAAAAACATCCCCTAAAAATAATCCCTTTTAAAAACACTTTTATGAAACATGTGAATGGATAATAAATATTTCCCATTGGATACTTATGTAAAAACAACCTCGGATAATAAAGAGATTGTGAAATTAACACTTAAAAATTGTGTAACTTACGAAACATACACCCCATGAAATATGTATCATTCAATGTATACGTAAATATACATAAATTAAATTTTATTACACAAACAATTCAATTATGGTCAGTACATACACCACACAAAAGGTAATAGAGGCAATATTGCATGAATCTCACAGGAATTAGGAGTATGATGAAAACTCCATACCTTGTAATTTTCCTTTTTAAGGGTAGGTTAACCTCCTGTATAATGGTGAAATAATAGTTATTAAATTATACAATAATATTATACATTAATATGATATCATATATGATCATTTAACATTAATTTGTTAATAATATATTAGTATTATAGTCGTTTCGGTTGTTAACTAACTCATTTTCTTTTATATGTTGTTTACAAAAGACATGTAATTTATGGATATGTAGTATCTTATTCATATATATAATGATATAATTTACTTAAACATTATTTTTAATCATCAAATGAGAATTATACTTGAATGGATACGATGGGGAATGAATCTTATCATGTTCGTGGAGACGGTAGTCCATACGTACGCACGAACGACAATATAATTCTTTTGATATTAAAATATTATATAATTTAATGGTATATCATATATACACAATAATTATAATGTTATATTTATTATTTACTTCAATTACACATCATTATCATTGTAACATCCCAAGTAAGTAATGAATAATAGATATTTTTATCTATGGCTATTAATGAATAAGATAGTGTTATAGAGGCTTAAAATGAAAATAAATACAATCTTATGCATGGAATACACTAATATTCTTAAAAGATTGTTTTACTGCCTTTTGATGGCAAACCATTTTTGAATCTATATTTTGACAATTTTTGTCAAAATAAACTTATCCTTTATGATTGGGACATCAAAATTTACTTTGTGTGAATTTTTGGTATTTTTCTGACAATGTTCATTTTTTAATGAATAGTGAAAAATACTGCATTTTACATCAAAACTGCTTTTTAATCTAATTTATTTATATGATTAGATTATGTTTTGAATTGGTTTTGAAGTGAAATTAGAATATATTTTTACCATTTTATCCAATGGTGGTCATTGGAATCAATTTCACTTTGAAATTAGACTTAAACTGGTGTCAATCTTTTGATACTTATTGTTTTATAAAAACACGCTATTTGCTATGACAGCGGGAATTAATGATTAAATTAATTAATGTGACTTATATGTTATGAATTTTGTAAAATGGAATTCATTTTTGAATTCAGAATATCAAATATAGCTTAGGGTGAATTTTTGGTAATTTTCTGAAAAACATCAATTTTTGATGAATAGTGAAACCACTAAGTGGTAATCAAGCAAACTGATTTTTCAGTTAAATGAAAGTTTACCACTAATGTGAATTGAATTTTGAAAATCCGACATATATGGTTGTCATTAAGAAATAAAATGTGGTTCAATGAGATTATAATAATTTTTGGTGAATAGTACCTTATTAAGTTCTTAATTGCGATTAGTGGTAATTAGGGTAGTTTAAGGTATAAATAATGCTTTAATAAAATGAAATGACCTATACACAAGTCACAACCTTATTGGTTGTGTCATGGCAGACCAAGACAAGCCATGGGTCATCTTGGGGACCCCATGGATCCACTTTTGTTGGGAAATGACATAAATTACTTTTTATTTAAATGTTAAAGTGAAAATGACACAAACATAATATGTTTTACGAAAACAATTTTTAAGTGGGGTTATACAAGTCCACATTTTGATTATAAATAGACATTGGAAAGCTAAAAAGATTTCCTATATCATAGTATTTGTTTTATAATTTTTAGACATTAAATAAATTAAATTATATATGACATAATAATGATGCAGCGATGACATCATTATTTGACGATTTAAATAAAATGGAAAGATAATGAAAAATCTAAAACCTACACATGTACAAAACCAATTGGATGAGTGGATTTCGAACCCTTATCACCTTATCCACGAATTATATCAATGTGGGACCTTTTGAGACCGAAACACATTTTCAAATAAAGTAATATTTCTTTACTTTCCAAAAGTGCCCCTCCTCTCCTCTTATAAAAGGCCCCCACATCTACCTCATTTCACACACTCTTAAAGCCTTTGGCTCGGCCAACCCCTGCCAATTTTCTCTCTCCACATCCCTATCCTCATCCTAGAGGATTACCGTTGGTAATAATCCTTTTAATGGAAGTCTTTAGCCTCAAATCAAAAGGAGTTACACTTTTAAAGGTAATTCATTCTCTCATGTTCATTTGTTTTATTTTGCTTCTCCAACCCCCTAAACTCTTTTTATTTACTTCTTTTGTAACAACACCAGTATCTTCAATATACCAGGATGTTGTTATAAGATTTATTTGAGCTACACTCTCACACAACTACATCAAATGGTTAATGAATATACGGTTTCCGTGGATGGCGAAATTCTGCCTCTCGAAACGATGATTGTTCAACACTCATCTAACACCTTCAAAGGTGGCCATTATGATGTCACTATTTTTATATATGATATATAATATGTTTATGTTTTCCTTAAGCTTCTGTTTTTTTTCTTTTTTGGCATACCTTTATGGTTTCCATTATGGGTAAACACGATATCTTCATTTTAGGAAGTGCGGACTACCGCCCCCTGAAAGTGATTTGATTCGTTAATACCATATGTGGGATGTGTAAAGGATAATGTTAATGATATTATATATGTTATTATACTGGAATTATAATATACTTATATATAATTATGATTCCATTCCAGAAAATATGAAATAGAAATGGAAGTAGCGTTCATGCGTACGTACGGCTTACCGTCTCCATGAACGGTGCATTTCATTTCTTACCTCTAAATGATTATGTAATATTATAAATGCATGTATGTACTGGATATATATGACATATATGATATCTACATCATGAATACCATTCTGGATATAATGAACCTTTGACCAAATTAACAACATGTAAGTGTAAGAAGTCTATTTTTGACTTAAGAACCAAATACCGACAAAATGAACATTATTAACTTAAATGATTACATGATGTTCATAACATGGTACAAAAGGAATAATGAACTTGAAAACGGTTCATAAGAAAGTAGATATTAACTCAAGTTTATTATTCAGGAGATTAAAGAACGGTTGTGTCAAGTCGGATACGAGGTATGGGACTTCGTCTCAATCTCCTTTCGTTGAGGCATATTTTATTTTATACACAACTTTCTTTTATACGGTGTATAAACCCCTTTGACTTTTACGTTTATTCAAAAGGAATATTTTTTATACGAAGCGTTTACTAAACGAAAAAAGGGAATGTTTTTGTCGTACGTATGCGGCGACAACGACTTCTCCGCCGTCGTAACCGTTATTTGAGTTTCGGCTTCCTCTACAAGCCATACCTTCTTTTTAAAAGAAAAATAAATACTATGTTTTACTTTTCTTTTATTTTGGTATTGAAAATGGTTTTCATAATGTTTTTATTATATCAATGTGTAATCTTGTAATAACTCAATATTAAGTAAGGTTTAAGGCTGGGGCCTTATAGTTGGTATCAAAGGTCGGTTTAGATAACTTTAGGAGTTAGAATTCTATTAAATGATTATCCAAAAATATTTTTTTTTTGAAAAGATATAGCATTTAAAGATTACCATGTTGCTTCATCTAAGACATGTTTGTTCAGAATGGTTTTCCGCAGAGGAAACAGGGAAGCTGTGCTAGGAAGGCATACAGAAGGAAATAACCTTCCGAATCAGCATCCAGAAATGGTCATAATTGGAACTGAACAGTTTGTTGCAGTAATGGCGTAGTTGACTCAAGCGATAAATAGCGGTGGTATCCATGCATGAGATCATCCAGATCCACCGCAGAGGAACATGTCAGTGGTGGAACATTTCATGAGGCAACATCCACCATCATTCAGAGGATCATCTGACCCTGTGCTAGCTGAAGGGTGGATTAAAGCACTGGAGAAGATTTTTGATGTCATGGGGTGTTCAGACAATCAAAAGGTTAGTCTTGCTATTTACCGTTTGGAGGGTGAACCAGATCAGTGGTGGTCTATGGTTAAAAATATCAGGGACGCCGATGTGATTGATGCTCTTGACTGGGATGAATTCAAAGGAATGTTTCTTGAGAAGTATTTTCCTAAGGCTGTTCGACTTAGGATGGAAAATAAATTCTTGGAATTGAGGCAAGAGGAAGACTCAGTGGCTGCCTATGAAGAAAAGTTCACTCGATTGACAAGGTACGCTCCAAATTTTATCCAGAACCTTGATAGTAAAATCAATCGTTTCTACTCAGGATTAAATCCAAAGTATCGAAGGGCATTAGCTTCTCGTGAGTTTAAAAGTTATGAAAAGCTTGTTCGATGTGCTGAGAAGGTGGAAATGGAGTTTGCCGATGACCAAGTTTTCTATATCAACCAGCAGAAGAAGAGACCGAGGTGGCAGGAGAAAGGTACGAATTCTTCAAAAAAGTATGATGGTAAGAAAACTAAGTTTCCAGTTTGTGATAAATGTGGAAAAAGGCATGCTGGGGAATGTCTTCTGAATTCTGGGAAGTGCTACCGATGTGGTAAGATGGGACATAAGGCTCGTGATTGCACTGAAAAGGATCAAGCTGAAGGTAAGAACACATTTTATTTACAGTTAGTGAAGTGTTATAAGTGCAATGATATGAGTCACTATGCAAACGAGTGTCCGACAAGGAGCTTGAGTGATGGGAAGCAGTTAGAATACAGGAAAAAAGGGGTGGTGAAATCCATTGCAACTACTTCAGTAGATGTCGGGCCATCAAATGAAGTTGTATCAGGTACTTTGTTTGTTTTTTCAAATTATGCCAGTGTGTTGTTTGATTCGGGGTCTACACATTCTTTCATCTCTGAAACCTTTTCTAGTAAAATGGGAATACCATCTCAAGAAATGAATCCTGAACTTTTGGTAAAAACACCTGGGGGAAGTGTCGAGGCAAAAAGAATTAATAATAATCTTCATATCCTTATATGTGGAAAGAACCTACTTGCAAACCTTATTGTTCTACCTCTAGTAGAGTTTGATGTTATCCTGGGTATGGATTGGATCTCTATTTACCATGCTAAGATTGACTGTAGAGCTAAAGAAGTTTCTTTTCAGAAATACTTTCATTTTGTTTACAAGAATGAACCCTTACTTTTGATAACATATCAAGAGGCCGAGAAACTTGTAAAAGATAGAAATGAATGTTACCTTGCACACGTCGTTGAAAATAAAGGAACTGTTCAGATTAATGATGTGCCAGTGGTAAATGAGTATCCTGATGTTTTTCCGGATGAGTTTCCTGGAATAATACTAGATCAGGAAGTTGAGTTTACTGTTGACTTAGTTCCTGATGCTAAGCCAATTTCAAAACCCCCTTATCGAATGGCACAAATTGAACTTTTAGAGTTTAAGGAGCAATTGCAAGATTTATTAGAGAAAGGTTTCATTAGACCTAGCACATCACCATGGGGTGCTCCTATTTTATTTGTTAAAAAGAAAGATGGTTCTATGAGACTATGCATTGATTATAGAGCCTTGAATAATATCACTATTAAGAACAAATATCCTTTGCCTCATATCGATGATTTGTTTGATCAGCTCCAGGGAGCTCAGTTTTTTTTCAAAGATTGACTTGAGATCGGGGTACCATCAGCTGAAGGTAAAGGAGGCAGATATTCCGAAGACCGCGTTCCGTACGAGATATGGCCATTATGAATTTGTAGTAATGCCTTTTGGGCTAACCAATGCACCTGCTGTATTCATGGACTTAATGAATAGAATTTTCCATGAGTTCTTGGATAAGTTTGTGGTGGTTTTCATTGATGATATTTTGGTGTTTTCTAAAAGTAAAGAAGAGCATGAAAGACACTTAACGGTTATCTTGCAAACCTTAAAAGAAAAGAAACTGTATGGGAAATTCAGCAAGTGTGAGTTTTGGTTGCAACAAATTTCTTTCCTTGGTCACATTGTTTCTAAAGATGGAATAACTGTTGATCCGGCAAAAACAAAAGTTGTGGAAGAATGGCCAAGACCAACAAATGTAACCGAGATTCGTAGCTTCCTTGGTTTGGTGGGCTATTACCGAAGGTTTGTTAGAAATTTTTCACGGTTATCTAGTCCAATGACTAAGCTAACTCGGAAGGGTGTTATGTTTATCTGGACAAAAGAATGTGATGATTGTTTTCAGGAATTGAAAAGAAGATTGGTGAATGCTCCAGTTTTGGCACTACCTTCCAGGAATGGTGAGTTTGTTATATACAGTGATGCTTCATTGAAAGGACTTGGTTGCGTCCTAATGCAGAATGATCAGGTAATTGCTTATGCTTCACGACAGTTGAAAACTCATGAGGTAATTACCCTACACATGATTTGGAATTAGCTATTGTTGTTTTTGCTTTAAAAATTTGGAGGCATCATTTGTATGGAGTAAAGTGTGAAATATATACCGATCACAAAATTTTAAAGTATATATTCACTCAGAATGAGTTAAACATGAGACAAAGGAGATGGCTGGAATTAATCAAAGATTATGATTGCACAATTCATTACCATCCGGGAAAAGAAAATAAAGTGGCTGATACTTTGAGTCGAAAAAGAAATGCTTCATTAACAATGTTGCGTTTGGAACGTGATCCTTTGGTTAAGGATTTGATGAACTTTGGCATAGAAGTTGTTGGTGCAGGAAGTCCTTCTGTTTTGTTTCAGGTATCAGTGAGATCATCTCTATCAGATAGAATCAAGCAAGCACAGAAGCAAGACAGTGAGTTGCAGAAAAGGGTAGAGCTGGTTCATAAAGGTAAGTTGCATGAATTCAACATTGATAATGATTGTGTTTTGAGATTTGGGAAGAGATTGTGTGTGCCTTGTGATTCACAGTTGAAGAGAGAGTTGTTATGTGAAGCTCATAGTTCTCCGTTTTCAGTTCATCCGGGCAGTACTAAGATGTATAGAGATCTGCGGGAGTATTACTGGTGGGATGGAATGAAAAGAGATATTGCTGATTTTACTGTGAAGTGTTTGACTTGTCAGCAGGTTAAAGCATAGCGGAAGTTACCGAAAGGGATGCTTCAGCCTTTACCAGTGCCAGAGTGGAAATGGGAGAATATATCCATGGACTTTGTTGTTGGATTACCAAAGACATCTCGAGGTAATAATGCAATCTGGGTTATTGTTGATCGCTTGACCAAATCTGCTCATTTCCTTGCTATACGAGATACTTTCTCTCTTGATCAACTTTCCCGTTTGTATCTTAAAGAGATAGTCAGGTTACATGGAGTTCCTCTCTCCATTGTATCGGATCGTGATCCCAGGTTTACTTCTAACTTTTGGAAAGGCCTTCAGAAGTCGTTGGGTACTGAATTAAATTTTAGTACAGCTTTTCATCCTCAATCAGATGGGCAGTCAGAACGAACAATTCAGACATTGGAGGATATGCTACGAGCTTGTTCTATGGATTATCAGGGAAGTTGGGACCAACATCTTTCTTTGGTTGAGTTTTCATATAATAACAGTTTTCATTCTAGTATACAGATGGCGCCATTTCAGGCATTATATGGGAAGCGGTGTCGAACTCCAGCTTTCTGGGATGATGTGGGTGAAAGAAAGTTGATGGGACCAGAATTGGTAGAAGAGATGGCAGAAAAAGTTCAGCTGATTCAGAAACACATGAGAACAGCTCAGAGCAGGCAGAAGAGTTATACGGATAACCGGAGGAAGGATCTATCTTTCGAGGTAGGTGATCATGTTTTTCTCAAGGTTTCTCCTTGGAAAAGTGTGATGAGATTTGGTAAGAAAGGAAAGCTGAGTCCAAGGTTCATTGGACCATACGAAATTTTGGAGAGAGTTGGATCAGTTTCATACCCAGTGGCTTTACCTCCGAGTTTATCTCAGGTACACAATGTTTTTCACGTTTCGATGTTGAGAAAGTACATGCCATATCCATCTCATGTTTTGAGTCCAGAGGTAGTTCAGCTGGAAGAGAACCTATCTTATGAGGAACAACCAGTCCAGATTTTTGACCACAGGGAGCAAGTGTTACGGAATAAGGTGATTCACCAGGTAAAGGTTTTGTGGAAAAACCACATGATTGAAGAGGGAACATGGGAATCTGAAAATGCAATGAGGGATAAGTACCCTCATTTATTTGATAAGTAAATAAATTGTGGGGACGCAATTTTCTAAAGGGGGGAAGGATGTAACATCCCAAGTAAGTAATGAAGAATAGATATTTTTATCTATGGCTATTAATGAATAAGATGGTGTTATAGAGGCTTAAAATGAAAATAAATACAATCTTATGCATGGAATACACTAATATTCTTAAAAGATTGTTTTACTGCCTTTTGATGGCAAACAATTTTTGAATCTATATTTTGACAATTTTTGTCAAAATAAACTTATCCTTTATGATTGGGACATCAAAATTTACTTTGTGTGAATTTTTGGTATTTTTCTGACAATGTTCATTTTTTAATGAATAGTGAAAAATACTGCATTTTACATCAAAACTGCTTTTTAATCTAATTTATTTATATGATTAGATTATGTTTTGAATTTGTATTGAAGTGAAATTAGAATATATTTTTACCATTTTATCGAATGGTGGTCATTGGAATCAATTTCACTTTGAAATTAGACTTAAACTGGTGTCAATCTTTTGATACTTATTTTTTTATAAAAACACGCTATTTGCTATGACAGCGGGAATTAATGATTAAATTAATTAATGTGACTTATATGTTATGAATTTTGTAAAATGGACTTCATTTTTGAATTCAGAATATCAAATATAGCTTAGGGTGAATTTTTGATAATTTTCTGAAAAACATCAATTTTTGATGAATAGTGAAACCACTAAGTGGTAATCAAGCAAACTGATTTTTCAGTTAAATGAAAGTTTACCACTAATGTGAATTGAATTTTGAAAATCCGACATACATGGTTGTCATTAAGATGTAAAATGTGGTTCAATGAGATTATAATAATTTTTTGGTGAATAGTACCTTATTAAGTTCTTAATCGCGATTAGTGGTAATTAGGGTAGTTTAAGGTATAAATAATGCTTTAATAAACTGAAATGACCTATACACATGTCCCAACATTATTGGTTGTGTCATGGCCGACCAAGACAAGCCATGGGTCAACTTGGGGACCCCATGGATCCACTTTTGTTGGGAAATGACATAAATTACTTTTTATTTAAATGTTAAAGTGAAAATGACACAAACATAATATGTTTTACGAAACCAATTTTTAAGTGGGGTTATAAAAGTCCAAATTTTGATTATAAATAGTCATTGGAAAGATAAGACGATTTCCAATATCATAGTATTTGTTTTATAATTTTTATACATTAAATAAATTAAATTATATATGACATAATAATGATGCAGCGATGACATCATTATTTGACGATTTAAATAAAATGGAATGATAATGAAAAATCTAAAACCTACACATGTCCAAAACCAATTGTATGAGTGGATTTTGAACCCTTATCACCTTAGCCACGAATTATATAAATGTGGGACCTTTTGAGACCGAAACACATTTTCAAATAAAGTAATATTTCTTTACTTTCCAAAAGTGCCCCTCCTCTCCTCTTATAAAAGGCCCACACCTCTACCTCATTCCACACACTCTTCAAGCCTTTGGCTCGGCCAACCCCTGCCCATATGCTCTTTCCATATCCCTCTCCTCATCCTAGAGGATTCCCTTTGGGCAGAATCCTTTCAAAGGAAGCCTTTAGGCTCAAATCAAAAGGAGTTACACTTTTAAAGGTAATTCATTCTCTCATGTTCATTTGTTTTATTTTGCTTCTCCAACCCCCTAAACTCTTTTTATTTACTTCTTTTGTAACAACACCAGTATCTTCAATATACCAGGATGTTGTTATAAGATTTATTTGAGATACACTCTCACAAAACTACATCAAATGGTTAAAGAACATACGGTTTCCGTGGATGGAGAAATTCTGCCTCCCGAAACGATGATTGTTCAACACTAATTTAACACCTTCAAAGGTGGCCATTATGATGTCACTATTTTTATATATGATATATAATATGTTTATGTTTTCCTTAAGCTTCTGTTTTTTTTTTCTTTTTTGGCATACCTTAATGGTTTCCATTATGGGTAAACACGATATCTTCATTTTAGGAAATGCGGACTACCGCCCCCTGAAAGTGATTTGATTCGTTAATACCATATGTGGGATGTGTACAGGATAAAGTTAATGATATTATATATGTTATTATACTGGAATTATAATATACTTATATATAATTATGATTCCATTCCAGAATATACGAAATAGAAATGGAAGTAGCGTTCATGCGTACGTACGGCTTACCGTCTCCATGAACGGTGCATTTCATTTCTTACCTCTAAATGATTATGTAATATTATAAATGCATGTATGTACTGGATATATATGACATATATGATATCTACATCATGAATACCATTCTGGATATAATGAACCTTTGACCAAATTAACAACATGTAAGTGTAAGAAGTCTATTTTTGACTTAAGAACCAAATACCGACAAAATGAACATTATTAACTTAAATGATTACATGATGTTCATAACATGGTACAAAAGGATTAATGAACTTGAAAAAGGTTCATAAGCAAGTAGATATTAACTCAAGTTTATTATTCAGGAGATTAAAGAACGGTCGGGTCAAGTCGGATACGAGGTATGGGACTTCGTCTCAATCTCCTTTCGTTGAGGCATATTTTATTTTATACACAACTTTCTTTTATACGGTGTATAAACCCCTTTGACTTTTACGTTTATTCAAAAGGAATCTTTTTTATACGAAGCGTTTACTAAAAGACAAAAGGGAATGTTTTTGTCGTATGTATGCGGCGACAACGACTTCTCCGCCGTCGTAACCATTATTTGAGTTTCGGCTTCCTCTACAAGCCATACCTTTTTTTAAAAGAAAAATAAATACCATGTTTTACTTTTCTTTTATTTTGGTATTGAAAATTGTTTTCATAATGTTTTTATTATATCAATGTGTAATATTGTAATAACTCAAGATTAAGTATGGTTTAAGTCTGGGGCCTTATAATCATACCCATCAATATAATAATGTTTTGAATAACAATTACACGACGACATGGAGACAGTAAGTCATACGTACACACATATGGTGACATGTCATTAAAAGTATGGATAGAATACTGAATAATGTTGGACCATAATTATAATAACATCACAGTATATATAATATACTGAATTTATTATTTTATAATGTAAATAAAAAATAAATAAGAAGTTGAAGAAGAAAGGAACTTGGAAGAGGGTTGTGAAAACATTACCTCTTCTTCGGGTTCTTTCTTTTGATTTGATCAAAATATCTCTTTAAGTTGGATTTATGATAAAAATAAGGCCCCTAGGTTGAAATTAGGAATGTTTAGAGAATATTTGGGTAGGGTTTTCTTGATCCAAATAGCTTTGAAGGTGTAAATTAGTCAGAAGGGGAGTGCTATTTTATAAGAGGGGTGAGGGGCACCTTAAAAAATGGTAGAAATATTATTTTCTAATAAATTCATATTCGTTTTATAATGGCTCTAATGTGTATTATTTAATGGTTAAGGTAGGGTAGGTCTAAAACCACTCAACCAATAGGTTTTAGACTGGTCTGTGTCACTATATTAACATTATCATTTTGATTTAACTCTTACTTAAATAGTTTGATATTTACCATGTCTATTTGTATTATTATATTATATAGTTAATAAACACAGTATAAAATTCCATGATACCTCCAGGTGGTCCACTAATAATACACCTATCATTATATATGTCCTTTGCCCGAGCCTTCTATTTTTAGGAATAGAATATCAATTAATAATATAATATTCATTTTAAAAGCTCATTTATGTCAACATTGACACTATTTAATAATTGATTTTTGTTAAAGTATTACCAAATTTATTAATTCGAACCAAATTCATTTAAGAAATACTAACAATTCATATTAACAAATAAAATTCTTTTATCTCATCAAAACTTTCATATTATGTTTATTTTATCATTTATGATACAAATTATTTGATTCTTTCACTAATAAGGAAAATACTCCAACATTATTGTGCCATCAATATATTTCATTATTCAATGTCTAAAAGTTATAAATATAATACCATTATGTATTAAATATTTTTTTCTTTCTTATTAATCTTTATAGTCGAAAATATTGCATATATAACCCTATGTAAAAAAAATTTCTAAAAGATAAATGCTAATGTCATTTTTTTATTTACATTAACTTAATTAATATAAAGTGTCATTATCACTCACAAGTAGATCCATGGGGTCCCAAAGTCGACCTAAATATGACCATGGTCGGACATGTATCAAAAAATAGGGTTAGGAAATGTTTTAGGGTAATTTATTATAATTATAATATTATTTGTTTACCCTTATTTACCAGATTTACCATTTAACCATGGTAAATAAAATATTTACCGATGTAATTATTCAAAATGACTAAAATTAAAATTCACCTATTTACACACTTTGGATATCCTAATTATATATATTTAATCCATTTTTCTAAATTCAAAACATATAAGTGTCATAAATTAATTTAAAATTAATCCACGTTGTTAAAAAAACGTGTTTTTAAGAGATAATAACTATCAAAAGATTGGTAGTTTCTTATGTCCAGTTTAAATGTGAAATTATGTCCAATGACCAACATTTGATTATATGGTAAAAATATAATATAATTATACTCTAAAAACACTCAAATTCATAATTTACCACTATTAATTATTACGAATAAAAAAGTTGTTTTTAATTAAAATTTAGAAATTTTCATTATTCATCATAGTGTGAATGTTATCCGAAAAGTACCAAAAATTCACCCTAAGATAATTTTGATATTCAGAATCAAAAAATGAATTCTATTATTAATGATAAAATGTATAAAATTTGCAAAAGTGGGTATTACTATTCATAACAGCTAGTTTGATTGGTTATGGTGTATTTGAACTCAATGTTGCGTACAACACATGCTACTGTATTATTCAAAGATAATAGTACAATGGAAGCATATGGTGTTACAATCTCATCTCCTTAAATATATTTTTTTCTTCGCAATTTGAAATCGTTTTTCGAAAATAAAATGTTGAAAATAGAAAATATCTTTGTGGGAAATCCCACATCGGAAACTGGGTTAATAAATTTTTTTCTAAATAACAGGAAAAGAGAAAAGAAAGGGTCACCACCAAATTATGATCTCGATTAAGAGACCATTGGTGGAAATTGGAGACACAAAATTGGAGGAAAAACGTAAATATTTAAAGGGAGTTATTGAGGTCATCAGTCACAAACAATTGTAGAATTGAGGGCCTCAAAGTCATCAATCAATGATGATTAAAAATATCATCATTTCAACAAAACATAAGGTATTACGATAACAAATTTTTAGTTTTAAGATCTCTTACCTAATGTTTAAGAATTAATTTCCTTATATAATAATAGTGTATATATATATATACATGAAAAGTATAGTTCCTTCATTTCACTAATTTCTACATCAAACTCATCCTTCAATCTAAAAGAGAATTTAACATAAAAAATATTTCATTTATCCTA
Organism: Viscum album; assembly: GCA_963277665.1. Classification (NCBI taxonomy): domain Eukaryota; kingdom Viridiplantae; phylum Streptophyta; class Magnoliopsida; order Santalales; family Viscaceae; genus Viscum; species Viscum album. The sequence continues at coordinate 790,587,157 of OY728126.1, read as the reverse complement.
TTCGAATAGGGTTCCAAAAAAATGAATTTCTAATTTAACTACAAGAAATTTTTAAAAAAAACTACACTATTCAATCGATGAGATCACATGGGCCAATGGTATGTGATAAACCCTTGTCGCCCTTTGGTTGCGGGTTCAAGTCTTGCGGCCTTGCCGGACGCAACGTGTTGCCGCCCGACCTCCGGGTTATCCTTTTATGGAAATCCAAAAATAATCTCAAACTAGAATTATCCAAAATACTTCAATCCAAACACACAGTCCAAAATATATAACGAAGTTAAAAACAATGAAGATCCTTTTTCCAATGTAATAATATGTGAACACCTTCATCATATATTATTTTAAACCATTGCAACATCCTGAATTACCATAAAACCTTATTGATTACATTCATGATCCCTTATTCCATATAGAATACTGGATACACTGCTTCTATCCAAAATTGTTGTAAACTCCTACAATGGAAAATCATTAATTAGTTTCATGTTAGTCAAGAATATACAATATAATTTATTCGAATCGACCATCTCTTATTCCAAAATCACTACCTCATTATCAAGACCATATTAAGGATTTATTTTCCATCAAACATGTATTTTACCAAAAGTGTAGCTCACTAATTAGCGAATTTTATTAGAACCTTATAATCTCAAATCCTAAATAAAATAGTACTGCAGTACAATCCTTATTTATTTCCATAATTCATATGACCATTATATTGTTAATACAACACTCAAATTAAATAATCATATAATAACAACATAAGAACACTAGTCATTCTTCTTCATTTGAGGTAGTATCATAACTTGATTATTATCCAATATCATCATTTGTGGCATACTCTTATTATTTGGATATTTGTCTGTGTAGTGTCCCAACTTCTTACAAATGAACCATTGTACATTTGAAACCTTTTTCTTACCCTTGCAGTCACTTACATGGTATCCTTTTTCTCTGCACTTAAAACAAACTATTGTTCCCTTCAGGAAAGTTCCAGGGTGTTTCTTCCAACAATTATCACATATGGGAATATTCTTCTTTTCCCTCTTCTCATTATCCATATTTCTCTCTTATATTATTTTCTTCTCTTTCTTCCCTGCAAAGACATAGGACTCATAAAATTCATTACTTATCTTATTAACACAAGATATTATTTTATCAAATGTTGAGATAACATGAGAGACTATTTCCATTCTAAATGTTGGATTAATACCGTGGAAGATATCGTCCATCTTACACTTTGGATCATATGTTTTGCTGGAGTTCAGATTACTTCTAATAGGCACCATTTCTATACAATGTCATACACTTGGAATGTTTATGTATTGCAATGAAAAATTCCAAACATAAAAAAATAGCTAACATAAATGAACAATTTATGTATATAATCCATAATCATAAAAAAAAAATCTTTGAGAGGTATATACTCCTAAACCCTTCAAGATGATTTATAAAGAAAATGATAATTATCCTAAGCATAACCCACAGGAGTTTCATAACCAAGAGTGCAGCAAGGCCCATTTTCGTTCACCAATTCCCGTTAAATTCAAGCTCAAAGAAGTGTTTTCTTGTTTTACCCCTAGGTACATCTGTGCTAGAGCCGCCTCAACCTGCTCGTATCCAGATAGCGATGTAGTTCTCTGAAAACTCACAAAATCTCTACAATACCAAAATTCTAGCATGTTTTTATATACCAATCTTCAAAGTTTATCTTAGGTAAATGTTCTCTAATCAGATATTATCTAAATCTTGCTCCCATGGTTTGTACTAAACATCCTCTTATACCAAATGTAATGCCCCAGCCCTAGTCACCCAGAGTCCATGCATTATAAAATAAAATTGGCATGATCATAATAGATCATGTCTCGAAAGACTGATTAGTTTAGTAGCCTTGGAATCACTAGATACATTCATAAAGTTTACATCACAACATAAAGTGAAAAACTACAACAACATGTTATCTCTATAGACCACACTCATATCCCCTCATACTATCCCTGCAGGGCATTCATAAAATACTTCTTCACATCCTGGGAAAAACAAAACACAGAAAGGGGTGAGCTCAGATGCTAAGTAAGGATAACAATATAACAGAAACATTCATAATAATGCATAAACATTTAAGGCAATTTATAACTAAAAAAATCTTTTCAAACATGAAAATAAGAATATTATGGTAGAAATAAAATGAAATAATTCCATTTAATTATTCACATGGATATTCTACTAGTCGAATAATCACATGCAATATCAATAACTACTTTCATAAAGATGGAATTCAGAATACCAGATTGTCATAAACACATAGTTAAGGCCTTGTGCCAAAACTACAAATAAGATTTTGTTAAGGCCTTATTCCAAGAAACTAGTTTTTATCATGAGACCTACTGATGCATCAAGGAGCTATAGCGGGATCCACCCGTCACTTACTAAGTCCAATTCATTTCTCATATGAAATGTTTAAATAAAATAAACATTCATATAAAAAATATCATATAAAATTTCGATACTTTATCCATAAATAATGAATGGTGTAAAAATAACACATCAAAAGTCAAACATATACCAAAAACTTCAATAAAATATGGCTGTTTTGTATCATAATAAATCAATTTCGAATAATTTTAAAATCAATCAATGGATGTTGACATAGATGAAAATGTTTTGTAAAACTCATTGAGAGATATATCACTTTTTCATCGAAAAAGTTAAAAGATACACAATTTATAAAGGAAGACATTTAAAAAATATTTTTGAATCAAAGTGTCCCATACCTCTTTGAAACTTTTGAACGAAATTAACATTTTAAAACATTAATTTCCATATAAATAAATCCATAAAAATGATTTTGAAAACATGGAAATTAATGAGAATCATTTAGAAGAATAAATATTTAAAAAATTTAAAATTATGTTCTAGTAAAAATTCCCATAATAATAATCCCTTTGAAAACAATTTTATGAAACATGGGAATGGATAATAAATATGTCCCCGTAGATACTTATGTAATAACAACCTCGAATAATAAAGAGATTGCGAAATTAACCCTTACCAATTTGGTAACTTATGAATCATAAACCCCATGGAATATGTATCATACAATGAATATATAAATAAAGATAAATTAAAGTGTATTACACCAAGAATACAATTGTGGGAAGCACATACACCACACAAAAGGTAATAGTGGCAATACGACATGAATCTCACGATAATAAGGAGTGAGATGAAAACCCCTTACCTTGTACTTTTCATTTGTCGATGGTAGGATAACCTCCTATATAATGGTTAAATAATTTTTATTAAATTATTAAAGAATCATATACATTAATTTGATAACATATATGATCTTTTAACATTGCTTTGTTATTAATATCTTAGTATTATTGTCGTTTCAGGTGTTAACTTACTCATTTTCTTTTATATGTTTTGTTACATAAGACATGTTTTTTATGGATAGGTTGTAAATTATTCATATCCAGAATGATACAATATCCTTAAACAGTATTTTTAATCATCAAATGAGAATTATACATGAATGGATATGATGGGGAATGAATCTCATCGCGTTTGTGGAGACGGTAGTCTGTAGGAACGCACGAGTGACAATATCTTTCATACGATACTAAAATATTATTTAATTGGATGGTATATCATATATAAAGAATCATTATAATGTTATATTTATTATTTACTTCAATTAAACATCATTATCATACCCATCCAAATAATAATGTTTTCAATAACAATTACACCACGACGTGGAGACGGTATACCGTACGTACGCATGTTTGGTGACATGAAATTCAAAGGATGGATAGAATAATAAATATGGTTGTACCATATTTATAATAACATCGCAGTATATATATGATACTGGAGTTATTATTTTATAATGGAAATAACAATGAAGAAATTAGTTGAAGAAGAAAGGAACTTGAAAGTGGGTGGTGAAAACATTACCTCTTCTTTGGGTTCTTCCTTCTAATTTGATCAAAAGAGGTCTTTAGGGTGGATTTATGAAAAAACTAAGACATCTATGTTGAAGTGAGGGAGATGAGAGAATATTTGGGTAGGTTTTGGCCGAGCCAAATGGATTTTAAGGTGTGAATTAGTGAGAAGGGGGGTGCTCTTTTATAAGAGGGGTAGGGGAACCACAGGAAAAGATTAAAATATTATTTTATAATAAACTCATATTATGTTTTTAATGGCCGAAAAGATTATTATTTAAATTATAAGGTGGTAATAGGTCATAAACCACTCAAAACATAAGTTTTAGACAGGTTGGGTCACTATATTAACTTTATATGTTTGATTTAACTCTTAGTTAAATAGTTTGACATTTACCATGTCTCGTTGTATTTTTATATTATATAGTTAATCAACATACTTTAAACTTCCAAGATACCTCCATGTGGTACACTAATAATAAAACTATCATTATATAATTCCTTTATCCGAGCCTTATATTTTTAATAATAGAATATCAATCAATAATATAATATTTGTTTTAAAAACTCATTTATGTCAATTTTGACAGTATTTAATAATTGATTTTTGTTAAAGTCTTAACAACATAATTAATTCAAAAAAAATTCATTTACGAAATATTAAAAAGTCATATTTATAAATAAAATTTGCAGATGTCATCAAAACATTCTAATAATATTTATTTTAACATTTATGAAACCTATTATTTGATTCATTCATTAATAACGAAAATAAAATATCATTATTGTGTTATAAATTTATTTATTTATTCAATGACTAAAAATTATAAATAAATTACCTTTATGTATTAAATCTTGTTATATTTCTAATGAATATTTATATTCGATAATATATCATATATAACCCTATGTAAAAATTGTTTTTTTAAAAGATATATGCTTTTGTCATATTTGTATTTACATTAGCTTCATTAATATAAAGTGTCATTATCACTTAAAAGTGGATCCATGGGGTCCCCAAATTGACCCATATATGACCATGGTTGGGACTTTAACAACTAATAGGGTTAGGAAACGTTTTTTGGTAATTTATTATTTTTATAATATAATATGTTTACCCTTATTTACCGGATTTACACATTAACCTTGGTATATAAAATATTTACCGAAGTAATAATTCAAAATTTCTCAAAATAAAAGTTACCTATTTACTCAATTTCAACCTCATGATAATAAATATGAAATCCATTTTTCTAAATTCAAAACATAGATGTGTCAGAAATTAATTTAAATTTAATTCCTGTTGTTAAAACAAAAGGCATGTTTTTAAGAGATAATAACTATCAAAATAATCGTACTTGCTTATGTCCAGTTTAAATGTGAAATTATGTCCAATAACCAACAATGGATTAAATGGTAAAAATATAATCTAATTATACTCTAAAATCACTAAAATTAATAAATTATCCATATTAATTATTTTTATTAAATAAGTTGTTTTTAATTATAATTTAGTAATTTTCACTATTCATCAAAATGTGAAAGTTATGTAAAAAGTACCAAAAATTCACCCTAATCTAATTTCATTTTTCCTAATCCAAAAATAAATTCAATTCTGAAGGATAAAATATATAAAATTTCAAAAAGTGGGTATTACTATTCATAATGGATAGTTTGATTGGTTGTGGTGTGTTAGAACTCGAAGTTGAGTACAACACACACTTCTGAATTATTCTAAAAGAAGCGTACCATGGAAGAATGGGGTGTTACATTCACCCCTGCTTCAATAAATTGCATCCTCACAATTTGAAAGTATTCTTAGAAAATAAAATGTCGAAAATAGAAAATATCTTTTTGGTAAAACCCACATTGGAAAATGGGTTTATAAAATTTTGTCTTAATAAGTGGAAAAGGGAAATGAAAGGGTCACCACAAAATTACGATCTCGATTAGGAGAACATTGGGGGAAATTAGAGACACATAATAGTATAAAAAATGTAAATAATTATAGGGAGTGATTGAGGTCATCAGTAACATAATATTTTAGAATTGAGGTCCTCAAACCCATCAATCTATGATGATTTAAAATATCATCGTTTCAACAAAACATAAGGTGTAAGGATAAAACATTTTTAGTTTTAAGATATGTTACCTAATTTTTAAGAATTAATATCATCATAGAATAATAGTAGAAATATATATATTTATATATATATATATATATACATGAAAAATATAGATCCATCATTTCACTAATTTCAACCACAAACTCATCTTTCACTCTAAAAGATAATAGAACATTAAAAAAATATTCCATTTATCCTATTCGTATAGGGTTCCAAAAAATGAATTTCTAATTCATCTACCAGACCTTTTAAAAAAACTACACTATTCAATCCAAGACATCATGTGGGATAGTGGTAGGTCATACACCCTTGTCGCCCTTCTGTTGTAGGTTCACTTCTCGCGGCCTTGCCGGACGTGACGGGTTTCCACCCGACCTCCGGGTTATCCTTTAATGACAATCCAACAATATTCTCAAACTAAAATTATCATAAATAGTTCTATCCAAACTCACAATATGAAATTTATAAGGAAGTTAAACATAATGATGATCATTTTTTCCATGTAATAATATGTAAAAACCTTCATTATGTATTATTTTAAAACACTGTAACATCCTGAATTACCAAAAAACCTTATTGACTACATTCATGATCCCTTATTCCTTACAGAATATTGGATATACTGCTTCTATCCAAAAATTGTGTAAACTCCAACAATGAAAAGTCATTAATCAGTTTCAAGGTAGTCAAAAATACCAAATATAATTTATTCAAATTAACCATCTCTTATTCCAAAATCACTACTTCATTATCGGGACCATATTAAGGATTACCTTTACTTTAACTATGTATTTTACCAAAAGTGTAGCTCATAATTAAATCACTTTTCTTAGAACCATAATATCTCAAATACTGAATAACATTGTACTACAAAACAATACTTATTTATTTCCAAAATTCATATAACCAGTATGTTGTTGATACAACACTCAAATGAAATAATCCTATAATAACAACATAAGAACACTAGTTATTCTTCTTCATATGAGGAAGTATAAAAACTTGATTAATATCTAATAGTATCATTTCAGGCATACTCTGATGATTTGGACATTGGTTCACATAGTGTCCCAACTCCTTACAGATGAAGATGTGTACATTTGAAACCTTTTTCTTACCCTTGTAGTCACGTACATGAGGTCATTTTTCTCCACACTTATAACAAACTTCCATTCCCTTCCAGCAAGTTCCTGGGTGTTTTTTCCCACAGTTATCACATATGGGAAAATTATTCTTTTACCTCTTTAATTTATCAATCTTTCTCTCTTCCATTATTTTCTTCTCTTGTTTCCCTTCAAAGCCATAAGACTGAAGGAATTATTTACTTATCTTATTAACACAAATACTATTTTAATCATATGTTGAGAAAACATTAGAAACTATTTCCCTTCTAAATGTTGGCTTAATATCGTGGAATATATGATCCTTCTTACTCTTTGGATCATATGTATTGATGAAGTTCACATTCCTACTACTAGGCGCAATTTCTATACAATGGAATACACTAGGTCAGTTTATTAATTTCAATGAATAATTCCAATATTTTAAAATACCTAACATAAATTTAACAGTTTATGGAGATAATCCACAATCCTAAAAATGTTTTCATTGAAGAAGTATATACGCATAACCCCTTCATAATGGTTTGAAATTAAAATTAGAATTATCCTAATAATATCCCCCCAGGAGTTTGGTAACCAACAGTGCAGCAAAGCCAGTTGTCGTGCACCATTTCCCATTAGAGTCTAGCTCAAACCAGTGTTTTCGGATTTTACCCCTAGGTACATCTGTACCAGAGCCGCCTCTACCTTCTCGTATCCAGATAGGGATGTATTGCTCTAAAAAATCACAAATTATCTACAATAGCAAAATTCTAGAATGTTATTCTATACTAATCCTCAAATTGTATCTTAGTGCTGTGTGCTCTAATTAGAGTTTATCTAAATCTATCTCCCACGTTTTGTACTAAACTTCCACTGATACCAGCTGTAACGCCTTAACCCCAGTTACCCATAGATGGTGCATTATTACATAACATTGGCATGATAATAAAATATCATGTCTCGAAAGACTGTTTAGTTTAGTATCCATGATATCGCTAGATACATTCATAAAGTTTAAATCACAATATAAAGTGAAAAACTACAACAACATCGTGTCTCCATAGTCCAAACTCATATACCCTCATACTATCCATTTAGGAAATTCATTAAATAATTCTTCACATCCTGGGAAAAATAAGACATAGAAAAGGGTGATCTCATATGCTCAGTAAGGATAACAATATACATGAACTTTCATGTAATTGGTTGCCACTTTTCCAAGTCCATTTAAGAGGTTGTTTCATCCTGGTTCAATAAAGAGGGATTCCCCTAAAACATTTATAAAAAAATTTAAGTCAATGTATAACTAAAACCAAAGACTTTTAATCTTCAACTTCATCATAACATGGTAGAAATAAAATGAAATAAATCCATTTACTTATTCACATGGATATTCTACTAGTCGAATAATCACATGCAATATCAATAACCACTTTCATAATGATGTAATGCATAATGTCAGACTATCATAACCCCATAGTCAAGGCCTTGTTCTACGACTACAAATAAGATTTTGTCAAGGCCTTGTGCCAAGACACTGGTTTGTCTCATGAGACCTACCGATGCATCAAGGAGCAATAGCGGGTTCCACCCGTCACTTACTAAGTCCAATGCATTCCTTATATTAAAAGATTTAAAATTAACATAAACATTCGTATTAAAACTATCATACAAAAAGTCGATACTTTATCCATACAACATGAATGGTGTAAAAATAACACATCCACAGTCAAGCATATCACAAAACCTTCAATAAAATATGTATGTTTTGTATCATAATATATCAACTTCAAATAAGCATAAAATACATCAACGGATGTTGACATAGATGAAAATGTTTTGTAAAACTCTTTGTGAGAAATATCCCTTTTTCATGAAAACATTTAAAAGTTACACAATTTGGAAGTGAAGATATTTAAAAGAATTATTTTTTAATCAAAGTGTCCCATAACACTTTGAAACTTTTTAAAGGAATTAACATTTTTAAAACATTCATGTCCATATAAATAAATCCTTAAAAACCATTTTGAAAACATGGGAATTAATGAGAATAATTTAGAAGAATAAATATTTAAATAATTTAAAATGGTGTTTTAGTAAAAATTCCCTAAAAAATAATCCCTTTGAAATATCTTTTATGAAACATGGGAATGGATAATAAATATGTCCCAGTAGATACTTATGTAAAAACAACCTCTGATAATAAAGAGATTGGGAAATTAACACTTACCAATTTGGAAACTTACGAAAAATACCACCCATGAAAGAGGTATCATATATGGAATATATAAATACACGTAAATTAAAGTGTATTACACAAATAATACAATTATGGGTAGTACCTACACCACATAAATGGTAATAATGGCAATATGGCAAGAATCTCATGGGAATAAGGAGTGAGAAGAAAACCCCTTACCTTTACATTTCCCTAGTCAAGGGTAGGTTAACTACTTATATAATGGCGAAATAATTTGTGATAAATTATACAAGAATCATATACATTAATATGATATCATATATGATCTTTTAATATTGTTTTTTTTATAATAACTTAGTATTATTGTCATTTTATGTGTTAACTTACTCGTTTTCTATTATATGTTTTGTTACATATGCCATGTTTTATTATGGATAGGTTGTATCTTATTAATATTTAGAATGATATCAAGTCCTTAAACATTATTTTCAATCATCAAATGAGATTTATACTTGAATGGATACGATGGTGAATGAATCTCATTGTGTTAGTGGAGACGGTAGTCCGTACGTACGCACGAGCAAGAAAATCATTATTTTGATATTAAAATATTATATAATTGGATGGTATATCATATATACAGAATCATTATAATGTTATATTTATTATTTACTTAAATTACACATCATTATCATACCCATCCAAAAAATATTGTTTTCAATAACAATTACACCACGACGTGGAGACAGTAAGCCGTACGTACGCACATATGGTGACATGTCATTCAAAGGATGGATAGAATACTGAATATGGTTATACCATATTTATAATAATATCACAGTATATATAATATACTGGAGATATTATTTTATAATGTAAATAACAATGAAATAAGAAGTTGAAGAAAAAAGGAACTTAAAAGAGGGTGGTGAAAACATTATCTCCTCTCCGGGTTCTTCCTTTTGATTTGATCAAAAGAGCTCTTAAAGTAGGATTTCTGATCAAACTAGTGCCTCTATATTGAATTTAGGAAAGTTGAGAGAATATTTGGTCAGGGGTTGGCCGAGCCAAATATCTTTGAAGGTATGAATTAGTGAGAAGGGGGAGTGCCCTTTTATAAGAGGGGTGGGGGCACCGTAGGAAATGCTAGAAAAATTATTTTATTATAAATTCATATTATGTTTATAATAGCTCCAAAGTGAATTATTTAAAGGATACGGTGGGTATAGGTCAAAAACCACCCAAAAAATAGGTTTTAGGCATGTTTGGGTGACTATATTAACATTATCGTTTTTATATAACTCTTAGTTTAATAGTTTGACATTTACCGTGTCTTTTTGTATTTTTAAATTATATAGTTAATAATCATAATATAATCTTACAAGAGACCACCCAAGTGGTCCATTAATAATAACTCTATCATTATAGAAGTCATTTGGCTGAACCTTATATTTTTAGGAATAGAATATCAATTAATAATATAATATTTGTTTTAAAAACTCATTTATATCAATTTTGACACTGTTTAATAATTGATTTTTGTAATAGTTTTTAAAACATTATTAATTATTAAAAAAAGCATTTAAGAAATAATATTCATGTATTTCATCAATAAAATCAAATTATATTTAATTTTTCATTTATAATACCATTTATTTGATTCTTCAACTAATAAGGAATATACATCATCATTATTGTGTCATAAATATATTTAATTATTAAATGTATAAAAATTATAAATAAAATACCATCATGTAGATATTCTTTTTATCATTATAATTCATAATTATTTTCCAAAATATAACATATATAATGCTACGTAAAAAGTTTTTTTTCTAAAAGATATACGTTTTTTTTAATTTTTGTATTTACTTTAACTTAATTAATATAAAGTTTCATTATCACTTACAAGTAGATACATGGGGTCCTAAAATCGACCCAAAGATTCCCATGGTCGGAAATTTATCATCCAATAGGGTTAGGACACGTTTTAGGGTAATTTATTAATATTATAATATTAAATTTTAACCCTTATTTACCAGATTTACCCTTTAACCACGGTAAATAAAATATTTACCGAAATATTTATTCAAAATGTCTAAAAATAAAAGTTACCTATGTACAAAAATTGTACCTCACGATTCTAAATATGGAATCAATTTTTCTATATTAAAAACACACTAGTGGAAAAATTAATAAAAAATTAATCCCCGTTGTTAAAATAGAATGCCTGTTTTTAATAGATAATAACTATCAAAAGATTGGCACTTGCTTATTCCAGTTCAAAAGTAAAATTATGTAAAATGACCAACATTTGATTAAATGGTAAAAATATAATCTAATTATACTCTATAATCACTCATATTCATAATTTATCACTAGTAATTATTTCGATTAAAATGCGTGTGTTTAAATAAATTTAGTAATTTTCATTATTCATTAAAATGTGAAAGTTATCTGAAAAGTACAAGAAATCACGCTAAGCTAATTTAGATATTCCGAATCCAAAAGGAAAATCCATTTTGAAAGATAAAATGTATAAAATTTCAAAAGGTGGGTATTACTATTCAGAACGGCTAGGTTGATTGGTTGTGGGGTGTTAGAACTCGATGTTGCGTACAACACACGCTACTGTATTATTCAAAGAAAAATGTACCATGGACGCTTGGGGTGTTACATGTCACATATTTTGGAATAAAATGATTGTCCTTTACTTTTTGAGATTACGATGATAGTGGATTTGTGATAATCTTTGGGATAATTCTTATGTATACTCATACTTATAAAATAATAACCATTTTTTTAAAAAATAATTAATATATTATTTGCCCTAGATTTACATCACATTATTAATGATGGAATGTGGATATAAGATTTATAATATTTGATCATAGTTATAGTAAAAAAAATAAGTTTTATTGGTAATTACCTTAATGGTGACAAATTTAACAACACATATGTCAAAATAAACCCGTGGATATAAAATGTTTGAGGACACTCTATAGTTAATTTTATTATATTAATGAACCAATATGAAGGAATTATTTTATAAATACATTGGGGGAGTAGATTGTGAAATATATGATAACAAAAAAATTACATAGGATAAATAAATATTTATGTAGGTTGGAGCGAGGAATATTTATGTTGATTTATGAATGATATTGGTGAAATTGTAATGATATGATTTAATATATCATGACCCTACCCCATCCATGATTCTTAAATGAGGGGAGAGTGATAATGAACCCCAAGTCCCTCCTCTGGTATTCCCATTGATGGTGATTAGAATAAAATGTATAAAAATATAATGATATGGGTGGCATTTCCCTATATAATAATATAGTATATGTTGATATGAATAATAATCCATAATCAACTCCATGAAATAGTGAAAAAATAAACCAAAACAATCCCAAAATATATATATGGATAAAAATGAAACATATTAATCTTTTCAAAAAGTAAAATACCAAAAATGAAAAAAAAAATTGCAACACAACTTTTTTTCAAAGGTCTAAGCTAGTAATATCCATCAAGGTCCACACAATCCACCCGAAAAACATAAAAGCTGTTTATATATATAGTTTGAGCACACAAAAATACTAAGTAGAAAAACCAAACTATTTAATGAAAATTTAAAATATGATTACTAATTCACCTATGAGAAAAAATTACTGATAACTACACCAAAATAGAAAAACTGTCCATCACAACCTCACAATGGCATGATCACCAAATAGCTAAAGAAAAATATAGTAACATATTAATAACCATATTGATGAAGTGCACCCCACATCATGTCACCTATAATTTTCTACTCTCAAACCCCAGTGGTGTACATCATGAAGCTCACATATCTCACAAATATCAGATACCATAGACCCATATTATAGACGCATAAAATATATCCTAAAGACACCTAAGCCACATCCCCACGTCACAACAACATCAAGTCACAGTAGTAGAAAACTGTTATATCACATCACTACCATAACCCGAGTACTGGGGTATCATGAACATGAAGGGAATCAACATCATTCCCTCCTCAAACAATATATGACCCCCACAATATTCTTCCCCACGATACGAACATATCATATCTCACCTAAAAACACATAGGACCCCACATCAAAAATTAATCCTCAAATTTCACTAAAATACACCTAGGCCATCACATAACACTTGAATACACTTGGGCCATCACCTAGTTTACTAACCAACCTCCATATAACATAGAATGTACATATGTATTCACATGGAAAAGAGATAGGTTAAGAGTGGGTTTCCATCCATCCATCCCAATCAACAGATTGATGGAAAAAACACCCCAAGGATGATTATGCTAGTGTTGAAACATAATGAAGGATCTGGGTGTGGTTTTTATAGAAATAACATTGAATATAAATATATATACATATATACACAAAAAATAAAAACCTATGGGTTAAAAAACATACACTATCCAAATACCAACATCAAAAATTCACAACCACATATAAATTCACAACATTAAATAGGCCACGATCCATAAGAAACATTTATCCATTCCAACCAAACTCATTATACAACCCATTAATTAAATTAATTAGCTTCTAACATAATTGAAAAAAAAATACCATCATTATTTTTTTCATTTTTCATTTCAATCTATATAACTAAAAAAATATGATTATTTCAAGCAGTAGTATATATAATTATTTATTCCATCACTACCTAATCATGTATCATATTTCAAGAAAACTTCATAAGAGTCTCATCTTCCCCATTATTTCATTTTATCCCCACCCATCAAGCATTTAAAAACAAACCAACACCTCCCCTCCCCAAAATCATGACTAAAAAACCACCACATCAGTTCCCCAAAATAAAAAAAACCACCACATCACCACCAAATATAATGAACAAACAACTACCTCCTCACCCCCATAAAATAACAAAAAAAACAACACCTTGCCACCGAAAACACACAATCATAGAACTCCCACCTCACCACCCCAAATGAATTTCCACATATCACCCATCATCTATACATCACTTATAAACCACCCATCACAACCCCATAAGAATGGAAAAACATATCCACAAATCCAAGTCATTTTTACATATTTAATAATGAGTATTTTATCACATTTAACATTATATTAGTAGAAGTGTCACATAACCCATTAATCAGGGTATAACCATTTATTATCAAATTATAAATTGTTATCCAATTTCCATTTTATGGTCATTTGATAATAATCATAGTTAGACAGAGCTGTCACAACCCATATCTTGAAATGAAAACAAATCCTATAACATCCACAACATTCACTGGGGAATCAAGACATTATAATTCAACTTAAAAAAAATTAAAAATATGTAAAAACATGAGAATCAATCAGATTTTCCCCATTTAATTTCAATTAACCTATTAATTTCATTTATAAAAACAGCACAACCATTACCATTAATAGAAAAGGTAAATCTACAACCATATGATATAAATAAAATAGCAATGAGGAGTTTCCTACCTCAAAGGATCTTTGCCAACTCATTCACGCCATTGGGTAATGAATAAATTCATACAAAAAACATATCATAAAGAACCCTGGATCAACAGACACTATAAAAAAGGATCATAAAAAATAGATACATTCACATCCCAAAACAAAACCACACTATTTTAGTGTGTCCTAAAAATAATAATGAATGAAAAAGGTGGATAAAATTTTGAACTCACAATGGATTTTCAATGAAATACCACTGAAACCAAAAGATCAAACATGGTAGAAGTTTAATTAACTATATTCTATGGGAGCATAGGGATTGTCCAGAATAATAGGGAAAGAATCCATGTTAGAATGAACAAAATATTTTGATAAATAAACTTAATAGATGGAAACCATCAAGTTTCACATCGTGTGGAGTAATAGGACATGTAAACCATGGGGGGGTTTTTTTTAAATTTCAAATTTCTCTGAAAAAACACCTACTTTGCCTTTATTTAATAAATTTCATGTATTCTAATTATACAATGTCAATCCATCCCATGAATTCACCATATTCCAGTTTATATATAATTATCTCATCTTATATATAAGTGATGAAACTCCTTTTCCCATTGTGTAAACATTACATGACATAGATCCATTGCAACATCTGTGCAGCCCCTCAATCCTCCATTAAAAACTCCCAGAACCTTCTTTAAGCACCTCTATCCACCAAAAAAAGTTATTTAGTATACTAGGAAGGAATTTAATTGTATATTAGACACATCTCAATTTATTCTCACCCTATATAATTCTAAACCAAGATAATATATAATTAATTCCAAGAAACCACCTTGTATGTTACATCTAAAGGATCTTGTCATACCTCAAATTCTACATCCATCCAAACACACAAAACCAAAAATACACAAAACATATCTCACAACCTCAAAACTAAACAACCAAAACACCAAGACCATCTAATATATATGCATCTCAAACCATTAATCGCCATAACCAATAAACTATGCATTTCCAAACATAAGATTTTGGGAATTCCATCCTACATGTTATGATATTATTTTCTCTAGGTTGAATCAATGCACCCACATAGGATTAATCACATGGTTCTATACATAATGTGGATTAGGAATCAGTTCCTCCAATTTTCATATTTCTAATACATATCAGACAATATTTATCAAGGAAAAAACACATCTCATAAAATAGATATATCAAATCATTAAACCCAAAATAAAAATAAGGAAATAAAATACTCAAAACTTCCCCAATTAGTAGGCCTGAATATACATCTCACACTATAGTGTAATCTTCTCCATGATTCATTCGATAATACCACATGAACTATAGGAATGTATTTTCCATAAAATTCATTCTTATAGATATCATATATATCTATTGGTCGCTCCATGAATGTTTCTAATTCTGTGATGTCTTACTCTACCTATTGAATAACATGGAAGTAATTTTGTAGATTTTGATGATGTTTGGTAAATTTTTATGGCATCTTGGATCATGTATAGTCATGTAGAAATGCCGACTGATATGATAACATCCAACCATTCCCTAACTCCACAATGGTCCAGAAAAAACTAGGAGAAATCTAACTCACACGAACAAATTTCTACCACCCACATTGATGGGAATATTATATGAAATCATGATCCAAAACATTGAACACCAAGGTACTCATCTTGGGATCAGAATAATACTTCTTCCATTCTTCTACAATTTCATTTCTTACAAGAAAAAGGTAAATTTTATTTGTTGTGCTCTCCACCACTTTGATTCCATGGAATAAAACCTCCCTAACCTACATCCAACATAATAGAGAATGAAATGTAATCTCATTGAAAGCCTAAAATAGGTCCATACCATTATAGAAGTGATATTTATTATTTTATGAAAACATGATAAAAGACTAGTGGAATATACAAGATTCAATAATGTAAAAAATTCATTCCTGAAACATATACTCATGTGTTTAGATAGTCTACTCTATTTTCCTACCAATATGAATTTGTAAAGTAGTTATAAAGTGTAACAAGGTGAAAAAAAATTATTTATTCCTTTCCAAACTCATGAAGTGAAAAATGTTTCCAAATATAAGACATAGGACCTCAATGATCCATGAAACTACACCACCTCATCCCTATACCTCTTAGAAAAGGTATCCTCTGTACCTAACTCTTTGATTTTGGGGATGTAGGATCAGTTCATCAACTGATCGAAAATCCACAAAAGATATCATCACAATAAAAATATGTGATGTAAAAATCTATGATTCAATCCATCAGTACTTTATCAATTTTTCTACCAGGATCATCTAATGGATATTAAGAACTTTTGAAAACGCATTTCTTAATAATTACATAATATAAGTCCATGAAATTTGCCTCAAAATCCACCTCAACTTGTTTCATTCCAATCCACAAAAACATTATCCTTAAATAAGGGTATATCATGGATACTCATAGGTGTACCTCCAATGTTAATTTATGAATATCAAAATGGATCCCCTCATGAGTCTCTATCATAAAAAATTACATATCGTGATGAAAAACTTAGCTCTGACCATGAACTAACCATCCCTAGAGAGAATCACCTTGAACAACAAAATCACACATCACATATGTCTTTGCGTATCCCCAATAACACTCCTCCAAATGTTGAGTTAGATAATACCTCAAATTTATCTATAAAAATAGCCTCTACCATAAACTAACCATTAATCAATGTGAATGGTTCTTAGAATATCCATTAAACTCCAAAAATATATATAGTCCTAACAAACACACATCAATAACTTCATATTAATTTCTACAGTAAAAATATCCCCTTTACTGAGGAATATGAGATCTTAAAATAATTATAATAATGAAAATCTATAAAACAACATTAAAAAAATTAAAATCATTCTGGTAGAAGATATTCTATGAGAAATTATGATATGTGAAGACAACTAATTGTTCCCCAATTACTTATTTATTCGATAACATTAATGAAAAACAACTACTGGTAGTTCCAGATCATTGGTGTCATTGTTAGTCTTTTGTGGATCAAAACGTCCAAGAAGTAAAATACATCAATTATATCATCTACATCAACATGATTTCCAATCCCAAATAGAAAGTGTCAGAATACACATAATATATTCACCCTCATTAGGAAATAAATCAGTAGAGACCTATCCAACGTACCCTTCAGGAAACCAATCTCTACTTGGAACTGATCAGCCCAAAAAAATCTATACATTCATTTTTATCATTATAAATGGGGAAATGACTTATTGGAAATCCGGAACAAACCTCCTATAAAAACCAATAATAACTTGAAAACTATGAAACTTTTCTGAGTTCTTGGGTTCTTCCCATGAAATAACTAATCAATCTTCCCTGATTCCAATGGAAGACCCTGCTAACACACCACATTCCCATGGAAATTCACAACTCATACGAAAAATGTGCATGTAGATATCACTTGATAGAGTGAGTGGTGTTGAAGAACCTGAAATAAAAATTTGAGATGATTTACATGATCCTACTCTGAAATCATGTTGATTAATAGGTAATTGCTGAACACAATGATTAACTGGTCTATGAACTCATATTACAAGGTATTCATAATCCATAAGAACAAAATTGGTCCATTCATGAAAATTAAAAAAATTAATAGAAATATGATGTTCCTATATATGCATCTTATGAAATCTTTTTAACTATCACCCTTCTTCAACCAAAATCGGTGACAACTAGGCCAAAACATTATCTTGGGAAACCAATATGTTCATCTTATCAAATCAAATAGATATTCTCTCACTGGGAGAGGGAAATAGTTCTATACCATTTATTATTTCAACCATAGGTATAACATACACAACCTCAGACTACTAGCTACCTTTATGGGGAACAATATTGGGGAACACTAAAGGGAAGGATTGGGCTGGATAAAACCATTCTATATAAATCCATATTCCTAAATCCTTATCACCCACAACTTATTAGGTTTTATCCAATAGGTAGGAGTTAAAATCAAAAAATCACAATGATAAAAGTCTATTCTAAACTAGAAATCATGTATATTGTGTATATTTTCAATAGACTATTGGAAAACACCTATAATGTTGACCCATGAAACATCTTCCACCTTCCGCTCACTGAGATATAACATCCACCACTAAAGCATAATTCTAATCATCCGAATGACTACCAATGTGACCCAGTAACCAAATGGGGACCATATTAAACAGAAAGTGGTCTTAATATCCTCTAGACAAATCTTTATCTCCACATTTGAAACAATTCCCTCATAATTCTTCATAGACTACGATTTAAAGTCTCACAATTCCCTCTACCAAGACATATCTACCTCTGCCGAATCCAATATATGTTGATCAATGAGAATATTCTATTGAAACTCAATTTCCTGATCCACACATAGAAAATGAGAAAGATCCAAAGGTGAAAATAAATCAAGACCTTCCTAATCTCGGTAGTATTGAATTTTATTGATAATATTTTAATACACATTATTAATTTTTTACCATCCTAAGAACACAACTCAATTTCAAATACAAGTCACCAAGATTCATGTACATATCATAGTTCTATATCTTATAATGAAGTCTACGTAACATTTTTCTTTAATAATCATAGAGTTCGTGCATTGGTATATGGAGTCCCTAAAATACCTTACCACAGTTGCTCAAACTATGATATGTAATGAAGAAAGGTTAACTAGAACTATTTCCATACCAACACCTGAAATTTAAAATAATCCTAACTCTGAAATCCAGTATATCATTTAACCATCACCTCTAATACCACTATCTCATAACCCCTACCTCCAAAGACACAAAAATGCGAGGACAAAGATAATGAACCCCATGTCTTTCATCTAGAAAGCCTAAGGATGGACACTAGCACTAAGGGTATAAAAATATCATGACATGGGATGGTTAAATGATATTAAAATAAACTAAAATCATCATATAAGGATGTATAAATAAAACTAATAATATGAAAAGTATCCAAAACTAAAATATCCAAAATAATAGTTAATATTGTGACACAAAAAGTAAAAAAAATCTCATAGATAACTAATACATAGCATGATTCATGTATTCCTCCATGAAACCTAGAAAATCAGTTTATATCCACTGTTTGAGAATACAAATACACGAAGTAGGAAAACCAATTTCTATTTAGCACATGTTAACAAAGTATAAAAAATGGAAACATGAAAGAATAACATAACAAAAAAATCCTTAATAAATCAACTATCTCTCCAAACGTCAACAAATAATGCTCACTTTGCAATACAAGAAAAATATAGTAACATTATATGAATTATATTGATAACGGGTTTATCTCACCTATTTTCCAATTAAATTCTACTCTCAGAATAATATTTTTACATCCTAGATCTCCAATATCATCCAAATAAAATATACCACCTCCCCATTATGTGATAACATCACGTCTACCCTGTAGAAAACTCATCCACCTCCCCATAGTAGTGTCATGTCTCATAAATCCTAATAAAACCTAGTCCATTACATCCCAACCATAACCAAAGTAGTGAGGTATCATGAACATTTAGTACGTCAATCTTATTCCCCCTCCTACGATTCACAAACACATAATAATACTTCCCATAGTATTTACATATCACTTATCACATGAAAAACAAATTGGTCATAGCCCCACATCATATTTATCAGATGTTACCTATAAAACCCATGGCCATCACATATCACTTGAAGTAACATGGGCCAATATATAGTGCACTAAAAGACCACTATCCACCAAATCATGTTCATATATACTCCCCTAGAAGTTATAGTGTGTAATAGAGAATATCTGGAAAACAACCATCATCGCTAGGATGTTAGGAAAACACTGCCACCCTGTGTGACTATGGGGGTGTCATCACCTAGTGACAAGTTATTATGTGTTGTGTATAAAAATAAAAAATAATATATAAATATATACAAATATTAATTCATTATCCCAACATATGGGTTCCAAACCAAACAATTAACAACTCACAATATCCCCATTTTTTTTCTATCTCCGAATTCATAACACCACACAATCCACATTCCAAGAGGCACATTTTACATCTCCATCCAAACCCAATTTATAACCCATTGAATTAATTAATTATCAACAAACACATTTAACCCCAGAACAAAATTTATCATTTTTTAATTATTTATTTCCATTTGATTAACCAAAAAAAGACTGTCCAATTTAATAATTTGTAAAATATAATATATTCAATAAATACATGGGAATATTTTTAAAATGAAACCACACATCATTATAAACTTATCATCCCCATTTTAATATCACCTCACTTCCCAAGATGAACACCAAAAAACCCACGACCACACACCATGAAAAGAATGACCACACAACCACGACAATGCCACCCCAAAATCATAGCCAAACAACCACACCCCCCCGCAAAGCACAACCATCCAACCACCACCTCACTACCCTTAAAGTACGTACAAAAAACTACCACATCACCACCCCAAAATCACGTTCAAACAACTACCACCTCATAACCCTATATGCACAACCACAAAGCCACCACCTCACCACCCAAAAAGTAATGAAAAGTTTTACCCATCTTCCCTACATCGCATTGAAATCACAAATAGACCCCCACAGGAATTTCCATACATAAGTAAAAAACAATGACTACTTTACAAATTTATTCATGGGGATTATATATAATTTTACATTGTGTAGTTGTATTTTCATAGAATCTAAAAATCCAGTGGAAACCATTTTATCTGCCATATATATTTATTTATCAAATTTCAATTTTTTGTGATATGAAAACAATGCAAACAGACACGATGGTCAAATTATATAACACCCCCTCACGAACAAAGAAAGCAAAAGTCTTACTTTTTTATAGCGCATCAAGCTCATATAATTTATCATATCACAATAATAACAAAGATATAAAAAGATGTGAATCATTACAATTTTCCTTCATATATATAATTTAAAAATTGTTTGTCTTTGATTAATATAGATGAACAATTTCTATAGGTAAACAAAATCAAGACCTTCTAAGATGGTAAATAATAAATAGAAATGAGGGGTTCCCTATCAAAAAAAAGATTTCACATCTCATTGTGCAACACATGGAAAAGACGAAATTCATGACAACCATAACAAAGGACATGAAACCACAAAAAAACATACACCGTGTAAAATGATCATCAAAACGCATCCAAATTCACACCCCAAAAAAAACCACACCACAACATTGTAACACCGGAAGAACAACTGGAGAAAAAAAGAGATAAAAGAAATAACTCCCCATGGATTTCCATTCATAAACTACTATAAGTAATAGATCAAACAAGGAATAAGAGGTCTTGAAGCTATCATCAAGTAACCTCAGATTAATTTGGAATAATGGGATGATAATCCATGATTGAATGAGAAATTTTATCTCATAAATGAACTTCAAAGCTGGAAACCTACCGGTTTCATGTAATATAAAATTTAAAAGTTAGGTAAACACAGTTTTTTCAAAAACAAATCATCATTCACAAAAGAATGTGTCACCTCATAAATTATGTAATATACATCATTTATTCAACTTAAATGATGTGAATACATATCAAGGCAACCATGATTCCAATTTAGAATCATTGAACATACTAATGGTACATGTTGTGAAACATCTATTATCATTGGGTAAATATTACATGCCATGAATTCCATGAAGCAACTCTAATGCACCTCAAACGTCCATTAATTTTTCATAGAACATCCCATGAATTCTTCATACCAAAAAATTAGAAAATTCATGTTCCAAAAAGTCACATAATATTTCATAGAAAATGAAGAAATATAATGAACTATGATAATTTAATGCTAACATGATGATATTATAAATTGAGACATTTTTAGGATAAATTTCCATTTTGTAATCTAGGGTACAACTCTTATTATGATAATTTTTTCGATTATGTTAACATGATATAGTTTTAGTTATTTCTATAAATAATTGGACGTGATTTAACCAAAGTTGTGACATATAATTTATTGATTCTCTAAAAGATCACTGTATTGAAGATAATTCTAGATTTATAAATCTAGAGATTATTACATACTAGATATTATAACATATGATTAGCCATGTGATCATTGTTGAAATAATAAACAAAAAACAATAAGATAAGGATAGTTTCAAATTGGAATTGAAGTGATGAAGATGATGAGGATGAAAATATTCATCAACATAAATGTAAACAATGTGGTAAGAAACCCCAAGGGAATTTTTTTAGGGCACATAAAGACAATTTTATTTTATTAAAAGATGAAATTGAGTAACAATCTATCTGGTGACAAATAATAATACAATAAAGGAAGTTAATGTTTATCTTAATGACCAACTAAAAACTCAAATAATTAATTGTGATGAATGTTTCCACTATTAAATATAATGGAACAATTGAATGGTTAATGAAGAAAATTAACACGCAATACCTTGATGATAATTGGAATAGGGAATATGCTAGAAATAAAATACTATTTATGTTGATAACTATTTTTACTATAGATTTTTCAACAACTTATGTCATGTAATATGTCAGCTATTATTTATTGATATATGAAAACATATTTTTGGTTGTATAATTATTATATTGAAGGGGCATGAATCATGATATAGGTTTGAGAAAAGTTAGACCATGTAGATTTTTATCCTCTTCTTATACAAGTAAATTATTAATAATGTATTAGAACTCTTTAACAAGGTTTGATATCAAATTTCCTGTAGGGAAAATTCTCATTATATTCTAAATAATCCTATGATCAAATGCCATTGTATTATTTATTAGGATCTCCCGATAAAATTTACTATAAACACATGTGTTTCAAAATGATGAGGAAACAAGTTATTTAATATGATATAATGTAATGAATCATTTTTTAGTTCATTTTCCCTCAAATTAAGTTATATATGTTATAAATATTTCCCCATACAAAATAACGAACTAAAATGAACCATGATATGTTTTACACATTATAACCACTTCATCGAATTAATAGGTATGAAAACGAATAAAAAAATTATGAAATATATCAAAATATATAAAAACATATATAAATTATATTTTAATTTTTTTTTCTTAATTCATCATTTTGTTTAAAAGATTGTATTTTTATGTATTATAAGTCTTAATAAATAATACTAAGAATATTTTTTATAAAATAGGGATTTGAATAAAATATAATATGGATTGATTAATATTATATTTTTAGTGTTTCATTGAAATTAAAAAACATGTATAAATAAAATTGTTGGTTTCCAATTAAAATAATTTCTTATTAAATTTCATGATTTTATTCATAGTTCTAAAAATTACTAGAATTGAATTTTAAAACCTGAATATTATTATATATAATTATAATTTTTTCTATTAAATGATCGGTTTTTTATAAAAATGATTGATTATAAGTTGAATAATTCTAAAAACATTGTTTATAAATACATGGGTTTTTTTGAAATTATAATTAAGTATTTTTGAATTTTAAATCCATTAATCCTTTTTATAATATAATATGTGAATATTATAATTAAATATAAAATTTTGATAATGATTATTCTAATTTTCAAACACATATTTTTCATTTTTAAACTATTGTAAGAGTTTTCAAAAAAAAAATTAAAAAATTATGTATTTAGTATTATGAAATTAATTTTTATCACCTATACACAACGACTACAATAAAATAGATTTTTCTTTTGGATTCATTAGGTTAAAATGATATAAATATTAATTTTATTTATTTTTCTAAAATAATATATTTTTAGATGAATTGTAAAAAATAAAATATTTTTCCCAAATGGTTACTTCTTTTACCATAGATAAATATAATTAAGATATATAATTTTATTTAAACATCTAATTTATATAAGGAATTATTTTATAAATTATAAAAATAAATATTTTGTATGTTTATAAATCTCTTTTGGAGCATTATAAAAATGTAATATGATAATAATAATATTAAACTATTTTCTATATAATTATTAATTATTTTGATGAAAGTGGTTAAACATTAAATCTATAATAATATATGAATAAATATATTTCAAAGAAATATAACTGAAAAATTTTATCACAAATGATTTTTTTAAAAATTAAATTTTTCTATAAAACATTTTTTACATAATATGTGTGTTGAAACTTAAAATAACTTATCTAAATCAATGAAATATTATTTTATAAAATGATTCAAGGATTTAAATCAACATTATAAAATTATCATGCAGTTTATGTTTTATTTTTTTCATTAAAATTAGTTACTAAAGATAAAATTAGAGTTACCATTGTATGGGTAAATTTGGGTAAATGGTTTATACGTTATTGTAGTTGATAGAAAATATGGGAGTAATTGGTATCAGATTGTGGTGGGATTTTTCGTAATATATATTCCCACAAAAAATTATTTGACATTTATTGATTTTTTCAACGAATAGAAAAAATTATATAATTGAGAAATAATGAGGTTTTACAAAATTTTTGTGCTCTTAAAATAGAAAATGAGACCCCCTCCTCCTCATTTATCCAACTATAATAAATCCATAAATGAATAAAAACTCTACCCTAGTTTCTTCTTTATACACTACCATTTCACAAAATTCATTGGTCCCAAATAAATACCCATTTAAGGATTCAAAATGAGTTACTCAATGTAGAACTTCCAAAAAGAGAGGTGACTGGATCAACACAACCACTCTAGATATTTTATTCTTCTACACCAATAAAATCACATATATCGTTGAATGAATGTTAACCCCGGAATTTTTTATACGATGAAGTATATTTATAATAATTTTATATTCATTTTATACCCCCTCCAATATTAATGAATCCAATGAAAATGTATTCAGGCATGTGTATGGACTATCGACTATATAAAAGATATCATTTTTTTCCATGACCATCATACATGGATGATTAAAATTTTTATTTATTATGTAAAAGTTATATTTTTTGGATTATTTATATTATGGAATTATTATGTATCAAATTAAAATTATAATGTATTGTGTTATTAGTGGC
The DNA here is from genome assembly GCA_963277665.1 of Viscum album. Taxonomy (NCBI): domain Eukaryota; kingdom Viridiplantae; phylum Streptophyta; class Magnoliopsida; order Santalales; family Viscaceae; genus Viscum; species Viscum album. The sequence continues at coordinate 790,561,176 of OY728126.1, read as the reverse complement.
TTCATTAATTGGACTTATCAACCAGATTTAATATTTTGAATATATTTTGTAAAAATCGTTTCAACTATATATGTATTATCCAAATTGAAAAATATAGGACACAAAACTCTAATATTAAAATTAACATGAAGTTATCATATAACATATTTTATGACCATCAACTATGTGAAGGTGTTAAGAAGATATTAACCGTTCATCCCTAATTAATCAATGAATCGGAAAAAAATATTAAAAATAAATAAAAAAATATAATATATATCCTATGGAAAATTAAAAATTGAATAGAAAATTTAACTAGTGTATATTTAATGGTATTAATTTTATTATTCAGATTTTATGTTCATATTTATAATTCATTAAGAAACAAGATATGTGTTTTTTAGAAAATAGTCATCATCACCTTGAAAAATTAAATTTTGGTAACAAATTTATTATTTATAATAATTTTATATGTAACGAACCAAAATTTTATCAATGAAAATTCACATAATAAAATTATATCATATATTATTAGACACATTAAATTTTTTTGAGAACAGAATAAAAAAAATTATTAATGAATAAGGAATAAAAATTAATAGGTATTTCTATAATTTCAAAAACCTATACCAGTAAAATATTATCTAGACCTTTAGAATAGTAATATGAAAATTAGGAATAGTAATGCATCCAATCGAATAGAAACAAAATCTATTAAATTATAAATAAAATTTTTAAGTATTATAAATGATAGTATTATTTTATGATATCATATTATAAGTAAATTAATGTTTTAAAAATTATTAATTAAGTGGTGGTATGATTTTTATAACATAAATGTTTATTTAAAATTTTATAATTATAATTATAATTTTATAGAAAATTTATTTTAATAAAATAGAATCATAAAATTTTATTGTTTTTATTAATTTTATAATATAATTTTATGAGACCTAAGTTAAATTTTCAAGCTGTTATAATATAAATTATAACTTTATAATCGTAATTTTTCAAGTGAATGAAAATTTGATGTAAAAGGTAAATTTATTATATTTAAAATATAATTTTCAGAAAATTGATTTCATTTTATACTTATACACATAGAATAATTATAACGGTCTGGAATTACTTCCAGTGGACTATAACTGATACCTATCAGGGCACTCCATGGGCAGCTACACCCCCTGGGCGGGACACACCACCATCCCCAGTGGCAGCCATTTCCTCATGAAGCCCTTGGGCGGAGAGCCATGCTTCGTCCAACGCTCACATGTGAGAGTTCCCAAGGATCGGATACATTCCTACCTCCTTTGCCTCTGATAACAACTATAGAGACCCGAAGCTTGACGTACATTGACATTACATTACATTTACGGAATACTTAGTACATAACAAAAACACACACACAAGGACCATAATAGTTTAGTGTCATTGGAAACTCGGAATATAATCCTCTAATCCTGGTGAAAGATCTTTCACATCTGCCATAAAGATCTTCCTTTATATTATACCTAAAACCTTTATTTTTATCCTGGGGAAAAGAAAACATAAAATGGTGAGCTCAAATGCTCAGTAAGGGTAAACAAAAGAAATATCAATCACATCATATACATAAGAACATAACTTTTGGAAATCTTAACCTGCAAAAGAGATCATAATTTCATAACATGGGGTAAATCATGGCCGTGAAATGTAATCACAATAATCATAACATAAAACATGAAACTTTGTTCCATTCACACATAATCATAGAGAATCATTTATTTTTAGTCAAGACTCATTGCCAAGACTATATTATTGGACAAAGTCCCTTTCTGAATCGAGTAACCCTCATTTCAGTCCTGTTTCACTGAACCGGTATAACCTACCGTTCCAGCCCTATCTATCTCATGAGATATAAAATCTTTACCCAATGCATTGGAGGGATATATAGGTCCCACCCATCTTATAATGAATCCTTTCTTATGTGTGCCACATAATCATAAATCATACATCATCGCATAACACGTATAATAAAAATGGGATTCTTGAAACATCATGACATCATAAAACAAATCATATAAGGTAAATGACTTCATAAAAATAATTCCCTCAAAACATAATCCAATCAATGTAATAATAGGGATAAAAAAATAACCCTATATTATATTAGATGGAAAATAATTTTGATAAAACATTTGAACTCCATTCTTGAGGAAAATATCCTTTCTACTTCAAAAAACATTTCTTTTCTTAACATGTCATAAATTTAAAAAGAAGTTGATTAAAAATAAACTTGAAATATTATAAAGGAAGATTCTTGGAAATAATGTTTTAAAAATCCATTCTTTCCGTATAAGTTAAGTAAAACATTCTTCGTACTTTTGTCGGAAAAGTAAAAAAGTACCTCGTACGAAAAATGACAAATGATTCCTTTCATATCATTTAAAAAAAAATCACCAAAGGGTAAAAATGGATTTAAACAATTGTAGGTGGATGGAAATAATATTACATATTTATTAAACATGGATGTGGATGATAAAATACACCCTAGTAAATACTTACGAATAAACAATCTCGGATAAAAATGAGATTGTGATATTTCTCTTACCTTAGGTCCGACTTGCTTTGTAAGTGTCCGAACCTCCTGTATAATGATTTAAATCATGTTATTGACTTATTCCAGAATCATATTCATTGTTATTATATCATATATAGTCCACTTATGACTTTATATTACCCGTTCTTTTGTAAATTCATGTTAAAGTAGCATTTTGGGTAAAATCATCTCATTTGTCGTTCGTGTTTTTAACTTGTAATTATTCATATGATTACTTAGATCATGATTACTTAATTCCAGAATATAAAACATGATTTATATATATATATATATATTCATAATATACATATATAATAAATCAGTAAATGGAAAGAAATACACCGTTCATGGAGACGGTAGTCCGTACGTACGCATGAACGCTGTTTTCGTTTCCTTATTGAATTGAATGGAATTAAGTAGATGACATACATATAAATATAAATAATTACAGTATAATTATTAGTTCATATATTTCATTAGTACTTATTATATATACTTTATAATCATTCATGACTGGCTAATCATTGAGAATGAATCTCATCGCGTCGTGGAGACGGTAGTCGGTACGTACGCACGAGCGATGATATCGTTCCCATGGTCGTGGAATTGTGTTGAAGTGTATGTATACTATTTAAGTATCAATATCACTTTTAATAATCATATATATTTACTCATTAAACCATTATACCCATCAAATTAAGGTGGTGGCAGAAAATAGATTACACCACGGCGTGGAGACGGTATTCCATACGTACGCACGCGCAGTGATTTCCTTTTTCCGTAGGATGGATAGAAGGTTAATTAGGGTTGTTTAATATTTATAATAACATATCAGTATGTAATTAATACTTATGTTATTACTTTATCATGAAACAACTAAATAAGAAGAAGTTGAAGAAAAAAAATTGAAAAGATCGGTAATGGATATTTCCTCTTCTTTGAAACGCCTCTTTGAATCATCCACTTAGGGAACTATGATTGGTCATTGGAGAAGACAAGGACCTCTAGGATTATTCTAGGGAAGTGGAGAAGGGATTTTGGCAGAGGTTGGCCGAGCTTGAGTGCTCAAATTGGTGTGAGGAGGAAGGGGGAGGAGGTTCCCTTTTATAAGGGAGGAGAGGGGCACCTTAGGAATATCTCAAAATATTATTTTATATTAAAGTCAAAATCGGTTTATAATGGTTCCAAAGGGTCTTATTTCGAAGCTAAAGTGGGGATGGGTCTAAATCCTATCAACGAATAAGATTTATACAAGTTTAGGGTATTATTTTAACCAAATCAATTAGATTTAACTATAAGTTAAATAATTTAGCTTTTACCGTGTCTTTTTGTTTTCTTTCACTATATGGTTAATACACTTACTATAACATTCCAAACGAACCCCAAATTGTTTATTATTAATATATATATACTTATCTAAGTCATTTCGCAGAACCTTAGATTTTTAGGAATAAAATAACAATTAATAATATAATATTTGATTTAGAAACTATTTTGTGTCAATTTTAACACTATTTGATATATGATTTTTGTGAAAGTCATAACAGAATTATATATTCGAACCAAGTTGATTAAATCAACACTAATATATCATAGTAACCTAGAAAAGTAGTGGAATTCATTAAAAGTCTCAAATTACATTCATTTGAACATTTATAACATCAATTATGTTAATATTTCCTTAAAAGGGTAATTACTGCATCATCGTTGTGTCATAAATAAATTAATTTATTTAAAGTCTAAAAGTTATAAATAAAATATCATTATGTAGGAAATATTTTTACCTTTCTAATGAATATTTATAGTCGAATTTATCTTATGTATAACCCCATATTAAAAATGTTTTAGTTATTAAACATTGATTTTAACTATTTTAACTATTCATTAAATAAAATAATATTAAATGTCATAATCTAATCCAAGTGGACCTAAATGGTCATATTATATTCATAAGGTTGTTTTTGGTCGAATTACACTTATCCAATAGAATTAGGACATGTGTTAGGGTAATAGTAATATCATATTTACCCTTAGTTACCCTATTTACTATTAACCGTGATAAAAAAAGTAAAAAGTTACTATTCACGAAAAATTATTTTCATCTCATTGAACCACATTTTAGTCCTTTATATTAACCGTGTCTGTGGGATTTTCGAAATTCCATTCACAGAAGCGGTAAAATTAAGTTTTATGCAAAATTCAGTTTTTAACCTACCACTTAGTGGTTTCACTATTCATCAAAAATTGAAAGTTTTCAGAAAAATGCCAAAATTTCATCCTAAGCTATATTTCATATTCCGAATTCAAAAATGAAGTCTATTTTACAATATTCATATCATAGAAATTGCATTAATTAATTTTATAATTAAATCCCGCTGTTAAAAAAAATAGCGTGTTTTTAAGAAACAATATCTATCAAAAGATTGACACTTGATTATGTCTGGTTTAAATGTGAAATTACATCCAATGACCAACATTGCATTAAATTGTAAAAATATATTCTAAATATACTTTAAAACCACTCAAATTAATGATTTATCACAATTAATTATTTCTATTAAAAAAGTTGTTTTTAATTATAATTTAGTAATTTTCACTATTCATCAGAATATGAAAGTTATCCGAAAAGTACCAAAATTTCACCTTAGGCTAAATTCGATACTCCGAATCCAAAAATGAAGTCCATTTTGAGAGCTAAAATTTCTAAAATTTAAAAAGTGGTTATTACTATTCCTAATGGCTAGTTTTAATAATATTTTAATAGCATATCGCTGTTTCGTGAAACTCAGTATTGCGTACTACACAAGCTATCGAGGAAGGTTGTGATTGCGTGTAATGCAAGGCAAGTCAAGGATGCGTGTTTTGCAAGCTCCTTTTTGTGTTGCGTACAACACAAGATATTAGTGAAATTAAAAAGAATATTTTTCATAAAATCTCGGGCTGTTACATTCTACCCCCCTTAAAATGAATTTCACCCTCGAAATTCGTCGGGGTTATAAATGGTTTACTATTCCAAATTTTCTTTAATAGAAACCCACATCGTAAAAAGGAATACCAAAACTTGGCTTTAAAAACTAAAGTATGAAATGTAACGATTACCCAAATAAACTAATCAATGGGTTTCCACATAGGTGAAAATATGGATATGGAAGAGAAATCTAACCATCATGTTCTGATGGAGAGTGGTAGAGAACATGGCTATGGAAAATCCAGTAATCACAAATCCATAGATTTGTGATGATATAAGGTACCATCTGATTCATTAGGTATAAGATCACCAGGACAACATTTTGGGTTTTCAAGATCATTTCCTTAAAGTTGAAAATTTGAATTAGAAAAAATACTTACTTTATTTTGGTACAATCTCACTATTGTTCGTGCCTTGAACAATTTCCACTTCATATCTTAAATAAATGAAGTGGAATTTTTTATTCGTGAAGTGTTAGCAGATCATGTGATAGAATGACGGGTCATTCCAGCTGTCTCAAACAAAAGGTTAGCAAAAATTATATACATAAGTCGATCTATAGTGAGATTAATCATATATGGTTCCTAAAACGGACTTATACTTCATATATCATACTGCTTAATATAATAAAACTAAATTCTACTAAACAGGGACTTCCTGTAGGTTAGTGGTAGGCAATAAAGGCCAGTCGCACTTCAGTGGTGGGTTCGATTCCCACAGGCTTGTCCGAAGCGATGGGTTGTCGCTCGTCCTACAGGTTGTCCTTTTTCTAAAACTATAATACTATAACATCCCATCAATAATATCGAAAAACAACTTCTATCCTTAAACAATAATAACTTATGTCCAACATAATCCATTCCAATCTTTAGGCTTATCCATAATACTGTAGTCTACTCTCATAACATAGTGAAAACGATTTCCAGAGATTTAACACCATCGTCGATCCCCATATATCATAAGATATGTTTTGATGGTCACATTCCAAAAATTCAAAGTCCTTAATAATGTATTCTCTTGAATACCCATTGAACCATAATGAAAACTTGAATGCTGTTAAAAGTTAACACTTTTCACATACCAAAATCCTCAAAATTCTATATACTCAAAACATGATATCACTTAGTCCTTATATCAATCATGAGCTCATGAATACTATCAAACATTTAATTTTTATCCTAATCCCTTCGTTATGCGCATATCATCTACATTCCAAAAATATCTGAATAACCTTTCATGGATACTAGTAACATTAATCATACACTTTCAAAACACAAGGAAATACAACAGTGTAAGAATCCATAGATGTCTCTTTATTCCATAGTATCATGAGATTATTTATACAAAATTACACATGATAAACATGTAATCATTCCACTACATTCTTAAACCATTGACCGAGCTTCAAAAATTCTTTCATCTCACATATCATTTGTAGTCCCTTCATCATCATCCACATAAATACTACCCATATGACCATACTGATTCTCTTCATGAGTCATTCCCTTAGGGAATTTGTTTTCATAATGCCCATACATTCCACATTTAAAACACTTAACAATTTTTTATGTCGTAGAAATACCATTATCCTCATCCATGGTGTTAACCGACCCTTTTCCTTTGCACTTACTTGATTTGTGTCCTTCTTTTCCACACCCAAAGCATCTTCCAGTTCCCTTGAAACATTCTCCTTGATGCCTCTTCCCACATGATTTACATAGGGGAAATTGAACTTTCTTTCCTCTATGATCATCATGGAACTCCATCTTTCTCTTATTAGTCGAGTCAGGAAACTTACCAAATTTTACTTTATTGATCATATTATGAGATTTCTGATTCGGCATAATAATGATGTTTGGACATCCAAATCCCATTTCATTTGGTTGCTCATGAAGAATATCATTCCATTGTCCATCATATCCTCCATTATTGTGAATCATCTTGTTTCCAGCCATTTTCTAAAACCCAAACAGAATAGTGTGAGAAGCAAAATAATGCCAGGGAAAACAACATAGTAAAGGGGGAGTACCCTTAATATCTAACATCTTAGGTTAAATTATAAGATCGTTATCATAGTTCTAGTATTATATCCTATACGTATACTTATCCTTAGGGACATCCCTAGACATACCATAGAAATATCTCTAGGGATATCACTAACGTTTTCGCATCCTAGTTTCCAAAGGTTGACTAAACCTATCCTCTGATACCAACTATAACGGTCTTGAATTACTTCCAGTGGACTATAATTGATACCTATCAGGGCACTCCATGGGCGGCTACACCCCCTGGGCGGGACACACCACCATCCCCAGTGGCAGCAATTCCCTCATGAAGCCCTTGGGCGGAGAGCCATGCTTCGTCCAACGCTCACATGTGAGAGTTCCCAAGGATCGGATACATTCCTACCTCCTTTGCCTTTGATACCAACTATAGAGACCCGAAGCTTGATGTACATTGACATTACATTACATTTTCGGAATACTTAGTACATAACAAAAACACACACACAAGGACCGTAATAGTTTAGTGTCTTTGGAAACTCGGAATATAATCCTCTAATCCTCGTGAATGATCTTCAACATCTCCCATAAAGATCTTCCTTTTTATTATACCTAAAACCTTTCTTTATATCCTGGGGAAAAGAAAACATAAAAGGGTGAGCTCAAATGCTCAGTAAGGGTAAACAAAAGAAATATCAATCACATCATATACATAAGAACATAACTTTTGGAAATCATAACCTGCAAAAGAGATCATAATTTCATAACATGGGGTAAATCATGGAAGTGAAATGTAATCACAATAATCATAAAATAAAACATGAAACTTTTTGGCATTCACACATAATCATAGAGAATCATTTCTTGTTAGTCAAGACTCATTGCCAAGACTATCTTTTTGGACAAAGTCCCTTTCTGAATCGAGTAACCGATGTTTCAGTCCTGTTTCACTGAACCGGTATAACCTACCATTCCAGCCCTGTCTATCTCATGAGGTTTAAAATCTTTACCCAATGAATTGGAGGGAGATATAGGTCCCACCCATCTTATAATGAATCCTTTCTTATATGTGCCGCATAATCATAAATCATACATCATCGCATAACACATATAACAAAAATGGGATTCTTGAAACATCATGACATCATAAAACAAATCATATAAGGTAAATGACTTCATAAAAATAATTCCCTCAAAACATAATCAAATCAATGTAATAATAGGGATAAAAAAATAACCCTATATTATCTTAGATGGAAAATAATTTTGATAAAACATTTGAACTCCATTCTTGAGGAAAATATCCTTTCTACTTCAAAAACACTTTTCTTTTCTTAACATGTCATACAATTAAAAATAAGTTGATTAAAAATAAACTTGAAAGCTTATAAAGGAAGATTCTTGGAAATAATGTTTTAAAAATCCATTCTTTCCGTATAAGATAAGTAAAACATTCTTCGTACTTTTGTCGGAAAAGTCAAAAAGTACCTCGTACGAAAAATGACCAAAGATTCCTTTCATATCTTTTACAAAAAACTCACCGAAGGGTAAAAATAGATTTAAAAAATTGTAGGTGGATGTAAATAATATTACATATTTATGAAACATGTATGTGGATGATAAAATACACCCCAGTAAATACTTACAAATAAACAATCTCGGATAAAAATGAGATTGTGATATTTCCCTTACCATAGGTCCGACTTGCTTTGTAAGTGTCCGAACCTCCTGTATAATGATTTAAATCATGTTATTGACTTATTCCAGAATCATAATCATTGTTATTATATCATATATGGTCCACTTATGACTTTATATTACCCGTTCTTTTGTAAATTCATGTTAAAGTAGCGTTTTGGGTAAAATCGTCTCATTTGTCGTTCGTGTTTTTAACTTGTAATTATTCATATGATTACTTACATCATGATTACTTAATTCCAGAATATAAAACATGATTTGTATATATATATATATATATATATATATATATATATTCATAATATACATATATAATAAATCAGTAAATGGAAAGAAATACACCATTCATGGAGACGGTAGTCCGTACGTATGCATGAACGCTTTTTTCGTTTCCTTATTGAATTGAATGGAATAAAGTAGATGACATTCATATAAATATAAATAATTCCAGTGTAATTATTAGGTCATATATTTCATTAGTACTTATTATATATACTTTATAATCATTCATGAATGGCTAATCATTGAGAATGAATCTCATCGCGTCGGGGAGACGGTAGTCCGTACGTACGCACGAGCGATGATATCGTTCCCATGGTCGTGGAATTGTGTTGAAGTGTATGTATACTATTTAAGTATCAATATCACTTTATAATAATCATATATAGTTACTCATTAAACCATTATACCCATCCAATTAAGGTGGTGGCGGAAAATAGATTACACCACGGCGTGGAGACGGTATTCCGTACGTACGCACGCGCGATGATTTCCTTTTTCCATAGGATGGATAGAAGGTTAATTAGAGTTGTTTCATATTTATAATAACATATCAGTATGTAAGTAATAACGATGTTATTACTTTATCATGAAACACCTAAATAAGAAGAAGTTGAAGAAAAAAAATTGAAAAGATCGTTAATGGATATTACCTCTTCTTTGAAACGCCTCTTTGAATCATCCACTTAGGGAACTAAGATTGGTCTTTGAAGAAGACCAGGACCTCTAGGATTATTCTAGGGAAGTGGAGAAGGTATTTTGGCAGAGGTTGGCCGAGCTTGAGTGCTCAAATTGGTGTGAGGAGGAAGGGGGAGGAGGTGCCCTTTTATAAGGGAGGAGAGGGGCACCTTAGGAATATCTCAAAATATTATTTTATATTAAAGTCAAAATCGGTTTATAATGGTTCCAAAGGGTCTTATTTCGAAGCTAATGTGGGGATGGGTCGAAATACTATCAACCAATAATATTTAGACATGTTTAGGGTATTATTTTAACCTTATCAATTAGATTTAACTCTAAGTTAAATAATTTAACTTTTACCGTGTCTTTTTGTTTTCTTTCACTATATGGTTAATACACTTACTATAACATGCCAAACGAACCCAAAATTGTTTATTATTAATATATATATATTTATCTATGTCATTTGGCCGAACCTTAGATTTTTAGGAATAAAATAACAATTAATAATATAATATTTGATTTAAAAACTATTTTGTGTCAATTCTAACACTATTTGATATATGATTTTTGTGAAAGTAATAACAGAATTATATGTTCGAACCAAGTTGATTAAATCAACACTAATATTTCATAGTAACCTAGAAAATTAGTGGAATTCATAAAAAGTCTCAAATTACATTCATTTGAGCATTTATAACATCAATTATGTTAATATTTCCTTAAAAGGGTAATTACTGCATCATCGTTGTGTCATAAATAAATTAATTTATTTAAAGTCTAAAAATTATAAATAAACTATAATTATGTAGGAAATATTTTTAGCTTTCTAATGAATACTTATAGTCGAATTTATCTTATGTATAACCCCATATTAAAAATGTTTTAGTTATTAAACTTTGATTTTCACTATTTTAACTATTCATTAAATAAAATAATATTAAATGTCATAATCTAATCCAAGTGGACCTAAATGGTCATATTATATTCATAAGGTTGTTTTTGGTCGAATTAAACTTATACAATAGAATTAGGACATGTGTTAGGGTAATAGTAATATCATATTTACCCATAGTTACCCTATTTACTATTAACCGTGGTAAAAAAAGTAAAAAGTTACTATTCACCAAAAATTATTTTCATCTCATTGAACCACATTTTAGTCCTTGATATTAACCGTGTCTGTCAGATTTTCTAAATTTCATTCACAGAAGCGGTAAAATTATGTTTTATGCAAAATTCAGTTTTTAACCTACCACTTAGTGGTTTCACTATTCATCAAAAATTGAAGGTTTTCAGAAAAATGCCAAAATTTCATCCTAAGCTATATTTCATATTCCGAATTCAAAAATGAAGTCTATTTTACCAAATTCATAACATAGAAATTGAATTAATTAATTTTATAATTAAATCCCGCTGTTAAAACAAATAGCGTGTTTTTAAGAAACAATATCTATCAAAAGATTGATACTTGATTATGTCTGGTTTAAATGTGAAATTACATCCAATGACCAACATTGTATTAAATTGTTACAATATATTCTAAATATACTTTAAAACCACTCAAATTAATGATTTATCACTATTAATTATTTCTATTAAAAAAGTTGTTTTTAATTATAATTTAGTAATTTTCACTATTCATCAGAATATGAAAGTTATCCGAAAAGTACCAAAATTTCACCTTAGGCTAAATTCGATACTCCGAATCCAAAAATGAAGTCCATTTTGAGAGATAAAATTTCTAAAATTTAAAAAGTGGTTATTACTATTCCTAATGGATAGTTTTAATAATATTTTAATAGCACATCGTTGTTTCGTGAAACTCAGTATTGCGTACTACACACGCTATCGAGGAAGGTTGCGATTGCGTGTAATGCAAGGCAAGTCAAGGATGCGTGTTGTGAAAGCTCCTTTTTGTGTTGCATACAACACAAGATATTAGTGAAATTAAAAAGATTATTTTTTCATAAAATCCCGGGCTGTTACACTAATGGTTAGGTTTAATTATTGAAATTTTTATTAAATAGCGGATTTTTTGATGAATAATGAAATATAATAATTTAGGGTACATAACAGTACAGGTTAAAATCATTATTTTTGATTCATGGATGATTCAAGAACAATAATTTAGAATCCACACTATTTATTTTATATATTTATTTATAAGGTTCAAAATATTCATTGTATTTATCCAAAATAACAATCTAATGAATAACATAATGAAAGAATACCCCTCTCATCCCCAATAAATACCAAAGTTCACCATTCTTCTCATAAAAACTATAAAGCCTTGAAGAATTTACAATTTGAGAACAATATTATTTTAAAACCTCTCCCCAATGTCTCAGATAATTTTGTCTCAATAAAAAACCTAATTAAATTTCTATAAGTTGTTCCTCAATGATAATAATTGAAGAGGTAAAATCCACATTCATTTTGATCTCATTTCATTTCAATTTCATTTATTTTATTATTATATTCTCACCTCACATTATCCAAGTGAAATTATAAATCAATTATCTTATATACATTGTAAATTTTATATTTTAATGTAATAATTCATTACCAAACCTCTTCTCCTCAACCTTTTATTCTATAAAAAATTAAAATATCATTCGTGATGTGTTGATTTCTCACTAATGTAGATGATGAGTTTTTTTTTCATTTACCGACTTCATGTATGGTCATAAAGCCATAATAAATGTTTATGAGGATTTTGAAATGTATGCCATATCCTTTTTAATGTTATCGAACTATATCATATAAATAATATTAAATAATAAAACAGAATAAGTTTGTTGGGATTAAAAACCACCAAAATTTATCTAAATGATTATTATTTAATTTTTATCTAATAAAACATCATAATATCTAGAACAAAATTATATATAACTACAATTAATCTTTTGGAAATTAATTAATAAATATAATTTATATTCTTGGTAATTAACCCCTTTTACACGATCTTCCATGCATGTATACATGTTAAATAATTACGAAAACCATGCAAATGAACACTCATGGAACTATAGAACTACACTCTAAAATTCATCATAATGGAGATAATGAAAATAAAAAATTGTAATAAATTACGTAAATATATAATAGCTTATTTATTTACAAATAATTAATTATAATTTTATTATCATGGATATTAAATTGAATATAGCTTCCAGATAAAAGGTAATGGGATTATCGATCCCAATTCCTTTCTTTGGGTTATTATGTCTTCTATAGCTTGCATGTTAAAATAATTTTCATAAAAATAAATTTACCTTTCCCTTTTGAGGTTATAAATGCTTACAATATTATTATTTTTTAAAAATACAAATATTTTTTCATAAGAACATTTTTTTCAAAAAGAAACACATTTTTTTTTAAATTTTTTTGAGAATTTGTCTTGTTCACACAAGATTGATGATTTAAATACCATGTTTTTATTCCATTTTTAGTTTGGTAATCACATTGTTTATTCATGAATGTTTTATTTTTGAAATTCTCATGTAACCACATTTAGGAGTTCCCTCCACAATCACTAGTTCATTAAGTACTCCCTCAATGGTCTAGTGGGAATTATCCAATGTTATTATTATACCTTTAAATATTGTGAAGCTCACTATATGGATGTGGCTTAGTACTTGAGAAAGGAAAACAATGCTCATATTATTGAGGTTGAGAAAACCTCCATCAAAGCCTACTCAGGGAGAGAAGTAGATGATGCATTTTTCATCTCGATTCAACCATTGGAATACATGAGGGAAGACATAAGGAAGTGATTTGTTTTTTCAGAGAGGAAATGGTGCTATGACATTCAATTCATGGAACGCTGGAATATTACAATGTATTCCTACACGATTTAGAACATGATCACACCTAAACCCCCTAATCCTATTATGTACTGAATTATTTTCCCCATAGAAATTAAAGTCCATAATAATTTATTCTTGCACTGATTTTGGTAGAACCATTAAAAATCGGCCTATCCTCATTGCATTGACATCAACCATGGACCCATTTCTTGAAGGCCAGATGTAATCACCTCAACATCCTTTTCACAATGGTTTCCACATGGCAAGGTTCTCTTGATGAGGACTCCTCTTCTACTCAATCCTTTTCTAGAATTCTTCAAAAATAAGCCAGTTCAAATTAATCCAATCATCCTAATGATCCCCTTATTTATATAATGAAAATGTTCAGTAGGAAGATCCTCTTACATCCAAATTCAGTGTCCTCACCACCATCGATGAGATGATTTAAGTGCATCCTTTCAATAAGGAATACTTATTTACAATGATGATTAGTTCATCAATGCCTAAAGAGGAATAATAATAGTATGTGGATTTCATGAAGTTACACAATGATGTTTGAAAATGGTATATTGATTTGATTCCTACACTAGGCCTTCTAGTCGATTTCCACTATAATGGTCCCCCTGCAATCCATAGTGATTTCAAGAAGCCTCCCAGAAAGAATCTACCATCTCATGGGGATATGGTCAAGGCCAAAGATGAGAATTACATCAAATACAACTTCATCAAGGAAGTTAAATACCCAAATTGGACTGTCATTATCATCCCTACTAGGAAGAAGAACTGGCATATCATAGTTTATATTGGCATTCATGATCACAACATCCACATTTAGAAGTATTATTTTCCACATATAGTGAAATTACTATTGATTAATTCCACCCATTGATTCCAGGATCTCTCTTTTATGTGTGGGTATTCTGGGTACAACCTGATCTAGATGGCTCTTAATGATGATGAGTCTACCATCTTCAGAGCGTCTCATGTTACCTTCTACTATTAGGTAATTCATTTTTGTTTGAATAATGAAATATTTACATATAAGCAATCCATTAACCACATATTCACTATGATCCTTAGGATTCTAGTGGAATTCATTGTGGATGATTTTGTTGTATGTTCCTACCAACTGCAGAGCCATATCCCAGACCATGATAAATAGATAGGCTTCATTTTCATTCAACATTTGAAGATGAACCCCTTGAAATGGGTTATTTTCCTCTATAATGTTACTCAATTTTATTGTCAGATAACAAGGCATTGAGATTGAACTAGATAAGATAAAATATAAAAGATTGATTCCCCCGACTTGTAATCTCCTGGGAACTCTAAGGCCTTCAAGGAAACACAAACTCACAATTTTTATTCATCGGGAATATAGATGGAAAGTGTAATCCATTTATTATGCTCATGATGAAAGGATCCATCAATCAGTGGGATGAAATAGTTCCAGACTACATTTGAGGAGATTAAGTGGTAAATTATACATTCTCTATTTCAGAAACCACCTATTTACGGGAATCCATGGTTCTACTCTGTGACAGCCTCGAAACAATCCCTTGGTTCCCTTAACACACATAAAAATAATAAAAGGATATAGAAAATATTCTATAATATTTTTCTAATGATAATAAATGAAACGTATATTCACTATCACATTGATAAGTGAAACGTCAAATTGGTTTTCGCAGATAAAAAGTTGATGAACTCGATTCGACATCACATGGTACAACTGGTTTCTTATATTGATCTGCTAAAATACATCCTGAGCCACCAGATGTTTATAGTTCATCTAGATAATTGGTAAGTGATCCTTTAATAGTTATATATCAAATTCATTCCATAAAAGTCCATCAAGGGTCAAGCTCTCACATATTTTATATCTTCTCTTCCATCCCTTTAAGAAATGACTCTAGATATTGACTTCCCAAATGAGGTTATCCTCTCAGTGAAACTATCCATGCCAGGATGGAAGATTAATTTCAATGGTTCCTTCCATATTGCAACCGAAATAAGGATCAATGACCACATAATCAATAGAGTGTTCCTGATAATTGTTTTCATCGCACCCACATAGGCTATTTTATATTATCCTTCCTCCTATTAGAAGAATGCACCAATAATGAGGTGGAGTATCATGCTCTCCCTAAATTTCTTGAGTTGGACCTAGATACTGATATTCCTTATATACATGTTCAATTAAATTATTAGTTTTCAATCTATAATATCATTTTTGACTATATCGTTAAGAATCTAGAGCTCCTACCCTTTGATAAGAATTATCCCCCTTTGATAGAAATGTTCCCTTTTCAGCTAACGGTGACTCATGTTACTCAATCATAGAATGGTCGACATGATTCATTTTCTAGTATAGCCTCTTTTCTCAGAAATCTTGTTGAGGATGGTTTTTTCTATTCATTTGGTGCACCAAAGAGTCATCACCCTAGTTAGTTTGGATGTTATTGGAATCCAATAGTTAAATCAAATTATTTTTAGTGATTATATATCATGTCATCCATATACCCCACTACTTAATAATCCTCCAACTTGATGAATCCCTTTGTCAGGTACCACTAGTATGTCAGTCTCCCTTCAAAGAGATCCAAAAACGGGGGAATTCATTAGTGTATTGTTTATTCCACCCTCTAGATCAGCATCGTCCTAGAGAAATCTTCAAAAATATGTCAGTTTAATGGAATTATCTACCAATGAATCCACGTAAATGATATTCCCCATGTTAAGAATAAAGTACATTTTTGATCCATTGGTACTCATCGAGCAGGGTTGAGGCTCCCCCACTATATTTGAAGCCTAGACTAATTCTGACCCACCATGGTCCTTGACTATATTAAGTTCTCCAAGATGATTCACGGGTCTAAAATCCATGTCAACATCATGCATCAACCACCTGAGTCCCTCTACGATAAAAAGTACACTCATCCATTTTATATTTGGGCACGTGAAGTTGGGGGCCATATCACTAACAACCCAATCATGATGTATATGGACATTACCTTTAATTATCAAAATACTTAATAAATTACACAAATATATCCCCAAATACCGTATTAGTATAATGAATTTGGAAAGTGGGAATCTTAAAAAAAATGGTTCATAGAATAGCTACATTATCTCTTGCATTTTCCTTCATAACTAGTACCACATTTTGAAAAATGTTACGTAATATCCTTCCTCAAATCCTGTGGAAATGAACAATAAAAATTTGTGATCTCATATTCTTAGTAATGGTAAAAAAATGTGATATGTAAACATAAACAATAGCATAAGGGGTATGAGAATTTGATCATAACATTAGATATATCTCCCTGCATATTAATGTAAAAACATTAATCATAAGGAAAATCGAATATCATAATACATAAGATAATAAATATGACACGAGACATTAAATTGTTACATAACCATATGCCATAGTGATCATGTATAAATAGTAACAGGTTCACTAGTTAAATTAAGGACATGAAATCCGGCCATTGCATAGATATATAGACATAGAAACTAGGTCCACTCATAAAATTGTGAACATGAAATCAGGTTCACGAATAAAATACATACCTCATGAGTTATCCATATTTTCCCAATGAACTGGAGTGAGATATAGGTTCCACTCATCTTATAATGAAATCATTTTAATGTATTCCACAAAAACATAAATTAATCATCATTGCAAAGCCCATGGAATGAAAACGGGTTTCTCCAACATCATTCCATCATAACATAATATTGGAAAAAGAATTTGGATTCTTTAATAGAATAAACATAATAACACCATAAGAATTATAGGGATATTACATATCCTTATTAAAAAAAGTGATCTTTGATTGATAATTATTTTGATAAAACACCTGAAACTAATTCTTGAGGAAAATATCATTTCTTCCTCAAAATCATTTTATCTTCTATAAATGATATTAAATTTTTAAATAAATTAGGATAATTAAAAAAAACTAAAATATCCTATATTAATATTCATGGATATATGGAATTAATAAAACATAAGAATCTCTTCATGTTGTATAAGATAAAAATATTATTCTCCATATACCTTTTCCTGAAAATTTAGAAAAGTAACTCGTAGCAAAAATGAAAAAACAGTGCTTTAATATTATTTAATAAAAACTCACCAATAAATATAATAAAGTTTAAACAACTGAAAAGGATCTAAATAATATTTTTTTATACAAATTTTTGAAACATTGACATGGATGATAAATATACCCCAGTAAATATTTATGAATAAATAATCTCAGATAAAAATGAGATTACAAAATTATCCCTTACTAATTATAATCAGTCGAATCATATGCCCCATAAGATAATGAAAATTATATGCATAATTAAATATCATAACCTTCATAATAGGAATCATAAAACATTCATGGGAAGCATAAACACCATACAAAAGAAATAAGTGGTATATGAGGCATATGTCCCATAAAAATAAAAGTGAGAAAAAATAATACCTTACCTAATGTCAAATATTATTAGCATGTATCTAAAATTCCTATATAATGATTTCAATAATGTTATTAACTTATTCCATATTCATATTAATGTTTATTAATATCAAATATGATCATATTTTCATCTGTTTGGTAATAATATTTCTTTATTACTTGTTATTTGGGTTTAAACTACTTCGTTTTATAATGCATGTTTTGAAGAATATGTTTTGATTCTTCTTCTAAGGTTATATTTATAGATTTTTTATTAACATAATAAATATCATATTTATTCATTCTTTCCATTTATATAATAATTTTTTGAAAGATATCTTATAGAATGAATCACATTGCATCATAGGGACGGTATGTCGTATGTACGCACGAGTGATGATATCATTCAGATATTTTGGAAATGGTATGGAAGTTGATGGTATATATATTATTAAAAATTTAAAATCATGTTACAATAATAATATAATTTAATTATTTCCATCCTTATATCCATCCATGTATGGTGGTGGTGAAAAAAATATTACACCATGATGTGGATATGGTAAGTCTTACATACACATGTGTGGTCATTTGCTTTTTCATAGGATAGACAGAAGATAGAATATGGTTGTTTCATAATTATAAAAACATATAAGTATATGAGTGATACTTATTTTATTAATTTATAATTAAAAAAATACTAAATAGTAATTATAGGAGGAAAATAATTTCAAAAAATGTGATAAAAGAGTTACCTCTTTTTCAAGTATCTCTTTTTGATTTTCACAGAAGGTCTCCCAAGGATGGATTTCTGCCTATATTATGGCCTCAAGGATTATATAATGAAATTTGGTAGAGGAAATGGGATGGTTTTGAATGATAAAAAGTAATTTAGTGTTTTGATTAAAAGAAAATGAAAAGTTCTCTTTTATAGGAGATGTGAGGGTCACATTAGGAATGTTTTGAGCTAGTAATTTATTATAATTTTTTTGTATTTTCATGGTCCCAAACTCATTTATATCTAAGATTAGTTGATTTTTGGTTGAAAAATACAATTTAATATCTTTTTACACGTTTTTTTATTTTTTAAATCTTATCTTTTGGATTAACACTTATTTTACCCTTTTTATTCTTACCATTATATTTTATAATTTACACTTTTTCAGTTAATTTAATTACCATAACATGTCAAAAGGACCGAAAGTTCCATTAATGTCATATTTAGACAAATAGTAAACATTTTGATAAATCTTAAATTTTTTGGACATTTATAACATTTAATAAACTATTTTATATTGTAAAATACCAACAGTGTGAATTTTGACACTATTTATATTTTGAGTTACTAAAAATATCATAACAGCAAGATAATTTAAAAAAAATTCTTTAAATAATCAATAATATATCACATTCATCCATAAAAATATTTTATTCCATCAATTATACCAAATTAAATTTATTTTAGTGTTTATAATATTATTTATTTTTTATTTATCAGAGTAATGTAATTAATGTATCACTATTATGTCAACATATATGGTAATTATTTTACCTCAAAAAAATTTAAATAAATTCCCAATTATGTAGATAATTTCATTAGATATATATATACTCTTTATATTCTATGTTTCATAATGTTTATCACTACATTCAAATTGTATTACTTATAATAGATAAGAAAGTGACATGTTGTCACTTTATTTTGTATTAATAATAATCGGTTCATTTTTATGGGATGAAAGAATATTAAATAAATAATTTACAACACATAGGTGATATGGGTTGAAAGTTATTCATACAATGAGATTTTACCAGGTGTTAGTGTAATTTTAACATCATTATCGTATGTTGTTTGTTACCCTAATTTACCCGATTTACCTTTAACCGTAGTGAATAAAAATCCCCATTGTTATGATAAATTATCATTCGTTTGGTAATAATATTTCATTATTACTTGTTATTAGGGTATAAATGGCTTCATTTTCTTATGCATGTTTTTTCGAATAATAATTGGTCTTCCTTCGTAGTTCATATTTATATAATTTGTTATTAACATAATAAATATCATATTTATTCATTGTTTACATTTATATAAACATTTTTAATTGGTATCTTGAAAATGAATCGTATCGCATCGTGGGCACGGTAGATCGTATGTATGAAGGAGTGACGATCTCATTCAGATAATTGTGAAATGGTATAGAAGTGGATGGTGTATTTGTTGTGCTATAATCAATATAATTCTATAATAATCATATACATTTATTATTTACATCATTATATCCCTCCAAGTAAGTTGGTGGTGAAAAATTGATTACCCCGCGGTGTGGAGACCGTAAGCCATACGTACACACGTGTAGTGATTTTATTATTCATTGGATGAGAAGAAGATGGAATATTATAGTTTCATAATTTTAATAATATATAAATATATGATTGATACTGATGTATTTAATTTATAATGAAGAAACTAATGAATTTTAATAGAATTTTGAAAGAGGTGATAAAACAATTTCCTTTTATTGAGTATCTCCTTTAGATTTTCACAAAATGTCTCCCTAGGATGGATTTCTTCCCAAAGAGTGGCCCCTAATATGAAGGTAATATTGGAGGAGGAATTTTCAGGTTTTGAATGAGAAAAAATGGATTAGAGTTATGATTAAAAGAGACGGAGAAGTTCCCTTTTATATGAGAGGTGAGTGGAACTTTATAATTGTCTTGAAATATTAACATGTTATAAATTGATTTTCAGTTTCTAACGCTCCGAAAATTCTTTATTTAAAATAAAATATGATTTTTAGTTGAAATAAAATAACCCAATAAATTTATTATCTATTTTTAATAATTTTTACTTCATATCATTTTTCATTAACCCTTATTTTACCCTTTTCAATCGTACCATGATATTTTTTGATTTATAGTTTGTGAGTAAATTTAATTACCATAACATGACAACAGACCCAAAAAAGTTCCATTTATGATATATTTGGACACATAATAACCATTTTTATTAGTATTAGATTTTTATGAATTTTATAACATTTAATAAAATATTTTATATTATTTTAATACCAATAGTGTTAATTTTCACACTCTTTATTTGCTGAATTTCTAAAAATATCATAACAGGAAGATAAGTTTGAAAAAATTTCTTTAAATCATCATCATCATGTCATAGTAATCCATAAGAATTATAGATTCTATCATTTCTATTAAATTAATTTATTTTATTATTTATAATATAATTAATTTAATATTTCTATAAATAAATTAATTAATGTATCACTATTGTGTCAATATTTATTGTAATTATTTGAACTCAATAGAATCAAAAGAAATTCAAATTATTTATATAATTTTATTATTATTATGTAGACTATATATATTCTATATTTCATCAACATTATCACTAAATTAAATTAATTATACTTATAAGAGATAAGATAGTGACATGTTGTCACATTATTTTGATTTAATAATAATTACATAATTTTCATGGTAAAATTTACATGAAATAAATCAATTATACTCATAGGTTATATGGGTGGACTTTTATTCATCCAATGTCATTTTTTCAGATGTTAGGAGAATTTTATTGTACTTATAATATTGTTTCAGACCCTAATTTACCCAATCTACCTTTAACTGTGGTAAATAAAAATTACCGTAGTGACTATTCATAAAAATTATATAAAAGTAACCTATTTACATAATTTTGACCCAATTATTTCAAATATGGTATCATTTTTTTAATATTCAGAACACATTAGTTTTAGTAATTAATTCAAAATTAATCCAAGTCATCAAAACAAGAAAAAATGTTTTTTTAAGTAAAAACTATAAAAAGTTTGATGTGTGTCCATATATAATTTCAATGTGAAATTATTTACAATGGAAAAATTTTATTAAGTGATAAAAACATAATCAAATTACACTATAAAACTAATTAATATTACAATAAAAATATATAAATTAATTAAATGAAAATGATGTTTAGAATCAAAATGCAGAATTTTTTACTATTCATTAAAATAGTAATTTGATAAGAAAAATACCCCTAACATAACCAACATTAGTTTTTATGTCCTGATTTCAAAAAAAAATTATTATCTCAAATAAAATATATAAAAGTGTTAAAAATTAGATTTAAAATCAGTGCGCTATTAAAAGGTGGGAAAACTTCATTTTTTGAAAAATAATTATTTTATCCAAAAAAATTGAATTTTTTATGATATAATATCTAGAAAACAATTAAGATAAAATTTAAAAATTAGTGTTAGTATATTTTATATATTTTTCATTAATAAAATCAATAATGAGTTATTTTATTATTTTACAGACCCACTTATTTTAATTAAAATTGTTTTTTCAAACGAAATATAATATTTTTCATACATACCATTATAATGGATTAGTTATAATATTTAGTTGTTCAAATATTCTCATTATTGTAGGAAATTAATTCTATGAACTTGAAATTATGTGTAACACACACCAAGAATAGACTTGTGTATACTGTAAGTTAAGCCGATGTTGCATGTAGCGCAAGCTAATCTTGGTGTAGCGCACAACACAAGAAATAAAATAATTTAAAAATAAGTCTATCTCGTAAAATCTCTAGGTGTTACAACATCCACCAGGAACAGCTCACCAGTGCAGGTTCATTCGGACTGCGACATATTTCATCTCTAAGTGGGATGAATCAGTCCCATAAAAATAATTCTATGCCCATTTTATTGTTGAGTTCATGATATCCAACATCATTTACCAATTCATATTCCATCATGTAGTTATCAAAAATAATGGGAAAAAATCTAGGTGGATTAACTTATGAAATTATACACCAAATAAATCAACTTTTCTATCTGCACATCTCGCAATCAGGAAAATGAAAATGGAATTATTGAGGATCTAAACAAAACCTTATCTAACATTTTGCATTATATGGTGAGATATAAGAAGAAATGGTGGATAAAAAATCTCCCCAACACTCTCTTGGATTATCCGACAATGAATCTCAATTTGACATAGGTGAATCCATATACAACAGTGTATAGAATAAATGTCTTCATGCCCATTGAAATCCAATTTACATTGCTCTGTATAGTTATCTTTAACTATAAATGGTCAAAAATATAGAAGACGATATTATAGACGATCACGATTCCCCTGATGAGAATAGGATACTGGCCTTCCATAATCTAGAGTATAACCAGAATAAGATAGCTAGAGTATTCAACATGAATGTTAATCTTCAATCTTTCCTTGAGGGTGTTACAACGTTGACTAAAGAAGTTGATGATACCTGAAAGGAAGCCACCAATTTTGGAACCCCAATAGGAAGGAACTTATATTATTCAAAAGGCATATCCCAATGGTCTGTATTCATTGGTCACCATGGAAGGACGATGCATCAAACCTCCAACAAATTCCAATTTCATCCAGAATTACTTTGCATGAGGGGGATTAATAATCATTCCAAATGTTATAATACAAGGACGTGTCCTACTTGATGTTAAACATTGATCCAATATCCTAGCAATGAGATGAAAAACTACACATCAATGGTGGTCCTTTCTTCACACCCATACAATTCATGTTCTGTGCATCCTACATGATGTTAAATGTTCGTAATGTCTTAGTTCCATGATGTTAAACTGCATAACATTTCAAATCATATGCACATGATGTTAAAATATGTTAGATCTCCTCTCAGGAATGTGTTGTGCGATGGTGGAACGTTATATCCCTTATTCACATTAGGTTGATTCGTAGAACCACAATTCATATTTCTATTTAAAATCGTCATATGAACGTTTACTTTCTATGACCTTAATCTACATCTAATGAATCCGAGATTCACAATGATAAACTATATAATGATCCTATTCCATAGAACGAGATGCCAAACTCATCTTCATCATCCTTACTACAGGATATTAAACTAAAAGTTCATTAATTTAGTTGTATGAAATTAAACTGAACAACACTAATGGTCCATTTCAGATTCCCATAAAAGGCACACTCCCCACATCCCAAGCACATGAGTTAAACAGGGAACCCATGTCCCATCCTTATGAACATAAAAAATGTGTGGTTCTTCCTAAAAAAGGTATTGTGTATTGTTGGCCTCTTTAGCCTTATTCACAAGAGGTTTTCCTACTACACTATACATATCCTCTTTCATTGATTCACGCCTCGAAGTCCAAGACTTATTCGATTAAAATGTGTGAATGTTATTCTCTGGTATATGACCCATTTTATCGGGTTTCTTTTCCATCATTAATGTTGGGTGATACCACACCACATATTTTCACATCACCTCATCGTCCAAAAATTGGGACTCTAGACTATATGTATTCTCTAGATCATGCAGTATGGCTTGGGAGTCCTCATCCTTGTTCACATCAGTTTATTCCTTCCATGCATTCTTGTATTTTTGGGTTGATAGGTATTCCCTCTCATGTTATATATATATATGAATTTAATATTAACATCATATATGGTATCTATTAATCAGACATTGACCATGGAATTAGACATCTACCATTCCAGTTTTAAGAAATATTTGTTTCTTGATTCCTATCCTCATGTGATATCTAGTGACACCGACATATTTTTTCTTCGATCCTAGTCGCATGTTCAAATATGTTCCATCCCATTATCATGGTTTTACCTTAAGTTGTGTGTGGTGTGGTGTGGGATTCGAACCATGAAATTCCCTCTTTGGGATTCCTCTATCTCCCCAATGTCCAATTTTTATGATAATAAAATCCATAACATTTTCTTTTTTTTCTGCAAGATGTTAAACTGCATAGATATATACTAGAAACATTGTGATCAGATGGGAACCTATAGTCCAAAAAATATGACCTTAAAATAAGATACATTGGTCAAAGAAATATGACAATAAAATATTTTTGATACCATGATCATTTCCCGAAATATTAGTTGTATTATACAACTATAATTATCTGTTGTGCTCAGACATGAGGCTTAGAGTGTTGAGTTTCATATGGAAATTTCCAGGACCCATATCCATACTTCGAGTCCATCTAGGATTGTATTTCCAAAATCTTTCACATTCATATAGACCCCCTAATAATGATAGATATACCCCATTGTATCACATAATTTCTTGGTCCAATTTCATACAATGTTTTTGGAAACAATCATTGGATAATGTGTTTTAAATTTAGTCAATAGTTGATTCTGTGTTTTCACCCCCTTTTCTTGACAGGTGATGTGTTGGTTCATGTATTGCAGATATGGTCAATAGTGATCCTTCCCATAAGTCACCCCTTCTATGATTTTGACCTTTTATGTTTCTATTTGCATCATTTCCCCCTCCTTATGTTATAGTGGAGCTCTAACACCACTGTTGTTTCCTGAGGTGCATCTAATTATGTCGAGTGGGAATAAAAGTATTTTCATAACATTCTCTACCAAGTATTTCCTCACCCTTATTTTATGATTCTACATGTGATACAGAAATCCTAACACCACCCATCAATTTCCATAATAAGCAGGTATCACATGGCATTTGGATTATTTCATGTGTTGGTACCCAGAGAGAGGACTGAATGTCCTATTTTCCAAACTTTATGACCTTAAACAAGTATCTTCTCCATGGTTGTCTCGGTTGTGTGTTGTGTGGTGTGGTCCTCCTTGGACTTCATTAACAACAAGTAATTTTTCCACACCATACAAATCCCATATGGGGTACCTCTCTCCAAATTGGAATCCTTACCCCGTGATGTTAAAATTCATGAATCGGTCAGGTCCAACAACCTTAAACTACGCCATTATCATCCTAGAAACAAGATGTTAAATGAGAAAACATTATCTTGTTCTCACATAAGTGTACATTTACCTTGGATAGGTTCATCTACCAATACACTTTTCAATAACTATAAACTACTTGATTTAGGCTGCAAGCCGATTCCCCATTCTAGTCCAGATTCTCAAAAAAAGAAGAAAATAGATAAATAAATAATTTAATTAACCTTATTTGTGTCTCCCAGGAAGAAATGCATAGGTAAATTTACATAAATGAACTATGTGTGTCTTGATTCCCATCCTCATGGGATACATGATATGTAGTGACACCAAGATTATCTATTTTGTGTCCATTCATAACATTACTTCTATAACGGACAAATTTTTTATCAATTGAAATTTCTTTCATATAATTATGTAATATAATCACATAAAATCACAAGAAGGTGAACTACTAAGTGGTATGTAACATTTAAACATAATATTGGAACTTCTATGATTTGATTTTCAAAAATCTTATATAAAAGGTTGTGACTAATAAGATGTTTGGAGTCTGATAAGAAAAATGTAATTTTTGGTGATTAGTAACTAAACCTAATGAATAGAAATGTTACCTTTATGAATAGTAATATGACAATTATGAATATTAAATAGGAAATTTATAGAGTAGCCTTACTAAATAAAGTATACATAAAATTTTTAAATCTTATAAGTGACATTTTGGTAGGGCTGGTATTTTAATTAGTCCAAAATATTTATTTACAAATTTATGAATAATTTTACAACTAAAAAAAATAAAATATACTGTCATAAAATTTATTAATAAATTATTGCCTCTATTTACTATAGTTTTATGAATATCTTATAAGACCATATGTCATTTTTTAAAACATTATAAAATCAGATATTGTTTTAAAATTTGTATTTTGATGTCAATTATGAATTTAAGAAAAAATTATCCTAATAATATTTAGAACATTAATTTTGAAAAATTTTCATCATTTTTGGATTCTCTGTGTTGGAAGATGGTTAGGTCGAATTTTTGGGGTTTTTCTAAAATACATGAATTTTTTTATGAATAGTAAAATACTGTAATTTATTGTATATATACATTATATGTTAAATAAAATTTTCATTGAGTCATAGATGATGTAATCACATTGGTTTCCAACTCGCATCCATATATTACTATTTTTTGTCACAAGAAACATCACAATTTTTTTTATGGAAAAATAATAAACTAATTAAAATATTAAGAAAACCTCATCCCTCTAATATAAAACCACCCACACTCCCATCATCTCTTCACTAATCTCCATCCTTGTTCCTTATATAAATTCTACCTAAATATATCCCGAAGATTCTCCCCCATGTCTAGAATCTCTTTGTCTCCTCAAAAGGCCAAATCCTCTCCCTTAAGAGGCTCTCAAAAAAATTAGGGGGTAAATTCCTCTTTTCTTTTCATTCATTTTATTTTTAGGTTCCTTTGTTCACTTTAATTTCATACCCTATCCTTATCCAAATTATATGAAAAATCAAGTACCATAAATTTAATTTAATTTTGTTATTATAATGTGATAATTCATTATCATCTCTCCTTCACCCTTCTTTTATAAAAAAGAAATGAATACACCATCCGAGACGTGTTAATTAATCACATTGAAAGATAGTGGGTTCACAATTTCTATTACCATCATCAATTCTAGTCATGAAACCTTTTTTATTGTGGAAATAGACTATTAAATATTTATTTTATCTTATGTTATATTCTATAATCCCATTTCACACATTATGTAAAATAATAATAAAAAATAAGTTATTCATGAAAAAAACACCAAATTAATCCAAATGTTGATCATTAATGTTTTATATAATGATTCACCTTCACTAAAAATTACCAATTGAATTTTATAACCAAGTAATATTATTCATTCTCACTAATTTCATTTAACTAAAATTCTAGATAACCATTATCATCATAAATGTTTATTTGTACATGAATATAAGTCAACTGATCATTACAACCGAGGAAGGAAACGCTCCAAAAAAATGAAATTGATCGTATTAACTCATCATAAAAGAAATTTATGAAATTAAAATTGTAATAATAATTAAATAACATGTAGTAAAGGTTATTAAATTATTAATTTGTGAACCTAATTTGATTATTCAGGTTATTAAGATAAATATAAGAACAACATCTTACTTAAGGTAAGGGATCCTCACTTCCTCACAATTATTCAAAAATATCCTCCATGTTATGTACTTTTATGTGTAGTTTCAAATTATGGGATATGATTTTTCACCACTCCCAAAATTCCCACATGAATTATAAATGAAATTAAACCCCTTTATCTCTCATTAATCCATCATATATACACCTAGTACCATGTTGATATTCTGTAAGGGATTCAACATGAACCTCCATTATTTTATTGGGTTATTGTTACTCAATTTTTAAACAAATGAAATACTATATTCTGTTTATATATATCTTGTCTTTATTATATGTCAATACATCATGTATTAATATCCATTAATGATTCTCTTTCAGGTATATATATTCTTTTAAGCGATTCCTTCCTCGATACATCCTGATAAGTAAACTCGTTTTAAGGGAACATCGTGAATTTGTAACCCATTTCATGTTCACTATACCATATGATTTAATAAAACATTGTTTTTATAAAATGAGTTTTTTTTAAAACTTCTTGGACCACTTATTGTTTTTTATAAATTATTATTCCCTTTTATATTTTAAATTCACTCTAGTATTTTGCTTGAAACCACACAAAAATGTTTTAATTCTAGAAACTCTTAAATACCCTTTTTATATGTTTTCACATATATATAACATCACACTCCATGATATATGTCTATTTTACATTATTAATATCCATTTATGTTCTAATTACTTTCTTATATGACACTTTTATTTTATTCCCATTCATTATGCTTTATGACGTGAATATGATGCCCATTTCTTTCCGTGGTTTCTCTTATGTTTATGATTTATTATGTATGATTCTATATGTGGAATGAATATTCATGAACATGTTAATATTGGTTATCCAAGATATAAATCCAATGAATTTGTTAAAGTTGAGTCTCATGAGACATTATGTGCAACGGTCTTGACGGTTTGCCTCAACACATGCTACCAAGGGAAATTGTCTTGGTTATTAACCTTGACTTATGTTCTTATTTTTGCAATCCGCCTTGACTCATTCTAATTTCATATTTTATGTTTCTTACACATTCCTATTATTAAATGTTTATATGAAAAAATATTTATATGTTATGATTTTATATGCCATTTTATATCTTTATGTCTTGATCTCTGACCAATGTGCTAAAGCCTTATTCTTATGTTTGATCCCTTACAGGGCTTTTAGCTCTTCTCCCCATTCAAGTGATCCCCAGGGTACCCTATATAGTTGTATGGGCTCAAAAAATTCTAGGATATCTTTATGATGATTAAGTAATGAATTTTTTTTTCATCCAATGTTTTTATGTTTTACATACATATTCATTAAAGACCATAAAATTTATATCCTTGGCATGAAATATGATGTTTTATTATAATTAATTTCATGATATGTTATGTTTAAAAGACTACGGTCAATATATTTGGTATCAGTAGATGGTCTAGTTATTTTTGGAGATTATAAATAGAGAAAATTAGTAATAACCATAAGAATGAGACTAATTATAAGAAAAAACCCATAAATTTTGGTAAGTATAGAGTAAGTGGTTTATTAAGAAAATATATGATTTTATTAATAAAAATAGGTAGAGGTGGATCTAGCATAGATATATCTATGGGTAGATCCCAAAAACACCGCTTTTATCAAGACTCCAATGAGAACTAGTGCACGAAAACTGGCCTTGTTACACTCTTGGTTTGACACTTATTGGGGGGTATTCATTGGAAAATTCATGATATTTGGACAAAAAAATTTAGGGAATATAAAAAATCCCAATAGAATATAAGCCAAGAAATATATCAACTAAAACATAGATTTAAACCTAGGGAATCATTAGATAGGATATACTCACTCTTTATAATTTTATCCTTTTTGGTCAAAGTTTCTTTTTTGTACTCAATAGCTATGTATTCAAGACCTCTAATTTTATGTTCTTTTCTTTAGTTAATAGTTGGAGACAAAAGAACATGTGATTATAGTCAATGTCATTGGGAATGTGAATACTTCTATAATGGTATGCCAAATATGATGGGAGAAGGTGTTCAAAACATCATGATAGTAAGTTATCACATAGTTCAAGTTATGAATAATAACTAGAATCACATGGAATTCCATGTTCCCAAAAGGAAAGAAATAGATTCCATAGAATCATTCATGCAGAAAGGGCCTCCCATGTTTAATGGATCCCTTGATCCCCTCCTCACAGAATAGCGGATTAACTCAATTTAAAATATATTCTCTTTCCCCAAGTGCTCATAATAAGGTGAGGTTGGGTGGGCGGCCAATCATTTTGATGTGGAAGCTAAAACCCCAAAGTAAATTTATTCAATGTATAGGGAGGAATTAAAATAAAGTATTTCAATAATATGTTTCCTATAAATCTATGTATCAATATGGAAACAGAGTTCCATGAACATATGAAAAAAAGAAGATGATTAAATTGGGGTTTATAAAGAAAACATTACAAGGCATGCAAGGTATGCCTATGGATTTTTCATGAACACTGAAACCAAGGTGGGTCACTTCTTCAGCAAACTAAAGTCGAGTCTATGAATAGAATCAAGGATTTGAGACTTTGATATCAATGAGATGATTTTATATTGTTCCGGTAGGTTTGAAATGGAGATCAGATACTATAAATGATATCAAATTCAGATTGAATAAAAAGAGTAAAATCTAATCTTATGTGGGAGGTTAAAAAAAATAACATGTTGGAAGAAGATGGACTATCCAACATGTATAAATTCTAGGATGAATCGTCTTGGAAATTGTTAAAGGAATCCTGGAATTACATCAAATGTGGAATTCTGGGAAATCTGGCGAAAAATTTCGATAAGATATGAAGAATACCACTAATGTGGAATATGAAATGAAGGTTCAAATAAAATTTCAGCCATTGGTCTAGTGTTATAACTACATAGAGAATGATAATTATGGACACCATTTCCCTTAGCCATGGGTTGTAGGAGGAAATCAACAACAACATCCAAGGAAAAAAATAAGGGATATTGATATCACTACTTATAAGGATGATCCAGAAAATGATGTGGTGATAGGTATGCTAGTAATTCACTCAAGAATAGTGAACATACTATTTGATTCTAATTCTACGCATTCTTCATATATTTATAGTTTAGTAGAACTATTTAGTCACCACCTCTAAATTTGAAGGATATGTTATATGTGTGAACAATGAATGGGGAAACAATTTCTTATAATGTTTTTAACTCCTCGCTTATAAAATAATGTTTGATGAACCTCCTCTAAAATATTTTAAAACTTCATCTAGTGGAGTTCGATGTTATCTTGGGCATGGATTGGGTATCCTTATAAAATCAAACATAAACTATCAGGAAAGGTGTATCACACGTCACATCCCGGGGGATCATTTAATTCATTACAATTGTAAGGGGGAAGAAGAATATCCTTATGAATCATTGTCTCAGGTTTTGATATTTATCCTTATGATAAATCATTTCTATATCAAATTATTGAGATGAAATATATAACCTTTTTTGAAGACATGCACATTATGAGGTATAACTCTAATGTATTCCCTTAATAGTTTCATAGTCATCGTCTTAATTGAGAGGTTTCATTCTCAAATGAACTTATTCCTAGATCCCTAACTATATCAAATACGTATTATAGAATAGCCATCGTAGAGCTTGAAGAGATTAAGAAGAAGTTACAAGAGAATATAGAGAAGGGTTTTATACACCTGAATTCTTCAGCATGGGGTTCTCCTGTCCTCTTCATCAAGAAGAAGGATGGATCAACGCTCTTCTACATTTATTATCATGAGCTCAATAAAACAACAGTATAGAAAAACATTCCCCTACCACAGATAGATGACTAGTTCAATCAGCTTCATGGGGCTAGTTATTTCTCTAAGGTCATACATTGGTTGAGATATCCCCAACTAATGGTGAGGAGGGAAGATATTCCCAAAACATCCTTTTGAATAAGGTATGGACACAATGAGTTCATAGTGACTCCCTTCAGACTCACTGATTCTCCAAGAATTTTCATGGAGTTAATGAATATAGTCTTTTGAGATTACATTGAAAATTTTGGGGTAGTCTTTATTGATGATATTCTGATATTCTCCAAGAGCAATGAGGAACATGAGGAGCATATGTATACTATGATAAAGACACAATGATGAGATAAGATATATTAAATGTATAGTAAATGTGAATTTTGGATGGAGAAAGTTTCATTCTTGGGGAATTTTATCACCAATAAAGGGATATTTGTGGACGCTTCCATGATAAAGGCAATTGAAGAGTGGCCCAAGCCAACATCTGTAACAAAGATCCTCTGTTTTCTAGGTATATTTAGGAATTATTGACGATTTATGAATAAAATATCACAATTGTCACACCCAATGGCCATGAATATATGAAAGGGAGTTATGTTTCTCTAGACACAAGAATGTGAAGACAGCTTTAATAAGTTGAAAAAGAGGCTTATCACTACGCCAATACTCACACTGCAAACAAGTGGAGAACTCTATGTGGTGTACAGTGATAATTCAATGATGGGAATATGATTTTTTGATATGAATGATTTTAATGTGATAGCTTACACCTCAAGGAAGCTGAAAATCCATCAGTATCACTATCCTGCACATGATCTCGAGTTGGAAACTATGATCTTTGCATTAAAAATATGGCGTAATTAACTATATGGGGATATGAGTGAGATATATATAGATCACAATAGTCTCAAATATATATTCACATGAAAATAAATTAATATTTTTTAGTGTTGACGCATATATCTCATCATGGATTATAACTTCCCAATCCACTACCATTCTAGTACAGCCAATAAGGTGGTGGATGCCCTAAGTTGAATGGATCGTATATCTTTATTAATGAATATAATTGAAAACGATCCAATATTCTTATATTTTTAGATTATGTACATGGGAATAATAAGGGAGGAACATCGTAGATTCTTTTTCAAATGACTACTCAAACATCCCTCATGGAGAAAATAAAGTATGATCAAAGAAAAGATGTGTAAATTCAGAAAAGGTTGGAAGAAATTTGAAATGGTAAATACTCTATGTTTATGATTGATGTGGAATGAGATGTATGATTTAGGTCATGATTAGGTGTAACATTCAATCTATAGATAATTAAGGATCTTTTTAATGACTCACCTAGCTCAATTTTCTTTATTCACCCTGGTAGCACAACGATGTATCGAGATCTCCGAGAGAACTTCTGGTGTGAAAATGTGTAGAAGATGATTGTTGAGTATATATCAAAGTTCCTGGTATGTTTTCAAGTGAAGGCGAAGAGACATAAGGTTAAGGGGATGATGAATCCACTACCCATACTAATTTTAAAGTGGGACAACATCACCATGGATATTGTCACTTGACATTAAAGGACATATAGATGAAGCAATGCAATATGGGTCATTGTGGATCATCTTATAAAGATAGCTCACATTATAGAGATTTAAGAGGAAATTTCATTTGATCAACATGCACTATTATATATCAAAGAAGTGGTATGGATGGATGGAGTACCATCATCTATTTTATCTGATCAAAATCTGACACCTTACTGTTTTGGAAAAGTCCCCAATATGACCTAAGAACTGAACTAAACATCAATATAGCCTCTCATCCTCAAACTGATGGTCAATATGATCGAACTATTCATACCCTGGATGATATGTTGGCACCATGTTCAATGGACATAAAAGGATTATGGGATGAATATTTTCCAATGTTTGAATTATCATATAATAATAGTTTCCACTTGAGCATCTTAATAGAACCATATAAGTCCCTTTATGGGAAATTGATCAGAACAACGACATGTTGGGATGAAGTCAGTGAGCATAAGTTTCTAGGACATGAAATGGTGGAATAAATATAAGAGAAGGAGAAATCCATTCGGTAACACATCATGGAATCCCAATGACAAAAAATAGGTATGCAAACAATCATCCAAGAGACCATGAGTTTAAAGTTGGTTACATGGTATTTCTATGAATATCACCATGGAAGATGGTCATGATGTTTAGAATGAAAATAAAGTTAATTCCTCGGTGCATCTTCCCATTCAATATTCCTGATCATGTTATAGGTGAGGCCTATCGACTTTCACATCCACCAACCATATCTAAAGTACATGATGTCTTCCACATATCCCTATTGTGGAAGTACATAACATATCCTTCACATGTATTCTCTTCAGAGGTGGTACTATTGTAGAATGATATTTCGTATGAAAATCAGTCAATGAAGACATTAGACCATAGAGATAATGTTCTGTGTAACAAGACTACTCACCCAGTCAATGTACTATGGAAGAACCATAAGTACAAAGAGGAAACATGGGAACTAGAAGAGGCGATGAAGGAAAAGTACCTTCAACAGTTTATGGATTAGAATGAAGAACAAAATTTCAAGGGAACAATTTCATAATGGGGGAATAATATAATGACCCAATGTTTTATCAATTGAATTTTCCTTGTTTTAATTATGTTATATAATCACATGAAATCAGAACACAATGAACTACTAAGTATTATGTAACCTTTAAACATAATATTGTCACATTAATGATTTTATTTTCACAAATCTGACATACATAATTGTGATCAGTAAGACGTTTGGAGTCTTATAAGACAAAAATAACAGTTGGTGAATAGTAACTAACCCATATGAATTTTAATTTTACCCTTATGAATAGTAATATGACCCTTATAAATAGTAAATAGGCCATGTAAATAATAACCATACCAATTACAGTATAAAAAATATTATCTATCCTATAAGTGACAATATGATAGGTTTGGTATTTTTATGAGTCATAAATTTTTATTTAATATTTTATGAATAATTTAATAAATTTAAAAGATTATTATCATAAAAACTACTCATAAAATAGTTTTTAATGTCTTCTGGTTTGAAGATAATTTTATAAGACCATATGTGATTTTTGAAAACATTAGAAATTCTTTTATAGTTTTAATAAATGTATTTTCAAGTAAATTATGGTTTTAATAATGAATTAAATTAATTATATTTAGAAAACTATTTTTGAAAAATGGAATCCCTATTATTATTCTACACATCTAAAAATTTTCAGTCTGTGTTTTTCTGATTTTTATAAAAACGTGAATTTTTTTTATGAATTGTAAAATATAGTAATTTACCATATATATAACTTTTATGTTAAAACACTTTTCTTTAGTTGATGATGATGTAAGCACATTGGGTTAGAAATCACAAGAGCATGATATTTTTTTTCATAAGAATCCTCATTATTCCTTGTCTTATGGGAAAATAATAAACTAATGATTAAAATATTCATAAAACACTCATCCCCACCACTATAAAAAAAACTCACACTCTCCTCTTCCCTTCACCCCTCTCAAGCCTTTTTGATTCACCAAATTCTACCTATTTCACTCCTCAAGATCTTCCACCGAATCTAGCATCACTTTGCCTTCTCATAATACCAAATCCTCTAACTTTATGAGGATCTGAAGGAAGATTATATAAAGAGGTAAATTCATGTTTTATTTCCTTTAATTTTCATTTCATGATACTTTGTTCTCTTTTGATTACTACCCTTTAATTATCCAAATGATATGAAAAATAAAATACCATACATGTTCTATGATGTTTTAATTTTAATGTTATAATTCATTATCATCTTTACTTTCCTATTCTTTTATACTAAAGAAACAAAAACACCATCCAATATGTGTTAGTTTATCACATTCAAGGGCGGAAAGTTACCAATTTCTATTAACATCTTCCAATATGGCGAAGAAACCATTTATATGGGTAAACCAGACTATTAAATATTTATTTTATTATATTGGGTGTTCTAGAATCCTTTTTCACACATGATGTAAAATAATCCTACAAAACAAGTTAATTATGAGTAAAATCCCCAAATTAATCAAAGCGTTTATCATTAATGTTTTATATAATGATTCACCGTCACTCCAAGTAACCAAATGAATATTATAACCATGTAAGATTCTAAATTTTAATTATTTCATAAAACATAAATTCTTGACAACCATTTTATTCATAAATTTTTATTCGAACATGAATATATGTGAACTGATCATTAAAACCAAGGAAACAAATGCAACCAAACAATGAAACTGAACTTCTAAACTCATCAAAAAGGAAATGGGTGAACTTAATAATGTAAAACTAAATCAATAAAATGTATTTGAAATTAAGGAATTATTATATAATGAACCTAAATTGATTATTTAGTTCATTATGTTGATGTGTAGAAAACCATCAGACTTATGGTAAGTGATCCTCTCTAAATCGATTTTATTCATGAATCTCCGCTATTTTCTATCCTTGTATGTGTATTTACTAATGATGTGGTTTGATTTTTCAAATAACCCATAAATCCCTCATGATTTATAAAATAATGTAAACCCTTTTCTCTCTTATTAATCCTGAAAAATGCACTCGGTACCATGACAATATTTCGTAAGGGATTCTACTTGAACCTCCATTTTCCTTCATGTTATTATTACTGTATTTTTAACAAAAGTAAATCCTTTATTTTTTTTATTTAAATATTATAATGTATGTTTATATATCCAAAATCATGTATCTATATCCATTATCCATTCCATTTTTTGGATATACATGCTTTTAAGTGATTCCCTCCTCAATACTTCTGGATAAGCAAACATATTTTAAGGGAACTACCAAAATTCATACCCAATTTCAAGTGAACTCTACCATATGTTTTTAGAGAACATATTAAATTAGACCAAGGATTTTAATATGAAAATAATTCTTGGATCAAATCTTTTTTTTACAAATGATCATTTCCTATTCTATTTTAAATTCACTTTAGAATTTCCATTAAAACCACACTAAAATGTATAAATGATTTTTTTAAATTATATTTTTACATGTTATAAAATATTTTTGAAATCAAATTCTATAATATATGCCTATTTTAACATATTAATTTCCAGGTATGTTATAATTCAAATCTTTCATGGAAACTGTTATGATATTCCCATTCATTATAATTGATGACATCATTATGATACCCATTTCATTCCCTAGGTGCCCTTATGTTTATGATTGATTATGTATGATTATATATGTGAAATAATGTTCATGAACATGTTATGATGGTACTTATAAGATAGAACTCCAATGAATTGGGTAAAATTGAGTCTTAAGAGATGCTATGTGCAATGGTCATGGTGGTTATCCTTGACTCGTGCAACCATGTGAAATGGTCTTGGTGGTTCACCTTAACTTGTGATCCACTATGTGCAAGGATCCTTGATCTATGTTATTGTAATGGTTAATGTTGTTACCCTATTCCTATGATTCAATTTTTATATGTTCCCATGATTATAGGTAATGATGCTATAAGCCATTTTATATCATTATATCTTGATCTCTAACATAAGTGCTAAATACTTAATCTTATGTTTATCCACTTTTTTTGTTCATGTGATCCCAAAGTACCCTATTCATATTTAAGGGATCAAAGTAAGTTAGGATCATTTTATGAAGATTAAAAACGATGTGTTTTTTAGTCCCATGTTTTATGTTTTATATACCTAGTTTTCCAAGACAATAGACTTTGCGATCTTTGGATTGTTATACATTGTTTTATTATGTATAAAATAATGTACTGTTATGTATAAAATGATAGGGTTTATATAACATCCCCTCATTATGTCTGTTCATCTCAGTCCTCACCACATGATTTTAAACTACATGTAAATCTAGAATGAGGCATGGATTTATTCCCATCCTTATGGAATATTTAGTGACTCCTACACACTTTTCCATTTGGCCTATTCAAATAATTATCCTTCCTTCATATTGGGTCACTCATGTCAAAACTAGATGAACATAAGTTACAATCTAACTCCAATAACCATAACATTGAACTATATGTGATCTTCCTACATGTTTGGTTTGAGTGAGACTCTTTATCCTTATTCACATTAGGTTTTTTATTCCACCACAATTTCCATGTTCCTCGTAGAGTGATTACCCATGATCTGAGCACTATAACATTAAATGTGACAAAAATTTTCAAGAACATTGACTTTTATCTATGCATAGGCCTCATGTAGGATATGTTGTGTTTCATGGACCTCTTTGGCCTCATTTACATTAGGTGTGTTAGTATGTTGAAAAATATATACCAATTTGATAATACATCTTGGTCCAAACTCTATGACAATAAAATAAGAATACAATTCCTCAATCCCTGACGTAATAATGAAACCCCACCCTGGATGAGTTTAGGATGCATCATGATAATTATGGGATGCTTTAGTTACCTCCCAAATGATGATTGCATCCATCAGTGTTGGTCCCCTACCACATTGTGTTTAAGAACGATGTGTGTTCTGATTCCCAACCTTATGGGATTCATAACAAT
The DNA here is from genome assembly GCA_963277665.1 of Viscum album. Classification (NCBI taxonomy): domain Eukaryota; kingdom Viridiplantae; phylum Streptophyta; class Magnoliopsida; order Santalales; family Viscaceae; genus Viscum; species Viscum album. Next base: position 790,522,296 of record OY728126.1, on the reverse strand, counting down.
GCCCTAAAAATTTGTATTTTGGCCCATCCATATGTTAATTAATCACTTTGGCCTCAGTAATTGTCCAAACTCTATGACCATAAACTAAATAAATTTCAATGATTTTTCCTCTTTTTATACCATAATTTTTTACTTCCCATATGTTCCCTGGTACTTGATGGGTACGAAAGACATTTTAGTTTCATTAATAAAGGGATTATTTACTCCATTACATAGAAAATTCTAGGAATATATGTTCTTATAGTATATTCCACAAGACTATAAACTATTCTATAGGTTCCATGTAGTATGATCATAAGCTATATGTAACATCCTTATCACATGATGTTTAATTGTGAGACCCATCCAGATCATATAATGCTAAATGGTAAAATACATCATCCTTTCCATATAAGATTAAACAATGTATTCATCATCCCCGTATTCATGGAGTAAATTTACAAGGAACCATATTCCCTCACGAGAGAGGTTCTTCTTAGAAGATATGATTGATATATTTTTAGATTAATTGGTCTACACCAATGTTCTCTTTGTCAGAGTGGCATAATATCAAGAGTGTTAGAATACTTTTGAATATTCCATCACTCCACCTCACTCTTTGGATGCCCATAATTTTGATCCTCATCCTCTATTAGGTTTCTTGGATCCCATAACATCATGCCATATCAGAAAACCTAATATCATATGCCAATGTTTGGGAAGGGATTGGACAACATTTCTAGATAGGAATCATGTTTCAAATATTTTTAGTTGTTGACACTAGTTTTTTAGTCCCCATTTCAGGATAGTAGAAAGGATACATTGTTTAAAATATGGTTATCAGTTATCTTATACTAGTATTCCATCATACCCATGTTCCAAATTTTGGACATTGTGATTTATAATTTTCATTACACAATGTTCGGATTGATTCCATCACCCATAGTGATATCTCATTCATGAAGCAATGCACGTTCAAAGAAAACAATTGGATGTTACAAGACATCATTTCTTCATTCGCAACCTCTATTAGCCCCATAACTCATGGTAGTCCATTAACAAAAGGGGAATCCTAGAATTTGATAAGTATCTAACACTCTCATATAAGGAGAATGATAATGTGATCATACCATGTTTCTAAAACTAGGAATATACCATGTGAGCATTTGGATTTTACATTCGTTTTATCAATGATATCGTTAAAATTGGGATAATAAAAATAATCAATAATGTTTCCATGCATGAAACTCATACAATAACAATGTTTCGTGAACATGAAAAAATGTACCTTATGCATCCACCACTTTAGTGGAATGATTCATCTCCTCCAACCTTGGGCGTATAGCCTCCAAGTTCTTTTTTTCCCACCTGATACCCCTTACATCTTCATTGGCTTCCGGATAGATATCTTCATCACTGATCAGCTCCATGTCCCACTCATCCACAAGATCATGAAAATTGATAGGATTTATGTATCGTCTGATATTAGTAATCCATATTATGGAGCCTAAATCATAAGACCTACTCCCATTAGGTGGTAGTGAAGCAATAATTATCATCCATATTCCCACCGAGAAGATGCATTTTCAGTTTAACATCATGAAGTTACAAATACTGACATACACTCGGGATTCCAGGTATGAGAACTTGGACTTATCTAAGAATAATTCACAGCAAAAAGTTCTAAGAAAAAGATTCTAAAATATGTGTTCATGGGGTAGAATGTGTTCAAGAAACAAGAATATATCAAGTTTGTGAAGATCTAATATGAATAGAGTTCCTTGAACAAATGATTTATAGGTGAACAGTTGACAAATCTTTGTGGAGGACCTTTGAGCATCACATTGATTGTGCATCCTCTTGTAGTGTGTTCCCTTCCATGAAATAAAGATATGTTATCTTTCAGAATTTTATAATTTACCATGGAAATATGAACCTCCAATCCCATTAACTCCCCTTTTAATGGGGATTTTGTTGGAACCATAATTCATGCTCTAGGATAAGTTGATAAAGACCAAAACCATTTGATACAATGTTTTAGGTGAAAGGTCCAAAAAATATTCAAAGAGGAATGGCTCATGATCCTCCCACAGAGAGTCCCAAATCTCCATGAATCCAAAAATTGTCAGAGGAACTCTCATGAGACTAACACACTCCATGACTATTCCAGGAATAGAGATGGACTATTCCACAAGTCCAATGGATCTTCCCCCAAAAGTTGAGCCTCTTTATACTTCACAGCGTGGAATTTAGAATAGCGAGCCCCATTGACTATAAGTATTCATCTCACCCCACCCCCTCAAAGGGATAGTTACGCTAACTGTAATGACCCAATGATTGACGTACATGGACATTAAATTACTTTTGAGGAATACTTAATACAGAACAAAAAAATGTCCAAGGACCATATTATTTTAGTGTCTTTATAAACATGGATCAAAATACTCTAATAATAGTGAAAGATCATCAACATCTCCCATAAAGATATTCCCCTTTTTTTCCTTATCTAAAACCTTTATTTAAATCCTGGGGAAAAGAAATTATATAATGGGTGATCTCAAATTCTTAGTATGGGTTTTCATATAGAAAATAAAACAAATCTAATATATCTTAACTTAAAAAAACATGAACATAATGTTTAAACATCAAAATCATGAGTTGTTAAATAAATCTTGGAAGTACCTAAGGTATAGATCATAAAGTAACATTAATCTTGATAAAGTATCATGGTAATAAAACATTTAATTGTGGAAAACCATTAATCACATGTGATGATTTCCATCGTTTCTAAATCATTGCTTCCAAGACCATTATAGTGGACCATGTCCATTACTAAACTAGGTTTACCTACCGTTCCAGCCCTGTATTACTGAACCAGATTTTACTTGTTTTTTCATCTATGTCTATCTCCTTAGATATAAATCTTTACCCAATTCATTGGAGGGAGGTATAGGTACCACCCATCTCATAATGAAATCATTCTTTTGTGTGCCAGAAAATACACATAAATCATTCATCAAAATCCAATGACTAAAATGGGTTTCATAAAAATCATCCCATCATAACATAATCCATATAGAATAAATGGATATCATTTAATCATAAGAAAAATGAAACCATGTAAATCATAGATACATTATACATGATTCATAAACATATTAAATAATGTCACATTATATGGAAAATAGTTTTGATAAAACATTTGACATGAATTCTTGAGGAAAATATCATTCTTCAAAATCATGTTATTTTCTCAAAATACCCTGATAATTTATTAGAAAATAATTTTCTTGAAAATAATCATGAAATAATTTATATTATTCCCCATGAAAATTAGGCATTATGAAACCATAAATATCCATTCACACTGTATAAGTTAAAAAAATATTCTTCTCGTACTTTTTCCAGAAACATCAAAAAGTACGTCGTATGGTAAAAAAAAGAAAGATTGCCTCCATACCATGTGGTAAAAGTAGAAACAGTGTAAAAATGACTTTAAAAATACATGGAAGAATATTAAACATTTTATGAAAACATTTTCAGAAAACAAGGACATGAGTGATAAATATAACTCCAGTAAATACTTACGAATAAACAATCTCCGATAAGAATGAGATTTGAATAATTATCCCGTACCTTAGGTCCAATTTCTTCAGTACGTGTCTGAAAATCATTTATAGTGGGTTTAAAAATATTAATAACTTTTAATAGAACCATAATAATATTTATGATATCATATATGATTCACATATGACTTTATATTACCCGTTCTTTTGTCAATTTCATGTTAAAGCAGCGTTTTGAGTAAAATCGTTTCATTTATCGTACATGTTTGGACTTGTTGTTCTTGATATTATTACTTATATCATGATTTAATTAATTACAGATTGTAAACACATGATTTATATATAATATATATATTCATCATATAAATATGTATGATAGATCGATAAATGGAATGAAATACACAGTTCTTGGAGATGGTAGGTCATACATACGCATGAACGCTGTATTCATTTCCATATTAAATTGAATGGAGTTAAGTAAATAAAACATATATGTACATAAATCAAGTATCATTATTATTTCATATAATTCATTATTATTTATTATATATTCTTTATAATCACTCTTGAATGGTTAACAATGAGAATAAATCTCATCGCGTTGTGGAGACTGTAATCCGTACGTACGCACGAGCGACGATATCGTTTCCGTAATTATTGAATGGAATTGGAGTGGATGATATAATATCTCAGAATCAGTATGATATTATTACAACCATATATAGTTATTCTTTAAACCATTATACCAAACCAAGTAAGGTGGTGGTGGAAAAATAGATTACACCACGGCGTGGAGATGATATTCTGTACGCACACACACACAGGGATTTGATTTTCCGTATGATGTATAGAAGGTGAAATGGGGTTGTTTAATATTTATAATAACATATAAGTATATTATTGATACTTATTTTATTTCTTTATAATGGAAAAACAAAAGGAGAGGAAGTTGAAGAAGATTGAAACGTGAAAGAATTGGTAGAAGATATTACCTCTTCTTCGACACGCCTCTTCTAAACCTCCTCTTAAGGGACTAATGTTGGTATTTTAAGAAGACCATGACCTCTAGTATGTTTTTAGGGAAGTTTAGAAGAGAAATGGTCATGTTTTTGAAGTGCATGAAGGCTCAAAGTGGTGTGAGGAGGAGAGGGAGGAGGCGCCCATTTATAAGAGAGGAGAGGGGCACTTTTGGAAACCTCTAAATTATTAATTTTTAATATACTCAAAACCCCATTAAAAACGTCCAAAAATGACTCAATTAGAATATGAGATGCGATAAGGTTGTAATATCATCATCCAATAAATTTTTGACATGTTTTATGTTTATTTTAAACCTTATCATTTTGATTTATCCTTATTTAATCTATTTAATTTTATTTGTGGTAATAATATTATAAATTTGAAACGGTTATAAATACTTAAATATGTTTTGTGAATTGTCCATAATTAGATAATTAATTACATTATAGACCATATAAATTTAAATTTATAATTTTTTAATATTTTTGTGATTTTTAGAAAATTTAATAATATGTTATTTTTATTAAATATCAAGAGTGTCAATTTTGGCACTATTCATTATTTGAATTTAAATAAAACCCACACAGAAGATATGTTCGAACAAAAATATATAATATATTACTAACATGTCATATATATCTAAAAAATTCATGTATCAAATTAATTTGTAAATATATATTTTTTTTAATATTTTTAATCCATTTATTTTGTATTTCTCTTAATACAATAATTAATACATCCTTTTTGTATAATAATTAAATATACTTATATTTAGCATTAAAATTAAAAATAAAATCCTATGATTAATTTAAATATAATTCCTTTCATAATAATATTTTTACGTCAATTTATCATCTTAAAATCACAACATTTAAGTTGTTATATTTATTAAATTATAAACGTGACATCATTGTCATCATTTAAAATAAAATAATATTAATGTCCTAATCTATTTTATAAGGCTCCCAATGGTCCAAAAATAGACCCTTGGATGCTTAGGGTATATATATACTTGACCAATAACGTTTGGTCAGGTTTCTAGTCCTTTTGATGGGTATTATTAATTTACTATAAACTATATTATTGATTTTTCACTAAATAACTAATTTCTACATCATTAATGTATAAGCTATTATAGTAATTATATATTTCCTAAAAATTAAAAATAAATTACCATGATAAATAAAAAGTATTTTATCTTTGAAATGATTATTTATAATATATTTTATATTCTGTCTAAACTTATATTAAAATAAATCAATTATAAAAGTTTGAGTGAGACATATTTCACTTTCCTTTAAATAATATAAATAAAAGGTCTTAATAAAATAAAAGTGGGTTCCGTTAGATTCCATTTCGACTAAAGTATGATTTAGGTAAAAATATAATCATCTAATTATATTAATACCAATGTTAGGATAATTTTATAATATTATATTTACCCTTAATTACCCAATTTACCATTAACTATGTTAAATAAAATTTACCATAGTAACTGTTCATAATGACTAAAAATAAAAATTAGCTTATAAACATAATTTGAACCTACTGATTCCAAATAAAGATTCCATTTTTGAAAATTCAAAACATAGAAGTTGCATTATTTAATTTAAAATTAATCCCGCTGTTGAGAAAATGTGTTTTAAAAGTTAAAATGTTGGAGAAGATTGAAAAGTTTTTACTTATGAATTCATGGTAAATTTAATGCTAATGACTTACACTATATTAAATGGTAAAAATATATTCTTTTTATACTTTAAATCCATTCAATATTATAATTTATCCATATAAACTATCTTGATGAAAAAATAAGTTTTTAATTAAAATTTAGCATATTTTTAATATTCATCAAAATAATAAACTTATCAGAAAAATATAAAACTATTATCCAAAGTAAATTTTTATATCCTTTTTCAAAATAATATTTTTATTTTGTCAAATTGAACTAATATAAATGTAAAAAAATAGAATTAATTTGGGTGCGCCATCAAAAGGCGGAAAAACTGCATTTTTTAAAAAATAATAATTTTACACGAAAAATTTATTTTGTTCTCATACCATGTTCTCTAAAATGTGTAAGATGAATGATAATGTCATAAAATTCAAAATTCAGTTACTAATATTTATAATGGATAGTTCATAATAATATTATAACAATATATCATTGTTTAGTGAAACTCAGAATTGAGTACAACACACACTATTGAGGAAGGTTGCTCTTGCGTGCAACACAAGCCAAGAATGGTGTTTGCATATAATACAAGCTAATACGGTGTTGCGTATATAACAAGATAATTTTGGTGTGGTGTACAAACAAATTACACCAATGAAATAAAAATAATATTTTTTCATAAAGTCACGGGGAGTTACACTCTACCCCCCTTAAAATGAATTTCACCTTCGAAATTCGTCAGGGTTATAATTGGTTTACAACATGAAAGATTATTTCATATAAACCCACATCCTAAATAGTAATACTACAACTAAATTTTAAAACAAATGTATGAAATGTAACGGTTATCCAAATTAACTCATCATTGGGTTTCCACATAAGAGAACATTGGTGAAAATATGGATTTGGAAGAGGAATATAACAATCAATATTTGATGGAAAGTGGTAGAGAACATGGATATGAAAAATACAACAGTCAAAAATCCATAAATTTTTTATGATCTATGTTACCATCTGATTCATCATATATGAGGGTAGTAGGACAACATTTTTGGTTTTCATGATCATTTCCCAATAGTTGATGATTTTTTTGCATAAGGATAAATACTTACCTAATTTCAATGTAAAATCTTCGTTTGTTATACCATGAACAATTTCCACTTCATCTCTATTTAATGAAACGAAGTTAAATTTGTCATGTATGATGTGTTAGCAGATCATGTGATAGAATGATAATTCATCCCATCTATTTCTATCAAATATGTTATTAAATATACATAAGTACATCTTTGGTGAGCTTAATCGTATATGGTTCTTAAAATGGAATTATACTTCATATATCATATATCATAATAAAATAAAACTAATTTCTAAAAACCAGGGACTTCCTGTAGGCCAATGGTAGGCGCTAAAGGACTGTCGCACTTCAGTTGTGGGTTCGATTCCCAAAACCATGTTTGACTCGATGAGTTGTCACCAGTCCTTTGGGTTGTCCTTTTTCTAAAACTACACTATTATAACATTCCAGAAATAATATCCAAAAAAGGTTTTATCCTTAAACAATATTATAATATGTCCAACTTAATCCATTCCAATCATTAGGATTGTCCAAAATACTTCTTTCCAATCTCATAGTATAATGAAAAAGATTACTACAGAGGCCATCTTACAAGTATGTAAATACCATCATTTATCCCTCATATATCATAAAATATATCTTGTTGGTCACATTACAGACATGTGAATACATTAATTATGTATTCTCTTAAAACATGAATAACCGTATAATCTTTGTGAAAACATGAATGTTATCAAAAGCTAACTTTTTCCACATAACAAAATCCCAAAAATTTCAATATTCTCAAACCATGATATCACATTGTCCTTATATCAGTCATGATCTCCATAATAGTATCAAACATCCCATTTTATATTTATCCCTTCATTATGCACATATCATCTACTTTCCAAAAAATATCTGAATAACCTATCGTGGTTACTGGTACCCTTCAACATATACCTTCAAATAATTTAGGAAAAACAATTGTGTAACAATCCTTAGATTTGTCTTTATACCATATAACCATTAAATTACCTAGAAAACATAAATCGTGATAAACATACAATCATTCCACTACCTTATTAAACCATTTACCGAGCTTCATCATTTTATTCCTCAATACTTATTTCATCTCATATATCATTTGCAGTCTCTTTAACAACATCAACATAACTACTTTACATACGACCATGATGATTCTCTTCATGATATTTTCCCTTAGGGAATTGGTTTGAATAATGCTCATACATTCCATATTTAAAACATTTAACCATTGTTGATTTTTTTATAAATACAATTTCCCCTGTCCATGGTGTTAATTGAACCTTTTGTTTTGCAATTAATTGCTTTTTGTCCTCCTTTTCCACACCCAAAACATCTTCCAGTTCCATTGAAACATTCTCCTTGATTCCTTTTCGCACATTATATACATGGGGGAAATTGAACATTATTTCCTCTATGATCATCATGAAACTCCATCTTTCTCTTATTATCTGAGTCAGGAAACATACCAAAGTGGTGATTATTGATCATGTTATGATACTGTTGATTTGGAATAATAATGATGTTTAGACATTAAAATCCCATTTCATTTGGTTTCTCATGATGAATATAATTCCATTGAATATTATTTACTTCATTATCATGAATCTTCATTTTTCCATCCATTTTCTAAAACCCAAACAGAATAGTGAGAGAGGAAAAAATCATGCTAGGAAAACAACATAATAAAGGGGGAGTACCTTCAATATCTAACATCATAGGTTTAATTCTAAAATCAATATTGTAATTCTAGGAATATAACTTTTACTTATACATAACCTTAGGGACATCCCTAGACATACCTTATAAATATCTCTAGGGATCTCTCTAATGATTTAGTATCCTAGTTTCCAATGTTTAACTAAACCATTACTATAATACCAAATGTAAAGACCCAAAGATTGACGTACATGGACATTATATTATTTTTAGGAATACTTAATACATAACAAAAAAACTCCCAAAGGCCATATTAGTTTAGTATCTTTGGAAACTTGGAACATAATATTCCAATCATGGTGAATGATCATCAACATCTCCCATAAATATCTTCTCCTTTTGTTTTCTTATCTAGAACATTTCTTTAAATCCCGGGGAAAGAAAACATATAAAGGGTGTGCTAAAATGCTCATTAAGGGTAATCATGGAGAAAATAAAGAAAATAATACACATTTTAACTTTAAACTAATATGAACATAAAGTTTAAACATCCAAATCATGGGTTGTGAAATAAATCGTGGCAGTACGTAAGGCATTCACCATAAAGGAACATTAATCGTGATAAAATAGCATGGGAATAAAACATGTAATTTTGGAAAAACATTAATCACATGTTATTATTTCCAAAGAAGCCGAGTCACTTCTTCTAAGACCATCATAGTGGACAAATTCCATTACTAAACCGGGTTGACATGCCATTCTATCCCTGTATTACTGAACCAGATTTTACCTGTCATTCCAGCCATGTCTATATCATGAGATATAAATCATTACCCAATTAATTGGAGATATATATAGGTCCCACCCATGTCATAATTAAATCATTCTTTCGTGTGCCAAACAAATAAACATAAATCATTCATCATAACACAATGAATTAAATGGGTTTCATAAACATCATCACATCAAAACATAATCCATATTGAATAAATGGATATCATTTCATCATATGAAAAATGAAACCATGTAAATCATAGAGACATTATACATGAAAAATAATTATATTTAATAATGTCACCTTATATGGATATGAGTTTTAATAAAACATTTTAAATGAAATCTTGAGGGAAAAAATTATTTCTTCTTCAAAATCAGGTTTTTTTATAAAAATGCCATGAAATTTTAAAAGAAAGGAATTTTGTTGAAAATAATAATGAAATCAGGTAGAGTAATCATTATGAAAATAAGGCATTATGTAACCTTAAAAATACATTCACACCATATAAATTAAAAAATCATTCTTCACGAACTTTTTTCATAAAATTCCAAAAAGTACCTCGCATGGTAAACAAATGAATGATTCCCTCCATACCCTGTGGTAAAAGTAAAAAAAGTGTCAAAATGACATTAAAAATACATGGAATAATAAAAAACATTTTATTACAACATTTTAAGAAATAAAGGACATGGATGATAAACATAACCTTACTAAATACTTATGAATAAACAATCTCAGATAAGAATTAGATTGGAATAATTATCCCTTACGTTAGGTCCAATTTCTTCCATACATGTCTGAAACTTCTGTATATTGGGTATTAGAATATTATTATCTTTTTAAAGAACCATTATAATATTTATAATATCATATATGATTCTCTTAGGACTTTATATTACCTAATCTTTTGACAATTTTCTGTTAAAGTAGCGTTTTGGGTAAAATCGTTTCATTTATAGTAAGAGTACGGACTTTTTGTTCCTGATATTATTACATATAATCTGATTTAATTAATTAATGAATTTAAAACATGATTTATATATAATATATATATTTAACATTTAAATATAAATGATAGATCGATAAATGGAATGAAATATATCATCCATAGAGACGGTAGGTCGTACGTATGCATGAACGTTGTATTCATTTCCTTATTGAATAGAATGGAATTAATTAAATGAATCATATATGTTCGTAAATCCAGTATCATTATTATTTCATATCATTAATTATTATTTATTATATATAATTTATAATCATTCTAGAATGGTTAACATGAAGAATGAATCTCATCGCGTCATGGAGACGGTAATCTATACGTACACAAGAAAGATGATATCGTTCCCATAATTATTGAATGGAATTAGAGTGGATGATATAATATCTCCGAATCAGTATGATGTTATAGTAACCATATAAAGTTATTTTTACACCATTATACCCATCCAGGTAAGGTGGTGGTGGAAAAATAGATTACACCACGGCGTGGAGATGGTATTTCGTACGTACGCACGCACGCTGATTTCATTTTCTGTTGGATGGATAGAAAGTGAAATGGGGTTGTTTAATATTTATAATAATATATAATTATATTAGTGATACTTAATGTATTAATTTATAGTGAAAAAACTAATGAATAGTAAGTTGAGAAGAAAGAAACTTGAAAGAATATGTAGAAGAGATTACCTCTTCTTCGACGTGGCTCTTCTAAACGTCCTATCAGGGCACTAAAGTTGGTCTTTGAAGAAGATTAGTAAATTTAGTGTGTTTCTAGAGAAATATAGAAGATAAATGGGAAGGTTTATTCCAACCTTGAAGGCTCAAAGTGTTGTGATGAGGAGAGGGAGGAGGTTCCCTTTTATAAGAGAGGAGAGGGGTACTTTTGGAAACCTCTAAAATATTAATTTATAATAAACTCAAACCCCACATAAAAACCTCCAAAATGACTCAATTCTAAGATGAGATGGTATAGGATGGAAATCTTATATTCCAATAGAATTAGGACATGTTTTTAGTTTATTTTAACCCTTATCATTTTGATTTATCTTTATTTAATCGATTTAATTTTATTTGTGGTAATAATATTCTAAAATTAAAATGGTTTATTTTATTACTTATGTGTGGTTAATTTTCCATAATTGGATATTTTATGACATTTTAGACCATATAAATATCAATTTATTATTTTTAAATACTTTTTTGAATTTTAATCAATTTAATAATATGTTTTTTTATAAAATTTCAGTAATGACAATTTGGACACTATTCATTATTTGAATTTAAATAAAACCCAAACAGATGATATGTTCGAAAAAATTCATAACCTATAATTTTAATCTAAAAAATTCCAGGATCTCATTAATTTTTTCATATATTATTTATTTTAATATTTTTAAAACCATTTATTTTGTATTTCTCATAATACAAAATATTACTACAACATTTTTATAATTATTTAATATACTTTTTTGTTGCATAAAACTAATAAATAAAATACTATGATGAATTCAAATATATTAATATTTATAATAATATTTTTACTTGAATTTATCATCTTAAAATCACAACATTTATATTGTTATATTTATTAAATTATGAAGGTGACATCTTTGTCATCATTTAAAATAAAATAATATAAATGTCCTTATATGTTTTATAAGGCTCCAAATGGTCCAAAAACAGACCCATGGATACTTAGAGTATAGATATACTCGACCAATAAGGTCTGGTCATGTTTATGTTCCTTTCAATAGGTATTTTTATTTTAATAAAAACTATATTATTGATTTTTCACTAAATATATAATTTCTACATCATTAATGTATAAGATATTAAGGTAATTAAATATTTCTTATAAATTAAAAATAAATTACGGTGATAACAAAAAATATTTTAGATTTCAAATGAGTATTTATAATCTAATTTATATTCTTTATAACCATATATTAAAAATAATTTAATTATTAAAGTTTGAGTGAGACATATTTCACTTTCGTTTAAATAAAATAAATAAATTGTCTTAATAAAATAAAAGTGGGTTCAATTAGATTCCATTTTGTCCCAAGTATGATTTAGGGAAAAATATAATCATCCAATTATATTAAGACAAGTATTAGGGTAATTTTATAATATTTTATTTAACCTTAATTACCCGATTTACCTTTAACTATGGTATATAAAATTTACCGTAGTTACTATTAATAATGCTTAAAAATAAAAACTATCTTATTAACATAATTTGTACCTATTGATTCCAAATATAGAATCAATTTTACCAAATTCATAACACATAAATTGCAGTATTTAATTTTATATTTATCCCACAGTTGAGAAAAAGGATTTTAAAAGTTAAAACGTTGCAAAAGATTGAAATGTTTTTACTTATGAATTCAGTATAAAATTAAATCTAATGAATTACATTATATTAAAATGTAAAAATATATTGTATTTATACTTTAAGAACATAAAATATTATAATTTAACCATATAAATTTTCTTGATTAAATAAGTTGTTTTTAATTAAAATTTAGCGTATTTATACTATTCATCTAAATAAGAAACTTATCAGAAACATATCTGTAATTTATCCAAAGAAAATTTTTATATCCTTATTCAAAAAAAGATTTTTATTTTGTAAAATTGAATTTATTAACATGTAAAAAACTAGATTTAATGTTGGTGTGTCATCAAAAGGTGACAAAACTGCATTTTTTTAAAAATACTTATTTTTTCCAAAATATTTATTTTTTTCTCACACCATGTTCTATAAAATTGGTAAGATGAATTATAATGTCAAAAAATTAAAAATGTAGATACTATTATTCATAACGGATAGTTCATAATAATACTATAAAAATATATTGTTGTTTAGTGAAACTCAGTATTGCGTATAACACACGCTATTGAGGAAGGTTTCTCTTGCGTGCAACACAAGCCAAGTATAGTGTTCGCGTATAATAAAAACTAATATCGTGTTTTTTAAAGAATAAACAAATTTTTGTGTGACATAAAACACAAGACACCAATGAAATTATAATAATATTTTTTCATAAATTATTGGGGTGTTAAACTAACCATTCAAGTTAGCAGTAACAATTTTTTCGAAGACCTTGAGCATTATAAATCAGATTAAATAATGTATCTCTCATGGTGCTTCATCCTTGCAATCAACACATTCACATGATAATAATTTCCCCTTCCTAAGGATGGTATTCCTTTCATGAAGTTCACAACTTTCATGCTGGAAGAAAAAAATATGGGTTACTTGAGGCTTACAGAGCATTAATTCTTTATGATCCATACTTCAATTGAGCTCGTACTCCATACAAACCCAAGGTCCCATTGATTTGTGAGGCCAATTCCTTCGGCAAACCTTGTATTTCCATGAATCATCAGCATTTCATGAATCTCAACCTAACGAATCCCATTGATTCATGAGACCCTATTCCAGGAAGCCCTCTAGGATAATGCATAGTAATTTCATGGTCCCTCGTGTAGTGGCCCATGTTACATTGTTCGACCTGTTGATATTGAACATAGGAAGGCTAATGGATTTTTATTTTCATCATAAATACTCTAACATGGACCCCATAACTGTCCAATAATCTACCACATCCCGTTAGGAATTTCTTGGTCCATGTGCCACCTAATGGTACAAGTTTTATAGCCATGTAGGTCTGTGTGGCTATGGATTGAGTTCACCTAGTTTTAGTTACATGAAATTAATCATCCATGGCTCATCTTTCTCATTATATGATGTTAATGTTTAGTCTCACCATGTTAAATGCATATGGGTTTTCATGCCTCACGCTGTATCTACTCCCAATAATATTCATGGAAGTGATGTAATTAGAACCTCCTCACTTGGAATTAGATCAACTTAAGCAAACATCCATTCATAATAACCATACCATAACTAATTGATCCATCATTCGCGAAGTGAATGGATTGTCTATTACCTCATCTTTTTTCTTAAATCAAGAATTACTCGTATGAGCATTGAGTATAGTAGTAACCATGAAACCCTTCTTTCATCCATCCCACCTTGAGTAAGCCCCATGTCATCCATATGGACTAAATGATTTTTGATCCATTTCTTCTAAATATGGTGCATAGGTAGCTTACCAAAGGTTCAATCCCACCCTAGAGTAAAATCAAGTTCCCCCTCCTAGGTGTACACCCTCATGTTCTGGAATCTTCTCTTAATGGGTCACATATACCTAGATCCACCACTATACAGTGTTCTAATCCATTTACCACCACCCATTTAATCTATCATCCAACTTGATTTTACCTTGGGCCAATACATCCTAGAATGATCTTTACATTTAACCAAATCCCTTATACTCTTTCTAGGACAACACTTTAGGTGACCCAACCCCAATCAATATCCATATGGGCCTCTAACCTAGTGTTATCCTCAGCATGTCTCTTGGTTGATGACCATTTGTGCACCCTATCATGTATCTGAGATGCCAGCCCCATGTATTACCAAATTCCAAGTCCGATTTTCTAACTATGAGTACATTGATCTCTTTCTTCTATACAGGTTATTTATGAATTCTCCCTCTAGTTCAATCCCACAATCATTTCAACTCATGATCCTTTCATCAAGTCTCTATATCTTCGAAGGATCATTCCCTAGCCCAATGGTCCCACTTCCTTTTGGTCCCCATCCATTTACATCATTTTCCAAGTCCTCCTTATTTGTTGTCTCATCCCCCATCTAAACTATGTAAACATTGATCACTATCTTCTAAACAAGGTAATTAAGAAACCTCAGTGAGGTTCAATCCAATCAACCCTCACACTCCATATATTCCATCCATTCCATATCTAACACATCTTCCATTTCCATACTCATTCATAATCAAGCCACCACATCTTAGTAAGAAAATGCCACACATCTGGGCCACTAACCATGTGTATTCCCCAAAAGGTCTCTAAACCGCTAACCATACATATTACCTAGAAGTTCTCGGTTATATATCCATGTTTAAAAACCAATTCAATTCCCCATTCATGAACTATGTGAAATTTTATCCACATCTTCTATACAAAGTACATTTTATGCCTCCCTGAGGGTTAATCACAACATATATTCCTATCTGATTCTTTCCCTTGAGTCTCCTTTTATCAAGATGACGATTGCTTAACCTGTAGGTTCCACTTCCATTGGGTCCACATCCATGCGCTCCATTCCCACAAGCTACATTCATGGGTTTCCAATTTCCCCATCTGAACTATGTGTACTTTGTTCATGTTTTGTAAAAATAAGGTACATAGGCAGCCTCCTGAGGCTCAAGACCCTCACCCATCACACTCTATTAATTCCATTGCCTATTATGAATCTACATGGACATTGATACATTTCTTCTATAAAGGTTACATAGGAATCCTTCTTGAGGTTAAATCCTATAATATGTTCCCATACTGGTCTATCCCTTGATTCTTTATGACTTAGGAGGATCATGCCTTGTACCAGAGGTTCCATTATCATTCGGACCCCATCCATTCAATCAGTTCTCATGGGACACCTTACTTTGTGCCATATAACCTCATATGAACTTTTTGGACTCCAATACATGTCTTTTAGAAAGGGTACATTGGAATATTTTTAGATAGTGAAGCTCATCACCCATCACACTTCATTGATTCTATCTAGTCCATCACTTAAACATCATATATATCCATCATGATTTATACTTGAGAGACCACATCCCAGTGAGATCATTCCATAAATCATGGCCACTAACCATGAATAATCCCCATTTACCTCACATAATTTCTCAATATCACTTCGGAAACTAACAATAAATAATCCCCACAGAACCCATATTCACCTAACAAAGATCAATACTCTTGTGAATGGAAATTATCTATGTGTAATCCCCATTCACCATCACCCTTAAAAAATATGTGGATATTGATCCCAATCATCTATATATTGAATGTAGAAATCCACCCTAACTCTCAATCACAACCAATTGAAATCCACAGTGTCCCCCTCATTCAGTTGCACATACCTGATATGTCCTCAGATGTTTCTAGATCATCCTTCCTAGTGTGAAACCTTCTCTTTATGAGACACACCATCTTGGGTCTATTAACATTAGTAGTTCTGATCCATCAATTTGTTAAACCATCATATTTTTCCCCTCATAGGGATCAACATCTCTGATCCCTCTCCATGGGATGTTCTAATTATTGTCATCTTATCACCTCAGGATTTTAAACGTGTTCCCTGATTCATGTCAAATAAGGGATGCCTAAGAAAAACCAAGGAAGACATGCCTAGTGATAATATCCCATGTGGTCTCCACATGATTCCTCATGTTCTGAACCATTCAAAATCCCTATTATGAGGATGAATACATGTTTTTTTTGTAATGCCCCAACCCCAGTTACCCAGAGTCGGTGCATTGTTGTGTAACATTGGCATGATCACAAAAGATCAAGTCTCGAATGACCGATTAGTTTAGTAGACTTGGAAACACAAGATATATTCATAAATGTTACATTACATTATAAAGTGAAAATCTACAATAACAAAGTCTCCACAGTCCACACTCATATCCTCTTCTGACTATCCCTGTAGGTCATTCATAAAATACCTCTTCACATCCTGGAAAATATTAAAACATTGAAAGGGGTGAGCTCAGATGCTCAGTAAGGATAACAATATAGTGGATGCTTTCATAAATAAACATTAACATTTAAGGCAATGTATAACTAAAAAAAGACTTTTAAACTTGAACTTTAGAATAATATGGCAAAAGTAAAATGAAATAATTCCATTTACTTACTCACATGGATATTGTACTAGTCAAATAATCACATGAAATATCAATCACCACTTTCATAATGATGGAATGCATAATTCCAGACTATCATAACCACGTAGCCAAGGCCTCGTGCAAAGACTACAAATAAGATTTTGTCAAGGCCTCGTTTTAAGACACTAGTTTGTCTCATTAGACCTACCGATGCATCGAGGAGCTATAGCGGGCTCCACCCGTCACTTATTAAGTCCAGTGCATTCCTCATATGATCAGGTTTAAACATATCATAAACCATAACATAATTGTATCACATAAAACATGCATAAAGGAAACATAAGATTTCCACACTTCAATCACAAGATATCAATACAACACATTCATATAATAAAAACTTTATCAAAACCATTTTCAATACCAAAATAAAAGAAAAGTAAAACATGGTATTTATTTTTCTTTTAAAAAAAGTTATGGCTTATAGAGGAAGATGAAACTCAAATAATAGTCACGGTGGTAGTGAAGTCGTTGTCGCCGCATACATAAGAAAAAAAACATTCCTTTTGTCGTTTAGTAAAAACGCTTCGTATAAAAAGATTCCTTTTGAGTAAAAGTCAAAGGGGTTCATACACCGTATAAATTAAAGTTGTGTATAAAACCAAATATGCCTCAATGAAAGGAGATTGAGACGAAGTCCTTAAAAAGATAATTTTAAAATAAAATAGATCTATAATGTGTATTTACTATAAGTACACATAAATAAAGTAAAAAAACTACAAGATAGAACTTAATAATATCATGACATAATTTGAAAGTAGGAGATTAACCCAAAGAATGGAAATTGGGTTAAGAAGTTCTCTTACCTTGCATCATGTCTTAACTCGATCGTTCTTTAAACTCATAATTAATAAACTAGAGTTAATTTATAATTGATTAATAACTTTTTTCAATTTTTTTATTCCTTTTATATCACTTATTACCATGTAATGAACATTATGTAATTATTTATGTTAATAACGGTCGTTTTGTCAATCTTTGGTACTTGAGTCAAAAATAAACTTCTTATAATTACACGATGTTCATGTGCTGAAATATCCATTATATCCAAAATTATATTCATGATATAGATATCATATATCTCATATATATCCAGTATATACATGCATTTATAATATTCCATAACTTTTAGAGGTAAGAAATGAAATGCACCGTTCATGGTGACGGTAAGCCGTACGTACACATGAACGCTACTTTCATTTCTATTTAGTATTTAATGAAATCATAATGATATAAAGGTATATTATATTTCTAGTATAATATCATATATAATATCATTTACTCCATCCTTTATACATCCCACATATGGCATTAACGATTCAAATCACTTTGAGGGGGCGGTAATCCGCACTTCCTAAAATGAAAATATCGTGTTTACCCATAATGGAAACAATAAAGGTATTCCATAAATGAAAAATACAGAACCTTAAGTAAAACATAAACATATTATATATCATATATAAATAGAGTGACTTCTTAATGTCCACCTTTGAAGGTGTTATATGAGTGTTGAACAATCGTCGTTTCGTGAGGCAGAAATTCGCCATCCACAGAAACATTATGTTCTTTAACAATTAGATGTATGTGTGTGTAAGTGTAGCTCAAATACATCTTATTACTACATCCTAGAATATTGAGGATACTGGTTCTGTTACAAAATAAATGAATAAAAATATTTTAGGTGGTTGGAGAAGAAAAATAAAACATAAGAACCCAAGAAAGAACACTACCTTTAAAACGGGTAACTCTTTTTGATTTGGGCTCAAAGGCTTCTTTGGGGAGACTTCTGCGCAAAGTGAGGCTTCTAAGAGTAATAGTGGGATGTGGAGAGACAAAATGGGCAGGGTTTGGCCGAGCCAAAGGCTTGAGAGGTGTGGGTAATATGGTAGAGGTGGGGGCCTTTTATAACAGGAGAGGAGGGGCACTCTTGGAAAGTTATAAAAGGTTACTTTATTATAAAGTGATTTTCGGATTTAAAAGGTCCCGAAAATATATTTTTCTATGATAAGGTGATAAATGTTATAAATACACCCATCCAATAGGTTTTTGACATGTTTAGGTCTTAGATTTTACAGTATCTTTTCATTTTATATAAATCGTTAAATAATGAGGTAATCACTGCATCATCATGGTGACATAAATCATTTACTTTTTTTATTTTCTAAAAATTATAAAACAAATATCATGATATAGGAAATATTTTTATCATTTTAATGAATATCTATAGTCAAAAATATGACTTGTATAACCCCATTTAAAAAATGTTTTAGTAAAACAACTTATGTTTGTGACATTTTTATTTTAATATTAAATAAAAGTTATTTATGTGATTTTCTTACCAAAGTGGCTCCATGGGGTCCCCAAGATGACCCATGGATTTCTCGGTCGGCCATGACACATCCAATAGGGGTAGGACAAGTGTAAAGGTGTTTTCATATTTTTATAATATCATTTTTACCTTAAATTTCACTAATTACCATTAATCTCGATTAATTAAACCTAAAAGTTACTATTCACCAACAAATTATTTTAATCCCATTGAACCACAGTTTACTTCCTAATGACAACCATGTATGTAGGATTTTTTAAAATCAAATCACAGAAGTGGTAATGTTTCATTTAAACGAAAAATCAGTTTTTTAACCACCACTTAGTGGTTTCACTATTCATCAAAAATTGAAGTTTTTCAGAACAATGCCAAAATTTCACCCTAAGATATAATTGATATTCCGAATTCATATATGATATCTATTTTAAAAAAGTCAAAACATATAATTTGCATTAATTAATTTTATAAGTAATTACCGCTGTCACAACAAATAGCGTGTTTTTAAGAAACAATATATATCAAAAGATTGACAATTGATTATGTCCAATTTCAAAGTGAAATTAATTCTAATGACCACCATTGAATAAAATGGTAAAAATATATTATAATTATACTTTAAAACCACAGAATAGTATAATTTATCAGTATAAATTATTTTGATTAAAAAAGATGTTTTTAAGTATTTTTTACTATTCATAAAAAATTGGAAGTTTTCAGAAAAATACCAAAAATTCAACATAGGATAATTTCGATATCCCGAATCCAAAAATGAAGTCCATTTTGAAATATAAAATTTATATAATTTCAAAAAGTGGGTATTACTGTTCATAACTGCTACTTTGATTGGTCGCGGTATGTTGGAATCTCGAACTTGCGTACAATGCAAGCTATTGCATTATTGAAAGAGAAGGGTATCATGGAAGCTCGGGGTGTTACATTATCCCCTCCATCAATAAATTGTGTCCTCTCAATTTGAAATTTTTCTTTGAAAATAAAAGGTTGAAAATAGAAAATACCTTTGTGGAAAACCCACATCGGAAATAAGGTTAATAAAAATATAACTTTAAAATAAAGAAAGATAAGTACAAAGGTCACCTGAGATAACCCATACTAGGATTCTATGAAAATATCAATATGGAAGAAAAAAACCATCAAGGTTTGATGGAGAGTTGTAGAAAATTGGATTAGGAGAAAGTTAACCACAATAAAATCACAAACTTTTGATTGGTTAAATGGTCATTGAATCCCCAGTTGGAAAAGTTAACCGACAACATTTTTGTTTTATGTTACCTTTCATAATGTTGAGGAATTTATTTAGGAGATTTACTAAGAACATATGGAAATATACTTACATATGTAGGCTTTCATTCTTTAATAAATTTTTTCCACTAACCCATATTTCACTCCAAATGGTAATAGAAATCAAAAATATTAGATTTATCCTAATTTTATAAGGTCCCAAATATTACCACATACCATTTAGATTAGGAAAACTATTTTGTAATAACCAGGGACTTCCTGTAGGCTAGTGGTAGGTAATAAAGGCATGTCTCACTATAGTTGTGTGTTCGATTCCTACAGCTTTGTCCGACGCGACGGGTTTTCCCCCAACCTGCAAGTTGTACTTTTCCTAAAACTATAGTATTATAATATTCCAAAAATAATCTTCATAAATGTTTTAACAATAACCAATACAATCCAAAGTTGAACTTAATCCATTCCAACCTTTATAGTTATCCAAATTACCTCCGTCCAGAATTTCTCTAAAAGGTCCTTAAATTCCAAAATCAATTGTAACATCAAATTCCCCAAACAATGTAAAGTTTCTCTTATTTTTCACATACTAAATATTTGATTACCTTCATCATATTAAAATATTAATGAAAACAACAAGTACTGTTGTACAATCCTTATATATATCAAATTATTCTTATACCCAGAATATATTCCTTGAGTCCAAAAGCACCAATACATTAATTATTCCACTTCAAATGTAGTAACAGCATAATTTTGTCCTTGATCCCTTGGCCTTTTCTGAGTTATGTTTCCATGACACTTAGGACATTCATTGGTATAATGGCTCATTTCCCTACAATTGTTGCATTCAATATTGATAGCCTCTTTCTTTCCCTTTCAATCACGATCCTGGTGACATTTTTCTCCACATTTATAACAAACTCTCATTCCTTTTAGGCAAGCACCAGGGTAATTCTTCCCACAATTATCACATAATGGAAAATACTTCTTTCCCTTTTTCCCATTATCCGTCTCTTGTTCCACGGTTCTCTTCTTCTCTTGCTTTACTTTGTTGTCATAAGATATAGAGAATTCCTTTTCTGTCTTGATAGCACACGATACAATATCTTCCTTCGATGAGAAGGATTGTGATACTAAAGCTCGATAGAGAAATGGTTTTAACCTATCAAAGAAACGATCAATCTTAATTCTTGGGTTATGTATATAATATGCATCATACCTCGCTAACCTTGTAAAGATGGCCTCATATATTGTGACATTCTCATCATCCTTTTGTCTCAAACTCAGAAATTGCCTTTCCATATCT
The DNA here is from genome assembly GCA_963277665.1 of Viscum album. Lineage (NCBI taxonomy): Eukaryota > Viridiplantae > Streptophyta > Magnoliopsida > Santalales > Viscaceae > Viscum > Viscum album. Next base: position 790,499,793 of record OY728126.1, on the reverse strand, counting down.
GCTCGATGGTCACGAGGAAAGTATTTTTCTAAGAAAATATCATTGAACAATCTCCATTCCATACGTGATTCTTCTTCATCTTCTGTTGTATTTTGAACCAGCGACCACCATTGATCGGCATCTCCAGTGAGGCGGTAGAATTCCATGACAACCTTCTCCCTTTCGCTACTCCCCAAGGTGTGGAATATTTTCTCTATGGAGTTTATGCATTGCTCAACTAATAATTTATTTGTACCCCCATTAAATTTTTGTGGTTGATTCCTCATGAAGCGGTCTAACATTGATCCTCCACGTTGCGGATCAGGGTGCTCCATATGAGTAAAGTTATTATTCATAACCTCAGTGAGTTGTCCCAGTATGGTAATAAGTTGATCAGAACCAGTTGTATCTCCAGATCCACAATAAGTATCTTGAGCAGGAGGGTAATCCCTACACGGAGTGCGTGCATTGATACAGTTTCCATTCCTTCCACTATGCGCCATTTCTAAATAATGTCATAAACTAGATTAGTTTATGAATCAAAATACATATTTCGATGCATGTAAAATACTTTTACATAAATTGAACTATTTATGGATATAATCCATAACCATAAAAATGTTTTCTTTGAGGAAGTTTATACTCATAACCCTTCATAGTGGTTTGTAACGAAAATGAGAATTATCCTAAGCATATCCCCCGGGAGTGTCGTAACCAAGAGTGAAGCAAGGCTCATTGTCGTGCACCAGTTCCCGTTCGAGTCTAGCTCAAAGCGGTGTTTTTGGGTTTTACCCCTAGGTACATCTGTGCCAGAGCCGCCTTTACCTACTCGTATCTAGACAGGGATGTATTGCTCGAAAAACTCACAAAATCTCTATAATACCAAAATTCTAGGATGTTCTTCTATACTGATCCTCAAAGTATATATTTGGGATATGTTCTCTAATCAGAGTTTATCTAAATCTAGTTTCCAAGGTTAGTACTAAACTGGCTCTGATACCAACTGTAACACCCTGACCCTAGTTACCCAGAGTCGGTGCATTATTGTGTAACATTGACATGATCACAAAAGATCAAGTCTCGAAAGTCCGTTTAGTTTAGTAGCCTTGGAAACACAAGATACATTCATAAATGTTAAATTGCATCATAAAGTGAAAAACTACAATAATAAAGTCTCCATATTCCACACTCATATCCTCTTCTGACTATCCCTACAGGTCATTCATAAAATACTTCTTCACATCCTGGAAAATATTAAAACATTGAAAGGGGTGAGCTCAGATTCTTAGTAAGGATAACAATATAGTGGAAGCATTCATAAATAAACATTAACATTTAAGGCAATGTATAATTAAAAAAAATACTTTTAAACGTGAACTTTAGAATAATATGGCAAAAGTAAAAGAAAGTAATTCCATTTACATACTCACATGGATATTCTACTAGTCAAATAATCACATGAAATATCAATAACCACTTTCATAATGATGGAATGCATAATGCCAGACTATCATAACCGCGTAGCCAAGGCCTCGTGCCAATAATACAAATAAGATTTTGTCAATGCCTCGTGCCAAGACACTATTTAGTCTCATGAGACCTACCGATCCATCGAGGAGCTATAGCGGGATCCACCCATCACTTATTAAGTCCAATTCATTCCTCATATGAACAGGTTTAAACATATCATAAACCATAACATAATTGTATCACATAAAACATGCATAAAGGAAACATAAGATTTCCACACTTCAATCACAAGATATCAATACAACACATTGATATAATAAAAAATATATCAAAACCATTTTCAATACCAAAATAAAAGAAAAGTAAAACATGGTATTTATTTTTCTTTTAAAAAAAGTTATGGCTTATAGTGGAAGCCGAAACTCAAATAATAGTCATGGCAGCAGAAAAGTTGACGTCGCTGCATACGTAATAAAAAAAACATTCCTTTTGTCGTTTAGTAAAAAATCTTCGAATAAAAATATTCCTTTTGAGTAAAAGTCAAAGGGGTTTATACACCGTATAAATGAATGTTGTGTATAAAACCAAATATGCCTCAATGAAAGGAGATTGAGACGAAGTCCATAAATAGATAATTTTAAAATAAAATAGATCTATTATGTGTATTTACTATAATTACATATAAATAAAGTAAAAAAATACAAGATAAGACTTAATAATATCAGGACATAATTTGATAGTAGGAGATTAACCCAATGAATGGAAATTGGGTTAAGGAGTTCCTTTACCTTGCGTCCTGTCTTGACTCGACCATTCTTTAACCTGCTAAATAATAAACTAGAGTTAATTTATAATTGCTTAAGAACCTTTTTCAAGTTTTTTATTCCTTTTATATCACTTATTACCATGTTATGAACATTATGTAATTATTTAATTTAATAACAGTCATTTTGTCGATCATTGGTACTTGAGTCAAAAATAAACTTCTTATAATTACAAGTTGTTCATGTGCTGAAATATCCATTGTATACAGAATTATATTCATGATATAGATATCATATATCTCATATATATTCAGTATATACATGAATTTATAATATTCCATAATGTTTAGAGGTATGAAATGAAATGCACCGTTCATGGAGACGGTAAGCCGTATGTACACATGAACGCTACTTTCATTTCTATTTCGTAGTTAATGAAATCATAATGATATAATGGTATATTATAATTCTAGTATGATATCATATATAATATAATTTACTACATCCTTTATGCATCCCATATATGGCATTAACGATTCAAAACACTTTGAGGGGCGGTAGTCCGCACTTCCTAAAATTAAAATATCACATTTACCCATAATTGAAAAAATAATGGTATGCCATAAATGAAAAATACAGACCCTTCAGTAAAACATAAACATAATATATATCATATATAAATAGAGTGACATCTTAATGGCCACCTTTTAAGGTGTTATATTAGTGTTGACCAATCATCATTTAGTGAGGCAGAAATTCTCCATCCACAGAAACAGTATGTTCCTTAACCATTAGATGTATGTGTGTGTAAGTGTAGCTCGGATAATTCTTATAACAACATCCTAGTATATTGAGGATACTGGTGTTGTTACAAAAGAAATGAATAAAAAGAGTTAGGGGGTTGGAGAAGCAAAATAAAACATTAGAACCCAAGAGAGAACACTACCTTTATAACGGGTAACTCTTTTTTATTTGAGCACAAAGGCTTCCTTGGAAAGTCTTCTACCCAAAGTGAGGCTTCTAGAAGTAATAGTGGGATGTGGAGAGACAAAATGGGCAGGGGTTGGCCGATCAAAAGACTTGAGAGGTGTGGGTAAGGTGGTAGAGGTGGGTGCCTTTTATAAGAGGAGAGGACGAGCACTCTTGGAATGTTATAATAGATTACTTTATTATAAAGATGATTTTCAGATTTAAAAGGAACCAAAAATATATATATCTTGGATAAGGTGATAAGAGTTCTAAATCCACCCATAAAATAGGTTTTTGACATGTGTAGGTCTTAGATTTTACAGTATCTTTTCATTTTATATAAATTGTTAAATAATGAGGTAATCGCTGCATCATCATGGTGTCATAAATCATTTACTTTATTTAATGTCTAAAAATTATAAAACAAATATCATGACGTAGGAAATATTAATATATTTCTAATGAATATATGTAGTCACAAATATGACTTGTATAACCCCATTTAAAAATTGTTTTTTTAAAACAACTTATGTTTGTGACATTTTTATTTTAACATTAAATAAAAGTTATTTATGTGATTTTCCTACCAAAGTGGATCCATGGGGTCCCCAAGTTGACCCATGTATTTTCTTGGTCGGCCATGACACATCCAATAGGGGTAGGACATGTTTAAATGTGTTTTCCTATTTTTATAATATCATTTTTACCTTAAATTTCACTAATTACCATTAATCGCGATTAATTAAACTTAAAAGTTACTATTCACCAAAAAAATTATTTTAATCCCATTGAACCACATTTTACTTCCTAATGACAACCATGTATGTTAGATTTTTAAAAATCAAATCACAGAAGTGGTAATGCTTCATTTAAACGAAACATCAGTTTTTTAACCACCACTTAGTGGTTTCACTATTCATCAAAAATTGATGTTTTTCAGAACAATGCCAAAATTTCACCCTAAGCTATAATTGATATTCCAAATTCATAAATGATATCTATTTTACAAAATTCCAAAAATATATGTTGAATTAATTAATTTTATAAGTAATTCTCGTTGTCACAACAAATATCATGTTTTTATGAAACAATATATATCAAAAGATTGACAATTGTTTATGTCCAATTTCAAAGTGAAATTAATTCTAATGACCACCATTGGATAAAATGGTAAAAATATATTCTAATTATACTTTAAAACCACTCAATAGTATACTTTATCAGTATAAATTATTTTGATTAAAAAAGTTGTTTTTAAGTATTTTTCACTATTCAAAAAAAATGGATGTTCTCAGAAAAATACCAAAAATTCAACATAGGATAATTTCTATATTCCAAAACCAAAAATGAAGTCCATTTTGAAATATAAAATTTATATAATTTCAAAAAGTGGGTATTACTATTCATAACGGCTATTTGATTGGTCGCGGTGTGTTAGAATCTCGAACTTGCGTACAATGCATGCTATTGCATTATTGAAAAAGAAGTGTATCGTGGAAGCTCGGGGTGTTACAGTTTTGGTGTTCCAGTGTCAAGACAAGCTACTAATGCCCCACAAGACTAGTCTCCTAATTGAATGTTACATCCCTACCAAGACCCCTTAAAATTTCTATACATAATCAATTTAATTAACTCGAATCCACAAATTGATGTCCTTGGGAATTAGTTTCACAAAATATAAATCAAATATATGAGGGAGACTTAGACTATTTGACAAATTCCAAGGTGGATTTTTTTGAGGAGAATCAATGATCTCATAATCACATTTTGATCCAAGATAAGAATTCACCAAGAAAGTGGTGAATTCCACATGCCTATGGAATGTGGTAATGTGGGGTACAATTCATCCATCAGTGAATAGTAACAAACATATGAACAATTCATGAGTGAAGAGTTTGGGGTGGTAGACACACCCCCAGGGAAATTATCTAGAACATATATTACAGGGTGGGTTATTAATACATACAATGACCAATATCATTTTCATCTCTATGATAGATTCCCCCCATACATGTGTCAAAAGAAACATTGATTCCTCTCCAGCCCACAATGTTATTGGATTAGATATCAATGATAAATTTCCCAAAAAGCATCAACAATATCCTTCAATCCAAAGAACAATAAAGATATTAGAAAATTTGGTTGGTCTGTGACATTGTTCAACAACATCGGTTTGTCAATAATCAACTGATATACCATCACATGAGATCATAGGACTAAAGAATGTTAATTTACGTAGCTAAAATGTAATTTACCATACAAGTTATCCATCATTAGAGACCTCATCACAATCATCATATGTTGTCCAAGGTAGTCTATTCTTTTTAGATATATAAGAATTTAATCTATAAATACTACAACAAACTGATCAATGTAATCTCTAAAAACTGTATTACTTAAATACTGGAAGATAATTGGTTCATTATTAAGTCTAAATGGAGTTAAAATAAATTAATAATTACAAACCATGATATAGAAGTCTATATTGGGTATATCCTCCTTCAAAAATACGAATTAATGATATCTAGATCAAATATAAATCTTATAAAAATAGTGATTACATCATAATTGATAAATTAGATCATCGATATGGGGTATATGATACATGTTCTTGATAATGATCTAGTTATGTTCTCAAAAATAAATGAAATGATTCACTGATGTATCAATCTTTTTACAATAAAGAACAGATTCACCCAATGGTGATTCACTACTGCATATGAGTCCCTTTTCATGATTTTCTTGGAGTATTTTCTTCAATTACTATATCTCAAAAAGTGCTATTCTATAAACGAATATGGAAATTAGTGTCTTATAATTCATTATTTATATTAATAATTTAACATCATGATTCAGATAATACTACGAATGAATATAGAAATTAAATTACCATTATCTGACAAAATATGCAGATCATTTATTTTTTGTGTTATTCCCCCAATGAATTTAGATAAACATCGCACGTGAATATGTAAGAAAATCCCCACAAGAGAAATAACATCAATTGTAATTTTGTTGCAATTCTTGAACATTATGAATATAATGTGTTATTTCATAAAATAAAATGTTAATTCCCTTCCTCTTAAATTGATATTTTATCTACATAGAAAGTGGAATTAAAATCCCAAAATCATAAAAATTTAAACTAGACGGATAATTTGATGATCTATAGGAATTACATTACCAAAAAATAATATTGTCTTGGATATATAATCATTATTTTTTATCATTAGACAATTAAGATCTTCTACAACTAGAACTATATCTAATCACTGATGAGCTGACATGACATCCTTATAAAATCTATCATATATAAAAAACATTATAAACCTAGAATCAAATAATACATATCAAATTATAGAGTAGATATCAAGTGTATCATTCACCAATTCATTATCATGATCCACTTCTCCAGTTGTGAACACATGATATTTATATTTATATATGGGTTTAATAAGCTATTGATTTCATTCCTCATCATTAAACTTTTGATTTTGGTACATGTAAATATAATTATCATACCCTTTTAGCTTGAATAATTATAGTTTCGTTAGTGCATTTTTTTGATCTTTTTCAATGTTCACTTCATTTTCTAACCTATTCACAACACATTTTAATCTCTTTGACCGATGTACTTCCTTTTCTAAATTAAAAAATTTACAAGTCCCTCTAAGAAAATTTCATTTATATTTATTTCCACACATTGACGATAATGAAGATTTAATTATCATCTCACTATTTTTTATTATTATAATTTCAATTAAATTCTCTCTTTCCTTTCCTATAAAATTCATGAGATTGAAGGTTGACTCTAAAATCAATTTCTACAATGGTATCGAATAAAATGATTTTTTCATTCATACTAAAGTCTATTTTAGACAACACACTTTAAAAAATTTAATTTATGAAATTGATGTATCAATAAATCTTATATTACAGTACAATGATGACACCAGAAGAATAACATCAAATATATAAAATATTTTCCTAATATGTACTAATGGAATCATAATACTTATATTTTGTCATTTGAAACTCATTATCTATTTTCATTTTATGAGTTTCTGGAATGTACATGGTAAAATATATCTTTATGAAATCATCTTACACTATAGAGTAAATTTCACCCTATTAGCTTATATTATTGAAATGATTAAACCATTGATCATCTTATTCTTAAAAATAATAAACAAAAATATTCACCTTTTAAAGATCTATATATGATGGAATATAAACTATTTTTAAATTTGTATTGATCCATAACTATGAAACTTTTTTTTCATGGGACCCACATGAATATTGAATACATTTCCTTATGGAGAACACATAATTACATTGTTCCCTATTTTTCGTTATTGGACGCTTGGTATGATTCATCACTGTCAGCAATGTATTTTAAGTTTCATATGGGGATAAACAAAATATTTCAATTATAAAATATCTCAAGCACTACTACATATTAATTATTATGTATATAGAAGTAGAATCAAGGTAAACACCAAAATATGGTGATATATGTTTTTTGTAATTTCATGAAAATAAAAGATTATAGGCTTGAATAATTTAAAATAATGAAAAAAAATTATTTTATATTATGTTATGAAAAATGAGGGAATAGAAAAAAAAAATTAGTTTTTAAAAAAAATGTTTGAAATGTTTGGTGGTATTTTTCATAGTTCTGATTCAGGATTAGTTGGATTTATAAATTAAATTATTAAATACATATTTGGTGTTAGTTTCATGGTCAAAGAGATCTAATTGTAATTTTATCTTCACCTTGATGAGGTAATCCCACATTTACCATAATCAAAAAATTTAGGGCTTTGCTAGATAAATGTTGTCTTGATATGATTTTTAATTATTATAACCCTAAATTTTACAATGGTCTTGTCTAATTTAAGGTAATTAGTGGAATTAGTTATAATCACATCCTGGTTCGCCTTAATTCTCATGAAAGGAAAAATAGTGATATTAAACGTTTTATTAAAAACTATTGAAACCCAAATACATGAATAATATAAATAAATCAAATCCAAAAACCCATCCCCATTTATGTAAACCATAGTAGTATATTGTGGGAGTTACCTCCTCATTATAGTAATGTGGTATATGTGGGAAGGATACAACAATTATAAATCATGATGAAAAAAGTGAGGAAGAATGGTAGAAGACTATGTAGTAGTGTAAAAATATTACCATGATTCAGTGTCTAGATTGTCTTTTCAAAGTAGTAACATTGGCATATAATAAATGGCCTTTTAGAGTGATGGTGTTTTATTTAATTCAATATTATAATGGTGAGAAAAGAGGATATTTTCAATTAAAGTCTTAACTAGTAATTAGGGTTATAATTCACATTCTTCCATTGAATTTAACATTGAAAATAATCTTTAATACATATGTCTACTAACATACCTGGAATGAAAAATGTATTGGTATAGTTAAAATTAAAGTCCCTCCTCTGATGTTTAGTTTTATTTTTTTATATATATGAAATTTTGTATATGACCTGAATTGTTTTTATTCCCTAAATTACAAATTTCGGAGATGTTTTTCCCAGTTTTATTCTAAATATTCTCTTCATACCCATAGAATCATCCTATGTTCATCCTCCATGATAAGAAGTCTTTATTTATTGGAAATATTAATCTATTTACCTCATATTTCTCATTTTATACAAAAATTTACATCCATCCACATATAATACATTTATTAATTATTCATTAAATAATTAATCCTTTAAATTATAAAAATAATATATTTAATATTCCAAAATGTATGAATGAATTACAATTATACAATCCCTAAACACATAAATTCATATAAGACCTCAAGGATATAATATTAACATACTAAAAAGAGTGATCACGATACCATACATATAATTATATGTTAATAAAAAAATTGAGAAAAGGATTAATTATGTTTTTAACCATTAAATAATAAAAATAATGAACACCAAAATTTCCAATTAAATAAATAAAAAACTATTTTGATTTTAATTATTTTGAAACTACAACACCATTTCATTAATCAATATTTATTTTTTAATTAATTATTGATATGAATTCCATTTTTAATTGACCTTAAATATAACTTTCCACTCATCATCTAGGTAACAAATATATTTGAAAATTAGCCTATACATTAAGAAAATGTCACATAAAATAGGATTTCCATGCATCTAACACATCCACCATGGAAATAAAAAATAAAAAATAATCATTAGGGATTCATAATTTAGTTAAGAGTAATATGAGGATCTACCTATGTAGCTAAATGATGTAAACAAATAATGGCCCAAAAAAGAGGTTATATAAAAAATATTATGCCTGATAATAACAAAATCAATAGAAATATACTCTTATGAATGTGTTGTCACCCTGTATCCAATATCACAAATAAGGATCATGATTTAATAAAATATAATGATAAAAATTAACCCCCTTTATTTCACATTTATTTTAAATATTCACCATGTTAATATACTCCCATCCACCACCTTACCATGATCAAAAGATTATAAATCATTATATGGTGATATTTGATCCTCTTATGACACGTACAATTTCATTTTAATTATGGACTCTTATGCATACTATATAGGACTAAGGTGAACCCTTCTTAAAACCCCATGAAAAAACCACACCTATTTTCACTTATATATATATGTATGTTTGTTGCTATAATAATGGAATAGTCTCCCCCATAATAATTTTTGAAAATCATGAAAAAATATTTATTATTGAGTATGAATGGGAAGAAAAATATAACAGTGCAGATATTTTCCTAAAGTGGAACTTCATTGATTATAAAATAATAAAATCATTAATGTAAAGTGGGTAAATGAAAACATGGTTAAAAAGACATATGAGTCATAAAAAAGTGATTCTCTTTAGTCATATCACTGATAAATATTCCAAAATATTTCTTGTATAGTACATGCTTGTGTATCTAAAGAAATATATCCTAAAACAATGGGAAATATTTGTCTATAAAATGATTTATGAATGATATGATACGATGGGGCAACTACTTAGGGAAATGCATTAAATTATTAAATTAACTAACAAAATATTGGAAATTCTGGGTAGGGAAAATATTAGAAATATTCCATTTATTAAAATAAACCAGTTCCAATAAATTATTATTTTCCAGATCCTTAACTGCATGTAATCTCACCCCTAACCTTTGTAAAAAATTATTTTATTAATTTTACATGGATTGGGTAATTCGGGTTGAAACCCAGTTTAAATTTTTGAGTTGTTATTAAGTTACACATGTTCTGGGCCAAGTAGCATCAGGCGCACATGCATAGCGTGGCTTGAAAAAACATGAAGTTCAACATAAATAAATAAAAAGATATTAAAATAAAATGATGACAAAATAAAATAAAATTTTATTGTTTAGAAATATAAATATTATTATTATTATTAAGAATAGTAATATTATAATTATTTAAAATATTAATATAATTTTTTTATTATTATGTTTTATATGTTTATTAAATTTATTATTATCATCATATTAAATTCATATTATTATATATATTATTATTATTAGGTGATTATTATTATGAATATTAAATAATTAATTAATTATTAATTATTTTAGGTATGATTTTTTTCTATCCCCCCACTAACCCCCTATGTGCCCCCCATCCTCCACCACCTATATCACATCACATCCCCCCTCCCACAACCTCACTCTACTCATCACCCCTCCCCTTCACCACCTCTTTTCTGGAGAACCAACTTTAGCATGACACCCTCTCTATAGAACGTCCCCCTTCAATCTGACCTTAACTCTTGTGCAGCCCCTGTTGGCTAACCTTGTATCCAATGCACCCCACCCCCTTACTGGTCGATCAATGTTCAGCGACCGGACCCCCTAGTCGAGCCAACCTAGCTCCACTGCACTCTATCCCCTCCTGGTAAACTAATCCTCATTTCCTATGGTTTTATTTTATATTATTTGTTGTTGTATTATTCCAGAAAGATGAGGTTTTTTATTTAGAGTTTAATCATGTTTGATATTGTCGTTTTTTGGATTAATCTTTCCTTTTATGGGTTCTCATGAGCTGTGGTTGCGATTCTGAACAAATTTGGGGATGTTTCTCCAAAAGAGGTTGGTTTTTCCATGCCCTAGAAATTATAGACAATTTAATTTGTTTGTTTACAAAATTTTATATTATTCTATGTTTTTTAGGTTTTTTGAAAATATTTTGAGAAATACACTAACATTATAACGTGTTAGAAATTGGATTTTTAAAGGAAACTTCCACGTTCCATTGATTTCCTTATTTTGAACATCATTAGGAGTTTTTAATCAATTGTTTTAGAAGTGAGAATTCTTTTTTTGAAGGGTTTTGTGTGATTATGTGTAGGTTTTGGATTTTATAATTTAAATATAAATGTTATGTGTGTGTGTCTTAGAATGATGTTTCCTGGAATGGATTGATGGGTTGTTGGAAAAGTGAAAACCATTTTTTTAATGTCGTATAAGGTTTTGAATGGTTTGGAAGTATGTTATTAAAGGAAAATGGGATATTTTCCATGTTTAAAAAGTTGTTTGTATCTTAATGTGAATTTAAATTATTTTAAAAGAATGATTTCTTTTAAAAAAAAAGGATTTTTGGGTTGTGTAGAAATTTATAAAAAAAGAGGATTGTTGTGGAATTGGTTGCAAAATAGTTAAAACCATTTTTCTGATAATTAGAAATGATCTATAAATTAATTATTTGATAAAATAAATTATTTAATTGTTTAAAATTAGGTTCTAATATGGTTATTCATTGTGTTTGATTTTAAAGTATCGTATTCATTTGAACATAAGTGTGGATTTGATGTAAATCCTTGTTGTACCATTAGTTAGTTTTTTATAAATTGTTCAAATGTTTATTTGATATTATTTATGTTATGTGAATCATGAAATGGGGTGGTTATGGTTTGTATTTGGTTTTAAAATGGTATTTTGAGTATCTATTTGGGTGTAAATCTTGGTGGTGAATCCAGAAATTTTTTTAGAAACTCTTTTTTAAATGAAATATTAAATTTCATTAAAAGTGTGAGGAATGATTGTGAAATGATTTGGTGTGAATATATTTTAAAAATATGCTTTGGTTGTGCAAAGAGTGGCACAAAATATGTTCCTTTTTTGGATTGACTTATATTTTTAAATGTTCCATGTTAATGATATGTTAATACGAAACGTAATTGATAATAAAAAAGGAATATTGGTTAATAAGATTGACGAGAAAAACTAGCAAGCTAGTGATTTGGAAGTGAATATCGCCCAGTTTTACATAGAAGGATTGAATACTACAACAATAAAAAAATATTGGGATGATGATTGGATACCACTAGGGTTATGGGGATCTACACTACTAGTGGATTGTAAATGACAACACAGGTTTTTGTGGGTTCTATACCCCATTTTCACCAAGACATGAGTTTATAAGAATCCCATTTGAACGATTTTGACCATACAGATTCAGCTATGATGCTCTACCTTATATGATAAGGTTCCATATATCGGAATATAGTGGACAACTTCTGTATTTGTGTGGGTACTTTTAGAATCCCCTGTCTCTCTTAAGAAAAAGGTAGTTTTTTTCCTTTTATGTTTTTGCTTATCATTAAAATGTTTACACACAAATTGTTTCATAGGAATTTTTTAAAATCATTAATTTTAAATGTGCGTGTTATATTTTATAAATTTTTATTAACATTAAATCATTTTTCTGGGGGCATCCTACTGGGCTTTTTCTTACACCCGACACAAATAGATGGGTGTATGTCGACCCTGTTTTCTTTTGTTTAATGTTACTGAATGATGCTACAGTCAGTACTTTGATATTCTTGTGGAATTCAGTGTGGATCTTGGAGGTGGTAGTTTGATGATTTGGTTCCTCTCATTTTCATGGAGGTTTGGTATATATTTTTATCTCCATTCTATCGTAGTATTATTTTTCTACAGTTTTAAATTATTAAATTTTGATTTTTTTTAAGGTCATGTTAGACAAAATTGTTCAGATCTGAATTTCTATTTTTTCTCATTTTAATATGGTGAATTTTGGTAAATCATTCCCTCTTATTTTATATTATACTTGGGTCTTATTCAAGCCCATCGGGATTAGGAATTCCCTTTGGGAATGTCCGTGGAACAGGTTTAGTGTCGGGTTGGATGGCGGCCTCGATTGAATCTTGAAAATATAGTAATAGAGGGGGGTTAATATTCCTTTATTCTTATTCCTTGGATAAGTGTCTAGGTAGATAGGAGATTAAATTTTCGGGACTCGATATTCTGATTACGAGTAGGTTACCTGGCCAGAATACCTCGTGGTGATAATCATGTTACAAGTGGAAGTCAGGTCCTATCTGTGTCATTTGGCCCTTGTGGTTTCATGTGGTTTGGGAAATAAAATAATAGATTGTTCAAAATTATCTATTATCTCATTGGTCCTGAAAATCCATGTGGATTTGGTTTTCTTTTCTTAAAACACTCTCCATGACGGTGGTGTGACCATCATATAGTTGCAAACCATATCCATCATTCACCCACTATCACTAATTTACTATTCCATCATCTCATGTATTCGTCTATTTCTAGGAAATTTTTGTGGGGTGTATTTAGTTTTATAACCCTTTGATTTATTGATGTTATTGGTTTTTTTTCGTCCGTATATTGGTTTGAAATAATGGTTTGTGGTATCTTTCGAAAAGTGTTTCGACTGGCCATTGTGGTGGATCCCCTCATGTGTTTGGTTTTGGTGTGTGGCATGTTTTTTGTAATGGACTGGTTTGATTGGTCCATTGGGTTCCCTTGTTATCTATTGCACATCACTATAATGAATTGATTCATCTTCGAAATCCATCCCTGTGTGATTCGCCGTTGGCATATCCCTTAGTTCATCAATCCACAGAATCATTTCTTGGGTTTTAGTGTTGAGTTATCTCTCAAAAAATTTAGACTAATAATCAACTCTCATAGTGGAAGATTTAATGTGTAAAGAGATGAAATAAATCATAATTTTATGATTTTCCTGATTCATATAAGGTGATCCCCAACACTTGTGTGTCTAAAATTATAGTATGAATGTGGTGGAATGAGTTCCAGTGAGGTCAGGTGGAAGTATTCGGGAGTTGTATTTGATGGATATTGTTTAAAATGGAACTTTGTATCATTAATTGTTTTTCATTTAATATATGGTTCTTGTTAGTCAATTGGTGTCAAAAATCATTTCCTAAGAGGCTGTTGTGGTTGCTTATGGGAATCTCATATTGTACGGGACTCGGTTCAAGTTCCCACTCCTTTTAATGTCTCTTCATCTTGTAGGGTTCCTATCTGGTGGATCCATGTAGAGTTATGTTATTTTTTAATTTAATTATGGATATTGTGGAACCTTGAGAGAGATTCTGATTGAAAAGAATCATTTTCTACTTCTGATAATTCACAAAATTTTCTGATCAATATTACTGTTCCTTCCAATTGAGCATTATTTTATTGTTTCTCGTGTGGGGTTTAAAGGCGTGATCCTTTAAGCTCTCAGCATGTTGAATTATCTTGTTGAATACAAATGTTTCATGGTATGTATGTTTTCTATTTTTGTTTTTTATTATAGTGTGGTTTCCCATGGCACCAGAAGTAGAAGTTCTGTACAGGAGTTTTTAGTGTCTGGTTTCAAGGTAGGAGATGCTTTAATTATCAGATCTCCTGTTATAGGTTCTAGAGTGAAGCTAGAAAGTAGTCCAGAACCCTATGAGTGTAAAGTATTTTGATTTAACTTCCATCTATGGTGTGTGAGTTGGAGACAGTTTGAGGTTTTGGTGTGGAAATAAAATTTTAATGGATTTTCATAGTTAAAGGAGACATTAAGGCATTATATCTAATTCTTAATACAAGTGGGTGGAAGATTTCCCGCATGTTTACAAGGAGGTTTAGTTCCCTTGTTTATTTTTACCCGAATTCTTATACACTTGTATTATGAATATATATGTGGTTTTCTATGTATTAATAGCCTTGTATCACTATTTTGATTTATGTTTTGATTTAGGATCATTCGAGAATGGTGATGACCCAACTTACTGGTAGACTATGAAATTTTTACCGATTGATTCATTGTTTCATTCATCGAACCCCATGTAGTATGTATTGGTTCATTGTGGGATTTTTGTATCAGTGTGTGTTATCCAGATAGGATATTTAGTTCTAATTTGAGGGGAGTCCCACTGTGGGGCTCACTATAAGTCCCGCTAAAATTATATGGTTTTATCCTATTCCTTGTAGTGGGGAGTCTGTTTCGGCCTCCTCATGATGGTGTACTGTTTCTATCTCAGAGATTAAGTGGTTTCTTCCAGAGGGGAGTCCATTTGGGCCTCCTCGTTCTAGTAATTCGATTATATTTTTGGTGTTTGTGGTATGATAATCAGTATAATTCGGAGCAATCTAACCCCTAATTCTCCTCTTAAGATACACATTGGGGGTCGGTGAGAAGCCAACCTGGTTGTGAAGCAAGGTTGTGGTAGACCCATTTGAAATCAATAATTTTTTCTTATAAAGTATATTTTCCTTTTGGGAATATTTATGGAATATTGTTTCAGGAGATTGAAATTGTGTGTTGTGAGAATTCATATCATTTGAATATCAAATGGATGTGTCGTAGATTTTGGGGTAGGGAGACCCTTGGTGTGGAGTACTTTATCTATCTCATGTGTTTGGTTTGTATGTCCCATTATTTTTTGGTAGTGTTCTTCCCTCATCTCACTCATCTTATGAAGGAATCTCCTTGAACTATGAATGAACATTGTTTTAGTTTGTTTCTAGACCTCTTCATGGATTTCTGGGAGAAACAAGAATTTTTGTGGAGATAAATGTGACACAAGACCATTTTAAATTATTCATGTTATTAATTTTCCAACCATCAGGTAGTTCGGGTTGAAACATGGTTCAAATTTTTGAGTTTTTATAAAAAAACATTATGGTCTTTGCAGAATAAGGTTCACATGCAGAGTGCGATTTGGAAAACCGCAATTTTCAAATTAAATAAAAAAATAAATGAACAATAAAATAGGGAAAAATAAAATTAAACTATATGGTTTAAAAATAATAATAATGATAATATTGTTATTATGAATAATAATATAATTATTCTTGAAATTATTAGTATAATTTTTTTTTTATATTGAGATTATTAAGCTTATAAAATTTATTATAATCATCATATTATTATCATATTATTATAAATATTATTATTTTTAGTTTATTATTATTATTATTTTGATTTTATTTAACTAGATATTTATTTATTTATTAGTTAGGGTTTTTTCCTTTCCCTTACTATCTATCCCCCCTATGTGACCCCCTTCCTCCCCCACCTACATCGCACCGCATCCTCCCTTACTGGAATAATCTATGCATGTTGCCCTCCCCTTGGTCAACTATGTTCTAGAGAACCACCTTCGGTGTGGCCCTCTACTGGCCAGCCATATCTCTAGTGTGAGCCCCCTAATTGTCATTCCTACATCTAGTGCCCCCACCCACCCCATATTGGTCGGTCCAATTTTATTGACCAGACCCCTAGCTAAGCACTTATAGAACTATCACACCATCTATCCTCTCAGTAAACTTTCCCTATTTTTCCCAAGTATTGGTTCATGTTATTTGGGGTTTTAGTTTTCCAAAAGGGTAGGGTATTTGATTTAGGGGTGAATCTTCTAGGAACTTGTTTTTTTAGATATGGCCTTATTAGGGTTTTCTTGTCACGTGGTTTTAGTACCACACCAATTTCTTGATGTTTATCCACATTAGGTAGGTGGTTCCATGCCCTTGAAATTTTAGATAATTTAATTTTTTTTAATTATTATTATTTTTACATATTTTATTTAGGAGATAAAAATTGTGTTGTGGAAATAATTTGATAGTCTTATGTGTTAAAAATAGATTTCCAAAGGAAAATATCATGTTTCTAAGTATTCCTTGTTGGGAAAATCATTTTAAGTGTTCAATCAATTTTTTATGTAGTGTGAAATGTGTTCTTGATGAACTTTTCTTACATAGGTGCTGGATTTTGATTTTATAATAGATATGTATATGTTGTGTCTGTGTGTCATAGTGTGGTGTTTCTTATAAAGGTTTTATGGTTTTTTAAAAGTAAAAACTATATATTCAAAGGAATATAAGGTTCAGATAGGTTTGGATGTAAGTTCCAAAAAAATGACATATTTTAGCATGTTGAACATGTTTCACATTTCATAATTTGAATTGTAATGTGTTTTAAAAGATGGAGGGCTTGTTTTAAAATTAGTTTTGGGTTGATTACAAATTTATAAAAATTATGGGTGTATTGTAGACTTAGTTGGAAAATGGTGCAAACACTTGTTCTTTTAATTAGAAGTGTTCTAAAAGTTACTTAATTAATTTATTAAATTATGTATATTTTGAAAATTATGTTCAAATATTTTTTTACATTGACTTTTTTTAAAAGTAGCATATTCATGTGAGCATGGGTGTGGATTTTATGTAAAACCCCGTTGAATTTTTTTTTCAGTTCCTTAAAAATGGTTCAAATGTTTATATAAAACAAATTATGTGCTGATAATCATGAAATGGGGTAGTTTTGATTTGAATTTTTTATAAAAAAAAAGGTATTATGAGTATATACTCGAATTTAAATCATTGCGGGGCCTTCGAAAATTATTTTAGAAACTATTTTGTAAATGAACTATTTAATTACATAAAAGGTGTGAGGCATGTTTGTGAATTGAATTTGTATTCATATGTTTTTCAAATGGGGTTTGGGTTTTAAAGTCGTGGAAAACTATTTTTAACTTGTTTTTTTTCAATTTTGTGTGTAAATTTACATTGTTAATGATATGTTAATATAAAACATTATTGATCAAAAAAATAAGAATCTTGGGGAAATGGGTGGATGGACTAGGACTAACAATCTAGTGATTCAGATATGGTTATGGCCTAGTTTCACTTAGTAGGATTGAACACTAAAACACTAACTAAATAATTGGATGAAAATTACATGCCACTAGGGATATATGGATGTCTCCTACTAGTGTCTTGTGCATGGGAACACAGGTTTTCATGGATTCTACACCACATTTTCACCAATATGTGAGGATCATTGAATCCCACATGAGCTAGTTTGACCCTTGTAATTCACCAATGATGTTATAACTTATATGGTGATATTCCATCCTTTTTCACATGATTAAATTTTTGTGTGTGTGTGTGAACTTTTAGAATCGCCTTTCTCTCCTAAGAAAATGGTAGTTTTTGTTTTCTGTTTATGTGGTCATATTCTTTAAAATGTTTTAACACAAATATTTTCATAGAAATGTTTTAAAATCATTAATTTTAAATGAGATTTTTATTTTCAATTAAAATTGTTTGTAATGTAATAATTTATCAAGGTGGTATACTGTTGTGATTTGGGTAATACCCTACATACAAATTTGTGTGTCTGCATACGTTGTTTTGCATTGTTTCATGTCAAAGTAAGACATTAGTTTTAGTAGTTTTAGATTCTTGTGGTATTTTGTGCAGATCTTGGTGGTTTCCATTTTAGGATGTAGTTCCTCTCATTGCGTGGAGGTTTGGTACAGGGTTTTTTCACCCTTATATTGTAGAACTTTTTTGGACTTGTCTATAGTTGTAAAACATTTAATTTGAATGTTTTTATGGGCTTGTTTGACTCAATTTTTCTGATCTTAAATTTTTATTTTTGTTGGTCAACTTAATATGTTGAATTTTGGTAAATTTCCCCCTCTTGTTTTATATGATACATTGGAACATTTTCAAGCCCGTTGGGATCAAGAGCTCCCTTTGGGCCTTTCTGCAGACTAGGTCGGGCATCGGGTTGGATGTCGACCCATCTGGGATCGGGACATGGTATCTCTAATAATTAGTTTACACATTCATATCATATAAAATTATTGAAAACTAATTTTTTTAAATGAATTGATGGTATCCTAATATATTTTTGTCCATAGTTTATTTAATTAAATCCATAATAAAAGAAATGTCTAGAATTGGCATTTAATTTCTCTTATAACAAATATATGTGGTGACTATAATAGAAAACTATAATATTGAAACAGATACTCCCTTTTTAATCACCAATCTGACAACGTATTTTCATGTTATGCTTGTGCCAATTTTAAAACCTCAATTTCTCATACAACCACTTTTAATAATACCCATTTATATTTTAATGGCCATAAAAATAATAACAAAAATGTTAACTTCAATTCATTTTTTCAGGGAAATTTAAATTATGATGGGTATAGTGCATGTGCCAAAATAATTATGATCTTGGGTTGCCTCATGGAATTTTTAACATCATTGTCTAAAAAATACGTTTTTCAACTCATATGAATGATAATGGATAATATATTTGGTGTTTATGATCAACAAATGGTCTCATCTTTCTCAAATTCTTGTAGTTCATCCCCTTTCCTTGTTCTAAAAGTTTCTTTTCTCTTCCTAATGGAATAACTTGCTCTTATTCTAAAAAAGTTATTTCTCATCATGAACCCTCCATAGCAGATAAAAAGATTCAATAAATTTGGAAGTATTAACTCTTACAGTTTAAGTGATTTGATTCATATGGTTCCCATTCATTTGTATAGTACCTTTACATTGAGCTATAAATTATAAAACAAAAACTATTTCAATTACTAATTCAACTATAGTAATATACTCAAATTTAGGTATTTGAACTTTTCTATATCATTGACCTATATCACATCATAATTCAACGCACAAGAAGAATTTTGATTCTTATTTGATCACTACTAAAATAAAAATAGATTTCTTTACTTTTATATTAGTTAGTTATAATTTATAAACCAAAAGTCCCCCCCCCCTTGTGAGAGATATCCAGTCTTCTTCAAAATCCAACACTAAGAAATAATTTTTGAAATAGAATTTATCCACCTTAATTAAAATATCTTATATTATTCCGCATGATCATTACATTTCTGAATCTTCTAGTTGATTTTCTAATCTATTTGGATTTAGTCTGTATAATCCCATGATTTTTAAGGTGTTATGTCAATAAGGATTTCCTTATGAATTTTTTCATCCCTTCTTGTTTTGAAAATCACAAACTTCCCATACTTAAGCAAATCAACATTTTACATATATAAGGAAAATGTCCTTCCCAAAGGAATTTACCCCTACCATGTTTTCATTGTTCATATCAATATTTTTCTTAGGATTAAAAATTTTATTCATATCAAAAACCTCGGAATCATATAATACTTAAATATGAATCATTCTGTTTTAGGATCCGAATTCTGGATATGAACTGTAATGAAGATCCACTCCAAATTATGGATATGAACTATAATGAAGTTCCAATCTGAAATCTTGATATGAACTGTAATGAGGTTCTACTCTGAATTCTGGATATGAAATGTAATGGATTTCCACTCTGAATTCTGGATATGAACTGTAATGAAGTTCCACTCTGAATTCTGGATTTGAACTGTAAATAAGTTCCACTCAGAATTCTGGATACGAACTCTAATTAAGTTCCATTCCGAATTATGGATAGAAATTATAATGTAGTTTGACTCCAATTTCTGATTACGAACTAATCTAAGTTCTGACTCCAAGCTCTCTAAATTCAGACACCAAACTCTTATGAGTTCTGACTCCAAATTCCCATGAACTCTGACTCAGAACATTGTAAGATCTAGTTCCGAATTCTGATGAAACCAGACTCCCAATTTCTACAGAATTCAGGTTCCGAATTCCTACAAAATAGAATCTGAATATCCTTTTATTATAGACTCCGAATTCCATTTTGGTTAGACTCCGAAATTTTATTTTCATACATTCCCAACATCAGTTTTGCTTATTCTTACACTCGTTTCATTATAAAATGATGTCATGCCATCAGTTATAGATTTTTTGTTATATGATGATGTCATCCATTATATTTTTAACTATAAGTTGGTTGAGTGACACGTGTTCAGGTCCCTCTTAAATTTAAGGAAAATATGACCGTTGGAGGAGGGAGCTGACCATTCCAACCGAGCCTATAAATAGGATCTCATTTGAAAGAGCATAACAACAATTGAAGAGGTTGATTTATCTAGAGACCACACACGGTTAAGGTGATTTCTAGAGCGAGATGCTTTTCATGCATTGTGCATACTGAACTGCTCTTTCAGATTTCTTCATGTAACTTCGAATGTTGGTGATTACATTTGAGGGCTTCCGGGGATAAGAACACAGAGGTGCTGACTACCTTGAAGATCGAGGGCTTCCTTTCTGGGGAAGACAGAGGTTCAAACTACTTTGAAGGGGAGGGCTTGCTGGGATAGCAATATAGAGACTCCGTTATTCATATCTAGGGCCTACCCAAGTGTGGGTAAGACAGACTTTCTTGAAATTATAATTCAAGGGACCTTTATCCAAGGTTGTTGGATACCCTTTTCTTTGGGTGAAAAGATTATATCATGATACTTGTTTTCGTTACATGTTTTTCCGCTGCATTTTGTATTGTAAGGAAAGTATAACCTTCTTAATTTCCTTACACTTGTACTCTGATTAATTTATATTCTATATGCTTTAAGGTATAATCTCATTTTGTAAACATTGGTTAATTTTCAATTTTCGGATCCTTATTTCCGGAACCTGTTTTCCAGAATCACATTCCAGATTTAAGCAAGTGTATAGAACTAGAATTTTGTAACTTCATATTTTGTTCCAATATTTCAATTGGATAGAGGTGTTGTGAATTTTCTTAGATTAACTTTGTTAAACTTAGACCTTTCCTTGTTTAAGAAAAATTTTAAAGTATAAAATTCTTCCCCTCTTGTATATTGAGCATCTACATCATTATTTAGATCCTATAATTGGTATTAGAGGAGGTCTCTGAAATACTTATACTCCCATTTAGATTTTCTTTCTCAGTTTTTCATTGTTCTATATATTTTCCTTTCTTATGAATATTATCCTTGAATCCGATGTTTTTTTATTAACATGTTTTTGTGTAAAAATGTTTTTAAGATGGCAGGAATCAATGTTGGTTCCATCGACAACCTAAATCTTACAAGACCACCAATTTTGTATGGTAATGGTTATGAGTATTGCAGAGATCGAATAGAGACATTTTTTATCAATACTGGAGTAGAATATTTTGTTATGTTTACTGGAGGTTATCAAATTCTTGATAAAGAAGTTAGTACATTCCCCAATCTAGAGAAACATGATTATCAATTCAACTATAAGGTACGAAATAATTTACTATGATCAATGACTAGGAACATATATAGCCAAATTTCTTCTTGTGAAGCAGCTAACATTATATGGATGAAACTTGAAGTTTATGTTTTTGGTACATCTAATGTTTTTGAGACAATAAGAGCCATGCTTAGATCTTACTATCATGGTTTTAACTTTCCAAATGGAGAACCCATATGTAAGGTTTTACAAATATTTATGGCTATTGTGAATAGATTACAACCTATGGGAGAAAAAGGTCTGAATGATGAAGCTCTTGTTGAAAAGATCATTGATATTATGCCTAATGAGTGGGTACCAAAGAGAACTTTTATTGATGAGAACAGGAAGGTTACTCAAATTTCCTTAGATGAGCTGTTTTGAACTCTTCTTCAACATGAAACTAGAATGTAAAGCGATGGTGACAACATCAAAAAGAAGAATCGGAATGGTTCTATTTATTTTACAATAACATCAAATCAAATTAAAGATAAGATTCATGAGAGAGTAACTAGATCCAAATCTAAGAAGTTTGTTATCCAATCTGAATCTAGTGAGAGTGAAGTCTCAAAGAACGAGTTATCTAATCTTGCTCGAAGGATGAACAAGATAGTTGGACAATGAAATTTCCAATACAAGTATAATAAGAAGAAAAGGAAAGATAAGAAAGATTTAGAAGTCACATGCTATGAATGAATGAGAGCTGGACACATAAGACCTGAATGTCCTTTTCACAAGAAGAAAGAATGAAAAGAGAGGCATTCTGAAAGGAATAGGAAGAAGTATTATAAAGCTAATGCTAAGAAAGATTTGAAAGCTAATGATACTTGCAGTTCTAGTGGTGGTGACTCTTCAGATTAATCCTTGGATTATGAATCTTCTGGATAGAAGAATCTTGGTATTATTGCCAGATTACCTATTGAAAATCATTGGTTTATAGATAAGGAACACAATGAAGAATCATTGACCAATGTTTCTTTAAATTCTAATGATAGTAAATATTATAACTCTTCGGATGAAGAATCATCTTCTGATGCAAAAAATACTTTACCTACCTATGAAGAAGTTTTTAGGTTTGCTGAAATTCTTGACATTGATATTTCAAAACTCAATTAATGACTTGATAAGGCAAACACTATGAATATTATTCTTACAAAAGAAATTTCAGATCTTTCTAAAGATCTTGATAAGAAAAATACTAATTTTTTAAGTATTGAATAAAGTATTGAGGAAGTAAATTCTGATAATAATAATCTTTATAAATATCTAGAAAACGTAATTTCAATGAACAATGTTTTAGAACCTAGATTTAGTTCCATATATAATGATTTTGATGATAAAAACTTGGTTATAAAAATCAAGTATGAAATATTTTCCTTAAAGAAGTGTTTGTCGAAATTTACCTTAGGTAAAGAAATTTTTTATAATATGTATTCACAAATACAACCTTTAAGAAAAAAATCTGGATTTGGTTATACCCATAAAAAACCAAATTTTAGCAACAATTATTTTGTTCCTCAAAGTTCCCCATTTTGTAACAAGTGTCAATGTGGTGGTCACTGGGAATATAATTGTTCTTTAAACAAAAACCAATCTTTAGGTTTTCATAAGTCTTATTTTTCTAAGAAGATGTGGGTACCCAAAATTTTGTTATCTGAAAACATCTGATCCAAACTATTTTGGATTACGAAAGTCTAATTATTTCCTTATTTTCAGGAATATAATAGAAGTACCAACAGAAATACCTAGTACATGGATAGTGGATGTTCCCAACATATTACTGGTAACATAAACTATTTTGAAAATATTATCAAGATGAAAGGAGGAAAAGTAACGTTCGTAGATAATGCTCATAGAGAAATTTTTGTTATAGGTAATATTTTTCTTCTTGGAAAAACCTTGATTTCAAATGTTTTATTTGTTTTAAAAAGAGATATTATTCTTCAATTTATCGGAACAGAAGATCAAATGGCTGACATTTTCACAAAATATTTACCCTCCGATAGATTTGAATACATTAAACAGAAGTTAGGAATGATTACTATGAGGTAATCCTTCTGCATTAACTTTTTGTTGAACCATTTTCCTTAATGTAATAATCACCTTTTCATAGGGGGAGTATATTTTCTTGTTTTTGGAATAAAAATTTTTTGAATTCAGTTTTTCAAGCTTTTGTAATCAAAATTTTTGTTGTCAGTTTTTCAAGGTTTGTTAATTACAATTTTCATAGCTAGTTTTTCAGTATTTTGTAATAAAATTCTATTCGTAGTCAGTATTTCATGTATTTGAAATCAAAATTTTCATACTGGAACTTTCATAACGAAATTTTTGGAAATGAAATTTTTTTAATAGAAATTTTCAGAACTGGAACTTTCGTAATGCAATTTTCGTACTAGATCTTTCATAACAAAATTTTCAAAACTGAAATTTTCGTAATCAAAATATTTGGAACTGGAACTTTCATAATGAGAATTTTCATACTCGGATTTTTTGTAATGAAAATTTTTCGTACTCATACTTTTTGTACTTAAATTATTCGTACCCATACTTTTCGTACTAGGATTTTTCTACTCATACTTTTCGTACTAGAGTTTTGGTACTCGAAGTCTTTTCAACATTATGTTTTTCGTAATTAGTTTTTCATAGTCAAATGTTTCTTCAAGAAGAATATCACCTATTACGAATAAAATTACTATAAAATCCGAAAGGTATGATTTCCTCACTTATGTTTTCATAGTAATATTTATCTTGCTGGTATTTTCCTATGAGTTATAAAATTTCTCGGATTCTACTTTTCATTAATCCGATTTTTTTCTTGAAACCTCAAATGACCGAATTCAATATTTCCATGCGGGTATGTTTTCAACCATCTGATCAGATCAATGAGTTTTTCAACCGTTAGATGGTTATTGAAAACTCAATGTTTGCATCCATCGCCTAATTAAAGGGGACCTCTGATCGTTGTCCCACGTCGATCTTCAAGCTCTCACTTATTGAAGTTCTGCCTCCCTTCATAAAGCCCGTTCCGAATCTTCCAGAGCTCTTCATTCTGAATGTATGTTCAGCTACTTCTCAGGATATTTCAACTATGAATCCAATCTAAAAATGGTTAGTTTACTAGGAGAGGTTAGTGCATCATATTTTCTACAGGTATGATTGTATAATATCTAATAATATCAGAAAAAATAGTTGTGAGGATATTTTCTTATCAAATCCAGTGAATCAGGATCCAGTTTATACATATTTTCTTGTTGAGTTTTACGATTTGGTTTCCTTCCTTAAGGATGATGGCAGAGAGATGTTTTCATTCAAGTCTTATGGGAAGACATATATTCTTTCTTACACTAAGGCTGCAAGCATGGTGGGACTATCTTATGAAGGTGAATCTGAGTTTTGTTCACATAATCTTCCAGATGAGCAAGGAAGTTTCAACAAAGTGAAGGAATTAAAATTTATTAGACATAAAGATTCCAAGACTGCTATGATTTATCATCTTTCTTCGAATAATTGGATTCTATATCCGTGGGTGCAAGAATTTTTTGTACCGATAAGTGGTGATAAGGATAATCTCAAGAAGAGTGATATATACATATTAGATTATTTGGTAAATCATAGGATGTTGAATTTGATGTGGCCTGTTTTGTTTATAGTTAAGAATATTAAAGAAGATAATCTGAATGTTCAGATCATAATGTATCATGCCTTGATTTCTATGCTTATTTTCAGATGTCTTGATTTGTTCAATGTTTCTTTCATTTAAATGAAAATAAATTTCATGGTAATGATGGTTAGTGATGATACATTAATGATGATAATATGGGTTTTTTTGTTGAATCCCGTGAATTATACCCTTTACCAGAGGAAGAGGCCGAGGAAGGTCATAAATATCAACAAACTCTGGAACCATCTAAAAAGGCTGGGAGGGAGGGAAAGATGAAAGAATTGGTGGCTGAAAACAAGACTCAGAATACTAAGGAAACCCAATATGCACCACAGAAGCCAATGAAACAAAAAAGACTACCCAAATGAAGTGGCTGCTAAGTGGAGGGAAGACAAGGAGAAGGGAAAAGAATGGGACCCTCAATTCGGATTAGATCCTGCTGATGTTATGGCCTTAAAAGAGATAGCTTCTGATGAGTTGGAAAGACAACCAAAAGAAAAGAAAATGAAAAAGGAATATTTCATAAGAAGATATTGTTCAATCTCTTTTGAAAGAAACAGAGATGGCTTCTGAGCAGATTATGGTTCTAGAAACATTCCTTACTGAACCATTACCAGGGACCCCAAGAAATAACTACTTATTTCAAAAAAAACTTAAAGGGAATGAAGTTGATGAAAGAGTATAAGATGATGTTTTTGAGAGAGTAGAAGAAGAAGTTGTTGAAAGAGAAGAAGAAGTAGTAGATGAAGAAAAAGAATTAGAAGAAGGAAGTGCTGATCTAGATGACCTATTAAATTAGTTGGGGATTATCAAGAAAATACTGAATCCGCAAAACTTGTCACTCTGGGTAAGGGAGTTGAGAAACAAGGAAACAAAGATGATGATAAGGAAGAGGAAGAGAAGTAGTATGAATTTTATGAGGAAGAGACCTATGAGAAGAATTTTCTTGAGGAAGGAGAATAATAAGAGAAAATAGATGAAGACAAGAGTGTTCAACTATCAGATAGTGAGGAAGAATCTCCAGATGATCAACCCATTCCGAAAAATGATAAAGTTAAGCAAGTGCTCAGGGATACACCAATAAAAGATATTATCAGGAAGAAATAAGTTCATGGTTTTTCTAGAAGAATGATAGTGGAGGTTGAAGAAGAGAATTCACCTAGTAATGTATCGAATTCAGAGTCATCAGCTTTGGGTCATGACTTTCTAGTTGAGTCTCTGATGAAATTGGTGGACACAATTCTGATTTTTCCCACCATAGACTCAAGGTTCCAAATGCTTTGAAATTGTCTGAATCAGAAATTAGAATCCTTATCCATGGTGATGGATAAGTGTGTGATGATTGAATCTGACCATAGAAATTTTGTCATCAATTATGATGTTCATAGAAAATATTGTAGAAAAGTCACCCTTTGGTAAAATAAGGTGGATGATGACTTGGTTGAGTTTGACAATTTTCCGAATGAGGTAAAAGAATCTTTTGATACCGAGGATGCAAAGATAAATAATCTTCAGGAGATGCTAATACTTGAGCAAAATTCTCAGAATCAACATGTGAAGGACTTGAATGATACGGTTAACTCTCTTGATCAAAATTTTAATAGGGATAGAGATCCTCGGATTGAGATCGAATAAAATCTTGTAAAGCATGATCAGTTAGTGAAGATGAAGGAAAAGGCCATGAAGGCTCAGGAAGAGGTGCTGAAAGCTCAAGAAAATAGGATCATAGATTTGGAGAAGCAAGATGAAGAAGATCCGAAAGATTTGAAGAAGATGAAAACTCTCTTGAAAAAGTTAATTCCAAAGGTGAAGGAAGACAAATGAACTCAATACGATCTTTTGTTCCATTTTATTTTCCTAGTAGAAACTTTCTTTAAACTCTAATGAAATTTACGGTTGTTTGTATCTAGTGTTATTTTGTACTAATGATTCAGGTACTTTATTTTTTCAATTACCACAGTTATTTTTGAAAATCACAATGGGGGAGAAGGAAAAATTACTACTCCTATGGGGGAGAAAGAAAATTTCTAAACTAAAAAGAATTATCCTTAAGAAAGGGGGGAGTTCTCGTTACGATTCCATCATTCTAATAAAAATTCCAGTCCAGAAATTCAGAATAAAAAACTAAGAGTTCCAATCCCTAAGGGAAATTTAGTTGTATTCACTATCATCTATGAAAAATGAGAGATAAGTTTTAATTTCATATTCTAAATTTAGTTTTCCAAATTATTTTATACTCTTCTTCGTAAGGTTGTTTGTGCATTCCAAAAGGGGTAGATTTTAAAGTCAAAAATGTTTTCCTTATGACTTTTTACATTCCTTCTTGTTTTGAAAATCACAAACACCCTATACTTAAGCAAATATACATTTTAATTCTATAAAAAAAATTTCCATCTCAAAGGAATTTACCCCTACCAAGTTTTCATTATTCATATCAATATTTTAATTAAGTGTAAAAATTGGATTCATATCAAAAACCATGGAATCATATAATACATAGATATGAAGCATTATGTTTTTGGATTCAAATTCTAGATATGAACTGTAATGAAGATCCACTCTAAATTTTGGATATGAACTGTAATGATGTTTCACTCACAATTTTGGATATGAACTATAATGAAGTTCCACTCCGAATTATATATATGAACTGTAATGAAGTTCCACTCCGAATTCTATATATGAACTGTAATGAAGTTGAACTCTGAATTCTGGATTTGAACTGTAATGAAGATCCACTCTGAATTCTGGATACAAACACTAATAAAGTTCCATTCCGAATTATGGATACAAACTCACATGTAGTTTGACTCCAAACTCTGATTATGAACTTATCTATGTTCTGACTCCAACTTTTCTGAATTCAGACTCTGAACTCTTATGAGTTCTGACTCTGAATTCCCATGAACTCTGACTTCGAACATTCTATGTTCTTGTTCCGAATTATGATGAAACCAGACTCCGGATTTCTACAGAATTCATGTTCTGAATTCCAAAAAAAATAAAATCTGAAAGTAATGTTATTATAGACTTAAAATTCCATTTTGGTTAGACACCATACATTTATTTTCATACATTTTGAACTTCAGTTTTTCTTATTCATACACTTGTTTCATTATAAAAAGATGTCTTGCCTTCAGTTACACATGTTTTGTTATATAATGATGTCGTCCATTCTGTTTATAAATAACCATTGGTTGAGTGACACGTGTGCAGGTCCCTCCTAAATATAAGGAAAATATGTGCATTGGGGGAGGTAGAAGACTATTCCAACCGAGCCTATAAATAGGTTCTCATTTGAAAGAGCTCAACAACAATTGAACAAGTTGATCAATCTTGAGACCACTCGCTGTTAAGGTGGTTTCTAGAGAGAGAATATTTTCATTCCTTGATCGTATGAACTACTCGTATAGATTGCTTCGTGCAACTCCTAATGTTAGTGATTACATTTGAGGGCTTTCGGGGATAAGAAGATAGTGGTACCGACTATCTTGAATTTAGAGGGCTTCCATTCTGAGAAGATAGAGGTTACGACTACCTTGAAGTTGAGGGCTTGCGGTGATAACAATACAGAGACTCCGATCTCTATATCGAGGGATTACCCGGGTGTGGGTAAGACAGACTTTCTTGAAAGTATAAATCAAGGGACCATTATCCAAGGTTGTTGGATACCCTTCTCTTTGGGTTAAAATATTTATATCTTGTTACTTTTTTTGTTATAAGTTTATCCGCTCCATTTTGTATTGTAAGAAAAGGATAACCTTCTTATATTTCATTACACTTGTACTCTGATTAATTTAGATTCTACATTCATTAAGTTATAATCTCATATTGTAAACATTGGTTAAGATTCAATTTTCGGATCCATATTTCCCGAAACTATTTTTTGGAATCACTTCCCGGATTTAAGCAAGTGTATAGAACTAGAAGATTGTAACTTCATAGTTTGTTCCAATCGTATAATTGGTTAGAGGTGTTGTAATTTTCATAGTATATCATTGTTAAACATATATCTATCCTTGTTTAAGGAAATTTTTAGAGTATACAATTCACACCCTCTCTTGTAATTGAGCATCTACATCGTTATTTCAATCCAACAGATGGTGGTGTATTACATGTTATTAATAATTTCACATAAATAACTTAAATAATATCGAATTTTCTTCATGAATATTGATAGGGAGGGAAAATATAATAGTTTCATTTTCCTCTATACATAGTTCATTTGATGTAATGCCCTTAACCCCAGTATCCCTGAGTTTGTGGTTGCAATAATAGATTGGAAGAATATAAAAGGAATGAAATCCCAAAAGAAATAATAGTTTAGTTGTTTTAGAACACCAGATTCATACATAAATCATACATTAAAACATAATATAGTAATAAAACATATATAATAAATTGATAACACTATTATTCTCTTACCTTAACCTTGCATATCAACCATAACAAACAATGTGGAATCTTAGGGAAAATAAAACATAAGAAGGGGTGAGATTATATTCTTAGTAAGGGTATGTATACTATAAAAGATATCGTAAAGAATAAATAATAATTAGATTCTGTAAAATAAATAAAACACATTCCATTTAATGAATAATATTATAATAATAATGAAAGAATAAAATATGATAATGTAATTCCATATAAATAATAACATAGACTAAAAATCATAACCATGGATATTCTAATAATCAAATTATCACTTGTAAGTCAACAACGAATATCATAATGAGGGAATGCATTATTTGATCAATTACAAAATGAACATTGAGGATATGATGAAGACATAATTCTAAAATGTGTTATACATCATCTAATACATAAACTATGTCATATCGTGAGATATACTAATCCATTAAGAGAAAATTGCAAGTCCCTCCAATCAATTACTAATTCCAATGATTTCCACATTTTAATGGGATGAAACATAGTCAATATAAACATTAATATTGAAACTATCATATAAAAATCTAATAAAATTTAAAATTAATAAACCTAATCATAAACCATCCAAACTAATATGGATAATGGAAGGAAAATAGTATATAACCTATGTAAATTAATTGAATACATTTAGAAAAATATAAAATATTGAATAATAAGGAAATTAAATTAATGAATCATAATATTCAATTAAGGATTTCTATATATATGAAAATATATTAAATTATATCAAGGAAACATTCTCGAGGAAAATACAATTTTTAACATGGAAATAACATATTTTTAAAAAAATTGGCATTTATAAAAGAAACAGTTTTCACAAAAATAACCATGTAAACTTGATAATTAATATTTAAATAATTAGTTCATCATGATGGAGAGAATGTAGACTCATTTATTATAAGTTAAAAGAACATCCCAATAGTATTTTTGCTGGAAAAGCCTCAAAAACCATTATTTAAAAAAATACAACATTCGAACAAGTTAGTTGATATTAAAACTTTGTAAAAAATAAATTTAAAAAATCATAGGATAATATTTAAAATATATTTGGAAGGAATTTTTACAAAACCTGGTTATATATGGAAAAGTGGGTTTTAAGGAAAAATTTTAAAAGATTATTTTTCAAATGAAAATATCATAAAAATATCTTATAATTCAAGTGAGCATAAATAATATGGTTTAATTTTGTTTATTAGTTATAATTTCACATTAATGGACTAAAAATATACCATAAGATAACTGTGAGTTATTCAAAAAATAATATTTTCAAGCCAAAATCAGAAATGTAGATGTTTAACCCATTGGATGGAAGTTGAGTTATGAAATTCCTTACCACATACAATGAATCAAATCCTAGAACCGATAAAAGTAATATTTATATAATAAAACATAAAATAGTATGAATACAATGATCTTCATGATATTATATATCAATGTATAGTAATACCCAACAGAAAATAAATAAGTGGGGAATAAGGAATATATCTCAGAGAGGTAAAAGTGACATAAAAAACCGAAACCTCACAATTCCAATTTTTTTGTACTTTAACGTAGGTTAAAAATGATTAAATATTTTTATAAAATCATTATATAACATTATTAATATTTATAATAATTTATATGAAACTTTTATGACAATTTTACATAGATTTATTAAGAATATTTTATTATTTTCACTATTTTGTGTGATCACGTTTCAAGGTTTTGTGGATTGTTATCTTCTGAATAATTGTGGAATTTTATTAAAATTGAAACAAAAATACCAATTTGAATTCAAAGGGTAACTATTCACATAAAAAAGTATAAGTTGTGTTATATATCATTGCTCTTACTAACATGAGAATTGTTCCTTTGATAAAATGTTATTTATAAATGTTTTGTTTTTTTAGGGGGTTTTGCAAACATCATGAACTTGTTTCGTTATATATAATATTATGCATATATATTAGATCAATAATTTGATATGGGTTATAATATTATATTAAAGTATTGTTTAGAAATAATAATACTTTTATTACCATCCATGAATGTGGTAATAGAAATATAAACATTTTTCTTGAAGATCGTTAACCTCCATAATTTAGAAAATAGTTTTTTTTCAAATATTACGAGGTAATAAAATAGATTTATATACCATATTCCATTATAATTATAAAATAATATTATATAAATTTGAATGGATTTATTATTACTTGATCAACAAAGGAGATCAAGAGAAGGTTAAAAGGTAAAGAAATTAAGAGAGGTTTTCTGAGAATGTAACCTCTTATATACGACCTCTTGAAGGTCCCCTTAAGGAACTTGTAATAGTAAATTGTGTGAGAAAATCACCCATTTGATGTGGGAAACTATGGAGGAGAGTTAATTTTAGATATTTTAAGAAATTAAGGTATTTTGGGGAGAAAATATGTGGTGAGGCGTGGTATATATACTTGAGGAGGGGTGGTTTTAACTCATCATATATTGATTATTTTTTTGAATCCAACCATTGTTTCATGGAATTAATTAAAACATAGTCTGATTATTAAATCATTAAATTAAATTTATGAAAAATAACCTATCACCCATTTAAGTTTGTGGTTTCTATATATTTTAATCCATTACCTTTTGACATTAATCTGTGACATTATGTTTCCTATGTTATAGTAAATCATTTTTCTTCCATAGTAACATTTTTTTTTATAAAAACAAAATGAAATTATCCAATAATTTTGAAATTATAGTTCAAAATATAGAATCCATTATACATTATTCAATTTATAATATTGATAAAAACAAACTCTATCTATGATACAAATATAACTCATAAAAACACTTTCTATGATAAAATCACGGGTTTCAAGAATACTAAGAATGTGTTTCTAAATTTGACCCTTTAATCATTATTTCCTTCCATAATTACATTTTTATCAAAATTAGAGGTTAATAAATTTTAAATCCATGTCGTATAGTAATTATTTAATAAGTGTTATGGTATTAAAAAAACAATATTTTCACTTTTTTACACAAAATCAATTTGTTTAGAAAATTCCCATTAAACTAATATAATATTATTTTTATGTTCTGATGTAAAATATTATATTTATTTTACAAATAAATTTTTATAAAAATATTAAAAAAAATTATTTTTTTAATCATAAAAATGAATAAAAATAACTTTTTAAGAATATATTTGCTTGTGGAATAAAATAAATTCCTTAAATATTTTTTTTTGAGTTCATATTAATAATTAAACATTTATTGAATAATAAATTCATATTTATTTTATAATATAACTAATATTATTCACCCATAAATCATTAATGTATTGTTTATTATGGTCATGGATAAATTATCAAATTTTAGAGTTCTTTTTTTACTTGTTTCTCTATGAAACATACTCTATTGAACATAGTTTTATTTTAAAATCAAGATGTGTTACTTTATCCCCTAATTAAATATATTTAATCAGATCAATTGTTAAATTAAATTTATTTTTTATATTTTAAAATTTATTTCTTGGAAGCCAACATATTTTTAGGGTCCCTAAAATTTTCTTTTTAGAAAGAGGGAAATGAAAATGGGAAGGCAATAAAAACTATGTTTCCAAATATAAAAAAAATAATTGGAATTCACGACAAGGGAATGGAACATAAATCTAACTATAATGTTCTGAGGGATAGTGATAGATAACATGGTAATTAAATTGTTTACCATCAAAAAACAAAAAATTTGTGATGGGATAAAAGAACCTTTATTTCTCAATAAGAAATATAAATGAATATCGTTTTTGATCCAAAATCAATTTTAAATTGTTTTTAAAACCACTTTACCTTATAGAGTAAGAGAATAAATAAATATACTCACTTTATATGTAGAATTTAATCCTTTAAAAAATACCATCATAATTTCATGTTTTTCTCCAAATACAAATTCTACCATATTTCCTAAAAAATCCAAAATATTATAGTTATATTAATTATATATGGTTCCTAAAATTAACATATCCATTATCTATCAAAATATTTAAATAATTACTACTATGGTATTCTAATAAGTACATCACATATGCCCATTGTAGATGATTCACCCTTTTCATCCTTCTATTGTGGGTTTAAGAATAACTACCTTTTCAGTTGCCATGGGTTTTTTACCGACTCGTGAGTTTTTGTTTTTATAAAGGTATATTAATATATTACATTAATCATTATAAATATATCCTTATATTTTTAACCATTAGAGACATCTTTTAACCATAAAGGTTATCTCAAGTGTTTTATTTTTTATTCACAATAAAATAATTTACCATATTGCATCATTATTTATTGGGGTATTCAATAGACCTGTGCTAATTCCCATAGTATTGTAATCCGTTAAACAAATAATGAAAAAAAAATGATTTTTATGCACAAATAATTAAATTTCACTTTTAACTAGTCATATAAATTTGATCTCTCTATCTAAAATTATTTTCCAACACCAATATTTTTTTAAACAGTTACCCCATATTTTTAAATACCTTAATACCTAAAACCACATCCAAATTTCAACATAAACCATTTTATAAATGGTTATCCTTATGAATATTCTATAATATCTTGATCAAAAACATTATATGGAAGGTTATTGAATTTATAAAATTTACTTACCATTAATCTCCCAAATAGCATGAAATATATATTAATTTTCACAAACCAAACATGTGGATACCTTGATCATGCAATTTCCAAAAATCGTTATAATCTTAATTACCATAAAAAAATATTTAAAACATAAATGCTTCAATATTTCTTAAGTAAAACACATATTATTAGATTTTTTCTATAAATCCAAACATGTAGAAAACTCTATAAATGAAAACATAAACCACCAAATCACTATCCAATTTCATGGTCACCAATTCCACATATTAATCACCTATTTATTATTTTCTCAGACATATATCACATATTAAGGGTTATCATTCATTCAATAATGTGTTTTCAAAAATATCAAGTTCTCAATGAATTACTTTTTCTTTTCATTGGTACCAATCAACACATGCTCTCATATCCTAAATAAAAATGTATTGCGATATAATAATTATATGTTTTATTATTCTTATAATGATAATTTCATAAAAAATATGTAATGACCCACTTATTCTAATTGGATTGAGAACAAAATGAATCATTACTAGGCCTTAGGAGACATCAACAAGATGAAAAAGGAAGGAAATAAATTCTAAAGGGATTAAAATATATGTGTGGGTGATTTAACCGTTATGAAAATAACTGTTAACCCATCAAACAATAACAAAAAAACTAACTAGATTATGCATTAATAAATAAATTAACACTAAACTACATCATTTATATCAAAACCACACTATAGTGTACAAAACAGAATAAAATGAAACTATAAATGTAAATAGTGGAAAAGTAAGTAATGAATCTATGTTGAATAAGTCACCATGCTCCACGTGCTCCATGCTCCAACATACACAAACACCACATGTATCACAATGTGGTGATGAAAATGTGTGACACTTTACATTTTACCATGTATTAGAAGATGAAATTTGAATAATCAAAAATGATCCAAAGAATGGGTGAGTATAAAACATATAAGGTTTTCACAAATTAATTCCCTACTCTCACCACTATGATGGTATGGTTAGAAACATTTATATAAAATATTTTATATAAAATAATTTCAAAGAACAGTTTACTACTAAATAAAAACAAGTTCCAAAACCATTTATAACCAAAAGTATATATGTTTTATTTTATAAAATTTTATTACAATTCATATTTTCATAAAAAAGCATACAAGGACACCACACACTCATGCCTGTTTTGACTGCTCCATGCACGTGAGAGTTCCCGTGTCTAATCACATTGTTTCCTACTTACAAACTCCGTTGATCTAAGGTCACATACATTTTACCCCACTGTTACATGTCCCTTATTTAGGGCCCATCCACCTGAACCCATTCAAAAACACATGTATAAAGAAACAATTTCAAAAATCCATTTCATACTAATTAAATAAAAACATTATTTTATTGAAAAACCTTAAACAATAAAATTAAAATTAACCATTTTATTTCAACTAAATCAATGATTTTATTGGAAACACATTAATCAAATCCAATTTCAACATTTCTAAGAAAAACCCCTTTTAAAATATTCATTTTAAAATCATTAATCAATGCAATTTATTCAAGGATGCCAATTCTTTTCCGATTTCCACAAACCATGAGTGGAGAAGGTTTCTAAAAAGGGAAAATAAAACAATTGAAAACAAAATAATCACAAAATAATCAATTTTATTTCATTCTAATAAATTTTAAAAGGAGTAGTTGTGAGTAAAGCCACCTATCTCAACCATTTTAAAGAAAATAAATAACAGATTAAGAAAGAACATGAAACTGTAAAAATTCATCACTAAAGCTCCTTAAATATATTCCGATAACATGATCTAGAACTAATATCATCTTATTTGGAATCAATAATATTAGATCTAACCATACTATGATTATATCTAAGAATCCACAAATAGAGGTGATAATGATCTATGAAAATATGGCAGGAATGATACATAATGAGGACAAACTATAAGAATTGGTCAGCTAAACTCCAAAAGAATGATCTAATCGATTTTAATTCATATGGGAGAGGTAATCCAACAATAAATGGAAAAGAATAGACATTTAGGACTAAAAATAATCAAACCTAAGGGATTTCACGTTTAACATGTGTGAGATCCACTTTTTTAAGATTTCACTTTGACCCCATGCATGGATAGTTTGCAAAATTATATATTTTGTATGCTAATAGTTTGTTAGATATTATATAGATAGACACTTACATTGCCCCCTCACGCATTTTCCCTAACATTGTACACACAAGTTTGAGTCTATTGTCCAAAATATACTAATTGTTAAGGTTTCATATAGTATTTTCTCAATTTTTAGAGAAACTGTGTGAATATCGTGCAATTCTCTTTTAGCCCAAAAAACTATTTGAATGATACCCAAACTCTCCCTAATATACCCCTTATACATTATATACATAAAAACAATTAATGTGTTACATGACATAAAACAAGTGGTTTAAATTATTCCCACCATTGGTATTTTTGTCCTCTAAAAGTAGAAACCCATCGATTCCCTAAAAGAGTTCCGGTCATTGCTCTTTCATTTCATTCTTATGTTCCCAAGTATCTTCTAAAATCTGATCATGCTTCCATAAAAATATATATTGGACTGATACATTTTACTATCTATCTAAAATCCACACAGGGTTATGTAACCATGATGCATTTAGCTCAATGTCAATGTGATCTATCTGATCACATGGTCCGGATCAAGCTGATACTTTTTTAATTGAGATACATCAAACACATTATGCAAGGAACTGAACCAAGGTGTCTACACCAACCAAATTAAAACCTCTATAACCCATTTCAGTATCTCCAAAGGGATAATTTATTGAGGAGTTATAATTCAATGTTTCCCAAAACGATGATGAAAAATACTTGAGGATAACCTTGATAACACATGATCACTCACCACGAATCAAAATAGACTTAGATGATGATCCACATATAATTTGTGAGAACTCTAAGCCCTCACTATTCTCTTTCTGATCAAATAAATCATCTCAAGTGTTTCTTGGACAAGTAACGTCCCTACTAATGATTTCTCACCTATTTATACTGAACAAAGTGTAGAATGACTAGGATTCCCCTACAATGCTTTGAAAGGATCAATATGTATCGAGGCCTGATAGTTGTTATCATAAGAGAACTCTAATAAGGGTATATGATCCTCTCATGAATAAAAAAAATCAATTACACAATCCCATGACATGTGTTCTAATTTTGTTATCATCCTTTCATATTTACCTTCTATCTGAGGATGATAATTTGTACTCACAGTCAATTGAGTGCCATGGGATTTCTATAAGGATTTCCAGAAATGATATGTGAATCTTGGATATCGATCTGAAATGACCGAAACTGTTATTCTATGTATCTTTACCACTTATTAGATATAGATCTTGGACAGATCCTCCACTAAATTAATTTCATTTGGACTATAAAAAAATTCAGTCCTCAGGTTTTGTTCTCTTATCAATTTTTTACTAAATATAGTTCAAAATGTTTATACTAAACTTACTCTGATACCAACTATAAATTCACTAACCCTAGTACCCCATAATCTATTTTTACTATATTAAATTTGTAAAATATATAATGAATCACTTCCTAATGTACCGAATAGTTTATCAATTTTGGAAAAATAGACACATACTTGAATCTTACATTACAACAAGAAATAAGACATATGACAAAGTGAATTCTTTGAGAAGACCATTATTCCCTACCATAACCATGAATATCAACCATTATAAACTTTTTGTAATACTAACTAAAAATAAAACATATGTATGGGGTGAGGTAAAAATTTTATAAATAGAATATATAAAATAAAATACCATAAATAAGAAAAAAATTATGTTAGGGTAAATAACAAAAATGAATTCCATTTAATCAATATCATGGGGAAAATATGGAAAAAATAATATCTGATCAAATAACTCCATGTAAATAATCAAATAATCTAGAACACTAATCCATTTATAAATAAGAAATAGATTATTCACATGGAATTAAATAATTATTCTCATTATTATTGAATTCAAAATGGTGTCCATTACAAACTTATCATCAATGCTTCGAAAAAGACACAATACATAAACTTGTGAGACATCAACCAATACCCAAACATGTTTGTCTTATGAGACATATCAATACATCAATGGTATATAGTTGTATGTACCCATCAATTAAAAATCTCAATGCATTCCTCATACTAAAGGGGTGAAACATAGTAAATATAATTATTCTTATAGAAACTGTCATATAAAATGTTAATAATTTTCCAAATAATTAAACATATTCATAAACTATTGAGAATAATATGATGAATGGTTTCACAATATTAAATCCCCTTTCAAAATGATCATAATACATTAAGTATAATATGGAATATGGTATCATTATATATCAACCTCAATGGTACAATGACTAAATACATTATGATGATAGAGATGAATATAAATTTAATGAGTTCATTGAAAATTCTGTAGTTAAACACCACTTTTCACATTGAAAATCACTTATTTTTAAAATAAAATGAAATTAAAAATGAAAATACTTTCATTCATAATAACCATGAAAAATTTAATGTAATCATTAAATAATTATTTCTTCTTGGGGAATATAAAAATCTCTCACATTAGATAAGATAAAAAACATTCCTTCCATACTTTTTTCAAAAAAATCTAAAAGAAAATTGATGACAAAATGAAACAATATACCTTTATAACCATTTTGAAATAAGGAAACCATTAGTTAAATTATTTTTTTAACAA
Source organism: Viscum album (assembly GCA_963277665.1). Lineage (NCBI taxonomy): Eukaryota > Viridiplantae > Streptophyta > Magnoliopsida > Santalales > Viscaceae > Viscum > Viscum album. The sequence continues at coordinate 790,459,852 of OY728126.1, read as the reverse complement.
TCAGAGGACAATAGTGAAAATATTTTTACAAATGTTTTTGGAAAACATGTCCATTAAAAATAAATGGAGTTCTATGAAAAATATTAAAAGTATTATTTTTTAAAACAAAGTCCCTTAAAAATGACATATCGTTGAATTGAGAATTAATAAAGTTGATAATTTGTTTGTATAATTTGTAAATACATAGAAAAAAATATTAAATTTAACATTATATAATCAAAACTCATTTTACAAAAAAAAATTATAATGATATAATCATAAAAGTGTATGTTTAACCTAATGAATTGAAATTGAGTTAAGTAGTGCTTTATAACATTTAGTAAGATTAATTTTGTGCCCCATAAATGTATTAATTATCAAATGAATCAATTAAAAATTGAATATAATGATATTAATTATATGACATATCAATTGGTAGTACATACAAAACACAAAAGAAATATGTGGTGAATAAGTTATATATATCACAGAAGTAAAAGTGAGATGATAAAAACTTACACGAGAGTTCCATTTTTTGTATTATAACCTCGTATATAAAGTCTATAGAATGTTATTAATTAATTAAATGATCATATTCATATTTTAAATACATTATATTAAAATTTTATTACATATTAAAACTCTTTAATTAATAATATTTAATTATTTTCCTTGTTCCAAGTGTTCTGTTTCATTGTTTCGTGGTTTGTTCACTGGTGTATATATGTGTCTTTCTGGTAAAATGGAATTAAAACTCGATAATTGAAATGAAATAGTATTAATTCAGATCTATAATTATAAATCATCCCATATATCATTATTATTACTTACATGATAATGATCCATTTCAAAAAATGTTAATGACAGATTTTTAGTTTAATTTTTCAGTTTTTTGGACCATCACTAACTTGTTTAATTTTATTTATTATATTATATATATTATTTAAAAAAATAGTTTAATAATATATCTATTAAAATATTATTTAACCATAGATATAATTTTATTTATGGTATTGAATATAGTAATGGAATCAGAGAATCATTATCCCCGGAGATGGTCAACTTCCATAATTTGGGCCATGGGATATTTTCTCTGAATAAGAGGAGGTAATAAAAGGGTTGGCTGTATATATTAAAATATATATATATAATTCCTATATATACATTGTAGTGTATTTATTATGAATTTATGGTTTGAGGATCGTAATAGATGGTATTGAAAGGAAGGAAATTAAGAGAGGCTATTTGAGAATGTCACCTCTTGAATATCACCTCCATAAAGCACCCGATAAAGGAGTTTTAATTTGTATATTTGGTAATACATGTATAAAATATATGTTTTTAGTGTTTTTAGTAGATTTTTTGGTTCTATTATAGTATCTTAAAGGATTTTGGGGAGAAAGTGGTGGTGAGGAGTGGTATTTATACTTGAGGAGGGGGTTTTATAAGTGATTGAATAATGATGTTCAATTTTTAAATACGAACACATTTGGGGTATATTTAATTATAGTGAATAAGCATAATAATTAATGTTTTAATGTATTTTTAGTGTTTATAGACACATCGAACACCAATTTAGTTTTTTAGTTTTTATATATTTGTATCATTTTACTTTTAACATTAAATTGTTTAGTTGTTTTTTCTATACTCTGGTAAATATTTTTAGGGTACAAATTTAATAACATTAAATGAATCTGACATTATAATATAATATATTAATCCTTGTCAAAAATTTTAATCCAATTTAATTAATTTAATATATAAAATTTATGAAAGTAAATTCTAAATATGTTACATGTTTGATATATAAAAATAGTTTTTTAAGGTTGAAATAGTGGATTTAAAAATAACTAAGAAAGTATTTCTAAATACAACATTATTAATATAATTTCCTCACATAAAGAAATTATTATCTATAATAAGGGTTATTAAATTTAAAATCATCATTATATAATAATTATTTCAAAAGTGTTGTGGTATTATATAAATATAATATCTTCACTTTTAACCCAAAAACCATCTTTCTTAGAAAAATACAATATACTACCCTAAGAAATATTTGACACAATAATTCCAAAAAATTAATTCATTATTTTTAATATTTCATAAAAATGATTCAGAAATTAATTTTATTTATTTTATCATAGAACTGAATAAAATCCCTTTTTGAAGAAAACAATTATTTAAGGATAAAATGACTTTACAAAAAGGTTTTTGTTCATTTCCATAAAATAATTTAATTTTTATTGAATAATATCATAATATTTATTTAATAATATTTAATATTATTCACACACTTTAATTTAATGAATATTTTATATTTGTCATTTTAAAATAATAATAATTTGGGTTGTATTTATGGTTAGTGTTTTATGCAGCGTAAGCTACCCAACATAGTGTTCATTTAAAATCATGTATTGTTACATTTGATACAACTATCGAACACACCAGTGTTAGTGTAATTGTTCACGGTTTCACATACATGCATTTACTGGTCACCATATCATTTATAATTTTTTTTACATCATAATGTCAATGTGTGATTCAGTAAAATAGTTTCTATTATTTTATTTCATTAAATGTTCAAGAAATATTCATTTTTGAGAATTAATTTTCATTTCATATAATTTTTCAATGAAGGATAGACGGGAAATAAAATATTTCGATAATACTTTTTTATCATAAAATTCAACTTTTTCATTTTTATGTTTCAGCTCATAAACATCCTTTTCAACATATTATTCTATTTCACGTGTCTTTTTTCTCGAATTTAATGAATGAATTTTTAATTTGGTAGATTAATAAATTTAAATTATCCATTTGGATCCACTAAAACATATCCTAGAAATAATATTCTTATTACATATTTTACTTTTTTAGTGATTTCCCCAAATTTTGTACTTTAGATTTCATTGTGTGGCTTTTTGGTTCCTCGAATATTCCATTATCTATTTATTTACATACATATGTCTTTAAATAATGTAGTTTTTTCATTAATATTTACTAATGTGATATTAATTAATATTTCAAATGTCATATAGAGTTTTTTGAGTTTCCCTTTTAGTGGTGGTCCATGCAATACTTTAAAACCTAGGGCCCTCTACAGATAACCTTCATATTTTTGTAAAGATTGCAAACATTGATATATTTTTCATAGTTATAAATATAATAATTAAATTGTCATGTATATATAAATAAGGGTTGTAATTTCATTTCCAAAAACGAATCTATTATCTTTGTGAGAGATTCCATTAATGTTACAATCTTGCTGTTGTTATCGATCATGTGCACACCAAATCGTGGTATATAATTAGTCAGTTATTGGATGATTTTTATCCTCATATAAAACAAATTATTATAATTCCCATAAAATGACTTATTTACCAATAATAATCAATCTAAAACATTTAGAATTTTCCTATTTCCCTTATGTAATGCCCTTATAGAAAATTTGACTTAGTTTCCATTTTACTATTATAGGATGTTGGAATTTCTTAAATAATCCTTAAAATGCTACAATGTTTTACTGGGAACTAATCCTTGAATTGATTAATGCTTATAATAATTACCCTAATATCCATTGAAATATATTTTTGGAAAGTATAATGTGAGTAATTTTCTGGTCATATCATTAAATATAGAGTTGCAATAAACAGGTAAATCGTTAATCCAGTACTGATATCTCTCTCATAATGCAAATCAAAACTGGTGAATCTATAATGAATTTTTTGAAATATTGAAATATTTTTATGTCTCATAAACCAAGTTAATACTCCCCATTTTATGTGTGTATCTCATGTGGTGATTCCAAAAATTTACCCCATATTAGAGATCATATAGATAATCACAGGATTGATCTAAAATGGTATCATAACTACATGTGGAGTGATAATGTTTGGCTGAGTTCCAATTTTTAATGGTATTATGTAGTAAACGTTGTTATTTAATCTTGAATATATTTGTTCTACAGCTCCACTGAATTTATTTTTTTCTTAAATGCCCAAATATTTTATTATTTTTTAGGATTACTTAGGTATTATTTAGGTTTGGGATTTAATGTGGGGAATTAATTTCATTATTCCCAACTCTGATGGGTGTCTAGAATGAATAAATTCATGAAATCCAAAAAATAAAAACACAAAACATAAAAAGGTAAATTATATAAAACCATAAATATATAAAAAACTAATAACAAAATTTTAACATTCCCTGGTAATAAAAATAATATTTTCACCCTCAACATGTCAGTAGATGTTTAAGAGACATACTTAATATAGATATTTATTGTATACTTATTCAATGATAATAATTAATTACTACTTAAATAGTTGTAATATTTATGGGAAAACTAATAGGAGACGATTTAGTTCCTTTTCAGTTATATAAAACTATATTTAAATTTTTTTATGAAAGATAATGAATGATTTTGATTTTATTTTCATTATGTTTTGGAAAAATGAAATTAATGAATGAAATTTGGATTTCAAAAATTGGGTTTAACAATGATGATGTGGTATTAAATATTTAGGGTTCCTGTGAAACTGGGATTTTAAATGAAATTCATTCAGTAATTACTTTTTTATTAATTGAGATGAGATAGATCTAATGGTAACAATATCCACTCCATAACACAACAATCACCCATTTTACTAAGGTAATATAATAAATTTAATTTATTAAATTTATTAATTAAGTTTTTATCATTACCATTTTCAAATAAATTAATAATTAATAGTAAACTAGATAATACTAGTTTAGGTAAATTAGTTCCACAATATAGAACCAATTCTTGAAAATAATCAATGGCAAGTAAAGGAAGCAATATAAGGATAGGAAATTATATTGAATAATATGGAAACGGATAAACATGAATAAAAAGTAGATATAAAATCCAATACACCATTATAATTGATTAACTTCTCCTAATAACATGGTGGTAGTTAAACCTAGTTGTAAAAATTAGGGGTAAGGGGAAATGATAAAAAAATAAACATAATGAAAATGAAGAGGAGGGCCAATGGAGGACATTTTAAATATATAGAAACTCACTAAAGGGTTTAGTAGTCTAATTTATCATTGGATGAAATATATTGGTCCTCAATTTATAGTTTACCATGATTCTCGAGTTTTATATAATTCTACATTAACAAATTCATAAAGGGGTCGTCAGTAAATCCAAGTGTTAATTTTTATTTTGTGTCATAATTCCATTTTATCCATGAAATTTCTCATCAAAAACATTCATTCATATGCATTTTGTCCTACATAGATTTTTCGAATCTTTTATTCATTCCATGAAAATCATAGGTCCTCCTCTAAATTGTTTTTTAATAACTTTCTTACACTCCCTTAATTTCAATTACTCATTGAATTGGTAAATTTCAGCATGTTTGTCTTTATCCTATCATGTTTCATTAGTTTTAACCCCTTGAATGTTTTTATCACCATCAGTTATCATAGAAAAAATTTATTTAGTTGAAATAATGATAATTTAACTCATATTTTTTGTTATTATCCAAATTATATATAACATCATAGATAAAAATTTTAATAATATAAAATGAAAAATTAATTCTTAAAATAATATAATTATAGTATATTAATTTTTAAATTATTTTCATGAATTTTATATATAATTTCATAGCTTGAGAATGTTTTATAAGTATAATATTAAGATATTTCATTCACATTATAAAAAAATTAGTTTATCAAGGAAAAAGTCATTGAATGTTATGTCACATTCAACATTAAAATGGTTACATCGTGTTTCATCCACTGATTGATGCCACAAAATAGAGTTGGAACATAAATAACAATAGTGGTAAACCACACATTCACAATCTATAATTTCAATCATGTATAAATAATGAAACTAGATATTAAATCTATGAAACCTAGGGTTTAACCTATTTTATTCGTGGTAACCGTATATTTAAATCCATGATAATGGTTTGTAGGAAGATTTAGTGAACCCATGAATATTATTAGTTGAATATTAATTATTTAAATCTTCGATCCATTTCAAAAATATAATGAAATATTACATTTAAAAAAATTTATACATTGAAAAAGGGTATATAATATATCAAAATACTCTCCCATATTGTTCAACACAACGAGAACGTTTTATCAACAAAACATTTTTGAAAATTTTCTTCGTATCCAATAGAATTGGAAACAAAATATTGCGAGATCTCATATAAAAAATATCGACGAACAAGGATTATGTTAGTTATCATTTAAGAATGACAAGATCATAATGTAATGGGAATATGATCATCAATTTTTATACTCATACCCTTAAAATCATAAATCAAAAAAATGGTTCATGGAATAAAACATGGAAGATCACATGATATAAATTGCAAAGGTATTAAAGAACATAAACCATGAGAACATAATATTGGAATTATACATATGTTTTTGGATGACACATAAGTATAGAAAATAAATTTATTTTTCAATGATCACAACATTGGATAGGATATTGGTTTTTACTAACTAAATATTCCATAATATAATTATTCGTGGTTATCTACGAAGAATTCCATAGTTGATATAGTTCCTTACTAAATAGGGTTAAATCCACATTGATGTTTTTATTATGTAATGGGAAATACACCATTAAAAAATTAATTGGAGGGATATATAATTTTTGGACCACACATAAAATAACTAAAACCATATATATTTTTTCCACAATATCCTGAATCATTAATTATATCATCATATCATAACATGTGGAATGTAAATGAGTTACATAAACATTTCATAATTTTGATCATTTCCTAACCCCTGGAAAGTAAAATTTTATTATTAAAATCTCATAATAATATTCATAATTAATATAGATAGCATAAGGATAGTATCATTATTTCATATCCATAGTAAATACAAATTAACATCAAATGATATTTTCATAAATAAAGAGTTTCATTAAAAACCATTGGAAAAAATATTTAGGAAATTTAAATCTTCATTTTGAAATCACTTATTTTAAAAATATAGTTACATAATATTATGTGAATAAATATCATCTAAATTAACCATTTAAATATATAATGGAATCTTCAATTCCTTGAGTGGTCATGAAAATATTTAATTTCATTCAGGGTGATTAATTTAAAATAATGAATCATCTCAAAATTTTGATTAAAAATCGCAAGTATATTGTTAATAAAATGATAAAATAAAACATTTTAAACATTTTTATAAAATTTTAATCTTGGAAAAAATTTATTTAAAAAATAAATCAATATTAGGAAAAATGTTAGGAAATCATTTTGGTGAAATCATGGACATGGAAGAAAAAGTTTCATGTCCAAAAAGAAAATGTTGTCAATTTTTCATAAATACTTTTTACATAACATTTTTTTACCAATTAGGGGAATATGGTACTATTAATTAACATTTTTTTGAATAACGAGATATGTAGAAATGTATAGGGGTTTATCAGATAAGGAACATATAATTTCCATCATTGAAATTTCAGTCTTAAATAATTCCAATTAAAATGGGATTAAAACATAAATCCCTCACTTAAATTCATTCATGAACCATACATATTAGAACCTCCAACATAATGGATTTAAATATATTTTAAATATATTCCAAAATAATATTAAAATATATCATTCCATATGTGATTTACTTATACCATATTATCACCTCTTTATAAAACATTCATTATTAAAAATATTTTTCCTTGTGAAAAAATGATTCGTTTTGTAATGCAGGTTTTAGTTCTCTAGTCATGTTTGTAATATTTTTATCATTGGTAAATCATGTCCATAATTTTTTTAATATCCATATTTTCATATTCAATCAATAAACACACTTCTATACCTATTCATATGTTGATCTGATGAGAAATTAATTTTATATATTGGTAGAGAGGATATCTTTTTGTGTGCTGGAGTAACATTTCAACATTTTGATTGATAGAATGAAATAAAATTAAAGAATAATTTAAATATTTAAAAATAAAATGATTTCATATATATCATATATATTTTTTATCTATCTTTATAATTTTATATGAACAGTTGTTAAAAAAACAAAACACATTACTTTGTGGAGGTGGTAGTCCACATGTATTCATAACCAGTGGTTTGTTATCATTTCCCATTTGATGGGAAAGTGGAAAAAATTATTCATTATACAATAATTATAATAAAAATATAGATTTTTTTATACATTTTTTTAAAGACTTAGAACAAAACAAATTGGAAGAGGTTAGATAAGATGATTACCTCTTCTTCAATATACCTCCTTTAGATACCATAGTATTAATTTTTTTAATTGTATTTAGTGATGGAAAAAACATCCATATACAGTAAAGGATGTTAATAAGAAATTTTTTATGTTTTTTCATCTATTTTGATCATTGGGTTGTGAATCAAAGAGAGAAGGGTTCCCCTTTCTATGTGGGTGTAGACTCAATTTGATTTTTTTAATAGGATTATATTAAGTCCTATTAATGAAAAATGAATCCAAAAAGACAAATTTTTAAAATTATGATAATAAAATTTCCATTTACGGCTTGCAAATTGGATTTATAAATGTTTTAATGACAATATTTCACTTATATCAAGGTTTAACCCCTTGGAAACCTCTTTTAACCATATCTATCTCAAAAATCTAATAAATTTTTAATATTGACTATAAATAACAGACATGGAATGGTTAGAAAAATATTAAATGAATATTTATAATTTGTCTTCAATTTATTTAAAATTAAATATTTATATTTTTATATTGAATTTTTTTTTATAAACCATCAAAGAGAGTCCAAAAAAGGTTTTCATGAAATATTAATTTTAAACCAGATTTTTATTAAACCAAGATCTTGTAAAACATGGTTCAAAGTGGAAAAAAATAATCTAATTTTAATGATAAGATACTAATTAATTTTTTAACTAATTTAAATCAAATTGGGAATTTGGAAAATTTTGAAAAGAAAATACGTTTTCCTCTATATTTTTAGTCTATATCCAAAGATTGATTTTTAAAAAAATTCCAAAAAACACAATATGAAGGGTTTATTATATAATGATTTAAAAAATTATAACATTTAAAAGTATTTATATTTCAAAATATTTCATAAATTAAACATATTATCCTAATAAAAAATGGAAATAAACAATTTCTGAAGAAAACAACTTTTTTAAGCATAAAATAATTTTTTAAAATATTATGTAAATATTTAATATGAATTAATAAAAAAAATTATTAATGGAAATCCATTATATTTATATTTTATAATATATATAATCACATTCAACCCCTCTAATCCAATAACTATGTGATGTAAATCAAATTAAATAGTAATATATCAATTGTAAATAATTAATCATTTAAATCCAATGTTTCATATAAATAAAGCTATCAATGAATTCAAATATATTTAATGAGAAATATATCATAAAAAATCGGTATATAAATATAATCTTTTGTCATATTATTATTATTTTTAATAAATATTTACTATGGAAATTCATTATATTTCCCTTAATAAATGTTGACACCTTTTAGATTTCACCACATCTATAGTTTTTTAAGATCCAAAATCTACTGTAAAAAGATTTATATTTGAAATTAAAATCACAAAATAAATATTTAGGTTGTCCAAAATTATAGTAATATCATTTATAAAATTTATATGTTTAATGAGACAATAATCTTTCTAATCAATCATATATTCCATTTTATCAAAATTCATTTGATAATATTCATTGAGGCATCCTAGTCTTGTGTTTCCTAATAAAAGTGAAATATATGTGGCACCCAAATATAAGGGTCAGCTCGTTAAATTTATTTTTTTTATAAAATATAATTATAGGGAACCCGACATTAGAATAAAATTCCTATATGAATGGCAGATGTCTAAAAAAGTTATCAATTTACAATGAATATGATACATTATATTTTAATGACGATTTCATTTGATAACTTTTTTACATCTTTTACCATTGTTTGAATTAATAATTCAAATAATTTAGTTCTAAATATTATTATTTATAGTAAATGATAATGACTAAACCATATTTTTATGAAACTCTTTAAATAACTCATAGAAAATATTCCTAAGAAAATTAATGTATCATAAATATACAAAATCAACATCATAGTTATTTTACATTAAACATCATTAAAAAAACTCATTTAATTAAATAAAATAATTATAACTCTATAAAACACTTGGAAATAATTTTTTTTATAATGGTTATGAATGAATACAATTTATCATTGATGGAAGTTGTTAATATATTGAATATTCGAGGAAGAAGAACTTTGAAGAAAATTTCATCATAGTTTCTTGAATGATCCAATGATTTTTTTGAGAATAATTGGCACCAAATAATTGTGTGAATTATATAATATTATTACTAAGATATTCATATAGTACAATAACTAACCAAAACATCATTATTTCATGTGTTTTTTTGTTGATCCAGTAATTAGTTATTCACATAATTTATCTCCATGATCAATTAGTCGTATATGCTGATGACCCTAACATTAAAAAATAAAATATTGGATGACTATTTTTTAAGCGTGGACTGTCCTTATAGTTAGAAAAAATGTAATTTTTTTATATTCATCAATTCCAATGTAAAGTTAGATGTTGATATTCTATTAGTCTAATTCGTATGATTGATCCCCTGGTTGTTTCTTCTTCTTCCAGGTCACATAAATTTATATTTTTTATAAAAACATTAGGAAAATACATTATTCCATGGTATTAGCATCTTATGATAATTTAGATGTGATGAAAATTGATCCATACTCCTATCATTAAAATATGATTAAAATAATATCATATAAGAATTGAATAACTGAAGAAGTTGATGATATGAAATGCCTAAAATTATTTGGATAACATTGCACGGATTCATAGAAAGTTCATAGGCTGGGTTGTGTACATCTACATCATATTTGGATTATGTATGCATCACTAAATATAATCCAATATTTACAAAAAAATAGAAGTGTAAATATTGTTTATGAAAATATTGAGAATATACTAACAGAATAATAACAAAATATCTATACATTTAAAATCAATGGTGGAACGTTTTTATATTTATAGGGTATAAATAAAGATAATGAAATGAAATATTAATAAAGGATGATGATGATTGTGATTGTTGGGTGATTGACACCACAAAATAAAAAATCCATGATCATATCTAGTTAATTCATGATTTCATATATATATTTGTATTATTAAGGATAGATAATTATCAGGTAGACAATGAAGTTGAATTATATGATTGAATAAGTAAGAGTAATTGACATTGTGTGTGTCATTATGGTGGAATTTGGATATTTATAAGACACATTAACCATCTTTCATGCATGAAAAAATTTAAATGTATGCATAATAAATAAAATTATTGTTTGATAATTGAATGTGGAAAAATAAGATAATTATGTTATAGTTGCTATATATTTTAGTTAGTTACAACAACATTTGATGAGCAATGACTATGTTTCTGATATATGATATTACTAGAGATATAAATTACTGAAAAATTAAGAAATTTTAGTTTTGATAATCACACATTATCAAGAATATATTAATGGAGTAAATTAATAATGAATAAATTATATTTCACAAATTTATTTTTTATTATATAAATATTTCACATTGTCAATGAATAGAGGATTATTTTTGGAAGTACATTAATTTTAGATAATAGTGTTTTGTTATGAAAGAGATATCTGTCTCTACATTCGTCCTTATACATTCTATGAGTATATGTCATGAAGTAGGATAAGTGGTAGTGTTTTTTTAAAATTATATATAAGAATAAATTAAGGATTAATATAAAAGGAGAGGTATTACGTTCATGTTTTTACTATAAGAAGAAAAATAGAAAATGCATGCACTGTCAATTCTATTAGAAAATGAAATTTTTCTTATATGAATGAAATGATGCACATAGTTTTTCAATTGTAAAGAAGAATAAAATAATATTTAATGAACAATAATTGGTTGGACATGAATTTTTCTAGGTGAAGAATAGAATCATTCACTCAAATTCACCTCGTATTATAACTATATTTATGTCATCTTTTTATATAAATAAAAATGGGTAACATTCTATTATGGAGATGTAGAAGGCATAGAAAGAGGCAACATATTAGAATCATATCAAAGATCTAAATTTGTAATAAGAACTTTTATTATTATAACCATATCATTGGGAAGGTACATGATGTTTCTTAATTCGATATACACTAAACTAGTGACATCTTGAACAAGCTACAAATATTTGGAGAAAATAGCTTACTAATAAAAGGGATTTACTGGTTGATTTTGTGACATTAGTTTTTACTATATTACAATTAGACTTGAAAATATATTATTTAATGTTGATCCATTTATATTATTGTATTCATTATGTGAGGATGATTTTTTAAATGAGTTTCACGTGAGGAAGAATGTGTTATTAGAGAAATTGATACACATTCACAATAATAAATAAAAAATAATTATATAATGGATAAAAAAGAATATTTTTTTAAGACACCCAATAATAATTCATCCCACAATCAATGTTGAGTTCATCCCAAATTGTCCCCTTCAATGAATGATTGGAGTGAAAGATAACCAATCCCAACATTTTTTTATAACAAAAATGTCATCAGGCTATATAGTAGCAAGAAATAAATTCCCTATAAGAAATGATATTATAAACACGATAGATTTCAACCTAAAATTAAATCTGACACCTGTTATTCATAAAATTAACTTACCTTTTCAATTAAATATCTTATCATATTATATTCCAATGGTAAGGTAGTATAAAACTCAATCAATTATCACACCTACAGAGTAACTCCTAATACGCATGTATGGAAATTTAAGTATTTAAACTATTAAACAAAATAGTATATATATATATATATATTATTAATATAATTATTAAATTAATAAATAAAGAACTGTTGAATAAATTAAAAATAACCAATTAGAATATTCGAAAAATGAGATAAATTTTTTCTACCCAATTCATAAATGGTGTGAACACGTCTTTATTAAATCTGATATTCTGAATATTCTATAATAAAACCAATATAATCAATTTATATTTATTATAACATTAAAACATCATATTTTTATTTTATGGAATTTTAGTCAATTGTATGATATGAGATATTAACAAAATTTTTGTATAATCTATGTATACATTATGTAAATATTTAGAATATCACACATTTATTATTATATAATAGAAGAATACATCGATTATAAAAAAATTATATGTTTTAAAGAGACTATTAAATTATATACTTTAACTTTGAACTTTTCAAATTATAAATGATAAATGGTTCCTAATTTTAATATAAACTCATTTATTATTTTTCCTTGTTTGGAAATTTATAAATATTTTATTAATCATACTCATAATTTCAATATTTAATCATTTCATAAATTTATATGTCATGAAATATAATTTAAAAATTAATTTAATACAAAAATTCATATTTGGGGATATTAATTTATTTAATTTTTCAAAAATACTAATTGATAAATTATTAGCAGTTTAATAATTAATAATTATAATAAAGTATAATAAAAATTATATCTTAAATATCTTAATTTTTTTTATATATTTAAAAAAATTACAAACCATATTTTAATAATTATAATTTATGAATTCAAAATGATGAAATTTTTATTAAGTTATTGTACGATATAGGATATATCATAATAAATAGTTTAGTTAAAAAATGATATAATGTTTTATGATATTTCTTAAGTTAACCAAAGGTTTGAAATATTAATATTATCAATCTTAATTGACAATATCGTAATCTATGATATTCATTACAGTTAAAACCATATTGTAGATATTATGGCCATATTATGATATCTCATTTCAGAACTTGTAATCATATTGTATGTTATACATCAACAACACCAAATCGATATGCATTACTCTAACTGAAACCACCAAGTCTGAGCCAAAGTGTCACATGAACTCATGAATTACTCCATGTATTCAAGAGGTTACCTTCTTGAAATTGGGGAATATGACATTATGTGAAAAGACTATACCCTCAGTGTCATAAAATGAAATAAATAATAATAATAATAATATATATAATCAATTATTATGTGAAAATTTAAATATTCATTATATTTTAAACAAATAAACACACACAGAATGTTTCAATACAAACTAGAATTATATGTTCATATAAATAAATAGAAAAAATTCTTGTTCATTGAATTCCATATCTATCCATAAGTTTATTTATGACACTCTGGTCAGATTTCCACCAATGGTTCCTTTCCCTTTGTCAGATATATAGTCATGATATTTATATACCCATTGAAATACTTGAGTAGAGTGTGAGTACCTGACTTCATGGAACACCACCAATGTATCCTCAAAAAATATATATGATGTTTAATATTGTTATTTCATGAATATAATAAACCCATAAACAAGACTAATAAAATACAATCCAAAACTAAGAAGTCTTGCATTAACAAGGATTCCACAACCCCACATCCATACAAAAATAGGATACATTCTAGAAGGATGACGGGAATATGTTAAAAATAAAAATTGTTGTTGATCTAATAAAATTTATAGTCGAAACCAACATGGCATCATGTGTTCATGTGATTTATATTATTTAGGCATAATATATGTCATCATACTCAAAAATTAACTTCGCATCGACAAACCAGATATGTAGATAACAGCTCCCTGAGTACATCCTCAAAAAATCATCATAGTATCATCATATTAACACCAAGTTCTTAGGTCCAATATCGATCACCATCATCACAAGTCAAGCATACTCCACTTCAATGGGAAAAAGATATCATGATAATCAAGATTTTATAATATCCATGAACTATACCTCCAAAGAAACACAATATTTATAAATGGTAGAGGTTAAATGGAAATAATAAGATCATGGAAATTAAATAGAATCATAAAACAATATGTGGTCATAATAAAAAATTAAAAAAGATACTCTAGTATCACTAATGGAATAAAATACCACCACATGTCTCTTAGGATATAAATGGACCGAAATGTGATCTCAATATTGAATGGTTATCAATTTTACCAACAAAAAATTTATAAAATGGATAAAATTGAAATAAAAACCCAAGAGGTATGGAATATTTGACATTTGTTAAAATTTCGAATGACAACCAGGGATAAAATAATAAATAAATATACCCAATAAATCCTAATACCATTACTCATTCAAAATGATTTATAATTTTTTCAAATTTAATATTTTAAAAAATTTCATAAATAATTAAATTATATCTACATAAAATATCTCTCGACCTTCAATATAACATAGAATTTCTTCTCTACTCATCAGTCCAAACATGAAGGCACTGACAGTTCATCAATTTTATCAGTATCAAAGAATATATTTAAGAGGGGACGTCATAATATTAATAAAAGTTCAAATTAAAATATTATAGATGCATAAAGGGATGGAGGAAGAGTGGGTAGAAAGAGAGGCATGAGAGGTTGCAGTGTTACAGCAAATGAATTTCACACAAAATAGTGAAATTGTGGCCATTTTTTTAATAATTTATTTAATTTCAAATAATACCATTTTTTATTATATACGTAAATGATTAAATTGTGCATAGGGCAGGATTCCCATCTTACCTTCTTAAATGATCTACAGTAACGTATTTTATTTTTCAGGTAGTTTCTACCGAGGGTGGGAAGACTGACGCGCCCGAAGGTAGATCTTACAGAGGGATGAGTTCCGCTCAATCGCTCAGGTCGGGTATATCGGTCTCCATTTCGAAATTTCCAATGGTTCCATATCCAACGATCTTTGGACCTTCTTTCAAAAGCCAGGCGTTCACTGGGTGATTCGACCAGAGATGCTTAAAAACTCACATTGGTTGAGAGGATGAGAAGTAGGGATCATCACACCCTTTTGGGGAAAATTATTGCCTGTTCTGGGACTCTCTTATAGATTTAAGACCTATTCATATGTTCTTTAATCTTTCGTTTATCCCCAAGCATAGTATCCTTGGATTACCCCTTAGATGGAAATGATCAACTGAACGCAGGGATGCAATGTCACTTAGGCTCGAAGTTTACCATCCCTCATTGGGATTAATGACTCTGAGGAGTTTGGACTCATTGAGACGACACGGGTTTGAAGCCTCCTAACTAGGCACACTGGAGTTTATTGTCATCCAGGGGAGACAAATAACGACATGATCATTGGATCGAACCCATGATATGGGCTTCCTACGTATCCTCGTGTTAGGAATCAGAATCCATGTTGTTCGATTCCACTTGATAGGAAACATCAACTTTTATGGTCGTGTGACACAGACCAAATCATATAGATTAATGTCTTGTGGCAAGGACACCCATGCGAGGGATACCCGATCAAAGTTGGTGCGGGACTTACATGGAAGCGGCATGGAAGACCCAAGGGAAGCTATTTCTTGGGCCTAGATATGGTCTTGTTGGGATCATGATGACATGGTATAAAAGTGACCAATGTATATCAGAATTAGATATCTATCTTGAAACACTATGAGGTTTCCTACGTAACCCGGTAGGTTGGGGATCAGAGTCCACGTAGTTCTGGGAGACTAGGGCTTACAAGTGAGAGTATCCTGTTGTTGGGATTGAACCTCGGGGAGGTTTCCTACATACACCTGCTTAGGAAACAGGGATTAAAACCCATGATGTTGGTTTTGACGGAATGATGGGGACTTATACGTGTTTAGTGGCCCGAATTGTGGTTGAACCTCTAGGAGGCTTCATACATACCCGGCTTAGGAGATATGGATCAAAACCCACAAAGATTGTTTTGAGGGGAATGATTGGGGCTTATACATGGTTAGTGGCCTGAATTGGGATTGAACATCGGGGAGGCTTCCAACGTACCTTGCATGGGATAATGGGATCAAAACCCCCGTAGATTGTTTTGAGGGGCATGATTGGAACATATACATGGTTAGTGGCCTGAATTGAAATTAAACATCATGGAGGCTTCCTATATAACATGCTTAGGAGATAGGGATCAAAACCCACGTAGTTCGTTTTGAGGGGAATGATTTGGACTTATAGATGGTTAGTGTCCCGAATTGGGGTTGATCCTTAGAGAATGCTTCCTACGTACCCTTCATAGGAGAAAGGGATCAAAACCCATGTAGTTCGTTTTGAGGGGCATGATTGGGACTTATACATGGTTAGTGGCCTGAATTGGGGTTGATCCTCGGGGAGGCTTCCAACATACCCTTCATAGGAGATAGGGATCAAAACCCACATAGTTTGTTGTGAGCGCCTTCGTTGTGAAAACACCGTGACCATCACAAATATCTAAGCCCACGTGAGTCATGCTCAACGTGAGAAACAAGAGAATGTAACAGACATGGAAAGCCTCACACATTTACCCTAGCGAGGGAAGGTGAGGAAGACGATGAGCATAGAAGAAGGTCAAGACCACTAGAATCTCCTTCTCCCAGCTGTAAGAGGATGGTAGGAGTCACGTATCAGAGCAAAGAACCTTCTGTGATGAGAGGGGAAAGTACATTGGATTCTTGCGATGATGGTGTGGGGCTTACTCCAGGAGGGATGCCCAAAATTTTATATGATTTTTAGGTGTGATACAGTTTAAAGCCATATAGCTTGGATAAGGACATCACAGTTTAATGTCGTGTTTTAGGGACTATTTCCATATCATTTAACATCATATGGATAGGACAAGGGCCATAAATTATAACGTCGTGTGGTCAGGACAACTAGGAAGGAGATAACTAGAAATGGTTGTGTGGGACTTAATCAAGGGAAGCCATTTCCTGATGAACCTAGAAAAAGGAGCTAGGTAATGGGGTTATAGGAGAGTCATGAGGAGTAGCTCGACTAATGGCATGTATAAGACAGATGTTGCAGTGGAATAGGGGTACAATAGGAAAAAAATTTGACCCACCCCAAAAAGTCTATTGTGTGACACTACATATTTTATGGGGGTCAGTGACTGTAGTGAAGGGACCAGCCAGGAGGGTCGGAGACACAGATTGACACTGAGCCCATGTGGGTGGGCGGGGGAGCAGCCCCCGTGGTATGGACCAGCGAGTGCATGGGGTTTTCCACATTGGGTGGTCCGTGTAGGAGCTGGCAGCCTAAGAGATTACTGTGGAGGGCGAGCTACGTAGGAGATGGCCCTATAATAGATGGTCGTGGAGAGGCTGTCCGCGAAGGGTGTCCGTGGATGAGATGGTAGCGGAGGAGGTGGGTTGTGTAGAAGTTGGCCACATAGGAGATAGTCACGAAGAGGCTTTCCGCAAAGGGTGTCTGTAGATGAGATGGTCGTGGAGGAGGCAGGCAGTATAGATGCTAGACGCCTAGGATGTCCGTGAAGAAAACGACCACTAAGAGCTGGACACGGAGGAGATGACCGCATGGGAGATGGCCGTGGAGAGGCTGTCCATGAAGGGTGTCCACAGATTAGATGGCCGCGGAGGAGGCGGGCTGCATAGAAGCTGGCCGCCTAGGATGTCCATGAAGGAAATGGTTGCTAAGGGCTAGCCACAGAGGAGCAGTCTGCATGTTGTTTGCTGTTTGGTTTCTCCTCTATGTGGAAGTGTGCATCCGCAGATGATATGAGTTCTGCGGATGGTCATGGAACATTACCGCAGGGAGCGACTTCTCCAGTGTCAGCCCACGGGTTTTCACTCGTCCTTTCATCCCCCCATTTTAGACCCCCCTCTGGGTCTATTTATAGAGTAATGCTGATGTTGTATCGAAGAATCACTCGGCTCTTTTTGAGGAAGCCCATAAAGAAAGCCTCGTCCGGGTATGAGTCTGTCAAACGATATTTATGGAACCAAGTTTTTTCGAGTGACGCCACAGCTACGTACCACACCACCCTTATTTGTAAAATGACAGGGTCCGCTGTCACATACGATTTCCTCCTCCATTTCACAAATGACGAGGAGCACGACATGGGCCGGTTGGCGCTGTTCATGGCGGTGGACTGTCCTGGCGTCCGTCCTGCATCGCGCTCATGTAATGGTTCTCGCCTCCATTTCGCGGATGACGCGGGTCCACAGAGGTGGTGGCTTGCTAAACCAGCAGTGTACCATCGATGTTGAACTGGTACGTGGGACGGTCGGTTCTTTGTCAATTTTTTAGTATTATTCATGTTTTTTCCCTATCCTCTGAGGAAAATTGGGTAGAAGTTTTCCTCAAATTAAGTGGAATTCCCATTCCTCTTTGTGGATTTTTCACGACCCGATAAATTCCCCCAATCGGAATGGGGTTTGATTGTAATGAAGAGCAGTCTATTCTGATGAAGATTGGTCCTGATGAACGATGTGTGATTGGACAATGCTCTAAATTTTTCCTAAGACAAGGGACTCATCGAGCACAATATGACTTTTCCTAGGGTTTTATGGAAAATACCTGCAAAGTTGTTGTCTTTTCCATCAATACCCTCATTTTTCAAGGGCCCATTCGGTGTGGACCAAGTGGGTATGGCTCGACTTTTTCATAGGTCATCCTATTCAGTTTTTTACACTAACGGGATTTGAGATTCTTTTTGAGTGCAATTTAAAGTCCTTCCGACCAGACTATCATTAATGATGTTTTAGGTCGAACAACTTTGACCAGATATGGCAGGGTGAGGGCCCCGATGAGGTTTGGTTGATTAAAAGATGTCTTGATACCTTTTAGATGCACGTGGGGTGAACATGATTAGATTTGAACAACATGGAGGGCATGTCACAAGGCATTGGAGCTATATCAGCTTGCAGAGGTTGGAAAAGCATCGCCTAAGAAAGACTTGCCTTTGTTAGATGGGCTAGGGTCGATCAGTATATAGAGCCGCTGAGGGAATGGTATGCATAGTCATGAAAAGGTGTCCCTAAGTCAATGATTGTCTATTTCTGATGTCCTGAGGACATCATGGATGTCCAGATTAGGGAAACCACCATGGGTGGCTTGGAGAATTATGAAAACCACAAAGGGAGACTCGGAAAGGGTATGTAATTCATGAAAGGGTTTGGGAAGATCTGTATTAATCAGGAGTGTGGTCAGAAGGCCACTTTTCTACGCATTTAGCTAGCATGAAGGATGGTTGTGGCATGACACAGTTTAATGGAATGCAGATGAGACACTCTTTAAAATGGAATGGCTTCTCCTGGTTCACGGTAATCTCGTCAGAGGCGTTCCACCATATTCAGACAGGGTTTTGAAAGAGGTTGGTAAGCTGCAGCTCATAGGGTTTTCTGAATCTCGTGATGGATATGGGGGCATAGAGGCCAAGAGGCGTACAGAGAGAAGCATTGCCTATGGAATTCATGCCTTTGGTATATAGGCCATGGTCAATAAACATGGAGATACACTGAGTGATTGGCATGCATAGTCCTGGAAAGGTGTAGTTTTTTCAATGATTGTATTCTCCCGATAGCAGGGAAACATTAGGGAAGTTGAGATTGGAGACTACGAGGGGGATTATGAGAGTTCAGATTTTTCTATGTATAGAATATAGTTTATGAAAAGAGGGTTCCTGGATATAGGAGAAACATCTAATCTAAACTTCCCAAGAATTTGTGGAGTTATCCCTTCTCACACTGGTGTGAGATGATGGATTTTTCAGGTCAGTCTCATGCACTGAAGGACAGAAGAAAGCCCCCATTCCTTACTGAACCCATGACAGGTTTGACCATGCAGTTTAACATCATGATGTGAGGACGGATTTCGTGCAGTTTAACGTCATGTGGTGAGGACAGAGGGAATTATTATTATTTGATACTGTGAAGTTTATTTTCATGTAGTCCGGATAATGAGTATTTTAAATTCCGTGGAGTTTAGTTTCATGAGGTGAGGATGAGGATCATTTTTAAAGATACTGTGCAGTTTAACGTCATGCAGCAAGGATAGGGGCATTTAGATAGTTCGTGAAAATACATGTAGTTAGAGGAATTTACCTAGATGTTTAAGGCTCACTCCTTGTAGTTTCAGGACAAGTAGCAAAGACATGCTCTATGCAGTTTTAGCATCATGCGGTAAAGACGTTGTTGAAAAGACCACTCTTGATTAGAATGTAACTAGGCTCGAATATCTCAAAATTTCCAAAACGTGGAGATGGATTAATGGTGTAAATCGTTGTCCCGAGGCTTCTTGGATCAGGAGAAATGATATGGGGCTTTGAGTTCGGTAAGCGTACAAAGCGAGGAAGTGTATCACCTGAGGAAATATTGCCTTTCGTAGATGGGCCAAGGGCTATCAATATGCAGAGCCACTGAGGGCATGGTATGCATAGTAATGAAAAGATGTCCACGGGTTGATGAATTTACACTTCTTATGGACATGAATGATTATGAGTATTCGCAATTATCCAGGCCGCGATGTCTGACATTTGGTAAGGAAATATCTGGACATGTCGGGGATGTTCATCCCTGGTTGCTGTTAAAGCTCGGGGAGTTCGCTACACTGATTTATCTTGCAGATGGAGGGTACCTTTACTTCATGAAATTTAATGTCATGTGGTAAGGACCAAGTACTCTTATTTTAACGATCGTAGAGTTCGGACCATTGGGTGACTATTGCTGTAATCACCCAAAGGGAAATTGAGTAAGGATTCTCTAGTATACTCCGAACAAGTGTAAGGGAATGAGGGTGTAAACATTAACTCTGGGGTTTCCCAGATTAAGAGATATGGTGTGGGGCTCTGAGGCTAGTAAGCATATAGAGATGGTAAGAGAACACCTAAGGAAATATTACCTTTGGTAGATGGTCTAGGGGAGATCAATATTAAGAGTCACTAAGGGCATGGTTTTCATAGTCATACCAAGGTTTCCACAGGTCGATGACTTTCCCCATCCTATGGCCATGGATGATTATGAAAATCTGGGATTTCTCATAGCACGGAGTTCAGCATATAAGCATAATGGTGTCCAAGCATATGAGAAACATCTTCACTACAATTTCCCATTGAGTCGATATAGCCTAGCCCTATATTGATGATTGTAGATGCAGATCGTCATGTGAACCACTGGCAGATACATAGGTTAACCCGAAAAGGATACCCTGGAAAAGATTTCATGTGATAGGGGAACGAGCTTGTAAACCACTGCACCATAAATTTTTGGTTCGGGTGATATGATATGGGGGCTCTAAGACTGATAAGCGTATGAAGATATGAAGGGTATCGCCTAACAAAATCTTTCATTTGGTAGACGGGATAAGGGCTATCAATATGCTGATCCGCTAAGGGCATGGAATGCATAGTCGTTCAAAGGTGTCCATGGGTCGATAAATTTCTACTTCTGATGGCCACGGGTGGTTATGAATATTACGACCCATACTTTACATACATTCTTATTACTTCAAAATTGAATCATACTTATTACAACATATAACAAAACCATGAAAGGACCGTATAGGTATAGAGTCTTTAGAAACTGGGAACATAAACAACTAGTTCATAAAGCGTCTACATTGTCGCCCATTTATTTCGTCATATATATAGTCCCTTTTTGCATATCTTACTTAATAACCTTCTTCCTGACCTGGGGAATGAAATCATACAAAAGGGTGAGCTCAAATGTTCAGTAAGGGTAAACAAAAGAAATATCAAACATATCATATTTATAAGAACATAACCTTTTGAAAATCTTATCCTGTAAAAGATATCATAACCTGGGATAAATCATAGAAGTGAAATGTAATCCCAATAATCCAAACATAAAACATGAAGCTTTGTGTCATACACACATAATCATAGAGAATCATTTTATATTAGTCAAGACTCATTGCCAAGACTATCTTAGTGGACAAAGTCCATTTCTGAACCGAGTTCACTCCTCGTTTCAGTCATGTTTCACTGAACCGGTTTATCCTGCCATTCCACCCATGTCTATCTCATGAGATATAAAATCTATACCCAATGAATTGGAGGGATATGTAGGTCCCACCCATCTCATAAGGATACCATGCTTATGTGTGCCACAAAATCATAAACCATACATCATAGCATAACCCATGTAATAAAAATGGGACTCTTAAACATCGTGAGATCATAAAAAAATACATATAAGATAAAGGAATTCATAAAATTAATTCCGTCAAAACATAATCAAATCAATGTAATAATAGGGATAGAAAGAGAACCCTTAATTATCATATATGGAAAATAATTTTGATAAAACGCTTGAACTCCATTCTTGAGGAAAATATTCTTTCTTCTTCAAAAAAACTTTTCCATTTATAATATGTCATAAAATTCTAAACTAAAAGAAGTTGATTAAAAATAAACATGAAAACTTGTAAAGTAAGCTTCCTGGAAATAATTTTTTAAAAATACACTCATGCCGTATAAGTTAAAAAAAATTCTTCTCGTACTTTTGTCGGAAAAGTGAAAGAGTACCTCATACGAAAAAAGGAAAAAGATTCCTTTCATATCTTTTACTAAAAACTCACCGAAGGGTAAAATTGGATTTAAACAATTATAGATGGATGGAAATAACATTACATATTGTGAAAACATGGATGTGGATGATAAAATATTCCAAAGTATAAAAAATCTCGGATAAAAATGAGATTGTTATATTTCCCTTAACTTAGGTCTGATTTGCTTCGTAAGTGTCTGAATCTCCTGTATAATGATTTAAATAACATTATTGACATATTACAGAATCATACTTATTTTTATGATATCATATATGGTCATATTCTTTGCTTCTTATTAGTAATATTTCATTACTACTTGTTATTCGGGTGTTTATTACTTTTTGTTCTTATGCGCGTTTTGTCGAATAAATTCTTATTTTTATTTTTGGGTTATAGATACCTCATTTACAGAATGGTATTAGTGTAATATATATAATATTCATTCACTCAATTCATTCATATAATCATTATGCAATGAAGATCATGTATAACGAGTCGCATCACATCGTGGAGATGGTATTCCGTACGTACGAACGAGCATTGATATCGTTCCAATGATCGTGGAATTGTTTTGGAGTGTATGTATACTTTTTCAGAATCAATATCACTTTACAATAATCATATATAGTCATTATTTACACCATTATACCCATCCATGCAATGTGGTGGTGGAAAATAGATTACACCACGGCGTGGAGACGGTATTCTGTACGCACGCACGCGTGGTGATTTCGTTTTCCATAGGATGGATTGATGGTGAAATAGGGTTGTTTCATACATATAATAAAATATCAGTATATGAGTGATATTGATTTTATTACTTCACAATGAAACAACTAAATAAGAATAAGTGGAAGAAGAAATAAAGATGAAAGAATCGGTAACGGGCATTACCTCTTCTTTGAAGCGCCTCTTTGAGACCTCCACTTAGGGCACTAAAATTGGTCTTTGAAGAATACAAGGACCTCTAGGATGCTTTTAGTGAAGTAGAGAGGAGATATTGGAAGCAGTTGGCCGATCTTGAAAGCTCAAAGTGGTGTGAAGAAGAGAGGGAGGATGTGCCCTTTTATAAGGGAGGAGAGGGGCACCTATGGAATAACAAAAAATATTATTTTATTATAAAGTCAAATTCGATTTTTAATAGGTCTAAATTGATATATTTCGAAGAAAATGTGGGTATAGGTCAAAATCCTCTCATCCAATAGAATTTTACAAGTTTAGGTTCCTATTTTAACCTTATCATTTAGATATAACATTAAGTTAAATAATTTTACTTTTACCGTGTCTTCTTGTGTTCTTACACTATAAAGTTACTAAACATACAATAACAAGCCAAAAGAACCCCAAGTTGTTTATTATAAATATATATAACCTTATCTAAGTCATTTTTCCGAAATGTAGATTTTTAGGAATAAAATAAAAATTTATAATATAATATTTGTTTTAAAAACTATTTTATGACAATTTTGAAACTATTTAGTAATTGATTTTTTTGAAATTCATAACAGAATTATTAGTTCGAAATAAGTTAATTTAATCAATACTAACATGTCATATTAACATATAAAATTATTGTAATTCATAAAAAGTCTCAAATTTAATTTATTTGGGTATTTATAACATCAATTTTGTAAATATTTCATTAATAAGATAATTACTTTATCACCGTTGTGTCGTAAATAAATTAAATTATTTAATGTCTAAAAATTAAAAATAAAATACCATTATGTAGGAAATGTTTTTATATTTCTAATGAATATTTATTGTCGAATTTATCTTATGCATAAACCCATATTAAAAATGATTTACTTATTAAACTTTGATTTTAACTACTTTAACCCTTCTTTAAAGAAGTTAATAATAAATGTCCTAATCTAATCCAAGTGGGCCTAAATGGTCATATTTTATTCATAAGGTTGATTTTGGTCGAATTATATTTATCAAATAGAATTAAGAAATGTGTTAGGGTAATAATAATATCATTTTTACCCTTAACTACCCTATTTACTTTTAACCGTGGTAAAAAAGTAAAAAGTTACTATTCACCAAAAAATTATTTTCATCTCATTGAACCCCATTTTACTAACTGATATCAACCGTATAACTCGGATTTTTGAAATTCCACTCACATAAGCGGTAAAATTATGTTTTATGAAAAATTCAGTTTTTTTAACTTCCACTTAGTGGTTTCACTATTCATCAAAAATTGAAGGTTTTCAGAAAAATACCAAAAATTAGGCCTAAGATATATTTGATATTATGAATTCAAAAATGATGTTTATTTTAACAAATTCAAAACATATAAGTTACATTAACTAATTTAAAAATTAATTCCCGTCGTTAAGACAAATAGTGTGTTTTTAAGAGATAATAACTATCAAAAGATTGACACTTGTTTATGTCTGGTTTAAATGTGAAATTATATCCAATGAACAACATTGTATCAAATTGTAAAAATATATTCTAAATATACTTTAAAACAACTCAAATTAATAATTTAACACTATTAATTATTTCGATTAAAATGTTGTTTTTAATTAAAATTTAATAATTTTCACTATTCATCAGAATATGAAAGTTATCCGAAAAGTAACAAAATTTCACCCTAAGATAATTTCGATATTCCGAATCCAAAAATGAAGTCCATTTTGAAAAATAAAATTTTCAAAATTTCAAAAAGTGGTTATTACTATTCATAACGGCTAGTTTTAATAATATTTTAATCGCATATCGTTGTTTAGTGAAACTCGGTATTGCGTATGACGCACGCTATCGAGGAAGGCCGAGGTTGCGTGTAAAGAAAGCCACGATAGTGTTGTGTGTAGTGAAATATTCCTTTTATGATTAATATAACATAAAAACAAAATATTTCTCATAAAATTCTCGGGTGTTACATTCTACCCCCCATAAAATGAATTTTTCCCTTGAAATTCGTCACTTTGTAAAAAATAGATAAGAATACCTCTCCCTAATCATATCCTCAAGCTCCCATGTAGCTTGTTCTAATTTTTGGTTCATCTATAAAACATTCACCATGTGAGTGGTCTTGTTTCGTTGGACTTTTTCGCTACGATCCAGAATCTCTATCGGTTGTTCTTCATAAGAAAGATCTTCCTCCAGCGGTACAACTTCTGAGTTGAGTACATGTGAAAGATCAGGAATGTACTTTCTCAGGATAGATACATGGAACACATCGTGAACTTGAGATAGATTCTATGGAAGCACCAATCGGTAAGCTACCTTTCCAACACGATCCAATACTTCGAAAGGACCGATATATCTAGGGCTCAACTTCGCCTTCTTTCCAAATCTCATGACCCTCTTCCAGGGAGATATTCGTAAGAACACTTTATCACCCACTTCAAACTATATGTATTTTCTTCGGTTTTCGGCATAACTTTTCTGTCAACTCTGAGCTTCTCTTATGTGTTGTTGAATAGATCGGACCTTTTCTGCCATCTCATCAACAAGATCAGGTCTTAATAGCTTTCTTTCCCCAACTTCATCCCAGCAAGTTAGAGTCCTGCATTTCATTCCATAGAGAGCTTCATAAGGAGCCATATGAATACTGGAGTGAAAGCTATTATTAAAAGAAAATTCCACCAAAGGTATGCGTTGATCCCAACCACCTTTGAAATCTATAGAGCATGATCTCAAAATATATTCTAGAGTTTGAATTGTTCTCTCAGACTGACCGTCTGTCTAAGGATGATAGGCAGTGCTGAAACTCAACTCTGTATCCAGAGTATGCTGAAGAATTCTCCAGAACTTCGAGGTAAATCTTGGATCCCGATTAGATATAATAGAAAGTGGTACTCCATGCAATCTTAACACTTCCTTTACATATATCCTGGCAAGCTGATCCAGAGAGAAATCCCCTCTAACAGCAATGAAGTGTGCAGATTTTGTAAGACGATCAACTATGACCCAGATAGAATTATTGCCTTTGGATGTTTTAGGAAGTCCTGTGACAAATCCCGTAGTTATGTTTTCCCATTTCCATTCGGGTATGGGTAATTGTTGTAACATCCCCTTAAACTTCTGTCTCTCAGCTTTAACTTGCTGACAAACCAAGTATCGAGAGACATATTCAGCAACATCTCTTTTCATGCCATCCCAATAGAAATACTCTTTCAGGTCCTTATACATCTTCGTGCTTCCAGGATGAATAAAGAATGAAGAACTATGAGCCTCATCCAGCAGCTCCTTCTTCAATTCTGGGATGGGAGGAACACAAACCCAATTCCTGAACTTCATTATCCCATCATAATCAAGGTTGAATTAAGGAATATTTCTCACCTTCTTTTGTAACTCTACATCTTCTTTCTGTGCCTCTTTAATCATCACATGTATAGATGGTTGAACATTCATTTGAGAAAGATACAATTTCCCCCCTTCCATTATAATTCCATGATCCATCCTTTGTAAATCCATAAATATAGGATCTTTTGTGATCCTCATCATGGATAAGCTAGCATGGTCTTGTCGACTTAATGCATCTGCCACCTTGTTTTCTTTCCTAGGGTGGTAATGAATTGAGTAGTCATAATCCTTAATCAGGTCCAACCATCTTCTTTGGTGCATATTCATCTCCTTTTGTGTAAAAATATACTTTAAACTTTTATGATCAGTATAAATGTCACACCTTTCTCCATAAAGATAATGCCTCCAAAACATTAATAGAATGATTACCGCAACTAACTCCAATTCATGAGTTGGGTAATTTTGCTCATGGATTTTCAACTATCGTGAGGAATAATCTATCACCATATCATTTTGCATAAGAACACACCCTAATCCCTTCATGGATGCATCACTGTAGATCACAAACCATTCTCCACTACAAGGCAGTGTGAGCACAGGTGCACTGGATAACCTTCTTTTCAACTCCTTGAAATTCTCTTCACATTCTTCTATCTAAACAAACTTAAGTCCTTTCCGAGTCAACCTCGTGATTGGATTAGATAATCATGAAAAATCATTCACAAAACGTTGGTAATATCCAGCCAAACCAATAAAACTTCGGATCTCATTTACTGCTATTGGTCTCGACCATCTTTCGATACCCTCTGTTTTTGATGGATCCACAGATATCCCCTCTTTTGAGATTATGTGACCCATAAATGCAACATTTTGAAGCCAAAATTCACTCTTGGTAAATTTGTCATAAAGCATATCCTTTATCAGGGTCTTCAATATTATTATCAAGTGATCTTCATGTTCTTCCTTTGTCTTTGAATAGAAAAGAATATCGTCTATAAAGACTACCACAAATTGAACAAGATAATCTCTAATGACTCTATTCATCAGATCCATGAAGACAGCAGGGACATTAGTAAGACCAAATGGCATCACTATAAATTCATAGGGTCCATTCCTTGTACGGAAATCCGTCTTTGGTATATCCACCCTTTTGACCCTTAATTGATGATACCTTGAACGAATATCAATCTTGGAAAAGTATTGAGCTCCTCGTAGTTGGTCAAATAAGTCATCAATGCGTGGGAGATGATATTTGTTCTTGATAGTGATCTTGTTAAGTTCTCGATAATCAATGCAGAGTCTCATTGATCCATCTTTCTTCTTAACAAATAGAACAGGTTCTCCCCAAGGTGACTCACTAGGGTGTATGAATCCCTTATCAAGATTCTCTTGGATTTGCTTCTTCAATTCCTGCAACTCTATTGGGGCCATTCTATAAGGTGTCTTTGAAATAGGCAAAGCACTCAGTACATGTTCAGTTGAAAACTCAACCTCACGATTTGGTGGAAGACCCGATAATTCCTCCGGAAAGACATAATCAATCACCCGTACAATGGGCATATTCTTAATTGTGAGTTTCTCACCAACCATTTGAGATAAATAACCTTCATTCAGTGGAATTAAGACCCATAAGATGGAATAAATCTCCAATGGAATGTTATGTTCATCCTTGCATCGATAGATGATCACAGATTGATCTGGAATATGAAATGTGACTTCCCTTCTTTGGAAATTGATATGAGCTCCATAAAAAGAAATCCAATCCATGCCGAAAATCACATCAAATTCCACTATAGGAAGGATCACAAGATTTACAGGAAGCACTTTCCCACAAACTTCAATCTGGGATGAATTATAAACTTTTGATACGGCTATTGTTCCATTAGGTGTTGTCACAGCTAACTCAACATCTTATTGTTGAGGTAATACGATGATACTCTTAGAAAATTCCTCAGAAATAAAAGAGTGGGTGGATCCAGAATCAAATAAAACATTTTCTACTTCAGAGTGGATGGTATGTGTACCTTTCACCACATCATTATCGTACTCCACATCGCTGATAGATATTGCATGTGACATTCCTTTGTATTTAGCCTTATGATTTTGTTGATGTCGATCATCATCAACAACCCTTGGATTTGGGAATTTATTGGCATAATTCCCCATTTCCTTGCACTTGAAACATTGAAGTGTAGTAGGTTCATTATGTGTGTCCCTTCCTTTGTTTGAATCATTAGACATCTTCTTCCCATCATTGTGGCATTCAAATGCCCGATGACCTTCCATTCCAAATTTGAAACATTTACTTGTCCCTTTAAGACAACTCCCTCCATGTTTCTTTCCACACTTTGAGCATAAGGGAAAGCTCATCTTCTTTTCAGTGTGATCTTTAGATTTTCCTTTGAATTCCATTTTCCTCTTCTTATCAAACCCATATGAATGATGGGTTACTCCAATCTCCATCTCAACTTTTAGATAACATCGAACGATTTCCTCATAGCTATTGAAGTCCCTTATGGCTAACGCCCTTCGAAGACTTGGTTTTAAGCCACTAAAGAATCGATCGATCTTACTCTCAGGTTGGATAATAATACCAAAAGCGTACCTTGCAAGTCTTGTAAAATTTGCTTCATAGGTACCAACAGATTCATCATCCTTTTGCTTCTGTTCAAGAAACTCTTTATCCGTCTTTGTTTGGAGAATACGAGGGAAGTACTTGTTGAAAAATATGTTCTTGAACTCGTCCCATTCCATGGACTCAATTTCATCCCTTTGCCTCGTATTCTTAATAAGATTCCACCATTGATCAGCATCTCCTTCCAAACGATACACTGCTAGGATGACCTTATCATGTTCCGAATATTGAAGAACTGAAAATATTATTTCAGTAGTACTAATCCATTGTTCAGAAATTAATGGATCAGTAGACCCGCTGAATGAAGGTGGAAACTGCCTCATGAAGGATTCAATAGAATGTTGCTCCTTCCTTTGCTCGTTTGGATGTCATGCATGATTCATAGCTTGATAATGTTGTGTGAGCATGGATACAAGATTTTTCATTCCATCTCCCATAATGTTAGGTTTCTCAGGGGAACAATCATTGCATTGCCCGTCGCATTCCGTATTAGCACGGTTCCTTCGGGTTCCAGCCATTGACTAAAACCAAGAAGAATTGTGTGAGCAACACTAATTATAATAGGAAAACCACATAATCAAGAATAAAATTTCACACTTAAGGTCTTATGTTAGGTTATTCATGGTCATTTCTAAAACAATAAGATTGTGTTCTATGCTTAGAATTATCCTTAGGGTTTTTACTAAGGCTTTCACATCATAGTTTCCAAAGGTTGACTATACCTTTCCTATGATACCAACTATAACGACCCATACATTAC
Organism: Viscum album; assembly: GCA_963277665.1. Taxonomy (NCBI): domain Eukaryota; kingdom Viridiplantae; phylum Streptophyta; class Magnoliopsida; order Santalales; family Viscaceae; genus Viscum; species Viscum album. The sequence goes on along the minus strand of OY728126.1, from coordinate 790,428,786 downwards.
ATACATTTTTATTAATTCAAAATTAAATCATACTTATTAGAACATATAACAAAACCATGAAAGCACCGTATAAGTATAGTGTCTTTAGAAACTGGGAACATAAACAACTGGTTCATAAAACTCCTACACTGTCTCCCATTTATTTCATCATATGTATAGTCCCTTTTGACATATCTAACATAATAAAATTCTTCCTGACCTGGGGAAAGAAAACATACAAAAGGGTGAGCTCAAATGCTCAGTAAGGGTAAACAAAAGAAATATCAAATATATCATATTTATAAGAACATAACATTTTGAAAATATTATCCTGCAAAAGAGATCATAACATGGGATAAATCATAGAAGTGAAATGTAATCCCAATAATCATAACGTAAAACATGAAGCGTTGTGTAATACACACATAATCATAGAGAAAAATTTATTATTAGTCAAGACTCATTGCAAAGACTATCTTAGTGGACAAGGTCCATTTGTGAACCGAGTTCACTCCTCATTGCAGTCCTTTTTCACTGAAGCAGTTTAACCTGCGGTTCTAGCCACGTCTATCTCATGAGATATAAATTCTTTACCCTATGCATTGGAGGGAGATATAGGTCTCACTCATCTCATAATGATACCATTCTTATGTGTGCCACAAAATCATAAACCATACATTATAGCATAACCCATGTAATAAAAATGGGATTCATAAACATCGTGACATCATAAAACAATTAATATAAGATAAAATAATTCATAAAAATAATTCCATCACAACATAATCAAATCAATGTAATAATAGGGATAGAAACAGAACCCTTAATTATCTTAGATTGGAAATAATTTTGATAAAATGCTTGAACTCCATTCTTGAGGAAAATGTCATTTCTTCTTCAAAAACACTTTTCCTTTCATAATATGTCATAAAATTATAAACTAGAAGAAGTTGATTAAAAATAAACTTGAAAACTTGTAAAGGAAGATTCTTGGGAATAATGTTTTAAAAATCCATTCATGCCGTATAAGTAAAAAAAACATTCTTCTCATACTTTTGTCGGAAAAGTTTAAAAGTACCTCATACTAAAAACGACAAAAGATTCCTTTCATATCATTAACTAAAAACTCACTGAAGGGTAAAATTGGATTTAAATAATTGTATACGGATGGAAATAACATTACATATTGAGGAATCATGTATGTGGATGATAAAATATTCCAAAGTATAAAAAATCTCGGATAAAAATGAGATTGTGATATTTCCCTTAACTTAGGTCTGATTTGCCTCATAAGTGTCCGAACCTCCTATATAATGATTTAAATAATGTTATTAACTTATTCCATAATCATAATTATTTTTATGATATCATATATGGTCATATTCTTAGCTTCTTATTAGTAATATTTCATTACTACTTGTTATTCGGGTGTCTATAACTTTTTGTTCTTATGCGCGTTTTGTCGAATAAATTCTTATTTTTCATTTTAGGTTATAGATACCTCATTTACAAAATGGTATTAGTGTAATATATATCATATTAATTCACTCAATTCATTTATATAATCATTATGCAATGAAGATCATGTATAACGAGTCGCATCACATCGTGGAGACTGTATTCCGTATGTATGCACGAGCGATGATATCGTTCCAATGATCGTGGAATTGTATTGGAGTGTATGTATACTATTTCAGAATCAATATCAATTTAGAATAATCGTATATAGTCATTATTTACACCATTATACACATCCAAGTAATGTGATGGTGGAAAACAGATTACACCACGACGTGGAGACAGTATTTTGTACGTACGCACGCGTGGTGATTTCATTTTCCGTATGATGGATAGATAGTGAAATTGGGTTGTTTCATACATATAGTAACATATAAGTATATTATTGATACTTATTTTATTACTTCATAATGAAACAACTAAAGAACAATAAGTGGAAGAAGAAATAAAGATGAAAGAATCGGTAACGGGCATTACCTCTTCTTTGAAGAGCCTCTTTGAGACCTCCTCTTAAGGCACTAAAAATGTCTTTGAAGAATACCAGGACCTCTAGGATGTTACTAGGGAAGTGGAGAGGAGATATTGGCAGGGGTTGGTCGAGCTTGAAGGCTCAATGTTGTGTGAGTAAGAGAAGGAGAAGGTGCCCTTTTATAAGAGAGGAGAGGGGCACCTTTGGAATAACAAAATATATTATTTTATTATAAAGTCAAATTCGGTTTTTAATAGATCGAAATTGATATATTTCTAAGATAAGGTGGGTATAGGTCTAAATCCTCTAATCCAATATAATTTAGAGGAGTTTAGGTTCCTATTTTAACCTTATCATTTAGATTTAACATTAGGTTAAATAATTTTAATTTTACAGTGTCTTCTTGTGTTTTTACACTATAAGGTTAATAAACATTCAATAACAATCCAAACGAATCGCAAGTTGTTTATTATCAATATATATAACCTTATCTAAGTCATTTGGCTGATCCATATATTTTTAGGAATAAAATAACAATTAATAATATAATATTTGTTTTAAAAACTATTTTATGTCAATTTTGACACTATTTAGTAATTGATTTTTGTGAAAATTATAGCACTATTATTAGTTCAAAATAAGTTAATTTAATAAATAATAACATGTCATAATAACCAATAAAATTAGTTTACTTCATAAAAAGTCTCAAATTACATTTATTTGGGTATTTATAACATCAATTATGTCAATATTTCATTAATAAGATAATTACTGCATCATCGTTGTGTCATAAATAAATTAAATTATTTAATGTCTAAAAATTACAAATAATATACCATTATGTAGGAAATGTTTTTATCGTTCTAATGAATATTTATAGTCGAATTTATCTTATGTATAACCCCATATTAAAAATGATTTACTTATTGAACTTTGATTTTAACTATTTTAACCCTTCTTTAAAAAAATTAATAATAAATGTCCTAATCTAATCCATGTGGCCCTGAATGGTCATATTTTTTCCGTAAGGTTGTTTTTGGTCGAATTATACTTATCCAATAGAATTAGGACATGTGTTAGGGTAATAATAATATCATTTTTACCCTTAACTACCCTATTTACTTTTAACCGTGGTAAAAAAAGTAAAAAAGTTACTATTCACAAAAAAAAATTATTTTCGTCTCATTGATCCACATTTTACTTACTGATATCATCATTGTGTCTCATATTTTCGAAATTCCACACACAGAAGCAGTAAAATTATGTTTTATTAGAAATTCAGTTTTTCTAACTACCACTTAGTGGATTCGCTATTCATCAAAAATTAAAAGTTTTCAGAAAAATACCAAAAATTAAGCCTCAGCTATATTTTATATTATGAATTCAAAAATGATGTTTATTTTACAAAATTTAAAACATATCAGTTACATAAAATAATTTAATAATTAATCCCTTCGTTAAGACAAATAGCGTGTTTTTAAGAGATAATAACTATCAAAAGATTGACACTTGTTTATGTCTGGTTTAAATGTGAAGTTACATACAATGAACAACATTGTATTAAATTGTGAAAATATATTCTATATATACTTTAAAACCACTCAAATTAATAATTTAATACTATTAATTATTTCGATTAAATAGTTTTTTTTAATTAAAATTTAATAATTTTCACTATTCATTAGAATATGAATGTTATCTGAAAAGTACAAAAATTTCACCCTAAGATAATTTTGATATTCCGAATCCAAAAATGAAATTCATTTTGAAAAATAAAATTTACAAAATTTCAAAAATTGGTTATTACTATTCATAACGGCTAGTTTTAATAATATTTTAATCGCATATCGTCCTTTAGTGAAACTCGGTATTGCGTACGACACAAGCTATCGAGGAAGGCCGAGGTTGCATGTAAAGAAAGCCAAGCTAGTGTTGTGTGTAGTGAAAGATTCCGTTGATGATTTATATAACATAAAAAAAATATTTCTCATAAAAGTCTCGGGTGTTACAATGAACATCCACAATTATCCAGGTCGCAGAGTCTGATGTATGGAGTGGATGCATCCAAATGTTCATGGAGTATTACCATCCCATTTCTCTATATATCTTGGGTTGGTCATGATGATGTACAAGAAGTTTAACACCGTGCAGTGAGGAAGAAGTATGTGTCGTTTTAACGCTGTGTGGTGAGGACGAAGTCCGTGCAGTTTTACCCTCGTGCAGTGAGGATAAAGTCCGTGAAGAAATGAAAAGGTGATTTAATGTAGTTTAGCATCATGTGGTAAGGACGAGGGGTATATATACCTGTGTTTTCTTTTATCAGTGGTTGGGCTATGAGATAATATCCCAACGTTGCTATGTATCCTGTGAGGGTAGGAATCAAGCCACACATAGTTTTTTTGGGGAACACACCTCGTGCAAGTCTGGTCTGGATGGGGGAAAGGGGCAATTTTTTTGTTTCTTCTTCGTGATGTTTAGCATCGTGTAGTAAGGATGAGGAATACACCCCATGGAGGTCTGGTCATTACATGGGAGAAATCGGGTTTTTTAGCTTCATTTGGGGTGGCTAGGTTAGGGAGTGGAATTATGGCATCACTATGTATCATACGAGGTCAGTAATCAAGCCATACATATTTATTTAGAAGATAATACACCCTATGCAGGTCTGGTCCATATAAGGGAGAAAAGGGCATTTTTTATCTTCATTCAGGGGCGGCTGGGCCAGGATGGGGGACCCTGGCATCGCTATGTATCCTATAAAGGAAGGAATCAAGACATACGTAGTTCTATGAAATCCAAGTAGTTTGTGTTCACACAAAGGGACCTAGCCATAATTCTGAAGACCAGGTTAATAATACTCGTTAGGAGAATCAAGGTACGGCGTATGTCCCGATTACGTAATGTGTGAATATGCATTCTAAGAGGGCATGATAAAGGTGGTGGCTGAACCCGGTCATGGGGTCCGGGTGTCACTACGTATCCTATGAGAGTATGAATCAAGCCACACATAGTTCTTTGAAATAGGTACATCCCATGTAGGGCTGGTCCATACACGGGGGAAGAGGGATGTTTTTTCATTTGGGGGTGGCTGGGCCATGATATGGGATCTTGACGTCGCTACGTATCCTACAATGGCAGGAATCAAGCTCTTCGTAGTTCTCTAAAAGGGATACACATCATGAAGGGTTGGTCTATAAGCGGGAGAAAAAAGGGAACAATTAAATTTATTTATGCCCGGCTGGGCTATGATATAAAATCTATGCATCGTTACGTATCCCGCAAGGGCAGGAATCAAGTCGTACATAGTTCTATGAAGTCCCTATAGTTTAACATCGAAATACTAATAGTTGAGGGTCATAGATTTTGGACAATTGGGTCTTGGCTGTTTATCATCCTATAGCTCGTATGATAGGTGCTTGGCAGTTTACCATCCTGCAGATCGGATGATAACTAATTCTGGTTATGCGAAATACTTCTTTAGAAATCTCACATTCGTAGGACCGGTAGTGAACTACCCGTCCATTGAGATCAGGGAATATTCTCCATTAAAGTATTCCTTGTGTATAATATATGGTCCCTCCTACTAGGGCTCAATCATTGGAGGTTTCATTCTGGGTAACAATGGGGTCCATATAATGAACACCAATTCTTATTTCAAGAAATACGGAAGACAAATTGTTTTATTGAAGGCTCGTGCGATCTGGTTCTGATATACTTCCGGATGGTGCAATTGGTGAAATCGCTTCTCATATAACTATTCCAATTCACCTAGCCATTTTTATGATTTCTCATCATTGGATAACTGATTAAAAATGGAAACACGGAGTGAGGGAAATTGGAGCTCAATTGGCAGGACCGCTTCTGTTTGGTATACTAAGGAGTATGGAGTAGCCTGAGTAGCGGAGATGATTGTGGTTAGATAATCCCACAATGCATGAAGGAGTTTATCCATCCATGATTTCATGTCTTTGTAAACCATTTCCTTGAGAATGTTGGATAGGGTATTGTTGAAAGTCTTTATCTGTCCGTTGGCCACAACCTGGTAACATGATGAGTGGTAAGCTTTAATACCATATTGTTCGTATAGTTTCTCCAATTCAGAATAGCTGAATTTAGTGTCGTTATCCATTAGTATGTTATGAGGGATGCCAAATCCGGTGACGATATTGGATTTCACAAAGCTAACAATGTTTCTTGACCCGACAACTTTGAGGGGTTCACCTTCTGCCCATTTGAAAAATAAGTCGGTTCCTGTGAGGATATACTTCAGTTGTTTGGCCAGGGAGGGATGATATGGTCCCATGACATCAATTCCCTAGATGGAAAATGTCCAAGAGTACTTTTCCTGATAAATTATCTCTGGGGGTTAGTGAATGAAGTTGGCATGAATTTTGTAGGAGTGACATTTTGCGGTAAAGTGCTTGCAATCTCGTGCCACAGTGGGCCAATAGTGCCCAAGCATTTGAACCTGAGGGGAAAGCCTAGACCCCGACTGATGTTCTCCACATACTTTGGCATGTATTTTATTTATGACAACAGTAGTTTCTTCTCCATAAATGCATATTAGGAGGACTCCATCAAGGCCTTGTTTGTAGTGGACATCTTGCTGACCCGTTCTGCCATATTGGACAAACTTTCTTGCCCTTCTCCGTATTTTCTCATGTTCATCCTTATCAGATGGAAGTTCTCCCCTTCGAATGTACTTTGCAATGGGGTTCATCCAGCTAGTGGCAGGAGCATATGGATTAGGGACAGGACTGACTTCGTTGATTTCTTCCATATTAGTCTGAACAAACGACCAGACCATTCAACGATGAGAAATACTAATAACTGTTTCATCCCGGTCTGGGTTATCTAGGGTTGTGGCCGCATCAGCTAATGCATCGGCCTGGGCATTCAGAGACCAGTGAATATAATTAATTGTTGGTTCTGTGGATAATTTCTCCATCTACCATTGGACAAGGTCAAACAAAGGAATCGACTCCTCCTTTTTAATATCATAGTCACCATTGACAAGCTTGATGACCTGTTCTGAGTCACCTTTTACTATAATGTGTTTTACATGTTCCTGGAGTGTGAGCTCTAGGCCTGTAATGAGGGCTTGATAGTCCGCCTCATTATTCGTACATCTTTCTAACAGGAGGGTGGAATATGGAAAGACTTCCTTTTCTAGGGACATGATTATGATCCCCAAACCCACCTTGTTAAATTTGTGTTCCTCCATCCTCTTCCCTTTCGGGCTTTGGGATGCGCCGTCGAAGTACATTTCCCATGTTGGGTACTCTTCTTGAACCGATAATATGTCTTCATCGGGAAGCTCAGCGTCGGGTGTGGTGGTCCCTATTGAGGGGTGCTCTGACAGAAAATTTGCTAATGCTTGGCGCTTGATGGATTTATGAGGTACAAACCGGATGTCAAACTGTTGCTGGATGACTACCCATCGAGATAGGTGCCCGGTCAACATCGGGCGGTTGAGGATATACTTGATTGGGTCATTACGCGAGACCAAATAGACATCATGATTCTATAGATAATGTCTAAATTTTTGAACTGTGAAGAACAAGGCCAAAAAACAATTCTCGATGTTTTAGTATTGCGTTTCAGCGTTGATCATGGTTCGGCTGAGGTAATAGAGACTTTTTTCACTGCCGGTGTCATTTTTCTGTGCGATGAAGGCTCCCAATGACTACTCTAAGGCCGTCACGTATAGGATAAGAGTTCTTCCTTCAACTGGGGGCATGAGCACCGATGGGCTTAAGAGGTACTTCTTTAGGCTGTCAAATGCCTTTTGGAAATCATTTTTCCATTGGTATGTAACCCCCTATTTCATTAACATGGGTAAGGGAAAACATTTAACCACCAGGTTGGATATGAACAACCTAATGTAGGCCAGGTGTCCTTGGAATCCTCTCAACTCAGTGAGATTTCGGGGAGGTGGTTAACCAAGGATAGCCTTGGTCTTTTCAAGGTCGACATCGATGCCAAGATTGTGTACGACGAAGCGAAGAAATTTTTTTGAGGTAACCCCAAAGGCGCATTTCAAGGGGTTCACCTTGAGGCTATGTTGTCGAAGTTTGTTGAAGACGGTTTTACGTTCAGACATGTGATCTAAGTGCTATCATTATTTGACCAAAAATTCATCCACATAGCATTCGATGAATCTCCCCAGGAATGGTTTAAAGATATGAGGCACGGAGAGTTGATATGTGTCGCCAGCGTTCTCGAGACCAAATGGCATGACCCTGTAACCTAATACTCCTTAAGGGTCCCTGAAGGTAGTTTCTTCTTCATCTTCTCGGGCCATCATGATTGGATTATACCTAGAATAACCATCTATGAATGAGAGAGCCTCATACCCAGCCGTTACGTTGACTAATAACTCAGTGGTCAAGACCGGGAAATCATCGTCCAAGCTATTCCAATTGAGATATCTGAAGTTGATGTAGATGTGGATTTGAACGTTCTTTTTCTTGATGGGGAAAATTTTGGCCAGCAATATGGGGTATTGGACCTTCAAAATGAAGCCTTATTTAATGATATTATCGACATCAGCCTCTATTTTGGAAGTATGTGTGGGATGCATTATTTTGGTGGCTTGTTTATAACCCCAGTGGTCTTTTAGAAGACCTAAGTGGTGCATCACCACTTCATGATTCAGTCCCAGCATTTCTGTGTAATTCTAGGGAAAAATCACGATGTTGACTCAGGAAAGAGGTATATACCTCGTGCTCCTCAGGAGACAAGGATGTACTAATGAGAGTGGGAATCAGGTCTTCCTCGGTACCTAGGTTTATTCCTCTGAACTCATCCACAGTGGTGGAGATACCTTCCTCAAACGCGGGAGGTGCATCCATGAGATCTTATTCTTCTTCTTCCCCCAGATTCGCATCTTCTTGATCTAATGGGGGGAGTTATAAGCACAAGCTCTTTGGAGTCTGGAGGTGAGGAATTTTTGGTGTCCTCGCTCAAGTATTTAACCCCAAATATAGGATTAGCGGCCATTTCTGCACTTCTATGCTCATGCGTCATGTATGAAGTCATGTGGATAGCATAGTACATGTCTGTACTTGAACTCTTTTTCTCAACATGGTTGATGTGTAGTATGTAGCATTCGCTGAGATGCCTGAGGTGGTCATCAAAAACCATTTCCAGGCTGTTTGTAGTGGGGATCCAGTCAATACCATCGATCAAAGGCTTCTTCTTCTTTGGCTTGTAAAACCCAACGTCAATGTAGTGTGGATCAGAGAGCACGAAAGGTTCCTTGTCAGCGTGAAATGTTCCACCTTTTCTATTTAATAAATACATAAAACACAGATTGTATGATGAAGCAATGGCCATGTGTTTATGGATCCATGAACTTCCCAGTAGGGATTTGAATGATGTGTTCTGCCAGACCGCCAGGAATTCTTAGTCGGCCACAAGGTCGCCAAAATGTATTGGTTTGTCCCATTGGCTTTTGTTCACTATTGTATTAACCCAACAGAGTTTTGGATGAGCGTATTATATTATCCTCGTTGTAGCCCAACTTATGATGTGTCTGTAGGGGGAGGAGGTTAAATATAGAGCCATTGTCTATAAGGTCATTCTGGATCTCAACAGCATTAAGTGTACCAGAGACATATAGTGGTTTTATGTTCCCTTTCATGATGGCATCTTCATCTTGATCGATGAAGGAAATCACCAAATTGCATTCAGCCGGGCCAGTCTCCATACTATAAATCATGGCGGAGAAACCTCGGCTAGAAACTCTTTGGGGCTGAACAAGGCTTCTATAAGAGCCTCCCTGAGATCTTCTGACAAACTCAGGGCATCGAAGATTGAAAATTTGGATGGTATTGACGCCCGTGGATTAAAGATATCATATTTCTGCTCCAGTGGCCGATTCTTATCCATTGGCGGGAGAGTTTTATCCGGAACATTGGGAGCTGGATTATGTGACGAGGAGGGATCGACTGTGGGGTTAGATGTTGATGGTTCTCCCACATTCTGGGGACTCGTCCCGACTAGTTTTTTTTGTGCGCACTAGGCATCCAGACACTTGTTTCTCCTCTGATGGGTACCGCAGAATGATGGGGCCAGAGTGGATGCTTGTGGAGGTGGAGGGATATTATTTCTCTTGCTGATTCCATTGAACAGCTCTCCCACAGGTTTCCACAATATTAACGGTTTGGGTCAGGGTGAAACCATAGGGTTGGTTTCGGCCGTGACTGCGCCTCCCCTGGTATCCCCTACTTATATGATTCCTCCTCTTGGCCCCTTGTGTTGGGAACTCGGGTTCCTAACAATACCCTTCATCAGGGAATGATTCCATTAGATGGAAGACATTGATGGAACCAAATATTAGCTCCTTGTCCAATGACAGGTCAACCAGGTCGGTTGTACCTGATGCTGATGTTTGGTGGGTCGGTGCATGTGGAGCCAATTTTGAGGGAAAGAAATCCGATACTATTGGGGCTAACATTATCCTCGTTGCGGAATGATCCTCTTGAGATTGTCTCATCCCTTTTTTATTACACCTAGATGACTGGCATGTGGAGGGTTGTGAGGCTGAAATTTTTAGTTGTGCGGCAATAAGGGCTGTTGGTAGGTACACCGGCTGCTGTAGTTGAGCTCGGAGTATGCCCTGAGCTTGATTAATAGTCTTTCGAGTCATCCAGTCTTCAAATTTCTGCCACTTCTTTCCACTTACTTCCGGTAACCCCTCCCCTTTGTCAGAGTCGGTGGTAGAAATATATGTCACATGTGCCGGGGGTGGTCCCAGCTCGACCTGCCCGAAGTCTACCATTCTTTGTAGGAGGTCTTTAAAGACGAATAATTTTTGGATATTGAGACCCAACATTCAATGGTAGGGACAGTAATTTTTCCTGTCATCGTGTCCGACTTCTTCGGGCTTCCTTGGATCTGGGAGGTGAAGCAAAGTTCAATTCACGTGGGCGATGAAGTATCCGCGGACTTGGTCCTCTCGAAATGAGTATACTTTGTTCCTTCGTTCTTCGAACTGGTTCTGCTTCGATCCTCTATTATCGACCTTCTTGGACGGAGGCGGCCACTGATATACAGTGGGCCCTTGATGATTTGGTGGAGGCCTAGGCAGTGGATCATGCGTAGGGGATGGCTTGAGCGTGACAGAGGACACATCCTCTCTAACTGCTCTCTTTGTAGGAGCCTGTGAGGCTTTTCAGGACTTCAGATTAGTCCACTGCAGAGAGTCTTCAATTTTTTGGGCAATGGCAGAGAGATTGAGAAAGACAGTGGTGCACTCCACTGGTATGAGCAGTGTTCACATCTCATCTCAAAGGTTATTGATGCATATGTAATGCATCTCATTTTGTGGCATTGGCCTATTCAGAGAGTAGGATAGACCCTTCCATCTGGCGATGAAATCAGAGACCCTCTCATTTTCACTCTGTTTTCAATTCATGAGGTCGTTGTCCGTTGTTTTAGGCAACACTGAGCTGAAGTGGAACATGAATTGCGGCCAATGGTCTTACCAGCATTTTATTGACTAAGGTGGTAGACTCATATACCAGACGAATGAAGATCCTTACATGGTCTACACAAAGAATCTGAGTTTCACTGCTTCTTGTTGTTCTGGAGATCCCATCATGGGGTTGGAATAATATGTGTAGTGCATCAAATGCAATTCCGGATCACCGGATCCATTGAAAATAGGGAATATAGGGCTCCCAAAATTTGGTGGAGGAGGCATGTTGCTCACCCAATCTGGGTAGGGATTTCGCTCTTACTCTACCAGAGGGCGTGGACCTTCTATTGCTTCCAATCGAGCTGTCAGTGCCTCGATGGTATTGGTGATACCCTAATTAACATCTTTTGGCCCCGGACTTTGGAAGGTGTTACCCGAGGCATTTCTTGAGGATCCAACTCGGCTAGCACCAAGGGTGCATATACCGTTTGTGACGCCTTTAGAGGGATCAGACATACTTGCTCTGGTTGCTTCTTGAGGAGAAGTAAGTCATGGTATTCATCTAAATCCATGCTCTAGTATTTGAACGAGCTGGGCGCTGCATAGGGCGGGGGCCCTGACCACTGTGTTTTTGCCGGGGAAACCCTTGGTCATTGAGGTGCACTTGCTGGGTGTGCAAAGTGTGGCTCTTCTTGGGAAGTGCATTAAATAAGATGGTTCCTCTGGAGTAGATCAGTGTTAAGCCACCTCAATTCTTTCATTACCTCTTCTTGTTGAGCACATCTCTCTTCGAGCGTATGTGGATCCTTTTTATTGAGAGACATAGACGATTTAAGGGTAACCGGTACATTTTTCTTATTCTTGTTGGAAGCTCGTAGGGTAAGCGTAGGAGGGTTAGCGGGAGGGGAGACCATATTTTTGGCGGCCCTCTAGTTTAGGGGGTGCACACCTGATGGTTCATTGTGAATCACATCCTGACCTGAACCGTCATCTCCTGATCCATCCTGATTTTCATCATCTTCGGTGTCACCTGGGGGGTTAACCTCTATGGAATTGATGGATTCATATCACGGGGTGGAGGATATTTCATCTTCTAAATAGGAAGAGGATCTCCCACGCCTTTTACTGGTCTTCCCCTTCCTTTCCTGGGATTTCTTTAGGACTCTTTGACGAAGGGTGATGCAGAGATTTCATTATTGTGACCTTACATTACGCCTCCCTCTTGAAAGGGATGATGATTCAAAGGACAGGATAGGGCAGGAGCCTTCTCTTCCGAATGTCCTCCCGAGATTAGAGAATACTGATTCTCATGGGGGAGGATGTTGTTTAGGTGGTAAAAATAATCCCACCCGGAGGGATGGGGTAGGCTTCGTTCCTTGGACGTTGAATGTATTTTAGTTTTTATTGGTCTTACGAGGGCATTTGTTGTTAAAAATGCCCCCAGCCCTGCAGGCTGGGGTTGACCATAGACTGCGGTAGGGGCTGCTGCTATCGCTACCTTCTTGATCTTGTGTTCCCCCATTTAGGGGTAAACTGGATCTGATGCTGAGTTCACCTGTGAATCAATCCCCTCTAGGGGGAAAAGAAATGATTGCTGATTGGCCTCTCTTAGGCAAGAGGGATATTGTATGCTTTCAGTGGCCTCATTCAGGAGTTCTTGAATGGATTGTTACCCTTGGGATGAGTGCTTCTCGGACTTACTCAAGGAATGTCTCTGTTGGGTGTGTCCCCTTTCATTAATAGAGACCCCACTCAATTGATGTCTTGACATGATGACGTTGCATGATATTATGTTGAATGAGTTATTTTGGGAGGGGATTGGAGTGAAATTCAGAGCACCATGCTCTCCCCATCCTCTGATATGAACTCGTGTTGGAGCGTTACTAATGAGGCAGTGCAACTGGTGCAGTGCATGAAGGCAGGCTAACTCAAGGTTTCCTTTACGTCTCTTTGGTCATGGTTTCCACACCGAAGGAAGAGCTTCCAAGTCATTGTGACACAGGAGGTCTCCAATTGTCTTAACATGGTCTCCATACCCATCATTGGGTAGGAATCTTGATTTCATCTGGAGGAGGGTTTTCCATATATTAGAGCGGATGTCGTGCACACATTCTTCATTCAACTTCATAGGTATGTCGAATTGCGAGGTGGTTGTGGGCCAAAACATAACTGGTACATCATCTCTGGATAGTCGTTTCCTCAGGTGAAACATGTCGGAATACTCCTCCACTAGTGATTCCTCTACATGGTCATCCAAACTAATACACTCATCGATTGTGTAGTCGGAGGCAGTGGGGTCGGTATGTATTAAATTATCATGTGGGTGATTCCGAGGTGGTTCAGAAGATGAATGTGGCCCCGAACTATCTCATAATTGAAGAAGGGTGTCATTGGAGACTAGTTGGGAATCTGGCATGATTAATCCCATCCTTATGAGTGTCTCAACATATGAGGACTTTTCTATTATTGATTCGGTAGGGGGAGGAGCTTCATGTCGATATGATATGTCACTGTGGGGAGGACCTTTACAATAATTGCTATCATGTTGAGGATGACCATCATGGTTTGACTTTCGATGTGTATCCTAGGGAAGACCTTTAAGACACACTGTGACAAAGGGAGGACCTTCTTGTTTCTTGGGCATATTGTGGAGAGGACCATATCAATGGAAACTGTGGTGGCGAGGACTACAATAAATGCTACCGCAGGGAGAATGTCTGTGGGGTACACCATGGGGAGGGCATTCAGAATGTACCGCAATGAGGGGAGGTCCTTCTCATTGCTTGACGTCTCTATGAAGTGGACCTCCGTTATCAGAGTGGCGAGGGCCACCATAGTGATATGATTCCTGGATGCAAAGAGTGTCGTTGCAATGTTACCCATAGGGAGGACCTTCAGGGAATGCCACGACAAGGGTAGGGCCTTCTTGTCATGATGTGACGTCATTTCAGGTAGGGCCTCCACAGTAGCGACTACAATAGCGATGACTACTATCATAATCTGTGGTCCCACTACACGGAGAGTGTGTGCAGTGTATACCCAGGGGAGGACCTTCAGGGTGGACCACAACTAGTGGAGAGCATTCTTGCTACTCAATCCTCTGGTCACGCAGAGGGCATCCATGAATCGCATCAAAAGAGAAGATCTTGTTATCGATCGTTATATGCATGTGGGGGAGGCCCATGTGGGTGATCTGGGGAGGACCTTCAAAGTAGCTCGTAGTGACATTTCAGGGATGACCTTCACAAATTATACTGCTACTCCCATAATATAGTAATGGTTGTGTAGTGTTCTGAGCCTTCAATATGTGCATAGCGGTATTGGAAACCCCGGCTTCTAGCAGAACAGAGTCATGAACCCACACTTTATTTTCTGGATGCCTTCGGCATGTTCGAAGCGCTTTCTTGTGGGCAGTGGGGACCGTATGCTATTGATAACGGCATTCAGCTTTGGGTCCTTTTCTAATTGGGTCCCGTGATGCTGCCGGGATATTCTGATGAAAATATTGACAGTTAGAAGGGATATATGACTACTCTAGAGAATCCACCATGATGTACAAGTGTCCCCTAGTTGGAACAAGTAAAGATGATTGATTTGGTTTCCCTTGTATCGCGTAATATGGCTGACGACCCTCCGGGATAGAAGCAGGGATGCAGATCTGCTCTGAGGCGGTTCTCTCGTCTCTTAGATGAGTCACCTCGATTGAGAAGATGAGCTCACGGGCTCGAGTCCTTGCTGTTGGCACTGATGCAATTACATTCTGGAGACTCTGAAATATATGATCTAGGATATATACCTACTCCTCTATCATATCCAGGATATGCAGAGAGACATCTTTGGCTGGAATATGAATGAAGGCCCATTCCGGTATTAGAGTAGGAATATTCGGCTCTGGACCTCCGGTGGTTAGTGGGTATAGACATTTCTCCTGTGTTGGGGCTATTCAATGAGTCTGACCCTATGTCAGGATATTCCGGTTTGTCTCTATATTTTCCTCTATATCGGGATGGCAGAATTTACTTGCATTCACATAGAGCTGGCCCTACATATGTTGGTTCCCCACTGTATCGAGTCGGTGGACTTTATTGGCAGGGAGAAGGGCCCGCTTATTAATTTATTCTACATATGGATGTAGGGCATTATTGATCGCCACCACATCGGGATGGTAGGTGTCAGGAGCATCTTCTAAGAGCTAGTCTTGCATGGGTAGGGTTGCCACGACGTCTGGTCAGTGGGAATCATGACCCTTGGCTGGGAGAGGTGCATGTCGGGTCAGTGTCGTCTTGTGTGAGTGACGGGCTTGAAGGAGCATGGTGGGGATGCGTGCCTGCTCATATGATGTTGTCATGTCTATATGGTGGGCTTTGGAGGAGCGTACAGGTGTATGTGGTTGCTCGCAATACATCTCCATAACTGGGTAGCAGAGATCCTCCTCTGGGACAAGGGTGATGATCAATCCCTGGTTGTTTGTTTGCCACCCTCGTTGGGCGGTCCGAGGGGCCGGAACTCGGGGAACGTGGGCCTCGATACTCGGGGCGACATTCAACTTATCATGAGGATATTGAGTTGCGGGGTAACCGCGACAACGTCTTCCGGCATGGGCCTTATAGGGGAACCCCCGTTCAACGGGGATGAAGTCTTAAGTGTCAACCTCATCTGCCTCCCTATGATAAGGGAGGTACTCATTGTCTCGTTCTAGGGATAGACTCCCGAAACGGTTTGAGATGGTAACAAGAGCCGTCTGGATCTGTTTCGTGGTCGTTGCTGGGTAGGCGACCAGTGGGTCGTAGCAGATTGGAGGGCATGCATGGCCGCCTCCACCGTCAGGAGAGTACCATTCAAGTGGTACTCTCAGATCAATGCATCTGAGACCTAGTGTTGGAGATTCTGAGTAGGTGATGGGGTCCTTTGTTGGTGATCATGTCTCATCATTGCATTTCTTTATGTACACGTCTGTGAGTTCCTACAGGATTCCATTGGATCGAAGGGAGTTCTGATTGGTACCTATAAAATATTTTAACAAATAAAAATAGAAAACCCATCAATGCAGCATCTCTTGATCCCATGCGTAATTAATGACCTTGCATGCCCTTCCTTTTGAGTATAAGGGGGAACAGGGCGAGATTTGGTTAAATCTGTCATGATTGGTTAAATGTTTATGTCACGTTCACCCTTTTTGTTTCGACCGATTGTGTGAAAACTGACGCGCCCGATATCAGATCTTATGGAGGGCTGAGTTCCACTCAATCGCTCAGGTCGGGTATATCGGTCTTCATTTCGAAACGCACCACGGTTCAATATCCAATGATACAAGGACATATTTTCCAAAGGTAGGTGTTCACTGGGAGATTCAGTCAGTGATTCTTAAGAACACACATTGGTCGAGAGGATGGGAAGTCGGGCTCATCGCACCCTTTTGGGGGGGCATTATTTCATGTTCCAGGAATCTCTTATAGATTTAAGATGTATTCTTATTTTTGGGAATCTTTGGTTTATCCCCAAGCATAGTATCCACGGATTAACCCTTAGTTTGAAATGATCAACTGAACGTAGGGATGCTGGGTCATTTAGGCTTGAGGATAACCATCCCTCATTGGGATTAATGACAATGAGGGGTTTGGAATCATTGAGACGGAACGAATTTGAAGCCTCATAACTGGGCACTCTGGAGTTTATTGTCATCATAGGGGGATAGACTACAACATAAGAATTTGGATACAACCCATGATATGGGCTTCTTACGTATCCTCATGAGAGGAATCAGAATCTATGTAGTTCGATTACACTTGAAGGGACACATCACCTTTTAAGGTCGTGCGACAAGGACCCACCCGTACAGTTTAAGGTCCAATGGAAAGGACACCCAGGCGAGGGATGCCTGGTCAATGTTGGTGCGAGACTTATGACGAAGCGGCCTAGAAGACCCAAGGGAAGCAAATTCCTTGGCCTAGATACGGTCCTTCTGGGGTCATGAGTACAAGGTATGAAAGTGACGGATGTGTATCAGACATAGATATTGGGCTTGCACCTCAGGGTGGTTTCCTACGTATCCTGGTTGGTTGGGGATCAGTGTCCACGTAGTTATGGGACATTTGGGCTTATATGTGAGTGTTTCCTATTTTTGGGATTGACCCTTGGGGGGGGGGGGCTTACAATGCACCCCTGCATAGGAGGCATGGATCAAAACCCACATAGTTCTTTTTGAGGGGCATGATTTGGACTTATTCATGGTTAGTGTTCCGAATTGGGGTTGAAACATTTGGAGGCTTCCTACGTAACCTTCTTAGGATACAGGGATCAAAACCAATGTAGTTCGTTTTGAGGGGCATGATTGGCACTTATACACGGTTAGTGGCCCAAATTGGGATTGAACCTCGGGGAGGCTTCTTATGTACCTTTATTAGGATATAGGGATCAAAACCCACATAGTTCTTTTTGAGTGGCATGATTGGGACTTATACATGTTTTGTGGCCCGAATTTGGATTGAACCTAAGGGAGGCTTCCAACGTACCCTGCATAGGAGACAGGGATCAAAACCCACATAGTTCATTTTGAGGGGCATTATTTGGACTTATACATGGTTAGTGGCCTGAATCCGGGTTGAACCTTAGGGAGGATTCCTACGTACCCTGCTTAAGTGACAAGGGTCAAAACCCACGTAGTTCATTTTGAGGGGAATGATTTGGAATAATACATGGTTAGTGGCCCGAATTTGGTTTGAACCTCAGGGTGGCTTCCAACGTACCCTGCTTAGGAGACAGGGATCAAAACACACATAGTTCAATTTGACCGTCATCGTTTTGCGGACGTCGTGACCATCAAAAATCTCTAAGCCCACGTGATTCATGCTCAGTGTGAGAAATAAGAGAATGCGACAGACTTGGCATGCCTCACAAATTGTCCTTACCGAGGGTAGGGGAGGAAGACGACAAGCAGAGAAGAAGTCTGGGACCAATGGAATCTCATTATCCCTGATGATGGATTAAGGTAGGAGTCACGTAGTGGGGAAATGAACCTTCCTTGATGGGAGGGGAAGGGCAATTGGTTTCCCGCTAGGATGGTGTGGGGCTTACTCCAGGAGGGATGCCTAGAATTTTATATGAGGTTTAGGTGTGCTACAGTTTAAATTCATATAGCTTGGATAGGGACATCACATTTTAATGTCATGTTGGAGGGACTATTTCCATATATTTTAACGTCATATGGATAGGATGAGGGACATAATTTTTAACATCATGCTGTCAGATTGACTAGGTAGAAGATACCTAGAATTGGTTGGTGTGGGACTTACGCAAGGGTGGCCCTTTCTAGATGAACCTAGCAAAAGGAGCTAGGTAATGGGGTTATAGGAGAGTCATGAGGAGTAGCTCTACTGATGGCATGTATAGGAAGGATGTTGCGGCGGCATAAGGGTGAAATAGAAAACATTGTTGAGCCACCCTAAAAATTCCACCGTGTGACACTCCATTTTTCATGGGGGTCAGTGATGGTAGAGAAGGGACCGGCCCGGAGGGCCGGGGCCGCAGCCTAACACTAAGCCCGAGCAGGGGTGTGGGGACAAAGCCCCCACGGTATGGACTGGAATGTTCTTGGGGTTTTCTGCATGGGGGAGGGCCAAGTAGGAGCTGACCTCATAGAAGATGGTCGTAGAGGGCTGGCCGTGTAGGAGTTGGCCACATAGGAGATGGTCACGGAGAGGCTGTCTGCGAAAGAGTGTCTGCGGATGAGACGGTCACAGAGTAGGCGAACTGCGTAGATGTTTTCCACATAAGAGATGGAAGCAGAGAGGCTGTACATGAAGGGTGTCCATAGATGAGATGGTCGTGGAGGAGGCAGGCCGTGTAGAAGCTGGCCACCTAGGATGTCCGCGAAGGAAATGGACGCCCAGGGTTGGCCATGGGAGGAGCTGGCTGCATGGGAGATGGCCCCGGATAGGCTGTCTGCGAAGGGTGTTCGTGGATAAGATGGCCGCGGAGGACGCGGGCCATGAAGAAGCTAGCCGCCAAGGATGTCGGAGAAGGAAATGGAAACTAAGGGCTGGGCACGAAGGAGAAGAGGTTGTGGGTGTTGATATTTATAGGAATAAGTGATGGGTTTTTTTGATTATATTATTCATTTATTTATTATTTAGTCATTAAGCTATCAATAGTGTTAATTTTTGTTAGTAAATAATGTAACTTTTGAATTTCAGTTCGAAACAATGGGTGACCAAATCATCTATACATCAGGTATGACTCAAAAATTCATGTATTTGTTAAATACAATAAATTATTGTATTTCACTATTCAAAATAAATTAAACAATTTCAAAAAAATACCAAAAATTTATGAGAATCATTTTCTGAAGAGTAGATTTAAAAAATGGACACTTGTTTATGGAAATAATTTTCTAATTA
Organism: Viscum album; assembly: GCA_963277665.1. Classification (NCBI taxonomy): domain Eukaryota; kingdom Viridiplantae; phylum Streptophyta; class Magnoliopsida; order Santalales; family Viscaceae; genus Viscum; species Viscum album. Next base: position 790,409,000 of record OY728126.1, on the reverse strand, counting down.
AGATAAGTTAAATTTTAAAATAAAATTACACTTTATTCTGAAAATATCAATTTTAATGTTATAAATAATTTTATTACCCTTTGAAAAATTAATTACTGTCTCGTAAAATTAGCATATAATTATAAAAAAAAATTGTATCTATCAATTTACTTTATGAAAAAATTTTGTCTTTTAAATCATTATATTAATGTTAAAATTGTAATTAAATTTAGACGTACCAAAAAAATATCAAAAATTATTTAATCTTTTTTACAGATTTATTAATTTATTCAATGATATTAATATTTCATATTTTAATTTATGAAATAAATAAATTTATTTTATACTTTCACATGAATGTTACTTATTCTTATTGACGGATTTTTATTATTAATTTCCAAATTACAATTATAAATGGTCACATTAATATTTGATAGTATATCTTGGTTTTAAACATGATATTTCATGCATGATAAGATATCAAATATCTTAAATTTAATAAAAAACACCATAAAATGATTGGGTGTGACAATCTCCCCACCTTCTATAAATTGTGTCCTCGTAATATAAAATTAAACAAAAAAATCAATGTTTGATACCTGAATATAATTCTTTTGGAAACCCACATCATAAATAAGGTTCAAAAATCATCTTCATAAATATAGGGAAATGGAAATGATAAGGTAATATAAATTTTAAGCATTGGAATAGGATAAATTTAGTTAAATGTTAAAATATAGTAATTGAAAAAATATAACTATTCTATTTTGATGGAGAGTGATAGATTATATAATTATTAAATTTTTAACCATTACAAAACTATAAATCTCTGATTTGTTAAACGACTATTGATTTATTAGAAAGAAAAATAAACATTTGATGTTTTTTTCCTAAATAATTTTGAGGGTTCCATTTAATATCCCTTGAACCAATTTAAATTATAAACATACATTATTTCATTCTATCTCATAATATAATCCTTTGGTTGTTCTTCTATCTATATCTTCTTCATATCATAATACTGGAGATGGATATTCATGATGATGTTTTATTCTTGAATCATTTTTATGAATCATAAATTCCATAAGTAATTCCTTCATCATTTTAATGATTTCTCAAATCAAATTTGCTATCAAATAATATAAAAAATTATAAATCATACATTAATATTAATCAATAATTTCCTTAATTCATTCCATATGTAGTTAACCAAATGATTCTTCTATAATATTTAAGTCCAAATTCAAATGAAAAAATTTAGATGGAAGGTTACTAAATTTTCAAAAATAAACATACCATGATATTTCAATAAATAAGGTAGCTCTCATAGTCACATACCAAAAATATGAACATATTTAAATCCATTAAAACCATAACAAAAAAATTATTTCCTAGAATTGTTTAAATAATTAATACAGAAATACAGTCCATTAATATTTTATGATTCTTATAAATAAAAAATTAATTTATTTATTCTACTTAGACTGTAGTAAATCATATTCTTGACCTTCCTCTCATTGCTTATTCTAAGGTTTATTTCCTTGAAGCTTAGGTAATTCATTTTCATAGTGCCCGATATCGTTAAAGAGGAATCATATAACATTGGAAAATATTTATTTTTATTGGAATCCTGAGAACAGTGACCTTTCTCTCTACATGTGAACAAAACCATTTTTTCTTTAAATCATGTAAATTTGTGCTTCCTTCCACAAGTATCACATGATGAAAAATCCTTCTTTACCTTCTTCCCATTATCTAACTCTTTATACTGTATTCTATTATTATCGTTCTTATCTTTAAAGTGACAATACAATGGTGATTCAATCTATATCTTGAGATAACATAAGACTATATACACTTATAATGAGAATATTTGGGAGAATATCCCTTAGGATGAATGGATTTAACCAATAAAATAAATGAGAAATCATACTCCTTGGGTTACATATGTAGTCTATATTATATCTCAAAAATCATGAAAAGTTTTCTTCATAATTATTAACAGTTTATTCCTCCTTTTATCTTAAACTCATGAATTGTATCTTCATATCCTCTCACTATTCAAGAGGGAAATATGTTTCCAATAAAAGTTCCTTCAAATAGATCCAATCCATGTTTTCTATTTATTCCTCCCCTGTGTTTTGAATAAATGACCACCATTGATCGAAATGTCCTGATATATGGTAAACTTCAGTGAGAATATTCTCTATTTCATTACATACTATTACAAGAAATATTTTTTCCATGTAACTTATCCATTTCAAAGATAAAATTTGGTGTTTAGACATATTGTCTAATTAAGGTTATCAAATGTGGTGATCTATCATTTCTAAACCATGTTTTTGATGTGGATGCTCTATAAGAGTTAGGATATTTCTCAGAACCATAGAAAGTTGTCCTAGTATTGTTATATGATGTGCAGATATTATTCCAGATCTAGCTCTAACATCATTATCTTGCATAGCAGGAAAATATCTACATGGAATATTTGCATTGAGACAATTTCTAATCCATCCAATAGGCACTATTTCTAGGAAATTTCATAACATGGATTATATATTTTCATTTTGAATCATAATGTAAAATAAAAAATATTGAAACACCTAATGTAAATTGAAGGTATTGGTAATACAAATCTCTAAATCAGAATAAAAGTTACCTTGGGAATATTCTCAAAGTATAATATATGTTTAAGTTTCCTTAAACTATGTTTTCCTGAATCTAATTTCCAAATTTTATACTAAACATCATATGATACAAAATTAACAACCTCAAACCCCATAGCCTAGAGTATGTGCCTTACATTAGTAAATTGGATTGATTATGTGGAATCACACCCCGAAGGACAGAATAGTGTAGTAGTATTGGAAAACTAGATAAGTAAATGTAATACACATTTCATTTAAAAACATTTAAAAAAAATTTATTCAACAATTCCATTATTACCCTTAGTGCAACCCTATATATCAATAATAAAAAATTTATTCGTAACCAGGGGAATAATAAAAAATTATAAAGCGGTTATCTAGGATGCTCAATAATGGTAAACATACAATGAAATCTATAAAAAATTATTAATAAATAATATAGAAAGGTGAATAACTAAAAACAAATTCCATTAAAACATTATATTGAACATAATATTATAGGAATAAAATATGATCAAATTATTCCATATGAATAATTACATGATAATGATACATAACAATGGATATTATACTACATGAAAATTATCACATGGATTATATTTAACTAATCTAATCATAAGGGAATTTATAATGGTGGATATCTATAACATATCATTAAGGCTTTATTCCAATAATCTACAGCTTTTCTGGCCTCATTCTAAAAATCTAACAATTTCATGGATTCATGCCATGAATATAAAAAATGGGTAATGTTGTAGCCAAAACTGTATCCAGTTTGTCTTATGATACCTACCGATGAATTCAGGTCCAACAGAGGGCCCCAAAAGAAACATACTTAGTAAAATTAATTATTCATATTCAAGGGCTGACATGTAATCAATATATACATTCATATTTAAACTGTTATATGAAATGTAAATAATTTACCAATTAAAAAACATAATCATAAACCGTCTAAAATACTATGGAAAATAGTATCAAGATAGTATATCCCCAGTTAAAATGATAAAAACCCACTCACTAAAATATTTCATATGGTATCATAATAAATCAACCACAATTAATAGTAAAAAATTAAAATAAGGGTTACAAATTGAAAGAAATGTGCATCATAATCATATAAAAAGGCGTAATAAATAAGCATATCATAATGGTGTCCATGAATGTATTGATTTAAATCATAAACAGACATTAATAATTGAAGGTACATACATATTATGATTTTTAATATCCAACTGAAGTGAAATCATGTAAAAAGTGTTTTTAATAAAATTTATAAATGATCAACATCAATATTGTTTAAGGGAAAATAAAAAATGGGAATTTAATACAAAAAAAGGAATAATTGTTTGAATAAAACTAGAACTGATCATTGATAGTTTTTAAATGACAAAAAAAATTATTTTAGAAAAATATTGTATTGGTAAAACATCTTATGGAGTGTACTGGAGAATGGGAATGAATTTTTGATGTTCCCCTTAATTGGGCTTCCTTATTGGGAGGAATTGAAATGGGAACCTTATAAAACATGTATTTCCCCATAAAAGAAATAATAATTGATCTTATTACATTATTTAAGAATATAAATAATGAATTTATGAGTATATAAGAATATATAAGAATTAAATTTTCAAAAATAGAGAAAATGTGTAACCCAATGGAAAATAATGAAGGTTCAAAAATAATCCCTTAGAACTATGAAAATAGTCAAACCGTATGCCCCATATAATTAATGACCATAAAATTAAACATTGAATACCATGAAGAAATATATATTAATGATATTATATATAATAGGTATGTATAAACACACCACACGCCATTAATAAATTGTGATTATTACATATCACATAGAAATAAATGTGAGATCAGAAAACTCATACCTTATGTATGAAAGTGTTTGCACATGTACTTAATTTTCATGATAATCAAATTAGATTAACTAATTACTTCACTAAAAAAAATTTAATTATGTAATTTTTTTGTCATAATTTTATTAATTACAACTATGGTCATATTGATTACTTATAAGATTCAATTTTGATGTTCTTAATGTGTTTGATTCCATGGTTTTCACGAAGAGTTTGCTAGTATACTAGTATGTAATATCATGTTAAATGGGAATTATTATATATAATTAAAATTATATGATATTAATGAAATTAATTAATTTTAAATTATCATATATATTTCATTATGTTCTGAGTATTATTTAATATATAAAACATTAATGAAAATGATTTAATTTATTTTGATGGTTTTTGATGACTATTTTGAACTTATATCATTTTAATTAATACCATGAATATATATTGGTCATAGAACAATAAATAATAATATATTACATATTAAAATAGTCTTATATAACCATAATAAATGTGTATGGACATCCCTGACCGCATTAATGGAAAATGAAAATGCATCTTCCACGACGGTGGTAAATCAACACGTCAAGGAAAGTATTTTTTTAGAATTTAAGCGATGTGAAAAGGGTTTGGTGATGGATATTCCATTATCATAGTAAAATTATATTTTAAATAATATAATATAGTTATCATTCTAGTTTTAATAGATTATGTAAATATAGTATGGTAAAAGAAAATAAATTTAAAACAAATAAAATGAGAATGAAATAGTATTTTACACATTGAATTGTTTCTCCTTGGGAACCTTATTAAGGTTCTTGTATTTTATTTTATAATAACACTAGAAGATTATGGATGTGTTAAAACATATTGTGGGTAAAATAGGAAAGAATTTATACATTCATCAAGGCATAGAAGGTGTAAAGGGACTTTGTGGTGAGGGGGTATTTATTAGTAGAAGTGAGGGGTGTTTTTTGATAATTTCATTCATTTTTATTATTATTTTGGGTCAAGAATATCAATAATAATGAATATTCTGGTAGAATATAGCGATTAGTGAATTTTAGTTCAAACCAATTTATTATTACCTCATTCATAAATTATTCGTGAGTTAATAATTCATATATTTTTTAAATACCAGAAATTTCCATATGTCATTATTTTTATAAATTCATTTATTTCAAAAAATCCACAAAAATAACCCTATAATTTTTTTAAATGTATATTTTAAAAATTGAATCCATTTTATGGAACTAATTTCCTAAATTTGAGAAAAATAATAATTAAATAAGAACATCATTTATTCAAATAATATTTATTTTAAAATAATAATAGATTTTATGACAGTTTAAAAACATAATTAGTTTGTAATATAATCATTTTATAATTAGAATACAAAATAAATATTTAATAATATATTTTAATAAAATAAATATTATTATAAATGATTATATTAATTATAAAATTGTAAAGAAACATTTATGGTTCACCAAAATTCCAACACTAAATTTATAATTTACAAAACATTTATTTACTTTTTCTATGATAGAAATATATAATATTTTCATTTATGAAATATAATAATTATATTTATACTTTCATATGTTATGTTATCATTCTAACGGCTACAAAACAATTTATAATGGTGAAATTACCATTCCAATAGTCATGTTAATATTTTATAGTATATCCTACTTTTAAATATGGTGTTGTATGTCACATAAGCTATTAAATATGTAAGCTTTAAAAGTGACATAACATAAAATAATTCATTATAAAAAAAGATGTAAGAAATTTATTACCAAAGTTATAACTATGATTTATGATAGGGCTTGATGTTCATGTTTAATTACATCAGTAAATGCTAGAACAATTCAAAATTTGAAATTATTTAAAATAATAATCATCTCGGATATATAAAAAAGTGTTCAAAAATATGAAATTATATATGAATAAAATGTGTAACATCCATAAAATTATAACAGAGCATTTACTTGATACTCATAGAGCCAAACCCAATAGAACTTATGGTGATTCAATCTATCAATATCGTATATGATATCCAAGAGAGATATTCTAAATAATCATACACTTAAAAAATAAAATAAAGGATTATGTGAGAGTGTGTGTGTGAGGTGTGAGTGGAGAGGTAGAGAGGGATGATAGAGATTGGTATTACACCCATGTATGACACACAATATGTATTAACCATGGCCATTATGTATTATTATTTCTTATTTATTTAATACAATTTTAATACAATTATTATCATACCCATAACTTCTAATTTCATGAGAAATGTATGAATCCTCCCATCCTTTCATAAACAAACCATATCCACATTCATTTTATTAATCTGTCTAATTTCATCCATTTTTTATGTTTCATTATCCTCTTAATTCCTTGCACCACCAAAAAAATCAGATCGATTTTTTAATCCATATGTAAAACACTTATAGTCATTCATTAATTGTATATTAACTGTCATCCACACACACACACTAACACACACCAACATATACATAGATACAACCCAACATATATATACCCTATACATATATATAACCCATTTATATACACATTATATTTTTAAATAGTAACATATACATATATTAACCTACACATATATATATTCACCTTCACAAACTCACATATATATTTAACTCATATATATATACATTATATATATGTACACACCAACACACACACATATAAATAAACTTATGGGACTTCATCCTCTGAGTGGTGGCGTCTCCCTTCTCTCACTTGGTAGGGTTTTTTTCTTTTGTTTTCATTCCCTCTCCTCCTCCAGTGTGGCGCGGCATGGGTCGGTGATGACGTCCTCGGCCTTGCGTCGGCAGGCTATGGTGAAGGCTAGCGAGGCTATGTTCAACCCCATCAGCTCGACGATGGTTAATCTGACACTTCAACATCTCTAGGAGCATTGCCTCGGTGGAGGGTCGATCATGGCTTCGTCTGTTCTTACGGAGGCTCCAACGGCGTGGATCTGGCTTCATCAACACTGCTCGACATGGCACGATGTTGACGCTAGTGTGGCACGGTGGGGGAGGGGCTCAATGTGCCAGCATCTAGCATCATGCGTCTTCATTACTGGTCTGATTTCTGTTTTTTCCTCTCATTTGGTGATGATTGCGTTGAAGTGGTGGTCGAATTTGTGTCCTGCCATGGTGTTTCTGCTCCACGTTGGGAATTTTGTTTGCCTTGGGAATGTTGTTTGCATGCGTCCTGCTATTCAAGGGTTGTTTATTTTGGATTATCTTCATAGAATGCTCAAGATGAGGTTTAGAGCTGCAAGTTTTTACCAAGAAAATGTGATTTGGTTTTGGATGTTTGAGAGGGTATGGCTTTGGCCATCGGTATTGGCCCGTCTTGGTACGGGATAGCATGTCGCTGATCATTTGAATGGTGGAATCATAAATTTTTGTCGTTTATGCAGGGGATGAACATTTCATTGTTTTTTGATCTGTTTTTTTTTTATTTTGGATCACTGGGGCATGGTTTGATGTATTAAGTCATTGAAGTCATAGTATCTTGGTCTGTAACTTTTTCCTTAAAAGTGTTTCTTTATTCAAAAAATTAATTTTCAGTCAAAAAATAAACATATATATATATAAACACAAATATATTTTACCCATATATATACACTCAAATTTTTTTTATGAGTGAAAAATATAATTTCCCCAATTTACAAATAATTATAATAATAATAATAATAATAATAATATTTTTAATTACTAGATCAATCCCAATATTTTTATCAAAAATATTTCAAAATTATAACATTAATTAAATTCCAATATTATATTAATTAATTTTTAGTGTCCATATAAGATTTCTTTTATTTTTCACAAGTAATAATATCTCGATTATTACATTGACTACCATTAAATATTTAATAAAAAAATATTTCCACCGAACACAATTATGGATTACACGTGTATATATTGATTTTTTCCACATAAATAAAAATATTAATTATGTAATTTTTTTTAGTTTTAACTTCCCGACAAAAATCCAAATATCGATTTCATTTTATCCATACAAAAAAATATTTTGATAGAATTTTTTATAAGAATATATTATTCTATTTGAAAAAATATATTATGATAAGAATTAATATATGATGGTATGTTTCAATATTGGATACCACTAATCAGTCTTCATTTATTGTAATATGTCAACATGTCATATGGAATTCCCTAAGATATGCTATGATATGATGAAAATGAAAATATTTCAGTATACCATTAGAAATTATATCCTATATCATATAGAATGATATAATTGCATAATATATAGTAAAATAATGTAAGACATGAGAAAGCTAAAAAATATTATATATAATGATATCTTATATGCTAAAATGTGAAAATGATTTACTTTTCAGTCATTCTTAGTGACATGTAGTATGTAATCTACTATTCTTCAATCAAAATATGATTTACTGAATAAAAAATATAGTTGAATCTAATATCACTAATGGATTTCAAAGTGTTGATAGAAACATAAAAATTTTAGTGAAGTTAATTATAAATTCTATTCCCATGATATGTATTGTATGAAATATAATCCACTCTTAAGAAAAAAAATAAAACCACACTCATACCTAGCCCCGATGAGCAATACATGTTTCCTTCAACACAATGCTTTAATGATAGTCCATTTGTGTAATTTAAAGGAACCCCTCCTCCAAGGTATAATCATGGGTATAACATGATCACCCATCATATTGTATGTACTGTAACACCCAAGACTTTTATAAGAAATATTTTGTTTTTATTTTATATAAATCATCAAAGGAATCTTTCACTACGCACAACACTAGATTGTCTTGCTTTACATGCAATCACGACCTTCCATGATAGCTTGCGTCGTAGGCAATACTGAGTTTCACTAAACAACAATATGCTATTAAATATTATTAAAACTAGTCGTTATGAATATTAATAACCATTTTTTTAAATTTTGTAAATTTTATTTTTCAAAATGGAATTCATTTTTGGATTCAAAATATAGAAATTAGCCTAGCGTGAATTGTTTTTATTTTTTTGAAAACTTTCAAATTTTGATGAATAGTGAAAACACTAGGTTACTATTTAAAACCCAACTTTTAATTCAAATAATTATTTATTTTATTTAAATTTATTTTAGTCAAAATTGAAACATAATACCTATATATGTTCAATGCAATTAATTGGAGTAATTTTATAATAATTTTAGATATATAAAATTTTTATTGAACTCTTTGCCGTCTTTTACCCACCTCGTAGGAGAATTTGTAAATTTACATAAAACATAATTTTTCCTCTTTTGTGAATGGAATTTCAAAAATCCGAGAGACAAGGTTGATGTCATTATGTAAAATTTGGTTCAATGAGATAAAAATAATTTTTGGTGAACTGTAACTGTTTACATTTTTTTACCACGGTTAAAAGTAAATATGGTAATTAATGGTAAATATGATATTATTATTACCCTAACACATTTCCTAATTCTATTGGATAAGTTTAATTCGACCAAAAACAACCTTAGTAATAAAATATGACCATTTAGGCCCACATGGATTAGATTATGATATTTATTATTAGTTTATTTAAAGAGGGGTTAAAATAGTTAAAATGAAATTTTAATAAGTAAATAATTTTTAATATAGAGTTATACATAAGATAAATTGGACTATAAATATTAATTAGAAATATAAAAATATTTCCTACATAATGGTATTTTATTTTTAATTTTTAGTCAATAAATAATTAAATTTATATATGACACAATGATGATGAAGTAATTATCTTATTAATAAAATATTGACATAATTGATGTTGTAAATACCCAAATAAATGTAATTTGAGACTTTTTATGAATTAAAATAATTTTTTATGTTAATGTGACTTGTTAGTATTTATTTAAATAGCTTTTTTCAAACTAATGTTTCTATTAGGATTTTCACAAAAATCAATAACCAAATAGTGTCAAAATTGACATAAAATAGTTTTTAAAAGAAATATTATATTATTAATTGTTATTTTATTCTTAAAAAACTAAGGTTCCAGAAAATGACATAGATAGGGTTATTTATTTTAATAATAAAAAACATGGAGTTCGTTTGTCTTGTTATAGTAATTTTATTAACCTTATAGTGTAAGAAAACAAGAAGACACGGTAAAAGTAAAATTATTTAACTTAAAGTAAAATATAAATGATAAGGTTAAAATAGACACATAAACTTGTCTAAATTATATTGGATAAGAGGATATAGACCCATCCCCACCTTAGCTTCTAAATAAATCAATTTCGTGCTATCTAAATCCTAATATGACTTTATAATATAATAATATTTTTAGTTTTTCCAAAGGTGCCCCTCTCCTCCCTTATAAAAGGGCACCTCCTACCTCTCTTCCTCACACCACTGTGAGCCTTCAAGAACGTCCACCCCCTGCCAATTTCTCCTCTAAACTTCCCTAGAAACAACTTAGAGGTCCTGGTATTCTTCAAAGACCATTTTTAGTGCTCAAAAAGGAGGTCTCAAAGAGGCGCTTCAAAGAAGAGGTAATGTCCGTTAACGATTCTTTCAACGTTATTTCTTCTTCCACTTCTTCTTCATTAGTTGTTTCATTATGAATTAATAACATAAGTATCACTCATAAACTTATATGTAATTATATGTATGAAACAACCCTATTTCACCATCTATCCATCCTACAGAAAACGAAATCACCGCGGGTGGGTACGTACGGAATACCGTCTCCACACCGTGGTGTAATCTATTTTCTACCACCACCTTACTTGGATGGATATAATGGTGTGAAGAAAAAATATATATGATTATTTCAAAGTGATATTGATTTTAAAATAGTATACATACACTCCAATACAATTCCACGATCATGGGAACAATATCACCGCTCATGCGTACGTACAGAATACCATCTCCACGATGTGATGCGACTCGTTCTACATGATTTTAATTGAATAATTATTATATAAATGAATTTAGTGAATAAATATGATATATATATTACAATGATACCATTCTGGAAATGAGGTATCTATAACCAAGAAAGAAGAATAAGAATTTATCCGACAAAACACGCATAAGAACAAAAAGTAATAAACACCCGAATAACAAGGAGCAATGAAATATTACTAATAAGAAGCTATAAATATAACCATATATGATATCATAACAATGAGTATGATTATTGAATTAGTAAATTACTTTATTTAAATCAATATAAAGGATGTTCGGACACTTACAAAGAAAATATGACCTAAGGTAAGGGAAAATCTCACAATCTCATTTTTATCCGAGATTGTTTATACTTTAGAATTTACTGAGGAATATTTATCATCCACATCCATGTTTCCTCAGTATGTAATATCTATATCCTTCTAGAATTGTTTAAATCCAATTTTTCCCATTCGGTGAGTATTTAGTAAATGATATGGAAGGAATCGTTTTTTATTTTTTGTACGAGGTACTTTTTGACTTTTCCGACATAAGTATGAGAAGAATGTTTTTTTAAAATTATATGGCATGAATGGATTTTTAAAACTTTTTTTCCAAGAAGATTACTTTACATGTTTTCAAGTTTATCAACTTCTTTTAGTTTAAAATTGTATGAAAATTTATGAAAGGAAACACTTTTTTGAAGTAGAAAGGATATTTTCCTCAAGAATGGAGTTCAAGTGTTTTATCAAAATTATTTTCCATCTAATATAATATAGGTTTCAGTTTCTATCCCTATTATTACATTGATTTTATTATGTTGTGATGGAATTATTTTTATGAATTTTTTTATCTTATATGAATTGTTTTATGATGTCCCCATGTTTAAGAATCCAATTTTATTACATGGGTTATGCAATGATGTTTGATTTATGAATTTGTGGCACACATAAGAATGGTATCATTATGAGATGGGTGGGACCTATATCTACCATTAATGCATTGGGTAATGATTTATATCTCATGAGATATACATGGCCGGAATGGTAGGTTATACCAGTTTAGTGAAACAGGACAAGAACGAGGAGTGAACTCGGTTCAGAAATGGACTTTGTCCGCTAAGATAATCTTGGATATGAGTCTTGACTACTAAGAAATGATTCTCTATGATAATGTGTGTAAGACACAATGTTTGATGTTTTATGTTATGATTATTGGGATTACATTTCACTACCATGATTTATCCCATGTTATGAAATTATGATCTCTTTTGCAGGGTAAGAATTCCAAAATGTTTTGTTCTTATGAATATGATGTGATTGATATTTCTTTTGTTTACCCTTACTGAGCATTTCATATCACCCTTTTGTATTTTTTCTTTCCCCAGGTCAGGATGAAGGTTATTATGTAAGATATGCAAAAACGGACTACAGATATGATGAAATAAATGGGAGATAGTGTAGATGCTTTATGAACCAGTTATTTATGTTTCAAAGTTTCTAAACACACTATACCTATACGGTCCTTTCATGGTTTTGTTATATGTTGTAATAAGTATGATTCAATTTTGATGTATTAACCATGTATGTAAAGTATGGTTCCTTATAGTTGGTATCAGAGGCAAAGGAGGTAAGAATGTATCTGATACTTGGGAAATATCACATGTGAGCATTGGACGAAGCATGGATCTCCTCCAAAGGGCTTCATGAAGAAATGGATGCCATTGGGGATGGTAGTGTGTCCTGTCCAGAGGGTGTATCCACCCATGTATTGCCTTGATAGGTATCAATTATAGTCCACTAGAATTAATCCAGACCATTATAGTTGGTATCAGAGGAATGGTATAGTCAACCTTTGGAAACTGGGATGTGAATGCCTTAGTAAGAGACCTAATGATATTTCTAAGCGTAAAACACAGTCATAGAAATGGCCATTAAAAACCTATGATAAAACCTTGTGTGACATTTTATTCATGATTATGTGTTTTTTCTATTATAATTAGTGTTTCTCACACTATTCTTCTTGGTTTTAGTCAGTGGATGGAACCTGAAGGAACTGTATTAATGCGGAATACGACATGCAATGCAATGATTGTACCCCTGAGCAACCAAATGTTATGGGAGGTGGAATGAAAAATCATGTATCCATGCTCACATAACTTTATGAAGATATGAATCATGCAGGAATTCCAAACAAGCAGAAGAAGGAGAAACATTCTATTGAATCCTTCGTGAGACAACGTCCACCTTCATTCAGCGGGTCTACTGATGCATTAGTTGCTGAACAATGGATCAGTACTACTGAAAAGATATTTTCAGTTCTTCAATGTTTGGAAAATGATAAATTCATCTTAGCAGTTTATCATTTTGAAGGTGAAGCTGATCAACGGTTTAATCTTATCAAGAATACGAGGCCAAGAGATGAAATTGAGTCCATGGAATGGGATGAGTTCGAGAACTTATTTTTCAATAATTACATCCCTCATATTCTTCGAACAATGATGGAGAAGGAGATTCTTGAACTAAAGAAAAAGGATGATGAATCTGTTTGTACCTACAAAACAAATTTTACAAGATTTGCAAGGTACGCTACTGGGATTATTATCCAACCTAAGAGTAAGATCGATCGATTCTTTAGTGTCTTAAAACCGAGTCTTTGAAGGGTGTTATCCATATGGGACTTCGATAGCTATGAGGAAATCGTTCGATGTGATCTCAAAGATGATTTGGATATTGGAGTAATCCATCAGTCATATGGGTTTGATAAGAAGAGGAAAATGAAATTCGAAGGAAAATCAAAAGAGCACACTGAAAAGAAGATGAGTTTTCCCTTATGCTCAAAGTGTGGAAAGAAACATGGAGGGAGTTGTCTTAAAGGGGCAAGTAAATGTTTCAAATGTGGAAAGTAAGGCCATCGGGCATTTGAATGCCGCATTGATGGAAAGAATATGTCTACTGATGCGAACAATGAAAAGGCTACATAGAGTGCACCTCATACACTTCAATGTTACAAGTGCAAGGAAATGGGGCATTATGCCAATCAATGCCCTAATCCAAGGTATTTTTATGATGATCGACGTCAATAAACTCTTAAGGCTAAAGACAAAGGAAAGTAACATGAAATTTCTATCAGAGATGTGGAGTATGATAACAAAGTGGTGAAAGCTACACTTACCATCTACTCTAAAGTAGAAAATGTTTTATTTCATTCTGGATCCACCCACTGTTTTATTTATGAATAATTTGCTAAGGGTATCACCGTATTACCTCATCAATTATATGTTGAGTTAGCTATGAGAACCCATAATGGCACAACAGTCACATCAAAAGTTTATAATTCTTCTCCGATGGAAGATAGTGGGAAAGTGCTTCCTGCAAATCTTGTGAACCTTCCTATAGTGGAATTTGATGTGATTCTTGGCATGGATTTGATTTCATTATATGGAGCTCATATCAATTGCCAAAGAAGAGAAGTCACATATCATATTCCAGATCAATCCATGATCATATATCGATGCAAGGATGAACATAACCATCCAGTGGAAATTTCTTCCATCTTATGGGTATTGATTCCACTAAATGAAGATTATTTATCTCAAATGGTTGGTGAGAAAATCATGATTAAGAATATGCCCATTGTACAGGAGTTTGGTGATGTCTTTCCGGAGGAATTACCGGGTCTTCCACCAAATCTTGAAGTTGAGTTTTCAATAGAACTCGTACCGAGTGCTTTATCTATTTCAAAGACACCTTATAGAATGGCCCCAATTGAGTTGCAGGATGTGAAGAAGCAACTCCATGAGAACCTTGATAAGGGGTTCATACACCCTAGTGCGTCACCTTGGGGAGCACCTATTCTGTTTGTTAAGAAGAAATATGGATCAATGAGACTCTACATTGATTATCGAGAATGTAACAAGATCACTATCGAGAACAAATATCCTCTCCCGTGCAATGATGACTTATTTGACCAACAACGCGGAGCTCAATTCTTTTCCAAGATTGATATTCGTTCAGGGTATCATCAATTAAGGGTCAAAAGAGAGGATATAACAAATAAGGATTTCCATACATGGTATGGACACTTTGAATTTATAATGATGCCATTTGGCCTTACTAATACCCCTGCTATCTTCATTGATCTAATAAATAGAGACTTTAGACACCATCTTGATCAGTTTGTGGTAGTCATTGTAGACAATATTTTTGTCTATTAAAAGAGAAAGAAAGTACATGAAAATCAATTGAAAATTGTATTGAAGACCCTGAGAAAGGAAAAGAATTATGCCAACTTTACCAAGTGTGAATTTTGGCTTAAAAAAGTTGCATTTTTGGATCACATAATCTCAAAATAGGGGATATCTGTGGATCTGCAAAAACAGTGGTTATCGAAAGATGGTCGAGACCAACAATAGTAACCGATATCCGAAGTTTTCTTTGTTTGGCTAGATATTAATGACATTTTGTTAAATATTTTTCATGATTATCTAATCCACTCACCATGTTGATTCAGAAAGGAGTTATGTTTGTTTAGATGGAGGAATGTGAAGTGAATTTCAAGGAAATAAAAAAAGGTTATCTAGTGCACCTGTGCTCACACTTCCTTGTAGTGGAGAAAGGTTTGTGATCTACAGTGATGCATCCATGAAGGGATTGGGGTGTGTTCTTATGCAAAATGATATGGTGATAGATTATGCCTCACGACAGTTGAAAATCCATGAGAAAAACAACCCAACTCGTTATTTGGAGTTATCTGTGGTAATCTTTGCATTAATGATTTGGAGGCATTATCGTTATGGCGAAAGGTGTGATATTTATACTGATCATATAATTTTAAATTATATTTTCACACAAGATGAGCTGAATATGCGCCAAAGAAGATGGTTGGATCAGATTAAGTATTACGACTGCTCAATTCATTACCACCCTGGGAAAGCAAACAAGGTAGAAGATGCATTAAGTCAATAAGACCATGCCAGTTTATCCATGATGAGGATCACAAAACATCCAGTATTTAGGTATTTACAAAGGTAGGATCATGTAATTATAATGGAGGGGGAAAATCGTTTCTTTCTCAAATGAATTTTCATCCATCTATACATGTGAAAATTAAAGAGGCACAGAAAAAATATGTCGAGTTATAAAAGAAGGTGAGAAATGTTCCTGAATTCATCCTTGATTGTGATGGGATAATAATGTTCAGGAATCGGGTATGTGTTCCTCCCATCCCCGAATTAAAGAAGGATCTGCTGGATGAGGCTCATAGTTCATCATTCTCTATTCATCTTGGAAGCATGAAGATTTATAAGGACCTAAAAGAGTACTCCAGGTGGGATGGCATGAAAAAAGATGTTGCTGAATATGTCTCTCAATGCTTGGTCTGTCAGCAAGTTAAAGCTGAGAGACAGAAGTCTAATGGGATGTTACAACCATTACTCATACTAGAATGGTAATGTGAAAACATCACTATGGTCTTTGTCATTGGACATCCTAAAACATCCAAAGGAAATAATGTTATCTGGTTCATATTTGATCGTCTTACAAAGTCGGCACACTTCATCGCTATTATAGAGGATTTCCCTAGAGATCAGCTTGCCAGGATATATGTAAAGGAAGTTGTAAGATTACATGGAGTATCACTTTCTATTATATCTTATCAGGATCAGAGGTTTACCTCAATGTTCTGGCGAAGTCTTTAGCATACTCGGGATACAGAGTTGAGTTTCAGCACTACTTATCATCCTCAGACAGACAGTCAGTCTGAGGGGACAATTGAAACTCTAGAAGATATGTTGTGAGATTACTCTATGGATTTCAAAGGTGGTTGGGATCAACACCTACCTTTGGTTGAATTTTTTTATAATAATAGAAGTCACTCAAGTATTCAGATGGATCCTTATGAATCTCTCTATGGAATGAAATGATGGACTCCAACTTGCTGGGATGAAGTTGGGGAAAGAAATATATTAGGACCTGATCTTGTTGATGAGATGGCAGAAAAGGCCCGATCTATTCAACAACACATAAAAGCAGCTCAGAGTCGACAAAAATGTTATGCCAACAAACGAAGAAATGACTTAGAGTTTGAAGTGGGTGATAAAGTGTTCTTATGAATATCTCCTTGGAAGACTCTAATGATATTTGGAAAGAAAGGAAAGGTGAGCCCTAGGTATATCAGTCATTTCAAAATACTGGATCGTGTCGGGAAGGTAGCTTACCGATTGGTGCTTCCAACGAGTCTCTCTCAAGTTTACGATGTGTTCCATGTATCTCTCCTGAGAAAGTATATACCTGATCCTTCACATGTACTCAGCTCAGATGTTGTACAGTTGGAAAAAAATATTTCTTATGAAGAACAACCGATAGAGATTCTTGATCGTAGCGAAAAAGTCCTTCAGAACAAGACCACTCGCTTGGTGAAAGTTTTATGGAGGAACCACCATTTAGAAGAATCTACGTGGGAGCTTGAGGATATTATGAGGGGGAGGTATCCTCATCTGTTTGTTACAAAGTGACGAATTTTGAGGGAGAAATTCATTATAAGGGGGGTAGAATCTAACACCCGAGACTTTTATAAGAAATATTTTGTTTTTATTTTATATAAATCATCAATGAAATCTTTCACTACGCACAATGCTAGCATGGCTTGCTTTACCGGCAATCATGACCTTCCTTGATAGCTTGCGTCGTACGCAATACCGAGTTTCACTAAACACCGATATGCTACTAAAATATTATTAAAACTAGTTGTTATGAATAGTAATAACAAATTTTTGAAATTTTGTAAATTTTATTTTTCAAAATGTACTTCATTTTTGGA
This sequence comes from Viscum album, assembly GCA_963277665.1. Taxonomy (NCBI): domain Eukaryota; kingdom Viridiplantae; phylum Streptophyta; class Magnoliopsida; order Santalales; family Viscaceae; genus Viscum; species Viscum album. The sequence continues at coordinate 790,390,719 of OY728126.1, read as the reverse complement.
TTCAGAATATCGAAATTAACCTTGGGTGAAATTTTGGTATTTTTATGAAAACTTTCAATTTTTGATGAATTGTGAAAATACTGGGTTACTATTTAAATACCAACTTTTTATTTAAATAATTAGTTATTTTATTTAAATTTATTTTAGTTCAAAATTGATATAAAAAACCTATATATGTTCAATACAATTCATTGGAGTAATTTTATAATAATTTTAGATATATAAAAATTTTATTGAACTTTCACCGTCTTTTACCCACCTCCTAGGAGAATTTGCAAATTTACATAAATAGAAATTCTACCACTTTTGTGAATGGAATTTCAAAAATCTGGGAGACACGGTTGATGTCAGTATGTAAAATTTGGGTCAATGAGATAAAAATAATTTTTGGTGAACATTATCTTTTTACTTTTTTTCCACGGTTAAAAGTAAATAGGGTAATAAAGGGTAAATATGATATTATTATTACCCTAAAACATGTCCTAATTCTATTGGATAAGTGTAATTCGACCCAAAACAACTTTTGGAATACAATATGACCATTTAGGCCCACTTGGATTATCATAGGACATTTATTATTAATTTATTTAAAGAAGGGTTAAAATAGTTAAAAACAATGTTTGATAAGAAAATCAATTTTAATATAGGGTTATACATAATTTAAATTCAACTATAAATATTAATTATAAAGATAAGATGATTTCCTACATAATGGTATTTTATTTGTAATTTTTAGACAATAAATAAATAACTTTATATATGACATAATGATGATGAAGTAATTATCTTATTAATAAAATATTGGCAAAATTGATGTTATAAATACACAAATAAATGTAATATGAGTCTTTTTATGAATTAAAATAATTTTATATGTTAATGTCACATGTTATTATTGATTTAAATATCTTTTTTAGAAATAATATATCTATTACCAATTTCACAAAAATCAATTACCAAATAGTGTTAAAATTGACATAAAATAGGTTTTAAAACAAATATTATATTATTAATTGTTATTTTATTTTTAAAAATCAATGGTTCGGCCAAATTAATTAGATAAGGTTATATATTTTAATAATAAACAACTTCAGGTTCGTTTGGCTTGTTATGGTAAGTTTATTAACCTTATAGTGTAAGAAAACAAGAAGACACGAAAAAAGTAAAATTATTTAACTTAAAAGTTAAATCTAAATGATAAGGTTAATATAGAAACCTAAACTTGTATAAATTCTATTGGAGGAGAATATTTCAACCAATACCCACCATAGATTTTAAATTAATTAATTTTGAGCTATTTAAAATCGAATATGACTTTATAATAAAATAGCATTTTTAGTTTTTTCAAAGGTGCCACTCTCCTCCCTTATTAAAGGGAACCTCCTCCTTCTCTTCCTCACACCACGTTGAGCCTTCAAGCTCGGCCAACCCCTGACAATTTCTCCTCTCCACTTCCCTAGAAACATCATAGAGGTACTGGTCTTATTCAAAGACCACATTTAGTGCCCTAAAAGGTGGTCTCAAAGAGGCGCTTCAAAGAAAAGATTATGTTCGTTACAGATTCTTTCAAATTTATTTCTTCTTCAACATCTTCTTCATTAGTTGATTCATTATGAATTAATAAAATCGGTATCACTCATATACTGATATGTTATTTTATGTATGAAACAACCCTATTTTACCATCTATCCATCCTACGGAGAACGAAATCACCGTGCGTGCGTACGTACGGAATACCGCCTCCACGCTGTGGTGTAATCTATTTTCCACCACCACCTTACTTGGATGGGTATAATGGTGTAAATAATAAATATATATGATTATTTTAAAGTGATTTTTATTCTGTTATAGTATACATACACTCCAATACAATTCCACGATCATGTAAACAATATCATCGCTCGTGCGTACATACGGAATACCGTCTACACGATGTGATGCAACTCGTTCTATATGATTTTCATTGCATAATGATTACATAAATGAATTGAGTGAATTAATTTGATATATATTACACTAATACCATTCTGGAAATGAGGTATCTATTACATAAAAAGAATAAAATGAATTTATTCGACAAAACGCGCATAAGAACAAAAAGTAATAAACACCCAAATAACAAGTAACAATGAAATATTACTAATAATAAGCTAAGAATAAGACCATATATGATATCATAACATTGAGTATGATTCTGGAATAAGTAAATGACATTATTTAAATCATTATATAGGAGTTTTGGACACGTACGAAGAAAATCGGACCTAAGGTAAGGGAAAATCTCGCAATCTCATTTTTATCCGATATTATTTATACATCAGAATTTACTGAGGAATATTTAACATCAACATCCATGTTTCCTTCGTATGTAATATTTATATCCTTTTGAAATTGATTAAATCCAATTTTACCCTTCGGTGTGTTTTTAGTAAAATATATGAAATGAATCTTTTGTCAATTTTCGTACGATGTACTTTTTGACTTTCCCGACATAAGTACGAGAAGAAAGTTTTTTTTAAATTATACGGCATGAATGGATTTTTAAAACATTACTTCAAAGAATCTTCATTTAATATTATTCATGTTTATCAACTTCTTTTAGTTTAAAATTGTATGACATTTTATGAATGGAAAAATGTTTTTGACGTACAAATGATATTTTCCTCAAGAATGGAGTTCAAGTGTTTTATCAAAATTATTTTCCATCTAAGATAATATAGGGTTCTATTTCTATCCCTATTATTACATTGATTTGATTATGTTGTGATGGAATTATTTTTTTAATTCCTTTATCTTATATGAATTTTTTTATGATGTCACCATGTTTATGAATCCCATTTTTATTACATGGGTTATGCAATGATGTATGATTTATGATTTTGTGGAACAAATAAGAATGGTATCATTATGAGATGGGTGGGACCTATATCTCCCTCCAATGCATTGGGTAAAGATTTATATCTAATGATATAGACATGGGTGGAATGATAGGTTAAACTGTTTCAGTGAAACAGGACTGGAACGAGGAGTGAACTCGGTTCAGAAATGGACTTTGTCCGCTAAGATAGTCTTGGCTACGAGTCTTGACTACTAAGAAATGATTATCTATGATTATGTGAGTATTCCACAATGTTTCCTGTTTTATTTTATGATTATTGGGATTACATTTCACTACCATGATTTATCCCATGTTATGAATTTATGATCTTTTTTGCAGGGTGTGAATTCTAAAATGTTATGTTTTTATGAATATGATGTGATTGATATTTCTTTTGTTTACCCTTACTGAGAATTTGAGCTCACCCTTTTGTATGTTTTCTTTCCCCAGGTCAGGAAGAAGGTTATTATGTAAGAAATGGAAAAAGGGACTATATATATGATGAAATAAATGGGAGATAGTGTAGATGCATTATGAACCAGTTGTTGATATTTTCCAGTTTCTAAAGACACTCTACCTATGTGGTCCTTTCATGGTTATGTTATATGTTGTAATAAGTATGCTTCAATTTTGATGTACTAACCATGTATGTAATGTATGGGTCATTATATGTACCCCTATTGATGAAATCGTATTTCAATTTCTCATAGAATTTAATTATGGAGATAAAAGTGACTTCTAAGGGATATGGTGTTTCATCCATAGATTTCATAAGGATAACACAATATTTTTAATACTAAAACAACAATATATATCCTCATATAAATTATAGAGGAAATAAAAATTTTATTAATACATTATAAGACATAAAAGTAAATCATTGATTATTCATGAATTCATCTCATGATTATATCATTCAACCTCCCAAAAAATTCATCTTATGAAACATTTTATAATGATAGGTACTTTTGAAATAATCATATATGATAAATTTAACCATTTTTACCATGAATAATTAAGTGTTTTAGTTCCTATCATATAAAATGATTCCTCTCACACATGTTCCATATTTTTTCCACATACTACAATTAATCTTATTATCATCCTTGAAATATTAAATTTATATAAAATAAAGGATATCGTCTCATATGAAATCCCTATATTTTAGCATATGATATATGAAATTATACATCACATACATACCACGATTTAGGTAATATCTCCCTTACTATCACAAAATAATGTTAATGTGAATGAGTCAACCATGGGTGAACTATACATCACCATAACCAAAATGAGATGGAAAAAGTTATCACAATCTCCACATCTATGCTGGATGATCCTTCATAACAACTGTTACCACATAAAGTTAACATTTTATTAATATATTATTGATGACTCATTATACCTCATTACCATACAAGATGAGTTAGAACCCCATTTCATAGTCCCAGAAAATCAGTTCGATGTTTAGTTACACATGTAATGGAATTTATAGACCTAAAACACTTTTATAATACCTAACCATCCAAAACATGGAATATAATATCATATAGCTACTCATCATACAAGGTTTAATCCATGGAGGATATGATAACTCCAATATTTAATCACTTAGAGTAACCTCTATATTATAATCCATAGCCATGATTCATTTGAATAAAATAATGAATAATGAATCTCTATAAGACCCATAAAATAATAGAGGTATGATAACATTCCACATGACTCCCATATGACTGTTTCATCCTATAAAACAAAATAAACATTTACCTAGAAGGACCCATTCCCAATAATTCAGTTTCATGTGTCTTACTAGTATTGTGGCATCAAAACACGACACTCAATATATATGATAATCTCATTAGGGTCCATATAAATAATTTACAAATATACATGCACAATCACCATATCCCATATGAAAATTTTTATATCATTAATAAATACTCTTCCCACCCCCTTCAATAAGAGAGAACCATACATAACTGTGCCACACTCATAGGTTGTTCCATTCATATATCAGAAGGTAGAAACCCCACATGGTACCACTTTCAACTAACCAAGTCCATCACATTGTATAATTTTCCATACATACCTAATTATTAAATACAATACCTCTAAGGCTTACTATTAATGTCACTAAACTCCCATCCCTACCTCCTAGATGGGATTCCACCTAAGATTCAATCTAAAGTCTCTCACACTGACTTTCCAAAACATATATTAAATCCAATATATGAAATCACATATATCATGCTAATATAATTCACCCCTATCCAATGAAAATATTTTTCCCCATAATATAACTACATATATGATCACCGAAGAATCTAAAAGACTATAATAATGAATGATCACCTCTATGTGGTCCTAATTCCATCAAATATCCAACATAGTTAATTATAATAGAAAATACAATGAATTGATATTCTTATTTCAATTAATTAATTTATGAATTACTAATAAAAAATAACCAACATACCAAAAGGTATCATAATATATTTCAGTTTGGGGAAACTCACTCCCGGAATATCCTTTATACTACCACAACCCAAATTCCATATGATATAACACCGATTGATCCATAGAATCTAGTAAAATTTATTTATGAATCATAATAAAATTTGTGAAGTGGATTATCTAAAAAAAACCTTATGAGTTAGTCCTCTCAGTACCTTTTATAGGTAATAATAACCAACTAAGTAACATCTAGACATGATACCACTATTGAATAGTGGATTCAATATGAATGAACAGAACTAAATACAGAAAAACAATATGAGATATGAATTGGATGATTGTTGAGGATGTATGTAATAATTGTTAAACATAATAATGTATAACCAGAAAATTTATTTCTAATGGGATGATGGAGATTTGGAAAAAAGGTTAACAACATAACATCACCTACATCATTTCATGCTAAGAAGAAAAAAACCTTAAGGGGGTTTTTAGAAATTGAATCCATAAATTTAAATCATTTCTATGATTTCTGAAAAACACTATGAACCACATTATACCCTGTGAAATGAACCACATAATCATTAACCTCAATCATTGGGCTTCCAATCCAGTCACCCTTACTGGGTACACATTTCCTTCCTTTCACAAACCCAAAAACCCACTATAACTCTCTTCATACACCATTCAATATCCCAAAACCCCAAAACACAACTCATGTCATCTCCACTCGGACAACCATGTTTTAGAGAAGACTATTTATCAATTTTAAATTTATTTCTAACATCCATTTCCTATTCCAAATCCCAATGTCCAAATTATCCTCAATCCCATGATTGTTTTAAAAGGGTTTCTCCAGTCATACAAAACTACCCGCCACAATCCCTCTCACCCTAGATACGTCTCCACAAGAGTCTCTCTAAAAACAAATTGATAATAAAAAAACCAATACATGGTCAAGATACGTCTATATATCTATCTATAATCATTTCATACATAAAACATTACTAGTATAGGAACATAACCTCACATGATACACGTGTCATAGTTTATCATTAATATTTATCATCACCCTAGCGACAAGGATGGATCAATATTTGACCATAAATTATTAATTGGTCCTGAAAAATAATATTATGAAACACCATTAAACCAACTATTATAAAATGACATGGAAACCAATGCAACCTGTAACTATTGAAATATTCAGAATCCAAAATGATTCTCATCTACCAACACCACTCATTTATTCCTATTTCACCACCATAAAACATCCATTGTTAACAATACCCACTAATTCTAGACCACCACTTATACAAAATTACATTAGAGTTCCCCCCAAAATAATAAAGACAATAACCAACATCTTCTGTCACAATAAATGACCAAAAAAGACTCACACTATTACACGGATAACTTTTATTTCACTAAGAACCATCATCCACTTATAGGGTCCTCAAATTGGATAAATTCATTAATCCTCACATGTTAATACTTTAATGTACTGAACTATTCAATCACCATTATTACAAACTACAATAATGTTCTATCACACTTACTTGATACATATAGACCATTGGTATCTAAGCATCGATGAAAAACCTATAACACCACTGGTCTGATATTTCCATACATGTCATAGTTGATTATTTCTATGCACCAAAAAAATAATTTTAAAAATAAAAAACAGTCTATTTTGGATCAAAAAAATTTAATTTAATACCTAATAAGTTTCATATACTAACATTTTCATGTCACATAATATACCTAAATCTGATACTCATGAAAAACAGTCATCATTTCTAGATAATTTCACCCTCTGATCCTTACTCATGGTCCAATAACATTACTTATATCTAAAACATGTTAATTTAATTTTCTAATGATCTATTTTCCTACTTAATCATGATATCCATAACTCCAAAACTAATATCCACTATTAGTACTTTGTGATTATCATCATCTTACCCATAGTAGATTTCCTTTCCCTATGCTACCACTCAAATAGTTTTACAGGATCCTAAAAGTTAACAACATATTTGATGAATCCAATAACGAATCATAAATAATGTTGATCCACTCAAAAAAATTTAATTTTGTATACTCTACTATTCATCTCATCATTTCCCATGACACATTACATGATAAATTTAATTCCCCTATATTGGAAAATAATGAAATATTATCAAGGATGAGTACCCTAAGATGGAAGATGGTATCTCACACCAGTCCATCATTATCTCACACCAATCAAAATAAAAATGTTGATTTCCCCAAATTTCATCGACATTTCATCCAATAGATCTAGTGGTGGGGACTACTATGGACTTATATAATCCACCAAAACATATTGGAAACTAACAATATCTTATACCTAATATAAGCCTTAGGGAACTAAAAAAGAATACATGTTTTCTTAACCATGTACAATAAGTCATAAGAATGTGTCATTACTCATTGACATGATCACAATGAAAACATAATTTTTTTGGTTACGATAAACTTTCACACCAACCAATTGAGTTCCTAAAATATAAATATTAGTATAATCTACTATCCATATAATTCTAGTCATGTGTAATAATAAATTAGTCACACTGGTCAGAGAATGATATGATAAAATATCCACCAATAAAATATCCACACACATAGTGTAAATGACAATAGACTTATCCAAAATCAAAAGAGGACTTATAAATACATACACAGAATGATTTTCTTGAAAAAAGTGGTAAATAAAAAGAATAACATTGTAGTTAAACATTTTATTTTTATCCTATCAATAACCTCTCTCACCTTATAGAGTGCTCCATCATAATGATTAAAGTATCACTAGATAAACTAATAACTAACCATGACTCATTTTAATGTTTTTCAGTCATAATGTGATACATCATCCATGATTTTATATCAATAATTTTAAATTAATTGTCAATGATGATATAATATAGGATAGTTTATATCCCACATTCCACTCATATAGTAAGAATTAGCTATCTCATAAATTTATCTTGACGTAATTTACTTGCTTCAGTCATACCCCTCAATTTGGAAATCCCTAGTCATTACAACACATGAATGGTGTGTGTGTGATAAAAATCCTAAAAAATACCGCAAAAAACCCACTACATTCAAATGATAAATAATTTATCTTTATTTTCCCCAACATAGTCTATTGACTTTATCATATAATGGTTAAAATATATAAATCACCCTAAATGATTTGGTATTAAATATGTAAGGCATTTCGGTTTCATCAACATATTTCAAGCTATTATCTGTAGAAATAATTCTTATCCCTATGCATAGTCTCCCACTCTTGGATTTTAATCATCATAATGAGGCCTCATAATGAAATATCACCATTAGTATTTATATCATGTGCATAAAAAAATAGATTCCATCACCCCCATGAAACATATCAAATCATGTGTTCATTGATGTGAAAAGGGTTGAATGGTAATAGAATATGAATCACTACTTCTTAAACACCTCACACAACATGGATTTAAAACTATTAAGTTTTAAATATATTCTATCACACCATATCTTGGAGAAATAAAATGAATTCATAGTTGTTGTTATCATTAATTTCAAATCCAATTAACAAAATCAATTTATGATTCTGGAATGAATATATATACAACAAAGATATACATGAAAAGAAAATATTTGTTTATATTATCACATTAAATATTATGAACCCATATAAAATAATGGTTTTGATCCATAAGAGTGAAAAATGTGTCATATGCATACCATATAATAGTTTTATATGTAAACAGATTCCTCTTCCATCCCTTATCCAAGGGAATAATTATAAAATAAATTATATTAAATCATTAAAAAGAAAACTATAAAAACCTTTCAACTATAATAGAGAAAATAAAATATAACAATCACAAAACCTTGGTGACTTTGATTTCAAATCCTATTGGTTCTAGACAAGTACAATATAAGGTACCCATCCCATGTTCTAAAAAACTCTATGTTTTATGTACAATATCACAAGTAGTATGAAAAGAAAAAAATATTTGATACTAATTTGTAACAACCTTTCCTGGAAAATAAAAAAAGTACTAGACCAGTATCATAACATGACCTTTGGCATGAATCATCCCATACTAGAGACAACCAACTAGAAGTAATGGTATGATAAATCTTGTGTGGAGATTATACCGTCTCGTATCATTGTTACTGTTAACATAAATTATTAATAACATCCATAAAATATAATCTGATAGAGTACCACATATAGAATTTCAATTAAAATAAAATCATACAACAACATATCTAATATATAATTAAATATAAATACTTTATTAAAAATTAATACACCAATATAGTCCAACCCGGTATGATGATCTTATATAGTATAATGGTAGTACTAAATGAAAACCATAATTGTATACACACACTATCCTTTTAGTCGTCTCAAATCATTATCCTAAAAAAATTTGATATCTATGCTTATGATCTTGTAAATGGGAAATAAATCCTACATGGAAATCAATTAAATTTTTTCCATGTGCATAATGTTTCTCATGTAGGGTCTTCGAATAACCCTTAGTAGGAAAGTACAAACAGTGTTTCTAAATTTTTTTGAAAATATTTGACAAAATATACTAAATCAAATGAATTTTTAACATGAAATGTGAAAACCATTTTCCATTTAGGCACTCATGTTGAAATACTATAGGTCAACACATATAAACATCATCCAAATGTAGAATACAATGATATTTTCATTGTTTAAGAACAAATTGTGTATGAATGGTTTTTCATCACTCATGTCATCAATCAAAGAGGAAAGTATCTCTCTATGTCAAAACATATGGGTGAACCATCCATAACTTATAGAATAGTAATGTGAATGTTAAAACACCCACACATGTCTAAGATGATTAATATATCAATATTTTGATAAAGGGTGTGTGATGCCAAATCGACATATAACTGTGGGCGATAATGTGCCACAGTTCACAACTCATAGGTGGATAATGTACTATTAATACACAACACTATTTAGATGATGCACTGTCAATGGAAAATATGTGGTGGATGATACACTAGTGATATATATAAATGGGAATATATTTCACCCCCACCATGATTGTCTTGGGGGATGCTACACCACCGATAAATGTTTTAGTTGTACGGGCACCACTCATTATATAGTTTGTGTGAATGATATATCACTAACCAGATCATCATCAGGGCGAATGATGTATTACCATGTGAAATAAACATAATTATAATCATCAAAAACATCAATAATCATGTTCATCCATGTGATTGATAGATCATCATGCTCAATAAAAACGGGTAATCAATGTATTATTGGGTGATGGAAGTATCACACATCAATGATATGGTGGAAAATTCATTACTACTGTAGAAATATATTTCAATTACTTAATAATATTATATTAGTTTTCATAAACACCACGTATATGGAGAATGATACATAGCTATAATAATAACCTTAATAGGTGATTTATTAATCAATATATCATATAAACCACATTATACAACATTTACATGCAGAATGAGCAATCAAATAAGAAATTATTTCAACCAAACACGTTCTACGATAGAATACCCATGTCTCTAACATCATAAAACTAGATCGTTTTCTCATGTTCATTATATTTAATGAAAATTTTAGAATCTCACGCAATTATCCTATGAAAAAGTGTCATGAAATCAAAATATTAATCAGTCAAAAAATCATTACAAGGCAAATAAATATTTTTGAAATCCATACATAATATTCATTCTAAAATATAATTCTCAATTATTCCCAGTATGTATCACAACATAACAAGGTAATGAGGGCATAATATATTAGATCCCTTCTCTAATATTATCCCCACTTATCAAATGTTTCATGTTCTTGAATGAACCCATGTCAATACACCTGGTCCAGGGGCCTTACTATTCTCCGTATATCAAAAAATCACTATTGAGTCAATGTATCCACTATTATTTTTCTAATTATACAATTATATCATATCTAAAAACATTGTATGTAATATGATGAATTCGATAATATTCAAAATGGATCAAACATAGTATCGTTATTTGGTGCACATCACATACCTTTATATTCCCCTCTAAGGAAATGCATTCCATTTGATAAGAGAGTAAAACCCCAATAATTCCAACTCAAAAAAATTATTCATATCACATTAGCTATATGGTTATTAATGTGTAACTAATAAATCCACAAAATCTAGGGTTTTCTCAGAGTCTCACCAAAATAACTATTCGTGCTTCACAATTTGATGACCACACATAGTTCCCTCTTGGGTCTCTTATACTAACCTACAAAAAATTACATTACTACCAACACATGAAATCACCTATAATGTTGTAATATTAAGAAAAACCTACCTCAATAATAGTGTTTTCCTCAATAAAAGGATGAAATGATGTAAAATATATTGAAACATGGTTTAGATTACTCTTTGAAAACAAAAACATTACCACCAAAAAAATTCATAACATCAATCATCAATTCATTATTTGATTTCACAAAAAAAATAATTTAAAATAAAAGAAAATTTTTATAAAAAAACTTCCCTAGTGAATCAACATGAAACCTCTAGAATAATTACTCATATGACACTTACTTTTAACAATAATAAAAGTCCAATCATTCAGAGCAGATTTATTTCGATCTAATAGAATTAGTTTAAAAAACATTATATTTACCCAAAAAAATAAGATTAAATGGGTAAAATTTGATTATTTTTTATTTAAATATGCATAACTCACATAAAAATTCATTATTTCTCACATTATTTCTATGGGAAATTTAGAGGTGAAAGAGATACAGGATAGTTATGTCAGTGGACTCACATTTAACTCAGAAAAAACAAAATATAAAACCAGAAGCAGATTTTAAATATTAAATCACTAAATTATTATTTTCCGCATGATTAAAATAACATTACTATGCACCACCAGGTAATCGGTGCACCTTCCCCATTTACTTGGTAGCCAAAAAAATGGTTTTGTAACCCATATACTCTAACCATGTACCTATTTTCCCTAATTTGGGTACCTAATAACCTTATACATCCATTCAACTAGAACATCTAGCATATCAAACACATAAAAATGATCCACCTTTTTCCAACTAAAATACCACTTTAAATACATTTCACTAGGGATTGCAACCCTCATTAGATGTTCTGATTCAAAATTTCTATCAAAATATTCAAATCATCTATGGTTTTGATGTTATATGAAGATTGTTTTATTGGGTTAACCAATATGAACCTATGCATGTTTTAATAGTTTTATTTAAAAATACCATCAAAGAACACATGAAAAAACTAATGTAAAATTACTATTCAATCAGTCAATATGATATCATACACAAAATCACTAGAAAATCAATCTATTACACTTATTTTTAATATTTGATCCTTCATAATACCATAGTTGATATGTAAACATTCATCCTACCATTCATGATGAGATTTGGGGAGAGTAAAAATAGGGAAATCCACAACAAGACTCATTATTCTATAAATTGCACACTAACTCAAATATCTAGGTCATCTCATCTATTAGCTTTGTTAAACTCTATATTAATTAACTTATATATGGATCTACATATATATATCACCTAGATCAGAACTTGATACCATATTGACATGAGTATCACTAATGGGGGTGAATTACGGTGATAACCCGATGGAATTTTTTTTAATTTTTTTATCACTCTTAGTCTTATGAATATGATTCCTATACCAGTTAGAATAAATTCAATATATCATTTCTTCCTTCCAATTACACCAAAAAATTCATAATAAATGTAATTATATAAATTATTGTATGTGTGAAAAATTATTTTACATGGTCACTACTATGTGATAATACAAGGTTAGTAAAATAATGGATTAACAAAATAATTAAAAATAAGACAATACACTTCAGGTGTAGTAGTTTGTTTCAAAAAGTTGAACTTTTGATCTAGGGGACTTTTAAATATTATCTTTGTAAAAAATTTCTATGATAACACATGTATAATGGATGTTTATTAATTGTCTTAATATATATATATATATATTGATTTTTTATGTTCAGTATGAGAATCCACATTCATGACAACCCATGAATTGATACTCTTTTAATCATTGCCTCAATGTGAACTCCTAATTAAATCCTATATGATATCAAATCTTTGACATGAGAATTATTTATTCTTCCACTATATCATAACCAAAACATAAAATATAATTTCAAAATAAATGTTCTTCCAAAATTAAAATCAGGTTTATTTAATATAAATATGACGAATCATTGTAAAACAAATTCTTCTTCCTTAATCCTTTACTCTCAAACTGCAGCAATTATAATAAATGAATTATACTAATTCATATTATTATACAAAAATTAAAGTGTTTTAATATACTTATTCACTCTCCCATCCAATTCATATATTATAACAATATATAGAAATATTCTTTAACCAAACATCATGACCAAAATATTTAAGAATAGTTTTGTATATTTTTCAATAAACAATAGTTTTAATCCAATATTAGGGATCATTAAATATAATATTAAATCACTATGATCTATCTAGGTTAACCTAGTAAATTTGGTGTGTTCAATAAATTCCAATAAATATATATTTATTATTTATAAATGGTCTAATATCTTCCTTTTGGATATAAAGTTGAATCTAGTATTTATTATGGAATAATATACTTCATAGAATGATGTTTTCATTTTTTCGAATAATATCACATCTCCTTAAAATTTATGACTTCATAATTTCAAATATATTTTGATTATTCATCCAACTAACATATCCAAAAAATCCAAATCATAACTAACATTAAAATATCTTAATATTTTCCATTAAAATTTCCTCTATATGAAACATGATTCATTAATTATTATAATCGATAATAGTAGTCATGGATTGGTATACTTCACTATGATGGGAATAATTTACCCAATGATAAGTTTTTGAGATATTAACATTCATAAACTTTAATTCCATCATTTCATCAACATTTTATGCTTTATCTTAATACTTTTTATGGAAGGTTTCATGTGAAATGTCTTCTACTATATAAAAATCATTGGAATCATTGAGATATTCTGGATTTATTTTTTCATCATAACCTCTATGTAATAATTGGTTTCATAGTACTCCATAATTATTTATATTATTTAAACATCATATTTACTATGAGAAATTTTCCATGAAATATAAAAAAATCAATGACTGGAAATATGATTTTTTTTATTTTGTAACTTATTCTATTTATATCTCGAAAAATGTTACGCTTCATATTGTCTCAAATTTTTAGCTCACATTTCCACCATTAGGAACTTTTATGAAACATGATCTTTTATTATGTGGAAAACATGAAAAATAATGTTATGAATTTAATGAAATTTTTAACCGGAACTTAAAAATTAGAACATTTCTCTTTTTTCAAGAATATCTTCATTTATATTGTCAAAAATTACCCTATAAAGTAATATATATATTTTAATAGAGTTGTAAAATGTATGATATTACTAAATAAAATCCTTATTATTTCATAATAAAATTCATACAGAAAAATATTTTTTATACAGAAACTACCTTTGAATCATGAAATAGATTTACCTTGTAATCAAGGAAAAACATCAACAAAAAAATCTAGAATAAACCACATTAGTGTATTTTAAACTATATTTCTCTTTAGAAAATAGAAAATTAAAATCAAATCCATGACTGTGATATATAACGTTTTCAAGGTTACGATAGGAATTACTCAATAAGGGCATCAATGTCATCTTCCTATAAAATCCTTCAAATAATATTCTCATAAAATTAGGCATTCATGTATATTTTATGGTACATGATGAGAAATTAAAATATTAAAAAATCCAATGATTGATAAACAATACAACATAAAATAAATTTGGAAGATACACCTTTTTTCTAACAATCTCCCATTTATTTTTTCTTGAAAATGATATCATAAATCAATCATTATAAAATATATTACATAACTATAACGATCTATATATGTTAATTATATATTTTTCCTTTTTTGACAAAAAATTAAATTTCCCTTCTTACAGCATCATGTCCCAATTATCTATATAATTATATAGGGATTCACAAAATATATTTTCTCCATTAATTTTTAAATCCCTACATTAGATTCTCAATAATATCCCTGAATATATAGTGTTGGAATGATGATACAACTCAAGATAAGACATCCATGTATGGAAATATTAACCTCCCATATTTTCATAAATTCCCTTCCATGCCCATTTGAAGAAACTATCAAGTATCCATAAGTCATGTGTTTGTTTACCATGTACTTATTTTACACTAAATTTTATTTTTAATCTTATTCCAAATTAATCAAAGTCCTTAAAATATTGGATTTATATTCCACCTTCACAGTATAATGATTAACCACAAAACAATTGATACTCTAATAACTATTTTTTCACTAGCCAATATATCAATTTGGATAAAAACATCATATTAAGACAATATCCATGATTCCACATGATGATACTATTTTTTGAGTTAGTACAAATGTATATTTTAATTTTAGATGATAAACCAATTTTTATTGAGTAATTATAGATTCAAACAATTCCTGAAAATTTACTTATTTCTCAATGAAAACACATTTTTACTTAAAAATTTTTAGTGAGTTAAATTACTATTTTACACTATGTAATTCACAATTTTACTATTCATACTCCATAAAAACCTTTTGTAGGGATCATGTTTTTAAGATAGAAGTATTTAGTTTTTCCATGTCCCTAACCTTCTTTAAAAAACATTTATAACTTGTCGGTTTTCTAACATAAATATATCTTTTCATGATCATAATCACACTAAAACTATACCAAAAACAAATAATTGATAAAGAAAATGTTTGTGTGGAGTGCCACATCTGGAATCAACTTATTAAACTAGTTTTTAAAATATATGTGATTCAATTTGAGATCCCTTGTCTATATATTTTAATGATTCTAAAATTTAAATTAGTCCATGAAAACATTGCATGCACATCACTAAAACCACCCTAAAATAATTAAGCTCATGGAACTATATTCTGAGATAATTATCAATAACATAAAACAATTCATGTTAATTTTATTGATATATATCACATTCTAAATACCTATAAGGCATTTATATAACATGAAATTGTAGTATATAAACAAATAAAAATTAATTAATAAAATTTTATCTCTTATTCCCTAATATATGCTCTATTTCTCAGTGATTTTTTTCACATAAATAAATAGAATTATTTATCTTTTTGATTTGCAATTTTATTTTTATTCCATTTTTAATTTAATATCCTTATTTGAAACCCCATTAATACATATCGATTTATATATAGATTAGTATACAACATCATATCACAAAATATTTATATTTTTTTATTAAAATAAATTTAGTTTCCTAAAAACACATTTTGAGTCAAATCATTCCCATAACATGTTTTTAAACTTCTATTTAGTCAAGGTATCAATTGGGATGATTATGAATTCAAACTAGACTTATTATAATTATATTTAATTTTAGTTAATCCACTTATATAATCTTTTTATTACATAACATCTACTAAATATTTAGTAGATTATATAAAATGTATCATATATCCTCCATATTAATATTAAACATCCAATAGATATCATAAATAATTAACTATATTGAATAATGGGTACTTTCAATATCCCATGGGTAATGATTTTAGTTGGTCTTTTTAGTGAAACTATTTTTTAAATACATCATTCAGAGTCTTCATAGTGTTTTGTAATTCTTTATGATGACTAGTATAAAATTGCATCATAATTTTGACTATGGAATTTATCATATTCCTCATAATGGTTTTAATTTAAGTTAGGAGAAAAATTACACATGCAAATAATTATTCTTATAATTAAAAGCATTTTAGTTATTCTATATATTTCATCCACCATAGGGGGTAACACACCCCAATCTTCACTAACTCCCCACTGGTGTGATATATACAACCAATAAGTCATGCCTCATTCATATCTCCATAAATATAAATAAGATACACATTACAATTATTTTACCTTTTTGAGTCCTTGATGTATTGTTTTTCCACCTTTCTCATAATGGAAGAAACCTATTCCCAATATATCTTTCCCCTATATAAGGCATATTATGGTTGGAACATTATTGCTTCATTATTTACATTTCCATTAGATACCTGATTCTAATCAATTATAATACACATTTTTTAATTTATGAAATATGTTTTTTATTGTTTAATCCCACTACATATATGTCATAGGAATGGTTTATTTTATTATAACATCATTGGTTATTCTAATTATACATTGTTTCTCGATGTTTTCAATTTTATAAAAAATAAATAATATCTATTGAAAATAATACCACTTGTGATTAGGTCACCGTTGAGAGGTTGATATAAAATAATTCCTTCCCCCCTTTGATCCCTTGTAATTATGTACATTCACATATGGTGTGACAATAGTACCAAAGTAGTAATACAATATTTCTATCTTATTAAGTGATAATTTATTTATTTATTTTGTTTTACTATAATATGTTTTGAAATATTATAGATGTGAATTTAAATTTCATCCAATTGATAAATTTTAAACGGTTTGGTTCTCCTAATTCAATTTTCTCATTAATGATATATGATTGATTTAGGTTCAATGATATTATCACCATTCTCTTTCAATATATAATCTTTGTCCTTATCCATTGAGTCGCGTTTATTTCAATATTTTATTCACTAATTAGGGTATGTATTAGGAGGGATAGTTATGACATTAAATTATTTACATATGACAATATTTTGGACAATATCATATGAATGTCTTTGAGTTAAACACATTGACTAATCAACTTTGTTACTCATTTCATTATATCATAATTCAAGGCCTTATTCACTATCATAATCATTTTTTCTATATGAAAAGGTTATAAATGAATACAACATGTAACTTAATTCATTAAGTCATGTTGATCCACATTTTAATTGGGGTATTATATCTTATTTTGATTGAAAAATGAAAAAACAAATGATTGAATTATAGATTCCATTACGACTATTTCAAAAAACTCTACATCCACCCCAATTTACATGACAAGTAATAGATTATATTATATATATTTTAAAACAAAATTATAACCCAATTCAAATATATATGTAGAAAAATTCACTAAATATCACATTCCTCATTCAAATTAGCCTTTCTTATTTTTTTCTTATTTTTTATTCATTTAGTTTTAATGATGTATTCTCAAGATCTATTCATTGGGTTTTCAATGCATATGGATTTCAAACCTTCTAATGATGTGGGTTCTATAACATTCATTTCTTCCACAAATTTACCATATATTATATCTAGACCCACATACATCTCAAATTATGAAATATAATAAGTTTTGTTATTATATAACACATTTAATAATGATTTTATCTAGATATGACCTAAAATTTCAGAACTAATTATTTCAATACTCTTTTACAGATTAATCAGTGAACAAATATATTTATTCAACTCCATTTCAAAAGACGATGTGAATATATGGATTTTTCTATTATCTATTTTCTATTAAGTACTTATAAATAATTCAGTAACACTTATATATTTTGTGTGTATGAATAATAAATGATAAATACATCAAATAAATGGAAACATAAATTACTTTTTTGATACAATTTGTTAATAAAAAACTTACCTAGATAACCCTACAAGGGAATAATTAAGGTGCTAAGCTAATTGAGAATTTTCCTCACCAAATATACAATTTTTCCTTTTTAATATTTTCACAAGGTTATAAGAAATTTGTTTTATTTGTCATTCTATAATCCTAACCCCCAAAGCACAAAAACTAGTAAATATAGATTAAAATATATATATATATATTGACATAATTATATTACATCATTCCTTACTAATTGATTTATCTTAGATAATACACCTAATTCTAATCAATATATTATAAAATTATACTACACAATATATATGTTATAACTAGTTTTTGTCTAATTCACTGTCTATCAATAAGGACTCTCTATTCCTATCCTTTTTGATAATTCTATTATATATGGTTTGTATATTGAATGACACATTAATAAGTTAATATAGTATATGGATATATTGGTATGTATCATTCTTGCATGATACTCCACATAAATTAGTTCCTCTTATGTGATTCACCTTTGATATTTATATCACTACAATATACTTCACGAATATTCATGGTTATTAAATCCTCAATGTGGAGATTGATTTTGATTCATCAACAGTATAACAGTCTCTTAAAATCTTTGATCTAGATAATGATTATTCTATAACATGATTATCTTATTACATTAAATTTTCATCCAACTATCAGTGTAAATATTTTTCTTCTTTCTGTGACCCTTCAAACACATAATTGACAATATATGAAATTGGAATCTTTTACCTTATTATTATACAATAAAATTACGTTTTTCAACACATAAATCTCATTCTATTCAATTTATTCAAAAAAAAAACAATATATATAAATATTCATTAATAAGAATTATTGTCCAAAAAAATATAATATCAATTTTAAATAATTTACTACACCCAACACTTTTGAGTCAATGGTTTTGATTTATAATTATCCACCAACATCTCTATGATGACTCTAAGTGTATAACTTTAATTTATTTTTGTCATTAAATGTGATTAAATATGACATAATATTTAATAAAATATTTTTCAAATACAATTTTCAAATACCTCTTATTATAATTTTTTAAAACACACATTACGATATGATGAATTTTATTACTGAATAGTTTCCACATATCCAACCAACACTTATAGTGGTCTTCTACACTATCAAATTTTTATTTAGTAATACAATTGGTCCAAAAAAATCTACCCTTTATCTCTCTCTGATGTATCTAAAAATATTCAATTCAAATTCCATATAAAATGAAATGATTCGTCAATTATTCTAATCCTTGGAACCGGGAATGGAATGTCTGAATTAATCAAGTTATGAATAATTTATCATATTCTAAATATCATATTAATCAATGTTTTTGTATACTCATCCTTTATTTATGGATAGTAATCCACTTTTATCTCACACGTGTTTTCCACTAGTTGTGGTGGGATATATCATTTATTATACTAGACCCCAATCATCAAAAATAATTAATCAACATGAATGATATATGTGATTCCACTTCTACCTAACTTTATCTCACATGGAACTCTATAACCACTAAACATATCACTAATCATCCAGTGTTTGAAACATAGTTCACAATATTTTCAATAAATTTAATATATTCTATAATTAATAGATCATATCTTCAAAACTAGAATACCATAAATTTATTTTATATTAAATAATACACATTGTATTTCTAAATAATAGATTGATACTTTTTTAATAAATTTTAAATAGAAATATACATTATTTTATGACATGTATAAATATTTTTATACACCCTAATTAATATAAAAATACTCTTCCATGAAAATTATTATTGGTAACTTTTGCAATTTTATATTTCACCTCAATTTAGTGTTTCATATGTGATAGCATAACATTATCATTCCACTTGATTATATTATTATAATGCCTTAAAATATTATGTTTTATCTATTTAAATTATAAAAAAAATATCTTTATAAATTTATTTTAAATTTTTAAATTTGGATTCTCATCGTTTAATGAAACTTGTTATTTATATAACTTTGTGTAGAAAAATTACATTATTACTTAATCTCTATACATTTTCAAATTAATAAACATCATATTAAAATACATGAACAAGATGTTTTTATATTTTAAGTTGTCTATATATGTTACTCTATGTGTTCTCCCATGTGCACTTTATCTATCAGTATTCAATGAATAACATCACATTAATATGACTTCTATTGAATGATTTATATGGTTTTGAAAACATATCCAATCATACAAAGTTCTAGTGATTGAAAAAAAATAAAACCAAACAAATTGGATGAAACTCCATAGGTTATAATATTATATACTTCACAACAACCTCAATTAATGTGATCGATATTTTCTACACCAGTATCCTTGAAAACAAACTAAATATTGAATTTTTATTAAATGTATAGTCATTCCTAAATGGTAAACCTTATTGATTATTTTATCAATAAATATAATAAAATAACTCAAATACATAGTGTACATAAATTAAATTATGGTTTCACCATTGAAGACCAATGAAAATGATCCATGATTCACTTAAACCCCTCAGGGTTTTGTTTTCTCAATACATCAGCGGTAAATTTTAAACATATTGAAAATGATGGATAAAATCTACTCATAGATTAATTGTCTCATTATATTGAACATCTGGTTAATCAGAAATGAGTTTGAATAACAAAAAAATTTCTCTACTCCATTTATATAATATAAATGTTCAACCTTTATTGGTTAATGTATTTTCACCACCCATTGATGTATCTAGCTAATGTTTTATATATATAATATCGACAAGAATTTAATTATCTATAATAATTTAATAAGATAAAATGAGTATATGATATAATATTTCATATAAAAGAGTTTTATTAAGTATTAAAAAAATCATAAGGAAAACACCATTAGGATCCCCATAAGAAGATCCACCCATCATGTAAAACTATTTGTGGCCTCACCATACAAATTATATCCCATATGATGTCCATATAGAGGTGGTTATGTATAACAACCCTTGTCTTTATTACACATTTAAATATGCATTATTACATACAATAATACATAATATATCCTAGATGATCGAGAGGTCTAATTTATTTGGTGCATAGGAACATTACATGACAACAGAATACATAAAATGAAACATCATTATTGAAAATTTCTTTTACATGACCCCAAAATTTCATCATACATAGCATTGAATGGGATAACCTGAGTAAATACATAAGAAAGAGGTGAAGTATAAAGCCCATTAATGGAGTAAACAAGGAATAAAATAAAGAATAAAATATTTTTTAGGCCTTAGACATATCAATGGAGCATAAAACAAACATGATCATAAAGGAATGATATAGTATTATTATTATAAAATTGAAATGTGGAAACAACTTAAAACACAACATCATTAACCAAAAAGAATCAGGTAAATCCATGTCCCATCCTTATTGAAAATATTATTATAAATTAATCAGGTAAACCTCTATCCCAACATGAAATATCATGATACTAAACATTACCCAATGCATTAGATCATGATCAGGGCACGCCCTTCATGATAATTTTAATTTGATTCTTAAGTGTGCCCCATAGATCTTATAACATGGATTCATTCCATGTGATCATTTCTCCCATGATAAAGGAATGTGTAATAAATATATAATATTATATAATAAAAAACTATATGTTAATAGATATGTATACCCTTTAATGAGAAATGGGAATTGTATTCACTACGTGATGATTTTGGCAAGGAAAATCTAGGTTCAATTTTGGTAGCATGACGGCATCACATGGGGATTCATAAATGGGTTGATGAGAGAGAAAAGGGAATCACATCATTTAGATATTAAATGGCCAGTAATTTGATCATATTAATACATGTTTCAACTTGAGGAATTTTTAAATAGAATGCGTAACATAATAATGGAAATTGAAGAAGGATGAGTAATGAAATAACTCTTATAAAATTTGGGCCTTGTAATGGGTGTGCATGGGAGGGATTAGTGAGGGAGAAAGCGGTCTCCCACTATAAAAAAATTATAAATAACTTATGGGTATGTGAAAAAACATACCCCATCATTTTTAATTGAAAATAAAATGGTGTAACCATATAAGGTAACATGGATAAAAATGAGAAAAGAAGGAAACCCTTACATGAGTGTTTGACTTTCAAAATAATGAAGATGGTCTTATTGAAATATTAATGTGCCAGGGGGGGTTCTATAGATGGTAGGACAGAGTAGGGACGTACTATATGTATTTTTAGTGATGTGAAGTGGGATCTTGGGTTTGTTTATATATGAAATGATAGATGAATTCCTTAATATTTCACAAATTTTGGTTTTAGAATATATATAATTAAATATTAAAAACCACAACCCTTAAAATGGGGTTTTACCATGGTTTTTTACAAATAGAAGTAGAAAAGGGTATTTTATAAGGCCATTTGCCAAACATATTACAATATTAGTCATGAATCTGTGGAGGCGAGTCACATTATTAAATAAAAGAATTCAAAATCATAAAATATATTATACATATTAGTGGATTCCCTATGGCATTATAAAATAATTAAAACAACTCTGAAATAATATTAATTTCATGGGAATAAAAAATGGGACCTATAATACCCATTATAGTATTTATTACATCATTTTGGGGTCATTATGATATTATAAAACTAATATTTTATTTATTCGGTATTTAATTTTTACCCATAAAATATATCATCTCAGAACATTATAAAAAATCATCATTGGATAATTTCAACATCATAATTCCAAAACTAATATTCATTTTATTAAAATAAATTTCAAAATATTTCATTTTTTATTTTTTAAAATAATAATCAATATTTATTAAAAATTTACTAGTTTTGACAAAAAAATTAAACATTGATTAAAATTACATTTGACATTATAAATATTATATTATAATTAATTAATAATAAAATAAATTTGTTAATAATAATTTATTTTGATTTTAATTATTGAAAAATTGTTTACTTCTATAAATTTAAGTCTTTAAAAATACACTTATTATTTTCTAGTATAAAAATATAAGTCTTATAGAACTGATTAACCTAACATTTACTTATTTGAAATAGATATAATAATCAATTATAATAATCTTTTTATAATATTATTAACAGAAATCATATTTTAATATAATAATGTATATTTTTTTCCAAATTACCATTTTTATCTAAGAAAAATTATCAAATTCATAATTTTTTAAGATAGACTATTCTCATTAAAGAATTGATGGAAAAATAATTTTATTTATAAAAAGATACTAAATAATAAGTAACTAATACCTTGTTACATAACCCCTTAAAACACTCATTTACAACCTAAGGGTATAGTGTGAGATGGTGATGGACACTTCAGGTGCCACAAATATCATCACTCAAGTGGTAATATCTATTAACTTGAAATTATCCCATATGTGATTCTGTTCAAGGTTAACTTATTTAATATTACATTGGGCTTGATTATGATAGAATCTCAGAGATGATACATCCTTTATGAGCTCCAAAAAATGAGATTTTATTTCCTAAGTATACTAGATGAGGTCCCCCCCCCCCCCTTTGCATATGCCAGCAGGTTTTGTTAAACACATATATTTATAACAATCATGTGGTAATTGTTCAATGGATATATTATCAATGGAATGTATACTTAAAGATCATCCAATTATATATAATAAAACAAATGGATTTCAAGTGTTTTTCTATATCTAGAGGACATTTAATTAAAATAAAGGTAATTGTTTTCATAATAGTTTGGGTCATTAAAATTTCCCCCCTTAAGAAATTACTCGATTGAAATTTAATTTACCCAAACTAAAATATATGAGGGAAACTCTGCCACATCATGTCCTATGGTTCCCATATTTCTTTTTAATCATGTTTTTTCTCCGCAAAACCATGACGAGGGGCATTGTTTTAATTTTTAAAAAACATCTCTCTGATTTATGATCCTCATTTTCTTGTCTTCATAGAAGAGGTCATTATCTAGTTGTACCACTTATGGATTGAGTTCATGTGATTGGTCTGGTATGTACTTCATCAAGTGTGATACATGGAATACATAGTGTACATGAAACTAGTCTGGTGTGGGTGCCAGTCGATAGGCCACTCCTCTGATGTGGTCATGTATCTCTAAAGGTCCTATGTAGCTTGGACTATTATTTCCCTTATTCCCAAATATCATAACCCTCTTCCATGAAGATATATGGAGAAATACAATGTCTCTAACACTAAACTCTTGGTCTCATCAATTATTTTCAGCATTGATCTTTTTTCAACGCTGAGGATCATTGATGTGTTGATTGATGATCTTAACCTTCTACACAATTTATTTTACTATTTCTGGACCTAAATGTTTTCAATCCACATCATTATCCCAACATGTTGGCGTTCTTTAGATATTCTAAGAAAGGGCATCATAAGGATCCATTTGGATTCTTTAGTGGGAACTATTGTTTTTATAAAACCCATACAGAGGAATATTTTGACCACATCCACCGTTAAATTCCATTGAGAATCTCTCAAAATTTCCTGAAGTTCTTGGATTGTCTACTCAGATTGGCCACTTGGTTGAGGATGATAATTCATACTAATGTTGAGTTTAGTATTCAGGGTTTGTTAGGGACTCTTCCAAAACAAATATCTAAATCATATATCTCAATCAAATAGAATCGATAGTGGTACACCATGCAGCCTTACAACTTCTCTGATGCATATCTGTGTCAGTTGATCCAATGTGAAATCCTCTCAAATTGCAATGAAATGGGATGTCTTTGTAAGATGATCCACAACAACCCAGAAATAATTTTTTACTTTGTATGTCTTGAGAAGTCTGGTGACATGTGCCAAGGTGATGTTCTCCCATTTCCATGTTGGTATGGGTAATGGTTGCATCATCCCCATAGACTTATGCATCCTATCCATCACTTTTTTTACATATGAGTCACTTTTATGTATATTTGGTGATATCCTTCTTCATGTTACGCCAATAATAATGTTCTCTGATATCCCTATACATCTTTTTGTTTCATGGGTGAATGGATATATTAGAATTATCTCTATCATCCAAAAGTTATTTTTTCAACTCCGGATTTGATGGAACACATAGTATTGACCCAAATATCTCAATTCATCATTCATTAACATTGACCACCATGGATTTCCTTTTTCTGATAGTTTCTACAATCTTCTGAATTCTCACATCATCTATTTGAGTAACCTTTAACACCTCTAGAAGAGATTTACAGTAATAAATTGTGAATGGGTTGATGATGTTCCTTCATTTATTATTCCCATGTCCATACTCTTAATGTTTACGAATATTGGATATTTCGCAATTCTTATTAATGAAAGATTTATTGGATCCTTTATACTTAAATATTCTTCCACTTTATTCTCTTTCCCTGGGTGGTAGTGAATTGAGAAGTCATTGTCATTGATCGCCTCAAACCATCTTTGTTGGTGTATATTAATCTC
The DNA here is from genome assembly GCA_963277665.1 of Viscum album. Taxonomy (NCBI): domain Eukaryota; kingdom Viridiplantae; phylum Streptophyta; class Magnoliopsida; order Santalales; family Viscaceae; genus Viscum; species Viscum album. Next base: position 790,364,142 of record OY728126.1, on the reverse strand, counting down.
TTTCTATGTGAATATATACATGAGGATTTTGTGATCTGTATATATTTTATACTTCTCTCCAAAGAGGTAACATCACCAAATTTTCGAAGCAGAGATCATTACAGCCAACACCAAATGTTGTGTGGGATATTTCAACTAATGAATTTTCAACTTCCATGAGGCATATAAGATGAATTTTTCATTTTTCATCAACATACAACCCATTCCCCTCTTTGAATAATAATAGAAGATTATGAAAATAACCCCACATGTGGGATGTGTGAGGACATGCATAGTGATAAGCCTCCTTTTCAATTCCTTGAAACATTCTTCACATTAATAATTCCAAGAAAACATGACTCCCTTCCATCTATGATTGGTAAGAGGGTTTCACAATCATGAAAAATATCCCACAAATAAGTGATTATATCTAGATTACCTAATAAAGATACACATATTTGTCATAGATGTTGTCCTAAACCATCCATTAATTGATTTTTCCTCGGACGGATCCATATATCTCTCATTGCTTGATGATATGATCTAATAACGAGACATCCCTCAACCAGAACTCAGACTTGATGTACTTCTCATAGATCTTATCATTTCACAAGGTCTCTAGTGTAGTTCTAATATGCTCTTCATACTTTTCTTTGGTTTGGGATTATATTAGAATATCATCTATAATGACTACCAAAAATTTGTCGAGGTGATCTGTATGGACCCAATTCGTTATGTCCATCAACATTTCTAGAGATTAATGAATCTGGAAGGAATTTTATATTAATTCAAAGTACATGTACCATGTAGGAAAATAAATCATTGGTATATGATCCTTCTTAACCATTACATGGAAATATCCCAAACATAGATCCACCGTGGATAAGTATTGTTCTCCACATAGCTGGTAAAAAAATAATCAATTTATGGAAATGGATGCATTTTTTACCGTGATTTTGTTGAGATCATGATAGTCATTGCAAAGGCACATTGACCCATTATTCTTCTTAATTAAGAGGACTGGTTCACCCCATTGAGAAACACATGGGTGTATAAACCCTTTATCAAGATTATCTTGTAGTAGTTTCATAATCTCTTCATGCTCCCCAATATCCATTCTATATGGAGTCTTGGATGTTGGAAATTCTCCAGGTAGAAGATAAATCGGGAATTCAACATATCTTCTAGGAGGAGGACCATGAAATTACTCGGGAATCACATCAGTGAATTCCCTCACAATAACCATGTCATCGAGGATGGTTCCATCCTTAGAATCAATCATCTAAGAAAGATATGCATGATCATATAGAAATAATATCCATTCTTTAGGTGATGTTAATAAATTAGATTTATCCTTCTCCATAAACTTTTCTATAATATGGCAGATGATTCATCATACAGAGAGTGATTACCCTCTTTGCGACAATTTATGTTGGATCTTTATAAGGAAAGACAATCCCTGTTAAGAATTGCTTCAAATTCCTCAAGACAGAGTATGATGATGTTCTCTAGGGTGTTCAATCAACAAATTGTGATAGGGGAGGAGTTATGTTCATGGGATATAATAATATCCCCATTTGCGGTTTTCACCAATATCTCTACTTCCATTAATTGTGGTATTGATTGGATTGTTCAAATAGAATTTCAGGATATAAAAAAATCATAGAACTATAGATGATAACACGTCCTTTGACATTTTTATTCTAGTTATAATTTATCCAATATATACTAAAGGATGAGTAATTTTAAACTATTAAACATATAAATAGTAATTCATTGAAATTAAAGGGAAAACATATAACTTACATTTGTCTCCATAAATTATGATTTTCTACACTTCGATCTATGTTATCCATGATCTAATACCTAACATATATTCTTATGGGACTTTTATTCTTTAAATAATGTGTTATACTATGAATATTAATTTACCAAAGAATATCCCTTGGGGGTGTCGAAATAAGAGTCCAGAAAGGCTTGTTATCGAGCATCAGTTAACATTTGAACTTAGATCGAATTAGTGTTTCACGTTTTACCCCTAGATACATATGTTTTTGATCCAGATCTACTTGTTCATATCTAGATAGGAAAGTATTTTCTAGATAATCCACTTAGTATATACTCACCAAAACTAATGGATTATTTTATTTAATTAGACTTATCCCTAAGGCTTTCACTATAGTTTTCTAAAACTAATCCCAAAAATTACTTAACTTTTCCTCCTATACAAACTATATAATCCCTTCACATTATTTCATATTTAGGATAGCTTTGTTACCTAAAATTTATCATAATACATCCCAAAATATCGATAGGTCTAGTTTCATTGTGGATTTAGAACATTACATGACATCTTAAGACATAAAATACCACATCATTATTGAAAAGTTATTTAATATGTCCACAACATTAATTCGTACACAACATTTCATGGGATGACCTGACGACATACATAAGAAAAGGGTGATCTATAAAGCCTAGTAAAGGAGAAAAAATAGTAAAAACATGAATAATAAAATACATGTTACGAAATATACATATCAATGGAGCATAAGAGAAACCTGGACATAAAGGCATGATATAGAATGATAATTATAACAATGAAATATGGAAAAAACATGAAACAATGCATCAGTAACAAAAAGAAATCAGGTAAAACCCTATCCCACCATGATTGAAAAAAATAATATAAAAGAATCAGGTAAACCCCTATCCCAAGATGTTGTATCATGATACTAAACATTATGCAATTCATTGGAGCACTATTAGGGACCATCCTTCATAAACATTTTAATCTAATGGTTATGTGTGCCACATAGATCATATATCATGGATTCATTCAACATCATCATTTATTACATGATAACGGAATGTGGAATATATATATATATATAATTATATAATATATAATAACATGTTCCAAAAGTTTAATATCCTTGATAGAGAAATCAGAATGGTATTCATTACATGTTGATTTTAGCATGGAAAATAATGATCAAATTTCGGCTGCATAACAACAGCACATGGGGACTCATAAAATGGGTTGATGAGACAGAACATGGTATAACATAATTTAGAAATGAAATGGTATGTAAGGGGGTCCTATAAATACATTTTATAACATGAAAAATTTGTAAATAGATGTTGTAAAATAATAATGAAACATGAAGAAAGAGTAGGAATGAAAATACTCTTACAAAATTTCATCATGGTAACAACTATACATGGGAGGGATTTATGATATTGAATGAGGTATCCCATCATAAAAATGTAATTAGGTAAGTATTTGGGTTGTTTGAAAACATACCTCATCATTTATAATAGAAAATAAAATGCTGTAACAATATAAAGAAACATAGATAAAAATGAGAAAGGAAGGAAACACATACTTTCATGTGTGACTTCAAAATCAAGAAGAGGGGATTCTTGAGAGCTTCGGGTGCCTTGGTGGATTATTGAGAGGGTAAGATAGTGTAGGTATGTTCTCCAATAATTTTTAGTGAAAATATGTGGGATCTTGTGGGTTTTTATAGGAAATTATAGGGGAATTCTTTAATATTTCACAAACTTAGGTTTTAGAGACTTTCTAATTAATTATTCAAAACAAAAAACCATAACATGGTTTATCCCATGGTTTTTTCCAATTAGGAGTGGAAAAAATTATTTTATGAGGACAATGGTTGGACATTTTAAAATTTTATCCATTCTTATGTGGAGGTGAGTTGTATTATTAAATAAATGGATTTTAAATCGTAAAATAAATTATACATTTTGGAGGATTCACTAAGGATTTATAAAATAAGTAAAACAAACATATAATTTTATTATTTTAAATGAAAAACATATATTAGGACTATAAACCCATTATAGTATATATTAAATCATTTTTTGGTCATCATGATGTCATAAAACACATATTTTATTTATATGGTTTTTAATGTTTACCCAAAACATTGACTGTCTCACAACATTATAAAAAATTCACCATTGGATAGTTTCCACATACTGATTCCAAAAGTAGTGTTAATTTTATCCAAATAATTCTCTAAATATAAAAATTTTCACTTTTAAAATAAAAACCATCATTTATTGAAAATTAACGCGTCTTGACAAAAATAGTTTTTAAACCTTCATAAAAATTACTTTTGTATTTATAAAAATTACATACTCATTTATAATTAATAAATAAATTTGATAAATATATTATTTTAAATATTAATTATATCACGAATTCATTAATTCCTTAAAATACATTCTTTAAAAATATACATTTTATTTTATCATATAAAAATATAACTCTTATCGAACTGGTTACTTAATCATTCAGAGACAATGAAAAAATATAATAATCATTTAGAATAATTTTTTAAAAGAATTCTTAATTGAAACCATAATTTAATGATATAATACATATATTTCTCATAATTACCATTTTTTTCTTCAAAATCAATTTATCAAATTCAACATTTTTTATGAAAGACTATCATCATAAAGGAATTGACAGAATAAGACTTTTATTTATAAAAACAGATTACACAAAAAGTAACTAATACCTTGTAACATAACTCTTATAACAGTCGAGTATGTCATAATGGTAAGGTGTATAATGGTCAAAGAATCTGAAGGAACCTCATATTACATCTCTCGTGTGGTAATCCTTATTATATTGGACGTCTCATGTAGGCGATTGTGTTCAAGGTAAACGTGTTGAAGATCAACATGGGATTGGGTTAGAGTGAAGCCCAATGATGTTACCTCTATTCCAAACTCTAAAAAATGAGCTTTGTACGACCCTAGTATACTAGATGAGGCCATCCTCTCATTTTTCCCTATCAAAAGGATTTGTTAAATTTCTATATTTATACTAGTCAGGTGATCATTGTTCAACGACTATATTATCAATAATAAGTATTATTAATGGTCATCCAATTTTATATAATAAAAAAGGAGTAAATGTGTTTTTTAATATCCATAAGAAATTAAATTAAAAGAAATGGAATTTTATTTATAACATTTTGGGTTGATAAATTATTTATATTGTTCAAGGAAACATATACAAATAGAAACTATTGAACCTTTATCTCCTTTCCTGAAGCCCTCTCTTGGAAGGCCACTAATCCTAGGATAAAAATTCCCCTTTTGAAGAATCTATCACTATTATTGATTTTTATATATAAATTATTTCTCAAAATCTACCAGATTAATCTATCATATTCAAACTATATGATACATATCCACTATTAAAATATCATCCTACAATACATTATCAAGGACCCCAAAGTGGTTAGGTTAGGAAAAATGGGGAAAACATCTCAAATCACACTCAACATGCCTCATTCAAGCATTAGTGTTCAATTAAGTCAATTATGAATCGATTCATGGGAGTAATACATATATAAATCACTTCACATACATGGTAATGGTAACTTTTTACAAAAGAGGGACTAGTATATTCCAATCCAAAACAATCATCAATATCAGTATGCTAAAATCCAATTGAATTGTGACTCAAACTCCAAACATGATAAAGTATCACTGACATTGGTTTATCTAAACATGAACTAAAACTCACTATGTCAAGAAGTAAATATATTTCAAGAACAAATATAAATTCATTAGGCCTCACAAACAGATTCAAACCGTATTCTCAATCTTTTTTCAATCCTCTATCACCTAGGGATATATCACGCCTTAATCCCAACTCGGCCATTATCATAGGAATACATGTAGTATATTGAACATATGAGTAATAAAATTTTCCATAGTGGAAACTATATTTTTCTCTATAATAGGGTCTAATTTATACTCAAATAACAATGTATTGTCCCTATTCCCATGAGATGAGATACCAACCAAATGGGTCCCCGAGTTGATAAAATGATGCCTAATTGATTAGTAGTGAGATAGGTAAGAACAAGGACATGAACATAATAACCATACCTCTAAATCTGGTCAAGATCCATAGAGAATGAATCTAATATTGAAATTTATAAACATATGATTACTAAATTATATATGGGTGATTCTGAAAAATAAGGACATGAAATTGACATCTAACTATTAAATGATACTTGTACCATTTTGTATGTATGTTGAAACTATATTCATAGATATCCGAAGAAATAAATATATTATTATAGTGTTCGTAAATGGTTATATTTATTACAAAACCAAAATTATGTTCCCTATTATGATGAATAATATAAAACCCCTTAACACCGTTGAACAACATTGCACAAATCAGTCATCATAATACAAGTAACTCCATTCTATTTCACAATGACTATATTCCTCTTATACAACTCTTACAAACCCGAACTCACTAGGACCCTAATTAGGCTAATGATTTGACGCGTTAACCACACTAAGTCATGTTATAAGATTATTTTTCAAGAAACTTTAAAAATTAATGAATAAATAAATGTTTTCCCTTAAAATCATACTTCCTTTAATATAAATAAAACTCCAACATACAATATAACCAACATCATAATCAATATAAAAATATATATCTAATCTAAATAATAATTCATCAAAAAAACATTAAGAAATAAATATATCTATATATTGGTATGTATCATTATAAAAAATCAAAATCAAATTAATATATCTATGTATAAAGGACAAAAGATAATGTATACCCCTCCTCATTTATGGGACTCTGTGATGTGTCTTTAGCCTCTATCGTTTCCATTATAATCCATTGTATTACATGGTTCTTCCATTAAATTATAGATCCAATGTAGATACTATTTTTTTATTGGGTTTTATGGAATGGAATAGGTTTCTTTTGTTGGGATTCCATTGTCACTTTTACCAAAAACTCCTAATGGATCCCCAATCTATAGCCGGGTATAGGCCTTCTTTCCCAATACAAGTGGTCATTTGTGTTTTCAGGCCCAATTAATCTTCGGGACTCTCATTGGTCATGGGGATATGAGGTTACACTCATTGAACCCCTTTTTGGGGGGATTATTGTATAATTAAGGACTCTCTTATAGATTTTTCATATATTCATGAATCTTTTTCTAACCCCAATATAGGACCATTTTCCCATACAAAATTATTATGGGTTAACTCTCTTCTATGTAATAAATATTGGGATATCTTTAGAAAATAAATCTATATGTATTTGAGGTTCTATATCATTTTTATGTAATTGTTTGACTCTTATATGTTAAATCTATATAACTAGGTACATCGAAACATGATACTATATAAGGAGGCAATTAATATTTAGAGGATGGGAATGATCCATTATGATGCATCCTACATGTCTTGTTTATTATAGGAATCAAATCCCCCATAGTTCATTTGACCCATAAAGTTTAACATCGTATAGAGAGAACATATGTATAGTACTGAGAAAATAAATATTTGATATCGGGTCTTGAGGATACATCCTATGTATAATGGTATTGGTAGGAATCAGATTCAATGTAGTTCTATTTATATCTTGTTTACACACTAAGGATTCCCCATAATATTGTATAGGTTTGTAGTGTATATGGAATGATAGGAGAAATTCCCTAAGACCACCAAATACAAGATCATTCTATCAAACAAGTGTTCGAAAATGATCAATTCCATTGAATTAGATAAAATATATAGATGTTGATGTTTACCTAGAAGATCAATAAATATATTTTTCCTTGGGGATAAGTATCCTATGTATCATGAATATGGACGGAACTAGGGTCTTTGTAGTTCCGTTTTTGTTGGGTATAACACACTGAGGATTCCCTTTGGGTGGTAAATATAGAGATTGTGCCTCAGAAAAAGTCATACATATCTTGTTTCTATTAGGAATCAGATTCATCATAGTTTCATTTATGTTGAGGCTTACACACAATGGTTTCCTTGTTGATCAAGGATAACACACCGAAAACAGAAAATTTTATAATGTCCTAGGATTCCCTTTAGATGTTGTCTTTTTTTGTAAAGGGTGTCGTATGACCCAATCTACTTTCTCAAGGGATATCACATGATCCATATGGTTTCCTCTAAAGTCCATCAATTGTCATGGAACACATTTCTGGAGGGTGTCGTGAGTCTTGATTGACATTCCAAAAGGATTTTACAAGAACATAGTTATCATGAAATGATGGTTAGTTGCACTCCTAGATTGAGGTATGTAGCCTTTTGATGCCTTTTTATGTGTTTAAAGTACATTGGATGAGTTGGGATGAGGTTGGTAGAGTTTTCAAGGTTTTTGATTAAGCTTGGAGGCTTTTCTAAGGGCACAAGTTTTCACCATGATTAGGGGAAAACATGTGGGTTCTCCAAAAAACCGTTCAGATGGAGACAATGGGATTCACATGGACTGCATACAGTTTTCCAAACATTGTGAGGCAAACATGTAGACCCCTTATCTCGAGGAAGTGGCATGCATACGGTTTGTGACAAGTTTTCCAAACCGGCCAGACTAACTGTGAGGCAACTTAAAAATGAGGGTTTTTAAATCTGGGCTCCCTCGGGATTTACATATTTCACTCCAAATCTTCTCCCACTCGATCCTCACTTGGTATTTTTAGTTCTCATGGGTTTTAGGGGATCTCCCACACGTTTTTGATGCAAATCTAAAGGTTTTGAATGTGGTTTGATGATGGGTTCACCTAGGTAAGCCTCTCCTCTTGGTTTCTCATTGGTTTTCTCTATGTCTCATGTTCCCTCTTTCTTGGTGTTCTATATATCCTTCCATTTCATGTTGATCTAGGATTTTGGTTTCCTTGGGTGTTGATGTTAAGGATTTTTGATGTTAGGGAAGGGGATGTAGAGTGGTTTCAGTAGTGCGTTTTCCTGGATGGGGGATCAGTTGCTTGTGGGTTGATTTTTCTAGAACCCTAAAGGTCAGTGTCTTCAATCTTGACTCCACTTGGATATAAATAGAGGTTTTGGTTACAATTAATTTGTTTGGCTTCAAATTAAATGTGATTTTGATGTGTGAAATTGGTTATAAATCCTTTGTTTGTGTTTTTCTGATTTTTTTCAGAAAAGGGGGTTTTATGGTTAAATTTTCATATTGTTAAATTTCAAAATTTAGATTTTAAAATTTGTTTCTTGTATTGGGTCAAGGAAATGGTTTATGAAAATGGTTTTCAATGAAAATGTTGTTTTATTGAATCAGGGTTTGGCTTTGAAAATTTATTAAGGGTGGTTTTAATAAATGGGTGATTTATTTACGTGGTTTGGCATGTTATGGAAATGGTTATTTTTATGTTATTGTCTCCAAGGTTGGTTATATGTTATGTTGTGTCTTGTTGAAATGAGATGTAAATTGGGCAGAGAATCTCACTATAAAAGGTGATGGATCTTGGTCCGAAGAACCACCATATTGGTTAGTGGTTGGTAATTACCTCTAGTTTTGAATGGGGGGAACAGGATGGGCAGAACACCAACTGTAATGGTGGCTTTATTGTGTGTGGCTTTTAAAAGCTGGAATTTTTTGTGTTAATGTGTGATCGGTATATGGATAATGTCATGGTTTGGGCTTTCCCTTATGTGACATGGCTTGATAAGGGTAGGTTTTTATTGTGGTAATGGTTTCACAATTTAATGTTTTATATAAACATGTTTATATAATGTACTAATGGTTTCATCCAAATGGCATGTGTGGGAAGTCATTTGGTGAAAACCTACTGTGAATTTGTACTCACCCCCTGCTTTATAACATTGAGCTCTTCTAGATGTTGTATTCCAAGTCATAAGTAAGAGTAAATCATGTCATTTTTCTAGTGGTTTGGCAAGATTACATGGAGATGTTGTTGTTCATGAAACATGGATCTTTGTGTGGAGCAATGGATGATGTCCAAGGTTTTTTTGTAGTCTTGTCACAGTCTTCCACTTGGTACTCTAATTTTGGATTGGTTGTATTTGGCATGTGGGATTTTTATAGATTATTTCGTTTTTAATTGGAAATGTATGGGTTTGGTTATTTTGTCGACATGCATCATATAGTTTGTTTATAGTGGATTTTTGGGTTAGTTGGTTTTATGTCTTGGTAAAATCATTCCCCAATTTATTCTCTAAGACCTCATCAATTATTGCAAACCGTTGGTGCTGTGGGAATATCACTTATGTACAAGTACCATTCCTCCTTCCTCTCATGCTAATGATATGGGGAGGGATGTTACATGTGGTATCAGTTTGTTTAGTCCTTATCTTTCATGTGAGAGCAATTGTTTGATCCTTTTTGTAGACCACTGGTCTCGGTGTTGACATTTTCTATTGGCCTATTCCTTGAGTAGGGATGGTAGCAATACATAGGATTTTTAGAACATGTAATTTATAGTATAAAGGAATATAGGTAAACCTTTTATGTATACATTCAATGTACCAAGTATTTAGGTACATAAGTGTTTGGAGACACTTACAGTCATTAGATATCTCATTATTGTGGGTATAACCAATGAGATGTGCATGGAATGCATTGTAGAAATGAATTGACTCTAGAATTCATATTTTTTTTCCGTATAATGATCTATGGTGCGATGTAAATTTGTGGATTTTGAAAATATTTAATGGGTTTCAAAATGGAAGGATTTGAAACATTGAAACTTTTGGTATTTTGAAAATGATTTGATTTTCAAAACATGGTGGATTTTTCAGAATGGTCCAACATGCGAAATGTGAACTTATGGACAGCCCGGTTGTGATAGTTATTATATAATGGAATTTCAAAATTGAATACCCTTTCTTGTTAATGTGTAGGGCCTTTTGGTTGTTTTTGTGTTGATAGAAATGGCATCTGGTAGGTGTGGTAGAGACAAACCAGAGGAAGCTGCTGAAATTGTGGTTAACCCGAGCCTTTGGTGAACCACTAGCTATTACAGAGTATGGTGAATGATTTCCAAGATGTGGAATGTGGGAATAATGTGGATGGAACAAAACATGTGGATCATGAAAATCAGTTTCAAAGGCAGAATCTACCCTTGTTTAGGAGTGATTCAAAGAAGAAAAGGGTCGAGGCATGGATGAACATATTGAATCAGATATTTGACATCTTGGGAACACCGAAAGAGATGAAAGTGAAACTTTCCACATACATGTTGGACTATATTTCCCGTCAGTGGTGGGATCTGTTTGTCCAATATGGGATAGACCAATGTCTGACATGGTAGGGGTTTGAGGAATTGTTTAATAAACAATTCTACACTCATACTTTCAGAATTAAGAGAATAATGTATTTATTTAGTTTTAAGCAAGGGAACATGGATGTGATGGAATATGGGACTATTTTTATGAACATATTGTGGTATACACCTGAGTTTGTTGGTAGTATATCATTTAAGGAGGGAATTTTTGAAGTTGGGTTGAACTAGGAAATGCATTCCAAGATTGTGGTGTTGTGTATATATTATTACACAGAAATGGTGAATTAAGCTATGGTGGATGAGCGTGATATTATGGGGGTACAGGTGGGGGAAGTATGTTAGTACCCATGGGAAATAGTGGGAACTCGAATGTTGGGTTCAAGTAAAAGGGAGACACTTATTTCCTGGGTGGGAATACATCTTAGAATCTGATGGTAGGATTGGTGAATCTTCTACTGAATATCCAGAGTAAGTCAGGATGTTTTCAATGTGCTTCTACGAGCCACATAAAAAGGGATTGTATGGAAAAACAACAAGCATGTAATTTTTGTAAGTAGATGAGGAATCTGTATCGTTATTGTCAGAATGATCTAATGTCGGATTTCCATGACAGGACTCATGGGTCACAGAGTGTCGCACGTCTCTATGTGCAGTGCCATCTTTTTTTGTTAAAATAAATATTGAACCTTGCGGCTCTGGGTTGATTATCATAGTGTTAATCAGGTCACTATAAGGAATCGATATCTACTTCTACGCATTGATGATTTTTTGACCATTTGTGGGGATCTCAGTTGTTCTACGATATTGACATGAGGTAAAGGTATCACCAATTATAGATAAGGAAGGAGGATATCCCAAAAATAGGTTCTAGAAGTACACATGCCCATTACAAGTATGTGGTTATGCCTTTTGGTCTAACTGATGCACCATCGGTGTTCCATGAATTGATGAATTAAATAATTTAGAGATATATGGATTCTTTTGTGGTGGTATTATTGATCAAATATTTGTGTGTTCAAGGACAAGGGTAGAGCATGAGTAACACATGGAGATTGTGTTGGGGATTTTGAGGGATCATCAGTTGTATTCCAAATTGTCAATGTGTGACTTTTGGATATAAGAGTTTTGTTTCCTTGGACATGTTATTTTTGAGAGGGTCATTTCAGTTGATTTGGAAAACATAGAGGTTGTTATCTCATGGAATCCTCAAAAAAAATTTGACATAAAGAGCTTCCTCAGCCAATCTGGGTATTATCGACAATTTTTTCATTCTTTCTCACCATTGGCTTCACCAATAACAGTTTTTGACGATGAAGAATATCTCATTTAAATGGGATGAGTAGTGCCAAAATTTTTTTGAATAGATAAAGGGTCTCCTGATAGCAACACCAATCTTGGTTTTTCCTAAACCGAGGAAAGGGTACAAGGTGTATTGTGACGCATCAGGATCGGGGATGGGGTGTGTTCACATGTAAGGGGGTCATGTGATTGTGTATGGATCACGACAGTTCAGGTTTCATGAGAAGAACTATAGAACACATGATTTGGAGTAGGTGGAAGTGGTTCATGGTTTAAAAATGTGACTTCATTATCTCTTCGGTGAGAAATTTACAATATCTACCGACCATAACAACATAAAGCATATTTTCTCATAGAAATATTTGAACATGGGGATGTAAAGATAGATGGAATATCTCCAAATGTTTGATTTCGACTTAATATACACACAGGGTAAAGGAAATTTGGTGGTGGTTGCATTATGTAGGAAATCATATGCTCATGTGGTGAAGTATGTATCAAATCAGTGGTAGTTGATTTCGGTCATAGCTAACATGCGGTTGGAAAGTGTGGACCGGGGTGATAGAGCGATCTTGTTTCTGATTTTGTTGGTTCTTGAATTGCATCGTTTGGTTGAAGAGTCATAGACATCTAATTCCTGGTGTATGGCGATTAGGTTGAAACTCAATGGCGGGGAGACCATTGAGAACTATGAACTGAATGGGAATTCAGTCTTGTGTTTTTGGAATCAGATTATAGTACCAGGGGGATTTTGAGAGAAAATTATTAGGTATTATCATCATTCTAGGTGGGTTGTCCATCCTAGAATTCAGAAAATGTATAAGGCATTGAAAGGGATGTTTTTGTGGGCTGGGATGATAATAGATATGGCCTTGTTTATCATGAGATGCTTGATTTGTCAACAATTCAAGTCATAGTATTAGTGTCCTGCATGCATGTTGTAGTCTTTACATAACCTACTATGGAAATGAAAGAAAATAGCAACGGATTTTATGACGGTTCTCCCAATAATGGTTAAATAAGAAGATTCTATATGGGTGGTTGTCGATCGGCTCACAAAGTCAGCTCATTTCATCCTGATTTGTGAATCTCCTACAGTGGAGGATCTGTCCAAAATATATATCCAGGAGGTGGTAAAGAGGCTTGGTGTTCTAGTTTTGATTATTTTAGATAGAGATCTGAGGTTCACATCTCGTTTCTGGAAATCCTTGCAGTAATCCCAACAGGCAAAGTTGATGATAAGCACGATGTATCATCCTTAGATGGATGACCAATCTGAGAGGATGGAACAAACCTTTCTGGATATGTTAAGGGATTTTGTGAGGGTTTTTTTTGGTTCATGGGAGGAGAACTTACCATTGGTGGAGTTCTCTGATAATAACAGTTATCTAGATTTGATTCATATGGATCTGTTTGAGGAATTATATTGGTGTCTTTATCAATCTCCACTATGTTGGGTGGGAATGGGTGAGACTTCGATGATTAGACTGAGACTTGTCTGAGATACTGTAGAAAATATAAATTTGATAAGGAAGAGTATGGGGACAACTCAAAGTCATCAGAAATCACATACGAACCATCATTGATGATCGTTGTTGTTCGAGGTGGGTGATCATGTGTATTTTAGAATCTATCCTATGTTGAGACATCATCGGTTTGGGATGTAGGGTATATTATATGCGAGGTGTATTGGGGGTTTTGAGAGACTTAATAATATTGGAGATGTGTCTTATAATTTGGAAATTCCACCATGATTTATTATATTGCATAATATGTTTCATGTGTCCCAGTTGAAAAATTATCAGTCGGATCATGACCATGTCATTCGTTGAGATCATGTTGAGTTTTAGCCAAATGCTTTGTTGTTTCACAAGACAGTGCAGATTGGGGATACACAATAGAATATATTGTGTGGTAAAATCCCTGGTATTGTTTGTATCTTGTGCCAGTATGGTCATATTCACGAGGAGACATCGGAGGAGGAGAGAGAGATGGTCAAGCAATGGCCCGAGATCTTTTGTAAAATAAGTGGTTCTCTACTTTCTGAGGATGGAACACCCAATGGTGGGGAGAATGTATCACCCCTAGTTTGAGGTATATAGCATTTTTAATGCATTTTTATGTGTTTAATGAACTCGGTATGGGTTGGGATGAGGTTGTGAGAGGTTATAAGGGGTTTGAATATGTTTGGAGTCTTTACTAAGGGCGAACGGTTTGAGCATGATTACGGGAATCCATGTGGGAACCCTAAGAAACCATAAAGGGGGAGATAGTGGACCTTGAATAGACTATGGAAATTATTCCAAACCTTGTGGGGAAATCGTGCGGACCCCTTCTCTCACGGTAGTGGCATGCACAAGGTTAGCACATGGTTTTCCAACCCATGTGGACTAACTGTGCTGCCACATAAAAAAGGAGGGTTCTTAAATCAATGCTCCCTTGGGTTTAACATGTTTCACTCCAAATGTTCACCCACTAGAGCCTCACTTGTTATTTTTGGAACATAGGGGTTTTAAGGGATCTCCCATATATTTGGGAAGCTAATAAAAGGGGTTTCAAGGTGGTTTCTCCCAAGTAAGTCTCTCCTCTTGGTTTCACTTTGGTTTTCTCAGGGTATTCTCTTCCCTCTTTCTTGGTTTTCTATATCTACATTGGTTTCATGTATATCGAGGGTTTTTTGGACATGGGAGTAGATTTTAATGCTTTTGGATGTTAGGAAAGAGGATCTAGAGTGGTTTCAGTTGTGTCTTTTCCTAGATTGGGTTGTGGTTGCTTCTCGGATGATTCACCAGAACCCTAAACGTAGTTGGATTCACTCTCAACTCCACATGGTTATAAATAGAGTTTTTTGTTACAATTAATTAGTTTGTATTGAAATAATTTTTTATTTTGATGTGAAAAATTGGTCAGAAATACCTTTTGTCATGTTATGGGGATTTTGGGATAAAAGGTATTTTATGGTTGAATGTTTTAGTTGTTAAATTTTAAAATGTAGATTTCAAAAACATTTCTTGGCTTGGGTCAAGGAAATGTTTTATGAAATTTTTTATCAATTTAGAGGTTGTTTTATTGGATTAAGGTTTGGGCATGGAAATTTGTTAAGGGTGGTTTCAATAAATGGGTGATTTATTGATGTGATTTTCCATGTTATGGAAATGGTTATTTGCATGTTTTTATGGCCATGGTGGGTTATATGTTTTGGTGTGGCTTGTTGAATTGCGATGTGGAAGTGGGCAGGGAGTATCACTATAAAAGTTGATGGATAGTGGTCAGAATAACTACCATATTGGATAGTGGTTGGAAAGCACTACTAGTTGTGGATGGGGTGAACAGGGTGGGTAGAAGTCCCACTGTAATGGTTGATTTGTTTTGCGTGGATTTTGAAATATGTAATTTGTTTTGCTAATGTGTGATGGGGATATGGATTATGTCATGGACGGGGCTTTACCTTGTGTTGCATGGCTTAATAAGGGTATGTTTGGATTTTCATAATGGTTTCAATATTTAATGTTTTATATAAAATGTTTTATATAATTCACTAATGGTTTCATCCTACTGGAATGTGTAGGTAAGTCATTTGGGGAAAACCTAATGAGTATTTGTACTCACCCCCTACTTTGGCACTTCTGTGCTTTTGCAGTTGTTGTATTTTGAAACACATGTAAGAATAAAGCATCTCATTTTTATAGTGTTTTAGCATAATTTCATGGTGATATTATGGTTCTCAGAGCATGGATCTTGGTGTGGAGCTTTAAATGTTGTCCTAGTAATATTGGAGTCTTTTTGTAGTATTCCATTTTTTACTCTAATTTCAGCTTGGTTGCATTTGGCATGTGGGATTTTTATGGATTAGTTTGGTTGTATTTGGTAATTTAAGGGTTTGGTTTTTTCTATATGCATCATGTAGTTTGTTGATATTGTATTGATTGTTTTGTTGTTTTTATCTCAATGGAAAATTGTTCCCCAAGTTATACTCATAGCCCACAACATTTATTGGCAGCCTTTGGCACCTTGGGAACATCTCCTAAGGCCAAGTAGCATTCCTCCTCCCTCTCAAGATAATGATATGGGGTGGTATGTTACATGTATCCACATGATTTGACATCTCTTTGTGAGCTTCATTATATGAGTCAGGTGGTATACCTAAAGGATATCACAAGTCATGAATGATAGACCCACAGGGTGTTGTGAGACTAAAGGGGTATCCATGAGAGGGTCGTGTGACTTTCTCAAACATGTCCATAGGATTTCAGATGTCCCATATTTCATGATAGAGGAGTGTTTCAAGATTTAGGAGAGATGGCCTGGTGATTTCAAATGTCTTGGGTTGACTCCCTCAGAGTGAATGAGGAAAAGCGATCATGTATTTCATTTAATTCTTCCACTTTTAATCTTTGTTCTAAATCCTTTGTTGTGATGGAGTTATGTTTATTCAGTACCAATTTCATTTAGTCTCACATTATTTGGAAGACATGAAGTATGTTCTTCGAAAGTCTTTCCATAATCCCTTCGTGTGATCTTTGAATGATCACTCAAAATGAATTATGTATGTAGTATGATTTCTCATTGTTTATAACTGTGTGATAAGTGAGATAAGGTTTATAGTTGCATGACTGGTTGCTCTGAGAAATCTGTAGTGGCTAAGAGTTGGATTGTCTAATGTCCTAGCATCTAGATTCTCATAGTCCAAAACATTCTTCTTGATGGATTAAAGAATTTATAGGCATCACCACCCCGGTTGTCTGGCTCTCATTATGGGATATCTATCTAAATTCCAGGAAGAATTAGATGAAGGGTTTGGGTGCCATGTGGCTTCATGAGTCTCTATCGTGGTCCTCATAGAGGTATTAACTTAATTTCATTCGGTTGTGATCCCCTCTCATCAACAATCCCTTTATTTGATTATATCCAATTAATGTGGAGTAGTTTGATCATATATATGTGTCAAAGGACTTTATTATTAACAAGTTGAAATGTACAAAGTCTTTTACAAGATCCAAGTTCTTATTGAATGGTTTCTACGAGATGGTTGGTGACTTTTCTAGGGTTTTCCATGAGAAAATGATGATTTCTCTGTGGGTCTTGGGAGACCCCATTGCAGACTTCCTTAGCATGTCACATGTTTTTATGACCATTAGTACCTTCCACCTCCTGCCTCTTGCATTTAATTTTCCTAAATGTTGAGAGTCATGCGATATTTCATGAGTAATGTCATTGAAAATTACTCTATTTTTTGTGATGCTACACGGGACCAATATTTATTATTTTGGGGAGTTCAAACATCTTTTTTTTAAAAAAAAGCATTCATCCATCCTTTGTGTTATGTTGAGTTTCATGGAAAACATGAGTAATTCTATGTGGTGAGGCTGACAAGATAAAGGGATTTGGTGAGAAGAGTTGGACATGTACCGAAGGTCTTGTAGTGCATCATGGATCGCCTAGGGCCCATCATATATCCTTTAGCGACAATGAATATCTCTCAACCACTTTTTTTTCAGCCCCATTCTTTCATATTAAAAATTTCATGAATTATGTGATATTGTATGAGTAATTTCTTGGATTTGTACTTAATTTTTTATGATGCATCACGTTCCAAATATGGGTCATACAATGAGTTTGAAAAAATTTCATGGAAAAATCTTCCAGTTTTACTTAAGAGAGCCACATTGTTTCCTGTACACACCTGAGGAATGTCTTTTAGAAAGGCTGACTAGCCTAAAGGATTTAGTGAGGTGATTTGGATATGTCAGTGGGGACTTGTTGTGCCTTGTGGATCTTAAGGGATGTAGCACATGTTTTTCATTGAATATGAACACCTCCTGCCTCGTCCCCATTATCTCCTATATTTTATCCTACAATAGTTCAAGGGTCTCAAGGGTTTTCTTAGATATTATATTGTAAATTTATCCTTATCAGATCTGATATGGATCATGATCATTACAACCTCTTAATTTCACTAACTTTACGTAACATCCCTCCTTATTTTGAAAGGATTTAGGATGGTTTGTTGACACATTCCAATGACAAACCATGCATCCAATGGGCCCTCATTTGGTTGTCAAAGGGGAACCTATTTTTCTAGAAGGACATTGAAAGAGAAGGGAGGTTCGTCAAAGGGGCATCCATGAGACATTTTTCTCATTATATGCTATGTGTGGAGACATCACATGACCTTAAAAAGGTTATGTGATCACGAGTCTCTTATAGGCTCATGCGATCTACGAGTCTCAATTGTCCTATTATTTATTTTCTTGGATGGGGATGGTAATAATCATATTTATATATCTCTTGATTTTTGATTTTTTGGAGGCTTATTTTCAGGTGTGAACTAATGCTGCCACTCATGAGCGATGTTTGGGTGTTTGAGGAATCGGTTCTACGGAAAATAAATGTCCACCACAGTCTATGATGATGTCAGAAACTGATGGTTCAGGTGACATTTGGTCTAACGGGTGATGTTTGGTATTATGTGAAATTCCCTATATATAGGGGTGGAGAGTAAATCATTCCACTGAAAACCCTTCTCTAAATTTCCCCATCCATTTTCTTCATCACAAGACCATCTCATAGAGTAAGTATTCTCTTATTTTTCTAATTTTATAGACTTGGTGAGAATTCTTTGATGTTGTTATGATCATATGGAGATCCTTACATTCTCCTTTAGATTGAATTGCAGTTGTTCATTAGTTTACGGTATTTTATAACAAAACTTATGTTGCTTTAGTTTATGGTATTTTAGCTAGGACCATCTATTACTTTAGTTTTTCATTCATTTTAGATACGACCATCGGTTTCTTTAGTTTATGTTTGTTTAGCTCAGTCCTTCTTTTTATTTAGTTTAGGGTCTTTTATCTTGGAAATTTTGTTTCTTTTTTAGGGTCTTTTATCTTAGACATTCTGTTTCTTTATTTTAATGTTTGATAGATGAGGCCATTTATTGCATTATTTTAGGATTTTTATCTTGGACCATCTGTTTCATTAGTTTAGGATCTTTTATATTAGAACTTTTGCTGTTTTATTTTAGGGTCATTTAGATTATATATTATATATGACCATGGGATATGGTGCAAAAATGGAGGGAATGACCTAAAAAACCTTAAGATGTTGGGAACTTACATGGTGTTGATGGGGATTAGGAAGATAGAAACACCATTTTTTAAGGGTGGTGCATTTATTTGTTGAACATTGGATCATATAAAGCTGCCATGGGAGTGTATTCATATTAAAAAAAAGGGTCTCTTGAATCCATATATCATTTCAAATGTATATGGAGGATTTATTGAGGTAATTTCAGTGATATTGAAAAACTAGAGATACTAGGACCACCTTGGTAGTTGGAGTATGGATGATGTAAATCATAAACCAAAAGTTTTAGTCTATGGATACAAGATGTTTAAGACATGTTGGGTATGTCCAATGATATTTGGAAATTCTAGGTTCCAATGTGGTGTTTCTAATGCTCACAAGGGTAGAAGATCAGTTCTGATATGTAGGATATACCTTTAGTTGGAGGGTTGTGGCCCTAATGCATCAGTATAATTCCAAGTGAAATATGATCTCCAATACATTCTATGTTCAATAAAAAAATTAAGATTGAAACATCCAGATGATAATGTTGGGTTTCGAAAAAAGGATATCTAGGAAGGTTTCTAGCACCATGGGGGAATTTATCACCTAATGTGAAGCTCAATCACTATTTCCTATAGATTCTAATTACAAGGTGTGGGCTACAAACGGTTCTATAATGGAGGGTCTCATTCTGACCATGAGAAAGGGTACAAAACATGATAACATAACATCGATTATATAAAATTTTCGTTGGTAGTTTTTTGTGGGGATTGTAAATAACGTCCCAAATAGCTCGAGTTTGGAGAATGATATGGGACATTCATACAAGGATTGGTTTAGAAATTCTATGTTTTTTAGTGCTTCAATGATGATGTCAAGTCTCATGAGGATTGCAATGTACTTTTTCATATTGACACATTTGGTTGACAACCCTACGTGCATATGAAGTAGCCATAGGCATGTGTGCATAGTAATGAAAAGGGTCTTTGAATCCTTATATGCTTTCCAAGGGACACAGAAGATTATTTTGATTCGAGAAACCCCAACCCATGTAGTGTGATATGTGTATGGTGTATAATCCTAGGAGGGTTTGAGTACACTAATTTTTTTTCAACCACTTATTGAAAATATTCTCATGGTGGGTAGTCATGGAAAACATTACCCTATCCTTTTCCTGGAAGAATTGGACTACTGATCATATCTTGGATTTTAGTAGGGATACAAAATATACCGTTTGAGATTTATGACTTATATTTTTTTGACCCTTTTTCCTAAACATAGAGAATTGGGAGTTTAGTAGGTAGAGACTTGACTTTTTCTGAGGTCAGCCTTAGCAGGCTTTTGGTCTGATTTGTTTGTCTCTTTAGTTATCAGTTTAATGTATTACAATTTGGACCATTATGAGCTAGATATTAAATTTGTACATCTTATAACAAAGCATAGATATTTCAGGGTCGTGATGCACATGGCCAAATTATGGAGGATGATACACACGAGTATAATTGAGATATATAAGATCAAGATTACTCCATTGTACTTATGAGTGGGTGTTGGAAATTTTTTAAATCACTACTTGAGTTCCATAGATAATAATAAATGACACAGGATAGTCAAAAAAGGAGTTGTTTAGAAACACTCATGTGTTTAGTGATGCTGTAATGGTGTCAGGGCTCCTGAGAATTGGAATGTCCTTTTTTTAAGTGATGCATTTTGTTGAAGTCCATATACACATATTCAGGAGCCATAGGAATGTATTTATGGTCTGGTAAAAGGCCCTTAAATCTTGATATCCATTACAAGGTCCATCGGAGGTTATGGAAACATGATATTTTCTTTAAATGACCTGTATTATATTGATTTTAGTCATTTTTAAAAGATGGTGAGAGAACCCCATACTATGGTTGACCGAGGTATGTCTCTTGGTGTCCATTGATAAGGAATGAAAAATGAGAGATGGTCTCCATAGTTAATTTTCATGTAGTGGGGAAATTATTCTGTTTTGTTTAATTTAATGTAGTACAATAATTTCTGTGATGTTTTTCATCTTTCAGTAATAATGTACATCAATGTAATTTAATGTAATACAATAATTATGTACTTCCATGTTGTTTAATATCATGTTTTGAAGATATAGTTCAAGGTAGTATAATACCATACAGTAAGCACATACATCCATGTTGTTTAATGTCATGTGGTTAGGATGTGGGAATCGACTTGAAATATAGAAGTGTTGGGGTGGAGACCAAAGATGGAGGCATGTGAACCACTACATATCTCATAAGAATGAGAATGAATCCACACAAAGATCTTGAATGAGAAATACTCTATGGAGGTCTAACATGTACATAGATGTGGGAAATATTTTCATTGATTATAGTGGCTTTTCCAAGGATTGGATATCCAGGCGTCCCTACGTATCTCAAGAGAATTATAATCAACCCACATGTAGTTATGGATGTTCCATGTAGTTTAACATCAAGCAACGAGGACAAATTTAGACCGACATGGATTGGTTTTGACATTGCAATTAAGACCAATAGTGTAATTCTAGGCATCACTACATATCTCATGAGGATGAGAATCAAACCACATGTAGTTCTTGGAGAACTGTGATGTTTAATGTCATGCATCTTGTACATCGACTATATAGTTTAACATCATGCAGTGGGGAATCATGATATGCATTTTATGTTCTTTAATTTAGGGTTTTAATGGGCATGATGTGTACCATAATTCATTTCTTTTGATTGTAATTCCCACTCACAATTCCTAATCTCACATGAGGTATGCTCAATGTGAGAAACAAGGAACTACACGGGTCTATCTATATTGTAGAGACAAAAGTGGGTACAAATAAGACATTTTGAATCATGTAGTGGTTGTACCATCATATAGTATTGAGGAATCCCAAAGTACCTCATTGGAAATGATAATAAATCCATTCCTAGTTCTAGAAGAACCGTGCAGTTTAATTTCAAGCAGAAAGAACATAGGTGACTCAACATGAATAGAGATAGACATCACAATTCCATGATGTTTTGTTTCTGGTCGTATGGACATTGGGTCACCCATTGCGAACATAGAAATTCTAGAGTCATGTAGTTTTACATCATGTGGTAAGGACATTAGATCACCCAACGTGAAAAAAATGATCTTATGGTTGACCCCATTAAAAATGGTCTATGCCTCACTACATATCCTATGATGACAAGAATCAACCCATACATAGTTCTCAAGAAACTATATTGTTTAATATCATGTGGAAGGGATGATCTTTATACAGTTTAATTTCGTGAGGTTATCATGATAGATGTTGGAAAATTTAATGTTCGAATACCGAGATGAGATATTCCATTTTGCTTAATGTCATTTTGTGAGGATGAATGATTGAAATTATATCGATGTGGATGACCTATTGTTCACATATATGAAATACAACTCTTGATAAATCTAGAACTGGTGTGTGGTATAACATGTTCTCCATCCATAGTGTCAAACAAATAGGCTTCATTATGATAGACCATATGTATGACATAAGTTCCTTCCCACATTAGATCTAATTTCAAGGGATTCTTCCCCTATATCATTGGGGTATTGAGAGAAAACACCAGTTCTCCTTGAAGAAATGAATGGAAGAAAACCTTCTTCTTAAATGCATCTTCAATATGATTTTATTGAATTTGAATGTTGTACAGTGTGAAAAACCTATTCTCATCTAACTATTAAAACTTATCCAACAAATTTTGTGATTGTTCATCATTAGAAATCTATCTACATATGGATATTCCAAATGAGGCCATCTATATTCAAGGGGTAAAAATGCTTGAGTCTCATAAACCAATGCCTATGGTTTCTCTTGTGTAGTAGTACATGTTGTAGTTTGGAAGGCCAATAAGGAATCAAGGAGTTTTTGCGGAGAAAACTTCTTATCATTGTTCACTATTTTCAGTGTATATTCGATAGAGACATTTAATGGCCTCTATATATACATTGGTCAGTACATTATAGTGAAATGAGTGATTGGACCCGATGCGGTAATCTTGGAGAAGATTTTTCATCTCCATGTAATAGAAGATGTTGCCATTTTCCATAAATATTGTGTTAGGGACCCCAAACCTTGTGATGATATGAGACTTCACAATGATGATAAATTATATAATTCTGACTTTCTTGTGGGTAATTTCCTCATCCCTTTTGGAAAATAAGTTTTTAGAATTTAGTATGTACTTGAATTTCATAGCAGTGGCAGAGAGATATGGCCCCACAACATCCATCCCCCAAACAGAATATGGACAAGAATATTTAGCCGCATGTAGAAATTTTTGGCGATTAAGGATGAAGTTTTTATGAATATAGAATAAAAGATATTTCCTGGTGAATTACACACATTCATGTATCAGGTTTTTCTAGTAATATAACATCCTACTATTTATTGAGGATGATAGGTTCTATAATTATAGTCACCAAAGGATCATGCAGGGACTTATTCTATGATTGAGAGAGTCTCTCCATCTATTATGCACCAGAGGATAACATTGTCAAAGCCTCACTTATAGTGGACTTATAGATCATTTTGAACATCTAATAGAGTTTTTTTTAATCAGGTTCTGAATTATTACCCTTCAAGAATGATCTATTGGGAGAGCCCAATCCTAGAGAGAGGTGATTACAAGCTCCATCTATCCCATAGTGGTTATTGGCTCATCACGATATGGGGTGTTGATTACATGATAATTCTCATCCAAATCACATATGATGATTGATGAAACCATTATTATATATGTGATATGGAAGGGTTCTTCCTCCTGATTAGGGTCATTCAGGACAGTGGATACATTGGCTAGTGCGTTGGTGCAAGCATTCTATGATAGGGGGAAATAATGCAATTTGGGCGTTAAAAGGGAACTCTCCAATAAATCCCCAAACACAGTCTATGAGAGGATCCATTTCATTATTTTTTATGGCATATTATCCATTGATCTGCTTTATCAGTAATTTTGAGTCCCATTTTAATTTCAATTAGGCTATGTGTAGTTGTAGGGATATTTCTAATCTTGCGATGAGGGATGGGTACTCAGCCTCATTATTTGTGCAGCCTTAAGACATTGAGAAAGAGTTAGGAATAATTTCATTTTCTGTAGTGACAAATATAAAACCTGGTACAACCTAATTTATCTTATTGTTTTCCATTATTGTACCAATAAGACTCTAAGATGTTCCATAAAAGTATATCATTCATTTATGGGAAGTGTCATGGACATAAAATACCTCTTCATCTGGGAACTTAGTGACATCTATTGTATTTTCAATCCTATGGTTCTGACTATTGAGGATATTTACTAAAAAGAGGTTTCATTGGATGATTCTCGTATAACGATTAATGTATATGTCATTAGGAATAATGATATTGATTAATTAAAATATATTATTTCTCATGAAGTAGAGTTCACAGAAATTTTGATTCTCTAAGTTAATGATTATTATAAAGAATTTAAACTTTAAAAAAATGTAATTTAATTCCTAATTAAATATTAGGTGAATATTAATTTTTATGTGGAATCCTCCAATCACATGATTATTTTTTTGAAAAAAAATTCCATGTTACAACATGAACCATGACGTTCATTAAAGATTATTATAATGATTCACCCAAAAGGATACCATCCAAATATATGAATGGAATGAAACATTAAAAATAGAAATTCATTAAAAAGGAGCACATTATTTAATTATAAGATATTATCTCAGAGGAGATTAATGTATAGAATACTGGGAATTTAAATGAACTTAATAAATAAGTCATTGGGGATATCATATGACAAAATTGATGAGTGTGATGTAGAAAACAATAATTATTATTCAATATTGACCTCAAAGTTTAATTATAAGATGAAATTATGGAAATATATATTTGGTGGGAAAAATGTATAAATATATTGATTTAATCTATGATTTAAATCTTTTTATATAATTATATGAAAAGGAAAATGTCGGGTTTATTGCTGAGATCAGGAAGCACAACTAAATAAATCTACGAATCAATGAAATTGTTGTCACATAAAAGACCCAAAATAAATAAACAGTCTTGATTATCACTAGTTTTACTACCATAATAAAATACTAATCTTACATATTGATATCCTGATGGATAAATCATAACTATATATTTAATAGTTAATGAATAATAGAGACTCTTGACTCCATGAATTATATTGGGATGTTAAATAGTCTGGAATGTGAAAAATGTTAATGGGAAACATATAAATTAGAAAAAATATATTTTTGAATTTTCTATGAAATAAATTCTAAAAAAATGATAAAAACTAACCTGTAAATTATGTACAAGTAATTTATGGTCTTGGTTAATGTGAAACTTCCAATAGAATCTTCATAGAGTGATATTGATCTATGTGACACTAAATAAAATCCAATGTATAATGGAACATCAATTATTTAAATTAGATATACACCAAAAATTATTTTTATTGTTTTTATAATATAAAAAATAAAAAATATTTATGTTTCATAATCAAGAGGGTAAATTATATAATAATTGTGTGGGTGAATGATGCACATAAATGTATATACTAAATATATATATATTGTTGTTTTTTTTATTTTCACTGATATGAAAGAAAATCATTTAGTTGTCAAATATGTATTATCATGTATGTTAAATATGAAATTTACTGTTAAATAATATTTAAACTAGAGGTATCATTGAGTTTGATGAAATATTATATGAAATTTGAAACCATGAAAGATGAAATTGATCCAAAAGAATAGGTGGAATGTATATATCCTCTACATGAAGAGATGAAGAAGTTGATATTGATAAATAAGTAAGAAGATCGTAAGAAGAAAATGTTGAACATTTCATAAATATTTTTAGATCTTCAATATGGATAATTTATAGTATTTTCACTTCCTACCAAATAATATATAATGATATTGCAATAGTAATGACATATGATAAGGAAGTTTTCATGTTATTCCTTAATGGTGAATTCTTAGAGAAAATTTTATAATTTAACGAAACTATTAGATGAAATACATGATACATATATTTTTATTTCCAGTAGTATTCCATATATTTATGTTTTTATGTGTATGAAAATTTTGTGACTTGGGTCATGAGATTAGTTTCCCTGAGAATACATTCATTTTCAAGAGCAGAAATGGGATAGTTATAATTTAAGTCATGTTAATTAATTGAAATCAGTACATCGTTAGTGGAGGATAGGGATATTGTGTTATATCAAAAATGATAAAAACATTATATAACATAAAATAAAAGGACACTGATTTTAGAAATCAATTTCATATTTTTGGGAAGAACGATGAGACACATGACATTCCAAGGACCACTCAAAAATGCACATATATATTGGATTCTTCCTAAAAGAGAAATATCATCAAGAACACATAGAATCTAAATCACATAAATCAAATATAATTTCTTGAGTTTTTTCAACCTAATAATTTTTTGTAAAATTTCAAATATATATATATCGAAATGTGGAGTATTAATTGTAATTCATTATGAATTTATATAGGGTGGTATGTTTTATGGGGATTAATAGTCCTGAATCAATCAACTACATTAATTATTACAAGATAATGGTATAAAATAGTCATCCAAAAAGAAATTTTAATTGTTCAATTTAAATTTATATAGAATTTGAAAATATCAATGTTGATATATAACTTAAGATGAATTAGATAAGGCACCATGATATAGTGCTAAGTACTCCTAAGAAATTTATTATTTTAGAGGGGGAATGAAATCATAAAAATGTACCTTCATGAAATCTCAGTGAGAAAAAACTTATAACGAGTAATTTGAGGGAATTATTGATGTATTTGATCAAATTATAAAATGAGGATCTATTTTGTTTGGTAAAATTCAAGACTCCTTTTTAGTTTTGGTACCTGGGAATATAATACCGTAATAATTTTGAATATATAAAATAAAATTCCTTCTTATAAAAAGTGAATAGTTATAATAAGTTACTTAATCTCCTAAAGAAGAAGGTTGATTTCATGTATACTCATTATTGATAAAGGAATAAATACATTTTAATAGAGTTATTAAGAAATTATAGATTTCTAAGATTTAACTCTTATATAAAATAAGTATTATTTTCAACAATATAGTGATTTATTTACGAATTAATGTTATGTGGAATTACAAATATCAATGGGAAAACATGGGGTCATGATGATTTTGAATAATTTATCAATAATGAGGAAGTTGATACATCCTCTTCCGCTACACGGAGGTTGAGAAGTAGGTTTAAAATTGATGAGTAGGGTTTCATTGCTGATCCAAAAGACAAAGAGAAAACATAAACAATGGTTTTTCATTAGTATGAAATCACACATATAAATTCTATGGACTATGTTATTTGAAGAAACTCTTAAGGGTGAAAATATTACTATCTATATGGGTAAATGATGTGATGAAAAACATAAGACTCATTCTTGGTAATTTTTTTGTGGCCATAGATAATCAATTTTATTAGGGACATGTTGGTTTTCAATAATAAACTATATAATAAAGGTAAAAATATTTATAATAAATAAGTCTTGTGTTCATGGATTATTAATATTTTTTTGTAATTGATACAGATCTGACATTTAATTCTATTTCAAGGCTAGAAACAACTATTTTCTTATTATCCAAATAAGTGGATTAAATGATCACCATTTTATAGATTGTTTTAAAAACTAAATTACATAATTGATATCTTAAAGAAGACAGGTATATGGAAAAACTATAAAATTATCATGTTTATTATGATGAAAAAATGTTCCTTCCCGGGGAATGAATTATATGGGACAATGCATGAACCTCAATAACAATATTCCAATGATGATCCTTATTTTCATAGATCATCTTTCATCTATGAGGAGATAATAAAAATAATTATAAGTAGAAATTATATAATTAGTAAATGATGGTGTTGATTTATATTGATGAAATAATGTTAATTGGACTAAACTAACCCCATTGGATACTGATTTAGTTATTCATACGGTGTATGTTTAAAATAAAAATGATTGATGAATTGAATTAATTTTTTATAGGTTCTAAAAAGAGTAAATAACCCACTTAATTCCAAATAAAAATATACTCTGGTGGATTGATTATATTTTTGAATATAGGATTCCAAGGAAATAAAAACACTTATTGATACCTGAAAGAAATTTTAAAGGGATGTAGATAGAAATATGGATAACATAAAAAGTATAGGTAAATCATTTAGAGATAATTTTCTTTAAAAAAACATGATAACAAAATATATTTTTAACATGTGAGGATTAGTGATTCCAATGTTATCTTAAATAAATCCATTGTAAATTTATGAAAAGAAAAAAAATCCTTATATTGGGAAACAAGTTCCAGTATTTTTCATAAATAATTTATCATAACTATAGTTACTATAATAGAAAAAATTATATATGGATAATTTAGTATATGATATAAATTTACAGTGGGAGGTGTATCTGGTTAGGTAATATCATATATATCTTAGATAATAAATAATAAATTTTAAATTTCATTGAGTATTGTTGACGGCTAACACATTACAACTCATCATGTTTGTAAACATCTATTTTTGTGAAAGAATAACATTATGACATTTCCATTGAGGTGATGTATCCTATAATTTTCAAGTGTGAAAACTAATGTTCTAGTAATCAAAGAAAAAAATATTTTTCATCAACCATTAAAAAATCAAATTGAAATCATGAATTACATATTAGAGTATACAGTTCTGAATGTTTTATGTATTTTGATGTATATATAAACAAAAAATATTTATATATCAAGATAAAGGAACTTCCCAATGATGTTCACTAGAAGAATAAATTGAATATTATAGTATATTATTATCAATATATATATATATATTGGTTAAGGACCCAAATTAACCTAAGGAGTCTTTATAATACAACCTAGTTAAATTATACCAGTCACTCTGATTAGTCCATTAGAGGATGAGGTAAAAAATGGCAACTAGACAATGATTGAATAAAAGAAAATCAAGACATAAAAGAATAGTACAAATAAGAAAAAATGGATATAAAACTAATCCAAATAGAATAAGACGTAATGTATGAGAGATCTAGAATAAAAATCCTCAATGTGACCAACCATTACCTCTACATAGAATCCCAAACAAAAATAGTTTCATAAAGAGTTGCCGACATGATTGAGAATTACATTCCATCTACATGTGTCTAGTGAAAAAAGATCTATAGCCACCTATAGGAAGAAATTGGGTGTGATCAATAGAGGACACAATGAAACCACCAACGACACCATACAAGTTATAATGATAATAATTCACATTTAATGTCTTCAAATGTTTTATAAAGAGTCTTATAAATAAAATTATTTAAAAAAGTTATCACAAAATCCATTAGTTTTTCAAAAATTTCATGCCATATTTTCCAAAACCAAAATAATTTCAATCATTAAGAAAAGAAGATAAAATTACAATAATATAAATATACTTGTCAGGAAACATACCTCAAATAATGTATGATGAAATAAAATACTGAAAATAACTATTCACTCTCTATCCAGGCACTAGAATAATAGAAAATACACACTAGAATCTCACAATCCAAAAAATTCATAAGTTTGTATCCCAATAAAATTGTGTCCTACCACAATCCATTTATATACAATTAGAATCTTCCTTGTGGTTTCATGAAAACATAGAATACCGTTTTATATTTCATGAAACATCCAATGTTCCTGTAGTGCAATATTATCAATTCCTATGTTGAAACACAATCCCACTTTTTGGTAAAACCCTTTCAATGATAATATAATTAAAATTAGGTTTTAAACGTCAAATTTATTTTCAAATTAAGGAAATTCCAGCTAATATAAAAAACCCTTTAAAAACATTAACCCATTCCCTTTTCCATTTCAACTCAAGAAATTCCATTTCAAATTTCAAGGAACTAAGAATAACAGAAACAATTAATGATTTTAGAATGCATAAATAGATCCACCTACCATAGGAATATAAAAAACCAAACCACCATTGACCATGGGTATTCGAAACCACAATATCATCACTCAAAAGAAAGGAATGATAATAAAATGAAATGGATTGACAAAAATCATAATCCAATTATAATTCCAATTGAGAATAGTGTTGAAAACTATAATCAAGGAAAAAGATGAAAGGAATTCTTGAACGAAGAGATAAAATTCCCAGCCCGATTGATCAACAAATGAATGTAGCAATCTGGAGGGGAACGAGTCACTCAAAATCTCTTTGGTTAAGATCTATACATGAGAGTAGGAGTCATTGAAATATAAAGAAGCCTCAAACCCCCATTTTGTGACCCAAAGGTAAAATATAAAGGAATTACATATGTGTAATACTTTACACAATGATAAATTATTTCATTCTCAATTACCCTAAAAAATGTATACCTTTTTAAATTACAAACTAACTTTTTACATTACATTATGTGAAACTATTATAATAAATTTATTTTTATCATGTTGTATATTCATTTCACTCTATTTACCATAAGCCATTACAGGTCATACAATCATATTAAATGTCATGGAATGGCTAGTGAAAAATAAAAACTATATGCTTGTGAAGAAAATTCATCCAAATCCTTCACTTATCCATTATAGGTATCCTCATATTTCTTTTCAACAAATAATTTCATAATGAAAAAATAATCCAATGGAAATTATTCGAACATACATAATATAATGATAAAGGGACATTCTAATCTCCCCACCATAAAATATTTTTCATCCTATAAAGTGTTCACGATCTTGGATCCAGAATAAAAATATTTAAATTTCTACCTTATCCACATATCCGACTACCATGGTTCATCTGGAGAATGTCTACACATCCACACTAACTAGACCGGGGGTATTATTTTACAATTTAGTACCCTACCATAGAGATCCATATTCTGAACTAGCTGCTCAGCTAATGTATTATTAAGATAAAGATCTACATCCTACAACCTAATCACATGGGACAGGTCCAGTGTTTGCATCTCAAACTTGGAAACATAAAACCCATTATGGATAGAATTTAAACCAAAAAATAGAAAAACAAAATAATACACCCTCCCCAGTCCCTCATCGATCTCAAAAGTGACCAAAAATCTCTGTGAAACCATAACTGTCTCACCCAATTGAATATTTACCAAGCAAGGTGACAATTTTAGAATTCTATGATCAACTTCATCATCTCCATTATATCTTCTTCCCGACTCAGACCAACCATTGAATGATCTCTCAACTCTTCATAGTATAAGGGATATCAACATGTCCACCCATACAAATTCTTAAATGGAAAAATCTTGATCGATGCCTAATAAATATTTTTATAGGAAAACTAATCCCAAGACAATTTCATGTACCATGATCCACATAAATCATTCAAAATATCCTGTATTATATCCTCTAGAACATGAATATCCATCTCGATATATCCATCCTTATGTGGATGATAATCTATTCTCAAATTAAATATTGAACCAATTTTATCCAACAAAATAAATACATAATCTCTATGTGAACCCCAAGTACCAGTCCGAAAAATCTATAGAGGTAACCCCATGATGTCTCATAATCTATCAAACATAAAACTCCCCAAAATTGGACCAATTATTTAACTTCTGTTATCGGTAAGAAATGTAATGTTTTGATGATTATTTTGATAATCGCTCTTATATCATCCTTCAAACTTGGAGTCTATAGTAAACCAAAAATGAATTACATGGAAATTAAATCCCACTTCCATACCGAAACTGGTAAATGCTACAAAAAAACTCTAGGTCTATGATGTTTCGCATTCACTCTCTTGGAAGTGTGACAACCTCATACAAAATTTTCAACTTAACACCATATCCCCAGCCACCAATACTAGCATCTCAAATCTTGGTACATATTTGAATACTCAGGGTGAATAGATCTACATGACTCATGTCCAGTATCTAGAAACTCCTATCTACTAGAAAAAAATCCAAACTGATATGGAACCAAAAACCTCTCCTAGGAGAACAATACAACCAACTCAAGGTCTCCCAATCATTTTTTAACTCACTAAATCATTAACACTCAAATGTATGAAACATTGTCTATATATACTCACCCATTAAAATACATGTCATGTTTAATCAAATATTAGAGAATAAATCCACCAACCTTTTCCACTTCCAAAATAGTATGTGTAAACAAACCCACCAAATACCACTCTATAATTTATTCCATAAATTCTTGGATCAGTTCTTTATTTCATAGCACATCAAAAACCATGTTTTATTTCACGGGGGTATACATGTGATCAATGTAAAATGTATGAAGATACTTAACAAAATGTATCTATCTCAATATCAGATCCCACTAAATGAAAACAATCCTCCGGATATTTTTATCAGAATACACTATAGTTCACTCACAAATATTTAGTGATTCCACATTCTATGTGCATTTATTGCTGATGAAAACTATATATCATGGTTTGGGTAGTTCTTCTCGTGATGGAATAAATGTCTGGATCCAAAAGCCACCACCTATTTCACATGCATTAAGGCACATCCCAAACCCATACATTAAGAATCATAGAAAATATAATAAACAAAACGTAGTTATGGGAGAAACAATACTGGTTTTGAATTGGAACTTTTTTAAAATATCCTCAAAATAATTCGAAGATTTTTCTTCCCTCTCAATAATTACACCCTTATGGGGTAATGATAACATTTGAGTTGAAATATTGAATAATTCCTAAACATATTGTCTATAATAACCATCGAAACAAAATATTCATCAGTTTGATAATATGTTTTTGGGATTTTACCATTACATAACAAAATGTACATTTTAGGATCCCTGAGACACCCCTCGTAGATATCTCACTCCATACAAGCAACACCTCTCATATCAAAAACTCACACATTGAATGTTTGTAGTACATATGATGTTCATTCATGCTCCCATAATAAAATTCTACTGATCCCCATGTTACCTCATCTGAAATGGTGTACACCAATATTTAATCTAGAAAAATATGTCCAAGAATAAATTACATTTCTTGTTTAATAAGGCCATTAATGCCACATGATCATTTATGAGTCCGAATGTAATAATGAAAAATGTGAAATTACCATATTGAATCTAAATCACTATCTTGGGCATGTATTACTCTCAGACACACAAATAATGACACCTTGATGATAATTAAATCTTGGAGAAACAATGAGGCCCTGTAAAAAGATCAACGAGATATTCAATTCTTGGTAAAAGGTATTTTTTCTAAACGGTAACCCTACATAGATTTCTATTGTCAATATAATGACTGATACCTCTATCATTCTTCGTATAAATGAAAAATGTTGTACAAAATGATGAAATTATAGGATGAATAAATCAATTTTCCTCTAGATATTAAAGATATACCTTATGTTCCAACAACTCAGTACGTTCCTTTTTATAGGATGGAATAAAAATGGGAAAAATTCCAAGAATAATGTCCATAGTAAACCTGACCTTTCACTATAGAGGTAAATAAGAAAAATCATCTAGAGAGACCTCCGGGAATGAAAAACCCACAAAAGGTAGGTTAAATCTCAATAAAGCATCATCATCATCAAGAATCATTTCTAACAACTTGAATGAAATTATTCTACCTTAAAGAACTACATGCCCTCACCATCCCGATATGTAGTTCCACTCGCCCTAGAAAACAGGAGTGACCCCAATAGAAGTTAGAATCTGTATCAGATGGTGATAAAAATTTATCTAGGCTATAAAAATGATAATCCAATAGTTGATTATAATCATGTTAAGAATTTCATGATCATCTACTAAGAAGTGCCAACCCACCTCAATGATGGTTATAACCACCCGACACACTGGGAACATAAACCATGTCGGGACCAATATTCAAATTGCAAGGAAAGACCCAACAATAGTGGAATATGCTCCTGATTAAGACACATCACATCAACCAACTTTGAAAATATAAAAGAATGAGTATCAGTTGTATCAAACAAAACTAGAACCATATTCGATAAAATAAGAAATGTACCTCTAATAGTATATTGCCCTTACATGAGATTATTCTGGCACACACACTTTCGAATACAGACTTCTAGACATATCTAATTGGGAACCCCCCATAGCCAATGAATGAGACCCAGAAAACATGAGAGCCTTGATGTGAACCTATAATCCCTTGGTGAAGGTGGATCATACCTTACATACTTTGAATATCCTTTCCAATAAACACAACTGATTTCCAGATAACATACAAATTTTAAAAGACATAGGATCCTCCCTAAAATATGTCCATTATGAGCATGACTCCCACTCTTGTAGAGAAAAACATATTTATCGATCGAAGAATCTACTAAAACTAATCCTGTATAAAATAGACCCCTCATGCACTTCATTTTATGACCAGATGAAGGGACCTAGCTAACTTTACAAACAAATAAATCTCCTCCCAATACTATCCTTATAGCTATGTCTGTATATGAAAATTAAATATTATAAACTATCTCCAAATGTATTTTATGGAACAAAATTACTAGAATTCACTGAATACCAGGGCTCAACCCCATCACAATCCTCAAATCCTTCAGGTTATCATTAGTTAAAAGCATTGGAGCCAAATTCACTAACTCAAAAAATGGGGGGAGTACTCATGATTCATACACTCCCTGTTCAACAAGTTCAAAACCCACTTCGTCATTTCCACATGTAATGTATCGGGATAAAACTAGTGATTAATGATTTCTTGAATGAAACCCCAGTAATACCCTTGTGCAACATTTCTTGACCTATAGAGTCCCATTATTTAATTTCTAACCACTCAAGAATATAAATATTAAACCAAAAATAAAATCTCTACAAGTCTAAAAAAATTTGAATATCATTTAAATATGTTCAGGCCACTCCTTTGATTCAATGGTTCATTTTTCACAATGGAAGACTTGTGGATGCTTTTTGATAATTTCAAATCCATGATCCATTAGAATTTTGAGATCTATAGATCTCAAAAAACATAAATTCTTAATAGTATTGAAAACTAATTAAAAAAAAGGTCCTACTAAAGAATACTTGGGTGGAAAATACCTGGCAGTTCCCCTCTCAATTTTGAAGGACATCTTCTAAGAGGCACTATCTATTAACAAGACAATAACCAATTTGTTTGTAAAAACATCCAAAACAATTAAACCAACATCTAGAATCCAAAACAATGATTTAATATGTTAATAATTTAATGAAATTATAAAGGATACCAAAAAATGAAATTCATTTTCAAAAGAAATTTTCAATATAAATTAATTCTCCTATTTAGTTTATATAAATGACTTTATAAAAACCATGTATATAGAGAAAATATATAGGAAAATCTAAATATATTTCCCTTATAATGCATTCAAATGTTCCCAAATACAATGTTTTGGATATGGTAATGATTTTATGACTACTCATGAAAACTAAAATTTAGTCACTGGAGTGAACTGCCTCGGATCCCTTTCTAGACCTTTAATAAAAATTATGATGATCCTACTCTCATCTACCCAAGATATAGAACGAACTCATGAAGTGATGACACAATTATGGCTATGTAAACACTATGATTCAAAATTTTAACAAAAAAACCTTGATCAACCATAGTAGTCACTCAGGTCAGCACATTACAGGGGCAAGTAAAAAAAGATAAAAATGCATCTATTCAATATGAAGAAAGCATTAAATATAGACATAGTAAAAATAAGAAACAACACATATAAAATAATTCATATAGCCATAGTAAAAGTATCCCAGACCTAAATAGAGACATAAACTAGGAAGTATGAAATTTATTGACAAAAAAACCTCCATGTTTCAAACCATCGCATCCAAAAGTATCCCACGCCTAAATAACAACATAAAGAGAATCTACTATGCTATATAATTCACTTCACATTACATGTGAAATACAAAACAAGGTCGATAAATATCACAAGGCCAATATAAGGTGTGATAAATGGATCCATGTTTGAAATCAACATTGAATCTATATAAATTATAATAATGACAACAAACTAGTTCAATATTAAAAAATCTGTTTTACATGTTTTTCTGAAAATTAAAAAATATAACATTTCTAAGGTAATCCTTTGATTTTTTGAAAATTTCCCATCATATTTTACAAATCCAAAAACATTATACTCACAAATAAAATAATGGAAAAGTATCATAATATAAATATACATGTAATCCAACACATATGGAATTATCTATCTTTCAATAAATAAAAATAAAATCACCTTCTACTCAGGCTCAAACCTATGGAGAAATATTTACTAGAAACTCAAGACACTATCAATATAAGATCTAGTCTTAAAAAATTCCATACATATAAATGTTTTTACCTCCTAGAAGTTCAATATTCACTAAGGATAACAATGTCTATTTCTAAGTGCACCCAAGGATCCTGCTATACAATGATTTCATGTTTGAATATTAAAAACCAGGATAACATTTTTATAAAATCATATCAAAGATACTTATATATAAATATGGGTTTAAAAATACATTTTCTTTTTAAATCAATGATATTTCATTTTCAAATAAACCCCCATTGAAAACACAAACCCATTACCATTTTAATTTATTCACATTAAAATCCATTTCAAATGTCAAGGAACTAATAAAAACAATTTCAATTGAAGAAATTAGATTTTTGGAATAGATCCACATACATCATAGATGTAAAAAACCTAACATTATTTGATAAGGGGTATTGGAAACCACAATACCTGCATTTGGATGAAAATTAATTGCAAGATACTAAAAAGGATTAAAAAATATTCTAATATGATTAAAAATTTCTAACAAAGATGGCACCACAAACTAGAAACAAGGAAGAAACAGAAAGAACACTTTGTTGACGAGATGAGGTGCTTATACCTATTGATAAATCATTAAAGGGAGTGATACAAAGAGAAATTAGCCACCAAATATCACATATAGATAGATCTATAGATAATAATAATACATTTCAAAATAGAATAACACCTCAAACACATGTACGATGAAAAAAAAAACAACTCAGGGAATTACATGTTATGTAAATCATTAAACATGATCCTTTTTTTATTTTAATATATTCCCAAAAAACATGTCTACATTTTAATTTAAATGCTAATCTTCACATTACATGACCATAAAAACTTAGAAAAAGTGTAAAATTCAAATGTTATGTATTCATTTCCTAGGATTAGTCATATGGAATTTTCACTTTGTGCAATCAAATGACATGTGGTTTAACTTCCTAGTTAATAATTGAAAATATAGATTTATTCTGAAAATTATAATAAATCCCTTACATCATTAGTATACATATAATCGTAATTCATGGTAGTAAATAACCTCCACACTAAAAAGGAAATATAAATAAAAGATTAGAATATACATTATCAAAAGGTAATGTGGTGTTGCAAGAGTTTATTATTCAACTCATATGTTTAAAAAATTATCTATTTTTAACTTTTCCATGGAGTGTTATGATTTTCAATAAAATGAGTAAATTTATAGTTATTTAACTATTATGTATCATTAATGAATCTATATTTGAGTATTTTGATAATTTGGGGATAATCATTACATTATTTTCTTATAATAGGGACAATTCTTAATTAAAGAGAGAGGTTCTCTTATAATGATGACAATGGGAGTAAAATTTTTCCAAAAAAATCTACCATTGATGCTAGTATCATGTGGATATTTTTGAAGTTTTATTATTATAATTAGATAAAGGTATTAGGATCAATTAAGTATATCATGGTGAAATTTTCATGTAAATCTTCTTTTTTACGTTTTTCATGACACATTTGAGTACTGATTGGATTACTATATGAATGTATGAATTTACTATCTATTGATGGATAGTGATTTGTAAAATGTTTTTTTGGAAAAGGGGTTACTAGTAGTAGTGATGATTGGGTTTTTTAATAAAAAAATAGTAAGAGAGGGTTATAAAAGATTCATTTATATGTTTGTTAATTCAATTTGATGAAAAATACTTGTTGAAATTCCTCAAAATCCATAGGAAATGATATTGTATTGATGTTAAGAATGGAAAAAAATTATAGTAACTTCATGTTTATGATTTGAAGATTGTATAATCGAAAACATTATATACTCAAAGGGATTAAAAATTATAAAATAATATATATATGAATAATATATCATTTAGTCATTTTATGAATGGAGATTTAAATATACAAGAAGGTCACTATATATATACGATGGAATTTGGAATATTCATAATTTTTTCATCTAATATGTAACCTTAAATTTTACGATGCCATTGAAAATTTATCAAAGTCCATGATATGTAATATTTATATACGTAATACATAATATTAATTCTAGAATAAAGAAATGAAATTTGGTAATGTATGGGATACATACATGTAATATTTTGTGATAATTAACATTATAATATAGGATAAAGTGAGAAATTATGTTTAGTTTCTAAATAAATTAATATCATTTGTAGTATCTTTATAAATTTTTGATAATTATAAAACCAATTTAATATTCATCTATATTGTGAAAATACAAAGTAATAATCACATAAAAGACTTTTTTTGGTATTTAAAGATAAATAGAATTTTATAAATGATGGATGGATAGTTACATATATTATGGGACACATGAAATCGAATTATATAAGAAGTTAATTAATTTTTATTATGAAATTAATATAGTTTTATATGGATAAAATCATGTGGGATCACAAAGAGGATTTACATATGATTAGTCTTCGTATTATATTAAAATATTTTCATTATATATTTTAATGTCATTTATTTACATTTCATTGCAGACAATCAAACTAATATTGATATTTTTCTAAGGAAATATAATTTTCTGTATTCATATTCCATTAAGGTATAGAAGAATGGGGAGAGATGCATTGACATTTTTTTCTAAAATTATTGATGGAAAAAATAATACGAAAAATTATCTTGGAATGAAAATATTATACCTAAAGAAGAAGAATTCATTATGTATAGAGGGAGAGAATCGAGCTTAAATATTGTTACTTTTAAATTTTAATGATGAAAATTAATATTTATCATGTTAAACTAGGAGGCATTATTGAAATTTATGAAAATAGGAAATAATTGATACATTAATCATGGTGTAAATCTTGTTTTTATTTCATGGATATAAATGCTAGTTCATAGGGTGATCTGGGAGTTCCTTCATATCAGGAGAGCAGTGAGTTAGTTCTTGTATAAATGGAATTGGAACCTCTATATCCATTTGGGATTTAAACCTAGTTAATCAGTATTTACACAGAAAATTTTAAATAGAATAAGATCCATTATTTAATTTAGTTTATTAAAAATCATTGGTTTATGTTCTTTCAATATATCCTTGTTCTAGTGAACTAAGTAAATTGTTTTCGTTATCTATATACTTCATTTGATATTAATATTAATTAATAAGAAGTGAATATAGTTATTAATATTATTGTAGAAATATTGTTATACAATGTTTTTATAAATATTTTTCTGATTCATATAACGTATTAAGGTTTTATCATTCGTTGGAACTAATATTATTCTTATATTTAGTAAAGTATCTATAATCACGAATACATATTATACAATAAAACATAAAATAACCATATTAAAAATAATATTAATAATTCGTGCAATATATCTTCCATTCCACTACTCTCTTTTCATAATGACGGATCCAAAACATAATCAGCAATGGATGTTGGTTGAATGATTACTGACCCCATTTGGAAAACCCCAACCTATTGATGTGATGATTTTATTTAGGAATTACTAAATTCTAGTGTACTATGGTGTACCTAAATATCATCATGATTGATTTTTAATGACCTCATTCATAAATTAATAGATATAATTGAATTTTTGACCCATAAATGTAGTGGAGTGCAAAAAGAATATGCTTGTTTAGGAACAACAGCTTTTCATTAGATTCCTGAAAAATGAAAAAATAATTAAAAATATATATATCATATAGTAAAATTACTATGAATGTACTCTTTATATATTCAATTCATACATGTGGGTGGAAAGATATGTAAAATAAATAGGAACATAGATTATATATCATGTACTCTAGTAGACACGGTAGATGATCCTTATATATGGAATTATATTGTAAAACCATTATCCCTTAAAATTTATTCTTCTAATATTTCATTTCCTAGTAAGTTATATAGAGTTCAGGAGTTTCTTGATCATAAATAGTGTAAAAAAAACTCATGCTAACGTTGTTACAAACTACAATAAATATATCAATATTCAAATGTTGTGTCTACCACATGTTATAAAAATTTTATTTAACATGTCCTGTATATTTTGGTGTTGGTTTCAACTAGAATATACCTCAAAATAAACACCATTAATTCCAAACAGGGTGACTGGGTGTGTGTTCAGCCACACCATGGTTAATATGAACTATATGAACATAATGTAGGAATCATTTTCCCTCACTGTGGTATATTTTATCTCTGTACATAATACCTTTATAGAATAATTTAGTGAAACATGTAATGTACATAAAGGTGACTCAATGTATGATAGTTTTAGGCCTATAATATCTGTAGTGTAAGTTTTGGAGTACTACATGATGTGTCATTTAGAAAATACAATCGATATCATTTCCATTTCATTTCTAAACTTGTGTTAAAATCCATATCTCAAAATAAATAAAAAATAATGACACAACCATAAATCATACCTTCCGTGAAATCCATCCGGACTCTAGTTGAATTTGAATCTATCTGTTGAATCCATTATTTGAATCTATCATTGAATCCATCATAAAATTTCATTTTGTATATTAACCACCATGTTTAATACTTTAATCCATACTACCTACCCTTTATAACTCCATGATATTTTTTTGTTAATTTTAAAATAATTTTAACTATATAGAACCATTCTAAAAATAATAAATGTAATTTAGTTTTATATGATTGATTATAGATCAATAATTGGAGGTTTTGTTTTCTATAAACCAACAATATATATTATTGGTGAGTGTATACTATGATTATAGGCACCGATATTTTTGACTTTCACAAAACAAATATGACACTTATTTAATTTAGTCGATGATTTTTTTAAAAAAAACATATAATGAAACAAATATAATACCAGAAAACATGGACTTCTTTTAGGGATTAATTGATATAACTATAATGAATTAGATCATGACATGAAAATTTTCCACTATTTTTATACCTCTAATAACATCTCACCGATTCTTACCTTCCGGAAGGGGTTTATGACAAGATATAATTGATAAACCTAAATGGTGACTCATAATAGAGAATTTATACTCCATAAATGGATAGCCAAATTATTAAATTAAATTATATAAATGGTGTTATTTTGGTGCCTGAATATATAAAGTTCCAAGGATATTCACTCCTAGATCCATTGATAAAAATACATGAATTATAAAAATTCATTGATTAAATATGAGATGATGCATGGTAAAGACAAATATGATTCAAATTTTGTAATCATAACATAACATAATCACGATACTCTCACAACATAGAGGATATAAATTTTTAGTGTCATTAAAGATTATAAATTGTAAAATATTATTTTGGAATGTTATTTATAATCATAAAATATTAGATCCCCAAGTTGGAATTTTCTTTCATTTATTCATAATTATAACCAGAAGTAATAAAACTAGAAAAAACGGGTTATCGTTGATTTTTAGTAATGGAAAACATATAATAAAACAATTTATGATCATATAAGAGCCAAAGATTAACATGTGGGAATGAGATAATATTCAAGGTCAATGAATTTATTATTATAAAATCAAACCCATGTTAATATGGATCATCAATATAAAAATCAAGGTAAAATGATGTATGAAAAACATAAGAATAGAGTTTTCATATCATGACAGTGTTTCATTACATAATAACATGTTATCAACATAACCACTGAAAATCATGAAATTTGGAATAAACCCAACAGTGTACTTGTGGAATCATCCTAAAGATAGAGAAAAAGTGATTTTTAATCATATCCCTGAGATGAAAATCATAAACCACTCATCATCTAAATGAGATGGAGAACATTAATGTGTCATAATATCACTATGTTGTAAAACATAATGTCATCATCATCTCAATATGTTTGAAAACACTATTTTATTGTAATATCACATAGATTGACAACTGAAACACGTCATTACATCTTATAGATGAAAAATATCAATGTTTC
This sequence comes from Viscum album, assembly GCA_963277665.1. NCBI lineage: Eukaryota > Viridiplantae > Streptophyta > Magnoliopsida > Santalales > Viscaceae > Viscum > Viscum album. The sequence continues at coordinate 790,321,390 of OY728126.1, read as the reverse complement.
ACCAAAACAACTAGAGGAGAAATGTAAGCTCGTAATAATCTCCCCAAGATAGAGATAATAATTTTTTATTATCTCACATTGATGGAAAACATTAATCCATCATTATCTCACAAATATGAAAAATATTAACATAACATCCACAAACATAAACGGAAAACATACCATAATTATCATCTCACTAATAAGGGAAATGATAACCATATAATATTAGAGTGATATAGGACCATTATCCTCAAAAATTTTAAAATAATTCATAATTGCTCCTGATATAATAATAGTATTCATCATTTTATCATTGTATAAATAACCCATTGGAATGAAAATGGTTTCATGAAAACTTCATTACAACATTATCATCATAATCTATATAAGGAAAAAAAGGTTGATGGTAATATAAGAACAAATCCTATGTTTAATACAATGAAAATTTAAAGATATTATGATTTTATAAAAATAAATATTTTTATATTTATGTATAAAGAATATGGACAAAAAATAAAAAAATTCCTTTTTTTAATTCCATATAAACTCCTTAAAATTATTTTTATTAAAATAAATTACATTTAGAATGAGAATTTATTTTAAAAATTAATCCTAACATCACAATAGATTTTTCATAAAATAAATTATTTAAGATAACAATTATTTCAAAATATCTCCTTGCGAAGAAAAAAATCATTGACAGATTTATTTAAATGGGAACTTGTCAATATCAAATAAATAATTCATATTTAAAATCATATATTTATTTTTTTTAAATAATAACATTTTATTATTAAATTTAACATTATGAATAATTTTATTACATAAAATTTAATCACATTATTTTATAATTGTTGTAAAATAATGTGTTCACATGTGAAGTTTCAAAAATAAGTTCTTTCAAATTTTTTTTAAAAAAATCCCATGTGAAAATTGTTAAGAGATATCATTAAAAGTCTTATAAAGGGAAAAATAGTATAAAGTGAAATTAGTCAAACATTGAGTCCTAAATAAAGATGTTAACATAAAAAACCAATGAATATTTTAATAGATGAGGAAAATACAAGATAGAAAAGAATTTTTTGTCATCTTCTTTCAGAAATGTCACATAGGGTAAATTATTTATAAATAGAATAATATTGAGATAAGACCTCTAAAATAAAATAATTATTGGATGTCAATAAATTTCCATGATTATAAATAAAAATTCATAAAATTATTTTATATATGGATATTCATTAAAGAGATGTTCAATTAGAAAAATAATTTAGAAAAAATCCAAAAAACATTATTTCAATTGAATTTGAAAACCCATGAAATGTAGGGAATAAAATTTATTTTTTGAATACCTTGAAATAAATAAATAATATAATTAAACTATATTGAAGGAACTATATAAATTGAAAATGAAATTTTGTGGTGAATATGAAATATATCTCAATGACTGAAAATTGATATGAGAGAACAATTATTTTATCTATCTATGGCCATGGAAGCATATTCTTCCCATTAATTATAAAAAATCCCATAATAATTTCGAGTTTATGAACCATATTTTGTTCTATAATTATATATATCATTCAATTATAATATTTTCTATATATGTATTTGTTTGTATATGTTTATTTTCATCATTAAATTTTAGTAATATTCATTGTTTTATACATGATTTAAATTATAGAAGAAAATACAAATTCATTGATAACATGGTAATTCTTAATAGGTCGCCCACTACACTATAATATTTTTATGTATTTAAATTTTTTTATTCAATGAGTTTTTTAGTCATTATTAATGTGGATGAAATTAATTATGATCTATTCTTAATTAATTTATTAATATCACTAGATAAAATTTTTTTGTCAATTAATTTGATACATTTTTTTAAAGTGTGAGAAAAATTAATAATATCATTTTAATAATTTTTTATAGAAATAAAGTTATTTCTATAAGCATATATATATTTAGTTATGAAAATAATCACTTTATCTATATAGGTGGTTGTCCCCACATATTAAAAAATGGTACTTTTTTTCCATATAATTTGAGAAAGGTTAAAAAATGATTTATCAATTTATATTTTTTTTAAACGATAAATATATCTTATTTATTTATTAAATTTACTTTTCTAATCATCCATGGATGGTGGTTATAAAAAATAAAATAAAATATCTATAGAAGAGATAGTTTTCACATATACATGACTGAAATTCTCATTTTTAAAAGGAAGTGGGGAAGGTATTTAATGGTTATAAAATAGACATAATAACAATTTTTAAAAATTAATAATACTTATTTCATTATATTAAAATGAAAATAATTAATTTTTAATGGAAAATATGAATTAAAAATGTTAAAGTTAATTAATATTCATATTATGAATTTGTGTATTCTTTTAAAGGTACTATTGGTCATAGAGGATGTATGGATATTTCTAGGATCAATATAAGGAACCATCTTTAAACATTAGATAATCTAGTTTCTAAACACTAGAATCAAAATTATTCCATTCCAGAGTATGTTATCGATTTATAGTTTTAAAAAATTATGTTATTATACTTATATAATAAACTGATAAATTAAAAAGTCGAAACTTCTACTAAGTATCCATTTCCACCAATACTAACCCTTTAAAATGAAAATATTTTTAATTTAATGAAAAAAACACAATAGTAATCATTACTTATTTTTTCTTTCTCGACCTTAAAACCTATTAAAATGATTTATAAATGTGGGATGACCACCAAAATCTTAGTTAAGTACATAAATTAAAAAAATTGATATTTAAGGGGAAATATGAGAAACCATAAAATGCTGTCTATTATCAAAATATTCCCTGATTTTAGGAAAAAAATAAAACAAATATGAATAAAACGTTATATATTTCAAACAAAACAACTAAAACCCATTGATTTAAAATAAAACACATTTAGTGACAGTAATTCATTACATTCATACACCATTATTGAAATAAATAGAACCCATTTAAATGAATCACAGGATTCTCCCATGTTCACTCCATCCTTAATTTCATTTAATACAAGAAACAATACCCAATGCATTAGATACAAATATTAGGACCACTAGTCATAGATTATATAGTGGTCTCACCCATTATATATGTTGTATTGGGATTACTCATTGTATAACATGTATCAACCTGACCCATCATAAGAGTTGTATCGAGATCACCTATTATATTGGATTTATTAGGATCTCCTAGGATAATATATCAATATATTTAACCCTATCATGAATAAGACATTTTATTATTTCCACTTTTAATTATAAAACCCTAAAAACTAGTTTTATCCCATTCGAAAAGATTTTTCTATATGAAAATATCCATTATTTTTAAATAACATTTTTTAGAATATAAATTTATAAAAAAATGGATAAATTTTTTAATTTAATAAATCATGGGATATTTTAATGGATGGAAAACATCATAGAATTTTTATGATTGTGGGAAATTCATCAAAACCTTATACATTAAAAAAAATTAACTTTCCCTTTTCTAAACAAAGTAAAAACGTTTTACATAAAATATGTAAAAATATTATATTTAAATCCATTAAATAAATAAAAAAAGGGACATAAAATTTCTTTCATAATAATTTTTTTCTATATAATTACATATATAAAATAATTTTAACAACATGAACATGAATGGAAAACATTTAGAAATTAAATCATTAAAAATAATAAAATTTTGTTTTATATTAATGAATCCCATAACTTTAATATATCTCATGATGAATTTTTTTCTTAATAAATTTTAAATATATGTTAATTATTTAAATTCATAAGTGCATTTTTCATTTTTACTATTATTAATTTTTTTATTACAATTTTATATTTAATTACAAAATCAATTATGTTCATATAATTTGATTAGATGACATTTGGATCAAATCTCTAAAATAATTTAGCTAGGTTGAAAATGGTAAATAAGAATATCATTAAATCATATAAATAATAATGTAATTGCAATAATTATAATTTTTATAAATAAATTACACTTCATAAAATGAAAAATGGTTAAGAAAAGTATATCACATTATAATCATGGAGATTGTATGTCGTGTGTAATCATGTGTAAAATTGTCATTTTTTTCATAAATAATGGAGGAAAGAATTTATGTAACATTCTATTAACTTATTATCAAGTACACCCTTTACCTTGTTGTGGTTTTCACCTCATTTGAAATTCGAAGGATACCTATAATGGTGAAGTCAAATATTTGATGGACATTCAGCCTTATCCAACGTTTTAATCAAGTAGAAAGAGTATTTCATGCCATGTAACAGGGTTACAAAACAAATAATTGTATCTGGATACAAGCCATGAAAGGGTATTAACACTGCGAATGTTTAAAAATCGCGAAGATTAGTTTCAGATCATGAATTCTTTAAGAAACAGATTTTTAATCTGAGGTGATAGATTTTTTGGCATACAAGAACACTATGTATTTCATGGCGTGTAATTGTATTACACATCATGAAATGGCCCACATACAGTTTTTAAAATATGAGAATAACTATTTTGGTTTTTAATCTCTTATCTAGGTACTTGGCTCTGAACTAAGAGATCTTCTCGTAGATTTTGAGAGACGCTTCCCCATCTAGATCAATTTAATCGATGTTGGATCTTCATTGTAGTTACAATGCATCTCTCTGGGTAAGTAATCTTTTCACATATTTATTTCTCTTGATCACAGTGGCTCCATAAGGTTTTTGATCAGGTTTGGCAGCCTAGGTTTTGGATTATTCATTTTTTCTTCTAGAACCTTTTGGAGATATCATTCTAGAGGCCACTATTTGGTTAATTTTTGTGTGAAAAAACATTCATTCTTGAGGTATGTGGTGATTTCCTATTCCATTAAAAGTTGGATTTCATAGTTGGTTCAATCAAGAGTTTTTTTTTGGATTCTAGGTTCTCTACTATTGTTTTTTTATTTTCGTTGATTGTGGATTCAGTTGAAGTAGTGCGCGACCCTAGTTTTGATGTGGCTGGGGATTAGTAATGCCCCTCAGGTATGTAACGAAATGGGTAGGGTTTCATGTTTGAGGGTAACTCGGGTTTTTTCATTATAATTTGGTATAATAGGATGTATTTCCTCAATATTTCTTGTCATGGGAGATCTGTTAGAATGGAGATTTAAATTTTTGGACTTGAGAGTTATATTGTTATAAGTGTTTGACCAACACTTGTTGTGAGGAGAGTCAAGTTTCCATGGGATGTTTGGATATCATTCTCTATTATTGGTTTTGGATTTAAATATTAGTTTCAACTTATGGGTTTTTTCTAATTTTAACAGATATGATTTCTATTTTCTAATCATTGTCAAGTTTTTTTGTAGAACAATATTATTCCAAGACATCGTCCATGAGTTCCTCATTAGGGTAAAGCTGATGATCCCCAAGTGAATCCACATATATATCATAATTTCATTGAAATAATAGTATGAATAGTCTATGATGTCAATAAAGTTGTTCCTTGAGTTCATAACACTATTTTTAAGTTGAAACCATGAGTTGGAGGAGAGATAGATAGATCATAGGAGTTCACAACGAGAATCCACTATCCATCATGGGAATAAAAAAACCTCTAGAGGTGGAGGAATAGATGGACATGATAGATCTTATCTTCAACATTATATAAAAACCTGAGATTATCAGGATTATGTGTGAAGCATTTAGGCTCCAAGGTTTTCATAAGAGATGGGGGGATTCTATGTTCCAAGAATACATGCACGTGGACTTGTTTTAGATGGGTTTCAAAACACTATCCTATTGGAAATTTTGTCTAGATTCACAAATTTTGGTGAAGTCTCTAGACTTACTATCATTACAATAAGAAGAGTGTTAATTTTTGGCATACACAAACCATTTTTCTGAGCTTTCCCATCTTTTCTAAAGACATGGTGAGCAATGGGAAGCGGATGTTTCAGATGTTCCTACATGATTTGTGACCAGATATCAGGTCACATGTGATTATTTTGAAGATTTATACCAATACAAGGATGGTGGATATATATAATATGATAGAGATGAATATAAAAGGTATGGTTCACTTTACCAACATTTCTCTTCCATATAGTGAATGATTCAGTGGCGTTAATGGGAAGAAAAGGATGTGGTAATATCATTGCAGAAGTGGTGGATGTGGGTCTCAGCATTGAGCCTCCTCAACACTGTTTGTCGCAGCTGAAAATGTACACTTAACTTGATATTAGGGTAGAAGGGGAAGATACAAAATCCATTATTATCCTATTCCTATGAAAATTGGAAATAGATATAGACAAGATTGGTTACTTATAGCACTTCTATATGGATATTACTATAACTCACTGTATTTAGGTTCATCAGCTCCAAAGTATACTACAATGTACTCAGAAGCATCAAGGACTATAGGGCTATAGCCACAGGATTCCAGAGTGAATAATTTTCATGTAGTAGATTAGTGTTCTGTTGATGTTGATGTAGTTTCAAAAATAGAGAGTGGTACTATACTTATTAATCCTTCTATATCAATTTCTTTATTCGATACTAGTGCCTCCAAATATTTTTTATCTTCTTGTTTAGTTGATGATATTAGACATCCAACAAAACTTATGTTCTTTAAAAAAGAGTTAGTATCATCTCTAGATGAGAGGTGTGGGTAGGGGTTTTAGTTTCCTTCTTGTTCATTAGTAATGTCAAATACAGACTTGGTCTAGGAAAATATCATTCTTTATTTTGATCTATTTAATTTTATCATCACTATGAATTGGCTTTTCACTAATCTAATTGAGGCTTATTGTTATCATCAACATGTCTAATTTCATTTTACAATTGGGTTCTATCATGAGTTTCATGGAGAGTGGGATCAGATATCAGGACATTGATGGCATTCCCACCCATGGATTAGGATTTTAATTTGTACTTTTTGGTTTGATCCCAATGAAAGATCTTATATTGTGGATCTTCCCATTGATGTTCGAGACTTTCATTACGTTTTCTCAGAAGACTTCTCCATTAGTCCTCTAGAGAGAGAGATCTACATATTACGATTTACATGGTTCTAGGTATATATTTGAAATTGATACCTTATAATCATATGACACCAATGAAGATGATAGAGATCAATATTCAGTTGGATGAATTTTTTTAAAAAGGTTTCATTCACCCTTGTGTTTCACCTTAGGTATCCCATGTACCCATTGCTAAGAAAAACGACTGTTCAAATCAATTATGTGTGGACAGTTAGATGTTTCTCTTAGTGATGGTCTAGAAAAAATTTAATTTTCCTCATATGGTTGACTTGATTGATTAGGTAATGGTGGAAAAGTGGTTCTCAAAGATTTATCTTCGGTCAAGTAATCATCAGCTAAGTGTTTGAGAGTTTGATAAATATAAAAACGTTTTCAGGAGAAGGTATGGTCATTATGGATATATTGTGATTCCTTTTTGTCTGACAAAGGATCCTATAATTTTATTTTGGATTTTATGAATCTAATATTCCATCAATATATTGACACATTTATAGTATTTTTGTTGATGATATTCTGGTTTATTTGAAATTTGAGTGTGAGCATGATAACCTTATAATATTGGTTCAAAAAATTATAAGAATTTACTATTTATATGGAAGGATTTTTAAATTTAGTTTTTGGATTAATGAAGTAATTTTCTTGGGGAAAAATATTTCTTATCATGGATTATCAGTATATTCAGAGAAGGTGATGTATTCTATATCATGGGAGGAACCACAAAATGTGTTTGAGAAACAGAGCTTCCATGGTCATTCTAGATACTACTGATGGTTTTTAAGGACTTTGGTAATATGGAGGCATTATTGACTACTCTTACAAGGAATGCGGTGAAATTTACACAGGATAAAAATTGACCATATTATTTCAACGAGATGAAATGACTTTTGAAATCGGCTCTTATTCTGATCCTACATGATCTCAGTAACGTGTATGTGGTGTTTTGAGATGCTTCTACTTGTAGTTTGGTATGCATGCTTATGTAGGATAACCATGTGGTGGCTTATATATCTTGTAAATATTTTCCAAATAATAATAATTACCCCACTAATGATTTAGATCATTCCATAGTCATGCATGCACTCAATGGCTGGCAGCACTCTCTTTTTTAGGATAGCTTCATAGTGTTTTCTGATCGTAAAATTTTGAGATATATTTTTTTTAAAAGGAATGAATCTTAAAAAGAGGTTATGGGTAGAATAAATTCAGATGTTTTACATAAAAATATCCAACACCCTAGAAAATGGAAATGTAATTATAGACTCTCATAGTAGGAATTTTCTATCGTAGGTTGTTCTGGAATCAAATGAGGAGTGGAACCTTATGGGTATTTTTGTTCAGCTGCACTAATATGCTCAAGAGGATATTTTAGGCGTGGTTATGATCAGTTTTAAATTATAATAATACTTCCTAGAGTCAATATTTTGGATTCAAATATAGGATGTTGAGTTATATAAGGCTAAATAAGGCCTTTATATTGGAAAGAGTAGTCATGGTTGGTCTCTCTATCTTCAGATGGTGTTCTTCACATGAGGGAAATGTTTTCCATCCCATCATCCATGAGATGTTTAGACTTGTTCGATTGTCATCGAAAATTGTGTTCGGTTCATCCAAGCACTAAAACTATTTTTTATTACATGATGCAAGTATTTTGGTGGTCATGTACAAAGAAGGACATCATGTAGTTTGTGTCTTACTATTATAGCTACCAATAGATAATGTCAGAACACTTGAAACCTTCCAGTTTGCTTCAACCACATTTGGTGCTGATCTAGAAATGGGATGAGGTGGCCATTGATATTTTATTTTATTACCACGGATTACCTAAGGGAAGAAATATATCTTGGTGGTTTTAGATCTTTTTATGATGTCTAATAATTTTATTTTGTTCAATTACACCACTAAAGTTGAGGATCTGGATAAGTTTTATGTGCAACAGATTTTGAGGTTACATGGGAGTCATTATTCTATTGTTTTAGATAGGGATCCTAATATTACCAGAAGGGTTTGTAACAATATTTATGAGGAAATGAGAACATGAGTCAAGTTCGTTGTAGCTTACCATATATAGACAGACAGTCAGAAAGAGTGTCTGATTCAGATCCTAGAGGATATGCTTTGTGTATGTGTCCTGGGTTTCATAGAATCATGGTATTTCCATCTAGGACATGTTGAGTCTATTTACAACACTAGTATTTAGTCTTAAATAATAATTTCATTATTTTATTAATTTAATGGTCACCCATGTAGATCAACTCATTATTGGGATGAGTTGGGCGATGTATCTTTAGTTGGACCATGTTTGTTTCAGAGAACGTATGTGATGATTCAGAATGTTCATCGATGTTTGGATATAACCTATAGTAAAAAAAATCATATGTGGATCATAGGAATCAACCTATGGAGTTTTTTTGGTGTAATTGGTTTTTATTGAATGTTTCTCCTTGGTTGGGTTATCTTCTACCTAGAATTCAGTTACTATTGGCTCTTGTATTGTGGGACCATTTGAGGTCACTGAGCAACTCAGATATGAATCTTATTAGATAGAATTACTAGTTCAGTTGATGGGTATTAATGAAGATTTCCACATGTCTCAGATCAGAAAATACCATCCTCACCATTCTCACTTTCTTTGATGGGATGAAACTGAGTTAGAGACATATATATTTTTTTGAGAAATCAGTTGAGATCATTGAATCTCAAGTGAAACTCTTATGTGGGGGGTAGATTATGTCGGTCAGAGTTCTATGGAAACAAGGATTTTATTCTCATGAGACTTGAGATTTATAGTAATTGAGGAGGTGGTAATGGCTTTATCTTATTCTAGGGATTAAATTTTCGACATGATTTTCCTAGTGATGGAATGTTTTTATGGTGGAGAGTTTGTAACATATCATTACCCATCTATCAGGTACTTTCTTGAATGCATAATGTTCCTCATTTTTTCAATTATTTTATATAGGACTGATAATAATTTCAGAGGATTCCTAGAATTGTGAAGTCGCATATCTTTTGGACCATTTGTTTTAACTATATTTTTTTGTAGGCTAAAGGATGATTTCACACCGTGAAACTAGGTTCCATAATGTGTAATGGTTGTTAGGTGAAAATTGTGAAAGGGTTCCAGATGTGAAATATTACACATCATTAATGTTTGTTTCAAGCCATGTTTGTTTTAAATAAATGATTTTTAATCTAAGGTGATAGATTTTTTAGTGAACTTAAATAGCGTGGAATTCATGACATGAATAAGAGTTTGATGTCGTGTAATTTTCCAAGCAGGGATATTTTAGGTAGTCGTATGGGTTTTTCGTGCCCATTAGACCATCTTTTTCACTTTTCCCTTGAACCAAACTCATATTCAGTGATCTTGGGAGACACCATTCATTCAATAATGATCTGGTCAGTATTACATCTTTGTTGTGGTAGTTGTTCATCTCTCCGGGTAAGATATCTTCCCACTTTGTTGACGTTAGGGATCACTATAGCACATTTGGGTTTCATTATCAAATATTTATATCTCTGTTGGTATTATTTATTTAAATATTTTATAATCATTTATTTGATCCTATTCCAATGGTCATTCCTTTGTTATTTGTGGTGGAGCGGGGTTTTCTCTTTAGGTATTTGGTTTCCTTTTCTCTGACGACCCTTTTTATTCCAATTTTATCAATCTTATGATGAGGATTGGATTATGGGTTCACTATTGGTGTTCTTGGGCCTTGTTGTAGGTGGATACCATTGTAGGAATGTGCGACCTGATCATTGATGTATGTGGTTATGCCTCTAGACTATAATAATTTTCTACATTTTCTCTTTCTTAATAAAATTGATTTATTTCATTTTCATGACTGCGTGTGTCTGTTGAAAAAATGGTTTTTACGGAGAAAAGCGTTTTCCCTATTTTTTGATAATTGAAAATGATATTTTTACTTTAGAAAGAGTGAAATTTATTTTTGAGCAAGAGAACATGGGTAACCTTGGGTACATATGCTAAAGGTTTAGCTTGAAACCATTTTCCTAGTTTTGTGACTATCATGAGGTTTTCTCCTGGAGATTTCCTCTATTTCTTAGTCCCTTTGTTCTAAGAGAAATATATTTCCATTTTTGTGGGGTTCTACAGATAGAGTATTCTTATGCTTCTTAGGCATGTTTTCTAAGAACGTGATTTATTGTTCTATGACTAGTCTTCTAGTTTTTTCTTATAGATTTCCATGATACTGTTGTCTATGTTGTTTATTTTTTTTACTTCTTCACTTTTAGAGTTAGCCTTGATATTCATGTTATACCCATTTTGATTAGATCTCTGAAAAAGTAAAAAATTTAACATGTTTTCTATAAAAATACATTACAACTTATAATTCCATTTTTTCTTTAGAATAATCATAATTAATTTTTTATACTGATTCATTATATTAAACTCCTAGGTGAGATTCTAATTAGCATGTTAGCTCACATCATTTTCACCTCCTCTGTGGTGCATAAAGAGTTGTATGTCTTCCAATACATGGAAAGCCCAGTAATTGTTGTGAGGTAGTGAGTTTTGTGTCTACTAGTTTGGGTAGATGGTGGTGTGTTGGTGGGATTTTGTCCATTCTGTCATATGGAGTAGTTGTTTGTTTTTGTCCATGCAGTTTGACTTTATTTCAGAGTTTTAACTATGTTTCCTATAGTTCATTTCTTCTATCTTTTTACTATTTTGGAATATATAATCCTTTAGTATTTTACAATATTTTTAGTTATTTTTATACATATATTCCATACATTTGATCTTGTTGGGAGAAATCATTCCCTCTAATGTTTTTTTCTATGCATGCGTGTTTATCACCAGTCCGTGGGGATCGAGAATGCCCTTTGAGTATCCAATAAATTGGGTTGGGTATCATGTTTGAGGGAAACCATTGTTATTTCATTACAATTTCTATTAAATCCATTGGATAAACCCCTTATTTAACTCCCTAATTATTTCTTATAAATACATACAACAATACCCAATGCATTGGAGTGCAATTTAGGCACACCTATCATATAAGATATATCAGGCTCACTCATCTTAAAATTAGTATTGATCTCACCATAATATATTTTGCATTAGAAAACCAATCATAATTTATAATTATCTTATATAATAACATTAATAAAATACTTTTATATTCTATCAATTTTTGTATAAAATAATTGACATTACTTTTTAACTGTTGTGAAAAAATAATTTTTGGATTTTAAAATAACCAATATTTTAAAAAAAATATAAATAATAATACAAAAAATGGTTATATTTTTTTCATTAAATAAAAAGTGAAATAATTTATGGGAATCCAAGAATTAAATAATTTCTAAAAAAAACATGAAAACCTATTGACACCGTATAAATTAAAATAAAACATTATTTTGTCTTTTTATAAACAAATTCAATAAAAAATTATTGTTTAAAAACATGGAATGAAAGTTAAAAGTGACATAAAATGAACTTTTTAATTATTTTAAATTTATATAAATTAATTAATATAATATTTTAATAAAATATGTACATGTAAGAATTTTTTTTGAAGGAATGACTTGAAATTGTATATTTAAAAGAAAGTCCATTACCTCGAGACTGATTGAACATGAATGTTATTCATCTTTCAAAATAATAAACATATGTTTATTGTATAAATTCTTAACAAAATAATAATGTTAAATAATAAATCTATTATATTATATACTATGACATATATAATTACATAATCAATTGGGTTACCAACCGATGTGTTGATGGCATTCTATTCATATGTAAAAAATGAATTTGCTGGGATAATTATGGTCAATGATGTAATTATTTCATATTATATTGAATAATAATCAATACATTATTAACATCCTTACATATAAATAATAAATTTAAAACTAATCATCAAATATGGTTATGAAAAATGAACTTTGTTGCAATCATGGAGATGGTTGGCCATGTGTATGCCAGAGTAACATTTACATTTTTCAACGATATGAAAGAAATAAGTTAATGATTATTATATATTTATATAATGATAAATATATAGTTAATACCATAATAATTATTTAAATATTAATATATATATATATATATGTGTGTGTTTCACATGATGTGGTGAAGAAAAATAGATCGCATAGCTTCATGGAGGTGGTAGTCTAAATGTACACACAAATGACGATATCATTTTTTTGTTAATTTAAATGTAAAAAAATAGATTATACATTACTTATATAAATTGATAAATATAAAACAAATATCATATATATATACATATTGAATAAAAAAATTTAAACAATTTTGAGAGGTGGTCATGGAAAATTAATTGCATCGGTTCATTTGGAAATATTCTGCCAAAAATGAAAATGAAGCTTTCCATTAAAATTTGATGTAAGATGATATATATATAATTGATGAAATTAATATAATAAAATATATTAATATGAAATATAATTCTTTAATTATTTCACTATAGTTTATGAATATTTAAATGAGTTATAGGAAGAAATAAAATGAAAATGATTAGTTAAGGATTATAGATCTTATTAAGAGATCCTCTAAAGGTTTACACAAAAAGATTTACTAGATTGGTTTTAGGAAAAATAAATGAATCTAGGATATTTCTGATGATATTAGTAAGGTATTAAGGTTTTATTTGGTAAAAATGATTTTAAGTGTATAGAAAATGGTATAAGTTCTTCCCTTTTATAAATGTACGGAGGGGAACCCTTTGAATAACCCAAAACATCAAATTAATCAAAATATTGTTTCGTATTCAAATGGATAAAAATTTATACTATTTTCATATAATATGATGATAAGTCAAAATCCTCTTATCAAATAAATATGTGACAATTATATGTTACATTTTCACCCTTATCATTTTTTATTAACCCTTGCTTCCCCCTTTTGATGATTACATTGAAAAAATTGTTCTTTTAATTTAGATTCTAAAATAGTTGGAATAAAATGAAAATGGGTCGATAAATTAAGCATTGTTTATATTTAAGACCATATACCAACAAATTTTCTAAATATTTAATTTTTAGGAATTTTAAATTAAATAATAAAAAATTATTTATTATAAAATATCATTAATGTCATTTTTGGAAATATTCATTTAATTTGACTTGAAAAACATAAATAATATGAAATATTTCCAGTATAAAACATTAAAAAACCACAAATATTTTATAATAACCTTAGTAATTTGTAAGACACTGTAACGCATTTGTATTGTTCTAATTTTAATTTTTCTCAAAAATATTTGCTTTATTATTTTGAATTAAACTATCGACATTTCACACACATATAAGGTAATTATTTCTTCACTAAAAATAAGAACCATGATAGAAAGATTTATTTATATATATTATAACCATTTTGAACCTTAAATACTTACTTTTTATCATCATTTTAATTATTTAATTATATTAAAACAAAGAGAAGGAAATTTTTTACGTTTCCATACATAAAATATTATAATGGAAAAAATCATAGGAAATTTAGAAATAGGCAATATATTCAAGGATTAGAATATTTTAATAAGATAAAGTCATCAAATAAAATATATACAAGTGTTAAGAATATTATTTATTATATATCTTATTATTTTTACACCTAACTAATTCATTTTACCTCTATCATGGTAAAAAAATATACTGTGATTACTATTCAAAATGAATAAAAATAAAATTGAAATATTTATTGAATTTTTAACTATTGTTATAAAATATGGAATACATTTTCTACAATTAAATTAAAAAAATTGATGAATTTAATTTGAAAATAAACCCATAAAATGTTATGATAAATGTTTTTTAAAAGAAATGCATTTTTATATATAAAACAGTTTGTATACATATATTTAAGTAAAATTTTCATTTTAAATATCATGATTGGATTTTTAATAATCAAAGCGATCTATTAATTTCTTAAAACTAATCTAAAATATAAAAAAAATATTAATTTTTAGATATTTGAAAATAAAATGCAGTTTCATATAAAAAAAATATCTTTTCACAAATCATTTAAAAATAAAACTATGAAATAAATTCTCCCAAATTATTAAAAATATAATTATGATACGATGATTTCAAAACTGATATTAATTTTTTTCAAATTTTAGTCATATTATTTTTAAGTCCATATTTTACATAAAACTACATAATACATGAAAACCCAATTAGGCTTGGAATAAATATTTTATACCCTGAATTTATAATTACTTTATATTCTTATAATGAATATAACTTTAAAAAATAGAATTAATGAACATATTGAAATAGATTATCTTAATTTTACCTTGGTATTTATAAATTGAACTGGAAAATTTTTCACCATATTAAATAAGTTTATATTTCTATAAATTGAATTTGAACCTTTTTAATTTAGTTTATATTCCCTATATATACATTATAAATTACATACCATAATCCTTTTGGATGATACATGTTATATATTGTTACCTATTTTTTCATCGTTCAACCAATATTAATAAATATTTTACATTGGGGAAAGAAAGATAATACCAATGGCTAATATCTAATTTTACAATAAGATAGATGTCATTATATAAAATTAGAGGAAATAATAATGATGGAAAAGGTAAATCTCTATCTTTTAGATTTTATCGAAATACATGGTTGGTAAAATATATATTTCAACAAAATTCCAAACTCACTATCATTAAAAATAGTACATTTTTTTCACTATAGTTATAAAAGAACCGAAAAATGAATTTTATTGTCCATAATAAATATACACATATATGATTCGATTTATAATATAGTACTAGAAAAGTATAAAAAATACACTTTTTTAATTTTCATTTATCATTGAAATATTAATAAATCCGATATTTGATGTTAAATTTAGTAATATATCATTTTAGTCCACCCTGTCGGTTATACTCCTGAAGGTCTCTATGCATCTTAATTCTTACAGGCTGAAAAAACACTGTGAACTATGATTTCCATTCAACAATTTTCTATTAAACTATGAATAGAAAGGGATATATAATTTATTTCTATGACTGATAATACATAATTAATCAACATTAATCTCAATAAATATACCCTTTTAAAAAATTCTACCTTTACTAGTAAAATATGACCATACTTATATACTTGCATAATTTTTTCTGGCAATGTCAACCATACTAAAACCTATATCAAATTAGTGAAATTTCATGCATATAAAACTTATAGTGATAAATTATAAAAATAAATTACCTAGGCTTTAAATTAAAAAATATATAATGTTTAATATTTTATTATTTTATGACTCAACGAATCATGTAATTTTTTTCCTCTTCCAATATTTAGTGAATTCATTTTATTCATACTCCTTAATTAGTTATATCTATATTATATTCCCCCTACTCTAATAATTATGAATAAATATATACATTAATTTTTTTGATTAGTATATATTTCATGATTTAATCTATTTAAATTAAGGCTCTGATTATTTATATTAATACTCATATTAGGTATTTATTGAACAAATTATGGCTAATTTAATGCATTATGTTTTTAGTTGACCAGAAACACATGAAATTAACTCATCAATTGTTTTATAAAAAATTCCATATCCCACTAGTGAAACGACATTAGAGTGGAATAATTCACAATTCATATAAATAAAGTCAAAATTATGGAATTAACCAATATTATTTTCATTTCGTCAAAATAATTATAATACCCTTTTTTCTAGAAAAATTTAACTCCTTTTCGAGGTAACCTTGTTAGTGGTCTAGTTAATTGGGAAATGTTTTTAACATAAAGATAGTAGTAAATATATAATCCAAGAAAACTATATATGTTTATAATATTTTTATTTCTATTTAATTCTTCAATACCTTTATGTTTAATATGTTCAACAGTAATTCCATCTAATATGGAAGATAAATTAAATTTTTACTACCAAAATTCACACTTAGGGAATTTTTCATATAATTTTTTTATTTTCGGGGTTTTTAAAACCATACTTATTTTTTATTCATAATACTCATAAAAATTACAATATACCATTATACCATAAATAATACAAATATAAACAATATCTAAAAATTAAAGGGAAAATCTATTAAAAGGATCTATAAATATTGCATTGCAATAGACACCCCAATGAACATAACTAAAACTCATAATTCATATGTATAATCCTAAATAACATATTTAAAATATATTCCTTATCAACCTTCAACATATTGTATATAGATTTGTGATGAATAATTAAAAAATAATTTGATCACTATATATAAGAGAAAAAATAACCGATATTAGAATTAAAGTAGTAAATCTTAATAGTGATGTTATTTAGGGATCTATAATCAAGGAAAAGTTTCCCTGAAACAACCATATTATTTTCAAATATAATAAGATAAACTGATGGTGATGTATTTTTATAATTGAAACCTTTTCTAGAATCTCTACAAACTAGTATTTAATTTCTTAATGTTCAACCTAAGATCTTTGAAAATGCTCTTTTAAAATTGTATTAGCATAAGAAACTAATTCAATAGTAAAATCATCATCTAAATATTTAATTACCCAAGTAAAATCATCAATAAATACATCTATATATTAATTAACTAAGTTAACATAACTAATATGAAGGATTTATTTCATTTCTGAACCATGAGACAGGTAACATTCAATTCCTTCTCTAATAAATTTCTTATTTTAATGATATATTTTCAATGGTACAGAATCATTGAGTGTTATATTATCAAATATATAATATATCATATATTTATACAAATTAATATTAATCCATACCAAAAATTACATTAATCTCGACTATTTTATGTTCAATAATATTTTTAGTAATGAAAATCCAACATATAAATATAAGATGATTCTTATTAATTTATTTTGATTTAAAATTTCCGCACAGGTTTTTAAAAATTTATATCATTTATTATGAGGTAATATTTCCATTTTACATTAAAATATCAGGGAAATGATTGAATTAAATCACTCTAAGTAAAACATATAATATTTTAAATTTTAATAAAATCATAAATAAATGTTACTAATTCCATAAAAGACCAAAAAACAACTGTAATATTAGAAAACGATTAATCAACAACATTTTTTTATTTGAACATGATGATTTCCACCCAATGTAACTCTCTTCAGCCACATGTTATCATTATGATCCAACTAATTACAATTAAGACATCACACCATTTGCTGAACATATATAACAACATTTCTAGATAGTTCAATATTTTTTTACTTAATCTCATGATCAATATGATTAAAATATACACACCAATAATAAATTCCATATAATGTAAATAAATTAATTTAATGTTTTTTACTATACTTGGAACATGTTGGATTACATCCAAATTTCTTAGTAGACTACTTCTCCATTCCTTGAAACTGAGATAACATCTTACTAATTTCATTTATTAGAAAATAATTGTCAATAAAACTCCATCTCACCATCCTCAGCATAATGAATTTTTTTTTATAAATTTTAAAATCTCTTTATGAGAATTATTTTCATAAACATGGTTTCAATATTGATAAAAATATATTAATTTTTTCATCATTGTATTTAATTAAATTCCTTGTTTATAATGCCAATATTTTAATATTTAATTAATTTGAAGTTACTACATCTTCCTCTTTCATCAATTCAAATAATTTTAATAGTATCACGAGTTAAATAACCTAAGGGAAATATTTCTCTAAGAAAATATTCTTAAATGTGTATGCTTCAATGGAAACATTTCTGCATCTCTATCTTGTAATCAAAACCAATTACCACCATCAATCAGTGTTACCTTCAAAATAATAAATAACAAAAGTTTCTTTTTTTAATTTTGAGCATCCCATGGATACAAAAAACTTGTCTAAATCTTAGATGTATATTTCAGAATGAACTGGATATTAAGTTACACCAAAATCGAGAGGGTAATTTTTCATGAAATTTTCAACTTCCACATATTCCTCTATAGTGAATCTTATTATACTCTAACATGTATGGGACCAAAATTTGTAGTATCTATCAATTAATCCCTCACTAAAACTGTAAATTCTAATTTGATCTCTTTCTGGTTGTTGATATGGATGTATATTTAACCCTAGGTTCTTTCCTACTTCATCTTCTAGGTTTCCATTATAGAACTCATTTCCAAACATTAATATTTCATATGAATAAACACAATAATCTTCAAATTCAATACCATTAATGACATAAATTAGAACCTCTTAATTTTTTACATCAATAATCCTAAACTCAATATTTATCTATAACTTCTCTTTAATTACAAATAGAATGATCTAACGTTAAATATTATAAAAAATATTGTCTTTAAACTATAATTAACATTATTACATTCCGATAGAAGTTTCATTTCTAATGCTTCATATAATTGTAACATTACACAACTGTATACTAAAAATTGGAAACTTATACTAAATAACCATTTTCCCAAAATAATAATACATTAAAATGAATTATTTTTTCTTTAAAAATAATTCCATTAAAATTGATATCTTATTTCGTAATAATCCTTAAACATTGTGAAAAACACTTAAAAAATGGCATTAACACAAAAATAATATTAAGATACATAAATGTAATCAATCTATTAGTCATGTGAAAATTTGAAAACACACAAATATTTAAAATTACCACATTATTATTGAGGATATAACATATATGATAACCATTTGAAGAAAAAAATTCCTTTTATCCAAATGAGACATATAATAAAAAAATGTATAAACCCTTTTAGGAAATATAGAACATTGTGTTTATAACCAATTTTAGAAATAAATAGATCCTAATTAAATCCATTGGAGAAAAATAGTCAGATAACTCCTTCCATAATAAAAATGATGATAAGAAAAATTATCAAAATAATATTAGAGATATATGAGGTTCAATCATCATAGAAGTTGTAGAGGGGTCAACCCTTCTATATGCTACATTGGGCTCACATGTCATATAATTTGTATCTGGATCACCTATCGTATAAGCTATTTCAAGATCACCTATCATCATTTATAATTCTCAATTACCATATAATGAATAATTTTTTTCCGTCATCAATTCATTATAAGACCCTTAAAAAAATATTTTAATCCTATATAGAAAACATTTTCAGATATTAAAACATCTTTTTCCATTTAAAACACCATTACTGAAGACTACATATTATAGAATAATAATTAAATGTGTTATTCATTTATGAAAACATAGAATATATCAATGTTATAATGGCATCGGAAACCCAATTTGGGGTGGGATAAACTATTTAATTTTTATACCATTAAATATTATATTATTGTTACTTTTTGAAGATTATGTCAAAACATTTCATGTAAAATACATTAAAAGAATCAATTTTTTTAAACAATTTTAACGAAATTAAAAATACTAAAAAAATATATCTTCTAATTATTTCACAAAAATATTCATTTTAAATGTGTTGTGTCATTGATAATAATTTATATCAAATTATTTTTTTATTTAATTTTAATATATTATTTCATATATAATATATTAATAACCCTTATGTATGTAATTTTATATGATTATTATAACATCCCTTTTAGGGTTAGATGTGATTCTATTTCATATTAATTAATATCATATACTGGGTTTATCTATGTTTCTATCACATTTCAATTTCGATATGAACACAAACATATTTTATGTCACAACCCGTCCCATGGGGCCCGAACGTGACTTCCACAAGCCTACCTTCCATAGGACAGGGGTTGGTGACTAGCACCATAAGGCTTTTCCCAAACAGGGAAGGCATTGCCTTATAGATCTGTACAGACTCAAAATGGTAAACTGAAATAAAAAACCAACAAAAGTAATGTATAACCATGAGAGTAATGTCCACCCACAAGTACCACTATAAACAAAAAATAGTGGGACAGAATAAAAGCCTTAGAAACTGAAAATGAAGTAAACAGTTGTCACATCTGCCCTGGAGCTCTACCTGGACGGTAGTAGCTATAAGTCTGAATTCGAGGAAGAGAATATTGACTACTCATGTCGCACCAAGATCCACCAAGCCCCAAACCTCCAAATTCTACCTCGAAGTGTCATTATTCTTCACCAGACAAACACGTGAAGGCGGAGCTCGAGCATGGGTGAGTATAACAACTCAGTAGGGGACCCCGATACCCCTGAATGACTCTGAGTAATCCAAAAGGAAAACATCACATGAAATACCATTAAGGTAATTTCACAAGAATGATCTAAATCATGAAGCCCAAGGAAAAACAAACACATCACTCTAATAGTATAACATCAATTTTACTAAGATAGAGATGACTAGTCGAAAATCTAGATCATCCTATCTGTAGTAACAATATTGCCGACCCTTATAGGTCACTATATGTTGATCCATATTAGTCGCTAGATGCTGACCCATATTGGTTGCTGGTGGTGAACCTTATCGGTCACCGGTGGGGACCCATATTTGTCACTAGTACAGAGGTAGGAATGATTAGTTGTACAGCTAGATTAACCCACTCTAAAGTTTTTTATGCTGACCCGTGTTGGTTTCTCTTCTTCTTCATGTCACAGCTATCAACGATAATCCAGTACACATCACGCATGATCTCTGGAAAATTCTACTCCTCAAGCCAGAAGTCATATTTCAACCATTTAAAATTCTCATATAAAACGAAACCCAAGGGACTGCCCCGTCATAGGGGTTACAACGTGACAGACGGCGCGACGATCGTACGCTCGGTCTGTGAGATATGGGTACTATTGAAAAAAGGGCCCAGCAGAATTCAAGACTGATCCAACCTAGGTCTCACATCAAAATTTGTGAAAATTTACTTAAATTATCTCCAATGGACCACCTTTTCACAAATGTTATTATTCCACAAACTGTGTGTCAATTGGACACTTGTTCTGTTAGTTGCACACCTTTCCATGAAATTGGGGTGATCGCACATCGGTCTGCACTAGCTCGGTCAGGCCCACAAAAATATTACAAAGGGACATCTTCCAAAAAGGGGTCCCAATGACACTATCGAAGTTTCAAATGGACACTCAGTTCATCAGTTACATGTGTTTTGTTATTCGACGGTATGTTGGGTCTGGGACCGGTCAGACTCAGTCATGTCGGCTTGACAGAACTGGTAACGGGGTCTACCTGATCCCACCTGTGTCTGTCCCAATAAGGGTGGGCCGAGTTCACTGGGACTGAAACATTAGGGATGGACAAGCTGGTTATCGGGCCCATGCCACAGTTTTCTCAACCCTCGGGGTGGGGCTTGGCCCCCCCGCGTTGGCCCGCAAGGCCGTAGGTCTGGCCTGTGTCTGGCCCAGTCCGTCTGATGGAAGACTGTTTCTCCAGTTGGGCCCGCAGACGGATATTTGTTTCATTCAGCCGATGGGGCACTACCCCACCTGGTGCTAATTCCGGCCAGATGTCTGACTAGTCTACATCTGATGCATCACAGCGTGGGGTGGCGTCACCCCCCTCTTACCATGACCTACTGGTCACAGCTGCTACCGCCGCTGGAACTTGTAGACACCGCCCTTCTCCAACAATGTTGGATCAGGTTGGCCGCGTCTATCCACTACTATTTGTGATGGCACGCTGCCTTTCCACCTCCCACAGCTGGTTATTGCGGGCCTCTTCTGACCACCGTCGGCCGCCCCCATCATGGCACAATGGCGGTTCTTTCCGTTGTCCAGCGGACATGCTCCGGTGGTCTGTTGTTGGTGTTGTTTACACATACAATCCTCTAAGGTCACTTACACCACTATTTGACCCCTATCTCCACCTTTCTATCCCATAACCTAGACATTCATGGGAATCACAAGAACAACATGATCAGCGGAGGGTTCGAGCCTTGTTCTGATTGGCCTGCACCCTAAACATTAGCATTTTAACAAGGGGTGTTTTCAAAATTAATGAATTTAGAAATAACTCATGAATTGTAACCCTACATCAATATCTCATTTTTAAATAATTCTTCGTGGGTCAACCACATTTTTTGGTTGATCTTCATTCTTCAAATAAATCAAAAATGGGGATGGAGGAATTTTATAATAACAAAAAAAACCATCCGTGGATGAGGCATCCACGGATGGAAATCGATAGAACCTCTTTCATCATTGTCGTTGGTTCGTGATTCGATGGCACTCATCACTACTCACTGAATTTAGTCTCATCCCCTAGGTGAATGTTGTCGTAGGACATTTCTAGAGTTTCCTCGCTTGAAGATGCCATCCAAAACCCCACCTCGAGCTCCATTTAAATCAGAGGGAGGAAATGTGAGTAATGCATTGAGGAATTAATGAGGTTAATTAAATGACATAATGAACCATTTTTAATTAAAAATGGTGGAGTTATGTAGTTGATGAGTCAAGCAATTAAATGGCTTGACATGGCACTGATCCCTCCATTTCTACTCATATGTTGGAGAAAAAAAAATAACAATTACAAGTTATTTTACTTTTATATAAAAAGTCCAAAAACTAAATTTTTCTCCCAACCTACTGAGGTAGATGTTAAACCTCTCATAAGAGAATCCTAGTTCTGCAGATTCAATGATGTACTCTGATTTTTAATCCAAGCACCAGTTTAAAATATAGAAATTTCCACGCGTGCGTTTACTGAATGTACTATAAAAAATGTTCAAAAATCTATTACGGGCACACCATCCATCGGAATCACATGACGTCAATTTTCGCACACTTTTAATAATTAAAAAAATTACATGGATTTTTTTCTATCATTTAATACTCCCCACCTTGGGGATTTATGTTACTAAAATCCAAACAAGTCGATAGAAACAAATTGAGGTTTTGGGCATGCATATGAGCCTCCTATTCCAATGTTCTCTCCAAAAGATTCTTGTGATGCCACAAATTGTGCATCAAATTTATTGACCACCAATGAAGGATCTACACTTGTCGATCCTCTATCTCCACCGGTTACTCTGCAATAGTTTCCCCATCATCAATCTCCAGCTCTCCATGGTCGATGACGTGAGATAGGTCATGCACGTATATCCTCAACTAGGATACATTGATGTTGTCATGAACCCTCTCTGACTGTGGTGGTAGTTCCAAGCGGTATGCCATCTCTCCAATCCTCTGAAGTATCATAAATGGTCTGATAATTCATGGTGAGAGTATTACACCTCATCCAAATATCTGTAGTCCCCATCGAGGAGTGACTCGCTAGAATACGTGGTCCACCTCCTGGAACTCTATTGGTCTTCGTCGCCTATTAGCATAAGATGGTTTTTGGCCCAGTGCAGTCTTCATTTACTCTTGTATGACCTGAACCTTCTCAATGGTAGCATGTAACATCTCTGGGCCCACGATTGATGGCTCTCTTTGATATGTCATGCAAAAGAGAGGTCTTCACATTCAACTTAACAACACCTGAAAATGAGTCATAAAAATGGTGGAGTGATAGTTGTTGTTTCACGCAAAAACCACCAAGTGTAGGTGGTCCTCCCAACAGGGACTAAAATCTAGGACACATGAATAAAGAATTTCCTCCATGTTCTGGATTGTTCACTCAGTCTGACCATCTGTCTGCAGGTGAAAAGTTGTGCTCATGCGAAGCTGAGTCCCGAATGTCTCCTGCAATCCTTTCCATGAATAGGATGTGAAGCATGCATCATCATCTGAGACTATCATTGAAGGCATCCGGTGATGTTTCAAATCCTCCTGAACGTAGAGACATTACAATATCTCTATCGAAACCTTCTCTCAAATAGAAAGGAAGTGGAAAAACATGGTGAGTCATTCAACGATCACCCAGATGGTACCATGCCCTCTGGACATACATAGTAACCCCATCACAATGTACATCGATATTTCTTCCCACATCAACTATATTATCTCAAGGGGTTGGGTCCATCCTTTTGGTTCCTAGTGCTCAGCCTTCACTTGATGGTAACTAAGGAATCTAGAAACATTCTATGCCACAACTTTCGTCATCCCTGGCCACCAGTATTGACACCAAAGGTCCTGATACAACTTCATCACTCCTGTATGTACTACCAAGGGGGGTGTATGGAAATCCCTCAACACCTTCTCAGGTAGAGACCCTAGTACAACTATAAATCCTCTTAAAAATATATTGTGCCTCCCACATTTACAATATTCATAAGGTGCATGGACAGAGGATATATGAGCACGTGTAGTCTTGTAGCTGGTATATCTGATTCCCCCCCCCCCTAACACACTGGAGGAGTGGAGGGGAAACTACCATCGATTGGAGGTAGATTGTCTCGTCTATATCGACGAATGATATCTGAAGTGAGGCTAACTTCTCTGAAGACTCATTCCATAGCTGTGAACTCGATCTACAACTACTTTCATCTCCCACAATATTCTCCTTACAAAGAGTATAGACTATCTCAAAGTCATAGTCCGGGAGGAACACTAGCCAATGTCATGATCTCAGATTTAAATCTTTCTATGTGAAGATATAACTTAGATTACTGTAGTCTGAGTAAACAATGAACAACTCTCCCATCATGTAGTGTCACCACATCTTCAGTGAAAATACTACTGCACTAACTCCAAGTCGCGAGTCACATTATTCTGCTCATGAGGCATCATCTATCCTAAACAATAATCAATCACTACATCACCATGTATCAGGATACAACCATGTTAGGTCACTGATGCATCACAGTAAACCACGTACACAGTGCCCTTTGCCAGCAACCTCAGGATGGTAGTGCTAGTGACGATCTACCTCAGCTGTTAAAAGATCTGCTGGCATTTCTTTGACCATAAGAAGGGTTTACTCTTCTTCTTCAAGGAATTCATAGGTGCGGATACTCTTGAAAAATCAGGTATAAACCTCCGATAATAGCCTATTAATTCATGGAATCTCTGCACCTCAGTAACACTTTTGGGTGGCTCTCCAGTAAGTACCGCCTCGATCGTCACTAGATCCACTACAACTCCATCGTCTGAAATGACATGTCCCATGAGTGGACCTTTTGTATCCTGTACTCACACTTCGAGAGATTTCCATATACCCGGTGATCTCGGAGTGTGTTCAGAACTATCCTCAAGTGTACATTTTCCTCTTCCTCAGTTGCTGAGTACCCCAAGATGTCATCGATGAATACCACCACAAAGCGATTGAGTTATGGCTGAAATATCCTGTTCATGAGACTCGTGAACACTACAGTGGCATTGGTCATGCCGAACGACATCAAAAGGTATTCTTAATGTCTATAACTACATTTTAAGGCTATCTTTGGGATTTACTCATCACTCACATGAAGCTGGGGATAGCCTAATCTAATGTATATCTTAGAGAACCACTTCGCTCCTTTAAACTAATCAAACAGATCATCAATCCTCTATTGTGAATACTTTTTCTTCACGGTCAACTGTTTTAGGTGCCATAAGTCCACGCATTTCTTCAAAAGTCCCTCTTCTTTCTTGGAAGACAACACCGGGGATTCCCATAGAGAAATATTGGGCCTTACGAATCCCTTCCTTTACAAGCCCTCCAAATGTACCCTCAACTTCTAGATCTCCACACGGGCCATCTGATATGCTGGTGTGGATATTGGTTTTGTTTCTAGGTACAATTCAATGCATAAGTCTCCCTCTTTGTGATGAGGTAGTCCTAGGACATTTTACGGAAATACTTCTTCATACTCATCCACCACCATTGGGAACTATGGAATCACCTCATCCACCATGTTGAAGGTCATGCAAGACAACTGATATATAATCAGTTGCACCCTCCTGAGTGCAAGTCCATATAATGTTGCTCTATTTTCCTTCTCACCAAAAAAGGAAAACTGGCCTCCATCTCTACACATACATCGCACTGTATGTCTCAAGAAGTCAATCTGTGCATGAACTACTGATATCCAGTCCATACCTAAAATGACGTCGTAGGTAGTCAATGTCACTATTAGAAGATATCATTTAAAAGTATCTCTTCTGAGAGTAAGATCACACTATCGGCACTAGTGTGTGACTAATGGATCTCCTCTTATAGGAGTATCCAAACAAAAAGGTCGATCTAATAGATCAGTATTAATCTTGGAGTCCCGAACTAAGTCTGTGGAATGAAAATAATTTCAAGAACCAGTGTCGATATGTAGTATTTCAAATTAGATAAGATACTGATTGTACTTCATATCATCTCTGGGATGTCAGGATCATGGGCCTCCACTGACTGTCGCTAGTCTTTTCTCGTTCCACCTTCTCGCACAACTCTTGGTGGACCACTTGGGGGTGGTGGTGGTAGTTCATGGAGACCGTAACGACCTCATGTTGTACGTATTTCTCCCCTAGATCATCCACCGCCTGGATGACTCTCATACTCCTGCCACTAGCGCCACTTCAGTGGCCCCTCCACCATCTACCTATCATTTGCTTGGGGAGTTGGACAGTCACGAGATCTGTGACCATGCCCCCCATAGGAAAAAAGTATCATGCCTCACTAGTGTCTCCCTCAGCCTCTCGAGCCTCGCTCCTCTGACCATGCATCCTGGGGTCACCCACTAGAAGGGCTTTCCCAATTGGGGTTCTGCGCCATTTTTATACTTCCAACTACATATGACTTTGATACCTGTCATTCAGTAGGGCCTCTCATTTTCAGTGCTTTTTTATCAAGGATGCTCTGATTTAGTAGATCTCAATCTAGCACCATAGCCTATGCCGAGATGCTAAGAGAAACTATCACAGCTCTGATCTCTCGTCGGTGCCCATGCTCAATGTTATGAACCCTAATGTAAAGGCCTCGTACCATATTCATAGTGTATTAGGAGAGGTCAGTAAATATCATTGAGTACTGATCCACAGTTTAGCTGCCCAGCTACATATGCAGAAGCTCTTAAATACGCACAGAGCATAGTGTCACTGGCACAAACTCTCCCTAAATAGGATCTCAAAGCCTTTCTAGGTTAGGGTCATCTCCTCTTGAACCTATAGCGTCATGCTCCACTATCATCCTATCGAGCCTGGAATGGATGCAAGTGGCTAAGATCACCATTTTCTCGGTGGGTGTCTCTACATGGAAAAAGAACCACGAAACCACCTCAAGCTATTCCTCAACTTCCTGGGGGTCCATATCGCATTGAAAAATCAGATACCTCAATCTCTACAACTCATGAAACATTCTCATATATCATGAATGATACACTGGTAGCATCTCCTGCTCAATGGGTGGTGGTGCGGATGGTACACCACCTGAAGGTTTCATCACTGTGAGTGGTCCTTGAACCAATGCCTCGTTGCTCGGTGGGCCACTATCATGATCTCTAACCGGAAATTTCACTGGCTATCTTCGTGGGGGTATCCTATAAGAAATAGTTGTGCCACGGTAAATAATTTGTGCCTGGTGAGGTTACTCAAAAATGATCAAAAAAATTCAAAACACTAGCAACCTGTGTTTTCATTTACCATGTTAGAAAATAGAATTTAGGGTCTTGGTGTTTGGATACGTCGACCACTTCCACAACACTATACTACCTATACATAAAATTGAACTAAAAACACTTTACACCATTACCTCATTAAAAGTAGACTCTTAGTTATTATTTTAGAACAAACCTCTATCTGATACCACTTTTTCATGACCCATCCCATGGGGCCCAAACATGACTACCCCAAGCCATCCTTCCATAGGCCAGGGGTTGGTGACTAGAACCTAATGGATTTTCCCATATATGGTAGGCATTGCCTTAGAGATCTACAAACACTCAAAAAGGTAAAGTGAAGTAAATGACCAACAAAATTAAGGTATAACCAGGAGTGTAAAGTAAAACAAAAAGTACAACTGTAAACTGAAAATAGTGAACCAGAATACAAGCCCAATAAAGTAAAAAAGAATGTAAAAACCTATAATATCATCTTTGGAGCTCTACCTAGAGGGTAATATCTATAAGTCGAAAGTTGAAGAAGAATATCTCGACATCTCTCATTGGTCCAAGCTCCACCATGTCCTATACCTCCAAAGTCTGCCTCAGAGCCTTAGTAGTCTAAACCAGACAAAAACGTGCAGAAGGAGCCTATGTAGGGGTGAGTATAAAAACTCAATAGGGGACCTTAATACTACCATAGGTCTCTCAGTAATCCCCAATGGAAAAAATCATATGAAATACCCCGAAGGAAATATCACAAGAAGGATCTAAATCATAAAGAATAAAGCAAAATAGACATCTCACTCTAACGTTATAACTTTATGGTTAATGGTATGTGGATGAATAATCATAAATCTATATCATCCTCTTCATAGTAAATCTACTGATGACCCTATAGGTCACTATATGCTGACCTGTATTGGTCTCTTGATGCTGACCCGTATTGGTCACTGGTGCTGACTAGTATTGGTCACTAGTGCTGACACGTATTCGTCATCGGTGCAAACCCATAATGGCCATCGTTACGGACCTATATTGGTCTCTGGTACAGAGGTTCAGATTATTTTCCATACATCTAGATCATCCCACTCTGGAGGTTCCGATTCTAACCCATATTGGTTGCACTTCTTCTTCTTGTCACAACCAGCCCCTGGATTCTTGCACGTAGCACCCCTAATAATTGGAAGATTCGTATCCCCAAGACATCAGACATATTTCAACCAATATAAAGTCCCTCCAAAAAAATCATACCTAAGGGACCATCCCATCATAGGTGTCACAACGTGACAGACGGCGCATCGATCGGACGTCGGGTCTATGAGATATGGACACTTTTGTAAAAAGGGCCTGGTTGGATTCAAGACTGATCCAAACCAGGACACACATCAAACTTTTTCAAAACTCATTTAGAGTATCTACAAAGTAATTCTTTATCACAAGGTTCCTTATGACATAGACGGTGTGTCGATCGGATGCCCGGTTTGCAGGTTACACCCCTTTTCTTGAAATAGGGGTGATCGTATCTCGGTCCTAGCCGGCTCCGTCGGGCCTCCTGGAATTTGCCAAATGGAATGATTCCCAAAATGGGTCGTAATTCCACTAACAGCGTGTCAAATGGACACCCGGTTTGTCCATTATGGGAGTTAATTTATTCAGGGGTCGGTTAGTGCTAGGCTCGGTCTGACTTCATTAGGTCGGCCCGACGCAATGGGTCCAGGGGTCTACCTAATCATACCCAGGTCCGACCCATTAAGGTTCGTCCTATATTACTAGGTAGGGCCTATTGGGGTTGGCCTAGCAGGTTCGCTGACCTGGACTGTGGTTGTCCTGGCCCATCGACTGGGGCTCGACCCAACAGTAGTGTCGTGCTGTGCCGCAGGTCTGGCTCGTTCGTCCGGCCTCCGTCCGACCCTATCTGCCTAATGGTGGTTCGTTTCTCCAGATGGCCCTTTGGATGTAGGGCAGTTTCTTCTGACTGGTGGGGCATTTCCCTCCTGCGTGCAACGGTCGGACGTATGGTTGATCAGTATCCAGTCGACGCATTGCGGTGCACGGCCGCGCCGCCCCCTTCCGGTCGCGTCCTGTTGGTCGTGGCTGCTTCCACCGATAGTGCCTGCTGGCATCACCCTTCTCCAGAGCGGGCGGCTCAGGACGATCACCTTTGTCCACCGCAGCACCTGACGTCATGCCTCGTTTCCACCTCCCATGGCTGGTTGCTCTAGGCCTCATCTGACCACCGCAGGTATGGCGCACTAGCGGTTCATTCCGCAGGCCACCAGACGTGTTCTGATGGTCCATTCTTGGTGTCGTCTATACCTACATGCCTCCCAGGTCATCGCGGCCTCTGCATAACCCCTATATCTACCTTGCCATCACATTCCCCAACCGCACATTGGGAACCCAAGAACAGAAAGATCAACAGAGGGTTCGGGCCTTGTTCGGATTGGCCACTGCCCTCCGCGTTATCGTTTAAACAAGGGGTGTTAGCAACAATCAGATAATTTAGAAATAACTCATGAATTGTAACCCCGCATCAACCTCAGTTGTTTAAAAAATGATCCACAAATCAACCTGTTGGTCGGTTGATCCATATTATTTGTATAAATCAATAACGAGGATGGAAGAATTTTATAATATAAAAAACAAAAACCCCTACCTAGACGAGGCATCTGCAGATGACGATCGATGGATCCTATTTCTTTGTTTTCGTCAGTTCATGATTCGGTGGCACTCATCACTGCTCATTAAATCTGGTCACATCCTCTAGGTGGATGTTTCCGTAAGACTTTTCCAAAGTTTCATCACTAGAAGAAGCATTCAAAACCCCACCCCAAGCTCAATTTAAATAGGATGGGGTAAAGATGAGTATCACATTGAGGAATTAATGAGGTTTATTAAATGAATTAATGATCCTCTTTTAATTCACAATGGTGGAGTTACGTAGTTGATGATTCAATCCATTAAATGGCTTCACAAGACATATTTCTCACCACCATCACTCATTAGTTTGAGAAAAATAAAATTACATAATGATTACATGTTATTTTACTTTTCATTAAAAATTCAAAAAAATTACTTTTTCTCCTGACCGACTGCGGTCGAAGTGAATCCTATCATAAGAAAATCGTGGTGCTGCAGATTCAACGATGTGCTCGAATTTTTAATCTGATCACCAGTTCAAAGATAGATAATTTCACCCGCGCCGTTACTAAATGTGCCTTAAAAAATTTCAAAAATTCATTTCGAACACATCGGGCCATGTAACCACGTGTCATCAATTTTCTCACACTCATAATAATTCCAAATAATTTTAAAAAAATTACATGTAATTCTCTAGGTTTTTACCTTTTATTACACTGTTATTAGTTTTAATGTCAAGTGGTTGTTTCATATAGAGCTGGCCACTCACACATGAATAAATATATTATATACAGAAAATAAATTTTGATACCTATGATTTTATCATTTCATTATAAAAAAATATCATTGTTGAAATAGGTATAAATATATTTCATTAAATAAATATATTCCTTGATGATATTATATCATTGATATCAATGATATGAACTTAATTATTACAACATATTATTATCATAAAACGGTACTAAATCCTCTTGTATATTATATATATTCTAATATTTTACATATAATGTATAAAAATATGAAAAATTATATCCACAATTTAGTTGAATATCTTTTGAATATTTCATTTTAAAAATAGTCAAATGACTCCATTAACTTGTTATTAATACATTTTAATAAATAAAATCTTATTATCATTTCCATTTATGCAATCCTTTGGGCCTCTATAGCAAAGGAAATGATATAGAATTCATAATTTATAATTATGAGAAAAAATTGTCTTTTATAAAAGTGATAGTGCTGCTCATGTTACAAACGTATTTTGCAAGATTTCTATTGCATGATTCAATATACCATTAAGCGGACTAACCAATCTCACCTTTAATATTCCTTGGTATGTAGACCATTACAATAGTATCTTTTCAAATAATGGGACAAATTACAACTAAATATAACCTTTCACAAACTAATATGAAACATTATGTAATGTATTGTTAATGTAACACCAACTATATAATAAAACATAAGACTTTATAACAATATATTTTTTATATAATATATAATAAAAAAATATCACCAAATACAAATAATTCATCATGAATAGATATTATCAACATAATTTTTTGAACTAATGTTTACATCATAATGTTATATATAAAAACAACTTCTACATATACTATCCATCCCCTTCCATAAAGATTATCCACCTACCATGATTATTAATCGGCATGAACCCTAGTATAAAAAAATGCATGTGTTCAAGTAGGTTTGAGATTTAATAAATAGTATTACCATCCAAAATTTTAATATAACCCCAATACCAACGTTTAATGATATAAATCTACAATATAAAAATTTGAAAAAACCAATGTCACCTAACATCATCATAATTCATGTTCATAACCATGAAAAATCTATATCAATTTATTGATAATCAACATTATCAAGAATACGGAATAAATATGATTAAATATATATTTATATTTAAATCAATTATTTTATAACAATATGATAAAATGGGACCCTATAGAATATACCTTTCCAAATTTTCTCTAGGATTCCATATGTTAATCAGGTATCTATCTCATCAGAATAGAGATCATTGGAGCATCCCCAACCATCGATTCCCACAATATCATAGATGTTTAAAATATTTAATTTTACATCTGTATGGTTATTAGAGATAAAAATAAATTATAAGAATTAAAATCATCCATTATAAATATTTATTAATTTCCCTTGTGACAATACAACCTAGATGCAATAATCACCTTTCTAGAGTAAATATACATCTCCACTTATCCATGAGATGCTATAGTAAATACATGTCTCCATCTATGATAGATATTATTGCGGAGATAAAAATATCCTAATATTTAAACGAAATTCTATTTCTATATATACAGGACACCAAACCCCAGTATAGTGGGTATAAGAGATATTTTCTATTGGACCATCATCCACCGCGATCCCATAGTTATTATAGACAGGGTGTGTGAAATCAGAAGATATTTACCATCATTCATGTTATATTATTTGGGGTTCTATAGGGATAAAACTTCTCTAAATATACCATACTAGATATCATTAAAAATTTACATATCCCTTGTAATTTCTTAATCAATATTCAGTGTCCCTCAAACCAGAGCTATAAAAGATTATGAGACTATATTTTTATGAATAATCATGAATCCAATATTAATTAGATTGATTATAAAGGAATAAATAGGTGTTCATTATCCTTATAAATATTAATATGTTATATTTTGAAACCAATAATAATCTATATAATAAAAAATTAATAAATCCACTAAAATAGATAATCTTCCATTCAGTTATAAGACATATTCCACAAAATATTCTATAGATTTTATAGCATTATCCATGAATACAAACATTTTTTCTCAATGAAAGAAAAAAAAAATTAAATATTAGATGAAATTAAATTTAATGAATTCTTCTTATATATGATTCAATAATGTATTAAAATAATAATCAATGATATTTCAAATATTTACAACATACAAAAGGATAGAATGGAAGTATTTGTAATTTTCAATAATTATATTAGTTTACTTGATCCCTGAATAGAAATGATAAACTACTTTAATTCATAATGTTATTGTCCTCATTTTTCATTATTTATCCATTATTTTACAATTCATTCATTTAAGAATTTATCAATTAAAAATTATAGTATTTACTTTTGTAGAGGATGTTATAAAAACAATGATAATTTTTTTCATAAGATTTTTGTTATAGGATTATAATAATTTTTACTATTATTTTATAATTAAGCCCATATACTTGTATTTATTGATTTTGATAAATTTTCTGATTTTATATAAATATAAATATATTAAAATTAAATTAACTCTATCGACTTTCATACATTAAATTACATTTAACTAAATAATATATGTTATATAAAACTTAATTTTAATTTATATTACTTATATGTATCATTTATAAATTACATATCCTTAACATTTGTCTATTAAAAATTACCTTAATACATTTATTAGTATCATAGTCATATTATATAAAATAATTTTTTTCTTTATCAATTTATTTTCTCATAAAAACATCACACAAAATACAATTAGCCATAATTATTATTTTATAATCACTATTATCATCTTCAAATGTCAATAGGGATAAAAAATAGTTAATATTAAATTATTTACCTTTGATACAATTAAAAAAATTCAACATATTTTCCAAATATTATAGATATAAATATAAATTTGTTTCATTCTTCCTCAATCTAGTAACAAATCAACATTATTTACATAAGTACCATGTTTAAATTTAACATCTATTTGTGTATTATAATTATCAAGTAATAATAATATCATAAAAAATTTACATAATGAACGTTGATATCAAACATTACATTTTACATTTCATAGGTTATATTACTATTTTTTTTATTGATTGAAATCATTCATATAATCATTATTCTTATGCAGAGTGGATATTCTAATGATTTTGTAATAGTATATGTTACTATTTTTCCAAAAATCATTAGATAAATTCATTTATAAAATGTTACTAGTTTTATCCAATGTTGGATCACTTATATCTAACATTTTAAGAGGAGTCCAGTATAACTTTTTATTTATAAAATTGGAATCAAGAACTCCCCCATTCATTCCATGTCTCTATGATAATCTTAGGGAAATACATGGGACCCCCTATAGGTCCCACACACCTGGATCAATTTCTTATTAGGGGGATTCTCTTACTCATATGTTGATGACATGAATGTGATTATATTAAACCAAACATTGGTGTATGATTTAGTTAGGTCTCATATCTCCCTTCATTAACATTGTTGGATTGGGAAGATACATTTTTGAAACACTATTAGTCCATGCAAAATAGTGGATACCTTCTAATAACATCTATTTGACCACCGATAGACATATTCCATGATAATTAAGAGGTTATAAAATATACCCATCATATGAAATACAATTAAATTGATTGGATGGAATACAAAAAACAAGTATCCTTAAAAACTTGGGATAGTACATCCCCTCCTACAGTTGTAGATCAGTAAATAAATTGACATTAGGATTTCGAGAGATCTTGCATCGGTCATCACTGTAACCATAAATATGAAAAGTAAAATTATAATGAGATTGAATTGATGAGAACACATTAAAATAGAATTTTGTTAAAGATTTTGAACTCTATAAAGTTTTTATGACCATCTTTAGTTAAAAATAAAAATCCATGTTCTTTAAATGTAACTAAGAATATAATATTGTATAAATATATTATCTATATTTTCCCACCAAATATAAAAATAATTATGGTGAATCTAAAAATGTTAAATTCTTCATATAGATATCCCTCTAATGATATATTTTATACATCACAAATCATCAACATAAAAGTGTTATTAATATAATATTAAAAATGGAAATTAATATTCAATCTATGTTTTCAAAAATATTAAGAACTGTAATACAAAAAAATTTATAGGATGTTTAATTTCTTGTGATATAAAATATGTGTCATATATTTTTTTCAAAACAAAAGAAATTTCACAAAATATTTATGATATTTTAATAAATTAATATTTTCCTCTATGATATAATAAAAATTATTCACTGCATTTATGAGATTATTGGGAAATAAAAAATATTATTGAATAAAATAATAACAAACCATATTCTAGATACATGTTTCATTAACTATGAAATAGAAAATGAATGATTAATTTATTGTCCTTAAATTATTGTAATGGGAATGTCCGAAATAAATTAAAATAAATTTTCCACATTAATTTATCATTATATGATGGTGAACATCCAATTGTGAAAGGCACCAACTAAATAAAAATATTCCATATAATGTCATCTAATGTATGATTACATAATGGTTGTTTTTGTAGAAATAGTATTTCATATACAATTTCAATTATTGCATAATATCTCAACATTGTTGGTTAATGATATATTAATATCTAAAAATTAGTAAATTATTATACTAAATTAAAATCCCAATTCATGAATAAACTATTATGTATTCTACTAAATAATAAATTTAATTTATATTTAATTAACTCTATTAAAATTTTTAGTTATAATATTTATATTTATTTTTAGAGAAATTAATTTCTTATTACTAAACATCATAAGAACGTAATTTTACTAAAAAGGATATTAAAAATATTCATAAAATAAAAATATTCCAATTATATGTAATGTCACTCTCATAAAAAATCCATATTATTAAATTCTATACATGTATAATCTTTTAAACCAGAAAATGAAAATAATTCATAGATATACTAAACTAAAATATATGCACCTAAAACATTGATTAGAAAAATAACCATATTCCTTTTACATCTATAAAAAAATATAATAAAAATACACCTTAGGATATTTTCATTTTTTACTCATACTCTTATAACTAAAAGATAACATAAATTTACAATAGTATGATTAATAAAATTTATAATATCCATATTAAAAACATTATGGATTTAACTATCTAATTGTATATCACATTCCCATTACATCCTAATATAATCGAACAAAATTAATCATTAATCATTAATAAAGAGTTTTATGTTCCTAAAATTTAATTAATAATATTGACATTTTTAATAAAATAGATCAAATGAAAAAAATATTCCAATTATTCATCACTTAATAGATAAAAAAATTCCCATTACTATAAATATTCATGACTAACATCAAAAAAATTACAAAAAAATGCATCCTTACTTTCATGGAGAAATGAAAATAAATAGAAATTATATAACATCTCAATAATATATTTCAATAATATCAATATAATATGAAATTATCACATAAAATATTTATCCTTCTTGAAATTGCATTCACTTTTTAAATTCAATATACATAATTGAAAAAAATGAATTAAAAGATACAATATTTATTTCTTTTAAATATTTTCTAGCTACCATTTTACTATGTTAGTTAGTCATAAAATATCTATAGAATTCAAGTAATGTTGAATACCTAGCATCACTTTTCCTTAACTATTGTCACAGCAATTCTAAATGAAAACTGATTTCATAAAATTACCTCTAATAATCTTCTACAATATTTTATTACCATAATTGATATCCAATAATGACTTCCATCAAAATAAAGAAATTAATCTATATTATTCATCACCTCTATTTTCTAGAATTTATTATCTATTTTGAATCAAATATGATGGATCAGCTTCATATATGAACCACACAGATTTGAGTAATGAAATTTAATCCAATAAACACTTTTTTATCTCATTCAAATTATTTTATCATTATTTGAAGTTACTTTGTATCATAATATTCTATTATTAGTTTTTTAATCATAGAATAGTCAAAAAAACATATAATAGGAAAAAAAATTAGAGGGTAAACTTTTCGATGTGACTGAAGGGTCATTATAGTTATTCAATAAAACCCGTAATTAAAATACCCACTAATAAAACCCTTTATTATTACACAATTATCTCCTAATACAATAGAATTTACTTATGGAACACTATTTTAGTTAATTCCACTCTCATTTACATATTTTTCCTTTAAAAATAAATTAAATAGTAAAGTGGTTGTTTTTGTAAACATCTAGAGAATATTTCCTGATTATAGATGTGCTTCACCTTTCTCCTTCACATTCCCTTACTGAGTAAAATATTAATAATTCTATTTGTATCCAAATGAACACATACAACCTCTTACAATTCATTTTCATTTTAAAAATTTAATATTAGATACCATATTTTTACACATCAAAACCTCTCCTTGTTTTTTGAAAACAAGTCTAAGTAGATATCTTTTTTATTTGATGAAATTTTTGTTTAACTCACTAGCATCTTCATAACCACCTTCCATATTCTTAATCTTATAATTTAGTGAATATAAACTCTTCTAAATAACCCTATATTATTAATTTCCTTTGACAGATTGTAATTTATAAGAATCAATTATCAATTTCATGGCATCTTTCACTTTTGGTGCACTTTTTTTCTTTTCGGATAATAGTTTCAAACAAAAATAACAATTATATTTTTAAAAATGAATATATATATAAATATATTTGTGTGTGTGTTATAATAACTATGTTACACATATTTTACATCTTATTCATCTTATTAATTCTTCAATATTTTTTTTAATAATTTATTGAATTCAAATCTCTAACAATTATCAGATCAAGGAATTTTAGAGACTCATTATAATTTCCATGATAACCCACTTTGATAAGTGAATAAAAAAACTTATAGAATTAAAAAATTATCATATACTCTTCATTAACCTTTATTACTCCATACTTATATCCATTAATATACTCTTTATATTTGAAGCATTGTCTATACATTAACAAATGTTTTCTTGAGTGACATGATCATGTCATTGTAAAGACCCGTAAAATTCAAGGGAAATTTTTTTTAATTTTCTTTAGAATTTTACAAGAGCGCGGTTTCAGACGGCACCTGATTCCGAGGCCCGGAGTGCCCGGAATTAATTTCCGAAGTTTGGATCAGGTACGTTCAGTGAACGAAAGAGCGTGAATTTATAACTTTTGATCCGGTGCTCGAAATTGAAATCCGAGGGCACCGATGAACTCGCAGCGCCGATATTCGCTTAAAGAGACCTTTTCGGGAGTTGCGTTTGTTGCGAGTTGAAAGTTAGTTTTGGGGTTTTTCAGTTGAGTTAAATAAAATTTGTGTAAGACGAATTTTATTTTAACTTATTAAAAACCTAAAAAAGGAGGTTGGAAGTGGGACCCACACCCACTTAACCTCCCTTGGGAGGATTAAGTGTGGTGGGCCCCACACGAACCCCTAATTCTTTTCAAATTCCCTAACCCCTCTAAACCCCCTCTTAATTGCGTAACTCTTCCCTACTTTATTTCTTGCCAACCTATCTCTTCATTTAATTTTGTCAACTCTAGATTTAATTAATGAATTGAATTCAACTTTTGAATTTTTGAAAGGTTGGCAAAGTGAAAATAAAATAAGGTGTAGCTTATTTTATTTTGGGTTGATCATTTGTCTTCTGGAGAGGTGGAGAGCTCCTCTTCTTCTTCTTCAAACTCAACGAAGAACGCGAAGAACGTCGTTCTTCAACGAAGAACTTCTCCGCCGAAGAACACGGTTCATCCGCGGCGCCGTATCCGCGACGCGACGTACTTCTTCCGCGTCATCTCTTCCGCGACGGTTTTCCGCGACGAACGCCATCGACAACGACTCTTCCTCCGCGACACCGATATTTCACGACTACGTCAACGTGCGACTATCGAGGTAGAGGTTCTTGAGTTCGTTGTTTTCTTTATAATTTGACTTTCCTCAAGACTTGACGAGGAACGGTCTTTTTCCGACGAAGAACGCCGCACCTCCTTTCTTCGTTCACCGTGACAACGAAGGGGACGCCACCTCTTCTTCAGACAACCATCGTCGGCGTGCAAGTTTCGCCAACGACGTATCTCTTCGGGCATATCTCTTCTTCAACGGATTTGACGAACGACGACCGCGACGCCCGACCTCTGCGACGCCGTCTTCCGCGGAACGTAGACGAATCTTCGAATCTTAAACCCGAGGTAGGGGTTGTTGTTTTCATTTTGGTTTCCTTGTTCCTTTTCTTGCTCGTGGATCGCATGTCTACGTGAGGCATTTAATTATTTTATATAAGTGTTATTGTTAATGCGAGGGGGGCCGGACCGCACGAACACGGCCGAACCCCCCTCCATCGTTCTTGTTTAATTATTTTGCGGAGGAAAGCAAGTGGCGTGGTTCCGTCGCACCACGCGGATGAACGTGCAAATATCTTACGCAATGCCGTCGCGCGCACCTTGGAAGAAACAACAAGAACACGACGCCGTCGCGCCGCGTTGAATGAATATCAAAGCACGGCGAAGGGGCGCGGTGCCGTCGCACCGCGCCGGATGACGAACGCCGCGGCCGGTTCCGGGCCGCGGCGGGACGAGAAGACCACGGCCGGTTCCGGGCCGCGGCGGGACGAGGAGACCGCGGCCGGTTCCGGGCCGCGGTGGAAGGGAAGACCGGCGGCCGGGCCGCCTGCGTCGGAAGTCGAAGGCGGGACCGGAATTTCCGGTCCCGTTGGTAAAAACCGGCCGGCCAGCTGGCCGGCCGTATGACATAAAACCGGGGGAATAAATCCCCCGGCCGGTTTGACAAAACCCCCCTCTTAATGAGGGGGGGGGGGGGGCGATTCTTGAGGGAAGGGGGCAGCCGGCCCCCTTGGTTCACCGCCAGCAGGCCCCCCCACGTGGGGGGGCGGTTTTAAAAGAAACTGGCGCGGCACAAAGGCCGCACCGCCCCTCAAAACGCGGGGGTTTGTCACCCCGCGTGCCACCCACGTGCGGCGCCAGGCGCCGCCGCCGCCGCCCCCGGGGGGGGGGGGGGGGGGGGGGTTGGGCCGGGTCGGCCCGGACCCGGACCCCCCGTTTCGAACCAGAATTGGTTTTTATCCCATAACTTGAGCCTCGGACCTCCGAATGACGAACCGTCTGCGGAAACGCGATCCTTGGATCGAGACGGTCGTTTCGGTATATCGCACTCAAGGTTTCGGTTTACATTGAGTTCGGCCGGGTTGGTTCGTTCACGAAACCAACCGGGCCTTCGGAGCGGAAACGCTCATATCATGAGCTACGAACGTCCGATTGATGCGCCGTCAGTCGCGTAGTGTTCCTCTTAGTGAGACGGATCTTTTGGCATACTCCGCCCGAGGTTTGGACGCAGGTGGAGTACGGTCGGGTTGGTTTTTATCCCATATTGAAATGAACTGTCTCTACAGGCTTGGTTAGATGTGGAATTCCAGATATAGAATGATTTTGGAAAAATTATTTGTTGAATGGTAAAATATGAATGGATTTATGAA
Source organism: Viscum album (assembly GCA_963277665.1). Lineage (NCBI taxonomy): Eukaryota > Viridiplantae > Streptophyta > Magnoliopsida > Santalales > Viscaceae > Viscum > Viscum album. The sequence continues at coordinate 790,280,050 of OY728126.1, read as the reverse complement.
TTTGATGAAAAAATTTTAATAGTTCATTGTTAGGGAACATGATTTAGAAACTCATTCACTAATCGTACGTGAGCCACTACGTCATACCACACCTCACACGATTAGCTCGCACATTGAGAAAATATATGTGACAACTATTATATTCCCCACTATAGATAAATTAATGATTTCTACTAGTAATTCCAATGTTTTTTCGAAACCATACGCCTAGATATGTTCCAACCCATTTCCAACTTTTTGAGTTGTACGATTTCCAAGAGGTGTTCAATGGTTTTTAATTACCATATCAAACTGTATAGCTCAAGAAAAGACTCAAATACATGAAAAATCTCATATGAACCTCCCACAATGTATCAAAATCATTATATATAGAAAACATAATTAAATAAAGTGTTATGTAATAGAAACCAGGTTATTTAAAGAATAAAACACTCTTAGTTTTTAAAAGAGATAATTTTGTTCTATTGCAGGTTCCATACAAAACATTGAACCCAAAAAAATAATATTTTAATATGATTATTATAATATAGCCTTCAAATTTGTGGATATGAATAATATTAAAAACATTATAAGAAATATATATATATATCATACTCTAATAAAATATATTGATAAATTATTTGAAAATAATCACTCATTTTAAGGCAATGTTATCAAAATACATTTTCATTACTAATTTTTTTTATTTCATTCTGTGAAAAAAACATTATAATTAGTTAATAGATAATTTATAAAATTTATTAGATAAAAATAATGTTTATTTTTTATATCATTATATCAAAACTATCCAATGGTGAAATTCTTGTAATCTTTTATAAATGATGAATTTTATGAACAGTGAAAAATAACAATTTCTTTTGTAAAACAGTCATTTCATATCACAATTTCAGTAATTATAATGTTAAAATATTTAATAAAATTTCAAACGAACATAATAATTATTGATTTATACTAAATAAAATTAATTACGATTAAATAATCTTTATATAATATTATAATAAAAAGTTTGTTTTTTGGAATGAAAACGCATTTTTCTGAAAAACCATTTAAAATTCACAATGACTATCCATTTTTATTAAGAAAAAATATTCACTAATGGGGAGTCATTTAAATTAAATTTATGGATAATATGTCAATAATTTTGAATTTTTATTCATATAGTGAAATTTAATTGTTATTTAGTTAATATAATGTCATATTTTCCTTAAAAATGTACTTTTGAGAAAAATCACTTTCCATCACACTTGAAGGATTTAGTTTAAATTTTATTCCACCACATAATTCAATTTATTCTGATAATATGGTATCCAAATTTTTAATATTTATTATGTTTATATACATTGTTTATCATAATATTTAATGAATATAAATAGTAATTGTAGTATATATTTATTACTATAGTAAAAGACGAATAGATAATTAAGGGTAAATAAACAACATTGTTTAAAAACAAAGAAAAACTAAAATTATAAATAAATATATTTTTATTTCAATATAATAATTATTTTATTTCAATTTTTTTTCTTTATAAATAATTATTAAATGATTTCTATAAAAAGATATTTTGATTTTATAAAAGATAAATTAAGTTTTTCAGTAATTTTTAATTTCAGTTAAGACATTCCTTTTTCTTGATTTCGTGATTTAGAAAATAAATGATATCATAATAAATTTATAATATTATATAAATTTAATTACTTTTAAATGATAATATAACTTTATGATGTATAATTTATTTGTTTTAAGCGTTCAAAATCTGTTATTGATAAAAAACCAAAATTCCTCAGTGAATGTCGATTATTTTTTTAGAAGTGATATTTTATATATTTGAAAAATTATTTTTTAAAAATAAACATTACTTTTTGAATCAATACATTTAAATTAACCAAATTTTAATTTATTACAATTTTCTAAGACAACCAATTTTTTTTAGTAGAATATAAAAATGTATAAATATACCACATGTATTATGAAATCTTCATGACCCAAAAGTGTTGTAATAAATAAAATAAATGAAATAAACTATTTAAATTAAAAATTATATAATTAACCATTAAAATAATATGTTGTTTTAAATTTTTTTAATGTTATAATTCCATTATTAATCCACTATAACCTATATTGTATTTCATTGTTTTAAAAACAATTCTGTATAAACATGACTCACTTCCACATCACCAATGAAAATATTTTAATTATTAAGGATTTAAAGTTTATAAAATGTTGAGAAAAACTCTTATTTGGTAGAAAAAAGTTCAAAAACCATGGTATGGTATTTTTCATTTATTATTTTTTTATAGTGTCTCATACCTATGTTTGAGAAATTATAAATAACTCACCTTTATTTTCCCATATAAACCTACTCAATATGCTAGTACTCTTAATGAATTTACTCATTAAATGTCTATAATATTAACAAATATATAAATATTCCTACTATAGTCCCACCCCCATTATCTCAAGAAGCTCCTCCCATGCATTTTTGATCACCCTCTCAAGGTAAGGGACCTCTCCCTCTTCTTTTAAATTATATCCCCTTCTTTGTATTTATCAATTTTTTTCTCAGTTGGTTTTGTTTTCATTGATTTATATATATCCTTATACCTTAAAATTTATTTCCAAATAATTATAGATCATTCATCCCCTCTAAATTTAGAATATACCAGAGTAGTTACTATACCAAGATTTTGTAATGGGTCCAATATTTCTTCTATTTATTTAACCACCTTGATGATGTTATAAACATTGCATTCAAATTACTATTCATGGAATGTGAATTTCAACATCCCTGTTACATAAATTATAATTTCCATGTGATTATTGACTAATTTAATTCTCATTAATAACTTCAATGATCTGTAATGTAAACCCATTAGGCTTCAGAAATTATCCTATGATTTTTTAAGGCCATTTTTTGTTTTATGTTCCATCCTTTTATAATTACTGTCAATTCAAATGTTTTATTTTGTATTATGTTCTTAATTATCCATCACAATTTCCTTTTTACATAAAAATAATTATAGAACATTTTAACTATCATTGAACAATTATATTAATCCTTATGTACTATCATTATGATGGAGAACTGTCATTGGGAATTTCCATAGAGATCATTTGTGTGTTGTATAACTGTACCAATTTCTACTCATGGGTATTAACCTAGTTATACGTATACTTTTATGAATGTGGAATTAAATTTATGTATCACATTATAATTTATAGTGGTGATAAAAGTGATTAAATATGGTCATATATTATTTGATCTATGTGGCACAATTATGCATGTACATGATATGATTATGATGTGTGTCCCTATATTGTTCTCTAATGTAATGGGTAATGTTTTACTATAATTATATTTCATGTATTGTGAACATCATTTTATCCTAAGAACAGTATGTTATGACTTCATAGTGGTTACCAATGATTGAGGATTATGATGTCATGTTTGATATTGATTAAATATTCCAATGTTTACATTATTTTATCATGTTATATCGTGCCTCCATATACATGTTTATGATTATCACAACTTATATGTCCCATCTAAATACTTATTGTCTAATTTCTAACTTTTTCTTCCTTTTAGGAATTTTTATTACCTTATAAGGCTTGATAGCTCAGCAATTTATTATGGTTTTTCAAATTTTATCCCTTTCTATTTGAGAGAGATGTAAAATTATGAGGGTGTTATGGATGTTCTTAAAAATGCTGATGTATACCCAGTTCTATGTTTCTATGTAGTATACCTAATTATCTGAAGACACTAGAATTTTGGATCTTTTGGGTTTTATTATGTGCTTTTAATATAATAAATCATTAATTAATGTGTAATAGAATTTAGGGATTACATACCAAGGTAATCATTTTAGACTAGAATGGTCACAATTTTTTGACACAACCATGCATTCCATACCACATATTGGTGAATAAATGCCGCAAGTTTCATTGTTCCTTTCTATGTTGATCCAAAATTTTATCTTCATGATTTATCCCAAGACCAACCCTGATAATGATAATATAAATCAATATTCGTAAATATTACCCTATAAGATCCTGATTTGATTCCCCTTTGGATATCTTGCTATATTGGGTAATGAATTGGCCTTAGTGTTAGAATGATTTTTTAAATCATTAAATAATTTTTTAAATATATAAATTCAAAAGAGAAAATATTACTTCTGTCGTAATTAATTACATCTTTTTTTAACCCATACTTATTCACCAACACCCCCAAATTGAATCATTAAAAACATTTTCCTTCAATATTAATAGATAATAAATAAATAAATAATCCTCAACCATGGTAAGAACAAATAAACAACAACAACAAACTAGATAAATGGTGTTTATTATTATTTAAATTCACTAGTGATATATTGCTGATGAAAATGTTATTCATCATAAATAATAATAAATTTTTTTTCAAAATGTTGACATTTTTTGATAGTAAATAAAACACACTATTTGGTGTTATCACCAAAATGATGAATTGTATTTTTTGACAATATATTGTAATGAATATATTAATGTGTGATTTCCAAATTTCTTATTTCCCCCTTTTTCATCAATTATTAACATTATCTTATCTATTCATTATTGATAAAAAAATAACATTTTATGCTGATAACAATTTATACATACTAGTGTTACACAAACCATTCCACTCCATGGCTTCTTGAGAAATTAATAGTGTAGAATAAAAATCGGTATTTTATATATAAAAATACTATAAATAAAAAAATTATATGAAATAATATGATAAAATCTTTAACATTAAAAGTTACTTTCAATAAATTTCATGTTGAGTTAGCTAATAATACCAATTGAATTACATATTTTTCATGAGTTTTTTTAATTTTTTAAACTCCCCTCAAAGCACTTACAAATAGAAGTCATATAAATTTTTTTGGATTTAGGATAGATTTTTAGATTCATTATTAGTTAATTTTTTATGAAGTTATTTATATAAAATTTCTCCCCCAACTATATTAAATGTTGAAATAATTTTAAATCATACAATATCAATGACATTCCATTAGTAATATTGTGGTATATAAAATTAACATAAAATAATAATTCATGTAACTTTTTTAACTTTATTAAAATTTCTCCTTGTAATGCTGACAATAATCATTAACATAATAATGGTTGATATCCTAAAAATGTAAATAACATGATTCTTTTATTAGAAATACCATATAACAGGTCTTCTCCAAGTGGTTCTCCCTATTTGAAAACATACAAAACATCATCATAGGTTATATTATTTAATAAATTAATTTATAATTACAAATGTATTATCAATCCTAGATGGGTTCCTATTCAAAATACTACCTAGTGGTTAGAAATCATACCATAACATAGCCATAGAAAATCTTTTTTTTATAGTTTCCAAGATAACTAATGATGTATCAATATTTTATTTTGAATTTCACATCCATTATGTCTAGTATTGGAAACCATCAATCCTACTCTTGTTATCCCATAGGTACCTTGCATAAAATTTCATTAACAACATTTTAAGTACCAATAAAACACAAAAATGTTATGGAAATAAGGCTGTAACTACATTATTTTTAATATGAACATCATGGATGAGATGATTTTATCATCCAATTTTATACACTATTCATGACTTCACAACTTTTATTCAGATCTAGTTTGATTTATAGGGGTAATGGTAATCTTAAAAAATTATATTTTTTGATGAGAGATACTTCAAATTATATTATCACTTAAGTCAAATTATTATTAAATTGTGATCTTTATTTTTAATGACTTATTTTTTGGTAGTGTTATTAAAAATATATTTTTATTATGACAATACATATTGAACCCCACTCACATATCATATTATTCACAAGGATATAAATTTAATAAAAAAATTTCATGAAAAATGTGCACATTATGTGAAAAATATTCCTCTCATTGGGAATGAAATTTCCCATATTTTTCTTCCAACACAGTTGGTCCATAAAAATAATCTACACAGTTATCGAAGTCATCATTGGGGTAATTTGAAATTTATTTCGTATGTTCCCATGACTACTTATAATTTCCATTAATCTTATAATTAATTTTAGACTATTCAGTACTCTTGAAAATTATGGCTTTCCACAAGTATAAATCATATATCTTCCTTGATAATTCCTTAGGAGTATTTTATATTGATATTTTAGAATAATTTTATTCTTTTTAATCGAGATGATTTTTCATTCTCTATTAACATCTGTTGAATTATTTCCACATTTGGCTGTGACATATAAATAGATTAGAATAAATCATTTTTTGTGATTACCACCACTTTAAACACAACATATATCTATTAGAACATCATATATTTCTGATGCTGATAGGTTTCACTTTGTTATTTGTGAGTTATTATTTTATAAATGATTCACCCAATTTAAATGGTCTTACAATGTTTTTAAGAATTTAAATTATTGTACCATCATTATAATTCATAATACCCATATCTATAATAACAAAAACAAGGCCCCAAAAAGCATTATTCTCTCTCCAAATGTTATTATTATCTATATTTTGTAGCATTTTACTCATGATATACTCTAAACATTTTATGGGTTTTTTATAATGACTTAGTAATTTTATACATGGATATTATATATTATTAATTTAATATTTGTTACAATAAAAAAACACATGTCTGAGGACTATAATAGTGTAGTTCATTAGGATATGTAGAACATAAACAACTATTCATGTGAAATATATTTAATGTTTCTCAAAATTATCTTCCTATTTAGTATCCCTACAAACAATCAATCTTCATAACCCATGGAATGGAAACATAAGAGATGTGGGAGCATAGATTCTCAGAAATGGTAAATATTTTAATATTAAAATTTATTATATGTTGAAAAAATAATATAAAAAATATTGGTATGTGATCATGTGAATAACATAAAAATAACATACCCAATTGGTCAATGATCATAAACATGAGTCATTGCATAACAAATTAATAATTCAATATCCATGAATCCTACGAAATAAATACAGTCATAACTCAATCATGAAAGATAAAATCATAAAATATATGTGTGTGAAATAATTACATGTATATAAAACAATTTCATATGTCAAGGAAAACTACCAAGACTCTCAGATCAAGCCTTATCACATGTTTCCCCTAATGTATATAGTATATCGAATTTTTTCCCATCACATATCAAGAACATCGACTTGTTTCCCCCAACTATCTCATGATATTTAATTCATTATCCAATTAATTGGAGGGATATATAGTCCCTACCCAAAAAATAATGAAAAAATACATGTGTTCCGTTGGATAGTAAATAATTTATTATTTAATAACCTATGTCAATAAATAATTTTCATAAACAATTCCTCATAATATAACAAGGGTAAATGAAATAAGTTTCATAAGTATTAGTCCATCATATACATAAAACATTCATGTAAATAATAATAATGTTATATTTTGGTAATATCCCTATTAAATAATAATTAACATAATGTCATCTTATATGGAATTTGTTTTTGAAATATTACTATAAATAATTCTTGAGGAAAATATCATTTATTTTATAAAAGAATTATTTAATGATATGTGAAATTTTAATGTAACACATTTTCATTGACAATAAATATTTAATATTGTAAGAGAATATTCATATAATTATTTATTCATTATAGTGGATAAATCCATTCTTTCTGTATATTTTATAGAAACATTCCATTGATACTTTTTCCAAAAAAGAAATAAATTACATCATTTAGAAAACGAACAAAAATGATTCCATTAAAACCATTTATTAAAAAGAAGAAAATGGGTACAAATAAATTTAAATATTCATAGGATATAATTAAAAACCTTTTCAAAAACATATTGAGAAAACATATATGTGAATGATAAATATTCCCCAACAAAGTTTTAAAACGAAATAATCTAGAATGTTGATGAGATTGTGAAATAAATCCTTACAACTTTATAATCAATAGAATCATATTCCCCATGAATGAAATAATATTATATAGATATTAAATTTCAATAATGTTTATAATAATACCCATTAATTACTTTAATGGGTGGTTTATACACCATTAGAAGAAATATGTAATGTATAAGGCATGCGTCTAAAAGAAATAAAATTCAAAAAAATAATCCCTTACTACTTCAGTAACATTTAAAAAGAGAGATCCATGAAATAATAAAATCAATTGAATCATATTATATCATGTAATAAAAAATATTCATGATATATAATTTCATTGGTCAGTACGTACAACAAATAAAATAAACAAATAGTGAATATGGAATTTATCTCATAAATATTAAATGTGAGCTGAAATTCCATTACCTTAAGTCTTTCCTTCCATTGTGTATGTTCAAACCACCTATATAAAAAATACTATATTACTATAAATATACCATATAACCATATTTATACATATAATAACAATATTGATTTATGTATAACTATATGGTAATCACTTATTTATAATTTCATCTTAAAGTTGTGTTTCTGGTAATAAATACATTGTTTTTCGTACATGTTATGACTTGTTATCCTTGTTCCTCATACATAAATAAAGATAGAATCATATGATTAATTATAATAATGATATATCATATGTATATATATGTTAATTATATATGTATTCATTTATATTCACAAATCATATATGTATAAAATAACATACATTCTTCATTGTGATAGTAGGTTATATGTATGCATTAACGTGGTTTCCATTTTATTCTCATTAAAAAACATATTTATAATATTATCATTGAAGAATCATTTTTATGTTATATATATCATATATATTAATAAAAGTAATCCTTATTACCACCAATGTGAAATATATATTAAAATTAATCACATCAAATCGTGGAGATGGTAAGCCATATATATGCACGTGCGACATTGTCGCTTCTTAAAATAATAGGTGATAAAAAGTTAGATTTGATATTATAATTACAGAATTATAGTTGTTTTATTAAGATAATATATAAACATTAAACCCATTATAATTCCTACTAATAAAACCTTTATAAGGGAAATGAATTATAGTGCCATGTGGAGATGGTAATTCGTACGTACACACAAGTTACAGTTTCATTACATGTTCGATGGAGGAGGGGAAATATAATAGTGCACCAATAAGGGAAAAAAACCTTTCATTGTATTGATAATTATTATTATATAATTTTATTATATAAATAATATATTTACAATTGTTATACAAGGGTAGACATTGAGAGTGATCAGTTAGAGTGATTATATGTTCTTTAAAATGACTCATTTAGATCTCCTTCAATCGGCTATAAAGTTAGTATTTTAAGAATAAACTAACCTATGTTATTTGTATAAGGAAGTTTACAAATATAATTTTATAGAGTTTGGTCCTGATAGATGACTAGATGTGATGAAATGAGATGAGGGAGAATGTGTCCTTTTATAATGAATGTGAGGGGCACTTTGGGAATCTCAAAAAATGATAATTTATAATAAAATAACTAAAAATTAAAATACCTTAAAAAAGAAATTTTATTAGAATCTATGATAATATAGGGATATAATCTCACCATACAATAGATTATATACATGTTTTGGTGGTATTTTTAACATTATCGTTTTGATTTACCCTTAGATAATCTATGTTAATTTCAACTATGAAACAATAGTTTCAATATTAAAAGGTGGATTGTTTTACATATTAATATTAAATTGAACCATAAATGTTAAATATATTATATTATAGACCATAATTTATCTCATCAATATTATTTTGTATTTTCAGGAATATTATCTAATTTAATAAAATATTATTTTTATAAATTATCAATAGTGTCAATTTTGACGTTGTTCATTACATGACCGTATGAAAATTAATAAGTCAAAATTAACTTCAAATAAATTATCTTTATACAATCCTAATACTTCATATTAATATTTAAAATTAATTTAGACCATCAATTAATTAAATTATATTTATTTTAATAATTTTTGTATCATTTAATTAATTATTTCATTAATTGAATAATTATTGCATCATCATTGTGTAATTATTTATGATAATTATTTCAAAATAAAAAGTTAAAAATAAAATTCCAATATGTGTTTAAACTTCTTATATTTTATAATATTATACAATTTCAAGAATATATTATATCTAACCACATACTAAAAAAAGCATATTTATTAAAAGTAAAGGTGTGGCATTTTGTCACTCATAATGTTTTTAATAATATCCAATTCATTATCCTTTAAAAATGCCAATTAAATTATTCAATTAATATAATTATGTTTTATGGTTATAAATAAATATTTCCATTAACATTTTTCCATGTTTTACGATGGTGTTCTAATATTTATTATATTATTTTTAACATCAATTTACTCAGTTTACCCTTAACATAAGAATAAAATTCACTAAAGATATTATTCATATAATCAAAAAAACTTATTTAATAAATTTGGATCATATGGTTCCAAATATAAAATAAAAATTTTCAAAAATAAAAAATAATATAATTTTCAAAAATTAATTAGAAATTTAATCTTGTTGGCGGATCGAGAATACTGGGTTTTAAAGTAAAAACGTCCAATTGATTGAAATGTTTTTATATCTAAATTAAGATTGAAAATTATTCTAGTGACCTTAATAGGATTTATTTATAAAATATTTATCTAAATATATTTTAAAAAAAATCTAATATATAATATAAAAATAAAAATAAATTAGATTGAAAACCAGTTTTCAATTAAAATACAATATTTATTTCATTATTCATCAAAAAATGAATTGTATCACAAAGATACCATTAATTCAACAAAAATAAATTTTAATGATCCCATTTCAATAAATATGTTTATTTTTTCAAATATAATTTATAAATTCATAAAAAGATAGAATAAAAACAAGTGCTCCATCAAAAATTAGAAAAACTATCTTCTTAGAAAAAATCAACTTATTTGTAAAATTGAATTTTTATATAATTTTTATGGAAATAAAATATATTGAATGTTAAAAATAATATTAAATTTAATATATATATATCATTAATATAATCCAATAATAGTTATTTAATTATTTATTAGTAATAATCAAAGGTGTACACAATTAAATATTTTTTTTCAGAAACAGAGTTCCTTTTATTTTAAAAATTCCTTTACGTTCATTTAAAAATTATTAGTAACATATTTATATAAATGTCTATAAATAATTACTTCCTAATATAGTTAATCCTATTCATAGATTCCATCATAATGGTACAGATATGATTATCTTGTTTAAATAATTACAATAATGGAATGTTGTTTCATAAAAAATTAATGTTGTCTATAACGTATAATAAGTAAATGATTAAAGTTGTGCGTCCTTATCTTCATATAGAATATAAAAAAAGACAGAAATGTTTTAATTTATTAAAAAATGTTCATAAAGGCTTGGGTTGTTACATTCTACACGCCATTAAAATAATTTCACCCTCGAAATTCATTAGGGTCATCAAATGATTAATACTTGAAAAATAATTTCCTAGAAACCCACATAATAAAAATGAATACAAGAAATAACATTGAAAATGGAATCTTTGAAATAAAATAGTTCCCCAAAGTAACTCATAATTATGTTTCGACATAGGAAGCCATCAATTGAATGTGAAAAAACGGACATGAAAAAAAGATCTAACTATATGGTTTTGATGGAGAATGATAGAGAACATGTTCGGGAGAATGTAAACCATCAGAAAATCATAAATATTGGATTATTTAAGGGACAATTTGATTCATTGAAAACGAAGGTAATATAATAAAATAAATTCATGATCCATTCCCTAGTGTTGAACTTTTTTTATGAGATGAAATAATTACCTGATTTCATTACTTATCATAAGAACAATGTCATCATTTCATTAGGCCATGATCATTTTCAAATTCATCTCTCATACTAATAGATTAAGGGGAATTTTTATTTCCTAATGTATTAAAAGATCATCAGATACATAAATAGAATGATAGATTATTTTATATTTCACTATTTAACATCATAATAAAAAGGATAACATTTGTTATTCAATATACATAAATCCTCATTTGAAGAGTGAATAACTAAACGATAATCTATATTTCAACATAAAAAAATTAAGATATAGTTACCTATATGACCCTTCTAAATGTTGAAAATCCAAAATTTTAAAAATAAGGTAATTAAATATTAAAAATCAACTTATAATTAATCCACAAAACAACTTGATGTAGATGAAAACTATTTTTTATAGATTTTCAAAATAGCCTCTTTTCATGGATGTGTGGTAACCAATAAAGTAGTAGGTGAGAACCCATAAAAACATATCAAGAATCAAAATTCTATGCTAAAAAATTAAATAGTACACAGACACTGAACACGGTGAGATCTTAATCTTGATCACATGTGTTAGCTAGGGTAACATAACTAGCGAAGCTCATCATGAGAACACCATCGTCGACACTGGGTAAACCCTAACCCAATACATCCAAAAAGTAGTATGAACTACCATCACACAAAAATACATTCAACCACCTTCATCAACACTGAATCACAAATGAGATTCCACTGACCAATGCCCTGATGCATCATTAATCCGTCACCTTAGAAAAACCTACCTCAATAGAATGTCACCAACATTGGCGCATCACCATCATTGACCACCGATGTTGGAGAGACCAGTCTTTCCTTATTAAAGTAACTGCATCAACCATGTCCACAAAAAAAACATATCCATAGACACCCAAAACCAAATAAATCTTCACAAAATGAACCAAAAGTCCTATCCTCGCTACACCGCTGTATCGACCATGACCCTATCACCACAACATAAATGAAAATCACCAAACTAGATACCCAAATCAATAAAATCACAAACTCATCGCCAAAGTAAATACAATGCCACACCAATGTAAGGGAGATGCAGATGGCACTAGAGCATCCCGATCCACATCATAAAGGAAAATTGATAAAATAAGATGTTCATTTTAGAGGAGACTTTTTTATATTTTAAGCACCTCACAAAGGCAAATGGAGCAACCCAAATGCCCATAAATCAAAAAACTCTTCAAACCCAATCCATGATATCATGAACCAACTTGTCATCTAATCAGTCCCAATTTCATCAATAATATGCCATTTATTTTATCATAATAAAACATCATTGCATTTCATTATCCTAATATCATGTACATATTGAGCGTTATCCTTGTCTTAAAAATGTGTCTTCCAAAAATATCACCTTACCACATCAATCACTTTTTCATGGTCACGAGTACCAAAAAGCATATTATCATGAATGACTATGGAAAAAAACTCTAGTGGAATAATACATAGATATTTCATTATACCCTAATAACATAAAATTACATCTAAAACAAGATTATTTAATTCCATTACATTAAAACTCAATGATTCCACCACTTCATTTCCATACTCAACATCACCAATAGTGATCATATGAGATTTACAATTTTCTATGGCTTTAAGTGGTTACTGATGTTGATAGTCAACATTAACCATTTTATTTGAGCATTGATTAGCATAATCTACATACTCCATTCATTTATAGCTTTTTATAATGGGTGGTTCATTAGTTTTCAATTCTTTTCCACCATTGTATTAACCATCATGTCCATTTCCTATTTACATTCATGGGAATTATGACCCACCATTCCACATTTGACATACCAACTAGTTCCATGTAAACACTTACATTGTTGTTCCTTATCACATTTATGGCATTTATATAGACAGAATTTGTTTCCACCATTACATTTATTAAATTTTCCTTGAGACTAGATCTTTATTTTCTAATAAAATCCATCAAAAAGGTGGGTATCTAAAGTTTTTATTTCCACTGTAAGATAACATCACATAATTTATTCGTAGCACCAAATTACCTTATGGAGAAATCCCTTCATAGACTTGGTTATAATCTATTGTTGTATTAGTCAATCTTACTTTTAGGTTGGATAATAATGTCAAAATCATTCCTCATAAGTCATGTAAAACATTCTGTATAGGTTCCAACAGATTAATTTTACTCTTTCATTAACTCAAGGAATTACATTTCCATTTTCATATGAATAATATGAGTATAGTAAGTTTTGAAAAAAAATCGTGAACTCATCTCATTCCATGGAGACAATTCCATATCATTTCCACATACTATTGATGAGATTTATCTAGTGATCTACTTCACCATCCAAATGATTATTCTCTAGAAGGAATTTCTCTTGTTGGAACATTGGAAAACAGAAAATATATTTTTATTAGTGTTGATCCATTACACCTCTACTAGTGTATCAAATGTCCCACTGGAAGAAGGTGGATGTGGATGCATAAAGGACTCAACGGAATAATGATCTATACTTTTCTTATTAGTAATTCCATCATGATTCATATCATGATAAAGTTTTGTGATCCTATCAACAATATTCTTCATTCATACCCCCAAAACATTTAGTTTGTAAGAGGACAATGATTGAATTAATTATTTCATTCATCCGTAACAAAGTTACTTTAAGTTATAGAAATTGACTAAAACTAGAAATGATTGTGTAAATAACATGAATCATAGTTGTAGAACCCCATAATAATGGTATATTACATTTAATATTTCAATCTATGACACTATAGTTTAAATCATAGGTTATTCATGATCATTATGAAAAATCTAGGTTTATAAACGACACATAGACTTATGCTTAGTTTAAGAACACTATAAATATCCTTAGAAATATTTCTTGGGATCTCACAAAATTTTTATCATAAATGTTTCCAAAGGATTACTAAAGATATTCTGTGACACCAACTAGAATGTCCCTTTATTCTCATACATGGATATTACATCTCTTTAGATGAAGATTCATTACCTTACAGAAAAACATGCCCAAGGACTGTAATAGTTTACTTTATTTGGAAACATGGAATAAAAACATATATTCTAGTGAAGGATCTTCAATATTTTACACAACAATCATCCCCTTTAGTATTAATACCTAAAATTTTTCTTCATAACCTATGGAAAAGAATCATAAGAAAATGGTGAGCATGGATACTCAGTAAGGTTAAACAAAGAAACTAACAATTTATTAATATATGAAATAATAAGATAATAAAAATGGGTATGTTATCATATTTATAATGTACAATACCAAACCCTTTATGTGTCATAAACACAAGTTATGGAATAAAACATTAACAATTCAAAATACAAGAATCATAATAAAAAACATCATCATAAATAAATCATCAAATATATGATCATATCATATATGTGTATAGAATATTTATAATTATATAATTCAATATCATATGACAAGTCCAACTATAAAGACACATAGATCTATAATTATCAACATTTTTCCTTAACAGATCAAGCACATAAATTTTTTTCCCATCACGAATCAAACACGTTGACTTATTTCTATCGTGTATCCATCACATTGACTTGATTCCCGTAACTATATCAAGGGATATAATTAATTACCTAATAAATTGAATGGAGATATAATTTCAACCCATTACATAATTAGAACCATACATAGGGCTATTATAGGACCTTTAATCAATTTTCTCATCAGAACACATGTAACAAAATGAGTTTCATAAACACATCATCATAACATAATTTATGGAAAAGATATGGGTTTAATATGTATCATTCCATCATATAAAAAATAATTCATAAAAATTGTAAAAATTGTATAATTGGTTCATATCCCTAGTAAATAATAATAAACATAAAAAACTTCATCATAGAAGGAAAATTATTTTTGAAGGATTATTGGAAATAATTCTTAAGGAAAAAAATTTCATTTTTGAAATCTTTATTTAAATACCCATGAAATTTTATAATTAATTTTTTTATATGAAAAATACTATATAATAATGTAAGGGAAGATTTAATTCATTAAGGCATCATGACAGTGGAGAAATATATTCTTGATTTTAAGTTAAAAACATTTAGCTCTTACTTTTTCTAGAAAAGCCACAGTATACCTGATTTATAAAATTAAAAAACAAATTCCATTACAAAATATAGTACAAAGTAAAACATGGGTTAAAATAACATTAAATATTAATAAGTGAATAGTAAAAAAACCTTTTGAAGCATTTTTAGAAAACAGGTACATGGAATATAAGTATTCCCCAAAATAGATTTTAAATGAAATAATCCTGAATATGGATGAGATTGTGAAATAAAGCCTTATAAATTTATATCCAGTAGGGTCGTATACCCCATGAAATAAAAAAAATATAAAAATATCATAATATCATAATCATATAATTACTAAACATTAAATACATTCATGAATGTTTTATAAAACTACATAGAATAAATATATAATATATAATTCATGTGTACCATTGAAATAAAAGTGAGACAAAAATATCCCATATTATATGAGTAACTATTGAATAATGAGATTCCTGAAAGAATAAAAGAGTGACATTTATAATATTAGTAAATAAATGAAATTCATGATATAATATATAATAAGATATCATATACACCACATAAAATAAATGAGTGGTGAATACGGAATGTATCTCAAAGATATAAAAAGTGATATGAGATTCCATTACCTTAAGTCTTGACTTCCTACATATATGTTCAACACTACTATATAAACATATGTGTTTATTATACATATAAAACATCACCATATTAAAATATATAATACTATATATTATTTAATAAAGACTTTATATTACTATCTTATTAATAATTTCATGTTAAAGTTATGTTTTGGGTAATAACTACTTTGTTTTTCATGCATGTTATAAACCATTATCATGTGTTATCTTCCATATATCATGATTTCAAAATCTAAAAAATGATGAACATGATATAAATATCAGTTATATGTTCATTATAAATTTTTTCATGGATATTCATAAAAATTAGTGGTAGAAAATAACACACAACGTTTATAGAGACAGTATGTCATATGTACGCATGAACAATGTTCTAATTATCATGTAAAAAAGAATACTTTATTAAATATTACCATTATAAAACAATTATTATTTTAAAAATATCACATATATTAATACTATTCATCCTGATTAAAATACATGTTAAATATAGATGAAGAATGAATCACATCGCACCGTGGAGATAGTAAGCTAAACCTACGAACGAGCGATGTTATCATTTCACAAAATACTACGTGGTAAAAAGTTAGATATGATATTATAATTATAGAAGTAAATTTATTTAATAAATATAATATATCATATTTAAAACCATTTTAAATCTTACTAATAAAATATTGTAATAATAAATGTATTGTATCATTACATGGAGATGGTAAGCCATATACACACACCAGCAATACTTTCATTTAATGATGAATAGATTAGGTGATGTATATTTGTGTGTTTATAATCATAATTAATTTTTTTTTCATATTTATGATTCTGTATTTATTATTTTATTATATATATCATATATTTAGATGATGTATTGAAGGGTAGAAATTGATAGTTGTCGGTTTGAGTGATTAATTCTTCAAAATGGCTCTATCAGATATCCTCTAAAGGTCTTTATATTTTTATTTTTTGAAATAAAAATTATCTAAAATATGTATTAGTTTTTATTTAAAATAATTTCACATATTTTGGTTGATCTATAATAATTAATGTGGTGATATAAAATGTGGGGGATGTATTCCTTTTCAAATGACTGTGAGGGGAAATTTTAGAATTGTAAAAAAATATTAATTTATAATACATTTACTCTCAATCTAAATACCATAAAAGAGAACCATTTATAATATAATACTATATAGGGTTATAATATAGTGCTAAAATATAATTTATACATTCCATTGTATTATTTTTAACCCTATCATTTTGATAAACCTATAATTAAACTATTTTAATTTTAACTACCGTAACAAGATTTTCAATATTAATAGGTGGATATTTTAACTTATAATGATTATATTGAAAAATTAATGGTAAATTTATGATAGGTTTTACCATAATTTATCTCATCTATCCTTATTTTGATTTATTATGAATTTTAACTAATTTATTTAAATTTTTTCTCTATTAATTTTGTCATTATTAATTACATTGATCATAATAAAATTATACCAACAACCTAACATTGAAAAAGTTCATTTATTAAAATACTAATATTTATTATTCACATATAAAATTCATTTGTCACCTTATTAAAATCAAATAATATTTATTTTAGTATTTTTCTATCATTTAATAAATTTTTTGTTAATTAAATAATTACTCTATGATCATTGGGTAATTATTTATGAAATCTATTTCATTATTAAATATTAAATTTAAATTTAAATTATGTAATTATACATCTTATATTTCAAATGAATATACATAGTAGATCATATATTATTTTTAAGCACAAATTAATAATATTATACTTATTAATAGTAAGAGCGCGGCATTATTTCACTCTCTTTGATTTTTATATTATTCAAGTTATTTTCATTGAAATGTGTTCATTAAATTATTCATTTTCAATCCTTAGGGTTTAAGGGTCGAATTAAATTTAACCAATAATTTTTGTGAAACGTTTATTGTAGTTTTAAAATAATTATAATATTAATTTTAACCTCAATTTACTTAGTATATCATTAATGGATGTAATAAAATATACTGAAGTTACTATTCATATTGTCTAAAAGTAAAAGGGACCAATTTACTATAATTTTGACCTTATCATTATAAATATATAATCTATTTTTTAAAATTCAAAACAAAAAATATTTTGAAATTAATTAAAAAGTAAATCCTATTGATGGATGGAGAAAACAAGTTTTCAATGTAAAAATTCCCAAAAGATAGAAAATATTATTATCAAAATTCAATGTGAAATTTATTCCAATTAACTCAATTGAATTAAATGGTAAAATATTGATCTAATTACACACTAAAACCAATCTAAAATATAATATAACAATATAAATAAAGCAGAAAAATAAAGACATTGGAGGTCTTAATACATGCAACTATATTTTCAAATTAAAGAAACATTTTGTGGATACTGTATTTTCCATTTAACAACTTTAATTATCTATTATCTCTCATTATTAGTTCTATAATAATCATCATCATACATTGTAACCTTTTCCAATAGAAATGTTTAATGATTCTTCATTTTTTTAGATTTAATATTAAATTTTTTATTCTTGAAATTAAGGGAAGATATTTTTTCCTCTAATAAATAAATATTAATTAAAAACTATTTTGTGGAATCG
Source organism: Viscum album (assembly GCA_963277665.1). Taxonomy (NCBI): domain Eukaryota; kingdom Viridiplantae; phylum Streptophyta; class Magnoliopsida; order Santalales; family Viscaceae; genus Viscum; species Viscum album. The sequence goes on along the minus strand of OY728126.1, from coordinate 790,260,779 downwards.
TTATTTCCCCATATTTTGTTGATAATATCTTCTATAATTTTTTTATATTAATTCAACTTCCTCTTATGCATTTTCTTTTATAGTAACTACTGATATTAATAAATTATAGACACCTTTGTCATAATATCTCTCCATTATTCCAACTATTAATTCATTCAAGGATACCTCAACTTGTTATATTATAGTAACCACACAAATACAACATTGATTTTCATAGGTAAAAGATTACATAAAGACTATTAATGTTATAAATGATATATATTGTGAATCTGAATTTGGATGATCGCTCATAATAAATTATTTCTTTTCCTTATGACACATTTAATTAAAAAATTTCCATACATTTATCTCATATAAATTCTTTGAATAAATAAATATAGGGAGCTTTTTCGTCCCATTTTTTAGTAATTTAATTATCCAATTACCTTTTCCCTGTGATAAACCTATATTCCATTAATGGAGAACCTCAAACATCTTCTTCTTTTGAAATCAAGGAACCTATTCATCAATATAAATCTCTAATTCAAAAATATATTGGTAGAGAGGGAATTATTATCTAGATAGAGAAATATTCAAGAAACATCACAAATATTAATATCATTATAAATCAGGAAAAAAATTCAAATCATTAAATATGAGTTATATTAAATGTATAGAATTCAATAACAGGATAATATATAAATCATACCATTTGAATGGATCTTTATGGGATATAATCCACACAGTGGGTGGAGGGGAGTGTTGGGAATCAATTTTGGTGACTTTTATTTGATCTTATATATTTTATTATTTTTTGATTTACCTCTAACACTAGTTAAAGTGGATAGTTAAAATGGTACGATTTTATTTTATTCATTCATTCCCACAATAAAAGTAAACAACCAAAAAAATTTGGCATTATAATTTACAATGTTTTACTTTATATATTAATGGTAGGCCAATTAAGTGAACTACTAAAACATTGGATCACACAACCAACTAGTAAAACCCTATGAGGATTACCATATTAACTCTTGTTTTTGTAGAGTATGAATCCCTCACTTAGGTACAAATAATAGATTTGATATTAATGTATTCTAGATAAAAAAATATATTCTTACACCAATATAGATTATTACCTTATTATAGATTTTATGTCATTCTTCATTTTAATTACCCAATGAGTATAAGGTCAAATATTTTTCTTCCAAAAAAAACTTCATACAATAACTTATTAATCATCATAGTGGTAAAATATTATTCTACTACTACCTCTTCATATTCTATATTCTCCCTAGCCTTCTTCTTCTTATATGAAAATAAGATTGAACATATATATTTCTTGATGATGATTTTTATGATGAGCTTGACAGATTATTATTCTTTTTATTGCATGTTGTTATCATTTTACTACAATGGATAATAAAAAATGGATTATAAACTATCATTTACTACCTTCAATAGAAAATAAATATTTATAATAAAATAATAATATTTGGGATTCTCTCTTTTTTGGAATACATAATATCATTATTCTATAACAATATTTCCTAATTTCAACCATAATGTTCTTCCTCAGGATGCATTAATACACACACAGACACAGATATATATATATATATATATATATATATATATATATATTAATATATCTTAATAGAAAATTAGTTTCATTTTATCATTGATCATTATTCAAGATTTCCAACAATTATTATTTATATTGGAAAAAAATGTCCTAGAACTATTGGATAATGGAAATTTAAATGGTTATAATAACATTGATGAGAAATAAATTTTATAATTTAATGAAACTTCATAAAGAGATAAAACATTATCATGGATTATTAATGATACATTGAACAAAAAGTCCATTTTTTAAATGTCAAATAATTCATTACATTTCAACTACCACATATAAATCAATATAATAAATTTATAATGATACAATCATGAAAAATAAAACCATGTAATACATCCTCATAAATCCATTAGACTTGTATATACCATTTGCAACAATAATTATCATGCATTTGTAATTAGATACAAATATATACATGTTTTAAGTTCCTATTTAAAAAATTCTCAACTTTTGATACTTGTCACCAATATAACACTGATGTTTTAATAACATACATTATACTACATATTCATGAAACCAATAAGTTAATGGTGTGTCTATTTTTATACCAAATTTTCCTAGAATAATATTCTTCATTAAATACTAAAAACATATGAATTAATTACATCATTTAATTTTTTTGTTGCAACTACATTTGATATCATCTTTGTGATTCAATGATTATATTAATGATTTTAATTTAAAATTATTTTTAAGTATATAGAACATGTATCCCTACAGATGTGGTGACAAATAATGCGAAATAACTTCTTCTTTTAGAACCACCACAATCAAGGAACTAAAGTGTAGGCCTCGTCATTTTTATTCTCTTGACATAATAGATCATGATAAGTATTTCATGATGTATGTATATACTTAAAGAAAACATAATTTTGAATCAAATATATTGATATTCACCCTTTATATTCAACTTTGTAGAATATTCAGTGGGTAATTTTAACATAGATCATAAATATATGTGATAATTCAAGGTTCTTATAATTCACTATCTTCACCCTCTTATCATAATTTATATATTAGTCTTAAAATTTCATTTCACTATTTTTATTATAATATTCGATTCATGTTGAATATTATCCACCATCTTAGGTTAATAATATGACATATAGTAAGTTGATTTTCTGTAAGTCATGTGTTCACCCATCCTATCAGAAGGCATGCAGTCACATTTAACATCAATTGGTTAATCAATCCATCATATGGTAAATAAAACTACATTGAATGCCAATGTCAACCCACAATCCATGCATTACATTGCTCAATCATCATGTATTTTTGTGGTCATCCATTTGGAATATGGTAGGATTCCCTTTTTATCAATCATATGACCTACCACGTGTCACTTTCCTAGTCATCCTACTATGTGAAACTAATAGTTACAAATTTATATATTCTGTATACATTGTAGTGTACCCATACTCAATTTTTTGGGCCTATCGTAATACATAATATGGGGTAATATTACCAATAATAACCCCAACATGATCATATTAGGCATGATAATATTCATCAGCACAATTTGGAATCTATATGGAGGGACCCTCACTTATGCTTATAGATGGAAGACATGGCTTAAATTCAATTTTCATAAAAAATTTCACATGCGTGTTCCATATATCAAATATCAATAATATAGGGAAATTATTAATCTTGAATAAAAAACACTACAACTATTCCCCTTCTTAAGAATAAATATATCTCTCGATTCATATCATTTAATATTATAAAGGAGAATATGTTCACCCCTACAACTTGTGATTCCATGCATGATAGAGGCTATAAAAATGCCTAATTGTAATCCTACCCATGAATTCAACACTTTTAATCTACCTTATTTTAAAACATAACACTCAAAATCTTATCCCAAAACTACTCTATCAGGGATCTACAGATTTGATCTTTCTATGATTTCCATATGGAGGACTTTATTACACAAATGTTGACCTTCAATTAGAATTTTTAGATTTTTTATAACTCCGAATATATTTTTAATTTAAAATATTAATTACAAACAACAAATTAAACTACTTTAAATCTAATTATTTTCACATTTAACCAATACTTTATCATTACTATTCCCAGATTTTTTATTTAATCATATTATCCCTTAAATATTAATTAATCTTAAATAAATCATCCTTGTTATTACAAGGTAATAAAACCCCATCATCTACAAATGTTGCATCCAATATGTAAATTATAGTAATAAATCAATTGGGATATATTTCAAAAAATATGGATTCACCAAAATAGAATTATAAATACCCTTTCATCAATATAATAACATTAATTTCCATAAAATTAAACACACTAAATGATTGTCTGAACAATATGTATATGTTTCCTTACACATTATTTAAATAAAATGATTAAAAATGTATATAATTCATGTATATTGTTCATTATCATGTCCAAATAATGTTTTAGAAAATTATAATATTCTTTAAAATATAGTTATCGATGAACATTGATGGTAGACACAAACAAAACAATGAAAGAATACTCTACACTTCACTTCTTATAGTCCTTTCACTAATAATCACAGTAAATAATCAATGACTACACACAATTAAGTAAATATATGGTATCAATTTTAATTTGAATTATAATATTTCATTCCTAGGTGGAGACCCATTATTTCAAAAATTATATTGAATAAATAATTTTCCTTCCTTCAACAATATTTTAAATGCCTGTTAAGTATGGTTATTTTATGTGCAAGAAAATAATATCACAAAATAAAATATCAATATATACTGATTCTATAATTCACTACACATATACTACAGTATATATATCATAAAATATACAACACATCAAAATAATCCAAATGTTTAACTTTATTGTTGAAAACATTCATGTACGACTCTCATCCTCATGAAAAAAAATCTATAAGGTTTCAGATATAATGATTGAAGAATTTAAATTTTTAACAAAATAGTGAAAAAAAGGAAGAACATTTTAGAATAAAATGATGGATTTTCTTATCATACTATAAGATGGTTATACACCTCTATTGTATGACAGTATTTATAGTCCACTCTTGTATTTATGAATTATTTATCTATAATAATACCACACCATGTCATTTATCATATTTGTCTCATCTCAAATATGTGATCACGAATGTATAGCACATAATATACATATTTTTCAGTAATTCTCACTATATATAAGAAAATAACATAAGAATAAGATCAATAAATCTATTAGTATTTTACAAGTTTTTTATCATGGGAAAAATATATACATTTATTCAAAAAATCATAAAACAAAAGAACCATGGACTAAAAATATATTATTCATATTATTCGACTTTAAAATTTGAGTTCATTTACTAAGTTCATTGAAATGTATCGTCAATATAAAATATATTTAGGAATATTCCATCCACCCAAATCCTTTTTAATAAATTTTTGTTGAATACATAATTATATTTAATTTTTATGATTTTATCTAAACTTCAATAAAAAATTATCTCAAGTACCCAAATCTATAATCGATCATAACACTCTAATACAATTATATCACATCATGAAATACTAGTAAGTGAAAAACCATATACCACCACAAATAGCTTATTTGAAAGATATCGTTAGTTATGTATATTCTTAAATAATGGTAGAGATAACCTATAAATAAAACAAGTCACATGATAAGATAAAACATTATCCACCATAATATAAAATAACATTAACGTTATAATATAGATCATTCTAATATAAAAATATATCAATTATTCATTGTATAATAAATAATTAAATATAAATAATTAATTAACTTATATTGAGAATGTATATACATTTCTACTGATTACATGAATTTTGTGGTCAATATAGAAATCCATGAAAATGGTTACACTATTGAGCACCAAACTACACCCTTCATGATTGAAAAACAACTGAAATTGTTACATTGTATAAGAAAAAATAAAAAATATGGCACAACTGAGCATGTATTGGTTATTTACAATAATCAGTATGGTCATCCCTCAATCCTAGCTGAACCATTGAACATCAAACCTCTATGTTTAGTGTAAATAAATAATGCTAAGAAAATATAATGTTTACATAAGTACACACATATCATTTATTTTATATATATATAATATAATAAGGTCCCATATACACTATATCCTTATAGTGTGTCACCATGATGTCATATACTAATCTGGTATCCATCTTATCAGAGAGGAGACTATAATCCCCATTAACAAAATAATCCTTGAGTTGCATAATTCTCAACATGTTTTAAACTTTCTTACATTACCATGGTCGTTTAGGTTCAGTGTTTTAGGTAATTAGAAAAAAACCAACAGATTATATATGGGATACTGACATTCAATGTCCATTTTTTCCCACTAAAATTATGTTGTTATGTTTAAATACCAATATAATTCCTAACATTCATTCTTCATTCATGGGAAAAATTATTTAGTAATATAATTTATAATAGTATCTATTTTTATTTTTACCCCGTGAAAAGACATGAGAGAATATAGGGTGAGGAAAAAATATTAATAAGGGATGTAACAATAATGGAAACATTTTAATCCATTTAAATTCATGAATACCTATTAGCATTTTCCCATTAAGGACAATAAATTTTTGACTTCTAAATAAAATTGTAAATAAACATGGAATAAAAATCAAAGCATAATATTTTCAAAATTAGCATTTTATGAAATAAACATGAAATAACTATAATTAATGAAATAATTACATTGAAAACAACTATTTTACCTTTAAAAAGTTCAAAAATATTCATTTGAATCATATATATAGTTTCTACATTTAAAAAAAATATTTAAATTAATAACATTTTTGAAAAATAAATAAAACATGTTAGAAAAATGGGGTATGATAAATTCATCATGGAACCACATACCATGATAATTATAACATTCCCTTTTAAGTAAATTACATCAGATATCTACATAACTCTAGAAGAGTAATTAAGTCTATCCAAAAACTCTTATGATTAACATAAATTATTTAAATCACTATCATTACCCAATTAATTGGATGGTATTAATGGTCTAGCCTATCATATAGTGGTCATAGCCCCATAATGGATTGAGTTCCCCCCACACTCCCACATTCTAAAACATTCAAACTATAATTTCTTAAATTTTCTCATTTAATAACATTCACTTTACCTCGTATCATGAAATCAAAACATTTTATAATGTTTAATTTTCGATATAATAACTATAAAACTATAATTTTATCCCAAAATAAAACCAATTTCAGTTACGAAATAAAAATAATATAAATATCATTTTCATTTGAAATAATTCTAAAATAAAAAATTCTGAGATAAATGGGAAATATATCTTCATTTCAAAGTTATGTAAACATGTAATAAATGATTAAAAATGTATAAAATAAATTATGTTTGGAAAATATAATTAGGTTTTCACTAAAAAATATATTCTCTGTAACTTTGGTTAAAAGTAAAATATACAAAATAAATAATATATTCCATTTTTGCATCGTTTTAAAATATTAATTAAAATATATGAAAATACATTTGAAATTAACAAAATGAAATTATTAAAACAAATTATTGAACATGGTTTTATTAGGTAAATAATTCTATAAATGAATTTTTGAACAAGTGTTTTATGGAATTCCCATAACACTTTGGTAAAATAAAAATAAAAATTAAATGAAAGTATATTACCATAAATGAAATTATAATAAAAATTAATTTCATTAAATATAATATAAAATATATCCATATGCAAGTATATACACCACATGAATGATAGAATGTGTTTAAAATCACAAAATCCTCAAATAATGGAAATTGAGATGAGAAATCCCTTTACATTAAGCTAGAATCAACATGATAAATATTTTTCTATTGTATAATAAAAATTTATAATGTATTTATTTAAAAATTAATTTTAATAAATTTTATTTCCTTATTATAACCTCTTTTATTTCAATTATTACTTTTCCTTATATTGTTACTAAAATGATTATGCTTCTAAAGGATGTTTTAGGGATGATAAGATTAAAATCCCCAAAAAATAAATTGGTTGATGAACGGTAATTTATTAATTTGAAAATATTATCTAGAGTATTAATCATGGAGATTATTATTTTTTATACATTAAATAAAATTTTTGTATTATATTGGAAATTAATAGTTTCCAAATGAATGAAATCTCTTTGTTGAGGTGGTATTTAATATATAAACAACAACGATGTTAACATTTTTTATAGGTGGAAGGCTATAAATGTATCTAATATATTATATTAAAAATATGATAATTATATCATTAATATACTATATATTTACAAAATTACTCATTATTAATCTATATGATCTTTGGATGAAAAATATGACACATTGGTTCCTGGAGGTGGTAGTTCACACATAAAGATGAGCTGTGTTTTCATTTCTTATTAGATAGAGGAGGAGATAAATTATGGTTTTACCATAATCATAATAGAATTTAATCATATGTATATTGATGTTGTTACTATTTTAATAAGGTTATATAATATTAGTAGCTGGTATAAAAATAAATATAAATGAAATGCTTTGGTTAAGAATCATTCCACTACTTTATAAAACCACAGGTTTGCCTTTAACTGGGAAGATGACCACTAGGATATGGGAAGAGATGATGGGGAGATAATTGGGTAGTTATTGGATTGTATAGTTAACTCTTAATGCATCTGGATGAGAGTATATAGGGATGTGTTTTATAACTATGGGTTGTGGCACAATTTTAAATATTATCAACATTAAAATATAATTTATACAATACTCACGAAAACAGGACAAAGATGTTGAATAATAAAATATAATGAAGATATGTACTAAATATAATCATCCAATAAAATTTAGAAAGGATTAGTTCTTATTTTAGTCATTATAAATTGGATTAAACCCCTCATTAACCATGTTTATCATATCCTAAGTACAAAACATTTTTATCTCTAAGTGTAATGAATGTAATTTTAAGAATTTCTATTATCTCATAAATGAAAAATGAATCTTATTCTTAAAAATTCCTCTTCCAACAATGTATCCATTGAGAGTTTATAAAGGTTTAATTTTTTAAAAATTATTTTTCAAATATTTAATAACGTTTCTTACAATTCTAGGACTATTTATATATCTTGACATTAAAGACATCAAGATAAAATTCAATTATAATAAAATATTTTTCAAAAACACTGACAAAAATATATCTTATTTATCAAATTAATTCATAAGAACCTGTAAGTAGTAAAAAATATTTACCATGTATTATTTTATAAATCATTTATTTTTTATCTCTAAAGCTTGAAAAAGCATTGTGCTTCCATTTCGTAAAAATTAAATTAAATGATAAAAAATAATAAATTTTAAAAAATTATAAAATTAATTTATTCATATTCAAGGAAACCATTTATATTCATTCTCATCATTTCATTATCAATATGGAAACATATAATATGTATATATAAAGAGTTTTACATCTGGTAATTTTTCTTGACGTAAATAAAATAATGTCCATAATCAAATTCTATAGTGAAAGAACTATATAATTTAGAAGATAAGGTTATAAGGGTCAAAATCCATCAGCCAAAATGATTTAAAATATAATTTTGGGTCGTATCATAATATATTTACCTTAATTATCCTTATTCACCCTTTAACATGGTGATACATTTTTACCATGGCTTCAATTCAAAATAACTAAAACCTTAATTGTCCTACTTAATAAAGTTATATATTCTTAATTGAAATATGGGACCTATTTTTAATTATTTAATTTCAATAACTAGAAGAAACTTTGATGAACTTGATCACTAATTATTGTAATATTTTCTTTCTGGAGAAATTGTAACAAAATTAACATAGTTTTAGTCAAGAGTATGATTAAAACATAAACTCAAAATTATTATAAATTGGGTTTTTAAGAAATTAAATTATTTTTTAATTTATTATTTCTCAATGGCCTTATAGTTTTTTATAATATTTTACAAAAATAGTTTATATTTTTTTGAATAGTGAAAAATATAAATTTTATGAAATCTATGAATTTATGATATTTTAGTTTTATAAGAAAAAATTAAATATCATCAAACTATATTTCTAGATTTAATAATAAATTGAAAAATACTATTATAAACAGAAAAATATAATATTAAACTTATAATTATATGGTAAACATATTTTAAATCCAATTTATTATTTTACCTGAATAAAGAAATGGTTTAATTCATTACTCTTGATCAAATATATAAATGGTTAATTTATGTTTTAGTTTTGTTTTAAGAACACATGAATATCCATTTTTATAATAATTTCCAATGTATTACTTTTGTAACAATAATATACTTTATTTTCGTATAAATAATTTTTTATTTTTATGATAATAATTTTTCTAAAAAAATACTCATTTTGTATTGAGCACATATATTAAAATTAATATTAGTGAAAAAAGTTGAACAAATTAAAATAGATTTGATATTTATAATAACAATAAAAAATTTAGTTAATATAGTTAACTTAATTTTATTTATAATTAATTTCATCCATAGAAAATATTTATGAACTAAGTTATGGGTGAAATGGTTTAGAAGTGGAAAATATGATAAGGATTAAAGATAAGGAAACATAAATTTTTAATCATTATTTTTTTTGATATAAAAATTATTCATATGAACTTATAAAATATGTAACTTCGGATTCACATGGTAAATAAAAAGACATTATATTTTTAAAATAATTTAATTGATTCCAAGTTAGTATTTTCTCTTCCTTATAAAAGGAAACTACTTATCCCATATTCTTAACTCATCTTTTGAAAGTTATACTGACCAATAAATACAGAAATAACATCGAAAAAAACTTCCCCATTACTTATATCCTCTTTTCTGAACATCTTACCAGAAAATATATCTTAATCTATAAGCCAAAGGGTATTTCTTGATGATCATGTATATATTTTAACCAAATATTTTAATTTTATATACACTTCTAGTTCATTATAATATTCTAAATCCATGATCATATAACAAAATAACAATATTACATGTACATAAATTCTATTATTCTAGTGGAATAATCTATATTCATGCCCTTTGAATCCTGTAGAAAAAAGAAAACATCACTTGTTCATTCAAACGACTTACTATCTCCTCATTATGATGTAATTTTTTTTAAATCAACACTCAAAATGGATGGATATAGTGATTAAAATAATTAATATATATATTATATTTAAAATTGTTTTTTAATATGTAATAATAAAATATCAAATACCTTCATATCATTCCACTTGTTAAAAATTGATAACGATGATTCTTCATGTATGTAGACTAATACATCCATGGAGAAATGTGATTAATTTTTCATGTGATCATTTAATGGATTATTGTAAATTTTTATATAATTAGAATATATAATATTAAAATAATTATATATATTATATAGCTGATGATTCCATGAACAATAATAAATGAATGAAACAATTGAATGGAAAAGTTTATAAAAAAAAAATCAACACTCAAAATCCATGACTTTAATGTATAAGTTTTAATAAACAGCTGTCAAAATGTTATAATTTGATCATATATAGTATTTAAATAATTTATATCATTTTTTATATATATGTGTAATGAATTTATATTTATTATTCATGAGGTTATAATCACTTTCAACTTATTTTTGTCATGAAGATGATGTTTATTTCATAATATCATCCTTATACGTGATCCTTTATTTTTATGTTACCATTGGTATACTTAAATTATATTTCTATCTTAAAGACCATAAATATTCATCTAATATGGTTGTTTATTGGGTTTCCATGTTTTAGTTATATTTTACTTTTTTCACTCAAAATGACCAATTGATTGTTTTAAGGGAAAACTAAGATTGTAATTCATTTCATTGAAGAATATTTTACTTCAATGTACATATTTTATTGGAAATTTATAAAATAATATTTTTTATATCCTAAAACTATCTCATAAATTTAAAATTTTCATTATTTTATATTCTATATATTTTTTTTAAATTAATCGTCTTGTCATTTTCTGAATGAGGTATATATTTCCAAATGTGAGAACAAAATAATTACTTTAATGTATACTACCCAAATAACTTCTCCCAACATCATGGAAACTCATTAAATTGATTCATAATGGACATGTTTACATTTTTCCCTCTATGTAAAATGTTTTTTATAGTATTTTAGAAATTTTCATATCATATATAATTGCATTTAAAATGAAATATGTATTTTTCTCAAGAATTGTTCCTATTATGTTTTAAAAATATTTTCATGTATATAAAAATTCATTAATGATATTATGAATTAATAAGGATTTAATATAATGATACCATATACCATATTTTTTTGGATTTCTTAATATCATTTTTACTATGGAAAGTATTAACATTCTCGATGTAAGTTCCCCTAATATTTGTAGAAATTCATTATTATGGAATGTTGATAATGTTGTAATGTTTATTCATATAATGACTACCTTGTGAATATTATGTGATTGGTGATGTTCTGAATTACGTATATCCTTGACTAATAAATCTGTCTTGTGAAGCCAAAAAGTTTATGTATTTTTCATAAATAGTACACACTTATATAAGATGTTTTTGAATGATGCATTAACTATATTTTTAAGATGTCTAAAAATGTGAATTTTTTCATTTGGAAATCAGTTATTATGATTATGATATTTTGAAAATAGGTATCTTATCAATGGATAAGTATTAAGATAACATGTTTATTAATATGTAAATATTAAATCATCATTTATTCCTACCATATTAACATTTCCTTATTTTTTCTTTAATATATTCAGTGGTATAAATTCTCTCTATTAAGCATCTAATCTGAACATTTTAACATGTTTCATTCTTCCAGGATTCTAGGAAATTAACAATTTTATATATTCAAGTATGTAGAAGAGATAATAATAACATTTTAAATAAAATAATATGTTTTTTTAAATTTTATAAATGACATATGATATTAAACATGTAGCATGTTTTCCAAGTCTACGAAACTATTTGATCCTAGGATCAATACATTGGCTGGTTCTTATACGAATTTTGGTGTCTATAGGAAATATAATTGGTTTTTCTTCTAAAATAATGGAATAAAATGATAAATATTTCCTTAGAGAATTATTTGACCATTTATTAGGCCACAACTCCTCATGTTGATACCATGTTGGATGGAGATGTTTTCGGAAGTAAGAAGTGGTTGTCTTCAAGAGTGTTTTCTTTTGTGTTCAAATAGAATACATCAATTCACTTTGTAAAAGGACATTGAAAATTTGAAGATTATTTTTTTATTTTAATTTCACAAATATCAAAAAAAATTAGAGAAATTGTGATGAATTATTTATAATGGAATGTGGTAGAAATGATGCTACCAATCATTTTCAGGATTGACTGGAAAGAATGATGTTGTTGGGAGATAATGAAGTTGCAATAACTTCCTTAAGAAATCAGAGAATGACAAACATGATTTATCATTTGTTAAAATTCATTATATATGATGTTCATGATGAAATAAAATTATCTTGAATCAGTATGGTTGGTTTTATTTCCAAAGTATATATTTTAGGTGGTGATATTTTCCAATGTGTGATGAATTTTTGGCCCTCATAGTAGGGAATTTATTTTATAGAAGAGGAATGATTAAAAAAAACATATTTCCAAATAATAATTTTCTAACTACATATGAGTTACATAGAACAAAATTATTCAAATTAATATTTCTGCAAAGCACAATACACAGACTATTTTGAAGAAATAATTCACAAGTTGATCCCATTTCACGGAAGGTTTGTAGATTGCTAGAGGTCAACAATTCATTTAAAAGGATGTCATTTTCATAATTAAGGCTATTATTTTGGCTTCTGTGAAGGAAGAAAGGCGGTATGTAGACATCACATGGAAAATGTCTTGAGGGATCCACATGGTACGTTGTGAAGACTAGACCACATTAAAAAATTCGATAAATCATATTAGCTAGATTTGTGGATTTATTTGCCTATATAATGAAACAACATCCCATTATTATGTGGGAAATATTTTCCTAAGATCGCATCTTCTATCCAAAGAACAATTTGGATACATCCAGACGATCTGATGTGGGATAATTTCGTTATGGGAAGCAGTTAGTGTATGAATGTTTTCATGAAGGACGAATCATTCTAAGGGAGAAGAAATAGTTTGTAGAATAAGAAGATGATGTTTGTGGAAGAAGTGGTTATTCAAAAGAAATGTTGGTACACATATGTGGTACGTGAAGGTGGCACATGTAATTAGTATTCTAATGTGGTATACAGATGCGGTATATGGAGTGGTGACAGTTCTCGTGGTAGAGCTAGTTTATGGAAGAAAAGGTTATTCTCGAAGCACTCACACTACATAGTAAAGCTGATTTTGTAGAGGATACAATTTTTTTTGAGGAAGAAGAATAGTTTGAGAAGTACTAAAGGATGCTCCAACCATATTATTTATACGAAATATAAGAATTTTTTTAAAAGATCAAATTTTTGAATGCTTTTCAAGAATCACTAAATCATTTTATTGAATCATTTTGTACAATAGGAATAACAAACACTATTAAATTGTATTCAAAGTTTTAAATGCGTCAATGTGTAAATCTTAAATGTTATCTTCCACTGAAAAGGAATTTTTCTATTGGATTGGTTGGTATTAGATTTTTTCCAAACCATACTAAGGACATAGATACTATTATTGAGTATTGATACTTATAATTTATTATGTTCCACTGGTTGTGTGTTTGGATTTTTATTAGTAGGGATGGTTATATTAAATATAATGAGAAGGTTGTTTCATAAGTAAGTAAACATATAAGAAAAATATATCACTTATTCACCCCTCCATCTCATAGTGATAAATGGATCCTAACTAGGAAACATCACCTTGAACATATAAATGTTTCATTTCTAATAATTTCATTGGTCTTATTATTTTGGAATGAAGTGTGATATTCCTTCCATGGTGGTACGGGTAATATTTCTCGAATTTCTATTTCCTTTTAGAATAACCAATCTTTTCTATTTTTCTTTTAAATATGGTTGGATGGAATTTTAATTTATATTATTTAACAATAACAGTTAGTCCGCAAATACCCTCACATATTTGCGTTGAATAATAATCTTATAGCCTCTAGTGGAGTGGGATTAGATTAAAGAAGGGGGAATTTTTTATTGAAAAAAACTGTTGATTGATCCATGGGATGATTATTATTAGTCCTTTAAATTATATTGTCATATTATTTCATTATGTCATCACAATATCATGTATGATGATGGGTTTCATGACTATATTCCTTGAAATGAATTTGGAATTGAGGATCTTACATCCACTATAGTGGAAAATATTGATACATAACGTTGTGATTCCATCTAGGAATAGAAAATAATCATGAAATATGATACAAATGTGGTGGATATGTTTCATCATTCGAGGCATGATACAGCAGATTACTTGTTGACTATGTTGTGAAAATATGGTTCTGGGAGGACATAGGGGTGCATGCAGTTGATTCTTTTGAGCCAGGATATAACATACCAAAAACAACGTCTTATGAAATGTTATTACATCTTAGAAATGGACCCTCACAGGAGCAGGTATCATGATGAACATCCCATGAAAATATTATACCCGCACATCTGGTTGTACATGGAATATGGGTGAATATGGTGAACATGTTACATCCTATATGGAACATGTCGACTGTTTGTCTACGTAATGGTTTTAAATTGATTAAAACAAACGGCTTGGATAAGGAACAATGTGACTCATCTTAGATAGAGGAATTTACTGAATTAAAAGAGCTCAATGATTAAGAATCGTGTTTGGAGACCTCTACAAATTTCACTATTAACATTGTAGGTGAATGTTATAGTAAAAGGTCTTCACAGCCCACGAAGGAAGAATGAAAAGAATTGAAAATGATATATTGGGATATTGATTTTATTCAAGGGTAATAAGTCTAATGGATGTAAGGATTATTATCATTTAACTAAAACAATTGAAACAAGGTATATTAAAAATACTAGGTCTATGAAGAATGATAGTGATCTTACTGATAAAGAATATAAGAATAAGAATTTTTAACATGAAAGTTAAAATATAACATTTGAAGGGGTTAATGAATTAGAAGAAGACAATAAATATGGTATAATGGAATCTATGTATTATATGTAGGAAGAATTTTTGGTTGTGAATATTATAAATAGTGAGTCCCATAATAATTTTTTTCCCTTTCTAATAATGCATCAGTGATCCCGTTGGGGGTAGTAGTTGGGGAGGTTGGAAACCAAGGAACGCATTGGGTGATTATCATCCACTCCATGATGAAATGTTGGAGGATGCATTTATGATTAATTCTTCTTAGGAAGATGCTGATAGGTTGGAGAGTGAATGATTTTGTGGATACCAATGAGGAGTTGTGTTTGGAATAACCCGAATTTTTGTAATTTTAAATGTTTTATAGGAAAGAAGGAAGATAAATGTAGAGGAGTTCATACTTTCATGGGATAATACGGCCTATAATTTTGGATACCTCTCCAACAATGATCCAGTTACAATGTTTACTACAAATTATAGAAAATTATAAATAAATAATTCTTCTAATAAAATACATATTTATTTCAATGATTTTTTTATTTCTTTTTGTGTCTGATGTTTTTCAATTTTAATTTTTATGTTTTGTATTATTCTATAAAAAGTTTTGTGAAAATTATAAATCGTATTTTTAGAAATTAACAATAGGGTATGGGATACTATAGATTGGTTTTTTTAGTTTGTATTACTGTATGATTATTATATATATTGGGAAATATATTTTGATATAATATAATAGATATTATAGACCTGTGATAGAATCCAAGGATATGTATTTGTATTGGAAATTATCATAATGTTCTTTTAAATAATATATTATAGTGTTTTCAAAGATAATATATCATTTTATGGATATGAGAAAGTTGATGTGTTTATGTTATTGATGAACCTAGGGGTAACAACTCTGAATGAAGCAGATTAGTTATTAACACTATCACCACCAATGCACAATGAGTGGGTAGAAGACTATCACCTTTCAATACACCCCCTATGGGATATGATTTTATTTTTTCACTTTCTCATTCAAATAAATTATGAAACAACTGAATTTTATTTTGATTAATATATATACCAAACCATACTATGACTTTGATTTAATTTTACATATGAATAATTTGTCAATACTTTTACAAAACATTTACAAATATACATTATTATTCATAATTATATGAGTTAATTAGATGTATTCAATTATTTCAAAATGGAAAATAGTATGAAAAACAATATCAATATATATAATAAATATAAGGATTTTTCTCCAGGGAAATACTATAAATACAGAGCTAGAGTTGGAGATGAATATAAAAAATATTAATATATTAGGTTAGTTTAATGAGGTTTTTACAATTAACATTTCCCTTATAGAGAATCATTATGATTTGTATTGTGATTTAAATATTTTTAGGAAATTTTATTGGGGAAATCTCCATAATTAAATGGAACCATAAATCCACTAGTAGTTGTTAAATGAATATATTCAATATAATATATATTTACTTATATTATATTTAATGAAAGAGAGAATGTTGTTATATAATATTATCATATTAGAGGGGATGGAGTAAAATGTTAACAATTGATTCAGAACACTAAGGTTGTGAACGAAATAACAAGCCATTATTGGATATATTTAAAGGTAATTTTGATTGAAAAATAATTCCCTCATGAAAAATTAGTATATATAGAGAGACAATTAATACTTCTAAGAAAAGAGGAATATGATAATGTTTCTAGGTATAAATCCATTATTATATTTTTTGAAAGAAATTTTATGGAAGACATTTATAATTTATAGGGTAATATTTTAAAATTTATTATATGGGACTAAGGAAATATATTAAAGGGTCATAGTCTCCAAAGTTTTATCATCTGAAGATGAGATACTATGATTTTCTATAAATACTATGAATTAGTTATCCTTGTCTTATGACTTCGATGAATGAAAATAGATGAATAGGATGGTTGAGTAGGTCATTAAGAAAAAATCACATAAATGGTATAAGAGAAATGGAATTTCTAAAATGTTATGAATGTGGAAGGTAAAAATATGGGAAATTATTGAAGAGAAAATAAGTTATCATCATGTGTAGATAGAATGTCTATTATTCGTAAAAATGAAATGGTAAAAGAGAATCCATAAATATAAAATTTATTAACTATATATAGATGGGGAACATTGCTAACAAATTCCCCATATGTAAATGGATCTTTCTAGAGAAGGATCATTGTCTATAAGGATGGGATTATGAAATTAATCCATCAAAATATGAGGATACATTAGCTAAGGTGGAATGTGAATTAATCATATATTCAATGTTACACAAAACAATATTCATATTTTTTCCAATAAATATTTTATATCATCCAAGGTATCAAAAATATTAAATATTTTTGTTCCACACTAATATTGGAGTTATTAATAATGGATCCTGGATGAAATATTTTTGAAACATTTATATCACAATAAATCACTATTAGGGTTTTTTGGAACACATTATTAAAATATTTGATTATTATAACTATGTATAAATTTATAAAATCATTATTATAGATTTCATTTCAATATAAAATGAATTAAATAATTTTCAAAAGAATAAGATCATGATTTTTTATAGAGAATTGGAATTATTCTTTTTGGAACAGTTACATAATTCTGTTAATCATGGTAAATCAACACCCATTATCTCTCCTTAATGAAATTATGTTACTATAAGAGAAAACACAACCAATGGATGTGAAAAGTAACCTTAGCAATGAATATTTTCTAATTATGAAGGAATATATTTATTTATTTTCAAAAAATATTGAAATCCCCATGAGCATGAATTAGAGTTATTTGGTAATATCTTTCATGAATCAAAACATATATCAATGTATCCCAATAAAAAGGAAACAATGGTTATATTGTATTTAATTAAATAAATGTAGTATTTTTTTACAAGGGATTCAAAATCCTATGTGTTTTTACATTGGGTGTATTTGTTTTTCATGTGAAATTATTTTAGGACTATGAATTTGTGTTTTGATTATAGGGGAATCAGTTCCATTATCATGAGGAAAAATATCCCCTTCATTGTATTAATTACTTTTTTGATCTAATTAAAAGGGATAAAAATTTATAAATGTGATATCATCATTATAGTAATCATAAAATGTGAGTAATAATGAACCATATTCCAAATATAACATTTCATACTAGGTATGACAGTTGTTATTTTATATTAATGCACATTAAAATTACTAATTCATCATATGTTTTGTTTATCTGATGAATATAGTGTTCATGTAATATCGTGATAATTTCATTATAGTATTTATTGATGATATGATAGTATAAAATAAATTTTGTTAAGAGTTAACATGTCATCTACGAATAATTGTTTTGAATAATATAAATAAAAAGTTATATAGTACATTTATCTAGTGTGTATTATTTCTTCTGAAATCTTCATCTATACAAAAAAGTTTCTCTAATGACAGAATATATGTTGGTCCTCAAATGAAAATGATATTAAAATAATGGACTACACTAAAAAACATTACTGAGGTTTGTAGTTTCTTTAGGGTAATAGGATAATTCGATAATTTGTTAAAAAAATCAAAATACAAAAACCCTATATGATATTTGACATGAAAAGGGGATAATTTCTTACATACATAATATTGTAATGAATTTTTTATATAATTAAATTAATGGTTGATCAATTCATCCATGATGAAATTTCCATTGGGAGGGAATGAATTTATGATGTAAAATGACACATAAAATAATATATATAGAAGTTTCTTTTTGCATAATGATGACGTTATTTTATATGAATCAAGGAAATTATATATAATTGAATTGAACTATCCAACACATGTTCTTGACAAGACGATAATAATTTTTTCTGTGGAGATATAGAATAATTATCACTATTTTGAAATTTTTTCAATATATATGGATCGCATGAATAATATTAACATGTTTTCAAAGAAATAAAATGATTACATTCATGTGAAATGGATACAACTACTCATGTGTTTTTATTTCTCAATAAACTACAACACATGGAAGACATATAATGTTGTTGATTAATTTATTAGGAATGATCATGTATTTCTAATAATGATGAGAACATGAAAGTATTATTTCATTATGGACCTAGTAAATATGGTTATGGTAATTTTTTTATGGGGATATATCACTCCATTTTCAAATGATATCCAAACAATACTTATTCAAAAAGATAAAAAGTATCGATCATTATTATACCGGTTCACAAAAGAAATTTGAAGTTGATAATGATGATAAATCAATGGATTTTTTTATGGGGATGGTTTTTTCAAATTTATAATGATTTTATGTTCTAAATACATACTATATATGTGTATAATATTATTAAATGAACCCCAAATCTAAAATATCACTATACACTAAGGAAACACAAAAACACATCAGTATTTGGTGGAAATTATTATGGGGGGGATAATATGACATCTTAAATTGTCAAACAATGTATCAAGATACTTGGTTTATAAATATGTAATATCTATGAGATAACATAAAAAAGGATTTATTCTGTATATAGATATTCCTATTTGGAAATTAGAGATAATTTATATGGAAATTTTTATGTAATAAAAATTACTCATAGAAAGAATAATTTCTTATTGGTTATTATTGATCTCATTAATGAGTCCTAAAATTTTCCTCACAGTAATGGAAGATCTAACACGACTGTCTTTAATGACTCTATACTAATGACTTAATCACACGTGATGTTATAACACTTTGAATTGAATCAGAACATTATCCATAGTTTACATAAAAATGTTAGAAGAGTCTTCAGAAGGATCTTGATACTTACAAATTTAAGAACACTGCTAACCATATTAAAAAATATGGGTTGTCTAAAAGGTACATTCATATATTATAATAAGTATTTACGTCTTCCAGGATTGACTATCAATGTATATGGGGTCATAATTTTCCATTGGTGTAATTTTTATATTTATATTGCATACATTAAACCATTCAAATCGATCATTTTCATGATATGTATGGTATAAGGTTTCATACTAAAAAAAATTGGGATGAATATGGTCAAAAGAATCATTTAAGAGCATATCTCATAGAATATTAAATAATAAATGTAATTATTATTCATAATCATATTATCTAATATCGTAAAAATAATTTTTTTTGCAGATAGCTGAAGGAAGGATATAGAATTTCAAGTGGGAGATCATTTTTTTGAAAGGTATCTCTAGCTAATGGTGTTATATGGTATATAATGAATAGAAATTTTACTCTCATGTATATGGGGAATTTCCAATATCTATAAATAATTGGATCCTTAGATTTTGATTTTGAAATTTCACCTAGCCTCTAATGTTCCTGATGTGTTATATATCTATTTATTTTGGATGAATATAATAGAACCAACATAAGTGGTATAATTTGGGGAAATATAATTAAAAGTTGAATGTTCTTACTATGAAGAGCCTATCCAGATACTTAACAAAGGTGAACAAGTGTTACAGAAGTACAGTCCTCTTTGTATGTATGTACATTACAAAAACAAGAAAATATAATAGGTGACAAGGTAACTAGAAGAATTTATGATGAATATTTACAAAATTTTATTCACATAGGGACATTATTGATATTTAGAAGATGATATTTTTGATGGAGGGATGAATGTATCCCAAAATTTAAATTTTATTAAGATTTTAATTGTAAAAAACCATAATATAATAAACATATATTAATTCATTAATGTGATTAAAAGCTAAATATAAATATTTTATAAGTTGAATTCGATTAAATAGATTTAAATATTGAATAAACATGTTATAATTATAATCTAATGAATTTATGATTTTTTCATAAACAGTTAATGTTGGTCGGAATAGTAAAAAATAAAATTTTATGAAAACTGTCACTTTTATTAAATTATAATAACATTAGAATAACATGAAAGATAATGAAACCAATTTTTTAGAATGAAAATATATTTTAGAAGTAATATAATTAATTTGAAAATATAAAATTGAACTTAGAAATATATGATAAATAATTTAAGAATATAACTCATATTTTTTCGTAAAAATGACTATTCAATCGTTTCTCATTATCAAGTATCTATATGGTTTATTTCAGTATTGGTTTTATTTTATATAAGAAATAATTTAATTTAATTTATCATTATATAATAAATTAATTTGGTATCAGTATTCTATATCATGTTAATTTAAAATCATTTTATCCATAAAAACATATGGAAAAAAATTCATCATATTTTGGACATTCATTTTATTTGATATTATATATTTTATCATTTTTTGATTTACCTCTAACACTAGTTAATGTGGATAGTTAAAATGGTACTCTATTATTATGTTCATTCATTATAACAATAAAATAAAACAACCAAATAAATTTGGCATTATAATTTACAATGTTTTACTATCTATGTTAAAGGTTGTCCAATTTAGTGAACTAGTAAAACCTAGGATCACACAACCAACTAGTAACAACCTATGAGCATTACCATATTGACTCTTGATTGTGTAGAGTATGAATCCCACACTTAGGTAGATCAGATAAATTTGAAATTAAAGTATTCTAGATACCTAAATATATTCATACACAAATATAGATTATTAACTTATTATAGATTTTTTCTCGTTCTTCATTTTAATTACCCAATGAGTATAAGGACAAATATTTTTCTTCCATAAAAAACACTGCATACAATAACTTATTTATCATCATAATGGTAAAATATTATTCTACTACTACCTATTCATATTTATATTCTCCCTAGTCTTGTTCTTCTTATAAGAAAATATGAGTGAACTTTTATATTTTTTGATGATGATCTTTATAATGAGCCTGACAGATTATTATTCTTCTTATTCATGTTGTTATCATTGTACTACAATGAATAATAAAAAATGGATTATAAACTATCATTTACTACCTTCAATATATAATACTTATTTAAAATATAATATTAATATTGGGGATACTCTCTTTTTTGGAACACGTAATATCTTTCTTCTATGACAATATTTCTTAATTTCAACCTTAGTTTTCTTCCCCAGGATTCAATAATACATACATATATATATATATTAAAATATATTAATAGTCAATTAGTTACATTTTATCATAGAACATTATTCAAGACATCCAAAAAGTTATTAATTATATTGGAAAACAATGTCCCAGAATTATTGGATAGTAGAAATTTAAATGGTTATAATAACATTGATGAGAAACCTCTTTTATAATTAAATGAAACTGTATAATGACATAAAAAATTATCATGGATTATTAATGATACATTGAAAAAAAAATCCTTATTTTATATGTCAAATAATTATATACATTTCAACTACCACATATACAACAATATAATAAATTTATAATGATACAATAATGAAAAATAAAAGCATGTAATACATCCTCATAAATACATTAGTCTTTTATCTACCATTTACAACAATATTTTTCATGAATTTATGATTAGATACTAATATATAATTTTTTTAAGTTCATATTTAAAAAATTCTCAACTTCTGATACTTCTCAACAATATAAAACATATGTTTTAATAACATAAATAATACTACATATTGATGAAAAAATATGTTAATGGTGTGTCTATTTTTATACCAATTTGTCCTAAAATAATATTATTCATTAAATACAAAAAACATATGAATTAATTACATCATTTAGTTTCTTTTGTTGAAACTACATTTGATATCATCTTTATGTTTCCAAGATTATATTAATGATTTTAATTTAAAATTATTTTTAGGCATATAGAACATGTCTCCCTACAGATGTGGTGATAAATAATGTGACAAAACTTCTTCTTTTAGTACCACCACAATCAAGGAACTACAGTGTAGGCCTCGCCATTTTTATTCACTTAAAATAATAGATCATGATGTATGTATGTACTTAAAGAACACATAATTTTGAATCAAATATATTATTATTCATCCTCTATATTCAACTTTGTAGAATATTCATTGGGTAATTTTTACATAGATCATAAATATACTAGACAATTCATGGTTCGTATAATTCACTCTCTTCACCCACTAAACATAATGTATATATTAGTGTAAAAATTTCATTTCCCTATTTTTATTATAATATTTATTTCATGTCCAATATTATCCATCATCTTAGGTTAATAATATGACATATGGTAAGTTGATTTATTGTAAGTCATGGGTTCACCCATCCTATCAAAAGTCATGCAGTCACTTTTCACATCATATGGTTAATCAATCCATCATATGGTCAATCAACCTACTGTGAACGCCAAAGTCAACCAACCATCCATGCATTACATTTCCCAATAATCTTTCATTTTTATGGTCATCCATTTGGAATATGGTAGTCTTCCCTTTCTATCAATCATATGACCTAACATGTGGCACTTTCTTAGTCATCCTACTAAGTGAAACTAATAGTTTATCATTTATATATTCTGTATACATTGTAGTGTACCCACACTCAAATTGTTGGGCCTATCATGATACATAATATGGGGTAATATTACAAATTATAACCCCAACAAGATCATATTAGGCATGATAATATTCATCATCACAATTTGAAATCTATATGGAGGGACCCACACTCATGCTTATATATGGAAGACATGGCTAAAATTCAATTCTCGTAAAAAATTGCACATACGTGTGCCACATATAAAATATCAATAATATAGGGAAATTATTATTCTCGAATAAAAACCACTACAACTATTCCACATCTTAAGAATTAGTATATCACTTAATTTATATCATTTTTTATTATAAGAGAGAATATGTTCACCCCTACAAATTTTGATTCCTTGCATGATAGAGCCTATTAAACACGCCTAATTGTAATCCTATACATGAATTCAACACTTTTAATCTACCTTATTTTAAAACATGACCCTCCAAAAAATATTCCAAAATTACTCTATCATGGCTTTAAGGATTTGATCATTCTATGATTTTTATATGGAGGACTGTCTTTCACAAGTTTCGTCCTTCTCGTTGAATTTTCACGTTTATTTATAACTCCTAATATATTTTTATTTTAAAATATTAATTACAAACAACAAATTAAACTTCTTGAAATGTAATTATTTTATCATTTAACCAATACTTTATCATAACTATTCACATATTTTTTATTTAATCATATTATCCCTTAAATATTAATTAATCATAAATAAATCATCCAAGTGGTTACAAGGTAATAAAACCTCACCATCTACAAATTCTCCATCCAATATGTACTTTATAGTCACAAATCAATTGGGACATATTTTAAAAATATGGATTCATCATAATATAAATATAAATACCCTTTCATCAATATAATAACAGTCATTTCCATAAAATTAGACACACTATAAGATTGTCTGAACAATATGTATATTTTTTCATTACACAATAATTATATAAAATGATTAAAAATGTATATAATTCATGTTTATTGTTCATTCTCATGTCCACATAAATATTGAAAAAATTATAATATTCCTAAAAATACAGTAATCGATGAACATTGATGGTTGACACTAACAACATTATGAAAAAAATACTCTACACGTCTCTTCTTGTGGTACTTTCACTAATAATCACTGTAAAGTATCAATGACTACACACAATAAATAAATATATGGTGTCAATTTTAAAGTGAGTTATAATATATCATTCCTAGGTGGAGACCCAATATTTCAAAAATTATATTAAATAAATAATTTTCCTTCCTTCAACAATATTTTAACTGCCCGTTAGGTATGGGTAATTTATGTTCAAGATAACAATATCACAAACGTAAATATCAATATATACTGATTCTATAATTCACTACATATAT
Organism: Viscum album; assembly: GCA_963277665.1. Lineage (NCBI taxonomy): Eukaryota > Viridiplantae > Streptophyta > Magnoliopsida > Santalales > Viscaceae > Viscum > Viscum album. The sequence continues at coordinate 790,235,127 of OY728126.1, read as the reverse complement.
ACTACTTTATATATATAATAAAATATCCAACACATCAGAATCATCCAAAATTGTAACTTTTATTGATGAAAACATTCATGTACGACTCTCATCCTCATGAAAAAAATATCTATAAGGACTCAGATATAATTATTGATGAATTTCAATTTATAAACAAAATAGAGAAAAAAATGAAGAAAATTTTAGAATACAATTATGGATTTTCTTATCATACTATAAGATGTTTATACACCTCTATTGAATGACAGTAATTACAGTCCACTCTTGTATTTATGAATTATTTATCTGGAATGATACCACAACATGTCATTTATAATATTTGTCGCATCTCACATATATGATCAGTAATGTGTAGCACATCATATACATATGTTTAAGTAATTATCACTATATATAAGAAAATATCATAATCATAAACTCAATAAATCTATCAGTATTTTACATGTTTTTTATCATGACAAATATATATAAATTTATTCAAAAAAATCATAAAACAAAAGAACCATGACCTTAAAATATATTATTCAAATTATCAGACATTAAAATTTGAGTTCATTTACTAGGTTCATTGACATGTATCATCAATATAAAATATATTTAGGAATATTCCATCAACCCATTACCTTTTTAATAAATTTTTGTTGATTACAGAAGTATATTACATTTTTAAAATTTTATCTAAACATCCATAAAAAATCATCTCATGTACCAAAATCCATAATCGATCAAAACACTCTAGTACAATTATATCACATCATGAAATACTAGTAATGGAACAACCTTATACCACCACTAATATTTTTTCGAAATATATCAATAGTGATGTATATTCTTAAATAATGGTAGACATAACCTATAAAAAAAACAAGTCACATGATAAGGTAAAACATTATCCACCTTAATATAAATTAACATTAACCCTATAATATATATCATTCTAATATAAAAATATATCAATTATTAATTGTATAATAAATAATTAAATAAAAATATTAAATTAACTTATATTGAGGATATATATACATTTCTACTGATTACATGAATTTTGTAGTCAATATAAAAATCCATGCAAATGGCTACCCCATTGACCACAAAAATATAACCTTCCTGATTAGAAAACAACTGAAGTTGTTACATTGTATAAGAAAAAATAATAAATATTTCACAAGTGAGCATGTATGGGTTTTCTACAATAATTAGTATGGTCATCTCTCAAGCCTAGCTGAACCATTGAACATCAAACCACTATGTGTAGTGTTAATAAATAATGTTAAGAAAATCCAATGTTTACATAAGTACACATATATCATTTATTTTATATAAATAATATAATAAGGTCCCACATATACTATATCCTTATAGTGTGTCACCAGGATTTCATATATCAATATGGTATCCATCATATCATACAGGAGACTGTAATCCCCATTAACAAAATAATCCTTGTATTACATGATTATCAACATGTGTTTAACTTTTTTACATTACCATGGTCTTTTAGGTTTAGTGTTTTAGGAAATTTAAAAAAAACCCAACAGATTATGTATGGAATACAAACATTCAATGTCCATTTTCTACCACTAAAATTATGTTGTTATGTTAAAAAACCAATTTAATTCCTAACATACTTATTTCGTTCATGGAAAAAAATTATTTAGAAATATAATTTATAAGAATATCTATTTTAATTTTTATCACAGGAAAAGACATTAGATAACATAGGATGAAGAAAAAATATTATTAATGGATATAACAATAATGGAAACTTTTTAATCCATTTTAAATTCATGAATACCTATAATGATTTTACATGTAAGGATAATAAATTTTTGATTTCTAAATAAACATTTAAATAAACATGGAATAAATATCAAAGCCTAATGTTTTCATAAATACCATTTTATGAAATAAACAATAAATAACTATAATTAATGAAATAATTACCTTGAAAACAACTACTTTACATTAAAATAGTTCATAAATAATCATTTGAATCATATAAATAGTATCTACATTTTTAAAACAAAATATTTACATTAATAACATTTTTGACAAATAAATAAAACATGTTAGAAAAATGGGGTATGATAATTTCATCATGGAATTACATACCTTGATAATTATAACATTCCCTTTTGAGTAAATTACATCATATATATACAAAACTCTACAAGAGTAATTAAGTCTATCAATAAAATCTAATGAGTAACATAAATTATTTAAATCCTTAACATTACCAAATTAATTGGATGGTATTAATCATCCAACCTATCATAGAGTGCATATAACCCCATAATGGTTTGAGTTCCCCCTACTCTCCCACATTCTGAAACATACAAACTATCATTTCTTAAATTAGATCATTTAATAACATTCACTTGACCTCATATCATGAAATCAAAACATTTTATAATGTTCAGTTTGACATAGAAACTATAATACTATAATTGTATCCAAAAATAAAAACCAATTTCTATTACCTGATAAAAATAATATAAATATCATTTTCATTTGAAATAATTCTAAAATAAAAAATTCTGAGATAAATGGGAAATATATCATCATTTAGAAGTAATGTAACCTTGTAATACATGATTAATAATGAATAAAATAAAATAATTTAGTAAAATATAAATAGGTTGTCTCTAAATAATATATTCTTTGGAACTTTGGATAAAAGTAAAATATACAAAATAAATAAAATATTCCATTTTTCATCATTTTAAAATATTAAAGAAAATATAAGAAATTTCGTTTGAAATTAACTACATGAAATTATTAAAACCAATTATTGAACATGGTTTTATTATGTAAATAATTCTATAATTGAATTTTAGAACAATTTTTATGGAATTCCCATAACACATTGGTAAATTTAAAATAACAACTAAATGATAGAATATTACCTTAAAAGGAATTATAATAAAAATTAATTTCATTAAATATAATATAAAATATATCCATATATAAGTATATACACAACATGAATGTTAGAATGGTTTTAAAATCACAAAATCCTCAAAGAATTGAAATTGAGATGAGATATCCCCTTACATTAAGCCTGAATCATCATTTAAATATTATTCTATTTTATAATAAAAATTTATAATTTATTTATTTAAAAAATAATTTTATTCAGTTTTATTTCGTTATAATATCCTCTTTTATTTCATTTATTACTTTTCCTTATATAGTTAGTAAAATTATTATGCTCTTGAAGGATGTTTTAGGGATGATCCGATTAAAAGCCCTAAAAAATCAATTTGTTGATGAATGGTAATTTATTAATTAGATAATATTATCTAGAGTATTAATCATGGAGTTTATTTATTTTTTATACATTAAATAAAATTTTAGTATTATAAAGGAAATTAATAGTTTCCAAATGAATGAAATCTCTTTGTTGAGGTGGTATTTCATACAAACACAACAACGATGTTATAATTTTTACAGGAGGAAGGAAAAAAAAGTATGTAATATGTTATATTTAAAATATGATAATTATTACATTAATATAGTATATATTTACAAAATTACTCATTTATTCATCTATATGACCTTTGGATGATAAATAAAAACACATTGGTTCCTGGAGGTGGTAGTTCAGACATACAGATGAGTTATGTTCTCATTTCTTAACAGATAGAGGAGGAGATAAATTATGGTTTTACCACAATCATAATAGAATTTAATCGTATTTATATTGTTTTTGTTACTATTTTAATAAGGTTATATAATATTAGTAGGATGTATAAAAAGAAATATAAATGAAATTATTTGTTAAGGATCATTGTACTTATTTATAAACCATAGGTATGTCTTTTTCTGGGATGATGACCACTAGGATATGGGTAGGGATGATGGGGAGATAATTGGGTAGTCATTGGATTATATAGTTCACTCCTTATGTGTCACGATGAGAGTATATAGGTATTTGTTTAATAACTCAGGGTAGTGGCACAATGGTAAATATTATCAACATTAAATTATAATTAATATAATAATCACGAAAAGTGGAAAATGATGTTGAATAATAAAATATAATGAGGATATGTACTAAATATAATCATCCAATAAAATTTAAAAAGCTTTAGATGTTATTTTAATCATTATAAATGTGATTAAACCCCTCATTAACCATGTTTATCATATCCTAATTACAAATCATTTCTATCTCTAAGTGTAATGACTGTAATTTTAATAATTTCTACTATCTCATAAATGAAAAATGAACCTTATTCTTAAAAATTCCAAATCTAGAAATTTAACTATTGAATGTTTATAAAGTTTTAATTTTAAAAAAATTAATTTTTAAATTTTAAATAACATTTCATACAATTCTAGGACAATTCATATATCGTCACAATAAAGAATTCAAGATAAAGATCAATTATAGTAAATTATTTTTCAAAAACACACACAAAAATATATCTTATTTATCAAATAAATTCATATGAACCTGTAACTAGTTAAAAATATTTATCTTGTATTATTTTTTAAATCATTTATTTTTTATTTCTAAATCTTGAAAAAGCATTGTTCTATCATTTCATAAAAAATCAATTAAATTATAAAAGATAATAAATTTTAAAAAAATTATAAAAATAATTTATTCCTATTCAAGGAAACCATTTATATTCATTCCTATAATCTGTTTATTTATATGGAAACATATAATATGTATATATAAAGAGTTTTACATTTGGTAAATTTTCTTGCCTTAAAAATAATAATTTCCATAATCAAATTATATAGTGAATGAACTATATAATTTAGAAGATAAGGTTATAAGGGTCAAAATACATCCGCAAATATGATTTATGATATTATTTTGGGCCGTATCATAATATATTTACCTTAATTAGCATTATACACCCTTTAACATGGTGATACAGTTTTACCATGGTTTCAATTCATAATAAACAAAAGCTTAATTGTCCTAATTAATAAATATATATATTATTAATGGAAATATGTGACCTATTTTCAATTATTTAATTTCAATAACTAGAAGAAACATTGTTAATCTTGATCATTAATTATTGTATTATTTTCATTCTTGAGAAATTATAACACAATTAACATAGTTTTAGTCAAGAGTATGATTAAAACATAGATTAAAAATTATTATCAATTGAATTTTTAAGAAATTAATTTATTTTCTAATATAACATTTCTCAATGGCCTTATAGTATTTTATAATACTTTACATAAGTAGTGTATATTTATTTTGAATAGTGAAATATATAAATTTTATGAAATCTATGAATTTATGAAATTATAATGGTATAAGAATAACATGAAATATCAACAAACTATATTTCTAGATCAAATATTAAATTGAAAAATAATATTATAAACTTAAAAATATAATATTGAACAAATAAATATGTGGTTATCATATTATAAATATAATTTATTATTTTATCTGAATAAAGAAATGTTTTCATTATTTATGCTTGATCAAATATATAAATTGTTAATTTATGTTTTAGTTTTTTTTAACAATACATGAACATCCTTTTTTATAATAATTTCCATTGAATTACTTTTGTAACAATAATATACTTTATTTTTCTATAACATATAATTTATTTTTAGAATAATAATTTTTTAAAAAAAATACTCATTGTGTATTGATAATATATATTAAAATTAATTTTAGGGAAAAAATTGAACAAATTAAAATAAATTTGATATTTATGATAACAATAAAAAAATAGTTAATTTGGTTAACATAATTTTAATAATAATTAATTTCATCGATGGTAAATATTTATAAACATAATTATGGGTGAAATGGGTTAGAAGGGGAAAATATGACATGGATTAAAGATAAGTAAACATAAATTTATAAACATTATTTTTTTGATATAAAAATTATTCATATCAACGTATAAAATATGTAACATTTGATTCACACGGAAAATGAAAATCCATTATATTTTTAAAATCATTTAATTGATTCCAAGTTCATCTTTTCCCTTCCTTATAAAAGGAAACTACTTATCCAATATTCTTAACATATCTCTTGAAACTTATACTGACCAATAAATACACAAATAACATCCGAATAAACTTCCCCATGACTTATATCCTTTTTTCCCAACATCTTACCAAACAATATATCTTAATCTATAAGCCAAATGGGATTTCTTGAAGATTATGTATATCTTTTAACCAAGTATTTCAATTTTATATAAAATTCTAGATCATTAAAATATATTTTAACCATGATCATATAATAAAATAACAATATTACATGTACATAAATTCTATTATTCTAGTGGAATGATTTATATTCATGCCCTTTGAATCCTGTAGAAAAAAGTTAGCATCACTCGTTCATTTGAACGACTTTCTATCTCCTCATTATGGTGTAATTTGTTTTAAATAAACAATCATAATGGATGGATATAATTATGAAAATAATTAATATATTTATTATTTTTAAAATTATTTTTTAATATGGAAAAATAAAATATCATTTACCTTCATATCATTATAATTTTTAAAAAACGATAATGATTCTTCTTCGTGTATGTAGACTAATACATCCATGGAGAAATGTGATTAATTTTTCATGGGCTCATTTCATGGATTACTGTAAATTTTTATATAATTAGATTATATTATATTTATATAATTATAAATATTATATAGTTTATGAGACCATGAACATTAATAAATGAATGAAAAAATTGAATAGAAAATTTTATAAAAATTTAAAATATCAACGCTCAAAATACATGACTTTAATGTATAATTTTTAATAAATAGGTGTCAAAATGTTATAATTGGATCATATATAGTATTTAAATAATGTAAATAATTTTTTTATATAGGTGTAATGAATTTATATTTATTATTCATGTGTTTATAATCAGATAAAACTTATTTCTGTCCTGAAGATGGTTTTTATTTCATAATCTCATCCTTATACATGATCATTTATTATTATGTTAACATTGGTATAATTATATTATATTTCTATCTTAAAGACCATAAATATTAATCTGATTTGGTTATTTATTGGGTTTCCATGTTTTAGTTATATTTTACTTTTTTCACTCAAAATGACAAATGAATGTTTTAAGGGAAAACTAACATTATAATTCAATTCATTCAAGAATATTTTACTTCATTGTCCATATTTTATTTGAAATTTATTAAATAGTATTTTTTATATCCTAAAACTATTTCATAAATTTATAATTTTCATTATTTTATATTCTATTTTTTTAAATTAATCTACATTTCATTTTATGAATGAGGTATATCTTTCCAAATGTGTGAAAAAAATCATCGCTTTCATGTATACTGCCCAAACAACATCTCCCAACATCATTAAAACTATTTAAATTGATTCATAAATGACATGTTTACATGTTTCACTATATGTAAACTGTTTTTTATAGTATTCTAGAAATTTTCATATCATATATAATTGATTTTAAAATGAAATAAGTATTTTTCTGATGAAATGTTCCTATGATGTTTTAAAATTATTTTTTTGTATATAAAAATTCATTGATGATATTATGATTTAATAAGTATATAATTTAATGATACCATACACCATATTTTATCGGATTTCCAAAGATCAATTTTACTTGGGAAAGTATTAACATTCTCGATGTAAGTTCATCTAATATCGGTTGCAATTCATTATTATGGCATGTTGATTATGTTGTAATGTTTATTCATATAATGACTACCTAGTGAATATTATGTGATTGGTGATGTTCAGAATTAATTATATCTTTGACTAATAAATTTTTCTTGTGAAGCCTAATAGTTTGGGTATTTTTCATAAATAGTAACTACTTATATAAGATGTTTTTGAATGATTCAATAACTATATGCTTAAGATTTCTAAAAATATGAATTTTTTCATTATGAAATCAGTTATTATATTTAAGATATTTTGAAAATAGGTATTTTATCAATGGATAAGTTTTAAGATAACATGATTATTAATATGTAAATATTAAATCATTATTTATTCCAACCATATTATCATTTCCTTATTTTTTTCTATAATAGATTCAGTTGTATAAATTCTCTTATTATGCATCTAATCCCATCCTTTTAATATGTTTCATTCTTCCAGGATTCTAGGAAATTTAAAATTATATATATTCAAATATATAAAAGAGTTAATAATGACATTTAAAATAAAATAATATGTTTTATTTACATTTTATAAATGACATATGATATAAAAAATGTATCATGTTTTTCAAGACTACTATACTATTTGATCCTAGGGTCAATATATTGAAATATTCTTATTCAAATTTTGGTGTCTATAAGAAATATAATTGGTTGTTCTTCTAAAATAATGTAATAAAATGATACATATTTCCTTATAGAATTATTTGAGCATTTATTAGGCCACAACTCCTCATGTTGGGAACAAGTTGGATGGAGAAGTTTTTGGAAGTAAGAAGTGGTTTTATTCAAGAGTGTTTTCTTTTGTTTTCAAATAGAATAAATCAATTCACTTTGTAAAAGGACATTGAAAATTTGGAGATGATTTTTTTTATTTTAATTTTACAAATATCATAATTTTTTAAGAGAACTTATGATGAATTCTTTATAAAGTAATGTGGGGGAAATGATGCTACCAATCATTTGTAGGATTGAATTGAATGAATGATGTTGTTGGAAGATAAAGAAGTTGCAATAATTTCCTTAAAAATAAGAGAATGAAAAAAATGATTTATTATTGGTTATAATTTATTATATATGATGTTCATGATGAAATAAAATGATCTTGAATCAGTATGGTTGGTTCCTTGTAGAAGTATATATTTTAGGTGGTGATATTTTCCAAGGTGTGCCAAATTTATGGGCCTCAAAATAGAGAATTTATTTTATAGAAGAGGAAAGATTTTTAAAAAACAAGTTTCCATAGAATAATTTTCTGACTACATATGAGTTACATAGAACAAAATAATTCAAAGGAATATTTTTGCAAAGCACAGTAAACAGACCATTCTGGAGAAAAAATTCAAAAGTGGATCCCAATTCACTGAAGGATTGTAGATTGCGAGAGGTCAACAATTCATTGAAAAGGCTATCATTTTAATAATTAAGGGTATTATGTTGGCTTCCTTGAAGGAAGAAAGGTTGTATGTAGACTGGATAGGGAATGTGTCTTGTGGGATCCACATGGTATGTAGTGAAGACTGGACCATATTAAAAAATTGGATAAATCAAATTTGCTAGTTGTGTGGATTTATTTGCCAATATAATGGAACAACATACCATTATTAAGTGGGAAACATTTTCATAAGATCACATCTTCTATCCAAAGAATAATTTGGATACATCTAGAAGATCTGATGTGGGATTATTTTGTGATGGGAAGTAGTTAGTATATGAAAGATTTCATGAAGGCCGAGTCAGTCTGTGGAAGAAGAAACTATTTGTAGAATAGGAAGATGATGTTTGTGGAAGAAGTAATTATTTAGAAGAAAAGGAGATCCACAGAAGTGGTCCTTGAAGGTGGTATATGGAATTAATATGCAAAAGTGGTATATGGATGTGTTATATGGAGTGGTGATAGTTCTCGGAGTAGAGCTTGTTCATGGAAGAAGTGGTTATTCTCGAAGCACTCACACTACATTGTGAAGCTGATTTTGTAGAGGAACATGTTGTTTTTGGAGGAAGAAGAACCGTTTGAGAAGTACTAAAGGAAGTTCCTAAAATCTTATATGTAGGAAATATATTAATTGTTTTAAAAGATAATATTTGTGAATTCTTGTAAAGAAGCACCAAAACATTGAATTGAATCATTTTGTACTATAGTAATAACACGCACTATTAAATTTTATTCATAGATATAAATGAATCAAAGGGTATATCATAAATGTTTTCTTCCACTCAAAAGGATTTTTTCTAGTGGATTGGTTGGTATAAGATTTTTTACATACCATACCAAGGACATAGATACTATTATTGAGTATTGATACTTATAATTTATTATGTTCATATGGTTGTCTGTTTGGATTTTGTTTAGTATGGATGGTTATATTAAATATAATGAGAAGGTTGTTTCATACGTAAGTAAACATAAAATAAAAATATATCACTTATTCACCGCTCTCACTCTTAGTGATAAAGGGATCCTAACTGGGAATCTTTACCTTGAACCTATAGAAGGTTCCATTTCTAATAATTTCATTGGTTTTATTATTTTGACATTAAGTGTGATATTCATTCCATGGTGGTATGGGTAATATTTCTAGAATTTATATTTCTTTTCAGAATACCCACGGTTGTCCATTTTTCTTTTAAATGTGTTAGGATGGAATTTTGGTCAAAATTATTTAACAATAGCAATTATTCCTCTGATATCCCCATATATTTACATTGATTTATATGCTTATAGCCTCTATTGGAGTGGGAATAGATTACATAAGGGGAAAATTTTTATTGAAAACAGAACATGGTCATTGATTCATGGGATGTTTATTATTAGTCCTTTAAATTATTTTGTCATATAATTTCATTATGTAATCACAATATCGTGTATGATGAGGGGTTTCATGACTAGATTCCTTGACATGAATTTGGAATAGAGGATCTTGCTTCCACTATAGTGGAAAATATTGATACATAACATGGTGATTCCATCTAGGAATAGGAAGTAATCATGAAATATGATCCAAATGTGGTGGACATCATTGATGATTTGAGGCATGATGCAACTGACAAATTGTTGACTATGTAGTGAAAATCTTGTTCTGGGAGGACATAGGGGTTCTTACAGTTGATTGTTTTGATCCAGGAGAAAACATAACAAAAACAAAATCTTATGAAATGTTAGAACCTCTTAGAAATGGACCCTCACATAAGCAGGCATCATGATGCACATCCCAAGAAAATATTATACCCGCACATCTGGTCGTACATAGAATATGGGTGAATATGGTGAACATGTTACATCCTATATGGAACATGTCGACTATTTCTCTACGTAATGGTTTTAAATTGATAAAAACAAATGGCTTGGATTGTGAACAATGTGACTCATCATTGATAGTGGACTTTACTAAATTAAAAGAGATCAATTATTAAGAATCATGTTAGGAGACCTCTACAAATTTCACTATTAAGATTGTAGTTGAATGTCATAGTAAAGGTCTTCATTTCCCATGAAGGAAGAATGTAAATAATTGAAAATGATATTTTGGGATTTTAATTTTATTCAAGGGGAATAAGTATAAAGGTTGTAAGGATTATTATCATTTAACTAAACCAATTGGTTCAAGGTAGGTGAAAAATACATGGTCTATGAAAAATGATAGTGATCTTAATGCTAGTGAATATGAGAATAATAATAATTTAAAACTTGAAAGTTAAAATATAACATTTGAAGGGGTTAATGTTTAGGAAGAATACCATAAATATGGTATAATGAAATATATGGATTATATGTAGGAAGAATATATTGTTGTGAATATTACTAATAGTGAGTCTAATAATAATCGTTTCTCCCTTTCTAAGAATGCATCAGTGATCCCGTTGGGGGTAGTAGTTGGGGAGGTTGGAAACCAAGGAACGCATTGGGTGATTATCATCCACTCTATGATGAAATGTTAGAGGATGAATTTATAGTTAATTCTTCTTAGGAGGATTCTGATAGGATGGAGAGTGAATAATTTTGTGGATACCAATGAGGAGTAGTGTGTGGAATAACAAATATTTGTGTATTTTTAAAAGATGTATATGAAAGAAGGATGATAAATGTGGATGAGTTCATCCTTTCATGGGATAATATGGCCTATCATTTTTAATACCTCTCTAATAATGATCCAGATACAATGTTTACTACACATTATTTAATATTATAAAGAAATAATTCTTCTAATAATATCCATATTTATTTCAATGATTTTTTTATTTCATTTTTTGTCTGATGTTTTTCAGTATGAATTTTTTAGGTTTTCTATTATTATATAAAATGTTCTTTGAAAATAATAATTCTAATTTTTTGAAATTAACTATAGGGAATGGGCTACTATAGTTTGGTTTTTTTATTTTATATTACTGTATGATTATTATATATACTGGTAAATATATTTTTTATTAATATAATAGATATTATAGACCTGTGATAGAATCCAAGGATATGTCTTTGTATTGGAAACTATCATAATGTTCTTTTAAATAATATATTATGGTGTTTTAAAAGAAAATATAACATTTTATGGATACCAGAAAGTTGATGTGTTTATGTTATTTATGAACCTAGGGGTAACAACTCTGAATGAAGAGGATTAGGTATTAACACTATCACCACTAATGCACAATGAGTGGGAAGAAGACTATCACCTTTCAATACACTCCCTAAGGGATATGATTTTATTTTTTCACATTCTCATTCCAATAAATTATGAAACAATTGAAAACATATTTTTGATTTATATATATTCTAAACCATACTATGACTTTGATTTAGTTTTACATATGAATAAATTTTCAATAATTATTCAAAACATTTACAAATATACATTATTATTCATAATCATATGAGTTAATCAGGTGTATTCGATTATTTTGAAATGGAAAATAGTATAAAAAACAATATCAATATATATAATAAATATAGGGATTTTCCTCCAGGGAAATACTATAAATATAGTCCTAGATTTGGAGATGAATCTAAAAATATTAATATATTAGGTTAGATTAATTAGGTTTTGACCATTAACATTTCCCTTGTAGAGAATCATTATGATTCGTATTGTGATTTAAATATTTTTTGGGCATTTTATAGGGGAAATATTTATAATTAAATGGAACCATAGATCCATTAGTAGTTGAGAAATGAATATATTCTATATAATATATACTTACATATATTATATTTAATTAAATAAGGAATGTTGTTATATAAGATTATCATATTAGAGGGGATGTAGCATAATGTTATCAATTGATTCAGAACACTATGGTTGTGAACGAAATAACAAGCCTTTATAGGAAGTATTTAAAGGTAATTTTCATTGAAAAATAATTACATCATGAACAATGAGTATATATAGAGAGACAATTAAGTCTTCTAAGAAAATATGATAATGATAATGTTTCTATATATTAATCCAACATTAGATGTTTTGAAAGAAATTTTTTGGAAAACATATATAATTTATAGGGTAATATTTACCAATTATTATATGGGACTAAGGAAATATAATGAAGGGTCATAGTCTCCAAAATATTCTCATATGAAGAGGAGATACTTTCATTTTCTATAAATACTATGAATGAATTATCATTGTCTTTTGACTTTGATGAAAGGAAATAGATGAATATGGTGGTTTATTAGGTTATGAAGAAAAAATCATAAACATGGTATAAGAGAAAGGGAATTTCTATCATGTTATGAATGTGGAAGAAAAAAATATGGTAATTTCATAAATATAAATTAAGTTATCATCATTTGTGGATAGAGAGTCTATTATTATCAACAATGAAATGGTAAATGAGAATCCATAAATATAAAATTTATTAATTATATATAGATGGGAAACTTTTCTAAAAAATTACCCAAATTTAAAGGGAACATTCTAGAGAAGTATCATAGTAGATAAACTTGGATTAGGAAATTAATACATACAAATATGAGGATACAAGTGGTAGGGTGGAAGGTGAATTAATCATATATTCAATGTTACACAAAACAATATTAATTTTTTTTCCAATAAATATTTTATATCATCAATGTTATCAATAATATTAAATATTTTTGTTGCACACTAATATTGGAGTTATTAATAGGAACATATAAGAAATATAATTGAAACATTTATATCACAATTAATAACTATTAGGGTTCTTTGACACACATTATTAAAAAATTTGATTATTATAACTGTGTATACATTGATAAAATCATTCTTTTGGATTCAATTTTAATATAAAATGAATTAAATAATTTTCAAAAGAATAAGATCGCGATTTTTATAGAGAATTGGAATTCAATGTCTTTGAAATAGTTACATAATTCTAATAATCATGGAAAATCCACACCCATTTTCTCTCCTTAATGAAATTATGTGACTACAAGAGAAAACACAACCAACGGATGTGAAAATTACCCTTAGGAATGAATATTTTATAATTGTGAAGGAATATATTTATTTCTTTTCAGAAAATAATGAAATCCCCATGATCATGAATTCGAGTTATTTGGTAATCTCTTTCATGAATCAAAAGAAATATCTATGTATCCCAACAAAAAGGAAACATTGGTGATTTTGGATTTAATTACATAATTGTAGTATTTTTAAAAAATGGATCCAAATTCCCTTGTGTTTTTACATTGGGTGTATTTGTTTTTCTTGTGAAATTTTTTTTAGGACTATGAATTTGTGTTTTGATTATAGGGAAATCAGTTTCATTTTCATGAGGAAAATTATCCCCTTCATTGTATTGATTAATTTTTTGATCTAATTAAAAGGGATAAAAATTTATAAATGTGATATCATCATTATAGTCATCATAAAATGTGAGTAATAATGAACCATATTCCAAATATATCATTTCATAAAAAGTATGAGAATTGTTATTTAATATAAATGCGCATTAAAATTACTAATTCATCATCTGTTTTTGTGTATCTGATGAATATAGTCTTCAAGTAATATCTTGATAATTTAATTATATTATTTCTTGATGATATTATAGTTTAATATAAATGTTGTTAAGAGTAAAAATTTCATCTATGAATAATTTTTTTGAATCATATTGATAAAAAGTTATATAGTACATTTATCTAGTGTGATTTATTTCTTCTGAATTCTTCAACTAAACAAAAAAGTTTCACTAATGACAAAATATCCATTGGTACTCAAATGAAAACGGTATTAGCCTATTGGACTACACTAACAAACATTACTGAGGTATGTAGTTTCTTTAGGATAATATGTTAATTCGATAATATTTTCAAAAAAATTTCAAAATGAAAAAAGCCTTTGTGCTATTTGAAATGCAAAGAGGATAATTTCTTACATACATAAGATTGTAATGATTTTTTTATAATTAAATTAAAGGTTGATCAATGCACCCGTGATGAAATTTCCATTGGGAGGGCATGTATTTAGGATATAAAATAATATATATAGATGTGACCTTTTGCTGAATGATGAAGTTATTTTATATGCTTCAAAGAAATTATATATACTTGAATTGAACTATCCAACACTTGTTCTTGACAAGGTGATAATAATTTTTTCAGTGAAGATATAGAATAATTATCACTATGTTGAAAATTTTTCAATATATATGGATCCCATGAATAATATACATATGTTTTCAAATAAATAAAATTATTACATTCATGTGAAATGGATACAACTACTCAAGTGTTTTTATTTCTCAATACACTACAACACATGAAAGACATATAATGTTGTTGATTAATTTATTAGCAATGATCATGTATTTATAATAATGACGAAGATATGAATGTATTATTTCATTAAGGACCTAGTAAATATGTTTATGATAATTTTTTTACGGGAAATATATCCCTCCATTTCCAAAAGATATCCAAACCATCCTTATTCAAAAAGATAAAATGTATCGATCATTATTATAACAGTTCACAAAAGAAAAGTAAAGTTGATAGTGATGATAAATCAATGGATTTTGTTTATGGGGATGGTTTTTTCAAATTCAGAATGACTTTCTATTATAAATACATACTATAGATGAGTAGATTGTTATTAAATGAACTTAAAATATAAAATATCCCTATACACTAAGGAAGCACAAAAACACATCAGTATTTGATGGAAAATATTATGGGGGGTTAGTATGAAATTTTAAATTTTCGCACCATGTATCAAGATACTTGGTCTGTAAATAGGAAATATCAACGAGAAAACATAAAAAATGATTTATTCTGTATATACATATTCCTATTCATAAATTGGATATTATTTCTATGGAAATTTTTATGTAATAAAAAATACTCATAGAAAGAATAATTTTGTATTGGTTATTATTGATCTCCTTAATGAGTCCTAAATTTTCCTCACAATAATGGGAGATCTAACACATGAGTTTCTTTAATGACTATATACTAATGACTTAATCACACATCATGTTATAAAACATTCAATTGAATCAGGTCTTTATCCATAGTTTACATAAATATTCTGGAAGATTCTTCAAAAGGATCTTGATACTTACAAATTTAATAACACTGCTAACCATTTTAAAAAAATTGGGATGTCAAATAGGGACATTCAGATATTATAATAAATATTTAGGTCATCCAGGGTTGACTATCAATCTATGTGGTGTCAGAATTTACCATTGGTGGAATTTTTATATTTATATTTCATACATTAAACCATTCATATGGATCCCTTTCATGATATGTATTGTATGGGGTTTCATACTAAAAATAATTGGGATGAATATGGTTAAAATAATTTTTTAAGACCATATCTCATAGAAGACTAAATAATAAATGTAATTATTATTCATAATCATATTAAATAATCTCATAAAAATAAAAAATTCTTCGCAGATAGCCAAAGGAATGATATAGAATTTCAAGTGGGAGATCATGTATTTTGAAAGGTATCTCTAGGTAATGGTGTTATATGGTATATAATGAATAGCAAATTTACTCTCATGTATATGGGGAATTTCCAATATCTATAAATAATTGGATCCTTAGATTATGATTTTGAAATTTCACCTAGCCTATCTAAAGTTACTCATGTGTTATATATCTATTAATTATGGATGAAAATAATAGAACCAACATAAGTGGTCTAATTGGAAGAAATATAATTAGAAGATGGATGTTCTTAATATGAAGAGCCTATCCAGATTCTTGATATAGGTGAAAAAGTGTTACATAAGTAGAGAACTCTTTGTATGTATATACATTATAAAAATAAGAAAATATAATAGGTGACAAGGTAACTTGAAGAATATATGATGAAATTTTACAAAAATTTATTCATGGAGGGACATTATTGATATTAAGAGGATGATATTTATGATGGAGGGATGAATGCATCACGAAATTTTAACATATATTAAGATTTTATTTCTACAAAACCATAATATAATAAACATATATTAATTCATTGATGCAATTAAAAGCTAAATAAAAATATTTTATAAGTTGAATTCGATTAAATAGATTTAAATATTGAATAAACATGTTATAATTTTAATCTAATGAATTTATGATTTTTTCAGAAATAATTAATGTTGGTTTGAATAGTAAAAAATAATATTTTAAAAAAACTATCACTTTTATGAAATTATAATAACATTATAATAACATGAAGGATAATGAAACCAATTTTTTAGAATGAAAATATATATTAGAAGTAATATAATTCATTTAAAAATATAAATTTGATCTTAGAAATATATGATAAATAATTTAAGAATATAACTCATATTCTTTCATAAAAATGACTATTCAATCATTTCTCATTATCAAGTATTTATATGGTTTATTTAAGTATTGGTTTTATTTATATAAGACATTTTTTAATTTAATATATAGTTATTTAATAAATTAATTTTGTATTAGTATTCTACATTATGTTAATTTAAAATCATTTTTTTGCATAAAATATTTTAGAAAACATTTCATCATATTTTGGACATTCATTTTAAAAATAATTTAGATTACTTATAAAAATTTATTCATGAAAATAGATTTCATTTTTTAATCATAAATATTAATATTCAGTAATATCTTCAACTTATTTTTTTGTGAGGGTGTATAATATCCATGGTAAATATTTAGAACATCAATTATGATAAAAATGGGTTAAATGGTTAAAAATAAAATGATATTGCTTAAATATAACAAAAAAACTCTCATTAAACCTCATTCGTTGGTTTTATATCTACCGCAATAATATCATAAAAATTTATTAGATAATTTGGTGGCAGTTTACATGAACAATGATTTATATTATTACAATCATTTATGTAATCCCAATGTTGTCGTTTCCTTCACTTATAAATAGAAACTAATTATAATCAATCCATAATAACTCTTGAGGTGAATTGTCATGACCCTTCTCAGAGGGACTCGGGTCGTGGCTCTCCTTGAATGCCTACAATAGGCCAGGGTATTTCAACATGCATCGCATTGGAAGATCGCTAACACGGGAGGCCTTAGCCTATCTATATGTACACATGCACACATCTCCAAGTATAAACAATTATGAAATGTAAAACAAAATTATTGATAGTCGATGTATACATTTAAATCTTACAACTAGAGTATGAAAGAATGTAAAGGATAGTAAACAGGGCCAAATAAAATCCCACCATAATGATTCTGAAACACATTTCCAACCGGAATGTAAGTAATGGGTACTATTATCAAAAATTTTGAGGGAATACACCTTGGTCCTTCTAGTATCACTAAGAACTATCTCGTCTAGGTCAATCTAGGACTCCATTAAATGGTCAATCATCTACACAAGGCATGCCACTTATGGGAAAAACCATATAGGGGTGAGTATAAAAATAAAGACTAGGACATTCAGAAACCATAATGTATAAAACAAAGGGAATTAGTATCATCTCAACATAGGTATATGTCTACAACACTTATAATAAAAATAGTAAGATATACTCAACAAATACACATAGTCAAAAGGTAAGTCATAAATATTGTATACCAATATATTATTCCAGCTCGAATATTCCACAAATCAATCATCCCAGAGAACAAATTATTGTTTCTGATACAGCTAATAGCTCATGTTTAAGAGGTGGTGCTAGTCATGTCACACTATTATTTGTTCACACTGATGATATTAGGATATATGATACATAGATGATTATCACTATCATGGAACTGGGGTTATACCAACAACTGAATCTATATAAACCCTATATATACTGGATTAATGCCTGTATATTAGTGGTCATGATGACACAAATAACTCCACATAGGGAAAGAAGTAGAATAAAGAATGTCACTCCAAGCCTCTTAGAAGGATTCTAATGGATCTATATAAGAAGTCCTTCTAAAATAAACATAGTCCTAGGAGTATGAAATTCTTCCTAATAACCATCATGGAAAGGATAATGGGTATGCTCCCTAATGAAACATGTCCAATATATACAAAAAAGGGATCCAGTCAATTTATAAGAAAGTACACCCCTTTCCAAGTTGAATTAAATGGTGTGTAGGATGCTCATGTAATCTACTCATGTTTCAGTACATGTATTTAACCCGTTTACATGTGTTTGTGTACCAGTACATGTCTTATCTTGGGTACTTTTTTGAGGTCATCCTAGTGTTGGGTAGTACAAGACATTCTCCAACCCATGTACTTCAAACTGTATATGTGTACCCTCCATACTACACGTAAAGCCTCTAGATAGGGACCACACACCATGTGATATGGGTCACATTCTAGTGTGGTACAAAAGTTCCTCTAAAACCAATCCACCACACAAGGGGGGACACATGATGTGTAGCTCCGATTTTCATGCAATCTTGAACGAGATTTTAAGGACTCCCAATTCTAGATCAACACATCCTGGAAATTCTTCCATC
Source organism: Viscum album (assembly GCA_963277665.1). Lineage (NCBI taxonomy): Eukaryota > Viridiplantae > Streptophyta > Magnoliopsida > Santalales > Viscaceae > Viscum > Viscum album. Next base: position 790,215,548 of record OY728126.1, on the reverse strand, counting down.
CTTTAATATGGTAATCATATCATGTAAAATACATATATCACGCCTTTTTTAGTCATTCCATCATCAAATCAACAAGATTTGATCCTGTGATATACTCATAAAATGATATTATTTTTCATTAATAATTGTACACTAAAGAACATGAAAATCGGTATCTACATCTTCAAATCCACTATTATCTCCATTGTCACACCATGTTCATGTCATGCCGATCCTAGATCTAAGATATCATATCATTTCACCATAAAATATGGATGACGTGATATATTTCACTGGTAAACATATAACCAAAGTAAAAACAGAAAATTCACATGACGATGACAGAATCGTGGGAGAAAAACATAATAACATTAAATAGGAAAATGAATTGATCAATTAATATGTCTATCTGGGTTCATTTCCATTATAATGTAAATTTAATAATAAATAATTCACAAAGTAATTCTCTTGAATAATCCCAACAAATATCCAATCCCATAATACGCATGACCCATGAATCAATCAATTGGTTTATTGATTCATTTTAACTGTATAAATTAAAAACATGGAAGAAAATAAATCAAATAATAGTCTTAACATTATTCATATCAATAATTGATGATGAACGTAGATTTTTCCTGATTATTAGAGATATTATTTTTATCTGTTTCACACTGATTGTCTGTCCACAATCCAGTCATGATTAATCAGAGATAAATCATATATATATATCTCTCTAATATCTCTATAATAGTTCCATGGTTATATAGATAACCTGGGTATTCTAACATAATATTATATTTAAATATTTTCCAATAGCTTGGTTAATAATATTAATTAAAATAATTTATTCTTTATTTTTTTTCAATTCTATTCCCGTGATGAAATTTCCACAAACAAGCCATTCCGACCACTGTTATGTTATTAATTGGGTAAAACACAATTTATAAACTCAACAAATCCATCATATTTATTATCTGGGTTCCCATTTATATGTTAATCAACTTTTTCAAGAATCTTGCATTTGTGTGCTATTTAATATATTGTAAACATTTAATCTTGGCTCACTGGACAACATAATCAAAATCTGTCTTAGTTTCAGGCCATGGGAATAATCCATACAATATCAAAAAATAATACATAGATAATCTTAATCTCTAAAATCTGACCACCATGGGGTTTTATATCCATAAAATCAACAATATTGGCTACACAATGTAATGTGGGTACTAAGAATGAATCTAAAAATACTGATCCCATGTGAAATTCTTAATATTTTCCTTCTAACCCCATACATTCCCTAAATAACTCTCTCACCCACAGAGGATCCCCTCTTACTGAACCTCATTAAATAGCTGGTTATCAAGAAAGGGATCTCCATATTCAATGATTGGTTGGCCATAGTGTATCATTTTTGATGGGTTATATAGGTACCACAACATATATGAATCATGGAAGATTTTTTGTACCCATTATAACCTTAGATTTAGAGTTAAGAAATATTCCACCTCACCAATTATACACAGTATCCGTAAAGGGTTAATTAATATTAAAGATTACATTCTACCCTGGACAAATCTCTATAATCCACGTCGAGGTGAAAATTATAGGAACACATGGTCTCCTTATTTGAACTCCAAATGCCTATTTTTTCTATACTCATATGATTTAGGATGTCTTTTTGGATTCCCCATATACTCATAGATGATTTTCACCTTCTCGGTTGTTTCTCACACCCACTCGGCACCCATGAGTTCTCAATCTCATGGGTTAGTCTAGTAATGTGGTTACCTACAGGATCTACCATAAAAATCATTTAATGGTTACATATAAATGGTGTAATAGTAGCTATTGTGGTATGAAAACTCCACTAGTGGTAGTTGATCGTCCCTACACTAACATATAATCTCCCTACACGTCTTCCAAAACCTGAATTGTCCTCTTAGTTAGGCCATTAGTTTGGTGGAGGAATATTGTTCCCAAGCATAACTGAGTCTCAAACATCTCTTAGAATTCCTTCCATAATTGTTTTGTGAAATTATTTTGACATTATGAACTGATTGATGATGAAAATCTATGGAGTAAGACATTCTCATTTACAAATAGGTGTATCAACCCCTCTACTGAACTCTTCTCTTTAATTGATAATATGTATGTTAACATGGTTAGACAGTTTATGTTCTCTCAGAGGGAATTGTGCCCCAAATACGACAATGGTATTCTCATAAAAATATCAATGGATATCTAATCCCACTTCCATTCTCACACATTAATATGATGAGATAACCTCACTAGAACTTGGTTCTCATATTTCACTTGCTAATAACATGTCATCAATAGATAAACTATACAACCTCATTCTTAATCCCTATCCACAAAATGTGATATTGGAGATATTAGTACATTATTACCACACCTGGATATACCACCAAATGGGATGTTTGAAACACTCTAAGAACCACCTTCTTCAAAATCATCGATACCATTCTGCATCCTCTGAAAACAATGACATGCTCCACACCTTTAGAAAATCATTGAATAGGATGTATAGAGTATATCTGGTTATATAGGTTCTCATCATCATTAACCCCTAGTTGTGCCTCCATGACTCAAAATAAGAGTGGAGTGGTGGCAACCATTAAATGGAGGAAAGCTGACCGATCTATATCCACAAAGGATAACAGTAACGAGGCCACCTTCAATGAAAACTCATTCAGAAACTGTGAATAAGATCTTCTTATGAGAGTATGTACAACCATGTTACCTTTCCAATGAGTTTAGACAATTTAAAATTAAGAATATTGGAGGAAATCTTTCCATCTCTGATGTATCATGTTGAGATACGTATGTGAGAAGATATACTTGATACTCTTCTAATCGGAGTAGTTGACACATTGCTCACCCGTATGGTAGTGTTTCCACATCATTAGAGTGAAGACTATTATTTATAACTCAATATCATTGGTGTTGTAGTTCTACTTATGTACCATCAACTGACATGAACCATTGGTAATGATTTCATGCATCTACATCAGAGCACAACCATGCCTAGTTGCTGATGCATCACAGAACACTACGTACTCGATACCCCCCAATATAAATGTCAATAAGGTAGAGATTGTTAAAATCTAGTTCAACATCTATAAATATTACTATAACCATTCTATCCAAAAAAAAGGATTCCCCTTTTAGAGAAAATAATTCAAGGGAATTAATATTCTTGAGAAATCAACTATGAATTTTGGGTAATAGCATGCCAACCCATGGAAGATCCTCACATCTATTATCCTCTTGGGTGGATCCTAAGAAACAACTACCTCAACCATAGCTGGGTCCACATCCTCTCCATCTTTTAACAAATTGTTTCCGAGAAAGTGGACCACCAAAATCTAAAACATTCACTTTGAAAGATTTTCGTAAAATAGTTCTCTCAGAGTAAATCTAGAACTGTCTGCAAGTGTCTGACATACTACTCCACAGACATCGTGCACAAATGGATATCATTGATTAAGAATACCAGAAAATGGTCCAAGAATGATTTAAATGATCAAGTTGATGATTCCCGTGGAAAATAATGGGGAATTAATCATGCCAACGAGCATTACTGTGTGCTCACAGTGACCATAGCAGCATCAGAATTCCCCTTCAGTAAAACCTCATCCTATGGTTGCACCTAGATATAGCCTGACCTGAGGTCAATCATCGAGAACCATCACACCACATTCAATTGATCAAATATGAAATTGATCATTAGTAGTGGATAAAAAACAATTATGGTCACCTCATTCAAGGGATGATATTCGATGCACATCTTTATGTTCCCATCAGCCTTCTTAGAAATGAAACATCGATCTTCTCAGATTGAAAAAATTGGTCTAAAAAATCATTCTTCTATATGTCCTACAACTGCACCTTCATCTCATGAATCTCTATCGAAGCAAACTGATATTTTGGAAAATATTTTTAATCTTCCCTAGGGTGTATATAACAGAATAAGTATATCTCTCGATAGGGTAGGTAAACCTAGAAAATCCTTGTGGAAGACTTCTGAATACTCCTCTACCACTACCGGAAACTGGGAACTCATAACAACCCTACACCATGGTTTGGGATGGAAAAATTAAGAGTAATAGGCTTTATCCACTTATGCATAAATTCATTCGTCACTACTTAGGTTTCATTTTCACCAAAATAGAGGAACCCAATACCATCAATGAGGATACACCACATCCTCTCCCTAAAACAATCAACATAGGAATGAACTGTGGATAACCATTCCATACCTAAGATAATGTTTTATGACCTCATCACTAATACAAAGAGATTCCAATAGAAACTATCACCTCCAAGTGTCAAGTCACATTGTCTATATATGTGTGTGATCATTGATTCTTCTCCAGTAAGAGTCTCCCATCAAAATGTTAAATCCTTTTGATAAATCAAAATCTCTATGTCTCATAAAAATTATGTGTAGAGAAATAAATTACTAGAACCTATTTCTCTCATCATTATAGCTAACATATAATGGAGACATATCATACCTCAAATCAATAATGGAGCCTTTGGGTCATAGTATTTCACTGCCTGTATTTTTCCCAGCCAAAGTCATCCAGATCCCTAAGTCTATTGCGGACGAAGAAGGGGTAGTGGTGGTAACGAGATAAATCATCAAAAACCTCATATTAACCTCACATATCATCTACCATGTCTTCTTCCTTACAAACCTATCTTCTCCTACCACTACCTCTACCTCAGTGATCCATATTCTTTCTCTCTATTAGTTTTATGTCAGGTCAGACAATCTCATGCAAGATATCACCTTCCATCACATGAGTAGCACCACATATCTCTAGGATGAGTGAACCCACCCAATGAGTGATAGACCATATACCCTCCACCCTGGGACCTTCTTTTTAAATGCATTAAACATCCATATCCCTGATCCTGATGTCAACACCCTTCTTCCAATGATTGTGATCCTACATTGTCATTATTGGCACCCACTTTTTGTATCTTATCATCCAAGAAAATATGTAAACATATATATTTCTCCAGAAAAGAATCATAGGTATGAATTCATATATAGATAACACTAGACCAGATGTAACTACCCATACCTCTCTTTAATGTATGAGCCTTGATGAAATGCTCATGAACCATATCCATCAAGTACCTAGAGATGTTGGTAAACCTTGATGAATACTCACCTAATGTTGCTCTACCATTATAGAGATACAGATGATCTTGGATACATACAAAATTCGTCATAGATTGTGATAAATCCTGCTTAGAAAGGAGATAAAACTCTATCTACACAATAGTATCCATGTCATAAGACTGAGTCATTAACCACTGCCATCACCCTGCTGAGTTGGGAATAAGGATCACTGCCATGACCTCCATCTGATCTGCTGGTGTCCTTACTAGATTGAAAAATCAGGTCAACTCCTCAATCTAGTCCTCATATTTTTATGGGTTGGTATCACATAATCACCTGAAAGGATTCTTCCATTGAAACTCATTATGTTCACTTAGGTTGTGCACTTCATCCTCTTGTAATGTGTGTACCACATGAAACTCTATGGGTGGTCATATTTCTGGAGCACCACCAGGAGGTAACACCCTATAAACTCATCTTGGTATCAACACCTCTTCACTAATGTGATCATCCACATGATTATTATGTTGAATCTTATATGGAAAACATAGCAGAGTCATACAAAAAGTAAATATGATTTACCACAGTTAATGAGTATATGTATAGAGATAAATCAAAAAGGTCATGGAATCCACAACCGATTTGTATATAATATATGTACCAATTTTTTCTTTTCAAACAATTTTTTCATCTATTGAGTTGAATCAAAGGTGATTAGAGTCTTGGTGTATGGATACATCGGCCACCTTACCAATACTGGTGTCCCTGGCCTAAAATCCAAACTGAAAACACATAAGATGATTTCCCCAAAACAATCTCATCCTCTTCAATCCTATGGTAGAAACGACTCCTCCGATACCAATCTATCATAACCCATCTTAGAGGGGCCCACTCCACAAAAACCTATGCCCACATCCAATATATCATGGGATAGAAACTAGCACAAAGTTAGCATATCACAAACATGGGGTAGGCATAGCCTAAGTAACTATTCACACAAACACATATCAAAGACTATACAGTGATGTAATTGAAAAAAAACTTAACAACCATACTGACATACAACTAAATCCCACAACCAGAGTACAACAGAAAGTAATGTAAATAAAAAAAGACCAAATAACTGCCCACCACAAAGAGAATGAAGCATGAGTTTGTCCTGAAGTATGTAATGGGTGCTGCTATCAAAATGATACTAGAAAAAATCATGGTCTATCTAGTCTCACAAAGCACCATCTAATCATAGTCCATCAATAACTCCATCAAATGATTGATCATCTTAATAAGACATGACATGTATAGAAAAACCCCTTGTAGGGGTGAGTATAAAAATACACATTATGACACTGAAAAACAAAAAAACATACAACAATGGTAAATTTAGTCGGCAGTAAACTTGAATATTACTATAACACATATAATAATAATATCAAAATATACTAAATAATGACACAAAGTTAAAAGATAATTCAAAACAATATTATACATGCCTATGACTCCATATCTAAAATTTCAAAAAAGCACTCATCTATGGGAACACACTCTTAATGGAAATAGCACTTATGTAATTTTTTCAATATGAACTTCTCATCATGTATCACCATTAAATGTTTCAAAAGAGATATGATACAGATATGTGGATCACTATCTAGTACTTGTGGTGATACCAACAACTCAATCTAGATTAACCGACTAAGAATAGGTGAAATTTCTACATAGTGTAGGTCACCAGGATACCATTAATTCCCCCAAGGGTTCAATGTTAAATATAGCATCTCACTGCTGGCCTCTCTGAGGATTCGAGTTAATCAATCCAAAAAATACATGCTTAAAGGAACATAATCGTTGGAGTCAAATATTATTACATAATATTTCTCAAGAGAAAGAATAATGGGTATGAACCTTAAAAATTCATGTCAATGATATGGAGGAAAAGAGCTCCAATCGATGTATAAGAATGTACATGGTGTGTAAAATGGTTACATGTTGGGTCCCTTAACCTAGGGTCCCAGCGGTGTAAATGGATCATGTCTCTTTACTATGTTAATATAAAATTACACAACCTTTATGATTTAGTTAAGTGGAACCCTTTTATAGTATATGAATTTATCATTTTTATATGTGTATGTGTACCAGTAAAAAACTAATCCATTGTACTTGGTCTATGCTGTGTTTGTGTGGTGGAGTACATGGTGTGCTCCAACCCCTGTACTCCATCTAGTGTATGTGTACCGTCCAACGTACATTATGTGTCTCTAAGGATAGTGCATTCACCATGTTATAGGTATCAAACACCATGTAATACATTATTTCCACTAAAACTCTAGCCATCGCATAGGGGATCCCACACACCATATAGATCCAGTTTACATGTCATGTAGCGTGAAATTATCCATGATCATAGATCTGGATTTTTTTCATCTTAGAGATTCCATTAGAATTTGATCTAATGATTATTTCACCACAAAATATTTTTTGATCCCAATCAATTCATTCCATCGTCAAATCGACTTGATTCATTTCATCAATCCATTTATAAAATGGGATTAGTCTTAATTATTTGAAACACAATGAAGAACATGAAATTAAGTTTTAGTTGGGGTTTGGCATATGGGTAAACACCCCATAATCCTAAATGTAAAATGGGAGTTCAAATCCTACTAGGCGCAGGTGCTGGAGCATTAGTGCAGTGTGTTGTAATAGCAATGGCACTATATCAACGACAGGTCCTATAACGGGGGCAGGACACTGTAGCAGTGGCAGTATGCTATAGCAGTGGTCGGTACTGTGCAGGTACTGTAGCAAGTGGGTACTATGACAGAACTATTCACAGAATGGGCATTTGGTCCAAAACATTGGCTCTACATGCCATGTAATGGGCTATATTCCCACTGGGCCTTCGGGCTACGTAATGGGTCTCCCTCTACCCAGATAAAATATGTATTTTCTTTGATTTAATAATAAATGAGGGTTAGACAACATCCTTTTAAAAAAAGAACATGAAAATAAGGTTTCTAAAACTTATGATCTAATTTTGTATCCATTTTTACAAATTTTTCCTGTCATTCTGATCCAAAATTTACAATATAAGATCACTGCACTAAGAAACGAGTGTGGAATAATCGATTTCACTATTAACCGTCGAACCACAGGCCAAACAATGAACACCCATGATGAATAGATAATCGGGAGAGAAAACACTATATCAATCAGGAGGAATGAAACTCAATTTTTTTTCATGTCAATATCATTTTTTCCATTATAAAAAATCAATGATAAAAAAATTTATAGTATAATTTTCTCAAATAATCAAAAAATAATAATGCATTACACAATATGCATGACTTGTGAATTAATCTATTGGTTTATTGACTCTCATTCATCGTTGAAATTAAGAACATTGAATGAAACAAATAAAAAACCCTAGCATGATCTGGATTAAACACTGAGTATGAATGAGGATGAAACGTGATTGTTGGTGAGATCCTTTGAATATGATTCATGTTGATCTTCAATCCATGATCTGGTGGTAATTAGACTAAAAGAAATACCCCAACACTCTCTCTAATAACTATCAAAAATTTATTGGGTTATGTGTTTGTCCCTTGGATTCTAAAATAATAATAAATTTTATTACTATCCAATAACTATGTCAACAAAAATATTTTAAATAATTTGTTTAATTATATTAATCATTTTTATGCCCATGATCACTTTTCCACAAATGATGTTCTATGACCATGGTTATGTCACACCTATTGTAAAACTAGTCTTCTAAAATCAATGGTTACCTCAGATTTATCTTTTAGAAACTTATATAAATTTAATTACACTTTTTAAGGACAACCTCACATGCGTTCTATTTAATATATTTCAATCATTTATTTTGGGAACATCGGTCCATAGAATTGCATGTCGTATCCACACATAGTCTCAAAAATAATTCATTAAATATACAAAAATTATACATGATAAATATGATTCATTATACACATAGGTATAATGGGACTAACCAAAATTGCATTCCATCCATTCAAATCCAAACATATAGTCTATGGTCTCATGAAATGACCAACATATAAAGCTTAATGTGAAATCCAACTAATTTTTTTGAATAAGATGTATAAATTTTAACTAATTGACATCATTTTATATCATCTTTTACCACCATAATAAATTATATAACCATGATAACAGAATAGAAATATTATCTTCAAAAAACTAAAATTAAATTATTCTTGTGTAATAACAAATATTCATCTCATTTTTATCCACTGATAAAATGAAAAAATCACATGTGCCTATAAAAAAATAAATCCTCCACATAGTGGTGTAACCCTTTTTTATCACCACTCGAATTGTATAGTAAAAATGATGGAACTAATTATTATATATAACATTTCTGACATAATTATAATTTAGGATCATGTGATATCATTTACCTTCATACCTTTCAACTTGTTAAAAATAATATAGTCTCTTGTGTCTATGTGAGGAATACGATATTCAAGAAGGGATGTGATTCATTTTTAATTTATACATTTTGTTTATGATTATAAATATCTATATACAGATATATTTTACAATTACATAATTATTATTATTCTCGGGATGGTTTAACGATAATATTGATGAAGAGACAAAAACTACACAACCAAAACAGATATGAAAAATGAAAGGTTAACACTCTGAAATGATTATTTTAATTTGAATTTTTAATAATTTCATTTAGAAAAGTTTTAAATGTATACTATATGATATTATAATTATGTATCGGGTTGTTTTATATAATTATAATAACTTTAATTTTATTTTATATGTGGATAAATTGACATAAAATGAAATCTAAACATGATGTAATGGTATATATCATAATCACAACTTTATTCTGTATGTTTTATTATGACATTTCCCTTCAGAAAATTATTATATACGTATATATTAAAAACCATAAATTTTATTTTCATATGGTTCTTTATTGGTATTTTTAGTATTATTATCATTTTTATCTACATTTGAAATCAAAATGTCAAAAATAATGTTTTGATAGTAACCTAATGTTGTTTTACAATTCGGTCCGAAATTCATTTCTTTATTGCCAATTTGTTTTAAAATCTTATGAAAACATTATTTGATATACTCTAATTATTTTTTATTGTAATTTTTACTCATGTCTTACATTATTTAAAAATATTTAAAAGGAATATTTTTTTGGTTTTCTTATGTTGTAACTTTTATGAAAGGAATGAATGAAATATTTGTTTCAAAGTTTATCAGACAAAAACAATTTCCCTCTAAAATTCATACGCTTTTATTTGAAGCTAAATTTTCATGGTTCCATTTTTATTATCAATTAATATTATTTCTCTTTTATTTTGTAAATATTTAGATTTTAAATAAGTTATTTAAAAATAAAAAAGGTATTTTTTCAATAAATTTTTCAATGTCATTTTAAAACTATTTTCATATTTTTAAACTTTACTTTATTAATATTATGATTTATTGATGACATAATATAATGATTTAATCAAACATATTTTTCCAAATAGATTAAGATATTTTTTAATGGAGAATATATTTATATTATATATTTTAATACATCCAAAATAGATAGTAATTGATTATGATATTATAATGACTATGGTTTATTATTTATTCATTTGTGGAATTAATCAGATATATTTTTTATGGATTGTTAAATTAATTACACAGGAACTCGAATAATCTGTGGGTCTCATGAGGAAAAAAATGTTGGCAATTTTGAAAATTCCTTAACAATTTTTGTATGATTTCCTCACACGAGCCTCAATGTTGTGATTAAGATGTCTAAAATTAAGCAATATATCATTATGATATTAGTAAATTATGTCTATGTTATTATTAGAATAGTTATGTTATCTATGTATAAATTGTAATATCATTTGTTTATTTATATTTAATTACATGATCATCATTAATTCCTACCATGTTATTCATTCCTTATTTAACTTATTATATCTTTTGATGTATGTGTTCCCTAATTAAAATTCTGTTCTCACCCCCTTTATATGTAAATTTTCCCTAGGATTCCAACATATGTATATTTTATTATATAAAAGGATTTGAAATAGGGAATAATAATTTTATAAATGAAAATATTATGTTTTATTTTATATTTTCAAATGCAATGTGAGATTTATGAATATTATATTTCAAGACACATTTATTTTAGCATTAAATGAATTTATCTTCAATTAAAAAATTGATAATAATTTTATGATTGATTAATAATTTAATTATGGAATTACTATATATATATATATATATTTCATGACACATTTATTCATTTTCAAACCCTCTAAACCAATAACTATTTTATAAATATGATATTCAAAAAATATCAATTGGTTCGTTAATGCTCAATGATGTGTATTACAGATGATATATATTATATTATTTAATGAAAAATAATTCTAAAATTCTCATGGTATACATTCTTCCACATAAATGAAACCCTGAAATCACAATTTTGTCTCATGTCTAAACACATTATATTAAAAATTTTAAAAAATTAATTCTAATGAGTGTAAAGTAAAAATATACACTCTTGAATGGAAAAAACATGTTGAATATTTGAAATAAATTTTTTTGAAATACCAAAATATAAAAATGGATAATAAAATATTCTTTTGAAAAAAATGAAATTGTAAATATTAAGGTCGTATTGAATAGAAAAAAAATGTGAGCTATAATATGGAGAATATTTATGGGAAGTGAAACATGGACACATAAATTTTATTTATTAATGAGAAAAAATTATACATTTATTTTATGTGAGAATAAATAAAACATTATATATGATCATACTATGAAAAAAAATCATTTTTATTCACATTAATTGTGGGATTGTAAAATACTGACCAAGGATACTCTCTGAAACTGGAACCAACTACACTTGATATACACTAGAAGACCATTCAGGCCCCCATGGGACTATTACTAGAACCCGGTAGTCAATAATAACTAGAAGAAACTATTATTTTAGTATAAAATAGGATAAAATTGAGATATACACAACCAAAAAAACTATAGATTAACATATAAGTGAAATATATATGCTAACCAAAATGAAATATTGGTTATGTACCAACTATAGTGAGGAAAACATTGTACAAATATAAAAACCATAAAGATAATGGAATCCATCAACCATAACACTATAGGATATGTGATTAATCTCCCACTATCTATCCACTAGCTACCCATACCCGACTAACATAAGTCTTGTCATTTCACTAGAGTGCCTTACATTTTAATACCTCAATGGACAATACGAGTTCGACACATCATTGAAGGGGTGTGTAGGGTGTGAACTAAATATTCTCATTATTATCCAACCCATATGTTACTTATCATTCCTGTATATAAATATTCACAAAATTTTCATTTTTAGGAAAAAATTGAATGGTAATCTGTTACACAATTTTATATCAAAAGAATATTCAACAACTCCCAATTTTTATAGTTCTAAAACTATCACTATAGAAAACTTTATAGATTATTTTTCACAATCACTTTTCATATATCAAATGTAGGAATATAAAATAAAATTAACTACAAATCCAAATCAATTGAAAGAAAAATTAAGACACATTAAGATAAATATAATTCCCAATCAAAATGGTAAACATACTACAAAGAAAAATGAAAATTAGGAAAGATATCTAACACTTGAATAAATATTAAAATTGAAATCTCCAAGCCCTAATATCCTTAGTGTCATGTTCAATGGGAAAATATAAAATAGGGTAAAATATAAAATTTTCAACTAATAGTGGAAAATATTTATTTTTAAATAATACTGTATTTTTTATATTATTAACGCTTTCAAATTATATGTTTATTATATGTTAAATTTAATTATTTATTTTTTAAAAATATTCAATTATATTATTTGGAATTAATTTTTTACTTTAAAACTATATGAACACATTTTTATAATTAAAATACATTTTTTTCAAGAAATTAATTTTCTTGTCTTTTTCAAAATAAATTTAAAATAAAATTCTTCCACTTATGATAATTTAACATTACTAAATTGATAAAATATTTTGAGTCACATTAATTAAAATTGGGTTATATGTTTATCTTTTTTCCCATAATGAATAGTATAAAACAATAAATAAATTACCATGGTTTAGGTTATAACAGGTTTACTAAGGGGCAAAAAATGAAGATATTTGTGTTCAAATTACCTTAAAATGTTTCTAAATTAGATTTAATGTTGATATTTAGACAATATATAAACTAATATTATTATTTTATCCATTTTAAACTATTTCACTCCAATAATATGTTAATATATATTATTTTTTCTAAATAAATCATCTATATCCACCCCCCCAATGTAAAATAACAACCCATATCCTTATAATTTCCATACAAAAAAGTCATGTTAGAACAAAAAATACCTACCAAAATATATTCATTAAATCCCTCTAAATGTTAATTAGTCCCTTTTTTATCATAAAACCAATATATTAATGCATTAATTTTATTACTAAAGAGGTTGTCTGAAGAGGTGGGAAGTTATGAAACAAGGTTGTTCATTTTCTTCCTTCCTCTACTTCCTCAAAATAAACTTGAAACATGATAAAAAATAACATCTATATCATAAATATACTAATATTTTATTATTCTAATTTTATTATCAATAGAAATATCATCTTCAGTCAAATGGATGATGAAAATCTTATTCTTATATATGTGGGGACTAGCACCTATACAATACGATGAGTTTTGATTTCTATCACCACCTATCAGGGATGGTTATAATGATAGATTTAATCTATATCTATATATGATAATAATTACCTAATTCTCATTGTATAAAATTAATATATGATCTATTTTCTCATGTTTCTATCTTTTGAAAATTGATAACTTCATTCATGCTTACATGTGGATTACCACTTCTATGAAGTGATGTGACTTATTTTTTATCACCAAATAATGTGATTGATATATATAATATTTTTTAACTTTATAAAATTATAATTAATTTATAATCATCATTATATAATGATAAAAAAATCATACATTCTTTTTGTCATGGTCGTTGAAAAAATGAAAATTTACTCATGAGTACGTACGAAAAACCATATCCTTAATTGCAATGTAATAATTTTTTCATAAAAATATATCATGGATGGATTTAAAAGTATAACTAATGTATAAATTTCATAATTATTTCATATTATTAATTTGTATATGATGGATTAATTACTGCTTTGACCGTAGTCATCATACTAACATCATATTGGATATAAGATTTGAATGTCATGAAATCATCGAACATGAAATTATTTGATTATGTTGTTGTATATGAAATAAAAATAAATTAAATAAATTGAATAATAAAAATAAAAAATATTCCTAAGTAAATAAATAATTATAATATGTTTACTAATCTGGATTATAAAGAATATATGTAATAATTCACCCTTGATATGAGAGACACTTAACCATTATATCCATGTCCTAAATGTTTTATAAATTAATTTATAAATATTTTCTTCTATTTCCATATTCATAAAATAGTTTTGTGTATATTTTATATGGATATAAAATAATTATTAAGGAAATATTTTTTATATTTTTACATTAGTTCGATTTTTTGTAGAATGATTCTTTTTTTGTATTTGATATAAACCATTCTAATGAAAATGAAATATGAATCTTGTAAATTAAATAATATGGTGTTATAATTTCCTCACTTCTACATAAATATTATTTTACCATTGGATTCAATTACACTATTTAATGATTTATTCAAAAAAAATATGTTTCCATCACTGTAAGGTATTTTCAATAACAGTTTTAAATTCAATGTATATTTCATTAATCAAGATTTTTTTTCTTACGAATAAAAATAATATTTCTATGAATACAATCATTTAAATGAAGGATTTCATGTATTATTGTTATGATATGTTTCATTATAATTTTTTTTAAAACTTGTTTTCATGATATTTCTCATGATGATGGGTGATCCTGATATAGCTAATGTTGATGGGTGAGCCTGATATATATTTAGAAAGAATTTGGGATTGGGATGAAGTTAATGGGTTAAAGATTATACTAATAGGTTTCTAAAATTTATCGGTTAGGTTATTCTATGTGTAATATTTACTTTATGTGTGATATGAAATTTTTTCAATGTTACAAAAAATGTTTATCTATTTTTTCTATGATTTTCTATGGAAAACCTATAATTTCACATGGAAAGATAATGAAATTATTTTTAAAGTGATTTCTATGATGCTTTGTAGTGATGAAATATATAACATTTAATGAGTTTTTATGATTTAATTGACAAATTTCATCCTTTTATGTTTTCTTTGATGATTTCTTATCAGTTTTTTAGGAATAGCATTGGTCCAAGATGTTGATTTCATGGCTAAGAAATTTTTTACATTTAGTGAAAATTTTATGTCAAATATGAATTTTTTTTGAGACTATTAAATAGTTAAGATCTTTCATTATTACAATTTACATTCACAATTGCGGTCATTTATGAATCATACAAAAATATATTATGTTTTCACATGTTTGGAAGGATGATTAGGGGAAAAAATCAGATCATGTTAAAAAATTATTATCATATTTCCAGAAAATAAAGCATGTTTTATATTATATGTTTTAAAAATCAAAAATATTTTTTAAAATGCACATTGGAATTTTATATTTAATTATATATAAAGAATGACTTAATTCAGTATAACTATAAATCTACAAGATCTCTGACATACATGGAAATGATATATTATTTACATAAAAAATTATGATTTTTTTATGGAATGTCCCTTATAGTTGGAATGAGGTAAATGGTTTAGATAATTATAAAGGATAGAATAATGTTATTAAATAAAAATACTATACAAAATTAATTTTTGTCATGATATATAAATTAAATATTAATATGTTTCTCTATCTAATATATCTCTTTTATGTATGGTTTTCTATAGATATATAAGATAATAAAAAGTAGGATGTCTACAAGAGGGTGATATCCATCCATATTGGCCACATAAAATAGTTGTAATTCAATATCAGATGTTTTTATGGTGAATGATCAGTTGAAATAATATATAAATGTTGGTGATATCTATTCTGGAGAAAAATAAGATATTCCAATATGGAACTTGTCCATAGTGGATCATATTATGTGACAATACAATTCTATATTTGTTTGATCTTTAGATTAGGTAATATATGGAGGATGGATTAAATCTCTATATAACACTTTATATGTCATGGTTTGTTCAAATCAGCAAAATTGAAATCATTTTATTTAATATCTCAATGGTGAACTTGATCAAAGGCTCTCAATAATTAAGAATACTAAATAATTTATTGTGTTTGAAGACATTAAATAAGATACATTTAGTAATAAATTCCATGATAAAATTTTTTATATTTTTTTCGTCATTGGTTGGAAAAAAATTAGTAATTATGTAAAAACAATGGATATCCATTAGACCAATTTGATGTAAATTTAGAGACCTGTATTTTTCATTATAAGTAAGTTATATATATATATATATATAGATACATGCTGAGGTGGAATTTCATTACAAGGACTAGTGTGTTCAGAATTAATTTTATAAAAATATTAAATATGGTTTATACTACTCATGAATTTAGTTTAAGAAAACAATATAACTCTTAAACGGTTGATGGGATCGAAAATCAAAGACCATAGTTGAGTTAATAATGTGGGTTTTACTCTATTTGTGACATAAAATGAGTTAGTATGGGATTTTCATATGCCTCACATGACAATAATAATTTATGTGGGTTAATTGATTAATTAATTAATTAATTATATTCATTTATCCTAGATTATATGTACATAAATATATCATTCAACAAAATTTTCCACTAATAGACTCGCAATTTTAAGAATCCTCTATCCAGATCTCTTCCCTCCTTCCTCTAGAGAATCTAGATCGAACAACAACAAATATCTAGATCGTGGAGAATCAAAGCGTAGTGAATGTAGCAGCTCCTACCAATTGTTGAACAAGTGTGTTCTTCCCCCACAATCAGACCCAAATAAAGATATGGCTTTATATTTTTTGTTTCACACCAATAGATTAAAAATTTTAGTATATTGATAATTGTTATTTGATCCTATCTGATCTCTTCATTATTTTCATGTTCCCACATACTATAAATTAATTATTTCATTTGATTAATCTAACCCTGGATAATGTTATTGATCAATGGACAAGAACTCTAGGACAATGATCATTCAAAACCTTTTTATGGTTCTTTTCTCCCACATTTATTGTAACATCCCAAGTATGTAATTAATAATAGAAATTTTTTTCTATTTCTATTATTAAATTATATAGTGTTTTAGAGGCTTAAAATGAGAATAAATCCAATCTTAAGCATGAAATACACTAATATTCATAAAAAATTGTTTTACTACCTTTTGAGGGAAAACCATTTTTAAATATATATATTGAAAATTTTATTAGATGTATTTTTCTAAATAAACTTATTATTTATGATTGGGACATTGAAATTTACAATGGATAATTTTTTGGTATTTTTCTGACCATGTTCATTTTTTAATGAATAGTGAAAAATGCTACATTTTACATCAAAACTGCTTTTTAATCTAATATAATTATATGGTTAGATTATATTTTTAATTGGTCTTCAAGTGTAATTTGAATATATTTTTACCATTTAATCCAATGTTGGTCATTGGAATTAATTTCACATTGAAATTGGACTTAAACTTGGGTCAATCATTTGATACATATTGTTCCATAAAAACACGCTATTTGCTCTGACAGTGGGAATTAATTATTAAATTAATTAATGTAACTTATATGTTTTGAATTTTTTAAAATAGAAATAATGTTTGAATTCCGAATATCAAATATATCTTAGGGTGATGTTTTGGTATTTTTCTGAAAAACTTCAATTTTTGATTAATAGTGAAACCACTAAGTGGTACTTAAAAAAATTGATTTTTCGTTTAAATGAAATTTTACCACCTTTGTGTTTTATATTTCAAAAATATGACATATATGGTTGTCATTAAGAAGTAAAATGTTGATCAATGGGATTAAAATAATTTTCGGGGGAATAGTAACTTTTATGTTTTTAATCGCGATTAGAGGTAATTAGTGTAATTTAAGGTAAAAATAATGTTTTAATAACATGAAATGAACTTGACACATGTCCTACCCTTATTGGATGTGTTATGGCCGAAAACGAAAATCCATGGGTCCACTAGGGGACCCCATTAAGCCAATTTGGATGAAAAATGACATTAATATCTTTTAATTTAATGTTAAAGTAAAAATGTCACAAAAATGAGTTATTTTACTAAAAGAATTTTTAAATGGGGTTATACAAGTCATATTTTTGACTATAAATATTCATTAGAAATCTACAATTATTTCCTACATCATGATATATTTTTTATAATTTTTAGACTTTAAATAAATTGAATTATTTATGACACAATGATGATGCAGTGATGACATCATTATTTTACGATTTAAATAAAATAAAAAGATAATGTAAAATATAAGACCTACACTTTTGAAAACCTATTGGATGGGTGTATATCTAACCCTTATAACCTTATCCTCGAAATAAATCAATTTGGGACCTTCAAAATACGAAACACATTTTAAAATAAAGTGAAATTTTGTAACATTCCAAGAGTGCCCCTCCTCTCATCTTATACAAGGCCCCCACCTCTACCACCTTACCCACACATACAAAGCCTTTGGCTCAGAAAAACCCTGATCATTTCGTCTCTCAAAATCCCTATATTACTTCTTGAAGCCTCACAATTGGCAAAAGTGTTCCCAAGTAATCCTTTGAGCTCAAATCAAAAAGAGTTACCCGATTTAAAGGTACCGTCTTCTCTTGAGTTCTTATGTTTTATTTTGCTTCTCCAACACCCTAAACTCTTTTTATTCATTTATTTTGTAACAAAACTAGTATCTTCCATATACTAGGATGTTTCTATAAGATGTATTCGAGCTACACTTACACACACCTACATCTAATTGTTAAAGAAAATACTGTTTCCGTGGATCGCAAATTTCTGCCTCACGAAACGATGATTGTTCAATATTCTTTTAACACCTTCAAAGGTGGCCATTAAGATGACACTATATTTATATATGATATATAATATGTTTATGTTTTACTTAAACTTATTTATTTTTCATTTATGGCATACCTTTATGGTTTCTATTATGGGTAAACGCGACATCTTCATTTCAGGAAGTGCGGACTACCGCCCCCTCAAAGTGATTTGATTTGTTAATGCCATATGTTGAACGTATAAAGGACGTAATTAATGATTTTATATATGATATTATACTAGAATTATAATATAACTTTATATCATTATGATTCCATTCCATAAAATACGAAATAGAAATGAAAGTAGCGTTCATGCGTACGTATGGCTTACCGTCTCCATGAACGGTGCATTTCATTTCTTACCTCTAAATGATTATGTAATATTATAAATACATGTGTATGCTGGATATATATGATATATATGATATCCATATCATGAATATCATTCTGGATATAATGATACTTTGACCACACGAACTATATGTAATTGTAAGAAGTCCACTTTCGACTGAAGAACCAAATATCGACAAAACAAACATTATTAACTTAAATGATTACATAATGTTTTTAACAAGGTAATAATTTATATAAAAGTAATAATGAAATTTAAAAAGGTTCTTAATAAAGTTGAAATTACCTCAAGTTTATTATTCAGGAGGTTGAAGAACGATCGAGTCATGTCGGACCCGAGGTATGGGACTTCGTCCCAATCTCCTTTCATTGAGGCATGTTATGTTTTATACACATCGTTCTTTTATATGGTGTATACACCCCTTTGAATTTCACATTTATCCATAAGGAATCATTTTATACGAAGCGTTTTACTAAACGAAAAAGGGAATGTTTTTCTCATACGTATGCGGCGACAACGACTTCTCTGTCGTCGTGACCATTATTTGAGTTTCGGCTTCCTCTACAAGCCATACCATTTTTTTAAAAGAAAAATAAATACCATGTTTTATTTTTATTTTATTTTGGTATTGAAAATGGTTTTCATAATTTTTTTATATCAATGTGTTGTATTGATATCTTGTTATTGAAAAGTTGAAATGTTATGTTTCCTTTATGCATGTTTTATGTGATACGATTATGTTATGGTTCATGGGCATTATTATGAATAAGGGTGGTTCTGTGATAAACTAAGGGCGTGTGAGCCTGATGGAGCTCTCCAATGAATTGGGTAATGCGAAGGAGTTAAACATTGAGGTTACTCCGAAGATATTTGGGGAATATATTGTGATGGGTATTCCCAACGTAACCAAGAGGGTTACTCCCTACGTAAGAATGTTATGAATGCCTCAAGTTAGCTTTATGTCTAATGATTTATATGATTTATTCATGATTTGATGAGGTATGTTAAAGTTATTATGTTTTATGGGTAAATTATGATTTCATTTATATATATATATGTGTTCTCATGTTTCCTTTACATATTTTTATATCCCTTACTGAGCTTTTTATGCTCATCCCATGTTTTTGAAATGTTTTTCCTAGGTCAAGGGAATGGTACATAATATCTTGATAGTGTCAAGGATGTGTCAAGATAGAATCCATGTTTTATTTTAAATATGTTTCCGTTGATGGGAAAAGTGAATACTATTTTTTATGTATCCACTTTGATTAAATGTGGAATGTAATGAATGTTTTATGATCTAATTCACCAAAACTCTAAACCTGAAATGATCCTCAATGTGTAATCTTCTAATAACTCAAGATTAATTAATGTTTAAGTTTGTTCCCTTATAGTTTGTATCATAGGTCGGTTTAAATAACATTAGGAGTTACAATTATATTGAATGATTATCCAAAATATTTTTTGGGTCAAATTGAAATGATATAGTATTTGAGGATTACCATGTTGCTTCATCTATGACATTTTTGTTCAGAATGGTTTTCCTTAGAGGAAATAGGGAAGCAGTGCTAGGAAGGCATATAGAAGGAAATAACCTTCCGAATCAGCATCCTAAGATGGTCATAATTGGAACTGAACAGTTTGTGGTAGTAATGGTGAAGCTGAATCAAGCGATAAATGGTGGTGGTATCCATGCACGAGATCAGCCAAATCAACCGCAGAGGAAGATGTCTGTGGTAGAACATTTCAAGAGGGAACATCCCCCATCATTCAGAGGATCATCTGACCCTGTGCTAGCTGAAGGGTGGATTAACTAACTGGAGAATATTTTCGATGACATGGTGTGTTCATAAAATTAAAAGTTTATTCATGTTATTTACAATTTAGAGGGTGAAGTAGATCAGTGGTGTTCGATGGTTAAAAATATCAGGGATGCTGATGAGATTGATGCTCTCAACTGGGATGAATTCAAAGGTATGTTTCTTGAGAAGTATCATCCTAAGGCTGTTCGACTTAGGATGGAAAAACAATTCTTGGAATTGAGGCAAGAGGAAGACTCGGTGGCTGTCTATGAAGAATGGTTCACTCGATTGGAAACGTATGCTCCAAATTTTATCTGAGACCTTGATAGTAAAATCAATCATTTTTACACAGCATTAAAGCCAAAATATCGAAGGGAATTGGATTCTCGTGAGTTTAAAAGTTATGAAAAGTGTGTTCGATGTGATAATAAGGTGGAAATGGAGTTTTCCAATGATCAAGTGTTCTATAAAAACCAGCAGAAGAAGAGACCGAGGTGGCAGGAGAATGGAAATAATTCTTCAAAAATGTGTGATGGTATGAAAACTAAGTTTCCAGTTTCTGATAAATGTGGTAAAAGGAATGCTAGGGAATGTCTTATGAATTCTGGAAAGTGCTACCGATGTGGTAAGATGGGACATAAGGCTCGTGATTGCACTGAAAAAGATCGAGCTGATGGTAAGACGAAATTTGATTTACAGGTAGTGAAATGTTTTAAGTTCAATGAGATGGGTCACTATGCGAACGAGTGTCTGAAAAAGATCTTGAGTGATGGGAAGCAGTTAGACTACAGAAGAAAGGGGTGGTGAAATCCTTTGAAACTACTTCAGTAGATGTCGGGCCCTCAAATGAAGTTGTATCAGGTAGTTTTTTTGATTTTTTAGATTATGCCAGTGTGTTGTTCGATAAGGGTTCTACACATTCTATCATCTCTGAAAACTTTTCTAGTAAAATGGGAATAAAATCTCAAGAAATGACTCCTGAACTTGTGGTAAAAACACTAGGGGGAAATGTTGAGGCAAAAATAATTTATAAGAATATTCCTATCCTTATCCGTCGAAATAACCTACTTGTGGACCTTATTGTTATACCTCTAGTAGAGTTTGATGTTATACTGAGTATAGATTGGATCTCTATTTACCATGCTAAGATTGAATTTAGAGATAAAGATGTTTCTTTCCAGAAAGACTTTCATTTTGTGTACAAGAACGAACCCTTACTGTTGATAACTTATTAAGAGGCCGAGAAACTTGTAAAAGATGGAAATCAATGTTACCTAGAACACGTCTTTGAAATCAATGGAACTGTTCAGATTAATTATGTGCTAGTGGTAAATGAGTATCCTGATGTTTTTCCTAATGAGTTTCTTGGAATAATACCAGATTGGGATGTTTAATTTACTGTTGACTTAGTTCCTGATGCTAAGCCAATTTCAAAACCCCCTTATCGAATGGCTCAAATTTAACTTTTAGAGTTGAAGGAGAAACTGCAAGATTTATTAGAGAAAGGTTCCATTCGACCTAGCACATCACTACGAGGTGCACATGTTTTATTTGTTAAAAAGAAATATGGTTCAATGAGACTTTTCATATATTATAGAGCCTGAAATAACATCACTATTAAGAACAAATATCCTTTGCCTCATATCGATGATTTGTTTGATCAGCTCCAGGGAGCTCGGTATTTTTCAACGATTGACCTGAGATCGGGGTACCACCAGCTGAAGGTAAAGGAAACAGATGTTCTAAAGACTGCATTTCGTATAGGATATGGCCATTATGAATTTGTAGTATTTCCTTTTGGGCTAACCAATGCACTTGTTGTATTCATGGACATAATGAATAGAATTTTCCATGAGTTCTTGGATAAGTTTATGGTGGTTTTCATTGATGATATTTTGGTGTTTTCCTAAAAGTAAAGAGGAGAATGAAAGACATTTAAGGGTTATTTTGCAATCCGTAAAAGGAAAGAAATTGTATGGGAAATTCTAAAATTGTGAGTTTTGGTTGCAAAAAATTTCATACCTTGGTCAAATTGTTCTAATGATTGGATAACTATTTATCCTGCAAAAACAAAGGTTGTTGAAGAATGGCTACAACCCACAAATGTAATTGAGATTCTCAGTTTCCTTGGTTTGGTAGGCTATTACTAAATGTTTTTTAGAAATTTTGAACGGTTATCTAGTCTAATGACTAAGCTAACTTGGAAGGGTGTTAAGTTTATCTGGACAAAAGAATTTGATGATTGTTTTCAAGAATTGAAAAGAAGATTGGTGAATGCTGCAGTTTTGGCACTACCTTCCAGGAATGGTGAGTTTGTTATCTACAGTGATGCTTCATTGAAAGGACATGGTTGTGTCCTAATACAAAATGATCAGGTAATTGCTTATGCTTCACGAATGTTAAAAACTTATGAGGTAAATTACCCTACACATGATTTGAATTAGCTTCTGTTGTTTTTGCTTTAAAAATTTCGAGGCATCATTTGTATGGAGTAAAGTGTGAAATATATACCGATCAAAAAAGTTTAAAGTATATATTCACTCAGAAAGAATTGAAATTGATATAGAGGGGATGGATACAGTTAATCAAGGATTATGATTGTACAATTCATTACATCCCTAAAAAGAAAATAAATTGGCTGATGCTTTGAGTCGAAAAAATAATGCTTCATTAGCAATGTTGTGTTTGGAACGTGATCCTTTGGTTAAGGATTTGATGAAATTTGGAATAGAATTTGTTGGTGAAGGATGTTCTTCTATTTTGTTTCAGGTATCAGTGAAATCTTCTATATTAGACAGAATCAAGCAAGCACAGAAGCAAGACAGTGAGTTGCAGAAAAAGGTATAGCTGGTTCAGAATGGTAAGTTACCTGAATTCATCATTGATAATGATTGTGTTTTGAGATTTGGGAAGAGATTGGGTGTTCCATGTGATTCACAGTTGAAGAGTGAGTTTTTATGTGAAGCATATAGTTCTCCGTTTTCAGTTCATCCTTGCAGTACTAAGATGTACAGAGATCAGCGGGAGTATTACTAGTGGGATGGAATGAAAAGAGATATTGCTGATTTTACTATGAAGTGTTTGACATGTCAACAGGTTAAAGCAGAGTGGAAGTTACCGAAAGGGATGCTTCGGCCTTTACCAGTACCGGAATGGAAATGGGAGTATATATCCATGGAATTTTTTGTGGGATTACCAAATACATCTCGAGGTAATAATGCAATCTGGGTTATTGTTGATCGCTTGACAAAATCTGCTCATTTCCTTGCTATACAAGATATACTTTCCCTAGTTCAACATTCCCGTTTGTATCTTATAGAGATAGTCAGGTTACATGGAGTTCCTCTCTCCATTGTATCT
This sequence comes from Viscum album, assembly GCA_963277665.1. Taxonomy (NCBI): domain Eukaryota; kingdom Viridiplantae; phylum Streptophyta; class Magnoliopsida; order Santalales; family Viscaceae; genus Viscum; species Viscum album. The sequence goes on along the minus strand of OY728126.1, from coordinate 790,190,731 downwards.
GACCGTGATCCCAGGTACACTTCTAACTTTTGGAAAGGCCTTCAGACATTGGAAGATATTCTACGTGCTTGTTCGATGGATTATCAGGGAAGTTGGGACCAACATCTTTCATGGGATGAAATTTCATATAATAACAGTTTTCATTCCAGTATACATATGGCACCATTTGAGGCGTTATATGGGAAGCGGTATCGAACTCCAGCTTTCTGGGATGACGTGAGTGAATGGAAGTTGATAGGACCAAATTAGTAGATGAGTTGGCAGAAAAGGTTCAGCTAATATAGAAACACATGTGAACTGCTCGGAGTCGACAGAAATGTTATGCTGACAACAGGAGGAATGATCTATCTTTCGAGGTAGGTGATGTTGTTTTTCTCAAAGTTTCATCATGGAAAAGTGTGATGCAATTTGGTAAGAAAGGAAAGCTGAGTCCAAGGTTCATTGGACTATATGAAATTCTTGAGAGAGTTAGATCAGTTGCTTACCGGGTGGCTTTACCTCCGAGTTTATCTTAGGTACACAATGTTTTTCATGTTTCGATTTTGAGAAAGTATATCGAGATCCATCTCATGTTTTGAGTCCAGAGGTAGTTCAGTAGGAAGAGAACCTATCTGATGAGGAACAACATGTCCATATTCTTGACCACATGGAGCAAGTGTTACATAATAAGGTGATTTATCATGTAAAGGTTTTTTTGGAAAAACCACATGAGTGAAGAGGCAACATGGGAATCTGAAAATTCAACGAGGGATAAGTACCCCCACTTATTCGATAAGTAAATAAATTGCGGGGACACAATTTTCTAAAGGGGGAAAGGATGTAACATCCCAAGTAATTAATGAATAATTTATATTTTTATCTATGTCTAGTAATTAATGTGATAGTGTTTTAGAAGAATAAAAGGAGAATAAATCCAATCTTATGCATGGAATACACTAATATTTTTATTAGATTGTTTTACTCCCTTTTGATGGAATTTTTTTTTTAAATCTATCTTTTGACAATTTTATAAGCTATATTTGTCAAAATAAACTTATTATTTATGATTGGTACATTGAAATTTACAATGGATTATTTTTTGTATTTTTCTGACATTGTTCATTTTTTATTGAATAGTTAAAAATACTACATTTTACATCAAAACTGCTTTTTCATCTAATTTAATTATATAGTTAGATTATCTTTTTATTGGTTTTAAAGTTTAATTTGAATATATGTTTACCATTTAATTCAATGGTGGTCATTGTAATTAATTTCACTTTGAAATTTGACTCAAACTACTATCAATCTTTAGATAATTATTGTTTCATAAAAACACGCTATTTGCTCTGACAACGGGAATTATTCATTAAATTAATTAATGTAACTTATATGTTTTGAATTTTTTAAAATAGAAATAATTTTTGAATTCAGATTGTCAAATATATCTTAGGGTGATGTTTTGGTATTTTTCTGAAAAACTTCAATTTTTGATGAATAGTGAAACCACTATGTGGTACTTAAAAAACTGACTTTTCGTTTAAATGATATTTTACAACCACTGTGTTTTGAATTTCAAAAATACGACATACATGGTTTTAATTAAGAAGTAAAATGTGGTTCAATGGAATTAAAATAATTTTTTGGTGAATAGTAACTTTTAAGTTTTTAATCGCGATTAGAGGTAATTAGTGTAATTTAAGGTATGAATAATGTATTAATAATATGAAATGAACATGACACATGTCCTACCCTTATTGGATATGTCATTTCTGACCAAGACAATCCATGGTTCAACTAGGGGACCCCATGGATCCACTTTGGTATGAAAATGACATTAATATCTTTTAATTTAATGTTAAAGTAAAAATGTCACAAACATGAGTTGTTTTACTACAACAATTTTTAAATATGGTTATACAAGTCATATTTTTTACTATAAATAATAATTAGAAAGCTAAAAAGATTTCAAAAATCATGATATATTTTTTTATAATTTTCAGACATTAAATAAATTAAATTATTTATGACACCATGATGATGCGGTGATGACCTCATTATTTAACGATTTAAATAAAATGAAATGATAATGTAAACTCTAAGACCTAAACGTGTAAAAAAACTATTGGATGGGTAAATTTTGAACCCTTATCACCTTATACTAGAAATACATCATTGTGGGACCTTTAAAATCCGAAACTCATATGAAAATAAAGTAACATTTTGTAAGTTTCCAAGAGTGCCCCTCCTCTCCTCTTTTAAAATTCCCCACCTCTACCACCTTACCCACACTTCCAATGCCTTTGGATCGGCCAACCCCTGCTCATTTTGTCTCTTCACATCCCTCTATTACTCTTTGAAGCCTCAATTTGGGAATAAGTCTTCCAATGGAAGCCTTTGAGCTCAAATCAAAAAGAGTTACCCGATTTAAAGGTAGTGTATTCTCTTGTGTTCTTATGTTTTATTTTGCTTCTCCAACACCCTAAACTCTTTTTATTCATTTCTTTTGTAACAAAACATGTATCTTCCATATACTAGGATGCTGTTATAAGACATATTAGAGCTACACTTACACACACCTACATCTAATGGTTAAAGAACATACTGTTTCCGTGGATGTTGAATTTCTGCCTCACGAAACGATGATTGTTCAATATTATTTTAACACATTCAAAGGTGGCCATTAAGATGACACTATATTTATATATGATATATAATATGTTTATGTTTTACTTAAGATTCGGAATTTTTTATTTATGGCATACCTTTATGGTTTCTATTATGGGTAAACGCGACATCTTCATTTTTGGAAGTGCGGACTACCACCCCCTCAAAGTGATTTGATTCGTTAATTCCATATGTGGGACGTATAAAGGATGCAATTAATGATTTTATATATTATATTAAATTGTAATTATAATATACCTTTATATATTTATGATTTCATTTCATAAAATACGAAATAGAAATGAAAGTAGTGTTCATGCGTACGTACGGCTTACCGTCTCCATGAACGGTGCATTTCATTTCTTACCTATAAATGATTATGTAATACTATAAATTAAAGTATATGATGGATATATATGATATCCAAATCATGAATATCATTATGTATATAATGAACCATTGACCACACGAACAACATGTAATTGTAAGAAGTCCACATTCGACTTAAGAACTAAATATCGACAAAACAAACATTATTAACTTAAATGATTACATAATGTTTATAACATGGTAATAAGTGATATAAAAGTAATAATTCAATTGAGAAAGGTTCTTAAGAAAGTATAAATTAACTCAAGATTATTATTCAGGAGGTTAAAGAACGATCCAGTCAAGTCGGACCCGAGGTATGGGACTTCGTCTCAATCTCCTTTCATTGAGGCATGTAATATTTTATACACAACTTTATTTTATACAGTGTATAAACCACTTTGACTTTTACATTTATCTAAAAGGAATATTTTTATACGAAGCGTTTTACTAACTGACAAAAGGGAATGTTTTTGTCGTACGTATGCGGTGACAACGAATTCTCTGCCGTCGTGACCATTATATGAGTTTCGGGTTCCTCTACAAGCCATACCTTTTTTTAAATGAAAAATAATTACCATGTTTTGATTTTATTTTATTTTGGTATTTAAAATGGTTTTCATAATGTTTTTATATCAATGTTTTGTATTGATATATTGTGATTGAAATGTGGAAATGTTATGTTTCCTTTATGCATGTTTTATGTGATACGATTATGTTATGTTTCTTGGGCATTATTATGAAGATGGGTGGTTCCGTGATAATCTAAGGGAGGGTGAGCCCGATATATCTCTCCAATGCATTAGGTAACGCGAAGAAGTTTAACGCTGAGGTTTCTCTGAAGTGATTTATGGAATATACTGTGATATGTTTTCCAAACATAACCAAGAGGGTTACTCCCTACGTAAGAATGTTATGAATGCCTCAGGTTACCTTTATGTCTTATGATTTCTATGATTTATTCATGATTTGATGAAGTATGTTAAAGTGCTTATGTTTTATGGGTAAAGTATGATTTCATTATTATGTATATATGTACTAATGTTTCCTTTCCATATTTTTATATCCCTTACTGAGCTTTTTATGCTCATCCCATGTTTTTGAAATGTTTTTCATAGGTCAAGGGAAAGGTACATGATATGATTATAGTGTCAAGGATGTTTCAAGAAAGAATCCATGTTTTATTTTAAATATGTTTCTGTTGATGGGAAAAATGAATACAATATTTTATGTATCCACTTTGTTTAAATGTGGAATGAAATGCATGTTTTATGATCTAATACTCTAAAACTCTAATCCTAAAAAGTTCCTCAATGTGTAATCTTGTAATAACTCAAGATTAAGTAATGTTTAAGGCTGGGGCCTTATATTTATATATGAAATCTTCACTGATTGGACCCCCAACGGTTCAGATCAAAAAATTTTGGGCGACCATTGCTCAATCAAGAACACGAATACATAGCAGTTCAATGAATAATTAACAGTTCTTTGATCCCAAAACAGATCTGGAAATCTTGCGAGGTGAGGATGACACATATTTTGGATAATTAGAAAGAACATGATTATTAGAGGCATGGTGGTCTACAGAACACCAGAATAAACTCACATCCATGAAGACAGCAAATTATTTTCAAGTGGCAACTTAGAATCATTATTTCCATGTATATCCACCTTTTTTGGCCTTATATAGCACCAAATTTAAAGTGGTTTGACCAGATTCAAATTACTTATTTATATCATAAAATTTGGACTTCCTAGGTAAAACCTGACTACACACCCTGAGTATGATAAACGATACTACGTGTATCCTCCATCAGTGGTGACAATAGGAATTTGTAAAATGTGAGGGGAACACAGTGTGTAAACCTCCTTTAAACATTGTGTACCCCTTCCTTGGTTGGACAACCCTTGTAATGGGTCAAACAGGTGGGGACTCTATGTAGAAGTGCATGGACATGACCACTAGAAATTTCCTATTCCGTGGACAGGTTGGAAACTCTATTTAGTCCATCGACATGGTGTGTACCCACACATGAACAAGAACCCATGTATCATCCAAGGACATTCCATGCTATTAAATGGGGCCACACACCATGTGGGTCCCATTACACTCCATTTTCTACTTGATCGCCTTTCAGGATATATCGAACATCCATATCTCCATCATTTAAACTCGTATTTTGGCCCATGACTAGCCTATCTTGAGCGTTTTTTTAAATTGAATTTGATTCCTCACTCATTAAAAGTATTTCAGATATGATGTAACTGTTTTTGTGAATAGATCATAGCTAGGTATTGCCTATTGAGAAAAGAAATAATAAAAACCAACAGGTATTTCTAGTCATAAACCTCTTGTAGGACTGGTTAGTGGGGTTCCATGATGGTTCTTATCAGGATTACCCTCTTTCAGGGTTAGGTATTGGATTTACCATATCATTTGTCTGGGATATACTCTATCCGGGATAGGAAGTGGAGTTCCTCAAACTTCCAGTCTTACCATCTAGTAAGGATTGGGATGTTCTGTTCCCCAATATTCTTTCCGAGTTACCCACCAGTAGGGTTGCGTAGTGGAGTTCCTCGACATTCTGGGCTTGCCATCCAACTGGTCTAGGTTGTAGTGTTCCATGAAAATATTTTTACAGTTGTAACACCATGAGATTTTATGAGAAATATTTTTTTAGGTCTTATGTTTTACGCAACACCAAAAGAATATTTCATAACACAAAATACTGACTTGCTTGCATTACACGGAATCACGACCTTCCTCGATAACATGTGTAGTACGCAATACCGGGTTTCACTAAACAACGATTTATTATTTTGGAATAGCTGTTATGAATATTATTTAATACATTTTGAATTTTATAACATTATTATTCATCTTACACATTTTCTAGAACATGGTAAGAGAACAAAATAATTTTTTTGGGTAAAATAAGTATTTAAAAAAAATACAGTTTTGCTGCCTTTTGATGGCGCACCCACATTAAATCTAGTTTTTTACATGTTTATAAGTTTAATTTGACAAAATAAAATTATCATTTGGAATCAGGATATAAAAATTTTCTTTGGATAAATTTTTGATACTTTTCTGATTACTTTCATATTTTGATGAATAGTAAAAATACGACAATTTTTTATTAAAAACATCTTTTTAATTTAGATAATGTATATTGTTAAATTATAATATTTAATGGTTTTAATGTATAAATAGAAAATGTTTTTACCATTTGATATAATGAATGTCATTAGCAAAAAATTTCACTTTGAATTCATAGGTAAAAACATTTCGATCTTTGGCATTGTTTTAACTTCTAAAACTCGTTTTTATAACAACGAGATTAATTTTAAATTAATTACTACAACTTATGTGTTTTGAATTTTAAAAAATGGATTCCATATTTGGAATAAGTGGTTCCAAATTATTTTAATAGGAAAATTTTTATTTTTGGGCATTATGAATAGTAACTATGGTAAATTTTATTTACAATAGTTAATGGTAAATCGTATAATTAACGGTAAATATAAGGTTATAAAATTTACCTAACACCTGCCAAAATCCTATTGGATGAATATATGTCGACCCATATCACATAAGGGGTGGACTATATTTATTTCATCGACTTTTGACCATGAAATAATATAATTATTATTAAAACAGAGGAAAGTGACCATATGTCACTCTCTTAAATCTTATAAGTAAAATAATTTTAATTTAGTAATAAACTTCATGAAACATTAGATATAAATTTTCTCCAGAAATATAATAAAATTATATACATCATATAAACTTATTTATAATTTTTATGGATTAAATAATTATCATTAATTATAACACAATTGTGATGTTGAAATTATTTTATTAATTAAAATATCAAATAAATGGTTTTAAAAATATTAAAATAAATATAATATGAACTATTAAATGTGCTCCACTAATTTTCTAGATACATATGAAATTTTATGAATATATTTAAGATTTTATTTTGAACATATATTCTGTATATATTTTATTTAAATTCAGATAAATGAATAGTGTCAAAATTGACACTATTGTTATTTTATAAAAATAACATATTACAAATTTTTTTAAAAATCACAAAAATATTTAAAAATTATAAAATAAAATTTATATGGTCTAAAATGTTATAAAGTGTCAAATTATTGATAATTCACAACACATATGTCATTATTTATAATAATTTAGAATTTATAATATTATTACCACAATTAACATTAAATTGATAAATAAGGATAAATCAAGTTGATAATGTTTAAAATAAATTCCTAACATGTCTAAATTTTATTGGTTGATGATATTACAACCCTATATCATCTAATCTTTGGATATGATTCATTTTGGAAGTTTGTATGTGGGGTTGGATTTAATATAAACTAATATTTCTAATATTTCTAAAGGTTCCCCTCTCCTCCCTTATAAAAGGGCACCTCCTCCCTCTCATCCTCACACCAATTTGAGCCTTCAAGCTTGGAAAACCCCTGCCCATTTCACTTACCCACTTCCATAGAAACCTACCAGAGTTACTGGTCTTCTCAAAATACCAAGTCTATTGCCCCAAGAGAATGTTTAAAGGAGGCACTTCGAGAAAGAGGTAATACCTTCTACCATTTTCTTCATGTTACATTCTTCTTCAACATCCTCTTATTTACTTGTTTCATTACGAATTAATAACATCAGTATCCCTCATATACCTATATTTTATTATAAATATGAAACAACTTTATTTCACCTCTTATCCATCCTACGGTAAACAAAATCACCGCGCGTGCATACGTATGGAATACCGTCTCCACGCCGTTGTGTAATATGTTTTCCACCACCAACATACTTGGATGGGTATAATGGTGAAAATAATTAACTATATATGATTATTGTAAAGTGTTATTGATTTTAAAATATTATACATACACTTCAATACAATTCCACGATCATGGGAAAGATATCCTCGCTCGTGCGTACGTACGACCTACCGTCTCCACGATGTGATGCGACTCGTTCTATATGATCTTCATTGAATAGTGATTATATAAATGGATTTAATGAATGAATATGATATATATTACACTAATTCCATTATTTAAATGATATATCTATGTCCTATAAATAGTAATAATAATTTATTCGACAAAACACGGAAAATAACATTAAGCTATAAACACCCGAATAACAAGTAGCAATGAAATATTACTACTATGAAGAAAAAAAATATGACCATTCATCATATCATAAAAATGAATATGAATATATAATAAGTCAATTGACATTATTTAAAACATATTATAGGAGTTTCAGATTCATACGAAGCATATCAGACCTAAGGTAAGGGAAAATCTCACAATCTCATTTTTATCCGAGATTGTTTATACTTCATAATTTACTGGGGAATATTTATCATCCACATCAATGCTTCCTGAATATGTAATATTATTTCCATACACCTACAATTGTTTAAATGCAATTTTACCCATTGGTGAGTTTTTAGTAAAAGATATGAAAGGAATCTTTTGTCATTTTTAGTACGAGGTAATTTTTTACTTTTCCGACCAAAGTACGAGAATAATGTTTTTTATAACTTATACAGCATGAATGGATTCATAGAAAATTATTTCCGTGAAGCATACTTTACAGGTATTCATGTTTTTTTCATCAATTTATTTTAGTTTAAAATTGTATGACATGTTAAGAAAGGAAAAAATGTTTTTGAAGTAGAAAGGATATTTTCCTTAAGAATGGAGTTCAAGTGTTTTATCAAAATTATTTTCCATCTAAGATAATATAGGGTTATGTTTCTGTCCATATTTTTACATTGATTTGATTATTTTATGATGGAATTATTTTGATGATGTCCTTTTATCTTATATGGATTATGTTATTCTGTCTTTATTTTTAAGATTCCCATTTTTATTACATGGGTTATGCTATGATGTATGATTTATGATTTTGTGGAACACATAAGAATTATTTCATTATTAGATGGGTGGGAACTATATCTCCATCCAATGCATTGGGTAAAGATTTATATCTCATGAGATAGACGTGGATGGAATGGTAGGTTCAACTGATTTAGTGAGACAGGACTGAAAGAGGAGTGAAATCGGTTCAGAAATGGACTTTGTCGACTAAGATAGTCTAGGAAATGAGTCATGACTACCAAGAAATGATTTTCCATGATTATGTGTGTATTCCACAAAGCTTCATGTTTTATGTTATGATTATTGGGATTACATTTCACTTCTTTGATTTATCCCAGGTTATGATCTCTTTTGCAGGATAAGATTTTCAAAATGTTATGTTCTTATGAATATGATATGTTTGATATTTCTTTTTCTTACCCTTACTAAGAATTTTAGGTCACCCTTTTGTATGTTTTCTTTTCCCCAGATCAAGAAGAAGAATATTAAGTAGGATAGGCCAAAAGGGGACTCTAGATATGATGAAATAAATGGGAGACAACGTAGATGATTTATGAACTAGTTGTCTATGGTTCACAGTTTCTAAAGACACTATACCTATATGATCCTTTCATGGGTTTTTATATGTTTTAATAAGTATGCTTCAATTTTGATGTAATAACCATTTATGAAATTTATGGGTCGTTATAGTTGGTATCTGAGGAAAGGTATAGTCAACCGTTGGAAAATAGGATATGAAAGAATTAGTAAGAAACCTAATGATATGTCTAAGCATAGAACACAATATTAGTGTTTTAGAAATAGCCATGAACAACCTAGGATAAGACCTTAAGTTTGAAATTTTATTCTTGATTATGTGGTTTTCCTATTATAATTAGTGTTGCTCACACTATTCTTCTTGGTTTTAGTCAATGGATGGAACCTGAAGGAACTATGTTAATTCGGAATGCGATGGGCAATGTAATGATAGTCATCATGAGCAAACAAACGTTATGTGAGCTGGAATTCAAAATCTTGTAGCCATGATCACACAACATTCTCAATCACTGAATCTTGCAGGACTTCCAAACGAGAAAAGAAAGGAGCAACATTTTGTTGAATCCTTCATGAGGCAGCGTCCACCATCATTCAGTGGGTCTTCTGACCCATTAGTGGATGAACAATGGATCAATACCATGGAAAAGATATTTTCAGTTCTTCAATGTTCTGAACATGATAAAGTCATCTTAGTAGTATATCTTTTGGAAGTTGATGCTGATCAATTGTGGAATCTTATTAAGAATACGAGGCAATGGGATGAAATTGAGTACATGGAATGGGACGAGTTCAAGAACATATTTTTCAATAAGTATTTCCATCGAATTCCTCGAACAAAGATAAAGATGGAGTTTCTTGAACTGAAGAAAAAGGATGATGAATCTGTTGGTACCTGCGAAGAAAATTTTACAAGACTTGCATGGTACGCTTCTGGAATTATTATCCAACCTGAGAGTAAGATCGATGGATTCTTTAGTGGCTTAAAACCAAGTCTTCTAAGGGCATTAGCCATAAGGGACTTCAATAGCTACAAGGAAATTGTTCAGTGTGCTCTCAAGGTTAAGATAGGGATTGGTGTAACCCATCAGTCACATGGGTTTGATAATAAGACGAGAATGGAATTCAAAGGAAAATATAAGACCACCATGAAAAGAAGATGAGTTTTCCCTTATGCTCAAAGTGTGGAAAGAAACATGGAGGAAATTGTCTTAAGTGGACAAGAAAATGTTAAAAGTGTGGAAAAGAAGGTTATCAGGTAGTTTAATGTCACAATAATGGGAAGAATATGTCTAATGATGCAAACAAAGGAAGGGATACACAGAATTCACCTACTACACTTCAGTGTTTCAAATGCTTGGAGATGGGGCATTATGCCAATAAATTCCCAAATCCAAGGATTGATGATGACGATCGACGTCAACAAACTCTTAAGGCCAATGACAAAGGAATGTCACATGTAATTATTATTGACTATGTGGAGTACGACAACGAAGTGGTGAGAGGTACACTTATCATCCACTCTAAAGTATAAAATGTTTTATTTGATTCTGGATCCACCCACTCTTTAATTTTTGAAGAATTTTCTAAGGGTATCATCGTATTACCTCAACAATTAGATGTTGAGTTGGTTATGACAACTCCTAATGGCACAACGGTTGTATAAAAAGTTTACAATTATTCTCTGATTGAATTTTGTGGGAACGTGCTTCCTAAAAATCTTGTGATCCTTCCTATAGTGGAATTTGATGTTATTCTTGGAATGGATTGGCTTTATTTATATGGAGCTCATATTAATTTCTAAATAAGGGAAGTCACATTTCATTTTCCAGATCGATCTATGATCGTCTATCGATGCAAGGATGAACATAACCTTCCAGGGGAAATTTCATCCATCTTGTGGGTCTCGATTCCACAAAATGAATGTTATTTTTCACAAATGGTTGGATAGAAACTCATGATTAATAATATTCTCAATGTATGGGAGTTTGATTATGTCTTTCCAGAGGAATTTACAGGTCTTCCACCAAATCGTGAAGTTGAGTTTTCAATAGAACTCATACCGGGTGCTTCGCCTATTTCAAAGACACCTTATTGAATGACCCCAATTGAGTTGCAGGAATTTAAGAAGAAACTCCAAGAGAATATTGATAATGGATTCATACAACCTAGTGCGTCACCTTGGGGAGAACCTCTTTTGTTTGTTATGAATAAAGATGGATAAATGAGATTGTGCATTTATTATCAAGAACTTAACAAGATCACTATCAAGAACAAATATCATGTCTCAGGCATTGATGACCTATTTGACCAACTACGCGGAGCTCAATACATTTCCAAGATTGATCTTCATTCATTGTATCATCAATTAAGGGTCAAAAAGGAGGATATACCAATGATAGCTTTCCGTTCACAGTATGGATGATATGAATTTATAGTGATTCCATTTGGTCTAACTAATGCCCCTGCAATCTTCATGAATCTGATGAATAGAGTCTTTAGAGACTATCTTGATCAGTTTTTGGTAGTCATTATATTCTTGTCTATTCAAAGAGCACGAAAGAACATGATGATCACATGATAATTGTATTAAAGACCCAATGAATGGATAATCGTTATGGAAAATTTTCCAAATGTGAATTTTGGCTTAAAAAAGTTTCATTTTTTGGGTCACATAATATCAAAAGTGGGGATATCTGTGGATCCAGCAAAAACAGAGGTTATTAAAATATGGTCGAGACCAACAATAGTAACTAAGATCTGAAGTTTTCTTGGTTTGGATGGGTATTACTGATGTTTTGTGAAATATTTTTCAAGGTTATCTAACCCACCCACCATGTTGACTCGGAAAGGAGTTAAGTTTGTTTGGACGGAGGAATGTGAAGAGAATTTCAAGGAGTTGAAAAAAGGTTATCCAGTGCACCTATGCTCACACTACCTTGCTGTGGAGAATGGTTTGTGATCTACAGTAATGCATCCAAGAAGGGACCGGGGTGGGTTCTCATGAAAAATGATATGGTGATATCTTATGCCTCACGACAGTTGAAAATCCATGAGCAAAATTACCCAACTCATGATTTGGAGTTTTTTGCGGTAATATTTGCATTAAAGACATGGAGGCATTATCTTTATGGTGAAAGGTGTGATATTTATACTGATCATAAAAGATTAAAGTATAATTTCACAAAAAAGGAGTTGAATATGCATTAAAGAAGATGGTTGGAGCTGATTAACGGTTAGGACTGCTCAATTAATTATCACCCTAGGAAAGAAAACAATGTGGAAATTCACAAAGTCGAGAAGACCATGCTAGCTTATCCATGATGAGGATCACAAAAGATCCAATATTTATGGATTTAAAAAGGATGTATCTTGGAATTATAGTGGAAGGGGGGAAATTTTATCTTTCTCAAATGAATGTTCAACAATCTATACATGTGAAGATTAAAGAGGGACAGAAAGAAGATGTAGAGTTACAAAAGAAGGTGAGAAATGTTCCTGAATTCAACCTTCATTGTAATGGGATAATAAGGTTCAGGAATGAAATTTGTGTTCCTCCCATCCTAGAATTAAATAAGGGGCTACTGGATGAGGCTCATAGTTATTCATTCTCTATTCATCATGGAAGCACAGAGATGTATAAGATCCTGAACGAGTACTTCTGGTGGGATGGCATGAAAAGAGATGCCGCTAAATATGTCACTCGATGATTGGTTTGTCAGTAAGTTAAAGATTAGAGACAAATGTCTAAGGGAATGTTACAACCACTACCCATACCATAATGGAAATGGGAAAACATCACTATTGTCTTTGTCACCAGACTTCCTAAAACATCCAAAGGCAATAATTCTATCTGAGTTATATTTGATCATCTTACGATGTCGGCACACTTCATTGCTATTAGAGACGATATTTCTCTTGAACAGCTTGCCATGATATATGTAAAGGGAGTGGTAAGATTTCATGGAGTACCACTTTCCATTATATCTGATTGGGATCCGAGGTTTACCTCAAAATTCTGGTGAAGTCTTCAGCATACTCCAGATACAGAGTTGAGTTTCATCACTGCATACCATCCTCAGATAGACGGTCATTCTGAGAGGACAATTCAAACTCTATAAGACATGTAGAGGGATTTCTCTATGGATTTCATAGGTGGTTGGGATCAACACCTATCTTGGGTGGAATTTTCTTATAATATTAGCTTTCACTCCAGTATTCAAATGGCTCCTTATGAAGCCTTCTATAGAAATAAATACAGAACTCCAACTTGCTGGGATGAAGTTGGGGAAGGAAAGCTATTAGGACCCGATATTGTTGATGTGATGGAAAAAACGGTCCGAAATATTCAACAACACATAAGAACATCTCAAAGTCGACAAAAAATCTATGCCGATAACCGAAGAAAAGACCTATAGTTTGAAGTAGGTGATAAAGTTTTGTTACAAATATTTCCCTGGAAGAGGGTAATGATATTTGGAAGGAAGGGAAAGATGAACCCTAGATATATCGGTCCTTTCGAAATACTGGATCATGTTGGGAAGTTATCTTTCTGATTGGCGCTTCCACTGAATCTCTGTCATGTTCACGATGTGTTCCATGTATCTCTCCTGAGAAAGTACAAACCCGATCCTTCACATGTACTCAACTATGAAGTTGTACCACTGGAGAAAGATCTTTCTTATGAAGAGCAACCGATAGAGATTCTGGATCATATAAAAAGAGTCCTAAGAAACAAGACCACTCGCCTGGTGAATGTTTTATAGAGGAACCTCCAATTAGAAGAAGATACATGGAAACTTGAGGATATGATGAGGGAGAGGTATCCTCATCTGTTTGTAATGATGTGACGAATTTCGAGGGTGAAATTCATTTTAGGGGGGGTAGAATGTAACACCATGAGAATTTATGAGAAATATTTTGTTATGCCTTATATTATACGCAACACGAAAGGAATATTTCACAACACACAATACTGACTTGGCTTACATTACACACAATCACGACCTTCCTTGATAGCGTGTGTAGTACGCAATACCGGGTTTCACTATACAACGATATATTATTATGGACTCGCCGTTGTGAATAGTATTAACTAAATTTTAAATTTTGTAACATTATTATTCATCTTACACATTTTCTAGAACATGTTAAGAGATCAAAATAAATTTTTTGGGTAAAATTAGTATTTGTCAAAATATGCATTTTTGCCGCCTTTTGATGGTGCACCCACATTAAATCTAGTTTTTGACATGTTTATAAGTTAAATTTGACAAAATAAAATTCTTATTTGGAATCATGATATAAAAATTTACTTTGGATAAATTTTTTATACTTTTCCCATAACATTCATATTTTGATGAATAGTAAAAATACGCTAATTTTTTATGAAAAACAACTTTTTTCATTGAGATACTTTATATGGTTAAATTATAATATTAAATGGTTTTAAATTATAAATTGAATATATTTTTACCATTTAATATAATTTATGCCATTAGCATTAGTTTCACATTGAATTCATAGGTAAAAACATTTCAATCTTTGGCAATGTTTTAACTTCTAAAACCTGTTTTCATAACAATCGGAATAATTTTAAATTAATTAATGCAACATATGTGTTTTGAATATTAAAAAATGGATTCAATATTTGGAATCAGTGGGTCCAAATTATGTTAATAAGACACTTATTATTTTTAGGCATTATGAATAGTAACTACGGAAAATTTTATTTACCATAGTTAAAGGTAAATCGTGTAATTAAGGGTAAATATAAGATTACAAAATTACCCTAACACCTACCAAAATCCTATTGGATAAATAAATGTAAACCCATATTACCAAAGGGCCGGACTATATTTATTTCATGGACTTTTGACCATGAAATAATATAATTATTATTAAAACCAAGGAAAATGACAATATGTCACTCACTTAAATCTGTTAAGTATAATAATTTTAATATAGTAATAAAATTCATGAAACTTGGGATATAAATAATCTTCATAAATCTAATAAAATTATCTACATCATATAAATTTATTTATAATTTTTAGAGGTTAAATAATTATCATTAAGTATTACACAATAGTGATGTTGAAATTATTTTATTTATTAAAATATCATATAAATGGTTTTCAAATTATTAAAATTAATATTATATGAACTATTTAATGTGCTCCACTAATTGATTAGATACATTTGGAATTTTAAAAATCTATTAAAGCTTTTAGTTCGTACATATCTTCTCTATATATTTTATCTAAAATCAAATAAATCAATAGTGTCAAAATTGACACTATTATTATTTTATAAAAATAACATATTATAAAATTGTTTAAAAATCACAAAAATTTTAATAGTTATAAATTAAAATTTATATGGTATTAAATTTCATAAAGTGTTAAATTATTGAAAATTCACAACACATATGTAATTATTTATTATAATGTAAAATTTAGAATATTATTACCACGAATAACATTAAATTGATAAATACGGATAAATCAAGATGATACTGTTTAAAATAAATTCCTAAATTTGTCTAAATTTTATTGGTTGATGATATTACAACCCTATCTCATCTAATATTTGGATATGAGTCACTTTGGATGTTTTTATGTGGGGTTGGGATTTAATATAAACTAATATTTCTTATATTTCCAAAGGTGCCCCTCTCCTCCCTTATAAAAGGGCACCTCCTCCCTCTCCCCCTCACACTAATTTGATCCTTAAATCTCGTCCAAAACCTACCCATTTAACTTCCCCACATCCTTTTAAACCTACTAGTGGTACTGGTCTTCTCAAAAGACCAACTCTAGTGCCCTAAGAGAAAGTTTAAAGGAGGCACTTCGAGAAAGAGGTAATACCTTCTACCGTTTTCATCAAGTTCCATTTTTCTTATACTCCCTCTTCTTTAGTTATTTCATTATGAAGTAATAACATCAGTATAACTCATATCCTGATATGTTATTATACATATTAAACAACCTTATTTCACCTTTTATCCAACCTACGGTAAACAAAATCACCGCACGTGCATACGTACGAAATATCGCATCCACGCCGTAGTGTAATATTTTTTCCACCACCACCTTACATGGATGGGTATAATGGTTCAAATAAATATCTATATATGATTATTGTAAAGTGTTATTGATTCTTAAATATTATACATAAACTTCAATACAATTACACGATCATTGGAACGAAATAATCGCTCGTGCGTACGAACGGCCTACCGCCTCCCGGATGTGATGTGACTCGTTCTATATGATCTTCATTGAATAATGATTATATAAATGAATTGAATGAATTAATATGATATATATTACACTAATAACATTCTGTGAAATATATATCTATATCCTATATTGATTAATAGTAATTTATTCGACAAAACACGCATAAGAACATAAAGCAATAAACAACCGAATAGCAAGTAGCAATGAAATATTACTACTAAGAAGATACAAATATGACCATTTATGATATCATAAAAATGAATATGATTCTGTAATAAGTCAATTGAAATTATTTAAACCATATTACAGGAGGATCTGATTCATACGAAGCATATTTGACCTAAGGTAAGGGATTATATCACAATCTCATTTTTATCCGAGATTGTTTATAATTCAGAATTTACTGGGGAATATTTATCATCCACATCCATGTTTCCTCAATATGTAATATTATTTCCATCCACCTGCAGTTGTTAAAATCTAATTTTACCTATTGGTTAGTTTTTAGTATAAGATATGAAAGGAATTTTTTGCCGTTTATAATATGAGGTACTTTTTGACTTTTCTGAACAAAGTACGAAAAGAATGTTTTTTATCTGATACGACATGAATGGAATACTAGAACATTATTTCAATG
The DNA here is from genome assembly GCA_963277665.1 of Viscum album. Classification (NCBI taxonomy): domain Eukaryota; kingdom Viridiplantae; phylum Streptophyta; class Magnoliopsida; order Santalales; family Viscaceae; genus Viscum; species Viscum album. The sequence goes on along the minus strand of OY728126.1, from coordinate 790,173,367 downwards.
AATATTCCTTTAAAAGTTTTCCAGTTTATTTTTAATCAACTTATTTTAGTTTAAAATTGGATGACATGTTAAGAAAGGAAAAAAAATTTGAAGTAGAAATGATATTTTCCTAAAGAATGGAGTTCAAGTGATTTATCAAAATTATTTTCCATCTATGATAATATAGGGTTCTATATCTATCCGTATTTTTACATTTATTTGATTATGTTTTGATGTAAATATTTTTATGATATACTTTTATCATATATGGATTATGTTATGATGGCATGATGTTTAAGATTCCCATTTTTATTACATGGGTTATGATATGATGTATGATTTATGATTTTGTGGCACATATGAAAGGTTTAACTATGAGATCGGTGGGACCTATATCTCCCTCCAATTCATTGGTTAATGATTTATATCTCATGATATAGACATGGCTGGAATGGCTGGTTAAACCGGATTAGTGAAACAGGACTGAAATGAGGAGTGAAATCGGTTCAGAAAAGGACTTTGTCCACTAAGATAGTCTCAGCAATGAGTCTTGACTACTACGAAATTAATTTCTATGATTATGTGTGTAAGCCAAAAAGCTTCATGTTTTATGTTATGATTATTGGGATTACATTTCACTTATATGATTTATCCAATGTTATGATCTCTTTTGTAGTATAATATTTTCAAAATGTTATGTTCTTATGAATGTGATATGTTTGATATTTCTTTTGTTTACCCATACTGAGCATTTGAGCTCACACTTTTGTATGTTTTCATTTCCCCAGGTTAGGAATAAGGATATTAAGTAGGATATTCCCAAAAAGGGACGCTAGATATGATGAAATAAATGGGAGACAATGTACCTGATTTATGAACTAGTTGTTTATGTTTCCTAGTTTCTAAAGACATTATACCTATATGGTCCTTTTATGGTTTTGTTATATTTTTTAATAAGAATTCTTTAATTTTTATGTAATAACCATGTATGTAAATTATGGGTCATTATAACGGTCATATCCCCAAGAAATACTTTTTAGTGGAGTTCATCAATGACTATTCGTGAGTGGTACCCTCTTGTAGGACTAAGAAGTGGAGTTCCTCAATGACTTTTAGAAGATGATTTTCATATTGTACCAGGGAAGGATATTCTTATATAGAACATGTGACCCCTCAGCTATGTGTTATAGTTACTAGACATGGATTGACATATCTCTATACTTGTGAGAAAGAGAGACACAATCCCATCCAAGACACGTTTTTGTGGCTAAACCCAATGCTATGCTGACAATTCAGTGCTGCCAAAAGAGGATAGTATCAAAGCATAGTGATTGAATCCATCATAATTTTGTGTTCAATGTAGATGTATGATAAGTTAAGAATCATTTATTTACTTCTTTTGGAACTATTATCTAATCTTCTACTTGATCTGGACTTCAATGTAGAGATCCCCTTACTCTCTCATTAGAGATTCTATAGCTAATAATATATATACACATTCTTTCTTCTGGATTCTCAACTTGTATTTGGTTACTCTCCTTACAATAGAGAAAAAGATGCATGGTTATGCCATGTGCTTTCCATTTTTATCTTCTAATTGTAGTATGATTCAACTCTCCTATTATATGTGGAGAAGGCTTGAAGAGTAGTTCATATACTGTCCATATTTAGCAATTTATGTTTGCATGCGCTGATAATCACTTTTGGATTGGGTTGATATATACACTTTTACTATACTATGTTCTCTCTTATTCTTTCCTCTTCATATATATTTGTTAATTCTCCCCCTTAAACCCTTTGGGGAATCCTAATGGGTATGTATATACCCAGCCCTTTATGGGTTTCACCCACATGTGTCGTGTCTTTTGCAGGCGATGGGAAGGTTGTTCGTGACTTTAGACAAATTAAAGGTACTCAGTGTGTGGACCATGTAAGGTGGTCATAGATAGGGATTCATGAGATGGTCACTCTCATCTATTTTATTTCTCTATTTTTCTTTTAGTTAAGGATATATTCCCAGTATGTTATTTTATGATGTCCCTTTACTTTTTAGTATACACTACCGTACTCTTTTTCTATATAGAGGCTCATGCATGTTTGGCTTAATATATTGAAGTGTTTCATATATTCTATTTTACCTCTATACATTCACATTGAGTTGGTTGTGTGTGTTTCTACCTATATATAGGAAATGGCCTCCCATAAAATAGTTCTACCTTTTTCACTTGTCGCCACCCCTGGCCTAGGGAAGCGAGCATCGGGTAGTTGCAGCTCGAGCTCTGACTTGGGCCGGGTCATTAAATATTATTATCAGATGTGGTGTGTTCATTGGGACATTGATCATACTTTTCCTAAAATATATTTGGATGGATTTTAAGGAATAAGTTTCAGTGTTTCTCGAGTGTGGCTCTTAGGTCAGGGTGTCCAGTTGTGGTACGGGGGACAGAAATATCCATTCACAAGGACATTGACTATATGCTTATCAACATGGCATACCAAGACATTTGTTTCAAAGGTCACTGGTAAATGAATCATATAGGATGTTAATAACCAGGATTTCTATACGATGATATCCATCCAGGATAATTGCTCCGGTTCATGATGAAAACACCATGAGTTATGAGACCTCATTTCAAGATCCATTCTGTGATCCCCTTTCTCCAAGTGGGAAAGTTGCAGAACCTCCTCCTTTTGAGCAGTAGATTATCCCAGCAGATAAGACTGAGGACATGAACATGAATATCATACTCCGTGATTTCCAATGCTTGAGACTGATGAGGATCCACAGTGAGCCAGATCCCAAGGTAGTATAGCATTGGCTAGAGTCAGTGGTTTATAACATTAGGCTTGTTCAGACCTCTCCAAATTAGGTTGTGCCACTGGTAGCTATAATTTTCCATGGATCAGTTCAGCATTGGTGGATTCCAGTTACATAGATGCATGATGAGTTGATTCTCTCATGGGAAGCATTGAAATATCTTTTTATTGATTAATTACTACCCTCTTTATTATAGTCATTTTAGATATCATAACATATAGAATAAAATAAGTGAGAGATGACAGTGGCTGAGTATGTAGATACATTTACAGGTCATATTCCCTACTATCATAACATGTTCCTGGACAAGTACTTCCATGAATAGAAATTTGAGTAGGGAATCAGCCAATAGAACCATTATATTATAGTTTCCTTATGTATCCCCACTTGTTATATGGTGATGGAGCATGTAATGGTGAAAAAGATATTTTTATCAGAGGTAAGCCACATGGATAGATATAGATATGGGCGTCATGGAGATGATTGATCTGTAGAATCTAACAGGCACCAATCGAAAAGATCTCATCATAGGGTATCCTGTCATAAGTATGATATGGAAAATGGATCAATAGTTTAGGGGAAACTTAAAGCCTCAGGGAAGCCTTGGGAGGTCTATTTCTATTATTGGTATGGGTGGCGTCATATAGCACAAGACAATCAAACCATACATACTGAGTAGCCTAGGAAAATATCTTATGGAACACCACGGCTGAGGTAGCACCATGATCAACGATTTACCTAGGTGTTGAAAAGGTGGTACAAAGAGATCTCGATCTAATAGAAAAGAAAGAGGATATACATGTTGAGTATGATGTTATGTGGTCCTTCCACCACCACCACTAGGCGGCCCTTGTCAGGATCAAGTATCTATTGAATGGGGCTGCAGATAGCAGCATTCTTTGGGCTTCTATTATCTCACATCAAAATTTATTATTTGAGGTACGATCTTTGTTTATTATAATCATGCCTCGTTATTAGTATACATCGGTCCCATTACTTCTTATATCTCGAAACACTTGGTGTGAGAGATAGAACACCAAGTTGACGCACTAGGCCAAAAAAATCATCTTGAGGTTCCGGCAGAGAACACTTCTTATGTATCTTTCATCTTCAAGTAGTGTAAGATATATATTGGAGGATATAGGGGTACATGAGACCTTTTTGTATTCATGATTGAACCCTGTGATTTCATACTATGTATGGATTGTCTATCCATAGGGTATCCTAGATCGACTACCACTGAATACTAGTCAGTTGATTTTTCACTGATGGAATGATATTCTCCTTCTCTAGTGAGTGAGATCTCATGGAAGGGTAAGTGTGTTCAACTATCAAAAGTTAAAATCCCATAATACATCATTTTTAATGATTATCTCATGATATAGTATTCTCTTCAGGCATCTGGGTTCCTTCAATTGTGGAGGATTACATGTATGTATTCCCCAAAGACATTCTATTAATAAATCTGATGTGGGGGATGAAGATTTTCATCAACATGAATCCATGAAAATAATTGGTATCTTGGATGGAATATTGGGAGGTACATGTCAAGATTCATGGTCTAATGTTTTTGTTGGAGGACTGTTGTGAGGAATATTTCATTAGAACTATTGTGTCCCCTGGGAATCTCTAGTGTGGTTTTTTGAAAAAGGTTCTTGAGTGCTTACTACATTGCCTGGATTATCGTCACCTACACAAGGACAAAATATAAAAAAAGATACCATTTCTGAGCATTAACAACCTATTTGATCAGTTTCAATGTTCTATACGGTTATCCAAGATTGATCTCAGGTCATGATACCACAATTTGAGGGTTCACGATGCTGATACTCTAATTTTTCATTATGATGTTGTCGGGGACACTATGACTTTCTAGTGAATCCCTTTCATGATGTAACTTTCCCCTTTCATGTTTATAGCCTTTATGAATATTGACTTCTAGACAAACATGGAATTGTTTTTTGTTGTCTTCATCAAAAACATACTTTTCAACTCTACATTAAAGGATGATGATGTAGAACAATTGTGGATGGTCCTAAACATTCTTCTGGAGCAGCATTTTTTTTTGGAAAATCGTAAAGTTCATATTATGGATTCATGACGTTCACTTTATGAGGAATTTCATTTATGATCTTGGTTTATCCATATATCCAGTGAAGATCAATGCAGTTCTTGTTTGGGATCCACCTAACAATGTTTCAAAGGTGTGGAGTTTTCATGGCATAGTGGGATACTACTAGAGTGTTGTATGAGACATATCTAGGATCAAATCACATTTGAACACATGGAAGCATAAAGGGAATCCATTTGTCTAGTTTGAGAAGTTATAGAGGGCCATTGAGGAGTTAATATAGAGTCAAAAATGCCCTCCAGTGTTGAGACTACCATTGGAAGGTGTGGAGTTCTTAGTGTAATGTGACACCTCAAGAGATGGACACAATTGCATGTTTATATAGTAGAAGATAGTTATTTCCTATGGGGTGTGGTAGTTGAGACCCTGTGACTAGAACTAAACAACCCAAAACCTATTTTTAGTGGTGGTATTATTTTACTTGAGGATGCGAAGGAACTATCCTTTTGGATGGAACATCGTGGTTTACTCAGACCACCAAACTCTTAAGTACATTTTCACCCAGAGAGACTCGAACCTATGACAATGAAGTTGTTTGGAGTTTTTGTAGGACTATGACATCGATGTATTTTATACTATAGGGAAGGGAAACATTGTATATTGTTACGTAGTATGAAGTCCCAAGATCTGGTAGTGGAGGTTTATTCATAGAAGTTAGCTTTCCTGGAGCTGACCCTAATAGAGTAAGAGGGAATAACACTTCTTCGGTTGATAGTGTTGAATCCTTCACTCTCCGAGCATGTGAGAGAGTACCGATTGGGAGACATTGACTGAGAGGTGTTTCATGATCAGATATCCACATGAGACTCATTATATGGATATTGTATAGGAATGAATATCACCAACATTTTCTAGGGGAGGACAATGGATCCACTCATGATGTTGGAGTAGGTGATGCAAAAGATATGCACTTATACCCTAGATATACACCCCAATATGGGGAAAATGAATATAGATATGTAGTGCTAATTTTGGAGGTCCATCGTGAGATAATGTGTATCTGTGTTTATACCTCCATGCCTCACTTGTAATTTGGTGATGTCGGAGCACCATTTTCTAGCAAGTTTGTTGTAGCTCTTTCAGATCCCAATGTGTAAATTGGACTGAATATACATGGAGTTAATCACATGGATTCCATGAAAAAAATGTTCATAATGCCATCTGTTTGATATTTTATCGACTCATAATGTTTTCACACTTCCTTTCTATCAGGGAGTAGATTTTAGTGGAGTGTTTGCGGGAGTTGTATGTGCAAGATATTGTTTGAGTTCATGGGGTACCCTCGGCGATTATCTCTGATCATGAAGCATGTTTAAATCGTGATTTTGGAGAGGCATGTAGGTGGAATTTGGGAGCCATATACAGGTGAGAACAACTTTTCACCCTATAATAATTTGTAGATCGAGTACAATATCCATGTCCTTGAGGATATTCTGAGATCTTGTGCGTTGGACTTCAGCCGAAGATGAGAGGATCACATACCCTTTGTAATGTTTTTATATAAAAATAGCTACCACTTCACCATCCTTATTGTAACGCCCCGACCCCAGTTACCCAGAGTCGGTAAATTATTACATAACATTGGAATGATCACAAGAAAGATTAAATATCGAAAGACCGATTGGTTTAGTAGCCTTGGAAACACTTGATATATTCATAAAGGTTTACATTAAATCATAAAGTAAAAAACTACTACAATAACATATTGTCTCCATAGTCCACACTATTATCCCCTCATAATATCCCTGCAGGTCATTCATAATTTACTTCTTCATATCCTGGGAAAAATAAAACATAGAAAAGGGGTGAGCTCAAATGCCCAGTAAGGATAACAATAAAGCGGAAACATTCATAAATAAGGATAAACATTTAAGGCAGTGTATAACTAAAACAAAAGCATTTTAAACTTTAACTTCAACATAGTATAGAAAAAATAAAATGAAATAATGTCATTTACTTATTCACATGGGTATTCTACTAATTGAATAATCACATGAAATATCAATAACAACTTTCATAATGATGGAATGCATAATTCCAGACTATCATAACCACATAGCCAAGTCCTCGTGCCAAGACTATAAATAAGATTTTTCCAAGGCCTTGTTCCAAGACACTAGTTTGTCTCATGAGACCTACCGATGCATCTTAGAGCTATAGCAGGCTCCACCCGTCACATATTATGTCCAATGCATTCCCATATGAAAAGGTTTAAACATAACATAAAAATTCATATTAATACTAGCATATGAAATGTCAATACTTTCACCATAAACCATGAATGGTACAAAAATATCACATCCACAGTCAATCATATCACAAAACCTTTAATACAATATAGAAGTTTTGTATCATAATAAATCAACATCAAAGAAGTGTAAAATCCATCAAAGGATGTTGACATAGATGAAATCAAAACTCTTTTTAGAGAATTATCTCTTTCTATTTTGAAATAATTTAAGAGTCATATATTTATAAAATAAAACATTTTCTTTGAAAATATTCTTATAATCTTGTAAGGGAAGCTTCAAAGATTTTATAACGGTGGAAAATAGCTGTACCCACCGTACAAGTTAAAAAAACATTATTACCTTAATTCTGTCGAAAAGGTTAAAAAGCACCTTGTTTGGAAAACGATGGAAAGATTCCTTTATAAACCCCTTATAAAAAGTCAAAAAAGGGTATAAATGACTTTAACCGATATTCTAGTAAATAGTAAAATTGTTTTGAAATACATTTTTAAGAAACATGGATGTGGATGATAAAAGAGATCCCAATATATTATTACGTATAAACAACCTCAGATAATGAAGAGATTGTGAAATAAACCCTTACCTTGTACTTTTCCTTGGTTGAGGGTAGGTTATCCACCTGTATAATGGTGAAATAATTGTTATTAAATTATCCAAGAGTCATATATATTAATATGATATCATATATTAACTTTTAACATTGCTTTGTTAATAATATCTTAGTATTATCATCGTTTCAGGTGTCAACTTACTCGTTTTCTTTTATATGTTTTGTTACGTAAGACATGTTTTTCAATGATAGGTCGTATCTTATTCATATCCAGAATTATATCAAGTCCGTAAAAATTAATTTTAAATTATCAAATTATAATTATACTTGAATGGATTGGATGGAGAATGAATCTCATCACGTTCGTGGAGACGGTAGTCCGTACGTACACACGAGCGACAATATCATTCTTTTGATATTAAAATAATATATAATTGAATAGTATGTCATATATAAAGAATCATAATCATGTTATATTTATTATTTACATGAGTTACACATCTTTATTATACCATCCAAATAATAATATATAGAACAATAATTACACGAGGACGTGGAGACGGTAAGCCGTACGTATGCACGTATGGTGACATGTTATTCAAAGGGTGGATAGAAATACTGAATATGGTTGTAACATCTTTATAACAACATTACAATATATATGAGATACTGTAGTTATTATTTTAGAATGGTAATAACAAAGAATGAATAAGTGGAAGAAGAAATGAATTTGAAAAAGGGTGGTGAAAACATTACCTCTTCTTTGGGTTCTTCCTTTGGATTTGATCAAAAGGGATCCATAGGTTGGATTTCTGATAAAACTAAGGCCTCTAGGTTTTAGTGAATGAATTTGAACGAGTATTTGGTCAGAGTTTGGCTGAACCAAAAGGATTTGATGGTGTGAAATAATGAGAAGGGGGAGTTCCCTTTTATAATAGGGGTGAGGGGCACCTTTGGAAAAGCTATAAATATTATTTTATAATAAATTCATATTCAGTTTATAATGGCTCCAAAGTGGATTATTTAAAGTTTAAGGTGGGTATAGGTCGAAACCCACTCAGGAAATAGAATTTATACAGGTCTGGGTCATTATATTAACCTTATCTTTATGTATTAACTCTTAGTTAATTAGTTTCACTTTTACAATGTCTCTTTGTATTTTTATATTATATTGTTAATAAACATACTATATACATTCAAGAGACCCCCAAGTGGTCCCTTAATGATACACCTATCATGATATAAGTCTCTTGGCCGAACCTTAGATTTTTAGGAATTTAATATCAATTAATAATATAATATATGTTTTAAAAATTCTTTTATGTCAATTTTGACACTATTTGGAAAATTGATTTTTGTGAAAATTATAAAAGAATGATTAGTTCTATCAAAGTGAATTAAATAAATCCTAATAAGTCATAATTTTCTAGAAAATTATTTTAATTCATTAAAAGTCTCACATTATATTTATTTGGGTATTTATAATATCAATTATTTTAATTTTTCACTTTTAGGGTAATTACTGCATCATCATTGTGTCATAAATAAGTTAAATTATATAATGTCTAAAAATTAAAAATAAAATATCATTATGTAGGAAATCGTTTTTTATTTCTAATGAATATTTATATTCGAAAATCCAACATATATAACCCTATGTAAAAATTGTTTTTCTCAAAGATATATGCTTGTGTCATTTTTGTATTCATTTTAAACTTATTTAAAATAAAATGCCCCTATCACTTACATGTGGCACCATGGGGTCCCATAATCGACCCAAAGATGCCTATAGTCGAACATGTATCATCAAATAATGTTAGGACATGTTTTAGGGTAATTTGATATTATTATAATATTATTGTATAACCCTTATTTACCAGATTTACCTTTTAACCATGGTAAATAAAATATTTACCGAGGTAATTAATCCAAATGTCTAAAAATAAAAGTTACCTATTTACACAATTTGAACATCCTTATTCGAAATATGGAATCCATTTTTTCATATTCAAAACACAGAAGTGGCAGAAATTAATTTAAAATTAATTCCCGTCGTCAAAACAAAAAGAGTGATTTTAAGATATAACAACTATCAAAAGATTGATACTTGTTTATGTTCGGTATAATTGTGAAATTATGTCCAATGACCAACATTGTATTGAATGGTAAAAATATATTCTATATATACTTTAAAAACACTCAAATTCATAATTTATCAATATAAATTAATTCGATTAAAAAAGTTGTTTTTAATTAAAATTTAGTAATTTTCACTATTCATCAAAATATTAAAGTTATCCGAAAAGTACCAAAATTTCACCTTAGGCTAAATTTGATACTATGAATCCAAAAATGAAGTCCATTTTGAAATATAAAATATATATAATTTCAAAAAGTAGGTATTATTATTCATAACGGCTAGTTTGATCGGTTGTGGTGTGTGTTAGAACTCGATGTTGTGTACAACACACGCTATTGCATTATTCAAAGAGAAGCATACCGTAGAAGCATGGGGTGTTACATTATCCCCTCCTTCAAATAATTTCATCCTCTAAATTTCTAGAATACTAATGTAGGAAAAGACTCGGGTGGTTCTTCATCATATGTTCCTCTGGTTCCCACGTTTCCTATTCTATCTTATGGTTTCTCCACAAAACATTAACCAGATGCGTCGTCCAGTTTCTCAGTACTTGTTCTCTCGTATCAAGAATCCTGACGGGCTCTTCGCAATAAGATAGATCGGGTTCCAGTTCTAATTCCTCAAAGGTGATTACATGAGTTGGGTCAGGCATTTATTTCCTCAATAGAGATACGTGGAACACATCGTGAACTTTGGAGAGACCTGGCGGCATTGTCAATCGGTAAGCTACAACCCCAATTCGTTATAGAATTTCGAACGGTCCGATGTACCTGTGACACAATTTACCTTTCTTATCAAAACTTATGACTCCCTTCTAGGGAGACACCTTCAGGAAAAGATGATCACCGACTTGAAATTCCAAATCCTTCCTTCGATTATCGGCATAGCTCTTCTTCCTACTTTGAGTTGCTTTGATGTGATTTTGGATTACCTTCACCTTTTCCATCGTTTCCTCTACCAGTTCTAGACCTACAAGTTTTATTTCACCAACTTCATCCCAACAGGTTGGTGTGCGACATCTCTTTCCGTATAACGCTTCATATGGTGCGATCTAAATACTTGAATGAAAGATATTGTTACTGAAAACTTTTTCCAAAGGTAAATAATGATCCTATATACCCTGAAAGTCAAGTGAACAAGATCTCAACATGTCATCAATGGTTTGAATAATTCATTCTGATTGTCCATCTGTTTGAGGGAGGTAGGCAGTGCTCAAATGAAGTTTAGTATCCAAGGATTTCTTAAGACTTTTCTAGAATCTTGAAGTAAAACAAGGATCATGATCAGAAACAATCGATTGGGGTACTCCATGAAGTCTCACAACTTCATTATTATATAGTCTTACTAGACTTTCCAGTTGTAGATCTTCTCTTATAGGAAGAAAATGTGCTGACTTGGTAAGACGATCAACAATGACCCATATTGCATCGTTCCTTCAAGGAGTCTTTGGTAGCCCCATGACAAAGTCCATTGTAATATTGTCCCATTTCCACTCTGGTATGGGAAGAGGTTGCATGACTCCTCATGGGTGTTGCCTTCCAGCTTTAACTTGTTGACAAACCATACATCTTGACACAAAATCAGCAATCTCTCTCTTCATATTGTCCAACAAAAAATGTTCGTTCAAATCACTATACATTTTGATTCTCCCAGGGTGTATAAGGAAATTGGAACTATGAGCATCATCCAGCAATTCCCTTTTTAGATCAGGTATATCAGGAACACAAAGTATCTTCCTGAATTTCAAAATTCCATCTTCATACACAATTTCACTCAATCTCCCAGCATTCACAGCTTTAATATTCTTTTGAAATTCTTCATCATCGGTCTAAGAATTCTTAATACTTTCTAGTAAAGATGGTTTGTCAACCATTTGAAAAAGAATTGATGTTTCACCTTCCCTGGTTATTCCCATGTCCATCTTCACTAGATCCATCTAAATTGGATTAATTTCAATTATCATTACATTCAAAACTCCATGGTCTTTTCTGCTCAAAGCATCTGCCACCTTGTTTGCTTTCCCCGGGTGGTAGTGCATCGTACAATAATAATCCTAGAGTATTCAATCCATCTCCTTTGCCTCATGTTGAGTTCTTTTTGTGAGAAAATATACTTCAAACTCTTTTGATCAGTATAAATCTCACTTTTTTCACCATAGAGGTAGTGCCTCCATATCGTCAAAGCAAAGATCATAGTTATTAACTCGAGATCATGAGTAGGATAGTTTTGTTCATGAATTTTCAGCTGTCGTGATGCATAGCCAATAACCCTATCATTCTGAATAAGGACACAACCAAGTCCTTTCTTCGATGCATCACTATAAATAACAAACCCATCGTTCCCCGATGGTATCATCAATATAGGAGCATTGAATAATCTTCTCTTTAGTTCTTTGAAACATTATTAACACTCTTTTTTTCAAACAAATTTAACCCCTTTATGTGTGAGCTTTGTTAATGGGTTTGCCAATCATGCAAAATTATGGACGAAACGTCGATAATGACCTGCTAAACAAATAAAACTACGTACCTCAGTTATACTGCTCGGTGCTGGCCATTCATGGATTGACTTGGTCTTAGAAGGATCAAAATAGATTCCATTATTAGAGACAATATGGCCAAGAAAAGAAATCTCATGAAACCAGAATTCACACATGATAAACTTCCCATATAATTCATGTCTTCTTAGAGTCTTCAGGATAATGCGCAAATTTACTTTCATGATCTTCATATCTTTTAGAGTGTACCAAGATATCATCGATAAATACCACCACCAATTCATCATGATATTCCTTGAAAATTCTATTCATCAGATCCATGAATACAGAGGGTTCATTAGTCAATCCAAAAGGCATTACTGTAAACTCATAATGCTCGTACCTGGTTCGAAATGTTGTCTTCAGAATGTCTTCCTTCTTCACACACAACTGATGGTATCCAGATTGAAGGTCAATCTTTGAACAGTATTGAGCTCCATGTAGTTGGTCAAATAAATCATCAATGTGAGGTAGGGGATACTTGTTCTTTATTGTTATAGCATTGATCTCCCTATAGTTGATACATAACCTCATAGATCCATTGTTCCTTTTAACAAAAAGAACATGGGCTCCCCATGGAGAAACACTAGGTCTAATAAAAACCTTATTACTCAATTCCTCTAGTTGTTTCTTTAGTTCAACTAATTCTACAGTAGAAATTCTATAAGGGGCCTTTGATATAGGCCTTGATCAAGGAATTAAATCAATGGAAAACTCTACTTCTCGTTCTGGATGATGTCCAGGTAAATCTTCCGGAAACACATCTATATATTCTTTCACAACAGGTACATCCTCTATTTGAACATTCCTTTCCTCGCCCATAGTCATTTCATTCTCTTCCTCCCCAATAATTGAATTTAGTTGAGCTACTGGGGGTGGATCTAGATAATAATTAGGTGGTGACGATTCTACTCTAAAGATAAGGTGTTCCTTATCATCATCATTAAAAATTGTAACCTCCTTCTTCTTACAATAAATCATCACATCATAATCTGAAATCCAGTCCATACTGAGGATTATATCAAACTCAATCATAGGTATGACGATGTGATCAGTAGATAATGAACATTTATGTTCTCTAATGGGGACTGATTCACAAAACTTTGTTGCAATGATACTTCCCTTAAGAGTTTTAACTGACAACTCCCTTGTTAAATAAAATTGGAAATATCTAATTTTCTTAGAAAACTGGGAATATATGAAACAATGCGATGATCCAGAATAAAATAATGCATTTTCTAAACTTGAGGAAACCATTAAATTACCTGCCACCACGTCTTTCAGAGCTTCTACCTGAGCATTAGTGATAACATAAGCTTGGCCTTGATCCCTTGGCCTTTTCTGAGGTAATTTTTCCTGACGCTTAGGACATTCATTTGAATAATGCCCCATCTCCCTGAAATTGTAGAACTGAATATTGGTATCTTCCTTCTTCCCCTTGCAATCATGAGCTTTGTGGCCTTTTTCACCACACTTCTAACAGACTCCCATTCCTTTCAAGAAAGTAACGGCGTGTTTCTTACCACATTTACCAAAGGATGGATAATCAGCATTTCCCTTCTTCCCCTTATTTCTATTCCCAGATTGATCAACATGTCTCTTCTTCTATTTATTTTCTTTAATGTCATAAGACTTAGACAATTCCTTTTCGGTCTTGATAGCACATGAGACAATGTCTTCGTACGATGAGAAGGATTGTGAGACTAATTCTCGAAGGAGAAATGGTTTTAACCCATCAAAGAAATGATCAATCGTACTTTTTGGGTTATGTATATAATCTCCAGCATACCTTTCTGACCATGTAATGTTAGCCTCATACTTTATGACATTCTCGTCCTCCTTTTGTCTCAGACTCAGAAATTGCCTTTCCATATCTGCTCGATGGTCACGAGGAAAGTATTTTTCTAAAAACATATCTTTTAACTCCCTCCATTACATATTTGATACTTCATCATCTTCCTTCATGTTTCGAATCCATGACCACCTTTGATCAGCATCTCTAGTGAGGCGGTAAACTGCCATGATAACTTTTTCTCTTTCACTACTCCCCAAAGCCTGAAATATTTTCTCAAGGGAATTTATCCATTGTTTAGCTACTAAGGTATTTGTACTCCAATTGAACGTTGGTGGTTGTTGCTTCATGAATCGATCTAACATTGATCCTCCACGCTGTGGATCAGGGTGATCCATACGGGTAAGGTTATTATTCATAACTTGAGTGAGTTGTCCCATTATGGTGATTAGCTGATCAGCACCAGTTGCATCACTGGCTCCACTATAATTATCTTGAGAAGAAGGGTAGTCCCTACATGCAGTTCATGCATTGATACAGTTTCCATTTCTTCCACTAGGTGACATTTCAAAACAATGGCATAAACTAGATCAGTTTATGAATCAAAATACATAATTCCATAATTATAAAACACTTAAAATAAATTGAACTATTTATGGATATAATCCACAATCATAAGAATGTTTTCTTTGAGGAAGTATATACTAATAAACCCTTCATAATTATTTTTAATGAAAATGAGAGTTATCCTAAGAATATCTCTCAGGCGTTTCGTAACCAAGAGTGCTACAAGGCTCGTTGTCGTGCACCAGTTCATGTTCTTCTATACTAATCATCAAAGTCCATCTTAAATCTATGTGCTCTAATCAGAGTTTACCTAAATCTAGCTTCCAAGGTTTGTACTAAACTTCCTCTGATACCAACTGTAACGCCCCGACCCCAGTTACACTGAGTCGGTGCATTATTACATAACATTGGCATGATCACAAGAATGATCAAATCTTGAAAGACCGATTGGTTTAGTAGCCTTGGAAACACTAGATATATTCATAATGTTTTACATTACATCATAAAGTGAAAAAATACTACAACAACATATTGTCTCCATAGTCCACACTATTATCCCCCCATAATATCCCTGCAGGTCATTAATAATTTACTTCTTTACATCCTGGGAAAAATAAAACATAGAAAAGGGGTGAGCTCAAATGCCCAGTAAGGATAAAAATATAGCGGAAACTTTCATAAATAAGGATAAACATTTAAGAAAGTGCATAACTAAAACAAAATCCTTTTAATCTTGAACTTCAACACAGTATGGAAAAAATAAAATGAAATAATTCCATTTACTTATTGACATGGATATTCTACTAATCGAATAATCACATGTAATATGATTAACCACTTTCATAATGATGGAATGTATAATCCAGACTATCATAACAACATAGCCAAGGCCTCGTGCCAAGACTACAAATAAGATTTTCCCAAGGCCTTGTGCGAAGACACTAGTTTGTCTCATGAGACCTACCGATGCATCGGGGAGCTATAGAGGGCTCCACCCGTCACATATTAAGTCCAATTCATTCCCATTTGAAATGGTTTAAACATTACATAAACATTCGTATTAAAACTAGCATACGAAATGTCAATACTTTCACCATAAACCATGAATGTTATAAAAATATCACATCCATAGTCAAACATATCACAAAACCATCAATACAATATAGAAGTTTTGTATCATAATAAATCAACTTCAAATAAGCATAAAATCCATCAAATGATGTTGACATAGATGAAATCAAAACACTTTTTCGATAAATATCTCTTTTTATTTTGAAATCATTTAAGAGTCATATATTTATAAAATAAAACATTTTCTTGAAAATATTCTTTTAATCTTGTAAGGGAATCTTTGAAGATTTTATACCGGCGGAAAATAGCTACACCCGCAGTATAAGTTAAAAAATCATTCTTACCTTAATTCTGTCGAAAAGGTAAAAAAAGCACCATGTTTGGAAAACGATGGAAAGATTCCTTTATAAACCTCTTATAAAAATTCAAAAAAGGGTATAAAAGACTTTAAACCATATTCTAGTAAATATTAAAAATGTTTTGAAATACATTTTTAAGAAACATGGATGTGGATGTTAAAAGAGATCTGAGTATATTATTACGTATAAACAACCTCGGATAATGAAGAGATTGCGAAATAAACTGTTACCTTGTACTTTTCCTTGGTTTAGGGTAGGTTTACCTCCTGTATAATGGTGAAATAATTGTTATTAAATTATACAAGAATCATATATATTAATATGATATCATATATGATCTTTTAACATTGCTTTGTTAATAATATCTTAGTATTATCATCGTTTCGGGTGTTAACTTACTGGTTTTCTTTTATATGTTTTGTTACGTATGCCCCATTTTTCATGGATAGGTTGTATCCTATTCATATCCAGAATGATATCAATCATTAATCATTATTTTTAGATCATCAAATGATTATTATACTTTAATGGATACGATGGAGAATGAATCTCATCGCGTTCGTGGAGACGGTAGTCCGTTTGTACGCACGAGTGACAATATCATTATTTTGATATTAAAATAATATATAATTGGATAGTATATAATATATAAAGAATAATTATCATGTTATATTTATTATTTAAATGAGTTACACATCATTATTATACCCATCCAAATAATAATATATTGAATAACAATTACACCACGACATGAAGACTGTAAGTCGTACGTACGCACATATGGTGACATGTTATTCAAATGGTGGATAGAATACTGAATATGGTTGTAACATATTTATAATAACATCACAGTATATATAAGATACTGGAGTTATTATTTTAGAATGGTAATAACAATGAATGAATAAGTGGAAGAAGAAATGAATTTGAAAAAGGGTGGTGAAAACATTGCCTCTTCTTCGGGTTCTTCCTTTTGATTTGATCAAACGGGATCCATAGGTTGGGTTTTTGATCAAACTAAGGTCTCTAGGTTTTAGTGAGGGAATTTGAGAGAGTATTTGGGCAGATTTTGGCCTAACCAAAAGTCTTTGAATGTGTGAAGTAATGAGAGGGGGGAGTGCCCTTTTATAAGAGGGGTGAGGGGCACCTTTGCAAAATCTAGAAAAATTATTTTATAATAAATTAATATTCACTTTATAATGGCTCCAAAGTGGATTATTTAAAGTTTAAGGTGTGGATAGGCCGAAAAAAACTCAACCAATATAATATATACAGGTTTGGGTCATTATATTAACATTATCATTAAGTATTAACTCTTAGTTAATTAGTTTCACTTTTACAATGTCTAATTGTATTTCTATATTATATGGTTATAAACATACTATATACAACATAAAGACCCCCAAGTGGTCCATTAATGATACACCTATCATGATATAAGCCTCTTGGCCGAACCTTAGATTTTTAGGAATTTAGTATCAATTAATAATATAATATTTGTTTTAAAAATTCTTTTATGTCAATTTTGACACTATTTGGAAAATTGAATTTTGTAAAAATCATAACAGAATTATTAGTTAAAAAAAAGTAAATTAAATCAATACTAATATGTCATATTATCCAATAAATTTAGTGTAATTCATTTAAAGTCTCAAATTATATTTAGTTGGGTATTTATAATATCAATTATTTTAATTTTTTACTATTACAGTAATTACAGCATCATCGTTGTGTCACAAATAAATTAAATTATATAATGTCTAAAAATTATAAATAAAATACCATTATGTAGGAAATCGTTTTATCTTTCTAATTAATATTTATAGTCTAAAATCCAACATAAATTAACTTATTTAAAAATTATGTTTTTAAAAGATATATGCTTGTGTCATTTTTGTATTCATTTTAAACATAATTAAAATAAAGTCTCCCTATCACTTAAAAGTGGCACCATGGGGTCCCAAAATCGACCCAATGATGCCTATGGTCAAACATGTATCAAAAAATAAGGTTAGGACACGTTTTAGGGTAATTGTTTATTATTATAATATTATTTTTTAACCCTAATTTACCGGATTTACCCTTTAACCATGGTAAATAAAATATTTACCGAATTAATTATTCAAAATGTCTAAAAATAAAAGTTACCTATTTACACAATTTTAACATCCTGATTCCAAATATGGAATCCATTTTTCCAAATTCAAAACACAGAAGTGGAAGAAATTAATTTAAAATTAATTCCCACTGTCAAAACAAAAAGCGTGTTTTTAAGATATATTAACTATCAAAAGATTGATACTTGTTTATGTTCGGTTTAATTGTGAAATTTTGTCCAATGACCAAAATTGTATTAAATGATAAAAATATATTCTAAATATAATTTAAAACCACTCAAATTCATAATTTATCAATATAAATTATTTCGATTAAAAAAGTTGTTTTTAATTAAAATTTAGTAATTTTCACTATTCATCAAAATATAAATGTTATCCGAAAAGTACCAAAATTTCACCTTATGATAAATTCGATATTCTGAATCCAAAAATGAATTCCATTTTGAAATATAAAATATATATAATTTCAAAAAGTGGGTATTACTATTCATAATGGCTAGTTTGATCGGTTGTGGTGTGTGTTAGAACTCAATGTTGCGTACAACACACACCATTGCATTATTCAAAGAGAAGCGTACCATAAAAGCATGGGGTGATACAATTATGGTACTGTTTTAGACCCTATATAGGAGACCCTTCATGTCAACCTTGTGATATCATTTAGTCCTCTCCATTAGGAGTCCCCCAGCATAATCTTAAATCCATTTGATAATCCAGAATCTATAAGTCTCATATAAAGTATGTGGAGCAAAAGGAATTACTAGAACCTATTTATATTATAATATAGATAACATATAATGGGGACATATCATACATATATTCATTCCTGGTGACTCTGTTTCACTGTACTTGATAGCCTGTAGTTGTCCCTACCAATGTCATCTAGATCCCTTAGTCTACTACGGACTACCTAAGGGTAGTGGTGGTAACAAGTTAAATCATCAAAAACCTCCTACTACACTCCCATATCCTCTACCATGTCTTCTCCATAAAAACTTATTTTCTCCTACCACTACCTCTTCCTCAATGGACCATATATTTTCTCTCTATTAGTTTTATGTTAGGCCATACCGTCTCGTGCAAGATATCCCCTTCAATCACACGAGTATCACCACCTCTCTCTAGGATGAATGGACCTACCCTATGAGTAACATAACATATACCCTCTAGCCTATGACTTCATTTCTAAATGCATTGCACATCCATATCCCTAATCCTAATGTCTACTCCCTTCTTCCAATGACATTGACTCAAAATTCCCATTTTCGGCAACCACTTATTGTATCTTCTCATCCAAGAAAATATCGATCCCCATATATTTCTCTAGAAAAACATATTATCTATGAATTCATATCCAGATAACACTAGACTAGATGTATCTACACATACCTCTCTTTAATGTACGAGCCTTGATGAAATTCTCATGAACCATATCCATCAAATACCTAGAGATGTTGGTAAACCTTGATGAATACTCACCCAATGTTGCGCTACCCTGCTAGAGCTGCAAAAGATCTTATATTCGTACAAAATTCATCGTATATTGTGATACATCCTTCCTAGATAAGAGATCATACTCTATCTAAACAAGAGTCTCCATGTCGTAAGAATGAGTCACTAACCCCCACCATCATCCTACCAATTTGTGAATAAGTCTCACTACTAAGACCACCAGCTGATATACCGGTGTACTTACATGATTGAAAAATCAGGTCAACTCCTCAAGCCAGTACTCATATTTTTTTCATTGGTATCACTTAAGAAACTAAGAGGTTGATTCTATTGAATCACATTATGAGAACTCAGGTTGTGAACTTAGTCCTCTTTTAATGTGGGTACCCCATGAAACTCTATGGGTGGTTGTGTTTCTAGAGAACCACCTAGAGGTGACCCCCCATGGACTCATCATTGTATCTACACCTCTTCACTAATGTGATCATCAACACGATTATTATGTTGAATCCTATATAGAAAACATATAGGAGTCATTCAAAAAGGAAATAACATGTACCACGGTCAATGATAACATGTAGAGAGATAAATAAAAATGGACATGAAAACCACAACCCATTTATATATAATATATGTACCAATTTTATCTTTTCAACAAACTTTATCATCTATTGAGTTGAAAAGAAGGTGATTAGAGTCTTGGTGTATGGATACATCGACCAGCATACCAATACTGGAGTCCCTGGCCTAAAATCCAACCTAAAAACACATAACATGATTTTCCAAAAACAATCTAATCTACATCAATCCTATTGTATAACTGACTCCTCTGATACCACTCTATCATAACCCATCTCATAGGGGCACAATACCCAACTCCCAATGCCCACATCCAATATGCCATGGGACAGAAACTAGCACTGAGTTAGCATATCACAAACATGGGGTGGGCGTAGCCTATGTACCTATACACACACACACACACACACATATCCAATACTATAAATTGATGAAATTGAAAAAAACATAACAAACATACATGCATAGATATAAATCCCACAACTAGAGTACAATAGGAAGTAATGTAAATAAAAAAGGACCAAATACAATCCCACCACAAAGATAATGAAACAGAAGTCTGACCTGAAATAAGTAATGGGTACTGCTATCAAAATGATACAGGAACACATCTTGGTATATCTGGTCTCACAAAGCACCATCTCATCCTGGTATATCAAGGACTCCATCAAATGGTATATCATCTTAACAAGACATGACATGTGTAGAAAAAACCCTTGTAGGGGTGGTTATAACAATACACATTTTGACACTGAAAAACCAAAAAACATACATCAAAGGTAAATCTAGTAGGAAATAAACTTATATATTACTACAACACATATAACAATAATATCCAAATATTATCAATAAAGACACACAGTTAAAAGCTAATTCAAAACCATAGTATTCTAGCCTAGGACTACATCTCTGAAATTTCACAAAGCACTCATCAGGGAAACACACTCCTGTTGCTGATAGCGGAGATAGAATTTTTCTAATATGAAGTTCTCATTACGTCTCGCCATTAAAATTTAACACTAATGGTCATATGAGATATTATACAAATATGTGGATCACTATAAAGTACATGTGGTTATACCGACAACTCAATCTAGATTAACCTACTAAGAAGATGTTCAATGACTACATAGTGTTGGCCATGAGGATACCATGAATTCCACCTGGGGATCATTGTTAAATATATCATATCACTCTAGGCCCTTCTGGGGATTCTAGTGACACAATCCAAAAATACATGCTCGAGGGATCATAGTCCTTGGCGTCAAATACGATTACGTAATATCCCTCAATGGAAAGGATAATGGGTATGGACCTTAAAAAACATGTCAATGATATTGGGGAAAAGATCTCTAATCCATGTATAAGAATGTAAATGGTGTGTAAAATGGTTACATGTTGTGTCCCTTAACCTCGGGTGTTGGTCGTGTAAAAGGATCATGTCTCTTTACTATGTTGAAAAAAAACTAAAAAACCATTAAGCTATAGTGTATTGGAACCTCATTCAATTATATGAATTTATCCTTTTTATATGTGTATGTTTACGAGTAAAAATCTTATCCAGTGTGCCTGGTCCATACCATTTTTGTGTGGTGGAGTACATGGTGTGCGCCAACCCCTGTACTCTATCTAGTGTATGTGTACCCTCCAAGGTACATTCTGGGTCTCTAAAGAGACTACATACACCATGTTATAGGTTTCAAACACCATGTGATACATAATTTCCAATAAAATTCTAGCAACCACATAGGGGGTCCCATACACCATTTTGATCGAATTTACATGCCGTGTAGCGTGATATTATCCAGAATCCCATATCTAGATTCTTGCATCTTAGAGATTCCAAAAGCATTCGATCCGTTGATCTTTTCACCAAAAAAAATTAATTGATCCCCGTTGATTCATTCCATCATCTAATCAACTTGATTCATTTCATCAATCCTTTTATAAAATGGGATTATTCTTCATTATTTGAAAAATAATGTAGAACCTGAAAATAAGGTATAGTGGGGGTTTGGCTTAGTGGTAAGCACCCCATAATCATGTATGAAAAAGGTGGGTTCAAAATCCATTGGGTGCAAGCGTTGGAGTAGTAATGCATTGTACTTTACTAGCGGGGGAATTATGGAAACAACATGCATTGTAGCGGCGGCAGGAGAATATAGGGGTGGTATTACACTGTAGCAGTAGTGGGTACTTTTCAAGGTACTATAGAAGGCAGGTAATGTGATAGTACTATTCACTGAATTGGCATTGGGCAAAAAATTTGGCGCTAAAGGTCTTGTAATGGGTTATTGCCCATTGGGCCTTCGGGCAAAGTTATGGGTCTCCATCTACCCAGTTAAAAGAAGGCTTTTTTTATTTAATAATAAAAGAGGGGTTTCTCTATCCTTCAAAAAAAAGAACATGAAAATAAAGTTTCTACAACTTATAATCTATTTTTGTATCCATTTTTACATATTTTTCATGTCGTTCTGATCCAAAATATACAACATCGGATCATTACACTAAGAAACGTGTGTGGATCATTCGATTTCACTGGTAACCATTGAACCGCAGGGCAAACTAAGAACACCCATGATGAATAGATAATCAGGAAAGAGAACTATATAACAATAAAGAGGAATTAAACTCGATTTTTGTTCATGACAATATTATTTTTTTTCCATTATAAAATCAATCAATGAGACAAAAATTTATAATATAATTTTCTCCAATAATCCCCAAAAATAATGCATTACACAATATCAATGACTTGTGAATTAATAATTTTGTTTATTGGTTCACATTTATCATTGAAATTAAGAACATATAAAAAAACAAATAAAAACCCCTAACATGATTTAGATTAATCATTGAAGAAGAATGAGGATGCACCATTGTTATTGGCGAGACCCTTTGAATCTGTTTCATGTCGATCTTCAATCCAAAATATGGTTGTAATTAGTCTAATATAAGTACCCCAACACTCTCTCCAATATCTATCCAAAATTTCTTGGGTTATGTGATTGTCCTTGGGATTCTAAAATAATAATAAATTTAATTACTATCCAATCACTATATCAACAAAAATATTTGAAATAATTTATTTAATTATATTAATAATTTCAATGCCTATGTTCACTTTTCCACAAATGATGTTCTCTGACCATGGATACGTCACACCTATTGTAAAACTAGTGTTCTAAACTCAATGTTTCCCTCGCATTTATCATTAAAGAACCTATATAAATGGAATTCCACTTTATAAGGAAAACCTCACATGCGTTCTATTTAATATATTTAAAGCATTTATTATCGGAATGTCGGGCGTTAGAATCACATGTCATATCCACACTTAGTCTAAAAAATAATTCATAAAAAAATAATACATGGTATATATAAGTAATTATACACATAGATAGGTTGAGACTAACCAAATAAACATACCATACGTTCTAATCCAAACATATAGTCTATAGTCTCAAGAAATAACCAACCTAGAAATCTTAATGTGTAATACAACTTTTGTTTTTTGGAGAAGATTTATAAATTTTAACTAATTGAAATCATTTTATATAATATTATACCACCATAATATATTATATAACCATGACAACAGAATAGAACTATTATCCTCAAAAAACTAAAATTAAATTATTCTTCTATAATAACCAATATTCATCTCATTTTTACCCATTGAGAAAATGAAAAACTCACTTGTGACTATAAACAACATAAAGCCTCAACATAATAGTGTACCCATTTTTTATCACCATTTTAATTTTATTGTAAAACTAATATAACTAATTATGATATATAACCATTGTTACAAAATTATAATTCTTGTAGCATGAGATATCATTTACCTTCGTACCTTTTCACTTCTTAAAAATAAAACAGCCTCTTATGTCAATGTGTGGAAGAACACATTCACGAAGTTATGTGATTCATTTATAATTTATAAATTTCTTGTATGATTATAAATATGTATATACAGATATATTTTACATTTAAATCATTATTAATATTATAGGGATGATTTAACCATAATCCAGATGAAGAGACAAAAACTACAGAACCAAAACACATATGAAAAATCAAAGGTTAACACTCTGAAATGATTATTTTAAAATTGAATATTTAATAAATGGGTTTCGAAAAGTTATAAGTGGATAATATATGATATTATAATTATGTATATGGTTCTTTTATATAATTATAATAACTTTATTCTTATTACATATGGGGATAAATTTGCATTAAATGAAATCTAGTCTTGAGGTAATGGTATATATCACAATCACAACCTTATTCTGGATTGTTTATTATAACGGTTCCAAATAGACAATTATTATATATTTATATTTTAATAACAATAAATTTTATTTTAATATGGTTCTTTATTGGTATTTCACGTATTATTCTCATTTTTATATACATTTGAAATAAAAAATATAGAAATAATGTTTTGATAGTAAACTAATGTTGTCTTTCAATTCCGACTAAAATTAATTTCTTTGTAGTCCTTATTTTTTAGAAATGTTATCAAGAATGTATTTGATATACTCTAATTATTTTTTATTTCAATTTTTTACTCATGTATTACATTATGTAAAAATATTTAAAAGGAATATTTTTTTTGTTTTTCCAATGTGGTACCTTTTACGAAAGGAATGAATGGAATGAATATTTTAAAGTATATCGAAAAAATAATTTCCTCCAACATTCATGCTCTTTTATTTCAAGCATCTTTTCATAGTTCAATTGTTATTTTCAATGAAAATTATTTTTCATTTAATTTGTAAATATTTTAATTTTAAATAAGATATTTCAAAATAAAAAGGGTGTTTTCATCAATAAATTTTCCAATGATATTTTAAAAGTGTTCTCATCTTTTAAAACACGATTTCATAAATATTATGAGTTACTATTGATATAATATGATGATTTAATCCAATATATTTTTCATGATATCTTATGATATTTTTTAATGGATAATATAATGATATTATATATATTAATCCATCCAAAACAGTTAGTAATTGATTAAGATATAATAATGGCTATGTTTCATTATTTATTAATATGTGTAATGCATTGGATATATTTTTTATGGGTGGTGAAATTAATTAAATAGGCACTCAATTAATCTTTAGGTCCCATGAGACAAAAAATGTTTGGAATTTGGAAAATTCCTTAACAATTTATGTATGACTTCCTCACAAGAGGCTCAACGGTATGTTTAATATGTCTAACATTATGCATTCTATCATTATGATATTAGTAAATTATGTCTATGTCATTATTTGAATAGTTATGTTATCTATGGATAAATTCTAATGTCATTTGATTATTTATATGGCATTATATGATCATCATTTATTCCTACCATGTTATTCATTCCTTATTTAACTTATTATATCTTTTGATGTATGTGTTCCCTAACTAAAAGACTATGCTCACCCCCTTTATATGTATATTTTTCCTTGTATTCCAACATATGTACAGTTTATTATTTAAAAGGAAGTAAAATAGGGAATAAAAATTTTATAAAGGATAATATTATGTTTTATTATATATTTTTAAATGTAATGTGAGATTCATGAATATAATATTTCCTGACACGTTTATTTTAGCATCAAATGGTTTTATCTTCAACTCCAAAAATGATGATAATAATTTTATGATTAATTAGTCATTTTATTATTGAATTACAATATATATCTATATATATTTCATGACACATTTGTTCATTTTCATACCCTCTAAACCAATAATTATTTCATGATTATCATATTCAAAAAATATATCATGGATCGTTAAAGCTCAATAATGTGTATTCCATATGCTATATAATATATTATTTAATGAAAAATAATTCTAAAATTGTAGTGTGATACATTCTTCCACATTAATGAAACCCTGAAATCACAATTTTATCTCATGTCTGAAAAAATATATAAAAACTTTAAGAAATAATAATTCCAATGAGTGTAAGGTAAACCATAAATTCTTGAATTGAAAAAACATATTGAATATTTGAAATAGATATATTGAAATCCCAAAATATAAAAAAGGATATTAAATTATTCTTTTGAAAAAAATAAATTTTAAATAGTAAGTTCATATTGAATAGAACAAAAATTTGAACTAAAATATAGGGAATATTTGTGGGAAGCGAAACATGGATACAGAAATATGATTTATTAACTAGAAAAAATTATACATTTATTATATGTGAAAATAAACAACATTATATATGATCATAATATGATAAAATTTTTATTTTTATTTTTATTCTCATTATTTGTGGGATTGTAAAACACTGACCTAGGATACTCTCTGAAACTAGAACCAACCAGACTCGATATATACTCGAAGACCACTCATGCCCCCATGGGATTGTTACTAGAACCTGGGAATCAATAATAACTACAAGGAACTTTTTTTCAGTCTAAAATAGGATACAATTGAGATATACACAACCAGTAAAACTATAGAATTACATATAAGTGAAATATATTCACTAACCAAAATGAAATAGTGGTTTTGTACCAACTGTAGTGAGAAAAACATTGTAAAAGTATAAAAACCATAAAGATAATGGAAACCATCATCCACAACACTATGAGATATGTGATTAATCTCCCACCATCTCACCACTAACTACACATACAAAGCTACTGTAAGTCTTGTCATTTCACTAGAGTGACTTACATTTTATTACATCAAAGGATAATACCAGTTCGACGCATCACAGAAGGGGTGTGTAGGGTGTGAACTAAATAGGAACATTATTATCCAACCCATATGTTACACATCAATCCTCTATATAAATAATCATATCATTTTCATTTTTATGAAATAATTGAATGGTAATAAATTACACCATTTTATATCAAAAGAATATTCAACAACTTTCATTTTCAATAGTTATAAAACCAAAGGTGTCAAAAAATTTAAAGAATATTATTCAAAATCACGTTTCATATATAAAAAGTTGGAATATAATATATAATTAACTAAAAATCCAAATAAATAAATAGAAAAATAAATACATATTGAAAGAAATATAATTCCAAATTACAATTGTAAAAATACTACAAAGACAAATGATAGTTAGGAAAGATATCTAACACTTGAATAAATATTAAAATTGAACTCTTAAAGTCATAATATCCCAAGGATCATGTTCAAGGGGAAAATATAAAATAGGGTAAAATATGATATTTTCAATTAACAGTGGAAAATATTGATTTCCAAAGAAAACTGTATTTTTTTATAATATTAACAATTTCAAATTATATGTTTATTATATTTTAAATTTAATTATTTATTTTTTTAAAATATCCAATTATGTTATTTGGAATTAATTTTATACTTTAAAACTATATAAACAAATTTTTATAATTAAAAAGCATTTTTTTCAAAAATAAATATTTTTCTTTTCTTTTACAAAATAAATTTCAAATAAAATATTTCCACATATGTTAATTTAACATGACTAAATTGATAAAATATTTGGAGCCACCATAATTAATATTGGCTTATATGTTTAACGTTTTCCATAATGAATAGTAAAAAACATCAAAAAAAATTTACCATGGTTTGGCTTAAAATATGTTGACTATGGGGATAAAATGGAGAGATTAGTGTTAAAATTACCTTAAAATGTTTGTAAATTTTATTTAATGTAGATATTTAGAAACAATATAATCTAACAGTATTAAATTATCCATTTTAAACCATTTCACTTTAGTAATATGTTAATATATTTTATTTTTGCTAAATAAGTCAACTATATGCACCCCCCATGTAAAATAAAAACCCATATCCTCATAATGTCCACACATGATGATATCATTAGTCCTACCAATACCTATCCAAATCTATTCATTAAATCCGTCCAAAAGTCCTATAGGCCCTTTTTGTATCATAAAACCAACGTAGTAAGGCATTACGTATAAACCTAAGAAGCTTATCTTAAGAGGAGGTATAGTTATGAAATAAAGTTGTTCATTGTCTTCCTTCTTATACCTCCATAAAATAATCATGAATCATGATAAAAAATAACATCAGTATCATACATATACTAATATTTTATTATGATAATTTTATAATCAATATCAATCTCAACTTCAATCAAATGGACTATGAAAACCTTATTCTTAAATATGTGTTTACTACCACCTCTACAATATGATGAGTTTTGATTTCTATCACCACCGCTCATGGATGGTTATAATTATGGATTTATATTATATACATATATGATAATAATTACCTAATACTCATTATATAAAAATAATATATGATCTAATTTCTCACATTTCTATCTTTTGAAAATTGATAGCTTCATTCATGCTTATATGTGGATTACCACTTCTATGAAGTGGGGTGATTTATTTTTTATCACAAAAAAGTGATTTATATATATAATTTTTTTAAAATTTATAAAATTATAATTAATTTATAATCATCATTATATAATGATAAGAAAAATTCATACATTCTTTTCATCATGGCATTGAAAAAATGAAATTTTACTCATAAGAACATATGAACAACCATATTCTTAATGGTAATGTAATAATTTTTTCAAAAACATATATCATGGATGAATTTAAAAGTCTAATTAATGTATAAATATTTTAATTAATTAATTAGTATTAATTTGGATATGATAGACTAATTACAGATTTGACCATATTCATCATACCAACGTAATATTGGATATATGATTCGAATGTCGTCAAATCATCGAACATGAAATTAATTGATTATGTTACTGTTTATGAAATGAAAATAAATTAGATAAATTAAATAATAAAAATGAAAAATATTCCTAAGTAAATAAATAATTATCATATGTTTATTATTATGGATTATAAAGAATGTATGTGATGTTTTACACTCGATACGAGGGAAATATATGCCTTAAATCCATGTGCTAACTGTTTTATAATTTAATTTAAAAATATTTTTTTTCTATAAAATTTTCATAAAATATTTATTTGGATATTTTTTATGGATATAATAAAATTTAAAAGGAAATATTTTTTATATTTTTACATTCGCTAAATTTTTTCTAGAATGATTCATTTTTATGTATTTTATATGGAACATTCTAATGAAAAGGAAATATGAATCTTCTATAGTAAATAATATGGTGTTATAAGTTCCTCACTTCTCTATATCTATTATTTTACCATTAGATTGAATTACAATATTTAATGATTTATTCAAAAAAATAATTTTCCTTCCCTGTATGTTATTTTTAATATTAGTTTTAAATTAAATGTATATTTCATTAATCAAGAATTTTTTCTTATGAATGAAAATAATAATTCTATAAATACAATAATTTAAATTAAGGATTTCATATCTTATTTTTATGATATGTTTCATTATAATTTTTTTGATACCTTGTTTTTATGATATTTCTCATGATGATGGGTGATCCTGATATAACATATGTTGACAGGTGAGCCTGATATTGATTTCTAAAGAATTTGGGATGGGGATGAAGTTAATGGGATAAGGATTATACTAATAAGTTTCTAGAATTTACCAGTTAAGTTCATCTATGTGTAATATTTACATTAAGAGTGATATGAATTTTATTTCAATTTTACCAAAATGGCTTATCTATTTATTCTATGAGTTTCTATGGAAATCTTATATTTTCAAAAAGAAAGATAATGAAATTATTTTTAAATTGAAGTATTTAATGCTTCATAGTTATGAAATATATAACATTTAATGAGTTTTTTATGATTTCATTGATAATTTTTAACCTTTTATGTTTTCCATTATGATTTCGTATCAGTTTTTTAGGAATATAATTGGTTAAGGATGTTGATTTCATGTCTATGAAATTGTTTACTATTAGTGAAAATTTTATGTCAAATATGTAATTTTTTTGATACCATTCGTTGGTTAAGATGTTTCATTATTACAATCTACATTTACAATTGTGGTTATTTTGGAATCATACAAAAATTTATACTGTTTTTCACATGTCTATAAGGATGATTAGATGGAAAAAATGAGATCTTGTTAAAAAAATTATGATCATATTTCCAAAAAATAAAGAAGGTTTTTTATTTGTTTTTTTAAACGAAAACTATTTTTTAGAATTCACATTTGAATTGAATATTTTATTATATATGAATAATGACTTAATTCAGTATAACTATAAATCTATATGATATCTGAAATACATGAAAATGATATGTTATTTAAATAAAATATTTATTATTGTTTAAATAATTTCTCTTATAGTTGGTATAAGGAAAATGGTTTAGATAATTATAGAGGATATAATAACGTTATTAAATAAAAATACTATAAAAAATCAATTGTTATCACAATATATAAATTAAATATTAATATTTTTCTTCATCTAATGTATCTCTATTTTGTATGGTTTTCTATTGAGAAATAAGATAATACAAAGTAGGAAGTCTCCAAGCAGGAAATAACATTCCATATCAGCCATATGGAATGGTTATAATTCAATCTAAGACGTTTATAGGGTGAATGATCAGTTGAAATAATATATAAATAGTGGTGATATTTATTCTGGAGAGAAATATGATATTCCAAAGTGGAACATGTCTATAGTGCATCATTTTATGTGACAATACAGTTCTATATTTGGTTGTTCTTTTGAGTAGGTGATAGATGTAGGATGGATTAAAGCTCCAGATAACACTTTATATGTCATGATTTGTTCAAATCATCAAACTTTCACTCAATTTATTTAATATCTCAACAGTGAATCTGATCAATGGTTCTCAATAATTAAGAATAATAAATATTTTAATGTGATTGAAGACTATAAATAACATACATTTAGTAATAAAGTCCTTGAGAAAAAATTTTATAATGATGTTATTCATTGGATGGAAAAAATTAGTAATAGTGTAAAAAGGATGGAGATTCACTACCCCTATTTGATTTAAATTTAGAGACCCGGTTTTTTCCTTATATGGAAATTAAATATATATATATATATATAGGTTCTGATATGAAATTTCATTACAAGGCCAAGTGTGCTTAGAAATAATTTTATAAAAATATTATATATGGTTTATACTGCTCGTGCATTTTGTTGAAGAAAACAAGATAACTCTTAAACAATTGATGGGATCAGAAATCAAAGACCATAGTTAACTCAAGAATATGGGTTATAATTGAAGCACGACATAAAATGAGTCAGTGTGGGATGTTCTTACACCTCACTTGACAGTGATAATTTATGTGAGTTAATTAATTAATTAATTAATTAATTATATTCATTTTACCAAGATGATATGTTTATAAATTTATCAATAAAGAAAATTTTCTAGGGATGGCCACACAATTTTCAGAATTCAACTGTTAGATCTCCACTCTCCTTCCTATAGAGAATCTAGATCGAACAACAACAAATTTCTATATCAAGTAGAATCAAAGTGAAATGAATGTATCAGCTCCTTCCAATTGTTGAACGAGTGTGTTCTTCCCCAAAAATCAGTCTAAAATAAATATAGGGATCAATGTTTTTTGTTTCATGCCTCTAAATTAAACATTTGAGAGGATTAATAATTTTTATTCGATCCTCTCTCATCTCTTCATCCATTTTATGTTCCCACATACTAGAAATTAATTATTTCATTTCATTAATCTATCCTTGGATCATGTTATTGATCATTGGATAAGAACTCTTGGAAAACGATCATTCAAAACCTTGTTATGGTTCTTTTATCCCTCATTTATATATGTGTTCTTCACTAATTGAATCCCTAAGGTTTTAGTTTGAAAATTTTTGGGCGACTATAGCTCAATAAAGAACACGAATACACAGTGGATCAATGAAAAATTAATGGTTTTTTGAACCCAGAACAGATCTGGAAATCTTGTGATGTGAGGATGACACATCTTTTGGTTAATCAGTATGAAGATGATGATTAGAGGCATGTGGTGTATAGAACACATGATTAAACTCTCATCCATGAAGGCGGCCGAAATTTTCCATGTGGCAACATAGAATTATTATTTCCATGTATATCCACCTTATTTAGCATTAGATAGTACCAAATCTAAAGTGGTTTTACTAGATTCAAATTACATATTTAGGTCATAAAAATTTGGACTTTCTAGGGAGAACCTGACTACACATCATGAGTATGATAAACGACACTACGTGTATCCTCTTTCAGTGGTGGTGTAAGGGATTTGGAAAATATGAGGGGAACACCGTGTGTAACTCTCCATCAAGCATAGTTTCCCCTTCCTCGGTTGGACAACCCATGTGATGGGCCACAAGGGTGGGAACTATGTGTAGAAGTACATGGACACGACCACTAGACATGTCCTAGTCTATGGATAGGTTGGACACTCCATTTAGTCCATCTACATGGTGTGTACCCACACATGAATGGAAATAAATTTAACAACAAAGGACATTCCATTCAATTAAATGGGGCCACATGCCATGTGGGTCCCATCACACTCAATTTTCTATATGATATCCTTTCAGAATACTTAAAATGTCAATATCTCCGTCATTTAAACTCAAATTTTGGCATTTGACTAGCCTATAGGGAGAGTTTTTATATATATAATTTTATGGTTCACTAATTAAAAGCATTAAAAATATGATGTAAATATTTTGGGGAATGGATCTTGATAGGGTAGTGCCTAGTGACAATAGTGATCATAAACAATCACCAGGACTTTCTATGCGTAACCCCCTTGTAGGGCTGGTTAGTAGGGTTCCATGATGGATCCTATAGAGATTAACCTCTTTTATGGTTAGGTAGTGGAGTTTTCTGATCATCTGTCTATGATATCCTCAATCAGGGATAGGTAGTGTAGTTTCTCAATGTTCTAGGCTTACCCTCTAGTATGCATGGGAAGTAATGTTTCCCAATGATCTTTCTGAGTTACCCACCAATAGGGTTGGGCAGTGGAATTCCTCGACATTCTGGATTAACATCAAATAGGGCTAGGTTTTACTGTTCCACGAAAATCTATTTCCGGTCATATCCCATAGAAATACTTTTCAGTGGAGTTCCCCATTGACTATTCATGATTGGTACCCTATTGTAGGACTAAGAAGTGGAGTTCCTCGATGACTTTTTGATGATAATTATCGTATTGTACCAGGGCATGATATTCTTATGTAGAACACATGACCCCTCTACTATGTGTCATAATGACTAGGAATGGATTGACATATCTCTAGACTTATGAGGAAGAGAGACACATTCCCATCCAAGACACATTTTTGTGGCTAATTTGAACTCTATGCGGCCAATTGAGTGCCTCCCAAAGAGGAAAATATCAAGGCATAGGGATTGAATCCCTCATAATTTTTTTTTCCGTGTAGATTTATTATAAGTTAAGAATCATATATGAACATCTTTTGGAACTATTATATACTCTTCTCCTTGATTTGAGCTTCTAGGTCGAGATCACATTACTCTCTCATTTTAGATTCTTTAGCTAAAAATATATATACACATTATTTATTTTAGATTCACACCATGTATTTGGTAACTCTCCTTATAGGATAGAAAAATATTTGTGGGGTATTCCATGTGCTTTATATGTTTATCTTTAATGGCAGTATGATTTTACTATCCCATTATATATGGGGAAGTCTTGAAAAGTACTTCATATACTCCCCATGATTAGCCACTTATGTTTGGATGATATTACAATCCCTCTTGGTTTGGGATGATATATACTATTTTGCTATACTATGTTCTCTCTACTACTTTCCTATTCAGTTATATTTGTTACTTATCCCCCTTAAACCTTTTGGGTCATCCTACTAGGTATATATATACTCACCCCTTTATGGGATTCACCCACACATGTCGTGTCTTTTGTTGATAACAAACAGGTTTCCCCTGACTTTAGACAAATTAATGGTACCCATTGTTTGGACTATATAAGGTGTTCATATATGGGGGTCATGATATGGGAACTCTCATATATTTTATTTTTCTATTTTTCATTCAAGTAAGGAAAAATTTCTAGTATGGGTTGTATCATGCCCCTTTACTTTTTAGTATAAGCTACCGTACTCTTTTACTATATAGAGGCTCATGCATGTTTGGCTTAATATATTGAAGTGTTTCATATTTTATATTTTCCCTCTCACATTCACTTTTAGTTGGTTGTGTGTGTGTCTGCCTGTATATAGGAAAAGCCCTCCCAAAAACATAGTTACACCTTTGTCACTTGTCTCCACCCCTGGCCTAGGGAGGCGAGCATGGTGTAGTTGCGGCTCGAGCTCCGACTCAGGTTGGTTCATGACATATTATTATCAGATGTGGTTTGTTCATTGGGTCATTGTTCAGAATTTCCCTAAAAGAAATTTGATTAGATTTTAAGGAATAATTTTTAATGATTCTCATGTGAGGCTCTCAGTTCAGGGTGTCCAGTGATTTTATGGGTGACTGGCATATCCATTCACTATGACATTGACTACGTGCTTATCGACACAACATTACATGACTTTTGTTTTAGTGATCACCAGTAAATGCATAATATATGATGATAACATTTGGGATACCAATACGATGATAGCCATCCAGGATAATATCTCTGGTTCATTATGACAACCCCAGGAGTGATGAGACCTCATTTCAAGATCCATCTTGTGATCCCCATTCTCCAGGTGAGAATGTAGCAGTACCTCCACCTTTTGAGCAGCAGATTATCCAAACAGATTAGACGGAGGATTTGAATAGGCTTAGCATACTCTGTGATTTCCAATTCTATATACTGATGAGGATCCACAGTGAGACAGATCCCAAGGTAGTAGAGGATTGGCTAGTGTCAGCTGTGTATAGATTCAGGCTTGTTCAGACCTTGATGAACCAGGTGGTGCCAATGGCAGATAGAATATTCCATGGAACAATTTGGCATTGGTGGAGCCTGGTTACATAGATGCATGATGAGTTGAAGCTCTCTTGGGAAGAATTCAAATATCTTTTTATTAATGAATTCTTCCACTATTTCTTATACTCATTTTAGAACTCATAACATATAGAATAAAAAAATGAGGGTTGATGGTGGATGAGTATGTAGATAGATTTATAGGTCGTATTCCCTACTATCATAACATGGTTAGGGACAACTACTTACAAGAATGGAAATTTCAGTAGGGGATCAGCTGATAGATCCATTCAATTATAGTTTTCTAGTGAATCCCAACTTATTATAGGGTGCCGGAGCATGTACTGGTGATAAAGAGCATTCTATCAGAGGGAATCCACATGGCTAAATATGGATATGGGCATCATGGAGATGATTGATCTGTAGCATCTAACAGGCGCCAGTTGACATGATCTCATCATAGGGAGTCCTTCCATAAGTATGATCAGTGAAATGGCAGAATTGTTTAGGGGAAACTCATAGCATCAAGGAATCCTTGAGAGGTCCATTTCTATGCTTGGGATGGGTGATGTGATATAGCACGAGACTACCCAACCATACATGCTGAGTAGCCTAGGAAGATAGCTTATGGAACACCACAGTTGAGGTAGAACCGTGATCAAGGATTTCCTATGTGTTTAAAAGGGCATACCTATAGAGCCAGATCTAGTAGAGAAGGAAGAGATACCGGTTGAGTATGATGTTATGTGGTCCTTCCACCACTACCACAAGGCGAACCATGTCAGGATCAAGTAACTTGCAAATGGGGCTACAGACAGCTGCATTCATTGGAAGTCCATTATCTTGCATCATAATAGATGATTTGAGGTACGATCAATTTTTATTCTAATCATTCATCATTATTAGTATATATCGGTCCCATCAATTCTATTATCTCGATACTCTTTGTGTGGGAGCTAGAACTCCCAGTTGATGCACTAGCACAACACTTCATCTTGAGGTTCCTAGAGATAACACTTCTTATGTATCCTTCATCTAACATTAGTGAAAGCTATATATTGGAGGATAGAGGGGTACATGGGACCTTTTTGTATTCATTATTGAACCCTATGATTTCATACTGGGTATGGATTGGCTATCTATAGTGGATACCAGATCGACTGCCACTGAAGACTAGTCAGTTGCTTTCGCATTAAAGGGATGAGATTCTCCAACTCTAGTGAGTGAGGTCACATGGAAGGGTAAGTGGGTTCAACTATCAAGATTCTATATCCCATAATACATCAGTTGTAATGTTTATCCCATGATATAGTATGCTCTTTAGGCATCTAGGTTCTTTCTGTTGTAAAGGATTATATGTATGCCTTCCCCAAAGACAGTCTATTAATACATCTGAGGTGGGGGATGATGTTTTTCATCATCATGAATCCATGAACATACTCAGTATTTTGGATGGAATATTGGGAGGTACCTACTAAGATTCAAGGTCTATAGTTTTTGTTGGAGGAGCTTTTTGAGATATGTTTCATTAGAACTAGTGTGTCCCCCTGAGAATCTCTAGTGTTGTTTTTGAAAAAGGTTTATGAGTTCTTACTACTGTGCGTGGATTATCGTCACCTGTACCGGGACACAATACAAAAAAAGTTCCCATTTTTGAGTATTAATGAACTATTTTATTAGTTTCAATGTTCTATACGGTTATCCAAGATTGATCTTAGGTCTCCATACCACAATTTTAGGGTTCACGATGTTGATACTCCAAGTTTTCATTACAATGTTGCTAGGGACACTATGAAATTCTGGTGATTCCCATTCATGTTTTAAATTTCCCCTTACATGTTCGTGGCCTTGATTAATAGGTTATTATAGCCAAACATGGAATATTTTTTTTCATCAAAAACATATTTTTCAACTCTACATCAGAGGAGGAGGATGTAGAAAAATTGATGATGGTCCTAAACTTTCATCAAGAGTACCAATTTTTTGGGAAAATATTGAAGTTCTTATTAGGGATTCATGAGGTTCAGTATATGGGTAATGTCATTTATGATCTTTGTTTATCCATCGATCCAGTGAAGATCAAATCATTGCTTTTTTGGGAGCCACCAAAGAATGTGTCAGAGGTGTGGAGTTGTCATAGCATAGTGGGGTACTACAAGAGGGTTGTATGAGACATATCTAGGATCACATCACCTTTGAACACTTGAATGCATAAAGGGAATCCATTTATCTAGTGTGAGAATTTCCATAGGTCCATTGAGGAATTGATATTGTGGAAAAAAAATTCCCCAATGTTGAGACTATCACATGAAGGTGTGGAGTTCTTAGTGTAATGTGACACCTCAAGAGATGGGCCCAATTCCGTGATTATGTAGTAGCAGATAGTTATATTATACGGGGTGAGGTATTCGATACCCTGTTACTAGGAATACACAACCCACAACCTCTATTTAGTGGTGGTAGTATTTTCCTTGAGTATGTGGAGGAACTATCCTCTTGTATGGCACGTTGTGGTTTACTCAGAACACCAAAGTCTTACCTACGTTTTCACATAGAGATACCTGAACCTCAGAAAATTATGTTTTTTAGAGTTTTTGAAGGACTATGACTTTGATGTAGTTTATACTCTATGTAAGGGAAAAATTTTATAATATTAACTATTATGAAGTCCCAAGATCTCCTCGTGGTGGTTGATTTAGAGGAGTTAGCTTTCCTATAGCTGACCCTAATAGAGTAAGAGGGTATAACATTTCTTCAGTTGATAGTGTTGAATCCTTCACTCTTCAATCTAGTGAGAGAGTACCAACTATGATGCATTGACTAAGAGGTGTTTCCTGATCAGATATCCACATGAGACTCACAATATGGATATTATAAAAGAAGGAATCAAACCATCAGTTTCTAGGGGAGGACAGTGGATCCAATCATGACGTGGGAGTAGGTGATGCTATAGTTCCACACTTATCCCCAAGAAATACATTCCAATGTGGGGAAAATTAATATAGATATATAGGGCTAGTTTTGGTGGTCCAGTGTGAGATGAAGTGTGGTTGAGTTTATCTCTCCATGCCTCACATGTCATTCTGTGATGGTGAAGCTCCATGTTCTATCAGGTTTGTTTTTTCTCTTTGAGATCCCATAGTGGATATTAGACTAAATATACATGGACTTAATCACATGGATTCCCTGAAAAACAAAGGTTCATGATGCATCTAGGTGATATTTGATCGACTCAATGTTTGCGCAATTCCTTGATATAAGGGAGTAGAGTTCAGTTGAGTGCATGTGGCAGTTGTACGTGTAGGATATTTTTTTGACTTCATGGGGTAACCTCAATGATTATCTCTGATCATGATGCACATTTATTTCATGATTTTGGAGAGGCATGTAGGTGGAATTTGGGACCCATATACAGATGAGTACAACTTTTCACCATAAACTGATGTGTAGATCGAGAACACTATCTAGGTCCTAGAGTATATTCTGAGAGCTTTCATGTTGGACTTCAGCCGGAGAGGAGAGCATCAACTACCCTTTGCAGAGTTTTTATATTACAATAGCTACCACTCCACCATCAGCATGTAACCTTTTTAGGCCCTATATGGGAGACCCTTCATGTCAACCTTGTGATGTAAATATATTGGAGAGTCATATTTTATAGGCCTAGAGATGTTATAGTCGACAATGGAAAAAGTAAAAGTCATATGAGAGTATATGAGGAGGGCCCAAAGAAGGTAAAAATCATATATAGACTGCCATCATAGGACCTTGGTGTTTTACTAGGGAGACAATTTTTTTATTTACCCCATGAAGTGGAATGTGGAGGCTTATCTAGGGAGGAATGTTATCCCCATGGTTCATTGGGCTGTTTGAGATCATGTTGTGGGTTGGCAAGGTTACCTACCACACTGCCTTACCCCCACAGATGGATGATGCACATAGAATATTTCTTGTTTCTCAACTACAGAGATACTTGAATGACCACCAAAACATAATTAAATAGGGTAAATAGAACATTGAGGATGGAGCCACATTTTTGGAGAACATTGCGGTGATCGAGTATTGGTATGAGAGGACCCTTCATGGATGGGCTATCCATTTGGTTTTCATGATGTGGAAACTATAAAATATGTATGGGGTTTCATGGGAGTGGGATAGCCATGTGTGGGGTTAGTATCCCAAGTTTTTTTCCTAGATTTTCTTTTTAGGGATGAAATTATTTAAGGATTTAAATATGTATATACCCTATTTTTTCATTGATTACTTTGAAATATTTATAAATATATTTTTTTGAGCTATGTGCTAAGAAAACATGTGATAATGTGGCCCGATGTTCCATATATAAAATATATAAAAATATTAAATATGTTTTATATAATTCCGTTGAGATTCATTGAGAAACAAGATAACTCTTAAATGGTTGATCAGATTACAAATCTTATACCATCGTTCAATCAGGAAAGTGGTGTTCACTCTTTGCACGATATAAAATGTGTTGGTGTGGGATGTTCAGAACCCCCACTCATTGGCGGTGAGTTTAATTGAATTATTTATTTATTTATTTAAATTTATTTGAATAAGATTATATGTTTATAAATATATTGTCAAAGTAATTTTCCCATGGTTGGCCTCAAAATTTCCGGAATCGTCCAGTGAGTGCTCCTTCCACCTTCCTCTAGAAAATCGAGATCGAATGCTAGAAAATATCTGGATCATGGAAAATAAAATCTCAATGAATGTATTAACTCCTTCCAGTCATTATGCTAATACATTATTCAACAATGATGGATCAAAAAAAGAGGTATGGCTTTCATTTGGTGTTTTATTCATATGTAATAAATTTTTGATTAGATTGATAGTTGTTATTCAATTTGTATCCCTCCCTGTGGCCCTTTAATGATCCAAAAAATTGGAAATAAATTATTTAATATGTTTAATCTAAACATAGATCACGTTCATGATTTTGGAAAAAAACAATTGGCCAATGATAATTCCAGACCTTATTATGGTACTTTTCTCCCTCATTGTTATATGTGTTCTTCAATGTTTTGATTCCTAAGGAACATGTTTGATAATTTTTCGGTTACCCAAGCTTGATCAGGAACACAAATACATGGTAGATCAATGAAATGTTAACAGTTTTGGGAACTGAGCACAAATATGAAATTATTCCTTGGAAAGATGGATGATATGCTGCATAATCATCGAGATTGTGATGATCCGAGGTGTGACAGTGTGTGGAACAATTGACGAAGATCTTGTGCATAAAGAAGAACATAATTCAAAGAGCCACTACCATGAATTGATATTTCCCTTTGGATCCACTGTTTTAGCCTTAAATAGAACTAGATCAAATGTGGTTTGATCGAATTTGAAGCATAGACACATATTTGGAAAATCTAGAATTCCTCGAAGAAAAACCCGACTACACACCATGTGTAGGATCAACAACACGCTGTGTAGCATCCCTTAGTAGTGGCACCAGGGATTGGGAAAATATGTGGGTAACATGGAGTATAACTCTTTCTCACATGTCATGTTCCCATTCGCCAGTTAGATAATAAGTGTGATGTGTCACACGGGCGGGGACTCTGTGTATATGTACATGAACACGACCAACAGACACGACTTCATCCCCAGATAGGTTGAAAACATCATGTAGTCCACATACATAGAGTGTACCCATTAATAGAAGGAATCTGATGTACCAACCAAGGACATGGCTATGCATTGAAGTGTGACCACATGCCCTGTGGGTCCCCTCACACATTGTATTCTAATGTAACTTCTTTCCTGAGACATCAAATGCATTTATCTCCATCATTTGAACTCAGATTGTTTCCTAAATGTAGGCTATCCTTTTTGTTTTATCACATAGATTGTCATGGTTATATCTTTAGTGGATATATATATATATATATATTATATGAAATGTTTTGAGCATCATTCTTGGATTGGTGTTGCCCCGATGATGAAAATGATCATATAGAATCACCATGGATTTCCATGAATGACCCTAATTTCCCTAATGGTTTCTATCAGGAATACCCATTAGTTGGGCTATTAATTGGAGTTTCCTAATGATATTTCCATATTACCCTGTAGAACGGATGTCCAGCATAGTTCCTCAACAATTAGAGCTTACCTTCCACCATGGATGGGCAGTGTCATTACCCGGTAATATTTATGAGTTACCCTCTACCAGGAATGGTTAGTGGAGTTAATCGTCCTTCTAGGATTACCCTCTAATAGGTCTGGTCAATGGTGTTCCCTGAAGACCACTTTCATGGAATACCCTCCAGCATGA
This sequence comes from Viscum album, assembly GCA_963277665.1. Taxonomy (NCBI): domain Eukaryota; kingdom Viridiplantae; phylum Streptophyta; class Magnoliopsida; order Santalales; family Viscaceae; genus Viscum; species Viscum album. The sequence continues at coordinate 790,131,837 of OY728126.1, read as the reverse complement.
CTGGGTAATAGAGTTCCTTGATGATTATTCCCGAGTGTTACCCTCTATTAGTAATCGATAGTGAATTTCCTTGGTAACATTTATAGAAGGACCCTCATATAGTATCAGGGAATGAAATCCTTATCTAGAACATGTAACCCCTTTACTATGTGGCATAATTATGAGATTTTGTTTTACGTATCTCTGGACTCATAAGGATGAGGGACAGATTCCCCACCAAGGCAATTTTTTTTAACGCGGCCTAAAACAATGTGGAAGAATTAGTACTGCCAAAATCAAATAGTATCAATTTGGGGTGATCGAGACCCTTAAACATGTTTGTTTATGAAAGACACATGAGATTCTTGGTATATTTGAGGGACTTCTATTGGAACTATTGGCTACACATCTTCTGGGGTTGAGTTGTGAGATAGATATCCCCACACTATCTAGATAGGGATTCTTTTAATGAGAAATATGTATATTAATTTTTTGTATTCACACCATGGATTTGGATACTATCCTTCTATGAGAGGCCAAGACACACATGATATTCCATTTTATTATAATATTTATCTTCTAGGTGATGGATGATTCTACTCTCCTCTTATAGGTGGTGAAGGCTCGATGAGTATTTCATATACTCATCATTCATAGAACCTTGTGCTTGGATTAGCTTACAATCACTCTTGCTTTGGGTTGAGTTGTACTTTTTTACTATACCATGTTCTATATACATCATTCCACTTTAGATATATTTGTTACTTATCACCCATCACCCTTTCGGTGATTTCTACTAGGTATGTATATACTCACCCATACATGGGTTTCGCCCACGTGTTTTGTGTCTTTTCCAAACGATAGAAAGGTCGACAGTTTCATCATATGAGCTTAGACGTACCTGGGTCTTGAACCACGTATGGTTGTTATAGCTTGAGATTCATGAGATGGTCACTCATTGTGGTTTTTATTTTCTAGTTTTCTATTATTTTGGGACATAGTTTTAGTTTGGTAATGTATATTTACACTTTAATTTTTAAGTATACATAGTCATACTCTTGTACTATTAACAGTTTCATACTTGTCGTGATGACTTTATTTAAGTTTTGAATCATTTATTTTTTTCCTATACTGTTTTTTCATGAGTTGGTTGTGTGTGTGTGTAAAGGTATTTAGGAAACGACCTCCCTGAGTTAGTTATCCCTTTGGCACATGGCGCCACCCCACGCCTATAGAGTTAGTATTAGGGTAGTTTTGGCTCAAACCCTATATTGGATCGGTTCATGATAATTAACATCACCCAATTGGCATATAACACTCCAAACTATATTCATGATTTTAAATATACAATTAATTGGTTTTTCAATAGACTAATTCCAATATATTGAATAGTTTTTTCCAATAAAATATTTATATGTTATGAATTTTTTTAATGAGTTGTTCAAGTATAAAAAGAGATTATTGATGACATTTTTCATCCATAATATAATTTTAAAAGTGATACTATTAGAAATAATTGGATGAATAATTTGGAGAAATAAAAATCTATGAAAATAAAGTTTTAATTTCCTGATAGGTGTGGTAAAAAAACCTAAATTATTTATTATGAAATATTTTAAGTGATTTTGATGTGGTATGTTTGGAAATATAGTTTTTGATTGATAAGAACAATATATTTCTAATAGAAAGACAATTTAAGATAAGAAGGGCATGAGGTGAGCATGAATTATGGGAAGCATCATGACTACAGGAAAAGGCTTTTGTGAAATCGTTCACAATTATTTTGGTAGATCCTAGCACATAGATTTTAGTGGTTATAGGTACATTAATTATTTATTCAAATTACAAAAATAAAATGTTTTATTCTAGGGATACATATTCATTCAATTATGATAAATTTATTTTTAAAAGGAAATGTTCACCTTATTAATTATCGTCATGTATTTTTATAAAAACACCTTCATGTAGTATTGATGTATTCATGTTTCACATAGATCATCATTTTATTAATAGTTGAATAATTTTATCTCCAAACCATGATGTCGTGAAAATTATTGAATTTGATGTTATCCTGGGTATGGATTAGCTTTTAGTTTATCATGATAAGATAAATTATTTATCTAAAGAAAATATTTTCTGAAATTAGTCTCCTTTGTAAAATAAAAATAGATTTATACATTTGTTAAATTTTCCAGTAGACGTAAAACAGTTAAATTTTTTAATGAATTTTTACAGTCTTGGATTACTTAAAATAATTGATCTATTGAGATAAATATTGTCCCTATCATAATATAATATGATGGGTTTTTAGATTATTTACCATGTGTTATACATGGTCAAGATGTTGACTTCATTGTTGACTTCGTTCTAAATTCATAAAGAAACTGTAAGCGCCCTTCTCAAATAACTCATGTTGATCATCATGAATTGGAAAATAAGTTATCACAGTATCATGGTGATGATTTCATTCATCCAAGAATTCCTCAAAGTGGTGAAACTATTTTATTTTTTAAAAATAAATATATATCAATGAGTGCTTGAATTAATTATATCTGAATTGAATAAAATTATTGTTAATAATAAGTATTTGTTTCCTCATATAGGTGAATTGTTTTTTTAGCTCCAGGAATAATTTTTTGGAAGGTGTTGCATAGGTTTGTGTACGATATGATAAAGCTAAAATATGAAGATATACCTAAGAAAAAAATTCGAAATTATATGTAGGAATTATGAGTTTTTTGGTTATACCCTTTGGGTTTATGAATTATATAGATGTATTAAAGGATCTTATCAATAGAGTAACACATGAATATTTGGTTATGTTATTGGTTATGTACAAAGATTATAGTTTGGTCATTTAAAATTGTTCTTTGGATTATGAAAAATTTCTAATGATTATTCTCCAATCACTGAAAGAATATATGTTATATGGAAAATTTATTAAATGGGTATTTTGGTTCCAACATATTTGATTTTATAGAAATTTCATAAATAAATATGGAGAAATTTTTATATTATTAAAATATAAGTGGAAGATGACTAGAAAGCCCAAAAAATGTTAATAATATTTGTAATATTCTAGTTTTAAGAGGATATTACTGGTTATTTTTGTGAAATGTTTCATGGTTAAATATCCCATTAATTATTTTAGAAATAAGGAGTTATGTTCATCTGGAAAACAGTATGTGATGAATGTGTCCTTGAATTGAAAATAATAATTTTTATTGCTCTATTTTTCAACCTTAAATCCTAAAAAATGGCTTTTTTATCTACATTGATTCATCGTTGAAGGAATTTGGTTGTGAATTAATGTAGAATAATTTTTAAATTTAATATGCTTCACATAAATTAAAATTTCATGATAAAAATTATCTTATAGAAGACCTTGAATATGAGGGCATAATGTTTTCTCTAAAAAATTTGAGGCATCATTTATATATAATAATGGTATAAATATATACTAATAATAATATTTGGATTTATATATTCACTAAATAATAGTAGAACATGTGATAGGGTACAAGGTTATAATTGATAAATAATTATGACTATACTATCCATTACCATCCAGGTAAATAAAAAATAGCAACTGATCTTTTCAGTCATAAAGATAACGCTACACTAAATTATCCACATATGAGACATGAAATTTTGGTTAATTATTTGATGAATGTTTTATTATAAATTTTACATGCATAAAGTCCCTTTAGTTTTTTTAATTGTCAGTATAGTCATATTTTTTCAGATATGAGTAACTAGGATCAAAGGATAGAAATATTTTATATGATATTTTATAATTGATTTAAAAAGTTATGATTCATGGATTTAGTATTGAAAAATATTTAATATTTAGATCCATAAATATGTAATGTGTATCATGTGACCCCTATTTATTTAATGAACATATGACTTATGATCATGAATCTCTATTGTCAATTCATCATTTTAGTAATATAATGTATAGAGTCCTTCAGGAATGATTCTAGTCAGAAGGAATGATGAAAGATTCTATAAATTTTTCCAAGAAATGATGGAATATTTTATAGTTTAACACCTAAAAATAATTACCAATGGGGATTTGACAACCAATTCTGTTGATAGAATGAATATGTGAGAATAAATCAATGGTCTTTGTCACAGTATTATAAAATAAATCTCATTGTAATAATCTAATGTGTGTTTTTTGGATTAATTTACTACATATGAACATTTTCTTATAATTAAAGATAATATGAAACTGAATCAAGTTTCATTACTTTACGTTAATGAGATAATAAGTTAACATGTAATCCCTCTCTCCATTATATCTAACTGTGATCCCAGTTTTATCTATAAATTTTGGGAAATTCATCCAAATTCATTTTGTTCTAAATTGAATTTCAATATAGCCATTCATCCTCAATCTAATAGTCAGTTAGAGTGTAAATAAATAAAAAAATTAGAGGATATTATTTTATCTAGTTCAATATATTATTTTGGATATTGGGATGAATATATGACTTTTTTTGACTTTTCATATTATAATACCTTTTATTCTCATATTCATATGAAACAATTTGATAAATTAGATAGAAAGTAGTGTCTCAGTACATCTTGTTTTGAAAATTTCAAGGTAGAAATATTTTAGGGATAAGAAATCAAAGGAGAAGTTTTTGAGAAGGTAAAGGTGATTTAATAACACAAGAGGATGGATCACCTTAGGTATAAATTTTATGTATATAACTTGAGGAATGTATTTCTTTTGATGTTAGAGAACAAGTTTTTTTCTAAATAATCTCTGTCGAAAGGTGTTATGTGTTTTAGTGAAAAGGTAATGTAAACTAATGTTTTAAATGGACCTTATAAAATCCTAGATAAATAAGGATCTATTTCATAATGAGTGGCCTAGAATCAGATTTTGTCTTAAGTAAATAACCTATACTACTAGAAAACAACCCTATAACCACATTCCTTTATCGCTAGTTTTTAAAACAATGGTTATAGTTTTTATGTATAAGATATATCTATAGTTTAGATAAAAATAATTCAATGTGTTTTTTGCTCCATGATATAGCCCTTAATTTCGAAAAATGTGGCTATATGTCCCTGGGTATATCCCCAGATAATGAATACCATGGATATTGTTTTTCTGTGAAAATGTGGGGAAAATATTTTCTTATAGGAAATGCATGAGAATACCTTTAGAAATAGTTCTCTAACTATTTCCATAGTTAATATATATATAATATATATTATAATTATATATTTATATATATTCCATAAATGGCCTTTAGTGTAGTGGTTATACGCTTGGTTACCAGTATTTGAGGGGTGGTGTTTAAATTTAATGGGTGAAATTTAATTTTAACCTGATAGCCATAGTTTAAAAACTATGGTTATAGTTCTATTTTCACCATATATGACTGATATGGGTATTTAAATCATAGAAATACTGAAGAAATGGGGATATTTAAAGTTTTCTCAACTGTTGCAACTGACATATAGCCCTTGTTGTCCACTATGGGAATTGACATATTTCCATAAATTGAACTTTCTGTTATATGTATATTTCCACTATGGACAACCATTTTTATAACTATTTAAACCATTTCTATATATTTTCCCCTATATATGCAATGATATGATCCATTTTTGAAAATATGGGTGCCCTAGATCCAACTATGCAGTAATTTTTATTCCCATATCGTGTATACAATTGGCTATATATGATGCATTCTTAACATTATAGTGTAAAATTTTCAGTGTCCACTATTTAATGGTAATCTACTAGATTAATTATCATATCAAAATTTTATGAATGATCTAATGCTATAATGAGAGCATTTAGACACCATGCCATAAATCTTAAATATATCATAGGTTTTAGTTACATCTTTCTAACTGGACACAATAGAGGTATGACTATCATGTGTTGGGGGCTCATAAGCATTAAGGATTCTTCTCATGATTTTTTAACATTGTGATCTATAATAGATATATCATGAGGACAGACCCACCAAGATGATCAACACATTATTTTGTTGCCATTGGTTATTCATATCTATAGACATGTGTATTTCTCTCCAAACTAGAGATCATCACTCGTGTGTGCCATTTTATTTCATACTTTGATGTATGGAATAAACAATGTCATTGAAATCGTGTTGAGGTAGCTTCTGTTTGGTGCATCATTGGTGGTATGACATTGGGTGAATGGTCAAGAGAGGATTTGTTTCTTCTGGGTTATAAACGTATTTTATCTCATGACTCGTTGATCAGGATGGTGTTACCTTAATATGTCTCTGGACAATGCAGTAAAAAGATAAATCCATCAGGATAGATTAGTAAATAATAAAGAACAAAATGGGTGATGAAACTAGTGTGCTTCATAATTTATGATATATTTGATGACAAAAAAATATAATACACATTCAGTGTTCGTATGTTGGTATTCATTGGTCTGATTATCCTAATCTCTTTAGAGGCCTTGATAGGTTGCTGGACTCTGCACTTTGTATGTGGATTTTATTCACTACTATCAGGATAAGGGCCCAAAGTTTCAAACAAAATAGAATATTCAAGAATCTGTCCTATTTGGTTGAATATGTATATTGGACATTGTGGGACCCACCAAGAGGTATGAGTGTTGTCCAGGGTATCGATCAGCAATGAAATAAATAAATTCATTATTATTCATGTTATGAATAATCTGGGTTGAATTTATTTACTGTATTTTCATGTTATGTAAATATAAAAAAATATTGATTTAACAAACATTATTTTAATATTCATGACTCGTTAAATATTATACGAGAGTGGAGAGTGGAGTTAAATGGCACGATCTCATCACATAATATTATATATATATATATATATTACATGTTTGTGATAAATTCATTATAATATTTATGGTGTATTTTATTTCTTCATAATTATTATCTAGAGGATGTTGAAATAAACGGGGGGTTAGGGAACCCAACCAGTATATAGCAACTCCCCTATAAATAGAGAGAGACTCACTCGACATGAACTATTCATTCATTTATGAATGAGAACCTCACTCTCCCCCCACTTTCAAGAGAGACAGTATCTACCTCTCAATTTGGGATCCATGTTCTACCTTCAAGAATCGAAGGCAATGGATCACATTGATCATCAGGACATAGAGGATATCATTGGATTGCTGCGATAGTATGCAAAATTCAACGATCGGTGCTGTTGTGGATTTTTGAAGCATTTGTGGAAGATATAGAGGGATCATTCAATAGATCCTTCAAGATACAATCACCAATGATGAGTTATAGTTGAACACCCCATCAAATATGAATATGTATGTTCTCAGTTTTAATTTAGTTTCTCTTTTAATTCACGTGAGATCTTTATATATTTCTGTGGCTCAGATAATCTACGTCAAAAAATTTCATTATGTCATCGATGAAAATTTTAAAATCTCTGACACATCAACTTCTTCTGTGGGACCTGATACCTTCAATTGGTATCAGATGGATTGCATACATTTTCTGAGCCGGAAAAAATTAATTTGTAATTAAATTATGTAGAGGGTTTGAAATCTATCCAAATAGTATAAATCATTCATCGACCCGATTCAAACAACAATGTTATTTTCATTGCAAATTTTCAGATTGGATTGTGCTTAATGTTTGATCTCATGTTTTAAAATTTCAATCGTTTTTTATATTGATCTGGCCAAGTTTCGGCTCCTTTTGATCATCATAATTAATACTGATATTTAAAAAAATTAATTAAATTTATTATAATTGAATTGTTTTAATAATAATATAATTTTAATAATATACTTATGATAATAATAAAATAAATGCATTTAAATAACTATTTATTATTAATATTATAATAATATTCTAAAATTAGTATTTTGGAAAAAAATAAATAGGCTAGTATTTAGTCTTTAGAAATTTTTTTGGTATTGTAGAATTAGTCAAATGTTTTTTATTTTGAATGAGGGGGTGGTGGGATTATATATGTTTAAAAAAAGGGGGGAATACATTGTAGATTTCAAAGATGGGGGTCAGGCCGTCAGCAGCCCTTTTTGTTGTATGCAGCCACCATGAGGCCCATCGGCCTCCCTTCTGCCGGACAACGCAACACTGTCGTCCCCTCATGGTAACTTCCCACCTTCCCCATACAGAAACCTGGAACCTTAATTTGGCCTCCCTTAGGTGGTACCCATAGTCGATGATGTGCCAGATCAGTTGCCCAGGTGCTCCATCGACAGCTACCCGGTCTTCACCCTCATCGTCAAACCCCTTCGAGGTACATGTGTTATGTTCTGGCAGATCCGGTTTTTCTGGAAAGTGTTGCGGGAGGGTCTCCCTAAAATAGCCCATCATAGTTTTTTCCAACCCGTTATAGGTATTCGTAGGTTTAGTGTGACCCACAAAGGGATTTAGTGTGTGATTAAATACCATGGTTAAATTAAATTAATATTATTAATTAATTTAATTAGACTTAAATTAAAAAAATTATTATATTAATTGTGGTTTAAAATAATAAATTTTGACGCCTGGGAATAAAAATTACATTAATTCATGAATTAAATTAAATTAAATAATTAATTTACATTTTAATATTAAAATTAAATTAATTAGTGGAATGATAAATAATTAAACTATTCAGATTAATTAATTAATTGAATTTAATTATATAATCGTTGTGCTTTATTTAATGAAATTTATCTTAATCGCGTTTTAATTTTTCCTGTCTAATGTTCATAATCACCGACCCATGTATTTCATAATTTAATTAACTATTTTCAACTACGCGCTATGACTGTGGTTAATTAAATTATGGTATTTACATTGTATTTGTTTTTAGTTAAAATATATGAGGTCATTCAGGCCCATTTTCACCTGATAGAAATTTATACCCCTAATCCACCTCACCTAGGCACACATATTTTTGTACTTATGATGAAGATGGTGTACGACATAGACCCCAACAAGATGTGCCTATGTACGTTGACCTCGACAACGCAAGATGTTATGTGTACCCCAGCAAGATTAAGCTGTACATCAAGACGTCAAATGGACCCCACTAAAATAATGTGATACTCCATACAAGAAGAGAACATACAAAATGGGGTGATCTATATCAAGAGTCAATATTCAACTCAAGTATGATGCCCTTAGGTTATTTTAGATGTTGAAGACTAGTTGGGAAGTAGTTTACATTTGTAGATTTATTTATTATTTAATGAATTTTAAAATAGCTTGAAAATATAGAAAATAATAAATAATAAAATGAATAAATAAGCGAAATGTGTTTTTCTATTAATGTTCACTTTTGAGAAAATCAACATTGATTAAGAAGATCAATAGAAATGAATTACATTCACCAAGGGAAAAGACACAAAAACCATCACAAAAATATTAAGAAGTTGTCGTCTTCACTCATTCAAGTTCAAAAAAACTTGATGTTTGTGGTGTCGGTCATGCCATAGTTGATAATGTCTGTTATTACATAGGAGTTATTATGATATTGGTGGGTCAACATAACTAATTTGCTAGTAAAGATTAGCCATATCTAACATTCTATCATTTTAGGAGAAAATACTGAGTAAATAATGTTATGATTTTAGAAGTTGGGACTTCACTCAAAATATCACAAAACTATGAGTTAATGTGGTTTTCCATCCAAACTCATTCCTTAACCCCTCCGAGTAGTGGCGTAGCCATAAATTTAATACTATTATGGGAGGTTTAGTAATCATTTCCAATAAAATACTCAGAATATAGAGTATTCTGTTTCAAGTACAAAGTGTTCCTAGAATTTGATAAAATAGTGGGAGACTTATATTGATTAAATTAGTAAATAATGTCTAAATTAGATAATAATTATAATAGTACAAATATAATAAATATTATTTTTGTAGACCAATTGAAGGCAATTCCATAAGAAAAAACTATAATATATATTGGACAAAAATAAATGTCCAAAATTGCATGAATTTCCATGTGTAGTACAAGTGCTTGCGCATAATACTAACATATCAAAAATTATAGGTTATAGTGTCCTTATTCTTGTTAAGCCTATTTATAAAGTGGAAGTGTAATATTGCTTATAGGAGCCTTATGAATCCAGAATATGAAGGTTCTATTAAAATTATATCATCAATAACTGATGTTTGTTGTAGATATAACATTTGATCATGGTGGATATCACAAGTAGTCTCATATCTATGATGTATATGAGGAGAAAGTTAAGCAAGAAAAGTGGATGATATATTACACTATTATGTGTGTAAATATGATATATAGATCAAGATCTTCAACTCACTCCACGCATACACCCGATTACACCATTTTCATTTAATGATGCTAACAAACAAAATGGAGTAACTGCATCATTACCTTTTAGGTAAAATTTTCAAAATAATAATAATATTAAAGAAAGTTGCATCTTTAGTTTTTATGGAGAATATATTTGAAGACAAGGAGAAAACACAAATGGAATGTTACATCAAAGGAACCTTTAAAATGTCCTTTATGGAGTAGAGGTTCGTTATTAAACTGGAGGTTATGTGCATCACATGTTATGAAATAAATATATGAAAGATTAAATGAAATCAACTAAATTAAATAAGCAAGAATCTACATATTCTTTAGTATATATACATCAAATAAAAGTACTGTTTCTAACAAACATCTAGGGTATTTAATAAAATATGAATTTCACATATGTCAATTGAAATACAGTAACCATGTTTGTATTGAAAGATTACATGAAGTAAGATTTCTTATTCAAACACCCAAGAAATGGTGATTCCCATGTCTGGGGCAATAAGCACATAACTTCTATTTTCCAATTGATTGATTCTAGTTGAACAAGTTGTTGAGTATAATCAAAAAATTTATCCCAAGATCCATTTGGACATAATGAGACATTAGTTCATGTTCGGGAATGAATATTTTTTGTGGGGTATTATACTCAAAAAATAGTTCAGTGTGACATGAATCATAGGAAATATGTGATGTATATTAAAATATAAGACTTTTACCCACTTGTGGGAAAATAATTCTTTATCAAGGAAAAAAAATTTATACATCAACAATATATCGCAATGCTTTTGAATTAGATCAACAAGTAAGTATGAACTATTTCAAGGGAAATCTAGTTGTAATGATACTTCATAAGATTCATTTATATTATTATGGAATGTGATAGTGAAGTATAAGTACTGTTAGAATATATGATTTTCTTCGGGTCGTCATGCCAAAGAATATCTTGATCGAGAATTCATTGAACATGACAATTCCACATGTATTAATTCCTAAACTCACAACCCTTTGTCTACATAACATCATTTATATTAATAAGGAGGATAGATTATGAGTAATACATGTTAACACTAGTCAAAAAAATGTAGCGTGGAAAAATACCTAAACACACATTTTATACAACAGAGTTATGATGTAATTAGTATCCATGTTACAATTTTTGGTAACATCCATTATATTTGAATATGTACATTTCAAATAACGATGAACACCCATAACTAATAAGCCAACTAAAAATAACAAATGGATATCATACAAGTCATAGTATGATGGAAATTCATTATGTCATACATTATGTGTTTCGATGCAAAATGTTTTTAAGGACATAAATAAACAAGAATCAAGCTAAACACATAGTGAATCTAATTAATTATCCTCATCGTTTCTTAGGATACTATATAAATCCCTACGATAGAAAAGTGGTTGTCAATTGATAGACTTCCTTACAATAAAAAGGGTTCAGATCTCTATTAGATATCGTGGAAGAATGATTGGATTGGCTTTAGTCAATGCTCTATATGCACAAATGGTTGGTATAGGAACATATTCCATAAGTACAAGTAGAAGAGGTCTATTCCAGATACACATACATCATAGGAAGGATAAAAACCATAGCGATGGTTTTGAGTTCACTATGGTCGGGGATACATTATTCATTAAGAATAATAATTCATTCAAGTATGTAGTATATGACAACTAGCTAAATGTGAAATGAACAATTACAATTTAATAATGGATTCTATCAATCAAATTAAAAAGGGACTTATAAATTGAATATTGTGGCGGTTATTCAAATGAATTTATACATGGATGGTAAAATCTCAGTATGAATAGGGCTCGATTGGTAATACAATGTTGGTATGCCTAAATCCATTGGAATTTTACTTTTCATAGCTAACTGATATGCTCACTGAATTGTACATTTGATGTCAAGATCAACTTTCATTGAAGGTGTCGATACGATGCAACCAGAAAGAGATGATGACGACATTTAATGCTAATAAGGGCAACAAGATACTAAAAACAAATTTAGGATTAATGTAAGCAACAAGATCATAGAATGTTCATTTGGAATGAATATTTTCTATGTTTCAACCAATGTATAGTGGGAGTGACATGGTTTTCCAAGAGGAATATGTTCGGAAACAAATTGAAAACAGATTTTGGTCTTACAATTAGTGAAGGCTCGAATAAAAGTAATTCTCTAATCATTGAATTAATTTATAAATCTATGTTATAGGGAACATGAACTATATTGGTAGATCTAATGGTTTCTTGGATCAAGTCTATCATACATATAGTGAAACTTTATTGAAAAAGGCAAGTTGGAACAATTCATATTAAGAAATGTAGCCAATGTCACATGGAATAATATCACCATGATGGTATGTTCAAAGCATGGGAGGAAATTTATGTGGTGAGTTTAAATTCATACTCTTATATGATGGATTAATCACATGTGACATGATATGTACAAGAATTGATATTGCTATGATATACATTATAGTAAGAAAATATCAATTATATCTAGGAGAACCTTAAGTGAAGAAGTCATAACTATCTTCTTGTACTTCAACAATTACAAATGATATTTACCAGTTAAGTGGAGAAGATAGGTACTAGTTATTACGGGACACAAACTAGTCTTCCATTGGTTAATATGATCATGTATTGAAGTGAGCATAATGTGATGATAATTTCAAGATAATAGATGCTAGTGGTAGTCATATTTACAAATATTGAGTACGTTCCAGCTTCTAATGTAGCTAAGATGAAGTTATCAAATGCATTGATTTTTCCAGTTCATGAAATATCACATATTAAGTAAGTTATTTTGATAATGTAAATTATGATACTTTTACTAGGCAATATTTCATGTTATGATAGTGGAAAAAAAGTGATATACTTGGGGATAACATTTATTGATAAGTCTTAGTCAATGTGGTGAGGTCGCATATAGATGAATAGCCACATGGTGGAAACGTGGATGACCCAACAACATAATCTGATACAATATAGAAACATGATATTCATTATGTTAGTACCTAATAAGAATGATTATAAAGGTTGATCTAGTGCAAGTGGGAGTGTTAAAATAGTTGGTTTTCTAGACCCAACTGCGTCGTACTTTTGATTACCATATCATGTTGACAATTATCCATACATGATGTATCTCTACCATTATAGTGTATACTTTTCGGAATCCACTATTTAATGGTAATGTCCTAGATTAATTTTCATCTCAAAAGGTTATAGTATATTCCATGCTATAATGATATCCTTCAGACACATTGACATTAATATTAAATATTTATTATGTACTATTTACATCATACTAATTGGACATTGTAGGTGTATGTCAATCAAATGTTGGGGAATCGTAAGAAATAATACATCTTTTTATGATGTTCTCACGTGGTGATCTCTAGTAATGTGATAATGTGGATAGACCCACAAATAATCACACCAAATGTTTTGGATTTCATTTGTTCTTTCGATCTAAGGACATGTGTATTAGTCTCTGGACATGATATCATTACCAATGTGTACCATTTGATTGTGTACATTGATGCATGGAAAAAATCACAATATTGAAATCATGGTGAGGTAGACTGTGTTGGGATCATAGTTGGTGGTATTAAATTGGTTGAATAGCAAAGAGAGGATTTGTCGCTTCCATGTTATGGAACTTGTATATCTTAGGACTGGATGATCAGGATGGTTCTACCATCACAAGTCGTTGGAAAAAGTAGTCGAAAGGTAAAACCAATCGGATAGATCGATAAATACTAACTAAAGAAAAGGGTGATGATAGTAGTGTGTGTACTGATTTATGAGATATTTACAAACAAATAGATTATAGAACACAATCAGTGTTTGTAGGTTGGTAGTCATTGCTATGACTATTCTTATTGCTTTAGGGGATTTTATGGTTTTCTAGACTATTCTTTTGGTCTATGGATTTTATTCACTACTATGGAGATAATGTTGTAGAGGGTCACATGCAATTGCATAATCAAGAATCCAACCTATTCAGTTGAATAGGTATATTGGAAATTGTGGGCCCCACCATGGGGTCTGAGTGTTGTCCAAGGTATCAATCACCAATGAAATAAAAAAAACTCATTATTATTCATGTTTTGAATTATTGGGATTGAATTTATTTAATGTATTTACAAGTTAAGTAAATATGATAATATATTAATCGATCAAATATTATTTTAATATTCAAGGTTCATTCAATATTAAGAGGGAATGACCATTCAAGATAAATAAATCTTATTTATCACATAATAGATTTTATATATACTAAATGTATGTGATAAATTGTTAATAATATTTATGGAACAATTTATTTAATCAAAATTATTATTTAGTGGATGTGGAAATAAATATGGGTCGAGGAACCTGTAGCAACCCAATGTTTTTCAATTGAAATTCCTTTATTATAAATATGTCATAAAATCACATGAAAACAATGCATAATGAACTACTAAGTTCTAAGTGACCTTTAAACATACGTTTTTCACTTTTATGTTTCGAATTTTGAAAACCTGACATACACGGTTGAAATTAGTAACTTATTTATAGTCTGATAAGAAAAACATAATTTTTGGTGAATTGTAAACTACCCTTATGAATAGTAACACACCCTTATGAAAGTGATATACCCTAATGAATAATAACATTACCTATGATAATATATAAATAATATTAATGTTGAAAATATGATATACCTATATTTTAGAATGAGTAAATGAATGTTTTAAAACATGTTTTTGATAATAAATTATAATATTAATTAAATATTAAAATACTGATATTTAGACAATTATTTTGGAAAAATGGACTTCAATTTTGGATTCTACATGTCAAAAATTTCTTAGGGTGAATTTTTTGTATTTTTCTGAAATACTTGAATTTTTGATGAATAGTGAAATACCATAATTTACAAAATAAGCTAAATAAGCTAATTATAGAGTCATGTATGATGTTATGCAGATGTAAACCCACTTTTTTTGGGATCACATGATAAAATTTCTATTCTTGGTCTAGGAAGATTCACTATTCCATTTCCTGTGGGGAAATAATAAATTAATGAATTTTATATTGAGAAATCCCCTCTCTCCTCCACTCTAAAAACCCCCTTCACTCCCTCTTCTCTTCACTCCCATCAAGCCTTGTTCATTGAAAGTATTATGTCCAAATATCTCCCCAAAATCCTCCCCCATGTCCAAAAGCTCCTACCTCTTCAAAATACCAAAACCTATCCCCTTAAGAGGTTCTCAAAGAAGGAAGTCTCAAGAGATAAATTCCTTTATCCAATTCCTTCATTTCTTTTAAGTTCTTTTCTTTTTTTATTTACTCAACTCCAATAACCAAAATAGTACCATAAATCAAGTAACATACATGTACCAGAATATTTTCTTACGGATGGGATATTTAATTTTCTTCTCTCATTTCCTCACCTTTTATTTGAATGAAATGAAATCACCATTTGAGATGTGCTAATTTAGCACATTTAAGGACAACAATATATCAATTTCTATTATAACCATTAATTCTGGTCATGAAACCATTTGTGTTATGGTTGAACCATATTATTATATATGTAATATATCCAATATTTAGTTATTTAATCATTTTTCTTATAAAATGGTATTAAGTTATAAAGAAAAACATGTTCTTAGTAATCAAACCCACCGATTACCAAAAACGTTTGTCACAATGGTTTTATATAATTTATCAACTTCAATCTAAGTAAACAAAGTAATTTTAAAACCATTTAATCTTCTAGATGTTTACTAATATCACATATCTTCATTTCTGGACAACCACTTCCATCTTTAATGTTTATCCAAACTTGAATAAAAGTGAACCAATGTTGTAAAACCAAGTAAACAAACGAGTCCTAACAATGAAATTGAGTTTTATAACTAATCAAGAAGGCCTTGAATGAAATAAAAAGGGAAATGATAAATAAATTAAATATAGAATAGGTTATGGAATTATGAATTTATAGGCCAAATTTGTTTATTTTGGTCTTTTATAACAAGAGGAGGACAACAACAGATTTAAGGTAAGGGAACCTCTCCTTTTCACTCTTAAGATTGTTCTCTATGATATGCTTTTTTTGTGTAATACCAAGTGATGGGGTATGTTTTCTCACCTCCCACATAGTTCCCGAATGTATTATAGGTGATGAGAAACCAATTATTTCTCTCATCAAGCCCTCTTAGTTACACCCGATACCATGCTGATAAACCGTAATGGATTCTACCTGAACTTCCATTACTCCTTCGGGTTGCTCTGTCTTTGTTTTTACAAAAATGTATTTGTATTTAATTTTTATGTAAAACATTTACATTCTATTTATATTCTCCAATATCATGTTCCATGATCCATCTCTCATTCTATTTCGGGGATATACATGATTTTATGGGAATCCTTCCTCGATACTTCCCTATAAGCAAATTTGTTTTATGGGAACTTCCCAAAATTTTAACCAATTTCAAGTGCACTCCATCCTATATTTTAATCCAAAATTGTTTTTATAAAATTAGTGTTTTTAATATGAATACTTTCTTGGTTATATTCTGGTTTTATATAAAAGATTGTCCTCTTTTCTATTTTAAAGTCTCTATAGTACTTCCCTTAAAACTGCACAAAATTGTTTTGATGCTAGTGTTTCTCAAATACATTCTTTATATGATTTCACTTATGTTTGACATCACCTACCATGTTATAATCCTATATTACCTTATTAACGTCCATGTATGTTATAATCCCTTTCTTTCCTATATGCTTTCATGATAAACTCATTGGTAATGCTTTACAAAAAGATTGTGGTACACAATTCGTTCCATGGGTATCCTTATGTTTATGAACGATTGATTATGTAGATTATTAATGTGGAAAGAATATTTATGTGGAAATTATATTTATGTGGCAAGAATATTCATGGATATTTTGAGATGGGTTCACCCATATTTCACTCCAATGCATTGGGTAAATTTATGACTCATGAGATGCAATGTGAAACAAGATTGACAGTTAGCCTTGACCAGTACTAAAGGAATGTTTTATGATTCATCCACATTTATATTATTCCATGTTTATATGAACCAATTCTTATATGATATTATTTCATAAGATCCATACTTTGGATATATTTATGTCATGTCTCCTAACTCATATTCTTAAGATTCATCCTTCTGTTAATTCCCTTACTGGGATTTTCCGCTCACCCCTTTGTTAATGTGTTCCCCAGGTTACCCTATTCATATGTAAGGGCTCAAAATAAGTTAGGATCTCTTTATGAATATTAAATAAAGAATTGTTTTTTAGCCCCATGTTTTATGAACCTTGTATTCCAAGACACTAGACTTAAAGATCCTTGTCTTGTACTCAGATGATTAAAAATGCATAAAATCATGTAATGTTTTATATAAAAGTCTTGGGTTGATATAGTTGGTATCAGAGGATGGCCTAGTTATTTTTAAAGATTTGGAATTGAGAAAGTACTTTCTCAGGTGGATCGAGTTGTGAATAATAACATGAATCAGGAAGAACACCCTCCTATTCCAGGGAAAGAGAAAGTTGTTGTAAAATCCTTAATGCGGATAAAGCCTCCCATATATAGTAGATCTTTTGATCCCCTCCTTGTGGAACAGTGTATTAACTCAATTGAAATGATATTTCCATCCTCCAGTGATCAGAAGAAGAAATATTTGTACTGGATGTCTATTGTTTTGATGGAGAAGCTGATTAGTGGTGTACACTCATCAAGAATATAATGTCCCAAGAGGAAATTTATTCCATAGATTTGGATGAATTCAAACGGGTGTGTTTCAACAAATATTTTCCTCGAAACCTTCACCTAAATATGGAAAGAGAGTTCCATAGACTCAAGAAGAAGTAAGATCAGTCCATTGTGGCATATGAATCAAAAATTATAAGGCTTCCACGGTACGTCTGTGGCATTTTCATAAACATTGAAAGCATGGTGGATCTCTTCGTTTGTGGACTAAAGACAGGTCTATGAAAATCATTGGCAATTCAAGACTTCGACAGTTATGAAGAAATTGTCTGTTGTGCCCTCAATGTTGAAATATAGATTGGAGACTCATAGTGGTCTCATGGGCCCAATGACAAGAAGAAAAAATGGAAAACAACATGGGTGGTTCATCGAATAAATCCCATGATGGAAAGAAGTATGAATTCCCCCGTTGAAAAAATTGTGGGAAGAAGCATCTTGGTAACTGTCTGAAGGGAACTATGATTTAATTAAAATGATGAATTTTTTGTCATATAGCTAAGAACTGATGTTGGGATATAAAGAATCCCACTAATTCCAATGATGAAAGGATTGATCAAGTCAAAAATCAGCTGTCGTTGAAATGTTACAACTGCAAGGAGCATGGGCATTATGCGAACAATTGCCCTATGCTGAGGGTTGTCAAAGGCAATCAACAACAACCTCCAAGGAAAAAAATAAGGGTTTATGATATGACTACTGCTAAGGTGGATCCAGACAACAATGTGGTGACTAGTATGCTAGTTATTCATTTAAGAATAGAGAACATACTATTTGATTCTGGTTCTACGCATTCTTTCATATCTTACAGGATTAGAAGAACTATTCAAACACCACCTCAAAATTTGGAGGAAATGTTATATATGAGAACAGCGAATGGGAAAATTATTACATCCATGGTTTATATCTCTTCCCCAATTAACATTGGTGGACTGAACCTCCCAGAAAATCTCGTCATACTTCCTTTAGTGGAGTTTGACGCTATCTTGGTCATGGATTGGCTATCTTTATACAAAGCCAACATCAACTATCGGAAAAGGGAGATCAATTTTCACATCCCAATGCATCCTCCGATTCATTACAAGTTTAAGGAGGAAGATGAATCTCTTTTTGAATCTTCGTCTCATGTTTGGATATTTCTTCCTTGTTAGAAAGCATATCAAGCTCAAATGATTGACACAAAGGAGGGAATCATGCTTGATGACGTGCCCATTGTGAAGGATTGCTATAATGTATTCCCTGAAGAGTTTCCTAGTCTTCCTCCTGACCGGGAGGTTGAGTACTCAATTTAACATATCCCTGGATCTCTACCTATATTAATGAAACCTTACAGAAATGCCACTGTAGAGCTCGAAGAGATGAAGAAGCAGTTACAAGAGAATTCGAAGATGGTTTTTATACGACTGAGTGCTTTACTGTGGGGTGCAATAGTAATCTTTGTCAAGAAGAAGGATAGATCTATGTGCCTCTTCATTGATTATCGTGAGCTCAATAAAATCATGATTAACAACAAGTATCCCCTTCCACGTATAGATGACTTGTTTGATCAACATCGTGGGTGCAATTATTTCCTTAAAGTGGACCTTCGATCAAGATATCACCAACTAAATGAGAAGAAGAATGATATACCCAAGTCTGACTTTCGAATGAGGTCTGGACACTATGAGTTCATAGTGATTCCCTTCAGACTCACTAATGATCCATCAATTTTCATGGATTCAATGAATATAGTCATTATAGATTACCTTGAAAAATTGTGATAGTATTAATTAATGATATTTTTATATACACCAAGAAATAGGAGGAACATGAAGAGAATTTGAATACTGTGTTAAATTCATTGTGAAGGGAGAACCTGTATTAAAAGTATAATAAATGTGAGTTCTTGATGGAGGAAGTATCAGTATTGGGACATGTTATCACCAGCAAAGGGATATCTGTGGACCCTTCCAAGACGAAGACAATTGATGAGTGGACCAGACCAACTTCTGTAACAGAGATCCGCGACTTTTTGGGTCTAGACGGGTTTTATCGATGATGTTTGAGGGACTTTTCACAATTTTCAATCCCAATGACCAAGATAACATGGGAGGGAGTAATGTTTGTTTAGACACAAGAATTTGAAGATTGTTTCAAAGAGTTGAAAAAGAGGCTAATCACTATGCCAGTACTCACACTCCCTTCAAGTTGAGAACTATTTTTGGTGTATTGTAATGATTCTATGAAATGATTAGGTTGTGTGCTAATGAAAAATGAAAATGATATATCATATTCCTCAAGGAATCTGAAATTCCATGAGGCAAACTATCCCACACATGATCTGGAGTTGGCACTGGTGATCTTTGCGTTGAAAATCTGGCGGCATTACCTTTATGGGGAGAAGTGAGAGATATATACTGACTACAAGAGTATCAAATATATATATTCACACAGAAAGTGCTTAATATGCACCAATGAAGATGGATATAGATCATCAAGGATTACGACTACTCAATCCACTACCATCCCAGTAAGGCAAACATGGTGGCAGATTCTCTAAGTAGAAAGGATCATGTATCTTTATCAATGATGATAATTGAAAAGAATCTGATCTTCATATATTTGAGAAGTATGGACCTGGGAATCATTAAGGGAGGAACATCATCAATACATTCTCAAATTACTGATCAACCATACCTCCTCGAGAAAATAATGGATGCTCAAAGAAATGATGTGGAACTTCTAAAGAGGGTGGAAGCTGTTAATAATGGAAAATCCCCCGATTCCAAAAATTTTGAGGAAGGAGTTGTATGATTTAGGACACGATTATGTGTACCATACGATCCATAGATAAAGAAAGATCTTCTAATTAACACAAATATCTCAACCTTCTCTATCCACCCAGGGAGCATAATGATGTATCGAGATCTCTAAGAAAACTTTTGGTGGGACAATATGAAAAGGGAGATTTCTGAATATACATCAATGTGCCTTGTATGTAAGCAAGTGAAGGCTGAGTGACAAAAGTCTAAGGGGATAATGCAACCACTGCCCATACCCGTATGGAAGCGGGACAACATTACCATGAACTTTGTCCTTGGACTTCCAATGACATCCAGAGGAAATAATGCTATATGGGTTGTTGTGGATTGTTTTACTAAGAAATCTCACTTTATCATGGTTAGAGAGGTCTTATCAATAGATCAACTTTCACATATTTACATCAAATAAGTGGTAAGGCTACATGGAGTACCACTATCTATAGTTTCCAATCGTGAGCCGAGATTCACTTCAATGTTCTGGAAATGTCTCCTGCATGCTCTGAGCACTGAACTAAAATTCAGTATGACCTATCATCTTCAAACAGATGGCCAATCTATAGAAACTATTCAGACACTAAAAGACATGTTGATATTGTGTTCTATATAATTCAAAGGAGGATGAGACAAACATCTTTCATTGGTTGAAATCTCATACAACAACATTTTCCAGTAGAGCATCTAAATGGAACCATTTGAAGACCTTAATGAGAAAAGGTGTAGAACATCGACATGTTGGGATGACGTTGGTGAGAATAAGCTACCATGACCTGAAATGGTCGAAGAAATGGCGGAGAAGGTGAGAACCATTCAACAGCATATCAGGGCATCTCATAGTCGATAGAAGAGTTATGCAGATAATGGTTGATGAGACCTTGAGTTCAAAGTTGGAGACATGGTATTTCTATGCATATCTTTGAGGAAGAAGGTCATGAGGTTCAGAAAGAAAGGGATGTTAAGCCACAATTTCATCGACCCCTTTGAGATCCTTGATCGAGCCAAAGCTATGGCCTATCGACTGAAACTTACACCTACCATGTTGAATGTACATGACTTCTTTCATGTATCTCTCTTAAGGAAGTATATACTGGACCCTTCACGTGTACTCTTCTCAGAGGTGGTACATTTAGAGGATGAACTCTCTTACGAGGAGAAGGTAGTGAAGATCTTGGATCGTAGAGACAATATTCTATACAACAAGACTACTCATCGAGTCAATGTACTATGGATGAACCATAAGTATGAAGAAGCAACATGGGAACAATTGGAAGCAATGAAGGATAAGTACCCAAACCTATTTTTGTCGTAGAATGTATGATGAAATTTCGAGGGTGAAATTTCTTAAGGGGGGAAGAATGTAAAGACCCAATGTTTTTTAATGTAAATTCCCTTCTTGTAAATATTTAATAAAATCACATGAAAACACAACATAATGAACTACTAAGTGCTAAGTGACCATTAAGCATAAGTGTGTCACTTCTGTGTTTGGAATTTCGAAAATCCAACATTCACGGTTGAAATCATTAACTTATTTAGTGTCTGATAAGAAAAACATAATTTTTGGTGAATAGTAACCAACCCTTATGAATAGTAACATACCCTTATATAAATAATATTCAAGTTGAATGTTTGATATAACTATATTTTAGAATGAGTAAATGAATGTTTGAAAACTGTTTTTTGATAATAAAATATCATTTAAATTAAATGGTAAAATAATTATTTTTGAAAAATATGCTTCATTTTTAGATTCTACACGTCAAAAAATGGTTAGGGTGAATTTTTAGGATTTTTTTGAAATACATGAATTCTTTATGAATAGTGAAATACCATAATTTAAAAAATAAGCTAAATAAGCTAATTATAGAGTAATGTATGATGTTCTGTTGATGTAAGCCTACTTTGTTTGGGATAACAGGATAAAATCACTATTATTGGTAAAGTAATACTCACTATTTCTTGTCTTTTTGGGAAATAATAAATTAAATAATTTTATATTGAGAAATCCCCTCTCTCTTGCACTAAAAAACCCCCCTTAAATCCATTTTCTCTTTACTCCTATCAAGCCTTGTGCCTTGCCAATATTATACCCAAATCCCTCCCCAAGATCGTCCCCCACATCAAAAATCTCCTAGCCTCTTCAAAAAACCAATACCTCTCCCCTTGAGAGGTTCTCAAAGAAAAAAGTCTCAAGAGGTAAATTCCTCTTTTTTCAATTCCTTCATTTCTTTTATGTTCTTTTTTTTTGTTCATTTCATCACCTCCCTCAACCAAAATAGTATGATAAATCTAGTAACATACATGTACTGTAATATTTTCATGAATATGGGATATTTCATTATCTTCTCTCCTTTCCCCACATTTTATTTGGAAGAAATGAAAGCACTGTTTGAGATGTACTACTTTAGCACATCCAAGGACAACGATTTATCAATTTCTCTTATAATATTTAATTCTGGACATGAAAACATTAGTGTTATGGTTGAATCAGATTATTATATATGTAATATATTCTATTTTTATTTCTTTAATACTTTTTTTACAAATGGTATTAAGTTATAAAGAAAAACATGTTCTTAATCATCAAACCCACCAATTAACAAAAACTGTTGTCACTTTGGGTTTATATAATAGTTCGACTTCAATATAATTAACCAAATTAATTTTAAAACCATTTAATCTATTAGATTTCTAAAAATATCATATAACTTCATTTTTGGGAAACCACTTCCATCTTTCATGTTTATCCAAACTTTAATTTAAGTGAACCGGTCTTTTAAAACCAAGTAAACAAACGAGCCCGAACAATGAAGCTGAGCCTTATAACTAATCAAGAAGGCCTTGAATAAACTAAATATGGTTAGATAAATAAATTAAATATACAAGAGGTTATGGAATTATGAATTAATAGACCTAATTTGTCTATTCAGGTCTTTGATAACAAGAGGAGAACACCAACAAATTTAAGGTAATGGAACCTCTCCTTTTCACTCTTAATCGAGATTGTTCTCTATGCCAGGTAATTTTTGTGTTATACCAAGTGATGGGGTATGTTTTCTCACCTCCCCCATAATTAACTAATGTTTTAGAGGTAATTAGAAACCCTTTATCTCTCTCATCAAGCCCTTTTAGTTACACCTGATACCATTTCGATAAACCATAATGGATTCTACCAAAATATCCTTTATTCCTTCGAGTTGCCTTATCTTTCTTTTTAAAAAAATGTAGTTGTCTTTTATTTTTATGTAAAACGTATAAATTCTGATTATATTATATAAATTCATGTTCCAAAATCCATCTCTCATTCTCTTACGGGGATATTCATGCTTTTATGTGAATCCTTCCTCGATACTTCCCAATAAGCACTCGTTTAAAGAGAACTTCCCAATTTTTTTCCCAATTTCAACTGCACTATAACCTATTTTTTAAGCCACCATTGTTTTTATAAAATATGTATTTTTATTATGAAATCATTCTTGGTTAAATTATGGTTTTATATAAAAGATTTTCCTCTTTACTATTTTAAAATCTCTATAGTATTTTTCTTAAAACCGCACACAAATGTTTTGATGCTAATGTTTCTAAAATACATTGTTTATATGTTTTCACTTATATTTGACATAACATACCATGTTATATTCCTATATTACCTTATGAACTTCCATGTATGTTCTAATCCATTTCTTTCATGGATAATTTCATGATACACTCATTGGTTATGATTTACGTCATGATTGTGGTTCCCAATTCTTTCCATCGGTATTCTTATGTTTATGAACGATTGATTATGTATGATTATATATGTGGAAAGAATATTTATGTGGCAATAATATTCATGGAAATGTGGAGATGGGTAAGCCCATATAGTTCTTCAATGCATTGGGTAAAGTTAGGTCTCATGAGATGCGATGTGAATCGGGATTGGCAGTTATCCTTGACCAGTAAAAAAATGGGAAACGAGATTGGCGGTTAGCCTTGACCCATACTAAAGAAATTATTTATGATTATTCGACATTTGTATGATTCCATGTTTGTATGAACCCATGCTTATAAGATATGATTTCATAAGTTCTGTGCTTTTGATATCTTTATGACATGCATCTTAACTCATATTCTTAAGATATATCCTTTTTTTCATTCCCTTACAAGGCTTTTCAGCTCACCCATTTGTTCATGGGTTCCCCAGGGTACCCTATGAAGATGTAAGGAATTATATTAAGTTATTAGCACTTTATGGAGACTAAATAAAGATGTTTTTTGACCCTTGTTTTATGTACCTAGTCTTCCAAGACAATAGGCTTAACAATCCTTAGCTCATACTCTGATGACTAACTATGGTTAAAATCATATAATGTTATATGTAAACAGTTGGGGTCGCTATTGAACCCAACTAGACATTTAGAGACTCTACTATAAATATATAGAGAGACTCTCTCACCATGAACTATTCATTAAATTATGAATTATAACCTCTCTCCCCTCCCACATTATAGAGAGATAGTCTCTCCCTCTCATGTAGTGAACCAAGTTCTGCCTTCAATAATCGAAGGAAGAGGATTGCAGTGATCAGCGGGACATCGATGATATTATCAGATTGTCACTTTAGCACTAGAAATTTGATGATAGGACCTCCCATGGGGTTTTGAAGCATGTGTGGAAGATCTAGAAGGGAATTTATATGGATCCATCAATAGATGATCACAACTGATGAGTTGTAGTTGGACATTCATTCCGATCTGAACAGTTTGGTTCTCAGTTTCAAATTAAGTGCTCTTTTAATTTACGTGTGATCCTTGGAACTTACTAAGGATTAGATCATTGGCGATGCCAAATTATGTCATGGCACTGAAGAAAATTTTAAAATCCCCAATGAACCATCTTTCCTGTGGGCCCAGGTACCTTTATCCATGTGTTGCTGAACTGTGGGTATATTGTATAACCACAGTTATTTACTATTGCTATATGTGAATTTTCATGTTTTATTGTTCCATTTTTTGTTGATAAGAAAATATATACCTGGTGCATCGTAGTTTTTCAACCCTAAAGTAGTTTGGTAGGTAGAAAACCATTATTATGAGGTATAACCAATACATATTCCTTTACACAGGGATAATTTCATTTGAAATAAATTTATTTACCATGTTGTTATTGTTAGTAATGAATAAATTTGGAGGATTTAGTTTCCAAATGGGGGGAAGAATCTAAATATATAGGTAGTTTCATGATAAATAATTTTATTGTGTTATCAATAATAATTTATTATATTTTATATATTTGTATTAATTATATGAATATTATGTAATTTTTCATTCAAACGAGAAAAGCATTATTTATAAACAAATTTAGTTTTAAGGAATTATATATTTATATTTAAAAGATGTATTTCAAAATTAATAACATGAATTTGATAAAGTGAACATTTTTTCCACTCATCGGGTCAAAATGATCAAAGGATTATTATTTTATAAAATTATGAAAAAATTGTGTTCTCAATGAATGGTGAAAATAATGTTTTTATAGGAAACTGTATTTTCATTTCATTTATTTATAATGTTAAATTATATTATTGTGTGTTTTGAAAATATAATTAGTTAATTTTTATTTAATAAAATACAATTATATTATTTATATTGAATTTTATATATTAATATGGTGTACAAATATATTTTTTTACTCAGAATACGTTTTTATGAAAACATTTTTGTGTAGTATTTTGTATGTCAAATTTTATATTTAATTATCTCACATCTATGAATTTATTTTGATAAAAATGATTCCATTTTTGGAATAATAATAATTTATATTACGTAATTTTTTTAAATTACTTTTTGATCAAAATTTAAATAACAATCTAGTAAATATCTATTATTAAAATTAAGGTTAAAATATGATTACCCATTAATTAAATTGAAGAGATAAGGGATAAAATGACTGATAAAATTGACTTAATTTTATTTTTATTAAATATTTTGACCATTTATAATACATTTCTATAACATGGCTAATTTTGAATAATTTGTATTTAAATTTTGACAGTAATAAATTTTATTTGATTTAAAAGATAAAATTTTATCCCTCAAAAAATATTAAAAGAACAAACCTTATCCTCTCACAAAAAAAACCTATATCCTTTTAATAAATCCTGTAAATTCAAAATAAATTCATTTAATCACTCCCCACTTCTTATAGTCCCCATTTATTTCACAATACAAACCCAAGATAGCTTTAGGATGAAACTTATAGAGATTTTTAGAATAGGTGTTATTATTCATTACTGGATTATTTCATTTTCTTCCATTATAAACCTCCTTGATATTTTTTTCAACCATTATAAAATAATATCATATGAATTTTCCATAAACTAATAAATTATTATATTAATGTAATATTTTATATTCATCATCTTTTTTTGTCAAATGCGAGATGAAAACATTGTTTGTACATATGTGTGGACAAAAAAATCCAATAACTACAGTGTTTCATTTTCCATATCCACCTCTCAATACTGGTAATGATGACATTTTTATGGTATATAAATATTATATTCGTGATATAATTATAATTTTATAAAAACAATACATAATCATTATTCATACCATTCCATCTGCTGAAAAAAATGATAATGTCGTTAATGCGAACCTGTGGATTACCACTTCCATGAAGTGATGTTATTTGTTTTTATCAACAATTGACATGAAATATATAGATAAACTTATATAATTATATTTTATTTTATTTATTATATAACCATAACTATGGAAGAATAAAATAATTCTTACATTTTTTCCATCAATATCGATGAAAAATGGAAATGTTACTCATGCTCATGTATGGAATATTGTCTCTATGATTTTAACATAATTCATTTTCCATAACTATATTACATAGATGGTTTTCAAAGTATGATTTATGTATAGAAATATAATTAAATAGTTATTATTATTTTTTATATGGCAGAATAATGGCCACTTTGACCATGTTAAACATACTAGTGTGACATTAGATGTCTGATTTAAATATGATCAAAACATCTGAAATGAAATTATTTTAATAAGTAACCATATAAGGAATGTTAAAAAATAAAATATAAGTAATTGTAAATTTTATAAAGATTCATAAGTGATAAAATAATTAACATTTTATCATTACTCTGGAAGATAAATAATGTATGTGATGGGTCAGACTCAAGGTCAGGGACAATTTACCGTATAAAAATTGGTTTAAATGTTTTTGATGATTTTTTTTCCAAATATTTTTATTCCATTAAAATATTATTAAAATAATTTTTTGGGTGTATTAAAATAGAAATAAATTATTTATAATTTGAATTATATACCTATTTTTATATCATTTCAAATTTTCTCCAAATTAATTTCTAATATTTTTTATGTGTACAGCTTGAACAAAAATGAAGATGAACATTTCTCTTAAGACATATACATCATCAATGGTTCTCCATGAAATTATAATAATCATTTTTTTTTTATATTCCATTAAAACATTTCATGTTTTCTATAATACAAATACCTCCTTCCATTTATTCATTGTATTTAAAATAATGATTTTAAATTAAATAGATATTCCAATATCCATAAATGATTTCTTCTGGGTGGAAAAAAAACTTATTATGAGAATGGAAATGAAAATTTCAGTTATTATGATTAATATATGGTCTTTTAGATTTTATAATGATGAAGGGTGATCTAGATATAGATATTGATGATGTTTGAGCCATATATTTTACATAATAAATACTGAGCCTAACATATCATTCTAATGCATTTAGTAAAGGGATGAAGATAACATATTTGGTTTTTCATAACGGATTATTTGAATTTTATGTGCAGGTAATTAAATTTGTATGAGTGATTAATGAGTGATATTAAAATTATACCCATTGTTACCTACATGTTTTAATTATGATGGGGAGTGGAAGTTCCTTGTAGATAGTCTAATTGAATTCCCAAAGCCCTTCAGGTCATGTAATATCCTAAGCCTATGGTCCTTGTAATATCTGAGCCTACGG
The DNA here is from genome assembly GCA_963277665.1 of Viscum album. Classification (NCBI taxonomy): domain Eukaryota; kingdom Viridiplantae; phylum Streptophyta; class Magnoliopsida; order Santalales; family Viscaceae; genus Viscum; species Viscum album. The sequence continues at coordinate 790,102,923 of OY728126.1, read as the reverse complement.
GCCTTGTATGGGTTCCCCCTCATCCCTTGAAAGGGGGGTTATCAAAAAATCATTAAAATATGAATTAATTAGTGCCATTCGGGAAAATAATGTGAATAATTTTATAATTTATCATTTTTATGGATTATAATTTGTAGTTATTTATAAAAAGGATATAAGTCAAACCATATAAGAGAAAGACAATTGAGGAGTGGACCAGAACCACATAGGTAACAAAGATATGTTTTTTCATAATACTAGAATGTTATTACCAATGATTTTTGATAAAAATGTCATGTTTTCCAACCCCTTTTACCATGATTACACAGAAGAGGTCATATTTTTCCCAGACCGATGAATTTGAAGAGAGATTTATGGAATTGAAAAAAATACTAATCAAAACACCATTCCTCATACTTCCCTCCTACTGGGAACATATTTTAGTCGATATCATTTATTCAATTAATGTAGAGGTCTATTTAATAATGAAGAATAATAATGAGATACACCATGCCTCATGGTAGTAGATGTTTTTTTCCCAGATAATTACAAATAGAATAACTCAATAGGAAGGTGAATTGAGTTCTTAAAAAAAAAATTCAATATAAGACCACCCTATTAGAAGTATACCTACCCAATTATTTCTTTCAGAGTGTATGGAGTGCAAATATGAAAACATTTAGAATGTAAATTGAACACAAATAATTATAGTGGTATGGAGGAAAATCTAGTAGTCATCTCCACCATTTATCCTCTCTACGAGCTTGGTGATTTTCAATAAAAAAAACATTTTCTAGTGTCTCCCATATGAGTACTTGAATATGTCACATAGTACAATGGAGCATGTTATTTCAACCAGGATCTCCATTTACATGACCTATGTACGGTCTTAACCACACTCTTACATTAAGTGTAAACATGATGAAATAAACTGAAACATTGTAATGAGAAATATAGTACATAGATTCTGGATGAAGGTTACTGTAGCTGTATATTAATCTTGATAAAATGGTAAACATTCAAGAATATTTTGGGATGAACTTTGGTGTAACTGATATAAATTGATATATATATATATATATATATATTTGTAGTTTTTTGTATAGGGATTCCGTTTTTTAGATATTCATCATTCAATCTACTATCATTATTCTTCATATCTTCAACATACTTATTTTTAGAATCGTATCGATCCTTTTATTATTATTTAAACATGAATGCAAATCAACTGCATTGGTCGAGTGACAAAGAATGTGATAATGAAGAATCATGCTATTAAGTAAATGTATGGAAACATTCCAAATATAGGAATTTATTTAGTAGTATAAATCTTCTATATCTTCTGTCTTTTTTATTTAGGAAAGTCCTATACATAACAATAATTTCTTAAATAGATGAACTCCATTGATGTGATTTAAGGAAATTGAGTGACTTATTAAAATATTATAAAAGTAATAATGATTTTCAATTGTAATAAATGTTCATAAGATGTTAATTGAAAGCACAACTCATAGTAAGATACCTTCTTATATGATAAAGAGGTTCTTCCATATAATATATGATATCATTATAGGAGAATAAGATAAATCATTTCTGTATGATTAAAATATATTCTTATGTAACTCATAACATCTTTTCTTCCTAGAATATTGTGATTTCATATTTTTACTCTCACTAAATGTCAATTTTGAGTAACTTACTTAAACATTGTAAGATAATGTCTTAAATTTTTCTTTCTATTGATCAGTATATATCTATATTTGTCAATTCTCATACGGCTACAATTCACGCATATCATAAGATTAAGACTTGAACACACAAGTAAGCTAAATATAATTTGAATCATATAAGGAAAAGTCACTAGAATAAGAGTAGGGATGTTTTGAATCATCAAAACACAAAAAGATGAGATATATTATAATATTATACAAGTTACTATATTCTCCCCTTTTGATTATCACAAAGACCATGTGACTGAATTTTTTTCCCATACCAGGTTTTATTTTTTCAGAAAAGAAAATGTTTCCTTTTATTTTATTCCAAAAATATCTATTGTTTTTCATCTCCCCAATTTTGAAATAATTTTTTTTAATTATAAATATTGTTTTGCATTTTCCCTTAATTATCCCTCATTTATGATATTAAATAGAAGTAACATAAAGATATTAGTTTATATATCACTAAAATATTAGTTAATTAGTTAACTTTACTATTCATAAGTACAATTGAGGCTGTAAATAATTTTTACTATGATGCACTTGAAAAAGACAAATATTAAAATAAAATTATAAAAAGATATCATTATATTTCATCCAAAATTATAAAATGAATAAGAAAAACATCACAAAAAAATTCGTAATAGTAAAAAAGATAAGGTATTCTAATCATCAAAAAAATATTTAAATGTAAACAGGATAAAAAAATTTAATTCCATAAAATGGTGGCATAATTCAAATGCTTTTAGAGTTCCCAACCACCATGACACTAATTTCCCAAACATTAAAGGGATGAGTATCAACTAATATGCTGAATAAAATAATTCATCTATATTCATGAAAGGGGGGTGTTAGTCACGAGGTAAGAAAGATGAAGTCATAGGAACATTATCTATTATTCTAACAACATTTCTCAATATCAGTGAGGATTCTCTAAGACCAACATGATCTCCACGATAAAATCTTACTAGTGTCGACTAAATGTTGCTAGAATCTTGTTTCAGCCTTTCCATATCAATGTTATATGCATGTGTAAATGGAAATTTAAAGAATGTTTCATATAAGAATATATTTTTTTCATTTAAAAATAATGAATTTTCACATTGATGATCATTATATAGAAAAATATTTAATAAAGACGTTGAGAGGCATATAGATAATCGTCAGAAATATGAAGTCTATGTATCCTTCCAAAAAAAATTAAAAAACAGTATGTCCAACACTATCATCAATCCTTTTTACCATGTTATTTTTCAAATAGTCTAAAATATTTGTAAAACAATTTCATACACTTTCAGATAAATTTCCACCAATATTATGTAGGTATGTTTTCTTATAAAAATTGGTTATTAGGTTCTTAAAGACCTCAAACAGATTTTTAGGAATTCCAATGACATAAACCATTTGGTTTTCCTTATATGGTTAAACTCTATGTTAAGATTCTTCAAATTCCTCAACTTCAACATCATCATCATTAGATAAATTCTCCTTGAAATTCTTTACCGCTACATCATAAAGGTCTTCTACTAATTCATTTTAGAGAATAAATTCATTTACTATTTTCACTCTTACAAAATGTTAGTTATGTGTATCTCAGTTAAATTTAGTAAGATATAGTATTAAATTGTTCTTCATATTTCGGAGTAATTGAAAATGTTCCCCAATTCACGTTAGACAAAATTTATTTTATATCATAATATATATACACGAACAAAAAATGTAAGATAAATATAATCTGAAACACATAAGATAAACTGGTTAGAATAAGGATAATGATTTTTTGTATCATCAAAACACATAAAGAAAGAAAATATTGATACAATATACTCATTACTACATTGTTAAGGATAAGAACTACCCAATACAAGATATAGAGTTTGATGCAATAGTCTCTCATTGAAAAGTTGGTTGTATTATATCATTGGGGAGATGTTTTAAATATATACAAATCATAAGAGCATAAAATATATATTCCCACCAAATGATAATAATATGAACCCACAACGATTGTTAGAGCTGATCAAGAAACAAGACTTCTAAGACAACTATCATCATGGGAATGGAAGTAATGTGGATGAATCTATAACTAGAAAGGATCTTATAATATTAAGAATGATGATAATTGAGAAGGATCCAATCATCATATACTTATAATGGATGTAAATTTGAATCATAAAGGATAAAACATCATTAATTTTTATCAAATTATTATTCATCCATCTATTTTGAATAATATAATGGATTATCAAAGAGATAATATTAAAATGAAAAATAATTTGGAAGCTATTTGAAAAGGGAAATCCTAAATGATTGAAATCAATGAAGAATGAGATACATTATTTAGGTAAAGACTATGTGAACTATAAAATACAGTGATAACGTATGTGTTGTATAATAAAAAACATAGTTCGACCTTCTTTATAAATCCATGGAGCACAAAGATATATAGAGATCTCTAGAAGAACTACTTGTGGGAAAATATGTAGAAGAATATTTTCAAATATATTTCATCATTCTGAGCATGTCACAAGGTGATGTATGAAATACAAAGTCCATGGGAATGAAACAACCATTATACATTCCTACATGGATTTGGGAAAACATAACCATGGACAATTTCGTAATTCTTTTGAATACAACTAGTGGAATCATTGTCATATCGAATTTTCTGGATCATATTAGTTAGACTACTCACGTGAATTAACTTGAGAGGACTTTAAAATTAATCAACTAGAAAATATGCACATAATTTAAGTGGTTTGGATATTTCGAACACCACTATCTATTTTATCTGAGCATGATCCAAAAATTACATATAAGTGATATAAAATTATCCACCATGTTGTAAACAATGAGTTGGACATCCATATTTCTTATTTCCCCCAAATGTATGTCCAATTTGAGTGGTTAACCCATAAAATAGAATATATGTTTAGAGAATGATCTATAGAATTCATATGAGAGTGGGTTCAATATCTTCTTCAAGTCTAGTTTTTGTATAGTATTACTTTACACACAATAATCTGAATTTCTCAGTACAATTCCCATTATGGGAGGTTATGTATAACACCTATGATATAGGATAATGTTTGTTAAAACAAGCTACCAAGGGAAGAAATGAACATAAAATTGGATAAAAGGATGAGTTTATTCATTATAAAATCTAGGATGATTATATTTAATGAATGAATTATGATGAAAACCCTTGAAGATTCATATATTTTGATGTTAGAGATAAAGTTTTACTCTACTTATCTACATAGATTAGCGTCCTAAAACATTGGAATAAAGAAAAAATCTAAATCCAAGGTACATTATCCCCTATCAGATTATCAATCACATGGGAGCTATAAAAAATCTAGAATCACACCCAATAACCACTTATAATGTTCAAATTGAATTCCACATAACCCTCGTGAACATTTACATAACAAATCTCTCACATTAACTAAATTTTGAGCTGGTGCATCTAGAAAATGGCATCTCTTATGAAGAGAAGATAATGAATAACGTAAAATTTAGAGATAATTTTCTATAAAATAAGAAAACTAATCAAATTAAGGTATTATGGAAAAAATAGATGTTTGAGGAGGTGACATGTGAACTAAATGATTCCATGATTAAAAATTACCCTCACACATTTTAAATTTTTTTTGGAAATTTTTTTAAGGAAAGCATTCTTATAAGGGGAGGAATATAATGACCAAGAATTTTATTAATGAAATTTCCATTCATAATATATAATTCTATCATATTTATTAATATTATATTATATAAATAACCAGAAAAACATGATAAAACCAACTACATTCTATTATGTTAAATTAATCATTACATTAATTGAATAAAAATTACCATCATATGTTAATGTGTTATAATAAGACAGAAAATAGAATATAAGATAAAAATATTAGGGGAAAATGTTTATGCTTGATCCCCTTAAATAATCAAACTTCTTAAAACACTGTAGATTTTTAGAATAATTTAATTAGTGAAATATACATTATTTTAAATGAAGATATATATAACTAGGAAAGAAAATAGAAATAATTTGATAATAAATTAAATATTATGTTTTCAAATAATTTAAGGATCGGATATGACTATTCTAAATGTGACTATTATAAATGTAATCTAACCATTAGAATGGTAACTTGGTCATTAGAATAGTAATCTAACCATTAAAAATAGTCGGTAGACCAATATAATATTATCATAACCTAAGGAAGTGTGTAATATTACATAGGTATCATTTAAAATGAAATTATGGCATATTTATATCATTATAATAATAAATAATTGTTTTAAAAATGATTATTTTAGTGGTCATATTTTTGTAAAACATTAATGACTTATTTTAATTTTTAAAACGAATAAATTTTTTTAAAAGAATTTTTAATATCCTTAATTTTGTTTATAAATTCAAATTATATTATACTATAATGAAAATATAAATTTATTATAATTTATTTAATTTTTCAAAGGATCATGAAATGGTTCATAATATTAAAAATTTTATGTTTCAAAAAAATAATGATTCTATTTAAAAAATAAATTTCCTATATTTGAAAATTTATTTGAAAAAATGATATTATTTTAGGATCCCAAACATTTAAAATTTTTATGGTTAATTTTTGATATTTTTTTAATATTGTTGAATTGTTGATGACTAGTGAAATATGAAAAAATATGACGTTTATCATTATAAAATAAAAACATGAATTTTTTTAGCTTGGAGGATGTAAGAACGCACTAGTTCAAACAAAAAAGATCCATTTACTATATATGGTCACATGATTCATAAATATTGGTATTCTTGATCCAAAATAATAAACAATTTTTTTAATATTCATAAACACCCATATCCTCCACTTGTAAATACCATCCCCCACAACCCCTTCTCCTCACACTATATAATACTTGAATATTGAAAAAGGTCTACCTAATTAAATTCATTATCCTCTCCCCCATGTAATAGTTATTCTGGTCTCATTAAAATACCAATTCTATGTTCAATAATGTTCATTTCCATGGACACGACATTCGAGAAAAAATATTCCGAAACTAGAATTTTTAAACTCTTTTCCTCATCCACCTTATCACAACCTACTTCATCCAAAATTGAATAATAATTCAGTATCATATATATTCTATAATGTTATTGTATCAATGTAATATTTACCATCCGTTATCTTTTGTTTTTCTATTATTCTAAAAACAAATCAATTTTATTCATTATTTCAGTTCACCACCTATGTGGATGATGAGATTCCATTTTATTTTATCAGTTATAATCCATGACATAAAAATATTAACATTGTTAAATAATATTATAATATATATATTATTACATATTTCATGTTACTTATATTGGAAAAAATTAAATGAATTAATGTTAGTTAATAATGGCCAGTAAAAACATCTAAATGAACTGACCACATAATGCTAACATTTTTACAAAGTGAATTTTCTCTATGTAGCAATAGAAAATGATAATTGGGACCATTTATATTTAATAAAGAATTTGAATACCATTTCATTTCACTTATGGGATTTTATTTTTGATTTAACTGAACATCAATAATTATCCTCCGGTGATCGAACCCTATATGCATGACACAAATTCTGTTTGAAAAAAAAATAGTATATCTCATTCCAGTGGTTGAAAATAGAAAAAATAAAATTATACTAAATTATATATATATGGAAATTGTTTTGATTTAATTAACTAAATAATCTCTTTTGATTATATTACACATTAAGTGAAATTGAAAAAAGAATCTAGAAAAAAAATGTTTGTGGTCTCTTTAAACGACCTTCGTTCTTTTAGTTATAACCATTCTATCTCTTACTCAGTTTTTGTCACTATTTGATATTATGGAATGATTCTGAATTCTATATCGGTTTATATTAAAAATATATATATATCTTACTATACCTTCTTTTTTAGGGTGTAATACATTCCTTAATTCCATATATCTAATTCATTATTTAAAATAAATGTTAATTAAGTGGCGCATTTCAATCCATTAATCCATATTTTTAACAGTCATTTAATTTAATTATTCTTATTAATGATTTCATTAAATTAAATAATATTTTAGGTATAATAATTTTTTCAAATTTATTTTTAAAATAAAATTCTATACATATTCTTTATATAAATGACTAGAACCAGTTCCACAAAACACTGTTTTGAATGCTTATTTATGTACCCAATTATCAACACTATGATGTTGAATTTCAAATTAAACACCATATTTTGAGATTTGTTCTCATATAATTATATATGAACATGGAAAATTTTTATTCATTCTTATATACAGAGTCATTATGAAATATCCATAGATTTTAATATTAGGCATGATTATACATTCCATTTAATTTAATGGGATATTCCTATATTTATGCCTTATTATTGATTTCATTTTATAGATCACAATAGAATGTACATGTTATGATAGGTGTTCTCAGGTATCCATCTAATAAATTTGGAAATTATTTTACCTAATGAGTGAGTATGTTAGGGATTAGTGAGTAAACAAAATTTGTGATGTGACTCTAAAGACCACATGACATTATCTTGGATGTTATCTTTTAACTATAATTATTTCATATTTTTTTATTCAACTACATTACAATCATTCCATGATATTATGATACCTTATTCACTAATATATTCTCCATTTTGACAATTCATGATCCTTATCTTTTATGATATCATGTTTTGTTTTATAACTCAAATGTTATGCATTGATGTAATTCTTATTCCATTACTAGAATTTATAGATCATACATTTCATTTATCTAATCTTATGGTTATCTAGTAATATTTTTTGATAAAAAATTTATTTCAGATATCTTTAGGTATAATAAAAAAAATGATGTTCTGTTTTTGTTTTTCTGATATATTATGAATCCATTCATCTAATGATGGAAGAGTTCATGATAATTGGGATGGGTTTATTAGATATTTTTGTCACAAACCACATAATAATATTTGTAAAAGGCTTGGGTTGTTATTGGTATAGTCTCCCCAATATAACCTCCACAACACTCACCATATGATGATATCATCTTCAATATTTAGAGGCATTGATGGAGACATCTAGTGACTCAATTTGTTTAAATATGAGTGAAACTGGTTGGGAAAATGAAAAATTTAATGAGAGGTCACATGTATTTTTCTTAATATTTTGAAAGCACTGATAAGCGTTATGATATTTGCAGGACATGATATAGAAATCGGTTCTATGATTATCTATCCCATGTATAAGGGACCCTCAAGTTATAAGGGTTTGTGTTTGTGGTATGTTTTTAACTATTAATATCGATTGAACTAATGTAGACTGATACAATTGATTTTTAAGATTTATTTTTATTTATTAAAATTTACTTGTTGTCTGGTATGGTAAGAGGGAAAGTGTGTTGTCATTATTACAGGCACATATGTATTACAATTTTTTTACAATTTATTATATATATATATAATGAAATTTATTCCATTATAACTAGTAAATTATAGATTATAAACTACATTTTTGGTTTTATGATCACATCCCATAGGGTTGATTTTATATTTCTCTTATATCCCGATTTAATCTATGTGGTTTTAAATGCATAGAAATATGAAATCAAATACATTCATTATTATAATGAAAATGTGGAAATCAAAATTAAATTTCTTCTATTAGACCATATACAATAGTATCACCAATTAATTGATAAAATAAAAAATCATTGTGGAATTTTATAATGATTTATAAATTAAATGAAATAAAAACATCCATAAGTTGAGGAAACTATATCGAATATCATCAAACAGTGTATTCTAAAAAACTAATAATCATGTTCGCAAAATGTTATCCAAAGGAAGTGTAGGTATTTGTGGAAATGGTACAAACTATCATTGATGATTTGGATACTCACCTATAGTAGATTCTAAAGCATGTAGAATATATTCATTGATGATTAGGGAATAAATAATAGGAAATAATTTTTAAAGAGGACAAAAATGAGGGAATTAACTATAATGAATTAGATATACGGTTATTATATTATTACAGTTTATAATTTATGATGGAATACATAGTCATCCAATTCCCAAACCTCAATTAAGGGAGTATGTCTCTACTAGATTACACTGCCCATTTTATGGACATGAAAACTTTTTCTACATTGTTGGTATGGAAATTATTGACTATTATGAAAATTATTGAGGGGATCCTTTGATAATAAATGATTTTTCATGTGAATTTCTATCACATGATTATATTTCCTCAGATGTTAATCCAAAATCCTATCACCAAAAAGAATCTAAAAGTTGCCTCAAGTGGTCGGAATGATGTATTATTAGTGGGATATGGTAGTGAAGCATCTTGATATTGGAATCCCATCTAGTAGTAATACTAAAAGTTTTTTAAGGCACATTAAAATATTGTTACTTCACCCCAAAGATATTATTTGTGATACATTATTGGGAACAAGTGAACTCAGTGTGATAAACTACCTTTAGAGTGATGAGGTTTATCAATGATAGGGTAATTAATGAGGTTTTAAAAGAATAAAATAGGTTTTTATTGCAATTATAAATTCAGGAAGCTGTACAATTACAGCATGAGATCAAAAAAACTACCACATATAATTTTTTTGAGATCTATATTTTCAGTGGATTAGGACCGGTATGTGGTTCCTAAGGGCAGGTTAAGTCACTCATGTAGAGTGGGGTTATATAATGGGATATAAGCTAGGTTGTTTGTCCATAAAAAAGGACATCATCATGTTATACACCTTATGATGTCTAATGATGATGCCCACACATATATAGATTAATTTAGAATTATTGGTGATTCTACATTGGGATCTTCAATATTTGATAGAGGAGAATCCCACTAATTAATTATTGTTTTATTTGATGTGATTATAATCCTTATTATATTTTACTTTTCATGGTTGATATCAATCAATAATCCAAAAGGGAAGTGTCTATACATAGATATTAGCTGTAGGGAATGCACTATATAATTTAATGTTTATATGTTCCCATTTAATTTCTATATGGTCTATATGAGCATTTCATAACTTATTCACAAAATAGACTGGTTAGTACCATATTGAAATTGTATCGAATAATACCAATATAATATATCATTCACATATCTTAATGGATTTAAAAATATTCTTGTGGGAGGGGGATATACTACATGGGAATTCAAGACCTATCCATCGGAAATCAAGTTAAATTATAGCCTATCTAGATCAAACCATACTAGATTACCACATGGTAGAATATGATTTTTGTCCTCAAGTTGTTCTCTTGATTTGTAATTTTTTCCATAATTAATTCTCTATATTTCCACCCAATATGATGGTAGTGTTCATAATAGAAATATTATTAAGTGTGTTTCTAATTTCTATTTCCAAAAATCAATTGGATCCCACTTAACATCACAAATTAAATTTTCAATGCAAATGAATTCATTACAAGGGATTTATCTAGTAATTTATTACACCATTGGGTCCTCTAATCCTATTCATGAGAAAGGATTAAATGTCCATGAGAATATACCTGCATTATCAAAGGTTTAACCAAGTGAGGATTGAAATGTTTTTCACTCAACCTTGTATAGATGATCTTTTAGATCCACTCAAAGGATCTAATTTTTTTATGATTTACATGGGATCGGTCTAGTACTAGTTGAAGTTATAGCCTTTATACCATACACATAATACATTTAGGAGTATTTATATACTTTATGAGTGTCATATATTCTAATCTTCATGATGAATAAATATAAACATTTAATTTACCTTGTGGAATTGAGTTTCTTATAACTTTCCATATAATTTTCATGTCATTTGATTGATGAAATCCTTATGTGGTCAATGTCAGACTAAGATCATTAACATTATATAGATATTATTTTATAACCCTTGAGGGAACCAAAGCTATATGACTTGCTATCAAAGTGTCACTTCAATAATGACAAAATTATACTTGAAGGGGCAATTTATATATATGGATGGAGGGCCATCTGACCCTAAGTAGGTGATTGTAATTTTTTCTTGTGGGAATATAAATAACATTTTTTAGATTACAAACATTAATGATTTGGATATATTCTATATTGGGATAATTTTTGGATTCCAAAACATAATATTATAATTCGAAAATCATATCATGAAAGTGGTAAAGTTATTTTGGTTTTATTCTTGTGTCAATTTATTTTATCAGTTGTGGAATGGGATAAACTCAACACTTGTTACTATCATACTATATGTAATATAGAGTATAATATTTACAATGATGTATATAGAGTAGATCCAATAATGATATTTCAGGATGATGTTCATGTTGTTTATTATGGATCAAAAGATATGAGGCCACATGAGAAAAACTATCTGACATACGATTTAGACATTGATATTTTGGATTGTGCTCTAAGAAATTTTTGGAATTATCTATTGGGAGAGTGTTACATGGTATATATAGACCATAAATTCCATAAATACATTTCATCGTAGCATTATTTATATGTTCAGGGGTGTAAATGGGTTCCTCACCTATTGTATTTTGATTTTTAAAACCATATACCAGTTGGAACGGAAATTTAGTTACCTTTGATTTGAGTAGGAAAACATGTACTCATGTTGTGATTGAGTTCTCTAGTGAGGAGAATATTATAAGTCCTATTATAGGGATGCATTTCGATATATAACGGTATTAGGTGTCCATAAACTCTTACATATTATTCCATTACATAATCTCGTATCCCTTGGTTAAATAATTTAAAAGGATAAAACCTATATTTATTATCTATCAGGGAAAACATATGTGGTTGGGAGATATAACCATATTGTTCCATCAATGAGGATGAGATTCTTCATGTTCATGTTCATTTCGTAGTACTAGATATTGTGAATATGAAATTGAGGAGGGTATATAATTCCTCAAAGTGTGTGGAATGGATGGTTTTGACAAATATGGTTCATGAAATTCATAGATTGTATTTTTGGATAGGGATAAAGAAGAAGGTATTAAGTTTTTTGATTTTATGCCCCATCTTTCTACAAGTGAATGTGAAGAACCAATGGTCCTACAGTAATTATCATTCATTTCCTACACCTGAGTGAAAATGGGATGATTCGTTTATAGACACCCTGACTTTTCACCCTTAAAAACCTCCCAGATATGTTTTTGTATGGGTCCTTATTGATTTATTTACTACGATATCACATTTCATATCTTTTTGGGAGACATTCAGAGTTCATATTGAATGAATTAAATAATCTATGTTATAGTACATCATCATAGACTATATCAAATAATAGATTTTTTTTTCTTGTTCCTTGATTTATCTTCCACTTTGGGTTGGGACTAATGAAGGCATTCCATATAGAAGTGCCCTTGAGTATTGTTAATAATACATAGATGATGTACACTTTGCGAGTTCCATATATATTTTATAGGACATAAAGATAGAATTCGTGATTTATTTTGTTGGATCCATGGATGAACACATATTTTTTTGAGTTAAATTATAACAATTGATTTATGATTTACTTATTCTTTTCCTTTTTATTATCTAGATATAAATAATTTTGGGTTTTTTGTTATTCCATAGAGGTTTTTGGGGGATGAAACAAAAAATTTCATAAAAGGGGTGCTGTTTGGCTTTTTGTAGTTCCACCAACTGGACATTGGATAGACACCGGCTAGCAAGTGTCCATAAAAGATTAAATGATATTCTATTGATAATTTTATCATTTTAGTGAGTTAGTGGCATCAAAATATTGATTAACATAGAGTCCCTATAATTAATCATGGAAAACTAACCATCTAGTTATCACAAAAAGTCCATTTGGATGAGGCCCATCAGCCTGCTTGTGGGCTTCAGGATAATTTTTAATTATGAGAAACATTTTAATTTCAATAGAATGGACTATTTTATATTTTTTATTAAAATTATAAATCCCTAATAAAAATATAGTTATCTAGGGGATCACCATGGTGGGTTTTCATAACACCCTATAAATTATTGGGCATTTGAAGCGTTGTAGGTTAGGATTGATTTGAATTTTTAAGCCTAACCCCATATATGAATTAGATCATTATTTAAATATAGTTTCATTTTTTAAAAACTATATACCAATAAATATGTGGATGACCTTGGGTTCTTGAATTATTTTACAAGAATTATTGTGGGATCCATGAAAATTGAAACTTATAACGCTTGAGGTATGTGATCTAGATCTATCTTACGATGTCTTGATGAATTTCTCTTTTATTTATGATATGTGACAATAATAATATGTTATGCACTTAGTTTTTCACTATTAATAACTGTATCCCATCTTCTTAATAATGTAAAAGATATTTCTATCTGATTAGAGCGGTCTATCGGTGTATAATGGAATGAATTGAGGAAACCCCATAAGGTGTTAAAACCTTTTGAAAATTTGAAATCAAATTTTTGGTGGGGGGTCTATGAGTTCCTTAGTTTTACCCAATAGCTGGTGTAATTTTACAGCATTTTTATAATATACAATATCATCAATTTTCTATTTTAATTATTTAATGATAATGTTTTTTTAAAATTCACGGGCAACGAGTTCTGTGGATGAATTGGTTAATAAAACAATAACCTATGGCTTTGGTCTTGGTTTAGGGTTATAATCCATTATTATTCTCTGTTTACATTGTCCTGATTACAAGGATCTACTATGCTTGTTTTGTCATTTTTATTATTATTTGGGGACATTTATGTTATCCAAAGGATCATCTATACTCTTATAATTGATTATTATTGTTAGAGTGGGGCTTAAAATGATTCCAAGAATTTTAAATGTCTTTTTTTACTATTGTTTGGAGACCTTTACATGATTTTAACGATATGGTATTCCAATTATATTGATTATTGTTATTGGAGGACAATGGTGTGATTCCACAAATCTGGTATTCATATATGATCAATTATTTCTATTGGGGGACTTTAGTTTTATTCACTGCATCTATTTTGGTAGTATATTTATAGACTAGAATTTTCAACCATTCATAGAGAAATTCAAAACCATATAATGTTTTTATGGTTAACCATAATACCCACCATAGACCTGAGGGTCTATAGAATGTATATTATTTATTAATTATTATACTAGAATAATTTATTACATGTAAGATATTATAAACATCACTCAGAAAATATATTCTATAGACATAATTTGTGGTAGCTTTTTGAGTTTTACTCAAACCCCATTTGACCCACATTTTATATTTAAGTGGATTTGACAGTTCCAGGATAAGATAATGGAGAAAACCCTATGTTTTAATGTAGACTAGGTGTGTCAACATTAGAGAATAGATAGTGGGAACAAGAATAAAATTGGAACAAGTGGGGTTTTATACTTATACAATGACTATTTTGGATTTCTCTAGTTTATTATGTGAATTTATTTTTACTGATCATTTATATAGATTTTTTTTATAATTTCGATCATTTATTTCCATGGATTTGTGATGGTATGTGATGGATTTATTTTTCTAATTTATCATTTTAATTATACTATGATATTAGAGTATAATCCCCCCATGTGACCCTCATAGCCCCTCTAATCTTTTTGAGAACCTAGTATATGGGGTGGTGAAGTTGTTGTTATGACGAAAATATATTAGGTTACATAAGAGTAAATTAGTTTGAGGAAGATATATTTTTTTTGATAAACACTTGAAATACACATATATTTGTAAAATAAATATAATATACCACGAATCTATATGACTGATTTTAAAAGGGGGCCTAATTTTACAAAGAAATTTTTTAAATTTTCTATTTAAATGAAACAAAAACATGATTCTCATTTTAATAAAGATTAATTTATATATAAAATAAATCATAATCACCAAAAACAATTATATTTTAATTTAAATCATAAAATTATATATTAGGAAATCTCTAATATAAAAACAAAACCTAATAATTTTTCTTAAGAATGATAAATTGATGTGTTAAGGAAATATTGACATGAGTAACCAAATATTTAATTAGTTTACTAATTGTACCAATATTATTATATGAGTAATATTATAATTCAATAATTGTTTCATTTTGAATAATTCTATTTATGAAATTTATTTTATTATCATTGATTTATTTTTGTGGAAAATTTCTTTGAATTCAATAATTTTTTTCTAAAATTTTCTCAATGTGATTAGTAACAATATACAATTCACATGTGACATTGGAAAACTAGTTATCATTAGGTAGTAAATATGGTAAAAGGAATAATTGTATGAATAAAAGATAGTTTCCATGCTTTAACTTTTCCCTTAAAGTATTTTTCAAAGGAAATTAAAACCTAAATGTATTATCAAGATGGATGGAATTGTTTCTACATGATGGAATTTTCTAAGATACATAATGGGGTTTAATATAATATATATATTGAAAATGTAAGGTGGTGATATTAAATAAATCAATTAATTTATTTTTAGGGTTATTTGAAAAAATATTGTATTTCACACACATTTTAAATATATAGGATTTAGAAATCAATTAAAGTATTGATAAATATTATAATTTAAATTCAACAGGTGAATAAAACAGTTGATGAATAAATTAATTGGATACAAAAGAATATAAATTAAGCCCATATGGTTTTAAGTATATGATGTCTATAATTACCCAATTATTCTTATAAGGTAATGGAATATTTTTCTTAAAAATACATTCATATGAATAATAAGATATTATGACATTGACACATATGGTTATTGACATATAATATTATAGAAAACATGTATTCCCATGATACATTGATCTTTGTAATTCATATATTAACTATATTTTATTTCCTAAATATTCCACTTTATTATATAAATGTTGTTTCTCATAAAATTTCGTTTTCTTATATATTAATGATATTATGATGAAAATATATTTTCATGTATCTAAATGGGTGTATGTTTTAACTTATATAAGTTTAATATTAAATTATAGAATATTATATTTGTGATTATGAATGGTAACTTATAATTATATCCTAATTTGTTTTAGGTTATGTAATAAAAGAAATATATTAAATAGATATATTTTCTTCCATAATAATAAAAGATAATGGATGATACAAAGGGTTCCATGAATAATTATAATTTATATAAAACGTCATCTATGTATGAAAAAAAAAATTATGCATCATAACATGTTATGTTATGATGTTAACATATTTTCATATCAATTCTATGTCTTGAACTATAACATCCTTAACCCGATTTAATCATAAGTAACTAAACCCGGTTGGCCATGTGGACTCATGCATACTCCCTTATTCTAGAGACATCCAACTAGTAGAGTGGGATAAGGGTTTGCTTTTGGGGAGACTATTCCCTCATACTAGAGTGTAGAACATTGAAATAATAATATTTATACGAATAGTTGAATAATAATAATGATAAATGGAAGTAAATGAAATGATAAACATCTAGATGAGATAAATAGAAAGAAAAGTAACCAAATTTTTCATGTTATATATGCATGATAATGATGTCATGATAATATACAAGAAATGAATGTATGATAACACCAATTCCTTAAATACTAAAATTATACAAAAAATATAAAAGGCTATACTAAAAAATAAATAAAATTTTATTTTTGGTTCTCTTATTTCATACACCAACCTATTATAGCAATCAAAAATCAAATATCAGATCATTTTTCTTATCTAGACCTCCAACAAGGATGTTTTTGGAGTACCAATCAGTGTCTTGAATTGGGTGTGAGTAAAAGATAGTTGGGAACCACCAACTGTTTCTATAAAAAATACATTCTATGATTATATATATTAATGTGTATATGTAAAATGATATCTAGTATATATTAAGAAACTAATATATTAACAATTTCACACTTTAGTTCCATATGGGAATTCTACCCGATCAAACCTACTTTAACCAAAGGTGAATGTCTCTAAATCGATTACAATAAGAATTTATTTCCCAATAATATGATAATACAAACTAATTATTCGTAATAATGATATAGGAAACAAGGTGAAACCGAATCATGAATGACCTTTGTAGGTCAGACCCTCTCAAAGTATTAAGCATGATGCTATTCCAAAGTGTCTATGTGTAATCCATGGTCTACACCTGTGGTATTATATTAGTATAAAATCTATAATTACGTCCCGAGATCACTTTCAGGTCTTATATCAAGCTATTCATGACTGGATACCAAGGTGATCATATGAGGAATAATGTTTCCAAAGGCATCATGCTAAATTAAAATACATAATCCAAGGGATTATAATTTCCAAATATAACACTATTGAATAATTGTTACTAAAATTATAAATACATATAATAATAATATAAATACATAATTATAGGGTGGGTATCTCCCTTGGCAGCATGCACAATAAATTAGGGTGAAATCCCTTGAGTCCTCAAGTTATTCTATATTGAATCCAAGAATGGATCATGTTTGATCACTCATTTTAGACAAAAATTGTCGAGAATCAATTAGCACAATTTAACTCAATAATCATTGTATATGTGTAAATCCATTCCTCTTTAACATTCCATTTGATTCAAAAATCTCCATTTCAAATATAAATGATTATGGTTCATATTAAGTCATTACATTTTAATCATATTTCACATAATCTACAAGGGACATGTGATAGTTATTTTCCACACTATATCACAATTATTAATTTGTTATAACGTAATCAAATTTCATTTTAAAATTACACTAAACTCATACAATGTTTTACAAAGTCTCATGCATACAGGGATAGACCAAATTGGTATTCTATTGTAAGGTTCCAACATCAAACAAGGTCAACTAATATAATATGATTTTTAGTTTTTAGTAAACCCATTTAATTTAATAGATTTGATATTTTTAAGGTATAAAAATTTGATTCCATATTTTCGAATAGTGTAGAAATTTATAAATGGGTGAACATTGAGGAAAATGATATATAAAAATGATATAATAGTTGTATATGAACACTCCTCAAATATCAACCTTAGATTTAGTCTCAAGTAAGAGAAAAAAATTAAATAGTTGATTATGATGAAAATAATTCATATTATCTAGCATAGAAATAGGGTTTCTAATGTAGAGAAAAATATATCAAGGAAGCTAATAGATCAAATTTTGTACTGATTCCCTTCTATAATGAGAAATAGTGGTTCGATCAATGGCCAGATGAATGACAGGCATCAATTACAATGGAAAGGGGAAGACGGAGCTTCTAGGGTGCCATTTGATATTCAAAATGAATTCATGGAGGTATGTATTATTTTCATAAATAAAAAGTATAAAAATGGTCATTTTTTCATTGTATTTAATGAGGTGAATGGTTTGTTTTCATGGTTGGCCAATATGTGCACCAACAATGCACCATTATTCTCAAAGGGATCCCCGCCCCACTTGAATGGTTAGGCACATAGTTATAAAAACCATGCACTGACCATTCATTCTAGAAATAATATAGGTGTGATGTGTCTTATATGATTATGTGTCCACCTGCACACAATTTAACTAAATGTTAACATCTTCTTACTATGCACTAGATTTGAGACACATGGTTACTACTAATAAAAACCAACCATGCGCCTCAGACTATCTCTCTAAAAACAAGAGATCTGGGATGTCAACAAGACACGTAAGATCCAGAACCATTCTATAATGAATTATTCATAAGTTTAAGGATAAAAATTAAGACTCAAACATAGAAATAATTTATCTGTTCCTCATAAAAAATATGGGATGTTACAACCACCCCTCTTTAAGACACAATATCAATTATTTTTCATAAAGGTGGATGAGGATTATCTATGAAGCAATCCAACCACTAAGAATGTAATTTGACATATCCAACCATATTCAAATCCTATATATTTCCAGGATTCCATTACATAGAGAAACTAGGTATTAAACATCCTTAGATATCCTTCGTGGTATGATCAATAATACGAATTGGATACATTTCAAAAAAGGAATCGATCTCTAACTTAATATCTTGAGTATAAAATATATTTCATTGGTATGATTAATAAGGGAGAAGGTTAGATATTTTGAAGACATCATGAATTGATCTATATCACTAGGGAAACTGAAAATGATAATCTACTATCCCAGCTCTCTCTAAAATAACAGTGGTCCATACATAACATGGAGATAGTATCCCCTATTTCCAAATCCATTTAAGCCCCAACACAAGACAAAAAAAAAGAATACCCAATAAATGATGTAAACATCAATAGGATAAAAATGATGGCTAGTTTATGACTGCTTCTTAGACTAAGCTATGTTAATTTACTTCTATATAAGTTCAATTTATCTAAAGTCTCCAGAATGACATGGTATCCAAGTAGATAATATTCTTCTTCCTATAGGTATCACATAGGTGATCTTCATATCCTATCATATATTGTATCATAATGATCAAATTGTATGATTTCCATGAATTTTTTATTATAATTGTACTTGGAAATATCTAAGTGATTATTTTATGAACCTCATAAATTGAGGAAACATGCCCTTAGAATGTCCTAAAACATACGAATAGTATTCTAAAACATCATGTCAGTCTATGGGTTGTAGAATGTTCTGATAAGTAGTTATGAACAAAGATCAATTTACAAGCCCTAGAATAACTATGACATGAACAACGAATCTATGTCAGATACTATCATCCATGGAACTCTTTGAAGAAATATAATATCCTAAACAAATATCTGCCACTATCATCCATAGAAAAGTTCTCCTTGATAGGTAAACAATTAGTTACCATCGTTAGAATGTTGATTCTCACCCATACTATGTGACTATCATATAGGGATCCCTATAAGAGATTCAAAAAAATACATGGTGACATCTTCCAATTTCCACTCTAGAATGCGTAATACCAGTAAATGAAATACTAATCGCTACTGTTATACCTTATCCTAAAGAAATGTGTAAGACTTTGTATAAAATCAAGTTATCATCCTTTTTATCCCTGAAAACCAATTCAAGAGGCACAATCCATGGTACATCATCATAATATTGGGAGGTATCACATTACTAGAAATATTTTATTATCATATCTATTAATCTTAAACATATCAAAAAACTAAAAATGTTATTTAATCCACAAAACCTCACCCACATTTATGATCCATTGATCTCATGGATCCCCATTTGAAGTGAAATCCCATATGAAAAATCCTTAAGCATCAAAAAGTTGTTTCATCATTAAATTATATATAAGTGAATATTTTTCGTCTAAATATATTGGGATAGGCTTCTTGTGACATTCTTAGATCTCTAATTTTATCTTAGGATGTAGGTCCATCAATATCCAGTTTCTATTGGCCTTCTACACTACCTATAACAGAGTCATTCATCTCATAGAAAAAACCAAAACATTTCCCTTCCCTAGTGTATTAGAATGTTCAAAACCAAAGGATTGTAGATATTGAATCCACCTTAATTTTATGTGATTTTAGTTATGTTGTGTAAATATGTATTTATAGATCATGTGTCCTATGAAAAAAATAAAACATTCTATTATAAATTAGTTCCTCCAACCATGAATCGAATGAACTATAGTTGATATGTATTGAAAATTTATTGATTAATTCATCTAATGTGGCCTCAACTAATGAGACCCATATGTGATAACTCAAACTGAAAACATTAGAAAAACTCTGTGATGAAAAAATAGTTTATCAAAATAAATTGTATAGATTTTATCAATCTCTAGAAGAATCAAGAAAACCACTGAAGTCAGCCATCCTATTAAAATCACGAAAAGACAATAGGTTTCATAATATTTCAATTTCATACCCTTCTTTTTCTAAACTATACGTTTAGAAACTAGGAAAAAATATCTTAAATGAAGCTCTTGCAATTTCTAGCTAACCCAAAGTAACTATAAATTTCTAAATAATCATAGCATGATCCAAAGAAACCATGGAACTTAACTTTTCATGGTCAATATATATTCATTCTTCTGAGACTGTGTGACCCAAGGGTGAACATTTTATATCAAAAAGATCTATTTCATTATCATTGAAATTATATAGTGTTCACTCTAGGAATTTATGATGATATCAAGATGTCCAACATGTATTATTGATTATGATGAAACACCAAGAGTTATGCTATGAAAACTACTAGAAATGAAACCAGAAATGGATTGAAAACATTATTAATCAAGGAGATAAATGTAATATATGTGTTTGTTAGACCAAACAACATAACCAAAAATTCATAAAGACCCTACCTACTTTGAATTCTATATGAGGAATTTATTAAGGATTAACTCTTATGTAATGGTATACTGACCCCAAATTGATCTCTAATACAACCCTACCTCCTTTTATCTTATTAAAGTGATCATATATATGATTCTGTAGATATCATCTCTTAACAGTAAGACGATTCAATTGATAGTAACCCACACATATACTGAGGTTCCAATAAATCTTCTTGGTAAAAATCATTGGTGAAGCACAATAATATATAATGGGTCATGTAAGCCCCATATCATAGAATTAATCTAGTTTCAATATGAGCTCCTTCACCTCAGTAGTATCCACTATGTATGCAGATATGGGTTCCAATAATTCTACAAGTAGTAACTCAATATAAAACTATATCTCCCTCATATTATGAAGTCAATTAAAATAATTGGGGAATAATTACATGGAATGATCTACTCCTAGAATAAAATTATCCTGACATGATCCTTGATCATCCATATAAATTATACAAATATGGGTTGTAATTTTTAATATACCATGATGCTTCAGATCGCCTCGATTTACTAATATATTCCATTCTCCCACATGAATATAACTACTCACCACTAGTGATGAATAAAACTCCATATAGTGATAAAAATAATCATGATCTAGATATGGAACCAATGAGCTTATCCTTTGAATTAAATTCAAGCTCGATATCATGAGGATAGTGAGGTCACATAAGAAATAATATACATAAATCATGAGGTGGAATTCTATACAATGGCGTGCACTTTCTGATTGTACTCTCAATGGAGTATCCAAATTCATTACCCCACATAATTAAAAAACATAAATCAAATGGATTTCCAAAACATACACGAAATTAAAAGAGTTTGATAATCCAGTTTCAAATAAATCAGATACCAGTATTGAGGATAATAAGATCAAAACTCTCACAGTAGATGTTATTGAACCATTATCCTTATCTATAAGTTCTACTAAATATATTTTTTATGATACATACCCTTAAGCCATAATATAACCACCTTGAGTAGCTAAATGCTACTAGATCCATAAAAATTGTGTTAGGACTCCATAACCATATTGACTTACTCTGCTTATAAAACAAGTGGTGCTCATACTCCTCACCTAAAACATTTTTAATAATCCAACACTCAATGGAAGAGATTGTGTGGATTCTCACTGATAATGAATAGATGGGTGGAATCAATAGGATCCTATATGGTGAACTATTTTTTCACATACATGGCACTCAACTAAGACTCATTCGTATTAAGTCTATACATCAACATGTCACACACAGTAATGTAATAAACAATAACTATTGTTATAAATTCCTAGGCATCCATGTCTCAATCAATAACCCCTTATACAATGCTTTATGTCACTGGATGAGCTACCCTATGTAACATCCCTGTTTAATAAGGAATAAGACACATTTCATATTTATTAATATTTTTGAATTAAACATTAATTTTACATTAAAGGGGATGCTATGTTCGATGGCGTACCCGATACGCAACAACGAGTTTCTATGAAATCTTACGTTGCAAACTAATAATATAATATTATTATTTTAAATGGTAGTTAATTCCTAGACATTGTATTGACGGGAATGAATAGAACTAACTAAAATATGATTATATATGTTTGTTAAATATTTTTACAATTATCTAATAAAAGTTAGAGGCTTAAAATATGGATGAATCTAATTTTAGGCATGAATACTCTAATATTCAGTAAAAGGTCGATTTACCGCCTTTTAATGGTGAACCCACTTTAATCGTAGTTTTTTTCACTTTTATATGTTCAGTTTGACAAAATAATATTATTCTTTATAATTGGGACAACAAAATTTACATTGGATGATATTTTGGTATTTTACTAATAAAGATCAATTTTTAATGAATAACGAAAAATACTGTATTTTAATTAAAAAAGGCCTTTTAATATAATTCATTAATATGGTTATATTATCATTTTAATTGGTTTTAAAGTGTCATTATTGTATATTTTTAACATTTAATATAATTTTGGTCATTGGAAGTAATTTTAGTTTAAAATTGGACATAAAAAAATGTCAATTTTTTGATAGTCATTATTTATTAAAAACAAGCTATTTGTTTTAACAACGAGAATTAATTTTAAAATAATTTCTGCCACTTCTATATTCTTAATTTGGAAAAATGGATTACATATTTGGAATCAATAGGTCCAAATTGTGTAAATAAGTAACTTTTATTTTTAGACATTTTAAATATTTACTTCAGTAGAAATTTTATTTACCATGGTTAAAGGGTAAATCTGTTAAATAAGGGTAAAAAATATTATTATAATAATATAAAATTACATTAACATGTGTCATATTTATATTTTTGGATACATATCCGACCATGGGCATCTTTGGGTCTATTTTGGGAACCCATGGAGCCACGTAAAAGTGATAATGACACTTTAGATTAATTAATTTAAAGTAAATACGAAAATGACATAAGAAAATATCTTTTAGTAAATTAATTTTTACAAGGGGTTATATAAGTTATATTTTAATCTATAAATATTAACTGGAAAGATAAAACGATTTACTACATCATGGAATTTTTTAATAATTTTTGGACATCAAATAAATTAAATTATTTATGACACAATAATGATGCGGTATTTAAGTCATTAATAAATGATTTAAATAAATAAGATTATAAATACTAATATAACATCCAAAACCTGTACAATTCTTATTGGATGATTTTATTTAGACCATGAGTCCTTTTATATTCATCTTTAATGAGTTTTTGATCTTTAGAAACCTAATATAGGTTTATAATAAAATAATAGTTTCACACTTTCCTAAAGAGCCTCACCTCCCCCTTATAAAAGGAGACCATTTATAACCAATTCCTGACACCTCTAAAGCCTTTTGTATCATAAAATCTCTACCTAATTAGGCTCCCTACATACCTCTCTTCCCCCTAAAAGACATAAATTTTTCATAAGGCAGTTCAAGAAGTCCTTTTGGTTCAAACCAAAATAAGTTACCCAAATTAAAGGTAGCAGTTTCTCTTAACTTCTTTCATTTTTTTAATTCTCAAACCCATAAACTCTTTTTATTCATTTATTTTATTACAAAAATAGTATCCTAAATATACTGGGTTTTTTATGAGATGTTTTCTAACTATACTTTGACACACCTCCATCTAATGGGTGATGAACATACTGTTTCTGTGGATGGCAAACTAACACCTCACGAGACAAGGATTGTTTGATTATCTCCTACCGCTAATCATGGTGGCCATTAAGATGAATCTATATTTAAATATTAACAATATTATGTTTATGTTTTCTTTATGTGTCTGTATTTTTCCTTTATATCATACCTTTATGGTTTCCATTATGGGTAAACGCGATAATTTCATTTGGGGAAGTGCGGACTACCGCCCCCTCAAAATGATTTGACTCGTTAATGAACTATATGGGATGTATAAAGGATGGAGTTAATGATATAATATATTATATTATACTTGAATTATGATATAACTATATATCATTAATATTTCATTCAATTAAAATATGAAATAGAAATTAAATAAGTGTTCATTCGTACGTACGGCTTACCATCTCCATGAACGGTGCATTTAATTTCTTATCTTCAAATGTTATGTACTATTATTAATACATATATATATATAGTGAATACATATTATATATATTATATCCAAATAAAAAATATCATTCTGGAAATAATGGACTCTTGACCACATGGATAACATGTAATTATAAGGTGTTCATTTTTTAACTCAAGTACCAAATATCGACAAAATGATCCTTATTAACTTAAGTGATTAAAAAATGTTTATAACATGGTAATAAATGATATAAAATTAATACTAAACATTAAAATGGTTTTTTAATCGAGTATAAAATTAACTTATGTTTATTATTCAGGAAGAACAATGAACAATCAAGTTAAATCAGACATAAGGTAAGTGATTTTCATATCTCACTTTTAATTCCGCGAGATATACATTGTTCACCACTTATTAATTTCATGTTGTGTATTGTGAACTGAAATTTGATATATATTATCATGATTATCTTTATATTCATGTTATTCTGTGAATCATTTGGTGGTTATTAACTTTTTATCAAACGACTCGATTGATTACAACGTGGTAAGTGATTTTTTTATCTCACTTTTAATTCCGTGAGATTTCCATTGTTCGCTACTAATTCATTTCATGTTGTGTATTCTATACTGCCATATGATATATTTTATCATGATTCTCATTATATTAATAATTATATTTGATTCATATGGTGGTTATTAACTTTTGGTCGTACGATTCAATTGATTAAAACGTGGTAAATGGTTTCATATAACATTGTATTCCTATGAGATGCAGACTACATTTTCTATTATTTCCTTTTTTGTGGGGTATTTACTACCCAAGATTGTACTCTTTTTGAATTATAATTTCATTTTTGAGTATTTACATCTTCATTTTATGATCCATCTTCCATGTGGCATATGTTTTGTATGTTACCAAATTGGTAAGGGAACCATTCACCCTCCTCTTTTTAAAAGACTTCTTTTTGTTATGTCAATTAATTTACATCATATTAAGTTGGGATATGTTCTTCTATATCCTTATATAAGTAATATTTAGGTCCAATTGATGATTTAGAATTTTTATCTCATCAACACATTTTCTTAATTTTAAAGTGATGTCATTAGGCTGTTGAATTTTTACAAGGGAACTTCTCAAACAAATTACAATTCTTTGGGTTCACCATGTACATCATGAATATGTTGTCCTATGAATATCTGTTAATGAACATGGATTTTTTTACCATTAATATCCACAAATATTGGGTGTATTCAAATTTTTCACCCATAATTATGTGATTGATTTGTCTTTAATTTAAGGATACCATATTTATAAGGGATTTCATCTCAATTTACATTTCCACTGAGTCTTTATTTTTGTTATTCACCAATTCACTATTATATTTTGTATATACTATCCTTTTACAAATTATATCATGAATGCCTTTATTCTCATGATATTATAATGTTCGGATTAAATGTTATTCTCAATTATTTGTATTCAAGCATCTCTCTTTTTGTTAAAAACTCTTTAACTAAAATATCATTTTAAATGGTGTAAAGATTTATTCTTATAAATATTTATCATTAATTTCCATGTTTTAAAAATGGGTTTTAGGATTTATTTATATGGACATTATTTTTTTCAAACGATAATTCATTAAAAAAATACTATGTGCTATGAGACACTTTGATTAAAAAATCTCTTATTAAATAGTTTTGAATATGATTTGATAAAGCAGTGTTTATTTCAATATCTTGATTGGATATATTTGAATTTACAAATGTTATATTTCCATTATACTTGTGTTTTGTTTTGTGATTATGATATGGTTATTGGGAATTGTTTACGTATACGGGTGGTTCCGTGATAATCCTAGGGCGGGTGAGCCCGAGATAGCTCTCCATTGAATTGGGTAACATGAAAGAGGTAAAAGTGACGTTTCTCCTATGAGATTTAGGCTACATACTATGATGGGTATTCCATGTGTAACTCCCTTCATAGTTGTGATAGCTACAATGTATGTTTGATATGGATGCCATAAGTAAACATTATGATTTATGATATGTTCGTGTTATTCATAAATCATATTATTTAGTAAGGTAAGTTATGATTGAAAAGTATGGTTTCATTGATTTGTATTTATTAATGGTATAATGCTTTCCTTACTTTTTTTAACCCTTACTGAGCTTTTTATGCTCATCCCATGTTTTTGGAATGTTTTCTACATGACATAAAGATGAATAGGATCAAGGGCAGGATCATGGAAAATTCATGATTTCTAAAACATGGAACTAGACATGTTTCTTTTTAAGATTTTTTATTTTATAAAATAAATGGATACTGAGTAGTAGTGTCTACATATAATATTCAAGTTGTTATGTAATAGTTATTGCTAAATTCTCTAAAACTATAAACCATAAAATATCTTCAATGTGAATTATTCAGTTAATTCAATATTATGTAATTTTTTAAGGCTGGGTCCTTATAGTTGGTATCAAATTTTAGTTTATATAACATTGTAGGTTAGGTTTTTATTTAAGCACAAGTGACATAACCATAATATCTTGAATATTTGAAATATTTATAGTTATCATCGATAAAAAGAATGAGTTTAAGATAAAATTAATGATTATATCTTAGTATTTACCCTCCTCATAAGATATTATATGATGATTTTTTATTAATATACTCACACTAACCATTCTGGTTTTAGTAAATGGCTTGATCTAGCTGACACCAATGTAAAAGTGGATGTGAAAAAAACTATGACGGTTTTATGAATGAGACACTAAATGAAATGGGAGCTGCAATGAGAACTCATGTGGTTGTCCTCATCCAACAATCTGAAGTCATGATTGACAACCTGAACCATGGTGATTTTTATAAGGCATCATATATAAAAGAAACAAATCCCTATGAATGCTCAGGTATTAATCATAATGGTAAGAATGTTTAAAAACCTATGTGTCAAGGATGTGGAAAGAAACGCATTGAAAAATTCTTCAAATATACATGAAGATGCTATAAATGTGTTAATGAAGGTCATAAAGAAAGATCCATCCATGGAAAATGGAAGCATCTAGTTGAATCCAGGAAATGGAAAGATGTTCGTTCTGAAGGATCAAATAATTTTTTTAAAAAGTGGTGCTCGAGGTAATTATACAACGATATGTCTTGCAAAGAAGGTTCAAGAATGAGATCAGAAAGATCATAAAAATATACGTTTACCAATTCCTAATGTCATTCCAATTGAAGATGAGGAAACTAACATTGACCAATAAGAGGTATGAATTATTTCTTAGCTGATGTTTTGACATTATTTAATCTTAGGATATGATTCATGATTATGTTTTTAGGAAATAAGTATTTCAGAATAAGTTGGTAAAAAATGCTTAATGGATCATGAAAAATGTTGTAATAAGTAATCATATAACAGATTTAAATGTTATGGTTTATTTTAATATGATTTAATGCTTAAAAATATTAAGTCTCTTTTGATGATGGGATTACATCAGAAGACTTTTTACAGTATGTGTAACTATAAAGTTTGATGAATGAAAATGTTATTCAAGTAATAGTTATCTTTTATTTTGAGATGAAATGGTCAAAATTTTATTTTTCATGAATCTATGTTCTTGTAATGGACATATGGCGATTTGGGTTATTTATGGAAATGATTAACCTATCATTGAGAATATTTGATTGGGTTAATTACACTTTAGTATGAGACTTTAAGAGTAGTCGATGTTATTTAGAGATAAATGTTATGATATATTGTGGAAGTCTATGGAATTAAATCCTTATGAGTTTTTGGTTTCAATCTTGTTTTGGATTATTTTGATGAATTATAATGACAATTATGTATTGAATTGTTTTTCTTGAACTTTGGGTACTTTGGTTGAATTTTAGAGATTAAGAGTAGTAATTTTTTTATAAAGGATTATCCTTTTTTGGGGATTATATATTCTCGTACTAACCATTTTGAATTTAATTGATGTCTAAATACATGGGAAATATATAGTTCTTCTTTTGTGGGTTATGTGACTCTCTATAATATGATTCTTGTGCTTTTTATGTTTCCAATCCTTTTTTGAATTCTCATCGTTTGGAGAAAAAATGAGTTTGTGGTAGGAATTTAGTAAAGGATGAAATTTTACATGACAAGTAAGTATGTTTCCTTATGTTTTTATTTATTCTCATAAATATATTCCTCAATAAAAACAAACTGAAAACAAAAACGTTGTCTGTTAACTATTCCTACTGGGGAATCAAAGACTATTTAACCCATCACATGTTTGTGATTTTCTGGCAGTTATCTTTCTCTTAATCATATTTTATATCACTCTCCATCAGAACTTGACCATTTTTTCTCTCTTCCATATCCATGTTTTCATACATGGAATCCTATTATGTTTTTTCTCAGGTGACCTTTATACTTCTATTCCATTATTTTAAAGTGATAGTTTTATTGACTCTTTTCCAATTTGGGACTTTCAATGAAGTTTCCAAGCCCAGTTTTAAAATTGTGAGGATGGAATTCCCAAAATGGGGGAAGGTTGTAACATCACAGATAAATATGGAATAAGAAACTTTTTATATTTATTAATATTTTTGAATTAAATATTAATTTTTCATTAAAGGGGATTCTTTGTTCGATGGCGTAACCGGTACGTAACAATGAGTTTCTTTGAAATCTTACGTTTCACAATAATAATATAATATTATTATTTTAAATGGTAGTTAATTCCTAGCCATTGTATTGGTGGGAATGAATAGAACTAACTAAAATATGATTATATATATTTTAAAATGTTTTTAAAATTATCCAATAAATGTTAGGGGCTTAAAATATGAATGAATCTAATTTTAAGCATTAATACTCTTATATTCAGTAAAAGGTTGATTTACCGCCTTTTAATAGAGAACCCACTTTGAATCTAGTTCTTTTTACATTTATATGTTAAATTTGACAAAATAAAATTCTTCTGTATAATTGGGACAACTATATTTACTTTGGATGAAATTTTGGTATTTTTCTAATAATGTTCATTTTTTAATGAATAGTGGAAAATACTGTATTTTAAATCAAAAGTGATTTTTAATATAATTTATTTATATGGTTGTATTATCTTTTTAATTATTTTTAATCTGTAATTATAATATATTTTTACTATTTAATATAATTTAGGTCATTGGATGTAATTTCATTTCGAAATAGGATATAAACAAGTGGCAATCCTTAGACAGTTATTCTTTCTTAAAAACACGCTATTTGTTTTAACAACAGGAATTATTTTTAAATTAATTCCTTCCACTTATGTGTTTTGAATTTTGAAAAATGGATTTCATATTTGGAATCAGTAGGTAATAATTGTGTTAATAGGTATCTTTTATTTATATACATTTTAAATATTTACTTCAGTTAAAATTTTATTTACCTTGGTTAGAGAGTAAATCTGTTAAGTAAGGGTAAACAAATATTATAATAATATTATAAAATTACCCTAACATGTGTGATAATTCTATTGGTTGATACATATCTGACCATTGGAATCATTGGGTCGATTTTGGGACCCATTTAGCCACTTATGTGTGATAATGACACTTTAGATTAATTAATATAAAGTAAACACAAAAATGACATAAAATAATATCTTTTAGTAAATTAATTTTTACAAGGGGATATAAAATTACATTTTTGAATATAAATATTCATTGGAAATATAAATATATTTCCTACATCATGGTATTTTTTTTATAATTTTTGGATATCAAATAAAGAAAATTATTTATGACACAAAATGATGTAGTATTTAACTCAATAATAAATGATATAAATAAATATAATTATAAATATTAAAAGAACATTCAAAACCAATCCAATTATTTTTGGATTATTTTATTTCAACTATTATTCATCATATCTTCATATTTAATGAGTTTTGAATCTTTATAAAGTGATGATAGGTTTATAATAAAATAATATTTGCAAAATTTCTTAAAGAGCCCCCCTTATAAAAGTAGAAAATTTATAACCAATTCCTCACACCTATCATGCCTTTTGGATCATCCAAAATCTGACCAATTAAGCTCCCTATATCCCTATATTCCACCTATAAGCATTACCTTAGGATGAAGGCAATTTAAGACGTCCTTTTGGTTCAAACCAAAGGAAGTTACCCAAATTAATGGTAACAGTTTCTCTCAACTTATTTTCTTTTATTTTTCTTCTCAAACCACTAAACTATTTTTATTACATGATTTTATAAAAAAACCAGTATTATCAATATACTAGTATTTTTTATGAGAATGATTCAGACTACATTTAAACACACATCCATATAATGGGTGAAGAATATAATGTTTCTGTGGATGGCAAAGTAATGCCTCACAAGACGATGATTGTTTGATTATCTCCTACCACCTATCACGGTGACCATTAAGATGAAACTATAATTATATATGATATATATGATGTTTATGTTTTTTATGCTCATGTATTTTTCTTTTATATAATATCTTTATGGTTTCCATTTTGGGTAAACGCGATAATTTCATTTGAGGAAGTGCGGACTACCGCCCCGTCAAAGTGATATGACTCATTAATGCCATATGTGGGATGTATAAAGGATGGAGTTAAGGATATTATATATTATATTATACTGAAATTATAATATAACTATATATCATTATGTTTTCATTCAATTAATATATGAAATAGAAATGAAAGTAGTGTTCATGCATACATACTGCTTACTGTCTCCATGAACGGTGCATTTAATTTCTTATCTTCAAATGTTATACACTGTTATAAATATATATATTTATATATATACTGAAAATATTTGATACATAGGATATACAAATCATGAATATCGTTCTTTAAATAATGGAATCTTGACAACATGGACTACTTGTAATTATAAGGTGTTCATTTTTTTTTACTCAAGTACCAAATATCGGCAAAACGACCCTTATGAACTAAAATGACTGAAAAATGTTTTTAACATGGTAATAAGTGAAATAAAAGGAAAAATAATCTTTAACAAGATTTATTAATCAAGTATAAAATTAACATAAGTTTATTTTTCAGGAAGAAAAAATATCAAACAAGTGAAATCGGACACAAGGTAAGGGATTTTCTTATCTCACTTTTAATTCTGTGAGATTTCCATTATTCCCCACTTATTCATTGCATGTTGTGTATTGTGAAATTCCATTTTATATATATTATCATGATTCTATTTATATTCATGTTATTGTTTGAATCATTTGGTGGTTATTTTCCATGACTCGTCCTCGGGACCCGTGTCGTGACTACCCCAATCCCACCTTCGCTAGGTCAGGGGCTAGCGACTAGCACCAAAGGTGGAAATCCTGATAATAAGGAAGGCATTACCTTTATAAAAGTAAACAAACACAAAAGAGTACACAACAGAATAAAGCACTATGTAATACTGAATACAAAAGTAATTGCTAAAAGGAAAATGGACCTGAACTACAAGCCCATCAGTATGTATAGTACAACTGAAAAGATAGTTCAACTGTAGTAAGGTAAAAAAAAACCACTGAGTCGTCCTCCATGAATCCCACCTGAAGGGTGGGTACAGATGGCCTCCTCAGCACCCAAGTCCATCCATCTGCTCAGTGTATGTCTATATGAGTGGTCCAACCCCGGGTACCATCTAGCTCCACAGATATCATTCCCAATCAGTGATGTTTGTCATCAGCATCCAACATAACGTAGTGCAGGCATAGCCCAGGCAGGGGTGAGTATACAATACTCAGTAGGGACCCCGAGAACCCCGAAGGTCTCCCAGAATCCACGAAAGATAAACCAAAGAAGAAATATACAATCATGAAGTATCAACCAACACTACTTAGTTATATTCCCATACATATACCTAATTCATCAATCCCAGTTCGACTCCAACTCTCGATCCCAAGCATAACCTAGTCCACAAATTAAACAAGTCAATCACATCGATGATAATGATAGAAAGTGAAGACTCAACTCAGACAGGTATAGATCATTCATATAGTGATAGAGATGATCAGATGTAGTAACTGATTCATCTAACCCATCGGACCCACGTAGGATACTAGACCAACTAAGCTGTCGAACCCTCGTAGGATACTAGACCAGCTACTCTGTCGGACCGACTCAGGATACAAGAACTGAAGTCAAAACATTCGGAGACACATAAGATACAAGAATAGTAGTAATAATTCATGAACCCACAGAGTATTATAGTACATTAGTCATTGTTTTCGAACCGACGGAGGATTCTAGTACAGTTTTCATCACTGTTGAACCCACAGAGGATTCCAGTATATTTGTCGTCATCGTCGCAGCCATCTCTCGGGTTTCTGCACATAGCACGCTCGATTCTCTAAGGGTCCTCTCCTCGAGGCAAAGGTCGATACATCAACTATCATGAAGTCCTGGGTTGATGTATCTTGAAGTTTCATCTAGTCAAAAGAAACCCAACGTGATAGACGAAGCGTCAATCAGACGCCCGGGTTTAGAGTTATTGGCTTTCATGTTCCAAGGGCCCGGTTGGAATTATGATCGTTCCAAATCGGGCCATTTCCCAAAATTTATCAAAACTCATTTAGATTATTGAGAAAGGACCGCCTCATCGCAAAGGTCCCAATGCTGCAGACGTCGCATCGATCGGACACACAGTCGTGATGTTATTCGCATTTAAGAGAAACGGGCCCGACCCGTCAAGCCCGGTGGGCTAGCGTGACGACCAGTCCTGTCTCAGAAGGTACGAACTATCTAAGGGGTCATACTGACCTGATGATGCATGGTCCAGCTCGGGGGGGGGGGGGGGGCACGTCCCGGCCTATGGCGGGGCCCCCCGACCTGCACTAGGGCGCGACGCGGCCTGCCTGGGCATGGCCCGGCCAGGCTGGCACATCCTGTCCAGCTTGCCGAGCCAGTTAGGGGGGCAGGGCCCATCTTGGTTTTGCAAACTGGCGGCGCCGCCCTCCTGTCTGGCTGGCTGAAGCAGGCCAGTCTTCCCGGCAGGAGCGGCCAACATGAGTGGGCCAAGGTTCTCCCGCGCGACACCTGTGTGTGTCGCAGCCTCCTAAAACCTGCCCGGCCGGCAGCCTAGCGGTTTTTTACCGAAGCGGCCCCCATAGCACAGGATGTGATCCCCCGCAGTGTGGCACCCCTTGTAGCATCATGGTATCCTTTTCCGGATGGCTACGACCGGCCGGTTCTTCCGCAGCGCGGTGCCCTTGTGGCATCGTGGTTCCTTCGTACCGACCTTCATTAGCCAGCCCATCCTTTTTTCAACCGATAAGCCCATGGATGCAGGATTCGGTTCTTCACTACGCAACCGGTAAATGGCCACCACATCCTCTGGTTGTCGTCGTCTGTGATTTCCGCAGCCAAAAATAGTCATGAACCATCAGAGGGTCATCGGACCATGTTTGTTCGGCACGCGCCCTCCGTGTTAGGAGATATCAATTGGTCGAAGAAAATACAAGCATTCACCAAGGACAATATATAATTTCATTCACTTAAAATTATATCATACCCCCTACCTAGAATCCGTTGATCGCTTGTCCGTGTTTCGGGAAGAGGATATGAAGTCGACGTCGATTCGTTGACGTTGGGGTGCATTCGAGGAGGAAGCATAGTCAAGGTTTCCTCGTAGACGACGTCTCCTCCCTTGACGTGGAGGAAGAAGAAGAATGGCGGCATTCCACGCGAGCTTTGCCTCACTTTCTTGCCTCGGTCTCCAAGATGATACTATTCCTCGTGTTCTGTGTTGGTGCGGGATGAAGCTCTCCCCCAATTCTCCAATGGCCCCACCACAAAATATTTTCCATGACAATATAATTAAAAGGCTACCCCAATAAAATATAATTTCCATGAAATTCAAAAACATTCAAATGAATTTTCGACACCACAAATAAATTAATGAAGTCATTAATTTAATTTTGTTGATATACTTAACGAGAGGGAGGTGGAGAGGATCCACCGTAATAAATGAGGTGGTGGTCAAAATAAATAAAGGGGGTGTTAATGGGGTGTTTTAGGGAGTTGAGGAGAGGTGAAAGGGTTTGGGATTGTGGGGGCCCCACCACACTAAATCCTCACCTGGGAGGTTATGTGGGGTGTCGGCCACACCCCTAACTTTATTTTGGAGAAAATATCCACCTCTTAAAATAAAATTGTGTATCACTACAATTTTATATAATTTACGATATATCCTCAAATTATAACCTTCAACCCACATAAAACGCAAATGCGGTAAATGTCCCCCTAAGAGAATACAGGCACTTTGAGTTCATCTGTGTCCTCGGATTTCAACACTGAGCACCGGTTCAAAAGATAGAAAATCCCACTTGTACGTTTATTGATAGTACCGGAAAGAAACATCAAAAATTGATTCTGGGCACATCGGGCCTCAGAATCAGGTGTCTTCAGAAGCCGCAAACTCATAAAATTATAAATTATTTAAGAAAAAAAATCCATGAATGTTCCAGGACATTACATTACCCCCACCTCAGGGAATTACGTCCCCTTAATGCTACAAAAACATGATTCTCTTGGAGGTTCCTGTGCTTCCAGCAAACACGCACTAGAGATATCAACCATCCACATAGGATCAGATCCTGTTGATCCTCAATCTCCACTGGGACCTACGTGAATGTCACCCTATCATCGATGTCCAGATCCCCGTGGTCGATGATGTGGGAGGGGTTGTGAACATATCTACTCAGGTGAGATACGTAGAGGACATCATGCACCCGGTACAACTGAGGTGGAAGGGCCAGGCGGTAAGACACTACACCTACTTTGGTGAGGATCTGGAAAGGCCCTATGAAATGTGAAGATAACATGCCACCCAGGCCAAATCTCCATAGACCTCGTCAAGGTTAGACCCGTAGGAAAACATGGTCTCCATCCTTGATCTCTAGTGGTCTCCGTCTCCTATCAGCATATGACTTATGTCTTCTCTATGAAGTCTTCATATGCTCCTGGATGATTTGTATCTTCTCCGTCATAGCATGAACCTTCTCTGGTCCAACAATTACTGACTCCCTATGGTTAGTCTAGCACAGAGGTGACATGCAAGGTCATTCGTATAATGCCTCATAAGGGGCCATCTCGATTGTGGAGTTGTAGCTTTTCTTGTACACAAACACCACCAAGGGTAGGTGATCCTCCATGATACGACCAAAGTCAAGGACACATGCACATAGTGTGTCCTCAAGAGTCTGAATGGTTCTCTCAGTCTGACCATCCGTCTTAGGATGGAAGGCGGTGCTCAATCAAAGTTGTGTCCCAAAAGCCTCATGTAACCCCTTCCATTTCCAGGAAGTGAAATGTGCATCTCAATCAGAAACGATAGTTAATGGCACACCATGAAGACTTATGGTCTCCAAAATGTAGAGGTGTCCCATGATCTCTACTAAGCCCTGCTCTCAAATCAGTAGGAAGTGGGCCGACTTGGTGAGCCTGTCTACGATCACCCAGATAGAGTCGTGTCCCCTGGATATACGTGGAAGCCCCATCGAGAAATCCATGGATTTCCCATCCCACTTCCACTCTGGAACCTCTTTGGGCTATACAAAGCCTGGTGTTACCTGGTTCTCTACCTTCACTTGCTGAAAAGTGAGGCATCGTGAAACGTATTCTACTACTGCCTTCATCATACCCATCCAATAGTGATGTCATCTGAGGTCATGATACATCTTAGCCACTATTGGATGTACAGCTCGAGGGGATGTGTGGAACTCCCTCAACACCTCCTCCCATAGTGAAACTGGTACCATGGTACGTCCCCCAAAAAGGACAACGTGCTCCCCTCCTTCAGAAAATCAATCAGGTGCCTGCCCTGAGGATATCTAATCAAGTTGCATCTCATACTCAATGTCCCCACACAGTGCCTCTCAGACTCGCTGAAGGAGTGGATGAGTAAATGTGAAATACTGTAGAAAGTCTACTCTATACCTATCCACAAAGGATAACTGCAACGCGGCCAGCTGCTCTGTCACTTCACCTAACAGTTGAATTCCAGATCTCCTACTCATAGCATCTGCTACTACGTTCCCCTTCCAAGGAGTATAGAATATCTCAAAGTCATAGTCCTGGAAGAACTTGAGACATCACCATTGACTTAGGTTCAGGTACTTCTAGGGGAAGATATACTTGAGACTATGGTGGTTAGAGTAGACTTTAAAGCGATCGCCAGTTAGATAGTGTCAGCACATCTTCAAGGCGAAGACCACTACTACTAACTCCAGGTCATGGGTAGCATAGTTCTGCATGTGCTATCTCAGAAGAAGAGAACCATACGCGATCACTGCACTCTCCTGTATGGGGACACACCCTAGTCTGGTCCATGATGTGTCATTACACACTACATACCCAATAACCTCCTCTGGTACACTCATGATGAGCACACTATTCAACCTCTACCACAACTCCTGAATGCTTTTATAACATCTATCAGACCACACGAAGGCTTTCCCCTTCTTCGTCAAGGCTGAAAGTGGTGCTGCAACCCTGGAGAAGTCTGTAAAAAATCTCTGATAGTACCCCGCCAGACCTAGGAAACTCCTCTCCTCTATTATACTCCTGGGTGGTTCCTAAGAATGTACTGCATTGATCTTCTCTAGATCCATGCAACTCCAGCCTCCGAGATGACATGTCCCATGAAGTGAACCTCTAGAATCAAGAAGTGACACTTCTGAGAGATTACAATATAGATTGTGATCTTGGAGTGTATCCAGTACAACCTGATACTTGTAGGCATGCTCCTCTTCAGTAGTCGAGTAAATCAGTATGTCTTCGATGAAGACTATAACAAATAAATATTGTTATGGATGGAAGATCTTGTTCACGAGACTAATGAACCCCACTGAAGCATTGGTCATGCCGAAGGGAATAACCAGGAACTCGTAGTGGCCATACCGACACATGAAGGTCGTCTTCTGCACATCCTCATCTCAAAATCTGAGCTGGTGATAACCTGACCTGCGATCTATCTTCGAGAACAATCGTGCTGCCTTGAGCTGATCAAAGAGGTCGCCAATCCTCAGAAGTGGGTACTTGTTCTTAACGGTCAGCTAAATGAAGAAACGGTAGTCGACACACAGTCTCAAGCTCCCATCCTCCTTTATGGATAATAAAATCGGAGAAGACTAGGGTGAAACACTGGGTCAGATAAATCCCTTCCCCTGCAAGTCCTCCAGCTGTACCCGTAGCTCACGAAGCTCAGCGTGAGTGATCCGATATGCTGGAGTAGATATCGGTGTTGTCCCACGGAACAAGTCAATGTAGAAGTATACCTCTCTATGAGGAGGTAGTCCATGGATGTCGTCAGGAAAAACATCCTCATACTGATCCACCACAACAACAATACTCGGACTTCGCACATCAACCGCTCTGAGGATGAGACTAGCCTACTAATTGTGATCGGCTTCCCTCTCCTCTGTAAAAATCCATCATGCGCTGCAATGGCTCCCTTCTCACCGGTGAAGGTGAACTTGGTCCCATCCGTGTGTACACACCACAATTTTCGCCTCATACAGTCGATCTGAGCATGGACTATAGATAACCAGTCTTTACCCAACATGATGTCGTAAGTCCACAACGCCACTACAAAAAGATGCCAGCCGAAGCTCTATTCTCCTAGAGTAATCTAACACTACCGGCACCAGTGCGTACTCATATATTCCACTCTCATATTAGTCTCTAGCTGTAAGGATCGAGCCAACTGCTCCGTCGGAATCTTCAAGCACCGAATACAAGCAGTTGAAATAAATGAATGACTCGCACCTCTATCTATAAGTACTGCATCAAGGGTGGAGTAGACACAGATAGTACCTAGAATCATCTCAGGTGCACTATGGTCATAGGCCTCGACTGCCTAGAGCTGAGCCCACCCCAATCTCCTAGGTCCCGGTGGTCGGGGTGGTCCTCCGGGTGGTGGTGGTGGTATGGCCTCAAAATGTCGTCCACAACCTGCTACTCGGCCAGCTCATCTGCCTCGTCCTCCTACTCCCGGATGACCAACACATTCAAACCTATTCCTATACCTAGGATGTCCCTCTATTTCCTGCTGCTCGTTCTCATGGTGGTTCGGGCAGTCTCAAGCCACATGACCATGCCCGCCACATGCATAGAACTGCCTGCTCATCGTATTGCTGGAATTGTTTCATGTTCCCCGCACAACCGAACCCATATCCTGATGTCTTCCACCTGATGGCCTGGTCCCCTTGGACCTCTGTGACATCAATCTATTTCCACCTGTAGAAGACTCTGTTATGTGATGCCTTGTGGTGGGTCTGGCCACCGTTGTCAGCTCCGAATGAAATCTCTCCAGAAGAAGGGCTCACTCCAGCAATCCCATTTGTGTCAGAATGATATAGGAGATCATCGAAGCTCTGATCTCATATCTGAGTCCCTGATCAAAGGTCCTGGCCCTGAAGAGTGGGTCTTGCACCATATCCGTGTTGTATCGTGAGAGGTCAGTGAACCTCGCTGAGTACTGAGCTACTGTCATGCTGCCCTACCGCAGATGAAGTTAATCCTAAATCCGCACTGAATGAAGGGTGGATGGAACAAACTCTGACCGGATGAGATTCTCGATGTCGGTCCAATGTCAATATGACTCTTCATACACCTAGAGCATCAGGCTCTACCATCTACCTGCTTCTACGTGCAGGAGACTCATGAAAAGAATCAACATAAGTTGGACTGGTGTCCCTACCAATCTGAAAACTCTGATGACAACCTCTAGCCAATCCTCGGCTGCATGTTGGTCCATCTCTCCGTGGAACCTAGGCAACCTCTGTC
Source organism: Viscum album (assembly GCA_963277665.1). Classification (NCBI taxonomy): domain Eukaryota; kingdom Viridiplantae; phylum Streptophyta; class Magnoliopsida; order Santalales; family Viscaceae; genus Viscum; species Viscum album. The sequence continues at coordinate 790,062,525 of OY728126.1, read as the reverse complement.
ACTGGAACTTCTTAAAATCACTCAGACGGCGTGCACTCTCTAGTGCTGGGGCTGGTGTTATCAGTGGCCCAGCAGGTAGTTGTACTGCTAGTTCCTCCACTGTGATGGGTCCATGCACCGAGAGTTCGTTGCTCGGTGGGATACCATCTCGTACGTAAATCGGAACCCTAGCTGGATGCCTTCGTGGGTCCATCCTGAAAATAAACAGGTGCGCCACATTCAAACTGTATACCTGGTGAGGTGACACATTGTGATCACAAAGAAAACGTTTGAAACACACATGCAATAAGTGTTTTCGTCCACTGATTTGGAAAATCAGAGGTTGGGGTCTTAGTGTATGGATACGTCAGCCACCGCACCAACACTGGACTCCTTGGACGGAAAACCACACTCAATACTCTTAACACTATTGTTACATAGAAAATAATGACTAGAGTCCTGAGTTCTATGGTGTAACTGACTCCTATGATACTAATTTTTCATGACCCATCCTCGGGACCCATACTGTGTCTACCCTAAGCCTGCCTTCCATAGGCCAGGGGATGGCGACTAGCACCAAAGGCGTAAATCCTGATAAAAAGGGAACACATTTCCTTTATAAAATTAAACATACACAACAGAGTACACAACAGAAGCCAACAATATGTAATTAAAAATACAAAAGTAAGTGCTGAAAGGAAAAGGGGCTGGAAATACAAGCCCATCAGAAAGTACAGTACAACCGGAAAGCTAGTACAACTACAGTAAAGTAAACAGAAACCACTGAGTCATCCTCCAAGAATCCCACCTGAAGGGTGGGTACAGATGGCCTCTTCAGCACCCCAGGTCTGTCTGTCCTCTCCGTGTACAACTCGCCATGTGGTCCACCCCCGGGTACAGTCTAGCTCCACAAGTATACTCCTCGAACATTGTTTTCTGTCATCTTCATCCATCACAACGTAGTGTGTGCATTGCCCTTGCAGTGGTGAGTATATGATACACACTTGGAAAACCGAGACCCCCGAAGGACTTCTAGAATCCATGAAGGATAAACCAAAAAAGAAAGATCCAATCATGAAGTATCAACAAACACTACTTAGGTATATTCCCATACATATACATAAGTCATCAATCCATGTTCGGCTCCAACTCTCGAGCCCAAACACTACCCAATTCACACAAGAAAGAAGTAAATATCATTGATGACATGATTGAAAGTCAAGACTCAGCTCACACAGTTATAAATATTTCTTATAGTGATAGAGATGGTCGGATATAGTCCCAAATTAATCTATGTTGTTGGACCAATGTAGGATGCTAGACCAGCTAAGCTGTCGGACCCACATAAGATACTAGACCAGAAACTCTGTCAGACACACTCAAGATACAAGAATAGAAGTCAAAACTGTTGGACCCACGTAGGATACAAGAATAGAAGTCATCACTGCCAAACCCATGGAGGATTCTAGTACAGTAGTCATTGCTATCAAACCCACATAGGATTCCAGTACAGTTTTCATCGATGTCGAACCCACGAAGGATTCCAGTACTGTTGTCGTCGTTGTCGCAGCTAGCTCTAGGGTTTCCACACACAGCACGCTCGATTCCTAAAGGGTTTAAACCTCGATTCACTGGTCAATACATAAACTATCATGAAGTCATGATTTTATGTATCCCGAAGTTCTTTCTCGTTAGAAGAAAACCAATGTGACAGACGGCGTGTCAATCAGACGCCCGGTATGACAGTTATTGGCTTTTCCATTTCAAGGGGCCCGATTGGAATTATGCTCATTCCAAACCCGGCCATTTTCCAAATTTGTCAAAAACAAAATTATATTATTTCAACAGGACAACGTCATCTCAAGGTTCCCAGTGCCGCAGACGGCGCGTTGATCGGATGCACGGCCGTGAACTTATTAGTATTTAAGCGAAACAGGCCCTGCCCGTAATGCCCGGTGGTCTGGTGGGTCGGCCCGTCCTGGCTTGGCGGGTCCGACCTGTCTAAGGGGTTGGCCCGGCCCGATGATTTTTGGCCAGGCCTGGTGGGGCAGGACCCGACCTGTGGTAGGTGGCCAGGACTGACTGGCACGATCCGACCCGACTGGCACGCCCCCCCCCCCCCCCCCGATTCCCTGAACCGGCTGCGCCGTGCGGCACCACCCTCATTTTCGGCCGGAAAAACCACCCAGTCTTTCCAGCGTGAGCGGCCCGCACAGGAGGGCCACGGTTCTCCCGTGCGGCACCTATGGGTGTCGCGCCCTCCTACAACCCAGCCGGCAGGAGGCCAACCGATTCTTCCGCATCGCGGAGCCCTCATGGCACCACGGTTCCTTCGGCCCGACCGGCTTTAGCCGGCCCGTTATTCTTTGGCCGAGCGGCCCGAAGATGCGGGCTTCGGTTCTTCTCTACATGGTCGGCAAACGACAGCTGCTTCCTCTGGTCACCATAGCCTCCAATTCCTGCTGCCAAAATAGTCAAGACCGATCGGATGGTCGTCGGGCCGCGTTCGTTTGGCTCGCGCCCTCCACATTAGGCGATATCAATTGGCCGAAGACAATACAAGAATTCACCAAGGACGGGATATAATTTCATTCACATAAAATTATATCAAACACCATACATTGATTCTGTTTCTCGCTTTTCTGTGTTGTGGGAAGAGGATCTGAAGTCGACGTTGATTCATTGACGTCGGGGTGCGTCCGAGGAGGAAGCGTAGTCGATGTTTCCTCACGAACGGAGTCTCCTCCATTAATGTGGAGGAGGAAGAAGAATGTCGGTGTTCCTCGTGAGCATATCCTCACATTCATGCCTTGTTCTTCAAGTAGATATTGTTCCTCGTGTTCTTTGATGTTGAGGGATGAAGCACTCCTCAAATTCTCCAAAGGCTCCACTACCAAATTTTTTCCATGACAATATAATTGAAAGACTTCCCCAATAAAATAGAATTGACATGCAATTTAAAACAATTCAAATGAATTGTTGACACCAAAAATAAATTAATGAAGTCATTAATTTAATTGTGTTGAAATACCTAATGAGAGGGAGGTGGAAAGGCTCCATAATAATAAATGAGGGTGTTTTCAAAATAAACAAAGGGGGTGTTAATAGGGAGTTTAAGGGGGTTGAGTGGAGGTGAAAGGGTTTGGGTTCGTGTGGTCCCCACCACACTAAATCCTTAAATGGGATGTTATGTGGGGTGTGGGACCCACTTATAACTTCCTCTTGGAGGAAATATCCACCTCTTAAAATAGTATCACCACAATTTTATTTAAATTAAGATAAATCCCCAGATTATAACATTCAACCCCTATAAAACACAACTCCGATAAGGGTCCCCTTAAGAGATTTCCGGCGTTACGAGTTAATCGGTGTCCTCAGATTTCAATTCCGAGCACTGGTTCAAAATATAGAATAACCCACTCATACGTTTACTGAATGTACATAAACAAAACATCAAAAATAGATTATGGGCACACCAGGCATCGGAATTAGGTGCCGATAGAAACCACAGAATCGTAAAATACCAAAGTATTTAAGAAAAAAAAATTTCCTTAAAATTTTTGGTTCTTTACATTATTAACTTTTTATCATACGACTTGATTGATTACAATGTGTTAAGGGATTTTGTTATCTAATATTTAATTCCGTCATATTTCCATTGTTCACTACTTATTCATTGCATGCAGTGTATTGTGTACTTCCATTTTACATATATTATCATGGTTCTCATTTTATTCATGGTATTTTGTGATTCATTTGGGGGTTATTTACATTTGGTCATACGACTCAGTTGATTACAACGCGGTAAAGTGTTTCATCTCACTTTTTATTCTCGTGAGATTTATGCTATATTTTCCACTATTTCCTTTTGTATGGTCTATGTACTACCCATAATTATACTCTTTGTGTAATATACATTCATTTATAAGTATTTACATCTACATTTTATGATCTTTATTTTTTGTTGTGTTTGTTTTTTAAGTTAACAAATCGGTAAGGGAACCTTTCACACACCTCGTTTTAGAAGACTTATTTTTTTTAGGTCTGTTAATTTAAATAATATTATTTTGGGATATGTTCTTCTATATCCTGTTGGTGTAAAATTTATATCCAAGGGATGATTTAAATTTTTATCGCATCAACTCATTTTTGTAATTTTAATGTGACGCCGTTAGGCTGTCGAATTTTTACAAGTGAACTTATTAAACCAATTTCAATTATTTGGGTTCAACTTGTACTTCTGGAATATGTCATCCTATGAATATGTGTGAATGAACTAGGATTGTTTTACACTTAATATCAACTTATATTGGGTGTATTTATATTTTTTACACATAATTATGTGATTGATTTATCCTTAATTTATGGATACCATCATTTTAATGGATTTCATCTCAATTTACATTTCCACTGAGACTTCATTGTTGTTATGTACAAATTAACTCTTATATGGTGTATATACTGTCCTTTGACATATTATATCAGGAATCCCTTTATTCACATTATATTATAATGTTCTTATTAAATTTTATTCCTCATTTTTCTGTATTCAAGCATCTCTCTTTTTGTTAATAAACTATTTAACAAAAATATCATTTTAAATGTTTTAATGATTTATTCTTCTAAATATTTCTCATTAATGTACATGTTTTCAAATTGGGTTTTAGGATTATTTTTATATGGAAATTAATTTTTTTCAAATTAGAATTCATTTAAAAGCTTCAATGTGGTATAGGACACATTGATTCAAAAATATCTTTTTAAATGGTTTTGAAAATGATTTGATAAAGCATTGTTTATTAAAATATCTTGATTGGATATTTTCGAATGTGGAAATGTTATCTTTCCTTTATACTTGAGTTTTGTGTTAGGATTATGTTATGGTTATTGGGAATTTTTTACGTATATGGGTGGTTCCGTGATAAACCTAGGGCGGGTGAGCCCGAGATATCTCTCCAGTGTATTGGGTAATGTGAGAGAGGTAAACATGATGTTTCTCCTAAGAGATTTAAGGAATATACTACTATGGGTATTCCAAGTGTAACTCCCTATGTAGCTAAAATAGATACAATGTATGTTTGATATGGATGCTAGATGTAACCTTTATGATTTATTATTTGTGTTTCTTATTCAGAAATCTTATGATTTCTTAAGGTATGTTATGATTGAAAAGTTGGGTTTTGTTGATTTGTATTTATTGATGGGATAATTTTTCCTTCATTATTTTATAACACTTAATGAGCTTTTTATGATCATACCATGTTTTTGAAATGTTTTCCACAGGACATAAATATGAATAGGGTCAAGGATGTGATCAAGGAAAGGTCATGATGTTTAAAACATTGAACTAGACATGTTTCATTTTACGATTTTTTATTTTATATAAAAAGTTGATACTGAGTAGTTCTGTCTATATGAAATATTCAAGTTGTTATTTAATGGTTATAGCCTAATTCTCTAAAACTCTAAACTTGAAAAGATTCTCAATGTGAATTATTCATTTAATTCAATATTATGTAATATTGTAAGGCTGGGTCCTTATACCATACCATAGAGATAATTATTTATTCCCAGTACCTTAATCATCCCTCATGTTGTGCTCGGTAAAATGTGTTTATTTAACTATCACTAAAATGATAGTCTATTTATTTATATTTTAATAGATTTTTATGGAATACATGAGATCATCATAAAGCCTCAGTCTTTCCATAAATCTTCACTAAAATAATTAAGGTTTAAAGCACTAAATCTCTATGATATGAGCTGAATAGTCCATAATATACATAATTCCCTACATTAGGTGCATGAACTATCATGCATGATCGGCTCCCAGTTTCAGGATGCTGATGATGTAATCATAGTATTGTGATTGGAAATCCCTACAAACCATACCACACTGTTGATCATCATAGTTTAGAATATCCCACTGGTTATCAGAAATGACCAGAATCATATAAGTGGTGAGATTGACCCACATATTTGGATCTATCTCCATATTATAATGGAAATTTAACATGAAATATAGTCATGAATCAATAAACTTGGGGCTACACTCCCTAGAGAAATCCGGAAAATGGAATCTGACCAATACCTTTACCTTTCCATGAACCCACATGAGATCTATATACGATGAGAAAGGAAAATATCAGAATACAAGGATAATTATTCTTGGTCACTATACAAAACATAAAAACCCAACTAAAAATGATCAATGGAAAAGGTATTTGTATAATTTTAATTTTTTATTCATAGGGTTCTAGTGTATGAATTTAAAATTATAGGTTACATAGGAAAACATCTGTTTAGGGGTAATTGGAATCCCCATTTAAGGGAAACCAATTCTTTTATAAATTATAACTTGATAATTCATAAGTAAATTTCTAGGAACTTTGATATATATGTATATATCAAGTTCCAATTATGCGCATATATAATTCTGATGTTATAATGTAATATCATTTATAGTATAAAAATGATACATCATGTAACTATAACAATTATTCTATGATGGTTTAATCATATAGATCACCAGTTAGAATTTATATAGTCACACTAAATCATTAAATTGAAATTGGAATCTTGAAATTATTACTAGCTATATATCATCTCAGTAAACCAATGGACCATGGATAAAACACACAATAATTGGACAATTAATGTTTGACTATAATTATATATGGAAAACCCTATTTATGTTTATTCAAAAACATTAATCAATTGAATTTTTTATCCTTATAATAAACATTATCCCATTTTCGAATATAACCATAAAAGAACAAAAAAAAATCCACATATAATACATGAAAGGTAAAAATTAGATACACATATTTGTAGTGGAATGCGAATGAAATTTGAATGTATAAGCACTTATAATGAAGAATGTGTAATTCTTATTTACCATACTTGGAAAAGTATGAAGGTAAAACAAACAATGATAGTAAACACAACAAATCATGTCTGTCACTAAATGACATAATTAGTTTAATGGTAATATGAATAATCTATAACATCAAATTCCATCCCATGATTTTCTTTCAATTACATGGGTCAACTACTCCCAATGACAGACCCCGTTTACAAATTCCAAAATTTCCTAATATCAGGTCTAATGATTTCTAAATAGTTTGATATAATTAAATTTATGATACAATTATGTGACATCCAAACAATTTTTCACAATCATGTAAGAAAACCAATATGGCTGCATTGCCTCATGAATGCCTCCCCCAATTTCATATACTTTTAATTAGCAATGACGGCATACGTTGTGTCTTTAGGGAGAATATTTCACCATTTTAGAGTAAATAATAGTGAAAAAATAGTAAGTATATAAACATTAGAAGAATAATAATGATAAAAATAAGAAATAGAAAAGATAAAAGTCTGGATAAGATAATTAGAATGAATGTAAAAACAATATCCATGAAATGTACAAATGACGAAAATCACATGATTCAATAAAAAATTATGATGTAGGATGACATCCATTTATGATATACAAAAATTATAAAGAAATTCAAAAGTATAATGTACAAAAGAATCTAAGGACTATAATAGGTCTTGCAATCCTATAAATAAAATCCCTTCACATGAATCAAACATAAAATATTAGACCATTTCTCTTATCCTGACCTCTAACAGCAAAGTCTATCTTGGTACCAATCAGTGTCCCAAATAGGGTGTCTATTAAACTCAAAGGACAATAATAATTGGGTTTATAAAAAATCGACTACGTGAGCATCAATATAACAGTGTCTAGTGAAAAATATATATAGTAGATTAATCAAATGACTTAACAAACATGTTGGGTTATGGTTCCTCATTGGAAGCCCAGCCGACCATACCTGCTTTATCCTTTGTCAGATCTCCCAGAAAAAGTTACAAATATGAAGTTAGGACAAAAAATGATACAAAAAACCCTATAATAGTAATAATGACGCATGGTCCAAGGTGAAACAATGTAATACATGACCTTATCTGGTAATGACAAATCATTGTAATAACCATTCAACCTATCCAAATGGATTATGTGAAAACCATGGTGTATTCCCATAGAATTCCACTAGAATAAAATATCTAACTTAGACCTAGGATAAATTCCATAGTAAACGTTTGGATAAATATTATTGAAGACCTTGTAAATGATCAAATCCATCATGTTTCCAGATACATCTAGATGAATCGAAAAAGATAATATTAGACAATCAAATTTAAATATAGGAATAAAATGAACATTTTACGTTACACTATGTGATTCATATAACAACAGGACAATGACTGAATTATATGGCCATTAGCTCCCTTGGAAAATGGGTAAATGAATCTTGATGGTATCCTCTAAGTGATCAAGGAATTCCCTAATGAATCCATGGATAGATCAAGTATGGAAACTATATTAATAGGATAACGGTCCATAATCTCTTAAAACCACACACACACACACACACACACATATATATATATAATCACATTCTATTTGTAATAAATTATTATTTATTGTTCCATTTTATTCAAAACAATCCATTTTACTCTATAATTGAAATGTTTTCATATGGTCTTCTTATATTTTAATCATGTTGATCATAAACAACAATTAAAAAGACAACGGTACAATCCATACTATATCACAATTATTAAATTATAATAACACACTAAAATTCCATTTTATTGTAAACACTACACATTTAATGGGTATCGTAAGATCATGAATATAATGAATAAACCATTGGGGTGACACATAGTGAGGTTCAAACATCCAACAAGATCAAAAAATATCACATGTAGTATACATCATAGAATACTAAATTAGTTTAAATTTTTTCATATTTATAAGGTATCACACAAATACTATAGGATGAGGATAAATTATAATATATTCAAATAGGTGATTCATTGCGGGAAAGCGTATATACTTCCTATCCAGTGGAGGTAGACATAAACCCATATAATATTAGCCTCAAATCTTGGATGGAGTCAGATAAAATTGAGATACAGTTGAATTCCATGAAAATATGGAATATCATCACACATTAAAATATCACCATATATGGTGAGATAAATTGAGAAGTGGAGGAGATGAGTGAAATTCCTTACAGAAATTTTTGAACGTGAAGAAAAAATATCCTATTTGAGTCTGGGAAAAGGAGTTGATTGAATGATAATGAAGAGGGGAAGAATGATCTCCCAGGACACCATCTACTTTAAAAATGGAAAAGGGTTATGAGTGGTTATATTTTTGTATCAAAAGGTGTATAATTTTTATTTTCCATGAATTTTAATTAGGTTCTTTATTTTTATACACTTTTGGCCAAACTACGCATATATCCTATGCCAACACTTTCAAAGTGAGCTATCCCCTAACATGGCTATGAATACAATAAGACAAAACCATGAAATAACCATGAAACTAATATTTGTAATAGATTATTTATTCTTCCATGGGTATGTGGCCTCCTATGCATGGTTAATCTAACTATGTACATCCTCTTATTGGGTAGTAAGGTTGAACAACATGGATACTACTAACTATCACACAACAATGATCCTCAAAATATTTCTCCCAATACTAGATCACTAGGATCCTAACAAGTATTATATTCCTAGAACCCCTTCATTAATAATTTAATCATAGGTATAAGTTATAAATGGATATTCAAATTGAATAATAAAATATTCTTTCATCATCAAAAATCAATGTCATTATATGATCATTATAAACATAAATCATAAGACTCTCTTTTATTAAAGCAAACATTTCTCTTTGATGAAACTCACTATAGAGTTTAGTGCGGTGGATTTACTAACTGTAGATATATAGTTGTTAAACGAATTAAATAAAATAAGGTTAATCTATAATCCTATCATATGTGATGTGTTAGAAATACTACTATAAGTGTTTTTTCTAAATATTAAAAAATGATATTATGAATATAAAATTTATCATGGTAATAAAATTTTACTATCCCATTTTTAAATATATCATGTTGATTATGTATATATGTATCATTAAGTTGAATCATAACTGACCTATAAAATTATGAATTTGATTTATCCCTGACCAATGATTAATGGAGTATTATATGATTGATTACAATTTATGGTCACTATTAATAGAATTCCGATATCGAGATTTAGAATATTTTCATGAATCACAAAACATTTGTTCTATATATCCCACTATGTATATATTGCAGTTGGAGTACATTATAATATATATTTCATATACTATGTGTGAATGATTCATATTTTTAGTCCATATAAAAATGGTACTGAAATATATTTCATGATAGTGTTTAAACATTGATACATTTAGTATGAAATATTTGAGTATTAGTTAATAGAGTGGAGGTATATATTTTTGTTTGTAATTTCATCAGTTGAAGTATAACCAATATGGGATTTGTGATCTCATATGAAGAGTATGATATTTGGGCCCCTGATTCTAATAGATATAATAAATTTATAGCCATACCAAAATTACTCATATGATGTTCTTATATTCTAGGTGATTGGAATTTCATGTTCTTGTCTTAATTTATAATTACCAGTGTTGTATTGATTATCTTGGTTAGTGTATAGACAAAGAATCGATAATTAATGAGAGGGATTTATGGGGTTGAATTATTAAATTCCCAATGGTCACACAATGCCATGAACCATGGGGTGATATTAAAATATAATCTTCTATATGATATGATTATATACCCAATTTTAATGATACATGAGTTTAATGGACATAACTGAAAGGCATAATTTAGTTTTTTTAGTAATGTTTTTTTTCTAGAAAGCCCCTTATTTTACATCTGTGAATTTAAAAAATCTTATTTTTTTAGTGTTACGATGTCTTGTGGGGTTAAAATTTATCATTGACTAGATTGTGATTAAATTATTTTCATATTGCTAGTATACATTTATTTTAGAGTTTTTCTTAGATTACCATTGGATGGGTTTTCATAAGGTATTATAAATGTTGTAACATAAAGTAAATTTTATGACATAGTTGTTAATTATTTTTGAAGATATAAAAAATTGGTTATGGATATGAATTCACGTGAATTTTTTTATGATTTAATATAATGTTATATGAATAAATTATTATATAGATTTAGTTCATGAGGGGGATTGATAGATATTTTCATTAAATCAAATATATATATATATATACATTATTTCTACACAAATATGAAAGTGTTCAATATATGATGGATATGGAATATCATATGATTCGTGGGGATGTGTTGAGAATTTTTTTTTACTTATATCATGTATCTTATAGTTAATTATTAAATTGTTAAAATTTATATTAATTTCCCATAATATAAATCAATAAAATGGTTATTTTATAATATAAAAAGTTGGAAGAGTAATGAATTCTTGTAATGAATGCACAATGGGTCATAACATTATTACATACGCCATAAAAATTGATTCTATGATTTTGAGTAAAATAAATGATATTTAAGGATATAAACACTATTTATATGAGGTGATTCAATCATAAGTATGAAAATACTAATGAAACTTTTACCATTAGGTACCTTATTGTACCAATTTTACATGATAGGCACAATTATGTCATCATGAAAAGGAGTGTTTCACCAATACAATGTGAAATTCACATCCTATCATATATCCACCATTATAGAGGGGTTTTATTTTTCATCTAATTTAATATTACCAAGATTGTTTTCAAGGAAAATAGAATATACGTTACCCATATGTTGAATGTATATAACAATTTTTCTTCTTTTATATATGCATAGATTCATTTTCATCAATGGTATGTCTTAGGTTTCCAGTTTCATCTATCTTCCCCCATTATAAATATGTTTCTATAAATTCTTATAATATTATAATCCCATATATGTATATATAACTGTTGTCAATGGACCAAGTTTTATTATATGAATTTCAAAAGAATCACGTAGTTAAATTGGATTATACAACCCACTTCCTTACCATTTTGACCATTAGTATATTTATTTAATTAGAAGTATTGATAAACAAATATCTTAATTGATTATCATGAACATTTTGAGATCATGATCAAGAAAAGGTATACTATACCACATATTGATGACTTTTTTGTTCATTTTTGAGGATATTTATACTTCCCATTTACTATTTTTAATCCATTTATATTTATGTATGGGTGAAATGATACGATATATCAAAGCTTGAATTTCATTGAAATTATATAAACTATGATTTCCTTGTGATTCCTTTTTAACTGGAAAATTTCCACAAAATATTCAAGTATTTTACAGAGTCATTAAATATTACATTGATAAGTTTTTCGTTTTCATTATAAATTATATTCTAATATATTTCATTAGTGATGATTGGAATGTCTATCATTGTAGGATTAAGTTGAATATGATAATAAATAAAACATTATACTCAAAATTTTGATGGATTCAATTCTTTTATTTAAAAATCAATTTGGGTTATGTAGTTTCAGGAGGGATTTATTCTTTTTTGAAACATTAACGATAAGGATAGTCATGAAAAGGCATATGGAAAAAAATATAATTAATAACCATAGTTTTCATTGGTTATATCAATATTTTCTATTTATTTTGTGTAATTTGTCATGAAATTTTAATCAACTAATTAAGATAACTTTATGTGTTTTAGGTTGCACTATATAAATTATTATGATGAAAATGAAAATGCTCATGAGAGAAGGATTTTCAATACACCTTTACTCACACAAACCTATAGTGGTGATGTTTTTCTGATATACAATGATGAATTTGATTATGATTTGGGTTATATCCATATTAGATATGATAATAAGGTATAATTTCTATTATGTTATTTAAAGATTCATAAGAAAATTTTTGATGACACATGATTCTGAGCTCATAGTTGTAAAATTTGGTTTTCAATATTGATAAGTTTTGTATATTGTGAATTATGTGATATATATACTAACCATTGGAGAATATTTTATATAATAATATATAAGGAATTGAAAATTAAACAATATGAGACTATAAGACTTGAACATAGGTTATAGATGAACAACATATTAACAACCTAGGAATGAGAAAAAGTCTGTTGATGATATGATTATAATTATAATACAACCTTGTTCATGATAACGTTTGAAATGACACCAGTACTATTGGATTTGAAATGGATAGACATTGAAATCATAACTGAATCATGGAAATCGTTTCTTTTTTTATGTGTAATCCCAAACATTAAAAAATGTGATGATCAAAGAGTTGCATAAGTAAGATATTATGGTATAGAGGAAGGAAAGGAATTTCTCATAGTTCAACCATTATAATAATAGAATTTTAATATTTTTCAAATGATTATATTGCAGTTAAAAAAATTAATAATTTTATATTATATGATTCAAATAATTCACAAATATCAACCTATAATGGAATAATAAATATGTATAATTATCTAAAATATAATTTTTGGAGGGATACTAAAATGATGAAGACTATGGAACATAAATCTTAGTGTTTAGTTTTCTAATATGTTATGTTTTGATATAAAAATTAATTGAGAAATATTATACAATTACCCATAAAATGAAATCATAAGACATAATCTTTTAATTAGTCACATGACTTGTGAGGACATAAGAAGGTTATAATTCCATTGGGTTTTTGTATTATTATCTTATGATATCAGCTTATTTATTTCTTATTATATACTATTACATTCTAAATTAACTATCCAATATATTTATAAATAATGCAATATTTACTCATTGATGACACCAATAAGTTTTAAATCATATATTCATGATGTATATTTTAATGTATAATGGAATTCTTCAAAGTTTATATGATAAATATACGATATTAAAAATATTTTGTAACACTAAAAATTATGGTTTATATAAATGTAATATTAAAAATATATAATATGTGTTAAGATACACCTTTCTGGATTTAAAAATAGACTAAAATGAACACCATCATCTAGTATAATACTAATATAAAAACAATTTACACTCTATAATTAATATAGAACCATATGAGTGTCTGTATGGGAAGAGGTTTAGGACACTAAAATGCTTGGTTAATCCCAAAATATATAATCCAATTGGATGAAAAGTCACTAAATATGTATTATATAGGATTTGAAAAATTAAATCACATATAAAAGGACAATAATTTCAATAAAATATTAGATGACATAATTATCAATGATATTTGGAATTTAATGCTTCAGTAATGGCATTTCATCCAATATATCCCTAGATTTGAGTTATATGAATAGAAAGGAATTAAATGTTTATCCCTTCACATTACAACACATTTATTATCCTTAATCATGTTATATGTATCAATTATCACTTAGTGATTCAACTAAAATTTTATAAAATAAATCAAATTTTCAATATATCACATTTGAGGATTTAAATACCCAATTCATTATATATTAATTAGAAAAATATTTTATCACTAATTTTTATCTACTTTATTAAATTACAATAATTGAATTAATTTTAATCAACATATAACATAACACCATAATGTTTTATTCCATTATGAGGGTATCTTTCCTTTCACACAAAAAAAAGAAAAAAAATTGATATATTTTATTTTGGTGGGGAATTACAAAAAAAAATTCAATTCATTATGTGTAAAGAAAATATAACATAATAAAGAAAATATAAGTGGAAATAAATCCATATATAATTAAAAATACTACAATGGTAAAATTATCAGCATCATGATCCACCCTGAAGATCATTAAACTAATTATAAGTAGAGAAACAATACAACATATTAAGGATAAAATAATTATATTGATATATTAAATTGAGGAATGTGATGAATATTTTTAGATAAATGTGTAGTGTTATATATATGAATAAAATAATACCATTATATATATAGTCATTGGTCATATAGTCATAGTTATATCGTTTTTGGATATATCATTATTTTTAATACATGTATAAAAAATATATATATTTTAATATTATACCATGAATGAATATGATTCGAATAATAAATAAATATACTGTTTTTTATTTAATTAAATGTAAATATAAAAAATAATTTGAAAGAATAAAAATTATAGTTATGATGATGTTTTTCTAAATTTTTAATTTTTAATTGACATTTAATACAGTAAAAAATTCAATTTAATAAAATATTTTTACTAAATTCAATTAGAGATTTATAGAAAAATGTATGACAACATTCTAGGGTATAAATAATTATAATAAAATATAATGATAAAAATATTGTATAAAAAGAAATTTTTAAGATGCATTTTCCTTAATATTCTGTATTTTATCAAAAGTTATAAATATTAAATAACAGGTTATGCTAAATTTAACCCATATAAATAAATATATATATTAAATTCCATGTTATGATTATTTCCTAATATGGAATGTGAACAAATATATTTTCATGCTTAATTTTTTTTTTAAACAAGTGTTTTCTTTTGTGTTTCATTTTATTAAATAATTAATTAATTAATTAATTAATGATGATTTTATCAAAATATAATCTTTATATGTATATAATAACCATAAAATCAAGTAATTATTTTTTATTATAATTGAATAATATTAAAAAAATAGAATGTTAAGAAAGACAACTTTCTATATGTTTTGCAATTAAATTTCAATATAAGATACCACATATTTTGAATTTAAATTATATTATATATATCCCATTTTTTGAATTATAATATAAAAATTATGTAATATGAGAAATATTCTATTCTATTAAAGAAAATATCATTCATGGGAAAAAATATATGATGTCTAAAAGGTAAAAGTGAGTTAATTTTTATGCCATGAATTTTGAGTAAATTAATTTATATTTTTAAATTAAATAATTATATTTTTATCTTTGGCCATAATTCAAAATATTATATCAGTAAATTACTTACCTCAATCACCTAACTCACATTTTATTTCATCTTTAATGTTCACTTAAATTAAATTTCTAATGAAATTCCCCTCATTTTACATATAGATGGATAACACATAAGCCAACTTAAAGTCACTACTAATATTTCATTTTATATTGATACCATACAAAAATTATCATCACAAAATAATTGATAAACGTTTAAAAGCTTTTAGACCAATGATTGGGGTCTAAATCATTAATTGCACTAGAAATATTTCCCATAATGGGTGATTTTATCGATGTAAATACATAATTGTTCTATAATTTTTTTAGTTACCACGTCGTATCATCAAATATAAACATTCATTATCTACTATAATATTTACATATTATCATTTATTGGATATTTTAAATATTTTATTACAATTATATAACTATAAAATATAAAAAATTCAATATTATATAAGATTCGTAGTTAGACCGGTTCAACCTTCCACATGAATGACTCTATAGTAGCCCCATCATGTTCTTTATGATTCGAAGTCAAGATATTTATACTAGTATTTATTGATATTCATGAGTAATTTTTTCATTTTATATGGTATATAAGTTTGAATCAAAATTAATTGTTCATTATAAGATAAATCATTATAATAAATAAAGTATTCTTCATGAGCTACACCGATATAACACATAAAATAAAAATGTGATGAAATAAATAATTAGAATATAATATTATTAGTACACTTACATACCATGAAATTATGATCTATATATCAATGAGTGAGAATGAATAATACTATTATAAAATTTGATTGAAACAATAAAAACATAAAAAAGATGATAATAATATTAAGATATATCCATCAAATATATATGTAATAATGGTACATAATATAATTGTTGAAAATTAAATTTACCTACATTTCGTTATGAAAAAATCTATTTTTATGGTAATGATAATTATAAAATAGGTTAATTAACATATGTGGTAGTCTAAAGTAAGGTTAAGTGATTCATTTTATATAAAACATTGAAATTATGTTTTCCTATCTCAGATAACCATATGATTAAATTATATGTCCTTTTTTTCTATGAAAACATTTACTTTATTCACCTATGTTTATTATTAGATTTAAGATTCCTTCATACAATGTTACTTTTATTTTTTTTAAACAACAACAAAAATGATGATTTTATGTTGAACCACCCTTATCAATTCAATTTAGTAAGGAATATTTTTCGCCAATGTCTATGATTTAAAAAAAAATTAGATTCCATTATCATAAATTATTTGACCATATTAGTTAATTTTATGTTTACTTTATTTATTTTAAATAAACTGTTATGTGATTCTTAATCTAATGTTTTTCAAATTTTTGCTTTCCAGTTCATTTTTATATTTTATTTTTATGAATATAACCTCCATGATTTAATTATTCATCAATATAATATTATTAACATTGATAGTCTCTTTAAATACATTGAATAATAATTTTTTTATTTTTAAACATACTTATTAAACATTAAAAAATATTTCACCTCATTATATATAAATTTTTTCAATACACTATTATATAATTTTCAACATCATCAATATATATTAATGTTTCACTTATTTTACTATTGAAATTGTTTTATATAATAATAAAAATTATTTATTAAGTGATTATTTTTTAGTAATTTTGGTAACTCTTAAGATATGCATTTCATTTTTATAGGTTTATTATGTTTTGATGGAATTATAAATGTTTTTGTGTTCATGTGGAATTCACACATGTGTAATGTTTTTCCATAATGGTTGAGGTGTTAATAGAAATAAAATCCCCCATAATTCACTATATAGGGCCTTAAACATAGGAACATTTCATGTAAGGTACTTAGGATTGATCAGAATCCACTATTTTTCTAGAATGTGTATCCAACAAAATCCATTTTTATAGGACTCAATCTAAAATGTGGTTATTTTCATCATATTGATCCTTGAAATAATAAATGATTTTTTGATTAATTTTTTTTGAAAATTGAATGTTATGAATCATTCTAATGTTAAATTTCCAATATCACTATCTCATTTTTAAATATTCTAGGTATTCATTATTCTATTTTTTTTAAAATAATTCTGTTGTGATTCATGTTATTTGACCTATAACTTGTTGATTATTTTTACTAATTTTATATTCATATACCATAATTATGTTGTTATGCCAACATTTTCATATTTTATTAACTTATGATCATTTTTTTTTCAATTATGCATGGTTTTTATCTCCATTGTATACCCTAATTGAGTGTTTCATCCCTTTGAATTTCCATTATCCCATTAATCATGATTAGAAAAATAGTTTAACATATGATATTCATCGAGGAATGGTCAAGTGTGGTGGAAATATAGTGAAATATTTAGAATATTGTAATATAATTTATTTCAATATTTTTTTTCCAATGGAAATATACATAATGGTTTTGGTGTGGAATTTATTGATAGATGAATTTTATAATCATTTATAGAGACAAATTATGTTATTATGTTTTTATTAGAAAATATCAATAAATCAATATAATATTATGTATGTGGTATGAAACACCCCATTATATTCTTGATTTCATTAGAGCTACAAATATTAAATTTTCCCATCCAAAAAACCTATCACATGTACATTTTGTGTTCATTAAATCCCACATGAATATGTAGTTTTCAGATCTCATAGATGTTTTTATTATAGATTTTATAAATTTGAGGCACAAAACTCATATGATGAGTTGACAGTTAAAATCATGGATCATATTGGAATTGTTCTATTAATGAATAATGCTCAAACATTCAATGTATAATAGAGAAATCATAAATGGGAAGATTCAATTTGGTAACATATGGCTAATGAGAAATTGAAGCACCCTTATTTGTTTTCACCAAAAAGAATGAAATAATATTTTGATGAGGAAATTTATAATGGGAGGGATATATAATTACCTAGATTCATCTATATGAATTTTACCTATTTAATATATATATATATATATATATTTATTTGTGTGTGATATATTTATATATAATCTATGGTATAAATAAATTATATAAATCAAATATTAACAACGGTCCACTTTATATTATTTTAAAATAGAACATTTTAAATGAATGATAGCTACAATTGAGAAAATTTATATAAGTACAATAGGAGAATATAAATACGTAACTAACTGTAGTACAATTTCGAATTCCATTCTGTCATGTTCTCCATGAATTATCACAATCACTAAGATGAATATCAAGATAATATAATTATAATATAATTATAATTTTTCATAATATGTCTTAATTGAAATAATATAATGTAATGTTTTAATAAATAAAAAATATTCAAATAGAGTTACAATATTATAATACCATTATAAATAATATCATTAGAATAATTCCCTAGACATTAAAATTGAAACATAAATGTTTGAATATTTATTTAACCATTATAGTAAGTAATAAATTAACCATTAAAAAATATTTTAGTAAGAAAAAATTAATCTAATATATATATATATATATTACATTAATAATTATCCCATAAAATAAAAATAATTTAAGTTTATTCATACATCATCAATGATTTTTTTATTCGTCTAATTAAATATAAATTTTTATATAAGAATTAAAAATTAAAACTTCATAGATTAGAGTTTTATTTTGGTGAAACTACTTTAATTTTTATAATCATCACATAAAAACATGATAATGTTGAGAAATTGTAATTTTCTAGGAAATGATAAATAAGTATGCGAATAGTAATAAATTATACAGTTAAAAAAAGATATTTTTTATATAACAGTTATTTTAGGGATTCTTCAAGATTTGGGTGTATTAAAACAAATAGTTCCCCAAATCCTAAACATCTAAATATGATGATAAAATAAGTTTTTTTAATCATTACCTTTGAAAAAAATTATAATGAGCCTTTATTTATTTTACATTTTTGTCAATAATTTTTCATTAATCCTCAGAAATAGTCATATAGCCACATTAAAGGAAGTATTAGTTTCCTTGATGATTAGGTAAATAAGATAATTATTTTAATTTAGTTGAGAAATTTTATTTATAATTTAACAATATAAGACTCTCTTCATGAATTCTTATAGGTAAAAATTACTTTCATAACATGAGGAATATATAAATACACGTGGAGTTAGAACAGATGGATAATAAGGGAAAATTATCATTGTATCATCAAAGGTAATAACATTGGATTATGAGAGATCATGAAAAATGGTGGAGTATCATATTATAAAGTTAATTTAGAAATTAAACCTAATCATATAACATTACATTATGAAATTTAATATAAAAATTAAATCATATACAATGGAAAAAGAGTGTTGAATCATGAGAAAAGAAAAAAGATGTAGTTGAAAGATCATTGGAATAATGATTTGCAACACCATAAAAATTTATCATAAGTGTAAACTATAGAACATTTCTTCGTGTATAAATCCTAAATTATTTGAGTGTGAGTCACCAGCTATTTCACATAACACGGTGGAGCAAGTATCACAACCTTATTCAGATAGTGGATTTGGAATCACATCTTGGATCCCATAAACATAGAGAATTGGTTATCACAACATGACTCCCTTGATAATCTCATGAAATATAAATCCTTAATTAATCTATTTGAGTGGAAAGAAGTCCCCAATCCTTAGTCATCCATATATATTTGGTCCTATTGAAAATAATAATTTATCATGTCGATAAGAACCAATGGAAATAAATACTGTTTTGCAAGATATTTATATGTAATCTTTAAAATCAATATCATGAATGGTAATGGATGATAACTAATAATCAATCACTTAAAAAAATTTATGAGAATATTCATAATGTTATTTTTGAAACAAAACATGATATGAGATGAATCCGTTGGAGTTACTATAATGGACCATGATTTGAAAATCAGAGCATCATGTTTGATAGAGTTTAAAAGATGAACCATATTCCATATAAGGTAATGTAACACCAAGATACTTTATGATATTTTTTTTAAAATAAAATTGGTATCATCGATAGCTTTCTATTCATGCAACACTAGGATTAAACAAACCCCAATACTCTATTAAAATTTTATTATTTAAACATAGCCATTATAACCTCCGAGTTAAGTTGAAAGGTATGAATATAAATAACTAAATTATAAAAATTATTTTTTTCACATGTTTTAACTAAATAAAATATTTATCTTTTGATTAAAAAAATATAAGATTCATTTGGATGAAATAGAAATTGTTTTTGACACGTTCTATTTTCCCAAAATGCAATTTAAATATGTTTTCAAACATAATGTAATTTTAATCCACAAAACGTTTATAAAATTTATTCTAAAAAATAAATTTGAATTTTAAAATATTAATTTTAAATTTAGTTATGGAGAATTATTTGGAATTTTTTAACCAGATTAATTTTTTGATTAATAGAGGAGAAACCACATTTTGTTTGAAAACTGTATTTTCTTTTAATTTTGTTAAAAAGATAAAAAGAATATATTATATTGGGTTTAATGTAATATTTGTTCCAAAATATTTAATGTTTACTATTTTATCTCATTAGGATATATTTCATATGGAATTATTTTTAAAAACATTTTCTTATACAAAATATTTTTTTGGGATAGCCATTTTTTGATGTGTGTGTGGGTTTAATTTTAAATTGAATTATTCCAATTAGTTTAATTTAATTTGTAGTATTTGATTCCATATATTGAATAATAATAATATTTATTATATATTAATCTCATCTTAATTTTTAACTGTTATGAATAATAAATGTGGTAAAAATTTAATTATCATGGTTAAGGTAAAAAAAGTTTACATGTGGTTAAAATTAGAAGATAAGGTTTAAAATGGACCAAAAAATAGTCTAATTAAAATTTTAATTCCATAATTTTTCTATATATAATATAATGATCAATAATTACACATTTTAGGGCCTTTTCGAATGTCAATAATTTGGTTACACTTTATTTATTCAAATATTCAATGTGTGTCCCCTCACACACTTATAGAAGGCCAAACAATCTCCTCTCCCTTTCACAAATCCAAAACAATTTTTTTAATATGTGACCATACCAAATATCATCCTTACTTCCCTACACACATCTTATATGTATTATTCCTATTAGTAATCCATCATATTAAGAAATTAGTTACAATCCTAAATAAGTTCTTTGAAGAATTGAGATATTCATGACATGTGTATTTATTTAATTTCTACTTAAAAGTCCATAAATTTTATTAAAGTTTTCTAATATAATAGCACTATTATATCCC
This sequence comes from Viscum album, assembly GCA_963277665.1. Taxonomy (NCBI): domain Eukaryota; kingdom Viridiplantae; phylum Streptophyta; class Magnoliopsida; order Santalales; family Viscaceae; genus Viscum; species Viscum album. Next base: position 790,040,389 of record OY728126.1, on the reverse strand, counting down.
ACATAATAAGTGGATACAGTGTTAACATAACATCCACTATGCATATTCACATCGATTAAATAGAAAATGAAACTGTCAATTGTTTGTGTGGAAGGCTACTTCTTCCTGAACTGATGTGATTTGTCCTCCATCACAACCATTCAAGTATATATATAATTTATGAATTCAAATTTTTTATACAATATTTGTAAAATTATTATACTTTTGGAATTATTATATCATATATACCTTCTAAAATTCCATTTCATGTGGGATAATGATAAATTCAATAATGTGTACTATGCACTACCGCCTCATGAAGAAATGTGATTAATTTATTTCTTGTGCTCTACATGAATGTACGGATAAATTAAAGGAATATATGTGATATTTATACATAAATTATTCTTATATAAATAGAATATCATATATTAATTCTTACCTTTCATTCCACTGGGAAAAATAATGTTGCTCGTTTGTATGTGTGCGCTACAACCTCTACATAGCTGTGTAAAATGTTTTTCAATTTATTTTTGGATGGATGGTAATAAGGATGGATTTTATTAATATAATTTATACATATAATATAATAATTATTCTTTGTATGTTAATTTATATTAAATTTTATTTATTTAATCACTTAAAAAATTGAAATTACATTCACGTGTACATACGACCTAGCGTCGAGAAGAATAATGTAACAAATTTTCTATCATTAAAATATATACGATTACTCTAAAAAGTATATAATTAATATATATGATAGAAATATGTATTTTTAATTTTCTTTATTATTTAACCATTATAAAATTAAAATTACTTAAAATATTAAGTCAAAACAAACATGAAAAATGTTGTTGTTATTACCCAAAATAAGATTTTTACATTGAATTTTTAAGAAATGGGTCATAAATGGACATATATAAATCATATATTTTAGGATATAAAAAATTAAAGTTTAGTAAAATTTTTACGAAAAAACTATAATTATTATATAGGAGGAATGAATGTATACAAAGGAATTTGAACCTGTGGTATGGTTTTCTTGCCATAAATTTACATCATTGAGACATATGACTTAATTCTCACTCAGTTTATTTGTGTGGTTTATATAATAACCATATTTATATTCCATATCATGAATATTTTTATATTTATGGTATTTAATGTTTAAATTTATGTTGTTTTATTCATGGGTATTATTATTAAAATGTTACCAAAGTGGAAATGGATTATTTCACAATATCATAATTATTTTAAATTTTATATGTTTATGTTTAACTTAGGATAATTAGTTGATATTTATACCCTAATCTCAAAAAATATTTAATAATATGGTTATTAATTAACATTTTAAATTAACAATAGAATTTTTCCTCAATTTTATAATTAAAATGATTGAGAAATTTTTTTATGATAATCCGATATTAATTCTCTCTATATTAAAAAATCTATTTTCTTCCAAATAAATGTTTTTTAAGTGGGTTTCCATTTTTTTCAGAAATCTAAAAAATATTTAATAAAGTAATTTTTTCCCTTGATTGACTCTTTAAATTTATATCAATGAAATTTTCATGTCATTTTCCAAATTTTGTATATTTTTCTTTAATCGAAAATGTGAAAGGAATCATTGGTTTATCATGTATAGAATGTACAAAACTTACATCCATAAATACCAACTACTATATAAAATATTCTATTATATGTTTCAAGATATATTTTAAAATATTTTAATTTTCAATTTTTTATGAAAATTTAGTTTTACAAAAACTAAAAGTAAAAAAAAGGATTTTTTTTCTTTATGAAATGATTATCGTATTTATATTCATCCAGAATATAAAATCATTATTTTAGATATTGTTTTGTAGGGATATTATATTGTGGTAACATAGTTTTTATTTCATTTTATCGTTTATGAATAGATGGACTACGAATGTACTATTTTATTACCATTAAACTTATTACACTAGCTGGTTTCTGATTATGTTGATTAATTGGGGAAATTATTTACATCTCATATGACAATGTTTCATTACAATTATTTTATGATTAAGTTTCACTTATTTCATATGAATAATGCATTAGAATTTTTATTTTATTGGTGGGGAAAAATTCTTAATAGCCCATCGATGCATTGATGAGTCTCATGAGGAAAATTAGATGACCAACTCATATGGTTTTTTATTTGTATTTTTAAATATTTTTGGGAAAGGACTTGAATATTTATTTTTTAAGACCTAAATATTTAATTTATTAATTATCATATCAATAAATATTTTCCATGTGATTATTTTATTTTTTATAATACACATTAATATGTTTTAAGCTCAGGTGATTTTTTTATATAGAACTATTTTATCATCATTTATTCTTGTAATATTATGCTCATGTTATATTTTTAAATTGACTATGTTTCAATTATTTATCTTCCCATATTAATTATTATTATTTATTAATTATTTATTCCAAAATATTATTACCATTACAAGGAATTAGAGTCCACCCCTTACATATTTTTGGTTTCCCAAGGATTGTAGAAAATGTTTTATGATTGATATATAAGAACATACTATATTGAATAAATATGATCTCTATTAAAATAATGGTTTGTATTTTGTGTTTTAAAATGTATGTTAAATTCATATATGTATAAATTTAACCAATAATGATAAATTATTTAGTCCTTCATGATGTCATACCTTTTATATAGTTCCACTATAATAATTTATACACTAAATCTAGGCTACTGGAGTCAGGGTATTTCTAGTTTATACAAAAAGAATATTATAAGAAACCATGAGAAGTAGATTTATGAAAACATAAATTATGAAACTAAACCATATGATATGATTTGAGGATATTTATAAAAGATCATGATAGTTCTTTTTCTAGGAATATATTACATGGGTTTTCCTCTAAATATATCTCAATATGGATACTACAAGTGTAAATGGTTTTGGAATAGTTTTACCTCGGGGTAATAACATATAAAATGTCATATTGGTATTAACTCAATCATCGCTTGCTACAAACAAATGGTCATTATAGTGCACCCAATTTTACAATCTCATGGGGTAAAATTTTTATGTTTTTAATTATTTTAACAATTTAGGGATAATATGTTTAGTCTCATGATTTTATAATCTAATTTATTGTAATATATTATTTATAAATGAATACAAGTGGATGAATTGGGAACCATATTAATGTAAAAACACTATGAAGGGATTTTCTTTATAGGAAAAATAATGAAGCCGGAGGTTGAACAATTGATGGAATAGTTCAAATTATAAACATGTTGGGTAAATTAAATCAGGTTATGAGAAATAACCATCCCATATTGAGAATCCAACAAATACACCATGGGTTTTGACATTGTTAAATATATTCATGTCTGAGTAGCCTCTATTATTCAATGGGACTGTAAATACTTATATAGAGAGAAACAGATAAGTTCCATAGAAATGATATATATCGCACTATGAATCTATGAAAGAGATAATGTTTTCATGGATTATTATAGTATCTTAGGGTATAATGATAAATGGTTCTCAGTGATTCGAAATACTAAAGATCGTGACCAAATAGTAAACATGGAGCGAAAGTATTTGAATTTATTATTCATGGATAAATAGTTTCCTAATGAGTAATGAAAAAATATGGAGATTAAATTATAGAGGCTTAAAAAAAATTAAATTTTTTCTATCTATAATTATGAAATTATCCTTTTAAAAATATTGAATACAGAGTATGTATTTAATCCAAAGTGAAAGATTCACTACACCATTGATTGGTTAAATATAGTTCATCAAAGGACTCTAGTCTTCAAAACCATTCCATCATACACAAAACTGGTTTCATGTTATTTCAATACAAATAAATACTTATCTATGAATTATCGATTCAAAGGGAATAAAGGGAAGAAGTGGGTGGCAGAAAAATATATGGATAAAAGATAAAATGGAATGGTGGATTTTCCCACATTTGATAATTATCGAAGGAATCACCCTGGATCTTGTTTGATGGTAATGTGTGTTTTCTACTATTGTAGAGACAAATAGAATTTATATTTTAATTTAAAAGGAAATAAATATGTTTCCAATATTCAATGATTCATAAAAAGTATATGGGATAGTATACAAACGAATTTCCCAAGTATCATGGTAGTATACCTCAGAATATTCTATGGGATAATGGGCTTGCTTATTTTGTTAATATAACTAAAGTTTAATGACTAATATTTTGTTTATATTTGGATTACATTATTATGTTTTATATGTATTTTATCAATTATATTGTTGAAACATATATGTAATGCACTATAGTTGTTTTTTAATTAAGGATTTGAAAATATGTGATAAATGGTACCAAGAAATGTGGTTTAATAGAAAATAAATATTTTTGGAAGGAAATTTACTAATTAAAGATAACCCATATCTTGTTCATGATGTTGAGATAAAAATGATACAGATATTCTTATGGGTTTGTATTGGTGACATTGAATCTTTTTATTTATTTTATGGTTTAAGCCATCTTTATTGAGTTTTAATGCATGTTTCAATTTGAGGAATATATTTGAAAAGTTGACGTTTTATTTGTTTATAAAGTATTCGTGTTTTATTTATGTTTTTATGGAGATAAATGTATTCACGTATAATAAATTAGTAATCTTGTTTCACATTATATTGTTTGGGGAATATAATGTTACTTTTCTGACCATGCTTTTAATTTCTTTAGACTTGTAATTTGGTCAGACATAATTTAAATGAGTTGTAAGGTTAATGATTTATGAAATTGATTATGTTTATATTATGGAGTTATAATTCAAGTATTATAAATTATTGTATTATTTTGGATAACATGGAATGACCATTTTTTTTGAAATGACTGTAAGGATAATTTTTTAGTTTTTATATATCTTATGATATGTTAATAGTTATTTTTTGTAATTCATGCATTAAAAAATTAATAATGGATATTAATTTATTTTAGTGGGAAATAATGTTGTAATGTATCTAATATAAACTCTAGTATGGAACTACAAGTATATTTTTGGTGAACTCTATCATAATAGTAAAATAACAACTCAACGCTATGAAAATAATAATAATATTAAAATATTTATAATTACAATAATTAATATTGAATAAATATAATTAAAATAGATCACAAATTAATGGTTTTTTGGGGTTTTACTTTATCATGACCATTTTTTCTATTACATTCAATTCATCCTTGGTTTTTATTATTCTATTTCATAAATATGTTTTCATTTCCCCCCAATGTTATAATGTATATAAACATAGTGATGTGTTTTTATGGATGAACTTAATTGATACCTTTGACTTTTATATAAAAGAAATTTTATAAATTATTATCAAAAGGTGCTACTTTGAGAAGTGAATCCTCAAAATTCAAACACTTGATTACCAATAACACCATTAAATTATGAGGATTCTATTAATTATATGAGATTAGAATGTAATGGCCAATGATTTTAAAGATATAACATCATTTTTGATAGCATATATAACTCAAGACACAAAAATTGGAATATAATTTAATACCTATACACTTTATGATATATTTATTTTTTATATAAATTCAATCTCTTCAATATATTTTCATGCATGCAACATTAGGTTTAAATAATAAGCGATAATCTATGGAAATATTATTATTGAAACAAGACAATTATAACATAGCTATTAAGATGGAGGGTATTAATAAGACTAAAAATTTATCAAACGGAAATGGTTTAATGATATATAAAATAAATTTATTTTTTATCTACTTATTAGAAAAAAACGTATCATTTGAATGAAAAAAGAAATGTTTTCTAAAAAAATATTTGATCGAAAAGGAAATTTAATCATGAATATTACACGTTATTCAAAAATAATTCATACAACTTTATTAAAATTTATTTGAGAAATAAATAGTATTTCTCAAAAATACTTGTCAATATATATTTGTTTTAATTTTTTAGATATTTTTAAAAGATTAATTTTATGAATAATAATAAAAAATATATATTTAATTTGAAAATTGTATTTTTATATAAATAATATAAAAATTTATGTAAAAAATAAAATAGAGTTTAAAGTAAAAATAGTTCATTAATATTAAAATTTAACTAATATAAATCATATATTTTAATTTCAAATTAAATTTTGATCTAATAAATTTTAAAAATTTGGAAATTTCTTCTTTGCAAAAAATATTTTTCAGATGCATCTACTAGTTTAATATTAAATTTCATTATTTTAATTCATTAAATTGAATTTGAAAAGAAAATTATTCCATTTTAATAATACTCGTAATTTATGTAATCAAATAACTATTGTATACTTTTTTACCTTTATGAATAGGAATTGTAGTAAAAACTTAATTAACACGATTACGGTAATTACCGATTTAACATATGTTAAATTAAGAGTATAAGGGTTAAAATAACCATTAAACCTTTACAATTCCAATTATATATATCCATTTATACATTAGAACATATGAGGTTATATAATGTAACATTTTATAGCCTTGTATAATGTGAAAAATAAGGTTACACTTGATGCATTTCAAAAATTCCATATGTGTCCTCCACACCACTTATAAAAGGACACCCATATCCACTACACTTTACATTTTCAAAACCTCTCATATCATCCAATAAATAATTAAGTCACTTTATAAATTCCTTTAAAACATCATAGTATCCTTACATTTATTATTTAATCCTACTATTAAGGTGTTAGATATAAACCTAAAGGGATTTTTAATGAATAGGTGAAACTCTTGACATGTGTATTTTTTTTATTTACTATTCCTACTCCATAAAAATTCATTAGGATTATATAATTTAACTTTAAAAAATCTCTAATATATAATAATATTTTTATTAAAATTCAATAACCTATATACATCTCTACTACCATCAATTTGAACATTAAACTGTCGAGTGTGTGTATGAAGAACCTCCTCCTTGTGAGCCGAGGCGATTCATTTTCCATCAACAAATTTCAATGATAGATATAATGATGGATATAAAATTTGACTGTTATATTTATGAAAATATTATAAATATTGAATTATTATAACACATAACCCTTCTAACATTCCATTCCATGAGGGGAGACAACAATACTTCTCATGTGTATGGTGGACTACTACCTTACAAATTGTTGTGAATCATTTTTATCTAACATTTTACACGGAAGGTTATAACGATAATATTATTTAATATATATTATATTTTTAACCTAACCATATTTTTGTAAGTCTAATATCACATATGTTTTATTACTATACAAACCATTGGTAAACAATAACGCTAATCTTCCAAACATGTTGATTGCCACCTCTACACATTGATGTGAAATTATTTTCATTTTATTTTAACATGGATGGTAATAAGGACGTATTTGAGTAGTATAAATTCTATACGTAACATAAAAATTATTATATAATGGTTAATTAACATTTATTTTTTATTTCATTCATCTATTGAAAAATGGAATCAACCTTCATGCATTTGTATAGCCTACCTTATATATAAATAGTATAATAATTAATCTATATTAATTTTTATATGATTAATATATATATATATATAATAAATATTACATTCATATAATTTTTTAAAATATGGATATTATTTAATAATTAATAAATTAAAAGGATCAATAATACCAAATTAAAACATATATGAAATACAAATATGTTATTACTCAAAAACAGATATTAACATGGAATTATAAATAAAATATTTACAAAATTCTATAATTAAATGATATATGAGATTTTTTATATTAGTATGATTATTGAAAATATTTATAATAAACTTATGGTTATTATAAAATAAGTTTAAATATATATGATGGAAGTCAAACCTGAGGTAATGTTTTCTCAAATTGATTTTACATTTTTTAGATTTATGTAATATTAACCAAATAGATGTTTCATGTAGTGTATATAATTCCGCTAATTATATGTTATACAATTAATATATTTATATTTTTTAGCTTTTATTTTTCATTTTACGATATTTCTTTCGACGGGATTATGAGTCAAAAGTTACCAAAGTTGAAGTGTTAAATTTCAAATTATCTTCATTAATAGAGTTTTTTTTATGTTTCAGTCTCCATTTGGGGACTTATTTGATATTTCTATGTTAAAATGAATAAATTTTGTTCTACTATGGTTTTTGATTTGAATTTTAAAATTATATTACAATTATTCATCTCTTTCGTACATAAAATAATTGAAAAATATTTTAAAGAAATATGGTTTTATTTCACTATTAGATCGAAAATCCTTTTTCATCTAAATCCATGTTTTCTAAAAATTATATAATTTTTTTAAAAGTTCTCCAAATGAATTATAAAATTCACTTTCCCAATTTTAATGTTTTTAAAACTTTTTTTAATGGATTCCTCATGTCATTTTCCTAAGAAGTCCCATTTGGATTTTATAGAAAATTTGAAAGGAATCTTTGTCTTAACATGTATGGATTTTACAGTACTTCTCCCATTATGAACACTCAAATTTTTAAATATTAAATTATATGTTTAATATTTTATAACTAAAAAAAATTATAAATATTTTTTTAACTTGATTTTTAAAAAAAAAATTCAAACTAAAAATGATTAATTTCCTCTAGAATGTTAGGAATGACATTTTTAAGGTATTTATATCTATCACTGGCATCAATTAATGTTTTTTTCTAATTGATAAATTTTGTATAAGTTATAATGGAACCGTATTTATTATATTTCAATATGGTTTATGATCACCTTGACTTGGGATGTACAATATTTTTTCTATTCACCATATTTCTCTTGAAGGTTTGTTATTATGTTTATTGATTTGGGTATGTATTGAAATTGTACATATTAGTTTTTCAAAATAAATGTTAAGGATAATTTTTTTTCACCCATTTCATATTCTTAAGTCATTAGAAAATATTATGTGAATGAAATGGCTTTGTTATAGTTAGCTCCTCAATGCATCGACATGTCTCAGGAAACAATTCAGTTGGACAAATCAGATAGGTTTTACCTATATTTTTTAATTTTCTTATGAATGGCCCAGATAATATGTTTCATATTTCCAGAATTATGAATCCCAGAATTATGATATAATTTTTTAAATTACACATGATTATTCAAATTGTTACACTATCCTTGGATATGTTTTATGTGCATGTGACTATTTAATTGGATTTATCTAATCACCATTTATTCCTACGATATTATGCTCATGATATTGCAAAAATAGAATGTGTTTTAGTTATTTACCATTAAATATTGTCTATGATTATTTGTATATTGTATATTCTATTGTATATATGCCCTTATATATAACTATTTGTAACCCCTTTCTTATGTTTCTGTTCCCTAATATTCCAGGAAATGTTTTTTGATGGATATGTAGGGGTATGCTAAAGTGAAAAAAATAGTATCTAAAAGAAAATACATTATTGTGTTTTTTTAACAATGTATGTGGAATTCAAGTATGTATCTATTATACAAACACTACTAAATATTTCATTCGCATGGGATGTGATACCTTGAATCTAGTGGAAATATAATATATTATCCATTTACATTAGTTTGTTTGGGTAGGTTTCTTTACTCTTAAAAACAAAAAAAATATGTAAATAATAAAATATTATTTAGATAAAAATTCTAAAAAAAATTCCAAAACCAAAAAGAGTTTTTCCTCTCATAAAAAATAGCACTTTTCAGAAATTAAATATAATGAATTTTCAAATTCAACATTTGGAATTAAATATTAATAAAAATCCACGAAAATGTAAAAAATGATTAAAAAATTGAACAGATACAATTTTTAAATCATTTAGGTTTAATAATAACCTTTAATGATGGAGGTTTAAAAAACATAAAAGTTATCAAACAAGAATGTGGATTATAGGAAATGTAATTTGGTTACAAATGGAAGGGAATGATTTTTAATATTTTAAAATACCTTAACCAAAAAACAACATCATAAAAATATATAGAAAAATATCAATTTGAATTTTTGAAATATAAAATAATATGTTCTCGGGACTAAAAACATATTTTTTTCAAAATTGAAAAATACTTCTTGGAATAAATGAACATGAGAATGGGGTTAAACGATATTTAAAAGAGATTAAGTTACTATAAACGTGTAAAAAATTAATTTGACAAAAATTTCTGAAGAAATCATCTTAGATTCAAAAATATCATTTCCCATGACTAAAAAGTCAAAATATCATATGAAATATTAATGATTATAACTTATAAAACATATAAAAAAATTAAATTTAAATAATAATTTAATCCAAATGATATAAATTTTAGTTAATAAAATTCCTAACATATATCATATTTAATGAAGCATGAAACATTTAAAAAGTGCTTTATATGATAGAAATGTAAACTACTTAAATAATAATACAATATAAAATAGAATAAAATAGTATATCTAAATTTACCCAACCAATATGAATTAGTTTTTGTGAACAAATATATAAAAATTAATGATAATTGAGTTATCAAAAATCTTTACATCATCATGATCATTCCAATTGGAAATATATAAGTTGTAAAAAATGATGGATTTATATATGCCATATATTTATTAGAAATTGAGATAAAATAACTCGATATACTATATATAAACTAAAAAAAGGAAACATGTAGAGTATTTTCATCATAACTAAATTAATCCAAATATAAATGAAAAATCCTTAAAATTAATTCAATAAATCCATACATTCCTTAAACTCATGTATAAAAATATAATTATTTTAGTAAATTAATTCATAAAAATATTTCTACACTAAAACTTTTATAAAGATAATTTTTAATCATTTATTAAAAATATTTTGGTTAGTTTAATTTTATTTTCACCAGTAAATGTTATTTGATTTGATTTTTTTAAACTGGTTTCATAATTTCATTATCAAATTGTGTATATAAATTTATAGTTAATCATTTTAATAACACAATTACTACTAAAATTTATTTTTTATAAAAATTTATATTTTTCTATATTCATTTAATTGGTATTTGAGTATGTATTTTTGATGATGAGGTTTTCAACAAACTTGTAACACCATGAGGTTTTTAGAATTATTTTTATTCTAATTATTTTAACTTTTTAATTTGTTTCATTTAACATGAAAATGGAAATAGGTATATATATATATACATACTAATTCAAAAATTCCTTTCACATGAAATACCAACATGTATTTAAATACACAAAATACCAACATAGCTTGCACTAAAAGCGACACTGACTTGGCCTACGATGCACACAATAATGAGTCTCTACGAAATATATCTTTTTATTGTTTTAAATATATTAATAATATAATTTTAACCTAATGGTAAAACATATTAATATTAATAGTAATAAATAAATTTACAATATTGTTTATAATTATTTTATATAAATAAAACATTTTCATAATAAAAGATAAGTTTTTTGTAATGTCCTTTTTATGTTCTAAAACATCATATTCTTGAATAAACTAATTCTAATAATTAATGTAATTTTGGACACATTTATAAATTTAATTTGATAAATTATGCTTCATTTTTGAATTCATAACATCTAAATTATACTAGGGTGAATTTTTGGAATTTTTCAGAGAAAATTTATTTTTTATGAATAGTGAAAAATACTGCTTTTTAGTTAAAAACAATCTTCTTGTATAATTAATTATTACTGATAAATGATATTATAAATATTTTTAAGAATATATTATATAAATATTACATCAAATAATACAATTATATTAATTAGTATCATCCTCACATTGAAATTAAATATAAAAACATAACAAAAGTTTGAATGTTTTTCTACTATAAAAACCCATTATTTCACCCCATATGCGGGATTAACACTAAACATAATTTTTCCAAAAATGTGATTATAATTTAAAAAATCTTAAATAAACCATTTTATTAATACTATTATTTATTTTCTAATAATCCCATGTTAATTTTTGACCAAAATGATTACTATGAGTTATTAAAATTAATCAGAGTGGTTAAGGCCAAATTAAGCTTAATTAGTAACTGAATCATACAATTAAGCTCTCAAATGACCTATAAACATTTCCAACACAAATTTTATTTCCATAAGAAAATACATAAACCTTTAATAAGTGAGTTTTTTTTGGTTTGGTAATACGTTTTTTAGATAATAACATCTGCACGCCAAATTTGCTTCTAACAATCCCATGTAAGTCATTTTCCATCCCTATAAAAGTCCACCACCTCTACCCAATAGTCACACCTCTCAAGCCCTTTAATATAATCCATGATCGGACAAATTATACATCCAATGATCCTAAATTATACCTTGAATCCAACCTTTGGGAATAAAACCTCTCAAGGAATCCTTTTGGCACAAACCGGACACGAGTTACCCGATTAAGAGGTAACTTCTTCTCTCAAGATTCTTTCATTTATTTTTATTCTCCACCCCTTCCATTATATTTATTACCTTATTTTGTGACAATAATATTTTATTAAATATAATAATATTTTGTTATGAATGTTTTTATCCTACAATTACACACACCTCCATCTAATGGATGTTGAACATATTGTTTCACTGTACGACAAAGTACTACCTCATTAAATGATGATTGTTAATTTCCCTATTAACACCAATCATGGTGACCATTGTGATTGAAAACTATTTAGCTATGTAATATATTATATTTATAATGTATATAATTTTATTTGTTCCTTTTCAAACACACATCTTTTTACCTTTCATTTGGTTCTAATACGATAATCTCATTCGAGGAAGTGTGGACTACCACCCCTAAAAGCGATATGATTTGTTCACACATGAAATAGAATGTATTAATGATGGGTTTAATGAAATTATATTATATATATGCTATATTAATTATAATTTAATAATGATATATATATATATATGTATGAATATAAACATATTTCATTTACATACTTTCTTTCAATATGATAATAATAGCAGAAAACAACATCCATGCGTACGTACGACTTACCATATCCATGAATGGTGTATTATATTACGAAATACATTATTATATAGATTATTATAATATAATTATAATGGATATAAATGATATTTATATCATGTTATACTTTCTAGAATAATTATATAAGTATAAGGATCAATGATATAATAAATTAAGACACATGTGAAGAACAAAGTGAATAATACCCAAAGTGAAACCTTGACATGGGATCATTAAAAAGTGGGCAATATGACATAATAATCATAGAATATATGTTAATATATATTAGAATATTATTGTATAAAAATATTATTATAAAATCATATTTATTATACATAAATCTTGTATGAGTACGAAGAGAGTCCAGACACAAGGTAAGGGAATTTTCATCTCACTATTAATTTATTTGAGATAAAATCTATGTTTTACACTCTTCCCTATTGTGTGGTGTATATAATATAAATAATAGTATTATATTTATCCTGTTATTAAATTTATGTTTATTCACATAACCATTCTATGATCCTTCATTCATGGGTTTTAACTTTCAAAAGTTATCAAATCGGTAAAACAGTTTTGTCTCAATTTTCCTTCTTATGGACTCGTATTTTATTATGCACCTCAAATTTTCTTCGAAGTTCATATGATAACATTTTTCAATCCATATCATTAAAATAAATATTTTCATGATATTATATGCCTTATTTAATTTCCATTACTTTAATGGAGTGCATGATCCAAAAATACCAAGTTATAAGAGTTTATTGTGAAAATCTCATTACTTTTCAATATTGTTTATATTTTTTTTCTTAATTTTATTTAATATTAGGATCCATATCTGAATATTATTCATGATATTAAATATCATCTATTATTTCATGAAATAATCATGTATTGGTACAATTTTCTACTCTTTGATGTAGAAGATAGTTAACAAAGTGATTTTTGGAAAGCCCAACTTTACCCTCTCTTCTGTAAAAAATATGTGTTTTCTAAAAATAGTTTCCAAGAATATTTTTACATTCCCATATAATATATGTAATAAAATTACCATTTTTTCATTTAATAATAACTTCAAGGGAATATTTATTTCTCTTTCTGAAAAATGAATCCCTCCAACATTTTTACCGTTCAAAAGGAATTTTCTTTTTACTATGTATGACATGTACGTATGTACCTGTCATCATTCCATTGAAGATTCATTTACATTTTATTAAAAGGTTCATATTTATGAAAATGTATCTATATTTTATTTTCATGGAAAACTGTTTTAAAATTTTTTTCAAGTCTTATCAACATATTTTAAAAGTGTTTTTAATGAAATGGTGTTCAAAATGTCTTCTAGATTCTTTCAAAAGTTTTCTAGAAAATTGATTTTCAAAATGTTTTTTATATTTTTTTACATGTATTCAATTTATATTCAACGAAATGGTTTTCAAAACATTGCCATGTTCTATTTATAATTGTTCAACATTCCTTCAAAGAAATGGTTTTGAAAATGTTTTCAAGCTTCTTTATATGTTTTCAAGAAAAATGATTTTCAAAAATTTTACATGATTTATTTATATGTTTTCAATGTATTTTCAAATAAAAGGTTTTCAATAAATTTTCATTCTTTTTATAAAAGTTTTCAACTATTTACAAATATATATTTTTAAAAATGTTTTTAAGCATAATTTAAATGTTTTCAAGGAAAAAGGATTTCAAAATGAAATCATGTATTCTTTATAAGTTTTAAAGTTATTTAATACGAAAATTATTTTCAAAAGGTTTTATGTATTGAAAATCCTTTTTAAAATAAGAAATGATATTTTCCTCAAGCAATTTTTTAAAGGATATTTCAAAATTATTTTCCATCTAAATAAAATCTATAGATGATACTCATACCTTCAAGGAAATTATCTAATGTTTTCATTTATATCCTATATATGAATGAGTGATGCTTAATGTAATGGTCTTTATGAAACCCATTTATTCTTAATGGGTAATATTTTTATGAAACCCATTTCTCTTTTATAGTTTATATTCTTTTTAAACCCTCTTCTTTTAATATGTTATTTTTAGGATGAAATGATTATTAAACCAGTATCTTTCATCATGTTATTATATGTTTACATTTTTATGATTCCCATATCATTTAATTGGTTATTATATGTTAATTTATGATCTTTTGTCACAATAATGTATGATTTTATTATGTTAAGTGTGGGACATATATCTCCCTCCAATGCATTGGGTAAAAAATTATATCTCATGTAATAGACAAGGATGGAATGAGGGCTTACTCGGTTTAGTAATACTGGGCGAGAATGATGGTTTACTCGATTCTGTAATATAGGGATGTAATGAGGGTTTACACAGTTCAGTAGTACATGGATAAAACAAGGGTTTACTCAATTAAGTAATATAGGGATGGAACGAGGGTTTAATCGATTTAGTAATACAATGATGTAATGAGGGTTTACGTGGTTTAGTAATATAGGGTCGGAATGAGGGTTCACTTAGTTTAGTAATTCAAGGCTGGAATGTGGGTTCACCTGATTCAATAATGTAATTTTACAACTAATATGTTCTTGTAAGTGGTGCCTCAGCTACTATGGAAATCATTATATGGTTACGTGTTTCCAAAATTCCAAGTGTTATTTATATCTTATGATTTCATGGAATATGCTCTTTATTTCATATAACTCTTGTCTTATGAACTGTCAATCCTTATGTCATAATCTATGTTATGATATTTATTATGAAGGGTATGATATTATATTTATAGGAATATGTTCTCATACCCTTGTACTCAGGTTTATGATTACATGTCTCCGTTGTTTACCATTACAGATCATTTGAGTACACCAGTTTTCAAATTTTCTTTTCTCCAGGCATTGAAGAAAGGATTTAGGTAGAAGTACTAATGGTGGATATATTTGTGAGAGAAGTTCAAGAGATTTCACCAGTATATAAGATTTAGTTTCTAGGTTTCCTAAGTCACTAAACTATTACGGTCCTCTTCCATGTATTTTTTTTATGTACTGAATATTCATCTAAAATGATTTAATATCCATATATGTTAAGCCTAGGTCACTATAGATGGTATTAAAGGAATGTTTTTGTAAACCATTGAAAACTAGGATAAGAAAAACATAGTGAGATCCCTATGTTTATTTCAAAGTATTTGTCATTTCATTTCTATAAGGATAAGTCTAAGGATGAGTTAACATTTAGGACAATATCATGGTATTTTTGTAAAGGATAGAGTGAGTGGTTTCCTATAAATAAATCTTTGTCTAAATACTACAAGTGGGTGTGGATCTAGCAAAAATGTACATAGGGTTAGAGACACTGAAAATATATTTCGGGCTTGACTCAGGGTAATATTGTACATAACCATGGGCCTTACAAAACACCTATTTTGACACTCCCTATGGATATTCTTTGAGAATACACAAACACTTAATGAACCCTCATGAAGGTTTTAAATATAGGTTATCTATGAATAACCTATAATAAACCCAAGGTGTCATATATTATGGATTGTTTCGTTATTTAGACATCCTATAAGTTATTCTTTTCATGAATATGTGTATTGATGCTGTGATAAGTAATCCTCACACTATGCTTATGGTTTAAGTCAATGGATTGACCCGGAAAGAACTAGATTAGTGTTGAATGTGATGGATGATTTTATGATTACCATTAAAGTGGGATGATCACTTGAGTGAATGACGTTGTGATCATACTTAATCAATTTTCGCAGAACATGATTACCAATGTTTACATTAACCAACTATCAGACACACCAAGGAAGAGAAATAAGGAGTTTTATAAGATTTCGGGTAATGGATACCATGAAGGAAATATGTTTTGATTTTATTTATGTCATTAATGTTTAATGAATCAACTAATTGAATTTCATATGGGAACAAAAAGGGGTTTTGAATATGGAAAATAAGGACACAATGAAACTGACTATAAGGGAAAAATGAAGAGTTTGATTAACAAAATGGATTCTAATTTTAGCCTCCCTAACCCTTAATAGAAGGATATGTGTTTTAAGTGTGTAATAAATGGTAATTAGGAATCTCAATGTCTCTTTAAGAAAGTTCCTAAAGAGAATTAACAAGATGGTGTGAGTAATGGTGACATTGCTGAAGATGATGTGACTATATATGAAATGTGAATAAAAAATTGTATTGTGTAATAGGATAAGGTAGCACTGTTAATGGATTAAGTATGAAGTAAACAAAGTATTTATGTATTTGGATTCTATAAATACAGAATGATGAATTATGGATTTTTTGATTTATGTTTTTACTAAATATTTATAAGAATATGTTGAATGGTAATGATGGACTAAAAAGGATACATCATGAATGTTAACATTTTGAATAAGGGAAGGTAACACTTAAAATGTTTTTTATATGAAGATAATGTTTTATAGAAAAATATACGTGGGATATGAATTAGTAAATCAAACAGTACTGATTACCTGGTAACTATGTAAGGACATGTTTATATGTGGTTTCTACTACAACTAATGATGTTTACAATATTTTTTTATTTATGGAGTAAATCCAATATACTTTGGAATGAGGATGCATGAATGTTTTATAAAATGATTTATGGTAATTCAAGTTGTTACCATCTTTCAATATAATATAATATGAGGTTATTCACATAATTCAAACATGAAAACCAAGAGATATTTTTTCTTATACTGGGGAATCTATGTTAATCTGGTTTTGTGACACTCTTTTTAAAGTATTGTATTTTCACCATTGATAAGTGTTATAAGGTTAATAATTCTTGAAAATTTTATGTTAAACATCAGAGGAAGTATTTGTGCACTGATATTTGGTTGAAAACCTGGGATAAAAGGAAAATATGTGATTGAAATTATTTTGAAAATGTATATTTTATATAATATATTACTGCGGTTATAAAAAAGGACATCATGTATGTTGGGTGAAAACCAAACAAGTCTTCCAAGGTCGTGGGTCTTGAACCCATGACTGAAGGATGATTAGGGTTTAATGACTACCATTGGCCTATGTAATGTCCTAGTAAATGTGTGTTTATATTTAACGAATAAATATTTATTATGAGCTGTTAGTGTTACTTTTTATATATTAATGAAGGTTGTTTTTTAAGAGACAACTAGTTATACATTTTATTCTTTTATGGGCCTTAAGATCAATTAAAATAATATTTTATTTCTTTATAAATTAAAGTTAATTTCAAGAAATTTATTACATGAGGTAATGGTTGTATTAGATATTGTTCAAAGAACAACCCATGACTGAAATTTTGTTTTTAGAAATTATCAGGAATTCTCAATGTTCTGAAAGTGATAAAAAATATATAGTCCTAATACATTAAATTTTGTTGAACCAATGGATTCTAGAGTCATCATAGATTTATAACATTGAGGCCCTCAATTTTCCTTATTTGTGACTGATAACCTCAATCACTCCCTAAAAATCTTTACATTTTTCACTTTTTCCAATCTTCACTCCCAGCTTATATTCTCTTATGTGGAAGCCCAATTAAATGTTACATTGGGTAACTGTTATGGTTCCAAATTCTATTTTTTAGGGAAGTTTTAGTATCCAATTTTACGATGAGGGTTTATAGGAATGATAATTTTAGGTACTAATCCTTTTAAAACCCCAATGAATTTAGAGGGAAAAAATCATTTTAAGGGGGGTATAATATAACACCCTTAGATTTTGAGAATTGTTTTTTTCAAATTAATTTATATTTTCAATATTGTTCATTTCACATGATAGTAGAAATAGTTCTTTAAATATATATATATATATGTATATTAAAACACTAATTAATACATTCATTTCATAGGAAATAACAACTTGGCATTCGCTATACGCAATACCAACATGGCTTGTGCTACAAGCAATACCGACTTGGCGTACGATGAACACAACAATTAGTTTCTATGAAATATATATTTATATTGTTTTAATTATATAAAAAAGTTTATTATAACATAATAGTTACACATAGTAATATGAATCATAACAAAATCTTTTCATATATTTTTTATATTTTTATTTTGTAAATAAATTTTATTAAAAATAAATTATATGATTTTTGCTAATGTTCTTTTTATGTTAAAAAAAAATCGTTTTCTAGAATGAATTAATTCAAATAATTAAAGTAATTTTAGAAAAATTTAGTTGTTTAATTTTCTACAATAAACTGATTTTTTGAATTCATAAAGCAAAATTATACTAGGGTGAATGTTTTGATATTTTTCTAAGAAACATCATATTTTTAATAGTAAAAACTACTGTTTTTTAGTTTAAAACTCCCATTTTGTATACTAAATTATTAATGATAAATGATATTATCAATATGTTTTAATATCACATCATATAAATATTAAATCCCCAAATAAAATAAATTTCATTAGGATCATCCCCAAATTAAAATTGAATATAAAAACTTATCAATCTTTTAAATATCTTTCTACTATAAAATGTTGTTATTTCACCCCATCTGCGGGATTAGCACTGATATTAAATTTTCCACTTTTGTGATTAAAATTTAAAAAATCATATATAAACAACTTTATTACGTATAATTTTTACATTCTAATAAGCCCATGTCAATTTTTGTCCAAAATTAATAAATGAGATTAAAATTAATAACAATTTTTAAGGACAAGTTAAGCTTAATTATGAACTATTCCTTAAAAAAGGGTCCCAAATGTCTTAGATAATTGTCAAAAAACCCATTTTCTGTCCATAGTTCGGCCATAAATCTTCCATTTTTTGAGTTGGGTTTGTTTTTTAAGACTTTATTAGGTAATAACATGTGAAAACCTAATATGATTCTAAAACTTCCATGTAAGTCCTTTTATTTATCTATAAAAGGTCACCGCCTCTTCCTATTACTCACACCTCTCAAATATTATAAGTAATTTCAAGATATACCCAAGTATCCTTCCAAAAAAATCTCTCTTAGACCTCTAATCCTCCCTTTTGGATGAAAGGATATCAAGGATGCCTTTTGTCACAAACCCAAATAGAGATTCCTGATTAAGAGGCAACATCTTCTCTCAAACTCCAGTTATTTATTTTCCTTCTGCACCCCTACAATCCCTTTATTCTCTTCATGTGTGAAAAAACCAATATCATCTGTATTATAATATTCTATTATGCGAAGGGTCTTACTTGCACTTTCACACAACTCCATTTAATGGATGTTGAACATACTGTTTATTTGTACGGTGAACTACTGCCTCACGAAATAATGATTGTCCATTTCTCCTTTACCACCAATAATGTTGGCCATTATGATGGACATTATATTTATATATATAATATATTATATTTATTATATATTTAATCTTTTGTGCTCCATTTACAACAAAAATCTTTTTACCTTCAATTTTGTGTGAATATGAAAATCTTGTTTGAGGAAGTGTGGACTACCACCGCCTCAAAGTGATTTGATTCTTTCACACAACACATTAAATGTATTAAGGATAAGTTTAATGAACATATATGATACATATGATGTATCAATGCTACATTAATAATGATATATATACACACACATATTTATACATATGTCATTTACATACTTTCTATCAATACGACAATAAAAACATAAAACAACATTCACAGATACGTATGACCAACCGTCTCCGTGAACGGTGTATTCCATTATGTACCTCATTATTATATAGTTTATTATAATATAAATATATTTAATATACCTAATATTTATACCATGTTCTATATTCTGGAATCTTGATATAAGTATAAAGATCAACAATATAACAAATTAAGACACATATGAAGAACAATGTGATTATTACCCGATGCGAAACCTTGACATCGGACTATTAACAATTGGGTAATATAATGTAATACTCAAAGAATATATGTTAATATATATAAGAATGTTATTCTTTAAAATATGTATAATAAAATTATATTTATCATATTGGATTCTTGTGTGAGTACAGAGAGAGTCAAGACACAAGGTATGTAGATTTTAATCTCACTATGAATTTCTGTGAGATTCAAGATATGTTCGCCACTCTTTACATTTGTGTGGTGTATGTACTTTACATGATTGTATTATATGTATATATTAATTAATTTTTTTAGCCACATATCCATTCTATTATCCTCCTTTCATGGGTTTTAACTTTAAAATTTACCAAATTTATAAAGACCTTGATTTTTCCATGTAATATTTTTATATATGGAATTATTACAAGTACTCAGAAATTAATGATATGTTATTCTGAGGCCCGGTGTGAGCAGAATTAATTTATTAACTTTTTTTAGGTAAGTTCAGCAAACACGTGAATGGAATTTTGTAAATTTTTAACTGCTGCTCAGAATTGGAATCCGAAGACACTTTTGAACTCACACCGCTGATATCCACTAAAGAGAGTCTTTACCTCGACTGTAATAGGTTGAGTGTGGAAGTTGGATTTTTGGTTTTTCTTGGGATAATTAAAAAAATATAATAAAAAAATAAAACAACGAACTTTTATTATAGTTATTTGAATCCTCTCATTTGAATCTTCGTGGTGGGGACCACCTGACCTTGAACACACTTTTTAATATGATGTAACTCTTGGAACCCCCCCCCCCCAATTAATGAGACAATATTAATTGATCAAGTATTTAACATGAACTTAATTAAGTTGGCTCTTCAACTCTTGTGGTGGGGATCATTGTCAATGGAGGGATTTGGGAGAGCCCTTGGAGAACACTTGGTGGAAGAGCCTACTGTAATGAAGAACAAACCCCTGGGAGAGAGAACATGGAACCGACGCTCAAGCTCAGATCAGAAGCGTGTTGCGGGAGAAATTAATGCTGATGACTCCTTCATCATATTCATCATCTTCCTCACGCCATCTCTAAAGAATGATTGAGGTAGGGATTTTGCTCATTTTGTTCTTCATAATGAGTTATTGTCTTCATTTAATGAGCCGCCTGCTATCAATCTAACGTGGTGGGTGCGGGATAAATGAACATGACCGATCCCTCTGCTAATTCATTGTCGGGGTGTTCTTCACGAGATGTTCGATGGGTTGAGCATAACCTGACCACGAAGCCGTCGACTGATTTTGGCGGGGTATAAGGTGGCGGCTGACACACTGGCCGACCACAATGGTGACAGCGGCGTAATCGTGCCGTTAAATGAGGCCACGCCCCATTGGCCACGACGTTGGAGGACGGTGGCCGGACTACCTACCGACTTCATGGAAGAAGGGCGGTGAGTGTCCACACTGCTGGTAAATTGGAGGTTGTGGCTCTTGAGCCGCGACGACGCACCAGGGTGGCCGGCAACCGACCGATCGCGAAAGGACATCGGTGCCATCACGTCACTGGATGGGAAGCCAGTCAGACTTCCATCCGGCCGCTTTATGCCGAGCGGGATAGCACCAGTTGGTCCTGCATTCCAACAGATGGATCCATGTGGCACAAATGGGATAGATAGAACCAAAATAATCTTGGTCCATTCAACAATCCAGGGGGCACCTCCCCTAGGGTGGTGACTAGGGTGGGCCCATCCATGGCAGACCGCATCGAGCTCGGTGGACCGCACCCAACCGACCTAGCCGTGCTGTGCAAGCCAAGATGCCCCTTTTATGGGCTGGGCTGGAACATGGCCCAGCAGACTGGGCCTGCCGCGGTCCTACAAATCTGGATCGGTCCGACCGGGTCGGACCGGACCCATGCCCATCTGGACCCATCTTCACCTTTTTTGACATATCATGTTATTCAGGCGTCTGTTTGACGAACTGTCTATGGTTCCATAATCCTTTGATAGTGATGGTCCTTTTAGTATAGTCTACTTGCTTTTTGGATAATGATGGAGTACAGAAAGGTTGGGTCGAACCCGAATCCATCCGGTCCCTTGGAAAGGAAACACTAATACTTACAAACCGGGCGTCTGATTGGCGCGCCACCTGTTTCATTGGGACCCTTATGATTTTGGCAGCATTTTTGGATACTTCATCATTGGAATTAGTCTCTGTTGAAGCATCGATTGAGGACTTGAGTAGCGGAACCTCCCATAATCATGCATGCTTTGTGGGGGAACCCTATGGCTGGTTGTACTTGAGGATTCGTCAAATCCTATATGAGTAATCATCAGATACTTTGTGGGTCAATGCTCAGCAATCTTGTGTGGGTCATCACATATTGATTCTGTGTGGGTCATCTCCCAATACTGTGTGGGTCTTCTTCATATCACGTGTGGGTCATCTTTGATCATGTGTGGGTCAATAGTACTACGTCTTAACAAATTAATATGATCTTCCATTACGACTAATCATATATACTTCTTTACTTACGTTATACCTTGTGTGAGTTGATTATTTACCTTTTTGGTTTTATTTGTGTGGTGATACCATTGTGGTAATCTTCAATGTGGTGTTACATTTTTGGTACTATACTTCGCGGTGATACCTATGTGGAAATATTATGCGTGGCGTTACCTTTGTGGTACTTACCTTTGTGGATTTACCTTCGTGGTATTCCTTCCATCATGGAACATTGGAGCCTTTGGCTAAGGATTTGGGCCTTTTCTTCCTCATGAATGAGACGGGAATACTTGATAACATAGGTATATGTATGGGCATATACATAATTAGGGTTGACTGTTGTTTCGTGCTTTGGGATTATGGTTTTTTTATTTGGATTAACCTTGGTAGATTTTGAGAGACCTTAGGGGGTCTCGGGGTCCCTACTGAGTATCATTATACTCACTCATGCACGGGTTGTGCCCACACATTGTTGTGTCTTGTGCATACGATAGATGATACTGATCGAGGTCAAGGGTACTAGGACTGGTGGCTTCTCAGATATGGACCTTAGATGAGGCGTGCCGCAGAGACGACCATTTTAGAGATATACCTTCCTTTAATGTAGGATCCTTGGTGGGTGTTCACATGATATTTTTTTAGTTTTACTTGAACATTCTAGTTGGACTTGTATTCCAGAACCCTTTACATATTATACTCACTCTCTCTACTATATAGTTACTTCGTGATTGTATCTTGCTGTGTGATTGGATTGTGTGGGTTTGTAGGATAAAAGGAAACGAAATCATGGATTATGGATATGCCATTCCAGTGGAATTCGCTAGCCACTAGCCAAAAGAAGGTGAACATGGGGTTGTTAGGACTGGGGCCCCAGGGGACGGGTTGTGAAAAAATTGGTATCAAAGGAGTCGGTTCAACTGGAGAAATTAGACTCTGATCTTTTGATTTGGAAATGGTGTTAAGTATGATGAGTGAGGTTTTTAGTTTTTGGAATCCAATGTTGGTGTGACGACCGATGTATCCATACACCAGGACCTTGACTTCTGATTTCTGACTCAGTGCACGAAAACACTGATTGAGTGTGTGTTTTCAAAAAGTTTTCTTTGAGATATTTTTGAGTCAACTCACCAGGTATAACTTATAGACTGTGGCACTCCTGTTTCTTTTCTGGATTCCTTCACATAGACAACCATACAAGGTTCCAGGTAGAGTATATGATGACATCCCACCGAGCGATAAGGCTTTGTTGTAGGGACCCCTTTTGGTAGTTGTACCATCAGGTGGTGTACCGGCAGCACCACAACCCATTGGGAAGCCGATACCACCAGCCCCAGAAGTAGAGAGTGCATGCCACTTGAGCGCATTGCACGAGTTTCTGTTCCAAAGTCCGCAGAGGTTCTAGGGAGAAACGGATCCACATGCATCTAACGACTGACTAGAGGCCATGGTTAGATTTTTTCGACTGGTAGGGACACCAACTGATCTCATGGTGATTTTTCTCTCCATTCTTCTTTAGACAGCAGTAGGAAAATGATGGAGCTTGATTCTCTAGGTTCACGATGAGGTCACTCTCATCTGGGAGGAATTCGAGAGACTTTTCAGGGGCAGAGTTTGTACCAGTGACCTTACGCTCAGTGCGTATACATGAGCTTATCTAGCTGTAGTAAGGTAGCATGACCGCGACTCAGTATTCAGTGAGGTTCACCGACCTCTCGTGCTACTCCATTGACATGGTGCGAGACCTTTTTTCAGGGCCTAGACCTTCAAGAAATGAATCGTAATAGAGATTATAATTTTAATTATTGATCTTAGCATCTTGACACAAGATAGGGTGTTAGAGTGAGCACCCTTAGTGGAGAGCTTCCTTGATGAAGAGTCACTGATAGTGAGACCCACTACCGGACATCACATAGCAGATTCATATGCAACTGGAAGTAGACAGATGACGTAGAGGTCCAAGAGGACCATACCTATCGGTTGATGATTGCAGTATATAGGGTCAATTGCATGGGGTTCCAAAGATAGAGCAGGACAGGCGAGGAGCAGACAACGTTACTTGTGCGGTGAGCAGGGTCACGTAGCTCGTGACTGCCCGAACTGCCGTATAAAAGAATAACAGACGGTCGAAGGACCGCTTAGGAAGAGTCGAAGATTCAATTGAGGAGGTTTGCAGGAAGGAGACCGATGTGGTAGGGGAGCTAGCCGTATAGCAGGTGGTGGGTGACGATTCAAGGTTCTACCGCCACCACCTCCTGGTGGTCCACCACGACCACATAGAGCCAATGGTCAAGGATGAGATCAAATCCAAGTAGCTGATGAAAACAACTACGATGCTCTAGAGATGATATGAGGTACGATATGTGTCTAATATACCATAGATACTGAACTTATAGACACAGGATCAAATAACTCTTTTATTGACACAAACCTATTTCGGAGCTCGAAGATTCCATGGGAGCCTTTGGCTTGATCCTTATGGCTAGAGACTTCTATGGGAGTGGATTCAACGATGAAACCCTGGTTCCGGGAGTATGAGATTACTCTAGGAGTAAATAACATCGGCTAGGATCTTTTAGTAGCTGAGTTGAGGATGTACGACGTCATCTTGGGTACGGATTTGTTATCTATAGTCTATGTTTAGATCAACTATATATTGTGCAAAGTGTGGTGTGTCTGGGAGGATGGGACCCGGTTTTCCTTTATCGGCGAGAAAGGAACCATTGCACCACAGGATGGTCTTACCCGGAAGAGGGTGTAGGTGATCACATATTAGTTGGATAGCCTTACCCTCAGAGTAGTTGATGTTGATAGTCCATGCTATCTTGTAGTGGTGGACCTATACAATGATGTTTTCCCTGATGACGTTTTGGGTCTACCTCCTTGCAGAGAGGTGGAATTCTGTATCAAAATGTACCTTGGGATGACACAGATATCTACAAAAGCATATCAGATGGCTCCCTCGAAGCTTCAATAGCTGTGAGTATAGTAGGAGGACTTGTAGTTGTAGGGGTTCATTAGGCCCATTGTGTCTCCTTTGGTAACCTAGATTTTGTTTCCCAAGATGGTGGATGAGAGATTGAGACTCTGTGTGGACTATTGTCACCTGAACTAGGTGACCGTGAAGAACAAGTACCCACTACCAAGGATTCACGATTTTTTTGATCAACCGAAGAGAGAAAAGTGGTTTTCAATGATAGACCTCAAATCAGGCTATCCCCAGCTCAAGGTAAGGGATGAGGATGTTCAAAAGACTGCCTTCAGATGTCGGTATGGCCATTATGAGTTCTTGGTTATGCCATCTGGTGTGACCAACACCCCCAAATTTTTTTTGGGACTCATGAATAGGATATTTCAACCATACCTAGATATCTTTGTCGTAGTCTTCATCAACGACATACTAGTTTACTCATCCATAGAGGAGGAGCATGTATATCATCTGCAGATAGTATTGAACACACTCTGAGTGCACCATCTTTATAGTAAGCTCTCGAAGTTCCAGTTTGGAATTCGAGAGGTTCACATCATGGGACACGTCATCTCGGAGGTTGGAGTTGTAGTGGATCCAGTAAATATTGAGGATGTTCATGCTTGGGAGCCACCCAAGAGTGTGACTGAGGTGTATAGATTCTATGTTTGGTCGATTATAAATGGAGGTTTGTGCCTGGCTTTTCCAAAGTTGTGGCACCCTTATCAGCATTGAAGAAGAAGGGGAAACCCTTCATGTGGTCAGAGAAATGCCAACAGAGTTTCCAGAAGCTGAGGTAGAGACTGATGAGTGCTTCCATATTGAAGTTACCAGAGGAAGGCATTGGGTACTTAGTCTGCTGGGATGTATTCGAGACCAGGCTTGGATGTGTCCTGATGATGGAGTGTGCAATGATTGCATATGGTTCCCGACAGATGGGACTAAAAGACAAAAACTATGCAACCCATGACCTAGAGGTAGCAACAATGGTCTTACCCATAAATATGTGGTGACATTACTTGATAGGAGAATGTTTTATAGTCTAATCTGATCAGAAGATTCCCAAATATATCTTCTCTCGGAAGGACCTGAACCTATGATAATGATGTTGGCTTGAGTTCCTCCAGGACGATGACATTGAAATAGTCTCTACTCTTAGGAAGGGGAACATAGTAGTTGATGCACTCAGTATGAGATCTGGTATACAATTTCTGAGTGAGACGACATAGGATCTAGCCACATTACGAATATCCTACATCGATCGAGATGAAGCAGCTTTTTTTTAGTCTCAGATAGTCACACCCCCACTCCTTCAGAGAGTTAGGGAGGTGCGGCTTGGGGACACTTACTGCGAGGCTCAAAATTCTCATATATCCATAGGACATGCACCCGATGAATTTTATGATGGTGGGGATCATGCCATCCTCTTTAGAGGACATACTATGGAAATAATAGAACTATAGGAGGATGTGTTGAGGGAGTTACATATGTCCCCACTAGCAGTACATACAATAGTGGAAAAGATGTACCAGGACCTTCGACATTAACACTGGTGGCTGAGAATAAATAAATAAGTGGCAGAGTTTGTCTCATGGTGCCTCACTTGTCAAAAAGTGAAGGGAGATCATCAGGTTCTAGGGGGTTTAGCTCAATCACTTGAGGTGACAAAGTGGAAGTGGGATGGAGTTTCCATGGACATTGTGACAGAACATCCACACATGTCTTAGGGTCATGATAATATACGGGTGTTCATTGACCGATTCACCATGTTAGCCCACTTCCTACCTATCAGAGAGTAGGGTTCAATATAGGGATTGGGACGCCTCTAGGTACGAGAGATTGTACGGCTTCATGGAGTGACTTCGATGACTCTCTCTGATTGTGATGCACATTTTATGTCCCGGCTATTGAAGGGGTTTCATGAGACATTCTAGACTCAGCTTTGATTGAGCACCGCCTTTCATCCCCATATGGATAGTCAGACATAGTGGACCATTTAGACCATCGAGGACATGTATCATTTTTTAATCCTTGATTTCATCCGTAGTTGAGAGGATCATTTTCCCTTGGTAGTGTTCGCATACAATAACAATTATCTCTCCACTATCAGTATGACACCATTCGAGTAATTGTACGGTTGACCGTGCAGATCACCTCTGTGTTGGACTGACCCAGTGGTGTTAGCACTTCTGGGACTTGAGATGGTATGAACTACCACAGAGAAGGTGCAGATCATCAAGGAGTGGATAAAGACTGCACAGAGTCGGCAGTAGTCTTATGCTGGCAGGAGAAGGAGATCTCTAATGTTTGAGGATGGGGACCATGAATTCTTACAAGTCTCACTTTACCGAGGTTTGTAGTGATTTGGTAAGGGAGTAAAGTTATCTTCGAGGTTCATCGGACTCTTTCGAGTCCTCAGTAGAGTTGGTGAGGTGGCATAACAATTATCTCTTCCCCCACATTTTCACCTTGTGTATGACGTTTTCCACATATCCTAGATGAGGAGATACATACATGATCCTTCACACATCATTTCTTGGGGTGACCTTGACATCGAAAATGGGGCGAAATTTTCAGAGGTTTCAGTAGAGATTGAGGATTGATAGGATTGGATACTTTGTGGGTGGTCGATACCTCTGGTACACATTCATTGGTATCATGGAAACCTCCAAGAGATCACATGGGAGCTGGAGGATTAGATTCATGCTCAGTACCCCCAATTTTATCCCTAGTTTGTGTTGTGGCTTTTGGGGACACAAATCCCTGAGTTGGGTAGAATGTAAAGACCTAGATTTTTTCATATAATTTTTTATATATGAAATTATTATGAGTCTGCAAAAATTGATGGCGTGTGATTCTAAGGCCTAGTGTGCCCAAAATGAATTTCTAAACAATTTTTTGTTACGTTCAGTAAATAAACGAGCAGTGTTTTGTAACATTTGAATTGATGCTCAGAATTGAAATCTGAAGACACCATTGAACTCCCAGTGCTGATATTCTCTTAAAAGAGTCTTCACATAGACCGTAGTAGGTTGAGTGTGGAAGATCGATTTTCAGTTTTTTGTGGGAGATTTAAATATATATAATAATAAAATAAAACAACCAAATTTTATTTAATTTATTTGACTCCTCTCATTTGAATCTTGGTGGTGGGGACCACTTGACCTTGAACCCCCTTTTTAATATGATGTAACTCTTGGAACCTTCCCAATTAATGAGACAAAATTAATGGATCAATTAATTAACATGAACTTAAATAAGTTGGCTTCTCACCTCTTGTGGTGGGGATCATTGGAAAAGGAGGGATTTGGGAGAGCCCTTGGAGAACACTTGGTGGAAGAGCCTTATCCAATGGAGAACGAACCCCCTGATGAAAGATCTAGGAACAGACGCACGAGCTCAGATCGAAAGCATGTTGTGGGAGATACGAACACCGACGTCTCCTTCATCGTCTTCTCCTTCTTCCTCATGTCGTCTACAACGAATGATCGAGGGAGGGATATTGTTCATTTGTTTCTTAATAATGTGTTATTGTCTTCAATATATGAACTGCCTGCTATCAATCTTTCATGGAGGGTGTGGGTCAAATGGACACGACCGATCCATCTGCTAATTCATTGTTGATGTGTTCTTCATAGGAAGATCGATGGGTTGAGAAACACCTGACCACAATGCCAGCGACTGACACTGACATGGTACAAGGAGGAGGTCAGCACACCAGCTGGATGCAATGGTGATGGCGGTGCAACCGTGATGCTAGAGGAGGTCGTGCCCTTCGGCCGCCATGGAGAAGGATTGAGGCAGACATGCCGACCAGCCCTGTGGCGGCAGGGCGACTTGCATCAGGGCCGTAGGTAGAAGGGGAGGCAACGGCTCTCGACGCGCCACAGCGCACCAAGCTGGCCAGAAACCGGTCGGCCGCGGGAGGACTGGGGCGCCAGCGTGCCGCTGGAAGGGAAGTCGGCCGGACATCTGGCCGGATGTTTCACGCCGAGCGGGACAACATCGTTGGGCCCCGCGAGCCAACAGGCGGCGCCACATGGAGCCACTGGGATGACTAGTACAGAATAACCCTAGGTTAATTTTAGAATCTGGGGGGTGCCTCCACCCAGGTGGCAACTAAGGTGGGCCCCGCTATGGCAGACCGCACCCAGCCGGGCGAACTGCACCCAACTGATCGGGACGCGCCGAGTGGGCCGTGCCTAGTGCAGGTTGGGTCCACCATGGTCCATCCCATCCGGTTTGGAACTAGGCTGGGTTGGGGAAACCCGAAACGGGTCGGGTCGGCCTAGGCCGGGTCGAAACGGACCATGGCCCATCTGGACCCAGTTTCACCTTTTTGGCCATATCAAAAGATCCGGGCGTTCTTTTGATGAAACTTCTTCAAAGCTGGAATCCTTGGATAGATTTGGTCCTTTTGGTGTACTCCACTTGAGTTTTGGATAATGTTGGAGTACGGAAGGGTTATATTGAACCCGAATCCAACCGGGCCCTTGGAATGGAAATTCTAATATCTGACAGACCAAGCATGTGATTGACATGCCGTTAGTTGTGTTGGGACCCTTATGATGTGTAGGTTCATTGGTATACTTCTTCATGGGGATTAGTGCTAGTTGAAGTATCAAAAGATGGATTGAAGAGGGGAACCTCTCGGAATCAAGCATTCATAGTGTAGGAACCTTGTGGCTGGATGTACTTGAGGAGTCTTCAGATCTTGTGTGGGGAAACTTCAGATCTTGTGTGGGTCAGTGCTCAACGATCCTATGTGGGTCAGCGCATACCGATCCTGTGTGGGTCATATCGAGATCCTGTGTGGGCCATCATTAGATCTTGTGTGGGTCATCGTTGATCCTGTGTGTGTCAACAGAAGATCTTCTTGACGAAATAAGATGATCTACGATTACATTTAATCATCTATACTTACATATTTATGTTATACATGGTGTCGGCTGAGTATTTACCTTTGTGGTATTATTTTGTGTGGTGATAACTTTGTAGTATTATTCTTTGTGGCGTTACTTTTTTGGTACAAACCTTCATGGTGATACCTAGGGGGGATTCTTCTTTATTGTGTTACCTTTGTGGTATATACCTTTGTGGTGTTACCTTCATGGTATTCTTTCCTTCATGGAATAGTTGAGCCTTTGGATAAGGGTTTGAGCCTTGTGTATCCACATGAATGAGATGTTTTTCCATGGAGGGTGTTCATAGGAGATTTTTTCAGTTTTACTTGTACTTTCCAGTTGGGCATTTATTCCAACCCCTTTAACTTACTGTACTCCTATTTCTAGTATATAGTTACGTTTTGCTTGTATCTTGGTGTGTTCTTGGATTTTCTGAGTTTGCATGTTAAAAGTAAATGCCTTCCTAGTTTTAGAGATATACCATTCCGGTGCTAGTCTCCAGCCCTGGGAATATGTATGGCAGACTTGGGGTCGTCACAGCATGAGCCCCGGGGGACGGGTCGTGACAAAATTTGTAAAAAAAAATTTCTCTCAATTTTCTTTCTTTAAGACTAAATTTTTTTTCTCACCTAAACACTTCTTCGAGGCTCATATAAATCCATTTTACATTACATGTCATGAATCTAAATAATTTCATGATATTACATTATTAATTTAATTAATTTTCCTTAAATGTATATAATGATCCCTATATTCGATGTTATAAGAGTGTATTGAGAAAATATAATTGTTTTTTAAGATTGTTTATGTTTATGATTCCTTTGATGAAATCTCATGATCTAACTCTCAAGAATAATCATGAGTTTACTTATCATCTATTATTTCATGATACACTCATTTATTGTTACCTTTTTCTAATCATTGGTACACAATATTGTTAAGAATGTGTTTTTAGGAAATTCTGACCGTACTTTATCTTCAATAGGAAATCTAGGTTTCTTAAAAAGAGTTTCCAAGAATATTATACCATTACCCTATAATATCTAAAATAAATGTTTTATCTTTTTAATTTTCCCAATATCTAAAATGGCATATTTTTTCACTTTCCGAACAAGGAATATTTCTATCCTTTTCACCATGAAAAATGAATATTCTTTTTAACTTAAATGACATGTACATATTTACCCACTATTAATCTTTTGAAGATTACTTTGAATTTTATTTAAAAGGATCATCATTAATAATGTCTTAAAAAATAAATATCAAGGAAAAATAGTTTCAAAATGTTTGAAAACTTCTTTTATACATTTTCTTGGAAAACTATTTTCCAAATAATTTTAGGTCTTATTTACCTTTTGTCAATGTGTTTTTAATGAAATGGTTTTCAAAAACATTCCATCATTTTTTTATAAATTTTAAAGGAAATTTATTTTCAAAACGTTTTCATGATTTCTTTATATGTTTTCAATGTATTTTCAATGCAATTAGTTTCAAAAAAAATTCCAAATCTATTTATAAATTTTTAATGAGATTTTAATGAATTGGTTTTGAAAATGATTTCAATAATCTTTATATGTTTTCAGGAAAATGATTTTTAAAATGTTTTAAGGATTTCTATATATGTTTTCAATGTATTTTCAAATAATTGGTTTTTCCATCATTTGCAATCTTTTTTTTAGAATTTTTCATGTGTTTCAAAAAAAAATGGTTTTTAAAATGCCTTGAAGCTTATTTTATATATTTTTATGAAAAAAGGTTTACAAAATTGTTTCATTTAATCCTTATTAATTTTCAAGGTATTTATTATGAAAATGATTTTAAAATGGTTTTATGTATTAAAAATCCATTTTCTAATAAGAAATGATATTTCCTCATGAAATTATTGTAGAGGATATTTAAAATTATTTTCCATCTAAGATGAAATCTATTGATGTTTATCACAACTTCTAGGAAATCATCTAAAGGTTCCATTTATATCATTTATAAGATTGATTTCTTTTTAATATCATTGTCTTTCAGGAACCCATTTCTTCTTCATGGGTAATATTTTTATGAAACCCATTTCCATTTTTTAGTTTATATTCTTTTAAAAACCACTTCATTTCACGGGTTATGTTTCGATGAAATGATTATGAAACTAATATATATCCACATGTTATGATATGTTTACATGTTTACGATACCCATTTATTTTCATGGGTTATGATATGTTCATTTATGATTTTTTAGAGCATGTATAAATGATTTTATTATGTTACATGTGGGACCTATATATCCCTACAGTGCATTGGGTAAAGATTCATATCTCATGAGATAGACAGTGCTAGAATGAGGGTTCACTAAGTTCAGTAATACAAGGATGGAATGATAGTTTTCTATGTTCAGTAATACGTTGATGGAATTAGGGCTTACTCAATTTACTAATATAGGGTAAGAACGAGGGTTTACTCGGTTCATTAATACAGGGTTGAAATGATTGTTTACTCAGTTCAGTAATACAGGTCTTGAACGAGGGTTTACTCGGTTTAGTAAAATATGTCTAGAATGGGGGTTCACTCACTATAGTAATACATTGAAGAAATGGTGGTACACCCAGTTTAGTAAAGTAATTTTTCCACTAATATGGTCTTTGAATTGATTCCTAGGCTACTATGGAAATCATTATATTCTTATGTGTTACCATAATTCCATGTCTTATTCTTATCTTATGCTTTAATGGGTTATATTTTTTTTCATATGAATAATGTCTTCTGAATTGGAAATATTTATGTCATGATCTTTGTTATGATCATTGATATGCAGTGTATAATCTTCTATTTAAAGGATCACATTCGCATACCCTCATACTCATGTATATTCGTACATGTATCTCATGTTTACCCTTATTGATAATTTTATCTCACCCATTTTCATGTTTCATTTCTCAAGGTTATGAATAAATGGTTTAGGTAGAATTACTAAAGGTGGGTATATTTAAGGATATGTTGAAGATATTTTACTAGGATATAATATATTGTTTCTATATTTTTAGAGACACTAAACTATTGTTGTCCTCGGGCATGTATTTTTTTAATTCACTGAATACGCATTTAAAATTATGTAATATTCATGTAGGTTAATCTTGGGTCTCTATACAACCTGTTTCAGTAATTTTTAGAATACAAAATGGGGGTATAATAATAATATGGTAAATATTTATATTAAAATTCTAGAAAAATAAATATAAATTAAATTAAAACTAATTATTAACCAAAATTGTATTTATGTTTCTATATCCATCCATGATATAAATTTAATAAATTGTTCATGTAGTCTGTTAAATGGAGAAAAATAAAAATAATATATAATTTAAGGGGTAGTGAAAACACGAAAGTGAATATTTATTCATAAAATCATTATTATATATAAATAAAAATATTATTTATATTTTCAATGTATTTAATAAGTTTATAATAGATATGGATATGAAATATAATAATATATTAAAAAATGAAATATTTCACTTTTATAGAGGTGGTAGTTTGCATTTAGACATGAGAACCATGCTCATTTTCTACAAATTTGGAGAATGTTTGATCTTCAATTATTATTTATGAATCATAATTATTTTTCAAATATCATATTAATCTTTTAAATGTTCTTTTGTTACTATTCGTCAATGGTGGTGATGAAAAATCAAGAATTAAATTCATTGAAGAAGTATTATGCACATTCACATAATGTGTTTTAATATTTTGAATTGTTTTTTTGGAAGGTATAAAATGGATGTAGAATTAATATGTTAAAATTTATTAATATTAATAATTATTATTTTATTATATATTCATGGAATGAATATATTTTATGTCGTTAAGGAAGAAAATAATGACGGGAGATTTGCTGAGAACATTACATCTTCTTTTTTATGTTATCCACAGAGTAACCCTAGAAGGATCCATAGCATGGAATCATGGAAATTCCATTACATATTTTATTTTAAGAGATAATTTACATGAATATAGTATATCATCATGGTATATATAATTATTTTTAACTATTTTATTAATGGGGTGTCAGTGATCTCCTTTTATATGTGAAGAAAATGTAATTTTTTAAATAACCATCACCTTTTCAATGATGGAATTGTAATATCGAAGGGATAAAGGAACCAATATTAGAAAATAGTAATTTTTTGGTGGGATATGTTCTATTAATTTCTCTACAAATTCATTTATACTCATGTATCAATCATCATTCAGGTTCATTATGATGAGATTTTTAAATTTTAATATAATTTTTTACCATGGTAAAATGTTTTCCCCAAAATAAAATATATGTTATAAAAAAATAAGGGAAACAATCATACAAAATTTTAATTTTATAAACCAAAATATAGTTTTCATATAATGTAATTAAATTTTTAAATAATATTAAATAACTTCTATATTTAATCATTTAATAAAGACAATTTTCTTTTTATTAATATATCCTTTTCAACCTTATGTGACCACAATATTATTTTATATTGATTACTGAATGATGTATAGTTAATATATTTAAGATAAATTTTAATAATTATATAGGATTCATTTTTGGTAAGGGATTCTTTTTTTATTAAATATATGTTTCAAAATATTAATAAAATAATTTTTTATTATCGAGATTTCATAATTATCTCAATAGTTAACCTTATTACTAGTAACCATAAATTTTACCCTATAAATTAAATTTATATTATTAAATTATATTAAATAATTATTTAAAATTTTAAATATAATTATTATATTTCATTTTGATATTTTATGAAAACAAATTTTTATGTAAATGATGGAAATAATTTTCAGAGTAAAATTTTATTTATGTTTTCCAATGTTAATAAAGAGCTTTATGTATTCAAATTTGTATTTTTAAAATAAATATTTAACATTATAATTTTATAATTTTTTATATTAAATGTGTTGTGAAAAAAATTAAGTAATTATTTTATTTTTATAATATTATTATTATGACTGTACTAGTAAAATATTTATTTTCCCTATTCAAAATGAAGAACAATTATTTCAGAAGTATATAAATTTTCTATCATAATATAGTTTTAACCTGAATAATTCAAAAATTATTTTCATTTTAATAAATTTATATGATAAAATTTATATATTTCACTTATAAAATAAAATTAAATTCTAAATAAAATTTATTTTATTGAGAAAATGCCTTTAAAAATGTTATGTGTTCAAATAATTATTTCGAATTGATTATTATCATTTTATTTACTAGTGGATTTATTATTTGTAAAATTAATTTATAATATTCATTTATAAAATGATGGATATTTTTTATGATGTTTTTTCAAGTGAAAAAATATATCAACTATGTATTTATTTTTCAAAACATTATACAATAAAATTAAAATCACTGAGCATTACATTACCCCCAATAAATAAAATGTGTCCTCGGTATTTTAATTATTACATAATTATTTAAATATCCCTTCTATATATTTTAATATCAATGTATATTTTTTATTAACATATCAACCTCACTGTCATAAAATCCTAGAGGCTTGTCATTTCCCACCCAATATCAATATATTCATACATTCCGTTATCTGAAAAATTTATACCAAATGTTCTTTTATATGTGGTTATACATGTTTTTGGGGACATAAATTTCACACTTATATTTCATTTACCAATTCTAATAAACTAAAAAATGAAAATTATTATTATAGTTTGTAATAAAACAAGAGTATATAATATTATAAATATAAAGACACAATTATATGGCCCATTATCCAACAAAATCTTCATTTAACCGCATGATAATTTCAGTTAATATATGATATAAATGGATTATCCTATAACCCTTCTAGTTTAACCTTGGTTTCCTATTATCATATTCCATCTATGTTATCTAACCTAACTCATTACATACTAAAATTTCATCGAAACCCGTCACAATTTTTCATAAAAAAAAATAAATTTAACCAATGTATATCACATAAGAGTGTATAGTAAGGTGTGAAATTTAAGGATGATTGATCACACACATATTAAATATTGATTAAATATCAAACTAAACATTTATATATGATTACCACTTAGAGAAACTATTCCATAACAACATCTACTTGTTGGTATCTTGATAGGGATGTAATGTCTTGGAAAATCAAAATATCTCTATATTACCTAAACAATTGGTTTCTTCCCATACATATAGTTATCATAAGATTTTATATAGATATATCTCATCCTAATACACCGAAAATAGAATACAAATACTATAAAATAACATAATCATTCACTAATACCAACTACAAACCTGCATAATTGATCTTTCATGTTCATTACTGAAATCCCTTTCTTTAAACACTAAATTTCACAAAATTTTATATGAATATATATTTATTTAAAATTATTTCCATATGATAAACCTTACATCTCACAAATATTAAAAAAATACCAATGTTAAAAGTATTAGTTTTCTTTAGTATCATATATGTAGGAAACTAATTTTAAAAAAAGATTGAATGTTTCTACCTAATTTTACCGCACTATGATCCCATACTAATTACATATAAGTTGTATTGAATTCAATAACATGGAGGGTTGTAACATAAGTATAGGGTGAGCTTGATCAACTAGAAAGGGAAACCTATCAGCAATCCATCAAGGGTTAAATTATAGGATCTTGAGAAAACATGTGAAGGTGAGAAATATCATATCCTATATAAGATGAGACAATATGATTTCCCTATATTAAATTATAGAAATAAATATAATCTAAAAATAGAAAAATAATCCATGAAATTAGATAGAAAAAAACTAGGCAATAAACTTGATCCATGGATCATGATCATAGGTATAAATATATATCATTTCATAAAAATAATAAATAATATTAAACAATGCCTCTAAAAGAGGTGTAGGAATTATAAAATATTAGAGAAGTAATAACTAAAAATCTACATTAACCTGTAGAGTAGGAATCACTACCTAATTTCAAAAGTGGATAAAGCATTGAATCATCGTTCCAATCAACATTACATTTCAAATAACGGTAATTGAATTACATATTCTTCTAATAATACATTAATACTTATGAAATTATTTAAAGGGTGATATAGGACTAAAATGGTCAATCACCTTTACATATGAGTTCTAATTGAAAAATATCATCCACTATATCACAAATAATCAATAGTAATAAATGTTGGTTTCATAAAATAATTAAATTGTATCATCATATTTTATCTCAAGAATGTAAAATTTTATTTCTATAAATTCAATAAATAAAAATAGTATTTTATAAACAAATTTTGGATGTTATTAAATACAAAACACCATTTTTGGTAAATCATCTTGTGTTTAAGTATAAAATAGAAAAAAAAATATAAAATAGACTTTATAGAGCATTTTTAAAAAAATTAATTGATTCTAATTTTTTATTAATAAAGTTTGACATGAAAACATTGGGGAAATTAAAAACAAGTCATTATCTAAATCAATATTATGAATGAATCCTAAAAAATGAATCCTTAAAAAGACATGAATATTTCAAAATGGTGAAGTGAAAACATTTTAATAGAAATTAATTTTATTGAGAATCATCAATAAATGGGATTTGCAATTTCATAATTGTTATTTTGAAGGAATGATGTGTGGATTATATAATATTTTATATTTAAATAAAGGAACCCATTTTTTTTATTTTGAAATACATTTCTGTAAAACAGGCATCCTAAAGTGGGGGTGTAAAACCACCCTTAGATATGTGTTATTATAAAATCATATTTCCACATGAATAAAACCATATTTTTATTTAAAAATATTAAAAAAAACATTATTTAGAATTATGAATATGTAAATAGAGGAAAAAATTATTTAAAGGAGATGAATGTTTTCATTAAAATCATATATTTTTTGAGGATAAAAATAAACAAGAAATAATCATCGAGTTAGGAAAATAATTTTACCCTAATAGAAAATATTAAATATGTTATGAAATATGGAATAAAGGTATTTATTCATAATTAATGAATGATGTTCAAGTAATAAAAATTTTAATTTAGGGAAGGAAAATTTAGTTAACTAAATACATTATGGATATTATAATTCAATATATAAGGTAAATTTATAATATAGAATCAAGTGATTTAATGAATGTCCCATGATAAAATTATAAAATACCACATTATAGAAATAAAAAATATGAATGTACTATACTCCTGTTATATAATTTCTAGAAGAATAATGATAACTAAATTAATATGATTTTAGTTAATAAAAACTATTGCATATTCGATATATTTTTAATTAATAGACAATAAAATGTAAAACAACTATTGGATTATTAAATCAGTAATTTTTTATTAATGTATTTGAAAAATTAAATATGTATAAATTTATACATTACCATAATGAAATTGGTGTTAAAATACACATCAAATATTTAATTTGAAAAATTGAGTTCCAAACAACTTATATTTCTTCCAGCTTAGTCGAACGTGCTCTATCTTCCTGAATAAAAAATTAGGTAACTTATTTACCTATTTCATATCCTTATTCATACCTATAAATTTTTATAAACATAATTAATTATCATTTATTTCAAATATATTAGTAAGATATTTTTTTTTCATCATCATATGTTATCATCGTAAATTGTTTTTTTAATTTTAGATTCATAAAGGAAGAGTCTATTTGGGATCATAGATTGAAAGATAGTCATTAAAATATCATAATTTGAAGAATAATATTTTTTATAAATACTTATATCTGTATAATTTCATTTCACAAGAATCATATTGATGATTCATGATTATACTGTTAGTGAGATTCTTATTTTGGAAATTAGTAAAAAAAGGATTTATAATAACAATAATAAGTTAAATAGTAATATAAAAATTATATAAAAATAAAAAAACATAATTTAGTCTTTAATTTTTAATGACACCAACATTTATGTTTCTATATTCATACATTACTAACAATTATACCATTGTCCAAGTAGGTGGTTAAAGAAACCTAAATAAAAACATGTTATAATCTATGGGTTAGTATGGTGGAAATTGTTATTAGTTTTTTATAATTTAATTAAAAATTAAGAATTATTTTATTATTTTTAATTATTTAATAGGGTGATTTATAGACATAAATATGGAAATACAAATGTGAAAAATAAAATTCATCACTTTCTTGGGAGATATTATCTTATACATAAGAATGAGAGATGCGTTCATTTTCCATTTATGAGAAGGATTTTATAGAATGTTTAATAATTTTTGAAGGTTAGTAAATTGACTAATTTAATATGAAACATTTATATATAAATTAAAAAAAATTGTTTTTCATTATATAACCTACACATCATTCATGGGAATTATATTCCCTACATTTTTATGATGAAATATTCACATTTTAATTTTATTTTAATGAAGTTATAAATGTGTATTCCAATTCATTAATAAAACGTTATTATATTAATAATACATATCTTTTAATATTTTTTTCTATATAAAAAAATTTATTGGGTAAATTAAAATATTAATTAAGGGATATTGATTGAGAATATTAACACTCCCATTAGATTCCCTCCAATGTGTACAACATTTAGGATACGTAGATTGTAATTTTAGAAAGTAGATGTATTTTTGGATATGGGGAGAAAATTTAAGATAGGATAAGGTCATGTTTTGTTCAATATATGTTTTTTAAAATTTTATAGATATTGTGTGGAAGTGACATCCTTTTATAAATCTTGAATTTTTTTTGAAAGTACTCTTCACATTTCCCATGATATAAATAACCTACTTATTAATTAATAGCTCCAAAATAGGGAAATAAAGTAATTTATGATTGTATAAGGTAGAGAAATCCACAATAATTCATTTTATATATTTCAATATTTTTACAATTCATTTTGAACTATATTGTTACATAATAACATTTCAGTTTATACCAAAGATAGATGTTTTTTTCAATGTAATTTTGATTTTATTTTAAAAATATATAAGGAATCCCAAGCTTAAATTTATTCTCCATATAATATAATTTAATTTCAAAATAATTAAATTTTACCATTTTAATTTAAGCATTTAATATTTAAAAAGTCATAGAAAAATATTTATTTCACCATTATGTGTGGAAACTATAATTTAATATTGGTTTGAAATTTAATGACTGTCAATATATTTACATGTATTTTGATAAAATATTCATCTGTTATTTTTTGATAATATTAATTTGTTTTTTTTAATTTTTACACAGTGTTGACAAAAAATCATTGAATATAACAATTTAACATTAACATAGTAATAAAAAGTTATCCTAGAAATCATATATTTCTAAATAGAATTGAAATTTAAAATACTAAATAATATAAAATATTTATCTAAAATTTGATCTCAATTTTTTTATATTTTATTTCAAATTATGATGAAAAAATATTTTTTTATTATAATAGAATAACATAAATTAGTGTTAAATATTACTTATGCTCCTCAAATGCTAATCATGGGTCATTGTGATATAATTCTAACATAATAAGTTTGTCAATATTTTTCATTTTAGAAGATTAAAACTGTAAAATTTATAAGAATATTTTTTCATGAAATTTAAGTATAAAAAAACAACATTTATTAAAAACATCCATTTTAAACAATAAGTGTTCATTATTATATTTTTAATGGATCAAAATATTTTTATCTACTAGTTTTTTAATTAGTCTTAAATTTTATAAATAATATTAATATAATATGTTATTTCTCATTTTATTTAATTTTTTCATGTTAAACTATCAATCAATACAATATCCATTTAAAAAGAATATAGTAAAATCATGAGGCATTAAAATAAAATTTATTAATGGGGTACAAGCCCCTTTCTACCAATTCATATGGTTTACCACTATTTGGACAAGTTCTATTTTATTCCATGTTTTTTTAAATCCCCATATCACCTTCAAATACTAACATCTTCTATTCATTTATGTGAACAACCACAACACATTTCCACTAAATTTCACTTCATAAATCACTTTTCACATTGTATAATATCCATTCCATGATAGAGATTATTTTTTTAATCATTGAACATATCCTTAGTGATTTCTGTTTGTGTTTTAAGGATCCATGTTAAAAAAAATTATATGTATTCAATTATGTACACATGTTAATTTTATTTCTTTAATAATTCGAGTTATTCATTCTGAATTTTATAAACATTAAATTAATAATATTTTTAATAGTATAATCCTTATAAAATATGAATTTTATCTCTATATATTTATAAAATACTTTTCACAGTCATATGACACATTGGTTCCACTAGGATTAGTTATAACCACCTACATAGAATATGTTATGAATTAAGAATTACTACCATAAGTGGTTAGTTATGATAAAATAATTCTATAGATAATTTTTTATTTATGTAATTTTTTTATATATAATCAGAAAACATTAATTATATAAATAATATTAAATTTATGAGTAGTAATTTTAGCTCCTAAAATTATCGAATTGATATTTGTTTCATAATTTAATTCTAATTTGGACAATCTTCAATGTTTTAAACATTCTAGGAAACATGGATGACTGAGACATTATGACATTACCCATCGGGTTAATTGGAACTATTTCACATAATTAATTACTATTGCCTATATAGAGAAGAAATTTTGGAAATGTTAACTATAGAACCTTGAAATAGTCAAAACATATAATATTAATTTATTAAAAGGATAATATATTTTTTTGTTAGTTTTTTGAGTTGTGAAATGGGTTCTAATAGTTGGGACACCATTTTAATCTTTCATAGAAAATACAAATGGTTCCCCCATGAGTAGTTAGGTAGAGACATACATTCCAATGGTTGGTGTTGATTTGGGTTTTCAGCCCTTGCCACTCTTGGTGACTCACATTGGTTGAGAGGATGGGTGGTTAGGATAATCTGACCCTTCAAGGGGAATAGATTCCTACTTCACGATTATCTTATAGATTTTAGATATATTCATGTTTCTAGTTCTAATCCTGATATGAGATCAGTTACACTAATAAAATGATTCATTCGTTAATTATCTTATCATGAAATGAAAATGAGACTGATTGACGAACTAAGGGGAGTGAGATATCATTAGTGAACCCATATTTATGAATATGAGGTTCTTCACCAATCATCATAACGGTGAATAAATGCTTTATGAGATGAATTTGTATGACCAAATGATTCATAATCTACTACTATGTGAGGATAAAGATAATATTATGAGTATGGTATTATTCCATTATTGGGTGTCTTATGTATCCTAGTTATTGTAGGAATAAAAAACAACATACTTATTTGATCTCGTGCAGTTTAACATCACACAAAAAGGATATATGTGTAGGTATTAAGACAACAAATATTTGAGCTCAGGTCTCTAGGATACATCCTACATATCATGGTTATGGCAATAATCATATTTATCATAGTTAAATTGATTTATCTCTACACAACGAGGCTTCCCATGCCATTATAGATGTTTATAGTGCAGATGTTATGATCAT
Source organism: Viscum album (assembly GCA_963277665.1). Lineage (NCBI taxonomy): Eukaryota > Viridiplantae > Streptophyta > Magnoliopsida > Santalales > Viscaceae > Viscum > Viscum album. The sequence goes on along the minus strand of OY728126.1, from coordinate 789,996,691 downwards.
TGTAACTCCCTAAGATGATAGAATCCATGTGTGTTTTGATAAATAAGGGATAGTATTTAAACCATGTAATTTCTCTAAATATGGGAATTGGATACTGTGTTTTCCCTAGATGATTAATATATAGATCTATCCTCCATGATAGGTGGCCAACGTATCATGGATTTGGTAGAAATTAGGGTTTCCATAGTTCCCATAGGACCTTGGGACTAGCCCAAAGTCATATTCCCTTATACGAGGGGTATTCATACTATCCCACTCATTAGGGCTTATATATGAGGATTTTCTCAGTATGTAGATAATCATGATTCCCAATGAGGTGTTCACTACATCTTCATAATCCCACATGATAAATTCTGAGTGTGATAATCTAGGGGGGGATATAATCAATCTAATGGAATATATATATATGGTAATTTTTCATTTCTAATGTTCTTGGGTTGTTTGTTATATTGATCAGGGCTAGAGAAGGTATCCTACGTATCCTGAGTATTGTAGGAATCATAGTTCTTGTAGTTCACTTATCTCATAACATTCTAATAGTCTACGGTGGATGATCACCCTCTGAGATATTATGACCATCCTCGAGGTCTCGGTGTTGCTAGGTTTTTATACCAAGATGGATGACCTATTTATTTTTAACGAACGATATGATGTCAATAATTGCAGATTATTCATTGGGGTTTCCCTTATAACCATGGCATGTATAGAGATGATGTTATGATTAGTGAAACTCGACAATACCATGTTCTATATGCTCATTTTTAGATATAATGGTTAGAGAGTGATCAATTTCATTATTTTGGATAAGGTTATTAGATACCACGATTACCCCGGATAATAATTATAGAACTTGAAACTCAATGTGATGTGGCCTATGTATCCAAAATATAGAAGGAATTCGAGTAATCATTGTTCTCATAATCGGGGATTACACTATGAGGTTGCCCATATATTTTTGGATTACCCACTGTGGATGGATAGCGCTATCAAACCTTGGGATTCATTTTTCCATATATTGATTGTCTAGATGGTGTCTTATGACGTATTTGAATTTTCAGGTGGATAATACATGACTAGGCTGGATTTCCCTAGAAACCATCAATTGACCTGTCCTGACACATATGGGGGGTGTCATAAGAATCTGTGTGACAAGGTTCAAAGGATTTCGTGTGTCTTAGCCAACATTCTTGGAGGTCAGCATGAGACTCAATTGGCTTGTCTAAAGGGCCTCACAAATCTGGGGTGACATTCTCATAGGGTGTCGTGAGAACATTATTTTCATGCCCATATGAAACAACGTGACTTGATTGTTATGATCGAACACTATTATATGAGTTAGGTGATGTATCTGAAGGAAATCATAGGTCGTGGGTAATAGACTAAGAAGGTTTTACAAGACTATGTTGGTTTTCACAAATGGGTCATGTGAATTTCATTGACATGTCTGGAGGATTTTACATGTCTTAAATATAATGCTGATGGAATGTCATGAGATCTAGGAGATGTATCGGTGGTTTGGTATTATGTCCTTTTATCACTCAAGAAAAGTTCATAAGGTCCATCGATCTTTTATTTCATTTATGTATTCCAATTTTTACCTTGTTTTTAGACCTGTTATTGAGAATTCCTTAGGTTTGTTCAGTATCCATTTATTTTGAGTCTTGTGTGATCTGGAAGTCATGTAGTGTGTTATAGGAATGCCATTCCAGTATCACTTCATATGGTATATGAGATATCATAAAAAATACCTTATTTACTGTGTTGTATTGGTCTATAAATTAACCAGTATATTACTTATAGGAAGGATATACAGTCACATGATCATTTTCTCGAAGAATTCATCTCTGATGCTTGGGTATTTGGTGCTCAAGAGTCTCCTACGAGTCTAAGATAATTCATTTTTAATGATGGGGTGTGGAATTTATAGGAATATCCACCCCGACTGTTCTGTAATTTTTGCGATGTATCTCGAGAAGATCTAGGATAGATTCAGAGAAGTCTTCTAGAACCATGCAGTTTCATGAGTGTCTATCATGGGTAATTTCTAGTGTGATACTTTATTTTCTCTGGTCACAAGTCTCTACCGTAAAGGATTCCTTTATCATATTATTTCCAATTAATGATGACATGTTTGATCAAGCAAGCGCATCCATGGACCCTTCATCTTGTCTAATGGACATGCCTAAGAGTCTTCATGATATTAAAGGTTACTATGTAAAGGATTTCATGAGATTGATGATGAATTTTATAGGGATTTCCAGGAGACAATGGTTATTTTTCTAGGGATATTGCGAGGACACTATGTGGCTTCCTGATCACATCACATGAACTTCCACAATTGAGAGTACCTTCTTCCCCTTCCATATTTTATTTTCATAATTTTATTTGATAATGGTTTGGATTCTTCAAATATTTCATAAGAAATAGAAAATAAATTACTCTATTTTTTTGTGATGTGAGGCATGGAATATATGGGTAATGTTGGGGTGTGTGAGAATCTCATGTACAAATAAATTTTCTCTCCCTAGAAGAGTCAAAGGAAACAACAATATTTGCAAGAAATATCTGCGGGTTTTCATATAACAAGGCTAAATAGTCAAAGGGACTTCATGAGATGAGGTCTAAATGTCTCCAGATGATCATGGGTCAGTGTGGATCACCGAAGGAATATTTCATGTCCTTCGACAAGTACAATTACCTGTCATCTCTTCCCTCTTATCTTATTTGATTTATTCTAAAATGTTTCAGGGTTCTCTCAAGTATCCATGAGTAATGACTAGGATATTTTCGCGATGTTTTGATGATGTATCGTGTGACCAATATCGGTCATATGGGGGTGCATGGGCTTGTTTGTGGATATATCTTTCTGTTTTTCCTTAAATCATCAATGTGGAAGCATAGAGTAACCTAGAAATAACTGAAGAGTTATGTGTGGTGAGGCTGAAATGTCAAAGGGAATTTGCAAGATGTGTCAGACACATCTCTAGGGACTCATAGTTCCTTGTAGATCACTAGTGGCACATCATATGTCCTTCAATGACCACAAGTACTTATTTCCTCTTCCATTTTATTTTATTTTTTAAATTATTAAAAGGTTCAGAGGTCTCATTACTTTTTCTTAGATATAATTAAGGAAATATATCCTTTTTAATGATGATATGACACATGATCTTTAGGACCACATGTGGTTTCTCCCTTAGGATATTATTCCTCATTATTTCTAGATGAATTTTGAATGGTTTTTCAGGCACAAGAAAATGAAATACAAAGAATCCTAGGGGTGATCATTCATTTTTCATCACCTATCCATCAATTATTTGGATAACTTATATAAGAGAAGGATGGTTTGTCGAAGGGGACTCTTCGAGATTCATCGCATGTTATTTACTACGCATGGAGTCTTTGTGTGACCATGAAATAGTCACACGATTGCATGTACCTTGGAGGTGTATGAAACCCACATTTATTGAGTCCTTTTCTATAGTGGGGAAGTTAATACTCATATTCAAGTATTAATTCCATTGAGAATTTTCTAATTCTTCTTTAGAAGGTTTCCAAAAATTTCCCACTGAGGGGCAACATCCATGGGGACAAGGACTCAGTTATATAGAAATGTAATTCCCACCTAAGTCATTGGTGGTTCCTAGAATCGGTGCCATAGGTGATATTATATATAGCAAGATACATTTGGTATTTTATGAAACTTCCTATATATAGTGGCGGGGTGGATGAAAATTCATTCCGTCGGTCACCACTACTCTAGAGCGCACTAGTTTTTTTCCTATTTCGAGTGCCTCAATCATGAGACCATGTTTCGAACCCTAATCATGATCTCCATTTGTCAGTCTACACTACATGTCTGTTTCATCATATATCTCCCACAAGACAATCTATTTCTCAGACACTTGTCTGAACCAACTGAAAAATATACCTTGTTTATTTATCCAACATTTTTCCATGAGTGTTGTGGTTTTCTTAAGTGTTTCATGAGATATGTTGTACTGATCATTCAAACACATTTAACTACCATTACCATGTTCAGGTCATGCAGTTTTGTCCCTCGAAGGGGGTAATGCGATTTTCAGGATTCCATGTGGGGTTAATGCAACATGGGTGTCATTATAATTATTTTAAAATATTTATTTTGTTCATATAACATGTGCCACTTATTTATAGATTCTTTCTGGATCACATGAATCTTCCTCAACTATGGCCAATGAATAGGAAAAGATCCCTCAAAATCATAATGTTGATCCCCACTACCATGTTTATACTAAAAATTAGACCATAAAGAGGTTCCTTTACCCTCATTTTGAAAATTATCCCTTGTATCATCAACTCCAACTATATGGTTTTGGTATAGTTGATGATGATACAATTTACCCTTTGGATTTTATTTCTCTATTCCTCTAGGTGTCTAGTTCTATTGACTGCATTCAGATAACAATTTATAAGGGTTGTAATCTGGTTACATCTTTATCCCTGGGATCTTATTATCTATTGGCCAACTCTCCTCTCGTTCCGAATGGTTGTGATTTCTCCCAAAAACCCATCGCTCAGAGTTATTCGATTATATTTACTTCATATTTGAATAATCTAGGAATCGGATGATATTCGAAATGGGATCCCCATTCTACAGGAAATTTCCATAATGATTGTGGGTTTCCTTTCTAGGATAGACAATGCTACTTAGAGTTCACTAATGATTTATATAGGGTTCACTATTATGAGAACATATGGATCTCTCAATTATTCATTAATCTCCTCCCTGAACTCCATTGAGAGACGATTATCCATTAGTGACATGGTACCATCACATTTCACTTGTCCCATGGTTAAGTGGGCATCATCCTATGAGACATATATCAGTTGGGTGGAAATCTCCCCCTGGGAGAAATGTATAATTAATTCCTCCCTAATCCTGATGTTAGGGATGATCCTCAATAGACCCCAGTTTTTGTGAGGGACATGCTCATTACTATAAGGGAGAAATCTAAGAAAGAGCTGACAATGCACTCACGTTTTTCTTTTAGGGATTAGATCAATATTTTTCTCTCCATCACCGATGTTAGACCATTTACTATTCTCCCCCGTAGGTTCCCCTCCCAATAAGTATATGATCATGATGGCTCATATTGGGACATATTAGAGGAAAGATATTATACCTCATGGGGATATTGTGTGAACTATAAGATATCTCCAAACCTGAGAGTATCATGTTTCATAGACATGTTCATGAATGGGTGGCACTTTTCGGTTGGGGACACACACTTCGGAAGGAATCCGTGTTTGCAATATGGTGATGGTAGCGTGACTTACATACATGAGAATCCTTACCATGATAGTACCATTCCTTGAATTCGTTTATAAAATGTTGGGTCATATTCAACACGGTAGAACCCATTTTATGATTAGTGGTCATCTACAGTACCTATTCTGCTGGATAGGGGATAATTTCCACTATTATGAATATTACAATGTTTCTAGGGACCCAAACATCATATCCAATCATTGATTTTTATACATATATAGAATCGAGGCTATTTCCTAAGACCTTATAAGTTTAAGGGTGTCTTATTCCATCATGACACCATCGACTTCATCCCCTTCCATGTAATGTTTGGGCTACACATTTATAATGATCACATATTGATGTACATGTACATTTCATTAAATTTGTAGAATACTTAAAACACGACACAAAAAGATTCCCAAATACCTTATTACTTTAGTGTTGTTGGAAACATGGAAAATAATCTTCTAACTTAGTGAAAGATCATCAACATATCCCATAATGAACTTACCCTTTTATTTTTCAACCTAAAACCATTATTTATATACTTTGGAAAAGAAAATATAAAAATGGTGAAATCATATACTTAGTAAGGGTAAACATGGAGGACGTAAAACAAACTATAAAAATTTGAACATGAAAACATGAACAAGAAGTTTAAACATAAAAATATTGAGTCGTGAAATCAATATTGGCAGAACGTAAGACATTGATCATAAAAGAAAAATAACCAAGATAGAATAGCATTGGCATAAAACATGTAATTTTGGAAAACAATTAAACACATAATATGATTTCCATAATATCCAAGACCTGGTTTCTAATACCATCATATTGGTCGAAGTCCATTACTAAACCATGTTTACTTGTCATTCCAGCCATGTATTCGTGAACCAAATTTGCATTCCATTCCCTTAATGTCTATATCATGACATTTAAATCTTCACCCAATGAATTGGAGTGAGATATAGGTACCACCCATCTCATAATTAAATCATTATTACATGTTCAACAAAAACATAAATCATTCATCATATCATAACCCATGAAATAAAATTGAATTCTTAAACATCATTTCATCATAGAATAATCCATATAAGGTAAATGGACATCGTAAAATTAATTCCATCATAAAAAAATTCAATAAAAGTAATAATATGTATATATACATAACCCTATGTCATCATAGATGGAAAATAATTTTGATAAAACACTTGAAATTAATTTTTGAGGAAAATACCGTTTCTTCTTCAAAAACATTTTATTTTCTCGAAATGTTGTGAAATTTTAATATAATATAATATAATTGAAAATAAAATTTAAATATTGTAAGTAATGATTCATTGAAATAATGCGTTATTAAAGTGTAAAAATTCATTCATTCTGTATATGTTAAAAACAAATTCTCTTCTTTCATTTTCTTGAAAAGTCAAAAACAACATCATATGGTAATCAAAAGAATGATTCCTTCTATTCCTTGTAGTGAAATTAAAAAATTGAAAAAAATGAATTTAAACATACATAGAAGAAGAGTGAAAATTCTATGAAAACATATTTTTGAAAACATGGACATGGAAGATAAATATATCCCTAGTAAATACTTACGTATAAATAATCTCTGATAAAAATGAGATTGAAAATTTATCCCTTACCATAGGTCCAACTAATCTTGTATGTGTTCAAAACTCTGGTATAGTAGGATTAAAAATATTATGAACTTTTAATATAACAATAATAATATTTATGATTTAATATATGTTTTACTTATGACTTTATATTACCTGTTTATTCGAAAATACCTTGTTAAATAATTGTTTTGGCTAATAATCCTTTTATTTATCATACATGTTTGGACTTGTTAGTATTGATATTATTTCTTAGATAATGATTCATATAATTTAATAATTTAAAATATGACTTATATATATATAATAGATAGATAAATGAAATGGAATACACCGTTCATGGAGATGGTAGGTTGTACGTACACTTGAATGCTATTTTCATTTCCTTATTGAATTGAATGAAAGAAAGTAAATAAAACATATAGATACAACAATAAAGTAGTATTATTTTGACATATATTTCATGGATATTTATTATATATACTTTTATAATCATTCTTTAATGGTTAACATGGATAATGAATCTCATGACGTTCTGGATACGGTAAGTCATACGTACGCACTAGCTATGATAACATTTCCATAATTGTTGAATGTTATTGAATTGGATAGTGTATAATATCTAAGAATTAGTATCATGTTATAATAATCATATATAGTTATTATTTACACCATTATACCTATACAAGTATGGTTGTGGTAAAACATATTACAACAAGGTGTGGAGACGGTAAGTCGTATGTACGCATGCACGATTATTTCATTTTTCATAGGTCGGATAGAAGTTGAAATAGGGTTATTTCATATTTATAATAACATATAATTATATTAGTGATATTTATGTTATTAATTTATAATTAAGAAACTAAATAAGTGGAAGTAGGAGAATAAATAGATATTTAAAGAATCGGTAGAAGAGATTACATCTTCCCCGACGTTCCACTTTTGAATTTCATCTTAGAGCACTAGAGTTGATCTTTTGAAAAGAAAAACACCACTAGAATGTAAATAAAAAAGATTAGAATAGTAATTTATAGGTTTTGTCATATATTGAAGGTTTAAAATAATTTTAATAGGATAGGTATAAGGATAACATTTATAAGAGGGGAGAGGGTAACTTTAGGAAAATCCCAAAATATTAACTTATTATAAAAATGTTTTTTGGTTTCTATCGATAAAAAAGTAATTTACTTAAATTAAAATATGATAATTGTCATAAATACTCTCAAACAATAGGTTTTAGAGAAGTTATGTCTGGAATTTAACAATATCATTTAGCTTAAACCCTTAGATAACTAATTAAACTCTTATCCAGTCTTCTTGTATATTCATATTATATGGTTAATATAGTGACTATAAAATGCAGATATAAGATCAAGTGATTAATTAATGACATTTAAAACATTATCTATGTCATTTTTCTGAATATTATATTTTTAGGACTATTATATCCTTTAATAAATTAGTAATTTTTTAAAACTCATTTATGTCAATTTTTATACTATTCATTTCGTGAATTTTAAAACTATAACAACTTCATTATATTGAAAAAAACATCATTAATTAAAATATAAAAATTCATTATCATCCTTAAAAGTAATATATGGCATAAAATAGATTAATATAAAATTATTTAAAAATTTATAATCTTATTTATTTAAATAATTCATTAATTAGGTAAACACTACATCATCATTGTGTGATAAATATTTTATTTGGTGACTAAAATTTTTAAATAAAATACCATGATGTAAGAAATAGTTTTTGATTTATAATTACTATTTATATATATATATATATGTTATAAAACCCTATATTAAAATCAATTTAGTAAAAGATATATGTTTTGGTTATAATTATCCTTACTTTAAATTGATTTTTATAAAATGTCCCTTTCACATCAAAGTGAATCCATGTGGTCCCAAAATCGACCCAAGGATTCCCATGATCGGAAATATCTCATCAAATAGGATTAGGACATCTTTTTGAGTAGTTTAATATTATTTTTACCCTTATTTACTAGATTTACCATTTAACCATGGTAAATAGAATAATTAATGATGTTACTTTTCAAAATGTCAAAAAATAAAATGAAAATATTTAAAAAAAATTATAACTTCTGATTAAAAATGTGGAATTAAAATTTCAAAATTCAAAACACAAATTTATCCATTTTTAATTTAAAATAAATTCTCGTTGTCAAAACCAAAAAGCGAGTTTTTAAAGAGTAATAACTATCAATAGATTGACATGTGTTTTTGTCAAATTTAAAATTGATATTACTTCAAATGATCAAAATTAGATTAAATGATAAAAATATAATCTAATTACACTTTAAAACATATTACAAAAATAATATAACTATATAAATAAATTATATGAAATAACTAATTTGAATTAAAATGAAGTATTTTTCATTATTCTTTAAAAGAAATAAATGTTTTCAAAAAATAACGAAAATTTATTCATAAGAAAATTTTTATGTTCCTATTACATAGAATAAGTTTATTTAATCAAAAATAACTTATAAAAGATTATAAAAAAGATATAAAATTGGTGTTCCATCAAAAGGTGGTAAAACAGCTTTTTTTTAAAATACTTGTTTTATCTAAAAAATTGATTTTGTTCTCATATCATGTTCTAGAAAACATGTAATATGAATTATTATGTTATATAAAATTCAAAATGTGGTTAATAAATAACATAATGACTAATTTATATCCCATTAAATAATAATATTTTAATAATATATCAGTGTTTAGTGAAACTCGTTATCGTGTATAATGCAATCTATCGGGGAAAGTCTCTTTTGTGAGTAATGTAATCTAAGTTAGTTTTGTGTGTCGTGAATGTTTTATTTTTTATTGTGTATAACATAATCAAAATATAGTTCATTTATACAGTGAACAAAATTTATACTCAGTGTTTTGTGAAATGAAATCTATCAAAGGAACATGAAATTTTGTGGAACACAAGCTCTGAATAGTGTTGCATATAATGACAGAAAATACAGTAATTTGAATAGAGCAGCCTAATATCATTGTATCATACAAAACAATACATAAATAAAATTAAAATAATCTATCTCATAAAATCTCGGGGTGTTGCATTCTACACCCCTTAAAAATAAAATTTTCCCTCAAAATTCATCAGGGTTATAAATGGGTTTTACTTGAATGTTTCTTTCTTGGAAACCCACATAGTAAAAAGGGATAATAAAATATTATTTTAAATAATAATGTTATAAAATTTATGGTTACCCATTGTAACTCATCGCTGCGTTTCCACATAGGATAACATAGGTGGAAAGTGAAAACATGGATATGTTTGAGAAATATAACCATCAAGTTCTGATTAATAGCGATAGATAATAAGGTTTAGAGAAAGTTAACTACCAGAAAAACATAAATCTATGATGATATAAGGGACCATATTATTCATCGGATAACAAGGTTCCGATATTACATTTTTGGTTTCATGATCTTTTTCGTAAAGATAAAAAAAAATTACATGAGGAGAAATACTTACTTGATTTCAGTACAATATCATCATTGGTCATTCCATAAACTATTTTCAATTAATCTCTTATTTAAATAAATGAAGTTGAGTTTTTCATTCTTGAAGTTTTATCTGATCATATTATAGAATGATTGGTCATTCCATCTATCTGATCAAAAAAGCTAGATCATGTTATCAAATATGAATAAGTCCACCTATAGTGTGATAATATATTAATATAACAAAATTAAACATGAATATAGCTTATACTATACATAAATGGATCCTTAAAAAACTAAAAATATTAAAAATTATAATGATCTGATCCAAATGTATAAAACATTTATCTCTCATATATCATAAGGTAGTTCTTAGTTTTTGCATTCCGAACATGTGATTACCTTAATGATTTATTCTATTGAGTCATGGTAAAAACATGAATTATCATATATCCTCATTCATAACATGCAGGTTTCCTTATTCCAAAACATATTGGAAAAATTTATTAAGTCCCAAAAATTTTTATACTTCATCCATGATAGCATATCCATCTTATAAATAACTCCATATTTAGATTTTAAGAAACTAGAATCATCCAATTTACTTATTCAAATCCAACATATCTTTATTCAAACATCATTATCTTAACATAACAGTCATATTAATAGTTATTTTCCCTTAATCATGTGTTCTCAAAGTACATCTCCTTACCCTTAAATAACTTTTCTATCTACTTAGAACAATTCATCATATACTTTCCAATAATTATACTGAAAACATAGATATATTTCATGATTCAAATTACATAATCGTTGAATTCGGAAACATACACACCTCAATTATCCATATTTATTCTTAAACCATTACTCCGGATCCATCATCTTCATATTTCGTAAAATATTAACCATGTATTTTTATTTCTCAACCTCAAGCTTCTTAGGTATAGTGTAAACAATACATAGAAGAACATCACATACCTTTCATATATTATTTACAATATCTTTATACTATACAGTATGTCCAATACTCATAATATTTTCCGGTTTTTCTTAATTGTATTTCCACTTAGGAAATTGATCTTCATTATTCTCATATTTTCCACACCTAAAACATTCACTGGTTAACTATGTTCTATGTAGTTGTGGCTGTTGACTATGATCAGAAAGAAAAGTGTGAGAAATACATATCAATGATTAGAAACATATAATTAAGGAAAATTAATTATATTATTTCAATATATGATATCTTCGATTTAACCATAGGTTAGTTGTGATTATCATAAGAAACCCAGGATTGTAACATATACCTTACTTATCCTTAGTACAGACCAAGACATATACATAGAAATATCTATAGAGATCTGACTAATGTTTTTTCATCCTAGTTTCCAAAGGCTGACTAATCCTTCACTCTGATACCAACTATAATGAGCCTAGCTTTACATACATGTACATTACATTAATTTTTCACAATTCGTAATAAATGACACAAACAGGATCCCAAAGACCATATTAGTTTAGCATCTTTGGAAACTTAGAATATAATCTTCTATCTTCGTGAAAGATCTTCAACATATCCCATAAAGATCTTCCCATTTTGTTTTCCTACCTAAAACCATTATTCATATCCCAGGGAAAAGAAAACATAAAAAGGATGATCTCATATTCTTAGTAATGGTAAATATGGAGAGCATAAAATAAACCATAAAAATTTGAACATAAAAAAATTGACATAATGTTTAAACATCAAAATATTAAGTCGTGAAATAAATATTGGAAGAACATAAGGAATTGATCATAATGTGAAATTAACCAAGAATGAATATCATTATCATAAAACATGGAATTGCGTAAAATAATTAAGCACATAATATGATTTCCATAGTAGACAAGGCATTGTTTCGAAGACCATTATAGAGGAAAAAGTTCATTACTCAACTGAGTTTACTTTTCATTCAATCCATGTTTTACAAAACTATATTTACATTCTATTCCAGTCATGTCTATCATATGAAAAATAAATCTTTACCTAATGCATTGGAGGGAGATATAGGTCCCACCCATCTCATAAATAAATCATTCTTACATGTTCCAAAAAAACATAAATCATTCATCATAGCATAACACAGGAAATAAAATTGTATTCTTAAACATCATTTAATCATAACATGATCCAAATAATATAAATGGAAATCATAAAAATAATTCCATCATAAAAACAATAAAATTAAATTAATAACAGGTATAGATACATAACCATATGTCATCTTATATGGAAAATAATTTTGATAAAACACTTGAACTTAATTCCTAAAGATAATTTCCTTTATTCTCCAAAATTGTTTAATTTCTCAAAATTTAATGAAATTTTAAAAGAAAAGATTTTAATTGAAAATAAACATGAAATCTTTTAAAGTAAGCTTCATGGAAATAATGCGTTATGAAATTGTAAAAATCCATTCATGTCATAAATGTTAAACAAACATTATTCTCTTAATTTTCTTAGAAAAGTCAATGAGTACCTCATATGGTAAAAAAAGAAAGATTATGTCACAACCCATCCCCACGGGCACGTGTCGTGACTACCCAAAGCCCATCTTCCGTAGGCCAGGGTTTGACTACTAGCATTAAAGGAGTAATTTCATAAATTTGGGAAGGCATTGCCTTTATAATCTGTAAACGCACAGAATATTGTACACATATGGACACAAAACACTATGTAAACTGTATAACAAAAGAGTGCTAAAAAGTAAAAGGGGCCGGGAAAAAAGCCCAACTATAAAGTATAAGGAACTGGAAGTACAAGTAATCCTGATGATTGGAAAAACAGTTTTTTGTCATCCTTCGGGATTCCTAACTGAAGTGTATGTACAGATAGCCTCCCCAGCACTCCACATCCATATGTCTCCACCATGTACTAAATAATTGTATGGTCCACCTATGTGTACCGTCTATCCTGAGTACTCTCAGCCTCAGTCACTGTTGTTCATCGTTTGCATCCAACACAAGAAGGTGCAGGCATATCCTGTGCAGGGGTGAGTATAACGATACTTAGTTGGGGCCCCGAGACCCTCAAGGTCTCACAAAATCCAAAAAGGATAAACCACAAAGTATGAAATAAAAAGTTAACCTTACATATTTATATGCCCATACATATACCTATGTTATCAAGTGATCCATATCAATCATGAGGAAAACACAAAAGTACTAACTCAGCTCAATCCAGGATTTCTTCCAGGGGTAAAAACATTTCAAACCCTCGGCTGATGGAGAACTCCTCCTCTATCAAGTACAGTGGGCCTGCCAAATCACACACATGTGCTTCCCACTAACAACGGACTACTGAGGTACTCCTCCTTTAAAGTATCATGGGTCTGCTACGTCACACAAAGGCGCTCCCCACCGTGGGTCTGCCACCACAATCAGGCACTCCTTCTCATACCCATGTAGAGGTACTCCTCCTGTCGAGTACCACAGGTCTTCCACCACAACCAGGAACTCCTCCATCGTTGGTCTACCACCACAACCATCCACTCCCCACTGGTCTAGTTGAGTCACTCTGAGTCAATCAGTCAGGAGTCGTCAAGTCTCAACCAACTGTAGGGTTCCTTCAAAAATGCTCACTTGCCTCCAGAATATCTTCGCCACATGCTACTGGTCAATTCTACAACTGCCACTATGTCCCAAAAATATGTATTCAAATTTTCTACCACGTCATAGGGGTCTCAACACAACTGACGGTGTGTCAATCAGATGCACGGTTGTTGAGTTATTACCCATTTAGTCGCAGGGACCCGGTTGAATTTGTGCACGATCCAACTTGTCTGAATCTCAACTATATCATAAAATCCATTAGGGTATACTAAAAGAGACCTTAATTCTCCATGATTACTAGAGCTGCTAACGGTTTTTCAAACGGAAATCTGGTGCCAAATATATGGCCAAAAGAAAGAAAAGGGTCTTAGTGGGCCTAGGTCCTGTCCGACCTTTTCGGACCGAACCAGTTCAAGTCGACCCGACCTGACCTGTTGTGTCTGGATCACCCCGTTTGGCGGGCTAGCTTATTAGGTTCAGCCTGGTCCGCACCCCCCAGCAAGCCGCGGGGGCACAGATGTTTGCAAGAGCGCGGACCAGTCACAAGGGAGCTGACCGGCCATAGGTCACAACGAGGGAGGCTAGGCCCGGTGGGTGGCTCGGCCCGGAGGGCGCCTTGATGGTGGATCAGACCAGAGGGCGTCGTGAGGGCATGGGCTGGCTCGGCTGTGGTGTCGTGAGGGTGCATGGAGGCCATCTCGACCAGGGCACTATGAGGGTAGGTAGAGACCATCACGGCTGGGGTGCGGGGGTGCAGCCAGCGCGGCGGTGTGGCAGGCAAGGTAGTGCAGCCGGCGGGGCGGTGTGACCGGAAAGGCGGTGCAGCCAGTGGGGGGTGCGACCAGCGAGGACGGCACGACTGGAAAGGCAGTGCGGTCGAGGGGTGATCTGGCGCGAGTCCGTTCGGCTAGCGGGAGGTGTGGTCGGCGGGTGGTGTTGTTCAGCCCGGGGCGTCGGAGCCGGTTCGGCCGGGGCACTGGAGCATCGTGGGGGCGGCACTGGTCGCGGAGGCCACATATAGCACGACTGTTTCATTTTCACTGTTTTCAGATTTGACGTCTCTTTCCTCTATTTTGAAAAACACCCCAAAGGAGACCGATGGAGGGGTTGGACCACGTTTGTTTGGTCCGCACCGTCCGTGTTTTGTGTGAGAAAAATTTTCTCAAAAGAAAGAAGCATAGAAACATTCTCACGAAAGGAATATATCCATGTTCTTTGTTTCTAAATAAAGAAAGAACATAAGAATAAAACAAAAATTAAATAAAAAATTAAACCAATACCTTTGTTCAATTTTCAACGACAGAGTTATGGGGAAAAAGACACAGTTTTCACCGTTTGTCAAATCCTCCGCACACTTCAAATCCTGATCTCATGCGTCGGTTTGTTGATGACGATGAGGAGGGAATTTTGGTCATGGAAGACGTCCCATGCTGGTTGCTTCCTCAAGGTTCTTTCGAGGAAGAAGTCAAAGATGCTCATTTCTGGTGTTTTTCGTCGGAAGAACACATTCATCATTCTTCGTTGGTGGGAGCATTTCTCTCAAAATATCCTTCCTTCTTTTCCAACAAACTAATATGTATCAAAGAATAATATACTATAAAATCTATTAATTCATTGTCATAAAATTCAAAAAGTACAATTAAATAGGTGGATGGCACATTAATGGAATGTGTGTTGGCACAATCAAGGTGGAGGAGGTCAAGAGGCTCTTCCACCTTTATGAGGGAGTTTAGAGTATTTCCTCAATTAAATGGGGGTTTAGTCCTGGGTGGTCCCCACACCGTAACATCTAATGGGAGGTTCAGTTCTGGTGGGCCCCACCACCATAACCTTTCATGGGAGGTTAAGGTGTTGTGGTCCCCACATCCTACATCCACATGAGTGGTTATAATAGATAAAATAAAATAAAAAAAGTGATTATTTTATTTTATTATTTCCATGAAAAACCCAAAAACTAACTATCACCCTTTACCAACTACCATCGAGGTGAAAGACTTCTTAAGTGAATATCGGCGCTGTGAGTTAAATGGTGTCCTCAGATTTCAATTCTAAGCATTGGTAGAAATGTTATAAAAACCTCGTCAATCATTCACTAAACGTACCCGAAAAAAACATTAAAAATTTATTTTGGACGCAATGCGCCTCAGAATAACGCATTTTCAATTTTCAAGTACTCGTAATATTACCATATATTTAAAAAATATTACATTGAAATTATAGGTCTTTACATTATCTCTCTATCAGGGCTCCACGTCCCTGTAAGCCACACCTCATACAAAGGGAACAAGTGTGGGTACTGTGTACGCATCTGAGCCTCCTGCTCGCATGAGCTCTCCAAGAGGTTGTCTTGCTATCAGAGAACACGCACCAGAGTTATCGCCCATCCATCATGGACCCACTCTTATCGATCCCCAATCTCTAATGGAACCTCCGTAAAAGTCACCCCATCGTCGGCATCCAACTCTCTATGTTCAATGATGTTGGAAGGGTCATACACGTATCTCTTCAATTGGGATACATGGAAGAAATCTTGCACCCAGTGTAAATAAGGTGGAAGAGCTTAGCGATATGCCACCTCACCGACTCTGTTGAGGACCTAAAAAGTTCCGATGAACCTCAGAGATAAATTTCTGCCTTGGCCAAATCTCCAAAAAACCCATCGAGGTGAGAGACGTAGAAAGACATGGTCCCCATCCTCGAACTCTTGAGGTCTCTGTCTCATGTCAGCATATGACTTCTTCCTGCTCTACATAGCCTTCATCCACTCCCGAATTATCTGCACTTTCTCTGTGGTAGCCCGTACAATTTCTGGTCCCACTAGTGCTGACTCCCATGTGTCAGTCCAGCACAAAGGTTATCTGAAAGGTCACCCGTACAACGCATCAAAAGGTTCCATCCCAATGGAGGAGTGATAGATATTGTTGTAAACAAACTCTACCAAAGTCAAGTGATCCTTCCAGCTATGACAGATGTCGAGGATACAAGTGCGAAGCTTGTCCTCAAGGTTTTGAATGACTCGCTCAGCCTGGCCATCCGTATTAGGATGTAAGGTGGGGATCAAATGAAGTTGCATCCCAAAAGCCTCATATAGCCTCTTCTGTGTTTGGAAAAAGTTGGAAAGATAAGAAAGTTAGAAAAATATGATGTTACAAAGTGTTTCCTTTTGTTGTCAAAGAATCTAAATAAATTCACATTGTAAAGGACTGAGAAACCAGACGATGCTTTGCTGATATGTATTTCTCAAATATCATATGTCAGGAGAACTTTTGATGAAATCATTGTAATGTAAAGGGGGATAAATGATGATGCCAGTCACATACAGTTTTGATTGGAATGAGTGATGATGCTAGAAGATAGGGAATTTTCTGCACTTCCCGTTGTAATTTTGACGATGTAAGATCTAGTTTATCAAAGGATATATATCACGACAGTGGAATTTGTGATAAAATCGGAAGAATGGTTATGGGAATTAGTGAAGACAGAAAAGACAAATCAATGGATAATCTAGGGGTGGAATAATAGTTTAAGCTAGCGTCATTTTCCAGTGTTTTCCAAATTTTAGGACCAAAAAATTGGGATATGAAGATGTGTTTTTGGAAATGGATGGATCGTTCAAGATTGGAGAAGGTTTAGATTTTTGAGCACAATGCATTTTTCAAGGTCAGAACATTGAAAAATAGAAAAGGCATGGAGTGCACCAAAATTTAGGCAATTTGCGCGAAAGATTAATGTCGTGTGCAAAATAAGAGCGGGATGCACGAAATATCAGCAGGGATGTGGGAAATAATAGCAGGATGCGCAAAATAGTAGTTAGATGCGCGAAAAATAATGGTTGTGCGAAATATTGGCATGGTGTGTGAAATTGAGGAATAGAGTTTTTCTCCCAAAAGGTGTTTCAAGAAAAGAATATTGAGAATTTGCAAAGGCATGAGGTGTGCGAAATATTGGAGCATTGCGAAAAATGTAAGGTTGCGTGAAAGAGTTTTACACGCATGAAGAGGGTTTTATGAACGGATTAGTTGTTTTCACGCCGGGTCAAAAATGCCTAGAAATATGAGATGAATGCTTCACATTTGTTAATGATCATAAATTAGATGAAATCATGAGCTCTGGTTCGAGTAAAATTATAAGCTAAGTGATTTGGGAAAAATGAAAGACGTTTGCGCGAAAAGAGGACAACAGCATGAAAAGAAAAAATGGTTCGCGAAAACATAGAAGTTGCGCGAAACGCGAAAAGGTTGTGCGAAAATGTTTTTCGCACCAAAAGGAAATTTTTATTCGCAAGGAATTAGAATTGACCGCAAGATATCCTAAAGGTTTCACCGAAAATTTGGGGTCTTTGCACATATTCAGTTGTGCGTATGGGTGTTCTTACAAGCTTCCAGGTAGGAAAGTGAAGATTTTTACTCTATAGAATACAACTATTCAATTGTGAAGAAGCATTGGAATACTGTAATTTCCAATTTTTGCTAAGAGGGTGCACCCGCGCTTACGGATTGTTTTCCAAGTGCTATAAGAGTGTAATGGTATATCCTACTCGTTGTATTCCACATCAAAGGATTGTTTTCTAGTGGATTGTGTGGTACTAGATTATTTATGTACCATACCATGGACATAGCTGCTCTTTTTGAGTAGTGAACCTTGTAAATCATGTGTCCATGTGGTTGTGTGTGTTCAACAAAGAAGAAACTCTTTAACAAGAGGTGAATGTTTTTTAAATTTTAAGGAAACATAAAAAGAAAATGATATCACTTATTCAACCCCTCCCCCTCTCAGTAATAATTGGATCCTAACTAGAAACATCATTCTATAGCCGGGAAGTGAAACATGAATCACGATTGGAGACAATTGTCGAAGTTACTCCATGTAGATGCACAATCTATTACACATAGAGGCGTCTAGGGCTCTCAACAGAACCCAGATCTCTGATCGGTAGGAAGTGGGATGACTTGGTGAGTCGGTCGATGATCACCCAAATCAAGTAATGTATCCTGTATGTATCTGGAATTCCCATCACAAAGTCCATGGATATCCAATTCCACTACCACTATTGAACCTCTAAAGGATGAACCAAGCATGCTGGTACCTGATGGTCCACCATCACTTACTGAAAAGTGAAGCATTGAAAGAAAACCTCTGCTACTGATTTCTTCATTCCCAACAACTAGTAATATCGTTAGAGATCCTGTTACTTATTCACCACTCCCCGATGTACTGCTATAGGGAATGTGTGGAACTCCCTCAACACTTCCTCCTGAAGTGACACTGGTACCATTGTATGTCCCCTGAAAAGGATGACGTGCTCCCCACCATCAGAAAATCCATAAGGTGCCTGTCCTATGGATAACTGAGCACATCATGTCTCGGAGTTATTGTCCCCGAGTTTCACCTATCTGACTCACTCATGAAGTGGTGGAGTGACTGTAATAGGCTGCAGAAAAGCTTCTCCATCCCAATCAATAAATGATATCTGTAAAGTGGCCAGCTTCTCCGTCACCTTGCCTTGTAGTTGTATACCAGATCTTATGCTGAGTGCATCTACAAAAATGTTCCCCTTCCTAAGAGTATAGACTATCGTTAAGTAATAGTCCTTGGGAAACTCAAGCCAATGTTACTTTCATAGGTTTAGGTCCTTCTGAGAGATGATATACCTGAGGCATTTGTTATTAGAGTACATGGTAAAATGTTTTCCCATCAGATAGTGTCGCCACATATTCAAGGCAAATACCAATGCTGATAACTCCAGTTCATTGGTAGAATAGTTCTACTCATGATGAATCAGCTGCTGAGATCCATAAGAGATCACTACTCGCTTCTGCATCAGGACACATCTGAGTCCGGTCCGTGATGCATCGCAGTAGACTACGTACTTTAATCCTTCATCTGAAAGCTTCAATATGGGGGCAATAGTCAGCCTCTACATCTTCTTATTAAAGCTCTGCTGACATCTCTATGACCACACGAAGTGTTTCCCCTTCTCCATCAAGGCTGATTGTGGTGCTCCAACTCTGGAAAAGTCTCGTACAAACCTCCGGTAGTAACCAGAAAAACCCAGGAAACTCCATACCTCCATCCCACTGTTGGGTGGATCCCATGAATGTATCGCCTCAAACATATATAGATCCACTGAAAATCCATCCTTTGAGAAGACATTTTCCAGAAATTGAGACTCTCAGATCCAGAACTATAACTTCAAGAGCATACAATAAAATTGGTGATATCGGAGCATGTCCAGTACTACCTACAAATGATAGGCATGCTCCTCCTTAGTAGACGAGTAGATAAGAATGTCATCGTTAAATACTACTACAATGTAGTCGAGGTATGGCTGAAATATCATGTTCATGAGTCCATTGAACACTGATGGAGCGTTGGTTACACCGAATTTCATAACCAAGAACTCGTAGTGGCCGTATCGTCATCTGAAACTGTCTTCTGCACATCCTCATCTTGAACTCTGAGATGGTGATATCTTGATCTGAGGTCTATCTTCGAGAACCATCGTGCTCCCTTCAGCTGATCAAAGAGGTGTTCCATCCTCGAAATTGGGTACTTATTCGTCATGGTCACTTGGTTTAGGCACCAATAGTCAAAAGAAAACCTCAAGATCCCATACACCTCTTTGGCGAAGAGATTCAAGGCTGTCAATATAGAAACACTAGGTCAGATGGATCCATTCCCCTATAATTCCTCTAGGTGTACCTATAGCTCATGACACTCTGCGGGAGTCATCCGATATACTGGTGTAAATATCGGTTCCATAACACGGTACAAGTCAATGTAAAATTCTACCTATCTGTGAGGGGTTACACCTGGACCATCATTAGGGAAGACAGATATATACTGGTCCACCACAACATGAACGCTTGGACTCTCCACATCAACTTCTTCGAGGGTATGGCTAGCCAACTGATTAGTGATGAGCTGCACTCTCCTCCGAGTAAGTCCATAATGTGCTACAAAGGCTCCCTTCTCACTAGTGATGGTAAACCTGGTCCTATCCATGTAGACACACCACACATTGCACCTAATACAGTCAATCTGAGTAGAGACAATAGATAACCAGTCAATACCCAAGAAGATGTCGTAAGGCATCGATACCGCTACTAGGAGATCCCATCCAAAGCTCTTACCTCCTAGAGTAATCTCACACTACCAGAACCAGTGCGTAATCATTGAATCTGCTTTCATATGAGTCTCTAGACGTAAGGATCATGCCAACGTCTCTATCAGAATCTTTTATCACTGGATGAGGGAAGTGTCAATGAAATAGTGACTAACACCTATTTTATACGTACAGAAGCTATGATGGAGTAGAAATAGATCATACCTCGAATCATATCTGGAGCACCATGATTGTATGCCTCAACTGCATGGACCTGAGCTCTCCCCTGTCCTCATGCTTCCTGCGGTCGGGCTGGACCTCCTGGTGGTGATGGTGGTAACACCTCGAATCATCATCCACCATACGTTGCACAACTAGATCCTCTGCCACGTCCACCTGCTCCCTGTGGACCGCCCAATTGAACCATTGTCTCTACTTGGGTGGTTATTCGACCAGCTATTGATCATCCGGTCAGCGGGTCGGGCAGTCACTTTCCATGTGACCCAGCCCGCCGCATGTGTGCCCGCTCTTGGCATGTCTGACTCTGTCTCCTGTGCCCTGCACAACTGAGCCTAAGTCATGCGGTCGTCCCCCTGTAGTTTCGGTCGTCTTGGACCTGTACGACATATGTATGCTGCTAGCTAAAGAATACTCCGATACGTGTCGATTTGTGGTGGATCTCTTTACTAGTGACTGCTCAACAAGGAAACTCTCCACTAGGAGGGATCTCTCTAACACCCCTACATGCGTCGAGATGCTGAGTAAGGTCACCAAAGCCCTGATCACCCACCTGAGTCCATGCTCGAATGTCCGAGCCCTGAATATTGGGACCCGCATCATATCAGGGGATTAGCGTGAGAGGTCTGTGAACCTCGCTGAGTACTGAGCTATAGTCATGCTGCCCTGCTACAGGTGAAGTAGCTCCAGGATGTGCACAGTGCGAAGAGTCACTGGAACAAACTCTACACGAAACAGGCTCTTGTAGTCTTGCCAGAGAAGCATCATCTCGTCATGACCCTAGAACATCAATCTCCCCCATCTTCCCACTACTACCTGTAGAAGGATGACAACATGGATCACTATGAGGTCTGTTGGTGTCCCTACCAGTCAGAAGACTCTCACTACAGCCTCCATCCCATCCTCAACCGCCTGTGGGTCCATCTCTTCCCAAAACCTGGGTGTCTTTAGGCATTGTAACTCGTGCAACACGCTAAATCAGTGTGCACCATCTTATGCTAGGGTTGGTGGCATCAGTGGCCTAATGGGGAGTGGTACCACTGTTGCCTTAGCTGGAAAGGGGCCTTGCACTAAGGACTCATCGCTCGGTGTGCTATATTCACGTACAAATCTCAGGACTCTAGTTGGTCACCCACGGAGAGGAATACTGAAAGAAACAGATGTGACATGGTAAAAATTTATACCTGGTGAGATGACCTGGTTGATCTGACTTAGATAGAACTTTTGAAAACACACACATAATCAGTGTTTTCATGTACTGAGTCAGAATTCGGAATTCAGGGTCCTGGTGTATGGATATGTTGGCTACCGTACCAACACTAGACTCCCTAAACTGAAACCACAGTCATTATCCTTAACAATATTGCTTTGTAGAAAAGATTATATTCATAGTTCTACAATAGAACTGACTCCTCTGGTACCAATTTATCACGACCCGTCCCTTAGGGCTTGTGCTGCGACTAACCCAAGCCCGCCTTCCATAGGCCAGGGTCTGGTGACTAGCGTCAAAGGCGTAGTTCACTAAATCTGAGAAGTCATTGCCTTTATAACCATTAATCACACAATGCAGAGCACACATATTGATACAAAACACTATGTAAACTGTATAACAAAAGAGTGATAAAAAGTAAAATTGGCTAGAAATACCAGCCCAACTATAAAGTACAAGGAACTAGAAGTACAAGAACAACAAAAGAAAGGAAAAATAGATGTTGGTCGTCCTCCAAGATTCCAACCTGAAGGGTAGGTACAGATAGCCTCCTCAGCACTCCACGTCCTTCAGTCGCCACCATGTATCGAATCGTCGTAAAGTCCACCTCCGGGTACCGTCTAGTCCATGTACTCCCAGCCTCAGTTAGTGTTGTCCATTGTCTATACCCAACACGATAAGGTGCGGGTATAACCCATGTAGGGGTGAGTATAAAAATACTTATTAGGGACCACGAGACCCTCAAGGTCTCAAAAAATCAAACAAAGATAAACCACAAAGTATGAAATCAATAGATAACATTACTTAGGTATATGCCCATACATATACCTAAGCTATCAAGTGATCCATCTCAATCAAGAGGAAAACAAAAAATTATTGAACCAGCTCAAACCAAGATTTATTATAGGGGCAAAACATTTCTAACCCTTGACTACTGGAGAACTCCTCCTCTATCACTTACAGTGGGCCTATCGCGTCACACAGAGGCCCTACCCTCAATCCTTGGACTACTGAGGTAATCCTCCGGTCAAGTATCATGGGTCTACTGCATCATACAAAGGCGCTCCCCATCATGGGTCTACCACCAAAACAAAGAACTCCCCCTAATATCCTGTAGAGGTACTCCTTCTGTTGAGTACCACTGGTCTGCCTCCACATCCATCCACTCCCAACTGGGTAATTCGATCCACTCCGAGTCAATCAGTCAGTAGTCGTCAAGTCTCAGCGAGCTAATAGGTTCCCACACAAATTCCCACTCGTCTCAAGAAGATCCTCTACACATGATATTGGTCGATGCTCCATCTTTCATGATGTACAACTATGAAGTATCCCAAAGGTCCGCCACGTCATAGGGGTCTCAACACAACTGATGGCGTGTCAATCGGACACTCGGTCTGTGAGTTATTATCCATTTAGTTCGAGGACCCAGTTGGATTCATGCATGATCCAACCTGACCTAATATCAACTATATCCCAAACATCAGTGGTGTATAATCAAAGGGACCGTCATTCTCCAATATTACCAGTGTCACTGACAGAATTTCAAACGGATGTTCGGTGCCAAATATATGGCCAACAAAAAGTAAAGGGTCATAGTGGGCCTGGGTCCGGTCCGACTCGGTTGGATCGACTCGGCCCGACCCAATCTCGGCAGACCCGATTCATGTCGAACCGGCCAGACCCGTTGGTTCTGGCTCGGACTATTTGGTGAGCAATCCCATTTGGTTCGGCACTGCCCACTGGGCCCGACCCATCTGGTCGCGAGTGCACGGAGGGCCACGAGAGCGCGGACCGGTCATGAGGGCGCGCACCGGCCGTGGGTCATAGCGTGGGCGGCTCTGCCCGGAGGGTGCATTGAGAGTGGCATGGCACGGAGGGCGCCGTGAGGGCGTGGGTGGGCTTGACTGGGGTGCCACGAGGGCGCGCGGAGGCCGACTTGGCTAGGGTGCTGCGTGGGCGGGCGGAGACGGGCACGGTCGGGGTGCGGGGGTGCAGCCGGTGGGCCAGCGCGTCCAGCAAGGCAGTGCGCCCTATGGGGCAGCGTGGTCAGCAAGTTGGCAGGGCTAGCGGGGTGGGGCGACCAGAAAAATGGCTTGATCGGTGATGGAAGAACGACTGGTGAGGTGGTGTGATGGGGGTGTGGCGCAGACGTGGAATGTTTTGGTCGGGATGTGCGGCATCTCGGGTCGGATCAGCTGGTGGGAGGAGCGGTCGGTGGGCGCCACATTTTGGCCCGAGGTGGAAGAGCCGGTTCGGTCAGGGCACCGGAGCTTCACGGGGGTGTCACGAGTCGTGGATGCCACGAGTACCATGGATGTTGCCTTCGTCGCCTTCATTTCCTTTGACGTCGCTTTCCTCTATTTCGAAGAAAACCACAATGGATATCAGTGGAGGGGTCAGACCACGTTGGTTTGGTCAGCACCCTCTGCATTTAGGGTGGTAGCAATTGACTCACAAGAAAGAAGCACAACAACCCTCCTGCAAAAGGAAAACATCCTCATTCTTCGTTTTGAATGAAAGGAAGAACATGAGAATAAAACATACGTTAAATAAAAATTTAAACCCCTAACTTTATTCGATGTTCGTTGACGGAGTCACAGGGAAGAAGACGGATTTTTCGTCATTCATTACATCCATATCACACTTCCAATCCTGAGCTCGTGTGTTGGTTCATTTAGGATGATTAAGAGGGAAGGCCCATCATGGAATATTTCCCATGTTAGTTACATCCTCAAGGTTCTTCTGAGGAAGAAGTCGAAGACACTCCTTGCCAGAATTATTCATTGGAAGAACACGTTCTTCATTCTTCATCGGAGAAACTAGTTCTTCAGTGGCGAGTGTTTTTTCTCAAAAAATCCTTCCACCTTTTCCAACAAAAGAATAGGTAGCCAAGAATAATAAACTATAAAATCTATTATATCGATGAAATAAAATTCTAAAAGGATAATTAAACACTTGGTCGGAAAATTAATGGCAAGTGCATTGGCACAATCAATGTGGAGGAGGTCAAGAGGATCTCTCTAATTTATGAGGGAGTTGAGAGGTTTTCCTCAATTAAATGGGGGGTTTAGTCCCGGGTGGTCCGCACACCGTAAGCTCTCATGAGAGGTTTGGTTTGGTTGGGCCCCACCACCATAACCTCAAGTGGGAGAATAAGGTGTGGTGGTCCCCACCTCCAACTTCCACATGATTGGTTATAATAGATAAAATAAAAAAAACAGGGGTTTATTTTATTTTATTATTTACATGAAAAACCCAAAAACTAACATTCATGGGTGATTCTATGGTTGTATCCACTCTATAAGACGTTTTGGGAGGTTTCGGGGCTACCTAGGTATTTGGAAAGCACTAATGCTAGATTACAAGTGAATGATGTATCTTTATCTTTGGCTGGAATTTTTCACCATGCTGTAGAAATGAGATGAGTTTTTTAATCAGGTCTTGAAAATGTATTCTTCTGAACATTGGTCCATATTAGAAATCTATCCGAATTGACTTGGATATTATTTTGGAATTATCGAGAGTTACATCATATATATAAGTTTTTCTAGGATATAAATATAATAGTTTCACTTTTGATAGAGGGGTGTTGAGTGAGTAGGTCAAACCCTTCCACCTTACTATGAATTCAGATATTCTCACATTATCGTGTTGATTGTAGTTTTTCAGGTTGAAAATTAGTGTCTTCCTTAGGGTAGAACTGAATTTATAAGGAAATTGATGATGATGGAATTCCCATCCAAAATGGATCCTATGGGTAGACTCTTATACAAAACAAAGGTTGGACATATCAGAATCTGTACCAAAAAAACTCATCTTTGTTTCATCTTGTTGAAATTTAAGGATAATCATTGGCCTACATTGGGATAAAAAGTGTGTGAGATGTTTTTTTGCATCACCCTTACTTTCAAATGTGGATATGGTAGGATTTCTAAAATTGGGTGGAAGAAATGTTTCATCCAATCAATGAGGATATGGCTTCCTCTCAGACTGAACAAGTGCACATCACCCTTCTATGGCTCCCATTAGAATAGTCAGGGTATTGATGAAATAAAGGAGCATGAGAAAAGTCATTTCATGAGTCCTCCCCTATATATATGGAGCTAGTGGGGGTTGATTAGGTGACCCCCCTTATTATCTCTTACAGATTTTAAATTCATACAATGATTGAATCGATTTCCTCATGAGGGATAGGTTGATTCCATAATGGAAGGGAAGTCATGATCATTTCTAAATTCTTCATTTATGTGGACTGTCTATCTAGACCCATATCCAAATTGATGCATAGATATCGGTTTTTCTGACATATTTGAGTTGGAGGGGAGAACATTATTCTCTAACTAAAGATGATACCCATAGGGTATATTACCTCTACATAACTCCTAATTGATTTTTCAGAGATTTTGTATTTCACTCTCATATTGTGACTATCATTCCTCCGAGGATGGAACCCTATTTCTTCTAGGATGTGATTAGGATGTGGGTATACCCTTCCCCTTGGTGATATTTCATTAATGTGGTGGATGCTTGATATTATAAGGTTCCATTTTATGGATCCATCTATAGTTCTTGGAGCATGTAACTTCATTTGGTGCATAAAAGTCACCCTCCACAAGATGTATGTTTTCCGTGTTGTGAACTTTTTCACTAGCATAATGTTTAATATTAACTATGTTGACCATGACAACATTTATAGAGGCATATCGAGCACTAGTGGTTGTGACATTACTTTTGACATAATAGGATGATTCTAGAATATCATCACTAGGGTTATTATTTGAACCCTTGACCTTGGTGGTCCATTTTGGCTTAAAACACTAATGGTGTATAATTATAATTTCTATATGTTCCCCCTATTTCATTCTTCGAGAATGAATTTAATCAATTTTTTGGTCATGGATCCTGAATGAGCCCTAAAAAGAAGGGGTTTGTATTGTGATGAGAGGAGTTGGGTGAAAGTCGATTGATGATTAATTCCTCTCCATATGGAGAATAATAATTACATATGTGGTGGTGAAAATGATGAAATTTACCTTGCCCTATGGGGTGGGGGAATTTGGGCCAAAATTGGTATCGATTGGTCTAGTAATTGATGATCCAATGAATCTAGTTACAAACATGATAAATCTCGGGACATACATGAAGATATAAATGTCTCTATCATAATAGGTTTTGGGTGATCTACAATCACCAATGATGTCTCCGGGGACCAACTAGAGAAAAATAAACCTAGATATGGTGATTGAGATTTAGAACCCCTCAGCAAAGCAGGTTGGGTTTCTTCTGTGGCTGACGAGAGTGTGTCATAAATCCTCTTTGGAATTGAAGATTTGAGGGGTCTTGTAATAACTCTATGTCACCTTTTATTATGGTTAGAGTGATGTGGCATATATGTTCTCGTGTGGGAGGAGGGTGTGATGGAAGTCCATGGTGAGAAACACACCTTGTGGGAAGTTGTCTAGTTGATTGAATCCTCAGTCTCCACATTTGTAATGTAATCCTATAGTCTTTAGGGAACTAGTTTGAAATCATGTTGGATATCATCTCTCCCCATTTTTGGTGCTTGGGTACCATTAAAGCGGTGGTATTCTGTTACAGTGTCCTACTGGCATTAGCGTTTCCTAGTATCTTGACTTATGTAGAAGCTATAACATTTAAGGATTCGATATCCAAGGGATTCTATTCTTACTAGTGAGTGGAAAATTGAAATGCCACATGTTGTCCCCATCCAAAAATATAGAAGCATTACGTGGATTCAGAGACCATCTACTAAATAATTTTGATGTAATGGAAGCTAGTGTGTTGAAAATTTGTGCTTTGATTTTCTGGTTTTGGATAACCTGGTATTGAAATGGCAGCCATGTCTAACTAAAAATAGAGTATATTGATTGTCTTATGGTGAAACTCATATCTTGGATAAGGGGGATGTAGAGACTTCAGTTGCTGATGAGTACCCCATATTTCCTAATGTAAAGAAGGAATGGAAACCTTTTCTAGACCATATGTGAGCTCATAGTCAACAATTTTGAGGGACTAGAACTTGATGGGGAGGTTGTTTTTGGCTAACTATCTCCATATGTCAATGTCAAACTCCTCCTCATCAGTCTTACATGACTCCATCTAGGAATACCATTGAAGATGACTCTGATGTTTACAAGCCGGTGAGAATGGGGTGTGGAAAGATGTTGATGAAGACCATATGTAGTTGACCATGATTATTTGAGAACCTATCTATATAATGGGGTTGAAGTTTGGTACACCTCTCTATACAGAGGTGTTGGTTCAAAGGGAGGATTTCCTTTCTTATGAGAGATACCTTCATGGGGAGGTCGACCATGGTGGATTTCAGGAGTAAGGTCTTCACAATCCATCTCCACACTACCATGAGGAGGACTATCATGGTAAGGGATTCCTCCTCCTTCTTTTATTGAAGTGTTAATTGACCCTTGTGGTGTTGATAATGTATCTCCAATGGCCTCAAGGACACATTCATTGAAAAAATTATGAGTATGGGCCTTGTTTTTCATCATATTCAGTATATGCCGACCTGAATTTTGGAATTGTGTAGGGTTATCAGCCTATAGTATCACAGTTGTTAGAACTTTTATATAACTATATAATGTTGTGGGAGTATGAGCCTAATGCTGAAAATATACTAGGATATAGTGAAGAGATGTCTAATCATTGATAGAAATGTGAGAATGCCCCTATGTGTGTGTCATTCTCACATAGTGAGCCTCGGCCGGTACAGGAATATGTGCTCGATCCAAAGCATTTGGAAAAAAAATCGTTCAAGGTAAGAATAAAATCCTTCTCTAAGGCATGTTCCACTCTCACTTGGTGAGAAACAGTTCGATCAAGAAAATGATCCTGACCAGAATATGCATTCCCTTTCAGAATATACTGACAGACACCTATATTCGGAGAAACAATTTGAGCCTTCCCCTATGGTTCCTTGGAATGATTCTGGAGAAATCATTCATTAGGAGAATTAGGAATATGTGCCTCGCTTTCGTGGTATAACAGAAAATGTTGGGAAGAATCACATAGATGAATTTGATCCTACACTAAGGTCTATGATATTATCTCATGGTTATCCCCAAATATAATTAGGATATATTCCCAATCATGGGACTTTGGATTATACCGACAGACATCTTTGACAGGAACATGAGTATTTGTTGAGGCATGTGCCACTCTCACATGGTGATCCCCAAACAGAAGAGGGACATGAGCCCAATCCCTGGCCCTTGGAATATCACACCAAACTTCTTTTATTGTAATGTTACCCTATCCCAAGACGTGTTATGCTCTCACATTGTGAGCCCTGGTTGGATCATGTATAAGATCCATGTCAGATGCGTCTACCTTCATCAAAATATGATGATAATACTACTTGGTTGGAGAATGATTTTGTGATTGCTCCGATATAGCCACTTGTTGTCAATGATCAAAGTGTTGAGATGTACTTGTTGTAAGAATTGTATTTTGTGTATATACCGACATCTATAGTTGTGCTAGAATAGGATTGTGTAGTTCATTAGTGTTTGGTAAAATATATGGGCATTTTATCATAGTGTGTGCTGGAATATGACCAAGCACATTTTGTATCTCCATGAAAAATTGGGAGATGTTTTTAATTGAAGCTGGTATTTGTTCCCACTTCATTATTCCTTGAGCCTTAAAAACATGTCAATTACATTTGTGCATGGGGGTAGGAGTATGAACCTCCCCCATGCCGGCTGTGGGGATATGACTACAGACATGTTCTTAACGAGAAGGGATATGAGCCTACAAGCTGGTTCCTTCCTAAACATGATGGCATTCATCATTAGCAGGGGTGTGGAACTTCTTCTTCCTAATATGATTTTATCTTATAGCTCATTAATGGGATATATAGGTGGTTTTGTGTCATATTGTACCCTCAACGGGCGACTGGTGGGTAATAAAGAGATTGTTTTAGTGATGGCAGTCCACATGCACCCTCTTTAGTGGAACCTGAATCAAAAGGGAGCTGTATTTGACCTACTAGTCCATATTCATCATATTTAGAAGATGGTGGTGGTCTTAATACAGGTATATGATCAGGAAGTTGTTTGTAGTTGTGATTATAGAAACTAGATTAACCAAATCCTTTGCTGGGTGATGCAGACTCACTAATCGCCATCCATAGAGAATGTCACATACAACTTCCATGGTTGGGATTGTACCATGTCAGTGGTAATCCCAGATCATCATATTTTCCACCCATCATTGGAGTTGTCGAGAAGGTGATATTATCTTGTGACCAACAAAGGTTGTATTGATAGATGATTTTTTGGAGAGAATGCTGGATGATGAATACATCCTCTCAAATCGAGATGTAATCAATTCTAGTAGTTATGCATAAAATAAGGAACAAGGATACCAATTAGTGAAATATTATAGGATTAATATTCTCAATAAGATATGCATGGTTAACACAATTTTACTGATATTCCATGATTCCGCCATTCTACTCTTTTAGTCTTCTCATAATGAGGATGGAATTATTTCATGAGAACACTAGTTACAATGGATCATTTATAATATCATTCCAGTCTTAGTGATTTTATTATAAGTATTTTTAAAACTATGTGTCATGTCATATTATAACATAATAAATCTATTATTACATATATTACATTAAATATTATCATATTCATATATGAAAAAATCAAATATCATAATGGAAACACCCGATCATATTTTCATTTGAGGGATTCACGTCAAGTTAACCAATTTTTCATAATGTTTTATAGGATTTAAACGGGTTCTGCTCATTGGGATAATTTTTTTTCTTTTCCTTGAAACTCTTGATGGTTCTTGTCTCTATAACTGGCTACAACACTACATTCCAAGGTGCATGTTCATCTTGGTTTTTAGGCACAAAGACTCTTGGGGACTCACATCGGCTAAGAGGATTAAAGGTTAGGATCATCCCACCCTTCATGGGGGGGGGTGTTTCCACTTTTAGGAATCTATTATAGATTCTTAATATGTTCATATATCTCTTATTAATTATGATATGAAATAAGTTACCTTGAAAAAATGATTCATTGGATAATTATGTTGTTAAGCGAAGAAAAAGGGTTTCAATGATGAACTGATGAGAGTCTGCTCTCATCACTGAGTCCATCTGTATGTATTCGAGGTTCTTCATTCTTATTATTAATGGTGAATAACTGGTTTATGTACTCAAGATGTATGACCAAATTATTTGGAATATGCTTCCACTCTAGGTGGTGGATAATATTTTGAGGAGGGGATTGAGCCATTATGAGGCATCCAACGTATCCTGGTTATTAAATGAATCAAAACCCATGATGTTTGTCGATATCTTACAGTTTAGAATCATAATGAGAGGAAATATGTGAGGGTATTGAGACAAAAAAAATTTGAGATCAGGTATCAAGTATGCATCCTATTTATCATTGTTATGATAGGAATTAGATTCATCATAGTTTAAGAGATTAGGGCATACACACTAAGGCATACCATAAAATTATACAGGTTTATAGTGAAGATGTTATGACCATTCCAACTCCCAAAGAACAAGTGATCCATTATCATTTTGAGAAACACTTGATAGAAAGTAATTTATTTCGATGTTTAGAATAAGCGTCTTATATGATGGGATTTCCATGGATGATTAAAATGGTTCTAAAACCTCAAGGAGAGGTGGCCTACAAAACCTATATGTGGTAGGAATTAGAGTCTTCATAGTTTCCCTAGGCTATTAGGACTGGCCCAAAGGAATATTCCCTTATATGAGGGTTATTCATACCATGCCACTCATCAGGGATTACAAACTAGGATTTTCCAGGTGAATGGAGATTCATGATACCCAATGTGGTGTTCATTGAATATTCCTATGACTATGTGAGATATTAGTGGTGTGAGAAAAAATGGAGAACAATTAATTATTCTAATGGTGTATATATATGGGTCTTATGTTATAGGGAAGTACTTGGAATTTTGGTATAGGGCTCGATCATTGAGAAGGAATCATATGTATCCGGAATATGGAATGAATCAAAGTTCTCTTAGTTCACTTATCCCTTATCTTGATGATTGTATAAGGTGGATGATCACTCTTATAGAATTTATGGATTTCTTCAATGTCCAAGAAATCCACGGTGTTTATACCTATATAGATTCCTAATTGATCAAAGGCATACCATTTGATAATAGTAGATGGGGATTATGCATAGAGAATTCCGTTGTAACCCTAGTGTTTATGGTGTAGAAGATATTATATATGAAACACCCTAACCCCATGTGATTTATTCTAATTGTGAGAAACAAGGGATATAAAGTTATTGATTTCATTACATTGGATAAGGGTCGTAAATACTGTGATTTCCTTGGATAATCAATATAGAACTTGAGCCTCAAAGAGAGGTGGAATATGTCTCCTGAATATATAAGGAACCAGATTCATCATAGTTACCTTAATCGAGGATTACACTCAAAGTTTACCCAAATATTTTGGTATTACATACCAAGGATGGATGTGGCTATCTAAACCTAGGATTCCCTTGTCACTTGGAATTCCTTTCTTGAGGGTTTCACCTGACCTAGTTGACTTTTTTGGGGGAGATTTCATGACCTGGTTGGATTTTCCTAGAAACCATCACATGAACTATCTTGAAACATATGGGGTGTCTTAATATTCAATGTGACATGGTACAAATTATGTCATATGTCTAATCTAGCATCCCTTGAGGTCAACCCGAGACCCAATTCAAATGTCTAAAGGGAGTCACAAATCTTGGGTGGTAATCATAGAGGGTGTCATGAGAGCTTAGCTTTCATGACCTGATACAATGATGAGACATGTATTGTATTATAGAACAACATTATATGAGTTAGATGATGTATTTTAAATATGTATCAAGGCTGAGGTGATAGACCCAGAAGGTTTTGTGAGACCTACATGGTGTTCCTAGATCGGTCGTGTGATTTTCTTTGAGGTGTCAAGTGGATATTTCAGGTCCGAAATACCAAGATAATGGAATGTCATGAAATATAAGAGATATACCCTAGTGCAATTTCATTTCCTTGTATAACTCACTTGAAGTGCATGAGGGTCAAACATCATGTATTTCATTTATGTCATCCACTTTTGAACTTGGATTTATCCCTATTATTGACAATGACTTAGGTTAATCTTATATCAATTTATTTCTAGTATTGCATGATCTAGAATACATGCAGTATATTCTCTTCTCACATTTCTAGTATCCCTTGACGTGATATATGAGTGATCATGAAAATTAACTTATGTATGATCCATGATTTATCTAGCCTTTCTCCCTTATATTACATGATTGAAGGTTGGCTGATCACATGATCAGTTTCTTTTAGAAGTTAGCTCTGTTGCTTTTGACTTTCTCTGAGAAGTATTTCATTTTCATTGTATTGTAAATTTTCATGGTCGGGTGGGAAATTTATAGGCATAACCACCTTTTTTTCGTCACTATGTGTTGCGTATCTGGAACTGATCTGGGCTAGTGTTGATGAAGTGGGCTAGCACCACACGATTTTGTGAGTCTCTATCATGGGAAGTTCTTAGTGCATCACTTGATTTTCAACAGTCACAATTCCATTCCATCAACACTTCATTTATGAGATTATTGATGATAAATGGAGACTTTTTTTGATTATGTGGGAATGTCAAAGTAATTTTTATCTTGTCTTATGAACAATCCTAAGGTCCGTCATGAGATGCAAGGCTCCTGTTTAAAGGTGTTTGCAATATTTGTGATGACTTATTTGTGAATTTATGTGAGTCAAGGATGATTTTCAAAGGTTCTCACTAGACCACAGTGTGGAATTCCTAGGAAAGTCGCATGTCTTTCAATGATGTTGATTATCTTTCCCACCATCCCTCTTTTAGTTCCATTATTGTATGTGAAAATGTTTAAGAGTCATTAAATATTTCCTAAAAAAATTAAAGGGAAATTATTCTATTTTTTGGTGATGTGTCACATTATCGATATGGGTCGTACGGGGGTGCACGAGCATTTCGTTGACAAATATATTTGGTTTACCCTTAAGAGTCAAATTGAAGTAAAACATTTCCAATACATACCTGATGCTTTATGTGTGATGGTGATAATAATACAAAGGGTCTTTGTGAGATTAGGTGGACATGTCTCTAGGGACTCGAGGTGCCTTGCAGATCTCTAGGGGTGCGTCGGATGTCCTTCCGCAACTGCGAGTACATCTCCCCTATTCCCTTTTATCTCCTTTGTTTTATTCTACAATATTTTGGGTGTCTCATATGTTTTTATGGATATAATAATATAAATTTATCATTTTCAAATGATGATATGATGAATAGTATTTATGAACACTGGGGGTTTCTCCCGTTGGATATTATTTCTCCTTATTTCTAGGAAAAATTCATATGGAATGTCAGGAACATTCTAATAAAAGAACAAGCATCCTGGGGGGAACTCATTCATTTTTCAACATGTGGTCATCAATTATTTGGAGATCTCTCATAAGAGTTGTAAGGTTCACTGATTGGCACTCTATGAGATTAATTATAAGTTATGCATTGCACATGTATTCTTCATGCGACCATGAAATTTTCTTGTGATCATGAGTCCCTTAGAGGTTCCTACGACCCAAAAGGGTTGTTTCCTTTTCGATGGTGGGGAAGGTAATACCCATATTCAAGCACTTCTCCATTTGTGAATTTTATAATGCATATTTTGTGGGTATCAACATATAGGATATTAAATGGATTATTGAGATGAAAAAAATAAAAAATGGTTTTAAATCTAGTAATTAAAAATGTGTCATGATAAATATATAGGATATTTGAAAAATTAAATGCAATATCCAACTCAAGATAAAGGGTTTTTACATTCATTCTATTTTTTGGGTGTCTATTATAAATATCTCTCTTTCTCACTCATCTATTTTCAACATTAATTAATATTCATTAAATGGTTTTTACAAATT
The DNA here is from genome assembly GCA_963277665.1 of Viscum album. Classification (NCBI taxonomy): domain Eukaryota; kingdom Viridiplantae; phylum Streptophyta; class Magnoliopsida; order Santalales; family Viscaceae; genus Viscum; species Viscum album. The sequence continues at coordinate 789,961,134 of OY728126.1, read as the reverse complement.
ATACCATGATATATTCCACTCCGATATGCCTTTTATTTTTTGGATATAGAGGATATTCTTCCCCTTGATAAAATGTTCTTTAAATAATACCCAACATAGGAAATGAAATTATATCTTCTTCATTCTCTTACTACATGGTTATAAATTTTCTATTGATTCATTACATACAAAAATAAAAATGATTTTAAATTAAATAATAAATGATTAATTATGGTTTTTTAAAAACCCTTTACATTTATTTCTTTTAATGTTTTTTTGTATCATAAATGTTTCAAATATGAGTCAGATTTTAGGACATCTATTTCAACTTTTATTATGGTTCATGAATCATTTGAGAAATATTTTCATGATTTTTTTTGAAGAATTTTATATTTTTTATTCATGATTCCATCATACCATATTTTATTTGGATACTATATGAGACATTATTTGTAATTGATTTAATGATTTATGAGGTTACCAACTTTATTCGAATGTATTTATACAATCATTAAACGTTTTTTATGTTTATTTTAAATATGGAACTCATATTATTCAAATATTATGATAATTTTAAGGATAATAAAAATAAATCCCCAAATAGATTAAATCCCATTTTAAGATCACATTTTTATTTATATCATATGGTATCCATAAACATGGGCATGATGTAGGCAGAGTTGGATAATATTAAATGTTTGGGATTGATACATTTTTCGAACTCCATAAACACATTCATTATCATGTTGTGATTGAGTTTGTTAGTTATTTTATGATATTTATATATAGATCCTTTTCCTATTATTATTATTATTATTAATTTCAATATTGTTAGCCAACATTTATGTTTCCCATTTCTATATTATAGTTTTGAAATTTTGTATCCTATGTCTAGTTTCCATATGACACTATATGATCCATTTCTGTTATGATATTATTCAATAATTATATAATATATTTTTTAAACAACATATTAAACATTAATTTAACCTTATAAGGATTTCTGGATCATCCTGTTATTTAATTATTCTATAGGGACATGTCATTTTTTATAGGATTACAGTGAGCACTAGAATAAATATAATCAGATGGAAATAATAATTATAAATTTATTAAAATATTGTTTCACATTTTTCCTAATATAAAAAATACACCAAACCTCCATTTTTTAGTTTTATTTTTCATTCAATTTTTTGGAGTGATTCGATATTATAGGGAATAAATGTGTCTGATTATATTTAATAAGGAACATTCCAAAAAAACATGTATACTATAGAACTCAACCATGTAAATATTCTTCTCCAAACATTTCATACAACACTTGATACCTATAAAAATTAAAATATAGAATTTAAAATGTGTCAAAAGCTAATCCATGACTTATCCATAACTCTAATATTTCAAAGTGATCACAATGAAATATTTTTCATCACATCAAGATTCCACACATAGGATACCTCCATTCAAGTTGAACTCTAACAAAATGGTTCTTTTTTTAACTAATTCATTTTGATGATAATTTATGTACATTAAATTGTTTATGAAACATCCTAATATTTTAATGGATGATCATCATGTTTTGATGGTGAATAATACACAAATCCCCAAGCTCAAATTTCCCTTGAAATATTATTATTTAAATATGATCATTATAACCAATAAATTAAATTTTCATGAATTTATAGAATTAACTATTTTATAATATATATATTCATTTATCACCCAATAGATATTTATTTTTAAAATAGTAGTAAATAAATTTTTAATTAATTTAATTCGTTCTTCATAAATACGTTTTATTCAAAATTAATTTTTACTTTTCTTATGAGAAATAAAATAATTTTTTTGAATTAAAAAATTTTATGATAAAAAAATATTTCGTTTTGAATCAAAAACATTAAAATTCAGTCAGAGTTAATGTTTTTGATTTTTTTGAAAACTTTTAATTTTTATTGGACATTGAAAATTACTATTTTTTATGAATCTTGTTCTTAAATTCGTAATTTTTCTCCATTTCAGTAAATTAATATAATTATTAATAATAATGAATTCATTTCAATTTATAGATTATATATGTGAGAAATATTATTTTAAATCCATATAATGATGATAAGTAGTAATATTATTAACATAAGATCATCTTATGCTTTAAAAATTCATTCCTTGAAAATAATTTTGTGACACATTTTGTGGTATTCAGTTTAATGTAAATTCTTCCAATCATAATGATTTAATTTTATAAAATGTATTCCATACATAGAATCATCATTTTTCCTATTATTTAGTATATTCGAATTTATTGTTAGTCATAATGAATTTTAAAAATGGTAGAATGATGTTACTATAGTTACGAGTGAATCATGTTTACATGGGTATAAAATAAAAAAGTAAGGGTTATAATGACCCAAAAAATCTATAGTTTCTACTTTCTATAAAAATTTCATCATTTCTCATATAAGTTCTATAAATTTCTAATTTTAGAGCCGCATGTCCCAGATTATGAAAAGTAAAATAATTTATGTAACAAAAAAGGATAAAATGTCCCTCTCTTAATTTTAAAAATATAGTATGTGTCCACATAAGGATAAATAATTAGTTTTATTGGTTTTAAAAATTAATTTGAGTTATAAATATTTTTTATTTTAATGATAATATATTTCAATTTTTTGTTACTGTGAAATAATTATTGTAAATATTTACACAAAACTGATGCTGTAATTATTTAATTAAATTAAAATTAAATAAATGTTTCTAAAAACCTAAAATTAATAAAATTTTAATAAATTACCATGTTAAAGAAATTGAGTTAATATGACACGATAATAAATTTTTCATGGTATATACTCAAATTCCATCTTTATCTAGATGTTTTTATAGTAAAATTAAATGAACGGTTTAAAAATTGTTTATTTTATAATATAAATTATTTATTAAATGAAATAAAATTAATAAAAATAAAAATATCTTACAAGTGATTGGTATCTATTTAAAAATATCATATGTTGTTCATATATGGATCAATTTTTCCTTTGTATTATATTTATTGACCCTTTATGTGTCAGAACATTTCTAATGCTACTAAGGTTAAATTGAGAGTTTTTGCATTACATGTGCATGTACTAAAACCCATTGTATGCTCAAATTGGTTTAGTTTGATAAATTAGATATCAAATTAATAATAAAATTAAACAAATTATAAAATAAGGATAATTTAATTATTATATTAATGGATAAATTACCTATGTAAAGTTTTACCTATCACAGTGAGAACTAAAATGAAAAAACTGAGTAATCCTTGAGGTAGAGGGAGTAACATGGTTAAAACATGTATATTTTCAGTGTAGGAGGTCTTTATTGACCTTATTTTTCATCCAATGCAACATTTATCTATTTTTATGTAGTTGGATTGAGAGTGACATCCCATTATTAACAGTTTTGGGTATTTAATAAAATGTCACTCCTTTTCAGATAAAAAATTAAACCCATTCACCTCACCTCAACATATATAAAAAAATTAGTTTCATATAATACATTATGATATATATTACTTAATTCAATTTCCATGCATTATAGGCTTTATTATGATTACAAAACACTAATTTTAAGGCTTCTTATGCAATCCAATAGAGGTTTTCTAACGAAGATGAATAATTTTTTACAGAGTTTTTCTATATAATTATTTCTTCTAAGTCCATTAAATATTATTCAAAAATGATGATATAATAAAATAATCTTTTATTATATACTAATAATTATATTATTTCTAGGGAATAATCCACATATATCATAACCTTCTCAAAATAGGAAACATAAACAATTTTTATCTGTATGGCGCACTACCACCTCGCCAGACAATATAATTTTTTCCCATGATAACCCCTAAAGACTATTTATGGTGATTCATGTGATATATATATATATATCATATTAATTAAATATTTATCATTTTGTAAATATTAAATTTCAAATATTTTCATAACATTTAATTCAATGGAAGACGATAATGTCATTCGTGTATACGTGTGTTCAATATCCTCCATAAATTGATGTGACTAATTTCAAATCACTACAGCACTGTGATGGAATATATAAGTGTGATAAAAGAAACAATATGATAATAATAATAAAATGATAATTATTTAACAATTATATAATATGAACATTCATTCCTTCATGATTATTGAGAAATTGTAATGTTACTCCTGCATATGTATGGCCTATCATCTCCAAGATTGTATTGTAGTTAATTTTCCATAACTAAAATTTAGGAATGTTTTGGAAATAATAATTCGTGCATAAAAAAAATTATTTCTGGATTATTATTCTGAATTTTATGGAATATTGAATTCTTTTACCATAGTAAACATAAAGATGTAATTTTGGACATATAAACTGAATAATGTAAAAACACCAAATACAATCTTAATTAAATAAGAAAATAAATATAACATGTTTATAAATAAAATAAATGTAATAATAAACATAAATCATTTTATTAATAATGAAAATAATTATCATATTTGTTTTTTCCAGATCATAATGTACATATGGGATGATTCAAACTTGAGGTAAGTGATTTATTGTCTATTTACCTTCTTTGAGTCATGTTTTATTTTTATGAATAAAATTACATTTATACTGAGTATAAGATTTTACATTTATATTTTATGTCATGAATTAATTATAATTCATGATATTCTAATATCCAATTCATTTAATTTATCTTAGAGGATTTTATTCAAAAGATATCATAGTGATAAAGGATTTTTGTTACAATCTCAATTTTTTTTTACAAGGTTCCATTGCTAGAAATCAATTTTTTTTTCTCTGTATATATTTTATTTTATAATGTTCATGAATTATATATATATATATATATATGTATCATTTCCACTTTCTCTATTATTAAATAAATAATTATCAACGATGTTATTTGTAAGTAATACCAATCTTATATCTTCTTTTATATTTGGAGTCATTCTCTTCCATTTAAATTTAACAAAAAATATTTAAAGAATGTTTTTAATATTATATAATTATTTATTAAGGTATTTTTACCTATATTTTAATTATTAAAAAATATTTTAAATTTATTATTTCTATTACTTTCTGAAAAATGAACGTATTGACTTTTTTATAATATTGTTAACAGAATGTTTTATTTTAACTTATACGACATGAATAGAATTTACCATCACCATGACCACTCAATAATTTGACTCATACATTAAAATTTTACATTGTATCTTTCAAATAAAATGTTTTATATAATATTTAAGAAATCATTAGATTTTGAATAAAATAGGTATAAGTAAAAAGAGGTATTTTATTATGAAATATTCATTAAATTCTTTTAAATACATTTTCATTTAAAATGACATCCATTTATGTTATGAAAGTACCCTAAATTATGTATATATATATATGTATCTTCATTATGTAACCAGATCATTCTCCCTTCCATTTATTGGGTAATACATTCCATAATTTATTTTATAAAACTCATTATTTATGAAATATTCATAATATACAACATGAATAATGATTATGAAACACATTTATTTCATGGGAAATTATTATGTTTATACCTTATGATTTCCTTACATTATGTGGAACACATAAAAATATACATATTATTAAGGGTGAAAACGTAATCTAATTCATTGGGTAATGTTTTTCTTTTGATGATACATTATATATGGATTAAAGAGTAATCATAATCCATTATGGGAACATTAAACAATGTGATATGTATCAGAAGTAATAAATTACTCATGTAAATGTTATTTTATATATTTTTAGAACATTTCATATGAACCTGTAATATTATTATATTGTTTTTATGTAATGATTCCATGTGGTTACTCATGTTACATTTATTTATAGTATCACATTATACCTTTTACTCACACAGTATACTTCCTTGTCATCTTTATTCCCTAACACATATTTTTAGCTCACCCATTTCATTAATAATTCTCCTTATATCATCAAATTTAGTAAGATGGCATCAATGTCCATATAAATATCATCATATTAAATTATAATAAAAATACTATCATTGTAAAATTAATGGCCCATATAACCTTTACATTCACATAATATAATATAAATCACCTTAGAAATATACAATTGATTTCCCATTGCATTCCAGTGCACTAATGTTTCAAATAAATATTCTAGTTTCTTAATATACCATTAGTATTAATATATCCCATCGATGAATGATAATCATTTAGAATTTCATTCCATATTAATATTAGAATCAATAAATATTCATCAAAATAAATTGATAAATGTGTGTTCAATGAATATATATTATAGAACTCCCCACTAATTTTATTTCCCCAATAATTATATGTTAATAATTAGATACATATTTATTCATGACTCCCACTTTTATAGATGACATATTCTCTATATATAATACCCTCAAAATTTTATTTATTTATATTTTAATGAAATACATCTTTAATTTTGTTAATGGGATCCCATGCCATCATGTTACAACATAAAAAATGCTTAAGTAAAAATTGTTACAACTAATTAAATCCAAACAATCATTATCATCTTGGAACTATGGACCCATTGAAAATTCTGGTCAATAATTTTTTTTTTCTTATGAGGTAAGGGTTTTTCATGACACTTTATTTATGTTTTGGGAGCATATTAGAGTCCAGTAATTGAAGGTTTAGTGGAGGTGATGTTATATATGAAATTTAATTTATAGTGGGAGGATTCTGTCATGGATTTATGTATTGTTGTGTGCTTAATGTAATATAGAATTATTATAAATAAAAGGCATTTTTAAAAGTTCTATTTATGTTTGGATGGTTAATCTATGTTCACAGTACCATGCATATATTATTAAAAATTACAATTCTAATTTTTAATTTCTATGTCTCTTGTATGATTGCAGTTTTGGGGTGTTGGGGTGATGAGTTTATGGTTATATAAAAATATTGGTAATTGAATCATAGTATCATGGTTGTATTGTATATATTTTACTTCAATATTATTGTTTCCACCTTCAAAAAGATCATTGTGCAAGGGGTGTGTCATATAGTTTAGAGTCTGGAATATAAATTATCAATTAATCTTATAAATTCTAGAGTATTATAGTTTGGTTTATATAATTTTCCATATTTTTACCCATTTTTTATACGATAAATTGGTTATAAAAAATTATTGAATTGGCAAGATGTAATAAGATCACACAATAGATTTTGGGGGGGTATTAAAACTAGGATTTTCTTATAGTAGAGCCTCTTTCTCAATATAATGGGTTAATTGAGGAATATAGTAAATTTTTTGTAGTTTGGTGTTTTGTGTCATGGTATTATGATTAATCATTCATATTCAAATTACAGTCCTAACAGAAAATTATATTAGTTACTTCTTTATAAATTTAACCCTTGAAAATATAAGAACAAATTTATGAGAATAACGAGTTCACTTTTTGGTGAATGATCCGAATACTCTATATTATAGATTATTTTTTGATTTTATGTTAGTTAATTTCATCTATGTTTGTCCTATACTCCCCCTTTCCCACATCAAATGTTATGGAATACTTATTCCATTTGGTTTCTATGGGTTTTCCATTGATTATTGTTAATGTTTCAATTATGAGATTCATGTAGACATCATGAGTTCCACATGGGAGAGTAGAAATTATGGTCTACACATGATAATTAATTAATTATAAGAGACCATTAAATTATTTATATCTAAGTAGGGGTTTCATAAATTTATTTTATTTTATTTGTATTGGGGAAATAATAAGTTCTTTTATCATTAGATAAATAATGTAATAAAACTCAGAATAATAATAATTAATATATTAAATAATATTTAAACATATAACAAGATATAGTTATTTCATGTGTTTTTTATATTTTTGACACCACATTATATATTGAAGATAATTTTTAATAGATTTCATTTATTTTATTTCTACCTAATAGACATTTATATTCTTCAAAATTTGATAAGTAATGTGATTAACATATAATGATGTGAATTGTGATATAGGAAAATAAATTTCATTATTATTAACCATTGAAAATAGTTGAATAGATTTACCATTAATTATCAAATATAATGGTTGTTTTCAGCATTTTTAGCTGATAAACATGGGAATTTTGATGATACAACTTTATCATAATGAATAAATTTATTCAGTATTGTAAATAATTGTTTTGAAATATTATCCTAGGGATGTTTTATTATTTTCCTTGTTTTAAATTGTAATGTTATAATTTGTTTTTTAAAATTGTTATCCCGGTAAGACTTCATTGGTTAGAATTATATTTTGTGTGTGTGTTATTGGGAAAACTAAACCCTTTTTTTAATTTTTTTTGATCTTTTGTAGTTGGGATATTAGGTGAGTGATGTATAGTAATTTCAAAAAAACAATTTCCATTATTTTTCATATTAGGTTATTATTGGCAGAAATAGAAATGGTTGTTAGATGGTATTTCCAATTTAATATATTTTTATATGATTTTTATATCCAATAATGATTGATCATTAATATTTAACTTTCCACTCTATGTTTCACTCTCAATGTATGGTTTCATGAAAATTGGTCATCGATATTTCTTAATATATGTTGTTACTAGATAGTGAAGTATAATAGAATAAAAATTGTTGTTATTTTTGTCGAGTTCCATTATTCTCAGAATTATGTTATATTAGGTAAATTCTAAATTATCTCTTTAGTTTCATTGAAAATGACTGTAATGATGAAATATTATAAAGATCTATGGGATCGAATAAAGAAATACCCTTTTTTCATGGGATGGATTAATAGAAATTTTGATATAAAAATGTATTAGGTGTATTATAATGAAATGAAATGATTGAATAAATATATGTAATATTATTTAAAATTATTGGTATATCATAAAAGTTCTAAAATAAGAATGATTAGGGATTCCAAATATTGATTCTTCACAAGTCATATAAAATGTAAATTAATATCTCATAACATTGGAATCTATGTATTAGGTGGGATGATATTTGATGTTATGTCTCTAGATATTTAGTCCCTCATAGTTTTAATATGATATACAATACGTTATATTATTTGATTTCATATCATTAATCAGAAAAAAATTTGTGGTTTGTTAGCTCTATAATGTTTTGGATTATAATTTTTACCCTAACATACAATTTGGTGAGGGAGTAGACATATATGTACACCCTCTCCCAAACATCCTTATATCATGTAGAATAAAGAGTATTTATTTATGTGTTTTTATTATTTCCTGACAGAGCATACCACCAAAAACTATAGCCAGAATGGTTTCCACCTAACCTCAAGCACATCTCCCCAAATGCCTGAGGTCACTGACTAGTAGCAAGGGAATTGGGTGTGTATTTTTTATACTATATTCTCATATATTATAGTATTAACAATTCTAAAAAAATATATAATATATATAAAAATAATAACAAGGAAAACAACCTCATAGGAAGAATAATATAACTACTGAAATAATGTATCTAACACCAATTTACAATGATGCATGCATGATAGATAATTCATGACTTACCATCCATGGAAATATATGTGGAACTTACATAAAAAATTAAATGCATGCCTAAGAAAACATCAAATTCTACTACTGTGAGAATAAAAATGATTTTAATGAATCACATGACCACATACATAAACTAGAGATCAATAATTGTCATTATTAGATATCATCATGAAATTAGGGGGTTTTACTTTTAACTTAAAATCAAACCATTGGGGGTGAAATTTTGATACGCATTGAATAATATTTAGATATAAATAAATGGTTAGATACATAATCAAATAATACATTATCTATTCTAGAGTGGACGGAATATTTATCTTTCACTGCATTATAATGACAGACATCATTATAAATAACATTCATACGTGATTTACCATTTTCATTAAGATTAAATGGTTGTAGACATAAATCATCATAACTAATCCTCATATTTGGTCATTGGTTAGAATAATTAACATAATATATGTATTTTATACAGTGGAATGTGGGTGGTTCATTATATAGAGAATTATCTTTATTCAGATCATTATTTATCATATTTTCGCCACATTGGCATTTAATTTTCTTATGAACTTCCCTTCCATATTGAAAATATATAACAGTTCAATTAATAAAATTTACACCATGTGCCCTTTTACACTATGAAGATATTGAATGGATCATAATATTCTCTTCATTTTTTTTTTATAATTTCATTTAAATTCCATCTTTCATATCATATCATTATCATGATATTGATAGTTAAATCCAATGTCTATTTCAACAATAAGAGATTATAAAATTTTGTATTCATAGCCACTGATGTTCCTTATGGTTAACTCTCTTCTAATGATTGTTTTTATGCCACTATATTATTTATAAACACTAAATTAAGGTTGTATGATAATACTATATTATAACCTCACTGTTCTTTTTAAATTTTCATCATATATACCAAATGATTCATCACCCTTCTGCTTATGATCAAGAAATTCATACTCCATTATTATACAAAAGAAAACTTATGGTAAATTACTTATTAATAATTAATATTATAAATTCACTCTACTCTATGGATTCAATTTTAACTTGTTTCCTACTATTCTTGATAAGATTCCACCATTGATGTTATTCTCCTTTGAAATGATAGAGAAAAAAAATGATGGATTCTTTTTCCGAGCATTATAAAAAGAAAAATATGCTTTTTGTGGTACTAATCCATTAATATGAAACTATTGGATCTTTAGATGGACTAAATGATTTTTTTTATACCTCAGAAAATATATAAAAAATGTTTTTCCATATTTTTTTGATTGGATTCATAGCAAGACTCAAATATTAAGATTTTTTTTGAGTACGTCAGTGAGATTTATCATTCCATCTCTTATAACATTTGGTTTCCCATCGGTGAAAGAATTTAATTTTCCATTAAACTCAATATTAACATTTTTCATTCAATTTAACAATATTTATTAAAACCAAAAGGCATAGTGTGTCCAAAAATATTAATATTAAAAAACTAAAAAATCATGAAAAATAATTTATAGGGTGTCCAAATCCGGACATGTTCTTATGGATCAAAAATATCTTGTGTTTATCATAGTTCATGATTGGTCATCAACTATTAACATCCTTTATGAAGGTTCATAATTATTTTTAAAATTTACAATGTGTACCCCATGGAAGTGTAATTGGATGCATGTAGTAATTCTCATTATCATGTACAAAGTGAAAATTATGTCAAAGACCACTTTACCTTTTCAGAGTTAATACAACTATATACAATTGTTATATAACAACACCAAAATTTAGTATCTAGAAAATTATATAATGTCTTGGAAACAACTTTCTCTATCCTTCACCAAAATTCTAGGATATTATCGTATAAATTGGTTTATCCTTATGGTTCTCACTAATGTGTTCTCATCCTAGATTATAAAATTTATAGAAACCTTGTTCTAATATAAACAATAGTTACCATTAATTCTCATACATATATATCACATATTAATCTATGAATATTCATTATATAAAATAAAAATCCATGTTAGATTTGTATATGCATAGTTTTCGTTGGAAACATGAAAATATAAACAACTTCTAGATAATAGTTCTTCATCATATTTATCTTTTTTCTTCATAACATGAACCCTTCTTATATATACTATACATAATACCTTCTTCATACCCTGATGAAATTACACATAAGAAAGGGTGAGCTCTAATTCTCAATAAGGGTAAAAAATTGAGATATCAATGATCACATAAGCATAATAATAGAATAAGCATATGAGAACATATTTATAATAGTTGAAAACCATAACCTACAAATAAAATATTATAACCATGAGTAACGATATAATTATTGGATGATAAAAATACATAAATCACAATGGAATCATAGTACATGATCGATGATAAAATACCATATTCATATGACATGGTTTTTTGGAATTCATATAAAAATATTAATTCACATCCCTATTAGTCATTTCTTATTCCCAAGGCTATCATATTATACCGGGTTTACTTCTAAAACCATCATAATAGTGAAGTATCACTCCCAATACAATCATTTTGGAAAATGTCTATCACTAAACATGGTTCTCCCCCATTATAGTACTATTTACCATAAGATATATGTATTATTATTGAATGAATTAGAGGGAGATATAGGTCTCACCCATCACATAAAAAAAATAATACATATATGTTCCCCAATATCATAACACATTCAACATATAATATCCCATTAGAAGGGAAATGGTTTCATTAACATTTCATCAATAAATAACCCATGTAAAAATTTGATATTAAAAAATATTCCATTATTTCGTTAAAGGGATACACATAGAAATGAAACGAGTTTTATAAAATTCATATCTCCATAATCATAAACTATATAGATAAATAATAAGGCAATTTAGTTGGATTATTTCACTATTAAAGATTAAGTAACATAAAATGATGTCATATTAGAGAGAAAATTATTTTGAATGATCCATTGGAAAAATTCATGAGAAAAAATTTCATTTTTTATTTAACATAACTTATTTAAAAAAAATATATAAAAAATAAAAAATAATGTTTTTCTACAAAAAAAACTTTGAAATATTTAAATTTATATTTAAATAATTGAGTTTTAACAACGATGAAAAATATTATTCATTTCATACTCATTTAAACATTGATTCCCTTTACATTTTTAGTGTCCTGTATAGAAAAAAAAATCCCATTCAACCCATTCTTTAAAAAATTCAGTCTTAGGGAAAAATTTTCTTAACAAATAACCATAGGGTATTAAAATAGAATAGTTACTTGAGAGTAATTAAAAAATAATTTTTTATCAGATTCTTATTCATAAATAACCTGAATTATAATTTTGATTGAAACATAAAACATATACCACTTTAGTTTTATATAATTTTGAGCCACATAAAATAAATAAACATAAATTTATTAAATATTCAATAATTTTCATGGGACTATTCATAATATACATTCATGGTAGTATATACAATACAAAAATAAAAAATTGCATACAAATCATGTGTTCCCAAACAATAAATGTGATAGGAAAATCCCTTACCTCATTTGAATCTTCATAATCCTTAGAGTGATTAAATAATAAAATCAATTAAACATAAAATATCTTTAAAATAGTTATATTTGTGATATTAAATTTCAACGGGTCAATTAATATTCCATATAAAATAAATGAGTGTTGAATATGGAAAATTTCTCCTAGAAGTAAAAGATATACTATAAATCCCTTACCTCAGCTATGAAATTTCATCTGACATGTAATAAATTCCTATTCAAAAAATAATGGTTTATTATAAATGTAATTAATAACCGTAATAATATATATCAAACCATATATGATTTAGTTATGAAATTTTATTACACGCTTATTAATAGTTCCTTGTTGAAATCATGTTTCGACTAATAACTACTTCATTTTTTAGGGAAATTTTTTTTGATAGTTTTGGTCATTTTAAATTGATCATGGATTTGTCATATTGTAATGACCCATACCACCATGGTCCATTACGTTTTCAAAATCAAGTGTTTGGGGTGATATTGGTGGCAATGGTATCTCATTTTAAGAATTTATAAAATTTTCAGTTCTTCCATCGATGAGTCAAGTATCAGTGAGTCATTTTCGAAGCACAATATAGGTAGGTTGGTGTTGGTAGCACAATGTTAGTGAATCGGGTTGTAATTAGGTTAGAGCATCAGTAGGTTGAGCTGTCAGTAGGTCATGACGTCTGTAGGTCGAGGAGTCGGTAGGTCGAGCATCGGTGAATCAACCATCAGTGAGTTACATCGGTGACTCATTATTGATGAGTTGCATCATTGGCTCAGCATAGGTGGATTATCCATCAGTGATTCAGGAAATGGTCACTGATATCAGTGATTCACCCATCAGTGAGTCATTTCCAACTGGAGAAGTTTTTCTAGTTTCACCCCTTGAAATTTACTTTCATGTTAAATATGATAAATGTCAGATTTAATGACTTTTTAGGATATTTAAAATCCTATTGATATCATAAAATCCAGAACCTTCAATTGAATCCTAAATCTTGGGGAATTTATTATAATCCATCATTAATTGACTTTAAAACATTTTCCCCCGTATATTTAGGATCTAGAATTTCTAATGATGAAATCCTCTCTTCTTTCAGACCCTTCCATTTTCCCTTTGTACGTCGAGTACCTTTCTTACTTGAGGTGTCATGAGTCTAGGCTGTAGAATTCTGTTCAGTTGTCCCATGAAGTGTTTCCTTTTACTCGCATGACACCAAGCTTTTTATGCAAGGAAGAAATGTCGATCATCTATTGTACCATGTATGGATCGATTCATCTCTCTTTTAATTGTGTATCATTTAAGGTGGGTGTACTAATGTACCCATGTGAATATGGCTGGACATAGATTAAACAAATATATTAAGAAGTAATAAAAATTGGGTTAGCAAGATGATGACGAACACTTTATTTTATATATTATCCATGTTTTTATTAGTTGTTTTATTTTGAAAATAATGGTTGTTGGTGGTCCATGTTTGTACACCTGTATTATTTTGAATCAATAATATAAGAATTGGAATCTATTTAATCAAATTTAATTATTAGAATAAATGGATTCCCCGTGATCTAACTTGTTCAGTGGTAACCCCTATTTTATCATGTTGAGTTAAAGCACAAGTCATTTATAAATTTAAATAAACATTACCTTGCTGGTCTGGATGTGTGCTCTGTGTGGTTCTTTTCATCCGTGAGTCTATGCTGGTAGTGTGGGGCTACATCTGGGTGTGTGGATTTGTGTATGGGGTGGTTTATGTGGTGTGATGGTATCCCCGACTGAGATATTGGATGATTGGGGAATGGATGAACTTGTTTTGCATTGGGACTTCGTCAGGGTAGTTGTTGGGAAATGAGGTTTCAGGACTGGGTTGTGTCATGTTCATGTTTATAGGTTTATTGGTTATGGTGTTTTTATGTAGTGCGGATTATGAGTGGGTTTGTGATGAGGTGTGTTGGGAGGGGGGTGGGGTACTTATTGACAGGATGTACATGACAATATGTCTTGTAAGAATGATGATGGTAGTGGTTGAACAGTTGTATATGAAGGGGGAGTGTGTAGTGGGACTATAATATGGTTGATTGTGGTTCAATTTTATGAATTGGTGTTATTATGGGATCTTTTAACATGACCATACTTTTTTTTCTCTATAGCTTTTTTTACATGGTGTGTTTTGTGGATCCTTTCCTTTTGAGAATGGATTCTCCTATTTTCATGTTAGTTTCTTGGGAAGGGCTGGAATAAATAAATGAATTTAAAGATAATTTTGAATTAAAATTGGTTAAATTAATTGTTCGGGGGTATGTTTTGAGTTGTGTCTTGCAGTGAAACGGAAATCATTATCGAATAGGGAAGTGACCATCATTCGTGGTTGTACGTGCAAGTAGATGTAGCAGCAAGTGTAGTTTTTCTGGGTTGTTATTTTGATTTTTTAACACTTAGGTTTGGTTGAGAGTTGTTACCTACATATATAAATGATGTTTCTTGTGATTTTTATATGCACCCCATCCATGTTGAAAACAACATTATTAACACCCCCCATTTTATAGGAGAGGGTGTCCTTTCCCAACTTCCTGTTGGGAGGATTGATGACTGGTTATTGGATCCTATATGCTCCCTTGTACAGTCATTGGTAGCCCATGACTCATTGGGTAGGTTGTGGTGTGGTTGTGAGTCCTAGGAGTTTGTGGGAATGGTGTGTTTCCCTGGTGTCTCTGAGATGATATACATTATACATTCCTAGGTGTCTTCAGGATGAGGTTATATTTTGGTGGCCTAGGTGTCTATGGGGAGGATGTAACATGGTTGTGGCCCATGTGATTATGGGTGGGATGTGGTATGTGGCCTAGGTGTGTCTGTCTTGGTTGTGACAATGGGGTTTTAGGAAGAGCGTGTTAGAATCAGGATGTTTTCCATTAGTGATGAGAAATTATCTAGTGAAAAGTGGTGTGGGATACCAAAATATCTATGTACTTATTACATTACATTACGTTGCATTACATTACATGAATTGCATTATTTGGTGAGTAGGCCTTTGTGAGGTTGGGGTGTATAACATACCTTTTTATGTGCTTTTGATTGTCTGATGTTCTATAATAGGGTAAATAGTACGCTTTTCCCACTTTTGAATGAGTGAATTTGGTTTTCACCTACTGAGTATACTTGTATGCTCACCCTATGTATGTAAAAATATTTTTAGGTTTCCAGGGAGATTTTTCTGACTGTGCTAGACCTTACTATCTCGGATGTTGGGGACAGTTGTTGTGTTGCTACTTATTTTTATTTTGGTTGTTAATTTCGAGTTATCTTTATATTTATAGAATTTTTACATTAATTATTAATGTGGGATAATTTTTTTTTTCATTATATATATGTTTCCATGAGTTTTTGAGGTTTATACATCTTATTTCCGATCCAATTTGCTATAAAAGAGTATTGATTCCAATTTTTGTGATATTTATATACCCTTGGTGATGGTCTCCACCATGGGGCCTATTGAAGGTAGTACTTTGGGGTCATTATCTCTCCTTCATCTTGAGGATGGAAGGTATTTTAATCTTGATATCCCTTCACTCATCATGAAGAAGGCGGGCCATGATAGAAGTGTATCAAAGGCTGATGGTTGAGAGATAGGATGGATTTTGGTGTAATTCATAGTGTGTATTTCCTGGGTTGTTAGGGAAGTAGTGTTAGGCAATCATTATCCATTACAAAGGATAGGTAAGACAGTCTAGGACATGAGTGTCTAGATCCCATCATGATCCAATTCCAGGAAACCGATCTTATCAAATGACCAATTTAGGCTACATTGATTTTAGGGTAGAGACCCTAGGGAAGGTACATGCATCATGATTACTTGTGTCTTTGTTTGTCTTGAATGTTTTTGGGAAAGTAAAATAAACAATGAGTTAAAATGAATCTTAAATAAATTCTATACTACTCAGGATTAGGAATTTATTATTAACATTTCAGCTATGGAAACTGTTCGCCATCCATGAGTGGATCAAGTAGTATAGGCTTAGTAGGCTAACTTGGTCGACTGACGGAGTATTGACCATGTGTGGGTGATCAGGGGTAGAAGATGCTTCGGGACTTCTAGTGGAAAAGTCTAGGAAAGTATAGTGTTGTTTCATAGAAATGGATACAGAGAGTTGGCTCAATGATATAGTGATAACTTTTAGTTTGATTCAGGCTCTGAAATAGTATTGGGTTCCCCTCATAGTGAGCAAGAATAGTGGAGAATCACATTATTGGTGGACACTTTACCTCATGTAGAGGAAGGAGGCAAATGTTTCGTTGGATGATATTGAGAAGGATTTTCAAGCGGAATTAATTTCTTCAACTATGAATGCTGAGAAGCGATAGGAGATACTCTCCCTATAGTAGATGAGTATTTTGGTGAGGTTATTGGGGATCATGTTCAAGGATCTTTATGGTTTTCTCCTAATCTCATTTTGGAAAAGGAATCTCAGGTGATACACTTAGAGGAGGGACTCCTTCTTTCCCTCCAGTATGCGGTAACTCCCTTCCCCATACAGACATACATAGAGGTTTATAAGTAGGATGACGTGGTTGAAAGGATGCACTTGTGAGGAGGTTTACCATGAGAGTGGATCCAACTATGATATTAAAAGGGGAAGGCTATCATTAATAGGTCTCTGGCATGAGGGCCTTCTAGTTTTCAACTAGCAGGGAGTCGTCATCAATAGTTTCAGTTCCTTTCACTGGTTCCTCATCCTTCTCACAAAAGATTAATACTTTGGTGTTTTTATTGTAGAGGACATGGGCACCTTCTGATTCAGATCCCAATTCGAGATCAGTATGGTGGATTTGGGTAGGTCTAGTGCCTACCTTAGTAGCAATTCTCAGTCATGTCATTTCAGCTGTAGGGACAACAGGATCATACTCTACTAAGAGAAGACAGAGCAGGTAGAGGCTGACCTGAATGTGTTCCATAGGTACCTTGACCTAGGTGTGGTCTTAGAGGTGACCGAGAGAATATGAAAAAAATTGAGTTGTCCGTGGGAATATTCACGTTATAAAGTCATCTGTTACAAGGGAGCTAAGGAACGTTCAACGTACGATAAGTCTGTTCATCACTCTTCCTTATTCATTGTTTGATTATAGAGTTTCTCACTCCTTAATTGATCCTAGTATCACCCATTCCATGTCATAAGATATAGAGAGACTTTCTATTCCATAGGTTCCGATTACACTAGTCATATGTTAGACCATCTTGTTTGATGTTTTCTAGGGATGTTGACTGATATTGGGGCCACATCAGTTGAATAGAGATCTCATTCTTCTACATATGCATCCATATGGTTTTATACTAGGCATAAAATGGTTATACTCTGAATGTGATGTTATCAAATTCTTCTAGAGAAGATTCATGTTTTGAGACGTGATAGGACAATGTGCAGCTTTTGTTGGTGATCGGGGTTGTCTGATGGGTAGTCTCCATGTGGTGTCATTCCTTTCCTTGTTACCCAAGCTATCCATTGAACTAGTGAATGTTGTTATGGTGGAGTTTTTTAGAGTTTACAGGAAATTATTGGATTTTTTACCTGAGGAGGATGTGATTGTACCCATCGACATTATGTCATGTCTAGGTTATAATTATAACCATGTTCTAGTCTGATTTTGATTGCTCATTATTGGGTGATTCCTTCTTAGTTGCTGGAGTTGTAGATTTATATTCATGATCTGATGAATAAGGGATTTATCTATCCTATTGTCTCTCCATGGGGTGCTCCGACCTTGTTTCCGAAGAAGGTAGATGGTGGTATGAGGCTATGAATAGACTACTAGAGGTTGAATTAGGTGACAGTAATACAATTCTACACTCTCGATAGAACATATGATCTTTTTTTTCATCTGAGTGGAGCTAGTTGGTTCTCTAAGATTTATATGTGGTCTAGATATCACCAATTGATGGTGAAGTAGCATGACATAACAAAGAATTAATTTAGGTGATGGTATGGGAACATAGAGATCTTTTTTATGTTGTTTGATGTTATGAATTCACATGTTGTGTTCATGGGACATATGAAATAATTCTTTTGTGAGTTACTGGGTTATTTCATCATCATATTTATCAATAACATCCTAATTTGATCAAAGTTAGAGGAGGAGCATATTGGGCATCTCAGTATTATCCTAGAGGCTCTTCAATACCACCATCTCTACAAAATTCTATCCAAGTGAATGTTTTGGACATGGGAGATCTGCTTCCATGGATATGTGGTGGGTTAGAAGTGTGTAGAAGTGGACACATCAAAGGTCAATGTAGTTTTTTCTTGGGAAGAACCCATCAATTTGGTATAGGATTGTAGCTTTCTTGGTCTAGAAGGCTATTATAGAAGATTAATACATGAATTTTATCGATTTGATGTCTCTAACTAGAGAAGGGCAGGCTCTTTTGTTTAGTTAGAAGTTCCAGGCGGTATTCAACTATCTTATGGACAAGTTAGTTAGTGACCTAGTGATCTGGTTTTGAGAGGAATGGGTGACGATTGATGCTTTTTAGTTTTCCATCTTTCTGGGCTTGGGATGTACAATGATGTAGTAATGGAGAGTAATCTATTATGGGTCTAGGAAGTTATTCCCCCATGATCATAACAATTCCACCCATGATATGGAGTTAGCAGTAGTCAAGTATTCACATAAGATATGGTGACATTACCTCATCGGGGAGCGAAATGTGGTCTTCACAGATTACAATAGATTGAGGTACATTTTTTCCTAGTGATATATAAACTTACTGTAGTATAAGTGGATGGATTGTCTCCAATATTATGTTATTTAAAGTCCTAACCCTTAATAAAGAAGAATGTTGTGGCCGATTATTTGGGCAGGAAGTCACAGAAAAAAGAGGCTTAAGAATCTGAGGACACTTATAGGGAAATAGAGGTGTTATATTCCATGAACATAAAAACAGGAATGCATGGAAGTATAAGTTTTATATTTAAAATAAAAGTGATTTCATCTATGAGGAAACAAGAGGAGGAGCCTCTATGGGGAGACTTGAAGTTGTAGGAAATGTGTGATCACTTTGGCCAGGGTGATTCTCTGGAGGGATGGATCGAGGATTTTCATAATCAGATATTCTTCAATGGGAAGCTCTTTGTCCCAGTGGAGATGTATCAGGGAGTTCTTTGTGAGTTTCACAACTCACCCCTAGTGGTTCACCCGCTAATTTTTAATATATATCGTAGCATTAAATAATAGTCTTGGTGGCCTGAGATGAAGTGACTAGTGGCATAGTTTGTTGAAAGGTGCTTGGTGTTCCAGCAAGTGAAGGATTTACACCATGTTCTAGGTGTATTTTTGCATCCCATAGATTTCCCCGAGTAGAACTGGGATAAAATGTCAACCAATTTTGTCATTGGATTACCTAGGGATCTGAGAGGATGCGATGAAATCTGGGTAGTATTGGATCAGTTAATGGAATTGGAACACATATTAGTGATCATGGAGTTAACTATACAAGATTTCATAGCGCATAGTTATGTGGATGTGGTGGCTTGGATTGATGGATTTAAAAGATATATCATATCAGATTGGGTTACAAATTTTAAATAATTTATCTAGAGAGTATTAAAGCATTCCTTCGGCACATAGTTATGCCTCTGATATTCTTTCCACCCTCTAATAGAAAGGAAAATAGAGTGGACCATCTAGAAATTGGAGGAAATTTTGTGGGAATGGGTTCTAAATTTTATTGGGTCTTGGGTGTGCCATTTTTTCATAGTAGAGTTTTCTTACAATAATATACATCTCTATTCTATTGGTATGACTCCATTCGAAGCCCTATACCGATGGTCATTCCATTCTCCATTATACTATATGAATGTTGGGAATGTAGCTATTCTTGGTCTGAACATGGTGAAAAGTATTAAAGAGATGTTGAAGCATTTTCATTAGAGGATGATGGAATCACAGGACAGGAAGAAGTCATATCTTGATCGTGGGAGGAGGCCCCTATAGTTCAAGGTTGGAGACATTGTTTTCATGAATGATTCACCTCGATGTTAGAAGAGATGGTTCAATAAAGGGTTTAAGCTCTCTTCTAAGTTCATCAGACCTTTTGAGGTGTTGGGATGTGTTGGTGAGGTGGAATACTAGTTGGTGTTACCACCTCTTTTTGTAGTTATTCTTGACATCATTCATGTCTCTGAGTTTCGTTGGTATCTTCACAATGACTCCCATTTAATTGTCTGGGGAGAGTTGGATTTCAAGAAGGAAACAACATTTATGGAGTAGAAAGTAGAGATACAAGATCATCCAGATCATGTGTTACATTTGTAGACCATTAATTTGGTTGGCATGTTTTAGAGAAATGGTGGTCGAGAGGGTAGTAATTGAGAGCGAGATGCGCAGATCTGTTCCCAGTACTGAGAGTTGTTTGGAGTTTTGATTGGGTGTTTTTCTTTGTGATGTAGTTATTGAAATGTGTTTTCTATGAGATGAGTTTTTTCCTTGGTATATAACATATTGTACAATCCTAACATTTGAAAAGTGGGGATAACATATTCCTAATCAAGATGCATTAATGGATATGTGATTAAACTGAAGTGGGTGAGTCAATGCTGCATAGAGAAGACAATATCTTGACATGGAGAAAGGAATTACCTGATTCATTTGTCTTTATTTTTCATGATGTGTGGTGTATCTTGTGAGTGTTTGGGTTAGTAGATGTGGGGGGAGGTGTTCTTGTATGTTGATTTTTCACTCCATCTTTAAAAAACCCAACTGGTTTATCCTTAAGATGTATCTTACGAGGTAATTGTCAGGACCCCTCTTTTGTCTGGGTTTAGTTTTGAATTATTGAGGGAGAGAATAGTTTTAGAGGTATATGATGTAATGTTAGGGACCTCCATGGACCATTAATTTGTAAAAATCCACTGTTTTTGTGAGGACTCAACCACAGAATACCCTGATCTGGTTCCTTGAATAATGATGTCTGTTTTTATTTAAAAAAAAACATGCAATGATAAATTCCACATCATTTCCCATAAAGGGGGCTGAATTCGGTTTAGGTTCTAGGAAACCAGAAACTTCTTCCAGGCTTCTTCAGTTGAAAATTGATACCAGGAAATTTTTGTTTCAAAACATAGGATCACCATTCGAATGACTAGTAAGGGGTTTTAAAAATAATATATTAAACAAATATAACCTTGAAAAAATTCATTAAAATTTCCAAATTTTTTGTAAAAAATGTTGTAACACATGAAACATACCATAACAATTGTCTATGAAATATAAGTGCACAATTAAACACATACTAACAGAATCTCAAGGAAACATGATTCAATTATAAGCATGCTCATACGCGGTAATAAGTAAAAGTAATTCCATGTGATAATGAAGGTACAACATTAATAACGAATAATAGTATTACATGAACATAATTGTGCATAAAAAAATAAATTTCATCCTTTACTACTGAGAAACATGCATTGGAAAAAGGATCTGAGAACTGCATAAATACTATTCCATAACTTTTACTTCTTCCATTTCATTTGTACATAAGCTCTTAACCAATAATTTTTTACTAGTCGAATATTCTTCTAGTTGATTAAATTTCATAGCCATAATGAGAAAAGTGCTTATCCCGAACATCATAACCATATTGTCCAGGCCTCGTTCCAGGACCCCAAATAATCATTTTATCAAGGCCTTGTGCCAAGACAGTATTTTGTCTCATAAGACCTATCGATGCACTGAGGGGCTATAGTGGGCTCCAACTGTCACATACTACGTCCAATGAATTCCTTATATCTCTAAATCAAAGTGAACATACCACTTTGATTAGGTAAATTACTTATTACTTATCATTTTAAGTTTCACATATATCATGTTTCCTTATATCGCATTATTAAATGTATCCAATACAACCTTGAATAATTTAATTTATCATTTCATATTATTCAAAGTGTCCCATACCACCTTGAATAATTAAAAGTAATCCATATTTTGAACTAGTACTTCAATTCCATCTTTTAACATTTACATATACATAAGGTGAGTCATGCATTAAAATTTTAATTACAAAACTATCAACTACATGACTTTATCATTGAATGGTGAATATAGTAAGAAGACTATAGAATATGTGATGACCTACAAGGTACTAAAAAGAATACACGTTTTATCAAATTAAATAGTAACCTTAAAATTCCAAAACCTTATTAACAGAAATTCATATTGGAATTTCATCTAGATGCATAATTAATTAAAGGCAAACCAAATATTTCAAGTGGGGTTTTAAGATTTCATATGCACAATCATTTATCACTAAATATGCTTTTGTATGACACATCAAAATGTCAAAAATGAAAGAAAGCATGTAACCCGACCATAAAAAATACCATTTAATATGTAAGAATGTAATTGATTCATACATATTAATTTAGAAGGTGAAAACCACAAATATAATACTCATGTTCTAAACACAACCAAAGTATAGAATTTGGAATATCTGCACTTAGGGTTGAGTGTTGTGTAAATTTATTTATACACTAGGCTATATATAAAGAGTAGGGTTTAAAAAACTACATATATATTTTTAAAACTCACATTTCATATTTCCTTTGCAAAACATAGAAAATTTCTAAATAAAATTAAGGAACAAAGATAATGTGTACACCCATATTTTCACATATCCAAAAAAATACAACATGTATAAAAGGATTAATACCAAAAATCCATGACACCCATATGACTTTAATATTTATTCACGTTAATTAACAAAAGTTCCCAAATCATTAAATAAAACATTAACGGTTTATTTATTAAAAAAATTTATAAAAATGTAAACCTCAATTACACATATAACTTATGCGAACAATCGGGTATACCTAGGGGCCTTACACCAACATCAAAGGACACATACATGTTTATCAAAATGTTAATAAAATCATCGAAGCCCAACGTTGAGGGACATATAACTGGTCTAGAAGGTGGGTTATACATACTATATAATTATATAAATCTGTGTATACGATATATAAACATATATGAAAATATAATTCCATATGTTTAAAACAATGTTCAACCTCATCTTTAAAACTCAATGTGTAGAGGTATTAAAATTGAGACATCATACTGGTTCTTTTAAAACCATATGGTTATATATATATGAGTACATATATAATTGATTTATAAATTATATAATATATATTTCATGAAGATAATAACACCATTAAAAAAATACCTCATAACCCAAAACCGGTAAGACCTAGGGTCTAGTGTTTGAGGGTTTTCAACCAAAGCCGTATGATCATACATGTATATGTATTTATAAAAAATGTACAAACAACCATGTGTATAAAAATAACATCTTTAAGTTTGGTATATATTATGCAAACCCTGAAGTTCTTACTACTTCTTGGACTCAAATTTTAGGAGACATAGGTTCGGTTTAAGAGAAGGTTTTAATTAAATTGTAGACTAATTTATTTATTTTTATGTGTATACATATATATGTACATACTGTATAACCTCAAAAACAAGGAATCTTAGATCCCTTACCTTGGTTTGATGAGGGAGGAGAGGCTCTGGATGTACTAGAGGTTAATGAAGAAGGCACTGAAGGAAGACGAAATGTTGAGGTATTCTTGGGGTGGAGTGGATCATTTAATATATATATATATATAAATAAAATTTAAAATTTAATGATACCTTAGGGAAACCGATGCCTATTTGGTATATTAAATGATCTAGGAAAACATTTTCGAAAAAGGAGGGCAAAGAGGCTATACTGGCTATCGTGGGTGAAGAAAAACGGTGAAAATAAGTTGTGTAGGGGTTATTGGTTCAATGCAGGTGGAGAAAATGAGGACATATGGAGAGGAAAAACTGGAGATTGAATGGGCGTACAGGATTTGATCCGGCCTTGATCTCAATGTTGGGGTGCATCTGTGCATTTTTACGGTGACAGATGGATCAGATTAAGTCCATGGATAAGTCAGATGGCCCTGATTTGACATGATGTTTAAAAAATATTGGATGGCCATGATTAGATCTGTGTCAGATCAGAGGTTCTATGAATAAATGGAGGTATTCTGTGGCTATTGAGGGTCGAGCTATGGATTGAAATCGATGACCAAAACCATGCGTGACATGATCCAACGGTCTAGATTTGGTCTCAGTTATAATTTTTCACCCCACATGGAAACTATGAGAGATTTATCAGCTCGTTATAAGATTGAGACTCCGAAGAATGCTTAGTAAAAAACAAAACACACAGACAAGGGAGAATTATACATGGGCTCCCCCCCACAGGCCTTGACCTACCCCTACCTCGTCATTTCCTCGCACCCACGGTGATGCGCTCTGATCCCTCATGTGCTTCTGTGTGCCCTTTGAGGAATCTATATCCATGCTCGGACCATCCAGAGATGAGGCTGAGGGCTAGGATCTGCCGCGTAGTGCAAGCTCCCTCCCTTGGCCCGACTAAACGGCTGGCCCTAGTGGGATTTTATTTATAAAATCCAACATTCAAATTTACAAAGCCATCAGAAAATGAATATATTTTTTTTAACTACGTATAAAATGTCTCTAATTTTATATAACATGACTTTTATTTGAAATTAAAATGATTAAAGAATATAAATTAAATCATAATTTCTCTTTTTTAAAATAATTTATAAAAACTATTGTTTTAAAATAAAAAGTTATAAATTGAAATGAAAACTTTGATACTAGTATTACAGAAATCAAAAAACATAGTTTGGTTTTAAGCTTCAAGAAGGAGAAAATTTACAAGGTATTTAAAATATCTGTAAGATGTTTAAAATCCTCATATCATAAAAACAATCAAAGATTAATTGAAAATATTAAATAATTTACCCATAAAAACTCATAGTAAGAGGTTATTTTATAATTTCATAACATAAAATATTTGAAAAACTACATTAGATATTTTTTATTAAACAACCTAAGAGACTAGCAGTTATAATTATAGCTTCCAGAACTCAACAATTACAAATATCTCTAATGGTTACCCAAGGGGTAACTATCGGTTATATACTTATAAAAAGAAACATTATATTGTTCCAAAACTCACGGAAATTTAGAAAGATGGTTCTTTCTATGCCACTGATGGTATGTATGGTTTTCATGATTATTGTGGTGATCCCATTCGTTTTGAATGACCCGAGGGAGATTCAATATTTACCGGGTCTTGTTGTTTCTTTAGGAGGCCATCTAGTGGATCTGATAGAGTTTTTTGTAGTTATATTTATTTAACATAATTTCACGTTGATCTTTTTTGTAATGTAACACTTCGGTGTTTTATTTAATAAAATACCTTATATCATTTTTTTATGTTTTTTTTGAATTGAATAAAATAAAACAAAACCATATTATTATTATTATTACAAGAGAAATAATCTTAGGGGCATCACATTATCCCCCCCCCCCTTAACATGAATTGGGTCCTAGAAATTAATTTCATACAACCACACTAAAGAAGAATCCTTGAAATTATTTACCACATCATCCATCATGGAGGATAATTAGGTAAGGCTAGATTAATACCCAACTTGGTGTTCACTCTTCTATATACCTAGCGCAAACACACCTAAGACAGAATGGGTTGAACTCATGTTTTGTACACTCGCGCTTCTATAAGGAGGATCGAATGGTAGAGATCTCATAGATTTTCAAATTGAAATACTCCCTAAGGACTCGTTGAACCGTCTCTCATCCGAGAAAGTCAATGACATTGACATGGTCATACAAACTGATACTATAGATCTGGTATATCTAGGTTGCACGTAGGTCCCCTTCAAAGGAAGCCTCTTGAAACCTTACCCTAGTCGTGATGTTTCGGGATTTTGTGAAGTATAGGAAAATACCTCCTTTTAACTTTCCACTTTGTCTATACTTAGAAAGTCTAGCATTGGCTATACAATGGTAGATTTAAGAATTCTCTTCATAGGAACGGAGAATGTCTGGATTGTTCAATATCCTGTGAAAATTTTTGCACGTTCTCCGCAGGATTTCGAATAGAATGTACTCTTCTACATAGGTTTTGACCATGATGGTCTCTAGTATTTCAATAGGAAGAGATTAAATGTGGGTTTTTTCTTCCATCTGAAATATTTTATGGAAGTCCAATCAGTGAAACACATACACCTAAAAGGTAGAAGGAGAAAGAAATGAAAATATATATTTTCATAAACAACTGGTACATAACACCCATAATTAATGGTTTATCTGGTTCCCAGTTACATGAATCCCCAAACAATTTCAAACACATAGTCTCCCTAAACTATATGCAACCTGAGCAGTCTGGTTCAATATCATGGGTGAACTTATGGTGTCTCTGTAGTGTGACATGAGGTGTATATAGCTAAGATAAATCAGTATGTACATGATGTTTGTACATCAAAGGAGAGGCTTCAAATTCATGAATTGTGAAGTTCTTTACATTACTAAAATGGCCATATGACAAGACTTGGCACATATATACTGCATGGAGGTTTCCCGCTACTGCAGCTTCATGGAAGGCCATGAGGGACGAGATGCCTTCTGCTATAGTGAAACATCTAAAAAGACCCTTGAAATATTTTCCACGATGTGCACAAGATGGAAATTGGGTGTGCATCATAAAAATGTTGTCCAAACCCACTCCTTGGTGGAGTTGAAGTACACGTGGAGAATTGGACACATCGAAGTGGTTTTTTTATGTCATAAAAATATAGGCATAGTTTACAAAGTTATCGTGGATGGCTATGAAAATCATGGTTTCTAGTTCCTCAATATTAAGAGACAAAAGACTAGTACATTAATTTTCCATTTTAAAATTAAAAAATATCATATTTATTAATGGTTATGTAAATTTTTCAGTTCTGGTTTTCTAGAGTTATCTAAATTGAATCCTCTGATACTAAATGTGAGGACCTGACCCTAGAATACCTAGATCCAGTGCATTGAATCATGATGTATAGTTTTATTTTTATTGAAAAAAACATGCATTGATTAAATACAAATCATGTCCCACATAGAGGATAAAATTCAGTTGAGGTTCTGGGAAACCTTGCACTTCAATCAGGCCTCTTCAGCTGCAAATTTATACTTGAAATTTTTCATTTAAAAACGTTGGCTGAGCATTCGAATTCCCAGTAAGGGGTTTTAAAAATAACATATTAAACCAATATCACTTTTGAAAACATTCTTTAAAATTTTCATAAAACTTTTTCATAAAAATGTTGTAACAAATTATACATACCATAATAATTATCTATGATATATATGTGCACAATTAAAATCATACTAACCGAATTAGAAGGAAACATGATTCAATTATAGTAATTCTCATATGGTGTAAGAATTAAAAGACATTCCATGTGAGAATTCAGGTACAAAATTAATAACTAAGCGTATTACATGATCAGAGTTGCACAAAATAATCTTCAATTTCAACCATTACTACTAAGAAACATGCAATGGCTAAAGGATCTGAGTACTGCATAAATACAATTCCATAACATTTAATTCTTATGGTTCTTATGTACGTAAGCACATTGACCAAAAGTGTTATACTAGTTGAATATTGTTATGGTTTATTAAATTTCATACCCATAATGAAGAAAATGAATATGGCATACATCATAACCATACTGTCCAGGCCTCATTCTAGGACCATACATAAAAATTTTGTCAAGGGCTTATGCCAAGATGGTATTTTGTCTCATGAGACCTACCAAAGCACCGAGGGCCTACAGAAGGCCCCACCCGTCACATACTAAGTGTAATAAATTATTTATCCCTCTAAATCAATGTGAAAAAACCACTTTGATTTAGTAAATTACTTATTACTTATATTTTTAAGTGTCACATATTTCTTGTTTCCTTATTTCATACTATTCAATGTGTCCCATACTACCATGAATAATTTAATTTAACATTTCATATTATTCAAAGTGTCCCATACCACCTTGAATAATTTAAAATAATCTATATTTGTTCATAGTAGTTAAATTTAATCCTTTTACATATACATATATATAAGATGAGTCATTCATTAAATTGTTAATAACAAAACTATCAACTACATGAATTTATAATTAAATGGTGAATATAGTAAGTAGACTATGGAATATGTAATTACATCCAAGGTACTAAAAGGGACACAAGTTTTGTCACATTCAATAGTAACATTAACATTCCAAAACCTTATTAATCAAAATTCATATTGGAATTTCATCTTGATTCATAATTAATAAAATAAAAACAAAATATTTCAAGTGGGGTTTTAAGCTTGAATATGTTCAAATATTTATTGATAAATATTATTTTGTATAACACATCAAAATGTCAAAAAAAAAAAACATGTAACCTAACCATTAAAAATGTCATTTAATATGTCAGAATGTAAGTGATTCATACATATGAATATAGAATCTACAACCCACAAATATAATACTCCTGATCTAAACACAACAAAAGTATAGATTTTTTAATATCTACACTTAGAGTTGAGTGTTGTGTAAATTTATTTATACACCAAGGTATAAATAATGTGTAGGGTTTAAAAAAACTATATATATATTTTTAAAACACATATTTCATATTTCCTTTACAAACCTTGAAAAAATTCTAAGAAAAATGAAGGAACAAAGTTTATGTGTACACCCATATATTCACATATCCAAAAAAATACATCATGTATAAAACGATTAAAACAAAAAATCCATGACACCTATATGACATTGATATTTTAGTCACATTAATTAACAAAAGTTCTCAAAAAATAAAATAAAATTTTAAAGGATTATTTGTTAAACAAATTTATAAATGTGTAAACCTCGATTACACATATAACTTATGTGAACAATTGAGTATACCTAGGGGTATTACACTAAGATCAAATAACACATACATGTTTATTAAAATGTCAATAAAATCATTGATTTCAATTGTTGAAGGACTTAAAACTGGTCTAGAAGGTATTTTATACATACTATACAATTAAATAAATCCATGTATATCATATATTAACAGATATTAAAATATAATTCAATATGTTTATAACAAAGTTCAACCTCACCTTTGAAACTCAATGTGTAGAGGTCCTAAAATGAAAACATCATATAGGTTCTATTAAAACCGTATGGTTGTATATATATATAAGTACCTATATAACTAGATGTATAGAGAATATTATATATTTTTCATGAAGATAATAACCCCATTTAAAAAAAACTACCTCATAACCCAAAACCCATAAGACCTAGGGTCGAGTGTTTGAGGGTTTTCACCCAAAGTCGTATGAGCATACCTGTATTTGTATATATACCGAAAGTACAACCAACTGTGTGTATAAAAAGCACATCTTTATGTTTTTTATATATTAAAAATTCCTCCATGTTTATACTACTTCAAGAACTCAAATTTCAGGAGATTTACGTTTAGTTTAAGGGCTGGTTTTTACTGAATCGTAGACTAATATATATATTTTTATAAGTATACATATATCTGTATATACCCTTCAACAACAAAAACACGGAAACTTAGATCCCTTCACTTGGTTCAAAGAGGGAGGATAGGCTTAGGAAGTCTCTGAGGTTCTTGATGAAGGCACTGATGGAAGAAGAAAAGTCAAGGGATGATTGGGGTGTAATGGATCATTTAATATATGTATAAAGTAAATAGAAAATGTAATTCTACTATAGGGAATCCAATGCCTATTTGGTATATTAAATGATCCGGGAAAACCTTGTGTAAAAGGATGGAAAGGATGGTCCACTTGTTGTCATGGGTGAAGAAAAACGATGAAAATAGGTTAAGTAGGGGTTACTGGTTCAATGCAAGAGGACAATAAGAGGACAGTGCTGGAGGAATAACCGGAGATTAAATGGATGACCCAGATTTGATCATGCCTTGATCTGATGGTTTGGGTGCTTCTTCATATTTTAATGGTGATGGACAACTCAGATTACATATGTGGCTAGATTAGATGGCCCTGGTTCAATGCAATGTTTTAAAAATATTGGATGACCAAGATTAGATCCGCGTCAGATCAGACAATGTATGAAAACACATAGGTATTCTAAATCTGCTAATGGTTGAGCCTTGGATCGAAATTGACAGCCCATATTGCAGGCAATGTTATCCAACTGTCCGGATTTGATCCCAGTTTGAAATTTTCCTTCCCACATTGAAACAGTGATAGATTTATTGGCTCATTATAATCATTAGACATCGAAAAGCACTCAAAAAAACACAACACACACACAAGGGGGCCTTGTACATGGGATCCCGCCCCCCGCAGGCCTCAGCCTACCCCAGCCCTGTCATGGCCTTGTGCCCATGGTGGCGTACTATGATCCATCATGCTCTCTTGTGTGCCTTCAAGGAAGCTATGCCAACACTCGGGCCGACCTATGCTAAGGCTAAGGGCTAGGCTCAGCCGCCAAGCGCGAGCTGCCTCCCTTTGAATGGATAAAGGGATGGCCCTAGTGGGCCTATTTTATTTATAAAATCCAACAAAATAATTTACAATGTCTTAAGAAAATAGATACATTTATTTTAACTACCTATATAATATCTTAAATTTTATAAAATGCGAATTTTATTAAACTTCAAAAGATTAAATAATATAAATTAAATTATACTTTGTCTTTACTAAAATTATTGATAAATACTATAGTTTTAAAATAAAAAGTTATAGATTGAAATGAAAAATTTTATACTAGTATTATATTAATCAAAACATCGTTTGTTTTTATGATTTATGAAGGTGAACATTTACAAGATATCTATAATATTTTCAAGATGTTTGATATAATCATCTCATAAAAAAACATCAAAGTGTAATTGAAAATATTTAATCATTTTCCCTTAAAAACTCATAATAAGAGGTTGTATTACATTTTCATAACTTAAAATTATTGAAAAACCGCATTAGATATTTTTGAAAA
Organism: Viscum album; assembly: GCA_963277665.1. Taxonomy (NCBI): domain Eukaryota; kingdom Viridiplantae; phylum Streptophyta; class Magnoliopsida; order Santalales; family Viscaceae; genus Viscum; species Viscum album. The sequence goes on along the minus strand of OY728126.1, from coordinate 789,929,107 downwards.
ACTATATTATTTATTTTTTATTAAACCACGGAAGATACTAACAACTATAATTATAGCCGTTAGAAATCAAAAGTCACCAATATCTCTAATAGCTACCCAAGGGGTAACAGTTGGGTATATCCTTATAAAACCAAACATTATGGTGTTACAAAACTCAAGAAAATTGAAGAAGATGGTTTTTTCTATACCACTAATGGTCAGTACAATTTTCATGATTTTATTGTTGATGTTCTTCATTAGGACTGACTTGAGGGAGCTTCTCTATTTACCAGGTGTCGTTGTTTTTTTAGGTGGCCTTCCAGTGGCTCTAATAGGGTTTTTTTAGGTATCTTGGCATAACATAATTTCATTTTGATCTTGTTATAATGTAACACTTCATTGTTTTATTTAATAAAATTCCTTGTGCCCATTTTTAATTTTTTATCTGAATTGAATAAAATAAAAAAACCATATTATTATTATTACAAGAGAAATAAACTTCGGGGTGTCACAGTTTGGGGTAATCTTGGAGGAAATGATAGCTCCTTTCAAGATTTTGTTAAATTTATTATATTTAAATGGTTATCCATGCATTAGTGAGTCACATAGGTATTTCAACATTGGTAGTTTATCATCATTAGCTTAGAATTGGTGACTCAGTGTGTCTGTAGGTTGGGGCATCGATAGGTCGAGGAGTCAGTAAGTGTTGGCATCTGTAGGTTGAGGGGTCGGTAGGTTGGGCATATGTGAGTCAAGAGTTTATGAGTTTCATCGATGACTCATTGTTAGAAAGTTTCATTGGTGGATCAGAGTTGGTGGATCATCCATTAGTAATTCAGGCATCGGATACTCACATTAGTGACTCACCCATCGATGAGTCATTTCTAGTTTTCCTTGTTTTCCTAATTTTACACCATTAATGTTTCCGTTGACATTAAATGAGTTAAATACTATATTTAATGAATTTTTGGGCCATTTTAAATTGTATTTATCTCTAAAACACCAGAACCTTCCTTTTAGTGCTAAAACACATGGTCTTTATTGGGATATGTCTTTAATGTCCTCCAACATGGCTTTAGGATATGGCCGTTCAAATTCTAAAATCATCTCTTATTTCAGACCCTTACATTTTCTCTTGGTGCATCTAGAACCTTTATTTTTTTAAGGATTCATAACCATGTGATGTATATGTCTATTCGGTTCTCCTATAGAGACTTTCTTGCTACAAGAGAGACCCCATTTATTTTATTCAAGGATGAATTTTTAATCGTCTGTTGTTCCAAGTGGGGATCCTTTCATCTCTCTTTTAATTGTGAATCATGTATTGTGGGTGTACTCATATACCCTTGTGATTACATTTGGACCCAGATTTAATTAAGACAATAATAAGTAATAAACAAGGGGTTGGGGAAACGATGATGATTTCATTGTTTTATATGATATCCTAGACTTGTATGAGTTGTATTATCCTGAAAATCGTGGCCATTAGTGTAATCTGTTTGTGCACATTTATGATTTTTGAATCACTGTTACAAGAATTTTAATTTATTTAACCATGTATATTAGATTAACTAAACTGATTCCTTATGATCAAACTTGTTTTATGATAACCACTATTTTATCATGTGGAATTAAAGCAACAGTGTTTTATAAATCAGAAATAATCATTCATTGTTGGTGTGGTTATGTGTTGTGTTTGTTTCGTTTCAGGATTCTGTCTATGATGGTAGTGTGGTTTTTTGGTTATGATTGTTTTTTATTTCATAAGGTGGTAGGGACGGTGCGATGGTATCTGAGATTAAGTTGTTAGTCGAATGTAGAATGGATGAACATGTTATGCAGAGGGATTGCATATGGGTAGTGGTTGGGTAGAGAGGTTGCATGACTATTCTGTTTCATGTTCATGTTTATATGTGTGTTTGGTATGGTGGTGTTATTTATTGGGGACTTAGTGTGGGTTTGTGATGAGGTGTGTTGGGGGTTTACTTTTTGAGAGGATAATCATGGCGACATGAATTTTAGGAATGATGGTGGAAGTGGTTGAACAGTTGTCCAGGAAGGGGGAGTGTGAAGTGGGACTATAATATAATTTAGTTTTGTTTTGTTTATGAATGGGTGTTAGAATGGATTATTTTACCTTATCCCTTATTTCATTTTTTTGCTTCTTTTTTGTTACGTGGTGTGTTTAGTGTCTCTATTCCTTTTATGAACAGTTTCTAGAGTTGTGCCTGTTAGTTTATTGGGTAGGGATGGAATAAATAAATCAATTTATTGATAATATGGAATGGTAACTAGTTAAATGAATTTGGATGGGGGTATTTTTTGAGAATTTGATTATAGTGAAGTGGTGATCATTATTAAATTGGGAAGTGACTATCGTTAATGGTGGTACATGCATGTACAGGTGGAAGTAAGTGTATTTTGTGCGGGATGGTAGTTTGTTGTGAAAACCCATAGGTTGGGGTGAGTGTTGGTACATATATATATATACACGCGTAGTTCCTTATGATTTCAATATGTACCCCACCCATGATGAGCACTATGTGTCGAACACCCCCATTATTATAGGAAAGGGTTTCCTTTTCAAATATCCTAGTGGGAGGATGGACGGATGATTATTGGATCTTCTCTACTCACTCATCTATGCATTGGTAGCCCAAGAATCTTTGTGTAGGTTTTGGTGTGGTTGTGTGGTCCAGGTGTTTATGGGCATGGTGTGCTTCCCAGGTTCCTTTGGGATTAGATACGTTGTACTTTTCCATGTGTATTTGGGATGAGGTTGTTGTTTTGTGGCCCAGGTGTCTATGGGTGAGATATGATGTTGTTTTGGCCCAGGTTTTTATGGGTGGGATGTGGTATGTTTCCTAAGTGTGTGTGGGCAGGTTTTAACAGTGGGGCTTGTGGAAGAGCATGGTTGCATTAGGATGTTTGTCGTTAGAGATGAGTAGTTAACGAGTGGGAAGAGGTGTGGGGTACCCAAATATCGATGTCATTATTACATTAAATTAATTTTCTTTACATTACTTGACTGGAATTATTTGGTGAGAGTTCCTTTATGAGGTTGGGGTAGATATCATACCTTTTAGGTGATTTTGAGTTTCTAATGCTTTCTCATTGGGGAATTAGTATTCTCCTCCCACTTACGCACGAGTGACATTGGGTCTTCCTAACTTAGTATACATATATGCTCACCCTATGTATATATAACCATTTTTAGGTTTCTAGAGAGATTTTGTAGACTTTCCTAGACCTTACTAGCTCAGAAATTAGGGACAGAATCTATGTTGCTACTTGGTTTTAATTTTGTACTTTGGAGTTTTCCATGTATTTCTAACAGTTTTACATTAAACATTCATGTGAGATTGATTTTGGTTTGTTTATATATATGTGTCTTTGAGTTTTTTCACATAGATACATCTTATGTCCTAATATTGGTTACTAAAAAAGGTTAATTCAACACATTTTTTTGATATTTCTATACCATTGGTTCTGATCACCACCCCAATGACCTATTGGAGGTTGGACTCAGGGGGCATTATTTCTCATTCATCTTGAGGAAGGAAGGTCTCACCTTCTTGATATATGTTCCCTCATCTTGAAAGAGGCAGTTCGATACACATATCCAAAAGATTAACCATTTTATTAATATTATATTTATTCATTATAAATTTATTTACAATAAACCATTTTTTGGAGATAGAAAGAGATTTACACCATTTGTAGATATGATAGTCCATACATTTGCATGAATTATGTTTTCAATTTTTTTTTTCAAAAGTCATTAAATTGAGGAAAATATTAATTCACCAAATTTTAATGATTTTTATATCTTATATATTATATATATTCATTGAATATACCATTATTTTTAAAAAATCAATATTAAACGAAAAACATATCATATCTTATTTGTGTAAGTGGCAGACATCACGTAAGCACCATTGACGATATCATTTTCCAACAGATTAGATGGTTATAAGTTATATGTGATATTATCATTAAATATGTATACTTATTTCATACATATCCAATAAATATGTTATTTAATCCTTTATATCCAGTCTTGAAAGGTGGCGATTGAGAACGAATTTCATCAGATTTTGATTTGGTAGTCCATTGCACTCAGTATCGACGTTTTCATTCACTATTTGATAAAAGGTGAGGTTGGTGAAGTTTAGGAAACTATCATAATTAAATTTCAGTATATTGGTTTTATTTATCTAATTTTATAACTATTTTTATGAATATTTTATGGTTGTGGAGGAATAAATAAAATTAAATGCTCGGTTAATAAAGTTACCCCTTCTTCAAAAAACCACCTTACCATACCACAAAAAGCCTTATTAGTATGGATTAATGTTGGGAACTAGACATAATAGTTACATATTATAGTGTCTCTAATCTATAAATAACTATCTAATAAACTAAATTCTATTTTGGGTTTATATTCTTAGATAATTGTGTCACCACTCATACACAACAACTCATATATTAAAAAGTAGACACTTCTACTTGTAATCCATTTTTTCCAATATGATAATTTTTATTCAAATAATTATTTATTTTAATTAAAAAATTTCATGACATTAAACATGAATTATTTTTACTCATCCTTAAACATTGGGGAAAATTTTAAAAATATGGTATGATAAAAATTAATCTTATAGCGGATATAAAAAGAATAAATCCCTTGCCCTATTGGAAAAAATGAAAACCCATGTAATGATTACTTTTATCAATAATTTTATTTTTATTGAAATTGAACACTTTAACATGAAGAAAGATGATTTTTTTCTCAAAAACCCCAGTAATCCCCTTTTAATGAAAACAAAAACCCTTTTGGAATCATTAATAAAACATTTCATAAAACCATTTAAAAACCATTTAAATTATATTAACCCTATGGTTGACATCTAATAAAATTTACCATAGAAAATAATCATTACCCAATGAATTGGAGACCTAAAATGGGAATCACCCTTTTTATAAGCTATATCAGTATCACATATTTTCCATGATCTATAATTGGTCTCAACTGTTTTTATAAGCTATATCGGGCTCTCCTGTGAGCTATAATAGAGCTTAACCCTTCATAAAAGTTGTTTCGGGCGCAATATAATTTCATATACTTCTTAAGTACCTTATAATAAATAAATTTATTTATTATTAACCCTTTTAATCATAAATTCCTTATATAAACTCTTGAAAGAAAAACAAATTTTGATATCAAAACAACATTTTCTTTTTAACATTTCCTTTAAAATTAAAAATATATACACATTGTAAATATATTAAATATAAATATAAAAACATATAAATAAACAATTGATTCATTAATGTGTAATGATTATGGGAAAGGTATATCCAGACATATAAATAAAAAAACATTACTTCAATATCTTTCTTAGAAAAGTAACAATGTACATTTTTTCCGAATAAAAAATTGATTCCGTTTAATTTTTTTTTGTAAAATGAATAACATAAAAAAATTAATTTTTTAAATCATTGAAGAATAGTTAATGAATTTAAATCATTTCTATATAACATGTAAATAAAATATGAAAGGATTTTTATGAGAAACATTAAGAGGATGGTTTTCAATATAAATCCCTATTCCTTGAGACCGATTCATCAAATATATTATTTACCCAAATAAAAATAGAAACTGGTTTTTTTACAATAACATAATCCTAAATTATGTTTTTAATCATTTAATTTCACTTATTTTATTTCTACATACAATTAAACCTCGCGTTAGACATTTTGAGGATATTCACTATATATGTCCAAAATGGATTTAATCAGTCGACTATGGTAAATAATGTAATAATTACATGATCTATAAAATAATAAATATTAAATAATAATAATTTATTTGGATAAATTATAAATTTAAATCCCTTCAATAAATATGTTTTTGTAAAATGAAGTATAATATAGTCATTCAGATGATAGACCACAAATGCGCATGATTTACATTTCCATTTTTCAATGATAATTATGGAAGAAAAGTATGTATAAATTTTTATATCCATTAATATAATAATATATTTAATTTAATATTAATTCATTAAATAGACCATTATTTATCAATAATTTTAACTGGTTTTGAAAAATGAATCAAATTACTTCGTGAAGAGGGTGATACACACATACAAACAAAAAATATTGGAACTTTTTAGTGCATGAAATTGTTTAAAGAGAAATTATATGTTATCTTTTCATAATGATAAATATATAATTAAAATAATATAATAACATTATATCCGTATTTATAACCATTAATTTCATATAGTGATGGAAAATGAGATACATCAGATCATGAGGTGGTAGTCTTCATTTCAAACAAGTGACATTTTCATTTCACATTTGATGGTAGAGGATTGGGATATATTTCATCACACTAACATAATAAAATATATATAAATTTATGGTAATATAGATATTATTATATCATGGTGAAATAGGGTTTAATAGATGTAAAATAAGAATCAAAATAATAATAGGTAGAAAACAACTATACATCTACTTTAAAAAACAACATTTCTTTAACAACGTCAGACGTCTATGATTGTTATTCCACATTAAAAATGTTCACTATAAATAGTTTAGGAATTTTATAATGTTTATTTTTATTTTCATTTTTTAAAAAACGTTTTTATTTATTTATGATGAAATTAGAAGAATATGTTCTGCTTTGTATGAGAGGGGATGGGAACTCTAGGAATTTCAATGAATAATAAATTCATATATATAAATTTTCAATAAAAAATTATCCATAGATATTTATCTACAATATTAAATGATTATGGGTCTATGTAAACTTATAAAATAAAATTTAGGAAAGTTTAGAGTATGTTTTTACCCGTATCATTCGATTTCAACCCATATTTTACCTAATGAACTCTTACCATGATAACTAGGGTTTTTAATCTTTGAGGGTCATTATGGTTAAAATAAAATAATAAATGACACAGAAATGGACCAATAATGATTTTAAACACATTATTATAATCACATGGATGAATTTATTATTTCTAGGAATTCTTTATCATTTAAGAAAATATTATTTACTTTAAAATATGTATACTTTAAATTATGAGAACTATTCATTACATTGACTTTAATAATATAAAAAATTATGAAAATCCAAAAAAATATTCAACTATTTTCCCAAAATTTCATTGTAATATATAAAATTCTTTTAATAAATTATTTTTGTTGCATTATATTTATTTTAATAATTAAAATTCATGAATTTTATTTTCCATTATTTAATTAATTATTGCATTAATGTTGTCTACAAATTAATGTTGATTCTATAATGACTAAATTTTAAAAATAAATCATCTTGATGTAGATAAATAACTAGATTAAAAAACATCATCTAAAGTTCAATATATCCTCTATATAACACCATATTAAAATTATTATAGTCATTAAAAACAATAATGTGGCATATTAGTCATTTTTTAAATAAAATACTATAAAGGTCACAATCTCATCGAAGTAGCCCCAAAAGTCCATATATTCTACCCTTGGATGAATATCGTCTATATATAATCATATTATAATATTTGGGCAATTATTGAATCATGTAATATTTCTTATAATTTTATTTTTATTCAAAACCACATGATTTAACTTTTACCATGGTAATAAAAATTACTAACATTAATTTTCATATTATAAAATAATATAACATACCTATTTAAAAAATATAGAACCAATGATTCCAAATATGTAAACAATTTTGAAAAATTAAAATCACAACATATTCATAATTTAATTTAATATTATTCATCCAAAATAAAAATAAAAACTCTTTTTCAAAAAATATCTATTTTTAAATATTTTTTTATACCAAATTAAAGTATAAAATTTATATCAGAAACAATAATTAGTTTAAATTTATCAATAATGATCTAATTAAATTTTAAAACATTTAAAAATATTAATTTTTCTTTTAAAATATTTTATAATAAATTGCGATTTTCATTAAAAATCAGTATTTTCACTATTCCTTAAAAATAACATTTTTTCAAAAGATTAAAAAGCAATCATCCTAATATAATATTGATATGCAAAATTTGAAAATATAATTAATTTAATGGAATTAAAATTCTGAAATATTAATATTAAATATATAAATAAAATCTTATAATAAATAAGTTTAATAGAACCACATTATTTTTGATTTTTAGAATTAAATAGTATATTTATAATGAATATTACTACATAATTTAGGAATAATTATAAATAATAAATTATATATTCTATAGAATAACTAGGTATTTGATTTAACAATAAAACTAAGGCCTCTATGACATGGGTAGAGAATTAATAAATTGATTTAGGTAGTTATAGGGAGAACTAAATGACTTGGGACGTGTGAAGTGGAGAGGGGATATGACTCAATTTTATATGTGGGGGTGAGTACACAATTAAATTTTTTTGATAATAAAATTATACCAAAACATTTCACATTCTAAAATACTTTAAATATTTAAGTATAAAACATTATATGAGATAGTGCCAAAATATATTTATACAATAGGAATTTGAGATGTCATTAGGTTATTTAAACCCTTATATTTTTAGTTGAACACCGCCCACTAAACCCATTTTAACATTAATTGTGATAATGATTTTTTTCTGATTTTACTATTCATTATGAAAAAAATCAATTGAAGTTACAATATAATGTTAATTATTCTGATAGAATAAAAATAATTAATTCTTCAAAATTATGTTCACAAAAGTGGAATAATTGAATTTAAAATTATATCCCTAGGCACGATGAAAAGTTATTTCCGATGAAAAATATTTCAAAGGTATATAATATTTTTATATAATATTCCAACATAAAATTGGTCCACTGAAATAACTTAAACTAATTATTCATAATTAAACTAATTTTAATTTTAGTCTAATTTTAAATAAAATATATCTTTGTAAATGATTTTGTTGAAAAGGTTGTTTTTTATAAAAATCAGTGTTTTACACTAATCATTAAAAATTCTATATTTTTGGAAAATTAATAAAAAATAAAAATAATATAATTTTTACATATTAATAAAGAAAATTTATATAATTTTTTCAAATAAATTTTATAATGTGGTTAAAAATTTAATTAATTATTTATTGACAAAAAACTGTAAAATTCATTTATTGAGAAAAATATATTTTCGATGAATGTTAATAGTTTAATAAAAAAATATAGAAATTCATTTTAAATATATTATCTTCATCTTAAACTGTTATAATTAATTTTTTTTAATAAAATATTCATTTTCATATGGTGAATATTCACGGATCAGTTATAACAGTAATGTTTAAATATTAATATCAATAGTCTAATGCAGTTATTGAAACTCAGAGTTACAAGTAACCAATGTTATGAAATAAATTTAATTTATTTGGGGAAGAATAAATTTCATAATCGATTAGGGTGTTACATTTCACAAATAATTCATGTATTTTAGAAAAAATCATATTTTTTATCAAATTAATTAAAAAAAATTTTGTTAAACCATATTAATATTTGATTCATTTTATAACTCAGGATATTAATTACATGTATAGAGAAAAAACCAGTAATTTATACAGATATACAAGTACATCCCACAAGTGTACTATAGTTGACCCCTTAATTTTTGGTTTTACGATCACATGAAATGAGAATCTATGAAATAAATTATATGGTCTAATAATTATCCAACCCAATTTTCGTGAATGTGCCTCATCCCATAGGAAATTCAAAATCAAGACCCAAAGTCTTATTATCAATGAATTAATTATCTGTTACTATAAAAATTAAAATATTATCTTTAACCATAATTATGATAAATCATAAACTAACATCACTACTAAGTTCACACCCTACAAAAACTTATACAACTGATACAAAATTACTTAATATTATATAATATGATAATTGTAACATTTTATATTCATTTTATTAAATTTATAAGAAATAATTTAAATTATATAATTATGTTATTAATAGTTTCATGACTTATTATATAATCCCTTTACTAATTTTATATGAAATGTTCATAAAATGAGTGAAATATTAATGTTTTAATACTAAGTATAATTTTTTAGCATTTTTAGAAGTAGTCCAATTAAGTCAGTTTACCGTTTTATTTATAACACTCAACATAATTATTTAAATTGCGTGTTTTTTTGTTTTTTAGGATTCATTATTCAATTTACCACATATCATTAGAAGTAATTATTGGCTCATTCTTCTACATGAATGGTCATATGGATCACACAAGATGACCCACAGAATCTATGAAGAAACTAGCCCATCCATGAATATTTATTATATGGCTCCATTAAGAAGTCCAAATTCCTTTATTCTCCTCCAATGATCGAGGGACAATGTAAAGAGTCTGGGAAAAATATTTCATGGCCTTACTCCAAATATAAGGGGCCCAAATTTTTCATTTAAACTTAGCCCACCATTCTGGATGGGAAATAAAATCAGTATAGTATTCATGACATATATCATGATTTAATCATCCAATTAAGATGAGATTTTTCACTGTGAAAGAGGTGATATAGGAGGCATACTTGTTTTTAGAAGCTTTTCAGTTTTTAAGGCATCTTACTATTGATAAACCCATTCATATTTTGTCCTTCAAAAAAGTATGGATTGATATTGATAGTTTAACGTTGTTTAATAAAACCTCCATAAAGTTGGGACCATAAGTTCAAATTCATCCAAATTTTGATAGTGGTCTGGAAAAATTATTATCTACATCTTTGAAGAAGGATATATCTTAAGATTCGGCTTTCTGGATGTCCCAATAGTCGATCTTTGTGGAGGGACATATTGGGAATGCAAACAGTCCACATCCTTGGGATATAAATACACCCCCCTCCTCTCATTCAAAGGACCTGTCATTTCTGAATAGAGGAGAACATATTGGAACGAAAAAAACCATTACAAGATCTTGGGAGGACCAGAAATAATCATGTTTTCACTAAAAATACCCTTTCATTCCTCTTTGTTTCCTTTTACAGTTGCGGTGTTCCTCATTTGTAATCTTGTCAGTCTTGGTTTTTGTAATTCTATTTTAATTCATGTTTCTTGTTCTTAATATATTATTCTCTTACACCTTCTGTTAAATAACTTTAGTGGTCTTAAAATAGTTTAAATACAGTTGAATTTCCTTCCATTATTATGCTTTCTCATTCAATCTAAAGTTAGTATTTAATTCCCTTCACTGTTTGTCAATGTGTGTTCGACGCACAACTCTTTTTGTATCCAAGTTTTTATTCTATTTATAATTAATAATCATAAAAATTAAAACCATATTATTAACCAAAACAATGGATATGTAAATCTACCATTTGGGTGATTTATAATTTGTGGATTTTAAGTGATTAATAGCATTTTCTCGATGGATATTCTGAAAATTAACATTGGGTATGTTAAACATAGAATGACGTGGATTAATGAAATGCTTTTTTTAACAAAAGGTTTCCATGGATTTTTGGAACTATAAATACACTACCCCCAACAAGATACAATTGAGATTAGAACCCTAAGATAAGTTAAGTCTTGGATTAAAGCCCTAACACATAGGAATTCCAATCAACGTTATCTTGTGAAGTGGGTGTTAATTTAAATGAATATAAAGCAAAGATCAATGATATCTCAAGCTTAACTCCCAAAAAATAAACTCACCCCAATATTTATCAAATTGTTAAATTAAACATCAATCGTTAATATCTTTATTTATTCTCTACATACAACCGCCCCCCCAAATCAAAATACAATCAACTAAAAACATTCAACTATTACAAAAGTATCATCGACAAGGATTTGACCTGAGTGCTACTGTACAAATTAGTAGAGCATAGAAACATTGAATGGTCAATAGGAAATAATTAGCCTCAATATCAAATGGCGCCATTCATGGGGACAATGCTTTATGTATTCATTATTTTCTAGTTATTGTAAAAAACCAGAAAATACAAAATTTAAAAAAAAATATAAAATAAACGAAGAAAACCACATCTTCCTCTATCTTTCAACATCTCTCTGAATGCCCCGTAGCCTCCCAAAAAATCACTTAGATTTGTTTGACCATGAAATTGTGTGAAAACTCTAACAACATAGGAGGAAAATGAGATATAATCAACTCATTCAAGAACCAGTCCTTGTCCAACAAGTTGAATTAGAAATGGCCAATCTTGGGGAACCAACAATTAAAGAACATTCTGCCCCTAATATTAATTACCAACCTATTAGTATTCAATATACAAACCTAGAGGCTAACTTTGAACTCAAATTGGGTTTGATTCATCTTCTTCCTCATTTCCACAGGCTATCCGTTGAGGATCCATATCTCCATCTTAAAGAGTTTCATCTGGTTTTCTCTACCATGAAGCCTCAAGGGGTTTCTGAGGAACAAATAAAACTTCAAGAATTCCCTTTCTCCATAGGCGACTTTTCCAAGTCATGTCTCTACAACCTTCCTCCTGGTTCCATAACCACAAGGAAGGAAATAAAGCGACTATTCATAGAGAATTTGTTTCCTACTTATTTTACTGCTTCTATATGAAAGGAAATCAGTTGTATCCATTAGTTCCCAAGTGAATCACTCCATGAATAAAAATAGAGGTTCAAAAATCATGTTGCAACCTGCCCAAACAACCAAATTCCTGACCAACTCTTGATCCAACACTTCTATGAGGGATTATTGGCCATGGAGATAACACTCATTTATGCAACAAGTGGTGGTGCTCTTGTTGATAAAACTCCTACAACTATAATAGATATTATATGAAACATGGATGCAAACACAAAAAAATTCCATACTTGAGAAATTATCTAGTAAAACTAGTCCAAGACAATCAATCCATAGAGCCGAACAAGATGACTGATTTGACGAGTGAACTTATAGGTCTTGTTCGACAACAAGCCTTGACATTCAAATCCCCAAACTCATCTTCTAAACAATAAATGATTCTTGGACATGTCAAAAACTATTGAATATTCAACTCACCAGCTAATCAAATTAACACATGTCCACAACTTCAAGATGATCAATCTATTTCATCTGGACTAATGGAGCTCAATGTAGCATATTATTAGAGAATCCCCAACCCTCAACAATCATTATAATCTTCATCCAACCTCACTATGATCCCTTTTCTTCTTCCTATAAACAAGGACTGAGGTATTGTAATCTCGTCTCTCATCCACCTCAATTCCCTCCTCAAATCTCAAACCAGTTTGAATATGGTCAAGGTGTTTGTAAATTCCCACAACCTTATCCTTTTGTTCTCAACATAAATGTAGAAATCTTCCTTCTGATCCTCTAGGTTTCTATTATCCAAATGATACTTCCCAATTCCCAAACCAATAAAATCGCTTTCCGAAGAACCAAAATCAAGGCAATACCAATTCGGGACATGCCTCTTCTTCTATGAAGCCATGGGAAAGTGCAATTTAAGATCATTCCTCCTTCACCCATTCTAGCCTCAAAAATATTGAAACCCAAATAGGTCAACATGAATCCCACCAAAGCCAGTAACAATAATCAAATTATTCCCAACTCCCATCTCAACAATTACCAACCCAAGGGTAATGTAAGGGAAATTTCACTCAGATCAGGGATGAAAATTGATATGACTCAAGATAAGTCCTCCAGCCCTCCTTTAAATGTTGAACTAGAAAATGAAAATAAAACGAAACATGGAAAAGAATTTGAAACCATTCCCTCACCACTTTTCATTCCATTTAAGAACCCAATTCCTTTTCCCCAATCTGTTTCTAATCCAAATAAGTCCTTTGAACCTGATCCTGAAATGTTTTTCATGTTTAGATGTGTTGAAGTCAACAAACCCCTCTTGGATTTCATAAAACAAATCTATAAGTATTCCAAGATTCTTAAAAAATTGTGTACTGACATGAAGCAACTTATGAACTATGAAAACGTTTCCACCCAATAGTGTATTTCCATAATTAGAAAATATCCAGGGACCTTTATAGTTCCATGCAAAATTGGAAGTCCCAAATTCAATGATGAACTCATAGACCTAGGGGCCTCAATTAGTGTCATTACCAAATCTATCTTCTCCAACATTGGTCTAGGTCCCTTACACACAATGGGTGTTGTCATTCAATTGGCCAATCGAATCACTACTAGTCCCGATGGTATAATTGAGGATGTCATTTTTCGTGTGAATGATCTTATCTTCCATTCAGATTCTATGTCCTCGAAATAAAAGGTGATAACAACTATTCTCTATCTCCAGTAATTCTAGGAAGACCATTCTTCATGACTGCAAGAAATAATATTGATGTCCATTCATTCATCTTATCCAGGGAATTTTGTGACCAACAGGTCATGTTCAACATTTTCCAAGCCATGCGATTCCCATCTGAGGATCACTCTGCATTATCAATACATGCTTCTGAATAAACTTATAAGGGTCAATTGAACCCCAATCCATCATGTTCTTCATGTTCAAATGATAAAGTATCATGGGAAATCTACACCATGATTATCCAAGTCATAAATGGTGATGTTTTTTTGGACATCTCATTCATAGACTCCATCAATCTAGTGGAACTTGAAAACTCTCTTGAATCCCACATCTACTCAGATCTCTACTACTCCACCTTTGACAGTATTAGGAAAAATGAATATGAAGAAACTAAAATCCCTTCCACCACTATTGAGTTGTCTAACCCATAAAGGAAATATGAGACTGATCTAAAACCTCTTCCTGAACACATAAAACATACATTCCTTTTCATTGATCACTCTTATCCTGTCATTATCCCTTCTACAATTATCTAAAATGAGGAGTCCAAACCTTTTCAAGTGTTAGAGGAAAAAAGGAATTTGGTTAGACCCTAGATGACATACTAGTAATCAACCTTGATCATTGCAAGGATCACTTCCATCTTGAGTAATCAACCAAACCAATTAGACAACCACAAATAAGACTCAATCCACTCGTACATGAGGTATTTAGGGAAGAGATCAGCAATATACTTCATGCTGGTATTATCTACCTAATTTCTGATAGTGAATGGGTTAGTCCAAATCATGTTCTACCTAAAATGGATGGGATAAGATTTGTCACAAATGAACATGGATAGGTAGTCACAACTAAAGTGAAGAACAAATGGAGTGTGTGCATGGACTATAGGAAATTGAATGTTGAATCATGAAAAGATAACTACCAACATCCATTCTGTGGTCAAATGCTAGAATGATTAGCCGGAAATCACACTATTTCTTTCTTTATAGATTCAACGACTACTTCCAAATCCCAATCGCACCTCAGGCCCAAGAAAAGACTACTTTCACATGGCCCTTTGTAACATATACATATAGGGGAATGCCTTTTGGCCTTTGAAATTCCCCTAAAACATTCATAGGTGTATGATGAGTATCATTTCTGAATTCATTAAACACTGCATAGACGTCTTCATGGTTGACATTACCATCTATGGTGAGTCATTTAAATCGTGTGTGCATTATCTTACTCTAGTCCTTCAATAGTGTGTCAAGTGTATCCTTGTGTTAAATTTTGAAAAATGGCACTTTTTGGTTGAAAATGGGATTGTTCAAGGGAACATAGTTTCCAAAGAGGGTATTGAAGTTGATCCTATCAAAAATGAAGTGATCCAATCACTTCCTAAAACCATGCTGTTTGAGGAATCCATTCATTTCTTGATCATTATAGTTTCTATAATCTATTAATCCATAAACATAGTTGGATTTACCTCCCACTCACTCAGTTTCTCCAAAATGATGTCACTTTTCATTTAGATTAGATTTGCAAGAGAGTCTTTATTGAACTCAAATATTCATTTACAACTTCTCCAATAATCCATCCCCCAGATTGGTCCTTACGCTTTGAGTTGATGTGTGATGATTTTGAAAGAGATTTTTGGGGTATTCAAGGTCAAAGTAGAGAAAAAATTATTCATGTCATCAATTATGCCTAACAAAAAATGGATGAAACTCAATATCACTACAGAGTGACTGAAAAGGAAGTTTTAGCGGTGATTTTTGACTTATATAAATTCCATCCCTATATCTTAGGTTCCAAAATCTTCATCTTCATAGACCATTATGATATAAAGTACTTACCCAAGAAAAGTGATTCCATTACAAGGCTAAAAATATTGGTCATAATTATCCAAGATTTTGACCTTGAAATAAAAGATAGACCCGGAAAAGAAAACCATGTGGCTGATCACTAGAGTAGATTTGTAAATTCTTCTCATTTTGAAATAATTGATCCAGAATTTCTAACTTAGCACCTTTCATCTCTCACTCCAAAAATACCATGGTATGACCCGATTGTAAATTATATGTTTTATGGTGTTTTTCATGAACTCATTTCAATAGAACAAAAAATGAAGATGAAAAGTGATTCAAAATACAATTTTTGGGATGAAAATAAACATTGGAAAACTGGGGTAGAAATGGTAATTAGGAAATGTGTTGATGAAAATGAACATTCTTCCATCATAGAATTATGTCACCCATTTCCTGGTGGTGGCCATTTTGGACAACAAAGGACCTCTCAAAAGGTCTTAAACTCTAGATTCTTCTATCCTTTACTATTCAAGGACTCACATGAGATCTATCAATCATGTCCCACATGCCAAAAGATTGGAAGAATTTCAAAATGAAATGAAATTCCCCCAAAGCCTTTAATCTTCTGTGATATCTTCGATGTTCGTGGAATCAATTTCCTTAGATCATCCCCCCCTTCCAATGGATTCTCATACATTTTTCTTATGGTTGATTAATTTTCTAGTTGGGTCGAGGAAAAACCCACTAGAAATGATGATTCACATACTATTAGTGAGTTCCTAAAGGCTCAAATCTTCAACCGATTTGGCCCACCACACGCCTTGATAAGTGACATTGGAACCCATTTTTTAATAGAACCATGGAATATCTTTTGAAAAATAATGGTGTTTTACATAAAACATCAACTGAATATCACCCCCAAACAGATGGCATGGATGAACATTCTAATAGATAAGTGAAGAGGGTTCTAGAGGGAATTATAAAACCCGCCAGAAAATACTGGCCTGATAGCCTTGTTGAAGCATGTTGGGCTTATCGAACTGACTATAAAACACCCACTGAGATGTCTCTTTTTAGGATAGTTTTTGTTAAATCATGACATTTAGTAGTTGAAATCCAATATAAGTATTTTTTGTCTGTGAAAAACTATAATTTTGATTATGATAAATCTGGTGTAGAAATATTGTTGCAATTGGCCGAATTAGAGGAGGATCGACCTGATTCTTATGAGAATTATAATCTTTGCAATGAAAAATACAAGGCACTCCATGATAAACACATCCTGAGAATGGTATTTCATGAAGGTGAAAATGTAATGCTCTTCAATACTCGATTTCAGATTCACCCATGTAATCTTAATTCTCGTTGGGATGGTACTTTTTTTATTAGAAATGTTTACCCATTTGGTGTTGTGAAAGTCCAAGAACCCTCTTCCAAAAGGACATTCACGGTTAGTGGACATATATTAAAGCATCACCACAATAGGACACACAATCCAGAAAACCACATCGACTTCAATCGAAGCCCCAACTTCTGCAGTCGATCCACCACTGGATAGAGATGGCAACCCACCAAATCCAAACCAAGGGGAACCTTTTTCCCTTAAACTCCACTTCTCTCTCTATCTCCCTATCTCTATCTCTCTCTCTATTTCTTCTTCCTCCCTCATTCTCAGTTTGTTTTTTGACCACTTTCCTCATTACATTTTTCTATTTACTCATTCTCTTTTGTGTGGAAGTATAATTTAAAAACACAAAAAGAACTAAAAATTTTAAAAAAATATGAACGATCAATAGTCATACATGTAGCTTAATTTATTACTTTTGAGTACATTAAAATGATAGAGGCATTATCTGAACCACATGAGAATAAAAATATCCAAATAGCCTCACATTTACATTACATTATTCCTATTTTTAAAAGCCCCTTAAAGCCTATAAATACCTTTTCTTTGATAGCCACATTACAAGACCAATACCTTATCCCACCCAATATCAACATGTATTTACATTGCATTATTTTATGAAATTTATGTGTGTGGGGGAATGGATTTCATTGTTTGGATTCCCTTTTATTGATTTTCAATGAGTTATCATATGCTTGAGGGAAGCATCCATTTTAGTGTGGGGGAGATGATTTCCTTAAATGGGGTTTGGGTATGTATATATGGTTATGACATATTGTTCAAATTTGAATGACAGTTGTTGAAAAACAATTAATTAAAAAATGAATAAAAACTAAAAAAATAAAAAACAAATTAGGTTGTGTCATTGGTAGGTCAAAAATCACTATTTATCAACCTTTGATCTTTTTATTAGTATTATAATTAGTGTTGTGAGGAGATAAATCTTCAGTTGGGATATGAGTGTGAGATCTGTTTCATGTTCCACATTTGAAAGAAAAGAGAATAAAAGAAAAAAAAGAACGCTTCTATTATATTATTATGTCATTGAGAGAATTTTATTTGTTTTGTAAATATTACATCATCTCATTCCCTTCACATTACCTTCCACTATTGTGTCTTATTTCAAATTTTCATTTCCTCCTAAATATGTGTTTCCAATTCATTTCATGTGTCAATTTAAAAAAACGTGCATTTCTTTTTCCATGTTGGTGTTTTCTCCCTCTTGTTATAACTCTTGGACATTATATTCCTACTGTCCCATATCCACAGAAAAAACCCTTCAAAAAACCTATTGATTCATCTGCAATTTATATAGGGTGTGGACACTGAGAGCTATTTCAAACTCTATGATTTTTAATTTTGGTTGATGAATGAGTGAAGCTCCATAAATTTATTTTATCATCCTGAGAGGTGTCATTTTTGTGGGCCACCATTTTCGATTTCTAAATTTGATAATGAAAAAAATGAATTATTTTTGGAAAATTGTTTCTGTAACAACATGTGGTAGAAATCAATATAGATGATTGATATTTTCTAAACCTCCCTGATTGGGGAAAACAAACTTTTAATATTTGATGGTGAGTGAAAATGGGTTTTGACATGTTTTTATATTTGTTGCACATGAGGACATTCACATGACTAAGTGTGATGGATTTGATTTTAAAAATAGTTTCATAACTTATTATATACTCCCTTTACATATATTAAGTTAAATGTGCATAATATTTTTGAAATATTAATGTTTTAATACTTAGTATAATTTTGAAGCCTTTTTAGATGTAGTCCTATTAAGTCAGTTTACTATTTTTTTATAACTCTCACCCTAATGATTCAAATTGTTTGGTTCTTGTTTTTTAGGATTAGATATTCAATTTACCACATATCATTAGAAGGAATGATTGGCACATTATTCCAATTAATTATTCATATGGTTCACACAAGAAGACCCATAGAATCGGGGACGAAACTACCCCATCCATGAAGATTTAATTTCTGGGCTCCATTAGGATGTCCAAATTCATTTATTATCCACCAAAGGTGAGGGGACATTTTAAGGAGTCATGGATAAAAATATCAAGGCCCAACTCCAAATACAAGGGGTCCAACTTATTTATTTAAACTTATCCCTCCATTCTGGCTAAGAAATAAAATCAGTAGAGTATTCATGACATATATCATGATGTAATCATCCAATAAAGATGAGATATTTCACTGTGAAAGATGATATATAAGAGGCAACCATTTATGAATAATGTGTTCAGAATTTAAGGCATATTACTATTGATAAACCCATTCACATTTCGTACTTCTTAATAGTATGTATTGAAATAGATAGTTTAACTTTGTTCAATGAAACTTCCATAACGTTGGATCCATATGATCAAATGCCAAGAAATGTTGAGAGTAGTAGGACTAAATTATTATATACAACTTTTAATAAGGTTATGTCTTGATATTAAGCTGTCTAGATGTTCAAAAGGTCTAGATAAGTGGAGAGACATATTAGGAATCCAAACATTTCACATACTTCAGCTATAAATACATCCCCTCCTCTCCCTCAAAGGAGTTGGCATTGTAGAATAGAGGATCGCATTTTTCATGAAGGATTCCATTCAAATAGATAGAGAGGACATTAAATACTCATTTTTTCACTTGAGATACCTTTCCTCCTCTATTTTTTTCCTTTTACTTTTGTGTTGTTCCTCGTTTTTAATAATGTATGTCTTGGTTTTTTTATTCTATTTTGATGCATGTTTCTTATTATTCATCTATTATTATCGTTCAACTTCTGTTAAATAAAATTATTTGTCTTAAAATAGATTAAATATAGTTTAATCCCCTTCCCTTATTATGCATTCTCATTTAATCTAAAGTTAGTATTTAATTCCTTTCACTGTTTCTGTGTGTTTGTTCGACGCACAACCCTTTTATTATCCCTTTATTTTTCTTATATTTTTAATACATAATAATAAAAATTAAAACCATATTATTATCCAAAACAATGGCTAAGTAAATCTAGGTCTGAGTTATAATTTTGAAATGTTATGTGATTGGGAGAATTTTCTCGATGGATATTCTTTAAATTAACATTGTATCAGTTAAACATAAAATGTCGTGGATTAATGACATGATTTGTTTAACATGTGGTTTCCATGGATTATTGGAACCATAAATAAACTACCATAAAAATATATGATTGGTATTAGAACCCTAATATACGTTATGTCTTGTATTAAAGCCTTAACAATTAAGAATTCCAATCAATTTTATCTTGTTACGTGGGTATTAATTTAAATGTAATATAAATAAAAGCTAAAGGATATCACAAGATTAACTATCTAAAAATGAAATCACCCCAATATTTATCAAATTGTTAAATTAAACACCAATCATTAATCACTTCATTTATGATCTGCAAAAAACCCCCCACAATAAAAATACAATCAACTAAAAACATTCGACTATTAAAAATGTATCATCGCTGAGGATTCGACCCAAATGCTTCAATACAGATTTTCATAGCATCGAATGATTGAATGGTCGATTGCAGATAATCGTCAACGTATTAACATAAAAATATTATAAGTCCAATGATAAAATATACTAATAATATTTGTAAGTAACAAACTAGTGTGTAATCACTAAAAAAATAATTATAAAACATGAACATTTGATGATTAAAAATGTACATTTCATAGATAATTAAATTATATAAACCTAAAATTATAGAGAGGTATTTATGTATATCATATAAAATCTAAACAAAAACGTCACATATATATGTTATAAATATAAAGAGTTTAAATTTAATCTTATATATGGAATTCATATAAACATCTTCATATTAGAGTATATGATTCTAAAACAAACAAAACTCAAATGTAAAAATTAGCATATTAATAATTTATATAAGGTTGTTATCAATTATTAAAAGTTTTATATCAAATATTTAAGTCTTAGTTAGACAATTGACTATATCAACCAAATAATTTCAACCAATGATCAAACAAATTAAAAAAATATTAAAAAAATTAACTTAAAATATTCCCACGAGATTTATCATATAAGTGGATTTGATTATTTATAAATTATAAAAACCCTAATTTCATAAGAAATTAAATAGTCTACACTATGATATGTGTTCTTGATTTGGATATCACAAAAGTAATAAAAATGATACTTTACTAAATAATATATGTGAGATATAGGAATTACATAATTATTTTGTAAAAAAATTTCTTCAATATTTTTATTATAATAAAACATTAAAGGGAATTTAAAAATGAGATATATAGATTGTTTGTTTTATAAGTACATTCATAAACCATAAATATCTAAATATTATATAATGATTACATAAAACATCCCCAAGTGTCAATGTATGATTTTATAATTTATACAATATATATATATATATGTTTATAAATTGTATCAGTGATTTTTTATAATTACATAAACATAATATTTAATTATATATTTATCAGAGAATTATATTCCATTATTAAATAATTTTTTTCTATAAAAAAATATTTCATTTATAAATAAATTTTATAAAATAATTAATTTTTTAACATAAATAATTAATTAATATTTTATTTATTAATTGTAGAAATTTTAATAGAATGGGTTAAAACATTCACTAAAACAATAGATAAGATAAATTTATATGAAAATTATGTAAATATCATGACCAGAACAAAGACATATGTTTGAATATGTTTAGAAATAAATATCATAGAAGGTAAGAAAAATATTGAAATATAAATAGACATTAGATATAGTATCTGAATTTTATTAGTGAGATATTGAAAAATATTAGATGAAAACAAATCATTACAAAATTAAGGAATTAATAGGTATATATAAGAATCAGTAACCACATTTGAAGATTAAAATGGGGAAAATTCAACATTGATATTGAGATCATCCATATTATAACATGTCTATTTTAATTGAAAAAATATTATAAGGGAAAGTGATGATTTTTTCATCAAAATTATGAATGAAATTACTAAAATAATTATCTCAAAATAGTAAAATATGAAAAAAATATATAATTAATATTTTATCCCGAATTATATATAGTTTTTCATTTTAAAAAATGAATGTTTTAACTTATTCATAAAATAATTATATTATTCAATTTATGAATGTAAATATTTTAATTTTATAAATAAAAACAATGTATGATATTGATCTTAATTTTGGATTGATCATTTAAAGAATTTCTTATTTAATTTATTTTATTGAGCATTAATTATTTTGAGTGGATACAATATTTTCTTCAAATATTAATAGATTTTTACAACAATATGATGTAAAAAAGGAATCAAAAAATTTTAATAATATTTTAATCATATAAAATTTAATGGAATAGTTTTTCCATGTTTATTACTTTTATGTTTCTAATATTATAGATGGTGGTCAGTAACTGAAATCCTATTTTCCTAGTGAATTTACTTTGTGAGATCATTATTAACGGTGTGATTTTTGAATCACGACATGATTTATAGTTCATGAATGGTTCTTAAGTTGAACCTATGGGTTTAGCAAGGAATTCATTCACTATGAGAATTATTATTCATGAATGGAATGATTTATTATGTTTTTTGGACAGAGTGATTGAATTTTCACTGGAATTGGGTTTTTTGAAATTTAATGCATTGAGTTTCATTTCATGTTATGAATAAAGATTCACTATCCTAGTAAATATTTTGTTAGTCCCTATGGATTATCATATTATTCCTCACATCCCTTTTAGAGTAAGTTACCTAGAGTGATTTTTTTTAAGTCCTTTGAATCACATTCGATAACATAGATCACCCATTTTCTTCATATCAGTTACTGGGAATTAGAGATTAGATTTCACTTATCATGAGGTTGTATTCCACAATATTTTTTATTTTCTATGTTAATAATGTATGTTATATTCTCTTTTGCATGAATTTTATATAAATTAATTTCACTCATAACCTATTGAGATACTTTTTATGGACCTACGATTTCTTGTAAAAGAGGATATCATAATCATGTGCATGTTATTTCATTATTTATCATAGAACGTGTATATCTTCATATTAGTGTAGGATATCCATTAATATTCACTTGTTTTGAAGATAAATTATGATATTATCATAGTCTAAACGTTTGGGTAACTATGAAATTATCAAAATAAATATATTAATATGCAAATATAAATGATGAATAATTTTTTTGTTTGGTTTTGTGTTTTTTTTGTTTTTATTGTTGTTGATGAGTGGAAATACTCTATGATAGTGTGAAATATTTTTTTGGTGTTTTTGTTCTGTTTAGCATTGCTAATTTTTTATTTCATTAATGAAATAATGCCAAAAATTGAAATTATTTTATTAAAGAGACTTTCAGTAAGTCTAATATCTGCTCCCCCTTGTTTTTATGAAATAACAATTTAATGATTAATGCATTTTCATATTGATTACAAGGTGTTGATAACTTATATATTATACAAATATTTTTTTAGGTAATATGAATTACCATTAATATGATTTCATTTCATAAATTAAATGGACTACTATTAATGATGAATGGATAAAATCATAGAGAGACAATTATTTTTTTGAACAATAATATTACTCTAAACCATGGCCTTTTTTCCTTTAAATTTGCATGGAAAATATTTTTTTTATAATGTGTGGTCAAAGGTCTTTTGAGTAGTTATTATTATTTTTTTACAACCATGTTTGTGTAGTTTTATTGATGATAAAAGGTCTGAGGGGTTAGAGATAATTAATTCATAGTTGTTCTGATGAGGTTGGGAACCTTTGATGAGAAATGGGATTTGAGATTGGGAAGGAGAGATTATTCATTTTGTTGATTTCAGAATATTTGATGTATTTAACAAAGGTGTGGGACATCAAGTTGATCAAGATGAGTCCAGATTGGGGATTTAGCCTTGATTATTTTTCTTGCATAATGCATATTGGATTGCCAATTGATATGATTTTATTTTATTAGTCTCTTACTAATTGTTGTAGTCACTCCCATGAAATGGCATATGTAGTTATGATGTGATATCTTAGTTGAAGTCCGTGAGTAACTAAAAAAATTATAATGATAAATGAATAAATAAACACCCCAATTGTTGGGGTTTTTTATAAATAAACTATTGAATTTTTTAGTGATAAGTAATGGAAACCAGGGGATGGTTGAAAAGGATTATTCAATGTTCATGCGTAAAAAATTTATAATTTTCAAGGTATTTTAATAAATATAATTGGTAGTAAATAAATTATTCAAACATATGAAATTAAATTGATATATTTAAGAATATTATAATTATACCGAATTTTTTTTTCCGACACATGGATCAAGAAGATTTAAATTTTACTCTTTGAATAATATTAATTAATAGAAAATAAATTAATAAATAAGACCTTGATTATTGAATTTTCGGAAATAAATTACTTAGTAGTGGTACCCAAGAATCCATTGTAATGTTATCTATTGATCAATATATGTCATGGATGTTTCCCATAGATTTGTTCTCTGGGATATTATATATTTTTTCTATCATAATACGCTACGCCACCCTAGTTGGCAGTAAAACTGAGCCAAAATATTTTAGGGGTGTTTTTATAAATCATCATATATGTCATGGAAATCGGTGACTTACATTTCTATCTCCCACACTCTCCCAATAGAAATAGATAAGTTTGTATATCCATGAATATAATAGATTATAATATAGGCTTCATTCCATCCTAGATTGTGATTGATCTCAATTTACATTTCATTTTGACTGGCATATAATGGATTCAAACATAGAACAAACTTATATATGCACATGGTGGATATAGATTCCCATAGGTTTACATTTATGGGTTTTGATTGATTAGTATATAATACATTTTCACTTGTTATAATGGATTGCATAGATACATTTTCTTAAAAATTATATTTTGGTGTTGATTAGATGGATATGCGGGCTGATGCCAAAATAATATCTTGAGACCTTATTGGGAATATTGTTGGAAGGGATAAGGCCCAACCCATATTAGGGGTGAATTACTTATAAAAAAGATTATTATTAGATATGTTTCATTATGGAATTATGGAGAAGCCCCAGTAGAGAAGTGGAAGCATGGTCATTGAATTAAATATATTATTTTGATATGAAAAGGATTAATTATATGAATTATTTTTTAATTTGCCTATTATAAGGATAGGTAAAACTATATTACATAATTTGTTGATGATTTTGTTTCATTTATAAATGAATCAAATTTCTGTATGATTCTATTAAAAAAATTCTAAGATGTCTCAAGGAGGATAATACTGATTATACATGTTATATTATCCCAATATATATATAAACTAATTTTCATGTCTTTTGGAATCATTTTCTAATCGGGCTAGATATTACTAGCATGGATGAGTTGATGAAAAGTTTTCTAAAGTAACACGAGTTTTTATCACTACATGGTCTAAATTTTGGTACTTTTAGTTTTCTATTATGGTTATATATGAAATTAATGAATTTGAATTCATTAGGGTTTTTTCATCGTGTTTGTTAGTAGAATTCACAATTATATTTAATTGAAAAAAATCTAAAATTTGTAATTAATCAATGTTCTATGTCAATGATATACCTTCAGTGATAGACACTTAATAGTGAACTATTTGATACTTTCATCAAGTGTCCTTATGTATATGTCATAATTAGGAGCCCATGTGGGGTACCATTAGATAGAGGGGGTAGTTAAAGACCTGTAATAAAGGTTATAGTTGAGACATATGAAGGATTGTTTATTTAGGAATTGGTTTTGATACATCAGTTTTTATGGAATATCAATTAGAATAGAATTATATGTATTTTAAAAATGGGGAATGGTTAAATATTATGATTTTATTTCCACCCATGATATGATATAAGAACACTAATGTTTATAGAACATGATATGAAATGGGATGTTTCTTGTGGGTTTGTGACCTTGGTAAGGATTATGAATCATAATGAGTTTTATCTATGTTTGATGTTTTATAGATAATGGTAAATATGATAAAAATAATTCATAAATTATTTTAATAAGTATAATAATTTTTTTTCATGGGTTTAAAATCCCAAATTTTTTTCTTATGTAGTTATATAGTACAGTCGACATCCTCAGCAGAATCCTATAGAAGCAATTCCAAAGGATGATCCAATATATTTATATAGTGTGTTTTTTTATGGTGAAGAATCCTAGATGAGGAAACCTTGAGAGGTCCAATGATGGGGTTTATAGAATTTTAAATGACTTATAATGGATTTAGAGGGGTAGGATTGATTTAATAAGTAAATATAGACTCCAGATCAATTCATACATCGTGGTAGAAACAATTATCCTTAGCTATGATGATTTTATGTGGGTAAACATTTCATAGGTTTATTTTTTTCCTTTCGTAATCTCTAGGAGTCCATTATTTTACAAGGAATGTTTAGTGATTTTTTTTCAGCCATAGTTTTAACTTCAACGAATAAGGACGCTTGTAGTAGGTTGATTCTTACCCTTAAATAATATATTTATAACATTGGATAGTCTAGATTTCAATACAACAACCTCATTTAATATGCTTAGGCCTTTTTCTAAATGATGAGGCCTTGGAGAGGAATTTCGAGGATCATTTTCATGTAGTGATATATTAATCAGTCACTTTATTTATATTGATGTCATATAATAAATGTATGTGAAATGTCAAAGGTTGTTCTGTTGGGATCTACTACTTATATGTTTTTGATGAAATGGATTATTTAATACTATTCATGGAGTAAAGATGTGACTAAGAGTTATCAGTTACACCATTAGAAGAAGTTTTAGTCAGTCATAAGGTGGTTAAAACCCTCTTCGATCCATCATTTTGTATCTAACAGTTCTTCGACACATCCCTTTAGGCTAGACATTGGTTTTTATTCTTACTAATTTTATTTTCATTATATGCGTCATTGTTTAACCTCCTTGAGTAATTTTTGTGGAGCTGATGTCCTGGTTGAGGAATAAGCCTTACTGTAGTTTGAACTGAGAATGTTGTAGTAGTTTGGTGTCCTTTATTTTTGACAATAGACAGGGGATGGGGATGGAAGAGTATACTAACATGACATATGTTTTCCATAGAAAAAAATGAAAAAATCATGAATGTGTAGGTGGTTTTCATTATTGAAATATACGCTATAGAGGAGGATATAATTAGATTCATGGATTAGTATTTCTAGTGTTTGGTGAGCCAGATAGATTACAAGGTTTTATCTTTCTATTTTCTACAAAGTATTATACATTTATTAATTATAGTTCCACATACTCATTAATTTAACTAGATCCATCCCATTTTTTGGACATGATGTATAAATGTTGCTAGTTCTATTGAAGTTGAGTATTCTATTTGGAAGCGAATATTTCAAAATTTAGGTCAATAGAGACTTTGAGTTGGTTGTATCACTACGGGAAAAATTGGTATTTGTGAAAAGTATTGTGTGATGCGGCTGGGTCCCATCAAAAATAGTCTATCGGAAGAGACTATTTGAAACTAGACCCTCTTCCCATTGTAAATAATTTTTTATTTTTGATGGGGCATTTCTTCCGATTGCCAATGTTTTGGCGTGACTTCTGTGCCAAACTGTAGGAAGGGTATTTATGACGAGATTTTATAACCTTCGCAAAAAACACAACATAATTTTTTAATATTTGCAACGGGAGATCCACCACATCACAAATAAAATATTGGTTGGTTGGTATTTGCGATGGGTTCCATCACAATTATTCACGTTTCAACTAACCTATCATATATATACCCCATCGATTTTTTCTCTCATTCCACCCCTTTCTCCATCTCTACTTACATTTTTTCTCTCAAAATTTTTCAATGTTTAATGCTTTAAATCAAAACATCATACGCAGCTTAAATCCTCTAAAAGCTTCAGTTTTAAGGTGTTTATCTATTTCAATTATTTTTTAGATAATTTATTTTATTTATAATTATTGTATATTAGCTACATTTAAATTAAATTAGAATTAAATCATTTTATTTTACAATATTTTTTTTACAAATAATTATGTGTGATTAGTATTATTTATTTTGAATTAATAGTTATATTAATTATTATTAATTAATAGTCATTATTGATAATTAGTGATAATTAGTTGTAATTTGTGATAATTTGTGATAATTAGTGATAACTCAAAGTAATTTGTCATTATTAGTAATAAATATTAATAACTATTAATAAATAAAAATAATTAGTAATAATTAGTAATAATTACTAATAAAAAGTAATAATTATGGTTAATTAGTAATAAATATTAATAAATTATAATAATTAATAATAATTTGTAATAAATATTAATAAATAGTAATAATAAGGACTAAATAGTAATAAACACTAATAAGTAGTAATATTTAGTAATAAATATTTGTAAATAGTAATAATAAGAAATAATTAGTAACAATTAATAGTAAAGAGTATTAATTAGTAATAATTAGTATTAAATATTAATAAATAATAATAATTAGTAATAAATAAGAATAATTAGTAATAATTAATAATAATCACAATTAATTAGGTTTAATTAGTAATAATTAGTAACAATTAGGATTAATTTGTAATAATTAGCAATATTTAGTAACAATTAGTAATAAATTGTAATAAATAGCAATAAATAGTAATAATTTGTAATAATTATTAATAAATAGTAAAAATTATAATACTTGGTTTTAATTACGATTAATTAGTATTAATTATAAATAACTAGTAATAATTTATAGTAATTAGTAATAATTAGGATTAATTAGTAATACTTAGTAATAAATATTAATAAATAGTAATAATATATAATAATTAGTAAAAAATGTTAATAAATAGTAATTATTAGTACTAAATAGTAATAAAGTGTAATAAGTAGTAATAATTAATAATATATATTAATAAATAGAATTATTTAGTAATAATTAATAATAAATAGTAATAATTAGTAATAAATAGTAATAAATAGTAATAATTACTAATAATTAGGTTCTATTAGGATTAATTTTTAATAATTATGTTTAATTAGTAATAATTGGTAATAATTGGTAATAATTAGTAATTATTAGGCCTAATTAGTAATAATTGGTAATAAATAGTAGTAATTGTGAATAGATAGTAATTTTGAGTAAAAATATGTAATAAATTGTAATAAGTAGTAATAATTAGTAACAATTAGTAATAAATAGTATAAAATATTAATAAATTTTAATAAATAGTAATAATTAGTAACAATTTTGAATAATTAGGATTAATTAGTAATAATTAGTAATAATTAGTACTAAATAGTAATAATTATGATTAATTATTAATATCTATGATTAATAAATAATAATTAGATTTAATTAGTAATAATTAGTAATAATTAGCAATAATTAATAATAATTTGTAATAATTAGTACTAATTAGAAATAAAAAGTAATAAGTTGTAATAAATTGTAATAAATTGTAATAAATTGTAATAATTAGTAATAAATAGTAATAAATAGTAACAAATAGTAATAAATAGTAATAATTAGTGATAATCAGCAATAATTAATAGTAAATTGTAATAAATAGTAATAAATTGTAATAATTAGTAATAAATTGTGAAAAATAGTAATAATTAGCATTATTTAGTAATAATTATAATTAATTTGTAATAATGAAGATTAATTAGTAATAATTAGGGTTAATTAGTACCTGTTAGAAATAAATCGTAATAATTAGGATTAATTATTAAAAATTATTAATGATTAGTAATAATAAGTAATAATTAGTATTAAATATGAATAACAATAATAAGTAGTAATTATTAGTAATTATTAGTAATTATTATTATTAATCACTAGTAAATAGTACTAATCATTAATAATTATCAATACTTTGAAATAATAATTAATAATTAGTAATAATCAGATGTTAATAGTAATAATCAACATATTAGTAACAAATAGTAATATTGAGTAATAAATAGGAATACATAGTAATAAATAATATTAATTAGTGAAAATTATTATGAAATAGTAATAAATTGTAATAATAAGTAATAAATAGTGAACATTAGTAATAAATGGTAATAACTAATGATAAGTAGTGGTAATTAGAAAATGCATCAAAATTCATTCAACCATCAATAAAAGAAGAATTCTTACTAATTTTTTATTAATTTTATCATCATTTTATTTACCATTTGTAAGGTAATTTCCTTATCAATTTTATATAATATAAATTATTTTTTTCACAGATATTTTTGGAAGTTGTGTTTTTTTTTCAACTATCTGTAACATTCCACAAGATATATAAAATGATTCTTTCTGACAATATAACCAAATTTTCCATATTCATCGTGTATCAATGTCCAACTACCAACAATAAATATTGATTCGATGTTTTTAACCAAAAAAATCCCTCACTTTTTTAATGGAAAACAGTGTAAATGATGCTCATGTGCTCATTGTGGTGACTTGTCATGATATAATGGGAACATGAGATTATTCTTCTAATTTGAATTTCAATAATAGGAAAAAAATTGTTTATGAAAATTGGGTTAATATGTAGTGTCAGCTGTTTAACATAAAATGAAAATAGAAACATGGTTACATTAGCAGTTAGGACTGTTCTAAGACATTGAGACTTGTACGACTCAACCATAGTTCAATCTGATACATGCTGCGATTGTTATATATTGGGGTAGACAAAATGTGATGTGTTGATGGTAATAGTTGCTGTAGGAGGGGAAGAGGATGTTTCGATTATTAGAGTATAAACACCAGCAGACGATGAAGTACATGCAATGTTTGACTCATGGTTTAGTTGGTTTTTATACTATTGTGAATATTGTGTTTTTTATTATTTTATTATTTTTTTATTTTTTTTATATTTTATTACTTTATTATTTATTTGTTGATTAATTATTTTATTAAAATTTTATTATTATTATTATTATTATTATATTTTTTTAATATTGAGGTTTTTATTATTTTATTATTAATAATTTTAATAATATTTCATTACTAGTACATTAAAATTATTTTATTATTATTATTATTATTTGGATATTATTGTTTAATTATTTTTATTTTATTGATATTTTTATATAATTTTTTTATTACTTTGTTAATATTATTTTGTTTATATTTTTATTATTTTATTTCTTTTATTTTATAAATTTTATTTCATAAATTTTATTAATAATAATTTATTTAATTTTTTTAATTTTTTTTTGTGACGAGTTTATTTTCCCATTATAAGTACTATTTAGAACGGGCCCGTCACAACTGAGTTTTTTTTAAAAAAAGCCAATTTTTTGCGACGGATGAATTTATCATTGCAAATACATTCTTTTATAGTGGAACGTCAAAAAAACGAATTTGCGATGCCACTTTCCACAACGGGTCATTTGTGATGGGACCCCATCACAAATGGCCTATTGTAAATACCCATTTTTTCAATATTTGATGTAAGAAATTCACATTGGGAGAATTATTATTATTTTGAATAAAACCATAGTATGTCACTGTATTTATGTATATTATCTATTCATTTAAGGATATCATTGATTTCTTCTGTGTGTTATTCATATTATATAATTATAATGTCGAATAGGTGATTTTTATTTATGAGTGAGACCATTAGATTTGATAAAGGAATATTGAGGATTTATATTCCTTATTAGCTATGTTGGTTCTAAGTTCTAAATGTGTTCATCTAAGGGTGTATCCTAGGGTTTTAGTAGAATTTCTCGTTGTCCTTGCTGAAGTGGTTATAAAACTAAAACATTAGAAGACAACGATTCTGGTTTAGAGAACCAACCAAGTGTTTGTCTAATATCAATGTATATATATCATAAGGCCTCTAATGACTTTTTAGATCCATGGATATATATGGATAATCACTTTTAGATAGGATTCATTTTTCCTAGCGTGTCTGCTTATAATGATTCTATAATAAGATTGATGGAGGAATATCAAAATTTTCTATTGTATGTCTGGTATGTCTATATAAATAATGTAATGATAAAGAATATATAACCTCTCTCATGAATTGATGAAAATTTTTTATTTTAAGTTATAAATTTTATTCATATTGATCTATTTACAATTTATTTATCATTAAATGTTGGTAAATTATAAAGAATTCTGGAGGAATACATTCATATGAAATTAGGGGAATTAAAATATTATTTTGATTCCATTTTCTGTAAAGAATTATTTAGATTTGTTCATAGTCACGATTAATGTAGTTTCTGATGAAATTTTGGAATAGTTTTTTAGAGGTATTTATTGAAGAAACAATATGTTTTCAATGTTAGGGGAGGTGGAAATAATCCATATTGAGATTTTGTTAGGTGTTCCACACTTTTATCATATATTCAGAAAGATTTCAATGTGTGAATTCTAGGATATTTAGGCCCATTTCAGTGTTCATATAGAATCTCACTGTGGATAATCCATTAATATTTTGATAATCAATTTTTTGTTTTCTTATGAATCTAATAAGAATGTTGATTTTGTGTAGTGTTACTGTAGTATATCTAGTGTTTGTTAGTGTTTTCCTCCAAGAAACTCCTATATTTCACTCATATGATAATGTTCATTAGAAGGATTCTCATATTTATATCAACTGATAAGTGAAAGACTACTATAAAGTATTTTGTGGATAATCTATTCAGTTCCTTGGTTCTCTTCCTACCATTGGAGGAAAATTCATTACTAGATTACATTGATACTTCACAAAATTTGTTTGGGTTATTGATTGATAAATTAGATGAATGTTATATGTGATGGGTACTAAATTTTATGTCCACAGGAAATAATCAATTCTAACCATGTTCTTGAAATTTACATTATAGTATTTTAATTGATGTTTTCAATAAACATATGTATTTAGGAATTTTTTGTGGAATAAAATTCTCCAAAATCCTTCAGTATATCTTCTATAAGGATGAAAGAAATATATTTTAGTTACTATCTATGCAGTTCTTATAGGGATACAACATAAAATTTCTTAGATGAATGGTAATGGGATTTTTATGTCAGAATCCTTATGTAGGAAGTCATGATGTGGGGTTAGGAATGTGTCCCGATACTCATGGAGAGTGGTGGAAGAATTATTAGTATTGCACCATGTTATAGGAGTAATAGGGGGAATATTTCTTCTTTACAACATTATAGTGCATTAATCCTTAGTGAGGTATGTGGAGGAGTACCACCATGTGTATTTTCTAGGAGAGGTTTCTCATTATTGAGTTGGTTGTGATGATGTGTCACGAACAAATCTCGGGTTCACCCTGAACCATCCACTCTAGCTGGTCCGTGACATGTCCCAATGGGCGTTCCCAATCCCCAAAAGTTGGAAACACGTGTCGGGCTTAAAAATTTAATCTCTGGGCATGATGTGGCCCATAAAGGATAAATAAATAAATAAGAATAAACAAAAAAAACTGAACTCTTGCCTCGAAAAAGAAATAAGCTGACTGTTCAACATACCTCCACGTGACTTTCTAGGTCACCTCCCAACCAAACACAGACCTTGATCCAATAATGTGCAACTCAACCAACAAAACATATGTAAAGGAGACCTGTAACTGATATTATAAAAATAGGCTTGCACATTAAAAATTCTCAGTATGGTTCCCAAGATAAACCACCAAATCCATCCTCTCCATTACCGAGACTATCCATTAACACAAGTTTGAAATACAAATATAAAATTAGGTTTCTCACATTTTAAAATAATCATGATGTTATTCTCATTTAATTATCCAACACATGTGACATAGAATTTCCAAAATCAATTTCTTTTTATAAACTAAACACAAAACAAAATATACATAAGCTGGAAAAAAGTCGAACATGTAAACAATGCAAGACAGATGTAAACTGGTATAATGGAAAGTAAAAAAGTAGTGAAAATAATATAGTAACCATGGGTGATCCTAAGCATCCCTATAAGAACCCTAGACGTACTCGGTTTTAGAACCACCTACCAGAGTATGGTGATGTTCCAAAGTATATAACCAACTCAACTCCCCACACTTTCCAATCCAATGGCAAATCTCGGTTGTCCTAACCAAAAATATTTGGGGTATCAACCCTTCTAATCGGGGTTGATCAGCAACCATCAATCGATCATCTAAAATATTCCTAGGAACCAATGGTGGTTATAATCATTCTGTTTAAGTATGAAGTCCCTCGTATGCATGAATCATCTCACTGCACTTGCTTACCCTAAACATATACGCTTCTTATGCATTCGCCCATAAAGGGTTACCCTAGATAAGAGTGACCCCAAATACACATTCAATCATTACATATTATAAAAAATTCCAACCATGCCCTAATACCATTTAACATTTAAAAAATTTCAAAAAATATTCCATGATTTCAATTAGACATACAGTTTCACCAAAACACAATCTTCTTTAAAGGTTAGTGAAAACATTACCCTTGGGTTAAATGTGCCAATCGAGCCTTCAAATCAACATGTCTAAAAGTATTACAAAAAAACCTCACACAAATGCCACGTTTTCCTTTACAAAGACAAAAATGCATATTATCAATGATTTATTTTCAAACCATTCCACAAATCACATAGAGAACACAAATTCATTTATAATGAAAGAATCATCTTCACAAAATTAGCACCCCCTTTCAAATAAAACCCAAACACATGCCGAAACACTTTTCATTCACGATTCTCATGTCAAGCATCATTTAATAAATCATTCACTAATTTCGTAAAACATTTCAAAAGGACCAAAAAAAGGATTACTTCATGTTCTCCCCAATATCACATGTGAATTCCATTTAAAATAAAATTCATACCCCAAAGCTTAAGAAACTAACTTTCACCCCATTCAAAAAAAACTAACTATCACCACATGAGCAACTAGAAGAACCCTTTTCACAATTAAACAAAACACTTTCACCATTAACTAAACTACTTTGAAAAATCCGTAAACAATTTTAAGAATAAACCCATGGCCTAAAACACAAAAACTCACTCAAATATATTTTTGTGACTGAATACACCTCGAAGGCACACCAAAACACTGTTTTCTGTCCGTGCACAGTAAAATACAGTAGTTGCAAAATTTATTAAAACACTAGTATATGATACACTATGGGTTTTCATAAAATAATACACTTCATATCATACAAATTGCTATAAGGATAAATCATGAATATTAAACATCCTTGAAGACTAAATTCACAGTAGATAAATTAATTAAAAAATATTTTAAATTAATTAGATAGGAAAAACCATTTATCAACAATATTAATATTCAAAATTTCATACACATAATGAGTTAATTATTTTAAAATATATCTTCAAATTTTTTTAACTAATAAAAACACTACAATGAATTATCTACAATACTTATCGTGGTGTGAATGGTATTTTAAAATTAATGTTAATCAAAGAAGTGTATTAGATTATACGAGAATGGAAAATTTCAGAAAACTCTTACCTCAAAGATGAGCACGGATACAACGATGCATCCATGGAAAGACGAAAAACACCCAACGAACCATTTTCACAGCACAGACAATAAGAAGAACTTGCAAAACAGAAATCATGGTATTAATATTCTTCCATAACAAATAAAAACACCACAAGTGAAATGAAGAATAAATAAATAATTAAATAAATATACTAGAGTAGGGGTTTTGGTGCGAACAAGGGGAATGTGGTAAAAATAGGGCATAGTGGGTTCATTGGAGCTAGTCTCATGGGAGAGTAGAAGGGGTCTGGGTGGATCGCTAGCCGGTGTTAGGGAGAGCGATGGGGAGACTTTATTTTTTTTGGTGCACTATAGGTCGACGACCAGGGCTGGTTAGCTGGAGTGGGAGAGGGCGAATCCGGGTGCACAGGTGGCCAGAGTAGGAGAGCCGGGATGAGGGAGGGGTGGCCAGTGAGGGAAGGTCGGAGCTAGGGAAGGATGAAAATGGAAAGGATACTGATATAAGAAGTCATGGATGACCGACACAAGATGAAGGCCGGCATTGGGAAAGGTGCTGGAGGCTATGGAGAGCGGATACCCATTTTGAGGCTGGGGTGTTTGTAGGATCCATGAGGCGAGCAAGTGTTGGGCATGGGGAGCAGGGCGGCTGTAGGAGGGGTGAGTGTGGAAGTTAGGCATGGATGTGTGGGAGGTTGGAATAGATATGCGAGAAAATGAATTGGTATCAGTAGTTGGGGTGAGACATTCAGGGCAGATGTGAGGTGACGGGGAACCAGGGGTGTCCTAGGTGCGTTGCACAACAAAAAAGGGGGGTGGATTGGGGTAGTGCTATAGTTATCTTTAATTTTTTATTATAATAATAATAATATTATTATTATTATTATAAATAATAACAATAATAATAAAAATTAACAACAGTAATAAAATTAATACAGTAATAATAATAATACGCTTGCTATAATAATGATAAGTTTACTAATAATATTTAATTACCTTTATTAAAAACAATGAATAATAATATTAATAATAATATCATTAATGACTATAATATTCTTAATATTAATCATAATAATAGTAAAAATAACAACAACATATTTTTATTAATATTGAACATTCTTTTATTTTTTAATCCATTTATTTATCTTATTCTAAAAACTAGATAACTGCAGGCTCGTCTCACAACTTTATAATCTACGTGAAATTTTCTTGTCTAATCCCAGACCACCTAGGCACCTACACATCACCTAGGGAAACAATGAGAATACATCTAATTGTGTGGTGACCATACAAGGGTATGAAACCCAGTAAAAATATTAAATTATGAAAATTTTAAGTCAGGACCCAGCCCAAACCTTGGCGCGAGAACCCGAAGCCAAGAAATATCAAAATTAAAATTAATTTAAAATGATTTATGTTACAATTCTCCCCACCATAGACACTTTCTGTCCCATAAATTCACCCTATTTAATGATATACAAAACCAGAATCCATGCCCAATTGAAACCGAAAGAAACGACAACACAAGATAACAAGAGAACACAAGAGGGTTCTCCTCACCACAAAAAAACAACTATCATGGAAATTTATCACCCAAGATACCACCTCGGGAGGGGGGGGGGGCGACACAGGAAATCCCAATCGATCCAAACTAACTTCTATAGTATGTACGTACAATACATAATATGAAACTTGGAACTCTCGACCCGGACCAACAACTCAAAATATTGGAGAAAAACCCCTAATAATGACTTTACTCATTTAATGAATCTGAGTATTAACACAAGACATAACTCCTTTGCCGGGACTTATATCTCTAAATGAACAACGCTAAACCAAGATCAACCCAGACAGGGGCCAAATACACTATTAAAAAAATCACATGGCTCAGAAAACCAAGATAAGACAAAAAAAACTCTTTGGATTACAATAGAACATGTCCATCATAATTCCACACAAAAATAATAAACAGAAAACAATTTCAAAACATTAACAGTAGAAAAAAATTGAATTAAAATACTTTAAATGTTCTACTTCCAGCATGGAACAAAAAACTCGAACTGAGGCTTCACACCCCTAGAAACTCTTGACTACACGCAAGATTCACCACAAGACCTATGGACATGGCTTTAATAAGTGAAGCATCTCTTACCTCATAATCAAGAACTGGAATCCTCTGATCACAAATTCATCTTCAAGTGACACTTCCTAAATAACTTCTCTAGATGACCCAGACAACCGCAACGATGACATGTCTTCGGAGGGATGCAACCTGACTACTTCACATGCCCGAACGAGCCACACCGAGGGCACACCACTGAAATGTTCGATGAACTGGAATCCAAATCCACTATAGAGGACTCTTTAGAAGTAGGTCTCTATGGAACACCCTTCTCTCTATATGGGGAACCTTCACGAGAAACTGGATATGCTAGATTTCAAACCATCTGCGCTTCAGGTACCTACTCAACTAAGAACGCCTCATCCAATAGATTCTTAAAATGATGGTATTTAGAAAGGAGGACCTTCTCATTGATCTCAGGAAGAAGACCCCCCAATGCATAGGGAATTATTTATCAAATCATGTGGAGCTAATTCCAGAGAAAATTAAACAAGTTCACTGATTTGTTCAACATAAATCTTCACTGCCTTTTGTCCTTGTTGAATATGCACGATTTCTCCTCTTTTCTTCATCTTCACCTCTTCAGGTATAAACCGTCATACGAAATCAGATTTAAATACATACCATGTCATCCATACTTCTATTGATTTCGTGGTGAACAACTCTCATTCATCCAGATCCGGACCTTCAAACAGTCCCAAAAACATACGCTCTCTGATAGCTTTGAGAGTTCCCAATACCCTAAAGAGGCATTCGACCTCATCAAGCCACTCTGCTACTTCTAATAGACCTCATTTACTTTGAAAGATAAGAAATATCCGAGACGTACCAAAAACTAGGAATGACTTATTAGAAACCTTAAGGAACTTTCTAGGTGGAATTTTCTGAACAACGTATAAAACAAAAATCCAAGGCCAATATCAAGGTGAAGCAATCTATATGAAATCTCTTTTATCTAAAAACAGCCAGCTCAAAAACCCAAAAAAGACAAATGCAAAAAAAAATTCCCATATGAATTTTCAAAATCCCACTCAAACCCACCAAAACAAATATGACAATAAAATTCCATCAACCTACTGAAGCGAGGGACTAGTAGTCACGCTTAACATAGAGACATGGTTGTGGGCCATGCCCCATGTAAGAGTTAACAACTAGGAAGAACTAGAATCATGTACTCAGACTCTTCATGGGTCATTGATCAATGTGAAGGCATGATGTATCATCATATTTCCTCTGTTGTCATCCCTCAATCCAAAAAAACAAAAATGAGAGAAGCACTCAATTCCCGGACTACCCCTGGCAACTCGGGGTTCAGAATGGGCAAGGGTTGAGGAAGCACATCCTGTACCTACCTCTTGAGTCATGACAGTCCTAATCTCTATCTGAAAGACACCCCAAATAACAA
The DNA here is from genome assembly GCA_963277665.1 of Viscum album. Lineage (NCBI taxonomy): Eukaryota > Viridiplantae > Streptophyta > Magnoliopsida > Santalales > Viscaceae > Viscum > Viscum album. The sequence continues at coordinate 789,889,632 of OY728126.1, read as the reverse complement.
GATCCTCCACTAATATCATTTTTTCATGAACCAATATCGGGTCGACCCTGAACCGTTCAACCGAGATGGTTCGTCACATGTCCCGAAGGGCGTTCCCGATCCCCATGGGCTGGTAACGAGTTTCAGGCATAAAAATTTATTCTCCGGGAATTATTTGGCACATAAAGGTTAAATAAATAAATATAAATTAACAAATCAAAAAAAAAAACAGAACTCATGCATCAGAAAAGAATGTGGTAGCTCAACATACTTCCATGTGAACTTCTAGGTCACTTCCCAACCAAAACATGACCTTGTTCCAATATTAAACCACTCAACCAAGAAAACCTGAGATAAGGAAACCTACAACTAAAATGATAAAAATAGGCATGAGCATTAAAAATTCTCAGTATGTTTTCTATGATGAAACACATATTCCAACATCTCCTTTCTCGAGACCATCCATTAACACATGTTTTAAATAAAAATATAAAAGTAGAGTTCTAACATTTTAAAAGGAGCATCATTTTTTTCTCATTTAAAAATTCAAAATCATATATATTTTTATAAACTAAACTCAAAACCAAATATACCAAATCTGGGCTAAAGAAGAACATATAAAAAAAGAAATATGGAAGTAAACTGGGAAAATAGAATGTAAACAAGTAGTGAAAATAATCTAGCAATCAATGGCGATCCTAAACATCCTTAGAAGACCCCTGAACGTACTCAGTTTCAAAACCACCTATTGGCGTATGGTGAAGCTCCAATTTCGATGACCAACTGGGCACCCTAAACTGACCAATCCAGTGGCAAAACCATCAAATTCTAACAACACATCCAGGGGTATCAACCCATATAATCGGGGTTTATCAAAAACCATCACTTGATCATCTAAAGGATACCCAAGAACCTATGTCAGTTTTAATAATACTATGTAAATCATAAGTCTCTCTCATGAATGACTCATATCACCACACTTTCCTTACCCAAACACAAACACTTCCTCTGAATTCACACATAAAGGGTTACCCTTGACAGGAGCACCCCCAAATACACATTCAATCATTTCATATTAAAAAAGTGACAACCAAGTACCCCATTTTACATTTAAACCATTTCATAAAATGTTCAATGTTTCCAATTGGGCATACAGTTTGACCAAAACACAATCTTCTTTAAATGTTAGTAGAGACATTACCCTTACGTTAAAAGTCCCAAACGTGCCTTTAACTCAACATGTCAAAATGTATTACCCAAAACATCACACAAAAACTACTTTTGCATTTATAAATCCAAACATGCATATGATTATTGATTTCATTTAAAACCATTCCATAAATCACAAAGTTAACTCAAATTCATTTAGAAAACAAGAATCATTTTCACAAAATTATCACCCTCCTTCAAATAAAACCCAAACACACACCAAAAAACATTGCACTCGATATGTTCATGTCAGATATCATTTAATAAATCTTTCACTGATTTAGTAAAAATATTCAAAAGGACCAAACAAATATTTACATTGAATTCTCACCAAGTTCACCTATGAATTCCATTTAAAATAATATACATAACCAAACTCTTAAGAAAACAACTTTCATCTCATTCAAAAAAACTAACTCGCACCACATGAACAACCAAATGAACCATTTTCACAATTAATGAAAATACTTTCACCATTAACTAAACTAATATGAAAAATCATTAAACAATTGTAAGAAGAATCCCATGTCCAAAAATAGAAAAACTCACTCATATCTCATTTTTTGACTAAATAGACATCGACACCACACCAAAACCTAGTTTGTAGTCCTTGTATAGATAGAGACACTAGGTGCACAATTTATAAAAACACTAGTAGAGGACAGTCTATGGGTTTTCATAAAAGAATAAACTGCATATCATAAAACATGCTACAAGGATAAATCAGGCATATTAAACATCTCTGAAAACTAAATTTTCACTAGATAAATTAACTAAATAACCTGCTAAATTAATTAGATAATAAAAATCATTTATCAACAATATATATATTAAAAACTACCTACACGTAATGAGATAATTATTTATAATGATGTATTTAACAATTTTAAACTAATAAAAACACCATAATGAATTAACTAAAATACTTATAGAGGTTTGAATGGTATTTTTAAATTAATTTTAAATAAATTAGTGTTATAGATCGTGCTGGAAATGAAAAGTTCAGAAAATTTCTACCTCAATGTTGAGCACGAATACAATGACGTATCCGTAGAAAGGTAAAATGCAGCCAACAAGCCATTTTCACACCGTATAGAATGAGAAGAACATGAAAAACAAAAATTGTGCTATTATGATTCATCGAAAACAAATAAAAACACCCCAAATGAAATGAAATAAATAAATAAATAAATATATAAATAAATGAATAAATGAATAAATATATTAGAGTAGGGGGGTTTGAACGCACAAGGGTAAGGTTGTCGGAGAAGGGAAGAGTGGGTTCACCGGTGCTAGTCGCAAGGGAGAGTAGGAGGAGTCCAGGTGCGTCGCTGGATGGAGCAAGGGAGAGTGAGGGTGACTTCAGTTTTTTAGCACACTATAGGTCGACGGTCAGGGATGGTCTGCTGGAGTGGGAGAGGGTGAAGCCGGGTGCATAGGAGGCTGGAGTAGGATAGTGGGGATGAGTGAGGGTTGGCTAGATAGGTCATGATAGCATTGGGGAAGGCTAACTATAGCAAGGTTTTTGCTAGAATAAGTCATGGATGGATGACGTGGGATGAAGGCCGACACAGGGAAAGGTGATGGAGGTTGTGGAGGGAGGATGTTGAGAATGAGGCTGGGGCGTAGGCATGATCGCGGAGGTGAGTAGGTGATGGCCATAGAGAGTGGGGTTGATGTAGGAGGGGAGAACATGGAAGGCATTCTTGTAAGCATGGGATTCCATAATGGATTTATGATAAATGGAATAGTGAGTGGCGACTGGGGTGAGGCTTGCAGGGCCAGCGTGAGGTGACATGGAACCTAGGGGGGGGGCCCTGGGCGCTGAACACATCAAAAAAGTGGGGTAGCTTGGGGTAGTACTAGGGATAGATTTATTTTTTTATTATAACAAAAATAATAACAATAATAACAACAACTATAATAAAAATAAAAAAAATAATAAAAATAATACAAAAATAATAATACCATTACTATAGTAATGTTATGTTTAATAATAATAATTTTAAATAACCTTTCTTAAAAACAATTACCACAACCACAAGAATAATAATAATAATAATATTAATGAATTTAATATTCTTAATAATAATAATAATATAATATTTTTATTACTATCCAATATTCTTTTATGTTTTAATCTATTTATTTACCTTATTCTGAAAACTGGGTAATTGCGCACTTGTCGTATGAATTAATAAACTACATGCATGTTGCACGACTTAACCCAGAAAAATTGGGTTCCTGAATAACACCTAGGGTATCTATGTGGATACTTCCAATCATGCGGTGACCACACTTGGGTTTAAAACCCAGTAAAAATATTAAAAGTTGAAAATTTTAAGTCAGGACCCAGCCCAAACCTTGGTTTGAGAACCCAGATCCAAGAATTATCAAAATAAAAATTAATTTAAAAATACAGATGTGACAATTATCCCCACCACATACACTTTCTTCCCCATAAAGTCACCTAGCCAATCGATAGACCAAACAAGAATCCATGCCCAATTGAAACTGAAAAAAACCACAACACAAGAGAATAGAAGAACACAAGAGGGTTCTCCCTTCCGTAATAAGTTAACTAGAATGGAAATTTAACACTAAACATAATACCCCAGGAAGGGGGTGATGTGGGAACTCCCAACCAATCCAAACTAACTCCTTCTGCATGATTGATCAACACCTCATCTGAAACTTGGAACTCTCAACCCGGACCAAAAACTCTGAATACTGGACAGAAACCCATAAGCATGACTTAACTCAAACAATTTATCCGAGTATATCTACAGGCCTCAACTCCTTCGTAGGAACTAAAATCTCAAAATGAACACTACTAAACCAATATCAACCCAGATAGGGGCTAAATACACTTTTCAGAAAAGAACACGATTTAGAAAACCATGATCAAACAAACAAAACTGTTTGGATTACAATAGAACATGTATTTCAAAACTCCACGCTAAGAAAATGAACATAGAACAACGTAATAACATTAAGAGTATAAAAATTGGAATGAAAAGAAATTAAATGTTTCACTTTCAACATAGAACACAAAACCCGAACTGAGGCTTCAAACCCCCAGTAACTCCTAACTACACGCGAGCTTCACCCCAAGACATGTAGTTGGGGCTCTAATGACTGATACATATCTTACCTCACTGTCAGGCACTGAAATCCTATAGTCACAGATTCTTCTTCAGGTGACGCTTCTTGCACAACTTTTCTAGATGACCCAGACACCTACAAAGTTGACATGTCTTCGGAGGGATGTCACATGATGACTTCACATACCCAGACCGGCCACACTGGTAGAAAACTACTGAATGGTTCAATGAACTTGAAGCCATTACCACTACATAGGACCCTTCAAGAAATAGGTCCCTCCAGCACAGCCTGATCTTCTTATGGGGAACCTTTAAATGCAACTGGATATGCTAGATATACAACCATTTTCACTCGAAGCACCAACTCAGCTATGAACATCTCATCCAACAGATGAATTAAACGATGGTCTTTAGCAAGGAGGAACCACTCAATGATCTTTGGATGAATACCACTAATGAAGCAAGAATTTATTACCAAATCTTGTGATGCTACTTCCTGAGAAAATTAAACAAATTCCGTGAAATGGTCAACATAAGTCTTCACCATCGGTTTACCTTATTGAATATACATGATTTTTCCTCTTTTCATTGTATTCACCTCTTCAAGTATAAACCATCGTACAAAGTCATATTGAAAGAAATCCCACGTCATCCTGAAAATCATTGATGGTGGGGCGAACAAATCCCATTCGTCCATATCTAGAACATCAAACAGACCCAAAACAACACGCACTCTGACATCATCATGTGTTCCCAATACCGTAAAGACACTTTTGACCTCTTCAAGGCACTCTACAGCTTTTATTGGACATTGTTCACTATTAAGGATAGGCAATGTCCGAGAATAACCAAAAACTAGGCATGACTTATCAGAAACATTAGGGACCTTTCGGGGTTGCATTTTCTAAACAACATATAAAACAAAAATCCAAAACCAATATCAAGATGAAGAAACCTCAATGAAATCACTTTCATCTAAAAATTGACAACTAAAAAACAAAAAAAAATACAAACACAACAAAAAATTCCCTTTTTATATTTCAAAGGTGCACTCACACCCGCCCAAAACAACGATGACACTCAAATTGCATCATGCTACCAATGTGAGGGACTAGTAATCACTCTTAACATGGCGACATGGTAGTGGGAGGTGCCCCAAGTAAGAGTTAATAACTATGATTAATATAAATGTTGTACTCGGACTCCACATGGGTCACTACACAATATGAAATAATGGTGTAACATCATATTTCATCTGTTATCATCCCTCAATATAAAACAAACTAGAAGAAGACAAGGACTCAATTCCCAGACTACCCCTGGCGACTCGAGGTTTGGAATGGGTGAGGGTTCATGACGTCCTTCCCGTACCTAACACTGGAGTCCGAAAAGTCTTAATCTCCATCTATTAGACACTCCAAATAACCAGAGCCTCTTATGATACCATTTTTTCATGAACCATTCATAGTTTGACCCTGAACCGATCACCCGAGCTGGTCTATGACATGTCCTGAAGGGCGTTCCCAATCCCCACGGGCTGACAACTAGTGTCGATCATCAATATTTAATCACTAGGAACGATTTGTACCATACAGGTTAAATAAATAAATAAGAATATATAAAACAATAAAACAGAACTCTATCATTAGAAATCAAATAAACAGATAGCTCAACATACCTCCTTGCGACCTTCCAGGTCACCACCCAACCAAAATCCATCCTTTCTCTAATAATGAGAAACTTAGCCAAGAAAACCTGAGTAATGGAAACCTACAACTGAAATGATAAAAATAGGCATGAGCATTAAAAATGATCAGTTAGGTTGCATAGATAAACCACAAAACCCAATGTCTCCTTTCTTAAGACTATCCATCAAGAGAAGTTTTAAATACAAATATAAAAGTAGGGTTGTCAAATTTTAAAATAAGAAACTTTTTTTCTCTTTTAAAAAACCAACACATGTGACATAGAATTTCCAAAATCATTTTCCTTTTTATAAACTAAACATAACACAAAATATACCAAAGCTGGGCTAAAGTACAATAGGTAAACAATGTATGCTGGAAGTGAACTCATATAATAGAAAGAAAAAAAAGTGATAATAATCCAGTAACCATGGGTGATCCCAAACATCCTGAGAAGACCCCTTTATGTAATCGGTTTTAGAGACACCTGCCGGTGTATGGTGATGCTCTAAATTCTATATCAAACATTCCACCCTAAACTGAATAATCTTGTGGTGAATCCTACCCGACCTAACAAAAAATCTAGGGGGTATTAACCCATATAATTGGGGTTGATCAGCAACCATCACTCGATCATCTAATAGACACACACGATCCTATGGTGGTTATAATAATACTGTGTAATTAGAAATACCCTTGAACATGTGACTCATCTCCCTACAATTTCCTTCCACTAACACAGATGGTTCCTTTGCATTCACCCATAAAGGGTTACCCTAAACAGGAGCACCACCAAATACACATTCAATCATTTGATATTAAAAAAGTTCCAAATTAGGCATCACACCATTTAACATTTAAACCATTTCATAAAATGTTCATAGTTCCTAATTGGGCATACACATTCACCAAAACACAATTTCATTTAAAAGTTAGTACAAACATTACCCTTGGGTGAAAAGTTCAAAATGTACCTACAAATCAACATGCCTAAATGTATTACACAAAAAATCACACAAACACCATCTTTTACTTTAAAAATACTAAGAAAATATACTAAATAATTTCATTTAAAAACATTCTAGAAATCCCATAGATAACCCAAATTCATTTAGAATGAAATAATCATTTTCACCGAATTAGCACACCCTTTCAAATATAACCCAAACGCACACCAAATCAATTTGCACTCATGATTCACATGTCAAATATCATTTAATAAATCATTCAATCATTTGGTAAAACATTTCAAAAGGACCAATAAAGGAATTACATCATGTTTTCACCATTTTCTCATGAAAAATATAATTAAAATAAAATTCATACCTAAATTCCTAAGAAAAAAACTTTTGCACCATTCAAAAAAACTAACGCGCACCACTTGAACAACCAAACGATCCATTTTCCCAATTAAAGAAAACACTTTTACCATTAACTAAACTACTAAAAAAATCATTAAACTTTATTAATAAGCAACCCATGGCCTAAAAAAGAAACTCACTCAAAAATTATATTGTTACTAAATACAGATTGATGCCACACCAAAATAGAGTTTGTAGTCCTTGCATAGATAAATAAACTAGTTTCATAATTTATAAAAACACTTGTAGAGGAAACACTATGGGATTTCATAAAAGAATACTCTTCATATCATACAACAAGCTACAAGGATAAATCATGCATATTAAACATCCTTGAAAAATAAATTCACAATGGATAAATTAACTAAAGACCATGTTATATTAATTAGATAGGAAAAATCATTTATAAATAATAATTACATTCATCACTACCTACATGTAAGGAGATAATTATTTCAAAAGGTATCTTTAACAATTTTTAACTAATAAAAAAACCATAATGAATTTTTGACAATACTAATGGCAGTGTGAATGGTATTTGAAAATTAATTTGAATCAAAAAAGTTTCATAGATCATTAGAGAAAAGAAAACTTTGGAAAAAGCCTACCTCAAAGTCGAGAATGGGTACAACAACACATCAACAGAAAGACAAACACCCAACATTCCATTTTCACACCCTCGACAACAAGCAGAACATGTAAAACACAAATCATGGTATTATGATTCATCCATAACAAAAAAACACCACAGATTAATTGAAGAATAATAAATAAATAAATAAATAAATATGCTGAAGCAGTTGGTTTGGCGCGCACAAGGGGATGGTGGTCTGAGTAGGGAAGAGCAGGTTTGCCGGTACGAGTCGCAAGGGAGAGCTAGAGGGGTCCGGGTGAGTCGCTGGATGTATCGAGGGAATGTGAGGGGGAGGCTATAGTTTATTGGCACACTATAGGTTGATGACCATGGCTTGTTATATGGAGTGGTAGATGGTGAATCTAGGTGCGTGAAAGTCTAGATTATTATAGAGGGCTTGAGCGAGGGTTGGTCGGTGAGGGAAATCCAGAGATGGAGATGGCCGGATGTGGAAAGGTTGCGCCTAGATGAAGGCACGGATGGCTGGAACAGGATGAATGTCAGCACTGAGAAAGGTGCTAATGGTTTTGGAGGGAGGACGATGAGTGTGAGGCTGGAGTGTAGGCGGGATCCTAAAGGTGAGATGGTACTAGGCACAGAGAGTAGGGTGGATTTAGGAGGTGTGAGCATGGAAGGAAGTCCTGGATGTGTGGGAAGTAGGGATGTTTGTGCAAGAAGAGGAAGAGGGAGCGATGAATGGGATTACTCTTGCAGAGCCAGTGTGAGGTGATGGATAACTGAAGAGGGGGGGGGGGTCCTGGGCTCGATGCACAACAATAATGGAGAGTGTCATGGGGTATTGCTAGGGTTAGATTACTTTTTTTATTATAATAACATTAATAATAATAATAATAAATAATAAAAATAATAATAATAAAAATAATACAACAATAATAATACCATTACAATAATAATTTTAAGTTTAATAATAATAATTTCTAATTACCATTCTTAAAAAAATAACAATAACAATAATAATAATAACATCATTAGTGAAATTAATATTCTTAATAATAATCATAATAAAAATAAAAATAATAACATAATATTTTTATTATTATCATACATTTGTTTATGTTTTAATCCCTTTTTTATCTTATTCTGAAAACTGGGTAAACGCACGCTCATCGCACGACTTAATAAACCTCGCGCAAGTTTCACATCTCATCCCAGAACACAAGGGCACCCACACAACACCTAGAGAAACTACGTGACTACTACTAATGGCATGGTGACATCGCTTTGGCCCGAAACCTAGTGAAAAATGTTAAAGGATGAAAATTTTAAGACGATACCCAGCCCAAACCTTGGTGAAAGATCCCAGAGCCAAGAATTATTAAAATATAAATTAATTTAAAAAGATGGATGTGACATGATTCATATATAGGTTGTTATAAGGATAAAAAACCATGGTTTTTGTTTCAAATAATGAATTTATATCATTAGTGATGTGTGAACTGGTTTTCCATGAGTTCTAATGTTCACACATATTGGTGCATCCTCATCTAAACAAGATGAATCGTACTATAAGGAATCTATTTGTTTCCTGCAGTATAAAGTGCTCAACTATAGAATTTGTCTCTCGAATCTTTTTATCCATGTATGTAATGGTTGATAATCATTTTCAAAATAGTTTTGATCATCATTCTAGTGTCTCTTGATGGATGTGGGAAGAAATTTTGATAGACCTCAACATCAATTTATCCCCAACACATGGATGTTATGATACACAATTTGCGATCATGAACCATATGTTGAATTAAGATCATATTTATTGATTATAGACTCTAAATTAGAGAATGTGTTATTAATAAACAACATGTATTATATAATGCGGTTTCTTCAAGTATATAACTATATAATCACTGATCACGATCCAAGTTTAACCCGATTAATGTTGAAGGAATCATGTGAACCTTAGTATTGTAGTTCCTCTATAACACCAATTCTAATCCCTAGATGGATGGTAAAATGGAGTAGACTATAAAAATCAATAAATTATTGGAAAATTCATGTATTAAAGACATTAGATGTAGGTTGGTGAAGATCCTAACTATAGTAGAGTTATCTTATACGTATAGTATTTACCCAACTATTGTTATGGAACACATAGAAGCACAATGTGGATGACTATTCAGATATATGTTGTGTTCGACTGAGTTTGGAGGATCATTGATTCGTTAAAATGAATTAGGGTAGTGTTTATAAGATTCGGTGTAGGGGGTATAAGGGAATTTTATGGCGGCATTAGACAACCCAAATTCCTATGATTATCATTGGAGGATGACTATAGAGTTTAACATTGGTGATAATGTATTCCAAAGAGAGTATCATCATCCGGGAGTGTGAAGGATTATTTACATGAGTATTATTTATCCTAGGATTTTCAAAACTTACAACATGTTAGCTTGGGTTAGATCTAAGACTTATTGTTCATCATTTCTTCTACGTATTACCTATAAATATGACATCTTCCATGTATTGATGTTTTTTAAAATATTTATCTATAATGTCTCAAAATATAATACGGAGAAATATGTACTAAATATGGTGTAAATTTTATAAAATGGTCCCCCAATATTTAGGAACATTATAATAAGGTGTTTCATGGGAATTAAATCCATTTTTCTGTATCCCAATGGAGTATAATGACCGAGGAGACCACTCTTTAGTTAGAGATGATGATATATAATCAGTATCCTATGTTATTCTAAGAATAATTTTGGAGTTTAGTGTTTTTTTGTTCATTGGATAAATTCCTTGTAAACCCTCGCCATTTTATGATATGTTTTCTCTTCATTTGTGTTATTCTTATTTTGGCCTATGCCTTGACTGTTATCACCCGCAAGGTTCTGTATTGATGTCGTTTGGTTATTGTGGGTGAATTTCATTTTTTACCTCAAAATGAATTATATCTTATTGATATTTTCATAACTATGATTATCTTGGGATTGGGAAGTTTTAATACAAGCCATTATTTTTTTTCTTAAATTCACGAGGGATTGTATTTTTCATTTGTATATAATGTAAGGGTCGTGTTTTTAGTGGATATTCTCTTTGAAATTATGATATTGGAGTGGGTGGTAAGAAGCTCAAAAACTAATAGAATTTGGAATTAATTATGGAAACTTGATATTAACAAAATGAATTGTGACTCATGGATTGAATTTTTATTCTAACCCTAAAATATTTTGTGGTTTAATTTAATGGTACAACATAGAGAAAATTCCATTTGTGAATTAAATCATCTTGTCCTAAATGAGTTTTCATATTTTATGGATGATGTGTTTGACTTTTATAGAGAATTTGGATTCAATCAATTCATTTCTTGGTAAATGATGCCTTGTAATCAATACTTCTCAAACACTCTAGTTTTGAGTTGGATAACCCCTCATGATTATCTTATTCAAAAAATCACCTCTTAAACCATTGGAATCTGGGATAGGGTTTTTGAATGCAGTTGAATAAAATCATTATATTCAAACCACGTCTCATAGAGGTTCATCCATGGTTATTTGATGATAATTTTCCAATACATGGTGGTTTAATTTTATTCCTCTCTTATATTTTCATTTATTTATGTTTTACATCATCACATTCCATATGGATTCGTTCAATGAATGAAATATGGATATTGTTTGCCTAGTTTTATAATGGTTATTGTATTCCTTGAAAAGTGGTCACTGATGTTTGAATCCTGGTGTTACAATCATACCTAGAGAATGTGGTGATCCTTATATTGACATATGAGATCTTGTACCATTCCCTTGTTTCAATGTGAATTATAAATATTAAAATATTTTAAAAAAATTTGTAATTTTTCAATGAACCTGATAAAAATATGATTATCAGAATATAATGGAAAATTGATGTTTTTGTTGGTGATTGTGCTAATATTTTTTATATACTTTTTGAAACATTGATTTTTTATTCGATAATGTTATAAATTTTTTATAATTATTTGTTTATATTAATGTTTTTGTTATAGGAAATCATTTAAACAATATATAAATAATTAATTATAAATATTTTAATAAATAATCTAGTATTTTGATTTATATTAGTTATTATTTTTATGGAATATAAATTAAATTAAAACAGAATGCTATAATTTTTTCAATGTTAATGATCGAAGATATGTTATTTCTTTTTTATTTATAAATTTCAATGTGTAATAAATTGATTTAATTAATATGGGAATTAAAAGTGTTGATTGTCAATATAAAATTACTTGGGTATATTCCAGACCATTGTTGCTCTTAAAGAATTTTATAACATTTTCAATTAGCCATATTTTTTTTCTCATTATATTAAAAATACATTTTAAAGTTATGTATTCTATAGGAATGATTATATCCTCAGTTGTGATTATTTGAAAATATTTTGTGGTTTTTTTTTCGATGATAAATGGACCAATGTCATAGAGAAGGTTAGTTAATGAATTTTATATATATTTTTATGAACCATGGAACAGAAATGGGCTAAGAGCTCTGGTAGGGATAATGGATGATCCTCTATTGGAGGAACAATAGATAATATTTTCAATAGAGTGGGATACCATTGTATTTGAAAAAAATTATAATGGAGATTTATCCTTAATTAAATTTCATTCCAGAATCATTTGAGGCAAAAATATTTTCAGATTCTATGTTATTAATTTCCCAATATTTGATGGAGTTAGAATATATACACAACATGTGATGTTATGATATGGTATATTAGGTACATTCATTTTGAGGTGACCTAATAATTTTTTTCATAAATGTTACACCATTTTAGATGAAAATAAAATAAATCCAACAACATTTAATACCATTAAACCATAAAAGGAATAGTGTATGTAGGCGATAGATAAAATAACATCTAATTTTATGACTGATCTAAAAAATCTACCATAATGATCCTCTCACATTAAACCCTTCTTTGGAATACCATAGTTAAGAAATTTTTTCATAACCTATGAATAGTAAACCTAATAAAGGGTTAGTTTAAATGTTCAGTAAGTGTTAAAATGAGATATATCAATTTAAAGCATATCCTAGATTAAGATAAGCATAGGGGTACGATATCATTAAAATAACATAAAATGCCGATACCATATTTTTCATAAATAATTAAAAATTTAATGGTTTTAACAATTACTACTTTAGAATATATGAATATTATGTTTTAGAAAGTCATTAATAAATCATGATCCATGATTTACATTCATAATAACGAAAACAAGTAATAAAAAATTGGCACTAATATAATCATATAAAATATATCAATTGCCAACTTTAACTATTGAGACAATCATATCATGGGAGATAAAGAATCGACACATGATTCCTGTATCATAACAGAGCTAGAATCACCTCATATTTCCCTTAACAGAGTGTATTAGAAATTTATACATATTTTCCATTATGTGTTGATAAAAGCATCCCATTTCCAACATGTATCTCATGAGATATTATGATTTACCCAATGCAATGGAGGTTTATAATGCCCCCACCTATCTAAAACTGAAATCCATATATATATGTGTACAAGACATACATAACCAATTCCTCAATTCCTCATATCATAACCATATATAATAAAATAAGTATCATAATTATTACATTAATTAATCATATTATAAATCATGTGAAATAAATGGTTTTCATAACAATTTAATCGCAACCCAATTAAACCTTGGTAAAGAAACATGTATCATTGAATAAACCTTAAATCATCATTATATTAATACATCCATATAATTAATGTGGATTGTATTCATATGATAATATCCATATTGAAACATATAAATCAATAAATCATGTTTACATAGATGAAAAATTCCATTAAAATATCGTTCAATAATTTATTTGAAAATGTGAGAAAATGTCATCTTATTTTTAGAATATTTTAAATTTTAATTAAAATAATATTTATAAAATAATTTTCATTGAAAATAACCAGGGATACATGTAATGTAATATTCAAAACATGAATCATTCTTTATGTTAGGAATATATATTCATAAAAAATGTGTTAAAATGATAAAATCCTATAATGTTTTTTAAGTCCAAAAAAGACTTCTGTAGAAAACATTAAGAAAATATTCCCTAAAGAAGCTCTTTAGATAATGTCAAAGTGAGTCAAAAATATCTTTATAGAGTATTTTGTATATAAGTGTGAACCTTTATATAATAATGTTTAATATATTGGATATGGAAGTTAAAATTTTTGCACAAAATAATAAATAAGGAGGAATTTTATTTAAAAATATTTCATTAGTAAATTAAAGAGTCTGAGGGAAAAATATGGTAATGATAATTGGAAATTCATGAAAGAACAATAAGATAATAAAATATATGTTTTTAATAAGATATTAACCATATAATTTAAAATAATAAAATTCTTTTATAGAAAATTATGAAAATTAATGATATTTTAACATAAATATGTGCCTGAAGCCTCATCTTACATTATATATTTTCAAACCACCATTTTGACGAGAAACCCCTTATTCCATTCAGAATTTACCTTGATTGGATGGTATATTAGATATATAATATCCTATAGGATGTGTTTATTTATGCTATTTTATATTAATAAATGGTTTGGAAAAACCACAAGGCACAAGAATATGGAATAAGGGATACGAGGAGTTTCCCTTGTATAATTGAGAAATGAAAAAAACATGCTATTTCATAATATATATATATATATATCAAAAAAATTTCATGTTGGAACACGGTATTCAAAATTAGATTATAAAATTTGACATGGTTAAAATAAGATCAAATAAAAACATTGGGACTAATTTTGGATACATTTTAAGCCTTATCACATAGTTAAACCAGTACAAACCAAATTTGACTACAACCTTAACAATATACTATTTTTCTAAGATAACATAATTATATAATAAAAATATAAAGGGGAATTCTATTGTAATTTATAAATCATGATTCTAAATTTCAAATCCATTATATCATATTCAATTTCAACGGTTAGTATATATTACATTTAATAAAATAACACAAAACATATGGGGGAAATATCTAAAAAAATTCTTGATTTAGAGGGAAAATAATTTCAACATCATATCATGGAATATATTTTTATATTAATTTATTTGTATAAATAATAATGAAAATAATGTTTTTTTATATTTATTGAAATGAAAAACTCAATTAAATCTAATAAATATGCTATTAAATTCAAACAAACAAAAAGAGTTATTAATTTCATTAAAATATTAATTATTTCCACCAAATAAAATATTCTGTTCATAAATTTGAATTAATTTTTTAGAATAATTTTTTTTACTACTTATAGATATCCTCATTCAAACACCAATCATCCAGTTGGACAATAGAATGTGTAATAACAAATTTATAATGTTACCTAATTTTTTAACCAAACATTACCTCTTTTATTGAGGTGAAAAATATTTAACATTATTGGTATTCACAATGAAAAAAATTTATGTTAACTCGATTAAATTATTAAAATTTTAATATTTAAACATATGGAATCAATTTCACTTGATTTAATTTATTTTCCTATGTGAAATAAATTTAAAATTAATCACTACATTGTATTGATAATCATTTTATGAAAAAAATCGTTTTAAGCATAAAATTGGATTTCTTTTTATTCCATGCCTAGTAAAATTAAATAAATTATTATTAAATCATTAAAATGAATATATTATATAATTTTCATTTTAAACATTAATCAATTAATATTAATGTAATTTATTATGATAAAAACTCATTTCTCTAAGGAAAACAATTTTTTTATGTAATACACATGCTTTTATGTTAAAATTATTTTATTTAAATTTATGATTATTATATATTTAGTAAATTTATTTTTTTAATTGTAAAGAAATTATTTAAAATATATATTAAATCTTATTGATGTATAAGAATCTAAATGTTAGAAGATAAAACTCTTATTAATATAAAAATATTTATATGAGGGTTTGCTAAAACATTATGTTGAGGGTAATGATAGATTTCATAGAAATAATATTTTTAAAATTGATATATATAACAAAAATCTACATGTGTTTCTTTCTACACCCTTAGAATATTTTCTACATTAAAATTTTGTCACTTTGGTATAAATAATAGATTATTCTTCTTCCACATCACATCATATGTTTAACATATAACTTCCTCAAATGTACGGTTTCCCCCAAACAACATATTACAGTGAGTTTTCTTGTGTCACTAAAATTTATATTTATACTAAAAAATCTCCATTAGTTGTTTCTCCTAAGGGAGATCATCTTTTTGTGGTAAAACCATTGAGTCCAATTAATGTAGAAGAATATATATATAGTTTCTTAGGAGGGATACATGAAAAAATCATTATATTTTTAGATATTTGATTATTGTGACAAAAGATAAGTATCATTTCATTCTGATAATGAATATATTGGAGAAAAAAATATATGCATCAGTATTCCATTATTTACAAATATCATTAACTTATTTCAATTATAATTTCATATGATTTCCTAGTCTGCATATTCAAATATGATATCTCACTAAAAATTATTATAATAACTTTTATACTAACTCTAATCTTCCCTCTTGTGATGAAAAATATATCTAATATTTTCTAAGATTTCCAAAACGAGATCAGCTCCCAATAGAATTATTTTGCTAAATTTACCCCAACATGGTGCTACTTTTATATTTATTCTATAGAGGTCTTCGTTAATAACTATATGAATGCTTGAGTAAACGTTATTATGGAATGGAAATTCTCTCAAAAGAAGCAGTTAATCCCATCAACCACTAGAATGAATAGATAAACCACCAAATATATCATCTAGATACTGAATGGGTATTTAAGGTTGATCAATTTTCGAAGGGGGATATGTAGTACTAAAAGTCATTTATATATTTAGAGCCTACTGAATACTTCTTCATCACTCTATTGAAATCCTTGGACCATGAATTGATCAAATATAATGTGGTAAACAAAGATTTTGTACCACATACTTAATGTATATCCAATAAATCATTTCAAGAGATAAATATTGGTATGATTTCAGTGAAATATGTTAATATTTAAAGTACATAGACTATAATTGACGAAACATTATGCCATATATATTTTTTGGGGAGTGAACTAATGATATTGATGATAATTTTTTCCCATTTACATCCTCGTATTGTTAAATATAGTAACATCCACCATATCTTCTATACCACATCAATAGTATCATGAAATACCATGAACTAGGAAGCATACTCTGAAATTTCCATTTACATGTTAACCCAACATAACTTCTCATTTATATCTCTATATATCATTGTACATACAATACCAATAGAGACTAATATGGAATGAAAATTATCTAAAATACCCTACTTAGTATAATTTTTTTTGGGAAACAAACTTGATTCCTGACCCCTATCATTACATCACAATCATTTTCATACTACGATGCATTTTTCATCATCTTTTACAGTTCCACATCCTCGTTCTAAACTTATGTTTTCCTCACATAGATGGATGGGTGATTGTTTATCTTTAGAAGATTTTATTTTCTACAATTCCACATGATTTAAAGACCCATCATTTAAAAATACATAAATATTTGATCAATTTAAATCCTTATCATGCGAAAACGTGCATGATTATTTCTACTAAATGCATAAAAAAAATTGTTATGTTGATGAATGTTCTAATTCATTAACAGGGCATAATATTTATTAATCTACCTCAATATTCTATGGATAAAATTATATTATTTATATGTTAATATAAAATTCAATTTTATATGAACCATATATATGCCACACCATTCATTATAGAGGTAATTCATCTATATCACAAACACAAAATTCACCTTGCCGGTCTCTTTATCATGGTTCATATTGTAATGAATTTTAATTTTTCATGAATCATAGATATATACATTTAATTATTTTTTAATACATATCCTAGTCCATTCGTCAATGTATCTTTAAAGAGAATTAAACCATTCCAAACATAAGGGTAGTGTTAGAACATGATCTTTGGACTACATTAAATTCATATCATTCATATTCTCTTCACAATTATCTTTCCAATGGAACACAACTCAATTTTGAGATAGCTTGGTGAGTGGAATAGATAGTTCTGAAATCTCCACCAAAAAGAATTAGAAATATCTTACCAAACCTAGAAAACTATGGATTTCATTTACCATGGGTGGTTTATGAAATTGTTCTATAACATCCTCTATTTATGGATCCACTTAAATACCCCCAAATTATATTATATGGCTCTAGAAGGTGATATTCTATAGCTAAAAATCACAAAAATTAAATTTATCACAAAACTTATCCTTTATCATGATTTTTGTACATTCAAAAAATGTTCGTTATTCCCTTTATTCTATTTGAATATATAAGAATAATTTCAATATACACTACCAAAAACATATCAATGTAATCATTAAAGGCTCTATTCATTAAATTCATGGTGATAATAGGATCATTGAAAAGTCCAAATGGAGTTACAATAAATATATAATGACCCTACATCATATAAATGGATATATTAAGTATATCCCCATTCATAAATTTCAATTTATTATATGAATATCCATAAAAATGTATAATTTGTGTTTATATCCCCAAAAGTTTTCAATGTCATCATTTATAATGGGTAGGGTATACTTATTCTTGATAAATATCTTGTAATATTCTCAACATTCAATGAAAAGAAGAATTTATCCATATTTATTCATACAAAAATGAATATTTTTTTACATTTTTACTCACTTAGTGATATCAATATATATTATATATTCTCCTTGAGTTTATTTATCAATTCCTAAAACTCAGTCAAGGAAATTGTATATGGAGTCTTTGAAATAACTTTAGAACTAGGTAAGAGATATATTGAAAACTCAATATTACAATTTTGTGGATGAATGGGATATTGTTATATAGAGTCTTTGAAATGCTATTTTATAGTATTATCATTATAGATATTATGTTTCTTCCCAAATTTTTGTGAAAAGTATCCCTTATGAATAGGTATTATGACACATATCCTTGAATTAAAATCTATTGAAAGTTATTAATTATCCTCTCACTAAAAGGAAATCATAATATGATTTATAAAATAAAATATGAATTCACTTGCTCATAAATTTACTTGTGATCTCTATGAGGTAAGAAAAATATATACCTATAATCATAATAAATCAAACTATATGTACAATAATGTGATATTATGGAATGAAATTCCATAAAACATTAATTGATGATGAATTATAAAATTGATATGTGATTATCATATAATATCTGGTTCCCAATTCTAATTTAATATCTAATAAGTGATTTGGTAATTTGATGAAATTATAAAATTCAATTGATATAAAATATTGGGTAAACATATAATCAAATGAGAAATTATTTGTTTTGAAGTAAATTATAAGTGTAATTTTCCATGTGTCAATATTTTATCCCACTTAGAGTGTTAGGATCATATGTTATTTCATTTTTCTTTGGGTTATTAGTTTTTTCACACAAATAATCATCATAAATATTTTGATTTTTCAATATATAGAATATTTTTCAATTATATATAAATTATAATCAATATATTTTTTCACTTTATTTGGAATATTCATTTCCTCTATTGTCCCATCTATCTGTATCATTGCCTTTTGATATTCACGATAATTATGAGTGGACCTTCTATTGATAATGAAACTTTCGGTTATATTGAATCAATACATATATTGTTAGTTCTTAAATATCTTACATTTATGTTACTAATATTTCATTCAATGTTATGATTATTTGTGTCTTCATCAGTTTCTATCATATTTTTGTTATTAGAATTATGAGACTATTGTGAATCTATAATTTTAATTTATACCCTTAGAGAACATGAAACAACATATTAATTGTGAATAATTTCTCTTCTGTCTAACTCGTTTAAAATATTTGGGTTTAGGACAGAAAATAATCAATCAATTTTTATTTCATGGTTTATTATTAAACCATAAAAAACAATTCATGCCGTGATAAATATTCCCTATGGGTGACAATGGAATCATCTTCCAACTAAATACTGTCTAAAAATTCATTCTATATTTACTATATATAATATGTGGAATATAAATACTAAAAAAAATATTTTTTACATTATTAAATTATATGAATTGAATTTATTACACATATATTATATTTATATTATGGATCATCATTGATATTCTTTTCCTTTCAAATGAAAAATATATTATAACAACTTTTCATCTTATAAAGAGTTGAGAAAAAAATTATTTTCATAGTGGTATATATCAATTTCTCAACCATAAGAAGATTATAGAAGCCAATAAAATAACAAGGAAGTTTCCTCATGAATGATTCAAAAGTATGTTTTATGTCCATTTATTTTTTAGAAGATCAACAACATTAGTTTTTATGATGTAAGCATGAGCTTATAAACATGATTATACATTCGTTCGCTCATTACATTCTACTACACATGAGGGGAATCACTGAATTATCTATCACAATGATTTTTATTAAAAATAATTCGTGTTCTAGAAATTAAACTAAAAAATATATATTGTGTATGAATCAAGTTACAATAGTTATAGTGAAAAAATAATAATATCGTTAAAAAAAATCTTCAGTATCTAAATCATGATGCCACTTTTTAATTTTGACTTATTTGGTTTAATCTAGGTCATATATGGGAATTTTATATTCATAACCATCTTAATGGTTTATAATGAAAATGTTAAATAACCAAATCATAGCTCCCATTACTTTCATATTAGGAAAAAAAATATTTTCCCATTGTCAATGCACCTGAATTATGGACACAATATAATCAACCAACTCCTTTTAAGGATATTTCCCCTACATGTTTATTTACCAAAACCACAACAACATATAATATACAAACATGGATATATTTCTTTGAAAGACACATAATCTACATACTAAAATAATATTTTTTGTATACAATACATATTTTTATGCAATTAGTTTTCACTAATGATCGATAATTATAATTTTGAAAAATCATTAAACACTAATATAATACTATAGAGGAAAAATCATTTAATAAATTAATATTTCATCCATTTGGAAAATATTCAAAACATATAATAATATTAGATACCCCTAAAACCTAACAGGTTTCATGTATTTGGTGACTAGATATATAAAAACATATTTAAATAAATATCTTTAACATCTCTTATAATTTTTTAATTAAATTATAGCTTCTTTGACATAACCTAGTTAAAACAATTATTCATATACCGAGGAATGAAAACACATGAAAGGGTGAGCCCATATGATTATTATGGGTAAACATGAGTAATATAAATTGACGATATTAACTAAGAATAATATAATCATATCTGTTTGAGATCATGATAATTATATACAACTATCACACCCAATTTTTAATAGATGATAAACATGTTTCATAGAATAAAAACTTATCATCTTAAAATACATGAATAAAAACAGTAAGGGATCATCTTAAACCAATAACGATCAATGAGCTCAAATAATATACATATAAAATTATCCTAAAATGGTGGAACCATCATAAACATTCAAACAAAATAAATTTTCATGTTTTACTACTGAAACCATCAAACCAAATTGGATTAGTAATCAACACCTATTTCCCATATCATAATGGACCAAGTGTCATCACCAGTTTCCCATTTCATAGGTGATCAAGTATCCCAACATGTTTCACAATGGATATCAAAAACAATAACTCATTTCAAATAATTATATCATGATATATAAGGCTTTAGAAAAAACATTGGAGGGATATAAATAACCATCAAGTCATATAAAGAAAAAAATACCTATGATTTCCATTTAATCATAAATGATTGATAAAATAATCTTATAAAAATATGTGAAAATAATATGGGTTTTAAAAACATTCCATAATTTCATCATAGAAAATACATTGAAAAGAAATGGGGTACATACACATTTCATCATATCCTATTTATCCCATGATAATAAATTGATTTCAATATAATTAATCATAGATCATTATCATAATCCTAATCCATATAGATAATGAATGTGGATGGTATCATAATATATGTTTCTCTCTGAGACATGAAAATCGTTATATGATATAAAAATATATGAAATTTTCACCTAAAGGATCATTCTAATAATTATTTTAAAAATGATAAAATATTTTTTTCCTTATAATAAATATTAATAATAAATTTCTACAATATTGATAGTATCATTTTATATTAACATAAGTATTAAAATACATAAATTATGATTCAAATCATGGAATATCCATGAAAGTGAGAAAAAATGTTTATTTCATATATTTTAAAATCTAACATTCACTTTTAAATTTTTAAAAATTAAAAATATACATGTTCATTAAAAGAAAACATTACCTCACCAATTTTGACTTTATTCATGTGTGTTAGAACATTTAATTCATTGGGAATCCAGTTTTATCATTAAACATCTTCCATTTTATGTGGTATTTTGGAATTTCAAGAATCAATAGGGTTTAGGGTAGAAATATAGGATGGTATTAGGGATACTAATGGATGAACTAGAATTATCAAAAACATTTTATAACGGATGATAGGATGTACTCATTTATATGTAAATTAATTGACAAAAATGGAATAACGTAAATGGTTAAATAATATATGTATATATATATATATAACATTGATTTCAAGTTTACTAAGTCACATACAATTATAATATATGATGTGATAGGTTTTAAAGAAACTCATCAAATCGTATTTGGACAACATTTAGACACATTTAAATAAAAATTCCATAATTAAAGTATATTGAATCTATTTTATTAGTAACAATGATAACTTAAATATTATTAGATGAAAAGAAATTCATATTTACAAGAAAAGGGCCTTTACAAAAATATTTGGACATGACCTTCCCAAATTTTGAAATCATTTTTTAACAATTAATTTTTATGAGTATAATAAATTATATTTTATTTAAGAACACAAAACAGATGAGAAATAGTTGTTAGAAAATTAAATATTAAATATTAAATACCATATTACCTTGAAATAATTTAATAAGTTGGTTCTCGAAAGTATTTTTTGTTTTATGTACACACATATAAGGTTACTAGATTTTTTATCAAGACAAAACCAATTAAAATCTGCCAACCATACTGTTAAATTTCAAGACCCAGAAATAGTTTTTAAATTGATAAATATATAACTTATATATTAAAATATTATGTTAGGGTTCCAAAATTATAAATAATATTTTATAATAAATTATATATCTATATGAAAACATATTTTCTCAAACACCATTACTTGAATGTGATAAAGGATTATTTTAAATGTATTTTAAAACAACCCCAAACAACCACATATATGTCTAACTCAATTTTAACTCATTTATCAATGTTGAATATATTTATAAGAGTTACTATTCATAATTAAAAAAATATGTTAAACTTATTAAATTTGGTTGTATATTATAATTCAAAATATAGAATCCATTTTTATGTTTTTAATTTCAACATGAGGAAGAAATTATTTTTTAAATAAGGGAAAAAACATTGATAATCATTGATAGAAAAAATGTTTTTTAATAATTAAATAGGATTTGAAATAATTAAATTCATTGTATATAAAATTGTGTAAATAATAAATTAATTAATTGAGTATATAATATCCACACTTAATTAAAAAAATTCATCAAAAAAATTATATTATTTTATTATTATAAAATCACATTGCGTGTATAAAAAATGGGTTCCCAAAGAGACATTTGTTTTACATATATTGATTTTATTTCCATTTATAACTAATTGATAACAAATTTAATAATTTTATATATGTGTAAATAATAATTTTTTAATAATAAAGTTAATCAAACACATACCAAGAAATTAAATGCTAGGTAATAACTGTTATAAAAAAAATATTATTTAATCATAGTTCGTAAATTCTTAGTGTTTCATTTTAAGAAAATAATTAAAGAAATCATATTTATTAAAAGATAAATAAGTATAAAATCTCATTTTTTCAAAACGAGATCACCCATATAATTCATGAATAATAAATTAATAATTAAATAACCCATGGGATATGGTTTTCTTGATGGTATAAGTGTTAACCATTTTTTAATGTTATATAATTAAAACCATGGGATTCTTGAATCGGATTCTCCACAGATAATTAGAATAAAAATTTTGAATTTTTAATACGATTAAATAAATATAATTGGTTAAAACAAAATGATTAAAATAAATATCATTATTATGATATACTTTTCAATAAAAGAAAAACACTTAAATTTTTCATCCACACATGGACAAAATAACATTAATATGTTAATCGTGGAATAATATTAATTATTTTTAACTATTTTATTAACAATAACTAGAAATTTTTGTTTTTTGATACCTATACTATAGTAGTTGCAGTTAGGGATACTATGTGATGATATAAATATATAATTATATTGATATATATTTTCACTTAGTGTGTTTTCGGTGTGATATTATTTATATTTCTTGATTTCATATGCTACCACTCACCTATGTAGGTAAATTGAAATACCAAAATTGTTGGGTGTTTTATCCATCATCAAGGTTTTTAAAGATATATATGGATGAATTCTTTGACTCCCCTTCTCTCCCATTGGATGTAGATGAGTAGGTGTATCATGGGATATAATGTCTTGCATTATAGGTTGAATTCCAATATTTTTTTGGACATTTATGCATTCACTATATATTTTTATTTTTTTTGTAATGTATTTTGATATAACATATAAAATTATTTGTTCATGGTTGCTTTAAATATAATGTCTCCTATCGTTATGGGTTGTGAATTTATGAGGATATCAAAAAATTTCATCTAGTGGACATATCATTTAATAAATTGTGTTTCTAACTAATATAATTCATGTTTTAACATCATTAATATATTATATAATACATGAATAATGTCTCGTAGGTTGAATTGATGCTTGAAATTTCCAACAGGGAGTCTAAGAGTAGCTATGTATGTTGTTATTTCCACCAACTAGCTAGTAGCCACCACTTTCTAGAAAATAAGGATGTACCTTTCCTAATGCTTGAATGGAGTCACTATTTATCTAGTGATTCTAAATCATCTATCTTTATAGGTTAGCATAAGGCCTTATAACCAATTGGAATCATTTTTTTATGAGTTGGGTACACATTGTAGTGGTTTATTAAGGTTGCTTTGGTCTATTTTTCCAATTTATAACCCTTAGTATTATGTTTTATTGCATGATTTTTTAGAAACATTTTAATATAAACCACCTTTATCCTACCTCAATGAGTTCCACAATATCCAAGGTGGATCAAGGAATGATTTTCTTGTGAAAATTAGAGAAATCCTTATTTCTTCATCATTCTACAAATACTCATTTCTCATATGGTGGTGGGTCAATGTATCATTAATTTCAGATATTCCTCATTTTATATATTATCCCTTGAAATAATCCATTTTTTAAATTCCCCTCATATACACATCTATAATTTATCTTGATCATCTATTGATCTTTGGTGTGATCATGATTATGTAGATGGTGAAAATTTCATCAGATCATAAACAAATTGACCAAGAAAGATAGGGCCCTGGATCTGCATGAATAGGGGACACATTTTGTTGATAAACTCTTCTCATTTTTTGGTGTTCCATTGATGGTTTGTCCCTTATTTATACTTATATGTTTTTTTACAAATTTTATTTAAATGGCCCTTCAAATATGGAATTGATTTAGGTATTTAAATTACCATTGAATCTAGTGTGTGTTTGGATCGACCAAAATCTTTAAGACAACGGTGTGGCTAAGGTACATTGCTTGTTTGATCTCATCTAAATGACACAATTTCGTAATATTAAATCTCCCTTTATATCATTTCATTTGTATGTATTTTTTTTTTCAAAATAACATCAAAATATTTTTTGGACTGTCAATGGGTGATGGTTGTGATTCAGGTAGGCGGTGATATCTCATTCGTCTTTCAAGAAGTATGAATATCTCTTTCGAATGTAAATTTCCTTATTAAAATTTAACAAATTTTTGTTTAATTATAATAAAATAAATTTGGGTTCCATGGAATAATCAGAACATAGTCACGATCAATGGGTGATAAATATACAAAGATTGACTCGAACAAAGATATTGGGCCTTGCATGGTTTTTTGTTGACTTTGTTTGAGGTATGTGGTTCCGTTTATTCTATCCAAGAGAAATTTTCATGGTCAATTGCCATGTTAAAACAAATTTCCATATAATTATTTACATTCCTTAAATTCATAATGTGTTGTTACTAGAATATAATTATTAATCAATTAATACAACTTCTGTAATAATAAATTAATTAAACCATGTCTAATGTAATTGGATAATGTGGAAAGATCAATGATAGGACCTTGTTAAATGGAATAATGAAAACATAAAATAGTTTATTATTGATGACTGATTCGTTACATAGAAAGAATAAAAACCATGTGGTGTGTTGTTTTTCTACATGACTCCTAGAGCTCATGATACCAAATTTTATGTACTCAGCACAGGTTTTTGTGTACATTTAGCCCATGAGGCCATGTTGGAAGATGATATCTTTTATATGTGTGTTCATGGATGTTGGTACTCATGATTGACATGATAATTTGTTCCTTTAGTGAAATTAAATGAAATTCATTGATATACCCCCTACATGAATATAAATATAATATAATAAAGAAGAATAATTCCATTAGTACTGTTTTAAAGCATAACATACCATTTTTTCATATTTATCTCATGTTTGTACCTATAACTACTATGAATTGCTATGAAATGATATTTTATGTCCTTATTCAGGCTCTTTCCCATTGTATGATACATACAATTTTTTAGGTATTTTATAGTCTTCAAAACATGTGCACCAAAATATTATCAATACCCATTAACGGTGGAGTGTGTATGTCTAGTGAAAATGATGATGATATACCAATATAAAGGGTAGAGTCATGATATCCTTATGGACAAACTGAGAATCAATTCTGGGTTACAAATACCTTCTATAATGTACCAATTGAGTGTTTCCAAGTGAAATCCTTTTGACCAACCCATGATGACGATATGTTCACCAAATTCCTAACAGATGTTAATACATTTTTTCATAATAATTAGTTCTAGCTATTGTTTTCTCCTTACTTTTGATACAACTATACTACTGTTATATAGATAATTCAGGTATTATTGACGTTTTATTGATTCATATTATGTTCATGATCCTTCAATATATGGGTGTTTTTACATATTTTAGATTAGGAAATTATGTGATATGATTGTGAATTTTATGTATTAAAATTTTAAATTCTTCTAATATTTTCAAAAGAACATAATATTCAATTACTGGTTGGGTATTATACGTAATTAGTGGTGAACTAATGGGTTTTTATCAAACCCTCTTTAAGGGACCATGGAACTTGAGTACTTTAGAATCCCTTAGTAATTTTAGGTATTGTTTTCGTTGAGGACCATGTTTGATTGTCTAGTTGGATATCCCACTATAAGTATTTTGACAGGAAGTTGGTGTGGCATAGAGTTGGGTCCAAAACTACTTTTTTGTAACATTAATTCTTTTTCTATCACTAATATGTGATCAACAGGGTGGATGATCAGTGTCATGTATTTATGTATATGAATTCAAGTGTTTTGTTTCATCATTAATTCATTAGAGATTTTATGTTTATTGGTACTACATATATTGATTTTATATTATTTCTTGTATTTTTTTTTATTTTTTATCTTGTAATCTTATAAAGGGTCTCGATTACACATGATTTTAGTTTTGACTATCCCATATATTCAACAACCTATTACATATAGTGAGTAACACATGGCGTAATGTGGACCTCCATAACAGACATGGTGATTAATGATACAAATTTACCAAATTGTATCTGATCTTTCAGGTTTTACATATTTTGTAGATATTATATTGGTTAAATATGAATTTTTAAGATATTGTGAATAAAATCTATATATTTTTTCAAAAAAACAATTCACGATGGATTTACTTTTTACTTGGTCATGGGAATGATGTAATTGGTTTCTGTCATCATAGTTATTATATTTTCACATCACGTGAAACACATTGATATTTATTTTTCATTATTTCATATAGATTTCATTATTACAAATACTAGTAATATGACTCATATTAATTATATCAAATGATTATGATTAAAATGAAATATATGTTTCTTTTATTGATGATAGATGAATTAACTTCTTTATTTTCAAAAACATGTACTTTGTTTACAAATATCATTTAATTTTGATATTCAGTTCAAAGAAACCCATAATAATTTTTATTAATAATAGTAGATCATGTAAATATATAGTGTTGTTAACCTAGTAATATATGATGATAGTGATGAGGACATATTTATATATATTGAAAAATGGTGCAGTGTGACTTGTTAGGAAACTTTAAATGATTAATAATCTTAGTGATGGACCATGTGTGAGTACCCTTTTGATAGGTCTGGTTAATTAATTTTTCAACATTGTCCTACATTGAGTGATCCATCTAGAAACCAAAGGAATTATGTTAAGAAAATATTTGAATCTATGGACCTTGATATGATTATTAAATGGTTTATGTCATCAGGGAATGTTTGTAGAGATGTTTGCAGGTAATGTTCTATGAGTGATGAACCTTGCGAAACCCAGTGGAATTGATGCGTAAGGCCTTATGGAAATATTAATATGACTATCATTACAAGTGATCTATGGTCTTTTAATGCATGAAGTTACCGTAAGATTTGATATATATTATTATGGAAAAGACATGTATAATTTCTTATAGGATATTATCATTGATGAAATTGTGTTCTGTTTGTGAGTGACCATTATAAGGATCAATGTATGGTATTTCAAATTTCCATAAAAATCAACAAGATGGATAAACATGGGTTATATCACTCAAAAAAAATATTGGTTTTGGAGTTATTATACCATTATGGATCTTGGGTGGGGTCATGGGTTTCTTTGACTATTAGTTCAATGTGTGACTCTCATTGGTTATTGAATAAAACATCATAGGTGGTCAGACCTTGGATGTTTCGAGCATGGGTGTACACAAAGTGAATTGAATTGAAAACTATATTATGGGTTCTGTTTGGATAAACTTATTTTAAAGGGGATACTATTTTTATTGATAATAGTTGATTTCCCTCAATTTTGGTGATTTTTAACTTTTTGTGTGTAGATTACCACAGAGGCATGTCATTATAGTCATATAGGGTATATCCATCATTGTAAAATCACTTTTTTCGAGTTAAGACCTGGCTTTTTTCCCCTGGAGAATGTAATAAGATGTGAAAATTTATGTTGGTGGTTGTGGCTAGATTGTTGAATAATTTGAGTGGTTTAGTGTTCAGTTCATTGACAATTTATTCAGTTTTATAGGAAAAATCAGAAAGGGAATTTATGGTAGGATACTTTAGAATTATATTCAAAATTACAGCTGTCATTATCAACTAGCTTGTTTTTTATAAGTCTCACAAGTGTAAATTTGAAAAGGACTTGATGACTAGAAAAGTAATTTTTATTGGAAACAACTTCGATAATGGATCATTTTACCATTGTGTGGTAAAATTGAGTTTTTAATTACTGGAGATGTCATGGTCCATTACTGTTGATCGCATGAGAGGATGAGATATATATAGTTTAGAAGACGTAACCCATGTGTTTTTTATTGATGAGTTTCTTTCACATCATAAATGGATTGTAAAATATAGTGACCTTTATTATAAGAATTAATATATTTTTAATAATTTTTGATTTTATTAACAATCATATATGATTTGATATACACTCATAGTTATTATGTTTGCTAATGAATATTAATGGGCTTGATAGACTGATTAATTCATTTTAGTGAGAGTATAAGGATACTCTTATAGTGGGGATCCCCATGATGGTCATTGGTGAAATGATTCATTTATGGTAAGGTTGGTGTCCATTTAAAAGAAAAATCATTAGACTATCATGGTGACTTATATGAACTATTTTTTAATGGAATTGTTATTATCTTGTTTTGTTATAATTGAATGATATTTGATTCATATTTCTTACTAGATGGATTCCATATGTGAGGTCTAGACTACGGAAGGATTTGTATGAATCAAGAGGGATTCAGAGAATTGGATTGTTGGAGCATGGTTGAACTCCTTATGGTTAGTGAAAATGTACAATGATTCAACTAGGATTTTTCCTTCGAATTTGATTTATACTAAGATATATATCTATTATTAATTTAAGGAACCTGAAATGAATAATGAATCATGATTAGTTCTTTGAAGAGTGTCTGTTATTGAGGCTGGGTACCAATGTAGTATGATGGTTGGAAAACATTTAATTAGTGTTTCTGCATAAATATGATTGTGATGTGTTTGATTTTCATCGATCTCCTTATCCCGAGTATGATTGAGGTTGTTATAATTATCCAGACCATTATTGAAGGTCAGGTTGTTCTAATTTCATTATTATAGAAAGATTTTTTTAATTGTATTATGCTTCGAATGAGTATTGGATACAATAGCATACCCATGTTTATTAATTGATCAATAATGATGGAAATGAACTTCAATATTTCCAGATTTTATAATTTAATTAATTTTCAATAAATTATTCTATGTAAAATATTTTTCTTATACTCACTAAAAATTTCCATTTTATATTAAAAATATAAATTAATCATCTTTAAATGATCATTATGAAGCCAAATAAGATATTTATATGTGAAATAAAATATTAAATTTCATTAAATTTGATAACTAGCATGAGTTAATATTAGTTAAAAATAATGATTAGGAATTAATTATTAAATAAAATGAATATCTCAATGTATTTTTTTATTATCAATTAAATATTATATTAATAATTTTAAAAAATATAATTATATAAAATTTACTTCATAATTTAATTTTTTATAGTAACGACTTCTTATTATAAATATTTTACTGTTTTATAAAATATTTATTTTTTAGGTGAACATAGACATATCGCGGTGTTTGTTAATTTTATCCGAAATTATGATATTATCAAAAAATATTTAATAAATAAATAATAATTAAAAACCATTCAATAAATATATATATATATATATATATATATATATTTAATATAACATTTTTATAAACCCATGAATAATATTTTTCTACATAAGATGCATTTTATTAAAAAAGTTATTACCAAAATATTATATGATTTAACTGCCATGTAAATTTTCTCTAAATTATAATCTAAATTAAAATAAATGGATACTAAAATTGTATTCATGACATTTAATAGTGTTGGGATGGTTCCAGTTATTTTTTCAATAAGAAATTATTTTCCCTGATTGATATTTAATTATGAATTATTATTATTTAAAAGAATAATCAAATGTGGAAGGAGTTCAACAACATTTACATGAAATTTATAGCTTTTAAAATTCATTTTATAGTTTATAAAGTCCTAATAACAACTCTTAACAAACATTACTCACCTTCCTCACATGACAGTCATTCCATTCCATTATTCTGCCTTATTTAACATTCCTTCCTAGGGAAATTTCCCTTTAAATCACTTATAAGAGGGAGAAATACCATTACATAAAGGTACACACGTTAATTTGGATAATTAGAGAAACAAAATAAAAAATTACCCATAATAGAACCAAAAAAAATTAAAGAATAATTTTTATTATTTAATTATTTGAATCCCTTCAATGCAAATGATAATTTCAAGGAAAATAAGAGTTCCTGGTGTGATAATTACTCTCATCTTGGTATTTCATTTTAAATTTTCACTTCATAATTTTACATAAAATTATTAGTTAAATTAATTAGATATCATATATATATATATATATAAATTTCATTATATTACATTGAAATCAATTATTCAGCCATTATATATAATTTTCTATGTAAAATAAACACATTAATCATTCCTACGTGCAAACTACTTCGTCCATGACATGTTACATTTTATATTTTATCATTTCATGATAGGGCTGGAATAAAGAATGGGTTTGATGAATATTAATTATTTTTTTCACACTTAAACAATTTTGATATGATCAAATAACATATGTACCATCATTTTATACATTCATTAATGAATTTGATTCTTAATAAAAAAAATTTGAAGTCAAACATCTTCATGAATGATGTGACTTATATTCTTATCCACTTAATATGGATAGAAATAAATTTACTATAAATTAACTTATATGATTTTCATAATTCTTAAATTATAAATTTTCACATTCTATCACTCTATACATTCATGGAAATGGCATTGTTAATCGTGCGTACATTATAACTGTCATCTCCCAGAATGCTGAATTTTTTTAAAAAAAAAAATAATGGAACTATGAATATATTTTATAGAGATAAATGTTATATATACCATGATTATTCTTCTATAAATAATTTATTAAAATTATTTAGTAGTATTTTTTTACTCAATTAATCAATAGGGAACATGTTTTTATGTTGGTTTATCTCATACTTGAGAATTATTGTAATTTTTATATTAGGAAGGAATAGTAATAGTTATATAAAGTAAATTAAATTTAATGACACTGTATTTATGATGTTAAAATTTTCAATTGGTATAATAATAGTATATATATTTATATGTTAATAATATATCATATCTTTTCAATAAAAATTATAGAAATATTATTATCTTTGAAATCATATTCAAGAGTTTTACATAATTAACTCAGGGGAAAAATTAGACCTTTATATATAATAATTTAATTTATATTATTTAACCATATATAATATTGGATTTATGAACATTGTATAAAAGATCATGTGTCAATATTAACATTAGAGAGATTGTCATGTAAAATACAAACTATGACAAATTAAATTAACAATAAGATTTAATGAACCACTATATTCATAGTGAATAATTGTAAATGAACCAAATAAAATAGTTATATAAATGAAAATATTAACAAATAGATGATAATGACATTTATGGATGTTTTAAACGAGGTTAATGTATGATCAACTAAATAGGGGAAATACTGTAACTAATTTTTGTCATAAAATCCCTTCTTTGAGGCATGTTTCACATTATGAATCAATTTAATTTTATATTGTGTATATGATTTTCATTTTTTATGTTATCTTGAAATTTATTATATTCATGGAAGATGGAGATCATTTTAATCCCTTTTTAATTCATTAACTTTAAATATTAGGTTTATAGTCTCGAATTTTTTTTCTTTAATGATGTTATGTTTCTAGGAGTCGTGGATTATCATCAATAAATTGATCATACAAGTATCCTTTATTTGACTACTTCAGTTCAAATATTATTTATTTTCATCATATTGGATGAAATTAGTACCATTAATCAAAATTTTTCTTCTTTGGGGATCCCATTCTCTCTCAAAATTTTACATTTAAAGGAATTATCTACAGCCAAATAACACAACTATTTTTCTTATATTTCCATGTTGTAACAAGTTAATTTATATTATATAATGTTTAAGTGACCTTGATACAAATCATAATCTATTATAAATAAATTGTTTGTTATACTTTATTGTCCATAGGATCATGAGATCCACTACAATGGGGTAAATCTTTTGTGATATTTTATAATTTTAATTCTCATGAAATTAACTCATGAAACATGTAATATATTTTATCGATGTCATCCTTGATGAAAATCTCACATGCATTAAATTATATGAATTTAATTCAATGAACAAAATATTTTTAAAGTTCAGGGTCCTTATAAGGACATACATCCTTTCCCTGTAAACTCTTATTATCCTAAGGAAATTCATTATAATATAAAAGTGAATATAAGGAGGCAATTAAAATTTCAATCATTTCTCCCAATATGAATGATTACACTAACTCCTATCATTTGAAATTTTATTCTTATGATCATAAAAAAATATAAGGTCCAAAAAATTACAATAAATTTCATTAAATTTTTATAAAGAATTTAGACATTGGATGTGTCTATCTAGATTCTCTATCTAATTCTCCCTTAGAAAATGTCTAATATTCTCCAACCTTGTATACTCAGAAAAATGTATCAATTCTATAAACATTGTATGAATATAAAAAAAATATATACACCTCTCATTATTTTTAGAATCTCTATCTGATGTAATTATAGTTTGGTATCTCAAACTAAATCCACATTCCAATGATTGTGAACTATTTTTTTTTGTGTCTCATGTTTGAATTATTTTCCCAATTAATCTAACAAGATACATTTATTCATTAAAAAATGATTTGGAAACATTCACAGCTCAAAACTCTTCCTTTTTACTCTTCATATGGTATATATGTCTAATATTATTTTTTACATTATATTATCTTTCTAACACATGTTAATAATACACATTTTAAAATTGTACTTATACCATTTTTAAATGTACACACATATGAAAATATGAGGCACTCCAAATTCATATTCCCACTCGATTAAAATTTATAGAATTATTTTCAGGAATACTAGAAAATTGGTCTTGTTTCATGATATCTCATATATATGAATCCTTATAAAATCATCCTTAACCTAAGTTCTAAGTAACTTTTCAGCCTTTTTATGACAATAATATTTCATCCATATAATTATTATCACATTATACTAATTTTATGGGGATCTACCATGTTATCTAAATATTCCCAAAAAATATATAGAGTTGATTTGTGTCTGGTTCACTAATATTGAATCTTTTCAATATCTACTATATATTTAACTAGTGATCTTCCTTATCCAATTCTCTTTTAATATTACTAATTGAACATTTTGTTGGAATGATTTCATCCAATGAAAATAACCTTAAAAAATAATGAATAAATTTTAAAAACTCAAGGTGGCATATCATTGTGGCATCATTTGTCTCATAAAATCATGATTTTTTGTTAAATTGTCTTACATGAAATCACACATGTAACTATAAATTCTCATATTGGAAATGACAATTATAATTCTCCATTTATTTGGAATTCACTTCCTTATAATTATTCTACGAAATAAATTTTTATAGATTTTTATGATCACCGCTTCTATAAGACTGACTTCATCTTTATTATTCTGAAATTTTGTATGTTGGTTATTCATTGGATTTACTCAAACTGATTTATTCATTTCATAGTTTCCTTCATGACTTAAAACTTCATTCATCATTTAACAAAATAATATTCCACATTTTGATTCGTATAAAATGTTTTTGTGTACACTATTATACCTCTATTAAATAAACAAACATCTTTTTATATGTGATGTCATTGTTTCAAAATATAAATAATTCTGATACAAATTTTCCACCCACTTTTATGGTAAAATGATGGATTTTTTTTCTTATTAAAAAAATCAAATTTGCACCACCGCTCAAACATCAATATTCGCATGGCTTTGTACATCATTTAACCTTTGGTCTAATTAGGCTTTGTACGTGTTTCTATAAACTCAATATTGAGAACATCATGAAAAAAAATATGACTATTAGCATATTATATAGTCAATCTGGTAATAATGAATAACTTATAGGTTAGAATTAAGTTTAATCTCTATATACATACATCTATAAGAAGATATTTGTTTTATTATATTATAAGAAATTAGAAATCCTCAAAAATAATCTCCATCTGGTCACATAAGTCTTGTAATCTATTTTAAGTAACCCTATTATCATTCCCTTGAAAAAATATTGTATTATGAGACTCTTCATCATGTTGAAAACATAAATAATGGATTAGAATATAATGATTTGAGGAATTTTTTCCTAACATAGTTATGTAAAAATATCATTCACATTCTCAAGCACAATTTATGAAAAACATACAAAAAAGCATTCAAAAACTATTTCACAATTATTAAACTATGAAATTCACAATAATAAATTTTGGAATCCAATGAAATAAATGTTTAAAACATTCATTTAAATTTTAGATATCCCCTTTATATTTTTTATAAACATTAAAAAATATTATTATTTTTAAAAAATTCTCAATATTTCACAATATTTATCAAACAGAATATGTTTTCATAGAGAATTTAAAAAATCCACACTAATGGAAAAATACATGTTTTTGAAAGAATTCAATCCCTCAATGACTACAAATATTACATCTGGGAATATATATATTCCCCCTTAATGTAATATTCTACCACAATTCATTATGACATCAAATAATATTTAGAAAAAATATTTTTTTCCATTTTTATAAATTATTGTAATTACTCTCTCCATTTTAAAAAATAATCCAAATCATGGTAGGGGTATCCTTAAGAACATTAGGAACATGTTACACGTAAAACAGATTTTTTGAAATAAGTGAAAATTTTAAGAACAAATGTACAAAATCCTAATATCTCAATCGTAAACAATATCATTTATAAAATGATAATTAATATCAATCTGCATTGATATTGAAGGTTGTACTAAATTTTTGGAAAGATAAATTGAATATTATTATTCATATAGTTTCATAAATGGGTTTAGAAGGCTAATTCTCAAATTTATTAACTATAAATTAATTCAAATAAAATATGTACATGAATTGGTGTAAAGAAAAATTCAACTTAATCTATCTTCAATGTAACAAAAACATTCTCCATAATATGCCAGATCAACCAACATTATCCCGTAAAATATGGTCTTCCCAATGTTTACATAATATAATTACATTCCATAGTATAGTCATCAAAAGTGTATACAAATAATTTTAATTCAGAAGTTCTTTTAAACAATATTCCATAAGAATAAATTTCTTAAAAATATATGTGTTTTTTTCCTTCCATCATGTGTGACTACATAGGATATCTATATTATATTTAACATAATATAACTACATATAAAATCTTTATTGTCGAAACATTAAGATAGTGTATTTTTATGTAAGAATATATAATTCTTTCTAATTTACACTTTTCTCGCGTTTATATTTACAAATTTTCATGCCTACTAAAATTAGGGTAGAAACTTAGTTAAAATACAACATGTCACACTTCTATAGTAACATACTGGTGTTTTTTATTGTCATATAAAGATTAATTTTTTCCATTATTGAACTTATAGGACTATAAATAATGTTATTTCCATGATTGTTGACATTTAAAAATGTTTTTAAACTATTCTAAAAACCCATCAACAGTTTAATATCTATCACATGGAAAATTAATATCATAAATGTAAACAATGATCATAAGAGTATGTGTTCTCATTTCCCTGAATTACAATTTTTTGTCACCATTTACAATAGAAAATTTTAACCTCTTTCGAAAACTATTATGTTTAGAGTACCATACATGTTGACCTTCTTTCAAGACATATAACTAATTCTTCATCTTAAAATCCATAGTAAAATCATTATATCGTAAAAAAACACTTCCTCATTAATTATAATATTATTTATCAATTTATCTATTAACTATTGCTGAATTAACAAATATATGATAAAATTTTTAATAATGATGCACATGAAATAAAATAACATTCTTATAGTATCAAGTATCACAATATGGGAAAATGTTTATTCCAAATCCACACCATTCACCTATAAGAATCATTTGAAAATATTTAATTCTTTATTTTTGAAATTTATCTATATTCATTCAGTTTGTTTCTCAACACCCACATTCTTACAATAAAATTAATTCTTTATGGTGATCAAAAAATTTCCCTTATATTATTTTTCATAATCTAACATGAATATTAATTTATTGATTTTACATATTCAATATGTTAATGTACCTCTAGAACTAATTTTGGTTATATCTACGAGATTAGTGAAGTCAGGTTCCTTTAAATGTGTTTCTATTTTCCCTAAATATTTTTTTTTAATTTCTGATGATGAAGTAAGACTCAAGTTGTTTCCATAGTGTATGTTATGTGAAATAATTTCTTCCCAACGCCATTTTTTTAACAGATCATTCATCTGAATCATCATTTACATGTTTTGGATCAATTTCATACTCAATATTATTATTTTTTGGGGAATTCATCCGCATATCTTCTATAGAATCCTCAAAATGCATTTTAAGGATGTTTTATTTTAAAAAACATTCATAACATTATAATAAAACATTTTTCTTTTGTTTTGATTCCAAAATTTTCCTGTTATTTCATTTAATTAATATAGCTTGATAAGTCCTTGCACTATGATTTCATGAAAAAGTCCATGATCCTATTTTTTTTATGAATTAAGAAATGACTCCCCAATATAATGAAATATTTCACTAATAGTTTCGTCTTATACAACATATTATATGTATTAATTTTTTATTCTATCAAAAATAAACATATTTTTAACCATAAACAACAATACTAGAAAGATCTCTCTAGGAAATCATAGAATGTAAACAGTCAACCACCATAATCAATCCCATTTCCATTTAAAGGTTATTTTTATATCCAGAAACTCCATTTTATGGAGGAGTGTAAGGGTATCTATATTGGTGTTTGATTATATATTTCATTAAATTTTGTTCAATATAATTTATTATGAAATCCTTTCAATTTATAGCTCTTAGATTCAGTACATAAACACCCATCTCTATTTCAACTTCCCCTTATAAATATCTAATATTTTTATATCATCTAATTTATGTGTCTTGTTTATTAATTTTTCCATCAAGTGAAATCATCATTGAAATTAATTATTTTCAAATTACTTTATACTTATTTATGTATCATCAGTGAAGAAATATTGGTGTGTTTGATATAAAGGGATTTATGGAATTGGATTCAAACTTTATTTGGTCTTTTACCTACCTCACTCCCACTATGAAAAGTTTCACAAATAGAGTCATCATTTATCTTAGTTGTGGTAATGTTTAGATATCATCATCCATGGAATGTTTTCCCGTACATTTATTTATAATATTTTTCATTTATTCAATTTCATATATATTTTTGTCCTCTATTATTAAGGAACATGAGTTTCAATGCTCTCCAAGATGTCATAGATTTGTACTAGTTATATCAGCATTTCTAATATATTTTCCAACATTTCATATTTCAATGATACAATAATCATTCCTAAGGAAACATCCTTATCATTTTCATAATATTGGATAAAAATTAATATGTTTTCTATGATCCCAACAACATTGATATATTAAAATGATTTCATTTTATGAGTTTCAATATTAGTAGTTATTTTTCCCTATATCATTAAGGTAATATAATTTTTGAATGTGGCTACTCAACCTTAATGGTTTCAATATCATTCAGGATTATTATATAAATTTTTATGCATGGAATGTCTACATCGAAGAATCCATGGTTTGTCCCTTTTTCAATATTTTAGATTTATCACAACAACAAAATATTTTTCTTCATAATTCTTTTTTTAAACATCCATACATTTCATGGTATTGGAAACTTTTATCATTGTGGTTTTTAATCATTCTTCCCCAAAGTCACCTAGTTGGTCACATAATCTAAAATCTTCCTCCTGAAAATAAAATCAGTTTGACATTGAAAATAAAATATAAATTTATTAATTTACCATTCAACCTTATTACACCTTATAAAAGTTACTCTCTTTTCATCCATTTTTTCTCTACCTTAATCTATGCATATTTCTAGGCATAGAGTCTTTAAGAAAAATTTTTATTTTCATGTTCTCATATAAACAACAGTTACAATAATATCCACCTACTAATGATCTTTTGTAAAGGTATGACATTTCCTTCAAGAAGTATGACTAGGTATAAATAAATTCTCATCACATTCATTCTATAGGCATGTGGAAGATTATTAGTCTAGTTTTTTTAGAAATTATAAATTTGTGATGTGTTTCATAAATTTTAACTAAATCTATTTTCCTTATAAAATCTATTTAATACATAAATGGTTAATAAGATCGTAGAAACATTTAAATTCAGAGAAATAATGATTGACATGATTCGTGGAATGGGATTCCTCAATATATTGATATGTTTCTTATTTTACCTATAAATCGTTTTTTAAATTTACACCCATCTAATTTAATGAAGTCTCATTATAATGAAATATTGAATTAGATATAAAAAACATATTCATCATAATAATTTTCTTACAAGGATAATCCCCCATCATTATTTGTTATACAATATTTAGTGTGAGGTTCTCAATTTTCTCAATCTACCTGGCTTCCAATATTTTAATATGTTTTTTTTCTTATATTATTCTTCACAACATATTTCATTATCTTTCTAATTTCAGTTATGATTATTTTGAAGAAATTCATCAATTCCTAACCTCACATGATATACTTTTTTGTTTCTTCACCTTCTTCTTCTTCACTATTGTGAAAATATTTACTATTTTGCACATTTTCAAAATAAAGTTAATTTTTTTTATATTATTATATTTAGAAGAATTATTGTTATTAGATTGTTAATGAACATTCTTACTCAACATAACTCTATAATTTCCAATAATACTTTTCATATGCCTCTTATATTTTTTTCTTCCATATAATTATTCACTATTTATTCTACTAAAACTTTTATTCATAATCGCTTCATATTCTCCAAATTTTAAAATTTTATAGTTCATATCAAAATTCAAAATTTATCAATTCATTAAACATTCAATATAGAGTTGGATTAAATATTTTATTCTATGTCTTTAATATTTTTTGGTGGAAGGAGATATGATTTTCATCATTCACATCATCATATTTATTTTCATTCACATCATTGAGGTTAATAATCTTTTCATCTTAGAATTTAAGATTCTTAAATTTTAAAAATAACTATTATACTAGAATCTTTTTTGGATTGTTTATATTTTATTATCTCATATGAAACAAGAATATTATTTAATTCTTCAATATATTAATAATCTTTATATACGTAGATAGAAATTTAATATTCAAACTCATATTGAAATCTTAAGTATCTATTGAATATCAATAGAATATTGTTCAAAGAAATATCCAAATCCTGTATTTTTTCTCACAACACCATTAAATATCATGAATCACTCATAAATAGTTTCATAATATATTATGTTAATATCATAGAAAATGCTACACTATATTTTTAGATTTACATCCTTTAGATTTATATTTCCCTTGATGATACTGTAACACCCCGTTTTATTTCAAGACATATAAATAACAATTATATGTTTTGTTCCATTAAATCCTTCTTTAACCAAAAAAAATGTAAAAGGTAAAACACGTAACTCTTTTATATATTTATTTAAGAACATGACACCGAATTGACTCACAACATCCTAGTTAAATGAAAATCTCACTAACCATAAATGCCAAATAAAAACCCTAGTACGATCACCAAAAGGCTACCCAGGATAAAAACAAGCCTGACATCGTAGTGTGGATCATTAGGACCCATCATAAGCATCAGGATGGCCAGTGCCACGGCGGCCATGCTATGGACTAGTGAAATGTAGAGAACCATCCTTAGCTGACAAAACGACTTCAAAATATGAATACCTAGACTTCATATTTATAGTGTTTCCACATTGTCGTTGCAAATTTTACCGTTGTTGTCTTTTCAAGATTACCGTTGGGATTTAAAACCAATGGCCTTAAGGGTTTTTCTAAATAAACACTTTTATAATAACTAAAGGGTTTTCATTAAATAATATATAATGAATCTGATTAATTTTTGATCTATGTTCTAAGGAACAATTTATATTTATATAATTACACGCTTATATTTATACTTTTGTGCATATAAGAAATTAATTATCATACAATATGAATTATATTATTTTGGTAATACATGGTATTAAAGATTATTATGAAGCGCACTATTTTAGCTATGCGATCAATTATTTTGTTATATGGGTTTTACATATACATATATATTACAATTTTTACATCATTTTATTAATTCTTACACAATAATCTTTTTACTTTAAAAAAAATGGAGATAATATAATGGTTGTAAAATAATAAAATAATTAGTAATGTTATGATAACATATGAGATTTTATGCTTTTGAAATTATGTTAAATATTGGATTAAGTAACAAAATTTTAATAACAACATTAATTAATATAGATCATTACATGTAATTATAAATTATGATAATTTTTTTTAAATAAAGGAAAATAATAATATAAATTATGACAAATATATGGGATTAATAGTTTAATATATATGAGTGTTAATAACCCTTGACTTATCCTATGATAAAAAAAAATTTAATAATAATTTTATAATGATTTTATAATATGTTTAATAAAAGAATAAAATGATGATAAAAGTAGTATGTTAAAAATGTTAAAAAATCCAGGGTCACGTTTCATTCTTTTTTAAAAAAAACAGCATCAATGCGGGCCGTCCAATCCAGGAGTACTTCATCGCAGTAGTCCAAGGTGTTTTAATGCTTCACCATGTCCGGCTGTCCGATCAAACCAAGGTTTAATCCAGGTCATCCGATTCATTTCGGATTTCTCCTTCCTGTGTCCCTCCTTCTTCTTCATCATGCATGACACGCACTAGTATCCAACTTTCCTGATTTCTCCGCCTAGGCCGACAGTGGACCAATCTCGCCTCCCTATTTTGACAATGTCGGCACCGCCTATTTAATACCCAGCCTCATATACATCGACACCTCTTCACGATAGGCTTTTTTTTACAAAAAACTAGGAGTTGCACCAAAGTAAGGGTTTTTTATTAAGGTTTCTCTCCAAGCACCTTCTTTAAAGACCTCTGAGGTCACTTGACCCATCTCATCCTCCCCAATCTGGTAAGGGACTTTTTATTTTCCTTAATGTTATGCTTGGTTCGGTTAGAGTTCATGTATAAACATAGTTATATATATATAAACATACACGTAAATGTTTTGTTTTCTTATTACAGGTTCCAATGTATCTCATAACCACACCATAATAACAAGTAGAACTAATAGTTGAGGGTTTTACATTGAGCTTGGTTTGATCGAATATATATATATATATATATATATATATATATATATAATTCCATAAACCATATTTTCTATAATCCATTTTCTTATAAGGAATATTCTGAAATTAGTAATCGATTCATTTTTTATATAAGTAAAGGAATTTAAACGTTTTACCTTGTTTTAGTTTCAGGTAGACTATATATATATATATGTGATTAGGTATGTATATATATACATAAATATATAAATACCTAAAATACATACACCTATTTAATTACGTACAAATAATTTCAGATTAAATAATAGATGAGTATGATTATTATGTTTTAATACATTTTGGTATAACATGATTATTTATTAAAATTATAATTACCCTTATAGATTATTATTTCAAGAACGATACCAAAAATATTTATATACATGTTTATATATTTGATGAAGTTTATGGATTAGTTTGATATCAAAAGAATTCGCTCAATTGAAAATTCTCATTTATCAGCATTCTTGAAAATTCATGCTTTCATTTTGTGAAAATGTTTCTTGTGAATTCATTAAACATTTACATGTGTCTGTATGTATTTATATATATCTACTCGTATTTATGGATTTACCATGTTGTATGCAAGTATGATTTTATGCCAATAGGGGTATTGTGAAAACCATATTTGTACATCAATTTCTGACTTCAAAATGTTTCAGTACATGTGTATATATATATATATATATCAAAATACTAATCAAGTATTTGATGTTCTGAACTATGAAAGAAAATCATGTATGATTCCTACTGATTTAATATTTTATTGGCTCAACTACAAGAGATAATTCTTATAATGAGAATCATAAAAAAAGTTATCATTTCATGTATGAAATTTAATGTGTGCCAATGGTTTATGCTCAATTAACCTCCTATCATCTAAAACACATGTTTTTAGTTAAGAAAAAATATAATCTAATTGCATTTAAACTTTTATCCGCATATTAAATATCTTGTAATATATTCATGAAATGATGACTTTAAATTAACAAGTGTTCATTCAAACTTTGGCATGACAAAACCCTTTAAACCATGAATTGAGGGCCTCGTATGCAATGAGGATGTGGTTCCCCTGAATGCCTCTGATAAACTAAAATACCATTTTATCAATGATGTCTGTCTTGTT
The DNA here is from genome assembly GCA_963277665.1 of Viscum album. Lineage (NCBI taxonomy): Eukaryota > Viridiplantae > Streptophyta > Magnoliopsida > Santalales > Viscaceae > Viscum > Viscum album. The sequence goes on along the minus strand of OY728126.1, from coordinate 789,845,591 downwards.
ATGTAATTCTGGATTAAACTATTAATTTTTTTTCATATACTTCAAATACTCTATGATGCATGTTTATGGAAAACCGTTAACACTTTATCAGCATGTTTTGCAGATGATTCATGTCATAATGTCATATTTAATGCATGTATTTCTTTCGTAAATGTCACTTTATGTTTTTATTTGATTGATAAAACACAAATTAATAATAAAGAATATAAGATCCTGTTATTCGGAGTGGTATGGGACACCCCAAATAACATCACATAAAATTGAGTATTCAAAGTGGTATGGGACGCCTTGGATACATAACTCCTAAGACATATGATGAATGTATAGGACTGCCGGGTTGGGGTCCGGTTAAATGAAATCCCTCCAGGTTGGGGACTGGTTAAAATAAGCCCTCTAGGTTAGGGACTGTTAAAAGTAAGCCCTCCGGGTTGTAGACCAGTAAAATTAAGCTCTACAAATCATTGAACGTTCTCATGAGATAGTTTATGTTGGTATTAACCCTTATGTCTTGGAACGAGGCCTTGAATTTTAGTCATGAGTCTGGCATTATACGTTTCCTCACTATGTCTTAATATAAGTGATCAACCATGGGATTTTTCCAACTTGTAGGTTATCCCTGGTTCAAAGACTTTTTATGTAAAGAAAAATTAATGGAATTACTTGATATGTCTCAGAAGTATTGGACCTGAACCTTATAACAGCGGCATTATGATATCACATGTGCAAAGATATGGATATGGCCATCATGACAAGTTCACATGTTATGTTTTTTATTAAGGCATCATTGATTAGGTATTGTACAATCAGAACTTCCATTCTAGTAGTATTCATTACCCTGCATTTTGTTAATGGTCAAGTATTATACGAGCCTTTCTTTGTTCTTTCCTAATTAAAAACGGCGTACTCTGATCATGACTGGATGTTATGTTATGTTTATTCTTTGTTCCAAGATAATTAGTTTTCCAAATTTTTGGGTTTATTTTCAAGAATACCATTATTCTTTTCAGTAAATAATGATTATTTCCATGTTGTTTTTTTAAAACACCTTACTGGGCATACTTTTCTGACCCTACATTTTTTTTAAAAATTTCAGGTATGAGTTTTTACTAATGAAGTTTTTCCAAAGCAGCTGATTTCCCAGAACCTGAAACTCGCGATCTTATGTAAATATGGGACATGATGTATCCCTTGTAAATGTATGTAATTTAATTTTTTATACAGCATACCTCATAAGGTACCCGGAAATCGGGGTCGTTACATTTGGTATCCGTGGATAGGTTCAGACAACTCTGGAAACCCAGGTAGTATAAACAAATAACTGTGATTGACTAAGTAATTATGTTGCAACTTTCAGATGGAAAATGGAAATGTATCTACCAATCTTATGTCACTTACCACTAAGGCCCTAGAGACCATCGTGTCTCCAACTAGCCGAGATAACTTCTTTAATCATGCATATATCTACATGTCATGAAAGCACATGTATGATGTGTTGAAATCACATTGGGTTCTTAGTCCACATCAGGGGTTGTTTATAGATTAAATCTTTATGATGATAACCCAATTCCCCTCATATGCACGATGGGGAAGGTACCATGAGGGACATTTTTGTGTGTTCACGGTAGGTGAAGACTTTGGAAAAATGATCCTTAACCCTTTTCAAGAAGCTGATGCTGCCGGAGACCTCCAAGTAGCCTACCTGTGTCTTAATTTTCACTACGGCTTTTGGTGCCAGTTGATGGACTTCATGATGTTAGAAAATGAGTCCACTCGACTATCGTGTAAGCAACATGTGTTTGTGGATGTTTCTCAACTTCATACCACTCATTCTAAACTCATAAGGTGTCATAGGTGTTACCATGAGTTTAACCCCGTCTGTTCAGCCTGTGTGTGGTTTGAGGAGTTATGGAGTTTTTCCTCTCTTTGTGGTATTCGTTTAGTAAACTCAAGCTTTGTTATGTAAATATTTGTGTAATTGAAAGTTTCTTGTTTCCTTTACTGTCTCTACCTTAACATTTTTGTCATGTGAGTTCACTTGTATATTTTTTTCAGATGGATGGTCAAACGAACATCTCATCTCTACCTGATGAGTTAGTATGGGTTATTTTTATCAGAACATGTGTGGTGGATTATCCATCCTTACTCCGCATGCAATGGTCTTTCCAACACCCGATTGACTTGTCGAACAGTCCTGAGATTCTTCGTTCGTTTCAGGGGAATAACCATGTTTTTCATCTCTTTTCCACTAAACATCTCCCCTACCATAGGTGAAGTGGGAGATACTACGAAGGACTCTTCCAATGTTTTACTCTGGCGCATAACATTTCTTCTAGGGCTTTTTTCCTTATAGCTGCTCAAGATGGCCATCTCTGTGCATCTTATATGTTTCAAATCTTGAACCTTAGTATATTCAATCACATCACCCCGTTGAATATCTCGAGCGTGATGTAGCCCAATGGGTCAGCATGGAATTTGTCAATTCATACATGTCCGAGATTTTTACCACACGAGCCTCCCTATGGAAGCCGGTGTGTAGAAAACATGAGCAGGGGTACAAGACTTATTGCTCAAGGTATATTTGGGCTAGTGAAATGGAGGAAGTATGTACCTACTTGGGTATTCCCTTAACTGATCCAAATCTCTCGTTTTGGTAATTCAGTTCAACTAAGGGTTTTCTTTTTTTATTAGTAGAATTTTGAGGGCGCAATTCATTGAAGGGGGGAATAATGTAACACCTCGTTTTATTCCAAGCCTTATAAATAACATTTATATGTTTAGTTCCATTAATGACTTCTTTAACAAAACAAAATGTAAAAGTTAAAACAAATAAATCTTTTATTCATTTATTTAAGAACATGACACCGAATTGTCTTACAACATCCGAGTTACAAGAAAATCTCACTAACCATAAAAGCCAAATAAAACCCCTAGTACGATCACCAGAAGGCTACCCAGGATAAAAAAAGCCCAACATTGTAGTGTGGATCATTAGGACCCATCATAAGCACCAGGATGGACAGTGCCACGATGGTCGTGCTGAGTACCAGTGCAATGTAGAGAACCATCCTTAGCTAACAAGTCGACATCAAAATATGAATACCAAGACATCATATTTATAAAAGTTCCACATAGTTGTTGAAAATTTTACCATTGTTGTCTTTTCAATATGACCATTAGGATTTAAAACTGATGGCCTTAATGATTTTTCTAAATGAATACTTTTATTATAATTAAGTCATTTTCATTAAATATTTCATAATGAATCTGATTTATTTGTGATCTATGTTCTAAGGAATTATTTATATTTATATCTTTAAACTCTTAAATTTATACTTTTTTCATATTAGAAATTAATTATCATACTATATGAATTATAATATTTTGGTAATAGATGGTATTAAAGATTATGATGAAGCGCACTATTTTAGCTATGCGATCAATTAATTTGTTATATGGGTTTTACATATATTATATTACAATTTTTGCATCCTTATGTTAATCCATACAAAAATACTCTTTGTACTTTAAAAACAATGGATATAATAGAATGATTGTAAAACTTTAAAATAATTTGTAATGTTATGATAACATATGAAATTTTATGCTTTTGAAATTATGTTTAATATGGGATAAACTAAACAAATTTTAATAACAATCTTAATGAATATAAGTATTTACATGTAATTATAAATTAAGATAATTGTTTTTAAATAAATAAGAGTAATAATATTAATTATGACAAAGATATGGGATTAATATATTAATATATATGTGTATTAATAACCCTTGACGTATCCTAAGAAAATAATAATAGTTTAATAAAAATTTTATAATGATTTTATAATAATTTCAATAAAAGAATAAAGTAATGATAAAATTATTATGTTAAAAACGTTAAAAATCAAGGGCCACATTTCATTATTTTTTTTAAACATAGCCTCACTGCGGGCCGTCCGATCTAGTGCTGCTTTATCGCTGCCGTCCAAGGCCTTTTAATGCCACACCATATCATGCCATTCGATCAAACCCTGGTTTAATCTAGGTCGTCCGATACATTTCAGATTTCTCCTTCCCATGTCTCTCCTTCTTCATCTTGGCGCATGACGCGCACCAGAATCCAACATTCCCGATTTCTCCACCTAGGCCGATAGTGGACCCGTCTCTCCTCCCTCTTTCCTCAAAGTCATCACTGCCTATTTAATACCCAACCTCAGTTCCCTCGATGACTCTTCACGATAGGATGTTTTTTTAAACCATGATTTGCACCGAAGCATGGGTTGTTCCTTCGGGTTTCTCTCCAGGCATCTCCTTCAAAGACCTCCGAGATCTCTTTCCCCATCTCCTCCTCCCCATGATAGAAAGGGAATTTTTATTTTCCTTAATTTTATGCTTGGTTCAGTTACAGTTCATGTATACACATAATTATATATATATAAACATACACATAAATGGATCTTTCATGCATTCCGAGTCCCTGTTTTCTTGTTGTAGGTTCCCTTGTATCTCATAACAGAACTATAAAAACAAGTAGAACAAATAGTTGAGGGTTTTACCTTGATCTTGGTTCGATCGAATATATATATAATTCTATAAACCATATTTTCTATAATCCATTTTCTTATAAGGAATATTATGAAATTAGTAATCGGTTCCTTTTTTATATAAGTAACGGGATTTTAATGTTTTAACTTATTTTAGTTTCAGGTAGACTATATATATATATTTTTAGAAATGTATATATATACATAAATATATAAATACCTGTAAATAATACACCTATTTAATTACATTCAAATAATTTCAGAATAGATAATGGACGAGTTTGATTAATATGTTTTAATACATTTTGGTATAACACGATGATTTATTAAAATTATATTTACCCTTAAAGATTATTATTTCATGAATGATACCAAAAATATTTATATACATGTTTATATATATGATGAAGTTTATAAATTAGTTTGATATCAAAATAAGTCTCCCATTTGAAAATTCTCATTTATCAGCGTTCTTGACAATTCATCATTTTGTTTTGTGAAAATGTGTATTGTGAATTTCTTAATCATTTACTTGTGTATATATGTATTTATATATATATACTCATATTTATTGATTGACCATGATGTATGCAAGAATGATTTTATGCCAATATGGGTATTTCGAGAACCATATTTGTATATCAATTCCTGACTTCAAAATGTTTCAGTACATGTGTGTATATATATATATATATATATCGACGTACTAAACAAATATTTCATTATCTGACCTATGCGATAAAATCATGTATGCAACATATTGATTTACTATTTTATTGGCTCAACTGCATTATATAAATCTTATCATGAGAATCATAAAACAATTTTCAATTTCATGTATGAAATTTAATGTGTGCCAATGGGTTATTCTCAATTAACATCCTATCAGCTAAAAGACTTGTTGTTAGTTAAGACATGATATAATCTAATATCATTTACACTTTTATCATCATGTTAAATAGCTTGTAATCTATTTATGAAATGATGACTTTAAATTAAAAAGTGGCCATTCTAACATTGGAATGACAAACCCCTTTCACACATGAATTGAGGGCCTCGTATGTAATGAGGTTGTGGGGCCCTTGAATGCCTTCGATAAAATACATTTCTATTTTATCAATGATGTCTATCTTGTTTTGAAATTCTGGATTAAACAATTACATTTTATCCCATATACTGAAAATACTCCATGATGCATGTTTTTGGAAAACAATTAACACATTATCAGCATGTTTTGTAGATGATGCATGTAATAATGTCATATTTAATTCATGTATTTCTTTCTTAAATGTCACTCCATGTTTTTATTTGATTGATAAAACACAAATTAATAATAATGAATCTAAAAACCTGTTATTCGTAGTGGTATGGGTCACACCAAATAAGATCACATAAAATTGGGTATTCAAAGCGGTATGGGACACCTTGGATACATAAATACTAAGACATATGATGAATGTATAGGACTGCTGGGTTGGGGTCCGGTAAAAAGAAAGCCCTTCAGGTTGGGGACTGGGTAATGTAAGCCCTCCAGGTTAGGGACTAGTAAAAGTAAGCCCTCCGGGTTGGAGACCGGTAAATGTAAGATCCACGATGAATTGAATGTTCTCATGAGACAGTTTATGTGGGTATTAACCCTTAGTCCATGGCACGAGGCCTTGACATTTATATGTGATTATGGTATTATAAGTTCCTCACTATTTCTTTATATAAGTGATCAACCATGGGGTTTTTCTGACTAGTAGGTTATCCCTGGTTTAAATATTTTTTTATGTACAGAAGAATTAATGGAATGACTTGATATGCCTCAAATGTATTAGAATTTATCCATTTATATTCAACTTTATGATGTCACATGTGGAATGATATGGATATTTCTATCCTGACAATTGCACCTGTTATGTTTTTTATTATGACATCTTTGATTATGTATTTTACACTAAGAACTTCCTTTCTAGTAGTATTATTTACCCTACATGTAATTAATTGTCATGTATTATACGATCCTTTCTTTGTTCTTTCCTAATTGGAAAAGGCGTACTCTGATCATGAATGGATGTTATGTTATATGTTTTCTTTGTTCCAAGATAATTAGATTTCCAGATGTTTGGGTTTATTTTCAAGAATAATATTCTTCATTTGAGTAAATAATGATTATTTTCAAGTTGTTTTTTTTAAAACCCCTTACTGGGAAAACTTTGCTCACCCTACATTTATTTTAAATTTTTCAGGTATGAGTTTTTACTAAAGAAGTTTTTCAGAAGTAGCTGGTTTCCCATAAACTGAACCACGCGATCTTTTATAAATATGGGACATGATGTAACACCTGTAAATGTATGTAATGTAATTTTTGATATATCATGTCTCATAAGGCACCTGGGAGTCGGGGTCGTTACAAATACACTCTTGATTGTCCCATCATTATATATTTGTATTAACACCCATCAACTTAATTTTTCAAATCAGTGAAAAATACTCTAAAATAATATATCTCGGTTTTTATTCGACCTCAATATTTTCATTTTTAAGTGAAATCTATAGTTTCAACATTCTTAGTGGGTGGAAAAATAACTATAGATACCTAAATTCTATATATTAAAAGTCATAAAAGATAATATATCAATTTTTTTTCCAACATGATAATGTTTCTTATCAATAGTGATCATACATATTCAATTTATTATGTAGTCATTTTCCATGATTAGGATGAAATAAATGAAATATGTATCAGATATAAATTTAAGTTCTAATGGAACATGAGAACCCCTGAGAAGGGTGGTGGTGAATATTTTATAATATTTTATAATATCAATTCCCTTAAAATTGACAATGAAAACATTACTCATATTTCATACATATTATATCTTTTAACAATCTAAAAAACATGAAATAATTATAATGTAATGAAAGGAACACAACATTTAGAAGGTACAACCACACCGTAAGAAACTATATCCTTTCCAGTGAGGCTCCTATCAGTTTATGAAAATTTAATATAATAAAAAAGGAAATAAAACATTAAAACTAACTTTATAATAATTTTTCTTAAAATATACTATACAGGCACCCATTAGTTAATTTTTTTCTTCTGATCCGCACAAAAAAACATTGTAAAATTCTCTATACCACTCATTAAATGTTATTCTAGAATTTATTTGTTTGATGTGTTTATTAATTTTCTCAATATGATAAAACCAAAACATAATATGATATTCTATGTCAAACAAACCTCATAATACATTGCATATTTCATGAGAAATGTCTGATAAAAAAACTCAATTGCCTCCCAATCAGTTTTGAACCTCTATCTAATATAGTCGTTGATTAGAATCTCTCGATGAATATTCCATTAAATGTCTCTAAAATAATTTTATTTATATTTTCACAAATATTTATCCTCATAATGATGAATTTTATAGGTTTATTTTATTATTAAAGGTTTTTTAATACATTCACTACTCTATGGTCTATCATTTATACATTCATCCAATATTGTATTTGAAACATTTTATATAGAACTGTGACGTTATGGCATAGTTTAATAATACCAAATTCTATATTTTACATCAAACCCTTTATAGGTATTATCATTGATAAATAGGTTGGAATCCTAAATCATTTTCCCTCTCCATTTAAATTCAAATAATTGTTATTAATAAATATAAAACATTCCCAATGCTTCATGAATAATTACCCACTTATATACTATTATATATATCATTAACCAATGTGTCATGGGACTTCATGAATTACACATATCTAAAATAAATAAAAAACACATATATATTATCTTAGAATCATCATTATTGTAGGGACCTAACCCCATTAGCTCGAGTTGATGCATTTTTTTACATTGTCATATGATACAAAGAATTGTATCTTTAAGGAATTAATATTTTTATAGTCCCAGTAAACTTGATATCTACATGGTTTTCATATTACATTTGAATACAGAAATAAAAAATTATTATTATTGTAAAAAATTATTTCCACTATCATATTCTTTTATATAGAATGCAGTACACATCATAGATTACTAATAAATGGAAAAAATAAGGTTGATCTTAAATGATCAGATAGGGTTAAGTACAATGGAAACTATCATGAATCAATGATAATTTTCAACATGGAATGGTAAATAACCTCACACAAATTAAATTTAAAAACTAGTACTATCATTATAAGATAATGAATTTTTAATATATAAAGATAAAAAATTGAACATGTTTCATTTAATAAATAAATAGATAATGATTTACATCCAGATATAATATCATTTTGAAAATAACATGGATAATAATAACCAAATTCTTAATGACTGAAATTATCTATTGTTGGATGTCAGGTTGTGAGGATATGATTCCTCCACCATCAATATCTATCCTCTAAGTAGTTTAAAATTGATAGTTGGGTATAAACCAAAAACCCATTTGACTTGGTCTATCAAATGGATTTGTCTCATGATATCTTTCGATGAATCAAAGGGTTATTTATAATGAGTCCCCACCCATATCAACATGAAAAAATCATTCCTTTATATTGAATAATCGATTTATTTCAAAATCCATTTCCAATTCATCCAATATCTATATTGATTTAAAAATAAAAATTTATCAAAATTTACCTTGATAAAAAAGTACCATTAAATATAGAAAAATATATGTATAAAATATTTAGAGATTAATAAATAAAAAATCCATGATAATAAATACAGTTTTTAGGGTAAATTTAATGTCAAATGATAAAATATAAGTGAATATTTCAAGGGAGAGATAATCACTACATAAATTAATCAATAAATAGAATGTAAATATGATCCTAGGTTAAAATGAAAATAACCATTCATAGAAAGAAGAATGATATTATCAATCAAATATATATCCATTGGAGTAATAATAATTGTCTTATTTTTTTTGATTCATATAAATATGATAATAATATATCTAAATTTTTTTTAGGAAAGATTCATTTTTTATACTGATTATAACTATTTAAAACTAAAATTTAAAAAAAATTAAAAAATTAACTGTTAATAAAATTTCAAACATAAATTGATGTTTAAATCATTTACTTCTTATGATTTCGATAAATTACATACATTCTTGGAACATTAATATAAATATTCCATTCACATTTTTCAAAAAATCCAAACGAGGATTGTGTTGAAAATTACATGAATGTTTTTTTGAAATTTTTTTTTATATAGTAAAAAATTGTAATAAATTTAAATATTTTATTATTTTGAAATGGTTAATAAAAAAGTTTTAAAAAATTTAGAAATATTTTTTTACAATAAAATGAATATCCCAACAATGAATGAAATATAGTCAGATTTTATTCAAAAAAATATAAATTAGAATTAGTACAAAATTTAGGAAAAATTATACAATTATATAAAAATATAATGAATTAATAAGAGATTTGATAATGAAATGGGTTAAATTTTAAATTTCAAATAATTTATTTCAAATTAAATTTATGATTAAACAATCTTAATTAGAATGAAATTATGAAATATACCCTTATAAAAACCATACAATTGAAGTAATAATTAAAAAATGAATCGATAATGTACATCAAATGAATATATAATTAAAACAAAAGGAAATAAAATAATTAGTAATAAAAAATCCTTATACACATAATAATAGAATATCAACGACAAGAAATGTGTAATATAACCCAATGAAATTAAATTGAATTACGAAATTCATTACTGCTTGGAAAAATTTAAATTAAATCCCCATGTATAAATTAATTAAAATTGATAAATAAAATGACATGAATTAAAAATTATTCAATACATTACTTGTCAAAGGGTATCTATGTAAACCATAAAAAATAAATTTGGAAAACAATAATAAAATATACCTCAATCATGGGAAATTGAGATAGAGTCCCTTACCTCTTGATTCCTTATGTTGAAAGCTAATTAACCTACATTATAGTAGATTTAACGATGATATTAACTTATAAAACAACCAGATTAATATTAATAATAAAATATACGATCCTTTTATAACATTTTATCTATTTTTTAATTATCATTCATTATTTCGACTATTTCAAGTGTTTATTACCTTTTTTCATGAATGTTTTATTATGGATGATTTGGTTCTTCCACCTACAATATACTTAAATAATCTCTAGAATAATTATAATTATGTAATTATCATATTTATATATTATTTTTAATTTTAATAAAAACCCTGAAATGTGGTTTTGAAAAGAAAATGATGTATGTTACTATCATGGAGATGGTAGGTCATACATACACTAGACTGGAATTTTTTACTTTTCAACAATAGTTTTGGAAAAGAGATAAGTAATGTTTTTATATTAAATAATAAGAATAATATATTATTATTTCATTAAAAATACTCATACATATTCTTAATGTGATGTGGTGGAAATAAAGTCACATCTCTTTGTGATTGTGGTAATCCATATGAACATGAATGAATATATAATCATTCAGTTAGTGAAAAAGTAAGAAAAATTATATATTACCTTTTGGAAATGATAAATATGTCACTAAAATAATAATTAAATAATTTATATCTGATATAATAATTAAATGTTTCCATATCACCATTCATCAAGATAATTGGGGAAAAAGAATCACAACACTTTAGGAGGATGTAAGCTTCCATTAACATGAGAGAAGATATATTATCCCTTATAGAATTGAAAATAAAAAGGTATATATATTATATAATGTATATAGTGGTATAATTTTGTTAAAAATATCATATATATATCATCATAATAAAATGTGACACTTATTAATGGAATCATGAATGACATCGGTTCATGAGGTTGTAGTCTATTGTACACACGAATGATGATTCTGTAACCCATATGATAGATGTGGTGATTGATTTTAGTAATTCCATTAATATAACAACATATAATTGAATATAATATTATTAAGTTATCATATAATTAAATAATAATAATAATTTAAAGAGGTGAAGAATGAAATAAAATAAAAATTATTATTAAAGAACATTACATATTCTTCAAGTACCACCATAGGTTTGAAAAATTCCATCGTTGGATGGATTAATTCTTAAATTAAGTCTTCTTGGATGAGTTATTTAATGTTTCTATAAGTTTTTCTAGGATATTATTATCAAAATTTATTTTATAGAGTGAATAATATATTTTAGGGGGTGGCATTTTATATGTGAGGTGAATGGATCTCTATTAATTTTTTAAAAGGAAAAGTTGTAGCCTTGTTTTTGATATTCCACAGGGGTCCAAAATGAAGTATTATACTGACATAGACATAACATGGTATAAATATTTAAAAAAATATATTTTATAAAAAATTTTATGATATTTTAACTTCTATATCTTTATTTTATCACTAGGTAAATCAATTTTTACCTTAATAGTGATAAATTTTTATTAGTCTTTTCATTAATAATTTTTGTGAAAAATTAAGATAAACATGTTAGATAATTTAAATTCAACTGATTAAAAATTTGAAATCCATTTTTCACAATTCATTTCATAGAAGTGTGAAAATTTAATTTAAAATTAATCTCACATACAAGATAAGAAACATGATTTTAAAAGAGAAAATGTTCTAAAGATTCAATTGTTTTTATAGAAAAATCAATTTGAAAATGATTAAAACATAACAAAATAGATTTAATGATATATAATTGAAATAATTTTATTTTAAAACCAATTAATAAAATTATTTTAATTTATAATTATTTTAATCTATAAGGTATTTTTAAATTAAAATTTAGTATTTTTTAGTATTCAGTAAAAAAGTAATATTTCCAAAAAAATGAAAATTTCACCCTATGAAAAAAATTTCATGCTCATTTTAAATTTGAATATTATTTAGTAAACTATATTTTCTAAAATTGGTCACAAAAAAGTAAATTATGTGTTAAAATTGAAACCGAACATCCTTTTAGAAAAAAAGTATATTTTTTCATAAAACATTATTTTACATTACAATATGTATTATTTTATTTATAAGCAATAAATGACAATAATTTTCAAAATTCATCATATAATATAAAAACCCACTATTTTTAAGTCATTGATATACATATATGTAATATTTTGGTCAATTTAGTATCTGAATCGAATGTTATGCAACATGTTGAAGTGACTAAAATTTAAAGAAATATATTTCAGGAATTTTTTATGCTCAGTGTTGGGTATAGAATATGATATCAAATAAAATATTAATTTTTTAAAATTATAGAAAATTATATTCTCCCCATCTTAATTAAAGATTTTCACTATATTTTAAGCTTGACCTTAGTAATCATGGGTTTGATATATGAATTTTCATTAACTAATTTTATAAATAAAGTTAGAAAAATATCCTCTTAATAAGATAGAATGAGAAGAGAAAAGTTCATATTTAATTCCACATATCAAGGATTCTATGTAGAATATAATTTATTTAATGAAATGATATGTATATGGAATAAGAGTATAAATATTTTTATAGAAAGAAAGAGGTTATTGATCATCATAAATTGAATGATAAATGGATATTTAGGGCTTCAAAATGGAAAATTTGTAACGATTTAAAAGACAATATGATTTATTAGATATGTAGATGATATGATAAAAAGTATATTTGAAGATTAATTTTTAAATAAAGGGGAATTATTTTACTCTATATTATTACATGTAAATATACTTAATTAATATGTTTATATTTCATAAATATAATATAATCCTTTGGTTGTATTGTGATCAATTGAAAATTCATCACATACTATGTGAATTGAATATCTAAAAAATGAATTTTTAATTCATAAATCACTAAAATTCACTTTTAAAAGTACATAATATCCATAATTTAATTATATCTCATTTCATCAATCTCTATTTTTTATTCTGAACAATGGTTAGCATTAGTTGTCCAATATATTTGAATCTATATATGGTTAAGTAATATATTAATGTGAAAAAAGTATTCAAGATTTTAACATAATCCATTTAATAAATGGTTAAACTTGTAGAATTTAAAAATTATTAAGATCCATATATTTTGAAATAAGGTCACTATATTTATAAATGAACTGATCATTAATCCCACAATCAATATGATATATCTAATAATCATCACATTCCAATCCTATGAATTCCATAATCATGTATTTTCATGAATCATTGTAATAACATAAATTAATATAAATCCTCATTGAAGACATGAATTCTTCTATATTACTCGTGAAAAATAACAATTATTGGATACATTTCATAAACCTAAATTTTTATTAAAATCCATCAATTATTGCATAAAAAACATTGTCAACCAATTATTAATCATTCCCAAGGTAGATAGTACAACCCAATTAAATTATATATGTCATGTATCTATTTATACTAACTCTATTACCTCAACATCATAAATATATTAAGGATTATCTTTCTTCAAATCATGTGTTTTCCAAGAGTTTAAACCTTCCTCTGGATAATTTTTTTTACAATTGGTATCATTAAATATATGCATTAGAATCTTTAATTAATAACTATTGTATAACAGTTCTTATACTTTTCATAACTCATATTACCTGGATATAAATGATAAAAATAATAAAATAAAATAATTATTTAATTGATTAATAAAGGTCATTAATCATTCCACTACATATGTGGTAAGATAATAATCTTGGCCATGATATGTTAGTTTATTTCAAGTATATTCGTTTGGTGATTGGAAAATTATTTTCATAGTGCCCCATCGTATTTCAAACAAATAATTGTAAAATGGAAATTTTTTAATTACCATACAATCACTAGTATGGTGTCCTTTCACCCAAAAATTTATCAAACTCAAAATCCTTTTAAGAAATATTTTTGTTGTTTTTTTCAACAATTATAACATGTGGAAAAATCCGTCTTTCCATTATTCACATTATATGTGTATTCCCATTCCTAAATATTATTTATATTAATTATCTCTAATACATAATAAATAGAGAATTATTTTTATTTCTTGGTATAAAATTATTATTTATCCTCATATAAGGAGAATTTTTGGGAGACTACTTCCCTTGGAAATATTGTCTTAATACCATAAATTATATGAAAATTCTTAAATCTTGTATTATTTTCATAGATGAAATTATTATTCCCTAATTTAGGATACATTTATAAATGATCGTAAACAAGTTATTCGATCATATCATAATGAAACAAAATATATAATATAGAAATAGTGAAATATATATTATAAATTCATAAATTTATGCATAACAGATATCATAATCCTAAAAATGTCTTCATTTTTTCTATTCCCATTTCAAATCAATCATAATTTTTGTCAAATAAAATGTGAATTATTCAAAGAATATCCCCCAGGAGATTAAAAAATAGGTGATAATTAAGGCTCAATTACATGCACCATGTGAGGATCTGGTCAAGCCAAATGCACATTTTTTGTATTTACTACCCCTAGGTATATCTTTACCTGAACTGAATCCACTTTTAGTATCAAAATAGTGATATATTTCTAGGACAAACCATATAATAATTTCTATACCAAAACATTAAAAAAATTATATATTTATCCTCAGTTTATATTTTATGGCTATGATCTATAATAAATGTTTTCAAAAATATAGTTCAAATGATTTCTACTAGACTTCCACTTATAACAATTGCAGTGACCCCAACCCAATTATATCAAAGCTATTGTCTTCTTCATTACAATAGAATAGGATATAAAGAATCAAATCCTGATGGACTGAAATGTTTAGTAGTCTTGGTATACTACATACATTGATGATTCCCTTGTTACATTTGAAAGAAAAAACTATAACATATTTTTTTACGAGATTAACATTATTTGATATGACATATCCCTACATATTAAACACAATAAAATTAATGGATTCCTTAGAAAGGAAGATAAATAAGGGTGAGATCAAATGATCACTAAGGGTTTAGTACATTGGAAGCTATCATGGATCAATAAGAATAATTAACAAGGAAAGTTAAATAACTGAACACACATTCCATTTAAAGAACATTACTATTTTTATAAGATAAATCATAATCAATTTGAAAAGAAAAATAATAGAACTCATTCCCTTTAATTAATAAAAAATTAATGGAATAAATAAATAATTATTATATTTGTTAAAATATGACGGGTAATAATAACTGAATTCATAGTGAAGGAGATTCATTATTATCAGATTTCATGTATCTAGAACATTATACCTCTACTTTTCTAATCATTACTATAGTCTCTTTAAAACATAGGGATATATAAACAACAAAAACCCCTTTATGTAGGGATATCCAACCCATTAATCTACTCAAACTCATCAATTCATAAAAGGTCCACCTATATCATAACTGAATCCATTTATATATGTCCAAATAATTCATTATAGATTAAATGATCGATATAATTCATGACCAATACACCTTACCCGCTAATATTATTATTGAGTAAATAATAATGATTTGGGAATATTTCTTTACAAAATTAAATAATAATATGTATATAACAAAATATGTATAAATGATATATTTTTTAATAAATATATATATCCATGATAAATAATATAGATATTTAAGGTATATATAATGTCCAATGGTCGAAAATATGTGAATATATCAAGATATATCTAATTACTATAATAATGAACGATATATGTTATTATCACTACTTCCATTGGTAAAAATGAATATAAAACATCCATATAAATAATATGTATAGTAAAAATCCATCATATTTCAATTTGATTAAGAATAATGGGTTTTTCCTGATAATGAATATAAGTAACATGAAAATATATTTGAAAACAATCTTATCAAATATAATCTTTTCATTTTGAAAAAAAACACCATAAAACCAACTCTTCACAAATATTTAAGAATTAAAATTAATTTTAAAATATACATTTAAACATATAAAATATATTTTAAAAAATTTATTGGTCATGATGGTGGAAAATTACATACATTATGAGTATGTTAAAAGAAACATTCCATTACTTTTTTTATAAAATCCTAACAGGTCTTGTTTCCAAAACACAATAAATATTCATTTAAAAATAATGTAAAAAATATAAAATTATAAAAAATTATTTAATAAATCAATTTTAAATTGTTAAATTTATTTTCAATTTTTTTCGTAAACATGGTTTCAGAAAAAATGAATTTCAGGATAGTAATAAAAATAATTCCAAATTTTCATAAATTTTTTATCAATTATTTTAAGTACCAATGACTAAGAAATAATAATATTTAATGAAAAAATTGTATAAGGACCCAGCCTTAATCCATACTTAATCATGAGTTATTATAAGATTACCCATTGAGGATCTTTTTAGGTTTAGATTTTTAGAGAATTAGATCCTAAAACATGCATTACATTCCACATTTAAACAAAGTGGTTACATAAAAGATAGTATTAATTTTTCCCATCAATAGAAACATGTTTAAAATAAAACATGTATTCTTTATTGACACTTCCTTGACACTATTATCATATCATGTACCATTTCCTTTACCTGTGAAAAACATTTCAAAAAACTTGGGATGTGCATAAAAAGCTCAGTAAGGATTATAAACAGTATGGAAAGGAAACATGAGTGCATATATACCTAAGAATGAAATCAAACTTTACCCATAAAGCATAAGCACTTTTACATACCTAATAAAATCATGAATAAATCATAGAAATCATAATATATAAAGGTAACTTGAGGCATTCATAACATTCTTACGTAGGGAGTAACCCTCTTGGTTACCTTTGGAATACCCATCAAAGTATATTCCCTAAATCTCTTCTGAAAAACCTCGAAGTTTAACTCCTTCACGTTACCCAATGCATTGGAGATCTATATCAGGCTCACCCACCCTTAGTTTATCACGGATCCACCCGTATTCATAATAATTCTCAAGAACCATAACATAATCGTATCACATAAAACATGTATAAAAGAAAACTTAACATTTCCACTTTTCAATCACAAGATATCAATAAAACAAATTGATATAAAAACATTATGAAAACCATTTTCAATACCAAAATAACAGAATATTAAAACATGGTATTTATTTTTCAATCAAAAAAAGTTATGTGTAGTAGAGGAATCCAAAACTCAAATAATGGTCACGACGGCGGAGAAGTCGTTGTCGCCGCATACGTACAACAAAAAAATTCTCCTTTGTCATTTAGTAAAATGATTTGTATAAAAATGAATCTTTTTGGATAAAAATAACATTCAAATGGTTTTATACACCGTATAAAAGAAGGTTTTGTATAAAACAAAATATTCCTCAATGAAAGGAGATTGAGAGGAAGTCCCATACAAAGATGATATCCATGGATTACAGATAAATCAATTACATAATTATGTGTGACAAACGAATACACTAAATATAAGTGGATATTAAGTGTAAAACAATTAGATGAAATTTACACATATTCATAGAATGACATATTCAATCAGTACAAGTTTATCCCAAATAATCAAAAATGGGTTAAGAAGTTCCCTTTCAAGAATTCGACAGCCTAACGGCCTCACTTCAAAATTCAGAAAAAGTGTTGATGAGAGATAAAAAGGGCATATCACCACTTGGACATAAAATTTACATCAATAAGGATATATAAAAACATTTACCAATATAATAGTATGTGAATTAAAAGACATAACAAAACAAGTCTTTTAAAAAGAGGATGGTGAAAGGTTCCCTTACCGACTTGGGTTACTTTCGAAACGTACACCCCATTAAAGAAGGGTCTTACATTGAATATGTAAATACTGATAATGAAGTTATATTACACAAAGAGTATAATAATGGGAATTACATACACCACTAAAAGTAAATGCTGGTAAATGTAGCATAAATCTCACAGGACTAAAAGTGAGATGAAGAATCCATTACAAAAACTTGGCAGCCTAACGACGCTACTTAAAACTACCAAAAATGGACTGATTAAATAAAATAGGGTATCTCATCATATTAAAATAAAATTTACATAAAGATAAATATAAAATAATGTCCCCCATCATAACAAATAGGTGCTTAATGAAGTGACATAAAGGAGAGTACTTAAAAAGAAAGAGAGAAGTTATATCTCTTATGAAAATTCGGTAGCCTAACGGCGCCACTCCAAACATCCAAAATGGATTGATGAGAGAAAATAGGGTCTCTCATAATATGAACTTAAATATTATAGTAGTAGTATATAAAAGAACATCCCAATCACAAGAAAGATGAGCTTAAAAGGAATGACATAAAAGAGTGTACTTAAAAATAAAGAGAGGGGTGGGATCCCTTACCTCAAATCCTACTTGACTTGTTCGTTTGTTTATATTCCTTAATAATAAACATTGGATAATTTATAAATTCATAATAACCTACTTCAAAGATTATTATTCTGTTCATATCACGTATCATAATGTTATAATAATTGTTTAATAATGTTAGTTCATATCAGATGTTTTTATCGATGTTTGGTACATGAGTAAAAAAATGAACTTGTTTGAAAATGATTGCCCATGTAGTTTTAAGTAAATAATTTACATAATAGTATTAATGATTTAAATATCATATATATCCAGTACATATACATTTTATACTATCCCATAACATTTGGAGATAAAAAAATGAAAAGCACCATTCATGGAAGTGGTAGGCCGTACGTACGCATGAACGCTACATTCATTTTTTTGTCATATTAATGGAATTAAAAATAAATGAGAAATATATATATATATTATAATTCCAGTATAATATATATGTTTTATAGGTCACATATGTTCATTAATTTCATTCATTTTTCATTCCAAGTATTGCATGAACGAGTCACATCACTTGATGGGGCTGTAGTCCACACTTCCTCATATGAAATTATTGCATTTTCAAAACATGAAAAGAATTAAGGTATGTTTTAAATATAAAATACAGAAGAATATATTAAACCTAAACACCATATATATCATAAATAAAATACAATGACATCATAATTTCCACCTTTAAAGGTGTTAAAATAATATTGAACAATCATCGTTTCGTGAGGCAGAAAATCGCCAAGCACAGAAATAGTATGTTCTATAACCATTAGACGAAGGTGGGTGAAAGTGTAGCACGAATCCATCATATCAAAACATTCTAGAATATGGAAGATACTGGTTTTGTTACAAAATAAATGAATAAAAATAGTTTAGTGGGTTGGAGAAGCAAAATAAAACAAAAGAACACAAGGTAAGACATTACCTTTAAATCGGGTAACTCTCTTGGTTTTAATCTCAACGGCTTCATTGGAAAGGATTATGACCAAAGTGAGGCTTCAATGATGAAGAGCGGGATGTGGAGAGATTATATTGGCAGGGGTTGTCTGAGCCAAAGGCTTGAGAGGTGTGTGTAAGGTGGTAGAGGTGGGGGCCTTTTATAAGAGGAGAGGTGGGGCACTCATGGAATGTAAACAAATGTTACTTTATTTTAAAAATGAGTTTCGGATTTAAATGGTCCCAAATTGATATAATTAAAGGATACGGTGATAAGGGTTCTAAATACACCAATAAAATAGGTTTTTGATAAGTTTAGGTCTTATATTTTACATTTTATTTAAGTCGGTAAATAATGTGGTAATTGCTGCATCATCATGATGTCATGAATAATTTAATTTATTTAATGACTAAATTTTTTTAAAAAACTACTATGATGTAGAAAATCATATTATATTTCCAATTAATATTTATAGTCAAAACTCGGACTTGTATAACCCCATATAAAAATTGTATTTGTAAAAAAAATACATGTTTGTGACATTTTTAATTTAACATTAAATAAAAATATATTAATGTCATTTTCCTACCAAAGTGGCTCCATGGGGTTCCCCAGATGACCCATGGATTTTCTTGGTCGGCCATGACACATCCAATAGGGGTAGGACATGTTTCATGTTCATTTAATATTATTAAAACATTATTCATGCCTTAAATTACACTAATTACCTCTAATCACGATTAAATACTTAAAAGTTGGTATTCACCAAAAAAAAATTAATCACATTGAACCACATTTTACATCCTAATGAAATCTGTGTATGTTGGATTACTGAAATTCAAATCACTGAAGTGGTAAAGTTTCATTTAAACAAAAAATCAGTTTTTAAACTACCACTTAGCGGTTTGACTATTCATCAAAAATTGATGTTTTCCAGAAAAATACCAAAAATTCACGATAATAAATATTTGATTTTTATAATTACAAAATGATATTTGTTTTAAAAAATTCAAAACATATATGTTACATTAATTAATTTAATTATTAATTCCCGCTTTCAAAACAAATAGCGTGTTTTTATAAAACAATAAATATCAAAAGATTGACACAAGTTTAAGTCCAATATCAAGATGAAATTAATTCCAACGACCACTATTAGATTAAATTGTACAAATATATTCTAATTTAACTCTAAAATCAATTCAAAAGATATTCTAATCATATAAATAAATTATATTAAAAAGAGGTTTTGAATTAAAATACAACATTTTTCACTATTCAATAAAAAATGAACTTTATCGGAAAAATACCAAAAATTTACACAAAGTAATGTTTATTGCCCCAATTATAAAGAAAAATTTTATTTTGTCAAATATAACACATAAAATTGTTAAAAAGTGGATTTATAAGAGGATCTCCATCAAAAGGCGGTTAATCGACCTTTTAAAAAATATTAGAAGATTTATGCTTAAAATTGGATTCATTTGCATTTTAAGCCTCCATCATTTATTGTATAAAGGTAAAAATATTTGAAAAACATATATAATAATTTTATAGTTAGTTCATTTCATTCCTGCCATTACAATGGCTAGGAGTTAACAACCTTTTAAAATAACATTATTTTATTATTAGAGTGCAACGTAAGATTTCAAAGAAACTCGTTGTTGCGTACTGGGTACGCCCTCGAGCATAGAGTCCCCTTTAAAGTAATATTAATATTTTATTCACAAATATGGATAAATGTGAAAATTTCATATTCTTTATTTACATGGGTTGTTATGTCCTTCCCCCCTTTTGGGAATTGCGTCCTCACAATTTTAAAATTGGGCTTGGAAACATCATTGAAAATCCCACATCGGAACAAGAGTTAGTAAAACAATCACTTTAAAATAAAGAAACAGAAGTACCAAGGTCATCCGAGTAAACCCATACTAGAATTCCATGTAGGAAAACATGGATACGGAGGAAAAAACAAAGGGTCATATTCTAAGGGAGAGTGATAGAAAACACGTTTAGGTGAAATTTAATCACAAAAAAAATCACATACTTGGGGTGGGTTAAACGGTATTTGATTCCCCATTGGGAAAGGTTAATAGAAAACATTTCTGTTGTAAGTTAATTTTCATTGGGGAATTTATTTTTGATCATAAGGAAACATACTTAAATGTAATGTTGACTTTCAACTTTTACACGATTTCATACACAAACTCGTACTTTGTCCAAATGATGAGTATTTAGGAAGACATGTTAACATTAAGAGAGATATAATCAACTACTAGAGAATCACCTAATCCAAAAAAGAGAACTATATACTTCCCATGTCTTTAGACTTTAACAAAAAGAAAACCTAAAAGGTTAGTATGAGATCATATAATACCCAAAAAGGATAATCCATTATAAAAAAATCTATTCATAATCTCCAAATTTTTTCAAACAATACCCAATGTTCAACAAAGACCATATAATAGACAATTTGTCCAAAAAATTCTTCAAAGTAAACCAAACTAAGATTGAAACCCATATATTTGAAGGATTTAATCACATAGTCTTCCAAGGTACAAATCAACACTTATCTCCAATTAACATCAGTTGCTCTTAAAGTCTCATATTGAAAAGTAATTAACCTAATCAAATATCCTCCATGATAGGTTAATAATTTCTCTAGATAACCCAAATTCAACTTACTCTTAATTCATAAAATCATCTAACTAAAAAGAAAAGTTCATACTAACCAGGGACCTCATGTAGTCCAGTGGTATGCGATAAATACCAGTCGCACCTTGGCTGTGGGTTCGATTCCCGCAGCTTTGTCCGACACGACAGGTTGTCACACGGTCTGCGTGTTGTCCTTTTTATAAAACACCAAAAATAACCCTAACATGTTTTAACCTCAATAGTTTCCTTATACCTCTCATTTTCAACCAAATTAATTACGATATCATCATCTTAATTCTTGAAGTCTTATTTCACCACCATAAGATAAAAAAAATGATTCCCAAAATGAATAACATCATACATTGATCATGGCGTCCACTAGATTTCATTGTCATCTTGCTCACGTTGGTATAAGTCCCATGCATTACAACAATGATTTAGAGATCCATCAAAATCATTTTCTTCCTCCATACAAATACACCTTGTACAACATGGGTCATATGGGTGTTCACAGAAAAACAATTTTGGAAAATAATCTTGTATAACATATAAATGCAAAACATCTGATAAAACATGATTTCTATAAAATAGTCGGACAAAATTTGAGTTGAAAATTTCTATTACTGGTCCTTTTAAAATACCTTAAGTATGTGCTGAGAGACTTTATTTTAAAAGAAAATATAAATAGTTAGCGCAAGGGTCTCCTTCCTCAGCACCATTTATAAAATCATAATTTGCTTCAAATTCTTGTGATAAGGTAAAATTTTTGAAAATACCTTGATAATATTTACCTTTCTTGAATATATAAGAATATTGTGGAATAATTATTTCTCTAAATAAAACCCATGATCCACGATGATAACGAGGTATAGTGGAGGTGTTTGAAATCTCAAACAACTGCTTGCAAGTGAGTTATATGTTAGAAAAAGTTTCACAATCTTCTGAAAATGACATTGAAATAATTATTGCAAGCTTGTCATCAAGAAGAGATAGGAATGTCATTTGAGATCCTTCTCCTTCTATTCGTAACCGGCTTTTCATGACCTGAAAAAAGTTTTAAAATAAGTATTTAACTAAAATAATTGATATAGGGACTAATCATCTGTTTTACAAAAACTCCAAATCCCTAAAGTTGTCTAAACCTCCCTCTGATACCAACTATAAGTCACCGGCCTTAAACATTACTTAATCTTGAGTTATTACAAGATTATACATTGAGTAAATTTTCAGGTTTAGTGTTTTAGAGAAGTAGATCATAAATCATGAATTACATTCCACATTTAAGCAAAGTGGTTACATAAAAGATAGTATTCATTTTTCCCATCCAAGGAAACATATTTAAAATAAAACATGGATTCTTTCTTGAAACTTCTTTGACACTATCATCATATCCTGTACCATTCCCTTGACCTGTGAAAAACATTTCAAAAAACTTGGGATGAGCATAAAAAGCTCAGTAAGGGTTATAAAAAGTATGGACTGGAAACATGAGTATATATATACCTAATAATGAAATCATACTTTACCCATAAAGCATAATCACTTTAACATACCTCATAAAATCATTAATAAATCATAAAAATCATAAGTCATAAAGTTAACTTGAGTCATTCATAACATTCTTACGTAGGGAGTAACCCTCTCGGTTACGTATGGAATACCCATCATAGTATATTACCTAAATCTTTTCGTAGAAACCTCAAAGTTTAACTCCTTCGCGTTACCCAATGAATTGGAGAGATATATAGTGCTCACCCGCCCTTAGTTTATCACGAAACCACCCATCTTTATAATAATGCCCAAGAACCATAACATAATCGTATCACATAAAACGTGTATAAAGGAAACATAACATTTCCACTTTTCAATCAGAAGATATCAATAAAACACATTGATATAAAAACATTATGAAAACCACTTTGAATACCAAAATAAAATAAGAGTAAAACATGGTATTTATTTTTCATTCAAAAAATGTTATGGCTTGTAGAGGAAGCCGAAACTCAAATAATGGTAACGGTGGCGAGGAAGTCTTTGTCGCCCCATACGTACGACAAAAACATTACCTTTTGTCGTTTAGTAAAACGCTTCGTATGAAAAAGATTCTTTTTGGATAAAAATAAAAGTCAAAGGGGATTATACACGGTATAAAAGAAGGTTGTGTATAAAAAAATATGCCTCAATGAAAGGAGATTGAGACGAAGTCCCATACAAAGATGGTATCCTTGGATTAAGGATAAATCAATTACAGAATTATGTGTGACTAATGGATACACCAAATATAAGTAGATATTAAGTGTAAAACAATCATAGTACATTCACAAATATTCATAGAATGACATATTCAATGAGTACAAGTTTATCCCAATGAATCAAAATTGGGTTAATAAGTTCCCTTGCAAAAATTCGATAGCCTAACAGCGTCACTTCAAAATTCAGAATAAGAGATGATGAGAGATAAAAAGGGTATCTCATCACTTGGACATAAAATTTACATCAATAAGGATATATAATAAAATATACCAACATAATACTATGTGAGATAAAATACATAACAAATGAAGTCTTTTAAAAAGAGGAGGGTGAAAGGTTCCCTTACCGACTTGGGTTACTTTCGAAACGTACACCCCATTGAAGAAGGTTCATACAATGAATATGTAAATATACATAATGAAATTATATTACAGAAAGATTATAATAATGGGAATTACATACACCACTCAATGGAAATGGTGGCCAATGTAGCATAAATCTTACTGGACTAAAAGTGAGATGAAAAATCTCTTACGAAAACTCGGCAGCCTAACAACGCAACTTAAAACATCAAAAAATGGTTTGATGAGATCAAATAGGGTCTCTCATCATATTAAAATAAAATTTATAGAAAGAGGAATATAAAATAACATCCCCCATAATAACAAATAGGAGCTTAGAATAAGTGACATAAATGAGAGTACTTAAAAAGAAAGAGAGAGGTTAGATCTCTTACGAAAATTCAGCAGCCTAACGACGCCACTCAAAACTTCCAAAATGGATGGATGAGAGAAAATAGGGTCTCTAATAATATGAACATAAAACGTACATTAGGAGTAATATAAAATAACATTCCATTCATAAGAAATATTAGCTTAAAAGGAATGACATAAAAGAGTGTACTTAAAAAGAAAGAGAGCGGTAGGATCCCTTACCTCAAATCCGACTTGTCTTGTTAATTTGTATATATTCCTGAATAATAAACTTTGGTCAATTTATAATATCATAAGGACCACCTTTAAAGATTATTATTCAGTTCATATCACATATTATAATGTTATAATATTTTTTAATAATGTTAGTTCATATCAGACGTTTTTGCCGATGTTTGGTACATGAGTAAAATATGAACTTTTTTGAAAATGATTGCCCATGTAGTTATATGTAAATAATTTACAGAATAGTATTAATGATTAAAATATCAAATATATCCAGTAAATATTAATTTTTTACTATTCCATAACATTTGGAGATAAAAAATGAAAAGCACTGTTAATGGAGACTGTAGGTCGTACGTACGCATGAACGCTACTTTCATTTTATTGTCATATTAATGGAATTAGAAATAAATGAGACATATATATATATATATATTATAATTCCAGTATAATATATATGTAATATAGTCCACATATGTTCATTAATTTAATTCTTTAGAAATTCCATGTATTTCAGGAACGAGTCATATCACTTGAGGGGACTGTAGTCCACACTTCCTCATATGAAATTATCGCATTTGCACAACATGAAAAGAATGTCAAGGTATGTTCTAAATATAAAATATATAAGCATATAGTAAAAATAAATACCATATATATCATATATAATGTACATTTACATCTTAATGGCCTCCTTTAAAGGTGTTAAATGAATATGGAACAATCATCGTTTCATGAGGCAGAAAATCACCAAACACAGAAACAGTATGTTCTTTAACCATCAGACGAAGGTGTGTGAAATTGTAGCTAGAATAATTCTTATAAAAACATCCTAGTATATGGAAGATACTGGTTTTGTTAAAAAATATATTAATAAAAAGAGTTTAGGGTGTTGGAGAAGAAAAATAAAACAAAAGAACACAAGGGAAGACATTACCTTTAAATCGGGTAACTCTCTTTGATTTAAGCTCAAAGGCATCTTTTGAAAGGATTCTGACCCAAGTGAGGCTCCAATGATGAAGAGAAGGATGTGGAGAGATGAAATTGGTAGGGTTTGGCCGAGCCAGAGGCTTGAGAGGTGTGTGTAAGGTGGTAGAGGTGGGGGCCTTTTATAAGAGGAGTGGAGGGGCACTATTGGAAAGTAAAGAAATGATAATTTATTTTAAAATGATTTGCGGATTTAAAAGGTCCCACATTGATATAATTAGAGTATAAGGTGATAAGGGTTCGAAATCCACCCAACCAAGAGGTTTTTTACTACTTTAGGTCTTATATTGTACATTATATTTTCATTTTATTTAAATTGGTAAATAATGTGGTAATCGCTCCATCATCATGATGTCATAAATAATTTAATTTATTTAATGTCTAAAAATTATAAGAAAAATTACTATGATGTATGAAATATATTTATATTTAAAATGAATATTTATACTCTAAAATCTGACTTGTATAACCCCATTTAAAATTGTTTTAGAAAAACAATACATGTTTGTGACATTTTTATTTTAACATTAAATAAAAAGATAATAATGTCATTTTCCTACCAATGTGAATTCATGGGGTCCCCAAGTTGACCCATGGATTGTCTTGGTCGGCCATGACACATAAAATAAGGTTAGGACATGGTTTCAAGTTCATTTCATATTATTAAAAGATTATTCTTACCATAAATTACACTAATTACATCTAATCGTGATTAAAAACATAAAAGTTATTATTCACCAAAAAATTATTTTAATCCCATTGTACTACATTTTACATCCTAATGACAAACATGTATGTATGATTTTTTAAATTAAAATCTCAGAAGTGGTAAAGTTTCATTTAAACGAAAAATCTGTTTTTAAACTACCACTTAGTGGTTTCACTATTCATCAAAAATTGATGTTTTTCAGAAAAATACAAAAAATTCACCCTAATCAATATTTGATATTCCAAATTCAAAAATGATGACTATTTTAAAAAATTCAAAACATATATGTTTCATTAATTAATTTAGTAATTAATTCCCGCTATCAAAACAAATAGTGTGTTTTTATGAAACAATAAGTATCAAAAGATGGACACTAGTTTAAGTCCAATTTCAAGATGAAATTAATTCCAATGCCCACTATTGGAATAAATTTTAAACTTATATTATAATTTAACTTTAAAACCAATTCAAAAGATAATATAATCATATAAACAAATTAGATTAAAAAGAGGTTTTGAATTAAAATACAACAGTTTTCACTATTCATTAAAAAATGAACTTTATCAGAAAAATACCAAAAATTCAAACGAAGTAAATTTTGATGCCCCGATTCTAAAGAACAATTTTATTTTGTCAAATATTTCACCTAAAATTGTCAAAATGTGGATTTAAAAGTGGTTCTCCATCAAATGGAGGATAATCGACCTTTTAAAGAATATTTTAAGATGTATGCTTAAAATTGGATTCATTTGCATTTTAAGCCTCCATCATTTATTGGATAAAAGTAAAAATATTTGACAAACATAAATAATCATTTTTTAGTTAGTTTCGTTCATTCCTGCCATTACAACGACTGGGCATTAACTACCTTTTAAAATAATATTATTTTATTATTGGAGTGAAACGTATGATTTCAAAAAACTCGTTGTTGCGTATTGGGTACGCCATCGAGATTAGAGTCCCGTTTAAATTAATATTAATATTTTATTCAAAAATATAGATAAATGTGAAAATGTCATATTCTTGAATTACCTGGGGTGTTAAAAATTGAGTATAAGAAAATTAAATAGTTTTATTTGTAAATACTTAAATACCTTCTTTCAACTGAAATTCAAGAATAACCAATCTTAATTATAATGAGACTGTGAAATATAACCTTACAAATATCATAATGTTGATATGTGAATTAAAAAATGAATAAATTATGTGAGTCATATCTAAATCCAAATACATAAATTAGAAAAAAATAGTAGATATTTACAAGTCATTACATTGATAATATTAGAATATCAAAGACAACATTGCTGTAATATAACACATTGAAATGAAATTGAGTAATGAAATTCATTAAGAATAGTACTTTTTAAATAAATCCCAATGGATGAAATAATAATAATTTGAACATAAAATTCCATAAATTATTAATTAATAATGATTTTACATGTAAATTGTTATGTGTTTACACCATATAAAATAAAATAGTTTCGCAACAATAAAATATGCCTCAATGAAGAGAAATTGAGACGAAGCCCCATGTAAACACTTACTTTTGGTTGAATGTGATTTGACATAATATATAGTTGTTTTATTCATGTTATTAAATAATAACAGAACCTTAATTATAATAATAATATCATATGTGATCATGTTATAACATCTTATCCCCTATTCATTAATTTTCATTCATTGTTTTCATTGTTTCATATGTTAATTACTTTGATTTCTAATACTTAATTTGATAAGGAAGACCAAGTATAAGCGAATATTATATTGTTCCATTAACTCTAGAATAATAATAATGACATAAATATAATATTTATATATCAATTAAAATTTTAATGAAAATATTGAAAAATGGTTTTGAAAAATTATGTATGTTATGATCATGGAGATGATAGGATGTACATACACATGAGTAATGTTTCCATTCTTTAACAATAATTATGGAATATAGACACATGATATTTTTAATTTCCCTAAAGATTAAAATATAATATTATTTCTATAAATATATATATACATACCATCCATGTGGTGTGGCGATGAAAATAGAGTCACAATACTTTGTGAATATGGTAGACAAGAGGTACATGAATGATGTTATGATCATTCAGTTAATTAAACGGTGTGAAAATAAATCATATATTCTTTTTTCATAATGATCAATGTGTTATTAATATCATAATTATAAAAATTATTTCCCACATAATCATTAACATATCCTTCTTACATTCAGTGTTAATTATTTATGAAAAACGAATCACATCGATTAATGTGGTAGTAGTCTGACGTATACACTGGTGATGTTATCATATTACTTGTAAAATTGAATGTTAAAAGGTATGTATGATATAATTAATTAATATGAGAAATTAATTTATAAATATCACATATATACTTCATATCTATCATCATACCTGAATGTGAGAGGTGGTAATGGAAAAATGTATGACATCTCTTCGTGAGGAGGTACTACATTGTATACATGAATGATGATTTTAGAAACCATTTAATGAAAATGGGGATGGAGGAGGGTGATTCGAACAAAAACAGTTACTATATGGAGGATAATTTTTTTATTATGTCATTTATTTTAAAAATAATTTATCGTTATAGAGTTGTAAATTAATTAAAAATGCGTCTTGAATGCATTACCACTGTTTAAGGTAACCTCTAAATGTTTTCACCAAAATTATTTCTATATTAGATTTATGCCCAATTTAAGAATTTTATAATAGATAAGGGAGGTTGATAATATATTTTGGAATGGATTATCTAATCCAAAAACGTGTGATATTGTGAATAATAGATGACATGGTGCACATTTATAAGTATAGTTTCTAGAACACTTGTAATTTTTGAAATTTAAAATATGTACCCACATTTTTCCCATGAAAAATGGGTTAAATTAAACAACCCCAAACCTAGTATTCCAAATTTGGTGATTATTTTATTAAAATGGAATATATTTAAGAGATAACATCACAACGGATCAATAATTTTAGTAGGATTGAAGAAATAAATATATACATGGTCCCATTATTACATTTTTAATTAATAATATAACTTAGCAATGGAAAAAAATTCTTCCTTGAAACTTATTCAAAAATATCACCTTCCTAGAATGGGGGAGGGAACCCAATAAAAGAGTGCGACAAAATGATCAGTAATGGTATCATACTACATAATGATGAATGAATAATATTTTAAACACAATAATTAAGTCATAATCAATATTGAAAGGTAAATAATGGAAAAACACATCACCTTTTATAAATATACATAGAGTAAAAATGAATCCATATATTTTTTCAATGTAAAATTTCATAGATAGTAATTCTAGAATTCATAATGAAGAAAAAGATAATTATTGGATGTCATTTATCTAGAACATTAACCACTACCATCAAGGCCTTTTACAATGTTGTCTCCGTATGTTGGTAGAAACCATTCTAATTCTATTTGAAAAAAAAACACAAAGGGTTTGTCACCAACTAATTTTTCTCATATGACATTTCGATGCATCATGGTGATATATAATGTTAGTCTCCAAACATAACTACATTTACAAATAATTACTTATACATATTGTTGGACTCATCATGTGTTAATAATGTTTTAATGATCTCAAATCTTGTATGTTTTGTAAATCTTGTTGATCATGTTTAATCTATCTGAAATAATTTGTATAGATGATTAGTTTTTTAGGAAATAAATAATTATTGTAGACTATTTTTTGATTGTGTTATAATAGATTTCCTTGATAAATGATTAAGTCCAATCCATTATATGAATATCACTATTTATGTATGTAGATATTTGGCTCTATCTGAGAAACTGCGAGTCTACCATTGATTATTTCATTCTAGAAAAGGAACCAAACACCATGACCAGACACCATGACCCAGACAACACGAACCACACACCATGACCCAGACACCTTGACTAGACACCATGACCCAGACACCATGACAATCCAAACATCATGACCATCTAGACACTGTCATCATCCAGACACCGTGAACAAACTCTGTGACCATCCATATACCATGACCAGACCCAATTTCAGGGAGACACTGCTTCATGGAGACACTATTTACAGACAGACTATGACATCATTTCTTAATCAGATTTGTCATGTTTCTATTTAATCTCTAATGATAATATTGGAAAAATTTAAATGAATTGACATAATTAATGTTTCTTTGAAGACATGTATACTAACAGAACGAGGTATGATTATCAAAATACATGAATCCTCTCGGCTCCAACGCATGCACTCCAAGAATAAAAATAACAACGTGCATAAAAAAATATGTATATGAAGGAGATGATATAGAATCAAGTGTGTGTGCGATAATAAATAAGCATTATCATTCTTTAAATAATTATTAACACATCCAACTTGACACTTCTAAAGAACACATGAAGCATTCTCAAATCCTAGAGCCGAGAACAATCTCGCATTATCAACTCTATGGAGAACAAGAGATATATCTAGCTGACTTGTGATACTCTGTTTTTCACAAGAGGACTCGATTCCTGCATCTGATACATCCTAGATGTCCAGAGCTACAAAGACTAACACTCATAGCACCACTAACCATTTCTCATCATTTTTTATATTTTGTGTACTATTTTTAGTTGTTGAGAAGTGTGTGTGTGTGTGTGTGTATAAAAATGCACACTATATCCTACATTAAACTGAAGGATAGAAGATATCCTTTCTCATACATCTTTTTACACTTGGTTATTCCCACATATAAGAGTAGAAGTGGTCCCTATGTGACCTGATAGTTCATACAAATGAAAAAATGTGGAAGATGTCCTGTAACATGGATAGTTATGTGTACTGTTGATTACCCCGATCTATGGTGTGGATCATGTTTATTAATATAAATTGCATGGGGGCAGGTGATCACCATGTGGAGTGGATTAGGTCGCGTCTTGAGACTCAACTACTTGTTTTATATCCACTGTGTTGTTTAAATTAATTTACTCTATTTGACTATATAATTCAGAAATCACTAAATTTAATTTGAATGATAATCTTGGAAAGAAGTTATAATTGTTTTTCCATATTATAATAGCTTCAAAAGTAATGTTAATAACTAAGATTAATATTACTGAGAATTGATCAATCTTATGAGTAGTTATTTAAATAGTCAAACTTTCATAACCATAATACTTTGATTAATTGGGAAGTATTTAATTTTTTTGGGGAACTTTTCTTATAATACATTTCAAAAAGAAATATTTATAGATACTCCATACACCCCCCTCTTGAGTACTCAACTCCAACCAACATTTGGTATCAAAGGATTGTTTTTTAGACTCTAATTTTGACTCTATTTAACTATGATTTTAGTTTTACATTAAAGATCTGTTAATTTCTATTAATTCTAAATTTCTAGAACTTTCAAAGTAATTATATATCATTGATAATAGATTATAAGGTGCTACAATAAAAATGCCACCATTATTTAATGGAACAAATTTTTCTCAATGGAAAATTAGAATAAAAACTCTTTTAGAATGTATGAGTTTTGAAATATGGTCTTCAATTATCGATGAATATAAGATTCCGGCTATAGATCGAATAACATGGGATGACCATACCAATACTACCTATAATAACAATTTAAAATCTATGAATTCATTATATTTATATTTAGGAGATGAAGAATTTATTAGAATTACTACATGTAAAACTTCCCATAAAATTTGGGATACCTTGTCTCTTTCACATGAAGTAACTTCTAGTGTGAACGAAATGAGACATAATACTTATACTATTAAATATGATAACATTAAAAAAAATGATGACCCTATTTCTAGCATGTATCTCAGGTTCAATGAAATTATCTAAACAATGATTTCTCCTCGAAGAGAAGTTACTGGAAATGAACCGATTACGAGGATTCTAAGATGCCTACCTAATAGATAGAGAAAAACCTCTATCTTTATTAGTGAATCCTGAGACATCAGAAAGTTACCTGTAAAAGAACTCATTGGAAAACTGATTTTGTATGAAGGGGAGTTTAAAGTCAACAAGGAAGGGAATGATGAACCTAAAAGAAAATCCGTTGCATTTAATACCACCACCTCTAAACACAAAGAGAAATTAAAATTCAATGTCTATATAGAATGTTCCAACAGTGAACAATCATCACATGACAGTGACGAGGAGATGGATTATTTAGACATATGGTTTAAGAAATTTTACAAGAGGAGGAATTTTTAGAAACCCTTACTTTAAGGGAAGATATGGTCAAAAAATAAGATATAAGAATGATTGGAAGTGAAGTGACATGTCTGATGAGATAGTCTGCTATAAATGTAAGAGAAAGGGACATAAAAGGTCCGACTATCCCAAGATCATGTATAGAAATAAATATGAGGATAGAGATATAATGTATAAAATGGCAATGAAAGAAACATGGAGTTATTCTGAGGATAGTTCAAGTGACTTAGAATATTCACATAATGAATATGATACCAAAGCAAATATGTGTTTTAGGACAAACACATCTGAGGTAATATTGGAATCACCTATACACAATTCCTATTATTCTGGAGATTAGATTGAATCTAAAAATATTTATAATTAAGAAATATTTTACTACTATAATATTATTGAATCGACATGCAAGTAATTAAAAGATAAATAATAATCAAAACAAAACAACATGATCCTACCTCAACATCTAAAACTGAAATTAGTGTCTAAAGGGAGAAAAATGATCAATTAATCAATGAAAATAATGAATTAAATATATCCAATTGTCAATTGAAAAATTATCTTGAAATGTTTACTAATGGTAAAGATACTTTGGTACAAATTCTACGTAAACAGATTACTCCAAAATATACCACTCACATTGGCTATCAACCTGGTAAAAGAAATTTGGGAAGAACTAATTTCGTTTCTATGTCTAAGACATACATGTTTACTTCTAATTCTGTAAAACATTCATATAGTTCATGTTATGATACACTCTCTTCTATTTCAAGATTTTTTGGACCAAATAGAGTTTTTTCCAATTAAATTATATAATTCTTATAGAAAACCAATGAGACCGATTTGGGTTCTTAAAACACTAGTCACTAATATTAATAGACCCAAATAATTCTGGGTAGAAAAATATGTTTTCATTTGACTATTTTGTAGGAAATATGCATAAAGAGCTCATGAAAAATCTTATGGTACTTGGAAAGTGGGTGTTCATGACACATGACAGGGGACTATTCATGATTTAAAAATTTAACAATAAATAATGGAGAACATATCACCTTTGGTGACAATGCCAAAGGAACAATTATTGGCCTTGGCCAAATCGTTAACTCTAACTCAGTTTTGATTTCCAAAGTACTTTTTGTTGATGGATTAAAATATAATCTACAAAGTATTTCACAACTATGTGATGATGGATTTCATGTTAAATCTGAAGATGATACTTGTAATGTTTTTAATTATAAAAATGAATTAGTGTTTTCTACATTTTGAAATGAAAAAGATTACTTTGTTAAATTAGATTATTTAGTTTCTCAAAATTATTCATGATTAAGGATATTTCACAAGGAATCATGGCTTTAGTATAGGATACTAGGACACTATAATATTCACTTTCTTATAAAGTTAACTAGAAAGAGTTTAGTCAAATATCTATCCAAACTTGAGCTTCCAAATGATAAAGTGTTCAATCCTTGTCAAAATAGAAAGCAACACAAGATTTAATTCAAACTAAAGAAAGAATACTCAACATCTCAACATCATGAATTGGTTAAAATGATTTTTTTGGACCATCTACAATATCTTGTTTAAATGGGAAGAACTATGTTTATGTTCTTTTAGATAGCTTTTCTAGATATACTTGGAATTTCTTTTTGGCACACAAAAGTATATTCTTCTCTCATTTTATCAAATATGGAAAAACTATAGAAAATATTAGTGGAATTAGAATTAAATATTTAAGAAGTGATAATGGAATTGAGTTTGAAAATCAAGAGTTTGAATCCTTTTTCTCACAAAATGGTTGTAGTTGTAATTTCTATTCCCTTAGAACACCACAATAGAATGTAGTGGTAGAAAGAAGAAATGGAACATTTCATGATTTTTCTACAACCATGCTTAGTGAATATGATATTCCTATTTATTTTAGGGCTGAAGACGTAAATAAACCATGCTATATTATAAATAGAGATTTGATTAGACCTATTCATCAAAGAAGTCCATATGAGATGTGTGAGAATAGAAAACCCAATGTATGTTACTTCAATGTTTTTGGTTGAAATGTCT
Organism: Viscum album; assembly: GCA_963277665.1. NCBI lineage: Eukaryota > Viridiplantae > Streptophyta > Magnoliopsida > Santalales > Viscaceae > Viscum > Viscum album. Next base: position 789,809,966 of record OY728126.1, on the reverse strand, counting down.
ATATACTTAATAATAAGGAAAATCTTAAAAAAAATCATCCAAGAGTGGTGAAGGAATATTTTTAAAATATTCAATATCTAGTAAAGCCTATACAATGGTTATGAAAATAACTAAATATGTGGAAGAATATATCCATGTAAGATTTGATGAAACAGATCCACATGAGGCCAAGACCACTATAGAGAACCAGTATGATGATGTATCAAATCAATGACATTAATTAAAAATCCCCAAACCATCCTGTGAAAGAATCTGTGAAAACATCCAACTTTAGAAATTTATTAGATTCAATTCACATTGAATCTGACCCTGTTGAAGAACATGAAATTAATAATCCTTCTTTTTCTTGATCTATTAGAACTATTAAGAACCATCCTTGAGATGCTATTGTTGGAGACTTATAAAAAAGAACTCAAACAAGAGATTCTATTAGATATTAGGTTGAACAACAAGTCTTCATGTCACAAATTGAACCTAAAAACATTAATGATAATATCAATGATGAATTTTGGGTGATGGCTATGCAAGAAAAACTTAATCAGTTTGAAAGTAAAAAAGTCTGGAATCTTGTTTAACGACCGAAATATACATTTAACATTGGAACTAAAAGGGTGTTTAGATATAATGTAGATGAAGCTTTTCATATAGTTAGAAACAATGAAAGATTAGTTGCACAAGGCTATAGTATAGAAGAAAGAATTGATTATGAAGAGACCTTTTCACCAGTATCTAGACTTGAAGACATCAAAATTCTGCTTTCTTATGCTACACATGTTAATTTCAAACAATATCAAATGGATGTTAAAAGTGAATTCATAAATGGGTATATAGTTGGTGATGTCTTTGTTGAGAAACCCCCTTGTTTTAAAAATCCTCATTTTCCAAATCGTATTTTTAAATTATCAAAAGCTTTATAAGGTTTAAAACAAGATCAAAGAGCCTAGTATGTTAGATTAAGTACTTTTCTTAATTATAAAGGTTTTACGAAAGGAATAACTAATCCTACCCTTTTTATAAAATGAATTTCAATGACATTTTAGTAGTTCAAATCTATGTAAATGCATTTAAATTTGGATCTTCAAAAAATTCCTTATGTATTGAATTTTTTCATATGATGCAAAACGAATTTGAAATGAGTATACTGGGTGAACTAAAATTCATTTTGGATTTAATATCATTAAAAAATGATGGTATTATTTTAAATCAATGAAAATATTCTAAGGATCTTCAAAAACTTTTTCGTTTTGATAGCACTAAAATTAGTGACACTCAAATTAGTTCTACTTATAAGTAGGTTCTTGATGAAGTTGGAAAATCTGTTGATCAAACCACTTAAATAGGGATGATTAGATGCTTACTCTACTTAATTTCTATCCAACTTGACATTATTTTTAGTGTATGTATGTGTTATCATTTTCAAGCTAAACCTAAGGAATATCATTTAAATGTTGTTAATAGATATTTCAAATACCTCAAGCATACACCCAATTAGGAATATTTTATCCTAGAGGATAATCATTGGAGTTATATAGTTATTCTAATGTTGACTTTAGTGGTTGTAAGTTAGATAAAAAATAACCTCTAGAACATGCCACCTTTTAGGCAAGTCACTAGTATCATTGTGTAGTAAGAAACAAAATTATGTTGTATTATCTACTACAAAATCTAAATACATAGCTTACGGTAGTTGTTGTGCAGAAATCATGTAGATGAAACACACATTACTAGATTATAGATATCAATTCAGGAATGTACCTATAAATTTTTACAATAAAAGTGATATTAACATCCTAAACAATCCTATTTCACACTCTAGGAAAAATCATATTGATGTAAGACATTAATTTTTGAGAGATGACTATCAAAAAGGTGATATCACTTTGGAATTCATTGGAACTAAATATCAACTCACTGATATATTAACTAAACCATTATATTTTGAAAGAATAGATTATATCATACATGAATTGGGAATGATAAATCTTATGTAGTAAGTATAATATTTCACATCTTATTGTTTCATAGTTGACGGTTTCAAAAGTCACTATCTGATAGTTATACAGTTTTACTATCTTAAGAATTAATGCTTCATTTTTTTGGTCTCACTGTTACGGTCTGACACTTACTATCTCAAACAATATGGTCACAGAGTTTAGAAATCACACAGTTACAGTCTCACTGTGAAAGCCTGTTATGGTCTCACTATGAAAGGCTATTAAGGTCTCATTGTGAAAATCAATTACGGTCTCACCATAAAGATGGTTTATTGGTTTATTTACATATTATAACCCGTATCATGGAAATTAATTATTTTACCATTTTACATTCCCGTGTTTTTGATCATGCGGTGCTTGATGTCTCTAAATGATAAAATGAAAGATGTTTCACTTTTTATTCACACGATCTTTCTTATCTAAAACAGTAAGCCCTCTTTTAACCATTCTCTCTGTCAAAATTTTGTTGAATACCCAGGATGAAATGCCCAACATAGTCAACTAAGGAGAAGCTAAGATCAAATAATAAGATAAAAATAGCGCCGAATATTGAACCCGAAGGTCCTCTAATTCCGAATATGGTAGACAGAATAGTGGTACCCAAAAAAGAAATATTCTCTTAGTGGATTCTTCCACGTATGTCTTTCTAATTGAAAGTGATAAAAGAGAATGGATAGTTGGATTGCTACAATAAGGTGGATATTCATATTTACCCAAAGCTAGTTGCACAATTCTATCAGTATGTTCAATACTATTTTTATATAGTTGATGGTTTTTTTGTGAGATGTTGGATCAATGGCCAGAGTTGCATGTTTTCTTTGAGGTTATGTGATGCATTCAAAAGGATAACTCATGAGGTTATTTTTGAGGACTACTAGAGAAGTACTCCACCTCCATGTGAGATAGTTGTTTTGGAAGATCCTTTAAGAAGCTTAACTGGAAATGAAATAAAATGATGATCCATAACTACTGAGCAAGATGGTGAAATCACACTTCTGTTTAAATTTTTTCCGAATCTGATTAGCCACAGAAAAGGTGACTTTACTATACACAAATAACTGGATGTATATTTGACACACTGTATGAATAATGGAAATAGAATCAACCTATGAAAATATGTTATACTCTATATGTGTGAGTTGATCAAGAAAACCTTTAGGTCAACCTCTCTGTTTTACAAAAGATTAATCTCAGCTAAGCTTCATGAAAAACGGTTGGTTGGACTAGATGAAGACGTTATTAAGGATTATGGATTCCTTCTCTAAAAAGTTACAGTAAAGAGAAGGAATATATGTTGGAATCCATAGATAATATCATTGGTAGAAGAAACTGATAGGATTTATGAATAGTTCAATCGGGTGGAACACTACTCAATGCCTAATGACATTTAAGCTCTTGGTTTGAAATGAGATGATATTTTAGAGTATTCTGATGAGGAATAAGAGGAAGAGGATGTTTTACCTATAGGGGAAATTTTTCTGGATGAGAAAGGTAGTGGAACTATTCTCCAAGACTTAATCTGAGAAGGAAATTTCTCTTCCTGAAGACGTTGCTGATTTGGAAGAACAACCTACTAATGAATAAGAATCTCTTTCTAAGGTAAATGAAATGTATACTGTGGAAGAGAAAATAGAACAAGTTCTTTCTCTTGTTTGAGATGCTGCTCTTGAGGCACAACATGAATTAGAGGTATTTTCGACGAGCTATTTGCAATGGGATCCCATCACAAGTAGGCTTTAGTGACCGGGCCCCGTTGAAAAAAGCCCGTTGCAGAAAACAGTGTCGCAAATTCTATTTTTTTCAATGAGACCATTGCAAAAAAAAATTATTTGCAATGGGAATAGTTCATGTCGCAAATATGTCTATGATTATATACATTATATATAAATAAAACATTTGCAACAGGACCGTCGCAATATTATTTGCTACAGGGAAGTGCCCCAACGCAAATAAGTCTCCAATTATATACATTATATATAAAACATTTTTTGATGGGCTCGTCACAATTAATATTTGGGGCGGGCCCTTCATCTCATCGTAAATACCTTTTTGTTAAAATTTATATTTAAACTATTTAAGATGGGGACCCATCACAAAATGCCCCATCGAAAATACTAAAAAAATAAAAAATATATGTCTAATAAAATTATGATTAATGAAAAAATTATATTAATATTATTAAAATAAAAATAATATAATAAAAATTAAAATTCTCAATATTCTCAATCAAATATAAAAAATTCAATAAATATTAATAATAATAATATTGTTATTAAAATAAACAAACATTAATAAATATAATACCAAAAAAAATATTTAATAAAATTATGATTCATGAAAAATTAATATTAGTTTTTTAAACTAATAAAAATATAAAAAACTATTTAAATTCCCATTATTTATAAAAAAATATATAAAAACCTAAAAATATAATAATAATAATAATTACTAAAATAAACCAATATTAAAAAATATAATACTATTAATAAATATTAAAATATAGATAATAGAAAATTTTAATTATGCAATATTTTCTACAATATAAAAGACAGAAACTATAAATAGTTCATATTACAACAAATCATTAATTAAAATGTTTGTAACATAAAAAAATCACTAGGGGCGGGTCATCTTCTAGAGGAGGTGGATGAGTTGTCAGAGATGGTGGAGAAAACTTCATCCATAAATTATGAGTCAGACGATGCACGTACTCAATCTGCTCATGATGCTGCTGCTGCTATCGACGCATCTCCTCCTCATGCTGCTGCTGCTGCTGCTACCACTGACACATCTCTTCATACTACTTCTGCAAACTCTCTAAAAGCTGAGTCTATGTTCACAACTGCTCCTGATACTGTGAGGCATAAGTTGATGTCTCTCCTCGAGTTCCTCTTGAGCTAGATGCTGACATCCCAAAAGTATCGTAATATGTACCCGGAGTCAAATGAGAGTTGATACCAACTACTTGACCCTTCTCAAATCCATACTGAGTCGCCTGCATCCATGCTGCCTTATAAAATTGGTGGAATTTGGTTTTATCAGTCTTCTCGTCCTGACTCTCAGCCTTTGTCTGAGAGGTCACGGCCTCATATGACTCCTTCAATTCGAATTTGAAATCAAATTGTGAAATTATTATATGTAGTTAATTGTCAAACTAAATAAAATACTAACCACAATTCTACATTGACGATCACCTATAATATCTAAAGTGGATGAATCACTATACACCCTTGGATAATTTTCATACTTTGTAATACCAGGATGCTCGACTGCCTATAGAAATATAAAATAAAAAATTTATATTTAATGTTATATTAAATTTTTATAAAAAATACATAGAAAATTCTCTCTATGCTTACGGAATGTACGAGTACCAGCTCGATGCATCACCTCCAGTCTCCCCCGGTTCTGCCGACCCACTGATGATATCCTATGAAATCCACCACCCAATCAATGTAATCATAATCCAGCCCAAACTTGAGATGAAATGTACTCTCATCAGTGGGCTCTACATGACTCATCAAATTCTGTCACTATTGGGTTTTTAATGGTTTTTCTTCTCAAATTGTTAAAAAACTGACGAAAACAGTCACACATAGACACCTGCCATGTTTCGTGGATAACGTCACAGATGATATCATCAATGGTATACCATAAACCGTACAAATAATTTATAAAATAATGTTATTAATAAAATAAATTATAAAATAAATAATATTTATTTACGTACCAGCCAATGATTGAAGATGTAGAGTCGCAAATCAACAAGAATCTGTTCCCATGTGATTCATGGCTGAGGAAAATAATTGCACAAGGTAGTGGTCCCCTTTTCAACAGCTACATGGGAAAAACTGTGAAAAAGGAATAAATAATCAAACAATTAGTATATATATAAATAAATGAATGAATGTTAAATAATATATAAAGGTTAGAACACCTCTGTTTGCGTGGATCGAAGCCTAGAAATGGACGTTGCTTGGGGATAGGTTCAGGAATCATCAGTTGCACAAGACTGTGCCCCCTCTGCATAACTCCTGAACCACCACTAGGCTAAGGGTCAGATGATCCAAAACCCCCTTATCCAAATGTATATCAGTATCCTGCAACACGCAAAATAGATCATGATCCATCTGAAATACAAAATTATTGTCATTAACAGATAGTTGAAAATAACTATTATATATAGATGTATATTAGTTATGATTATAACCATCATTTAACTATGTCATTGTCAATCTTCATCCTCATATACATAACAATCAATGTCAATGTCTTCATTTTCCTCCTCAGTATCATCTATATCCAAATGAGTTTAGTTTCATCATTTATTGTCATTTCAAATTAATTTATTACATCATTAACATCTTCATCATCATCGACCCTTAATTGTGGGGTGTCATCCACGATATACTCGTCCCTGTGAAAAATATGGATTTTGAGTAGTCTCTTGAGAAATTTAAATTCCTTTCACTTAAGTGGAACCACATTTATTTTGAGTAAACTAGTTTTCCTAAGATTTCATTTTTATTATGCTCCACCAATCACAATAGTCTCTTGAAGTAGAACATTACATTACGTAACAAATTTGCTTTTCCTGTTGAGCCAGTAAAAATGGTTCATTTTCTGCAAGAAGAATTTTATATTTCACATCAATGTATCCATGAGTTAGATGAACAAGAAATCCTCTCTCAGTATCCAACCACAAAAATTTAAATTTTTTATGTAATTATGTCCCAGGTAACACAGCTCAACAATTTCATCTATAATTCCATAAAATTCAACTTAAGTTTCTCTATGATGCGATACTCTCAAGAAAACTCCACTGTTCATTGTTTTTTTATTCTCCACATGCATGTGTATGAAATCTAAAACCATTCACCACATATTAATTATACGATTTAACCATTTTGGATGGTGGGTTACCAAATATACACAATCACTTATCAATTTTATCATCATGTTGACACACCTGATATTATTTTAAACAACTATCAAAATAAAAAATATTAAATGGAATTTTTATTAAACCATCAATAATTTATGTAACCAGTTTTGGAAACTATTGAGAATTTTTTTATCTACATTCTTCAAGAGATACTACTATAATTTGGGGAAGTTTTTTCTTGATATGATTACATATAACCTATAAATAAAATATGTTCACATACTATAACATAAATTATAGAATAAGTGATAGAAGACCTCACAGTAACAATGATTTCATTTCTTCATAGTTGAGCAGAACATATATATGAGCTCTGTGATGTTCATCATCTGAATTCCATCGTTTGTGAACTCTACTGAAGCCAACATTTGGATAATTAAAAATTGATAACTGATGGTCCATTTCATCATTAACATTACCGTAATTTCCTCCCATTTGATTTTGTTTTGAGGGATATTCAGATTTCAAATTATATGAGTAGACAAAAAATAATTGTCCACTACTGGAAATATGATCTATACCAACGGTTTTGGGAAATTCGTTGGTATAGTTCACTAATTTGGACATATACAAATGGTTTCTCCAAAACATCTAGTATAGGTCACTTATATGGACCTATAACAATGGTTTGTGCAAAACTATTGGTATAGGTCCAAAAATCAAATAACATATACCAATGGTTCTCAAAACTGTTGGTTTAGGTTCATGTTTTTTTAATGGAATCATCTTATAGAGGACATTAAATAAATCAAAATATAAAATACTTATGATAATACGTATATATTTATGAAATTATGTTCACAAAAGTATGTTAGGTAAGTATTTAGGTCGTTCAATCACAAACAGGAGGTACTGGGATCAAAACCAATGGTATGATTATTTATTGAATTACATATTCCATCAGTTTTGAGAACTGTTGGTATAGATTTTCATATTACTTATACCAAGGGTTTTCAAAACATTTGGTATAGACCTTTCCTCATTGCTTACTTGGAAGTGATTCTCTAAACCATTGGTATAGTCTATACCAATAGTTTGGAGGCCCATACCAACAATTTAAAACCATTAGTATAGGGTAATTTTTTTAGTAGATTCCTCTTGAAAATAAGCTTCATCAATTGAGCCTTCAACTGATGATTTGTTATGTGCTTTTTTATTCAATTTCTACATGCATATCTCAAATGGGTACATCCATCGAAACTATGCAGGACCTCCACATGTATCTTCATGTGTAAAATGTAATATAAGATGTTCCATTGAGTCAAAGAAATCCGGCAGAAATATTTTTTCCAGTTTACATATAATTAAAACTACATCTTCATCCTGTTTTCTTAGTGCATTATAGTCTGTTGTTGCTGTACAAATGTCTCGAAAAAAATATAATATGACTGTTATTTAATCCCAAATCATATTATTCAACAAACCTTTAAATCCAATTTTTATATGTATTTCCATTTTAACATGACAATAAGGACATTTTAATGTGATAATATAATCATTATTAACACATCTGCCCAAATTAGAAGCACAACCATCTAGAAGTCTCAAATTTTCAATCCGCTGACAAAATAATAAGCGAATCTCATTGGATATTATATAAGCTTCTTTTGGCTTCAATAACATCTTTAATCTGACATTTTCAAATAGTTCATGTTTTGGATGCCTATAAATTTGGGCAATATCTAATCGTGCCTTTACAGTATCTTTGGTCCTACCTGGTGTATCCAAGATGTATGAGATAAATTATCAAAATAGTTCTTCTCAATATACATGACATCCAACATATGGTGGATCAACAAATTAGACCAAAATGGAAGATCACCAAAAATGATTTGACTTATCAAATTATTTTCATTCCCAAATCCATTAATTTTCTGTTGGTTTACTGTTGACCCAAATTTTAATGGAAGTAATGAAAATACAATTGATTTTAACTCATTACCTGAGATAATTTTTAGAGGTTCATCCCTTTCAATTGTACCTTTTCTGAAATGAGATTTGTTCTTTCGAAAAGCATGATTGGTTGAAAGAAATATGTGATGCAATTTAAAATAGCAAGGTTTTTATCCATTGATGAGAATAAAATCTTTGTTGTATTTCATACATTAATCAAATGATTTCAGACCATGTGTACTCCAGCCAGATAACATTCCATATTCCAGAAGGTCACTAATTTTTAACATCAATGTATATTTTAATGTGAAATTTTGTTTCCCAACAACATTATATGTAATATCGCCATCACTCTACAATGCATTTAAATCATCAAACAATGATTTCAAATAAAAATCAATATTCTTTTTCAGATGCCATGAGATTAATAAGGTCTAAAAGATATATGGCTCCTTCATCAACATCCATGGACCTAAATTATATAGAGTTATAAAGAAATGTCATCATGAACAAAGACTACCATCAGAACCAAACAGACAGAAACCATCTGTAGAAAGACCCAATCAAACTTTTCGGAATTCTAAAGAAAAAGATGGATGTAGAAAGTCAAAATGTTTCAATAAATCACCATAAGATGGATGATTCAAGATTTTATCATTTGAAATCATTTTTTTGTCCCATGACATAATTGACGATGTGTTCTAAGACATAAATAAACGCTGCCACCATAGTGTAAGTGGGATATATCTCAACTATTTTACTGGAATCGATCCAGACTTCTTTGGATGATCTTATTTATAACTTGATTGTCCACATGTGGGGAAAATATCCAAAAAAATCATTTTCACCAAAATATAAGATGAAATCATTTGGAAATACATGAATCTTTCAATAACTAAAGCCTACATTAAGAACCATCCTATTGATCTCATAGTAATGTGCAGGCAACACATTTCCGTTTGGTACCAGTGTTTTAACAAAAGAAAATATCTAATCAAAACAGTATTTTGACATTGAAATATGTAATTTAATAGCCATAAATCTTGCAACTGCTTCTAATTTTCATATCTTGTAACCAGGATATAATGCAGTATTAGCAGGCCACAAAAACTCTTAAAATTCGAATGCTTCCAACTCAGGAGTTAAATTAATATCATCTTGAGTTTATGTTTATTGAATTGATGGACATGTGACATCATGTACTAAATTTTGAAACTGCGAAAGATCCATAATAATGTTACTAGTATCTTTTCTGCAACTGTGTTCACCATGTTGATACCAAAAAACATAATCTGGTTTTAAACCAATCAACAAGATTTGTCCCCCAACCTTGTCAAATGTGTCAAATGTTCCCAGAGCGCATTTTTTTGCAAGGACACATTATTATTCCCTCTGAAACATGTTTTAGTTTTTATGATTCAAATGATAAGAATGCTTCAACACACTCAATGTATACAAGATTTAAACCAGAACAATTGTGATATCTACACTGATTTATCCAAGCACGATCATCTAATAATGAATGTTTTTAGCTTCCTTTTCCATATTTTTCTACAAAATATAAAATCATTACCATTTTTAAATAATTTAAAATTATAAAAACAATATCTTAAAAAAGGAGAAATAATTACAACTACTTCTTAACAATTAACATTACTTATGTGCGACACAACTTCTAGTGGATTTCCTACTACTATTTTTTCGGAGAGCTCATTTACATGAAAATTTTGTCACACATAAATCACAATGAAGAATCTGCTCGGAGATATGCATATTCATACTTGTGCATACGAGAATGAATATGCGTACCTCCAAGGAGATTGTTCAATGTGATTTCTGGGTGAGAAAGTTGCATGTAAATGAGCGGTTGGAAAAAAGAACCCCCTTTTCATCAATGAATCGTGTTCTGACAACTGTCATTGTCTGAACACATTATTAAAAATGCGGTCAAAAAAATGCATATTCAAACTCGTGCATACGAGATTGGATATGCATACATAAAAGCATACCTTTCATAATGTATTTAATCGGTGAAAGTTGATTGGAGAAGAGTCATCGAGTAAATGGAGTGACTTCAATCTACTAGAAATTGTACCATGTTATTTGAAGTAATTACAATTTATTAAAACTCATTTTATTCTTAATTATTCTTAATTATTCCTAATTTTTTCTAATTTTTTCTAATTGTTGCAAATTGTTGACAATTGTTCTTAATTATTTCCAGTTGTTCCTAATTGTTTCCAATTGTTTTAAATGTTGAAAATTGTTTTCAATTTTTCTTAAGTGTTTTCAATTGTTTCCAATTGATGCTAATTATTCCTAATTGTTTCCAATTGTTGCCAATTGTTTCCAATTTTTGCCAATTATTACTTAATTGTTGCCAATTGTTCCTAATTTTTGGCTAATTGTTGCCTAATTATTTCTAATTGTTGCTAATTGTTCTCTATTCTCCCTAATTGTTTATAGTTGTTTCTTATTGTTGCTAATTGTTTTCAATTGTTGTTAATTGTTCCTAATTATTGCTAATTGTTCCTAATTGTTGATAATTGTTCCTAATTATTGCTAAAAGTTGATAATTGTTCGTATTTTTCTAATTGTTACTAATTATTCCTATTTTGCTAATTGTGGCTAATTGTTGCTAATTGATGCTAATTGATGCTAATTATTTCTAAATGTTGTTATTTCTTGCTAACTGTTTCTATTTTTTTCTAATTGTTGCTGATTGTTCATATTTATTATTAACGGTTCTTATATATTCATATATATTCATATTTCTCCTAATTATTCCTTATTATTCTTAATTTTTCCAATTTATTCCTAATTATTCCTAATTGTTCCTAATTGTTCCTATTTATTTCAATTTATTCATTTTTTTTCCTATTTATTCCTACTTATTCCTAATTATTCCTAATTATTCCTAATTATTCCTATTTGTTACTAATTATTACTATTTAATACTAATTATTACTATTTATTACTATTTATTACTATTTATTACTATTTATTTCTATTTATTAATATTTATTGCTATTTATTACTATTTATTGCTATTTATTGCTATTTATTGCTATTTATTACTATTTATTACTATTTATTACTATTTATTACTATTTATTACTATTTATTACTATTAATTTCTATTTATTACTATTAATTACTATTAATTACTATTTATTATTATTTATTCCAATTTATTAATATTTATTAGTATTTATTACTATTTATTACTATTTATTTCTATTTATTTCTATTTATTGCTATTTATTACTATTTATAACTATTTATAACTAATTATTACTACTTATTCCTATTTATTACAGTTTATTACAGTTTATTTCTATTTATTACCATTTATTCTTATTTATTAGTATTTATTCCCATTTATTCCTATTTATTCCTATTTATTAATATTTATTAATATTTATTAATATTTATGAATAATTACTACTATTTATTGGTATTTATTCCTATTTATTTCTATTTATTACTATTCATTACTATTTATAACTATTTATTACTATACATTTCTATTTATTTCTATTTATTTCTATTTATTCCTATTTATTACTAATATTACTATTTATTACTTTTTATTACTATTTATTACTTTTTATTTCTTATTATAATTAATTATTACTATTTACTACTATTTATTACTATTTATTACTATTAATTACTAATTATTATTAATTATTAATAATTATTACTAATTATTCTTATTTATTAGTAATTATTACTATAATTTACTATTTATTACTATTTATTACTATTTATTCTTATTTATTACAAATTATTACTAATTAATACTATTTATTCCTATTTATTCTTAATTTTTCTTAATTATTCATAACTATTACTAATTAGCACTATTTATTTCTATTTATTTATATTTATTCCTAATTATTCCTATTTATTCCTATTTATTCTTATCTATTATTAACTAAAACAAATTATTAATATTTGTTACTAATTATTACTAATTATTCTTATTTTATCCTATTTTTTCATATTTATTACAATTTATTACTATTTATTAATAATTAATACTAATTATAACTATTTTTTCCTAATTATTACTAATTGTTACTATTTATTACCTTTTATTATTAATTATTCATATTTATTTCTATTTATTCATTTTTATTCCTATTTATTTCTAATTATTCATATATATTACTAATTATTCCAATTTATTACTAATTATTCTTATTTATTACTAATTATTCGAAATTCTTACCAATTATTCCTATTTATTAATAATTATTCATATTATTACGAATTATTCCTGTTTATTACTAATTATTCTTATTTATTACTAATTATTCATATTTATGACTAATTATTCCTACTTATTAGTTAGATTCCACTGGAAGTTGCCTCCCTGATTGAACCCAATCTAACCTCCTTGGCTAATAGGGTAGCTAAAAGAAACAAGAAAATTGTTCAAGACATGCTTGAGGTCGTTATTAGTCTTAACAACTTGACTGATGAGTATAAGTGTTATCTCTAAAAAGATCTAAATCAACTAAAGTCTCTTACGGCGACTGTTACTACTTCTCATGCCTCTGGAAAATCCTCTCAACCAACTTTGGATAGTGAACTGCTCAAAACAGTTGTCAAAGAAGAACTTTAGGTTGGGCTTAGTGGATTTGGCAAATAGTCTCTATCTGAATTTGTCATGAACAGTAACAAAGTTCTTGATTTGGAGAGAATTAATTCAAAAATATAAAATGATGCTCAGGAAGAGATTACTGAGAAGGTGGACTTCTACTTCAATATGATCTTCTCAAAGCATGACATGACCATCCACTTCAAATACCTTGTATATAATCTGTGATTCCCTCTGGTTACTCATGCTTTCAAAAATTAAGTCCAAAATCTTAAGGATTTCACTTCTCTATTGGACAAGTTTATGTAGAACAAGGATGACTTTGAGAAAGCCATGCAGTATGCTAGCATGATTATTGTTGACTTTATCAAACTTTTGAGCCATTATCTTCATGTAAAATGTACTTCCATTGTGGCTCCTGTAGCTGCACCCTTGAGATCTGGTTTGCCTACCTTCTCATCCTCTCCCCTTACCTCTACATCTATGAATGTCTCTCAGGCTCTTTGTCAGATCAGTCCTTTTATCCTTGACCAACAGTTCCCTCAGTCTTCCACTACACCTACCGTGAGCCATTTTGTTTTTGAAGGCCTCCCATTACCTTCTCTGTCAACTGGTTCACTCCCTTCTTCCACTTCCACATCTGTTTCTATGGCTTCCTCTTCTGATGCTGCTACCAAGGTAAAATAGATTCCAAGATAGTGATAACGAAAAGTGAAAAATAAATTTTGATATGTATGATTTCTATATTCTTATTGCTTACTATTTGTAATGAAACTTTTTTATCGAATTCGTTGTGAAATCTTATTATCTATACTCTTATTTACTTCTTTAATCTTTTTGATAATCCCAAAAGGAGGAGAAATATGAACTTCAATATGCACACTAAAAAAGAGACAGATTACGTAAGAATATATCTCTCACTCACATGATCTGTGATCATCAAAAAGGGGGTGATTTTTGGACTCCTCATGTGTTAAACATGTTTTAATGATCACAAATCCCATACATTTTGTAAAGCATGTTAATCTTATTTAATCTATATAAAATCATGTGTACAGATGATTAGTTTCTTTCAACCTTAAAAAAATATTGTAAACAATTTTTATTTTGTGTTATAATAGATTTCCATGATAAATTATTAAGCCTAATCCATTCTATGAATATCACTGTTTACATCTTTAGAGATATGGATTTGTCTAAGAAATAGTGAGTCTGCCACAGATTATGTTTTTCTGGGAATGTATCCAAACATGATGAATATAAACCATATCCAAGACATCATGACCTAGACACTGTGACCAGACACCGTCACCCAGACACCGTGACCATCTAGACATTGTGACCACCTAGACAACATGAGAAAACACCATGACCGTCCAGACAACGTGACTATCGATAAATTGTGATCAAACATTGCGACCATCCAGGCACTATGATCAGACACCTCTTTGTAAGAACCTGGACCTTTTTTTAGGTATGATTTTCCTTTTCTGGTCATTTTTGAGAAAAGAATAAATTTTTTAAATTTCCTAGGTACAAGTCATGTACTTTATGAGTACATGCCATGTACTTCCTTGCCATTGGAGGCCATGTTCTGGATGTGTAGTATCCAAACACTCGGACGTGTGGTAGTGACTTAGAGGCACCTAATGAGGATTACTGAAACGGCAAGTACACACTGTGTACTCCAAAAGTACATGCCATGTATTTTGTTTTTTTCTCTTTAAAAGCAGAGAGGTCACGTCTAATCGTGAAAATCAACTTCTTTTAGGTCTCGTTCCTTTGAGAGAGCCCGCACAACCACAGATCGTTGATGAACTCCCAATCCTTCATCTGTCCTTCGAGTTGAACACCATTGGTTGCATTGGAATCGCATCGGTGAGTTCTCTCATCTTCTGGAGCCATGTTTCATGATTCCACTTCTTTTCCAGGTTATCATCGGTTAGATGTTTTATATGTTTTCACAGATCTACAGAATTCTAATAAGATTCAAGGTTTGGGGTTCACGTAAAGAGATATTGTAACCCCAAGGTAGGTGGTTTGTGGCTTTCCATTCAAAGTCTTTGAGTATTATGTGCAAATTCCTCCAATCCCCTTTAATGGGGTAATGCATGTTTACCATTTTACCGCTATTGTTTTTCTTCCTTGCTTGTATGCTTATATAGATGTATTTGGTATATGAATAGTGTTAATTGCTATGCGTTGGATGTTTTTCCCTTGCATTTTATGTTTATGAATGTTTGGTCTTTTTTATCCAATTTGGATGCCTTTCCTTTTTTCCATGCATGTTGTTGTATGGTGAAGAGTTTTTATTCTGAAATTCTTGTTATGTTGTAGACCGTTTTAGCCAAGTAGTTCTATATGTGTACTTTGGCCATGTTATACTGCTATGATCGTTGACCTACCCAGGGCCATAAGAATGTAGTGTAGTAGACTATAAGGGGAATTGACCGAGTGAGCTTCCTTAGAGTGTCTTTGAACACTTTAGGCTATAAAGAGGATTGACTGAGTGAGAATCCTCAAAGTGCCTAGAACCACATTAGGCTATAAGGGGAATTGACCGAGTGAGCTTCCTTAGAGATTCCTGTATTTCTTTAGACTATAAAAGGATTGACCATGGGAGCTTCCTTAGAGAGTCATTGTTTGAATTGTATGACCTGGACTATAAGGGGAATTGACCGACTGACGTTCCTCAGATATTTCAAGACCTTGGTGATATAAGGGGAATTGACGTGTTAGCTTCCTCAGAGAGTCCCTGAATACCTTAGGTTATAGGGGGAATAACTGTGTGAGCATCCTCATAGAGTCTTTCTTTACCTTAAGCTATATAGGGAATGGACTGTGTGAGCTTCCTCAAAGAGTCTTTCTTTACCATTAACATTAAGTGGATTGACTGTGAGTGCTTCCTAAGAGAGTCTTATTATATTTTTATGACTGAACTAGTGGGGTTAGGCTGAGTGTACTTCGAAGAGGGTTGTTTTTGATTCTAAGGTAGGACCAGAGTGGATGGCTGTGAGTACATCCCAGAGGGTTACCTATTTGAGGTTTAGATATTTTTCTCATTGTTGCTTGATATTGTACTATGAATTTTTTTTCTAGTGATCACATTCATGTTTACTGTTTTCTATTCTTTTACCTACCATATATTCACTGAATGTTAGTCACATATCTTCGGGTGGTTTCCTACTGGGATTTAGTCTCACACTATGTTTCCCCCATGCTTTCAGGCCCAAACAGATTATATTGTTTCATGTATAGATAAGAGAATGTTCCCTTCTACCTTTGGTACTTTATTTGTTGTGGATATGGAGATCATGGGACAAAGCTATGGCTTGCGATACTGAAGAGTTTATCTGATTTCTTTGGCACTTGGTTTATCACTGTTGTATTCCAACATTGTGACTTGTTCGGTTGTTTTCCTAGACATATATATCACGCATCAATTTATATATGTTATCCAGTTCATACAATTAGTTTTCTACTGTTACAATTTTATGATATTATTACTGTTTCCTCTCTTGTATGTATTTATTTACTTCCACTATTACTTTTCCAATGAGGGAATAGTTTTCCCACTATCACACCCAAGGCCCTCGCTGTTAGTTGACAGCCTCTAGCATTTTGGGAAATGTGCTTGAGGCCATGTGACCAACCGGTTATGGGGCGCCTCTGGGAGGATTCCGGAACCAGGACATTGCACTTTTTAGGGAGGCAATATTTCAATAAGACACCATTTCAAGGAGTCACCATTCCAAAGAGACATCATTTCCAGAAATACTGTGACATCGTTTCTTAATCCCATTTGTCGTTTTTCAATTTAATCTCTAACTATCATATTTGAATGTTTTAAATTTACTAACATAATTAATGTTTCTTTATAGACATGTCATCTAACAGTATGAGGTAAAGGAACATAATAACGGCATCCTGTCTGCTCCAACACATGCACTCCAACAATAAAAAGAATAGTGTGGCCAAAAACATAATATAGAAGAAATAGATGATAGAGAAATAAGTTGTGTGTGTTATAATGATGAAGCATGAGAAATCTTGAAATAAAAACCTTCACATTCAACTCGACACTTTTGAAGAACACAAGAAGCATACATGAATCCTAGATTCGAGAACATTTTTGCACTATCAACACTAGGAAGAACACGTGAGATATCTAGCTCACATTTGAAACTCTATTTTTTTTCTAGATGACTCGATTTCTGCATATTCTTCATCCTAGAAGACAAGAGTTATATAAACTAAAACTCAAATCACTTTTATCCTTGTCACATCATTTTTTCTCTATTGTGTATTATTTTTAGCTTTCGAGAAGTGTGTGTGTGTCTGTATAAAAAAAAATCATTTTCTCTTGAATTAAACCGAAGGATACTAGATATCCATTATTATATCTATTTTTACAATAGTGTATTCACCCCAAATTAGTGTGGAAGAGGTTTGTGTGTAACATGATAGTTCATACCCACAAAGAACTATGGAAGAGGTTGTATGACATGGACAGTTTGTGTACAGTTGTTTACCCCGATCCAAGGTGTAGTCCATGTTTATTAATATAAAATTCTTATTTTAAGGTGATCAATAAGTAGATTGGATTAGGTCTCATCTTGAGACTGAACTACTCGTTTAATATCCTATGTGTTGTTCAATTTAGATTACTCTATTTTACTGTATAATTTCGAAATCACTAAATTTACTCTGATATTTAATCTTGAAATGAAGTTATAATTTATTTTACTTATTAAAATAGTTTTAAAATTAATGTTAATAATTGATATTAAGATTACTGAGAATTAATCAATCTTATGAGAAGCTTTTTAAATATTTAAACTTTCATAACCGTATTACATTGATTAACTGGGATGTATTTAAATTTTTTGGGGAACCATTACAAGAATACTATTCAAATAGAAATTTTTATAGATACTCAATTAACACCCTCTTGAGTACTGTACTCCGACCAACACATATTTTTATTTAATGATCAAAATTCTTTATAAAAATATATGTATTTATTAAAGGATACCATCTTTTCATTATTTCCCCAGTTTATAAAATAAATTTCACAGTAAACACCATATGTAAAAATGATATACATATTAGACAATAATAATACACATGATCCAATAAATATTAATATTTAAATAAGTATTTAATGAATTTTGATCATAAATAAAAGGGGAAGTACACAACGGAAATATGTGACGAATATTGCATATTCCCTATAGGAATAAATGTTAGATGAAAAATCCATACTAATTTATAATAAGTTTAATATTATGTACCATAAAATTAATAATAATAATATGAAACATTTAACACAATTGTGGCAAATAGATTCATGTCATGATATATTTAAAGGGTATTATATATACACCACACACAAGAAAAAAGATGTGAATAAGGAATTTGTCACAAAAATAAAAGAGAGATGAGAAACCAATTACCTAACATCTGAAAGCATTGATTACTTGTACGTAATGTCCTGGATATTCCAATTAAATTTTCTAACTACTTAATGTAAAATTTATTCACTAAATATCTGATGTATTATATTTTTATTAATTTATTTATAGTTATTATGATGAGTAATAATGTTTAATATCAATGTTCTGGGATCGTTCGTTTCATAGTTCTATGGTTGGTTTCCCTTATGTATAATTATGGTATTCTTTTAAAATCGAAGAAAATCCCCAAATGTAAAATTATTTAGAATTAATTAACTTCCATAAGTTTAAATAGTCTCTCATATAATTTTTTTATGGGTATGAGGATGATTCATTAGATAAAATGTTTATGAAAATGTTTAAATTTATTTTGGTGGTTTTTATGACCATCACGAGCTTGTATCATTTTATTTAATATTATGTTTATATATTGGTTCTAGAACATTAAAAAAATTATAAAATGTATATTAAAATATTAAATAACCTAAATAATGGTATTTTGATGATATTTTAATGTTATAATGGAAAATATATACTCATTGTCCATAAATGAAATTAATCGGCACGTTACATATGATGTTTCGATTTTAAAAATAAATGATAAGACAAGAGATTTAATAATGTATATTCCACTAAAAAATAATATTCCAGTGTATATATGATAATATAATTACCATTACTCTTTTGAGAAGTTTATTTGTGAATATAGTAATAAAATAAATGAAAATAAAATACAAAGAAGGAGGATTTTACCTCTCAAATATCATACCCTTTGGATCATTCTTAAGAAAAATTTATTTGGTCATTTTTAATAACAATTGGTATTGGATGTGAGGAAGAGTATTGAGAATATAATTAGGTACAATTGAGACAAGATTCAATGTTTAGATGGTGTTAGGATAAGAGGTGGAGTTTATATTAGAGAGGGGTGTTTATGGATTATTTTATGCCTTAGTTTTTATTTTGGGTCAAAAATTTAAATATTGTTGATTCCCATGACTAAATATAGTAACAAGTTCATTTTAGTTCGATATAATGGGTGATTACTTCATCCATACCTCATACATAATTATTTATCTACTTATAATTTCAATCTCCGTAAATTATAGAATTTCACTAATGACTGAAATTTAAAATATTTTTGAAAAAGATCCAAAATTCACCAAAACAATTTTTCAACATGTATATTACAAAAATGGAATCCATTTTATGAATTATTGTTTCTAAATAGGATAAATTTAATATTTAATTTATTTAATTCTTTACTCGAAAAATACTGTTTTAATATTATAATCGAGTTTCTGACACTTTGAAATATTATTTCTTGTCACCGAAAATTATAATATAAATATAGTACAATTTTGTTTATGAATTTATTTTATAGGAATAAATTTTCTTTCAAATCTGTATATTTGTTATAAAATTATAAATAAATATTTATGTTTTTAAAAAATACCAACAATTAATTTATCATTTTTAAATCATTTGCTTAGTATTTACTTATATAATTATATTGTATTTTCATTTAAGAGATACCTAGATTTTATTTAAAATTTGATATATAAGGTTAATATTCTAATTGACGCATTACTATTCTTGACTATCACATTAATATTTCAATGTCCTTGTTAATATTTAATAGTGTATCCAGATTCATTTATGTTATGTGTTGCGTGTAATGTTATATATATAATAAATTGAATTTTTTATGAAGATAAATACCGTAATATCTTGAGGGTGTTATATTATTCCCTCATTCAAAAAAATTTCACTTGAAAATTTTCATGTATATTTTCTTCAATACATATGGGTTGGCTATCTTAATATCATCATCAAGTTTCGACATTACTTCTTCCATTTTATGGATTCTCCAAAGATATTTTAACAGTTCAGTCATCTGATTTCTCAATACATGCTCTTTAGTTTCATGAATCTTGATAGGCTCTTCATACTATTACAAGCCGGGTTTCAGTTCTATTTCAACAATATTTTGTACATTTTTTGGGTTTCGAATTGGATTGTTTAACAATGATATGTGGAAATCAAAATTACATTTGGGGAGACTTATTGGGGTTGCTAATTGGTAAGCAAATTATCCAACTATTTCTAGAATTTGAAATGGTATGATGTTCCTAGGAAACAGTTTTTCCTTCATACCAAACCTCATGAAAACCTATCATGGAGTTAGCTTCAGAGAGACATGATCTCCCACATGAAATTCCAAATCATTTCTCCAGCTATTAGCATAACACTAATCTCTACACTGATAATCTTTAATATAAGATTGAATAGTCTTTAGTTTTTTCATTGTCTCTTCTATATGTTATGGTCCAATAATTTTTCTCCTTCCAAAATCATCCCAACATGTTAGTGTACGAAAAATATATCCATATAATTCTTAAATTGGCACTATCTAAATATTTTAATAGAATATATTATTTTATGAAAATTATATGAAAATTAAATATGGGTCCATATTACTTTGATATTCAATTGATCATTTTCTCAACAATATTTTAAATGTTTGTATAGTCCTTTATCTGTTTCTCTATTTCAGGAATATAAGAAGTACTCAAATGAAGCATAGTGTCCAAATACATTAAAAGACTCTTCGAAAATCATGATGTAAAAATATGATCTCGATAAAATACAACCAATATAGGTGCACCATGATTTATTAAAACATCATTAATATAAATTCTTGTTAGATTCTCAAGAATTAAATATTCCTATATAGCAAGAAAATTTTCCAAATTTGAAAGCAAATCAACAATAACTCATATATTATCCTTATTTCTAGGGTTCATCAATATTCAATTGACTATTTCCATAGTAATGTTATCCCACATCCATAATGGAATAGTTCAAGGTGAATTTCTTATCTAGGATACTGTATCTCGACATTCACTTGTTAAAAAACTCATAATCTTAAAAAATAGTCAATAATTTCCCACCTCATATTATCCAACCAAAAAATGTTGCTTCAAATATTTAGAAATATGGATACTATGATTGTTTATTGAAAAATTTGATCTATTTCCATCGTCCAATAGTTCCATTTTTAGCTCAGTAATTGAGAGAACACATAACCTCTATTCAAATTTCATAAATCCATCCTCATACATAAATATTTATAATCTTCTATCCTTAATAGATTTAATTTTCTTTTGAAAATTCTGATCATTAGATTGAAAATTTTATATGTTTTATAATAAATAATGTTTCATATTATTTGAAAAACATGTGATGATTCCCCATACTTAATAATTCCATTGTAAATATTTAATAAATCCATGAATAATTGATCTTTCTAAATACTTATATGGGTTATAAGTCTATGATATTTCCTGTATAACTTATCTTATACATTTCTGCCTTTTTAGGTGGTAGTGTATTAATACATTATGATATTTGAGTAACTCAATCCATCTTCACATCAAAATGGAAAGTTATTTCTTTATAAAGATGTATTTCGGACTCTTGGGACCAATTTATATATCACATATCTCACCATTAATATAGTTTCACTATATCCTCAGAGAAAAGATTATAGCTACTAACAAAAGACAATGAGTTGGATAATTTTGTTCATAAATCATCAACTACATTGATACATGTGTAATAACCGTGTCTTTTTTCACAAAGACACAACCCTTACATTCTTCGATGCATGATAGTATATAAAAAAACCACCACTTTCTAATGGTAGAGTCATAATAAAAGAATTTAATATCCCTCTCCTTAATTATTAAAAATAATTTTCACATTATTTTCTTCATATGGACTCAACCCTTTTACATCTGAGCTTGGTTAATGGGTTATCCAACCGAGAAACATTTTGAATGAAACACAGATAGTATCCATCAAAACTAATGAACAATATACCTCAATTATTTTTTTATTACATTCTTGGATTTCCATTATTGTTAAATGATTATCTGAGATTCAGTTCATCGAAATAATATGGCCACGAAAATAAATTTCGTGAATCTAGGATTCACACCTTATAATTTTACTATATATCACATTCCATAAGTTATGAATAACAATTATTTGAAAATGATTATCATGGTCATTATATGTTTATAGTATCATAAAATATCATCAATAAATAACAAAAAATACATCAAGATATCCCTTGAATTTTTTATTCATCACATCCAAAAAATTGATGTTGCATTAGTCAATCAAAAGGAATTTACTATTAACTCGTAATGTCCATTTGTTTTCTGAAAATATTCCATTTGAATATATTTCATCTTTACTCATAATTGATGATACCTAAAATGAAGCTCAACCTTTGAAAAATATTGAGCTTCTTAATGTTGATCAAATAAATCATCAATTTCAAGTAGAGGATACTTGTTATTTATTGTAATAGCATTGATTTATTTATAAACAGTGCACTGCGTTATGGATCCATCTTTATTCTTAACAAATAGAACATGGTTCCCCCATAGAGAAATGTTAGGAAGAATGAATCCTTTATTACTCACCTGCTACACTTGTTTCTTCAAATCCACTAATTATATAGTGGCCATTCTCAAATGAGTTGGTGATATTGGTCCTTTATCATGGATTAAATCAATGGTAAACTCAACTTCATGCTCTAGGTGTGTCAAGGTAATTCCTTAGTAAATACATCAGTTTATTCTTATTAAATTAGAACATACTCAGTTTTAATATTAGTTTCCTCATTCCTAGATGTTGTTTTCTTTTCCTACGCAAGAATTTCATTTATTAGAGCTACTATGGCTGGATCTAGATAGGAATCAGATGATGAGGTTTCTTCTATAAAAATAATTAATTCTATATCTTCCTCACAAATTATAATTTTCTTCTTCTTGTAATAATTTTTGACATTATATTTTTAAATCTAGTCTATACAAAGGATTATATCAAATTAAACCATAGGTTTGATGACACAATATGAAAATAATTCACATTTATGTGTCAAATTGGTAAATTTTCAAAATATTTTTTTTGAGACATGTATTAAGAGTTCTGATAGAAAAATATATAATTAAATCATAAGATAAATGTATAATTTTAATGAAAAAATTGGTATATATAAATGAATGTGATGATCCCAAATCAAAAATTGCATTGTATAAATTTGATGATAGGATTAATATACCTTCCACCATAATATTGTGCATTTCTAATTTAGTTGTGGTTATCACGTAAACATGGTCATCTCCCCTTAGAATCTTCTTTTGTAGATTCACCATATACTCATCTCATTGATCTGAAAAAATCTCCATTTAATTAATGCTAATGAATTGAACATTATTAGTTTGTTTCATCCCCTTGAAATCATTAGCTCGAGGAACCTTTTGTTTAAAATTATAAAAACTCTTATTCCATTCATGCATTTCCAAGGAAGAATTATTCCATAATATTCACATAATACCAATGCCATTGTTCCTCTCTACTTCTTTTTGGATTATTTATTTTTTATGGGATAACATAATACCTCTTATTCACATTATTTCTATTCAATACATATGATCATTAAAATTATTCTCTCTTTTGATATACCTTAATACTATTTCATCATATAAATAATTTTTTTGAGAAGTCAGTTACCTTCAGATAATGGGTTTAATACCTTTATCAAAATGATCAATATTATTTTACAAATCATGTAACATATAATTGTCATATATATATATTCTTGTGAAGGTATCCTTATACATTTTAACACTACATTATTCCATTTTTGTTATGCTAGTAAATTTTCTATTCATTTGAGTTTGTTTCTCATCAGTGAAATATTTTATCAAATAATGTTTCATTATTAGATATCTATTCCATGTGTTCTATTTCATCTTCCTCATTATTCTAGATCAATGATCATAATTGATCGGTATTACAAATGAAAAAATATGCCACTAGTACTATATTTTCAATTTCATCACAAAGTAATGCTAGATATATTTTTCATAGGGACTTGATCCATTGCTCATCTACCACTAGATTAGTATTCCCACTAACATATAATGTATTTTAACAATTAAATGATCAAATATAGGTTTAGTTTTTTTCTTCATCATAACCTGATTAAGATATCTTAAAATGGTAAGGATCTTCTCAACTCCAACAGAAACTGTTTTCACTTGATCAACGGTAGATCCCTACATTGTATGTGGTTATTTATTCACATTCATTGAATTTTCAACATCACTAAATAATGGAACTCCAATATTTATCTCATGATCATCCCATGTATTGAGAATAAAATTCACAATAATGAATTAATATAATTCTCATGTTTATCTAACATCATGTACCAAAAGTTTCTACTAAACATGCACTAATAAAAATTTTAATAACCCAGATCCAATAGACCAGAGATAGTGTTTCTTTAGTAGAAAATAATTGATACAAAAAATAAAATCACAGAGGATCAATCAGTTTATTTTTCATGAATAAATATATACATACATTTCTCACTTATTTTATTCATAAATAATAATATAACATAACATAGGAAGATAAACTCCAACCATGAAACTTATTCAAAGATTTCAACTTCACAATGAATGAATGAAATCAAAACAAATGAGAGGTCATGTCACACCCATGAATTATTTTAAAGGAATTCATTATTGAATTTCCATCCTTGCATTATTATGGGGGTTTTCCATGCATTTGGGTAGCAATAGCGAGTTTTCAAAATTTGGGCCAAACCGTGAGCCCATTTCCAAATTTAAAAATAATTTTTTTATCTTTTATAAATCCTTTATTTTCAACATTTTACTCCCATTATACTTCCCAATTGGGATACCCTGGTATATTAAATCCACCATATCCATTTGGACCTCATATGATTCCACAATAATGGTGGATTTGGGTTTTTTTATTAAGCTGTTGGGCCAGCCCGAATGCCCATTTTCTACATTAAATATTTTTTTAATTATTTATTATCTTATTCATGTTTTAAGTTTTTTGAATGATTCGTACTATCACCTAATACCACATACACAAGGCGCACCCATTTCTCCACTTCCTTAATTTGGAGCGAAATTGTATCACAAAAATGGACGAAACTTCTCTAGATTTCAAAAATTTCCCAGATTTAAAGAGATAAATTGATCCTTTCATAACTCATTATATTTTTACTATTTTTATCCCATTAAAATTCCTAATTGACCTAAAAATACTCATTAGAACCTCATGTTCATTTATGTTTGTTTTAAAATTTAGATACTGGTGTATTTGGGTTGTTTTCTTCATGATTTATTTTGGTGAGTGTTTCACTCTTCTTTTCCTTCCCTCTTCTTAGGGTTTCCTCCCAGTCTCATGAATTTATCGAGTGTCCAAGAGTTAGGGTTTATACCTACAGTTTTTGTGGTTTTTTGGTTGAAATATTATGGTTTATGGTTCATTTTAACTTCCTTGTGGTGCGGTAGAGGTGCGGTTGAGGTTTCACCCTAAGATTCAAGGGTTTTGACTCAAAAGTTAGGTGGTTCCATGTCTATGAAATTTTTAATCAGTTAAATTTCTTGATTTATTGGTTTTAATGTTCTTCATTTTTTTTGTGTGAAAACCATTTCTGATGGATTTTATTAAGCGTTTAATTTTATAGTTTCATTATGGATTGAAATTTGGTACTTTTCATGGGTGACTCTTGGGGTAATGTTTGGGTGTATTTTATAACCCATGAATGTGACTTATCGGTTCATAAATAGGCTGAAAATTATGATTTGTTAATTCCTTAGTGTGATGGTGTCCCTAAAATGGGATTTTTGAATGATTTTAAGGTGTAAACACATATTGTACATCTTGAATGTGATTTATGAAAACGTGTGTTTTCATTTTTTTATTTTGTGGTGTTAATTGAGGCATTTTTATAACAATTGGGGGTAGTTTAATAAATATTTTTAGGGTTTCCAATTATGTTATGGATTGTTTTTTGTAATATTTTGAAATTTAATGTGGAATTTGAAATTGTTTGTGTTTGTGAATCATACTTACACCCCTTGGGTTTGTTTTATTAAAATTGATAATGTTTTTTGGTTAAATAAAGTGGGGAAAATGGTGTATATGTACTATTTTGTGCGTCTGTTCACATAATATGGGTATTTATAAGGTATGTTTGTTATTTAAGGTGTCCAATATATTTTAATAATGTATTATAAAGTACTGAAATGTTTTATAAAATGGAAAGAGTGATTTAAAACAATTATGTGGCTTGTTTTGTGTGAGTGTGTTGTAAAAAATGAATTTTTATGTGAGTTATAATGTCTTGGATTGGATTTATTAAATATTTTAAAGGATCAGTGGATGTGTTAATGAAATAGAATGTTTTATAGGATATTTTTTGGGACAGTATGTTTTTTATAATGCATTTGAATGAAAAAGTGGATTTTTTTACTTTTGGGATGTACATATGGGACGTTTGGTGATCTTGTGATGTGTAAATGAAATTTTCATGTGAAAAAGTATATTTCTTTACTTGTTGATATTTTTTGAGCATAAGGGGAAACCCGAGTATCCAGGTGGGTGGACGTGTACTAGTATTCTCGTTAATCCATGGGGTTTGGTATGAGTTTCACATAGAAACATTGATGTTTAAAACACTAACATAACTATGATTATGATGATTGGAGGATAATAGGTTATGGTTATGTTCCGTACTTGTGGCTCATGCACAATAAAGAATATTCTTATGGTTACTTCTATTGAGATACGTGGTACCAGGGAAACACAACGCACTAGTGCCTAGGGGTTATTTCATATTTATTGTGCTCATTAGTTACTTTTTGCAAACCATTGGAATAAAATATGGTTGGATAGAAAATTAAGTAGTGTTTAAATTATTATTAAAAGTGTTGATTCTTAATGATAGCTCACTTGAAAAGTGTTTTAATTTTTTAGTTGCATCTTTTAAAAATTGTAACTACTATTTCCTATTTATGAAAACATGGAAGCTTTTCATTATTGAATGTTTATCACATGTAATATATTAGTGGTGGTATCCTACTGAAAATTTTCTCACAACCTAATTACACCCTTGGGTGTATGTATACTTGGATATGTTGGTTGTCACGGGTTGGGTACAGTTTTTAGTGCCAGTGGTTTTGGATTCTAGCAGGTAATTCGTAGTGAAGTCTTGTGGATATGGCTTGAGGGAGGTACCCTTTTACACGAGGGTTCTTAGTCTGTTTCCTTTTGGTATTTTTACCTTTTTATAGTCTTGTTGAGTTGTTTTAAACAATGTAATTCTGTTTATAATTTATGTAAAAGATTGATTTTTTGAAAAATCATGATTCGTTTTATTGGATTCATTTGTTGTTTTAAGTTTTTAAAACCAGGTAAATCATTCCCAATTATCATTTTATGATACCCGAGAACATGTTCCAGCTTCTAGAGAACTGGAACTCCCTCTAGGATTTATCACCGGATGGGTTTTTTACAGGTTTTAGTGGCGGTCAAGTTTATTTTGGGACAAAATGGTATCAATGGAGGTTCAGGTTAACAGTTTAGGTCATGTTATTTGGGAAATAGTCGGGATAGTCTAGAGTTAGGATTTTCGGGACTTGGTATTTTAGTAATGGGTAGTGTGCCTAATCACCAAACCACATGAAGGGATTCATGTTTCCAAGGGAAGTCGGGATTTATCTAAGTCCTTTGGTTTACTTGGTTTGATGACGATCAGGGGAAATGAAAAGGGAGTTGTGTTAATGGTCTTAGTGAGATTGTTGGGCCCAAAAATCTATTTGGATATGGTTATATTCACTAGAAAAAATCTCTGTGATGGGGAAGTGACTGGAATATGGATGCCAAACATATGTCCAAGTCACCCATGAGAACTAGTTTCCTCTCGAATTGTCTTTTGTTCTTTAGTTTGGAAATCTTGGATCATGGTTTTAATGTGACTTGTTTTTAAGTTGTGTAATGTTTTAGTGATTTTTTTCAAATAGATATGGAATTATTTGATTTATAAAATTGTAGAACTAAATTTTCAGAATTTTTTTGAAATGGAAAATGTTTTTCTTACACATCTATTTAAACCAAGAACTATAATGAAGTTGGATTTTAGAATGTTTTTCCAATAGAGTTTTCTAAACAATCAAATTGCGTTTTAATGGGATGAGATGTTTTTAAACTGATGTGTATAACTTTAAAGTGATATCTTATCTAAATGTTTTTGTATTTTTGAAATGTTTTGTAAAATGTGAATTGTGATTTTGATCTCACGATTAGCGATTTTGAGAAAAAGGATGCATTGGTTGACTGTTTTGTTTTAAAAAGTGGAATGAATTTTTGTTTTAACCTGTGTTATTTACATGATAGACCACATTCATGGGGGTATATGGGATGATTTAAGGTTTATGGCACAACATGATATGACTCTAGGATGAATATGAGGACGGTGCCTGGTTTGGCACAGAAACATGCATGTGTGAGGCACATGGGGTACCATTGTTGGATACACTAACTGCTGAATCATTTTTTTCAAATAAATATTACTAAATAAAAATATAATTTGTTGATTAATTGTTTGGGATGGTTTGTATTATGTATTTTTTAAAAATGTTGATGTTTTGTGGTGTTTTGAGTCCAATTACCCCACCTGTTCAAACCATGTTTTGGGTTTTTTGTTTGGTCGGTAAGCTGGGTAGAAGGACCAGTTAGAAGTCTCTTTTCAGATATGTTTCAGGAAACCTCTACGGTGGTTCACTTCATGTGTTTGGATATGGTTTGTGGCTTACTTTTTCTAATGTACCAGATTGGTTGGGTCCTTAGGTTATCTCATTGGATAAGGTACACCCCCATTAAGGGTTAACGCACAATTGAAGTGAAACCCAGATTGTTTCACCATTGGAAAATCCTCCAGTTTATTAATATAAGGAATGTTTTACCGATATTTGTTGATTGAGGCCACACCGATTACTTTTTTGGATATGTGGATACTCTGGTAGTGGGAGAGTTCTCGTTGAATGTTGAAAGAAACCTTAGATTATTAAGTTTCCTAATTCGTTAAAGGCATAAGTGGTATGGGGTTGTTAGTGTGGATGAGTGTATCGATTGTGTCTAAAAGGGAATTTTGGTTCATTGTAGTTTCTTTGAAGTATGAGTTTAGGTTAAACCACCGGTTTTGGGAATCTGGTCATGAGAGGCTATTGTGGCCACTTTCTGGACTTGTGTGTCATTTAAATACTTGGCATAATGTCACATTCAATGTATCTTTTCTATCAGTTGCAATGGTCATGTTTGGTGATGCCTTGTGATGTCATGTTCTCATTTGAATATAAAGGTGAAGGTGGTAAAATCCTATAATGTTCACTATTATTTTGGGAGTATGTATCCCTTGGAAAACCCTCAAAATCCTCTGTTTCAGAAAAAGGTGTTTATATATATCCTTCCCTTTTTTTTCTCAGCAAAAGAAAAATGGTGTGATGTGTGTGCATCTTCATAGACCTTGTTTCAGTGACAATTTGGGTTAGGGTAAAGTGAGTTTGGAATGTTTTTTGTCTTGGTAAACTTATCGGGGATTGTAGTGTAGTTGATTGTATCACCTAAAGAAAACGTTCTATTCAGTTGGATTCCAAAGCATAACAACGAGGCTAAAGATGATCCAATCATTTGAGCACCAGCCATATGTCATTGAGAGAAACTGGAACATAGTCAGGGGAAATATCAGGGTTGTTCAAACCCAATAACAAATTCCAATCCTCAGTATGAATGATAGGAAGATTTTAAACCTGTTGTTCCATCATCTTGTTCCAGTTGATATCGTTTGGTAGTAGAAGTGGGAGGAACATTTTTCATTGTTGTAGCCAGAGGTCATACATCGACCCTTTAGTTTCGACTAGGTATTTTCAGAATTGTATGAAGTTTGGCTAGAAAGGTAGAGCGCATGGATAGTAGAGACCATTCCCTAGAAAACCATGTATATAGAAGGATCCCCACAGTTAGTGCGCAATTTGTTAAACAGGGTGGAAAAACCATGTGGTTGTCCCAACTCTTTAAAATTTGGGGTCATTCTGTACCATCCCATGTTGGTAGGTTAATATGGTTGGTTCTTATTGTGGGGATACCCACTATGAGTCTTATATAATTTCTTTTATAAAGGTATAATAGATGTTTACCCCTTTAACCATGGCATCCATTCATACTCCCATATTAGTGTCTTAAATATATCTATAGAATATTTAATTTGTCTCTTATGGTGGGGAGACCATTTGTGTCTCCCCGTATTAGTAACTCAGATTAGTTCATGGTATTAGCCTTGGGGTAGGTAGTCTCATTCGGAGCTATCGAACTACCAACATCTTCCTCGGGAAAAAGATGGGATTCGAGAGATCATTACAGTTTAGTTGAAGAAAAGTATGTGTAACCTTATATATTTTTTTTGTTTTTATGGGTATATTACCTGAGTCTTGTTCATATAGTGTTTTAGGAGTTTCATTTTAGGGATAAATTCTTAATGTTTTTGATCATTTTAGGAAATTTATATATGTTTTGGTTGATGAGAGCATTCCTTCCTTAATTGATCACTAGAGGTGTTTTGGTCTTTTGGGGGTGGACCGAACTTGGAGAAGTGGTACATTTCTGGTATATCAGTTGGGGTGGTTTTCTCTTTTGGCCTTGTCGTGGATTTATGGGGGTATAATGTTTTATGGTGATGAGAATTGTCACATCTATGACTTATTTTAAAGGAATTTTTCATTTAATTTTTATACTTTCTTCGTTATGATGGTTTTCCATGCATTTTGGTGGAAATGGTGGTTTTTCAAAATTTGGGCCAAAACGTGAGCTCATTTCCTGATTTAAATATAATTTTTTTTCTATTTTATAACTCCTTCATTTTTCAACATTTTTCACAAATTCCTCTTCTCAATTTGAATAACCTGGTATATTAAAACCACCATATCCATTTAGACCGCATATGAATCCATAAAAATGATGGATTTGGGTTTTTTGTTAAGGTGTTGGGTCATTCCAATAGCCCATTTCCTACTTTAAATATTGTTTTTATTTATTTAATATCTCATTCAATTTTTCAGTTTTTTCAGTGATTCCAACTATCCCCCGAGACCACATACCCAAGGCGCACCGCCATTCTCTCCTCCCCAAATATGGAGCTCAATGGAATCAGGAAGTACAGCCAAACTACTATGGATTTCACAAATATCATATATTTGAGGAGGTTAATTGATCCTTTCATAACTCCTCATATTTTTACGCTTTTTATCCTATTATGGTTTATACATGACCTCCTCATCCTTATTCGAACCCCACTTTCATTTATGTTTTTTTAAATTTATATACAAGTGTATGTGGGTCACATTCTTCATGATTTATTTGGGTAAGTGTTTCTCTCTTCATTTCCTTCCTTCTCTTTATGTTTTCCTCCCTCTTTCTCAAATTTATAGATATTATAGAAGTTGGGGTTCATACTAAGGGTTATATTTTGTTCTTTTTAGTGAAATATTATTTTTTAGGGTTCATTTTCAATTCCTTGTGCTGTAGAAAATGTGCGGTTGAGGTTTCGCACCAAGATTCAAGGGTTTTACTCAAAAGGTATGTGGTTCCATGTGTATGAAATTTTTGATGAGTTATATTTCTTGATAAACTAGTTTTATTGTTCCTTAAATGCTTATTGTTGTGGGAAAAATGGTTTTGATGGATTTTATTAAGCATTTCATTTTATATTTGCATTATGGATTGAAATTGGGTACTTTTCATGGGCGACTCTTGGGTTAATATTTCGTTATATTTTATAACCCTTGAAAGTGACTTATTGGTGCTTAAAGAGGCTTCCAATTATGATTTGTTAATTCCTTAGTGTCATGTTGTCCTTGTAAAGAGGTTTTTGAATGAGTTTAAGGTGTAAAACCATGTTGTACTTCTTGTATGTGATTTATGAAAATGTGTGTTTTTCATGTGTGTCTTTTGTGGTGTTAATTGATGTATTTATATAACACTTGTGGGTAATGTAACAAAAAAATTAGGGCTTGAAATTATGTTATGGACATTTATTGGTATGATTTTGGAATTTAATGAGGGATTTTAAATCATTTTTTTATTGAAGCATAGTGACACCCCATGGGTTTGTTTTATGAAAATTGTGAATGTTTTGTTTGGATAATCAAAGTGGGTAAACGGTATATATGTACATTTTGGTCTATTTTTTTACATAATATGGGTTTTTTAATGTAAAGGTGATTATTTATGATGCCTAATATTTTTTGATAATGTTTTATAATGTGCTGAAATGTATTAGCAAACAGAAAAGGTGTTGCGAAACATGGATGTGGGTTGTTTTGTGTCAGGGTGTTGTGTAAAATTAATATTGTTGATGAAAGAATAATTATATGATATTTGAGTGGAATTATTTGTGAGTTATAATGTCATGGAATGGTTTTATAAACATGTTTAAAGGATTTGTAAATGTGTTAAAGAAATCTGAAATGTTTTTTGGGCTATTTTTGGTGAGAGTATGATTTGAAAATGCATTTGAATGAAAAAGTGGATTTTTTGACTTCTGTGATGTACATGTGATATTTTTGGTGAACATGTGATGTTTAAATGAAATTTTCATGTGAAAAGTATATTTCATAACATGTCGATCTTTTTTGAGCATAATGGGATACCTGAGTATCTAGGTTGGTGGACGTGTACTAGTATCATAGTGAATCCTTGGGGTATGGTCTCAGTTTCACATAGAAAGATTGATGTTTGATACACTAATTAAACTATGATGATGATTATTGGATACCAATTGGTTATGGGTATGTTTCGTACTAGTTTCTAATGCACAATATGAATATTGGGATGGTTACTTCTACTGAGATACTAGGTACCTGGGACCCTCAATGCACTGGTTCCTAGGGGTTATTTCATATTTCATATGCTCATTATTTACATTGTTCATACCATTGTAATAAATTATGGTTGGATCTAAAATTAAGTAGTGTTTAAATTATTTTTAAAAATGTTGATTCTTAATGATATCCCACTTGAAAATTGTATTAATTTTTAAGTTGCATCTTTTAGAAATTGTAACTACCATTTCCTATTTAAGAAAACATTGAATATTTTCTTCATTGAATGTTTATCACATGGAATATATTTGTGGTGGTATCATACTAGGAATATTATCACACCCTAATTACACCCTTTGGGGTAAGTAGACTTGGTTGTTTTTTTTTCATAGGTTGGGTACAGTTTTTAGTGCTAGTGGTTTGGGTTTCTAGCAGGTCCGTGGGGGTGAAGGGTTGTGGAGATGGATTAAGGGAGGCATCCCTTTCCATGAAGGTTATTAGGCAGTTTCATTACGGTTTTAACCTTGGTTATAGTCTTGGTTATTTGTATTAAACTATTTAATTCAGTTTTGAATTTTGGTAAAAGATTGTTTTTTTTGACAATTCCAGAATTATTTATTGGATTCATTTATTGTTTTAAGTTTAAAAACATGTGTAAATAATTCCCAATTATCATTTTATGATACCAAAGAACTTTTTCTATCTTGTTGGGATCGGGAACACCCTTCGGTATTTGTAACGGAATAGATTTTGCACCGGCTTTTGTGGCAGCCAGATTTAGTTCGTGACAAAATGGTATCAAAGGAGGTTCAGGTTAACTCTTTGGGTCATGTTATTTGGGAAAGAGTTAGGATATTCTAAAGTTAGGATTGTCAGGACTTGGTATTATAGTTATGGGTAGTGTTCCTAATCACCAAACCAAATGATGGGATACAAGTTTCCAGGGGAAGTCAGTATTTATCTATGTCATTTAGTTTTTGTGGTTTGACAATGATCAGGGGAAATGAAAAGATAGCTGGGTTAATAGTCTCAGTGAGCTTATAGGGACAAGAAAGCCATTTGGATATGAATATATTATCTATAATACTCATTTTGGTGGTTAAGTTATTGGAATATGGCCTCCAACCATATTTCCAAGTCACCCACGAAAACTAGTTTCCTCTCACATTGTCTTGTGTTGTTTAGATTGGAAATCTTGGATCAGGGTTGTAATGTGACTTGGTTTATGAAGTTTAATGTTTTGGTGAAACTAATTTCTAATAAAGATGAGATTATTCTATTTATGAAATGGGGGAACTAAATTTTCAGAATTATTTTGAAATGGAGAATGGTTTTCTTACACCTCTTTTGAAAGCTGGAACTATATTGAAGTTGGTTTTCACAATGTCTTTCCAATAAAGTTTTCTAAACAATAAAAGTGTTTTTTAATTAGATGAGATGTTTTTAAATTGATGTGAAAATCTTGAAAGTGAGTAATTATCTAAATGGATCTGTATTTATGAAAATTTTTGTTATATGTGAATTGGGATTTTGATCTCGTGGTTAGAGGTTTTGAGACAAAGGATGTATTGGTTGATAGTTTGGTTTTGAAAAGTGGAAAGAATTTTTGTTTTAACATGTGGAATTTCAATGAGAGACCACAATCATGGGGTTATATGGGATAATGGATGGTTTATGGCACAATTGGTTGTGGTCCCATGAAGAATATGAGAAGGGTGCCCAATGTGGCACAGAAACATACATGTGTGAGGCCCAGGGGGTACCATTGGTGGATAAACTAACTGCTAAATCAATTGTTTTCAATGAAATATTTCTAAATTAAAACATAATTCCTTGATTAATTGTTTGGGATGGTGTATATTATTTCAGGTTGGAAAATTTTGATTTATTGGGATGTTTTGAGTTCAATAACCCCTCCTGTTCGAACCATGTTTTCGGTTTGTGTTTGGTTGATATGATGGGTAGAAGGACTGTTTAGTAGTCTATTTTGATATATGTTTCATGAAACCTTAATGGTGGTTCCCATCATGTGTTTTGATATTGTTTGTGTCATGTTTTTTCTAATTTACCTGATTGTTTGGGTCCTTATTTTCTCTCAATGGATATGGTACGCCCCCATTAAGGGTTAATACACAACTGAGGTGCAACCCAGATTGTTTCTCCATTGGAAAATCCTTCAGTTGATCAATATAAGGAATGTTTTATCGATATTTTTTTATTGATTCCACACCCATTTCTTTATTTGATTTGTGGATTCTATTTTAGTGGGAGAGTTCTCATTGAAAGATGAAAGAGACCTTAGTTTCTTAAGTTAATTAATTCGTCAAAGGAATAAGTGGTATGGGGTTGTTAGTGTGGATGAGTGTCTCGATGGTGTCTAAGAGAAAATTTGGGTTCTTCATAGTTTCTTTGAAGTAGGAGTTTTGGTTAAACCACCAGTTTTGGGAATCATGTCATTAGAGGCTATTGTGGCCACTTTCTGGGCTTGTGGGTTGTTTAGGGACTTGGCATAATTTCCCTTTCCATGTATTGTTTCTATCAGTCACAATGGTCATGTTTGGTGACACCTTGTGATGTCATGTGATCATTTTACTGTAAAGGTGAAGGTTGTAAAATCCTATGAGAGTCTCTATAATTTTGGGAGTATGTATCCCTTCGAAATAACTTAAATTCTTCTATTTTAGAGGAAGGTGTTTATATGCTTTGTTCCCTTCTGTTGTTTCTCACCCAAAGAAAAAAGGTGTGATGTTTTTGAATCTTTATAGACCTTGTTTCTGTGAACTTTTATGTTAGGTTAATGTGTGTTTGGAGTTTTTTTTATTGGTAAACATATCGGGGATTGTAGTGTAGTTGTTTTTATCACCAGAAGAAAACGTTCTATTCAATTGGTTTACAAATCATATCTACGAGCCCAAAGATGATCCAATCATTTGAGATCTAGCCATAGGTCCTGGAGAGAAGCTGACATGTAATCAGTGGAAATCCCAAGGTTGTTCAAATCCATGTATAAATTACAATCCTCGGTATGAATGATAGGAAGAGTTTACACCTGTTTTGTCATCATCTGGTTCCAGTTGTTTCCGTTTGGTGGTAGACGTGGGAGGAACTTGTTTATTTATTGTAGCTAGAGTTCATACATTCCCCATTTGGTTTTGACTGGGAATTTGTAGAAATGAATGAAGTTTGTCTAGATAGGTTGAGAACATGGTTAGTAGTGACCATTACCTTGAAAAACATATAGATATATGGATCCCTACATTTTGTGCACAATTTGTCAAACTAGGCTGACTAACTGTGTGTCTCACCCAACTCTTTAAATTTTGAGGACTTTCTGTATCGTCACATGCTGGTCGGTTAAGATGTTTGGTTATTATGGTGGGGAGACCCACTATGAGTCTAATATATGTTCTTTTATAATGGTCTGATTGATGTCTACCCCTTGAACCGGGGCATCCATTCAGGCTCCCCTGTTAGTGCCTTAAATCTGTCTTGAGAAAATTTAAGTTGTCTCTTATAGTGTGGAGACCATTTGTGTCTCACAATGCTAGTTACTCATATTGGTTCTTTGTCTAAGCCTAGTGGGAGGTAGTCTCATTCGGTGCTATCTTACAACCAACATCTTCTTGGGGTAATAATTGGTGTTAGAGAGTTCCCAACTTTTTAGTTAAAGAAAAGTAAGTGTGACCTTGTTCATTGTTGTTATTTGTTTGGGAATATTTCATGAGTCTTGTTCATATAGTGTTTTAGCAGTTTCTTTTTAGGGACATATTCTGAATGTTCTAGATCATTTCTGGAAATTTATTTATGTTTTGGTTTGTGAGAGTATTCCTTCATTAATTTATCAGAAGAGGTGTTTTGGTTTAATGGGGTGGGACCGAACTTAGTGAAGGAGTACATTTTTAGAATATCAGTTGGGGTGGTTGTTGATTTTGGCCAGGTTGTGGCTTTCCAGGGGTGGAACTTGTTATGGTGATGAGAATCGTCACATCTATGACTTATTTTAAAGGAATTTTTCATTTAATTTCCATCCTTGCTTTGTTATGGGGGTTTCCCATGCATACTGTTGGATATGGTGGGTTTTCAAAATTTTGGCCAAATTGTGATCCCATTTCTAGATTTATAAAAATAAATTTCATTAATAACTCCATCAATTTTTAACATTTTAGACCCATTCCCCTTCCCAATTGAAAAAACCTGGTATATTAAAACCATTATTTCCGTTTAAAACACATATGAATCCATAATAATGATGTATTTGGGTTTTTTTATGGTGTTGGGACATCCCATGATCCCATTTCAAACATTAAATATTTTTGTGTAATTATTTAATATTCATTCAATTTTTTAGATTTTCATTTATTCCAACTCTCACCTGAGACCACATACCCAAGGCGGACCCCCATTCTATCCTCCCCCACTTCGTAGCTCAATGGAATCACAATGTTGGGCTAATCTACTATAGATTTCACAAATCTCCTATCTTTGAAGAGGTAAATTGATCCTTTTATAAATACTTCTATTTTAACTCTTTTTATCCTATTCTAGTTCCTAAATGACCTCCTCATCCTTATTCGAACCCCACTTTCATTTACAGTTGTTTTGAAATTTAGATATGGGTGTATTTGGGTCATTTTCTTCACGATTTATTTGGGTAAATGTTTCTCTCTTCATTTCCTTCCTTCTCTTTAGGGGTTTCTCCCTCTTTCACGAATTTATATAGTGTATAGAAGTTGGGGTTCGTACAAAGGGTTTTATTTCGGTCTTTTTTTGTGAAATATTATGGTTTAGGGTTTGTTTTCCCTTCCTTGTGGTGTGGCAGATATGCGGTTGAGGCTTCACACCATGATTCAAGAGTTTTGACACAAAAGGTAGGTGGTCCCATGTGTAAGAATATTTGGATGATTTAACTTTCTTGATTAATTGGTTTTAATGTTCCTCATATGCTTCTTGTGGTTTGAAAAACGTTTTTGATGGATTTTTTAGGCATTTAATTTTATAGTTCCATTAGGGCTTGAAATTGGGTTCTTTCCATGGGTGAGTCTTGGGGTAATGTTTGGGTATATTTCATAACCCATGAAAGTTAATTATTGGTTCTTAAATAAGCATACAATTCCATTTTGTTAATTCCTTAGTGTTATGTGTGCGTTAAATAGGGTTTTAGAATGTCTTTATTGTGCAACACCATGTTGTACTTCTTGGATGTGATTTATGAAAATGTGTGTTTTTCATGTGTGTCATTTGTGGTGTTAGTTGACGTATTTTTTTAAATCATGGTCATAGATTAATAAATGTTTTTATGGAAACAAATTATATTATGGATTATTATTGGTATGATTTTGTAATTGAATGAGGGATTTGAATTGGGTTTTGTGTGCGAAGTATAATTACACCCCTTGGGTATGTTTTATGAAAATTGTGAATGTATTGTTTTGTTAAAAAAAGTGGGAAAAGGGGTTCATATGTACTATTAGTTCTGTGTGTTCACTTAATATGAGGTTTTCAAAAGTAAGTTGGTTATTTAAGATGTCAAATATTTTTTTATAATGTTTTATAATGTGTTGAAATGTTTAGCAAAGGGAAAGAGAGCTACAAAACATGGTTGTGGGATTTTTTATGTGAGTGTGTTGTGAAAAATTAATTTTGTTGATGAAAGAAGTATTATATTATTTTTCAGAGGGATTTTATGTTAGTTTGAATGTCTTATAATTGATTTAGAAAACTGTTTAATGGATTTTTGGAAGTGTTAAAGAAATGTGAAAAGTGTTGTGGGCTATTTTTGGTGTGAGTATGATTTCAAAATTAATTTGAATGAAAAAGTGGATTTTTTGACTTGTGTGATGTACATGTGGGATTTTTGGTGAACATATGTAGTGGAAATTATATTTTACTATGAAAAGTATAATTCATAACTTGTTGAGCTTGTCTGATCATAAGCGAAAACCCAGGTATCTAGGTGGGTTGATGTGTACTGGTATGATAGTGAAACTATGGGCTTTGGCCTGAATTTCACATAGAAATATTGACACTTATAACACTAAATAATCTATTATGATAATGATTGAGGACCAATAGGTTATGGGTATGTTCCATACTAGTGGTTCGTGCATGAGAACCGATATTGTGATGGTTTCTCCTACCGAGATTCACGGAACCAGGGACCCACAAAGACCTAGTGCCTAAGAGTTATATCTTATTAATTATGCTCAGAAGTTACATTGTGATTACCATAGGAATATTTTATAGTGGGATGAAAAATTCAGTAGTATTTACATTATTTTTAAAAATGTTGATTGTTAATGACAACCAACTTGATTTTTTTTTAATTTTTTAAGTTGCATCCTTTTAAAATTATAAACACCATTTACTATTTATGAAAACTTACAATTATTTAATCTTTGAATGTTTATAACATGGAATCTCTTAGTGGTATTATCCTACCGTGCATTGTCTCACACCCTTCTTACACCCTTGAATATAATTATACTTGTTTATTTTTATTGTCACAGGTTGGGTATAGTTTAAAGTGCTAGTGGTTCGGGTTTCTAGTAGGTCCATGGTGGTGATGTCTTATAGAGATTTCTTGAGGGCAGTACCCCTTGGTATGAGGGATCATGGGGTATTTCCATTTGGGTTTTTACCTTTCTTATAGTCCTGGTGAGTTGTTTTAAACTATGTAATTCAGTTCTCATTTTTTTTGTAAAAGATTGTTTGGTTTGAAAAATTCAGATTCATTTTATTAGATTAATTTGTTGTTTTAAGTTTATAAACATTGGAAAATCATTCCTAATTATAATTTTATGATACTAGGGATATTTTTCTAGACTATGGGGATCAAGAACGCCCTTGGAGCCTTTGTTACGGGTTGAATTCGGCTCCTGTTTCGGTGGCCACTAGATTTTGTTCGGGATAGGTAAAATTCCCCATATGGGTAACATTAGTATAAATAACATTCAATAATATGTTAATAATAATAAATAATTCATAATAAATACGGTAATGTATATAATGAAAAAAACATTCCATTTAACCAGTAAACTGATAATGACAATACATCCATAAATTTTGTAATAGTGAAAAATTCAAGGATTGTATAAATAAATAATAAATAAAGTATATGAATAATTATTGGATTTCGTGTATCTAGAACATGGAACAATTCCATATAATATTTTAAAAATAAAATTTAATTTTAAGGGTGGAATCTTTTATGACTTTTTTTGGAAACAAATGAGAAGGGTTTTTCACTAACTGATTTTTCTCAGGAGAACTATCAATGCATGTAGGGGATTAATAAAATAGGGCACCACAAGTCACATTAATTACTAATCATTATTCATAAATACATTTAACTAATGAACAATATTCCTTATTAAAATATAGTCACTAATTAGAAGATACAAATTTATTGATATTTTATTAGTTAATCAAATAACATTCAAATTCAAAACCTTATGTAAAAATAGTAGATAGATTTGAAAATAATAATATCAGAGTTAAAATAAATATAGATA
The DNA here is from genome assembly GCA_963277665.1 of Viscum album. Lineage (NCBI taxonomy): Eukaryota > Viridiplantae > Streptophyta > Magnoliopsida > Santalales > Viscaceae > Viscum > Viscum album. The sequence goes on along the minus strand of OY728126.1, from coordinate 789,768,778 downwards.
ATTAATTAAATAATCAATTAATAATGATCATAAATAAACTCTATAATAAAAAATGAAAATAATTGATTAATATGGAATATGTCCCAAATAAATTATAGTTAGGCAAAAAAACCCTTACTATTTGCAAAACTGTCAAATTATATACCCCATAAAATTAATAATAATAAAATAAAAACAATTAATAGAATAAATATAAAAGGATTTAGTATATTATATATAAAATGGGCTATAATCATATACTTCACATAATTAATAATTGGTGAATAAGGCATATCTCATAGAAATAATACTGAGATAATAAACCCCTTACCTTTTGTGTGAAAGAATTCTTCACTTGTACTAAATGTCCTTGATAATTAAATTATTTTCTTTAATTACTTAAGTATGACCATATTAAACATTTATTTTATTAATTATAATTTTATAAATTTATTGTATGGGAAATATGATTATTTATAATGTTTAATTATGTTGTTCTTGTAGCCATCATTTCACAGTTTTATGGACGATTATATTATGTAAAATTATGAGTGTTCATTTAAAATGGTTTAAATAATCAAAAAGTGAAATTAACTAGTATTAATGAACATATATAATTTTAAATATCCTCATATATAATTTGGTTTTATGGTATTAGTGTGATTCATTAGATAAGATGTAGATGAATATGTATTAATTTATTTATGTGGTTTTCCCACCCATCACACACTTGTGTCGTCTTTTAATATTATGTTTATTACTTGGCTATTTATTTTTATATAAATTAATATATTTATATTAAGATCTTATTAAACCATTCTAATGGTTTTATAAATATCCTTAAATGTGGTAAAGGAAAATGTAAACACTTCTCCCATAATGTTGGGGAATCAACATGTCACAAAGATGTTTTCATTTCTAAAATAAAAATAGAATGTAAGATATTTGATGATGGATATTGAATTAGAAAAACAATAGTAAGGCTTATATATGTTACTATAGTTACCATTACACTTTTTATAGTGGGAGGTAAGGAGATAATAAAATATTATATGAAAATAATACAGACATGAGGATTTTATCTCTTAAATATCGTCTCATAGGGATCCTTAATAAGACACTTTGATTTGGTATTTTGGAAAGTCAAAAATGACATTTATCGGAGGGAGGATCTTGATATATGAATTTTTCATTATTTAGACATATTTATGGTATATAATATTTGATGATAAGGGGTGGTTAGTGTTGGTATTTATAGGAGATGAGAGGGGTAGTTTTTTATTTTATCTATTAATTTATTTTTTTGACTCAAGTCTAACAATAGTGTTGATTAAAATAAAATAACATAGTAATTAGTCCATTTTATTTATAACTAATTTGTGCATAAATCATCCATACAAAAAACATGTCTACAAAATTAACTTATTTACTTATAATGTAAAAAATGTAAAATAATATATTTAACTATTCACAAAAATTTGATTAGTTTAGAATAATACAAAACACTCACCATAAATTTTTTTTGACTTGTTGATTTTAAAAATAGACTATATTTTATGAAAATAATTTCACTATTTTGTTATATATTTTATTTTTAATATGATCATTTATTTGAAAAATACCGATTCTAATATTATAAATGATTTTACAGCACATTGAAAAATAAATAATGGTATCATAAAATTATCAAATAATTATAGAAAATATATTAATTTATGAATTTAATTTAAGGATTGAAATTTATTTTTTGAAAATTAAATTAATTATTAAATTATAAATAAACATATACATTTCACACAAATAAAAATAACTAATTTATCAATTTGAAACATTTATTTAATTATTCAATGATATAAATATATCATATTTTTTTTTGAGATCAATATTTATTTATTTATAAATTAATAGGTACGGTTATTATTATAGTGTCTAATTACTCTTCCTAATGGTCACATTAATATTCCAGTGGTTGTGTTAATATTTAATAGTATATTTTTTTTTCTTTTAAGATAGGCGTTTTGTGTAATGTATAACATAAAATAAAGTTATTTTATTTAAGAACATACATACCAAAACAATATAATGGTGTTATATTAAAAACATATTATTGTAAATAATTAGATATTATATGAAACAGAAATGTCTCAAAAATATATTTTGTTAATGTTTTATGTCATTTTTTACATTATATTTTTAGTACCCCCAGATAGATCGATTTTTACCTTTAATGAGGTAAATAATTTTGACTAATTTCTTTATTAATAATGTTAAAAATTATATTGGCCTTATTAAATAATATAAATAATAAATTATCAAAATATAAAATCCAGTTTACAAGATTCTCTTCACAGAAGTGGAAAATTTAAATTTTAAATTTACCTTGTAGATGAGACAAGGATGTAATTTTTCAAAGAAAAAATGATTTAATGTTATTTATTTAAAAATTAAAAATTAAAATGATTTATAAAAGATAAATATGATTAATAGATATAAAAATTTCCTAACATTAATTCAAATCCATTTTAAAAAATAAGTTTTATTTATAAATAATTTAAACAAAATGTTTGTCTCTGATAAACATTAAATATTTTTCACTATTAATAAAAAATGAAATTTTTTCAAAACAACCAATAATAATCCTATGATAATTATGATATTATGATTTTAAAAAAAATTAGTTTTTCAAATATATTTTCTAAATAAGATAAAATTCAATTTCAAATTCTACGCATAAAGCACGACTAAACAATCCTTAATAAATAATACAATTTAAAAAAAATTATTTATTTTTCTATTGAATAATTATTATTATTTATTTCTAAAAACTATATATAGATATTTTTTCTTTATTTTTATAGTACTTTTCATACATTCAAATTTAAAATCATGGATATTATGTTATACTATAGTAAGTTTCATTTAGACATGAGGTTACATGATTTGCAAGCTTTCAAAGAGAATAAATTTTAAGATATATATTTCATGGGATGTTTAAGCTTGATGATTAATGTTTCATAATCTATCCAATAAAATTTTATTATTATAGAATCTTATGGAATTAAAATTATTATATTTGTTTATACTTTAATAGAATTCTTCTCAACAAAACTCTGTTTAATAGATGTTTGTTCAGTGTACTCATGCTCTATACAGTGAATATAAGTTATTTATCAAAATATTGATCCACTTTATTTTAATTTTTACTATCTCATATTCTTTTATAATTATTTAGGAATGATATAATCGGTGCATCATGCCGTAGAAAAAACTCTAAATGTTTATAAAAATAAGGATGGTGAAACATCGTAGAATCTTATAGCTAATGAAATTGTAAATGTTTGTCTAGTGGGAATCCATCTAATAAAAGGTTTTCTAAAAAGCTATCATAATAATTACATAAATTATCATTGTAATAAAATATAAAATTCACCTCAATTAAATTATTTACTTCATATGACTTTACATAGGATCTATATGAACTCGCTTTCTTGAAGTGTAAAATTAACTATATTCCTAACAAAATTTGGTCTGAAGGTTATTAATATAGTAGAAACAAACCAATTTCATCATATAATAACGATAATCATGTCTTAATAAATTATACATCTTGTTTAAAAAGAAATTTCCATGATGATATTCTCACATACTATTTTTTAGGTACACATTTCTACCTCTATCTGGAAAACTCAGCGTGTTTTCTATGTGATAACATTATTCTAACTTATAATGGCTTCTTCCATAAAATTTCATCCACATTTTTTTTCTTAAAACATCCTTGACCCATGTGGTACAGTTTATTCAACATTATACCAATACTATAACATCAATATCCATTCGTATTTGTAATTCATTCCACCTTTTGACTTCATAAAAATTCTAAAAGTGTGTATAAACTCAGAAGTGAGAATATAGTGAAAACATATGACTAGAGGAAACCAACATAGTCAATTTGGATACATTTTTGAATTTATACATTATATTTATACTACATATACATCTTATTATATTTATCAAGTGATTTGTTTCATGTGATTTGAATCCAGTAATAATGTATGAAAATGAAAATATTTTGAAACAAATCATCATCTGATCAACTTAGTCTGATGATTATGGTATGTATCATTGATCAAATGATTTATAATCAATCATGGATCATGGGAATCATCGGGATATTAAAAAATGAATAAATTTTTATCATTGTCTATCATAGGTAATTTTTTCATAACATAGTTAATGAAAATTTCATTCATCAAATCCAACAATATATATGAAAAAAATTCCTATAATATTCAAAAACACTTTCCTATCTATTTATCGTATACAATCATAATATGTAATATGGGAAACAAAAAAAAAATTAAGTTACAAAATAATTCCAATATATGTTCATTATCTTTTACATTGTGGTTTTCCCTAAATTAATTTAACGTATATTAATCATTTTATGAGTTAATTTTATTTTTAAATAATGTTTCATTTTTTTTGTATGTTTTTCAGATATTTAAAAAATCATTTTTTCCCAATTTAATTAAAAATTGAAATTTTGACAAAATTAGTTTTCCAAAAATTGTCATAAAAAAGAAATATTTTAAATGATCTAATATAGTTCATTTAAAAAATTATAGAATCACTTTTATACATTATTATGTGAATGTATCATTGTTCTTTCTTAATAGTTTTTAAGATATTTCTTCTCTATGATTTGAAGTTCCAAAAAAGAAAATTATAATTCTCATGGTTAAATAAAATATTAATTTTTTTAAAATAATATTGATCTTGTTATTTTAATATAAACTTTCATAATTATACTAATTGTTTTCATTTTTTATGTTATATGATATATATGTGGTATTATTTAAAAGATAATAGTCACCTATTTTTTCTGAATGGATTGTGAAATTATATTTCATCTATATGGTATGATCTATCATGAATTTTTTCATTCCCAATCATCCACTTGTATGGCCATGAAATTATTCAAATGATTTTCATATGTTAATTCCCTTAGGTCTACTACATGATAAATTTTTTTAACATATATTCCAAATATATTAATTAGTTGGGGAAATATTTTCAGAAAAAATATATCCGTTTACTATGTAGTGTATATATAATTTTTATAATAATATATGTTGAGTGGTATTTACCATGAATTATGAATGAATTAATTGGAAACCAATTTATTTTCATTGAGCATTCAATTCCATGTGTATTGATGTAATCATAAATTCATCCCTAGTGAACCACATGAAAATGATGTAAAAGTCATTTAATTTCCATGACGTTTTAATAATATATTTATTAAAATCATTTAGAAATTAGATGAATTATTATCATTCAGTAACTATTGTCCCTGTAATTGTATTTACATACATTTAATAGGGATATGTTTCCATCTCATCAAATATCATGTTGTGTGGTTAGTGATCCAAGGAAAATATGGTGTATGGGTAGTTAGACTAGCCAACAGTATAATGATAGAGAGGATAAGATACTTGAATTATGCTTATAATCTCATGAAAATATTCTACAAAAACCCTATGATTCCAGGATATTATTTTATTATTATTATTTAAATCATGTAAATATTGTATATTATCTTTATTTCATTCGGTCATGTATATGTTCATCATAATTATGATATCACTTTATTCCTCCTATTAGTCATGTAATTCTTTAATATTATGTTTACCCTTACATAGATTTAGATATAACCCCTTCTTATGTTTCAATTTTTTCTTGTTTTGAAATAACACATTATGTATTCTAATTCCAGAATACTATCTTGGGTTGAATGATTTTGGGTGATGTTGAAAACAAAATGTGGATTTATTATCATCTTATATAATGGAAATAAAGATACCTATTTTAAGAGAATACATGTGATTATTTAGTTGGTCATTTTTTATAATTCTCTAAAACTATAAAATAAAATCCCATTAAATTTTAATATTAAGAAAGTTATTGAAAACTTATATTTGAATCAATGCCCCTGTTGTTGGTTACTTCTTTCCAAAACTAGATCTAGGAGCACATAATTTCTTCTCTATAGCTTATATTAGAGAATTTTTTTGTAATGATTATATGTTAAGATGTTGTTACTTGAGGATTAATTATGATTTTGAAACGAAATAAAGGGATTATTAGTTAAGAATGACATCAATTAAAAAATTATATATATAATATGTTAGGTTTGTAGTTTTTAATATCTTATATTTAATGTGTTTTTTGATAAGCGAACATGTTTGAAAACACTAGTCATAAATCAATGTATAAGTGAACATCCTGAAATTTTTGTAATGTAAAAATTGTGTGGTTTTCCTTGAAACTAAATCAATGAATGGATTTAGACAGGTGGACATGGTTTTTGATAAAAATATAAGGGTTACAACCTCATAAAGAGTTGGTCAAGTATATCTCAATAATTCTTCTAGTGTATGGTGAATGTAACATAAAAGAACACCTAGCTAGACACTCTCATGTGACAGAATTTCTTTAATTCACATTCTATTTATTACCCATTATTAAGTAATGGATCATATTTATTTATATAAATTAAACATATTTGAGAACGTACCAATAAATTGATAAAGGATAACCTTATCTGGAGCTAAAGACTCATAATGTAGGGTATACACATAATTAATTAATTATTTATTCTATGATAATATTTTTTGATGTGTGAATATCATAATTTAATTATTCCTATATCTATATGTTTATTTAATGTAATAGCTAAAATATAAAAGGAACCGAGATATCAACAAAAGAAACAACCAATGTAGTGACTGTTTTATCCTGTAATCTACGTGGAAATGAACATGGGTTAGAAACCATGTTATTATTCCAAATAAACTATCATTAAATATGATTAACAATGTGAACCTATTTTATATCCAAAACACTCAAATGGAAATAATGATGTATTTTCATGAATGATCATGTTACAATATTTGTTGAGGAAAAATTGGTCAATTCTAAATATGTCAATAATATGGGATAAAACACACAACGGAATATCCCAATAGAACTATAAATTTTTTGATGTGTCGAATTAGAGGACTTTATATATATATATATATATAATGAATGGAAAATACTTATTTAGTTAACTCAATATTGGAATAACATTTACCTTCTAATTTTACTTAATATATTAATGCATAAATTTAATTTTACAGTTTATATTGTGCAATGTAAATCTATTTTTCTTCATTAATCATGTTATATTTTTATTTTTGATGTTGTGATTTTCTTAATTATGAGATTATATGATCTCTTTATATTTCATAATATAAATTGTTAGCTTTAAATAATTCTCATTATGATATATTTCTCAAGACACACAATAATAATGATCGAGATATATTAGTAATATAAAGTAGTTGTATTTAAAACACCATCATGATAACGAATAATATATATATATATATATGAGATAAAATATTTTAATACGTTAATTTATAAAATTGTTATGTAATAATATTACAATAAATTAATATTTTAGATTTTAATAGTTAAATAAAAACATTTTCTATTTTCATTTTTTATTTCCAATTATATATAAAATGTAATTATGATAAAAATTTTAGTCGATTAAAATAAATCTACATTTCATTTTAGAATACGAAAAATGTGATTAGTATGCATCGTTGTGATTTTTTTAAAATATCAACTTTCTAGGTGAATAGTGAAAAATACCAATTTGAGCAAATGTTACTTCTAATTATGCTTTTATAATTACATATGAATGAATTAAATATTAATGAAAAACAATATCACATAAAATTATAAATATTTATTTATTTATTTAATATATCTTGACGGCAAACCTATGATTATCATTTTTGGACATAATTGGTTTATTATTATATTTTATTTAAATATGTTATATGTTTTTATTTATAAGTAAATATTATATTATTTATAAATTTAATTGTATTAAATTCATTGTGAAATTTATTCATGATGTCGATTTTTGTGGGATTGGTCTTCTTATATTTTTAGGAATAATTCAGTTTTTATAACTAATATTTAATTAAGACTAATTTGTTATTAAGAGGGAAATCTATTTTTCCACATATTTTTCTATGTTTACAAAACCATTAAACAATTTTGAAATAAAAATTTAATGTATTTTGATATAATTATACGTTATAAAATAATTACATCACCTATGACATAAGCTTTTCATTCCATTCCATTCGTTTTGTAAACATAATAATATTTTTCATGGATTGTGCCATTTCCTTCTCTTATTAAAGGCAACACACCCATGTCAGAAAGGTTCAAGAATTCTATAAATTTTCTAAATAGAAATATTAAAAATTAATCCTCCTATATTCATATCCCATTAACAGAATCCTCCATTCATTATTTATCATTCATAAGCCCTTCATTTCCAAATATAATTTCAAATAAAATCAATCATCTAAATGTGAGTATTACTTACCTTTTAGTTTTACTTTTTAATTTTACTGTTACTAATATTATATAACACAGCTATTATAATGAATAATGTTTCATATGTACAATAAAAAATTATTATATTAATTTTTTTCAAATATTAATTCATTTTTTAAAATCTTCTAAGAGAAACAAGCACGTCGATTGTGTATATGCATGGATTACCAACACCACAACATGATGAAGTTGTTTTTCATCACCCCCTCTTGTGGATGGTGTGAAGAATCTATTTTAGTAATAATTTTTTATTAATCATTGTAAAATCATGAAATTATCTTCATTTTAATTTTCTTTCATTTAATCCGTTCATTATGTAATGATATTTTTAATCATCTGTGTGTGTCGACCACCACTACTATGAACAATAAGTCATTTTTCTATTAAACAACTATAATTAATGGAACTAAAAGTATAATAAATAAACTATTTTTGTATTTATAAAAATATTATTATTTTTAAATGATAAATTTTTACATACCTTTAACCCTTCCATTCCTTCAGAAATTTTTTTTTAAATCATGTATACGTTCAGACTTCTACACCTATGAATGATGAAGTCCATTTCTATACACCACCAACAATTAATTGATCAAAAAAATCGATTTTGTAGAGATATAATTTATATAAGACACAAGTAAAATTAAAAATATTATATTAACAATATTTAATATCACTTTCATACTCATTAAATCATTATGACATGATAAAACAAGTTTTTCTCTATCATCATCCTCAATAGTTATGATTTAACCTCACACTTGATTAACTTGGAACAATATAAATAATCATAGTTAATATATTTATAACCATAGATAAAATTTTACTTATTAACACATTATAAAATATCATTTTTTATCTTTATAATTATGAATAATTTATGAGATCCCTCAATGTGTTAACACTATATATTAAGAATAAGCTATATTGAACCACTATAATCATTATAAATAATTATAAATGTATGATATAAAAGGACTATTAAAATTAATAAGGTTACTAAATTGATTATTAATATATTTATTGTTGTTTTATATGAATTTATTATTTGATCAACTATGTCGGGAAATAAGGTATGTTATTTATTCCTTAAACTCTATTCATTGGGACATATATTATGTTATACACCAATTTAAATTTATAATGTGTACATGCTTGTCAATTGTCATGTTATCATGAATTATGTTCTATTAATTGTATTACTAGTTCATTTTATATATCTTGGTACTTAAAGTATATTGATTAATATATTATTTAATTCATAAATGATTTCTTGACCAAAGTAATTTTCATACGAGTTTTGAATTCTCGTCTTGAATTTTGTCTTACTTGTCTCGGTTATCCTACCATTTCCAGTAAAATATTATATATTTATCTTTTCAAAGAGAAAATTAACCCCTATCATTAATATTTTTATCCTTTGGGGTTAAAATTTTCTTTCCAAATATTCCATTTAATATAATGATCCCCCACCTAAGCACATGAATATTTCTTTTCCATATTGATTATTTATAAGATGAAACAAATTTCAATAATGTCTCTATAATCCATCCTAAAATGATTAAAATATTATAAAGGAATATTTTTAACTATCATGTTATGATTTTATATTCACTTAATGTGTTTAATGTACTTCAACTATATTCATCATGATTAGTCATAAAAAATCTTTTATTCAAAAATAATTTTTTTAAATGATAATTTTTTTTATATTCATTCTATATTTTTTTTAAAGAAATTTTCAACCACATTGATTTTTTTTAAATTTATTTTTAAATCTAAATATTTCAAATACTAGTGTGTGGGTGGTTTTAAACCAATCAAAATCTATTTTACATGTTTTCTTTTGAATATATCATTATACAACCTTTTACATTTTCTAGGTTACTTCCTATCTACACATTAATGTTATCAAAAATTAAAATTATTATAATCATGGTTTATAAAAATATTCTTTTATAAATTTATTCATAAGATATGGAAAAATGTTTTTTCTAATGAAAATTAAAAATGATTTTAAGAGTTTTATTCATATATATCTTATTATTGATCATTATTATTACTTAAATGACAACTTACATCATCATTAACTGGATAGATTATAATATTCTTGTTAAAACCTATGGTATAATCAATCAGTACTATTTTTGTTCCTAATAATCCACATGGATTGTATTGACGTTATTCCAATTCATTTTATCTATGAATTTCCTTTGTTTAACTACATTATTAAAGGGAATTCACCATGATTCAAAATAAGTATATTATATAGGGAAAATTATTTTCAGAACCGTACACATATTTCTTATATAATATAGATAAAACATTCTTAGTCAACCTTATTGACTGGTATTTACCAAAAAAAGGATTAATTTCATTGATATACCATTTATTTTCCATTGGTTTATTATGTCATGTTTATTGATGAAATCATGAATGCTTACTTAGGGAACGAATTAAACAGAACATAAAACCATTTTTATTCCATTGGGGATTTTATGATATGTTGATTGAAACCTTTGGGACTACATATGTATGATTTTAAATTTTTGGTTGTTTTTCCTGAAATTATGTATCCCTCCAATGAATAGGGTAATGTATTCATCTCATGAGACATCAGGGTATGAGGGTTGTAACCTCAGATAAATATTGAAATTCAGATGTTATCCCATCCAACTATGTGATGTTGATGTAGGATAGATCATTGAATTATGCTTATGATGTCACGTTTATGTTGTTATCAGATTCTTATTATTTCATTATCTTATTCTAGGATACATTTTTAATCCTTTTCATATGATATCATGTCATTAATATATGTATTCATGATTATTATCATTCCAGTATTATTCCTCACATATGATAAATTATGGATTAATGTTATGTTTACCCTTATTGAGAATACAAACCAACTCATTATCATTTCTCACCATCCCCATGATATAAAATAAAGTATTAAATATTATATTTAAATAATATTATCTTGTGTAAAGAATATGTGGGTTATATTTATTAATAAATATAGATTAATTATATTTTTTTATATTAGAAAAAAGTGCCAATTTGATGATAACTCATGAGATTTATTAGTTGGTGACTAGAAAAAATAATCTAATACATAAAACTATATGGTCCTTGGATTATATATGTGATATAGATATTTGAATCATATATTTGTATCAATTACAGTGTTATAGGTCAACTGTATTTGGAACTGGATCATGGAGTGATGTTCTTGGGGCACAACATGGACCACAATTGGGATGTCTTTGGATTATCAGATTCATACTCCATATGGAAATTCCTATAATGGTGAATACCCTGATAAATCAGGTGGAATCAGTTTAAGTGATTATGGTTTTTTTCATTATGTTTATGTGGTTACCTTAATCTATATATTATATGAAAATAAATTTTTTTCTCAAATTATTATTCCATTATTAGAGTCACAGTGTAGGAGAGTGATGTGAATTCAGAAAGGATCGTAGCAGTGGTTGATGATTATGTGTTCATGGATTATACAATGATAATTTTGTGTGGATGAATATATATTTATATTCGTTGGTTTGATTGATGTGTTAACACAAAATTTCATGCAAGGGAAGTTATATGGTATATACATTTCAATGGCTCATAATATTATAGGTTGTTAATTTTAGAGGATGTATAAACATTTCATCTAGTGGAAGACCCATTAATGTAATGGTATATAAAATTGATATATTGACTTCTTGAACATCAAAATGAAGTGATATTAAATTTTAATAAATTCATAAAGTTATACATTAATTTTATAATTTCATATGAGTAATATAACTATATCCAGCTCTACAGTTTTAGAGACTGGCATTCTAGTTTCCCCCAATAGCTTACTGGTGGGGTGGAAAATATCATTGATCATTATAGGAATCTCCATCTAGTCAGTGAGCCTAAAATGGAGAATTTTTGTTGGTGGTGGTAGTTTTACTTCCTTGAAAAGATCATCGGTTGTTCGGGGGACCAATATTCACTAACTAATGGTTAACACATGGAAGTTGTTTACAATGGACCTTTTGGTATTTATATCCACAAAGCCCCCTTGGGATTATGGTTCATCAAATGATTTTTTTTGGAAATATTCTTCATTAAAGGTATCTAATCCTCTTAGATTGGGATTATATCGAACCATGGTGGATTTCGGGGACATATTTTGGTGAAACCAAGTGTGATATTTTTTTCATCATCAATCGTAGCCTCTACATTCCTTGTGTGGTAGAGGATCATTTTTTTGTTGGTTGTAGATGATCCACCTAGAATATCTTTTTCATTAATATCCTCTTCTCTCTCAATTCATTTGAAGTACTTTTCCACTTTAATATCTTGATCATAAATTGACAATTAACATGATCTGATTAGATAATTTGTGATAATTCCCCCATATCATGATTTAATTTTCTAATAGAAATGGGGTATTGAATTGGCATGACTATAGGATGTCCCACAATGGTGAACATTTCACCTTAATGGGATTTTTTATTAATGATGTCTCCCATTAATATATGTATTTTTTCTAATTGAGTTGAATCATTGATTCTTGGGGATTTCATTGAGATTTTAATATTTCATATTCATGTTTTAATTTTTTTTCTAACTGCTTTTAGTTTGTTTTCATACTTATGCAGTTTTATAATATTTTAGTCACATTATAGATTTTTAGTTAGTTATAAACTGATATTATAAATTATGTATTTTAATTAATTTATACTAATTTAATATTTTATTTAACACTGTTTTAATTATTAGTTGCACTAACATTAATTTTTTTTGTATTTCATTAATAGTTATTAGTATATATTTATACTAACTATATATGTTTTTATTATTTTAATATTTAAAATGAGTGATTTTATTATCATATTTTTATCTAATTAATTTTTCAGATATATATATATATATATATGTATTTCCTTACATTTTTAACATTATCTTTTAAGGATATTAATTTATATTTAATTAACATTATATTTATGTACTTAATTACATTAATATTAATATTATTACTAATTTTATTTTAATTTGAAATTTTTATTATAATTAGTTTTTAATTATTATTGGTATTTTTTCATGATTATTATTTCCTATTTTAGATAATTTATTATGATCCTTGTTTTTAATTTAGAAATTATATTTTTTTACATTGAAATTTAGGCAACGTACCTCCCTCTTCATCTTAAAAAACCTAAATACGCACCCTATATATCATGAGGAGGACACACATACCTTCCTACTTTATCTCATTTGGAGGCTATACCTTTTCCCTACAGAGAAACTTACATGTGCTTCCCAACAATCATCTTCTCCAGCGTACCCCACTAATACCGAGTCCCCCCTCTCTCACTCACATTGCATTTTTCCCTCCTCCATCACATCACATGGCATGGAAATCTCTTAAAGTGCCTCTTAATACATCTCCCATTATAGGTTCATTACAGCTCCTCCTCCACAGCAACAACCCAATCTTCCACAGTATGATTCCTTTTAAATAATTCAATAGCTTGTGTTGCATGCAACATCTAGTTCAAGTGCACCATGACCGTTTCATCCAGCCGTTTAGAAAGTAGTTATGATTAATATTGACAAATTTATGAAATTTATAAGGATTATTTTTCAAAATAGATATCATTTTGAAATTCATCATATCAATTTTATTTAAAGGTGAAATTTTGGTAATTTCTTGAAAATGTTCAATTTTTAATGAATAGTTACAAATGCAGCATTGTTGTTAAAAACTAACTATTTAATTTAAATAATTATTAAAATGGAAATTTATTTTAAAGTCAAAATAGAAAAATAATAAATATATTAATCCACTATAGTTTATTGGAACCATTTTATAACTGAATTAGATATAAAAATTTATTAAACTCTTGAACGTCTCTTTTAGCCGACTTCCAGCCATATCTACGGGATTTGCATTATTTTTTTATAGCTTATGTGAATTGAATTTATAAAAAATGTACAAATATGGTTGTAATAATTATAAAATATGTGGTCTAACAAGATCAAGATATATTTGCGTGAATATTGAATTTTTTATTTATTTACAACGGTTAAATGTATATAGGGTAATTAAAGATAAAATTAATATTATAATAATATACTATTACCATAATACATGTAAAAATATCATTTTATAAGTAATTTTAAACAAAAATAAACATTACGTTAAAATTACGATCCTTTTTAAGCCACTTGTGTCATGTTAGAACATTTATTATATTTTATTTAATTATGTGTTAAAAATATCATATTGAAATTTTATTAACTATATCATTTTTTAATATGAGGATGTATAAGTGATATGGTTCACTATATATATTATTTAGAAATATAAAATGAAAATATACATATTTTTAATTTAATTATAATTTTATTAAATAAATAATTAAATTAAATGGTGACATAATAATGATGGAGTAATTGAATTATTAAATAAATAATCAATTATATTCTGTTAAAAATATTAAAATAAATATAATTTTACTTAATTAATGACATAGAAGAATTTTATTGATAGAATAGAAAATTTAAAGACATATTAGAAGTATTCATTTGAGATATCATGTCGGTTTAATGTTTTTAAAAATTAATTTTTTTAATAGTATCAAAATAGACATAAGTTATACATTAAAATAAATAATAATTAATTAAATTTTATAAAACTAGTAAAAATATAATCATTATGAAAATAACTATTTTAGTGTTAAATATGTCAAAAAAATATCTAATTATTGTATTTTTAGAATTTTATGAAAACTATATTAAACCAATAGTTTAAAAATACATGAAGACATAGTAAGAGTTAAACATTTTAATTAAGTGTTAAAACCAAAAGATAATGTTAATTTTGTTACCTAA
This sequence comes from Viscum album, assembly GCA_963277665.1. Taxonomy (NCBI): domain Eukaryota; kingdom Viridiplantae; phylum Streptophyta; class Magnoliopsida; order Santalales; family Viscaceae; genus Viscum; species Viscum album. The sequence goes on along the minus strand of OY728126.1, from coordinate 789,753,439 downwards.
TTTTGACTAAAGATAATTTTCTAGTATTATTTTGACCTATATTCATCCTATTAGTTAAATAAATAGTATTGGAGAAATTTTAATGTGAAAATAAACATATAATAAATTATTATTTTAAGATATTCCAAATGTATCCCTCACCTCTCTTATAAAATGACACTTCTCCAACTCTTTAATTCACACCTCCAAATACATCTTGGCTCAGAAATAACCTGGAAACTTATTCTCCTAACATTCCTCACTTCATACTATAGGCCCAAACTTGGGAATAAATCCATCCTAAGGATTTCTTTTTTGAAAACCAAAAAGAGACACTCAAAATAGAGGTATTTGTTTTATCACCGCTTTCAAAGTTTATTTCTTCTTATATATCCTCTTTATATGTTTTTATATATTAAAATAATAAATAAAGGATCATATATATACTGATATGTATTATTATCATGGTACAACCATATTACTCATTTTATCCATCAGTCGAATAACAATATCACCATGCATGCATACATACGGCTTATTGTATCCACGCAGTGGTGTAATTTTTTATTCAACACTAGTTTATTTGGATGGGTATGATGATAAATATAGTGGATAAAAATAATGAATATATTATGATAATTATTTTTTTATAATTAATATATAGTTCAAATCTATACCATTTAACCATCAAGGGAATGATACCATCGTTCATGCATACATACAGACTACTGTCTCCCCCACACAGTGAGATTTCTTCTCCACGTTAACAATTCTAGAAGGATTATAAAACTTATATGATGAGTAAAAATAATAATTATGAACTTAATTTATTTATTTATATGAATAAAATATATAATATTCCTAAAAAACATGACTTACTTGACAAAATATTAATGGAAAAAGACACAGTTAACAAGTAAAACAATGATAATACTGAAATATTATTGCCAAATGATATAATAGGATCATATATGATATCATAAATATAAATAGGGTACTTTTATAATTTAATAACAAGTTTTAACCATTATATAGGATCCTAACTCACCATTGACTAATGGAATGTATAATGTGAGGGCTAATTTCTCAATCTCTTTATTATTTGTGGTTGTTTATACGTAAGTAACTATGGGGACATTATTATCATACACATCCATGTTTCGTTAAAATGTATTTCAAAATATTTTCAGATGTTTTTAAAGTATGTTTTACCCATGTTTGAATTTTTATATGATACTTTTTGAAATGAATTTTTCATAATTTTCTATATGAGGAACTTTATGTCCTTTTCGACAAATTAATGAATTAGTGTTTTTTATATTATATTGCATGAGAGGCTATTTTCTGAATATTATGACACCTTAACATTTTGAAGAGTACCATACAATATTACGATGTTATTTTCAAAATAAATTATATTTTTGATAATTATTTGTCTTTTAGAAGATCTCAAATTAATAAAGAGATATTTCTCTCGAAGTGTTTTAATAAATTTTTTAGAGTATTCACATCAATGTCAACATAATTTTTTGTATTTTATGGTTGATTGAGGTTGATTTATTATGAAACAATATTCTATATTGAATTGATGGATTTATGATATGTTTTACTATGGATGTTCTTTTTTTATTAAATTCATGGTTTATGGTTAAGGTAATAACAGTTCACATACTAGTATTAGTATGGATGTTTATTTTGTGTTCCCTATTTTAATATGGGGAATGAGTTGGACTTAGTAAGTGATGGGCAGTGCCCATTATAACCCCTTGATGAATCTTTATGTCTCATGAGACAAATACTGTCTTGAAAAAAGGCCTTTACGGTATTGTAATGGTCTTGGAATAAGGCCTTGACAATATGGGTATGATATTTGACATTATGCTTTTCCTAATTATGATATTAGAGATTCATATTATATGTGATTGTTCAACTAGTAGAATATAAATGTGAAAGTTTAAATGGGATTACCTTATTTATACCTTCTATATTAAGATGAATATTATGTTTAAACTTCTTGTAATTTCGTTTTATACATTTCCATAAAATTTTATACTTATATATGATAGCTTCCGCTATATTTTTTATCCATACTGAACATATGAACTCATACATTTATTATGTTTCATTTTTCCCTAGGGTGAAAAGATGTATATTTTGATTGACCTGGAAGGATAATAAAGGGGATATGAGAGTTTTTAAATGGGTTAATATGTTGTCTTTCATTAAATATGTATAGTAAAACTAATGTTTATATCTACTATTTCCAAGGCTACTAAACCAATCGACCCTTCGAGATTTGATTTTCTTGTGATCATGCCAATGTAATAGAACAACGCACTAACTATAAGAAAATGGGGTTGGGGAGTTATAGTTGGTATCCAAGGACGATTAGTACAATAATTAGAAACTAGATTTAGAAAAACCCATATTAAGGAACATTAATCTAAGATATACTTGAGGATCAGTATAGAATGACATACTAGAATTATTGTAATGTAGATATTATGTGGGTTTCCTAGGAAATGGATCACAATCTGGATACTAAATGTGGATGTGATTCTGGAACAGATGTACCTAGGAGTAATAACTATGACAAGGTGTATCAGGATTAACTTGGTGTAACCTGGTACATGAAAAAGGGCCTTTCTTCACACCTGGTTTGATACTCCTAGGAGATATTCATTGGAAAATTTATATTTTCTTTACAAATTATTATGCAACATTAATTATTGATTATGTCCTAAAAACCCATGTTTATGATTATGGATTAGATGTGTATAAAATTTTGAATTTCTGTTAAGTATTCTACAATTTTGGAATTATGAATTATGATTCATAACCTAATCCAGTGTATGCCATTGTTTAGAAACATCACTTAGTGGAAGAAATGGAAATCCTATCAATGAACATAATATATGTAGGGATTTAACTTTTTTGAAAGATAATAATACTAGAGCTGGTGAAACAACTAGTGTTGTATAGATTATAACCATACTGGGACACCTAACTTAGGATATGAATAATATACTTACCTTTATGGACCACCCAGGTCCACATCACAAAGGATCAATGTTAGACCACATCATGAGACAATAAACTCCAAAATTCCATGGGACTAAAAATCTATTTGTAACCATGCAATGGATAGGTTCTGTAGATAAAATATTTCTTCCTTTTGGGAGTAACAAAATAGAAAATATTGTTATGGTAGTTTATCATCTCTCAGGATATGTGGATAAATGGTGGTCAATAATTCAAAATAAAGAGGATGAAGAAGTAGATATTTTAAAATAGATAGAGTTTAATGAATATTTACTATAAAAATAAATTCCATGTGATGAGTTATAAGACATGAAAAGAAAATTTTTGAGTCTCAGTAAATAAGAAGATGATAATGTTGCAATATATGAGGCTGACATAAAATTGTTAGAAAGGCATGATACAAACTACATTTGTAACCCATTAAGTAATATCGATCGAGTATTTGATGGGTTAAAACCATTCTTTAAATTGGAATTTGTCTCACAATCATTCTCATCCTACAATGATATTGTCTCATGTGCAATCTAGACAGAAAAGGAATTCTCTATGTCTTATAACATTAAAGGGAATAAAGAGAAAAAGAGGGCTGTTGAGAACTATGGGAAAAGAAATAAGAGGAAGAAGGGAAAATAATAATTTATGCCACGAATTAATTGTGATATTAAATACATCAATAATTTATTAAAAGGTATGAGGGTTTATTAAAAGGGTTGAGAAAAATCCAACCATGATCGTGATAGAACAAGAATGAAATAAGATATCAATGTTCTATGATAAAATTGAAAAAATTGGATATTATGAAAATTATTTTCTTAATATTCAAGGTAACTTTCCTTAGAAAAGGCCATGGGATCATGTCCAATCATTTTTTGATCAAAACTACTGATTTTGAAACTCTTAATGATATTGTGTCATTTACTATAATTATATCCTCATATTTTAGAAAATAATTATTTGCTTCTATATCCTCACATTAATTTATATAATCCCAGTTTCCATTAAAATTTATATGTTTCTATTTCACTTTAACAAAGGATTTATCAGTAAAAACCTATAATGGAAGTCTTATTGCAATAACGATGTGTCAAGAAGTTCCCAATATGGCATACAAAAATGTATTATATACTAAATTTATAATCATACATATGGTATAATTTGATACAATCCTAAGTATATGTTAGCTATCAAAATACGATGTCTAAATTTATTGCAAGTAGAAGGATGTTATGATATGTGAGGATGATATAGAATCAATTATCTTTAGAGAATAATCTTCACCACCAATTTCATATCAAAATCCAACCCCAGTATGTTTACTGAATGAGATTCTTGGAGAGTAAAATGAAATAAAATTTTGGGATGAAGAAATAAATATTTAAATTGAGTTATTACATATTTTAAATAATTACATTGATTATTTTTCCAATTATTTACCTAGACACCCCCCATAACGTGATGTTGATATTTCTATTGAGTTAATCCTTAATGAAAGACCAATATCAAAATATCCTTATAGAATAGACATTGTAGAATTAGTAGAGTAGAAGAAATAACTTGAGGAGTTGAGAAATAAGGTATTTGTTAACCCTAGTGTTTCTCTACAGGGTATAACCGTTCTCTTTGTTATGAAAAAAGATGTATCAATGAAGTTATGAATTCACTATAGAGAAATAAATCCTTTACAATAAATAACAAGTACCTCCTACCTCGCAGTGATTATTTTATTGACGAAATCCATGGAGATCAATATTTTTCAATAATGGTCTTCATTATTGATATCATCCAATATTTGTAAACAAGGAAGATATTCCAAAGGTATTCCATGTATAAAACTTGAGAATTTTTTTGATGACTCGTAGATGAAATGAACCTTATGGTAAGTTTACAAAGTGTAAATTATTAATTCAATAAATATCTTCTCATGGCCATATCATCTCTAAAGATGGAATCTCTATTAATCCTGCAAAAAATAAAGAAATCCAATAATGGGCATCACTGACAAGTATAATAGAGGAACACACTTTTATAGTTTTAGTAGGTTACTATGGGAGTTTCATCTAGAAATTTTCTTAATTAGTAAAGCCATTAACCAAGATCACATGTATAGGGGTTATATTCATATTTAAAAAAGTGTGTGAGTGTTGTTTTGAATAATTGAATAGTTGTTTATTAAATTCTCTTTTATTGACTCTACAATATGGGAATGATGGGTTTGTGATTAATATTGATGAATTAAGGAATAGAATCGATTTTTTCTTTATGTAAAATGATAGGGTTATTGATTATGGATCAAGGCAATTAAAAATTCATTGAAAATACTACCAAACTCATGATCTGGAGTTACCAGTAGTAATCGTTTCTTTAATGATATGGGTAAAATATATCTAGATTGAAATATATGAGATATATACTAATCATAAGAGTTTTAAATATATTATCACATAGAAAGAACTCAACGTGAGATAAAGGAGACAGATTGATATACTCAAGGATTATGATTTCAAAATACACCATTGCTCGAGGTCATAAAATAATGTGGATGATTCTTTGAGAATAAAAGACCATGGAGTTATAATCAAAATGAGAGTTGAAGAGGATCCTATATTTATGGATCAATCAATTATGGATATGGGAATTATCATGGAAGGTGAAACATCACTACTTTTCAAATGGTTACAAAACCTTCTTTACTATAAAGGATAAAATGTTGTCATTCCGATGATGAGGAGTTTCAAATGAAAATTAATGTATTGAATGATGAAAGACTGATTAGAATCATATTTGGAGTTGGTTGATTGAAATTTGTAAGGATTCTTGGTGTTACTGTTATACATAAGCTAAAAACAGAATAATGGGATGTTTTTATTATTCCAAATTCTCTACAATCCCTTGTGTCACTAATATCTATAATGATTTGAAGAAAAAGATTTGTTGGTACAACATGAAGTGTGATATTGTTGATTACGTGTCATTATGTATGGTTTTTCAAGAACTGATGGCTGGAAGACAATATCAAAGAGGTCTCATGAAACCTCTTCTTATACCGATGTGGACATGAGATAATATTACTATGGTGTTTTTCATGTGAATACCAAAGACTCCGAGAATAAATGATGTGACATGGGTTACTGTTGATCGTCTTAACAAATCCGCACATTTTTTTTTAATAAGAGAAGATTTTTCACTTTATTGTTTAGAAAGACTATATGTTAATTGGGTTTTAAGACTCCATGGTGTACCCCGATCGATGTTTTTTATGACCATGATCCATGTTTTACATCACAATTCTGGAAAAGTCTTTATAGGTACCTATATACTTAGCTATGTTTGAGAACTACCAACCACCCTCAAACTAATGGGCAATTAGAAATTACTATTCAAACCTTAGAAGATATGTTTAGATATTTTACTCTGGAATTTCAAGGTACTTGGGATAAGTATTTCCCTCTTGTAGAATTTTCCTATAATAATAGCTTCCATTAAAGTATACTAACGGCACCATATGAAGAGTTGTATGGAAAGTTATTCCATACACCAACTGGTTGGGATGAGTTTTTTGAAATAAAACACATAGTCCCAGATATTGTTTAGGAAATTACCAAAAAAGTAAAAAGTATTCATACCCATTTCAAAAGATATTAATATAGGCAAAAGATCTACACTAATAACCGAAGGATGGATTTTAATTTCAAGTGGGAGATCATGATTTTTGGAAGGTATCTCCACGTAAAGTAGTTATAAGATTTAGTTAGAAGAGTAAATTAAGTCCGAGGTACATCATACCATTTGAAATTCTGGAATGAATTGATATTGTACCTTACCGTTTGGAAATGCTTACAAGTCTCTCCAAAGATCTTGAAATGTTCAATGTATCAATATAAAGGAAATACGTGCATTTCTCAAATTATATAATAACATAAGAATAAATAGAATTGGAACCGAATATGTCTAATTGTGAAGATCCTATTAGGATTATTAATACTAGAGAAAAGTGTTGAGAATTAAGACATCTCATGTGGTAAAGATTTTTTGGAGAATCCATAAAATAGATGAGGCGATGTGGGAACCTAATGAAAATATGATGATGAACCACCAATATCATTTTATAAATTGATATTCTAGTAATTTTGAGGATGAAATAAATTGAAGGAGGATAGAATTTAACACCCCACATTTCTTTTTGTGATTCGTTTTAAATAAAAAAATATCGTTTGTCGTACATAACATTGAGTTTGATTGCACCATGACACTTCAAAATAGCCATTTAAAAAGTGGTCATGAATAATATTAAAAAATATAAGATATTTAAAAAATATATTTTTCAAAATGGACACCATTTATTAATTTTTAATATCAAACTTATCTTAGGGTAAAATTTTATTAATTTTCATAAATGTTTCAATTTTGGAAAAATAATGATAAATATTGCATTGTTATTAAAAACAGACTATTTCTTTTAAATAAATATATTTCAATAAATTGATTTTATGATAAAAATTGATAAATAATAAATATATTAATCCAATATAGTTCACTAGAATCATTTTATAATAGAATTTGAAATAAAAAATCATTAAACATTTGAATGTCTCTTTTACCCACCATCTTTCCACATCTACGGGATATCCATTAAAAACAATTTTACCACTTATGTGAATTGAATTTAAAAAAATGGATATACATGGTTGTAATTAGTATGAATATTTTGGTCTAATAAGATCAAAATAATTTTTAGTGAATAGTAAGATAGGGATTTTCTTTACCATAGATAATTCTAAATAGAGTAATTCAACGTAAAAATAATATTATAATAATAAAATAATACCCTAATAGTTATCCTGATTTCAATGAATAAGTGTCTTTCGACTATAGTCACCATTTTTCTAAATTATGATCCTTTTAAGCCGCTTGTGTTAGATTATGACATTTACTACATTTTATTTATAGAATAGTTAAAAATATCACGTTTAGATTTTGTTAAATATATATTTTTTAACATGAGTATATATTAGTGATATGGTCAAATTTAAATAGTTTCTAGAAATATAAAATTATTATATATATATAATTATTTTATTTATATGTTTTTGAAATAAATAATTAAATTAAATAGTGGCTCAATAATGATGCATTAATTGAATTATTGAAGAATATATCAATTAAATGTTATTAAAAATATTAAAATAAATATAATTTTACTTTATTAATGATATAAATGAATTTTAAAGATATCATATACATTTTAGTGACATATTATAATTATTTTTTTAGATTTTATCATGTGGTGTTGATATTTTTAAAAATGCATATTTTGAATAGTATCAAAATTTACATAAATGATACTTTAAATTAATTAATATTTAATTATATTTTATAATATTAATAAAAATATCTGGTTCATCCAGAAAACTAGTATAGTGATAAATATGTAATAAATTAGCCAACTGGGGTTCATTTGGAATTTTACCTTAACTACATTAACCCTATAGAGTAAAAATACAAGAAGACACAGTACGAGTTAAACTGTTTGACTAAGGGTTAAACCCAAAAGATAAGGATAATTTTGTGACCTAAACTTGTTTAAAAAACATTTTCTAAGAGTATTTCAACCCATTATAATATTATTCCCTAAATAAATAACATTTTTTCTATTTGAAACCAATAATCAATTGATAATATATTAATATATTAAGATCTTCTATATTTACCCCTCACCTCTTTTATAAAGGAAACTGCTCCGTCTCTTTAATCAACACCTCCAAAGCCCTTTGGATTCTCCAAACCCTACAAAATTATTTTCCAAAATTCCCTCACATTATCCTACAGGTTACACTTTGGTAAAAATTCCATCCTAAGGAGTTATTTTGTGCAAACCAAAAGGAGACACCTGAAAAGTGGTAATTGTTTTATCACCTCTATCAAAGTTCTATTCAGCTTCTTCATCATCTTTCTATGTTATTTCAACATAAAAATTATAAATCTAGTATCATACATAAACATTTATTTTATTATAATCATTGAAAAACCATATTTTTTATTTTTTCCATCATATGAATAACAATATCACTATGTGTGCGTACGTACGACTTACCATCTCCAAACAATGGTGTAATTTGTTATTCAACACTACTTTATTTGGATGGATATAATGATGAGTATAATGGATAAAAATAATTAATATAACCTGATAATGATTCTATTAAATTAATATATCGTCCAATTATTTACCATTTAACCATCAAGGGAATGATATCGTCGCCCGTGCGTACATACGACCTACCATCTCCAAGACGCGGTGAGACACATTATCCATGATAACCATTAGAGAATGATTATAAAATTTATATGATGAATAAAAATAATATTTTTGAAATTAAATTTAATTTTTTATATGAATAAAATATATCATATTCATAACAAACATGACATACATGAAAAAATAGGATTGGGAAAAAACGAAGTAATTGCCACGTGAATCAAAGGTAATACTAAAATATTATTACTATAATGATATAAGAGGATCATATACGATATCATAAATGTGTATATGGTCCTGGTATAATTTAATAACATGTTTTAACCCTTATAAATGATGTTAACTCACCCTTGATTAAAAGAAAGTATAATGTAAGGGTTAATTTTACAATTTCTTTATTATCTAAGACTGTTTATACATAAGTATCTACTGGTAAATTCATATCATCCACATCCATGTTTCATATATATTTACCTCATAATATTATCAGCATTTTTTTAAATATAGCTTTACCCAATATTGACTTTTTATGTTAAAAATTTTTAGTAGAATATTTCGATTGTTTTCCCAATGAGGTACTTTATGACTTTTGACAAATTAATGAAAGAATGTTTTTTAAATTTTACGGTACGAGCGTATATTTTCATCCATAATGATTCCAAAAAATTTAGAATCATCCCAAAATAGATGATGATGTTAATTTTAAAATAAATTTTTTCATTTATAATTATGTGGCTTTAAAAAGATTTCGAAGTAAAAAATAGATATTTATCTCAAATAGTTTTAATAAATTTATTAGAGTATTTTCATCTTTGTCAATATTCTTTGTTTCATTTTATGCTTGATTGAGGTTGATTTATTATGATACAATCTTTTATATTGTATTTAAGGTTTTATGATAAGTTTGACTATAGAAGTTATATTTGTATACCATTCATGGTTTATAGTTAATGTATTAACATTTCATATGATAGTTTTAATATGAATGTTTATGTTATGTTTCACCATTTTTATACGGGGAATGCATTCGATTTGGTAAGTGATGAGTGGGGGACATAATATCCTCTTGATGTATCTGTAGGTCTCATGAGGCAAAGTAGTGTCTTGGAAAAAGACCTTGACGGTAAGGTTATGATTTCTAACATTATGGATTTCCTCATTATGAGATTTATTATTGACATTGCATGTGATTATTCGACTAGTAGAATATCCGATTAAAAGATTAAATGGAATTATTTAATTTATTCTTTCCATATTATGCTAGATATTATCATTAAAAGTCATCTGTTTCACTTTTATAACTTTCTTTAAAATTTTATGATTATTTATGATAGCTTCAACGATATTGTTTATCTATACTGAGCATCTGAGGTCACCCCTTTACTATGTTAAAATTATCCCCAGGATGTGAATTAGTATATTTTTATTGACATGCAAGGATATTCTATTGGATATGAGAGTTTTCAAAGTGGATACATTGTTGTTTTTCATTTCAAGATATAATATAAAACTTATGTTTGCATCAACTGTTTCCAGGGCTACTAAACAGATTAGTCCCTTGGGATTTGATTTTCTTGTGATCATTCATATGTAATAAAACAATTCCTCAAATATGGAATACATTGGATAGAGAATTACATCCATGTAGAAAACAAGAAATCACCCTCCATTGAGGTGGTATCCTCTCCGCTACAGACCATCTGAACCAAGAATCATCGTCAAATCATCGAACATATGTGCACCATAATCTGGCCACCACCTCCTATGAGATAACACTCTCCTATAGAGAACACTCACATGTCTCCATTCTCCCTTCCTACAAAGTGAACTTGCAGTGCACGCTTCTCCATATATAGGGGATTATTATCCCTTTGTATGTCTAACATGCACACCTTTTTCACACTTCTCCACCCAACCATGCCTCGCCAAATCTCTATGAATCTTGGTGGGTGAAATAATTTTGGTTCTCTTCTTTAGTGATATATTTAGATTTTCTCGATAATTGTTTGGAGGTGATGATATCAACATTCATTTGGGGAGATTTTCTTATATTCATAGATCAACAAGTGAGTTCACTATGCAGTGAGATAACAGATCGACAGAATCATTTTATCAGAAAACATGTATGTAATATTAATGATTTATCATTTAATTACCACACATATTGTTTTGGTCATGAAGATGGTGTAAATTTATTTGTTTAGGGATGTTTGTTGAATAATTTAAATTTCTCTGTATTCTAGAATGCTGTTTTTATTTTTTTCTTTATTTTTAATTTAATTAATTTTCATTTTAATTTTTTTATTCTGTAATTATATATTCAATAGAAATAATTTATACAATTTTAATTGGATATTTTAATTATTATTCAACTCATTTATATTGAGAATTTTAATTTTTATACTAACTATATTGTAATTAGGTGTCACAACATTGTGAGAAACAATTTGTTCAATTTCACCATTTGTAATGGTATTTAAAATCATCTTTTAATTTATTTATAACACCATATAAAAAGTCTTTAAATTATTTAGGAGACAAAAATTAGGCTTCTATAAAAGGATTTTTAAATTATTAATTCATGAAAATTGAGAATGAAAAATGTTTGATTACATGGGAAATTGTTTTTTTTGGGCTAGAAACTACTTTGATTAAGATTTCATCATATCAAAAAAAAATTCTGACCTTGAGTTCATCACCATTTTTTTCATTAAATTTTATTTTATTTCATTGACATTCTAAAATATTTTTAAAAAATAAATAAATAAACAAAATAAAAAATTCCTAATTTTATATTCGTACACAACATTTTCAATGACATACTTTTTGAGGACTTGATTTTTTTATCTCTATTTCTCGACCCCACTCACTTCTTTTATAGTATCCAGTTGGATGTATTATTTTTCAAATTGGATGCGCTAAGACATATTTACCAAACAATAAGAATCATTTATGGGGAGCATGTGCTCATCTACCAATACAAAATTATCAATTAAACCTTCTTTTAGGCATCATTTTCCAAAATGGTGGCCACTCTTAATTCAAATTTGTTAATAAATAACCCGCCTCTTGATCATGTAAAAGAACAACAACGAAAATTGAAATCTAAAATTTAATCCTATACCAAAAATAAAATGAATCAATGGGTGTAAATAATTAAAACTCACATTCCAACCCATCCTCATGGAGAACACAACCCACTTTCCTAAATCCATTGTAATTCTAAAAGACATTAGACTACTATAATAAAGGAGTTGTGAGCCAATATAGTCAAGGACATCTTTAGAATTACAAGTCCCAGAATACAAGCGACGCCCATTGAATTGAATCCTTCTATGATCAACTTAATTAACCAACATGGAAAATTTCAGGGCTAGAGTATAAAACAACTTTATATTCGTGTGAAAATATTTTTCAAAGTCTGTGAGACATTTAAACATAACGGGGTGACTGACGATGCATTGTTCATGAAATTTTTTGAATTATCATTTCAATGGAATCCAAAGGATGGGTTGGAATGTATTGACCCGATAATAGTTTTCACTAGGGAATTTTTGACAATGATTTTATAAATATTTCAAAACAACATAATATTCTGAAAACGAGAGATACCATTAATCGTTCTTCAAATGTGAATATGAATCAATAGGAGAAGCATGTAAAATTTTCAAGTCCATGTTAAGGCATTGTACTAATCATGGATTGAAATTGAAAAAAATGTTTCACTATTTATACTATAGAATAAAATCTAAGAGTAATTCTGAAATCATCACCACTACTGGAAATAAATTTAAAGAGATGTTTCATAAATATATTTACATGGTAAAAATTATATGGTAGAACATCGTTTCTAGTGGTATGATTAGTTTTAAAGATCAAAATAAATTGTGCATCTGTTTTATTCTCACACAATTATGGAATAAAAATTTAAAGCTATCAATAATTGGATTGAAAACATTTCACATAGTCTTTCAAAGTGAGTTACAGTTTATGTTGATCAAGATGAAAAATTATTACACTATGCGGGTCCGCAGGTTTATCCCATGTGCCCATACAACACCTTTGAGAACCATATGTCTAAATCTATCTTTGTCAGCTACATATAAAGAAATTACGGAAACAATTGAAAGAAAAACTAGAAACAAAATAATTAATATCATGTTTATAAGGAACCAGTGATTAATCAATAAATAAACTAGGACATTGGTCTACCTAGGTTCTATGTTAAAAATTCCTTAAATCCCACCGTGGAATTACTAGATCAAGGATCTCAATATAAATAATTCCAACCATTTCATCAACAATAGAATTATAAGGAGAAAAATAATGAAACAAAATTATCCACTCAAACAACATAAGTTCGACCAGATTGCAGAGAAAATGTAAAAAAATAATGTCTAATAAATCATGGTTTGATTTTCTAAATATAGAAACCCAAAAATTACATTCAAAAACCTGAAACATTTTTAATAAATAGAAAATATACAATCATCTAAGCACAACATTTAAAATATTTTCAGATAGTTATCTTCTCAAATGCAAGACTGAAAATAAGGAAATGTATTATGTAACATAGGACTAAACCTAAGAGAAGATGAAAAATCTATCACATTACGTAGTGGCACACAATTTTATGAGAACAAAACTTCCAATTCTAAACTGATAGATGAGACACATGAACCTTCCACTATTAATTATGAATTAATAAAAAATGAAATCCAATTTGATGATAAAGATAAGGAAGATCAAAATAAATTTATAAGTAATGAAAATGTATTAAAATAAAAATAAAATGAGCCACTAAAATAATGGGTGAATGCTCACAGGCCACCTATACAATTTCCACAAAGATTGAAAATAAAGATGTTTTATTCACTATTTTTTATATTGATGATGATTCTCAGGAATATTCACATAAATTTTACCTGTTTGAAATCCATTATAAAAATTTCCCAATGTGATAAATTTTAACAAGAGATTAGGTTAACAATTAGAAAACTAGATGACGTGGGAATAGTTGTAAGTCATGAGGAATGTTTTTCTGCCATACCCAGATCTATACCTCTTAAAATAATTGAACCTATATGTTTCATTATTCTTTCTAATATTGGAGGTTGTTAAACTAGTCGTGGATTGTGCGACCATAGAGCTAGTGTAAATCTCAATCCATATAGAGTCCTTAAATAATTTTGAATCCAATATTTAAATATAGAAAGGGTCATCTTGAAAATGGAATACCAATTAGTGAAGCATCCATGATGAATTCTGTAGGAAATTCACATCAAGGATGATAAATTTTACGTCCCTGCTGATTTCATTTTATTTGATATAGGAGAATATAAGGATGTTCCCTAGATTATTGGGATAAATTTACTAGAAACATGAGGAGTGATTTTTGATGTCAAAGAGGGAATATTTATTTTAAGAGTTGGAGAATAAAACATTACATTTGATTTGGTGAAAGTTGTAGAGAAACCCTCAATAGTTTACTTCCCTTTCTCGGATACAATTTAAGAATGGGACATGTTATCAAGTTATGTGTTAAATATAAAAGAATTACACAAGGAAAATGGGGAGATAACTATATCAATAAAGGAAATAGAATTCATTAGAAATATAATCGAGGGATTGGATAGACCAGAATTTTCCTCATTGAATCTATCACATTAAAAACCACCAACACCAGATCTTAATCCCCTTCCACCAAATGTGAGATACTACTAGTTGGGATATTAAAACCCCTTTCTAATAATTATAAATTATATTCTTTTAAGTGAACAATAAATTAAATTTATCAATGTCCCCTCACAGAGGAAACCTGTAATAATCTATAAAATTGATAATATAAAATGTATACCTACTAAAATATTCCCCCATAACATACATATGGAAAAAATATCAAAACCATATTGGAAACCAAAAAATGATTAAAAACTCTTATAATAGATGCAGTCATGAAATAAGTCATTAAACTTCTTAATGAGAATTTAATTTTTACTTTCTCTAATAGTCAGTTGGTCAGCCCCTTGAAAGATGTACAACAATATGGTGGGCCTATAGTGGTTTAGAATAATAAAATAGAATTAATATCACAAGAAAAGTGAATAGATGTAGATTTTGAATCAATTAAATAAAATTTAATTTTTACACTATAAAGGATCACATCAAATCACCATTTATTGATCACATACTTGAATAAAAAGAAATAAAAAATTTATAATTTCTTTTTGGATGGTTGCTCAGGATATAAAAAAATAGTGGTGACACCAGATGATAAATAGAAAATCACATTTAATTATCCATATAGTACATTCACTTATTAGTGAAATCCTTGTTGATTGTGAAATTCTCTATCCAAATTTCAATTATGATTGATGAAAATATTCCATGAAATGGTTGAATAATTCATGAGAATTCATGGATGACTTCTTTATATATGGGGATTCTCTTGATGATAGTTTGGAATATATGTATAATGTTTTGGTGGTATGTAAAGTGAAAAATTTGGTTATCAATTAAGAAAAAAATAACATCATGGTACAAATTGGAATAGTTTATGTAATCGTTTTTCAAATAAATGAATTTAAGTGATCCAACCTAGAATAGTACAATATCTCAGCTACACATGCCAACTTCTATTCACTCAATTCAATGTTTTATTGGGCATGTTATATTCAACTAATATTTCAATATAGATTTTTCTATTATTTTCCTCCCTCTTACCACATTTTTTGGAAAATAGGTATCATTCCCCTTTGTCCCTGAATGTCATTATGTAATTACATTGATAAGAAATTCTTGTTTGAGGCCCTGAAAATGATTTCACCTGACCCAGAAATACCATTTGAGTTAATGTGTGATTCTAGTGACTAGGCAGTT
Source organism: Viscum album (assembly GCA_963277665.1). Taxonomy (NCBI): domain Eukaryota; kingdom Viridiplantae; phylum Streptophyta; class Magnoliopsida; order Santalales; family Viscaceae; genus Viscum; species Viscum album. The sequence continues at coordinate 789,737,283 of OY728126.1, read as the reverse complement.
GGTGATACATTGGTTAAATGAAAGGAAAGTATTCTTAGGAACATCTATTATGCTAGTCACACATTGAATGAGGAATAACACAATTACACGACAACCAGGAAAGAGTTCATCATATTTTTTTCATTTGATAAATTACAATCTCACCTGATATTAACAAAATTATTTTTCTATATTGATCACTCTACCTTTTGGTATATAATGACTAAGAAAGACAAAAATCCATGACTCATTTGATGGATATTGTTACATTAAGAATTATAAATTGAACTCCAGGTTAATAATAACACTAATAATATTATTTTTTTTATCATTTATCATAAATATACCATGAATCATGTGAAATAAATATTTAATTAACTATTGAAACATTTAAATATGAACAACCCTATGACACTTAGACAATCACACCATGGTATATATATGTCATTAATTACATAGAATTAGTTATGGTTCAATTTTTTTTATCAAAGGTATACAAGAAAATATTTTTCAATGAATCACTTCATCACTACTATGATGATCCATAACATATCAAGGAATAAGAATATGTAATGGTCATAAGATGAATCTGAGAGGAAGAAGTTGATAGTGCCTTAAAATTCTATCAACCAAGACAATATAGAAGACACCATAGAATCCATCGATCAATTTCAAAAAATTTATAATAACTTTTTATTGGCCTATAATGCATCATCGAATTTGTGAGTTTTTCATGAATTGTGATAAATGCTAATGAACTAGGGGTATAAGATGGAAGCATGGGATTCCACAATATTTAATCATCTGTGTTGGTCATTTTTACATATGGGCAATCAACTTATTGGGTCATTATCCCAAATAATTTAGAAAATAATAAATCCTATTATGTGTTTAATATATATCTATGTAGATGGAAGAAAAATCTTTTTTATAAAATAAATTATGAGTTATCATTATAATTTTAAAGATTTTTTTTAATCGGTTTGTAATTTCACGGTTCATCATATGTGACAGTGGTACCCACATCAATAATGATCGATTTTAGATGAAAAGGAATTTTCATGGATGTCCCCACTACATAATCATCCCATAAGATCCACATACTAATAGACAAAATGATGTTTCAAATAGATAGAATAAGGCTATTTTACTGAGAAATATGAGTATTTCTCAGAATGATTGTGACCATAAACATAATCATGCATTTTATAATGACAAAACATTGTCTGAGACACCTATTTGAATATCCCAACATCGCTTGTTTATTTTGAAAAAACCAGCCACATCCTTATAGAACTCGAAAAAATGGATTATTGGGAAGTGTAGAAGATGAAATTTGATTTCAAGACTGGATAAGAGAAGTAAGTTTTGAATTTAAATGAATTATATGAGATGAAGAGAGAAGAGTATGAAAATTAATTGATATATATTGAAAAATCATGATACGGGAATGATAAGGGGATCCAATAAATATATATTTTCCATAGGAAGGATTGTTCTAACGTTGAAATCAAGACATCAGGTAATGGTTGGAAATATGAAATCAATTTTTCCAGGTCCTAATAGTATTATAATTGTTTATCCCCATAGTATTGTTATAAAATATAATGGGAAGACAACACTATTTAAGGTTACAGGTCAATAACTCAAAAATTATCATACCTCTGATATAATATGCATCATAAAATAAGTTTTTTTTAAATTGAGAATGTCGTTGTCTCACTGAAGATGTTAAACATAGTGATACTCAGGAGGAAAGATGAATTCTATGACATTCCATGGTATATTACTACTTACATTCTATCTCACTGATGTGTCATTACACTTATTCTATACTTGGTGTATGAATTTTGATTCACTCAGAATATCTTTTTTTCATTACACCGTTATGCTCTCCATTTCTAACTGTTTTTTATCTTTTATGGTCATTGACATGCATGTCCCATCCCCATCATCCATCACACTATAGGTGACTCAACATATCACTGATTTTGACCACCATATTGTGGATTTTTCAATAGATATATTTTTGATCAGTAGCATTCAACACCATGATGGGAATATATTATATTCCTTCTACACAATATTATTGCTCATTATGATCCTGAGGTAGTTAATCCTTCTATGATTTCATATGAGCTTGAAGTTACAACCACTAGTTATTGAATGATCCAAATAAATTTTGAATTGATGGAACAATATTTTTGACCATATTATATCTATATATCTGAAGGTTTATAACTTAGATATTCTTATGAGGAAAGTTGTGTTTTTTCATATTTTATTATTTAATTAATTATTTTTTCTAGTTTGATTTATAAAATTAACCTGGAATGTGTGGAATATTTTCATCTACTCTCAAAATTTTCGGGATTTTTTTATTCTCCCTCATATCAATATTCATTGTAATGATCATTGGTGTTATATTTATTCTAGAATGCAGGTATGTGTTGTCCCTATATATATTTTACATGTACATCATTTCTGGAGCATTATTAGATACAGGGTTTTTTGAGGAACAATGAATAATTTGATGGAAATATATTAGAATTATAACATAATAATCATATTTGTTCTATTTCACAATTCCAAAATTAATTATATGTATTTGTATATGGGAATATACATTAATTTTGGATCTATTAATGAGCACATTTTTTAACTATGCGCGGTAACCCTCAATTTTGGGGATACCTTTTAATGTGTGGATTAATTAATCCATTTGCTAAAGAGTGTTATATATGACATACTTTTAATGAGATGATACAACTTAAGATCTACTTTTGTGCATTTATAATGTAATTTTTCTATGATTCATTTCATGGGGTTTGGGAGTTTTAAATCACTTGTTTACCTATCCACTAGATTTGAGTGAGTTTTATCCATAAAATAACAATAAAAAAATTGTTACTCTAATAGAGTCATTGAAGTATCACATTTTTAGGGAAAATAAATGTTTTAAGTGTGGGGGATTGATATTTTGAGAAAGAAATTTGGATTGAAAACTATAATGCATTTATTTCTAGATTTGATCCACCCTTTTAAAAAAATGTTATTTTTCCCCATAATCCAAAATCATTAGGTAAATCTGAACCTAATTTGAATCCATCATTATTGGTGAATTATTTTGATTTTCACTAGTGGAGATGTAAAATTAATGTAAATCATATGGTAACTATACAGGTGTATGGTAATTCGTTAGATAGTTTATCATATTTTTTGAGTGATGCGAGTGATATTGAGGTAGGTCACATCACACATTAGAGAATATACTTATATTTGGAAAAACTGCTAGAGGAAGGGAAACTATTTTTGATAGTTGAAAATTTAATAGAACCATGATATATTGTATGTAAAAGGGATTGAATTTTTTGAACTTGTAATATTGATGTTTTTATTTTTCTATGTAACTATTTATGTATTCTAACTTATTTATTTACTAGGATTGAAAACGATTAAGTGAGGGGGACTTCATGCATGTGTATTTCATTGAAATTTTAATAATTATTATTAATTAATTATCATTAATCAAACTACTTTTTGTTTTTTTCTTTCATTTCATATTTTTGTAATATTTTAGATATGATGATATATTTTAGTTATTTATATATAGAAATTCATATTTTAGTATTTTTATTATTTTATATTAATTATATGTATATTAGAACTATATTTTTTTAATTTGTTTCAAAAAATTTAGTTTTATTTTATTTTATTAATATATTTTAGTTTAAAATCATATATATTAAATATTGAAATAAGGTAATCATTTTTATAATAAATAGTATAAATTTTATTTTCTTATTTTTATTTAATTACATGTGCATATAAATATATTATGTGTATACATTTTTTCCATTATATTTTAATCTCTATTTTATATTTAATTAGTATGTTATTCAAGTATTTAGTTCTTATTCAATTATTATTATTACTAATATCATCATTATTATTTTTGTTGTTATAAATATTAGTTTTTTAATTATTATTACTTTTTTAACTTTAATATTTTCTATTTTTATATAATTTGATATTATTTCTATTTTAATCTTCAAATTAGATTATTCTCATTGAATTGATGGTCAGACAGCTCCCACCATTATCTCCAAGAAACCCTATTAAGAACCCACAATATCACTAGGAGGAAATGCTTTCCTTCCTCCTTAAGCAAACCATGCAAGATACTCATCACCTTGTGTAGAAAACCTACATGTGAAACACCTTGACCATTCACTCTAATGAACCACTCTTATACTACGTTCACCCTATCTAACTAACACAATATGTCACCCTACTCCTTCACATTACAAAGTAGTAAAATCTCTTACAATAACACCCCCTAATGTTCAATATGCCACAACCTCCAAAAAAATAGGTTCCACCCTTAATCTAGGAGTCCTCCTCTCCACTGTAGCCCAACTGACCCACAATGTAGGGGCCACACATTCCACCTACAACCGTTTGAAATGAACCCCTCCACCTTCAGCGAATCAAACTAGAACACCTTCTCCTTTGAGATACCTTTCACCTAGATATCATACCATCATAGATCCATTCTCCCCACCTTCACAGCACACCAATAGCTCGTTTATCACGTTATAAAGTGAATGATTATCCATTTGTATGTCAAGAATGCATGCTGGTGTTCCCCTCCTCCACAATTCCTCACCTCCACATCTATCTAATACTTTTTTGGGTGCAATATTGGTGGTGGGTTGTTTTTACGACACTATAATGATTTTCACAATGGTATATTCAGTGAAAAAATGTATGTTAATTATTCCTAAAAACTACATAAGTATTAAGTGGTATATATTTGTGAAAAATAGGTTTTTCTATTTCCCCATTTGGTTTAGTATTTAAAATAATCTCCTAATTTTTGTAAAACGCCAAGGAAATTGGCCAAAAATAAATTTGGAGGTAAAATATAATCCATTAAAAAAGAATTTATAAATATTTATCTCATGATAATTGTTCATGATAAATATTTTCTCAAATGAAAACAGTTTTTCATTACTCCACTATTATTTTATTACGACATTGGCATCCAAAACATAATTTAATGTCTCAGAGTTCATCATTATTTTTCAGTACCATTTAATTTTGTTTCATTTTCTTTCTCAATTTTTAGTGTTATTGTAATTAATAAAGACAATAATTACCTCATTTTAGTTACCATTTGAATATTTTCATATGATGTAATTTTTGTGAACTAGAGTTTGTGCTCTCAATGGTTTGGACATGCTCGCCACTATTACAGTAGCTAGTTAGATTTGAAAATTGTATGTGTTACAACACACATTAAAATAACCCATCCTATCATGTAATTTATTTCAAAATTATTAGATCCATAGAATGGAGTTTTTCAGGAGAGATAAACTATTTTTGATGAAATTGATGCTAACGTTCATTGATTTATTGTTTTAATCTAATGATTCCAAGTAAATTTTATTGAATTTTAAATTGTATCATATTCACATGATTAAAAAATTTTATGTAATAAAATAGGAATTTTGATATATGCATTCTAGTGGGTTTTGGTTGATCTTTAACATTGTAAGTGATATTTATAATGTCATTCAAAAATTATGCTTTTTTTCTCTGAATGTTAGTTTCATTATAAACATGTACTTACTTGTAATTAAGTTATAATTAATTAATATGGAATTATTTTTCATGATTAAGACCTCTTAGAAATCAATGGATACCGAATGGACGTGGATGAATACTAAAAATATATTGGGATTTGTTTTGTTAGAATTTGGATCCATTTGAGGTTGGTGGTCATATGTACTATACCCAATGGTAATAAACGTAGTTTATTGGCATGTGATATAATGTTTTCCACATGAAGTCATTGAACCCTAAATTCATACTGTTTTAGGAATAGTATAAGAATTTAATTTTTTAATTATCATATAATCTAAATTTATTATAGGGACCATGCCTATTATAATTATAAGAAGTTCCATGGTCTTTAGAAGACCCTTATATACTATCACGATGTCAACAGTAAGTGGTCGAGGCATGATCACTATTATATGATTTATTTAATAGGGGTACCTTTAGGTGTGTGGTTGTGGTGGATGTGGATAAGATCCTATGTGTCTATGTTTCATGTATTGGTCATATGTGTGTTTGTGTGTTGCATACGAGATTGTGTATAATGATAATCAATAGCATTTTTGTAGTCATGCCTCCTGATATTCAGGTTTGATGTGAAAATATGAGATTTTATGTGTTATTCCCTTTTTTAATTAACATATTACCCAATATATATGATACACTTTATGACTTATTCCATCATTATACATATATATCAAAATTTCCATGGTTGACATATTGATCACATGGTTGTACTTGTAACTTCTATAACCTAATAGGTCATTCTATATAATTTATATATGTACTCTTTTACAGGTTGTTTGGTAAATAATATTTCATTTAGATTAATTAATCTATTATCTATCACTAGTTGATGGTCATATTTTTACTACCCCTTATGGGTGGAGTGAGTACAACTTATAATGGCGATATCATAGGACATGTACATAGTGTAGGGGATTTACTTCCTAGTGTCATTCCCTGATAAAAAAATCTAGGTTAAGAAGACAGTGTGGATTGCCCCAATAATATAGTGAGATAAAATGGAAGTTGGTCCAACCCATTATAATGACACATTCACATCTGTTCATGTGTATTTCAAGTAAAATTATCACTATCTTTGTGGATAAATCTTATTAAATTTGGAATTCTGTTATGGAAATCCATTTGGAATGGAGTAGCAGAAGGTATCCAAAGGGTTTACTACGTTTTTTATATACGTGACCACATTTGGCATTAGTGTTTTTTTCTTGCTTTGGTTTTGGAGACTACTTTTTATTCTTCTGTAGTTTATGTTTGTCCTCTTTACTTTATGATAATATTATCATTTCAAAAAATAATATATTAAATAGTAAGGTATTCTAACATATTTTTAGGATCCTGCTGAATTATATTACACCCTTCTTAGATAGCTAATTTAAATGTGTATCTAAAAATCCCACACATGTTGTAGTTGTAGGTTAGTTTTAGGTATTAGATTGATTGTATAACGGGATAACAATTTATGATTCTATCGACCAGGAAGAGGTTTATCATAAATATGGGTGTATAAACAATTCAATTTTTTATTCATTATATATTTTTTATATATGATTGGATTTCAAGTAGTCATATTTTTTAAATTTAGGAATAACCTTTCAGGTTTCTTGTTTCCACATTCATTCATTATTGAAGAGATGTTATTTTTTTATGTACTCTAATTGTTTACTAATATATTTATTGTTATTTATTTTTCATTCAATACTCTTATCAATGATATAGCCTCCCCATGATTTCTCTAAAGAACATCACCATAATTTAATAACATCTACCATACAAGGAGGTGTTCCTTGGGTCATGTGACACTCTGGTTTGGATGTGGTGATACGGGATATAATGTTACACTGGATTCCCACATTTGTACATTTATGGGATCTAAAGTCTTACAGTATAATGTATTGATACAATAATTAGTTGCATCTATATTTACACATTATTATCTATTTTATAATGACCATGATCTATAAAATTTGTTGATATATTCCAATATGATATTTTGGCCCCTATACTGAACTGATGTACGTAGCATTGATGTACTACTCACATACGTGATGACTTACATATAGAAAGGATGATAATAGGAGGTGATTAATTGGGGTGTGATTTCCACAAACAAGTTGTGAAGTGTAAAAAGGTAATATACATTTATATATATGGTTTTGATACAAAATGGATCACTTTTAAAACTTCATTTAGGGTGATATATTGATATGGTGTGGAATATATAAATAAAAATTTATGGTATGATATTGTTTCATCAATTTATTTAGTTTCTTTTAATATTATTCTTTCTCATCATTCAAGTGTGGTTTTAGGGAGGATTCTATATAGTATACATCATTTGATATCTATAATTATATATAATCAATTTTTATGTTTCTAGGAATAATATTTTGATAGTTTTAGACATTATTACCATGACGATGTTATTGAGTAACTATCTAGAGTTTCTAGAGTTCATTGTCACATCCTAGTATGTATTTTGGTATATGCAATTATTCTTTCAATTTATGTATGGAATTATATATATTGAGAGTTCTTGAAGATTATTCAGGGTATTTTTGGGGGATTTACTTATTATCTATCATTATATATTTTTATTTAGTGTGTTTCCACATATAAATGGGATATTGATATATACACTAATTTATAGTCACTGACTAATGGACTATTGTAGGTAGTTTTCATGGTTTATTATATCCCTTTATTAATTGTCAAACTTGGTGGTGTACCTATGGAATAAGGGGTCATGAAATAAAATATATTATATGTATTTAACAATAAATAATAATATTAAAATTAAATTCTAATCAATAAATCAATTATTATAGCCAAAATTACCATTTCTATTAATGAAAACTATTATAGATTCATTAAATTGAATAAAATATTTTTCATATTCCACCCAATTTTATGTTTGATTTGATTACAAAATATATTAATTTTTTAATAAAAAACACATAATAGTCATAAGAAAAAATATTATTCATTATTTTATAGAAAATATCATAAATTGTACTTTTTTTTCAAATATTAACCTCCTTATTCATAAAAAAAATCATTCGCAATGAATTTCTAAGGAATTTTGATACATCATATTTTTCAATATATCTACCAAAATCATACTCTAAATCCTTATAGGAAAATTCTTAACACACTAGTCAATCCAAAAGACACTCCTCTGATGGATTAAGACTCTCATAGTGTTCGGGTCTCATAAATTATGGTAAGGGTTTTAGAAACCATTTATTTTCTTTTCCTTTCTACGCGTTCCCATCAATAAAACAATTTAAACCAAATATAAAATATAATTTTTTTCCCTAATTCATATATAAATTATTAATTAATTTTTTTCCCCACCTTCTAATAACATAAAAAACAACAATCATGACACTTTATAAAAATCTAATTAAATTAGAATTATATAGATGATATAAAATGATTTATCATGTATTTCGTATTTTTATATAAAAAATGTCTTCTATAATATTTTTAATAGAATCCAATAATATTTATATTTAAAATTGGTTTTCCATGTAAAAATACTATATTTTTAATAAATTTATATTACCTATAATTTTACTGAAATTTAAAAATTTTATAATGAAAATTATATTTATTAATTAAAATCATGGCCCTTGAAAATATCAAGAATACCAATAAAAATGAATTCCTATCAATATGTAATTTTTTAGATAATATATTTAACAACTAATCTTTTATAATTTCAAGATATATTAAACGTGTAATAATACATTAAAAAATTGTATGAATCATTAGAAATTGGTCCTTGATCTTTCCAAATATACTACACATGTTTTGTTTATATTGACCAAACATCACTATATGATTTACATAAGTAACTAGAAACTATTAAGCTAAGGATAAATTTATAAAATGAGAAAAAATGAAATATATAACATGATGGTTTTGAAGAATGTATATTATAAATTCTTTTAATTAGTCTTGTGAGTTGAGGTTATACAATGTGGGCATTGACTTGAGGAAGATGGTTCTCTTCCATATCTTAATTATTTTAATGTATTTTTTTCTCTATTACCAATTTTATTATCTAATTTTCATGTAATGTTTCTCAAATTTTTACCTTATGGTTTTTTATATATGTATTTTGTGATACAAAACTCATTGAATACCTCAATGATTTATAATCCACATTATATACTTTTCTTATAAAGAACCAACAACCAAAACCCTCAATTAGGTTATTTAAAAATAACATATAGTATGGTTTATTTATATTCTATAATAATTTATGTCATATTCATATAATGATTTTAATACGATATTTAATTTTTGTGACTAATTGATTAATTTGTGTCCATTATTTAATAGAATTAAAATATTCATGCTGCTGCAAGAAGAATATAGATTATCGATGATATTCTTATGGGAAAAAACTTATAAAAATCCCTTTTACATGTTAATATTGATGATTTATTAATTAATTTTTTTAATTCTCCTAATTAAGGAATTTCATTTGAAATTGTTTGAATTTTTTTTATGAAGCCAGATAGTATAGAGACTGATTAAATAATGTATCAATTGAGATAAATAATTACTTTTTTAGAAGTTTTATGAAATAAAACAAAGAATGGTTGAATGCAATGTTACCAATAATTGGCCATAAATACATTTTAGATAATTATTATGAGTTGATAAATAGTGTTTGATATGGTTCCTATTTGTTATAGATAGTGAATAGATTGTGGGTTTTATTTCTATAGTTTTCAATTTCACGAATTATTATTAATTCTAGAGTTCATAGGATTATTTGTTATCATTAATTATACTATTTATTATTAATATTATTCAATATATATTATGAGATATTTTTCTGGAAGGTAAATCCCCTAATTTGTTTACCATAGGATATTATAAGTATATTGGTATTGTTTTTCATTAATATAAAATATCATACACAATTTATAACATGTTTATTAAACTAAGTAATATATGATCTCATGTAAGATAAAATCATTCATATAATATTTCTACATCCTCATAATATATAAAATCAAATATGATATTTTACTCTCATAAGATAATAATAACTATATAGAACTTTGGAAGAACATGATATTTTTTAAACATAAAAGGAATTTTTTGTAAAATGAATTGTCAAAAAAGGCTGATATAAAATACACTTCTCCAGACATATTGGACATTTTGAAAACCATGATAAGGGAATTTTATTTAGAAAATTTTTAGGGTAAATATTTGAGATATTTTTTATGGATTATCCTGGATTTAATCATATATGTTCCTCTAAATAATTATTATTTAACATAATAGTGATTATTGAGGGATTTTATGTTGGAAAAACACATAAATGTCATGATTGATGATGTATGAAAATGTAGAATACATCAAATATATGGGATGAAGTTGATTAAAAGTTATTTAAAATGGGAAATAATGTTCATATTCATTTAATTCTAATTATAGAACTAAATTGTATTTATTATAAAAAATTATTTATATTTTAAAACAAAAAATATATTTCATTATAAATTAAAAAAATCATTCCCCCAATATTAATAAGAGATTCAATATATTAAATATGGAAATAATAATAATAATATTTACATTAAGTTATGACAATGTAAAATTAATGATGAACTAAAAAGAACCCATGGGATTCCCTTTAATTCATGTCATATTTTTTTGAAACTAATACACTATCTATATTTCCAATATGAGAAAAACATATGTGAATAAATAGGAGAGATTTATAGTAATAATGAGACATGTATTGGTGTTGTCATATAAATTAAGATGTAATGATTATGTGAATGAAAATAAATAGGTATTTTATTATCATATTTTTATTATTTTGATAAAATTATAATGGGTAGGAATTTTGACCTTTGGGGGTTAAAGAGGGAAATTTATTCCATGTTTTGTGAATAAATAATGAGAAAAATGAGATCAATATTTTTTTTGTTTGAGTATGTTTGTGTGGGGAGAATGGAAGCTATACTATTCCAATAGTACTATGGATTTTTACTATTGTGTGACTATATGGGGATAGGGTGAGGAGGATTCAAGGAGTAACGACATGAGTTTGTATTAGAAAAACAATGTTTGGAGTGTTTAACCAATCACTAAAAAGGGAATTATCTTCTATAATTGTTGAACATTATAAAAATTATAATGTCCTATGATATATAAATTCTAAAATATTTTTGTAAGGTAGTGAGACACAAAAATATAATAAGATGATCTAATATTATCATTGAGATTAAATTAATTATAATAAAAAAATAGATCACTATTTGACACCCCATCCAATTATATTACAAAATCGGGGTACATCGGCTGGTAATAGTGAAATAATATGAACCTTATTTCAGTTCTCAGAGTTGATGAGAATATATAATTTGAAATCAAAATATAATTTAATTTTATATACATTATCTGCATGGAAATATCATTGTAGGAAAAATATTAAATTAACCTACATCATATCATAGGGAGTATAAGTAAGATATCATAAAATATAGGTTTTAATCAAATTTTATTGGGTTCTCTCTAAAATATTTCTATTTATATAAATATAAAGGTTGTTATCCTATATCAAAAATCCATTTTGTAACCTTATTTATATTATATATTTATAAAAATAATTAGGCATCAAACTACTAAAAATATTAGTGAAATTTGATGTTTGTTTCGAACATATCATTATTCTCATGGAATCCAGGTTTCAATTTAGGACGGTTATATTTCAGGATACAAAACTATTTGATGATTAGAATATTTATTACTGTGAATAAATATTTAATATGTTTTTTTTAATATTAAATGATTTTTTGGAGAAGTATGATTAAAATATCGAATAAAATCTTATGATAAACCCTCTAAATGGGATTCATTCTACAATTTTTCACATACATGATTTAGAAGACTATTTATTTGATTCAGTAAATAATATATTTTATTATATTAAAATAAAAAAAACTAAATATATAATACCAATTATGAGATTTATTTTTATGCCATTAAAATGGTCAATATCAGAGATGATTAAGGACCATAATCCAGTGATTTAACAAATGTTGATTATTATGATAATTATAATTTAACTTCTTCTAATTTATCAATGATTTTAATATATTTCTATAAGGGATGAAAATAAAATAATCCATGAAGATTATAAAATTATAGTGGAATTATAAAATTTTCCATAGATTTCCAAAATATAAAGTCTATCAAATCATAATTATATGATGTAGATTGAATGCCACATTAATAGAAATAGGGAAAGAGAAATAAAAATTACTCTAATATTATGACAATGAGTTTTATTAGTAAGAAGTAATAGATTATCTCCTCATCGTGAATATATATATAATATTTTTATAAATATTATGATCTTATCGAATAACATTATGCTACCTTAAGAAGTGATAATAACAAATGAGAATAAATTAATTTAAAATACATATTAATTAATTACATAGATGTTTTTATTGAGTAGAACACAATGATCACATATAGGAAGAGTATGTTGCTAAATTAAATATTTTTATATAAAGATAATGTGAAAAGAATAATTTTTAAACATATAAGATTCATATATTGATGATATCAATAAATATAGAAACTGGGTAGCTAAGAAACTGAAAAATTATAGTGATCATGGGGAAAAAGTTTTTATGTACGAAGAGAAGTGGGTTCAGAGACAATAAATGTGACTTAAATTAAATTAATGAATAAATGATATAGAATATTTCAATAAGACTATTGATGTAAAATCATACCTCTTCAAAAAAAGTGAGAGGATGTTTCTAAAAAATAATGGTTTTAAAAATAAGGCCAAAGTCTATTTTTATTTTCACATGTAATAGAACATTTTAATTGGTTATATGGTGACCCATTACATAGATCATAATCCCAATAGAGTATCATGCCTACACTATATTTCTTGTGTCACCATGCCTGCATCAGTGCCTACCTACATCAAATTTTTTCCACCACCAGCATTATATACCCCTAAGGAGAATGCATATATTCAAACCACAGTCTTATCAATTAAGAATTATGAGGATTAACACATAGTAACCACCCTATTTGTAAATAAGTTATTTGGAAATGAGGTATTGGTGAGAACCACACCACAACTTTCCTAGGCCCAACCCACCACTTTCTCATTGCACTCCACTAGCTATCATCAATTGTGGTAGGACTCGAACCTAATCCATTTTCATTGCTAGGGGTGGCCTCTTTAAATAGTACCACCTACCCAAACCCCTATTGGCATCCCAAATAAAATGTTATATATTCCAAATCAATTTCAACGTAGACGTATTGTCTTCATTAGGGAATGTTTATAAAAAAACATAAATATAGTTTCATCAAATTATATAAGAAACAAAAACTATTACAAATAAATATATGGTAGATATGTAAAAAGAATACCTTTTCACCAAGGAAATATATGTCAATATTTTTATTATGACACCATCAAGATGATTAATGATAAACTAGTATTTAAAATTTATGAAAAAATAGTGTTTTATATTTTTGTTGTGGGTTTTTGGAAATAAAGTATATTGTATTTTGTTTAATAGGACTTTAACAGTGAAAAATCATAACCCAATAGGGAGTTAAGCTTAGTGAATGTGAACCGATCATTAATATGGAAAACCAGTTAAATTGAATTTGTCAAATCCACCGACCAAAGAATATATTTAAAATTTTAGAATAAATTTAAAAATTTTGTGATATTAGAGTACACATGGCATATAAATTCATTATTTTATATTATAAAAAATTATCTTTTTTTAAATGGAATTAAATAATGAATGTGAAATTTGAAAATTGTTTCCATAAAATATTAGTGATGATTCAATGTGAGAAAGAAAATGAGTATAAGTACCATAAAACATATAGTTGAAATGATTTTATATCACAAAAATAAATGTATAAACATGTATAAGAAATGCTAAAAATGAATATGGAAATGGTAATGATTTTAAATCATCAAAAGTGATTAAATTTCATGAGTGGTTTTAAATATTCAATGACTTGATGATTCAAGACAACAAATTTGGGATATGTGAAGAAGATGGATATTTTATAAAATAGTTTATGGTGGTATTAAAATATCAAGAGTAATTAATGATATGATGATTCAAACAAATTATAATACATTTTACATGATGTATAATTTTAATATGACAACATGTCATGAAGAAAAATGATAGGGAATAAAATTACCTTTCTATTACTAAGGACTCTGGATATAAAATTAATATAATAAAATCATCTCAATGATCATATTTGAGAAATTAAATGATATTTTGAGATAGGAATATCCATATATTATTTCATCTACTGAGATAAGTGGTTATACTTAATTCACTATACTATCAAATAATTTTTTAAGCATGCATTTAATTATTGAATAATACTTAAAGGTGAGAGGAATTAGGATGTAACTTATTGAAAAACAAAATGGAAGTTCATATTAGTTATTAAATTAAATAAAAATCAACTATGATGATTAATTGGAAAGACCTCATATTCCAACCCCTCAACTATTACCCTTCTATGGTCAAAATAAATAGAATGATTGACCATTGAATCTTTCCTTTAATAGGTAATGTGATCTATACTAGAATAAAGGTTATGAAATTCACATATGATAGGAATTATAATATATATTGATAAGGGGAGAAGAACAATTAAAAATAAAAATTGAATTAAATTTTATATATTTAGAAGCCAAATCATACACACATTTTGAAATACAACATAAAAAAGAAACATACAAAACTCAAAATTCCAATACATCTATGAAATATTACTAAAATATCTAAATATTCTATGATACACTAATAATATATCCCAGAAACATGTAGAAAAAATATGGATCATTGATAACACTGTGATTAATTGGTAGGATGTTATTTTGAAAAATTTTAGCATATGTGTGAAATAGATAATCATGAAACAACATTAGTGAAAAAATTCATGAAAAAAATTATAAAAAATCACCATAAGAAAAGAGAATAGCCATTTAATATTTCAAACAAATTATTTATTGATGAAACAATAAATTTATATAACCGAATATAAACTAAAAATCACATTCTATATATATACATCCACAACCAAAACCATCATTCCTAACAAAACCAATCATAAATTATTGAACCATCACAAGTACACATCATATTATAATCTATGTAACTTCCATTAATGATCATACCTATTATTAAGGATGTTCCACCATGTTGTACTAGAAAATTGGGAGTAACACACATGAGTTGTTTATAATGAATGTGAATATGAAACCACACCATCGATGAGATGTCATCACGTATATTCAAAACATAAATTAAAATCAAATTTTCTATCCATATATTGATATTTTAATGTAAATGTTGAGAAAAAAACTACTCCCTTACCCCTCTCATGGAATTTTTACACCTATCATCAAAATAAATTAAATATAGTCATCACAATATGATAGTATTCACTTATAGTGCTTCAACCACTTAGCCCCTACCATGAATTCCCCCATGATATTTATTTCCCATCGTTCAACTACCAACCTATCGTTGGGTACATCACATGTCAATCCCATTCCTTACATGAACATACCTAACTTGATCCATTATAGCCTATATATATATGTAACCACTATAAAAAATTATAGATAAAAAAGAACGTTAAATTCATATTAATGTCTTCTGTGAACATCTCAATAAATTATAGACATAATATAAAAATAATTTAATAACCATTACATTTTACAATAAAAAATCAATACCAAATATTAAAAACGTTATAAAAAACTATAAAAAAAATATTTTTTCATTTAAAATATATTTTAATCCCTATCTTTTTCAAATTTCATGGATTATTGAATATATGATATACATTCATCATTATTTTTATTCAGTCAATATGTTTCCTTCTATTCATGAAATTAATGATCATTAGTAATTATTCCACAAATCATTATAAATTTAGAATATATTCTCTAAAAACCCATCATAATGTTGATTAATATTACATTTCATTTTCCATTTTTACCCATATAAAATTTTTACCATTATTCAGAATGAGAACAATAAAAAATATCTAATAAAGAATAAGTACTAAATAATAATTAAAACAAATAGGAATTATTGATTTATACTATCCTCATTTACATTATATTTTCAATCTAGATATATGATTTTCAAATTTCTAATGTCCATCAATAATAATCACAAAAAATCACAATTATCATGATCTATTAACATGTTCATTTCAGATTGAGTGTATAATCCTACTTATTAACATATAAACTCAGCAAAAGTATATATTTTCTTTTTCAGGATTCCAGGTGATCGTTTTGTATTGAGCTAATCAATGATATCTTGGGTTTGATCTACTATTTATTCATTGATATGTGAATTGTATTTTGGTACCTGTGATTGGGGAGTATTGTCTATATTTGTTTATGTTACTCATGCATTGTGGAATAATCTGGGGTTTTATTTTCTATTATCTACTATAGTTCATAGGTATTTATTTATCCTATCTACTAATCCTATTTCTTATAGTGTGTAATTACCTCTATTTTTGATATTTTTATACAATAAATGCGTGTAACCAACTAGGGGCCTACTGGAGGCGAGAAATTGGTGTTCATTATCACAGTTATTTCATTATATTATATTTAGAGGTAGGGGTATATGAAAGAATGGTATAAAATTTTTGTTTGAAAGATTTGATGGACTTTTGAGTTACTAACTATGAGGATTTCATGGGTGGGTAGTTAAAAATTCTAGTTGATTATGGTATTTAATATTTTCTATAGAAATCATCCATGATATATAATTTCAGGCCCACCAATGATCCATTGCATGGACTATAAGTATATTGAATGACAAGGTATGACAGTATATTTATGGATGGAGACATAGGAGAGGTACATTCATAATGATTGATTGTGTTCATGTAATATATTTATTATTTTTGGAAATTAAAATAAAAATAAAATTAAAAATTCATTGCAAATTATTTTCATCTAATATAAGGATGTTCTTCTTACATTTCAGGGATGGCTCATGTTAGTCATTTAAGATCATTTCAGGAAGTTGAGTCATAGTAAGATGATCCAATTAATTTTTTGAGGGAAGAACTAACTATGGATGATAGGGAATGGTAGAGATTATTTCATGAATTATAGTGGTAGATTTTTGGGGATTATTAGGTGAGTGAATTAGATCTTGAGGGAAATTGTTATTATGAGGATATCAAGAGAGATTTCCGAATGATCGGAGAATGATCATGGAATTTAGTTTTGCCGGTAGTCATTCAAAAGATGATATATTCATGTGAGTGGTGGAAACTATTTATTGTTGACCATAATGATGTATATGTGTTCTGTCTGTAAATTCAAAATGAGTTAAGTTTGAAATTCTTATTGATGATGATAACAGTACAAAAAAGTTAATATCTTTATTCCATTCAATAGGGGAATATAGTTTCGTGGAATATGGGATCATATATATATGTACCTAATTAAATTATTTCCAAATTCTTTCTCATACATGGGGTCCAGAGAGAGGCCTCTAGATCATACTTTTCACAATGAAATCTGTTATGTGTTCATTTCATTTACACTCCCATCATATCTTGAGGTGCATGAAAAAGGAAAATGTTATATGGTGGATTCATTCCTTGGGATTTTATCTTACTGAGAGTGGAAAATAGTGGAACACAAGGGGTAGTATTTAAAGAAATGGGTTTCAAGTATTCAGGATATTGGGGTTCCTATAAAATTTGTAATTTTTAAAAGGAACAAAAATGTTCGACATCGTACATGATACACCACAGAGAGCTCATTGGAACAACTCAATTTTACTATTTTAATGTTATCATTATGACCCATCCATTGGAATAAAGGGTATGAAAATGATTACGTGAATTATGAGAATATGGTTTACACATGTACATATAATTAATTATTGGAAAAATTAATTATAAATGGAAATAAATCCTTATTTAAAATAAAAGGGAATATTTTCTGGAAAACTATTTAAATCTCAAAAATTTCGTTTTATACCTATAAAATAAAAAATAATTTTTTTTGGATTACATGAATTAAATAAATATGTAATTTATTAAATATAATTTATAATATTGATCATATTTATTTTATAAACATGAAATAATAATAAGTCACATTTCACACTTAAAAACTGTACATTTCTAAAAAAGTTGTTTTACCACCTTTTGATGGAGAACATGTTTCAAATATAAATTTGAAAACTTTAAATAATTTTATTAGAAAATATAATCAAATTATTATAAATAAGAATATAAAATTTTAATTTGGATTATGTTTCAATATTATTTTGATATGTTTCATTTTTTGATGAGTACTGAAAAAGTGCTGAAATTTAATTGAAAATATAATTTTCATATAAATAATTTATATTGTTAGAATAAAGTTTTATTTTCATTTTAGTTTATAATTAGAAAAATTTTATATCGTTTTACTTAATTTAATTTATCTTAATTAATTTCACAGTAAATTTTAATAATAAATCATTTCAATATTTTAAACATTTTCACTCTAATAATATGTTCTCTCACCCCATATACTGATAAATTTTAAAATTAATTTCTTCAAATATGGGTCCTATAATTTTGAAAAATTTATTCAATATTTTGAATTATAAGGTACTAATTTATTAAATAGGTCCCATCTATTTTGTACAATATGAATAATAAATTTGGAAAAAATTTTATTGCCATAGTTAATTGTAAATAAGGTTATTAAGAGTTAAAATATATTATATATATTAAAAAATTACCCTATAGGTTGTCCTAATATTATTGGTTAACCTATTTTAAATTAAAATCATCATTGGGCCTTTTTTATGACATCTTGGAGTCACTTGGACGACCTTAATCTCTTTATCGTATTTTATTTCAAAGAAAAGACAAAGATGTCCTTCTTATGTTTTAATAACTATACAATATTTAATATTGTAATATTATGAATTTATAACTAAAAATAATTATTAATTTTAAATATAAAATATAAACCTAAATCACGCTAATTAATTTATATATTTTTAGTGATAAAATAATTACCTTAAATACGGACACAAAAATGATGAAATGATTTTTTAATTAATCGAAATAGAAACAAAATGGTATTAAAAATATTAAAATATAATATATTTGAAATAATAAATGTAATAGATGACTATTATTGATGTATTTTACATATTTTAACATTTTAAAACAATTTTTTCTAATAGATAATTTTCTTGATATTTTTAAAAAGCAGGTAATGAATAGTGCCAAAATTGACATTAATGATATTATAAAATAAATAATATTTTTTTAAATGATATAAAAAAATTAAAAATATAAAATTAATCCAAAAAAATGGGATACTGTATAAAATTCCATAAATGATCCATTTATGGTTATTGTGGAATTATATAGTAACTATATAAACTATTAAAATAATAAAAAGCACATGTTTCCACCGGAAGAAATAAAGAGTTTAAATAAGGTTTGAAAAGTAAAAGGATTAAAAAAAATCAAAACTACTGTAATTTTTTTTAATTTATTTTGACCCATAATCATTAGATATTTAAAAAAAATATTTTCGATCATTTTTTAAGAGAAATGTAATTTATATTAATTTAATATTTTGTAAAATTACCAGAGTGTTCCTCCACTCTCTTAAAAAAGGGAACATGTTTTTACCTTTTATTAACACATAAAAAAATATTAAGATAAAAAAATATGAAACCATAACCCTTACTGGAATCCATCCCCACCTAATATTTCTCTTATTTTAGCAGGAAAACAATCCATAGTGGTCTTAAGTTGTTAATAACTGGGGATCATCTGAAGAAGATGTATTGTTTTTATCAAGTATTTCTATTTTATTTCTATAACCACATACTTAAAATATTATTCAATCATTATTTAATAATAACTACAGTATTCCAAATATTTATAGGTGGTAATATGTTAAAAACACAATAGAAATCTATGTCCACTACAATCAAATAGGATATGAATTTATCATTAGAGTGTTTGGAAGCCTACCACCTCATAAACATATATATTTTTTCCATCATTATCTCTCAAGACTAAATATAATGAAATAATCACTATTTATATATGATTTTAATATTTTTTTAATTTAAAAAAAATATATCATTTATGTCAAAAACCAAGTTGGGGTTCCATTGAACCCGATACCTGGCCCGATTCATGGCACAACCCGGAGTGCGTTCTAGATCCCCATGGGATGGAAACTAGTGACTAGGAATCAAGAATTCAAATTTATAATAATTTCACCCATATACATGACCAAAAGTAACTTATAACATTAAACATCACATAACTGATAATCATAACCAAACGAGGAAAAATAATTTTCTAATCTAAAATAAAAAAACTTAACCAAAAACAAAGGTACTCCAACGAAATGTGAACAACAAAAAATCCCAAAAAACACCATGAAATAAGAGGGGAAACAATCTAAAGACACCACCATCAACACTACCAATAATTTTATGACTAGAAACAAGATCTTTAATCACTTCCATGACACATATTACCTTTAACTGGGTCATACATTAAAAACACTACAAACACCCATAGGTGGATATAGGCTGAATGGAAAAGAATAGTAGTATGCCACGAAAAAGACAGATTCCATGATATAACAATAAAAGAATGTTCCACATTCATTTTAACATAATAAATTTTGAATGATTTTTAATAAAACACTTTAAGGAAAAATTGATCAAGACACACTTTTTATGGAAAAACCTTATTACAAATAATATTGATAGAAATAAAAATATATATAAGGTATTTTATATAACCATATATTGAATAATGTGACCATAGATAACCATGGGTAAATAACTATAAAAAAAGTACATGTGGGACCTTGTAAACCCCTTACCTTGATGATCAAAATAATCCAACTCAACTGCCAACAACATTCCTGCGCACGATCCAATAGTCGGGAATGACTCCCAAAATTCCAGTGGTCTCTAAACCATAATCATATACCAACATCATTCCCATTCATGAGACACTAAAGGGTATCCCATCCCAAAATTATAGTGGTATACAGTCATATAAAATTTTAATTTAGTGTTGGAGTGCCAATCCTACTAGATGAATTTGAGCCTCGACCACTTCTGAATCAACTATAATACTAGTTCATGTTCACCCACCTAGATACCCAGTATTATCTTGGTACTATATTTCTATTTCACATTTAAAATAAATCAACACAATCAAATCAACATAATAACATAATAAGGTCACCGCTTTCAAATTAGAAAATTTTCACATTTTCACAATGATCAAAGAATAAAAATATCACATAGAAACAACCATTTTCAATTAACAAAACCACTTATCATTTCACATGAACATAAAAACATTCAAAAAAAAATTTCTTATCATTTTCACAATCTATCATACCCATTTGTAAACAAAAAAATAATAACACACCTAGAATCCAATGATTTCCATTGGTTGATCATCTTTCAAAATCATATTCACCTCAATACCATTTTATAACATGCTTAAAAATATAAATACACATTTTAGGTTCACAAAAATTATCCAACATGAAAAATAAAACACTAATTCTCTTGAAAAATATTCTTTCAACACATTCACAACTTTAAATCTCTTTAAAAACACATTTTACACAACTCATAAATCATATTTAATAGAAAACAAAAACAAATAAAACTTGAAACTTAACCAAAATCCTTTAGAATACTCATTTTCATCATATATTTATCTCAAAAAAATTTCAAAATGTATTTCATACAAAAAAAA
This sequence comes from Viscum album, assembly GCA_963277665.1. NCBI lineage: Eukaryota > Viridiplantae > Streptophyta > Magnoliopsida > Santalales > Viscaceae > Viscum > Viscum album. The sequence continues at coordinate 789,714,792 of OY728126.1, read as the reverse complement.
CAATCCAATGAACATATTTAAACACTCAAGAAAGTAATAAAAACTTATCTAATAATGTAAACACAAGAAACAACCTACCGCAAACTTGTAAACATCCAGAAACCAACGGATAACAACAAAATCACAACCAAAAGACCCTATTAAGGCATGATTGAACAATAACCATCAATATTTAACCGAAAAACATAATATAAATTCCTCATTAGCTCAAAAAAACACTAGAAGATAAGAACTCAAGGAGGGGGGAAAACTATATATGAAATGTTGAATCATGAGAAACAAATCATACATAATGATTAATTGATGTTATAAGGGTTAAAACACCCAATGTTTGATTCTTAAAGGTTCCTAGAAGGCTTGATGGAATATCCCATGGATGAACAACCCAAATTGGGTGGATGGGGGTGATTTATGTTTAGAATCTAAGAGGTAACAAAGGTAATTTCCAATTTTTATTGACCTGGAAAGATCTCATGGTTAGACCCCACAGTTTCCAAAACCATAAGGCACCCATGAATCCCTCAATTTCCATGAAAAATAATCCACATAGTTATCCCAAACTACTTGAAAAACACCACACCAATGGTGCAGTTTCTAGTGTACAGAATGGAAATATTTTACACTATGACCTAGATGAGGGAATATGGTTTTCTCTAACCACATTAAAACTGTGTTCCACCTAATTTTAATCCTAAAATATCTATTTTTAAATAAAAAATCAAGGGGATACCAATGGATAAATTCAAGACCAAAAGTAATAAAAATAATACATCAAAAACAAAAGCACAAATGAGAAAATTCTCACAACCATGAAAACATTCCATCTATGGAATGTCACTCAGAAGATTGATTAGAGTATAAGAAAAAAGACTCTTACACGCCCCAATAATTACACTCCCATGTTTTATGCAAATCACTACAATACATCCATAGATAACAAACCAATGGATTAAACATCCCATGAATAACTTTCTCATAATAATATAAAATTGAGACAGACCACTTAAACATTGAAAAATAGGGCTCTATTTCTTATTATTCCAAATTTAAAAAATTGGATGGATCCAAGTTATACTTTTCTATCTATGTCATTTGGAACACATCCAAAATTGATATCAACTATTATGAAAAATATAACTTGTATTCAACTATACCAATCTACTCGATAATCTCAAAATCTGGGCATACCATGGCATTATCTTTGACTAGTTACCCAAATGATGAAGACCCAAATGATGTGACAATTTCAGAGACACCTGATCACCCATAATAATCTAAAAATATTGGTGCCTCTATATGATAAAATATTTACGAATACTCCATGACATAAAAAACGATGCCAGATCAATATAACTTTTTCAAAAGTTTCTTTCCCAAGGACAAGTCCCAAAATTGATGTATCACCCACCTCAACCGAAAAACAATGTCGATTACAATGGACTACAATAATACGCATTCAAAGGAGCCATTCAAATCAAGGGATGATAACTATTATAATATGAAAACTCAACCAATCCCAAATGGCTATCCCTTGATCCTCCCAAATCCAACCCACATGCTCAAATCATATCTTCGGAACTATGATTCACTCACTCCATTTGAGCATCTATTTGAGTATTTTAATTTTCTCACAACATTAAATAAAAACCCATCACCTTTTGAATTCCTTACCAAAACAACGAAGTAAATTGAGGGACCCTAATAGAAAAAATTTCCAATAGAAAACCATAACGCCTCAAAACCTCATGAACAAACAATTGACCCAACTCCACCACATTAGATGAATTCATGATTTGATTGAAATTATCTAATTTTTTCAAATATTCAATAAAAACCCAACTATAATTCCTCCCCTTGTGTTTAAGAGTTAATCAAATAAATAAATCCATGGAGATCTAATACCACTTATAGTTATGAATATTTAGTGGATGAAGTTTACCAGATGGCCTTCAGTGCTCTTCATTAGGCTGTTGTCAACTAAAACATTGTGATACAATTTAAGATATGTCTCGCCTCATTCCTTTCCACTAGAACTACTGATTCACATCATAGTATATCATTGTATCAACAAGATTAATGGTACATTGAGATTGTTTTTTATCTTGAATCACCACCTTCCTCAATGAAAACATTACCATGAAGCGAACCATGAATCAAAAAACACTATCCAGAGACAAAAACCATTCCAAAACAACCTCCCCTAAATTTAGAAATGGTATAAAAAACTAGAACAATGCATAAATAGACTTTTCATTGTGAATAAAATCAAGAATAGATACTTTCATCTGAACAGTGGTGAGGAACACACCTCCACTATGATTGTTGGTCTCCATGTGTGTCTGAGTAAATATTCCCATCAAAGTTCACTCATCACTAGACTCTTTCAACATTTCCACTTTAATAATAATTCTCAAATCATTTATAGAAAAATAACATTTTTATAGGGTATAGAATATATTTAAATTTAATTACTAATGGAATTAAACCAAACAAATCTCCCTAATGTTCATATCCTTTTGTGGGAAAAAGTGGGGTAAACTATTACGATTCTAATAATCCAAAAACATGTCCCTTAAATGTTAATGTATAAACATATTTATGGTATTAATTACCAATTCTAATTCCCAGTCATGAGTTGGGATATTATTTTCATGGGGTCAGAGTTTGTGTGAACCATAATCCACCACATGGTCATCCTACATCATGATACAGCCAAGACCTAGACATGAGGTTTCACAATAGACCACATATACCTTTATAGATTATAGTAAGATAAAAAAGTGGTTGTGGTAGACTTTGGTTTTATCTCCTCAACAGAATCCCACCACTCTAAGCTCTATTCAATCATTACAATTTTTCAGGTAATCACATTCGAGAAAAAATATTTTTGATAGAAAACTCAATCAAACGTCTTGTAATACCCTGCCAAGATAAAAAATCTATTGATCTCAAAAACGTTCTCCTTTTTTTCTAATTACATCACATAACTAGTCTTCTTTGGGTCCAACAAAACCCCTCGTTCTATGATCACATTGCCCAAAAGCCTCACATCCGTAATCTAAATGATGCACATGGGAATAATTACATAGAGATGATTTTCCCAAATGGTGCCAAGCACAATTCTTAAATGCTAATCTTTATCCTCCTTGGCCCCAAAGTAGAATACAATTTAATCAATGTATACTATGAAGAATTAGTTGAGATACTACCAGATCACAATATTAATTATATCTATAAAGACCATTGGAGAATTATTCAAACTGATGGGAATGACCAAATACTCAATGTGGATGTATCTCCTTTCGAAGTATGTTTTTGGAAAATAAACCTCTCTAAATATTCCTTATTGAAATCCATAAAACAATTAAATAATATAAAACCACTATCCCCCCTAAAGATGATAAAAGATGTAATTAATATAGGGAAGGTGAACTTGTTATCTGTCATTATGTTATTCAGTTTTTTGGTAATCATTAATCAAATGAATATATGTATCAGAATTTTTTCATAACTATAATTGGGTAGCCCAAGGTGGGACACTCTGGGTAAATAATCATTTGTATTGGAAATTGCCCAGTTCTACCTCTAATTCCATCAACTCATTGGGGGCTATATGGTATGTGGTATGAGATATCATCTGTGTTCCTGAAGCTAATCAATAGAGGACTCCAAATATTTATTTATAGGGAAACCTACGAAATCCTCTGGAAAAACATTTGCGAACTCATTCACCATAGGATGTAATAAATATTCATGAGCACTATTACCTTCCTTCAATGTGATCAATGTTATCTAATAAACAATGTCTCCCAATTCGAGAAGTGGATGTCCTGTAATTCCCAACAACGGATCCCATTCACCTTGAAAAACATGGTTACATAAATTATATTCAAAAAAAATCACTTACCACTTATAGAAATAATCATGTTCCTTAAAACACACCCTAAAATCTATTCCAAGTGACACATAAAAAATAATCCATTTCTAAAATCATAAAATAAAATTTCATCTCAACCCCTGACACTGTGAATGTGCAAGATGGACACCTAAAACCCATGTCTCACCACTTATCAATTTTCATTACCAAATCCTTTGAAATGGGATATGTTCTTTTATAAACATTTCGCCATCCACAATATGGGAGGAAATAAGAGAACATAAATATCTAGTATAAAAAATCTATAGATGATGCAATAAGAACAGTTCCTCGAACGATATCTAGACCTTCATCTGATTACACTGATACTCATTCCATGGACTGAAATTACATCATCCCATCCTAAAATTGAGATGAACTACTATCATGTGACTATAACCTAAACTAACTATACCCAAAAAGAGAATAAAGACCTACTACTACGACCATTAAAAAATGTCCCACTATCCTGGATGGTTTCAACTAGAATGAAATCCATTTAGAATCCACTGATTCAACACCACTATGTAAAATTACTTCATGTGTCCGAGAGTTCCACAAAAATAGAAAGAAATAGGTGTATATGAACATGCATATTGCATGATCCTTTCCATTAAACACTAATGGCACATGACTAACCCGTCATCATAATCCACTGATGAAGATAGCTTGGAAGGATGGTCTGAACTACCACATCCCATCTCCCCAACACATCCCATTTCAACATATTATGAGAAGAAATACCACTACCCGGTAATGAAACTACTCCAGGGAATCCATACATTCCTTAATGATCAATTTACATGATCATGGCTTGATCAACCACATCAGCATAAGTCTCTATTTTGAAAAATAATACATGATGACAAATTTTTTGTCAGAACCCCATCTCAAACCACTAACTATTAAATTGTTCATTAGAACTGATATTGGTTTCATAAAGAATTAACTCTTTAAAAATTCTAGAAAACACCATCACAGTCTTGTCTCTGTGGATAATCTATAAATATTATAGGGATTCAGAGATGGATAAAATCTTATGAAAATACTATTCATTGAATATAACTGTAAAATCCTTTCATCGCATATACCTATGCTTCCCATCTTGCACCATGGAGTCCCACCACTTCTAACTAGGACCTTATAAAAAGAATTAATGAAAATTCACAATAAATTACATACGAGTATAATAAAATTTGAATATTATCTCTATCTTCTCAAGACACTCCTCTTCTTCTTGAGATTATATTATATCTTATAAATAAGGAATATTTTTCTTAAGGAACTCATGTTATTTGTCCTTTTGTGGAACTATTTTGACTTCTTCATCGTGTGTTGAACCATCACATGATACTTTTCCCGAATGTTCGATATATTGAACCTATGATTCCTCTAATATCTAATCAATTTTTTTGGGAGAACTCTTTAGGGTATCATACATTGGTTTCATAAGAATTATATGACGAGACATTTTAAAAAATCAAGAAACATCCATAAGAATAGAACATCAATACACATTATGAATATTTTTAACACTAAATAAAAATCCCATACATGAACTTCAATCAAAACATAACCAAATCAATCACAATAAAAATACTATATAAACTAGTCGACCCCCACTCGATGTCCATATAAAGTATACAACCTATAAGTCACAACTAGAGGAGATATAAAATTAAATCCCAAGGTGACTCGAGTCCTCTCATGAGGTGTGTTGGCCAAAAACCACACTCACCACCTGAACCTCAAGGTCTGATAATCCTTTCTCCAATCTATCCAGACACATCCAAAAAAATTTGATCCAAAAATATTGTGTCCCAATCTGATACTATTTTGTTACTAACCTAGATGGGGTTCCATATAACCCAACAGCTGATCCAATTCATGGCATGGTTCAAAGGGTTTTCATGATTCCCATAAGTAGGAAAGTAGTGACTAGGTATTTATAATGAACTTTTTTAATTATTTCACCCATTTTCTAAACAACAAATTACCAAAAATATTAAACATCACATTACTGAATGTCATATATAACAATATACAAAAAATTTCATTTCTAAATTTACAACATAATACAATAGAAAATGTACTAAAAATCAATAGAAATAATAAAACTAATAAAAAAACAACAATTAAAAAATAGGGACATCATTATCAATCCATCACCATTAACACCTATAAGAAGTGGAACTCTAGAAACTGATTTCATCACCACTTCAATGACACATTTTTTCTTTACCTCGTTCATACATAACAATGTCTATATATACCACAATGTATGGACCATTCCATATTCATTACATATTAATGTAATTTTAAAACTACAAAACTCATTATTTTCCAAAATATCATATAGATTTATAGTTTCAGAGAATTAGGAAAACACTTAAATATTAAACCTATACATTACATGTTGACGCTTATACTCAGTGTCGATTTTTTCAACCAATGAAAACCCAATTAGAATAAAAAATGGTTTATTTTATTAAAAAATAATCAATACATTCATCATGTCATGTTTTTTGTCCTTAAAAATTATTAATCCCTACGATTTTTTAAAGCATGGGATGAGCAAAAAAAGCTCTTCAATGATCATAAATAAATAAGATCATTACTCCATTGAAAAAATGAACTCCAATTAAAATATATTTCATAAAAAACATTATTAATCATACAAAATCACAAAGGTTCCTTGAGAAATCATTACCATATCACTCTTACAATCACCCATAAAAATGGAAAAAACCAAATGATTGACTTCCATCTCCATAGTACCCAACTCTTTGGAAATATGTAATGGGGCTCACCGATCATATATGATATATTGGTCTAACCCATTTTTAATGAGAAATAATTGGGATCATTCCATCTTATAAGCTGTATAAGGCTCACTCATGAGATATAATATGTCTAAATATATTGTATATAATATACAAGGACTAAATCATGATTATAACCCTATGAAACTTATTTTTAACACATGAACATCAACACTTAGATATCAAGATACCCTTTTATTAAAACAAATTACTTTTAAAATATAAAAAATTGTGCACATAATAACGAAACAATTTACTTCAAAAAGAACTATGAAAACATATATTTAAAAAATTATATTTAAAAGGCATCATTAATGTGGGAGAGTCATTTCATTCTATATATGTTTAAGAAATACTATCATTTATATTTATAAAATGATTTGAATATGGAACATTAAAATAGGGTTTTTAAAAGAAAGACCCATAAAAAAATTCTTTTTTGAATAAATTTAAGAGAAATTAAAAAAAGTATACCATATTGAAACATTCATGTCAATATAAATACATTCATAACATTTTTTTGACAATAAAGACATTAAATAGAAAAAATTATAGGAATAATTCTTTAAAACATTTAAAATTATCTTCTTAGTTAAAAATTATATTACCATGAGTCTGACTCTTCAGATGAGATATTTATCTTATGAAATAATACAATTATGTTAATTATTTATACGATTTATTACCTTTTTCATATTTATTATTCCTTTTATAGGATAATTATGCATTGAAATATATTCATAAAATGAAAATTTGTCATGTTTTGATTATTAGAAAATCCTTATCTTTTTACCCTTAATTTCCTTTTTAATTATTACCATGGAATCATTTAATTTACACTTTGAGGGTTAATATAATTACAAAAAATCTAAAATACCAATAAATGAGTCATTGATAAAATTTTATTTCTTACACCAATTATTATTCCAAATTTTATATTTTTATGAATTTGATATCATTTAATAAAATATCAATTATTTTAAAATATCATTATTGTTGATTTTGACACTAATCATTACATGACATTTTGAAAATATCATGACAACATGATATCATCAAACCAACTATTTTAAAATATAAAAAACAAGTCAAATTCATCTATAAAATTGATGGATGACATTAATTATATCAATTAATATTTATTTTAATATTTTTAATATGATTTATTTGATATATCATTTAATTAAACAATTATTGCACCATTATTATGTCACCATTTAAGATAATTATTTTATCAAAAAAAATTATAAATAAATTAAAATTATTTATATAAAAATTTAATATTCAAAAATACTATTTATATTCGATCATGTCAATTTTCAAACCCCATTTTTAAAATATATCTCTTATTAAAAAGGAAATTATGACTAAATTGACATTCCTTTACATTTAATATTATAGAGGTTAAATTATCATCCAAAATTTCATAAATGATTTCATAAAAACTACATTAATTAATGGGAGAAAAAAACACCTCAAATAATATTAGTACTAGTGTTATGGGTAATTTTATAATATTTAGAAATTATTTTTAGCCATAATTGAATGATTTACATTTAAAAGTGTTAAAAAACATTTAATATGTTTACTATTCATAATAATAGAAAATAAAACGGAACAATTTTATAAATTTGGTCTTTATGATTAAAAATATGGTAACAATTTTTATAAATTTAAAACATAGAAGTTGAAAAAATAAATTAAAAATTAATCCCATTGACGGAACTAGGAGACATGGTTTTTATGTAAAAACATTTAAAAAGATTGAAATGTTTTTATATCCAAATTCAATTCAAAATTGATTCCAATAAACTAAATAAAAAAAAGTGATAAAAAATTATCTAATTTTAATTTGTAAATATTCAAAAATTTAATTGAACTCTATAAATAAAATTTATGATAAGAAGTTTTCAATTAAAATGCAGTATTTTTCACTATTTATCAAAAATGAAGTTCATTAGAAAATTATTAAAAATTCATCCTATGTAAATTTTTATATTCCAATTTCAAGTTGGGGTTTAAAATTTTCAATTAGAATTTATAATATTTTTAAAACTACATTAAAATCCAATGTCCAATCAAAATGAGGCAAAACTTTCTTTTTAGAAAAATACTTCTTTTAGGCATAAAATTTTATTTGTTATTATATCATGTATAGAAAATGTATAGATGGTTTAAGGACAATATATTAAATATATTATATATATTCCATTAATATAATCGATGTATAGGGGTTCAATTAATTTTTAAACATAGTAGTTCTCATTTAAATAGTTTTTTCAAAATTTATTTCCTTTTATTTTCAAACTTGTCTTTTGTCCTTAATATTTAATTGATCACAAAATAATTACATATATTTTCATGTGTAAAAAATATTTTCATATTTCCGTTAATCATCTTCATACCCATCAATATAATATACCTGATATAGATTCCATGTTAAATAATAATATTTAGAACATATAAGATTGATGTGGCGTATCATGTATTCGTTCGAAAAGAGTCTTTCATTTTATTAAACATGGATGTTACATTCTCACCCCATTTCATAAATTTCTTTGTCAAAATAAAAAATTTTGTTATAAACAAGGGGACTATATTTTCAAAATGCCATTGTTTAAAATAGCACATTAAAAAATGGATCAATGATTATTCTACAGAAAATAATGATAGTGAATTATAAAGGTCACCTCAGAAAAAACATACAAGGGTTAATGTTGAAAAGTATGGATATGGAAGAAAAAACTAACAATCGTGTATTTTTTGAGAGTTAAATAGAACATGGTCATGAGAATGTTAAAATAACAAAACCATAAATCAGTGATCTGTTTTATGGTCATTGACTTCATAATAAGAAACAGAAATGGAAAATTTTTTTGTTTCATGAATTCTTTTCATAGAGTTGAGGAAATCATTTACAACATGAACTAATAAAATAAGGAAACATACATAATTGAAAAGTAAAATTTAATCCATCAATCAATTTCCACCAAAAAATCATCTTCTTCTCCAAATAATGAGTACTCAAGATGATTTTTTAACACCTATATCACTAGAATCAACTTATAGAAAATAATATAATCTAAAGAAACTAACAATATATTTCTATTATATTTAGATATAATCCAAGACCAAAGTTTTTAGTGAATTTTAAGATAATTCCTTAAAAAAGAACCCTTATCTGAAAAAATACTTCAATCTCTAAAATTCCACAGTAATACCCAAAGATAAACATAGATCATTCAAAAAATAAGTATCCATAAAATTCCTCAAAAATATTCCAAAATAAGATTAAAACTCAAAATTATTATGTATTTGATAATATATTATTACAATAGAAATTTTATCATTTATCTCTACATAAAATCAATTACTCTTAATGTCTTATATTAAAAATTTAAGCTCCCTAATTACATATTATCCCAGATAGGTGAATCATTTCGATAAATAACCATAATCACCATAAGTTCACAATAAAATCATATATCCTTACAGAATAATATTCAGCACGTACTTATCATATAAAGTCCCATAGTGTCCAATTTACCTTGATTATATAGGGTTCTTAAAATAGTTAGCATCTTATGAAAAAACGTTAATCAATTAATCACAAAATCATTTTCCAATCTCATGGTTCGCTATTTGAAAAAAGATATGTTCCAAAAATAATCATATTATAAATCCATCCATTTGGTTATCAAAATATAAAAATTCCTACTAATTGGAAAATCACATATGTTAATGGTATGTGATGCACCCTTATCGCCATTTGGTTGTGGGTATGATTTTTATGACCGTTTCAGATGTGAATGGTTGACACCCATACAAGGGTTTACCCATTTTTAAAACTATATAATTCTTACTACATTCCAAAAAATATTATTAATTTCTCAAAAAAAACCATATCATGTTTGAACCTCATAGTATATCACAAACAGTGAATTTTTCATTCCAAAAAGATATAACCCATAACTACATTAATAAAAAAATGTCTCCAAAAATGATATTAATCACCATAGAAATTCAAAAATTAATTCCTAAAATGGGGTTTCTAGGATATATAACTTATTAACATCCTTAAAACTATAAACCCATGGTCATGTCCCTAACACTTAATAAAACTTCTAAATATCCAATATTGTCTAATCCTCACCTTAATACCAACTAAAAAGACACGAACATAAAAATTTAATATTCTAGTGATTTTAAAACTATAAATAACATTATTTTACAAATATATATTTTAAATTTTAGTTGTATATAATTAGTATAAAAAGTTACAAGGTAAACCCATACTTTATAGGTAGATAGTGATACTTAGTGTCTATTGTTTCTACTAAATTAGACCCATTTAAAATAAAAATTGGTTTTTTATTATTCTTATTTTATACTTGTATACTGACATGTAATTTTTAATTACTAATCAATAATCTCCTTGGAAATTGTTTTTAAATGTTTTGATAAAAAAAATCTCATTAATAATAATATGGAAATAAAATAACTAGTCTTATGAAAATAAGAAAATCCATTAAAATAAAGTTAATAAAAACTCATTAGAAGGAATTGAAAAATCATATAGGTTTATTGGGACAAAATTAGAACATAAACCTAACAATAACCCTTACATATTCAATCACCATATAGTCGACATCCATCTCTATAATACATAATGCATTGGAGGGCTATAATGGGGCTCGTCCATAATATAAGATACATTGGGCTCACAAGTTTTTCATGAGATATAATGAGGATAAAGAAATATTATATTACTTAAAAGAACTAAATCATGAGTAATACCCTTAAAATATATTTTAAACTCATGAAAAAACATATTTTTTATATCAAAATATCATTTCTTTAAAAAAATACTTTTAAAATATAAAACCCGTGTAAAAAAGAGAATATTTTTCCATTGAAAAGAACTATGAAAAAATATAAAGAATAAATTAATGTAATAAATCATAGAGAAAGTGGTATAGAGTAGTTATTATATATATGATATAAATAATTCAGTTTCAAATTTGTAAATATAGTTGAATATGGATCATTAAAAGTTGGGTTTTTAAAAGAAAGTCCCTTTTAAAGATTAGTTTATGAAAAAATTGAGATAAATTAAAAATCATTAAATTAAAAAAAAATATTTACATATAAAAGACTTGTAAAAAATATTTTATTTACATGGAAACTAAATATAATTATTTATAATAATAAATCTTTAAAACATTCAAAATTATGTTTTTAGTTAAAATGGACCTTACATTGAGTCTGGATTGTCAGTTGTGATATTTATCTTCCTGAATAGCAAACTTATGTTAATTATTTAAATTATTTAAAAATTTGTTCTTGTCTATTAATCCATTTATATCACTTATTCTGATGTTATAATAATTACTTAATTATAATGTTCTAGTCGGACATTTTGATGATATTCGTTACTTGTGTCACGAATTAATTTGATATGATATCAATAGTCAAATTGGACATTGGTAAATCGTATCAAGAATAATATTAATTAAATTATTATAAATTTTATATATCAATTATAATCTTAAATAATACTATTATTTATTATTCTTTTTAATGAACGATGTTATAGTCATTGAGATGGTAAGTTGTACGTATGCATGAATAACATTTCCAGTTTTCAACGATCATCATGTAAGGAAGGTATGTATTATTTAAAAATTCAATAATTATAATAATATAATTAATTTCATTATAATATTTTAATTATACTTTTATATACCATTCATATTATGTGGGTAAGAAATACAAAACACATCACTTCATGGATGTGATAAATCACACATATGCATAAACAATGTTATCATCTTTATGTGCATGGAATGTATAGAAGAGGAATTATATATTATATTTTAATAATTCCAAATACATAATTAATATCATATATAATCATTAATTCTATCACTAGAACTATTTTTGAAAAAAAGTGATGGAAAACAAATTATATCGGTTCACGTGGTGGTAGTTCTCTGGACACCCCACTGATAATTGTTTTCCAATTTTAAATAAAGAGAGACAGATTTCTGTGATTATATTAACATAATAAATATATTATTATTATTTATACTATATTTATTATTTCACCTGAGATGAAAATGAGCTGAGGGATGTGGGATAAGAAATAAAATAGAAACTCTTAATTAAAAATGAAACAACTTCTACAGAAAATTATCATTGATTAACTCTTCAACAACTCTAAGGGGGGGTGTTATTTCTGAAATAGGGTATCTATAATGTAGTTAGGTATTATTGGATGAAATTGTAAAAGATATATACTTAATTTAATAGGGTTTCAATTGTATTTAAATGAGAATAATGGATATGCTTTTATAAAAGAGTAGAGGGTCACACCGAAAATTATTCAAATTATTTGATTAATATAAATAAACTTTCTATTCAAAATTGATCCATACTAATTTATTTAGCATATAGGATGAATATGGGTATAAATCCATTATAATATCAAAAGTTAATTTTTTTAAATTATTTAATCATTATCATATTACCTAACATTTGTTCTTTTTAATTCTAATTGTGAAATAATGTAATTTATACATTAAGGGTTAATATAACATAAATAAAATTCCATAAGACCAATAAATGAGTTATTTATGTCATTTTAAGACATATCTCAACTGTATTTTATAATTATATATTTTTATGAGTTTTTTTCATTTAATAAAACAATAGTTATTTTTAAATATCATTAATATCAATTTCGATATAATTCATTAATTAAGATTCTAAAAATATCATAAAATGATATAATATAGAAAAAAATACAAAAAATCAATAAAATTTAAAATTTATACATTAAATTCGTGTATTTAATTATAATATCAAATTATATTGATGTTAATATTTTTATATAATTTATATTATATTTCCTTTAATTAAAAAATTATTACATCATCAATGGGTCGCCATTTAAGTTATTTATTTTATTAGAAGAAATATTTAATAAATTAAAAATTTGTAGAAAAACGTATTATCATTAAAAATACTATTTATAGTTTATCACATCCTTTATATTACCATATATTGAAAATATATTTTATTGTTGACATCAAAAGCATGACAAACATGACTTTCTTTTCAATATAATATTATAAAGGTTATATTTTCATCAAAAAGAAAATAAATGGGTTCATAAGTAATCCTTTAATTCATAGTGATGAAAAATACCCATATAATAAAATTTGTACATGTTGTTGGGAAATTTGATAACATTTATAATATTATTATTACCATTTATTACAAGACTTACCATTAACCTTGGTAAAAAATATGACTAAAGCTAATGTTCATAATGTTCAAAAAATAAAAGGTCCATAGCTAATAAAATTCGACATTATGATTCCAAATATGAAACTCATTATTATAAAATTAAAGACACTTAATTGTGAAAATTAAATTTAAAATTATTCCCAGTGATGGAAGTATAAAACAAGTTTTTAAAAAAAATACATTTAATGGAATGAAATTTTTAAATTCAAATTTAATTAGACATTGATTCCATTGAACTAAATTGGGTTAAAATATAAAAATCTTATATAATTATACTCTAAAACCATTGAAATATATAATTTCAAACTATGAATAAATTTGTTGAAAAATAATTTTTCAATTAAAATGCAATAATTTTTTCACTATTCATAAAAACTAAATTTAATAAGAAAAATATAAACAATTAATCCAAAAGAAAATTTTGATATTCTAATTTAAAATAAGAGGTTTATATTGTCAAATATAATTTTTAAAATTTTCAAAAAACTAGATCAGAAATAACTATGTAATCAAATGGAAGAAAAATAGTTTTTTACAGAAAATAATTCTTTTGTGTGTAAAATTATATTTATTATTATATCATGTTTATAAAATGTATAAGAATAATTATAAAAATTATATTTAATATTTAGTTTATATTTCATTAATATAATTCAATAATAGTGGTTTTATTATTTTATGAACACAGTTGTTCTCATTTAAAATGATTTCTGGAAAATGATTTCCATTTATTTTCAAAAGATTTTTCATTCATTTATATTTAATTGGTCACCAAATAATTTATTTTATATTCATTTCAAAATTATATTTTTAAAGTTTATTTAATAATGTTCATACCCGCAATTACTATTTCTATGATATAGCCTCCATATTAAATAATAATATTTAGTCGTTCTTATAAGCTCGATGTGGTGTATCATGTACATTATTGAATATAGTCGTTACTTTTAAAAAAATTAGGATGTTCTACCAATAGTGTTTATAAGATGTGATCCAATGAAAAGTTTTATTAAAACCAATATAAATATTCCATTATATAACATTATAAGACAATTCAACATACACATTTTCCATAGGAATTTTTCAAAACATTTCTAGGAAAAAATTTTAAGGTAACCTATCTCAAAAACACCTTATAAGGAAAAACCACTATAAAAATTATCTAGCTGGGAATAAAAATATAAAATAGGTTTAATATATACCAAAATATAGAACCACATAACATTAAAATAATGTCACAAGAGAGATCCTTTGGTAATTCTCTATAGGTAATTAGCACTTAATAGGCCCTATGGACCTCATACATTGGTGATCAAATCTTTCTAACTCAACTACCAAGAGTTTTATCAAACACAATACACTAGAGGGTAATGTCATAAAAAATTATAGTGGTCTAAATATCATTATCCAATACCTACTATGTTCTCCTCCATGATCTTCTAGATGGGATCCCATCCCAAAAATCTAGGGGTCGACAATAATATAAAATTTATAGTTAATGTTGTAGCATCAATATTGCTAGATAAATCTAGGCCTCAAACACTAACAAATCAACTGTCATAGAATTTCTAATTCCCCCACCTATATAACCATGATTCACTTTATTCTAATATTGCATTTCAAATAACACATAAATTAGTACTTTCACATGCACATTCCAAGCTTTATAAACACACAAGGAAAACACTTCTTTCATGTTTTCAGGTTATTACAATGATATTATGATCAAAATATCACATTAAAACCAACATTTATGACAAAAAAACACTTCCCATTTCTAATTCCCAACAAAACCATATTGAAATACATTTTACACCACTTTTAAATTTTATAAAACTCATTTGGAAACACAAGAAGAAGAACACATATTAAATCCAACTATTTCCATGTGAAAATCCCCTTTTAAAATTATTATCTTATAAAAACCATATTATAACATGATTCATATTTAAATGTCTCATTTACGGTGCATAATAATTAATAAAACATTATTCAATACCCCAAATCCCAAGGAATGTACACTTTCAAAACATATGAACGTCTAATTATTTTTAAAAACACATTCAACACCTTCAACACAAGGAAAAAAAATATTTAAGAAACAACACAACATATTACACAAGAAAAATAACGACATTCTATTATAGAGAACATTTTTGTCGAATATGCTTCTCAAAACCGTTTCAAAATTTATTTTACACAACACAAATAATACAAGTAACAATTTATATCACTCATTTAAACAATCAAACTCATTTAATAATGTAAAAGCACAGAACAACCTACCACACACTAGTAAACTCTGGAAACCAATGGAAAACAAAAACAAACCACTAAAAGACCCTATCATTTTATGATCAATAAAAAAAAATTCACCCAAAAACACAATATCAATCCTCTTTAGGTCAAACACCAAGTTGGAAAATTAGAATACATAAAGAAGATATGAGAATCCATAGAAAAGTGGAGAATAATTAGGAAAGGGGATTTATTTAAAATTCCATGATGTTATAGGTTTATAACCACCAAATTATTGATGCTAAAAAAACCAAAAGTATTATCGGAAGATCACATGGGTGAATATCCTCATTAGTGTAGAAGTGGGCTCTTTTGGTTAAAATTCGAAGAGGGAAAATAGAAATTTTACAATTTTTTATGACATGGATTGGTCACAATGTATCCCTGCATAGTTTGGAAAACTATGAAGAAATCATGCTTCCATTACTATAAAAAGGATAATGAATCCTGGTTAGCCTACCCAGTTTGAAAAACATTGTGGTTTCCACTATCTAAAATGGACGTTGTCAACACACATTCTTGGAGGAGGGAACACAGTTCTACCTATCTGTGGGACAATAGTGATCCACTATTGTCAAGATGAAATTCTCAATTTTAACTAAATCCTAATGGTGAAAACTAGGATAAATTCAAAAACCACATTAATAAAAAATTAAAATGTGAAAGTTTACTTTCTTTCTGTCCCATGAACAAAAAAATAAAAACAACATTCATTCATACGTTTGAACTATCACCTCCACAAAAGAAAGTGATTTATTTTTCACACCACATCTAATGGCTGAATATATAAGTATATTTAAATTATTAATATGATATTAATGATATAATGATTATTATTTAATCTTAAAATAATATGTACTTTATTTTTATATTTATCAAGGAAAAATTGAAACGTTACTCATGGGTATGTAAGGTATGTCGTCTCCATGATTATAACATTGGTTCAATTTCCATAATGATATTCAATGATTAGTTTTAAAATAATAACTGATATTTAAAGAGTATTAATATATAACTAATATTATTATGGATTTGGTGTAAAAGATAATTATTTCACTATAGATTTCATACCAAATTTAGTTTGGTACACAAGACCCGAATATCATAAAAATATCCGACGTGAAATTAATTGATTAAGTAAATAAATATAGAAAATAAATTACTGATAAAAATTTAATAATAAACATGAAATAGTTTCTTATAAAGGTTTAAATATAACCAATTTTTATTATTCAGTAAAATAACTAATGTACATTATTAGTCAGACTCAAGGTAATGGACTCTTTAACTTAATAAACTTCTTATAAAATTTTTAAATTTTTTCTTTTATAAATATTTCTCTTTGAGGTCCATAATTTTAAAATGATTTTTTATGAATTTGTTAATTTTGAAATGAATGTTTTAAAAATATAATTTTATATATTATATAATAATAATTTCAAAAGGGAAAATTTTATGGTTTTATGTAATGGATGTTATTTTAAAAACCCACTTTCAATGTTCCTCATTCAGCGCTTTTTTAAAAAATTGAAAAATTGATTTTTAACACACACGTCATGAACATAATTTACTAATGTCATAAATATTTGTTGATTTAATGTTTCCATTATAGATGTATACATTTATTTTACAATAAAATGGTTTTATTATTAATTTTGACGTTTATAGATTTAAAAAGAGATTTTTATAAAATAAAGATATTTAAATCTAAAAAAAGTTTTTCAAAAAGTTTTAAAAGTGTTTTAAAGGTTTTTATTAATTATTTGGTCCCTGTAAATTATATATGATGTTTTGATCCCCATTATAGATCACGGGTGAGACCGATAAATCTTATAAGAATGGTTGTGCCCGATTATAGTCCCTGAAAATTGGTTAACATGATATAACTTATATGAATACTAATCCCCATTAAAGGTCTCTAACGAATTGGGTACTCCATAGATGGAATTTAACCATATGTTTATTTCGGTGAGGGTGGATTTATGAATCAAATGTAATTTATTTTCCACGGAACCTACATGTTTTTTATTTTTTTGCTAATTAGTTTGCATGAAATGGTTATTAATGAGTTTGTGTTATTTCATGAGACTAACGATTTTCATTCTATATATTAATTAATAAGGTTTTTGTAATCATCCTAGGTATTGAAATGTTTTTCATAGATCTTAATATTAATAAGGACAAAAATATATTTTATGATAATATTATTGAAGATTATTCCTAAAATGAAACCATGCATTATTTTTAAAATAGATTATGTTGGTGAAAATATTGATTTTTTATAGAAGTTTCCACTTGTAATGTATGGGTTTAAATGGTCATATATTTTAATATTTCACAAAAATATAAATTAAAATATCATAAAAGGTTATTCCATGTTTAAAAATGCTAAAATATTTGATTTTAAAGGTGAGCCTTTATAATTGTTATAAAATGCTGGTTTACACAACTTTGAGGATTTTGGTGTTTTGTATGAGTTATTGGTATCATCATTGGATTATAATTTTCATGATTATAATATGTCTAATGCATTATAAACCCCTTTGGTGGACTTTTGTTATGAGATTATAATGAAAAAGATAGTATTTTTGTAGACATTTTTTGACGTAATAATTGGTTATTATATTTTGGGATGCATAATGAAAGGTATGAGAAAACATTTTAGTATAAATCATATTAATAATATTTTTTTGATGTTTCTAATATATATTTATTTTTATTAGGCATATAATATTATAATTTATGTAACATGAAACCCAACAGGATAGGTGACAATTCATCATATCTGGCAATGCCATGAGTTTGGAACCCACAACTGATGGGAGATAATGGTATATAGTCTACCACTATTCTGTGTAATATCCCAATTTGTATGATATTTTATTTTTTAGATGAAAAATAATATGAAAAAATATTAAGTTTATTTTTTGATAAAATTGATCATTTAGATAACCATGAGATTGTAAAATGATTTAATTTTTAATTGACCAATATTATTTCTGAAGATATTCAATGTATTGGGATGTATATATGATTAAGGTAAATAAAATAATATTATATTTATTATTAGGAATAAAGATAAAATTATATTTTTGAAAATAAAATGATTTTATTATGGACATATGGTGGTTCAAGTAACATATAGAATATGTTAGGGTATCTTAATGATTAATAGGGAAATTACTTTTTTGTATAATGATTCAACTGTAATTGATATTATTTTGAGATAATTCTTAGAATTTATCATTGGGGATTATGTGATCAAATATTTCTAAATTTTGGGCATCAATACTAGTATAGAATATTTTTGAGGGATTTTACGGATCGTTATTTATCGAATGATCTATGTTGAACATTTGGTGTCTCAATTGAATTTTTGAGATTGAAGTGGGTTTTCATCCTATAATGGTTTATTCATTTTGGTGAACTATAATATCATCTCCTAAATTTTTTGGTTTTGGATAGTGTCTCATGACATGATAATGAGATTGTTAATATTATTAGGAATAAGTGATTATCTAGAAGTTGATTATAATTCTTCAAGTGTAAAAAATTAATCTTCAATACTCCGCGTTTAGATAAAAATATGTGTTTGAAGTAAAAAATATATTAAAGGAAGAAAATATACTTATAATGTGTATACATTTCCTTATGTTATCTGTCCATTTAGAAAAATAATTACCCAACAATACGAAAATAATCTCGAAAAAAATGTTATCCTTTTAATTTTCTTAATAAGAAATAAATAACCTTTTATCCCAACACAGATTTATGGTTGTTTGATTGATAACTTTCTCATGACCAAGTTACCTATCACTCTACATGAGAACATGATATTTATTTTTCCCTTCCATGTACATATTTGTCTTATGGGATACCCTAGTATGTGTTATATTGTGTGACCATCACACTTCACTCTCTTTCTTATAAAGAGGATGTTTCATTAATCCTTCTCCAAATATGAGATTTTAATAAAGTTATTTTTAATATTCAAACTATAGATACAAAAACCATGTTAATATTTCAAGGATTAAATTTATGAAATTCTCGATAATGTAACATACTGAGTTTTAAAAATTAAACAATATGTTCTATAACATACATGATATAACACATCAAACTTAAAATAACAAAACAAATTATGATTTAAATGTTAACATTATAACATATCCATTAGAAAATTGGTTATTTTCATGATTAAATGAATTATAAAAATATTTTTTACATATGTTTGTATAATTAACTGATTGACCAAATAATTATAGATGGAAAGAAAACCCCCATTAAAAATAAGAGAAAATATTTTTAGGAAAGCAATTTAAATGTGCACATGTGTGTATTATGAAAATAAAATTAAAAACACTCAATTTTTTGGATAATAGTAATTATATATATATATATAGTAAATTAAATCTAATATTTAATATTCATCCCAGGTAATTTCTAGAAATGATATAATAATAAATCATTCTTTAGAATTAAAAAACTAATTTTTTCTGAGAAGTAGTTTTACCGCCTTTTGTTTGTAAACTTATTTTAAATATATTTATGAAACATTTATAAATTATATGTGAAAAAACTTATTATTTTAAATTTTAGTGTTGAAATTAACTTTAGGTTTATTTTTTTAATTTTTCTTATATGTTTCATGTTTTAATGAATAATGAAAAAATAGTGATTTTTAATTGAAAAATTGTTTTTCATCTAAATAATTTACAGTGTTAAATTATATTTTATAGTTGTTTTATAGTATAAATAGAAATTTTTTATTTAATTAAATCCAACTTTGGTCATTTGAGTGATTTTAAAATTGAAATTGGATATAAAAACATTTTAATATTTTTAATGTTTTCACATAAATAACTCATTTTCTCACCCCGTCAATGAGGATAATTTTAAAATAATTTTATCCAATTATATTTTGTATATTGAAAAATGGATTAATATTTTGGAATAATAAGGTACAATTTTATTAAATAGATTTCATATATTTTAGAATAATAAGAATAGTAACATTAGTAATTTTATATTACCATGGATAAGGATATTGTAATTAAGGGTATAAATAATATTATAAATATTATCAAATTACCCTAAAACAAATTATTATTTTATTTTATGAGTTTTTTTTTTGACAGAAAACATCCTTGTTCTGATTTTATGTTCTCATGTATCTACTTGTATGACTTTAAGCCCTTTATAGTAATTTATTTTAAATAGAAGTCAAAGATATCATACTTATATTTGAATAACTGTAAATTTTTTGATTTAGGGCTGTGTAGAATATATTATTCTCGATAAATAATAATTTTAATGGGAAAATATTTTTATATATAGTGGTACTTTGTTTATAAATTATAACTAATAAAATAATTACCTTAAATGCTGACACAATGATGATGTAGTAATTATTTAATTAATGGAAATGTCAAATAAATGAGATAAAAAATACTAAAATAAATATAATATGAAATTATTATTTTAATAAAATAATTTAAATGATTAATTGGACATGTTATTGTTGTTTTAGAAAAATTTATTTGAATTTATCATGTTTTTATGATTTTTATAAAATGTCATGAAATGAATAGTCTCAAATTTGACATTAATGATATTTTACAATTAATAATAACTTATTAAATAATGTAAAACTCATAAATTTATAAAATTATGCCAAAATATTGGGATTATGTATGAAATTTCATAAATAATAAATTTTTTGTTTTTTTCTTTTTATTGAAATTATATTAATCTCCAAATTGGAAAAACACAAGTCTTTCACTATAAGAATTAAAGTTTCTAAATACGAGTTAAAACATAATGATAAGGATTTAATAATAGTAAAAACATGTATAATATCCCATTTATTAATTTATTTCATCCCATGGTGATCATATATTATAAATAAATTGTTTAGGAACCTTTTTAAATATAAAATTAATTTATAATAATTTTATATTTGGTATAATTCTAAGAGTTCTCATCCCCTCTCTTATAAAAGGGAACCGATTCTTATCTTTTAATCGAACATATATACTTTTATATATCTAATATATGGCTACATACATTTTAATAATCAATCCCCAAATGAAATAGTGCATTGTTCATGTGGGACACCATCTTTATGTGTGTTATGTTGTTTATAAAAGGAGATCGTCTGAAGAGGTGGAATTATTTTAATCAAGTATTTCGGTTTTATTACTTATTCAAATTCCATTAAATATTTATAACACATGATTAAATAATAAATAAAATATTATAAATTTAATGGTATTATATTATGTTAATATAATCACATTAATCCATCTCCACTTACGTCGAACGATAAAATAGTTCATCGTTCTTGTGTACAATAGATTCTCACATATCGAAAAGATATAATTTGTTTTCAATAACCATCTCTCAAGATGGGTTATAATGATGGAATTAATGATTATATATTATATTAATTACATTATATAATAATGAAAAAAATTATATATCATTTACTTTCATACCATTTGATGGACATAATGATTACGTCGTCCATGCGTATATGAGAACTATCACCTCCACGAAGATTGATATTCATTTTTCATCACTGCATAATATGGATGATATATATTAGTATATTTAAAATTAATAATATTATATTAAAGGTATTATTAACATTTTCTTAAAGATAAAATAATACATACCTTCTTCCCATTATCATGTTTGAAAATTGGAAACGTTACTCATGGGTACATATGACATACTTTCTCCATTATCAAAACATTGGTTCATTTTTCATAGCCATATTCCAAATTTATTTGAGAATAATAATTGAAAGATAAATATAATTATTATATCATGATTATTTTTCCCACAATGATTTAATAATGACCACTTTTACTACATGCTTCATACTAAAGTCCTTATTGGAATCAGTGACTAAACATCCTAAAAACATCCAACGTGAACATAAATGCATATGTAATTGAAAATAAAATTTAAATTAAAGATAAAAAATTAATTATAAACATGAAAATTATTCTCAATAAATTACAATGAACTTATTTTTATCCTTTGGAATTATAAAATATTGTACGTGATAATTCAGACTGAAGGTAAGGGACTCTTTAACTTTGAAACCTCATTTTAAATGTTTTGATGATTTACTTTTATAAATATTTCAATTTTGGGAACATTATTTTAAAATTGTTTTTTGGATGTTCTAATATGTAAATGAATATTTTAAAATGATATTTTTCTAATATATCCAAAAAAATTAAAAAGGGATCTTTTGAAGGTTTAATATAAATTATATTCTTTTTATAATCCTTTTTCAATGTTCCTCTTTAAAGTATTTTGAGAAAATGTAAAATTAATTTTTCCAAATATATACGACAATAATTGAATTTCCCAAATTCATAATGATTTAATTATTTATTTTATCCTTTATAATTTTATAAATTTATTTTCTAATTAAATAGTATCATTATTACATACGCAATTTACATATTTAAAATTTATTTGCATTATAAAAGTATATTATAAAATAAAAAACTATTTTACAAATAGGGAGAAAAACTATTTCAAGGGTATTATTCATTATTTGATCTATGGGAAATATAAATTATCGTATCTTCACCATTGTATCTAACGGTTGATCCTGATGTGGCTTATATGAAGGTTTGAGCGCCATTACAGTTCTTACGAAATTGAGAGAAAATGATATAGCTTATACAAAGGGATATCCCCATTACACCTATCCAATGCATTGGGTACTATGAATGTGGAAGTAAAATTTATGGTTACTCGATTTGTAATGTTAACTATTAGAGTGAAATTTTAATGATGTCTCATGGAACCTATATTTTTTTTATATGATTGCTAATGAGTTTTTATAAAATGGGGTTTAATAGAGTTTTCAGTTTTTACTTGAAAAATGATTTCCTTTCTTTCTGTACCATACTGGTATTTTTATTATCATCCTATGTTTTAAAAATTTATTAAATGGAATTAATTTTTTTAAGAAAAAAATATGTCATGATGAAATTATTGAAGATGTTTCATGAAAAAAATATTATTTTATTTTTAAAGAATTCTTCTGTGGTGAAAATATTTGATATTGAATAAAAGTTTCTAAATGTAATATATGTGTTTAATTATCAATTTTTTTTCATAATTATAAAAAACTATAAATTGAAAAGTTACTCAAATGATAATTATTGTTCAATATCACTATAATATGTAGTATTTGTCGTTGGTTCCTTATAGTTTCGATTAGTGGGGAACAGAATGTGTTAGGAAGCTTCTTGTTCATTCACAAGGAAGGGGAATATCGTGAACATGATAGAGACATTTGGGTTTCTTTCTATGTATTCATAGGAAATGGTAATTTCCATGACCGATTTATATCCTCCCATGGAGTCCATTATTAGGTGTTTTATGAGGGCACTTTTTTCAGTGGAATAATTTTTCGTTTGGGGAATAGTTTTTAGCATGGACAACCACCAATTGATTATTAACCAAGTAATAATGGTCTTATAAGAGGATTTCATCATGAAGTTCTTCATCAACAAGATCCTAGTCTAGACTGAAATATTGTATCCCAATTGTAGAGAGTTAGTGGAGATAATACTGGACAGTTTCATGGATTAGAGGTGGAAGTTAAAGAAGAATTGGGACTTTTTCAATGAATAATCTATTAATCATCAACCAATATGAGTTCTTTGTTTTATTTAGATCATCACACACCTTTTTGTTCTATATACTATGTTTATATGCCAGGAATAGATATAGAAAAACATCCAGTTCACCTAGGGTTATCAAAGATATTTTAGAGGTCAGGATTATTTGTTTTATGTTTTTTGAGGATGTAGATGAGTGATTGGAAAGAACTAGTCAGTGGGCGTTTTTTTCAGAATATAGTTATATCCCTATGATATTATACTATTCATTGATTGAATTAGTTCCTTTCATGGAGTTATTGAATATTTATGTAGGATAATTCTATTCACTAATGTGGAGGGACAAAGGCTAGAGTACTTTGGTGTGAATGTTTTTTGGATGGGTGGTCAGCTGGTGGAAACTATTATAACTTAGATAGTGGTGTTTTATGTGGGAGGTTAGGTTTAGTATATTCATTGTGCTGTGTATGAGTTCCAAGATATTTTCTAAAAATGGTTATGATACTTATTTATTTACATAATGTTGTTTTTGCGATTGATTTTCAACTGAATGTTTATTTGAATTTTGATGGATCCATATCAAATCTTGACATCACATTATTATATATTTGAGGTTTTAGGTGGATAATATAATGATCAATGGTATCATCAAATCCAGTGCCTCATAGTAGTGCTCAGTGTTGTTCTCCACAAAGGTGGATGGTCACCAAACATAGTGTATAGTCTGTCAGAGGTTGAAACATGTTAAAGTAATAAACCATTATCCTCTTTTGACCATCAATGATTTTTTTTGATAGATTATGGGATATTACTGGTTATCTACAATTTAATTTTATCCTAGATATATCGAATTAAGGGTGAAGAATGAGGTTATCTCTAAGGTTCCCTTTTGGTTAATTTATGGGAAGATCGTGTTTTTAGTTGTATTGTTTGGTGTTATAAATTCCCCATAAATATTCATGGGTATAATGAACTACATGTTCTATAAATTCCGGTTCTGGTTAGACTTCATATTCATCGAGGATATCTTGATCTATTTGAGTTAAGTGGAGTGTTCTATAAATATCAAAGCTTTTTGTAGTTCATTTCACACTACCATAACTGTGAAAAGTTGAATAAGTTTAATTTTTAAATGAAATATCTGTCTTTTCATATATATGTTTTTTTCATGAAATGTGTTGATTTAGTCGTATCTAATATAATGTCAGTTGATTCATAGACAACTTTCAAGAATGTGGTTGAGGGTTTTAGTTTCCATAGCATAATGGGGTATTATCTGATCGTTGTGTCATATTTCTCATTATTTATAACCCAAATAGAAGCATTGAACATGAATGCACTATATTTTGTGTGGATTAAACATATAAAGGTAGTATTCTGTTTTTAGAGTATGAAAATAAATAGTACTCAAGTACTTTGGTTTCATGAAGGGTGTATGTATTCTGAGAATTTATGTGACACTTAACATCTGGGATTGTATTATATATTAATTTATTAGAGGAAAATAATCTATTATAGTTCTAGTATGTTATTTATCCATATTTGTAACCATTCCATCCATGATTTGGAGTTAGTAGTGGGTCTGTTTGCACTATCATTGTGGTGACACTAGTTCATCAGCGAGCGCATTGTGGTTTTCACAAACCCAAAGACCCTAAAATATATTTTTCCATAGCATGATTTGAATCTACAATAGTGGAGGTGGATGTATTCTCTCAATGAATATGAAATTGATATCTCTTACACCCCATAAAATGTAAATTTGGTTGAAAACACATTGAGTTCAATGTCCTAAGGAGTTGTGGTTTTTGATGTGGTCGACATTTTTAAAGGGATGAATTCTCTTTTAGTGATGTATATTGACATTAGATAGAGAAGTATCCCTGGTTTTATTTATTAGAATACTATCATGTCTTACTTTATGTGGTAGGTGTCATACTCTCAGTGGGGACACATATAAGAATAGTGGGGTGTGACAATATAGTAATTTTTTAATCTCCCAAACAATTATCAGAATTAGATTTTATTTCAGAGGATGATTTTTATTCCATTGTTAGAGTGTGAGGAAGTTCCATATGTTTTCTTTAGGTCACATTTATATGAAGAAACATGTTTGATGAAAATTTTTCATCACTAAATGATATAGTATTGGTGGATGAGGATAAAATGGTTAGTAGAACAGTCTATGTTGAGGTGTATGGTTTGTCAATAGGTGGAAGAAAATATATATGTTCCTAGAGGATTGTAAAATTATTTAGTCGTTATGGAGTTTATATATAGAAATATGTAAATATACATAATCCCTAGGTCATCCCTATGTTAGGTAGGTTCTGATGTGGTTAGGGTGATAGTGAACTTTTAAATGAATCCATCTATATTTTTGGATATTTATTAGCTCAGTACCATGTATGTTTTGGTGAATATGTATATGGAAAATGTATTTAGGATTAATGGGGTACCAATGAGCATTATAACTGATTATGATCATCAATTTAAATTTTTTGAGTATGGAGGGGATGGTAGGATCATTTTGGATATCATTTTCTCCTCAACACTGCTTTCCACCATCCTTGAAATGAAAAAAATAGATAGGACCATATATAATCTTTATGAACTATTGTGAGGTAGATTCTTAGACTTTAGGGGATCATCGGATTGACACATTCCAATAGTTTAGTTTTTATACAATAATTCTTATCACTCATCCCATCACATGGATATGATTAAGGCATTGTATACACTGTTATGTCACTCTCCATTATACTCAAAAAATATCATGTAAACAAACATTTTTGGTATATTTGTAGCCTACTATATCACTGACATTATCCACTTCGTTTATGAAAGTATGTGGATGAATTAAGACATTATGAATGATTATGTTTTTCATTGGGAGATTCCCTTTGAGATAAAGGTTAGAGACCATTTGTCCCTGGGAGTCTCCCCTCCATAATGGGAATAGAGTTTTGGTTTTTATATTAACATATCTTCTTATATTTTATAGAATTTTAAGGTGTTGGGATGAGTTGTAAGGGTGGTGTATCATTTGGAAATTCTGTCATCGATATATAGGATCTATAGCTCCATTAACATTTCTCACAATTATTAACATCTTCACAATGAATCCCTTGTACATGACTATGGACAACTAGATACCTGGGATGATATGTCTCTCAGGGAGATACAAGTAGTGTACTAGGATAATCAAGATAATTTGAAACATGGAAATCCCATTTCATTGGTTGGTATAGTGTATAGTCATGGAGTCCTAGAATAGAGTACATAAGATTGAGGTATTAATATGTGTTCCATATACCCATAGATATTTTTATTTTTTATTAAATATTATCGTTTTGATTATGTGTTGTTTGGATGTCATTATTTAATGAGATGTGTTCATACATTTTGATGTGCTATGTGTGATAAATCTTTTAGCATATGATATAGGGGAAAAACTGAATATGAATCATGAAATGTTATATAAAGAGACTTCTAAAACAGTGCAGGGAAGTTAGTGTCACTTATAGAGGATAATATCTAGACATGTAAGATTGAATACATTCAATTGTGTCCTCAGCTCTATGTTATGCGC
Source organism: Viscum album (assembly GCA_963277665.1). Taxonomy (NCBI): domain Eukaryota; kingdom Viridiplantae; phylum Streptophyta; class Magnoliopsida; order Santalales; family Viscaceae; genus Viscum; species Viscum album. The sequence continues at coordinate 789,686,199 of OY728126.1, read as the reverse complement.
TGGTTATGAAAGTGGTTGTTTGGGCTATTTGGAGGTTATAATGGTGGTGTGGGGATGTGATTTTGTGGAAAGGATGTTTATTATGGGTGGCACTAGATGATGTAGTGTTGATACCAATTATAATACATTACACAACTGCATGGGATGTTTTATTAGATTTTAGGTTTGGGTTGTGTGGCTGGTAGTAGTGTTGTGTTGTAATGAGATCATTGAGATTTCACTCACTGGGTGGTTTTTTAGAAACCATCCCATTCATCAATGTATGGATTTGATTCTCAGGGATGATAATTTCGTATAGCTATCTAATGTAACAGTATGTTCCATTATATCCTATTACTTTGATGGGTATTGTGGTTGGAAAGAACATGAAGGAGTTCATTGAGGGTTCTCTGTACTTAGAGTTGTAGCTATATAGTAGTAAAAAGGATTATGAAAATGAAGATAGATTTACACCATAATATTTTTTTTACTCCTTGATTCAAAAAAACATATGAATTTTATATAGTAGAGGAAATTAGGAATAAATGGGATTACACCCTATGTCGTGAGATTATGACATAAGTAAATTCTAAGCCAATATTAATTTTTTCATGAGTTAGTTTAGTTTTTATGCTTTTATGGAATAAAGGAATGTTTTATGGCATACGGTTTTATAGAAATATATTTTACTATATAAATGATTATTTCATTTGAAAAATCATTTGACTAACAAGATATATATATCTCTTGTTTGGAAAATTCTATTATCATTTACATATACCTCTCTCTCTTATTTACTTGATAAACACTAAGAGGTCATGGTAGGTATTGTATCCGTAGTCTCTATGTGTTAATTATTTGGTTCTTATAGTTGATAAATTTGTTATTAGTGAAAAATTATCCTCCCTTATCCCCTCTATTTCTCATATTCTTCCCTTATGGATTCGCTGCAATGATTGGGTTTTTTGAGATATGTTTGACAATTTTTTATTAACATTTAGTGTGGTTCATGTTGATCTAGGGCGTTCATATGTGGTTTCCGGTTTTAGTTAGTATCTTTATCTCCCATTGTTGTGTCTTGAGATTAGAAAGTATCATCAAGGCAGGGTATCCTTCTTACCACCTATTTACATCAAATGTGTTCAGTTTTCATTCATATGATTTTATTTGGGTGGATACAAAAGGATAGTATAATAAATATAATAAATTGTAATGTGTGAAATTGATTGGTATGGAGCAATACCTCATGCTTTATTGCTATGTTATATTCTTTTGGTGAAACTACTTATGATTTATGCTAATACTAAAAATCATAACTATTGGAATCCTTATTATCACTATTGATAATATATGTTGAGACCCTTGAAGTGTTATTTTGTGATCACACCCTGAATATAAGTGAAAAATAATGTTTCTTCTGGTAAAAAATTGGTCCTATAGGATAACCAACAAATCATGATTCTGATACAATTGTATGTTCTTCTTCTTGCTGTGTTTCTCAATTTTGTTTGGGGGGTTGTGTAGGGATATAGGTGGAAATTATGGGTTTTTAGTGTGTGGGGTTATGATGTGATTTGGTTAGTTTTCATGGATGTGATGTGGTTTTTGTTGTGATGTTTTGTGTAATGGTTTTAGTGCATGAAGGTAATGTTGTGTTGATGTGACATCTGATTGTTTTATGTGGTATATGTGATGTGGGAAATTGATGGAATGTGTGATGTGTGGTTTCCATGTTGAGTTAGCTCAATTAATGTTGCACAATGATGATGGTATATGTGGGGTTTTGTTTCGGTGGTTGTGTGAGATCAGATAGTTTTATTGTGGTGTGGTGGTTTTAGTTGGTAGGTTAGCAATGGAATATGTTAGGATTATAAAAATAAATAATTTTTGTTAGTTAATGAATACTGAATTGGATTATTTTTAATGTGTGGTAAATGTAATAAATGAGTTTAATTAATGATTAAATTTTTACATACAAATAAGCTGATTTCGTAAAGAAAGTTAATGATTTATGTTTTTTCTAGAAAGTTGTGATACTTATAATTAAAACTAGAGACATGTTTGGGTTTTTAGTGGGTTTTAACTAAATCAATTGTATTGGTGGAAGAAGTTGTTCTAGTTTATGTATGGAATTTATGTTGTGATGTATTTTATTCTAGTTTAGTGTGTTTTAAAACATAGGTTGGATATGGTGTTATATATATATATCATATATATTAATATTATTTCTATATTCCCCCACATGAGTAGGATAACCATAAAATTCACAGAGTTTATGGGTTTTATATATTTTCCTGAATATCCTGGATAGGGGCGATATAGATGGGTGGATAAAAACTCTTCTTTAATCATCATTCAATAGTAATGGCCCATGTGTCTATGGGTGAGATGTGTAGTGATGGATTAGGTATCATTGGGTGATATGTGGTAGATTTGGCTATGATGAGACAAGATGTGATAGCCTAGGTGTCTTCCAGAAAGGTGGAACATGTTTTCCTATATTTCTTTGGATGATACATGATTTTGTGATAATCAAAGCTAGAACCGAATTCTAGATATTTCAATATTAGTGTAGGTTGGGATACATCCTATAAAACATCATATAAGAATGTTGTGTGATGTTATATGTATCGATTTAGTGGGAGAAAATGACGTTTGATGTTGGGGTTTGTGAGTGCAATGTCATAATGGTAGTAGTATCAAGGATCCATTAATGTTTATGATCTTAATGCCATATTATTATATTATATTAATGATTATGTGGGAATTCTATGTTGGTGTTTGGATTGATTAGTTGGCATATTTTCATTCTTTTTGGTCCTGCTATTTTTTCACTAGCACATTAGCATGATCTATTTGCATGTTCTCTTGAGACCGTTGAAATTATATTAATGGTTATGAAGTTATGTTTTCCCAATGTATATAAAACAATTTTTAGGTTCCAAAGAGGATTTTGGGGACCTATGTATACATTTATTGCTTTGACTGGATATTATGTTGAATTGATTTTATAGGACATGTATTTTTGTTCAATTCTTAACTGTATTTCCTCTATATTTGTTTACTTTAACCATAAAATGTGGGATGGTCTAGGTTTTAGTTTTAAATCATCTACTGGAGTTTTTCGGTAGTTTATTATCCAATATATTCATCCTTTTTTATAGAGTTTAATTCCTGCCATTTGTGATATTTTTATACCCTCAGTTCCTATCAACATCTAGAGTCCTACTAAAGGAAATATGTGAGGGACATTATCTCTATACATTCAATGCGTTATCTTTATGGTGAAGGGGTCATCACAATCATAGTAGGTTTATTTGTATTTATCATTCCAAAATGAATAATCCAATTCTAAAAATCCAAAACCATGATTATAAGTTCAAGATTCACTAAGAACGAATATATGATTATGAACTAAACACCAATGGAGGAATCAACACTGAAACCAAGATTCATGATAATTTAATCTATATTAACTAGATTCTCTAGAATATAATATTGCATATATATAATGGGGATTATATTAGGATTAAACTATCTTTTTAAAAATTAAAATAAAAATTGATCCTATTGTTGTTGAACCATAATTTATGAACGATGATTTAAATCCTATAAAATTGAATAGTGAATCAAACTACTCTTATGAATCACTCTAGTTAATGGGTGGTATTATATTTTAGAATTACAATCATTATATATCTAAATTCTCACAAATTTTAAAATAATTTTAAATAGACATCAAAAAGTACCAATTTCTCCACAATGGTAAAATGGGAAATGTCTTACCTTTTTTACCCTTTAAGACATATCTTATATCATTGCGAGATACAATACATTACTAAATCCTTCAATTTATGATACATGGAATATCATAAAATTACTCCTTTACTGACAACCGTTACCTTTAGAACAGCTTAGCCGGACAATTTCATTTTTTCCTGTTTCATATCGGTTAAAATTACATTAGAAACTACTTCTATAATGACTTGAAAATAAATTTTATCAGTCGTGGTGTGACAAATAACCATGAGTCCCAACTATTATATAATAGTAGGGTTAAAATATTAATTATATATCTTGTTTACCAATAAAATATGTTTATGAGTCTTATCATACACTTATGCAATAACCTCCTCCAAAACACCCTTCAAAAATTCCCTACCCAACCAATTTAAAAATAATCGAATCACAAATACTAAATATACATTAAAAATTTATCAATGGATTAACACACATAGAATAAAATGATTTCCACATGACTAAAACCCTAAAAATTCTTTAAACATGAAAGAAAACTATCAATTATGGCTTAATGACCCAATAAATGGAAAAGAAACAATATTCTTGCCCTAGGAATGTCAAAAAATGAATTAACAAATAATTTATCTTCATAAACATAGAAAATAGTGGACTAGATCAATTTTTTCCAATACATCAAAGCACTTGAAAAAATGTATCCTCAATTATTATCTAGAACAACATCCCTAAAGTATGATATAATGGTAATATTGTGAACAAACACATAATTAAATACCTATTAAAAATATTATTTTTTCAGGGACATGACCACTTATATAAATAATGGGAATTGAAAAAATGTGACACATAACCCAAATTTATATCCCTGAGAATATATATTATTAAAAAATAAAAAGCACCCAATAAGATTACAAAGTACCATAAAAAAAACTAAAACCTCATCACCTTATTTACAATAGAAAAAGAAAATAATTTTAAACCACTCATTCAAAAATCATAAAATTCATTCAAATAAAAACATCCACACATTTTGAAAGGAACATATAAAATTTTTTGTATTAAAACAAATCAATTATTTAACAATGTGTTTGAAAAATATTTATTACAAAGGTACTTTTGAAAGCGTTTTGGTTGTCCCATGACTATCCCAGAAAAAAATCCCCACAAATGATTTAGAATGAATCTTAATCTTAAGGTCGTCATACTAATGATTCACCTTAATATAACACTAAATATAATCTGAATCACTAGATTACAAACACCATGAACTACTAATCCATAGAGCTCAAAACATTTATGAAACTATATATTATTTTTTAACTCTCTTGTTATGTGAACTCTAAATACCTTTACTCAGAAATCACTTAATCAATTCAAGTTTCTAGGGGAAATCACTAGAACCCACGATCATAGATAATATATTCTCTATGACGTCATTTAAATTTATCAAGACATACCAAGCCACAAATAAATGTGATATAATATAAATTTGAATGTTTAACATTATAGAATAATCAGAGAACATTTATTTTTCATTCACATAGATTCTTAATAATATAAACCATATAATCAGTTCGATGAGATTGATCCTAGACTATGGAAACTACAATCAACCTATTGTATCCCCAAAATATCCATCATATGATCCTGAATCTATTAATAGTTTAATTTAACCATACAGAATAGCTCAATCAATACATCCTATGAAATCACATTCATTCCATCACACTTTATCTCTCAGTACCATTGAGACACCTTCTGATATTTTCTAACCACTAACATAACTTAAAATCCACATTATGTATTCTTAAATCAAATTTTTACTTCATATTTTTAACATAAATCCTAATTTCGTTGATAAAGACTCCATTGATGATCATTAGTACCTATTTCTATCAATGATTAGTCCCATAAATACAATTCACCTTTCCAAAAAAGAAACATGTTAATGGTGTTTAGATGGCATGCGTTATACTAATTACAAAAATTAGAGAATAAAAATAGAATGAACAAAATAATCATTAAAACTAGTAACATTGTAGAAAACATATCAATTAATATTATTCTTTATCCAAAAAATATATTTCAGAACACTCTTCACCAACATTAAACCTTCCCGAATGAATCATGAAATTATATCACCTCTATTTTCTCACTAATGACACTATTTCTAGAGTCACTGAAAGGATACAAGTTAATTAATCCCACAAATTTTATATTAATATTTGCAAACATTAAGACACCTAACACACCTAAAATCTATAAAATGTGGTATAAATGAACACTCATTAGTGGGAGAGGTGTCTAAAACCACGGTAAGATTGAATCCATAACACATATTATAAGAATACTAATTTTCATTATTACTAGTAGCGTAAAATTTCATCAAAAATAATTTTTTCTAGTTCATTTATTTCCCTAAAATATTGTTATTAATGTGAATGTGCCGACAAATATAATGAATAAACCTTTCATAGGATAACAAAATACATGAAGTTGTAGTTCAATATATCCTATAATAGAATCAGAGTCCATGTGTTAGATCATTTAGGGGATAAAATATAATTTCCAAAATGGTATTATAGCCTATATCACACACCATACACAACTAATACAATTTCACAAAAAAATTGAAATCTGCATAGTTCCTAACATAAATATCCATCATATCAAACAACCATCGACTTCGATTATTCAATTTTATGATATACCCAACCTATGGTATAACTATAAGGCTGAAAATGATTCAAATGAGTAGCCCCCCAAGTCCTTCATCGTATATGACTTAAGGTGTGAACATGAAAATTTGGAATATAATGCACTTATGTGGTCTATTTCCTACATAATTGATTTAAGGAAATGATATAATGTTTGGAACATAAATAAACATTATTAAAATTTCATTCTAGAAGAAATATAAAAAACCTATGTGATATAATGATGTAAAAAATACAACATCAATTAGATAAATTTATAATTAAGATTAAATTCCATTCCATCATCCATAATTTCTTAAGATACACATAGAGAAACTCATAAATCAATAATCTATATTCAGAAATCATATAAATATATAATGTTATATCACTATTGGATTTCATAGAAGTATCATTCTTAAATATAGGTTCATATCATTATCCAATTGGTAGAAAATAATTGGAATGAGTGAAAAAAATAATTAAAAAATAAAAAATAATCTATAAAATAAAACAACATAATCATGGAATAAATTGGGGGAATAATTTTAGTATGGTGTAACAGATAAAATAATCAAAATAAAATTTCCCACATCTCCACCACCATTGATACATCATCAACCAAAACAATCTTTAACAACCAAACCAAACCAATTTTTTTTACCATAACTGAAACATATCTTTTTTTAGCACATAATTTTGTTTCACCTCTCTTATATGTCTATAGGGGAATGACACATTTATGTGAAAATGAATTGGAAAAATGAAAAATAACATACATATAAGGAATTAAAAAATTAAACTACCCTAACCATAAAAAACAAAAAATATATTCATACCATAAAAACAATTCCAATTATGTGTCATAAGATAATAGTGTAATGTAATGAAAATGACACAATCCTTATCCAGTCATCCTATCAGGTTTACCCACAACCCTTTATCAATAGATATGTATTATCAACATCAAATTATGGAATCATGAACATGCTAAAAATATATCGTGTGACCTTCCTATTGTGACATCCTGCCACTATGTTTCTATTATCATCATTCATCACATCCCCATCATTTGGTTCAGCACATGCCACACCATCATCGTTTAAGATGTTACATACCTTTATCTTTTATATAGCATAGAGTTATGAGACATCTTATATAAAATAAAACCAGTAAATACTTTCATATTACTCTTCCATTCCTATTCAAAAAATTTAATTAATTCCATATGGAACATAACTCCTAAAGATCATCAAACAAATTTTATAATAAAATAGTATCAAATTCAAATTCAAATTCAAATATCTATGGAAAATGAATCCATAAAATAATAGTTTCATAATTCAATACTCATTTCCTCCACATCGATATCATATTTCTTTAATAATAAAAATTGAAATACTCATTTAATATTTATCATATTAATTCCAACCATTTCATCTATTATTATTATTAATTACTATTAATTTTTTTTAAAAATCATTATAAATTTATCAACTATATACAAAAAACCATTAATAATATTAATTAATCATCCAATATTGTCTCCATTAGTAAATATATTTCATGTTAATCAATTTTAATGAGTATAAGAAAGCACAGTTGATCAAGTATAAATAATATTAACATCACATCAGGGTTATTAATTTATAATATAACCATTTTATATTTATTTGATTGGTAAGTAAATTTATTATAGAAAACTAATGGTTTTTTATAAAAATAGAGGAAAAAATTATTGAATCTTAATTCATGAATTGATAAGAAAAATCATAAAGAAAATTAACAAGGAGAACAAAAAACACATGAAACACCCCCTTACATTCTCATTTCCTTCATGGAATTATTTATTATTAATAAGTATATCCTTTAAGGTAGGTTTTATACATATTTTCATCAATAATCAACGGAATGAATCATGTAATATTAATTAAATTTAAGGAGAACATGAATATATTAAAGTAAGTGAAACAGCCTAGGTTTTTTTTTCAATATATAATTCTAAAAGATATATTTTTTTCTAGAAATTAACTACCTAGAATAGAAGATCAAAGTTCACAGAGAAATAATAGAGGATTAAGAACAAACCAATGATGTAGTAAACTCTAATATATCATTGAATCATGATACATAATTTTTTATGAACTGTGGTTCATAGAATAACAATGGTTTTGTGGGAGAGTGCTGATGATGCTGGATTTAGATATGGTTAGCATAGAAAATTGGAACAATTATTGAATAACCTCAGTTTGTAGAGGAGGATTGAAAGCCGCCAGCATAGTATAGTAAATCAAATAACTCCCATGGAACCCCAAAATCAATAGATTATCCACCTTATATTTATTTGAATTATTTTATCCAATGATTCTGCTGCGTTTTTAAAGTTAATATAAATAGAATTTGACAACCACCGTGGTCTCAAATATGGTGTATGGGGAAATCACTTACTATATTGATTTGGAATTGAAAGGCCTACAAATAAGAGAGGCCTATATCATTTCTCCCAACTCCATTTCATGGAAATCAGTTTCTCAACTAATTCTACGTAATATCAAAAATTAACTATATAAATGGATAAAGAAGATTTTTTTAATGGTTATTAATTTTTACAGTTAAACATTAAATGACAAATAGTTTCCCAAAATTCTAAAAAATCAATTTTATTTCTTGTGGTGAACCCAATCACTAACAATTCAAAAAATTATATTTCAAGAAGTATCATATAATAAAATTAGTCATTTTACATATAGGAAATCATCAAGAGTCATAGGGTGTCATTATACAAACTCTGCTATCAAATTTTCATGTCAAACTAGCCTACATGATCACTTTTGTCATTGTGGGACACTTAAAACCAATTGAAATACCCAAAATAATGAGGTAATTGAGGCCCAATAAAAGAGAAATAACTAATCTACAGATCTAAATGATAGTGAAATGACTACCAAAACACCCTTTCCAATGGTGTAGTGATGCTCTATGGTTAAAAAAATTAAATCCTATCCCCCTAAAACCTACAAAACATCCACTAAAATCCTGCATACTTCATTACATCCAATATGAGAGAATAAAAATGTGTGTTCCATTCATTTAATGATACAAACCATAACTTTGAGCCTCTAAATAGATTTAGATATTAATAATATGATCTATTTCTCGCTATTTGAAATCAAAATAAGATCTAAATAAAATATATATTGGTTATAATAATTATGAAACATATAAATATTGTATTTCTGTAGTTTTTCTTTGAGGATTAGAATGTTTTTTTTGAACATTACCAGGGACCAAGAAAAATGATTTGGTGAAAATTTATCTTTTTCCAAAACACATTATATTGGTAATGATAACACATAATATGTTCCCGATGTTGGTATCATGATGTTTGGATAACTAGATGATTAATATAGATAAAGATAATTTAATAGTAAAGACTATCTTGGAACTGATTAATGATATATTGACCTTGTGGTTTAGCTTGATAGAGTGTATGTAATTTTTTATTTAAGGAATATATCAAATAATGTATTTATTACTTAAGTAATAAGTAATCGTGAATGTTTTCAAAAATGTTTTATAGTAATTCTGGTTATTACAATGTCTTAAAAGAATTAATGATGAAGGTATTCACATATTTCATATGTGACGATTAAGATCGACTTTATTTTGTTTTCAGTGTTAATGTCATGTTCATTTTGAATATATTTCTAACTTATTTCCATTTTCTGGATCATTATATTCTACTAGTTCATATTTTTAAAAATTTATAAACTTTATTAAGTTTATATCTGTATTTTTGTAATGATTAATGTATTACTTCTCAATATATTGATTTATGCACATTGGACAAATTTTTCTAACCATATTGGCTTTAAAAGGAAATTGAAGACATATAAAAATAAATTTCAATATTTTATTGATATAATGATATATTAAAAGTGAATTTTCGTTTTTTAGGAATAAAACGTTAAATTATAGATATTCACTTCTTTGAGTAAGGGATGAATTTGAAATTGATTAAATATCATCCAAAGGATGAAATTATCCTTATAAAATTGAAATGTATCATGTATGTATATATACTTATATTATTATATTATAAAACAATTCATCCAAATTATTGAAAGAATATTGATATAAAAATTTAATCGTTTTACTATTATTTCTGATAAAATCAATGACCCTTTTTGTTACCTATTAGATTTATGGTTTTGAAGTATTTTTCATTCCATTGATCAGTAAACTTATTGTGATCAATTAAATATATTAATCCATGTAATTATTTATTACTTTTTTCCATGTACATATCATTAAATTCTTATGATGTTAGCCTATGTAAAACCTATTTCCAATCTATTCCTTATGACCATTATACATTTCTATCTCCATTTTTAAGAGGATATTTTTTAATCAATTTTACAATGTGGGTTCATGAATAATCGTATTTAAAAATTTTAGACCATATACAACAATTATAATATTTTAATTTTGAGGACACAACTTATTTATATTTTAGGAGAATGTAACAACATTATATTATAAAATATTAACATCATGTTTGATAGCAAGTTTGAAACACAAGAAAATTCATAGAAGAATATAAAACATTCTAATACTATGAGATATATTTATATTTAAATAAATTCTATTTCTTCAATATATTGAATTACACAAAACACTGAGTTTATCTTTTATTACATGTAACAACAAGTTTCTTTTATAGCTAGAGTTACACGCAATATCGAGTTTTATCGGACAACAATACATTATTAATAATTTTATTTATAAAATCGCATGTCCATTATTATAAAAATGATGAATAGTAATAAGTATAATATGATTATATATAGTTTAAAAAGGACTATTAGTTGTATATTTAATTGAAATAGAAGATTAATATTTTAAAAAAATGATTTTTTTTGAAAAATGTATTTTTCTAAAAGTAGGATTGGTTACAATATGTGAAATTAATTTAAAAATTTTTTTTAAAAATTTATGAAATAATATTATTAAAAAATAATATTATTAAAATAAAAATAACCAAAATTTACATAGGGTAAATTTTTGTATTTTTGTAAAATATTTTAGTTTTTTATAAACAGTGATAATAATGAATTTTAATTGAAAACCGCATTTTCAATTACATATTCTATAATGATAAATTATATTTTGAATTTTTTTAAAGTAAAATTATATGAACATTATATCAATTAATAAAATTTTTGCCATTTTAATCTTTTTTATAATTATTTTTGATATAAAAACTTTATAAACAATTGAATATTCTCTCTCCCAAACACTAATTTCTCATTGTGTTTTTGAGATTAATTTTAATTTTAATTTTGTTGCTTCTATGAATTGAATTTGGAAGAATGGATTCCATATATTTAATTAAAATAAGTTATAACATATCATATAACCAGGTTAAATTTTTTCCAACATTATTAGTAAAAAAATTAAAATTTAATTATGATAATTATGGTTATAATGTGGTTCTCTTTATTACTTGCGCTTGTATTATAATTAATTTTATAAACACAAAATATTGTTATTATATTTAATATTTATATTGTGTAGGTAAAAATTATATAATAAATATATTTTTAATTTTATTATTAAAATATAAATTTCATATGTAAAAAAATATTCATGTTAATGTGGGATAAGGCTCAAAGGGTAAAATTGAGTAAACCGAAAGACTAATGGAGAACATGATAAATAAATTTTTATTTTTTTGTTGGAAGTATGTCTAGACAAAATAATTTCTCCATCACAATATTGATCAATATTTGATTCTCATGACGTATAAATGACATCCCAAATGTTAATATATTTGGGTATTTATAATATTAGCACCCCTATTTATTAAAGGACACCCAATCCCCTCGATTATTCACTCCTCCCATTCTATTTGGATTGACCATACCCTGAAAAAATATCACTCAAACATATATAATATCTTAATTGAATCCTTATTTTTGGAGGAATTCTATCCTATTATGGGTTTTCTACAATCCTAAGTAGTTATTCAAAAGAATAGGTAACATTATTCAATAAGTGTTTTTATACAATTTCATCTTCCACATCATTATATTTTATAAAAAGTGATTATATAACAACCATAGTAACATAAAAATAATTATTTGTTTTTTTATTAATTAAATTTCATACCACTATATCCACCTCCATCAAATGGGTTATGGAATCATTCTTCTCTTGTATTGAGGACTGCCACCTAATGAACACATGACATTTGTTCTTTCATTACCATCATTTATAGTTGTTTATAATTATTGATCAAATATATAAATATATATGATATTTATGAAATATTTATACCTATATATTCATTATATCATATATTAAATTTTAGGTTTCATTCTGTAAGGTATATGATAATGTTATTCGTGTGTGTTGCAGACTACCGCTATGTGAACTCATGTGATTCATCTTTCATTAACACATTACATAGAATATAATAAAGATAATGTTAATCAATGTATTTTATAGAAATTAAATAATTATGATATAAATGAAATATTTATCATTCTTAAATGATAATATTCTCCCTTTATATTTCTCTCACTTGAAGATGATAACATCGTTCCTGTACACATAGATTATCACTTTCACAAAGTGATGTGACTCTATTTTCATCACCACCCCAACAGATGATATATATATTTATATATAAAGAAATATTTTGTTATATATTATATTATTAAGTTTTTTCAAATTTAAAATATTATTTACCTCTATTCCATTATGATCACTAAATACTGGAATCATTACTCAAGTGTATGTACGACCTATTGTCTCCATGATCGTGACATACTGCGTTTTTCATAACCAACAGTCATGATTATATATATATATAGATTTGTTATAATAATATGATAATTATTTCCTGCTTATTAATATTTATATGATATAACAATATAATATCCACATAAATAAGATCTTTCATGAAGAAACATGCAATAAATAATAAAGAAATTAAAAACTGATACAATGAAAATAATGAATGATCATTATTAGAAAAGTGATAAGATTTTATAAATTGATGTTATATGATATTATAAATATTAATATTGTTCTTTTAAATGTTCAAAAGATATTTAATACAATAATCTAATAAGTTATAGAAATTTTTGTAAAAAGGAAGTGTGATGTTAAGTATTTCATAACTCAATTTTTGTTCATTGGGTTGAACTTCTACTAATTTGGATAGTCATTATATGATAACGTTTGTGATGAATTTTTATTACCTTATTTAGTATTTAAACTAATTTATATATATTTATAGTTAAAACCCACAATCTATGAATTTATTAATTCATAATTTATCATTATGATCATTTTAATTGGTTATTGAATAATTTCATTCTAATTGATATGGTTTGTTCATAAATTCCATTTGATCGAATTTTTTGACCATTTACTAATAAACCCATATAAATTTAATTTATAATGGTTATTCATGATATTTCCATGTTATACTAGCATTTCCCATACATTTGTACTTGATTTAATTTATAATGTTTTTTATGAATAACTAACATAATTTCTCTCATCGGTCTGAAAAATATTTTCTTCCAAAAAAATGTTGTCTAATTTAATTTTCATAAATTATATTTAACATTTTATATATGATTTATTATGTACATTTTAAACCATTTTTTATTTTTAAAATATTATTTCAATGGAAAAGTAATGCTATTTTAAAAATAATTTATTTTTGTCCATTGCATGAAATGTGAATGGGAATATATGTTTCAGCTTGTATTCCAAGAATGGAATTTTCATCCATCCAGACCACCAAAAATGCATTAATTATTATTTAAATTTTTAAAATGATATTTTCAATGAAATTTAGTTTCAAAATTTTATTTAAAATTTTATTTTTAAAAATTTTATTTTTCGAAATAAAATGTATATTTTCAACAAGAATGTTTTTAAATATATATCTACGATATTTCTATTTAAAAAAACACCATTACTCTAATAAAATGGGTATATGTTACGATTATACCACCGATATTCATCTTATTGAAGTATTATGATAATTTTGACAATGAAAATTATTGAATTTCACTTTATTGATTCATTTATGTAGTCATTTACATTCAAGTGGAATATTCACATTTCCATGATCATTATATAATAAATTACAATCTAAATGAAAATATAATTTATCATATATTTGTTATTAAAAATTATTTCATTCCAAATTTTTTTAACATTGAATTTTATTTTATTGATTGGTTAATATTAATAATTCATATTCTTTCTTCAATAAAAATACATAATTATATGGCATATTTTTTAATTATATAAATAAATTATTGGATATAATAAGAATGTTTTGGACATGTATTTGGGGGTGGTTACCAGATTTTAAATTTTCCCTTGATGCATTGAATGTTCTCATAAAATAAATTAGTTGAAAAAATTATATGCTTTTTTATGTATTTTAAAATGGTCTTCTGAAAGATCTTGATACTAGAGATATAGTTGTCCAAACCAGACCAGTTTTTATCCAGTAGATTTAAACCATATTGGAAAATGTCTTCAGGATATAATTATCATGTTCTTGATACATGAAATAAAATAATTGAGAATTCACTTCCTTTATAATTCATTTGTTATTTTCCATAATATTTTCACAATGATATTATATCTGGATGAATTTAATATTCATTATATTTATTAAATGAAATATATTTTCATTTATTTAATATTCCAAATTTATTTTTCCATAAAAATTTTTCTATTCATGTTATTTATATGGCATATTTTTTTAGTTATTTATATTTCCATTTGTATTAATCATTATTTATTCATAATATCATCTTTCTATATGTAACCCTTACCGAGATCTTTGACCTCACCCATATTTTTTTTCTTTATTAGTTATCCAGAAAGTGTATTATGTTTGATATGAAAGGATATTCTAGGTGGTAATTTTATTCATGAATAAAAATATTTTTTAATTTTTATTTTCATTATTAATGGATGACTCAATTGTGTATCTTGTTTAAAAAGGATAATAAACTATTCCATCAATTTTGATGATATTTCTTATATAATATTCCAAGGTACTAGTGTAAGGAATCAGCTTTTGGATACTAGAGTATGGGTCTCTAAAAACTAAATTCTCATCATATAACATATTTAATATTTATATTATATCCATATTAAGGATCCATGCACCATGGATCTAATGTTGACTGCACACCTTGCTCTAAATATATTATTTGAAATATTCTCAAGCATTTAAATAGAAATGAAGATTCACTATAACATAAAAATTATTAATTTTTATTTTCATAAACATCTACTAAATATCATATATATTATATTAGGGATCATTTTTTACGTTATTATTTCTTTTAATTCTTAAAAACAATTTTGAATCATATTTTCATTATTTTTAGGTAAAATCTCAAAAAATAATTATCAAACCATTCTTCTAAATATATATGAGGTTATATTCATGTTATATAAAAACTAAATATTTGTTTTTTAAAATAATTTCTAATATGTGTTCATCCCCTAATGAATAATTCACCTAAAAAAATATAATATTAAATTAAATTATTTTAATATATATCAATTTTTGTTTCTATTATAAAATTTTCAACTAATTATTTCTTTATTAATTAATATATTATTTCATTATCCAATTCATGACATATTTATTCCATTTTCTCAATGAAATATCCATTAAAATATACATCTATATTTTCATTCACAATCGTCAACCATTGTTAAAGAAAGACTATCTACAAATTTCATTTTATTGTGATTACCCAATAGTTCTTTCTTCTATTTGAATTGTGTTTCCCGAGATTTTCAAACAAATTAATTTAAATGGGAAAAGTAATTAATTTAATTTATATAATTTTATTATACATTGTTTTAATGAATATAAATAATTATTAATTTTATATTATACTTTTCCTGATATATTTCTTATCACAATAGAAAATATTTATAATACCATTTTTTATATATAACACATATCTTTTCTGGGGTAAATCTATCAATAAAATTTATTTACTCTATGATTTAATTCATGTTTTTGGATAATATAAATATTTTGATATATTACTCTATTATAATATAGCCTAGAATTATATATCCCTCCAATGTATTTGGTAAATGATTTTACCACATGAGAACTCAATATTAATTATACTAGGGGAAAATTCAATCCACCATACTAATGTGATTAGGGAGTAAAACCAATCTCATTATTTTATGGGGAAATAGAATAATAACAATAAACCATGATATAATGTACGTTATGGTTAAAAATTTATATATATTATGATACAATATTATTATTCAGTGGCTATGTATATATTTTTTTTATCCCTATGGTTAATGATAATTATAATATTATTTCACATCATTATAATATAATAAAACTATTCCTTCAAGATCATCATTTTTTATATTTTATGAAATTGTATTTTTTGTGATATCATACATATTGATCACTTCTTATGATTTCATCACCACATTTCCTTAATCAAGTCATTTCACTCATGTTATTTTCTATCAATTATTTCTGATTTATTTTGATCTTTCTTAGGAATCTATGAAATTTTACTTCTTCATAATATAAATTCTATGACATTATTTTCTTATGTTTCCTTGATTCCATAGGTAATAATTTATAAATCATTTTTCAAGGAATTATATCTGATATAAATTAAATCAATTTATTAAATATTTGTTGTATATATTTTTATGATCTATTATTTTCATCTTCCCCAAAGGCAAAAAAACCCGTTTTAGTAGTAAATAGTTTCAATTTTATGTGAAAAAGTATGAATGTTTTATATGTAATATGAAATTTTTAATGTGAGGTTATTTATTTTAAAATTTATGTTTTTCCGAAAAAATGGTCCGTATAAAGTAAAATATTTAATAAATATATAATATATATCAAAATTATAATAATATGTTTCAATAAAGTACACAACCACAAAAAATTTATTTTAGTCCAGATATTATTTTATTACATTTCAACAATCTTGATGAATTCTTAAAACATCCCAAACATCATTACATGGTTTAATATCTAATATTGATACATTTTATTTGGTAAAACATAGAATTGATATGAATTAATATGTAATGGATACACTGAAATTAATAAAAACTTATTATGGTTTCCTTCATTAATATGTGTATTATAATCACAAAACATGACATTATTAACACATTAATACATTTAGTTGTCATTATAGTGTATTTCTAAAAAATCTTTACATTCACTAATTTTTCAATGTCATTATGCGTTTCGAAATTATTATGTTATATATAATAACATTTCATATAGTACCATGAACTCCTTTTGTATATCCTTCCGCAATTCGTTTATATATCCTCCAAAACATGTTTTGTATAATCTATCATTCTATATGTGTTTTTATTACTACATCAATAAAAACTGTGTCATTGTTCATAAAAAATAATTTTATTTAAAACTATCATTCGTAGTGTAAAAAAAATAATAAATTTGCATACCTATAATATAATGTAAAGATAAAACTCGAGAAAACTATCGATTCTGCACATACTAAATTGGGATTTTACATGATTTCCAATAGGTATATGTTTTTCGATTATTTTACCTGCAAGAATAATAATATATATTATTCAAAAACATATAATACCTTTTTTTAAGACATAGAGCAACCACAAATCAATGCATATGACATCGTGAATATTACAACTGAAAATTTCATAACTAAACTGTTATAAACACTCCTGAAAGATGAAAAAATTGTATATCGTTAAATTTTAAATATAATTAAATTATATTACATTCTTTAATATGGATGAGTAAATCAAAACCCCCTGACCCATAAAGACAATCCAACGATATTTCTCATCTTGGGGTATGTATAAATACTTTCTCAACATATCACAATTGAGGTCCCAAACATCATATACATTTTATAGGTGGTAAAATCCCATATTATGTAGACCATAATGTATTATATGATAAATAATATACCCAACCACCCCATGGTAACCACATATTCTCTGATATTCTATTAATGGTTTCAAATTACGAAATTTATTATTTTATGTATCTTTTAAAAAATATTCATTGTGGAATAAAATGAATCTGTAACCCATATTATAAAAAATAAATCATATATGGAATAACATTTTTTTAACTTAGAGTGTTATTATTTATCTGAAACACATTTATATTATTATAATTTAATTACATATCCCAAAATAAAACACAAACCATCAGATTCAATACTTTTAGCAATAAATTGTAAATAACCATGATGAATATCTATAAGGGATAATAAATTAAAATTATAGAAATAATCATTTAGGATATTAATTAATCTAAAACATATAGCAGATATAGATTAAATTAAAACATAGAAATTATTTTTTTATATATTTATATATTATATACATTCTTAAAGAAATTGTATAATATACAAACAACACATAGAAAACAACTTATTTCTCATCATATACTGTATGATATGCCAACATTGAGTCCTTATGTTATAATACCTATAAGTAATTTTAAAATAAAATTACATCATTATGTTATTCTATTCATAACACTAAAAGAAATTTATTATTCTCTTTAAAAAACCATAATTTACATATGAAAAAAATAATGAGGTCTATTTTATTTGGAATAATAATAAGGTAAAAAACAACTCCAAAAACATATACTCCATATGTTATTTATATCATCATAATATAAACTTATTTCACATCATAAATAAACAATATATTGAGATACCATGAGGACATTCCTAAAAAATGTAGTTACACAAAAACTTTTGTTAAAGAATAATCAAGATATATATGACAGTGAGATAAAACATGAGCCATCAATCATAACAAATTATTTTAAAAATTAATGATAAATAATAACAAGGAAAATATATAATTAGATATTTGATAATATTTTCATCAGAATCACTAGTATATGAAAATATTGAAAACAAGTCAGTATAAACCTATGATGAGAATTTCAAAAATGGTTACATAAAATAATGTTATAGAATCAAGGCTCATACATTATTAAATATATTTCATGAAATCAATGAATCATACGATTATTAGATGATTGTATAAATTTTATTAAACTATTCGTATCATAATATTTCATTGTTATGTTTAACACATGTAATACAAATCATATATGATTTATATATATGGAATATACACTTGAGAATTAAATGGGATACATAACTACGTCATAAATCACATGTCATCAATGTATTAAGTATGATCCCATGAAAATATGGGACTATGACATATTTATATGTTATTCGTAAATAAAAAATCATATCTAGTAACACATCTCTATGTCACTAAAAATAGTTTGAAATGATAAAAAAGTTATTTAAATTAACTTATTTTTTAAGGGATAAATTAAACGTTAACACAGGAATGAGTTTCTTAGAATAGTACGGGTTCTTACTTATAGTAAAATGATATACGAATCTCAATGTTATAATATCCCCAATACCTATTAAATTACCCTAGGATGTGATGGTGTAAAAAATGATTATAGTCAAATAATTCATAGTGCATGTGATTGTTATGTAATTATGAAATCATTGATATATGATTCTATTTTTTTACAACATTAGACATTGATGATATAACATTTAGTCTCATCTATATGATGTCTGTGAGGAGGAAGTGAAGCATGTTATGAATAAGGTGATTATTACACTAACATGTGTATATTGAAAGATGTATCACAATAATTCAATAAATCCCATTATTATATCATTTTCATCAATTTTTTCAAATAACTTTTTCGGTTACCAAATTAATAGTATAGAGTAAATTTTTATTACCTTTATATGTAAGTTTTTACTTGTAAATAAGAATATAATTATAGTTTAATCTATAGTTCTTATAAAAATGAAATTAAAATACAAGGAAAAATCCAACAGAGAAGTAATGATATAGGAACATTCATAATTTCCTTCAATTAAATGAGGTTTGAAATAAATATAAGGTTATTTTCATTACATATCATGAAATTAAACAATGGAAGCATAAACTAAATTAATGAATCAAGATACCTCTTCCTCCAGAATATTTATTACATAAATGTAATATATCAATTTTACTTCATTGTATTAAATACAATATTATTGGAACATATCAATATCCATACACAATAACCTAATAGGTACAAAAATATTACTATAATTAAGGTGTATAATCTAACAGCTTGAGAAATGATGATTCCAAATTCAGTGGTGGTAAACACAATTCCTATAATTTATATGTAAAATAATCTTGTAGAAATTATATTGAGTGTGACCAATTTTCTTCTCATGTGACTTTTGGACACATAGAGATATTATTCTAGGTTTAGTAATGAATGTTTTCTTAGTGCACTATAATCAAGAAGTGGTTCATAAATACATTAATCATAATAAATGAATATAAATGTATAACTTATTTACCCAGTTCTGGAAAGAAATATATTTTTCCAAACAAAACTAAAATTAAATATCCATCATGTTCTTATTTTGGTATTTAATCTAGGTAAATCTAATCATATTTGGTATTATCGATGTATCTATTAATTTTTTAAAATTGGAGCTTTCAAAATAATGGTAAGCCACACAAATTTTGGAAGAAGTTCAATAAGTGAACATGAACTATGATAATGGTAAAATAGTGAGAAATATAATTCATATAATTCATTTAAGTAATTATATAATGGTAATGTGAAATATGATATATGCATGGTTAAAAGATATGAGTACCTTTAGGCTAGCATGCCGAAGAATATTTTGACCAAGGATTCATCGATCAATATAATATATCATGGAGAAATTCTTAAATTTATATCACCTTTTCTATATAAAGGCATTGATGTTAATGCAAAGGATAGATGATAAAGGATTACCTGTTAACATAGATTAACAAAATATATCATGGAGAAATCATTAAATGCACATTTTATACATTAGAGTCAAGATTTAAGTTGTATCAATGTTGATTTTTACAGAAAATTAAATTATATTTCAAGACATGCTTGTCGAATAAAATTGGAATACCATAAACATATTCCAAATATTCTAAAAAAATGGATATCATATAAGTTATAGTGTGATAAAAATCCATAATGTCATAATACATGTGTTTAGATGGATACTGTTTTTTAGGAAATAAAAAGTGCGCATCAATCTATACCTATTTTGTATATAATGTAATAACCCTAACAGATTTTTTTGATATTTATTAAGTCCCTAAGATAGAATAGTGGAAGTCATGTTAGAGAATATTTTTCTATATAAGGGATCAAATATCTATTATAGATATTAGGAGATATATTAACATGGATATAGAAAATTCATTCGATTCAAATGTTGTGGGAATATGAACTAGTTTCACAAGCGCATATGGAACATAACTATTCCAGAGACACATACTACATATGAGGTTAACACCAAAGTGGTGGTTTAGAATTTACTGAGGAATGTGATAAATTATTCATTACAAATACTAATCCATACTAGTAGGAAGTAAATGGAAAATAGATAAGATTATAAAGACTAATTAAAATCCAATAATGGATTCTATGTATCAAAATGTAAAGAGGTAGATTATTTTGAATATTATGATGGGTATTGAAATGTTATTTTACATGGATGGAACATGTATAGTAAAAATAAGGAACAGTTTTTGATAACAAGTCGGAATGCCTAAATCCATTATAATTTTACATTTCATAGCTAACATCAATAATTGTTTTTTTTTTTGAGAATTGGATGGTTCAACTACCAATAATGGTAGGTGTCCATATGACACAACCGGAAAATGATATTCATGAATCAAAATCTTAATAATGGTTGAATGTTACTAAAATCCATTTTAGGATTTATGTAAGAAAAAGGATCAAATAATATTCATGTGGAATGAATGATTTACATTTTTCTACCAAAAGATAGTGGGAGTGCTAATTTTTTCCATGTATATGTGTTTATGAATCATAAGGAAGAAGGATTTCATTATAAAAAATAGTTTAGACTAGGATAAAATATATTCTTCAATGATTGACATAAAGTATCAACCTATGTTATTAGGAACATGATCTACCGAGGTGTGTGTAAGGTTTCTTAGACCCGGTTAATTGTACATATAACGACATGGTATTGAAAAATACATGATATAAAAATTTGAGAGATAATTTTTTCTAGTGTCACAATGAATATATCGCTCCATGTAAACATGTTCAGGGCATGGAAGGATATGTGGTATGTTTAATTCCACATGCATTAGGGATGGATCATTCATGTATTATATGATGTATAAAAAACAGATATTTTTATGAGGTAATTTATATTATGAAAATATCATTTATATCAAGGAGTATTACAAGTGACGTAGTCAGAACTATCAAATTGTACTTCAAGATGTGTAAAATATATTTACTAGGTAAAAGGATAAGAATATATTCTAGGTATGAGGGCATAAACAATAATATTTCATTGGATCAATTTGATCTTGTTTCATAGTTAGGATAAGGTGTTGAGAGATACAAGCTCATATAAGATAGTGGTAGTCATACCTTTATATACTAAGTATGTTTCAGCTTCAGAGGTAGCTGAGATGTAGTTAATATATGCAATGATTTGTTCCCGTTCTTGGAATCCCACCTAGTAAGTAAATCATTTCCAAAATGTAAATTATGATATACTTACTAACTGAGATGTTATGTTATTAGAGTGGGAAAAAGGTATATACTCGAGGATACCATCTCTTGAGAATTTTTTACTCAAGGTGATGTGGTTGGAAATAGCATAATTTCCCAGTGGCGAAATCATGGGAGGCCCAATAGCTAAAGATGTGACTTAATAGAAACATGATTGTAATCATGCGAAAGTGAACAAGTTGGTTGTCAATAAGGATGTAATGAAATTTGGATTGTTTTAATAGAAGGTTCCCTCAATGAAAATATACAATAACATTGATTAATATATTATGTTTATAGTTTGAAATACATGATTTATACTTACAATTATAGTGTAGAATTTTTTGTTTCCAATAATGAAATTGTAATGTACACATATTAATTGTTGTATCAAAAGAATATAGATAATACCAATATATAATGAGAACCTTGAGATACTATGATATTAATATTAAATAAATTTTCTATAGACTAGATACATCTTACTGACTCAAAAAATAGATTTCTGACTATCAGATTTCTAATAAGCATTTAGACTTCTTCTCATGAAGTTCTCACTGTGTGATATCAAGTATAGAGATCATAAGGACATACCCACCAATAGTAACACCAAATATTAGGGGTATAATTGGTTTTTCCTATCTATGGATATGCGTAATGGTCTCTTAACCTGATATTATTAAAAATGTGTTCCATTTGATTACATTATTTGATGTGAGGCAAAAAAAACTATGATAATGAAAACGTAGTGAGGTAGCTTGTGATGGGTGAGTTGTTTCTAGTGTGAAATTACATGAATGATGAAGATAGGATTTGTCGCTTCTAGGTTAATGAAGTTATAGATCTTGGTCTACATTGATCAATATGTTAGTACAATCTTAATACCATGTACCAGACATTCGTGGGTAACTTCATCCAATTAGATAAAAAAAATAAAGAAATGGGCAATTCCATAGTTGCGCTTCCATATTTATGAAATTTTAATGGAATGGAGATTATATTAAACAGCTCATTGTCATAGGTTGGTTATCACTATTGTGACTATCATTTTATCCTTTAGGGGCCAGAATGGGTTTCTAGATCCCAATCATGGAATGTTAATAATATATGGTTTTATTGAGACATGGTTCTACAGGGTAACACACAATATTGTATTCAAGAGTTTTCCATATTTTGTTGAATATGTGTGTTGGAAAAGGCGGGCCCCACAACTAGAGGTTCAAGGTTTTTCCAAAGAGATATGGTCACCAATGAAATAAATAAAATCATTTTATTCATGTTAAGAATAATTGGAAATGAATCTATTTATTAAATGCATTTAAATGTTTAAATGTAAATACATTTAAATATTAATTGAATAAATATTAGATTAAAATATTTAAAGTTCATTTAATATTTCTGGGAACTTCTCACCAAGTTAATGGATCATGTATTATCAAGTAATACATTCATTATATTACAATGAGGGTAAAATAATATTAAATGTCATTTATGACTCAATTTGGAAGTAAAAATATTATTTATATGGAGTGATAATTATTCGGGGGCTGGGGAGGCATTTCCAGGTAATTTCAATCACACCCTATAAATAGATAAGGAAGGGGATTTTATTTTTACTAGTCACAACCACTCTATCTAATATTCTCTCTCCTTCATTATAGAGAGTGAGTGGCTCTGGATCCAAGAGTTCAGATCGATCTATTTTTCATGCACCTCAAGTGTGGTGAAGTGGTGATTGTCTAAGTGTCAAAGGCGTAATTGGATCATTGTGATAGCACCCAAAATTTGATAATCTATTCTCCTGTAATTTTTTTGAAGCACATGTGGATGATCTAGATGAATTTGGATTCAAATTCATTGATTAACATTCACTGATGATGAGTATATTTGAAATGTAGATTCAGATCTAATCAGGTATTTTATGGTTTTATTTTTGGATTAATTTATTTTAAATGTGAACATTAAGAATTAATCAGGAAACATTTGGCCAACTTCAACAAATTAATGTTGATCATTAGTGGAAAAATTTAAAAACTAATTTTTGGGTTTCTAATTTGTTCTCGTTAAATTCAACTTGGAAATCCCAAGAGACTTCACAACAAATTCAAGTAAGACAACAACTTGTTATATCATTTAATATAAGACAATCGAATAAAAAATAAAATAGTGTTTTTATATCAATAAGATATATCACCGTGAAAAAACCATTATGAATATTAATTCCATATATTCAAATTGTCTATAAACATTACATTAAAAAAAACACACCCACACATATATCGATATACACATAAGATCGGTTTTACCATTTACAATGGTACTCGATGGGCATAAATCATCCAACAATTATAGTGGATCATCCAAACATAACCTATCCACACTAAACATATTCCGACCCAGTCATTTCAAATTACATAACAATAGATTTTATGAAAAACATATCATCCATTAATATATTCTAATAAAACACATTCCATGAAACGAAACCATTATATAAATTTTAATTCATTATTTTTCATTTATCATTAATGTTGTATTTCCAAAATTCATCATATTATCCACAATTTAAATAACACAACTAGTACAGTTTTATTTTTGAATTCAAACATTGAGACCATATAAAATTAATGAAAATACATTTATTAAATATTAGACTTCATGTTCATGAATAAGTGGAGGTGGGAGATAAGCCACCTACCTCTCAACAGATGACAGAAAAAAGAGTAGAACTATATACATCCATATCCTACCTTACAACACCTTACATTCAGTAGATAAAACCATGTCTCATTATGTTCCAAAACATGGAACAAAAATCAATACATTAATGATTATATATAATGATTCAGTTCATAGAGGGTGAGAGTATCTAAATAGAGTGGGAGGAATTTACGAGTTATGAATAATGTAGTTCCTCTTACACACATTGATTTTCCAAAAGTTATCATTGTATTGAAGGGTGTCTCCAAGGGAGATAATAGAGGAAGATGAGTCTAATATCCTAGATTAATATGTGTAAAATGATGGATTTATTTTCATAATATGGGATATATTCTAATTTTCGTGTTATCAAAATCATGTACATGGTTAGGATACATAGTTTAAAAAACCATGCTCAAAAAATTTGTATGCTATTATCTTATAAAAAGAGAGAAACATGGTTATGTAACATGGCTGTCAACTCATACACTAACTATATTCTACTAATTTCTCATGGAAAACCTCTTGCATGGTTGTATCACACCATTTGAAAAATTATGAATAACACATACTTCTCTCACAATATTTTTTCACATAGTTTCCCCAAGAATTCATGCATTTTGGCCAAAATGATCACCTTCCCACTGACATCCATCCTCACATACACCATTTTATAGAGATAGGGAATGGTTTCTACTTACCATTATAAAACAACGTAATTCGAAATACACATACATGACAATCCAATATTCTCAAAAAAACTACCAAATCATATCCTAAGAATAATATATTTGAAAAATACATCATTGTATCTTCCTTTAACTGAAATTGTGGGTGATTAATTTTCCCCACCATTTGTCTAAAAATTCATTAACATAATAAGTATATTGGTTTTATGTAATTAATCATGCTACTTATCTAAAATTTACTCTTCATGATCGCATATCTCTTCAGAAATTTATCATTTTCATCATAAAACACATAATAAACTAATTCATTTCCATCAAAAGATATTGTCCATCATATTAAAATTTTTATTGGGACATGAATCAATATAGAATCCATCTCCATATCAATATGGTCCCAAACAATCACATAGGGAAGACTAGCCTTTTAATTCCTCAATTGACATACATGAAACATATTATTCACCAAACTAATCATTAGCAGTAAATCCAACTAATAAGATACCTTACACACTCATGAAATTTTCCCAAAATGCCCAATATACCATATAGAAAGTATGACTTATGACCGTCCCACAAAACATAATCATTTATATATACTAATTTATTAGATTAGAATATATATTATCCTAAACTATACTAGAAAAAAATTTATCATAGTGAAGGGGAGGTGTCAAAGCCATAGGGACAAGCTGGAAGGATGGATACCTAGCAGTTAGAACCTTACAGAAGGATTCCTCATGAACTATCATATCCTTGGATTAACAATGTTTTATGGATCTTATTTTTAATTTAGATGAAAAATATGGGATCAGGGTAAATTTCATGGTTTAGGGAAAACATTATTCCTAAGAAATATTTCTATAGTCTAATGGTTTTGGAAATGAAGAAGTGAAAAGTTCATCAACTGTTGGTTTCCATCAAATTGATTCTACCAAATCTATAATTTATTCTATATAATTGATATATTAAAATACCGATGTGAAACAAATATCTCTTATGAAAAAATGTGTCACAATATTTTGGTCATATCTTCCTCAACACTAATGAGACTAGGTAATTTATATTTCAATTCAATGGTTCTGGGATTCACAACAGAATATAAATAAAAATTTTTTTATCCTAATTCAAATCAAATAATTTACAATGTCTATATTTAGAGATTAATTTTGTTAAAATTTTTCATTACCCTTAATCAGTAACCCTATATGGATTAGTGATGCATAGTGGAATTAATCGAAAAAAATGATATTGGATGCTTATTGGCATAAAAATTAAACAATTTAAAATAAATCAATCCCCAATGAAGGAAATTATGAATCAAGATAATAATTAAATAAATTAATGAACACAAATAAAGGTAGAAAAAATTTAATTAGAACAAAAATTGGAATTAAAACATGAACATTGAAATAGAAAAAGATAAAACTATAGTTTAAAGATGGTAAATAACTATAAAAGACCAATTAAAAAATAAATGAAAAGAAATAGAAGTAATTTTGGTAGAAATAGAGAATAACTGAAGGATAAATAGGAAATTTAGGATGCCTTTCTAAAGTCACTTCCTACATTAGTGTAACTCTAATATTTTAGAGCCCAATTTTTTTATGATGTGTAAATGTTTCTTGTCATGAGAGTTAATTATGTCAAACCTTTATCAAGACTTACACAATATGTAAGTGTATTCCATGTCATATACTTCAGATCCCTAAAGGTCTTTAAATATCTTGGATCATTTAGAGATCATGTCTTATAACATCATCAGGGTTTATTTTTTGAACATTTCACACCATGTATTTAATTTATGTAGTGTACTAGTTTAACATATTTTAATTTGTTTCCTAACATGAAATTTGGATGGAAGGTGTCATGTTCAATTAATAAACATAGTAAATCCATTTCATAGGGTGTAATTTATGATTTTGATGTTTTCCAACATCTCCTCCTTTTAGAGTTGAGTTCTTATTCCCTTAAAAAATAAATCCCAGTTAGTTATCCAACAAATCATTAATATATATTACATAATGAGATCTAATATGTATAAATATATATGATTTTTTTATCAAATTTCCTCATAATTGAAAAATTATTTGTCATAATGTAAAATACATCTAAATAATGATACCAAATCAATCAATCACTAAACATGAAATGTGCATTAAAACCAAGAAAATAAAACTAAAGTATTGATGAAAAAAAATTTCTTCTAGAACCACTCATTGTAAAAAAACTACATTCCTCATTAACATGATCAATATTCATATTCAATATTTCGTTGATTACAATTAATCACATGTTATTAATAAGATATAACCATATTAAAATTTACCTCACTATGAATTATTTCTCATCAAATATGATAAAATGAAAGTGGGTTATTTCTCATAACTTGAATATTTCTTCCAAAATAGTGGATTCTATTAGTTTTAAAATAACTATGACATAAACATAAACAAACAATTAATCTTGTGGAATTCATCAAAAACGTTCAAATGACTCAATATTTGAGGGTAGGTGGGTAGATGATAAAAATAATGAAAAAAGGAGGTTAAAATATCAAATATAATACATGACCATCAATAGTAATTTAATGAAAAATATTTTCTATAAAGCAGCATGTATACAAATCACAATGATTTGTGTTGGTCAATCGATGTGTCATAATACTTCAATGAATGTATCTTGTTTTTTAATTATTTCATAAATGTAAAGTGTATACATCACCTAATATCCCTCTCCTAACCACACATGATCCATCATTAGACACATCAGTCTGGTAATAGTGTTTTTTGACATTTCTAATACACAAACCATATTAATTTAATTTTTTAATATTTAATAATAATAATATTAAAACTGAATAATCATGAATGGAACATTATAAGAACCAAGGAACACTTCCCACATATTTGGTGAAATAATCACTTTACATCTCCTAAGTTGAAGGATTCTTGTTTCCATCAGTAAATATTATCTCCCCAACACATATTCAATAGAAAATCATGAAATTATATAATGAGTATTATAGGAAAGGATAATATGGCCTTGTAACAAGGATCAATCATAACAAAGTCAAACTTGTATTCTATGGGCCATAGAAGGATAAATGTATATGTAGATCTCATGATAAATGGATCAATAAATATTTCCTCAATCATTTTAATAGTTTATTATTTCTATCATAACCCCAATAACATTAAAATTGATGTTCTTGTAGGTTTATATTTCGCAATTATCATTTATGAAATATTCTAATAAAATTATATGAAAATTTAATTCGAGAATAAAAATAGTAATGAGAATATAAAATAGGAAAATCAGTCAGGGAATATTATCGTATAAAAAATAAATCAAATTCATTTTCAATAATATATAATTGGAATTACATTACTCAACACAACAATCATTCTAGAATTCATAACCTAAATAAAAATGTATTTCCATAATATATACCAAAACATTATCTTTTATTTAAATAATTGAAATAATGTTTCAAGATAATACATGTTCTCAAGGAAACATTTCTCCTAAGCTGATGAAAATAAGAATAAATACATGTTTACTGTTAATAATGATCAATATTGACTCTCACAGACTAGAAATGAAATAGATTCCAGACATTTTTGGAATGTGATGTCGGGGAGATATTAATAATATAATAGACATATTGAAAATGGAAATTATGAAATTAAAATATAGAATAGAGTGCTCTATTAAGTGAATGTAATTTTATTAGGGAAATTTTTAGATATCGAAGGGTAATACCACAACAATAAAAATTTACAAAATGAAAAGATACATGTACTAGATAAATCATTAATAAATAGGGATCATAAATATATAAATTAAAAAATAGTAAGGTGAAACAAATAGTAAGAATAAAAAACCTAGATAAATTCACGAATGATATAAAATAACTTCAGGAATGAATTATGATTTAGAAGAAAAAAATAGTGAAAAAGGATGTGTTCCTAAACAATATATCTAAAACTCTAACAATAGAACATTTGGGGTGCCACCAATAAGCCCTAACAATGATGTAGTCTACCCAAAAAATGGTAAAAATAATCAATTCAAGACATCCATAATACATGATGTATTCTTCCTATTGTAAAAATTTGTATCATCCTCATCGTGATCTTTTAGTATCTTGGTGGTGTCTACCACCTTAGGAATTGGATGTCTAAAAATCTGAAGTGGAATATTTAGAATCTATGAATATCATCAATGATACCGTTGAACAATACAGAGTGGAGTACTCTTATGATTTCATCATTATGGAGAAACATTATCGTGAGGGATTCCATAAAGATGTAGAATAATTTCATCAATAACCACGTACAACAGTGTAGATAAATACATGGCGAAAAAAATTCATAAGTTCATATTATAAAAATCCAGAAATATTCATAGTAAACAATACATATCATTAATAAGATATGATAAATGATACATTATTTATTTGAGGATACATAATGAGTAAATAAATAGACTTAAAAAAGAGTAAAATGGGGGAGGGGTACATGGTAATAGCTAAATAGTTCAGTAAGTGTCACCATTATCAGTAAATTAAACCACTCCTATCACACGGAGAAATTCCAAATTAAAAATTTTGTTGTTCTATTCTGATAAAACTACAAGGTATCTAGTGGAAATCGGGGTCAATCCCATGGGGAAGTAAGAAAATAAAAACATGTGTATGTTTTTCAATGCTGGTTGGTTTTTGAGATAGAAATGATGAAGGGAATAGATGAGCTGGTGACACGATATGTGAAAAATGAAATAGAAGTCAAATAGGAACATAACAAATAGAAGAAAACATATCAGGGTTGAAACATTGACTAGTTTTTTTTAATTTCATTATTTAGTATTTCATATTATAAATGAATGTATTTTACTGCAGAGATTCATTTTCATCATAGTTTCTTGGTCTAATAACTAGTGAATGTGTATTTAAATTCCAATTCCATGGTTTTGTAATTGAATATTCAATTACATATTAATTATAGAACCCTAAAAAGTGGCAGAATGTTCCCCAAATAGTCATGGGTTCATCCACTGCAATTTCATTAGTGTTTTCTATTGTTATCATTCTTGGTCTGATATGGTACCAATGATGATATTGGAATTAAGTTTATTAAAGGAGTTGTAAAAAATAATTCATACTAAAATTAACACATCAAAATTTAAGCACAATCAAACCAGAATCATTATTACAACACCCAATATGACAGAAGTATCCTCTTACGACCCTGGTCACAGTGTGTGGATTGAGCTGAATCTCAATCCTTACCATCGATACGAGAGTAAGAAAGGGGAGGGGAAGAATTACACTAGAACATAAACTAAAATAGAATTGAAAATAGAAATGGATCCAAGGGAGGCTCACATAGAAGAGCGCCAACACCTCCCCTTTGTATATCCTCTCAAACAAGGTGGGACTACCCGCTCATTTATATAATTTCAAACTACACAGTGTGTAACATAATGTACACAGTGTGTAAAATTTTTAACTCTTGTTTTTTTGTTTTCTCTGTTGATAGATGAGTTGTTTCTCTTCTCCTTGACATTGATGGCATCAATGGTTGGTTGGTGGGATTACATGATCTGTAGCACCACCACATATGGTGTCTAGTCTCATATTCAGCAACCAAATGCTTCTAAATGCGAGTACACATCATGTAATGTGAATTACATGACATGAAGTATTTTGCAGACTACATGGGTGTGGAATTGGTTTGACTAATCCATTTTTATACATGTTTACATGATGTATATATTGGTGTAGAAGTCATGGATAAATGAACTTTTGTTCTGATAATTCATGATTTTTTACTTTGGCTTAAAAACACCTAAAAATCATTATGAACGTCGAAATAAAGCATTTTATCTACAAAACAACATATATCTAGTGAAAAAAAAAGTTTTAATACTCAATATAAAATATGATAAATGTATATAAAAATCAAGCACATCAAAATCCCTCACACTTAGACATTTTCATTCCCTCAAACAAAATCTCCACATCTAATAAATAGAATCCATACTCTAAAAATGGAAGCATTCAAATAATTATACTTAAAAATACTATACCTATAACTGAGTATTTTAAAAGGATAAAAAATATTTCAACTATAAATGTATTCAAATCATTCTTCTTATATAATTTAATTAAATATTTGTATCTTCATTCATCCACATTTTTCAAATTTTCTTAACTATACATGTCACATATTGATTTAGCTCACTAGATGTTACCACACACATCCCTCAATATTATTTTATCAGTGTCATGCACAATCCAAATATTCCCAATCTATACATATGCTTGATAGTATTCTCATTCTATTCTTTAGAAATTAAATCAAAAAAATCACGAGGTCTTTCAATAAGGATAAAATGATTATGAGGCTTCGAGTAGGCAGGTAATGATGTGAAAAATAATCATAGTGGCATGAAAGAGAGGCATAATTTTTAAATAACAATGCATGATATTCAAAAATAAATCTCAATCGTGATATTTCAATGCGTATCATCACCATGAAATTTTCATTCCTACATTGGTCAATAAACCGTCATTAATGTGTAATGAATGAATTTGGACATTATTTTGAATTTTTCAATATATATATATATATTCATATATAGAAACCACTATGAATAAAATTAATTGTTGTTTTGTAACCTTATTTCCCAAATGAACATGAGACTCTATCCCCCACACTTAATTTTATAGTTTCTCACCAAAATATACCATGAATAGACAAAATTCCATCTATAAAGATTAAATTAATAATCATGAAAAATAATAAAAGAATTTGGTTTGGAATGGTAAATTGGATTGTAATGTGGCTTCCTATAAATGCACATCATGGATTCTACGGGTATTACTAAGATCATATGTAGGGTAGGTCTGAAGGTCAAATGGGATGAAAACAATCAAATTCATCAATAATTTTAATGTGATTAAAAATATTCATGTATTTAAGAGATATACTCAAATGTTCTAGTAGTTATTCATATCCCAAGAATTTATCAATAAAGTTTGTATAAGAAAGAATATATCAAAAAGGAATAGAATAACTTTCAGAAATGAAGAAAAAATAAAATGTTAATTAATCCATGAAATGAATAAAAATGAGAACTCTAACACATGTAAATGTTTAAGCATGTAAATAAAGAATTAAACTATATTAGAAATCATTTAAAAATACATTTAAATTTATAATAAGCCTGTAACTTCTAAAATTCCATTTATGCATATACTATTTATAATTATAATTAATCAAAAAAATTCCATAGTTAAAAATATTTCATCTAATACTGATGTTTTCAAGATCAGTTAAAGGGAAAAGACTAGTTTTGTTAGAGATTCTCCCCCACACACAATAGTGCACATGATCCCCCAAGTGAAACACCCAGGAAGAGAAGATGATGTTGGAAAAACACAAACAGGACAAGGCTAGGGAATGCCGTGAAAGATGTAATGCGAAAAATAATAATGAAAACAAGTACTGAAATAATACTCCCTACATGGAGAGATAAATAAGATGGAATGATGTGGAATCGGAATTCCCATAGGACACCAAAGTACCTATGACTTTTGAGGAATGGAAAATTAATTATGCATGAACATATAAAATCACATACCTAGCAGAGCAAAAAAGATACATATAGACGGAAACAATTATACAAAAACTAGTCATATAGTGGCATTAGAAGTAGCATAATCTATAACTAGGGGATCCAATAGAGTAGGATACACAATAGTAGAAAAAGGTATGACTGGGCTTTGTGATATGTGTGGGGGTCACATCGGGTACATCCGTCATGACAATAGAAGTAATGGTATGTGGAGGCACAAAATAGGTGTACTGAATGGAAGAATCGACTAAAACATCCTAGAGAAATGTAGTAGTAGCAAAAGCTGAGCTGATAGTAGATAAGAGAACTGAATCTTTGTCTAGTGCTTTTGATGGTGGTTGTGATGTGGAAGGATGAGGAAAGGGTGGAGGAGCATGGGATGTTGGTAGTGAAATACCCATGTACTGGAGGAAGAGTAGCAACAAACACTTCATAATCGTATGCGTCTGACTGATGGCAGCTTGGTTGGGCCGAAGAGGGTCAAGAAGACAGTCATCGATGACCAGGTAGAGTGAAATAGGGTGGGGTTCAGCTAAGGGTGTGAGTTGCGGTGGGGCATCAGATGGGATTGAAAAAGAGTGGATAGTGGAATAAAATGTAATGATAAAATAAGTGGGGTTTGGTGGAGAAGGAACATCCACTGGTGGATGCTATGGGTGTGCATCAGCAACACCCATGGAAGTATTTGGGTTATCTCCTACTGTTGTAGGATACATGGTTTTCTATATTTGCACAAAGCCTTATCCCTGACACCCGACCATACTCATATAGATAATCATGATGATGTCCATATGACGAGGAGATCTTAAGTAATCATCAGGAATAGATTCATCACAAAACCAAATATTGTTCCAACCGGGTGGTATATAAACTGCTATTCAGGTTTCCCTGATGGCCATGGATCATAGAGTAGAAGTGGGAGGTGACAAGACATGGGAGGTCAGGGTAGTCATGCCGGAAAATACAAGTGAGATGGTCTATGTTGTGGGGGTACATGACACCCATGTCCTTGTGACGTGTGAAAATGATGGAACTAAGACATGAGTGAATGAAATAAATTTGAGGGGAAATGATGAGTGTGCTCTTATGAGAAGTGAGAGTATACATGTGGTTATTCCTAACAATTAAGCGCAACATGAAAACAAGTTCAGAGTGCTCATGGTAAGTGAGGGAGGATAAAGGGGGTGGTGTGGAAGGATGGGGATAGAAGCCTCACCCTCTTCCAAACACAACCATGGTCAATGAAAAGTGGCATCGACCAAACCTAAATCAGACCACAGTAGTTGTATCGGTGTGTGTTTGGTATTAGGAGGGCCCATAAAATTCAAAGGTCACTAAATACTCCAAAATTATTCTCTAAATATATGAGTGATGACCTAGAGTTTGTCCATAAGATGTGTGTGTCTGAGGAGATCCCTTATATCATCCTAGAAACCAATATTTTTTAGGTATATGGTATTTAGGATATGTCTGCTCAGTTGGATCACACGTCATAAAATACGCAGCAGTCTGTTGAAGGTGGTATGACCCTTTGGAAAAAATAGGCAGGGTTGTGGCTGAGGTCTTGGAGCTGCCGGTGCAGGTCAATGTGGGAGCTCAACTACATAGGATGAAGGTCCAGTAATGGTGGTAATGGATGGAGTAGATGATGTTTCCAGATCTAGAAATGATTTCGTTCCAACAATGAATGGATGCATGGGCATAATAGGATCTAATGTGATGAATCCCTCGGTAGTAGTAGAGGATGAAGATGTGTCCAATGATGGAACATGAACTTCTGTAGATGGTGACATGGTGGCCTTCTGTATAGAGGATGTGGACGATGATGGTTTGAGTAGAATAGGAGGCAATGTCTTCATCGCTGTCAGCTGACAGACTAGAAAATCTAGTGATGGTGCTACGGAAAGCGGATGTCAGAACTGGAGTACTGTTGGTCACTCCCCCTCAGTAGTAGACACATTACTCATCCCACTTGTGGGGTCTTAATTTTCCATAGATAAAATAGAATGAAAGGAAAAAAATAAAATAAAAATAATATGAAAACGAAGAATGAAAAGTGAGAAAAAAAACTACATAGTCATTAGATCCAGTGCACATAGCATGTAGTGAGAGCATGTGAGGAACCCATATACTATTGATAAATTCCCAGAGTGTGCCTGTGTATTGGTAAAAGCTAGTACACAATGGTAAATATACGATACACACCACATGTCATAACATGGAGTGCAGTCTGTGTGAGTGGTCGTACATGGAATTGGCATGAATAGGCCAAATAATGAAGTTCAGGTCGTGTGTAGGCACGACATGATGTGTGTGAGAACATGGAATACAAACCATGCATTCCCTCTAAAAGAAATCTCATAATGAACATGGTACATTTTGTGCACCGAACATACATGTTATGTGTTTACACATGAAATTGGGTCTGTGTGGCACAGTATATGGGTAGCTCATAAAGGAGATCAATGACCATGTATATTTCATGCACCAAACATACACTTCATAAGGTTTCAAACATGAGTAGTGAACTGTGCTTGGTTGTGTACCTATAGTACACAACATGTGTTCTTCATTGACTCCATGTTCTTTGTGGGGAAACCAATCTGTTAGATGATCCTAAAATCACCCTAAATGTTATGAAAACCATAAAATAGAGGGTGTCAAATGACTTACCTTGAATGAGGATCAAAGTGGTGGTGAAATCACGGTTTCAAACAAATGAAAAGTGAGTATTGAAGGAGGGGTGATGAATTATTGGAGAAGCTGTAAGGGTAAATAAAATAGATGGGGGGGGGGGCTCGTGACATGAGGTGTGGCTGGGTAGGGCGTCCAACCTTTATAGCTAAAACACACAGAATATAGATGTTTGATACAACGTGAATGATTTTTTTTATAAAAAAAATATAATATTATTCAATATAATAATTATTATTTATAAATAAAAAACATTAAAGGAAAATATATTTTGTTTACAAAAAATAAAACCTACACATGTAATTTATCGAATCAGTACACACTCTGAATTCTAAAATTTTAAAAATATAACTACAATCGTGGGTCAGGTGCTTGGGGCCTGATTCTAACCAACAATCATCTGATCCAAACACATTCCCTCAATAACTTGAGATAAGGATTTCATACTACACAGTTTTATATACTTTTAATACATAAATAATAGGTGTATTGCTACACATGAAAAAGAACCATGCACTGTGTGTGGTTTTAATTGTTGAAATATTGGGAAGAAGTGGAATGATTAATCGAGTTCAATCATGGGTCTTTTAAACCCAGATCAATGAATTTTATAATCAATCCAGTTCACCCTCTTGTGATTTCTTATTTTGGTAAACATTTTATGTTATTATGAAAATTTGATTCACACAACATGTATGGAATTTCATGAAATTTCTCTTTATTTATGTAAAAAATGATTTAACTGGTTCAGTTGTTAGCACTCAAACCCGATTATTTTGGATATGTGGTTTATGATCTTCCTAGCCAATCCAACCCCATCATGGGTTTTCATTTGATTTTAAAAAACATTTTTAGAATGAAATTCACACAACATTTATTTAAAACATTGTTTCAAAAATAATGATCTTTATACTAAATGTAGGTGAGGATTGATTCAAACTGGTTACGGCCTGATACACTATAGTAAAATTTCCATATACACATGCCTCATACCTATTATTTATTTTAATTAATAGTTACTTATACTAAATTTTCTTTTAAAATGTACATTAAAATGAAAATTACACACAATGTGATAAGAGATACAATGTGTGTGTTTTCCTTTTGTTCTTATTTCTATAGAAACAGAATAGAAAAAAGTAGATGGTGTGTTTAGTAGAAGAAAAAAAAATGTTTTAATAAAAAAGAGTGGAAATGGGGATAAATGAATGATTTGGTAGCCTTGCAGCTACAGACTTTGTTTTAAGTCATTGGATTTACCTGAGTCTTAGTGACATACCTGAATTCCTAATTTGGATGTGGATTTCGCAGTGCAAACCATGTCATATGTCTTGTACCCTCATCTTGTTTCCATGATTCTTGAACTTCTAGTGGTCTGGGTGGCGGCTTTCAGTAGCGCTGCTACATGGACAACATATGTCGAAGGTGGACTTGGTTCTTGGTTTTATTTGGTACATCCACCACCTCCTGAGGTTCATTCTTTGAGATAAAAAAGACTAAAATATAATCACAAGATCCCTCCAAAATAGGTATGTAATAAACTAAGGGGTTATAAATAAATGATTGATAAAATTCATTTTATTCATGAAATGATGTTTCCCCGTTTTCAATGTTTGAGTTTAGAAGATTAATTTTCCTAAACTTTAAGGCATGATAGGTGTGACCCACTTTAGGACATTTCTCATTAGTTGAAACAAAACTAGAACATGCATCCTCAAACTCAACTGGAGGATTCAAATTGGAAATGATCTCAGATATCTATTCTACTATATTTTCAAGTCACCCCAACCATTCGGTTTGGTTCAACACACATGTGGAAACACTTACATTATCGATAATAACCTTTTTGTATTACCTAAAAGTGGTTCTTCATGACAAGAAGAGATGGGTGGGGTGATGAATGTATATGGTTTTTCTTCTTATTAGAACCCATTTTACATATATGGATAGTATTCTTCTAGGTATGGATACAAAAACTCTGGATCATACGAATAAAAATCCTCTATGGGTGGATCAAACTACTCCCAAGTTGGATTATAATATATATGGAAGTGGGGATGAGGTCCCCAGGAAAAAGAATCAAGAAAAGAAAATGAAAATAAAAAAACTATGGGAAAACCAACCTTAACCAAAGATCACAATACTGCATCCTGACTCCATAGAAATGGAGCCAAAATTTGGCACCACTCTTGTCACTTGAAGGGATCCCAAATTTCAAATTGTTATGTTCCCTTCTGAACCAACTACTAGGTAAATAGTGGTAGTTGAGGTCGATTCCATGGGAAATTATGAAAGTAAAAAACAAATGTACATTTTTGAATATCAATAGGTTTTCTAAAGAGAAATAGCAAAGGGAACAATTGTACTAGTTAAATGATTTACAAAAAATTAAAAAAAAAAGAAGAGGAAAAAATCAAATAGAAGGAAAACATGTCAGAGTTTCAAATATGATTATTTTTTATAGTGAATTTCATTTTTTAGTATTTTAGAAAATAGATGAATGTAGTTTACCCTGATGATTCAAATATATCATAGTTTCATTGTATGATAACTAGTGATTTTGTATTTAAAATATAAATCCATGGTCCAGTAATTGAACCTTTAATTACATATTAATAACAGACCCCTAAATATATGGCAGTAGCTTCTCCTAATGATTATGGATTTTCCAATGCAACTTTTTCAGTATTCCCCATTGTTATCATTCTTAGTACAATATGGTACCAATGTTTATGTTAAAATTAAGTTCACTAATGTATTTTTAAAAGAGAATTCATAATAAAATTAAAAGTTCATAATTTAAACTAATATAATACTCTAATCATTATTAAAACCCCTAATATGAAGGAATTAGCCTCTTATGACCACATCCATTGTGTGTGGATTAAGATTAAGCTCAATCCATACCATGGATATGATAGGAATAATGGGTAAGGTAATAATTACACTAGAACAGAAACTAAAACAAAATTGAAAAACTAGAAATGGATTAGAGGGAGGCTCGAGTAATAGAGCGAAAACACCTCCCTCTTGGATATCCCCAAAAACAAGGACAGACTTCCCTCTTATTTATATAATTTATAACTACACAGTGTGTAACATAAAGTACACACCATTTAAAAAAGGTCAACTGTTGTTTTCCTTGATTACCCTTCCAGTGGGTGAGCTGCACAGTGCTCCTTGACTTTGAAAGTATCAGACATCATTTGGTGGGAGTACACGTCATATAGAGCTACCCCAAATGATGTATAGTCTCATATTTAGCCACCAAATACTTATAAAAAAGTAAGTGGTATGTACATTTAAGTACATGGTGTGTAATATCTAGCTGGCTACTTGGGCGTATACATAGTTTGGTTGATCAATGTCTGGACATGTTTAAACGGTGTGTGTATTGGAGTAAACGCCGTGTAATAATAAACTATTTTTATGTTCATTTTCAATTTGTGGATTTGGATGTAAAACACCAAATAATCATATAAATATAGTAATAATGTATTTTATCTACAAAAGACATATATGTGGTGAAATCATGTTTGTATACACAATAAAATGTATGAAGTTGTTCACAAAATTCGGGAACATTCGTAACCACATCCCCCACATCGTATTGGGTGTCAGAATATTTCTCACCATTTTTATCATAGATTATGAGGTGGGGAATAATTTATTTATCACAATATAAATAATTATTGTGTTGGAATCTAGCTTATTTATAGTAGGTGTAGGGTAGGTTATGGTCTCTACAATGGGCTAAATGTATGGAATATTCATCAATGAATGTCACCAGAAATGTATAAGGTAATGTTTTGACCTTTCCCCATCAAGAAAAATCCTCAATAAAGTCATATTGGGTAGTTTATTATCTTATATCTAAGTGAAGGCCAATTGGGTGGATTATGGGGTTTTAATGGTAAGATTTTGGTAGGTGAAATTGGGTTGTAGGTTCTTAGATATAGTGGGTGGGGTGGAGTGAGGATGGTGAACTATGGTGGATCTATTAAATAGATGTTGAAATAAAGTAAATATTTTTTATTTTCTCAAGAATACAATAGACATCGAGTCAAGTGGAAGACGGAAATTATGGGTAAGGTGTGGTGATGGTAGGCGATGGTTTTATAGTGGTAGATGTTGGTTCATTTAGAGAAGCGGATGATACTAGGATAGTGATGGAAGCATGGGAAATGGTGGAAGTAGTGGTAAAGGTTGGATCAAAAGATATATGGCCCAAATGAGTAGGGTAGGGGACTGGTGTTTTGTTATATGGTTTATCTAGAGCATCCTCTATGTACTCTAGGGCCCACTTGTAACACCCCTCTATCTTTCACAGAATCCCTCACCAATGAAGCATGAATGGATCTATAGACACCATATTCCCAATTGATGGATTGGGATGAATATTTTAAAA
Organism: Viscum album; assembly: GCA_963277665.1. Lineage (NCBI taxonomy): Eukaryota > Viridiplantae > Streptophyta > Magnoliopsida > Santalales > Viscaceae > Viscum > Viscum album. The sequence continues at coordinate 789,644,904 of OY728126.1, read as the reverse complement.
GTCGTTGAGATAATGGGAATGATGTTTTATCAATATGGATCCCATAATGGAACCACTAGACCTCCACACCTAGTTCTTGTAATACATCAAAAAACAGGAAGGACATGTTGACGGTAGGTTCACCCATGGAAGTATCTATGTTAGAAACAATGATCATTATGATGAGCCCTTGAGAATCTCCTCTCGATTTCTAATAATGTCCCAGATCCTAGTGTTAAATCTGTGATGTAGCACCATAAAGCTGGGTGATCTTCTCTATATGAGGATCATGGAAGCTATGGGGGTCCCGAGCGATCAATGACATACTCCTTGATACGTCATCCTTACTCAGGTGTAGTTCCATTACAGCATAGATAGGGGAAGTGATGAAAAAATATATGTAGATACTATGGCCAAAGGTAATGTCTCCAAATGTATTCTACCATCGTTAGACATCAAGTCAAAATTTTAAGTGTGAAACGTCGATGTCTATAGTGGAAATGAACTCCTAGAGTATCTCAGAACACATTTCCACAAATTCATTGGTGATACTGGATATGTGCATCCATCCAATAATATTGAGGACCTCATCATGAACCTAGGTCTTCTTGAGAGTGTCTAGGCATACTGTCTTATTAGTCTTCATAGGCATTGCCTATATATATTCTAAGTATACATGATGCTCAGGTGTAAGGAAGTCAAGGAAGGGGTGCATGTGTGGGTGCAGGGAAGCCCCTATGATGGGTAGGATGTGTAATTTTACTCTTTAGATTCCATGGGAGTGTAAAAACCTAAATAATATGGTGAGGGGTTGTGAACTATGGGTGGTGGTGGAGGTTCTAACATTGGTCTTTTGGGTGGTAGAGGAAATTTTCAATCATTAATATGTATTATGGTTTTAGTTTGAGGAATTTAATTTCTAGGTAATGTAAATCCAAGGGAAAAATTGAAATATGTGCATGGAAGAATTGGTTTTGGGGTAGAAGTAGAAGATGAAGATATACTTTCAAGAGAGGGGAAGATTGAGTGGGAGAGGGGAGATCAATGGTGGTAGTTTGGAGGAGGAGGTGGTGGTGGATGTGAACCCTTTGTTAAGGAAATAATTATATCCCATGATGTTCACAAAATTTATTATATACACAATTTTTAAAATGAAATAATGATTTTCTCTAGACACATACATTTTAACATCATGAAATTCATTACTGGCATGAGTTATTTAACTTGTTTGATTATTTTTTATACATATTAAGCAAAACCTCTAACCCATCTCTAGTGTTACTAAGGAATCCTAATATTCATAAAATATATGTTATCCTAAGAATCCTATTTTTGGTTTCCATATATTATGAAAATATTTTAATGATGAGGTCTAAATGGAGACATCAAATCATAATAATTTTAATGAAAAAACATAACCAAGAACATAATCTTGATAAATTATTAATCATTAAAATTTATTATTAAAGGGTGGTCCTTAACAACTTTTGACTTTAATCATCCGGTAGGGGGGAATTCACAATGTCAAATGATCCCAATTGAATGAATTTCAATTTCATAGGGAAAATCATCAAACATGAATTAAAAATTATAACATTATCCAACAGCGTAATGATTAATCACAAAATGAATTGGTAATTCCATTTCATTATTTTTTCTTCATTAATTGAGTAAATTTCATAATGATCCCTTCTAATATATTCCATATCATCCATTTGTAATACTCAAAGTTCTCTAGTTCTTTGAACATATAGGTTTAGTTCCTTAATTTCCCAATAAGTGTGATGCTCTAATTCAACTAGAAAGTAACATGGATTCCCATAAATAGGTTGGAACACAATGTCAATGAATGTATTATACATTGGGTGCTACACCCAATGTGTGTCATCCAATTTTATAGTCTATTACTTTATACATATACTCACTATATTTTCTATATTTTTTAAATCCAAATTATACAATTCATATTACCTTATAGTATAAATCTGTTAGGGGGTTCTAGTGTTGTAACATATTCAAAAAATTTGAAGTATTTCTTTTTCAAAGGTGTTTGAAAATTAAGTTCTATAATCAATGATGAGAAATCGGGGGAATTCATATCATGTGAAAATGTTTTGTTGTAATAAATACAGAACCACTATAATTGTTTCATGGGTGGTGGCATCAGATTCTACCAACATCGAAACAAATTCCCCACCAAACAAGATAAATTTTTTTAATAAAAATTATGTAACATTCCCATGAATTCAATTTCTATTACATTGATTTTTTAAAAAATCAAGGATTGAGTTCTGGGGTATTTTCTTTCCCTTTATGATATTTAATATTCACTTGAAATGTTATGAACAAGGATTGGATTCCATATATACTCACACTCGAGTTGTCTCGAGACATGGTTTGAAGGGAGTTACAAAATTCCATGGGAAGAAAACTAAATTTGGGAATAAAAATAAACCAATGGTAATGATTTATACCAAAAAAATCAGATGACAGTACGAAAAAAATGAACACATAGAAAAATACAACAACTAAATAACAATAAATATAAAAACCAATCCAAATATGAAAAAAACTAAAAAAATTGATGAAAAAACATAGAATTAACCACGCTGAAATTATCTTCACATGGTTTCTTGGAAACCACTAACCAAAAATAAAAACAAGCTCCAAAATTGAAACCAAATAAGAAAAGTGATCCTACAAAACAACTCAAGTCTACTAAATATTTTTGGCACATGTATGATGTGGGCTTAATCAAATCAGTTGGTAATCACCCCAATTTCCTTTCATTACCTTTCCCAAAACAATCCTTATAAAATTTTTGACATATATTCATAAAAAAGGATTGTAATTATTTTTTACAACTAAACACAACATTCCATAATTTTACTTTAAAAACACACAAATAACAGTCCTTCTGAAAAATAGTTCCACATTTCATATCCCAGTTCAGTACCAAATGAAAAATTCAAATCCATTCCCAGTGACCCAAAAGGGTCTTGGCATAATGCAAGCATAAATACAATAAAAAATAAATTAGCTAGGCTAATATCCATATATTGTATAAATTAACTAATAATATAGATAACAAATCAAGGGAATTTACTAGGAATCTCAAGAGGAAATACCTGGATGTTCTCAGTTCCGAATCACCTTCTCGAATATGGTGAATCTCTTTATTAATTATCCAACTAGCCATAGTAAACTATCAAATATAGTTGCACATCTCACCAAGCCTGTCAACAAATCCAGGGAGTACCCACCAATCTAATCGGTGACAACATGAAATTTACACTCAGCCCTCTAGATGATTCCCATGAATCACATGGTAAAAGTACTTAGTGAAACATGATATAGAAACCATAACCCAAATCAAACTCATACACAATCCACTATATGGGAACACATCCTAAGATGTAGTAGTTTCTAAACAAAATCCCAAAACCAAACTCATTACCTTGCACAATCGACTAGAGGGGATCACATACCAATGTTTAGTGTTCTCCAAACATAAACCCAATCATTATAAACACACATGAAAATCTATTTCTTTGAAAACTTCTGATCAGAATGTCACGTAATTTGTGTTTCCATGATAATTTTCCCACACATTTTAAAAAACCAACCATTTCTTCTTGAAAACACAAATTTAAGACATTTTTTCAAAACATTATATGATTCCCACTAGGCCCATACATCACATGAGTTATGAAATAATTTAAAAAACATAAAAAGGTGTCAATTGGTCATTCACATAACATCACATTTATACCAAATTTTCAATGGAAAAAATGTTTTAACTGGGAATTTAACATTTCCCATCCAAATATATTTACAAATCCTTTTCAACTCTATTTCCAAAGTCAATATAAAACACCACCTTCACATGAATAATGAAAAATATGAATCTACATTCCAAAAACAATAGAATTTCTAAGATAAAGTAAAAAATAAATAATGTGTGATTTTACAAATGTTCCTTTTACACCACATAGTTACCAAAGTGTGTCTTAAAGTCCCAAATGATACATTATTCCATTTATTCATCAAAACATATCTCAAAGTACCAAACATACAAAGATTTCAGAAAAAAATTGGAAACCACATTTAGTGTCTCATAAAGAACCAACACGCCATTTATAAATCAATGATCCATTTTGGAAGAAGATATACGGAAGTGAGTAGATTCCATTGAAGACCCATGGTACAAGGAAGAACTAATATTATCCTGGTTCCAAATGGGAATAAAGAAACCATTAAGTACCCATACAGTTTCCAAAGAATCCAACACATCATTTACAAATCTAAATCCACTTAAAATTCAATTAAGAAAAAAAACTATCTTTCAATAAAACCATTAAAGTATTCATGAAATTAGCATTAACCCTTTTTTATGAAACATTACTTATAATTATTCAAACACTAGAAGCCTAACATAAAATCCACAATATAAAATCTAAAAATTTTTATATACAACATCCAAATCATAATACAACAATACTACTAGAACATAACCTAAAAAAATCTACACCCAAAACACCCAATATAACTATAAAATATAAATTCTCATTTTTTAAAACACCTTCAATTCATTCAAAAATTATAATAAGTAATGAGATACTTTAAAAACCATTTCCCACCCATTTTACATCATGAAAACTAAAAATAAATTTCCACTAAAAGAAAAAAATAAATATTTTAATGGGTTTAAAGAGTTTAAGGAAGAGTCATGTATCAACATAATGTACCAAAAGGATATAGGACAAAAAATCCTACCTCAAGGATGTGTGAACACAATAAAACTCCAATAGAAGGGAGTATATGAAAATGAGAAAACCACACACCCTATAATTAGATAAACCAATCCAATTCATCAAACCCTAATTATATGGTTCATACACAATGGATAAAACCAATATAAACTAGGGTACCATGAGAGGGAGAAGAGAAGAATATTAATGGGAAATATTTGACTAAGAAATCAAGAGAATCACTAACCATTGAAGAGTAATTGTTCAAAAAATGGCCTATGATTATGGAGAATGAATGGGTGGTGTCCAATAGTTGATACCCAACTGAGAGGGGGTCAAATGGGAAGTAGAATAATTTAAATAGGGGTTTCAAAATCATTTTTATTTAGTTTCATGCTTTTAAAAAAACATGATCAACCATTGTCATCTATTTTTTTCCAAAATCCCTTAAATAACACCCCAAACACTACGAGTCCACCCAACGATTCTCGAATGTTTTAAGGACCATGTTTTGAAATTGTGGGTATCTTAAACTACCCACCATGATGCATTCTTCTAATACCTTTTGCAATAACCATTCATAATTCAAAAAAACTGAGACCACCCAAACCCAAATTATCTGGTTAGAAACTAAAACTTAACCTCATCCAAAAGATCCAAAATCATGAAAATAATAAAATAAAATAAAATGCTTGATCGGGGTGGACAATTATACGAACCAAAAACACATTTTATGCCTAGAATATCTCCCAACCAAACGAGGACCAAATCTCAATCCTAAAACAGAAGGAATTCAAACAGAACCACAAACCATGGAGAGATATTTAACAAAAAAATTCACACTCATACATCTCTAAGAGAAACAAAATTGAAAATAAAAATAAAAAAGGATGATGGTTTTCCATACCAAAAGAACCAGACTAGCATTACCAATATTGAAACTTCATACATGGCAGCACCGACATGAGAAAAACCCACATGTACTAACCCAAACATCCATTCACAATATAAACAAAACAAGCATCATAACCAATAATTATTAACATTTCCACCAGGGGCCAACCAACATGAGACCTTCTAAGAAGACAAAAGACCCCCAGACAAAAGGATAATCTCATGGAAATCATCCATAAAAAATAAAAAAAACTATTCATCATTTTAAAAATGTCCAAGAATTTCCCAAATTAATAAAACTGAAAACCATAACCATCCTGTAAAAGGATATGAACATTAAAAAAAAGAAAAATTAATCGAAGACTGAAATCTGAAAGACACAACCATTAGCATTGCATGAGAAAAAGTCCACCAAAAATTTCACAATAAATAGAATATTAACAGAAATACAATGAACTGTGGATGAGGAACTCAAACTATTCCCACTCTATGGTTCACCGACCCCTAGATGGATACCTAATGAACGAATAAATAATACGATGGACTATGAATAGATCCCTATTTTATTAAGACATCGTATACCTCATAGTATGGAGCTCAAAAACTCTAATCAATACTTCATATTATTATAGTAATTCTTACATAATTTCCTCAGATGACCCAAATGGGAGATTATATGAAAACAATCAGAGGATTGCAACCAAATGACTCCATGTTCCCAAACCAATATCAATTAAAAAACAAAATTGAATTATATGATGAGTATAATTGATGAACTGATGAAAAATATATTAAAAAATATTGTTCTGTGGAACACATCACTCGACAGATGGGGAATCATCACGAGTTCCATGAAAAACCAGTTTATCAACCACCATCAACTGCACTCTTGGAAGTAAATAGGAAAATACTGCCTAATCCACCATCTTATCAAAACAGACTTAAATGGATTAGACTACTCACCCAATGATCTTTGGTCAGAGACCCCAAATGAAGATATGATATATTATCTGATCCTCTAATGCTATATCTATAGAGAAAGAAACCATCTCATTAAAGTGATCAATATATTACTTAATAATTTTATGGCATTTATTAACACTCATGATTGTTTCCACTTTATTATACTTCACCAGCTTAGGGACAAACCATAGGGCTATGGTGTCCTTAAGAACCTCTTGTATCATTCCAACTTGTAGTGATGGATTAGAAATCACCTTCTATTAATCCAAAGATAGACCCTAAATCAACCCTAGAAATACACTCACTCTCATAAAATCAATAGTTACAAACTATCTTAAGACACTCACTAATCCTAATGATATTCCACTTCCTCTAAATTATATCGCTCACCAAATAAGAAACGAATAAAAATATGTGAAATCGGAAATTGGGAAACATCCACTAAGAATGTTTTGGATGTTTCTGGGTAGAATATTATGAACATAATAAGGAGGAAAAGACAATGATCAACCTCAACTAGAAACATAACCAATAAGAACTTATCAATACCAAATATTATGATCATAATCTAAACACTACAAACACAACCAATAATATAATATTGAAAAACCATTGTTTCATTTCAATTTCCAAAAAAACCTTCTTCCAAGGAAACTATCCAAATACCAAATACCATTTTCCAATTCAACTCACACATCATATTATTATTTCAAAACAAAACTCATTCCCAATAATAATTTTTAAATCAAATTTTACCAAGACTTTTTTAATTTTAAATACTCACTCACATCAATGAAAAACAAAACAAAATAAAACTCACTCCAAACTACTGGAAAGAGGAACTAGTGGTCATGCTTATCCGGGTGACATGGTTAGTGGTCCATGCACCAAATAATAATTAAAAACTAATCAAAACATGAACCATGTACTTGAAATCCACAAGGATCACTACTGCATGTGACATCACAACATGGATCTGGATCATCTCCATTATCAAACCACATATATACCACAAAATCCAATTATGAATACTCAAATCCTGAACTACCCCTAGATACTCCATGATCAAAACAAGAAATGGTTCATAAATTCCTTACTTTATAAACACCACGAGTTAGAACGGGCCTAATCTCGAATATAGAAAACAACCTAACTAATATGGGCCTCCTATGATACAATTTTTTCAGGACCTAGGATGAGATTCCATCTGACCTAACACACAACCCAGCCTAAGCATTTTTGATCCTCATTGGATGGAAACTATTTTCAGATGTCAAAATAATCCACAGGGAAGGATTTAACCTAATAAACAACCAAGATCAAAATACCAAAAACATAACATGCAACAAAAACATGAAACTGAATATCAATAAATGTAAAAACTGATCCAAATATGACAACAACTGAACATAAAAAACAAAATACCAAACTAAGACCAATCCACATTAACATGATCCCCACATGACCTCCTGGACACCACCAACCACTACACCATCCCGATCCAAAGGTGATGTCAAACTAGAAACTTGATCCTACATAATAGAATGGGTGTATTGACACTGATTGGCATATGTTTTGTGTGATCAAGAATATATTAGTAGGTGATCACAACATTTTCCATACATTTCCATTCCTAAAATTGAACAGAACCACTAGTTTGAAATAAATTCTGAGGATATGATTTTAATTATTTTGAACAAGTTAACATGGATTTCTACAATTTTTCATTTTATATCAACACATAAATCATTCCTTTTACAAAATAGTTACAATTTTCAAAACCAAGTTCAAAACCAAATCCCAAATAAAAACACTTACCAAGTGACCAAAAAAAGAAATGTAGATATTGAGGAAAAAAGTAGGTATAAACTAGCGGGGCTAATATCCACATGTATAAGAAATAAATTGAACACAAAGATGGTAGATCAGGTGCATTTTATAAACAACTCTAGTTTTAATCCCTAAAATTACTCAATTTAGACTCATTTATCGAAATATGGTGTAGCTCTATAGTCAATAACAAACTATCCACTACAAACTATCCAATTTTATGGAGCATTCCACATGACCCCTCAGAGAATCCATGGGGTGCCAACATGTATAATCGGGGTCGAAAAGTAACCATCACTAAGCCCTATAGCTTATTCCTTAGAATACCTTAAAAAAAGTAGGTGATGAATCATTGTACACCCACCATTATCCATAGTGTCCTTGTTCATTATCCATTATAGGGGAATAAATACCAAGGTCTAGTAATTTCCAAACATAATAAAAACCAAAATTTTTAATCTTCACAATACACTAGAGGGGATCCTATCCCACGGTCTACTGGTCTCCAAATATAAGCCTACTCATCATGAATAAACATGAAAATTCATTTTATTCAAAATTCCTAACAAATAAATCAAATCATTTGAGGTTAAAGAACCACATTCCCATACATTATAAAATACCAAATAAGAATTTACTCTATCCAAATATTTAATCCATTTTTGAAAACATGCTAAGATTCCCTTAGGCCCATGCCTCACATGATTTCAAATACCATATTTTAAAACATCAAAATTTGATAATTTAGAATTATAATCACATCATATTAGAAAAGAATATTTACAAACATCAAAAAGTGTGAAGTGAGCCTCTAATATTTCAAATCCAAATATATTTACAACACACTTTCCATACCATTTCCAAATATGTATAAAACTCCACTTTAAAATGACCAATTCCAAAAAAGAAATCACTTTCTAAAACCAAAACCATTTCCATGATAAATTAAAAACCTGGAATAAAATGAAAAGTGAAAAAACATTCCTTTTTCAATTAATAGTTTCCCATTGTGACTTAAAGGGGAAAACGATACTTTATAAAAATTATTCACAAAACCATTTCTCAAAATTCCAAATGGGAAATGATTCTGGAAAAAAATTGTAACAACTTTTAAAGTCACATAAAGTGTCATGAGACAATTTTGAAATCATGGAACCATTTCAAAAATTTAATATGGAATTGAGGAGATTCCATTGAAAACCCATTGTTCAAGGATGAACCAATCTTATATGGGTTCCAAAAGGGCATCACAAAACAATAAATAGGACACACATTTCCAAAAGAATCTAGCACATAATTCAAAAATAAAAACCCACATAAATATATATTTAAGAACCTTAACCAAATATTCAATGAAACTATTTATGTATCAATTAAATCACCCAAAATATTTTTTTGAATAATCATAAATTTCTTTGAAACCAACACCATATGCCTCTAATAATATCCTCAATATAAAATTCACATATTTCCACATATAAAAAAAAATTAACAGTACAAACTTAATACCCAAACATAAATAAGGTAAATCACCCCCAAAAAAACTAATTTCACTTTGAAAATTCTATTGGAATTTTATCAAACACCTTGAATGAATTTTAATATAGAAATAAGAAAAGAATCTATAAGAAACAATTTCATTCCGATTTTTACATCATGACAATACAAAAATATTTTATACTAACCCACCACAAACAGGCATGTAACATGTTTAAAGAATTAAAGATTGATAAATCATTAATTAAATGTCCTTAAAAGTAAATTAATGGAGAAACCTACCTTAAATATGTATGAAGGTAACGAAACACCCAGATACGGAAGAATGAGGCCAAAGGAACATACCTCATACCCTAGATTCAACGAAATAAACCAATGTCAGCCAAACCACATCTTAGGGTTCATCACAAATAAATCCAATAAATGTGAAAGTATAATACCATGATATAATGAAGTTATATAGAGGTAATAATATTATTTGATGAGGAAAACATGAATAATCACTAATCTTTAGTGAGAAATTGACCAATGTGTCTCAAGATGAAAGAGAACGAATAGGGGACCTGTGGTCAATAACTAATTGGGATTTGGTCAAATGGCTGATGGAATCACCTAAATATGGTTTTTAAAATAAATATAATTTATTATTTAATGGGAATCATAATTTTTTCACATGTTTTTTTAAACCTTAAGCATAATATGAGAATGTTACCAGCAAATTTTTCTAAACATGATGATTTATGTTTCATTGTTTGAAAAAACCATGCTCAAACAATGTTCCCTGAAAATTCACCTACAATCCCTCAAATAACACCCAAACATTGGGATATTCTACAGAAATATCCATAAATGATTTAAACAAAATTTAGGTACCCCATCGTAATAATAAACACTCCAATATTCAAATTTCACACATTACATTCACAATAACCATGAACAAATAAAAAACAGACCATAACCACAAAAAACCATAGACTCTTTCCAGATACTCAACCTGAACCTCTACCAAAATATCCAATGTTAGGAAATGAATAAACAAATGAAAAATTCAACGTCATGGTGTTATAGTTTCTAAAAAAATTGAACAAAACTATATACATCCCAATGGACTATAGCCAAAATAGTACTCATTATAGGATCTTGATCATAGTGGGTTCAAAACCATTATATTATCATGATGGATATGTATGTAACATCTTGAGTATTAATGGAATCTCATCCAATGGGATTTTACATCACATTATTCTATCGGATGATCACTAAATTATTATTAGATTATCCCATTAATAGTGTGAAGTGTCGACTAAATTTTTTCCCTTTGTTGGTATGAGAAGTGGGGTTAATGTGATCACATAGAATGATAGGTTCAAATATAAAAAATAATGGTACTACTTGTGTATTCATATTAAAAAAAATTTTAATGGTAATTTCCCACTTAATGAACAAGTTTCATTCATCATTAATACTAAATAAATAAGTCTAGATAGTTGATCAGTGATAACATTTTATGTCCCTTTTATTGACTTAATGACTATGTGATGTTCTTGTAGCATTATTATCCCCAGTTATTGTTTTGGTTTGACGTCCTTCTTAATTATGATATTTTTCAATGTTGCATGATATTTATAGACTACAATATTAAAAAAAATGAGTTGTGATCAATATCTAGGGAAATCATATATTAATACTGGAATATCTTTCTATATGGTTTATACTTGATCTAAGATTAATTTCATGTATGAATAACATTTCAGATGGATCAAAATAAATGTCTGACTGGAAGTCCTAAAAAAATTCATACAGAAAAATCTTCGAGTTTGGACATAAATTCTAGTGAATTGTCCTAGTTATATTATATTATGATAATCAATGCCACCATGGTATTTTTTATATTTTTTAATTTCTTTTAACACTCATTAGTAATGGATAAATGAATTTTATTCAATAAAATGTTTGTAAGTGTCTGGTATATTCTTAAAATGTCATGGAATATATAGTTTTATAATCCTATGTGGCCCAAAAAACTCCAAATACCTTTAATTGTAATGGGTTCAGAAATGTATTTAATCACCTTGATCATTTTCGGATCAAATTCAGTGATAAGAATTGATATTTTATTTTCATGGAATATGCCTCCATGGACCATAAAATTACATTTAAACTAGTTTAGTATTATGAATTTCTCTTCATAACACTATATAACTAGTTTCATATTACTCAGGTAGACTTTGAAAGACCATTCGTATATAGATAAATAATTCTGGAAAATATATTGAAATCCCTCATCCTTATCATGATATTTTTCTCCATGAAACGTTGAAATGTCCCTGATGAGTTTCACATTCAATATAAATTTCCAAATTAGGAGAATTTATTAAAGGACATGTGAATATTATTTTGGATAAATTTTTTGAGTTAACTACATTTTGATTGTATCTGCAATATCCATCAATAAAAAATAAAATCATTTCCTACATAGTCTCTATATAATATGGTCTATGATGGGGAATGCAGAATTTTATTTTTGAGTTATTGTGTTTATATTTCGATAATTAGTATATAATCTTCAGTAGGTAATGGTTCAGTTTGAGATTATATCATCTTCATCATTTCTTAAAAATGATCAAGTCGCAATTCATCAGGATGAATTTCAGCTGAAACAACCAATCATAGATTGTGAAGGAAATTAGTATACTAGAAATGAGAAGATTAAATAATTTATTCTTTTCTATTTATATCATTTGTCGAGTGTGTTTCTTATAGTCTTTCCACTTTGGTTTAACAGTTTCCTTTAGAAAAATTTATTGGTGAAAATCATGGAATTAGTTTTCTTAGCCTCAGCCACACCCTTAAGAATTCAACATTAATGTCATATTGGGAAATAAATTTCTTTTCCCTCTTACACTTGATTCATATTTGGACCAATGGTAACTTTTAGTGTAGTTATCATTTCTAATAATTAGTACTTCAATGTGTTTGGAAGATTCTTCAATTATAATGTATATTTTTGGTGAATAATGGTATGAATTGTTGAATCATATCTGTTATCAAAATATTAATTTAATAAACATAATTTTAAATGTTGCAGTTATCTTCTTCAAGAGAAAATGCCTCTTTTTCTTCCTCAATGTTCATGTAAACATCTTCTTCACTAGAGTTAAATTTTTCCTGAAAATAAAATGAATCACCAAATTATTGGGGGTATTTTTCTAAATAGAATACAACATGTTATTTTGAAACACTGAAAATATTCATTCTTTAGTTAAAATTAATCAACTCTTTCTCAGTGGTGGTAAATGTTCACTTCTGAATTATGAGGACGTCATCTCATCCTCCATATCAATGATATGGAATTTGGAATGAATGATTAACTTACAAAGCATCACTAAAAACTCCTCATGAAGTCCTCAATGGTATATGAATGGTCAACTATCCATTAGAAGTGATACTCTCACTGGATTAAAATATTCAATCCTTAATGACTAGAAGTCACAAATAGTCATGATATTGACTCTTTCACCAAATTCTCACATTGATTTTTTGAATTCACAAGTCCCTATAGTAAAGGGAATCAAGAGGCTTTTGGGTTCTCTCATCCTTTGGATAATCCTCTTTTGAATGAAGACATATAAATATTAATTATATGAGAATGCTCTTAGGTATTATTATTTAATTTTTTAGATATAAAATCATTCAATAACATAGAATAACAAGACATAATAGTGTTTTCCTCTGCATGGGATATTTTTGTGAATATATTTATAGATATCAAAAATATTTATATTATCACACTATTTGGAAAAGTATCATACTCAATGAAAATGGTATATGTGGTAATATGGTAGTGATTTTACATAGAAATCATCCTTTTCAGAATTATTTTGTATGTGAGTATTTTAGTTGGTTTGATAACAAATTTTATTCATGGGAGTCTTTTCCATTTCTATTATCACTGTCATTGATAAAGACTGAAGAATGTGATAAAGGTTAATTTAGATTCTTTTCCTCACCTATAAATTTTTCTGAATTTTTTTATCTCTTCTGTATAAAAGAATGAAAAAAATTGGTTTCATCCATTGTATTTTATTGATTTTTCTATGAAACAAAAATAGTAATAGATCTGATAGTGTCTTAGAGATCTATCTTCTATGATGCTCAATATCTATGGGGGAATAACACTAATTTTAAAGCTCATTTTTGTGGGTGGTAATCCCTTGATCGACCTTTTGAACAAATTTGGTGAGTATATTTTATAGATATGATTATGGGGTATGGTTTTTGTGTGGATTCAATGGGGATATTTCTAAAAATGTTGATGTTTAATAAGTGTAAATTTTTTATCCCAACAATGAAATGGTTTTTCTAAACATTTAATTGATTCTAAGGATCTAGAATTTGAGGTCGGTACCCAAATGTTCCATTATTTAATGGTGGAACATTAAAACTCATTTTTTGGTAGTAACCATGGTTTTATTTCTATGGATACTGATACTATCACTTATAATAATTCTTATTATAGTTATATTTTGGTTATTAATTATAATTCATGTAATTACATTATTAATTTAGAGGCTCTTCAATCCCATTCTTATAGTTCAGATATGGGTGTAAGGATCTGAATATTTCATAGGGAATGATATACATAACTAGGGAAGGAGCCGATAGTGGTGGAGAAAGTATCTAAAATAATTCTAGATTCATTGCAAGGGCATCAAAATTGGTGATAGGGTCGATATTCCTTTCACCTGATGAAATCCATTTCAATGAAGTCCTTTTATCACATTTACATAGATTTACACTATAGGAAATATCATTTCAAATTGCTCTAATTGCTATTATAATTTTTAGTGTGAGTATTGAATCATCAAAGAATGGAACCATATTTTTTTCATATGGTTTGTGTCCTTGATAACAAATTTATTGTTGTATCCACACATCACATTCGTGATACAGAATCTTTTGGGATATCTCATTGAAGTGGACCCTTGATTCCAAATCTAATTATCCATCAACCTGTGTGGATTTGTGGATCTTATTCACAAACTTCCATGTTCATAAAAGTTGGAAATATTTTTTCCAAAATTCATGGATGAATAATTGAAATTCATAATGGGCTTACTGTCTTGGATTTTGATATAATAATTTGATATATCCTAAAAGTTAATGGGATGAATTGAATTCAAACAACATTAGAATATGCACATTTAATTAAAAAGTGTTAATGAATTCAATGAAACATGATATTTGGTCATGGGTATATTTTCACTGATTTCCAAATATCCCTTGTTAAGAATAATATGCATGATTTTAGGATAGATTTAAAATGTATCTGCTTGGTTAAGAGGGGGTTCGATGTTCGACATGAAACCACAAATGGAAAATATGTTATAGTTTATAATGGGGTGCACCTATAAAACAAATTCTATCTCATTATTGGTTTGGTGGTATAAATTGATATCTTTTCAGTTTAATTTGTGCGATATTTTGAAGATAGTTCATTATGGAATGACGATGTTTATGAATTCATCAATCAAATTAATGATCAAATGTTTCTAATTCATGCGTCACTAGGATCCTAGAATGCGTATGAGTACCCTATAACATGCACTAGTCGACTGATAGTGTACACAGGTTCAATTCTATAAACAATAATTATAAAATGAAAAGGGTTAAAATAAGCGGGTGAGGTAATCCTAGGCTCACACGAGAGAATAACATGCCTAGACAACAACTATCACTAGAAAAGGATCCAAAATTTGAAAGTCCATAAAAGCAGAATTGATTCCAAAGGGGTCTTGATCAGATTAGAATTTATATTATCCCAAACTACAATAGATAATAGGAAATATCATAGTGGATTTATAGGGTCAAACCCACATGGAAAATAAAACATGTTTGAAATTTAGAACCAATAACATCATTGTTGGATTCTTCTTGAACTCCCATAGGGTTGGTTTAATAGTGACTTCTTGTATCAAGTTTTAATTGCAGAAAAAATAATGAATTGGGGTCCATTTTATAGTTTATAAAAAATATAAGTCTAAATAAAATATTGAATATTCAAATGGATTAGGCTATAACGAATTGTAATTGTTGGACCCCTCATGTTTTAATAATGATTTAATGATCACAAAACTTATTAAAAATTGTATTCCTATGTAAATTGTCACAAATCACTTATAAATATGATGAGTATATTTTTTATTTAAGTAATGCTTTCAAAGATTTTAGTTTCTATACATCATGTTTGACTACTCTACACTATATTTACTTCACTTTATAGGGATTTTCCCTGATAAATGATTAGGTCGAATCCATTCTATAAATATCACTGCTTAAGTCTGAATAATGATATTTGGCTAAGTCTGAGACACCATAATGTATCAAACTACATGACACTCAGACACGGTGAAGATTCTGACACTGTGACACTTAAACACCATGATGAACCAGACACCGTGACTCTCAAACACCATGACGAATCAGACACCGTGAACAATCAGACACTGTGAACAATCAGACACCATGACCATGATACACCGTGACCATGAGACAACATGATCATGAGACACCCTAAACATGAGACACTGTGACCATTCAGACACTGTGATGAATCAGACGCCGTGAAATCCAGAAACTGTGAACAATCAGACCCCGTGAACAATCAGACACCATGACCATGAGAAACTGTGACCATGAGACACCATTACCATGAGAAACCATTACGAACCAACCATTGTGGCCACAAGACACTAGTTCAAGAAGACACTGGTTCAAGGAGACAGCATTCAATAACATACTATGACAACATTTCCTAACTTGTTTTGTTGTTCTATTATTTAATCTCTAATTGTCATATTTGAAGATTTTAAATGAACTAACGTAATTAATGATTCTTTGTAGATATGTCACCTGATAGTACGAGGAAAGAGGTGCAGAATAAATTCAACCTATTGGATCAAACACATGAAATCTAAGAATAAAAGATAAGTGCTCCCCAGAACGATATATATGATATGAAAAATAACGTGTAGCAAGTGTGTGAGCATGACAACAAAGAAAACACATAAATATTTTTGAAGAGAGATTTGACACATGTAATTGGATGCTGAAGCACACACAAAGCATACCTGAATATCATAATTCAGAACATATTTGCACTATGAAAACCATGAAGAACACAAGCCAGATCTATCTGACTTGCGATACTCTAATTTTCAACTGAATACTTTATTCCTGCATTTTCTTCATCTCAGAAGTACAGATCTACAACGAATACCACTCAAGGAACTTCCAAACCTCTCTTAATATTTCTACTCTATCGTGTATAATTTTATTAACTTTTGAGTAGTGTGTGTATCTATATAAAAAATACACTCTATCTCATACATTAAACTAAAGTATTCAAGATATCCATTCTAAAACATCTTTTTACACTTTTTTATACCCACATATAACTGTGGAAGAGGTCCCTTTGTGCCATGGTACCTTGTACCCATGGGGAACTATGGAAGAAGTCGTATGACCTGGACCGTCCTATGTACTCTTGTTACCTCGATCTAGGGTGTAGATCATGTTTACATATATAATCTACTTGGTTTTAGGTGATCACCAAGTGGAGTGGATTTGGTCTCGTCTTGAGAATAAACCACTTGTTTTATTTCTGCTGTGTTGCTCAATTTAGTGTTTCTGTATTTTACTAACTACTTTAGGAATCACAAAAATTTAATTTGATATTTAATCATGGAATGAAGTTATAATTCTGTTTTCTTATTAGAATATCTTCAAAAGAAATATTAATAACTAAAATTAAGATTACTGATAATTAATCAATCTTCTATGTAGTTATTTAAACAGTCAAACGCTCATAACCGTATTATGTTGATTAACTGGCTATATATAATTGTATTGGTGAACCCTTTTAGAAATATTCTTTAGAACAGAAATATTTTTAGTTACTCAATTCACCCCCTTGAGTAACCTCCTCTAGCCAACATTTTTCATTAGAGGAAGGTTAATTAAGACTCTGTTGTTAATCTTATACAACTGTGATTGTAGTTGTAACTTATAGGCCTTTAAATTTCTATCAATTCTAAATTTATGTCCCTTTAAAAATATTTCATTATTATGGATAATATTATGGAAGGTGCTACAACCAACAGACCACCATTCTTTAATGGAACCAACCATGCCGAATGGAAAATCAAAATGATAATGCATTTATATAGTATGATCTTTGAAATATGGTCTTCAATTCTGGATGAATATATGATCCCTTCTACTGATAGAACTACTTGGGATGAAATTAAAAATAATTCCTACAATAAAAATTGCAAAGCTATGAAATCTTTATACTTATCCTTAGGAGATGAGGAATTCAATAACATTTTTTCTTGTAAAACTGCCTATGAAATTTGGTATACTTTGTCTGTTTTACATGAATTATCTTCCAGCGTGAAGGAAATGAGATTTAATAATTCTACCATTAAATATGATAACTTTAAAATGAAACTTGATTAGACTACTTCTAAAATTAATCTCAGGTTTAATGAAATTTTCACCACAATGATTTCTCTAGGAATAGAAGTCACTACAAAGGAGTGGATCATGAGAATTCTTAGATTTCTAACTAATAGATGGATACGAACCTTTGTCTCTATTAGAGAGTCATGTGATATCATCAAGCTACCTATAAAACAACTCATTGTGAAACTAATTATGTATGATTGGATGATTATAGTCAACAAAGAATAGGAGGATGAACAAAAATGAAAATCAGTTGCATTCAAGACCACTAACTCCATACACAAAGACTATGGAATGATGGAAGTATCTTTAGAAAATTTCCGTAGTGAACAATCACTACCTAACAATGATTAAGAGATCGGTTAATTAGCCAGAAGATTTAAGCGATTTTACATGATGAAGGACTTTTCCAGAAATCCTAACATCAAGGGAACACATGATAAAAATGATGTTGGAAGAATGACTGGAAAAGAAGTTACCAGACTGATGGGATTGTCTGCTATGAATATTAGCGCAAAGGACATATCAAGGATGACTGTCCAAAGCACAAGTACAAAAATAAATAAGAGCACTAGGATAGGAAATTTAAAAAAGAGATTTAAGAAACTAGTAGTGCTTCTGAGGATCGTTCAAGTGACTTAGAAACATCACTTGATGAACAGGATAACAAAGACAATATCTGTTTTATGAAAAACTCATATGAGGTAACATTGAACTGTCTTGTACATAATTCATACTATTCTGATGATGAGAGTGACTATGAAAATATTTTTAATGAATAAATGTTTGAATATGTTAATATTCCCGAAGAAACCTATAATAAACTAAAAGATAAATATAAAATCTTTGAAGAAACAACATGCTCTTATAGTGACAGTTAAATATGATCTCACAACTGAAAAAGAGAAAAATGCTCAACTTCTCAAGTAGAGAAGTAAATTAAAAATGTCTAATGAGAAGTTAAAGAATGACATAGAAAATTTTACCAATAGAAAAAATACTCTTACTCAAAATTTAGGTAAATATATTACCCCTCAGTATAATACTGGCAGTGGCTATCAACTTTGAAAAAGAAATACTGGGAGAAAAAATTTTGTTTCTAAATCCAGGACATAATGCTTTATTCCCATTTAAAAAAATCATCTAGTTAAAGTTATGATGAAATTTGTACTTTTTCATGTTTTTCTAGACCAACTACAGTTTATTTTTCAAATACTTTACATGATGCTTATAGGAAACTAGTTAGGCCTGTGTGGGTTCCTAAATAACTTATTACTAATATTGCTGGACCCAAACAAGTATGGGTATCAAAATCTATTTTTGCTGGATAATTTTGTTGGAAATCTTCTTAAACAGTTCGTATAAAATGTTATGGTACATGGACAATGGATGTTCAAGAAACATGGAAAGAGACTAATAATTCTTCATGAACCTAATAAAAATTGATGGAGGACATGTCTCCTTTGATGAAAATTCCAAAGAAAACATTATTGGCCTTGGCCAAATCGGTAACTCTAACTCAGTTTTAATTTCCAATGTACTTTTTGTTTATGGATTAAAATATAATCTGGTTAGTATATCACAATTATGTGATGATGTATTTCATGTTAGATTTGAAAATGATGCTTCCATGTTTTTAATTCTAAAGAAGAATTAGTGTTTTCTACATCAATAAAAGAAAATGTATCCTCTGTTAACGTAGATGATTTGGTTTTTAAAAATACATCATGATTAAGGGTATTTTATAAAGTGTCTTGTCTCTGGAATAGAAGACTAGTACACTATAATATTATCTCCCTTAGAAAGATAACTAGAAAAAATTAGTCAAAGACCTTCCCCAACATGAGTTTCTGAATGATAAAGATTGTAATCCCTGTCAAAAAGGAAATCAACACAAAATTCCGTTCAATCCAAAGAAATAAGTGTCAACATCTCAATATATCAAATTAGTTCACATGGAATTGTTTGGACAATATAGAGTTTCACGTTTAAATGGGAAGAACTATGTTTATGTCCTTGTAGATGATTTTTCTAGACATACTTGGACCTTTTTTTGGATCACGAAAGTGAAGCCCGATCTCTTTTTACCAAACATTCTATGTTTGTGGAAAACTATAGAGGACTTAAAATAAAATCCTTAAGAAGTGATCATGGTCGCTAGTTTGAAAATCAAGAGTTTGAATCTTTTTTCTCACAAAATGGCTATAGTCTGAATTTCTCTGTCCTTAGAACACCTCAAAAAAAATATAGTTTAAGAAAGAAGAAATATAACCCTACAATATATTTCTAGACACATGATCAATGAATATGAGATACCTTTTTTTTGGAGCTGAAGCTGTCAATAAAAAATTCTACAGAATCAGTAGAGTGTGGATTATGCCTATTCTAAAAAGGACTCTTTATGAGTTATGGAAAAATCGAAAACCCAAGTTTACCTACTTCAATGTTTTTGGATGCAAATTTTATTTCCTTATCATCAAGGAATAACATGAAAATTTTTTATTCAAGAATTATGAAGGAATATTTTGAGGATATTCCATCTCTAGTAAATAATATATAGTGTTCAATAAAATATAAATGTGTGGAAGAATATGTTCAGGTCAAATTTGATGAAGCAGACCGAAATGATCCTAAAACCATTATAATGATCCTGGAAGATGATGTACCAAATCATGAAATTAATTAAAAATCATCAAACCATCACGTGAAAGACTCTGTAAAAACTTCCAGTTCTGTAAATTCTTTTGACTCATGCCACAAAAAATCTGAACCTATTGATGAACCTGAAATATCTAGTCCCTCTTTTTCTAGAGATGTTAGATCTCTTAAGAACCATCCCTTATAATCTGTAGTAGGAGATATAGATAAAGAAACTCAAATGATAGCTTCTTATAGAAATTATGTTGAATATCATGTCTTCTTATCACAACTTGAACCAAAGAACATTAATGATGCTATCAACGATGAATTTTGGATTATGGCTATACAAGAAGAACTTAATAGGTTTGAGAGGAACAAAGTTTGGATATTGGTTGAATGAACCAAGGAAAAATTAACAATAGGCACTAAACGAGTGTTTAGAAATAAGGTAGATAAATATGGTAACATAGTTAGAAACAAGGATATATTGGTTGCACAAGGCTATAGCAAGAAAAAGGAATGAAATATGAAGAGACCTTTTCACCAGTAGCCAGACTTGAAGTCATAGGAATTCTTCTTGCTTATTATGTACATATGAATTTAAAACTATATCAAATGGATGTTAAGAGTGCATTCCTAAATGGCTATATAGTTGATGATGTCTTTGTTGATAAACCCCTTGGTTTTACAAATCCCCATTTTCCAAATCAAAATATTAAATTATCAAAAGATTTATATGGTTTAAAAAATGCTCTAATATCTTGGTATGCTAGATTCAGTACAATTTTTATTTCTAAAGGTTTTATAAAAGGAATAGCAGATCTTACCCTTTTTATAAAATGAATTTCCAATGATGTCTTAGTTTTTCAAATTTATGTAGATGAAATTATTTTTGGATCCTCAAGAAATTCATTATGTGTTGAATTTTATAAAATAATTCAAAATAAATTTGAAATTTCGTTAATGGGTAAAAAAAATAATTTCTTGGATTTCAGATCTTTCAAAACAATGATGGTATTATCTTAAATCAAGGTAAATAAACTAGAGATCTTCTAAAATGTTTTTAATTAAATATCACTAAATGTAGTGACTATACAATGAGTACCACTTTTATGTTTGATCTTGATGAAGATAGAAAATCTATTAATCAAACCACTTACAAAGGAATGATTGGATGTTTACTCGAATTAACTGCTATTCAACCTGACATTTTTTTAATGTGTGTATGTGTGCTCATTTTCGTTAAAATCCTAAGGAATATCATTTAAATACTTTTAAAAGAATTTTCAAATACATCATGCATTCTCCCAATCTAGGACAGTTCTATTCTAGAGGACAATCATTTGAATTAGTTAGTTATTCAGATGATGTCTTCAGAAACTATAAGATAGATTGAAAAAGCACTTATGGATCATTTCACTTTTTGGGCAAGTCACTAGTATCATTGTGTAGTAAGAAATGAAATTCTGTTGCATTATCTATTTCAGAAGATTAATATATAGGTACTAGTAGTTTTTGTGCCAAAATCTTGTAGAATAAACACACATTACAAGATTATGGATATAAATTTAGGGATTTATCGATAAATTGTGAAAACACAAGTGATATTAACATCTCGAAGAATTCTGTTTCACATTCAAGGACAAATCATATTGTTGTACGACATCACTTTTTGAGGGATCATTATCAAAAAGGTGATATTAGTTTGGAAATCATTGGTATTGAATATCAGATTGCTGATATTTTCACAAAACCAATAAATTCTAAAAAATAGATTACATCAAACATGAGTTAGGTATGACAAATCTTAAGTAGAAATCATACTATTTCATATGTTACTATTTCAGCTTTATGGTCTCATAGTTAGTATTTCTTGGTTACTGTATAATATTTACTCGCTCAAATAACACAGTCACACAATCTAGAAATCACTCTGTTATGGACTCACCGTGAATGCCTGTTATTATCTTACCACAAGGTTCAGTTATTGTCTCTCCTTAAAGACCTGATACAGTCTCGCCATAATGATTTTATATAAGTTTTATTTATAAATTAGAAATCCTATCACAATAATCATATATTTCAACATTTTTTCATTCATGCGTTTTTATTATTGTGATGTTTGGTATTCCTAATAATACTAAGATTAAATTTTTATTTCCAAAAGAACATTTAGGGAAAAGTGGGAAACCAAACATGTACAAGGCCAAAAGCTTTTGAAACAGTAAGAAATCACATAATCATTAATAGTGAGAATAAAGTTATTAGAATTGCTAACCCGATATAGCCCCCATTAAAGGGAGTGTGGCTTTGTATCTAGATCATCTTTGATAAGGTCTTCAATGTAGTTGACAAGCTTGCCCCATGTTTGGATGTTCTCCTCCGCATTTATTTTTTTTCACTGATGTTGCGTGCAAAATATGTTCATGTTTGTAGATCCAATCCCTTTGAATTTTTCTGTAATCACCTCTAAGATCTCTCTCTAAGAATCTGTTATTCTCATCCTCTAAGTCCATGAGCTGAATGGACTCTTTCTGTATTTCTTCATTAGAACATATGAGGAGATCTAGAAGTTCCTTCCAATTTACCTCTTCCAACATTCCCAATTCCTCCCCCTTATTTTGTATTTAGGAGTCCGGATCTCAATTTGTTTTTTTTTCTTTTTGAATAACTATTATCTTCTTAATACCTTGAACCTGTTTTGTAGTTTCATCATCCTTTACCTTGGCCCAATAGGCCGACCATGTCTCCATCATCCTCAGTAGCTGAGAATAGACATCACAACCTTTGTATTTCTTCCCCTCAACCACAATCCATCCCCTGTATCGCTGGTCCCCTTGCGACCCATCTTCTTGCTTGGACTAAGAATCCCTCTGACATGAGTGCTCTACTCACAATCCAACGAGAGATGACTAGAGAGATCATCCTCATAATCAGCCTCTGATAAAAGGGTTGAATGCACTTCCACGGCCTCTTGAACCTCCTGCCTCTAGATCAGCCATAGCTCCATTCTAGACCCTTCCTCATCTAACCCATCAATCCGATTACTTATCATTTTAGTCAGATTGCTTCGCCTAGGCCTCCACATAAGATCACCCTCCTCATACAGGCGTGTCTCCAGGGACCTGTGCCCCATTCCACCATTCAATACACCCTCAAGTGGAACCACTGTAGTAAAATTATCACTGCCAGACCACAGAACCCTTGCATAAGAAATAGGACTCCCCACCACTGTATTCACTGAAGGAGAATGCTCCCAGAGTAGTGGACCATCCAGATCATTCCTCAGACACAAGAAAATAATAGTGACCCTTGCTTCAGCCATTCCAGGAGAAGGCTCGGGTAGAGCGGGGTCACTATAACCAGACATAACCTTTGTTTACCAAATTTCAACTATAGGATTATCAAACAAGGGGAGACCCAGACCCTCCTATTAAAATTCATTCCCCTATGTTCCAGACTCTGGTTTTACTTCATCTGTCATCTGATCTTCCCCATGAGGATGCATCTACTTGATTCGACACCCATTACGACAGGAAGTAACAAGATGTCCTAGTTGCCTTCTGGACACACAGTGATCAGTCCACAACTCTAAGACAACATCTTGTTTCCACTTAAATGTTTCTTCAACGGTTATCCACACCCAGTCCGCCAGCACCGTTGAAACTAATACTCCATGCAAATATGGGGACAAATAGGATGGCTCAAGGCCTCTGTTCTACTATTGGATCATAGGAAGTGACCAACAATGTTTCTGAGTATCTTCAAAATAGAATGATTTTTGATGGGGCCCGGAGATTTGGGAAACGTACCCATAATGCAACTTTAGAAGTGTCTCGCTTTATAAAGGAAGTGTCACACGTTCTTCACACGATATTTATCTTATTCACTCAAAATGTAACCCTTCATAACCATTTCAACCATTCTCTCTCTAACTATAAATACATGCCTAGGATGAAACTTTGTTCGTCGTCGACTCCTAAGAAATTTATCTCAATGAAGAAGAAGATCGTGCATAAGATAGCACTCAAGGGACCTCTGAATACAAATCTGGTGACCACAATAGTAGTACCTGAGAAAGACATATGCCATAAGTGGCTTCTGTCGATTAAGTCTTTAGTTTTGAATGTTTTAGTAGAATAAGGTTGTTTATACTGGTTTTCAAAGAAAGATAGACTTATCTACCCTAATCTAGTAGCTCAATTTTATCAGAATGCTCAGTTCTATTTGGATTTTGATGATGGATATGTTATAAGAAGTTGGATAAATGGCCAGAGATTCAAATTCTATTAGAAGTTATGGGATGAATTCCTTGGGATACAACATAAATGCATATGTGAGGACTATATGAGAGGTCCTACACCTCCTAGTGAATTCTTCATTTCTGAAGATACTCTGAGAAGTTTAACTGGAAATGGAACTAAGAGAAGAGCCATCACTGCCGAGCTAGATATAGAATATAGACTTTTGTATAAGTTTATTCAGAATTTGGTTAGTCCTATAAAAGGTGATTTCTCTTTTCAAAAATAGAAGAATGTATTTTTTATACATCTCATAAAAAATGGACATACGATAAATCTTTGTATGTATGTCATACACCATATGCGTGTGCTGATCAAAACCACCTCCAATTCAACGTCACTATTTAATTCCATGCTCAGTTCGGCTATAATTTATGCCAAAGGTATAGTTGGAAAAAATGAAGATTTTATCAAGGATTATGAGTTCTGTCTCTCAAAAGTTTTTATAAAGAGGATGATGATTAATTGAAATCCTTGAAAAAATTCATGGGTGGAAGATAATGGGAGGATATATGAAAAGATTAATCTAGTTGAAAATCCTTCAAGGCCTAAAATAATTTCTGATCCTAGTTTGGAACGAAATGATGTTACTGAGTATTCTGAAGATGAAAAAAAGAAGAAAATGTTGTACCTCCTAAAGAAACGGTTCATTATGAGGCAGTCGATACACCTGCTTTTTAGGATGTAACTAGGAAGGAAACACCTCTTCATAAATGTGATGTTGATCTGGGAGACAAACTCAAAGTTGGATGTGAATCTCTTTCAAAAGAAACTAAAAAGGATACTATAGAAAAAAAAATTATAAGAAGAAATTAATTTTATGTAGGAAACTACCCTTAAGGAACCCCCAGAGGAACATGTAGTTCCTGAACTCATTCCCTTACTAGAAAATAGAATAGTGCTAGATTTTCAGTTGGCTAGACAAGAAATGATTGAGGAAGTAAATGATGAATTCATTAAAACAGATCAAGGTCCTAAAACTCTCTGTATTGAGAGAGATGCACCTATTGAGGGGGAAAACCCACAGTATGGAATCAGTTGAATTTCCATATCTGACTGATCCAATAACAATAGTCACATGTTATAAATTCTCTAGTTTTTACAATGTGACTGATTTATAGGAAGACTTACTCAAAAGACTTGATCTGTCTACAATGTACTAATTTAAATCGGTCTCTGATCTTTCCCCTGCAAAAGAATATGATCTTGTCTCAGCCTCTCTTTCTGAGTCTTTAAAAGATCCCTCAATCCTGGTCAATAGAAATGACATGATATAATTTGGAACTACCCTCCTGTCTTTGGTTGAAAAGCTCTTGAATTCCCAACCGGCTCCTATAACAAATTTGAATGAAAGGGATGCTTCACTATTGCTGGAGAAAATTATTTGGCAGATTCTACCAAAGTTAATTTATGATATTCAAGAAAAAATGATTAAAAATAATCATCTTAGTGATGATGTAAATACTCTAATTTGTATGGTTGAAGAAATGATGACTTCCTGAACTCATGATCAGAGCCTGTTGAGTCTTGTATTAATTAGACTCCGCCTGAGGAAGCCTCCTTGATTCAGCCTCTGTTAAACTCCTTACCTGAAAAGGTAGCTGAAATGAACAAACAGATTGTTCAAGAGATGCATGAACATGTTATTGGAATTAACAAGATAACTGATGAGTACAAGGGGTGCCTTCAGAATGTTCTCAATCAACTGAAATCTCTTACCTCAGCTATCATTGCATCTAATGGCTCTAGTAAATTTTATCATCCTTCTTTAGATAGTGATTTTTTTCGACCAGTGGTCAAAGAGGAACTTTAGGCTATTCTATGTTGTATTAATAAATAATCTCCATCTGATGTTATCAAGAATAATGAAAAATTTCTTGATTTGTTCAAGGTACATTCCAAGATTACTAATGATTATCAAAAAGAGATTACCTAGAAAGTCTAATTCTATCTCAACTAGATCTTCTCAATGAATGACATGACAAATCACTACTAGTACCTGGTGGGAAATCTGAGGATTCCTCTGATTACTCAAGATTTCAATACTCAAGTTCAAAAGATCACAGAATCCACTCGTCTGGTGGACAAGTTTATAGTGAACAAGGATGATTTTTGAAAAAGCTATGCAGTATGATGGAGATATCATTGCTGATTTTTTCAAGATTCTAAGGCATTATCTCTAAGTCTAGAGTACTGACATTATTGCTATTGTGACTACATCTCTGAGATCTTCTTGGCCTACATACACCTCTACCCTATCCTCCACTTCTATGTCTATAAGTCAAGACTTGAGCCAGATTCAGCCTGTAATCCTTTATCAATATTAGCCTTGGCCTTTCACTAGACCTATATTAGATCCTTCTATTTTTGAAAGTCTTTCATTACATTCTCTGAAAATCGTCTCACTCCCTTCTTCTATATCAACCTCTTCTCTTGTGGATTCTTCTAAAAAGATTGCTGTTAAGGGAAAAGGGAAGTCCTGCCTGTGATGATGAATATTGACTATTCTATTCGATAGGACTACTTTATGGTTTTTTGTTATTTAATATTTGTACTGCAAATTTTAAATCTAATGAAATATAAACTTTTTCTGGTATCATTCCATTTTTCTCTTTTTGCTAATCCCAAAAGGGGGAGAAAGAAATTCACATGATTTGTGATCATCAAAAAGGGAGAGATTGTTGGACTCCTCATGTGTCAATCGTGTTATAATGATCAATAATCCTTTTCAAACTTGTAATCCTGTGTAAAATATCATAAATCATTTTAACAGATGATTATTATATTTTTTTGTTAAGTAAAGATATGCAAGATCTTAGATTCTATACATCATGTTTGACTACTGTACACTATATTTACTTTACATTATTGTGATTTTCCCTGATAAATGATTCTGTCTAATCCAACATATAAATATCACTGCTTATGTCTGAATACTGATATTTGTCTAAGTCTAAGACACTGTGAAGAATCAAACACTATGACACTAAGACACCGTGAAGAACCTTACACTATGACAGTCAGACACCATGAAGAATCTGACATCGTGACACTCAGACACTGTGAAGAATCAGACACTGCGACATCCAGACACCATGAACAATCATAAAACATGAAAAATCAGACATCGTGACTATGTGACACTGTGACCATGAGACACCGTGACTATCCAAACACCATGAAGAATCAGACTTTGTTCCATCCAGACATTGTTTACAATTAAGCACCATGAACAATAAAACATAGTGTCCATGAGACACTGTGACCATGAGACACCATGATTATGAGGCACCATGACTAACCAGCCACTGTGACCATGAGACACCTCTTCGAGAAGACACCAGTTTATGGAGACACCATTTTCATGACATAATATGACACCATTTCATAATCTATTTTGTCAATTTTTAATATATTATTTAACTATCATATTTTAAGATTTTAAATGCACTGAAATAATTAATGTTTCTTTGTAGAAATGTCACCTAACAGTACGAGTTATGAGGTGTAGAATAAATAAAACCTGTTAGCTCAAACACGTAAAATTCAAGAACAAAAGCGAAGTGCTTCCAGAATAACATATAAGATATGAAAAACAACGTGAAACAAGTATGTGAGCACGACAACGAAGAAAAAACATAGATATTTTTTATGATAGATTTGACAGATGTAATTGTATGTGAAGAACACACGAAGCATACTTGAATCATAGAATCGACAAATTATTTGTGTTGTGAACACCACGAAGAACACAAGTCATATCTAGATTACTTATAATACAATATTTTTCACATGAAGACTTAATTCCTGCATGTGCTTCATCTCATAAGTCCAGACCTGCATAGACTAACACTCTGTGGACTTCTTAACCTCTCTTTATATTTCTACTCTATTGTGTATCATTTTATTAAATTTCATGAAGTTTTTCTATCTGTATAACAAACACACTCTTTCTATTGTATTATACTAAAGGACACAAGATATCATTTCTAAAACATCTTTTTACACTTGTGTATACCGAAAGATAAGTGTGGAAGAGGTTACTGTTTATCCTGTTACCTTGTACCTACATATAATTGTGGAAGAGGTTGTATACCTAGATAGTCATGTGAACTATTGTTACCCCCGATCCAGGTTGTGGATCATGTTTATTTAAATTAAATACTTGGTTGCAGGTGATCACCAAGTGGAGTGGATTAGGTCTCGAGTTGAGACTGAACCACATGTATTATTTCTATTGTGTTACTCGATTTTGTTTTTCTCTATTTTACTGACTAATTCACAAATCACTAAATTTACATTGATAGTTAATCTTGGAATCGATTTATAATTGTTTTGAATTATTATAATAACCTCAAAAGTAATATTAATAATTAATATTAGGATTAATAAAAATTAATGAATCTTATAAGAAGTTATTTAAACACTGAAACTCTCATAACCATATTACTTTGATTAACCAGGCTATATTTAATTTTATTAGTGAACCCTTTTAGAAACATCATTTTGAACAAAATATTTTATAGATACACAATTCAACCCCTTGAGTAACCTAGTCTGACCAAAACTAATGGTCAACAAATCGTTTTACTATAATCAAATGGATCTACCAAAGTTGGAATCTATTTGGTAGTCTTTGAATAGTTGTCAACTAAAGTGAAATATACTTATCTTATATGGAAGAAACAATCTAATGAAATTATCACAATCCTCCTCAAATACAATTTGGTTAGGTTCTTTCGGTAACAAATACTGGGATTGGGGTTTCACAAATGAATATGATTATAAAAAATTAACTTGATACCATGAAACAAACTTATCACGTTTTGATTTATAGATTCATTAGGTTTAAATCCACCCTTACACATGACCCATAAACCATAAATGGATTTTTTTTGTTAAATGTGTTATAGAATATAATTGAAATTGGAAGAAACATTGTCATAAAAATTAATTAGTTATGAATAATGAAATCTAGAGGGAATAAAAAGAAGAATAATGCAAATTATGACATGAACCAATGAACATGAAAAAAACCTAAAAAATCAATTAGAATGGAAGACAAATTTAATCATGAATATTTATATAAGAAACAATAAATCCACAATCACATGATAGTGAATAGCTACAAAGGATCAATTAAATATGAAATCAATAAATAAATCTAAGGTTTATAGAAAAAAATGAAATTAAGGGGAAAAAAGAATGGTTGGATATCTATATGAAGTCAGTATCCAAGTCAAGATTTCTTTAAAATTTATTTTCCCTATAGTTTCATGATAAGTAAATGTTTCATGTCATGAAAACGATTTATGTCACTCTTGTTCTAAGACTTATAATATGTGTATGTGAATTTATCATCATGTACTTCAAATTTGAAAATGTCTCTGATGGTCAATGTTATCCCAGATATCACAACATATATCTTCAGTGGGTTTTAGATGTCATATATTCCCCATATTGTAATTTTTTTCATTGTATACTGGTTTGAAATCTTGTAATTTGTTTTCGGTCTTCTAATTTTCCTTCTAGGTTTTCTACTATATGAGTACAAATTGTGTATTTTTTTCATAGTGTATGATGTATGATTTTGATATTTTAATAGTATATCTTCATTTGAAAGTTGAGTTCATATTCCCTACATAAAAAACCTAATAAAAATATCATTGTTGAATAAATCAATATTATATATTAGATAATTATATCTAATATATATATATATGTATATATGATGTCAGATTATCACGTATTTTACCGAAATTGTAATCACATAACCTTGGAGATTTTCTCATGAATGCACAATCATACACCTAAAATGATAATAATTTTCAATGATGATATACAGATGATTTCAAATAGTCTTATTCATTACTATTTTATTTCATATCAATTGAATCTTCTCTGTTATATCTTACATAAGGATTGATATGAAAAATGATTCCATACATATATCTACTAAAAAAAGTGATGAACAGCATGGATGACCAAACATTGCTTTCAAATGATCCATAAGCATTGATTCTTGATAACTATTATTGTATGATATCTCCCCTAATGGTATATAATCCTCCCATGAGCCTCAAAAATCCTTTAAAATGAACAAAGAATGGCTTGGACTTTAGGAAAGTACATTCAAGCTGTCCACTAGTTTTCTGCTGATAAGCTACACTCATGGGAAATATGCTTCCAAGGTCCTCTTATAAAGAAATTAAAAACCATGATCTAATCATGGGGTCTTGTCTTAAAAAATTGAAACGTGAAAATCATGCATACATAAAAATGTATGAATATAGTGTTTTATAAATAATTTTACCATATTGGATTCATGAATAGAGTTTTAGTGAGATGATTTTGTGAGCCTATCCATAATCATATATATGGAATTGTAGTTCATAACTACTCCTGGTAGACCTATAACATAATATGTGGCAGTATGTTCCCATTTCCACATAAGAATATGTAAATAACATAACATACTAGATGATTATTAGAACTTGGCCTTGACGTAATGACAATTGATGAATCATGATGAAAATTCATTTATATTCTCCTTCATTTCAACCAACCAAATTTTTCCACATAAATTAATACATATTTGAGATACCATGATGAAAATCACATTTCATACGATTATAGGAAATAATAATATTTCCTAATATGATGTGGGAACCCTAAAATTATCTCTAATTGTAGCATAGATATCCCATATGACATTTATCCCTAAATATTCACTCATAATATAGTTATGATCTCATGGTTAAACATTTAATTTTTTATATTATAGAATATATTACCTTATCAACATAATAATAGACACGAACATTAGAAAGGAATGAGAAACACCACGTCTATAATGAAATTAACGAAGTGTATAATTTATAACTATAATTTGATTCCATTGATCTGATGCATCTTTCTCTAACTCATTATATATATTACTACTCAATTAATTAGCCACATAATTTTATTTTCACACTATATACATTAATTTAAAGTCAAACTTCTATAAAGACATTATCAATTAGTGTTAACTTATGTTAAAATATATTTATTAGAAAATGTGATTCAATTTATTCTAAAAATTAAAAACAAAAATTTTATCACCAAAAAGTTATTGAATCCATGTATTTATGCAATAAACTATATCATCTAATTCAATATCATGTGTCAGGTAATGCTTCTCATAAAAATATAATTTTCATAGTCTATAAGTGACAACTTGATATCCATAAATTATAATGAAACCCATACCTAATCTCAATTATAAAACCCCATGATTTTATTTTTTGTATTTTTTTATTTAATACCATTTAAATGTTAGGGTACATAGAACACTTAGTTTAAACCAAAGATTAAATATTACGATTTAATTCTGATATTGAGAACCAATCCCATAGAATGATGAGAAAAATTATATTAACTAAATAAATAGAAAAATATTTTACAAATTTTTATTAAATTGATTCATTGGATACCAATCAATTAAAAATCAAAATAAAAACAATTGAATTTAAATTTTTTGTTCTTTTTAAGAAAAACTATTTTTACACAAAGGAATTTTTTCTTAATATATGAAATTAATCACTATTATTAAAAGATAAAAATTATATATATTTTTATATAACCTATAAAATATTTTTAAATTCATTCATTGTGTTTTAAAGGCTTATCATGAAAAATATATCATGTTTTAAGGATAAAAATGTTATATTTTTGAAAAAGTCAATTTTACTTCTTTTAGTGGAGCACATGTTTTAAAACACAATCATGAAACATTTATAAATTTAATTTCCCAAAATTGATAAAATTTATGAAATATTAATATCAATACTACCTTAGCGTTTTTCAAAGAAGTTTCATTTTTTATAAATACTGAATAATAATGAATTTTAATTGAAAACTACATTTTCTTATAAATAATTTTTAAGGATAAATTATAAATTTAATTGTGTTTGAATATAAATTAGATCAATAATAAATATATTAATACATTTTATTCCATTTGAAACATTTTTATATTTAATTTATATATATAAACTCATTCAAATTTTGTACATATTCACATTGAAAACCTGCTTTTTCAACTCACCCATAGGGTTAATTTTAATAAAAAAAATTCAAATTAATTGGATAATTTTTTTTAATTGGATATCATAAATTGAATTACAAGGCATGAATTATTTTTTATGGTAATTTTCATTTCTATTCATAAAAAATGTACCATGGTAAAATGAATGATTTAATATAATATAGGGAAAATAATTAGACATGTTAAAATTTAAATGTTCAAGTAGTAAAATAAAAAATACAACATTTAACAATTGTTTGAGTGGTATCATGACCCTAAAAATAATTTAAAACCGAAATTATCATCCAATTTATTTTTAATTAATATCAAATAAATTTGGTTAGCTTTATTTAAAAATTATTCATTATTTAATCACTTAAAACCCCCCACTCCTCTTGTATAAATACCACACCTCACCACCCCATATATCATCAAAATCATAGTAGATACTAAAATCTATACCAAAATATATTCTATACACAATAAAAATTTCCACTTTCTTCTTTTCTCACCAAAATACGAAATACAAGGTCCTCATGGTGTAATTCAAGGATGAGATATTTAAGAGGCAATTTTCTCAAATCATATCTATGATTTTTTTTGTTATTATAATTTTTCTTCAACACCATCATCCATTAATGAATTATTAAATTATAACCATTTATACACTTTAATTTTTTGTTTATAATGAAATATTTTATATCTATCCCTCTTTCTATATCCTCTTATTAAATGAATCAAAACAATTGTCCAATTTTTTCTAGTTAATCAACTCTAGGAATAATGTTTTTTTTTAATAATGCATTCTTGGATGGTCATAAAACTTCTATTATGGATAATAAATATTTTAAAAAGTATATTAATACTATTTCTAGTTTTGGAACAAAAATATAGTCATAATATTTAAAAAAACAAAAGTATTTTGCGAGGTTCGGAAAAACCAAAAAAAGTAAACTAATCA
Source organism: Viscum album (assembly GCA_963277665.1). Lineage (NCBI taxonomy): Eukaryota > Viridiplantae > Streptophyta > Magnoliopsida > Santalales > Viscaceae > Viscum > Viscum album. The sequence continues at coordinate 789,610,494 of OY728126.1, read as the reverse complement.
TTTACCATTATATTTTATCCAAATGAATGATCCTTATATATGAAATAAAAAATATAAAAAAGATTACTTAAAATTATGATAGTTAATTAATACCATTTCATTTCACATATATAGTTTTATTTCAATTTGATTAGAAAAACAATAAATAAATACAAATGAACTAATCATGAAACCATGAAATGAATGCACCGAAAAGAAGGGAAATAATTAAATATTATTAATAAATGGGTTGAAAGATTTCATAAAAGTATAAAATCAGGCATTATAAATAAAATTATTGTTTCATAATGAATTAATTACATCCATTAATCAATTATAAAGGTTTTTTGGGTAAAAAAGTAAATAAAATATTAAGTTATTGGTTTTCTCATATCACTTTTATTTCTATGAGATATATGCCTTATTCAACACTTATTTTTTATTTGTGGTTGATTTATAGTTATATTTATTATGTTATATCATGAATATAATTGTATTATTTGTGAAAAAGTTCTCATTTTATAATTATTACTTTTACAGGGCATATTATTGGACTGATTACATATTGTAAGGAATTAAATTTCAATTTAAAATCCATTGAGACTTATTTGTAATTAACGCCAATTAAATTCTATGTTATTTATATACATATCCATTTACAAGTAATATTTCGATTAATTATTTACTCAATTTATTTTAATTTTCTCTTTTAATTATTTCATCTACTGGGATAATTATTAAAAATTAACAAGTGATAAAAGTAATTTCACAATATCACTTTATTTTGTATTTATTAACTTTTTCTTGAAACAATCACATTTTTAGAAGATTTTCTCATTAGAGATTAAATTTCCAAATATATATATCCTTGAATTATGGATATTATTATACCTTAATCCCTATTGTATTTTTATATATTTTTTCTTTTGAATGTTATGTTTTTAATTTTACAAAATTAATATATTCATATCTTTTATTTAATATTTATATTTGATGATTTGAAAAATTGTTTATTAATTAAATAGAATATTGGATATATAATAATTATTTGTAATTCTATACATGGATATGATCTAGTTATAAACATCTCCATGATGCATTGATAGTCTCATGTGATGAATCTGTAATACTAGTATTATATAGGTTATTACCATTATATTAAAAAATAGTTTGAAAGGACTTTAGATGAGTAGTTCGTGTTTCATCTACATGAAATCTAATAATTAAGAATTCCCTATATTAAAAATTCAATCATTGTTATCAGTAGTATGTCCCCTTTGAAAAATATTTATAGATGCATTTCATTTACATTTTATTGATTAAATTGAATTCGTTTTCTGTTATTTTAATTTCTATATTGATTATTCTCTATGATTCATTATTTATTCCAATTTATTTAACCTTATTTAGAATTTAATGTCACACTTATTTTGGTTCCTTTTCCTTGGTTATAAAATATATATCTTGAATTAGTTCAAGAATGGAAAATATATTCCATCAATATGTATAATTTTTTATTCCAAATGTAATATGGGTTTAATGTATGTATAGTTTTACCTAGACTATTGCACAAATCAGTCCTTTGGAAAGTGATATCTTATATTTTATTGAAATGAAAAAAGTAAAATTCATTACCACAATGATACTAGTGTTTGTGTATTGATAATGAGGGTAAGAGAAATTTTAGTATAATATATTGGAACTATATTTATGAGAACATAAATTTGGAAAATAAACAGAATGATTAAATTTGATTATAAACCTATGTATAGGATATCAGACAATTGAATTGGTAATGTGAATAGATAACCCAGGATACCCATAAGGATATATAGATTGAGTGCATGTCATGATTTAAGAATTAAATAAATGATTCTTTATTCATATTTAATTTATTACTATGACAACTGTTTCTCATATTATGACTTATGTTTTCGTCATTTGATTGAAGTAGAAGGAATTGGGTAAATAGTGAATTTGAAAGAAATTTTGTTTCTAAACCCACGAATTGGATAATGAATGGAATCAATAATACTTTTTTTATTCATAACAAGTTATCATCATATATGATTAAAAAAATGCTCCTTAACTAACTCTCATACTCACCAATATACACATGGGTAGTGTTCTATATGTGCATGTGTGTTGGAAACCCTAAAGGAAAGATGATTAAGATTCATATACGTTGATAATGTTTGAATAAAAACCATGTTAATATCTTAGAATTAATGGAAGACTTTATGTGTGTGTAAAATAAGGATATAAAGAATATAATTTCCAATAAAAAACTAAATGGTTGGATACTGAAATTGGATGATAATAATGGTGTCCCTAAGGTATCATCGATAATTAAATGTTTTAAAATTAAAAATGTATAGTAATTATGAAAAAATATTTCATTGGAGAAAATATAATTAAGATAATTATTATGTGTATATTACTAATGGTTATAAAACTGATGATGAAGAGTCCATAAATAAAAAATTTATGTGATTAGGGATTACAAAATAAGATGATCAAGCATAGAATGAAGTTGAATGATTAATGGTAATATGAATTTGAATTAAATAAATGCTTTATCAATGATGTTCTGGTTATAATAAACATGTGATATATAATGATTTCACTAAATTAGTTATTCATTATGGATTTTCAATCATATATTGAGTTGTATTGGTAACCAATAGAATTAATTATGTAAAATGTCAATCTTTTATAAAACACATGATTTAGGGAAGCAACTTTACAATGTTTTGGATATTGAGATAATGATGATAACTAAATTTATAAGGTTTATTATTGGTGACCATGAAATTATTTTGTAATTTTATGTATTATGGAGTTGAAAATATGTTTGGATTTATGAAACATATTTAACAAAATGAGATTTTATTTTTTGGATGCATGCTTTTTTTAATTAAGGGATCAAGGATATCAAGGTATTCTTATATTTTATATGTGACATTAATAGTTACATTATATTTTTTGGGTATCCAGTGTTATATTAATTTTGAAAATTTTGTGAACTTTTTTTAATCTAAATTTGGATAGATATACTTTGGATGAGTCTAAAGATTAAATACTTATGGAATTAATTAATTTTAACATTTCATATTTTTGATTGATTATAAAGTATTATTTATCATATTAGAAAACATTTTCTACTGATTCTTATATTGTAAAATATTTAATTTTTGAAAGGAAGGGTAATGGTTCATTTGATAAAAGTGATTTCAGATTTAAAAATAATCTTTACAATCCATATATTGTATTATGAAATTAAGTTGTGATAGATCAAATCAAAACTAAAGTTTGAGATTATGATTTTTTACACTAAAATAAATAATTTGAATTATTTTTAGAAGTTCTTATATAGATAATCCAAGAATCCTGTAACACTAGGAAATGTATTTTGGAATAAAAATGTTATACTTTTAATTTTATTACTAATAAATCAGTGATCTTTAAACTATCTCAAATTTGTGGTTTTGTGATAGTTAACTCTCAAATGACCATGTTTTCTATCATTATCCATCATAACATGATCATTATATTTCTCTTTAATTTCTTGTTTTTATGTTCCTTCTAATGTTATCCTATTAAAAAGCCTCATTTTTTTGTGACCTACATATTACCCTCTCCCTATCACTAAGAGGATGTTTTACTAATGATATTTATGATGTGGGTTTCCCATAAAATTATTTTCATGTATCAAAAATTTATTTTCAATGTGAAATTTAAAATGTTTGGGGAAAAATTAATTTATAAATGTGATAATATAAAACCCAAATATTTCATGGTATTTACCTTTTTAAATTTAATATATTTAATAGCATACATTACACAAAAAATAGAACTCAGACAAACTCTTAAATATTATTAATTAATTTTGATAGTTATCGCCAAACCATTGAAATGGTGGGAATAAATTATTTTAATCCATTTATAAAAATATAGTGTCCTCATATTTTTAAAATTTATTTATTGGTTAACAATTAATTATAAATTAATAAATACCCCAATTGAAAATAATGGTTGAATTTTTTTTGAAACTATTTTTATGTGAATAATAGAATTTTATTAAAATAAATTAAATTAATCACTATTAATGAAATATTTTAACTGAATTATTATATTTTATACCCAATAAAATTCATTTAAATTAATTCTAGGGTTTTTATAGTCTTAGGATATAAAACAAATCCAAATTTAAGAAGAATATAAATATTTTTATTAATAAAATTTTTCCACATTTTAATGGGGGACCTATTTTAAATCTAGATTTTCACACATTTATAAATTTCATATTAAATAAATAAATTCATTTTTGAAATTTTAATATCAAAATTATCTTAGAGTTATTTGATTGGTATTTTTCCTAGAATATTCATTTTTGATAAATAATGAAAAATAATAGATTGTAATTGAAAAATAACTTTTCATCTAATCAATTTTAAGGATATATTTTAATTTTAATAATTTTTAAATAAAATTAGATCAAAAATAAATATTTTAATGCAATATATATCATTAAAAACATTTTTATATTGAATTTAGATATAAAAACTCATTAAACATTTGACTATTTTCACATTAAAAACAACATTTTTCTTCTCATATGCGAGATTAGTTTTATATATAAATTTTATAATTAATTGGTTTTAGTTTTTATAAATTTTTTCCATATTAGGAATAATATAGTTGAAATTATTTTTTAAGGTAATTTTCCTTTTTAGTCATCAAAAATTTACCATGGTAAAAAAGAACGATTTTCTACTATTTAAGTAAAAAAAAGAGATGTGTTAATGTTAAAATGTAATGTTGTAAAATACCAAGAAACTACAACATTTAATTGTTTTATGTTGTGTGGATTGACCATAAACATCAATTAAAACATTAAATTTCTGAATTATTAGTGTAAATCAATTCTTCTTGAATATTTTTGGATATAATTATTAAATAATTATTACTTAATCATTTAAAACCACCCCTCCTCAAGAATAAATACAACCACATACCACCCCATGTCTCCTAAAACCCCTTAAAGCTCATAAATTCTCTGTTAAAATAACTAATCCTCATTTTAATCCTATATATGTTCAAATAGTCTCACTATAAGACCAATTATATGTTCCTCATTATCTCATTCAAGGAGGTAATATTTAGGATGTACTTTTCTCAAAGCACATCTCTTAATTTCATATCATCTTATACCTTTTGCTTACATTCTTCATCAAACAATGAATTATTACAACTGAATCATGTGTATACTATAATTTTGTTTTTATGGTGGAATATATAATATCTATGCCTCTTATTAACTTCTATGATTCAATGAAACAATACTATAGTCCAAATTATGTTGGTTAATCACCTTTGTGAATGATTATTTTGTTCGTTTTCCATTAACAATTTGATGGATGAATATAAAAATATTATTATGGATATATAAGATTTTATTATTTATCTTATTATTTATTTAATTTTATATATCTAATATATATATATATAATTTTAAATAAAACAGAACTACTTCATGCTGTTTGGAAAATCCACCAAAAATAAAATAAAAATTTATCATTAACATTTTATCATATAAATAATTCTCAGGTTTGAAATAACAATTATAAAAGGGAAATTTTAAAAATAAGGATGTCAATTAATACCATTTTATTTCACTAGTTATTTTTTTTCTATTTGATAATAAAATCTATAAATATAGACAAATGAACCAATGATGAAATAATGAAATGAACACATCAATAAAAAAGAAAATTATGAAATATTAATAATGAATGGATGGAAATATGTTATTAAATTATAGTGTAAGGTATTTTAAATATAATTAAATTTATTTTCTGAATTATAATAATTATTTAATCAATTATATTGTAGTTTTATGTATAGATAAATAATAAATATCGTGAGGTAAATGTTTTCTCACCTAACTTTTATTTCTATGAGATATATGCCTTATTCACCAATATTTCATTTTGTGTGGTGTATGTATAATGAAATTTTATATATAATATAATTAGTTTCATTATTTTTAGGGTATTTAATTTTTAATTTTAAAATTATAACTTTTATGTGGAATATGATCGACTGATTACAAGTGGTATAGAATTGTGTATCAATTTACGCACCATTTAGACTTATTTGTAATTATACACATATTCACTTCTATGTGGTGTATATACTATCCAGTTTAAAATTAATATTGTGATTAATTCATTCCCAGTGGTATTTTATTATTAGATATCAATTATTTCATCCATGTTGATTTGAATTGAAAATTACCAATTGATAAAATTTAGTTCACAATATCACTTTCTTTTATGATTGTATACATTATCTTGAAAAAATAACTTTACTGAAGTATATTTTCATTAAAAATTATAATTATCTTATATATGAATATTATTGTATAGATTATAGTTTTATATCATAAAAATGATTTTATTTTCTCCTAAGGTGTTACTTTGAATGTTATTTGAATAAATTTAGAGATATTGATAAATCTATATCATTTAATCAATACTAATTTTTGATGACATGGAACATTTTTTATTAATTAAATTTATTATTCAATATATGATGAATTATTTTGATTGGAAAACATAGGTGGGGCTCATTTATAGATATACATTCAATGCATCATTAGTATCATGGGATGAATCAATTTATCTAACATTAAATGGGTTATTACCCAGAGGTTAAACTATCTTGTGAAAGATCTTTATGTAGTGGTTCATCTTCTTGATACATTGAATCAAATAACTAATAATATAAAACTTTTATAATTCATTCATTACTATGTAGAGTATTTTAATAATGAAATAAAATCCTTAGATGCATTTTATTCTTTGTTTATTGATTCATTTGAGATCACCCTTGTTTTGTATCCTTTCCCAATGTCATGATGAAGAGATCATGAATGAGTTCATGAATGTAAATTACAATAATTTTTTATGTTTTAATTTTAATTCACAATGTTATATGGATTTCATATATGTACTTAGTTAACCAATAATACTAAACTATTTGGTTCATTGGGGTGATATTTATTATATCTTATAAAAATATAATACTGTCATGAACTGCATATGGGTTAATAGGTTCACGACCTTTATTTTTTGTTATTAAAGAATGTTTAGTAGAATCCTTGGGAACTAGATTTAGGAACACATATATTAGGGAATATTACCATAAGATAAAATTTATGGACAAGTCTATTTATAAGATATAAAACTATATATTTTTAATGGAAATGGATAACCCATTTTACCCCTAAGGATTAATATATTGAGATTGTATCAAGATTTAGGCATCCTAAAATTTTTCATCATGATTATGTGACTCATCATAATGATTAGTGTTTCTTATAGTGTGCTTTGGGTTTTAATTAATATATGTCACTACAATGAATTGATTTAATGATGACTATGATAAAAAATGTGTTTATGAGAATCAAAATGGGATAATAACTTGAATTAACAATATTCAGAATATGATTAACCAGTTAGTGTGATACATGATTAAAAACATAGACCTCAACAAAATATCATACTAAATTAAGAAGAGAATGATATAGTACACTAACAGATCAGGTATTAGAAACCATAACATAAAATCATTTAATTATATATATATTGAGAATGTGAGATGAAGTACCCAAGAATATGTCTCAGAAGAATTGGAAGATGTTTTGGTTGTGGAAAATAAGGGCAAAAAAAGTAAATGATAATAAAATATTAAGAGTCTAGATAATAAAATAGGATGATAATAATGGTTTCCCTAAAGTATCGTTGATATTTAAATGTTTTAAATGTGGAATGTACGAGAATTATGAAATTATCATTCCTAAGGGAAGAAATTATTGAGAGAATCAGAATGGTTATATAATTAATGGTCATACTGCTGAAGATAGTGAGACTACCACTAACAAATGAATATAATTAGGTATTAAGGAATAATATGATTAAGTATATAATGAATTAAAATGGTTAATGTTCAAGTTTATTTGGACTCAAGAATTTTATTATCAATGAATATGTAATTATAAAAACAATGATACATATGGTGATTTTACTGTAGTACTTCTTCATTATGGATTATGAATCAATTTGTGAGTCATACCTGTATATAAGATATGTGAGTCTATGAAAATTAAATGTTTTACAAAACACATTATTTCAAGAATACCAATATAACATGTGCTTTAATGTTTCATAATAATGATAAATATGTGTTTATGGGATAATATTAGTGAACATGAAATTTTTATTTCATTTTATGTTTAATGGAGTCTAATATATGTTTGGATTTATGGAATATATTCATTAACTATATATTTTTTGTATGCATTCATGTTTTCATAAAAATTTAAAGCTGCTAAAGGTATTAATATATTTGGTATCTAGAATTACTATTTACATTATTTTATTGAGGATATTTATTGTTATGTTGATTTTAAAAATTTAGTGACCATTTTGAAATATTAATATGGATAAATGTATTTTGGATAATTATTAAGATTAAATACTAATGAAATAGATTAAGTTTAACTTTGCTTATCATAATTTGATTTTAAAGTATGATTTATCATATAGGATAACATGTTCTAATAATTTTTTTTTATAAAATAACTAATCGATAATGGGGTTACTTATAGATCATTTGATAAAAGTGACTATGGAATAGAAATTCATCTTTAAAATCTATATCATGGTTTAAGGAATGATGTATGGATATCCAAGCATAACCTAAGGATGATATAATTATTTTTAAATGAGAAGAAATCCAGTCAGTTTATTTCATCAAGTTCTCATCTATACAGTAAAATATTACAAGAACTCTTGAAAAAATATTTTGGAAAAAAAACATTAACCATTTGATTTTCTTATTGATAAATAAATGGTATTTTAACCCATTACAATTCGTTGTTTTTTTGATGTTTAACTTTCTAATTATCATGTTTTCTAAAACACTCATCCGAACCTGATAGTTATTTTTCACATAAATGCCCTGGTTTTCACGTCCCATTAGTGTTATACTATTATAATTTGTAATTTTGTGGTGACCTTCACATTCACCTTTCCATATTATTATGAAAATGTGTTATTAATCCTATTTATGATAAGGGTTTTCAATAATGAAATTTTCCGGAATCAACCTTTGATTTTTGATGTGAAATTCTAAATTGCAGTGGAATAGTTTATTGAATGTGCGGAAAATGAAACATCGAAATATTTTTTGGTATGTCTATTTTTAAATTTTATGTATTTGATAGATTAGATTACACAAAACACCAAGATTAAAAAAATAATGAAATATAACTATTTAATTGCGATAGTTATCAACTAGTAATTGGAATAAAGGGAATAAATTATATCAACAAAATTATAAAAATATTTTTTAGATATTTTTATCAAATGAATTAATTGGATACAAATTAGTTATAAAAAAACTAATGGAATATAAAGTATGTGTTTTTAATTAAAAACATTTTCGATGAAGCCAAATGAATTTTTTCTCAATAAATATTATTAATCACAATTACTAAAATATAATAAAAAATATATTTTTTTTTTAAATACATTAATATTTTTATATTCATAGATTGAGTTTTATAGGCTTATGATAAGAAATAAATCTTGTTTTAAGAATTAAAATCTATATGATTGTAATAGGAAATTTAGAAATTTTATAACGATGAACCTATTTTAAAAAAATTAAATGAAATATTTATAAATTTAATTTAGAAAAAATAATTAACAAAAAAGTAATAGAAAATTTTTATTATGGTGAAATTGGGGTATTTTTCTAAGAATATTCTTTTTTTGATGAATAGTGAGCAGTGCAAACTTTTAATTAAAAGTAGAAAATTTTTCAACATAATATATATAGGTAACTTATAATTTTTATTATTACTAATGTAATATTAGATTAATTGTTCATATAATAATCCAATTTAGTTCATTTTAATCATCTTTAAAATGAATTTATATATAAAAACTTGTTAAACATATGATCATTTTCTTATTAAAAAGTATTTTTTTTTACTCTAATCTAATAGATTAAATTTAAATATATATTTTATATTATTTGAATTGAATTATGTAAAATATATTCCATATTTGGTATCACATGGTAAATATTTTTTAATTTATTTTTAATTTTTTGGAATAAAAAATTTACCATGGTAAAAAAGAATGATTTATCACCGTATATGTAAAATAATGAGACATGTTAATATAAAATGTTGATGTCAAATAATACATAAAAAATTAAACATAAATTTTTTTTGATGTGCTTAAAGTCCATAAACATCCTTTAAAACATTATTTTTAATCCAAATTCGTGGAAATTAATTCCACCTCAATGTGGTTGGATTTAATTATAAAATAACTATTTTTTAATCACTAAAAGCAACCACTCCTCAAGTATAAATAAGATCTTCAGACCAAATTTCACTTAAAAATACATGATTCTCCTAAAATCTATACAAAAAAAATTTCCAATCCACTGTCTTCATGTCCAAGTGCTTCTGGTTTCACCAAAATACAGAATACATGGTCTTTAAGGGGACTTTATAGGTGGTGATATTCAAGATGTAAATTTCCCAAAGCACCTACCTTATTTTTTTTCTTCCTCTGCATTATCCTATCCTCCTTTATCTATCATAGAATGACTTCTCATGAATCTTTTATATAATGTAATTTTCATTTTCTAATGTCATATATTATATAAATCCCTCTTATTATATAATTTTATTCAAATAAACCAAACAACTTCCCAAATTATGCGGGATAATCACCTTTTGAATAATGAATTTGTTCATATTACCTTAATTCCTATATGAATGGTAATAAAAACATTATTACGGATAAAAAAGATTTAAATGTTTATATTATTTCTTATTTCATGTTATGGAACTAGTAATATAAACATAATATGAACTTAATTGAAAGTAATTCATGATGTTAAAAAACTGACAAAAATAAACTAACAATTGATCAACAACATTTTATCAAATAAATAATTTTAATTTGTAAAATAGAGAATATAAATTTGAACATTTAAAATTATCGATGTTTATGAATACAATTTCCTTTCACATATGATGTTTTAATTCCATTTTATTAGAAAATCTATAAATATAGACAAATTAATGGATCATGAAAACATGAAAGGGACACATCCAAACAAATGATAATAATGTAATATTATTAATGAAAAGCTGAAAATATGTTAACAAAGTATATTATAAGGTATTATATATAAGGCCCCAGCCTTAAACCTTACTTAATCTTGAGTTATTACAAGATTAAACATTGAGGATCTTTTCCGGTTTCGAGTTTTAGAGAATTAGATCATGAAACTTGCATTACATTCCACATTTTAACAAAGTGGTTACAAAAAGACAGTATTCATTCTTCCCATCAACGGAAACATATTTAAAATAAAACACAGATTATTTCTTGACACATCCTTGACACTATCGTCACATCATGTACCTTTCCCTTGACCTGTGAAAAGCATTTCAAAAACTTGGGATGAGCATAAAAAGCTCAGTAAGGGTTATAGAAATATGGAAAGGAAACATGAGTTCATATATACATAAGAATGAAATCATACTTTACCCATAAAACATAGGCATATCAAATCATGAATAAATCATAGAAGACATAAGACATAAAGGTAACTTGAGGCATTCATAACATTTTTACGTAGGGAGTAACCCTCTTGGTTACGTTTGGAATACCCATCACAGTATATTACCTAAATCTCTTCGGAGAAACCTTAACGTTTCACTCCTTCGCGTTACCCAATGCATTGGAGAGCTATAACGGGCTCACCCGCCCTTAGTTTATCACGGAACCACCCGTTCTTCATAACAATGACCAAGAACCATAACATAATCGTATCACATAAACATGAATAAAGGAAACATGACATTTCCACATTTCAATCACAATTTTACATTTTAGGATATTGAAATAATGAATCCATTCAAAAAGAAACCATTTCCAAAACCATTTAAAACATTTAATAAAGAGATTTTTGAATCAAAGTTTCCCATACCACCTTGATGCTTTTAACATTTTAAACCATTAATATCCATATAAATAAATCCTTAAAACCATTTTGAAAACACGGATATTAATAAGAACAAATAATTAAAACATTTAAAACGATATTTTGGTTAAAGGGGTTTTACCAAAATTAGAGACACTTGAATACAATAATCAAGGAATAAAATTTAGTCAGAACATTATAATATCATGAGAATAAAAGGATTCATGATATAATACTCCAAAGGACAATATATACACCATATAAGAGTGAATCGGTGCATAACAACAATGAACCCTCAATAGAAATGTCAAATGTGATGAAATCCCTTATAAAGAAGGTATCCTTAAATTAAGGACAAATAAATCTCAAAAATATGTGTGAAAAATATATATACACCCAATATAAGTGGATATTAAGTGTAAAACAATAAAAGTTCATTCGCACATATTCAATGGATGACATATTCAATGACTACAAGTTGAACCCAAAGAAATCGAAATTGGGTTAAAAAGTTCCCTTGACAGCCTAACGGCATCACATCAAAATGAGTTGATGAGAGATAAAAAGTGTATCTCATCACTTGGACATAAAATTTACATCAATAAAGATGTATGAGAACATATCCCAACATAAAAATATGTAAAATTAAAAGACCCAATAAAAGAAGTCTTTTAAAAAAAGAGGAGGGTGAAAGGTTCCCTTACCGACTTGGGTATCTTTCAAAACATACACCCCATGAAAGAAAGACAATAGGTCATTTATGTAAATACTCATAAACGAAATTATATTACACAAAGAGTATAATAATGGCAGTACATACACCACTCAAAGGAAATTGTGGCAAATGTAGCATAAATCTCACGGGAATAAAAGTGAGGTGAAAAATCCCTTACGAAAACTCAGCAGCCTAACGGCGCCACATAAAACTTCCGAATATGGATTGATGAGATCAAATAGAGTATCCCATCATATTAAAATAGAATTTACAGCATGTTTAATATAAAAGAAAATCCCCCAACATTGCAAGGAGGAGTTTAAAAGAAGTGACATAAAGGAGAGTACTTAAAAAGAAAGAGAGAGGTTAGATCTCTTACGAAAGTTCGGCAGCCTGACGACGCCACTCAAAACTTCCAAAATGGATTGATGAGAGATAATAGGGTCTATCATCACATGAACATAAAAATTACAGTAGGAGTAATATAAAATTACATCCCAATCATAATAAATATGATCTTTACAAGGAATGACATGAACGAGTGTACTTAAAAAGAAAGAGAGGTGTAGGATCCCTTACCTCGGGTTCGACTTGACTCGATCATTTTTTAACGTCCTGAATAATAAACTTGAGTTAATTTCCACTTTATTAATAACCCTTCTTATAGTTCATTATTCCTTTTATATCACTTATTTCAATGTTATAAACATTATTTAATCATTTAAGTTAATAATATTTGTTTTGCCGATATTTGGTTCTTAAGTCGAAAGTGGACTTCTTACAATTTCATGTTGTTCATGTGGCCAAATGTTTATTATATCCAGAATTGTATTCATTATGTAGATATCATATATTTCATATATATATCCAGTAAATTCATGCATTTATAACATTACATAATCATTTAGAGGTAAGAAATGAAATGCACCGTTCATAGAGACGGTAAGCCGTACGTACGCATGAACACTACTTTCATTTCTATTTCGTATTTTATAGAATGGAATAATAATGATATAAAATTATATTATAATTCCAGTATAATATCATATATAATATCATATTTCCATCCTTTATACATCCCACATATGGTATTTAAACAATCAAATCACTTTGAGGGGGCGGTAGTCCGCACTTCCTTAAATGAAGATATCGCATATACCCATAATGGAAGCCATAAAGGTAAGACAAAAATGAAAAATAAAGAAGCATAAATAAAACATAAACATATTATATATCATATATAAAAATAGTGACATCATAATGGCCACCTTTGAAGGTGTTAAATGAGTATTGAACAATCATCGTTTCGGGAGGCAGAATTTCACCATCCACGGAAACCGTATGTTCTTTAACCATTTGATGTAGTTGTGTGAGAGTGTAGCTCGAATAAATCTTATAAAAACATCCTAGTATATTCAAGATACTGTTGTTGTTACAAAATAAGTAAATAAAAAGAGTTTAGTGGGTTGGAGAAGCAAAATAAAACAAATGAACACGAGAGAATGAATTACCTTTAAAAGTGTAACTCCTTTTGATTTGAGCCTAAAGGCTTTCTTTGAAATGATTCTTCCCAAAGGGAATCCTCTAGGATGAGGAGAGGGATTAGGAGAGAGTAAATGGGCAGGGGTTGGCCGAGCCAAATGCTTGAGGAGTGTGGGAAAAGAGGTAGAGGTGGGGGCCTTTTATAAGAGGAGAGGAGGGGTACTTTTGGAAGGTAAGAAATATTACTTTATTTGAAAATGTGTTTCGGTTTGAAAAGGTCCCACATTGATATAATTCGTGGATAAGGTGATAAGGCTTTGAAATCCACTCATCCAAAAAGTTTTTGACATGTGTAGTTCATATATTTTACATTATCTTTCCATTTTATTTAAATCGTCAAATAATGATGTCATCGCTGCATCATTATTATGTCATAAATAATTTAATTTACATAGTGTCTAAAAATTATGAGAAAAATACTATGATATAGGAACTCTTTTTATCTTTCCAATGACTATTTATAATCAAAATTTGGACTTGTATAACCCCACTTAAAAATTGTTTTAGTAAAACAATTTATGTTAGTGTCATTTTCACTTTAACATTAAATAAAAATATATTAATGTCATTTTCCAACTAATGTGGCTCCATGGGGTCCCCAAGTTGGCCCATGGCTTGTCTTGGTCGGCCATGACTCAACCAATAGGTGTATAACAAGTGTCATGGTGTTTTCACATTCTTATAATGTCATTTTTACCTTAAACTACACTAATTACCACTAATCGCGATTAAAAACTTAATAAGTTACTATTCACCAAAAAATTATTTTTATCCCTTTGAACCACATTTTACTTCTTAATGACAACCATGTATGTCGGATTTTTGAAAATCAAAATACAATGATGGAAAAATTTCATTTAAATGGAAAATCAGTTTTTATAAGTACCACTTAGTGGTTTCACTATTCATCAAAAATTGAAGTTTTTCAGAAAATTACCAAAAATTCACCCTAAGCTATATTTGATATTCCGAATTCAAAAATGAAGTCCGTTTTACAAAATTCAAAACATATAAGTCACATTAATTAATTTAATAATTAATTCCCGCTGTCAGAGCAAATAGCGTGTCTTTATAAAACAATAAGTATCAAAAGATTGACACTAGTTTAAGTCTGATTTCAAAGTGAAATTAATTCCAACGACCACTATTGGATTTAATGGTAAAAATATTTTCTAATTTCACTTTAAAACCAATTTAAAATATTATCTAATCATATAAATAAATTATTTTAAAAAGGGGTTTTGAATTAAAACACAACATTTTACACTATTCATTAAAAAAATGAATTTTATCGGAAAAATATCAAAAAATTACACAAAGTAAAATTTGATGTCTCGATTCTTGATAAGAGTGTTATTTGGTCCACAAGAATGTATAAGAGTGATCAAAACTATATTTAATGACAGTTCTCCATCCAAAAAAGTGATAAGTGAACCTTTAGTGAAAATTAGGGTATAAAAGCCTAGAATTGATTTCTTTCCGTATTTTAAGCCTTTAGATTTTATTGGATAAATGTAAAAACATTTAAAAAACATATATAATCATATTTTAGTTATTTCAATCCATTCCCGCCATTACAACGGCTACATGTTAACTACCATTTAAAATAATATTATTTTATTATTAGAGTGCAACGTAAGATTCCCAAGAAACTCGTTCTTGCGTGTTGGGTACGCCATCGAGCATAGCATCCCCATTAAAGTCATATTAATATTTTATTCACAAATATGGATAAATATGAAAATGTCATATTCATTATTTACCTGGGGTGTTACATCCTTCCCCCCTTTTGGGAATTGCGTCCTCGCAATTTTAAAATTGCGCTTGGAAACATCCTTGAACGTCCCACATCGGAACAAGAGTCGGTAAAACAATCACTTTAAAATAAAGAAAGATAAGCACAGAGGTCACCCGAGTTAACCCATACTAGGATTCTATGTATGAAAATATGGACATGGAGGAGAAAACATAGGGTCATGTTCTTGAGGGAGAGTGATAGTAAACATGTCTAGGAGAAAGTTAACAATGAGAAAATCACAAACTTGTGATGGGTTAAACGGTATTCGATTCCCCAGTAATAAAAGTTAATAGACAATATTTTTGTTTTAAGATACTTTTTATTGAGGAATTTATTCATAAGAAAACATATTCACTTATCATGTTGACTTTCTACTTTTACTATATTCCATAATCAAACTCATATTTTTTTCCAAAAGACGAGTATTTAGGGAGACTTGTTTGCATTAAGAGTACTATGATCAACTTCTAGAGAATCACCTAACCCAAAAAAAACTACATACATCCCATGTCTTTAGACTTTAACCAAAACCAAAACCCAAAAGATTAGTACAAGATCAGATAACCCAGAAATGGATAACCCCTTATAAAAAGAAAATCTATTCTTAATCACCAAAACTTGTCCAACAAAACCCAAAGTTCAACGAGGACCATCCGATAAACAAATTGTCCATAAAATTCATCAAAGTAAACCAATATAAGATTGAAACCCAAATATTTGAAGGATTTAGTCACATAGTCTTCCAAGTTAAATCGTAACATTTATCTCCAAACAACATCAGTTGCTCCTAAAGTCTCACATTGAAAAGTAATTATCCTAATCACATATCCTCCAAAATCAACATACTCTTAATTAATAAAATCATATAACTAAAAGGAATTTGTCAAACTAACCAGGGACTTCACGTAGTCCAGTGGTAGGCGATAAATACCAGTCGCACTTTGGTTGTGGGTTCGATTCCCGCAGCATTGTCCGACGCGACGGGTTGTCACACGGTCTGCGTGTTGTCCTTTTTCCAAAACTATATAATTCTCAAATCATTACCCAAAAAGGGATTAAATCATCAAAAATAACCATAACATAATTTAACCTCAATTTTATCTCATGCCTTTCACTTCAATCATAACATATGGTAACCCATAATTACCTCAAAAGTAAGGATCATATAAACCCAAATGGTTCTTTATAACTATGTCCACAAAAGAAAAGATAACTATTACTTGAATAAAATTTGCCTATATTAAACATCAGGGTTACACAAAATATAAAAAGTCTTCTAATGTAACTACATCATCAAAAGATACTTAATACTCTTAATAATTTCACCCTAACTCTTGAAGCCCTTATATGTTGACATCTTACTCATTCAACATTCTTCATGATCCATTATCAATTCCTTTCCAACTTATTCCGAAATACCTCTTTCCTACAAACAAAATCATGAATCATATCCTAAGATTCCAAAATAAGAAAACAATAGTCATGAAATAGTACATACCTTTGATTGGTCATTGTCAGTTTCTTCATCCTCAATCGGAATGGCATTAGGTATTGGTAAACGAATATTGGTACGCTCTTGGTGACCCCATTCACGAAACTTCTTCATAGGACATGTGTTTGCATAATGACCATGCACACCACATTTAAAACATTCAATTGATCCCTCAGAAAGAACTTCTTTCCCTTTCCTCGAGTCAACTGGATGCTTCCTTTTTCCATGGTAGGTTCTTGCTTTATGACCTTCATTTCCACATCTATAGCATATTTCTGTCCCTTTGAGACATTTTCCTAGGTGTTTCTTTCCACATCATTGACACATAGGTTTTTGAACACACTTACCATTATGATTATTACCTGTACTTTCGTAGGGATTTTTTTCTTGCATATATGATGCCTTAGAGAAATCTCCAAGGTTTAGGTGGTCAATCATGACTCCAGATAGTTGGTTGAGGATAATCAAAAGAGTTCTCATTGCATCTCCCATATCATTCAGTTGCTTGCTCAAAAAACTGTCACAGTTTCCTTCACATCCACTGTTACTTTGGTGCCTGCTAGATCCAGCCATTTACTAAAACCAAAAAGGTCAGTGTGAGTATATCAACAAAACCATCATGTACTAATGAGTAAGATAGACAATAAGATATACTTACTAATTCACTTTATCTAAAACTAAGACTCTTTCTGAAATCCTAACCATTATGGTAATTGTCAATTATGCTTAAACAATACCCTAACCTATAAAGTTATCTAAACCGACCTTTGATACCAACTATAAGGCCCCAGCCTTAAACCTTACTTAATCTTGAGTTATTACAAGATTACACATTGAGGATATTTTCAGGTTTATAGTTTTAGAGAATTAGATCATGAAACTTGCATTACATTCCACATTTTAACAAAGTGGTTACAAAAAGACAGTATTCATTCTTCTCATCAACGGAAACATATTTAAAATAAAACACGGATTCTTTCTTGACACATCCTTGACACTATCGTCACATCATGTACCTTGCCCTTGACCTGTGAAAAGCATTTCAAAAACTTGGGATGAGAATTAAAATCTCAGTAAGGGTTATAGAAATATGGAAAGGAAACATGAGTTCATATATACATAAGAATGAAATCATACTTTACACATAAAACATAGGCATATGAAATCATGAATAAATCATAGAAGACATAAGACATAAAGGTAACTTGAGGCATTCATAACATTCTTACGTAGGGATTAACCCTCTTGGTTACGTTTGGAATACCCATCACAGTATATTCCCTAAATCTCTTCGGATAAACCTTAACGTTTCACTCCTTCGTGTTACCCAATGCATTGGAGAGCTATAACGGGCTCACCCGCCCTTAGTTTATCACGGAACCACCCGTTCTTCATAACAATGACCAAGAACCATAACATAATCGTATCACATAAACATGAATAAAGGAAACATGTCATTTCCACATTTAAATCACAATATAACATTTTAGGATATTGAAATAATGAATCCATTCAAAAAGAAACCATTTCCAAAACCATTTAAAACATTTAATAAAGAGATTTTTGAATAAAAGTGTCCCATACCACCTTGAATCTTTTAACATTTTAAACCATTAATATCCATATAAATAAATCCTTAAAACCATTTTGAAAACACGGATATTAATAAGAACAAATAATTAAAACATTTAAAACGATATTTTGGTTAAAGGGGTTTTACCAAAATTAGAGACACTTGAATACAATAATCAAGGAATAAAATTTAGTCAGAACTTTATAATATCATGAGAATAAAAGGATTAATGATATAATACTCCAAAGGACAGTATATACACCATATAAGAGTGAATCGGTGCATAACAACAATGAACCCTCAATAGAAATGTCAAATGTGATGAAATCCCTTATAAAGAAGGTATCCTTAAATTAAGGACAAATAAATCTCAAAAATATATGTGACAAATATATATACACCCAATATAAGTGGATATTAAATGTAAAACAATAAAAGGTCATTCACACATATTCAATGGATGACATATTCAATGACTACAAGTTGAACCCAAAGAAATCGAAATTGGGTTAAAAAGTTCCCTTGACAGCCTAACGGCATCACATCAAAATGAGTTGATGAGAGATAAAAAGTGTATATCATCACTTGGACATAAAATTTACATCATTAAGGATGTATGAGAACATATCCCAACATAAAAAAATGTAAATTAAAAGACCCAATAAAAGAAGTCTTTTAAAAAAGAGGAGGGTGAAAGTTTCCCTTACCGACTTGGGTATCTTTCAAAACATACACCCCATGAAGAAAGACAATAGGTCATTGATGTAAATACTCATAAACGAAATTATATTACACAAAGTGTATAATAATGGGCAGTACATACACCACTCAATGGCACTTGTGGAAAATGTAGCATAAATCTCACGGGAATAAAAGTGAGGTGAAAAATCCCTTACGAAAACTCACCAGCCTAACGGCACCACATAAAACATCCGGATATGGATTGATGAGATCAAATATAGTATCCCATCATATTAAAATAGAATTTACAGCAAGTGGAATATAAAAGAAAATCCCCCAACATTTCAAGGAGGAGTTTAAAAGAAGTGACATAAAGGAGAGTACTTAAAAAGAAAGAGAGAGGTTAGATCTCTTACGAAAGTTCGGCAGCCTGACGGCGCCACTCAAAACTTCCAAAATGGATTGATGAGAGAGAATAGGGTCTCTCATCACATCAACATAAAAATTACAGTAGGAGTAATATAAAATAACATCCCAATCATAAGAAATATGATCTTTACAAGGAATGACATGAACGAGTGTACTTAAAAAGAAAGAGAGGTGTAGGATCCCTTACCTCAGGTCCGACTTGACTCGATCGTTCTTTAACGTCCTGAATAATAAACTTGAGTTAATTTCCACTTTATTAAGTACCCTTTTTATAGTTCATTATTCCTTTTAGATCACTTATTTCAATGTTATAAACATTATTTAATCATTTAAGTTAATAATATTTGTTTTGCCGATATTTGGTTCTTAAGTCGAAAGTGGACTTCTTACAATTTCATGTTGTTCGTGTGGCCAAATGTTTATTATATCCAAAATTTTATTCATTATGTAGATATCATATATTTCATATATATATCCAGTAAATTCATGCATTTATAACATTAAATAATCATTTAGAGGTAAGAAATGAAATGCACCGTTCATGTAGACGGTAAGCCGTACATACGCATGAACGCTACTTTCATTTCTATTTCGTATTTTATAGAATGGAATAATAATGATATAAAGGTATATTATAATTCCAGTATAATATCATATATAATATCATATTTCCATCCTTTATACATCCCACATATGGTATTTAACGAATCAAATCACTTTGAGGGGGCGGTAGTCCGCACTTCCTTATATGAAGATATCGCATATACCCATAATGGAAGCCATAAAGGTAAGACAAAAATGAAAAATACAGAAGAATAAATAAAACATAAACATATTATCTATCATATATAAAAATAGTGACATCATAATGGCCACCTTTGAAGGTGTTAAATGAGTATTGAACAATCATCGTTTCGGGAGGCAGAATTTCACCATCCACCGAAACCGTATGTTCTTTAATCATTTGATGTAGTTTTGTGAGAGTGTAGCTCGAATAAATCTTATAACAACATCCTAGTATATTGAAGATACTGTTGTTTTTAAAAAAGAAGTAAATAAAAAGAGTTTAGTGGGTTGGAGAAGAAAAATAAAACAAATGAACACGAGAGAATGAATTACCTTTAAAAGTGTAACTCCTTTTGATTTGAGCCTAAAGGCTTTCTTTGAAAGGATTCTGCCCAAAGGGAATCCTCTAGGATGAGGAGAGGGATTAGGAGAGAGTAAATGGGCAAGGGTTGGCCGAGCCAAAGGCTTGAGGAGTGTGGGAAAAGAGGTAGAGGTGGGGGCCTTTTATAAGAGGAGAGGAGGGGTACTTTTAGAAAGTAAGAAATATTACTTTATTTGAAAATGTGTTTCAGTTTGAAAAGGTCCCACATTGATATAATTCGTGGATAAGGTGATAAGGCGTCGAAATCCACTCATCCAAAAAGTTTTTGACATGTGTAGTTCATATATTTTACATTATCTTTCCATTTTATTTAAATCGTCAAATAATGATGTCATCGCTGCATCATTATTATGTCATAAATAATTTAATTTACTTAGTGTCTAAAAATTATAAGAAAAATACTATGATATAGGAACTATTTTTAGCTTTCCAATGACTATTTATAATCAAAATTTGGACTTGTATAACCCCAATTAAAAATTGTTTTAGTAAAACAATTTATGTTAGTGTCATTTTCACTTTAACATTAAATAAAAATATATTAATGTCATTTTCCAACTAAAGTGGCTCCATGGGGTCCCCAAGTTGGCCCATGGCTTGTCTTGGTCGGCCATGACTCAAACAATAGGTGTAGGACAAGTGTCATGGTGTTTTCACATTCTTATAATGTCATTTTTACCTTAAACTACACTAATTTCCACTAATCGCGATTAAAAACTTAATAAATTACTATTCACCAAAAAATTATTTTTATCCCTTTGAACCACATTTTACTTCTTAATGACAACCATGTATGTCGGATTTTTGAAAATCAAAACACAATGATGGAAAAATTTCATTTAAATGGAAAATCAGTTTTTATAAGTACCACTTAGTGGTTTCACTATTCATCAAAAATTGATGTTTTTCAGAAAATTACCAAAATTTCACCCTAAGCTATATTTGATATTCCGAATTCAAAAATGAAGTCCATTTTACAAAATTCAAAACATATAAGTCACATTAATTAATTTAATAATTAATTCCCGCTGTCATAGCAAATAGCGTGTTTTTATAAAACAATAAGTATCAAAAGATTGACACTAGTTTAAGTCCGATTTCAAAGTGAAATTAATTCCAACGACCACTATTGGATTTAATGGTAAAAATATTTTCTAATTTCACTTTAAAACCAATTCAAAATATTATCGAATCATATAAATAAATTATTTTAAAAAGAGGTTTTGAATTAAAACACAACATTTTACACAATTCATTAAAAAATGAATTTTATCGGAAAAATACCAAAAAATTACACAAAGTAAAATTTGATGTCCCGATTCTTAATAAGAGTTTTATTTGGTCCACAAGAATGTATAAGAGTGATCAAATCTATATTTAATGACATTTCTCCATCCAAAAAAGCGATAAGTGAACCTTTAGTTAAAATTAGGGTATAAAAGCCTAAAATTGATTTCTTTCCGTATTTTAAGCCTTTAGCTTTTATTGGATAAATGTAAAAACATTTAAAAAACATATATAATCATATTTTAGTTATTTCTATCCATTCTCGCCATTACAACGGCTACATGTTAACTACCATTTAAAATAATATTATTTTATTATTAGAGTGAAACATAAGATTCCCAAAAAACTCGTTGTTGCGTGTTGGGTACGCCATCGAGCATAGCGTCCCCTTTAAAGTCATATTAATATTTTATTCACAAATATGGATAAATATGAAAATTTCATATTCCTTATTAACCTGTGGTGTTACATTATAAATAGAAATTTTGTTATTTAATTAATTGATAAAATTATTTGAAACATTATACATGAGTTTTAACATCACAAAAGTAAAGGAAACAATGGTGTACGGGTTTCATTTTCTTTCTTTTATTTCTCTGAGACATATGCCTTATTCACCACTTATTTCTTCTCTATCTTGTGTATGTATAAATAAATTTGATATATCATATCATGAAAATAATTATATTCTTTTTATTCACTATTTTATTTGATAATTTTTACTTTTATAGTGCATACTATTAGACTAATTAAAACTGGTAAGTAATTCGCTCTTAATTTACACTCCATTGAGAATTATTTTTTATTATTCACCAATTATATTTTATGTGGTTTATTTATTGTACCATTTTCATAAATTAACTTTATTTATTGATTATTTATTGTATTTTATATTTCCCATTGAATTATTTTGTTAAAGGGGATTTGACATGAAAATTATCAATTAATAATTCTTTCAACAATATCACATTATTTTGTTATTATTAAAAATATTTTGAAATAATCCAATTGTTTTTATATTTTATCATTGAAAAATAAACTCCACTTAAACATAAAAATTATTGTTTTATGTATATTCTTATATTCTAAACTATATTCAATTTTTTACAAAATATTTCTTATTTGAATGTTATTTGATTAATTTTAGAAATATTGAAAAAATAAGTATCTTTTATTCAATAAGGATATTTGTTGATATAGAGAGTGTTTATTTTTTTGATAAATTATTTTACGTCTGAAGTATTAATAGTACTAGAAGATTTGGTAAGGTCCTGGTTATAGATTTCACCTTCACGCATCAGTAGTCTCATGGGAAGAATCAATTATGTCAGCATTAAATATGTTATTACTTATAGATTAAAACATATTGTTAAAGGTATGGATGGTAGTGGTTTATGTTCTAGATACATGACATCCAATAACTAATAGTTTCCTACATTCATAATCTAATTTTTATTTTCTGCAGTATTTTAACAATGTAAAAATATATGGATACATTTATTTCATAGTTTAATGATTAAAAGGAATGTGTTTCAAGTTATTTAAAATTCCATATTGATTTTTCTCATTGTTTCATAATTTATTACAATTTATTAAACCCTTCTTAATAATTTGAGTTCACCCTTGTTTTTTTCTTTTCTATAGTTTATGAAGAATTGATCTCGAATATGTTCATGAATTCAAAAAAAAAATCCTCTATTTTGTTTTATTTTAAATTCACAATGTAAATTGTGTTTCATGTATGTGTCCATTTTACCATGACTTGTAAACTCTTTGGTCCTTTAAGATACAATTTCTTGTATATTATTCTAATTTAATAATTTAAGAAATTGACTCTGGTCTAATTGGGTTGGATTTTTTACATCAATGCATCACAATAGACCACATACATCTATCCTTAGTCTGGACATGTAATTATGAATGAAGACATTTTTCAGACCTTATTATCTCAAAAAAATTTCTACTACAAATCAATAAATTAGAAAGGAACACCCTTTCTTTTCTGCATTAACATAAATAAGGTTATATGTGAAAAATCCCAAAGAAAGCTTCTATATATTTATTTTATATTAAGGAAACTGCATATGTCAAAAAAATCATTCATGGATTCCAATAGATATCTTCCTTTTCTAATCCAATATCTATTATAACTCTTTTTCATAAATGATACAGCCATTTAAATAAACCTATTGTATCCAGAATCAAAAATTAAAAACATAGAATAATGGTGATTTTCTCATAAGATACCCCATAATGTACCTATGTTCTAATCATGATCAAATATAGTATAATAGTTGCCTAATATATGAATAACAAACCCCACATAAAAAGAACAATGATAAATATTAATGATCTGATTCATCAATTGCATTAACATCATTATGGGATCCATAAGGCTAAAGTGAATTACTATATACTCATAATGACCATATCTGATCTCTAGAGATATATTTATAATATTCTCCTTCTAGACATGAATTTTTTGGTATCCTAATCATAAATAAATTTTAAAGAACCATAATTCACCCATAATTTGATCAAATTGATAATTTTTTAAGGATGAGGAAATTAATTCATTATCATAACATTGTTGATCATTCAATAATGTATACATAGAATAAGAGTTCCATCAATATTAGTTGAATTAAGAATTGGTTCTACCTTATAGATGTACTCTATCAAATAATCCCATTGACTTATAAATAATATAGCTATAAATTAAATTCCCAATATTCTGTTGGTACAATTATATATGATTTAAGTGATACATTACAGGTCCATAGTAAAAGATAAAATTAAATTATACCTCTCTTTCAGTTGTAATGTCAATGAAATTTTATAAAAAAATAACAAAAAAATGGTCCACTATGGTTGGAAAGTATTTATTTATAATATCACCAACATATTAAAAATTAACTATAGCGAACATGAAAGGGACACTTACATCAAATAGTACAAAAGGTCATGGTCCACCTGTATTCATATCAAAATAATCATTAAATAGATACTCAATTCCATATGAGCATGTAAAAGTTATCTACTATATATGAATTTAGATATGGCATATTAATGATATAAAAAATAGATTCCCATAATTTGGTCATAGGAAAAGAGAAATCATAAACACATCAACTCCATTGATTGTTAGTGGACATGAAACACGTTTAAATGTTGGAATTACCCATTGACACAAAGATATTTAAATATTAGAAATAGTTGGAATCATCTCAACATGTAGTCCCATATGATAAATTACAATATAAGTTATAAAATAATGGGATTTACTTGTTTCCAACAATGATTTTATAAGGGTAGAAATCAAAATTATTATAAATCATACAATCTATTATCTACATTGATCTTACATTAACATCAAATCAATTATATAATGATTCTTACCAACTAATCCTATATAATTGATTCCATGTCAAGATTGAATATCATGAGAATTTGTGATGTTATGGGAATCACTGTTTCTCTCTTAGTTTAGATGAATATATCTATTTTGAGAGTGTAACCTATTCAAATCATAAGATGATTGAGAAACATAAAATGCATATCCACCACAATAAATTAGTTCCCTGTAGAAATAACAGATATGAAGTCTATTCTGATTATTCTTGTGACATATTTATTGTAGTTTCATTGTATTTCATTTCATATGAGAAGTAGAACCACAATGGAAATATTTAGTTTTTATATAAGGAGGTGCAAGGAAATTTATAGACCATGTGGTCTTATTTTGATATTCTATAAAACCATGGAAGTATGTATATCTCGTTAAAATATTCCTAGCATTTGATCTCCCACATATTCTAGTAGGGAAACAAAAAATACCACAACATATATTATATAATATATCTATTTTTCAACATTTACTGATTTACCAACCCTATATAATCTATAATATTGATGATTTATATCATAGAGATAATTTCAAATCGTTGCCCATATTCATTGATGTGTGGAATCAAAGATTCACTATAAATAAATTATTAGGAAAAGTACAATAAATTCAAAAACATAGAGAAATACTCTATAAAAAATAGATTCTCTTATTTCAAGATGAAGAAATTGGGTTTTCCTATAATAATCAAATTATGATGCTAGAATTGTTTTCTAAAAATTTCCTCAATGTCTTCCATTATAATTACATGGTTTACTTTATCTTGTATATCTAAAACCCACCATTGGTGTAAAAGATCTATAAATATGATTGTTTCCATCTTAACATTCAAAACTTCTTGTTTACATTATAATTAGAGGAATCTATTAATTTATTCCTCCAAAAATCAATATTTTTATGCTAAAAATCCCATTGAATGATGGGCCGTTTCTACTTCAAAAACTGAAATGAGTGGTGAATTTTTCAATTATAGTGATTTTTATTATCTATTTCTGTGTAATTTAATAAAAAACTGATTATTAGGACCAATTCGTAGTTCACTTGTTGCTCAGGTGAAATAAAATTTTTCATAGCCTCTTCACCTTAGATTAGATGATGTATACCTGAATCCATTTATAAAGAGAGACAAAACCCATACATTTTGATCAACAAATATGAAATAAAGTCTAATGAAATTTTATTTCAGTATAATAGGAAAGAATTACAATAGTCATTTCTAAAATGAAAGGAATTGGAAAATTTTCATTTTCTATTAAGCTCAAAATGAAAATTATAGTTGTAGTGGGAAGTATCAATATCAAGGCATAATATGAAAACTCATAGTATATATCCATGATATTAAGATAATGAAGAAAATGTTTCTTAGAATGATTTTTTACCGAGACGTCTTTGTAACTTGAAGTAAAATATAAATTGGATAAAATTATCTTTTTAAGAAATATATTTGACATTCTGAAATTTATATCTCCTTGCTACCATCCCAAGTGATAAATAGACTGACCAAGACAGATAGCATTATAATTTTTCTTCTCCGAATCATATTCATTAGATTTTATGGAGTTCCACATACCTTATGTCGAATCCTCAAAATAACAATGTTTGAAAAAATTTCCAATTAATTATAGAAACACTGGGGTATGATTTACATATTATAAAAATAATATTCTGACAATATAAAATATAAACATCCAATAATCCTACATGATGTATAATCAAAAATGATATAACACAATCATAAAACCACATAACTAAAAAACTAAGGTGACACATGTATATTGTAGTAAAAATCCAAACAATGAAGACCACATGACCCAATGACATCAAATAAAGAATACGAGTTTACCCTAGATAATGATCCATCATCTATCACCACATACCATTCCCAACATATCAATATACATCAGCAGACAAATAAGAAACTATTACCTTCATTGTATCTTAGTAAATAATATATACAAATGAAATAAAAATCTAAAGAATTAGCTGGGTAATGTATAAATAGAAAACTATTATTGACAACACAACATACCTCAAAAAAAAGTTTTGGTTGGAATATTTTACATAAAAAAGATGAAAAATAATTATTAAATATCTTATAAATGTTGAAGTGAAATCCATGAGATAAATAGAGATAGAAATTTATTTAGATAGATTCAAATTTTCTAAAACATTTCCCATGTCCACACACAAACCCCCATCCATATACACATTTTATTTATGTTCCTATTTTTGGAGGTACAACATGAACATAACCCTTGAATCCATGATGGCAGAACATTAGACCACTAATTATCCCCATTGAACACATTGCATCATAGACATTCTAAATTATATTTCAGTAAATATTACATTAAATAAGTCTTCCTTTAAAATAATTTCATTAAATAAATTATCTATATAAAAAATTGAATAATTTTAAAATCATTTTTCTATAATTATTTGAAAAGTGGGTTATTTAAAATTCCTCGAATTATCAATAATTTCCAAACAATAATTGAAAATTATATCAACATCAAATCACACAATAATACCATAACAACCAAGAAAACTAGATATTAAAGACATAATGTTCTTGAAGAACTTGATATATGAGATAATCCACCTACAATTAAATAGATCATATAAATTATAACAACTATAAGTTTTAAAAACAAATAAATGACGTGCATGAAACATTGTTTTATGTAGATATTAATAACTATCCTTTAAACATAACTTTGCAACTTCTATGTTTTGAATTTAATTAGATGTCTTCTAGAATTGTGTTCAATAAGTTATTTGGAACCTGATGGAACAGATGTATTTTTTAGGGAATAATAACATGCCCTTATGAATATTAATATGCATAGTAATATGACCCTAATTAATAGTAAATTATATTATTATTTTATTTTCTTTAGGCTTTAAGATAATGATATCGTGGTTAATTTTTCAATGTGATATAAAAGTAGTAATATTCTTAAAATTGTTAATTTTTGAATTTAGTATGATTTTATTTAAAAATTAAGTTAATAATATTTAGAAAATTATTTTTAAAAAATAGAGATCAACTTTTATTCTACACATCAAAAAATTGTTATGATGGATTTTTGGGATTTTTCTGAAACTGTTGATTTTTCAATGAATATTAATAATACATTTTTTGAGTTTTGGTGTGTTAATGATGTCATTAATGATTTAATAATGATTTAATAAATATGGTAGACTTGTGTACAATAAACTAAGATGTGAGGTTTTCGTATTTTCTAATACCTTGGAAAAATAACATGGGCAAGCCCATGGTTTTTCAAATATCTCTAATGAGGTGTCCCTTGGAAATTGTTAAAATATGCCCTCACTTTGGATAGAAATAACAACCCATTACATCATTAAATTCATTCCAAATCCCACATCAACAATGATCTAGCCATATTACCTCACTAGTGCTCCTCCCAAAGTTTCATCAAGCCCACAAGGTCCCAACCTCCATGTTCTTGGAGTTACTCTACAGGGTAAGAAAATTATCAACTTCTTTCTTTTTTCCATTCAAGTTCACTTTTATGTGGTATAGAATGCAAGATTTTTTACCATGTACTTCCTTTTATCTTATTCGTTCTCTATTTTGTTTTATGATTCATTACTGGATGGGTGACCTTTGTCTCCTCTCTTTTTAATGTTTTCTAAAACCATGTTGCATAGCCATTAGGCTGCCGAATTTTGTTAAGGTATTTCTCAACTATTCTTTTATTTTGAGTTCCTTTATTTTATTTACTCAAATCCTCTTATCCAAGAGGCATAAAAGATCCAGAATCATGTATGTTCTATATGGTTTCATGTTCATGGAAAATTACTCATCAATATTCTCCACGTAGCCCATTTTTTGATGGAATCAAAAACATTGTCTGTGATGTGTGGAATTACATTCATCATGGATGATGTGATCTCAATATAATTTAATTACTTCAAGGCTGGTCCTGAAACCATTATGATGGTTGAACTAGGTTATCATATATATTTTTTTACTGATCCCTGGTTCTGTAATTATTTGGTACACGTGGTTTTAATTTATAAAACAAAATGAGGTCATTATATTCAAAGAACTACTAAAATAATATAAACGAACATAATTAATGTTTTAACTTTTGAATCATCCTCGTGTAAGAATTAAAAATGATAAATGGTATATTTTATGGTTTTGTAAATATTTAAATACTAATACATTCCAATTCTAGTGTTTCACTTTCAACTAACAAGAACAATCCATCATAAACTGATCATGAAAATCATGTAAAGAACCCACCCAAAACAGTGCAAGGAACAAAATAATAATAATAAATGGTTGAAATAATGTAATGAAATGTTCATATATGGTATTATAAAGATGGATATGTTTCTATATGATAATAATAACTCTCTTTTAACTATTATATATTAGGTTTCAAAAAAATTTAAGCAAGAAAAACCTGAGGTAAGGGAATTCTTAACATAATTTCCATTATTTGGGTTAACCTTCTTCTATATTCATTATGTGGTATTTAGATTATTGGTGTACTGATTTTTGGTGTATATCATGTTTCACTATGTGTATTTAAAATGTATACACATATTTATTCTATTAATTATCACCCTATTTATATATTAAAGAACTTTGATTTAAATATATTTTTAAAACAATGTTAAGTAAATATCAAATGGATTGTTTTTTATATGTATGGAATGAGTGGTTTATCCTGATTTCAAGATACATTATTTCTATGATATGTTCCATTGAAATTATTATTTTTGGGTTGAGCCCATTATAGCTCAATATATGATGGGTTTATCCCATTATATCTCAAGATATGTTGGTTTGAGCCCATTATAACTCAAGATATGGCTGTTGAGCCCCATTATAACTCTCCAATTCAATGGGTACCCCAGAGATATATGTTGGCCAAAAGGTTATTCTATGTGTAAGGGTGAATATAATATTGATATGGTAAATGTTTTCTATGTAAACAACATGATTATTCTATGCATTTGAGTTATTAGGATATGGATTTAATTAGTTTTTATGTTATCACTTGACTAATGCTTTCTATATTTATATCCCTCACTGAGTATTATACTCATCCAATTTTTTAAAAATGTTTCTAACAAGATATAAGTATGGGAAAGGGAAATAATGTATTCACGATGTTTTATATGGATTTTTTTCAATGAAATCATGATTTAGGTTTTAATTTTTTTATATTTTGAAAAAAATGGAAATTGTTTTTAGAAGTATCCTCTTGTATGATGGTGGTATTTTATGTATGTAAGGTATCAAAACTCTCTAAAACACTAAAATCAAAGATATTTTAAATGTGTAATAATGTATAATCTTGACTAAATTTAAAGATTAAATAACATTTTAAGGCCATGTACTTATAGTTGTTATCAATGGATTGTTTAGATAACATTAGGGGATGAGATTATATTTAAATAAAACCATAACTTATTTCTACACATTGGTAATTTGAAATGTTATATAATTTAAGGGTAATGATTTTGCTTCTTCTATTTCATGTTTGTATAGAATGGATTTTTGGAGATGAAACAAGGATGATGAAGTAAGAAGGCAATGAGAGGCTAATGATTGTCAGAATCTACAGCCCAAAATGGTGGGAATGAGAATTGAGTAGTTTATAATAGAAGTGGATCAGTTGAATCAAGAAATAAATGAGGTTGGTATACATTCAAGATAAGAACATGATCTATCATGGAGAAACATGTCTTTTTTGGTGAATTTTATGAGGAAATATCCTCCATCATTCAGTGGAACTATAGATCCAGTGATTACCGAAGGATGGATAAACACTCTTGAAAAGATATTTGATGTCATGGGATATTCAAAATGTCAAAATTTAATACAATACATCTATCTTTTGGAAGGTGAAACCGATCAATGGTAATCTCTGTTTAATAATATGAGAGATAGAGATAATATTTATAGTTTGGAATGGGTTGATTTTAAGTGTCCTTTTCTGGAAAAACATTTTCAAAAAACTATTCTACTACGAATGGAGAAACAATTCATGGAACTGAAGTAGAAAGATGATGATTCTATGGAATCATATTAAGACAATTTTACAAGACTATATAATTAAGTTCCATATTTTAATTGGGTTTCTGAAAGTAATATTAATGTATTTTACTCTAATTTGAAGCCGTATTTGAGAAGAGATATGGCCTCACGAGAGTTTAAAAACAATGAGAAGATTGTTAGTTGTGTTAAAAAAGATGAGATAGGTTTTGCTGACACATATGTTTCTTGTGATGAAAAAAAAGCAACATTCAGGTTGGCATGAAATGGGGAAAAACTCGTCAAAGAATTATAGAGGTAAGAAAATGAATTTCTCTTCTTGTGAAGAGTTTAGTAAAAGTGATCTAGTTGAATGTATTGTAATCTATATAAAATGCTACTGATGTGGAATGATTGGAAACATGTTTCCTGAGTACAAGGAAAATGATTCAAATATTAATGAGAATCTAATGGTGTGATGCTTTAACTATAAGGAATTGTGTCTTTTTGCTAATGTGTGTCCAAAGATAGGTACTCAAGAAGGGAATAAGAAAGATAGGAAACAAAGGGGTTTTGAATTTTCAACTGCATTAGGAGTTGTTGAGACATCAAATGAGGTGGTATAAGGTACTTTTTTTTTTACAGATTTATCAAATGTGTTTTGTTTTATTGTCCTACACATTCTTTAATTTCTGAAATATATTATATATAATTAAGAATTCAACCACAGGAAAGGAAACTAGATCTCATGGTGAAAACACCTGAAGTAAATTATGTGGTAAAAGGAATTTATACTAATCTACATATCCTTGTCTATGGAAAGGGTTTACCTGCAAACCTTGTGTTTTGCCTCTAGTAGATTTTGATGTTCTATTTGGTATGTACTGGCTTTATTTTTATTATGCTATGATTTATTGTAGATAAAAAGCTGGTTTTTTCATAATGAATTTCATTTTGTGTAAAATAATGAACCCACACAATTATTAACATATAAGTAAGCTAAGAAACATATAACAGTTGGGAATGAATGTTATCTTGCTCATATTTTTAAGATAAAGAAACTATTCAGATTAATGATGTTTTAGTGGTAAATGAATACCTGGCTGTTTTTTCCAATGATTTTCCTAGTGTTATTCCTAATAATGTGGTTGAGATTACTATTGACACAGTTTCTAATGTTAATACAATTTCTAGACCTCCTTATTGAGTTTCCCAAATGGAACATTTGGAATTAAAAAATATGTTGCAAGAATAACATGATAAAGGCTTCGTCTGACCCATCACTTCACCATAGGGTGCACTTGTCTTTTTTATTAAGAAAAACGATCGTTCAATGAGACTTTTAATCGATTATAGAACCTTGAATAACATTACAATTAAAAATTTGTATATTTGGCCTCATATTGATGATTTGTTTCATCGGATCCAGGTAGCGCAGTATTTTTCGAAGGTTGACCTGAGGTCGGGGTACCAGTAGTTGAAATTAAAGGATGAAGACTTCCCAATGACTGTGTTCTATACTAGATATGGTCATTATGAATTAGTAGTTATGCCTTTTGGGTTAACTAATTCACCTGCACTATTCATGGATCTTATGAATAGAATATTTCCAGAGTTCTTTGATATATATGTTGTGGTATTTATTGATGACATTCTGGTATATTCTATATGTAACGAGGAGCATGAAAAACATCTAAGGGTTGTATTGTGAACCATAAAAGAAATGAAACTATATGTAAAATTCAGTATGTGTGATTTTTTGTTGCAATAGATTTCATTTATTTGAATCATTGTAAATAAATATGGAATAATAGTTTATACTTCCAAAACAAAAGTGGTTGATGGACGAGCAAGTCCATAAAAAGTTACAGATATTCGTCGTTTTCTTGGATTAATAGGTTATTACCAATGGTTTCTTAAAAACATTTCATGGTCATCTATTACACTAACTATGTTAACATGAAAAGGGTTTAAATGTGTTTTGGAAGAAGAATGTGATGTTTTTTTTCAAGAACTGAAGAAGAGATTGGTGAATTCTCCAGTGTTTTCATTGCCTTCCCGTAATAGTGACTTTGTCATCTATAGTGATGCTTCATGATGGGACATAGTTTTGTTCTGATTTATAATGATCAGGTAATCACTTATGTTTCAAAGAAAACAAAACCTCATGAGTTAAATTATCCCACATATGATTTGGAATTGGAGTTGTGGGTTTCTGTTTTAAAATTTGGAGGCACCATTTATATGGAGCCAAATGTCAAATATATACTGAACCTAAAAGTCTAAAGTATATTTTCACTCGGAAGGAATTAATCATGATGAAAAGAAGATGGATTGAACTGATAAAGGGTAATGATTGCACGATCAATTATCAACCAGGAAACAAAAAAATGTGGTGGATTCCTTGAGTCAATAACAACATTCATCATTAACCATGTTATGTTTGGAACATGATCCCTTGATTAAGGATTTGATGGATTTTGGAATAGAAGTTAAAGTTATAGGGAATACATATGTTTTGATTCAGGTTTTAGTGCAGTCATCTTTATCAAAAAAAATTAAGCGACCATAGAAGGAATACCATGAGGTACAGAAAAAGGTATACTTGGTTAAAATGGGTAAGCTGATAGAATTTAACCATGATAATGATTGTGTTTTAAGAATTGAAAAAATTTTGTGTGTGCCTTGTGATTCCTAGTTGAAGAAAGATTCGTGGTGTGAAGCTCATAGTTCTCCATTTTTCAGTTCATCCTGGAAGATCTATGATTTACAAAAACCTTCAGAAATATTACTCGTGGGATGGAATGGAAAGGCATATTGCTGATTTTACTGTGAAATGTTTGAGATGTCAACACGTTAACATAGAGTGGCAGTTAATGAAGGTGATGTTTCAGCCTTTGATAGTGCCAGAGTTGTAATAAGAGAATATATACATGGACTTTGTGGTGGGACTACCTAAGACATCTTGAGGTAACAATGCAATTTGAGATATTGTTAATCAGCTAACAATATCTAAACATTTTATTTCTATTTGAGATATAATGTCTTTGTATCAAATTTCTTTACGATACCTCAATGATATTTTCAAGTTACGTGGAGTTCCTCTTTCCATTATATCTGACCAGGATTCCAGGTTCCCCTTTAACTTTTGTAAGAGTCTTCATAAGTCGTTTGGCATAATGTTAAATTTCAATATAACTTTTCATCCTTAGTCAGATGGGATGTCAGAAAGAATGATTCAGAAATTGGAGGATACGATTTGAGCTTGTTCAATGGACTTTAATAAAAGTTTGGATCAATATATTTATTTAGTTTAGTTTCAATATAAAAATAGTTTTCATTCTAGTATACAGATAAAATATTTTGAGGCATTGAATGGAAAGTGGTGTCTGACTCCAGCGTTTTGGGAAGTACTCAGTAAAAGAAAGGTGATGGGGCTAGAGTTAGTAGAGGAGGTGGATGAGAAAATGAAGATGATCTAAATACACATGAGGACAACTCAGAGTATGAAAAAAAACGTTATGCAGATAACAGAAGGAAATGATTCTCTTTTGAGGTAGGTTACCATGTTTTTCTTAAAATATCTCCATAGAAAAGTGTGATGAATTTTAGTAGGAAAGGGAGCTATTTCTTCAGTTCATCAGACCTTTTTAAATAATTGAAAAAGTTGTAATAGTTGCATACCTAGTTTCTTTACCCTTGAGTTCATCTCTAGAACAGATTGTTTTTCATGTTTTGATGTTGACAATGTATGTGCCATATTCATCACATTTATTGAGTTTAGAAGTAGTTTAGCTGGAAAAGAACCTTTCTAATTAATGGAAACCGGTTCAGATTTTTGATCTAAGGGAAAAGGTACTGCGTAAAAATGTAATTCACCAGGTAATGGTTTTGTGGAGAAACCACATGGTTGAATAAGTAAGATGAGAATCCGAAAATGCTGTGAGGTAATGTTACCCTCACTTGTTTAATGAGTAAATAAAATTTTGAGGTTGAAATTTCTAGAAGGTGGGGATAATATAACACCCAAAGGTTTACAAACAAATAAATTAATTGCATGAATCTTTGTTTTAAGTAAATATTTATAACTATCATTTGAACATAATTTTTAAGCTTCTATGTTCGAATTTCGAAAAACAGTTATCTACAATTGTGTTCAATATGTTATTTAGAGTCTGATGAAACAAAATTCTTTTCCAGTGAATAGTAACATACCCTAATGAATAGTAATATGAATAGTAATATGACCTTAATGAATACAATTTTTTTTTATTTTATTTTTTAAGGAATTTAGATTACGAAATCCTGGTTAAATTTTCAATGTGATATTAAAGCAGTTACAATTTTTAAATTGTTAATTTTTGAATTAAATTCATAATATTTAGAATATTATTTTCAAATAATGGAATTCATTTTTGAATTCTACCCATCGATGAATCGTAAGACTGAAATTTTGGGAATTTTCTGAAATACTTGAATTTTCAGTGAATAGTAAAAATACAGTTTTGAGTTTTAGTGTATTAATGACTTCATTAATGATATAATAATGATGTAATAAATCTCGTCAACCAGTGCATAGTTATCTAATTTGTGGGGTGTCTCATGTGGCTAATAACTTGGGAAAATACCATGGTCATGCCCATGGTTTTGAAAATACCACAAATGAGGTGTCCCTTAGAAATTATTAAAATATTCGCTCACTTTGGCAATAAATTCAAACCCATTCCTTAATTAAATTCATTCAAAATAAATCATCAACGAATCGTCATACTATTTTCCTCTCTAGTAGTCCTCCCAAGGTTTCCTCAATCACCTATGGTCTCAACCTTCATGTTGTAGGAGTTACACTACAAGGTAAGAAAATTCTCAACATCTTTCTTTTTCTATTCAAATTCTCTTTTATGTGTTATAGAATTCCAGAATACATACTATTTTATTCCTTCATCTTATTTTTTCTCTATTATGTGTTCTGATTCATTTCTAGATGGTTTAACCTTTTCCCCTATCTTTTTAATTTTTTCTAAAACCATGTTGCATTGCCATTAGGATATCAATTTTTTGTAAGGTATTTATCAACTATTATTTTATTTTGAGTTCCGTTCTTTTCTTTCCTCATGTCCTAATATAAAAGAGTCATGAAAGCTTTATAATCATATATATTATGCATTTTCTCATCTTCATGGAAAATTCTTTATCAATATTCTTTTCCTCCACCACTTATTCAAGGAATTAAAAACCTTGTCTGTGATGTGTAAAATTACCGACATCGTGGACGATGTGATTTCAATCATCTTTAATTTCGTCAATGCTGGACATGAAACCATTTTTATTGTTGATCTAGTTTAAAATATATTTTTTAGGAATAAAAAATTCTTATGGAATTCTTTTTTACACCTGGTTTTAAATTATAAAATACAATGAGGTAGTTATTGTAAAAGAACGCCTAAAATGATCTAAATGAAAATCATTAATGTTTTAACTTATGAATCATCCCCATGTAAGAGTTAAAAATGATAAATGGTTTAATTTATGGTTCTATAAATATTTATATTCTACACCATTGAAATTTTGGATTTTCACTTCCACTCAACAAGAACAATCCATCATGATCAAATCATTAAAATCATGTAAGGAACCCACCCAAAATAGTCCAAGGAACAAAATACTAAAAATCAAATGATAAAATGATGTAATTTAATGATCATATAAGGTATTATAAATATGTATATGTTTCTAAAATATATTAATACCACCATTTTACCCATTATACATGAGGTTTAAATATGTTTGATATAAGAAAACCCCGATGTAAGGGAATTCTTAATCCAATTTTCATTCATTGGGTTAACCATCATTTTTATTCATTCTGTTGTATTAAGAATATTAGTGTGATAAAATTTTGTTTATATTATTTTTCACTATGTGTATATACAGTGTATACACATATGCATTCAATTAATTCTCACTCCATTTATATTTTATGGTACTTTCCTTTAAAAATCCTATTAAAATACTATTTAATAAACTTCAAAATGATTGTTTTTAATTTGTATGAAATTAGAGGTTTATACTAATTTAAAGATAAATTTTTACCATGATATGTTCTTTAGACATTATTTATGTTGGTTTGAGCCCATTATAGCTCAAGATATGATGAGTTGGGCATATTATAGCTCAAGATATGTTGGGTTGTGCCCATTATAGCTCAAGATATGATGGGAGAGCGCCATTATAGTTCTCCAATGCATTGGGTACTCCAGAGATGGAAGTTGACCAAAAGGTTATTCCATTTTAAGGGTGAATGTAATATTGATATGATACATATTTCCAAAGGCCAAAACATGATTATTCTATCCATTCGACTTTTTATGATATGGGTTTTATTTTTTTTAGGTTATCACATGACTAATGATTTATATCTTTATATCCTTTACTAGGTTTTATACCCATCCCATGTTTTTTAATTTTTTTCATAGGATATCAGTATGGATAAGAGAAATAAGGGATTCTTAAAGTTTGATATGATGTTTTGTCATGGAAATCGTGCTTTATATTTTAATGTTTTATATTTTGAAAAAAATGGAAACTATATTAGTTGTATCCTCTTGTATGATTGTGGTATGTTATGTATGTAAGGTATCCTAATTATCTAGAACAATAAACTAAAAAGGATACTCAATGTGTATTGATGTATATTATTGACTAAAACTAATTATTAAATAACGTTTAAAGGTTGGGTCCTTATATAAATAATTAATCAAACTATGGACTTCTTGATCATGGTTCCAAAAACATTCCATTCAATATATCTAACAAAATCTCATCAAGGTCCAGAACATGGAATATTGATTTATCCATGGTGTACAACATATAATGATTTGGTGTGAGAGATAATCATAGGATCATAATAAATATGGAGGAATGGATGACTTACGTATAAATAAGTCTTAATAATGAATTTTATTTTTCCTAAATATGTATGGGAATAAAATAGATTAACCAAGTGGTACTAGTGAATAATATGAGTTCTTGATCCTAAATGAGTAGGGGGGAAATGAGGGTTTCTTGCTCATAATATAGGTTAAATTATAATTTTTATATTATATAATACTCACACCGTGGTTATTCCCTATGGTTTAACAAAAAATTTGTTAACTATCTTAATGATATTGTCTCTCAAACAGAGTGACTCATGGTTGGGAAAAATATTTTTTTCAAAATATAGAGTAAATATGAACTACTATTCACTCAAATAAATCCCCCCAATGGGTTGTATCACATGGTATGAAAATCCATGTTCTAAAAATGTTTCTCCTAATTTCTCTAGTAAAAAAATTTCTTTTTGAAGTCACATTGTTTGGTGAAAGCATGCTCTAACCACATGCTATTCTTCAAAATCCCATCCTCACATTCATTGTTTTAGGGAAGTCCTACATTTTTTTTCTAATCATGATCAAAATTAACATCTCTTTAAACACTTCAAAACATTCAAAAACCCCTGAAATTTATCCAAATAAATATAATAGTTTAGAATAAAAAACAAAAGGGTCAAGCGACTGAAACTGGGGGTGTTATAAGATGTCTCCAACTCATAAATGTAGATCTGATGTTAACCATAAAATCATTTAATACATCAATTAAATTTACAAGTAATATCCATGATAAAAAATTTGGTGTCTTTAAGAACTACATTCATACTCATCCAAACTCGTTGTATAATAAAAATTTCATACGAAAATATATTCTCCAATAATAAACCAATCTTATGTGTTTCATTTAATAGAAATTCATTATAAAATAAGAAATAATTATTATTATTGACCTCCAATACATACTAATGCAAAAAATTAATGATAATAAATGATGATAAAAATGGCAGAATAAGATAAAAATGTCAGTATGGTAAAATAATCAAGTTACACAAACACATAATGATGAATTTATATATAATAAAACATGAACCATAATTCCAGAATCATAATATAATTCATTTTCAAGGAAAGTTAAATATCATAGGATCATTGAATCATATGTTTCACACCTAATGATTTCACTATTTAATTATACTTTTAGTAATACTATGTTTGGTAGACTATGATTCATGGAACACTAAAGTAATGTAAATATTAAAATATTATATTTTATGAAAAATTAAAATGAAATATTAATATATAATTTATGAAGAAATTAACATTAATTTTTAATTTATATATTATGTGGTTAAGAACATCTAATGTTAAAGGGGTCATTCTTCTCTAAAACAAATGTTTCTGGAAATTTATTATCTTCATTTGGTAGATATTTTTGTTGAATTATATAATTTAGATTTGATCAATTAAAAATAATTTAATAAATCTAATTTTTATTATTATATTATGCATAAATATTTTTGTTTTTTTGTTAATATTGATTTTTTACGCATAGTTAATATTTCTAATTTCTAAAATGATTTCCCTTTTAATAAATAAATTTAATATATGAATGGAATGGCTATTTTTTAAATGTTTTGATAGACCAAATTTATTTTCATGT
Source organism: Viscum album (assembly GCA_963277665.1). Lineage (NCBI taxonomy): Eukaryota > Viridiplantae > Streptophyta > Magnoliopsida > Santalales > Viscaceae > Viscum > Viscum album. Next base: position 789,569,789 of record OY728126.1, on the reverse strand, counting down.
AATAATTTAACCTATTAATTTATATAATTTTGTACTTATATATCAATGTTTGACATTTTAGAAATCTAAGCATTATTTATATTCAAATAAAAAATACTTTTTATTCATGTCGTGTAATAAAAAATTAATAAGGTTCAATTTTTTATTTATTCATTGATTGTAAAATATGATCAATATTTTTTATTTTAATATAATTAATTCCTTTTAAATTAATATTATTATATACTTTGATATAAAATCTATTTAATTCATTAAATGGATTTTTTCATTAGATAACATTTTATATTGTGAAGAGAAATTATTTTAAAAATTAATTTTTCCCACTATAAAATTTTAATAATAGATAAATGAATTGTATATTCTTTATCATCATCATATATATTATTTTTAATTATTTAATTTAATTTTTATTCTTAATGAATAATTGTTATAGTAAAATTTTCTCACCGTGGTAATGGTTAAAACGGATAACGAGGTGATTAAACTAAAAGATAAAGAATAAAATATCACTAAAACCAATCTAAATTTTAAATGAGGATTTTATTTTTACCTTATTACATCCCTTAATTGATATTCATATAAATTAGATAACATTTAGAAGATAATGAAATTTATTTAAATTTAACGATCATAATATTTATATGGGTTCCACTCCTCCCAAATATAAATGTGATCATCATCACCTCACTTATTTACACACCATGATAAGCATAGCTCCAAAAAAATATACCAAAATACATACCCAACTCTCCTACCCACATATTAGATTTAGTTTTCTCAACTATTGACAAATTTTAGATGGTTTATGGTGTAATTCAATGGATGATATTCAAGGAGGATGTGTAATTCTTCAATGAATTATCTTTCATGATTATTTCTTATTCTACCTCATAAAAATATATTTTATCAAACCAAATATAATTACATACCTTGGAATACTATATATAATTATTATAATTTTGATTGGAGATCTATTTTCTTCATCATTTCCATCCTTAAAAAATGAAAATGTAGCTTGTGCATATGTATGAGATATTGCCTCCACGAAGAAATGTAATTGGTTTTTCATCACCATCTCACATAGATTATTATGATGATGGATTTTAATACATACATATATATATATATATTATATTTACTACAAAACTATAAATTTTAACTATAATATCCTAAAATCTTTTTCACCCTCCCATCTGCTGGAAGATGGAAACGTCACCCATAAATGTGTCCAAACCATCGCCACTACAAAACAATGTCATTAAAATTTTATCGATTTATTACATGGATGGTCATAATGAAATATTTAATGAGTAAATACTATATTTATAATTCTATTACTATTGAATAAATTAATTCCTTTATGAACATTGTTTTTTTATATTTCATAAAAAATGTCTAAATAGCACTCATGAAGATATTACGACTTCATGCTCTAAGAATGATTTATGTCATTTTTTATTACCTCTATTCATTGATAGTTTTACATATATATTTAATAGTTTAAAATATATAGAATTAATTATCATAATTCTATTACCATCAACTCATTTATTATGGTCTACAAATATATTTTTTAATGGTTAAAGTTTGAACGACCTTATAATACCCAGTGTAAAAATTATAAGTTATGTTACTATAATAGAAAAATTAAAAAATATAAAAAGAATATTAATAATCTTATGATAAATATTTTTTAGAATAAATTTATTAATTAATAAGATATTATTAATTAGAAGTAAAAATTTAGTAATCCTGATGACAGTGAAGACAATGGAATTTCTTATATCAATTTCCTTTTCTGTGAGACTTTTTCTATCATCATAAAATATTGTATTTTTTATATTTTATATATTATAATTTGGATTTAATGTATCATTATTTTTTATATATTCATGTTTTTACTAATCTATTTCATGTTCTCCCATTAAATTCCATTTTAAAAAATATGTTTCAAATTAGGCATTTTTATTTAAAATCATGATTTTAAATTTTCATTCAGACTAAATTTACTCCATATAAATTTTGTTAAATTTTTTCCAGATTATATTTATTTATACTAAAATGATTTTTTAATTTCACATTCATCTATCATTAAAATTCATTATAAGTGTTTTAAATGTAATCATTTTATCAATTTTCATATGGAATAATTTATATTTCATTTGAATGTATTAATTGACTTTTTTTAATTTTTATTACATGGTATCCTTTTCCAACTATCATAGCCATTATTTATCATATTTAATACACTAATTTTTTTCATATTTTTTAAATAATATATTATTTTCATAATTTGGGGATGTTTTATTTTTATGAATTCTTATAAGAAGATGAAATTTCTACTTTTTATATGAAAAATGAATTTGTCTTAATCTTATATGTTAAAAATAATATTTTGAGAGAGTTCTTGTTGAAAATAGAATATTATAATTTTTTTAATGATTCTATATTTCATAAGTATATATTATTATTTTTTACAATGGGATATATCTCTCCAATTAATTGGGTATTGATTTATTATTCGTATAAAAAATGATAGAGAATATATGATACGTTAATAATAATCAGCAAGTTTACTAATTTAGCTCACATGAATTATGAATTTGATATGTCAATATATATTCATTATTTTTCTCCATATTATGTTAGTTTAAATAAATTTTATTTTATATAATTATGGTTTTCATGTTTGGTTATGATTTAATTATATGATCAAAATTTTTACCAAAAAATATATGATTTTTATGTATTTTTAGTTTTTCTATTCCTAAAATAGTTTCATATTATTTTTTATATCCTTCATGTTGACCTCACATATTTTGATAATCCCAATGATTCGTTCACATACAATGATAATCTAAATTAATTAATATATATATTTTAATTAGTTCATTCTATGACATGCTATTTGATAATAATATTAATATAATATATGAAATATGTCAATCGATGTTTATCTTTGTTTATATGAATTTTGAAGTTATTCTAACTCAAACGGATATGTTTTTCATAAAACATATAATTGTTAAGTCACTAATATTCTTATAGCTACTGATACAGATCTACTGGTACTTAGTCTACCTATAGACATAGTCACTGATAAGCTAAGGTCACTGATACGTCGAGCTACCGGTATGTATAAGTCCACCAGTAAGCACATGTCTCTGATAGATCAAGTCCACCGATATTGAAAGCTATAAATAGAAGCTGATCTACCGATATAGAATGTCTGCCGGTATGCATAAGTCTACTGGTATACACATAATCACTGGAACATAATGAAGCTACATATATGAAAATTTTACTGATACAGACAGTCACCGATATAAAAGAGCCACCGATACAAGTGAGCTACCGATAGACTAAAGAGCTATCGATGGGAGCTCACTGCAATACAAAGTCCAACGTTACATATCTATCGATAGAAGGATTCTGATGAAAGACTTACTAGTCACTGATTCCTAAATTATATACTCTCAATATTATTTATTTATTAAGAAACGGTCATATTTGATGTTTTCAATGTAATTAATGTTATTTAATGATAGTTTTTGGCATGTCAAGTAACTGTACCTAGTTCCCATGAAAAGGTAATCATTACTTTTACCGGAGATGAAAGCTATAAAAGGAAGGAAAACTACCAGGTAGAAAAGAACAATTAAGGCAAGGGAAGTGTGTTGAAAAGCAAGGTCTGAATACCGTTGGAATGTGGTGCATTCACACAGAAAAGAAAGGCAACATTTATGCTGGAAGAACAATGGACATACACAAATCCATTCATTCTAGAGTAGAGCATAAGCTGAATCATAGTCAAGGATTGAAAAAATACAATGAACTCTTCATACTCTCAATCTAATCATACTGTACTTCAAGAAAAAAACCCTCTGTTTTTCAGAAAAAACCCAGAGAAGGACTCAGAAGCATTCCTGATAAATCAAAATAGCCCAGAGTAGCACTTCAAATCACTACAGCTTTCTAAAACTCATATCTACTCTCTTAGTGATTATTTTATTTTCATTTTGTGCAGTGTCCATACAATGTACATTTTATACACACATTTTCTCATGACCTAAGCTGGAGGATTTAAAAATCCTCACACAAATCTTATGTAACTCTCTTGTGTCCCACTGTGGATGGTGGTAGAGGTCAAGTAAGACCTGGAAATCCTGTGTGTTGTTGATCTATTTTCCCACAAAGAACTGTGTTAGAGGTCTTAGTATGTGGACAGTCTTTGCATAGTTTTTTACACCGATCCAGGGTGTGGATCAAATTTATATAATTTGTTTGAGAGGACTATGTCTCGACTTGAGACTGAACCTCTTGGTTACATTTGGTGTGCATCTTAGCTTAAGTCTTAAGTATAAAATATATTTTATAATCCTCTGAAAGTTACATTGAGATACAATTTTTTTCAATGTTACTTTGATATTTAGATTAGCAGGTGTTTATACTTATTGTGAACCAGTAAGTTAGTTTAAAAATTTAATTTAATATTCTGATTATATTAACTGAGACCTAATCAGTCATTGAGAAACTAATTGAACTTTTACAATCTATATAAGTTCACTACAGTTTATCTTTTTTTAAAAATAGGGGGATTTTAAAAGAAATATTATTTACAGAAATTATAATTGGAACTCAATTCACCGCCCCTCTTGAGTATCCACTCCGACCAAAATTTGGAATCAAAGGGTTTGTTTATTATTAAAAGTTTCCTAAACACTCTATTTTTCAACTATGATTTTAGTTGTATCTTTATGATCATTAATTTTTGTTATTTTTAATTTTTATATATTTAAATATATTTTCCAACCACTATCTATGGATAATAGCTTATAAGGTGTTGCTACCAATCGACCACCTTTCTTTAATGGTACAAATTATGCCCAGTGGAAGCTTAAAATGATAATTCATTTAGGGAGTATGGGATTTGATATCTGGACATCTATAGAATCTCAATATTAGAATCCTCAGACAGTTCGAACTACTTGGGAAGAACCTACTAACACTGCCTACAATAATAACTGTAAAGAAATGAATGGTTTGTACTTTGCTTTAGGAGATGAAGAATTTAATCGCATATCTGCTTGTAAAACTACTTATGAAATCCGGGAAACGTTGGATATTTCCCATGAGGGAACAACCAATGTTAAATAAATGAGATTTAAAACCTATACTATCAAAAATTATAATTTTAAAATGAAGCCTAATGAGCCTATTTCTGACATGTATCTCAGGTTCAATGAGATTCTCAACACTATGAGCTCACATGGAAAAGCTGTTCCTGCAAAGGAGCAGATCATTAGAATACTAAGATGTCTGCTAGAGAAGTGGAGGGGTACATATGTCTCAATTATTGAATCCTGTGATACTGGTACATTTCCTGTTATGGAGCTTATTGGAAAGATTATGATGTATGAGGAAGAACTCAATGTGAATAAGGAATAATATTATGAACCAAGAATGAAGTCCGTGGATTTTAAGTCTACTGCCTCAAGAAGGAAGGACAAATAAAAGGTACACATTCAAACTGAAATCTCATCAAGTGAAAGTTCAGATACTAACTGTGATGTTTTGATGGCTCAGATAGACAAAAGATTTAAAAAGTTCTATAGGAAGAATAAATTCGTTAGAAAATCATATTATAAGGGAAAATATGATAACAGTGGCCATTGGAAGAAGGATTGGAAAATGTCTGATAAAAGTGATGAAATTGTCTGCTATGAATGCAAAGGGAAAGCACATGTAAAAGAAGACTGTCCAAAGTTGAAATTCAATATGAAACATGAATACATGTATACTAAATACAAGAAGGTAATGAAAGAGACTTGGTGTGCTTTAGAAGACACTTGATGTGATTATGAATCAACTAAGGATGAAGACTCTAACAAGGCTAACATGTGTTTTATGACAAACACCTCTATAGTAACATTAGTTACTCTTGCTTCAAATTAATATTATTCTGTATTTGATTCTGATTCTAAATATAAAAATATGTCTAGTAAATAGTTATTCTAATATTGTAATATGCTAGAAGAAATGTGTAATGAGTTTAAAGAAAAGTATTAATCTTTAAAGAAACAACATGCACTAACCACCTTTATAAAATCGGTACTTTATATACAAAAGGAAAAGATTGATAAATTGTTGAAGGAAAATACTAAAACGATGTTGTCTAATGAGAAATTAAGGAAATAATTATAAAAATTCACAATTGGAAAATATACAGTTACTCAAATTCAAGGAAAACAAGTGGCATCAAAATATACAAACAGAATAGGTTATCATCCTGGAAAAAGATAGATTGAAAAATATAGATTTATTTATAAATATGGATAGAATGCTTCTAGTTATAGTTCCAGAAATCTGTATGCTTCAACTTGTTATTCATATGGTTATAGACCAAATGAAGTATATATTTCAAAATCTATTAATTCTGTAAATTTTTTGACACCCATTTGAAAAATCTGGGTACCCAAATCTTTGATTGCTAACCTTTCTGGACCCATGAAAATCATGGTACCAAAATCATTTTCTGTTTAAACCTGTTTTGTAGGAGACTGTATTGAAGAGTTCTGATAATAAGGTATGGTACTTAGACAGTGGATGTTCAGGGCATATGACTGAAGATTACTCATGATTCAAAAGCTTAATCAATGTTGATGGAGGCCATGTCTCCATTGGTGATAAACCTAAAGGGAAAATTATCATCCTAATCCAGGTTGGTAACACTGATTCAGTTTTGATTTCTAAAGTTTTGTTGGTTGATGGACTTAAATATAATCTGTTAATTATTTCTCAGGTTTGTGATGACGGTTTTAATGTTAAATTTGAAAATTATTCTTGTAATGTTTTAATTCGAAAAATGTTTTAGTATTTTCTTCTTTGATGAATGAAAATGTTTATGAGGTTGATTTGAATTATTTATCCAAGAAAAATATTACTTGTTTAAATGGTTTTCATAAATATTCATTGCGTTGGCATATAAGATTAGGACACTACAACATCCATTCACATAGAAAACTTACTTGGAAGAACATAGTTAGAGACCTTCCTAAAATAGAGTTCCAAGCTGAAAAAGTTTGTAATCCCTGTCAAAAGGGAAAGAAAAAATAGAGTTTATTTTAAATCAAAGAAATAAGTTTCAACTTCTCAACCTCTACAGTTGGTTCACATAGACTTGTTTGGACCTTCGAGAGTTTATCGTTTAAATGGGAAGCACTATGTCTATGTCCTAGTAGATGGATTTTCTAGATATACTTGTTTATACTTCTTATCTCACAAAAGAGAAGTTTGTTCCTACTTTATTAATTACTCGAAGTCTATAGAAAACCTTTGTCGACTTAATATTAAGACCCTGAGAAGTAACCATGGACATGAGATTGAAAATAATGAGTTTGAATCTTACTAATCACACAATGGCTATAGTAAAAATTTCTCTACCCCAAGAACACCTCAGCAGAATGGTTTAGTAGAATGAAGAAACAGAACCCTTCAAGAGATTCCAAGAACCATGATTAATGAATATAACCTACCTGTTTTTTTTTCCTGATGCTATAAACACAACTTGTTATATTTTTAATATATTCTTGATTAGACTTGTTCTTAAGAAGGCCCCTTACTAATTGTGGGACAATTGGAAACCTAAGGTTAGATACATTAGAGTTTTTGGTTGCAAATTATTTATTCTCAATACAAAGGATAATCTTTACATGTTTGCATCCAAAAGTAATGAAGGAATTTTTATCGGTTATTATTTAACTAGAAAATCCTATAGAGTCTTTAATAAAAGAACCAAATGTGTAGAAGAGTATTTTTAAATCAAATTTGATGAAACCGATCCACATGAACCTATGTCCTCTATTGAAAATCATGAAGAAGATATTTCTATTGTAGACCTTAATGATAAAACCATAGAACATGCTGTAAAGACATCCTGTTCAGGAAAATTTCCAGAACCTTCTTCTGTTGAACCCGAACCTAAAGAAGAACATAAAATTTCTAGTCCTACCTTTTCTAGATCAACTAGGATACTAAAGAATCAACCTTTAGATTCTTTTGTTGGTTATCCTGATAGAGTGACACAAACTAGAGCTTCTCTAAGAAATCAGATTGAACATCAAGCCTTTCGTTCACAGTTAGAACCTAAAAATATCATTGATTCTATCAATAATGAATTTTGGGTAATGGCTATGCAATTAGAGTTAAATCAATTTGAAAGAAAAAAAGTCTGTGAATTAGTTTACATACCCAAGGACACTTTGACCATAGGCACTAAATGAGTTTTTAGAAAAAAAGTTGACGATTCTAGAAATATAGTTAGAAACAAACCAAGGCTAGTTGCACAAGGGTATAGTCAAGAGGATGGTATAGACTGTGAGGAAACCATTGCACCTGTAGATAGATTAGAATCCATTAGGATTTTCCTTGCCTATTACACTCATATTAATTTCAAGTTATATCAAATGGATGTTAAAAGTGCTTTTCTAAATGGTTTTATAATTGAAGATGTTATTGTTGTAGAACCACCTGGATTTACTAATCCACATTTTCAAAATCAAGTTTTCAAGCTATATAAAGCTTTATATTGTTTGAATCAAGATCCACGATATTGGAATGCTAGACTTATCAATTTTATTATTTCAAAATGTTTTACTAAAGGATTTGCTGATCCAAATCATTTAATTAAAATAATTTCTAAAGATGTTTTGATAGTACAAATCTATGTTGATGAAATTATTTTTGGATCTTCTAAACATTCTTTATTTACTGATTTTTCAAAGAGTTTTCAAAATGACTTTGAAATGAGTTTAATGGGATAACTCAAATATTTTCTTGGATTTAATGTTTTTCATAATTAACATGGTATTATTTGGAATCAATGTAAATATAAAAAGGATGTTTTAAAACATTTTGGTTTGGAAAGTATTAAAGAAAGTTATAATCCTATGAGTACTATCTGTAAATTGGATAGAGAATAAATTGGGAATCTAGTAGATCAAAAAAAATTACAGAGGTATGATTGGAAGCCTACATTACCATAATACTAGTCGACCAGATATTATGTTTAGTGTGTGTATGTGTGCAAGATTTCAAGATTATCCAAAAGAATCTCATTTACATGTTGTTATAAGAATGTTTAAGTGTCTTAAACAAACTATAAATTTATGTTTGTTTTACCCAAAAGGACAATCTTTTGAGTTAATGAGTTCTTCAGATGCTGAATTTGCTGGTTGCAAGTTGTATAGAAAAAGCACATCTGGAACATGTCATTTATTGGGAAAATCCTTAGTATCGTGGTGTAGTAACTAGCAGAATTCTACAGCTTTTTCCACTACTGAAGCATAGTATATAGTTGCTGGTAGTTTTTGTGCACAAATTCTGTGGATGAAACACACTTTTTCGGAATATAGATATATTTTTAAGATTTCTTCGATTAAATGTGACAACACTAGTGGAATTAACATTTCAAAGAACTCTGTATCTCACTCTAGGACCAAACACATTGATGTAAGGCTCCATTTTTTGAGGGATAATTACCAAAAAAGTGATAATACTCTTGAATTCACAGTTACTGAACATCTATTCATTGTCATTTTCAAGAAATCTTTATGTTCAGGTAGGATAAGTTACATTTGACATGAGTTTGGAATGATTAACCTCAATGATATGAAACATCACTGATGTTGCTCACTGATATGAGACCTCACTGATTTACCACTCCTATATGAAACCTCACTGATGTACCTCACGTATATGAAACCTCACCGATATACCATAACGATATGAAACCTCACCGATATACCTTACCAATATGAAACCTCACTGATGTACCTCACCGATATGAAACCTCACAGATGGACCTCACTGATAGACAAACCTCACTATTAGGACTTCTCACTGATGTACCCTACCATTATGTATGTGTTGTTTTAAACATCTATCTACCGCCAAGAATCTGTATCGTTTATACATTACTTATTTTATTTTATTTTATTTTAATTATTTATTTGATGATTCCGTAATGACAAAACTAAGTCCAATTAAATTCTTAATCCATAGAACCATTCCTTTACATTCAATCCTTAGCTCTCGAATGTCTCAAAAACCTTATGTTCTTTGAACTAGTGATGGAAAAAACAAAACATTCTACTATCAGAGATGACATTGATGAGTCGATTGTGAAGAAGCAGAAGATAGAGCATGAAGCATGTGGTAGTGTTTGTAGAACATGGTCGGGGAGGCGACCAGTGAACCCGCATTTACAAAATAGAGTAATTATGATAGAAAAAGAGTTATGCGTTTAATGGATGTTGGCTATTAAATCATTAGTTCTCGAGGTGCTGGAAGATCAAAAGTGGGTAGAATGATTTTCGAACTATAATGGCCCCTACTGTCTGATGCTTGTGAAACTGTTCAATGAGTTTGAATGTTTTTATTATTCTGATGATGAAAACAGATTGGTTTCATGTGTAAATAGAATGGAGATATATTTTTCTTCTATTGCGCGGGTTGAATGCCAAAAGGTTCCACACGATTGTGTTTCTGGAAATTTATTGAAATCAGTACCACCTAAAAGTGAAATATTTGATTATGATACTGCCTTAGAGGTTCTCACAGGTAGTGGAAAGAAAATGCAGGTGGTGCTTGCTGAAATGGATGGAGAGAATAGATTTCTTTTCAAGTATGTTCAACATGTTTTATTTCCAAGGAGGGGGGACTTTGAAAATTTTATATATCAAGATATCTATCTACTACATCGTTTGAGACATGGAGTGAAAGTGAATAGGTGAAGGCTGCTAATGATTCAAATGGAGGATATGACAATGCCAAAATCAAAGACCAATTCCTTATTCTTTGCCAAGTTGATCTCAGTAATGATTAAGGTGAGAGGAGTAGCTGAGTCTCAGGATGACACAGTAGTGGTAAGAAATAGCTTCTATATCACAAGCACAGTTTGCAAATAAAAGAAGATAAACTGGAATCCATGGAGAGGAGAGTGGGTAATGATGATAAGAAGATATAAGATAAGTTCAATCCTAAGGAACATCCTTATAGGCCTAAGGATGTGAGGGATCTAGGTCTAGGAGCTGATGAAGAAGAACCTGAGTACAGTGATGAGGCTAATCAAGAAGAGACTTCTATAGCTAATGGAACAGATCTAGAATTACCACCAACTCTTGTTGCTGAAATAATATCTTCAGGAAAAGAAACATTATAAGAAGAAGAAACATCTTCTGATGAAGAAGACCAGCCATCCCCTGAGAATGAAGAAGAAAGAGAGAATGAATCTGAATCCTCTGGTTCTGTCTACTTATGTCTAAGTCTATTGGTTGAAAGCTTAGTTGTGCCTGTTATTGATGTAGTGGGTGAGATGGAAGGACTTGTGACTAATCTAGATGAGCCTCTTACGATTGTAGAGACAGAGTTGAATATAGAAGATTTTTCTGATGAACAAAGAACTGCTTAGAATTTTGTTGATGTACAAGAGAATGCACTAGTTGAGGGGGAGCATCCAACCAGGTTTGAGAGTGTTTCAGTGGCTATTGAAATCGAGGATTGGGCAGAAGACCCTAGTTTTTTGTTTTGTGGATTAGATTATCCTGATTCTTATAATGAGGAATCCCTCAATAGACCAAAAATTAATTATGATATTCAGAATGCGTTGTTACCAGATGATGTTGTCAGAATTCATGATCTGGATATGCTCAAGACTGATCTCAAAATCAGTTTTTCAATGAAATAAAGAAAATGGAAGCCTTGCTGGTGTCATATATTCAATCGATTATGAATGACTCTGGGGCCAGTATAGTATCTGAAAGAGAACCTACAGTTGTTCCTGAAAATATGATCAGCATGGCTGATCTTGAATCCTTAAAGGATGAGCTGAAAGAGTCTTTTTGTGCTTCTGTTGCTGAGTTGAAGCATTTCTTTGTTAAATAGATGAGAAATTTAGAAGAGTCTTTTAAACTCTCTCTTGGGTGTAATGTATCAAACATTGTTTCAGAAATTGTGGATGATGTTACAGCTTTCTAGACTCAAGTACCTAGACTGGAAGAGGATGTTGATGTTCTTATGAAATATGTTATCTCTTTAGAATCTTCTATGTGTTCTAAATCTCAAGCAGACAAAGATTTAGTTTATGTCAAAAGTGTTGTAAGCCATATGGTATCTTTCTATGAGGGATTTAAAACCTCCATGAAAGATCATATAAGCACCTAGGATTCCCACGTGAAAAACCTTATTAGTGGGTTGACCAAAAAAATCATGGAAATATTAACCTTCTCTATTGGTTCTCTTTCCTCATGACCATTAATAGAACTAAAACATATTGGATCTGTGATGAAGGAGTAGCTGGGTTCATCATCAACCAGTGGCTCTGTGGACTAATCTGATTTTATTAAAGTAGTAACTTCTACTAGAGACACCAATAGAGAGATAATTATGATTATTCAAGACTATATGAGAGAAGCTTCTGCTTCTCAGAAATAATTGAATGTCAAGGGATATTACTATTTCCAAATGATTTATAAGAAACATGAACTCAAAAAACATTTCAATCTTCTATTAGAAAACATGAAGATACATCCTTTCAATCAAGCCTTCAGAGAGCAAGTAATCTAGATAAGGAAACAGACTCCAGACATAGACAAATTAATGGAAAACAAGGATGATTTAATATATGTTATGGAGAGAGGAGGTTGAATAATTATGGATTTCAGAAATATTTTGTTTCCCTTCTTGAATGTCGATGATAGGATAGTGATTGTAACTCTAACATTACCTACCTCTGTCACTACCACTTCTCCAGCTCAGATGACTCCTGTCCAAGCTATCAGAAACCTTACTCCGATGATCACTCAGAGAACTACCCAGTACAGACGTGGAACAGTTTCAGTAGCTCAGCCACCTCTGATCAACACTAGTATTCCTAATCCTTCACCTCCATCCCCCACACCTGAATCTTCTTCTAATACCAAGGGTAAATCTCCTTCTGGTGATGTACATTGAATAGTGGCTATGATTTTTGATAGGAACCACCTGTTTTTTTGGTTTCATTTATGTCTCTCATTGTAAACAGTTTTCTCCAAGGAATACATGTGGTCTTACTACCTTTTACACATTGTTACTTCTCTTCTCCTATATTTCCTTCCTGTCCCATTTTTTGATTATAACAAAGGGGGAGAAATATTATCTAAGGGAAGCATATCTGGGAATAATATCTTTTTTTACAAACGGCGAGAAATACTATTTTTGAGTTTAATTCAGTTCCCTATGGTACATTTGTTTCATATTTTATCTTTGATATATGTGTTTTATAATAGATGGGTTTTATTCCATTGGATTTAATTCTATATCCACTAATAAAATTATTAATCATTTTGACAATATAATATCATAAGTTGTGATTATCAAAAAGGGGTAGATTATTGACCTCACATGTTTTGATAGTCCCAATTATGATTTCACATACATTGATAATCCTAATTAATGTTTATCTATATTTTAATTCGTTCAATATATGACATGATATTTGATAATAATAGTAAAATAATCATTGAAATATGTTAATCGATTTATATATATGTTTATATGAATTTTGATGTAATTCTAACGCTATCCGATACGTTTTTCATAAAATAGATAAGTGTTAAGTCACTGATATGCTTATAGCTACTGATACAGATATACCGGTAATTAGTCTACCGATAGACATAGTCACCGATAAGCTAAAGTCACTGATATGTAGAGCTACCAGTATGTATATGTCCACCGGTAAGCACATGTCTCTGACAGATCAAGTCCACCAATACAGACATCTACCGATAGAAGCTGAGCTACTCATAGAACATGTCTGCTAATATGATTAAGTCTACTAGTATACACATAATCACTGGAATAGAACGAAGCTGCCGATATGTAATGTTTACAGATGCAGGCAGTCACCGATACAAAAGAGCCACTGATACAAGCGGGCCACCGATAGACTAAAGAGCTAACGATAAAACCTCACTGCTATACAAAGTCCACCGTTGCATATCTATCGACAGAAGGATACATCTGAATGACTTACTAGTCACTAATTCCTAAACTCTACACTCTCAATATTATTTATTAATTAAGAATCGGTCATATTTTTTGATTTTAATGTAATTAATTTTATTTAATGATTGTTGTTGGCATGTCATGGAATCGTACCTAGTACCCATGAAAATCTAATCATTCCTTTTACCGGAGATAGAAGCTATAAATGGAAGGAAAAATACCGGGCAAGAAAACTATGAAGGCACGTGAAGTGTGTGGAAAATCAAGGTCTGAATACTGTTGGAAAGTGGTGCATTCACATAGAAAATAAAGGCTACATTCATACTGGAAGAACACTGGACATACACGAATCCATTAATTCTAGAGAAGAGCACAAGCTGAATCTCAGTCAAGGAGAGAAGAACTATAACGAACTCTTCATGAACTCAAGCTGATCAAACTGAACATGAATAAAACGAACCTCTGTTTTTCAGACAAAAAACAGGGGAGGACTCAGAAGCATTCCTGATTAATCAAAAGCGTCCAGAGCTGCACTTCAAATCACTACAGCTATCTAAAACTCATATTTATTCTCTTAGTAATTATTTTATTTACATTTTGAGTAGTGTGTATACTTTTTACATTTTATACACACACTATCTCCTGAGCTAAGCTGGAGGATTTCTAAATCCTCAAACAAACCTTATGTAACTCTCTTGTATCCCACTACGGATAGTGGTAGAGGTCAAGTAAGACATGAACAGCATGTGTGCTTTTGTTCTTTTTTTCCACGATGAACGGTGGCATAGGTCTTTGTACCTGGAATGTTTTTCACTATTGTTTACCCTGATCCAGTGTGTGGATAAAATTTATATAAATTTTTTGCAAGGACTAAGTATTGGCTTGAGAATTAACCTCTTGGTTACATCTGGTTTGCATCTTACCTTATGTCTAAAGTATACTATATATTTTATATTCCTCTGAAAGTTACATTGAAATACAAGTTGTTTTAATGTTACTTTGATAGTAAAATTAAAAAGTGTTTATACTTATTTTGAACAAATAAGTTAGTTTCAAATGTTAATTTAATCAACTGATTAAATTAAATGGGACCTGATCAATCCTTGAGAAACTAATTGAACTTTTACAATCTGTATAAATTCACTACAGTTCAACTCATTTTTAAAATAGAGGGATTTTAAGAGAAATATTTTTAACAAAATTTTTAATTAGAACTCAATTCACCCCCACTCTTGAATATCCACTCCGACCAAAACTTATTATGATTTCTTTTATACATCCCATGCTGATTTTTTTCATATTACATAATGTTTTTAAGAAATATTACATGATCAATATTAAAACTATGGTAAAATTTAATAAATTAATAAAAGGAGTGTTCATTGAAACTAGGGTTTATGTTTAACAACCTATTCCCATGAAACAAGTACAATATGTGATAATTTTAATTTTATTAAGTAATAAATTATGAAATTCACAAAAATTATTGTCTTAAAATATCTTGAGAATCAATTTAATCCAAAGTATTTCTATTAAAATCCTAATTATGGGAATGTTATTAAGAGTTTTTTTATTAGTATCAAATCTATTATACAATGTGTATGATTTTGGGACAAAAAAACTATTCTTTGAGGCTTGGATTTTATAATTTGTAATAGATTAAGGTTTTATGTAAAATTATTTGTTAGGGTTATTTAATATGATAAAAATTTTAAAAACATCAAACACATTAAAGGATAATATAATGGTTTTGGATAATAAGTTAGATGTATTATATAACAAAAAAATTAATATATTATGGAATATTAATGTTACTTGTGGATATTATATTTAAATTTTAGGTGAGTATAAATAAGAATTGTTTATAAAATATAATTATTTATTATTTTCAGTAGTTTTATTATTATGATATATTAATATTAGCCATTATCTGTTTCTGTGAGTAGGTAGATCTTCCATGTTCCATGTTTACAATTGGTCTAAATGATAAAATGATGGTTTTCCATATTAGAAGTGAAATATGAATATAGTTTGAATAAAAAATATTTAAATTATACATGACCAAATATATTATGTTATGATTAATAACTATAACCTGGGTGATTTTTCATGATCACAAAATAATATATAAATAGAGTTTCATTCATGTTAATATGATAAGAATCCTAAATAAAATAATATTTAATTTCCCATAGGAAAAAATTGTTGAATGTGGACCCAATGCGAATATATCTACCTAATATCAAAATTTCATTAATTTACATAATTTCCCACATACAATCATTACAACCCATAAATCATCTCACTATCCCCATAATATAAGGATAAGATTCTTTGAGGACTATCTATAATATAATATTATAAAATTTTCGTTGGTCGATATTTATTAATAAAAATAACCTTGAAAAAAATTTATGAAAAGGGATTGTAGGAAATGAAATATAAAATGAAGAAACATATAATTTGAAGAACAATGTTTAATCATGAGATAATAAACATAAAACATGGTGTATAATCATGTACATATGAAATTGAATTGTATGTCACACTAGAATCAAAATATAACATCGAACATTACCACTAACATATGCATCTTGTATTATTATGTTTTGATCATATAAAATAAGTATCACCCATTATGTTGTAAACATATTCTAAGAAGGATCTCATTTTAAATTGTTTGCATATCCATGATGTCCCAAAATAAAATATTGGATAAGATATACTACATTAAATTATAAAAAATGGAGATATACGAAACCAAAAATCATCATTTTTAAATATTGTTTCCTCATAAAATCAACAATCATTATAACATAATGAACTAATGAAAAAATGGGTTTCATATCCCTTTAAAATTTTGTCATATAATGGAAATATTCATAACAACCCCAAAAAATTTCATTATCCCACGTAATATAAATGGGAATCTAATGATACAAAAATAAATTATAGTAATATATCATTTATTGATATATATGGTATTTACATCAAATTAATAATCTCTATATTATTTAGTAGTAATTTCCATAATCAATTGTTATATGGAATCTAGGGGAAAACACTTCAATAAAAAATAAAAAAATTATTCATGAATGAATGGAATTTTGAGAGATGGTATGCAAAATCACATTGGGTTTTTTGACATGAAAATAGAAATAATGGATCACTAATACAATATAATAGAATATTTGTATTCTATATATAAGGAAGAAATCATGATTTTATCATTTCAAGAAAATCCTTACTCTAATTTTAAATATTTACAATGATATTAATGTAGTTGAACAAATAAGAGTATTGAAATATTAAAAACTAAATTATGAAATAACTATGAAATATTTTATGAAATATTTATTAAAAAAGAAATATTTTAAAAAAAATTATTGTGTATATTTTCTTTTAGAAACCCAAATAATATAAAGAATAATTTTAATATAAATTTTCAAAATGGATGAAATATGTGTTCACATAGAAAATAATAAAATGATATCTAGTTCACACATTGATGAAAATGACACAAATAGAGATGGATAAAAATTTTCTGAAAATTTTCTAATGAATTAATTATAGTATAAAATTTACAAGATAATTATTTCTTCATAGATATGAAAAATTTAAAAAATATCATCTCTCCTTCCCCTCTTGAGTTACTGATCCAATCAACCTCTCTCCACGGGACTAGCTGACATCTCCTGTTGTGCACATTATAAGGTTTCTGTGTTTCTTCGACTTCCCCATCACATGATGTCTATCGACCCTTGTCTTAGTGTCCTAGTTTATGTCGCCCGCTGCCGGAATCCCATCCTCGGATTATGTTCAGATATTCCATGAACTCCTTATGATTGCCACATTCCTCTGACAAATTCGGTGTTCCCGTTGTAGTAGGGATCCTGCAACTATTCCCCATCCTCCTCGAGCAGTACTGTCTGCACCAATGATGATGAAGCATCTCCTAGATCCGGCCACTGCATGGCCCTTACCAATTTGGTGTTCCTCTACTATAGATACATCACTATCAATCCATTTTCAGAAACCATTGGTTTTATGTCTCTTACCATTCTATTTTTGAATTGATTCCATATTCTCTGATCATAGTATCATCACCAAGAAGTTTTGTGGGGAGTCATGGTGCAGATCACTCACATACACATACATAGCCGAAGAGGTTCCACCAGAGAACAATTTGTGATAATGAACGTTATTTTTGTTCCTGTGTATATAATGTTCTATGTTTTATTAGTATCCTCTTACATTTCATCATTCTTCTTCGTGCATGACTCCTATTTGTTTAGATTCGACAGATCCCATTAGGTTTTGGATGGTGCTTGTTACCATATTGAATGTTGAAATTTTAGAATGAAAATTGGTTTCTTTTTTCCATGGAGGCTTGACAGCCTCATGGTTCGACATTGTCGAGCTCTTTCGATGAAGTCCTAAATATAGAGCATCCTCCTTCGAAGGCTCCAATACATGTTTTCTTTAATCGTGTTATGGGATTTACGTTTTGTTTCTTTTTTATTGTTGGTCTGGCTTATGTCGACAACGATGGATCTCCTTAGGAACACTACATTTTATTGGTTTTTTGGGCTGGTCGGGCTAGTATCTACAATGATGGATCCCATTGGACATGAAACCCTTATTTGTTTCTATTTTTTGGTTCCCACAAAACCAATTTTTTTATGGAAAAACAGGAAAAAATAAAATTTAGTTAGTTAAATGAGGCTAATTTGAAAAAAAACACATTGGGTAATAAATAATACAATGATAGATTGATTTTTTGTTATACATATCATACAATATTAATTTACAAAGAAAATTATGTTGGATTTTATAAAGAAATAAAATTCTAATTAGACATTATCGTCGAATATAATCATTATTTTTAATATAATAATTGAAATAAAAACATTACGGTTTTAGTAAATTTATAATAAAAACATATATAATTATAATAAAGGTTAATAAACATAAAAATCCATGGATAAATGTTAATTCATGTTATAATATATCAAATTTTTGTTTTATAAACTATATCAATGTTATCATCATATGTTTTTCTAAAGTAATTAATTTTATTACAAAAAAACTCATACCATTATTCATGAAATAGACAAAAGATCATAAAACTATTCTATAAATAACTATTCATCATTTATTTAATAAATGTTTCCATAACAAAAACATTTTATCACCATCATTTATAGCTATTATCTATTTTTTATTAGTTATTTATTATCAATTTTCAGCGTGAGTGTGTGTAATTGTTATAAATTTGAAATAGTTTAATAATTGCAATGATAATATTTTTTTTATTTTACATTATTTAATCATTATCATATAATAAAAGTTACTTTAATTTATTTTTTATAAATATTTTTAATTAATAATTTCATTCTATTGTATTTTTTGTTACGATCGTTAAAAATCCGACGATAATCATTTTTTAGTGATTTTTTACACACTAATGTTGGTATTACAATTAATGAGATAAATATTATTTTTTACATTTTATAGACAAAATATAATTATTATTTACATTATAATATTATATTATCTGTAATTATTAATCTATAGACATCTAGGAAATTAAAATATTCCATTGTTGGAATAGGGTGTTATATCTTCAGAATATGATCATACAATAATTAATAGATGAATATGGTTATGAGAGTGTATTCATTTTAAATAATATAACTATTAAATAATAATAATTGAATTATTTAGATATTTTTATGTTTAGTAATCATATATTAGGAAACATTAATAAATATTAGGGAAACCAGTTGAAAATTTAGACATATAACTTTGTCGAGGCAGTTGTCTAATTAAACACAAGAATACAATATTGTTTTATTTATAGGTAATTAGAAAGTGGATTAATGGTCATTCAAAAAATATAATGAAATTCATTATAAAATAAATTTTGGATATGTTATATTATATTTGAAAAAATGGATTTCTAAGGTAATTATGAAATAGAAACAATGTTTGGAAAATGTATGTATATATTGAACTTTTAGATTCCCTATGTGGATTTCATAGAATGAGATGACATAAAAAATAAAATGTTTACAATATCTTATGTAAGTTAATATTAATCATTTATAATGAAATATTGAACATTTAAATGATTAAAACATATTGTATATTGGTCATGAAGGTGTAGTGAGAGGCCCCTTATATTAGTGAAGTGAATAGATCATTTTATTCAATTCAATAGAATATAAAGAGGGAACATGTTTCACAAGTCTAAATGACTTAAAAATGTGAAATGAAATATTAAATTTATGGTTTGGTCGATTCCAAAGTGAACCACTCAAAAACATGTTTTAAACATGTTGGGACATTTTCCATTTGGGTTAAACCATTTTTCATTTTTTTCTTTTACCACAACTACTAATTATTCCCTTAGTGTTTCATTTATTATGTGAAAAAATAAAATGTTAAATATTAGATAATATTCACCTTATAAATAAAATTTATAAAACCAATTTATATTATTCACATTATAAAAGTGAAAAATTATAAATTTAAAATAATAATTATTTAATTTCTTTGAAATAGTGTGGATGAATAATGTAAAATTTATATTAAGATAAAAATTATATTTTTTAAACTAAAATATTTTTTTAATTTAAATGTTCATATTTTTTCTTGAAAATAGTTTCATTTATTTCCATGTTATTCTGATATATTAATAATTTTATAAATTTCAAGGTATTTGTAAAAACTATTTTTTAGAATGTTCAAATAAAAATATTCCTTTAGAAAAATAATCCATCCTTTTAATATATTTAAATTCATAATAATAAATTAATTATTATTTATTGAAATAAATCTAAAATTTTGGAATGTATATTTTCATTAAGAAAATGTTATTAAATGTATTATAATATAAAAAAATATATTGAAAATATGACCCATTTTAAATTATATGTATAATACATTTCTAATTATATTGTTGTTCAAATACTATATTTATCAAAATGATATATTATTTATAGTTTATTTATTTTAATTAAATAATCCTAATAAAATTTTAAAATGAGAGATGAAAGATTTGTTTAAAATAAATTTATCTTTTAATTTTATCAGTAATGTAGTTAACAAAGGATCTATATCTATAAAATAATTGTCAAGAATAGTATACCAAAATCTTTATAAAAATATTACATCTTCCATCATTCTTTTTACAAATCATCTAAAAATATTAATGTAATATATTAGCATATTGTAAACTCTACTTGAAAACGTCGGTTGTAATTTAACTACAATTGATCTGATAGAAATTTCTATGATAATGGGTTTATTTCACCTTCATCTTATATCATACTATAATTTATATATTTTAAATTAGGATTGGTCAATGGAAAACCCTAGGGAATAATAATCTTTCCCAATATCAGAGAATATTTCATTATAAAGGTGAATTTCAATACATAATTCGATTCCATAACATGTTGATGGTTTGTTTTAATAATTCAGTTTCTTCCTTTTATATATTATGATTTATTGAATATATTATAATATAATATTTTAATTATTTTTTAATGAATTATTTTACTATAAAATTCTAACATTTTATGTGGAAATTGTTTCAAACATAATGTTAATCCAACTATAAATAAAATGTGTTCTTGAAATTGTTTTTACCACTCCTAAAAAAATTATATTTTTTATATAAAATATATCCACTACTGAAGATATAATATAAATTGGGATATCAACTCTTTAATCTTTGGAAACTAAACTTTTCCATAGAATATGATTATCATTAACATTTCTAATTTCATTATCCATTTTATCAAATAGTTAATGATTTTTTGGTATTAATATAAATATCATATAACATAAATCTAATGTTTTTTCATAGTTCATCATTCATTTTATAATATCATGGGTTAGTACGAAATGTAATTTCATTATTCTAATGCATTATTTTCATTCTAATTAGAGTGAACAAATACATTATCCAAAATTAGATGAAATGTATATAAAGTAATAATATTATTATTTACATAAATAAAACACCCGTAAAAATTAACATGGAATGAAATATTCAAAAAGAATATATATTTAGGACTGCTAAATCGCCATTATATTAATTTAAAGATCATAGTAAAATTTAATGATATAATATATTTCCTAAATTAAAAAACAACAAC
This sequence comes from Viscum album, assembly GCA_963277665.1. Classification (NCBI taxonomy): domain Eukaryota; kingdom Viridiplantae; phylum Streptophyta; class Magnoliopsida; order Santalales; family Viscaceae; genus Viscum; species Viscum album. The sequence continues at coordinate 789,547,575 of OY728126.1, read as the reverse complement.
TCCTCCAAAATTTTAAATAAGAAGATACATGTAAAATAAAAAATATATATGTATAAATACATTAGTTAGATGTATCAAATAGGTTTTACCTTCTCTATTTTTTATAAGGACATTAATTTGGATTATTCTTTGTCATTCAGGGTTAGTGCATGAATTTTTAAATATCACAAACTCTATGCATTGGAATCACTAAATTGGTGATGATATATTAGTTTTGATTTTAATTTAATTTATTATATTAGTCATCAAATTTATCTCTATTTTACAATTACATGATCGATGGAAATTCCTTCTATTCCTAAAACATATTCTTCATCCTTTTAGAAAATCACATGGGTTTGTCTTCCAACCGTGTTGATTCACATGAAATTTTTTATTCTTTAATTCATCATCCATTAAATGGACCAGTGGCCTTCATTTTTTTATTGATTTTGATAATCCATCTTTCAAGGGGTGAGGTGGAACCCTTAAAAGGCCCAAAGGTGTAAGTATTACATATCCCATAGGCCTTAGATAAATACATTGCCCATAGGCTTCAAACATTGCATACAACCCATACTAACTACTTGGAAAAGCTCCTCCCCAACATCTTTATCATGAAATCATATCTCCACCTTCACATGGCTATTGGGCTAGGCTATCCCGTTCATGCATAGGCTTGTCCTGATGGCAGGTCCCATACCCTCTCATTCATACAATCTATGTAGCTTCTGCAGCTGTGCAATCTCTTTTATCATCATCCTTATAGATATTGTTCCTTATAGTTTATATGGTTTGCATCTACACTTCAAGGTGGGCTGAAGGCCTTGAGGTGGACCTAAAATATCCATGAGGTTCCATCATTATTTTCCATATTTTATTGGATAATTCATTAAATTTTACCATGTTATTCCTAATTTTTGAAATCTATTCAACAATAATAAATATATTTCCCACTAGATATCTCATTACAATTTATTTTTATTTCAAAAAAACATTATTTTACATGTAATCCAAAATTTACTTGGTTCCTTCTATCTTCATCCACTACAAGAATACATAGTAAAAAATTTTGATGATAATTATACACCCTAAATAATTATTGAATGATAATGACATGAAAGATTTCTTAATCTTAAAATTTATTATAGATTAATTTTGGTAATCCAAAATCAATATTTTATCAATCTAGGAATATTTTTATTATAATTTTTTTATAGTCCATAACCTAATTCATTAACAATAGTGACCCCTTTGAAATTTTATAAATGATAATTTGATTATCCCATGAATATTACCAAAGAGTATCATGGGAGATGTTTAATATTAGGGTAACATTACATTCATAAGAGTGATTCTTGAGTTTCTAATTAGACATATTTATGGAGGTTGATTACTCTAGGGTGCATCAATGCCCAATGGAATCAACGTTCTATTATCTTGATAAGGATTCAATTGATAATTAAACTACTCAAAATCTACACTACCAAAACATCATGCTGTATTCCAGTAAAAAGACATATCCCATAAACATATCCATTTGGTTTTCTCATATTTCATATCTTCCAAATACCAAAAAAATAAACCATTCCAATAAAATAACTAATCTCTACATCAAAATTTATTATAACATGTTTTCAAAAAAAAATAATTAAAAACCAAGATAAACATATAATTATTGTAGATATTATACATAATATAATAATTATAGTTTAATTTTTTTCCAAATATAAGAACATAAAATTTAGTGTCATTGTTTACCATATTCATAAGATAAATATACTAAAACATTTTTGAAAATTCCTATATAATTATGCTATACTATACTACCATATATACTTATAAATAGTTAAAGTCACATTCATAAAATGGGTATTAAAAAGATAATAAATAGGATGAGCTCAAATTATCTATAACGTAATCAAATATCAATGTTTCATTAATTGGATAAATCATAATAATATAATATAACCCATGAATTAACAAATTTATTTCTGAAAATAATATATAACAATACGTGTTCACAGTAAATAATGATAGGTGGATGTGAAATATAAAAACAATGAAATATTATAAATAAAAAGTGTGTGGAATAATGAGATAATAAATATAATATGATAAAAATAATAATAGTTATATTTATTTAAAATGCAATCATCACATTATACATATTACGACAATATCTATGGTATAATCATAAGCATAGGGAATCATCATATGATGATATTATCTACAAATTCATATCCATTATTCTTTGAATTTAATCTAAGAAGGATAAAAATTTAGTTTTTGATTATATTTATAAAGGACAAGAATTTTTTATCTCATTAGATATAAACCATGTACTAATTTGATTTCATGAGATATATGACAACAAAAATAATCACAAATCCATATGTATTCAAATTAAAATCAATCATCATCATTTCATAAATAACACCTAATAGAGATTTGGTTTTATTTTCCATTAAAATAGAATCATATATTCAAAAAAATCATAATTCCATAAATAATATTTATTAACCCATATAATATAAATTGGCATCCAATGATACTAAATAATATTCATGATTGGTACCATTAAATAATTTATATGGTATTTAAAAATTTTATATAAAGGGTATATGATTATTCCATAATTTCCCCCATAAATTAGTGTAGGGAATATCGTTGAACACTCTTCAATCAATTATTTAGGAAATATGTTTTACACATTGGAATGGAATAAGAAGAAAATTTTTACCTATTCACATTGAATAGTTCGGAAACAAATGATGGGATAGATCACTCCTTCGATGATAGAACATTTTTTAAATACATGTATGAAAATAATTGGTTGTTGAAAATATTTCCTGAATATATATGATCTAAATAAAATATAATTAAAACATTTTGACGTAATTGAAAAACAAATTTTTAATAAAATTAAGAAAATTAACTTTTATATGAGGAATAACCTTACTATTTTTCAAAAATTCATTTATTTATTATAATGAGTTAATTTATAAAACATATAGATGTATAATTTGATTCAGTTAACCATAATTTGAAGAGATTCTGTTTTGTTGAAAAAATAGAAAATAGATGTGTCCCCATGAAAAATACATAAAAGGGATTATTTCCACATACTAATGAAAATAAAAAATATAGTAAATGTATAAAATTTATTTAAAAACACTTCTTGAAATAAAATGTACAAGAAAATGACCTAAATAAATTATGGGGGAATTGTTCTTATAATTTTAAATACTATCCAATAAATACAAACGTGTAAAATAGAGATTTGTTTTGGAAACAAAGATGAGAGGATGATTTCACTAAAATGAAACACATGGGGAAAATTATGATTCATGGTGAGGTAAATTTTTATAGGAAATGTAAAATACAATAAATAAAATAGGGAAATTTTGAGGGGTTTTGGAAAGAATAAATATTACATGGATTGTGTATCATTCATAAAAACATATATGAAAATAAGGTTTGAAATGAATCCCTTACGCATTCTATAAATTTGAAATAAAATCCAATATTAAAAGGGATATTTAAATAGATAATAAAATACAATTAATAATTGAAAACTAGTGATATTTCATATCAAATAGGATGTTGATACACCTTTTCCATGATATCATGTTGTGTAATATTAAATGAGTCTCAATAAATTAAATTTGATATAAAGAACAACTAGCATTAATTTCTAAATTCAAAAGAATTATTTATTTCCTCATAATATATATATATATATATATCTTAAAATTATATTTAATATATATATTATAATTTATAAATATTTATATAATTAATTCAATAAAATAATCTACATTTATATTATTTTCTTATTATCCATTTTTAATATTCAGTTTGATTAATATTTTTCACATTGATTTAGTTTCATAATAACACTGATGTCCAATATTATTTTCACAAGGATCATCATTTCTATATCATATATTATATTTTAATGGATTCTATATAATGATTTACCCTTATATAATGAAATTATATAGTTTTTTGGTATATGATTATTAAACTTGAAATATGTAGTGACTATGTTTTGGTGTTATCTAATGATCTGATACTATTATGTAAAATAATTACTTTAATATCAATTTATCCTTTCATCAATGAAACTAATATTTTTATTTAATTACTTATGTCATGTATTATTAGTAATTTTTTATAGTTATATATGATATTATTTTATATAATTTTTCATTTATATGGTTTTACATACCCAAATATGGAAATAAAATAATTACTGGTTGTGTATGTTTATGAATGTTGTGTCTTTCGGAATAGAAGAATTATTAATGAATAGTAATGAAATTATATAAAAATTATTTATGATATTGATTCGTAGATTATGTGAGATTAATTTCAAAGAGTTAAACTTGATGAAAAATGAATCAATTATCTTCATAGTGTTTGTAGTCCTTAAAACAAACGAATTCTGTTTTCATTTTTCCTAATTGAAATGGGGAATAGTGGTTAATGATTGATTCAAAAATATAAGAATATTTTCTATACTATAAACACTAAATTCATCGCATCTGATTGGGTAAAATTATTTTCATGGTAATTATTTAAAAGAAAAAATACATAGGAAATATTAGTACTTACATTTATATATTTGATACTCCCATACAATATTTCTCAAAAAGTGAGGACATAGGAGAAACAATTATCATGAGAATAAAAACGAGGGTAATGAGGATTATAGAGGAAGTAAAAGGGGATTTATAAAAATATTTAAATATTTATAGTATCCATTAAGAGATGAAGAGATACCCTATTTATCATTGATGATAATTGAGTTTCTTTATTTCATCTTAATATACAAAAAATATAGAGATCTTGACATTTAATCCATAAAAATTACATATGTTTAGAAAAATATTCATTACATTACATTATTATCCATTTTTTCCACAATTGTGTATTGAATTTGGAAATGTGGATATATTTAATGGCCTGGACCTCTTCAGCTCATTCATTTGTAGAAAAGATGGTCATGAAGTGTTTTCGAGGGTAGAATAGACTTTTACCACACTTTTTAGAATTTTGTAACTACACGCCATGTAGTGTGAGTACATGACGTGTACCACCACTCCGGGTATACCTCGTGTTGACGGCTTGTCCTTGACATATGAAATAAATGAGTACATGTCGTGTAGCCCGTACTACATGCCATATAGTACCTCCCTACGTACGTGTTACCCTCAAAAAGTGTGTTGACCAGTCAATGATCGGGTGTCGCGTTGAAGGTCGTTTTAGAAGCCGCATGGCGACCATGTGAAATGGCCATGTACATGCCTTGTACTAGAAATATCACGCCATGTACATTATTTTTTCTCACCTATAAAAGGAGGGGGCCTCTCCTCCTTTTTAAATCATTCCTCTCCTCCCCATTCCTTCGAGTAGAGCTCTCCCGAGAGACTCTAGAGCTCTTCTCTTCCATAACGTCTTCATTCGATCACCGATTTATGATCCGTCAGTGGCCACGAGATCATACAGACAAGGTGGAATTTCTAAGATTGGATCTGTTGCCTTCCATTTGGCCTTTCCTTCCCAGGATCCACCCAAGGAGGTTTTTTCTGGGTTTTGTCAAAAGCGACGGACGCCGACAGACGTCATCTAAAGTTGATCTGAGAGAGCGTTGTGATCAGAACATGTTGAGGTAGGGATCTTACCATCGTTTCTCACTTATGTGCATCATGTAGGGTGGGTATCATCTTGTCTTCGTGAGAGATTGTTGAACCAATAAATAAGGATAATAACTAGTTAAAGATAATCGATGAGGAAGTTGTTATTTATATCATTGTTTATCCTATTGTTATGTTGTGAATTGAATAGGCTTATGCCTATTGAAAATCACGCTCGTTTGTGGACTTATCTTGCACAATTAAATTTTTCCTTATCTTTCTAGACTGTTTTGTGGATGGAATCTTTATGGGATATGGAATATGGTTAATCACGTAATGTTGGCTAATTAAAATCTTAAACCCTTGTGTGATCACCCCGGTTGATCAAAATGGAATAATGAACTTTTGGATGTTGTGTTGGTTACATGGTGTGTGAAAATGGGGGGGGGGGTGAATCCTAGGTTTCTACGGATAGAATTGGTAGTGGGGCTGCGGTAAATGGTATTAAAGGGGCGATGCTGTCGCATGAGCCTTGTTTGTGATACTGTTGTGGAGACGTGGTTATAATGGAAGCAAGGCTACAGTATTGGGTTGCGATATTAAAAGAAAGTGGAATGTTGATGAATGAACTGTGGGAAACGATAATGAATTAAACATGGGAAGAATCAATGAGGATCGATTAATGATAAAAAGGATGGTTTTCTGTTTCTTGTGTTTTATCTAACATGATTTTTGGTTGGTAGGGATATGTTTTACAAACGACTGATATGGTTGGATGTGGTTAATTTACCAAGAGTTAAAGAACTAATAAACTAATACTGTTTTAACATGAAAACCTAAATGGGGTTTGGATTTTTTGTTGAATGCATGATTTGTATTAGTAGTGCCGAGGCACATGCTCAGTTTCTCTGTTTAGAAGACATAGGTTGTTCTGTTTGTTTGGTATATATAAATATATATATATATATATCTATATCTTGTGTTTTGTCACAACCCACCCATGTTTAGCACTTAGTGTCGAGCACTTCCATTTCATTAGAGGGGGTGTTTTCCACTTAGTTACTAGCTCATTCCTTCTCCTTCTTCCGTAGGTTGTGATGGATTTATGCGACCTTACACCCACGACTCTTCGGGTAGGTTTTGATTGGGGTGGTTTTAGCCAAAGACTCTTCGGGCAGGTTAACTGTTCCCATGAATTTTCAGAATGAGGCCTAGGTGTGTTCGGGCAGGTTGTGACTGTGATTTGTGAGGCCTAGGTGTGTGCGGGCGGGATACGTGGTTGTGAGTCCCAGGTGTCTGTGGGTGAAATATGTGGTTCTTGAGGCCATGGTGTCTGTGGGCGAGAAGAGTGTTTTAGCATTAGGAAGTTCGCTTTTAGGAAGAGAAGGTAACTAGTGGGAAATGGTGCAGGGTACCCAATACTCTTGTTCTTATATACTACTATTACCTTTTGTTTTGTGTTTTTTTTGGTGAGTTTGGCTGGTGAGGATGGGTGTATAAAATTCAGTGCTAGGTTTTGGTTATTATGTTGTTTTCACGGGACATTAGGATGTCTCCCCACCTGTGCCCAAGAGCTTTTGGTTTCTCCACTGATTATACTTGTATGATCACCCTACGTTTAATTTTAGGATTCCAGAAAGACCCCCAAGCTCGTGCGGGACCCTACTAGTCAGTATAGTTTGAGTTGTTGCAGTTGTTGTACTCTTGATTCTTTTGGTATTGTACTTTTGAGTTTTCTTGTACTTTTACTTTGTTTCAAAATTTATTAAACATGCATGTGGGATTGGTTTGTGTTTATTTTATTTTACTTGTTCCTTTACAGTTTGGTGTTTGACTCATCATATTTTCCAATACTAAATGATAAAAAGGGTAATGCCTCCCATATTGTGAAAACATATACCCATGGTGCTAGTCGCCGCTCCGGGGCCAATTGGAGGGGGGACTCGGGGGTCATTATCTCCATTACACCATTACCATCTCAAGAGGGGTATCTTTGGTGGGAGGGGGTCGTGATAGAATGGTATTAGAGGTGATGGTTAAGAGATAGGATTGAGTCTGAAGTGAGGCACATTGAGGATTTCATGGGATGGTAGGGAAACCGTGTTAATTGATCTTGTTTCATGACATAGGCCAGGGAAGACCGGCTAGGACACGAGATTTTAGGGCCCCCCTATGATCTGATGAAAGGACTCTTAGCCTACCGAACGACCAAGTGAGACAATATTGAATGCAGGGTAGAGACCCTATGAATGGTACATGCATCATCATGTTTGTGTTTTACATGATTTGGGTGTTCTGGGAATGAAATTGAAATAAAGTGATAAAATGAAACCTTGAGGAATTTCATTGCTACTTGGGCTTAGGAGATCTTCGTTTATTTTACAACTATGTTACATGGACGTCGTCCCTTGGTGAATCAGAAAGTCGAGCCTCAGCCGATTCAGCCCGTTGATCAGTTGACGATTGATCGAGAGGAGGAATATGGCTAGTGGCAGAAGACTCTCCCTTCCTTCCAGCGACAAACCCTCGGGATGTACGTGTCTAGTACTTCGGATATTGAGACGGAGGGGTGGCTTGAGGAGCTAGGGATATCTTTTACTTTGATCCTTGCTCTGGGGGAGCAATATGTTCCCCTAGCAGTCAGTCAGTTGAGAGGTGTGGTGAGCTAGTGTTGGACGCTCTACATGAGAGAGAGGTTAGAGGCATAGGTTCCATGGGTTGACTTTGAGGAGTTCTGAGAGGAATTTCATTATTTGATGATCAAGTCGGAGAAGTGGTAGGATTTACTCTCCATCCATTAGGGTATTATGTTAGTACGAGAGTTGGGGATCATGTTCAAGGGTCTCCTAAACTTTCCTCCAGATATCTTTCTGGATGAGGAGTCTCGGGTGAGACGTTTGGAGGAGGCGCTTCATCCTTCGCTCCAGTATACAGTCACCCCCTTCACCCTTCTGACGTACATGGCATTACAAAAGAAGGAAGAGGTTGTAGAGAGGATTCACTCATACAGAGGTGCACCAAAAGAGGGGATCCATCCAGGTATGTCGAAGGGGAAGGTAGTCTGCAGCAGGTCTCATGTGACAGAACCTTCCAGATTCAGGCCAATAGGGAGCAGGTCCCAATAGTTTCAGTTCAGATCTGTTAGTCCTCGTCCCTTTTTCATGAGCCCAGGGCAGAAGTGTTTCTATTGTGGAGGTTTTGGGCACATTCAGAGTTGGTGCCAGACCCGAGCTCAGTATGGTCGAGGTGGGCAGGTTCAGCGCCTCCCTCACCAGCACCAGATGCCACTGAGGCCCTTCAAGCAGCAGCAGAACAATAATCCTCCGAGGGCAGACTTTGCAGGAGGAGGCAGACCTCAGGGTGCTCCTCAGGTACCTCGATGAGGTCATGGTTGTGGAGGTAGTCGACATCAGAGAGGCAGAGGTCCTGGGCATGGACAGTAGCACGCGGTATAGTTGGAAGATCCAGCAGGACCAGAGGTGGTGCGAGGTATGATTTGTTTCTTCAGCACTCTTGTTTCTGCTTTGTTCGATTCGGGAGCTTCTCACACCATTGTTGCACCAGGTATAGCCCATGCTTTGGGTATAGACGTAGATAGACTTTATGTACCCCCGGTGATGAGTACACCAGTTGGAGGTCAGACTAGCGTATGATGTGTTTTCGGGGGGTGTGGGCTGATGTTGGGACCACATCGATCTGGTGGGGATCTTATTTTGCTATAGATGTAGCAATATTATTTCATCCTAGGCATCGACCGACTATTTTATATTAGTGTCATTATAAACTACTTCTGAAGAAGATTCTTTTTCTCCAACATAGATGGGAAGCATGTTGCTTTTTTCAGTGAGAGGAGCTATCTGGTGGGAAGTTTGCATGTGAATCCTCTCCTTTCCTTTCCAAGAAGGTTATCTATGGTTTCAACTGATACAGAGATGGTGGATGTTCCAGAGGATGTTCGGGAGTTCCTCGAAGTTTTTCCCAAGGTGGTTGTGACTCTCCCCCCCCTGACGTGATGTTGATTTCGGGATAGACTTTCATCATGGTGCCCATCCGATTTCAATGTTCCCTTATCGGATGTAACCTTCAGAGTTGAGGGAGTTGCAGATTCAGATTTATGATTTGATGGAGAATGGTTTTATTCGACCCAGCGTGCCACCATGAGGTGCTCCAGTTTTGATCATGAAGATGGCAGATGGTGGTCTTAGGATATTCATAGACTACCGAAGGTTGAATCAGGTAATGGTCAAGAACTGTTACCTCCTTCCAAGGATAGATGATCTCTTCGACCAGATGAGGGGATTAGGATAGTTTTCTAAGATTGATCTACGATATGGATATCATCAGTTGAAGGTAATGGACATCAACATCTCAAAGACAGCTTTCAGGTGCACGTATGGTCACATCAAGTTTGTAGTGATGCCGTTTGGAGTTACGGATGCACCAGTTGTGATCATGGCACTTATGAAATTTGTCTTCCGAGAGTTTCTGAACCGGTTTGTCATAGTTTTTATTGATGACATCTTGATCTAATATAGATCATATGAGGAGCACATTGAGCATCTCAGGGTAGTCTTGGATGTCCTTTGACACCACCAGCTTTATGTAAAATTGTCGAAGTGTAAGTCCTTGACGCAAGAAATACAGTTTATTGGACACGTGGTGTATCAACATGGAGTGTCAGTGGACCCGACGAAGGTGGAGGCAGTTGTTTCTTGGGTGGCACCCAAGAGCGTGGCAGAAGTTTGTAGTTTCCTGGGGTTGGCATGCTATTATCAGAGGTTCGTTTCGGACTTCTCTCGAGTTGCTGCTCCATTGACAGCTTTGACTAGGATGAACCAGGTCTTCCAATGGAGCGAGAAATGCCAAGAAGCTTTCAACTTCCTGAAGGAGAAGTTTTTCAGTTTTCCAATACTCAGGTTCCCATAGTAAGGGTTGTTGTATGAGGTGTTTTGTGATGATTCTGGCTTTGGTTTAGGGTACATACTGATGCAGAAGAATGGTGTGATCTGTTATGGTTCTAGGAAGTTTCACCCTCACGAGCGTAATTGTTCCACCCATGACCTATATCTTGCAGAAGTAGTGTTTGCACTGATGTTTTCGAGACATTACCTCTTTTTGGAGAGCTTTTTGGTCTTCTCAGATCACAAGAGCTTACGTTATATCTTCTCCCAGTGTGACCTGAACATACGGCAGTGGAGATGGGTCATGTTTCTCCAAGACAATGACTTCGAGCTCTCTTACACTGATGGTAAGGGAAATGTTGTGGCTGATTCCCTGAGCAGGAAGTCACATAAGGAAGTGGTTTGGAAATCCGCTAATGCTTGGAATGTGATGTGAGAGTTGGATGCCTTGCAATTGGATGCTAGGGTAGAGGGTGATAGAGGCTGTTTGTTTCAGATGATGGTGTAGTCCTCATTGTTGCAGTAGGTGGAAGAGTCTCAGTGGGGAGAATCTAAGGTGGAAGTAATGTGGGATCGTATTGATCAGGGAAACGCTCCAGAAGGATGGTCATAGGACAGCCAATATCAGATTCTTTTTCATAGAAGGTTTTTTTGTTCCGGAGGCGATGCGTGAGGGAGTTCTCTGTGAGTTCCATAGCTCAGCCTTGGCATTGCATCCGGGAGTTTCAAAAATGTACTGAGGACTGAGGGAACAGTTATGGTGGCCCAGTGTGAAACAGACAATGGCGGAGCTTGTGGCTATGTTCCTAGTGTGTCAGCAAGTAAAGGATGAACACAGTGTTCCCAGTGGTTCGTTACATCCGTTAGATGTCCCTGAGTGGAAATGGGATGAAATATCAATGGAATTTTTCACAGGACTACCCAGATCATAGGGTGGTTATGATGCTATCTAGGTAGTGGAGGATCGGCTGATGAAATCAGCTCACTTCTTAGAAATTAAGGAGTCCGGCCCGATGAGCACATTAGCACAGAGTTATGTAGACGAAAGTGGTGCATTTTCATCGAGTTCCGAAGACTATCGTCTAAAATAGGGATACTCGGTTTACCTCACAAGTTTGGAGGGGGTTACAACATGCTTTTGGCACCCAGCTACAAATTAGCACTCCTTTCCACCCCCAGACTGATGGGCAATAGACCAGACTATCCAGATGTTGGAGGACATGATGCGAGCATGCATTTTGGATTCCGTAGGATCATGGGTGTGACACTTGCCTTTAGTAGAGTTTGCCTACAAAAAACAGCTTCCACTCTACTATTGGCATGGCACCGTTTTGTGGATTTTTAGGGAAGACCATGTCGTTTACCCATTTGCTGGGTAGAGGTTGGTGAGACAGGTGCTCTTGGGCCAGAGGTAGTATAGAGAACCACAGAGAAATTTCACCTTGTGCGCGAGAGGATGAAAGCGGATCGGGACCAACAAAAGTCTTATGTCGATCGTCAGAGGAGGCCCTTGGAGTTTCAGGTGGAAGATCATGTGTTCTTGAAGGTTTCCCCTCGACGAGGGAAGCAAAGGATTGGGAATGAGAGTATTCTCTCCCCTAGGTTCATCGGACCTTTCGAGGTGGTAAGGAAAGTCGGAGAGGTTTCATATCAGCTGGCCCTACCACCTCAGTTGGAGAAGGTTCATGACGTCTTCCACATCTCCCATCATCGTCGGTACATACACGATGACTCTCACATTATCGAATGGGGAGAGTTAGATATGGGAGATTAAGAGACCTTCAAGAAATGAACAGTCAAAATAGAGGATCATAAAAAGAAGGTTATCCATGGATGAAACATTTCCGTGGCGTGTGGGTTGTGGAGGCATGGCGGCCTCGAGGAGAACACATGGGAGCGGGAGGCCCAGATGCACGCTCAGTACCCGGATTTGTTTTTACATGTGTTTTTCATTGTTCTTCTCAGCTTGTTTTGGTGTTACACTCTGAACCTTTGTTATGGAATAGTTGGCTTGTCGGTTGTGAGTTGTTTTGTTCCCTTGTTCTCTAGAAGAGTGTAACATGTTCTGATGTGTGGGGAAAGGGAAAATCCTAATCGTTAATCGAGACACATTATTGCATATGCGATTGAACCTGTGTGGGCAAGTCAGTGCTGCCCAAAGTGGATAATATCTCGAAATGGGAGAAGGAATTTCCCCAACCCACATGTTCGGGAAGTGTGTTGGTTGTACAGTGTTGGGGGCAGTGTAAGTTGACAAAAATCTTAATGTGTGGAAGTGTGAAGACCCAATTATTAATCGAGATTCATTAATGCGGATGCAATTAAACCCATGAAGGCGAGTCAATGCCGCCTAAAGTGGTTAATATGTCGAAATAGGAGAAGGAATTCCTAAAACATATGATTTGGGTTGTTGGTTGTGTTCCTGGAATAACGAGTGCCCTATGAGGTATATGGTTGGGTTCTTGTAGGTTGGTTTTTGAATTCCCAAGGACGAGAATGTTTTAAGAGGTATCTGATTTAATGGCCCGGACCTCTCCGACACATTATTTTGTCGAGAAGAAGGTCAGGAAGTGTTTTGGAGTGTAGAATGGACTTTTCCCACACTTTTTAAAATTTTGTAACAACACACCGTGTAGTGTGAGTACACGTTGTAACGACCCAATATTTTTGAGTAGTATATTAACTTACACTTATTGATTTAATAAGATGTTAATGGTTAATGCAGAAGGAGGAGTCGATGGATTCATCTAGTAGACTCAACCCTTATGAAGCCCACTTATCAGAGCTTGGGAAGGAGTTAGCATCTGTGGGCTTCGCTTTGGACCAAGCCCAAGCCGAACTCCAGCTTGTCAAGATTGAACGGAAACGCCTATGGGAGAAGTTCAAGTTAGTAGAGATTACTACTAGGGAAATGTTATCTGAGCCTCCCTCAGATTCTCTTACCATAGCACACCTTACACTTAGGTCTTATGCAGGTGTTATAAGGGGCTATGTGACGAGACCCTAGCTTCCTTGTGTAATCCTTTTGGGTGAATAAATTGATATTTCTTCCTTTACTGATGTTTGTGAAATTTCAAATGTCTAGATAATTTTAGAATGCATTTTATTGATGAATTTTGAAAAAGGGATATTTTAAAATATTTATGTAAACCCTAAATAACTAATGATGTGTAATGATTTTCAAAAAATGGTCTTCTACAAAAGTGTTCAGTAAGCAATTTGGAGTCTAATAAGATCAACTTAATTTTTGATGAATAGTAAATTATGAATAGTGATTTTATGCTTAGGATTAGTAATGTGACCAAATGGATTAGTAATTTCACTCAAAGAAAGTTTTAATATAATTTAGACACCTAGATTAGGTAATGTGATTCAATAAAATGGGTAAATAACGGTTTCATAAATTATTAATCATGTTTTAGTTTTTCAGGTGAATAGTGTTTTTTAATTAAAAATTTAATTAAAAATTATTAGAAAATTATTTTTATAAAAATGACATTATTTTTGTACTCAGAGCATCGATATTATGTTATGGTAATTTTTGGGGTTTTTTCTGAAAAAAAATGAATTATCGATGAATAGTGTTTTTATTTAAAAATTAAATTAAAAATATTGAAAAAATTATTTTTTTTATAAAATGGGTTTCATTTTTGAAATCAGAGCATTGATATTTGGTTAAGGTGAAATTTTGGGCTTTTTCTGAGAAAGATGAATTTTCAGTGAATAGTAAAAAAATACAGTTTTAGGGTTTCGGTATGTTTAATGACATCATAACGGTGTCATGATGATGTCATGAGATATTTTGAGGGTTGGCCGGCCAAGGGTGATGAATTATTGTTTTGGGGGGCCCATGTGGCCTAACTCCTTGATAAATGCCAAGGGAGAGCACATGGGTTTGAGAAAAGCACATGTGAGGTGTCCCTTGGCCATTAATGCATTGTCCCCTCACTTTCCCTATAAATACCCACCCTTTCCTCCTTTATTTTTCACTCCCAACTCTCCCCCAACGAAGTTCTGGTCTTCTTGCCTTCCAAGGAGTCCTCCCAAGGTGCCCCCAAGCCCTCAAGGTCCAATCCTTTGAGTTTCAAGAGTCACGTTTTAAGATAAGGGATCTGACCCCTCTCTTTCCTTTCATGTAATCTCTTTTATGTCATTCCTTTTATGATCCGTGTTATTATGTGAGAGGATGTTCTTTTATATTACTCTTACTTCCCCTTTCATTTTTATATGATGAGAGATCCCCTCTTACTCTCATCATTTCGTTTTATGAAAGTTTAAGTGACGCCGTTAGGCTGCCGAATGTTTAAGTGATTCTTTCACCCTTCTCATTTTTCAAGTTCGATCTTCATGTCAAATCATTCAAGTTCCTTTTTATTATGTTGGGGTATGATCTCTATATCTATCATACTGATCTCTTATGATCATATGATGAGAGACCCTATTTGATCTGTTCAATTCATTTTTGTGGAAGTTTAAGTGACGCCGTTAGGCTGCCGAATTTTCATAAGAGAAATCAAATTTTTGTCTCCCTTCCATGTTTTTCATTTCAAATGGTATGTAATTTAAATTGAATCACCATGTCCATATATACTTCTTATTCTGTCCCTATACTGTTTTATGGGTCAATTATGATTTTTCAACCCATGTCCCCTCTCTTTTCAATGTTTTCTAAAACCGTGTAACATAGTCGCTATGCTGTAGAATTTTCGTCTCAAAATTCCTCTCTTTTCTCAAAATTATTTTATGTTATAAAGTGAATACTCAAAGCTCCTATTTCTACATGGGTATTCACATATATATAAAAATGTTCTATTTTATATTCTGGGATTTACATACATGATACCCTCTTTCCCTTTCTGTGGGTTTAAAGTAACGTAAAGATCATGTCTTTAAAGCAGTTTTTAAAACGTTATGATTATGAAATGAAACCCATTTATTTTATGCGATATGGGATATTTATGAAATGTTTGATGATGATATATGTGGCTCACATGAAAATAAAGGAAAATTTAAGGGTGCGCCCTGATAGCGCTCCAATGCATTGGGTAAAGACTTAATCTCTAGAGATGACCATTTTAATGACACCTTGGTGAATAACCTTGGTAATTTTTAACGACACCTTGGGGATGGACCTTGGTGAAACGAAACGATTGTCAATATTAAATGTTGTAGCCACATCTTCAAGTTATGAAAAATGTTATTTTTATTATGATGTATCTCATTATTTCTTTCTCATGCCTTAATGTTCTTTTCATGTCCTTATTGAAGTATCTCAAGTTCACTTGTAAAATGTTTCTCTTATTTCCCTTACTGGGCCTTCTGCTCACCCTTTCTTTTGATGTATGTCCGTAGGTTATGATATGCATAATGAACATAGGATGAACTAAAGGAGAATCCTTTCAAGTGTTTAAGAAGAATGTTTTATGTTTTTTTATGTATTATGATCCTTGTTTCCAAGACACTAAACCTTAACGATCCTCAGTTTTGTGTAATGTAATGAAAGTTTATGTTATAAAAGACGGGATGATATAGTTGGTATCAAAGGATGGTTTAGTTATTTGTGGAAATTAGGATATAAAAACTTTAGGAAGAACCCTATAGAAATGTTTAAATATAGGAAAACTTCCTGGTATTTTGGTAAGTATTGAGTAAAAGGTTTATCAAGCAAATACATCCCTGTCTGGATACGAGCAGGTAGAGGCGGCTCTGGCATAGATGTACATAGGGGTAAAACTCGAAAACACCGCATTGAGCAAGACTCGAACGGGAACTGGTGCACGATAATGGGCCTTGCTGCACTCTTGGTTACGACACTCCCGGGGGATATGTTTGGTTAATCACAAGCTTTTTATGAATTATTATGAAGGAATTATAGAAAAGTGTAATTGTCTAAGCATGAAGTCTTAGTTAAAAGATCCATAAATGAAATAAGTTTCTTACTAAGGTTTTATTCTTTTAGAAAATGGCGGGAAATAGGAGGAACCATGCCGATGGTGACCGCAATGCACCATGTGCTGACGGCCCTCCGATGGAAGCCGGAATGGAAACATTCATGGGAATGATAAACCAACTGACTGAAGTTATGAGTAATAACTTGAATCAAGCTGAGAGGCCGACCTCACCACGAAGGGAACAACACTCTGTTGATTCCTTCATGCGTCAATGACCGCCAACATTCAGTGGATCTACTAACCCATTGGTTGCGGAATAATGGATAATCTCCATTGAAAAGATCTTTTCTGTACTTCATTGTTCGGAACAAGAAAGGGTCACCCTTGCTGTTTACCTCCAAGAGGGAGAAGCTGATCAGTGGTGGTCACTGATCCAAAACACGAAGCCACGGGGAGAGATAGAAGCTATGTAGTGGGAAGAATTTCGGGGAATTTTACTTAACAAGTATTTCCCTCGTTCCAAGAGAACAAGAATGGAGAAAGAGTTTCTCGAGCTGAAGAAGAAGGTGAATGAATCTGTCGGAAGCTACGAGATGAACTTCACAAGGCTTTCCCGTTATACCTCAAGATTTGTCATGGACCCTAATGGGAAGGTTGATAGATTCTTTGGCGGACTAAGACCTCATCTGCGGAAGAATCTAGACAACCGGGACTATGATAGCTATGAAGAAATAGTTCGAAGTGCTATGAAAGTCGAGCTGGAGTTTGGTGAGACACAGTGGTCTCATAAACCAAATGAGAAGAAGAGATCCTTGGAGCCTAGTTTAGGGAAGTCTTTTGATCAGGGAAGAGGTGGAAAGCAAATGCAACTTACCACATGCAATAAATGTGGGAAGAATCATCTGGGGAACTGCTTGAACAGAAGTGGAAAGTGCTACAAGTGTGTAAGAGGAGGCCATATTGCTCGGAATTGTCATAGTGAGGTGAAGCCTCGGCTTCCCAACACCAACGACAGAGGAAAGATGGTTCTGGCCCTACCCGAAGTCACATGCTTCAAGAGTGGACACCTTGGGAACTTTGCTAACCAATGTCCAAATCCGAGGGCGGTGGAGGGGAATCACCATCAACCTCAGCAGAGGCCAAGAGAGAAAGGTCATGCTTTCGCTATCACGACAGCTAAAGTTGAAGTCCTGAACGATGTGGTAGCAGGTACTCTTGTTGTCCTCTCAAAACTAGAAAGTACTATATTTGATTCTGGTTCTACGCATTCCTTTATTTCCTCCAAGTTTGCAAGGAATATAGAATCAATCCCCGAACTGCTAGAGGTAGAGTTGTCTGTCAAGACTCCAAGTGGGATTATCCTTGCATCAACAGTATTTAGAGACTCTAGTGTTTACTTTGGTGAGCACAATCTTATCGAAAATCTAGTAGTCATTCCCATGATGGAATTCTACATTATACTAGGGATGGACTGGCTCTCAAACTATAATTCTAAGATCAAATGCAGAAGTAAGGAAATCTCAGTAGTCTTGAATGAACGTCCTACAATTATCCTCCAAGGAGAGATATCCCGAACTGATACCTATCTAGAAGCACCTCCCATAGCATTTTTTATGGAGTTAATCGGTGATGATGAAGAAGGAAAAGGGAGAATACAAATAGAAGATGTTCCGATTGTTCAGGAATACATGGATGTATTTCCTGAGGAGTTACCTGGACCTCCCCCAGAAAGGGAGGTAGAGTTCTCCATTGAACTCGTTCCTGGGTCTCAACCGATATCAAAGACTCCGTATAGAATGGCAAATGTGGATCTAGAAGAGCTAAAGAAACAACTCCAAGACTTGTTGGAGAAGGGGTTTATCCGACCGAGTGTGTCTCCTTGGGGAGCACCAGTTCTCATTGTGAAGAAGAAGGATGGATCAATGCGGCTATGCATTGATTATAGAGAACTGAATGAGATCACAGTGAAGAACAGATATCCTCTTCCAAGAATTGATGATTTATGTGACCAACTTCGCGGGGCTCAATTCTTCTCTAAGATTGACCTTCGATCTGGTTATCATCAACTGAGGGTGAAGAAGGAAGATATTCCAAAGACCGCCTTCCGATCAAGATATGGGCATTATGAGTTTACTGTTATGCCCTTCGTCTTGACTAATGATCCTGCTATTTTCATGTATTTGATGAATATAGTCTTTAAGGACTACCTTGATAACTTTGTGGTAGTTTTTATTGATGATATTTTGATATATTCAAAAAGTCGTGAGGAGCATGAAGATCATCTAAGGGTTATATTGAAAACTCTGCGGAAGGAGAGGCTCTTTGGGAAGTTCAGCAAGTGTGAGTTTTGGTTACAACAAGTGGCTTTCTTGGGGCACATCGTAACCAATGAAGGAATCTATGTTGACCCTGCAAAGACCATGGTTGTGGAGGAGTGTCCTCAACCCACAACAGTAACTGAGATTCGTAGATTCCTTGGTTTAGCAGGATATTACAGGAGGTTTGTGAAAAACTTTTCACGGCTTTCTAATCCACTAACCAAGTTGACTCGAAAAGGGGTTAAGTTCATCTGGACAAAGGAATGCGAGGAATGTTTC
Organism: Viscum album; assembly: GCA_963277665.1. NCBI lineage: Eukaryota > Viridiplantae > Streptophyta > Magnoliopsida > Santalales > Viscaceae > Viscum > Viscum album. The sequence goes on along the minus strand of OY728126.1, from coordinate 789,528,565 downwards.
CAAGAGCTGAAGAAGAGATTGGTTACTGCACCTGTGTTAACACTACCCTCTATCGGAGAAGGATTCGTTATTTTTAGCGATGCATCTCTGAAAGGGCTTGGGTGCGTCCTCATGCAAAATGACAAGGTAATTTCTTATGCATCTCGACAGTTGAAGATTCATGAGAAGAATTATCCTACGCATGATCTAGAGCTGGCGGCAGTTGTTTTTGCTCTAAAGATATGGAGGCACTATCTTTATGGGGAGAAATGTGATATATACACTAACCACCAAAGTCTAAAGTATATTTTCACACAGAAAGAATTGAACATGAGACAAAGGAGATGGTTGGAGCTTATTAAAGACTATGATTTTTCAATTCATTATCCTCCGGGAAGAGCAAACAAAGTCGCGGATGCATTAAGTAGGAAAGATCCTGTTGTTTTTGCAACAATGATGATCTTAAGAGATCCCTTGATTAAAGATCTAGTAAAACTGGACATGGGAATTATAAGGAAAGGACATCATCAACCCTATTCCAAATGATTTCTCAACCTTCATTACTAGAGAGGATCGAGAAGGCTCAAAAAATAAGATCCTTTGCTGCAGGAGAAGTTGGAGGCTGTAATGGATGGGAAGTCCCCTGATTTCAATATTGATCAAGAAGGTGTATTGAAATTTCATACAAGACTATGTGTTCCATCTATTCCGGAGATAAAGAAAGAACTGATGGATGAAGCTCATAGCTCTACTTTCTCTATACATCTGGGAAGCACTATGATTTATAGATATCTTCGTGATCATTATTGGTGGGATAACATGAAGAGGGAGATTTCCGATTACACCACAAGGTGCCTGGTGTGTCAGCAAGTAAAGGCAGAAAGACAACTTCCTAAGGGGGTATTACAACCGCTACCCATACCAGTATGGAAGTGGGATAATATCACTATGGACTTTGTAACTGGTCTCCCAAAAACATCCAAAGGAAACAATGCGATATGGGTTATTGTGGACCGTCTCACCAAGACAGCCCATTTTATCTCTATTCGGGAAGATTTCTCTCTGGATCAGCTTGCCAAGATATACATTAAGGAAGTGGTAAGGCTGCATGGGGTGCCACTATCCATCGTATCTGATCGTGACCCAAGATTCACATCAAAATTCTGGAGAAGTTTTCAACATTCTCTGAATAATGAATTGAATTTTAGTACGGCCTATCATCCTCAAACTGATGGCCAATCTGAAAGGACTATTCAGACACTCGAAGACATGTTGATATTATGCTCAATGGAATTTAAAGATGGATGGGATCAACACCTCCCATTAGTTGACTTCTCCTATAACAACAGCTTCCATTCGAGTATTCAGATGGCACCCTATGAAGCTCTATATGGGAAGCGGTATAGAACTCCTACTTGTTGGGATGAAACTGGTGAGAGGAAGCTTCTTGGGCCTGATCTCGTTCAAGAGATGACGGAACAGGTTCATGCCATCCAACAACACATAAAGGCTGCTCAGAGTCGGCAGAAGCGCTATGCTGACAATCGTCGAAGGGACTTGGAGTTTGGTGTTGGTGACAAAGTCTTCCTTCGAATTTCTCCATGGAAGAGAGTCATGAGGTTTGGGAAGAAAGGGAAGCTCAGCCCTAGGTACATTGGCCCCTATGAAATCCTTGATCGCATAGGAGCAGGGCCTATCGTCTAGCACATCCACCGAACCTAGCTCAAGTTCATGATGTCTTCCATGTATCTCTATTGAGGAAGTACATACCCGACCCTTCGCATGTACTAAACCCAGAGGTGGTACAACTGGATCATGACCTCTCTTACGAGGAGCAGCCAGTGGAGATCTTGGACCGTAGAGACAAGGTTCTACGAAACAAGACTACCCACCTTGTGAAAGTGTTGTAGAGGAATCATAAAAATGAAGAGGTGACTTGGGAGCCGGAGGAAACAATGAAGCAAAAGTACCCTCACCTTTTCGACTAGGCCTCATGTATAAATTTCGGGGACGAAATTTCTTAAGGGGGGAAGAATGTAACGACCCAATATTTTTGAGTAGTATATTAACTTACACTTATTGATTTAATAAGATGTTAATGGTTAATGCAGAAGGAGGAGTCGATGGCTTCATCTAGTAGACTCAACCCTTATGAAGCCCACTTATCAGAGCTTGGGAAGGAGTTAGCATCTGTGGGCTTCGCTTTGGACCAAGCCCAAGACGAACTCCAGCGTGTCAAGCTTGAATGGAAACGCCTACGGGAGAAGTTCAAGTTAGTAGAGATTACTACTAGGGCAATGTTATTTGAGCCTCCCTCAGATTCTCTCACCATAGCACACCTTACACTTAGGTCTTATGCCGGTGTTATAAGGGTCTATGTTACGAGACCCTAGCATCCTTGTGTAATCCTTTTGGGTGAATAAATTGAAATTTCTTCCTTTAGTGATGTTTGTGAAATTTCAAATGTCTAGATAATTTTAGAATGTATTTTATTGATGAATTTTGAAAAAGGGATATTTTAAAATATTTATGTAAACCCTAAATAACTAATGATGTGTAATGATTTTCAAAAAATGGTCTTCTACAAAAGTGTTCAGTATGGAATTTGGAGTCTAATAAGATCAACATAATTTTTGATGAATAGTAAATTATGAATAGTGATTTTACACTTAGGATTAGTAATGTGACCAAATGGATTAGTAATTTCACTCAAAGAAAGTTTTAATATAATTTAGACACCTAGATTAGGTAATGTGATTCAATAAAATGGGTAAATAACAGTTTCATAAATTATTAATCAAGTATTAGTTTTTCGGGTGAATAGTGTTTTTTAAATAAAAATTTAATTAAAAATTATTAGAAAATTATTTTTATAAAAATGACTTTATTTTTGAACTCAGAGCATCGATATTATGTTATGGTAATTTTTGGGGTTTTTTCTGAAAAAAATGAATTTTCGATGAATAGTGTTTTTATTTAAAAATTAAATTAAAAATATTTAGAAAATTATTTTTTTTTATAAAATGGATTTCATTTTTGAAATCAGAGCATTGATATTTGGTTAAGGTGAAATTTTGGGATTTTTCTGAGAAAGATGAATTTTCAGTGAATAGTAAAAAATACAGTTTTAGGGTTTCGGTATGTTTAATGACATCATAACGGTGTCGTGAGGATGTCATGAGATCTTTTGAGGGTTGGCCGGACAAGGGTGATGAATTATTGTTTTGGGGGGCCCATGTGGCCTAACTCCTTGATAAATGCCAAGGGAGAGCACATGGGTTTGAGAAAAGCACATTGAGGTGTCCCTTGGCCATTAATGCATTGTCCCCTCACTTTCCCTATAAATACAGACCCTTTCCTCCTTTAGTTTTCACTCTCAACTCTCCCCAAACGAATTTCTGGTCTTCTTTCCTTTCAAGGAGTCCTCTCAAGGTTTTCCCAAGCCCTCAAGGTCCAATCCTTTGAGTTTCAAGAGTCACGTTTTAAGGTAAGGGATCTGACCCCTCTCTTTCCTTTCATGTAATCTCTTTTATGTCATTCCTTTTATGATCCGTGTTATTATGTGAGAGGATGTTCTTTTATATTCCTCTTACTTCCCCTTTCATGTTTATATTATGAGAGATCCCCTATTACTCTCATCATTTCGTTTTATGAATGTTTAAGTGACGTCGTTAGGGTGCATAATGTTTAAGTGATTCTTTCACCCTTCTCATTTTTCAAGTTCGATCTTCATGTCAAATCTTTCAAGTTCCTTTTTATTATGTTGGGGTATGATATCTATATCTATAATATTGATCTATTATGATCATATGATGAGAGACCCTATTTTATCTGTTCAATTCATTTTTGTTGAAGTTTAAGTGACGCCGTTAGGCTGTCGAATTTTCATAAGAGAAATCAAATTTTTGTCTCCCTTCCATGTTTTTCATTTCAAATGGTATGTCATTGAAATTGCATCACCATGTCCATATATACTTCTTATTCTGTCCCTATACTATTTTATGGGTAAATTATGATTTTTCGACCCATGTCCCCTCTCTTTTCAATGTTTTCTAAAACCGTGTAACATAGTCGTTATGCTGCAGAATTTTCGTCTCAAAATGCCTCTCTTTTCTCAAAATTATTTTATGTTATAAAGTGAATACTCAAAGCTCCTATTTCTACAAAGGTATTCACATATATATAAAAATGTTCTATTTTAAATTCTGGGATTTACATACATGATACCTGCTTTCCCTTTCTGTGGGTTTAAAGTAACGTAAAGATCATGTCTTTAAAGCAGTTTTTAAAACGTTATGATTATGAAATGAAACCCATTTATTTTTTGCGATATGGGTTATTTATGAAATGTTTGATGATGATATATGTGGATCACATGAAAATAAAGGCAAATTTAAGGGTGCACCCTGATAGCGCTCCAATGCATTGGGTAAAGACTTAATCTCTAGAGATGACCATTTTAACGACGCCTTGGTGAATAACCTTGGTAATTTTTAACGACACCTTGGGGATGGACCTTGGTGAAACGAAACGATTGTCAATATTAAATGTTGTAGCCACATCTTCAAGTTATGAAAAATGTTATTTTTATTATGATGTATCTCATGATTTCTTTCTCATGCCTTAAAGTTCTTTTCATGTCCTTATTGAAGTATCTCAAGTTCACTTGTAAAATGTATCTCTTGTTTCCCTTACTGGGCCTTCTGCTCACCCTTTCTTTTGATGTATGTCCCCAGGTTATGAGATGCATAATGAACATAGGATGAACTAAAGGAGAAGCCTTTCAAGTGTTTAAGAAGAATGTTTTAATTTTTTTTATGTATTATGATCCTTGTTTCCAAGACACTAAACCTTAACGATCCTCAGTTTTGTGTAATGTAATGAAAGTTTATGTTATAAAAGACGGGATGCTATACACGTAGTGTACCATCATGTTGGGTATACACCGTGTTGAGGCCGTGTCCTAGCCGCTTGAAATAAATGAGTACACATTGTGTGGACCATACTACACGTGGTGTAGTTCCTCCCCGCACATGTGTTACCTTAAAATCGTGTGTTGACCTGTCAATGGTCGTGTTCTGTGTTGAGGTTGTGTCCTTTCCACGTGAAATAAATGAGTACACACCGTGTAGCCAATACTACATGCCGTTTAGTTCCTCCCCGCGTACGCGTTACCCTCCGACCGTGTGTTGACAAGTCAACAGTCATGTGTCGTGTTGAGGCTGTGTCCTTGACGCTTGAAATAAATGAGTACACTCCATGTAGCCCATACTACAAGCCGTGTAGTTCCTCCCCACGTACGTGTTACCCTCAAACCGTGTGTTGACCAGTCAACGATCGTGTGCCGCGTTGAAGGTCGTGTTGGAAGTCGCGTGGCAACCGTGTGAAATGGACGAGTAGACACCATGTACTAGAAAGTACATGCCGTGTACTTTAGTTTTTCTCACCCATAAAAGGAGGGGGCATCTCCTCCTTTTCAAATCATTCATCTCCTCCCCATTCCTTCGAGCAAAGCTCTCCTGAGAGACTCCAAAGATCATTTCTTCCATAACTTCTTTATCCGAGATCCGATTTACGATCCATCTATGGCCACGAGATCATAACGATGAGGAGAAATTTCAAACGTAGATATGTTGCTTTCCCTTCAGCCATTCCTTACCATCTTCCACCTGAGGAGGTTTCTTCCGGGTTTTGTCAAAAGAAACGGATGCCGACGGACATCTTCTAAAGTTGATCCAGGGGAGTGTTGTGATCAGAACCAGTTGAGGTATGGATCTTACCTTCATCTGTCTCTTTTTTGCATCATGTGGGGTGGTTATCCACTTTTTTTCGTGAGATACGGTTGAACTGATAAATAAAGATAATAAAATTTTAAAGAATGGGGATGGGGAAGTTGTTATGATTATCTTTTTTATCCTATTGTTATGTTGTGAATTTAATAGGATTATGCCTACTGAAAATCATGTTCTTTGGGGTCCTTTTCTAGCGCAATTAAATGTTTTCCTATCTTTCTATAATGTTTTGTGGATGGAAACATAATGGGATATGGAATTTGGTTAATCACTTAATATTGGATGATTAAAATCTGGAACCATTGTGTGATCACCCCTGTGGAACTAAATGGAAGAATGAACATGTGGGTGTTGGCATGTTTATGTGGTGTGTGAAAATGGGGGTGAATCATTGGTTGTTACCGATAGAATGGGCAGTGGGGTTGCGGTAAATGGTATTACATAGGAGATGATGTGGCACGAGCTTTGTTTGTGATACGGTTGTGGAGATGTGGTTATAATGGCAGTAGTGCTGCAGTAATGGGTTGTGATGTTAAAATAAAGCGGAAAGTAGATGAACGATCAGTGGGGACCGATAATGAATTAAACTCATGAACAATCAATGAGGATCAAATGATGATAAATGTTTTGGTTTTGTGTTGCATGTGTTTTATCTAACATGATTTGTGGTTGGTAGGGATATGTTTTATGAATGATTGATAAGGTTGTTTGTGGTTAATCTCCCAGTACTTAAGGAACTAATAAACTAATATTGTTGTAACATGATAACCTAAATTGGGTTTGGATTGTTTGTTGTATGCAAGCTTCGTAGTAGAGTTGCTGAGGCACATGCTCAGTTTCTCTTTTTAGAAGACATAGGTTGGGCTATGTGTTTGGTATACAAACATATATATATATATGTATCTTTTGTTTTGTCGCACCCCACCCATGTTGAGGACTTAGTGTCGAACACTCTCATTTCATGGGAGTGTGTGTTTTCCCCTTAGTTACTCTCTCTTTACTACTCCTTCTTCCATAGGCTATGATGGCTTGAGGCGACCTTACACCCAAGACTCTTCGGGTAGTTTTCAATTGGAGTGTTTTTAGCCCAAGACTCTTTGGGCTGGTTTACGGTACCCAAAAATCTTCGGGATGAGGCCCAAGTGTGTGCGGGCGGGATACGTGGTTGTGAGGCCTAGGTGTGTGCGGGCGAGATATGGGGTTCTTGAGTCCCATGTGTGTGCGGGCAGGAGTAGTGTGGTAGCGTCAGGACATTCTCCATTAGGAAGAGAATCTAACTAGTGGGAAATGGTGTGGGGTACCCAATACTCTTGTTCTTGTATACTACTACTACCGGTTGTTTTGTGTTTATTTGGTGAGTGTGGCTGGTGAGGTTGGGTGGATAGAATTACTTGCTAGGTTTTGGTTCTTCTGTTGTTTTCACGAGACATTAGGATGTCTCCCCACCTGTGCACGAGAGGTTTTGGTTTCCCTACTATGTATACTTGTATTCTCACCCTACATTTACTTTTAGGCTTCCAGGATGACTACTAGGGTCATGCGGGACCCTTCAAGTAAGGACAGTTGGAGTTGATGTAGTGGTTGTACTCTTGTTTCTTTTGGTATTGTACTTTGGAGTTTTCTTGTACATTTACTTTGTTTCAGAATTGTTTAAACATGCATGTGGGATTGGATTGGGTTTATTTTCTTTTACTTGTTTATTTATTCTTTTGGTGTTTGACTCATCCTATTTCCCGATCCTAAATAATAAAAAGGGAAATGCCTCACATGTTGTGAAAACATATATTGTTTGTGCTGGTTGCCACTCCGGGGCCTATTAGAGATGGGACTCGAGGGTCATTATCTCCCTTTCACCATTTCCAACTGAGGAGGGGCATCATTGGTGGGAGGGTGTCGAGACAATATATAAACTACTAGTTATTTATATTCCTGTATCATCACCCATATAGTTTATCCCAACATACACGATTCATAAAAACATCACAAATAAAACATTTCTTCACATCTGTGGGTAAATAAATAATAATAAAGGGTGGGATCAGATACATAGTTTTGGTAAAAAAGTGAGGTGTTAATTATCATTTAATCACAACATCAGAATTAACGGTATTGTAACATGATCTTATAATTTCAAAATAAATTTCATAAATTTTTTGATCTTAAAAATGAGTCATGGAATATTTCACTTTATATAATAAGACCTGAATTATAAAATATTTAATAAACAATATAAACTAGAGCATAACATTGGCATACTAATAGATTAAAAAATAGTGTAATAAATCACGGGGAAAATTTTTAATCATATAAATCGTATATCAAGGCTTGCATTAATAATGTTCATAACATGTTAGGCTTTGGATAACTACCCATTTATCTTATTTGGTATTTGGTTAGCCTCACATGAACCATCATTCATTCTTGGGATAACATCCTATGTACCCTATTTTTTTGGCATAGGATAACCTTTCATATACACTTTGATCACAAACAACAATATTTATTACCCATTTCATTGGACGGATATATTATTACAGTAAATCAATAATATATTTAGAAATAAATTTATACGTATTCCAAAATATCATAATTATATATTTCATAACTTACCCCATGAATAATAAATTGTGTTTTATCGATATTTCATAATCATAGATATAAAAAACTAGAGAAATAATAATGATCATATCATTTGAGATTACATAAATAAATAATTAATTCACATCAAAGATTTTTATCATATATAAAAAATTTATTAAATAGATTACTAAAAAATTTATTGAGGGAAAACACTTTTTATTTTTAATAAAATATAAAAAATTTAGATATTTTACAATTAATAATAAAAATTTTATTTTTTAAATGATCCCTTCAGTTTGGTAATGGAATAATGAATTCATTCATTGGTCATGATGTTATAATGTTTTTTCATGTTTCATATCTGAAAACATTTATTTCTTTCACAATATTTATAAGATATTTGAAATTACATCATTTGATAAAACATAAGGAGATAAATTTCAAAATATGTTATAAATTTTCATTTATGGGTAAAAAAAGATTTTAACCACAATACAAAAATATAATTTTTTTGTGATAAATAATTTTTTAAAAATTTATATGGATGAAAATTGATTTTCATCAAAAGAGATAAATAAATTAGATTTTCCATAATTGTTTTAATATTTTGAGATCATAAAGTGAGTAAAATGAAAGTGAAAAAATATTTCAGAAAAATAAAAGTATGAAAATAAATATAATGGTATTATTGAGAGATACAGCTGTATATTACATCATCCGAAACATTATAATTTATAATCCTTATAATGAATAACATTGTAACACAAATCCCTTACAACATTGGTAACTTTGGAATAAAATATTAATAAAAGAAACATTAATATATGTATATTATTATTAAAATAAGTTTATTTATAATAGTCAAAACACAAATTCCTGGGGTTTATAAACACCGCATACAAGAAAAAAATTTGTGAATATGGCTTGAGTCTCACAAAAATGATATTGATATTATAATCCGATCCCTTGAACACATCATTCTAAAAAGGGGAACTAACCTCCAATATAAAAAATCTATATTTAATATATATTTATAGGATAATAATTTACACACTTATATTATAATATATGATCAAAATATAATATTTCAATTCTTATTTATTAATAATTCATTATTAAATTCATCATTTCGGGTGAAAACTATTTCATTTTTTAAGAGAAAATTTGTTCAGAAAATTTAGTCCTTAAACATTGATAGTTATTACATATTATAAATAATGTTAATAATGATATATATAAAATTTATAATCCATATAATTTTATTTATACTCTCCCATAGAATATAGATATATAAAAAGTAATTTCATAATTCATAGAGATGTTAGGTTATATGTACTGATAAATTTTATTTTCACTTTTTGAAATATATAAAAGAATAAAAGTTCAATATAATTCACCAATAATTTTACATTAGTATATATATATAATATATTAACTCAATATAACTTTATTACCATCCATGTAAAGCTTAAATGAAAAAAAACTCTCTTTGAAAAGGTGGTTGTCCACATGTATTCACGAGACATGTTATCATTTTCTAACGGATATGAAGATAATGAGGTATATATGATATTATAATTCTAGAAGAATAATTATTTCATAAATTTCTTATATGAAAATTATAATCATAATTATATCCATCCATTAAATATGGTTATTGAAAATGAATTATATCTCTTTGTGATGGTGGAAATCTACACATATACAAACACAATACATTCACTTCACATTTCATTTAAATATGGGTGGATAATGATATTACCACAGTAATAATAACATTTTAGTATATTGATGACAATAACATTTTTATTTTATTATAAATAAAACATATTTGTTGATGTTATAAGATGAAATAAATGGAACGATATAGGTTATGAAGATTACCTCTTCTCAGGTACGCCTCCTTTATATCCCTTCTTAATGACCCATTGAATTTATTACATGAATAGAAACAAAACAATTATTGTATAATTAATTTTATAAGAGATATAATTGGGGTTTGTTGAGATATATTGCACAATTTTGTGTGAAAAAAATATAGAAGGGTTTTCCATTTATAATGTAGGGACATGGTAGACACATGATTACTCATAAAATTAAAATATAAAGAGTTTATTCAAAAGAAAATTCCTTCCAAATGGATATATATTGAAATAAAATCAATATATGATCAAAATATAATTTTTTAATAAAATTTATAGATGTTTTGTTACAATTTGATACCATATTGTTTTTTTAATCCATTGTTAACTGATTTTAATCATATCCACAGTAATGAACAAATTTAATCTTAATAGGATATAATTTTCCATACAATATAACAATTAGTTTAAAAATTCCTTATGGGTGATAATTTACACCATTTATCATCTTACTATTCTTATTTCATGATTTCTTTGATTTTTTAGTAATTTATTACAATATCACTATCCTAAAATATCATTGATTTTATTTTTTAACCAATTCATTTACATTGACATTAATATTATCTGGATTGTTATGGAATTATTATATAAACCATAGAAAATATCTAAAATTATATATTTATCTTTTAAATTATAATAACATTTTATTTAAACCAAATTAGATTACATTTATATTTTTAAAATCATTTATTTTATATTTCTATTAATTGAATAAATACTATTTCTGTATTTCAAAAGTAATTATGTTAATTATTGAATAATAAAAATCCAATCATTCAACAGGAAAGTGGAATCTTTTTATTTAATTATATGTCTTATCATGTATGATTTAACCCTGATTAACTAATTTTACTCTTACCATGGTTAATTTTTTTACTTCAAGTTTTTTTTGTTAAAATTGACCAAAAAGGGGCATATTATAACATTTCAAACTCCTGATTCTATATATGCAATTATTTTTTCATTATTAAATTTCTATATGTGGAAAATTATAATTTAAAATTAAACCCCCAAAATGAGATGATATGATGATTTTGTTAAAAAATATATTAATAAGTTCAAATTTTTTCATACAAATATATAATATACAATTGATTCTAATTAAAAAAATTTAATTATTATTTAAAAAAATAAATAATATAACATTTACCAAAATCTTGAAAAAAGTAAATTTTGAATTTTTTTAATTTTTTAATAAAAATAATTATTCAACACAACTTATCCTAAGATAATTTTGTTATAAAAATATAGTAAATTAAATATAAGTTAATTATGACATGAGGAATAATGAAATTGATCATCATATTTTCAACTAAATTTAATTAAATTCACACAAATTAATTATATTATATCTTTAAAAAATGATATGAATACTATTTTCAAGGGAAAATGTATTCTTAATGTATATGACTACTCCACTAGAAATTATATTATTTTCTAAATATGTTTATTCATATTCATATCTAAAATTTAATTACTATTTTACAATGTTATTCTATATTATGGTTGATTTAGACACTTGGGTGTGTGTATTAGAAGCTATCAAAAAATTAAATTTATTTAAGAAAATTTTATAATATAAATTAATAATGAAAATTTATAGCCAACATGATATTAATTTTGACATCATAATTGCAGAAGTCTAATACAAAAAAATAAGGATATTTCTATTTCATAGTACTATTGGTATCCCATATAGCTTCCTAGAATCCATGATTCCCCTATAGAAATATAACCAAGAGATTAGTTATGTTTAATAACAAATTATATCTAGAATAAAAGATTTATTATGCGAGATCCTTGTAAGAAAGATCATGATCATGTGGAATAACCTATGATTTCAGTATATTGGATTTATTTGGTTTGTACTTGTGAGAGAAACATGGAACGCATTGAGAAGTATAGAGATGTGTGGTGGATGTTCCAATCAATAAGATATCGACTCTACATGATCAGGAATTTAAATTTTTCTAATATATCTAAGATCTATATATATATTATTTTCAAATCTTGAATTATTTTGTCATGGAAAATTTCAAGGTAATACCTTATTACTGAAATCAAATTTAATATTGTATCGATAATTGTTATTATACCATTCCTATTGACTCTGAGTTACCTATATATTATACTGAATGATAATTAAATTATTTACAATTTCCTTAGAAAAATAATTTTTTCAATAGCTTTAATTCTCCATCATCATCGTATCACATTGTATTTACACACCTCCTACCATAGAGGGTGTCATAAACAACAATATATGTGATCTATTTAATTATATTATTGTATGAATAATTTACTAATGGGAAATGTTGAACAAAAAAGATCTATAAAATCCATAGAAAAAATCACAACATATCCTATAGAGTTTGAATGGTTCTCTTATAATGGTAGTCTATTTTAGGATGATATCCAAAACAAAAACTCAAATCTATATGATGATCATGATAAATAATTCTCTAGAAAATCATGGCAATCCTTATATGTATATTTGATATAATAGAATAATAAACCCCATGAAGCCTTAACACTTATTTAATATATATTATTGTATAAAGATAAAAATTGAATTATTACCTGAAATAAATGAATTATTCTAACAGTGTATGGAAATAAACTACATCCCAAATATAATTATGGATTTATATATTATTGGGGGTCTGGTTACAAAATATATGGTGATGATTTCACACTTACATTATTGTATAAGTAATGTTTGTAACACGCCATTAGGAATCTATATTTTATCCACAAATATCTAATAAAAAAAGTACTGAGATACATACTCAACAATATATATCTTCATGTGTTCCAACAAAAAATAATATTTCAAATATATATTAATCTTTATACATCTATGTTAAATAGAGAATGTTGAATAATGTGCTTTATCCAACCGCTCCTCCTTCAAATAATGTATTGGCAAGATACATAAATGGTTCATGGACCTTATAATTCCATCCAAATCAATGTCGAACATTAAAACAATTCTTACCTTATTTTATTGCTCAACCTAATCCATTTTTACCTATTTAATCATCCCATAGAGTGATTGTTGGATAATAATTTCAGAATAACATGATTTCCCCCTTTAATATTTCAAAATATATCCTTTAAAAATCCCTAATTATTGGATATTTTGTTATCCTCATCATTTAGATGTTATATTGATCCATTTAACTCAATGCATCATTCACCATGTTTTCATTATAGGGGTCATAATGTATTGAGAATTCAAAATAATTAATCAAGTCCATCCATCATATCTATATCATATTATACATGTTATATTTAGATATTTACCTTAAAAATTTATCATATTTATATATATTACACCACCATCCATAATGATATTGTGTGTCTACATAATGTAGTTTACTCCAAATCATGAGTTGGGTATTTTTTCTCAAGAATTGTCAATTGAAATGTGGAAAAAGTTATCACCATATCATTCTACATGAGAAAACATACCTATCCCATATTAAATTCATCAATATAGATTAGATATCATTGTCAACTATGTAGTAATCCATGAAAATGTGCGATAACAATCCTTCTATAAATTTCATTAATTTTTTCTCACATTTATCAGTCTAAAGAAAAATGAATGACTTAACTATTAATGTGGTTAGTGCATGAGATATCCATGAAACATTCTCATCAAAATATCAATAATATCCAGCCATACCAAGAAAACTATATATCAAAATTAATATTCCTAGTATGGGAAATAACTTAATAACTTCTCATTTTATGGATCCATATATATACCCTCATTTAAGATTATATGAACCAACCACAAAACATTTAAATTAACACTTCAATAGTTTTTCATACTACTTATTCTTCATTAGAGAAATAAGTATATTGTTTAATTGAAATTTATGATTTTCCATTATTATAGAATATTTATGAATATCATATTTAGTAACTATTATAAACTGAAAAATTTAATTTAGAAACACTAGAATAATTACATCCTTGAATATAGAGTTTCATTTATAATGAAAAATGCAATTACTATAAAATCATTTTGACTATGCATCATACTAAATCTTGTCTTTGGTATTTCATCAATTCTTACCCTCACATGATAATATATTGATGAGAGAGCAATCATGTAAAATATTACCTCCTCATAATTGATAGAATAAATAATCAACAGTTATAAGTGTACATGTTATTGATTGGGATCATGTGATGTTACGAATACTCATTTCTATGTTACATTGATCCAAATATCTTATAAATAAAAATAGTTTCACACCATAGTGAAATGTTTGTTTCAATGAATACCATGGAAATATTATCCATATGGTTATTCCTCAATTCTTCCCCTCAATTGGGTCCATTCCATTTAGAGACATTGAAATAGATGTATCACTACGTATGAGTTCTATTGAAATATTGACTTCACCGTTCAATGGTATACTTTGAAACTCTTATCCATAACATCAACAAACTCTTTTAAAATATACAAATGTTCTATATTGATTCTATCCCTTAAATATTTGAGATAATGTCAGGAACCATCCCAGGGCGCCATCCGACCCGGCGCCCGAGCCGGCCCGCGTCATGGCCCGGAGGGCGTTCCCGATCCCCACGGGCTGGAAACTAGTGCCGGGCATCCAGATAAACCAGTTTGGAATGGTTTGTCCCATAACGAATATAAATGAACATAAAATGGACAAGCAGATCAATAAAGGAAAATAAACTAAACAACTTGACAACGGAAAAAGGAATAAATAAAGCAATGTGACATACCTCAGGTGACCCCGTAGATCACCACGATACGTTAACTACACTCGCTTCCAAAACCGATCCAAGACTGAAACCTGCAACTGAAAAGTAAAGTAGGCGTGAGCACCGAAATGCTTAGTAGGAATGCCAAAATATAACCACGTCGTATGTCCCCGCCTTTAGTATGAAATCCAATTATGCCAGTTTGAAAATAAGATATAATAAAATAATATTTCCCCTTTACAAATTCATGTAACACGTTTTCATTATCAGGTAAAGCATTTTACTCACACTACATTTTCAAAATAGGTTTCAAGCATGCATTAACATTTCAAAATGAAAAGAAACCATCTTGGATTAAAATATGGTTTTCACAAACCTGACATTAAGTATGAAACAACTAAAAAGAAAGTTGCATCACTAGCATCTTGTCACAAATGAGCACAATGGGTAAATCCCTATAGGTAGCTAGAACATGTGGGAACCTTGAGACCTAGTACCTCAGTGAAGCATGGCTTAGAAGGCCATGACCCTCAGAAAACGTGGCTTAGAAGTCCACGACCCTCAGAAATCGTGGCTTAGAAGACCACGACCCTCAGAAATTCATATGTTTAGTTAGTGTTGTTGCGTCAATCCTGCTAGACAAACCGGGATGAACCCATGTCGTGTCATCTAGTGTACTAGTCCTGGTCACCCACCTAGATACCCAGGTTTCCCACTGTGCTCTATTTCAAGTGGTGGTGAGTTTTCTATATCGAGCAAACATATGTGTACATAACACTTTCATTTTTTTCTTCTAAAACTCATTAAACATCTCACCACCGCTCTCCCTCATTGAGCGCATTCCCCCTCTCTCACATTTACAAAAATGCATAAGCTTAAACGTTGGGAACATATTCATACACTCAACATACAAGTCATTTTCTAAAACCAAGGGGTTTTCCTAATGAAAGGTTTTTAAATTTTCCAAGAAAAATATTTCAAGGGGCCAAACAGGATTCATTGTTTTACAAATAATAGTTTTCACTTTTGAACACATAATCATCTCAACTCTTTACAAAAACCTCGTTAAAAATGAAATTAACAAACTACAGGTTACACAAAAAACAAGCTTGAACTCTTTCTTATGATGAACAAACCCATTTATGAATGTCCCAATGGAGAGTTTAAAAACACTACATTTTTCAAAGAAAATGCATAACCAATAATAGCAATGGCACCTAGATTTCATAGCAAGTATATATATAGAATATATGTATAAAACATATTTTCAAAACAAGCAAGAAATTATGAGATTCAAATTAAAGGCTTAGGCATAGGAGACCTACCTCAAACGTGTCGTTATTTGTCGATGACCACTCGAACCCACCTTTGACGCATACACACACATGCATTTATACATATATATATATATATATATACCTAGCTGCATTGCACATATTCCTCGCGCCATGAGGGAATATGTACAAGGAGGGCATATATATATATATATGCCTTACCCTATGCATGTACATGTAGGATACATTGAACCCGCGGCCCCAAACCACCGTAGTGAGGCTCAACACACTACACAAATAATTTAATAAAACAAATCAAACACATAAACAATCTATAACACACTTCAAAATAACACATCAGAGACTTGCGCCAACGACAAACTCAACTTCAAGTTGGGAAGCCACTTTGAAACCAAATTTACAACAAAGAGACATTAAAACATACTTTTCATACTTTAAAATAATTTACAATATATATTGAAAAATGCACAATAAGACACACACAAACCCCAATTCCCTTAAAAAACGCTCAATAAAAACCCATTGAAAACCCCATCTGCAACACCCACACAATTTAAATAACCAACTGCATAATTAAAATGAATATTTTCTTGATTAAGAAAATCGCTATGAAATTTATTAAACAATTTTAAAAGTTCATCGAATGACTCAAAATGTCAAAGACTTGATAAAATATTCTTTCATGACTACACGCATATAGACGCTACACTAAAACACAAATTGCACCCTTGCAAAAGGTATAAAATTAACTACATAATTTATAAAACAATTATAAAAAAACAGTTTGACGGTCTTGTATCAAAACCACACCCAAATCCAACTTCAGCAACCAAACAGGAGTTGAAACCACACGAAAACATTAACTGCATCCCTTACACACTTTGATAAATCAATAATACATTTTATAAAATAGAGATAAGAAGCTTGACTTGGGTTTTTCAAATAAAACACACTTATATCATAAAAGTATACTACTAACTAATAAACATAAAAACTCAAACAAAATAGGATTTGCAGCATGAAAACTAACATGTAAAATGCTTAATCAATTAAATTCACAAGACAATTTATCAAATAAAAATTTTATGAGGAACCGCCTACCTCAGTGGAAGCCAACATCACCAATTTGATGTACAAAATCCATTGCACACCAACCACACCTCAATCGACACAATTAGAACCTAAAAACAAATTAACGTCACAATTTCATCAAAAACGGACCAACCACAACCTAAAACCCTAAGCTCAAATTTAACCAGTGGAAGAAAACAATCAAATGAAGAGGAACGCACCCGGGATAAGGGTTGAGAGAGTCCAACAAAGGAGTAAGGATGTCAGTGGTGCGCCATACTAGAAAATCCTATAGGAAGGGAGGGAAGTGCATTCCGGGTGGTGTGAGGTGAGTTGCGGGGGAGACGTGAGGTGAGCCGGATGGGAGGAGGGAGGCGGCGCAAGAATGGGCTGCGCAGGAGGAGGTCGGGCAAGAGGGGTCGTGCGGGAGAGAAGGCGAGTGTCAGCACCACGAAGGGGCAGAAGGAGGCCGATGCTGAGAAGGCTGTCACGGGAGAGGGAGGCTGGCGTCGGCCGGTGGTGCGAGGCAGAAGGGTGGCATGAGATCCGCCCGCTTGAGGAGGGAGGCGCAACGGTGAGGCAAGAAGATGGGGGAGGGTGAGCTGTGCGAAACCAGGGGGAAGGAGCAAAGCGAGAAAAATAGGGAAAAGGGGGGAAAGCCAGGCGTGATGCGGGAAAGGGAAAACAAGAGAAAAGCAAGAGAGAAAAAAGAAAAAAAATAAATGAAATAAATAAAAGTATAAATAATATAAAAGGGAAAGAAAAAAATGAATAAGAAATAGAGAAAATGAGGTGAAATAAATCCAAAATTAAAATGCCAAACCAATCTAAATAAAATTAAAAATGATAATAATAATAATAATAATAATAATAATAATAATAAAAACCTTAATCATATTATTGATATTAGTATTATTTTGGGTAGCTCTAAAATAATTGCATTTTTAGCGTTAAATTAAACTTTTATCCAATAAACAAATTAATTATCCGCGCACTGAGTAGGTCGCACAAACATCTGACAAAGCCATGCAGCTTCACCCGTTCCTTTCCGACACGTCGGACATTACAAATCCAAAACACTCATTTATCAACAAAAACACAAAAAAAATCTCAAGTTAGGTTTGGCAACGTGCACGGTCGTGTGCAAGGTCGCGCACCCGAATAATAAGACATTTAATAATAAAACATCGACCAATTATGATTAGGCACTATGGAAGGTCGTGCGTACAGGCGCACTCCCATATAAGATCTCAAATCCCTTTTAAATTAGAATCGATTCAAACCACAACTCAAGGAAAGACCAAAAATAAATTAAAATATAATAAGCGTCAGGTCGGGGTGTGACAATTCTCCCCACCATGACACTTTATGCCCCCAGAAAGTCCCAAAATACTAATTCAACTATGGGTTCCAAGTGAGACCATGAAGACCCCTAAAAAAACCTCAATCACCCAATGACCAGGCATTCAAAAGCCCATAACCTGAAACTCTAATTTCTCAAAACTAGAACCACCATGAAAAAAGACCAACAAGGAATGCACCTCGAAGTAGAAATGAAATATGGAACACCCCGACCCCTAACTTAAGGACCACCCGGGCCGCTCGACATCTCCAAGAACACTAATCCAATGACCCATTATCCGAGCTAACCAATTTTCATGGTCGAGGTCGGGCGAAGTGGAAGCAAGATGTTGCCCCGCCAAGTGCACTTTCAAAACAGAGTCTTCCACAAGTACGTCCTATGGTGGTCTCCCCACCATATGAGGGTTCTCGTCAAACATTGGTTCTCCAAATCAAAATGACTCCCGAACCCAGTCATCTCTAACATTGGCTTGACCCTTCCAACACCCTATGTTTAACCAACACAAGAGGGTAGATCGGCGAGACTCGCACTTGGTCTCCCCGCCATTTTAAAATATATTCACACCACGAACCCCACGCAAAAATTACCAGTATACTTTGAACAACAACGACTGAATCCTTCATTGTGAACCCACCAACACAGGCTGACCCACACTGATTATTACTACAGTGGACAACACTCTGCCACATGAGATAGCTTTGATAGCAGAAAACCCTAAGCAAGAGATGAACCAGACAGGCGCACAACGATTCCACAAGACATGAGTATCCCTGACAAAAATAAGGTTCACAAAGCACACCCACTATCTTTACAAGAATATGGGTTTTTCCGAACCACTTTAAGGCCCAAGAGGAACTCCCATAGAATAAGACCATGACAAGTAGACAAGGGCTTCATGCCCCTCACGACAAGAATGACACCTTCAGAGAGGGTACCACAATAGGGAAATTCAAGTAGTCCCCATCCCGACATTGCAGACTTATATCGGACCAAGCCCGTCCCAAGTCCAACGAGTTTTGACTACGTGCAAGCTTCACCCCGAGACCTATAGTTGGGGCACTGATGTCTGAAGCATCTCTAGCCTCGCAGTCCCAAGCTGACCACTTCTAACTGGAACTTCCTCCGCTGGAAAAGCAGCGTACGTTCTTCTCCTCATGTCTCGCACAACCACTCTATTAACATACCCACTGAGAATTGCAGCGAACGACATAGAGTGTCTGACCGACCACACTAGAGATAGAAGGTTGAGCGGTCTATCTGACACGCAACACGAACTGATGGAAGGAGCACTCCACGGACAAGTCCCTTTGGTTTACACTCTTCATCAGATGAGGGACCTACTCTTACCACAATATAAACAGGACCAACAACTTGTACCATTTTTTTGACTGATTATTCCACCCTACTTCTGGGGCACATGGATCTAGCTCATCAGAAAGGTCAACACACCTCTTTCGCCGCATGTTGACTGGTCGAGCACCTACGAGATCAACCAATTTCGCTCGCCTTCACTTCCTTAGGTACAATGATGGAATGAGTCTTGTCTTGAGGATTTCTCACGACGTCCTCATTTGCAACGAAAATGGAACGATCACCATTCACTAGTTTAGTCCCGCTCCACCAGACGTACTCAAGACAATCTCACATCTGCACAACATTTGAAGTTCCTTCAAAACCAGAGATACTTCCAACTTTCCCAAATCAGTCAACGACATCCAACTGGCATCAACGTCTATGAACAGTCGGCACCACCGAGCATAACCTAACTCTACCACTCCACTGAGGGTCTGGGTCGTGCCAAGAACTGAGAGAGACCTGCTGGAACCCATGGAACCTTTCTAGAGGGCATATCCCAAACAAGAAACACAAAACTGCATTCCACATATCAAAACACATAACAAAACAAACATCCACATTCCATAAACCAATCCAATAATTCCAATTTAAAACATCAATTCATTTTCAAAGAAAAAAAACAGTCACTTGAAAAACCAAGCACTGCACAATAGGCCCAAAAGCTATTTTGAAAATCCATCTTTACTCTAAACGCAATGTCATTTTTTTTCTGTTTTCAAAACCATTTGTGCACAAAAAAACATTAAAGAAAAAGGCTCACTTTCTAGGAAATAAGATGCAACCTTAGTAATCAATCAACCACCATTGATATTCCATGGTGCCTCGAAAATATGCATTTTCGTTCCACTCAAGAACCCATCCACATGATTCATCAACTTTCCATTAATCAAGTCCACACACACATGCGAGCACCCATAAGAATACCACTGGAAAGAAACAAGGTTACCCCTCTTTCAAAACAAATCATTCTCAATATCTGAAAATAACTTCTTCTTTTTTCCAAACCATTTCAAAAATCCATGATTCATTTTAAAAATTATTCCCATTTAAAAAATTACTCACTTCAATTCCAAATAACTCAAAATGTTCTTTTAGAAATTCAACTTCGACAAATCAACAACAAATTTCAAAAACAAGGTCCAAGAGAAACGCACCCCAAAATAAAATAAGAGCAACAGCAAAGTCCACTTCCCTTTTTAAAGGAAAACAATTTCATGTCAACACCAAAATTGAAGCATGATATCACAAACATTAAAGTACCTGGGCGGAGGACTAGGCGTCGTGTCTAACCCGGCAACATGGTTTAGCAGACCATGCCATAGGCAAACACCAATCACCAGGAGTGTCGAACCGTACTCTCGGGTATCACATGGGTTGCTACTCCATGTGAGACTGCGCATAGTACCAGTTTACTCCTATTTTCATCCCCCATCCACAAAGACCAAAGCCAAAACTTAGATCCCGGACTACCCCCGGTTACTCGAGGATCGGAACGAGCAAGAGTTCGCAACGCTCTTCTCGCACCTACCACTCGAGTACCGACAATCCTATCTCCGATATACCTGATACACTAAATAACAAGAACAAAACAACCTCTGATAACATTTTGTCATGAACAAGCCCAGGGCGCCATCCGACCCGGCACCCGAGCCGGCCCGTGACATGGCCCGAAGGGCATTCTCAATCCCCACGATCTGGAAACTAGTGTCGGGCATCCAGATAAACCAGTTGAGAACGGTTTGGCCCATAATGAAGATAAATGAACATAAACTGGACAAGCAGATCAATAATGGAAAATAAACTAAACAACTTGACGGCGGAAAAAGGAATAAACAAAGCAACGTGACATACCTCAGGTGACCCTGTAGATCACCACGGTATGATAACTACACTCGCTTCCAAAAGAGATCCACGACTGAAACATGCAACTGAAAAGTAAAGTAGGTGTGAGCACCGAAATGCTCAGTAGGAATGCCAAAATATAACCACGTCCTATGTCCCCGCCTTTAGTAAGAAATCCAATTATTCCAGTTTGATAATAAGATATAATAAAATAATATTTCCCCTTTTCAAATTCAAGTAACGCATTTTCATTTTCAGGTAAAGAATATTACTCCCACTACATTTTCAAAATAGGTTTGAATCATGCATTAACATTTCAAAATGAAAAGAAACCAGCTTGGATTAAAATATGGTTTCCACAAACATGACATTAAGTATGAAACAACTAAAAATAAAGTTACATCACTAGAATCTTGTCAAAAATGAGCACCATGGGTAAATACATATAGGTAGCTAGAACAAGTTGTAACCTAGATACCTCATCCCTCAGTGAAACATGGCGTAGAAGGCCACAACCCTCATAAAACGTGTCTTAGAAGGCCACGACCCTCAGAAACCGTGGCATAGAAGACCACGAACCTTAGGAATTCATATGTTTAGTTAGTGTTGTTACGTCAATCCTGCTAGACAAACCGGGATGAACCCCTGCTGTGTCATCAAGCGTACTAGTCCTGGTCACCCACCTAGATACCCTGGTTTCCCATTGTGCTCTATTTCATGTGGCGGTGAGTTTTCATTATCGAGCAAACATATGTGTACATAACAAATTATTTTTTTTCTAAAACTCATTCAACATCTCACCACCGCTCTCCCACTTTGAGCGCATTCCCCCTCTCTCTTGTTTACAAAAATGCATAAGCTTCAACGTTGGTCCCATATTCATACACTCAACATACAAGTCATTTTCTAAAACCAAGGGGTTTTCCTAAAGAGGGGTTTTTAAATTTTCCATGACAAATATTTCAAGGGGCCAAACAGGATTCATTGTTTTAAAAATAATAGTTTTAACTTTTCAACACATAATCATCTCAACTCGTTAAAAAACCTCTTTAAAAATGGAATTAACAAACTACAGGTTACAAAAAAAACAAGCTTGAACTCTTTCTTATGACGAACAAACCCATTTATGAATGTCCCAATGGGCAGTTTAAAAACACTACATTTTTCAAATAAAATGCATAACCAATAATAGAAATGGCACCTAGATTTCATAGCCAGTATATATATAGAATATATGTATAAAACCTATTTTCAAACCAAGCAAGAAATTATGAAATTCAAATTAAAGGCTTAGGCATAGGAGACCTACATCAAACGTGTCGTTATTTGTCGACGACCACTCGAACCCACGTTTGACGCATACACGCACATGCATTTATACATATATATATATATATACCTAGATGCATTTCACATATTCCCCACGCCATGAGAGAATATGTACAAAGAGGGCATATATATATGCCTTACGCTATGCATGTACATGTAGGATACATTGAACCCGCGGCCCCAAACCACCATAGTGAGGCCCAACACACTACACAAATAATTTAATAAAACAAATCAAACACTTAAAAAATATATAGAACACTTCAAAATACCACATCAGAGACTCGCGCCAACGACAAACTAAACTTCAAGTTGGGAAGCCACTTTTAAACCAAATTTACAACAAAGAGACTTTAAAACATACATTTCGTAATTTAAAATAATTTACAATATATATTAAAAAATGCACAATAAGACACACACAAACCCCAATTCCATTAAAAAAACGCTCAATAAAAACCCTTTGAAAACCCCATCTAGAACACCCACACAATTAAAATAACCAACTACATAATTAAAATGACCATTTTCTTGATTAAGAAAACCGCTAGGAAATTTATTAAACAATATTAAAAGTGCATCGAATGACTCAAAATGTCAAAGACTTGATAAAATATTCTTTCATGACTACACGCATATAGACGCTACACTAAAACACCAATTGCACCCTTGCACAAGGTATAATATTAACTACACAATTTATAATACAATTATAAAAAACAGTTTGAGGCTCTTGTATCAAAACCACACACAAAGCCAACTTCAGCAACCAAACAGGCGTTGAAACCACACTAAAACACTAACTGCATCATTTACACACTTTGATAAACAAACAATACATTTTATAAAATTGAGATAAGAATATGGACTTGGGTTTTTCAAATAAAACACACTTATATCATAAAATTATACTACTAACTAATACACATTAAAACTCAAACAAAATAAGATTTGTAGCATGCAAACTAACAAGTAAAATGCTAAATCAATTAAATTTACAAAAAAATTTATCAAATAAAAATTTTATGAGGAACTGCCTACCTCAGTGTAAGCCAACATCACCAATTTGATGTAAAAAATCTATTTCATGCCAACTGCACCTCAATTGACACAATTAGAACCTAAAAACAAAGTAACGTCACAATTGCATCAGAAACGGACCAACCACAACCTAAAACCCTAAGCACAAAATTAACCAACGGAAGAAAACAATCAAATGAAGAGGAACACACCTGGGATAAGGGTTGAGAGAGTCCAACCAAGGAGTAAGGATGTCAGAGGTGTGCCACTTTGGAAAATCCGATAGGAAGGGAGGGCAGCGCAGTCCGGGTGGTGTGAGGTGAGTTGCGGGGGAAACGTGAGGTGAGCCGGAAGGGAGGATGGAGGCGGCGCAAGAACGAGCTGCGCAGGAGGAGGCCAGGCAAGAGGGGTCGTGCGGGAGCGAAGGCGAGTGTCAGCACCATGTCGGGGAAGAAGGAGGACGACGCCGGGAAGGCTGTCATGGGAGAGGGAGACCAGCGGCGGCAGGTGGTGCGAGGCAGAAGGGTGGCGCGGGATCCGCCCGCCTGAGGAGGGAGGCGCGATGGTGAGGCAAGGAGATGGGGGAGGGTGCGCTGCATGAAACAAGGGGGGAAGGATCAAAGCAAAAAAAACGGGGAAAAGAGGGGGAAAGTCAGGCGCGACGGGGGAAAGGGAAAACAAGAGAAAAGCAAGAGAGAAAAAAGAAAAAAAAGAAAAGAAATAAATAAAAGAATAAACAATATAAAATGGAAAGAAAAAATTGAATAAGAAAGAGAGAAAATGAGCGGAAATAAATCCAAAATAAAAATTACAAACCAATCTAAATAAAATAAAAAATGATGATAATAATAATAATAATAATAATAACCTTAATCATATTATTGATATTAATATTATTTTGGGCAGCTCTAAAATAATTGCATTTTTAGCGTTAAATTAAACATTTATCCAATCAAAAAATTAATTATCCGTGCACCGAGTAGGTTGCACAAACATCTGACAAAGCCATGCAGCTTCTCCCATTCCTTTCCCACACGTCGGACAATACCAAGCCAAAACACTAATTTATCAACAAAACACAAAAAAAAATCAACTCGGGTTTGGCAACGTGCACGGTCGTGTGCAAGGTCGCGCACCCGAATAATAATACATTTAATAATAAAACATTGACCAATTACTATTATGCGCTATGCACGGTCGCGCGTACGGGCGCACACCCATATAAGATCCCAAATCCATTTTAAATTAGAATCGATTCAAACCGGAACTCAAGGAAAGACCCAAAAAAAATTAAAATATAATAAGCATCAGGTTGGGGTGTGACAGATAAACT
Organism: Viscum album; assembly: GCA_963277665.1. Lineage (NCBI taxonomy): Eukaryota > Viridiplantae > Streptophyta > Magnoliopsida > Santalales > Viscaceae > Viscum > Viscum album. Next base: position 789,502,934 of record OY728126.1, on the reverse strand, counting down.
AGCTTTTTTCATTGGAATTGAAAATAATATAGAGGATTTAATATTCATTTGAGGTTTATACTTATTATTGTACCAATAAAAGATGATAGTCTGGTAGAGAATGTCAAATAACACTTACACTACTTGTAAATTTATTTGGTCATTATGTAATGAAACAATTATATTTCTATGATAATTTGAAAAAAACTAGAGGGATAATAATGTAATTTTTAGGAATAAAGTTCTCAAAAACATCAATCGAAGTGGAATCATAGAATTGAGATTCAATTTTCTCACAAGTAGGTGTTATCACTATTAATATAATGCCTAATAGTTTATTAAAGAAATTATAATAAATAAATATATTTCATTATATATTTGATATAATATAAAAATTATCACAAAAGAAAATAAAATATTTTATATTCCTCGAACCCACCTCAACATCACCATTATATATTTTTGCCCTTACAAAAACCAAAAAGGTTAATAAGATTGGCAGGCACCTTCCACCAAAGTTATCAATCAGGAAAAATAATTCAAAGGATGTATAAATCATGATACTATGTTATAAATATATCATAATTTTGGTTTAACATAGGTAATCCATGATCATTATATTTTCATATAATTAATATGGATTAAAAATAAAATGTTAATTAACCCAAGAATATCAACCATAAGTGTCAAAATAGGTTCACAGTAATGGAACACACTCCATGAACTATAATTATCATTGATTTGTACCTGTTAACTAAATTATCATTCATTACCCCAAGATCTATATCTTCCATAACTGTGTCGACTTGTAGTATGCAGTTATAGATTTTTGTCTAAAAAAACAACACACATTTCATTATAACAATATAGGGAATTCACCTAAAAAAGTATTATCCTAAAGGTTCTCGCAAAACATTTTCAACCATGTTTCCAAAGGTAATTATACCTTTCTTATATAACAACTATAGATACCCAAGCATTTCATATATAAATATTACATATCATTATATGAATATTCATTACATGACAATATGATCCATGATTTAACCCAAAAGTATTAGTTTCATTGGAAACATATATAAATAATCAACTATTTCATAATAGATCAACAACATCTCATATTTATTTCATCACAACTAGAACCCTTCTTAGATACATCATACATTTAGAATATATTCATAAATTGGGTAAATAATACAAAATAAAGCATGATCTAAGATGCTTAGTAAGTTTAAAAACTTATATTTAAATATTCATTTAAATATAACATAATCATTAATCTTATGATAGAAACTTATTATCCTTTTAAAATCAAACCCGATAATTATTACTTCATAAAAATGAGTCGTGGATTAAATAATGGAATTTTATAATTCAGGAATCATAAACATTTATAATTAAATGAGTATTAATAACACGACCTTTTCATAATATTATGTCATAAAAGAGTGGAATTAAGTTTGGTATAATGGTTTTCCTAATAATAATAATTTGAATTAATTTTCAAGGATTCCCACTAATAGACTCATAATATTTTAGTATTTAGATAAAAACCCATGCATCGGCTTGAGTATTGTGATGTGCTCTCATGTATCCCTTTTAGGTCCTGGGAAAGCCTCTAGTGTGACCTAGTTTTTAATTCATGGGATAACATCCCATATAACATTTGATCTCATAGAACATTAATCAATACCCATTTAATTTTAGGTATAGATAATTATATTACCCCCAAAAAATAACCAAAAAATTCAATTATATATATTCAATATCATCATAAGATAACCCATGGAAAAATGACTTATATATATATTTCATCATCAAAACTGTATAACACCCCAATAAAAAATTAAAATGGTATCATTGAATAAAATACTCATTAAATCCATATCTTAATCAAAATATATTATTCAAGATGATAAATTCCTTTAAAATATCACAGTAAAATTTCATGAGTAAAATCACCTTTTTATTTGTAAATAATATAATATTCAAATATTTATAATATATTAAATAAAAAATTTCCTTTGAAAATAACATCGAAACATGTAAAGGAATATTCAATTAATTGAGTAGTCATAATGATGGGAAAATATTTTTATGTCATGTACATTAAAACTAATATTAGTTTCACATTTTTTGTAAAAAATAAAATGCACCACACTTTAAAAATAGAATGTGGATTGCTTTTGATAAATGTATTATAATATAAATAATGGGTAATAAATACATTGAAATATTATAGAAAATATAAATAGATCATTTTTTAGAACATTTTTGGAAAATAAAGATTTGGATGGAAAACGATTTTTATCCAAAGAAGTGTTTGATGATTTTTCACCACAAAAAATCATTCAAAGACATAAATTCATAACATTAGGGAAAATAATTTGAAAAAGTATTTTCATGAAATAAACATAGTAGGGTAAATTTGTTGAGAATTTTTAGATATAGTTCAAAAATTTCTTCTTTTTAATCTTAATTAGAAGAAATGTAGATTAAGAATTTTAAATGATTCCATAGAATAAGGATGGATTAATATATGGAATTTTTATCCCTAGGGTTTAATTGGAATGATTCTCAATACCTATAATGATACAGTCATTTTTTTCATTTAATGCTTTTATGATGGGTTCCATATCATTGTTTCTTTTTTTGGATTCATTGTGTTAAGGTTCGTGTGTGGTTATAAAATCATTCACTCTAGGTCCACCATTTTATTGTTTCATTGAAATAACCAACAGATCCCATGACCATAACTAGGAATTGAACATCATTCATAATTTAAAAATCATTTTGGGTATAAAAACCCAATAGTTAATAGGAAATCAAATATGTCAAGATGATGGGAGGTTGGTCTCATCACGCCCTTTTGGGGGAATTATTATCTCTTCAAGTAAACTATTATAGTTTTAAGATATGATCATGAATATCTTTCAAACCCCGATACAAGACTATTTACCCTAAAATTATTAGGAATTTATTCATTTTTTTTTTGTAATTGTGGTTATATTAGGGATACCATATGTATATATCAATTATTCTCTTTTAATTTTATGTTTTTTCTGTAGTAATTTATTGATGATTTTTTTTTCGAATCTTTATTACTAGGAACTTTGATGTTTATATACATCAAGTAAGGTGATTAGTGTTTTGATGATGAGATTTAATACTTGGGTGTTTTCCATTGTATCCTATTTATAAAATTAATAAAAACCCACATAGTTCATTTTAGTTAGATCTATGTAGTATAATGTCATGAAAAAATGACATACATGAGGGAACCTTGGAACTACATGTTTAGCTCGATGCTTAGGAAGGAGTCATAGATATCCTATTTATAATAGGAACCATATTCATCATATTTAGATCCCCCTACCAAACAAATGGGTGGTGAAATATAATTAATCCCCTTGGGTTTTATTTCCATAGTATCTATAACTATTGGAATTTCTCCATGACCTATACCTAATTGGGTTCCCTTGTATGAGGGAAATCATATCATGTAACTGAAAAGGGTATACAAACTAAGGTTTTTATGGCTAGGGTTAAATTAATGCTGTAATTGATATGATTATTTAGAATCCCAGAGACCACATCATCCATCGTCAATGTGACATAAACTGATCATGATTTGATCATACTCACTACATATTGGTAAAGAATTATGAACTCAAAAACCCCGTATGAGGAATTTTAAAAAGATCTCAGGCCATAAAAATGAGTCATATGTATAATGTTCATGGAAAAAATTATTGACATCATAGTTTAGTTAGATTCTAAATGTACTAAGGGATGAGGATGAATTATTAAAATATAAGAGGGTTTGTGTTGCACAAGTCAGAGTGTATGTGATGTGCTGGGATGTACTCCGAGGTAGATGCCCATAAAAGCTTGAGCGTTATAGTCATGTCTTATGTATCCTATTTAGATAGGATTCATAGTTCTTATTGTTCATTTTGTGAAATTTATGAATATGTCTTATAGAAAATGATATCATGTCATAGGGTATATTCCTATAATTCTTGACATTTTGGAGGGTTTATGCCTTAATTATCCTAAGTGTCTTTATAATTTATCTGTGTGTCATCCTGGAGTGTCTTAATCATTTGTATGGATTTTATTGAGTTTCTATTTGAAAATGATGATATGTATTAGGGTTCTTCACACAACATAAGAATTCATGTCTAGACAATTTTTCATGATCCTTACACTTATTCTAGAGGACTTCAAAAAACATGGAAAACATGTCTGTTGGAATTATCAATACTTGGTTGAAATGACTAAAAATTTTCTTGTGAGTCAAATTAAATTTTTGGAGAACATCACATTAATCAGATGACATGTCTGGAGGAATTCATGTGACATGACTAGCATGTCTATAGGATAGTATGTGACTCGACTAACATTGAAAAATGACTTTAAATGACCCAAATGACATGTTTGGGCATTATCTCATGATCTGGTTCAATTTTCATAGTGATTTCATAGGATATATGTGTTTCATGTGAAGTAAATGATGGATTCAAATAGAAATAAGTGTATCAATATTCCCATAAATTTTTAATCATTTATGTACTTACTTAATATCTTTGTCATTGTTTTTCAATAATGGTATTGTTCATTTTTTATGACGAAGTCTATATGTGTAAGCTCATTTGCATAATCTGGCTAGAATTCTAGAAATATTTTTTGTGATCAGTATGGTGATCATGTGAAGTGAATATTCATGATGGTTAATATATTTTTAAATTTACAATATTTTATCTAGTTGAATACTCTTGTGATTGGGGGGATTTCATCTCTTAGAATTATTTTATTCTACACTCCCATGGGTGTGACTACTATCTCACGTATGTGTTTCTATTTTTCTATGCGGGCGGGGGCGGGGGGATTTATTCCCCTCCATAATGTTTATACACTTATATTAATGGCATGTGTATAACATATATGGGTTTGATTAAGTGGAGTAAATATCACATAATTCCATTCACATGATCCTTTTTTGGTTCATCCATGTCATCACATAATAAATAGTGACCAATAGAACATGCCTCGACAATAATATTTACTGAACAATAAGTTCACAAAAAGGATTTATTATGATCATATAGATATGTAAAATATCTCCCATGAAATAAGTATGACATGTATAGTGTTCTTCACAAGATCAATATTCCTATCAAATAGGATTTCACATGATCAAGGGATACTGTTCCGGGGCGCTTCATGAGATCAAGTGGATTAATAATAGGCCAATCATAAAACCAAGAATGATTTTCAAAGGGGCCTACTCGAGATTAGGTTGACATATCAATGGTACTTTATGTGATCAATGGAGATCACATGAGGCACATAACCCCTTCACATGAAAACTAACATATCTTCCATTCATAGTAGCCCTTATCCATTTTCATCATTTATTCCTTATTTTACAACACATTTTTCATTTACCCATTGGTTTCATGTTATGGAATCAAATGATTAGTATAGGATCTCATTATGGGTGATAAAATTGTAATGAATTGTGGATATTATTGTCTGTGATGCATCACATGGCCAAATTGACTTATAAAAGGTAATTTTCATGACTAGACATACATGTCTAGGTGTCTCCGTGAGATAGGTTATCCTATTGAATGCTGTTTCTCAAATCAAGGGAGTCTTATTCATGGAACATCCTGAGATCAAGATGGATTCTCTAATAGGTTTCATATTCCCAATTTTGATCACATGATGTGCATCACAACTTTACATAAAAACAATATATATTTGATCAAATCAGGATTCCACCCTCTTCATCTTTATTTTTTTATTTTAAAATGGTATTGGTGAGTCTTTTTGAATCAATCACCTTATGTAATGCCTAATCACCAGATCTCTATAACAATACATCACATGATCATAAATAATAATTCAAATTCCATTACAAGAATATGATGAAATGTTTTATAGTTTCTTGTGATTATGAATAAATCATGAGAATCCTATGACCAATTATCATTACAATTCATGGTTCATGAAATATTGTGACTTATTGGGGGTCTTGTGATTCATGTGATATGGACATATAGTTTCCATATATAAATTATTCTCCTTAATTTTTCTTATGGTAAAAATAAAACCCATTAATCACTTATTTATTGAATTTTAGAAATTCTGATGCTCATTTTGTACTTATCTTCCTCAGTAGTGAGGTTTTAATGGAAAAGGTCTCAGTTATCAGTAGATTAAATTCCCATGTGACTTTATAAATAATCCATTAATCAATCCCTGAATTGGTTTTTGGTCTTCTGGGTGAAAATTGTATTGTTTAAGTTATCCCATAAATTGAGGATTGAGGGAACATTTCATTACATTTGAGAATAATCTCTATATTTCATATTATTTAATATATCACATAAATGATTCTCAATACATCACTATAATAACTATTACCCAAGTTATATATTAAAGAACTGATCACAAGAACTCTTTATGAAATTCGATCACATGTCCTCCCCACATGGATTCCTTATGTGACTATTATATCACATTACTTTTCAAAATGAACCCCAAACCAATTTACGGTGATTTCATTAAAATTTACGCTTCCCATGGTTTAATTGTTACTCCAAATACTTCACATGATTGGATAAAATAATTAAATTATTTTATTCATTATGTTCTTCTTATGGCCATGTCTGGGTCATGCAATATAATCTATTATAGAAAATGATGTGGTCATAAGATTATTCCTGGATCACACACATAGAGAAACCTATATCTGGTCATGTGAATGAAAATCCTCATGTGGTTCATTTGAATCTCATGATATTTTCCGTGCTATGCATATCGTTTTTAAAAAAAATTCTCCAATTAGAAATATGCTTATTAATTTTAGTCCCCTTGATATCGTCTATAAACTTATTTTAATGGTGTGTATATAACATATATGGGTTTGATTCTATGGAGGAAATATCACATAATGCTATTCACATGATCCTTTTGGGAGTCATCCATGTCATCACATAATAAATAGTGACCGATAGAACATGCCTCAACGATAATATTTATTTTACACTACGTTCACAAAAGTGATTTATTATGATCATATAGATATGTAAAATATCTCCCATGATATGTGGTTGACATGCATAGTGTCCTTCACAAGATCAATATGTCTATCAAATAGGCTTTCACATGATAAAGGGATACTATTATGGGGACCTTCATGAGATCAAGTGGATTTATAATAGGCCATTCCTAAAACCAAGATTGATTATCCAAGGGGCCGCCTGGAGATGAGGTTGACATCTCAGTGGTACATTATGTGATCAATGGAGATCACATGAGGTTCAAAATCCCTTCACATGAAAACTAACATATCTTTCATTTATATGAGTCCTTATCCTTTTTCATCATTTATTCCATATTTTACAGGGTATTTATCCTTTACACATTGGTTACATGTTATGGAATAAAATGATCAATAGATGATCTTATGATGGTGTGAGAAAATTTTAATAGATTGTGGATATTGTTTTCTATAATGCATCGCATGATCAAATTAACATATAAAAGGGCATTTTCAATACTAGACGTACATGTCCAGGTTTATTTGTGAGATTTGTTACCCTGTTGAATGATGATTCTCTTGATGAAGGGAGACTTATTCATGGCACATCCTGAGATCAAGATGCATTCTATAATAGATTTCATATTTCCAATTATGATCACACGATGTGCATAACCACTTAACATAAAAAACAAAATATATTTGATAACATCAGGATTCCACCATCATCATCTACATTAGTTTTTTTTAAATGGGTATTGGGGTGTTTTTTTTTGAATCTTTCACCTAATACAAATAAAAATAATAGCTTATTGATAAGAATACATCATATGATCATCAATTATAGTACAAATTCCTTTACAAGAATAGGTGAAAATGATAGTATAGTCTGATGCGATCATGAATAGATCATGAGAATCCAATGACCAATTATCATTACAATTCATGTTTCATGAAATCATATGACTTCTTGGGGATCTAGTAATTCTTGTGATATGGCCATATAGTATCCACATATAAATTATTTTATTTAATTTTTCTTTATGGTTAAAATGATACCCATTAATAAATTATGTATTCAATTTTAGAAATTTTGATGATCATTTTCTAGTTATCAAAAAATGTCCTCCCTCCTGAGGAGCGAGGTTTGAATGGAAAAGGTCTCAGTTATATGTAGAGTAAATGCCCATATGACTTAATAAATCATCTTCTAATCAGTCCCTGAATTGGTTTTTGGTCTTCGAGGTGGCAACTGTAATTTTTTAAGTTTTCGCATAAATATAGGACTAAGGGAACCATTCATTAATTTTGATATTCAAACTCCAAATTTATTATTATTTCATATATCACATAAATGATTCTCAATACATAACTACAATAACTATTACCCAATTTATATATTGAAGAACTGATCACAAGACCTATTAATGAGATTCGATCACCTGACCTTACTACGTGGATTCCTTTTGTGACTGTTCTAACACATTACTTTTCCAAATGAACCAAAAACCAATTTATGGTGATTTCATTGAAATTTACACATCTCTAGGATTCATTGTTATTCCATATACTTCACATGATTGGATATATTAACTAAATGATTTATTTTGTCATTATGTTGTTCTTGTGACCATATTTGGGTCCTGGAATATAATATATTATAGAAAATCTTGTGGTCATAAGATTCTACGTGGATCATACACTCGGAGAAATCAATATCATGTCATGTGATGGAAGACCCTCATGTGCTTCATGTAATTCGCATGATGTTATCCTTGCTATGCATATACTTTTTAAAAATTTATCTCCAGTCTAAAATTTTCTTCTTAATATATAAATATTATGATTACTTCATAGAAATCTTCTAATGTATCATGTTAGAGGGATATGATTAATGGGAATAATACGGTCGACCCTCATTATCAAGTGTTATCTAGTAATAAATATTTGTAGGATATTGTCCCCAAATAACTTCGGAGATATCATCCATTGAAACAAATTCATTTAAATAGATACCAACGATTAACATACATGATAATTACACCATATTAGATTAATATTTAATACATTATAATAATATAATCCTTAGGACCGTAACAGTTTAGTGTCTTTGGAAACATGAAAAAAACTAATCTAGCTTGGTGAAATATCTTCAAAATATCCCATAAATATCTCTATCATTAGTAATTATACCTAAAACCTTTCCTTATAACATAGGTAAATGAAACATAAGAAGGGGTCATCTCTGATGCCCAGTAGTCATAAATAAAGGTCATATTTTAGCATAAAATAAACATAGGGTATGGAACATGTGCATAAAATTTTAGGATATTAACCCTCATATTAGATATTAAAATAGATATTTGAAATTAATAAGAGATTTATTATAATATAATTAAGATCATAATCTAGAAAATTTAACATTGGAATAAAACATGCAATTCTGGAAGTCACATAAGCATATAACTTGATTCCCATAGTATCCAAGGAGTCTCTTCCAAGACAATCTTGGTATTGTTGGTTCACTCCCTATATAATTTTTGTAGTCATGGTTCAATCCCATGGACATATTAATAACATGAGTTCACTCCGAATTCCATACTTTTAGTCATGGTTCACTCTCATGGACATCATTAAAGTCAATGTTCCTTACCAAGACCATATTAGACTATCTGATTATATATAAACCATTATCCAATGCAATAGAGGGAGGTATAGGTCCCACACATATCATAATAAAATAATACATAACTTTTCCACAAGATAATAAATAATCATATCATAAACCATGAATTTAAATGAACATATTAACATGTAATCATATCATAACCTATGAAAAAAGATATGTTTCATAATCAATTCATCTATAGTTTAACTCGTGAAATGTAATTATATTCCATAAACATATATCCCATGAATGAGAAATGGTTTTCATAAAGACCATGAAATTATTCAAAAGCCAATAATATAATGTATATGAATTGAACTATTAGATAACTTCCAAGATTGGAATCAGTAACATCAATTGATGTAATCTTAGATAGGAAATAATTTTGGAGTATCGTTCAAAAAAATTTCCGGACAAAAATATTATTTCCTTATTAAAAAGTTTGTTTAATTCATAAAACCATATGGAACTCATTTTTATTGAATAGTTCGATGATAAATTATAAATAGGAATTGAAATCATTTTGAAAACCATTTTCCATGAAAACTTATAAACTATGCTTCATATCATTTTAAAACTGTTTTGTTTGAAGACACAATGAAATTATATAAAGAAATATTGAAAATGTTTTGAAACCCATTTTACGTTAAAACAGATGAAATGAGATTGAAAATAATTTTAAAACAATTTCTTTTAAAATAGTTTTAAGATTTATAATTATGAATGTAAATTATTTTTAAAACAAGTTTCCATGAAAACATAATGATAATGTTTAAATTTTTATTACAAACATTCATTATAAAATTATAAATGAAGGTTGATAAGATTTTGAAAACAATTTTCCATGAAAATAACTTTTAAAAATATTTTCATAAAAATTAATATTTTAAAAGTGCAATGGATGCTTCAAAGAAATAAATGCTGGTAAATACCATATGTTATACTAGATAAAAATAAAATTCATTTTGAATGATAAAAATGATTGAAAAATTCATTGTTCAGAAAGAGACAAGAATATTCCTTTGAAGAGATTAGTTAAAGATATAAATGTAAGAAATATTCTATAAATATTAATGGGTAATGGTAAAATATTATTTGAAAACCATTTTATAATACATGGTTTTTAAGTAACACATATTTCGACCGAATATAGGGTGAAGTCGAGTTTTCTTAAAAAATTTATTAACTATATTGTTTAAAAAAGAGTGTAAAAATTGTACAAATAAATTAATCAATCATTAAAAAATAGATGACAAGAAAACCCATTAATGTTTTTTAGAGATGGATTATAATATTTCATCAAATAAATAATAAACATAAACAATTTTAAAAAGTGAGGAGATTGTCTCGAGGAAATCATATAAATTGTTATCATGGGATCAAACACTCCATGTAAGAAAATGAAATTAAATGTAGCATAAAAAATAATGAAAACAAGTAAATTCATTATATAAATTTTAAAATGTAAGTATATACACCTCAATAGATAATTTTTTTTCATAACAAAACATGAGTCTCAAAATAAGTAAAATTGGGAGAAAACTATTTTAATGGTTTGGTAACAATAGAAAATTAAGATAAATGAAAAAAATATTATAGAATAGAAAGTTAAATACCAATAAATATTAGTATATGAATATAAAAATACATCCATGATAAGTATAGAAACCACAAAAAAGGAATTATTGGGGGATAAATATTCATTCTGGGAGAAACAATAAACTGAGATGAAATCTACAAACCTTGTGTCATGATGGTCAATGTACTCATTCAAAAAACCTATATAATAAGTATAAATTTATTATAAATCTTTTATAGAATTGTATTAATATATCTAATTACAATTAATATTTGATTAAAAACTTATATTACCGTCTTGTTAACAATCCTATGTTATGGGTTCACTATGGATAATATTCTCTTTGTTCGTTGCATGTGTCTTAATTTGTTATATCATTGATCCTTATACTTATATAATGATTTAAATATTTACACCATGATATAAAAATCTACTATATCCTTTATATTATTATTATATAAATCTATCGAATATATACATACAAAATGGAACACACCATACATGGAGAGGGTAAGTCGTACGTACACATGAACATTGTTTCCATTTTTATTGTCACATTGAATAAAACAATGAATATAAAATATTTTTATATAATGTATATAATATCATTATTGTGGAATTATAATATTTTATATATCAAATAATTTTACTAAATTCATCCTTACTACATTCCATATAGTGTGTGAATAAATCACATCGCTTTGAGAAGGCGGTAGTCTACACTTCCTCAAATCAAATTATCGTATTTACACAAAATAAAAACTAAAATGATTTTTTTAATAAAATGAAAAAAATAAATAATATACATAATATATATATATATAATATATAGATTTTCCATCATAATTTCCACCATAAGAGGTAACATGGAAAATTAAATAATCATCATTTTATGAAGAGGGAGTTCATCATACACATAAACATTATGTTAGATAACCACTATATAGATGTATGTATAAGATGACATTGAACAATTAGAAGAAAAAAATTCCTTTTATATTTTGGATAATTTTTTTATAAAATCATTGAATAAAGATATTTTAAAGGGGGGAGAGTAGAAATGAAATAAAGGATATTAGTAGAAGGCGTTATATCTTAATTGGGTAACTACTTTTGGTTTGAACCAAAAAGGTTTCCTTGAAAGACATTTTTTTACAAAATAATGACAAAATTAGGAAAGGAGTAAATTTGGTAAGTTTAATGTGAAAATAATTTCCATACCTAAGTGTTTTGACAGGTTTTAAGAGGATATAGATGTGGTGGCATTTTATAGGGAAAGAAAAATACACACTTGGTATTTATGAAAACAAGTTAGTTATACCCACTTTTTTTCCTAAAAAAAGTAATAAAAACTAAAAAACTCATGAATGGAAGGTTAATTTATGAATCATAGAAAAACAATGGGGTCTGGACATGTTTCTAGGTTATTTTGGGTCTTCAATTTACGTTTTAGTCCTTCAATAACGTTAATTTTAAATTAACTGGTATAATTAATTTTAATTGCCTATAGTAATATATATGGTCAAAAGAAAGTTGACCATATTAGACATTATAAATTCTTATTATTCCAAATATTTAATCCATGATTCTAAATTCCATATATAGGAGTGGAATAAATTAATTTCAAATTAATCCCATTTACAGGATGATAATGCATGGTTTTATTGGAAAAATTTACCAAAGGAATTGTAAAATTTTATATACAAAGTCTATACGAAATTTGTTCCAATGGAATAAATTGGATCAACATATAATGATACTATTTAATTAATAAATTTAACAATTTTAAAATATAATTTAACCTTATTAATAAATTATAAGGAAAAGTTGTCTTGAATTGAAATCCATTATTTTTAACTATTCATTAACAAATGAATCCTTATAGAAAAAATACAAAAAAAATTATCCTAACATAATTTTTATGTTTTTCTTCCAAATTCAAATTTTATATTGACATATTAAATTTATCAAATTACCAAAATTTATTTTTAAAATGGGTTCTCCATTAAAATGAAAAAAATATACATTTATAAAAAATATAGTTTTTTATGCATAACAATAGGATTGTCCTTATATACTGTCTATCCAATCTATTGGATGAATATCAAATTATTTTATTGAATATATAAATTATTTAATACATTAATATCACTCCCTAATTGTAATTAAATTAATTTATTATGGTAAAAAATCATTGTATCCCTAAAACTAATAATATTTTCCTTTATATTCAACCAGTTTTCTTATTCATTTCTAAATAATTGAAAATATATGATTTCATATTAAATTTTAGTAAATTATATATTTTAATTATTTAATTAATACACTTCATAACCTCTAATTATAATTGTAAATTATACCTTAGTATATTAAATAATAGTATATTTAAAATATATTATTGTTTGTTAACACTTAGCCTTATGTGTTATGCAAGCCATCGAGGAATGTATTTGTTGAATGTAATGTAAGCTAACAAAGATGTTAGGTGTATAGAAATATTATATTTTTGTTCTCTATAGTTAATTATTAACTTGGTGTTTCATATAATGTAAGCCAAACATAGTGATTGAATATAAAATAAACAGTTTTCAGTGATATGTGATATAAAAAATATCATAAAGGTTGAATAAATTTAGAAAAAAATTCAAAAAATATCGGTTTGTTACATTCTACCCCTATTAAAAATATTTTATCGCTCAAAATTTTTCTGGGTTATCCATGGTAATTAATTTAATAGTTCATTCTTAGAATCCGACGTTGTAAAAATTGATACTAAGAATTCTCTTAAAAGGGAATGTTTAAACCATAACGATTACCTATAGTAACATATAAATGGGTTTCCATATAGGAGGCCATAGCTTGGGAGTGATGATTGGATATAGAGTAAATAATAAAATATTTATAGGGAGTGATTAAGGTCATTAATAAAAAACAATTGAATGATGAATGAATAGTTGAGGGAATCAAAGTCATAAATTTGTGATTATTTAAAAGGGCATCAATTAGACAAGATTAAGTTATTAGGGAAAAAAATTCTTTTCATAATTATCCTAAAATTGAGTAATTATTTTATTGACCAATAATGTAAGGAAATATATTTACTTGATATATTCCTATAAACAATATTTCATTCTTTAGTTATGCTTTTATAACTTTTTAAGTCATCCATTACATCATGTAATGGACATCCAAAAATGAATTTTGATGTATAAAGTGCTAAAATAAAATTTTAGCATTTCTTATGGACCATAATGAAAAGTATAAATATTTATATACAAATATTCATAATACCCCATTATGGTTAATACATTAATATAAAAAAATATAAGTAACAATTATTTTTAATCATGAATATTTAATCATCATAAATAATTATACTACAACGAGGACATCATGTATGCTATTGGTAGGTATGAAACCCTTATCATCCTTTAGTCACATGATCAAGACTAGCATCCTTGACGAATATGATTGGTTGTTACCCTACATACATGATTTACATTTATTATACCATGCTAATACATTTTCCAAAATATGATTGACATACTTGAAACAAGTTTAATCACTAAGTAGCCTTTTAACCATGGTTTCCAATACAAATCTTCTTCATAAATTATTTATCCACAGGTTAATGTAAACTATTCATGAATGGATTGCCTTATAAACCTTCTCAAGGATTAAAATTCAAAACATCAGAAAGAGATTCACACAATTATCTTAACAATGATCCCCATATATCACAATGTATCTCTTTATTGTCACATTCCAAACATGTGAATACCCTCATGGTAAATTCCATTGAAACATCCTAACATCCCGAATTACCATAAATTCCTTTTTAAAACATGAATTCTTCTTTATTCCATAGATTAGTAGATATGTTCTATAAATTCATGGTGTTGTAAACTTCATCCATGATCACATAAACTACTTGTCCATAAGTCCTTAAATAGTTCTATGGTAATAAGTACCATCCAATTTAAAAATTAAAATATGAAATATATTTTCCCAAACTACATTATCATAACAAAAGGAACATATTAATGGTTATTTTCCCTTAATCATGTGTTTTCCATGCATATAAACCTGCTATTAAATTTATTTTCTATTCTACCAGAACCATTCAATATGTTCCTATAAATTTAACATAAAATAAACTAAAAACCTTATATATTACACCTTTAATATAACATAAATATTGATCAAAATACATAAAACATCGATTAATTCATCCTTAATCCATTTATTAGTCTACCTAATCATAATACCTCTTTCCATTCACATTTCATATGTAGTCTATTCATCATCATAAATGTAACCATTACTCATACCACACTGAAGATCCCCTACAAGAGCTTTCATCTTGGGACATTGAGTTTCATATTAACGGTTTATTCCACACATAAAACTCATAACCTTTAATGAAGTCGTAGAAAGGACAATTTTCTCATCCATTTCATTAACTGATCTCATGATTTTTCCCTTGCATTCAATTGATTTTTTTTATATTTTCCATAGTAAAAACATCTTCTGGTTCCACTAAGCATTCACTTAGGTGATTATTTCAACATCTTGATGCAAAATAAACTCAATATTATTTTTCTCATAGTCTCCATCAACCGAATTATGAGAAAACTCTTTATTTATCTTCCATGGTGATTCTGAGAGATGGTTTTGGTACACATTGTTAATCGTGTTCATTGAAAACTAATTTGGCTTGCCAAAATATAATTCACTACCACAACCATCCCACTTTTATTCTCAATAGAAAATCATCAATTACATTAATAATTTTTTTAGCTCCTTCCAGTTAAAACTATTTTCTAAATCCAAATTCATAATGTGAGTTTAACTTATCATAACATAAAACAACGTGGTCATGAAATCAATTACATCAAGGATGTATAAATCATGACACCTTCCTAAATTTATAACACCCAAATTTCGTCATAGGTTATTCATAGAAATACTATATTAAAATATTTCATGATGTTTTTTTGAAGATTTTATGAATTATAAAATGATATCCCTTGAGAGTTTTGAACCAAGTGTGCAGCAAGGCCCATTCCCATGTACTTGATTACATTGAGTAAGGACCAAGAAATATTATCGGAGTTGTTACCCATAGATACATCTATACCAGACCCACATCCTCTTGTATTATCTATGAAGAGAAGTATTTCTATTAATCCACTAGCTCTATCCTTTATTAAAATTCCATGATATGTTCCTAAACATTGAATCATTCTTAAAATTATCTTCACATACATCCATATAAATTTCCTTAGAAATATCCATTGGGATAACACTGAATTTTTATAATCCTATTTTAAAATATTTTACAAAACCATTCCTTTGATACCAACTATTTAAATCTAGGATTTAAAAACATGGATATCACACTCTATTAGTATAATATTCTGTACGTTATAATAATACATGTCTGTGGATAGTAATAGTTTAGGGTCTTTAGAAATAGGGAAGAAATATATTATATCCTAGTGGAATATTAACAACATATCCCATAAATTTATCCAACATTAGTAATTCTACCTAAAACCTTTCTTTATAACCAAAGGAAAGGAATCATACGAATAGCTAAGCTTAGATGCTTGGTAAAGGTAATTAATGGAACTGTTTTAGTAGAACCTAAAAAAATGGTACGGAACTTTAGAATAACATTTCAAGATCAAACCTTACATATTAATGATAAAAATAAATATTGGAAATTCATTGGACCCGAATAATAGTTGAATTAAGTGCTTAAGACAATAAATCAAAACATATGACTAAAATGAGGAATTGTGGCAGTAATATAATCATATAATACGATTTCCATATTAGCTAAGACAATTCATCCTAGATCATATTTGTAGTATGGGTTCACTCCCCATACCAAATTGGTAGTCATGGTTCACTCTCATGGTCGTCTTAGTATCATGAGTTCACTCCTTACACCAGCATAGTATTTATGGTTCCCTCCCATAGTCATCATAGAAGTCAAGGTTTATTCTATAATCCATCTTAGTATACGTAATGAGATATAAATATTTACCTATTTCATTTGAGGGAGATACAGGTCTACACATATTATAATGAAATAATACATACCTGTGCGATAGGATCATAAATAATCATATCATAACCCATGAAATGAAATCGGTAAAATAAACATGTAATCATATCCTAACCTATAGAAAGAGACATGTTTCATAAAAATATCATTAAAATAATAACTTGTGAAAGAGAAACAGATTTCATAAACATATAACCAGTGCAAGAGAAATGGGTTTTATAGGGATTGTGACAATAATAATAACCCATTAATAAAAATAATATTAATGAAACCTTTACATAATCTCCTAGATAAGAATGAGTAATGTCAATATGTTTCATATTAGATGGATAATAAATTTGAAATATCTTTTAAAAATAATTCTGGTGGAAAATATCCATTATTTTATTTAAATGATTTTTAAAATATAAAACCAATTGAAAAAAAAATTATTTAATAAAATATCCTGAAAACTTATAAAGATTACATGAAATCATTTTAAAACTATTTTCCTTGAAATCATATACAACAACATTCAAATCATTTTAAAAACCATCTTATTAAAAAAACATTGAAATAAAATATATAAATCATGAAAAATTAATTGAAAACATGTTTACTTGAAATCCTATGAAATGAGATTGAAAATGTTTTCAACACCATTTATTTGATAAAAAAATAAAAAATAGAAAAATGGTTTGAAAATATTTTGAAAAAAAACATCCATGAAAATTTATAAAATATTGTTGAACTCATTTTTAAAATTATTTTTTCGAGAAAACTTATAAAAGAAGGTTGAAAACATTTTAAATATAATTTTCCTTAAAAACTTATAAAATAAGGCTGATTTTTTTTGAAAATTAAATACCATGAAATTCACTTTTAAAAATATGGAATTAAAAAATAATCTTTTAAAAGAGAAAAGAAATAATCAATCAAACGATTGTGGGTACAAGCATAAATGACATATGAGTTAAAAGGCATATTCCCCTTTAACGGTAAAAAGTTTAAAATATTCCGTGTTTAGAAATCGAAAAGAATATTCCATTTAAGATATTAGTAAAAGACAAAACGGTAAAATTTTCTTTTAAATATTAAATGGTAATGGTACAATATTATTTTAAACCCTATTTGGAAAACATGGTTTGGAATGAACATATATTTATGACTAAAGAGTCGATAAAGATGGGATTTCTTGAAAAAGATATCTTAACAATATAATGTACCAAATAGTATGAAAATGGTTCTAATACAATAATAAATAATTTTTAAATAGAGTATAAAAAATTAATTAATGTTCATTATAGATGGATCATAATATTTCATCAAAGGAATCATAAACATAAACAATATTGAAAAGATATTAGACTGTCTCAATGATCTCTTATAACATGGTAACGTGGGATCAAAATAACCATTTAAGAAAAGTAAATTACTTGAATCTTAAATTTTCATTAAAAGAAGTTAATTATTTATATAACATCTAAATTTTTTGTGTATACACCTCAAAATAAAATTTAGGTGCATAACAAAACATGAGTCTCAATGAAGGAAAAATGGGAAAAAACTATTTTACCGATTTGGTGAATTTTGTTACATAAACCCTGTGAAATAAATATCATAGAATGTATTAGAAAATAACCAACCAGATAAGTATAATAATCCCTTAATACATCCATGGTAAGTATACAAACAAAACAAAAGGAATGGGTTGTAAATAAAATGTATATCTCATATAAATAAAAAGTGAGATGAAATCCCCTTACATTGTTTGTTGACACTCATCATAATTATTAAAAACACCGATATTATAAATATAAATTAATAATACATGATTTAAAGAAACATTTTATTATATCTAAAACCATTTATTTTTTGATTATGTTCTTATATTACCCACTTGTTAACTATCATATGTTATTCTTTCACTCCAGAAAATATTCTCTTTGTTCCTCACATGTGACTTAATTTATTATAACATTGGTCCTTATACATATTTCATGAATCTATAATGTAATGACTGAAATTATTATCATGTATAACTAGTATGTTTCTTATTATAATAATATATATCTTATAGATGTATGAAATGTAATACACCATTCATGGATAGAGAAAGTCATATATACGCATGAACATTGTTTTTGTCATTATTATTGTATAGAAAGAAAGAAATAAAATGACACACACTAATATATATATATATATATATATATGTTTTCTATGTCATTATAGAATCATTATAATGTTATATATATCATATTAGTTTACGAAAACCATTCTTAATATATTCCATGAAGTGTGTGAATTAATCTCATCGCATTGTGGGGGGGGGGGGGTAGTCCACACTTCCTCAAACACATTTATTATTATTACACCAAATGGAAATTAAAAAGAGATGTATTGAAAATGGAATATAAAATCATAAAAGAGATAATAAATATAATATATAGTATATTTAAAAATAGTTTATTTCATAATTTCAACCATGAGTGGTGGTAATAAAAATTCAATAATATTTTTTTGTGAGGTGGAAGATTTCGATTCTCATAAACAGTATATTAGTTACCCTATAGATGGAGGTGTGTGTAAGGGTAGGTAGAACCATTTGAATAAAAAAACACTAGTATATTAAGGATACTATTTTTTATAAAATAATGTTAAAAATAAATTTTAGTAGGTGGAGAAGGAAAATAAAAGATAAGAGTTTGCGAGATTTTGATACCTATTAATTGGGTACCACATTTTGGTTTGATCAAAAATGATTGTTTGAAAGACTTTATACCAAAAACGGTGTTAGGGAGGAATGAATGGATGATTGAAAGTGTAATGGGTACCCACGTTTTTTCTAATAAATTCCATAAGAAACCAACCAAACTAAATAATGTAAGTTGCATAGCCAATGCATGGCCAGACAATGGGTGTTGGAAAAGTGTCTATTTCATTTTGGGTCTTAAATTAAAGGTTTTGTCCTTAGTTAAGCATAATTTGACCATAAATGATTAATTATTTTTAATTTCATTCCATTATAAGTTCTTTGAAAATAAATTTTATATTATTATACATTTAAAATTATTCTTATTACAAATATGGAATCAATTTTTATAAATTAAAATCATAGGAATGGTTGAAATTAATTTAAAATTATTCCCACTGATAGGATGACACTCTGGGTTTTTAATGTTAAAAATTGATTAATTTTTGTATATTTTTTTACCAAATTTCAATGTGAATTGGTTCCAATGAACTAAATTGTATTAATTGATAATAATTTCATAGAAGTAAATTTGAAACCAATTTAAAATATAATTTATTATTATATATAAGTTATATGATAAAACATTTTAAATTATTAGTAGTTTTAACTATTAATTTAAAAATGAAACCATACAGAAAAATACAAAAACTATTATCTAAACCAAATATTAATTTTTTTCTTACAAAGATAATTATTATTTATTGATATTAAATCTATAAACCTAACAAAAGATAGATTTAAAATGACGACATTATTCCATCGAGGCGATCTCAGTAACTTTGTCATAAAGTCCATCATGACATCATTCAAGCTCCACTCAATAATGGGTAACTGCTATAAAATCTCTGCTAGTCAGTAATGTGATGCCTTCACCTGTTGACATATGGAATACTTTATGAATAACCAAAAATCATCTATCTTCATACCTGGCCACTAATACTGATGGTGTAGTTCACAATACATCTTGGTGACACCAGGATGGATTTCCCAAACAGAGGAATAAAATTATCGCATCATCTCCTCGCACATGTCTTTTGATACCCATACGTGGCCATGAAAATGCCAGATCCCATCCTCACCTAATTTTTTTCAAGGAATGGGGTCTTCTCCTGACATGCTCTCTCATTGGACTAGGCCTTCATCATTTGATAGCATCCTCCTTCAAACTCAATCAGGTAGAGTAGAGGTGACAACTACAGAAGAAAGGAACTTCTACCCCTTTCTATTGTGCACATCTAGATGAATCTCAGAGAAAAGAACCATTAGAATCCACTCACTGCTTGCATAATGAATTTTTTGTATCTGAGTCGTCTATCTCAATACATCAGCTACTTCATTTCCATTCCCAGGCATGTAGGCAATCTCAAAGTCAAATGACTGAAGGTACATAACCCATCTTTATTGTCTATGATTCAGATTGTGTTGAGTGAAGATATACTTGATAATTTTGTGGTTAGTGAATAACAAAAAATCCATTCCCAAAAAATAATGTCTCCAATAATAGAAGGCATGAATAACTGCTACCATCTCAAGATCGTTTGTTAGGTAATTCCTCTCATGTGTCCTCAATTGCTGAGACCCGTACAAAATGACTCGTTCTCCCTGCATAAGCATAGCTCCCAACCTGACACATGATGCATCATTGTACATAGTATAGATCTTAATAGTATCTGGAAATACAAGAATCAGGGCTGAAACCAACCTCCCTTTCATCTCCTGGAAGGATGAAACACATAAATCAGACCATAAGTACTTCACACCCTTCTTAGTTAGGCATATCAGTGGTGCTTATATTCATGACATGTCCTATAGGAAATGTCTATAATACCCATCCATCCATAGAAAACACTACACCTCAAAGACATTTTATGGGTGCTCATAAGAATCCACTTCTCTCACTTTATATGGGTCTAATGATACACTTGTCTCTGAGATAACATGACCCAAGAAGTGAATCTGGTCAATCCAAAAGTGGAATTTTGATAGCTTAGCATATAACAGATCCTCTCTCAGTGTACTCAATACTATCTCAAGATTTGTGGCATGGTCGTGTGGAGTGTGAGAGTACCCCAAGATATCATCCATGAACACCACGATGAAAGAATCAAATAAATGATGGAAATATCAGTTCATCAGAGCCATGAAAACTGCAAGTGTGTTTGTGAGACCGAACAACATAACCATATACTCATATAGACCATACCTTCTATAAAAGTCCTTAAGTGGTATCTCTAATGGCCTAACATCCAACAGATGATATCATGATCTCAAGTCAATATTCTGGAACCCTCGAGCTCCTCGAATCTGATCAAAGAGATCATCAATCCTTAGTAAAGGATATCTGTTCTTGACCGTTTGGTAGATCATCTTTCGATAATCCTATATTTTTTTAGGGTATTGTCGCCTTCTTCGCAAACAAGACATGTGAATCCCATGGAAAAGTACATGGTGAGATGAATCCCTTAGCCTATAAATACTCTAACTAATTCTTGACCTCCTATAACTTTGGTGTAGCCATCCTATAAGGAAGAACAGACACTGGTGTCACTCTTATCACAAGATCGATAGAAATTTCCACTTCTCACTCTGGAGGAAACATGAAAATTATTTTATAAAGACATATTTGAAATGATCTGCCACTGGAGGAGATTCCAAATGTGATGTTCCCTAGTAATCCAGATATAGACTCAATATCGAGCTGTAACTCCTCCCAAACCATAATGCTTAGGTCCTTCTCTGCTCATATGGGCTTCTCATTTTCCCTTATAAAGAAATAATCCTCCTCCTGGTGATGTTAAACTCACCCTACGAAAATAAAAATCGATGAATTCCTAGAATGGAAGTAGACATCCAATTCTGATAATGAAATCATATCCCACCATCTCTAAGACTTAGAGGTCCCATCAGAAGTGACATCTTATGAAATCAAGAGGTAACACCTTGCACTGACGTACACTAGCCATTCTTGTCCCCAACAGTGTGTCTAGCATGAAGCCAGCTGAATAAGTATTGATATAGATCCCATGTCTATCCACAACCACAACCATTATGAAGCTACGGTAATCCCCTATTTCAAAAAGTGTAGAAGTTAAAATTGAGAAAACTAAAATTTTACTTCAAACTGTAGAGGGTTCGAGATACTAATCCTGCTGGGTTTTCTATAATATAAAATTTTTTCCTACACCATGGTCATATGACCCTTCCTGACCACCATGAGCTGATCTACCTTGTTGTCTCTAAAATCCTGTAAACTAGCAACTACGAACGTGATCTCCACCATGGGTTGAACAACAAGAAGAACTCCATCTCAAATAATGATACAAAACTGGTGGTGTTTCTCCTAAATGAGGAGTCATAGAAGAACCCACGTCACTAGATTCTAGTGAGAATAACTACCAAAACACTGAAGATGGCCCATCTTTCCACAAGATCAGCACTCCACTGGGTCTCTCCGGCAATGCGGCCTCGTATGACTGATCTTCTCACACTACTAGGACACCACCTGGCCACTAGAATAAGTATCCAGCCTACATCTTTCTCCATGTTTAGACTCTCTATAGTACTTCCTACAATTAATAAAAGGGGTACCAACTCTAGATGCCAAGACTTCCGAGTTCACTGCTCCATAATCCCTCAGATCATCCAATATGATCAACGCTTGGTTGACAATTTATGTTATGGAAGTAAACATGAATATATTCAACTGATATTAAATATAATTCCTTATGCCATCATCAAAATTCCTTTCTATAAATAACTCATCACCTCATAGGATGGGTGTGAAGCATTGTAGCTCTGTGAAGCGATAAAAATACTCATTAACTGAATGACTACCCTGCTCCAGAATCATGAACTCTCAAACTCAGTCAGCCCTCAATGTATCTGGGTAAATGTTTTCATATAAGACACATTGTAACTCATCCCAAGCCATACCTTCCTGGCTCCCCTCTTGTGAGATCAAATCCCACCATCTCTTTGCGGAGCCTTGAAGTACATACTTAGCGAGCTTGACCATCCTCCATAGAGGCATCAACGGATGCTCGAAGATAGAAAAATTGGCTTCTATTCATGAATTTGAGCATGAGGTCCCTCTTCCCCAGTAAAGGTGAGAGGATGGTACTATTTTAAAACCCACTTCAATTCTGGCATTTATGGGTCAGGTTGCAGTTCTTCCTGGAAGTCTACATGAACCTCATAAAGTCCTCTTAAGACTCTGCATCAAGACATGTGTCTGGAATAATGGATGGTTCCCAGACGGGCACTACCGGAGGATCCATTAGTAGTCATTGATCAACCATGTTCGGTGTCTGATCATTTCCTTGTATCTGAATTACAATTAGAGGATGTCTTGGTGGAATGAATCTACAGGGTCAAGTGAACACATTAGCATCAAGTTTTGTTATGAACTGAAACATAGAAGTGCAAGAAAGTAACAAGATAATGAAATAATTCATGTTTTTAAGAATATTGATACACGACTTGTATATCCCTTACACGATGTGTTCCTTTGGGCCTTTATATGGGTGTGTACTTCTGCCAAAACATGTCATGTCACACCCCATACACATAGTGTGTTCTCCCAAGACACAATGTGCAATTGATTCATTTTCCATTCCTGAGTTCATCAACATGACTAAACCACCCGTTCTCTTAAGATAGGACTACAGATCGTATTTATGCTATACACTATTCTTACGTCTTAGGTTTCAAGGACCCGTGTTGTTAGTCACACGGGTAGACACCAGACTGACTCTACATGACGTGTTTACCCCTTACAAGACGTATACTAGAAGGATTCCACTACCTTGTGTTGTTTGTTACATGGATGGATACAAGGTTTATACTGCATGTCCTATTCAATATTGACACAACATGTATAACCTTTGTTTTGTCAATCCGCGTTGTTAGTCACACAGGTTGAAACATGGTATACATAACATGTTGTGTACATCCAGTACACGATGTGTCCCACCAAAGATTTCCCAGCATTGTGTATCTACCCACACAGCCAATGACTTGGTTAGAGACTACATGGCATGTACATATAGTACATAGTGTGTACATACAAAGAACAGTTCCTTTCTGAACAGAAGGACACATGGCATGTATTTATCATTACACGTAATGTATTCTAGGTTTTTCTAGACAGTAATCCTTGAAAACTACTTTGGAACCCCTAAAACGCTGAACTAAACATTAAAGTACCAAATTCTGATCTGGGAGGGCCCATACTCCCCTCAAATCAAGGCATGGAAAATTAAACATGTCATATAAAACTATTACAAGGCAACGATCCACCAAATTCCAATCCATTATGGCCCATAACACCTCATGTACCAAAGTTTGGAATTCATTCAAATGAAAGTATTAAAAACAAAATACCCTATCAAATAGTAGATATTATATCAAGGAATCTATCACAACCACATGAATATCTAACACAACATCTATGACAACAACATGCTATCATTAGTGCACCCTAAATGATATGTAAAGAATGCATGACATGTGATATCTAGAAAGTGCCAATATGATTCATGAGATGGAATACCCTCAACTCATCAGGTTGAAATCGAATTTGAACATCAATAATATCAAAAATAAAAGGACAAATCACGTGAATCACCCAATAGTGAAATCAAATCAACTGTTAGAATTTAAATACTAGAAAAATCCTAAAATACTAGGTAAATTGGATACTACTTGTACACGAGTTATATACTCCCAGGAAACACTTATTACCACAAACATATTCCTTCCGATCCTAGGTTATAAGATCCAAACAGTAAGTCAAGAAGAGATTAATTCCTCTAATATCACTTAGTAATGTCCTGGTATCGGGTTTCACCTAAAGGTGCCCCGTACCAGGTTGGCCACATGGCCTCAAAAACTTTTCCCCTGATGCCAGATGCTGCCGACTAGTAAAGAGGGACTTGGGTGTGATAAAGGGGAAACTATGACCTCATTGGCAGAGTAACACAACAGAAATAATAAATATACAATAGAAAAAGCTATAATAGTATGCAATAAATAATAATTGGAAGACTTAATGTAATAAACTAGAGAATATATATATAAATGATGCATGCTACATATGTCTAAGAAACCAGCCAAACAAGTCACAATGATGGAATATAATACTAAACCAATGTACAAAATAAAATCAAATAAATAGCTCGAAAACATCGCAAGCCTCAGCTTGGTCCTACGCTCCACTGCTCCACAATAATCAAATACCTGAAGTAAAAAATGTGCTTTCCCTTATCTTGACCTGCAACAATATAATCACTTTGGGTCCAATATCCTGAACCAAATAGGGTGTGAGATGAATCGTAGTAGGAAACCACCCAGAGATCTATGCATAACAGTCCGTTAATATATATGGCAGGAAATATGAAAAAAGAAGCAGTAGACAATGACATACTCAAATGTAAACAATATTAATGTTTAAATACATTCAATTTCATATGTCATATAAGAAACTAATAAAAACCATGTAACCATTTAGGAAGTTATCATAGTATCTCCCCTCTGGTTCAACCAAGCAAATATTTGGAAATCTCGGGGAAGTACTCACAACCTCACCCCTATAGATCAACTTTTGAAAATACTCTCTGAGGAAACACTCACCTTCAATTCCCCCCTATAGTCTATTATCAGCAAAATAATGACACTATGGGGAAGCACTCAACGTCCAATTCCTCCTATAGTCTCACAACATGAAACTACAAAATCTCTAAGGGAGGACTTATATCCATACCCTCTATGGTCTCACAATGTAACACAAACAGATAGACTGGAGAATCCCTCATCGTACATTCTCCTATGGTCTACTACACTTTGTTCCCACATCCCTTTATAAACAATCGTGCCCAAACGGTATATGGATACCAAATTAAACCCCAATAATTACTTGGACAAAAAGCCTATAACACATCACACCATTTAAAATAAAATCTCTCCATCCTACAAATACTAGGCATGGAAAACCAAACATCCTAATAGGAAATGCTAAAACAAATGGTAGAAATCAAGGAATCATGGGAAACAGATCAATATCATGGTAAATTACCCTATTTATAATCATAAATCCACTACTCAAGGACACAAGGAATTTTAGGCAATAACATGTCTAATAACCATGGACACACAATACCCCGTTCTATGGTAAGGTGAAAATTTTCTCTTATAACTCGATGAGTAAATATATAAAGGCACAAACCACCTCCCTCGGCATTGCATGATCGATATACATGAACCTCAATCATTGAATCTCCCAAGAATTCCAAAGATTAACGAAACCGCTAAAATCATTTAATCGAAGATAACTCATGAAAAATGAGGAATCAAGGAACAAGGATCTTGAAGAAATAAGGGCTTACCATGGAGATTCCAACGCAATTCATAGTAGTTGATTCAATGAACAGTTGGCGAGTCAGAGGATCAGAGAAGAATCACTGACCATATATGCTCCAGGACGAGAAAGTCCTAGATGGAGGTCGTTGATTCGGTTAGAGGCAACCCTAGTCCATTTAATGTAATAAAAAAGTATGTGATGTGACTTTTAAATGTACACAATGTGTAATTGCTTTTACTAGGCCTTGAATTAGGCAGCCTCTAAGTCACCCCACATAGCCATGTACTTGGCCATTACATGACCCGTACATGGTCACCTGAAACAACTATGTACACGATGTGTACTCCTAAAATTTCCAGATTCTCCTTTTTTTTCTCAAAAACACTACAAAAAAAAGATTCATACCAGAAAAGAAGATTTGTGTTATTACATAACTCAATACAATTATAGTGATTTAATATAAAATAAAAAATTTCAGTGTTATGTGAAATGAAATAAATTGTGAAGGTTAAAATAATTTTAAAAAAATATTTCACAAAATCTTGGGGTGTTAAAGTTTATATGGATTTGGTCTACTAAAGGTTGATGTCATTATTTTACCCGATTACATGCTTCCATCTCACATTATATAATATTACCTTGACCATATTCAAATGAAAAAAAATGAGGATTGAAAATTGGTTTTCCCAACACACCAAGGGTGGTCTAAAATATTGTGTAACTCCTCTTGGAGTCTATATGGTTGTGATATCTCCCGTCAGTGAAATATACATAGTTATTTGATAACATGAGAAGTATTTTATGTTCAATGTTGGACTTTCAACCTTTAATTAATTTCAGTGATGAGTGGGAATGGATGGTCTAGGTCACATAGAGTTTCTAAGTATCCTCTAGCTAGTTGTGAGTAATTTATCCTTAGGAGGTGATATAGAATTTTCAATTTTTCATGTATCTCATTAGTACATTTACAAGGAGATGATTTGAAATTATATTTCTATAACTAATTAATTCCATATAACTCATGATGAAGTTGGGATTATCTATTGAGATATTTGCTGACTATGAGGAATACCTCCACATTTGGAAATGTATGAATGATTTCTTACTGATATAGATGATTGGGATAACCCCATAAAAACTCCATCTTTGGAAGGGTACATGCTCACTATCTTGAAATATATGTCAAGGATGTATTTGAATCTATGTTCACGTGATTCATTCAAGGATTTGATCAGTTTAGTCCTCATCCATAGTGATACTCAATTAACCATTATACAACCCCATTGTTTACCTTACCGATAGGTTCACAACACCATGAGATCATATTGTTCCATCTATGAAGATGAGGAGTCTGCCTCATGGGGATACTAGTTGAGACCATAGGTATCCCCAATCCCTCGACAAGTAGTGTTTTCAGACACTTTTTTTGAAATGATGTATTTTCACTAAAAATGATGAATTATTGTGAATTTGAGATGGAAAATTGGTAATACCAATCATATTGGAAGATGGTCTCTTCTTAATCTATCCATGTTAACTTATTCTTCCATTTTTGAACTCCAAGGTCTTTTCCAAAAACGACATCATTGTTAAAATAATTTAATGAAAATTTATGTTATTATATGGATTCATGTGAGATGATTATGGATGTTACAAATACCCTAACACCATTGAAATCCACAAGTCGTCATGTTTTCAGAGGATATTAAATATTTTCTTGATTTAGGAAATACTTCTAGGTTATAATCTCAATATTGATAAGTTCATCTGACATGAAATTTGTAGCTTTATTTCGTATCTTTCACTGACTAGGAATATTGTTGAAAAAGGTAGTTTCTCTTTTAATAAAAGGTCATATAAAATACATCTGTTATGGGGTTCAGGTGTCATATGTAGAATAGTTTATTATATGTGAGCTATATATTCCCATCTGGTTTTCTCACAATCTTTTCTTCATTGAAAGTTTTTCTCCTTGTCCCATAGCTAATGTGAGGGGAGAAAACAACATGGATATATATAAAGATTTTTTTATATTATTGACCTGAAAAAACACAAATTATTATATTTTTTTTCCACCAATCAATGTTTCTACATTCTTATACTATGACTCTTCCCAATATTGAATGGAATATGACCCGAGTGGTGTATTCAATTGATTGGTCACTTATATACACAATCCTTAAGCCTAACTTAACCCCTTTTTTATTGATGTAATAGAATTGATTTAGTAATTCAGGTTTACTAAAATGATGTTCTCTCACCATAGTGAAGAAAATCCACTTAGCGGTAATCACATTATTAAGGAAGATGGTCCTTCCATACCAGTGATAGAAAATGCACTTGATGGGGAGAGATTCAGGATACTTCTTCTATTTATGATTTACAAACTTAGCCAACCATTACAACTCATGATGCACCCACCCTTGTGGTTTCATAGACCAAATTACCATGAAAGATTATTTGGAATAGAATCCATTCACTTATGATTGAGGAACCCTTTGAGAATTTTCATTGGTAAAATGAACACCTTTTACATATCTTTTGTGATCTTGGGGAAATTTTATTTGATTTTCAGCCATAATATGATATAATCCTTCAAATTCTCATGGCTAAAAATACTCTTATATAGATATAAAAATACTCTTATCTTTATTACTAGATTGATGACATTAATGCATTGTTATAAAAATAAGGGGATATCATAGTTCTCTATAAATTATTTTCATTCGATGTCATCATCATTATAAGTGAATACTCTTAATTTAGATGAGTATATATCCTATTTTATCATGTAGCTTCTTCCTCGGAAAGTAGTTGAATAATATCAAAGGAACGAACATTATCACATAGTAAATAGTTCCCACTATACCCTGGCTAATTTGGAAAACTGAGCTGACCAAATATTATTTTAGTCTCATCACAATTTTTTTTATCACAATCATAACAGAAGGTTTCAAATGTAATAATTCCTCCATTTATTTAACATTATAAATGGGTAAATAATATGAACATTAAATATAATCTTTCATATGTATTTCAATCATTATTTTTAGGATTTTTTGAAAATAATATCATATGTATTTTCATAGTAATCCATACCTTGTTTAATCACATGTAAATACAAATTATTTGAATTGAATTCTTAAATAAAAAATGTATTTTCTTGATAAATACTCATGACTACATATAATCATAACATTCTTCATTTATGTATCTGCTTTTGTCTTCCTAGGATCACCTATTTTAAATGGATCATTTCGGTATGATATGTATTTTCCAGAGGTGGTGCACTCTAATTTATATCTATATTAAAAGACTTTGGGAACATAACTTGATTTTTTTCTAAGAATAGATAACATTACCTACAAAATTTGAATTTTATTATTTTTATTTTTTTACAGAGATTTTTCCTGTGTTTTATATGGGTAATGATTAAGAATGGTAAACATGGTTGTTGATAATGCCACCCTATTGTAATTTTTTAAACTTACATGTTTAAAAACCTTTATATATTATAAATTATAATTATTTCATAGATCACACAAATTTTATCACTAGTGTATGGAGACATTACATTTTTTTGGCATTCCATTTTAATGATTTTAACTTAGATATAATTTTTTATTTTTAATTGGTTACTTTAATTTCATGGAAACAATAATCTTGATATGATTTATTTTATTGCCTTCTAGCTCAGACAATCTACTATAGTATTATATTTTTTATCTAGATCATACATTTTACTACTTTTATTTTTCAGTTCATGACGTTTATTCTTGGTTCAGTTTAACAATCATGCACTATAGATATCATCTATGAAGTTTAATGTCGTGTGGTAATGATGTTGACCACTATTCAGCTTGATGATTTATCCATTACAAAATAAGAATAATGGAGTGGTTCAGACATGAAATGGATGACCAAAACCACATTAAGGTATAGAGTTCCTCAATAGTGTTATCATGGAACATTATTTGAATGGATAATATATAATAAGAATGGACCCAAACACCTTATGGTTTAATGTTCTATTAAGGTGTTGCTAACACACATAAGTATTAGAGTTCCCTTCCTGAAATAAGGAGACACATTCTAGAATCCAATATCTATAAGCCCATTGGCATGGAATTCATTGTCATGAAAATGGGATCACCCCCATTTATGAAGGCCATGGGTGATTTTATGAATATGGTGGTTGTGAATTGTAAAATTGTTTTGAATCTGAATCCCAAAGAATTTATGGAATATGGGTTGTGTAAATAAAATTTCAAAGATACTTCATTGATGAATATATAATGGGAATACATATCTAGGATGAACAAATATACACTAAGGTGATGAGTTTTATTATTTTGTTACCCAGGATCGTGAGTATAAGAGTTCATCTCTTATTAGTAAGTGTTTCTTCTAGTTGGTCAGTCAGAATCCCTTATGGATGGGCCCATAAGTATTATTATACTTGTTCACTTAATGGGGATCCCCACTGTACTAAAATGGACATGAAATATTTTTGAAGAATCAAATAATAGTAAAAAAACTTATGTATGGAGAAATGATCCATCCATGTTGGGTTGTAGAACCAAAGATAAATTTTGATTTTTTTGGAGGCTCTAGGCCTATGCAATGTGGTTTTTAGCCAAATTTTTTGTCAATAAGAATTATTAGGAATGGAGTGTCATATTTATGAAATAATTATTTTTAGTATACATGATGAAAAAATGTCGAGGATGTTAATTCCTATTGAATTGTCTGGTCTTGGAGACTGAAGATCACGATACAAGAATATTTGAATTATTAGTGGTGGAAACATATGGTCACTAGTCGTCTATTGTTAATGTAGAAAGACGATATTCAATGTGGTCAGCAAATTAACCCTTTGATTTGAGGGATACGTTTCTAGGAAAAACAAACCCCAAGGCCTAATCAGTTTGGAAGAATGAGCTTATATAACAAATCCTTATGGGGTTCAATTGAATTTTCCATACCCCATATCTAGTTTTATATAAGTATGATATACAAGAAACAAATTCCAAGGTCCATGAGGACCTATGAGAAGGATAATAACATGACAAATTTTATGTGTCATATTAAACTCCAAAGACATGAAATTAGTCTATGGAATAAACAATATTAAATAAGGGTTCAAGCACACTATATGTTGTGTCACTTAGAAGTGAAAACATTATTGATGTGAGGATATATGAAAAGGACGTACACAAAACATTTCATATAATAGGGTGTCCAAAAATCACAGATCAACTTTAAAAAGCGCCATAAAGTGCTCCCTATGTGATTTATGAAATATTTATTTTTTCGCCAACATTTTCCTAAAATAAAAATTATAATATTTTATAGATTGGATACATAACTTTTTCTATGTATTCCCTTTGAGGGTTTTAATCCTAAAAGGTATTGTCACACTTTCTCTAGGTGTTTAGTTTTTTGGAGATTTGATCCATCAACGAATATTTTTAGGGTCATAAATCATTGACTAAAGAAGATGGAATTGAAGTTCATGATTCACATGGACATTATATGAGGGAAATGTTATCAAATATCCTTATTAGTATACCTAGGGTCAAGAGTACTCAAATCTAATTTTGAGCGGGAGATGAGAATGTTGTAAATCCTAGCTCGAAGTCCATAGGTAATGAAAAATGGTATGGGAAAATAATGTTGGGTATAACCTAGAAGACCTATTGGTGTTTAGTTCTACCAAGGTGACTAAATCAGGCACAAGGACCATAAATCCCATCCTATAAAAATATATATCTTATTTGTGGGTCCAATACATTATATAGATCCACCTATAGAATGGTCAAATAGAGAAATATCGTCTCTTTTCCAAAAAAAATATAACATTGGAGGAAACCTTAGGCACTCAAGACATGAATTGTTATTTATGGATTGAGATGATTAAAATATTAGTGAAGAACCCCATACTTTAGTCATCTGGTTAAAGGATATTTTGGTTCATTAAAAAGGAATGGAGATAGGAGGTGTTCTAAACAATTTGACATGATGTAGTGAGGAAATATTAATCATATTTTTTTAAATTCATTCATGAAAGATGATTTCTTGTAGTTTATCATCATGTAGTAGGAATGATTTCCTTGAATTTTACCATGTGTTATAGACATATGATTTGTATATGGTACACTTATAGTAGGAATTCCCTATAATTTACCATGTAAATTGTTAGGGGATGATTCAATACATACATAGTTATTAGATAATTCGTTTAATAGTTCAATCCCATATTGAGAGGGTGTATTTTTATCATTTTATATGTTTTGGATAGGAACTAGTATTGGAGATTTTATAGTTAGTACATATATTATCATGAAAGGAAACAAACCACATGTAGTTCTTGTAAGATTTTTTCCCAAAAAAATCTGACCCGTGCATAGAGATCCAAAATATTATTATATTCCCACTAGACCCATGATTGGAGATTCAAACATTACTATGTATCCCATGAAGTAAGGAATAAATCCACATGATGTAATTTAATCACAAAGTATCCAAGTACGTACGACCTATATGTATGGGGGGATTTCACATAGATTATTATGGCTGGATCTAGTATTGAAGATCAAGGTGCAACTATGTATCCTATGATGTCAAGAATCTAGATACATGTAGTTATTTAATGAAACAATATATATATGGGACTAATCCATATACATATGGATAATTTTTCCAATTTATTAATGCGCCTAGACAAAAAATTGGAGGACATGACATCACAAAATATCTTTTTATAGCAGGATTGAAGCCACAAGTAGTTCATGAATGGGAAACTCTCCATACAGGTCAGACCCATACATAGTGTGGGGAATTTTCCACATTAATTATTA
Organism: Viscum album; assembly: GCA_963277665.1. Lineage (NCBI taxonomy): Eukaryota > Viridiplantae > Streptophyta > Magnoliopsida > Santalales > Viscaceae > Viscum > Viscum album. Next base: position 789,468,624 of record OY728126.1, on the reverse strand, counting down.
TGGTTTTACCAAATATAGGAGACATTGGAATTACAACATATAATATTACTGAAGGAATCAAGGAACTCATAGTTCTTGAATCAGAAACTCTTAATGGAGGTCTGACTCATACATTTATCGAGAAATTTTCACATTGATTATGGCCACTAGACCTAGGATTTGATATCTAGGTGCCACTAAATATACTCTCTTGGTAGTAATAATTCAATGAATTTTTATTAAATGGAGAAATATCCCTGAAATATTGATTCATACATTGAGGAGGGAAATTTTTTATCGATTATTGTTGTTGACCCACGATTGGTTATCCAAATGTCACTACATTTTTATTGATGCAAGGAATCATACCACATGTAGTTCATAAATGGTAATATTTCCAAAATGGTATGACCTATATGTAGAGTGAGAGATTTACCATCTTTATTATTGTGTATTGATCTATTAGTTGAGGTCTTTCTATCGCAACATATCATGTGATTCCTGGAATAAGGGCACAAGTACTTCATTAATGGGAAACACTCCATGAAGGTATAACCCACACAATGAGGGGGAAATTTAGCACATTGATTATTTTGGCTAGACCAAGGATTATAGATCTAGGATTCAATACATAAACTATATATCAGTAATCTAGCCACACATTGTTTTTGAATGGAATACTCTCTATCAACAGTTGACCGATACTCTAAGGGGGTATTTTTCACATTGATTATTATGGATAGACTCAGACTTAGAGATCCATGTGTCACTAAATATAAATTCATGATTTTAATAAAGACACACATATGTCATGAATGTATTTTTGGTGGGATAAAAACACCAATGATAGTGGTACTCTTTGGTGAAGTGCATAGTAATGCGTAGTTTTATATAATACTAGAGATATCAACCATGCAATTTGGAATCATGAAGTAAGGACATTTGGTGTGACTTTTATAATTTTTCATCCATGAAATTTCTAGCTATGAAATGAATTAATATGTCTTGATCATGTGGGTAATCCCATTCCAAAATTCCTCAGACCTAGTGAGCTATTCAAGGTGTTACAAGCATTTAATAAAAAATAATTCGGTCACCATAGTTAAATGATTAAATTAAAGGACATGTGAATTTTTATCATTTAGTGATTTTGAGATGATATAGGATCTAGGTGTATCTATGTATCTCATTGGAATTAAAATCATACTGTATATAGTTCAGTGAAACTATGGAGTTTAACTTCATGTGGTAAGGATAATATTTTCCTAATGTCAAAATGATTTCTTGAGCCCTATAAATACTATCAATGAATTTTTAAAAAAAATCATGACAATCATTTTATTATTATGAAACAAGGATTCCTTAGATGATTTATCAATAAATCATATTATAGGTACACCTGGAAAGACTACATTTTAACATCATGTGTTGTAGATGATTTCTTACAATTTAATGTATCATGATTATGATTTCATGGTGTATTTTATACTTTGGTAATTTTAATAGGTTCATTGACATTTTGAAGTTAAAATTATTACTTCTAGGACACCATCTAGGTAGTTAAACAGTATATAGTAATGATTTTAATGACTATTAAGTTTAAATTCTTGGTTCCGTGATATATTGTGTAGTTTAACATAAAGAAACTAGGGTGGAACGTGTAGTTTAACCCCATGGAAATATGAAGAACTATGTTTTTTAACAACATGTGACTAAGATGTTTAATGGATAAAAATGATAGGTAATTTACTGGTTTGGACATATTTTATTGGTATTTGGATTAATGAGTTCCCAAACCATTGTGGCCAATGAGTAAGATGAATTGGATTATAACTTCTATATGAACTAAATCACTTATAATTTGGGCTAAATATTTTGAGGTTTCTTCCAATGTTTTATTTTATTCCTAATATCGAATACGAATTAAAAATGAAGGATTGAGTGATATTACCTTTTTATTGAAGGCTTATGCCATTTTATTCAAATGAACTTTGGGGTTGTGTAGTATACTCATAATTTTCACATCGAGTCGTTCCAAATCATCCAAAAACATTTTCAATTTATCATCGCCTAAGAGTTTTCCAATGATAGTTATTTGACGAAAATGAAAACTGTAATTATCTGGGAAGAAGTATCTCATTTCATTACAATAATTAATTGAGGGTTTCTTTTACAGAAGCACATGTGGTGGTATGGTGGGCCCATAAATAATGAGGGAGCTTGTCCTGTTAAGACTTCTTATCCATGTAACCCATATTATAGAGTATATTTTATATATCTAGATTAAAGGCCTCAATTTTTTCTATTCCTCAACGAATTATATTCAGATGAATGGTTGGATTCAATTTTTTACTCCCAGTAGAATTTCTCAAATTCATTATAACAAAACATGGTTTCATTTCCTATCAATATCGAGTGGGGTAATCTAAATCAAGTGACAATATTGCTATTTAAAAAGCTAATAATATTATTTATCCATTATTCTATGTGTGGAATTACATAATCACATTTGTAAAAGAAGACAATAGCAGTATGTATGTACATAAACTACTTAAATATGGGTGGGGTACAAATCCCCATGACAGCTATTCCCCATATGGAAGGTGACCACGAGTATTTATATTTATGTAGAAATTCAAAGGGGTTTATCGATAAAATTTTCATCAATATGGGTTGAATTAACTTTCAAGTTGAATTCCACATTTTCATGTACCAATTTTTTTCTAGTTTTATCCAAGAGTCATAATTTGGTTTGAGATCCGGGTATTAGATTGATGATCACCGTAGGAGCCTATATGGACTTCACCCATGATAGAGGGACTCTCTCATTCTACTTTGAATCTGGGTAGATTCCATTAATGCCTCATTTTATAGGAGTTATTTATCATTTATTCTATCCCCAAGTGTAATGGCCACTTATTTTCATTAGTTTAATTTTCATTTGGATTGATCTAAAAGGAGGTTCTCATTTTTGAGGTAATAGACTATATAATATAGCTACAAGAGGGTGGATATTGGTTAATCACACACTTAGTCCATGTTGATCTCATTTATTTCCTCCATGTCACAAAATAACACTAAAGAGACCATTGTTTAGAGAATGATGTATAAGACCAACTCATTAAGATTAAATTTCTCCAGGACTATGATGGTATTATCCATTGCATCGGAACAAGCATTTTATGATCGAGGTTCATGATATAATGATAGTTCAAAAGGAAACTATTCCATGCATCCTACAATGTAACCTATAATATGGGTTGATTCTTCATTATATAATAAAAATTAACATTATATTTTCTTGAAATTATATTTTAATTACATTTGATATTTAGGTAGGTTATATACTATTGTAGGGCTAGATCCAATCCAAAAAGTAAGGGTTGATACTTTGCCTCATTATTAGTGAAGCCATAGGATAGTGAGAAAGGGTGGGGAAAATTTTTATTATACGATGAAAAAATATAATCCCATAACCTACCTGGTTTAGATATTGGTTTTCCAAGCACATTACAATATTAATTTGGGAAGCTATAATAAAATACATCTTTGATGACATGGGAGGTCCATGGGGGTACAATATCTATTAGTTTTTAAACTCAGTGTCCATTAGTGTGATTTCAAGGGTGGGTTGTTACTTTAAGATATCATCCATGTCATTAACATTAAAATCCTTATATGACATTAATTAGAGGACTTATTATTACCAAATTACCTCCCATGGGGCTACACACATGTTAAATATAGGATGTCCAATGATGTACATGAGAGGCTCAATATAAGATACCAAGTGGAATTAATGATGTTGTACATAATGTTGACACTCATTCACTATAATGATGAGTGTGAGATAGTTCTTCACAACATTAAAATATCATGTGTTAGTACCTATCATAATTTGATTGGGTAGATAAATTTTTTTAATTCCTTATATCAATTTTCGATGTAGCTAGTGAACCAAAAGATCGTTACATAGTGGCCACAAAGATGATAAGAGGATTTACATCCATATGAATCATCCAAATTAGTGGGTGAATCACGTACTATTTGGGATTTTCAATGGATTATTTTCTATTCTAATCCCATCAGTAGGTGACTCAATTATTCATTAACATTATGAGGGGTAGATATTTTCCATTCAGGTTATATATGAAATGTCGAATATTATTGAATTTCTCTTAGATCTCTGTCAGTTCATTAGGATTTTATTGGCGTGAAGTTTCTTTGATTTCACTAGTATTTTTTAAGTAAACATCGATGTCACAGTGGAATACAAAAAATATATTATATTTCACCATCATTACCCACAAAAGTGATCTTCATAAGATTCATCTTCAAAAAAAGCAACCATAACATATTAAATATTGTTTCAAGATCTGTGAGGTGATCACATCACTATTGATGTTTAATTACAAGGTATTTGATATAAAATTAAACAATTTTTACCAATAAGGGAATAAATATATGATGCATGGAATATTGGTACGTTTCTATGATGTTAATCAATAAAAATGTAATGAATTGATAAAAAAATCCATCGAGGTGCTCTGAATGTTGAGTCTTCTTAGTCTTTAGGGGCATCTTTATTTGATTACACCCTGGGTAAGCATACATGAAGGAAATACCATTAATTCCTGATGTTTATAAGATAATGATTTATATGATTGAAAATAGGAAATCACCATTCACTTGGTAATTTTTGAGGACTATGGAATCGATGAGGACTCTTACATTCCCATTATTTTTATTTTTAAGCATGATACATCCCAAACAATGTTGGTATTTCTCTTCCTAAAAAATTTCCTATTTGATCAATTTTTCATATTATAAGTGAACATTAGTATTATTACAGGGTTTTATCCTATTGGAAGCATTATTTAAACATCTATAGTCATTACGTTAACCAAGATGGTGTATTGCCATATCTGGTTTCATCTCGGGAACTTCTATATAATTCCCAGAGAACAGATATCGATTGAACATTATAAAAGTGATATGACTATATTTATAATTGAGAGGTACATGGGAACTAATAAATGTATCTTGAGGGTCTTATTATATTAATAGATTCACATACTTGAGCTTATCGATGGTGATAGAGACTCATTCCTCAAATGAGGGAGGCGAATTCCTGAGGTCATTCTCTTCTTCTTTCATCTATGATTATGTGAAGGAATTTCCAAACATGTTATAAAAAACGATGTAATCTGTATAATGTTTTTGGTATGGGAGACCATGTAAAGATACATTTTCATCCTCAACCTCTTAGGGTTTTCATTGAGTGATTACATAGCTAGTTTATAATATTATGTAGTCATCAGGAATAGGAGGTTTCTTGACATCTGGCTTTAAGTCTTCTTCGTCAATCATGTTTATGAGCATCAAATTATCACTATTAAGAATACTATATGGATTCAAATGAATGGTATTGAATCAATTGGAATATAAAACATATATATTATCATCCATCATCATTTATTTTCCATAACTATTATAAACACTTTCCTCATCATATATAGCTTCATAGAACTCGAAAGGGGCTCTGTCAACATGTAGTATGTGAACCATCCCATCAATTGTGTATTTAAAAAATTTATGATATGATAAATGTAATTATATTTTCATTTGAATATAAGTTCTTCTATGAAGGAAATTATATTTCATGTCTTGTTGGATAACTATAAAATCAACCTCAAATGTGAGATCCCTATACTGAGCATTGTGATTGGCCCTCTTAAGAGGCCTTCTCACACACTTTTTGTACCCATGAATGGTAATATTTATCAATGACAATTCCCCATCCATATATCCAAATTTTTTAGGTCCTTAATTGAGATGAGATTGATCCTTGAAAAATTTTCAGTTAGATACCTTTTTATGTTTACATTATATATTTTTCCTAAAACAAATTTTGGTATAACATGTCTATATATATCTTCTTACAAATCATATTATATGAATGATAAAGTGGAAAGAAATTCATATGGAATAGTCATCATGTGATAAAAAATTACTATATATAATTCTATCATATATTCATGTGGCCCTTATAGGGCCTCGATAAGTGTATCACATAGTTATTTAGAAATATTAATATAATCCAATATTGATATTTTAGATGGAACAATGGACAAATATTTTCGAATATTATACATTGTAGCCCGAGGTATGCGCTTACCAATATAGGATTACTATCATTAACTATTTTAGAATATGATGTTCTTAAGATAGATAGTATTGTTGATTGAGAAGAGGTTGAGGGTGAATTTTCCTCCAGTAGCATGGGACTCATAAAATTTCACCATTTTTGGATAATTAGACAATCACACCACTGCAAAAAGCGCATGAAAGAAGTGTGATCATGTAAAAAAAACTAGAGGGAACTGATGTATCTCCATGTTTTTATTAGGATTTATGGAGTTCTAAGTTAGGGATATCGGCTGAATATATTTATTTCATGGGGATGTTCCAAAAATATTGGGTTCAACCATGAACATATCATCCAATTAATCCTTGTTTTCTACAACTTTATACACTAGAAATATAAATCCAACCCTAGTAAAACCATGAAAAATGTTTATAAATATTACATTATCATGATTACAAGGAAATTAATCCCCATGGACTACTCAGTTTAGTTGTATTGGAAAATAAGTCACATACATGAGTTTTGTATAAAACATTAATACATAAATTAGAACGTTTTTTTCATTAAAGGATAAATTTACTCAATATAGCATATAATTTTATATAATTCTTATTATATTTCATAGATTCATGGTTAAAGAGAAAAAATAAGAGTGAGCTTGAATTATTAATATTGGTTAATTAAATTTGAAACCATAATAAATCCATGAGAATAATCAATATAAAATAGTAATAATAGATCAAACATTACATATAATCGATTAAATGTTAAGAAAGCACATAAATAATATCGAAATGTGAATAACTAAACACACATTCTATATAATCAAAAAATTGTGTTGATGAATAATATGCCAAGGTAATAATTACAAACACATTCAATTAAAATATCCAGATAAGGCATAATCAATATGCCAATGAAAATAACTGAAACACTTTCCATTTAATAAATGAACAAAGAATGAAATGAATCCATATATAATTTCAAAGATAAAAATCTCAGGGATAATATTAAAGAAATTATAATGAAGGAAATGCATTATTATAGGCCATTATGTTCCCCAGGTACATGGTACATTTACTATAAATAATTTTCACAGTATAGTTTATCATACAATTTTGAAGACCATTCCCTAGACAGTTTAGAATGTGATTGGATAAAAAATTGAATGATTTGTTCCCAAATAATCTCTTTACATGAGAAAAATTATTAATAAAGGGTATGACATTAAATTTCCCCCATCTCATTTCATATATCCCCAAAGCATTCTTTATATAAAAGGTAATTAGTTGAATTCGGGAATAATCATCCTTATCAACTATTTTTATTTTGTAAAATATACAAATTTTTCATTATTTCTTGAGATATCAAATAACATTAAAAGAAAACACCGTATATTGAAATTGTATATGTTTTATGAAATAATCCTATATGGGGTAAATGATTTTTATAATTAGGTGAAATTTAATGTTAAATTATCATTGTAAATTTAATATTTTAGGGGAACAAAAAAAGAATTCCAGAATTTAATATCAAAACTATCAATAGAAAAATAAATAATAATCCATATAGAGGAAGAATAAGGAGGGTATAAATACAAAACATACCATATTGAGTATGGAGAAGTGGTTGTTTTAGTTATGAATATAAATACAATAATGATATATTCTAAAAACATTTTGGCTGAAAATAAATTTTTAATTTTGAAAAACATTTTCGAAATAATTTTATTTGAATGTAAATCTAATAAATATATTATTTAAAATGTAAACATTTAAATTTATAATGAAAGATTATATGAAATTTCATAGGTTAATTTCATAATTTCATAAAAGGTATAAAGAAATTATTTTTGAATGGATTAATGGTAGAAAATTTTCATTTTCATAAACAAAAAATATTATTACTTTGATAACATTTTGAATATTAAAAATGTGTAAAAATGTATTTATTTAATTATTTTTTTATGGATAAAAAATATTTGAAAACAATTTAAAAAAATGGATTTTGGTAGAAAAAAGGTTCTCTCACTAAATAGATAAATGAAGATGGTTTTTATTAAAAAAATATAAAATATTTTCTGTAAAAAATAGTAAAAAATGGTACAATTACATGAAAATAGACCTTTATAACTAGAGTAGATGATATTGAATTATTACATTTAACAATGATTATATAAATTCCCTTAATGTAATTTCAATAATAAAAAATGTCAATCATAATGAAATTGTGAAATAAACCCTTAAAATGATCATAACATTGAAGTGTGAATTTATCAATAAATTGATATTGTGTATCAAATTAAAATACCCTTATAATAAGTGTAAATACATTAATATATATTAAATTTTTTATACACATAGTAGTGGAATATTAATTAAAATGATAAAGTAATAAAACCCAATGAAAAATGATTTGAGTTAAGAAACTTCGTTACCAGTTGGTCTTTTTAGGTTAATATCCCATTTCAATAAATGATTAAAATATATGATAATAATAACAAAAATAATTAATAATTAATTATATTTAATGTAAAAGTTTAATTTTGTACACCATATATATGAAATTAGGTTCACAATGATAAAGTATAACTTGAATAATGGAAATTGAGACCAAGTAACCTACCTCACATTTCATTTCATGTGAACATTGTTTTACCTCCTATAAAATAATTTTACGCATTTAAATTTATTATTATATAACCATATTAAATTTATAATACCATATATTATCTTCTAATAATATCTTATTTCCCATTTGTTAATAATATTTCATTATTTTTGCCATTTTGGGTGTTAATTGTGTAGTTCTGTAAGAATGTTTTGAAATTTTTTTGTTGTTATTTTTATATAGATAATTATTTCATCATCTTAAGGTTATATAAAGTCATTAAAATATTACATATATTAATTATATTTGTATTTATAATAGTCCATAATATTTTAATATAGGAAATGAAATGCCCTATTCATGGAGAGGGTGGGATGTATATACTCATGAACCCTATTTCAATTTATTTGAAGTATTTAAAAGAGTGAAAATTAACTGATATATATTTATATAATAGTTATATTATAATAATTTTTTCATATAAGTCAAATATATTTATTAAATAAATAATTTAATATATTCCTTGTAATTTGTGAACAAATAACATCACTTTGATGAGGTGGTAGTCCCAACGTCCACAAATGAAGTTCTTATAATCCCATAAAATGGAAAGCATAATGTAATTTGATATAAATAAATTCCAAAAATATATATAATTAATTAATATTATATATATCATATATAAACTATAAATAAATTATTATTACAATCGTTAATGGTGATAAATTGAAGAATAAATAACATAGGCTCGCGGGACGGTAGTCTGCCATTCACACGAATGATGATTCTGTTTGAAATTTGATGGATGTATGTGAATTTTTTTGATATAAATCTCAACAAAAAAACTCATCTCATAATATTTAAGATACTGATATTATTATATATTCATGATATAAAAATAATTGAAGGGTTGTAGAAGTTAATTAATCTAATGGGATCATTGAAGATAATTTTCAATTATTCACGTAACTACTTTTTTATTAATCTAAAATACATTATAAGATTAAATTATGAAATTTTGTTGGATTATAGGATTACGTTAGTGTATTAGGGTGATGATTTTTTCAGTGGTTTTATGAGGGAATGTTCTTGAGAGTTGTGAATAACTAGGAGGATTGTATGCCATTTTAGAGTGGAGGAGGGGGTAATTATTGAAAATTTTTTAAAGAGGGAATTCCAACCACGTTTTCCATAGTAAAGTAGATCCAATAATTTTAATAATTCAATAAAATTTCATATAGGTAACAAATATGGAAATGAAATTGATTTTCGACATGTTTATAGGTTATTTTGGCCCTAATGTGTAATGTTTAGTCATTTATAAAGCTAATTTTTCTCTTCTTCATTAATTTTAATTTAATTACTTTCATTAATACTTTTGTTAGAAATGTTTTTTGAATTATTATAATTAATAAATTACACTCATTCAAAATATGGAATCCTATTTTTTAAAATTACAAAAACATAAGTTTGAGAAATTATTTTATTTTTCTCCCACAGATGGGACAACTATGTGGTGTTTTAATGTGAAAATGTTCAAAAGTAACAAATTTTTGTGTATTCATATTCAATATAAAAATAGTTAAAATGGCCTAAAATTATTTTATTTACATAAAATATATATAATTTTACTTTAAATACAATATAAAATATAATTTAACCATATAAATTACTGAGATGCAATGTTCGCATTCAATTAAAAATCAGTATTTTTCACTATTCAAGAAAAAAGTAATCTTTGGTGGAAAATACAAAAAAAAATCCATAAAATAGTTTATTGTTTTTTAAAAAAAATTAATTTTCTTTTAATATCTAAAATTAATAAATTCTCTTAAATTTTGATTTAAAATAGCTTTTCCATGAAAAGGTAGTAAAATTTCATTTTTAGAAAAATACAAATTTTAAGTGTAAATTTGGATTTATTATTATCTTATGCCTATGAAATATATTAAATTAAAATAAGAAATAATTTATTTAATAATATATATATCTTTAATATCATATTCTATTAGTAATTAATTTAATTCATGATGTTAAAACAAGTTTGGTGAATCATAATAGTTTTTATAAAAACATTCTCTTTATATTCAATTGGTTACTGTATTCATTAAAATTAATGGGTTATAAATGAATTAATTAATATATATTGATATTATATTTGATAATATTTGTAACTACTAATTTAATATATAGGTTATATATTATTTTATTCTATAATAATATTTTATTAATATAATCTTCTTTGGAGAAACGTGGTCTTACTGGTAACATAATATATTGAATTGTTTTTGTTTTTTTTATGAAAGATAAATAAGTATTGAGATCATTTCAATATTTATTTTATATTAAATTTAATTTATTTAGTAAACATTACATTAATTATTAATGTTTAATATTCCATTCTACGTTTGGTGTTGTGTGTAACACATGCGATCAAATAAATATTACTCTTTTGGAATTTTCTTGGTGTCACGATATCCCCACCTTAAATAAATTGTTTCATCACAATATAAAATTAATATATATACCCATAGTTTTTATATCTGAAAAATAACATGTTTAAAAGTCTAAAAGGTAAAAGAGTTTATAAAAGATCCAATTAATTGGAATGAATGATATGTAAAAAGGTCACATTGAAACATGATGGCAATAAATCTTTAAATATATGATTACTTAAAAGACAATCAATTAAATATTAATGAAGGTATTGTTATAACATTTTTGTTTGAAGATAAGATTCCTAATGTTGAAGAATTGTTTATTAAAAATGGATATATAGAACTATACATACATGATATGATTCAAATTTTTATGAACAATTCCATCTTTTGGTTATTATTTGATAAAATTCATATTCACCCCTTACTACATGAAACTGATATCCTAGGATGAACTACCTTTTTGAAGCACTATAATTTATTTTTATGAATCATAAGAACCATAAATCAAATCCATACGTTTATTTTTAACTTTTTTAAAATTTTAAATGGTTAATTAATTTATATTTAAACCTAAAAAGTGAAACCAATAGTTCATCATTAACATTTATTCATAAATTTGTTTATATAAATGAAATTAGTCATTAACCAGGATATCATGTAGGCTAATGATAGGTTTGAAACCCTTATCATCCTACCGTCAAGGGATCAAGCTCCATCATCTTTCAAAATTTGATGGGATTTCACCTAACATAGAGGCTTTATATATTTTTTAAAATATTACAATAATTCCAAAAATATGATATATATCATGGAAATATAATCATTTAATAACCACTTTTCTATGGTTTTCAATAGAACTATTTTTTCATTTTCAAGGTATAAAAATATAATATGACTGTAACTATAATTTCATTTATAATAATATAAACCCTAAAGGATATCAATACCTTTAATCATAAAACTATAAATTGGAAATGAATTATTCCACAAAAATATTTTTCCACTAAAAATATTACATTCCATAAGATTATCCAAGTCATTTATAATCATGGTAGACTCTGATTACATAAAAAAATTTGTTTTTGAATTATCACTTATAATAATCCTTAAACTCATAATCCTATGATGGTATCCACAACTATTATGTTAATGAAGAAATATGTGCTTTTATTGTAACTCTAAAAATATATCATAGGGTTAGGTTCCCTAATTTGTGTTTTCCTTAATCTAATTACTATAGATGATACTAAACTTCTTATGATTCCAACTATTGCGAACCAACCCCAGAAATCATAGATCTAGAGTCTACTACCATTACATTGGCATGATTATTAGTAAATGAATCCCAAAAGATGAATTATTTTAGTATTATTGGTAAACCAGATTCAGACATTATTTTTTTTAATAAAAATTAATTCAATAATAATATAATTACATGAAGGATAACATTATTCCAACTTATATTATCCTTCTATATATTTCTTAGAAAAATTATTGGATTAACTTGTAAATGAAACAAAATAATGGAAAGATAATATGATCGTAATGAGTTAAATACTTCAGAAAAAATAAGGAATCAATGAGAATAATCAATATAGAATGGTAATAACTAACCACAAATTTATATATAATCAATAAACTAAGAAGGAAGAGTATAGACAATATGGAATGGTATACAACTTAACAAAAATTCCATATAATCATAAACCTGAGTGGATAAATAGAATATAAATGTAATAACTAGAAACATGTTTCATTAAAATAACTAGATATATCTTAATCAATATTGCAAGCCAAATAAATGAAACACATTCCATTTAATAAATGACCCACCAGTGAAAATCATCCATAGATAATTTCAATGAAAAAATATCATAGATAATAATAACTAAATATAAATGAATTTTATGATTAATAATTAGATTCCATGTTTCTAAGGTAAATGATACCTTTACTATTAATAAATTTCATAATATAGTTTAGCATACTATTTTCAAGACCATTCCCGAGAAATTTTAATACTTGCTTGGTTATAAACTCAAAAGGGTTTTCCACAACTAATTTAGTCTCATGAGAATACTAATGACCTAAGAGGCTTAATTTTAATGGTCCCCAACCCCTACAATATCTTTCTAAATTATTCCATTTATATTGAATAACATATTTAATTTATGATCAATGTTCGTTGTATAATATATGTATTAATAAATGATACAAATTTATCAATATTTCCCCCAGATATAAAATAACATTCAAAGTAAACACCTTAATTGAAAAGTGGTATATGGTTTATGAAATAATCTTATCTATGATAAATTATATAGATATGTTGGGTAAATTTAACATTCAATTATCACTAGAAATTTAATGTTTAATGGGGGATACAAATATTTATCAATTATGTGAATTTCAATACCATCCTTGTACCAATTTATAATAAACCATCCATAGGAATAATAAGGTTTGTATCAATAAAAAATATCCCATGTTATGTAAGGATATTGGTGTTGTAATTGATTATTAGAAATACTATAATGAGATCATTTAAACACTTTTGTGATGAAAATATCTATCTCATTCAGAATATAATATTAGAAAAAAATTTATTTGAAATTAAATTATAAAAATAATTCTTAATATTATCTGTTTAATAATGAATGTTAAACTTCAAATAAATAATAGTTGATAATTTTTTACATTCTATATATGTCTAAAATAAAATTCTTTTTTAAAGGTAAAACGGTTAAAAAAATTCCATTTGTGAATGAAAAACGAAGATTACTTTGAAAAAAAATTTAATTGAAAAAAGGTTTAAAATTAATTTAATATATAATTTCATTATTTTGAAAATAATTATTTAATTATTTTTAGAAAACAATCTTTACAGAGTAAAATGGATTCTATGACTAAATAGAATAATGAAGATGGGTTTTCCTAAAAATATTTTCAAAAAAATTGACTACACATGAATGAAAAAAAATACTATTAAAATAAAATTGTCATATTTAAATATAAGAGAATAAAATCAATGGGTTTATTAATCAATTATAAAATAAATTACACTATTTTATTTTCAATATTTATAACTTTTGATTCAAATGAGACATGTGAAATTAAGGCTTAAAATTATCCTAACATTGAAGTGATAATTAACCATTGAATTGATTATGTGTACCTAATGTAAATAAGAATTAAAAAAATTAAATATATCAATATGTATTAAAAGTAATTATGCACACAATAATATATTATTAATGTTAATGAGGGAGCAGTAAGAAAAATAAAAATGGAATTGACATATGAAATTTCATTAACACTTGGTAATATTATGTGCAAATATGCTTATATAAAATGTTTAAAATAGAAACAAAAATCCCTATTAATAATGAATTATTTATGATATCACATGTAAAAGTGTATGTATGTAGAATATAAATAACACATTAGGTACACAATGATAAATTATTCCGTAAAGAATGAATATTGAGATGATAACACTTACCTTGAATTTCTGTTCAGGTGAGCATACATTAGCATCCTATTAAATTGATTTATTAATTTATATATATTACAAAACAACAATAATCATGTTAATAATATCATATATTATGTTTTTATAATATCTTATTGTAAATTTTTTAATAATCAGTAATTATTTTTACTATTTCCTGTGTCAATTTTCAAGTTTTTCGAGTATATTTTCAACTATTAATTTTTTTCTTTTTTTAGACAATAAATTAATATTATATAGCATGTATAACATGATTTAAACAAAATATAAATTTATTATATATTTATTAATAGTAATAGGTAATATTTTGATATAGTAAATGAAATTCATCGTTCATAGAGATAGAATGTTTTATGTACGCATTAAGGCTATGTTCATTTCATTGATGCATTCAAAATAATGAAAATTAAATGATATATATATTGAAATTGTTGTATCATATTTATCTTATATAATTAAAAAAATTTAAAAATATATCCATTCATACATTCCATGTAATGTTTGAATGAATCACACTGCTTTGATGTGATGAAAGGCATCACATCTACAAACAAATGTATCATATTCTCACAAAATTGAAAGCATATAGTAATGTAATATATAAAAATACCATATGAATAGTGAAATAATAAATATAATAAATATAATATATAAAATATAAATACATAATTATCCCAACATTGAAATATGCTATATGGGTGAAATAATGGCATTAAATAGAAAGGCAGTAGTCAACCAAATACACGAACGATGATTGTGTATCTCATTTGATGGTTTTGTGTAACACTTTCGGTCAAAAAAATATCATAAAATAATATTAGTTTATTTAATACAATGACTTTATTATATAATCCTAATATAAAATGAATTAAAGTATTAGAAAAATAACTAAAACAAAAGTGATCATTGAAAAGAGTAGCCTCTTTTTCAGGTAACTCCGTCTGGTATATAAAAAAAGGATGGAATCATTTTATTTCTGAAGAATTTGACACTTTTATGATGAGGTTATGTATTTTAGGAGATTATTTTGGGAGTTTTTAAAAATAAAATGGTATTTATATGTGTGAATAATTAGAAGGGGATACTATATTCTCATTGTAGTGGAGGAGTGGAATTCATGTTGATTTTTGAAAGAGGGAATAAGACCAATTATTTGATGATGTTATGTGCATAATATAATGGTACCAATTATATAAAATGGATTATATGGTATTAATATGTTCAGAATATGCCTTTTTGAGAAGTTTAGAGGTTATTCTGGCCCTTATATTTAACATTAAGGCCCTTGATAAGCTACTTTTTCTCTTAATTAATGTATTTAATTTTAATTAATATCAAAAAAAAATCGGTTAAAAAATATTGACATATTAAAAATTATAAATTATGTAAATTATAAATTTTTTATACATTTTTTACACACTAAAATGACATAGGATGCAAATAAGTATTTAAATTTAATATTGTTGACGTGACGACAATGTGAGTTTTCAAAATGAAATTGTTCAAAAGATTGAAATTTTTTATCCAATTTTAAATTGGAATTGATTTTAGGAACTAATTTTATTAATTTCTGTAATATTTATATAATTTGACATTAAATTCAATTAATTTATCTTTATAAATTATTGATACGCAAAGTGAGTTTTCAATTAAATTTCAGCATTTTTCACTATTCCTTACAAAATGAATCATCTTATAAAAATAACTAAAATTTAATCTATGGTATTTATAATATAGTGATTTTAAAAAATTGATAATTTTTATATATAAAATTTATAAAAGTTCAGAAATATTTATTTAAAATAGGTTCTCCATTAAAAGGTACTAAAATATAATTGTTAAGAAAAATAAAATTTTTTTGGGTAAAAATGGATTTATTCTTATCATATCACTATTAAATATATTGAATAAATATAGGAAATATTTAATTTCATTATTATTATTAAATAATATTAATTAATTTAAATTATTATGATGAAACTCCTTTAGTGTATACAAATTTTTTTTATAAAAAAATCTCTTTTATATTCAATTAGTTCTTATATTAATTTGAAATTAATCTATATCCATCGAATTCAATCATGTATATTAACATGATATTTAATCCTACTAATAAATTATAATTTAACATCTTTTTTATATCTTATTATATAAAATAATTATATTTTGAAAATATATAATTTTTTTTATACAAAAATCATTCTTGCATGTAACAAACGATATCAAAGAAATTATATATTTATTATTATTCAAGAAAACATAGTATTTCATGAATGGTAATTTATATAATATATAATGGTTAGTATAATATTATATACAACATAACATATTGATAGTTTATGTTCCTTTTTACATTTGGTGTTGCGTTTCATACACTCTATCAAATTTAACATACTCTTTCAGATTTTTCAAGTTGTTACATTGGCTCCTAGGTTAGGTATGGGGAACTCATACAATGATTAATATTCTTAATTAGAGAGGGGATTTGGTAAGTGATATACATTAATATAATTAAATTATATCTTCATCTGATGGGGGTTCCACTTGGAGGGGGTGGTTCCCATTTTAAATTTGTTGAAGGAAAAGAACTATGTAAGAGTCCTAGCTTGTGTGGAAGCGAGATAATATTATTCCTCTTATCTAATTTATAATGTTCGATGATTACACTTACCATAATATTGTGTATTCTATTTTATAACTTTAGAGAACGGAAACATTGTTGGTTTATATATATATGGTATCATGTTGGTTGGAGTTGTATCAACGATCTTTCGATGTATCCAATTATTGTACATTTCTCCATTCAAGGAAGGAACTTTTTTTAATCATCCTCTTATTCTGGATTGATGATTTTTAAATAGACCACATGCACTAGAGAATATTAGAAAATCACATCTCTAGATTGAATCATCCATTGGATAATGTCTTTGAAGAATATGAAATCTTGTATAGTGAGACCCAACCTTATATGCAATGTCACAACCCATCCCCCAGGGCCCATACCGTGACATACCCAAATCCCACCTCCCGAAGGCCAGTGTGGGTGACTAGTGCCGAAGGCATCAACCATCAAGTGGGAGGTATTTTCATGTGTACCTATACACAAGTGCACTCACAAACGAAATACATAAAGATGAAAGTTGAACAAAATGTAATCAGAAACTAGAGTACAAAATAAAGTAAAGCACTGAGTGGTAAAACTAGGCCATTATAAAACCCCAAAAAATAAATATAAACAGTAAGGTATAAAGGGAAAACCGATGGATATCTGTGGAAAATCTCACATGATCACTACTGTAGAGATGCTACTAAAATCCAATGTAGTATGTCTTGCCTTACTGGTTCTACTAGTGTCTGCCAGGTCCTGATCCACCATGTCTACTATCGCAACATCCGTCAGACCCATATCCCTGAGCTCCTCTATCAAAATGTCGAACGTATACACCATACACAACACATGCATGAAAAGTCCATGTAGGGGTGAGTAACTCCGTACTCATTAGGGAACCCAAATACTCATGATGGTGTCTCATAAATGCACAATGTAAAACACCAAACAACAACCACAATTTAAACCACAAATCCAAAACCATTACATAAACCACAAATCTAAAACCACGAAGTAAACCCAAAAGACAAAACCATGTAGTAATTCACAAAGAAAAAACAAAGAAGTAAAACATAATGATCTTGCATTGTAAACTCTACTCTTGAATATTCCAATACATATATATAGGACATCATGATATACCCATCTCATCTACAAAGAAACAAAAGGCTCCAACCTAAAATCCATTACTAGGATTTCTAAAGAAGGCTCAAAGCATAACTCAAGGATCAGTAGTACAGTCTCCATGAGCTGGCTATCATGATGGCACCTGTCTGAGTGATGTAATAAACCAGGTACAACTAAAACATTCATAATGGTATGTTCTAAAGGATATTCTCCATCAGGATGTTTCAACTGGAACTAGATCTAGTGCCTGGAACTAGAGGTCTCACTATCACCATCTTGCGCTAGAGTCAAGACCAAGGGAAACCAAGTGAAGATTCCAACTCCTCTACACTACGTTCAGTTGGGGGAGAACTACTCCAGTCCGACCCATGATATCTCAATGGATCTAGTAAGAAGTGGAATGAAACTCAATATGTTGGGGGAGCACTATATTCTACCTTTTTATTGATTACATCATGTGAAGGGAATGATCCTTGTAATTGTGTCCTCTAGTTGAGGGAGCTCTAACTCCCATGAAGGACCCTCTCCCCATCACTACTTGGAGACAAGGGAGTACTAATCCAAAAGTGGGGACCCACACCCTACCAAGTAGGGGATTATAAATCTAGTATATTGTTCACTATGAGGGAACTTCCCCTAGTATGACAGGGGAGTATCGACCCCTGGCTAGAGAACCCACACCATAGCACGATAGGGGAGTACCAACTCTGTTGGAATAAGGTGTAAAGAGGATCCTCAGCCAGAATCGACAAGGAAGAACAACTCGGTGACTAGAGGACCCGACCATAGTAAATTAGAGGGTAACTGACTCTGTCACAATATCTGTTGTTGGGAGCCCACACCATAGTACGTTAGGGGAGTACCGAGCCTAGGCTAGAGGGCCCACGCACTAGCATGTTAGGGGAGTACCGACCCTTCCCTAAAACTAAATAAGGAGGACCCATTCCCTGGTACTATATGATAGTAAATACTACAAAACAAAAGACCATCCATGACATAAGGGTTCTAATATGATAGTCGTCGCGTCAATCGGATGCCGAGCCTGTAAGCTATAGGCTTTTTAATTCCGATGGCCCGATTATATTCATGTTCGATCCAACCTTTCCGTATGTCAAATTTCCCCAAAACTCAAGTGAGGTATCTCAAAATGACTGCATCGTCCCAAGGGATCTAGTGTAATATACCATTTGTCAAACATAAGTTTTGTTTAGATGATAAGGCCCTTGAACCATAACCAAGTCGGAATGCGAATAGGTATGGGCCGACCCGACCCGACCCAGGTCTGACCCAACCCAGGTCGACCCGGATCGCTAGGCCCAGCCCGCCTGGTGGTGCGGCCATCTAGGGTCACCTTGTCACACAGTTGAAGGTGCACCCCATTCTACCCGAATGCGGCATAGTCGCTTCTATCACCTACTCACGTGGATGGGACCACCATTCCCATGCCCCATGTCAACCTGTATGGCGGTGTGACTTTTTTAAGCAGTGCTACACTTGTGTCACGGTAATCCCACAACATGGCCCATTTTGGCAACAACTTTTTCCATCATTCCATGCCTCCGGGGAGCACCTCCTCATTTTTCCACCAGTTGTAGCCTCGTCGGGCCTCTATACGCACTCCGGTGGGCCGTTGTATCACACCATTTGGCCCAATGGCCTCTAGGGGTTACCATATTCACTGTGATAGATCCAGATATACCTTTATGTCCATTTTATTAAGACGATCACAAGAAACGAACAAGTAGAGCGCTTCTAGCCATGTTCATGTCGGCCTGCGCCCTCTGCGTGAAAGGATAAATATTTGGGAGTTTTTGAAGAGTGCAGTTCCAAGAAAAATAAATCAATCCCAACATTGAACACCCACAGATAGCCTCCTATATGAATGCACAACATGCGGATCAACCAATTCATGGGTTGATCCACATCCGTCATTTTAAAAGAATGATGAACAAGGAATATCATTAAACAAAACCACCCCCACCTCTTACAACGTCTGAGGTCGCGACATTTGTCCTCGAGGGGTTAATACATCGACATCACTTCCCAGCTCCGATTTTCAAAAAGCGATACAGGTAGTTAAGATCTGTCTACGTTAGTCATTTTTGACTGGGGTGGAATTTCCTTAGAGGTTCCCCAGAGAATATTCCAAATTTATATTCCATATTTTTCTAGAGCATAGATATATAAATAATTTCATGTCGCATCTTTCCGATTATGATGCAAAATAACGTCGTTACACTGCAAGTTTAACGATCCATTGACGAGGCTCACTAATGTGCATCATCACTACCATGCCGCTTCCCCAAAGCTTCACCTCCTTCCACTGAAAATTGAGGAAGAAAATAAAATAATTCTATTAAATTATTTTATTATATTTCTCGAGATGTTCGAAAAATTACTTTTCTGCTCATTCCTTTCCAGCCAAAGATAAATAATTTCTATGAGAATGCTGGAATTTTGAAATCAATGGTGCCCTCTAAATTTTTATCCAACTTATTGCTAAAAAGATAGGAAATCCACATCACTCGGTTACTGATCATACCTTAAAAAAAGAATAAAATTCCATTCTTGACTCTATAGACCTCAAAATCATGTACCATAAAATTTTGCGGTCTTGGAATAACAACATATAAAAATATACACAGAAATTAGTAGACATTGAATCCTCCCCACCTTTAGACATTTCATCCTTGAATGTCCAAATCCAAATCTTATGGGAGTAAACTTGATCCACAATGGTTTCTACGCTCCAACTGAGCACACGCCATAAAGAAACAGTGAGATCAACCACTCTCATGCCTATCTCTTACTAGGTCAACATAGTAAAGAAAAAGTATCATGTTTAATTAGCAGCAAAAAGAAAAAAAAATAGGAAGTACTGCAATTCATCTGTATTCATGGGGTTCAATGGCTCAACTACATTCTAACATGACAAAGATAATAGAAAGATCCCCACAATCCACATCCACCCATGGGTGCACTATTCTAAAACCCCCACATGCGTTATTCATTCAAGGTTGATTCTAACACATTTGACTAATTACAAATGAAATAGGGTTTCCCATGAGTGAATGTTGGGTCGTACAGGTAAATCTTCCTATAACATCCAGTGGCCTCACCAAAATCTGAAACAAGAACATGGGAACTCCAACTTGTGGAATCTCTACTAAGTATGGATGGTTCGGAACCATTCCACACATTAGAAACATATTGTGGTCAAACTATGCCACCATAGAAAAACTAAAGTAGGACACATTACAAGAGTCCAAACTTCCTTTCCTGGGATTCCATTTTTCTACAATAGAAAGGCCTTCCCCACCATGTGGATATACCACATATATTTCCTAATATCATTATTCCGGGCATGAATGATAGTAATCCATACTCAAAATTATTTTGTATAGACTTTACACCATGATTACGAGATACTAGCTGCAACCCTCACCTCTATGAACAATGTAAATCTATCAGATTATATGTGTGATCAGCGGGTCTCCTTCATTTGGAGTCTATAAGCATGAGGGTAAGTCCATGGTCTGACCGAAACCTCAATGATTCAAATAGGACTCATAGAAAAAGGAAATTCCACCACCAGTGTCTATGTAGAAAGGTAGAAAATGAAAACGCACACGTCATACCTCAAACTTCTCTTGGAGCTTCTTGGTCATGAGCCATGAATGAATGCATCTATCCGCTTCCACATCCTGCAACCCCCACATCCTAGAGGGTCCAACTGCTCGTCTAACACCTATACCTTGCCTACCAACTTTCATATCTCCATGCTCCATGTAATATCTCTACTAATTATGTTCGTCTCCTGGACCCCTTTTAGTAGTACTGTGGGTTAGGAAATTTCCAGAGGGATTCCCCCAACCGTTACAGGGGTAATATTGCCTCTTATGTGGATGGTCTGCCCCTTGGCACAACTTCTATGCCACAGATTCATGTGTCTGTGTTTGGGAATGGGTATTCATTCTTTTCCATGATCCCAAGGACACTCATCTGCTAGCCCCATTAGACAACTCTACTACATGACCTCTACCATAGGTCACATCCACATACTCCTCCACCCGGATTTTCTCAACTTCTAGGTCACATTCCAGTACCCCATCATGTGTCAGAATGATGAGAGATATCACCAATTCCCTAATTCTATGGTGCAGTCTGCACTTGATGGTATGATCCCTAATGTAAGAGTCCCACATTATATCAACGAAGAAGAGTGAAAGATTTGTGAATCTCACTGAGTGCTCTACTACTATCATGTTTCCATGTTGTAGGTGCAACAACTTTTATATGCGTACAGAGTGAAAAATAACCTAAAATAACTCCTCTTTGAAGAGGTGATTAATGTCTGTCTATGTGTGGGTTTCCTCCTCATGAGTCTGAATCATCAGAATCCCCCACCATCCCATTAATCCCTAAATAAGTCTTGTAGTCATAACTTCTATCTTGTTGAGTGGTGTCCTCACTATGTGGAAAACATCCATAACTGCCTCAATATAATCCTCATATACCAAAGAAAATGTCTCTCCATGGAACCTGGGATTTATTTAAATCAAAAACATGTGTAGCGCACTCAAGATTCGCACATCAGGAACCTAAACTGCTAGTGTAAACTACGGCTCGATGGGTGGTGGCTTCACTGGAGCATGAACCAGAAGGTAATGCCCCTTTATTCATGCCCTGAACCGAAGCCTCCACTTAAATAAGATCATCATCATGATCCTACTGGGGAATCCTATCTGGCTGTCAACATGGAGGTATCCTAAAATGAGTCATGATGAACCACATTTAAGAGTATATTTGGAGATCTGACGTAAGAAGGAAGTGGAAATCATAATCATTCCTACAAGTTTCATAATAAATTTATTTCCCCACAACCAATGTTTCCATGTTCTGATTCTGGTATGTGGTGTCCAAAATCATGGTGTATGGATACATCGATTGCCACACCAACATTGAATTTTATAGTTTGAAAGAAGAACTCGAAACACATAACACTATTGCTCACAATCAAAAACAATATAACCTTGGTCATTGAGGTAGAACCGACCACTTTTGATACCACATTGTCACAACACATCCCCCAGGGCCCGTACTATGACATAACCCAAGACCGTAGTTCGTATTCCAAATCTCAAAACATCCGATAGAGTTTCTAAAAACAGTTGTCTCACAGTAAGGTTCCCAACACTGCAAACATCTAATCAAATGGACAGATGTTCTGAATGTTACACCTATTTTTATAAAAACGTCAGACTATAGTCTGGTGAGGGTCCTACTAGACCCATCCCGACCCATCTAGTTGGGCCTGATGGACCCTTACGTAAATCCCAATACTCAAGACAATGTTTCAGTCTAGATTGGAGTGCCAAACAAGTTTTCATCTGGTTGTGTTCATCCCGTTTGGATGTCGTGTCATACCACATTCCATGCGACTGCCCGCCACTCCACCAGCCCCTTGGCCTCACCGCCACGATCTCCTATAATGTGACACTGATCTGCATTCCACCTCTCAACCACATCCCCCTTACCCCAATATCATTAACTCCATTTTGGAATCCTTCACATAAGATCCACCATCCCCACGACATAGGCACATTGCGCCTTCAAGTGCTGATGGCCTGCCAACTAACGTGGGCCCTGAGTACATCTCCGACGATCCATTTTTTTAAAACGGGACAAGTTCTAAGATCATTGGGTTGCAATATTCACTTCCTTGGCCTTTCATTCATCATTCCAACACTCTAGTGTTCTTGAGTACATTCATTTTCTATAGGAAAATTGAGTTGTGTCCATGAGGGTCTAACTACAAAGAATGCCAACAGCGGGTGAGAAAATAAGCACAAGAATTTATGAGGCATGAATATTTTCCTTTATTATTTTTGGACTCAATTTGTCCTTATTGTAAGGATTGAAAACGAGTAAAATAATCACACAAATATATCTACCATTAAATCCCCACAAACCTAACACATATCCAATAAGCGATTGAACCACAGATCATCCTGTTCGTGGAATTGTCCATGTTTGTTTGTGAATTTAGAAATAGGGAAATATCATATGGAAAATAAAATCCTAAATATAGTTTGGATCCTTTTTTAATGACTAATGGTAGTTTTTCATCTTTTATGAGTTCTCCTAACTCTGTTGGGGTGATGATCTTCAATCTGTTCTTCGTTTCGTCATCGTTTGTAGGAGAGAGTTCATAATCCTTAGCTGAGATGCTTTGTAGGGAAATGTTATAACTCCAGATTCCTAAAAATAGAGAATATAAAAATGGAAACCAATTTTTTTTATATATGAAATAATTTTTTAATATTATTTTAATAATGCTTAAGTACAAAATCTATCTTCCCTAGATGGCCTACAGCAGCCATGTTTAGCCCCTTCCTAAGGTAAAGTTGATACAATGAATGCAATGGTGCCCCCATATTTCTTATCTAGGCACCCTTTTTAATTTTCTTTCATTTTTTTTGGAAAACCACTCATGCGTACAATTAAAAACATAAGTTTTTTTAACATGTTATTATGAGAACACTAGGCCTCAAAATCACACACCGTCTCAGCACCTAATCTCAGAATTTTCACACTAAATTTAAGAAAATAAAACTACAGTAAATATGAGTCATTACATTCTCCCAGCCTTAGGTATTTATGTCCTGTAATGCCAAAACAAGGTATATAAAACAAATGTGCGTACTGAGCGAGAATATAATCCTACCACTCCCATGTGCTCTCCTAAATATTCCCCTACTAACACCAAACGCCTACCAAAGGAATAAACCACTAATGAAGGATACTCTCATGTTGATCATTTATCTCAACTGATAACTCAGCAAAATTTATCCCATATTCTATGCCATCATTCCCCAGTCAATGATGTGTGAAGGATTATGCATGAATATCCTCAATTATAAAATGTGCAATATGTCCTGCACTGAATGTAACTATGGAGTTAGAGCCAAGAAGTATGCCACCTAGCCAACTCTACATAGAATCAGTGAAGGGCCAATAAACCTCATTGATAGCTTTCCGCCCCATCCAAATATTCATATCCGGTGTCGAGAAGATACCCAATGGAACACAATTCTTCCCTTGATGAACTCCAAATTCCTTCGTCACCAGTTAGTATAAGAGTAATATAGGCTCTATGTAGTATTCATCCATTCCTTGATGACCTACTCCTTCTCTGTAGTCTCATGCACCAACAGAAGCACCATGAGTGAAGAATCTCATGGGAACTTACAAAAATTGGTGACCTACATGTTTTCCTTTAAAATTCCTTTAGTGGTTCCATACCGATGGTGTAATGGTATCAATTTTGGTATATAAACACCACACGAGGTTGGTGATTTTCCAAACAGTGGCCAAAATCTTGGATGTAATCACATAGCATGTCCTCCATAACTAGAATGGCCCACTCAGTCTGGATGTTCATTTTTGGGTGAAGAGTTGTGCTCAAGAAAAGATGAATCCAAAACAACTCCTACAATCCCTTTCATAATTAAGATGTGAAACAATAATCACAATATGAATCGATCGTTGATGGCTCCCCATGAAGACAAAAAATCTACTGCACATAAAGGCAACTGAAGCATTCTTCTAAACCCTAAACCCAAATATGTAGGAATTAGGCTTACTTATTGAGTTGATAAATAATCACTGATATGGTATCATGTCCCATGAAAGTGCATGGTAAACTCATACTGATGTCCATTTGTATCCCTTCCCACTTACAATCCAGAAACACAAGGGTTTGGGTCAAGACTATTGGATCATGGTGCTCAAACTTCACATGCTGGCAAGTGAGGCATTAAGAAATAAACTTTCACACTGCCTTCTTCATCTTCAATATTCAGAACTAATATCAGAGTTCTTGGTACATGCTTTCCACTTATATATTTACCGCCAATGGGGATGTCTGGTACTCCCTCAGAGCCTCATCCCACAACACCACTGATACAAATGTGTTCACTCTAAAAAGGAATATGTGATACCCTCATTTAGAATTCCCATTATGGGAATAATCTATAGAAACCCGAGAATGTAGGGTATCATAGTAAGTATCCCCAAGTTGTTTCTCCCTGATTCAAAGTATGAGCAGAGGGTTGATCACAATCAATGGTAGGTAAGATTCTCCATCTCTATCGACAAAGTTTATCTGTAATGAAACCAACTAATATGATACCTCACTAAATAACATCAATCTTGATCATCTATTGAGAGAATCTTCCACCATGTTCCCCTTTCAGTGAGTATAGAAAATCTAAAATTCAGAGTCTTAGAGGATGTCTAGACCCCGCCTCATTCTCATGTAAAGATCATTGTGAAAGAAGATATAATTGAGTCACATGTGGTTATATTAGATAATAAACTGGTCACTAATCTGGTTGTGTCACCACATATTCAATGTGAATAATACCACTGATAGCTCATGATCATTGGTCATGTAGTTTTTCTCATGTTTTTTATACTGGTAATAACCACAAGAAATCATCACTTTCCATTGAATGATGACACATCCATGTTCTATATGTAATTCATCATAGAAAACTATATACCTGATTCCATACTAAGTTAATATCTAGATGGGAGTGATCATTAGCATATGCCTTATATCCTAGAAGCACTAATGGGACATCTATATCCACAAAAAAGGCTACCCCATTCATGAAAAATTTTTCAATGGTGATGAAACTCTATAGAAGTAGAGTAACAGTGATTATCCACTAATTGAGGCTAATATTAATTATTAATTTATATAATATTCACATGATTTATTATTCATAAACACCATTTTAGTTCATTTTACACTTTGAACATCATTTCATATTGTGATTTCTATACCTTACTTAAATGCACTATTATGTTGTACATTTTTTAACATCATTTAAAGTACCCAATGATTAATCTAATTTTAAGGATTGTAATTATCCATATTTCAATTTTATATTTTGTTAAATTTATCTACACTTCAATATGAACATGTTTGATTCAGGGATCAATGGAGAAATAATGGAAGAAGATGGGGATATTTTGTGATGAAAGGACACAATTCAGGAGATGTCAGTTTGGACAACAGCCCAATGATGAGCATGTGGGGCCCAACATATTGTCCCAATGAATCCAAAATATCGTGGGATTATATAAGACATGTATAATAACAAATCACTCTCCAAGAACCGGGGCTAATTCATCCTCCATGGTGGTAATTATGGTGGCCCAATTTGGAGAAAAAATTCGGGGCCAGATTCTGAGGCCCATAAATAAATCCTACCAATTTGATCATATATCCGAATCCACAACTCCAAATGGTCCAAACAATTTCAATAGGTTATGAGACATCAGGGGAGCAATTTTCTTCCTCTATGGACCACTATGAATCGGCCACCTAGAAGGACTTATAAGCACGTCTGTTCGGTTGATGAAAGCTGTCTACCACCTCGGGTCAAGTGTTAAAAAGTTCAAGTTCCACAAGCTTTCCACCAACCTAGGCCTACCATAATCAAGTGGGATGATTTATATAGTTTTAGGATCGACCCAAGGCTCCCAAAATGACTATATAAGGATTTTTTGGTGGATTAGTTTTTCATATATGATGCTTTGTTCAATTGTAATGTTATGATGCGCTTTTGTTGTATCAAGTTTGTCTTTCACATGTAAGTTGTTCAATTCACTATTGTTTCTTAATAAATGTTCATATTATCCTATTATTCTGTTTTTATTCATATCACAATGATACCTTTTGTCAAAGGTATGAATTTATTCAAACCAAACCTTGTGAAATTATCACACAACGGTGGGGTGATCGTTATTTCATTGTTTTTTTACTTCTACATTTCCTCCCTCGTGAGTCTACATTCCGCTTCCATTGAAACCATAGAATCAACAGAGGGATAACCAACTTACAGGTTGATCCAAGGGAGTAGAAGATGGATGGATTGGATGTTATTTATCACCCTATTAATGTCAAATCACTTATTTTAATTGATATTTTTTTGATGATTTTTAAACTCCATCGTCCTTGTGGAATTTAAGCCCACACACATGAAGTGATAATATGAACCTTTAACTTGAGGTGCTCAAAACATAGATCCTTCAAGTGTATATGTGATTAGTATTAATGTGTTTAGGTTTTAAACCATTAAGTGATGTTGTTTTTTGATCTTCTTAAATGAACTCATCTAAAATATAATAAATTGAAATTGTTGAAGAAAGAATTTCATCCATTCCACCCCAAGTGATAACCTATGATCAACTCATCCTTTTAAATTGAATTCAATTAAATCTGTTAGATATACTTTAAAACTATCTTAAATCAACCCAAGTTGGAAAATTCATAGCAAAAAAAGATTCATAGAATGTACGTGTCTGTATGTAACTTCTTAGGTCTCTGTGGATTCGATAACCCAAGCTAAACTACAAGGACTGTTCAACCATCATATATTGGGTAAATTTGAGCGAGAATCAAGAAGAATCTGATTGTAACCATCCAAAATCAAAAAACACCAAACCTTTGTAACACTCTTGGGAGGCTCTCAAGTAATCAGTACTTCAATATTCACTGGATCGAGACCAACTCCATAATCTAAAAAGACATATCCCA
This sequence comes from Viscum album, assembly GCA_963277665.1. Lineage (NCBI taxonomy): Eukaryota > Viridiplantae > Streptophyta > Magnoliopsida > Santalales > Viscaceae > Viscum > Viscum album. The sequence goes on along the minus strand of OY728126.1, from coordinate 789,439,587 downwards.
TGAAATTGACATCTCAAATCCATAACTGACACTTTGAGAGAATCCCATAATAATGGTTCCCCTAGAGTGTGTCCAGTACCATCCATAAGTGTCTCGCATGATCCTCCTTGGATTCTGAGCACACTAGGATGTCCTCAATGAAGACCACCACGAATTTGTCAAAGTAAGGCTAAGAGATGATATTCATGAGTCCGATGATCATTTCTATGGCATTCATCATTCCAAATACAATCAACTAGTACTCGTAATTTTCATACTGACATCTAATGGTTGTATTTGGTACATCCACATCCCATAAATGAAGCTGGTGATAGACATATCTGTGGTCAATCTTTGAGAATCACATCAATCCCTTCTGTTTATTTAAAAGTTCATCAATACTCTTTCGTTGGTAATTGTTCTTCACGGTCACCTAATTCAATAATTTAAAGTCCACACATAATATCAAGATCTCATCAGTCATATGGGAAATCTAAATTGGTGTTTTTCGGGGTGAAAAACTAGGTCTCACATAGCCCTTCCTTTGTAAGACCTTCAAATGTACCCTCGACTCACAAATCTCAGTGGGAGCCATCCATTATGCTGGTGTAGATATCATTTCCATACAAGAGTATATATCAACATACAATTATACCTCTTCATAGGGAGTTAATCCTATGAAAACATTGGGAAATACTTCAACATACTCCACCACCAATGTTAGAAATTGAGGTCTTATATTTTATACGTCATCGAGGTTGCGACTATCTAACTAATGAGAAATCATATTCAACCACATATGAAGAAGTAAATCCTTTTGTACCTATGTTTCATTTTCACCAAAAATTTAAATACTTGTCCCATCATCGTGGACACACCACACACTTCCACTAAAACAGTCAATTTGGGCGTGTAATATAGATAACAAGTTCATACTGATAATTATGTCATATGGTCTAGATGTCACAACCAAGAGATCCAACCCAACGTTCTCCCCTCCATGAGTATGGTCACACTATAATAACAAGTGTATAATCATTAAATACTCTCCCATAGGAGTTTCTAAGCATAAGTTTTTTGTCAATGATTCTACTAAAATCTCTAACCTCCAAACATAGTTTATAGAATTAAAGGAATACTAGGTCCCTATTTAAATCAAAACTAATGCTAGGGTGGAAAATAATTAGATCATAACTTTAATCATCCCTAAAGAATATGGGTTATAAGCTTCCATTGCCTGCAGCCGTCCTCATCCCCATCAACCAACTTCTTGAGCTTGGTGGGGACCACATGGGGTGGTGGTGGTAATACTTTGACCCTCTTCTACCTTATGATACCCTACATATTCTTATGTTGTGTCTGATTCCTTACAAAAGACCATGTTACTACCACTGTCTCTCCCACTATGGCCCCTCAATTGTCTCCTGATCATCCATGCGATAGGTCAGGAATTCTCATATCAGATGTTTCCATTCGCTGCACAAGTAATGCATATTGTCCTTTATATGAATCACTATGCTCTAGGATCCCCACAACACTTATCTTGTGTCTTAGTGTCATCTCATATACTACCTAACCCTCTTGGGTCCCTGCGACTTATGTCGACTACCTACCACTACAGACTCAGCTTCCTCGTGCCTACTGCTAGCTCACACTACTCTCATCTAGTCCACTAGAAATCATTCCACTAGTAGATCTCCCTCTAGGACCCCATTACATATACGAATTATAAGGGATATAATGGTTATAATTATTTCCTAGTGCAACCCATGATGGATGTTCGAATATTTTATGAAAGGATATCACACCATATATTTGGAGTATGGAGAAAGATCAATAATCCTCACTGATTAATCTTCCATAGTCTAACTACCCAACTGCATATGTTAGAGCTCTTAGATGCACAATGATCGCAAATTAGTTGGAAAAAACTCCTCTCTAAAGAGACACTTGATGTATTCCCATGAGAGATTCACTTTATCATGCTTCTGGGTCACTAAGCTCCACTATCACCCTACTGGGCCCAAAAGAATACATGCAACTATGACTTCGATCTTGCTGGATGGCATCCTCACAAGGAAGAAGACACATGCAACTACATCAAGAAAATATTCAACAACCCGGGGGACAGTCTCTCCCAAAAAACATGGAGGTATCTACCTCTTGAACTCAGGAAATTCACTCACCATGTGTGCATCCTCAACCGATAGCACTTGTAATAACAGCTACTCGATGGGTGGTGGTATTAGTGGTAAGACACCCAAAGGTGCTATTTAAGATACATGTCCCTTTACATATGCCTTATCAATAGGTAGATCATCCTCATGATCATGTACCAATATCCTAGTTGGTTGTTTGTGTGGAGGCATCATGAAAAGAAACAGGATGTACCATTGTCAATAGAGTATAATTAGTGAGGTTAGTCAAGAAGGACATGAGATCACACCCAAATCCTATTTTATGTATGTACTATTAATTTCCTTAAACAAGTGTTTACAAGAATTGACTCAAAAATTAGGTGATTAGAGTCCTGGTGTAAGGATATATTAGCAAGAATAGTAACACAATATTCCCTATCCTAAAAACCAAACTCAAAACACATGACAACATTTCCCCAAAGAAACCTCACATACTCGTGGTCCTTAAGTAGAACAAAAATGGCTTAGATACCACTATGTCATTATCTATCCTTGAGGGGACCCTACCATGACTACCCAAAGCCTGCCTTTGATAGGCCCGGGGCTAGCGACGAGCACTGAGTAGGAAAATCTCTCAAAAGGGATCCATTTTCCTAAGTCCTTGTACACATGCACACATCTCCAATCCCAAAATCATGAAATGTAAAATCAAAAAGTAGGCAATGCATTACTAAAAAAAGATACCAACCATAGAGTGAGACAATAGGAAACTAGAATGTATATAGGGCTAGAATACTAGCCTACCAAAATAAAGAGTCTATAAAAATGAATACACAAATTCTTGAACTCATCAATGGAAAAACATAACTGAATGGTATGTATATGAACAGTAGTCTGAATCCTTATTCCACCAATTTTTGGTCTTACTATATACTTCGTGGTCCTATTTCACCATGGACTCCACCAAATCATCAATATTTTTCACAAAGCAGGACACGTGTGTGAAAATCCTTTGCATGGGAGGGTAAAACAATACTCAGTATTACACTCCAAAACCACAAAAAATACCCCAAAGATTACTTGTATTACACCACAAAAAAATACACAAAGTACATCCAGATAATAAAATTTTATATCTACTACATATTCTCTATTAATGTCTAGATATACTCAATTCAAAGAGACACATAGTATCCATGTGAAACACAATCTTTAGTAGACACACAGTCTCTATAAGAAACACAATCTTGGTTATAAAAATACTCATTGTAGGACTCACAATCTCTATGATACACAAAATCTCTATTTAATACACATAGATCGCACAACATCTAGGTCACACAACTTATAGGTCACATAGCTTCTAGGAAACTATGCTTCTATGTCACAAAATTATGCTCATTGCTTGCTCATTCTAGGAGACCATATGACTCAAGACATGAGGTCATATTAAAAAATTCACAAAAATTCACATGTATTATCTCTAATAGAACGTCTCATTAGAAGGGTCCCCAAACTGAAAAAGAATCATCAAATGGAAAAACACTATGAAAGTTATAGTTATATTATAAAAAATTCTTACCATGTTCTCGTCAGGTTCAAACCCTACCCATCCAAGCCCTGTCTAGTCCAGACTGAACTGACCCATATCGTCCTGTTATGGGCTGCACTATGGTCTATATTTCTCCACACCGACCGTGTGACTCACATATTGACAAGGTGTCATTCCACATTCCACTTGGCTGGCCCGCAACTCCGCCATCCTCGCGACCTGACCACCATGAGATCCCCCACCAAGACACTGAGCCGCATTCCACCTTCCTACCACATCCACCTTGTGCCACACGACCTCACTACTTCTACAACCTCTTCTATAGACAAGACACTCTCCATGAAATTCTAGTGCACCATGCGGTCATTCACCACTGTGTGTCGCCAGCCGCCGCTACCTCCACCGGCTAGCCAACTTCCGCAGGCCCTCGATTCTTATGAAACGGTCTGTTGTTTGAAATGGGACATGATCCGTGATCCTCAGGTTACAATCTTCACTTATTTGGGATTTGATTCATCATATCATCACTCCGAGGGTCCGATCATGTTTATAGACTCCTAGTATGTTGAGAGATGACCATGAGTTTCTAATGGTAAAGAATAGCAAGAACGGGGGATGAAAAAAGATCATGAATGTCCGAAGGAGGGATATTTAACTTTTTTAATGTGTGCCTCAATTTTCATTGATATATGGATTATTGAATAATAATAAAATCACACAAAACTATCTCCCATTAAATCCCTGCTAAGCTAACACCCATCCCGCAAAAAATCGAACCATGGATCAACCTGGTCAAGGGTTGGTCCACGTTCATCATTAAACATAGAAATGGGGAAATATCACAAGGAAAAAAACATACTACATGGTTCATGGAACCATTTTTATGAATAAAAATAGGTTTTTGTCATTGATGAGATCTCTCAACTCTGTTGGGGTGACGATATTCGATCCATTATCAGGTTCTTCATCATTCTTTTTAGAGAGTTCCTTCTCCCTACCTCAGTTGGTTTCAAGGGTTTTGTTGCAACCCTAGATTCTTGAAAATATGAAATATAATAAAGAAACCAATGATGCATAATGTCACGACCCGTCCCAGTGGGGCCCGAGCATCAACTCCCCAAGCCCGCCTCCAATAGGCCAAGGGCAGGTGACTATCACCGAGTAGGCATGCTACTAACATGAGAGGCATTGCCTATAACTTGTACACACACACACACACATCTCCAGGCCCACAAAGATGAAAAGTTAAAAACTACTAAAAAGAAAAGATGCATGAATACACTAAATCCCAACCAATAGTGTACGATAGGTAAGTAATGTACAATAATGTACAACCCTGGGCCAAAAGTACAAGCGCACCAAAATAAAGTCTGCAACAAAGTCCAACCTGTAGAGAACGGTACTGGGACTGCAACCCGTCGCCGAAGGAACGCAACTCGGCATGTCTGATCTCATTGAGCACCGTCCGGTCCTGGTCCTCCTAGAATCCTATCAAAGGCTCGCTCATCTGCATAAAACATGACACGTGTTGAAAAATCCCGTGTAGGGGTGAGTATTACAATACCCAGTAGGACACCCCGAAAACCACAAAGGAAATACAAAAAAGGAAAAATACCATGAAGAAAGGTACATTCAGCTCTACACAGTATATTTCTACAAAACATATAACAAGGACATCGTGATATACTCATACTCAAGTGACCATCGCAAAATCCCCACTATGATCCAGCTCGAAGATTCCACTAAGCATACAATCTGGAGAACACACTCCTAGGTCTAAAGAGATAGACATGAAGTACTCGTTCTGGGAGAACACACTCCACATGTACCTTAGGAACAAGATGCTCAGATGAAGATCATAGCCATTCCATGGGGTGATTCCGACAACTCAGTTTGAGCTAATCCGCTAAGCTCAGGATCTGCGCCTGGGTAAAGTTGGTCACGTCGATACCAAGAACTCTACCTAGTGTTCCAGGAATGAATAGAGGATCCATCTCTAAGTCTCATAGAGGGGATTCCAACAACTCTATTCAAGGAGTTATTCTGAAGGGATCATACTATTGTATATAGGAATTGATACTAGAACCTCCAGGGGATTAGCAAGGATACGAACCCTAAGAACTAGTCCAAGTCACCGAAGGCAAGCGGCTCAAGCCATGAAGAAACAGTTACATAGTGTGTAGTATGGTTACACTCTGTGTTCCTTGACCCTGGGTGCAGCCTGTGTAAATGGCCCATGTCCTTCTTTCAAGCCATGAAAAACCAAACTACACGGCGTGTAGAAAAGGACATGCCCTGTTCCTTGAACCCAGGTACTGTCCGTGTAACCGGACCGTTTTATTCGGCTTTTCAGATAGAAAACAACAACACTGTGTGTAGAAGAAATAACAAGTCGTGTTCGAGTGCCTGGGCTCGCTCGGTGTACGCTGGCCATGTGCCCATACACGGTCTCTGCCCATGTCCGTTTCGCCTACCCATGTACCAATACACGGGGTATCTCATGTATCTGCTCGAGTATGGACGGGGAGGGGTATACACGGCGTGTCCATGGCCATGTACCCTGCCTGTGTCTGTGTACTCCCGGAGTACAGGCGAGGTCCTTCGTCGATAGACACACGCCGGGTAGCCCATACTACATGGTGTGTAGTCGGGAATTTTCCAGAATCGACGTCTTCCTCCGTGCGCCTCGGATAACCCTCCTGATTTTGATCCAACTATCTGATCATCACAAATCATCGGATTTGGTGTCATCCCGCACCTACAAAACCGAGTCTGCCAGTTTCGAGCTTCCGATCGGTCTTCAAAATGCATCCCGATCTGTTCGCACGAATACACCCAAAAAACCAGAACTTTCGAACCGCACCGATTCATCTGCCACGGTCATCGTTGCACATCGCTAGGTTTCCTTGATGTTGGATCTTTGATTTAAGATTTTTACATCAACAAACGACTGTGCAATGATCAATTTCCTCCAAGAACGTGTAGGATGCAATGATGAACGTGAGGGGGAAAACTAGAATCAACAAAAGGGGTGAACCTCGATCGTTGTTCGTAACGATCCGGTTTTGCCGTCGTTAGGTTGAAAACCAAAAAAATCTCTAGAATCAAAGCCTCAAATCCCCGCATGAAACAGTCCCACAAGAACGATCGACCTACGGGCTAATCTGTTCGTGGATTAGTCCGAGTTCGTCGTGGAAATCAAAAATAGGGGGAATAGAAATAAAAAAACCATTCTACCTAGATTTCGCGACGTTTTTTTGTGAAGATCCGGTTGTCGAGTCGGCGTTGCCATTGAAGATCGTCAAGAATATCATCGCTGCGTCGGGAGGCTTTCTCCAGGACCTCCAGAGCCGCCAAGGGTTTTCATGGTTATGGGGTTTTTAACCCTGGACCCTAGCGAAATACTCGATTTAAAGAGGATAAAAGATATTTCATACTGAATATTTTAAAAATATCTCTCTACAGATACATAATTTAAAAAAAAAATTATTAAAAAGTTTATTACTATTGCGTCCAAAAACCATATTTCACCACTGACCTATGCCGACTGATGTTAGGCCTCTCCTTAGGTAAAATCGTTGTTCTGAACTCAACGATGCCCTCATATTTTTGATCTGATCACCCGTTTGGGTGTTATTACACTTTTTCGGGAAAACCGCACACACGAGTAATTTAGTCATTAAATTAAATTCAAACATTTGCTTCGGGCTTACTGGGCCTCGGAACTACACACTGTCTCCATGATTGGTCTCGAATTAATTCTCATATAATATTAAAATAATACATGGAAATTTCTTCGACATTACATCACACCCTCCTTAGGGCTTTTACGTCCCTGAAAAGCCAAAAAAAGGGATACTTAAAAAGATTTGGGAACTACACACGAATCTGAACCTCCCGCTCCCACATGCTCTACTGGAGATTCCCAGGCTGTCCCCGGACACACACCAAGGGAATAGCTCATCCACGAAGGATCTTCTCTTTCTGATCCTCGATCTCTACTAGGTACTAAGCAAAGGTCCCTCCATCATCGATGTCCAACTCGCCCCAGTCGATGACATATGATGGATCATGCACGTACCTCCGTAGCTGCAACACATGGAAGGCGTTGTGTACTCAGTCCATCTGAGGAGGTAGAGCCAAGCGATATTCCACCTCGCCAACTCTACTCAGAATATGAAAAGGGCCAACAAACCTTGGAGATATTTTGGTGCCTCTGCCAAATCTCTTTAATCCCCATCGAGGTGAGACCCGATGGAACACATTGCCTCCTTACTCAAACTCCACGGGCCTCCGTCTCTAGTAGGCATAAGACTTTTTCCAACTCTGTGAAGTCTTCATCTGCTCCTAGATGACCTGCACCTTCTTTGTAGTATCTCTCACCATCTCTGGGCCCATGAGTGCTGACTCTCCCGGGTCAGTCCAGCAATGTGGCGAACTGCAAGGTAACATGTATAGATCCTCGAATGGAGCCATACTAATAGTGGAATGATAACTTTTGTTATAAGAAAATTCCACCAGTGGTAGGTGATCATCCCAGCTAAGACTGATGTCAAGTATGCAAACTCGTAGTATATTCACCAGGACCTGGATGGTCCGCTCTGTCTGACCATCATTCTGGGGATGAAATGCTATGCTCAAGCGTAACTGTGTCCCAAAATCTTCATCCAATCCCTTCCATAACCGGGATGTCAAATGAGCATCAAGATTTGAGATGATCATGGTTGGAAAACCCATCACGAAGTCCATGGATATTCCATCCCACTTCCACTCTTTCACCTCAAGGGGTTTGAGCCAAACCTGCTGGAACCTGGTGCTCAACCATTACTTTCTGAAAATTAAGGAACCGAGAAACATACTCTTCCACATTCTTCTTCATCCCTGGCCACCAGAACTGACGTCGGAGGTCCTGGTAAATCATTCCCACACCTGGATGCACCTCCAAAGAAGATGTATAGAACTCCCTCAGAATATCCTTCCCCAACGACACTGTTACTACCATGCGCCCTCTGAAAGGACAACGTGCTCCCCTCCTTCTGAAAATCCATCAGTAGCATCACCTGTGGATATCTGAGCATGTAGAGTCTAATAGGTAGTATCCTCGCGCTGTGCTTCCTTGACTCGCTGTAAGAGTGGAGGGGAAAAAACCATCGACTGAAGGTAATATCCTTCATCTCCATCTACGAAGGAAACTGTAAATAGGCCAACTACCTTGTCGCCTCTTCCAGCAACTGCGAATTGGATTTCTTTTGGAGAGCATCGACCACCAGGTTCCGCTTCCAAGGAGTATAAACTATCATGTAGGAAATCAAGCCATCGCCTCTGTATCAAATTCAAATACATCTGAGAAAAGATATGTCTTAGAATCTTGTGATCAAAGTAGATGGTAAACCTCTCACCCATCAGGTAGTGCCTCCACATCTTCAATGCGAAGACTACCACTGCCAACTCAAGATCATCAGTCACGTAGTTCTGCTTGTGTTGTCTCAACTGACGCGAGCCATATGCAATCATCGCTTGCCTTTGCATCAGGACACAACCAAGCTCGGTTCCTGACGCGTCGTAGAACACTACGTACTCGACACCCTCCTCTGTTAATCTCACGATCAGGGCGCTCGTCAGCCTCTGTCTCAACTGTTGGAAAGCCTACTGGAATCTCTCGATCCACATGGAAGGCTTTCCATTTTGGGTCAAATCTGTCATGGGTGCTTCTATCCTAGAGAAATCATGGATGAATCTCTGATAGTAACCAGGAAATAAAAGGAAAATCTGCTCCTCCATCACTCTCCAGGGTGGCTCCCAAGCTAGCACTACCTCCACCTTTGCTGGGTCCACTGCTACACCATCCGCTGAGATAATGTACCCCAAGAAATTGACCTCCTATAACCAGAACTGACACTTCGAGAGTTTCCCATACAACTGGTGCTTTCATAGTGTGTCCAGAACCATCCTTAAATGTCTCGCGTGCTCCTCCTCGGACGCAGAGTACACAAGGATATCATCGATGAAGACCACTACTAACCGGTCTAGATAGGAATAAAAGATCCGGTTTATGAGTCCCATGAACACTATTGGGGCGTTCGTCATGCCAAAGGGAATCACCACGTACTCATAGTGACAGTAGAGACCCCTAAAAGACGTCATTAGTATATCCTCCTCCTGTACTCGCAACTGGTGATAGCCTGATTATATGTCAACCTTCGAGAACAATTGTGCCCCCTCTCAACTGGTCAAAGAGGTGATCGATCCTCGGTAGTGGATAACGGTTCTTCACGGTCCTCTGAATTAAGCGCCGGTAATCCACACACAACCTCATGCTCTCATCCGCCTTCTTGGAAAAAAGCACTGGGGCAGCCAAGGGTGAAACACTGGGTCTCACAAAGCCCTTCTTTTGCAAGTCGTCCAGCTGCATCCTCAGCTCACGAAGCTCTGCAGGAGCCATCCGATTAGATGATGTTGATATCAAGGTTGTCCCAGGTTGCATCTCAATGCAGAAATATATATCTCGATGGGGAGGTAGCTCGGGGACAACCTCCAGAAAGACATCCTCGTACTCAGCCACCACTGCTGGAAACTGGAAACTTGTAACATCTGCCGCTCCAAGGGCTAGGCTAGCCAACATATGTGAAATCAATTTTTCCCTCTTATGCACGAGTCCATCCTACAGTGCATGGGTCTCTCTTTCACATACAAAAGAGAACCTCGTCTCATCACTGTGGACACACCGCGACCTTTGCATAAAACAATCAATATGGGCATTAAACTTGGATATCCAATCCATACCAAGAATGACATTGTAAGGCCGTGACGCTGCCACCAAGAGGCTCCAACCGAAACTCTCACCTCCAAGGGTCAGGTCACACTGCCTGCAAAGGTGTGTGATATCTGAATCTTCTCCATTCGGTGTTTCTAAGCGTAAGGGTCAAGTCAACGGCTCAACTAGAATCTCAAGGCCTCAAACAAGATAAGAATCCAGAAATGAATGACTAGCACCTATGTATATCAATACGGCAACCAAAGTAGAAAAGACATAGACTGTACCTCTAATCATACTGGGAGTACCTGGGTCATAATCCTCTTCCACCTGGAGCTGCCCCTACCTCTGTCCACCAGCTCCTTGAGCCTGGGGGGGACCTCCTGGGGGTGGTGGTGGTAAAGGGTCAAAACGCCGACAACCTCCAGCTGCTCTCCAGCTCCTTTGCCACGTCTGCCGCCTCGTGGATATACCTGATCCACATGTTGCCTCTGCCTTAGTGGTCCATCCAATGCTTCCATGTCAGTAGTATGGAGGGTCAGACAATCTCGAGCGAGATGTCCCCTGCCGTCACATGAGTAAAATCGCCTCTCTCGGGGCTGGCTAGATGCACCCTATGAACCATGTACGGCCAATACCATGTCCTAGGATCTCCTCTAGAAACGTCTCCCATGCCTAGGTTCCTAATGTCGGCTCCCTGCCACTGGGGTCTCCACTCCAGCTTGCCCACTACTAACAACGGTCGGATGTCCCTGCTCTACCAGGAAGCTCTCGACCACCAAATCCCGCTCGAGGACCACATCATAAGTAGGAATGCTCATAGAGATGATGCTAGCTCAAATATCTCTGTGCAAACCCCTATCAAAAGTATGAGCTTTGAAGTACTGATCTCTGTCCGTATCCATCGAGTACCACGAGATGTCGGTAAACCTCGATGAATAGTCGGCCACTGACATGGCTCTTTGCTGGAGCTGACGAAGCTCTTTTGTGCCTACTCCTCTCACCGATGAAAACTCCTCTCTGAAGAGATTATCAAACTCCGACCATGCAAGAGTCGCCTCGTCCTGAGTTTGGATGACCAAAATGCGCCATCGCCCTGCCGAGCCCTGCAGAATGCTCGCTGCTAGGATCACCATCTGGTCTGCTGGTGTCCTGACCAAACGGAAGACTCTGGCCACCGCCTCAAGCCATTCCTCTACTGCATGAGGGTCAGGCTCACATCGATACCTGAGGTGTCTCTGTCTCTAAAATTCATGGAGTGCGCTCAGCCTGCGCTCCTCCTCCACTGGTACAGCGGGCGCTAAACACTCCCCACAGGTGGTGGAATAACTGTCACGTCACCAGGTGCTAGAACTGGTGGATCCGGTCCCTGTATCGAAGCTTCATCACTGAGGGGGTTATCCTCATGATCGAGATGCTGTATCCTAGCAAGTGCACGTCGCAGAGGCATCCTATTTAAGAAACAAGATTTACTGCAGTCAGTGCGTATATCTGGAGAGCTGACTCAAGAAGGAAATGGAAACCACAACCCATTCCTATATGATGCATGTACCATTATTTTTCTCTATTAAACTAGTTTATTCATGTTCCTATATTAAAATAAAGTTATTAGAGTCATGGTGTATGGATACGTCGACCGCTACACCAACACTGAGGTCCCTGACCTGAGAGCCGAATTTGAAACACTTATCACTGTTGCCCCAAACCAACTCACAAACTCTCATCCCTAAGGTAGAACCGACCACCAATGATACCACTCTATCATGACCTATCCCAGTGGGGCCTAAGCCGCAACTCCCCAAGCCCGCCTCCAATAGGGCAGGGGCTGGTGTCTAGCACCGAGTAGGCATGCTACTTATATGGGAGGCATTTCCTATAACTTGTACACACGCACACACATCTCCATGACCACAACGCAAAAAATTTGAAAACTAATAAAAGGAAAAGATGCATGCATAAACTAAAACTCAACCAACAGAGTACGATAGGGAAGTAAAGTACATTAAAGTAAAACCCTGGGCCAAATGTAGAGACCCGAAGCCTGAAGTACATGGACATTACATTACATTTGCGGAATACTTAGTACATAACAAAAACACACACACAAGGATCGTAATAGTTTAGTGTCTTTGGAAACTCGGAGTGTAATCTTATAATCCTGGTGAAAGATCTTCAACATCTCCCATAAAGATCATCCCTTTTTTTTATACCTAAAACCTTTCTTTATATCCTGGGGAAAAGAAAACATAAAAGGGTGAGCTCAAATGCTCAGTAAGGGTAAACAAAAGAAAAATCAATCACATCATTTTCATAAGAACATAAAATTTTGGAAATCTTAACCTGCAAAAGAGAGCATAATTTCATAACATGGGATAAATCATAGTAGTGAAATGAAATCCCAATAATCATAACATAAAACATGTAAATTTGTGGAATACACACATAATCATAGAGAATTATTTCTTGTTAGTCATGACTCATTTCCAAGACTATCTTAGTGGACAAAGTCCCTTTCTGAATCGAGTCACCCTCGTTTCAGTCCTGTTTCACTGAACCGGTATAACCTACCATTCCAGCCATTTCTATCTCATGAGATATGAAATCTTTACCCAATGCAATGGAGGTAGATATAGGTACCACCCATCTCATAATGATACCATTCTTATGTGTTCCACAAAATCATAAATCATACATCATTGCATAAACCATGTAATAAAAATGGGAATCATAATCATCGTGACATCATCAAACAATTCATATAATTCCATCACAACATAATCAAATCAATTTAATAATAAGGATAAAAACAGAACCCTATATTATCTAAGATGGAAAATAATTTTTATAAAGCACTTGAACTCCATTCTGGGGGAAAATATCCTTTCAACTTCAAAAACACTTTTCCTTTCTTAACATGTTATACAATTACAAACTAAAAGAAGTTTATTAAAAATAAACTTGAAAACATGTAAAGGAAGCTTCTTGGAAATAATGTTTTAAAAATCCATTAATTCCGTATAAGTTAAAAAAACATTCTTCGTAATTTTGTCGGAAAAGTCAAAAATTACCTCGTATGAAAAAACGACAAAAGATTCCTTTCATATCTTTTACTAAAAACTCACCAAAGGGTAAAATTGGATTTAAAAAATTGTAGGTGGATGGAAATAATATTACATATTGAGGAAACTTGGATGTGGTTGATAAAATACACCCCAGTAAATACCAAAGTATAAACAATCTCGGATAAAAATGAGATTGTGATATTTCCCTTACCTTAGGTCCGACTTGCTTTGTAAGTGTCCGAACCTCTTGTATAATGATTTAAATAATGTTATTGACTTATTCCAGAATCATATTCATTGTTATTATATCATATATGGTCCACTTATGACTTTATATTACCCGTTCTTTTGTAAATTCATGTTAAAGTAGCGTTTTGGGTAAAATCGTCTCATTTGTCGTTCGTGTTTTAACTTGTAATTATTCATATGATTGGTTAGGTCATAATTACATAATTCCAGAATATAAAACATGATTTATATATAATATATATTCAGAATATAGATATATAATAAATCTGTAAATGGAATGAAATACACCGTTCATGGAGAGGGTAGTCCGTACGTACGCATGAACGCTGTTTTCGTTTCCTTATTGAATTGAATGGAATTAAGTAGATGACATACATATAAATATAAATAATTCCAGTATCATTATCAGGTCATATATTTCATTATTACTTATTATATATACTTTATAATCATTAATGAATGGTTAATCATTGAGAATGAATCTCATCGCGTCGTGGAGACGGTAGTCCGTACGTACGCACGAGCGATGATATCGTTCCCATGGTCGTGGAATTGTGTTGAAGTGTATGTATACTATTTCAGTATCAATATCAATTTATAATAATCATATATAGTTACTAATTACACCTTTATACCCATCCAATTAAGGTGGTGGCCGAAAATAGATTACACCACGGCGTGGAGACGGTATTCCGTACGTACGCACGCGCGGTGATTTCCTTTTTCCGTAGGATGGATAGAAGGTGAATTAGGGATGTTTAATATTTATAATAACATATCAGTATGTAATTAATACTGATGTTATTACTTTATAATGAAACAACTAAAGAAGAAGAAGTTGAAGAAGAAAGAAATTGAAAAGATCAGTAATGGATATTACCTCTTCTTTGGAACACCTCTTTCAATCCTCCACTTAGGGAACTAAGATTGGTCTTTGAAGAAGACCAGGACCTCTAGTATTATACTAGGGAAGTGTAGAGGAGAAAATGGCAGGGTTTGGCCGAGCATGAGTGCTCAAATTAGTGTGACGAGGAGGGGGAGGAGGTGCCCTTTTATAATGGAGGAGAGGGGAACCTTAGGAATATCTCAAAATATTATTTTATATTAATGTCAAAATCGGTTTATAATGGTTCCAAAGGGTCTTATTTCGAAGGTAAAGTGGGGATGGGTCGAAATTATATCAACCAATAGGATTTAGACAAGTTTAGGGTTTTATTTTAACCTTATCAATTTGATTTGACTCTAACTTAAATAATTTAACTTTTACCGTGTCTTTTTTTTTCTTACACTATATGGTTAATACACTTACTATAACATTCAAAAGAACCCCAAATTGTTTATTATTAATATATATATCCGTATCTAAGTAATTTGGCCGAACCTTAGATTTTTAGGAATAAAATAACAATTAATAATATAATATTTGATTAAACAACAATTTTGTGTAAATTTTGACACTATTTGATATATGATTTTTGTGAAAGTCATAATAGAATTATATTTTCGAACCAAGTTGATTAAATCAACACTAATATATCATAGTAACCTAGAAAATTAGTGGTATTCATAAAAAGTCTCAAATTACATTTATTTTGGTGTTTATAACATCAATTATGTCAATATTTCATTAATAAGATAATTACTACATCATCATTGTGTCATAAATAAATTAAATTATATAATGTCTAAAAATTATAAATAAAATCCCATTATGTAGGAAATATTTTTATATTTCTAATGAATATTTACAATCGAATTTATCATATGTATAACCCTATATTAAAAATGTTTTATTAAATAAACATTGATTTTAACTCTTTTAACTCTTCCTTGAATTAAATAATAATAAATGTCCTAATATAATCCAAGTGGGCCTAAATGATAAATGATTACACTTAAGGTGGTTTTTGGTCGAGATACAGTTGTCCAATAGGATTATGACATGTGTTAGGGTAATATTAATATCATATTTACCCTTAATTACCCGATTTACTTTTAATCGTGTTAAATAAAAGTAAAAAGTTACTATTCACCAAAAATTATTTTCATCTCATTGAACCACATTTTACATACTGACATCAACCGTGTCTCTCAGATTTTTGAAATTCCATTCACATAAGCGGTAAAATTATGTTTTATGAAAAAAATAATTTTTTTAACTACCACTTAGTAGTTTCACTATTCATCAAAAATTGAAGTTTTTTCAGAAAAATGCCAAAATTTCATCCAAAGCTATATTTCATATTCCGAATTCAAAAATGAAGTCTACTTTACCAAATTCATATCATAGAAGTTTCATTAATTAATTTTATAATTAAATCCCATTTTTAAAACAAATAGCGTGTTTTTAAGAAACAATATCTATCAAAAGATTGACATTTGTTTATGTCTAGTGTAAATGTGAAATTACATCCAATGACCATCATTGTATTGAATTGTAAAAATACATTCTAGATATACTTTAAAACCACTCAAATTAATATTTTATCACTATTAATTATTTCTATTAAAAAAAGTTGTTTTTAATTAAAATTTAGTAATTTTCACGATTCATCAGAAAATGAATGTTATCCGAAAAGTACCAAAATTTCACCCTAAGCTAATTTCGATATTACGAATCCAAGAATGAATTCCATTTTGAAAAATAAAATTTACAAAATTTAAAAAAGTGGTTATAACTATTCATAATGGCTAGTTTTAATAATATTTTAATAGCATATTGTTGATTAGTGAAACTCGTTATTGCGTACTAAACACGCTATCGAGGAAGGTCCTGATTGCGTGTAATGGAAGGAAATTCAAGGATGTGTGTTGTGAAAGCTTCTTTTGGTGTAGCGTACAACACAAGACATTAGTAAAATTAAAAAGAATATTTTTCATAAAATCTTGGGTTGTTACATTCTACCCCCTTAAAATGAATTTCTCCCTCGAAATTCATCGGGGTTATAAATGGTTTACTATTCGAAAGTTTATTTAATAGAAACCCACATCGTAAAAAGGAATACCAAAACCAATCTTTAAAAACAAAAGTATGAAACGTAACAGTTACCCAAATAAACTAATCATTGGGTTTCCACATAGGTGAAAATATGGATATGGAAGAAAAATCTAACCATCATGTTCTGATGGAGAGTGGTAGAGAACATTGCTATGCAAAACCCAGCAATCACAAAGCCATAAATTTGTGATGATCTAGGTACCATCTGATTCATCGGATATAAGGGCACTAGGACAACATTTTTGGTTTTCAAGATCATTTCCCTAATGTTGAAGAATTTGAATTAGAATAAATACTTACGTTATTTTGGTCCAATCTCACTATTGTTCGTGTCTTGAACAATTTCCACTTCATCTCTTAAATAAATAAAGTTGAATATGTTATTCGTGAATTGTTAGCAGATCATGTGATAGAATGACGGGTCATTCCATCAAAAGGTTAGAAAAAGTTATTAAATATACATAAGTCATTCTATATTGAGATTAATCATATATAGTACCTAAAATGGACTTATACTTCATATATCATACTGCTTAATATAATAAAACTAGTTTCTACTAAACAGGGACTTCCTGTAGGCCAGTGGTAGGCGATAAAGGCCAGTCTCACTTCGGTTGTGGGTTTGATTCCCACAGCCTTGTCCGAAGCGATGGGCCGTCGCCCGTCCTGCAGGTTGTCCTTTTTCTAAAACTACATTACTATAACATCCCATCAATAATATCGAAAAAAACTTATATCCTTAAACAATACTCACTTATGTCCAACATAATCCATTTCAATCTTTAGGCTTATCCATAATACTGCAGTCCACTCTCATAACATAGTGAAAACGATTACCAGAGATTTAATACCATCGTTGATCCCCATATATCATAAGATATGTTTTTTTGGTCACATTCCAAACATTCAAAGGACTTAATCATGTATTCTCTTGAATACCCATCGAACCTTAGTGAAAACATGAATGAAGATAAAAGTTAACACTTTCCACATACCAAAATCCACAGAATTCTATATACTCAAACCATGATATCACTTAGTCCTTATATCAATCATGAGCTCATGAATACTATCAAATATTTAATTTTCTCATTTTTCCTTCATTATGCGCATATCATTCTTCTTCCAAAAATATCTCAATCACTTTCCATGGTTATTGGTGCCATAAAATTATTGAAAACCACAATAGACCAATATATAAATATTCCAATATTCCACGATACTATATACAACACTATTTTGGAATCCCATTACATAAACACTTAATCATTCCACCACATCATTGTCATATTCAACATCACCAATAGTGATTGCATGTGACTTCCCTTTGTCCTTTTCCTTAAGTGGTTTCTCATGTTGATCATCACTAACCCTTGGATTAGGGCATTTATTGGCATAATGTCCCATCTCCCTGCACTTGAAACATTGAAGTGTTGGTGGTGCGTTCTCTGCAGTGTTTGTTTTTTTCACATCATTAGAAACCCTTTTTCCATTAATTCGACACTCAGCTACTCGATGACCTTCTTTTCCACACTTAAAACATTTTCTAGTCCCTTTAAGACAATATCCACCATGCTTCTTTCCATACTTTGAGCATAAGGAAACATTCATTTTCTTTTCACCATTATTCTGAGATTTCTCCTTGAACTCCATCTTTCGTTTCTTTTCAAAACCAAGAGATGGATATGTAACACCAACTTCCATTTCTACCTTCATAGAACAATGCACAATTTCTTCATAGCTACAGAAGTCTCGTATAGCTAATTCCCTTCGAAAACGTGGTTTTAAGCCACTGAAAAATCGATCAACTTTACTTTCAGGTTGGATGATAACGCCAGATGCATACCTTGCAAGTCTTGTAAAATTTTCTTTGTATATACCAACAGATTCATCATCCTTTTGCTTCAGCTCAAGAAACTCCTTTTTCCAACTTCATTCAAAGAATACGAGGGAAGTACTTACTGAAAAACAAGTTTTGAACTCGCCCCATTCCATGGAATCAATTTCAACTCTTTACCTCGTATTCTTGATAAGATTCCACCATTGATCAGCTTCACCTTCCAAACGATATACTGCTAAGATGACTTTATCATGTTCAGAACATTGAAGAACTGAAAATATCTTTTCAGTAGTACTGATCCATTGTTCAGTAACAAGTGGATCAGAAGACCCACTGAAAGAAGGTGGACGTTGCCTCATGAAGTACTCAATAGAATATTGTTCCCTTCTCTGCTCATTTGGAAGTCCAGAATGATTCATTACTTGTGTAAGTATAGTAATAAAATTTTTCACTCCATCTCCCATAACATTTGTTTGTTCAGGAGGACAATCATTGCATTGTCCATTGCATTGATCAACATGGTTCCTTCGGGTTCCAGCCATCGTCTAAAACCCAAAAAGAATAGTGTGAGAGGCAAAAATCATGCTAGGGAAAACAACATTATAAAGGGGGAGTATCCTCAATATCTAACTTCTTAGGCTAAATTCTATTATCGTTACCATAGTTCTAGGACTGTATCTTATACGTATACTTATCCTTTGGGACATCCCTATACATACCTTAGAAATATCTCTAGGGATCTCACTAACGTTTTTGCGTCCTAGTTTCCAAAGTTTGACTAAACCTTTCCTCTGATACCAACTGTAGAGACCCGAAGACTGACGTACATGGACATTACATTACTTTTGCAGAATACTTAGTACATAACAAAAACACACACACAAGGATCGTAATAGTTTAGTGTCTTTGGAAACATGGAGTATAATCTTCTAATCCTGGTGAATGATCTTCAACATCTCCCATAAATATCTTCCCTTTTTTTTATACCTAAAACCTTTCTTTATATCCTGGGGAAAAGAAAACATAAAAGGGTGAGCTCAAATGCTCAGTAAGGGTAAACAAAAGAAAAATCAATCACATCATATTCATAAGAACATAACATTTTGGAAATCATAACCTGTAAAAGAGAGCATAATTTCATAACATGGGATAAATCATAGTAGTGAAATGAAATCCCAATAATCATAACTTAAAACATGGAACTTTGTGGCATACACACATAATCATAGAGAATCATTTCTTGTTAGTCATGACTCATTGCCAAGACTATCTTAGTGGACAAAGTCCCTTTCTGAATCGAGTCACCCTCGTTTCATTCCTGTTTCACTGAACCGGTATAACCTACCATTCCAGCCATGTATATCTCATGAGATATGAAATCTTTACCCAATGCATTGGAGGGAGATATAGGTCCCACCCATCTCATAATAATATCATTCTTATGTGTGCCACAAAATCATAAATCATACATCATTGCATAACCCATGTAATAAAAATGGGAATCTTAAACATCGTGACATCATCAAACAATTCATATAATTCCATCACAACATAATCAAATCAATTTAATAATAGGGATAAAAACAGAACCCTATATTATCTTAGATGGAATATAATTTTTATAGAACAATTGAACTCCATTCTTTAGGAAAATATTCTTTCATCTTCAAAAACACTTTTCCTTTCTTAACATGTCATACAATTACAAAATAAAATAAGTTGATTAAAAATAAACATGAAAACTTGTAAAGGAAGCTTCTTGGAAATAATGTTTTAAAAATCCATTAATGCCGTATAAGTTAAAAAAACAGTCTTCGTACTTTTGTCGGAAAAGTCAAAAATTACCTCGTACGAAAAAACGACAAAAGATTCCTTTCATATCTTTTACTAAAAACTCACCGAAGGGTAAAATTGGATTTAAAAAATTGTAGGTGGATGGAAATAATATTTTATATTGAGTAAACATGGATGTGGATGATAAAATACACCCCAGTAAATATCAAAGTATAAACAATCTCGGATAAAAATGAGATTGTGATATTTCCCTTACCTTAGGTCCGACTTGCTTTGTAAGTGTCCGATCCTCCTGTATAATGATTTAAATAATGTTATTGACTTATTCCAGAATCATATTCATTTTTATTATATCATATATGGTCCACTTATGACTTTATATTACCCGTTCTTTTGTAAATTCATGTTAAAGTAGCGTTTTGGGTAAAATCTTCTCATTTGTCGTTCGTGTTTTAACTTGTAATTATTCATATGATTGGTTAGATCATAATTACATAATTCCAGAATATAACACATGATTTATATGTAATATATATTCAGAATATACATATATAATAAATCAGTAAATGGAATGAAATACACTGTTCATGGAGACGGTAGTCCGTACGTACGCATGAACGCTGTTTTCGTTTCCTTATTGAATTGAATGGAATTAAGTAGATGACATACATATAAATATAAATAATTCCAGTATCATTATCAGGTCATATATTTCATTAGTAGTTATTATATATACTTTGTAATCATTAATTAATGGTTAATCATTGAGAATGAATCTCATCGCGTCGTGGAGACGGTAGTCCGTACGTACGCACGAGCGATGATATCGTTCCCATGGTCGTGGAATTGTGTTGAAGTGTATGTATACTATTTCAGTATCAATATCAATTTATAATAATCATATATAGTTACTAATTACACCTTTATACCCATCCAATTAAGGTGGTGGCCGAAAATAGATTACACCACGGCGCGGAGACGGTATTCCGTACGTACGCACGCGCGGTGATTTCCTTTTTCTGTAGGATGGATAGAAGGTTAATTAGGGTTGTTTCATATTTATAATCACATATCAGTATGTAAGTAATACTGATGTTATTAGTTTATAATGAAACAACTAAAGAAGAAGAAGTTTAAGAAGAAAGAAATTGAAAAGATCGGTAATGGATATTACCTCTTCTTTGGAACACCTCTTTGAATCCTCCACTTAGGGAACTAAGATTGGTCTTTGAAGAAGACCATGACCTCTAGGATTATTCTAGGGAAGTTGAGAGGAGAAAATGGCAGGGGTTGGCCGAGGTTGAGTGCTCAAATTGGTGTGAGGAGGAGGGGGAGGAGGTGCCCTTTTATAAGGGAGGAGAGGGGGACCTTAGGAATATCTCAAAATACTATTTTATATTAATGTCAAAATCGGTTTATAATGGTCCCAAAGGGTCTTATTTCGAAGGTAAAGTGGGGAGGGGTCGAAATCCTATCAACCAATAGCATTTTTACAAGTTTAGGTTATTATTTTAACCTTATCAATTAGAATTAACTCTAACTTAAATAATTTAACTTTTACCGTGTCTTTTGGTTTTCTTACACTATATGGTTTATACACTTACTATAACATGCCAAAAGAACCCAAAATTTTTTATTATTAATATATATATCCTTATCTAAGTCATTTGGCCGAACCATAGATTTTTAGGAACAAAATAACAATTAATAATATAATATTTGATTTAAAAACTATTTTGTGTCAATTTTGACACTATTTGATATATGATTTTTGTGAAAGTCATAATAGAATTACATGTTCAAACCAAGTTGATTAAATCAACACTAATATATCATAGTAACCTAGAAAATTAGTGGGATTCATAAAAAGTCTCAAATTACCTTTATTTTGGTGTTTATAACATCAATTATTTCAATATTTCATTAATAAGATAATTACTGCATCATCATTGTGTCATAAATAAACTAAATTATTTAATGTCTAAAAATTATAAATAAAATACCATTATGTAGGAAATCGTTTTATCTTTGTAATTAAAATTTACAATCGATTTTATCTTATGTATAACCCTATATTAAAAATGTTTTAGTAAATAAACATTGATTTTAACTCTTTTAACTCTTCTTTGAATTAAATAATAATAAATGTCCTAATCTAATCCAAGTGGGCCTAAATGAAAAACTTTTACACTTAAGATTTTTTTTGGTCGAGATACAGTTGTCCAATAGGATTATGACATGTGTTAGGGTAATATTAATATCATTTTTACCCTTAATTACCCTATTTACTTTTAACCGTGGTAAATAAAAGTAAAAAGTTACTATTCACCAAAAAATATTTTCATCTCATTGAACCACATTTTACTTACTGACATCAACCATGTCTCTCGGATTTTTGAAATTCCATTCACAGAAGCGGTAAAATTAAGATTTATGAAAAAAATAATTTTTTTAACTACCACTTAGTAGTTTCACTATTCATCAAAAATTGAAGTTTTTCAGAAAAATGCCAAAATTTCATCCTAAGATATATTTCATATTCCAAATTCAAAAATGAAGTCTACTTTACCAAATTCATAACATAGATGTTGTATTAATTAATTTTATAATTAAATCCCGTTGTTAAAACAAATAGCGTGTTTTTAAGAAACAATATCTATCAAAAGATTGACATTTGTTTATGTCTAGTGTAAATGTGAAATTACATCCAATGACCAACATTGTATTTAATTGTAAAAATATATTCTAGATATACTTTAAAACCACTCAAATTAATATTTTATCACTATTAATTAGTTCTATTAAAAAAGTTGTTTTTAATTAAAATTTAGTAATTTTCACTATTCATCAGAAAATGAATGTAATCCGAAAAGTACCAAAATTTCACCCTAAGCTAATTTCGATATTACGAATCAAAAAATGAATTCCAATTTGAAAAATAAAATTTACAAAATTACAAAAAGTGGTTATTACTATTCATAACGGCTAGTTTTAATAATATTTTAATAGCATATTGTTGATTAATGAAACTTGTTATTGCCTACTACACACGCTATCGAGGAAGGTCTCGATTGCGTGTAATGGAAGGCAAGTAAAGGATGCGTGTTGTGAAAGCTTCTTTTGGTGTAGCGTACAACACAAGACATTAGTAAAATTAAAAAGAATATTTTTCATAAAATCTTGGGCTGTTACACCAATGGTACAAGCCCACCAAAACAAAGTTAACAACAAAGTACAACCTGTAGAGAAAGGTAATGGGACTGCAACCAGTCGCCGAAGGGAGGCACCTCGGCCTGTTTGAACTCACAGAGCACTGTCTAGTCCTGGTCCGCCTAGAATCATGTCAAAGGCCAGCTTGTCTGCACAAGACACAACACGTGTGAGAAAATCCTGTGCAGGGGTGAGTATAACAATACCCAGTAGGACAGCCCGAAAACCACAAAGGAAAAATATCACCAAGAAAGGTTTAGTCAGCTCTACACAGTATAAGTCTACGAAACATATAACAAGAACATCTAGATATACTCATGCACATGCGACCATCGCGAAACCACCACTAAGATCAAGCTCGATTATTCCACTAAGCATACCATCGGGAGAACACACTCCTAGGTCTGAAGAGTGAGACACGAAGTACACATTCCGGGAGAACACACACCACAAGTACCTTAGGAACAAGATGCTCAGATGTGGATCATATCCAAGTCATTGGGTGATTCCGACATCTCTGTCTGAGCTAATCTGCTAAGCAGAGGATCGGCGCCAGGGTAAAGTTGGTCACATCGAAACCATGAAATCTACCCAGGGTTCCAGGAATGAATAGAGTATCTGGCTCTAAGTCTCACAGAGGGGATTCCAACAACACTATACAGGGAGTTCTGTTGAAGGGATCATACTCCTGTATAAAGGAATTGATACCAGAACCTTCAGGGTTTTACCAAGGGTACGACCCCTAAGAACTAGTCCGAGTCACAGAAGGCAAGTGGCTCAAGCCATGAAGAAAAAGTCACATGGTGTGTAGTATGGTTACACGCCGTGTTCCTGGACCCCGAGTACTGCCTGTGTAAACAGCCTATGTCCTTCATTCAAGCCGTGAAAAACCAAACTACAGGGCGTGTAGAAAATTACACACCGTGTTCCTTGACCCTAGTACTACCAGTGTAACCGGCCCGTTTCATTCGGATTGTCTGATAAAAAGAACTACACTGCATGTAGAAGAAATCACATAACGTGATCGAGCACCTGGGCTCGCTCCGTGTATGCTGGCCATGTGCCCATACATGGTCTCTGCCCGTGTCCGTGTCGCCTGCCCATGTACCAGTAGATAGGGTATCCCGTGTATTTGGTTGGGTCTGGCCTGGGAGGGGTATACATGGCGTGTCCATGGCCGTTTACCCTACATGTGTCTGTGTACGCCTGGAGCACATGCCATGTCGTTTGCCGATGAGCACATGCTATGTAGCCCATACTACACGGCGTGTAGTCGGGAATTTTCCAGAACCGTCGTCTTCCTCCGTGTGCCTCGGCTAGCCCTCCGGATTCTGATCCAACCATCCGATCATCACGAAACACTGTATTTGGGGTCTTTCCACCCATAAGAAATTGATTCTACTAGTTTCGAGCTTCCAATCGGTCTTTAAAATGCATCCCGATCTGTCCGCATTAAAACTCCCAGAAAACAGTAACTTCCAAACCACATCGATTCATCTGCCGCCATCGCCGTCGCACCTCCACTAGGTTGCGTTGATGTTGGATCATTGATTTCAGATCGTTACGTCAACAAACGAATCTACAACAATCAATTTCCTCCAAGAACGCGTAGGACGCAACGAAGAACATGAGGGAAAAAAAGAATCAACAAGATGGGCATACCTTGATCGTTGTTCGTGAAGATCTGGGTTTGCCACTGTTAGGTTGAAAACCAAAACAATATCTAGAATCAAAGCCTCAAATCCCCGCACGAACCCGTCCCATAAGAACAATCGACCTGCGGGCTAATATGTTCATGTATTAGTCCACGTTCGTCGTGGAAATCAAAAACGAGGGAAAGAGAAATAAAAAACAATCATCCTACCTGGATTTCGCGGCATTCGTTGGCGAAGATCCAGTTGCCGAGTCGTCGTCGCCGGTGAAGCTCGTCAAGATCATCGTCGCCGCGTTGGGAGGCTTCCTCCAGGACCTCCACAACTGCCAAGGGTTTTAAGGGTTATGGGGTTTGTAACCCTGGACCCTGGAGAAAGCCACTATTTAAAGAGGATAAAAGATATTTGGTGCATCAGATTTTAAAAAGATCTCGCTGCATAAAATAGATTTAAATAAAATATTTTTATTAAATATTTTATTACTGTTGCGTCCAAAAACCAGATTTCACCACTGACCTGTGCCGGCCCATGTTAGGCCTCGCCTTAGGTAAAATCGATGTTCTGAACGCAACATCACCCATAGATTTCTGATCCAAGCACCTGTACGAGAGTTATTCCAATTTTTTAGGAAAACCGCACGAGCGCATAATTTAATCATTAAATTAAATTCAAACATTTGTTCCACCTTCACTGGGACTCGGAACCGCACGTCGTCTAAGAGCCTGGTCTCGAATTAATTCCCATATAATATTAATATAATACATGAAAAAATGCGGGACATTACACATAAAAAAATTATTTAATTATTTATAGAGGTTTATATCCCATAACTATCTTTCACAGACGAACTGTGCCATGCAAGGATATGCCTGTCTAAAGTAAATCAACGGCTCCAAACATTACGGTTCCCTAATTTTTCTTATTCAGGAACCCGTTTAGATGATATTACACTTTTTAGGAAAAATTCTCCTGAATACTATTAAAAACATAAAATTTATTCAACAGCCTATTCTAGAAACACGAGGCCTTAGAATCACACACCGTCATTTTAGTTAGTCTCCGAATTTTTCCTATTACATTATGAAAAAATGGAAAAAATATGAGTCATTAAATTAGTGGGATTAATTTCCAATTAATTTCTTCAACATATGTTATTGGAATTGGGAAAAATTAATTTTATTCATGGAATTATAATAATATATATTTTCAAATATGTTAATATTATCATTCTATCAAAATTATCATTGAATGTAATTAGAGTTAATTAAAGTGAATAAGGTGAAGATAATCTTACATAATGATTGGACATTTATTATAAGATGTAAATATGATCCCAAAATGTCTAAAAATTATTAGTTGGACATATTTAGAGAATTAACTCTTTAAGGATCTATAATGAAATATTTTTAACACTCGTGGGACAAGTGAAATGTGGAGATCAGTCAAATGTTTTTATTAATACCCAGTGTGTCCTTTTATTCACATATAAATGGCCTCCTCTCCCCCTCTTGACATGCCAATCAAGGCGTTTTTATCATCCAAACCCACCCAAATAAACTAAAAATATATATCCCTTCCTGATATATGCTTAAATTTGGGATGCAATTTAACCAAATAAGCCCTTCAGTGGAAACTAAAAGAAGTTAACTGAAGAATATGTAACAACCTTCCTTTTTTTGGATTTATTTCATTCCCCAACCCGTAAATTAATATTATTAAATTATTACATAATAACATATGTATCATAAATATACTAATATGTTTTTCTATTAATGGTTTGGACTAAACTGAAACAGACTTCCATCAAATGCGATAAACAATCATCGTTCATATGTTTGGCAGGCTACTGCATGTGAACTGATGTCGTTTTATCCTCCATTGAAACATTCCATTGTTGGGAATAACGATGTAATTTTTTTTAATATTATATATATTATATTTATAATTTATTTATTCTTATTTATTTATTATATAACATATACCTTCCAAAATTCCATCTTTTGGAAATATGATTACTTTGTTTGTGGATGTGTCGATAACCACATCATCAAAGCAACATGATTTGTGCAAAGATTACATAGAATGTGTTATGGAAGTGTTTTGTGAAAATATTTGATATATATGTAATAATAATGTTACAATAATGATGTTATAAAAATATTCACATAATTCATTTAATTTTTTCTTTTAAAATGATAACAAAATGGAAACGACCGTCATGCATATGTAGGGTCTATCATCTCAATGAAAAATTTATTCACTATCATATTACTATCGGTTAAAATTGATATAAATTTATATATTATGAATATATATGATATATAATTAATGTTTTACGTTTTATAAATAATTTAATCATGATATATCTAAAATGATCAAGAATAATATGTGTAAACATATATGAAAACCAAGAAGTTATTAACAGAAATATAACATTAACATTGAGTTTTAAATAATTTAGAAATTTAAAGTCACAATAATATAATATATGGTATTATATATAATAATATGGTTCCATTTTATATTTATAATAAACTTATATATATTATACATGTTTTGTTAATGTTCATGAATACATTCAGGACTTAAGGTAAAATTTTTCTTATCTCACTTTTCTTTATGTGAGACTTATTCTTTATTCACCATTGATTTCACATGTGTGGTGTATATAATGTATTTAAAACATTTATTTTTTTATTATATTTATATTTATAGATATTTAAATATCAATTTTATGAAATTTCATTATTGTGGTCTATGGTTTATAATTTACTAAATATGTAATGTAATTTTGTCTTAATTTTCCATCTTCAAGAACAATGTCATGTCATGAACCTTTAATTTTTTATGAGGTGTATATAATTAGTATTTAATGTTATATCATGAATATAATTATTTTAAAGATATTTTAGGCTCCATTAAATTTTATTATTTTTATATTATCATGATTCAATGTTACCATTGTCGTAATAGTTTATTTCTACCATCTCATCATATGTTGTGATATTCTATGATTTTTCTTCCATTGATGAAATATTATGTTAATTATATCATTAAATACCAATGATTTTGTCTCATCTTCTTATCCATGATATATAAATATAGTTTTACCATTATTTTTCTCTTTGGTCCTTAAGGTAATTAAAGAATGTTTGTTTTCGAAAATATGACCTTAATTTTCTCTTCGGTTTCAATTTTTTTCATATAAACTTGATTTCAAAATAAAACTAATAAAAATTTTACAATGATGTACAAAATAAATTTCTAATCATGTTTTAAATTCATAATAAAATTATTTTTAAAAATAATATCCTTGTAATTTTTTAATAATATAATTTTCCAAACATTTTACGGTGCAAATGGAATTTTCGACATGTACCATTTTACCTGCAATCATTTCCAAGATGATTCCATTAAAATTTTAAATGGTTATTTTTAAAATAATTTTTTTTATATTGAAAATATTTTTTAAAAATATGTTATTAATAAAACTGGTTTATAAAATTGTATTATATGGATCTCAAGGGATTTTCATAAGTTTTTAAGGATATTTCAAATAAAATTATTTTCAATGATATTATGTTTTAAAAATAAATTTTCAATGGGGAAAGGATATTTTACCCAACAATTATTATAAATTATATTCCATGACTCCTATATATGTAATCAGATTTATTTCTATGAAAATTATTTTGGAAATTCTATATGTTATGAAAAACATCCAAGTAAAAGGTATGTCTGAAGTGATTTTTCAAAATCCTTCTCTATATAAGATTACATTCTTTGATATAGTTTATTTAGTACATGGGTTATTATCGATGAAATAATTGTTATTATTTATTTTAATGTTATATAATGAATTTGATAGGTTGTTGGTGAAAACTAATTGTCATACTTATGTTATACAATGTTAAAACTCTTATGAAACCTACTTCCATTCACAATTTATTCTATGTTGAAATGATTATAAATCTTGTATCTTTCCCATATGTTATGATATGATAATTTTTTTAAAAGGTTGTGGCTGATGCCTTATTTTTTTATTAAAGCAAAGCAAAGACCTCTTTTAACTGGGTAGAGGAAGACCCATTACATAGCCTGAAGGCCCAGTGGGCTTGTTTCCCATAACATAGCTCGTACGCCAAATTTTTTGGCCTAAGGCCCTTTTTGTTAATAGTAAACTGGCTCCTAAAGTTCCTACCACTGTTATAGTATCCTGGCGCCCCTATATGACCCGCCGATCAAAAGTACCACTGCTGCTATAGTATCACAACAGTAATGCTATAGTACATGCACCCCATGGGTTTTGAACCCCCATTTTCATGTAGGATTATGGGGTTCTTACCACTAAGACAAACCCCAACTACATTATTATATGATAAAATAATTATGTTACTCATTTCATCTAATGGGTTTTGTTATGATGTTTATAAAACCCATATCTTTATTTTGGATTATGATATGATGAATGTTTTATTTTCTTAAGGAATGTGTATGTTTGATTTCATTATATGATGGGTGGGGCCAATATATACATCCAATTCATTAGTTAAAGATTTATAAATCATGAGATAATGATGGGAAACATGTTTATGAGCTTGATCAATATGGGGAAATAAGTGTTTCTTGATCCATTATGGGAAAATGGTGTATCCTAGTATAAAATGGGAAATAGGTGTGTTCGTATCCAAAATGAGAAATGAGTGTCTCTAAATCAAAAATTAGAAAGAGGGGTTTCATGATCCACATTTAGAAACCGATGTTCCTTGACCCGATATGGAAAAGATGTGTGTCCTAATCCAAAAAAGATGATACTATGGTGTCCTAATACACTATGTTTATGGTCGTAGTATTTGAATTTGACACAAGAAATGGATTTCTCTAGTTATTAGGGGGCCAGAACAATATTTCATGATCTCATAGTTCATGATTCGTTTAAAATGATTTTTCAACCATATTATTAATTTATTAGGAAATTTCATCCTTTATTTCATTAACATTGATTATGATATTTGGTGTCCATGGAATGTTAATTTAATGATAATATCATGTTTTCATACATTTATGCTCATGTTTTTCTTACACACCAACCTTTTTCACCCATACTGAGCATCTATGATCACACCATTGTAATGTTTCCATTCCCTATATTATGGAGAATTATTTTAACAATTATTATTGAAGTAGAAGATCTATAAAGTATATAATGATCTTCATTCACCGAGCTAGAATATGATATTTCCTTGTTTCTATGGACAGTAAACTCTTACGGGTTATAAGAAATTATTGGGTTAATATAAAATATATTCACCTAAAACGATTAAATATCCATGTATGTTCATCATGGGACAATATAGATGGTATCAATGAAATGTTTTAATCAACCATTGTAAACTAGGAAGAGAAAAATTTAATAAGATATATATGCATACTACCAAGGTTTTTTCTAGGGATGTATCTAAGAATAAGACTCAGTTGTTATAAATATAATCATATGTGTCATGATTTAGAATTCCTATAAGTAATTTTTCATGAATATGTGGTTTTTCTATTTGATAATATTTTTTCAAACAATTCATTTTCATTCTAGAAAATGGTGGGAACTAGTAGGAACTAGAATAAAATTAATGGTTTTCGATGGGGAATATGTACGAATTATGAGTATGAATTTACCAATTGGATATCTAATGAACATAATATGGATGATGGTTTGAGTATTGGATATAATATTGAAGATAAAGAGACTAAGACAAACAAGTGTGAGATATGGGATTTCTTGATAGTTATTATTTCATTAAACATAGTAGGAATTATTATGCCGAGGTTGTGGAACCCTAATACATGATTCATATTTCATATTCTATGAATGGGATATTAAGGAATGATATTATGAAGACTAAGTAATTGTTTATAAATAATGATTTATGATTGAAGTGTATATGTATTGGAATTAAAGAATAATGTTATATAAATCATTAAGTATATGTTTTCCATCTAGGATTTGGAAAAAACATTTAATGGTTCTGATGAGATCTAGTTTTTATTTAATGTAAAGTTGAATTTTTCATTAATGGAATGTAACTATTAATGTGTTCTTAATGTTGAGAAAATCTTGTTTAGTTTTGATAAATATATTTTTTATTTTAATGAAGTTGGTATCATAGAACTTAAAACTTATAAAGGACTTGTTGAAAAAGAAGTATATGCAGTCATGTATGCATTTTATCACATTTTATAATTTAATTATATATTCAATAATATTTTGAATATGAAATCATGTATGTTTTTTATAAAGATATATGGAAAATCAGGTTATTACCATGTTATGAGGGAGTATAGGAAAATGGTATTCACATGTTTGGAATGTTATAACCATGATATACCTTATGATTTATGGTATATTAATGTTAAGAGAATTTAGTGAACTTATTTATAATGTTTCGGATCTATATCATTTTGGATGGGTTTCAATAATAACCATTTTTTGAAGTTCTAATTTAAATTTAGTTGAATTTTATTAGATTAACGTGTTATCTTACCATATTATGATGTATGCCTATTGAATAATTGGTTTAAACCATTTGTTATATTATTATTACTAAATACATTTGGAATGACTTATCATTATACCTCATGGTCTGTTATTACTTTTGGGATGAAAAATCCACCTTCATTTCTTAGAGTAATTAATGAAGTGGAATTAGATAAAGGCATAACCAAATGGTGAGATTATGTATATGAAATTCAATAAAATATTGTTTGTATATTTTCTTATGTTATTAGACAATAAAAGAAATATTATCTCTAGGAAGAAAATATTGTAAAATATTTATCCTAATTCTGCCATTTATATTGAAATAATGTGCTTATAAATCATCATAAATTTATGGTTTTAAGGGCCTTAAAATTACATTTATTATTAATTTTATAGTGATCAATGATATTTATCACTCTCTATAATTATTTATGATTTTCCTATTTGTCCAATCCCGCCTCCTATCAAATGTACTCTTTTGTGGTGACATAGTTATGAGTTGCTTTCAATAACCATGATGTTTATAACATTCCATTTTTAATGGGATAATTAATATTCATATTTAAAATGTCGATTTCAATGAATGGAACATTATATAATTAGACCATTGTGAACCAAGATGATTTTTGATGGTGAAAGTAATTGGGGGGGGGGGGGTAATACAACACCTCGTGATTTTTAAAATATTGTATTTTCAAATAATTTTGGTTTTCAATATGCTTCATTTCACGCCATGCTGAATACAGCTAATGTTATATGAAAACATTAAATTTTTCCTTATTTATCTTTAACCACCTGGTTAATAATGTACTACACACAATATTTATATTATCTTTTGGCAAACACAATACTATTTTTGGCTTCTGTTACACACAACACTGAGTTTTACCAAACAAAAATATACTATTAATAATAATATTAAAATACTATTATAATTATCACCTAATTGTTACAATGTAATATATGAATGTTGGTGAAGAAATTATGGAATTATGGTTTACATATGTATATAAAATTATTCCATTGGTTATGAATTAGTTAAAATGAGTTTACGAACTACTTTAGAATAATGAAATTACATTTATAAGAAAAAACATTTCTACATTAAAACACCATTTTATTTAAATAAATTAAACAAAACAGTTTTGATGAATTTTTTTAATACAATTTATTTATTATATATTAAATAAATATTATTTATACTCATACTATATATTTTATTTCCATAATCCTAGAATAAATCAAATTATATAAATAAAATGAGGTATTTTTCTAAAATATGATTCAACTAAAATTTAATGGTGAACCTATTTTAAATATAATTTTTGACATTTTAATAATTTTTGTTTGACAAAAAAACTATTTTTTAAATCATAATATAAAAATTTACTTTGGGTGTCTTTTGGTATTGTTTTAGAACAATAATATTTTTATGAATAGTGAAAACACTAAATTTTAACAGAGTATGTCTTTTTCATATAATTTATTTAGGAAGTTAATTTATATTTTATTTTTTAAAAATTACATTTTGATCAATATTAAATATGTAAATTCAATTTAAGGCTATTTTAACCGATTTTACATTGAAATTGGATACAAAAACATTTCAAACTTTTGAACTTTTTTACATTAAAACCCAGCTTTCCCTTCAAAACTGCTAGATTAATTTTAAATTTCCATCATACAATTTTATGATTATTTTTTGTAAAAATTGATCCCATATTTATAATAATAATAAAATATAATTTATAATAATTTCAATATATTTTTTGAAAAAAAATATTAGTGAAATTATCTAAAATCATTTACAATGATTAAAGTAAAAACTAGCTTATATAATAATTTTTTTAGAATATATGGTGTAAAAATGACACTAAACATGTCTATAAATTAATTTATAGACATAATTATACATTTAACCATACAATGATATATAATTTTCTATTTTAACAATTTTTTGGAAAATTAAAACCTGGGGGGAACTCAAATATTTTCAATAATACCCAATGTGTCATTTTCCCAATATATAAAAAGACTCCTCACCTCCTCCTCTAATCACACATCTAAATTCCATTAGGCTCATAAAAAACCTAGCCATATAATGTCCAAAAATCACTAAAAATATTCTATGACTCAATTTTTTAGGAAATCCAACCATGAAAGTCCATTGTTTAAACCCAAAGATGATACCCAAAGTAGAGGTAACATCAAACCACAAGCTCTATTGGTTTATTTATTTCTCCAAAAAATATATTATACTTATTCTAGGATTAAATAATATACTACTGAAATAAATATAATTATTTTATATGTTGTTTTTTCTACCTAAAATCACACACACTTACATCAAATGGGACATACAATCATCATTTTTGTGTACATAGTTCTCCCACCCGGCGTACCACTGTCGTTCATTCATCTATTCACACCATTCAAGGTAGGGAATAATGATGGATTTGTTTTATAATAAATATGATATTTGTAATTTATTTATTATTATTTAATTATTATATAACACATATCTTCATTATTTCCATTTTTTAGAAATATGATAACTTTGTTTGTGGACATTTTCACAACCGCCACCTCAAAGTGATTTGATTTGTTCACACTTTACATGGAATGTATTATGGTAGGATGTAGTGAAAAAATATAATATATATTAAATAATTATTCTAATATAATGATATAATATGTATATAAATATATTAAATTTACTTTCTTTTTCACAATATTATATGAAAAATAAAATAGTGTTCATGAGTATATATGACCTACCATCTATATGAACGGTGCATATAAATATTTTTATTTATGTATGTAATAAATTTTAATAAATATTTATATACTATATATTTCTTATATTTACATAATTTTTTTTAAATATTTAATTAATATAATCAGGATCTAGTTAATAAGATAAATAACAACAAGTCAAAACATATACGAAACACAATGTGGTCATTTCCTCTAAAAGAACATTAACATGTAATTATAAAGAAATAGGAAATATAAATTTATAATAAAATTATGTATCATGTTATATATAATAATATGGATCTATGTATAATTCATAATTAACTTATATATATATTATATAGGAGTATTTAATGTGTCTGAATAATGTCCAGACTTGAGGTATGGGGTTTCTCTTCTACCATTTATTTATTTGAGACATATGTTTTATTGGCCACTAATTTATTTTGGGTGGTGTATATAAATTCCACAAATTAATTATATGATTATTATACTTATGTTTATGTGTATTTTCAAATCAATGTTACGATATTTCATTCATGGGTTTTATGGTTGTAATGTTACAAAATTGGAAAAATAATTTTTTCTCAATTTTTCTTCTTTGAGAACGATGCTATGTTATGCACCTATATTTTTTTATACAATGTATATATATCCATTTGAAATTTTATATTATTAATAAACTTATTTTGATGAAATTTTATTCATCATTTAATGTTATTGATTCCATAGTATTATCTATCAATGTTACTGATGTGGTAATAATTTACTACAATCTTATCATTTATCGAGATTGTTTATGATTATACTTCAATTAATGAAGTATTATGATATATATATATATATAAATAACGTAAAAAAATATTATTATTCAATTTTATTATAAAATATGTTAATGTGTTCGGAAAATTTTCACCCTCATTGTACCTTAATATAATTAAGAATATGTTTTAACGAAATTCAGAACATATTTCTCTTTTTTGGTATGAAATTTGATTTATTAAAAAACCGTGTATTATAAAAATGCCTCCAAAAAATGTATTCCAATAATTTTTGAAGTAATTATTTCCCCATGTTTAAATTTTTTAATAACTTTGATTGAATTGAATATCCTATTTTATTTTAGTTGAAGGAACTTTTCTAAAAAATTTATGTTGAACAAGAAATATTTAGTATGCATGGATTTACCCACCATTATTTCCTAAAAGATTCATTTTAATGTTTAAAATGTTAAATA
The DNA here is from genome assembly GCA_963277665.1 of Viscum album. NCBI lineage: Eukaryota > Viridiplantae > Streptophyta > Magnoliopsida > Santalales > Viscaceae > Viscum > Viscum album. The sequence goes on along the minus strand of OY728126.1, from coordinate 789,403,830 downwards.
TAAAATAATATTTATCCAATTATAAATGAAATTTTTAATGATGTTTTTAAACAAAATAGTTTTCAAAAATGTTATTATACAGTTTTCAATTGAATGATTAGTTGTTTTCCTAGTTATTTTTAATGGGAAATGTTTTCAATATGTTTATGTTTTATTTTTTTAAAAAGAAGAAATTATAAATTCCTTAAGAAATTATTTAATTGATTTTTCATGATTTTTATAATCTTTTTTCAATTTGGTTTTCGTCAAATTGTATTTTGGAAATCTTATATGTTTTAAAAAACTTTATTTATGGAAAACATATGTTATAATTGATTTTTCAAAATCCATATCCATTTATGATGATATTATTTGATATACATTAATATTTACTTGTGTTACGATGGAATGAACCCATTATTATTATTTCTTTGTATTTTTTAGGATTTGGATGACAAGTTGTTTATGAAACCCATTTCCCTTCTATGGGTTAAACCATGATAAAATGCTTACAAAACCTGAAACCTTTAACATGTTATTCTATATAAAAATGATTATGAATCCTCTATAATCTATATAGGTTATTATTTGATGAAATTTTAATGATCATGATTTTTTTTCATTTGCTATAATATGATTTTTATAAAACCCATCTATTTTTAATGGTCTATGATATACTGAATGATTTTTTATCTTATCAAATATGTATACATAATTTCAATATGTGATAGGTGGGAGATATATATCCAAAAACATCATTGTATACAGATTTATATATCATGAGAAGTTAATTAGAAATAAGTCAATAGAATTGATCTATAGTGATGAATAGGTGTGTCCTGATCCAAAATAGGAAATAACTGTGTGCTGATCTATAATTGGAAATAGGCAAGTCCTGATAAAAAATGGGAAACATGTGTGTAATAATAAAAAAAATGAGAAATAATTGTGTCCTAATTCACTATTAAAAATAGGCGTGTCCTTATCCACTCTGGGAAAACGGTGTTTCCTAATCCAAAAAATAGGAACCATGTGTGTCTAGATATACTATGTTTATGTTCTTAGTAGTTAACCTTGTCTTGTGAAATGGTTCTCTATAGTTATAATATTATCAAATTTATATGTCTTATACTTATGGTTCATGATTGACTTAGGATTACTTATAAAACATATGATTCATTTATTATGAAATTCCTATATTTATTCAATTAATCTTCAGTATGATATATAATATATATGTTACGTTATTTTAATGTTAAGATCATGTTCTCAAACCCATATTCTTGTGTAATGCATACATATATCCCTTTTGTCCCGTAGTGAGAATTGACCTCACCCATTTTATATATTTCAATTACCCATGCTATGAATAATTGTTTAAGTGCGATTACAAAAGGAATGTTTTTAAGGAGAGTTTTTATAATATTTCACACAGTTAGAAGATTGTGATTCTATGTTTCCAAAGAACCTAAAATACTATGGTCCCCTAGCATGTTTTTAAATGTTATTAATATTCTTCTAAAATGATGTAATATCCATGTATGTTAATCCAAGGTTTCAATACATGAATAATGTCATAATAGTTTCATAATATTACTACACTATATATAAAATTTAATTTACCATTAACATAAAATAAAAAACCTATTGAATATAAATATTTTGTGTCATTGAACTCATTCAAATATTCGCTCTTCATATCCTAAGGAAAGGAAACCAAATAAGTCTGATCTCTGATTCTCAGTAAGGGTTACATAAAATTGAGCCTATCATTTGTAAATAATTCAAAATCAATATGAAAATGTAAATTACTGATAATACATTCTTTTTAAATAATAATTTGAGAGTGAAGAATAATATAGTTGGATTAAATTATGATCAAAAATCCAGTTTAATAAATATATATTTATATTACATATATCAAAACAATTATCATATATATAATATAATATATAATTTTTTATAACCTTTTATCGCAAATTTATTTACATTTTATTTTTAAAATCATTTTTCCAGGGGATAAATTTTTATTTTTGTTATTTTTTTGTTTTGTAGTTTTGTTCGTTGAAAATTGATCATGATTCCATCAATTAAATTTTTTATTCATCATATAAATTTCATATATATATCTTAAATCCACCCATTTTTCAATCCATGTAAACAATAAATGAAATATAGGTAAAATCAGTTTTGGGGGTGGAAGTACACATGTACGTGTATGTGATATTATAATTTTCTAATATATTAAAAGGAAAAAAGATATATGTGAGATTAAAATAATAAAAGAATATTTATTTTCTAAATATCATATATACTAATTAGTTCTATTATTAAATCCATCCATCATAAATAGTAATTATTTTTATTGTACAACAATAAAATTAAAATAGAAATATGTTTTTTGTACTAGATTTAATATTTTATGATGGCTAAAATAGATATATGGGATGTAGAAGAAGAATGAAATTTTAATGATTTGGTAAACAAGACATTATTAAATTTGGTAGATTATCATTATATATCCTCTTAAGGGACATATGTTCAATATTTTGGGATATAAAGTACCACTATAATATATATATATATTTATTTTTAGAACATTATTTATTAGGTTATTCTCATTATAAAATGTATAATGTGTTATAAAGATGATAAATTGTGGGTTCCCTTTTATGATGGGGAATGGACACACATAAAATTTATAAAAATATTAGAGTATAAAAAATAAATTTTCATATTTTAAATTATTTAGAAATAATGAAGAAGATAATATTGTATATGATTTTAATCTCATCAACAAATATAATTTGGAAATTATTATATGGTAGTTTAGAAATGTTCATTTATATTAACCCCAAGTTATCTGTTTTCATACTTAAATATTTTTATACCTTCTTCACTCATTAAGGGTTATAATTCACATATATATCAAAAATTAGAACATAAAATGAAAATCTATAACATTTTATACCATATAATATATTATGATTCCTCTTTGAAAAATTTTATGATATTAATTAAATAAATAAAATATTATTCTTCATAAAATATAAATAATTGAATTTTCTACACTATGAATTTAATTTGAGATTAAATTAATGAAAAAATATTATAAATTTTCATATATATTATTAACATATATCTAAAATTTCAAATAGATATATAAATATAAAAGGTCACTAAAACATGGAAAAATTTGGAATTTTTATGTTTATAAAACAATTTATATTGTTTTTCTTATAAGGGAATATATATATAAAAGCAGTGTTGGGTAATAATTTTTGATAATTATTTAATAACTATAACATAAAATAATTTTTACATTAAAATATATTTTTTCAAAATTTGAATAAACTTTTAAAAATTATCTTTTCATAAAAAATTCCATGTAATAAAAATTTAGAGTTGATATAATCATGAGAGTTTCATTTTCTATTAATTATTTTTATAAGATAATATGAATTTCCTAATTATAGAAATTTGATATCAATTGGACATATATTATTGAAAAAAATGGACATATATGAATACCTCTCATTAAATTGGATGGAATAAAAATTTATCGTAAATTCTTTACTTCAATTTGATTTATTTTAACTTTAATTACAATATTTACCCTTATCGTGATGACAATTATATTAATAATTTTTATTTTTAACAAATCCAAAATAAAACTAATCTTTGTAAATGATTGAATCAAAGTCAAAATTTTTTATAAATTTTTTTTCACTATTAAAGGGAAAAGTGATTCTTTTATGAAAATCCAAAAAATTTACTCGATGATAATATTGACATGATTGTTAAAAAAAAATTAATTTTATAAAATGATAATTATAAAATTGTAAAATACAATTTTCATTTAAAAAAACAAGATTTAATAATTATAAAAAGTTATTTTTAAAATAAAATGATTTTACTTAAAATTAAGTATGTATATATATAATATTAATAAATACATTATATAAAACATAAATAGATATTTTATTTGTGTGTTTATCCCTATTAATGACATAAAATTAGACAGATATGTTATAATATTAGTATTTAAATAATATTCATTGATTTTCAAAGATCTCTGTTGAATGTTTTATAAGTTATAAAATGTTTTTTTCTCTTAAAATTCTATGTTGTTCCATTTTAATCCTACCGAAATAAATATATTTATTCTTATGAATATGAAAATATTTCTATAATCAATTTTTTAACATTGGAAATTACATTATTGAAATCCCACATCAACAAGAGTGAAAAAATTCCTCTAAAAACGAAAGTAGAAATAAATTGGTTATCCTAAATAATAATAAAATATGATTCCAAATCGGAGAATTTTTTTTAATGTAAACAGATGGAACTACCCTTAAAAATTATATAGTCTATTAAAAATATTTTAAAGTGTGTTTTTTAAATTCCCAAAAAACAATTTGGATTATATTTTTATATAAATATTAAATAATCCATACATATCAACTAAGGAGAATAGAATGTCGGTATTACTAAAACATTATACTTTTATTCAATAGTACAAATGTATTTAATAAAACAAGAAATCATTTTGGGAATATTTTTTATATTATTTCACTTCAATTTTTCATTCCAATTAACCATATTTAATAGCTATAAAAAACATTTTAAATCATTGGATGAACACAAAAATATCAGTAAGAGACATAAAATAAAATAACCATTGTTCAATGAATACAAATAAACTTATGAAATAATTTTCACAAATACACACTTCTCACCCATAAATTATAATATACATTGTAAAAAATTAAATTTCCCTAAAACATAGAAAACATAAATAAAAATATAAAGGTAACCTAGGGAATTACATAATTAAAATTATAACTCTCGTAACTACTATATCATTCGTAACTCTTATTGATACCTTACAATGTGACCAGCACAATAACCTTATAATGTAACCCTTGTGACTACATTATGGTGTAACCATCATAGTTAAATTTGGATTAACTATATGGTCATCCTCCAACATAAGAATAGCCAATGAATTTGAGGGATAAATATATCCTACCCTTCATTATAAAAATTCCAAAAAACAAGAAAATATTCATAAAATATAATAATTTCCTAATAGAAAATCCCTTTTGAATTACTTAAAAATAGATACATTAATGATTATTTTATGAGAAAAGTCCATTGAAAATATCATATAATTAAAAGGAGAGTTAATTAAATGAATAAAATATGTATAATCACTATAAATATAAAAATTATAACACAATAAAATCATTATTTATTTCTTGAATAATTTTATCATGAAAAAATCATTGAAGTAGAAGGTTTACCCAAAGAAACGAAATTATGTTAATACTTCTCTTACTTTAGGTTTCTCATACATAAATCATGTTCTAGCCTCATTTATACTGTTTTAAAAAGTATTATAAATATATTAAAAACTATATTAATACTTTCAATACCTTATATGATCCTTTTACAAAACTGTTCCCCAAATTAATTTAGGAAATTTAGTTATTTTTATTATTTCCAGTGGATTTATTTATTGTTTATATGATCAGTTTATAATGGATTTTCTCATTTAATTCCTGAAAAACTCTATAAAAGAAATTATATTTTGATAATGTATTTCAATAATTTTAAAATATAAAATATATCATTTTTTTATGATATGAGGATGATTAATTAGATAATAAATTAATGAATATGATTTAATTTTTTGGTGGTTTTTATATCCCTCCAAAAATTATATCATATCAATTAACATAATGCTTATATATTGGATACATAACATTATATAAAGTATAATATGTATGATACAATCTGATTTAAACATAATCAAAATTTTATGACAATTATTTAAGGTGATAGTGGAAAATGAAAGTGTATCGACAATGAAGGTGGTAAATCGACACATCACATGTGTTGTTATCATTTTTAGAATAAAAGGGAGAGGGGAAAAATTTTGAAGGTACATTTTCACCTAATAAAGACATAATATAATTATATATATGATACTAGAATTTTCATTCTACTTGAATTAGGGGAGGTGAATAAAAAATAAGGAAATGAAAGAAAATAAAAATAAAATATAAGAAAAATGAAAGTGGATTTTACCACATGATATTTTTCTCACTGAGAACCACATAAAGTACTTTTTTGGAATTTTGGTTAGAAAAATATGTCTTAGAGGTGGGGAAGTGGCTTGGGATTGTAATTTGGAATAAATTAAACAAGATATATAGAATTGAAGGGTGAAGAGATGAGGTGGCGATGAGTGATATTTATAGTCGAGGAGAGGGTTGTTTTCTCACTATTTTAATCATTAAGTTATATAGTTTGCAGAAAACTGGGAATATTTTTAAAATATTAACTAAATATATTAAAATACTGAATGATATTCCTATATTTTTCTTACATCATCAAATAATCACCTATGACTCAATATTTTACGTATTTGTTAAATACCATAAATTGCCATATTTTATTATTCTCCAAAAATCACACTATTATTGGAAAAATTATAAGTCAACCCTTTCCATTTTCATCATGTAGAATTAAAAAATTAAGTACATTATATGAAATTAATTTTATAATTTTGATAAAATTAACTTTTACTTATAATCGTAATTTATTTGAAAAATGCAAATTTTTAAATTATAACTGATTTTATAGCACTTTTATAGATTAAGTAAAGTGTCATAAAATATAATTATAATCATAACACAAAAAATATAAATCTGTAAATCGATTTCATTCTAAAAAATTCTTTTAATTCATTATTTAAATTATATAATTATAAATAAACATTTATGTTTCACAAAAAATTCCAATTCTGAATTTATTATTTTCAAAATATTTCTTCCCTTAATTCATGATATAAATGAATCATATTTTAAACTATAACATACATAACATTTATTTATAATCTCATATATGAGGTTACTATTTTACTTGTATAGATTACATAAATTCATAAATACAAATTATTTCATTATAAATTGTTAATGAACTTTACTGTTTAATTCCATAATGAAAACAAATTGTTTTAAATGTGCATGGGTTGTAAAATTATTGACACCTTATTGAAATTAAATCCTCCCAATCTTCAGTTACATATAATAAATGTGATGATACCATTACCTCATGGAATATAAACGTTGACATGTTTCTTATTCAACCATGTGGTTTGTCTAAAAGACCTTATCTTGGACAATTACATAATTCCGCGATATATGATCTCTATGATCTAAAATCTTAATAGTATTATCTTCATGGGAAAGGATAACTTGTAGCTGAACTACATTGGGCTCAAAATGTGAGATGAATCTGGAACATACTCTCCCAACATTAAAACATGAAAAACATTATGAACATGAGATAAACACGGAGTTAGAGAAACTCGAATAGAAAACTAGTCCAACCATCTCTAGGATTTTATAAGGTCCATTAAAACATGGACATTACTTTCCTTTTTTAAAAAAATGTATAACACATTTCCAATAAGTTATTTTAAGGAAAACATGTTCACCCACCACTAAACAATGTATTCTAACATATTTTCTGAATATACTTCCAACCTCCTATGAGCTTTCCTCATGTGTTGTTGGATCATATATACTTTCTCAGCCACATCCCTTACTAATTATAGTCCCATCTACATAATTTCACCATCTTCAACAAAAAATGATAATGTTTGACATCAAACAAAAAATAATTCCTCAAAATGCTCTATCGTTATACTGAAATCAAAATGGTTATTATAAGAAAAATCTACTAAAGAATGATTTTGATCCCAACATCCCTGGTAGTTCATTGAACAAGAATTTAACATGTCTTCTAAGGCCTAAATTGGTCACTCGGTTATTCAATTAGATTTAAGATGTATGGATGCGATGAAAATTAATTTATCTCCCAATGACTTCTTAAGGTATTTCCAAGTGTTTTAAGAGAACCTTTGATAATGGTTAGATACATTAGAGAGATAAACACTATGTACCATGACTATGTCATTGAGGTATAATAGAAAATGATTATCCAAATACATAGTATCTTGAATAGGATTAAAAATGAAAATGTTTCGTTAGTAGATACATAATAAACCAAATCACATTGTTACATCCATATGTCTTTGGTATTCCCATTATGAATTCCATGAATATATTTTCCTAATTCTACATTGGCACTGGAAAAAGATTGCACATCCCCATTAGTATTTATCACTCAGATTTAACATATTTACAATTCAAATATTTTATGGTAAAATTTGAAATATCTCTTTTTATTCCATCAAAAAATTAATACTACCTATGGTCTATGTACATATTAGTACTTATAGGATGAAAAAAATGTAAAACTACAAGTTTCACTTAAAAATTCATTCCTCAACTAGGGATCACAAGGGACACATACTATCATTCCATATATCAACCCAAAATATTTATCCATATTAAATTTTGGTAATTTTATTTTATTATCCAATTATACCATGGTCTATGACTCATGGTCTTCAGTTTTCACTACCCCAATTCCATCTAAGAGAGATAACTACATTTACACATAAAAAAACACAGAGGAATTGCATGCACTAAAAACTTCCAATAAAAAATTAAAAAAATCATTAATCAAGGGGTCATCTTCTAAACTTAACGTGGATAGTGATGAATGATTTATTACTCATGGAATCTGGAAAATAGTTTTCATTTCCTAGATGGTAATTGATAATGAAATCATAATATTTTATTAGTTCCAACCATCTTCTCAACCCCATGTTCAATAACGTTTGGGTAAATTTATAATTTAGAATGTTATGGATAGTATTTATTTCATATTTTGATCTATATAGATGATATTTCAATATTTTTATGGTGAAAACAATTGCTCTTAGTTATAAAACAGGTATGGGATAAAATAATTCATGAGGATTCAATTTTAATGACGCATATGCCATTACCTAATCATTTATATTTAGAACCCAACAAATTACCTTCAATAAATTATCACTATAGATGAAAAAAATCATCATTTTTCTATGTTAGGGTAAAAACTTGATAATTTACTAATCTTCATCTTCATTCCTAAAAACAAACATCGTAGTCTTCTACCCAAATAAATTTAACTTGTTTTAGTGTTATCATATTTTTTGGGAAAGATAACAATGAAAATTTTATAAAAACATGTCCCTAATAACCTAAAAATATAATAAAAATACAAATCTCAGTGAAATTTATATTATTTTCCATTTATCAACAACTTTTTCATTAGGATCAAATGATACACCATGCTAAATTATAATGGAACTATGAAAAGATATCTGTTGCGAACAAAAATAAATTTTTCTAAATTTCCCATATAAATTATTTTGTTTCAGTGTTTGATGTAGAATACATAGATGTTTCACATGATAATAATTATTTTTTTTAAAAAAATATCATCAATAAAAAAAACAACAAACTAATCAAATATTAAAAGAAAATTTTATTCATAAGATCAATAAAAAAAGAAGGGGAATTTATCATACAGAAGGGCATAATAAAAAACCCATAATGAAAATATCATGTATGTAAAGTTATTTTTGTGGTATAATCCTCTTTTTCCTTCAATTTATGGTACATGGATCTCATTTCAACCTTGGAAAAATACTCATCTCCCTGGAGCTGATAAAACAATTCATCAATATCAGTTAATGAATACTGATTCTTAAAATTAATGTTATTAAAATCTCTTTTATAAATTCTAAGTCGCATATACCCATATTTATTTTTAACTAAAATATTAATATCACCCATGGAGATGTGCTAGGATGAATAAAACCATTGTAAAGTAACTCATGGAACTACCTTTTAAATTCAAGATGATCCACTGGGGACATTCAGTAATTGTATTTTTAAATAGTCTTACCATCATGAACTATGTCAATTAGAAGTTTAACTTCCCAATCATGTATGACACTGAGAAACTCATATGAAAAAACATATAGGAATTAATTTACCAATGAATAATCATTAATATAAATAGTTCATTTTTTTCAACAATATGATCAATGTAACTTTAATAAAAAAAATTAACAGTATCTCATCTTCTAGATATATTATAATTTTTAGTTGTTCATTATTGTATTCAAGTTGAAAATTTTTCTGAAAAGCAAAATCGTTAGTTCTACAATCAATCTAAGCACGATAAATGGAAATTCCATCCATACATCGAATAACCTCAAACTCTAATAATGAAAAAACCGCATTTTTAGGTAATGTCATTCCACAGAAATCAAAAGAAAGACACATATAATTCCTTTTATTGTAATATTCCACCTAGTGTTTTAACTATTATCTATTATTTGGTTTATTTATGTGAAATTCCTTATTAACAATAAATTTTCTCGAAAATAAAGAACTATGTAGACCTCATATTGAATATGAAAAATGTAAAATAAATGTAATCCAAAAAAGTTCCTGATACCATCTCATTTGATGGACCAAAATATACTGATATAGTCTCTAAGGATATCACGACACATTTCTTATTATAGTCTAGATACATACCATAATTGAGATCCTTATTTGGGTAGTAATTTTCATAATTTCCCATCTCACCATTTTTAAAATAGTTTTCATTTTTTTATTAGAATTAAACTTAGGGTCTTTTTCATTATAATCTCGGGGAATATGTCTAAAATTACTGAATTTAAAATAATTCCAAAATTTTTTAAGGCATTCTCCTAGATTCTTCTTTCCACACTTCACACAAACTAGAAACTGTACATTGATATATTAAAATTTATTTAATTGATTCTTAACTATTAAATTCAATCTGTACCACTTATTTTGCTTCTTGTCAAAGTAAAAATGACATTAAGTTAACTCTATTTATACCTTATCAACATATTAGATAATATTCTCATACCATTATAATTTAGTAGAGGCCAATACTCTTTGATATATTGGATTCAATTTTGAATGAACTGAACGAATTTTTTATCAAGATCATGAATATGATTTTAAGTATAAGTTTCTATATGAGTGAAGTTTACTTCATACATTTCCACTAAATATTCATATATTATTTTCAAATATAAGAATTAATTTTCCATCTTTAGTTTAACTACATTTAAGAAATATTTTTCATTGAAATGATTCTTAAATTCATCCCATTCCAAGGAATTAATATCCCCATTATCCTATATATTCTTGACCATTAACCACTACTGGTTGACATCCCCTTCAAAACAATAAATAAAAATGTTTATATTTAAATTATCTGAAGACATCGTGAAATAAAATATATTTTCATGGGAATTGAACCACATGGGTCCGCCACTAGGTCAGAATATCAACAAAAAGAAGGAGGGTGTTTCCTCATAAGACGTTCCACAATCATCATGTTCCTCTATGGTAGCTCTGGTTGTTCTATTTCTTGGATTCCAAAAAAATTTATCGTCTACTAACGTTCCCACAAGAATTGTTTAATTTATGCAGGCTGTGGTCATATTATATATGATTATTTCCAAAACATCACTTACATTTGAAAAATAGTATATCGATACATAGGGGTATATCCTAGGGGGAATTCTACTAGAAAAGGAATCCTTTGGCTTGGATTCCTTTGGGGTAGGAGTTCCCCCAAATTTGGTTCAGTTTGGAAAAAATATTTCTTGAGTGTTTGATGTTTTAATTCATGAATAAGAAGTTGATCCTGATTATTTTCTAGATTTTCTAGAATTGATGATGTTAATTATAACATAGTAGTATCCTATGGTCTAGAACATGAACAAGTGGAAGTTACTAGCTAACTATGGTCAAACCAACTCGTTCTACCTAAGATGTAACTATTCCTTGTTCTGGAGATAATGAAAACCTAGATTTATTAATCTTAACTTATAAGGAAAAAGTGCCTTAGGGTATTTTTCATAGCCTAATCTAATTCAACCAGAATAGGTTCCTTGCTTCAAAGGTCCTATAATTAGGGATGTCATAATTATTTTGATTGAATTTTTTTATTTATATTGATTACTAATACTTAAGGATATCATGTTTAGAATTAATATTTATTCAGTTCAGATACCCATACTCTTTCTCTCTACCCTTGGTGGTTTAAAAACAAATGGTATAATTGAATGTAGATAAACACGGAATTGAAATCATGCATAATGTGGAAAAAAATTGAGATTATGTTGTTTAAAAACATGTAATGATTCAGGCTATCCAATTAATGAACATCTGAAAAGAAAAAAAAATTGACCAAGCATAATTTAATTAACTTCTCACCTGAAAAAGGTTGAGAAGAAACACACAAACTATTTATCGTGGATTTAAACGATGAAGGATGGAAGTGGGGTCATAAATAAAAAATGGAATGTAGAGAGGCTTCGAAATCGATCCATAACACATATATTGTATTTAAAAATGAAAGTAAACTAATAAATTTTATGTTTAGGGTATAGGGAGTAGTAGAGAATGAGAGTGGGTGGAAAAATCTATATGCTCTGCAGCTCTTCATTTAGTTTTCCTATTATTGTATTTATAGGTGAAATATTACACAATGTGACATTGGAACACATGTCATGTAATTATAATCCACTATTTTAACAATGTATTTTTAATAATATGGGTATCTTGTGTGTATCTCATCCAAAATTTGATTATTTTACTCAAATCATGATGTGTTCTTGGATATCACCGCATGAATCTTCCTTCGGTTGATGTGAGATGTGTTTTGAATACATCATGTCATGGTCTAGTAATTTATGTCATGAATGTATGTCTCACATCTTGTAGTAATGGATCACATCATGAAAGGTTATGGTCTGTCTTTAAACTCATCAAGGATTATTTCATGGCTTGTAGTGTGTGATTATATTATACTACATGTCATCTAATGAGTTTTCATGGTGTGTAATTGGAAAATTTGATCCTTTTATGATTTTCTCCTTTGAAACATTGGAATCATAATTCCTACAATAAGAAACACATCCCATATTCATTATTTAACAAATAATTAAAAATAAATAAAATAATTAAAATTTATACATTATTTATGTATATAAACATCTCCCACACTTGAAAAATTCCTTTTCCTTGAGCAAAAAAAATCTCAATAATTATTTCAAATTGGTGTCTAATTTTTTGAAAAGGAAATACTGAATATATATAGGTAAATAAAATGATGTATAAGTAGGGAATGGAAATGTCTATAATCATAAATTCATATTAATTATACATTCCTCATATCAAGGTTCATTAAACAAATTAGTAATATTTTAATCACACTTTCTTATGTGTACCTTGAATTGTATACACATTTGAAATTTACCTCATAAGGAATTTTCTCTCATTACTCAATGTGAAATGAAACTGGATTTTTGATCATACCCTGAGTACATGTAATGACCAAGATTTTCCTTATAATTGTTTTAAAATATATGGAATTATTACGGGTGTGCGAAAATTGACGACATTTAATTCTGAGGCCCAGTCTCCCTGGAATGAATTTTTTAACTTTTTTATGGTACATTCAATAAATGTGTGAGAGGAATTTTCTATCTTTAGAACTAGTGCTATGATTAGAAATCCACGCACAACTATGAATTCGCAATGCCGCGAATTTCTTAAGGGAGACCTTACTTTGACGGTAGTAGGACTGGATAAAAGGTTTTTTTTTACTTCATAAAGTCAATTAAATAAAATAATTTATTATTTTATTTTCATTCGTTTCCTCCAACGGACAAGCAGAGTTTGGGTCTAGGAATGTGTCAATCCATTAAATAACTTGTCCCATTAATCTACGTAACATCATTGTTGAAGAATTAGAATGCTTCTTAATTAACGAGCCACCATTAATTCCTAATGTCGTTAAGTGCCATCCCCTTCTCTTATTTATATGGTGCTTAGGGAGGGGTACCGGCACTACTTTGTTGAGCAATGAAGTGTTGACCAAGTGCTGTGACACCAAACCCTTTGTGGATGGAGATGGTTTCAGTGAGTGGTTACAAGGGACACTAAAACCCCATACTGAAGATTGACGATCGACTGACGTCGTTGGAGGGTAGTTGTGGAGGATGATGAACATCGACCCCCTTCCTCAAGGACAAAGGCTCCCTAGAAACAATAGGTAGGGTATTGATTATTGTTTTAAATTCAAGTGAATTTACTGAACCCCTTTATCATCCCTCTTGTTTATGAGGTAATGCAGAGGGCACATGCCTAACGAACCTGACCCGAACCCTCAACTACTTTGCTACCCTTGCACCCTCCATGTAATACTACTGGTGCAGTGATACCGACTGGCTATAAAGGAGGTGTCGTGTCAACACATGCCGCAAGAGGAGGCCGCAACACAAATCCACTATGGTCCTTAGAGGGGCCGACACCGGGCGGTCACATAGGAGTTGGGGCACGCCGTCGTGCGCCGCCGATAAGAAAGGGGTTGTGGCTCATTAGTAGCGATGGTCAGAGAAGGTGGATGACTCATTATATATACACGGAATGGGGGCAGTGTGACCAGCGCACCACTAGTGAGAAGGAAGGTGGCATGACCAGTGCACAGCTGGTGAGTAGTGGGTCAGGGCTGAAGCCACGACAGAGGTAGAACCCATGACTCAAGTAGGTTCAGCGGGGACCAGTCAGAGATTATATGGAACTTCTGTGTCATAAAACTGAAGGAAGTCTAGGACGTTCGGTATACCGGGGGAAAACATCCCCCCATTTCTAAATTCGGTGACCTACGATCGGGGCGCCTACCCAGTAGGCCGCGCGCCTGGTGGGACGTGCCCCCATGTAGGTCGGACCACCCCCTTATGGGTCGGGCGGCCCAACATGTAGTTAGGGCTAGACTACGTCCCAGTAGGCCAAGCCTGCTGTAGCACAACGTTATCGAGTCAGACCCGAACATGGTCGGTTAGACCCGGTCAGACCGAACCCGAGCCCAACCAGACCGGGAAACATTTAATGGGACATATCTTTAGAACTGCATGTCTTTTGACAAACCGTCTATGGAACTGGGACACTTGGAGAAATATATTCTTTTTTGTATACTCCGCTTCCATTTTGGAGAATGTTGGATTACAACCAGGTCGGATCGAGCCCGAAACCAATCAGGCCCCAATAACTAAAATTCTTATAACTCACAAACCGAGCGTCCAATTGGCGCACCATATATCACGTTGCAAACCTTACATCATGGTGATAATTTAGGTTACTTTTTGGTCAAACTTAGTGGAGGTTTAGGTACAACCAATATCTTGAGTGTCAAATTCTATGGAACATAAGCACACTGGGTGAGAGGAATCCTATGTCTAGCTGTAACGTGAAGAAAAAATGTTGATTTTTTGTGGTCCAGCATCAATCAAATCAAGTGTGGGTCAGAACTCACCAATCCTATGTGGGTCCGCACATAATGATCCTATGTGGGTCAGAGGGGGTTAGTTACCTATCGATCATCTGTGGGTTAGATCCTGTGTGGGTCAGTGGGGTTCAGTTACCTGTCGACCCCATGTGTGTCAAAAGAAGTGAAACATAACAGAATAAGATGATCTAGCCTTACGACTAATCATCTATTCTTTATACTTATGTTATACCTGTGTGTGTGAGATGAGTCTATTACCTTTGTGGTATTATATTCACGGTGTTACCTATGAAGTACTTCTTTATTTATGGTGTTACATGTCTGGTGCTTCTACGTTGCGTTGAATTCTTCGTGGTGTTACTTGTGTGGTAATTCTATCTCAGTGGTGTTACTTGTGTGGTATTTCTACCTTAATGGTGTTACCTTTGTGGTATTATTCACTCAGGTAAGAGATGAGTACATCATTATAACATAGGTGAATTTATTGTCATATACCTAAGTGGAGTTGAAATTTTTCTTTGTGGTATTTCTAGTGTGGGACTCCAGGAGACTTAAGAGGTCTTCGGGTCCCTACTGAGTATCATTGTACTCACCCAGGAACGGGCTACGCCCGCATCTAATTGGATCTAGTAAACATGACAAACAACATTGATCGAGGCTGAGTGAGCTAGGACTGGATGGTACCCGAAGGTAGACTATGTGGCATGATGTGACGTAGAGACTACTGTTCATGAGCTATACCTACCCTTCAGGTAGGATCCTCAGTGGAAGATCCATGAGTTTTGTGTACTTTTCCATTTTGTTTTTACTTTTCAGTTGTACCCGTACTTTCAGTTGAGATTGTATTTTGGACCCTTTACTTTAAGCACAGTTTTACTAAAACAGTTAACTTTGTGGTTCCTTCTTGTTGTGTTCTTGGATTATGTGATTGTACTATTAAAAAGGAAATACCTTCCCATTATAGGGATACACCTTTCTGGTGCTAGTCGCTAGCCCCTGACCTATGGAAGGGGGCTTGGGGGTAGTCATGACATGGGCCCTGGGGGACAGGTCAGGAAATTATATTCTCATGACCATAGTATTGTATAGGTTCTATCATATCCAATTTATAAAGAAAAATAAATAAACCATGAGGGCCACAACAATTAGGTTCTAATAACACCAAGGCTATTAGAAGGTCGCGAAATAATGAAAAACAATCATAAAAAGGTGTGAAGGATGTAATATATAATGCATTAATGTCATGAAAAGTGTAATAAAATTACAATCTATAGCTAATAAATTATCCACACTCCTAGTAGCTCAAATTGTATAAATGTATATATATCAAGAGAGTGAAAAAAGGGAAACATTTTCCTTTATTTTTATTTTATTATTTATTTTTTGAATGTTATATATATTATAGATCTCCCATCCATCCAATAACAACACATGATCCTTAGGGTATTCATCTGTCTAGAAATTGTGATTTTTAACCTTCTTAATATGCAATACATGTCATCTTTTATTTTTTATTTTATATTTTACAAAGGAATATGATATACGGGAGATTCTAAAAAGTACACATGGATCATTTTCAAATGGTATTAAGAGAAACACAACATATTTCAATAGTAATAGCATTCCATGATGGGTGATAATCTCCCCCACACTTGTTCAATGTTATATCATTCATTATAAAAATAGAACGCTAGATAGGGATATGCTCCTTGGAATAGATGCTATCTATAATGATATTCATAGAAACTATGGGTTTATTTAGTGAAATATATAATATGGGTATCAGAAAGAAGTATCATAAAAAAAATTCTCAATAAAGTCAAAATTTTATATATTCAATTGTAGCCTCAATAAGATCTCAATATATGTTTGGATAGGTTTACATGTCCCACGTGCCACTAATGAAATATTCTCTAAAAATAATATAAAATTATAGGCTCAGAATCTTCTCAAGGATTAGAGTATATAATGAACTAGAAATCATTATGGGTATAAAACCAAGTAAAAGGTCAATGAACCTTAATATGAAAAATTTGGTATTTGAATTAAATCACATGATATAGAAATATTTCTAAAAATAATAAGATAAATAAAACATGGATTTACAATTATTGAAAATTTAAAATTTTATTTCATTTAAATGTATAAAATGATATTATTGTTTAAAGAATGATTCCAATTTGGAAAATATCACCTAGATAAATTACAATGGAAAAAAAATTCGACTATTTCCGAAGTAAAATTCAATAAAGACCTCCACAAATAGAATAAGAGTGTGTTTGCACTATCCCTTTATGTACTGTGGAAGTGTTATGGAATATAATTTCATGTAAAATGAAATGTAAATAGAATATCTTAATACTAAGGGAAATGAGTTCTACTTATAATAAATTCCATTCCCTGATGGATCATGGATGTCTTGATTAGGAAATTTTTCTCCCTGGAAAATGTGTATGAAATAAAATACCTGAACTGGATAAATCATTATTCAAAAAGTATAAAATTTTTTAATATAAAAAATAGGAATGAGCCTAGTATAATGATAAATGAAATTTATATTTTTATATTTAAGAAGGTTTTTAAAATAAATCTAGAAGATACTCATGAAGAAAAGAAAAACAATCTATAAATAAAATCATCACGAAGACTAAAATGGGGAAAAAGATGAAATATGGGGTTCGATGCATATAACAAGAAGAAACTTCTTCTTCAACAAGATAGATATAAAAAAATATCATTCTATTTTGTCTATTTTCTTTATGTATCCTATGTCATATGAAACTACTCATGGATTTATCGTCATGATCATGGGACCTTTTCATAGGATTGATTAATTAATAAGTAGCTTGATTAGGGATTAGATGTGTAAGGAAGGGTATTAGAGCTGGTGGTGGTGGTTTCTATGCATGAATCTCAAGTGAATGCTCATAAATCTAATGTTTGATCTTAGCCACATGCTGAGTCACTTTTCAATCAATGACCAATGGTAGCACATACACATTTGAAACTAGATATGAAATGTAGTATTTGGACGTAGCAATAATAAAATTGAATGATAGGAAAACTAATCCATGTAAATGTGACACAAAATCAATTACCATAAATAGATGTAGTAGCAAACAAATTACTGGATACGAATACTAAAATAGGAATATATCAAAACCTGATACAAAATTCCAAAAATTGAGAATATCTTCCCATTAATATATGATGACAGAATCAAAAATCTCATCCAAAGTCCACTCTCGATCAGGTGGTAGTAGGAGCGGTCCACCCCTGTTAGTGGTTGTGGTGTAAATAGTGGAATATGGTTTAGTAATCAAGGGTGGAGTCATGGTATTGGGAGGATGGTCTCGATTATGTGGTGGAGAGGTGATGATCCTATGTTGGGTCATGGTTCAAGAAACTAGATCAACAAATGAAACCTTTGTGGATGTGAAAGTGGTCATCCCCATGCCCCTCTAGGCCTAATCTGAGAGGTACTCCTGCTGGCAGTAGGGTCAGTGATGTTTTATAGTATATTTCTATTCGATGTAATTGGTGTTGGTGTGGTGGAAGAGGATAGTCTAATAGGTGATGATGACAACATTGGGAATTCAAGAGATGAAAATGGTGGATGGGTGGTGAAATGGGAATGTTCTCTAATGGTAATGTGAAAATGAGTAGAGATCCGTCACAGATTATCATGAGACAAAATATGCATGGAAAAACTATGATTCTGTGTGGGATGGGTGGGTGGAGAATTATTAGATGATATTTTGGTAGATTAAGGGATATGAGAAGAATTAGGTGGTGGGAAATTGGTTGGCGGATCTTGTGAAAAGATAGCTAAAGGTTCCTCTGGTGATTCATTGGCTGCCACATAGACTATACATTCCCATCGGTATGTTTCATCATTCCTTTACAAAAACTAAATATTGTGTAGCATCAGAAAATAAATTTCCGCAATTAGACTATGGGATGTGATGGGAATATCATTATCAGACACATTGAGATGGTTGGAGAGGTGGGTGATAAAATATCTACCCATCAGTGAACCATTGGTTCATTGTGGGTGAGCCTGGTGGAAATAAGGAAACTAGAAAGACTCGTTAATGGAATGGAGACCTATGGATTCAACCTAAATGGGTATATCTACATGTCTCACACTCCAATGAGATTATTCCAAGAATAACCTAGCATGGGTCATGTCATGATGGAGTATTCGAAGTGATGGGTTTCGTAGCTGACTGGACATGGAAATTTAAGGGACATGCACTGTCTAAGAATCCTATGTGATCATCTTATATAGTCACATCAAATCAGACCATGGAGGTATGAGCTAATTCACCACAAATATATCAAACATAAAAAACATTTCCATGTAAATTCCCTGGATGATGATGTATTTGGAAAATGATAGCTCATGTGGTTAGCCTCTAAGTATGATGTAGAGGATATCCACTACTACCTTTAATACATATAGAATCTCCAAGAATATCTCTTGTTATATCTCATAACATACCTAAAAAATTAAAGAAATGTAGAGTTTATCAAGGAGATCTAGTTTCATATTACTTATGTGTATGTGGGATAGAATTTTCATGTAGGTGTTTTGTTCATACACATATTCTTTTAATACTATTGGTTTAGGAAAACATGATTCTTGGGATTAGAATAGTACCCAATGGGGTGAAAATGTAGGATGTCATCCCTAGATGATTCAAAAGATCTATTTTTGGATTCTTATTGAACAACGGGAACATCATGGGCTGTAGTGGGAGGTCAAAGAGATTCTGCCAGGGGTGGGGAGGGTGCGGAAGGTCCAGCACATCATGAAAACTTTATCTTATGTTGACCATGGTGGGACATTGACTATGAATATAAATGGTACACTATTTTTCCACTCCATACTGGGATTAGGTTGATGGATTACAGATGAGAAGGTGTGGTTTCATGACATTAGAGGGAGGGATAAATGGCGGTTTGGTGGTTGGTAAGGAGAGAAGGTCTCATCTGAGAAAAAGCAAGGTAAGGTGGTTCAAGTCATGAATGAGGGGTTTTGTTTTGTGCAGCTGGGAGGGAGAAGGGGGTTCATGTGAGATGGGGTAGAAAAAATGTTAGTAGGACCTAGGCGAAAAGAGAGGACATTGGTGGCTGGCAAGGAATAAAGGTGTAGGGTAGTGGGAGGGAAGTTCGAAGGTCAGGTTGTAAAACCTAGGTTCATGGAATTATTTTAAAGAACAAGAATAAGTAATTACACAATGTGTAACTATGTTACATGTTGTGTAATTCTATTGTTGCTCAAATTTTGGCAGAAAATGTACACGTCATGTAACTGTTTTACATTATGTGTAATTTCCATTTTTATTTAGTTTTTGTGAAAACCCTTGTCCTGTTATCCTAGAATGATCTATGATTTCAAAATTATTATTTTAACCTAATCTAGATAAGGTAACCTATCATGGGATTCCTCCCAATCAATGATTCTTTTAACATTTAGAGCATGATTCTCTGAGGTTCAAATGATTTTCAGGATTACATAAAAGGCATCATTGAAGGGTTATTAATAGTTTTTTATTCAATTGAAATTAAATTTGAAAGGTTGTCCCTGTTCTTTTTGTATTTTAATTATCTTGTAGTGGTAAACATGAATGAAATTGATTGTTCTAGAATATATAGAATTCGACTTCCAAGAAAACAATTTCAATATGTAATTGAATAAGAGGTCCTTATTTAATGGGATAAAGATTCATCTTGGAATACATTGATCATTATATTTCATGTTTTTTTCATTGATGTTTGTTATATTTTCCTAATTTTATTTTCTCATTTCATCAAATTAATCCAATTATAGTAGACATGCTTCTCTAGATTTTTTAGAATGAATGTTTAACTTCAAAATTTCCCAGTACAAACGAAGTTCTAGTTCTACTTAAAGAAGGCATAGTTTTCCATAATAAAATCTGAAAGGTGTGGAAGTAATTGGTTTTTTGTACATAGTGCAGTATGACAATAGTGCATCCTCAAATATCAATCTACATTATCTTTTACTTTTTTTAATGGTCTT
This sequence comes from Viscum album, assembly GCA_963277665.1. Lineage (NCBI taxonomy): Eukaryota > Viridiplantae > Streptophyta > Magnoliopsida > Santalales > Viscaceae > Viscum > Viscum album. Next base: position 789,382,484 of record OY728126.1, on the reverse strand, counting down.
ATCCATTTTTTTGATTTTACTATTTGATAATTCAAAATTCTCACTTCTTGGCTGGTAGAAGGGTGTTCCTGTGTTATACAAAATTTCATATATTTTAGAAATCCTTTAACTTATTCATTAGTAAAATATGTCCCTTCATTAGTAATGAGTAATTTAAGAAATCCAACTTTTTATAAAACATTCTATTTCATGAAATTCATGTCTAATTATTTTGTGTCTTGTGATGTGGCTTCAACTTCTACCCATTTTCCAATGTAGTCAATAAAAAAAGAATACAAGACTTACCATTTGAATTGAGAAATGGTCCCTCAAAATTTATTCACCATAAGACAGACATTTCTACATCCATGAATGGATATTGAGGAACGTTATTCCATTTTCCAATTATTCCAGTTCATTTAAACTTTTCATAGATTTGACAGAAATTACATATATCTTGGTGTAATATGGGCCAGAAAAGTAAAATTGTTGAATATTTTCTATGCTGCACTCAGGTCCATGATTCCTTCTAAAAGGTGACATGTGAGACATGTCTTTCAAATTTGGTATTTCATCTTATAGAATGAAATTTCACAACGAGACATCCAAAAAATATTTCAACAGTAATGGTTCGTCCGTGTTGAAGTGTTCTACATAATCTAAAAATATTCTAGTGGTCTTGATGCAAAAATCCTATTGCAAGAAAAATTATCATTATTATAAAACCATGACTGTACCTTAATGAAAGAAAGAGTTCATCATGGAAGTCGACTTTGATGTTGATATAATCGGTTTCCTTGATGAGTGGCATAAGAAGCTGAGATATATGATCAATGATCACATTTTTTATACTGTATGTATAATTTATCATAATATCAAATTCTAGCTGTTGAAGGATCCACCTTGTCAACCTGGTTTTTTCATCATTTTTTTCAAAAAATTTGTGAAGGAAACATGATCAGTGTGCACAATCACCTTTGATAAGACCAAATAAGGATATTATTTTTCAAAAGTATACAAAAATCCTAATATAAATTTATCTACAGTTTTATTATTAACATGAACATCATTATGTGTTGGGTTGGCATAGTAGATATGATATATTATGTTACAAATATGTTTTTTATAAGCATCACCAAGAGAAAAGTCACTAGTGTCACACGACAATTCAAATTCCTTCTCCCAGTCTAGTGAAATGATTACAAGGGCTACTATTTGGATTTTCCAAAATGTATTGAATACCTATCAAAATTATTTAGTGAATTAAAATAGAGTTTCCTTCGACAAAATGTGTGTCAAAGGGTGGGAAAAATTAGAACAAATTTTTACAAATTGCCTGTTGAATCTATCATGTCCCATTAATTTAATTATTCCTTTATCTTTTTAAGATTCTAATAAATAAATAATTATATTTATCTTAGTTGGATTGACTTATATAACCTCTTTTTGAATTTTATGTCACAGTACTTTGCCTCCATAAATAAGAAGATCGCATTTTTTCCAATTCGAAAAAGAAAATTATCTCCACAATGTTGCATGAGTAACTCAAGATTGTTTAGGATAACTTTTAAACAACTTCAATAAATTATAAACTTTTCCATGAATATTTATAAATAATCCTCTACCATATCTTGGAATTTATGCATCCTATATATTTGAATTTTTTTTGGTGGTTTACACATACTGAATGACATGTTTCTGTAGTAGAATGTTACAAATGGAAATGTGGATGTGTTTTTTGAGTAATTGTATAGGTTAATGCAATATGATTATATCAAAAATATTCATCCATGAAAAATTGGAATTAGTGATCTGCTAGTATTTAAACCATTTGATCTATAATGGGAAATATAAATTGATATTTCCATGTTGGGGAATTTAAATTTATTCAATCCATCCAAAATCTCCATCCATTAACTGTGTGTATTTAGATAAATTCATATTCATTAGTTCTTTCTACTATGAACCCACCATTCTTGTGAAATACTTTTAGTGGTCCCACACACTATCTATCAGATGTAGGAATGATTATTTCAACATCTAGAAGTTCACATAATTCCTTTTTAACATCTTCCTTCATTGGTGCTGTGAGACTCCACTATGGTTTATGGTTGTTTTTCTAGTCCACCTCAAGAATAATATTTTGGGTACATATAATAGGTATGATTCCTTTAATTCCATACACTACCCATGTAATTTAATACCTTTTTATTTTCAATATTTCAAAAAAAAATCTGTATTGTAATTAAGATAGTTCAGATATAATGATCATTGTAAGAGAGGTTAAAGCTCATTATTTTGAATACATAAGATTAATAGGTAGAGGCTTCATCTTCAGTATTGGTGTTTGAAATATAGGGGGTGTGAATTGTGGAAATGTAACCCTATTTAGAGGATGATTAATGTCCACATACCCAAAATCATATTCTTCTTCTACATCATGGAGTTACTCCTCACTGTCATCTTCTATGGACATATATTCATTTCATTCGTGGGGAATAGATATGTTGTTGGAATCAATGAAATTATTTAATTATTTAAATGATTTTATTAGGTTGAAGGATACATGTACTTATCCAGGTTAAATTAATTTATACCCTTTATTTATGTTTATCATATACTTTCATGTAGCTAGGAATAGTCTTCAAGGAAAATGGGCTTGTCAACATCTTCTTCCAGGTATCATACTATGGAGTATTTCAGAAATATGATGTTTCTAACATTAACAAACAAATACTCTATTTGTTTTAGAGGTATTTTTATTGATCAATATTTCATTTTTAGCGCTACTTGAGTTGTATTGAGCTCTTGAATTCATAAATTAAGAAAGAAACTCATATAAATGAGGTTAATAATGGTTCCAAGATCCCATAGAGCTCATCCAAAATTTCACTCTCTAATAGTTCATGGAATTGAAAAAATTATGGGTTTTCCCAATATTGGTGGATTTTTCTGATGAACAATAGCAGAGCATTCTTCATTCAGTGAGATGACACTCTGATCTTCTATTTTTCTTGAATTTGAAATAATATCTTTTAGGAAATAAGCATTAACTGGATTCTGAGAAATGGCCTCGAAAAGGGTATGTTGATATTCAATCAGATGAACTTTTCCAATAAATTCTGGTATTTCACCTCATTTCATCCATGTGGTGATGTTTCTGAAATAAGAAATGGTGGCTTGTATGGTGGTGGGGCAATGTAGACAGAATATTTTTTCAGGATTTTTCATGTTTTTGGATTGTGATAAATTTTATGATATTATTGAGTACTCGCATTAGTTATTTCTTCTTATACTAGGGAATGTTTCCTTGGTTCCATAGTTTTGATTCCATCTGTTCTACATGGTTTCTAAAAATACTAAAAATTACCACTTCTCAACATTACACCTAATATACATACCTTGGATAAATATATGTATTACCATATAGAGTACATATTAATCATTCTAATATAGTATTTTGGACCTGAACCATATAAACATAAATATTGTGTGGGTTACCTAATTGGGGTTTCATATCAGCCTCTTGAGTAGTCCATTAAAGAACATTTTTTTAACATAAGTATCCAAGAGGTTCTCCATGTTATTTTGGAGAAGAGTAGTTTGCTATTGAGGTCTTGGTTGAGATGGTTGAAGTTGGTGTTGTGATCTCTGAGGAAACGTTTGATGTTGTTATATTTGTTTTGTTCATATAAAAGGGTTCATAGGTGGGTACCCTAGTGGTCCTTAAGTACAAAAAGGTTCAAGATTACTTATCTCTGGATAAAATCCCATGTTGTTCTGAGGTGGATGCTACAACGGCCTCTACTGATAATACTGTTGATACTCTAGGGATTATGGATTTTTCAGATTGTAGTAGATATAATTATAATCTTGATTCTTTTATTCATCAAATAATTCAATCCAGTCTTTGTTTATGACTGGGACACCTCAAATTTCTCATGGATGTATCCCTATAATAGGAGTAGAAGTGGTTGGGGTAGTAGGAAGTTATGATGACTCTAGATTATTTTTAAGTTCACTTACTTGCACTTATAGTCATGTATTATCTTTGACATGTAGAATACCACACCTAGGTGGTCCAAAGAGACTATTCTATAAGATGGAATTGTGAGATATTTCATCAAAAATGGAACTTCTGGATTCAGGTTTCTGGAATATAAGACTACCATCATTTGAACCTTTGTCAACTATGTGTGCGTCTAGATATGGTCATTTCCATAATGTCTAGATTTTGATCCTCAAGTCCAGTACATGGTTAAATAACACTATCATCGACTCCACAAATCCATCCCAATCATCCCCTTTTGAATCTTGATTAATCTGAGTGATGTTTTTAATGTATTTCCACAGCTTCTATGTCCAGATTGGTGGGAATTACTTGTCTTGATACTTTTTCTTGTAGATCTTCTCAAGTCATGATTTTATAGAGATCAACAATTTTGAGCAAAACCGTTGCTCAATATCACCAATATAAGGGAATGGTGAAAATTATAATAGAATCATAAGTGACTCCCTAGTTATGAATGTTATTGAACACTTATAAGAATATTGGAATGTGTTTATGGGGATCATCACATTAAATTACACTGAACTGGCCCATATTCTAGATCATATGAATGAGTTCACATTTTATATCAATGGTGTGGTCTTGAATATCAGGGATCCAGAAGCATGTTATAGCACCACAGATTGATGGAAATCCATAATTCATGATCGTTCTCTCTTGTTGCACCTGATTCTCTACAGGAACTATTTTTATCATGTTTAGTGGGTTAGGGGGGTTGGTCCGACTTGATTTTTTTTTGAGTATGCTTGACTAGTGGAATTCAACAACATACCACTTGATTTTTGGATCAAAGTAAAACTACACTATTGATTCAAGGATCCTAGAACTAGTTGAAGGGCACTGATGCGTGTACCATAATGCAATAGGAGGTACGTAGTGTCGTCTAAAAGGAAAGAAAATAGAAATTCTGTAAAGGAGATTTAATCTCAGTTCAATTTCAAAAGGATTAAATTATGAAACACAACCTTATTCACTGGTAAAGTATCTAATAGTTGGCATGCCTACACACATTGCTTCATTTGTGCAGGTTGTGATCAGATTAGATTTGAGTGTTTCCCAAACCTCACATTCCACTAAGACATAGTATAATGATAGTACGAGGTCGATACCATGGTGTATTAGGTTTGTAATCGAAGACTTCCTCTTGGAACCCTTTTGGGTAGGCGTCATCATAATTTTGCTTATGTATCAGAAAATTATTAATACTTAGTTTGAGCTTATAATTTAGAAATAAATACAGGATTAGTATTAATTCTTTTGTTCCATAGAATAGAAGACATTAATTTTAACTCGGATGGTTCCTAAGGATTAAGATGTGAAGAAAGAAGAGATTTATACCTGACTATGGTCAAACCAACACGTTCTACTGAAGAGGTAACTATTACTTCATCTAGATACAGTGAAATGCTGGATTCATTATACATAGCTTATAAGGAAGAATGTTTCCCATGAAATTGTCATATACCAATACACTTCATCAAAAAAATGATTATATATTAAGATTTTTTTTAGTCAATGAATTTTGAATAAATTGGATATAAATGGTTATTTATCCTGGGTAAATATCTTTAAGGTTACAATGTTGAGAAGTTATGATTAATTGAATTAGGATACCCATACTCTCGATCCCAACCCTATGTGGTTTAGTCAATGATACAATAATTTAATGTAAAAACACGAGGAATTGAAATCATAATTTATATGAGAGTAAAAAATGTGATTAAATGGTTGAAAACATGTAATGATTCAGGATAACAAATTAAAAAACATGCGACTATGATCAAATAATATAAAATAATAAAAAATCAATTAACTACTTTCATTAAATATGTATCAGAACAATAAATCCAATGGTTTTTCATATCATGAAATGATGAATTAATGAAACATGGTCGGTAATTCAAAAATGAATATAGAGAGGATTTGAAATGGATCCACAACATCTGTTTTGCAGAAAAACACAGAAATGAAACTATGAAATTTTGAGTTTGTAATTGATGGGGTACTAGTGAATGAGAGTATAATAAAAAACAATATATCATGTTGTATTAGTAAAAAAAAATTACACAGTCTGTAATGATAACTCACACCAAGTAATGAACATCCATAGTTTTCTCTATGGAATTTGAATCATACACATATATCACACATATTTAAACTATTATTTGAATCATTGAATACATCGTTGACATGTAACTTGATGTCATATCTTGAATTTTACATCGGTTTTATAGACATTTGTTTTTGGTAAATGACGTCATGGTTTTGGTATTTATGTCATGGAAGGATATCTCATGTAGTTTATTGAGGGCTCACATCATGAAATTTTACGTTATGGCTTGAAACATGTTAGATATTGAATAACAGCTTACACCATGTGATGAGATTCCACTACACATCATGTAATGAGGCTTCATGGTGAGTAATAGAAAAACATCCACATTTTCTTCATTATCTCCTTTGAAACATTTGAAGCCTAATTCCTACAATGAACTACAAATAACTAGTTTATTATTGAATAAGTCATTAAAAATAATTAATATAATGAAAAAATGTATATATGATTTAATCTTATCACTAGTGTCAACTGAGCCATCACTATCACAGACTTCTCTATTGAAATACATTGTATTTTAGGTTGCATATTTGGAATGATATCATCTTCTCAGTGCCTTCCTATTTTTTCTTCCCTAATTCTTTTATAAAAAACCATTCTGAATAGACATATATTAGAAGATTCAACATGGTAATATTCATGTGACATATGATTTCTACCTAATCATTTGGATAAAATAATTTACGGTGTTCTATTTTCATCATCCTATCCACTAATATTATCTTAATCATGCTCTTATACCAACTATAATTACCTGACCTTAAAAATTACTCATACTAGTAAATTCATTTAGACATCACTTTTTTAAATTTCCCAATATTTTTTGGTTTATAGTTTCATAGAATTAGTAAATAATTCATAAATAACAAAACACAAGCATACAAGATGGGTAATACTAATTAAATATCTATTTATTCTATTATACAATTTTTTTTAATAAAACATGAAATCTTTCAATGAATAGTCTTCACAATATTCATCTCTTTTACTTCATTCCTCTTACCGTTCTTAATCTCTGTAAAAAAAATTTATAACATGGTATGAGCCAGAAAATATTATTATGGTATATAAATGAATTTAATCATTAATCCATGTTTACATATAAACATTAAAAATTATTTTCACAAAGACATACATATCACCCATAATTTATCATATACTTAATTTTCTAAAACACCAGACTTCCATAAAACATAGAAAATAGAAATAGAACCATAATGGTAAATATGGGAATTACTAACTTAATATTTTAACCATAATGACTACTATACTGACTGTAACACTCATGGATACCTTGATATGTAACACTCACGACAACGTTAAAATGTAACTCTCATAGCTAACTAATGGTATAACCATTACAATTATACTGGGAGTTACCATAAAGTTGACCACCAATATAAACATCCCCAATGAATATTAGGGTGATATAGGTCCAACCATTCACCACTAAAAATTCCCATGAACTAGAAAATAATCTTAAATAAAAAATATATGCATCATAGGAACATCCCTTTTGATTTTTGTAAAAATATAACTTTAAAAAAGGATTTTCAAAGAAACATCTATTAAAAATATCATATCATTAAAGAGAAAATTAATAAAATTAAATGAATATGTATATAAATTATAATTCCAAATAATAAAACATTTTTTAATCAAATATAATTTCTTGATTAATCTTAGAATAACAAAATCAATGAAGTAGAAGGATAGACTAAAGAATGGAAATTTTGTTAAGAATTCCCTTACCACGGGCTCATTTAACCTAAATATGTTTAAAAATACAATATAATGGTTTTATATTTTTTAATAATTTATAAATGAACTATATTAATATTTATAATATAATATATTATGTTCTTATAATAAAATTCCACCCATTTATTAATAATATATAGTCATTTCCATTCTTTCTGGTGCATTATTTCATAGTTTATGTGGTCAGTTCATAATGGATTTTCTTGTTAAATGAAAGGAAGACAACATAAGTGCAATGAATGTTTTCTAATATTTTTCCTGAATTTGAATTATTCCATATATTATTTTTTTAATGTTAGTATGATTCATTAGATGAAAACATTAATGAAAATGATATAATTTATTTTTGTGGGTTTTACATCCATTACTAACATATGTCATCTCATTTAATATAAATTTTATATATTGGATCAAGAACATTATATAATTATAATATGTATGATAAAATCTAATTTAACTATAATAATGGTATTATGACCAACCTTGAATGCATTAATGGAAAATGAAAGTGGATCATCCACGATCATGGTAAATCGACACATAATAGATGATGTTCTAAATTTTTGAATAAAAGGGAGTGGAGAAGGTGTTTGATGATGAATTTCACCATAAAAATGATAAAATTATATTATATATAATATATTTTAGTTTAAATGGATCATGGATAATTTTAGGACAAGGTTTAATAAAAAAGGAATAAAATTAAAATGAAAATAATGGAAAACTGAAAGAGGATTTTTCCTCTTGAAGTTACTCTCACTGAGAAACACCTTAAAGACCTTGGTTTTGTCATTTTGGAAGGACCAATAGATATTATACGTGACTAAGAGTCTTGTATAGTTAATATGATATAAATTAATCAATTTACAAGGCTTTTAGGTTTTAGGAGAAGAGGTGGGGAGGGGAGGTTTTTCTAGGGGAGGAAAGTCATGTTTTCTAATTATTTTATTCATTAGTATTTTATTTTGGATAAATAATTTGAATAGTTTTATTATCATCACATTATACATTAAAATATTACAGTATAGTTTGATATTTTGGTCATTCATCATCCATACATCATCTATGACTTAATTAATCGTGTATTTGTTAAATACTGTAAATTACCAAAATTTCTGATTCACCAAAAATTTAACTAATTTTGAAAAATATGAAAAATCTTCCATAACCATTACTACTAGGTTGAAATTAAAAATTTAACTCAATTATATTAAAATAATTTTCTATGTATGTGAAATTAAAATTTTAATTTAAACCACAATTTCTTTAAAAAATACGCATTTCAAAATTATATATAATTTTATAACACTTTGAGAAATTAATTAATATATCATAAAGTAATCATAAAATCACAAGAGAAAAAAATATTAATTTATAAATTTAAATTAGGAAGTTAAATATAAATTATATTTCTTTTAAAATTGTAAATAAAAATTTCTGTTTTATAATAATACCAATAGTTAATTTATTATTTTCATAACATTTATTAATATAAATCATGATATAAATATTCCATATTTTAAGTTATAAGACACATAATTTTTTTATAATATCATATATAATGTTAATAATCATTTAAATTATATACCTTAATTTTTATAAATTATAATTATTTCATTATAAATTTATAATTACACTAACTGTTACATTCCAAAATAAAAAAATTTATAAGTTTCTATGTTGTTATAGAAATATGTATACATGGTAGAGAAAAATAATTATAAATCAAAAATTAAAGGTGATATAGTACATGGCTAGGATACTATAAACAACCACAAAACCATAAATCTAAGATGGCTAAAATGATCATCAATTAATTAGAAACGATCATAATTAGATAAAATTGTTCCTATAACCCTTTCTAGGAGTTATATAATTACTTAAAAATATTTACTATTAATATAAATATATATACATAATTAGTGATTACAATATCCACTTTTAATCAATTTATACTAAAATTAAAACTTTTCTCTAATTGATGAGTATTGAGGATGACATTTCGAAGACTGAAGCACTAATATTGTAACACCTTGAGATTTTATAAGAAATATTATTTTTTAATTTCTTTGATGTCTTGTGTTGTACACTACAAAAAAATTAGTTTGCGCTATAAGAAACACCGTATTAGCTTGTATTATACACAAACACTATTCTTTGCTAGTGCTACACGCAAGAGCAACCTTCTTCAATAACGTGTGTTGTACGCAATGCCGAGTTTCACTAAACAATGATATATTGTTATAATATTATTATGAACTCTCCATTATGAATATTATTAACCAAATTTGGAATTTTATAATAATATCATTCATCTTAATGATATTCTAGAACATGGTATGAGAACAAAATAAATTTTTCGTTTAAAATAAGTATTTTTTAAAAAATACATTTTTTCCGCCTTTTGATGGTGCACCCACATTAAATATAGTTTTTGACATGATTATAATTTTAATTTGACATATTAAACTTCTTCTTTGTAATCGTGAAAAAAAATTAACTCTGGATAAATTTTTGATATTTTTTTATTATGTTTTATATTTTGATGAATAGTTAAAATACCGTAATTTTTAAATAAAAACACCTTTTTTCATCAAGATAATTTATATGGTAAAATTATAATAATAAATGGTTTTAAAATATAAATAGAATATATTTTTACCATTTAATAAAATTTAAGTCATTATCATTAATTTTATACTGAATTCATAGGTAATAACATTTCAATCTTTTGCAATGTTTTACCTTTTAAACCTCGTTTTCTCAATAGAAGGATTAATTTTAAATTAAATACTGAAACTTATGTGTATTTAATTTAAAAAAATGGATTCCATATTTGGAATCCATAGGTCAAAATTATTTTAATAGTCTAATTTTTATTTTTGAGCATTATAAATAGTAACAACGATAATTTTTTTACCACAGTTAAAGTTAAATAAGGAAATTATGGATAAAAATAATATTATAAAATTATACTAAAACCTTATAAAATTTTATTGGATGAATATAAGTATACCCATATCACATAAGGGTCAAGATATATTCTTTTCATGAACTTTGGACCATAAAAATTATGTAAATATTATTAAAGCCAAACAATGTGATAACATGTCACTCTATTATATCTTATAAGTGTACAAATTTTAATTTAGTGATAAACATCATAAAAATATGAAAATAAATAGTCACATGAAATATAATAAAATTATCTACATCATGTGAATTTATTTAGTATTTTTAGGGATTAAATAATTATCATTAATGATGACACAATAGAGGTGTAGAAATTATATTATTGATTGAAATATCAAATAAATAGAATTAAAATTTTTGAAATAAATATTATATGAACTCTTTAATGTGCTAAACTAATATTCAATGTGAATATTACATGTTAGGTATCTACTAAATATATTTTTTCGAATATATCTTATGTATGGATATAATTTAAATTCAAATAATTGAATTGTGTCAAAATTGACACTATCGATATTTTTTAAAAATAACATATTATTAAATTTCATAAAAATCCCAAAAATATTTAAAAATTATAAATTTAAATTTATATGGTCTACAATGTCATTAAGAATAAAATTATGGAAAAATCAAAACACATAAGTAATTATTTATAATAATTTAAAATTTAGAATATTGATACAAAAAATAAATTTTAATAGATTAAATAGGGATAAACTAAGTTGATAAGGTTTAAAAAATTTTAAAAAATGTATATATTTTATATTCTGATGATATTACAACCCTATCTCATATCACCTTCGAATTTGAGTCATTTTTTATTTTTTATGTGGGGTTTGGTTTTATTATAAATTATTATTTTAGAGGTTTCAAAAAGTTCCCCTCTCCTCTCTTATAAAAGGGAACCTTATCCCTATCCTCTTCACCCAATTTATAGCCTTAAAGATCATCAAAACCCTCAACATTACTCTTTTAAACTTTCCTAGTTACATTATGGAGGTTCTGTTCTTCTCAAAATACCAACTCTAGTCCCTTAAGAGGAAGCTTAAAGGAGGTTCGTCGAGGAAGAGGTAATCTCTTCTACCATTTCATTCAAGTTTCTTTTTTCGTCTACTTCATCTTGTTTATTTGTTTCATTATAAAATAATAAAATCAGTATAAATAATATACTAATATTTTATTATAAATATGAAACAACAAGATTTCACCTTCTACCCATCCTACGAAAAACTAAATCAATGCACGTGTGTACGTACAGAATATCGTCTCCACGCCCGGGTGTAATCTATTTTTCCACCACCAACTTACATGGATGTGTATAATGTTGTAAATAATAACTATATATGATTATTATATCATAATACTGATAATGATATATTATCCATTCCAATTCAATTCAATAATTATGGGAATGATATCATTGCTCATGCGTACGTACGGATTACCATCTCCACGACGTGATGAGATTCATTCTCTACATTTATCATTCCAAGAATGATTATAAAGTATACATAATAAGTAATAATGAAATATATGACATAATAATGATAATGTATTTATATATATGTTATTTACTTACTTCCATTCAATTTAATAAGGAAATGAAATCAACTTTCTTGCGTATGTACGGCCTACCGTCTCCATGAACGGTGAATTTAATTCAAATTATTGATCCATTTTATATATTATATTATGAATATATATTACATATAAATCATGTTTTATGTATGTAAATGATTATATATGTAATTATATCAAGAACAACAAGTCCATACACGTACGATAAATGAAACGATTTTATCCAAAACGCTACTTTAACATGGAATTGACAAAAGAATGGGTAATATAAAGTCTTAAGTGAATCATATATGATATCATAAATATTATAATGGTTCTGTTACATGTTAATAATATTTTCAAACCCACTATATTGGAGTTTCAGACACTTACAGAAGAAATTGGACCTATGGTAAGGGATTATTTCGTCTCACTTTTATTTCTGTGAGACATATGCCTTAATCACCAACTACTTATTTTTTATGGTGTTTATGATTACCATTCATGTTTTATGATTTTTATTATGAAAAATATTATATTAAAATATTTATGTCATTTTCTTTATTTTATGACATGTATGATTCCACTGATTATAATTGGTATGGGATAATTATTCCAATCACGTTCTCATTTAGGATTGTTTATGCATAAGTATTTACTGGGGTTATATTTATCATCCAACTCCATGTCTTATAAAAATGTTTTCATAAAATTCTCACCATTCTTCCATGTATTTTTAAAGTAATTTTACACTTTTTTGACTTTTACCACATGGAGTTAATGGAATATTACTTCTGTTTACCATACGAGTTACTTTTTAACTCTTCCGGTAAAAGTAAGTGGAGAATATTTTTTACTTATACTGCATGAACAGATTTTTACAGTTTCATAATGACATACATCCATGAAGCTTCCTCTACAATATTTCACAATTATTTGCAACGAAATTCTTTTCATTTAAAATCGCATTACATTTTGAGAATATAAAATGATTTTGAAGAAAAATGGATATTTTCCTCAAGAATTTATATCATGTGTTTGATCCAAACTATTTTTCATCTAAGATGACATTTTTTAATATGTATATGTTTCATATATAATGTCCCTATTATTTAAATGGTTTTATTTGGTTTATGATGAACATATATCCATTTTTTAATATGGATTATGTTATGATGGGATGAGGTATATGACACCCATTTTATTCTTAGGGTTATGATGAATGATTTATGTTTATTTTGTGGAACAAGAAAAAATGATTTCATTATGAGATGGGTGGGAACTATATCTCCCTCTAATTAATTGGGTAAATATTTATATCTCATGAGATACTCATGACGGGAACAAAATGAAAATTCGGTAAAGTAATACAGGGCTAGAACGACAAGTAAACCCGGTTCAGTTATGGAATTTGTCTGCTATAATGGTCTTGGAAGTAATGCTCGGGATACAATTGGAATCCTATCATGTGATTAATGGTTTTCCACAATTACATGTTTTATTCCCATGATATTTTATCATTATTGATGTTCCTTTATGATCTATTCCTTACATACTATCAATATTTAATTCACAACTCATGATTTTGATGTATAAACATTATGTTCATGTTGTTAAGTTCACATGTATATGTTTGTTTTATTTTCACCATACATACCCTTACCAAGAATTTGAGCTCACCCTTTATATGTTTTCTTTTCCACATGATTTAATGAAATGTTTTAGACAAGAAAACACAAGGGTATTATCTTTATTGGATATGTTGAAGATCATTCACCATATTTTAAGATTATGTTCTGTGTTTCCATAGATGCTAAACTATTACTATCCTTGGGAGTCTACTTTTGTTATGTATTAAGTATTATGCCAAAAATAATCTAATGTCTATGTACTTCAAGCATTGGGTCTCTAAAAATATCAACTTATAACAGATCCAATATATGCAAAATGGGGAAAATATATACCCACTTACTTTTAAATTTTATCCAAAAAAATGTTTATTATAATTTTAGAGAATATACAAAATTTTAAATCATTCATTAAAAGAAATTAAATATGATTCATCAAAAGTGTCTTAGCGACACAAAATCATTTACACATTTTATCCAACAAATAAATAACCAACAACCCAATTAACCACAAAAATGGCATCATTAATTAATTTATAACCCTAATGGTTATTTATTACAATTTAACATACATTCCTAAAATTTATTTCCATTATTTGAAAATAAAATATAACCTTAAACCAAATTGGAAATGTTAAGGATATATAAATATATATAAACATAAAAAATCACCCCAAAAACATCATCAATGAACCTGATAAATAACTATATAATAATTTAAGGTGTCTATATTCACCATAAAAATATTAATAAAATTTATATACTATCTCGAAAGGTAATAATTATATTGAAAATAAATATCACCTTGTTAGTGAATTAATTTTTAATCATCATGATTATATATATTACACTATAAAATATACCATAATTATCATAACATTAAATAAAATACTATAAAATGGGTTACTCAATCCATAATAGAGTATTCCACCAAAAATTGGTAAATATTTTAAATCACCTTAAAATTCAATCACATAATTCCGTAAAAGTGGTATCTATTCTTTATAAATTATTATAAAACCTAAAATTATAATACCATTACAGTATTCATAATTATTCAGTCATCATCATATTAAGACCGGTATTCAACTAATAACTTCTTCAATTCATATTCCTCAAATAAAATATGAACAAAGTCACATTTCCATAAATCAATAACTAATTTGAAGGTCACCAAAACGATCCAATTTTCTTCATTAATTTAAATCGTGAAATTATCACTAAATCAATTTTCTTTTTTATTAATATCATTCAACATTTTCTTTCAAATATTTCAAAAACAACTACCATGTAACATTATTTTGATGTATATATATTCATATATCTATATTATCATCAATATAACACTTATATAAATCAATTATAATATCCTAAAACTAAAAAAGTAATCATTACACTTTAACGATTGGTATAGATTATTTTTTCCTCGGTATATGCTTTAACCCACATATTTGGGAATTTCCTTAGATTATTTTCATATTCCCTAAAATAATACAATGAGTTATACATGGTAACATGTGATTCACATAAAATACCTCAATAAATAAATTCCTTTTCCCGTTAAAATTCAATTATTTATCCCCATATATTCCACACATAAAATATTTTCCTAATCGATCAAGTTATTATCTATGGTATATCCTATCATATTTCTAACATAATGAAAAACAATATTTTATCCATCCATGGTCTAAACCGCCTAATATGTCAGAAAAAACATTATTTTCTTCTTTTGTGAGTGTGAGAGTTGGTTACATTGCATGTTGTTAATAATAAATCACGATAACTAATTCTGTATAATCACAAGATCCATCATTGATGTTTTTATCCAATTTTTTTCATAATAACAACATTTTCGATAATGATATACATTAACATGGATCTTTTTTATATATTGATTTAATTATACCAAAATAGTTTTTTTAGCAACAATAATCATAGTGGGAAACCACATAATCATTAAAAGAATTTATTTTACTTAAAAATAATTGCACCTTTTCAATATAAGACTTCATAAGTTTAACATAGTTTATTCGTTATTAATATCTATTACAATCTATAATAGAGGGTCATAAAAAAATTTCATTTTAAAAATATTATAGACCAGGACTATAAAAATAGATGTGCAGTAATTGAGAATTTACTATGGATCATATTGTTGGTCGTGCTAAACTCAACTAACCCATTTGCAGGTATTATCCATAGATGAATATCTTCTAATACCTTTCCCACATTTGGTATCTAGAGAGACATTCACTACTAGTAATATCACATAATTAATATATTACCAATAATTTAGAATACTATTCTATACCTATTGATTTTCTCCTAGTCAGTCATAGGAAAATAATACCTATTTAATATTATCCCAAATATAATTCCCATTTTTTCTAATAATCATTTTATTTTCCCAATTATAAAAAACCCAACACTACTATCCCAGATTTTGTGGTTAATTTATTATATGGGAACTATATATAAGTAATAACATATTAAATAACATAATATTTCAATATACGTGTTCAACTAGGTACATACATGAAGCTCACATCACAATTGAAAACAAAAAATAAAATATATAATGAACGTAAATATTATTCATAATTTAAATCATTCAATTATTTCTTATTTATATCATATTGAATAGAAAAAAAAATGTTGACCTATACTGATTAGTACATGATATATAAAGTAGAATATATCATGAGTAAACAATTATTGATCATAATATAATGTTGAATAACTCAAAACACATATCCTATAATCTATAGCAGGAGTCTGAATACGAATATGGAATTAGTAAAAGAATATAAAATAATGAAATATAAACAATCAAATGATTTTATAACATATAGATTCTTATTTTTCAATATAATATCATGTAATTTAATAAATTATTATTTAATTTTGAAATTCATATTTTTATGAATTTTAAAAAATAGCATTGATTCCTTGTTCTAAGATAGTAAAAACCCTTTTAGAGGCCTTATATGAAGATCATGTATTCAATTTTAGGTATATAAACAACAATTTCAAAAGGATAACTAAATTAGGTGTCTGTTGAGTCAAAATGACTCATTGAGGGTATATGTAATTTTTTAATGAACCAAACTCTTAATAATTACAATCCATTCATCATTAAAATAAAAAAAATCATCAATAAACTTTTCAAATAATTCAATAACCATAAATATTTGTAGAAAATTAATACATAATTCTAATACATTCATCTGTATAATTTAAAAAATCATACCACTCTTACTTTTGTAAAAATATTTAAAAATTATGTGGTTCTGTAATAAAAAACATACTCATTTAAATAAATTTATTAAATTTAAAAAATATATGAAATTTAATATAATAAATCACAGTATAAAATTTTAAATATTTAATACATTTTTTGGGAGATATAGATATAGGTGAGAAATATTATAGACTATGTAAAAAGAGTCTATTTTCGTTAAACACGTTATTTTATTATTTTTAGTACTCAACGATATGAAAATTAATTTTAAAAATGAAATATGTAGTAATAACTAGTAGATGAAACTATATTGGGTTTATTATATAAATATAAAATAATTACTTCCAAAGAGACTTAAACATAAAGAATATCGAATACTGATGAGATTTTGAAATAAAACCATGCCACATTCGTAACATTACATCGAAATCTTATTTAATAAAATAATATAATTTTAACTAAAATCAAATTAAATAATAATTATACATTAAATAACATATCAAAAGGTTAGCATATACACCCCATAAAAATAAAAATATCGAAAACAACAAATATGCCTCATTGAAACAATATTTAGACCAAGAACCCTTGCCCCTTGATCGGAATTATCCGTAGGTGTTCCAACATCCTATATAATAAATATATTTTAATTTTAATTTTGTTATAGAAACATAATAATATATTTAATTTCATACATAATTTATTTTTATCATTTAATCACATTTTTATTAACATTTAATTGTTAAAACACTATGTTAGGTGATAACGACTTTGTTATTCATGTATGCTTTTCTTCATTAGTTTTGGCCCTTATAAATTGATCATGGACACATCATATATAAGTCCACATCCTTAAAAATCACATTATCTTCAATTCAGTTAATAATATACATTGAGAATCATTTCAATTTTAGAGTTTTAGATAATCATGTCATAACTATTACATTACATCTCAAATATTAAAAAGTAGAAAATTCTACTCAGTATCCATTTTTTTACAAAAAATAAATACTATTAAAAGAAAATTAGAATTATTTTCTTGATATAAATTTTCATGAATTATTCGTTTCTCATACCCTTCCATAAATCATGGGAAAAACATTTCAATAACATGGGATGAGCATAAAAAGATTAGTAAAAGTTATAAAATAAGGAATGAAAACATTAGTCCATCAATAAATATAAGTCAATGAAATAATAATTTTCAATCTTTAACATACCATAAAAGATCATAATATTTATGAATAACATGTGGAAATCATAAATCATAAAGATAAATTGTGGCGTCCAAAACATACTTACATTGTATCTTTCACAGCTACGTAGGGAGTTACATTTAGAATACCCATCACATTATATTCCAAAAATATATTAGGAGAAACATTAATGTTTACCTCTGTCACGTTATCCAATGAACCTGGGAGCTATCTTAGGCTCACTTGCATCAGGTTTATCACAGAACCACAATTATAAGTAAATAATTTCCAAGAACCATAACATATTCATAACATGTAAAACATGCATAATGGAAATTTAAAATTTCCACATTTCATTAAAAAAATATCATTTCTAGATATTTAAATAATCAATGTCTTCTCAAAACAATTTTTAATCACCAAATACATAAAAATAGTATATGGTTTTTATTTTCCTTTTAAAAACATTTTAGCTTGTTAAGGAAGCCAAATATGAAATATTTCTTGCGGCGAAAAAAAGTTCGTTGTCATCACGTATGTTAAAAAGAAAATTTCTATATGTCATTTAGTAAAATTATATGTAGAATAATATTATATTTGAATGAAATGAAATTTAAAACAGGTTTACACAACATATAAAATAATGTCATGTAAAAAACAAAATATGCCTCAATGAAAGGAGATTGAGATGAAGTCCCTTACATGGTGTCTGAATTGACTTGTTCGTTCTTTAATCTACTGAATAATAATCTAATGTTAATTTATAATTTTTTTAGAACCTTTTTAATGTTTATTATTTCTTTTATATCACTTATTACAACATTATAAACATTACATAATCATTTAGGTTAATAACGGTAGTTTTTTCGATATTTTGTCCTTGAGTCATGAAATGAATGTCTTATAATTACAAGTTATACATGTGGTAAAAGTACATTATCTATAGAATGATATTCATGATTTAGATATCATATATATCATATACAAATATTATATATATGTATTTATAATAGTAAGTACCATATTGAGATAAGAAATGAAATGCACTATTCATGATGATGGTAAGTCGTACATACACATAAACACTACATTCATTTCCATTTAAAATTTAAAGGAATGAAAACCTAATGATAAATAGTTATATTATAATTCCAGTATATCAAAATATATAATTTCATTGACTCTATCTTTTATGCATTCCACGTATGGAATGAACAAATCATACCACTTTGAGGGGGTGGTAGTCCGCACTTCCTCAAATTAAATTATAATGTTTACCCATTATGGAAACCATAAAGGTATAGATGAACGATAAATAAGTATATGGAATGTATAAATATAATATATATCATATATAAATTTAGTTCCATCATAAAGAACACCATACGAGGTAGTAGGATAATATTGAACAATCCTCATTTCATTATCCAGCAGTTCACCATCCACAGAAAAAGTATGTTTGTATCCATTAAATGAAGGTGTGTAAAATTGTATTTGTAATACTTATCATAAAAACAACCTATTCATCCAACAACCCAAAGGCCTTTAATATTTATATTTTAATAAAACCCCCTTTTAAGGGAAGAAGGGGAAAACCCAACAGACTTCATGAACATAAAGACCTTACATGACTGAAAAAAATGTAAACTGATAATGGTGTTTTTATGTAAAAAATAATAAGAAGATAATATGGTTTGAAGAATTAAAATAAATGAAGAGAACGTGAGGGAAGAAGTTAACTTTTAATCAGGTAACTCCCTTTGGATTGAACCAAAATTCTTTCTTGAAAATTCTTATACCTAAGGTAAGGCTTCTAGGAGGATGAAAGGGATTTGTGGAGCTTATTTGGGTAGAGGTTGGACGATCTAAGGGGCCTTATAGGTGTTTTTAATGGGTTAGAGGTGATGAAGTTTTATAAGAGGGAGGGGGTCCCTTTAGGAATGTTTGAAAGTATCATTTTCTTATAAAATGATTTTAGGTTTCAAAAGGTCCAAAAAATTTAATTCTATTATAAGGTCCATATAAATAGAAATAAAAGCATCGAATAAGAATTGGATATGTTTTTGATAATTTTTAATCATTGTCTTTTTTTATTTAACCCTTTGTTAACTTATTTAACTTTTACCATGTCCTCTTATATATTCTTAATATATGGTAAATATATTTACTATAAAATTCCAGAAGACCCAAAAAGGATCATTAATGACATTTTATATGTAATTTTTAGAAATATTAGATTTTTATGACTATTTTATCATTTAATATAATATTAATTGATTTAATAAATCTTTTATGTCAATTTTAATATTATTCATATCATGACATCTAAAAAATTCAAATCCAATATTATTATTTCTAAAAACCTAGATTAATTCCAAGCTAACAAGTCATTGAAATCAATAAAATTCACGGATGACATAAAATGTTCAAAATAGATTTATTTTAATATCTATAATATTATTTATTTGAATCCTTTATTAATGAAGAAATTACTATATCACCATTATGTCATAATTAAATTTATTTATTTAACGTATAAAAATTATAAATAAAATACCATGATGTATGAAATATTTTTATTTTTCAAATGAATATTTATTGTCGAAGGGATCACTTATATTATCCCATATACAATTGTTTTACTAAAAGATATATGTTTATGTTATATTTATCCTTAATTTAAAATATTTAATATAAAGTGTCATTTTCACTTACAAGAAGCTCCATGGGGTCCCAAAATCGTCCCAAGGAGGACCATGGTCAGGCATGTATTATCTGATAGGATTAGAACACATGTTATGGATATTTAACATTATTATAATATTATTTGTTACCCATAATTACCAGATTTAACCTTTAACCATGGTAAATAAAATAATTTCTCAAGTAAATATTCATAATGTCTAAAAATAAAAGTTCTCTATATATACAATTTGGACCTCCTGATTCCAAATATGTAATCCATTTTCCAAAATTCAAAACACAATGTGGAATAATTTAATTTAAAATTAATTCCTGTTGTCAAAACAAAAAGCGTGTTTTTAAGAAATAATAACAATAAAAAGATTATCCTTTGTTTATGTCAAATTTATGAGGGAAATTAAATAAAATGACCAAAAATGGATTAAATGGTAAATATATATTTCAATTATACATTAAAACTAATTAAAATAACAATAATCAAATAATTAAATTATATTAATAGGTAGGTTTGAATTAAAATACTGTATTTTTCTTTATTCATTAAAAAATGAACATTATCATAAAAATAATAATATTACATCCAATGTAAATTTTTATGTGACAATTCTAAAGTAGAAGAATATTTTGTAAAATAGAAAATATAATAGTCACAAAATCTATATTTAAAAAGGGTCATCCATCAAAAGGCTTTAAATCGACCTTTTAATGAATATTAGAGGGTTTATGCTTAAAATTGGTTTCATTCACATTTTTATATTTTAAATTCTATTAGGTAAATGTAAACCCATTTTACAAATATTTATATTCATATTTTAGTTTTTTTTCGATTCCCACCAGTACAAAAACTCTGCGTCAACTACCATTTAAAATATTAATATTATTATAAAATTTTTCGGTATAACTCAATAATGTGTGCAACGAAAGATTTCAAAGAAACCCAATATTATGTATTGAGGACACCATAAAACACAAAATCCCCATTAATGTAAAATTAATATCTAATTTAAAAATATTTATAAATAAGAAAATATAATATTCTTTCTTTAACTAGGATGTTATATCATCCCCCCCTTTCGGAAACTACGTTCTCAGAATTTTATTCACTTATCAAATATATGGTGGAATTTATCCCTTATAGAATTCCCAGATTCCAACATTTCCTTTTTAACCATATAGTTTTTTTTAAAACATTCACATGTTGGATTACCTTATTTTTCAACACATTCTCTCTATGGTCATGAATCTAGTCTGGTTGTTCCTCAAAAGAAAGATTCTATTCCAACTGAACTACCTTTGGACTCAAAAAATGATATGAATTCAGAATATTCGTTCTCATTATTATAACATAAAAAAATTATATGTACCTGGGATAAATATGGAGGTAAAACAAATCTTCACTCAACTAATCCAACTTTCTGTAGAATTTCTTAGAGTCTAATGAACCTCAGACTCATCTTTCCATTTAGGCCAAAATATATCTCACTTTTACATGGAGAAACTTTTAGAAACAAATGATCACATTACTCTAATGGAATATCATTCCTTGAATTATCTACATAACTTGTCTTCTTTCTCTGATCTGTTCTCATGTTCTTTTGAATCAATTTAACTTTTTCTACCCTCTCTTCAACCAATTCTAGTCCCATCAGTTTCCTTTCAACTACATTATCCCAAAAAGATGGAGTTTGACACCACATTCCATATAATTCCTCAAATGGGGACATATATATACTGGAATGAAAACTATTTTTATAATAAAATTCAACCAATGAAAGATATTGGTCACAAATTCCCTGGTAATCCATTGAGTAAGCACATAACATATCTTCTAAAGTCGGAATTGTTCGTTCTAAACACCCATCTGACAGCGGATGAAAAACTGTACAAAAATTTAATTCTGTACCCAACGACTTCTGAAAGCCATTCCAAAAGTTAAAATTAATCCTTGGATAATGATCAAATAAAATAGAGGGGGGGAACACCAAGATACCTGAATGTCTCTTTAACATACAACAAAGAAAGACTATCCCGTGACAAAATAACATGAATATGAATATAATGGGAAGATTTCTTCAATTGATCAACAATAACACATATTGCATTATTACCTCAAGATGCATTTGGTAATCCCACAATGAAATCTATTAGTATATTTTACATTTTCCAGTCTAGCACTGGTAAAGTCTAAAGCATACATTTTGGTAACTATTTATCTGCTTTAACATGATGAAAAGTCAAACACTTCACAGTAAAGGCAACAATATCACTTTTCATTTCTTCCCACTAGTAATACTCCTAAATATCATGTTACATCTTAGTACTGTTGGGTTGAAATGAAAATGCAGAACTATAAGCCTCAAATTATAACTCTTTCTTCAACTGTGAATCACAGTGAACACATAATATCTTCCCAAACTGCAAAATACAATCATTATTCATGATAAAATCATGAAAACCAAACCTTTTAAATGAACACCACTTTTTTTGTAACTCAATGTCTGTTTTTTACACCATCTTAATTCTATCTACTAGGGATGATTTCATAGACACCTGAAACAAAATAAGGGATTTGCATCCACCAATAACTTTTTTAAAAATGTTAATCAATTCATTAATAAGAGGATATTGTTCTAAATGTAACATGGTTAATGTTACATTACTCTTTCGACTCAAATTATCAACCACTTTATTTTCCTTTTATGGATGGTAATGAATCGTGAAATTATAATCATTGATTAATTCCATCCATATTCATTGTCTAATGTTAAATTATTTTGGTGTGAATATATTCCTCAAAATTTTGTGGTTAGTATATATTTCCCATTTTACTCTATACATATGATGCCCCCAAATTTTTAAATAAAAAAAACAACAGGTAATTCCAAACCATGGTTAGGTTAATTAAACTCCTTAGGTTTCAACTCACATGAAGTATACGCAATTACTTGATAATTTTGTATTAGGACACAACCAGGTCCATTCAATAATGCATCATTTTAGATAATAAATTCACCATCTCTGGAAGGAAGTAAAAAAACTAGAGCAATCACCAATACTCTTTTCAATTCCTGAAAACAATAATCACATTCTTTTGTCTAGATGAACATAACACCGTATTGATTTAACATAGTCATTGGACAAGATAATCGTGAAAAAGTTTCAACAAACCTCCAGTAATAACCTGCTAAACCAAGACAACTATGGATCTCAATTATATTTGTGGGTCTTGGCCATTCTCCAACATCATTTTTAGAAGGATCAATAGATATTCCATTTTTAGAAATAATATGACCAAAAAATAATTTTTTTTAAAAAAATCACACTTACTTAATTTCCATACATTTACTTTTCTTATATGGTTTTTAAGAAAAAATCTAAATTAATTTCTTGTTCCTATTTTTTTGGAATAAACCAAAACATCATCAATAAACAGAAGAAAAATATTATCAAAGAAATCTTGTAAAATTCTATTCCTAATATCCTTGAATACAGTAGGTGCATTTGGTAAAACAAAAGGCATGACTAAAAATTCATAATTTCCATATCGAGTACAGAACAGGTTCTTCCGAATGTCTAATTCCATTACATTCAACTGATGATACCCTGGCCTCAAGCCAATCTTCAAAAAATTCTAAGATCATTGAATCTGATCAAACAAATCACCGATATGAGGGAAATAAAACATGTTCATAATAGTGATTTTATTCCATTCTCTATCATCAACGCAAAGTCATGTTGAACAATCTTTCATTTTATCCAACATGATATGATCACCCCATGGTGATGTTCTAGGTCGAATGAAACCATTATCTAAAAAATCCTCTAATTGATTCTTTAACTCAAAATGCTCAATTTGAGACATTTGAAAAGGGGGTTTTGATATTGGATTATCATTAAGAACATAATCAACAACAAATTCAACTTCCTAATCATGTATAATACTACAAAACTCATGAATAAAAATCTAGACACTCATTTACCACTAGAACATCATTAATCAGAACAGTTCCTTTGTTTTCCGCAATCTATGCACGTTAACATTCATTTACATCTTTTACAGGTTTCCCAGCATCCTGAATTGTTATCAAAAGTATGGGTTCATTCTTGTACAGAAACTGAAATTATTTCATAAAATAAACCTCTTTATCTCTATAATCAATCTTTGCTTGATAAATGGAAACCCAACCCATACCCAAAATAACATAAAAACCTTCAAGAGGAATAAAAATAATTTTTGTAGGAAGATTATTTCCACAAACAAGGACATGAAAGTTCTTATAATTTCATTGTATCTCAAATTTTCTTCCCAATGTTTTTAAAATATGGTCACGATTCATATCATGAGATAGAATTCCAAATTTACTAGATTACTTCTCTGAAATGAATGAATGTGTAGACCCTGGATCAAACAACACATTGGCATAATACAAAAAAAAAACAAATAGTGTAGTTGATATTACTTCATTTGATGGGCCAACATCTGATAATGTTATTTCAAAGGATTTTACCACCCCTTTCTACATGAATTCTGACTTTTGTCTTTATATTTAGTTTTTTTTGGACACTCATGTTCATAATGAACCATTTTATTCCCCTTAAAACATTTTACTCTTTATAAATATGATTTTGTCTTACCATTACCCTGATCTTTCTATGTGAAATTACAAGCCATATGCCCCATTTTACGACATTAGTAGCACTTACCATAATTCAAAAATAATTTCTCTGTGTTCATTTAACCACAATTTTCACAAATGGTAAACGTAAGTTTCTCACCATTAAACTTTTTTGAAGACTTATTCCCTTACATATTCCACCTCAACCTCTTATTATACAGTTTTTCAATGAACACCTGATCATCGACAGACTCCATTTACACCTTCCTCGTACATTGAAAAATCTTTTCATAACATTTGACCTCAAGGAAAGCTTAATACCTAAAATACATTGAAATTAATCCCAAGATAGAATGAATGATTTTACTATCAAGATCTCTTATGAAATTTGGAGCATATCTAGCCAGTTGACTGAATTTTTCTTAATAAGCAGCCACTTAGTCATCCTCATGGATCAATTCGAGGAATTGTTTTTCCATCCAAAGACAAATAACCTTAGGAAAATATTTCTCAAGAAATAAAACTTTGAAATAATCCCAATCTAGAGAATCAATATCCTCAATATCCCAGATAATTTTCACCATCGACCACAACTAATCGGTTTCACCATTAAAATGGTAAGCAACAAGACAATATTTTTTTTGTTATAAATACCCCATGACATAAAAATATTCTACTATCCATTAATCCACCATTCATCTACCATAGGGTAAGATGATTTTCTGAATGATGGTGGATATTGAATTATGAAATTTTCTACTACTGGCATGTTTTTTGGTTGATCTAGATAATCTAATTCAAGGAAACCACCAGCATTGTTATCCAGATTCACCTGTTCTATCATTGAAACAAACTATTCAGATCCAATTCTGACCATCTATGGTTTATGATTTAGAAGGTTTTCTTCATCCTGATTTCTTCCCATCATAGCTTTCTTGTTTTCTCTACTAAAAGATATTCTAAATGTAACACCCCAAGCTTCTATGGTACGCTTCTCTTTGAATAATGTGATAGCGTGTGTTGTACGCAACACCGAGTTCTAACACACCATAACTAATCAAACTAGCCGTTATGAATAGTAATACCTAATTTTTGAAATTATATATATTTTATATTTGAAAATGGACTTCATTTTTGGATTCGGAATATCGAATTTAGCCTAGGGTGAAATTTTGGTACATTTCGGATAACTTTCATATTTTGATGAATAGTGAAAATTACTAAATTTTAATTAAAAACAACTTTTTTAATCAAATTAATTACTAGTGATAAATTATGAATTTGAGTGGTTTAAAAGTATATTTAGAATATATTTTTACCATTAAATATAATTTTGGTCATTGGACATAATTTTACAATTAAACCGAACATAAACAAGTGTCAATCTTTTGATAGTTATTATCTCTTAAAAACACGCTTTTTGTTTTAACAGCGGGAATTAATTTTAAATTAATTTCTGCCACTTCTGTGTTTTGAATTTAGGAAAATGGATTCCATATTTGGAATCAGGATGTTCAAATTGTGTAAATAGGTAACTTTTATTTTTAGACATTTTGAATAGTTACTGTGGTAAATATTTTATTTACCATGGTTAAAGGGTAAATCCGGTAAATAAGGGTTAAAAAAATAATATTATAATAATACAAAATTACCCTAAAACGTGTCCTAACCTTATTGGTGGACACATAACCGGCCATGGGCATCCTTGGGTCAATTTGGGGACCCCTTGGAGCCACTTGTATGTGGTAGGGACACTTTATATTAATAAAGTTAAAATAAAAATAAAAATGGCATAAGCTTACATCTTTTAGAAGAACAATTTTTACATAGGGTTATACATGTTGGATTTTAGATTATAAATATTCATTAGAAATCTAAAAAGATTTCCTACATAATGATATTTTACTTATAATTTTTAGACAATAAATAATTTATTTTATTTATGACACAATGATGATGCAGTAATTACTATAATAGTGAAAAATTAAAATAAGTGATATTATAAATACCCAAATAAATATAATATGAAACTTTTAATGAATTAAACTAATTTTCTAGGATAATATGATATATTAGTATTGATTTAATTGACTTTGTTCGAAGTAATAAATCTGTTATGAGTTTCACAAAAATCAACTAATGAATAGTGTCAAAATTGACATAAAAGAATTCTTAAAACAAATATTATATTATTAATTGATATTAAATTCCTAAAAATCTAAGGTTCGGCCAAGAGACTTATATCATGATAGGTTAATCATTAATGGACCACGTGGGGGTCTCTTGGATGTATATAGTAAGTTTATTAACCATAATATATAAAATACAAAGAGACATTGTAAAAGTGAAACTAATTAACTTAGAGTTAATACTTAAAGATAAGGTTAATATAGGTACCCAAACCTGTCTAAATTATATTGGATGAGTTTCTTTCGACCTATACCCACCTCATCATTTGAATAGTCAACTTTGGAGCCTTTAGAAACCGAATATGAATTTATTATAAATTAATATTTCTAGCTTTTCCAAAGGTGCCCCTCACCCCTCTTATAAAAGGGCACTCCTCCTTCTCATTTCTTCACACCTTCAAAGCCTTTTGGTTCGGCCAAACTCTGCCCAAATACTCTCCCAACATCCCTAAATACAACCTAGAGGCCTTAGTTTGATCAGAAAGCCAACCTAATGAGCCCTTTTGATCAAATCAAAAGGAAGAACCCGAAGAAGAGGTAATGATTTCACCACCCTTTTCTAAGTTCATTTCTTCTTCCACTTCTTCTTCCTTTGTTCTTACCATTCTGAAATAATAACTCCAGTATCTCACATATACTGTGATGTTATTATAAGTATGGTACAACCATATTCAGTATTCTATCCACCCTTTAAATAACATGTCACCATACGTGCGTACATACGGCTTACCGTCTCCACGTCGTGGTGTAATTGTTATTCAATATAATATTATTTGGATGGGTATAATAATGATGTGTAACTCATGTAAATAATAAATATAACATGTTAATGATTCTGTATATATGATATACCATCCATTTATATATTATTTTAAAATCAAAAAAATGATATTGTCGCTCGTGCGTACGTACGGACTACCGTCTCCACGAACGCGATGAGATTCATTCTCCATCGTAACCATTAAAGCGTAATTATCATTTTATGATTTAAAAATGATGTTTAAGGACTTGATATCATTCTGGATATGAATAATATACAACCTATCCTTTACAAACATGTCTTACGTAACAAAACATATGAAAGAAAACAAGTAAGTTAACACCCGAAACAACGATAATACTAAGATATTATTATCAAATCAATATTAAAAGATCATATATGATATCATATTAATGTATATGATTCTTGTATAATTTAATAACAATTATTTCACCATTATACAGGAGGTTAACCTACCACAACCAAGGAAAAGTACAAGGTAAGTGTTATTTCACAATCTCTTCATTATCCGAGGTTGTTTATATGTAATAATCTACTGGGATCTCTTTATCATCCACATCCATGTTTTTTAAAAATGTATTTCAAAACATTTTTACTATTTACTAGAATATGAGTTAAAGTCATTTATACCCTTTTTGACTTTTATAAGTGGTTTATAAAGGAATCTTTCCGTCGTTTTCAAAACAAGGTCCCTTTTTAACCTTTTCGACAGAATTAGGGTAAGAATGTTTTTTTAACTTATACGGCGGGTGCGGCTAATTTCCACCGTTATAAAATCTTCAAAACTTCCCTTACAAGCTTATAAGAATATTTTCAAAGAAAATGTTTTATTTTATATGGATCCTAAATGATTTCAAAATAAAAAGAGATATTTCTTTAAAAAGAATTTTGATTTCATCTATGTCAACATCCTTTGATGGATTTTACGCTTATTTGAAGTTGATTTATTGTAATACAAAGCTTCTATATTGTATTGAAGGTTTTGTGATATGTTTGACTGTGGATGTGCTATTTTTATACCATTCATAGTTTATGGTGAAATTATTGACATTTCGTATGCTAGTTTTAATACGAATGTTTATGTTATGTTTAAACCTTTTCATATGGGAATGCACTGGACTTAGTAAGTGACGGGTGGAGCCCGCTATAGCTCCTCGATGCATCGGTAGGTCTCATGAGACAAACTAGTGTCTTGGCACAAGGCCTTGACAAAATCTTATTTGTAGTCTTGGCACGAGGCCTTGGCTATGTGGTTATGATAGTCTGGCATTATGCATTCCAACATTATGAAAGTGGTTATTGATTTTTGCATGTGATTATTCGATTAGTAGAATATCCATGTGAATAAGTAAATGGCATTATTTCATTTTACTTTTGTCATACCATGTTGAAAGTTCATGTTTAAAAGGCTTTTGTTTTAGTTATACATTGCCTTAAATGTTTATTCTTATTGATGAAAGTTTCCGCTATATTGTTATCTTTACTGGGCATTTGAGCTCACCCCTTTTGTATGTTTTATTTTTCCCAGGAAGTGAAGATTTAAGTTATGAATGACCTGCAGGGATATTATGAGGGGATTGTAGTGTGGACTGTGGAAACATTATGTTGTTGTAGTAGTTTTTCATTTTATGATGTAATGTAAAACTTATGAATATATCTAGTGTTTCCAAGGCTACTAAACCAATCGGTCTTTCGAGATTTGATCTTTCTTGTGATCATGCCAATGTTATGAAATTAATGCACCGACTCTGGGTAGCTGGGGTCGGGGCGTTACAGTTGGTATCAGAGGAAGTTTAGTACAAACCTTGGAAGCTAGATTTAGATAAACTCTGATTAGAGCACATAGACCTAAGATGAACTTTGAGGATTAGTATAGAAGAACTTCCTAGAATTTTGGTATTGTAGAGATTTTGTGAGTTTTCCGAGCAATACATCCCGGTCTGGATACGAGCAGGTAGAGGCGGCTCTGGCACAGATGTACCTAGGGGTAAAACCCGAAAACACCGCTTTGAGCTAGACTCGAACGGGAACTGGTGCACGACAACGGGCCTTGCTGCACTCTTGGTTACGACACTCCCGGGGGATATGCTTAGGATAACTCTCATTATCTTTACAAATCATTATGAAGGGTTTATGAGTATATACTTCCTCAAAGAAAAACATTTTTATGATTATGGATTATATCCATAAATAGTTCAATTTCTGTTAAGTGTTTTATAAGTATGGGATTATGTATTTTGATTCATAAACTGATCTAGTTTATGCCATTGTTTAGAAATGGCGCCTAGTGGAAGAAATGGAAACCGTATCAATGCGCGCACTCCATGTAGGGATTTCCCTCCTGCTCAAGATAATTATAGTGGGGCTGGTGATGCAACTGGTGCTGATCAACTAATCACCATACTGGGACAACTTACTCAGGTTATGAATAATAACCTTACCCGTATGGAGCACCCTGATCCGCAGCGTGGAGGATCAATGTTAGATCGATTCATGAGACAACAACCCCCAACGTTCAATGGGAGTACAAATCCCTTAGTAGCTGAGCAATGGATATTTTCCCTAGAGAAAATATTTCAGGCTTTGGGGAGTAGTGAAAGGGAAAAAGTTACCATGGCAGTTTACCGCCTCACTGGAGATGCTGATCAATGGTGGTCATTGATTCAAAACATGAAGGAAGATGATGAAGTATCAAACATTGAATGGAGGGAGTTCAAAGATCTGTTTTTAGAAAAATACTTTCCTCGCGACCATCGAGCAGATATGGAAAGGCAATTTCTGAGTCTGAGACAAAAGGAGGATGATAATGTCACAAAGTATGAGGCTAACTTTACAAGGTTAGCGAGGTATGCTGGAGATTATATTCGCAACCCAAGAAGTAAGATTGATCGTTTCTTTGATGGGTTAAAACCATTTCTCCGTCGAGCATTAGTCTCACAATCCTTTTCATCGTACGAAGACATTGTCTCATGTGCTATCAAGACCGAAAAGGAATTCTCTAAGTCTTATGACTTTAAAGCAAAGCAAGAGAAGAAGAGATCTGCTGATCAATCTGGGAATGGAAATAAGGGGAAGAAGGGAAAGGTTGAATATCCATCTTGTGGTAAATGCGGGAAGAAACATCCTGGTACTTGCTTGAAGGGAATGGGAGTCTGTTACAAGTGTGGTGAAAAAGGCCACCAAGCTCATGATTGCAAGGGGAAGAAGGAAGCTACCAATGTTCAGTGCTACAATTGCAGGGAGATGGGGCATTATGCAAATGCATGTCCTAAGCGTCAGGAGAACTTACCTCAGAAAAGGCCAAGGGATCAAGGCCAGGCTTATGCTATCACTACTGCTGAGGTAGAAACTCCGAAAGACATGGTGGCAGGTAATTTTATGGTTTTCTCAAGTTTAGCAAATGCATTATTTGATTCTGGATCATCACATTGTTTCATATCTTCCCAGTTTGCTAAGAAAATTAGATATTTCCAATTTGATTTAATAAGGGAGTTGTCAGTTAAAACTCCTAAGGGAAGTATCGTTGCAACAAAGTTTTGTGAATCAGTCCCCATTAGAGCACATAAATTTTCTTTATCTGCTGATTTCATCGTCATACCTATGATTGAGTTTGATATAATCCTCGGTATGGACTGGCTTTCGGACTATGATGCGAAGATTTATTGTAAGAAGAAAGAGGTTACGATTCTTGATGATAATGATAAGGAACACCTTATTTTTAGAGCAGAATCGTCACCACCTAATTCTTATTTAGACCCACCCCCAGTAGCTCAACTTAATTCAATTATTGGGGAGGAAGAGAATGAAGTAACTATCGGTGAGGAAAGGAATGTTCAAATAGAGGATGTACCTATTGTGAAAGAATTTGTAGATGTATTTCCAGAAGATTTACCTGGACATCCTCCAGAACGAGAAGTTGAGTTTTCTATTGATTTGATTCCTGGATCAAGGCCTATATCGAAGACCCCTTATAGAATGGCCACTGTAGAGTTAGTCGAACTAAAGAAACAACTAGAGGAACTGAGTAATAAGGGATTTATTAGCCCTAGTGTTTCTCCATGGGGAGCCCCTGTTCTTTTTGTTAAAAAGAAAGATGGATCTATGAGGTTATGTATCGACTACAGGGAGATCAATGCTATAACGATAAAGAACAAGTATTCCCTACCTCGTATTGATGATTTATTTGAACAACTGCATGGAGCTCAATACTTTTCAAAGATTGACCTTCGATCTGGATACCATCAGTTGTGTGTGAAGAAGGAAGACATTCCGAAAACAGCATTTCGAACCAGGTACGGGCATTACGAGTTTACTGTAATGCCGTTTGGATTGACCAATGCACCCTCTGTATTCATGGATCTGATGAATAGAGTTTTCAAGGAGTATCTCGATGAATTTGTGGTAGTATTTATTGATGATATATTGGTATACTCCAAAACCTATGAAGATCATGAAAATCACTTGCGCATTATCTTGAAGACTCTGAGGAGGCATGAATTATATGGAAAGTTTAGCAAGTGTGAATTCTGGCTTCAGGAGATTTCTTTTCTTGGCCATATTGTCTCTAAAGATGGAATCTCTGTTGATCCTTCTAAGACCAAGGCAATCCAAGAATGGCCAGCACCTACGAGTATAACTGAGGTACGTAGTTTTATTGGTTTGGCAGGTTATTATCGACGTTTCGTCCAGAATTTTGCCCGATTGGCAAACCCATTAACGAAGCTCACACATAAAGGGGTTAAATTTGTTTGGACAAAAGAGTGTGAAGAATGTTTCGAAGAACTGAAGAGAAGATTAGTCAATGCTCCTATATTGACTCTACCATCGGGGAATGATGGGTTCGTTATTTATAGTGATGCGTCAAAGAAAGGACTTGGTTGTGTCCTTATGCAGAATGATAGAGTTATTGCCTATGCATCACGACAGTTGAAAATTCATGAACAAAACTATCCTACTCATGATCTCGAATTAGCAGCAGTGATCTTTGCTTTGAAAATATGGAGGCACTACCTCTATGGTGAAAAATGTGAGATTTATACTGATCACAAGAGTTTGAAGTATATTTTCTCACAAAAAGAACTCAACATGAGGCAAAGGAGATGGCTTGAATTACTCAAGGAATATGATTGTACGATACACTACCACCCAGGGAAGGCAAACAAGGTGGCAGATGCTTTGAGTAGAAAAGACCATGGAGTTTTGAACAATATGAGAATTGAAAGGGATCCAATTTTCATGGAGCTAGTGAAGATGGACATGGGAATAACCAGGGAAGGTGAAACATCAATGCTTTTTCAAATGGTTGCCAAACCATCTTTACTAGAAAGGATTAAGAGTTCTCAGACCGATGATGATGAATTTCAGAAGAAGATTAAAGCTGTGAATGATGGGAGATTGAGAGACTTTGTGTATGAAGATGGAACTTTGAAATTTGGAAAGAGACTTTGTGTTCCCGATTTACCTGATCTGAAAAGGGAATTACTGGATGATGCTCATAGTTCCAATTTCTCTATACACCCTGGGAGCACCAAAATGTATAGAGATTTGAAGGAACATTTTTGGTGGGACAACATGAAGAGGGAGATTGCTGATTTTGTGTCATGATGTATGGTTTTTCAACAAGTGAAAGCTGGAAGGCAACAGCCTGGAGGAGTCATGCAACCGCTTCCCATACCGGAGTGGAAATGGGACAATATTACAATGGACTTTGTCATGGGGCTACCAAAGACTCCTAGAAGGAACGATGCAATATGGGTTATTGTTGATCGTCTTACCAAGTCAGCACATTTTCTTGCTATAAGAGAAGATCTACCCCTGGAACGTCTAGCAAGACTATACATTAATGAAGTTGTGAGACTTCATGGAGTACCCCTATCAATTGTTTCAGATCGTGATCCCCGTTTTATTTCAAGGTTTTGGAAAAGTCTTCAGAAATCCCTGGATACTGAACTTCATTTGAGCACTGCTTACCACCCTCAGACAGACGGACAATCAGAACGGACTATTCAAACCTTAGAAGACATGTTGAGATCTTGCTCACTTGATTTTCAGGGTATGTGGGATCAATATTTACCTCTGGTAGAATTTTCCTATAACAATAGCTTCCATTCGAGTATTCAGATGGCACCATATGAAGCGTTATACGGAAAGAGATGTCGTACACCAACTTGTTGGGATGACGTTGGTGAAAGAAAACTTGTAGGCCCAGAACTGGTGGAGGAAACGGTGGAAAAGGTGAAAGTAATCCAAAATCACATCAAAGCAGCTCAAAGTAGGCAGAAGAGCTATGCCGATAATCGAAGGAAGGATTTGGAATTTCAAGTCGGTGATCATGTTTTCCTGAAGGTATCTCCGTGGAAGGGAGTCATACTTTTTGGTAAGAAAGGTAAATTGAGTCCCAGGTACATCGGACCTTTCGAAATTCTAGAACGAATTGGGGTTGTAGCTTACCGATTGGCAATGCCGCCAAGTCTATCCAAAGTTCACGATGTGTTCCACGTATCTCTGTTGAGAAAATACATGCCTGACCCAACGCATGTACTCACCTATGAGGAATTAGAACTGGAACCGGATCTGTCTTATTGTGAAGAGCCCGTCAGGATTCTTGATACAAGAGAACAAGTACTGAGAAACCGGACGACGCGTCTGGTAAAAGTTTTGTGGAGAAATCATAAGATGGAAGAGGCAACGTGGGAACCCGAGGAACTTATGATGAAGAACCACCCGAGTCTTTTTATGCAGTAATACCCTAGAAATTGCGAGGACGCAATTATTTGAAGGAGGGGAGAATGTAACACCCCAAGCATCTATGGTACGCTTCTCTTTGAATAATGTGATAGCGTGTGTTGTACGCAACACCGAGTTCTAACACACCATAACTAATCAAACTAGCCGTTATGAATAGTAATACCTAATTTTTGAAATTATATATATTTTATATTTGAAAATGGACTTCATTTTTGGATTCGGAATATCGAATTTAGCCTAGGGTGAAATTTTGGTACATTTCGGATAACTTTCATATTTTGATGAATAGTGAAAATTACTAAATTTTAATTAAAAACAACTTTTTTAATCAAATTAATTACTAGTGATAAATTATGAATTTGAGTGGTTTAAAAGTATATTTAGAATATATTTTTACCATTTAATATAATTTTGGTCATTGGACATAATTTTACAATTAAACCGAACATAAACAAGTGTCAATCTTTTGATAGTTATTATCTCTTAAAAACACGCTTTTTGTTTTAACAGCGGGAATTAATTTTAAATTAATTTCTGCCACTTCTGTGTTTTGAATTTAGGAAAATGGATTCCATATTTGGAATCAGGATGTTCAAATTGTGTAAATAGGTAACTTTTATTTTTAGACATTTTGAATAGTTACTGTGGTAAATATTTTATTTACCATGGTTAAAGGGTAAATCCGGTAAATAAGGGTTAAAAAATAATATTATAATAATACAAAATTACCATAAAACGTGTCCTAACCTTATTGGTGGAAACATAACCGACCATGGGCATCCTTGGGTCAATTTGGGGACCCCTTGGAGCCACTTGTATGTGGTAGGGACACTTTATATTAATAAAGTTAAAATAAAAATAAAACTGGCATAAGCTTACATCTTTTAGAAGAACAATTTTTACATAGGGTTATACATGTTGGATTTTTGATTATAAATATTCATTAGAAAGCTAAAAAGATTTCCTACATAATGATATTTTACTTATAATTTTTAGACATTAAATAATTTATTTTATTTATGACACAATGATGATGAAGTAATTACTATAATAGTGAAAAATTAAAATAAGTGATATTATAAATACCCAAATAAATATAATATGAAACTTTTAATGAATTAAACTAATTTTCTAGGATAATATGATATATTAGGATTGATTTAATTGACTTTGTTCGAAGTAATAAATCTGTTATGAGTTTCACAAAAATCAACTAATGAATAGTGTCAAAATTGACATAAAAGAATTCTTAAAACAAATATTATATTATTAATTGATATTAAATTCCTAAAAATCTAAGGTTCGGCCAAGAGACTTATATCATGATAGGTTAATCATTAATGGACCACTTGGGGGTCTCTTGGATGTATATAGTAAGTTTATTAACCATAATATATAAAATACAAAGAGACATTGTAAAAGTGAAACTAATTAACTTAGAGTTAATATTTAATGATAAGGTTAATATAGGTACCCAAACCTGTCTAAATTCTATTGGATTAGTTTCTTTCGACCTATCCCCACCTCATCATTTGAATAGTCAACTTTGGAGCCTTTAGAAACCGAATATGAATTTATTATAAATTAATATTTCTAGCTTTTCCAAAGGTGCCCCTCACACCTCTTATAAAAGGGCACTCCTCCTTCTCATTTCTTCACACCTTCAAAGCCTTTTGGTTCGGCCAAACTCTGCCCAAATACTCTCCCAACATCCCTCAATACAACCTAGAGGCCTTAGTTTGATAAGAAAGCCAACCTAAGGAGCCCTTTTGATCAAATCAAAAGGAAGAACCCGAAGAAGAGGTAATGATTTCACCACCCTTTTCTAAGTTCATTTCTTCTTCCACTTCTTCTTCCTTTGTTCTTACCATTCTGAAATAATAACTCCAGTATCTCACATATACTGTGATGTTATTATAAGTATGGTACAACCATATTCAGTATTCTATCCACCCTTTGAATAACATGTCACCATACGTGCGTACGTACGGCTTACCGTCTCCACGTCGTGGTGTAATTGTTATTCAATATAATATTATTTGGATGGGTATAATAATGATGTGTAACTCATGTAAATAATAAATATAACATGTTAATGATTCTGTATATATGATATACCATCCATTTATATATTATTTTAATATCAAAAAAATGATATTGTCGCTCGTGCGTACGTACGGACTACCGTCTCCACGAACGCGATGAGATTCATTCTCCATCGTAACCATTAAAGCGTAATTATCATTTTATGATTTAAAAATGATGTTTAAGGACTTGATATCATTCTGGATATGAATAATATACAACCTATCCTTTACAAACATGTCTTACGTAACAAAACATATGAAAGAAAACAAGTAAGTTAACACCCGAAACAACGATAATACTAAGATATTATTATCAAATCAATATTAAAAGATCATATATGATATCATATTAATGTATATGATTCTTGTATAATTTAATAACAATTATTTCACCATTATACAGGAGGTTAACCTACCACAACCAAGGAAAAGTACAAGGTAAGGGTTATTTAACAATCTCTTCATTATCCGAGGTTGTTTATATGTAATAATCTACTGGGATCTCTTTATCATCCACATCCATGTTTCTTAAAAATGTATTTCAAAACATTTTTACTATTTACTAGAATATGAGTTAAAGTCATTTATACCCTTTTTGACTTTTATAAGTGGTTTATAAAGGAATCTTTCCGTCGTTTTCAAAACAAGGTCCCTTTTTAACCTTTTCGACAGAATTAGGGTAAGAATGTTTTTTTAACTTATACGGCGGGTGCGGCTAATTTCCACCGTTATAAAATCTTCAAAACTTCCCTTAAAAGCTTATAAGAATATTTTCAATGAAAATGTTTTATTTTATATGGATCCTAAATGATTTCAAAATAAAAAGAGATATTTCTTTAAAAAGAATTTTGATTTCATCTATGTCAACATCCTTTGATGGATTTTACGCTTATTTGAAGTTGATTTATTGTAATACAAAGCTTCTATATTGTATTGAAGGTTTTGTGATATGTTTGACTGTGGATGTGCTATTTATATACCATTCATAGTTTATGGTGAAATTATTGACATTTCGTATGCTAGTTTTAATACGAATGTTTATGTTATGTTTAAACCTTTTCATATGGGAATGCATTGGACTTAGTAAGTGACGGGTGGAGCCCGCTATAGCTCCTCGATGCATCGGTAGGTCTCATGAGACAAACTAGTGTCTTGGCACAAGGCCTTGACAAAATCTTATTTGTAGTCTTGGCACGAGGCCTTGGCTATGTGGTTATGATAGTCTGGCATTATGCATTCCAACATTATGAAAGTGGTTATTGATTTTTGCATGTGATTATTCGATTAGTAGAATATCCATGTGAATAAGTAAATGGCATTATTTCATTTTACTTTTGCCATACCATGTTGAAAGTTCATGTTTAAAAGGCTTTTGTTTTAGTTATACATTGCCTTAAATGTTTATTCTTATTGATGAAAGTTTCCGCTATATTGTTATCCTTACTGGGCATTTGAGCTCACCCCTTTTGTATGTTTTATTTTTCCCAGGAAGTGAAGATGTAAGTTATGAATGACCTGCAGGGATATTATGAGGGGATTGTAGTGTGGACTGTGGAAACATTATGTTGTTGTAGTAGTTTTTCATTTTATGATGTAATGTAAAACTTATGAATATATCTAGTGTTTCCAAGGCTACTAAACCAATCGGTCTTTCGAGATTTGATCTTTCTTGTGATCATGCCAATGTTATGTAATTAATGCACCGACTCTGGGTAGCTGGGGTCGGGGCGTTACACTAAACACTGAAATATCGTTGAAAAAATTACATGGTAATCTATATATTCCATGTCATTTCAATAGTAACAAAAAATAATTTCTCGATATTAATTTAACAATACTCTAACTCCTAAATTTTTCTAAACAAAAATATGATACCAACTTTAATACCCCAGACATAAATATTAGATAATCATGAATTAAGCTAATAAATCTAATGGAGGATATTTTCACCTTTAGAGTTTTATATAATTAGGACATAACTGTTATACTACATCACAAATATTACAAAGCATACACTTCTATCTATATCCGTATTTCATAAAATAAAATCTATTAAAAGAAAATGAGAATTATTTTCATGATATGAATCTTCTTGAACTCTTCCTTTCTCTTACCATACCTTATCTCTTATGAAAAAAATTTCAGAAATATGGGACGAGAATAAAAATAACTTTAAATGTTATAAAAAAAGGAACAAAAACTTTAGTCCATTAATATGTACAATTCAATGAAATCATACATTTCAATCTTTAAAATACCACACAATATCATATGATTTATGAATAACACATGGAAATCAAAATTCCTAAATGTAACGTGTGGCATCCATAACATACTTACGTTGAATCATTCATAGCTACATCGGGAATTACATTTGGAATACCAATAAAATTATATTCCCTAGATATATTAATTGAAAGATTAACATTTACCTCTTTTATATTAACTAATTCATTGGAGAGTTATCTCTGGCTCACATGCCCTAGGTTTATCCCGGAACCACCTGTTTACATAAACAATGACCAAGAACCATAACATATTCATGACACATAAAACAAGAATAAAGGAAAGATAAAATTTCCACATTTTAATCAAAATATATAATTTCATGATATTCAAATAATAAATGTTTTCTCAAACCCATTTTCAATACGAAAACACCTAAAAATATTTTATGGTATTTATTTTCCTTTTAAAAACATTTCAGTTTGTTAAGCAATCCAAATATGAAATAATGCTTGTGGTGGTTGAATGGTCATTGTCACCACATACATTAAAAAGAAACATTTATATTATCATTTAGTAAAACTAAATATAGAAAAATATTCCATTTTAATTAAATGAAAAGTCATAGGAGTTTAATCACTGTATAAAAGAAAGTTGTGCAGAAAACAAAATATGCCTTAATGAAAGGAGATTGAGACGAAGCCCCTTACCTCATGTCCAACGTGGATGGTTTATTATTTAATATCCTAAATAATAAACTAAAGTTAATTTATAATTGATTAAGAACCTTTCAAATGTCTATTATTCCCTTATATCACTTATTATCACATTATAAACGTTATATAGTCTTTTAAGTTAATAATGGTTGTTTTATCGATATTTTGTACTCGAGTCAAAAAACGTATTTCGTATAATTACATTTGTCCATGTGGTAAAATTTCCATTATCTATGGAATGATGTAAATTATTTAGATATCATATATATCATATATATCCAGAATATATAAGTATTTATAATAGTACATATAATTTGAAGATAAGATATGAAATGCGCCATTCATTGAGACGGTAAGTCGTACGTACACATAAACACGACTTTCATTTCTATTTAACATTTAATGGATTGAAATATTTATGATAAAAATGTATATTATAATTACAGTATAATATCATATATAATATTATTAAATCCATCTTTTCTATGTTCCACGTATGGCATGAACGAGTCATATCATTTTTTTGGGGCGATAGTATGCACTTCCTCAAATTAAATTACATTGTTTACCCATTATGAAAGCCATTAAGGTATAAATGAAAATTATATAAGTATAGAGAAAATATAAATATAATATATATCACATATAAAAGCAGTGACATCATAATGGCCTCCATAATATGAGCTAGGATAACATTGATGAATCATCATTTCGTGAGACTGTAGTTCACTGTCCACACAAAAACTATGTTCGTATCCATTAAATTGAGGTGTGTAGAGGTGTAGTCTAATTAAGTCACATAAAAACATCCTAGTATATTTATGATATTGGTTTTATTATTTAAACATATAATAAAATGAACATATTGGATTAATATGTAAAAAAAGAAGAGAACATTAGGGAAGATGTTACCTTTAAATTAGGTAACCCCCTTTGGTTTGAACCAAAAGTCTTTCTTGAATTTTCTTATTCCTATGTTAAGGCTTCTAAGAAGAATTGAGAGATGTTTGGAGATTATTTAAGTAGAGTTTGGAAATAAAAGGGGCTTGAGAGGTGTGTTTAACAGGTTAGAGGTGGTGGCCATTTATAAGAGGAGGCGTGGCACTTCAAGAATGTTTGATAGTATTGTTTTATTATAAAATAATTTTAGTTTTCAAAAGGTCCAAGAATATGTATTTTTAACATAAGGCGTGCATATGTCAAAATAAAATCGTCCAATAAGTATTGGACTGGTTTTGCATATTTTTTTAATCCTTATATTTTTTTTATTTAAAACATTATTAACTTATTTTACTTTTACCACGTCCTCTTATATTTTCATAATATATGGTTAATATATTTACTATAAAATTCCAAGATCCCCAAAATGGATAATTAATTTCATAATACAATCCATTTTCCTAAATCATTGATTTTAAGAGTATTTTCTTATTTTAAAAAATATTGATTGATTTCAAAACAATATTAAGAAAATTTAACTACTATTTTTATCATTTTTTTTAAATATCCAATCCTATTTATTCTTTCAGGAAACCTTGATTAATTCAATGTTAATAAGTCATCATATTCAATAAAATTCAGGGATGTAATAAAAAGGTTGAAAATAAATTTATTATTATATTTATAATATCATTTATTTGAATCCTTTATTAATGAAGAAATTTCATCCTCACCATTGTGTCATAATTAATTTTTTTATTTAATATCTAAAACCTATAAATAAAATAACATGATTAAGAAATATATATATCACTCAAATGAATATTTATATTCGAATATATCACTTATATAACCCCATATATAGTTTTTTTACTAAAAGATATTTGTTTATGTTATTTTTGTCTTCATATTAAATTAATTAATATAATGTGTCATTTTAACATAAATGTAGCTACATGGGGTCCCAAAATCAACCCAATGATAACCATGGTCAGGTATGGATAAACCAATAGGATTATGACATAAGTTAGTGAAATATAATATTATTATAATATTATTTTTTACCATTTTTTAATAGATTTACCTTTTAACCATGGTAAATAAAATATTTACTAGAGTAAATATTCATAATGTCTAAAAATAAAAGTTACCTATTTTCAAAATTTTAACCTCTTGATTCTATATATGGAATCCATTTTTCGAAATTAAAAACACATAAGTGGCTGAAATTAATTTAATATTAATTTTCATTGTTAAATTAAAAATCATTCTTTTAAGAAATAATAACTATCAGAATATTTACATTTTTTTATCTCCAATTTAAGAGTAATTTTACATCCAATTACCAAAATTGGATTAAATGGAATAAATATAACCCAATTACACTTTAAAACCAATTAAAATAATAATCTAACTATAAAAATAAATTAGATTAAAAGGAAGTTTTGAATTAAAATGC
This sequence comes from Viscum album, assembly GCA_963277665.1. Lineage (NCBI taxonomy): Eukaryota > Viridiplantae > Streptophyta > Magnoliopsida > Santalales > Viscaceae > Viscum > Viscum album. The sequence continues at coordinate 789,339,495 of OY728126.1, read as the reverse complement.
AGTATTTTCACTATTCATTAAAAAAACATCATCAGAAAAATACCAAAATTTCATATAAAGTAAATTTTGATGTCTCAATTATAATAATGAATATTATTTTATCAAATAAAAAATATAAAAGTGAGAAAAACTGGATTTAAAAAAGGGATCCCTCTCAAAAGGCGGTAAATTGACCTTTTAAATAACATTTCAGTGTTTATGATTAAAATAGGATTCATTCACCTTTTAAGCTTCTAACTTATATTGGATAAATGTAAAAACATTTAACAAACATGTATAATAATATTGTAGTTAGTTCTGTTCATTTATTCTAATACAATGACAATGTGTTAACTTCCATTTGAACTAATAATATAATAATATTATATTTCGGTATAACTCAACATTGTGTGAAATGTATGATTTCAAATAATCATATTGTTGTGTATCAAGTACATCATCGAACATAGAATCACCTTTAAAGTAAAATTAAAATTTATTTCACAGATATTAAAAAATATCAAAATATCATTGTTTTTATTTATCTGGAATGTAACATCATATATATAAATTTATTTAGGATATAAATGTCTTTTATATATTCATTAAATAAATCCATATTATTATACTTATACAATGTAAATGAAAAATAGAATAGATCAGTTCATGGAGGTAGTAGTCCAAATTGAAAGACAATCGATATTATCATTTTCCAGGGGATTAAATGCTATGATGGAATGTATGATATTATAATTATATTGTAATATACATCTGAAAAATATAATATATATTCATTATTTATATCTTCATAAACTTATATATAGTTTGGTATTGAAAAATTGATGACACCATTGCGTGGAGAAGGTAACTTGAACAAATGAGAAAACAATTTTATTTTAATTTCATTGGATGTAAAAGAGATGTAATTTGGTTTTAACATAATAAAAAAATATCACTATATTTATTATAATGGAGTTAATTTATTACTATCTAATTTTTTTTTATTTAAGTAGAAGATGAATGGAATTTCTTAGTGTTGGAAAAGAGGAAATATGTTCCTCAGAAAACATCCTTTAGATATCCTCTTAAGAGAAGTAAGGTTTGTATTTTAGGAATATAAGAACCTATATAATCTGTTTATGGATGTTTTGAATGTAATTTTTAAGTATTAGTTGATATAAAAGGATGAATATAGTTTAAAATTGGGAAAGTAGAGGTGTACATTCATAAGAGGGGGGAATGTCACTAATGAAATTAATTAGAAGATTTAAATATAATAAATTCATTCTCATGTGAAAGTGGATCAGAGTGGAAAATGTTTTGAATATATTATATTATACAGTAAAAGTCACATCAACCAATAAATTGTAAATATTTTTATGTGTTATTTCATATATTTACATTTGGTTTAACACATTAGTTAATATATGTTAGTATCAACCCTTGTAATGCCTTTATCACTCTTATAGGGATATAATTTTACTTATAAGGTAAAAATTGGACCCTAAATCAAAATATGAATACATTTTTACCAATATAATATCCTAAATTTATATCTAGTAGTATTTTCATGATTTTTTATAATTTAGAAAATATTATTTTTCACAAATTATCAATATTGTCATTATGAACCCTATTTTTTTACTTTAAATCCTTCAAGAAAAATATTTAATTTTAATATAGACTTCCAAAAATTATATAAAATTTCATATCTATCTATAAAATATGTATTTAATTCTAACTCACTCAATAAACATTACCATTATATTTTTTATAAAGTTATTAATTTTATTTTTCTATTAATTGAATAAAAACTAAAATGGTGTAACATATTCACTTATACAAAGAATTTATTCTCTAAAAAACTATGATTATATAATTATGATAAATAAATCAATTTTATTTCATTTAAAAATTTATAAATAAAATTTCTAAATTTTATAGTTGTAATAAAAATTTTGAGATATTAAATTAATTAAACTGACAGTTTGTATTTTTTCTTTTCTATGTTAACATCGAAGTCCTTACTATAGAATTATGGAAACAGGTGTCCTTATATTCTATATTTGTATTTTCATGTTCTAAATGAATTTATTAAATTTGATAAAGGCTAGTATTAGATTAATTTTATATCCATATAATAGTATTTTAAACCATTATTACCAGATTTACCTTTACCCTCGTGACAATTATTTACTATGGTTTCTATTTATAATAAAAAAATAAAAGGAAAAAACATACCATGTTTTGACATCCATAATAAAATTATTCAATTCATTATTAATTATTCTATTTCTAGAAGTCTATGAAATTTATTTATAACAAAAATCTGAGAATGAAATAAAAAATATAGAAAAATGACTCTTCATATTATAGAAACTATTTTTATAAAAAAATTAATGTTAAAATTGATTAACTTGATATAAATTAGAATATTAATAATATTAATAAAATTTATTTACATGAAAATATTTTAAAACAATTATAAATTTTACATGATTGAAATATAATAAATTTTAAATAAAATTCAATATTTTCCATTATTTCATGGAAAGTAAATATTTTATGAAAAATCCCAAAAATTCGCTAATAGATAATCTAGAAATACTAATTAATATAATTTTTTCTTTTTTAAAATTTAAAATTATATAATCATATAAAAATAATTATAATTCTCAAACACAAAATCTAAAAATAATTTTTTTGAAGGATATATATTTCTGAAGTAAAAAATGATTCCATTGAAAATTAATTAATCATTTATTATTAATAATTGAATTATAGATGACATTTTTAAATCATTTAATAATGAGTTCATACCCCTTAATAAATTAACTGTGTTATAAAATTTATAGTTAAATAAAATTGTGTTGTTCGATTAAGCTTAGATTTGGATGTGGTATACACTATCAAGCATAGTTTTCTATCAAAATCATACAGTTTTATAATTTATAATTATCTATAAATGTATATTATTTATAATTTTCTATTTTTAATATTGGGTGTTATTTATCATGATCACTTTGTAGTAGTTTCGTAATAGAGGTGTTTCTCATTATTATTCTCACAATGATCATCATCAATGAATAATTTGAAGTAGTATATTATTTAATATATATTTATTTATAAAGAGTTTATCCTCTTCCATTTTTATTTTTTTTTATATAATTTTTGTCATTTTATTTTTGTTATTTTATTGATTGAGGATGATATTTCAGTAATAAGTTTAATAATTTTATATATCATTTCCAGATCCAAAAAAATCATGATTTTATTATTAACATATAATTATATTATAATTTAGGTTTTTGGCCTTAAATTATTGTGTTTTATAACATTTTTCATGTTGGTGGTTAAATCAACCAAAACAAGAAAATATCCTAATTTGATGTGTGTGTACAGTTATGATTATATTGATTTTAAAATACATTAATTATTGAAGAATTGTAATCATATTATTTATATATTTTGGTTCTTAAACATATTTGATGTTTTTTGAATAAATAAAATAAATAAATATGAAAATCATTTCTATAATGAAGTAATAGTCCATAAAACCCATGGTTAAAATTTTATTTCCGTAAATAGAAAATTATGTTTTTTATAATGTGAATATTATTTTATAAATTATATAATATATATACCATACATTTTTAAATTCAAGCTATATGTTACATAAAATTAGGTTATAGTTAATATCTGTAAATGATTCATCTTGGAGGTGTTAGTATACATAATCCATGAATGATGTTATTTTGATATTATAAGTTAATAGAAAGGAATAAACAAGGGTTGTTACAATAATATAAAAACACATAAGAATCATTATGATATTTTTTCAATTATATAACTATATTTTCATTAGTTTAGAGGGTAAAAATTATGATAACAAATTTAAGGACTATGTAATACTCACTTTGGGACATTAATCATTCTAATGGGAGTATATATGAAAATTAAGAGAAAAGGGTTTCTAATTGAGTACATAGGATTACTACATCATAATACGATACTATGAGGATCATAATTATATTACTTAAACAATAAATTCAAAATAATGGGTTTGACATGAGGTGGTGGATGTGTACCCTTATATATGTGAAGAAAGGGACCATTTAATGACACAAAATTTTTAAAGAATGGAATTACTTTTTAAAATGGGAAATGGTCTAATACACTTGAAATAATAGAGTCGTGGGTTATATTAGGTTAATAAAATATCAACTATGTATTTCTGAACATGGTTTAAAAATGATTGAATTAATTGTATACTATATTATAACTTATATATATATATATATTTTGATTTTACTGTTGTAACAGGTTTTAACCAAAGAAAGAAATATTTTACTAAACATATAAAATAACGTTTTTAAAATATTTTGGGGAAATTTATAAAAAAATTAATCACCATTTAATATTATGCAATATATTAATTATTTAATATTTACTTTTATATGATAACTTATTATATTTTAAAAAATTATATTATAGGGGTAATTTATTTTGGCAATTACATTTTATTAATTTATTTTATCATTTACTTATAATTAAATGTTTATTATATAATCATATATGTGGTCAAACATCATATTATAGTCAATATTTATAATATAATATTAAATATGTTAGACATAAATTACACAACCTTAAGAAAAAATTTCATTGAAAGTAATTGTTTTACCGTTATTATGGTCATTATAGAGTAATCATAATTTTATACCAAACTATGAAATTCCCATTATTATATAATATGATCATGTAGATATAAAAAAATATAATTCATTGAGTTAGATTTATTTTCTATAAGTAATGGAAATATGATTTTATTAAAAGGAATCAATGTTTCTTAGAAAAAAAATTATAATTTTTAGAAAAATATAAATATATTTTTTTAAAATTTAAAATTTTACAAAAATATATACATTAATACTCAATTAATTTATCATCGAATGATCAATTTTTTGGAGAATTTATTATTTCTTTCTTACAATAGGATAATTTATCAATAGTAATATTTTTTTTATAAACTTTTTTATTCAATATTCAGGAAAAAAACTCTTTTAAAAAAATATTATATTTATATATATATAATGATAATATTAACAAGTAGAATCTAAAAATGATGTTTAATTGTTCAAATTATAAAAATATAAATTTTGATTTTGTCATAAAAAATAAATCAAATAATATAATATACAATAATTGGAAAATAATGTTTTAAAAATAATATTTATTATTATTTTTATCTTATATTTATTACTAAAAATATTGATGTTAATATATTACTAATATTTAATTTTTTTTTCATAAAAAATTATATTCCTTAACAAACAATAAAAATATTTTTTATTAATGTTGAATTATAAAGTATATATCATCCATATTAATTATTTAGCTTCAATAATGATATTTCCATCAATTCCTTAGTATTTTTTACTTATTCATTTTTAATTTAGTTATATATTTAATATATTTTTTATATATATTATTACAATTAATTTGTATGTAAATGTTTTAATAGTCATATAATGTTTATAAAAATTTTTGGTTGAGTTTTTCATGTATTGCATGCTATTAAATGCAATTGGATAAAAATGAAATTATAATTTATGATTTAGTGAAAATACATTTTACCTCATTTATATATTCAATCAAAACAATTTTTAAATTTTACAGTACATTAAATAGTTCAGTCTCCAAAAATCGAAAATATCTAATTATTATTTATTAAAGGGATATCAAACTTTATTTTTTAGATTCTATAAAACACGTTATTAGTTAGTATGACCCATATCATAAATTCATTTTTGGCAGGATTTTCATGGTCAGCAATGAAAGATGGTCATGGGTTTATTTTTTAGAAAAAATGATATTTCATAATCTGAAAATTGGTTTTTAAAATTTGAAAACAGTGGTAATCAATCACTAATAAACTCATAAAAAAAAAAAATCACTAGATCTATAAGATTTATCATCCCAAAAAAATTGCAAAACATTTAATTATAATCCTATGAAAAGGTTTTTTTAATTATAAATAATATACCATATTTTTTTAAAATGTAAATTTCATAAGAAATTGGAATTTGTAATGTGAAGAATCACTACCCTCATCAATTATAGACGATGATTAGGAATTTTCATGTTCTTATAGACTAAGTGGTTCATGCAGTCTATTTCCTCCATTGTAATTTGGATTAGTGCATCAGTTATCATAGTGTTCATTTTACATGCTATTGATGAAAAATATCTATATATTTATATTTATCTTGTACCAATGAGCATGCTGGCCTTAATTTTCACACATACATGAAATTATTGTTCCCATTAAGTGATCTATGAGGGGTTTTATCACACTATTGAAATAAGTAGAATATTTATTCTTCATTCCATCATTATCATTGTTATCCTATCATTACCTGAGACTCCAAAATTAACCCAATTTTCAATTTTTAGGATGTTAAATATGTTAATGATTTTAATCACAATATGGTATGGCCATTTTTAAATAATTTTACGATAACTAAATCCATATCTTATAAATTTAGATTTCTCTTTTGGGTGGTATCGACATTGTCAATTGAATCAATTTTTAATTGGTTACTTTGGGATGAAATAATCACTAAATGTAAAATAATCAAATATTTAGTTATCATAACCATAATGGAATTATTTAATGACAAATATTGAAAAAATTAAACATAAAAATGTCTTACTCATCATGATTAATTGGTAAATTTTTTTCAACCAAAATCCCAATTTTTTTAATATAGATTTATTTAAATTTGGTTCTCTTATATTATATAAACTATTTTGTTAAAATAATAAATCTATCATATTGGTTTTTAATGTGAATATATTAAATAAATAATATCACCTAGGTGTATCAAATTAGGTGTTTAATTTGGTCTCTCAATCATGAATCTAGTGATGACTAAGATAATACCCATTATTCCCTTTTAGGGAGATTACTAATTGGTATATATATTCAAAAATTAATCATACACCTATAATATCCTGATATGGAATTTCAATTTAAGAAAAAACACATATTCTCTAAATTAAAAAAACAATGGTATAATATCATATCCTATAAAATAACTCATAGAAAAATCCATATGGTCTTTTTAGATGTTATCTTATCCCAATCCATAATGTACGATATAATTCTTCAACTACCTAAAACTATTATCTCTACATCATATATAAAATCAAATATAACATATAATTCCTTAAAGTATACACAACTATTATCCAAAATATTAATGTTCCTTAAAAATTATGATTATCACAACTAGGAATCCCCTGACCTGCACTTTTTCATCTAGGACTCATAATTACATTCATTGCATAATATATTTGAAATGAACATAAGGAACCCAAATTTAATAATAATTAATTAAAACATCAACAAGAAATATTTAGTCACAAGAATTAATAATAACTCTTTGGAATAATTATTTATATATGTAGGGAAAATATTAACTAAAAATACAATTTATTTCCATTATAAATGACATTTTTTGAATTTATTAGAAAATATTTCCTCAATAATAAGACTTTAGCAGGTCGCCCAATATTCGACAAAAAACTATTTTCTTGGGAATATCGTCTATAATAAATTTCATCATTACCTTGGGAAATAGAAAAATGATATGAGGAAATCCCAAACACTATTCAACATAATAGATATAAAATAATAATCAAATAATATAATTGTGAATATGATGATCATAAATAATATTAAAGTTATCGATAATCAAAGAATTATGAGACTTAAACAAAAAATTGTGTAATCTATATCCCTGATTTATATATAAATAAATACTTGTATTTATAATAATAACTATTTAATTATAAATTCCATTCATAATTATGAACAATTAATTGCATTACATATTCCATGGTATCATGAAGATAAATATCATGATCATACGGTAATGGGCCGTTGATTATGAAATATTTCTTCCGGGTTTGTATACATAAAAATTCACAAATTAATTATCTCATGGGGCCTATCAATGCATTCAGGGGATATCTATGTTGGTTCCAACCCATTGATAATTATGTAAAATTAATTCCTCATAACAACAAATTAATAACTATAAAATACATATAATACATTCCATTGTATTCAATAAACATCTAAAATGGAACCACAAGTTTATAGGTTCACTATTAAACAATCCAGTAAATAAATATTACTCAATGTAATCATACATAGAGATAACAACATATGGATTAATTTTCTATAATTGAGTAAATAAATTTTCCAATAAATGTAGGCATGTCTATCTATGTGAATTCCCATTCAAACTTTGTAATGAAAAATAGGGTATTCTGAGAGGAAATACATTAAATGAAATTATTACATATAATATAAGATTATTTGGGATTAAAAAAGGTCATGATGGATTTTTAAATTTTTAAAACCCTAGAAAAAAATATTTTCATTGGATTAATAAGGTTTTAAATGGACATTATATAATCACAAAATGGATATAAATGGCTAATACAAATATTAACACCATTAAATAAATTAAGACACAAACACCCTTATAGAAATGTAAATATAAGAATAAAAATAAAATGATATTGTTACAATGAATTAAAAATATAATGAAATGAAATATTTTCAATATAAATGCATTAAATATGGTATTAAATACACAATTTAAACAACACTATAGTGCATAATATCAAATATGCCTCAGAGAAAGAAAAATTGATACAACTAAAACTTTTGGGTTTAGAAACATTCAAATAATAATCAATTAAATGATATAATTTAAAATAAAATACTAAATTCCATGAATACTGATTGGATATTGATATATAATATTTTGGTTGAATTAGAAACACTATTCTATATAAAAAATTATAATAATATTTTTTTAATGATTAAATATTTGATACATTAAACCCTTATTTGTAATATATTATTTGAGGTATGAATCGTTTTATTATGATATTATAAGAATATTATAAAAACCACAAAAAAGAAGAAGAAAATTTAATATAAAGTATTCATTTTTTTAAAATAAACCATTATTGGATTATTATTTTATATATATGAAATATCATAACTGAGTAGACGAAATTCCAATTAACACAAAACTAAAAAGGTCTAACAACATAATTTAATGCATTATAAAATCTAATATAAAAAACATAAATATAATAAAATTCAAAATTTAAACTATATCCATATACATACACAATTATAAAATTTATTTCTAATTATTTTCTATATGTATATTAGTTAGTTATTAGATTCATTCAATGTTGATAGTGAGTTATCTCAATATTTTTGAACTAGTTTCCTAATAATGGTGTTGTCATGTATTCATATCCAATGTTTTAAAATTCTGTGGTAATTTTATTTACTAAAACTGAAATAGTATATTTATTTATAAATACAATATCTAATTTCATTTTTTTTAATGGTGAAAAGTTAACCGATCTCTGTTATTTTTGTAATATTTACATTTAATAATGATATTTTAATAATAAGTTAAATACATATTATAACCTTAAAAAACATAATTAAAATTTGTAAATAACAATAATAATTTTATAAATGTTATCATAGTTTTTGATTATATAATTTGTAGAATTTATTATGTAGCTTGTTAGACTAACCTAAAAACGTACTTTCCATAATTTTATGGGTGAGTATTTCTATAATAATGTTTTTTTAAAAATAATGTATTATAAATGAATAATAATTTGTTTATTTATGATATCTATGAATTTTAATTTTAATTTATTTGGTATGGATAAATAACGATATACACGATGAAAAAATATTACTTGATAGAAGTGGTAGTTTGTAAAATGCACTTTTTTATTTTCAATACAAAAAAATGAGAGTAAGTGAAGGAGGAATAATTTTTTTCAATTTATACTCATAATTATATTATATATTTTTCCTTCAACATTATAATTCCGTAATTATAACTTTATAGTATGTGTGGTGGTTAAAAATATTGATTTTTGATCGTTGAGGTGATAATCCATAGAACTAAAAATCGAAGTTATTTTACATTTCTAATTGTATGGAGAGGATTAAATAATAGTTTTATCCAATATATTACGAGACATATATATAATAAGGACATTATGGTCATTCTTTAAACATTTTATTTTAGTTTTTAAATGGAATTTTGAAGAAAAAAATTATACAGATAATTTAAAACATCCTTCCCTTTCTTATCATTTCCCTTGAATTCCTTTTAAAAAATGATGAGAATACAATTAATAGAAGAAATAATAAATGTATGAACGTGAACATGTTTTTAGTAGGATAAATTTTTTTCGTTTTAAGAATATATTATATGTAATGGGATTAACTTGATGTGACGGAAGTGTGGCCCATTTTATGTGGAGTAAATAACACTTTTCTAGACACAAATACTTATTCAGCATTGGTATGAAACAATCCAGTTATCAATCGCTCCCAAAGATTGGAAATAAAATATTTGGGTTATATTGGTACTAGGAATCTTCATTCATGTATTTGAATATTTGTTTTCAACAAGGTGAATATTATTTTGTCTTATATTTTTTCATTTACCATTTTCATATTTTATCGGACCAAATAGATTTTGTCTATGTAACTAATGTTTTCAATATGAATATAAAAAACCTATTAAGAATTATGGGTGTGATGAAGCTGAATTTAAGCAAAATTCAATCTAATAAAACATTCAAATAATGTAAAATTATCTTTTGTATTAGTGTATTATATATATAAATCCAATTTTTATATGGAATAGATGTTCTATAAATTACATGTTTATGATATTTTTTTAATTGATTAATAATTAAATTTTTGTTAATATAATTACATGCGTGAAAAATAATTTAGAGTAATATTATGAAATTTATTAATTTTAATTAACAATTAATTATTTTTGAGTAATTTTAAAACAATTCCTTGAAAATAAATGTTTTACCATTATCATGATAATTAAATTTAGTATTATTTTTCTTATTTTTTTCTCCAAAAGTAAATTGAACTTATTAAATAATATCATAATTTTGATATAAATTATTAAATACATTTTGATATATTCTATTTATACAAATGATGAAATATTATTTTTAATCTATATATAAATAAGATTTCATGAACAATAAGATGTTTTTTCATAAAATCAAATACATAGTTTTTATAAATTCAATATGTTATTTAAAAATTTATATTATTACTCCATAACTAAATATATTATAAAATATATTTTTTTATGAACATTAATGAATTTTCTATCTAAATGGCAATTTAGATGAAAGAAATTATTTTAGGAAAAAAATTAAAATTATGTTAATATTAATATACTCAATCTAAAAATGTAATATATTATTTAAAACTCAAATTATAAATATTTTTTTTTGGATAAAAAATTAAAAATCAATGAAAGTAGTTTTCATAAGGAAATAAATTTTAAAAAATATTAGTGATGTCTGTTCCTATATTATACAATTTTTTAATAAAATTGGTGATATTATATTATTAATAAGAAGAATATATTCTCTCCAAAAAATATTTAGATTCAAAAAAAAATTACCATTTTTTTTGAATGGTTACATTGTGATGAATATATCAATAGTATTAATTATTTAGACACAATAATTTAATTTCCTTTAAATAATTAGTTTTAATGATTAAAATTATTTATATCTCTATATAAAGTTCACAATTTCGTTGCATCTATTTTTACCCGCCATATCCATGGATATATTTTTAATGATAAATAATGTTTCAGGGTTTATTTTTGGTTCATTGTTGTGTTTGAAGAAAGATCATGAACCCGTTTGTTTTTTAAATGAAAATATTGTACATTTTATTTTGTTGGTGCAATATAGAATTTTTTTAAAGGAAGATAAATCCTAAATAGATACACAATCGATGTGTTTCTCTTTAATAAATATTTATACAGGGTTGACCAATGACTACAAAACAATTTTCTATCTCTTCAATATACTAGATTCAAGAAATTTAATGTGACCCATATTGTTATGATTTACAAACATATCTTATATTACACTTTTTATCTACTCTTTATTGATTTTGGTTCATTATCTAAGGTTTCAGACTGAAAAATTTATCTAGAGCATGGTGAAATGATTATGGTTCATGGGGAATTAATGTGTGACTCGTAGAGAATTTCTTAATAAGACTTATTCATTTTAATATTTACTTTTTCTTTAATGTATTCCTATGACATTTATTCTATATTGTTTTGGTTTTTTGTGATATTATTCATTATTTCAAGTATATTTTTTTGTGTTTTTTGGATTCAATTTTTATATTATTATTTTTATGTTGTTTTTTGATGTGGAATGAAATCATGGATTTGATGGTGGTTGGTATGTACTTTGAAAGGTTATAATACTACTTTTTGAGTTGCGGAATTTGGATTTATATGATTGAATCAGTTAATTTTCCATTTTATTTCATTTTACAATAATTATTTTAATTTTACGTAGGATACACGATATATTTTATTTTCATTAAAGTTAAGAATTTCTCATGTCATATAAATAGTAAACATTTTCATATATCATGCTAAATGAAATAATGGCAGTTCCCTGATTAAACGATAATATAAGACCCTATTTATTGGTTTCCATTTTGGTGTGTATTGGTTTTAAAATATAATATGATTGCTTTTTTAAATTATATTTTATAAATTACAATTGGTTTGGATAGAAATTATACGGAACATTGGGGGAATTTTGAAACGAGTACTTAAATTTTATTAAAAAAATATATGGGTTTTAAAAATAATTCATGATTGGATTCTATCCTATGATATCATGTGACATATATGTAATGTTATTCCTTTTAAATGGTTCAAATAAAAATTATGATATTTTTTTTAATAGAATCTATATCGGATTTTCATGAATTGTTTATTTTTCATTTTAAATCAAGAGGGTGACACCTTTTTTCCAATTATTCAATGTTATTTGTGGTTACCTATTATGGGGGACCATATATTCTGAATTTCATTTAATATTCAATAAGTATTTGTTAATGACATCATTTTTCTATGAATTAATGTGATGGTTGGCCTAGATATAAATAATGAATAACTTGGTGGGCTGAGAGAGGTATCAAATGTGTTGAAGGCATGGGACAGAGTCTAGAAGGTCTAGTTCCATAATGATGTGTTGTTGATAAATGATATGGGAAATTCACCTATATATTATTTACTACATGTTCATGATATTTCCTCAATAGATTACATGGTGATAGGATGTTTAGATTTATTATGGAATCACTAGTGTCTATGTGGAAATGTCTATAATATCGACTACTATTGTTCTTGAACTAAAATGGATAGTTTTCTATGTTTGATGACCTCCCTAGAGTCAATGGTATGAGTATGTGTGACTTTAAGTACCATCCTAGGAATAAATGTATGTATTAGAGAGACTGATGAAGATGTGACATTATTAAAATTCATGGGATATTGTATTTATTCATTATTGAAAAGTTAATATACATTCAGTTTTTCATAGACCTAAATCATCCAGGGTCAAGGGAAAGTTTTCATAGTCATCACATGATGATTTGAATAATGTTATTGTATGCGTGTTTTGGATTTTTTTGAGTGGAAACATTTAATAAACATGAATACACCTTATTTATATATTCCATACAATTACACATATTCTTAATATCACTCCGTATTGTTGAGGAATATTGGATACCTACAAGGTTTTTGATCTTACCAGCTAACCAGATAAACTATGTGGGTTTTCATTTCATTCAATATAAATTCATTTTTTATCCCATGTAATAGTTATATTATAGAGGTAGACACGATACAGGTTTTATTGGTCATACATCCTGATGATTCTATAGAATAATATATGAGTAGGGTTTCACAATGTGAAATTTTATTTATATTATGGGTGCATGTTTTGAGTTTATCTAATATTTCTGCATTGTTACGATAGAGTTTTCTTATATAATATTTTCATGAATTAATTATATATTTATTTTTACCATTATAACAACTATTTTTTATTCTAAAGGTTATGAAATTTATTTTTTATGAACACTTTTTCTTCAATTTCAAGTAGATTCCTGTATGAACATGTGACATCTTTTAGTGGAAATTGTTTTCCATGAAATTTTAGTTCTTTTTCTTCTAGTCTGAAAGCACATGAATATGAGAAGGAATTTTTGAGATCACGTAGAATCCTCTAATGGTTGATTTTTATGAGGCTTAATCCTTATAAAAAACATTTTATCTCTACCTATATATTTATTTTTTTGTGAAATAATATATTGAGTTATTCTTTATTGACCCGAGATATAGATAGAGTGAATTCATAAACATATTGGACCTATTAAAACCTATGATTCCAAGGTGTGTTTTATTTCAATACTGTGATCTATATTATGATTGGATTTTTTAAATTAACCATGAATACCATACATGATTAACATAACTTGAGATGATCCATAAAACTCATCTCCGATCTACTAATGTATAAATAATTCATGACACATTCATTCTTATGTACATAGTACATGTACCTATGGGATGATTTGTTTCACATTATGAAACAGTGAAATCAATATTAATTGATTAAACATATAACATAAATGGTGTTTTGTCACAAATAATATAAAGGGTTATTAATTTGATATAGATATAAGGGTTTTTTTTTCTTGGATGTTATATGTGATTGGGGTGTGTTATCACAGAATAAATAGTAAAATGTATTTGTGGACCTTTTTTTAATTTTAAAAGACTTGGGAACAAATTTAAATATTATACATTGGCCTTTAATGACTGTAAAATGATTTTTAATATTTTTATAATAGCTTGTGGAGTTGGGGATTTTTTTAATTTTTATTTATTCCTTGAATGTTGAAAGAATAAATGGAAAATTATGTTGAATAATGATTTCAATGAGTTTTGGGAATTTATTTCCATATTTTTTTGGAAAACATGATTTTTATCATGAATGTTACTATCTATTACCAAATTTTTAATAATTTTTATCTATAAAATCTTTTGGATTCTTTGGAGTGTTTACTGAGCTCGGGTCAGTTTTTCTATGTGTGAAATGTATGTAAATGGGTTTTTAAAATAAGAGAAAAATTATTATATAAATTTATATTAAAATGTGTCTTCTAAATACGAAACAAGTTCCTATATAAATTGTATTATCATATTGGGTGTTCGTTAATGGGTTGACATAAGTCCATGATATTTGTCTGTGGATTGTCATCCATTTACCCTAGGTAACAGCCACATGTAATTTATATGTGTAAATCCATATTTTATGATTACCTAAAAAATCTACCAGTTCCTATGTCAACTAGGTTGGTTTTCTATATGATAGTGGATCAGAATTACCACATTTGCTATGATTTTTTAGAAAATATTCAACTATTATTATGAATTGATGCAAATATAGTTTATCTTGGGGAACTTTATTTTTAGAGCCTCTTTTTTAGGCTTTTGGTTATTAATTTTGACATCGAGTTGGTGAATATATTTTTATTGGACCATGTATTAGATCACATATTTTTAGATTTCATTATTGTATTTCTTTTTGGTAGTTGATCTCTATGATATGGAGGAAAATTAAAAGGAATAATTATTTTATGGAATAATATTTTATCTTGGAGAACCATAAGGTAGTGATTAAATAATTTTCAAGAATTTATTGCTTTAAGAATTATTAGAGTGGTTGGACAACATCATGGAGTATTGTGTTGAATTGTATAGGTTATATTTTGAGTTAAAAAAAGACTATTAACAAAAAATCATTACATTTTATAATACTTAGATTTTTTATGTCATATTTCTTTTTAAACAAATTTTATTTCTTTAATAACATTTGATACACAGAACACAACATTTCAATGAACCATGATACACTATTAAAATAAAATTATTTATTGTGACATTTGAGGAGTAGAAATCAAAATGGAATATATGAATAAGAATATCAAAATAATGAAATATGTATTTTTATACAACATTAAATATATTTCATTGATTATAAATTAATTTTAAATAAAAATAAAAATCATTTGGAAATAATGATGTTGTTTATAACACCTTGAAATTCAGAAATATTAAAATTATATTCAATAACATATATGACATCAATAAGATAACATAAAGGATAATATATCATCCCTTTTATTTATAGTATATTTACTATTTAAAATAAATCTAATCTATAATGTACACTTAAATTCACACAACAATAAGTTATCTTGTGTTATACGCAATGACAACTTCCTTCGATAGCTTTTGTTACATGTATGACCATGTTTTAAAAATAATATTAATATTAATTTGAAAAAAATAAATTTTTATCTAAATATGTTGATATTAATTATATTAACAAAATTATAAAAATATATAGTTAAATTAATTGCTTTCATATTCAATATAAGTGAAAATAAAGAATCAATTAAATATAAAGAAATGTTTGTATAAAACTATTTTTATGCTCTCAAAGGAAATTCCACCTCATAAATTTATTTAAATACTATTATTGAATGATATTAATAAAACAATATACTATTCATTTAATAATGTAATATCACATCTATCCATTATATTTTATAGCCATAACCTAAGATCAAATGAAATTTTAACGGTAAAAGATGTACTTTTCTAAAGGATATTTTTTCTTATTTTAGTGTTGAAATTGTATTAAAATTAAATTTGGATAATATTATATATTTTATTTTAAAAAAAATCACATTTTTAAAATATTATTGTAAAGTTTATCATAGGTCAGTTTTTTTGTATTTTTTTAAGAAGTTTCATTTTTTTAAATAATATAAAATACTAAATTTTAATTGAAAAATGACTTGTCATCAAAATAATTAATAATATTAAATTGAATAATGAATTGTTTTTAAGAAAAAATTGATCAATTAAAAATGATTTATTCAAATTTAGGTCATTTTAATAATTTTTATATTGAATTTAATTATAAAAAAATTATAAACATATTGAGTATTTTCATTTTGAAAACCTGTATTCCCGCCACGTCTTTGGGATTCATTATAAATTAAAATTCTCATTTTATAGGGATTCATTATAGAAAATAATATTCAATATTTATAATTAGAATAATTTATAATATATAATATGGTAAACCTTGTTTTTACCATAATTATTAGTTAAAATAGATAAACCTATTTATAGTGATTACGGTAAAAAAACTAGTTTACATAGTGGGTAAACATAAAATATAAAGCGATAAATGAACAAGTCGTTGGTATAAAACATATTTTATAGATATATTTCAACACATACAACCTTATTCGTGATTTTTTTTGAGTTAGTGGGATACTATTCCACGAATCTGACCTATATTATAAGTTATGTAATGAAAAAATAACCATCATTTTGTTTAATATTTATAATTCTTTTCAGTTACCAATAGTAGATTGAATGATAAATGATTCTTTATTGGGATTTTTTATTTTTATTTTTAGTTAATAAATTATTATTTTATATCTATAAAAACACCAATGTATGATTTATTTTGTTAATAATTATCTCATATAAATGATACTAGAAATATTAAAAGTGATGTAAATTTAAAGACATATTAACTTCCATTATATTTTTAGATGGATATATCTTTATATAAATGTTAAATTTTAATATATTCAAATTATATAAATTCTTTTATATTTATAAATTCAAATTCAACCAATAATGTCAAAATTCACATAAAATTTATTTTATAATAAAAAATATTTTATTAAATTATATAAAATTTGAAAAAAATATATATTCTTCCATGTGATTTATAAATAATAATAAATATAAAATATGTTCCATTTATAGTCCAATAAAACATTAATATTGAAAAAATTAACCCCTATACAGTAAAAATGCTATTAGTGTGTTTAATGTTAAAATAGTTTTTTGGTGCATTACTTATGCATCTGTTAAATTTAATTTCAAAAAAACATAATATTTTAATTATATAAATTATTAATAATATTTAAAATAAGTATGTATAAAATATCATATAAGTTTCCCTTTATAGTTTTTTAATTATTAATTTATATAGGTATAAAAAATTAGTTAAATTAATAAAATAAAAAATGGTAAAATTACAGCAACATATAAGTTATAGGTTTTCTTTTAAAAATCATTTTTTATGACTTGAAGGTTTTTATCTTCCAAAAATACCATACCAACCATTATTATTAAATTTTTGAGATATATTTTGTAAAATAAACCTCTCTAAAGTGAATAGTTTTGTGTATTTACAAGAATGTGAGTCATCCTCAACTATAAAAGGATACTCTCCCCATTTATCAGACATATCAATCCATTTGTCTAGTACGATCACTGACCAAATAACTCCCCAAAATCACTCTATGAATCCTATAATCCTTAGTTTGGGATGCATAAAAACTTTTCAAGGTTTTATTATATACCTAGTATGATTCTATAAGAAGTGGTAATGTTCTTCTAATAGATTTTTTATTTTATTTCAGTATCCACATCCTTTAATTCCTTTTACAAATTGATTATATAATATTTTATTTATATTAAAAAAACATATATGTTGTTATTTTTGGTTTAAAACCAAAAAAATCATACACTTAAATCAAATATTTAACAAAATCATTATTCATCTCCACGATAGACAATCACTTCATGAACGGCTACCGTTCATTTTTCATTTACCAAATTTAATGGTTGTAAATAATGATGGTTTTATTTTATATATATGATATATGTATTAATTATTATTTTAATTTAAATACTTATTTATTACATCACACACACCTTCATGATTTCAATTTTCTAGAATACAACAAAGTCAATTTTTAGTGCATCAGTCTACCACCTCATGAAATGATGTAATTCTTTCACACTTTAAAATGAACTTATTAAGTATGTTATTAATAATCATATGTAATATATATTCCATAAATATTATACTATAATTATTATATAAATATATAACATTCGATTTTCTATCTTTTAATATGATAATAAATTGGAAATAGTGTTCATATGTAAGTACAACCTACCGTCTCTATGAATAGTGTAATCCAATTTCTGTCACAAAAGTATTATGTAATTATATGAATACATATATAATGAATATATATGATATTTAAATACTTGTTTAAATGATGGATATTAATAAATACCTATCTATGTATGAGTAAGAAATATAAAATGTCCAAAAACCTCCAAAAAACATGGTAATTAACACCTGAAACAAAGAAAATAAAAAATGATTATTAATAAATAAGTCATAAAATATTATAAAAGGATCATATATGATATTATAAATATTAATATTGTTATGGTATAAATTATTAACATGTTTAAACCATTACATAGAAATTTAATGATTTTTCATCCAAATGGAAGCGTAAGGTAATGAATTCTTTCTCAATTTATAGTCTTTTGAGTCTTATTTGATTTTAATAAAAACATAAAATTTATATGGTATATATACTAGACATAGGGGATAAAATATCATTATTAATTAATAATTCATGATATTTTATGTTTTAATTTTTATTATCTCATCCATGGATATTTGAAATAAAAAACGACAATGTTGGAAATGTTATCATGCAATCTCAATTCCTTTTTTTATGATTGTTAACCTTCTCATGAAAAAATAACATTATTGTAATAATTTTAAATGGAAATTACATTTATTTTTAATATACTTTATTTATAGAGAATAATATTATTTTTTAAACAATATACCTATTTACGTATGATGTTTACATTGAATTTTAAATGATATATTGGGGAAATGTTGATACATCTGTATCCTTTACTCAATATAGATATTTGATAATAAACATTATATAAAAATTAAAATCAATTATTCAATATATTATAAATGTTTTTTAAATGTTTTACATGTGTTAGGGACCAGTTAAGTCAGTCCCCTAGATGCATTGGTAGTCTTACGAGACAAATTAACTGGAAAATATTGATTCGTTTGTAACTAGAATGTTTTCAATTGTTTTATGATATTTCATGGGGGTAACGGTACCATGTATCTAGAAAACAAGATTTAAAATAGTTTAGCATGTTTTTATGTTATAATTTATCCATTTGGAGAATTTTAAATGACCTTTATTTTTTTCTTTACCCATGTTATGAATAATAGGTCTTAGAATGATTTTTCAATGTTTCAGAATATTATAATTTTTTTATTTTATGTTTTTTTATATTCTAAAAAATTACAATAGTTATCATGTATATTTATGGAATGCCAAAATTGACATACAAATTTTTCTATTAGTGTTTGATTCTTTTTAATCATGCCAATTCAAATAAGTCATGCACTTGATCTGGCCATCTAGGGTTAGGGTTATTATAGTTAGTATTAGACCAATTTTAGTGGAATCCATGGGAACAATATTTAGGAAGTCAATGATTAAGAAATATGACCCTATAATATACATTGAGGATATAAATAAACGAATTTACTATTGTTTTTTACTGGTAGAGTGTATGTTTTTTTCATAGAAATACATCTACATCAAGATACTAAAAGTGGAAGTGCTTCTATCATAGATGTACCTAGGTGTAATAACATTGAAAAAATAGTATCCAGATTGACTTGAGAATAACCTAGTATATGAAAAAGGGATTTAATCCACACCTAGATTGACACTCTCGGGGGATATTCTTATGATAATTAACATTTTATTTAGAAACCATTATGATGGATTTTAGTTTAATGATATCCTTAAAGAAACCAAATATTACGAGTCCAAGATTAAAATTGAAATTTTTTTAATCTACGTTAAGTGTTACATTGTATACGAAAATATATATTATGACTTAAAATACATAATTTAAGGAGATAATAATATATATGACATTATTTATAAATGGTTCATTGAGGGAGGAATTGAATCAATATCACTAAAAATGTAGATATTTACCTACCAAGGAAACCAATACCAGTTGTATTGGAATAGAGAAAATTATGGATATATTTCAGTAGCTTAATTAGGTTATAAAAAATTACTTTTACATAAATATAAATCAAATACATAGTGAGAATCTTTTATTCTTATTTGATTTATCAGACAGATTCCATCATTGTTTAGTCATACCACTAATACAATGGTTGCAATTAAATGGATTATTTATTTAGAGAATATATTATGTCCTCGGGATGTATTATCAATAAAAGGGTTAAACATCCAGTGTATTGTATCAATAACAATGCATATAAATTGTGTTTTTTGATCCAAAATACTAGAGAAGAATAAAAAATGTAACTGATGGAACAGAAATAATTTATGGATACATTATTTGAAAAATACATCTGTCATGATCAATAAATGGATATGAATAAATTGTTTCATTGCTCAAAAAATGAAAGACATTATGTTGTTGGGTATGAATCTACCTTCATAAGGTTATAATGTGATGATATTTATTAAATATGCGACATGTAGTGCAATATTGATCACTTCTTTGAAGGGATTCATCCAAGTATATGAAAAGAAGTTTTCTTTCAGGCATTTTAATAATATAATGATATAGTATTATGTGATATCAAGGAAGTTAAATAATTCACTATATACTATGGATTTGATGGGAAGGAAAAGAATAAGAGGATATTATATAAAATAATAGATAAAGGTAAATATGGGAAAATTGATTTAAAACATTTGATAAGTGTGGAATGAATCATCATGGGAAATTAATCAACATACTGTGATTTTTTATAAGTTCCATGAAAAGGGTCTTCACGACAAAATATTGAAATAGGATGATATATGGAACTGTTATTATGTGTTTCACCTATTTGGAGATGGGGCATCATGAAAACGAATGAACAAAACATTAAGGGAATAAAACATATAACATGTTAATGTATCATGGAAAATATTACACCTTTGTTATTAATGAAGTGGACTAATTAATATTCTTTTGTATTTTGATTCATGAAATTTGGTGAAAATTTATTTATTGATAATATTTTCATCATAAGAATTATGAAATTTATAAGGATTGAAATGAAGTGAAATTTCATTAGGAATATGAAATAATATGATGAAAGATATAATTAAAAGTGAATCAATTGAATGTTAAAATCATTGTAAAACTCATGTTTAGAAGAAAGAGAAGCCTTAATATGTTCATGATGTTGAAATGATAATTTTTGGATAATGGGAAAATTAATATGGAAAATGTAAATTATATACTGCTAAATATCAAGGAAATTATTATAATGTTTTAGCCCCAAAAATTTTATAAGAATCATATGGTTATCAATTGTTAAAATAGTTTAAGTTTAAATATGGATGATGTTTTTGATATTATTGTATTAAATAACTATATATTTATTTATTTACATATTATAACATGTTCTTTAACTCCACAACCCTATTTAAACAGAGTTGGTGAATTATTACATAACCTTTATATGCTCGCAAGAGATCAAGTCTCGAAAGGACGATTTTTTTTATAGCCTCAGATGTAATACATACATAAATAAGTTTTACATAAAATCATGAAATAAAGAAAAAAACATTGTTTCTCCTTTGAACACACTCATATATTTTGGTCTATCCCTATAGGTTAATCATAATATACTTCTTCACATCTTGGGAAAAAGAAAACATAAGATTGGGGTGAGCTTATATGCTTAGTAGGGTTAACAAAATTGAATAAACTATCATAAATAAGCATAAGAATTAAAGGAAATATATAAGACTAAAAAATACTTTTAAACATAAACTTCAAAAAATATGGAAAAGATAAATAGAATAATTCCATTTACTTATTCCAATTAAGATTCTACTAGTATAATAATCACATGTAATATCCATAGATAATTTCATAAAGATGGAATGCAGAATGTTGGACATCATAACCACATAGTCAAGGTAGTGTTCCATAATTAAAAAGAACATTTTTTCAAGGACTTGTTTGAAGGCACTAGTTTGACTCATGGGACCTACCGATGCATCAATGAGATATAACGGGATCCACCAATCAAATACTATGTCTAATTCATTCCTCATATGAAAAGGATGAAACAAAATCTAAACATTCATATTAAAACTAGAATACGAAATGTCAATAATTTAACCACAAACCTTGATTGATATAAAAATATCACAACCATAGTTTACAATAACTTATTTAATACAATATGGAAGATTTTATAATAAAAAATCAGCCTCAATCAAAAATAAAGAAGGATATTAACATATAAGAAAATAATCAGTAAAACTATTTGAGAGAAATATCCCCCCTTTCTTGAAAACATTTAAAAGTATAACAATTTATCCAGATGCTATTAAAAATAGATTTTTGAATCAATGTTTCTCTTACAACTTTGAAACTGTTAAAATTAATTTTAATATATAAAATATTCATGTACATATGAATTAATACTTTACAACTTTTTCAAAACATGGAAATTAATGAGAAAAACATACAAGAACAAATTTTTAGAACATTTAAAATTATATTTTAGCTAGAGTTCCTAACCAAATGATAGAAGATTGAATAAAAACAATTGAGTTTATAAAAACATTATAATATCACGATAATAAATGGATTCATGATTTAATATGTCAAATCATAGTATATACACCATATAAAATTAAATTGGAGGATAACAACAAAGAAGTCTCAATGGAATGTAAATTGAGATGAAATCACATATAAAGATTGTATCGTTAGGAGAAAGACAAAAGAATGAAATAATTATTTGTGAAAAATAAATAATTACTCCCAATATGTTTAGATATTCAGTGTAAATAAATCAGAGGACATTCACACATATTCTTGTAAAAAACACCAATGACTTTGATGTTTAACTTAATGAATGTAAATTGAGTTTAGATTACTCTTATCATGTTCATATCGATGTATTACAAATTTATTGATAGAGTTATTATGTGCATAAAATGTATATCCACACAAAGGGGAGTGGATATTACTACATAAATAAATAAACAGTGGTTTCACACATAATCATGGAGTAAAATAGTAAATTATGTTTGCGTAAAATCCAATGAGTGGAAATCAAAATTATAAACCCCCTTAATGATTTTGTAACCTTTGAAACATACACACAATGAAAAAAGGATCATAAAATGATGATGGATATACCCATAAATTAATTTATATTATACAAACAATCAAATCATGGGTAGTACATACACTACAGAAAATGAAACAGTGGAAATATAGCATGAATCTCATGGGAATTAGATGTGACATGAAAATCCATTACCTTGTACTTTTCCACAGTATAGGGTAGTTTAGATTCAATTATAATGGATAAATCAATGTCATTAAATTATATACGAACCACGTATATAAATTTGATATCATATAATATCATATAATATTTCATTGTTAAATATTTTTCATGTGTATCATTGTTTTGGGTGTTAATTGATTTGTTTTACTTTATATGTTTTGTTACATAAGTCATGTTTTTATAGATAAGTGACATTTGATTCATATCCATAAAGATATTTAGTTCTTTAAAAAAATTAAATTATCAAATAAATATTATTATTGAATGATTATTATATGGAATGAAATCTCATCACATTGTGGAGATAGTAAGCTGCATGTACGCATGAGAGACAATATCATTATATTAGTAGTTAAATCATATGTAATTGAATAGTATATTGTTTATACAAAATCATTAACATGGTTTATTTATTATTCAAATCAGTTATACAAATTATTATACCCATCCAAATAATGATGTTTTGGAAGTGTGATTTTGAGAGAAGGGGAAGTACCCTTTTATAAGAGTGGTGAGGTTCACTTTGAGAAATGTTAGAAATATTAATTTATTATACAATCATGTTCGGTTTATAATTGTTCCAAAAATATTTATTTTGAGGATAGGGTGAGGATGGGTATAAAATATCTCAACCAATATCTTTTAGATAGAGTTAGGTCACCTTATTAACCTTATATTTTCGATTGAACTCTTAGTTCAATAGTTTATCTTCTACCACATATTCTTGTATTATTATAATAAATGTTTAATAATCATACTATTAAAATCCAATAGAACCCCAAGTGGTTCATTATTGACATATCTGACCATATATAAGTATTTTGGTCAAACCGTATATTTTTATAAATATTATATAATTTAATAATATTGTATTTGTTTTAAAAAATCATTTATATAAATTTTGACACTATTTATTATTTGGTATTTGTGAAAGTCAACAAAACATGATTACATTGAAAAAATTAAATTAAATAAATCCTAAAAATTTCATATTTAACAAGAAAATTAGTGGAATTCATAAAAATTCTCAATTTACCTTTATTTACTTATTAATAATGTCATTTATTTTTGTTATTCATTAATAAGGTAATTACTGCATCATTATTGTGTCATAAATAAATTTATTTATTTAATATCCAAAAATTATAAATATAAAATAATTCATTTGGAAATATTTTATAGATTTCTAATGAATATTTATAGTCTAATTTTTATTATGTATAACTCTATATTAAAAATATTTTATTTAAGATAAGTTGAATTTTACAAATTTAACTCTTCGTTAAATAAAATAATAACAAATGTTCTAATATAATACAAGTGGATCAAATAAGATTATATTTTATTTATAAGGTTTATTTTGGTCACAAAACACTTATCCATTAGAATTAGGACTTGTGTTAGGGTAATTATTATATCATTTTTACTTTTAATTTCCATATTTACTTTTAATTGTGGTAAATAGAATTGAAAAGTTACTATTCACCAAAAATTATTATCATCCAATTGAACCACATTATTATTTCTGATTAAAAATATATCTCTCAGATTTTTGAAATTCAATTCAGCAAAGTGGAAAAATTATGATCTATGAAAATTTGAAAATGTTCGTAGAAGGTGGGTAAAAGACGTTAAAATATTCAATAGAATTTTATACATCTAATTTTATTATAAAATTCCATTAATAAATTAAATTGTACTAATATAATTATTATGGAACAATTTTGATATTAAGGTAAATTTTAAATAAACATAATTATTTAAATAAAATGTATGCCTTAAATAATTACTCAATGTTTTTCACTATTTATCAAAAAAAGAATGTTTTTAGAAAAATACGAATGATTCACCCAAAGATAATTTTGATATTCCAAATTCAAAAATTATTTCTATTTTACCAAATTAAAAAATATAGCTTGTATAAATTAATTTAAAAAAAGTTCCCACTGTCAAAACCAGAAATCGAGTTTTTGAGAAGTAAAATCTATCATAATGATTGAAATGTGTTTATGTCCATTTTAAATTTAAAATTACAACTAATGTCAAAAAAATTTTAACGGATAAAAATATAATCTAATTATACTTAAAAACCTTTCAAATGTATAATTTAACACTATAAAATATTTTTATTAAAAATGTTGTTTTCAATTAAAATTTAGTATTATTTACTATTTATCCAAATATTAATGTTTTCAGAAAAGCAGCACAATTTTATCCAAACAAAATTTATTTATCCCAATTCTGAATAAGTAGTTTATTTTGTCAAATTGAATATATAAAAATTTCAAATATTGGATTTAAAAGAGGTTCTCCAATAAAAGGTGTGTAAAATATCATTTTTTGAAAAATACTTCTTTTATCTGATAATTGAATAATTTTTTATGTTATGTCTAAGAAACACATAATATGGATGGTAATATTATATGGAGTATATTAAATTCAAAATATATTTAATACTATTGATAACCATTTTTTGAACGACATGATTGGTAAGTCGTAGTGCGCTCAAACATAGGGATGTGTATAGCACAATCAATTGAATTACTTTAAAGAAAATTACTTACTATGAAATCATTGAGGTGTTACATTATTCCTGACTTTTGGATATTGTGTCCAAGAATTTTTAAAATTGGTCTTTGGAACTTAATTTAAATCCCCACATCTAAAAAAGAGTAAATAAAACTATGACTTTAAAAGAATGAAAGAGAAGTACAAAGGTAACCTGAGATAACCCATACTAGGATTCCATATTGAAAATCATAGATATAGAAGACAAAAAAAGTGTTATGTTATTGGGGAGTGTGATTGAAAACATGATCATGAGAATGTTAATGACTAGAAAACCACAAAAATTAATGTATTAAACAGTAATTAGTTTCCCAATAGCAAAAGTAAATGGACGCCATTTTTTAATATTAAGTTCCATTTCATAATGTTGAAGAAATTTATTTATGATATTGACTAATAACATAAAGAGATATTCTTAATTTTTAAGTAGCGTTTCATAGATTAATAAATTTCAACCACTAACTTATCTTTTCTCCAAACTATCATTATTCAAGATGACATGGTCACACCTGTAGTGCTAGAATCAACTTCTACAGATACGCAAAATCCACAAAAGATGAACTATATATTTCCCTTGTCTTTAGAAATCAACCAAAACCAAATGGTTAGTAGAAGATTATATGGTCCCCAAAATGGATAATCCTTTATTGAAAGAAATACTAATCTTAATTTCCAAAATTAAACAATATATACCCAAAGTTCAATAAAGACCATTCAATAAACCATTTTTTTAAAATACCTTAATTTAATCCAAACTAAGATTAAAACCCAAAACTCGGAAGAATTTAATCACATGGTCTTTCGTAGTAAATCTTGTCATTTTTCTCCAAATAACATCAACTAGTCTTATAGTATCATTCAAATGTGTAATCAACCAAATCACATATTCTCTATGATAGGTTGACCATTTCCATTAACAACCTGAATCCTTATAGAAAAACATAGATTTTTTCAAAATAAAAAAAATCTACCATTACTTCTCAAATGAAATACCATATTATTCTAGTTTCCTTTGGCATACAATATTCACAACAGAGCGAATTCCATCTAAAATATCATTTATCACCTAATCACCAAATCATTTTCCTATACTAAGGATATATATTTGATAAATCATAAGATCCCAAATAAACTTATTATTGATCAAAAAAATCATTTAAATAAAAAAATTATTCACACTAACGAGACACTTCTTGTTGTCCAGTGGTAGGTTAATAATCCCAATCACAATATGGCTGGGAGTTCAATTCAAATATCTTTTTCATAAGTGATTGGTTGTCACATGATCTGTGTGTTTTAATTTCTCAAAAACTATATTCTATAACATTCTCAAAATGAGATAAATTCCTCAAAATAACAAAAACATAATTCAACTTCAGATGTTATCTCATACCTCACATTTTCATCCAAAAAAATAATAACCATTAATTGAATCAAATTCATGGATCATAAAAACCCAAATGCATCATTATAACTATATCCACAAATGAAAATATAATTCTTCCACATATAGTTTTTTCACATAACGAATTGTAGGGTTACACATAGAAGAGAAAATTATTCAAATGTAATCCCTCCAAAAAAGATAATTAATAATTTTATGCATTTCCCCAACCATTTATCTCATAATAGGTTTTCCTTGACCATGTTTTTATCTTATAGAATAATTCATTGACTCGGGTAGTTCCCAGGTTCCCTACTTATATGAAAAGTGACTGTAAATGTATTCTTAGGATTATTTTTATTTTCTTCCATAGTACTCTTCATTTTTTTCAGAAATTCTTTACATTATGTCATTCTTTCTCGCACATAAACCATTTCTATGTTCCATTGAGATACTTTCCTGGGTTTCTCATTCCACATTTCCTATATGATGGAAATTGATGTTTCTTTTCTCCATAGTCGCTACTGTTGGAGCTCTTATCATTCCCCACCTTTCTCTTCTTTTTTGAATTTTGAAGTTGGTTAATATATAAATTGATTATATTATTTTTGGATAACTAATTTAGTTAGAACATGATATCTTTTATTCATATCAACATTCCATTTAGTTTCTCATTTCCATCATCGTTCCCACATTCTACATCATGTTCAATGTAACTATGGCTTCCTTGGAATCTATACATTTACTAAAACCAGAAAGCATAGTGTGAGTAACGATATTCATAAAACCATTTATAGAATATCATTACACATTATTTTCAATCTAAAACACATTATGATTAACCATTTCTATTTATTATCATCATATATTAATATCCTTGAAATCATTTTGTAATGAAAATGTTAATTATCCAAACCATATCCCCTTGGAGTGTCGTAACCAAGAGTGTCGCAAGGACCATTGTCATGCTGCAGTTCCCATTTGAGTCTAGAACAATGTGAGGTTTTTGGGTTTTAACCCTATGTAAATATGTGATAGAGAAACCATTACCTGCTTGTATCTAGACAATGTTTTTGATTTTGGAAAACCCACATAATATTTACATTACCAAAAATATTGGATGTTCTTAAAGACTAATCATCGATGTCTATCTTAAGGTAGTAATTTCTAATCACTGTTTTTTTAATATAGCTTCCATGATTTGTACTAAAATTCCTCTAATACCAACTGTAACACCCCGAACCTATTTACATAGAGTTTGTTCATTATTTCATAACATTGGAATGATCATTAGAGATCATGTCTCGAAAGACCGATTAGTTGTGTATCCTTTGAATTACTATTTACATACATAAGTTTTACATTATATCATGAAACAATGAAAAATAACATTGTGTCCCCTATAAACACACTCGTATCAGTTGGCCTATCCCTAGAGATTAATCATAATATAATTCTTCACATCTTGGAAAAAATATTTCATAAAAAAGGGGTGAGCTCAGATTCACAGCTGAGATAACAATAAATTAGAAACTATCATATATAAGAAAAAACATTTAACTAAATGTATAAGACTAAAACACGTGTATTTAAAACATAAACTTCAATATAATATGGAAAAAGATAAATAAAATAATTCCATTTAATTATATGAATTTATATTCTACTAGTTGAATAAACACATGTAATATCAATATCTAATTTCATAATGATAGAATGCATAATGACAGACATCATAACCACATTGTCATGGTCTCTTGCCATGAATACTGATAAGATTTTTTTAAGGCCTTGATCCAAGAAACTAGTTTGTCTAATGAGACCTACCGATGAATCATGGAGCTGCAGAGAGCTCCCCTCATCACATACTAAGTCAAATTCATTTTCATATGAAATGGTAGAATCATAATCCAAACCTTCGTATTAAAACTAGCATAAAAAATGTCAATATTTTATGCATAATCGATGAATGGTATAAAAATACTAATCCACAGTCAAACATAACTCATTAAATACAATATGGAAGATTTTATTATAATAAATCAACCTCAATGAAGAATAACTATGGATATTGACATATAAGAAAATAATTAGTAAATCCTTTTGAGAGAAATATCCCCAATTTTCGTGAAAACATTTGAAAGTATCAATATTTATCAAAAAGTTGTTAAAAATATAGTTTTGAATCAAAGTGTCCCATTAAACTTTGAGACTTTTAAAATGAATTTTAATATTAAAAACATTAATGTCCATATAAATAATACAGAACACCATTTTAAAAAAAATGGACATTAATGAGAAAAATTTAGATGAATAAAGGTATAATACATTTAAATTGATATTTTAGTTAGAGTTCCTAACAAAATGATAGAGGCATGAATAAAAATAATTTATATAATAAAAAAATTATGATATCATGAGAATAATGGTATTCGTGATATAATATGTCAAAGCACATTATCTACACCATATATAATTTAATTTGTGCATAACAACAAAGAAGTCTTAGTGGAATGTAAATTGAGATGAAATCCTTTATAAAGACTATATCATTAGGTTAAGTAAAAATAAATGGCATAATTATGTGTGAAAAATATAAATACACTCAATATGATTCTATATTCATTGTAAATAAATCATAGGACATTCACACATATTCCTGAAAAAACAACACCAATGACTTGGATGTTTAACTCATTGAATGGAAATTGAGTTAAGATTAATCTTATCGAGTACATATAGATGACATGATAATTTTTTAAAGGTGTGATTAATTGTATTAAAAGTATATCCACATAAAGAGGAGTGTAAATTACTATATAAATAAATAAATAGTGATTTTACACATAATCATGGAGTAAATTATTTAATGAAGATTATGTAAAACCAAATGAGTGGAAATAAAAATTTGAAATTCCCTTAATGATTTGGTAAAATATGAAAAATAAACCCCATGAAATAAATATAATAAAATTAAGATGTAAATAAACATACATTAATTTATATTACACAAATAATACAATAATTTGGAGTACATACACCACAAAAACGAAAATAATGGAAATATAACATGATTCGCATGGGAATAAGACGCGAGTTGAAAAACCTATACCTTATACATTTACTTATAATATTGTATTTTAAACTCTATTATAATGGTTAAATCATTGTTATTAAATTATACAAGAACCACATACATAAATATGATATCATATATGATTCTTTGTTAATGATATTTCAGTAGTATCATTGTTTTGTGTATTAAATAATTTGTTTTCTTTTATATGTTTTGTTATGTAAGTCATCCTTGTGATGAATTGGTTGTATTTGATTCATATCTAGAATTTTATCATGTTCTTAAACATTATTTTTAATAATAAAATGAAAATTATTCTTGAATGGTTAAGTTGGGGGCCGAAATCTCATCGCGTCCTATAGACAGAAAGTCGTACATACACACGAGCGACAATATCATTCTATTAGGGGTGAAATAAATTGTAGTTGAATGTTATATTATATATAAAGAATTGGTAAAATGTTATATTTATTATTTAAATCATTTATACTCATTATTATACCCATATAAATAATGATGTGTTGAATAAAAAACTATTTCATGATGTGGAGACGGTAAGTTGTACGAACGCACATATGGTGACTTTTTAATAAATAGGATTGATAGAATAATGAATATATTTGCACCATATTTATAATGACATCAAAATTTGTAGATAGTAATTGAGTTATTATTTTTTTGTGTAAATAACAATTAAAGAGGAATTGGAAGAAGAACAGAACATTGAAAGAGGTGATTAAATTATTACCTCTTTTTCAGGTTCTTCCTTTTGATTTGCTCAAAATGGATCCATAGGTCGATTTTTGGATCAATGTAAGATCCTTAGATTAAAGTGAGAATTGCTGGGAATATATTTTATCAGGCTTTGGTCGATCCAAAAGGATTTGGAGGTGTGATTTTGAGAAAAGGGGAAGTTCCCTTTTATAAGAGAGTTGAGGTTCACTTTGGGAAAAGATTGAAATATTAATTTATTATATAATAGAATTCGGTTTATAATTGCTCGAAAAAGATTTATTTCTAAGATAAGGTGCGGATGGGTCAAAAACCACTCAACCAATTGGAATTAAATAGGTCTAGATCACCATATCAACTTATCTTTTTATTGAACTCTTAGTTAAATTGTTTAACATTTACCATGTATTCTTTTATTATTATAATAATTGGATAATAAATTTACTATAAAAAACCAAAAGAATCCATAGTGCTTAATTATTGACATATCTAACCATATATAAGTCTTTTGGCCAATCCAGAGATTTGTAAGAATATTATATCAATTCATAATATTATATTTGTTTGAAAAACACATTTATGTAAATTTGAAACTATTTAGTATTTGGTTTCTATGAAAGAGAAAAAAAATAGATTACATAAAAAATAAATTAAATCAATCCTATCATGTCATATTAATCACGAAAATTTGTGGAATTCATCGAAATTCCCAATTTACATTTATTTGGATATTTATAATACGATTTATTTAAATCGTTCATTAATAAGGTTATGACGGCATAATCACTAAGTTATAAATAAATTTAATTATTTAATGTATAAAAGATATAAATAAAATAAAATTATGTAGGAAATATTTTTAGATTTATAATGAATAATTATATTATAATTTATCTTATTTATAACCCTATATTAAAAAAAATTTGTTAAGAAAATTTTAATTTATCACTTAACAATATTTCAAATAAAAAATAATAAATGTTCTAATCTAATTAAAGTGGATCAAAGAGGATCATATATTATTTCCATGGATGATTTTGGTCTAAAAAAACTTATTAAATAAAATTATAAGATGTGTTAGGGTAATTATAATAATATTTTTACCTTTAATTACCCTATTTACTTTTAACCGTGGTAAATGAAATTCAAAAGTTATTATTCAGAAAAAATTATTTTCATCCTATTGAATAAAATTTTACTTACTAAAGTAAACGGTGTCTCTCATATTTTTGAAATTCAATTCACAGAAGTGGTAAAATTATATTTTATGCAAATTTACAAATGTACCTAGAAGGTAGGAAAATGACGTTAAAATGTTCAATAATGTTTTATACATATCATTTTATTATAAAATGACTTCAAGGTATAAAATTAGAATAATTTAGGTGTTATTTATCTATTTTGACTTTAAAATAAATTTAAATTATAAATAATTATTTCAATAAAAATTCGCCATTGAATAACAACTTAGTGTTATTCACTATTCATCAAAAATTGAAAGTTGTCAGATAATTACAAAAAATTCACTCAATGATAATTTTGATGATCCGAATTCAAAAATTATTCATATTTTACAAAATTCAAAATATAATAGTTATATCAATTAATTTTAAAAAATATTACCATTATCAAAACCAGAATGCAGGTTTGTGAAATGTAAAATCTATTAGAAGATTAATATGGGTTTATATTGAATTTAAATGTAAAATTACATAAAATGATTGAAATTGGATTAAGTGATAAAAAATTAATTTAATTATACTGAAAAAACTTTCAAATTTAAAATTTAACATTATAAATTATTTTGATTAAAAATTTGGTTTTTAGTTAAAATTTACTATTTTTTACTATTCACTAAATTATGAACGTTATCAGAAAAGCCCTGAAATTTTATCCAAACTAATTTTTTATGACCCTCTTCTAATGAATGAGTTTATTTTTTCAAATTCAATTTATAAAATTTTCAAATATTGGATTTAAGAAAAGGTTACCAACTAAAGGGTGGAATAATTTCATTTTTTTAAAAAGACCCCTTTTATCTGAAAAATTGTATTTGAGCTCATATTATGTCTAAGAAACAAATAATGTGGATGTAAAAATTATATGGAGTATATAAACTTCACAATGATTTTAAAAATATTTATAACCATTTTTTGAATGGCCAGTTTAGTTAGTCATGGTGTGCTCGAACTCGATGTTGTGTGTAGCACAAGTATGTAATGACTTTAAAAAAATATATTACTATGAAATCTTGGGGTGTTACATTTTTTGAAAATATTGGTTTTGAAAAATAGTTATAGATAAAAATAATGTTATGCAATTAATTTATAGATCATAGGATCTTTTGAAGAATAATTTAATTTCTAATGGAATTAAAGTCGATTTTGGGATATTCCTTTTCTCAGATGAAGGGTTTAATATGGAATTTTTCTAAGAACAACCAAATTATGAAATTACTAAATAGAAATATATCATGTTATTTAATTTTTATATATTCTTAGATAATGAAATAATTACTCAAATATAGGAAAATGGTCTTGAAACAAATCATTTTCCTTATTATAACCATTTTTAGGATATTATTGACTATCTGACATATATGTCTTATAGATTTATTTTCACTCACACTCTCATGGAGAAGTTTTATATCATTGTCCATCAATATTTGGGTGTTAATCTAATTTTCATTGTCAAAGATATCATTAAAACCCTATGTCTTCCTATATTGAATCATAGTTATGTGATTACACCTAATGCCTTTTGTCTATCCATTTATCACGTATTAAAAGGATGTTTTATTAGGTATTTTCACATGATTGGTTTTTAAAAAATAATTTTTAAAATTTATAAAACATGGTTTCAATGAACAAGGATAATTTCAGAAGATGAAATTTATTTAATATAGGGATAATATAACACACAAAAATTCAAAAAGAATAATATCTTATTTAATATCTTTTCTTACATGAAACACCAAGAATAGAACAGAATATAAAATCTTGAGAAATTACAATATATTTAGTATTTTAAATAATATTGTTCTATTATGTAAATTATAGTGAATGAAACAATTAGTTATATTGCGTTATATACCACAATGACTTTCTTTGATGCCTTCTGTTACACGTAAGACTTCATTTCACCTAAATACTATTAATATTATACTGAAAAGTATATAATAGATATTAAATTTGAGGGTATTAATTACATTAACTAACTTTAGTAAATATATGCTAGAATTAATTGGTAACCAATTGATTATAAATGAAAATAATAAACCAATTGAATTTAAGTGAAATGTTTTTATAAAAAATATTTTTATAAACCCAAATGTTTTTTTTCATATTAAATATAATTAATTCATATTAGTTAATGATAAAAAATAATTTTTATTTATCTTATAAATAATTTTTTATCATTCATCCATCAAATTTTATATATCTATGATAAAATAATAAATTGATTTTACGCATAAAAACTGTAATGTTCCATGGTAATTTTTTGTACCTTTTTATTGACCAATTTTTTTGAAACTAATTAATTATTATGTTATATATTTTATTTTAAAAAATAAAATTTATTTTTAAAATATTAATATAAAAATTATCTTATGTTGAATTATAGGTATTTTTATAGGGAGTTTAACTTTTTCATGAATAATGAAAAATACAGAATCAAACTTGAAAAGTAAAATTTCATCCAAATAATTTATAACGAAATTATGTAATTATATGGTTTTAGATTAAATATATTATTCGCATATAGTTTATTTTATTCATTTACATGTGAATTTTTCAAATATTATATTCAATTTTTTGAAGCATGAAAATTTATATTATCTAATATTCTCAATAATTTTTTCCATAATGATTAGTGAATGCAGTAAAAAATATATTTGTTGATTAAGATAAAAACCAGTTTTTATAGTGGTTAAATTTTGAATATAAAGTGTTAAATGACATACCAACTTATCCAAAACCAATTATATGAAAAAATATAGAACCTTAACACCTTATAATAAATGTGTTTGTGTTATTGTGATTCAGTTCATGAAATTTTAAATATATGACATGTTACGCAATGAAAATAAAAAAATGACCCCTACTTGCCTTTAATATTTATAAAGCATTGATACAGGGAAAACCATATTTTAGCTTAAAAAATATATTGAATGTTAAATTTGATTTTTATGATTTTAATTCATTTTAATTTTTTGAAATTAATTAATTACATTCAATTCTTATGAAACGTCCACACATGAATTATTTAGTTACTAATTAACTAATATAAATTATACAAAAAATATCAGAAGTTAAGTGAATTGAATTAATTAATATCTTAAATTAAATTTTTAGATTAATAAATCATAATAAAAAGGTTTTAAATTAAAAGATTCATGTTATATAATTTTCATATTATTTTTTAATTGAAATTAAATAAATAGTGTGAAAATTGACATTAATGTTATTTTAAAATAATTGATATTTTATTAAATGTTTTAAAATTTAAGAAAATATTCTTAAAGATATATTTAAATGTTAATAAGTATATAATATTTTACCTTTATCGACCGATTAATATTTTATTATGTACAAAATAACTTATAAATAGTAAAAACTTTATTCCTGTGGTTAGGGTAAAAGTAGTGTTTTGGTTAGTCACTTACAATTTTGTAAGAATTAAATTCCAACACAAATGAATTTTTTATTTGAAAATGTACTTAAAATATTTAGAATCATTATTTATAAATTATCATGTAAGGATGACTTTAATTTAGTCTTTATTAATTAATTACCTAGGTTAGAAAAATTAGTTACATAAATTAAAAATGTAACATTAAATGTAGAGAAACATATAAGTTATGGAATAAAATTATAAAAACTAATGTATTTTTATATTTTGGAGTTATATATTGAAGGAATAAACAATTCAATTGATTATTATTCAATTTTGGGCCACCTTAGTTAAGGGTGGCCTCCCAATATGGAACTCTTTTGAGTGATTACAGTAATTCCACTTCCCCTCAACTATAAAAGGGAACTCACTCACTCACCACATTCAAACATATAAATAAATTTTTCTCATCAAAAACCCGAAATATATTACCTCTTAAAACCCTTTACCTGTTACTATAATAATTATTTTCTATATAAATAAAATGTTTTATGGTTTTAGAACAAACATAATGGGGCACAAAAAGAAGAGATGATGTTCTTCCAAAAATATTTTCGCATTATTTTCTCATCCACATTTTTCAAATCATTATTGGACTACGGGACACCCTTAGAGGGGAGGGGTGAATTAGGCTGTCAAATTTTTCTTTTAAAATAAGGATCTTGTTCCCACAGTGTTAAGAACTAGTTAAACCTATAAGACGGATGGGAATAGAATGTAAACAACCACAAGAAAAGAGACCACACATCACTTTTACTTGGTTCACCAATAAGGTCTACATCCATGGAGCATACACCGACAGGTTTCCGGTTTTTACCAAATTCCACTAAACGTTAGTAGTTTTAGATTACTAGGTTTGGGTAAATTCAATCTGTCCCAGGCACCCTTCCTTTACTAATTTTCAAGGATAGCTTACTACATCCCTCGATTCACGCCCGTTGACTCCCCCTAGCTCACTACCTTGGGTAAAGTCCCACTAAGTTTATAGACATGAAGGTTTATTTAGTAGATTTGCATTGAAGTATTTATCATTGGTCATCACAAGACACTTCTTGTAACGAAGTATAGGATTGTTTCATTTGAAATCACTGAACCACATAACTGGATATTCAGAACATGTATTCAGGTTACACAGAAAATTGCACACAACACCTACCGTTTGCATGCAAGATCTCACTCTTACACACAATATTTTCTTTTCAAATGGAAAATGTTTCATGCCACAACACCATTTTGGTGCAACTCATAACGTTTACGTGCAACTTCAAATTTATCTTGCATCTTCTACTTTTCTGTGCAACGTCTCCTTTTTTGGTAAGAATTATCTTGTCCATGCGAGTGCCTTTTCATTCACCTTTTACTCGCATCAGAACATAGATCTTCTCTAACTATTTAGTCGTACTATATAGTGGGGGTCACCTCTTGTATATAATCATCGCCAAAATTCATGCACAAACCCCACTGTGCACAAAAAACTCCTTTACTACATGTAATGATTTTCACACAAGATCCATTTTCATGAACATTTCCATATTTTCTATGCACTTGATTAGTTTTAAATTCATTAGTGTTCTGATCCCGAAACACATTTTTCCTGAAAAAACACTACTTTCACTATTGTGTGTAAAAAAAATTTAGTACAAAATACATGTTTTTCATAGACCAAACCAATATTTCAAACAACTAATGTCATTTCCTTTTTTCGATGATCTGATCCTAAAACATTAGTTGCACGCAAGTTTCCAAAACTCCTCCAATATTGCACCCAACGTCCTTTGTCAATCACCAATTTCTATATTTTGTGATTTCCAAGCCCAAAATTTTTGCAAACACATAGAAATGACACCACCTTCAATATTATTGTCTACTTAAACTATATGATCCCTATCCTGGAAATCATTCTGAACTCCCAATGAGGATTGACAACATAAACAAATCAAACTACATTTCTTGCACATAAAGGCCATGGTTCCAACTTTCCTATTATAAAACTATTATATAATAACCATAATATATTCAATATTATATAATATTGTTATGTTATTTCTACTACCTACAACATCAAGCACATCCATAAAATGAGTTATGAAATCATCATTTGTTTGTACGACAGACTACCACCTCGTGAATTAACGTCATTAGTTTCTCCATTACCTCTTTATAGGTTGGGAATAATGATTTATTTATCATTTATGAATGATTAATATCATATTTATGAAGTTCTTGTGTTTATGGAATTATTATATCAAACACACCACTATGGTTTACAATTTTAGGGAGTACAATAATCTCGCTCGTGTGTACGAAGGACTACCGCCCCGCGAAGAAATGATATTCATTCACGCTTTACCTGTAATTTAGTAAATATTGTTTTATAAAAATATTATATATATATAATATAAAATGTATTCTTGAATGATAATATAAATATATATCATTTACATTTCTTTCTCATAATATGAGAATAAAATTGGAATAACTTTCATGCATACATAAGATATATTGTCTCCTTGAATGGTTAATGAAATTTCATACCACAAAATATTAAAGACTACCGTAAAACAAAATTTTGAATATATAATACTTTTTCATCATGTTTTACATTTTAGAGATAAAAAAATCATGATTTATTTTATAGGATGAAAAATAATGACGCCAAATATACTCGAAAAAATGGAAATTTTCACCCGAAACCATTAAAATAATAAACAATTATTAATAGAAATGTGATAAGATGATACACAATGAACATATATTATATTATTAAAATAAGTATGGATATATTTTATAATATCAAAATTCTAAAAATCATTATACATGAGGATAAAAATATTTCCACCAAAAGAAATCTAATGGTAAGGGATTATATATAAATTCACATTCTAATGATACTTATTTGTTTTTATGCATGAATTCAATTTTATGTTGTGAATATACTACCCCTTAGAAATGTAACATCATAATTAATACATAATTAATGGTATTATATATTTCAATTTGAATTATTATTTTTAATTATTATTTGACTCAAAAGTCACCATGTAGTAAAAGTTGTTATATAATCTCAATTCCTTTTGTTATTTTAAAATTGTCTTGAATAAAATCAATTTTTTATAATTATCTTTCATTTGTAGTTAAATTTATTTTCTATATCCAATTTATTTTATAATGGTTGTGAATATTTCTAAAATCATGCCTAATTTGAAATTTATACGATTTATTATGGAATATTGATAAATCTATATCCTTTACTCAATATGGATATTTTATAAGGAACATTTTATATTACATAAATTTATTTTTCTATATTTGAGGAATATTTTAGACTTATAGTACAAAAGATGAGGACCGGTTAGTCAAATAAAATTGATGCATGAATAATCTCATGAAACAAATTAGTTTTCCATCTCAAATGGGTTTTTACCAAGTATATTTTAAACCCTTATGTGAAATGTATTCATAGTAAAGGTACAATATACCTAGAAAACATGTAATCCACTAATTAAGCATTTCCTTCATTAGAATTTTAGTTATTATTATTATCCACGGTATATTTTTCAATGAAATTATATATATATATATATGAATTTTATTTTTAGTTTATTGATTAAATGGAATGTTTTTTCAATTATTTACTTTTCAATATTGATTGTGCCTTATATCCCCATGATATTAATGTTATTTAAATGGAATTTGTTACACCTTATTACCTAATTTCAGGTAATTACCTTTACTTTTATTTTTTTACTCTTTAAATGTGTGTCTCTTATGACTCTATAGGATAAAGATCATTTTTTGGGGGAAATGAATTAATCTTCGATGTTGTATGATTATCTAAATTAATTTATTAGATGTATAAATGTGTTTATATATTTGCAGGGTTCTCTTTGACTTCAGAGGGAGCTTGAAATGTTTTTTATTTTTATTTAACAATCTATAGTGTCTATAGAATACAAGGGAAATATACACCATGTAATGTGAGTACATGACTTGTATGTTCTTCAGTGAAGAAGTCATGAACCTGGTTCATAATGTTAATGGATTAAATTATGTGTAAGGTATACACACCATGTAATAAAAAATACTCAATATTTTATAAATAGTGACAAGTTCTTCTTATATCAAACTACTATGGATTATATGATGTGTATTGGGGTTATGTACTATTTAAATGTCACGATATTGGATTTTATGGTGCCTTTTAGAATAAATTGGACTTCCTTATTCTGAATATACTTTTTCTCTCATCCAACAAGAATTCCTTGGTGATTTTCAAAGTCGTCGTTCGATCTTGATTAATTTAATCTAAAAATTATAATAAATGTGTTAGTTTTTTCTCTTCAGGTGAGTAATATTTCATCTTCATTTTTTATTTGATCATTATATCATACTTTCATTTCATTACCATATCCATTAAACCTTAGTGAATTTTAATTTTCATTTCTCACTTGATATGTTGTGTGGTCTTATTCT
This sequence comes from Viscum album, assembly GCA_963277665.1. Taxonomy (NCBI): domain Eukaryota; kingdom Viridiplantae; phylum Streptophyta; class Magnoliopsida; order Santalales; family Viscaceae; genus Viscum; species Viscum album. Next base: position 789,298,306 of record OY728126.1, on the reverse strand, counting down.
GGGGTGGTTTCCATTATTGGCTCTGTCATAATAGGTGTGTATTGTTGAGGTATGTGTTGTTTCATTTTCTTCTACAATCCATTTGTAGACATGAATCAATTAAATTTTATGTATATTGGTTCTATAGACATTTTTTTCATTTATGCAATATTATTATTAAAGGTTCTTTTTTGGGTGCGTATGTCTCTCAGTTTTAGGCATTTTGTTCCATCTCTATCATGTGATGGATGAATTATATTGAAACTATTTTTATAGATATATTTATTTATAAATTTGGAATGAAAATTTTATGTGTATAAACAGATTTATGTTAAAATGTGGGTTTCCCTAGTTTTTGGAAAATGAAAAATGTGTATTTATCAATTCATTTAAATGACTTAGGAAATTCATTACATGGGAAACCTTGGGTACATAGGTTAATGGTTTATCTTATGGGAATTGGCCATATTAGCATTGAGAGGTTAGCTCATCGGACCATTTCTACTCCCTAGGTTTTCCAATATAATGGATTGTCAAAGACTTTCGTGGGGGTTCACCCATGGGGTGTTCCTCTTATCGTTAGGAATCTGTTCTTTGGAAATGTTGTGCACTAGTCATTATTTTGATTAAAAGAGTTTTCTAGCCTAAACTATTGACTTCCAATATGATATTTACTAGTTCTTGGATTTGTACTATTTTATATATGATATGATTACTTTAGATTTTAATAAATGGTAATGGAAATTATTATTTAAATTAATATACCTTCCATTATTATGTAATTTTTTGAAAACGGGAAATATATAACACACTATTGGTTAAACTACAGTACAAATTATCGTAGAATTTTTTATTTCAAAAGAGAATACATGATATATTTTAAAGAGAATTTTTATGGAATATATGGTTGAGACCCTACTATTCTTGTTATCACACACCCTTAATACCCCTTGGGCAGTGCATATACATGGTTATGTCCTTCGACATAAGAAAAATGATAGGATCTATAGTGAGGAAAAGCTAGTTTCCATCATCTAAGTTATGTATAAGGTTGTGAGATGGTGGGAGTTTTCCCATGATGACAATTGGATTATTTGTATTTCCATTTATTAGTTCTTTGAGGTTGTACCTATACTTGGATATTTTTTATACTCTTGATTTTTTTGATTCTTGTCTATGCTTTTAATTATGAAATATATACATCTTTTCCATTTTTTTAGTTTTTATATATTTTCAATGTTGTTTATTTTTGTTGGGAGAAATAATTTCCTTTGGTTGTTTTTCTGATTCACGGTTTCTAGAATTCGGCTTAGGGGGATCAATAATTCCCTTAGAGTATTAGATAGTTTGGGTCGAGTAATAATTTGAGAGGGTATTCAGGTTTGGTCATTACATTTGATTTTTATCAATGTTTATCCTTCCTCAAGGGTTCTTATCTTGGTACATTTGGTAGACAAGATATATTATTTCTAGAATATAAGATGTATATTAGAATGAGTACATAGAGAGCTGTTACATTGATGTGACTGATGTTACCATGGGATGCTGGGATATATAACTTTTGTTTTGAGTTGATAATTTTATTCTCAGTTTTTTCATGTTTATTCTAGTTTTAAATGATATTTTTTCTATTCTCTCATCATTTCTCATTTTCTATTTTATGATAGTACTCCTCCATTTCATTTTATGTGATTTTTGTAGGAGGGTACAAATTATTATCCTCAAATAAATCTGATAATGTGTTAGAGAATTATCGAGGCTATCATGTGAGTAGTTCCTGATATTAATTAAAATTTTCCACAAGTATTGAATGGAGGCCTTGAGGTACAACCAGGATATAGATAAGAATGGGACCAATAATAAGAGTTTATATGAGAGATGCCACCTTCCTTTAAATATATAAATTAACCTCATGTGTGGTGGATTGGATGGAAAATATCAATCAGATCATTGAATTTATGGATACATAAGAGGTTATCAATGTAAAATGATCTATGTTTCAAATCAAGGGTCCCAACAATAATGTTGCGGTATTCCATGGAATAGATAGATAATAATTTGTGCTAGGACAAGAAGGGTTTCCTGAAAATATTATTCCAATGTTTTTTGTAGACTCAGTGATGAGGGAGATGTCTTTAGATTTCTTATATTTATAGTGGGAAGAGTATGTGTTGTCAGCATAAACTATTCAATTGGTTAATCTAGTTCATTCTGCAACATAAGTTATAAATAATGACTAGCTGAAAGCTCTGAAGTACCTTTATGATTTGAAACCAGATATTAGACCCTAGTTATTTTCACTAATGATTTTAACCTATTTTGAGATTTTGGAAAGGGATATAATGTTACACCTGAATATCACATGAAATGTTGGATATTCTACAATATCTATTCAACCAAGTGGTAGATTTAGTGGTGATCTAGGAAAATAAGGGAGTGACAGGATCACCGTAGGGCTAAAGGCAGTGGTTCCCAATAGAAGTCCTCTTTAAAACCTCCAATTGTATCTATTAGTAATTATATAAACTGATATTAGTTTGGAAATTTCAAACACATCATGATTCATTTACATCACCTACTAAGTTTTATAACAGCTGTGGGCATTATGGTCATCCAAAATGATTCTGTTAGGATTTTTTTCTCCTCGATCATCAAGTAAAAGTGTTATTGTCGCCCAATCTAATGTTTCAAAAACTATAGGGCCCCAGCTTCATTTCTGAGGAGTAAAGTACCTTCAGACATTATATGTGCTTCCAATTGTTCTATATGTGGGTATCGTGATATTGAGAGGTACACTATTTATTCAATCATCTATAGTATATGCTTAATTTGATACTTGTTCTTCCCAGTCATTTAAATTCAGTTTTTATTGATATCATTAACCTTCCAATGGTTCCAATTCATTTTTGTAGAGTTAGAAAAACCTTTATGAACAAGAATGCTATGGGGTTTCAGGGGGCCTATGCACTATCAATAACTAATGTGGATTTGGTTTGGGATTTTCCTATACTTGATTTATATCTGTTTGATGTTTTCATCAGGAATTATTGTTTTGTCACTCATATTGTTGAGGATGATTTCTATCCTCAACATGTCTCATTTCATGATGATGATAGGAGATCACAGTTGTTTTAGGGAGAGTGGAATATGAGGTCTAAATTCGTAGTACATTCCCACCCAGAGCTCAAATTGTTTTATATTATTTTGGTTGATCTAAATGACACTTCATCTAATATTGATCTTAGCAACATTATATGGGTTTTCCATGAATTTTTCCAAGTTTATTTCTCTGGGATTCCTCTAAACAGTTATTTAGTGTTTGTGATTAACATAGTACTAGGTATACATCCAATATTGATACCAACTTATTTTATAGAAACAATAGAGATGAATTAGAATAATATTTAGTTAGATGATCTCATGGAGAAGGGGATTGATCTCCCAATTGTTTAACCATGTTATTCCTATGTTTTCTTTCCATATAAGGAATGTTATTCACACTATTTGTGGGTGGAATATATGAATTTTAACCATGTAATAGTTAATAAAATCTATCCTTTTCATAATGGGGATGAATTATTTGAAAAATTAATTTGGAAAAGTATTTTTTAGAAGATTGATGTTCAGTAATGTTTTCATAAGCTCACAATTCAAATGTATTATATCAAAAAGTTATATTCCATGATCATGAATTACCATTATAAAAATCATTTTATATTTTTTGGTTTGACTAATTCTCTTAATTCTTACATGTATTTGATGAATCAAATATTCCATAAAAATTTCAACACATTCATTTTAGTGTTTTTAGAAGACATTTTCATTTATTTATGATCCAAGAAAAAGGATGAGGAACATTTAGGGTTGTTTGTGAAAATACTAGAGTCACTATACATAATAACATATTTTTAAATTATCTTTCTAGTTTCAAAAAGTTAATTTTTTAGGGAACACAATTTCTAGAAAAGGATAATATGTTGATTATTTATAGGTAAATATTGAATAGTCAAGAGAAGATTCATCAAATGTATTCTGAATTCTGGGATTCAATGTTAATTTTTGTCATTATCCATGTTTTGTAATAGATTTATAGAAGAAGGAATAACATTTTACATAGATTATAAATAATGGGGACAAATTTAATTATGATAAAAGTGTCAGTTTTCATTTCATGAATGTAAAATAATTTGTAAATTGGTGCCAATTTTGATCATACCTGAGTTTTGTAAGGGTTATGTGTATTCTTTGAGGCTTCAAGTGATAGTTGGTTTTGTCCTAAATGATGATTATGTGTCATATTATAGTTATATTTTAATTAAAATTCAAGAAAAGAAATAACACAATCATTAATTGGATCATTCTCTATTTATTCAGGTGCTTAATTGTTGGTGGAATTATCTATCTTGGGAAATATTCACAGTCTTTTCTGGCTACAAGTGTCTATGTTCTATCTTTTATATGAATGAAATGAATATACAGGAGAAGTTATTGGTTTAATCCATTTAGCTGTTCGAATTAAATATCACCAACACTGATGGAAAGGGTAATATCATTTCATATTCACTTAAGAAGAAATCTTTATTGTAAACAAATTTTAAATCGAAGGAAGAGTGGAACCTTATAGGTATTTTTTATCAGATTCTTCCAGATTATGTACATAATATTTTAGGCATGGTTTTGACATGTTTTATCTTATCTTCATCTCTCCTATAGTATATTATAATGTTTTGTTAGTTTCATGTATAGTTCAATGAAATTTGAGGACCCCTAGTTAGTGTGGAGGTCAATTTAATATAGTCTCTCTTATGAGATTGTATACTCTATTTTGGGTATTAGTTTGGTATAATATCACTAGTAAGTAAATTAGTATTTTATGATTTTCATATTTTATCAGGGTTCAATCAAAAATTCACTAGAAATATTCATTACAACATGAGATAGTGAATTTTGTGGTTGTGTATGAAACATGAAATTTCAGATTAAGAGTCCCACTATTACAACTGCCAACAGAAAAATGTGAAGCATGTTAAATCTTATGGTTTTCTCCTCCCACATCTATTTAATTTTTGTAAATTGGAATAGTCATCCACGGTATTGGTTTTTGAATTACCAAATACTCCATGATCGGGGAATTTATCCCCATCGGTTTCAATTAAGTAACCCTTCATTATAATTTTCATGTATATAAAATCTATGAGTGAATTTTTGGATGATTTTTAAAAGATTAGGATTTTTATGTCTTTTATATAGGTTCCCCATTTGATCATGGTCTATGGAATCCATGAATGACATATAGGAACCCGTGTATAGTGAGATAGAGGCTAATGGGAAGGATCATGGGTAGGCAAATGGTCTGTCCAAACCGTGTGTCCACCTAGGAAAAACTAGGTAAAGTTACATAGTTGGATATTTTGTGGTTATCAAATGGTTTGTATAACCATATTATCCATCCATGTGAACTCCTCCATGAGGCAGTGGGTGGAACACGGTTAGCATATTGTTTTTCCCAACCATGTGACTAGTCATGAATGGTTTAAAAGAAAGATCCTTGAAAATTGGATTATTGTCAGGAATAAACATTAACCCCTATATATTTCTCTATTTCTGCCCTATGTATAAAATGATTCCACCCATATTATTTAGATCCTCTTCCCATCAAATTCTAAGTGACTAGGAGACATTTCATTGTGCATTGATGCATGATTCCCATGGTAATTCATTATTTATGGATGTTTTTCATTGTTTTTAATAGATATACTTCTTTCTAACTCATCGTATCTTATATATAGTCTCAATCATATAAATATTTATTTTATATTCTAGTAATTTTTATATTTTCCCATGTTTTTATTGGGAGAATATATCAAAAGTAGTTTTTTTGGATTCAACTTAGCTTTGTTGGCATTTTTATTTTCATTGTTAATTTTCTATATAGTTTCAATGGTAGGTGTCTTCACTATCATCTTCTATTCATAGAACATGATGGATTAGTTTCAAAATGGTAATATTTCATGAAATTAATGGTGAATATTGTTCTTCAAATCGTGGTAAAACCCTCATTAGAGATTGTTTGATAATTTTATGGATTTTTGGTAAAAGTGTGGAATTAGGGACAGTGGTTGAGCAATATGATTTGATTTATTAATTTTAAATTTTTTATATTAAAATATAAATTTTTAGTATTCTTGGTAAATGGTTTTATTGAGATTTTTTCAACAAAATGATAGTTTTATGGAAATTTATTGAAATGGTTTGTTTGAATGATTTTCAATAAAAGAACAGTTTTAATGAAATGGTTTGAATTTTATCATTTGAAATGGTTTTGAAATACATGTATTATGTGTGTTCATGATTTATATATGACCACGAATATGGGGTTTGTACCATTGGGGTATAAAGGGTTTTGAACAGTAATAAGTGATGTGTATCATAGTGTCAAAGGGATATTGGAAACTATGTGACAACATTGTTGATGGACGAGAAATTGATCGTGAATATAGATCATTCAAAGAAGAATTCATGAGTGGGTGTGTGGTGAATAATATAATAGTTATTTTAAAAGGAATTTGAAATGTTTTAGTGTACTGTTTGGTTCATTTTCTATTGAAATTCATTTATTTTACATAACTATTTTGGCATGAAATTGCATGTCCCTGTTATAAATTGTGGAATTATTTTGATTTGTTCATATATAATATATTTTACATAATTTTAATAACTTTTCATGTATTAGTTCTATGAGTAGGGAAGTCATTTGGGGAAATCCTACTAGGTTTCAATACTCACCCTTGCTTTTGTACGTCGATGCTTTGGAAAAATATTTTTTATTAGGACACATGAAAAGTTAAAGTATAACACTTCTGTAGTGGTGCTTCATAATACATTGTTTTTTATGGTATTAGATAATGGAACAATATTGGAGTTTTTTAGATATGTCTGTAGAGTATTTTGGTTGTTTTGGTTTTGTTTTCTAGCGTGTACTTCGATTTTAGAATTTTTTTTGTGGTACATTGTTGTAGTTTGGTTTGGATAATAATGGTACTACATTGAGATGTTTTAAATTTTTTATCATGAATCCTGTAGTAGTGAATTTATAATGGAATGTTGCTTTGAGCTGTTTTTCAGGTATAGTCACTCTAATTTTTTAATGATGCCCTTGGAATTTATTTCCAACCATTAGTGCCTTGTGGAAGTCGCGTAAGGTCATGTTGAAATTCTACCTCACCTCAATCCAATGAGAAGGTGTAGGATGTTACATGTAATAATAGATATGATACCTCAAAATACCATAGGGGAATAAGTGTTATTAGATTTTTCAGTCCATGAATAACAAGGGTTCATCAGTTTTGTTGGCCTGGGTGTTGATATTCATTCAGGTTAATTCCTTGAGTTGCGATTGAAAAATAGGACTAGGTTTTCCTGAACATGAAATTTACATCATAAAAAGGCATATCTACCATTTTATATTGAACTTAATGTTTCTATGGAGTTGGGCACATAATTGTTTTTGATACACATATATGAATTGGAATCCAATTATCATGGGTTTATCCAATGAGACATGAATGAAATTCATTTTAGAGATGACTTCCCACTTGGAGAGAATATTTCATTTTGAGTAGTTATATATAATTAGTTTTTAAAAAACTAATAATGTTTTTTTTCAAATGATAGAGTTTCATATGGTGTGATATAGTTAATTTGAAAATTTTAGGATTTTAAAATGCATGGTTAAATTTAAAAAAATTGTTGAATGTAAAATATATTGAAGTTTGGAGAGTATTATTGTTGTAGTATGATGTGATAATATTTTATGTTGACAAGAAATCAGTTTTTAGAGAGTGATAATTATTTTGATGGGTTTTATATAGAAAATGGAACATGGTAGGAATTGTAGAGACCAAGAATAAGTAACTGCTAAGAATGTGGATGCACCTGACCCGCAGGGGAACCAATAGATGGTTCAAAGAATAGTCTAAACGTTTCAGGTTGTGGACAAAGGGAACATTATATGTGAACCCAGGAATGTGAATCATTCTGTTCATCTCTAGTATAATAAGACACTAATCATATAGGGTGGATCAGAACTGTATAGATAATAAATTTGGTAGAATAGGATGAATCAAATATTCGATTTCCTTGGAAAACTAGCATAGTTGAACGTCTAGTTGGGGATGTATATGCTCAAGAATCTTGCATGACGATGGAGGGATTTTTAGTTAAGGGTAAATTGGACCAAGGATATTCATAGGAAAATTTTGATAAATTTTTAAGAAAAAAATTTTATCCTCATACAATATGTATCTAAATAATGACAAATATATTAATCTTGATGCATAATAGCCTCACAATTTCTGAGTTGGAAGATAACATCATGGTTTTAGTCTAATTAGCATCCGAAGATGTTGCTACCACATTCTTAAAGGAAAAATTTTATAATTTAGGGATGTGGGAGGAAATTTTCTCAAATATTTTCATTCTATTTCTAAATTTTTACATAGGTATGGTCAATGGAGATACTATAGAAGTAAGGGTAATGTCTGGAGCTACAAGTGGAGGAATTTTGTTTATACCTACGTGAAATGGTGGGAACTCTAATTTTATGTACTACAGGAAGTGGGACACCTATTTCCAAGGTGGGAGCAAAACATAGAATCAGATATATGGATTGGTGAATCATACCACAAGCCCCAAGATAAATCCAGGTGGTTTCCAATATAGTCCTCTTAGTCACATGATGTGAATGTTTATGGAACCCCTAGAGTATGCCAAAATTAAATCCATATTGGCCTTCTTTTGCATTATTTTCATAGTGCTCCATGGTTGGGTGTTCAAGAAATTTCTTAGGTGTGGTATGAATTTCATAATTCTATGGGATTTGGGTAGTAGAATCAATCTCATTAGTAAAATGGAGATAGATATGGCGATTCTAGGAGAACCATGACTCCGTAGTAAAGGAAATCTCAACATCACAATAGGGAATACAAAACGGCATGTAAGAAATTATATGGAGCTGAGTTGATACTTATGGTTGATCATTTTGAACCATCGATGGTCTAAAATATGATTCATTTTAATTCTATAATGATGAAATAATTATTTTATACAAGTACATCCAATTTATTTTTTTCTTCTCTTGGTATTGTTTTTCATGGCCAAATGGTTTAGACGATGTTTTCATAGTAAAAACTACAAATTCTTCTTGGTAAAATGGAATGGTGAATCATTATGTGTTGAGCATGCTCAATAACCAATGAGGTGGTGTATCATATATGGGAGTTATTTTTTGTTAAAATGAATTTCTATGATATAGTATTTGGAAAGGATTGGTTGACCACATTCAACGCTCCCATTGATTGTTATACTTGATGGGTTATTTTTATGACTCATATTGGCATCATGCATCTATTTAGAGGAGACTAAAATATAATGGAATGTGTAACAAGATTTTTGGCTCCGTAATTTGGAATGATATTATAATTTTTAGAAGCATTGACATTGTCATCGAAGGGAGATATTGAGAATAACAGTTTTCTAGAAATTTTTTATTTTTTATGGATGACTTTTAGGGAAATTTGTTCATTTATACACCCACAAGTGAAGTTGATTTTATGATTGATATCATTATAGGGATCAATAATATTTCCCATCAGTCTTACCAAATGGAACCAATAGAATGAATGGTGATAAAAGTGCAATTGGAGGAGTTGGAAATTATGTATTCATTTGTATAAGAACATCTCTGGGTGCAACATCAATCTTGTTTGTTAAAAAGGAAGATTAAGGTATGTTGTAGTGTGTATATTTCTATTAGCTTTACAATGGCACAATGAAAAATTTATATCATTTTTCTATGAATTTATGACATGTTAAATCAATTTAGAGGAGATCCTAGGTTCTATAAAATTAACTTATGTGATTATATCACCAATTTGTTGTTCGGAAGGATGATATTCCAAACAAAATTTCAAGAGATGATACAGCCAATATCAGTATGTGGTAGTGCCTATCGGTCTTATTAATACACCAACAATATTTATGGAATTGAAGAATAATATATTTCATATATATATATGAATTATTTATTTGTGGTGTTTGTAGATGAGATTTTTTTATTCAATGACAAGGGAAGAGCATGAGAAACACATGGTGATAGTGTTGGGAATTTGAAGGGATAATTGGTTGTATTAAAAACTATAATAGTGTGATTTTTGGATACAATAGGTGCATTTACTTGGTCATGTAAACATTGAAAAATGTTTTTCTTTAGATCCATAGAAGATCTAAGATTTTTTATATTAGAAACCACTAATGAATGTGTGTGACATATGTAGTTTCCTTGGTGTATATTATTATTAATGCAGGGTTGTTCATGATTTTTTATAACATGCATCTCCAATTATATCTTTGTCATGGACTATTGTTCCATTGAAAAAAAGAGAGTACAATTATAAGTCTTTTAAAGAGATTAATGTTTGACTCAAATCACATCCTTTCATGATATTTTCATAAGATGGGCATTGGCCCATTTAATCACTATTCATGAATCTCATATGGTGGTGGAATTTTAAAAAATGTATATATGAGAAGTGGTAAAGAGGCAAAAGTACCAGTTTTAATTTTTTTAGATAGAGATCTAAGGTTTATGTAATGTTTCTTGAAATCATTATTGAAATCCCTTGGTATATAGTTGACTATCAGTATGGTGCATCGTACTCAGAGGGAAGGTAAATCTAAAAGGACGAAAAAATATTAGAATACTTGTTTCAGACTAGTGTAATGGATATCGGTGGATCGTGGGAAGAGAATTTAACTTTGGCAGAGTTGTCTTATAATAATATAGTTCATCTCCTGATCCATAGAGATTCTTCTAGAGAATTTTATGCATGTCCTTTTAATTTTCCACATTGTTGGGGAGAAAAATGTGAATATTTTCTAGTTGGTCTGAGACTTTTATAGGAAACAACTATAAGATTAAATTGATCATGAAACAGATGGTTATGGCTCAAATTTTTCAAAAATCATATGTGGATCATCATCGATGGTTGTTTTCATTTGGGGAAAGTGATCATGTGTTTTTAATGATCTCTCTAAGACTTGGACCTATTCATTTTGGAACCATGTAAATTTATCTCCTAGATATATAGTACCTTTTTAGATTCATGAACTTGTTGGTGAGGTGTCGTATTTTTAAAACACTATGATTTTGAGAATTTTGGTTTCTAATTAATTTATATTTTCAAAATTTTTCATTTCACATGACACTGTATATATATATATATAAACTAAGTAAAAAATTCATTTCACACAAATTATATACTTGTTTTATACTACACTTAATACAAACATGGCCTACACAACAAGGAACATAGCCATTTTGTAGGATGCATGCAACATTGAGTTTCTATACAACAATTTTTAAATATATTTTATTAATTAATTGATATTATTATATAGTAACCATTAAACATAGTTATAATAATAGTAATAACTGCCGTAGATATTTTTTTAATAAATTTTTTATGTAAATATAACATATTTACAAAAAATGATATAATTTTGGGTAAAATCCTTTTATGTTAAAAATATTGTTTTCATGAATGGATCAATATTAATAATATAAATAATATTATACAAATTTAAAAATTTAATTTGATAAATTAATCTTATTTTTAGAAATAAAAATGTATGAGTTATCATAAGTTGATGTTTTGGGATTTTTTTTGAGAAACATCATTTTTTAATGAATATGGAAAAAACTAATTTTGAGATAAAAATGCCTTTATGTATAATCAATTATTTATGATAAATGCTGTTATAAATATTTTTTGAATATAACATCAGATAAAAATTACATCTATAAATAATTATTAATTCATTACAATCAATATCACTTTCAGACTAAATAAAAAATCATAAAAAACTTTTCAACGTTTTCCAACTTTAAACCCCCATTATTTCATCCCATCTATATGATTGTACAAATCATATTTTTTCTGATTCTGTGAATTGAATTTAAAATATATTACATAATACATTTTATTCAGTCTCATATTTAGAATTTAAGAATAACATGTTAATTTTGGACCAAAATTATTTTTAAAAGTGAGTAAAATTAATCATAACCATTAAGGTCATCTAAAGAATAATTAGAGACTAAACCTTATAATTAAGGAACCCAATGACCAATCCTTATGAAAAAAACCCACTGGATGTCCATATTTAGTCAATACAACTTCTATTTATTAGATCTGTTTATTTTTTTGTCCTTTTCCATTTAATAACATGCGCACACCTAAATTGTTTCTAACAATTCAATACGAGTCCTTTTCCTTCCCTATAAAAGGACACAAAATCTATCGGTTCCTCACTCCTCTAAAAAAATAAATGTTTGGAAAATATCTACACAAATAACTTCATAAAAATATTTCCTTGGACCTTGAATTACACCTTTTGGATGAAATCTTATCAAGGTATCCTTTTGTTAGAACCCCAATGGTGTTACCCGATTTGGAGGTAATGTCTTCCCTCAATATCGTTTATGTCATTAACTTTCTTCACCCCATAAAATATCATTATTCAATTATTGTGGTAAAAACCATTATAATAAATATAATATGATGTTGTTATGCTATTCTTTCCTCCAAAACATACACACACCTCAATCTAATTGATTTCAAAAATACTATTTTTTGTGTATTGTAAATTTATACCATAATAAATGATGATTTTTCATTTTTTATTTACCTCTAATCATGGTGTCCATTATGATGGAAACTATATTTACATATTTCATATATTGTATTTATTATTTATTTGTTCTCATTTTTTCCTTTTTCAAAAAACATCCTTTCTTATTCTATTTTTTTTGTTAATAAGAGAATCTCTTTTGATGAAGTGTAGACTACAACCCCCTCAAAGTGATGTGATTCATTTTAATATCACATAGAATGAATTATGGATGGGATTAGTGAAATTATATGATACATAAATATAAATATGTCATTTTCAAACATTCTATCTATATGACAATAAAAACAGAAACAACGTTTATGTGTACGTACGACTTATCGTCTCCATGAATGGTGTATTTAATTTCATACATCATTGTGATATAAATTATAACAATTTAAATATTGTAAATATAACTAATATTTATATCATTTTTTACATTATGTAATCATGATATAATTATATGTTCCAATGATATAATAAATTAAGACACATGCAAAGAACAATGCGAATATTTCCCAAATTTACACTTTAACATTGGATCATTAACAAGTTTTTATTATATGTACACAATAAAATCATTTGTATCTTTAATTATAATAATATTCTTCTATAAATTATTAATAATAAACTTGTATTTTTTATACATGAATCATTTAGGAGTGCAGAGAGTGTCTTGTCAAACGGTAAGGGGATTTCATTCCACCTTTAATTTTTGTGTGGTACTTGTAATGTTCTCCCATATTCCCTTTTTTGTGTTGTATTTACTGAACATTATATTATTTTATGTATATTATAATCAAATTTATGGGTATTAAAATTCCCATTGTATGATCATTAATTCATGGGGTTTATCTTTCAAAAGTTATAAAATCCATAAAACTGATATGTCTCAATTTTCCTTCGTTGAAATTATTATTTTGTTATGAACATAAAATATTTTTGAGTTGTTTATACGTACATTTCACAAGTTATATAATGAATATAATTAATTTCATTATATCTTAATATTCATTAAATTTTATTTTCTTACATATAGAGTTTTATCCCATGATATCGAGTTATATAAGTTTATTGAGACAATCTCATCGGTTTTTGATATTGTTTACGTTTATAAATCCATTAATGAAATATTATGATCCAAATCTGAAAAATATTTTTTTTTGCCTTGTACTCTATTATTTCATTATATAATAATTTATTGTTACCATATTCTACTCTTTGGTACATAAGATAGTTAATGAAGTTCTTTTAGGAAATCCCAACTTTATCATTTCCATGGTCGCAAATCTATGTTTTAAAAAAACAGTTTTTAAGAATATTATACCATTATCCTATAAATATTAATATACAAATTTACCTTTTTTTTCTTTTACTAATCTATTCAATAGGATATTCTTTTTGGTTTCCAAAACAGGAACTTTTTTAACAATTTTTTCCGTGAAAAAGGAATGTTCTTTTGACTTCATATGAAATGTACAGATTTACCCACTGTTATTCTGTTGAATCTCCCATTCCATTTTTTAATGGTTAATACATTAGAAAATGTTTATAAAATATATTTTCAATGAAATGGTTTTCCAAATTTTTTCATGATTTTTCATTAAGTTTTCAAGTATGATGGTTTTCCAAACGTTTTCATACCCTTTTGATAGTTTTATAAGGTGTTTTCAAATAAAATCGTTTATGAAATATTTTGAACATTATTTTATATGTTGTCATGAAAAATGGTTTTAAATTTTTTATCACACTTCTTTTTTATGATTTCAAGTACAATGGTTTTCAAAATTATATCATGATATTTTTATATTTTTTCAATTTGTTTTCGAAGTAAAATGTTTCTAAAATGTTTTACAGATTATTTTAAAAGTTTTCAATGATAAAGTTTTTCAAAATTATATTAACTATTCTTTATAAATATTAAAAGATATTTTCACGGAAAAAGGTTTTAAAAATGATTTCATGTTTTCTTTAGAAGATTTAAAAGCAATTTTCTAGTAGGATGTTTTCTCAAAAGGTTTTATGTTATAAAAATAAAATTTCAAAGAAGAGAGGATATTTTACTAAATAAATTTTATTAAAAGATCTATTGACATCATTTACCATCTAAGATAACATCCATTGGTGTTACTCAATCTTTTATGGTGAAGTTATTCAATGTTTCCATTTTTATTGCTTTTTTGAATGGATTAATATGGGGGAATGATTTTTATGATGATTATATCTCTTTCATAGGTTATATTATTTTGAAACACTCTTATTTTAATAGGTTATGATTATGATGAAATAATTATGAAAACCGTCTCTTTAAATATGTTTTCATATTATTACATATTTTTTATACCGATTTCATTTCATATGTTATGACATGATTATTTATTATCATGTGGAAAATGTATGTATGATTTCATTAGGTGATATGTGGGACCTATATCTCCCTTAAATTAATTTGTAAATGTTTTATATCTCATTAGATAAACTAATATGGTATTGGGAGGGAAATTGACAACTATGAAGGCCATGGGGTTGATCCATGTCAAATAAGATGGTATGAGGATTGAACTTGTACTACTATGATGTCTATGGGAGTAAACCATGAATAATATTATTATATGGGGATTGAAACCATACTACTAATAAGGATGTGGAAGTGATGACTTGGATACTACTGAAATCATTATACTCTCACGTGTTTTCCACAATTTTTTTATTACTACGTTATGATTTTATGGCTTTTTCTCTCTGTTTCATTAGGATTCTTGACTTATAAATTTTCAGAATTTATTCTATGATATCTATTAAGATATTTGATATGTGAGGTGAGATATTATATTTTATTGATCACGATCTCATTCCCTTATGCCCAGGTGTAGGGTTACATGTCTCCTTTGTTTAACCTTAGGGATCATTTGAGCTCACCCAATTCTTATGTTTCCTTTCCCCCAGGTTATGATGATATATACTATATTTGATATGTCTAAAAGGGTTCGATTACAGAAAAACATATTTGGAAATGATGTAGCTCACATATATACCATTGTTAATTTTTCCATGTTTCCAAATGCTATATACAACTGTAGTCATTGGGAATCCATTTGTATAATGTTTATGTATTTTGGAATAGTTATATAATGTTAATGTTTAGAAAATAGAGGTATATTGTTGGTATAAGAGTGATGGTGTAGTTACAAATCGGATTGTAGGATGTGAAATCCTTAGTGGGAACCATAATGACATGTCTAAAGGTTATCATTATGGGTACAGAAAAGTATAGAAAAATGTCATGGAATTTTGGTGAAGGATATAGGGGTGGATTCATAGAAATACATACCATTATGGAAAATACAAGTGTATGTGGCTCAGAAACAGATGTACCTAGGGGTATATACTACTAAAATATGTTTTGGGATTGACTTGGGGTAATCTGGTACATGCCCATGGCCATGTTGCACACCTGTTTTGACACTCCCCGGGGATAATCTTTGGTAATTCACAAAATTCTAATGAACCATTATAAAGGATTCAAGTTTAATTTTACTATAAATAACCAAGAATAAACCAAAGGTTTTATATAATATGTATGATTTCATGATTTAGAAATCCTATAATTTGTTATTTTCATGACTCTATGGATTTATTATATGATAAGTAATTCTCACAATATGTTTATGGTTTTCGTCGATGGGGGGGGAACTATAATAATGTTGAATGTGATGGAATATTTTTTGGTGAGCAGTCAAGTGGGATTATAAATGGAGTGAATTATGGTGTGATCAGGGATATATAGTTTTTACATAACATGATTAATAATGTTAACCTGAACCAACGATCAGAATCAAAAAAGGAAGATAATAAAAGAGTTTATTGACAGTTCAGGTAATGGAGACAATGTGAGGATGATGATTGGGTTTCATTTGTGATAATAATGTGGAATGAATCAAGTAAGTGAATGTTTTAGAGCAACGAGATGTGGTTTTGACTATGGAAAATATGAACAAAAAGAAACTGAGTTAAAGGGATAATATAGATATCAGTGAATGGAATTGATTAGAATTTTAGCCTCCCTAAGTAGTCATCGATGGTAATGTTTTTTTAGTGTAGAAAAAATGGTAATTATTCAAATCGATGACCCAAGAGTAATATTACTAATGGTAATTAGAATGGTAGTGTGAGTAATGGTTACATTGTGGATGATGACGAGACTACAGATGAAATGTGAAAAGAAAGAGGTGCTATTTTTAATGGATTAAGGATTAAGTAATTAATGTTTTTATGTTTTTGGATTCAAATTTTATGAATGTGGAAATAAAAAATTATTTTCCTAGTTATTTTATTCTCTCATTATCTACATGATTGTGTAATATTGGAGAATTGATTTACGGAGAAGATTATATTTTGACTGAGGCAATCTTACCCTTAATATTTTCATTATAATAAATTAATGTTGTATAGATATAGATATGTGGTATATGGATATGTAAATTATATAGTTTTTATAACCTTATAAATAATTAAGGACTTGTTTGTAGGTGGTTTATGTCATCATTGATGAAGTTTAAAACAATTTTGGATTTAAGGAGTAAATCAAATATACTTTGAAATAAGAAAGAATGCATGTTTTCCAATATGATTTATAGTAATTTAGGAGAATATGTGATGATGTTATTTACATGTTTTGAAAATGAAAACCAAAATATACTTTATGATATACATTAGAATCAATTTAAATCTTATTTCATGACTATATTTCTAACTTTTTTGTATTTTTCATCATTGAGAATGGTTATAAATATAATTGTTCTAGAAAATTATATGTTAAACTTCAGAGGAAGTATTTGTGAAATGAGTTTGTGTAGAAAACATTGTTTAATATGATAGCAAGTTATTATTGATATTTCAAGGATGCCAATATTATTTATTATACTAGCATGGTTTTAGAAAAATTCATCATGTATGTTGGGTGTCAACCGTTCATGTCTAGCAAGGCTGTTGTTCTAGAACCCATTGATGAAGAACGATAAGGTTTTCACACCTACCACTGGCATACACAATTTCCTAGTTATTGTATAATTAATATTTTTTACTAGATATTTATGATGAACCAGTTTTTTTACATTATATGTTTAATCATTTTTACTTTGAATATAAAAATAGTTATACTGTTTTCTTTTATTTATGGGTTTTAAGATCTGTTAAAAATGTATTTTATTTATTTAAGGATAAAAGATAATTTCTTTTTGTTGATCCTATGTGTTAATGAATGTATTAGAAATTTTTCTATGTAAAACTTAAGAATGAATTTCTTATTATATAAATTTATCAATAATTAATAAATATTCTAGAAGTGATAGAAAAATTTGTTTTCATAATACAATAATTTTCATTTAGCGAATGGGATTTTAAATCATAACAGATTTATAACATTGAGGCCCTAAAAATTCAATTGATCATTCAATTGTTTGTGATTGTTAGAGAAAATTACACACTATAAATTATACACTTTTTTCCAAGTGCAATATTTACTCCCAAACTATTTTCTCCTATGTGGAAACCTAGTTATATGGGTAAATATTATGGTTCCAAATTTCATGTTAAAAGGGAATTTTTACTATCCATTTTCATTATGTGGGTTTCTATCAATGATAATATTAATTATTAATCCATTGATAACATAGATGAATTTTTAGGGTGAAATTCATTTTAAGGGGATACAATGTAACACCCTGAGATTTTGAGAATTATTATTTTTCTAATTAATTTATATTTTAAATATTTTTCATTCCACCTGATACTGCAAATAGAAGTATATATATAAATTAAAATACTATTTCAAACATTATTTTCATACAAAATAATTACTTTTATTTGTTTACATGAAATGCCAACTTGGAATGAGCTACAATCTAGACCGACTTAGGATACGATGCACGCAACAATGAGTTTCTAGGTAACATCATTATATATATATAATTAGTAAGATGAGAGAAATATAAAATGAAGATTAAAAATATTTATATGAATTATAATAAACTATTTAAAAATACTTTTCACAATTGATATATATAAATAAAACATATTGATAATTAAACATATTATTTTTGGTAACATCATTTTAGGTAAAAAAATTTATTTTCATAAACACACTGATTGTAATTATAAAATTATTTTAAGATACATTTAGAAATTTAATTTTATAATTAAAAATCATTTTTATAATTTATAATTTAGAAATTATCCTCAGATAAATTGGTTGGATTTTTTTTGAAACATCATTTTTGGAAAAGTAGTGAAAAAATAAATTACAAGTTAAAAACATATGTTATGTCTAATTAGATATTATTGATTAATGATATTATAAATATTTTTTAGGATAAAATTATAGTAATATTAAATCTATTAATAAATTTTAATTCATTATAATCATATTTAGTTTGAAACTGAATATAAAATCTTCACAGATTTTGAACATTTTCTTATTTCTAAACCTCGTTATTTCGTCATGTCAACGGGATTGGAAAAAATAATGATTTTGACTATTAAATGAATAGAATATAAAAATATAAGACATAATAGTATGTATTAAATATAATATTTATAGTCTCATAAGACCACGCTAATTTTTCATGAAAATGATTTGTAAAAGTGATTAAAATTAATCATAGTAATTAATGCCAAATTAAGCTTAATTCGGGACTAATTCTTAAAAATAATTGCTCAAATGACCAATAAACATTCACATAAACAATTGAATGTCCATAGTGTTTCCATATACGTTACATTATTGATTTGTTTGTTTTTAATTACTTTTTTAGTTAATAATATTTTCATACCTAACTAGTTGATAAACACTCCAAGTGATTCCTTTTCCTTCCATATAAAATGCCAAGATATATACCCATTACTAAATCCTCTAAAAACTATTAATTCGAAAAATTATATGACCCAAAAGACTCTCTATAATAATCCTTTATAACTCGAATTACCCATTTGGAATTAAATCCTATCATGGAATCATTTTGGAACAAACGAAAAGGAGTTACCTGATTTAGAGGTCTTCTCTCAAGATAGTTCCCTTTATTTCCTTTACATACACCCTCCACTCTCCTTATTACATTATTTTATGAAAATAAATATATCATAAATATAATATGATGTAGTTATTCAATGGTTTCAAACTATACTTATACACACCTCCATCTAATGTATATCGAACACATTTTTTCTATGTATGGTGACTATCTGCCTCACGAAACTATGATTGTTCATATTTCATTTACCACAAATCATGGTGGATATTAGGATCGAAAAAATAATTATATATGTAATATATTATATTTATTATGTATTTATTATTCTATATTACTTTACAACACACATTATTTCTCTTTTCATTTTTTGTCAACACTATAATCTTGTTTGTGGAAATGTGGACTACCACCCCCTCAAAGTGATGTGATTCATTCACACATCACATAGAATGTATTAAAGATGGGTTTAGTGTAACTATACGATATTTATAATTTAATAATTATAATGGTATATATATATATATATATATACATATTTCATTTACATACTTTCATTCAATACAACAATAAAAATAGAAACAATGATTATCTGTACTTATGAGTTACGGTGTCCAGAAACAGTGTATTAATTTTAAATTTATTTTTTATATAAATTATTATAATGTTAATATAGTTGATATAAATGATATTTATATAGTTAATTAAACTCTCTAATAATGATATATGTATATGGACCACTGATATAACAAATCAAGGCACGTAAGAAGAACAAAGCGAATATTACCAAACGTAACACATTTTCTTATAATAGTTAAAAAGAAGGTAATATAAGGTCATAATTAAAAATAATATTTTATTTTTTGTTCTAGAATTATTATTTAAAAGATGTTAATAAACATATATTTTATATAAACGAATCTTGAATGAGTACTGAGAGAGCCAAAACACAAGCTAAGGGGATTTCATCTCACCTTTAATTTATATGAGATATATGTTATATTCACCACTATTTCCTTTTGTGTTGTGTATGTACTTCCCATTATTGTATTATATTTATCTTATAATTAAACATATAGTTATTAATATTCATATTTTATAATATTTATATCATGGGGTTTTTCAATGAAAAGTAACCAAATCAGTAAAACTCTTTTTCTCAATTTTCATTCTTTGAGATTAATGTTTTGTAATGCACCTAAACTCTTTTTCAACGTGTATATACTTCCAATTTAAATGTTATATGATGAATATAATTATATTAATGATATATTAGAATCATTTAATATTATTTTTCTTACATGGAGAGTATGATCCCATGTTACAGAGTTATAAGTGTTTATTGGGGCAATCTCATCGCTTTCTCAGATTCCTTATGTTTTTTATTCCCTTGATGAAATATTATTATTAATATATAAAGAATATAAATGAGTTTAGTAATACTATATTATTTCATGATATAATAATTTACTTTTATCTTATTATACTATTTGTTGCAAAACATTGTTAAGATATTGGTTTTAGAAAAGACCGTTATTACCCTTTCATCAGTCGAAAATCAATGTTTTCTTAAAAGGGATACCAAGAATATATTTCCATTATCCTATAAGATATAGATTTAATTATTTTCATTTTTATCATTTATTGAACTATTCACGGGATTATAATTGTTACTTTTCGAACAATGATATTTTCTAATCTTTTTTATCGTGAAAAAAAATTATTTTGACCTCATAAGACATATACAAATTTATCTACCATTATTTCATCGAAACTCCCACAACATTTTTAAGAGATAATATTTCAAAAAATGATTTTAAAATGGGTTTTAATTGAATCTGGTTTTCTAGTTTTTCTCAATATTCTATTATAATTATTCAAGTGTGTTGGTCTCTAAAATGTTTTTAAGACCTTTTTATAAGTTTTAGAAGAAAAGGTATTTTAAAATGTTTAGAAGTTTATTTTATATTTTTTAAGAGAAATGGTTTTAGAAATGTTCGGAATATTATTTTATTATATTTAATGTCAAATTATTTTCAAAACATTTTCAATCATTTTTTATATGTTTTCAAAGTGTTTAAAAAAATATGTTTAAAATTTTTTGAAGCATGTTTTAAAATTTTTTTGGAAAAAACATTTCACAATGATTCCAAGTCTTATTTATATGTTTTGAAATCTATTTTCAAGGATATTTTTCAAAAAAATGATTTCATGTATTCTTTATAATTTTTAAAAGCTATTTTTAATGATGATTTTTTACATAAATTTTTATGTTATAAAATTAATTTTTTCAAAGTGGAATAGATATATTACTCATGAAATGTTTTTAAAAGATCATTAAAAATTATTTCCCATCTAAGATATCATCCATTGGTGTTACTCATGACATTATGGGTAAATTATTCAATGTTTCCACTCATATTATTTATTTTAATGTATTATTTCTATGTCTTGATGCATATAAATACCATATCTCTTTTATCAGTTATAAGCTTTTGATACCTGCTTATTTTCATTATATGTTATTATTAAGAAATTATTATGAAATATGTCTCTTTATAAATATTATTATATTCTTACTTGTTTATGATAACCATTTAATTTCATGAGTTATGATATGATTATTAGTTATCTTGTGGAGGATGTATGTATGATTTCATTATGTGATAGGAGGGACCTATATCCTCATTCAATGCATTGGGTAATGTTTTATATTCCATGTGATAAGCTTATATGATATTTGGAGTGAATCATGACTAATGAAATGGCCATAGGAGTGAACAATGACTACTAAGATGGTATGAGGAGGTAACATATGCAACTATGATGCCCATGGGAGTGAAACATGACTACAATGATTCATTGTGGAGTGAACCAATACAACTAAGATGGTCTTGGTAGTAATTCATTTGCTACAACGGAAATCAATATATTCTTATGTGTTTTCCCCCATTCCATATTTTATTCTTATGTTATGTTTTCATGATTATGCTCTCTATTTCACTATGATTCATGTCTTATAAACTACTAATATTTATGACATGATATATGGTATGATCTTTAATATACATGGTATGATCTTATATATTAATTATAAAATTATAATACACTTGTGCTCATGTTTATGGTTACATGTCTCCATTGTTTACCATTACTAAGAATTTGATCTCACCCTTTTATTATGTTTCATTTACTCTAG
Source organism: Viscum album (assembly GCA_963277665.1). Lineage (NCBI taxonomy): Eukaryota > Viridiplantae > Streptophyta > Magnoliopsida > Santalales > Viscaceae > Viscum > Viscum album. The sequence continues at coordinate 789,275,371 of OY728126.1, read as the reverse complement.
ATTATGAAGATATGTACTATGTTTAATATTTATAAAAAATATTCATGTAAATATGAACCTACTAGGAGATGATGTAGCTCATATATGTACTAGTGTTTATGTTTCCATGTTTCCAAATGCACTATAACAATTATGGTCTTTGGGATTCTGTTTTAATAATGTTTAAGTATTCTATAATATTAATTTAATATTAATGTTTTGAAACGAAATGGACACTATAATATTGGTACGAATTTCCACCATGATTTAGTAATGTAGATAATGTGTTTCATTTATCTTAATTGAAAAACGTTTATCTAGATCATACACATGTCACTCGATTAGATCATGTTGACATAGAGTCATATTCTTCATTGCTGCATGTGAAAAAGAATATTGTGCATAAAAAAGAGAATGTTTTGCATGGAGAAAGCATCATTATTTTGTGGGTTCTATGGAAACATGGCCAGATTTAGGAAGCTACATTGAAATATGTGAAGAAAATGAAATAGATATGTCCAATACTCATGCATAAAAATGATAATTTTCTACATTCCATGGATGGAAAAGACAATGTTTACAAAACTCTATCACCCCCACCCAGTTTCATGTATGTTGCACTTTCTTATGATATTCATGTATATAATGCGTGTTTGTGATGTTTGGGAAAATTTGAAAACCTTTTGTTTGATTTTTTTTGTGATTTTATATATGTTCATGGGTTGATAATGGTTTTTGGAAATTGTGAAACTCTTATAAGAAACTATTCACAGTGAGAAATGGGATTAGATGATAGAGAATGAGGGGGTACATGACTTTAACAAATCGGAGGCTTCCTGGGAGAAACCATGAGAATTTAGGTAGTCTAAATTTTCATGGTTTGCACATTGTTTTTCTACCCTTGATAGGAAATCCTTGAAGTAGTGTTTGGCCCATAGCTTTTGAAAGGTTTTTACTAATCATGCAACATACCATGCATTATTTAAAATAAAAATCCTATAAAAAAGGATCTATGTTTGGATGAAATATTAACCCATCTATTTTTCTCTATTTCAGCACTATCTCGAATATTCCTACCCCATAGAGATGTGGAACATCTCCCCACTGAATTGGAAGTAACCTAGAGGCGTTTCATGGTGTGTTGAAGTCTAATTCCCATTGTAATTAATAATTTATAGTATTTTTTCATTTTATTCTTCGATATACATTCATCTCTCACGGTTTCATAGATCTAGTCCACTATAAATATATCAAAGGGGGTTTATGAATGTAATAGTGAGATCTGACCATTTTATGTTTGGGGGAGATATCCTAGGAGGTTGATTTGATATTCAAACCTGTTTTGTTTTCATTTTAGTGACATATTCATTTTCATTATAACTTTTGAGGTTTATGGATTCACTATCGATTAAATTTATTAAATATTAAAGGCCTTTTCTCAACATTGTTAAGTTTATTAAAATTAATTTTGATCTTTTTTTTTGGAATTCATGGTATAAACTCTCATTAGTGATGGTTTGTTTTTTCTCTAGAATTATATTAAAATTGTGTAATAGTGGAAAGTGGTTCTGTAATGTGATTTGTTTTATTTATATTAAAATGTTGATTTAAAACTATGTGTTTTACATATTTCTGGTAAATAGTTAAATTCATATCTTTTCAAAAAAGGATTGGTTTATTGAAATGTATTGAAATGTTTTGTTTGAAATGTTTTCAATAAAATAACATTTTTATTGAAATTGTTTAAATATTTTACCTTGAAATGGTTTGGGAATACATGGGCTCTGTGAGTGCATGATTTTTATGTGACCCTAAATAATGGATGAGAACTATTGTGGTATAATGTGACAAGGCTCAAAATAAGGGACAAGTATCATTGGGGTACAAGGAGAGTGTCCATGTGTTGTTGACATAGTGGACTAATGAGAAACCAATCATGGGTATAGAACTGTCAGAGTAGCATGCCTGTGTGGGTCTGTGTTGAATCAAAAATTGGTTATTCCAAAAGGAATGTTAATTCTGTAAAAGTATTTTTTGTTTATTTTCCTTGGATAATTATTTACTAGGAATAAAATTGGTAATAAATTGTTTTCCTTTATTATAAATTATTGATCAATTTTAAATGGTTTTTATGTAAATAATTTTTATAAATTTGATATCATGTTCTATCATTATTGTGTGAGTAGGTAAGTCATTTGGGAAAATTGTAATGTGTTTCTTTACTCACCTGTTTTTGGCACTTTAGTTCATTTTCATATATTTTTTATTGGTACAGAGAAAAATGTGGAGTATTACACTTTTCTGGTGGAATTGCGTAATACATTGACTATTTTGTGGTTTTTTAGCATGGATCATGTTTGGAGTTATGGATCTATGTTTTTGGGGAATCATATTTTTGTTGGTTTTGTCTCCCGTTGTGTACATTGATGTTAGTTTTCATCCATCATGGCACTCTATTGTAGTTTGTTTTATTTCAATGGTATTACATTAAGTTGTTTTACATTGTTATCATGCATCATGTTATGGTCCTTTTAATTATGGTTATATAGTTGTGTTTTATTTTTAGTGGTAAAATCATCTCTCGTATGTTAAATATTCTCTTGGAATTTATTTCCTGTAATTGGGGCCTTTGGGTAGAAACTTATGGTCAAGTATCAATTTATCTTCGATTCAAGCCAATGAGGATGCGTAGAGTGTTATAGGAATTATTCCTAGGGGTGTTTGATTAGATGTAAATGATATATCATTTAATTATGATAATATCCACTATAATAGTTTACGATATTGGTATGTAGTATGTGAATGAATTTTCTGTGTTATATGGGGTTCTTTTAGCTATTTTTTCAGAGCGGGATCCTAGGTTTACATGGATATTCTGGAGATGTCTCTACGATTATATGTGGAATCATGTTATATTGAGTATTTATTATCCTCCCTAGAGATATGGTAAGATGGAGTTGGGTTTTTAAACACTTCACGGATATTCTCGTTCCTATTTCTTGGATTTTGGATGGTCATGGGATAACAATATTGGACTGGATGAGTTTTCTATTAATAAATTTTATTATTCGTTAATCAAAACATCTCCTTTTGAGGATTTTCTCGGAACCCCGTTTATGTAAACTAATTTTTTGGAAGAGTTTGGAGAATCCTTATAGATGGATCTTAGTATGGTCTTGGACACATCAGTGATGATTCAAGATATACATCACTGTCTGGTTATAGCATGAAGTCGAATAAAATTCTATATGGATCATAAGCACTATCAATTAATTTTTTATTTAGTAGGCATTGATATAATGGAAATTTCCTCTATATTGGGTAATGATAGGATTAGAAAATATGTAATATTAGATTCGAGATATATTGGGATGTTTTAGATCATTGAGCAAATTTGGGGGGGGGGGGTGCTTATCAGTTTGAAATTTTCTATATGAAATTAAATCCTTATTTTTTCCTCATATCACATCCTTATAAATATCTACTTAACCCCTCTCATATTCTCCGTTGTAAAGAGGTTGAGTTAGAGCCAAATGTTTCAGTTTTTTATCAGATAGTATGTATTATGAACTCTCAAGTAAATGACCTACATGGGAAGTTTATTCTATTGTTCAGTGTGATAGGGTGTCAAAAATCATATTTTCATTAGACTTGTCAATCCATGTTGTTGATCCGGGATTATTGTCATCACAAATTTACCAGACATCATTCATTCTCATGAAATCACAGGGACAAAATATCTTATGTTGGGAATTTTTTAACATCAAGTTACCTACTTTCATGAAAATAACTTATCATTTAATTTCAGTCCTCTAAAATTGGGTGTGTCTTAGGACTGTCGAGGATGGAGTTAATTTGTTGGGGAAAATTTATAAATTTTCAGGGATCTATGATAGATTGAATTAATGGAGACTATGTATAAATGGGTTAATATCTTTGTGAGGTTATCCCTATGTTCAGAGGATGCCCATGGTGTTTTGTGTTTTCATGTAAGAATTTGAAATTTTTATAGACTGTGGGTGAAATACATGTCTTGTGTTGGTAGTACATGACATTTATGATCTACGGGACAAGTTTCATGAATTTGAAAAACAAGAAGATTGGATTACATTCACTATAATGTTTACACACTATGTAATTTTTAAAGGATGCTATTTATAAAAAATGTGATGATATTTTTAATGTATACGAGTCTTGAGGATTTCACAACATGGCAAGAGATTACATATTTTCTAAATAACACAATGTTTAATTTGAGGGTGATTCATAGCTAAAATTTTACATCATTTATCCCCACCTCCATTGGGTCTCGACCAAAAAGGATTCACCAAAGATTTTGTGTGTCTCTCTTTGATTCAGATTTATCCACTCAATAATTTATCCCATTTTTAGTAGGGTTGAGTCTCTATGTAAAAGGAAGTATTTCTACTTCATTTTTAATTATGGTTTCACCATTTCATTTCATTATCAAATCTATTATTCCTTTTTATAGTTTCCAAATTTAATTCTTCGAGATCGATTTTAGGATATTGTAACGGGGACCATATCATGTGTTTGTTATGGTGTGGTGGGTGTTCATTCTTAATGTATGTGTTATTTCTTCTTCCCTCCCAACCCTTTAATTAATTTTATTCTATTATATTTTTTTTAGATTTTTTATAGGTCCCATATTTTTTTGTAATATTTTTTGGAGGGTCTATTATGAGTGAGTACAAACCCAAGATTGAGGTGGGTGGTTCCATATATAGTCTTTGATGGATGAAATCTATTTCTCCTTTTTTATAAATTGATTTATAAATAATTTGGAAGGAAATTGTTTTTAGTAAAATGTTTTAGGATAAAATTTGGGTTTTCCTTAGTTTTTGCGAAATGTAAATGGGGTATTTATCAAATAATTGAAGTTATTAATGAAATATGTCAAATGTTAATCCATTAGTATTTAAGTGGAAGGTTTAGCTTAGGGAAATATTTCATATTACCATTAAGATGTATGAAAATGGTAAATTATCATCTCCCAAGTCATGTCATTATAGGGATTTTTTCTTGAAGTTATTAGGGGTTTCATACATAGTGTGTTCCTCTACTCCATTGGCCGATGACATGTGGTCTTTTTTCGGTTGTCATTGTGGTAGTATAAGTAGTATAGTAGCCTGATATATTGAAATATTTTTCATGATTTTCCTATTCATGGATTTGAACTGTTTTAGATTTTATATTAATTAGTTATATTATTATAAATTATAATTGAAATTGTTCTTCAAAATGATATACCAATCCCTGTTATTGGATTGTTGGAAAGGGGAAAATATTTACCGCTATTTTGATTATACATCATTACATTTTATCAAGTAATGTTTTAATTAAAATTAGAATACACAATATTTTATATAGATAATTATTATGTAAGAATAGTGAGGTAACCTACTAAGACTATTTTCTCACAGCATGCATACCCATTTATATGTGCGTAAACAAGGTATGTCTTTTGATGGAGTGAATGAAAGGAACCATAATATGCAATGAGTTTTTCTTTCATTTGAGTTGAGTAGCTAATGTTGAGAAGGAGGGAGTCTTCCCATACTATCACAGGTAGTATTTTCATATTATTTCTGAGACCATTGTGGTTACACTTATACTTTTATATTATTTCTAATATACAGTTATTTTTTTCATTGTCTACATTCAATTTTGGAATATATTAATTGATTATGTTGTTGTTATGGTTGTTTATAATTTTCCACTTTATTAGTTCACATTGGTATAATTATCCGCCTATGGTTATTTTTTGTTTAGGAGATAGCCTACATCTTGTGAGGATCATGTATTCTCTTATGTTATGTGCTAGGTTGGGTAGGGTACCCGATTGAGAGGGTATCGGGGATGATTCATTACAACACTTGTGTTCAGTTAAATACATTTATATAATGATTTTTCGAATTTATTCTTTTTTTCCACTAAAATTTCCCCTAAATGTTCATTTGATACAACTAATTTTCATTCTTCTTTACCTTATGATGTTGATATCATTGAAGGAGTTTTCATGTGTGTAGTTTTTTTTTGTGTTTTAATTTATTTTATCAATGTAAAATGGGTATCATATATATAACTGGTTATCCAAAACTACTAAATTGATCCATACATTAGGATTGTGTTACTTTTAATAATTCCAATGTAATAAATTATTTAACATACCTTGAGATTATGGGGTCGGGGTCATTACATTACTTTTCACTAAAACTATTTTTATAAGCGTAAAGAGTATTATCTAATTAAATCGAAATATTCACTATTGGTTAACGATTTTAATTATATATATATATTTTTTGTACTAAATAATATGTTTAACAATTATCTAATTCTTTTTCTTGGAATGGGATAAGAATATATCCATTTTTATGGTTAAAACAATATTTATCTAATAAAAATTGTATTCAAACATTTAGGTTACTTATTATAAGATGATTTTATGACACATATAGAATTTGATTTGTGAAAAAGGGACCTAATTTTTTTGAATTTTACGTAAAAATATCGTAAATAAAACTATTTTATTTTAGGAATTATGAATAATAATCTTGGAAACACTTATAACCTTGGTAAATGGTAAAGTAGTTTACACTATGTTAAAAATAAATGTAAAAGTATCCATTTCTTATATTAACTACTATTTTAGGGAGAGAATTCAATCATTATATTTTTAATATATATAATTAATATTTTATGGGATACTGTTCCATGAAAATGGACTATATAATATTTAATTGAATGAGAAAACACAAAAGTCACTCTCTTTATAAGGCCCCAGCCTTAAACCTTACTTAATCTTGAGTTATTACAAGATTGCACATTAAGGATCTTTTCAGGTTTAGAGTTTTAGAGAACTAGATCATAAAACTTGAATTACATTACACATATAAACAAAGTGGTTACATAAAGATAGTATTCTTCATTCCCATCAATGGAAACACATCTAAAATAAAACATGGATTATTTCTTGCCACAGCCTTGACTATATCATCTTATCATGTACCTTTCCCTTGACCTGTGAAAAACATTTCAAAAACTTGGGATGAGCATAAAAACTCAGTATGGGTTATAAAAAAAACATGGAAAGGAAACATGAGTTCATATATACATAAGAATGAAATCATAATTTACCCATAAAACATAGGCACATTAACATACCTCATAAAATCATGAATAAATCATAGAAATCATAAGACATAAAGGTAACTTGAGGCATTCATAACATTCTTACGTAGGGAGTAACCCTCTTGGTTACGTTTGGAATACCCATCACAGTATATTTCCTAAAATCTCTTCGGAGAAACCTTAACGTTTCACTCCTTCACGTTACCCAATGCATTGGAGAGCTATAACGGGCTCAACCGCCCTTAGTTTATCACGGAACCACCCGTCTTCATAATAATGCCCAAGAACCATAACATAAGCATATCACATAAAACATGCATAATGGAAACATAAAATTTCCACATTTCAATCATGAGATATCAATACAACACATTGATAAAAAAACATTATGAAAACCATTTTCAATACCAAAATAAAAGAAAAGTAAAACATGGTATTTATTTTTCTTTTAAAAAGAGGGTATGGCTTGTAGAGGAAGCTGAAACTCAAATAACGTTCACGACGGCAGAGAAGTCGTTGTCGCCGCATACGTATGACAAAAACATTCCCTTTTGTTGTTTAGTAAACGATTCATATAAAAATGATTCCTCTTGAATAAACGTAAAAGTCAAAGGGTTTTATATACCGTATAAAAGAAAGTTGTGTATAAAATAAAATATGCCTCAACGAAAGGAGATTGAGACGAAGTCCCATACCTCGTATTCGACTTGACCCGACCATTCTTTAATCTCCTGAATAATAAACTTGAGTTAATATCTAATTTCTTATGAATCTTTTTAAAGTTCATTATTCCTTTTATACCATGTTATGAACATCATGTAATCAGTTAAGTTAATAATGTTCATTTTGTCGGTATTTGGTTCTTAAGTCAATAATAGACTTCTTACACTTACATGTTGTTAATTTGGTCATAGGTTCGTTATATACAGAATGATATTAATTATTTGGATAACATATATATCATATATATTCATCATATACATGTATTTATAATATTACATCACATTTAGAGGTATGAAATGAAATGCACCGTTCATGGAGACGGTAAGCCGTACGTATGCATGAACGCTGCTTTGATTTCTATTTCATATTTTATAGAATGGAATCATAATGATATAAAGGTATATTCTAATTCCAGTATAATATCATATATAATTTCATAGTTACATCCTTTATATGTCCCACATATGGTATTTAACGAATCAAATCACTTTGAGGGGGCGGTAGTCCGCACTTCCTAAAATGAAGATATCGTGTTTACCCATAATGGAAACCATAAAGGTATGCCCAAAATGAAAAAAAAAGAAGATTAAGGAAAAAATAAACATATTATATATCATATATAAAAATAGTGACATCATAATGGCCACCTTTGAAGGTGTTAAATGAGTATTGAACAATCATCGTTTCGGGAGGCAGAATTTCGCCATCCACGGAAACCGTATGTTCTTTAACCATTTGATGCAGTTGTGTGAGAGTTTAGCTCAAATAAATCTTATAACAACATCCTATTATATTTAAGATACTGGTGTTGTTACAAAAGAATTAAATAAAAAGAGTTTAGGGTGTTGGAGAAGCAAAATAAAAAAAACGAACATGAGAGAATGAATTACCTTAAAAAGTGTAACTCCTTTTTGATTTGATCCTAAAGGCTTCCTTTGAAAGGATTCTGTACAAAGGTTATCCTCTAGGATGAGGAGAGGGATGTGGAGAGAGTAAATGGGCAGGGGTTGGCCGAGCCAAAGGCTTGAGGTGTGTGTGAAATGAGGTAGAGGTGGGGGCCTTTTATAAGAGGAGAGGAGGGGCTCTTTTGGAAAGTAAAGAAATATTACTTTATTTGAAAATGTGTTTCGGTTTCAAAAGGTCCCACATTGATATAATTCGTGGATAAGGTGATAAGGCCTCGAAATCCAGTCATCCAATAAGTTTTGGACATGTGTAGTTCATAGATTTTACATTATCTTTCCATTTTATTTAAATCGTCAAATAATGATGTCATCGCTGCATCATTATTATGTCATAAATAATTGAATTTATTTAATGTCCAAAAATCATAAAAAAATACTATGATGTAGGAAATCTTTTTAGATTTCCAATGACTATTTATAATCAAATATCTAATCTTTATAACCCCATGTAAAAATTGTTTTCGTAAAACCTATTATGTTTGTGTCATTTTTACTTTTACATTAAATAAAAAGTTATTTTTGTCCTTTCCCAACCAAAATGTCTCCATGGGGTCCCCAAGTTGACCCATGGCTTGTCTTGGTCGGACATTACAAAACCAATAAGGTTGATACATTTGTCTAGGTCATTTCATATTATTAAACCATTATTTATACCTTAAACTACACTAATTACCACTAATCGCGATTAAAAACTTAATAAGTTACTATTCACCAAAAAAATATTTTAATCTCATTGAACCACATTTTACTTCTTAATGACAACCATGTATGTCGGATTTTCAAAATTCAATACACATTAGTGGTAAACTTTCATTTAACTGAAAAATCAGTTTTCATGATTACCACTTAGTGGTTTCACTATTCATCAAAAATTGATGTTTTTTAGAAAATTACCAAAAATTCACCCTAAGCTATATTTGATATTCTGAATTCAAAAATGAAGTCTTTTTTACAGAATTCAAATCATATAAGTCACATTAATTAATTTAATAATTAATTCCCGCTGCCAGAGCAAATAGCGTGTTTTTACAAAACAATAAGTATCAAAAGATTGACACCAGTTTAAGTCTAATTTCAAAGTGAAATTGATTCCAATGACCACCATTGGATAAAATGGTAAAAATATATTCTAATTTCACTTCAAAACCAATTCAAAACATAATCTAATCATATAAATAAATTAGATTAAAAAGTAGTTTTGATGTAAAATGCAGTATTTTTCACTATTCATTAAAAAATGAACATTGTCAGAAAAATACAAAAAATCACACAAGGTAAATTTTGATGTCCCAATCATAAAGAATAAGTTTATTTTTACAAACATAGTTTATAAAATTGTCAAAATATAGATTCAAAAATGGTTTTCCATCAAAAGGCACTAAAACAATCTTTTAAGAATATTAGTTTATTCCATGCATGAGATTGTATTTATTTTCATTTTAAGCCTCCATAACACTATCTTAATCATTAATAGACATAGATAAAAATATCTTTTATTCATTACTTACTTGGGATGTTACATCCTTCCCCCCTTTAGAAAATTGCGTCCCCGCAATTTATTTACTTATCGAATAAATGGGGGTACTTATCCCTCATTTCATTTTCAGATTCCCATGTTGCCTCTTCAATCATGTGGTTTTTCCACAAAAACTTTTCCTGCTTAATCACCTTATTCCGTAACACTTGCTCCCTATGGTCCAGAATCTGGACCGGTTGTTCCTCATAAGATAGGTTCTCTTCCAGCTGAACTACCTCTGGACTCAAAACATGAGATGGATCTGGCATATACATTCTCAACATCGAAATGTGAAAAACATTGGGTACCTGAGATAAACTCGGAGGTAAAGCCACTCGGTATGCAACTGATCCAACTCTCTCAAGAATTTCGTATGGTCCAATGAACCTTGGACTCAACATGATCACCTACCTCGAAAGATAGATCCTTCCTCCGGTTATCCGCATAACTCTTCTGCCTGCTCTGAGCTGTTCTCATGGGTTTCTGAATCAACTGAACTTTTTCTGCCATCTCTTCTACCAATTCTGGTCCCATCAACTTTCTTTCACCCACTTCATCCCAGAAAGCTGGAGTTCGACACCGCTTCCCATATAATGCCTGAAATGGTGCCATCTGTATACTGGAATGAAAACTGTTATTATATGAAAATTCAACCAAAGAAAGATGTTGGTCCCAACTTCCCTGATAATCCATAGAACAAGCTCGTAGCATATCCTCCAATGTCTGAATTTTTCGTTCCGACTGCCCATCTGATTGAGGATGAAAAGCTGTACTAAAATTTAATTCAGTACCCAACGACTTCTGAAGGCCTTTCCAAAAGTTAGAAGTAAACCTGGGATCACGATCCGATACAATGGAGAGAGGAACTCCATGTAACCTGACTATCACTTTAAGATACAAAAGGGAAAGTTGATCAAGAGGGAAAGTATCTCATATAGCAAGGAAATGAGCATATTTGGTCAAGCGATCAACAATAACCCAGATTGCATTATTACCTCGAGATGTCTTCGGTAATCCAACAACAAAGTCCATGGATATATTCTCCCATTTCCACTCTGGCACTGGTAAAGGCTGAAGCATCCCTTTCGGTAACTGCCTCTCTGCTTTAACCTGCTGACAAGTCAAACACTTCATAGTAAAATCAGCAATATCTCTTTTCATTCCATCCCACCAGTAATACTCTCGCATATCTCTATACATCTTAGTACTGCCTGGATGAACTGAAAACGGAGAACTATGAGCTTCACATAATAACTCTCTCTTCAACTGTGAATCACAAGGCACACACAATCTCTTCCCAAATCTCAAAACACAATTATTATCAATGTTGAATTCAGGCAAATTACCTTTCTGAACCAGCTCTACCTTTTTCTGCAACTCACTATCTTGCTTCTGTGCTTGCTTGATTCTATCTGATAGAGATGATCTCACTGATACCTGAAACAAAACAGAAGGACTTCCTGCACCAACAAATTCTATGCCAAAGTTCATCAAATCCTTAACAAATGGATCACGTTCCAAACGCAACATTGTTAATGAAGCATTACTTTTTCGACTCAAAGCATCAGCCACTTTATTTGCTTTTCCCGGATGGTAATGAATTGTACAATCATAATCCTTGATTAATTCCATCCATCTCTTTTGTCTCATGTTTAACTATTTCTGAGTGAATATATACTTTAAACTTTTGTGATCGGTATATATTTCACACCTTACTCCATACAAATGATGCCTCCAAATTTTTAAAGCAAAAACAACAGCTGCTAATTCCAAATCATGTGTAGGGTAATTTACATCATGAGTTTTCAACTGTCATGAAGCATAAGCAATTACCTGATCATTCTGCATTAGGACGCAACCAAGTCCTTTCAATGAAGCATCACTGTATATAACAAACTCGCCATTCCTGGAAGGTAGTGCCAAAACTGGAGCATTCACCAATATTCTTTTCAATTCCTGAAAGCAATCATCACATTCTTTTGTCCAGATAAACTTAACACCCTTCCGAGTTAGCTTAGTCATTGGACTAGATAACCGTGAAAAATTTCTAACAAACCTTCGGTAATAGCCCGCCAAACCAAGGAAGCTACGAATCTCAGTTACATTTGTGGGTCTTGTCCATTCTTCCACAACTTTTGTTTTTGCAGGATCAACAGTTATTCCATCTTTAGAAACAATGTGACCAAGGAAAGAAATTTGTTGCAACCAAAACTCACACTTTCTGAATTTCCCATACAGTTTCTTTTCTTTTAAGGTTTTCAAGATAATCCTTAAATGTTTTTCATGCTCCTCTTTACTTTTAGAAAACACCAAAATATCATCAATGAAAACCACCACAAACTTATCCAAGAACTCATGGAAAATTCTATTCATTATGTCCATGAATACAGCAGGTGCATTGGTTAGCCCAAAAGGCATTACTACAAATTCATAATGGCCATATCTCGTACGGAATGCGGTCTTCGGAATATCTGCCTCCTTTACCTTCAGCTGATGGTACCCCGATCTCAGGTCAATCTTTGAAAAAAACTAAGCTCCCTGGAGCTGATCAAACAAATCATCGATATGAGGCAAAGGATATTTGTTCTTAATAGTGATGTTATTCAAGGCTCTGTAATCAATGCAAAGTCTCATAGAACCATCTTTCTTTTTAAAAAATAAAACAGGAGCACCCCATGGTGATTTGCTAGGTCTAATGAAACCTTTCTCTAATAAATCTTGCAACTGCTCCTTCAACTCTAAAAGTTCAATTTCTTCCATTCGATAAGGGGGTTTTGAAATTGGCTTAGCATGAGGAACTAAGTCAACAGTAAACTCAACTTCCCGATCTGGTATTATTCCAGGCAACTCATCAGGAAAAATATCAGGATACTCATTTACCACTGGCACATAAATAAACTGAACAGTTCCTTTATTTTCAACGACGTGTGCAAGGTAAAATTAATTTCCATCTTTCACAAGTTTCTCGGCCTCTTGATATGTTATCAAATGTAAAGGTTCATTCTTGTAAACAAACTGAAAGTCTTTCTGAAAAGAAACTTCTTCAGCTCTACAGTCAATCATAGCATGGTAAATAGAGAGCCAATCCATACCCAGGATAACATCAAACTCTACTAGAGGTAGAACAATAAGGTTTGCAAGTAGGTTCTTTCCACAGATAAGGATATGAAGATTCTTATAAATTATTTTTTCCTCAACATTTCCCCCAGGTGTTTTTACCAAAAGTTTAGGAGTCATTTCTTGAGATGGTATTCCCATTTTACTAGAAAAGGTTTCAGAGATGAAAGAATGTGTAGACCACGAATCAAACAACACACTGGCATAATCTGAAAAAACAAACAAAGTACCTGATACAACTTCATTTGATGGCCCGACATCTGCTGAAGTTGTTGCAAAGGATTTCACCACCCCTTTCTGCTTGTAGTCTAACTGCTTCCCATCACTCAAGCTCCTTGTCGGACACTCGTTTTCATAGTGACCCATCTCATTGCACTTATAACATTTCACTAACTGTAAAACAAATTTGTTCTTACCTTCACCATGATCCTTTTCAGTGCAATCACGAGCCTTATGTCCCATCTTACCACATCGGTAGCACTTTCCAGAATTCAGAAGACATTCCCCAGCATGCCTTTTCCCACATTTATCACAAACTGGAAACTTAGTTTTCTTACCATCAGACTTTTTTGAAGAATTCTTACCTTTCTCCTGCCACCTCGGTCTCTTCTTCTGCTAGTTGTTATAGAAAACTTGGTTATCGGCAAACTCCATTTCCACCTTCTCAGCACATCGAACAAGCTTTTCATAACTTTTAAACTCACGAGAAGCTAATGCCCTTCGATATTTTGGCTTTAATCATGAGTAAAAATGATTGATTTTACTATCAAGGTCCCGGATAAAATTTTGAGCATACCTTGCCAATCGAGTGAACCTTTCTTCATAGGCATCCACTGAGTCTTCCTCTTGCCTCAATTCCAAGAATTTCTTTTCCATCCTAAGTCGAACAGCCTTAGGAAAATACTTCTCAAGAAACATACCTTTGAATTCATCCTAGTCAAGAGCATCAATCTCATCGGCGTCCCTGATATTTTTAACCATAGACCACCACTGATCTGCTTCTCCCTCCAAACGGTAAATAGCAAGACTAACCTTTTGATTTTCTGAACACCCCATGACATCAAAAATCTTCTCCAGTGCTTTAATCCACCCTTCAGCTAGCACAGGGTCAGCTGATCCTCTGAATGATGGTGGATGTTGCCTCATGAAATGTTCCACCACTGACATGTTCCTCTGCGGTTGTTCTGGCTGATCTCGTGTATGGATACCACCGCCATTTATAGCTGGATTCAATTGCGCCATTACTACAACAAACTGTTCAGTTCCAATTCCGACCATTTCTGGATGCTGATTCAGAATGTTATTTCCTTCTGTATGCCTTCCTAGCACTGCTTCCATGTTTCCTCTGTGGAAAACCATTCTGAACAAACATGTCTTAGATGAAGCAACATGGTAATCTTTAAATGCTATATCATTTCAAAAAAAAATATTTTTGGATAATCATTTAATAGAATTCTAACTCCTAAAGTTATCTAAACCGACCTCTGATACCAACTATAAGGCCCCAGCCTTAAACCTTACTTAATCTTGAGTTATTACAAGATTGCACAGTGACGATCTTTCTAGGTTTAGAGTTTTAGAGAATTAGATCATAAAACTTGCATTACATTCCACATATATACAAAGTGGTTACATAAAGATAGTATTCTTCATTCCCATCAATGGAAACACATCTAAAATAAAACATGGATTATTTCTTGACACATCCTTGACTCTATCATCTTATCATGTACATTTCCCTTGACCTGTGAAAAACATTTCAAAAACATGGGATGAGCATAAAAACTCAGTATGGGTTATAAAAAAACATGGAAAGGAAACATGAGTTCATATATACATAAGAATGAAATCATAATTTACCCATAAAACATAGGCACTTTAACATACCTCATAAAATCATGAATAAATCATAGAAATCATTAGATATAAAGGTAACATGAGGCATTCATAACATTCTTACGTAGGGAGTAACACTCTTGGTTACGTTTGGAATACCCATCACAGTATATTCCCTAAAATCTCTTCAGAGAAACCTTAATGTTTCACTCCTTCACGTTACCCAATGCATTGGATAGCTATAACGGGCTCACCCGCCCTTAGTTTATCACGGAACCACCCGTCTTCATAATAATGCCCAAGAACCATAACATAATCATATCACATAAAACATGCATAAAGGAAACCTAATATTTCCACATTACAATCACGAGATATAAATACAACACATTGATATAAAAACATTATGAAAACCATTTTCAATACCAAAATAAAAGAAAAGTAAAACATGGTATTGATTTTTCTTTTAAAAAGAAGGTATGGCTTGTAGAGGAAGCTGAAACTCAAATAACGGTCACGACGGCGGAGAAGTCGTTGTCGCCGCATACGTACGACAAAAACATTCCCTTTTGTTGTTTAGTAAACGCTTCATATAAAAAAGATTCCTTTTGAATAAACGTAAAAGTCAAAGGGGTTTATACACCGTATAAAATAAATTTGTGTATAAAATAAAATATGCCTCAACGAAAGGAGATTGAGACGAAGTCCCATATCTCGTATCCGACTTGACCCTCCCGTTCTTTAATCTTTTGAATAATAAACTTGAGTTAATCTCTACTTGATTATGAATCTTTTTAATGTTCATTATTCCTTTTATACCATGTTATGAACATCATGTAATCAGTTAAGTTAATAATGTTCATTTTGTCGGTATTTGGTTCTTAAGTCAAAAATAGACTTCCTACACTTACATGTTGTTAATTTGGTCATAGGTTCGTTATATCCAGAATGATATTAATGATTTGGATAACATATATATCATATATATTCATCATATACTTGTATTTATAAAATTACATCACATTTAGAGGTAAGAAATGAAATGCACCGTTCATGGAGACGGTAAGCCTTACGTACGAATGAACGCTACTTTGATTTCTATTTCGTATTTCATAGAATGGAATCATAATGATATAAAGGTATATTATAATTCCAGTATAATATCATATATAATTTCATAGTTACATCCTTTATATGTCCCACATATGGTATTTAACGAATCAAATCACTTTGAGGGGGCAGTAGTCTGCACTTCCTAAAATGAAGATATCGTGTTAACCCATAATGGAAACCATAAAGGTATGCCCAAAATGAAAAAAAAACAGAAGCTTAAGGAAAAAATAAACATATTATATATCATATATAAAAATAGTGACATCATAATGGCCACCTTTGAAGGTGTTAAATGAGTATTGAACAATCATTGTTTCGGGAGGCAGAATTTCGCCATCCACGGAAACCGTATGTTCTTTAACCATTTGATGCAGTTGTGTGAGAGTGTAGCTCAAATAAATCTTATAACAACATCCTAGTATATTGAAGATACTGGTTTTGTTACAAAATAATTAAATAAAAAGAGTTTAGGGGGTCGGAGAAGCAAAATAAAACAAATGAACATGAGAGAATAAATTACCTTAAAAAGTGTAACTCCTTTTTGATTTGAGCCTAAAGGCTTCCTTTGAAAGGATTATTCCAAAAGGGAATCCTCTAGGATGAGGAGAGGGATGTGTAGAGAGTAAATTGGCAGGGGTTGGCCGAGCCAAACGCTTGAGGTGTGTGTGAAATGAGGTAGAGGTGGGGGCCTTTTATAAGAGGAGAGGAGGGGCACTTTTGGAAAGTAAAGAAATATTACTTTATTTGAAAATGTGTTTCGGTTTCAAAAGGTCCCACATTGATATAATTCGTGGATAAGGTGATAAGGCTTCGAACTCCACTCATCCAATAAGTTTTGGACATGTTTAGTTCATAGATTTTACATTATCTTTCCATTTTATTTAAATCGTCAAATAATGATGTCATCGCTGCATCATTATTATGTCATAAATAATTTAATTTATATTATGTACAAAAATCATAAAAAAAATACTATGATTTAGGAAATCCTTTTAGCTTTACAATGAATATTTATAATAAAATATCTGATCTTTATAACCCCATGTAAAAATTGTTTTCGTAAAACATATTATGTTTGTGTCATTTTTACTTTTACATTAAATAAAAAGTTATTTATGTCATTTCCCAACCAAAATGTCTCCATGAGGTCCCAAAGTTGACCCATGGCTTTTCTTGGTCGGACATTACACAACCAATATGGTTGGGACTTGTTTCTAGGTCATTTGATATTATTAAAGAATTATTTATACCTTAAACTACACTAATTACCACTAATCGCGATTAAAAACTTAATAAGTTACTATTCACCAAAAAAGTATTTTAATCTCATTGAACCACATTTTACTTCATAATGACAAACATGTATGTCGGAATTTCAAAATTCATTACACATTAGTGGTAAAATTTCATTTAACTGAAAATCAGTTTGCTTGATTACCACTTAGTGGTTTCACTATTCATCAAAAATTGAAGTTTTTTAGAAAATTACCAAAAATTCACCCTAAACTATATTTGATATTCTGAATTCAAAAATGAAGTCTTTTTTACAAAATTCAAATCATATAAGTCACATTAATTAATTTAATAATCAATTCCCTCTGCCAGAGCAAATAGCGTGTTTTTACAAAACAATAAGTATCAAAAGATTGACACCAGTTTAAGTCTAATTTCAAAGTAAAATTGATTCCAATGACCACCATTGGATAAAATGGTAAAAATATATTCTAATTTCACTTCAAAACCAATTCAAAACATAATCTAATCATATAAATAAATTAGATTAAAAAGTAGTTTTGATGTAAAATGCAGTATTTTTCACTATTCATTAAAAAATGAACATTGTCAGAAAAATACCAAAAATTCTCACAAGGTAAATTTTGATGTCCCAATCATAAAGAATATGTTTATTTTGACAAACATAGTTTATAAAATTGTCAAAATATAGATTCAAAAATGGTTTTCCATCAAAAGGCACTAAAACAATCTTTTAAGAATATTAGTTTATTCCATGCATAAGATTGTATTTATTTTCATTTTAAGCCTCTATAACACTATCTTAATCATTAATCGACATAGATAAAAATATCTTTTATTCATTACTTACTTGGGATGTTACACTCTTACTATTAAATATTTCTTAGTTGTTCACTTATACAAAAAATATATTTACCAAGGAATATTAATAATTATTTTGAGAATAATTAATTTATTTTTATAATGTTAATTTTTTAAAAATCTTTTGTAATTATATAATTACCATAAATACTTATGCAATAATGACAAAATATTTAATTATCTAATAAAAATATAAATAAATTATGGAAAATAAATTAAAAGTAATATAATTTTTTTGAATTATTGTGTCACAAGAATTTTTTAATAAAAATGAAATATTAAGTATTTATGAATAAATTATATACAAATTACATCTTTTTATTGGTTTCATTCATTTAAAAATAAAAGGATAGATCCAAAATTGACATTAATGATATTTTTTAATAAATAATAGTTTTTGAATTATTTTACATTCAAAAAAATCATATCATTGAAGAAGTGAATGAAATATGGAAGAAAATTTTAAGTATGGTCTATTACAAATTCACATTTACAATTATGGTAAAATTCATTACCCATTATGATATAAATAGTTATTTCCATGGTTAATGTCAAAAAATGATTAATAAAGGGGTTAATCAAAATGTTAAGGTCTAATATGAAACCTAAACCATAATAATTGCCATCGAATATTTTTATTTCAACCCTATCATTATTTTATATTGATTTATGGTGATTTGAATGAATTTGGTTTTATAATGTCCTTAATATATTTTAATCTTTTATGAAATTACCTATCTATCCTCTCCCTCCCTTATAAATGGATAACCCACATTCATATTATTTAAAGAACATTAAACCTTTTTTATCCAGAAATATTTATCCAATTATTTTATCAACATTCCCTTCCCAGTTATAAAACTTCTAGACTCCCCAAAATATAAAACTTATGGTTCATCTCTAGAAATCAATTATATTTCATTCAATAAAAAGGTAATCTTCATAACCAATCACTTCATTATTAATTTTTTTACGAACAATAAATTTTACGTATTTATCAAAAACTAATATATTCATTATCCATAATACAATGAAATAATATTTTTATTATGATAGCACCATTATCCACCATCATTCAAATCAAATGGTGAACGAATGTATTTCTCCTACGTACGAACATTTTATCGCCTCCATGTAGCGATATAAATCATTTTTTAGATCCATATTTTCTATATTGGAATAATGATTAAATTAATGGTTATATTTAATATTTATGAAATATTAATTCTTATCAGATTAAAATATCCTATTTATCTTCATTCAATCAAATTCAGTGGATAATTATCTAGTTTCATGTGTATACATGTGGCCCACTACCACCACAAATTTGTGTTAGATTTTTGCAATTTATAGATTAGGTAATAAGGTTTTATTTTTGTTTAAATGTATTATTTATATGATATATTAATTATTTTGTAAATGGAAATTATTAGTGATATTTCTTTTATTCAATCCATGGAAAAAAGAAAACAATGCTCATGCGTACGTATGACCTATAGTCTCCTTGAATGGTGTAATTAATTTTTCATTTTATAAAAAAGTAGGGATAAATCATCATATATTGAATATATAAGAACATTATATCATGATTAAAATTCTGGTTACAATTTATCAATTGTCAATGTACATGGAAAAGAACCATAGACCTAAAATTCTATTAAAAATGAAACAAAAATTCGAAGAAATGATGATATCAAGATTTTTTAAAATGTATTTTGAAATTTAATAATGGGATATTGTGTAATATTATAAATATGAAAATGATCTTTGTAAATAATTATCATTAATTAAAATTTTATTATATAGGGTAATAGAGCACATTCCAAGAAAGTGGATCTCAAGGTAATGTTTTATGTTAAAATCTCATGGTTTATTTAGATTTTTTGTTATGTCTATAATGGTGAATGTTAATTATCAACCAATAAAGATTAAATTAATTTTTCTTATTCCTTATTTATTTTTATAAAACTAATGTTTTACTATAATTATCCACTCTTTATGTACTAAAGATACTTAATGTTGTTTTTAATGTAACTCAACCACATTTTTCTCTTTAGTTGAAAAATACTTTCTCTTACATGTATATAATTTCAAAAATTATTTTTAGGAATTTTTTTATTATTATTATATGATTATTAATTTAAATTTTACACATGTTTGATTGTTTAATATATTTTTTAAATTGAATGTTCATGCCAATTTTTAAAAGATATATTTTTTCCTTTTTTATAGATGCATGAAAGGAATGATTTCTTTTCTTGTATGGAATAAAAAGAATTTTATGTCTTTCTAACCACTCAATCCCTCAATATTCCATTAATTTTTTATGGTTTTATTTAAAATATTTTTTTATACATTATTTTAAATAATTTATTTGAAAAATAGAAAAATATTTTCCTCGTTAAATTTTCTAACTAATCATTTAGATACCCTTTTCAACTAAGATGTAATCTAGGGGTGTTTCTTATATTTTATTTGGGGTATGATTTAGTGATACCATAAATATTTATTCAATGTATGGTTATTTATTATGATGAAAATATATTTATGAATCCCCTTAATTTTATATGGTTTATGAAATTATTAGTTGATAAAATGATTACGAATCCAGTTTATTTTCCAAGGGTCATAAAAAGATGAAATGTTTATAAAAATCATTTATTTCATATTGGTTGTGATATGATGAATGTTTCATGATTTTTTTTTAAAATGAATATATGATTTTATTTGTTTTATGGGATGTATAGGAATTATAAATCCTTTAAACACAATGCATAAATATGGATATATTTGTAGTTAAACATGATAGAAATGGGGAGGGAAAAAAGTTTTATATGGGAATATATCCAATTATATATTGTTCATAGTAAAAATTAAATTATATAATGGTTTGTGGTGTGAAAGAATATATACTATTATAGTCTTCTATAAGATCCTTGAACATTAAGGAAATTATTTTCAATGATTAGGTGATTTCCAAAAACATATTTCACTTAACAATGATATTCCCCCATGGTCAATGTTCATAGATTTCTTTATGATTCATCTCCTATGAATAGATATGATTTAGATCATAACTCAATATTGTGATCTATGATATGAAGGGTGTGGTTTTCTAATTTTAGGCTTATTTTCTAATAAAAAAATTCTACTTTTTTTACATACATGATCATTAATAACCCCATTAATTTCCCATACCAATCAATTGAGATCAATACCTAATATCTATCCGTTCATTATTTTTTTATTAAATGTATAACATTTTTTAGGTATAATAAGGGTTTATGTTGTAAAGAGTGTATTGTGAGCTGATATGGTTCAATTGTGAAAAAAAGTTTTATGTGCAATTGTTTGTAAAGATATGATTCCAATTTGATTATATCATAGATCATTTTTTATGAAATGAGTATTCAACTATTATGTTTAAATATATATGTTTGAAAAGTATGGGACGCTATTGTCTATGTTATATAAAAGTATAGATAAAAATGAAACATGGATGGGAAAATTAAAAATTATATTCCATCTGATAGACATATATATGGGATGACACCCTATTTAATAGTAAATAAACAGTGTGGTTTTACTATAAAAAAATACATGTTTGGATTCTATATGTGGATATGGTTTTGTAATAGATTCATATAGGGGGAATTGCCCTGATAGTAGTTGGTTGAGTATATCGTGACCATCATTTGGGTTCATAATTATTGTGAATGTAATATGCAGCTCATTGACTCTCCAAGGGTATAATATTTGTTATAATCAATGTCTACTTAAAATAAACCATAATGGGTATGAATAAATATTGACCATGAATTCCCTATTTAAAACCTAGGATGTTATTGATTTAACCGATGGTGTCATGATCTAGACTTATGGTAAATTATTTATTAGTAATATATAGTTTTCTATAATAATTATAATTTCTAAAACTATGATTTTTTGAATTATTAACTAGTTTAATCATGTAATAATTTGTTAATTACAAATATGATTAAAAATTAAATTATTTTACCCTTGATACTTTTTTGGGGTGCTTGAATACAAAATATAAAAGATATTATAGAATATATTTCACATGCGAGGAATCATGTTGAGCTTCCAAATGATAAAAGAAGGTAAAAAATAACTATTATTCCATTATAATGCAACACGCCCATCTTCTTGGTGATTTATAAACCCACTAGCGGCGTAGTATGGTGTTAATAAGATTGCTAATATACTTTATGTTCTCCTTTGTTCAAATCATGAAAAAGATGTTTTTGTTATCAATAATTTATAAGGAGTAGCAGATCAATGGCGGGCCCTGATTTGCAATATGAGGAAACCGAAAGAAATTGATTTAGTGGAGTGTGATGAGTTTAAGATTATGTATTTCAATAATTAAGTTCCTCATATTATTCGTATGGAAATGGAGGAGTATTTAACTGAGCTAATGAATAACTATAAGGAATATTGGGGTACATATGAATAAAATTTACAAGGAATCTAAGGTAAACTTTTATTATTATCATCCAACATGATTGTAATTTCTATCAAATCCTCAGTGGGTTATAAAAAATCATTGAATGGAGTTGTCCATAAAAGAAATTGTTATATTTTATGAAACCATTCAATTTGAAATCAAAGTGGATATAGATATTCGAGTTACCCATAAGTTATTGTTTTTTAATAGTATAAGTATAATTGAATTCAAAAGAAATAATATAAACTATTGAGAGAGTATGTTAAGGATTCGTTTATGGATTAATTTTTACCAAAATCATGGTGTAAATTTCCTTATTTCGAATGGAAATTGGTTTATATTAAATAATTATTTTCATTATTAAATCAAATGATAATGTGAAGGGATGACATTTGATAATGTTGAGATGTGGGAGAAATAACAACAGAATTAAACACACCCACTCTACTGTTTCAATTGAATGAATTACGGGATTTATGTTTTGAGTTTCTCAAATTCAAAGTTTAATGATGATTATCGACATTATAAACCTCTTAAATCAATTTAAAAAATAAATCAAATATGAACAGTTTTTTAATGATGGGTGAAAAAATGATGTGGTGGAAGATAAAAATACCTTATAATATAAAATTTATTATTTATTATTTAAATATAAATGTACCAATTAATTTATATTTGAACATTTTTCTATGGTTATCAATATTATACCACAAATTATAGATTTTAATTAGTAGTAAAAAACATAATGGTTTGATGATCACATTAAATGTATATGAGTTTTCTTCTATTGTATTAATTGGGAATATAATTCCAATTTTTTTATTAATTTTCAATTATGTTGAATTTTATTTTTTTGGAATGGATTGCACTTATCTAAAAAATATATCATCAATTTATGAGGAATGTAAGTCATATTTGAAATTGTGAACTAACCCGTGATCTTCTATAACTACCAAAACATTCATTAATTAAAATTATTCTAGATATAATAAAATGTATTATTATAAAAAATGGTTTTGTAAAACATATGCATTTCCTTGGTTTGATGTTTTTTGGACTTTAATATACCGTTACGAATTGGGAACATTTCTAATATACTCATTTAACTTTGATCACATGCAGAGTATAAATATAGCGCTTTACAAAATCAAATTTACTCAGAAAAAAGAAGAGATGGCCTCACCCTGTAGACTTCCCCCTTAAAAAGACCATTTTTCGATTCTTGGAAAGGTGGTGGAGTCGTTGGGCTTCCCTCTTAACCAATACCAAGCTGAGCTTCAACACATTAATCTCAAATAGAACCACCTATAGTTGAAGTGAGACATGATAGAGATTACCACATATGCGATGTTATCTGAGCCACCCTAAGAGTATGCCACCATCGCATACCTTACCCTTCAGTCCTATTAGGTTTTTATAAGGGGTTATGTAACAAGACCTTATCACTTTTATTATTTTATTTTTTTGTATATAATAATGAATATTGATTCATTTTATTTTGTAAAAAGTTTTTAAAGCACAAATACTATTTTTAGTATATATTCAATTAAGAAATCTATTTTGATAAATTATTGTATTTTTTAATATAATAATATTTTAATAATTTATTATTACTAAATAACTTTTTATAAATCATCGTATAATTTTTATAAATACGATTAAATTTTTTATTATGGTTTCAATTTCCTTTTCATCAAAACCCATGATTTTTTGATAAATGTATATTTTTATTTTAAATGTAAAAATTCAAATATTTAGAAAATTATTCATATAAAATTAATATTATTTTTTTAATGAGGATGTTGAATTTATTAAATGGTTAATTTTTTATAATTTTTTGAGACAATCCACTTTTTTGGTAATAATTAAATTCTGGTTAATTATATAATGTGTTTTATGACAGCATAATTACCAAATAGTGATGTAATAAAATACAATTAATGATATTTTCAGCTATTATTTGTTATAACATTAATATAATATGATTCTAGGATTGTTTGATTTATTTTTCAATGCCTTAGTGGACCCTTTAAGACTTATAAAACATTTAATCTTTTTGAATTGATTTCCTTAAGAGTGTGACTCACCTCCACATAACCAAGCCTAATATTTTAAGAAGATTGACCACTGGCCTTATAAAATAATGTTTTCCACTACCATTTGGAAAAATCCACGGTATAAAACCATGGTTCGGTTTGTGGTTTTGTTAGATTAATGTATGGGGTCCAAAACATAAACAATATAGAATTCCCTCTCTTTTCCTATATAAACCCACCCATAATCCCACTTATTATTCACTAAAAGCTTTGGTAGATCGATAAACATCTATCTTCCTCTCTCTAGAAACCTTATAAGGCACTTTAATCTACCATGAATGAACTCTCAAGCCACTTCCAAGCATTTGGGATCACTTTTCCATGTAGTGAATTTCTTCCATTATCATTTTCTTTTCAAATTATATTATGTTTTATTTCCACTTTTTTCAATTAACCATGTTTGGGTATGATTTCAAACATCACATATACTTATCTTAATATATTTTAATTATTAGAGACCTATTTTTCTCTTATTAATTATTCTCATGAACTCCTGTTACCGTTTTGAAATTCCGTATGGAATTTATCTCTTCTCATTTATATTCAAGAAATGATTTTGTATTAAGAATATAAATTCCATTACATATGTTGGAACATGTATCTCTATGAATCCCTTAATATCTATTTCATGTAAATAAGATGATATACCCCTTTCCCTCTCAACAACCATTTTAATGAACACTAATGTCACACTTTTATGCTGCCGAAATTGCACCGTGATTTTCCAATCCAAAGACATTATGTTGTAAATCTTATCCCTCTTTCTCTGTCAAGGGTATTCACCTTCACACAGAGTTACATATTGATTATATTGTTTCATTTATGTATTATACATTATTTTATCATGGAATAAATGGTGATTTTTAATGATTCCATGTTGTATGATCCGTGTGGCACGCTTATGCATGAAATGAAATGATTAAGAATGGTGCACCCTGATAGCACTCCAATGCATTGGGTAATGATTAGTATCATGATAATTGAAGTGCAATGAGGGTTTAATCATACTAATTAATGTTCAATTAGGGTTTACTCATTATCCATGTGCAATGATCATGGCCTCATTCAAATATCATGTTAAATGTTGATGCCACAATTCTATGTTTTGATAATCATGCTATAACATGCTTTTATGTTCATGTTTCTCTTATGCCCCATTGGGGTGCATATTTCCTAACATGTATTGTATTATTCATTTTATTCCTTGTTTACTCCATTACATGGATTTATATTCCAAAAGTTTCTAATGCATTTCATCGAGTTATCCCATGTGTTGCTAAGTACGAGGGAATGTAGTTGTCATGTAATAGATGTTTTCAATAAAGATGTTGTGTTTTATGTTCTATGTTTTTATGTAATGTTACTTAAGCCCAAAATACACTATAACTGTAGAACTTATATGGTGAATCATGTTAAGTTATTTATATAATAAATCATTTTTGTGTGTGTAATAAAGAGAAAGGTTGGTATAGTTGGTATTAGAGGATAAGTTTATTTATTTTTTGGATTTGTTTTAGAAAACCCTAGTGAAATACTTATTGATATGACTATGAATAACAAAAACATCCGTACATTTTGGTGAGTATTTAGTATGTGGTTTATTATGAAAATATATCCATGTCTGGATACGAGCAGGTAGAGGCAGCTCTAGAACAAATGATTAGTAGGGTTAAAACCCGAAAACACCGCTTTGAGTTAGACTCGGAAGGGAAATGTTGCACTAAAATAGGAGTTTCTATAATCTCGGTTATGGAACTCTCTGAGGATTTGTTTTGGTAAATTCATAATCTTTTTAAAAACATTATTAAAGGAGAAAACTTTCTTAAGAATATATGTTCGGAGGTAGATCATGGATAAAATAGATTGAAACCTATAAATTCATAAGTTAGGAAATAATGGTAATTTATTAGATAACCATTTTTTGATTGGATTACCATTTAAGTTTTACCTTGAACATTCCTTTTATTCTAACCAATGTCATGTAATAGGAGGACTCAGGCTAACAACTGATGTGAAGATCAATGTGATGATTGTTCTAATGAGTTGCCCAATATGGGAGCGATAATAATGAACTGTGTCATAATACCCTATCAGTTAACTCAATATTTGAATAGAAACAAGGTTCAAGAGGAACATTCAACCACCCTAAGAAAGAATAAATCAAAATAGAGAGCTTCATGAGATAAAATCCTTCTTCTATTAATAGATCATCTGATCCCTCAATTTCTGAACAACAGACCAAAACCATTGAAAGGATCTTCTCTATACTTCAATGTTCCGAACAAGATAAGGTTATTTTTTCTTCTTATCATATGGAGGGTGAAGCTAATCAATGGATGAAATTTATCAACAATATGAATCCTGAGGAGGAGATCAATGTATTGGAAGAGATGGATTTTCAAAAAATGTTTTTTGTTAAATATTTTCCATCACCCTCCACCTTAAGATGGAAAGGGAATTCATTTACCTCAATGAAATAAGTGATGACTCTACCAGAGCATAGGAGGCATACATAACTATGGTAGCCTGATATGCCTCTTTCTTTGTCATTATCCCGGAATGCATGGTTTACCGCTTCATTCATGGGATAAAACCAAGCCTATGTAAATCTCTTACGATTCACCACTTTGAGAGCTGTGATGGAATTGTATGATGTTCCAAAATGTAGAAATGGAGATCAGTGAATCTTAAGGGAATCATGGGAATAAGAAGTGTAAGTAAGAATTCAATTCTGGCAGCCAGATGTATATATCCTGTGGTGCTTTGAAAATATAGCACCCAACATTCCAAAGGTGCAGAAAGAAGAACCCTAGAAATTTCCTGAAGGGGATGAGGAAATTATTTACATGGGGAAGAGAAGGGATCCTTGGTATTAACTGCTGGAAATAAAATCCCAATGTTTGGAAAAAGGATTTGAATGCCTTGTTTGACCTTCAATGCATTGTTCATTGCTTCAACTACATAGAACCAGGGCACTTTTCAAAACAGTTCCGTAAGACAATGGTTTTTTGAGGCAATTAACAACCTCCAATGCAGTATGGTGGTGATTTTTCCATTACTACCACCAAAGAGACCTCTCATAACGATGTGGTGACATGTATGCCAGTTATTTATTCATTAATAGTGAACATAATTTTTTATTCTAGTTCAAATCATTCATTTATATCCCGAATTTTTAGTATAACAATCCCAACACCACCAAAATACATGGAAGTTAAGATATCAGTGGGTACATAAAATGGGGTAATCATTTCATCCCATGAATATAACTCCTCCCCTATCATAATTTGTATATTAAAATTCCCCGAAAACCTCTTCATTATCCCTCTATTGAAATTTGATGAAATTATTTGCAAGGATTGGATATATCTATAGAGAGACAACATAAATTGTTTTGAGAGGAAAATCACTCTCCATATTGTGAATCGACCCCCAATAGTGTATAAGTGCAAGGAAGAAGATGAATCGTTATTAGCACCTTGATCTCAAGCATGGATATTACGTCCATATAAGAATTCATATTAGGCTCATATGATTGATTATAATAAAACAACTATCTTTGATGATATGCCTATTGTGAGAAAATTCTTTAAAGTGTTTCCTGAGAAATTTCATGGTCTTCCTCATAGAAGAGATGTTGAGTTCTTAATTGATCATATACATGGAGAGTTTCCAAAATCCAATACCTCATATAGAATGGATATTGTAGTGGTTTAGGTGATGAAGAAACAATTACAAGAGAATTTGGATAAAGGGCTTTTACACTCAAGTGCTTCACCCTGGTGTGCTCCCGTCCTCTTTGTCAAGATGAAGGATGTGTCAATGCACATTTGCATTGATTATTGTGAGATCAAAAAAATGATGATAAAGAACAAGTATCATCTTCCCCGAATTATTGACATATTTGATTAGCTACATAGAGCACTATAATTTTCCTAGGTGGATATGTGGTTGGGATATTTCCGTGTAAGGGTGAGGAAAGAGGATATCCCAAATCCTGGTTTTCTTATAAGGTACAAGCACTATGAATTCATAGTGATTCCTTTTGGAGTGACAAATTTTCCAACAATTTTCATGGACAAGATTAATAGAGTATTTATAGATTACCTCGAAAAATTTGAGGTAGTCTTCACAGATTATATTATAATATACTCAAAAAAAAGTTTGAGCATGAGGAGAATCCCATCACTATACTAAAGACCTTACAGAAGAATAAGCTATATGAAAAGTACAACAAGTGAGAGTTATCATTGAAAGAGGTATCATTTTTGGTTCATATCGTCACACACAATGGGAAATCCTTGGATCCCTCCAAGATAGCTATAATTGATGGATGTCCAAGGACAATATTGGTGACAGATATTCGTAGCTTCATGGGGATTGCTGGATATTATCGCTGATTTGATAAAAATTTATCATGATTTTCCAACCCCATTACCAAGTTTACTTGGAAGGGAGTAAAATTTTAAAGGATTAATGAATGCGAAGAGACCATAAGGGAGTTGAATAAGAGGCTTATAACTGCACTCGTTCTCACATTACCTACAAGTGGAGTACTTTTTTGGTATTTAGTGATTCTTCGAAGAAGGGCATGGGATTTGTGTTGATGAAAAATTGAAAATTAATTGCCAATGCTTCAAGGTAATTTTAATTTCATTAGAAAACCTATCCAAAACATGAACTGGAGTTCACTGTATTGCTTTTACCATTAAAACATTTGTGACATTACCTCTTTAGGTAAAAGTGTGAGGTATATATGGACCAAAAATTCCTCATGTATATATTCAGATAGTAAGAGTTGAACATGTTCCAATGAAGATGGTTAGAGTAGATCAATGTCTATGAATGCTCAATCCATTACCACCCTTGGAAAGAGAACAAGTTGGAAGATGATATATGTAGAAATGACCCATAAAGTCTGTCATTAATTTGAATTTAAAAGGATCCAATATTCTTATATTTGATAAACATGAACATGATAATCATAAGGAATTGAACATCCTAAATCCTTTCACAAATGATTGCTCAATCTTCTATTTTAGAAATGTTAAAGGATTTTCAAATGCATGATGTGAGAGTTATGAAGAAAGAGAAAAACTGTCATAAAATGGAAATCCTCGGAGTTCAATGTCAATGAAGATAGAAATGTGAGATTTGGGTCAAGACTATGTGTTCCTTCAAATCCAGTGTTTAAGAAAGAAATTTTGTATAATGCACATAGTTCAAATATCTCCATTCATCTAGGATACGCAAAGATTTATCGAGATATCAAAGATCATTATTTGATGGATAACCTAAAGAAGGAGTTTGCTGAGAATACATCAATGTTCCTCGTATATCAGAATATGAAGGCTGAGAGATAGTTTTATAAGGGGATGATACAACCATTACCCATACAATCATGGAAATGGGAGAAAATCACCAAGGAATTTTTCACCAGACTTCTGAAGGCATCGAAAGGAAACAATTCTATTTGGGTTGTTATATATTATCATACAATGAATGCACACTTCATTTTAATTAGGGGGATTTCTCATTTGATCAATTGGAATAGATATATATCAGATAAGTTTTAAGGATTTATGGAGTACCACTTTATTTATGAATCCCTGTATGGGAATAGGTGTAGAACACTAGCTTGTTGGGATGATGTTGGGAAGAAAAAACTCCTTGGTCTAGAAATGGTCAATGAAATGGTGGAGAATATTAAGACCATACATTAACATATTAATGTTTCTGAGAGTCAAAAAAAGAGCTATGTTGATAATTGTGGATGATAAATGTAGTTTGATGTTGGAGACATGGTATTCCTCCACATATCACCATAGAGGAGAGTTATGATTTTTTGAAAGAAGTTAAATCTTAGTATAATGTACATTGGACCATTTGAGATCCTTGATCACATTGGAGTAGTGGACTATCGACTATAACTCCCACTGATCCTATATCAAGATCATGAAATATTTTTTGTATCACTCTTTATAAAGTACATACCTGGCCCATTACATGTACTCAATAAATAGGTGGTAGCAGTGCAGAATGACTTGTTCTATGATGATAAGCTGGTGAAAATATTAGATTATAGGGAAAAATTTCTGCAATAAAGACATCGTCCCTCATTGAGGTGTTGTGAAGAAAACACAAGTATGAATAAGAAATGTGGGAATCGTTGGAAGTAACGAAGGAGATTTACATGCATCATTTTTAGAGTGGGAAAAAGAAATTTCAGTGGTGGAATTTCATAAGGGTGGAATATTTTAATGACCCAACCATCCATTAATTGAAATTCATCTATATTTAATTAAATATATTATTATAAAAAATGGTTATGTAAAAAATATTCACTTCAATGATTTCATATTTTTTTATTTTAAAATACCATTAATAACATTGACCATTGATAATATAGCCATTTAATATCGATTGTATTCTTAGTATAAATATAGGGTTTTACAAAAAAAAAATTAATCAGACAAAGGAAGCGATGAACTAATCTAGTAGTCATTCCCTATATTAAGAACATTTTTTGTATCTGGTAAAAGATGTAGCATCATTGGGATTTTCTCTTGACCAATCCCAAGATGAGCATCAACTTGTTAAGCTTGAATGGAACCCCCTACTGGAGTAGAGGAAGTTAACAGAGATTACCACCATATCAATGTTACCCAAACCTCCCCATGAGTCATTCTACATCTCAAACCTTACCCTTTGGTATTATGAGGGTGTTATATGGGTTTATGTAACAGGGCCTTAGGACAATTATTATGTGCATTATTTTGGTATATAATAAAGAGTATACATTAATTTTATTTTTTAAATTTTTTAAAGAAAATATAGTATTTATATTTAATATTCAATTACGAAATATAATTTGATAAATTACTGTATTTTTGAATTAAATAATATTTTTATAAATTATTTTTACGAATTTAATTTCTATAAATGATTGTATAATTTTTATAAATACAATTAGAATATTTATAAATGTTTGAATTCTGTTTTTATCCAAAACCATGAATCTTCGATAAATATTGGTTTTTATTTAAAAAGTATAAAATCACATTTTAATAAAAAAAATGATAAAATTAATATTTTTTTGTAATCTAAAAGTCGAAATTATTCAACGGTAAGGTTTTCATTATTTTCTGAGACAGTCGAATTTTTGGGTAAAAATTAAATACTATTTAATTATATAATGTGTTTTATAAAATCATAATGACCAAATAGTGGTTTAATAAATTACTATAAATCGGGTGTTCTGAAAATATATTTTTTTACAAATATAATAATGTGATTTTAGGTTTTTTTTATTGGTTTTACAAATCCTTAGTGGACCCTCCAAGACTTACGAAACATTTCATCTTTTAAAATTGATTTTCTTGAGAGCGTGACTCACCTCCACATAAGAAAGACTAATATTTTAAGAATATCAGAAATTGTACTTATAGAATAATGTTTCAAACACCCATTTGTAAAAAATAATGTTGAACCCCCATTGATTAGTTTGTGCATTTGATTAGTTTAATTTGTGGTGTCCAAAATTTAAACAATAAATAATTACCTCTCTTTTCCAATATAAACCACCCACGATCCAACTTCTTCTTAACTCAATGTATTTTTAGCTTGACCAACCTCTAACCCCATCTCTCAATAATCCCCCAAGGCACCCCATGATCCCATGAATCATCTCTCAACCTCTCCCATGCCTTCGGGATCACCCTTCCAAGTATGGGATTTCTTCATCTCTATTTTTGTCCCATTTTCATTATGTTGTTATACCATTTTTTCCAATTAAAAATGTTGGGGTATGATTGGAAACCTCCACTATACTTTCCTATTTATTTTTTAATGATTAGATACCTCTTTCTATCTCATTAATTCCTCCCATGTACATCTGTTACAATTCCAAAATTCCGTAAGGGATTTCTCTCTTCTTATTTACTTTCAAGAAATTATTTCGTTTTCTGAATCTAAATACAATTAATTTTTTTGATACATGTATCTATATGACCCCATTACTGTATATTTCATGTAAATATGTTGAGATAACACTTTCTCTATCTTCATCCATTTTTATGAACTCTTATGTCACACTATTATGCTGCCGAAATTGCATTGTGACTTTTCAAGCCAAAGTCATTATGTTGTGAATACCATGACCATTTCTCTATCTTGGGGATTCACCAATATGTAAAATTACTTATTGAGTATATAGTTTATGTATTTATTACACATTCATTTATTTTGGATTAAATGATGGTTTATAATGATTCCATGTTGTTTGATTCATATAGCACACTTATTCATGAAATGAAATGAATAAGAAGGGTGTTCTCGGATAGCGATCCAATGCATTGGGTAAAGATTAGTATCATGACATGTAAAGTGAAATTAGGGTTTAGTCATGCTAATTAAAGTTAAATAAGATTTAACTAATGATCTATGTGCAGTGAGCCTCATCTCATGCTAATATCAAGTAAAAATGTTGATGCCACATTTCCATGTTATGATAATCATGCTATACCATGCTTTTATGTTCAGGTCTCTATTTTTCTCCATTAATATGCCTATTGCCTAACATGTATTGTATTATTCATGTTATTACTTATTTATTCCCATACTAGTCTCAATAGATAAACATTCTATTATGCATGTCCTCATGTTATCTCATGCAATGCTAATTACAAGGGAAGGCAGTGGTCATATAAATAAGTATTTTAATTAAGATGTTGTGTTTTATCTTCTAAGTTGTTATGTATAGTTCCTAATTCCTCTAGATAGTAGACATCTCTATCTACTATTTTGTATAAAGTGATGGTTTTTATTTAATAAATCATGTTTAAGTGTAATAAATACAAGGGTTGTTATATCATCAATTAGTGATACGATAAATATGAACTTTTTAGGGAAATAAAATATAATTAATGGGTCAATATTTTTATTTAGATTTTTATTTTAACTCTCTTTGTTGGAATTAAACTCAACACCATCTATCCTGATATTATAAGATATTATTTTTATTTTATTCATGAATATATTCCTAGTCTTCCATTGAATTTTTTTTGTTGAGTTATGAATAGAATTCATTAATGGTGATAATCCATTTTTAAATAATCCATACAGAATTGCACAGATTGAGTTACAAAAATTGATGAAGATTCTATAAGAAAATTCCTAGATGTAATTTATTCAAACATGTTCATTTCATTAGGGAGAAATTGTTCTTTTATGAATAAAAAATATTTATAAATGTGACCCTACATTGATTATTGAGATCCTACATGGATATGAATCCAAATAAGTAATATCTACCTCATATTGTCGAATTGATAGATCATATTTTCTCAGCTCAATACAATTTCATGATTTATATTTATTTTTTATATCACTAATTGAGTGTTAAGGAGGGGGACATACTAATTAAAAAAATATGAGGTATGGACATTATGTATATATATTAATTACATTTAGTCAGACTAATTCCCCTTAAATCATTATGGACATAGATAATTGTGTATTTAAAGATTAAATTGATCATTTTTTGGTACTAATTATAAATGATATTCTTATAAATTCAACAAAAAAGTAAAATAATTAAATTTAAAATATGATTGAATTGAAGATGCAAATGAAGTATAATATATAAGAAAAAATTTCAATTGGTTAATATTGGATAAAAAAGATTTATTTTTAGGTCATATAATGCTGATCGAGGTCATATAGATGGATTCATAAAAGATGGATGATATTAAACATCAAACCAGACTAACCAATGGATCTATGATATATAGTTTTTTCATTTTTCATGGATATTATCAGTGATTTTTGGGGAAATATTTCACATATTTTCAACACCCTAAACAATTATTCATGGAAAGGAACCGTATTTATTTTGAAATATGGATGCGATGCAAATGTAAAGGAAAAAATATATGATTACATACTATACCATTATTTACATTAGTCATCTATGGACAAGTTTTTTTAATCATTGGTGATTCATCAATGAATGTACTAGTATATTTTCTCATGTTGAATAATATAGTTATATTTTATTCATCACAGTAGTTTAAGGTTTATGAGAAAAATTACCGAACTCATGATTTGGAGACAATTTAGTAGTTTTTAATTAACATTATGGGGGGATTATATTTATAGGGAATATTGTGATATATACATATTAATCAAAAAAAATTAATGTATATAGTAACTCAAAAGCTAATAAATATTAAGAAAATAAGATGTTTATAGTTGATTAATGACTTTTTACTTCTCCATATATTACCACCCAATGAAAAGGAATAATGTGGCAGGTGATTTCAGTTATAAGGATAAAGTTAGCTTACACATGGTGAAAATATGAAACGATCTATTATTTATAATATTTCAATTGATAGATCTAGAAATATTGAAGGAAATGATGAAATCTTATCATTATCAAAAGATTGATCAACCTTCTATCCATGTGATGATTTAAGAGGCGTAGAAGTGATAGGTTGAACTATTAAATAAGGTTAGAAGTGTTTTTTGGTTAAAAATTGTTTTTAATAGGTTAATAAGTACCAATAAACATGTTTATTTTTTATCTATACTATATTTTAAGAATGAACTATTGAATGGAAATCAAGGTCCATGATTCAATATTCTTCTTGGATGTAAGATGATATATATATTTTTTATGGGGTATTTTCGATGGGAAATATTTAATATAGATGATTTAGAGTATGTGAATTATTTATTAGTATGTTTTAATATTATAGATAAGAGGTAAAAGTGTATGGGAATTTCATTAAAATTACCTATAATATAATCTAAATGAGAAATCATCACCGTATATATTTTTTAAAATCCACATGATTTATAAGGGAAAAAATGTTATTTGGTTTGGATTATTCTCATTATAATGTATTAAAACATAATTTATATTAGAAAATAGTACTGTCTTTATCATTTTTCTAGAACATAAATTATGGAAGTGGGAATGTTTAATGGATTATAACATTCTATTATATCTAATCTGGGATTGAGGTTTACCACGATTTTCTAGAAAATATATGAACAAAATTTTTATATTTGTTTTTTTCTAAGTACTACATATCATCCCCTTATTGGATGTTATTTTTAAGGAACCATTAAATCCATAAAGGATATTTTGAGAACCATTTATATGAATTTCATAGGTAGTTGTGCTCAAAATCACCTCTTGTAGAGTTTTCTCACTACAATAACCATTATTCATGCATTGAAAAGAATCTATGTGAATCCCTTTATTGAAATATGTGTAGAAATACAATGTTATAATATAAAGAGGAAGAATGAAAGATTTTTTAAAATATGAGGGATGATAACATGTAAAATAAATTTAGATTCATTCAATATCACACTATTGATGTTCAAAACTGACAGCAACACTATAATCAAAAACATAAGTCATATAGTGATTTTGATGTCGGTGAGAAAGAATTTCAGTGAATTTGTCCATAAAATAAGTTTATGAGAGCTTAAATTAAGGGAAATATAATACATAGATACATTTTCACCTTTCAGATAATTTATCAAGTAAAGATGGTAGATTATCACATAGTGCTTCTACTAAACCTCTCTCATGTTAAAGATGTCTTCCATGAATCTATTTTGAGTAATTACGTACATAATATTTTATATGAACTAAAATAATAGTTCATACCATTATTTTATGATCCTTCATATGAAGAAAAATTTATTGAAATATTATATTATAGTGGTAATTTTCTAAAATAGAATATTAATCGCCTGATTAAGGTTCTCTTGTGGAATCGAGTATTTGATGAACCTGCCTAAAAACCAACGGGTCTAATGAAAAAAAGACATCCTTAGTTATTTATTTCAATGGGATGGAATATATAGGGACATTTTAATGTTATCAGTGTATAATTTATCCAAATAATAATTATTAATATATTCCACCAAAAATAAATTTAATTTATTTTACATATTTTGATAAATGTGACATAGAGTTTTAACATAATGTAATAAAAATAAAAATATTTTTATTTAACTGGATAATTATCATATATCCACTTGAATGATGGATATTAATAGGAGTAATGAATTTATGAATAAATCATGTTTTAAATATTTATAACATAATATTTTTTTTAAATTAATAAGAAATCAAAAAAAATATTCAAAAATAAAGGAGATATTTTTTATAAAAAATGGTTTATATTATCAAAATGTATTTTAAGCATAAAATATTAAATAAATAAATATTATTTAATGGTTAAATGAAATTTGTATATATTATATATTTAATCAGTTTTTTAACATCAATCTAATACATCTTATATTTATTGGATTGGAATTAATTTATTTTTATGATTCAAGATGCATTTAAATTAAAAATGGGTTTTATCGAGACATGTATACTTATGTTAAAATGAGTTTATTATAATTATAAAGGAGTAATTGTGAGAAATATATTGTTTATTTGAAATCAATTTTAAGCAAAATTTTTTAATTTTGATACTTTATATCCTTACGAACATCATAAAAACATTCCTAAAAATAATGTTCTAATACCGTTATATTTCCCGATTAATTACATTTTCATGTAGAAAACCATTAATTACACTATATGATGAAAAAATTATAATACTAATAAATATAAATTTAATATACTAGTTTTATCTCTCAGGCTGACCACATGTAGTTCATCCAACTGACTAAAGTCTAGTCCATCAAACTGAATAAATTCATGTCCATTAGAATAATGAATATATAGTCTATAAGAATTCCCAAAATTCTAGTCCATATGAATGATCATATTACAGTCCATCAGAATGATCAAATCTATTATATCTATATGGATGAGTGTATTTTATCAGTTTACTGAGTTTAGTCTATATGTTTTACTTATTTTAGTCTATAGTTCTGATTGAGTTTAGTCTATCAGTACAATTGTGTTTAATATATTAGTGAGACAATGTTTAGTGTATAGATTTGATTGAGTTCTATTTAAAAGACTATTTTTTTATTATGAAGAAATAATATTATTTATAGTCATATTTAAAATTGTATCTTTTGTATGAATGAAATTTTACAATAATGTAATGGTGCTTCCAAAACTACTTCGGATGAGGATGTTCTTACTAAACTATCAAGATGGATCTCATCTCAGGACATTTTAATCAACTCTCTGAATCATATAAATATAACTATTGGAGGTGTGCCCATAAATAGAGGTTCATTTAAAGAGCTAGATGACTATTATTTTTCATATCAACACATGTGATGTTTTCACTTTTGTAACCTCTCATTACTATCCATTTGTAAACATTCATAACATTTTAATTTATTGTAATCCACACAAAGAATGTAATATCATTATAAAAAATTTAATTTTAATTATTTATGATATATAAGATTTGATAGAGTTATTCTAGGATAGGAAGATTGGTGGTTTCATTTAAATTTATAGAGGGGTTATGCAGATAGAAAAATAGATTTGATTCATATCTTTGTGATGGAGATATTTATTTATAAAGAAATGAGCTCCATACATTTTTCTAAAACTATGTGTACTTTATGTGAATGTAGATTTCTACATTACATTGAAGGTTTAATTTTACATATTTCTTGTCTAAATATTCAATTATATATTACTATAGATTATTGTAGAATTTTTTTATGATTTTACCAGTTATAATTTTTCACTATGCATTTAGAAAGACAATTTGTTTTATCAAAATTTTCTATAAATTGATTAACTAGAAGAAATATATGTTTCATTTTTATACCTTGTTCCTTGGATGATAAATGATTATGATAAACATAATAAATGAATTTTGAATTTTCATTCTTATAATTTTTGAATCATGCAATTACCCCCTCGTGTAGACATTATAAAATCTTAAAATCCAATAATTAGTATATGAGAAGGTTATACTACATGAATTTATGGTTTTATCATTTTTAATATTATTAAAGACTCTAATGTTTTTGTAAAATAATATTATATAATTTAGTTTAAAAATTTTATTAAACGTACAGGTATAGTTTCGATAGAGTTTTTTTTTTAATATTATAGGATTAAATGTTGGTACACAAGATAACCTAAATACAAGAAGTCCACAAATTTTTTTGGTGTTAACTATTTATACTAGAGATATAGAATGAATAATTTTGTTATTAACATTGTATTTGAAATGTTAATAATGCTAACTTGGTATTAAAAAATCTTTGATAAAGATGTTTCCAAATTTATAAATCTAGAGATGTTGGAATATTAGTTGAAATGTCAATTAATGAATATTTTCAATGTTCTATGACTTCATATATATTTAGAAAAATATATTCTTGTAAATAACAAAATAATTTTTAGAATAATTTTTGATGGGAAAATGTCCCTCAAAGTATCATTGAATCATTTTTTGGGTGATTGTGTTTCTTGAAAGAGTGTACATCCGTGTTGTGATTGTTGACAAAGAAAACAATGACATACAAATTTGTTGAAAAAGGGTATTTCATGATGTAATTTCGAGTTCAAGGGATCTGGTTAATGATCCATGTTTGAATCAGGAACTTTGATAGAGGAATGGATGATCTGGAGGCCGTAAAAAAAGAGCAAATACAAGGTGGCACTATTTTCCATTGTTATCCAAATTTTTAGGCATGAAAATCGACAAATGGAGAAAAGTGGGTTTGGAAAAAGGAATAGTGTGTTGTTGTATTTAATTAGAGGAAACTTGCGCGCTATATGTTTTTCAATATTAGAACATAAAAATATGGGAAATGGAAAAGGGGCACCGAAGTTTTAGGTATGGTCTCGCAAGTGACATGTGCAGCATAGACTTGCACGCCGAAACTTGTGTGTGAGAGATGACCTGAACGTCATCATGTAGGGCATCCAAATTCCTATAAATAGAGGTCTACCCCTATTCATTCAGTGAAGATCTCGACACTTAGAAAAATCAAAGCTCCTATCGCACAACTGTGGTGGTCGCACACGCGGTGTGTGGACACGCAAGTAGAAGTTGCACGCCAGTTGATAGTTGCGCACCTAAGGTGGTTTGGGCAAGGAAAGAAGAGAGTCTCCCACATTTTGAGTTGATGAAGAACGTGTCACACAAGTGTTTTGGTGACACTTGCATTCCAGATTTGGATGTAGCATGAATGTTGTCTTTTTCACACCAATATTGGTTTAGGAGTAAAATGGTTTGTGTCGCGCAAGTTTGGAGTAGCACAAAATTGTGTTGCACAAGTGGTTGAGGTGGACTGGCGTGCTAGTTTTGACTTGTGCGCTGAGACTTGCACACCAGATTAGATAAGGGTTCCATGTAAGGTTGATTCACGGTAGAGTTTCAGGGCAGCGTGATAGCTAGATGATTTCCCGATACTGTCAGAGCAATGTGAGATTCATCTTCGGGTGAATGTTGGACATCAACAAAGTATCCACATACAACAGAGGAGGTATTAAATAGTGATATTGAAGAGAACTACAAGTCTATAAACTTTGAGTGGATCCTTTCCAGAGCAGTGAGCAAAGGAAGAGGAAGAAGGTGATCTTCTCCACCAGCAGTGAGCAAGAGAGTGAGAAATATGGAGTGACCATTGGGAAAGCAGTGACATGACCCTAAACATTGTAAAGGCAGTGATCCAGGGAATAGAAGTGATCTATCGCAAACCTTGTAAACATTAGTGCACTTTTAGTGGATTTCATACATTGGCACATTGCTGGTGTATGCTCTTTGGACATAGCCCAGTGAGGGTGAACCAAGTAAAAATTGATGTGTCATGTGTGTGCATTACATTCTCTTTATATTATGAAATTGGAAAGAGATAGAAGAGTGTTTTTCTTAATAGAGAAACAAGATCAGAACATGCTTTAATTTTAAATTTGTCATAACCTGATTTACACACCCTCTTAGGGTATTCAACCATGTGGATGTAACAATTTTTAAATAAGAAATTTTGAAACATATGATTAATTGGGTCTAGAAGGTAAACATTAAGAGGGAAATATTAATATTTTGATCATATACCTGGTGAATTAGTTTTAATGATGCATTAATTATTTATGAAAAAATTGATAAATATATATGATATTTGTGAAAATGTTGTTTTTGATAAAATTTTATGTATGTTACTATTTAATATATTCCCATAGAATTTGAATCCAAATTAATTTCATTAAATGAAATAAGAAAGACAAAAAATTTAATCTGGGACGACTATATTATAACTATCATGGATTATGATGGTAGACTAAAAAGTGATTCTGAAATAATTACAAAAAATAATGGAGGAGTTTATTTTGGTATTACTTCAAATACTTCTAATAGAGTTATTTTAGTTCAGATGGTTTCAAATTAATCAATGAAAAATATTTTTTTATTTGATAGAGAATATAGATTTCTAGAATAGACCATGGTTGAATTTGATAATTTATCTAAGAGGTTAAACCAT
This sequence comes from Viscum album, assembly GCA_963277665.1. Taxonomy (NCBI): domain Eukaryota; kingdom Viridiplantae; phylum Streptophyta; class Magnoliopsida; order Santalales; family Viscaceae; genus Viscum; species Viscum album. The sequence continues at coordinate 789,233,845 of OY728126.1, read as the reverse complement.
ATTTTGGGAAAAATGGACTTACTATATAAGTATAAGAAGAATCAAGAATTCATAAGTGTTATGAATAATTCTTCTAATGAAATATATTATTAGTGAAACAATTCTTATCATATTATACATATCTATCCCATGACTAATAAAATATGAAGGATATAAATTTTGAAAGGAATTATATGATATTATTTAGACAAAATAATGAGAATAGTCCAACGTATTCAGACACATTGATTTAATGTTGTGCTAATACATCCACATAATTTTCATATGATAGTTACTATAATAAAAAGCATAATATCATTTTCTTAGTAGAGATTCAGAATAAAATTTTTTGTTATGGATAAGGTAACTATAGAATATTGAACCAATATTATATTCAATGAAAAGAATCTTGGATGAGATGAATAAAATAATTCTACATCGTTAGATGATGAATATTCTTCATTAGAAGGAATTAACTCTTTACCTACTTCTTAGGAATAATAAATATTTGAAAAACATTTAAAAAACATTTAAAAATTTATAAAAAATTATTAATGAGGAATGGCTGATAATGAATACTGAAAAATTTCTACATACATTAATGATATTTAATACCATTAAAATTAACTAAGAAACATTAATTTTGAGAAAATAAATTTAATTTTTATCATAATAATATGATCTAAATAATAATAATTTTTTTAATGGAACAAATAGAAATAAATTGTATTATTGTTTATGTTTAGTATAAAAAGATATTTTCAAAAATAAATTCTTAAAAAACAACTATAAGAATCATATTATAATATTTATTACTGGTAAACAAAACATTTATAAGATTTATAGTCAAATGAAACATAATAGCAATTTATTTAGAATTAGACATAACAATTAGAAACCTATTTTTCAAAATGATTGGGAAACATCCATCAACTTATATTTGTGGTATTTTTGTGTATTTTGTGTTTTTTGAAAATAAAGTGGTCAACATTAATTGTTGACTTCAATCATGATTATTGTCTTGGAAAGAAATATTGAAGATAGTGGAATGGATACTCTTCAAGATTTTTAGAATGTTGTCTATTAAAGGTTGTGTTTTTTCTATTGTTTGCCAAATTTTTTGGGGCATGGGGGAATTAGAGGATAGAAAAAGGTTTTTTTGGCAACAAAAGTATTTTTACATTAATGTAATTATTTTTACACAAGGGTGTATGAGTTTCTTAATGTTTTGAAAATTTTGTGATTAGGTACTGTTACATCAAAAGAAAACAAATGGTAATGTTCTGAAAAATTTATAAAACTATTTAAAATTATGAGTTCTTTAACACATAATGAGTTGTGAAAACCCATGAAACAAAAACGTGGTCGCACAAAAATGCGATTTCAAGATTCATTGTTCCATGATCAAAAGAAGTTTTTTTCATAGTGTAATATAGGCAAGGATGTTATACACTCGTAGTCTATGTCTATAAATACACGGATACCCCTAACATTTCAGTAGACAAACCCTAATAGAATATCAGGTCATTGAATAATAAAAATTTTACACACAAAAAAATTGTTTTTACAAAAACCATTGATGTATTAGTTTCTCATAGAAATAGGACATGTGTCTACATGATCGATTTGAACATGCTGATAATAGAAAAGTTGCATGACAGTTGTGAATTTTGAGATAGAATAGAAATTTTTTGTGTTGGTAGGAATTCATTTAAAAAATAGAATTTTTTTGTGAATGTTTGTGTTTATGGAAATAAATATTAAATATTCACACAAGTTGATATATTTGCATGCAGGTCATGAAAATATTATATGAAATGTAATATTTTTTTAAATTATAATGAATTTTCCAATAATTATTTGGTAAAGTTTTCTTCCTCAATGGGGTAAATGTAGAACATAATGATGCACTAAATAATGGGTAAAACATATTGATTAAATTGATCAAATAATAATATTCTAATGGATAAGTAAGAAAAATTCATTTGAGTGAGGAAGGAGATTTCAAATTTTAATTGGTTTCAAACTAGGAGGAATAATGAGTATACTCCAACCAAGGTAAAGAAGCAGATCCAGTTCAGAGTGACCTCAACTAAACCATAAACTAGTGATATTAATGATTTTAGTGCACCAAAAAAATATTGGATGTGTGCACCTTGGACTATCATGTAGTGATAAACCTATTAAAAATCATCGTTTCTTTTACCTTTTTATTGATTTACATTGCATGGATTATCAACTGATAATGTCATAAAGGATTAGATTTGAATATAACATATTTATAAGACAATTTTATTGTTACAATAAATAGTTCATGATCCATTTGGGATTGAATAATTTTGAAAATAATATCCATACACTGATTCACCACCTATTACGGTATCGAGTGCCAAATTTTCCAAACTATTGGATTCAGAGAATTAGTTTATTTTATCATATTATTTTATCATACATAGTTCATTATATTGTTGATATAAAAGTATCAGTCTTCTCAAATAACACTATTACAAAGAATAAGAGATAACATTAAATAGGAAGAAGAAGTATGGTGGAAATCCTTAATGTTTAAGTGTTTATGAAAATAATGTGATTCTATTGATGGAAACACAAAACCTATTAGATTTTGAAATATTTTTCTCCTTAATTCATTATTTAGGAATGAATGAAGAACACGATAATCGATATATTATTGGAAAAAATAATGATGCATATATTCGTTGAAGTCTATTAGTAAATTTTGTCCACATTAATAAGGAATTTGATCAAAAATTAAAAACAAGGATATATGTCTCAAAATATTTATATCCAAATATTGTTAATTATTCTCAACAATATAAATGTAGTAATTAAAATTATGCTTAATGGTGATAATAATTTGAGGGAGAATAATTATTCACCTGCTGGAGAATTGAAAAATATTTCCACATATATTGAAAAACTCAAATATGGTAAAAAGGGAATGAATATGAATTCATGATATATTTAGAATTTAGAGGAAAAATGATTTTATTCGTACACACTTATCTAAATTGGTTCTGGAGAATTAAATGATAATAAGATAATGAATTATCTAATGATTCAATTTTAAAAAAATCATAAAATATAAAATAAAGTAGAAATGATTGATAATATATCCCAATAATTAGAATATTAAATTTATATTAAGAGAGAACATAACACAAAAGGTAAATCAAGGGACAAGAAGATTCAACTGTTGGGTTTGAGTTAGAATTGGTGAATAATAAATCTCGGAAATCTACTGCCAATGAGAATCCCAAATTGAAGTATGACTTGCACATATTATTTGACTATCCTTGAGATGTTAATAACGAAATGAAAAGAAAATATGTTATTGAAGATTATAAATAAAGAATAATTTCATCATCCCAAATAATATGAAACTATTGAAAATACATTATTTGATAGGATGAACCTTATCCCATTCATGAGAGGGAGAGAATAAAAAATACCTCCAAGAATGAGGGAAATTTAACAGTTGCAGGAAATAGTTATAAATTTTTTTTACAGGAATTAATGAAAAAATGTACTATTTATTTGAAATTCTTGGTCATATTTAAATTTGTTTCTATGGAATTAGTATATTTTTCATGCTATTAATACAATTTGTCTTAATTTGACAATAATAATAAGCTTATTGATAAATCTGAATGATAATTATCTCATAATATTGTCGCCATGAAATGCTATAATTTTTTGATGACTGGAACACACCATGAGTATATATCAAAAAAACCCATGGGTCAATTTAATATGAATAATTCTTACTACATCCATAGATTAGATATGAAATGAAGATGTGAATTACATTTATAGTGGTACATGTATATTATTTTCTTATCATTATCATTTTTCACGATAATTTATCTCTAAAAAACAATAAAAAATGAACTGAAAAGTAAATTCCCAACTACAGTGTTGTATAGAAAAAATGGACATACTTTGAAAAAATATTCAATATTTAATAACCAGTTTACATCATAAGATGAAAATTAATGAACATCTCTAATTTTTAGTAAAAAATAATGTATGATCAATTAAAGACTCACTCCCACGACATCTAGGTGATTGGATCAAATTAATAATAAAATTAATATAAAAAATAATTCCTCAACAAATTTTTGTTTCATGGAACATGGAGATAAGTTAATAAAATAAAATGATATCTCTAATGGTGGAAGAATCAACAATACAATATTGTTCTAAATATTCCTTCTTATAGAAATCACCATAAAAAATGGAATATAAGTGGAGTGGAAAACAATGAAATATTTACCTATGTAATTAAACCCTAAATTCTAAAAAAGGGTAATCCTTGAACACCTACATATTGGAGAATAAAAAATATTTGGTATAAATTTTTTGATGATATGGCCATAACAGAAAATGTTGGTTTTGAAATTTTATTAATCCTATAATGAGTATAATGCTTTGTATGAAAATAAAAAAGTGTTGGTCTATCATAACCAACACAATCCTCATCGTTATGATTCTATAGGAACCCTTCTCACTATGTGTAATTTTTTTCAAATATATTCTAGATGATAGGAAGGACAACATGGGAGATAAAATACATGGGTTGTGTGTGTGATGGAAAGGAACTTGTTCATAAATATGAATGATGATACCCAAAACAAGATGATTTTGAACTCTTGAAATTCATAAAATTTGATATATCCCACAGGTGGAGTTAAAAAAATATAGGGAACAATTATCTTATGATATTGATGAAGATGTAAAGAAACCAGGGTGAGTATAAGTGGAAAATTCTAGTTTTTAAGAAGATACTAAATATGGGTAGGAGTAATTCAAACATATATCTTCATGGAAATCGATAAGTCAAGCTATCTTTCTTGGAAAAAATATTATTAGTCTTCAGATATTTCCATTTATAACACATATAATGAATTATTTAGAGAATACATCCTTCCTATCTCATGTAGAGTATGTTTTTCTGAGGAAGGAATGGGATATGAGAACTAGGTTCAAACTACTAATGAAAATATGACCAAATAGAGAATAATATGCCTTAAGAGGGTCCAAAATATAAAAATTTGTCAAAAAAATAAATGTTTCCTTTATGTTAAGATCAATGAATATAGTGAGTTGATTCAAAAAAAATCATGACCAATGTGGAAAGGGTAAACCTAAATTGATTGAATGGATATTGATGAATCATTTTGAACTATTGTGATGCTCAATACAATATGATTATTCTTGGCTATAAAAATGAAATAAAAGTTCAATGATTTAAAGATAGATGTCAAGTAAGTATATCTAAATTGGGTAGGTAAAGAATAAATATATATCGACTAGATAGATGGTTTTAAAATTCATTAATATGATAACATTGTTTTCCAACTGAAAATGTCTCTATACAAGTGTATTGATGAACTATGTTCATGGTAATCAAGAATTCACGAGTTTCTGAAAAATATTGATTTTTGGAATGGTTGATTTTATTACAATCACTAGTTAAAAATTGATATAAACCAAAGGATTAAGGTGATTGGGTATTTGGATGACCTAAAATTCAGTGGATCTAATGAAGCATAGTGAAAAACCTTCACTTAATTCTTGAAAAGTGTGTTTGAAATGTCAATGATTGGGGGAAATGAATTTTTCATGGGCTTATATTTGACCTAAGGTACAAATGGAACGTTAATTTATCAATATAAATATTCCAAAGATCTTTTGAGAATATTTTTAATGGTTAATTATATAGAGTTTATGACTCATTTGGATATCTAGATAAATCTATCATGATATTACGAAAGAAATGCAGTTAATGTCATTTAATGTTGGAAGATCATTTTTACTCAGAATACATGGCAACAAAAAATCCTGAAATTAGTTTTTCCAACTTCTAATTATCATAATATCAATGTAATACTGAATAAATACAATTAAATTTAGTTAAAAGTTTGCTTTGGTATATCATGGTAACAATGGATTTTTTTTTTGTATAATGGAAAATATCTATAAGATTTATTGGTTTTTTAAACATGATGAATGTTCTAGAATAAAATATTAAAAAAATGACTAGTGGTGTTATCATGGAATATTGTTTATTTATATGATATGAAAGATACATGATTTTATTTTATTGATCATCGTATAAGATGAATATATTGCGGCTACAAATTCATGGACACAATTATTGTGGATGTAGTATTAGCATGATGATACATGAGTGTAAGTGATGTCTCTAATCAGAATCCATTTTTACAATTCATGTGAAATAATCATTTAGAAAAATTTACTCCATCACTCATGGAAAAAGAAAATTTAAGTCAATTATCATTTTATCATGAAGAAGGTGAAGAATGAGATTGTAGAGTTGGATTAAGTTCCTACATAGCAATAGGTTCCATGCATTATGATTATTCCATTATGCAACAGGGCATCTTAGTGTAATAGACTGGCTCTGGGATTTAAGATAACTCCATACACATGATAGAGTATAGATGTGGGGCCCATTGTTAATGACATATGATGTGTTTTCCCTTATGTTATGATCATTTATCGTTACCCTATTGCAGAATAAAATGTATTGAACATCCAATTGGTTGAAAAAGAGGGAGATGTCGTGTCTTTAAAATGGGAGAGAAATTTAAATTAAATTCAAGGGGAGTAGTGATATTTTGGGAGCACTAGATTTTATAATTTCTATGATGTAAATTAATTGATGATAAATCATTCGATATATTATTGAATCAAGAAATTTAAAATATATGGGTTTTTAATGGTTTATTATTGAAGTCCACTTGCATTGCTACAATGGGTATCATGAAAGAGGTGTTTCAATGATAATATTTACATACTAATATTGTTTCACATGTCGATCATGGTCCATATTTTCTTAAAGAGTGTGTTGGGGAAATCGATGATATCTATATGAAATAAATCGATGTGAATACATTTAGTAGTTTGAATATTATTTAACTTTTTATCAAAAGAGTGATGTGTTTTCATAGTACACAAAAGATGATATTTTTTGGGACAAATACCCTCTAAGTAATATTGATAGGTTTTTTTAATTTTTTGGAGAAGAATGTTGAAAAGATACATTATGGAGTTCCACCATGAATGTTGACTAGGTATGTTATAAAATCATTATTATAGAAGAATGGATGGTTTGGAATCATTAAAAAAGTTATCTTTACTTGTTGGTGTGGTTTCCCATTACTTTTAATATTTTTTGGAATCAAAAATTTTGAAGATAGAAAAATGTGTTTTTGAAAAAGGAATTACATTAATATAATATAATATATTTTTTGTACGTCTAAATATGTTTCAAAAAGTTGGGTTGAAGTGATGATTCATGAATTTTTCATTAAAATATAGTAAAGGGTAGTGTTTCATGAATGTTATATTACTATTTGAATGTCATAGATGTGTGAGATAGGAAGTGTTATGTGTATCCAGGAAATAGTTATGTTGTTGCACACTAGAGGGGACATCAAAATGTATTGTTCAGTGATCCTGGAATGTGGTGCACATATCTGAAGCCATGTAAGGATGTTTGGTGTATGATCCTTTGTAACAATCCAAAAATTATGTACTATTTTTTAAATATTTAGGCTTATTATGAGATTGTAAAAATTGATAGCTTGTTATTTCGTGGATCAGAGATCCTAGAACATAATTGTAAACTTTTTTAAGGTGTGTTTCCTAAATGCATGGATGAGATTTTTTTTTCATTTGAACTAGTGATCAGAATTAAAATCTCAAAGGCATTATTGATCTTGCATCACCAGGATTCGTTTATGATAAGATTAAAATTATTCATCGAAAGTTGGAGGGAAAAGTTATTTTTTGGACATTTCAGAAAAAATAAATTGAAAAAATAAATTTTATTTTATTAATTCTTCAATTCCATAGAGATACAATGGTGAGACCATATATTTAAAAGGTCATTTAATAACCAATTTCACATGGTTGTGTAACCGCAACTTTATGTAATTAATCAGTTCATTAATTAATTTATTAACAAATCACATTTATGAGAAGAGTGTGAAAATATTTAACTCTAATGTTAATAAAATCATTTGAGGAATGCATTGGACAACCACAAGGTTACTCTTCATGAAGCGCCGATAGAAAACCTCTTTAATGAAGAATGAGGATTTCTTCTAGGATCAATTAAAGCTGAAGAACACCTTTTAATAATGGGTTCCCTTCTTCTTCATCAGCGAATCAAATATTCTAAATGTAAGGGAATTAATATTTCAATGTGTTTAAAGATTCATCATACCTCGTTCTCCAACAATATTTTTAATTCATATCAACCAACTAATAGGTTGATCCATGATTCGATTGAATCATTATGAGGTTTCTGTGGGGTTTCGATTTGGGTTAAAACATTATTTTGTTGATGTTTTTATTATCTTCCCAAGATATAATGCTAATGCGAAGGGTGTGGGATGATAAAATCAGGGCCCATACCCTCCAATAATATTGTTATTTATGTGTTCTTCAATGGTGAATGATTAACATGGCGGAAAGGCAAAACCGTGGGCCACACAGTGAAGGCAGCATCGTGGGTGGAATGTAGGCAATGGCGGAAATGAAATCGGACCACCAGAGCATCGTTAGTGGCACGCGGAAGCACCGCCGGTGTGGCACCACCGGCACGGTGGTTACGGCGATCAGTGACTGGCAGAGTCTGGAAGCACCCACATTCGCTGCGGAGGACATGGGGAAACTGACCATTGCCAACCATGTTGAAGGAAGGAGGCATGCCTCAAAATAGGTGTCGTTTCTCCAGCTATGTAGGAGGTGCGGCGGCTCTCGCCGCCTAATAGGTTCCACAGATCGGGACATAGAAATGGGGGACCAGCTTTCGGGGTTCCCACCCTAAGACGGTCCACCAAACTGGTCAGCTAGAGGGTCACCACCAACCTGTTTTCACCGGTTGGATAACACAGAAATATTACATCAGTTCAGGAGGGGAGCAGACCATGTGCCCAGCCGACATTCTGCGCCCTACAAGCGGGTTGGCCTTGTCCGATGGCTCGATGGGCGATGCCCATCCGGTAGGGCCGAGCCGGTCCCGCGGCCCAGCGGGCCAGACCAGGTGGCGAGCAGCCAATTCAGGCAAGGACCAATAGGTCGTGTTAGCCCAGACTAGGTTGGGGCAACTCGACCAAGGCATGGTCGACTTGGGTTGGCCTATACTTGGTCATTTTGGTCAGTCTGCCCAGGTCGGACCAAACCCGTACCAAATTTGACCTAGTTTCTCTTAAGTAGCGATAACATCTAAATTGTATGTTTGTATAATGAACCGTATATGGAGCCGTAAACATTATTATGAGATAGTACATTGAGATAATCCAATTCGGTTTTGGAGAATGTTGGAATACATGTGGGTTGGATAAACTCAAATCCAATCGGGCCCTCGGTATTAAAATGCATATATCATATAGACCGATCATCTGATCGACACACCGTCTGTTACGTTGGAACCCTTATGACATGGAGGTTTTTAGGATACTTTGTCGTGGGAAATTGTTGTAGTTGAGGTACAATTGGTGTCTTGGGGAGCCAAACCTATGGTACTCAATAACACCTAGTCCAGGAATCATGTGGTTGGCTGTCAAGTGGAGAGAGAACCTTTGTGAATGAGTATCAGAAAATTACGAACTTGTGTGGATCTGTAGTATCTTGAATATATGAGGACCATAATTACAGATAATATTCTTGTAATAGTGACTTATGACCCTATGTGGATTATCAGTCATGTGACTTGATGAGGACCATCCTTAGACCGTACCATCATAGATCATTGACTTATGACCCTGTGGGGATCGATGACTTACAACACTGTGTAGATTAGTGACATACAACTCAATGTGGATCGGCAGTAGACTGACTTCTTTGTAGTTCACTAGTAGGGATTATTAAATGAATAAGATGATATAGCATTATGGAAAATCCTTATTATTCATGTTCCATAAGTTATATACTTGGCATGAGTTGCCTTTTAATTAGGTTTTTCGATTGAGATTATGATTTTAGGGTTTTTTATTATGGAATTAAAAGAGACCTTTGAAGATATCCTGGCCCCAAAATGGTATTGTTATACTCACCCATGCATGGGCATCACCCACACCATGTTCTGTCTTGTGCATATGACAGAATGTTTTGAACGAGATTTGAGAGTAAGAAATAGACGGTTCATATAGGTGACCAATAGGAATGGAGAGTCATAGTGACTAGTTGTACCTAACCTTCAGGTATGATCCTTGGAGGATGACCTTATGATCTGTTTTTTCTTTCATGATTAAATTTATTTTAGTTGGATGTGTATATTATCCAATTCTACATTAGGTCAAACTTTTTACATTATGTAGTTTAACTTCATTGTTTTCTACTATTCTGTTCCAGGTTAGTGTGTTTGTAGGTTTAAATTCAATGCCTTCCCATTTTTGGGATATTCATTTCCAGTTGTAGTAGCCAACCCCTGGCCTATAGATGGTGGGATTGGGGTAGTCACGACATGGGCCCTGGGGGACGGGTCATGAAAAAGTGGTATCAGAGGAGTAAGTTTTATTGAGGAACCAAGACTCAAATATTTCAATGGGGGAAATAGTGTTAAGTGTTTTGAATATGGATTTTAGTTCAATGAGTCCAGTTGTAGTGTTGCGGGTGTAGGATCCTTACACCAGGACCTTGAGATCGAATTTCCAACTAGATATATAAATACACTATTTGTTTGTGATTTGATTTATATATTTTTTTAAAATTTTGAGTCATCTATCCAAGTATAACATATTGATAATTGTTCATATATTTCACTAAGTATTCCTCCGCATAGTAAGCCATCTTGGATTACATGGAGAGTTCAAAATGGTGGCCCATCGAGCAATGAGTCATGGGTGTAGGGCCCCCTAATAATGATTGGATATTCAGGCGGTGTACCAGTAACACCAATACTCGTAGGGATGTAGTTCCCACCAGCCCTTCCTGGAGGCAGTGCATGCCGAATGAGCATTCTACCTGAGTAACAGAGTTAGAGGCCTTTGATATTTCGAGGTGAGTCAGATCTGTAGGTGCCTAACGACTGGCCAGATGCTATAGCTAGAGTTTTCTAGCTTGTTGGGACACAAATAGATCAAATGGTGATCCTAGCTGCCAGTATCTTCCCAGGAACAATAGGGATATGGTGGGTCCTAACACTAAAATTTCACAATGAGGTGACCCTTACCTAGATGGAATTCGAGATCCTCTTTAGGGAAGAGTTAATACGAATGAATCTACCCTCTTTGCATATTCATGTGCTCATACACTTACATTAGGGGATCCTGATGGTAGCCCAGTACTCGGTGAGATTCACTGACCTCTACCTCCCCTCCATCAAAAGGCTACGAGACCATTTTTTTAGGGAACATACCTTTTGAGCATGGTCTCTGGAAAGATATTACAGTATTGATGATATATTTCAACAAAATAATGGAAGCTGAAGTTATTGAGAGAGTGCTTTTAGTAAAGAGTTTTCTACATGAGTGGGCACTGATATTGAGAGGAACCACCAGACGACACATTGGCAATTCATCTATAGCAGGCAGTAGGTGGATGACATAGAGGGCCAGTCAGGCCTACCCTTATGGTGAATAACCCTAGGATGTAGGGTCAGAGGTGTGGAGCTCACTGGATAGTGGAGGTTAATAGAGGATAAGACTATGCTACTTGTGCAGCGGGCATGGTCACATGGCTCATGACTACCCAACCTGATGTAAAAACAATCAACATAAGGTTGAGGGAACATCAAATTAAAGGTAGAGATTCAAGTGGGGAGGTCCGTAGACTATAATATGTGGCATAAGTGATGGTCGTGATGTAGGAAATGTATGGTGTTTGAGGTACTACGACTATCATCACTGGGAGGTCCACCCCAACCTCAGTGAGCATGTTGGCAGGGATGATCTCAGCCTCTCGCAGCTGAGGCCTATGACCACAAATCTCCAGTGATGATTCGAGGTATGTTCTATGTCTACTCCACCCTATTTTTGGTTCATATATTCACAGTTTCTGGTCCCACATTAATTTCCCCGGCTCTCATTTTGAGATCGAAGATTCCAATGGATCCGGTAGATCGATCCTTACATTTAGAGACTCCTATGGTAGATGATTCTATGATTATACCCTGGAGGAGGTAGTTTGAGATTACACAAGGAGGTGAGAGATTTAGGTGGGATCTTCTAGTAGAAACATCAAGGCCTTATGATTTCATCATGGATATGTACTGGTTATCCACGGTCCATGCATAGATCAACTATTTTTGGTGCAAAGTATGGTATTTCAATGAGGGCGGAACCAGGTTTTCCTTCACCAGTGTGTAAGAAACCTTTGAAGCTCAGGATAGACTTTCTCAGAAGAGGGTAAAACAGATCACTCATCAGTTGGATAACCTTACCCTCAGAGAAATTGATGAGAGGAGTCTGAGCTATCCTGTTGTGGTGGACCAATATGTTGATGTCTTTCCTAAGGATTTCCATAGACTATGTCCTAATAGATAGGTATAATTATACATCGATATGTACCCTCGGACATCACTGATATCTACCCCAGCATATTGGATGGATCCCATAGAGCTTTGTGAGATGAGGGTATAGATATTGGACATGTATGGGAAGTGGTTCATAAGGTCTAGTGATTCTCCATTGGTATCCTAGATTTTGTTCTCCGTGATGGAAGACTACAGTTTGAGGCTCTTCCTAGACTATCCATGTCTCAACTAGTTGATTTTGAAGAACAAGTATCCACTCCCAAGGATTAATGATTTCTTCAATTTTTTTAAGGGAACTTAGTGGTTTTCAAAGATAGTTATCATATCATGCTATCATCATCTCAATGTATGAGATGATAATGTATAGAAGACAACCTTCAGATGTCGGTCGGGCCACTATGAGTTATTATGGATTCCATTCGGTGTTAAAAAATCCCCAACAGTGTTCATGGGACTCGTGAACCTGATCATATAGCCTTACCTCGATCGCATTGTGGTGGACTTAATTGACAAGATCTTGGTGTCCTTAGTGTTGGAGGAGGATCATTCCAGACATCTAGAGATAGTTGTTGAAAAATTCCAATAGCACCATCATGAATGAAATATATCATTGTTCATGTTCATGATATGACAATACAGCTTTCATGGACACATTATCCAAGACCCTGGAGTTGTGGTGGATCCAGAAATGATAGAGGAAATGCTTGTTAGGATCCAACCAATAGTGATATTGAGGTATGGAGTTTCATGGGGTTGGATGGGTACTACCAAAGGTTCCTACCTGACTTTTTCTGAATATAAGAACCCTTTTCATCATTAAAAATTAAGGGAAAACTTTTCTTGTGGACAGAGAGATGGCATTCTAGTTTCTAGGATCCATGGAAAAGACTGAAGAGTTCCCCCATTTTGAGGCTACCAGAAGAGGTAGTTGGTTATGTAGTCTACTGCGATACTTCAAGGACCGGACTAGGATGTTTCCTGATGAAATAGCACGCTATGATCACATACATCTCATGAAAGTTGAGAAAAAATTAGAAAAACTATGCTACCCATGTCCTAGAGTAGGAAGTAGTGGTCATTTCTTTGAATATGTGGAGTCATTACCTGATGGTGAATTGTTTATTGTCTACTTTAATAATAAGAGTCTCAATAAATATCTTCTCATAGAAATATTTGAACCTGAGATTGTGGTGATGGATGGAGTTCCTCCATGACTCTGACTTTGAAATAATCTACACTCCTAGGAAGGTGAACGTGGTGGAAGATGAACTTAGAAGGAGGTATTGTCGAAATTTACTGAGTGAGGTGACATAAGATCTAGCTGCATTGCAGGTATTCTACAAGGATAGTTATGGAGAAGCTTACCTCCAGTCTATGAAATTCATTCCCCCACTCCTGAAATTATGGGAGGCATATCTTGCTGACGTTGACTCTGAGACCCGACGTGCTCAGATATCCTCAGAACATGCTTCTGAAGGATTTTCTAAAGGTGGAGAGCACACCATATTGATCAGATCACGCACCATGGTACCAGTGACGATATGATAGGAGGTGTTGAGCGATTTCCACACATCCCCTGTTGTAGTATATCCTGGTGTGGGGAAGATTTATGAAGACCACTGGTCTTAGTACCAGTGGACAAGAATGAAGAATGTAGTGGAAGAGTTTATTTCACGATTTATCACTTGTCAGTAAGTGAAGGTCAGGAATCAGGTTCCGGCAGGCTTAGCACAACCACTAGAGGTGTTGAAATGTAACTGGGATGGAATCTCCATTGAGCTCATGAATGGGATACCATGTATGTCTAGGGTCCATGATTTCATCTGGGTGATCGTTGACTGAATGAAAAAAAAATTCCACTTCCAATCCATCCAAGAGAAGTGATCATTAGAGGGATTGGGACACCTCTATGTATTTGAGATAATGTAGTTTCATGGGTGGACATTTACTATCGTTTTAGATCTTGACGTTTGTTTGACAACATGAATCTGGAATTGATTACAAGAGGTGTTCATGAATGAGCTATGTACGAGCACTACCTTTCATCTTCAAATAGATGGCCAGACGTAGTGTACCATACATACGATTGAGGACATGCTCTCTATGTGCATACATGATTTTGGCCGTAGTTGGGAGGAACACTTTCCCTTGGTGTAGTTCACATAAAAAACAAATATCACTCCACCATTGACATGGCACAATTTGAGGCCTTGTATGAGAGACCATTCCGGTCACCTATATGCTGGATAGAACTAGAAATTTTGTATATATTTTTTAAATTATTTGGAATTATTAAGAGATAATAAAATTTACTGCACGTGATTTTGAGGCCCAGAGAGCCCAGAATGGTATTTTGAATATTTTTTAATGTATGTTCAGTAATCATGTGGACATGATTTTATACCTTTTTAACTAGTTCTTAGAACATAAATTTGAGGACACATTTGAACTCACATCACCAGGATTTGGTTAGATAACAATTATCCTTGTTTACAAAAAGTCGTATGGAAACGTTATTTTTTTTGGAATTTCCATAAAAAATAACTAAATGTTCTTTTATTCATTCAATAAAACCATTGAACAATTGTGGCGGGACCATAGAGTTAATAGGTCCTTTAATAACCTATTAAACATCGTTGTGTAACCACCTCATTGGGTAATTAATGGGTTCCTTAATTAATGTATTAATGAATCATATTGATTAGCACAAAGTGAAACTCTTTAACTCTAATGTTAAACAAACATTTGGTGGATAGGATTGGACAACTGTGGGAGAACTCTTGAAGAAGCATAGCCAAAAAACCTACCCATTGATGAATTAGTATTTGATCTATGATCAATGAATATAGATGAACAGCTTCGAAAAAATGATTCTCCTCTTTATTCATCAGTGAATCCAACAAGTACCAAGTAGGGGAATTATTCTTTCTAAGTATTTAAATATTCATCACAACTTATTCATGAACAATATGATGAATTTGGATCAACCGACTAATAACTATGATTCGAGATATGATTTAATATACTAGAGGTTCTTGTGGGGATTTTTTTGGTTAAAACTTTATCTTGGTGTTGTTTTGATTTTCCTCCCCTGATATAACTCTAACACGGAGGGTGCGGGCCGATCCGAACAAGGCCCGGAACCTCCGTCAATCTCGGATTTGATGTGATCTTCATGGGAGACAATGAAAAATGTAAAAAAGGAGAAACGGAGGGCCACATAGAGAAGGCGACATCTCAGGAGGCCTAGAGGCACATATAAGAATGGAATTGGACAACTGGATCATCACCGGGGACTCAAGAAAGCATCCCCAGCATGATGGAGGCGACCATCTCTCACCGTCCTCAAGAGTGGATCAGTACCCGTAGGTGTCGTGGAAGACCTGGGGTGGGAGACCATAACCTTCCAAATTGAATAAGGGAGACATACCATGGCTCTGGCTACAGTGGTAGTGAACCCATGTATTGGGGTCCCTCCCTAGACTGGTCAATCGGACCAGTCAGCTGGAGGGGCAGTTCTAACTTGGTGTTGTTGGTTGGAGAACCCAAACAGACTGCATTCATTCAGGAGGGGAGTGGAACCCATTTCTAGATGGTGGGTCAGTCCCATCCCAACTGTTCCAGGTCCAGTGGGTCATGTTGGGTCATTCAATCCTAGTAAAACCAGAACTATATCCAATTTGATCCCAGTTCGTTTAAAGGGACAGAACTTATAAATCGGCCATCAATGTGACGAAACTTCTATGGACCCAAAACTCTTAGGATGAGGTGGTCCTTTTGAGATACTCATTTGGGTTTTGGAGAATGTTGGATTATGGTTGGATAATATCGAACTCGAATCCAATTGGCCCCTCAGTACTAAAATGCATATAACTTACAAACCGGACATCCGAACGATGTGTCGTCTATTGCATTGGAATCCTTAAGTCTTTTAGGTTCTTCCAGTTACTTCTTCATATGAGTTCTTGGACGTATAGGTCTTCTTGATGTCTTTAGGTGTTGATCCTATAGAACTCATGTTCACCAAGTGCGGGAATATTGGGGTTGGATTTCAGGTGGAGATAGACCCTTTGTGGATCGGCATCAACATTTTTCAACACTCTGTGGATCAACAACATACTACCCTGTGTGCATTAGTGACTTATGATCATGTTTGGATCAGCAATAGTACGGACCGATGTGGACTAGCATTATAACAACCCATTATGGATTAGCGTCTTGCGACCATATATGGATCGAAGACTTACGACCCTGTGTGGATTAATAATAGCGCAACCCAATGAGGACCAACCTTAGAGTGGCCCATCATGGATCAATGAAATAGGTCACTTTGTGGATCAATGAAATACGACCCTGTATGGATCAGTGACTTACGACGCGTTGTGGATCGGTAATAGAATGACTTCTTCATGGGTCATCAGTGTAACTTCTCTATGGAATAAGATGATTTAGCATTATGACGAATCATCATTATTCTTATTCTTTATGTTATATTCATGGGGTGATATATCATTTACTTTTTCTTTATGATTGATTTCATACTTTGTGGTTTGTCATTTGTTGTATTTTGGGAGACGTTCAAGTGTCTTTGGGTCCCTACTAGGTATTGTTATACTCATCCATGCACGAGCTTTTCCGACACCTTGATGGGTCTTCTATAGAGGATGAACAACTTTGAACATGATCTGGGAGCTAGGACTAGACAGTTCACTAAGGTGAACAATTAATATGGAGAGACACATTGACAATATGTACCCACCCTTCTGGTAGGATCCTTAGCGGATGACCTTAGGTTCTATTTTTCCCATTTTTCTATACTTTATTTTAATTGGGTTTGTATACTGGGCCATTCATCTTCTATTTACAATTTTTAAATTAAGATTCTATACTTAGTGGTTTTATATTATTTTGTACCTGAACGATGTGTTTATAGGTTTAATGGAAATGACTTCCCATTTT
This sequence comes from Viscum album, assembly GCA_963277665.1. Classification (NCBI taxonomy): domain Eukaryota; kingdom Viridiplantae; phylum Streptophyta; class Magnoliopsida; order Santalales; family Viscaceae; genus Viscum; species Viscum album. The sequence continues at coordinate 789,216,378 of OY728126.1, read as the reverse complement.
CATGAAATGCCTTTCTAGTGCTAGTATCCAACCCTTGGATTACGGAAGGCGGACATGGGGTAGTCACAACATGGGATTTGGGGGACCAGTTGTGACATCATTCATGTATATAAATAGGTTTTAACCCCTCCCATTACAATAGAACAACCGTTAATGAATACCAAGGGATCAGAATTAGGAAAAAGATGCAAGAAACTATTTATTTCACTTAGTAACAATTCATGTATTGGTTTCACATTGAAAATGTACATGTTTTTATAAGATTGAAGGAGATACATGACAATGAAAATTGTTTGTTCAAATTATGACTTCTATGAATAAATGTAAAAGCTTCACAAATGATGGAATTTTATAAAAAAATAAAAAAGATGCAGACATGTTTGAATAATGAGACGAAACATAATGGTTACTCAAATTTTTGTTGATTTATGTTCATGTAGTGAAGATGAATAGTGAAATAAAAAGAATTTTGACCTATAAATATAATCCTAGTAATTATTCGGTAAAGTGGTATTAATTATGTGGATGATATTTGAACTTCATGATACATTAAATGTGGTAAAAATTGATTCATGTGATTAAATAACAATATTTTGAAGTAGGAGTGATAAAACATCAGTTCAGATATGGGTGCGATTACAATTTTTATTAGTTGTGATCTATGAGGGTCATGGATTCCACTCCGAACATTGTATGTTATGTGACCTGATGTAGGATTGAAAAATCCTGAACCAACATAGAGTGAGCATTTTGATTTTGGTTTCCAAAACATTATCGATTCTAGATGCATGGACAATCCTGTTTTGATGAACCATGAATGAATTAGTGTGCCTTTATTATCCCTTTTATGGTTTAATTTCCTTAAATTATCATAAATTAAACATCATACTTAAAGAAACAACCAATTGAACCTTATAAAAAATAGGTAATTATATAGTGTGGATGGAATAATTTAAGAAATATTATATATTCCCTAATTCACAACCCCTCTCTAGGTATATAATCTCATTTTGGGACTTAAACACAATATATAATTTATTCTGAAATATGTACAATTATGCAGAAAACATCAATGTGGTAGACAATGGAAAAATAAATTTTATATAAATATTTTCCAATATTTTGGTTTTAAAAAATATTACATTTCTAAAGAATTGAAAACATTGAAAAATAGAAAATTCATATAGAAGTGGATTTTGAAAAAATCACTTTCTAATAATATCAAACCGTAGGTGGTTCTGTTTCCAAAATATTAATCTTTGTTATTTTTAGTAAAATTAAATATACCAGAAATAAAATATATATTACATGAATAATGGATATATCTGGAATATAACCATGAATAAGTATTCTTAAATATGATAATCATAAGAAATGTTTAAAAGTAACATTTTTTGATAAAGATCAATGAAAAATTAATGGAATATGTAATATTATTCTTGATGGAAATGCCATTATTTGAAATGTTTTAGTTTGTATAGGTATTAATAATTACCTTATTAAAATAGAAACATTTTTTGTTGAGGGTTATAAAAAATATTTTGATAGAATTTATATTGGTAATAAAAACCGAGAATCAGGAAGAGGCGTTTAGGTAAAATATATCATTGATAAGTGATGATTTTTTTAATGAAATTGGTTTTTGTACATGATTTGATGATGATATTATAAAAATAACAAAAATAAGATTCTTAGGAATAATTCCTCCAACTAATGTAAAATATTTCATGATAAATTAAATTTCAGTTCATCACCCCTAGACTTAAAAGTAATGTTTAATATATTTATAATGATTCTTATCAAGAGTTAATGAATGGGAAGGACGAAAATAAGCTATGAGTTATAGAGTTCAAGATTGATAGGATGAATGAATTACCGTTAAAAAATAAAACTAAAGAATTTTTCAAATAATAATAGAAGAAGAAGAAATAGTATAAGATCATTAATGAGGAAAAGTTATTTGAAATTTTTATGTTGTTAGTTGAACATGAACATGGAGATATCCATAATACTAGAGAGGAATGAGAAAAACAGTAATTCTGATTTCTAGTTTATCACTTTTGAAACCAATTAATCAGACCATTATTTTGGTTATTAAAAAAATTATAGAACCAGAAAATTTTACATTTTCCAAATATCCTATACCTGTTAAAAAACGAAAACCAATTTTTTTTCTATAAACATTTTTTCTGAAGTACTTTTTATATATATACAATCATTATTGAAACTAAGAAAGTATTATTTCAAAAGTGGTGAAATATTAGAATGAAAACAATAGAAATAACTATATGAAAATTTAATAAAATATTTAAAAGAAGAATAATCAGAAGGATAATAATAATTTAATTTTGAGTGGCCATCATTTGTCACCAGTCCCGGAAAGATAGTGAATTGGATGTAATAGAGAATGTGAATTTTTTTTGAAATGAAATTGAATATAAAAAATCAAAAAATCTTATAAATAAATATTCAAATAGTTAATAATGTGTATGTAGTAGATTTTTCATATTCTAGGAAGGACCCGATGAAAATAAAAAACCGATGTGGGTCCATCCAGAAGGCATGTTTTTGATGTATCATCAAACTCAACTGATTCTCAAACTTCTCGATCTAATAAAATAATGGAATCACGATTTACCTATATCAATGAACCATTGAAGAAAAATTAGGTTGAAATCCCATTTCTACCAATTATATAATATCAGTGCACGAAAATTCATATTAGGTTAAATGCGTTAGAATAATTAGATTCTGTAAATCAATTAATTGAAATTGTTGTTAAAAATGAGGATGTCTTAAATGATTTAAATGTTTTATCCAAGTTAGAAAGAATGATATTTTAGAAAATATATATGCATTTAAGATACCAAAATATATTTCAAACATCAGGATGAGTAGGGTGAAGTTTTTATAAAGGCATCATTTGAAATTGTAGATTCATTTTAGAAGTTTTCATCCAAAGAAGATGAAAATTATGAACTTGTTGGATAGTTCAAATGATAATCCGATTCTATGGTTCGAGATATATTACAACTAAATAATATTTTGGTTTGAAGAATAATTTTAAATGTTAAAGGAATAATATAACTGAAATAATCAATATATTGAGGAATAAGTTTATTTATTTAAGATTGAATTTGATGATTTATTTTACTTGAAAAAAAATATTCCAAAAGAGATTCAATGGTTTTATATAAGAATATGAATAAATAATATTTTAGAATTATGAAATTAAATTTCATGAAATTTGAGAAGACATATTAATTTTATTTTACCTAAACCATTGATATATAAAAAACTATTTGAATGATTATATGTTCCAATTAATTATTATCAACAATTTTAATGAAATTTTAGGAATATTAATTTTTAATGTTATTCTATTAATTAGTGGATAAAATTATATTTAAAACAAATTTTAATATTGAATTGTTTTACAGTCAATTTATGTACAGCCAAACTCCATTTTATATTTAAAAAATCACATGGGTGGGGGATTTATTGGAGGGATGTTTTTGATAAATTTTTTGTAGGACTAGTTTTTAATTGGAAGAAATTATTTTCAGGGCCATGTTTTTATAAAGATTATATTCTATATTATTCATCATCCTCCGACTTGATGGGTTTTTTTAAATTTAAAACAAACACATGTTGATGTTATGTGTTAACCTTTATATAATCTCTAACATACAATGGAAAACCAAAAATGAAAAATGAAAATGCCCTAAAATGTAATTTTAAATTAAAAAAACTAATTCCACTTCATCAAGATATCATATGGGGATGACTGAGGGGGTCATAATTGATGAATTTAAAATTAATTCCCTTATTTCTCCATGTTATTATCTCACTACCTCTATACCAAATAAATAAAATTATATCCATAATTCTTCACTATCAGGATACGAACGACTGATCCATCTACCTCAATATGACATCACATACTCCATTGATGCATGAAAACAAACTCACCATCATATAAAAAACCATCAAAACATCAATTTAAATGTATTATTAACTATATAATTAAGAACCATGTTATGATATCCACCATAAATCAAAATAAATTATTAATAAAAAATAAAACAAATAGTCATAGAAATCAGATCCATCAATGAATCAAACATCTTCCTCCTTTTATTTTGTTTCCAAGAAGAAGAAACCCTAGAACCTAAACTAAATGATGGTTAAAATATTATAAATAATCACACAATACAATCATTAGAATGTTATAGAACAATCTAGGTATAAACCAGGTCTCCATCTTTACAAGGAAGATGATATAATGACCCTTTGGATTGAGAGTAACAAAACCAAAACTGAATGGAACCACAAGGGTCGTATTTGGACTAACCATTCATGAGAACCACCACATTGTGATGGAAATTCATATATAGTCTTGATCTAGATGAGACTGAAAATGATAAACATATTAACTGGATTGAAAGGCATAGAAATTGGAGGAGAGTGTAAAAAAGTTCTTACCATGAACCGAGACACTTGTGAAGGGATATCAGAGCATGATAATAAAGGCCAACACCTATTAAAGAAAAATTAATAAAACATATTTCCATATCATGATGAAATATGGTGTAGGAACCTAGATAAGATTAAATAGATAATAAATAATAGGAAACCATAAATATTCTATAGGGAATGTCTAAAAGAGTGCAACAACATCATCAAAATTGTGTCATATTTTTTTTAATGTCACCTAAATAAAAAGATAACTACAAATATTAGGGGAGATAAGAAACATATAGGGTAAGAATTATAAATGAATAATTGTTTTGTCAGTGTATCAATTTTATAGTAATTATTTTTAGATTCTTTTTTGTGCATTTCAAAAAGCGGGATATTTTTTAGTCAAATGTTTTAAATTATATACATTCTATCATTAGGTTTTAAAATAAAAACATTCATTAATAAATACCTTGTCTTACTAAAATTTTAATCTCAATTTTTAATGATTTGTTTTCTATAAATCCTTTATTTATAATTGATGTTGAAAATTTTCTATATATAATGAATATAAACAATTTATAATAGTCAAATCCATTAGACTGACCAATGTCTACTACATGATACTGAAAACATTATAGGCCATAAGACTAGACAATGTATTGTTCATCATAATTACCGATGCCTTTTACATTTCAAAGGTGAAAGCATAGTGCATCATAATGACCAAATTTTATTCAATCATAATGAGCCAATCTAATCTATTTGTATTATTGAATGTAGTATTTTAGTATGAATGATTTTAGTCTATCAATGTAACTAAATATAGTATATCAGTGTGACTTAGTTTATTAAATGGATATGATTGAGTTTCGAATATCATTGTGATTGATTTAATATATTGATGTGATGAGTTTAGTTCATCAGACTGAAAATGAATTGTAATATCAAAATAATAATTTTCAGAATAGAATTTTGAATTATTTTGACTAGACATATTAATTTTTACACCATTTTAATGGAGCTACTAAAATGTTATCAAATATAGATGTATTAGTAATGATATAAAAATATATCTTATCTATGGTCATTAAACCCATCTCCGAGAATCACATAAATATGGATACTAGAGGTGAGCCTATTAATAGCAGTGTATACAGGAAGCATGGAGATAATTTTCTTTTAACTCAACACATGTTACATTTTCTCTATTATATCATCTCATAACATTCTCATTGTAATAATTAAGAGAGTTTTATTTCCATGAAATCTATTTGAGGATTCAAGATTCAATAGACTAATTTCTTAATTTTATTAGGTGTTCGATCTGGATTAAGATCGAGATATTATAAGATGGGATGACAATGGATCTAATTAGGCTGATTGAGGGATTTCATGGTTAGACGAATGTAATGATTCAAATATTTATGATATATGGATTTCTAAATGATAAATAGAGACCACATAACTTGGTTAATACTATGGGTACCTTTATTAATGGTTATTGACTTCCATTATACTGATGGTTAAAGTTTACTTATTTTTTATAGTTTATATACGATTTCACTATAGATATTTTTAAATAATTTTTTTACATATTTCATAAAATTATAAGTTTACATTGTTCATTTATAAATAAATTTTATTTCTTAAAACATTTATATACTATAAGTAATAATAAATAAATCATATCATTTTAAGTACTCTGATCATCAGGCCAAAACTGAGTTTGTTAAACATAAAACAAAAGTTTATGATATTAATTAGATTATTTCCTAAAACTAAAATTCACCAATACACTAATTATATTATATTATAATACAATATTATCAAAAAATCTGGTAGTACAAATTTCATTCATATACCCTATATATTTTTGTGCATTATGAATATTAACAGTGGTAAAATATATGAAATTGATAAAGATTAAATTGGGTTATCCTTGGATGAAACTAAAAATTTAGGTCACAATTTTTCATCTTTATTATAATGGGATTAATGGGAATATACAATTAATAATATAGGCTTGAAATATAATTTTATAGGGAAATATTATATTAAAAATTAAAAATATAGTATTTAATTCCTTGAAATATACAGAATGTCACACTCTTGATTTTAAATTAATATTATATGATCACCTATAAGGGAAAGGATGTTATGAATGAATATAAATGGATAATTTTAAAATAAATATATTATTTAAATAATTTTAATCCATTTCATCTTTTTAATAATTATATAATTACATTGAATTTGTACATATTGATGAAATAACATTACTTGAATTAATAATAGTTATAATAGAGGATTTTAAAAATATTTAAATCAATATAATATGATTGAATTATTATATTCTATGATTTTTTACATATTTTTCATTTTAATGATAGGTGAAAATATTATATTCAAATTCCATCATCATCTAGATGTCATAAAATTCAATGTAATTGAATAGTTCCCAAATTAACATTAATTACATTTAACAATAAATGATAACTTATTTGATCAATTAAAATTAATAAAAATAATTTCGTAATAAATTATCATTTAATTTGGTGAAAATATAAACATTTTTCAGTTTTGATTAATTTTTTAATTTATGGAATCATTCTTGCCCCTTTGTGATTGAAATAGTTGTTACCATGGTTAACGTCCAAAATGATTAAAAAAAGGGATTAATAAAAAGCATTTTTCGTAAGATGAATAATAACTATATATAAATTTAATTAGATGATGTTATATAAAATTTATCATGTTTTAATTTAACATGACAACCATCTAGAAACAATTTTTTTAATAATATATTTTTTATATTTTTATATTTAATGAAATTTGAAATGTTTCCTCTATCTATCATATAAAAGGACACCACAAATTTGTCTTTTTTACAGCACATTTAGCATTATATCGTTACTTAATCCTAAGAATTTATATTCTACTCCATTATATGCATGATCTAGTTGTTTTTGTTTCCCCAAAATACTATCCCAATGATATTTCTGATTATATCTAATTGAGTTCATTTAATGTTGAGTTAATTTCTTTTAACGATCTCTTTTTTTAATTATTAATTTAGCTACGTTAATTATATGGTATTTATAATAATATAGTATCCAAATTTTCCTCATTATATATAAATGATATTATTATTATATAACCATCATTATCCCTCCGTTGTTGGTGTTCTTATATTCTTCATGGCCAAAATCCCGGATTGATGGCAAGAAAACATTGAGTCTGTAGTAGTGAAGATGATGATCTGAGGATCCCCAATACACTCTCAAATTGGATAATAGACCCTCAAAGCAGACCCAATGTTCTGTTGAAGAGACTTCCAATAATTTCCTGTGGCTGCAGCAGAAAAAGCCCATAGTAGGGGGCCCAGGCAACGAATCGTGGCCCCAGCTCGACTACCACAGAGGTGGGAGAATGTGGCGTGTCACAACAGTGAGAGTGGATGTAGTGAGACGCACAAAATCACAATGTTTTAGGGTGGTGGATCATAGTGACCATGTTGGTGGGACCAATAGGGACCCACTGGGTGGATAAAGATTAGTGGTTCCCTCCGTGTCTCGGCCAGAGCTGGCCCACCTGCTCACATCGGGCAATGAAGGAGGAGGCGGGTTTCCCCGGGTGGCCAATCGTGATGGACCCACGACAGCCCAGCAGATAGGAACCGTCGACTTGCAGGCTAGATCCATCGCGGCCTAGCCAGTCCGAGCAAGGCCTAGAGGCTTGGGCCAGTCTGATCAGGTTAAGGAGGACCTAGACGCAACATTCCCATTTTCAGTAAAAGGAACATAACTTTCCATCCATATGTATGATTGATGAGACGTTTAGTAGAATTGGGACTCTAAAAACTATATGGAACTCTTTACATACTGCATGTTAATTTTCAAGGATTATTAGATATGACCAATGGATTCATGAGTATATTATATTATAATCAAGCACACTATGTGCTGGAAACATGCCGCTAGATATGACGTCAAATAAGTGATGCGGAGACCTCAGTGTCCCAATAGCCAAGAAGACCTCAGTGGGCAAATATATGTGTAGACCTCAGTGGATTGATAGCCTAGTGGACCACAGTGGACTAAAATAAGTTCAGTTCTCAGTGGACGGGTAGTCAAATAGACCTTAGTGGCCCGACAGATGAGTAGACCTCAGTGTCCCGGTAGCTGAGCAGACCATAGTGGCCCGATTGACGAGCAGAACTCTGTTGTCAGGAATTTATGGGGACAAGAGTGGCATGAAAAATGAGAAAACATCAATTTCCCAATAGACCTCAATGAATCATTAGGTAAGTGTCCCTAATTAGTAAATTATTTTCAACTTTACAATTGATAATTTTTCATTCTATACATTAGGAATTACTAGAGTGAGATGACTCAATGGACTCTATTGACTGTACTCCTTAGAGGATACACTTCGGGTACAGCATTGTTAGTTATGTTTGGGTAATTTTTTGTGGTTTTACATTTTTTTTATGTGTGTCCCTACTATGTACTGTTTTACTCACCCATACATGGGCTTTGCATCCATGTGTTAGGGATTGTGCCAACGATAGACTCATTGAATGTGTTCTTAGTGGAACACGACATGGGGGTTGTTAGAGTGACATGATAGATGAGTTCATATTCTGTGGCTCTAGACATCGATTTATTTACATACCCATCAGGTGATCGATTCATTAATGGGGACCACAGTGTTCTAGGACTAGCTTGTTCTTAGAGTGTCCCAATAGGGGAGGTGTGCTTCTGTGGCATAAAATAATATTTTTGGGCCTATCTTTTATGATGGGTTTTCTAAGGATGAGTTCTACAGACTTTTTCTTTTACTTTTCAGTTTCAGTTGGTCTTGTATTATATCCATGTAATCATTAGTATTATAGTATTATAACTTGTGTTTATTTACATATTTTATTCATCTTCTAGAATCAGTGTCTTGGTGTTGTGTGCCTCTGGAAATGCACTTAGGAAAATGCCTCCCATTTGTTTGGGAAATACTGACTCGGTGATAGTCAATAACCCATGTACTATGGGAGGCAGGCTTGGGGTAGTTATGACACATGCCTCAAGGGATAGTTCAAGAAATAATTTTATCAAAGGAGTTCAGTTCTACATTAATACCCCCAGAGTCTATGAGTTTTGTGTGGGATTACATTGTTAAGTGTTTGGAGTTTCGATTTTAGTCTAGGGAATCCTATGTAGGTGCAACGACCGACGTATCCATACACATAGACTCAAAATTCAACTTTTTGACTTAGTACATGAAAACACTAGTTGCAAGAGAAATGATGGTACATTCGTTTTATATGAATTGGTTTAGTTTTTCACGTCCTTCTCAAGTCAACTCACAAGGTATACGCTTTTGATCACAGTACATATTCTATTCTTTCAAGATGCAACAATGTAGACAACCATCCATGATTCCCCTGCATGATCACAAGGATGATTTTTTGTTTGATGAGATGGGTATATAAATTTTTACCAAAGATTGAACCACTGGGTAGTGTACCAACTATACCACCACCCGTGGTGTCACACATGGGGTTCATAGTACCAAAGGATGAGATGTAAGAGTTGAGTTTATTTAGGGAGTTTTAAAAATAGATACCCCTCAAGTTTTGAGGCAATATTGAAACATAGGCGACTATGGATAGACATGAGGTTATGACTGGGTTGCCCCCCTAGTCAGGACACCATCAGATCATTTGTCGGTCCTCACAGTGAGCCTTCTACGCGGTTCAATAGGGTGACAGTGGGGTTTAGATTACCTGATCTTAAAGATGAGTTGAATTTTCTTATAGACAGATCTTGAGAACCTTTCATAGATAAATGGATATTCTACATAAAATATAAGGGATATACGTGGACAAGATCTTATATAAAAGTGGCAAGAATTCATGATAGAAGTTTAATATTCATCGAGTCATACTGAACATTCCATGTACTCAATGAATATAATACGACTACTGATTTAGGGGTCATACCTCCTAGAAAGGTGTGTTTAGGGACATATGAGCTAGCACTATAATTTTGTGCATTCCTACATATGATAGAGAGTTGGAGGGAACCTTTTTGTCTGAATGTCCTTTGGCTGAGGAAATACAGGATGTGGATATCAGTTGTCGGAATGTAGGAAGCCGATGTCATCCTTAGAGACTTGGATGTGTGAGATATTCCTTGAAGAGGTCTGAAGATAGGGAATCTACATCATAGGGATAATATGATGATTCCAATCAGCCTATAAATATGTAATTATTTTCAAAAGATATTAGGAGACATCTCACTAGAGATTGTCAAGCCCATCATGGTGACAAGGAAATAGTAGATGCGACACTGAGGTAATGTCAATGATAGGAAAAGATGAATATAGAGGGTGGAATATATGGATGATGATCTGGGAGAGAAGTTGGAGGATGTATACATTTCAACATATTACCACCACCACCCCAATGTGGTCCACACCAGGTTGAGGGAGTTGGAGGACAGGGGAAGAGAGTAGCTACATGCATTCAAAGAAATTAACCAAATATCTCCATGAATGATTCACGGTACATTCTATGTGAAATATTAGTTTCTATATTGATAGAAACAAGTTCCAATAATTACTTCTTTTCACGAATCCAGTACAATTCCTAGAGTTTCTTATTAAATGATTGACTAGACCATTACATCTGGAGATACTTATGGGAGGAGACCTGATAAACATACTTATATTGATGAAGTGATAAGACCGTTGAGGTGAGTGGTTCGGTTGGAACCTCTTGGTGGAAGCACCAAGGTATTACTATTTTAGTTTGGGTATGGTCTAGTCATCCATGGTTCATACTAAAATAGGTGGTTTTATGTAAAAGGATGTGGTATGTCCCCAATGTTGGAATGGTGTTTTCCATGGTCAGTGAAAATGGAAACCCTGGAAGCATGAGATAAACTCATGCATAAGAGTGTACAACCAATCACTCGTGAGTCATCCAACCATTTCATTATGGTAGCAGATGTTTTGAGTTTTTAGTTCTCAACAATAGTGGTAGGGTATAAGGACGTATTTCAAGAAGATGATTCTAGGATTACCACAACATAGGGAAATGGACTTATACATCATTATACATCCTGATATGGCACCAATATTAACATTAGTATATTATATGGCTTTAAAAGAGCTTAGTGAGCATAGGGTGTTGGTGGGAGACTTGAAGATGAAGCTCTTAGTATGACCCTATGTTCGAGGTTATGTCTGGATTACCAGAACATTAACCACGTGGTCGTGGAGAATGTGTACACACAACCAAGGGATGATGAATTCATTGATCAACTGAAAGGGGAATCCTTTCATGAATATGGAAAGGTTTCTATATGGTTATTATCAGTTATGACGGAGTTTGAAAAGAACCCCAATCATGAGTATTTATGTGGAGGGAGTCAAGTATATAGTGTTTTATGATGCATTAGGGATTGAACATCGTTGTTTCATGATGCAATATAAGGTAGTGATCAATGAAAATTTATAGTTACTGAAGTAGCATGAGAATAATTACATGACCTATGACATAAAGATGGAAAATTTTGACTTTTCTTTTTATATTTAGGGTCACTACATGGCGGGTGAGTGGTATACCATCTACTATGACCTCAAAAGTCTTAGTTATATCATCTACCAAAATGACATGAACTTGAGGTATTTGCGATGGATAAAATTCTTCTAATACTTTGACTTCAAGATAGTATATACTCATGTGATGTAGAACATAGTAATAAATGCGCTCCGTAAGAGATCCAGTTATAATTTTCTGAGTAAGGCATCATAGATACTCTACGTGATGATGATATCCTACATATATAAGAATATAACATCTTACCTTCAGTCAATGGATTTCACATCCCCTCTCTTAAAGTTAGTTAGGGAGGAAAAACTTGTGGATGTTGACTATGAGGTCTGATATTCTATGTTATCCTTAGGAAAATATTTTGATGGATATTAGATAGGTGGGGGGAACATCATCATTTTCAGAGGGTGTACCGTTGTGATAGTGGTGTCACATGATGAGGATCGAATAGAGTGAAACACCTCCCATTTTGTGGTACATCCAAGAGTAGAAAAGAAGTACCATGACCTGAGATGTCAATACTAGGGGAACACAATTAATAAATTAGTTTTATAGTTTGTTTCTATGTGCCTCACTTTTCAGCATGTGAACACAGAAAATCAGTTCCAAACAGGCTCAACTCAGCCACATGAGGTGCCGGAGTGGAAGTGGGATGATATCTCGATAGAATTCGTGACACTTTTACCCCTCACATCCAGGGGCATGCTGCCATCGAGGTGGCTATTGAATGACTTACTATGTCATCCCACATCCTACCCATATGGGAAAAGGGTTCAGTAGAGAGCATGTGACAATTCTATGTGTAGGATATAGTTTGACTCCATGGGGTCCTATCAATTACAGACTCGGATCGGGACACATGCTTTACATCCCTTTTTTGGAAGGGATTCAGGTATGGATTTTGGAAATAACTTATCTTGAGAACATTTTTCAACCCTTAGATTGATGATCAGACAGATAGGACTCTCCTTGTTTTAGACGACATGCTTCGTGCTTGTATCTTGGACTTCAGTTGTTTGTTAAAGGATCATATACCACTAGTTGACTTCGTGTATAACAACATATAAAACTCCATCATTCATATGGGACCATTCATGGTGCTATACATGAGACCATGAAGATCACCATTATACTAGACAAACCTTGGAGTGTCAGAACATATGGTTTCATAGTTGGTACAGGCTACCCTCCAGAAGGTGCAGGATATCCAAGAGAATATGAGGACTAAACAAATAAGACAAAAATTATATGCTGACATGAGACAGAGGGCCTTTTAGTTTGGGGAGGTATACCATTTGTTCCTTCGGGTCTCACCTTGATGTGGATTGTGGATGTTTTTCTTGGGTTCCCATCTATCTCAGATATTCATTAGTCCTTTTTAGATTCTGACTTGAGTAGTCGAGGTGGTGTTCTGCCTAGATGTCCCCCCATAGATGCAACAGCTTCATAATGTATTCCATGTATCATAGCTAAGGTGGTACATTAATGATCCATCACACGTCATCAACTGGGGTGAGTTGGATATTGACATTGGGGGTCACCTTTGTGGAGTTCCCATTAGAGATTAAGGATCGTTAGGAGTGGGTCCTTCATGGATGGTCGATATCTCTGGTGCACGTCTGGGGGATGCCCGTGAAGCTCCAAGAGATAAATTGGAAGAAGGGGGGGTCATATCAATGATATGTACCCCCATTTGATTATTAGTCCCGTATTTTGGATTACAAGGACGTAAATCCGTATAGGTGGGGGTAAAATAATATCCCTGGAATTCCATGTAATTTTTTAAATTATATGGAAGTATTTCGAGACCATATACTCAGATGTAACTTAATTATGAGGACTTGTGAGCCTGAAATAATATTTTGAACTAGAATTTAAGTTTATTTAAAATATAAAATGTGAGCGGCTTTAGAAACATCTAAATGGGTGCCTGAAATAAAAACAATAGGGCATAATTCTGTCTAGAATGAAAACATTACCTATGGGAGGACCAACCCTCATTCGGCGTGGTTTGAGGAAAAAAGCTAATTTTAGTAATTTTTAAGAAATTTTATTAAAAAAGTTATCATAAGGAAAAATATAAATAATCTTATTGTTTATTTTATTTTGAATTTAGAATTTCTTTCCAGTATAACTACTCTATAACCCATGCGTAGCAGAAACGATGCATGACAAATCAAACGGTGTAACGACACTGCAATACAACGTAACGATATTGAAACATAGTGTAATAAAATCACAAAAAACCCATTTCCCCCATTTAATAGATTAGTTGAACATGAGATCAATTTCACAATTGGGGATTACTTTGAACTTGGAGATTTGTATTTAGAAAGTGATGGTCGATGAACTACCAAGAAATATAGATTGCTGAGTGATGAACCATGTGGTGCGAGCTTCACCAACAAACAATCCAACATCAAGGTATGGGTTTGTTCATGATGAAATTGTTTCCCCATTATTCTTTTCTAAACAACGAAGGATGATCAACCCACTAATAGGTTGATCTGGAGGTCATTTGTTCATGCGAGGGGGGGGGGGGGGTTACTTCATCTTAAGGTTTTTTTCAGGGTTATAATTGATAGAATCTTAAAACATCCACCAAAATGTTTTAAAATCTATCATGACGGGATCAAGCCAACACAAATAGGGCTCAGATCACTACGTTGTGGGCATTCTTGTGTTTGGTGTGATGGAATTCACATAGTTAAGGCAAGAAAATGTAGATCTTATAGTAGTATGAAGATGATACTAGGAGCCCAAATACACACTCAAATCAGAATAGGTACCCCCAAAGCAGACCCGCTGGCACGCAGAAGAGAGTGTTGTCTTTTCAACGACGCGCCACGGTGGTATAGAAAACCCATGGAAGGGGGTCGCATGTGGGACATAGTAGCCATAGTTAGCACACATGTGCCGCGATGGAGAGGTGTCCCATGGAATCGGCCTAGGGAAGTGGATCAGGCAGCCGGTAACAAACAGTGGAGGTGGCATGAGCAGTCATGGAAAGACAGACCATGTCATGCGGATGGAGGGACACATTGCTCCTAGACCATAGCAGCAGACCGTGTAGAGTCTTCCGAGGTGGAATGTGATGTTGGAAGCCCACTGCGTCTTGTCCTAAGCAGGATGGCCCACTCACAAAAGCTCAAGAAGGAGGATTCAACCACCTTGGGAAACCCAGTAGACCAAGCCCATTCCAGCTTAGTGGGTTGGACATGCACCCCACCTGGTCCGAGCCATGCCTAGTTGTATGGGTCGGACTCGAACCCCAACCGACCCATTCTAGTAAAACAAACATATCTTCCAAACCGTACATATGATTGACGATTTTTTTTCGGTGCTCAGACCCTCATAATGAGTAGGGAAATTTTTGATACTCTAAATTATTTTTTCTGGATGTTGGGATATGATTGATATTTTGATATGTATATTCTCACAAAATCAAGTGTGTTGTTAAAGCTAATCCTGTGGTTGGATTTGATGTGAAGGAAGTGATGAAAATACATCAGTGGACTAGTATCCATGTTAAACTCTATAGCTAGGAAGATGACCATAACTCAGTGCAGAAGTAGCTGAGTGGACATTTTTGGCCCCGTAAAGGATCAATCCATTATAGACCTGTAGCTGAGATGACCTCAATGGAATGACAGATGAGTAGACCTCAGTGGCCTGATAGCATAGCAGACCTGAGTATCCAGATAAAAGAGTGAACCTCAGTGGATTGGATGCCAAGAAGTCCTCAGTGACCCGATAGAAGAGTGGAACATAGATGTCCCATATAGCTCATTGAACCATCATGGATTTTTCCCTCAATAGCTCATGATTTTTATCTTTACTAACGATAATAATTCTTTCTAAACATTAAGTATTTATTTTGTGAGATGACTCTATTGACTCTCTTGACTTTACTCATTAGGGGAAACACTTTGTGTACCTATTTGATAGTTTGATTAGTATATTTATTTGTCGTATACCATTGTGGTTTGGGTCCTTATTGAGTATTTTTTTACTCAACTTGTAAGGTATATTCCCGCACATGTCTTGTATTATAAATATGATCAATGCATTAAAAGAGACTTTGGTTGGATAGGGACATGTGTTTCATAGAGTGACCCAAAAAACAATGTGCATTCAACTTCTTTAGGAAATGTTTTGTATACCTACCCTTCATACAATTGATGATTTCATTGATTCCTTAGTGGATAAGAGATTATTGGTTCTTAGATTTACCCGAAAGATGAGGTGTGCTTAAGCGACATCAGGAGGCTATTTATACACCCACCCATCAGGTAGGGTTTTTTAAGAGGAGTTCTACAGAATAGTACTTTTACTTTTCTCTTGTAGTCGGTCTTGTATCTCTGCATTAGAGTTGTGTACGTGTGTACAGGTACATAAGAAAATGTCTCCCATTTGTTTGGGGTATTCCTACTCAGATCTTGTCACTGGCCCCTAGCCTATTAGAGGCAGGCTTTGGGTGGTCACCACATTGGCCTCTAAGTATTGAGCCTGATAGGTCTAAACAGAATAATCAAACATAGATGAAATGGGTTTTATTATTTCATCTAAATCATAATTGTAATGGGAAGAAAATCACTACTCCATTACATTGTGAAACTTAATTGTTTGAAGTGTTTGGGGATGTCAAGGTGACTCATTCCAAGAGTTTTTCAAAAATCCTATTTCAAACAGTGAGTTAGGACCGGGAGGTCGTGATGATGTGTCACAACCGTGAATTACAGTAGTTTGCTTTTTATGGTGAGTACTGAAGGTTGCTCACAATAGTGAGTTAGGACTGGTGATACAATCATCAGTATCATAGAACAGTGTGTCATCCATTGGTAGCTCAAAACAGTGAGATTTCCACTAATAGCTCGAAACAGTGAGTCATCAACCCATACCTCGAAACAATGAGATGTGCACCACTAGATCAAAATGGAGAGTCCTCCCCTGGTATCTCGCAATGTTTATTTAGAACAATTACTTGTACTTGTTACTCGCACCATTGAATCACAATGGTAGCTATCATTGTTGACTCACATCAGTGACTCATATATTAGTGAGTCATTTCAAACTATTTGGAAGAATTATATATTTCTCAAGTTTTCTTATTTTTTACCATTTAATGTTCTATTTGATGTTAAATGAGTTCAAAACCATCTTTAATAATTTTTGGATCGATTTAAAGTCATATATGTCTTCTAAAATCTTGAATCTTCCTTGGATTTCCAAACTGCGTGGTCTTGGTCAAGATCAGCCCTTAATGGATTTTAAAACATTTTTCTCCCATCCATTTTTTGATATATCCTGTCAAATTTTGATATCTTCTATTCTTACTGTGCTTCCCATTATCTTAGAATGTGGTTCCCCTAACCATTCTTCCTCGAGAAATCATACATTGTGTTGTAACTTTTGGATGCTGTTTTCACTATGGAATTTATCTACTGCATGTACACTATATATTTTGCGCAATTAAGATGTTTTGATCACTTATTCATCCATGTAGGTATCCCTTTGTCTCTCTTTCATTTGTTTATCATGTAAGTGGGTGTATGAATATCTATTTGTAACAATATTACAATACAAAATTATTAATGATGATTGAATCAATTTAATATCAACATGTGGGGCTGGGGATGTGACCAATGATTGCACTATTTTCTTGAAATTTTTGATAAATATGTTAAATTGTATGAGCTATATTCCTATTGAAAATAAATTCCATTGGAGGCCCTTTTTTGTGAACATGTGATGTCTTTTTAATGATTATTATTGGACTTTTATTGAATGGCAGTATATATGTGAAATTGATCAACCACATATTTTAGGTTTAAAATTTGGATGACTTATGATCCTACTTATTCAATGAAAACCCATTAATTAATGAGTCTAAATAAATATGTATTACTTTTTATATATATAATTTGTTACTTTTGTTGTTTTTATGGAGTTTTGGTTGTGGGAATGGTTGTGTGTGTATGTTTTGGTTATGTAGTTGGGCTGATGATATTGGTTGTGATGAGCATGATGTAGTTGTGATGATATGTGTTGCAATGTGTGGCTATGAGTTAGGGATATTATCTATTGAGATGATGGATTGGGATGAATGTCTTCAAAGAATGATGTTTCTAGTGGTTGCAATGGGCAATTCTCCAAAATTTTCTCTATGAGTAGCGTGCAGTAATCATCACATTGTGTCTTAGTATTTATGTATGTAATTCCATGAATGAGTGTTTAACAGAGAGTAAATGTGAGGATAGTTAATTTACCTTGGTTCTCCATCCACTACGTGGATATTATTTTATGCTTGTTATGGATTTTTTTAAATTAGTTTCCTGGGTAGTGATTAAGAAAATAAATACTTAACATTGTTTAGATGGCATGAGTTAGTTTGTTGAATGGGAAGGAATTTTTCAGTGAAACATTAAATAATCGGTTTTATGACTAAAAATTGTTAAATATAAATAATGGATTGAATGGACGATGAGTAAAAGGGATTTGTGAAAGACACATTAATTTATCAACATATGAAGTGACCATTGATAATTGTGATAGAGGTAGGTGTTGTTGTGAATCCCATAGGTTGGGCATGAGTGCTTCATACTATATATATATATACATACAATGTTTGTTCATAGGATATCAATATGCACCCCACCCTAATTGAGCACCATTTTACGAACACTTGCATTATCATGGGGGGTGGGGTGTCCTTCCCAAACATCCTATTGGGATGATGGATGAATGGAAACCAACTATTCCCCACTACCCCTTCTAGGTGGTGATAGACCAAGACTATTCTTCCAGGGCGTGGTTTGTGAGGCCAGGTGTGTGTGGGCGAGTTACATTTTTACAGGTGCCTCCGGGATGTGATGTGTCATGTTTTCCCCAGTGGCTTAGGGATGAGATCAGTTGTACTTCCAACGCATGTTCAGGTTGCAATGTGGTATGTGGATAATGTGTCTGCGGGTGGAATGTGATGTGGAAGTGAGGCCCAGGTGTGTGCGTGTGGGATGTTATGTGGTTGTGATGACCAATTTTGTGAGGACCGGATATGGTTTGTTATGTTGGTAATACGTGTGAGATCCATGACATTTTTCATTAGGTGTGAGAGTGTCTAATCCTTGGAAATGTGGAATGTGGTACCCTATCATTGATGTGATTATTATATTACATTACTTGTCTGTAATTATTTGCTGAGTGTGCATCGGTGTGTTGGGGATTGTTTGAATACCTTGTTAAGTGTGGTTGGTTCTTCAATTTTCTCATGGGATCATATGTATGATCCTCTCAAATTTACATGAGATACATTGGTTTTTTCTACTTAGTATACTTATTTTATCATCCTACATATATAAATTGTTTTTATGTTTTGCAGAGGATTCATTGGACCATGTTGTACCTCACTAGGTCTACCATCAGGGTAATTTTAGTGTCTCCATTTTTTCATGATATTGGGATTTTACATTATACATTTCATTGAATTTATAATAATTTTATTTTTAATCATGCATATGTGATGGATTTTGTCATTATTTCAAATATCTCATTGAGTATTTTGAGGTTGATACATATTCTATCAAAATTTTGTTTTCAAATAAAGGGTAATGACTACTAAATTTTGATTTATTTGTACCCTTGGTTCTAGATTCCTTCATGGGGCATACTAGAGGCGGTAATCATTGGTCATTATATATCTCCCTTAATTTCCCTCTCAGGAGGGGAATCATTGGAGGACGGGGGTCCTGAAAGAGTGGTATCAGAGGGAGGTTGAGAGATACTACAGAGTATGGAGTTGAGAACAATGGTGATTCAATTGTTTTATAGGTAAACAATGATAGGTGACCTTTGTGTGTGACATGGGAAATTAAAGACAATTTAGGACATGGTATTTTAGGTCCCCCCATGATCTGATGCAATAAATCTGAGCCTAATGTACAATGATGTGAGGATACAATGTTTTTAGTGCATGGACCCTAAGAAATGTACCAAAATCATGATGACTTGTGATTTTATTTGAATATTTTTTGTTTTGGGGGAATTGAAATGGATAGAAAAATGAATTTGATGAATTAAAATGAATCTTAAATAAAATTACACAATAATAGGGTATAAGAATTACTTATTTACCTTCCATATATAAAACCCAGTAATTGTATGCATGTCGCTCATGCATTTGAGGCTCAATAGGACGATCAGATTGATCATCGTATGGTTGATCTAGTGAAGGAGGATGACCCGTGGCATATAAATTTTTTTTATTTCTAGTTACATGTCATCGTAATGTATGAGGGTAGTTTTTAAAAAATGGATTCATAGAGATGGATTGAGGATGTGGATATCACCTTCATTTTGATGTTGGATCTGATTGATTACTAGGATCATTTGGAAGTGATCTAGATGTACGGATCTCTATATCAATTAAGGACACCGTACCTGGGGGATAAGAAGGTGGTCATTGTTATGTGGGTTGATTTGAGAATGAGTTCCTAAGAGAATTAATTTCATCAAACTTGATGGATATGATGAGGTAGGATTAAATCTCCCTCTAGTAGGGGTGTATGTCTGTATGAGAGTTGG
This sequence comes from Viscum album, assembly GCA_963277665.1. Classification (NCBI taxonomy): domain Eukaryota; kingdom Viridiplantae; phylum Streptophyta; class Magnoliopsida; order Santalales; family Viscaceae; genus Viscum; species Viscum album. The sequence goes on along the minus strand of OY728126.1, from coordinate 789,195,722 downwards.
GGATTAAGTTCAACGATATTCTTTGCGTTAACCTAGATCTCTTTATAGATGAGTAATCTTATGTGATACACCTAGAAAAGGAACTTTTTCTTTCTATATGGTATGAATTTACCCCCCTTTAGATATATGATGTATTTAGATGTGCATAAGAAGAGGATGTTATTGAGAAGATGCACTCATGAATAGGTCTACAATGAGAGGGGTCCATCAAGGTTCTTCGAGTGGCAGGGCTAATAGAAGTAGACCTCATGATCAAGGGATTTAAATGTTTTGACTAACAGCGAGTCAACCTTAGTATTTTTTGTTTCAACCATATAGTACTCATTCCATTCATGTGGGATTAGTTTCAATGTGTTTCATATGTAGTGTCCATGGAAATCAATGGAACTAGTGTCCAATATCCATTCATGATTAGAATGGTGGAAGTGAGTAGGGTTAGTGCCATCCCTAGCAGGAGTTTCCAGTAATTCCATTTCAGTAGTTGGGACAGTTGGCTCATGCTCCTCTAAAGGGAGATGGATCATGTAGAGGCTCAAATCATGGATATTGAACCAATCATGGTAGTACATGAACATTTTCGTAGTGGGGTATAGGATATAGTCATTGACAATTGAACATAGAAGAGGTAGTATTTTTGGTAATCCCATATATTATAAGTGGTAAAATAAGTTTGTTTAGTAAACATTATTATTCTTTTCTTGATTTAAGAGCATCATAATTCTTGGATTCACCTAGTCTATCCCAAGACATGGAACTAGATATAGGGAGGATTTCTATTCCCCTGGTGTTGGGTACACCATTTAGAGTTCAGATCAGCTTATTGGATGTGTTTTCTGGATGTAGATTAAAGATAGGACCACATTAGTCCTATGGGAATGTCTTCTTGCTACATATGCAACCATAATATGTAATTATAGGAATATACTATTGGTATTCCATGAAATCTATTATCTTATTCTTCCAGAAAAGATTCTTGTTTTCATATATGAATGGATAGCGTGTAGTTTTCATTAGTGACCAGAGTTGTCCAGTGGGATGTCAGTGTGTAGAGACTCTTCTTTATTTGTTGGCCAAGCTGTTAGTGGAATCAGTGGGTGTCTATATGGGGGAGGATACCAATGTTGTAGGGGGAATTCATGGATTTGTTTTCCCAAGAAGAAGTGAATCTACCACATCTACAAGAAATGTTGTTCTAATAAAATTTATATGAGGATTATACCGAGTATATTAGGACTATATTTTTAATACTCCTAGCGTCCATGGTATGTTTCCCATTGAATACTGCACTAGCTTGCTTTGTACGCAATTTGGAGTTTTAATACACCACGGCAATTCATACTAGCCGTTATGAATAGTAAAACCCACTTTTTGAAATTTAATAAAATTTATTTTTCATAATGGACTTCATTTTTGAAATCATAATATCAAAATTACCTTAGAGTGAATTTTTGGTATTTTTTTGAAAACTATCAATTTGGATGAATAGTGAAAAACACTACGCTATTGTTTAAAATTGACTTTTTATTTAAATAAGTAGTTATATTATTTAAATTTATTTTTGGTTAAAATAGATACATAATAAATACATATTTTCAACCCAATTCATTGTAGTCATTTTATAATAAGTTTATATATATAAAAATTAATTGAATTTTTTACAGTCTTTTACCCACATTCTAGAAGAATTTACAAATTTTCATAAAACATAATTTTACCACTTCTTTGAGATGCATTTCATAAATCTGAGAGACATGGTTGACATCTGTAAGTGAAATTATGTTCAATAAGATGAAAATAATTTTTGGAGAATTGTAATTTTTGATTTTTATTTTCCATGGTTAAAAGTAAATTGTGTAATTAAGGGTAAAAATGATATTATAATTACCCTAAAACATGTCCTAAATATATTGAATAACTTGCATTCGACCATAAACAACATTAGTATTAAGATATGATCCTTTTGGTCCACTTATATTTGATTAGGACATTTATTATTATTTAATTTAAAGAAAAGTTAGAAGAGATAAATTTAATGTTTAATAACTAATCCATATGTAATATAGGGTTACACAAAATATAAATTCGACAAAAAATATTCCGTAGAAATCTAAAAATATTTCCTACATAATTAAATTTTATTTATAATTTTTAGATAATAAATAATTTAATTCATTTATCACACAATGATGATCCATTAATTACCTTAATAATGAAATATTAAAATAACTGATCTTATAAATATCAAAATAAATGTAAATTGAGACTTCTGATAAATTAAACTAATTTTCTCGGTTAATATGACATGTTATGTTTGATTAAATAAATATTATTTGATGTGATAATGATTTTAAGGCTTTCAAATAATAAAATACTAAATAGTGTCAAAATTGAAATAATTGAGTTTTAAAAAAAATACTATATTATTAATTTATATAATATTCATAAAAATATATTGTCCAGCCAAAGGACATATATAATGTTATATATATTAATAATGAACCTCATGGTGTTCAGTTGTCTTATTATATTATTTTTATTGACCATATAATATAAAAATACAAAGAGACATGGTAAATGTCAAACTATTTTACATAGAGAGAAATCTAAAAGATGAGTTTAATATGGTGACCTAATCCTATTAAAAACATATCATATGAGATTTTTTCGACACATCCCCACCTTATCATTGAAATATGTCATTTTTTATCCATTATAAATCTATAATTATTTTATTATAAAATATTATTTCAAGCATTACCTAAAGTGACCCTCACCTCACTTATAAAAGGGTACTTCCTGTTATTTTAATTTCACACCTCCAAAGCCATTTTTCTCAAATAAAACCTGCCCAAATATCATCCCAAATTGTCTAATTTCATTATATAGGCCTTTAATTGGTCAGAAATATAACCTATGGATGGCATTTTATCAAATTAAAAGGAAGAACCCGAAAAAGAGGGAAATATTTCATCACCTCTTTCATGTTCTTTTCTCTTTCCACTTACTCTTTCACTGTTTCATCAATTAGAAAATAATAAATAAACTATCTTCTTTATAAATTGACGTTATTATTAAAATGGTACAACTATATTCATTATTCTATCCATCTTATGAATGACAAAGTCACCATATGTGTGTACGTACGGCTTACAGTCTCCAAGTTGAGGTGTACTTTGTTATTCAAACACTTTATTTTTTTGATGGGTATAATAATGAGTATAGATTCTGAAAATTATAAATATTGCATGTTAGTTATTCTTTATATATGATATAACATCCATTTAAATTCAATTTCACCATCAATGTAATGATATTGTCTCTCGTGCGTATGTACGGATTATCGTCTCCAAAAACATGATAATATTCATTCTCCATCGTAATCATTCAAGAATAGTATTCATTTTATGATTAAAAATAATGTTTTTGAACATAGTATAATTCTTTTTATGAATCAAATATATCCTATCCATAACAAAAATGACTTACGTAAACAAGCATATAAAGGAATACAAATCTATTAACACCTGAAACGATGATAATACTAAAATATTATTAAGAAATAAATATTAAAATATCATATATGATATCATATTTATGTATATGATTATTGTAAAATTTAATAAAAATATTTTAAATATTATGCAGGAGGTTAATATACCATTTACTAAGGAAATGTTCAAATAACGGGTTAATTTCACAATCTCTTTATTATTCATGCTTGTTTTTACATAAGTATCTACTTGGACCTATTTATCATCAACATCCATGTTCATTAAGAATGTATTTAAATTTTTTTTCATTTTCACAAGACATTGAGTTAATTTAATTTATATCATTGTTTGACTTTTTTTAAAATGGTTTTAATGGAATATATCTGCCGTATTTCAAACACAGTACTTTATGACCTTTTCGACAAAATTAAGGTATGAATGTATATTTTTTACTTATATAGTGGGTGAGGATATTTTCCTCCATTATATCATTGTCAAATATTCCCATACAATCTTATAATAATATTTTCAAAATAATGGTTTTATTTTATAAAAATGTGACTTTTAAATGATTTCAAAATAGAAAGAGGTATTTATTTCAAAACATTTTCATTTCATCTATGTCAACATCCTTTGATATATTTTAATCATGTTTGAAGTTATTTATTATTATAAAATTATTCCATATTTTATTGAAGGTCTTGCGATATGTTTGAATGTGGATGTGTTATTTTAACACCATTCATGGTTTATGGATAAATTATTGACATTTTTATGCTATTTTTAATATGAATGTTTATGTTATGTTTAAACCTTTTCATATGAGGAATACATTGGACTTATTAAGTGATTGGTGGAGCCCAATATAGCTCCTCGATGCATTGGTAGGTCTAATGAGACAAACTTCTATCAAGAAAAAATGCCTTGAAAACATCTTATTTGTAATCTTGGCACAAGGCCTCGACTATGTGGTTCTGAAGTTTGACATTATTCATTCCATAATTATGAATGGGCTATTGATATTTCATGTGGTTATTAAACTATTAGAATATCCATTTGAATAAGTAAATGGAATTATTTTATTTTAACTTTTCCATATTATGTTGATGTTTTAGTTTAATAGTCTTCTATTTTAGTCATATACATTTCCTAAAATGTTTATGCTTATTTATAAAAGGTTCTACTATATTGTGATCCTTACTAATCATTTGATCTCAACAATTTCTTTGTTTTAATTTTCCCAGGATGTAACGAAATAATTTATAGTCGACCAACAGGGATATGCTAAAGATATAAGTGTGTTCAATGGGGACAAAATGGTGTTGATGTTTTTATTTTATGATTTAATGTAAAAATTATGAATGTATCTTGTAATTCCAAGGATACTAAACTGATCGGTCATTCAGGACATGATTCATTGTATCATGATAATGTTATATAATAATGCACCGAATCTGGGTAGCTGGGGTTGGGGCATTACAGTTTGTATGAGAGGATATTAAGTACAACCCTTGGAAACTAGATTTCGATAAACTCTAATTAGATCACATTACCCAAAGATAGACTTCGAGGATTTGTATAGAAGAACATCCTAGAATCTTGGTAACGTAATGATTTTAGATATTTTTTAAAAAAAATTCTCTATCATGATACTAGCAGGTAGAGACAGCTTTGGCATAGATATACCACTGAGTGGAAACTCTGACAAGGGGTTTTGGTCTTGACCTAGAGTATAATGGTACATGAAAACGGGCCTTACTGCACTCTTCGTTAAGACACTCATGGGGGATATGCTTAGAAAATTTCAAATTTTCTTTATAAACCATTATGATGGATTTATGAGTATATTTCTTCTCAAAGAATGTTTTTTTATTATGGATTATATCCATTAATTGTTCAATTTTTGTTATGTGTTTTACAAGTTTGGAATTATATATTGCAATTCATAAACTAATCTAGTGTATGGAATTTTTCAGAAACGGCTCCTAGTGGAAGGAATGAAAATCATATCAATGCATGTAATCCATGTAGGGATTTCCCTCCTACCCAAGATAATTATAGAGGAGCAGGTGATGCAACTTGTGATACTCAACTTATCACCGTACTGGGACAACTAACTCAGGTGATGAATAACAACCATACCCTTATGGGGAACTCTGATCTACAACACAAAGGATATATATTAGACCACATGATGTGGCGAAAACCAACAACATTCAGTGGGAGTAAAAATCCATTAGTAACTGAGGAATGGATAAATTTCTTAGAGAAAATATTTCATGCCTTGGGGAGTAGCGAAAGGGAAAAAATTTTCACTGCAGTTTATCGCCTCATGGGAGATGTAGATCAATTGTGGTCATTAATCCAAAACACAAAAGAAGATGAAAAAGTATCAAACATGTAATGGACTGAGTTTAAATATAAATTTAGAGAAAAATACTTTCCTCATTACCATCGAGAGGATATGGAATGCAAATTTTTTGAGTCTGAGGAAAAAGCAGGATGATAATGTTGCAAATTATGAGGCTAACATTACTAGGATAGAAAGGAATGAAATAGATTATATACCCAACCTAAGAAGTAATATTGATATAATATTTTATAGGTTAAAACCATTTCTTTGTCAAGGAATAGTCTCACAATCCTTCTCATCATACGAAGATATCATCTCTTGCACTATCAAGAGAGAAAAAGAATTCAATAAGTCTTATGACATCAGAACAAAGAATGATAAGAAGAGATCTTCTTATCACTCAAGAAATGGAAATAAGGGGAATAAGGGAAAATATGAATATCCATATTGTGGTAAATGTTTGAAGAAACACCACAATACATTCTTTAAGGGAAAGAGAATCTTTTACAATTATGATTAAAAACGACACCATGCATGTGATTGCAAAGGAAACAAAGAGGTTGTCAATGTTGAATAATACAATTTTATAGAGAAGGGACATTATGGAAATGAATTTACTAATTTCCAAGGGAACTTAACTTAGAAAAGGGCAAGGGGACATGTTCATGCTTATGCGATCACTACTGTTGAGGTTGATGCTCCAAAAGTCGTGGTGGTATGTAATTAAACGGTTTCATCAAGTTTAGACAATGCATTATTTGATTTTGGATGATTGTATTGTTTCATATCTTCCGAGTTTTATATGAAAATTAGATATTTTCAATTTGACTTAACAAGGCTATTGTTAGTCAAAACTTTTAAGGGAAGTATAATCGCCAAAAAAAAATTATGAATTAGTTCCCATTAGGGTATATAAATGTTCTTTATCTTCTTTTATCATCGGCATACCCATGATTTATTTTATATAATCTTTAGAATGGATTGTGTTTTCGACCATGATGTGAAATTTAACTTCAAGAAGAAGGATGTTAAAATTTTCTATGGGGATAAAGAGTACATTATCCATATTGAAGAAACGTCACTATAAGATTATTATCTAGATGTTCCCCTTGTAGCTTAACTAAATTCAATTATTGGGGAGGAAGATAATGAAATATATATGGGTGAGTAAAAGAATGTTCTAATTGAGGACATACCTATTTTGTAAGAATATTTTGATGTGTTTCCAAAGTATTTACCTGGACAACCTCAAGAATGATAAATTGAGTATTCCATTGATTTTATTCCTGGTTCAGGGCCCATATTAAAGACCCTTTATAGAATGTCCACTGTAGAATTAGTGGAACTAAAAAATAGTTGAATTGAGTAATCCTGGAATTATATGCCCTAGTGTTTCTCCCTAGGGAGTCGCTGCCCTGTTTGTTAAGAATCAAGACAGATTTATGAGGTTGTGCATTGACTACAGGGAGATCGATTATTTAAAAATAAAGAACAAGTATCCCCTACCATACATTAATGATTTATTAGACCAATTTCATGGAGCTAAATATTTTTAACAGACTGAACATCGATCTGTATATCATCAATTGTGTGTGATGACGGAAGAGATTCTGATAATAGCATTTCGAACCAAGTACGAGCATTACGAGTTTATAGTAATTTCTTTTGGATTGGAAAATGAACCCTCTATATTTATGGATCTGACGAATAGTGTTTTCAAGGAATTTCCTGATCAAATTTTGGTGATATTTATTGATTATAGATTTTTATACTCTAAATAGTTACAACGAACATGAAAATCATTTGTGCACAATTCTAAAAACCCTCAAGAGAAATTAATTATATGGGAAGTTTACTAAGTGTGAATTCTGGATTCAAAATATTTTATTTCTTAGTCGCATTGTCTCTAAGGATGGAATCATTGTTGATACTTCAAAGACCGAGGCAATCCAAGAATGTCCATCACCGATGAGTATAACTGAGGTATGATGTTTTATTATATTAACATGTTATTATTGATGTTTTTTCCATAATTTTTCCTTGTTGGCTAACCCATTAACCAAGATCACACGTAATGTGGTTAAATATTTTTGTACAAAAGATGTGATGATTTTTTTGATGAAATGAAGAGAAGATTAGTCAATGATCATTTCTTCACTCAACCATCAGGGAACGATGAGTTTGTTCTTTATAGTGATGCTTCAATGAAAGTACTTGGTTGTTTTCTTATTTAGAATGATATAGTTTTTTTATGCATCACGACAACTAAAAATTCATGGAAAAAACTATCCCCCTCAATATATTTAGTTATCAACTTTAATGTTTTCTCTGAAGATATATAGACATAATCTCTATGCAAAAGAATGTGATATTTATACTTATCAAAAGAGTTTGAAGTATATTTTATTACAGAATGAACTCATCATGAGGAATAGGAGATGGCTTGAACTACTCAAAGATTATGATTTCACAATACACTACCACCCAGAGAAGGAAAATAAGGTGGAAGATTCTTTGAGTAGAAATAATCATGTAGTTTTGAACAACATGAGAGTTTAAAGGAATTAAATTTTTTTGGATCTAGTAATGATGGATTTGGGAATAACCATGTAAGGTGAAACATCAATACTTTTTCAAACGGTTGACAAAACCATATTTACTAGAAAGGATAAATAATTATCCAACTTCAGATGAGGATTTTAAAAAGAAGATTAAAGATTTGAATGATGGGAAATTGAGTAACTTCATATAAGAAGATGGAATTTTGAAATTTCGGAAGATAATTTGTGTTCCTAACATACCTGATCTAAAAAGGGAATTGTTTGATGATGATCATAGATCCAATTTATCTGTACATACTAGGAGCCCCACGATGTATATATGTTTGAAGAAACAATTTTTTTGGGACATCATGGAGTGGAATATTATAGATTTTGTGTCAAGATTTATGGTTGGTCAACAATTTAAATCTTGACCACAACAACATGGATGAGTCATGAAACCTATCCATATACCTGAGTGTAAATGGGATAATATTACGATGGACTTTTTCTTGGGGATGCCAGTAAATCCTAGAAGGAATGATGTAATATTGGTAATTTTTTATCATCTTACCAAGTCCACACATTTTCTTGCTATATTAGCATATTTAAAACATGAAATTATAGAATGAATAGATATTAATGATGATGAAAGACTCAATAGTGTAAACCTATCGATTTTTTATTATATCAATCCCTGTTTTACATCATGATTATGGAAAAGTCTTCAGAAGGCCTTGGATACTAAACATCGTTTGAGCACTGCCTACCACCCTCAAACCAATGGACAATCAGAACAGACTATTCAAACCATAGAACACATGTTGAGATCTTGCTCACCTGAATTTCAAGGTATGTGGTATTTCCCTATGGTAGAATTTTCCTATAACAATTGGTTCCATTAAAGTATTTAGATGCCTCTATATGAAACATTATATAGAAAGAGATTTCAAACACCAACTTTTTGGGATGTTGTTGGTTAAAGAAAACTCGTAGTCCCAGAACATGTTGAGGAAAAAATGGAAAAGGTGATGGTTATCGAAACCCAAATCAAAGCATCACAAACATGAAAAAAGATCTATGACGATAATTGGTGGAAGGATTTGGAATTCCAAGTAGGAGATCACGTTTTTCTGAAGGTATCTTCATGGACGGTTGTTATATGATTCGGTAAGAAGGGTAAATTGAGTCCTAGGTACATTGGACCCTTGAAAATTCAAGAATGCATTGGGGCTATAGCTTAATGATAAGAAATGCTACCAAGTCTCTACAATGATCATGATGTGTTCCATGTATCATTGTTGAGAAAATAAATGTCTGACCCAAACACATGTACTCACCTATGATGAAATTGTATTGGAACCTAATCTGTCTTATTATGAGGAACTTGTAAGGATTTTTGATACCAGAGAACAAGTACGGTGAAACCAGAAGACTCCTCTGGTAAAACATGTGTGGAGAATCTATAAGATATAAGAGGCAATGTGGGAACCCAAGGAACTTATGATAACGAACCACCCAAATTTTTTTATGTAGTGATATTCTAGAAATTCTAAGGATAAATTTATTTTAAAGAGAGACAAATGTAACACCCCAAACTACCACGACACGTTTCACTCTGAAAAATGCAGTAGCATACATTATATGAAACTTGGAGATTTAACACACCACATCCAATAAAACTAGCTATTAGGAATATTAATACCCACATTTTGAAATTTTCTAAATTTTATTTCTTAAAATGGACTTCATTTTTGAATTTGGAATATCGAAATTAGGTTTGGGTGAATTTTTTGTATATTTCCGAAAACATTCAATTTTTGATGTATAGTGAAAAACAATCTGTTATTGTTTAAAGTAGACTTTTAATTTAAATAATTAGTTATATTATTTTAATTTATTTTAAGCTAAAATATATACATAATACTTATATATGTTTAATGAAATTCATTGGAGTCATTTTATAATATGTTTAGATATATAAAATTTTATTGTACTTTTTACCGTCTTTTATCATCCTTCTAGAAGCATTAAAAAACATGCATAAAACATAATTTTACCACTTATTTTTGTTGAAATTTAAAAATCCTAGGGACATTATTTGAATCAGTTAGTTAAATTTAGTTAAAAAATATGAAAATAGTTTTTGGTGAATAGTAACTTTTGACATTTATTTACCACAGTTAATGTTAATTGGGTAATTAAGGATTAAAATTATATTATAATTTCTCTAACACGTGTCCTAATTCTATTTGATATGTGTAATTCAACCAAAAAGACCATACAAAAAAATATGATCCCTTTGGCCCACATAGATTTGATTCGGACATTTATTATAATTTTATTTAAAGAAAGGTTAAAAGAGTTAAATTCAAAAGTTTAATAACTAACGCATTTTTAATACTGGGTTACACAAAATATAAATTCAACAATAAGTTTTCATTAAAATACTAAAAATATTTCTTACATAATGATATTTTATTTATAATTTTTATACATTAAATAACATAATTTATTTATGACACAATGATGATTCAGTAATTACATTAATAATAAAATATAAAATAAATTTATATTATAAATATCCAAATAAATTTAAATTGAGACTAATATTGAATTAAAAGAATTTTATAGGTTAATATTACATGTTAGTGTTCATTAAATAAATTTTATTCAAAGTGATAATGTTTTCTATGGATTTCAAAATAGTCAAATATTAAATAGTTTTAAAATTGACATAATTGAGTTTTTAAAACAAATACTATATTATTAATTGTTATAATAGTCATAAAAATATATGGCTCTTAAAATTGACTTATATAAGGGTACATATATTAATAATGAACCACATGGGTTTCTCTTGGAATGTTATAGTAATTTTATTTTCAATATAATATAAAAATTAAAAGAGACATGGTAAATGACAAAATCATTATCTAAGAGTTAAATATAATAGATAAGGTTAATATGGTGACCTAATCTTGTCCAAAACCTATTGGTTTAGAAGTTTGAGACTCATACCTCCTTATCCTCGAAATAAATCATTTTGGAGCCATTATAAAGAAAAAATGATATTATTATAAATCAATATTTCAAGGTTTTCTAAAAGTGACCCACACCTCTCTTATAAAAGGGTACTTATCCTTCCCTTAATTTCACACCTCCATATCTATTTTTTTGGACAAAGAATGCCCAATAATCCTTCTATCATTACTATATTCATCCTAGAGGCCTTAATTTGGTCATAAAGTAAACTTATGGAGATCTTTTTATCAAATCAAAAGGATGAACCTGAAGAAGATGTAAATATTTCATCACCTATTTCATGTTATTTTCTTCTACCAGTTCTGCTTTTTTTTGTTTCTATTCTAAAATAATAACTCCAGTATATTCTATATAATTTTATGTCATTATAAAAATCTTACAACCATATTCATTATTCTATCCATCATATGAATGAAAAAGTCAACATACGTGTGTAAGTAAGACTTACCGTCTCCACGTTGTGGTGTAGTTTGTTATTCAAACATTTCATTTTTTGATGGGTATATTAATGAGGATAAATGATATAAATAATAAATATAACATGTAAATGATTCTGTATATATGATATACCATCCAATTACATAATATTTCACCACCAATATAATGATATTGTCACTCATGGGTATGTATGGATTATCATCTCCATGAACGGGATGAGATTCCTTCCCCATCCTAATCATTCAAGAATAATTTTCATTTTATGATTATAAATAATTTTTATGAACGTAATATCATTCTATATATTAATTAAATATCTTTTATCCATAACAAACATGACTTATATAACCAAGCGTATAAAAAAATTGAATCAGATAACCCACAAAACAATGATACAACTAAAATATTATTTACAAAGAAATATTATAAGATCATATATGATATCAAATATATGTTTATAATTCATGTTTTTTTTAATAAAAATGTTTTTACTTTTGTACAGGAGGTTATCATACCATCGACTATGGAAAAATGAAAGGTCAGTGTTAATTTCAAAATATTTTTATTATCCGAGGTTGTTTTTACGTAAGTATCTACTAGAACCTCTTTATCATCCACATCCTTGTTTCTTAAAAATGTATTTCAATTTTTTTTACTATTTACATGACTATGTGTTAAATTCATTTATATCATTTTTTTACTTTTTATAAAATGGTTTTAAGGGAATCATTTTATGTCACAACAGGATATTGCATTGCGACATGTTTCTAATATTTTTTTATCCTATAATTTTATCTGATTCTAATTATTATTATTTTTTTATAGGAAACGTGGGACGAGCCCGATTCAGGATTTTTTCTTTTGCGCTGATGAACGAGCGTTATGGCTTTAACAGCATTCATCGCATCGCTGTCGAAGCCACGCGGCCTCGCCCAGTTCCCCGCATGGCCTACCCGGTTTTCAAAATAAGATAAAAACATAAGAGAATAATAAAATGATGATGAGTAACAAAATGTAAAAGGAATGAAACTTTAAGAAGTTGTTTTAATGATATTAATAATATTGTTTCAGAATAATAATAAATATTATTGTTAATATTATGTGATGTTATTACAATTTAATATTATTATTATTTTCTTATTTCATTTATTGGTTTTATTACTTATTTATTTATTTGTCTTTGTTCCTTCTTTTTATCATTTATTTTTATCTTTTCTTCTTCTTTCATTTTCTTTTATTTTTCATTTCTCTCCCTCAGCTTCTCTCCCCACCAGGTGTTCCGCACGACCTCCCCCTAACCCTAAGCTCGCCGCCCCCTGCTGTCGGCAAGCCCGTCACTCCTCACCCCTGCCCCCTGCTCGAGCTCCCCTATGATCTACCCCTTCTAATGACTTGGTCGGCTCCCCTCCTTCCGGTGCACTACTGTTCGGCAGTTCCGCTCCACCGCATGACTCCACCAGCCTTCCCTCCCCTTGCACGCTCCACCTTTCACACATTGTCCTCCAAACTAGCCGCCTCTCGACCTGCCTCATCGCGCTGGACATACTCCCTACTAACCACCTTGTGCTGCCCCCATGTTGCCCTACTTCCCTCTCCTACCCATTGCGTTGTGCCCCTACTCCCCTTGACCTCCCGATGTGAAAACCATGGCCCATGCCGTTCACCTCCTTCTGGTGACGATACATTGCCTCGTCTGCACCGCACTCACCCTCCCTGGTAGCCACAGCCACGCCCCCCTTGGCCGAACCTCTGTTGCGCTGCCACACCCTCTCCCTATGGAATAACATTTCTCCTATTTTGCTAAGGTTTTGGACATGGATATTTGGTGTTTCTTTTTTCCAGTAGCTATTGTGTGACATTAGGGTTATAATTTGGGGGATTTTGTTCGATCTTGTGGACTAGGATTTAATTTCAGTTTTCTTGTCGCATGATTGGGAGACGATTGAAGAATTCGCATAAATTTTGGAAAATTCTTCATGCGAGGTAGGTGGTTTCGTGCCTTGACATCCTTTAGATAATTTAATTTGGTTGTTTAGATAATTTAATATGGTATCTGATTTAGTTGCGAGATGTGATCTATGTTTAGAATGGTTTGGCAAGATCCTTTGATGAAATCAAATTTCCGAAATAGTATGGTATTATTGATTATATTTTTTTGTTGTATAAATGATTATTCGTGCTTTATAGGCTGTGCGAAATTCCTTTTAAAAATTATTTGACATGCATGTGTCATTAAAATTGTACTTTCTTTAGAAATGATCATGTTTTTCATTTTGACCTTATTGGGGTAAATCCTAAAATAGTTTTATCAATTGTTTATGTGGTGCAAATGTGGTTTTAGTATAGTTGAGTGTGAAATTGATTTTAAAGTGGTATTTTCACGTAAAAATATGTGTTTTTTGGTGCAATGATTTCAAGTTGGGTTCTAGGAGATGTTTGGTTGGTGTGAACTTTGTTTTTAAGGGTAATTGAGTTGTGTATGTCTAAATGTGGAATTTTAATGTGTAGTGAATATTTTAAAGCATGCTGTCTTGGTTTTGTTTATTAAACAATATAGTGTCTTGTAAAAAATGGTGGCTTCTTCAGAGAAGATTTTGGTGTTTTATAAGAGGTTCATATTGTTCAGATAATTGTGTAGTTGGTGTGAAACTAGATTTAAGGACAGTTTATTAGGCAAGTGGTTTGAACAACTCCCTTCTTTGTTATTGGGTGTGTTTATTTGTGTTGGCCCTTGTTGTGTTATTAAAATAATGCTTTCTAAGTTGTGTGAATTGTATATGTTCTTGTTTGAGTGTTTCCAAATGGGGTTTTTGTGAAATGATTAGGTAATGACAAATATATTTTTGGAAAGGTATTTTGGCGTGCGTGAGTATTTGAAATGTTGTTTGGGTGTGAAAATGGTGACTTGTGTGTAATGTCTGGTTTGGTTAGTGATATGGGAACAACAATATACCATGTGAATGTGAAACTTGATTGAGCACAAGGGAAAACCCCGGGTATCTAGGTGGGAGTTCTAGAACTAGTGCTCTAGTGATCTGGAGTGGTATCACCCCTACTTCAATTAGCTGGATTGACGATTGTAAAACTAACTAAACATATGAATTATGACGGTCAGGGCCATCTAAGCCACGTTTTCTAAGGGGCGTGGTCTTCTAGGCCACGTTTCTGAGGGTCGTGGTTTCTAAGCGACATTTAACCAAGACACGAGGTTCTAGGGTCCCACTCGAGCTAGATGAACGTTAGGGGATTTACCCATAGTGCTCTACCATTAATGCCGTGGTGACTTCTGTCGGCATATGGATGACCACTTCTATGTGTGTTTTTGTGAGAGTATATGTGCTTGTGTGTGAGAGAGAGAGATTATGTTTAAGTATTCCCTTAAATAAATTTTCTTCTTCCTCTTTCAAATCGTGTTTGTGAAATAGGTTCTATTAGAGTATTCTTTTAGTATTTTCCTTGTAAATGTTTTCTTTAAAAACATTTTTGAATGTATAAATTTTTAATAAGCACATTAAATTATCTTTTTGAGGTTGTGGAATGGAAACTTTTTATTCGGTGACTTCCTTCTAGGACTTTGGCTCAAACCCTACACACACCTTTGGGTGTGTGTAGATTTTGTTTATTGTGTATTCCAGGTTGTGACATCCTGCTTAGCAATGGTGGTTCTGGTCGTTGATGGTCTTCTCGTGCAAGTTGGTTGTGTGGAGTGTGGATTTTTCATCTCTCTGGTTTCTTAGAGGTGTGAGTTTGGGTTTCTTTTGTTGTCTCTTATTTTGGTTGTGGGTTCAAGTTGTAAACCCCTGACTTTATTTTCAGTTTAAGGCCATGTTTGGTTATATATTTTCAGTTTCAGTTTCTTTATCTTATCAGTGGTATTTCCTTTACTATTTCAGGTAAAATCGTTCCCATGTGTTAGTTTTCATACCTGGTCACTTGTTCCATCCCATGGGGATCGGGAACGACCTTCGGGCCATGTTGCGGATCAGGTCGGGCACCAGGTCAGATGGCGACCCGGCCTGGTTTGTAACAAAATGGTATCCGAGGGAAAGGTTTTCTCTCTTGAGTCATGTTCTTTCAGGATAGAGTCACTGTATAATTGAGTTGAGGTTGTCGGGACTTGATGTGCATGCTATGAGTAAGGTTCCTGGCCAGCACACCTCGTGGCAGGACTCGAGTTACCAAAGTATGTTGCGGTTTGAATGAGTTTTTGGTCCTTGCGGATAATCTTGCTTAAGGTAAATGATAAAAGGTAAGTTCAGTGGTCCTAGTGAGCTCGCATGGTCTGTCAAGCCATGTGGAGCTGGGGACACTATCCTAAAATACCCTCCATGGTAGTGGCATGACTGGAGTATGGCTGCTAACCATATGTTCCAGTCACCCAATGACACAAGTTTTTTCTTGCGGGATTTCTCATCTCTTTGTTTTGGATTCGTGGAAAATTTGGTTTTTCAGTAAAAATGTTTTGGTCTGGGAAATTTTTTTCAATTGAAGCGCTTGAATAATGAAATTGTGTGTGAGGTTTGAAATGTGTGGGTTGGATTATTCATTTTGAAAATATGGAAAGGTTTGGTTTCGATCCTTGGTGTCATCATGGGAAACCACATGCATGATTGTATGCGAAAAAAGAAATGGTTAATGTCACGAGCAGATGAGTGCCTGGATGGACATGCAGTTGGTGCCGGTGCGGCACGAGAACATGGATGTGTGAGGCTCATGGGACGCCATTGGTGTATGTGGAACCCACTGGGTGTTCTTATTTTCAAAATGTTTTGTTAATGAAAAAATTTGGTGTTTTAGTAAATAGTGTTTGTGTGGCGTGTCCTTTTGTTTTGAAAATGTCGGATGTGAGGTGTTTTGAGCTGAGGATACTTTCTGAATGATTTTTGTCCCGAGTTTGAATTATTATTTGTAATTTTTTACGCAAGCGTGTAGCTAGTTAATTCTTTTGAAGAGTACATCGGGGAGCCCTTGTAGTGGTTTCCCCTGTACGTTTGTTGTTTTCTTGTGGTATGTCTTGACCGTTGGACCAGTTTGGTTGGGTCCATGGTTCTCATTCATGGCTAGTTTATGCCCCCCATAAAGCATTGGAATGTGATTGAAGTGTGGCCACAGGAAATTCGTCGTTGGCCGACCCTCCAATTGATTAGAGGAATCTCTTCTTGGATTCTATAATTGTACCCACCTATCATTTTTACATCTAAGTGGATCCTCTCGCAGCGGGATGATAGATGCAAGGGGAGCTGAAGGGAGTTTCAATCTATTTGGGTTGTCTGAGTCGTAGGGTATGAAGTTTGACATCGTTGCATCTGAAGGTTCCCCCTTGAAATGGTTAAAGGAATTCCACCATGGAAAAGTTGAAGGAGGTTCGGAGTTATCAGTGCTGACCAATGTCATGAAAGTCTTGTAGTTCTTTTATCGGCTACAATGGTCATGGTTGGGTGACATCTTGCAAAGTGATGTCCCCATGATAGTAACCAGTTGTTTGGAAGCGGTAAAGGAGACTCCAGTGGGGAAACGGTGGAAGCAACCCGAAGTTGTTGGTGTAGTCTATTGTTCTAAATGACCTATGGTCTTTGGTTTGTTTCTTTTAAGAAAAGGATCGTGTTAGAGTACTGGTTTGGAATACCCAGTCGTATGAGGCTGCTATAGTTGTTTGCAGGAATCACGTGTTGTTCAAGACGCGGTTTAAAGTCTTTCTCACCGTAATTTTTCTCTCGACAACAATGATCATTCTCAGTGACGATTTGTGGTGTCATGTTCTCATTCAGTGTAACAATGGGTGATGCACATGTACCATCTAAGCACTCATTTTGGTGAATGTTTATTGTGAGAGTAATTTGATTTCTTGGAGCGTTGTGTCTGATGTAGTTGTCTTGGATGCAGTATGATTGCATGTGCCACCCAAAGGAGAAGCTCTGCTCAGGAGTCTTCAATACATGACTGCGAGGTAAGAGATGCTTCAAACAACAAGGCTCCATCCATAGGCCTCGGAGTGAAGCTGGCATGTGGTCAGGAACCCCGGGAGTGTACGGGACCCCAACATTTTCTTTATGTAGTGGGTATTGAAGGCGAAGGAGGTTTAAATTGTTTTCTAGTATTTTTCCTTTCCAAATGACCAGTTTGGGTGCATCGGGTTTCTCATGGCTATGTGGAGGCATGTTCGTCTCGTTGCCTTAAATCCTGGGGTTGCATCCCACCAGATGTAATTTCTTTTAGTGGTATTTATGGCGTCTGTTGGGTTAAGAGGTTTCAAATTTGAATAGTGCTCATCCAGGGATGTGAAGATGCTGGTTTGTTTTGGGTTGTGGTTTTAACGCCCCAGTAGTTGGGCCCCTCCCTCCCCGCCCCTTGTTGTGGGTTGTTTGGTCACTATTGGAGAAGTATCATGGTTTTTACCCTCTGTGAGTCCTAATGGTAGGGATACCCACGATGGGTCTTGCACAAATGTCTCTAGAATGAGTTTGTGTTGGCCTTTCTCAAAATGGTGGGGAGTCCGCTCGGGCCACCTCGTGTCGATTTTCTAGTCTCGTCTCAGACATTGGAATGTTTTTAATGGTGGGGAGACCCATCGGGCTTTCCCGTGTTGGACCTTTCAGTTTTGTTCAAAGTGATGGTTCAGTGGTAGGTTATTGGAGTATTCGTTGGATGAGGGTTGGTCTTGTTTCTTCGTTCCATTAAAATGGTGGGATTTTCATTCAATGATGCTTGAGGTGTTTCAGTTTGTGATGATGATTTCTAGGGGTGTGAGAGTTCCTTTCCATAAGAAATCAACCAGAGGTGTTCTAGATCTTTATGGCGGGTGACACATATCAGAACATCTTTTTATATGTTTCTTGAGTTGGTCATTTTAGTCACCTTATCTGAGCATGATGATTTTGCCTCTCTGGTTTTTATAAGTTTCTTCTACTTTTGGGTTTGGTTCTGGTTGTGGCTTTCCAGGGACGGAAAGCTTTATGGTAGGGAGAATTGTCACACCCGGACATTGCGTTGCGACATGTTTCTAATCTTTTTTATCCTATAATTTTATCTATTTCTAATTATTATTATTCTTTTCATAGGAAACGCGGGCCAAGCCCGATTCGGGCTTTTGGCTTTTGTGTCATGAATGAGTGTTTTTTCTTTAACAGCGTTCATCGCATCACTATCGAAGCCTCGCGGCCTCACCTAGATCCCCGCATGGCCTGCCTGGTTTTCAAAATAAGATATAAACATAATAGAATAGTAAAATAATGATGAGTAACAAAATTTAAATGGAATGAAACTTTAAGATGTTGTTTTAATGATAATAATAATAATACTGTTTGAGAATAATAATAAATATTATTTTTAATATTATGTGATGTTATTAAAATTTATTATCATTATTATTTTTCTAATTTCATTTATTTGTTTTATTACTTATTTATTTATTTGTTTTTGTTCCTTATTTTTATCATTTATTTTTATCTTTTCTTATTCTTTATTTTTCTTTTATTTTTCTCTTCTCTCCCTCACCTTCTCTCCCCCCCAGCTGTTCCGTGCGACCTCCCCCTAACCCTAAGTGTGCCGCCCCCCCTTCTGTTGGCCAGCCCGTCGCTCCTCGCCACTACCTCCCTACTCGAGCTCCCCTGTGCACTACCCCATCCAGTGACTTGGTCAGCTCCCCTCCTTCCAGCGCACTACTATTCGGCGGTTCCGCTCTACTGCCTAACTCCAC
Source organism: Viscum album (assembly GCA_963277665.1). Lineage (NCBI taxonomy): Eukaryota > Viridiplantae > Streptophyta > Magnoliopsida > Santalales > Viscaceae > Viscum > Viscum album. The sequence goes on along the minus strand of OY728126.1, from coordinate 789,176,159 downwards.
TGGCCTTCCCTCCCCTTGCACGCTCTACCTCTCCCACACCATCCGCCAAACTATCCGCCTCCCAAACAGCCTCATTGTGCCGCACATACTCCTTGCTAACCACCTCACACTGCCTCTACGGTGCCCTGCTTACCTCTCCTACCAATTGCATCGTGCCCCTACTCCCATTGACCTCCCGTCATGAATCCCATGTCTGATGCCCTTTACCTCCCTACAGTGATGATCTGTTGGCCCGTCTGCGCCGCACTCACCCTCCCGGGGAGCCACAGCCACACCCCCCTTTGCCGAGCCTCTATTGCGCATCCACACACTCTCCCTATGGTATAACTTTTATCCTATTTTGCTAAGGTTTTGGTCATGGATCTTTGGTTTTTCATTCTTTCTTTTTTTTCCAGCAGCTAGTGTGTGACTTTAGGTTTTAAATATGGGGTGATCTTGTTCAATATTGTGGACTAGGCTTTAAATTCAGTTCTCTTGTCGCGTGATTGGCCGACGATTGAAGGATTCACATCAATTATGGAAAATTCTTCATGCGAGGTTGTTGGTTCCATGACTTGACATCCTTTAGATAATTTAATTTGGGTGTTTATTTAATTTAACATGTTCTATGATTAAGTTGAGAGATGCGATCTATGTTTAGAATGGTTTGGAAATCTCGTTTTATGAAATCGAATATCCAAAATAGTATGGTCATGTTGTTTATATGTTTTTTTTGTGTAAATTATTGGTCTTTCTTTATAGGTTGTGCGAAATTCCATTTAAAAATTATTTGACATGCATGCATCATGAACATTTCACATTCTTTAGAAATGATCATGTTTTTCATTTTGACATTATTTGGGTAAATCCTAAAATTGTTTATTCCATTGTTTATATGGTGGAAATGTGGTTTTAGAATAGTTTAGTGTGAAATAGATATTAAAGTTGTCTTTTTCACATAAAAATATGTGTTTTTTTGGTGCAAAGTTTTCAAGTTGGGTTCTAGGTGATGTTTGGTAGGTGCGAACATAGTTTTTAAGGGTAATTGAGTTGTGTATGTCTAAATGTGGATTTTTAATGTGTAGCGAATCTTTTTAAGCATGTTTTCCTGGTTTTGTTTTTTAATAAAATGGTGTCTTGTAAACAATGGTGGCTTCTTCAAAGTAGTTTTTGGTATTTTATAAGAGGTGCATATGCTTCAAATAATTATGTATTTGGTGTGAAACTAGTTTTAAGGACAATTTATTATGCAAGTGGTTTGAGCGACTCCCTTCTTTGTGATTGTGTGTGTTTTTTAGTACCAGCCCTTGTTGTGTTAGTAAAATAATCCTTCTAAGTTGTGCGAATTGTTTATGTTCTTGTTTGAGTGTTTCAAAATGGAGTTTTTGCGAAATGAGTAGGTAACGACAAAGATATTTTTGGAACTCTATTTTGGAATGTGTGAGTTTTTGAAATGTTGTTTGGGATTGAAAATTGTTACTTCTATGTAATGTCTCGTTTGGTCTGTGATACGGGGAAAAAATATACCATGTTAATGTAAAACTTGATTGAGTACAAGGTAAAACCCTGGGTATCTAGGTGGGAGGACTAGAACTCGTGTGCTAGTGATCCCGAGTGGTATCGCCCCTGTTTCACATAGCTAAATTGATGATTGCAAAACTAACTAAACATATGAATTCTGAGGCTCGTGGCCTCTAAGCCACCTTTTTTGAGAGTCGTGGTCTTCTAAGCCACGTTTTTTAGGGTCATGGTTTCTAATCCACGTTTCACCGAGACACGAGGTTCTAGGGTCCCACTTGAGCTAGATGAACCTTAGGGGATTTACCCATAGTGCTCTACCATCAATGTCGTGGTGCCTTCCGTCGGCATATGGAGGACCACTTATGTGTGTGTGTGTGTGTGTGAGTATATGTGTGTGTGTGTGTGCGAGTATGTGTAAGTATTCCCTTAAATTAATTTTTGTCTTCCTCTTTCAAATCGTGTTTATGAAATGGTTTCTCTTAGTGTTTTCTTTTAGTATTTAGCATGTAAATTTTTTCTTCAAAAACTTGTTTGAAAGTATAATTTTTAATAAGAACATTAAATTATCTTTTTGATGTTGTTGAAATGAACCTTTTTATTGGGTGACGTCCTACTGGGATTTTGGCTCACACCCTACATATACCATTTGGTGTATGTAGATTGTTTTTATTGTGTATTCCAGGTTTTGACATCGTGCTCAGTGATGGTGGTTCTGGTCGATGATGGTCTTCTTGTGCAATTTGGTGGTGTGGCATGTGGATTCTGCGTCTCTCCGGTTGCTTAGAGGTTTGAGTATGAGTTTTTTTGTTGTCACTTAGTTTGGTTGTGGTTTCAAGTTGTAAACCCCTAATTTTGTTTTCAGTTTAAGGCCCTATTTGTTTGTATATTCTCAATTTCAGTTTCTTTATCTTATCATTGGTTTTTTGTTTACTATTTTGGGTAAAATCATTCCCATGTGTTAGTTTTGATACCCGGGCACTTGTGCCAGCCCGTGGGGAACGGGAACGCCCTTCGGGCCATGTCGCAGATTGGGTCGGGCGCTGGGTCAGATGGCGACCCCTCTTGGTTTGTGACAAAATTGAATCATAGGGAAAGTTTTCTCTCTTGGGTCATGTTCTTTCGGGATAGAGTCACGGTAGACTTGAGTTATGGTTATCGGTACTTGACGTTCTGGCTATGAGTAAGGTGTCTGGCCCGCACACCTTGTGGCAGGACTCATGTTTCCAAAGTATGTTGAGGTTTGTCTGAGTTTCTGGTCCTTGCAGATAATATTGCCTAAGGGAAATGAAAAGGGGTAAGGTCAATGGTCCTAGTGAGCTCGTAGGGTCTGGAAAGCCACGTGGAGCCGGGGACACTTTCCTAAAATAACCTATGTGGTAGTGGAGTGACTGGCGTATGGCCGCCAACCATACGTTCCAGTCACCCGCTGACACAAGTTTTCTCTTGCGTCATTTCCCATCTCATTGTTTTGGATTCGTGGATAATTTGGTTTTTAAGTAAAAATTATTTGGTCTTTGAAAATGTTTTCAAATGAAGCGCTTGAAAAATGAAATGGTGTGTGAGGTTTGAAATGTGTTGGTTGGTGTTTTGGTTTTGACAGGATGGAAAGGTTTGGTTTCGATCCTTGGCGTTCTCATGGGAAACCACATGCATGAGTGTATGTGAAAATGGAAATGGTTAATGGAACGAGTGGATGAGTTCCAGGATGGACATGAGGTGGGTGCCGGTGCGGAATGAGAACATGCATGTGCGAGGCTCCTGGGATGTCAATGGTGTTTGTGTAACCCACTGCGCTTGCTTATTTTCAAAAAAATTTGTTAAAGAAAAAATTTGGTGTTTTAGTAAACGGTGTTTGTAGGGCGTGTCCTTGTGTTTTGAAAATGTGGGATGCGAGGCGTTTTGAGCCGAGGATCCTTTTTGAATGATTTCTGTCCTGAGTTTGAATTCTTATTTGTAAGATGGTACACAATCATGTTTCTAGTTAATTCTTTTGAAGAGTACATCGGGGAGCCCTTGCAGCAGTTTCCCATATACGTTTGGTGTTTTCTTATGGCATGTATTGACCATTGGACCAGTTAGGTTGAGTCCATGGTTTTCTTTATTGGCTAGTGTATGCCCCCCATGATGCATTGGCATGTGATTGAAGTGTGGCCACATGCAATTCACCGTTGTCCAACCCCCTAGTTGATTAGAGTAATCTCTTCTTGGATTCATGAATTGAACCCACCTATCATTTTTATATCTATGCGGATCCTCTCACAGCGGGATGACAGATGCGAGGGGAGCTGAAGGGAGTTTTAGTCTCTTTGAGTTGTCTGAGTCATAGGGTATGATGTTTGATGTCGTGGCGTCTAAAGGTTCCCCCTAGAAACGGTGAAGGGAATTCCAATAGAGAAAATGTGAAGGCGGTTCAGAGTTAAAGGTGCTGACCAATGTCTTGAAAGGCTTGTAGTGCATTTATCGGCCGCAATGGTCATGGTTGTGTGACATCTTGTAGCGTGAGGTCCCCTTGATAGTCGGCGATTGTTTGGAAGCGGTAAAGGAGACTCCAGTGGGGAAACGGTGGAAGCAACCCGAATTTATTGGTGCAGTCTATTTGCCTAAATGACCTCTTGTCTTTGGTTCGTTTTTTTTAGAAAATGTTCGTGTTAGACTATTAGTTTGGCCGACACAGTCATATGAGGCTTCTATAGTCATTTGCAAGAATCATGTGTTGTTCAAGACGCAGTTTAAAGTCTTTCTCACCGTAATTTTTCTCCCGATAATAATGATCGTGCTCGGTGATGATTTGTGGTGTCATGTTCTCATTCAGTGTAACAAGGGGTGATGCACATGACCCTTCTCAGCTCTCATTCTGGTGAATGTTTAGTGTGAGAGTAATTGGATTTCATGGAGTGTTGTGTCTGATGTTATTGTCTTGGGTGCAGTATGATTGCATGTGGAACCAAAAGGAGAAGCTCTGATTGGGAGTCTTCAATTCGTGACTGCGAGGTAGGAGATGATTCAAGCATCAGGGCTCCATCCATAGGCCTCGGAGTGAAGTTGGTGCGTGGTCTGGAACCCCGGGAGTGTACGAGACCCCATCCTTTTTATCTAAAGTTCGTATTGAAGGTGAATGAGGTTTAAATTGTTTTTTGTGATTTTTCCTTTCCGAATGACCCATTTGGGTGCATGGGGTTTATGATGGCTATGTGGAGGCATGTTTGTCTCGTTGCCTTGAATCTTGGGGGTTGCATCCCACCAGATGTAAACATTTTTAGTGGTCATTATAGGGTCTGTTGGGTTAAGTGGTCTCAAATTTAAATAGTGCTCATCCAGGGACATGAAGATGCTAGTTTGTTTTGGGTTATTGTTTTAATGCCCCAGTAGTTGGCCCCTCCCTCCCCGCCTCTAGTGGTTGGGTGTTTGTTAGCCATTGTAGAATTTTCAATGTTATGTACCCTTTGTCAGTCCTAATGGTAGGGAGACCCATGATGGGTCTCTCACAAATGTCTATAGAATGAGTTGGTGTTGGCCTATGTCATAATGGCGGGGAGTCCGCATAGGCCACCTCGTGTAAATTTTCTAGTCTCATCTCAGGCATTGGAATGTTTGTAATGATGAGGAGCCCCATTAGGAATTCTTGTGCTGGACCTTTCATTTCTATTCCTAGTGATGGTTCAGTGGTAGTTTATTGGAGAATTATTTGGATGTGGGTTGGTCTTGTTTCTTCATTCCAGTAAAATGGTGTGATTTTTGTTCAATGATTCTTGAGGTGTTTCTGTTTTTGAAGTTTATTTTCGTTGGTCTGAGAGTTCCTTTCCTTAAAAAATCAACTGGAGGTCTTCTAGCTCATTGGGGCGGGCAACACATATCAGAATGTCTTTTTATAAGTTTCTTGAGTTTGTCATTTTAGTCACCTTCTCTAAGCACGATGCTTTTTCCTCTCTGGTTTTTATAAATTTCTTCTACTTTGGGGTTTGGTTCTGGTTGTGTCTTTCTGGGGACGGATAGCATTATGGTGGGGAGAATTGTTACACCCGGACTTTGTGTTGAGACATGTTTCTAATCTTTTTTTATCCTATAATTTTATCGGATTCTAATTTTTATTATTCTTTTTATTGGAAATGCGGGCCGATCACATTTTGGGATTTTTTCTTTTACGCCGATGAATGAGCGTTTTGGATTTTACAACGTTCATCGTATTGCTTTTAAAGTCGCGCGGCCTCACCCAGTTCCCCGCATGGCCTGCCCGGTAATCAAAATAAGATGAAAACATAAGAGTGACGATGAGTAACAAAATGTAAACGGAATGAAACTTTAAAAAGTTCTTTTAATGATAATCATAATAATACTGGTTGAGAATAATAATAAATATTATTGTTAATATTATGTGATGTTATTACAATTTATTATTATTATTATTTTTCATATTTCATTTATTTATTTTATTAGTTATTTATTTATTTGTTTTTGTTCCTTCGTTTTATCTTTTATTTTTATCTTTTCTTCTTCTTTCTGTTTCTTTTATTTTTAATTTCTCTCCCTCACCTTCTCTCCCCCCCGGCTGTTCCGCGTGACCTCCCCCTAACCCTAAGCACGCCGCCCCCTGCTATCGGCCAGCCCGTCGCTCCTCGCCCATGCCTCCCTGCTCGAGGTCCCCTATGCGCTACCCCTTCCAATGACTTTGCCGGCTCTCATCCTTCTGGCGCACTACTGTTCGATGGTTCCACTCCACCACCTAACTCCACCGGCCTTCCCTCCCCATGCATGCTCCACCTCGCCCACACCATCCGCCGAACTAGCCGCCTCCCGACCTACCTCATCACGGCACACATACTCCCTGATGACCACCTCACACTTCCCCCATGGTTCCCTACTTCCCTCTCCTACCCATTGGGTCGTGCCCTACTCCCCTTGACCTCCTGCCATGACACCCATGTCCGATTCCCTTCACCTCCCTCCTGTGACGATTCGTTGCCCCGTCTGCACCACACTCACCCACCTGGGTAGCCACAGCCACACCCCCCTTGGACGAGCCTCTGTTGCGCTGCCACACCCTCTCCCTATGGTATAACCTTCTCCTCTTTTGATAAGGTTTTGGCCATGGATCTTTGGAGTTTCTTTATTTCTTTTTTTTTCAGTAGCTAGTGTGTGACTTTAGGGTTTTAATTTGGGGTGATCTTGTTCAATCTTGTGGTCTAGGCTTTAAATTCAGTTTACTTGTCGCGTGATTGGAATATGATTGAAGAATTCACATCAATTTTGGAAAATTCTTTATGCAAGGTAGTTGGTTCCATGCCTTGACTACCTTTAGATAATTTAATTTGGATGTTTAGTTAATTTAATAGGTTCTATGATTTAGTTTCGAGATGTGATCTATGTTTAGAATGGATTAGAAAGCTCATTTGATGAAATCGAATTTCCCAAATAGTATGGTCTTGTTGTTTATATTGTTTTTTTGTTTTATAAATGATTGTTCTTGCTTCAAAGGTTGTGCGAAATTCCTTTTAAATATTATTTGAAATGCATGCTTCATGAAAATTTCACTTTCTTTAGAAATGATCATGTTTTACATTTTGACCTAATTGGGGTAAATCCTAAAATTGTTAAATCAATTGTTTATATGGTGAAAATGTGGTTTTAGAATAGTTTAGTGTGAAATTGATTTTAAAGTGGTCATTTAATAAGATTGATCTACTATTGGATATCACCAGAGGAGGGTGAAGGAGGTTGATATTCCAAAGACAACTTTTAGATTCATTTATGTGCACTTCGAGTCTCTATTCATGATGTTCTATGTTACGAACACACCATTCATGTTCATAGGGCTTATGAACTCCATATTTCATGTGATATTAGACTGGGTTTTTATCATATTCATCAATGAAATGTTGTTCTAATAAAATTTATATGAGGATTATAGCGAGAATCATTGGACTATATTTGTTAACACTCTTAGCTTCCATGTTATGTTTCCCATTGAATACTGCAGTATCTTGCTTTGTACGCAATTTGGAGTTTTAACAGACCACGACAATTCATACTAGCCGTTATGAATAGTAAAACCAACCTTTTGAAATTTAATAATTTTTTTTTATAATGGTATTCATTTTTGAAATCATAATATCGAAATTACCTTAGAGTGAATTTTTGGTATTTTTTTTTGAAAACTATCAATTTGGATGAATAGTGGAAAACACTACGCTATTGTTTAAAATTGAATTTTTATTTAAATAAGTAGTTATATTATTTAAATTTATTTTTACTTAAAATTGATACATAATAAAGACATATTTTCAACTGAATTCATTGGAGTCATTTTATAATAAGTTTAGATATATAAAAATTTATTGAATTTTTTACCGTCTTTTACCCACATTCTAGAAGAATTTACAAATTTTCATAAAACATAATTTTACCACTTCTCTGAGATACATTTCATAAATCTGAGAGACATGGTTGACATCCGTACGTGAAATGATGTTCAGTAAGATGAAAATAATTTTTGGAGAATTGTATTTTTTGAATTATATTTTCCATGGTTAAAAGTAAATTGTGTAATTAAGGGTAAAAATGATATTATAATTACCCTAACACATGTCCTAAATCTATTTAATAAGTTTCATTCGACCAAAAACAACATTAGTAGTAAGATATGATCCTTTTGGTCCACTTATATTAGATTAGGACATTTATTATTATTTAATTTAAAGAAGAGTTAGAAGAGATAAATTTAAAGTTTAATAACTAATCCATATGTAATATAGGGTTACAGAAAATATAAATTCGACCAAAAATATTCCACAGAAATCTAAAAAGATTTCCTACATAATTAAATTTTAATTATTATTTTTAGACATTAAATAATTTAATTTATTTATCACACAGTGATGATCCAGTAATTACCTTAATAATGAAATATTAAAATAATTGATCTTATAAATATCAAAATAAATGTAAATTGAGACTTATGATAAATTAAACTAATTTTATCAGTTAATATGCCATGTTAGGTTTGATTAAATAAATATTATTTGATGTGATAATGTTTTTAAGGCTTTCAAATAATAAAATACTAAATAGTGTCAAAATTGACATAATTGAGTTTTTAAAAAAATACTATATTATTAATTTTTATAATATTCATAAAAATATATTGTTTGGACAAAGGACTTATATAATGTTATATATATTAATAATGAACCTCATGGGGTTCAGTTGTCTTATTATTGTATGTTTATTAACCATATAATATAAAAATACAAAGAGACATTGTAAATGTCAAACTATTTAACATAGAGTGAAATCTAAAAGATGAGTTTAATATGGTGACTTAATCCTATTAAAAACTTATTATATGAGATTTTTTCGACACATCCCCACCTTATCATTGAAATATATCATTTTTTATCCATTGTAAACCAATAATGATTTTATTATAAAATATTATTTCAAGCATTACCTAAAGTGACCCTCACCTCACTTATAAAAGTGTACTTCCTGTTATTTTAATTTCACACCTCCAAAGCCATTTGTCTCAGATAAAACCTGCCCAAATATCATCCCAAATTGCCTAATTTCATTATATAGTCCTTTAATTGGTCAGAAATATAACCTATGGATGGATTTTTATCAAATTAAAAGGAAGAACCCAAAAAAGAGGGAAATATTTCATCACCTCTTTCATGTTCTTTTATCCTTCCACTTACTCATTCACTGTTTCTTCAATTAGTAAATAATAAATATACTATCTTCTGTATAAATTGACGTTATTATTAAAATGGTACAACCATATTCATTATTCTATCCGTCTTAGTAATGACAAAGTCACCATATGTGTGTACGTACGGCTTATAGTCTCCACGTTGAGGTGTACTTTGTTATTCAAACACTTTATTATTTTGATGGGTATAATAATGAGTATAGCTTCTGAAAATTATAAATATTTCATTTTAATTATTCTTTATATATGATATAACATCCATTTAAATTCAATTTCACCATCAATATAATGATATTGTCGCTCGTGCGTATGTATGGATTATCGTCTCCACGAACATGATAATATTCATTCTCCATCGTAATAATTCAAGAATAGTATTCATTTTATGATTAAAAATAATTTTATCGAACAAAGTATAATTCTTTTTATGAATCAAATATATCATATCCATAACAAAAATGACTTACCTAAACAAGCATATAAAGGAATACAAATATATTAACACCCAAAACGATGATACTACTAAAATATTATTAACAAATAAATATTAAAAGATCATATATGATATCATATTTATGTATATGATTATTGTAAAATTTAATAAAAATATTTTAAATATTATGCAGGAGGTTAATATACCATTTACTAAGGAATAGTTCAAAGAACGGGTTAATTTCCCAATCTTTTTATTATTCATGCTTGTTTTTTACATAAGTATCTACTGGGACCTATTTATCATCAACATCCATGTTCATTAAGAATGTATTTAAATTGTTTTACATTTTCAAAAGACTTTGAGTTAATTTAATTTATATCATTGTTTGACTTTTTATAAAATGGTTTTAATGGAATATATCTATCGTATTTCAAACACGGTACTTTCTGACCTTTTCGACAAAATTAAGGTATGAATGTATATTTTTTACTTATGTAGTGGGTGTGGATATTTTCCTCCATTATATCATTGTCAAATCTTCCCATACAATCTTATAAGAATATTTTCAAAATAAAGGTTTTATTTTATAATTATGTGAGTTTTAAATGATTTCAAAATAGAAAGAGGTATTTATTTCAAAACATTTTCATTTCATCTATGTCAACATCCATTGATATATTTTAAACATGTTTGAAGTTATTTATTATTATAAAAATATTCTATATTTTATTGAAGGTTTTGTGATATGTTTGAATGTGGATGTGTTATTTTAACACCATTCTTGGTTTATGGATAAATTATTGACATTTTGTATGCTATTTTTAATATGAATGTTTATGTTATGTTTAAACCTTTCATATGAGGAATACATTGGACTTAGTAAATGATTGGTGGAGCCCAATATAGCTCCTCGATGCATTGGTAGGTTTGATGAGACAAACTTTTATCTATAAAAAATCCCTTGAAAAATCTTATTTGTAATCTTGGAACAAGGCCTCGACTATGTGGTTATGAAGTTTGACAATATACATTCCATAAATATGAATGGGCTATTGATATTTCATGTGGTTATTAAACTATTAGAATATCCATGTGAATAAGTAAATGGAATTATTCGATTTTAACATTTCCATATTATGTTGATGTTTTATTTTAATAGTCTACTATTTTAGTCATATACATTTCCTAAAATGTTTATGCTTATTTATAAATGGTTCTACTATATTGTGATCTTTACTAATCATTGGATCTCAACAATTTCTTTGTTTTATTTTTCCCAGGATGTAACGAATTGATTTATAGTCGACCAACAGGGATATGCTAAAGATATAAGTGTGTTCAATGGGGAAAAAATGGTGTTGATGTTTTTATTTCATGATTTAATGTAAAAAATATGAATGTATCTTGTACTTCCAAGGCTACTAAACTGGTCGGTCATTCAGGACATGATTCTTTGTATCATGCTAATGTTATATAATAATGCACCGAATTTGGGTAGCTGGGGTTGGGGCATTGCAGTTTGTATGAGAGGATATTTAGTACAACCCTTGGAAACTAGATTTCGATAAATACTAATTAGATCACATTACACAAAGAATGACTTCGAGGATTTGTATAGAAGAACATCCTAAAATCTTGGTAACGTAATGATTTTAGATATTTTTTTAAAAAAATTCTCTATCTTGATACTAGAAGGTAGAGACATATTTGGCATAGATATACCGCAGAGTAGAAACTCTGACAAGGGGCTTCGGTCTTGACCTAGAGTATACTGGTACATGACAGCGGGCCTTACTGCACTCTTCGTTAAGACACTCACGGGGGATATGCTTAGAATATTTCAAATTTTCTTTACAAACCATTATGATGGATTTATGATTATATATCTTCTCAAAGAATGTTAGTTTATTATGGATTATATCCATTAATTGTTCAATTTTTGTTATGTGTTTTACAAGTTTGGAATTATATATTTCAATTCATATACTAATATATTGTATGGCATTTTTCAGAAACGTCTCCTAGTGGAAGGAATGAAAATCATATCAATGCATGTAATCTATGTAGGGATTTCCCTCCTACCAAAGATAATTATAGAGGAGTAGGTGATGCAACTTGTGCTACTCAATTTATCACCGTACTGGGACAACTCACTCATGCGATGAATAACAACCATACCCTTATGGAGAACCCTGATCTATAACACAAGGGATCTATATTAGACCACATGATGTAGAAAAAACCAACAAAATTCATTGGGAGTAAAAATCCATTAGTAATTGAGGAATGGAGAAATTTCTTAGAGAAAATAATTCATGCCTTGGGGAGTAGCGAAAGGGAAAAAATTGTCACTGCAGTTTATCGCCTCATGGGAGATGTAGATCAATTATGGTCATTAATCCAAAACACAAAGGAAGATGAAAAAGTATCAAACATGTAATGGAGGGAGATTAAATATAAATTTAGGGAAAAATACTTTCCTCATTACCATCGAGAGGATATGGAATGCAAATTTTTTGAGTCTGAGGCAAAAGCAGGATGATAATGTTGCAAATTATGAGGCTAACATTACTAGGATAGAAAAGCAGAAAAAGATTATATACGCAACCTAAGTAGTAATATTGATATAATATTTGATAGGTTAAAATAATTTCTTTGTCAAGAAATAGTCTCACAATCCTTCTCATCATACGAAGATATCATCTCTTGCACTATGAAGAGAGAAAAAGAATTCAATAAGTCTTATGACATCAGAACAAAGAAAGAGAAGAAGAGTTCTTCTTATCACTCAGGAAATGGAAATAAAAGGAAGAAGGGAAAATATGAATATCCATATTGTTTTAAATGTTGGAAGAAACACCACAATACTTTCTTGAAGGGAAAGAGAGTCTATTAAAATTATGATTAAAAACGACACCAAGAACGTGATTGCAAGGGAAAGATAGAGGCTGTCAATGTTGAATTCTACAATTATATAGATAAGGGACATTATGGAAATGAATGTACTAACTTCCAAGAGAACTTAACATAGAAAAGGACAAGGGGACATGTTCATGCTTATGCGATCACTACTGTTGATGTTGATGCTCCAAAAGTCGTGGTGGTATGTAATTTAATTGTTTCACCAATTTTAGACAATGCATTATTTGATTCTAGATGATTGCATTGTTTCATATCTTCCTAGTTTTCTAAGAAAATTATATATTTTCAATTTGACTTAACAAGGGTGTTGTTAGTCAAAACTCTTAAGGGAAGTATAATCGCAAAAAATAATAATGAATCAGTTCCCATTAGGGCATATAAATGTTCTTTATCTTCTGATATCATCGGCATACCCATGATTTATTTTATATAATCTTCAGAATGGGTCGTGTTTTCAACCATGATGCGGAATTTAGTTTCAAGAAGAAGGATGTTAAAATTTTTAATGGGGATAAAGATTACATTATCCATATTGATGAAATGTCACTATAAGATTATTATCTAGATGTTCCCCTTATAGCTTAACTAAATTCAATTATTGGGGAGGAAGATAATGAAATATATATGGGTGAGGAAAAGAATGTTCTAATTGAGGACATACCTATTGTGTAAGAATATGTTGATGTGTTTCCAAAGTATTTACCTGGACAACTTCAAGAATGAGAAATTGATTATTCCATTGATTTTATTCCTGGTTCAAGGCCCATATTAAAGACCCCTTATAGAATGTCCACTGTAGAATTAGTGGAACTAAAAAAAATAGTGGAATTGAGTAATCAGGGAATTATTTTCCCTAGTGTTTCTCCCTGGGGAGTCCCTGCCCTGTTTGATGAGAATCAAGACAGATTTATGAGGTTGTGCATTGACTACAGGGAGATCAATTATATAAAAATAAAGAACAAGTATACCCTAACATACATTAAGGATTTATTAGTCCAATTTCATGGAGATAAATATTTTTAACAGACTAAACACCGATCTGTATATCATCAATTGTGTGTGTTGATAGAAGAGATTCTGATTATAGCATTTCGAACCAAGTACGGGAATTACGAGTTTATAGTAATTTCTTTTGGATTGGAACATGAACCCTCTATATTTATGGATCTGAAGAATAGTGTTTTCAAGGAATATCCTGATCAATTTTTAGTGGTATTTATTGATTATAGATTTTTATACTCCAAAAAAGTTACAAAGAACATGAAATTCACTTGTGTACTATTCTGAAAACCCTCAAGAGAAATGAATTATATGGGAATTTTACTAAGTGTGAATTCTAGATTCAAAAGCTTTTATTTCTTAGTCGCATTGTCTCTAAGGATGGAATCTTTTTTGATACTTCAACGACCAAGGAAATCCAATAATGGCCACACCGATGAGTATAACTGAGGTATGCAGTTTTATTAAATTAACATGTTATTATTGATGTTTTTTCCATAATTTTTCCTGGTTGGCTAACCCATTAACCAAGATAACACGTAATGTGGTTAAATATTTTTGGACAAAATATGTGATGATTTTTTTGATGAACTGAAGAGAAGATTAGTCAAAGCTCATTTCTTCACACAACCATCAGGCAACGATGAGTTTGTTATTTATAGTGATCCTTCAATGAAAGGACTTGGTTGTTTTCTTATACAGAAAGATAGAGTTTTTTTATGCATCACGACAACTAAAAATTCATGGAAAAAACTATCCCCCTCAATATATTTAGTTATCAACAGTAATGTTTTCTCTGATGATATATAGACACAATCTCTATGCAAAAGAATGTGATATTTATACTGATCAAAAGAGTTTAGAGTATATTTTATTACAGAATGAACTCATCATGTGGTATAGGAGATGGATTGAACGACTCAAAGATTTTGATTTCACTATACACTACCACCCAGAGAAGGAAAATAATGTGGAAGATGATTTGAGTAGAAATAATCATGTAGTTTTGAAAAACATGAGATTTTAAAGGCATTAAATTTTTTGGGATCTAGTAATGATGGATTTGGGAATAACCATGTAAGGTGAAACATCAATAATTTTTCAAACGGTTGACAAACCATATTTACGGGAAAGGATAAAGAGTTATCCGACTGCTGATGAGGATTTTCAAAAGAATATTAATGATTTGAATGATGGTACATTGAGTGACTTCATATATGAAGATGAAATTTTGAAATTTCGGAAGAGAATTTGTGTTCCTAACATACCTGATCTAAAAAGGGAATTGTGGGATGATGATCATAGATCCAATTTCTCTGTACATACTAGAATCCCCACTATGTATATATGTTTGAAGAAACAATTTTTTTGGGACCTCATGGAGTGGAATATTACAGATTTTGTGTCGAGATGCATGGTTTGTCAACAATTGAAAGCTTGAACATAACAACTTGGATGAGTCATGAAGCCTCTCCCTATACCTGAGTGTAAATGGGATAATATTATGATGGACTTTTTCTTGGGGATACTAGTAAATCCCAGAAGGAATGATGTAATATTGGTAATTTTTTATCATCTTACCAAGTCCGCACATTTTCGTTCTATATTAGCATATTTACAACTTGAAATTATAGAATGAATATATATTAATGATGATGAAAGACTCAATGGTGTACCCCTATCGATTGTTTATTATCTCGATCCCTGTTTTACATCAAGATTATGAAAAAGTCTTCAGAAGGCCTTGGATACTAAACATCGTTTCAGCACTGCCTACCACCCTCAAACCAATGGACAATCAGAACAGGCTATTCAAACCATAGAACACATGTTGAGATCTTTCTCACTTGAATTTCAAGGTATGTGGTATTTCCCTATGGTATAATTTTCCTATAATAATTGATTCCATTAAAGTATTTAGATGGCTCTATATGAAACATTATATAGAAAGAGATGTCAAACACCAGCTTTTTGGGATGTTGCTGGGTAATGAAAACTCGTAGGCCCAGAACATGTTGAGGAAAAAATGGAAAAGGTGATGGTTATCGAAACCCAAATCAAAGAATCACAAACATGAAAAAAGATCTATGACGATAATTGGTGGAAGGATTTGGAATTCCAAGTAAGAGATCACGTTTTTATGAAGGTATCTTCATGGAAAGTTGTTATACGATTCGATAAGAAAGGTAAATTGAGTCCTAGGTACATCGGACCCTTGAAAATTCAAGAATGAATTGGTGTTGTATCTTAACGATAGGGAATGCTACCAAGTCTCTACAATGTTCATGATGTGTTCCATGTATCATTGTTGATAAAATACATGTCTGACCCAACACATGTACTCACCTATGATGAAATTGTATTGGAACCTAATCTGTCTTATTATGAGGAGCTTATAAGGATTTTTGATACCAGAGAACAAGTACGGTGAAACCAGAAGACTCCCCTGGTAAAAGTTCTGTGGAGAATCTATATGATAGGAGATGCAATGTGGGAACCCAAGGAACTTATGATAATGAACCACCCCAATTTTTTTTTATGTATTGATATTCAAGAAATTCTAAGGATAAATTTATATTAAAGAGAGAAAAAATGTAACACCCCAAACTACCACGACATGTTTCACTCTGAATAATGCAGTAGCTTACATTATATGAAACTTGGAGATTTAACACACCACATCCAATAAAACTAGCTATTAGGAATATTAATACCCACATTTTGAAATTTTATAAATTTTATTTCCTGAAAGGGACTTCATTTTAGAATTTGGAATATCGATATTAACTTTGGGTGAATTTTTGGTATATTTCCGAAAACATTCAATTTTTGATGTATAGTGAAAAACAATCTCTTATTGTTTAAAGCAAACTTTTAATTTAAATAATTAGTTTTATTATTTTAATTTTTTTAAGCTAAAATAGATACATAATACTTATATATATTTAATGCAATTCATTGGAGTCATGTTATAATATGTTTAGATATTTAAAATTTTATTGTATTTTTTACCGTCTTTTATCAACCTTCTAGAAGCATTAAAAAATTTGCATAAAACATAATTTTACCACTTATTTTTGTTGAAATATAAAAATACTAGGGACATTATTTGAATCATTTAGTTAAATTTAGTTAAAAATATGAAAATAGTTTTTGGTGAATAGTAACTTTTGACTTTTATTTACCACAGTTAAAGTTAATTGGGTAATTAAGGATTAAAATTATATTATAATTTCCCAAACACATGTCCTAATTCTATCTGATATGTTTAATTCAACCAAAAAACCCATACAAAAAAAGTATGATCCCTTTGTTCCACATAGATTTGATTCGGACATTTATTATTATTTTATTTAAAGAAAAGTTAAAAGAGTTAAATTCAAAAGTTTAATAACTAAATCATTTTTAATACTGGGTTACACACAATATAAATTCAAAAATAAGTTTTCATTAGAATGCTAAAAATATTTCTTACATAATGATATTTTATTTATAATTTTTATACATTAAATAACATAATTTATTTATGACACAATGATGATTCAGTAATTACATTAATAATATAATATTAAATAAATTTATATTACAAATAACGATATAAATTTAAATTGAGACTTATATTGAATTAAACGAATTTTATAGGTTAATATTACATGTTAGGGTTAATTAAATAAATTTTATTCAATGTGATAATGTTTTCTATGGATTTCAAAACAGTCAAATACTAAATAGTTTTAAAATTGACATAATATAGTTTTTAAAACATATACTATATTATTAATTGTTATAATAGTCATAAAAATATATGGCTCATAAAATGGACTTATATAAGGTTATATATATTAATAACGAACCACATGGTTTTCTCTTGGAATTTTATAGTATTTTTATTTTCAATATTATATAAAAATTCAAAGAGACATGGTAAATGACAAAATCATTATCTAAGAGTTAAATATAATAGATAAGGTTAATATGGTGACCTAATATTTTCCAAAACCTATTGGTTTATATGTTTGAGACTCATCCCTCCTTATCCTCGAAATAAATCATTTTGGAGCCATTATAAAGAAAAAATTATATTATTATAAAATAATATTTCAAAGTTTTCTTAAAGTGACCCACACCTCTCTTATAAAAGGGTACTTATCCTTACCTTAATTTCACACCTCCATATCTATTTGTCTTGGCCAAAGCATACCCAAAAATCCTTCTAACATTACTATATTCATCATAGAGGCCTTAATTTGGTCATAAAGTAAACTTATGGAGCACTTTTGATCAAATCAATAGGATGAACCTGATGAAGATGTAAATATTTCATCACCTATTTCAAGTTATTTTCTTCTACCAGTTCCGATTTTTTTTCTATTCAAAAATAATACCTCCAGTATCTTCTATATAATTTTATGTCATGATAAAAATCTTACAACCATATTCATTATTCTATCCATCATATGAATGAAAAAGTCAACATACGAGCATAAGTACGACTTACCGTCTCCACGTCGTGGTGTAGTTTGTTATTCAAACATTTCACTTTTTGATGGGTATATTAATGAGGATAAATGAGATAAATAATAAATATAACATGTTAATGATTCTTTATATATGATATACCATCCAATTAAATAATATTTCACCACCAATATAATGTTATTGTCACTCATGGGTATGTATGGATTATCATCTCCATGAACGGGATGAGATTCCTTCCCCATCCTAATCATTCAAGAATTATTTTCATTTTATGATTATAAATAATTTTTATGAACGTAATATCATTCTGTATATTAATTAAATACCTTTTATCCATAACAAACATGACTTACATAACCAAGCTTATAAAGAAAATTAATCAGTTAACCCACAAAACAATGATACAACTAAAATATTATTTACAAAGAAATATTATAAGATCATATATGATATCAAATATATGTTTCTAATTCATGTATTTTTTAATAAAAATGTTTTTACTTTTATACAGGAGGTTAGCATACCATCGACTATGGAAAAGTAAATGGTTAGTGTTAATTTCAAAATATTTTTATTATCCAAAGTTGTTTTTACATAAGTATCTACTAGAACCTCTTTATCATCCACATCCATGTTTCTTAAAAATGTATTTCAATTTTTTTTACAATTTACATGACTATGAGTTAAATTCATTTATATCATTGTTTTACTTTTTATAAAATGGTTTTAATGGAATCATTTTATGTCACACCCTGATTTTGCGTTGCGGCATGTTTCTAATCTTTTTTTATCCTATAATTTTATCTGATTCTAATTATTATTATTGTTTTTAAAGTAAATGTGGGACGAGCCCGATCCGGGCTTTTTGCTTTTGCGCTGATGAACGAGCATTATGGCTTTAACAGCATTCATAGCATCGCTGTCGACGCTGCGCGGCCTCGCCCAGTTCCGCGCATGGCCTGCCCGGTTTTCAAAATAAGATAAAAACATAATAGAATAATAAAATGACGATGAATAACAAAATGTAAATAGAATGAAACCTTAAGAAGTTGTTTTAATGATAATAATAATATTGTTTCAGAATAATAATAAGTATTATTGTTAATATTATGTGATGCTATTACAATTTATTACTATTATTATTTTTCTTATTTCATTTATTTGTTTTATTACTTATTTATTTATTTGTATTTGTTCCATCTTTTTATCATTTATTTTTATCTTTTCTCCTTCTTTCATTTTCTTTTATTTTTCATTTCTCTCCCTCACCTTCTCTCCCCACCAGGTGTTCCGCATGACCTCCCCCTAACCCTAAGCCCGCCGCCCCCTGCTGTCGGCAAGCCCGTCGCTCCTCACCCCTGCCCCCCTGCTCGAGCTCCCCTGTGCTCTACCCCTTCTAATGACATGGTCGGCTCCCCTCCTTCCGGTGCACTACTGTTCGGCAGTTCCGCTCCACCTCCTGACTCCACCAGCCTTCCCTCTCCTTGCACGCTCCACCTCTCCCACACCGTCCGCAAAACTAGCCGCCTCTCGACCTGCCTCATCGCGCCGCACATACTCCCTGCTGACCACCCTGTGCTGCCCCCACGGTGCCCTACTTCCCTCTCCTACCCATTGTGTCGTTCCCCTACTCCCCTTGACCTCCCGTCGTGACAACCATGGCCCATGCCGTTCACCTCCTTCTGTTGATGATCCATTGCCCCGTCTGCACCGCACTCAACCTCCCTGGTAGCCACAGCCATGCCCCCCCTTGGCCGAGCCTCTGTTGCGCTGCCACACCCTCTCCCTATGGTATAAATTTTCTCCTCTTTTGCTAAGGTTTTGGACATGGATATTTGGTGTTTCTTTTTTCCAGTATCTATTGTGTGACATTAGGGTTATAATATGGGGAGATCTTGTTCGAACTTGTAGACTAGGATTTAATTTCAGTTTTCTTGTCCCGTGATTGGCAGACGATTGAAGAATTCACATAAATTTTGGAAAATTCTTCATGTGAGGTTGGTGGATCCGTGCCTTGACATCCTTTAGATAATTTAATTTGGTTGTTTAGTTAAATTAATATGATGTATGATTTAGTTGCGAGATGTGATCTATGTTTAAAATGGTTTGGCAAGATCCTTTGATGAAATCAAATTTCCGAAATAGTATGTTATTATTGATTATATGTTTTTTCTTATATAAATGATTGTTCGTGCTTTATAGGCTATGTGAAATTCCTTTTAATTTTTTTTTGACATTCCTGTGTCATTAAAATTTTACTTTCTTTAGAAATGATCATGTTTTTCATTTTGACCTTATTGGGGTAAATCCTAAAATTGTTTAATCAATTGATTATATGGTGAAAATGTGGTATTAGTATAGTTGACTGTGAAATTGATTTTAAAGTGGTATTTTCAGGTAAAAATATGTGTTTTTTGGTGCAATGATTTCAAGTAGGGTTATAGGTGATGTTTGGTTGGTGAGAACTTAGTTTTTAAGGGTAATTGATTTGTGTATGGATAAATGTGGAATTTTAATGTGTAGTGAATATTTTAAAGCGTGTTTCTGGGTTTTGTTTATTAATAAAAATAGTGTCTTGTAAAAAATTGTTGCTTCTTCAGAGAAGAATTTGGTGTTTTATAAGAGGTGCAGATTGTTCAGATAATTGTGTAGTTGGGGTGAAACTAGTTTTAAGGACAGTTTATTAAGCAATTGGTTTGAACGACTCCCTTCTTTGTTATTGGGTGTGTTTATTTGTGTTATCCCTTGTTGTGTTATTAAAATAATTCTTTCTAAGTGGTGTGAATTGTATATGTTCTTGTTTGAGTGTTTCCAAATGGGGTTTTTGTGAAATTATTAGGTAATGACAAATATATTTTTGGAAAGGTATTTTGGCGTGCGTGTGTATTTGAAATATTGTTTGGGTGTGAAAATGGTGACTTGTGTGTAATTTCTGGTTTGGTTTGTGATATGGGAACAACAATATACCATGTGAATGTGAATCTTGATTGAGCACAAGGGAAAACCTCAGGTATCTAGGTGGGAGGACTATAACTAGTGCTCTAGTGATCCGGAGTGGTATCTCCCCAACTTCACTTAGCTGGATTGACGATTGTAAAACTAACTAAACATATGAATTATGATGGTCGTGGCCTTCTAAGCCACGTTTTATGAGGTTCATGGTCTTCTAAGCCACGTTTCTGAGGGTCGTGGTTTCTAAGAGACATTTCACCAAGACACACGGTTCTAGGGTCCCACTAGAGCTAGATGAACGTTAGGGGATTTACCCATAGTGCTCTACCATTAATGTCGTGGTGCCTTCTGTCGGCATATGGATGACCACTTGTGTGTGTGTGTTTGTGAGAGTATATGTGATTGTTTGTGTGAGAGAGATATTATGTTTAAGTATGCCCTTAAATAAATTTTCATCTTCCTATTTCAAATCATGTTTGTGAAATGGGTTCTATTAGAGTTTTCTTTTAGTATTTACCTTGTAAATGTTTTCTTTAAAAACATTTTTGAAAGTATAATTTTTAATAAGCACATTAAATTATCTTTTTGATGTTGTCTCATGGAACCTTTTTATTCGGTGACTTCCTACTGGGCTTTTGGCTCAAACCCTACACACACCTTTGGGTGTGTGTAGATTTTGTTTATTGTGTATTCCAGGTTGTACATCGTGCTTAGCGATGGTGGTTCTGGTCGTTGATGGTCTTCTCGTGAAATTTGGTGGGGTGGCATGTGGAATTTGCGTCTCTCTGGTTTCTTAGAAGTTTGTGTTTGGGTTTCTTTTTTTGTCACTTATTTTGGTTGTGGGTTCAAGTTGTAAACCCCTGATTTTATTTTCAGTTTAAGGCCTTGTTTGGTTGTATATTTTCAGTTTCAGTTTCTTTATCTTAGCAGTGGTATTTCCTTTACTATTTCAGGTTAAATTGTTCCCATGTGTTAGTTTTCATACCCAGGCACTTGTGCCATCCCATGGGGATCGGGAACGCCCTTCCGACCATGTCGCGGATTAGGTCGGGCACCAGGTCACATGGCGACCTGGCCTGGTTTGTGACAAAATGGTATCAGAGGGAAAGGTTTTCTCTTTTGAGTCGTGTTCTTTCAGGATAGTGTCACGGTAGAATTGAGTTGAGGTTGTCGGGACTTGATGTGCATGCTATGAGTAAGGTGTCTGGCCAGCACACCTCGTGGCAGGACTCGAGTTACCAAAGTATGTTGAGGTTTGTCTGAGTTTTTTGTCCTTGAGGATAATCTTGCTTAAGGGAAATGAAAAGTGGTAAGTTCAGTGGTCCTAGTGAGCTCTCAAGGTCTGGCAAGACATGTGGAGCCAGGGACACTATTCTAAAATACCCTCCATGGTAGTGGCGTGACTGGCGTATGGCCGCTAACCATACGTTCCATTCACCCGATGACACAAGTTTTTTCTTGAGGGATTTCTCGTCTCTTTGTTTTGGATTCGTGGAAAATTTGGATTTTAAGTAAAAATGTTTTGGTCTGGGAAATTTTTTTCAAATGAAGCGCTTGAAAAATGAAATTGTGTGTGAGGTTTGAAATGTGTGGGTTGGAGTATTGGTTTTGAAAATATGGAAAGGTTTGGTTTCGATCCTTGGCGTTATCATGGGAAACCACATGCATGATTGTATGAGAAAAGGGAAATGGTTAATATCACGAACAGATGAGTTCCTGGATGGACATGCAGTGGGTTCCGGTGCGGCACGAGAACATGCATGTGCGAGGCTCAAGGGACGCCATTGGTTTTTGTGTAACCCACTGGGTTTTCTTATTTTCAAAATGTTTTGTTAATGAAAAAATTTGGTTTTTTAGTAAATAGTGTTTGTGTGGCGTGTCCTTGTGTTTTGAAAATGTCGGATGTGAGGCATTTTGAGACGAGGATCCTTTCTGAATCATTTGTGTCCCGAGTTTGAATTCTTATTTGTATGATTGTATGCAAGCATGTAGCTAGTTAATTCTTTTGAAGAGTACATTGGGGAGCCCTTGTAGAGGTTTCCCATGTACGTTTGTCGTTTTCTTGTGGTATGACTTGAACGTTGGACCAGTTTGGTTGGGTCCATGGATTTCATTCTTGGCTAGTTTATGCCCCCATAAAGCGTTGGCATGTGATTGAAGTGTGGACACAAGAAATTATTCATTGGCCGGCCCTCCAGTTGATTAGAGGAATCTCTTCTTGGATTCTAGAATTGTACCCACCTATCATTTTTACATCTAAGTGGATCCTCCTGCAGCGGGATGATAGATGCGAGGGGAGCTGAAGGGAGTCTCAGTCTCTTTGAGTTGTCTAAGTCGTAGGGTATGAAGTTTGACATCGTTGCGTCTAAAGGTTCCCCCTTGAAATGGTGAAAAGAATTCCACCATGGAAAAGGTGAAGGAGGTTCGGAGTTATCGGTGCTGACCAATGTCATGAAAGTCTTGTCGTGCATTTATCGGCTGCAATGGTCATGGTTGGGTGACATCTTGCAATGTGAGATCCCCATGATAGACACCGGTTGTTTGGAAGCGGTAAAGGAGACTCCAGTGGGGAAACGGTGGAAGAAACCCGATGTTTTTGGTGTAGTCTATTGTTCTAAATGACCTCTGGTCTTTGGTTTGTTTCTTTTAAGAAAAGGATCGTGTTAGACTACTGGTTTGACATACCCAGTCGTATGAGGCTTCTATAGTTGTTTGCAGGAATCACGTGTTGTCCAAGACGCGGTTTAAAGTCTTTCTCACCGTAATGTTTCACTCGACAACAATGATCGTGCTCGGTGACGATTTGTGGTGTCATGTTCTCTTTCAGTGTAACAAGGGGTGATGCACATGTACCATATAAGCACTCATTTTGGTGAATGTTCAGTGTGAGAGTAATTTGATTTCATGGAGTGTTGTGTCTGATGTTGTTGTCTTGGGTGCAGTATGATTGCATGTGGAACCCAAAGGAGAAGCTCAGCTCGGGAGTCTTCAATACCTTACTGCGAGGTAGGAGATGCTTCAAACATCAAGGCTCTAGCCATAGGCCTCGGAGTGAAGCTGGCATGTGGTCAGGAACCCCGGGAGTGTACGTGACCCCAACCTTTTCTTTATGTAGTGGGTATTGAAGGCGAAGGAGGTTTAAATTGTTTTCTATGATTTCTCCTTTCCAAATGACCCATTTAGGTGAATGGGGTTTCTCGTGGCTATGTGGAGGCATGTTCGTCTCGTTGCATTAAATCTTGGGGGTTGCATCCCACCAGAAGTAATTTTTTTAGTGGTCTTTATGGGGTTTGTTGGGTTAAGAGGTTTCAAATTTGAATAGTTCTCATCCAGGGATGTGAAGATGCTAGGTTGTGGTTTTAACACCCCGGTAGTTGGGCCCCTCCCTCCCCGCCCCTTGTGGTAGGGTGTTCGGTCACCGTTGGAGAAGTTTAATGGTTTTTACCCTCTGTAAGTCCTAATGGTAGGGATACCCATGATGGGTCTCGCACAAATGTCTCTAGAATGAGTTGGTGTTGGCCTTTCTCATAATGGTGGGGAGTCCGCTCGAGCCACCTCGTGTCGATTTTCTAGTCTCGTATCGGGCATTGTAATGTTTTTAATGGTGGGGAGACCCATCGGGCTTTCCTGTGTTGGACCTTTCAGTTTTGTTCAATGTGATGGTTCAGTGGTAGGTTATTGGAGTATTCTTTGGATGTGGGTTGGTCTTGTTTCTTCGTTCCAGTAAAATTGTGGGATTTTCATTCAATGATGCTTGAGGTGTTTCGGTTTGTGAAGTTGATTTCTGGGGGTGTGAGAGTTCCTTTCCATAAGAAATCAACCAGAGGTGTTCTAGCTCTTTGGGGTGGGCGACACATATCAGAACGTCTTTTTATAAGTTTCTTGAGTTGGTCATTTTAGTCACCTTATCTGAGAACAATGATTTTGCCTCTCTGGTTTTTATAAGTTTCTTCAACTTTGGGGTTTGGTTCTGGTTGTGGCTTTCCGGGGACAGAAAGCTTTATGGTGGGGAGAATTGTCACACCTGGACATTGTGTTGCGACATGTTGATAATATTTTTTATCCTATAATTTTATCTAATTCTAATTATTTTTATTCTTTTCATAGGAAACGTGGGCTAAACCCGATTCGGGCTTTCGGCTTTTGCACCATGAATGAGCGTTTTGGCTTTAACAGCATTCATCGCATCGCTATCGAAGCCTCGCGGCCTCACCAAGATCCCTGCATGGCCTTCCTGGTTTTCAAAATAAGATAATAACTTAATAGAATAGTAAAATAACGATGAGTAACAAAAGTTAAATGGAATGAAACTTTAAGAAGTTGTTTTAATGATAATAATAATAATACTGTTTGAGAATAATAATAAATATTATTGTTAATATTATGCGATGTTATTAAAATTTATTATCATTATTATTTTTCTAATTTAATTTATTTGTTTTATTACTTATTTATTTATTTGTTTTTGTTCCTTATTTTTATCATTTATTTTTTTCTTTTCTTATTCTTTATTTTTCTTTTATTTTTCTCTTCTCTCCCTCACCTTCTCTCCCCCCCTGGCTGTACCGTGCGACCTCCCCCTAACCCTAAGTGTGCCGCCCCCTACTGCCGGCCAGCCCGTCGCTCCTCACCCCTACCTCCCTACTCGAGCTCCCCTATGCGCTACCCCATCTAGTGACTTGGTCAGCTCCCCTCCTTCCAGCGCACTACTATTCGGCGGTTCCACTCTACTGCTTGACTACACTAGCCTTCCCTCCCCTTGCACGCTCTACCTCTCCCACATCGTCCACCAAATTATCCGCCTCCCGAACAGCCTCATCGCGCTGCACATACTCCCTGCTAACCACCTCACACTGCCCCTACGGTGCCCTACTTCCCTTTGCTACCTGTTGCGTCGTGCCCCTGCTCCCCGTGACCTCCCGTCGTGACTCCCATGTCTGATGTCCTTTACCTCCCTACAGTGATGATCTGTTGGCCCGTCTGCGCCGTACACACCCTCCCGGGTAGCCACAACCACACCCCCCTTGGCCGAGCCTCTATTTTGCTTCCACACCCTCTCCCTATGGTATAACTTTTCTCCTATTTTTCTCTATTTTTGGTCATGGATCTTTGGTTTTTCGTTCTTTCTTTTTTTTCCAGCAGCTAGTGTGTGACTTTTGGGTTTTAATATGGGGTGATCTTGTTCAATATTGTGGACTAGGCTTTAAATTCAGTTCGCTTGTCACGTGATTGGCCGACGATTGAAGGATTCACATCAATTATGGAAAATTCATCATGCGATGTTGGTGGTTCCATGCCTTGACATCCTTTAGATAATTTAATTTGGTTGTTTAGTTAATTTACGATGTTCTATGATTTAGTTGAGAGATGCGATCTATGTTTAGAATGATTTGGAAATCTCGTTTTATGAAATCGTATATCCGAAATAGTATGGTCTTGTTGTTTATATGTTTTTTTTGTATAAATTATTGGTCTTGCTTTATAGGTTGTGCGAAATTCCATTTAAAAATTATTTAACATGCATGCATCATGAACATTTCACATTCTTTAGAAATGATCATGTTTTTCATTTTGACATTATTGGGGTAAATCCTAAAATAGTTTAATCAATTGTTTATATGGTGCAAATGTGGTTTTAGAATAGTTTAGTGTGAAATAGATATTAATGTTGTCTTTTTCACATAAAAATATGTGTTTTTTGGTGAAATGTTTTCAATTTGGGTTCTAGGTGATGTTTGGTTGGTGCGAACATAGTTTTTATGGGTAATTGAGTTGTGTATGTCTAAATGTGGATTTTTAATGTGTAGCGAATCTTTTTAAGCATGCTGTCTTGGTTTTGTTTTTTAAAAAAATGGTGTCTTGTAAACAATGGTGGCTTCTTCAAAGAGGTTTTTGGTATTTTATAAGAGGTTCATATGCTTCAAATAATTATGTAGTTGGTGTGAAACTAGTTTTAAGGACAATTTATTATGCAAGTGGTTTGAGAGAGTCCCTTCATTGTGATTGTGTGTGTTTTTTAGTACCAGCCCTTGTTGTGTTATTAAAATATTCCTTTCAAAGTTGTGCGAATTGTTTATGTTCTTGTTTGAGTGTTTCCAAATGGGGTTTTTGCAAAATGATTAGGTAACGACAAATATATTTTTGGAACGCTATTTTGGCATGCGTGAGTTTTTGAAATGTTGTTTGGTTGTGAAAATTGTGACTTCTGTGTAATGTCTCATTTGGTCTGTGATATGGGGAAAAAAATATACCATGTTAATGTGAAACTGGATTGAGTATAAGGGAAAACCCTGGGTATCTAGGTGGGAGGACTAGAACTAGTGCGCTAGTGATCTGGAGTGGTATCGCCCTTATTTCACATAGCTAGATTGATGATTTCAAAACTAACTAAACATATGAATTCTGAGGCTCATGGCATCTAAGACACGTTTTCTGAGATTCGTGGTCTTCTAAGCCAAGTTTTTGACTGTCATGGTTTCTAAGTCACGTTTCACCGACACACGAGGTTCTAGGGTCCCACTCGAGCTAGATGAACCTTAGGGGAATTACCAATAGTGCTCTACCATCAATGTCGTGGTGCCTTCTAGCGGCATATGGAGGACCACTTGTGTGTGTGTGTGTGTGTGTGTGTGTGTGTGAGTATATGTGTGTGTGTGTGTGCGAGTATGTGTAAGTATGCCCTTAAATTAATTTTTTTCTTCCTCTTTCAAATCGTGTTTCTGAAATGGTTTCTCTTAGTGTTTTCTTTTAGTATTTAGCATGTAAATTTTTTCTTTAAAAACATATTTGAAAGTATAATTTTTAATAAGAACCTTAAATTATCTTTTAGATGTTGTGGCATGGAACCTTTTTATTGGGTGACATCCTACTGGGATTTTGGCTCACACCCTACATATACCATTTGGTGTATGTAGATTTTTTTATTGTGTATTCCAGGTTGTGACATCGTGCTCAGTGATGATGGTTCTGGTCGATGATGGCCTTCTTGTGAAAGTTGGTGGTGTGGCATGTGGATGATGCGTCTCTCTGGTTTCTTAGAGGTTTGAGTTTCAGTTTCTTTTGTTGTCACTTATTTTGGTTGTGGGTTCAAGTTGTAAACCCCTTATTTTGTTTTCAGTTTAAGGCCATGTTTGGTTGTATATTCTCAACATCAGTTTCTTTATCTTATCATTGGTTTTGTGTTTACTATTTTGGGTAAAATCATTCCCATGTGTTATTTTTGATACCCGGGCACTTGTGCCAACCTGTGGGGATCGGGAACGCCCTTCAGGTCATGTCACGGATCAGGTCGGGCGCCGGGTCAGATGGAGACCCAGCTTCGTTTGTGACAAAATTGAATCATAGGGAAGGTTTTCTCTGTTGGGTCATTTTCTTTTGGGATAGAGTCACGGTAGACGTGAGTTATGGTTATCAGGACATGACGTCCTGGCTACGAGTAAGGTTCATGGCCCACACACCTCGTGGCGGGACTCATGTTTCCAATGTATGTTGAGGTTTGTCTGAGTTTCTGGTCCTTGCATATAATCTTGCCTAAGGGAAATGAAAAGGGGTAAAGTCAATGGTCCTAGTGAGCTCGTAGGGTCTGGAAAGCCATGTGGAGCCGGGGACACTATCCTAAAATACCCTCTGTGGTAGTGGCGTGACTAGCGTGTGGCCTCCAACCATACGTTCCAGTCACCCGCTGACACAAGTTTTCTCTTGCGTCATTTCTTGTCTCATTGTTTTGGATTCGTGGATAATTAGGTTTTTAAGTAAAAATTATTTGGTCATTGAAAATGTTTTCAAATGAAGCGCTGGAAAAATTAAATGTTGTGTGAGGTTTGAAATGTGTTGGTTGGTGTTTTGGTTTTGACAGGATGGAAAGGTTTGGTTTCAATCATTGGCATTCTCATGGGATACCACATGCATGAGTGTATGTGAAAATGGAAATGGTTAATGGAACGAGTGGATGAGTGCCTGGATGGACATGAGGTGGGTGCCGGTGCGGCATGAGAACATGCATGTGCGAGGCTCATGGGATGTCAATGGTGTTTGTGTAACCCACAGCGCTTGCTTATATTCAAAATTTTTTGTTAAAGGAAAAATTTGGTGTTTTAGTAAACAGTGTTTTTGGGGAGTGTCCTTGTGTTTTGAAAATGTCGGATGTGAAGAGTTTTGAGCCGAGGATCCTTTTTGAATGATTTCTGTCCTGAGTTTGAATTCTTATTTGTAAGATGGTACACAATCGTGTTGCTAGTTAATTCTTTTGAATAGTACATCGGGGAGCCCTTGCAGCGGTTTCCCCTATACGTTTGGTGTTTTCTTATGGCAGTTTTTGACCGTTGGACCAGTTTGGTTGAGTCCATTGTTTTATTTCTTGGCTATTGTATGCCCCCCATAAAGCATTGGCATGTGATTGAAGTGTGGCCACAGGCAATTCACCATTGTCCGGCCCCCTAGTTGATTAGAGTAATATCTTCTTGGATTCTATAATTGAACCCACCTATCATTTTTACATCTATGTGGATCCTCTCACAGTGGGATGACAGATGTGAGGGGAGCTGAAGGGAGTTTTAGTCTCTTTGAGTTGTCTGAGTCATAGGGTATGATGTTTGATGTCGTGGCGTCTGAAGGTTACCCCTAGAAACGGTGAAAGGAATTCCAACAGGGAAAATGTGAAGGCAGTTCAGAGTTATAGGTGCTGATCAATGTCTTGAAAGGCTTGTAGTGCATTTTTCGACCTCAATGGTCATGGTTGGTTGACATATTGTAGCGTGAGGTCCCCTTCATAGACGACGATTGTTTGGAAACGGTAAAGGAGACTCCAGTGGGGAAATGGTGGAAGCAACCCGAAGTTGTTGGTGCGGTCTATTTTTCTAAATGACCTATGGTATTTGGTTTGTTTTGCTTAAGAAAAGGTTCTTATTAGACTACTAGTTTGGCCGACACAGTCATATGAAGCTGCTATAGTCATTTGCAAGTATTATGTGTTGTTCAAGATGCAGTTTAAAGTCTTTCTCACCGTAATTTTTCTCCCGACAATAATGATCGTACTCGTTGATGATTTGTGGTGTCAAGTTCTCATTCTGTGTAATAAGGGGTGATGCACATGACCCTTCTCAGCTCTCATTCTGGTGAATGTTTTGTGTGAGAGTAATTGG
The DNA here is from genome assembly GCA_963277665.1 of Viscum album. Taxonomy (NCBI): domain Eukaryota; kingdom Viridiplantae; phylum Streptophyta; class Magnoliopsida; order Santalales; family Viscaceae; genus Viscum; species Viscum album. The sequence goes on along the minus strand of OY728126.1, from coordinate 789,146,026 downwards.
ATTTCATGGAGTGTTGTGTCTGATGTTGTTGTCTTGGGTGCAGTATGATTGCATTTGTCACCAAAAGGAGAAGCTCTGATTGGGAGTCTTCAATTCCTAACTGCGAGGTAGGAGATGCTTCAAGCATCAGGGCTCCATCCATAGGCCTCAGAGTGAAGCTGGTGCGTGGTCTGGAACCCCAGGAGTGTACGGGACCCCTTCCTTTATATCTAAAGTTGGTATTGAAGGAGAAGGAGGTTTAAATTGGATTTTGTGATTTTTCCTTTCCGAATGACCCATTTGGGTGCATGGGGTTTCTGATGGCCATGTGGAGGCATGTTTTTCTCGTTGCCTTAAATCTTGGGGGTTGCATCCCACCAGATGCAATCTCTTTTAGTGGTCATTATAGGGTCTGTTGGGTTAAGTGGTCTCAAATTTGAATAGCGCTCATCCAGGGACATGAAGATTCTGGTTTGTTTTGTGTTATTGTTTTAACGCCCCAGTAGTTGGGCCCCTCCCTCCCTGCCTCTTGTAGTGGGGTTTTTGGTAGCCGTTGGAGAATTTTCAATGTTCTGAACCCTCTGTCAGTCCTAATGGTAGGGAGACCCACGATGGGTCTCTCACAAATGTCTATAGAATGAGTTGGTGTTGGCCTATCTCATAATGGAGGGGAGTCCACTCGGGCCTCCTCGTGTCAATTTTCTAGTCTCTTCTCGGGCATTGGAATGTTTGTAATGATGAGGAGCCCCATTAGTAATTCTCGTGCTGGACCTTTCAGTTCTGTTCCTAGTGATGGTTCGGTGGTAGGTTATTGAAGTATTCTTTGGATGTAGGTTCGTCTTGTTTCTTCATTCCAGTAAAATGGTGTGATTTTTGTTCAATGATGCTTGAGGTGTTTCAGTTTGTGAAGTTTATTTCTGTTGGTGAGAGAGTTCATTTCCTTCAAAAATCAACTGGTGGTCTTCTAGATCATTGGGGCGGGCGACACATATCAGAAAGTCTTTTTATAAGTTTCATGAGTTTGTCATTTTAGTCACCTTCTCTAAGAACGATGCTTTTTCCTCTCTGGTTTTTATAACTTTCTTCTACTTTGGCGTTTGGTTCTGGTTGTGTCTTTCCAGGGAAGGATAGCTTTATGGTGGGGAGAATTGTCACACCCGGACATTGTGTTGAGACATGTTTCTAATATTTTTTTTATCCTATAATTTTATCTAATTCTAATTGTTATTATTCTTTTTATTGGAAACATGGGCCGAGCCCATTTCGGGTTTTTTGCGTTTGCGTCGATGAATGAGCATTCTAGATTTAACAGTGTTCATCGCATTGCTGTTAAAGTGGCGCAGCCTCACCCAGTTCCCTGCATGGCCTGCCCGGTAATCAAAATAAGATGAAAACATAAGAGTGATGATGAGTAACAAAATGTAAACAGAATGAAACTTTAAGAAGTTGTTTTAATGATAATCATAATAATACTGGTTGAGAATAATAATAAATATTACTGTTAATATTATGTGATGTTATTACAATTTATTATTATTATTCTTATTCTTATTTCATTTATTTATTTTATTAGATATTTATTTATTTGTTTTTGTTCCTTCGTTTTATCGTTTATTTTTATATTTTTTTCTTCTTTCTTTTTCTTTTATTTTTAATTTCTCTCCCTCACCTTCTCTCCCCCTCGGTTGTTCCGCGTGACCTCCCTCTAACCCTAAGCACGCCCCCCTGCTGCCGGCCAGCCCGTCGCTCCTCGCCCATGTCTCCCTGCTCGAGGTCCCCTATGCGCTACCCCTTCCAGTGACTTGGCTATCTCCCATCCTTCTGGTGCACTACTGTTCGGTGGTTCCACTCCACCACCTTACTCCACCGGCCTTCCCTCCCCATGCATGCTCCACCTCGCCCACACCATCCGCCGAACTAGCCGCCTCCCGACCTGCCTCATCACAGCGCACATACTCCCTGCTGACCACCTCGCACTGCCCCCATGGTTCCCTGCTTCCCTCTCCTACCCATTGGGTCATGCCCTACTCCCCTTGACCTCCTGCCGTGACACCCATGGCTGATTCCCTTCACCTCCCTCTGGTGACGATTCGTTTCCCCGTCTCCACCACACTCACCCACCTGGGTAGCCACAGCCACGCCCCCCTTGGCCGAGCCTATGTTGTGCTGCCACACCCTCTCCCTATGGTATAACCTTTCTCCTCTTTTGATAAGGTTTTGGCCATGGATCATTGGATTTTCTTTATTTCTTTTTTTCAGTATCTAGTGTGTGACTTTAGAGTTTTAATTTGGGGTGATCTTGTTCAATCTTGTGTTCTAGGCTTTAAATTCAGTTTACTTGTCACATGATTAGAATATGATTGAAGAATTCACATCAATTTTGGAAAATTCTTTATGTGAGGTAGTTGGTCCCATGCCTTGACTACCTTTATATAATTTAATTTGGTTGTTTAGTTAATTTAATATGTTCTATTATTTAGTTGCGAGATGTGATCTATGTTTAGAATGGTTTGGAATGCTCGTTTGATGAAATCGAATTTCCCAAATAGTATGGTATTGTTGTTTATATTGTTTTTTTTGTTGTATAAATGATTGTTCGTGCTTCATAGGTTGTGCGAAATTCCTTTTAAATATTATTTGACATGCATGCTTAATGAAAATTTCACTTTCTTTAGAAATGATCATGTTTTACATCTTGACCTTATTGGGGTAAATCATAAAATTGTTTAATCAATTGTTTATATGGTGAAAATGTGGTTTTAGAATATTTGAGTGTGAAATTGATTTTAAAGTGGTCTTTGCACGTGAAAATATGTGATGTTTTGGTGCAATGTCTTAAAGTTGGGTTCTAGGTGATGTTTGGTTGGTGTGAACTTTGTTTTTAAGGGTAATTGAGTTGTCTATGTCTAAATGTATATTTTTAATGTGTAGCGAATCATTTTAAGCGTGTTGTCTTGGTTTTGATATTTTTTTAAAATGGCTTCTTATAAACAATGGTGGCTTCATCAAAGCTGTTTTTGGTGTTTTATAAGAGGTGGAGATGGTTCAGATAATTGTGTAGTTGGTGCGAAACTAGTTTTAAGGAAAATTTATTAATCAAGTTGTTTGAATGACTCCCTTCTTTGTGATTTGGTGTGTTTATTTGGGTCAGCCCTTACTGTGTTATTCAAATAATGCTTTCTATGTTTTGCGAATTGTTTATGTTCTTGTTTGAGTGTTTCCAAATGGGGTTTTTCTGAAATGATTAGGTAACGAAAAATATATTTTTGGAAAGGTATTTTGGCGTGCGTGAGTTTTTGAAATGTTGTTTGGGTGTGAAAAAGGCGACTTGTGTGTAATGTCGTGTTTGGTCTGTGATGTGGGAAAAAAATATACCATGTGAATGTGAAACTTGATTGAGCAGAAGGGAAAACCCTGAGTATCTAGGTGGGAGGACTAGAACTAGTGCACTATTTATCTAGAGTGGTATCGCCCCTGTTTCACTAAGCTGGATTGATGATTGCAACACTATCTAAATAGATGAATTCTGAGGGTCGTGGCCTTCTAAGCCACGTTTTCTGAGGGCCTTGGTCTTTTAAGACACATTTCTGAGGGTCATGGTTTCTAATCCATGTTTGACCGAGACACGAGGTTCTAGTGACCCACTCGAGCTAGATGAACCTTAGAGGATTTACCCATAGCGCTCTACCATCAAAGTCATGGTGCCTTCGGTCGGCATATGGAGGACCACTTGTGTGTATGTTTGTGTGAGTATATGTGCTTGTGTGTGTGTGTGATAGTATTTTTAGGTATGCCCTTAAATGAATTTTTGTCTTCCTCTTTCAAATCGTGTTTTTGAAATGGGTTCTCTTAGTGTTTTCTTTTAGTATTTAGCTTGTAAATGTTTCCTTTAAAAACATTTTTTAAATTATAAATTTTAATAAGCACATTAAATTATCTTTTTGATGTTGTTTCATGGAACCATTTTATTGGGTTACGTCCTAATGAGCTTTTGGCTCACACCCTACATACACCTTTGGGTGTATGTAGATTTTGTTTCTTGTGTATTCTAGGTTGTGATATCATTCTTAGTGATGGTGGTTCTGGTCATTGATGGTATTCTCGTGCAGGTTGGTGGTGTGGCGTGTGGACACTGCGTCTCTTTCGTTGATTAGAAGTTTGAGTTTGAGGTTCTTTTGTTTTTGATTATTTTGGTTGTGGGTTCATGTTGTAAAACCCTAATTTTGTTTTCAGTTTTAGGCCCTGTTTGATTGAATATTTTCAGTTGAAGTTTCTTTATCTTATCAGTGGTTTTGTGTTTACTATTTCAGGTAAAATTGTTCCCATGTGTTAGTTTTCAGACCCTGGCACTTGTGCCAACCTGTGGGGATCGGGAACGCCCTTCGGGCCATGTCGCGGATCGGGTTGGGTGCTGGATCGGATGGCGACCCGGCCTGGTTTGTGACATTCTATCACTATCCAAACAACGTACCTTATTAACATTTCTACAAAATTAAGGTATGAATGTCTTTTTTTGACATAGAAAATGGGTGTGGCTATTTTCTGCCATTATATCAACCTCAATGCTTCCCAAAAAATATTATAAAAATATTTTCAAAATTAATGTTTCCTTTATAATTATGGAACTTTTAAATGATTTTAAAATAGAAAGAGGTATTTATATCAAATGGTATTAATTTCATCTATGTCAACATCATTTGAAGTAATTTAAACTTGTTAGAAGTGGATTTATTATGATACAATCCTTCCATGTTGTATAGATGGTTTTGTGACATGTTTGAATTTGGATGTGTTATTTTAACACCATTCATTGTTTATGGATAAATTATTGACATATTGTAAGCTAGTTTTAATAAGAATGTTTATGTTATGTTTAAACCTTTTAATATCATTAATGCATTGGACATTGTAAGTGATCAGTTTATCCATATATAACTTCAAGATTCATATATAGGTCTCATGAGACAAGATAGTGTCTTGGCACTAGGCCTTGACAAAATCTTATTTGTAGTCGTGGCCCAAGTCCTAAACTATGTGGTTATGAAGTCTGGAATTATGAATTCCGTCATTATGAAAGTGGCTATTGATATTGCTTGTGATTATTATACCAATAGAATATCCATGTGAATAAGTAAATGACATTATTTTATTTTATCTTTTCCATATTATGATGATGGTTTCATTTAAAAAGATTTTGTTTTAGTATTATACATTTCCATAAAAGTTTATGCTTATTTATGAATGTTTCTACTATATTGTTATCCTTACTGAGCAACTGACCTCACCCATTTATATGTTTTATTTTTCACAGGATGTGAAGAAATATTAAATTGTTGACCTGTATGGATAGGCTATGGATATAGATGTGGTCAATGGGGAAAAATGTTGTTGATGTTTTCATTTCCCGATGTAATTTAAAACGTATGAATGTATGTAGTACTTACAAGGCAACTAAACTGATAGGTCTTTTGGGATATGATTCCTTGTATCATGAAAATATTATGTAATAATGCACTGAATCTGGGTAACTGGGGTCGGGGTGTTACAATCATGCAGGTCATTCGATGACGCCATCTCTATGGAAATTCGTCTAGGTGAATGTTCGGGACAGGAGACATGAATTTTAGTGGACATGTGGTGTCGAAATAGGATGTATCAGTGGAATCATCAAAGGTTGAGGTAGTTGTTTCTTGGGAATCAACCATGAATGTTGTAGAGGTTTAATGTTTTATCAGTCTTCCAGGCTATTACCAGATTTTTTGACCTTATTTATATTGATTTTTAGTGATATTGACATTTTTTACCATGAGGGACCAATATTTTGTGGGGATCAAGTAGTTCCAGGATGTGTTCACCAATCTGATGGGGGATGTTGGTCAGTTCTCTATTACTTTAGTTTCTAGGAGAAATGATGATTTTTGAGGTGTTTTGTGATGCCTGCAATTTGGGTATGGGTTGCATCATGATGAAGTAGTAGAGAGTGATCTCTTATTAGTCTAGTCAGTTATTTCTCCATGTACATAAATATGAAACCGATGATCATGAGCTAGAAACAGTCGTGTATGCACTGATGTTGTAGATACATTACATCATTGGTTAGTGTTTTGTGGCCTTGACAGATCATATGAGTTTGAGATATGGATTTTCCTTTAATATGTAAACCTACGACAATATAAGTGGATAGATTTACTTCTGAACTATGAGTATTAGATCTCTTACACCACCATAAAGATAAGTATCATGGACAATTCCTTATGAACGATGTCATAGAAGGAGGTTTTTGATGATTCTATAGACACTTGGAATAAAATAGAGTAGTGATCATCCTCGCACATAGTTCCATAAATGTATGGTGCATGAATATATTTATTTTAGATGATGGTGCATAATTTTCTAATTTAGCAGGTGGTGGAGTCCCAGTGGGGAGAGTCATAGGTCGAGGTGATTCAAAATCTCTTTGATCATGGCGATGCTCTAGATAGATGATCTAAGGATAATTGAATCAGATGTTGTTCCAAGAAAGGATATTTATTCTAGTGGAAAGGCATGAGGAGGCCCTATATGTGTATCATATCTTAGCCTTCAAGTAACACCAAGAGGTTTCTATGATTTACCATGGCTTTAGGATGCAGTTTTGGTGAAATGGGATGAAATGAGAAGTAGAAGAGTTTGTTTCTACGTTCATAGTTTGCAAGTAGGTGAATGATGTACACCATGTTCCCTATGGTTTGTTTCATCCCTTATATGTCTCTGAGTGGATGTGGGATGACATATCAATGGATTTCATTAGAATGGTATTGAGAGCATTGGAAGGATATGATGTTATATGTGTAGTAGTGCATCAGTTGATGAAATTGGATCACTTTTTCACAATCAGGGAGTCAGGAGCTGTGGATTCTAATGAAAAGAGCTATGTGGATGAGGTGGTGCATATCCAGGGAGATCTGAGATCAATTTTCTCAGAATAGGATAGCATGTTTATCTCACTATTGTGGAAGGGATTGAATCAAGATTTTGGCACTGAATTAATCCACAAAAATATTTTCCACCCTCATACATATGGAAAAATAGAGCAGATTTTCCAGACACTGGAAGACATGTTCCATGAATTTTTCATTGAATTTGGAGGATCTTGTGTATGACACTTTCCATGGGTTTAATTTTACTACAAAATTTTTTATCACTCTTCCATTGGTGTGGATCCTTTTTAAAAATTATATCAAATTCCATTTCTTTTACCTTTGGATAGGATAAAGGTTTGGGAAGAAGCTGTTCATGGAACTACGGTTGTGAAAATATTTACATGGAAGGTTCTTCTTATTTAAGAGAATATGAAAGTTGAAAAGACAGGTAGAAGTCATATGTTTGTCGTAGGAGATGGCCCGTGATGTTATAGGTTGGGGACCCGATTTTATTAAAGGTTTCCCCTTGACGTGGGAAGCCGAGGTTTGGTTGAGTATCAATGATTTCTCTTAGGTTCATCAGACTATTTTAGGATTTGGGATGATTTTGAAAACTGGAATACTAGATGGAATTTACACAGTAGTTGAATAGGATTCATGGAGCCTTCCATATAACCCATCATCATCTGTATCTTCATGATGACTCCCATGAACATGATGGGGAAGAGTTGGATATCCAAGATGACATGAATTAGGTGGAGCAACGAGTAGTGATCTGGGATCACCGAGAGAAGTTTTTTTTTAGTAAGTACCTTTCCATTAGATCATTTTTTAGGAATGATGGCTTGGAGGGGAATACATAAGGGTGAGAAGTGCAGATGAATGACCAGTACCCATAATATTTTTCTATTTGTTTCTTTATTCTGTTTTTCCTCATGATGAAATGTTTAAAAAATATTTTTTATGAGATGAGGTATTTCCTTATTTTTTAATGTGTGATAATGTCCTGACATGTTAAGAAGGGAGGACCATATTCTTAATCTAGTTGTGTTAACTATGATGAGATTTATCTCATAAGACCGAGTCAATGACTCCAATAGTAGTTAGCATCATTATATGTGGGGTAGGAATTCTATAATTTGATTGTTCAAATAATGTGGTTGTTTTTCTTGTGTGGTGTTAAATATGGTTATTTTTGTCAATGGATGTCAGAGGATGCGTTCTTGGGTGTGGAGGTTTTTACTACCACATTCAAACAAAATATGGTGGTATATAATTGATCTTTGATTTCAGTAGTGATGTATCAAGCATATTTAGATTATTGAGGGTTATATGAATGGGAAGTTATTCAGATCCCTCTTTTCAAATTGGGATTGGATTTGAATTCTTGGGGGTTATAATTGTTTGAAGAGAAAATTATGTAATGAACAAGTCCTAAATGATCTATTACATTGTCAAGATTTAGTATATGATGTTTTTGGGGAGGTAATTGTTTCTCATTTGAAGAGTTTATCAAAAGTCTAGTTTTTAAATCGTTGAGTCAGGACTAGTAGGTCATGAAGGTATGTCACAAAGGTCACTCACACTAGTATTTTTCCATTGGTGAGTCAGAACGATATCACATTATAGCGAGTTAGTATTGGTGGGTTGTCCCATTGTAGTTCAATATGGTGAGACGCCCACTGGTAGCTTAGAATAGTGTGTCTTCCACTGACAGATTCAAATGGAGAATCATCCACTAGTATCTTATAATAGTGAGTAATCCACCATTAGATCAGAACATCGAGTCATCCACCTATACATCACAATGTTGAGTCAGGACTGGTGAATCAGTATCGTGACTCACACTGGTGACTCGCACCAGTAGCTTACACCGGTGACTCACATGAGTGAATCATCAAATGATGAGTAATTTCCAAAAGTATTTTTCAAAATTCCATATTTCTCTAGTTTATCTATTTTCTACCGTTTAATGTTTTATTTAATGTAAAATGAGTTTAACACTATATTTAATGTTTTTTTCCTATTAAAATCATATATATATATATATATTAAATACTACAAGAATACTTTGATTTCCAAAACGTGTGGTCTTAGTCTAGATCCTCCCATAATGGAAATTAAAAACCATTTCTCGAATTGATTGAAGATCATTAATTTCAAAATGTGAGATATTATATACCAAGTGAACTTCTCTTTCTCTTGATAGAAGGCGTCTAGAAAATTTATTCCCTAAATAATTGTGCATTGTGTTGTGGCTTTTGGATGTAGTTTTCCTTCTATGATTTTTCTTCTTCATGTGCACCCCCAACATTGGCTCAATAAGGAAGTGTTGATTGCAAATTCTTCTATGTAGGGATACATTCTCCATTTTATGTGTATCATCCATGGTGGGTGTATGAATGTATCCTCAATGAATACATATGAATACCAAATTAATAAGATAAATGAATAAGTTTATGATCAATAAACGTGGTTAGGGTCATGGAAAATGATTTTTCCATTTTCTTGATATTTTTTGTCAATATAAATCAAAGACATTGGTGGTACTTTTTTGCACACATTTTTTGTCTTGTGAATGGTTATTGTTCGTCTTCTGTTGAATGACTATATATATATATATATATTAAATTTATTACTCACAAATATTCCGTTAAATAAATTGATTCATTAGGATCAAACATGTTCTGTTATAACCAGTAAATTAACATGTTTAATTAAATAAGAGATTCCTTACTATATTTGGAATTTTTGACCTATGTGGTTTTTATGGTGTTTTATTTGTGGCCATAGAAATTTTGGTATGGTTTGGATATCCACCAGTTCTACAGAGAATGGTTTTGATGTGTGTTCGATAGGTATAAGGATATGTGTTTTTGGGTGTGGCAATATGTTCTCTGTTTTCTTAGTTGAGGGGATTGAATAGGTGAAATGAACAAGATGAATGAATATACTAGTTGTTGGTATAGGAAATTTACCAAGAATTTTTCCATGAGTAGCATGCAGAAAGATCCACCCATTTTCTAGAGATTGATGTATTTTATACCATGAATGGGTGTTAAAATGAGATTAATTGTGAGTTTAGTTAATTTAGATCTGTTCTTATTCATTTGTGAAAACTTTTTTGTGATCCTTGTTGTGGTTTTTGTTACATCGTTTCCTACGTAGTGATGGAGAAAATAAATACTTAATAACTTCAAGATGGCCTGAGTTGGTATGGTAAATGGGAAGGAATTTTTCAATGAAAATTTAAATGATTTGTTGCATGGTTTACTACAGTAAAAGCTACATGATAAAATGAATGGGTGATGATGGAATGGGATTTGTGAAATCCAATTTTATTTATCCACCTCCAAAGTGACCATTATTAATACTAATAGAGGTTGTTGTGGTTGTGAATCCCAAAGGTTGGTCTTGAGTGCTTGATACTTTCAATATATTCCCATACATTGTATGCTATTTTGATTTATATATGCAGCCACCCTAGTTGACAACCATGTTCCAAATTCCTCCCTTCTCACAGGGGTTGCTGTCTTTACAAAAAACCCCAGTGGGAGGATGGATGACAATCCTCCCACTCTTCCCAACACCCTCTAAAAGGCAGTGATATCCCATGATTCTTCATGTAGTATTTGGATTCTGACGGAACGGTGTGTGAGGGTGAGTTTTGTTTTCCCTTGTGTCTTTGGGAAGAAATGTGTCATGTTTTCCTAAGTGTCTTTGAAATGAGATGTGTTGTACTTCTTGGGTGTTTGAAGAATGTGATTTGGTGTGTAGGCTAGGTGTTAGCAGATTGAATGTGATGAAGTTTAGATTCCCAGGTTTTTTCTAACAAGATGTAATGTGGTTGTGAGGGCCATTTTTGGGTGAGTAAGATGTGGTTTGATATGCTCAGATGAGGTAGGATCACCATGATGTTTTTAATTAGTGTGTGAGAGGGGATAATTGTAGGGAAATTGGTTTTGGGTACCCAATCATTGATATAATTCTTATATTATGTTACAAGACTTGTGTTATTTGGTGAGCGTGCCGTAGTAAGGTGGGGTGGTTAATATGAATTTTTAATGGTTGTGGGTTCTTTTGTTTTCTCACAGGAGCATTAGTATGCATATCTAAAATGTTCATGAGAGACTTCGGCTTTTACAACTGTGTTTACTACCGTGCTCACCATATGTATAAAAAATTGGTTATAGGTTTCAAGAGGATTTCCTAGGCCATGAAAGACCTCACTAGCATAGATATTTAAATAGTTTTTGTGTACCTATATAGCCTTTTTCTTGGAATTTTACATGGGATTTTTCACTATGTTTTTAATAGTTTTTTTTCAAAATTTTTAATTATTTCATATATGTATTTTATTTTTTTGAGGCTGATAAATCATATATAGAGATCTTGTTTTCATATAAAGGACAATGCCCCCATATTTTTAGAACATTATACCCTTGTTTCTAGTCTCCACCACAGGGACTACAGGTGGCGGGAATTTGGGGGTGATTTTCAATCTTCTTTCATTTCCATCTTATGAGGGGAATAATTGGAGTGAGGGGTCTTGGCAATAAAGAATGGAATTTTATATTGATTATGTGAAAAAAATTAAATTAATTATGGTTTAATTTTGTATCTTACTATGATATTGACTAAATAAATGGTTTTTGTATTTAAAACAATCACAAGAAAGGTTATATAATTGTTTATATAAGTGAAAATTAAAAATGTACTTTTATTGAATTGGGTAATGAGTTTAGGAGGAAGAATATGTATGAAATTTGCATTGAAAATAAGAGATGTACAATAATATTTATACCAATAATATTCTTTTATATAATGAAAAAATTAATTAGGTGAAGAACATTAAATGAAAAAAAAAACAAATATGTATTAACGGATATAAAATATCACCTCAATCAGTTTTGATTTCAAAGAAGTAATTTGGGAAATGAATTTAAGGCATGTATTACCCCATTAATGGAAGATAGAATAAGAGTGGTATATATATAATAGAAATATATAATTTTTTTTGATTCATAATACAAAATACATTATAGAGAATGTGATATGTAGAGTGAAATTTAATAATTCCAGGTTAAAGGGTGGTTTGGGGAAACCCCTTACATTATTTAATAGTATTATTCAACACATGCACTTATGGTTATATATTATAAAATAAGGTAAATTAATTACTAATTTTTTAAAATTAACATATATATTTTATTAAAAAAAAGTATATTATTTTAATTTTTTAAAATGATTGGGGGATATAATGTTTAATATTTTTGTTTTGAGATCATTCATTTCATGGATTCAATGATAGATCATTTGTAGAAAATTAATGATATTTTTATTAATTGGGACTACAAAACTAGATGTGAAATGAAATAGTATGCATTTATTTTAAATAATTGAAATGGAAACAAATTTATTTGTGTATTCTATTATAGGGATGATCCACTTACTTAAAATTCCCATGTTATGTTGTAATTTCCTTTATTATATTTCAACGAACATCATGATATAAATACATTTTATTTATTATTATCTCTATATATTAATTCCCAATAATTAATTAAGTAATATATTAATTAATACCATCCAATTTATTCATAATAATATTTTTTGACCATCCATGATGTTATTAATGGAAAATAGGAAATCATAGTCTTGATTGGTGATGAATCGACAAAACATGGGAATTTGTATCATTATTAAAATATGTTGAAAGGATAAAAGGATGGATGGTAGATATTAAATTATATTTTTTAAATTATAAAATATAATTCTGATTTTGGATTTATTATTCTAATTTGGTTGTGGGTGTTAAGGAAATTGTAGAGAAACAAAATAATTTAAAAGTGGTCATTTGAGAATATTTCTACTAAACTTTAATATCGTAGAGAAAACTCTGAATGGTACAAAAAAATGTTTTTTGTTGATAAATTGTGTAGTTATATAGAATGGTACATTTTTTAGAATGGTTTAGGAGAAGGTTTTTTGTAGGGTATTGTTTATAAGGGGAATATATAACTATATTAAAATATTATAATAATTAGTTTATTATTTTGTTTCAAGACATCAATTAATGATAAATATTAAGAATATGTATCATAAATAGGGAATTTTATTTGAATATATTGGTTTCTTACAAAATAATTGACTCATTAAATTATTTATTTTCGTCATAATGTCAAATATGTAATTTTTCAATATTTTACTATTCGTAAAAAAATATTTCAGAAATTTATAAAAAATTTATCAAAATTTTATCATACATGTAGTTTCAAAAAATTAATTAATTATATGGGAAATAATGTTTCAAATGTAAGAAATTTATTTCTTTAAATTATTCATTTTTTAAAAAAATATGTTCTTTTATTATTATCAACATTATGAACCATTGAAAAATTAAATGATTTGTCACTAAATTATATTATATTTATAATACTGCATAGATATAAATTTTGAACCCATTTAATGAATTTGATATCAAATTTAATTATTTTTTTTGGTAAAAAGATTATATAAGATATATGTTTTACAAAAATATGAAAAATTATTTTATCATTTTGAAAACATTTATTATCTTCTATCATGATATAAATATGCCTCATTTTCATATATAAAATACAAGAATCTTATTTTACTCTTCCATATATGAGGGTACTATTGTATTTTTTCATGTCACTATTCATAATGTTCATGTTACTAATCATATGGTTTGGTTAGTATTTCAATAGTAAGATTAATACTCCAATGTTATGATTTGTAGTAGTCACATGGGTTCCCTACAATTTATAAATACCTGGTATTTTTTTCATTATTTACTCCCTTATATTTTCTATCAATGTTATATATATTCATTTCCAAAATCAATATTCCATTAAAAACAATCTGCTTTATATCTATAGTGTTATTCATGAGTGTGATAATTCTGGGTGTTCCAGCAGATCAAAAATTTTCTAATACTGTAATATAATTTTATATTTTTTTGTAGAATTATATTTATTTAAAATCATATTTCCATATATATTATATAAATTTAATTTTCTAATTATTATAATTAAATTTTGTTGGTTTTACCATGTGTTGTGTGTGATATATATTAATATATTTCTAAAAATGTCAATATTAAATATTAGAAAAAGGAAAATATGTTGATAAAATTCTATATTGTTACATTATCTAACCCTTAAGAAACTTCTCCCCCAAAATTTCATTTTACATAAGAAATTGAAAATATGTTAGTAGAGTTCTACTTTATGGATTGTTATTGTTACCATTTTTCATCCTCGTACTTATGGTTTCACTATAGTAAATTTACCAGGTTAGTCATTCTTTTCATTATACTGTTATCTCTATTGTCAATGATCTTAATTAGATCCTATAAATAAGTGGAGTAAATTTCATGTTTTACCACCATTCAATTTATTAAATGCAAGGGATCTGGATTGTACCTGATCAAGATTGATTCAAGTAATATGTAATATTAATTGGAAATGGTTAGTGGGAATGTTATTCAATAATAAATTTCTATAATATGATCAAGAATCTAAAATGTTTGAATGTAAGTTAGTATTATATTTCCATTCTTCTAAAAAAACATATTCCATGGAAATGTTAAGAGGAGCATATTATCTTTTTCATAAATTTCATATTATAATCGACTATTTTCAATTTATCTCTTCTTTAAAATCTAAGAAGGCCTAATGTGATACTAATTGGTATTGTCCTTTTCCACTATTTCATTGACTGCATTATGTCCCATGATATATAATTCACCAAATTTATACCAGAATTATTGGGTTCTAAATCTATTCCCATAATGGGGTTTATAGGGATCCATTAGGATGCAAGAGAGGAAATGATTATTATTATAGAACATGGCTATAAAAAATTGATCATTTCATCCTTCAATTTATATCAAGGAATGATTCAATATTTTTTAGTGTCTATATAGTCCACTCATATTGGATATCATTTTAGGGGAGATAATTTTTAATAATGTTTTAATCTATTTTTTGAAAAGGTTGGACACATTTCTAGACGTGGAGGTAAACCTTGTATCTCAATCAGACATAATCGATCATGTTTTTACATGAAGCATCACAATGACATTGGGGTACAAGATTTAATTTGTATTGAGTAATATCTATTCTTGAATTTTAATGAAGTAAGTATTCGTTGTAAATAATTCCACCAAACCCATTATTTCATTATTTCCACTTATTTTCTTTTTAATACTAGTTTCGCAGATTATGATTATGTTTTTTTTTCTTTTTATACAGGTATGTGTAATGGGATCATAATCTCATTATGCATATTTATTTCATACTAAATAATCTAACATAATATTATTTTTTGATTATTCTATGACCTCCTTCCCAATATAGTCCCAATAATAGTTCTGTCATAAATTATAATACAGATTTTTCTTCATATGGTGGATTGAGATCTTTTAGTTATGTTCCTCATTCAAAAAATACTTATTGAACACAATATTAAATGGTATACATATTTGTGACCAAATGCAAAAAATAAAATCTTAATCAATGCTGAACACTATAGATTCAAAATTCTTCTATATGTCTCCATTAACTCTTTTAGAATACAATTTATCTGTGGACATGGATGGTTGGTATAAAATTTGATAAAGGAATAGTGATTTCCATTACTTTATTATTCATATATCTGTCATTGTAGTTGAACATGATCGAATCCTTATTAAATATTATTATTGATAATGGTTTTACATCTTTTATAATTAGAGAATCTCCTAATCTAATTTATTTTCCAAATGATTTTGTATTATAAAATCATTGTACATGATTATCTTTAACAATAATCATTTGTTGATAATAAGCCTTTAATATTGGAATATATATTTTAGGCTCAGATGATCCATATATCTTTTGAATTTATACCAACAAAGATAATTCCCTGTGAATGTCAACCAAATTATTACTTCACCTAGATAATGAGGAGAATGTAATTTGGGGGCCTACCCTTGTTAGAAAAATCCACTGGGTGTAGAGTAGAGGGTTATACTATAACTAATCTTGAATTTTCCAAAAATGTGTGGTTAGTATGATTAATATATTGTTTGTGGATGTGTAGTTTATTGATGTATAGTTCTGCGCAGGTTGATGCAGATGATCATTGTTGACTGTGTGATGGTGCTGCTATTTGATTGAAATTACATACAGGATTCCCTCCTAGTTGGATCATGGATGATTGTGTGCTGGTGTATGCTGCGATAGCGGAGGGCATAATGTGTCATGCATAAATAGTGGATAGTGGATGTAGCATGACTGATGGTGAAGCTGGTTGAAAAAAATAGTTAAAAATTATTTCTATCATCGAGATCAGGGTGGACCATGAGGTAGTGTATGATGTGGGGTGGGGGGCATCATGTGGTGTACACGGGTATGGAAGATGAATTTTGGGTGACAGTCGTTTAGGTATGAGACATGGAAAATGGGGGCTCACGCTGGTGTGCACATGATGATTGTGGGTTCTGCGACAATAGATCTAGCATATGAATCCTCTAATGGGCCTCTTGTCCATAAAAATAAAAAATTTTACATTTGGTCTTCGAGCCATCAATTTATAAATAAATAAGGCTTGATGGGTGAGATACCATCTAGGGGGGCTATTTCCCATCTTTCCTCCCTGTGTGTCCAGTGTGTGTGTGTGTGTGTATTTTTACCCCCAATCCCCTACTATATTATTAATATAGACACCACCAGATAATGCATTGACTATTTCTGTCATGGGAGGTTGAACTAACCTATAGAATAAGCTATTACATCATTTTTTGGAATCAGAACACATATTAATACATTGTATTAATCATCATTGAATGCCATTAAATGTTACCCCTTGAAGGAAATGTGAGGACTGATACAGTGACAAGTAAATTTTTAAATTTCGTGATTCTATCTTCACAATTTCCAATCAATATAATCATTACAAGTTGTAATTCATCTGGTTTAGTGTGGTGAAAATCATGATACTCTTCTCCTGTAACAAAACTATTTCATAAATTGTTTAAGGAAACTATTTATCTCTATTGTATATTCAATTTTTAGTAACTTCTCAACAACCTATATGTCCAATGGGTCAACGGATATCCCGATTTTGTTATGAAATTCCATAAGAGTGATTCTTCCCCCATTAATAATTGACATTTATTTTACATAAAATATATCTTATCATTTCCCGATGTCAATGGAACCATATTCAAATGATCCTCATGCTCCTCAATTATTCATGAGTATATCAGTATATCATCTATATAACTATAACAAAAATTTTATGGAAATTTTAAATGACTCTATTCATTATGTCCATAATTACATCTATAATATTAGTGGGTTATTAAGGAATCACAATAAAAGAAAATTGTATATCCCTTACTCAAATTGATTTATTTCTAATATCATCATTACTTACAATTTATTGATGATATACCAACCAGTGGTCTACCATAGTGAAATTTTATGTCCTATGTAGTTGATTGACTAATTCATCTATTATTGGAAGTGGATACATGTTCATTGTCATGATTTTCTTATTCATTATATCCAATTTGGAGGTGAAATAACTCATCCCGTTTATTCTTTAATAGGATCATCACACTATGTGGTGAAGAACATTAGAATATGAAATACACATAATTATTATCTCATAAGATCTTGTTTACATTTTCCATATCAATGTTGATAATTTAATAGGGATTCATTGAAATAAATAGATATTCAAACATAAGTTTGATTGCGAAATTAGCCTTAGTCGAGAAGAATAACATGAATCTCATTGGGGAATAAAATAATATAATCCATAAAAATTGTAATTTCTTCTATCATGATTCATTAATTGGCCACAATCATTATGTATATATTTTATTTCTCAAAGGGTGATAATATTTACACATGACATGAGTAATCAAAATGAGAATCATCCTACATCTTAAACTTGAACAAAATTGTATGATGACTTATATTTGGAAATGAGATATCTATATCCTTATTGTTGATGTTTGTTTATATATGGATATTAAATCCAGGACTAGTATAGCATTAAAATAAAATAAAAGATGCATTAAATGATTTTCTTTGAGTTTCAGTCCTTGAACATTTACTGGGGGAGCTATAAACTTCATAATTTATAATTAACCCCATTCTTTTCACAAATAGTTCACACCACATTTTGAGGTGATTTTTTAGAAAATATTATAACAATGAAATGTATAAAAGAATATATAGAACAATCAGTAAAATAATATCTTCTATATTGTTAAAATCCTTACTAGTGTACATATCACCACATTATTATCAATATCCAACTAAACTATAACTATTGAATATTCCCTACCTTAATCATTAGGACATGGAGGTTGTTTCCATTGAATACCTTTAATAAACCATGGATTGATCCACTAGTTCCATAATTCACAAGTTCCTCATTTTTAAAAAAATATAATTTAGATGTTTTGTTGATTATAACTATAATAATTTATGTCTCATTAGTTATAATATTATTCTCCCTTCGATATTGATATAAATTATTTCTTACTTTTCCAAAAAATAAGCATCTCATAGTTCTGATGATATAGTTTATAGAATTATTCTTCCCACAATTTTTACACGTGGGAAGTAAGGATTTCAATATTTTAAGATATTTTTCCACTGATCTTGTAAAAGAAAACACAATTTATTTTTTTTTATTCAGTACCATGATCCAACTAAGAGATTCCAATTTTTATATCAGTCATAATGGTTCAAAAACAATTTCTTCTAAGATAAACATGTATAAAATATATAATTCTATTCATAAATACTCCCTTAACCTAGAAAATAAATTTTTACCATAAATTAAATATTTATTTAAAATATATAGGCCTAATGTGAAATCCATAATATGATATCCCTATATTACCTAATAGAAACATCTTTTTTTTTATTATGGCTGATAAACTTTGTATCTATACAAATATAAAGTGTTCTGTGAAAACTTGTTTTGTAACAAATTTTCTTAAATCAGTAACATTCCAAGTAATGAGTTTCATCTTGTTAACATTTTTTTCATGGGGAGTGTCCATCACCGATCAGATTCCTAAAAAAGATGAAATAAATATTTCGAAACCAATTTTAGTATAATAAATGGAGGACAAAAAATAGAATATCAATATATTCAACATATTATTTAATGATGAGGGGATTAGATGAAACATTAAATGATGACTCCTTTTTCACAACAGGACATGAACATAATTTTCTATTTCACAAGGCAAGAAGGGTGTTCTAAATTATTAAATTTATTATTCATAAAATATATTTTCTCAACTGGTACTACCATGATTTTATTATATTATGAATTCCTATGGATAGACATCACTTTATATAAACCATTGTGTTACCTATCATGTTGTTTTTTGGAATGGTTTCTCATATTTCCATTTTTTAACTAATGTTAACAAATTGAACGAGATTACACAAACTTAAAATAAAATAACAAGGAAAACTCTGAACATTTAAGGAATAAATTTTAAAATAAATTCAAATACAAACTTCTGAGTCTCTAGGGGTCAATATTGGTAAGTAATGGTGATATTTCTTATTAGGTTATCAAACATAATAATCAATACAAGTGCTTCATAAATCATTTTCAATAGTTTTTAAATTATGAAAATCACATCCACTGGTAGTGTCAATTATGGTCTCTTGAAAGGACTCTTTTTGTGATAATCATAAATATTGATTCAATACCTAGTTATCCCATTTATCAATATTACACCTTGGAGAAACTATTCCAGATCCACATTGATGTATAGTATACAAAATTTGATTTAATTTATTTAATCAATTGACACTATACTTCGCCAAAACATCATGATATTTTATTATACATAGATTTATCACTAGGGTTTAGAATAAATAATTATTGTCCTAATACCCCAAAGCAACTAGACATTTTATTAATATAGACTCTAGAGACCAAAATATTTTAAAAATATTATTCCATTATTTTTAGAATAATAATAAAATAAATGAAATTCAATAATTATGATGCTTCACTGCCTTAGAATAAAAGTTGCAATAAAAATAAAAATAACTAAAATCGAATATTTGTATATAAAATTTCTTAATGATCTTCTAAGTCTCATTAGGATCCAAAAAATACATAATATAACATGGGGAATACATTATTGAAAGGGGTGAGCTATAAATATTTGAAAATTATTATTCACTAAAATAAAACATAACATGTGTGTCAAATGGAATATCTTGATATCATAAATGAGGAGGATTGTGAATAATCACATGGGGGTATATAATAAAAAAATTAATAATATGATCTTGAAAATATAGGAACATCAATATAAAAAATTACTTATTCATAATTCTAGAAAAACTACCAATCAACATCACATGGTTGATAGAGTCCCATCTAGAATTAGATTTATTGATAAATACCATAAATAATATATCATTGGGTAAAATAATAAAATAATTAATTACATAACTATCTAAGTTCATTAATGAGTGGTTTTTTTCAAATATCCTTCAAAAATAAATTCTTATATACCTAAAAATTAAATATAGTGAACATAGAAGGATAATAACTCAAGGATTCACCACACAAACACCAATAATTGATTTTCCTATTTATAAATGAAATAATATATGACTAATGATCTAATAATATTCTCTGTGCAGGTGTGAGGGGGTGTAGATATACATACAATATATAAATATGAAAAACAAATTGAATGAAATATATGAGACACAAATAAATAATTGATGAATTTTTTTTATTCATAAGAGAACATTTAGATTCTATTATTGTTATTTGAAATATAAGTTTTCAATATTCTATTCAATGTTTAGGTCAAACCAATCATTGAAATCTATACCCTGTAAATTTTAGTTTCCCACACTGACCCTTTCCGTGTCCAAATAATACTCCCTCATATCATCTCATCAATGTAATTACACTGAGTACATAATAATAAGGTGATGAAGGCGGTGAATGAAAATAATAGGGAATAATAATTTTATTAGTGAGAATTTGGGATTAACCCTAAATTAAAATGGGACCACTACTGAAATTATTAGAATAAAATAATGAAAAATCATTGAAACCGCAAAAAATCAAGCACAACCAACTCCACCCTTGTTAAACAAAAACAGAGGTTAGTTCAAAAAATTTCATAGAGATTAGAATGAGCAATGTGGGGGAAATTTTTATAAAAATAATAGAGGAAGATGAATAAATATATTAAACATTAATTTAACATATTATATAATAAAGAAAAATAAATTCTACAAAAAACATCTGTCTATAAAACATTATAAAAGTGTGAAGATTCAAATTTATAGGAAAATGTGCTGTAAGATTCCCACCAAAACATTCAGATGAAATTTGGATTACTATTTTATCAATTAATGGAAGATTATTGGAATGGTGTCTTAATTAATGATATTCCTTCCTTTATCATTTATTTAACAAGAAAATGTTATCTTTGTTATCCATGTTTTTATCGATTTATTAATGTTTTATTATCGATAACTATTTTGGCCTGGAGTCTATTGAAATTCTAAAGTTTTGAATTCCCATGTATTTATGGAATTTTAAAAATATGACTATCATATAAAATTTATTAAAAATAAATTATCTTAGATTGTTCATATATCAAGGTTTATATTTAGCTATTTCTGGATTCCCATTTTTTGATATGTACTCATCATTAAAATCTATTAAATCTAGAAATAGATATAGAGGCACATACTGTAGGAAATTTTTAGGTCTGAAAATGTGGGATTTTACTTTTGGTCCACTTTATGTAATTGTAACCCTTCAATTAGTAGATCTCAAAAATTTAAATTTATGTATTTTTTTTAATAAGTTATGATTGAAATATTTTTCTATAATAAAATTTTTTTATTTAAAAATAATTTCTTTTTAACATTCAAGAACAACTGTTAATAAAACCGCAAATTATTAAGAAAATTATTGAAATATTATATTCATGTTTTTATGAAATTCAATAACTTAATTATATATTTTAAATAATCGATTTTATCATTCCACCATACATAAAAATATCATTCATGACAAATCATCAAATATTTGATTTAAAAAACCTGAATAAAAAATTTCTGATTAAATATCAAAGAAAATTTCCAAAATATAATTTCATAATTTATTTTCTATGAAAAAAATCCTTTAATTTTACAATCTATCATTTATATTCATTTATCATAAAAATACATATATAGACCAATCAATCAAACATCACATTTAAATTCATTTCATTCATCACTCATTACAAATTAAATTTCTAGTTATGATCATACATGGAAAGTGGATGGGTCACCATTGGGTTATAAAAATGTTTATATCTCCACCCCATGAAATATAAAAAATAATTCATGATTCTTTAAAGATGATTTATGTGGCTTCATGTTGGTGGTTAATTAATTAGAAAATTTATTATAGGAAATAGGTGGTTTAACACTTTATCTTATATGAATGAATATTAAATTTATAGCATAAGAAATATACCTCCCTCAAATACCCTTATATGTGGAAACTAAAACCCATTTTTTCTAAGATGGGTCATGAGTAAAAATGTGAATCCAATTAATGATTTCATTATAATTCATCATTTTGCACTATTGGTTATCTTCTTTCCATATTTCATTAATGGATGTGATGATAATTAAATTCAGTGAAATAAGTAAAATTTCACCCTTTATTTATGAGAAGGAAATGATTCATAAAAGAAAACCTAATGAATAAATAAATAAAAAATTTATTTTGTATATTTTAATTTTTTTTCATATTTCTCTTTTGTTTTACACTTTTGGGAGAAGCAAATGATTGAAATGAATCTGAATGAATTTAATTTTAAAATTAGAATTCATGAAATTCGAAGAGCAATGAAACACACCTTACAAACTCAACAATGTTATACACCCCAAATAACATTGAAGAAAATACCCCCCCCCCCACAATCAAACAATTAATATTAAATGACGGAATTTTAAGTGTGAAGGTAGGTATGGAAAATAGGGCTGTATTGTGACATAAAAATTTTACAAAATTCATTGATTCTATAAAATGAACAAAAAATGTAAACGTAAGTGTAAATTTTAGATAGGAAATGAAAAAATATTGAATAATCACATCAAATACATTTTATGAACTACTAATATTTGATGGAGAATAATCACAAGTTATTTTTTAACAGAAAAATCATGTTTCTATAAATGAAGTGTGCATATTTCAAAGAATAAGTCAAAAGGATCCGAATAAATAATAATATGAAAAAAAATTAATTCAATTATTCATGGGAATGGATTTAAAAATAGTACAAATTTATAAATATGATTCAAAATAAAAATCAAAGAAAAATTTTCCACATAAAAAATCAATTAATATATATTTTCACTAAAGTCACGAAAATAATATTAAAATAAATTTAGTTGCGAAAAATAAAAATAAATACTCTTTTAAGACCACAATTCCTAATAAAATTAACAATTCCATAATGTTACACGGTGTATAATGATGTTTGAAACTCCCTTATACTTGAAATTTAAATTTTTATCATTTTAGCTCCAAAAAATAAAAAGATCAAAGAAGAAACCCCAAATGGTAGGAATGCCGCATCCCTATTTTAAATTCTATTGGTATACATCAGTTAATATCCTAGATGCAATAAAAATACCTAATAATTAGAGAAAAAACAAAAAAAATTAAAAAAAATTAAAATAAATGGAAAGGTAAAAGATGAATGAACATGATAGGATACCCCATATGAGTGATATGTTTTTTTGTTCCCCTAATAAGGATGTTCCAGAACATTATAAACAATCTAATGGTTGGTTTTTTTCTATAATTTGATCCTAAAGAGTTTATTTGATACAAATTTTATTTCTTCACATTTGATAAGGTTTAAAATAATGAAATGAAAAAATGTATCAATACTATTTTCAATGTGTTACAACTTCCAAATTAATAGAAAAAATGTATACTTCCTCCCTTTCACAGGTAATATATTATTTTCTGTATTCATATTAAATATCGTGAGAATAATCATATGACGATGGTTCATAAATTTTAGAAAAAAGTATTTCCACAAATAATTCAACATGAATATGATTAAAAAATGAACAATAAGTAATGAAGTATTATCCTTCCTGTATAACAACATGGAATACGATTTATTCTAGATGTTCCAATGTTAACATAATATCAAAAATTGTATCTAATTCATAAAAATACAATGAAAAATATTAGTATGTAGGTGCTTATTTTTCAGTATGAAAAATTAAAAATTCCCAATCATTATTACCCACTATAAATTATAAGATCAATTCATCCAAATCTAGTTCATCTTCTCTAATTTCATCAATTGGAATGTATTCTTTAGATTACTCCTCTAAAAAATGATGGCAAGTGGCATATGATTCTTATGTGGATTTCCTCAATACATTTTTAGGTATATAAATTAATAATGTTATTAGAACATTTTTTACTTCTTTTTCAATGTGGTTTTTGTTATTATCTATCTTCAATGATATTATTTCTTCATGAGAAGTAGAAGGGGTATTTATTATCATTATCACTTTTTGATAATCATAGAATTTTCCACAATGAGGATAAATTTTTAACACAAAATATTATAGAATAATCACTGAAAATATCATACGTTTTATTATCATTATTCTAATCATACGAAAATTCCTTCATTAAAAAATAAATAAAAGATAATAATTTATATTCTATTTTTTAACAATATATGATCATTTTTAAAATAGATTTTACAATTTCATTAGAATCACATTAAATGGTTAAAAATTGAAATGAGATTTTTTTCAATGATCTTTCACAAATAAGTTATTATTTACCCAATAATGATATGTATTTCCCAACCAAGGTTGATCTCTCCAGAAGGAATCCCACATACATCAATTTACTATTTTCGTTATTTTAAAAAATACTAATATACTACAAATAATCTATTATTATTAAGGGGTGGGGAATGGGGGGGTTGAAATTCATTAAATATAAACAGAACAAAAAACCAAAGAGTATGAAAAATTTAATACAAAAATAATATATAAGAGATTGAATTTTATTCTTAAGAGGCCATAGTGGTTCTATCATTATTATGAAACAATTTTATTCTAAATATTTCACTGACTGACATCATTAACCCAATTGTTCAAAAATTTCCAAATGAAATATTTTTATCCCACAAAAACATTTCACATGACAGACAATACACCATCACCCCATCACCGTAGTACAACTCTAACATATATGAAGTATTATAATAATTAATGAGAGGAATAAAAATGATTGCGAAGAGTAGTAAAATTGATTTTAATATAGGGTAATCCCAAAAAAATGTTTTCAATAGAATTTAAATTGTTATAATAAAATAACAAATAATTATTGGAGAACAGCATACTCGAGGACTAACCCCCTATCAAATAAAATAATTTGGGTTAGTTCCCAATTTTGAATATTGATTAAAATGTAAACTATGGGGGTGAAGTAATGAAACATAAGATATTAAGTCAATAAAAATATATATTGACAGTGTAAAAACCATATTATAGTCTATTAAAATCTCCTATCCAACATAAAAATTACCTCCTATGATTTCAACACTTTAGAAAGGAGGGAAGGTTCAATAATATAGTATAAATTATAGTCCTATATTTACAAAACCATACTATAATAATGGGATTATTTTAAAACAACTTAATGGTTGAATCATGTAATGGATTGTACAACTATATGATTACATCATATATATTCTTTCGACACAAAATTTTTTAGCTCCATTTTCCATGTGTAGCCTGATTTTTGGGTGATTTATTTTGAATATATATTTTTTACGTTGACTATTTGAATTCCATAGTGTCAATTTCCCAACAATATTTGAATTCTAATGTGACAATTTCCAAAGAATTTATGGAACTGAATAAGGAAGAATGTAACCTATCATTATTTACAAAAAACTATCCCTATCTATTTTCTTGCGATTATGTGGATTTTTAGTTCATTTTACACCCATATTTGATATATAGGTTCTTCTTCAAAATATTTCCATTATAAAAACATAATTTTTGGATGAGATTATGAGTTGTATTTGGGACACAAAACATTGTATTGAGATATGGGGCCTTTTGAATGAAATAAATACAATCAATTACTTGATCAAAAAATGTTATTTCATGATATTTATTTTCATCGATGGATTAATTATTGATATATAAATCTGTAACAAAATTATAAAATTCCAAAAATTATGGCATTTTGAAAGTGAATGTGAAATTATTAATAAGACCTAAAATTATTACAATTTCAATTAAAAAATAAAATTTTTTTATTAAAAAATTATATTTATAAATATAATTTATGATTTTTTTTGTCTCATCATTCACCTATAGTTGAATATTTCCTTCATGGAAAATAATTAAATATCAAAATCAAAATCAATAGAAAGAACGAAAGTTGGGAAATTTTTATGATCTTTAAGGAATTAATTTTTTTATATGTTATATGTGATTGAATAATGAGTTTAATTTTCATACAATTTAGTTAAATTCATTGATGAAAAATATTCATCATTTTCACAAACACACCTACCATAAAATAAAATTAAAGTCACTCATCTACCAATATGAATTAAATATAGAGTTATTCTCATGCAGAAAAAGTTAATGTGTTATAATAGTTTTTCAAAATTATAATATCTATACACAATGATACATAGAAAATATTTTCAATCATGAGGCCTTTTTTCAAGGTGAATTATGTGGCTTAGGGTTAGTGGTTAAACCATTTAAAAATATAGTGATAGAAATATGATATTTATATTTAAAAATTAAAATGCATGAATATTAATGTCTAAAACAAATGAAATACACCTCAAATAATTACACCTAAATGTTAAACAATGAATTCCCATTTTATGACATGGTATATAAGAAAAAAATTAAATAAAATGTATGTTATCATCCAAATTATATAATTTTCAATTTATTTATTTATTTATTATTATTATTATTATTTCATAAAGGATGATATGAAACTAAAATAAAATAATGAAAATGAAACTATTTATTTTTTAGAGTTACAAGACTCATAAATTCATTAACATTGAATAATTCAACCCCACGTCAATTTTTTCATTTTGTATTTTTTCATTCATTATTATTTATTAATTTTTGGAGAATAAGTTGATAAAAATGAATAATAATGAACGAATGTGGCTCATGACCATTCATAAAATACTACAAAAAATGAAACCCAACCAGAAATGATATTCATGACAAATAACACACATGGAAATCACTTCCCCCACACCCAAATATGAAATACTCTTGTGAAAATATTCATAATGAAAGTAGGTAATGAAAAGGAATATTTTTAATTGTCTTAGACATCTATAGAAATTCATTTTTTATAGTTTATAATCAAGGTTAAATGTAAATATGTGTCTCAAGTTAATTTTTGGATTCACAAATACTAATTTAATCCCATAAAAAAATTCATGAACCTCAAATTTTTGAATGAGAATATTAAATGTTATGGTTTCCACCAAAAATACTAATTTTTATAAAGAATGTTTCAGTATTATTAATAATATTTCAAAAGGTTCTACAAAAACTAATAGGATGGGAAAATTAATTTTATTTAATTAATCATTGTCATGGATTTTAATAATATTCAAAACTAATAAAATTGTATCAAAATCAAAATCCATGAAAATATTTCGACATAAAAAATAATTTTATGTAAATTTTATCCTAAATAAATTAAAAACAACAAAAATAAATTGAAGAAGGATAAAAGAAAAAAGAATATTATTGATTCTCAGTGTTATTATAAAATTAATAATGAATATTGAAAAATCATAAAACAAATTTTTTTGATAACAGACCCCTAATACATCCAATTGAATCACACATCCATTAAACTATAAAAGTAAAAATATAGGGATGAAAAAATTGAATAAAACATACAACGTAATTTTTTTCAAGTCATAGAAATGATTTAATCTCATATATGTTTCCACTTACACCTAGATATCATGAACAAAACAAAACATAAGGAAATTTAATAAAATACAAAGGTAAAAAAGGATATAACATTATAAGACCACAATGTGGGTTGACCCTTTATAAAATTTACATTATTATATAAGACAAAAAAAGATATTAGTCATAAGACATAGACATTGTAGTTTTCTATGGAATGAAACAAGATTCATAATCATTCATCATATCATATTAAAAGAAGATTTCAAAAATATTTCAAAGAGTATAAATAAATTCATATTTTGAATTTCATATATTCGTACATAATAAATGATTCTTATCAAGGGTGTTCACTTATTTTATCAACATGATACATTTTTGATAATTTATTATATAAATAATTATTCAAAATGGTGTCGTAAATAATCTATTAAATTTTATTAGAGGAATATTATGTATGTAATTTTCAATTAAAAATAGGTAATTGTTAATTAATATACCTAAAATATTCAAGTATTTAATGAACTTTTTAATTGGAATAATGAATTCATATGAGTGATATATAAATATATTAATAGAATGAAAATGGTCTCCCTAATATAGTTTTATTTTAAATATAGAATTTACGAAATGATCATAAGGCATGTTTTAAACCTTCAAAAGGAGGTAAAATAATATAGTTATATTTGTGTGAGAAATCAAAAAAAAATTACATAAATTAAAAAATATCAATAAGAGAGATAAATTAATAAATATATTTATTTATATATATATAATGGTCATAACACTATAAAAATATATTATTTTTTGATATCCATTGTATTATATTCTAGAATTATTCTACACCCACACATAATGTAATATATAATATAATAATATAAATTTATTATTTAATTAGGAAGATCATTGATCTAAAATGAATAAACTAAAATTATTTAGTTGATTTATAACCATTCTAATCATATATAATTTTTAATTTTATTGATTAAATAATGTTCTACTCCTAGATCCATGGGTGGACCATATGAGGATAAACATTGATGTTTTTATCAACTAAGAATAAAACTATATAATTTAAATTAAGCAGTATTCAAATACTTATATAAAAATTCAATGATTGAAAACATCCATTTGTGTTTTGAAATTGAAATAATTCAATTATAATTAATGTTATTGGTATATGGTTAGTTCATTAAAGATCTTTTAATGTCCAAAATGAACTTATTTTGTTTTATTTATTATTAATTATATATATTAATTACATAACATGAAATAATAAAAAAATATAAATATTATCATCTAATTTAACCATAACAATATTTGTATGACCTTGATTGAAGTTGTTAGTAGAAAAAAATAACTCATCATTCATAAAGGTGGTGAACCGACATAATATAGAAAATAGTTTTGATGTTATAATAAAATAATATTGGAAAATTATTTATGGTATACATTCCATTATAAAAATAAATTTAGAATTTATATAGGATTTTTGAGTTCTTATTTCTGTTCGATCACAAGGGTGTGGATAATGTAGATAAATAAATACCATGAACAAGATAGTTTGAGAATATCACCTCTTGAATGTTATATCCTAGAAACAAAATCCATCAGGAACATGGAATCAATCTATTATAGGGAATAGACTTAGAAATATGCAGAAAATGTGATTAGTTAGATAATTGGGAATAAATTGGACTTAATAAAAGGAATAAAAGGCATGTGGAGAAGGGGTGGTGAGTGGTGGAATTTATAAGGGGTGGAGAGTGGTGTTTTTGAAAATTATAATTTTAGTTTTTTATTATGGATCTGACATCCAATGGTGATGATTATTTTTACTATATATATCATAATTAGTATGTGAGATTTAATTACTAAGTTCTTCAATGATCCATTAAACAAAAATTCATCTATTAGGAAAATAATGTTAAATATCTTATTTTTTTGTATTTCAATATTCAATAAAAAATAAATTAGGTTATAAAAAACTAAAAATCATTATAACAAATTTTCAATGTGTTGAAACCAAAAAATGAATCAATTTTATGAAAATTGTTTTCCAAATATGATATTTATTTTTAAAAAATACTTTTTTTATTAAAATAGAACTATTTTAATATTATGATCAATTTTATGAACCTTTGAAAAATTATTTAATAACTCATACTTTTATAATATCATAATAATAAACATAATTATAATTTATATAATAAAAATATTAATATAAAATATCATTTAAATCAATATTTTTTATTGAAAATAAAAATAACATATATCATTTTCATGAAAAATGTGTATATTTATTGTATCATTTTTAAAAATTTTAACTTTAAATATATTATATTTTTATAGTATACATAAATATTATTTTAAATGTATATTGGTGTGGATACTACTGCAATGGTTATGTTATTATTCATTATAGTTATAATACTATTAAAATGGTCAAGTTACTATTAAGATGATTTGATTACAATTTGATCACATAGATTTGTAACCATCATTTGGGGTGAATTATTTATATAAATTACACATATTACATTAAAAATTATTTCACATAAAATTTAACGCAAGTAAATATATATTTTCATTTACAAAGTATATATTTCATTACTAATATTCTACATCAATTTTACTGTGCCTTTCAAGTGTGTTATAAATCTATGGGATCAATCTAATCAAAAATTTATTATTTTTACTGTTTAGATATTTTTTATTATTTTTATTGAAATAATTTTAACAATTATATCCATTTTAATTCTATAAATTTATTTTTTTATAAATATAATAAGTTTTATTTAGTTTCATCTTGTGATTTCTGTCAATTATATAATTTGATATTTCAAAATATGGATAATTATTATATTCAGAATAGAAACACCATTCTTGGAATTATTGGCTATTAACGAGTCTCATAGATCATTATGAAATAATATTTTTTTTCATTGATCTAAAATCACCCAAATACCATTACCTATCCTTCTGACTTTTTTATCCCTATATTAATATCTGTAATGACATCCTACCAATTCCACATGGCCCTAGGATATGGAAGGAGGAAACTGGTGGAATGATGGTTCTCAAACTAGAAAATTTAGATGCCAATTCATTATAAATAAAATCCATAAATGTTCCCATTAATCCCTAACCACTAGATTACCCTCATAAGGTAATGTTGGATCTTTGTACTATTGTATTGACCGCCCCCATAGAGGTATAGAAGTCTCTCACTATCTGTTTACCGATGGATGAAAGTTATAAAACTCTTCCATGTACTTGGATCAAATAACTATTTTATAATTCCCAATATTGTATTCTGTCGACTTTTTTTATACGTTAATACACCAATGGAAAATTTTTCCAATCACCCAACCATCCTTTATCAGTGTGATATATAATATATTCCACTAATAAGGAACATGTCGTTGATTTGTGGTTCAAAAAAAATTTTGTCCTCCTGTTATCCAACATGTTTATCCGGGGAAATTGTTAATCCAAAAGTAATCAACCAAATTCTTGATCTACATATGACTCAAAGATAAGAAAATTTTCACCAAAAAAACCATTTTCCTATATAATAAGACATATAAATGGTTGATTTCTCAATGTACTCTATATATTTAATCTGCATCAAATTCTAGACCTACTATATGAATATACTAAGGATTCAATTTTGATGATCCTAGAAAATAGACCCGAAATTTTAGATATAATTTTGGTAATAATTGAAATCATGGAACACATCATTCAAAATCATACCATGAGTTTGATATTACAACTCATGGGGTTACAACTGATGTGAACAATTATTTATTTGCCACACCCTGTACATCCAAACTACCCCCATAAAATCACTAGATGCATCACAAAGTAATGAATAAAAATACAATTATTAATAAGATTCAAATTTTAATTTGTTGTCAACCTCTTATTTGGCTTATGAAAAGCCTCATAACACCTATATATCAATTGTACATTCACAACTTTTCATTAACAAATTACTATTGGGTTTGAATAAAACAGTGAAACCCTAAATAATATTATAATAGTACCCATCTAAAAACAAAATGTACTCTAATATAAAACAATATTGAGTGATTTTTCTAGGAAATCGGTACCTGGACATTCTCTATGTCCACTAATACACCAATCATTGAAAACATATTTCCCAAATAACATTACATCATGAATCAAGAATTTATATATTGATATATTAAAATAAATACTGTTCCCTTATCATTTACTATAGAAAACTAGATACATCTAGTATACTTTACTAGGGTCGTGGAATAATTAATGATATCTTCAATGAAAACCATGATAAATGACTGATAGGATGGGTTAATAATCTTTTCCATGAGATCCATGATCACTTTCAGAACATTATTTAATCTAAAAAAAATAAAATATTACACAAATATTCCATATGGAATGTTAAATATTGTCTCCAGGTAGTCATCCTATCTAACCTAAAATGTGTTGATAACATGTCTAGAGATCGATCTATGAAATCCTAAAGGATTGTCATATCTAATTAATAATATCATAATCCTGGGATAATGGATACATATTCTTCAGGATCACCTGGTTATAGTTTTTAATCTATGTAGATTAAATATTAACCATCTCACTTCATAAAGAAGTAAACATGATTACCCTATAGTGATGTACTCCTCCATATAAAACCATTACATTATAAGACCATGATTTGTATAATGATCTCGTTCAAATAACTAGGTACCATATGATAATGGGGTATCCTAATGGGTCATTCCCATGTAATTATATATAAATAAAATTCCAAACATCTATCAAGTGGAATTTCTATAATATCATATTAAATAAAGATCAAATAGAGGTTCATAGATAGTGGGAAATATGAGGGGAAAACAGCTGGTCATAAAAAATAGAGAATTATATAATATGAATTATAATATTAACAAGGTGATAATTTCTAAAACCACTCTACCATCTCAAAATTAACTGTCACCATCCATTATAGAAATACGTTTCTTTTGAATAGTGAAATATACACATCTTATATGGAGATAAATTTGGTCACATAATCTTATTTTCTAGTCTTTGATAATGTTCAAATTATTGCTCAACAATTCCAGATTCTTAAATTCCCATAGATTTAAATACCCATAAAAATATATGGAACTCCCAAAATACTCTTGAATATGGTCCAAAAAAATTAGAAATGGTGTATCAATGGAGTTAAGCTCATAAGAAAACATAACTAGTAACAATATTCTGGTGAAATCCTTTGTATATAAAAAATAATAGAAAATAATGACATAAAACAAGGATGTAGACAATGAATAAGTTATCATGACCATACCTAAAATAGTTTATGGTACTTCACCACTATCCAATATAATCATAAGCATTTTATATACTTACCCTTTCCGGAATTCATGCCCATATTACTGATTTATGACACATAATTGAGTACTAACCACTTGAACATTTAATTAATGACCATGACTGAATCCCATATTCTCATATAACTTTTAATTTAATTCATTTTATTTGTCAGACCTCAAATATCTAATGAATGACTACTGAAGAGACCCATATTTTTGAATTATTGAAAGTTTTTCAATGGTTCTCTTCAAACCATGTGGTGATGATTCAATCATTACCCAGTTTAAACATTTATATATCTACTCCCAAGAAAAAATAATTAATCCAATCTCTACACAACCTACTTACCTGTAAAAAATTTTCCATCCTTGGTCTTCCCTTCCATCGTTCTGGAATAGACACACAAAAAATGTATTAAGACACCAACCATTATAAGTATATAAAGTAGCATGATAACCAAATGATCAATCCTCCATCAAGTAATTTTCAAAAGTCAATGCCATTAAAAAATCCACATCATAACTAATTTCTTCAAAAAAATGATATATTTAACATAATATTAGTATAAAATCTGACCTTGAATGTAGTAGACTTCTTTTCCATGTTTTTTATAAGGGAGTAGTGAAGATAAGGTGGTTTGTTAGATGTTTGTAGTAGGTAGATACTATCATGGATCCGTACTTCAGTTCCACATTCTTTAGTGCTTAGACCATTTTCATGGTTTTAGGAAATAAATACAATAAAAAGGTCCTTTTAGACCTCCCATATGTGACCTTCATGACATACACCATGTACATTAATACATCTATATCTCATTTAAGGTACATATTTCAGGAATGCTTTAATAAACTATTTCTTGTCAAAAGGTGACTCAATGTGGTTAAATAAACCCAAAAAGATATCAATCCCTACCTTTTTTCATATGCCCATCATGTTCCATAAATGTATGGGGGATTCTGGAATAATAATACTCTATCATATTTTACCACAGAACTCGATTATCCTCCTACATTGATAGAAAAATGTTTAAAACCCCGAATACAGTCATCCTCATGGCTACACCCCCAAAATAATTTCCATAGTGTTGTATACTTCACCGCAAGAAATTAGGTGCTAGAACAAGAGATAAATATACAGTTGGAGAATTCTGACCAATGTTAGGTATTTTTCCCTTTAGTATCTTTATAACAGACATACTACAAAATGATAGTGAAAAATTCTGGGAAAACTGATATTTAGGACATATCTTAATAAATATATTTGATCAAGCAATGTTTTCATATGAGTCTACCCCTAAAAATTGAATATATATCTTATCACTAACCATGGTCTCCATCCCTACGCATTATTCTGAATATCATTTAACATCAAAAAGATAATAAAATTCTTAGGATCGTACAACTATGGCCCACATAGATACATCATAATAGTATTGAAAACATATATACGTCGAATAAAATAATATAGTTTCATCTTGAATAGATAAAAAATACACGATATAAATCATTGAACTACTATGTTTCAAAAAAGGTATTTATTCATCATTCAGTCCAATATTCATTCTCTAGATTCATAGACACTCTGTAATCCCATTAAAAATTAACAAAAATATTTTCAATGGTAACATTTTAGGTTTTTACACAAGTTCTATCCAGGAACATGTAAACTCAACTAGTCATATCCATTATAGGTTATCTCGTATCTACCTATTCCATTGTTGGTTAAATAATAATTAATAATACTATTCCAGGAAATCATTTTCTAAGGCCCACACCAATTCCTTTCTCTATTAATTTGAGATAAAAACGTGTCTTATGCACCTCTCTAAATGAATGACACAATCAACTAATATTAATGGTTATAATTTCATAATTGTGGAGACTATACCCCTATTATCAAATCCATATAAAAATATTTATAATTGGAATAATAAGTCAACTCATAGTAATATGTGAATATGATAGATTATCATAATTCTATATAAAATGTCATTTAAGACCTAAAATAAATAAAATAGGAATCCAATTGGAAAATACAAACCCTAGATATATAGTTATTGTAATAAAATAAGAAACTATATTGAATGATATGGGGAATTCACTAGTAACATAGTCTGCATTGTGTTCATAATCTCAACTATTAGTAGGAAGCCTCATTCCCTTAAATATATCCATATACATAATTTCTACACATGCATCATGATTCCCATTAAGCAGGTAATTATTAATATCCATTTGGACACCAATTTTGTGACTATAAAAAGTGTTCACTACTACAATAGTTATATTCCATGACAATAATAACATCCCAAGAAGGCATATATAAAAATATAATGAGCACCGATGTGATAACCATACCAAAATGATTCTCATATATACTTTCATCATATTCACTTGAAGTATAAGAATAAGATATCCAATGTGATCAAAAAATAACAACATGGCTCTTAATCATGCGACTTAGTTGTCTCAAATCATTGAGTTTGAATTTTCCTCTATACCATCATATCATGGATCCAACATAGGCCAGTTTTCTTGTCTGGCATATCCATATGATCAATTCTTTATGTCCGGACTCTAGTCCATCATACACCTACAAAATTTCTTGGTTTTTCATCGTAATCATGATAAATTTTTAACACTCCCCACTATGAGTTTTCCATGTCAGTAAATTCCACTTGTTTTGAAAACCAAAGGAAAATCAAACCAAAGGAATGTTTACACAAATATCATGGTAGAACATAAAATAAATACATAGATTATCACAATGAGAACATATTTGTATTATTCAAAACATGTGATGAATATGAAACATGTTATAATAAGATACATGATTTTCCACAAGGTAAGGAACTGATAATAGGTTTCATGAACTACATACAAACTCATGTGATTCCTATGAAGCATGATGAAATGAAATATTCTAGTAAAAAACTAATTGTATGAAAAAAAAATTATATAGGATAACTAAATGGTAAATTACATCCTATAGTAATTATTTTGATGTTAATAGAATGCTGTTTTAAAGGTGAAATCTTCAAAACCACACCACATAGCCACATAAAACTATATCTTACATTAAATATTCATAAATATGGTAGTATTTTTTAATATTTACGTTAGAAATTATTCCCAGGGATATTAATTTTCATGAAGCATGATTCTGGAATCACATACCTCTTTTACTAATTCAATTTAACTAGTTTCGTTATATATTGATTAGTATGATGATAATTCACTGGATCGACTATTTATTCATGAATAGATTATTAATTCATCAATAATCATCTAGAATAACATCATGCATTTACAGATAAGATCAATCCAGCATCAATCCATCCGTGAAATAGAGATCGAACATGATATTCCTGAAGAAGGGAGTCAATTTATGATCTAACTATATAATCCTAAATGGAAACATATGAAGTCAATAAGGGATTATGCTTTGATATAATGATTTTTAATTGATATGTAATAACATATTTATATCCTATAGACAAATAATTAATTAATTGTTAATTTCAATTCGAATTCATAGATCATGAAATGAAATTATTTTTATATATATATGATTAGTTTCATTTTAAAGATATTAGATTATGTGGAAACCTAAAAACTAAATATTATGTCATCACATGCCTCAATTCCAGATCATTAACTTAATTGAATTAACATGGTATATCTCTAGAGGAGATCTAATTGGCTTTGAATGCTAAATGAGTCTCATTAATCCATATTCATTCCAAACAAATAATAACGTTTAAATATAGAAAATAAAAAAATCATTTAATGGGATATAATATCCATAATTTCATTTGAACATACATTGGTCACATGATTTTTTAAAAAAATATCCAAACATGTACCCATTTCTAGTATATTAGACATTATGCATAATTTTTCTTTGTAGTATGGAAAACTATGTGCCAACAGTATTTCTTCCATTGGAGGGTGTTACTTGTTTTTAACTAGAGGTTCAAATGATTTTCCAAACCATGCTCTCAAACTAGATCTACTACGTGTAGTTTCCCATTTTCTTGGAGAATCAACAGTATTTAAAAAAATAGATACCTAATGGAACACCATTAAAAAGGGATATAAATGTCTCTAAAACCCACCGAAACCTCCGTGAAATATTCAGTATCAATTAACAACTCAAAAATATGATCAAATCCTAAAATATAAACATATGATACATAAATTATGTAATGTTCATACAAATATCTTATTGGTTTTTGTATAAATATAAATGTTCACATAATTCCCTAGGATATTATTGAAACATGATTATTTATTTTCAATCATTGGTGTGTTTTTATTTTCACTTCTGGTTTGTTTTATCAGAACATTCTAAAGTTAATGGGTTCGGTCATTGAATAATAAATGGTATTAATTTTTTTTCGAATATTCAGTTGGGTTATTATGAGTGGATATTTTAATTGTTAGGAAAATAAACGTATAATATTAGAAGGAATAACTAACCAACATATACTAAACATTATATTCCTATTGTGACATAAGTAAAATAATTGTATTAAAACCCTTCTTGGATTTTGATCACATCATCGATGATATTTTAACTAATTATAAATGAGTATCATACATTATTAAAGAATCACGTTCCTTATATTTCACCATTCTGGTGATAATGATATTTCTTTTCATTAGAAAAGGATAACATAATAATTTTGGTTACTTGTGATTATAGAAAAATCTAAATGATATATAGATGTTTTATTTAAAATAAGGTAAATTTATTTTGGCACTGTGTTGGGTAACTATTCTTTCATGTATGGATTTTATTTAATTTTTAAATATGTGTTATTGTATAATAGAACTGAAATTGGAATATAATTTTGACTATTAATCTGTGAATACTGTATTGATAAGTAATTAGATAAAAAGTAACTAGATTAAGAAATATTTTAAGATAATGTATCAAAAGTTTGAATAAATAATGAAAAGTAGAAAAAAAAAATTATCAACCTTCCATCACAATGATTACTAATAAGTCTACACAAAACCCAACTTTAACACATGATTAAATAGTTTTGATTTAGACCCCATTTTATAAATATCATATAATTATTTGTGTAGATTTGAATTTAATTATTCTAAATATTGTTTCATATTTCCTATGAAAATGTTGTGAAAAAATGTGACTTTGAGTTATATTTTACTTGATTAGTTTTATTATATATTATTATTAAAAATCATGTGTTAAAAAAAGTTCTGTATGTAGTTAATAAATCATATTTATTATATCATGATGAATAACATGTAATATTATATATATTTAAAATGGGGAAGTATGATATAATGTTTAATCAATTTTTTCAATATTTTGATATTTATGTTACTAATCATGGGAGATTTTTAAAATGATACATTATGATGACTTTGGGTCTATGGTTTTAATCAATGAGTGAGCATGATTATCTGTTATGAAAAGTCCATTAATTTTTTCAAAAACATCATCGAATTACTATTGTTGTAAAAAATGTCTCAAAAGATGTAATTTATTTTTCTATTATATTAATTTCATATAGATAATATTTTCATAAAATGAAATAACATGCCATTATTCAAAAAAGGTTTATTTATCATTATATGATAATTGTTTTTATCCTTTCATGTATGTGTGATGATTGATTCATAAATCACAGTAGTTTCTTCTTAGGGTTATCATTATGTTATTATTTTTTTCTAATCTAATTTAATTATTCATTTTATGATAATATAGAGGGTCTTAAATTATGAGTTTCATTATATTTTTTTAATATAATTTATAACTGTATTTTTAATTCAATTTCCATGTGGATTCATAGGATTTATCCATTAAAATATTTTGGTATTTTGGGTTTTACAAAATATTTAAATATTATATATTAAAAACCATCTTCAGTGATATATTGAGGGAAAATAATTTTTCCATGAAATTTATATTTTTTAAGAGGCAGAAATAGGTTTTTAGTATGTTTTGATTTAAAAATTTGAAATATTCAAAATCATAATTTATATAATCTTTTAAAAATGCATTGAATAAAAAATTTATTATTTTTAAATCTCGAGGAAAAATATTATGTTCTTTACTAGCTATTTTAATAAAATAAAATTTATTTATTTGATCATCATCTTTATTTTGAGGAAATGAAATTTTAACATGGGGTTTTTGGGACACTTATGAAATGCTAAATTTTGAGATGGAAATATATATCTCATTGGTTAGAATTGGTATTTTGTATGTTTATTTTCCAGAGTAGATTCCTTAGGATAAAACCTTGGTTGAACTAGGATATAGGTGTTTTAAACAGCTAATTATTATTGTTTCACTAGTTATTATTATTTTATCATGTTTTTATACATTCTATTCATGTTTTCCTTGTTATTCATGAAATGTAATTCTAGATTTTATGGTACTTTCACATGTTGTTAATGCATTCCCATAGAGGTTAATTTTGTAATAAGAATATGAGTTTGTGGGAAAATGTTATGCATTAGATGTACGTCAAGAAAAATCATTGGTATTGCAATACTTTTGGATCTTGATTAGTCAGTATGTTTAATTAATCTTTAAATAGTGTACGATTAGTATAATTTGTTTACATAGAAGGATACTTATTATAAAATTTGTAATAATGAGAATTTTGTAATTCAATTTAATATTCATCATTAAGCCTATCAAGTCACTCTCTCATCAACTAAAGGATTAAATATTCCTCTTAGAACAATTGATATATGAATTGGGAAGGAGTATAGAAGATATATTATTAACATCTATTGACTATAGGTAATAAACTATTGGCTATGATTGTCTAGTTTTATGAAATATGGAAATATGATTCACTATAAATTTTCAAAACCAAAGAAGGTTGAATTTCACTATTATTTTATGGTTACAATGTGATTTTTTCATAAGGGTAAACTTCTTTGGTTTTTGGGGGGTATGAGAAGGGTCATTTTCCTTGAATTCATAATAAGCCTATAGTTTTCATAGATAAATTGACGATTTTTTCACTCCATTTTCCCTATTTCTTTTGAATTTTATTATCATTTATTCTAATTTGTTCTCTCACCGGAAACATCTCATTACGATCTCAAAGAATATGATTGATTAGGCAGTGGAAATATTATATTTTATGTTTTTTGGTGTCATGTATGTTAATTATTTGATTATGGGAAGTTAATCGTATCAATAAATGTTGTTGTCTTTGACCTTGTGGTATAAGAGGATGTAATAGTTTTTATAAAATGGGACTAATTCATTACTAAAGTGAAAATGTCCAAGGGAGAATAATGGTTTAATTTTTATTCTTTGACGATTATGGTATAAAAAAATCATGTGGAGATTCTATTCGAAAAAAATGATAAATACTTTATTATATGTATATTTTTTAGACTCTAGATCCAACCTTTGTTCGAAAAAACTCACATGGATAGTTTATTTGAATAAAAATATGGGTCCTGAAATAGGTAACATTGAACACTAACTAGTGTGAATTATATGACTTTTACCTATATCTATCGATTATAAAGAGTGAATTATCTCTTGTTCTTAAACAATATGGCATGAAATTATTTAGATAAAAGATGAAACTAGAGTATGCATTGATTGACTCAATTAGTGTATTCTTTTCCTTCAAGTACATGGGATTTAACTTGTAATGAGATTTTTTGTGGTGAAATATCATGATATGTTGACCTATCTTCATAAAATATGTTCCATTTTCTCAGATAGGGACCGTATTATTCTGCAATGGGTTACCTAGAAGTGTTTCATGTGGTTAAATTTAGACCATTTTATTTTCCTTTGGGGAGAACCCTATTTTTTGTAAGAGGATCCAAAAAATCCTTTCATGAAGGGTTATTCTTCTCCAACAGTACATGAAATGTTAACCTTGTGGATTCTAGATATTTGATAAGAAAATTACACTATAAACAATTTCATGGTCTTGAAAAATGATAATTCATTATTTATTATAGGATACAAATGATTAATGTGTTTTCACATAACATATTTACACTTATAATTTTATTGAAATGTTATTGGTGGGATAATACACCATAAGTGACGTCACAATGTCTTAAAATTAGATAAATAAATTCCATGTCAATCAAGATTATTTGGGAAATGATTTTTACTTTTTACGATAAATAATTTTTAATATATTAAAAATAACTGAGGGAACTTTTATATGATTCATGGGAACAAAATATAACATAATACATAATAAAACCAAAAAACCATATCACAATATTAGAGGATTCCAAAATATAGACCCTAAGATGAGAAAAATACCACAAAATTATAAACTACAATGTGATATAAACCTTTAAATCGCATCCTACACCAAGCTCTAACTTCACATAACATGCCAACGATATCATGATTTATCACTAATTAACTGAGATACCTTCACATAACCTATGTCTTGAAATATGACATTTATAAACACACAATAGTTCCCATAAAGTGGTTGAGTCTAAACTCGACAGGATTCCAGAATGATATCCCAAATAACTCCGTTATGAAAAAAAATCTTATAACAATTTTAATAAAATAGGTTTAAGCATAAAAACCATTTACATCCATCCGAAACAAAACATTTCTAGGAAATGATATAAAATTCATAATACCTTATTACAATTATTTTTAATACATATAACCATCACTTAACAAACACCATACATTCCTAGGTGGATGTTCAAAACTCATTATTAGTATATCTATAATATACAATGTATTTACAATGTAACCTATACTATGTGTCCCTTGGGAACACAACACATCTATAGGGCCACTGTATAATTCAAATAAACTCATTCCAACAATATATCCCAAATTAAATGTAAAAATATAGAAAAAAACATTCCTTTTTTATCCAATTTCATGGAAAAAATCATCCCAAAAACCGAATACTTTACAGAAAAAAAATTATAAACCAATTGGGTTCCCCAAATTCGACCAATTATTCCCATTTATTTTCCAAAATGATACAAATCAAGATTACACCATGAATCACAAAATGATATCACTAAAATATGAATATTTTTTTATAAGTAATACATAATGTTCTAAATTATATAGAGATAATAGAGTAGCCACCTACCTCCAAAAATATTGTTAGAATAATGAACAACACTATTATACTATACATCTAGTTATATATTGTCTTCCATTCAATTGAAAAAATCATAATTCATCATTATTCAAATCATAGTTCATGGATCTCTCCACCAAGAATTATGTAAATTATTTTTAGAGGGAGAAGAAGAAAACATATAAGAATAATGATGAATAATAATGACATATCAAATAATCAGAACATCTTATTCGCCCTGATTCTGCTATGAAATGCTGCAAGATCAAAAGAGATCATCGATAAAGCCTTTGGAGTAAATGGAATTCGAGATATTATTCCTTTTTGAGAAATTGATGGTTTGGGGTATAATTTCTGATTATATCAACATTTTAGGGAGACAAATGGTATGCCTCAAGGATAGGCCACATAGTTTACAAAATCAAGCTTCAATACTTTGGTGATGTTTTCTTAAGGACACAACTTCGAGGGTTAGCTTACACGATTACATTAATTTGGAAAAAACCATTATCCTTCTTTGGATTTAGGAAGTACAATTTCTTCTGGTAAATCACATGGTTAAGAAAAACATATTGTAACATCCCACGTAAGTAATGAATAATAGATATTTTTATCTATGTCTATTAGTGAATTAGATAGTGTTTTAGAGGCTTAAAATGAATATAAATCAAATCTTAAGCATGGAATACACTAATATTTTTAAAATATTGTTTTACTACCTTTTAATGGAAAACCATTTTTAAATCTAACTTTTGACAATTTCATAGTCTATATTTGTCGAAATAAACTTATTCTTTATGATTGGGACATAAAAATTTACTTTGTGTGAATTTTTGGTATTTTTCCGATAAAGTTCATTTTTTTAATGAATAGTGAAAAATGTTGTATTTTAATTCAAACCCACTTTTTAATCTAATTTAGTTATATGATTAGATTATCTTTTTAATTGGTTTTAAAGTGGAATTAGAATATATTTTTACCATTTAATACAATAGTGGTCTTTGGAATCAATTTAACTTTGAAATTGGACTTAAACTAGTGTCAATCTTTTGTTACTTATTATTTCATAAAAACACGCTATTTGTCATGACAACGGGAATTAATAATTAAATTAATTAATGTGACTTATATGATTTGAATTTTGTAAAATAAACATCATTTTTGAATTAGGAATATCAAATATAGCTTAGGGTGATGTTTTGGTATTTTTCTAAAAAACTTCACTTTTTGATGAATAGTAAAACCACTGAGTGGTAGTTAAAGAAACTGATTTTTCGTTTAAATGAACCTGTGTCACTTGTATGATTTGATTTTCAAAAATCCGGCATACATGGTTGTCATTAAGATGTAAAATGTGGTTCAATGAGATTAAAATAATTTTTTTGGTGAATAATAACATTTAAGTTCTTAATCGTGATTAGAGATAATTAGTGTAGTTTAAGGTAACAATTATGTTTTAATAATATGAGATGAGCTTGAAACATGTCCTACCCTTATTGTATGTGTCATGGATGACCAAGACAATCCATGGGTCAACTTGGAGACCCCATGGAGCCACTTTGGTTGGGAGATGACATAAATAACATTTTATTTAATGTTAAA
The DNA here is from genome assembly GCA_963277665.1 of Viscum album. Taxonomy (NCBI): domain Eukaryota; kingdom Viridiplantae; phylum Streptophyta; class Magnoliopsida; order Santalales; family Viscaceae; genus Viscum; species Viscum album. The sequence goes on along the minus strand of OY728126.1, from coordinate 789,102,014 downwards.
GTAAAAATGACACAAACAAGAGATGTTTTACTAAAACAATTTTTAAATTGGGTTATACAAGTCATATTTTTTATTAGAAATAATCATTAGAAAGATAAAACTATTTCCTACATCAATATTGTTTTTTTATAATTTTTAAAAATTAAATAAATTAAAGTATTTATGACATCATGATGATGCAGTGATTACCTCATTAATAAAGGATTTAAATAAAACGAAATGATAATGTAACATCCAGAACCTAAACATGTCCAAAACCTATTGGATGGTTCTACTTATAACCCTTATCACCTTACCCTCGAATTATATCAATGTGGGACCTTTTTAATCCGAAACTCATTTTAAAATAAAGTAACTTTTCTTTACTTTCCAAGAGTGCCCCTCCTCTCCTCTTATAAAAGGCCCACATATCTACCTCCTTACCCGCACTTCCAAAGCATTTGGCTCGGCCACACCCTTCCCATTTTGTCTCTCCACTTCCCTATCTTACTCCTTGAAGCCTCAATTTGGGCAGAAGTCTTTCCAAGGAAGCCATTGAGCTCAAACCAAAGGGAGTTTCCCGATTTTAAGGTAATGTCTTCACTTGAGTCCTTTTGTATTATTTTTCTTCTCCAACCCCTAAAATCTTTTTATTCTTTTCTTTTGTAACAAATATAGTATCTTAAATATACTAGCATGTTTTTGTAATATGTATTCGAGCTACACTTACACACACTTACATCTAATGGATAAAGAACATACTGTTTCTGTGGATGGCGAATTTCTGCCCCCCGCAACGATGATTGTTCAAAACTCATATAACACCTTCAAAGGTGGCCATTAAGATGTCATTATATTTATATATAATATATAATATGTTTATGTTTTCCTAAAGGTTCTGTATTTTTCATTTTGGGCATACCTTTATGGTTTCCATTATGGGTAAACGTGATATCTTTATTTAAGGATGTGCGGACTACCGCCCCCTCAAAGTGATTTGATTCGTTAATACCATATGAGGGACGTATAAAGGATGGAGTTTTGATATTATATATGATATTAAACTGGAATTATAATATACCTTTATATCATTATGATTCAATTTCATAAAATATGAAATAGAAATGGAAGCAGCGTTCATGCGTACGTACGGCTTACCGTCTCCATGAAAGGTGCATTTCATTTATTACCTCTAAATGATTTTGTAATATTATAAATGCATGTATATACTGGATATATATGATATATATGATATATAAATCATGATTATAATGATTGATATAATGGATACATGAACAACTTGTAATTATAAAGGGTTTATTTTTGAATCAAGTACCAATGATCGTTATAACGACTGTTATTAACTTAAATAATTACATAGTGTTCATGACATGGAAATAAGTGATATAAAAGGAATAATTAAGTTAAAAAGGGTTCTTAAACAAGTAAAATTAACTCAATTTTATTATTCAGGAGATTAAAGAATGAATGAGTCAATTCGGACCCGAGGTATGGTACTTCATCTCAATCTCCTTTCATTGAGGCATATTTTTTTTATACACAACCTTTTTTTACGGTGTATAAACCCCTTTGAATTTTACGTTTATCCAAAAAGAATATTTTTTATACTAAGCATTTTACTAAACGACAAAAGGGAATGTTTTTGTCGTACGTATGCGGCGACGACGACTTCTCCACCGTCGTGACCATTATTTGAGTTTCGGCTTCCTCTACATGCCATAACTTCTTTTTAAAAGAAAAATAAATACCATGTTTTATTTTTCTTTTGTTTTGGTATTGAAAATGGTTTTCATAATGTTTTTATATCAATGTGTTGTATTTATATCTTGTGATTGAAAGGTGGAAATTCTATGTTTACTTTATTCATGTTTTATGTGATAGGATTATGTTGCGGTTCTTGGGAATTATAATGAAGACGGGTGGTTCCGTGATAAACTAAGGGCGGTGAGCCCGATATAGCTCTCCAATGCATTGGGTAACGCAAAGGAGTGAAACGTTAAGGTTTCTCCGAAGCGATTTAGGGAATATATTGTGATGGGTATTCCAAACGTAACCAAGAGGGTTACTCCCAATGTAAGAATGTTATGAATGCCTAAGGTTACCTTTATGTCTTATGATTTCTATGATTTATTCATGATTTTATGAGGTATGTTAAAGTGCTTATGTTTTATGGGTAAAGTATGATTTCATTCTTATGTGTATATACACCCATATATCCTTTCCATATTTTTATATCCCTTAGTGAGCCTTTTATGCTCATCCCAATTTTTTGAAATGTTTTTCACAGGTCAAGGGAAAGGTACATGATATGATGATAGTGTCAAGGAAGTGTCAAGAAAGAATCCATGTTTTATTTTAAATATGATTCCATTGATGGGAAAAAATGAATACTATCTTTTATGTTACCACTTTGTTTAATTGTGGAATGTAATGAAAGTTTTATGTTCTAATTCTCTAAAACACTAATCCTGAAAAGATTTTGATGGTGTAATCTTGTAATAAATCAAGATTATGTAAGGTTTAAGGCCGGGGCCTTATAGTTGGAACCAGAGGTCAGTTTAGAAAACTTTAGGAGTTAGAATTATATTAAATGATTATCCAAAAATATTTATTTTTGAAATGATATAGCATTTGATGATTACCATGTTGCTTCATCTAATACATGTTTGTTCATAATGGTTTTCCACAGAGGAAACAGGGAAGCAGTGCTAGGAAGGCATACAAAAGAAAATAACCTTCTGAATCAGCATCCTGAGATGGTCAGAATTGGAACTGAACTGTTTGTTGTAGTAATGGCGCAGTTGACTCAAGCGATAAATGGTGGTGGTATCCATGCACGAGATTAGCTAGATCAACCACAGAGGAACATGTCAGTGGTGTAACATTTCAAGAGGCAACATCCCCCATCATTCAAAGGATCATCTGACCCTGCGCTTGCTGAAGGGTGGATTAAAGCACTAGAGAATATTTTTGATGTCATGGGGTGTTCAGACAATCAAAATGTTAGTCTCGCTATTTACCATTTGGAGGGTGAAGCAGATCAGTGGTGGTCAATGGTTAAAAATATCATGGACACCGATGAAATTGATGCCCTTGACTAGGATGAATTTAAAGGTATGTTTCTTGAGAAGTATTTTCCTAAGGCTGTTAGACTTAGGATGGAAAAAAATTCCTGGAATTGAGGCAAGAGAAAGACTCAGTGGCTGCCTATGAAGAAAGGTTCACTCGATTGGAAAGGTATGCTCCAAATTTTATTCGAGACCTTGATAGTAAAATCAATTGTTTTTACTTTTGATTAAAGCCAAAATATAGAAGGGCTTTAGCTTCTCGTGAGTTTAGAAGTTATGAAAAGATTGTTCGCTGTGCTGAGAAGGTCGAAATGGAATTTTCCGATGATCAAGTGTTCTATAGCAACCAACAGAAGAAGAGACCGAAGTGGCAGGAGAAAGGGAAGAATTCTTCAAAAAAGTCTGATAGTAAGAAAACTAAGTTTCTAGTTTGTGATAAATGTGGGAAAAGGCATGCTGGGGAATGTCTTCTGAATTATGGAATGTGTTACCTATGCAGTAAGATGGGACATAAGGCTCGTGATTGCACTAAAAAATATCAAGGTGATGGTAATACCAAATTTGATTTATAGTTAGTGAAATGAATTATGTGCAATGAGATGGGTCACTATGAAAACGAGTGTCCGACAAAGACCTCAAGTGATGGGAAGCAGTTTGACTACAAGCAGAAAAGGGTGGTGAAATCCTTTCCAACTACTTCAGCAGATGTCGGACCATCAAATGAAGTTTTATCAGGTACTTTCTTTGTTTTTTCAGATTATTCCAGTGTGTTGTTTGATTCGGGGTCAACACATTCTTTCATCTCTGAAACCTTTTCTAGTAAAATGGGAATACCATCTCCATAAATGACTCATGAACTTGTGGTAAAAACACCTGGGGGAAATGTTGAGGCAAAAAGAATTTATAAGAATCTTCCTATCCTTATATGTGGAAATAACCTACTTTCAATCCTTATTGGTCTACCTCTAGTAGAGTTTGATGTTATCATGGGTATGGATTGGCTCTCTATTTACAATGCTAATATTGACTGTAGAGCTAAAAAAGTTTCTTTTCAAAAAGACTTTCAGTTTGTGTACAAGAATGAAGCCTTACTGTTGATAACATATCAAGAGGCTGAGAAACTTGTAAAATATGGAAATGAATTTTACCTTGCACACATCGTTGAAAATAAAGGAACTGTTCTGATTAATGATTTGCCAGTGGTAAATGAGTATCCTAATGTTTTTCCTGATGAGTTTTCTGGAATAATACCAGATCGGGAAGTTGAATTTACTGTTGACTTAGTTCCTGATGCTAATCCAATTTCAAAACCCCCTTATCGAATGGCTCAAATTGAACTTTTAGAGTTGAAGGAGCAATTGCAATATTTATTAGAGAAAGGTTTCATTCGACCTAGCACATCACCATGGGGTGCTCCTGTTTTATTTGTTAAAAAGAAAGATGGTTCAATGATACTTTTCATTGATTATAGGGCCTTTAATAAAATCACTGTTAAGGACAAATATCCTTTTCCTCATATAAATGATTTGTTTGATCAGCTCCCGGGAGCACATTATTTTTCAAAGATTTACCTGAGATCGGGGTACCATCTGCTGAAGGTAATGGAAGCAGATGTTCCGAAGACCGCGTTCCCTACAAGATATGGCCATTATGAATTTGTAGTAATGCCTTTTGGGCTAACCAATTCACCTGCTATATTCATGGACTTACTGAATAGAATTTTCCATGAGTTCATGGATAAGTTTGTGGTGGTTTTCATTGATGATATTTTGGTGTTTTATAAAAGTAAAGAGGAGCATGGAAGACATTTAAGGGTTAATTTTCAAACCTTAAAAGAAAAGAAATTGTATGGGAAATTCAGTAAGTGTGAGTTTTGGTTCCAACAAATTTCATTCCTTGGTCATATTATTTCAAAAGATGAGACAACTGTTGATCCTGCAAAAACAATGGATGTTGAAGAATGGCCAAGACCCACAAATGTAACTAAGATTCATAGCTTCCTTGGTTTGGAAGGCTATTACCGACGGTTTGTTAGAAAGTTTTCACGGTTATCTAGTCCAATGACTAAGATAAATCGGAAGGGTGTTAAGTCTATCTGGACAAAAGAATGTGATGATTGTTTTTAGGAGTTGAAAAGAAGATTGGTGAATGCTCCAGTTTTGGAACTACCTTCCAGGAATGGGAAGTTTGTTATCTACAGTGATGCTTCATTGAAAGGAATTGGCTGTGTCCTAATACAGAATGATCAGGTAATTTCTTATGCTTCACGATAGTTGAAAACTAATGAGGTAAATTACCCTACACATGATTTGGAATTATTTTCTGTTGTTTTTGCTCTAAAAATTTTGAGGCATCATTTGTATGGAGTAAAGTGTGAAATATATACCAATAAAAAAGTTTAAAGTATATATTCACTCAGAATGAATTGAACATGATACTGAGGATATGGGTAGAATTAATCAAGGATTATGATTGTACAATTCATTACCATCCGAGAAAAGCAAATAAAGTGGCTGATGCTTTGAGTCAAAAAAGTAATTCTTCATTAGCAATGTTTCATTTGGAATGTGATCCTTTGGTTAAGGATTTGAGGAAATTTGGCATAGAAGTTGTTGGTGGGGGATGTTCTTCTGTTTTGTTTCAAGTATCAGTGAAATATTCTCTATCAGATAGAATCAAGCAAGCACAGAAGCAAGGCAATGAGTTGTAGAAAAAGGTAGAGCTAGTTCAGAAAGGTATGTTGCATGAATTCAACATTGATAGTGATTGTGTTTTGAGATTTGGGTGGAGATTGTGTGTGCCTTGTGATTCACAGTTGAAGAGAGAGTTGTTATGTGAAACTCATAGTTCTCTATTTTCAGTTCATCCTGGCAGTACTAAGATGTACAATGATATGCGGGAGTATTACTGGTGGGATGGAATGAAAAGAGATATTGCTGATTTTACAATGAAGTGTTTGACTTGTCAGTAGGTTAAAGCAGAGCGGCAGGTACCAAAAGGGATGCTTCAGCCTCTACCAGTGCCAGAGTGGAAATGGGAGAATATATCCATGCACTTTGTTGTGGGATTACTGAAGACATCTCCAGGTAATAATGAAATCTGGGTTATTGTTGATCATTGGACTAAATCTGCTAATTTTCTTGCTATACGAGATACTTTCTCTCTAGATCAACATTCCCGTTTGTATCATAAAGAGATAGTCAGGTTACATGGAGTTCCTCTCTCCATTGTATCCCATCGTGATCTAATGTTTACTTCTAACATTTGGAAGGGCCTCCAGAATTCGTTGGGTACTGAATTAAATTTTAGTACAACATTTCATCTTCAATCAGATGGGCAGTCAGAACGAAAAATTCAGACATTGGAGGATATGCTACTTTCTTGCTCGATGGATTATCGGGGAAGTTGGGACCCACATCTTTCTTTGGGTGAATTTTCATATAATAACAGTTTTCATTCTAGTATACAGATGAACCATTTGAGGCGTTATATGGGAAGCGGTGTCGAACTCCAGCTTTTTGGGATGATGTGGGTGAAAGGAAGTTGATGGGACCAGAATTGGTAGAAGAGTTGGCAGGAAAAGTTCAGCTGATACAGAAACACATGAGAATAGCTCAGAGTAGGCAGAAGAGTTATGCAGACAACAGGATGAAGGATCTATCTTTTGAGGTAGGTGATCATGTTTTTCTCAAAGTCTCACCATGGAAAAGTGTGATGCGATTTGGTAAGAAAGGAAAGATGAGTCCAAGGTTCATTGGGCCATATGAAATTATGGATAGAGTTAGATCAGTTGCATACCGGGTGGCTTTACCTACGATTTTATCTCAGGTACACAATGTTTTTCATGTTTTGATGTTGAGAAAGTATATGCCAGATCCATCTCGTGTTTTGAGTCCAGAGGTAGTTTAGCTGGAAGAGAACCTTTCTTATGAGGAACAAACGGCCCAGATTCTTGACCACAGGGACCATGTGTTACGAAATATGGTGATTAATCAGGTAAAGGTTTTGTGGGAAAACCACATGATTGAAGAGGAAACATGGGAATATGAAAATGCAATGAGGGATAAATACCCCCATTTATTCGATAAGTAAATAAATTGTGGGGATGCAATTTTCTAAAGGAGGGAAAGATGTAACATCCCAAGTAAGTAATGAATAGTATATATTTTTATCTATTTCTATTAGTGAATTAGATAGTGTTTTAGAGGCTTAAAATGAAAATAAATCCAATCTTAAGCAGGGAATACACTAATATTTTTAAAAGATTGTTTTACTGCCTTTTAATGGAAAACCATTTTTAAATCTAACTTTTGACAATTTTATTAGCTATGATTGTCAAAATAATCTTAATCTTTATGATTGGGACATCAAAATTTAATTTGTGTTAATTTTTGGTATTTTTCCGATAAAGTTCATTTTTTAATGAGTAGTGAAAAATGTTGTATTTTAATTCAAATCCTCTGTTTAATATAATTTATTTATATGATTAGATTATCTTTTGAATTGGTTTTAAAGTGAAATTAGAATATATTTTTACCATTTAATCCAATAGTGGTCGTTGGAATCAATTTCACTTTGAAATTGGACTTAAACTAGTGTCAATCTTTTGATACTTATTGTTTCATAAAAACACGCTATTTGTCATGACAACGGGAATTAATAATTAAATTAATTAATGTGACTTATATGATTTGAATTTTGTAAAATAGAAATCATTTTTTAATTTGGAATATCAAATATAGCTTAGGGTGAATTTTTGGTATTTTTCTGAAAAACTTTAATTTTAGATGAATAGTGAAACCACAAAGTGGTAGTTAAAGAAACTGATTTTTCGTTTAAATGAAACATTGTCACTTCTGTGATTTGATTTTCAAAAATCTGACATACATGTGTCTCATTATGAAGTAAAATGTGGTTCAATGAGATTAAACCAATTTTTTGGTGAATAGTAACTTTTAAGTTCTTAATCGCGATTAGAGGTAATTAGTGTAGTTTAAGGTAAAAATAATGTTTTAATAATATAAGATGAGATTGAAACATGTCCTACACTTATTGTATGTTTCATGGCCGACCAAGAAAAGCCATGGGTCAACATGGGGACCCCATGGAGCCACTTTGGGTTGGAAAGGACATAAATAACTTTTTATTTAATTTTAATGTAAAAATGACACAAACATGAGATGTTTTACTAAAACAGTTCTTAAATGGGGTTATACAAGTCAGATTTTTGATTATAAATAATCATTAGAAAGTTAAAAATATTTCCTAGATCATGATATTTTTTTTAATTTTTAGACATTAAATAAATTAAATTATTTATGACATCATGATGATGTAGTTATTACCTCATTAATAAAGGATTAAAATAAAACGAAAAGATAATGTAAAATCCATGACCTAAACATGTAAAAAAACCTATTGGATGGCTGTATATTAAACCCTTGTAACCATACCCTTTAATTATATCAATGTGGGACCTTTTTAATCCGAAACCCATTTTACAATAATGTAACTTTTCATTACATTCCAAGAGTTCCCCTCCTCTCCTCTTATAAAAGGCCCCCACCTCTACCTCCTTACCCACACTTCCAAAGCATTTGGTTCGGCCAAACCCTAACCATTTTGTATCTCCACTTCCCTCTATTACTCCTTGAAGCCTCACTTTGGGCAGAAGACTTCCCAATGAATCCATTGAGCTCAAACCAAAGGGAGTTACCCGATTTTAAGGTAATGTCGTCACTTGAGTCCTTTTGTTTTATTTTGCTTCTCCAACCCCCTAAACTGTTTTTATTATTTTATTTTGTATCAAATACAGTATCTCCAATATACTAGGATGTTTTTATAAGAAGGATTCGAGCTACACTTACACACACCTACATCTAATGGTTAAAAAACATACGGTTTCTGTGGGTGGCGAATTTCTACCTCCTGAAACCATGATTGTTCAAAACTCATATAACACCTTCAAAGGTGGCCATTAAGATGTCACTATATTTATATATGATATATAATATGTTTATGTTATCCATAAACTTCTGTATTTTTCATTTTGGGCATACCTTTATTGTTTCCATTATGGGTAAACGTGATATCTTCATTTAAGGAAGTGCGGACTACGACCCCCTCAAAGTGATTTGATTCGTTAATACCATATGTGGGATGTATAAAGGATGGAGTTATGATATTATATATGATATTACACTGGAATTATAATATACCTTTATATCATTATGATTCCATTTCATAAAATATGAAATAGAAATGGAAGCAGCGTTCATGCGTACGTACGGCTTACCGTCTCCATGAACGGTGCATTTCATTTATTACCTCTAAATGATTATGTAATATTATAAATGCATGTATATACTGGATATATATGATATATATGATATATACATCATGATTATAATTCTGGATATAATGGATACATGATCAACTTGTAATTATAAAGGGTTTATTTTGGACTCAAGTACCAATGATCGTTAAAACGACTGTTATTAACTTAAATAATTATATAGTGTTCGTGACATGGAAGTAAGTGATATAAAAGGAATAATGAACTTCAAAAAGGTTATTAAACAAGTAGAAATAAACTCAGGTTTTTTTATTCAGGAGATTAATGAATGACCGAGTCATGTTAGGCTCGAGGTATGGGTCTTCGTCTCAATCTCCTTTCATTGAGGTATATTTTGTTTTATACACAACCTTCTTTTATACGGTGTATAAACCCCTTTGACTTTTAAGTTTATCCAAAAGGAATCTTTTTTATACGAACTGTTTTACTATACAATGAAATGGAATTTTTTTGTCGTACGTATGCGGCGACAACGACTTCTCCACCACCGTGACCATTATTTGAGTTTTGGCTTCCTCTACAAGCCATACCTTCTTTTTAAAAGAAAAATAAATACCATGTTTTACTTTTCTTTTGTTTTGGTATTGAAAATGGTTTTCATATTGTTTATATATCAATGTGTTGTATTTATATCTTGTGAGTGAATGGTGGAAATGATATGTTTCCTTTATTCATGTTTTATGTGATACGATTATGTTGTGGTACTTGGAAGTTATTATGAAGACGAGTGGTTCCATGATAAACTAGGGGAGGGTGAGCCCGATATAGCTCTCCAATGCATTGGGTAATGTGAAGGAGTGAAACGTTAAGGTTTCTCTGAATAGATTTAGGGAATATACTGTGATGGGTATTCCAAACGTAATCAAGAGGGTTAATCCCTACGTAATAATGTTATGAATGCCTAAAGTTACCTTTATGTCTTATGATTTCTATGATTTATTCATGATTTGATGAGGTATGTTTAAGTGCTTATGTTTTATGGGTAAAGTATGATTTCATTCTTATGTGTATATGTACCCATGTTTCCTTTCCATATTTTTATATCCCTTACTAAGTTTTTTATGCTCATCCCATGTTTTTGAAATGTTTTTCACATGTCAAGAGAAAGGTACAAGATATGATGATAGTGTCAAGGAAGTTTCAAGAAATAATCAATGTTTTATTTTAAATATGTTTCCATTAATGGGAAAAAAATGAATACTATCTTTTATGTGACCACTTTGTTTAAATGTGGAATGTAATAAAAATTTTATGTTCTAATTCTCTAAAACTCTAAACCTGAAAAGATCTTCAACGTGTAATCATGTAATAACTCAAGATTAAGTAAGGTTTAAGGTCAGGGCCTTATAGTTGGTACCAGAGGTCGGTTTAGATAACATTAGGAGTTAGAATTCTATTAAATGATTATCCAAAAATATTTTTTAAAATGATATAGCATTTGAAGATTACAATGTTTATTTATCTAAGACATGTTTGTTCAGAATGGTTTTCCGTAGAGGAAACAGGGAAGCAGTGCTAGGAAGGCATACAGAAGAAAATAACCTTCCGAATCAGCATCCTGAGATGGTCGGAATTGGAACTGAATAGTTTGTTGCAGTAATGACACAATTGACTCAAGCGATAAATGGTGGTGGTATCCATGCATGAGATTAGACAGATCAACCACAGAAGAACATGTCAGTGGTGGAACATTTCATGAGGAAACACCCCCCATCATTTAGAGGATCATCTGACCCTGTGCTAGCTGAAGGGTGGATTAATGCACAGGAGAAGATTTTCGATGTCATGGGGTGTTTAGACAATCAAAAGGTTAGTCTTGCTATTTACCATTTGGAGGGTGAAGTAGATCAGTGGTGGTTGATGGTTAAAAATATCAGGGACGCCGATGAGATTGATGCTCTTGACTGGGATGAATTTAAAGGTATGTTTCTTGAGAATTATTTTCTTAAGTCTGTTCGACTTAGGAAGGAAAAGAAATTCCTGGAATTGAGGCAAGAGAAAGACTCAGTGGCTGCCTATGAAGAAAGGTTCACTCGATTGTCAAGGTATGCTCCAAATTTTATCCGAGATCTTGATAGTAAAATCAATCGTTTATACATAGGATTAAAGCAAAAATATCTAAGGGCTTTAGCTTCTTGTGAGTTTATATGTTATGAAAAGCTTGTTTGATGTGATGAGAAGGTCGAAATGGAATTTTCCAATGATCATGTGTTCTATAGAAACCAAGAGAAGAAGAGATCGAGGTGGCAGGAGGTAGGGAAGAATTCATCAAAAAAGTCTGATGGAAAGAAAACTAAGTTTCCAGTTTGTGATAAATGTGGGAAAAGGCATGCTGGGGAATGTCTTCTGAATTCTAGAAAGTGCTACTGATGCGGTAAGATGGGAAATAAGGATCATGATTGCACTGAAAAGGATCAAGTTGATGGTAAGACCAAATTTGATTTACAGCTAGTGAAATGTTTTAAGTGCAATGAGATGGGTCACTATGCAAACAAGTGACCGACAAAGACCTCATGTGATGGGAAGTAGTTTGTCTACAAGCAGAAAGGGGTGGTGAAATCCTTTGAAACTGCTTCAACAAATGTCAGGCCTTCAAATGAAGTTGTATCAGGTACTTTGTTTGTTTTTTCAGATTATGCCAGTGTGTTGTTTGATTCGGGGTCCACACATTCTTTCATCTCTGAAAACTTTTCTAGTAAAATGGGAATACCATCTCAAGAAATGACTCCTGAACTTGTGGTAAAACCACCCAGGGGAAATGTTGAGGCAAAAATAATTTATATGAATCTTCATATCCTTATCTGTGGAAAAACCCTACTTGAAAACCTTATTGTTCTAACTCTAATAGAGTTTGATGTTATCCTGGGTATGGATTGGCTCTCTATTTACCATGCTAAGATTGACTGTAGAGCTAAAGAAGTTTCTTTTCAGAAAGACATTCAGTTTGTGTACAAGAATGAACCCTTAATATTGATAACATATCAAGAGGCTGAGAAACATGTAAAAGATGGAAATGAATATTACCTTGAACACATAATTTAAAATAAAGGAACTGTTATGATTAATGATGTTCCAGTGGTAAATGACTATCCTAATGTTTTTCCTAATGAGTTGCCTAGAATAATACCAGATCTAGAAGTTGAATTTACTATTGACTTAGTTCCAGATGCTAAGCCAATTTCAAAACCACCTTATCTAATGGCTCAAATTGAACTTTTAGAGTTGAAGGACAGATTACAAAATATATTAGAGAAAGGTTTCATTTGAACTATCACATCACCATGGGGTGCTCCTGTTTTATTTGTTAAAAAGAAATATGGTTCAATGAGACTTTGCATTGATTATAGAGCCTTGAATAACATCACTATTAAGAACAAATATCCTTTGCCTCATATCTATGATTTGTTTGATCAGCTCCAGGGATCTCAGTATTTTTCAAATATTGACCTGAGATCGGGGTACAATCAGCTGAAGTTAAAGGAAGAAGATGTTCCAAAGACCGCGTTCCGTACAAGATATTTCCATTATGAATTTTTAGTAATTCCTTTTTGGCTAACCAATGCAACAGATGTATTCATGGACTTAATGAATATAATTTTCCATGAGTTCTTGGATAAGTTTGTGGTGGTTTTCATTGATGATATTTTGGTGGTTTCTAATAGTAAAGAGGAGCATGAAAGACATTTATGGGTTATTTTTCAAACCTTAAAAGAAAATAAATTGTATGGGAATTTCAGAAAATGTGAGTTTTGGTTGCAACAAATTTCTTTCCTTGGTCATATTGTTTCTAAAGATGGGATAACTGTTGATCCTGCAAAAACAATGGTTGTTGAAGAATGGCCAAGACCCACAAATGTAACTGAGATTCGGAGCTTCATTGGTTTGGCAGGCTATTACAAAGGGTTTGTTAGAAATTTTTCACGGTTATCTAGTCCAATGACTAAGCTAACTCGGAAGGGTGTTAAGTTTATCTGGAAAAAATAATGTGATGATTGTTTTTAAGAGTTGAAAAGAAGATTGGTGAATGCTCCAGTTTTGGAACAACCATCCAGGAATGGGGAGTTTGTTATCTATAGTGATGCTTCATTGAAAGGACTTGGTTGTGTCCTAATGCAGAATGATCAGGTAATTGCTTATGCTTCACAACTGTTGAAAACTCATGAGGTAAATTACCCTACACATGATTTGGAATTAGCTGCTGTTGTTTTTGCTCTAAAAAATTGGAGGGATCATTTATATGGAGTAAAGTGTGAAATATATACAGATCACAAAAGTTTAAAGTATATATTCACTCAGAATGAATTGAACATGAGATAGAGGATATGGCTACAATTAATCAAGTATTATAATTGTACAATTCATTACTATTCGGGAAAAGAAAATAAAGTGGATGATGATTTGAGTCAGAAAAGTAATGCATCATTAGCAATGTTGCATTTAGAACGTGACACTTCGGGTAAGGATTTGATGAACATTGGCATAGAAGTTGTTAGTGCAGGATGTTCTTTTGTTTTGTTTCAGGTATCCGTGAAATCTTATCTATCAGACAGAATCAAGCAAGCACAGAAGAAAGACAGTGAGTTGCAGAAAAAGGTAGAGCTGGTTCAGAAAGGTAAGTTTCATGAGTTCAACATTGATAGTGATTGTGTTTTGAGATTTGAGAGGAGATTGTGTGTCCCTTGTGATTCAAAGTTGAAGAGAGAGTTGTTATGTGAAGCTCATAGTTCTCTTTTTTTAGTTAATCCTGGCAGTACTAAGATGTACAAAGATCTGCGGGAGTATTACTGGTGGGATGGAATGAAAAGAGATATTGCAGATTTTAATATGAAGTGTTTGACTTGTCAGCAGGTTAATGCAGAGCAGTAGTTACCGAAAGGAACGCTTCAGCCTATACCAGTGCCAGAGTGTAAATGGAAGAATATATTCATGGACTTTGTTGTGGGATTACCAAAGACATCTCGAGGTAATAATGCAATCTGGGTTATTGTTGATCGCTTGACTAAATCTGCTAATTTCCATGCTATACGAGATACTTTCTATCTAGATCAACTTTCCTATTTGTATCTTAAAGAGATATTCAGGTTACATGGAGTTCCTCTCTCCGTTGTATCTGATCGTGATCCCAGGTTTACTTCTAACTTTTGGAAGGTCCTTCCGAAGTTGTTGGGTACCGAATTAAATTTTAGTACAACATTTCATCCTAAATCAGATGGGCAGTTAGAACGAACAATTCAGACATTAGAGGATATGCTGCGTTCTTGCTCGATGGATTATCCGGGAAGTTGGGACCAACATCTTTCTTTGGTTTAATTTTCATATAATAACAGTTTTCATTCTAGTATACAGATGGAACCATTTGAGGCGTTATATGGGAAGTGGTGTCGAACTCCATCATTCTGGGATGAAGTGGGTGAAAGGAAGTTGATGGGACCAGAATTGGTAGAAGAGTTGGCAGAAAATGATCAGATGATACAGAAACACATGTGAACAGCTCCAAGCAGGCAGAAGAGTTATGCAGACAATGGGAGGAAGGATCTATCTTTTGAGGTATGTGATCATGTTTTTTCTCAAATTCTCACCATGGAAAAGTGTGATGTGATTTGGTATGAAAGGAAAGCTGAGTCTAAGGTTCATTGGACCATATGAAATTCTGGAGAGAGTTGGATCAGTTGCATACCGGGTGGCTTTACCTCTGATTTTATCTCAGGTACACAATGTTTTTCATGTTTCGATGTTGACAAAATATATGCCAGATCCATCTCATGATTTGAGTCCAGAGGTAGTTCAGATGGAAGGGAACCTATCTTATGAGGAACAACCGGTCCAGATTCTTGACCACAAGGATCTATTGTTACGGAATAAGGTGATTAATCAGGTAATGGTTTTGTGGAAAAACCACATGATGGAAGAGGCAACATGGGAATCTGAATTAACAATGAGGGATAAATAACCCCATTTATTCGATAAGTAAATAAATTACAGGAATGAAATTTTCTAATGGGGGGAAGGATGTAACATCAAAAGTAAGTAATTAATAATAGATATTTTTATCTATGTCTTTTAGTGAATTAGATAGTGTTTTAGAGGCTTAAAATGAAAATAAATCCAATCTTAAGCATAGAATACACTAATATTTTTAAAAGATTGTTTTACTGCCTTTTAATAGAAAACCATTATTAAATCTAACTTTTAACAAATTTATAATCTATTTTTGTCAAAATAGACTTATTCATTATGATTGGGACATCAAAATTTACTTTGTGTGAATTTTTTGTATTTTTCCGATAAAGTTCATCTTTTAATGAATAGTGAAAAATGTTGTATTTTATTTCAAAACCTCTTTTTAATATAATTTATTTATATGATTAAATTATATTTTGAATTGTTTTTAAAGTGAAATTAGAATATATTTTTACCATTTAATCGAATAGTGGTCTTTGGAATCAATTTCACTTTGAAATTGGACTTAAACTAGTGTCAATCTTTTGATACTTATTGTTTCATAAAAACGCGTTATTTGTCATGACAGCGGGAATTAATAATTAAATTAATTAATGTGACTTATATTTTTTTAATTTTTTAAAAGAGACATCATTTTTGAATTTTGAATATCAAATAAATCATAGGGTGATGCTTTGGTATTTTTCTGAAAAACACCAATTTTTTATGAATAGTGAAACCACTAAGTGGTAGTTAAAGAAACTGATTTTTCGTTTATATGAAACTTTGTCACTTCAGTGATTTGATTTTCAAAAATCCGACTTACATGGTTGTCATTAAGAAGTAAAATGTGGTTAAATTATATTAAAATAATTTTTTGGTGAATAGTAACTTTTAAGTTTTAATCGCGATTAGAGGTAATTAGTTTAGTTTAAGGTAAAAATATTGTTTTAATAATATGAGATGAGATTGAAACATGTCATACACTTATTGGATGTGTCATGGCCGACCAAGAAAATCCATGGGTCAACTTGCAGACCCCATGGAGCCACTTTGGTTTGGAAATGACATAAATAACTTTTTATTTAATGTTAAAGTAAAAAATGACACAAACATGAGATGTTTTACTAAAACAATTATTATATGGGGTTATTCAAGTCATATTATTGATTATAAATAATCATTAAAAAGATAAATATATTTCCTGCATCATTATATTTTTTTATAATTTTTAGACATTAAATAAATTAAATTATTTATGACATCATGATGATGCAGCGATTACCTCATTAATAAAGGATTTAAATAAAACAAAAAGATAATGTAACTTCTATGACCTAAACATGTCCAAAACTTATTGGATGGGTGTATTTCGAACCCTTATCACCTTACAATCTAATTATATCAATGTGGGACCTTTTGAATCCGAAACTCATTTTAAAATAAAGTAACTTTTCTTTACATTCCAAGAGTGCCCCTCCTCTCCTCTTATAAACGGCCCCCACCTCTACCTCCTTACCCATACATCCAATGCCGTTGGCTCGGCCAAAACCTTCCCATTTTGTCTCTCCACTTCCCTATCTTACTCTTTGAAGCCTCACTTTGGTCATAAGTCTTCCCAATGAAGCCATTGAACTTAAACCAAAGGGAGTTACCCGATTTTAAGGTAATGTATTCACTTGAGTCCTATTTATTTATTTTTCTTCTCCAACCCCCTAAACTCTTTTTATTATTTTCTTTCGTAACAAATCCAGTATATTCAATATACTAGGATGTTTTAATAATAAGGATTCTAGCTACACTTACACACACAGACATCTAATGGTTAAAGAACAAACTGTTTCTGTGGATGGCGAATTTCTGCCTCCCGAAACCATGATTGTTCAAAACTGATATAAAACCTTCAAAGGTGGCCATTAAGATGTCACTATATTGATATATGATATATAATATGTTTATGTGTTCCTTAAGATTCTGTATTTTTCATTTTGGGCATACCATTATGGTTTCCATTATGGGTAAACGTGATATCTTCATTTAAGGAAATGCGGACTACCGCCCCCTGAAAGTGATTTGATTCGTTAATACCATATGTGGGACGTATAAAGGATGGAGTTATGATATTATATATGATATTCAACTGAAATTATATTATACCTTTATATCATTATTATTCCATTTCATAAAATAAGAAATAGAAATAGAAGCAGCGTTCATGCGTACGTATGGCTTACCGTCTCCATGAACGGTGAATTTCATTTCATACCTCTAAATGATTATGTAATATTATAAATGCATGTATATACTGGATATATATGATATATATGATATATAAATCATGATTATAATTCTGTATATAATGGATACATGAAAAACTTGTAATTATAATGGGTTTATTTTTTAATCAGGTACCAATGATTGTTAAAATGACCGTTATTAACTTAAATAATTAAATAGTGTTAATGACATGGAAATAAGTGATATAAAAGGAATAATGAACATGAAAAAGTTTCTTAAACAATTATAAATTAACTCAAGTTTATAATTCAGGAGATTAAAGAACGACCGAGTCATGTCAGACCCGAGGTATGGGACTTCATCTCAATCTCCTTTCATTGAGGCATATTTTGTTTTATACACAACCTTCTTTTATACGATGTATAAACCCCTTTAACTTTTACGTTTATCCAAAAGGAATATTTTTTATATGAATCGTTTTACTAAATAACAAAAGGGAATGTTTTTGTCGTACGTATGCGGCGACAACGACTTCTCCGCCACCGTTACCATTATTTGAGTTTCAGCTCCCTCTAAAAGCCATACCTTCTTTTTAAAAGAAAAATAAACACCTTGTTTTACTTTTCACTTGTTTTGGTATTGAAAATGGTTTTCATAATGTTTTTATATCAATGTGTTGTGTTGATATCTTGTGATTGAAAGGTGGAAATGTTATATTTCCTTTATGCATGCTTTATGTGATACGATTATGTTGTGGTTCTTGGGCATTATTATGAAGATGGGTGGTTTCGTGATAAACTAAGGGCGGGTGAGCCCGATATAGATCTCCAATGCACTGGGTAATGAGAAGGAGTGAAACGTTAAGGTTTCTCTGATGAGATTTAGGGAATATACTGTGATGGGTATTCCAAATGTAACAAAGAGGGTTACTACCTACGTAAGAATGTTATGAATGCCTAAAGTTACCTTTACATTTTATGATTTCTATGATTTATTCATGATTTGATGAGGTATGTTAAAGTGCTTATGTTTTATGGGTAAAGTATGATTTCATTCTTATGTGTATATGTACCCATGTTTCCTTTCCATATTTTTATATCCCTTTCTGAGCTTTTTATGCTCATCCCAAGTTTTTGAAATGTTTTTCACAGGTCAAGGGAAAGGTATATGATATGATGATATTGTCAAGGAAGTGTCAAAAAAGAATCCATGTTTTATTTGAAATATGTTTCCATTGATGGGAAAAAATGAATACTATCTTTTATGTAACCACTTTGTTTAAATGTGGAATGTAATGAGAGTTTTATGTTATAATTCTCTAAAACTCTAAACCTGAAAAGATTCTCAAGGTGAAATCTAGTAATAACTCAAGATTAAGTAATGTTTAAGGCTTGGGCCTTATACATATGTCCCAAAAAAGTACCCATATAGTGCTGATTGTATTCCATTTTTATGTCTTTAATGATATGGTGCATCATTTATACTAACCATGCACAAAACATGAACCTCTATGAAAGCCTCCAAAGAATTCCAAACCCATTTAATCCTCCTAAAGCATATCCCAATCAATATATAGACTCGACATAATTTCTGAATGGTCCTTTAAAATTAAACTGAGGGTGATACTTTCTTTCCATCATAGGCTTTTATGTCATTATAAAGTGTAAATATTCCACTTCCCTAAAAGTGTTTCTTCTACTAGTCTATCAATTCCTTTTCACACTCACCCTTTATTCCAAAATATCTATATATTTCTATAAAACCAATAGTAGGACAATTATTTATCCATGAATGATATTATCTTGACTATCCAAAATCTATAAAAACTGATGAATCAACATAGAATCCATATCTAGGTCAAATTTATCCCATTGATTCACATGGTCAGCATCTTGTTGGTACTTGTTTAGGTGATATTCATAAAACACCTTGAGTACATAACTAGTATATGGCGGAAATCTAGCTGATATACCTCATCAAAAACCTATTTTTAAATATTCCAAATGAGAATACTTATTGAGGGGATAACTTTATCTAATTACAAAAATGATAAGTCCTAATACATTGATTGTTTCTTATGAACACATGGACAATCACACAAAAATAATATTGTTAATAATGAAGATGCACATATGATTTCTAATGAATCTAATCCATCAAAAATCTCTTTCATATAAAATAATTCATATATGATATCTTTTTCATGAGGAAGTGTCTAATTAGTTATGAATAACTTGTTTCCACATAAGATATTGTGGAAAGATAGATACAAAAATATAATGCACAAAAATAAGAAAAATGTGATGATGTCTAATAATTATTTTTATTTCAGAAGTAAACTAAAGGTAAATAATATTTCCTTAAGCCACAAAAATACATATAAAAATCCATATTAATGAGATTCCCCAGATCTTCATGAATGAATTTGATGTTAAAGAAGAATATTTTTTTCATTCTTCACATGAATTACAAAAAAATACCTTGATCAAAAGTATAGTGTCTTCAAGAATAGTCTACAATAAAATATAAACGCATTTATAAAACATTTTTATTAAAAAATGATTCTCCATACATGTAACTTCCTTATATGTATCCCTTTAATTACTATTGAGAAATTTAAATATATCATATACCCATAGATTAGAACCATGGGTAGAGGCTGTAAAACTATGGGTAAAGGCTGAACCCATGGTTTTATGAACCTTGGATGGTGAAGCTATATGTATTGACCTATACCAATGGTATCTATAGAATATTAGTTCATATCCTATGTTATTTAATCATATCTTGGGTTTGGTTTAAATCGTGGGGATATATCTACACAAAATCTTAAGAGAACCATGGGTATTGTTTTTTCTATTATAAACAATATATCCATTGTTCATTGAACCATCGGTATAGTGAAACATGACCATTTGGTAGAAATAACACTTTTGACCTATCTTAAACCTATAAATAAAATACAAACCAAAATATTCATTCACTGAAATGCATATATTTTATATTTATCCTTCAACCAAATTCTATTAATAAATTTCAAACCATTTAAAATACTATTACATACATATACATCTGTAGAACCGACCAATTAAATAATCAAACAACATCCACATGTATCTCTACTACTAACTCATAATTGAAGGGGATCACGTCCCCACATCACTAACACCCAGATCATCATAAACAACATCCTCATAACCAAATGTATTATATAAAGCACCACCTCCCCCTTCATCATCATCAGAGTCAATAACATCCCCGCCATTTCCACCACCACCATCTTGATCGATACTAGTATCCTACTTCACATCAATTGGGAAATCATAAAAATAGTTCATTTATGAAATACAGTAATCCAATGTAACTTAATCCTCAATTGGAATGGGTGGAATTATAACTAACGTACATTTTAAGATGTGTCTGGTGATCATGTTATTTCATTAACACTTTTAAAATGAAATTTTTTGGCATCAACTAGTTCTACATAGTATTATTGAAGGATGGTGGTATAAGAGGTTATAGAGGATCCAGATTTGGCCTAATACATAGTTGGGGCAATTTTCTACCAGGTACTCTTCAAAATATCCCATGGTGGCCCTCACCTAATACCGTTCCCAAATGAAAATTTGTACCAAAGTTGTCTTATTCTTTCTAATCAAGGGACTATAAGAAACACTTTTAGGGATATAAAAAATATTATTTATTATGAATCATGTATAAATGTTTGAAATATAAATAAAAAACAGATACAATTTATTCTTATGCATGCATTTTTAGTACCCTTCCATCATTTTTGTTCATACTCGAGAAAATAAATTTCGGTCTTCGAATATGACCATCTATGACAAATACCTCTTGCTAGAAGTAATAATTTTTAATAATACCTTATTGTTTAATATTATACTGATGAAGAAAGAATTAATTAAAATTAATGTCTCTAACGATATTAATCAGATAAATACACATTATAATTTACATTTAATAAAAACACTATTATGTGTGGCATAACATAAAAATCAAAACTAATTATCATGTGAAACATGTGTTTGATATGGATTTCTTTTGAAAGATAATTTTTTTACAATTATATATATATATATTAAATTATTCAGTTATTTTGTTACATATTTTTTATTATTTTTCCATTGGGATCAGTTTTAGGTGAGGTTGATTAGTAAATTGTCAAATTAGGCCATTTAAGAGATTTATGCCAATTATGACATTTAAGACATATAGTTAATTAGTCTTTTTATTTAAATAAGACCACTGAGACCAAATTTTTCAATAATTCAAATTATTTATTTTATTTTACAATTTTAGTCCAAATAGGCAATCTAGGCCAATTTAGACCAATTAGGTGATTTAAGACATGTTAGCCATTTAAGACCTTTAGTAAAAGTTTTCCATTTTTCCAATTTTTCCATTTTGACCAATATGGTACAATAATGAGAATTAGGCCAGTTAGTTGTCAATTTATGCCAATTTATTCAAAATATAACAATTTTACAAAATTATACCCTTTTGGCCCGTTTAGTCCATTCCAAGCCATATCCTACTAATTCAATCCAATTTATACAATTTGGACAATTAATATATTTAAGAAAATTATATAAATTCTTCAATATAAGATAATAAGTCCATTTGGGTCAATTATATTATTCAGTGGATTTATTCAATTTTATCCAAAGAGGCCAATTAGAATATTTATGCCAATTCAGCCAAAATAGGCAAATTTGTAAATTTGCCCCAATTAGAGAATTATCTATTTCGAAATTATGAAAAGAGGACATTATGAAAATAATCAAAAAGGCCATTATTAGTTTAGGCCGATTTTCCATTTAACAATTTAGCTAATTATCCATTAGACTAGTATAGAAATTTTTCAATATGTCTGCCATGAAAACTAGTAATTAGGTCAATAGGAAACTTGTCCAATAGGCCATTAGTCTAATTCGAAATTACCCCACTTTTCCATTGGGACATTGGACATAAGTCCAACTATTCTAATGTTCCTTTTTCCATGTAGAAAAATTGGTTAATTTTGCATTAGGCCATTATCATAATTAGCGAATTAGGCCATTAGGCTAGCTAGCCAATTGAAAATTACACAATTAAGCATATTCGAAATTTTCCATTGGAATAATTGGGAATTATGCCATTTATCCATAGGATAATTATCCATCTTGGCACTAGGCCAAATAAGCCAATTTACTAATTAAGAAAGTTTCCATAAGGCATTTAGGCTTATTGGTTATTAAGAAAAATGACAGATAGGACAATAGTAAAATTTCCCACTAGAACATTTGTCCATTAGTACATTTTGGAAATTAGTCCATTAAGATATTATTCCATTCATCTTATTGGAAAATAATTCCATTTTTTCATAAGGTGGAATGGCTAATTGGCCATTAGTCTGTTAATCCAATTGTTTTTGAAGCCATTAAGTGATTAGGCCAATTTTACAACTATGCCATTTTTCTATTTGGGTAATTTTAAAATATTACAATAATAAATTAGGCCCTTTGTATAGTTGTTCATTATATCAATTGTTCATTGGGATAATTGGTTTTTAGGCCATTAGTCCCCTTAAAAAATTCAGACAATAAGAAAATTGTATATTTTTCCATTATTTTAATTGGACATTATGCCACCAGTGCATTATTAAAATTTCCCAATTAGTTAATTAAGCCAATTATTCTATTAGGAAATTAGTCTTATTTGAAATTAGTCTAGAAGTCTATTTTTTCAATAGTCTAATTAGCTATTTAGGCCAATTGGCCATTATTCCATCAGGGAAATTGGCCATTAGGCCTTTAGGGGATTTGACCAGTTGTACCTTAGGATATTACATCATTAGTACAATTTTCTAATTTAAACATTTGGAAAATTGGTCATTATGACATTATTCCATTAATCCATCTGGGTAATAGTTCTATTGGTCCATTAGTCCAGTTAGACTGAGTAGACTCTATTCCATTATGTGATTAGGCCAATTGGCCATTAGGCTATTAGGACAATTTGATAATTAGGCCATTATGCCATTAGGTAAATTGACCAATTTGTCTATTATAACATTAGTCCAATTTTCAAATTGGCCAATAGGCCATTAGGAAAATTTTACATTAGTCCATTAGGACATCAAGCCATGTTAACAATTCTCCATTAAAAAATTTGGCCAATAGTTTTTTATTAAATTAGTAAATTAAGCCAGTTGTACTTTAGTCTATTAGTCCATTACGAAAATTATCTATTAGGCTATTAAAACATTATATTAATTGGACAATTAGAATATTATGACAATTTACCATTACCAAAATTACCCAGTTTCCCATTAAGGAAATTGGAAATTGGGTCATTAGGGAAATCACATATTATTAAATCATTCAAATTTTCTATTAAGACATTAATACATTAGGGAAATTTCTAAATTATCCCACTAGGACAATTATGCGATAAGTCCATTTTGTTATTTGGACATTATGCCCTTAGGCTGTTAGAAAATTATGCCATTAGGCCAATTGTCCATTAGACCATTATGTCATTAGGCTAATTGTCCAATTGTACATTTGACCCTTTTTTCATTATTAAATTGGTCTATTCATATAATTGGTCATTTGAAAAATTGCCCATTGGGAAATTCATCACATTGTCCAATATTCCATTAGGAAATTGGATAATTATGATATTATTCCAATTGGTGAATTATTCCATTATGACAATTGGCATTTAGAATATTAAGTCATTATGCCTATTGGATAATTTGGAAATTATTCTGTTATAAAAATTGGGGAATTAGGCCATTAGTAAATTATACCAATTATTCAATTCAGCCATTTGTTTATTTGGACAATTACTCAATTCCCCACTACACCACAAGAAAACTAGAATAAATTCCCAAATGGAGATTTGGACATTATGAAAATTGTCCATTATTACTTTAGTACATTATTCAATTATTAAATTATATTATTAGTGTATTTTTTCATCTGTATAATTAGTCTATTGGAAATTATGAAATTAGGCCATTAAACAATTTGAAAGGGGTATTTATAGACTTATACTAAAGGTATTTGGAACAATAAAACCTGATTTTCAAAATGAATATATAACTACGTTAAAATATAAATATAGAATTATATCTACTCATACTATAGTACATGACACTTATCATGATTGGAAAATGTATTCGACCTCAATGTGTAAAAACATATCATTGATTCGTTGTTAATTTTTTACATATGAATTATAAAAAAATCAATTCACCTAATAAGAATTAAATTTTCTATGAAATATATTGAATATTGTTAATACTTTTGATTCATCACACTTTTAATATTTGATTATTTCATAACATTGTGCTGTTGGACCATGATGGAATATTGGTACGTCCTCTTTATTAGAACCAACTCTACTCTTCCTACCATCATATAACTTATGATAATATTATCACTAGAACTCTCCAATATCTATCTTCCATGTTAATGGGAAGCTTCACCGATGAGAATTTTACGTAGATACTATGATGAACATGTTAATTCATATAATTAAAAATTATATTGATATAAATTTAGAAAATTTTATTTCCTATAACTCAATCCATGCTTTATTTGTGATGTCATTATCGATATTCCTTCCTAAGACTGGTTTTTCCAGAATTTATTGTTGTAAATTTCTAAACATCCAATGAAAATTTTACACTACCGATCATTTTTACCAATCATATGATTATATTCATTGTAATCCATAATATGTTTTGTCTGTTGATTCTATGACTCACTCATATGGGTGTTACCAAAACAAATACTAGAAGATATCTTGGAATATTTAAAATGTAAGAATGAATAATAATTATTTCACAATATAACATGAGAAAATGGCATGATATAATTAGAAACAATTATAATAGAAAACTAGATGAAGTATTGTCGTTAGACCTTGATGGATTCATGGGTTGTCCAAAAGTAGTAGCCTCTAAAGTATTTTCATACTCCAATGAATGCTCTCAGTGATCTGCTTGAACTGAATTTGAAAATGAAGGAACATAATCACCAGATTGTGGATGGATAGTAGTAAAGGGATTTATTGTAGAAATAGAAGGATAAAGGTTGTAGGGTTCGGGATACATCAAAAGATATGGATATTATAAAGGTGAGAACATCTCATGAGGTGGTGTGGACATGTTATATGATTAAGAGGATAAATGAGATGATTATAGAGGAATCAGTGGGAACCTCCCAGGAAGCTCAAGTGGATAATGGAAAGGTGTGGAATATGGGGTGTCTCCTGGTGGGTTAGTATAGAAACAAGTATGATAGTTTCTATTTATGGATCTAGGACCACCACCACATGGATCCATACTAGTAGGCTGAGTAGGATTAGAATCTTGATCAACTGAATATCCAAAACAAAATTTCATAAAGAATATTTTCATGACATTATATGTAATGCATAAGAACAATATGATAATTACTTAATAAGGTAACCAGAGGAGTAAATCCACAATCTCTCATCCATCAATCATTATCAAATAATAAATTCATTTTATCATCTTAAATATGTTTCATAATATTCATTTGAAT
The DNA here is from genome assembly GCA_963277665.1 of Viscum album. NCBI lineage: Eukaryota > Viridiplantae > Streptophyta > Magnoliopsida > Santalales > Viscaceae > Viscum > Viscum album. The sequence goes on along the minus strand of OY728126.1, from coordinate 789,075,834 downwards.
GAAATTTTCATTTTATAGAAACATATTTTAAAAATCATGCATACAACCTAGATGTAAAATAAGTCACAAAAATTTTGAAAACATGTTTCCAAAACAATAAATTATAACCACATTATAAATTTTTTAGAAACCCATTTAAAACCTATTTTTCTAAATTGATGTAAATCTAGATAAATGAAATGAATGCATATAATAGTAAAAAATATAACATTCCTTAATTAAATAAATCATTATAATTATTGTTATACCAACATGAAAAACCCAACTCAAGGTAAAATGAATGAACTCTAAACAATGGGAAATTTTGAGTAAACAAATTAAATATTTTCGTCAAAAATAATCGGAGCATAAATGTTTTCAATTTAATCCTTTAAATCATGAAAAATATTTCATGGTATTATATCATTAATTATACTGTAATTAGGTCTTAGATGATCTCTCAAATAAATTCCATGTTTTTGTATTTATTCCAAAATAAATGGTTCATTAGAATCTATGAATCAAATCATTTCAACAATTATTAATCTAAAATCATCAATAAATATAGAATGTATCATCATTGAATCATACCATTTATATTTCGTCATAGTGACTCAACCAAAATAGTAGTAATAAAATAACAATATTTTATCTACAACTCTAATGTAAGTCATGTTTTCATATCAAGGACTTCTATCTGATGCACTAACATAATAGTTGGGTATAAAAATTAACATAACACAATCATGATGTTTTCTCGTTTTCAAATCTTGATTAGTTGTAAAAATTTATACCCATTGATCATTAATGATTTTCATTCATGAACCAATGAATTTGTTCAAAAATCCAACTCTCGTAATTATTGATAAACTGAGTCAAAAATTTAACATAGTACCTGAAATAAATAATAATAATAAAATAAAATGAAAATACTTTTTTCTATTTAATCAATAAAATGTTCATACCTTTGATCTCAACCATGTAAGAATAACATCACAATGAAAATATTCTCTCATTATAAAATGATATTCTTGGTGAAATATATTTATAATTTTTCTATGTTTGCAACATAAAATGTTATTAAAGTGTACGTTATATTTCATATGACATAATATGAGATAAAAAATAAATACTAAAATTACTTACATGATATACTCATCGAACAAACTAATTTTTTACAAGAGTATTTTATTTTCTATATCCTACACATCAGGGCTCAACGTATCAAGGTATATGACCAATAAATTCTTCTTATTTGGGTATGATATGGAATTGATGGGTGAATTTTCCCATACTACTCATATTAATTTATCTTTTTCTTGTTATGTTCTATTCTAAAATCATGAAAAATAAATTGAACAAAAATCCATACATTCATAATCCAAATAAGCTCTTATAATGGATCCTTTAGGATATTTCTTATATCAAACATAATATATAATTGTGCATATCATTCTGTCATAAGATACGTTCAAATAAATAAATGGTTCCCCCAAGAATAGTACCAAATTTATGTTGAACTTTTAAATGAATCACGGAAGTGAAAACTGATGTTGAAATTTTTTTCTTACTTATATAGAATTATTTTCGCCTATTGCTACATGTCGATCAAGATATACTTGGAAACCTTTTATCACAATACAATATATTGTATAGAAAAATATAATAACTCTCAAACAAACATTATTGGATAAAATATTCTGGATTACTAATAGAATCAATTCATGATAAATAATTTGGCAATGATGAGTTTATTTGGATTTTAGTATCAAATATATTTTATTGAAATGTTTATATATATTATAGGAATAGCCATAAAAACAATGATATTCTCTAATAAAGAAATAAATTTATTTTTCTCTAATAGTTTCTCCATATTAAAAGAACAAGGAACTTTCTATTTTTTTACTGTTACATATAAGATTCCGTTCTAGTCCAATATCCCAATCAGAAATGTATTAGTGAGATTAGAAGTCATATTTGACCTTGTAATTAATATTTAGAATAATTGGAAGCCATATTTAACATATAGTTGTCTCATTTGGAATTATGGTTAATCAATTACATAACAAATTAGTAGATAGATATGTAATCTAAATAAATATATTTATCTTTTTCCAATTGTATGTTACTTAAATCTCAATATAATTACTATTTTTGAATTCATACGACCTTTACCTATTAAAGAATTAAATTATTTCTAATAAATTAGTCACATTAGGTCTTGACATACCTTGAGGTTGTTGTATACAATTAATAGTATTACAATACTTCTAGAGATTTATTATGCATTGATGATCCATTTGAAATAATTATCAATTCCCTATAAAACAGAAACTATGACAATATATATCCCAACTCATTTCTATATTCTAAAATAAAATTGGACATGATAGTTTTTTCTTTATTCTCCAAAAATAATTTATTTTATAAGTATAAAAATAATTTATAGTCCAAATAAGGTATCATGTATCTGGAATATATATTTGGAAAATTCATTGAATGTTTATACACCGAAATCCCAAAGTCTCTTAAACACAATTATTAATGGTTGAATGTATAATTCTATATAGTTTCATTAATCAGAAGCTGTAGATATAATTATAGTAAATAAATTCAGTTTTATTTGAATACAAATCCAAAAAACCATACAATAAAGATGAATAAAACATTTCCAATTTTCATGAGCCTTGAGAATGTAACCAAATGCGTTAAAATCATCACATGATAAAACCAACCCAATATTACGTACCTATATCAAAAAATTGGGATATATTGTATAAAATTACACTCCATTATAATCAATATGTAGGATAAAGAAACTCATAATTATGTTTAATTATCACAACATCATTCAATTGCATATTTATATAATATTTCAGTAGACATGAATATATTTTTAATACTCTAAATTAATAGAATATTCCAATAGACATTATATGGCACAGAAGATGGTGTTACATCAACAATTTTCTTTTATCATGAGGTATCTCATTTTTTATAGTTATTATGTTCAGCTGTTACATACTCATGTTTTCAATGATATTACCATATTAAAAATTTAATCATTATAAATTTAGTACATTTAGGATATACAGGTGTTTTGGAATCATCCATTAAATTTTTTACCCTATCTACATCATCATATTTAATATTTTCCTCATGTGTATTCATATCATTTCATTTGTTCAATGGAATATTATCTCTCATGTGATGATGCACAATGGTAAACCATTAAAATATAAAATACTCCATACTACTTAATTTTTACCATTCAAGAACAATATAAGATTTTATCATCCCTCTATTGTGATACAAGGCATTATAGTTTGTTTGAAATCCAAATTCTGTTATGTGGTTTATCACATACAATCATATTATGATTGGAATTATAATATAAATATAAAATGCACACTATATGTAACCTCTATCTGAATCATTGTTAAATGAAAATTCAAAAAAATCTAAATTATTTTAAAAATCAGTTGAAATAAGATCGGTGTGATAAATCAATCATCTTTCCATTAAATTTAATGTGAAAATGATTATTTTCCAATAAATAATTTAATCGCTAATTACAATTATATCCAAATTCAATTTTAAATTAAAAATATAGTGGAAAAGAAATTGATGAAAAGTAATATGAAACGAAATTAAATACAATTCATGATGAAAGTGGCCATTGTAGAATACCATTCTCCATCCAAAGAAAAGAACAAGGAATATCATAAGAAAAATCCAAGTCATGATCATATATATCTAATAAAGGTCTATAAATTGGAATAAATTAAAACTAAGGAAAACTAGTTGAAAAATGTGTATTTATTATCAATAGATGGCCTCTTCTTCGAAAAGATATATTTCGAAATCATTTGGTCGCTAAATGATTATATTTAAGATAACATTACATTTATTATTAAAAGAAAAGGAAAAAATGTTTTTCAGGATGTTCAATTTCTATTTAAAAATCATTTAGTGTGTTGAAAACCTATCAGTACTAAATAATAAATCCATTCCATCCTACTAATTAAACCCATAATATACATGACAAAAAATGAATCATATTAATATATGTAAGGTGTTGTTATATTGTTTTTATTTTATTTATTTTGTATTGGAAATAACTAGATAAATACTCAATAGATGATAAAATAACTAAAAAATCATTTTTTATAAAGAAAAATGTTATACTCAACATTTGAATAAAAAAGGATAAACTAAGCTTCGTACCATTAATTTTTTATTAAATAACTAAATTCTTATGTAAACCATTATCAATGAAAAAATTGTTCCTTAAAATGAATATATTCCAAAAATCCTTCCATTTTAACATATATAATTTTCTAATGAAATTTAAAAAGAGATTTTATAATATTTTGTAAATATTAAAGGTTTTAAAATTATTAATCAACTGAAATATACATATTTTACTATTTGAAATAAGATTTTGTCATTCAATCCTATCAAATACATAATAATTAATTCTAGGAAAAACTCTCGATAAGTAATATGAAAACAAATGTGAATTCCAAAATAACCAACCTTCATTGATAATGCAATATTCTAGATTAAAATATAATAGTGTAATAATTTATAATATCATAAAATAATTTATTTTTTGGGATTAAACAATCCAAACAATTGTGTAACCATGGATCACGATATAATAAATTAAATTTAAATAATTCAATACTATAACTCAATGATAATGAAATCCAACATTAACCCATATAGGTAAGATAGATAATATTAGAAATAATAAAATTATCTAAATTTTTAAAATAATCCAAAAAAGAATATCAAATTAAATTTAAATTCAAAAATATCTCTAGGGTAGTTTTCAAAATATGAGAATAAAAATTAAAAAAAATCTTTTATGAAATTAATAAGCTTTATTTGACCTATAGTATAATTAATATTTTAAAATTTGATGAGATAATTGATTCCAATAGGCTCTTGTTGAATCCCATGAATGTATAAAAAATAATATCATCTCGAAAATGAGAATATAGATTCATAACTCACTAATTTGATTTTAATGAATATAATAATAAATATATAATTGAAATGGAGAAGTCACTATAAAATATTACCACAAATCTCTTTAGTGATGTGGTAAAAAATAATACGAGGGAAGGAAATCATAAAAGTGATGGATAACAAAATTACAATATGGGCGAAGAACAAAAGGATGATCGGGATAGTGTCACCTAGGTAGGGGAGTGTGAGACCAATGGAAAGACTGATTTTTTTAGGAGCTATACCCATGGGTTTTCAGAAACCATTAGTATAACTCAACCAATAACTATATTTGTTTCAAACCATGGGTATTAGATTTGGGATTAATATTTGTACCCATAGTTTCTCTAAACCATGTTTATAGATGCATGGGGAGAAACAAATTTTCTTGTTTTGATTCTTGGCGAAGAAGAGGAAACATAAAAAAGGGGTGAGTTGTAAAACCTAGAAAGTGAAAAATCACGAGAATATAGAATATTAGAATAGTTACAAATCATAAAATTTTAACATAAAATTCATTGCTCATGAATAAAAATATAGAATCATAACCTATAGAACATGGAATCTTGTGGCCCCATAATCATAGGAAATATAATGTAATATATATCATGAAATAAACCTGAATGAATGATAACATCAAATGAATTAGATAAATATATTGGTGCACCCATCATAACTTGGTTTATGTTATCATTATGGGTGCTTACTACATGTTTGGAAATAATGAATATATTCTAGGAGATGATAACTATTTGGAAGCAAGAATGATTTCATTATGATTTTATAGTTATGTAGTTATTCATATATTTTTTTTCCAACATTAATTTTGAAATAATTTTTTTGGGATTCAAATTTTATTTGATTTGGGAAGTTTTGTGACCTTCCAAATAAATTTTTGGAATTTGAATTTCATGAGAAATATTTTGGAAATGTATTATGGTTAACTATTTTTTGAATGGATTATGTTGAACAGTTTGTGTGTTTCGATAACCACTAAAAACCACTTTAATCAATGAAAATTTCTATTGTTATGTGGAACGGGTTGTAATGATTTTATTAATATAATGATTGGTTAATAGATAATTTTACTATTTCAGTCATAAAATTTCTATTGGATATTAGTTTCAAGGAGTAATATATAGAGTAGTAATTGATCTATTCATATTTAAGGGAATACATTATTCTTATGAAATTGAATGATATAGAGTCACTATGTTTTCATTTGTTTTTAGTCTAAATAGAATATTTATTTTTCAACTCATAGAAAAATATATTGAAAAAAAATGATATCAAATTTCCTTATTATATGTGGAATCAATTGTATTATCCTCCCAACTATTTTCACATAAATGAAAATATAATTAACTGATTATTCCAAATTACCTTTATGCTTAATTGTGTCTCTTTTTATGTGGATGTTTTATTAACCCTTTTTATGATTTGGGTTTCTTAAAAAGATATTCTAAAAATTCAAACCCCTTATTAATGAGAAAATGTTAAAATTTCTAGGATTAAATTTATTAACGGTGTAGATAATTTAACAGCCTGGTATTTTAAATTAACATTATATTCAATAGAATATACAACACAAAACACTGGCCATAAACAAAACCCAAAATTTTATTATTTACATTTGACCATTATAACATTGATTTATTGTTTGATGGTATGAATAGTATTAACAGAATTATGATATATATATAATTATATAAAGTACTAAATCATTAAAAAATTCTTTATTAATTCTTATTAAATATATATGAAATTTTCATTACTATTATTTTATTCATTAGAAATATGTTTACATGAAAAATGATTTTTATTAATAAATTATTCTAGTACAATTAATTAATGTATATATATATATATTTTAATTTATAAAAACAATATCAATTTTTAAATCATTATATCAAATTAATCTTATACTACAATTATCATATTTTTATAAAGTGATTAATTTGTTTAGTGAATAGTGAAAATTAAAATTTTTTTCTAAAAATATTATTTTGATTCATCTATTTAAAAAGATCAATTTTATTTTAAAAGGTTTTCAAAGTAAAATTACTAATATTACATTTTTTATAATCTAATTATATTCCATGTAATTAGTTTCAATTTTTAATATTCTATACAAACATTTTTTTAACAAAAACTTCATATTCCAAGAATACATTATTCAACGATTTTTTATGGTTTAATTTTAATTTAAATTATATAAATTATATTTTATTTATTTTGAATATTTATTTGTATATTTTGATTTTGGTTGTTCAAATACCATAAATAGAACCATTTTTGGGACAATATGAATAACAACCTTATTGATTTTTAATACCATGGTAAATGATAAATCATTAAATTAATGTCAAATATATAATGGTAATGTCATTTAAATGAACCTAAGACTTTAATTGATATTATTTTGTCAATACCATTCATCCACACACATCCAATGTTTAGTTAAATTGTAGTTTATTTCTATTTGAAATAGAATACGACCATTTTATTATTTTGTTTAAAGATAAGTCAATCATGTCACAATCATGTTCATAAAAACTAATATATTTTTAACATGGGGTTAATAGAATAATATATTAGAATATAAATAATGTTTTTATATATAAAATATTTATATACAACATGTTAATTTTTTAAAATTATTAGTGAATAAATATTCTCCTTAAATGCTTTGATAATTATGAGGTGGTAATTAATAAATTATTGGGAAAACTCATTCCTATGATTTGAAAAATATGAAAAATAATATAATTATAGATAAATAATGTTCTCTTAGAATTTTTTAAATGAATACGACATGTTAGATATTCATTAATGTATTTATCTCTAATTTGTATTTTTTATTGATGTTATTAAATTCAATGTAATTAATTACATTAAGAATGATATTACTGGTATATTATGAAAATTTTATTTAATTAAGTTTTTAAAAAACTATTAAAAAATTTAATAATGAATAAAAAATTAAGATGTGGTTGAAAATTTCAACTATTTGGAATTTATCGACCATTTGAAAGCATTTTCCTATAGAATAGGGGTGTTATATTTTTATATTTTTAGAAATTTCTAAATTTTCTCACACATAAATTACAAAATAGAACCCATATTTTTAATTCTTTACACAAAATTGGAACATCTATCTTCACCAACCCATTAAAATTCTGTAACGAACTATTGTAGACTCCTCTAAAACATTGTTCTGATCCGGTGGGTTACGTGGAATCAAGTGGGCCTCCCCATATGCCAAATATTGCTGACTAGTAGTTAGGGCCTAGGGTGTGATAGTGGGGAGACTATTCATTTATATCAATGTAAGAAAATAGTAGAAAAATATAGGTATCATACAAAGTAGTAAACAAACTATTTACAAAATCCGTAAATGAAATCAAATATCACATGTTGTAATATGAAATGAAAATTCTATAAAATCTCAAACAACTATATAAAACAATATAACCCTAGTAACCCATAGGTCTGAATATAAAGTTACATAAATAAAATATAAATTAAAAATAAATTTATTGGTCTCTACTAAAAAATTTCAACCATACCACACACCTCATATGAATTCATTTTTATAGTGCACCAACACGATCAGGAGAACAGACACGAGCAACTATATTCGAAAAAGTAAATATGGGCCTCACCCCAATCAAACCTGAAACGTATCTCAAGATGAACTTAAGATACAAGGTCTTCACAAACACTAAGGTTCACATTAAAGGTTTAGAAATAATATATGTACTCCCACTAAAAGGATTCTTATAATTGTGCTGCAATAACTGTATAGAAAATTAAACTGCCTAGCCTAGATGATGAAAAATTAAATATAAGGTAAACCAAACATGAAACCATAGTCGATCCCTTGGTATGTAATCCATGTCAACTGGGAAATTTACAAAATTTATTTATAAATATATGTATATGTATATAGTCCAATATATATACCTGAATACATATATAATACAAAAAAGTGTAATTGCATCAAATACTAGAAAAAACAATAGAAATGGATCATTGGGTCCATAATCCAGATCAACATGTACCTGCATCGGCCAACATGAGAGATGTATCCAAAAAGTTGTTTCACCATAGGGGGATATTCTTCCTACAATTGGATTAACCTATAATAACATCTAGTTACTAAAAAAATTATGTATACCAATGTTCAATCCCTTAAATGGTCACAGAAAACAATAGCATCCAACTCTATGTAATCATGTGTCAAGTCCCAATGAACCGATCAAAGGAACTAATCCATGAAATCCACATTGGCCTATGTCATGAAATCACATTACAAAACCCAATGGATGAATCATGGAAACACATACATGGAATACACATTAACCTATTCTGAGTAATCAAATGTCAGACCCTAATGGTTAGATCCAAGGAACTCATCCAAGGAATCCACATGGGCCTACACCCAGTAATTATGCATCAGACCCCAAAGGCCACATCCTTGTAACACATCCAAGGAATCCTCATTGACCCACGTTGAGTAATCACATGTCATAATTCAATCCCTAGATCCAACGAACAAGTCCAACGAATCAACATTTTCATATGCCGACTAATAACATGTCACTCTCCAATGTTTGGAACAATGAAACACTCACATAGAATCCACATTAGTCAAAACCGAGTAATCAAATGTGAGACCCCAATTTGTGGATCCAATAAAGTCTTCCTTGGCATCTCCATCACCCTACAATGAGTAATCACATGTCAGATCCCAGTGGTCAGATTAGAGGAACACATCCCATGAATCCTCATTTAAATATTGTGTGGAACAACTATATGCTTCTAGGGAACACTATAAACATCATAATTATATAATAATAAAACATATAAATAGGATAAAAATCAATATCATAAGTAGTAACTATGGTTATATTTGTATATATCATAAATTGAATGGATCAGATTCACGATAAAAGGTAATAATGTAAGGGAATCCCAAAAATCATTACAGATCCCAAGAAGAAGATCTAGGAATCCTAATAGAAAAAAATATTCCTTGCATCAGGGTCAATAACCACCAACTAGGATGTTCTTATAGTAAAACATGCTATATCTGCAATAACCATATCAATTTTATAAACAATGGAGTGAGGGTGGCCAAAATGCCCAACCTCACGAAACTCCCACAACCCCATGGGTTTACATGTTTGGTAGATGTTCTAAGGTGACACCTACTTCCACATATCTAAAAACCATGTTTTAAAAACATATGGTCGATTAAAAAAGCTACATATTGGTTCCCTCAAGCCAAAAACTAAAGAGTCATCCTAATCAGTATCTTTAGGAATAAACATAATTGAAGGAATCCTACTTGGGATCCTTAGCAATAAAGGTAAATGGACGTATTCTACAAGAGATGATCCAAGTAAATTATGACCAATGAATACTACATGGGACATTTAGATAAACACAAATATAAAGGGATCCTATAAGGGACTACATAAGTTAGCATATATAATAATTCATCCCTCAGTGGATCCTTCGTAATAAAAAAAAGAAATAGTCATCCAACATGGGATCCTCTATGTGAACACATAAAAATATAATTCCTATAGGGGATCCTAAAATGGTATGCAAGACTAAGGAACCCTAATGGTATCCTTAGAATAATATAAAGGTAATGGATCCAAAAGGGTAGTCCCTATAATAGATTATAAAAAAAGGAATCCATTAGGGGATCTTTAGAAGATACTTGTCTCATTGCCTCATAGGCTTGAAGAAAACATCTCACCAGGGGGAATTCTAAAAAAATCTATGAGGGCATTAGTCACATGAGATAGATCATATCTCAACTCAGATCATGTTCTCAAACTAGTTTTTTTCTAAAACCCAACTTATCATTCACATTATATTCTGTATCTCATGATATGATTGAATTCAATTAGTAGAGGATAAACATATATATTTAGATGTTATTCTAAAAAACCCGTTTGGAGTCATGATAATGATCCAAAAGTTTCCAATTAATGATTGACCTAGAGAGACACTCATGATTGACTAATCATGGGTTTAATTCCATTACCAGAAGAAATAATAAGTAAGAGCCACAAAAAGATACCAAAAACAGAGTAAATGGTGTGTAGTGCCCATACATTGTGTGTACCCTCAGATCTCCACATGGGCGTGTATTCCTGCCAGCCTAGAAATGTAAACACCCCAGGTATATAAGGTTTATGTAAGGTAAACAATGTGTAACCTACATGAGGTACTTTACTATTTCCCTTATCCAGCCTGGCTAGATACATGGCCAAACCGGGTACTTCTATACGACATGCCACCCACATGGGGTCTGGCTATGTACTATACATGGCCATGTACCCTTACATAGGTTATATTGGAAATGTACTCAGATTCATGGTAGAGTACTGAATTATTGATTGTATGAGAACTTACACATCATGCACTCACACAAAAATTATCTTTATTGATCCTAACGAACACAAGGCAAGTCACCCTGGACTAGACGCTGGGTTGTTGGGTTTTCCTAAAAGGAAAATGGCGAGATCACTCATTACCCCCATTTCTAACCACCCCCCCAATAGATGATGCCCATAGGGGTTTTTGGAAAGCAGAATAGGGGTTGTAAAATTGTAAATAATGAGTCTAAATGAATAATAATATTACAGTAAAAATGTACTACCTTGGGGAGGAAACTACTGATGTTTCATTTGATATCGAAGTCGATGATTTCCACACATTGATCCAACAAGTTGAAGGATCATGGTGGTACATGTCTTCCCATCTAGCTCATTATTTCTCTTATTATCATTTTACTCCCATCGGTTGGGGTGAATGAGGATGCACACATGAGGATTATGTGATAGGAAATAATGAAAATAAATAATATAAATGGAAAAGAAAATAAATAAATAAATGAAATATAAACATAAAATAAAAAGAGGTCCAGGCTGGTGGCAGTTCTTTGGATGAGTTTATGCATTTACTAAGATAAAATACTCATTATAGACTTAATGGAGAACGAAATATAAATCTCACACTCTGTTCAAATGCTATTGCTGAACAAACCTATGGGAACAATTAAATATTTAATTTATTAAATAATAATATACAATTATTCTTCTAAAATATGAACCAATTAGATTTACACCAAACTCCCATCCAAGGGAAAACAACCTATTTTGGTACCAATGAAGTGGTCAAAAAATTGTCTATGATCATTTTCAAGTGGAAAATGACCATTATTACTCATACAAGAATATGATAGAAAAAAATCAATTTTTCCTCATTATTTTTCTAAAGGAAATCATTGGTCCTTACACATTCCAATTTCGAAAATTCATATCCATGTTATAGGGGATATATTAAATCAAAAAGGCAAACACTATATCCATTTTGAATGTAATTAAATGATATGTGTAGAAGAATATCTAATCTTCTATGAAAACTCACTCTAGTTAATTTATTTTCCTATTTCACCTTTATGTGTATTTTTAATAATAAATTATTAAATCCATTAACACACATATATATAATAATATATTATTATTATTATGATAAATCCATATTCTACATTTTATTAGACCAATGGAAGTTGAAATAATAGCATGGGAATAAATATAGTTTACCATCACCAAGAAGTGGTGTTATTTGTTTTACATAACCAAATTACTTATATGGTTATAATAGTCGAAAAATGTATATATTTATGATACATATAAAATTATATTGATTCTTGAAAAATAATATTTTATCCACTTTCATACCAATTCATCCGTTTTGAAATTATATCATTACTCATGCATATGTATGGATAACCGTTTTTAAAATTTTTTGTGGACCATTTTTATGTACAAATTTTAGGAATAATTATCCAAATTAATTTAACAAATAAATATGATATATATAACCAGATCATAAGTCATTAGATTATACACAAATATCCTATTTTTATGAACCATAACATAACTGAAAATATATGGAATGTTAAAATATTGAGACCAATATTTTCCTATATTTCATTTAAATACATTTAACGATAAAAAACATAAAAACATTACACAATTGGGATATAAAGGATCAGTGTCTTAGAAAAAACAGGACTATACATATAATTTTCAACATAATGAAGAAAAAATTATTTAATTCCATCTTCTCTAACATCTTTTTGGATTTTGACTTCTCTTTAGTACAAGTAGTCACTTGAGAATATATACCAACAGGGGTGAGATAAAAGACTAGTATTAGGATAGATAAGAACAAGAAAAAATAAACATGGGGTGATTTTAACATTATCATCAAAAAAATCATGAGAGGGATCATGAGGTAATGTATCAGATAGTTGTAGTGCATGTAAATTAGAAATATTATTTTAGTATTCAAATACCACACATAGTTTTGAACAAAGATAGAATCATGTTCACACATCATTTAAATTTAATTCATTAGATTCATAATTTTACCCAATGCATTGGAGTGCTGTATAATTCTGGGCACACCCATTACATCATAATATTTTCATTATCATGATTGACACATAGAAGATATATTAATCATGAAAATAAATAACCCTAGAAATGGAATGGGTTTTCTCCCATATGAAAAAATTCATAATATTTGGGTTCCAAAAATAAAGAGGTAATAACAATCTCGATACAAGAACCATACTACTTGAGTGAGAAGAAAAAGGTGAGTTTTGGAAAACAATAATTCTTTTAGAAAACTTTTTTTTTACAGAAACTCATGTGAAACAAATTTAAATCCCAGAAAATGTACAATAATGATGAAAACTAGTTTTTACAGAGTAACCATAACTAAAATGGAGTGAATTGGGATGAACTATATGAAATAATTTTAGGATCAATAATTTCCACTACCTTGTATATGAACACTTTTGTCACATTAATGTCTTGTATAATGATATAATATTTATTTATTAGTAAATAATTTAATTTTATACATTAATATGTTTAACTATGGGTTCATTAATATATTTTATATGACTTTTATTGAGTTATAGTGTTTAAATCCATTGATCTCGAGTGTTCTTTTTCTTAGTCTTTATTAAGGGTTCACTTGTACATATGAATCATAGTTCATCTGGAAAATCCAAAAACATACAGAACATATTTTTCATGTTATTAATGATCATCGATAATTTTAAATTATATTTTAATGAATAATTTCATATACCATGTGGATAAATCATTATTTAAAATTTAATGATGATCATTTTAGGTTAATTTGGGAGGTTTTGGATCATAATGGTCTTGTTTTGTTTTATAAATTATTATTATGAACAAATGTTTTTTGTTGAACATAAAAATGGGATAAAATATAAATATTAAAATCTATTTTTCTCCATTTAATGGTTCTGTTAATATCTTATAAGGATATGATAGAAAATGTATCTGCATCACCCATGATATAGGTAAATTAACACATGATTGGAAAAGATTTAATTTTTTTAAACAAAGAGATAAGGGGAGATATTGAGGGAGTATTATAATGAATTATCTTTCTGTAACATGATATCATACCAAAATATCAATTATACAAGCATTATCATGACATATGGATGATATATTTTGAGGATAAGAGAAGAAAATAAATGATATTTTAATGGGAATTGAAAGAAAAGAGGGAGAAATTACATCATGAATATATCTTATTTGAGAGCCTCTATAGGGAAGAGGTTTGGTTTTTTTATATTAGAAAAATGACTTCTAGACTTGAGGGAGGGTCTAGGGAATATATTTGTGAAGAATTTGGTCAAGGAATTTATATGTAGAAGAGTAAAGAAATGATGGTGTCAGAGGATGTATTTATAGCAGATGGGAGAGGGGTTTTTACAATACTATATTCATTAAATTATTATTTCTCCAAAAGAAAAAAAATATTGATGATTACATGATTAAATATTGTATCTTGAGCATGTGAGTGAAAACCAATTAGTCTTACATCATTATAACATTATGGATGACTGTGTAATTAATGTATTTATCTTATTTTATAAAATATAGTATTTCACTGTTCATAAAAAATTCATGTGTTTATGAAAAATACAAAAAATTCCCCATATCAATATTTTGATGTTTAAAATATAAAATTGAAATACTTTTTATAAATTAAATTTCCTAATATGATTAATTTAATTTCAAATTAAAATCACAATTTACTTAAAAAATAAATAAATTTATAACTTATTTTATAATGATTTTTAAAAATAAATAAGGTCTTTTAAAATTATTTTAAAACCATAATAAATAAAATTGTCAATTTATGAACACATTTATGGAGAATTAATTGTCTTATAAATTAGTTAAGAAATTAGAATTAATTATTTATGAATTATAAAAATACCAATAAATTTATTACGCTCCTATTATCACAAATAAGATGGCTAAATTGTATTTATACATTCTTGGGAGAGGTTACAATTATTTTGAATGATTTATTATTCATAAGGTTCATATTACTATTCATAAGGGTGGGATACTATTCATAAGTGTAGGTTACTATTGACCAAAAATTATGTTTTTCTAGTTGGACTCCAAACATCCAACTGATCGCAACCGTGTACAGCGTATTTACCAAATTCAATACTTTGAAGTGGCAAATTTATGTTCAAAAGTCAAATAGTAGTTAATTGAAGCATGAAGTGCCACTATTTTTCCTAATGTGAATTTACATTTTTATGAAATTACTATAAAAAGGGATAAGTTTAATTGAAAAACGTTTGGGTAGTAACATTCTCCCCCCTTTGGAAATTTCTCTCTCGAAATTTCATTTTACGAAAACAATTGATTGTACTTCTCATTCATCACAAAGTCTGGTTCCCAAATTGCTTCTTCATAATTATAGTTCCTGCAAATCACTTTGATATGGTGGGTTTTCTTATTGTGTTGTACCTTATATCTATGGTCCAAACTATTTACTGGATTCTCATCACAATATATATACTCTTCCAGATGTACCACCTTTGAGTTCAGAAGATGTGAGGGATCTAGTATGTACTTCTTCAAGAGTGATATGAGAAAAACATCCTGACGTTGTACTATATTCAGTGGAATTGAATGTAGAATGGCAGTGACTCTTATTTTTTCAAGGATCTCAAATGAGAGAATGTACCTTGGGCTTAACATCCCTTTATTTTGAAACTTCATGACTCTCTTCCATTTTGATTTTCGATTGAAGGCGTTATCTCCATCATTGAACTCCACATACCTTCTATGGATTTCTACATTACACTTTGTCCATTACTGAGAAGAATTGATATTCTAGTCCATGAATTGAGCATTATATGTCTTCTCAATCACAATATAGGGTCCATGTATCTTTCATTATCAATCTTCATCCTAGTAGGTTAGAGTGCTACATCGATTTCTATACAAAGCTTCATATGGATCCATCTCAAAAATCTGTTGCAATCAATTGTTGTTTGAGAACTCAACCTATGGCAGATGCTGATCATATCCACCATTGAATTATAAAGATTATACTCATATAATATATTCGATCATATTAATTGTCCTTTTATATTGGCCAACAGTTTGGTGGTGATAGACTTTGTGGAGAAGTAATTCAGTACTCAAAGGTTGATGGAGACTCCTCCAGAATTTAGATGTAAACAATGGATCAAAATCAAAGTCAATAGAGAGTGGAACACCAATAAATTCCACAACATAAATCACATATATCATTTAATGTTTTTCTGGTGAACGATCTTCAGAAATAAAAATAATGTGGAAGTCTTGGTGAGTTGGTCATCCACGACCCATATCGCATTATTTCCCTTGGACGTCTTCGAGATCCCAATGGCAATGATCATTGTGACATTTCCCATTTCCTCATGGTTGTATGATATATTTGCATAGTCCATTTAGAATTTTGTTTTTATACTTTATCTTGAGGATATTCCAAGAACCATAAGATATATTCTCAAATATCCTTCTTTATTTTAGCCCACCAGAAGTGTTCTCAGAGATCTTGGTACATCATGGAGCTACCAGGATACATAGAGAATGTTGAGTTATGAGAATGTTCAAATATATCCTTCTTTATCCTGGGTGATTATGGCACATAAATGTGCATTGAAAATTTAATCACACCATCATCATCAATATAGAACACTTGTAGCTTCCCTTCATTTATTGCATTCACCATATTTTGGTTACTCCAAATCATCCCTTTGTGCCTCCTTAATCATAAATTTTATAGATGATTGAGAAATGATTTGGGAAATCTCAAATTTATTTCCAGCTATTATGATTTTTAAATCCATCCATTTCATATCCACAAAGATATGTTCTTTCTCAGTACACATCATTGATAGAGTGACATGTTTTTTTTCTTCTTAGGGCATTAACTACCTTTGTTTCCTTCCCAGGATGATAGTAAATAGAGTAGTCATAGTCCTTGATAAAATCTAACCATATCTTTTGAAGCATGTTCAGATCCATTTTTATGAATATATAAAATAGACTCTTGTGATAGATATATATGTCACCCTTTTCACCATAGAGGTAGTGCTTATAGACTTTCATGGAAATAATCACAACCGCTATCTCTGGATCATTCATCTGGTAGTTTTTCTCAGGGATCATCAACTGTCGTGAGGTGTAGGCTATCACATTATCATTTTTCATGAGTACACAACCCAATAATTTCTTCAAAGAATCACATTATATCACAAAACATTCTATAAAATTTGTTAATGTGAGTATAGGTGTAGTTAACAAAAATCTCTTTATATCCTTGATTATTTCCTCACATTCTTCCATCCAGACAATCATTACTCCTTTCCTTATAAGCATTGTTAGTAGGCCTGACAATTGTGAGACATTTATATTAAAACGTTAGTTATACATAGCTAATCCATGAATATAATTGATTTCTATGACACTAAAGGGTATATTCAATTCCTAAAATTCCTCTGTTTTAAAAGGTTCCACATAAATTCCCTCACTTGTGTTCACATGTCCCATGAATGTGACTTACATTATCCAAAAGTCTCACTTACTGAACTTGTCGTACAACTTCTCCTATATCAATCATTCCAAGAAAAGTATTACATGTTATTCATGTTCATGCTTTCTCTTGGAGTATATGGGAATATCATTGAAAAACAAAACCACAAATTCATTGACATAATGTATAATGAAACTATTCATAAAATCCATTAAGATTGTAAGAGAATTAGTTTTTCCGATGAGAATCACCAGAAACTCATATTGCCCATACCTTGTATGAAATATAGTCTTCCATATATCTTTGTTCTTCATCATTAGTTGATGATATCTCGAACAAATATCCAACTTTGATAATTACTGAGCTCGTAATAGGTGATCAGAAAAGTCATTTATCCTTTCAATAAGATGCTTGCTCTTTATGGTGATCTGGTTGTGTTCCCAATAATCAATAAAATGTCACAATTATCCATACATCTTCTTCACAATGACCACTAGCATACCCAACGGTGATTCACTAGGTTGTACGAACACTTTGTCCAAATTCTTGTGAAACTACTTCATTAAATCCTCCAGTTTGATAGGATCCATCCTATAGGTAAACATTGAGATAGAAGTAACTCTGAGTATGGGTTATATTGAGAACTCAAACACATGATCTATAGTAATTCTCAGTAACTCTTGATTAAATACATCACCCTATTCTATTATAAGGGGCATTACTTCTAGGTTGAAACTTTCCTCTCAGTGAACAATTTAAGTGAGGTTAGCCTCTTCACAGGAAATCAACACCCACACCATTGAAAGATTTTCAATGGTGATTCATGATAGTCCATGAATTTTTAGTTGTGTAATTGGTGGTTTGTAATATTAAATGATATTTTATTTTCCTAACAATTTATATGTTCTCTTTTCAAAGAGAGACAGTTCATTCCCATTATAGCATCATATTCCACCAAGGCACATATTTTGAGATTCCCTGAAATAATATTTTAACATACACCAATAAGAGACGATTTCAAAACTTGGGTTACAATGATTACACTAGTTTGGGTTTAGATATATATATATATATATATACTTCAATGTTTCAGGTCTATGATTACATTGTTCTTGAAAATTTGAAAAATATAAAGGAATGCGTAAAACCATAGTCAAATTTTCCTTTTTCCAATCATGAGTGAATAGGATGTGTACCTTATACAACTTCATTTTATTACAAAACATACATAGAAGTGAGGGAATAAGTCTTCCCTTATACCATTGTTTTTGGTGACTGTTGACAATGATTACCCTTGAGGGATATAGGTTTCAGGTCATTGGCTTGCATAGGCCCCTCACTCCCTGCAGTTGTAGCATTAGACCGTGGGTGTTTCATTCCGTTATTTCCCCCATAATCTCCCACCTTATATTGTATTTTTGACATTCAATACCTTGGTGGACCTATCTAAAACACTTGATTCAATTCCCCATCCATTTGAGGAAATTCCAATGATTATTTTTCCCACATTTTTTTCAAGTGGGATGTTGATTTTCCTTACCTCCATTATTATTAGATCTTCTGGTATGAAACTGCACATTTCGCTGCACATGAACCTATCCATGGGACCGTTATCCAAACTCTGAATCTAATACCAGATAGGATTAAAAAAAATTCTTAACTCTCGTTGTCTTGAATTGAAATAGCCTTTTAAAGGAGTGGTTTTTTCTCACAAAATAATCAATGAATTTTTATACCATTATAGAAATGAAACCCCAAAGAGTACCTTTCTAGACATGGGAAATTCACATCGTTGGCCATTATATATTATCTTTCCTTTTTGAGGACTATAATTTCACTATCAATCATTGAATGAAGAGTTCAATTGAAATAATTTTTATGAAACGTGATCTTAAAGTCTTCCCATTCCATTTCAACAATTTCTTTAACCATCTTGGTGTTCTTAATTGATCACTATCATTTTTTAGCCACTCCATATAGACAGTAAATAGAAAAAATCACATACTCCGTCTCAAAATATTAATGTATATAAAATATCAGTTCCATGGAGTTTTCCAACTTTTCTATAACTAGTGGTTCAGAAGATCCAATAAATATCTGTTGTTCTTGCCGCATAAAATGCTCGATTGACAGTTTCTATCTTTTAGGAGATGGATGATATCCCACATTATTCATGTATTTGTTCATGACCCAAGATAGATAGGTAAATATTGCCATGTTGTTTTAAAATCCACCTCCCGAATCATTGGGGATGTCGTTCGGGTAATTGTTTCATTGGCCCTAAGAAGGGTTTTTGGTCTAGTTTCTCCTAGTTCTAACCATTTTCTAAAATAGAAAAGGTTAGAACAAGACATATGTCAACATTTAGTTAATGAATAACATAATATTTTGTGAAATTTATACTAAAATCATATCTTATGGGATCTATATATTTAGAAATTTATTTTGCCTGCATATTTTACTTAGTATCATACATGAGGTTTCTTCTAGGGTTCACTAATCCTAATTCCCATATTAACTGAACCATGCCTCTGATACCAACTATAGAGACCTTGATTATCCAAAATTTCTTTTACAAAATTTTCATAAAAGACAACATAAAAACACTAAACATTTAGGATACAAATGTTCATTGTCTCTGAATAACTAAGACTATACATAACATATACAACATAAATCAGACACATTTATTTAATTCCTTCCTCTCTATATTTTAATTGGCAATTGGAATCTCCTAAGTACAAGTAATCACATGAGAATATACATCAACAAGGGGGGATCTAATATCCTTGTAGGAGGATAGATTAGAACATGAAATAATACTTCATAAGGTGTGTATAACATTCACATCATAAAAATCATGAGAGGAATCATTATTTAAAGGCATGGATTGTGGATATCCATAAAAATAAAACATCATGTCTTAGTGGTCAATACATTGTTTTTAAAATATATAGTATATTCCTCAAAAATAATTTCAATTTAACACATTAGATTTATTATTTTAGACAATGCATTGGAGAAATGTATAATTTCAGGTTCACCTATCACATTCAAAATTCAAATTGCGCTATATAATTACAGGCACACCTGTCATATCATAATATATTCATTTAAATACATGCCACATAGAAAATATATCAATCCTTAACATAAATAACCCATTTACAGGAATTATTTTCATCTCCTGAGAACATAATCATAAAAATTGGGGTTTTAATAGAAATATCGAATAACATACTTGATAGAAGAACCATCCACCTTGAATGAGAATTAAAAGTTGTGTTATTCAAGGAAGATTTTTTTTTGTAAATCATGGTGTTTGACATAAATTCCAATGGAAAACATTTATATGATAGAAAAAATAATATAATGAGGAACATATTATTTTAAAGGAGTAACCATACTGTAAATTCAGTGGATGAGGGTGAACCCAAAGAAAGAATGTTGGGTTCGAAAATTTCCCCTATCCATGTTTCTGAACATTTTATTCACATTAATGTACTGAATAATTACAATATATTCAATAATTAGAAATTAAATAACCTTTTTACAAGAATGTTTCTCATTATGGTTTCATGAAATTATTTTATGGGCTTTTGGATGAGTTATATATTTTAAATCCACTATTCGGGAGTGTTCTTTTTCTTTGATTTCATGACCAGTTCACCAATACATAGGAATGGAAGCTCATGGGGAACATGGATAAAGATCCAAAACCGATATTAAATGTTATTAATGAACTTATAGGTGTTTAAATTAACTTTTAATGGATTTTTATATATTCCATGTGGATAAAACATTATTTAAAACTTTACGATGATCGTCTTAGGTCAATTTGGGCGGTTTTTGATCAAAATGAACATGTTTTTTTATCAATCAGTATTATGAATAAATGTCGATTCCAAAAAAAATAATGGGTTAAAACATAAAAATTAATATCATTTTTTCAACCATTTAATGGTTTTATTTATATCCTTGAATGAGTTTAAGGAAAATGGAAGCCCATCGTCTCTGATGTTGGTAAATTAACACACCACGAGGACCAATTTCATTTTTATAAAAAAAAATAGATAGAGGGAGGAGTATAATTAGTAGTATTCCCCTAATAAGATATCATACCATTATATCTATCATGATGATTTTATAATGATTTTTAAGATAAGTTTAGGAAAATAGAAAATAACAAATGAAATTTTAATGGAAATTGAATGAAAAGAGAGAGAAATTACATTATGAATATATCATCACTAAGATTCTCTATAGGGAATAGGATTTTGTTTTTTATTAGAACATGTGGTTTTGGACAAGGAGGAGGGTCTAGGAAATATGTTTATGTAGAATTTGGACAAGTCTTGTAGCTTGATTGGTCTGAATAAATGAGGGTGTGATGGTGGTATTTAACATTAGGGGATAGGGGTTTATAGAAAACTATATTAATTAATTTATAATTTATAAAAAAGATAAAAAATAGTGATGATTCGATGAATAAATATAGTAACTTGAGAATGTGATTTCAAACCAATTTTGGTTACATCGGAAAAACATAATCCATAACTCTATAATTAATTTATATATATAATTTTTTAAATTATAGTATTTCACTTTTCATAAAAATTCAAGTATTTCCAGGAAATCCCAAAAATTAACCATAACCATTTTTCAATATGTACAATCCAAAAATACTAGAATTTTTTTTGTAATTAATTTTTTAGATATGATAAATTTAATTTTTAATTAAAATCATAATTTACGTGACAAATAAAAATATTAATATTAACACTATTTTTATAATTCATTTAAAATTTACATAGGGTCTTATTAAATTACCATTAAACCAGAATACATTGAATTGTTAAAATATGAAAAAAAATGTGTAATGTAATTTTTTTTACAAAAATTTATTAATTAATTATAGTTAGTTATTTATGACTTATACAAATATCAATACATTTACTATGGTCATATTGTCACTTATAAGATGTCTAAATTTTATTAATACATTCATGGGTGAGGATACTAATCTTTTGGATGATTTACTATTAATAAGGTTCATATTAGTATTCATAAGGGAAGGTTACTACTCATAAGTTTAGGTTAATATTCACCAAAAAAATAACTTTTCAATATCGGACACCAAACATCTTAATAATCACAGTGGTGTATGTTAGATTTTGTAAATTCAAAACACAATAATGGAAGATTTATTTATGTTTAAAGGTCATATTTTAATTAATTTAAAAATAATGTGACATTGTTTTTCCAATGGTGATTTTATATGGTCATGAAATTACTACATGAAGGGATGAAATGCATTGATACATGTTTGGGTTGTTACATAATATGAATTTGTCAACAACAAAAAAATGATGTAATAATTAACAAAAATTGATAATATGGAATACAAGTGTAATATATGTTATTATAAATATTAATATGGTTTTGTGATAAATTAATAATATTTTAAAACTTTTATAATTTAGTTTAAAGAAAAAAGGATAATTATTTTAATGTATTTTTTTGTCAATTTTCACTCAATTAAGGCATATTTCATATTACACACGAGTTTATTTTTATGTTATGTATATAATAAATACCTTAAGTAATTAACAATATTTTATATATATATATATATATTATTAATGTAAATTTAAATTATAATATCTTAAATATTTAATGTATTTTCTTCCATTCCCCCCCTATTTATTAAATTGAATCAATAAAATAAATATTTAAAAGAGAAACTTATAATAGTTTTATTTTCGTTAGATATATTATATTTCCAAAAAATACACATATAAAACTATTTATGAAAATTTATTTTTTCCCATTATTCTTATTTTAAAATATTTCAACAGGAATTTATTTTTCATTTTCAAATTGAGGTATTTTGTAAACTTTCCATGAAAATTAATATGGAATGATTTTAATCATATATAGCATGTGAATATATTCGAATCACCATGAATAATAATATCATTTAATCTTCCTTTACATGCTTAAAATTTTTTATTAAAATAACAATTCGTGCCACATATTTTATATTTGTTTTTTAAAAAATAATGACTTCAAAAATGGAAATTATTTTCTCCTAAAGAATGTTTTAATGAACATCAAGTGAAATTTTTTTTATAAACGACTACATCTCATTATTTTACATATTAACCACGGGGGATATATTTTAATGTTACCATCATATGGCACATTCACATAATTGTGACATTTGGATGTTACATTTCTCTTTAATATCTATTTTCATTATATAATGGATATGATTATTTCCAATGCCTTATAGTATTTGACATATAGTGTATTATCATTGAAATAATTAGATTGACTATGGAGTACGATGATTATTTTTTTATCCTTTATGAAAAATAGATATTTTTTGATAGGTTATAATTTTTAGATTTTTAATTGAGCCATCAATATATGAAGAATGTTTTGGACACGAAATGGAATGTGGTGCCGAGTTGTTGATATAACCTTTATGCATCGATAAGTCTCATGAGAAAAACCAGTTTTCCAAATTAAATGGGTTTTTAACAACAGTTTGAAACTATCATTTCAAAGGTAATAACAATATTTGTTTCCAGATTCATAATATCATGACATTAAATATTTTGAATATCATTTATTGGGAATGAAATTATATTTATCAATAATAATTTCAAATTGATATCATATTTCGAAGCATTTCATAATCATTATATTGAGAAAATGTTGTTGAGTCAATAATGTTTTCCTTAT
Organism: Viscum album; assembly: GCA_963277665.1. NCBI lineage: Eukaryota > Viridiplantae > Streptophyta > Magnoliopsida > Santalales > Viscaceae > Viscum > Viscum album. The sequence goes on along the minus strand of OY728126.1, from coordinate 789,051,117 downwards.
GACTTTTCCATTCCTTCTTGTTTTGAAAATCACAAACACCTTATACTTAAGAAAATGATTGTTTTACTTCCATAAGGAAAATTTTCTTCTTTAAGAAAATTTACCCTAACCTAGATTTTTCTTATACATAACAATATTTTTTTAAGTACAAAAACTGGATTCTTAACCAAAATTCTGGAATCAGATAATGTAATGATTAGGAGGATTCTTTTTTTAGGATCCGAGTTCTTGATGTGAACTGTTATGAAGTTACAATCAAAATTATAGACTCCTAACTCTTAAGTAATTCGACTCTGAACTCTTATGACGTTTGACACCAATGTCTTATGTATTTCGACACCGAAATCTTAAGTAGTTCGACTATGAAATCTTAAGTAGTCCAACTCTGAACTCTTATGAAGTTCGACTCCAAACTGTTAAGTAGTTCGACTCCGAACAATTAAGTAGTTCGACTCCGAACACTTAAGTAGTTCGACTCTTGACTCTTATGATGTTCGACTCTGAACTTTTACTAGTTCGACATCGAGCTCTGTAAGTTCAGATTCCGATCTCTAGTGATACTAGACTCCGAATTCCTATAAAATAGAATCCAAACATTTCTTAACATAGACTCTGAAATTCACTTTGGTTCGACTCTGATCTTTTATTTTTACTTACACTCTGAAATTTTGTATGGATTTTGATTACATTTTCACTATTTCAAAAAAATGTCGTGCATTCAGTTAAACATGATTTATTATTAAAATATGTTGTTGTTGACGCCGAAAAAAACCCGCAACTCCCGAAGGAAGTTTTGGAATAAAGAAGCGAAGTCATATTCGGAATCAGAGGCCCGATCCGGAGGCCCAGGAAGTGGTGCGCGAAATAAAGGCGGGTCCGTGCGCAAAAATGTTCTGCGCCCGAAGTGCTCCTAGGATTCTCGGAATTGGACCAGTGAGGCGCGCAATAATTGCACGCCCCGTTTCTCCGCGGCGAGATTTTGCGCGCAAGCAGTTCCCTGCGCGGAAAACATCGCGCGCCACCTGGATTCCGCACTGGAGGTCGCCTATAAATATATCGTGACCCCGAACGGTTTGGAGGTTGAGGAATCTGAAGTGACTCTTGTGCACACAATTCGACTCCCCCGTGCGAAAGATGACATCTAGGTAATCCTGAAATTCCGCGCAACCTTTCCCCGGAGTTTGCCTTTCCGCGCAACTCCACCGGCTTCAATGAATTTTCCCCTTCCCCCGGTTTCCCCACTTGCGCGCAATCCCTGGTTCGCGCGCGCAATACCCTGCCGTGCACGCAAAACCTTGCGAGTAATACTCTCTTCGTGCGCAATTCTGTTGCTCCTATTGCACGTCGTCCCGGTGTTTTGCGCACAAATCGTCCCTTTTGCACGCACAGAGCCGAGGACCCCTCACCTTGATGCCCCTTGGCTGCCCCCTGCACCGGCACCTGATGTCTCCCATGTCGGGAATGCGCACCATGCGTTGTTTTCCCGCATGGCCTTCCAGGATTGTGCGAAATAACCTCAAGGTCCTTTGAGCCGTGTTTTTCCGTTGCGTTGCTTTTCCTTATGCTTCTCCGCATAGGCACGCTAACGGCTATTGCTTCTTCACATAGCCATGCTAACGTGGACCCCCCGGTGGTTTTCCCTACGACCCCCCTTCACCACGGCCTTGTCGATGCCTTCCCTTCCACAAGGGGTATAGGACGTTGTGCATGTAAGCCCTAGGGCTGTTGAGCAAACACACCTCGTCCAAGCTACACGATGTTAAACTTCTAAGCACCTCGTCCTTAACACAAGACGTTAAACTGTGGTCCGACCCCGTGCTTCGCACGCAGGGTACCCCCAGCTCGGAAATTTTTTACACCCACTCGTCTCCACATGAGTGGACTCTTCCTCACATGGAATGAGATCCTCCTTGTCGGGGCGACGTTTGTCCACGGGGGAAGGGCTGCCTCAGAGCGTAAGCCCCTAACCTTTCGTACGGATGATTGCGCCCGTGCATCCCCATACGTCCCCCCCACAAAGGCCGGTGGAGTCCTTCTCCCAATGCGCTTTGTCGCACCACAGGCCTCCACCCTGAAGTAAGCCCCAGTACCAAGGGCCGCTAACCACGCGTAAGCACCTATTTACTCTTTGGGGCGCTCAATGCGTAAGCCCCATTCCACTTCTCACAGACGCACCCTTTGCGACGTGATCGACTGGTCCCGGCTGCCTCTTGTTTCCCACACCGAGCATGACTCAAGTGGGATTAGAGTGCGCATCGACCATGACATCCTTCTATGGGCCGCCTCAGAGCGTAAGCCCCATCCGAGCGAACTACGTGGACTTTGATCCATGCTAACGCATGGTACGTAGGAAGCCTCCATGAGGTTCAAGCCCACCACCCGGTCGTCCCTACCTCTCCATGCCGGTTCCCTGACCACCTTGGGCTACCTCAGAGCGTAATCCCCAAATCTCGCATCCCGCATGACTTTAAATTGTACCCCGCCCCGCATGACATTAAACTATATCGCATCCCGCATGACGTTAAACTGTATTCCGTCCCGCATGACGTTAAACTATATCCCCCCTCTTGGGTCATCATAGAATGTAAGCCACATGCTTCACCCCACCATCCATCATGATCCTTACCCGATCCACCACATCCCAGTGAGATCATTCCACCCTTTCCCACTCCATGTTATACGGGAGGCCGCCCACGTGTTGGCCCCATCATTGGTGTTCCCCCTAGGGACCCTTTAACCCAATCCGTCTCCGTAAGATGTTAAACTCGCGGCATACCATGTGTTAAACATGGGAAGCTGAGGAAAACCTCAGATGGTACACATTCCCCGCGTTCGATGTGGGATGCCTCGGGCTTCCGCGCCCTCGAGAAGCCCTGTGATGAGGGACCAAAGACAGACATGCCGACGATGCCCCAACGTGACCATTCTCCTCAATGTAGGTTGTTGTCCCGACAGGACCCCTTGGAGCGTCTTTACGGACGCAGCCTAATTAACTGGCGTCTATGTAGGTATGGCACCAGGACTGAGCTTCAAGAACCCGTCTTAAATCTATGAGGGAGACCCGGACTAGGTGACGAGCTCCGAGGAGGAATCAATGGAAGGAAGAACCGAAATCCCATCATCCCAGTTTCTATCAAGGAGCAGACGTCCCTAAACAAGAAACGAATGCCGCCCGCCTTTGGAAACCGGGAATGCGGGGCCACGAGCAGCGCGCCCTCCCTGGCAGACGGACGCGGGCGACCTGGTGAAAGCGTCGGAAACAAAAAATGGTGAACTCGACGTGAAGCTCTTCTCCTCAACACGGGGAATGATAGTCGTTGGAGCATCTGAATAATAGCATGTCACCAGGTTCGGGTAACCCTCACCAGGATGTGAACCCGCCAGGGGTCGAGGCCGTCAGGACGTTGACTACTCCGGTCTATGACGTCGTCAGCGTGGTTCCCTCTCGCCGATCACTGGAGACGGAATGATGCTGGGACTTGGTTGTTGATCTCCATTCCTATTGATACTAATGGTTTCATCTCCCTGTTTCTAGGAATCAGATCTCTGCATTCAGAGCTCGATAGCCACCAACCCACCGGCGTAGGGGCAGGGGCAGTGCCGACGCGGCTACCCCCGTCGTCCCGCCTATCCCACGGTCACTCCGACTTCAACCGCCGTAGCAGCCAGGTGCTTGCACCACCTCTCCCCGTCAAAAATCATCCAACGGAGTGTGATCAATAACCTGGTTTGTAGGTATGACGAGGAAGGGATCATCCCCACCAGGGGCATGGCCTGCTTGGATATAGAGGCGGTCGTGCCTCCCCACCATCTCCGCCCTCGACGGCCACGTAGGGAGCCGCCACTCCCCACGCCGACGTTCAACCGCTTCAGGAGCCTATCCCTGGAGCGCTGTGACACATCCCTCCCCTACGCCAATGAAGTGGGGGCTGTCCGGGTCCACCCGATCGGCGATCCATCACAGGGGTTACCGGCAAGTACCCCAACCAAGCTGTGTCGACGCCGCCGCCCGACTCCACGAGACGAGGAGCAGACAATCTTCATTCCCGCACTGCCGGCTCCGGCTCCTCTGACTCGACGCCAACGTTGGGCGTGAGTGGGGGAGAATGCCCGTCCTGGGGCACCAGCATCAGCAGCCATTGTGGCCCCAGCCACTGCTGACTCCTATTCCCAGATCCCTGCGCTTGTCGAGCAGGGGCAGCCGCGTGCCCGACTAGGATCGAAACCCCGACTGCCCTGTAGGCAGGTTGGGTCGAATCTCCCGGTCGCAGACACTAGCAATGGCCACTGTGGGCCAATCCGTGGTAGTGCCGCTCACCATGAAGTCTCATGTCGTGCCACCGATCTGGGAAGATGAAGGCTTCTTTGCGACGGCTATGCTTCGGGTATGACTCCTTCCAGCTCCCACTGCATGGGGTATGAGGTCACTCCCCCTACTGTCGATCATGAGCATGGAGCCGTTGTGTATCCAGTCGCTCACTCACATGGAGGTCCTCCCCATGTCCCTTTCGACATCTGTCCTGGTGCTTCTCGCACCCCGGCCTTCGGTCACCTCTTCCCTAGATCTATTGTGGCCAGGGGACCCGATGAAAGAAGTCGTCTTTACCTTGAGGAACTACCCAGGGGCAGGAAGGTCGGGCGTCATTGCCGTCGGAGGAATGTCAGGGGAGTCCGGACGGGAATCAGACCAGTCTGTTTCTCGGATTCTGAGGTAGATTACGACTCGATGATAGAACCTCCCCCCAACCTTTCGAGTTGAAGGCAGGGATGGGGTCACGGTGCGTCAGTCTCGTACTCCCCGAACGCGAGATCTGTATGATTCCCTCTTCCCTTCGAAGGTATATACAGGAGGACGAAGACTTGGCGTACCGCTAGGGATCAAGCCCGTAGTTGCCGCTGATCTCCTCAAAAGCACCTCCCGCCACTGTTAGGGATGGTGAGGAGCTCATCTGGGGACCGATGGAAGGAACGCGAGGCCACACACCCTCGGCGAGCACCGACGCTGTGACAGGAGGCCCATCCACTGACCCATCCTATCGCGACGTGGCGGCCAGGGCACTGCAACCTCGGGAGGATGACCCGGGGATCGGCGGCCAATCGGCATGTTCATCGTATTCCCCGCCGGCGAGCCCACCACCCCGACGGCCTGCCTCGGTGCCATTTCCAATTCCCCGACATTCCTCGGTGGACGACCAGGGGCAGCATGTTCCAGACCCCGAGCCATAGCCATGGATCTTTTGCATCGTTCTTGCATCGGGCCACTTCTGTGAGAGTTTTTGGTCGGTCGCAGAATCGGGTTTTGATGTGCCAGAGTCACTCACCCCGAGAGAGTTTGAATGCTTCTGCCAGATTCTTCGGGTGACTCACTCCCGCCTCCGTCATCAGCTAGCGCCTTATCCCAGGAGCCAAGCGCATCTCGAGGAGATTGGTGAGCAGTACCGCCGGGTTGACCTAGCAGCACTCCCCGTGGTCCGGCACCCCGAGTTGCTGGGCCTCAACGAGGCCCTTCAGCAACAATGTGTCCAGAGATTTCAAGTACTCCGCAGAGTTATTGAGGAGGCCACCCCCCACATGCACGTCTGTGGGTGGGGGCAGTACGCTGCTCTTCGCTTCCGTACGATCCGCCGACAGCACGATCCACTGGGAATCCCTGATGGAACGTCGCCAAGGGAAGTAGCAGTCAACATGGCTGAACCTTCAGATGAGGGAAACATTGTGGAGCCCCTAGACGGGGACTCACCCCAATGGACAGGCCACTACTGGACCCATCTGGGAGGATTACTCTCCAACAGGGGAGCCTCATAGGCCATCATGTACCCACAGAGGCACTATCGCTGAGCCGAAACATCGACAAGGGTAAAGAGCCCGTCGGGTCTGTCAAACTCTCCGACCCATCTGCCTCATTGCAGAAGGCATAGGAAGATCCCGAGAAGGCCACGCTGTGCCAACAGCTAGCCGAGCAAAAAATTCTGGTTGATGAGCTCCGGGCCGAACGCATTGCAGAGTGGCGGCCTATCTACGGCAACCCCAGACAAGGACAGTAGGGGCAGGAGCATCCACCCCTTGCAGAGATCCCCCTAGGAAATCGTGACCGTGTCATGTTTGCCGATAGGGGAGACACTTGAGCCCATGGAAATAGGGTGCAATATGTTTCGCCGAACCCTCCCGAGAAGCGAGGCAACCTAGGAGACCCTGCTCGGTTTCCTCCCGTCGTTCCGACAGTCGCTCAGCCAGCTGCCCCCTGAGCTGCTGAGCGCGACCATCATATCGAAGAGCCTGGTGATGGGCTTGTGGTTAGAGATCCCTGTCAGGATATGAATCCGCATCTGGATGATATTATGGAATTACTCATCGCTCGATTGGAGGCCCTGGAAACTCGATAGGTGTCGATCCCACCGGATGGCAAGCCGTACCCCGCATGGGTGGATGACATGTCGGCCCCGCCAGGATTTGGGAATCCCACTTTTTCCCCCTTTAACGGGACCAGAGACCCACCACAGCAGATGACCCACTTCAACTCGAGGTGCGGGCCTATGTTTGGGACTCCGGTGCAGCAAGAGGTTGCCAAGATCCGGTGCTTCGTTCAGACGCCGGAGGGACCAGCGTTCGTTTGGTACAACCAGCTCCCTCTTGGATCAGTAACTAGCTGGGAGGACCTTCATTGACAATTCCTCTACCAGTTCAGTTCCACAACCCGGAAGACGAACATTGCAGACCTCTTCATGTACAAGAAAAGGCCCGATGAGCGAGTCGCAGACTTCATCGCCCGGTGGAAGGGGATCACGTACTCCCTTGACATGCCACTGACTCAGGAGTAATTACTGACGATGTGTGTGGGGAACGTTAAGGCGGAGTTGGTTACTTCCCTGATCACGTAGAATTACCCTGGAGGGTTCCGGGACTTCTCGGACAAGACTCAGCGCCTCGAAGAAGCCCCGCAACAGGCCAGCCAGTCACGTCTGCTGCCTCCTGTGATCTCCGCAAGGAGAGACACCAGAGCTGAGCTCACTACTGTGGTGAATATAGAGGCCCCCAGACAGCTAGAGTTGCTGCCGGTGAGGCCATCTCAATAGGCTCATAGGGGTCCACCGCCACAGCCTCCGTCCTAGCAGCGACGGCCTCAAAATCGGCAGGCGCCTCCGCGTAATGCACCGCCACCACCTAGGCGAGGTAATCCGGCTCTGCCTCCTCGGCCTGCTCCTCCGGTACCTGGCCATGTCCTGCTCCCAAGGGTCCCCTTTCCAGGTAGAAGGAATCAGGATTACTCGTTTGACGAGGCCCAAGTCCCCAGTTATTTCCGTAGCCCCTTGGAGAAAAGGATCGTACGGATTCTTGAGTGCCGGAAGCCAGAAGAGGTGTGTCTCACGAATCACCCTGACTACTGCCCTTATCACCGGTTCCTTGGACACACCATCCAACAATGCTATGTGTTCAAGGACTGGATCTAAGACCAGATTGAAAACAACATAGTCAGGTTGGGCCCAGCCCCGGCACAGGTGGCAGGTGTCTTCGTGGGATCAGATGATAGTATTGATGATGGGGACGGGTGGGAATAGGTTTCTGACCATGGGTCTCGGAAGTATAACGACTGGATGGCCCGCAGGACGATCGCCCGTGCCCATCGCATCATCCGTGCCCGCCTGGACCGGCCAGAGCCCTCAGAATCCACGAGCGCCGCTTCGGCCTCGTCATCCCAGCATGCTTCTTCCCAGAAGAGCAGGCGGCGACGCCAGAAGAAAGAACGTGTCCTGCCATTGCCATCATCTTCTCGCACGCTTGGCGATTTCATGCCCCCGGGAATGGGTATCTCTCCGATACCTCGTCCGTTAATGGATGACTCCTCGACCAAGAGCCCGAGGTACGCTTCGGTTAACACTGTAGAGTCGTAAATCCCTTCGTGGCTCCCGACGATGAGGAGCGCTGGGTGAATCTCCCCGAGAGCCCGGGGTACGCTTCAGTTAACACCGTAGAGTTGGTAAATCCCTTTGTGTCTCCTGACGACGACGAGCGTCGGGTGAACCTCACCAATGTCCCCAGCCGTCGTCAACGTCGACGGAGCCTTGGCTACATGAATCGCCAGGGCACGACAGTCGTCACCTCCAGTCAGGCCGTGCACGCTACCGAGACCAGGCATCAGGCCCGGTATAGAGAGTAGCACTCGCAGCTCCCACATCCGGTGAGAACAGGTTCCCTTCCACCACCATTTGTGTTGCTGGATCGGGCGGAATCACCTTGCCCGAGTCACAAACAGCCCAGCCCTGCCGTTGGCTGACTACAGCCTTCCGGTCCTAGCATGGAAGCCACCTCCCGGGCTTCAGCTAGTGAACAGCAGGACGTGCCTAGTACTAGTTAGTAACTGGTCCCGCCAGTAGGGCCCGTCATGCCCCCAATCGCAGAGCGACCTCCTGTAAGCAGAATCTCACGTTTGGCGCGAAAGTATGATGTCCTGAAGCATCTGGCCGGAATTCCAGCGAGGCTTTCCATCCTTAAGGCCCTCTTCCTATCGTGTGAAATGCGTGAGGTGCTCTCCGAGGCTCTGAGGAGCCCCCTCCAGTTTGAAACAGAGGAAGCGGCCGCAGAAGCCTTCCACACCGAGGTGATTGAGAACGCCGAATGTCAAGCGGTTATCTCATTCTCGGGTGAAGATGAATACCCTCCCATACAGGGTCACATCCTCTCGCTGTACATCACCGGCTAGTGCAATGGCGTGGAGGTCTGTCGATGTCTTGTCGACATGGGTTCTGGGATTAACTTGATCCCAACCCGGAAACTGCGAAAACTGGGGTTGTCTGAGGATGATTTAACTCCCTCTGACCTCAGAATCCAGGGGTATGACAGGACCAAGCAAACTCCACTCGGCATGATTCTTCTAAAGACCCAGTTCAGCGGCATAATTTCCAATACTGAATTCATGGTTGTCTCTCAATACACTGCCTATTATGCGTTGATGGGCATGTCGTGGCTCCATCTTCACACAGCGGTTCCCTCATCATACCATCGGTGCCTCAAATACTCCCTTAAGGGTCGAGTGGGTGTGATCCAAGGAGATGCGACCCTGTTTGCCTCTTGTGAAGCTCGTTACCTGGACGTAGACTATTACAAGAGCAAGGACAAGCAGATCCTGGCAGGTGAGGTAGAGCCTGCCGCTGTCGCGAGTGATCCCTTGGTAGGTTTGAAGGACGTATATGTCTTCCCAATCCATCGGTTGGAAGCCACAACTCCCGATACGGGAGAGTGATTTGTTGTCTCGGGTACCAGAGGAATGCATATTTCCGGGTCTATGCGACATCGGGACATCACCTCGTACTCTTACACCAACCAGGCCTGGGTGATCCCCGAACCTCCTACCCCCGTACGATATCGGGACGTTGGGATTATGGCAACGGCGGAGCGTCATACATGCATGTTTGGTCGAGCCGATAATGACTGGATTAGGCCAACACGACACCACTGCTTCGATGTCGTAAAGCGTGGCCCCTTGGGCCGTAGGAAGGATGGGATTGGATCAACCACCTTTGTCGCTACGGTCTCCTCGGTGCATGAACCTCCCGTCGTGATGACCTCGGCCGCCCAAGCCGGTGCTAGCTCCCCATCAGGTTCGATCAGCTCCAAAACGGCTCCCCCCGTGGACGGTATTTCCCCAAGAGGAGAAGAAGACATGGAAGATTCTCCTCCTGCCTTTGAGGAGGGCGTCTCCGTCACGGTCGACGAGCTCGTACAGGTGAACCTCGGTAGTGAGGCGGACCCGAGACCCAAATTGGTCAGCGCCGCTATGCCTCCCGAGGAATGGAAACGGTACATAGACTTCCTCAAACAGCATCGTGATGTGTTTTCCTGGAGTTATGATGAAATGCCGGGACTAGATCCCCAGGTAGACGTCCACCTCCTTGGCCTCCCAGCAAACCATCGCGGGTTCAAGCAGCCTCCCAGAAAAATACACCCCTTTCACGGTGCCATGGTTGAGGCCGATGTTGATAAGATCATTAAGTCCAACTTCGTCAAGTAATTCCAGTACCCCAGGTGGCTAGCCAACAATGTGCCCGTCAGGAAGAAGAACGGGCAGATCAGGGTCTGCATCGACTTCCGCAATTTTAATCGCCACTGTCTGAAGGATGACTTTCCCCTTCCCGTGACAGAGTTGTTGATCGACGCAATGGCCGGGTTCCAAGCCCTCTCTTTCATAGATGGGTACTCCGGGTATAACCAAATCCAGATGGCCCCCGCAGATGAAGATTACACTGCCTTCAGGGCCCCCCAGGGCACTTTCAGCTATCGGGTTATGCCCTTCGGCCTGAAGAACGCTGGTGCCACTTATCAACAGGCTATGCACCGCATATTCAAGCCGATCCTCGGGACGCTGGTGGAGTGTTATATAGATGACTTGGTGGTTAAATCTCGTCAGCTCCAGGACCATCTCAAAGACCTTGAGAAATTGTTCGGTTTGATCCGTTCTCGTCACTAGAAGATGAACCTGTTGAAGTGTGCCTTCTGGGTCACCTCCGGGAAGTTTCATGGCTTCATAGTCAGGTATCGAGGTATTGAGATCGACCCCGAGAAGATCATGGCAATCAGTCAGATGCCTCCCCCGAGTAATATTCAGGAGCTTCAAGGCCTCAAAGTCCACATAGCCTATATACGCCGATTCATTGCGAATCTGGCCGGCAAGTGTAATCCTTTCTCTTGGATTATGAAGAAAGGTTCCGCCTATGGGTGGGATGAAGAGTGCCAGACCGCTTTTGATGAAATCAAGCAGTATCTGCTTCAACCTCCGGTCCTGATGCCACCCGTTCCCGGAAGGTCGTTGGTCCATTACGTGACTGCCCTGGAGCGATCCCTCAGCGCCCTTCTCGCCCAGAAAAACAACGAGGGAACAGAGAATAACCTCTACTACCTCAGCCACTTACTCCTCGACGCGGAGATTAGATATTCTCCCATTGAGAAGAGCTACCTGGCCCTCGTATTTGCCGTGCAGAAATTGCGGCACTACTTCCGGCACCATGATGTACAGTTGGTCTCTTGGGTAGACCCGTTGAAATACATCCTGAGTCGGCCTATGTTGACCGGCCGATTGGCACGCTGGGCGATGATCCTCCAGCTGTTCGACATTAGGTTCGTATATTATAAGGCCATCAAAGGACAGGCGTTGGCAGACTTCTTAGCTGCTCATCCAACCTCTGCGGACCAGCCGCTGGATGTGGGATTTCCTGATGAGGCAATCCTCTCAGTCGATCACGACACCCCATACTGGAAGATGCACTTTGATGGCGCCTCCCGAAGCCCTACCGGTAGAATTCTCAACAATCCTAGGCTTAACAGAGTGGGCATGGGTATTGTCTTCGTCACCCCAGAGCAATCTGTGCTGCCATATTCTTTCTTATTGTCAGAGGGTTGCACCAACAATGAGGCAAAATATCATTCCCTCATCACTGGCCTCGAGTTGGCTCTGGAGGTTAACATACCCCACCTATATGTAAAAGGGGACTCTGAGCTAGTCATCAAGCAGGTTAACGGTGACTACGCTGTCAGGAAGCCAGAACTTGTGTCGTTGCTGGAGTGCACCCTTCATCTAATGGCTAAGTTCCCCTCCCGACCAGATGTCGTTCACATTCCCCGGTCGCAGAACAGTCAAGCAGATGCTTTGGCCAGCCTTGCCACATCACTCGCGGAGCCCGAACAGGATGACCTAATCATCCATATGGTGCACCGAAGAGTCATTGCTCCTTTTATCCCAGAGGGCGGTCGTGGCCCGTTAGTGAACCATCTCACAGCTGGTGCCCCCGCGTCGGGACCTCCCGGGGATCCAGGAGTGGTGATCGAGATAGTTTCTGAATGGAGGAAACTTCTGGTTGAATATCTCCGGCACAAAAATCTTCCAACAGACCGAGCGGATCGGGAACAAATCTGGCGCCGTGCGCCGCAGTTCACGCTTCAATGCGGTCCTAGCCGTGAGAAGATCCTTTTTAGGCATGGGTTTGATGGTGTTATCCTCCGTTGTCTTCAAGGAGTTGAGATCCCACAGGTCATGCGGGAGGTGCACACTGGCTCCTGTGGCACCCACCAGGCTGGGTCGAAGTTGTCCTACCAGATTCGGAGACTGGGATACTTCTGGCCCTCCATGATCCACGACTGCATCGAGTATGCCAAGAGGTTCCATGCGTGCCAATTTCATGATAACATTGTGCATCAGCCACCGGATACTCTCCATACTACTAAGTATTCTTGGCCCGTTGTAGTCTGGGGGTTGGATGTCGTAGGGCCCTACCCGCCGGCGACGGCCCGCCAGTGCCGGTTTATCTTAACCGCCATGGATATCTTCTCAAAGTGGGCAGAGGCAGCCCCACTTAGGGATGTCAAGGCTGGTTCTATCGCCCACTTCATGAGTTCCAATATCATTCACCGTTTTGGAATACCTCACGCTATCCTCACAGACAACGGAACCAACTTCCGGGCGTCCGAGCTGAAGAGATTGTACGCCAAGTACAACATTCGCTCGAACCACACCTCCCGCTATCATGCGCGGGCGAATGGACAGATTGAGGCGTTTAACAAAACCCTATTTAACATTCTTCAAAAAATGGTTGGTCAGAATTGGAAAAGTTGGCCGGACAAGATCCCCAACGCCCTCTGGGCTTATAGGACGACGACTCACAATTCCACCCAGGTGACCCCATTTTCCATGGTGTACGGAGCTGAGGCAATCCTTCCCATCGAGGTCCAACTGCCCTCATTGCGCACGGCAGTCTACGACCAACAAGCGCTGGACAGAGTTGCCGAGATCCGTCCAGCCGAATTGGAAGCGCTGGATGAAAGTAGGCTTCGTGCTCTACATAACATGGAAAGGCATCAGAGTAGGATGGCTCAAGCTTTCGATAAGAGGGTTTGCCTCTGCTCCTTCCTTCAAGGTGTCCTGGTGTTGCCTCTCAGAGCGCCAATGATTCCCTGCAGGAAACCACCAGAGTTGGAGCCCAAGTGGGGGGGACCTTTTATTGTCCACAAGGTCTATCCCAATGGTGCGTATTCCCTGGAGACCATGGATGAGGAGCGTATCACTCCTCCCACCAATGCCAGGTTCCTCAAGAAGTACTTTGCGTAAAATGTTATAGTCCAGCATGACCTTAAACTGTATGGTCCATCCTGACCTTAAACTGTATGATCCGGCATGACCTTAAACTACACTCTTCCCAACATCTGGGCTCTCCATGGTCTGAGCTCTAAGACCTAAAACTAAGATGCTCTTTGTCCTAGTTCTAAGACCTAAAACTAAGATCTATATTCCGTCCAACATTGCGATAAACTGTATTGTCAAGAACTACGTGTGGATTGATTCTCATCCTCATGAGATACGTAGGACCGCAAGAACATTTTGTCTCGGGTCCAGCCCAGGAGTTACCAAATTCCGCCCGTTCTTCCCTCTTGGTCCGACTTCTAAGACCTAAAAATAAGATCTATATTCCATCCAACATGGCGTTAAACTGTATTGCCAGAACTACATCTAGCTTGATTCCCATCTTAATGGGATACGTAGGAACGCCCCGACATTTCGTCTTTGGGGTCCATCTTGAGGTCCGCTGTCGCGTCTGTTTCGCCTTTGGGACTTTGATCATAGGGTCGCATGGCGTGGTGTGAGATTATGTCCCCATTCACGTCGGGTTTGCAATAGCTGCATGTTGTGCACCTTGTCCTCATTGTTTAGCCCTCCTCTGTCCAACGGCGTTTAAAGACGCATATCAAGAACTACGTGTGGCTTGATTCCCCTACTAATGGGATACGTAGGACCGCTTGAACACCTAGATGTCAGGTCCAGCCCCATCTCTTAGGAGATCCCACGATCTCCCGGTGCTCAGGGTGTTTGGCATTACACCCCCTCTTTTTCCCAAGGATCCGCCATTTCTTGGCCGCTCTCGGACTGAGCCCTATGACCCTTTCTAGTGGTCTGCTGATGTGCTCAAAGCACTCTTGTCTTGAACATGGAGTGCCAGATTCGACTTAGGCAAGTTGCATCCACTTTCCAAGCTTCGTGTTCCCCTTCATTCGGGCCCCCGTCATCTTTCATACCAGGAGGGACCACCAAGAATGGCCTGGATACAATGCCCAAGGGCTCTCCTACCATCATGGGCCAACGTCCCCGAGGGTTTCAGACAAAAAATTGATACAAATACCGCGTTGAGATCATGGTCAGTGGTTGATGCTCATTTGTTTGTCCCCATGGATAAGACGACAAGATGTTGTGTTGTGATCATGGTCAACAGTAGTCCTCAGTCATCATGCTAGTTCCCCAGGCCCTGAATGTTGGTGGCACGGTTCATGTCATGTTCCGCCCCACCGCGCCAAGGTGGAATCTCGACACTCCTTGTACTAACCCTCAGTACACCCCCGCACATCAAGCAGACCGAGCTGCATAACGGTGTCTCTCGGGGCTCCTACGGTCCGAGCGCTAGAGTATGTGCTTGGGTCTCTTCCTTGCGGGTCGCGTGAAGCTTGACCTTCATCCCCTTTGGGGAGTGGGGAGTCTCCCAAACATTGTGTTTCGGGCCCAGCATTGCTGGGATATAGCATATGCTTCCCCTCCCTTATTTTTGAACCCTCGTATGCTCCTTTGCTCGAGGATCCTCTCTCGGCTGGTCCAAACCATATGACCTTAAACTGTGTTGTTGGTCCAAACCATATGACCATAAACTGTGGTGTTGGTCCAAACCATATGACCATAAACTGTGCTCTTGGTCCAAACCATATGACCTTAAACTGTGATGTTGGTCCAAACCATATGACCTTAAACTATGCTATTGGTCCTATCACACGACCCTAAACTGTGACATTATCGTCCTGGCCGCACGACGAAAAACGGCGCTGCATTTTGGTGACCTCGCTGTAGAGGACATCACATTGGGTATTGGTTTTATTCCATGCCATTTGTCAATGCCTATAATGGCTTGATGCTTGTGGCGACACCATGGCCTGCTACTCTAGGTCTGTCGCTTCACAACAAAAAAACAACTCTCATTAAAGGACAAACAAGATTTATCAAATGCCGCTTCTTTTAGTGCAAGGGACACACCCGCACTCCCCCTTTTTTCATTTGCACTGGTATCTTACCATGTCACTTTCAGAACTACGTGTAGCTTGATTATCATCCTTATGAGATACGTAGGAACGCCTGGGGAACTTCCCCGCGGGTCCATCCTACCTCCGTGTTCGGTCCCTCAACTCGAGCGTTTCCCCGGAGAGCACATGTTAAGTAGGGATTAGGTCCTCCTTCACGTCGGGTTTTGTAGCCGCCTGGCCATGTGTCCGTTTCTCCCCTATCCTCATGGTCTGTGCTCTAAGACCTAAAACTAAGATCCTCATGGTCCGAGCTCTAAGACCTACAACTAAGATCCTCATGGTCTGAGCTCTAAGACCTAAAACTAAGATCCACATGGTCCGAGCTCTAAGACCTAAAACTAAGATCCATGTTTCGTCCCTCATGAAGTTAAACTGTATTCCGTCCCGCATGAGGTTAAACTGTATTTCATCCACCATGACGTTAAACTGCATTTTCAGAACTACGTGGGCTTGATTATCATCCCTATTAGATACGTAGGACCACCCGGACGTTTCGTCTTGGGTCCAGCCCCAGGTATAGCTGAACACCGTCATTCTTTATTGTCGGCCCCTCGGCCCGACATCATGAGAAATAGTGTCATCAGGATATCTAGCCCGAGCATGTTCGGGATTCCCTATGGTAATGATGGTATGTGGTAGTTCTCTCTACAAAGTGGTCCTGCTTGGAAATTGGGACGACCCGTGATAAGGTTGGTATGTCCGCCTAATGCGCCTTTGCCCTGGTGGCGCAATATCGAGAGTGTTGGACTCTGTTCGAACAAGCCACCACTCCACCTCCCACGCTTTTCATTCCCCCTTATTCAGACCCTCATTTCCTTTCGCGTTTGACGGGACCCCATAACAGTATGGATGCTCGACCTATGGTCCGCCTACTGTCCTGGGCCAACGTTCCAGAGAACTGGTCATGTTTCACGAGACCCCCTAACAGTATGGATGCTCGACCTATGGTCCGCCTACTGTTCTGGGCCAACGTTCCGGAAAACTGCCCAACGATATTTGAGTTAGGCCCCGTGTTGCGAACATGGTTAGCGGTCAGCCCTCATTTATTGTCCTCCCATTCCGGGCCAACGTGATATGGGTGCTGTGTTTCTGCCACGGTTGATAGTTATCCTCCATGGTTACGCCCCATTAGGTTCCGAATTTGGGTAGAGTGATGCAACATTTCTCTCCATTCCCCTGTGTTCGGATGGATCTCAATGCCCCCGGCATTGCCCCTCTCATGTGTTAAGACACATTGAGAAGTCGAAACATCAATCGGCCCGAGGTCTTTTCAAAAGTCCAGGCCCAATTTTGGATGCCTGAAGCTTGGTCAATGCCCCACAGTTGAACAGAATGATGGTACAAGCACCTCTTGCTTCTTGCGTTGGGCATGTCCCACAGGATCCAAGGGGTGAGTTGTTATTCGTTTCGAAACTATGGTTGAGCACGTTAAACCAAGGGTACAAAAGAGTGGATTTGTCCATACATTGGATTGAGACGATGAGAAATACAAGCAAAAGTTCATGAGATGGCAAAAACAAAGCCCTCAGGGTTTAGCGTGCTGAAGCGATCATTCCAGCACTGCTACCCTCTGGCTGGTAGCCTCCAGGACAGCTTTTTGCTCATCGAAGACTCTCTCCTCATCAGCCACCACAGAGTGCAGCTCATCAGCCCTAGCCTGTGCCTGCGCCCGCTCGCATCGAAGAATGGTCATCTGGTGACTCGCCTCCACCAGTTGTTCCTGGGCATCAGCCAGCTGGGCGGTCAGTTGCTCCACGAGCTCAGAGCATGTTGCGAGGAAGACCTCTTTATCTGCCGCCTGCACTTCGAGGTGCTGGACTTCTTGCTCCACCCTCATCAGCGCTTGAGCGCTCGTCGATCCTTCATGGCACAGGGAAATTTCGGTATGCCGGCTGCTCTCGCGCATCTTCTCGGCCATGTAATCACGGACCGTTAGATTAAGGCGCTGAGCATCAGCCCCTCCGGAGCACAGGAAGCGCATCCAGGTCTGAAGTGATCCCACCCGCCTCAGCCAATCGGACTAGGGCTGCCTGAGAATGTGCTGGATACACTTCCACCCCTTTCGCCGTGTCATCCGGCTCTCCTCGGCTACCTCTGAGTCTGATTCATCAATGTCCTCAGGGTCAGCAGGTCAGTATATGGGGAAGGCCCCCAGCAGATCGGCAGTAGGATCCACCCCAGGGATGTCTTCATGAGGAATAGAATCCTCGGCGTCTGGGCGACCTTCCCTCGCCCCAGCAGCAATGAAGCCTCCACCAGCTTCCGACTGCATTTTGGGAACAGCGCCGCTGATGTCCGCCGCCCTCTGGTCATCTATTGTCGGGGCCGACTCAGTGCAGAGAGCATGTTCCGAGCATGGTTGTATGTCCGACACTGGTCCACTCGCGGATGGCCCAGGCTCCGCTGCCTGACGTGCCTCCAGTGTTGAGATCACTACGCGGGGCATACGCTGGTCAGACTTGACACCAAGCACCAGTAGTGAAGCGTGAGACTTACAGGAATCCAGAGCATCAGTCCCCAGTGTTCTGGCCGCTGCAGCAGTAGCCATAAGGGGAGTCCCCTCTGCGCTGGTTAATTCAATGATGGGTGTCAGATCTCCATCATGTCCCACCGGTTCCTCTCCACCTTCCTCTGTTGGGGACGCCAGTCCACCGCTCAGCTGCTCCTGAGTAGGATGGGGATGTGAGTTAGAAGATGGAAAGTAGAATGGATGAATGAGGGAAATGAATGATGATTGAGACAAACCTCGAGAATCTCGGTTATGTCGAGATCAGATTCGGCAATCTCGCCTCTCTCTCGAAGACTCCCTTGGTAGGTCACCCATTGTGAATCCTCACCTTTGGGCTATTCTCTTTCGTCTTCTCCCTCACCTTCTTCCTCTCCAGTTTCCTCCTTCCCCTCCGGCTCTTCATCACTATCGCCTTCTACTGGAGGCATCGCTTCAGGATCATGCTTCTGGCCGAGCATCACCTTCACTAGGAACGTTGGCTCTGCACGCCGCCCCCTTTGGCATGCGTATGCGTCCATGGCCTTCACATATGCATTCCGCCGATGGAAATTTACTCGGCCGGTAATCCAAACGAGCCCGACCTCCAGCAGTTGGATCCCATTCTGCATTATCTTTTACCAGATGGCTTCGACGCTCAGTGATTGATGCAGGGTCATCCAGGTCGACCATAGTGCCAGGAAATTTGCGTCTTGGGAAGGTTCAAGCAGATATCTTATCTGCTTCCGAAGCAGTTGCCTGGCCGCCCCATGTGACCCACCTGCGGGTAACGTGGATGTGGAGGCACCATGTGATGTCCTCGCTGCCGAAGTCCCGACCTACGCAAGCCTCGCTGCCTGACGCGCCCTTGGTTCTCCCCTTCCGACGACACCTTCCCTTCTTTCCCGTCGCCCGGTTTCCGCCTGAGTAACCTCGAGATGCCGGATGCGCTTGTGTAATAGCCTCTCAGGGTACACGATGATCTAGTTTTCGGCATATTCGGTTGCTAGGCCGGCATTGACCCCGGTGGGAGGGAGAGTAAGGACGTCACCAGAGCCGAAGGTGGTAAACATCAACCACATTTGGCGCAGGACGCATGGATTCTTCTCCTGCCAGAAAGCCGTGAATACCTTCTTCGGAATTCGCTGGAGGCACCCGAACTGCCTGGTGAATCGGGATGGCACGTACGGCTTTCAGATTACCTTCCCGTCGATCCGAGCCATGAGCACCCCGCCCCGAATGCTCTGGAAGTATTCATGTTGTTCCAGAGGGCCTCGCCCGTTGTCCAGCAGCTGGCCAACCGAGGTGGGGAATGGGCTGAAGTTGAAGTTGGCATGGTTACCAATGCAGATCCTCACGCCCTCCTCATTGAGCGTCAATGGCGCCAAACCTGCAATGTTTATGAAGGACGGTTGCAAGCCATTCCCCGAAGGACGGATGTCGTTTGGGAAAGTATACCCGCCGAGATGACCCGCCACCCAGCCATGGAAGATCTGGAAGGGACCACAGACCCTCCAAGGCGACCCCCCTCATGAGATGCACCCCAGAATGGTATACAGCTTGGCCAGCATGGGGACGCCCAAGTTGAACCGTTTGTTGGCAGCCACGGAGCCCGCCATCACCAAATTCGCTGGACGGACGCCCATCCTTGCGTCCCGCACCGGCAGGAGCCACCCGCTCAGGAAGGCGGCAAGGAACCCGGCATACCGGACGTTCCGGTCCAGGGCCTCAATGACGCGGTATCCCCATGATTGGTATTGCCCTGCCTCTATGGTCTTCCAATATGAACCGTCTTTTCTCCTCTGAGTCGCGGTTGGGCACCGTTTTCCCCGTCCCGGCATCTTGACGGCGACATCCTTTTCAAGGAACAGGCTGAACCAGCCCTTGTAGGCGATGTCCTTCAGGAAGTCCATGACCCCCAACCTCTCCTTCACCAACTCCAGCAGGTGCCACGTTAGCATAGGCATCCGCGACCTGTCTCCCCAGGTGTTCTTTGGAGGAACGAACTCGTCATATTGGTAACACTCCAGTGGGATATCGACGATGCAGTGAATGCCCCAAAGACTGATGTCGACTTCCCCGTGATGAAGGTGGAACGTGTTGGTGTCGGGAGACCATCGGGTGAATAGCTCTGGTCCGAGCTCAGGCTGACAGTGGAAATGGAACTGTGATGTCCATACCGCCTCAAACAGGCCGATATACCGCAGTTCGTCTCTGAACTGGTCGTAGGTATGGCGAACCCAGAACGCCCAGGCCCATTCGCTGGGGATGTTACCCCCGCACCGTAGGTCCCAATCCTTCATCCAGCCCTTCGTGTCATATGTGATGCTCTGACGGAACGTGCTCGCGTAAAGGGTCGTTGAATCCTCTGCCACAGGCTCATCCCCAGTAATGGTCCTAGTCCTCGGGTTCAGGACATAAACATCCATGTGTCTAGTTTCCCAGACAGGACGAACGTTGTTGGTGATGCTGTAGCGAGGAAGTTCGTCCTCCCGAGTCACCCAGGATCGCGGTGTGTCCACCTCGAAGCCTGGCAGTGGTACCTCCTCTAGGATGCCAAAATTTTAGAGTCGGAGGTTGTCTGACAAGGGATATGCCTTTTGAGCTGGAGTCGGCAGATTGAAAAAGGTGAGATTGTTGGAGACGATCACCTTGGTGCCATATACCTCCTCGTTCTCCTAAATATCTGTCCTACGGGCAGCGACATCCCCCTCATCGACTCGGTTTGCACCCATCTCCAATTTTCGGGAGTTGGACGAAATCAGGATGTAGTGTGCGGAATCGGAGTGTTCGGCACACAATCTGGTTGAGTTGCGCGAAATCCTGGAGTTGAGCGCGAAATCGGCACGATAAGCGCGGAAGATCCCGGTTTGGCGTGAAATTAAGGACAAACTTTGGAAGGAATTCCACGCTGCCAGTGCGTTATTACGTGCAGCCGCGGAGCGATTTCGCGCATGAGAGCGTTAGGCTTATCACGCGGAAATAGCCGAAGTACGGATCTGGGACCCAGAGCCCCTTTTTATAGGCGAGGCCAGGGTTCCACACCGCGCAGAAAGAATATTTCGCGCGCGTCCGTAGGTTTTGCGTTCCCCATCAGATTTGTTGCGTGCAACTTCATCAGGAGACTTAGAATTTTGGCGTTTCGGCGTTTCCCTTGGAATCCGATCGTTGTGACCTCTCGCCGATCCGAATTCCAAGGGGGGGCATTTGTTGATGCCGAAAAAAACCTGCATCTCCTGGAGGAAGTTTCGGAATGACGAAGAGAAGTCATATTCGGAATCAGAGGCCCGATCCGGAGACCCGGGAAGTGGTGCGAGAAATAAAGGAGGATCCGCGAGCAAAAATGTTCTGCGTGAAAAGTGCTCCCGGGATTCGCGGAATTGGAACGGTGAGGCGTGCAACAATTGCACGCCCCATTTCTCCACGGCGAGATTTTGCTCGCAAGCGGTTCCCGGCGCGGAAAACTTCGTGCGCCACATGGATTCCGCACCGGAGGTCGCCTATTAATATAAGGTGACCCCGAACAGTTTGGGGGTTGAGGAATCTGAAGCGACTCTCGTGCGTGCAATTCGGCTCCCCCCACGCAAAAGATGACATCCAGGTAATCCCAAAATTCCGCGCAACCTTGCCCCGGTGTTCGCCTTTACGCACAACTCCACCGGCTTTAGTGAATTTGCCCCTTCCCCCGGTTTCCCCACTTGCGCGCTATCCCTGGTTCGCACGCGCAATACCCTACCGTGCGCGAAAAACCCTGCGTGTAATACCCTCTTCGCGCGCAATTCCGATGCTCCTATTGCGCGTTGTCCCGGTGTTTTGCGTGCAAATCTTCCCTTTTGTGCGCACAGAGCAGAGGACCCCTTACCTTGACGCCCCTTGGCTGCCCCATGCATCGGCACCTGATGTCTCCCCTGCCGGGCATGCGCGCCATGCGTTGTTTTCCAGCACGGCCTTCCAGGCTCGTGTGAAATAACTACAAGGTCCCTTGGGCCGTGTTTCCCGTTGTGTTGCTTTTCCTTATACTTCTCCGCATAGGCACGCTAACTGCTATTGCGTCTTCGCATAGCCACGCTAACGTGGACCCCCCGGTGGTTTTCCCTACGACCCCCATTCACCACGGCCTTGCCGATGACTTCCCTTCCACAAGTGGTAGAGGTCGTTGGGCATGTAATCCCTAGGGGTGTAGAGCAAACCCACCTCGTCCAAGCCGTAGGACGTTAAACTGCCAAGCACCTCGTCCTTAACACAATACGTTAAACTGTGGTCCAACCCCATGCTTCGCACGCAGGGTCCCCCCAGCTCGGACATTTTTTACGCCCACTCGTCTCCACGGGAGTGGACTCTTCCCCACATGGAATGAGATCCTCATGGTCGGAGCAACGTTTTTCTGTAGGGGAAGGGCTGCCTCAGAGCGTAAGCCCATAACCTTTCGTACGGATGATTGCACCCGTGCATCTCCATACTTCCCCCCTACCAAGGCCAGTGGAGTCCTTCTCCCACTGCGCTTTGTCGCAACATGGGCATCCACCCTGGAGTAATCCCCGACACCAAGATCCGCTAACCACGCGTAAGACCCTATTTCCTCTTTGGGCCGCTCAATGTGTAAGCCCCATTCCACTTCTCACAGACGCACCCTTCGCGACGTGATCGTCTGGTCCCTGTTGCCTCTTGTTTCCCACACCGAGCATGACTCACGTGGGCTTAGAGTGTGCATCAACCATGACATCCTCCTATGGGCCGCCTCAGAGCGTAAGCCCCATCCCAGTGAACTACGTGGACTTTGATCCGTGCTAACGCATGGTACGTTGGAAGCCTCTACGAGGTTCAAGCCCACCACCCGGTCATCCCGACCTCTCCATGTCAGTTCCCTGACCACCTTGGGCTACCTCAGAGTGTAAGCCCCAAATCTCGCGTCCCGCATGACGTTAAAATGTACCTCGTCCCGCATGATGTTAAACTATATCGCGTCCCGCATGACGTTAAACTGTATTTCGTCTCGCATGACATTAAACTGTACCCCCCTCTTGGGCCATCTCAGAACGTATGCCCCATGATTCACCCCACCATCCATCTTGATCCTTACCCGGGCTGCCACATCCCGGTGAGATCATTCCACCCTTTCCCACTCCATGTTATACGGGAGGCTTCCCACTTGCTGGCCCCAACATCGGTGTTCCCCCCAGAGACCCTTTAACCTGATCCATCTCCGCAAAACGTTAAACTCGCGACATACCCTGTGTTAAACATGGGAAGCTGAGGAAAACCTCAGATGGTACACATTCCCCGGGTTCGATGTGGGATGCCTCGGGCTTCCGCACCCTCGAGAAGCCCTGTGATGAGGGACCAAAGACAGACATGCCGACAATGCCCCAACGTGACCATTCTCCTCACCGTAGGTTGTTGTCCTGACAAGACCCCTTGGAGCGTCTTGACGGAAGCAGCGTAATTAACTGGCGTCCATGTAGATATGACATCAGGAATGAGCTTCACGAACCCGTCTTAAATCTATGAGGGAGACCCGGACTATGTGACGAGCTCCGAGGAGGAATCCACGGAAGGAAGAACCGTCATTATAACAGCCCGAGATTTTATGAAAAATATTCTTTTTATTTCACTAATGTCTTGTGTTGTACGCTACACCAAAAGGAGCTTGCACAACACGCATCCTTGACTTGCCTTGCATTACACGCAATCACAACCTTCCTCGATAGCGTGTATAGTACGAAATACTGAGTTTCACTAAACAACGATATTCTATTAAAATATTATTAAAACTAGTCGTCATGAATAGTAATAACCACTTTTTGAAATTCTGTAAATCTTATATTTCAAAATGAACTTCATTTTTGGATTCGGAGTATCGAATTTAGCCTAAGGTGAAATTTTGGTACTTTTCAGATAACTTTCATATTCTGATGAATAGTGAAAATTACTACATTATAATTAAAAACATCTTTTTTTAATCGAAATAATTAATAGTGATAAAACATTAATTTGAGTGGTTTTAAAATATATTTAGAATATATTTTTACAATTTAATACAATGTTGGTCATTAGATGTAATTTCACATTTAAACCAGACATAAACAAGTGTCAATCTTTTGATAGATATTGTTTCTTAAAAACATGTTATTTGTTTTAACAGCGGGATTTAGTTATAAAATTAATTAATGCAACATCTATGTTATGAATATGGGAAAATAGACTTCATTTTTGAATTCGGAATATGAAATATAGCTTAGGATGAAATTTTGGCATTGTTCTGAAAAACATCAATTTTTGATGAATAGTGAAACTACTAAGTGGTATGTTAAAAACTGAATTTTGCATAAAACTTAATTTTACCACTTCTGTGAATGAAATTTCGAAAATCCGACAGACAGGGTTAATATGAAGGACTAAAATGTGGTTTAATGAGATGAAAATAATTTTTGGTGAATAGTAACTTTTTACTTTTTTTTACCACGGTTAATAGTAAATAGGGTAACTAAGGGTAAATATGATATTACTATTACCCTAAAACATGTCCTAATTCTATTGGATAAGTTTAATTCGGCCAAAAACAACCTTATGAATATAATATGACCATTTAGGCCCACTTGGATTAGATTAGGACATTTATTATTATTTAATTCAAAGAAGAGTTAAAAGAGTTAAAATCAAAGTTTATTTACTAAAACATTTTTAATATGGGGTTATACATAAGATAAATTCGACTATAAATATTCATTACAAAGATAAAAATATTTCCTAAATAATGATATTTTATTTATAATTTTTAGACTTTAAATAAATTAATTTATTTTTGACACAACGATGATGCAGTAATTACCCTTTTAAGGAAATATTAACATAATTGATGTTATAAATGCTCAAATGAATGTAATTTCAGACTTTTTATGAATTACACTAATTTTCTAGGTTACTATGATATATTATTGTTGATTTAATAAACTTGGTTCGAACATATAATTCTGTTATGACTTTCACAAAAATCATATATCAAATAGTGTCAAAATTGACACAAAATAGTTTTTAAATCAAATATTATATTATTAATTGTTATTTTATTCCTAAAAATCTAAGGTTCGGCCAAAGGACTTAGATAAAGATATATATATTAATAATAAACAATTTGGGGTTCTTTTGGCATGTTATAGTAAGTGTATTAACCATATAGTGAAAGAAAACAAAAAGACATGGTAAAAGTTAAATTATTTAACTTAGAGTTAAATCTAATTGATAAGGTTAAAATAATACCATAAACTTGTCTAAATCCTATTGGTTGATAGTATTTCGACCCTTCCCCACTTTATCTTCGAAATAAGACCCTTTGGAACCATTATAAACCGATTTTGACTTTAATATAAAATAATAATTTGAGATATTCCTAAGGTGCCCCTCTCCTCCCTTATAAAAGGGCACCTCCTCCCCCTCCTCCTCACACCAATTTGAGCACTCAAGCTCGGCCAACCCCCGCCATTTTCTCCTCTCAACTTCCCTAGAATAATCCTAGAGGTCCTGGTCTTCTCCAAAGACCAATCTTAGTTCCTTAAGTGGAGGATTCAAAGAGGCGTTCCAAAGAAGAGGTAATATCCATTACCGATCTTTTCAATTTCTTTCTTCTTCAACTTCTTCTTCTTTAGTTGTTACATGATAAAGTAATAACATCAGTATTACTTACATACTGATATGTTATTATAAATATGAAACAACCCTAATTCACCTTCTATCCATCCTACGGAAAAATGAAATCACCGCGCGTGCGTACGTACGGAATACCGTCTCCACGCCGTGGTGTAATCTATTTTCCACCATCACCTTAAAAGGATGGGTATAATGGTGTAATGAGTAACTATATATGATTATTATGAAGTAATATTGATACTGAAATAATATATATATACTCCAATACAATTTCACGATCATAGGAACAATATCATCACTCGTGCGTACGTACGGAATACCGTCTCCACGATGTGATGCGACTCGTTCTACATGATCTTCATTTCATAATGATTATATAAATGAATTGAATGAATTAATATGGTATATACTACACTAATACCATTCTTTAAATGAATTATCTATAACCTAAAGATATGAATAAGAATTTATTCGACAAAACACGCATAAGAACAAAAAGTTATAAAGACCCGAGTAACAAGTAACAATGAAATATTACTAACAAGAAGCTAATAATATGACCATATATGATCTCATTTCAATATGTATGATTCTGGAATAAGTCAATAACATTATTTAAACCATTATACAGGAGATTCGGACACAAACAAAGCAAATCGGACCTAAGGTAAGGGAAATATCACAATCTCATTTTTATCCGAGATTGTTTATACTTTGGTATTTACTGGGGTGTATTTTATCATCCACATCCATGTTTCCTCAATATGTAATATTATTTCCATTCACCTACAATTGTTTAAATCCTATTTTACCCTTAGGTGTGTTTCTAGTAAAAGATATGAAAGGAATCTTTTATTGTTTTTCGTACGAGGTACTTTTTTTGACTTTTCCGACAAAAGTACGAAGAATGTTTTTTTAACTTATACGACATGAATGGATTTTTAAAACATTATTTCCAAGAAGCTTCCTTTACAAGTTTTCAAGTTTATTTTTAATCAACTTCTTTTATTTTAAAGTCGTATGACATGTTATGAAAGGAAGAATGTTTTTGAAGTAGAAAGGATATTTTCTTCAAGAATGGAGTTCAAGTATTTTATCAAAATTATTTTCCATCTAAGATAATAAAAGGGTTCTGTTTTTATTCCTATTATTACATGGATTTGATTATATTGTGATGAAAATATTTTTATGAATTCCTTTATCTTATATGAATTGTTTTATGATGTCATGTTGTTTAAGAATTCTATTTTTATTACATGGGTTACACTATGATGTATGGTTTATGATTATGTGGCACACATAAGAAAGGATTCATTATAAGATTGGTGGGACCTATATCTCCCTCCAATGCATTGGGTAAAGATTTTATATCTCATGAGATAGACATGGCTGAAATGGTAGGTTATACCGGTTCAGTGAAACAGGACTGAAACGAGGGTTACTCGATTCAGAAAGGGACTTTGTCCACTAAGATAGTCTTGGCATTGAGTCTTGACTAACAAGAAATGATTCTCTATGATTATGTGTGTATGCCACAAAGTTTCATGTTTTAAGTTATGATTATTGGGATTACATTTCACTTCTATGATTTATCCCATGTTATGATATTATGAGCTTTTTTGCAGGTTAAGATTTCCAAAAGCTATGTTCTTATATATATGATGTGATTGATATTTATATTGTTTACCCTTACTGAGCATTTGAGCTCACCCTTTTATGTTTTCTTTTCCCCAGGATATAAAGAAAGGTTTTAGGTAAAAAAAAGGGATGACCTTTATGGGAGATATTGAAGAACTTTCACCACGATTAGAAGATTACGTTCTGAGTTTCCAAAGACACTAAACAATTACGATCCTTTAGTGTGTGTTTTTGTTATGTACTAAGTATTCCGCAAATGTAATGTAATGTCCATGTACGTCAAGCTTCGGGTATCTACAGTTGGTATCAGAGGAAAGGTTTAGTCAACCTTTGGAAACTAGGATGCGAAAACCTTAGTGAGATCCCTAGAGATATTTCTAAGGTATGTTTAGGGATGTCCTTAAGGTTAAGTATACGTATAGGTTATAGTCCTAGAATTGCGCTAACGATCTTCGAATTTAACCTAAGATGTTAGATATTGAGGGTACTACCCCTTTATTATGTTGTTTTCCCTAGCATGATTTTTGCCTCTCATACTATTCTTTTGGGGTTTTAGACGATGGCTGGAACCCGAAGGAACCGTGTTAATGCGGAATGTGATGGGCAATGCAATGATTGTCCCCCTGAGCAACCAAACGATATGGGAGCTGGAATGAAAAATCTTGTAGCCATGCTCACACAACTTTCTCAAGATATGAATCATGCAGGACATCCAAACGAGCAAAGGAATGAGGAACATTCTGTTGAATCCTTCATGAGGCAGCGTCCACCTTCTTTCAGTGGGTCTACTGATCCATTAGTTGCTGAACAATGGATTAGTACTACTGAAAAGATATTTTCAGTTCTTCAATGTTCTGAACATGATAAAGTCATCCTAGCAGTGTATCGTTTGGAAGGAGATGCTGATCAATGGTGGAATCTTATTAAGAATATGAGGCAAAGGGATGAAATTGAGTCTATGGAATGGGACGGGTTCAAGAACTTATTTTTCAATAAGTACTTCCCTCGTATTCTCCGAACAAAGATGGAGAAAGAGTTTCTTGAACTGAAGCAAAGGGATGATAAATCTGTTGGTACCTATGAAGCAAATTTTACAAGACTTGCAAGGTACGCTTCTAGTATTATCATCCAACCTGAAAGTAAAGTTGATCGATTTTTCAGTGGCTTAAAACCAAGTCTTCGAAGGGCATTAGCTATAAGAGACTTCAGTAGCTATGAAGAAATTGTGCGTTGTGCTATCAAGGTAGAAATGGAAGTTGGTGTTACATATCCATCTCATGGGTTTGACAAGAAACGAAAGATGGAGTTCAAGGAGAAATCTCAGAATAATGGTGAAAAGAAGATGAATGTTTCCTTATGCTCAAAGTGTGGAAAGAAGCAAGGTGGAGATTGTCTTAAAGGGACTAGAAAATGTTTTAAGTGTGGAAAAGAAGGTCATCGAGCAGCTGAGTGTCGAAGTAATGGAAAAAGGGATTCTAATGAAGTGAATAAATCAAACACTGCAGAGAACGTACAACCAACACTTCAATGCTTCAAGTGCAAGGAAATGGGGCATTATGCTAATAATTGCCCTAATCCAAGGGTTAGTGATGATCAACATGAGCAACCACTGAAGGCAAAGGACAAAGGGAAGTCACATGCGATCACTATTGGCAATGTTGAATATGAAAACGATGTGGTGGTATGATTAAGTGTTTATGTAATGGGTTTCCAAAATAATGTTGTATCATGGAATATTGGAATATTTATGTATTGGTCTAATGTGGTATTCAAAGTGATTGAGATATTATGCGCATAATGAAGGGAAAACGAGAAAATGAAATGTTTAACAGTATTCATGAGCTCATGATTGATATAAGGACTAAGTTTGAGTATATAGAATTTTGAGGAATTTGGTATGTGGAAAGTGTTAACTTTTAACTGCATTCAAGTTTTCACTAAGGTTCAATGGGTATTCAAGAGAGTACAAGATTAAGGCCTTTGAATGTTTGGAATGTGTCCAACAAGATATATCTTATGATATATGGGGATCAACGATGGTATTAAATCTCTGGTAATCGTTTTCACTATGTTATGAGAATGGACTGCAGTATTATGGATATGACTAAAAATTGGAATGGATTATGTTAGACATAAGTTAGTATTGTTTAAGGATAGAAGTTTTTTTTCGATATTATGGGATGTTATAGTAATATAGTTTTAGAAAAAGGACAACCTGCAGGACGGGCGACAGCCCATCGCTTCGGACAAGGCTGTGGGAATCGAACCCACAACCGAAGTGCGACTGGCCTTTATCGCCTACCACTGGCCTACAGGAAGTCCCTGTTTAGTAGAAACTAGCTTTATTATATTAAGCAGTATGATATATGAAGTATAAGTCCATTTTAGGAACCATATATGATTAATCTCACTATAGATCGACTTATTCATATAATTTTTGCTAACCTTTTGTTTGAGACAGATGGAATGACCCATCGTTCTATCACATAATCTGCTAACACTTCACGAATAACAAATTCAACTTCATTTATTTAAGAGATAAAGTGGAAATTGTTCAAGACACGAACAACAGTGAGATTGTACCAAAATAAATTAAGTATTTATTCTAATTCAAATTTTCAACTTTAGGGAAATGATCTTGAAAACCAAAAATGTTGTCCTAGTGATCTTATACCTGATGAATCAGATGGTACCTTATATTATCACAAATCTATGGATTTGTGATTACTGGCTTTTCCATAGCCATGTTCTCTACCACTCTCCATCAGAACATGATGGTTAGATTTTCTTCCATATCCATATTTTTACCTATGTGGAAACCCAGCGATTAGTTTATTTGGGTAATCGTTACATTTCATACTTTGGTTTTTAAAGCCAAGTTTTGGTATTCCTTTTTACGATGTGGGATTCTATTAAAGAAACTTTAGAATAGTAAACCATTTATAACCCCGACGAATTTCGAGGGCTAAATTCATTTTAAGGGGGGTAGAATATAACAGCCCGAGATTTTATGAAAAATATTCTTTTTATTTCACTAATGTCTTGTGTTGTACGCTACACCAAAAGGAGCTTTCACAACACGCATCCTTGACTTGCCTTGCATTACACGCAATCACAACCTTCCTCGATAGCGTGTATAGTACGCAATACTGAGTTTCACTAAACAACGATATTCTATTAAAATATTATTAAAACTAGTCGTTATGAATAGTAATAACCACTTTTTGAAATTCTGTAAATCTTATTTTTCAAAATGAACTTCATTTTTGGATTCGGAGTATCGAATTTAGCCTAAGGTGAAATTTTGGTACTTTTCAGATAACTTTCATATTCTGATGAATAGTGAAAATTACTACATTATAATTAAAACATCTTTTTTTAATCGAAATAATTAATAGTGATAAAACATTAATTTGAGTGGTTTTAAAATATATTTAGAAAATATTTTTACAATTTAATACAATGTTGTTCATTGGATGTAATTTCACATTTAAACCAGACATAAACAAGTGTCAATCTTTTGATAGATATTGTTTCTTAAAAACACGCTATTTGTTTTAACAGCGGGATTTAATTATAAAATTAATTAATGCAACATCTATGTTATGAATATGGTAAAATAGACTTCATTTTTGAATTCGGAATATGAAATATATCTTAGGATGAAATTTTGGCATTGTTCTGAAAAACATCAATTTTTGATGAATAGTGAAACTACTAAGTGGTAGGTTAAAAACTGAATTTTGCATAAAACTTAATTTTACCACTTCTATGAATGGAATTTCGAAAATCCGACAGACACGGTTAATATCAAGGACTAAAATGTGGTTCAATGAGATGAAAATAATTTTTGGTGAATAGTAACTTTTTACTTTTTTTTACCACGGTTAATAGTAAATAGGGTAACTAAGGGTAAATATGATATTACTATTACCCTAACACATGTCCTAATTCTATTGGATAAGTGTAATTCGGCCAAAAACAACCTTATGAATATAATATGACCATTTAGGCCCACTTGGATTAGATTAGGACATTTATTATTATTTAATTCAAAGAAGAGTTAAAAGAGTTAAAATCAAAGTTTATTTACTAAAACATTTTTAATATGGGGTTATACATAAGATAAATTCGACTATAAATATTCATTAGAAAGATAAAAAGATTTCCTACATAATGATATTTTATTTATAATTTTTAGACTTTAAATAAATTAATTTATTTTTGACACAACGATGATGCAGTAATTACCCTTTTAAGGAAATATTAACATAATTGATGTTATAAATGCTCAAATGAATGTAATTTAAGACTTTTTATGAATTCCACTAATTTTCTAGGTTACTATGATATATTATTGTTGATTTAATAAACTGGGTTCGAACATATAATTCTGTTATGACTTTCACAAAAATCATATATCAAATGGTGTCAAAATTGACACAAAATAGTTTTTAAATCAAATATTATATTATTAATTGTTATTTTATTCCTAAAAATCTAAGGTTCGGCCAAATGACTTAGATAAGGATATATATATTAATAATAAACAATTTGGGGTTCGTTTGGCATGTTATAGTAAGTGTATTAACCATATAGTGAAAGAAAACAAAAAGACATGGTAAAAGTTAAATTATTCAACTTAGAGTTAAATCTAATTGATAAGGTTAAAATAATACCCTAAACCTGTCTAAATCCTATTGGTTGATAGGATTTCGACCCTTCCCCACTTTATCTTCGAAATAAGACCCTTTGGAACCATTATAAACCGATTTTGACTTTAATATAAAATAATATTTTGAGATATTCCTAAGGTGCCCCTCTCCTCCCTTATAAAAGGGCACCTCCTCCCCCTCCTCCTCACACCAATTTGAGCACTCAAGCTCGGCCAACCCCAGCCATTTTCTCCTCTCAACTTCCCTAGAATAATCCTAGAGGTCCTGGTCTTATCCAAAGACCAATCTTAGTTCCTTAAGTGGAGGATTCAAAGAGGCGTTCCAAAGAAGAGGTAATATCCATTACCGATCTTTTCAATTTCTTTCTTCTTCAACTTCTTCTTCTTTAGTTGTTTCATGATAAAGTAATAACATCAGTATTACATACATACTGATATGTTATTATAAATATGAAACAACCCTAATTCACCTTCTATCCATCCTACGGAAAAATGAAATCACCGCGCGTGCGTACGTACGGAATACCGTCTCCACGCCGTGGTGTAATCTATTTTCCACCATCACCTTACAAGGATGGGTATAATGGTTTAATGAGTAACTATATATGATTATTATGAAGTAATATTTATACTGAAATAATATATATATACTCCAATACAATTCCACGATCATAGGAACAATATCATCACTCGTGCGTACGTACGGAATACCGTCTCCACGATGTGATGCGACTCGTTCTACATGATCTTCATTTCATAATGATTATATAAATGAATTGAATGAATGAATATGGTATATACTACACTAATACCATTCTGTAAATGAATTATCTATAACCTAAAGATAATAATAAGAATTTATTCGACAAAACACGCATAAGAACAAAAAGTTATAAAGACCCGAGTAACAAGTAACAATGAAATATTACTAACAAGAAGCTAATAATATGACCATATATGATCTCATATCAATATGTATGATTCTGGAATAAGTCAATAACATTATTTAAACCATTATACAGGATCTTCGGACACAAACAAAGCAAATCAGACCTAAGGTAAGGGAAATATCACAATCTCATTTTTATCTGATATTGTTTATACTTTGGTATTTACTGGGGTGTATTTTATCATCCACATCCATGTTTCCTCAATATGTAATATTATTTCCATTCACCTACAATTTCTTAAATCCTATTTTACCCTTCGGTGTGTTTCTAGTAAAATATATGAAAGGAATCTTTTATTGTTTTTCGTACGAGGTACTTTTTTTGACTTTTCCTACAAAAGTACGAAGAATGTTTTTTTTAACTTATACGGCATGAATGGATTTTTAAAACATTATTTCCAAGAAGCTTCCTTTACAAGTTTTCAAGTTTATTTTTAATCAACTTCTTTTATTTTAAAGTCGTATGACATGTTATGAAAGGAAGAATGTTTTTGAAGTAGAAAGGATATTTTCCTCAAGAATGGATTTCAAGTATTTTATCAAAATTATTTTCCATCTAAGATAATAAAAGGGTTCTGTTTTTATCCCTATTATTACATGGATTTGATTATGTTGTGATGGAAATATTTTTATGAATTCCTTTATCTTATATGAATTGTTTTATGATGTCATGTTGTTTAAGAATTCTATTTTTATTACATGGGTTACACTATGATGTATGGTTTATGATTATGTGGCACACATAAGAAAGGATTCATTATAAGATGGGTGGGACATATATCTCCCTCCAATGCATTGGGTAAAGATTTTATATCTCATGAGATAGAAATGGCTGAAATGGTAGGTTATACCGGTTCAGTGAAACAGGACTGAAACGAGGGTTACTCGATTCAGAAAGGGACTTTGTCCACTAAGATAGTCTTGGAATTGAGTCTTGACTAACACGAAATGATTCTCTATGATTATGTGTGTATGCCACAAAGTTTCATGTTTTAAGTTATGATTATTGGGATTACATTTCACTTCTATGATTTATCCCATGTTATGATATTATGAGCTTTTTTGCAGGTTAAGATTTCCAAAAGCTATGTTCTTATATATATGATGTGATTGATATTTCTATTGTTTACCCTTACTGAGCATTTGAGCTCACCCTTTTATGTTTTCTTTTCCCCAGGATATAAAGAAAGGTTTTAGGTAAAAAAAGGGATGACCTTTATGGGTGATATTGAAGAACATTCACCACGATTAGAAGATTACGTTCTGAGTTTCCAAAGACACTAAACAATTACGATCCTTTAGTGTGTGTTTTTGTTATGTACTAAGTATTCCGCAAATGTAATGTAATGTCCATGTACGTCAAGCTTCGGGTCTCTACAGACATCCCATCATCCCAGTTTTGATCAAGGAGCAGACTTCCCTGAAAAAGGAACAGATGCCGCCCGCCTTTGGAATGCAGGAATGCAGGGCCACGAGCAGCGCGCCCTCCCCTGCGGACGGACGCGCGCGCCCCGGCGAAGGCGTCGGAAAAAGTCGTATATTCTATTTCTAATTAACCATTGGTTGAGTTACATGTGTACAGGTCCCTCTGAATTTCATGGAAAATATGACCCTTAGAGAAGGGACCCAACCATTGGAAATATTCCTATAAATAGGAGCTCATTTGAAATAGCTCAAAAAAAGAAGTTGATCGATCTAGAGACCACACGCTGTTAAGGTTATATCAAGAGAGGGAAGCTTTTCATGCCTTGTGCATACTGAACAGCTCATTCAGATTGCTTCGTGCGACTCCGAATGTTGGTTATTACTTCTGAGGACTTCCGGGGATATGAAGACATAGGTTCCAACTACAATGAAGTTCAAGTTCTTCCTTGCTGAGGAAGACATAGGTTCCAACTACCTTGATGTTGAGGGCTTGCGGGGACAGCAAGACAGAGACACCGATCTTCGTATCGAGGGCTTACCCTGGTGTGGGTAAGACAGACTTGCTTGAAAGAATAAATCAAGGGACCTTTATCCAAGGTTGTTGGATAACCTTATCTTTGGGATAAAAGATTTATATCTTGTAACTTGTAGTTTTACTACTCGTTTTTCCGCTAAATATTGTATCGTAAGAAAATTATAACCTTCTTATATATACTTACACTTATACTCTGATAAGTTAAAATTCTATAAGATTTTAGGTAGAATCTCATTTTGTAATATTTAGTTCCAATTTTTCAAATGGTGTTAGAGGTTTTGTGAATATGCTTATTTTAACTTTGTTAAACTTAGAACTTTCCTTGTCTAAGGGAATCATAGTAATTTGTAACCAACATTAAAGGTTCCAAAGGAATTTTTAAAGTGTACAATTCACCCCCGCTCTTGTATATTGAGCATCTACATCGTTATTTCGATCCAATAATTGGTATCAGAGGAGGTCTCTGAAATAATTATACTCACATATAAGTTTTTCTTACTCGCTTTTTCATTGTTCTTATTCATTGTTTAGATAATACCTTGTCATTTAGAACTTTTTCATTCCGAACATTGTCATTCTGAACTTTTTCATTCCAAACATTGTGATTCCGAACTTTTTCATTCCGAATTGTAATTCCGAACTTTGTGGTTACAAACATTTTCTACTAACTAGATTGGTTGCCAAGATTATTTTAAGAATGGCAGGAGTGGATGTTGGTTCTATTGACAATCTAAATCCTACATGACCACCAATATTTGATTGTCATGACTATGAGTACTGGAGAGATCGAATGAAGTTTTTTTTATCAACACTGGGGTGGATAATTTCGTCATGCATACTGGTGATTATAAAATTTCTGATAAGGAAGTTAGAACATTCACTACCCAAGAAAAGCAAGAGTATCAACTCAATTATAAGGTATGCAATACTTTTATATGTTAAATGACTAGAAAAATATATAGCCAAATTTCTTCTTGTGATGCAGGTAATTGTATCTGGAAGAAGATAGAGGATACACACTTTGGCACTTCTAATGTGATTGAGACTAGGAGAGCTATGCTTAGAGATGAATACCATGGATACAATTTTCCGTATGGTGAACCAATCTGTAATGTGCAATATAGATTGATGAATATAGTGAACAGTCTTTAGTCTATGGGAGAGAAAGGTCTGGATGATGAAGATCTTGTGGATACGATAATTGATATTATGCCCAATGAGTGGGAATCCAAAAGAACAGCTATTGATGAGAGTTGGAAGGTCAGATAAATTTCGTTAGATGAGCTATTTGGAACTCTTATTCAACATGAAACATGAATAAAGAGAGATGCTAACAACATCAAGAAGAATAATGGGAACGGTAGTGTTGCTTTTACAACAACATCAAATCTTATTAAAGCTATGACTCCTAAGAGGGTAACCAGATCCGAGTCTAAGAAAGTTGTAATTCATTCAGAATCTAGTGAGAGTGAAGTCTCTGAAAATGAATTAGCAAATCTTTCTCGAAGGATGAACAAGATAGCTGGCCAGAGAAATTTCTAATCCTTGTAAAAGAAAAAGGAAAGGAAAGATATGAAAGATGGAGAAGTCACTTGTTATGAATGCAAGAGAGCTGGACATATTAGACCAGATTTTCTGTTTCTCAAAAAGAATGAAAGGAAGGAAAGGCATTCTAAAAGGAACAAAATGAAGTACTAAAAAACCAATGATAAGAATGTTCTGAAAGAAAATGACACCAGGAGTGCCAGTGGTGGTGACTCTTTAGATAAATCTTCTGATTATAAATCACCAGGATAAAAGAATCTTGGTCGTATAGCCAGATTACCCATTACCAATCATTGTTTTACGGCTAAGGTACGAAATGATGAATCATTGACCAATGTTTCATTAAATTCTAATGATATATAATAGTATAACTGTTTTAATGAATAATCCTCTTCTGATGAAGAAAATACTTTACCTACCTATGAATAGGTTTCTAGGTTTGCTGAACTTCTTGAATTTGAGAATTCCAAACTCAATAAAAATCGTGATAAGGCAAACTCTAGGAATTATATTCTTACAAAAGAAATATCAGATCATACTAAAGATCTTGATAGGAAAAATGCTGATTTTATAAATATTTCAAAAAATATTGAGGAAGTATGTTCTGAGAAGAAAAAACTTTCTAAAGTGTTAGAAAAAGTAATTTCTAAGAAAAGTATTTTTGATCATAGATCTAGTTCTAAATATAATTATTTTGAAGATAAAAAGATGGTTATAAATCTCAAGTCTGAAATTTTGTCCTTAAAGAAGTGTTTATCAAACATTACCCATGGTAAAGAAAATTTTGAAAAAATGAATTCTCAAATAAGATCATTAAGATACAAATCTGGATTTGGTTATACCCATGCAAAACCAACTTTTAGCAATAACTACTTTGTTCCACAAAGTGCCCCATTATGTACCAAGGGTCAATGTGGTGGTCATTG
Source organism: Viscum album (assembly GCA_963277665.1). Classification (NCBI taxonomy): domain Eukaryota; kingdom Viridiplantae; phylum Streptophyta; class Magnoliopsida; order Santalales; family Viscaceae; genus Viscum; species Viscum album. Next base: position 789,014,193 of record OY728126.1, on the reverse strand, counting down.
GGCAAAGAATTGTTCTATAAACAAAACCCAATATTTATGTTTTCATAAGGCATATTTTTCAAGGAATTTGTGGGTGCCTAAAATTTTGTTCTCTGGAAATCTCGGATCCAAACAAGTTTGGATTCCAAAAGACTAATTCTTTTCTTGTATTCAGGAAGATAAAGGGAGTATCGACAACAATACATGGTACATGGATAGTGGATGTTCCCGGCACATGACTGGTAACAAAAGCTATTTTGATATGATTATCAAAATGAAAGAGGAAAGGTAACTTTTTGAGATAATGCATAGAGAGAATTTGTTGGTATAGCTAATATTCTACTTTTTGGTAAAACCTTGATTTCAAATGTTTTATTTGTTAAGGGTCTTAAGAACAACCTCATTAGCATAAGTCAGTTATGTGATGAAAGATACCTTGTGAATTTTAGGAATGATAAATGCTTAGTTCAAAATTCCAAGGAAGAATTTATTATCTCATCCAATAGGAAAAAGAATGTTTACACATTGAACATAGAAGATCTTAGAATCCAAGATTTACAATGACTTAGTGCATTGGAAGATCATTCCTAGTTATGGAATAGAAGACTGGTTCACTGTAACCTTAGGAAATTAAGTAAACTCTCTAAGAAGAAACTAGTTAAGGATCTACCAGAGCTAAGATTTGATTCTTCTAAAGCTTGTAATCCTTGTCAATATGGAATGGAACATTTATCTAGTTTTAAATCAATTGGTGATGTCTCAACAACTGATGCATTACAGTTAGTGCACATGGATCTTTTTGGTCCAACACAAACCAGAAGCATTGGAGGCAAATACTATGTGTTTGTTCTAGTTAATGATTATACAAGATTTACTTGGGTGTATTTTCTAGCAAAGAAGTCTTAAGCTTTATTTTATTTCAAAAGTTTTAGATAATAAGTTAAAAATGAAAAAAACCAACCACTGAAAACTATTCATAGTGATCATGGAGGAGAATTTCAAAATTCTGATTTTGAAACATTTTGTAGTAGAAAAGGTATTACTCACAACTTTTCATCTATTAGAACTCATAAAAAAATGGTGTAGTTGAAAGAAGAAATATAATTCTTCAATAGATAACTAGAACCATGTTGAGTTAATATTCTATAGCTATACATTTCTAGGCTGAGGCTGTAAGTACTACTTGTTATACTATAAATCGAGTTTTGATTAGACCTTTCCTTAATAAAACTCTTTATGAGTTATGGAACGGTCGAAAACCAAGTCTTTCCTACTTCATGGTTTTTGGTTGCAATGTATTTATTCTGAATACTAAAGATAATTTACCTAAATTTGAACCAAAATCTTATGAAGAAATTTTCTTAGTCTACTCCACAACTTCTAAGGCTTATAGTGTTTTCAATAAAAATACTTGTACTATTGGAGAAACAGTGCATGTAAAATATGATGAGTCTAATCCTTTTATTTTTAAACCATCCCATCCTAAATCCTCGGATGTGTTTTCAAAAACTGACTGTCATCCTTTGATAGAAGATCCTTCTGATAAGGAGCATGTTCAAGAAGATACTTCTGAAAAATTTACCCCAGAATAATTTCTTATCTATGTTGATAAACAGGCTTTACAAAACCCAAACCAGGTGTTTCTTAAAAATCATTCTAGTGATAGCATCATTGGTGATGTAAATCAACCTGTAAGGACTAGATCTTCCTTGAGAAATGTATTAGAACATCTAGCATTTCTTTCCAAATCAGAACCAAAAATATCTGATGATGCTTTAGGTGATGATGATGGGATCAAAGCCATGGAAGATGAACTAAATGAATTTTAGAGGAATAATGTTTGGACCTTGGTTGAAAGACCTATGGAAACTTCTGTTATTGGAGTAAAATGGGTCTTTTAAAATAAGTGTGATGAAAATGGAGCCATAGTAAGAAATAAATCTAGACTCGTTACTAAAGGCTATAACTAGCAAGAGGGAATAGAATATGAAGAAACATATGCTCCGGTAGCTAGAGTTTAATATATTCGTATTCTACTTGCCTTTGCAGAATTCATCAATTTTAAACAATTTCAAATGGATGTGAAATGTGCTTTTCTTAACAGTTACGATAAATGGAAGTTTTTGTTGAACAACCTCCTGGATTTGATGATATAAAACATCTTGATCATGTTTTCATACTTACCAATGATTTTTATGGCCTTAAACAGGCTCCACGAGCTTGGTATGATAGACTCACAAGATTTTTTCTTCAAAATAACTATGTTAAGGGAAATGAATACCCAACCATTTTTATAAATAAAGATAAGAAAAATGTTTTTATTATTCAAATTTATATCAATGACATTATATTTGGTTCAACTCAGCAATCTCTGACTGATTCATTTGCATGTTTAAGGAAATCTGAGTTTGAAATGAGTATGATGGGTGAGTTAAATTTTTTCCTTGGTTTTCAAATTTCGCAAAGACCAGAAAGAACCTATATATCTCAAAATAAGTATATTAAAGATCTTCTCAAAATGTATGGTTATGACAACGCTATGAGTATAAGTACTCCCATCGGTACCTCAAACAGTTTAGATCTTGATTAAGCTGGGAAACCAGTAGATCAAACATCTTTTAGAGGTATGATAGAAAGTTTACTTTACTTAATAGCTAGTCGTCCAGACATAATGTTCTCAGTATGATTCTGTACAAGATATCAATCCAATCTTAAGGAATCTCACTTAAAGGTAGTAAAAAGATTTTTTCGCTTCCTTAAGAGAACCCTGGATCTAGGATTATTTTATACTTCTGGAAATGATTTTGTTCTAAAAAGCATTTCTGATGCTAACTTTGGTGGATGTAGAATGGATAGAAAAAGTACATCCAGAACCTATCATTTATTAGGATATTTTTTATTTTCTTGGTCATGTATGAAGAAACATTCTGTAGCACTTTCCATTGCTAAAGCTGAATATATAGCAGCTGGAAGTTGTTGTGCTCAAGTGTTGTGGATACAACACACACTAACAGATTATGACCTGAGTTTTATTAAGACTCAAATTATGTGTGATAACACACGTTCTATTCCCCTATGTATGAATCATGTACATCACTCTCGTGAAAAACACATAGACATTATGCATCAAATTCTTAGGGATCACACACTTAAAAGAGATATCATTATTCAGTTTGTCGGAACGGAAGATCAACTTGGTGATATTTTCATAAAATCATTACCCTCTGATAGATGTGAATACGTTAAAAAACATTTAGGAATGATAACCGTAAGGTAATAATTCTTTATTAACATATTGTTGAACAATTATCCTAACAGTAATAAACTCTTTTGCATAGGGGGAGTACAGTTTATTATTAGTATAACTAAATTTTTCGTAATCCATTTTTCAAATTTAATGTATTTTTTTCATATAAGTTTTTCAAACTTTTCGGAAGGGAATTTTCCAGAATGGAAATTTTTGAAACTAAAATATCAGGGATGGAAACTTATCGAACTGAAACATTCATAATTGAAATTTCTGGAATGGAGAAATTCATACTGAGAACTTCCGGAATTGAGATTTTCATACTGAAATTTTCAGAAAGGATATTTTCATACTGGAGTTTTCATAAAGATATTTTCGTACTGGAAATTTATTAATGAGTAAGTTTTTTAAAATTTATTTCTTTAAGAAGAATATTACCAATTACGAACAATATTTCTAGATAATCTGAAAGCCATGATTCTCTTACTTATAGTTTCGTAATCATATTTTTTGCTTATTAGTATTTTCCCGAGTTTAAAAAGTTCAGATTCTAGTTTTCTTCAAATCTGAATGATTTCATAAAAACCTCAAATGACTGGAGTCAAGTTTTTCCTTGCGGGAGTGTTTTGAACCGTCAGATCAGATCAAATCATTTACAACCATTAGATGGCTCTTGGAAGACCAACGATCACATCCATCGCCTATATAAAGGGGGCCCCAAGACTCGTCCCACATCGGTTTTGAATGCTTTCGTGTCTCGAAGCCCTTCTTCTCTTCTTAATACCGGTTCCGAACTTTCCAAATCCATTCCGAATCATTCCGAAATCTTCAATATAAATGTCTAATGAAGCGACCTCTCAAGATATGTCAAAAAAGAAATCAATCTCTATGTGGTTAGTCTTCAGGGAATAGTTAGTTCATCCGGACTTCTATAAGCTTGATTCCCTAATTTCAAAAAATATTAGACTGAATGGATGGGAAGATGTCTGCATAGTAAAGTCAGATAAATAGGATCTGGTTTATACTGATTTGTGGATCGATTTCTATGAGTCTTTTTCCTTCCAGAAGTAAGATTGAAGAGAGTGGTTTTTTTTCAAGTCTTATGTGAAGACTTATAAGCTAATTTACAACAAGGTCGCGAGGATGGTTGGTTTATCCTATAAAGGAGAAGAAAAATTCTGTTCACACAAACATCATGATGTGCAAGGACATTTCAACAAGGAGAATTCACTGAGGTGTCTTGGATGTAAGGATGATTCAACCATTATGATTGCTCATCTCACTCCGATCAATACAATCCTTCAGAATTGGGTACAGGGTTTTTTGGTTCCAAGAAGAGGTGATAAAGAAAATTTGATGAAAAGTGATATCTATGTCTTAGATTTCTTGGTAAATCTAATAAAAATAAATATGATAAGGCATGTCTTGGTTAAAATAAAGAACATCAAATTAGGCAATTTGAGAGCTTAGATAATCATGTTCCTTGTCTTACTATCTAGGATGATAGTTCGGTGCATAGAATCCTTAAAGGTATCTTGCAAATCAAAATTTCATAATTTCAAGCTTATGATGGATAGTGATGATACCTTGAAGAGGATGAAGATTGGTTTTTCCAGTGAATCTGGAGAATTTTACCCTCTATATGTCGAAGAAGTTGATGTAGCTCAGAAAGAAACTCACACATCGAAACCATCCAAAAAGAAAAGGAAGAAGAAAAAGGATAAGTATGTGGTTGCTGATGAAGAAAATCCTAAGGCTAAGGAAACTCAATCTGCTCCCCCAAGCCGAAGAAGCAGAAAACATATACAGATGAAGTGGAAGCCAAGTGGAGGGAAGACAAAGAGAAGATAAAGGAAGGGGATCCATAATTCGGATTGGACCCTGCAGAGGCTAAATCCTTAAAAGAAAAAGCTGCGAAAGAATTAAAGAATCAGGCGAAAGAGATGAAAATGAAAAAGAAATTGTCTGAAGCTGAAGTGGTGAAATCTTTGCTGAGTTCTACAGAGTTAGCATCTGAGTTGATTCCGGTTCAGAAATCTTTCCTAACAGATCATTCCTTACCAGAAACTCTAGCAAAGAACTATATCACTCCGGAAAAAGCTATGGGTAAATAAGTAGTTGAAGAAGCTGAAAAATAAGTTGCTGAATAGGTAGAGGTAGAAGAAGAAGAAGATGAAGAGGAGGAGGAGGAGGGAAGTGATGATTTGGATACCCTGATCAAGAAAGTATAGGACTATAAAGATAAGGCTGAATCTGTAAAGTTAGTAATTCCAGGAAAGAGAAATGATGAATTTAGAAAGAAACAGCAAGAATAAGAAGAAGAAAATGTCTTGTATGAAGAAGAAGAAACCTATGAGAAGAAGATTCATGAGGAAGGAAAAGAAAAGTAGAAACCAGATGAATAATAGATTATTCATGTTTCAGAATCCTAGGAAGTATCTCCTAATGAATAACTCATTCCGAAATCTGATAAGGAGAAGAAAGTTCTCATTAATACTCCTATAAAAGATATCATCATGTGGAAAGAGGATGGTGGTACCTCAAGGAGGAAGCTACTACATGTTGAAGAAGAAAAATCTCCAAGAGATGTATCTGATTCAGAATCATCATCTCATGGGCCTGATTTTGTAGTTCAATCTCTGAGGATGCTGGTGGAAACCATTCCGATTTTTCTAATAATAGACTATAGATTCCAGATGCTTTAACAAAGTATGAATCCGAAATCAGATTCCTTATCCATGGTCATGGATAAGTTTGTGAATCCCGAAGCTGAAAGAAAAGTTTTCTTATCGATTATGATGTGCGTAGAAGATGTTGCAGTAATATAAAAATGTGGACTAAGAGAGTTGAGGAAGATTTAGTTCAGTTTGAATGTTTTCAAGTTGATGTTCAAAATTCATTTGACACAGCAGATAAAAAGATTAAGAATCTTCAAGAAGACTTGATTATAAATCAGAGTTCCCGGAGTCAACAAGTGAAGTAACTAAATGACAAGGAAAATTATCTGGCTCAAAATCTTATAAATGATATAAATCATCGGATTGAACTTGAGAAAAGAGTCGTTCATAAATATGACATAATAAAGTTGCAGAAAGAAGCCATGGAGGCTCAGGCAGAAGCTCAGGCAGAAGCTTTAAATGTCCAAGAAGAAAATACAAAATCCATGGAGAGGAAAGTCGAGGAAGACCAAAGAGACCTAAAGAAGCTCAAAAACTTGTTAAAGAATCTCATTCCGAAGGAATTGGAAGACAAATGAACCCCCTCTTATCTTTTGTTGTAGTTTTCATTCTTTGTAAAGCTTTTCCCAACTCTAATGAAATGTTATTTGGATCGTTATATGTTATCATATACTAATGCTTCAGGTACCATATTTTCTTTTCAATATCCTTTAAATCATTTTGAAAATCACAAATGGAGAGAAGGAAAATGAACTACTCCTAAGGAGGAGAAAGAAAATTTTCTATGTGAAATATTCTTAAAGTTAGGAGGAGTTTCTCACTTCGAAGTTTTTCATTTCCATGATAATGAGAACTCCACTCCGGAATGTTAGAATAAAATCCATATAGTTTCAATTCCTAAGGGGGAGTTAGTTGTATACACTTTCATCCATTAACAAAGAGAGATAATTATTAATTTCAATGTCCTAATAAATAGTTTCAAAATCCATATATGCTTTTTCTAAAGGATGTGTGTGCTTTCCAGAAAGTGGGAGATTGTTGAGTCAATAAGGGTTTCCTTATGACTTTTCCATTCCTTATTGTTTTGAAAATCACAAAGACCGTATACTTAAGAAAATGTTTGTTTTACATCCATAAGAAAAAATTTCTTATTTAAGGAAGTTTACCCTATCCTAGATTTTCTTATACATAGAATTATTTTTCTTAAGTACAAAAACTAGATTCTTAAAGAAAATCCCGAATCATATAATGTAACGATTTGGAGCATTCTGTTTTTAGGATTCGAATTCTGGATGTGAAAAGTTATGAATTTCCAATCCAAATTCTGGACTTTGAACTCATAAGTAGTTTGACTCCAAACTCTTATGAATTTTGACTCCTAACTCTTAAGTATTTCTACTCCGAACTCTTAAGTAGTTCGACTCCGAACTCTTAAGTAGTCCGACTCTAAACTCTTATGAAGTTCGACTCCGAAATCTTAAGTAGTTCGACTCCGAACTCTTAAGTAGTTCGACTCCGAACTCTTAAGTAGTTCGACTCCGAAGTCTTATGTAGTTCGACTCCGAACTATTATGATGTTCAACAATGAACTTTTACTAGTTTGACTTCAAACTCTGCAAGTTCAGATTATGATCTCTGGTAAAACCAGACTCTGAATTCTTGTAAAATAGAATCTGAACATTTCATATCATAGACTCTGAATTTCAATTTGGTTAGACTTCGAACTTTTATTTTTAACTTTCACTCTGAAATTTTATATGTCTTTTGCTTACATTTTATCCATTTCCAAACGATGGCATACATTCAATTATACATGATTTATTATTAAACGATTTTGTATATACTGTTTCTAATTAACCGTTGGTTGAGTTACACGTGTACAGGTCCCTTCGAATTTCATGGAAAATATGACCGTTGGAGGAGGGAGCCGACCGTTGGAAATTTTCCTATAAATATGAGCTCATTTGAAATAGCTCAAAAAAATTAAGTTGATCGATCTAGAGACCACATGCTGTTAAGGTGATTTCTAGATAGAGAAGCTTTTCATGCCTTCTGTGTACTGAACTGCTCGTTCAGATTGATTCGTGCGACTCCAAATGTTGGTGATTACATTCGAGGACTTCCGGGGATAGGAAGACAAAGGTGCCGACTACATTGAAGTTCGAGGGCTTCCTTGCTGAGGATGACAGAGGCTCCAACTACCTTGATGTTTAGGACTTGCGGGGATATCAAGACAGAGACATCGATCTTCATATCGAGGGCTTACCCTGGTGTGAGTTTGATAAACTTTCTTGAAAGTATAAATCAAGGGACCTTTATACAAGGTTGTTGGATACCCCTCTCTTTGGGTCAAAAAATTTATATCTTTTTACTTGTAGTTTTACTACTCGTTTTTCCGCTACATATTATATTGTAAGGAAAGTATAACCTTCTTATATTTCCTTACAATTTTACTCTGATAAGTTTATATTCTATATGCTTTTAGGTAGAATATCATTTTGTAATATTTAGTTCCAATTTTCTAATTGGTGTTAGAGTTGTTGTGAATCTGCTTAGTTTAACTTTGTTAAACTTAGAACATTCCTTGTCTAAGGAAAACATTGTTATCCATAACCAACATTAATGGTTTTAAATGATTTTTTAATGTGTAAAATTCACCCCCCTCTTGTATATTGAGAATATACATCATTATTTCAATCCTACAAATTTCATGGGGTTTTAGTTATTTAACATTCCATATTTTTATCATTTATTTAATCCTGAAATTTTCAAATCCATGTAACCCTTACTGAGAATTTTATCTTTGCCTATATTTCTTTCCCTTCCATAAGATAACAATATGAAATCATTGAATAAGTTCAAGGCTGCAGATTACATTCAATTTATATGATCTATGTTTCATTAGCAATTTTTCATTGGTATCATGTATGTATTTACTTATTCCGGAGTACTAAATATATCGATCCATGATGATGTTGTCTCTTGTGTCATGTTATAATGTAATAAAACTTGTTATTGTTGGCTTCTTGAGTTGGGGTTTTTACAATGGGAAAATATTTTTCATAAAATAAAAAAATTCGAGCATACGGTGGATGTAAAATTGTATAGTAAAGATAATATAACTCCCCAAGATTTTGGTATTACTACTTTTATAATTTTTTCTTAATTATATATATTAAATGGTTTTTGAAAAAATAATGTGGTCTGAGTAGGATGTTAAACTAAAGGATGAATTTGGGTATATGAGGAGATTCACTATGTGAAATAAAACTGACAATATGAATGGTTTCTATAAAGGATTAAATTAAATATGATTTTATGTTATTCATAGTGTATGATCATGTTCACAAAATGTATGGTTTTCCTGATTTGTAATGTTAAGAAACCTCATTCATTTTTCTATTTTTCTCTCTCTCTATATGATTTTATGAACACCTATGATAGCCTTTTAATGATGTTAGTTTACTATTGATTATGAATACCCTATACCCTTTGAGTCATTTGGTTTATAATTCATTCCTCTATTTGGTAGGAAATATAATGCAAATTTTTATTTTAAATACAAACTTTCCCTTCACAACATGATATTTATTATAGGTAAATTGATATTTAGGGATCTAGAATTGATTAATTATATTATTATAGTATTTGGAAAGGGAAGATAATATCATATAATATTTTATTCATTATTATTTTTCACCACCCACATGTTCAATAATGTTGATTATATACCTCTTCAAATATTAATGAACATTTATAATTATTAAAAAAACAATATTAGTTTCATGATGAAAAAATAATCATGATTTCCAATGTTTATTTAAATTGAATCTATTATTTTTTAGAATCTATAGAAATGTGTTTCATGAAAGTATGCATTTAAATTTTTATTTTAAATAAATACTTTTTTTCTTCGAAAGAAGATTTATAATAATGAATTAGAAAGTGGTTCATGTAATCATGAGTGAATAAAACTATGTTATTATTGATAGACGCCTTTTTTCTACAATGATTCATGGGGACTCTTGATTTCATAGGTTGGTGTCCCATAATTATGAACTATAAGATTCATAGTTGGGATTGGAAATTTATTTTAGTGAAATATATATAGGGATTCAGATAATTTATCCTCTACTAGGATAAAAAAGGTAATAGAGGAATACAATTATACTCATGACTCGGTTGTGTTATAATATATCCACTATGATTTTGAGTGATTGACTTGTGTAATTTTCTTTGTATAAAAAATGGACTTCAATGAAATGTTGATATTACTTTTATATAGTTATATGGATTGCATAGAAAGTTTATTTTATTAGGATTCAGTCACATTATATAAAATGTTAGACAAACTATTATTTTTATATGTAGTGTGAGTGAAGACTATTGTAAATTTCCTACCAAATCTATATACTCATCCCTAAATATCCATTCTGGTCTGTATGAATTCATTATACTTTTTGAAAAAGTAAAGGGGAGGGACTATTATATAATAGTAAGATATCATAAACATTTTTATGATGGATGGTGTTTTGATGTTTGTTTTATTCATGTAATGATTCAGATTGTGTCTTGTTGGAACCATTTAGTCCATTGGGTCTCCAATTTTTATATTCTAGTTTTATTTCAATCACAAAAATTCTAATTATTAAGTATGAATATCTATTTCATTGGATATTGGACTTATAATCACACATTTTTCATGTTTTTAATTCTATTATTTATATATAATGTTTTTATATAAAAATATATATATTAGGATAGATTATACCCTATTATATTTCTAAAAATTATAAATTTATGGAAAACATGTGTCTAGGGAATTTACCCTCCGTTTTCTGGTACTCCATACCTTTCCAGACAAATGGTTTTGGACAAGGTGTTACGTTATCAACTCAAGGATTTTGAGGAAACTAATGGTATTAGCATAACTGCGGGGATTTTTGGAAAATTTGGTGAGTATCACAACTTAATTTGTTTCCAATATTAAAAAAATCATAACTCAATGAATTTATTTGGAAACCATGATAAGGATCTTGACTACAAGAGCATTATTTATCATAGAAGTGTATTCCAATGAAATTGGATTACTAGAAAAAAGTTTAAGATATCATATCAATGAAAATATGGGAACATTGTTTAGGTTAACATCTCATTTTCTTGTGTGGGACATACATCTAGGATATAATCTTACGAATTATTATCCAGAAGGTCAAACCAAAAACCAATATTTTATATTAGTGGAAATTTTTATAAGGGGTAACATATTTTAAATATTTTAATTAAGAGTAATGTAAATGATTTCGGTCATGAAGAAAGATGAATTTCATTATATTATTGAATATAGATATGTATAATTGATTATTCATGTTGTTGTTTAATGTAGGAGAAATATTATATGAAGATAGAAAATTATAAAGTGTTAATCACATATATTATAAAGAGATAATATGAATACCATTGGATATATTTGTTAGGGGGTATCGTGAACCAAATATAATTAGATATAGGTGATTAGATCACAAAATATTAATTATGAATCCATTTTGTAGGAATTTATATAGGTCAATTTAGTGGTTGATGGAAACATATGTTTTACATGAGAAGTGATCACTAAAGAATTAATGTAATAAAACATTACAAAGGATCTTATACGGATAGTTCCATGAATTTTATATGTGATGAAAGAATTGAATTTTAAAAAATTTGTTGTGAAATTCCACCTCCCTTGGGATTCAACCTCAATAATACCAAATGAATTATGCGGAAGACTATGCGTGAATGTGAATTTTTGAAACTGTTAAATTAATTTCCATAACTTCAAACCAAAATATAAATATTAGTTAATGTTCCCCACATTATTTGTGTAATAGAGGTATTAATAATCTATTCGTGTAACCATATTTAAGAGCGTTGGTAATATCATTATAAAAAATGAATCATGTGTCACATTAGACATCCTCCTAAGAGTATTATAAGATACTAACCATGAGAGTTCTATGTATCCATAATTTATTTCATCATTGAAATTTGGAAGAGACTCCAATGTGTGACAGTATTTCGTGAATCTACAAATATACCATGTGAACCCACATATCTGAAAATTTTAGGTGAACCTAAAGAATTTTAGCTAGCATTATTTAATGTGACAATCTATAACAATGATTTTATATGTGTGTGAAATATTTTATCTGAAATATGGAAAATTTAATAAAATACATGAGAATGAAATATTGTAAAAATGGATTTTCATAATATCAAAAAAAATGATACTCCTGTCTACAAAAATGTTATATTATTGTAATATATTTCCAATATATCACAATTTATCTTTTAGTAATAAAATTTATACGTTTTCAATATTTAATTCTTCTTTGACAATGAAAAGTTACTCACATATAGACACAATTAACAATTATTTAATGATTATATTCTATAATGGTAAAAATTTCATTATTCTGAAATAAAACAAAATAATGATTATCCATAATCATTTATTTTATTATCGATTTGGGCCTCATAATCAATCAAATCAAATCGTGATAAATTAAACATTCTTATAGATATTGGGTTTAAAAATGATTATGGTTTGATGAAAAAATAATTTTACAAAAATACCATAATATTTGGTTTAATGTTTTCAAAAACCCTTTTCAAGGAATATATGAAATACATGGCTTTCTCAATGGTGAGGTTCTCACCATAATGTAATAGGAACAATATTTTTTTGATGAATCTCTGTCCCAGAGTGAGTGAGATGTTATTAATCACATTTACATTCCATTTTTTTCCACTATGTGTAGGAATATATATTTACGTAAAATAATGATTTCCATAATTAATAGATTGTGAGTTGTTAATTTTAAACCATTGGGATTGTAAAATAGTTAATATTTTTCGTATAATCCACCATTAAATTATTTTTCTCTTCAAATGTAATAAATTAGATTCTTTGGTATGATCAAACATAGAGGAATATTTTATTATCACTGTGTTATTTCTTATGGATAGACCACCAAAATAATTCAAGCTATCAATATATTTTAAAATGAATCCATGGGATTCATCAAAAGGAAAAAATTTATAAAATATATTTTATTTTCAAAGATTAATAACAATTAATTTATTTAAATTAAAAAATTAATAAAACATAAGGAATTTTTAATATCATATCATTGTTTATTTGGTAAAAATATACTTCATTTTGTGAGAAAACAGTCATTAATGAAATTTTCACTAGAAGGAAAGTGGAACATATAACGTGATCTATTATTAGTGATCCTGATAATAGTGTGTATTTAATAAAAACATGACCCCACCATAAAATGTTCTAAATAAGAAATTTTTATTTCCTTTATATAATAAAAAATAGTAAAATATACATAGTTATTCATCTAATAGTAGATTAGGTAATCTATATATAATTTCCAACATTAATTATGATGATAAAAACTAACATTAATTTTATTACTTTATAGTATATGTGATAGGATGAATGTTTAATTGATAGATGTATTTGGGTCTATAATTATAAGAATTATTATGTATCCACAAGGAAGATAAATCAACTAATATTTAGTTCATATAATATAATATTCACATAGTTCTAAATCCTAAAAATGGGAAAATTAAATGGAATTACTGACTCCCGTAATTAGATATGGAAAAATGATAATTGATGTGAATTGGTAGACTCGTTTTCTAGAATAAATTGATTATGTATAACACTTTAACAATGGGATTTGATAACATCAAACACACCACTCGATAATGTACTATGTCTCTTAATATTGATCATTTTTTATATGGTTCCATGTTTAGTTGGGAGAAATGTTGAGAGAATTGGAATTTTATTTAATCATAATATCAACACAAGTATGTTGGGTTTATATGAAGAATATCACAAATCCAATATTTAGTTCTACTAAATGACTTATTTTTAAAGAATTATTTTTTCCTTACAAGTGGATAATTTTCAAAAAGTATTTTTATTCATTAAAAATACATACAATGATGTGAATGGGATCATGATTATGTTTTTATAATCATAAATTTAAATTGTGTTTCATGAATAAATTTGAAACATAAAGTGTATTTGATTATATAAGAATATTTAGGATAAATAATGGGAAAATAATAACATGATAATGTATTTGGAATTGGAAATGGATATAAGTGTTAATAATTTATCCATTTGTTATAGAGAAACTATCTCCACAACATTAGGAAATAGAAAATGTTGTTATTTTATTATCCCCTAACAATGGAAGCATGCATCTGTTTTATAGAATAGATACATGGAATGAATATCATTGTGAAGATGAGGAGTACATATTGGAATTAGATAAATTATTTCCAATTATAATGATGGGTGGAACCAAGAGGATACAATGTTGCATTTAGAATCTTGTGAGAAGACTATTGACTCATAGATGTTGGTTGTTAATGAAAATGAAATCCAATGTATGAAGTATAATTATGGAGAAATGTTATTATAATAATTATTGATGAAAAATAAAAATCACTACCTCTTGTATGGGACAAATTCTCATTTTAATGGGATATAATATGAAATTGATTCTGTAAAATATTACCTAAAATAGAGGGCTTTCACAATGTGAAGAAGTTAACATTTCATGAAATAAAATATACAAAAAGAACAATTTAATCTCACTATATAAGAAATGTTAAAATCAATTCTATAACAAACATCTATATTAGACATTGAGAAAATATTGGCATCCAATTGGTAAAGATATAAATTCTTAAACTCATCAGTCTATTTTAACATTCTACTCTTATATCTATATATTCCATGAACGCTGGAGGTGTTTTTAGTGAAGAAGTCAATATTTAATTCCATACCATTTATGAGTATTATATATAATATGTTTTTCTGTCTCATTTATTATTTATAATATTATATAATTTTTCAAATCCATGAAAAACAAAGGAGTAATGTGCGGAAAGATTACTTTTTATTAAGTAACCCATTTTGGGTTTTCAATATAACATGTATTTGGTCTCCATAATTAGTAGTTTATAGTCATTATTTATTTTTATTCAAGATAGATGATATTTATATTTATAAATATTTTAATGATATAGAATTATTTTATAGTTTCATACATTCATACATATGCGTATAACATATATGGTAGTGTAGATTTGAAGAATATTGGATGATTTTTCTAGTTTTAGATCTTTTACATAATGTTACTAAAGAATAAAATTATACATGATAATCCAAATATGAAGTGTCATGTCTAGTATTGGGGAAGAAACTACCAAACCAATGTGATTAGCTAATCTCTATAAATTAAATCAAACTTGTGGAGAGGTGATAAACCATTATAAAAGATACACCCCAAACTAGCGGTTTAAACCTCAATGTAGTAGAATCATTCATATAATATAAATTTCATAAAGATAATATTTAAGCAGTTCGATTCCAAATTTCAATGAGTAGAAGAGAATAACCGACGAAACATGATTTATGAACACAAAGAATGTAGAGATTTTGCTTTAAAGAATATAGTGTACATATTTTAAGGTTATAAAACTAATACCAAGTTCTTCTTAGAAATTCAAGGTCACATAGATCTGAGAAAGTAATGATCCTCTAGAACCTATTGGTATAAAATTCTAATATATAAGAGAAAATTGTATGGGATGAGTAGCTACCTAAATGAGTGGATATATGGAATTTTCTAATATTTTTTTTGGTAGGATATAAATATCATGGTTGAAATATATATTGATTGATTTGTAATTTTTTTTTAATGGATGTTGATAAGAGATATAAACACCTCAGTATATCCGTTGAGAATGGAAATCAATACATGCGTTGTTCTATTGGAAAATTGGGGTTTCCAAGTCTATATGCTAATATTGAAGGACTCATTAGGAATATAGAAAAAATATACTATATGGGTTCTCATATTGATTAATTTTTTGAATATATAACAAGAAATCATGAAATTTTTATATATCATGTGGTTACATGAATCAATATATACATATCCCATGATTATGCATCATATTTTCTACACAGGTATATTAATGTAAACAATACATGAATTATAAAACAAGGAAATTACAATATAGTATGGGATTTTATGGGAATGGTAAATTCATTTAATCCATAATATCATAGATATATGTGTTACTACATAACAAATAATAAATGGAATAATGATATAAACAGTTATTCAAAAGGAATAATATTTTCAAAATTGACTAATGTATATGAGAGGGGCTGGAAATGTATGGGTTCCTACGATCGAAAATGAATAATTAAACACAAAATTTATTAGAAAATGACTAATCAACGATGAATAAGTATAAATTGTAGGATAGAAATAACGATGTACATTCTTAATATATAAGAGGGGGTGAATTTTATAATTTATAAATTTCCTTAAACAATGAATGATCAAAGTTTTACAAAGTTAAAATAAGAAAATTCAGAACACCTCTAACACCAATTGGATAATTTGAACAAGGTGTGAAGTGAAAAACTTCTAGTTATATGTACTTGCTTAAATCTGGAAAGCGATTATGAAAAATTGGTTCCGGAAATGTGATTCCGAAAAGATGGATCCGGAAATATGACTCCAAATAACTGAAACTTAACCAAAGTTTACAATATGAGATTCTACATTAAAGAGTATAGAATCCAATTAATTGGAGTACAAGTGTAAGGAAATAAAAGAAGATTATACTTTTTTTACAATAAAAAATGCATTGGAAAACATGTAATAAGTAACATGATATAAATCTTTTAGCCCAAATAGAAGGGTATCCAACAACCTTGGATAAAAGTCCCTTGATTTATACATTCAAGGATGTCTCTCTTACCCACACAAGGGTAAGCCCTCGATACAAATATCAGAGTATTTTTCTTACTATCCCCGCAATCCCTCAACTTCAAGGTAGGTGGAATCTCTATCTTCCTCAGCAAGGAAGCCCTCAACATCAAGGTATTGGAACCTCTGTCTTCCTATCCCCGAAATCCCTCGAATGTAATCACAAACATTCGGAGTCGCACTAAGAAATATGAAAGAGCTGTTCAGTATGCACAAGGCATTAAAATATTCTCTCTCTATAAATCATCTTAACATCATGTGGTCTCTTGATTGATCAACTTCAGTATTGTGTGGAGCTCTTTCGAATGAGATCATATTTCTAGGCTGGGTTGGAATGATCATCTCCCTCATCCAACGATCATATTTTCCTTAAATTTTAGAGGGACCTGTACCCGTGTCACTAAACCATCGGTTAGTTAGAAACAGAATGGATGACATCATATTATAACAAAACATGTGTAAATGAAAATACAACATTCTTTTTATAATGAAACGAGTGTATGAATAAGCAAAACCAATGTTATAAATGTAAGAAAATAACATTTCAGAGTATAACGAAAATGTAATTAGGAGTCTATAATAAAATGATATTCGGATTCTGTTTTATAGAAATTTGGAACCTGAATTCTATAGAAATTCAGAGACTGAATTTCAAAGGAAATTCGGAGTCTGGTTTCAACAGAGTTCAGAATATGAACTTACAGATTTTGGAGTCGAACTAATAAAAGTTCGTAGTCGAACTAGTAAATGTTCGTAGTCGAAATAAAAAATGTTTGGAGTCAAACTTATATAAGTTCAGAGTCGAACTCATAAAATTTCAGATTCAAACTAATAAAAATTTCAGAGTCGAACTCATAAAAGTTTGGAGTCCATAATTTGGAGTTTGAACATTGTTAGAGTTCATATCCAGAATTCAGAATGGAACTTCATTATAGTTCATATCCATAATTCGGATCCTAAAACAGAATGTTTCATATCTAAGAATTATATGATTCCATGATTTTTTTATGAATCCAATTTTTACATTTAAGAGAAAAATATTGATTTGTTTAATGAAATCTAGGTTAGGGTAAATTTATTTATGTAATGAAATTTTCCTTATATAAGTGAAATATACATTTTCTTATGTATAAGGTGTTTGTGATTTTCAAAACAAGAAGGAATGGAAAATTCATATGGAAAACATTATTGACTCAACAATCTCCCCCTTTTTGGAAAGCACAAACATCCTTAATGAAAAAGAATATAAGGTCGTTGTAAAATTTCAGTAGACATTGAAATTAAAACTTATCTCCCTTTGTTCATCGATGATATTGACTACAAATAACTCCCCCTTAGGCATTGAGACTCTATGGAATGTATTCTGAATTTCTGGAGTGGAGTTTTCATTATCATGACAATGAAACACTTTGTAATGAGAAACTCCCCCTTACTTTAAGGGTATCTTCAATTATAAAATTTTCCTTCTCCATTTTAAATTTTTCTTTCTCCTCATTTGAGTAGTTCCTTTTCCTTATCCCCCTTTTTGATTCTAAAAAACAATTTAAGGGGATGGAAAAGAAATATGGTACCTGAAACATTATTATATAACAACACAAGATACAACCAACCAAAAATTTCATTATAGTTGAGAAAATTTTTACAAGGAAAGGAAAATACAACAAAAGATCAGAGTGGGTTTATATGTCTTCCTTTTCCTTTGGGATCAGCTTCATTAACACGGTATTCAGTTTCTTCAAATCTCTTTGATCGTCCTCAGCTTGCCTCTTCAAGAATTTTAATCTATTATATTGAGCTTTCTAAACTTATTCTTAAGCCTCTATGGCCTCTTCCTGCATCTTTAACAACTCATCTTTCTTTACTAGTCTATTCTCAAGCTGAATCCGGAGTTCTCTATCCCTTAAAAATTTTGAGCAAGAGATTTAGCCTTATCATGCAAGTCCTTCACTTGTTGATTCTGAGAACTTTTCTCAATGGTCCGCTCATCATGAAGATTCATAATCCTGTTATCCTCGATATCAAAGGCATCACTTACCTCATTCTGAAAATTATCATTCCCATCCATGTCTTCTTAAACATTCTTAGACCACAATGTGATTTTGCTGGAAGATTTCTTGTGTACATCAAAATTGATAAGAAAACTTATATGGTCCGCTTGAATCTTCACACACTTATCCTTCACCATGGATAAGGATTCTGAATTCTGAGTCAAACTATGCTGCAGCATCTAGCATCAAGAGTCTATAGTGGGAAATATCGGAATGGTTTCCACCAACTTTTTCAAAGACTCGACAACAAAGTCATGACCATGTGCTGATGACTCTGAATCTGATATCATGCTTGGAAATTGTTCTTCTTCAATTTTCATCATATTCCTTTTAAAAGAACCACCAAAATCTGTCTTCCTGCAGATATGTTTTGTTGGTGTATCCATGAGCACTTTATTACCTTTATCAGTTTTCAGAATGGGTTGATCATCTGGAGATTCCTCCTCACTCTCTGAAAGTTGAACAATCTGGTCTTCATCTATTATCTCCTTTTCTGCTCCTTCCTCTAGAAAATTATTCTCATAATATTCTTCCTCATGAAACAAAACATTTTCATTCTCTTCCTCTTTCTTATCATTATCCTACATACCATCTTTCTCTACTCCCTTTCCCGGAGTGACTCATTTTTCGGATATAGACTTTTCTTGATAATCTTCTACTTTCTTGATCACGTCATCCAGATCATCACTTTCTTATTTTTTTTATTCTTCTACTCTTTTGACAACTTCTTCTTCTATTCTTTCAACAACTTCTTTCCCATTGTACGTTTCCTGAGTGGGGTATTTTTTTCAAGGGGTTTCTAGAAATGATTGGACATCAAGGGTTTCTGGAATGGGAATCTTCTCTGAAGCCATATCTATTTATTTTAAAAGAGATTGAAAAATCTCTTATTCTAACATCTTCTTCATTATATATTTCACTTTCTATTGTTTTTCTAACTCATCCAAAGATCTCTCTTTTAAGGCCTTTGCCTCAGTAGGGTCTAATCCAAACACTGGATCCCTTTTTTTATCTTCTCATTGTCATCCCTCCACTTAGCAGCCAGTTCATCTGGGTAGGCTTTTTGTTTATTTGGCCTGGGTGGTGCAGATTGTGTTTTCATACCTTTGGGGGTTTTGCCTTCAACAACCACTTCCTTAAGCGTCCTATTCTTAGTAACGTTATCTGCTAGTTGATACTTCTACACATTTTCTGGAATGGTCTCATCCTCATCCTCTGGTAATGGATAGAAATCTACGGATTCATCAAAAAACCCCATTTTCATCCTATTTAATGTATCATCACATACTATCATTACCTTGAAATTTCTTTTCTTGGAAGTGCAAGAAACATTGAATAAATCAAGACATCTTATGATATTTTTGGAAATTACTGCCGGATAAATTATGATATGAGCTTTCAGAGTCTCTTCTTTGATATTCTTAACTGTAATCAAAACATGCCTCATCAGATTTATCTTCCTTAGAATTACTACGAAATCTAAGATGTATATATCACTCTTCTTGAGATTATCCTTATCTCCCCTTCTTGGTATGAGAAAACCTTGTACCCACATATTCAGAATTAGATTATTCAGAGAGAGATGAGAAATCATAGCAGTCTTGGTATCTTTATGTACAAGACATTTCAATGCCTTCACTTTGTTGAATCTTCCATGCTCATCCAGCTGCTTATGTGAACAAAAATCAACTTCATCATCCTAATACAAACCCAAAATGCTTGCATCCTTGGTGTAAGATAATTATTAAGTCTTCCCATAAGACGTGAAAGAAAAGAAATCACTTCCATCTTCCTCAAGGAATGAAACCGAATCGTAGAACTCAATAAGAAACTCTGTATACACCAGATCTTGTTTCTCTAACTTTAACAAGCAAAAATCCTCCCAGCCATTCAATCTAATATTCTTAGATATAAGAGAATCATACTTGTAGAAACTCAGATGCACTAACCTCTCCATGAAGACTATCCACATTGAGATTGGCTTTGTAGTTGACATATCTTAAGAAGTAGCTTCCGTAGACATTCAGAATCAAGAGTTCTGGAAGATATGGAACATGATTTGACAAAGACGAAATGGCCTTAAGAAGATAGTCAGGGCTTCGGGATGTGAACGCTTTGAGAAACCGATGTGGGACGACTCTCAGGGTCCCCTTTATATAGTCACGGCGACGACGGTTTAGTTTCCTCGATTGATCGAACGATTGAGATACATTGAGATTTGATCTGACGGTTGAGATACAAACTCCATGGAAAGCTTCACTCTGATCATTTGAGGCAAAATTTTAAAAACACTAAAGAATTAAGTAAGGAAGTCATTCCTTTTGGATTGGCTAGAAAAGTTTTTCATAATTGTAAATATTCTTCTTGAGGAAAATTTATCTTTGAAAAAAAACTCATAACTAAAAACTTCATTACGAAAATATCAGTTCCAGAAATTATCTTTACGAATATTTCAGTTCTGAAAATTTTCATTACGAAAATTTCAGTTTTGGAAATTTTCTTTATGAAAATTTCAGGGAAAAAAATTTTCATTTGGAAAATTTCATTTCTTGAAATTATGAAAAACTCGTTACAAAAAATTTTAGTTACCAAAGCATGAAAAACTGTTTACGAAAATTATGATTAAAAAGTATTGGAAAGAAAACTGACGACGAAAATTTTGATTATACTAACATGAAAATGTACTCCACCTATGAAAATGAGTTTATTACTTTAAGGAGAATTATTCAACAAGATGTTAATGAAGAATTATTACCTTACGGTTATCATTACTATCTTATGTTTAATGTATTCAAATCTATCAGAAGGTAATGATTTTGGAATATGTCAGCAAGTTGATCTTGAATTTCGATAAATTGAAGAATAATATCTCCTTTTTGTGTGTTATCCCTTAGAAAGTGATGCCTAATATCTATGTGTAATTCATGACAGTGATGTGCAGGGTTTTTACTAAGGGAAATGGCAATTGTGTTATCAGAAAAAATTTGAATATTGGTAAACCTCAAGCTATAATCTATGAGTGTGTGTTGCATCCACAACACTTGAGCACAACATCTTCCAGCTGCTACATATTTAGCTTCAGCAGTGGATAGTGCTATATAATTTTACTTCTTATAGGACCAAGAAACTAAAGAATCTCCTAAGAAATGACATGTTCCGGATGTACATTTTCTATCCATTCTATATCCACCAAAGTCAGCATCCGAAAAGTATTTTAAGATAAAATCATTTCCAGAAGTATAAAATAATCCAAGATCCATGGTTCTTTTTAAGTAATGAAAAATTCATTTAACTGCCTTTAAATGAGATTTCATAGGATTTGATTGATATCTTGTACATAAGCATAATGAAAACATTTTGTCTGAACGACTGGATATCTAGTATAGTAGGCTTCCTATCATACCTCTAAAGGTTGTTTGATCTACTGGTTTCCAAGCTTCATCAATATCAAGTGTGTTTGAGGTACCAATGGGAGTACTAATACTTTTAGTGTTGTCAAATCCATAATTTTTAAGAAGATCCTTAATATACTTATGTTGAGTTATATCAGTTCTTTCTGGTTTTTGAGAGATTTGAAAACCAAGGAAAAATGTTAAATCACCCATTATACTCATTTCAAACTCATATTTCATTAGACTTGCAAAATAATCAGTTAAAGATTGCTGAGTTGAACCAAATATAATGTTCTCAACATAAATTTGAATAATCAAAACATTTTTATTATCTTTCTTTTTAAAAAGGGTTAGATCTACATTTCCCTTAACATAGTTATTTTGAAGCAAAAATACTTTAATTCTATCATACCAGGCTTGTTGGGATTATTTAAGGCCATACAAAGCATTAGTAAGTTTAAAAACATGATCAGGATGTTTTGAATCTTCAAATCCAGGAGGTTGTTCAACAAAAACATCCTCTTGAACATAACCATTAAGAAAAGCACATTTCACATCCATTTGAAAAAGTTTAAAATTGAAGAATGCTGCAAAGGAATGTAAAATATGAATAGATTCATGTATAGCTACTAGAGCATATGTTTCTTCATAGTCTATTCCCTCTTGCTGATTATATCCTTTATCAACTATTATAGCTTTATTTCTAAAAATGACTCAATTTCATCATATTTATTTCTGAAGACCCACTTTACACCAAAAAAAGAAGTTTCTTGAGTACATTCAACAATGTTACAGACCTTATTCCTTTCGAATTCATTTTGTTCATCTTGCATGGCTTTGATCGAATCATCATCACCTAAAGCATCATCAGTGCTTCTTTGGTTCTAATTGGGAAAGAAATGCTAGATCTCCTACTTCATTACTCAAGGAACTTCTAGTCCTTACAGGTTGATTAACATCACTAATGATACTATCACAGGGGTGATTCTTTAGAAACACTTGACATTGGTTTTGTAAAACATGTTCATCAACATAGGGTAGAATGTCTTCTGGGGTAAATGATTCAAAAGTATATTCGTGAACATTTTCCTTATCAGAAGGATCTTCTAACAAAAGTTGATAATCAATTTTTGAAAACACATCAGAAGATATAGGTTGGGATGGTATAAAAACAAAAGGATTAGATTCATCAAATTTTACATGCACTGTTTCTTCAACAACACAAGTGTTTTTGCTGAAAACTCTATATGCCTTAGAAGTTGTGGAGTAGCCTAAGAAATTCCATCATCATATTTTGGTGCGAATTTGCCTAATTTATCTTTACTATTCATGATGAAAACCTTGAAACCAAATACCTTTAAGTAGGAAAACTTAGGTTTTCTACCATTCCATAACTCATAAAGAGTTTTATTAATAAAATGTCTAATCAAAACTCGATTTATAGTATAAAAAGAAGTACTTATAGCTTCATCCCCGAAATGTCTAGCTATAGAATATTCACTCAACATGGTTCTAGTTATCTCTTGATGAATTCTATTTCTTCTTTCAACTACACCATTTTGTTGAGGAGTTCTAGTTGCTGAAAAGTTGTGAGTAATACCTTTTCTACTACAAATGAAATTGAAATCAAAATTTTTACCATCTCCTTCATAATCACTATGAATAGTTTTTAGTGGAAGGTTTTTCTCATTTTTAACTCGGGCTCTAAAACTTTTGAAATAAGAAAAAGCGTTAGAATTTTTTTCTAGAAAATAGACCCATGTAAATCTATTGTAATCATCAACTAGAACAAAAATAGAGTATTGGCCTCCAATGCTTCCAGTCTGTGTTGGACCAAAAAGATCCATGTGCACAAACTATAATGCATCAGTTGTTTAGACTTCACCGATTGATTTAAAACAAGATTTATGTTTCTTTCCATATTGAATATGATCACAAACATTAAAAGAATTAAATCTATGCTCTGGAATATCCTTAACTAGTTTCTTCATAGATAGTTCACAGAATTTTATAAGGTTACAGTGACCTAGTCTTTTATGCCATAACCATGAATGATCTTCCATTGCACTTAGTAAAGGTTAATCATGGATCCTAAGGTCTTCTATGTTTAATGTGTAAACATTCTCTTGCATATTGGAAGAGAGAATAAAATCTTCCTTGGAATTATGTACTAAGAATTTATCATTCCTAAAATTCAAAAGGTATCCTTCATCACATAATTGACTTATACTAATGAGGTTTTGCTTAAGAACCATAACAAACAAAACATTGAAATCAACATTTTACCAAGAAGAACAATATTACCTATACCAATAATTTCTCCCTGAGCATTATCTCTGAAAGTTACTTTTCCTCCTTTCGTCTTGATAATATTTTCAAAATAGTTTTTGTAACCAGTCATGTTCTGGGAACATCCACTATCCATGTACCATGTATTTTTTTTTGGTACTTTCCCTATATTCCTGAAAATAATAAAGGAATTAGACTTTCAGAATCCAAAATTCTTTGGATCCATGAATTGCATATAACAAAATTTTGGGTATCCACATTTGTTTAGAGAAATAATATTTATGAAACCCAAGATATTGAACTTTTTTCAAAGAACATTATTTCTTCCAATGCCCACTACATTGACACATTGTGCAAAAAGGGGATTTAGAAGAAAAAAAATAGCTGTTTTTGAAAACTGGTTTTTGGGGAGTATATCCTACTCGAGTAGTGTTTCCTTTAGGTTTGATTTGAGAATACAACATGTCAAAATTTTCCATCCCAGAGGTAAATTTTTCAAGGAGCTTCTTATGAGAAAAAATTTGGATTTTAGTCTAATGACTAAATTCCTATCCTCATGAATCATTTCCTTAGAGTTTTATTTTTCCAAAAAAAAATGTATTCTTGAAATAGTATTCTTAAGATCTGTTGAAGGTTCTTCCTATTCCGAAATTTCTTTGTCAAGGTATTTTGAATGTTTTTCTAAAAGCTCTTCTTTATGTTTAAGATCTAATGAAATATCTGAAATCTCTTTTGTAATAATTTCTTCCCTAGTATTTACCTTGCATAATTTTTTAGAATGTTTAAATTATTTTACTTCAAGTAGGTCGGAAAATATAGATACTTCTTCATATGATGGTTCTTTATTTTCTAAGGATGATGTATCTTCAATAGAAGTACTATTTTAGGAATAGAAATTCTTATCAAGAAATAAATTTTTTAAAGCCTCAGCAGAGTGTACCTTAGCCATATGACATGTATGTGGTACAGAATTATTGGAAAAGAATCTCATATTGTTCTGTTCTGATGAATTATATTCTAAAGATTCACTTTCTGAAGAGTCTCCACAGCTAGCACTCCAAGTAGTATTAGCTTTCAGATTTTTCTTAGTTTTGTATTTGTAGAACATTTTCCTGTTCCTCTTAGAATTCCTATCTTTTTTTCTTTCTTTTTAAGCATAGGGAAATCAGGTTGTATGTGTCCACTTCTCCTTCATTCATAGAATGTGACCTATGAATCTTTCTTATCTTTCATTTCCTTCTTATTATACATGGATTGGAAATTTCTCCGACCAGCTATATTGTTCATCCTTTGAGCAAGATTTGCAAACTCATTATCTGAGACGTTAGTCTCACATGATTCGGATTGGATAACAACCTTCTTAGATTTGGATCTAGTTGCTCTCTCAGGAGTCTTACCTTTCATGTGATTTGATGTTTTACTAAAAGCAACCGTACTATTCCCATTCTTATTTTTGATGTTGTCAGCATCTCGCTTCATTTTTGTTTTATGTTTGAGAAGTGTTCCAAACAGCTCATCTAAAGAAATTTGAGTGACTATCCTGTTCTGATCAATAGTTGTCCTCTTTGATTTCCACTCATTGGGAATAATACCAATGATCTTATCTACAAGAGATTCATCATCCAGACCTTTCTCTCCAATATATTTTAAGCTATTCATGATAGTCATAAATCTTTGTTGTACCATAAAAATGGGTTCTCTATAAGGAATGTTAAAACCATGATATTCTTCTCTCATCATAGCTCTTCTTGTCTCAATCACTTTAGATGTAACAAACTGTGTAACTTCAAGTTTCTTCCATACAGTTAGCTGTTTCACAAGAAGAAATTTGGCTATATATGTTCCTAGTCATTGAACATAGTAAAGTGTATCTTACCTTGTAGTCTAATTTATAATTATTCTTTTCTTGGTTGGTGAAAGTACTAACATTCTTATCCGGAATTTGATAACCTCCAGTAAGCATAAAAATAATTTCTACTGTAGTATTGATAACAAAAGTCTTAATTCGGTCTCTCCAATACTCATAATTAGTACCAGAAAAAATTGGTGGTCTTGTAGGGTTTAGGTTTTCGATGGAACCGTCATTTAAACCTACCATCCTTAAGAAAATCATTCTACCAAAACATGTTAGAAAAAAAATTTCAGACTCAAGTAAAATATTACTAAGCAAGGAAAATATAGAACAATGAAAATATTGAGCAAGGAAAAACGTATATGTGAGTATAAGTATTTTAGAGATAGATCTGATACCAATTGTAGGATCGAAATAACGATGTAGATGCTCAATATACAAGAGGGGGTGAATTGTATACTTAAACAATTTTCCTTAAACAAGGAAATATTTAAGTCTAACAATGTTATAATAAGAAAATTAAAAACCCCTATGACACCAATTGGAGAATTGGAAATTGGTGTGAAGCTACAAAATTCTAGTTCTATGTACTTGCTTAAATCTAGAAAGAGATTCTGAAAAATATGTTCCAGGAATGTGATTCCGAAAAGATGGATCCGAAAACAGGACTCTGGATAACTTAATCTTAACCAATGTTTACAAAATGAGATTCTACCTTAATGCATATAGAATCTATTTAATGAGAGTAATAGTGTAAGGAAATATAAGAATATTATACTTTCCTTACAATACAAAATACAACGGATAACTTGTAATAAGTAACAAGATATAAATCTTTTTACCCAAAGAGAATGGTATCCAACAACCTTGGATAAAGGTCCCTTTATTTATACTTTCAAGCAAGTCTATCTTACCCACACCAGGGTAAGCCCTCGATACGATGATCAGAGTCTCTGTCTTGCTATCCCCCCAAGACCTCAACTTCAAGGTAGTTGGAACCTATGTCTTCCTTAGAAAGGAAGCCCTCAACTTCAACGTGTTAGCACCTCTGTCTTCTTATCCCCAGACGCCCTCAAATATAATCACCAACATTCGAAGTCTCATTAAGGAATCTAAACAAGCAGTTTAGTATGAACAATGCATGAAAATCTTCTCTCTCTAGAAATCACATTAGCAGTGTGTGGTCTCTAGATTGATCAACTTCAGTATTGTGTTCAGCTCTTTCAAATGAGCTCCTATTTATATGCTCGGTTGGAACGATCGACTCCCTCCTTTAACGGTCATATTATACTTAAATTTCAGAGGTACATGTACACGTGTCACTAAACTAATGGTTAGTTAGAAATGAATGGACAACATCATTTTATAACAAATCATGTGTAACTGAAAGCACGACATTGTTTTATAATGAAACGAGTGTAACCATAAGCAAAACTAATGTTCGGATTGTAAGAAAATGAAACATTGGAGTCTAACCAAAATGGAATTCGGAGTCTATAATAAAAATATATTCCAATTTTGTTTTATAGAAATTTGGAACATGAATTCTGTAGAAATCCGGAGTCAAAATTTATAATGAAATTTGTAGTCTGGTTTCATCAGAGTTCAGAATATGATCTTACAGATTTTAGAGTCGAACTCATAAAAGTTCAGAGTCGAACTAGTAAAAGTTTGGAGTCGAACTCATAAAAGTATAGAGTTGAACTTATAAATGTTCAGAGTCGAAATCATAAAATTTCAGAGTCCAGAATTCGTAATTTGAACTTTGTTAGAGTTCGTATCAAGAATTCGGAATGGAAATTTGTTAGAGTTCGTATCCAGAATTCGGAATGGAACATTGTTAGAGTTCATATCCCGAATTCAGAATGGAACTTCATTACAATTCATATCCAGAATTCGGATCCTAAAATAGAATGCTTCATATCTAAGCTTTATATGATTCCGAGATTTTCATATCAATCTGATTTTTACACTTAAGAGAAAAATATTGATATGTGTAAGCAAATCTAGGTTAGGGTAAATTTCCTTAAGTAAGGAAATTTTCCTTATAGAAGTGAAATATAGATTTTATTATGTATAAGGTGTTTGTGATTTTCAAAACAAAGAGGAATGAAAAAGTCATAAGGAAAACATTATTGACTCAACAGGAATGAAACTATTATTTATGGTTGGGTAATGAATATAAATTATTTTTATCAAAACATATCCCATTTTAAGAGGAATCAATCCATATATAGTTCTACTCATGGGGTCATTTAATTCATAGTATTGGTGATTTATATCACTAGAGTTTAAATATGTTTCTATATCATTTAAATCCATTATTTTTTTTCCTACTGTGTAGATCAATCTCTTACATATATGATAGTTTTAAAATTTGAGGTCCCATGGAATAGACTACTCCAAGCCAGTTCAGATCAAGTGGTATGGCCCTCATAAAAAATATTAAATCCATACGAGATTGAATATATACTATATATTTTATAATGATGTTTTATGGTAAAAAATTTCCATGTTTAATCTATATGTACAACGAATTGTGTTATACATAATATATGGTTTTAATTCTCTATATAATTTGTAGAAAAGTTGTTTCGTATGTGATTTTGAAAGAACCTAATATTATCTATGAACAATATGGTTTTAATTATATTTTATATTTATAAACCATTTGATCATGTCGGACATGAATTATGAAATAGATGAATTAAATTCTCTATATTTCATATAATTGAGATATGGATGAGGGAATAGTATGAAAATTTAAAATATAATGGAAAAATACATTTTTTATATTTAACTCATGGATATTGAATACACTCTTAGTAGAATAAAAAAAATTCTATGTGGTAACATAGATGAGAAAATCAAATGACAAATTTCTATATTAAATCCATTTGTGGTCCATTAAATTTAATCAATTCAGTGATGAATCTGGGATGGGGATAAAAAATACAACACAGTTTCATTTATGTATCATAGAAAAGAGGAAGATCATATAGAAGGACATCCTTCAGGTAAATGGATCTTTATATAATGTCCCTATGGATTTGGGGGACATTTATGTGAATCAAATAAAAAATATTTTCAATGTCAACAATTCATACATACCTAGAGGCTACATGAGAATCTAGATTGAATTGTTGATGTAGTTACTCATGTTGTGAGAACAACTGTTAAAACATGATTTGAAGAGATTTATGAAAAGTAAGAGATTCACATAGCAATTCATAGTATCAATCTAGATATTTCACTTATACTTGATAGTTTTCTAGGTTATATTATTCTAAACTTATGGGATCTGGGCATGGACTCCATTTTTGTAGTTTTTTTTTGGATTTATGTCACTGTGGGTGAATCGCTCATGTTGAAAGTTCCACCTCTTTATTTCAAATTCCTTTAATTAAATATCAATATTCTTTAATTAAATAAAAAAAAAATATTCAACTCAAATTTACATACCAATTTTTTGAAATTTTGACTAATATATGTCTATCAGAACATCTGCACTATTTTATCTCTAATGAATAACATTGATTCATCCATGGTAGGATGATCCATGATATTATCTACATGGAAAATGAAATGATCTATGATTTGAATTATAATCTATACATCTAAAAAATCCTCATAAAAATTGACCTAAATTAAGATTATGTTCCAGATATAATTCCATTTCATCTTAAACGTACCTGATTTCATTTGTTTTTCGGATCATGTCATTGATATTTTGATCATGTTTTTTTATTTATTGTGGATGGATGTTTCCTTTTAAGGTAAATAACATTATTTTTTCATGTTTGTTTGGGGAAACCATAAAAAAGAGCCTCTATCTCACTCTATTTATACTAGTGTAGGAATATCATGTTAAGATCATTAACTATAACAATCAGTTGGGCATAATCCATTCATTCAACAGTAGGATTCACTTCTAAGGACTATCCTACCTCATGTTAATAGATGAGTCCATAATATTTTCTAATGGATGAAAAACATTCTGTAAGTGGAATAATTAAGATAATAAAATTGTATTTCTAAAAGAGAATTTGGGGTATTAATCATGAGAAAATTTTCATTTTTATCTCAAAATCAGGCTTGGAAAGGAGAGAAAGAATTTGAAATAAATCTTGGGGATTAAATAGTGGCATTTTCTCATGGAGTATCTCAATGTCCCATATAACCATGTTTTCTCCATTCCCATCACATTAATTTAACAATGTTTAAAATATCATGTCAAATACTTAACTATAAGTGTAACATTTTATCTTTCTGTGTGTGGATTCCCTTAGTGAATAATGTACAATCATTGAAACCCAAGTACATATTCTATGCTTCCAGATTTCCAAACGTAGTAGTGTAAGTGTTGGAGAAAATAATAGGGGTATTGTTATGGGATTCTCACACTAATTAAAAACTCCACTATAACTCTTCATTATTAATTTCTATAAAAGTGTGGGATGTGGTATTATTATTTGATGAATCACTGATACTATGAATGGGATGCATGTGAATATGTCGTGTGAAAATATTGAAGGTTGTACCTTCTAGGGAAAATTTTATGTCAATATGTATTGATCAATTATAAATCTGATGAAGGAGAGAGTGTCTACATAATGTCATTATGTTCATCATCACATATTTGAGTTGAAAAAAATATCATTTTATTTTTGGATGTGAATATATTAGTGACTGACATAATAGCTTGTTTAATACATATCTCGGTTTTCAAAGCTAACCCATATCAGATATTTTGTTCAAACAAGATATTGCATATCCCATCTTTATTAAATAAATTATGGATGATGAGAAAAGGATTAAATATGATTATTTTTTAATATCTATGTATCCAGGTAGATGTGATTTCATAGGATCATATTTTGGTGGTTTCATAATAAATTATTATTATAGGAGAGTGAAAACAATAGACGAGTTTGATTGTTATTTTGAGAAACCGTATTTCAAGAGTATCCAAAATATTGATAATTTCCATGTATATAGAATAATAAATAAAAACATACCAAATTATGAGAATATCTAATTCACTCGTTTACCTCTCACTTCTAGGTGTTGTTTATGTAACGATCCATGTGGAGAAAACATGAAACATCACTAATATGAGGGTCAGTGGGCATGACGGTTATGGCATGGATTGATAAATTTTATTGGTGTGTCTTCATTGGTCCATATATGTATGAAAATACTTGATCATTGTTTTCATGGGTAGTGGTAAATATCCTTGAGAGAAAAGTGTGATCTAATATTCATGTAACATGCTATTGGTGTTTATGGAAGGTGATAAAGAAATCATTATTATAGGATTCTCTAATTTCAAGTATGGGCATCATATTTTAAAAAATAATATCTATAATTGATCTCATTGGATAATTTATGTATTTAGAGGATTCTCTCTCTCGTCGATCATCTATGGTTATAAGAGTACATAAAATTGTTTCTTCTATCCCTCCCATTGGTTATTAGATATATTTCACACTACATTTAGTAGGGTTGAATATAAATAATTTGGGTTATGTAGCTCAAATGAAATGTGAGGAGGAATACCTATTTAGGATATAAAAGGATAAATTGTTATTGGTTTCAACATAGTATATTTGAATGTGGACTCTCTTTAGGATGAGGAAATCACAACTGTTATTGGTCTTGTTTGATTCAATACAGAAAACATCTTGCTACCTGCAGTGGAGATCGAACCACTAGTGATCTAAAATACATTCCAAGGATTCATCCCCATTCCCTAGACTATATCATTCATTATCCATTAGTGAAAATGTCTGATCTATGGTGGTATTTATATGCATCATTAAGGTAGAGAAGGAAATAAAGATATTAACTACTTAGTATACATGCCGCTATTAATAATTGTTTCTATTTATTATTCGTCTTGGGGTATTATCCCCATGAGTGAGTTTACATTGTAATCATCAATACTCTTATGATTTATTACACCAAGACCCTATTATTATATGGACTTCTACCTATGTTTGTGTTTATACAGTAGATATAATCTTAATAAAAAAAATAAAATGATATGATGATGATTATATCAATTTTTATAGGTAGGTTGATTATAGGTTGAGATTTTAAAAATGATTTTGAAAAATTTTGAGATACAAAAATATATATTATATAAGCTATTTAGAATATTTGAGTAGTCAATGATTAAAGATGATTTTAAATATGCCACTAGAGAAATATGGTTAGGTATCTTGATTTTATGTGGGGATCTTATTCATTTGTTATATTGACAACAAAATTTATAACAAAACCAATGATAAACTAGATTATAACTTGAATAAAATAATTATGTGGGGTATTTGAAAAACAATAAACCACATAAATGAGATATAAAAGATTAAGTTCATATATAGTTGACCACTGAACGTACTTTATGTATATATATATATTATAAACAAAGATTTTAATGTTTAGTTTCATATATTAAAGATATTTTTATTGAAATATAATATCATATGAGAATAAAATTATACCATGAAGATTAATACCCCAATATAGAGACAATAGGTTTCATAGTCTAGATTCAAAAAATAGTGAATTAATTCTCATAATTTCATTCGTCATACATTATAAATTATTATCATGGTGAAAATGAAAAAAAAATCAATCATAAGTCTCATGATTTTATATCTCTATCAATATGTCATCACAATTCTTCAGGATGAAAAATATATTGAAAATACATCCAACAATCATTGATTTAAAAATAATTTTGTTTTTAAATCGAATATCATTACATTAATGAAAATCATCCAAAAAATTCATTATCCTCAATGTCACAAAAAAATATCCATTAATTAATAGATGGTGTATGTAGTCACATTCTCTATAAGAAAGTTATAGACCACATATTATCCATAAATAATTGATAGATAATCCAAATTATTTTTTACTATTTGTGTGTTATTTTTTGGGTATTCACATTGATTTCATGATTATTTGGTTATTAATTATTCCATTTTCCAAACAAACATATTTTTATGAAAATCATAATTTAATTTAAATCACATTGTTCTTGTATATCAAGTAATGTAATAGCGAGGTATTTAATTATAATCACCTTTATTATTTTGAAATGATTGAGATAATATATAATTTTTCTTTATATCATGTATAGTTTTTAAATTGTGAATAATGATCTTGAAAATTAGTCAAGCTTGTCATTTTGAAATGGGGATCATTCCTAAAGTTTTATCATAGGCTCTGTGCTTCATTTGGTGTGAAATTGTACTACTGGAGAAGTATATATTAGGAGAAAATTATGGATTTAAAATTTTGATATTATATTTTATTTATTGGATATATAAATGTGTATGGGTTTAATTTAATCATTTTTTTGGATTTATATTATATTTATTAGAAAATGGAAAATAATTACATGTAAGGGACTTATAGATATGGTTTTAATTGTGTAATGGTCCCCATAAATAGTAGTCTCCCATTATAGGATAGGAAAAGTGGATTAGTTTAATATATAAGTGTCAACATGAACTTTTTAGATTAAACAAACAATATTTATTGTACCTAATGGTTAATACTATTTTTTTCTAAAAGTGACTCTGATTCTCTCTATAATATATAAATGTTAATCTATATTAATAAACATAATATTAAGGTAAATGATTGAAAAGTGTTAGTTATCCTTATTTGAGATGAAAATTTATTAGGTGTAGGATGATGTTGTTATATAAGAGTGTTACATTGTATAACAACATAATGTGTTAATAATGGGATTCCTTTCATATAATTATTCCTTATATTATAATCACAAAAAATAGAACATTGATATATAATGATACTAAATACTATGTGATCATTAAAATTAATTTGTCCACTTCTATGCTTTTAATTTTTATAATGTGACATACACGGTTGCGATCAGTATGATGTTTTGAGTTCGATATGACACACATAATATTGGTAGAATAGTAACCGACAATTATGAATATTAACCTATCTTTATGAATAATAAGATGAAATTTATTGTAAATTTTCAAAAATAATAGTAATCTTACGAATGAATGATTAAATAATTCTTCGGCATCATAAAAGTGAAAATTTGAAAAATATATGTATTTTGGATTTCAGATAAGTTTATGAGACCTAATGTTATTTTTGAAGGAATTATAAAAATATTTTTAATTTTAAAAGATGTATTTTTCAGGTAAATTAGGATTTTAATAAAAATATTAAATTAATAATATTTTTAAAAATATATTTGAAATATTTAAATCATTTTTTGGATTTGATAAATTGAAAATTAGTTAAGGTTAATATTATGGAATATTATGAAATACATGAATTTTTGTTTAATAGTAAAATACATTAATTTACTGTATAAATACATTATAATTTAAATTCACTATTCTTGAAATCAAAACAGTTTTAAAAACACCAATACCAAACTTACCTAGCCTCTTTACTACGCTTGGTCATAGAATTATCACTATTGAGTATCATGGGGGAAATTAATAAACTAATGATCAAAATATTAAGAGAACCCCTCCCCCTCCATAATAAATACCACCCTTCACACCCTCATTTCCCCACACCTCTCAAGCATCAATATATTACTAAAATCCTACTATTTTTTTTTCAAAGACCCTCCCCCACATACGAGGGCTCATGGTCTCATAAAAATTCCAATCCTAGTATTCTTAAAGTGGATCTGAAGATGAGGTTTGATGACGTAATTCCCCCTCTCTATTCTATTAATTTATTTTCAATTTCATGATCTATTCTTAATATATCCCCACCTATCCTTGTCCATATGTTATAGTAACTCTAGTATGTCATATATAATATAATTTCCTAAAAATAATAGGATAATATATCATCCATCCCACTTCCTCTCTTTTTTTATTTTAGAATAGAAAACATTGTTCGTGATGTGTTAATTTATCAACTTCAAGAACAACATGTTTTATTTTTTTCCTTTACTTCATTCATATCTGGTCATAAAACTATTTTTAAGGTTTAAATAGATTATATTTTTTATATTATATCCTATTTAATGTTTGAGAACAAAATAATGTACATATTACAGAAATGTTAAACAAAAGAAGTTCATTGTTGTAGGAAAATACGACCTAAATTAACACAAAAACCCATCATTAAAATTTTTATTTAATAAATCATTTTCATGGTAGACAAAAAAAATTTATAACATTATTTAATGTTCTATAAAATAAAAAATAACATATAATTGTAATTCGGGATGTTTATAAGCGTTTTAAATGAACTTTCATTTAAGAATTCATGTAAACTGTTCAAGAAAATAAAAAAAATCATTCATGAACAATGAATTTAAATTAAATAAATCACCCAAAAAAACAATAAATGAACTTAATAAAACATTAATGAATATAATTAATGTATAAAAGTTTCTATATTTTTTAATTAAGTCATATAATTTCATTATATAAGACATTAATGTAATAAAAGCATTCAAATACAACATAAGGGGAAAATCTCGAACCCGGCATTCATTATTAAGGTTCCCCCACTTTAACAACATGTTCTATATGGGTCCTCTGATAAAATAATATATTCGTACCTATATTACATTTTATGGTATATAAATGTTCTCTAATATATTTTCTAAAAAACTGTGTTTTTTCTAAAAGAAATCATCTTTTAAATAAACAATCCCCTTTTTACTTCTTTTATATTTTTTCACTCATCACTCATAGTTAATGGTTGTATGTCATGAATGATATTCCCCATTAATTTGGGAACCAAATGATAAAAAAGTTATGATTTATTATGTTCAACACATTTATTTACATGGGTTATTTAGTGTTTATGTTATTTATTTTTTAATGTGGAATGCATGATAATGTAATCATAATGATATGATGGGTGTTCCCGGAATTGTATTGTGCAATATGAATGTTTGAATGTGATGGGTGTTTCTAGAATTATAAGTAGTTCCAACACATTGGTTACAGTGATGAACCTCATGAGTTAAATTGAAATGATGTGTTAGAAAGATGATATTGTTTTTCATAACTATGTGTCGTAGATGACCACTATGACATGACGTTTCATTTTTATGATGTTCCACATTTCATGTCTTTTCTATATTTTTCTTCTCTTGATTTTGATGATGATGTTTTGATTATGCTCTCCCCATGCTATATTGTCCTTATCTATCCACATACAGGGAATTCAACTAACCCCTTTTGATATATACTGTAACATCCCATGTAAATGAAGAATATGATATTTTACTATTTCAAAATATTTGTGAATTAAATATTTATTTTACTTTAAAAGGGTTGCTATGTTTGATAGCATACCTGATACGCAACAACGAGTTTCTTTAAAATCTTACCTGGCACACTAATAATATAATATTATAATTTTAAATGGTAGTTTACTCCTAGCAGTTGTATTGGTGTTAATGAACAAAACTAACTAAAATAAGATTATACATGATTGTTAAATGTATTTACCTTATCCAATAAAAAGTTATATGCTTATAATGTGAATGAATCTAATTTTTAGCATGATTAACATTAAAAGTTTGATATATAGACTTTTAATGAAGAACCCTCTTTAAATATAGTTTTGGTAACTTTAATATATTCTATATGACCAAATATAATTCTTCTTTAAAATGGGGTTATTAGAATTTACTTTGTGTAATTTTTTAATATTTTTCTGATAATATTTATTTTTTTAATGAATAGTGAAGATATTGTATTTTAATTCAAAACATTGTTTTATTATAATTTATTTATATGGTTATATAATCTTTTTAATTGGTTTTAAATTTTAATTAAAATATATTTTTACCATTTCATCCATGTTTGGTCATTAGAAGTAATTTCACTTTGAAATTGGACATAAACAAGTGTTAATATTTTAATAGCTATTGTTTATTAAAATACACTATTTGTTTTAACAAATAAAATTAATTTTAAAATTAATTAATGACATTTTATTTTGAATTTGGAAAAATATACATCATTTTTGAATTTAAAATGTGAAATATAGATTAGGCTGAATTTTTGGTAATTTTTTGAAAAACTTCAATTATTGATGAATAATGAAACCACTTAGTGGTTGTTTAAAAAACTTATTTTTCATTTTAAATAAAATTTTACCACAAATATTAATTGAATTTCAAAAACCCGACATTCATGGATGTTATAAAATGTAAAATGGGGTTCAATAAGATGAAAATAAATTTGGTGAATAATACCTTTTGACATTTCTTTACCGCAGTTTAAGGTAAATGGGGTAATTCAAGGTTAAAAGAATATTATAATAATTCAAAATTTCCTCTACACTTGTCCTAACCTTATTGGATGAGTAGTTTCCGACTATTGGCATTCTTCAGTTCATTTTGGAACCCCATAGAGATAATTATGAAAGATAATGACACTTTAGATTAATTAATTTAAATTGAAGACAAAATTGACATTAACAACCATCTTTTAGTAAATAATATTTATATGGTGTTATATAAGTCCTATTTTTGACTATAAATATTCATTGGAAATATAAAACTATTTTCTACAATATAATAGTTTCTTTATAATTTTTAGTCATTCAATAAATTTAATTATTCATGACACAATAATGATGCAATATTTTCCTCATTAATAAATGATTTAAATAAATAAGATTATATTAATTGAAATATTTTCCAAAACATGTCCAATATTGATTGGATGGATTTATTTCGAATATGAGTCATCTTACAATGGTCCTTAATGATTTTTGGACCTTTAGAAACCGAATAACATTATATAATAAAATAATATTTTCACACTTTTCTAAAGAGCCCCTCCTCTCCCTTATAAAAGGAGACAATTACAATCCAATTCCTCACACCTCTCAAGCCATTTTACAAGACCAAAATATACCCAATTAAGCTCCCTACATCCCTATCCTAATCTTAGAATCCTTAACTTATCCAAAAGGCACTTCAATAAGTCCTTTGGTTCAAACCAAAGGGAGTTACCCAAATTAAAGGTAACAATTTCTCTTAAATTTTTTTCTTTTATTTTACATATCCGGCCACTAAAATATTTGTATTCCTTTAGTTGGTAACAAAATCAGTATCTTAATTATACTATTATTTTCAATGAGAAGTATTAGGACAACAGTTACACACACCTCCATCTAATGGATGAAGAACATAATGTTTTAGTGGATGACAAACTAACGCCTCACGAAATGATGATTGTTCAATTAAATCTTACCTCCTCTCATGGTGGACATTATGATAGAACTGTATTTATATATGATATATATATTATTTTTATTATTTCCTTATGCTTCTGTACTTCTCAATTGAATCATGCCTTTATGGTTTGCATAGTGGTTAAATACGATAATCTCATGTGAGGAAGTATAGACTACCACCCCCTCAAATTGATGTGACTCATTAATTCCTTATGTGGGATGTATAAAGGATAGATTTAATGATATTATATTTGATATTATAATCTATGTATAATATACTTATGAATCATTATGATTTAATTGCATTAAAATTAGAAATTGAAATGAAGGTAGCGTTCATGCGTACGTACGACATACTGTCTCCATGAACTGTGAATTTAATTTCATACCTCTAAATGTTATGTAAATACATGTATATACTAGATATATATGATTTATATGATATCTAAATAATTAATTTCATTCTAGATTTAATGTACAATTGACCACATGGACAACTTGTAAATATAAGGTGTTCATTTTTGACTCAAGTACCTAATTTCGACAAAACAAACGTTATTAACTTAAATGTCTACATAATGTTTATTACATGGTAATATGTGATATAAAAGGAATATTAAACATGAAAAAGTTTCTTAATCAATTATAAATTTACTTTATTTCATTATTCAAGAGATTAAAGAATGATCGAGTCAAGTCGGACATGAGGTATGGGACTTCGTCTCAATCTCCCATCATTGAGGCATATTTTGTATTAATACATGATGTTATTTTATACGCTATTTAAAAAACATTGAATTTTAATTTCATTCAA
Organism: Viscum album; assembly: GCA_963277665.1. NCBI lineage: Eukaryota > Viridiplantae > Streptophyta > Magnoliopsida > Santalales > Viscaceae > Viscum > Viscum album. The sequence goes on along the minus strand of OY728126.1, from coordinate 788,974,795 downwards.
AGGGAATATTTTTATACAAAGAATTTTACTAAAGGACAAAAAGGAATGTTTTTTACGTAAGCGGTGACAACGACATTTCCTCCACCGCATGTATTATTTGATCTTTGGCTACCTTAACAAGCCAGAATGTTTTTAAAAGGAAAAATAAATACCATATACACTTCGTTCAAATTTTGTTATTGAAAATTATTTTGAGAATGGATTTATTATTTCAATATATTGAAATGATATTTTATTATTGCAATTTGTAAATGTTGTCTTTCTTTTTTGATTATGTTATGTGTTATGATTATGTTATGGTTCTTGGTAATTATTTACATATACATGGGGTTCTGTGATAAACCTAGGGTGGGTGAGCCTGAGATATCTCTCCAATGCATTGGGTAACGTGACGGAGGTAACCCTGAATGTTTCTCCTAAGATATTTAGGGAATATACTTTGATGGTTATTCCAAAGTAACTCCATATGTAGATGTGATATCTACAATGTAAGTATGATATGGATTCCACAAGTTACCATCATGATTTATGATTCCTATGTGTCTTTCATAAATCTTATGATTTCACATTTTAAGTAAAATATTTCTTGTTTTGTATGTATTTATGAAAAAATGTTTTTATTCATTGTTTTATAACCATTACTGATCTTTTTATGCTCATACAAAGTTTTGAATTGTTTTTACAGGACTTAAAGACGAATAGGGTCAAGCAGGGTATCCAGGAAATTTCATGTTGTCTAAAACATGGAAATAGACATGACTCTATTTTTTAAGAGTTTTTATTTTATGAAAAATGGAAAACTGTGTTGATGTGTATACCTTGTAATCTTATGAGATGTAATAGTTATGTACTAATTCTCTAAAACACTAAACCTGAAAAGATCCTTAATGTGAATTATTCATTTAATACAATATTGTGTAATGCTTAAGGTCGGGTCCAAATAGTTGGTATCAGATGGAGGTTTAGATAACATTAGGAGTTAGTGTATTGTTAAATTAAAATCCATAATGTAATTTATGTTAATATTGATACCATATAGTATTTACAGATTACCATGTTGCTTCGCCTAAGATATTTCTTTGTTCAGAATGGTATTCCAAAAAAGAAACATGGCAGCTATGTTGGGATGACATCAGGAGGAAGACAACCTTCAAAATCAGCAACATGAGATGGTCGTAATCGTTACTGAATAGTTCATTGCGGAGATGGCACAGTTGAATCAAGCTATAAACGGTGTTGGTATCCCTGTGAGAGATTAGCCAGATTAACCAAAGAGGAACATGTCAGTAGTGAAGCATTTCAAGAGGCAACATGCCCAATCATTTAGAGGATCATCTATTCCTGTGTTATCTGAAGGTTGGATTAAAGAACTGGAGAAGTTTTTTGATGTCATGGGTTGTTCATAAAATCAAAATAATTGGCTTGTTGTTTACTATTTTGAAGATAAAGCTGATCAGTGGTGGTCGATAGTGAAAAATATCAGGGATAATGAGGATATTGAATCTCTTAATAGGGATGAATTCAATGGTATGTTTCTTGAGAAATATTTTCCTAATGTGGTTCATCATAGGATGGAAAAAACGTTCTGAGAATTGACGTAGGAGGATGATTCAATGGATGCTTATGAAGAAAAATTCACTCGACTGGAAAGGTATTCTCCAATTTTCATACGAGATCATGATCATAAAATCTACCATTTTTACTCAGGATTAAAACCAATGTTTCAAAGGGATTTAGCTTCTCATGATTTAAAAAGTTAAGAAAAACTTTTTCATTGTGTGGAGAAGGTGGAAATGGAGTTTGCTGATGATCATGTCTTTTTTTACAAACAACAGAATAAGAGGTCGATGTGGTAGGAAAAAAAGGAAGAACTGTTCAAAAAAGATTGATGGTAAGAAATATAATTTTATTGTTTGTAAATTTTTTTTTAAAAAGAATGGTGGGGAATGTATTTCGAATTCTAGTAATTGCTACCGATGTGAAAAAATGGTAAATAAGGCTCATAATTGCACTGAAAAAAATCAAGGTAATGGTAATACAAAATTTGATTTACATTCAGTAAAATGTTTTAATTGCAAGGAAATGGGTCATTATGCAAACAAGTTTCCAAGAAATAACTCAACTGAAGCAATGCAGACAAACTACACGCAGAAAGGGGTGGCGAAATCCTTTGAGACTACTTCATTAGTTGTTGGTCCATCAAATGAAGTAGTATCAGGAACATTGTTTGTTTTTTCAGATTAAGCCAATGTGTTGTTTGATTCGGTGTCTACACACTATTTCACTTCTGAGAAGTTTTCTAGTAAATTGGGAATTCCAACTCATGATATGAATACTATACTTACAGTAAAAACACCTGGATGAAATGTTGAGTCAAAAATAAAACATAAGAACATTATTGTCCTTATTTGTAGAAGGAATGTACCTGAAAACCTTATTGTTTTTCCTCTAGTAGAGATTGATGTTATATTGGGAATAGATTGCTTTTCTATTTATCATGCTAGGATTTATTGCAGTGCTAAAAAGGTTTCTTTTCAGATTGATTTTCTATTTGTATACAAAAATAAACCCTTGATTTTGATAACATATCATGAAGTTGAGAAACTAGTAAAAGATGTAAATTAATGTTACCTTGCACATATTGTTGAAAATAAAGGAACTGCTCAGATTAATGATCTGTCGATGGTAAATGAGTACCTTGATGTTTTTCCTGATGAGTTTCCTATTATTATACCTAATTGGGAAGTTTAATTTAATGTCTACTTAGTTCCAGATGCTAGGAAAATTTCAAAACCCCCTCATCTAATGATTCAAATTTATCTTTTAGAGTTAAAGAAGAAATTGCAGGAGTTATTAGATACAGGTTTCATTCGACCAATAATATCACCACGGGGTGTTCCTATATTGTTTGATAAAAAGAAAGAGGGTTAAATGAGAATTTTCATTGATTATAGAGTATTTAATAACGTCACTGTTAAGAATTAATATCATTTGTCTCATATTGATTATTTTTTTGATCAGCTCTAGGGAGCTCAGTATTTTTCGACGATTGACTTCTGATCGGGGTACCATCATTTGAAAGTAAAGGAAGCATATATTTTGATGACTGTGTTTCGTACTAGATATAGACATTATGAATTTTTAGTTATATCTTTTGGGTTAACTAATGCACCTACTGTATTCATGGATCTTATGAATAGAATTTTTCGTGAGTTTTAGGAAAACTTTGTGGTTGTGTTCATTGATGATATTTTGGTCTATTCCATAAGTAAGGAGGAACATATATGTCATTTAAGGGTTGTTTTTCAATCCATAAAAGAAAATAAACTATTTGGGAAATTTAGAAAGTGTGAGTTTTGGTTACAAAAAATTTCTTTCCTTAGTTACATTGTTTAAATTAATGGTATAACTATTGATCCCATTAAAAAAATTTGTTGAAGAATGGCAAAGTCCCAAAAATATAACCAAGATCCATATTCTTCTTGGTTTGGAAGGTTATTACCGGAGGATTGTTGAAACCTTTTCATGGTTATCCAGTCCAATGACTATGATAACTCGAAAAGGTATCAAGTTCATCTGGATAAAAGAATGTGATGATTGTTTTCAGGATATGAAAATACGATTGGTGAATGCTCTAGTTTTGGCACTGCCTTCTAGAAATGGTGAGATTTTTTATCTACAGTGATGCTTCGTTGAAAGGACTGGGTTGTGTCCAAATGCAAAATGATCAGGTAATTTCTTATGCTTCACGTCAGTAGAAACCACATGAGTTAAATTACCCTACACATGATTTGGAATTATCTTCTTTTGTTTTTGTTTTAAAAATTTGGAGAAATCATTAGTATGGAGTGAAGTGTGAAGTTTATAATGATCACAAAAGTTTTAAGAATATATTCACTTAGAACAAATTGAACATGAGACATAGGAGATAGTTGGAATTAATCATAGATTATGATTGCACGATCCTTTATCATCTGTGAAAAGAAAAAAAGTGGTTGATTATTTGAGTCAAAACGTAATACTTCATTAACCATGTTACATTTGGAACGAGATACATTGGTTTTTGATTTCATGAAATTTGGAAAATAAATTGTTGTTGCAGTAAATTCTTCTGTTTTGTTTCAGGTGTCAGTGAAATCATCTCTACCATACTGAACTAAGCAAGCGCATAAGGAAGACAGCGAGTTGCTGAAAATGGTTGTGTTGGTTCAAAAGGGAATGGTGCCAGATTTTAACGTTGATAATGATTGTGTTTTGAGATTTGGAAAGAGATTATGTGTGCCTTTGATTCAAACTTGAAGAATTAGTTGTTATGTGAAGCTCATAGTTCTATGTTTTCAGTTCATCCATTGTTATACTAAGATGTAAAGAGATCTTTGGGAGTATAAATGGTGGGATTGAATGAAAATAGATTTTCTGATTTTACTGTGAATTTTTGACTTGTTAGCATGTTAATTCAGAGTGATAGTAACTGGAAGTAATGCTTCATCTTTTATCGGTGCCCAAATGGAAATGGGAAAATATATCCATGGACCATGTTGTGGGACCTCCAAAGATATAATGAGGCAATAATGCTATCTGGGTTATAGTTGCTCGATTGAATAAATCTTCTCATTTACTTCCTATTGGAGATACTTTGTCTCTAGATCAACTTTTTCATATATATGTTAAATAGATAGTCAGGTTTCAGGGAGTTCCCATCTCCATTGTATCTAATCGTGATCCCAGATTCACTTCTAAATTTTAGAAAGCACTTCAGAAGTCATTGGGTACTGTATTAAATTTTAGTACAAGTTTTCATCCTCAATCAGAAGGGTTTTCAGAACAAAATATTTATACATTGGAAGATATGTTACATGATTGTTCGATTGAATACCATGGAATATGGGGCCAACATCTTTCTTTGGTTGAATTTTCTTTTAATAAATGTTCTCATTACACTATACAGATGGATCCATTTGAGGCATTATATGGAAAGAGTTGTCGAACTCTTGATTTTTGGGATGAAGTAGGTGAAAGGAATCTGCTGGGACCATAATTGGTAGAAGACATGGCAGAGAAAGTTTAGTTGATTTAGAAGGACATGAGAACAGCTCAGAGTAGACAGAAAAGATATGCAGATAACCCGATGAAGGATCTTTTCTTTGAGGTAGGTGTTCATGTCTTTCTCAATGTTTCTACATGGAAATGGGTGATGCATTTTGTTAATAAGGGAATGTTGTGTACGAGGTTCATTAGACCTTCTGAAATTCTAGATAATGTTGGATCAGTTGCATATTGAGTGGGTTTACCTCGAATTTTATCCGAGGTACACAATGTATTTCATGTTTAGATGTTGAGAATGTATATGCCAAATCCATCTCATGTTTTGAGCCCAAAGGTAATTTAGTTGTAAGAGAATATCTCTTATGAAGAACAACCAGTCCAGAATCTTGACTGTAGAGAGAAAATGTTGGAGAATAAGGTAACCTACTAGGTAATTGTTTTGTGGAAAATCATTATGGATGAAGAGGAAACGTGGAAATATTATAATTCTATGAGGGATAAATACCACCTCTTATTTTGATAAGTGAATAACAATTGCGAGGATGAAATTTCCAAAAGGTGGGATGGATGAAACAACCCAAGTAAATGTAAAATAAGATATTTTCATATTTATTAATATTTGTGAATTAAATATTAATTATACTTTAAAAGGGTTTCTATATTCGATAGCATACCCGATACACAACAACGGGTTTCTTTGAAATCTTACATGGCACACTAATAATGTGATATTATTATTTTAAATGGTAGTTAAATCCTAGCCATTGTATTGGTGGGAATGAACAAAACAAACAACAATATTATTATACATTATTGTTAAATGTATTTACATTTTCCAATAAAAAGTTATAGGATTAAAATGGGAATGAATATATTTTTAAGCATAATTTAAATTAAAAGGCTGATTTATCACCTTTAAATAGAGAAACATATTTCAATATAGTTTTGGTTACATAAATTCATTCTATATGACCAAATAAAATACTTCTTTAGAATGGGGACATCAAAATTTACATTGTGTAAATATTTGTAATTTTTCCGATAAAGTTCATTTTCAATGAACAACGAAAATAATGTATTTTAATTCAAAACGTTGATTTAATCTAAATTATTTATATGGTTAGATTATCTTTTTAATTTATTTATTATTTAATTATAATATATTTTTATCATTTTATCTAATTATGGTGATTGGAATAAATTTCACTTTGAAATTGGACATAAATAAGTTTCAATCTTTTGACAGTTATTGTTTATTAAAATAGTCTATTTCTTTTTAAAATGGGAATTACTTTTAAAATTAATTAAGGAAATTTATATGGATTGAATTTGGAAAAATAAAAATCATTTTTTAATTAGTAATATCAAAAATATCTTAGGGTGAAGTTTTTGTATTTTTGTGAAAAACATCAATATTTGATGAATGATGAAACCACTTAGTGGAAGTTAAAAAACCGACATTTTCATTTAAATGAAATTTTACCACTTCTGTTAATTGAATTTTGAAAATACAACATACATGGTTGTTATAAAGAAGTAAAATTTGGTTCAATAAGATGAAAATAATTTTTGGTGAATAGTATTTTTTGACTTTTATTTACCGCGGTTAAAGGTAAATATGGTAATTCAAGATTAAAAGAATAATATAATAATTAATATTTTCCTTCAAAATAATCCAAAACCTATTGGATGAGTATTGGACGACCGTGAGCATCCTTTGGTCGATTTTGGGACCCCATGGATCCCCTTATGAAAGATAATGACACTTTAGATTAATTAATTTAATGAAAAGACAAAATTGACATTGACAAAAATCCTTTGGTCATTAATTTTTATATATTGTTATATAAGTCCTAATTTCGACTATACATATTATTTGGAAAGATAAAATTATTTCCTACATTATAGTAATTTTCTTTATAATTTTTAGTCATCGAATAAATTAAATTATTCATGACACAATATTGATACAGTATTTACCTCATTTATCAATGATTTAAATAAATAAGATTATAATGATTAAAATATTATCCAAAACCTGTCAAATTTTTATTGAATTATTTTATTTCGAATATGAGTAATTCTATATTCCAACTTAATGATTTTTGTACCTTTAGAAACCGAATATCATTATATAATTAAATAATATTTTCACACTTTCCTAAATAGCCCCTCCTCTCCCTTATAAAAGGAGACCATTTCTATCCAATTCCTAACACATCTCAAGCCATTTGGCTCATCCAAACTCGGACCAATTAAACTCCCAACATCCTTATCCTCCACATAGAAGCCTTAACTTAGGAAGAAGGCACTTCAGGAAGTCATTGGGTTCAATCCAAATAGAGTTTAACAAATTAAAGGTAATAGTATCCCTTAAATTCTTTTCTTTTATTTTACATCTCCAACCCCTAAATTCATTTTATTCCTTTATTTTGTAACAACATCAGTATCATAAATATACTAGGATTTTTTTATGATAATTATTCTAACTAGACATACATACAAGTCCATCTAATGGATTGAGAACATAATGTTTCTGTGGATGGAAAACTAACACCTCATGAAACAATGATTGTTCAATTACATCTTACCTCCTCTCTTGGTGGCAATTATAATGGAACTAAATTTATATATTATGTATATTATGTATATTATTTCTTTATGCTTCTTTAATTCCCAATTATATCAAGCCATTATGGTTTCCATATTGGGTAAATACGATAATCTCATTTGAGGAAATGCAGACTACCGCCCCCTCAATGTGATGTGACTCATTAATGCCTCATGTGGGATGTATAGAGGATAGAGTTAATGATATTATATTTGATATTATACTGAAATTATAATATGAATATGTATAATTATGTTTTAATTCCATTAAAATAAGAAATAGAAATTAAAGTAGCATTTATGCGTACGTGCGGCTTACCGTCTCCATGAACGGTGCATTTCATTTCTTACCTCCATATATTATGTAAATTAATGTATATAATAGATATATATTATATATATGATATCTAAATAATTAATATCATTCTGGATATAATGGACTATTGACCACATGGACAACTTGTAAATATAAGGTGATCATTTTTTACTCAAGTACCAAATATCGACAAAACGAACGTTATTAACTTAAATGATTACATAATGTTTATAAAATTTTAATAAGTGATATAAAAACAATAATAAACATGAAAAAGATTCTTAATTAAGTACAAATTACCTTTAGTTTATTATTCAAGTGATTAAAGAATGATCAAATCATGTTGGAAACGAGGTAAGCGACTTCGTCTTAATCTCCTTTCAGTGAGGCATATTTTGTTTTAATACACGATTTTCTTTTGTACGCTGTATAAAAACATTTTACTTTTCATTTCATTCAAAGGAAATATTTTTATATGAATCATTTTACTAAACGACAAAAAGGAAAGTTTTTTTACGTAAGCAGTGACAACGACCTTTCCGCCGCTATAAGTATTATTTGATCTTTGGTTTCCTTAAAAACCAGAATGTTTTTAAAAGGAAAAATAAATAAAATATACACTTTTTACATATTTTGGTATTGAAAATGATTTTGATAATGGATTTATTATTTCAATATATCATAATGATATTTTATTATTGCGATATGGAAATGTATTCGTTCCTCTATGCTTATGGTTTGTGTTGTGTTCATGTTATGGTTCTTGGGCATTATTTACATATATGGGTTGTTCCATGATAATCCTAGGGCAGTTGAGCCCGAGATAGCTCTCTAATGCATTGGGTAACGTGACAGAGATAAAAATGAATTTTTCTCCTAAGTGATTTAGAGAATATACATAGATGGGTATTCTAAAGTAACTCCTTATTTAGTTATGATAGCTGAAATGTAAGTATGATATGGATGCCACAAGTTACCAATATGTTTTATGATTTCTTTCTGTCTTTCATAAATCTTATGATATCAAATTGTAAGTAAAGGATATCATGTTTTGTATGTGTTTATGAACTAATGTTTTCAATCTTTGTTTTATAACCCTTTCTGAGATTTTTATTATTATCCCAGGTTTCGAAATGCTTTCAAATGACTTAAAGATGAATAGGGTCAAGGATGGGATCATGGAAAAGTCATGCTGTCTAAAACATGGAACTAGAAAAGACGCTTTTTTTCAAGAATTTTTATTAAATGAAAAAATGGAAACTGTGTAGAATGTTTTACCTTGTAATGTTTTGAGATGTAATAGTTATGTCCTAATTCTCTAAAACTCTAAACCTGAAAATATCTACAATGTGAATTATTAATTTAATTCAATATTATGTAATGTATAAGGCTGGGTGATTATATTTATCCTTAGGTGACTACATGTACAAAGTAGAGGTCATGTGCCAATAAGAATCCTGTGAGTAAAGAATTAAAAAAATGTTTTATGATTGATGTTGTAAATTTTATGTTTGGTCCTCATTTTCCCAAGAATCTAAACCTATAGATCCTCATGGTGTAACAATATTTTGTTGTTTATCATTGTAATTATGTAACAGTAAAGTTAGAAATGGTTGGTTTAATATACATAGAGTATACATCAGTGTAACCTGGGTGTTTTTGGTAATGGATAAGGGTAATTTTTTAATTAATGGTTCTTCCAAAATGTATGGATCATGAAAATGGTAATGGGTAATTACATTAGGGAATGGTAAATGAGATTTTAAGTTCATATGGGGTGATTTTGAAAGGGTTTCACTATTTTACAGGGTTAGTAATATGTTATCTAATGGGAAATAAATATATGTTCTCATATTATTTCATACATATATATTGGACACCAGGTTTATCTAAAATTTTCATTACTTAAAATCATTCCATTTTTTATAAGTTGATAATATATTGATAAAATAATAATAGAAAGGGATATTTACACCATTTCTACAAAAACATAGTGGGTGAACCTTACATATGTAAATGATTATAATCTTAATCTCATTATAATATCATTAAAAATTACAATTTGAACTTATCTGTTCTATTAGTTAATGAAACTAGGAAATCTAAATGTTCTAACTAGATTACTATATTTTTTCCCTTACAATATCCTTATATTTATTTGGTTGTGAAATAAGTATAGTAATATGTTATATTAAAAAATATAACAACATTTGATCTATGTATGTTAGAGTTTCATGATGCATAAATTCCTTCTAACGCCTAATAGGTAGTCCAGAATTTTTTTATAGGCATATGAATATATATGTATTCTTATAATGTGTCTAGATATGGTTTATTTTGTGAAATAGAATGAATCCATATGTATTTTTTACCCTTGGTAATTGATAATTGAGGTATTACTATTGGGATAATGAACAAAGGGTTTCCTTGAATTTATTTTCATACATTGTATCTATTGAATTTATTTTAGGGAATATGGATATTGAGGTTCTTAATATTGATGTGGATAGTACTAACCAAAAAAATACATGGTAATAGAGTTTCCATGGTGTGATGTAGATGGTGTTGACCACTATCGGGGATGGTGGTAGTGGTTTTTGTAGATATATGGGTAGTTTTAAATATTATATGGGGTGTTGATGATGGTTTACTGGTGTTACTCATTTATTCATGACCAATTACTTAGGTATCAACATGTATTCTTTGGTGTGATGTCATTATTGATTAACACTACAATGTTTGATCCCAATGGTTTGAAAATTATGGTCATAAAATTATATTTTTTCTATTAACCATAAGGGTAAAGTCCATTAGTATCCTTTTCCCAAAAAATAGGCTTATGTGGTGGTTTATATGATGCATTTCAAGGTGTTATCCTACATTTATATTTAGGATATGGAGGATTATGATGACAATAATTTATATGACTAAAGATAGAACAATATTTTTTTGGAATTTTGTTTTTTGGAACATCTAATAACATGAAAATTTATAATATTATATATGAAATATATTAGGACTATTACTTCCAATATTGTTATTTATTTATTTACTATGATATGGGATTCATTGATAGATTGATAAGGGTGTTCGTAAAAGGTTTCAATTGAAAATATTATATATATATATATATCATCTTATTAGGAAGGTTAATTTTGAATGCTGATGTTTTCGGACATAAATCTCGATGGAAGTACAGGGAAAAACATTGAATTATTGATTTTTGATGAATTATTCAATTATGTAATTATTATATGCTTGGGATGTCTCCAGGAACTCTTATTGGGAATGAGTGGATCATAATCCATCCTATATATTTATTATACATTACATATATTTGTATATTTTTAAAAATATAATATTGGGATGAAATTGGTTGTTTTATGATGATTTCAAAAATAAAAAAAATTATATGTAATATAATTCATAAAAATACATTACATGGATGATGAATGTTAAAAGGAATATCATTTTGAGTATTCGGGAAGTGGGAGTTCTAATAGTAGAAGGGTTAAATATTATAGATTTACATATGGTTTACGTGTTTATTCATACTCAGGCTGATAATTTACATTATTTATATTAGTTTTCTATATATCTAAGAAACTTTTTCTTGATCATGATTACATTTATAATTGTACTATTATATTATTGTTGTTAATATTTCTTATGATTTATATGTTTTTAATTTTTTTTGTGTTTTTTAATTTATCATGCATTGATGTTGATTTATTACTTTTTATATCATGAAAGAGGATATAATCCTTGGTATCACCTTGTAGACCATCACAGATATTCAAAAACCACATGTGGTAGAGAGGAATGAATATGTTATTTTAGATATTTAAAATGTCTATTTGCAATATACACAAATACGGTCATTACATTGTTTTTCATATCAATGTTAATGCAAAATTTTAATTAATAGTAATTTTTATTTAGGATATTATATATAGAATATTGGGATGTTTTAGAACTATACTCCAAAACTAATATACCAGGTTTTTTCTTATTGTGTGTAATTCAAACAAATATATGGATTGAAGTCCATGTTACTTGGGAAAACTAGTATTTTTTGGTGTTTGTGGTTTTCATGAGATGTTTAATATCGATTCATGGGTATTTTATGTTTATCCTATTGTTTTGGAGTGATTTATGGAACATAGATAGAGTGTTTTTATTAAAGGATTAATATTTGTGTTCATTGTTCTTGAATATTGTATGAATATGATATTAGTTAAGGTACATATATTTTACAAGTGTTACAAAACCGTAATATTTTATATAAAAGGATTATGAGATTCCTCCAATATGAGATAAAATAACATGATATATGCTTTACAAATGCTATAAATGTTCTTGAACATGAGTCTTATATAATGTTGAATAATTACATATAGATTGTTATTTATTATTAAATTTATTTATGTTTGAATATATTAAATTTTTTTATTTTTTAGTAGTGGATGACAGTGTTTATATATTGGTGAAAAATAAAATTTATTAACTGATGAAAAAATTTCATATTATATTATAACTGGGAATATTTATTTCAAATTATTGGAGAGTTAAAATGATAAAATATCTAGATGTTCAATTTATATGTAAATGAATTGTAAATATAATAAAAGAACAAAATGCTATGTTATGAATGGTTTTTATCTTTATAATGTAATTGTATCTCATGCCTTGACAAAAATAATCTATTTAAATAGTAACATACTCATTAATACAATATTTTACATTTATACTTAAGAGTTTTCATGTTGATATGTATGATTTTTTCGATAATGTTTTGATAATAAATTAGTAATTTATTTAGAAAAAATGTTTTTCCATTATAAAAAAACATTTGTTTTTATAAATGTTTAGAAAATTATTTCTATCTTAAAAATATAAGAAATTTCATATATAATGATTTCATCATAAAAAATGATTTTCTGAGATACATGAGATGTTTTTCTTCTCAAAATAGATCAATAATTACATTATTTATTCTATTTTTTCAATTTTTTATTATCATTAATATTATTAATGATATAATTATTTTTAGAATAACGGTGTTATATTTCTTATGATATTTACTCTTTGATGGAATTGATTCATGAACAGTGTCTTGTAGCTATGATTTTTTTTATATATATTTCCACACCAACTTGACATATCTTTGTTGTATTTAATGCTATGTGAATCATTGGGATAGATTCACTCAATGGGGAGAAAATATGATAGTTATAATTTTTTTATTAATGAGTAATGATATATTAGGATATAAAAGACATTTTTAAAAATGAAAAGAGTAAATATTTCAGAAGTAGATAGAGGAAAAAAATTGTCATGAATAATTTTATAGATCTATTTCTTGATTTATATCATATTTCGCATGGACAAATCGAAAAATTATAGAAAAAATAAGAAATATTTATGATCAATAGAAATATTTTGGTTTGTTTAATTTTAATATGTTAGTAGATTTTATAGTATGTTATAGTAATTTGTTATGTTATATAGATTATATTTGAAAATATATATTACATGACATCATGTAAAAAATTGATCAAAAAATATAAGAAATAATGTAATTATACATATTTTTATTCTACATGAATCATCCCAAATGAAAATTTTTCTATCAAATAATTCATTACAACATGTGTTAAATTTTCATTAAGTGTGTTAGAATTTAAATTTCATGGGAGAGAATCAAGTAAAAAAGATAATGATAACCCCTCGCCAATAAAAGTAACAGAAATTTCTGAAAAATATTAATACAATTGATAAAATATAGAATTGTATAAATTCAATTATAAAGAGTCCATGACATAAAATTATTGTTTTAATAATTAATTTTTATTTTAATAGACTATAGGAAATTGGGTGATTCAATATTTTTCAAAGGAGATGCCTCTAATTTTGAGTTTTGTAATTTGTACAGTGTGTGTTAAATTTTTTATATATATCTATTATATGTAAGATCCATGATATTATTTACTCAAAAAATATGTGCAAGATAATTTCAAAAAAAAATCCTTTATAAGGACATATATTATTAATCATTAATTCACTCCTACCTATGTGATAATCAATCATGTATATGGGGATATCATAATTGGTATCAATGTAGTATTGGTTTCTTATAATGATTATGAATTTTAATGTTTGTTGATTATATGGTTTTTAAAACTAAATTTTATTTGAATATTTATCAAATGAAACCAAGGTATGAACCAAAATAAAAAACATGATAGGAAACATAGAGACAAACCATCCACTCATTCTAACAATCCACTTATGGGGTATACACTCAAAACACTAATCAACTGACCAACCAAATGAATATAAAAAATAAATTCTCTAAATCTCATTCATAAATCTACAACACACACTGTAATTTCACTTCCAACATATCAATGATAATAGAAAAATATGAACCTTAAAAAAAGGAATCATCATAAGAATCATATTTTATACAACCTTGAAATCCCATTTTTGGAAAACCATTTCAAAAAAATATAAAATTCTATAAAAACCAACAGTCCAATATTAATATTCAATTAATCTTCACAAATATATAAAAATTCAAATTATAAATCAATAATAAAATACTAATAACTATATTCATACCATAAGTATTTGTTTTTGTGAGAATTCATATGAATATAGATGATCAATTTAATAGTTTTTTCATTCCCAAAACAACATATTTGACCCAAATTCAATTTCCCATCCAATTTGAATCCCTCACTTATCACCCCGAAACAATTTTTTTTTTCAAATTCGCAATTTTTATTAACATTTATATAACATAATTTATGACATTACTTTAATATTAATCAATTCTATAAAGCAATTTTCAATTCAAATATTATAAAAAACATCAGTTATTAAAAATAAATTAAAAAAATAAAAGTTAAAAAAAACCTTTACATTTTCATTAAACCATGGGACTAATTTTGAAAATAAAATTCTGCTAAACCAAAAACTATTTTAAAATCAAAGGAAAGGATCTTATATTCAACATAAAACACAAGAAACAAAAAGATAAACAAAACTAACAACATAATAATTCTCTGAAAACATTAAAATAACAACTATATCACATGGGTTGGTTTCATGGATTGGAAGGCAATGCACCAATTTGGTGAGGACATTGGAGGTAATTTGAGTTTTTTGCATGGTTTAAAGATGTTTTGGTTTTCTAGATAATGCATAAATTACTTAAAAAAAGTTTTTAAAAACATTTATTTTCTGAAAATATCATGAAACATCAATACCAATCATAAAAATTGAAATAAATATCAAAAAACATAACAATATCTAAGATCCAATCTTGGATTTTGAGGCCTAAACATCCTCGACCACCAAGTATATTTAAGAATACTTTTGAAAATGTAATGATCAAGAACACACTAGTGAATGTATACATTAATTTTTAAATTCTAATCTACGAACAATTATGCATCCAAAAATAATAAGGGCGAACATGAAATGATACCAATTATTCACAAACCAACCAATGTAAACCATGAACCGGTCGCCCGATTTGGCTTGTGACATATCCTAAGAGTCTTTTCTGCTCCTCCCATTCTAGAAACTATTGTTGGCATCGAGAACACATTGTTGGGTATGATTTGTTACCTTAAATGTATATTAATAATTATAATCATTGTGAATAAAATTAACACAGGTAGATTAAAATAAATAAAACTATATGAAAAATATAACTTTAGGTGACCTTATGGGTCACAACACATCACAAAACTATGTAATATCTATGTAGAATCCTCAATAGTAAGAATATAAAACTAAAATGATAATATTGGTTTGAGAACAATGATAATAAGTTTTATTTCTAATATACTATCAATTTTCTATTCATTACCTTTAAAATGAAAACTAGGGAAATAAAATTTAAAATACATATATTTTATATATTGTTTTCCTATACATTGATGAAAAAGAACAAGATAGTAATTTCAAAAGATATATTTTCCTATTTATTTCTAAAAAATAATACATAATAAATGTCTTTCCAAAACTCCCTTTATAATAAAATTCATGTGGTGATGAAAAATTCCCACGAGTTGTTTTAAAAATTATATAACTGCTGATAATATATGTTTTGTTCATAGAATCATAATAGATAAATTGATTTTATATGAAAAATAAAAAATAGAAGAAAATAGAACACATGCGCATATTTTATCAAGGAATATACGTTGACATCATGTGAAGAGACCAAAGTCGTTCTTGGTACAAAATATATCTGCTAGCCTATTGATGCGATAAAAAGTAAATGACCATCCTCAAGGCTCTCAACTAGCCTCATTAGTGTTAAAACATGCATGGTAACTCAATGGGGATCTAGTCCTTTTAATTATTACTATATAGAAACAATATATATACTCTCACTGTGACAAATAAGATCCTAGGGATATAAAAAATGTGGGAGGGGAGGGAACAAGCATAAATTCAATATCTCAATCACATAAATCCACCATATGTGATAATTCCTAAATCATGAAACCATTGGTGTTATTCCAAATAAAATGGATAGTATTTATGGTGAATCCATATTTTCCTAAAAATATTAAAAGGTTCCAACTAGACATCATCATTTGAAAATGACCCATTCCCATTTAAATCAACATTTAGATGAACATTTTAAAAAACATGGCATTAAACATTAATAAAATATAGTCTCAAAGGACAAAAATGTTTTTATATTTCCAATTCACATGAGTTAAATCATTTAAAAACCCAAAAAATTGGTCAATAAGAATAGTATTTTAAAACAAGAATGGGAAATATGTATTATTAAAAAAACAACATATTGAAATAATAGGAATTCGCTAAAATTCCTTTAATAAAAAAACTATTTTCAATAAAATATTTATATACAATTTAATAGATTTAAAACATAATGAGAAAACCCATAAAAATCAATTATATTTTTCAATTTAAATGCTCAGATGCCGGGT
The DNA here is from genome assembly GCA_963277665.1 of Viscum album. Taxonomy (NCBI): domain Eukaryota; kingdom Viridiplantae; phylum Streptophyta; class Magnoliopsida; order Santalales; family Viscaceae; genus Viscum; species Viscum album. The sequence continues at coordinate 788,957,842 of OY728126.1, read as the reverse complement.
GACAGACCTCAAAACACGTTTTCTTTGGCGACGATGACTTCAAATGCACAGAAATATGCACCTCCACTTATAAATAATAATACATTTTCTAAATGTATTATTTCCATAACAATGTAATAATATATACATAGATGATATATATGAATATTTTAGTAGGTGTGCTAACCTATGTATAAAATTTCATTTTTGCTAATATACTACCAGCTCAAAACAACCTCAAAGAGGTCCAATAAGAATTATAAAATAGTAGTAACCGGAAATATAGAAAAATCATAAATAAAATAGAGTTAAATAATAAAAAAGGAATAAACCATAACCAAAAATCATGGTGAATCCACTTCCTTCAACAAATATGTAAAAACTAGCTCTATCAGGACGTAAGAAACAAAGACAACATTAATCAATAATAGAAAACCCCAAAATAGAATTAAGGTTTTTCTAAGGTACACACACTATGTTGAAGATAAGTAAAACCAAGAAATATAGGAATTATAATAAAGAGGTGGAGTGGATAAAATCACTATATATAATCACACCAAAAATTAGACGGAAAAAATTCCAATCAAACAAAAAGGATAAGGCAGTGTGTGGATGTGGATCCCCTTTGGGTCTACATTGCTAGAGTGGTATAGAGGGAGGGGGATCTATAATGAGAGGGGTAAGGGGAAAATGGGGAGTAGAATTGGTATTAGGTAATAATAATAATAATAATTATAATAATATCAATCACCATCATTATCATAATAATATTAACATTATTATTTTTATTTAAATAATTTCCCCAAATTATTATTAATGTAGATAAACTACGCAATTTTTGTCTTCATGGTTTCCCAAATCAAACAATAGTCATGTGTCCCTACACGAACCTACAAACAACTCAAATAAGAAGTCACATGGTTCAGAAAACGAATCACTTATTTTACAATCATCTTTACCTAAAACTACATATGACTCACATGGGGTGACAAAAATTTCAACAAATCAAAAACCATTAGTGTGCATATATTAAAATTTTAAACATTAAAATGTATACCGTAACTTACATAAAACACAATTGAAAGGATGATATAAAGTAAATATTTAAAAATAATTAATATACTATGGTCGGGGTGTGAAAAAATCTTGTGTGATGGTTAGGGTAAGGGTTGTTCTTTTATTTAATGTATATGAAATGAAAATCAGTAAATTAAGGGACTCCATTGAGCTAGAAATATAAGAGAAGAAAAATAAGAATAATAGGACTCATTAAGAAATGATAAAGAGTTTGAATAAGATCAAATGGGCTTTATGCTTAATGAGAAATAGAATAAATGAATCTCCTTGGATTATATATTGGAGGTATAAAATAAGTTAATGAAGAATATATCAAATATAGTATATTTTGATTGGATAAATTAAGAATTAATAATGATACATTTCTCTTATGTGTTGAGGACATTTGAGACTTTCTCATTAAATATAATACAATATCATAATATTTTTAAGGGAAGTGTATTTATTAATAGATATAAAATTAATATCTAATTATTGTCTTGCTGGAAGATTAATTTTATGTAAAACATCCACTAAATATAATTTTTCTAAATTACCCATATGAAGTGGTCAATGGTACAATTAAAGGGATGTGTGTTGTTTATGATGTGAGATATGATAATTTTTCTAAAAAATAACATCATTTCCAATAATCCAAAAGTACTGTTTAATCCCTAATAAAATTTATTAATCCTAGTATATTATCCAAATATTTATATGGTAGTGTATATGGGAATATGATGAAATTTTTATTTTTTGATTGAATAAAATTGTATCCCATAAATATTAATATAACTAAAAACATGTGGAGAAAAACATCAGATCATCTTTTTTTATCATAGTTAAATTCATCAAAAAATATGAATAATTAGTTACTGAATACATGGAAGAAATTTAAACTAGATGGTGAAATGTATTTCAAATATTATTAATTATAATTGGAACTATATAGTAATTAATAATTAACGTAAAGTGAAAAAAACATTTTTTAAAAAATATATTAAAAGTATGAAAAAATTAAATATGAGAAATGAAATATGAAAACATTTATTTTAATACTTTTTTTGGAATAATGTAACCCTATGTATCCTATTCACATTCTTGAATTAATATTTTTTGGAACCCAGAATTTAAGTAAAAGGAATTTTTATGTGGAGTCACTAATATTAATATATTGTCGTTTTCAAACCATGACTCAAACTGAAATAACCTTCATAGTTTATTTATCAAATTAAAACCCATCCATTTTTATATATAAGTCCCAACTAATACTCTTAATGTATATGTTTGAAACCCATATATATTCTTTGTTTCATGGAATCAAATATTTTAATGGGTAAGAAAATAAGGGTTTTTATACATTAAAACCCTGGAAAAATCATTTAATGTGAATCTATAACCATTAAAATATTAAAAAAATACCCATGGAATGATCATAAAAAGACGATGTAAATACATGAGTTTTTTCAAATGATGCTCTAGAATTCAAATAGTTTTATTTTCCACTCATGTGAAGGATTAATATGATCCATGAAAAAATATATTTGTTGAAATAAAATTATTATAATGTATCATGTATCATTTTAATATGATGAATTGTAATATGAAATTAATGTCCTCATGTATCACATCATCGTCTACATTATCATCTTAAAACTGATATTGAGCTACAACTATATTCTCTTCATCAACTTCCATGTGGATATTTCATAAATATTAACTTATAATACATTTATATAGATATAATATAATAATTTTTATAATATAAAAACCAATGATGTATAAAATGGGTAAAAAAATTAATAAAACAAGATACGTCCAAAATATTCCTCCAGACAATTCCGAAAAATCATGCCTGATCAACTATTCAAATTAAATGAAATTATAATGTAAAACATTTTTTGGTAAATATAGAAACTATAATGAAAATTTTTATATACATTATAATTCCATTAACATTATAAATCAGAATTTATAAAAAAAAATCATGAATGTGAAATAAATATTTAATATACATAGGTATTTATTATTCTCCTATTTAATCAATAAAAAATATATCAAAATTAATAATGTTATGTGTTACATTATTTAAAAGGTAATTGAGACAATTTATTTCATGTTAATAGAAAAAATAATTAAATATTAATCCATGAAATTATTTTTATTATGCTAATGGTATTAATAAATTACATTGCTTTTATAAAGGAAGCTGATATTTACTCGGGTAATGGTATTCTAGAATGTGGAAATATATTTAAAGATGGTATTGAATGCTCAGATAATGATTAATAAAATCACTTTTTAAATTAAAAATGCTAATTTCATTCATTATATAATGGTATTATATAATTTTTATGCTGAATAAGTGAGTGTAGAGGTTCCTATATAAGTTAGATGACAAAATTAATATGAATATAGCTTATAATAAATCTGAATAAGTGTACATTAAATGACATAAAATCATATTAAATATGTTGTTATAGTTACGTAATGGTAAAAAAAATTCTAGAAGAACATAAGGCTAAATATGTCATCAATATAACGGTAAAAATCTATATGTATGGGTTATACCATGTCTACATAATAGCAATGTAAGGATAAATAAAATAAATCCCTTTTTATACTAAATATATTATGATTAATAATATATATAATTAACAATAATGGATAATAAATTATTACTTAAATATTAAATTATTATAACATTATCATTTTCTTCTGCAAAAAATATAACCTTCAAAACACAGAAGCAAGGTCAATAATCAATTAAACAATGATTTTAGATACTATTATTAGAAATTTTGTAAATTATATGGTATTTTTTGTTATCAAATCCCAAATAAATATAGTGGATCAAGGTTCGACCGGCCAATATGTCATATTATAATAATTACAAAAACTAAATTTAAATCCCAAAAATTACAAAACTCTTTAGAATGAATATAAATAATAAAAAATATATAAATATATAATTTATTTAGAAAATATTTTTTTCATTTTTATATGAAATGATAAAATTTATATTTATATATGGACACCCAAAATAATAATTAATAAAGTAAAATAAAAATTAAATGTAAAATTATTCATAAAATATGATATACAAAAAATTAATGAAATTATAAAATTTATTATAATTTTTTTTTCATGAATTGTGTATGAAACCTATCCCCCTTACAAAAAAACATTAAATATAATAAATTCATTCAAAAAATTAGATTCCAACAATTGAAAAAATAGCCGACAATATATAATAGAATCATTAAATCCTATATTTAAAAATTATTTAAGGGAAATTTTTATCCAGGGTTCTAAATCTATAATTTTTTCATTTTAAATAGATTTTAATATTCTTGAGTGGATAAGTAGAAGATTGAAATGATTTATGTTTAGATAAAGAGAGAAATCTAAAATTTAATTATTATAAATAAAGGTTAATTAAATATGAAATATGTAACATATAATAATAAAACTAACTTTCTCTGGGTTTATACATAAAAATATGATTTTTGGAAATAAAACATATTTAAAATCAAAATCTAAATATTATAACCATTAATTTTTTAATAAAAATTGAGAATAGTATGTCTGAATATAAAAATATATCAAAAAAAAGATAAATGATTTGAATAATAAAAATGTATTTTTTATTATAGAAACTACATAATAAATATATATAACAATGATAATCAAGAGGATTTTGGTATTTTTTGATATTTTGTACATAATTTAGAATTATTTAAAAAAAATTCTGTCATTAATATGATTATGAATTTATTATAGAATATTAAACAAGAATATATTATTAAATAATAACACCATATAAATTCCTTCATTCAAAAAACTATATATCATATGAATTTTACGTAAAATGATTATAAAAAATTTATTAAATATACCCCTTAATTTAGTCATCATTCATTTAAATATTCAAAATAATAATATAAATTTAAAATTTCATCATTATACAATATAGTAACACTATTCATAAATATAAACATTATAGGATCATGTATCTAGGAAAATATTTCATTATATTTATAGAATATATTTGATTATTTTTCATTCAAAATATATTAACAATAAACTTATTTGGAAAAACTAAAATAAATCATTGATATAATAATCCAACTGGCCACATAAAAATATATTCTGGAACATTCCATCATATCATATTACGAAATATTTAACATGTATATCCTTCTTATAAAATAAAATAATTTACCTAGTATTTAACTACATTTTTGTCTAATAAGTGAATACAATATGATTCCATTTTTTGTTTATATTTTTCTCTATCTAGCATTAAAAACCTGATTAAAAATATTTTTATGTATAATTTAATGAGTATACATAAAAGATAAATAAGATGTATTATTTATATAGGATCCGAATGTGTAATAGTAAACATATGGACTTTTAGTAATTTTCAAATTTAAAATATTATTCTTAAAAGATGGATTATAGCCAATTTTATTCTTTTAATTTATTTATATATCTATATTTTTCCTAACTCCATCAATATCAAATTTCTTTCATATATTTTTTCTCATAGAAAAATAGAAAATATTAAAAAAATATTAATTTTAGACATAGAATAAATATTTTTGGTTTCTTTCTATTTGGTTTTAATTTCATTATATTCCATTAAACATAAAAAGTCAACTAACATAGTGAATTTTATTTTCACTTATTTATTATACAATCTAATACTTTAATTCATGTAAATATGTAAGAATATTATAATAAATATTTTCTAAAATATCACGTTAATAGGTGAGTATATTTTCATATTTTTAATATTAAAAACTTTTTCTTAAAATACACTTATATATCAGTTGATTCATTCATTTTATCCTTATTGGATTAAAATATTTCATTTAATTTTTATCATTTTTAGTTTTTGAGTAATATAAGAATAAGAATCATAAAAATTATATATGATTTTCATTAAAAAAAAGTAACGTAATTTTAATGTATACTATCTTAAACAACATAATTATTTAGAATATGGTACTGAACAAGTTTCTTTAGATTATTTTTCATTAAATTCCTAATTATAAATTTTATTTTTACATTTAGTTTTGTCATTTGATTTGAAATTTTCTAGACCAATCCACAGAGCATTTGAATTATTTTCATTCATATCTAATATCTTTTATTATATTTTCAATAGATAATTATGTTTAAAATGAACATTTTTTATTTATAAATCGAATTTTATATTTGAATTGTTTGTTTTTTTAGTAGAATTACTTTTATGAAAAGATTGATGTTTCATGATTTTCTTACTTTATTTTTTTACATTTCGTTTGACATGTCCTGACATTGTAAATGAATATGTAAAACTTTTCAACAACTAAACTAAAATATAATATTGGATAAATATGCTTTAAAATATTTTATCTAATGTGATTTAGATAAATAATTATAAGTAAAATTAAAAACTACAGTTCTGATATATATTCTGTAGGAATGAAATAATAAAAATTCATAACATTGAAATAATGCTCAAATTCCTTAGAATTTAACCAATCATATTGATATAGAAAGACTTTTTAAAATCATATGGTTCTATCGATATTTCCTAATATTACATTTGAATACTATTTATTTAAATTTACACTCTGATAAAAAATATATCACATGTAATAGTATTAGTAGATAGTTGGACTAATGGAATCAATGTACTCATATTACTAATATAAGACATCACTGACAATATATCATTCTTATATTTTTTAAGTCATGTATAAAAGTTTACTAGATAATTATAACAATCACATGAAATGCACAATATTAATATCCCTATAAGAGACATGATTTAGTAGAAATTATAAGTTACTATATTGATGAGGGAAATAGAAAATTGGGGGTTAATTTTAATTCAAAAAATATTTTTGAGAATTTAAAATTTTTTGTTTTAAATTAATCAATATAAATCAATAATGAATTTAATCAAAATTTAAATGAATAGTGTAAAAAAAATAACGAAAATTTGGTATGAATACATATATTTTTATAATAGTTTGAATATAACGGATCATATTTGTAATCATAACACTATAAATTAGTGAGAGTATGAATACTAGTACAAATGTAAAATTGTAATTTATGGGTACTCACTAACCCTTATATCATGACATTTTTACACGGATTCAAAACACACAACTCATCATATTTGCCACTTTACCAAAAAAACATCCATTTTAGAGATGAATACTGAACCAATAGTATCAAAGGATATTTCATGTGAATTACTATTTTCAGGGATAAGAGAAGAAATACCATTAAATGGTAATAAGAACATATTCTATTATTGGATTATAACCAGACATAGAAATTTTCGTTGGAGTCTTAACCACTAAAATATATAAAATAAACCAATGATAAACATACAGAAGAACTCAGTACTTGGTTTAGTTTGAGTGAATTTATTGTGTAAATTAAAATTATGTTTTATAACTTACTTAATAATGAAATTGAAGCTCTCTCTGAGAAAACATTTGTTATAATGATAATAATTTAAATGGTCTATGATATATTTAATTTTTTCTTCCCTAAAAAGAAAAAAAATTTCTTTATATCACCTCATTGAATGAATTTTTTACATTATATAGATTATAAAACTGTAGTTATATTTCCATCATAAATCTATATGAGACATCTTCATATATACTCAATGATAATATTCTCTTTGTGTGAGAATATATGTTTATCTATAATATATTAAATGTATTGTTTTTGAATTTGAGTAAATATATTCAATATAATAATAAATGTATAAACTCTTATGATAGTGTTTAATAGCACATAATCATAATGGAAAAAATCATGTCTCTATTCCATACAGTCAAATGTGAGATAGTTTTCCTATTAATAGAAATTAAATTTCTAAATTTAGGTTTGCAATCCTCGGCCATGTATGGTACAATTTAAAGAGGAAGCACATGGAACAAATGTTGAAAATGAAAAATTATAGAACCATCTTTACATTATATTTTTAATCATGAACATTGATGAAGTGTATAATGGAAATATCAAATATGCATGATCTCCCTTTAATACTTAATTAAAAATGACATTAATATTAAAAAATAATTTGATTTGTTTCCATATTCATTTTTCAAATTTATAAAAACAAAATCATAAAAATCTCTTAATATAGGTATATAAAAAAATGATCTTTCATAACTATTAAAAAATTCCTATTAATATTATATTAAATTCATTACTTGTAATAGTATATTATATAGTCATTATAATTTTTTTTGTAGATTACCACAAGTAGTAAAGAGAACGAATCTATATGAAGTTAATATAAATTGGTCATGTAATGATATGTAAAAAATTATATATGAAGTGTAGTGTAAATTATCAAATTATATATGTCATTTATAGGTTTCATAAATACATTTACATAAACGTAAACATGAATTCAACATTATATGTAAATGTAACATTTTATTCTAACAAAAATTCAAAGAATATATTCACTTAAATGTTATGGGGATATCCCATACATTCTGTATAGGTAAATTTTAATTTTTTTACCAACGTTATGGTAAATTATTGTTTCTATATAATGGTATAATATATAATTATTATTTTTTAATTTTAAATTATAATTATATAAGATAATTGAAATTTAATTATATTGCCTAATCATGTTCTTATAGTCACATAATGGTAAAACATATAAACTGTACTTTTGTAAGGGTTTGTATCAAATATATATATATGGGTAACACTAACTTCATAATGGATAGTCCATTATTAGGTTAGTTTAACATAAAAACACAATTTCAAATAATTTTTAATAATAAAATATAACAATATAAATCATATGAACAAATAATATTATTTCATAAGAAATTAATAAATATTTTAAATATTATTATTTTAACGATGATATTTCTAAAAATTATTTTTTATATAATAATTCCAATCTATAAAACAATTAAGATTATTTACAAAGAAATTAATAAATTCCATGTGAAATTTTATCAACTGATTTTATAAATAATAACGTATTTGAAACTGTAGAAAAAATTTATTTATTCTTTGGGCCACTCAACATGATTTTAAAGAACCATATTGTATACATGATTGAATTATATAAAAGATATGATCGACTAGTTTTTATCACTTTTTTTTATCACCCCATGATGTTATGGAATATATTTTTTCAAATGAATTTGATTTCTTCAACAGTTGTCATTACATGAAATACTAATTTGAAATGAACCATGAGATAATATTAAATTATTTTTATTTCCATAATCATATAACATTGGGTTACAACATGTCTAAATAAATTTTGTTAAATTTATGGTTACATTTTAATAAATTCATTCTTTATATTTCTATTTATTAGAAATAAAATTAAAAAACACTTGAATGTAAAAAGGAAATTTTTATTAAAACCATTTTTTTATAAAAAAATTAAGAAAATAAATTAATCTATATTGGTGACTTAATTAAATTAAAATTTAATATTATATACTCAATTATATGTTTTAACATTCATTAATATTTTTCTATAAAAGGTATAATAATAAAAGAGGAATTTTTAGATAAAAATGAATTTCTATAAAAATATTTTTTCTTTATTTATTGCGCAGTTCTTATAAAATTATTTTATTATAATTTTATAAATTAAATTAAATTAAATTAAATATATATTTTAAATTATAAGGTTAAAATTTGGTAAATAGGTTCCGTTTAATTTTTTTGATATAAATATTAACCATCTTAAAATTTTCACTATGTTAAAGGGTAAATTAGTAAATCTGTGTTTAATATAAGGGTTAAGTCAAAAATATTTCATCCCAAATAAAAATAAATAAGTTAAATTCAATCATTATATTTTTCTTATATTTAAATCTTTAATGGATTAATTTTTATGAAAATAACTTATATAATTTTAAAAAAAAGTTACAAAATGTCACTCTCTTATATTTAAATATCTATTATATGACCAAAAAATTGTTAAGAGAATGTTTCGAAAGAATAATAATATCTATTTTTGAGATAAATTCAATTAGTTCCATAATATAAATATATTTTATAATTTTAGGAAGTTATATAATTAACATAGATTAGTATACATAGATGACAAAAAAATACCATTTTTTAAAAAACTAAAAACAAATTTACAAATAATAAAATAATTTAAATTGATAGAGTTATAGTGGTGTCATAGTTTGTATTTAAATTAATATGATATATTATTTATTTTTGAATGAATATATTTAAATTATGTTATTTTATTTTTATATATTAATCCAAATAAAATGAATATTTTCCAAATTGATATTAATAATGCTTTATCAAAATAATATTTTATTTAATTATATATAAATTATGACCAAAACAATTATCAATATATATGTTATAAACATTCAACCATTTTCCATTTACGAATAAATATTTATATTATATTTAAAATTATAAAACATTAATAGTTTAAATTAGGATATAACGTTAACGTTAAAATGAGTTAACTAAGGAATTAAATGAGAAGTTAAAGATTAAATCACCACATTAACCACTATGAATTTTATTGGTTGATGGTATTTTAACCCAGTATGATCTAATATTCATAACATATTCATTTTTTTTAGTTTTTCTAGACAATTATTTTATCATAATTTAATTTTTTTACAAACTTCTAAAAATTCCCCTCACATCAATTATAAAAGGGAACACCACCTTTATAATATTTAAATCCCATGAATTCATATATCATGAGAATAATCAGAAAAATTACTTATATAAATCTTTACAATAATTCTAGATGATATGTTTACTTGAAATGATAAACCCAAGGATCAATAAGAGGAGATCTAATGGAGTTGTTTCAAACAAGTGGTAATCGCCTTAATTGATCAATCTAATTTTTCGTTCTATTTTACCTCTATAAATATATTAAATTAATCATAAAAATTTTAACAATCCATAATATATATTAAGAATTTTAATTATGATTATTATATCATCTTTACTCATTCATTATAAATAAAATTTGAATTGAATGTATTGCTCAAGACAACTTGCAGATTACCGCCTACACAAAGTGATATAATTAATTTCTCATCTCCTAATTTTATGTATATATATTGTTATATGTTAAATGTTTATATATGATAATTGTGAAATAATAATGCTTCAATAATAATCATATTATATCCACCTTATATACTTCCATTCTATTGGTAAATGACAACATGGATCTTGTGTACCTACATACTATCGTCTCTATGATGTGATGTGATTTTTTGATATAAATTTAACTGGGATATTTATGTGGATAAATTAAATGAAAATATATAATATATAATATTAAATAATGTTTTTGTAATTATAAATTATTATTTACCTTCATTTAATTCTATTTGATGAAAAATGAAAAACATCCTTCTGGTATATATCCGACCTAACATCTACATGAACAATGTAATACATTTTTTCTATATCTAATTTTGAGAATAACTCTAATAATGTACATTATTATTATAAATAATAATTATTCCATTATTAACATTCTATAAATCATAGAATGATTATAAAATAACAAGGAAAAAAACTACCAATCCAATACAAAAATGAAAAACAAATGAGATTTCACCAAAAACATTTCTTTAAAAAAGAATTATTGACCAATTGGTGTTAAAAGGTTACATATAAAACATATATTGATTGATATATATATGATAATGATTCATTAATTTATATATAGTAAATTAATATTTATTATAAATGTGTATTTTGAGTATGTGATGGAAAATGGAATTTTGGTAAAATATTTTTATCTCATGTATATTTTATAGTGACACATGCCATATTCACCACTTATTTCATTTATGTGTTGTATATTAATCACATGAATGTGTTTTGTGATGATTCATTATAAATTAATGAAGATTTATATATAATTATATTTTTCTCTATTTCACGGTTCGTAAAATTCAAATGATTACATATCATATGGGGTTTTATAATAAAACATAATTTTTTAATTATTTTCTATTTTTATGTATAAAATGATGAAAAAATTTCATAAAATTATTTATAAACACATGAAATTTATTATCATATGTTTATTTCATGAATATAATGTTAGTCATTATATTTTACACACTATATGTACTAATTATAATAAAACTATGTCTTAAAAAGTCAACATTATATCTTATTTCAGTCAAAAAACCTTTTTATTCAATAACAATATATTCAATAAATAATATCAAGTGATTTTTTAACTATTTTCATATGTTTTTCCAATGATTGTTTTTTTTGTAGTTTAAAATATTTAAAAAAATTAAAATGAATCTTTTGGACATTTTTTATGTGGTAATATTTGAAATTTTCTTCCAAAATATTAAATGATTGTTTTTTTCTAATATATAAGACATGAAAATAATTTTCACCCATCATAAATAATATGTTATTGGATGCTTCCATTTAAACTATGAAAATATATTTTTAAAGAAAATATTTTCCTTATTAGTTGTATAATTTTCCATTTTAGAATGGTTATTTTGAAATGTAAAGATTATTTTTATCATGAAATTTTCAATATGATCTTTTAAAATCATTGTTCAACTAATATTAATTCCTTTTATGTTATATATTCAGTATTTGGGATATAATCCATTTATAACAACAGTATTCTTTCTCTAGAATGTTTATTTTAATAATCACAATATTTTGGTTAATCTATCATGTATTCTACTAGTTGTAATATTATGTAATGAATAAATGTATATGAAACTAATTACATTTCCATGAATTATTTTTTAAAAAAAATCTTATGAGAAAATTTTTTTACATGGGTTGTACAACGATAAAATGTTTATAGAACCAATTTATTTCCATTGGTTCATTTATGTTTAAGGATTTTTAATTTAATGGAACACATATGCATGATTTTACTTATTTTAACATTGAATCCTATACCATCATAAAATACATTTTAAAATATTTATATATAATTAGATAAAATATAATAGAATGGGGATTAAGAAATGTTCAGTAATGTAATCAGTCTTGTATGATAGCCATGGGAGTGAACCTTGAAATCTACGGTGTCTTAGGGAATGATCCCAGTCAACAATAATTGTCTTGGGTATGAGCCCTATATACCATGGGTTTTTATTGAGTAATCCAAATCATCTCAAATTGGCATCATAGTTATCCTTTACTATTAATGAAATTATTTTCTATATTTATCTGTTTTCCAAATTTCAATGTCTTATGCTATTTTTAGCATGACATAACTCATTTTCATTTATACATTTTTTATTATTATCAACTAGACTATCGAAATTTATTCAATGAATCAATATTATAATACATTATATATAGGGAATGGATTTAAAATGTGAAGACCACGTTTAAATAACATTAGGATCATGTTATGATTATGTAATTATTGAAACATTGTTTTTATCCAATTCTGGAATCTTATCGCACCCATTTTTTCTATTTTTATTCCCCACGTCATGAATAAATGTTTTACCACTTTTATGTCTAAGAAGGAATCTATAAATGATGAAATTAACTGGAACATTTATGAATTAGTTATTTATGTGTCCATGATTCTAATGATATAAGACCTATAATATTATCGCTTAGATTATTTGGAAATGTAATGTATATTCAACTAAAATATGTTATATATATTTATAAATTTGATAGTTCTATCTAGGGGATATCAAATCATGGTTTAGTTTTCCTTTGGAAACTATGATATGAATAAATTATTGAGAAACCATGGGGTAGTTATATGTATAAGAAATCATCATAATATTTGTATAATTATCATGAATGACTTAGGTAAAATATGAGGTCTCATTCATTTTAAAAAACATGTCTTGATTTAGAAATCAGATAAATTATTTTCCACGATTGGTCACATTGATAAATGATTTATGACGATCATTCTTCCTATTTTGGTATTTCTAATATATTGATGATAAAATGATGAAGTTGATTTGGTAATAGATAATATTAATATGTTAAGTACCATTTTTGAGAATATGATGTGTCTTAATGAATTATAATTCATATAAATAGTTATTAAATGTTGAATTAACCTAGAAAACCCTTAATTCTATGATGATCATAATCATATTTTGGATTATTCTCTATTTGAGGTTTATTGGAATGTGATTGAAAAGAAATTATTATTAATTATCAAGTTGAATTGTTGTCATGTTAATCATTAAAATAATTTATCTATATCAATATCACATAAATTTCTGGGGAATGCATGTCGGGTTTGAAATTCCTAATCAACCATTGATGATATCTCATTTTTTGGTAAATGTAATAATTCGACAAAATAATATTTTATGTGTGATTCATTATTACTATCCAAAATATATTTTTATCTCAAATGGTTTGGGAGAATCTCCCCAACAAATACTTCTATTGTAAAGGAGTTGGATGTAGTCTTTCCTGAAGAATTTAAAGGTATTAAACAAAATATAGAATATGAGTTCTTTATAGAACTCATACATGGTTATACACCTTCTTATGTGAATCCACATAGTTTTTTCATGATTGAGTTGCCTGAATTGAAAATGAAACCCCTTAAAAATATTGATAAGGAATTAATTTGGCCACATCTGTCACCATAGGGTGTGTCATTTATTTTATTTATAATAAACAATGAATAATTTGACTCTTCAATGATAATATTGAACATCAAAGATTAATTATAAAGAACTAATAAACTGTACCCCACATTGATGACATGTTTTATCAGCTTTACAGTGATCAATAAATTTCCATGATTGATCTCTATAATGGATATAGTCTATTAATGGTAGAAAAAGGGAACATAACCACCATATCATTTCATACATGGTTAAAAAACTATGATTTTATTGAGATTCAATATGGTATAACTACTTCTCCCACTATATTTATGTGCTTAATGAATTGAATATTAATATATTACCTTGATTTTTTTTAATATTATTTATAGATGATAGTAAAATATATTCAAATATAAATGATGATCATTATTTTTTAGGATTTCTTTTAATTCCCTGAGGAAGTGTAATATTTAAAAAAAATTAACCAATTATGAGTTATGGCTTTAGAATAAATCATTCATGGGTTATATAATATCATGTTAGAGTATATTTGTATATCCATAAAAAAATATGTTATTTAATGATTCCCCAGTCCAACTGCTATGATTGTGATTTTGGGATTTCATGGATTGTCTATATATTACATGCACGTTTTTTAGAATTTTTGAGGACTATCTACTATAATAAAAAATATATATTATATGGACTCAACATCTCATTGGACTGATGAATGTGAAAAAAATCATGGAAGAAAATATAAGATTATTCAGAACAGCTATGCTCACACAACCATATATTAGAGAATGTTTTTTAATCTATAGTTATACATCAAAGAATATATTTTAGTGAATTATCATGAAGAACGATATTGTGATAGCTTACTGAAAAAAAGTTCAATGTTGATTAGAAAAATTACAGAAATAGTGATTTGATGTTAACTATATTTTTCATTTCATTAATTATTTAGTTGCATTATGATTATGGATAAATGGGCGATATATATAATTCCCTAGAATATTAAGGTATATTTTCACATAGAAGTATTTGAATATGTTCCATCAAAGATGACTAGATCTGATTACATATTTTGACACTCAAAACATTACCATACATGGAATGAAAATATGGCTGATGATTCTCTAATTCAAATGGTCAATGATATCTTATCATTGATGATAATTAATAATGATAAAAAAATTTCTGTTTTTCCAAGAATGGATATTGAAATCCTTATAGAAGGTGTGAAATATTATCATTCTAAAATGATTGTTCAATAATAAATCAAAGTGATGATTAAAGATCATTATAATTACGAAATCAAGCTATTAATGAATATCATAAACATTTCAAAGTATCCCTTGGATTGCGATTGAAGGACATGTATCAGGATCCATGTATGTATTCGATAAATAAAATATTTAAAGAAGGATATAGTGGATGCGGCTCATGGGTAATCATTATTTATTCATCCATGAAGTAAAAAAGGATTTATTGGGATATAAAATAGTATACCTATTAGGGAAACAAGAGGATATATATTTCCAAAATTACATATTAATTTTTGGAATGTTTGTATGTTTATGCTATGTGATATTAGTCTAAGGGTATTTCACAATTATTACCTACATAATAAATCAAATTGGAGAATATCACCGTCGATTTTTTCAATCGACTCCCCAAAACAGCAATAAGGAAAAATGATATAATTACATTTTCCGTTAACCATTCAAAATGATGATAATATATCTCTATTATATAATATTAACCTCTATATTATAATTCAATAATACTTGTTAAGCAAGTAGTATAATTTCATGGAGTACAAAATTAAATAATTTCATATTGAGATTTGAAGATTACCATGATGTTATGAATAAATTTGTCTATAGGATCTCTAGATAGAGATGAGTTTTATTACTACATACCATACATAGAAAGATAGTGAGTTTTACGAAAAACACATTCTCTATAGGAAATAATAATGTTTTAGTATATGGGATTTCAAGGTGTTTGGGGTTAATAACTTCTTCAAATTTTTTTATACTAAAATTGATTTCAATCAAGTAGGAATATGAATACTTATCGAGTCCCTGTTGAAAATAATTATATAATCCCAATATCATATAATTATTTTGGGGAATGAAAGATATTGGTTCCTATAAAAATTGAAGAAATTATATAGAATGTCAGAGCCATTCAACATTACATCAAGTAATTTTAGAGTCAAAATAAATTTTATACTAACAATCACTAGTGTGTAACAGAATTTATGGTTAGTGTGATGGTTTTTTTATAATTTATACATTGAATAATGTTATGATATTTTCATAAGAAGTTCGATCTAATACCTAGTTATATGACCCCTTTTGAGATCTTTGATCTAGTTGGTATTGTATATTATTATTTAGTGCTTCCAAAATCATCTCTCATGTTTATGATATTTACCATATAATTATATGGAGAAGTTACATTCCAGATATATGAAATATACAAAACTCAGTGTTCATACCACTATAACATGTTGTTTATTTTCTTGGGAAATATGTATAAATATTGGATCATTGATAGAAATTTCTATAGAAAAATGCTACCCACCTTCTTAATGTTATCTGAATAGAAAAAAATACAAAGAATCTTTATGGGAATGTAATTATATAATGAAAAAAGTTTTATTCATATGATTCTATAAGAGTGTTTAATTTTGAGAGGAAAATTCATGTCATTTGTTGTTTTATTTTACAACCGTATATTTTATGTTTTTTGTGTGTAATGTATTTTATTTCATTGAGAGATTATAATACATAGAATACCATGTTTCATTGAACTATAAGATACTATAAGGATATTATTATTCCTTGTCCATTAGAGTAGAGGTTATGAATAAGGCTTACTATATTATAATTTTTTTTGCGTTACATATGTATAAAAGAATTCAGTTTGTATCAGTAATTTATAATTAAAAAAAAGATATGTTTGAAATTTGAAGAGATATTTTTCTGAAAAATAATTTCTATGAATATAATATATTTTTTGTATTAATTACATAAATTAGTCAATATTTGTGAATTATTTTCATCATATAAACAATTTATATATTAAATAATTTTTTTAAAATTAATTTAATATTTTTATATGCATGTGATAATAATTCACCATATTTTCTACATGTACATTTATTATTAAAATAAAGAATTCTAATCACTTATTGTAAAATTCATATTTTTATTGAATTTGAATAGTTACAATCATAAAATGTTTCACGATTGAATAATATCATTTTTGTTAGTCTCAGTTAAAAGTAAGTGATAACGTGACAAATTTACATCAATGTTATATTTTAATGAAATAAATTTTCCAAATACCATTTAAGTATGTAAATTGATATTTTTAATGGTAACTATTCCATGTAAATTCCTTTTATAAAATTTTAAGCAAAAAATGTTATAGAATTCCATTATCATTGTCTAAAATATATATCATATTTCCACACTGGGACAACAACATGTTTTATGTGAATATTAATGTCAATTTTATATTTATTAAGAAAAATTCATATAATATTTTTATTTATAATTTTTATAAATTTTATAATTCATCTAAATTCATCTAAAATAATGACATAATATTTATTCGATTATTATAAAATTAAAATAAATTATTGCGAAAATATTAGAAGTAGTTAAATTTGAGTGTGTAATAGTGTTGCATGATTATTTAGGATTATCATCATATATAATTAATATTTGAATTTAATATATTATAATTAAACATTATAATTTATACTTTTAATGT
Source organism: Viscum album (assembly GCA_963277665.1). NCBI lineage: Eukaryota > Viridiplantae > Streptophyta > Magnoliopsida > Santalales > Viscaceae > Viscum > Viscum album. The sequence continues at coordinate 788,939,408 of OY728126.1, read as the reverse complement.
CAATTTAAATGAATATTAGGAATATTTAAATTACTCATATTGTTTCAAAATAAAATTTTAAAACATTATTTAAAATTATTAATAATAATTAAATATGTTAAATAAGATAATATATGAACTAAAATTTTAAAAAATTTCCATTTATTATTAAACATATATCATATAATATACATTATTACCATTTAAGAGTGAAATAAATGTTATCTCGGTTAATTATAGAATGAGAAATACACATGGTTAAATAAAATGATATGGTTTATAACACCACATAAACATATAAAAATTATATTACATGATTTTATATCATCAAAAAAATATTATATATTTTAATTCTGTTCCTTTAGAATGAATTTTATATTGATAATGTATTTATTATAATTGAATGTTTTATTTAATTCCAAAAAAGTCCACTCACCTAAATTATAAAATGTCACCCATAATTTATTATCATTATAGTGAGAATTATATATCAAAATATTCCCACCCAATTTTCATCCAAACATATATATTCACATTATAGTGGTCCAGGTATCATCAAAAAACCATCAACGGGATACTTAAGAGTATATGTAATGTGTTTTTATTTAGAAGGTTTCTTTGTCTTTACCAATAAACTACTTATTCATTCTTTTTTACCTCATATAAATATTTTATATTATTAATAAAATTATTAATTAATAATATAAATTAAAAGTAAATTTAATTGTGATTATAAAAAAACCTTTATCTACACTTATTTCATCAGATAGTATGTTAATTAATCGCTTGTGCATACCGATGACTTACCATATCCGCATAGCGATATAAATCATTTCACATCACCATATTTCCTAAATTGGTATAATGGCCATTTTAATGTGTACATATGATACATATGACATAATTTTACTTATATAATGTTATTATCATATATACCTTAGTACCTTCCAATCTATTAGGTAAAGATAATTTTTCTCATGCTTGCGTGTCAACTACCACCTCAATAGAGCAATGCGATTTGGTTTTCATTTATATATTATGAGGATGGTTATAAGGTCAAATTTATTTATATATATATATGATATAATAATGATTCCGAACAATTATATTACCCTTCATTTTCCTTTTTTCCATTCGAAACCAAATGAAAATAGTGTTCATGTGTTCGTACAACCTATCATCTCCAAGAATGGTGTATTTAATTCTTCTATATCTATATTAATAAATGACTCTAAAAATATATACACTAAATATATACGGTATTTTTATAATGATTATCATTATAGATATTATGTAACCATGATCAAAATTTAAGTACCAAAACAACACAAACAAATCAAATGTGGAAAATGAAACAATATCACATTGAATAATCTTTTTTAATGATTTGTTTAATAAATGAAGATAAATGGTTGTAAATAAATAATATATGATATGATATATAAACTTATTATCATTTATTATAATATATATATATATATATATATATATATATATATATATATATAATATTCTAATACAAACGCTGAATGTCAGACAAATGGTTCGGGATTATCATCTATTGTTAAATTTTGTGAGGCATCTACTGTACTGAACAATTATTTATTTTATTTAGTGTATATACAAAAAATGAATGACTTATTAGATGATTATTATGAAATTAATTATCATTTTAAAAACTAGATAATGTTATACATATCAGGGTATTTCATTCTTCTACGTTAATTTAGTGAAAATGTAGTTTTTTGTTTCATTTTCATCACTATATTTACTAAATAGATAAAAATTAAGTTTTTATGTTAAATTGAAATTATTTAACTTTTCATTTTAAAATATATTTTATTTTATATCTATTTACTTCAAAAAAATTAAAAAATTTTAATTTGTAATCCTATTATTGGTTAATATATATATTTTTTTCAATTGATTGAATTTTTAGAAATGGTTTAAAATAGATATTCTTTTAATTTCTTTTCTAAGCCGCATTTTTTATTTTATATAATTGTTTTAACATAATATTATATTTTAATGTATATAAAATTAGAATAAATTACCACCATCATGAATGATCATTTAATTGTGTCATTTAATTCAATTATCAAATCATATTTTCAATGAAAATTATTTCTCAAATAATTAGAAAAAATTTCAAATGATAAAGATTTGTTTTAGTGTTAAAAGGTTATTTCAATCATGAAAAGTTCAAATTAATTTCTCCAAATAATTTTGTATATAAAATGACAACCTTTGATATTATATATGCATTAACGAGGTAGGGATTCAGTTATACCATCCTTATTAGTTCACTATATAATTTATGTTTTGGAAAAAAAAATATTTATGTGAATAATGTTATTTACTAAATGTTATAATAGGATAAAATTGTGAAATTTTTATTTGACCAATTTATATCCATTGAGGAAAGATATGCAGAAAATGTAATGAAGCCCAATTCAATTTCATGTTATTCAATTATAAAATGTTAATAAAACCCATTTCATTTCTTGAGTTCTAATGTGATGAATGTTTTATGATTTTCTAGAAGAAATATGAATGTTTTTTTGTGAATGGTAGGGCCTATATCACATTCTAATGCATTGTGTAATTATTGATATCACCTAAGACTAGTAGGACTAGAATGCTGAGTGTAACCAATTTCTCAATGTATTATAACCACTGTGATAGTGTTGGTGGTGAACTTCGACTATTATGATAGTATGGGGGAGTTAACCCAATCAACTATAATAATATTTCAGATTTACCTACAGTAATATAATGGGGTTATTAGTGAAACCAATCCACTTAGAGATCCATTGTTGTAATACTTGTATTCTATAGAAATGATTTTTATACTTAAGTGTATGACATAGTTCATTGTATTACATTAGTTATATTCTCAATTGGTCCATATTATATAATTCCTCTATGATATATGTATTGTTAAGTACCAAGAATTATTCCTGGAAAATTATTTTTATCAGTGATATCTAAGCTAATAATTTCAAAATATAGTATAATGTTTTCATATCCCCGGGATCATGTTATTTTTATGGGATCAGTGATATCCCCCATTTTAATCATTACTAAAAATATATCCTAACCATTTTTATATATCCTTTACAGAATTTATGATGAGTGGTTATTAAAATGATATGTTTTAAGAAGATTTCTTCTAATGGGGAACATAATTGGTGATTTTTATGAACCATTTTTTATATGCATATGTTTCAAATTATATTTGACCTATTTCATTTTTCATTGTATAATTATAAGAAGTAATGAAGATTTATCTTATAAGATATAATATATATATATATAGGAAAAGTATGATTCTATATATGAAGAGTGTATCATGATCATACTTTTAAATAATTTAAACAATAAGAGACAAAATTATTATCGTTAATATTTTAGGGAATGTTTGTAGTGAAGAATATAATTCTTGGAAGGATGAACAAGAATGATATTGAGAAGGAAGTAGAGACACATTTCACCAAAATTGGGGGGAAAACTAGTCTTATTAATATGAAGATTTAAATAGTTATCTCAATAAGTAGATATAAAGGAATGATAGAGGAATATGTTCTTACAATTTTAGGGAAAAATGTTGATGTTTGGGAAAAAAACATTCACATGTAGAGTATCCATTAGATTGAGTAAATTTAATTTCATTGTTTTTATGTAATGGGTAAAATTAATTAAATCAATCAAAACTGGTGTTCTATAGGAATTTGTTTTATCAAATTGGTTATCATTCAAACAAGGAAATGTGAACTATGTCATGATGGATGATGAATAAATCTAATGAATCACTAATTAATGGATAAGGTATGTTAGATCAACCCTCTGTCACTTTTCCTTTTGATATGGTTCATTAAATTGGGTGAAATAATATTTAAATACCTTCTTCATTATTTTTTAATTTTTTTACAAAAGGGTGGATGATATATAGGGAATAAAATATAATACTTTTCTTTAATAGGGATGTCTCCAATTATTTCAAGGCATTATTATTTTTATATTTTTTTAACAGTGAAATATAGGTTGATGTTTACATTTGTGTGAGTAGTAATAAATTAAAATTTGTTAGTTGAACACATATTCATGAATATATAACACATTTATTCATTGGATGGGTTTTCATGTCCAATAAAAGATATCAAGGAAGTATCATGTAACTATTACGAAAATGATGCAATTATTTATTAATTTTCATCATTTCAACATCGATTTTAGTCATATAGGATTTTATTTTATTATTAATATTAATTTCTATATTTCGGGTATTGAATTGTTTGTTATGATCAATGCTTTCTAGTAAAATCGAAATGTTTATTTTTTAAGTAATTATTGATGATGATGTAGGTATCTACATTATTTTTGGATAATCGGATACTAATGAGTACCTGGGGAAGATTGATGAGATTATATGGTAAATAATAGTTTTTTATAAGGGAATAAGTAACTATTATTCATGTTTTTCCAATGTTTAAAAAACATAAATACTTTTCATTAAATATTGTAACATGGTTTTTCATTTCTGGTGAATTTAATTTCAATGTTTGGGGGTGTTTGAAAGAAAAAAGATGGATTTTTAACATTGAATTAATAATTATGGGGTTTTTTTCAATATTTGAATTATAGGATTTATAGTATATATATGATAAAATTTTCTATAATTAGATATTCATATCTTTAGATAGTAAGATAATTCTTTCATCCCATATTAGAATATATGGTATTTTTATTTGGATGAAATTAATGCTAGAAATTTGAATCAAAATATCAAAAATATATCTGAGATACTTATATATATAAATTTTATGACACATTTATTTTATAATAGATGAACTCTAGGAATTTTTAAAAAATATAATTTTTAGATATAACTATGAAAGATGAAATAATTGTAACACCCTAAAACATTACAATATTTCTCTTCTAAATATTTTTTTCATTGATTTTTAAATAAGAAAAGCAATGATAATAGAATTTTACTTGTAATAGTATATTTTCCATTCTCTTCATGTATCCCTGTGGTTATTTAACATTACACGAACCAATGGATTTTTTTGATGGCCCGCATATCACGAAAGACTGATTTTTACTGAATAATATAATATTATTAAAAAATTCATTATTTAATATAGTAAGTTATATCATATCAGTTAAATTTATGATTTTGTATAGTGTTAACTAAACATTCATCATATATAGTTTAATATATTTGTTACCATATAATTACATGTGAATATAAAATCCAAATGAATATAAAGGGAATGATTTTATAAAAAAACTATTTTTACACTCCAAAGAATTTTTATCTTAATAAATTTAATTATTTATTTTATGTGAATAATATTAATGATATATATATATATATCAGTTATATTCAATAAAATATTTTTTATACTAATCCAATATATATTATAGGAATAATATATGAATAAATTTAGATTTACTCCAACGAATTTTATTCTTTAAAAAGGGTAGTTTTTACTCTATTTGATGGTTCATATATTAGAAATTATTTTTATCACATTTATAATATTTAGATGAAAAATATTCCTTATTTTTTAAATCTAAATGTAAATATTTTATTTCAGTAATTTAATTACTTTTCTGAGAAGTTTCTCTATTTATGAATGGTAAAAAAATAAGGGATTTTAACAGAAAATTGATTTTTCATCTCATTAATTTATCAGGAAAATTTTTTATTTTAAATTGTTTTATATGTAAATTTATATAAATTATAAAAAATTTGATCCAATTTAGGCCAGTTCAATCAATTTCTCTTTGATAATGGATTTTAGAACATTATAAAATTTTGAACAGTTTAAATTTACAAACCTACTTCCTCATCCCATCGACGAGATAAATTTAAAATTATGTACTAAAAATTACGTTATTGGAATATAGAAAAAATGGATACCATATATTGAATTAGAGAAAATTACAATGTATAATAATGTAGAATTAGTTTTTAATAAAAATATTAGTGAACTTAATTAAAATTAATTACAATGATTAAGAGAAAAATTTGATTAACAAGCGACTAAACATAAACTTAAGGGAAAAAACTACCTAGAAAATTTTCTGGAACATATTTTATAGAAATATATTGGCAATAAAGTACCTTTTACCGAATTTGGTTCATTATTTTATGTAACTTTTGTAAGTTAGACCACAAATTAGTGATTACCATTTTACATTTACCATAATCACAATCCTCCAATATAAAAATGCACTCACTCACTCCAAATTATTATCACCTATAAATCCATTTTTATCATCCCAAAATAGAATACCTAATATCCCAAAATCACTCACCTAATATTATAAGCCTTAAATTTTGAAAAAAAGTAATCTAAGGTAGTCTCTTGGTATTAACCAAAAAGAGTTATCTGAATAATAAGTCATGTTATTCAACGATCACTTTTGTTTCATTTAATTCTCGACCAACTAAATTAATTTTCAATTATTATTATATAATATTTATAGTATAATAAATATACTTATTATATTTTATTCTATTATTTGTAACTAAACTATCACACACTTCAATCAAATGGGATATGTAATCATTATTCTTGACTAAGGAGGACTATCTCCTCAAGTGTTGATGTCATTATTTATTTCATTACCACCATTAAATGGTGTAATAATAATGTATTTATTGTTTTTATATAATATATAATATATATTTAATATATTTATTCGTTTTTAAATCTTATTTAATACACACCTTTATATGTTCCATTTTACGGGGATATGATAACATCATTTGTGGAAATGTGTACTACTGCCTACTCAAAGTGATGTAATTAATTCATTATATACATGATATTATTTAAGAATGTTTTTAATAAATATATTTTAAATATATGTCATAAATCTGTTATTACAATTTTAATATAAACACACACACACATATATATAATTATATAATTTTCATTTCATTCATTTAATACGACAGAAAATTGATGTTGCGTTCAAGAATACGAATGACCAACAATCTCCATAAAAGATGCATTCTATTTACTATTTCAAAAATTTAAGAATTATTGTACATATATTTAAGGAATATATAAGATAAATTCAGCATTTATTGCATTATTTGGATTATTGAATCATTATATAATTAGTTGGAACAAAAATAATAAGTCAAAACATACTAAAAAACAAGTCAATTACCCCCTAAAATGTTGAAATGGATAAAATATTATTAATTATTGGGTTATAATATTTTACAAAAGGATTATATATGATATCATAGATATTAAAATTATTATATTTTAATTTGGTAACATTCATAAAACCTTTATAAAATTTGGTTATAATGTGTTCACCTAAAAATAATTGTAAGGTAAGGGATTTTCCTATCTCTTTTTTTAAATCAATGTGATAAATTCCATATTAACTACATACATGTTCTGGGTGTTGTATCTAAAAACAATTATGATATATTATATATTTAATAAATAATATTAATTTTATTTAATTTTTTAATTATAATTTTATAATCCCTGTGGGTTTGACTTGAAAATTAAAAAGTTGATAAAACTTTTCTTTTAATCTCACAATGATTGTTATTTTTAACAATCACTGGAAACAATCTCTTATATATGTCAATTTTCAATTCAAAATCACTTATATTTTATGATTCCATTATATTTTATGATTTTTATTATTATTTCCCAATCCATATAAATTTATTACATAGTTTTTGTAAAGGATTGTTATTTTCCTACTTATGTGAAATTAGTAAATACTTTTGTTTTACTCAATATGGATATTTGATAAGGCACATGGTTCACTAATTTAAATTTATTATTAAATATGAAATTAATGATTTAGACTATTAACTTATTTGTTGTGGACCATTTATCATATTCCCCATGATGTATTGATAGTCTCAAGATAAGAATCAGTTGGCCAAATCATATGGGTTTCAACATAATATGCTTAACCATATTAACAAAGGTGGTTACAATATATATAACACGTACCTAGAAAAAATATTTTCCAATTATTAATCTTATTTTTTTTATAATTCAATATTTACTATTTTTATGAATGATATTTTTATTTTCCATTATTTGTTGATGCATTTCATTCTCAATATAATGATTAAATGTCTTGTGATTTGGTTATTTATGTTTCTATATTTATTTTGTAAAATAATGTCATTTGAATATATTGTGTTCTCAGTTATCTACAATTTCATGTTGATTTATTATTATTGATTCATTATTGATTCATCTATACGTACCCATACTAATAATTTGAGCTCACCCTTATTTTTTTCTATTTCCCCATGTTAGGAGGAGGAAACTATTGAAGGAGTTTCATGGAAGTTGATATTATAATTATGTACTGATTCATTTTCATTTACCAATTTATTATTATAATCATGTATGTAAGATTGTTTTCCTAATGTAATTAATAATTTTTTCCATCATGATTTGGTTCCTTTTAATCATTCCCATATAATAATGTAATTCAATTACTCTAGAATTATGGGTTACATGTGTTATAGATAGAATCAGAGGATTTTTAGAAGTGACTTTGGAAACTAAATTTCGAAAACATAGATTTTAGAACATAACCTTAAGGGTGAATTTGATGATACATATAAAAGAACAAATTTTTTTCTTTAGATTTATATTATGTGGGCAATCCTAAAAATACATCCATGTCTTTAAACAAAATTAGATGTGGTTCTAGAATAGTTGTACATAGGGGTAATAAATCTGAAATGGTGAGTCATTACTAACCCAAGAATAACCTCATACATGAAAAAGGGACTTATTATTACCTTTTTTGAAACACATGGGGTATATTATTAGGATAATTTATATTTTCCATACAGAAAAATATCACGGATTTGAAAGTAATGATATCCCAAAAAAATTATTTTTTTGAATATGAGATTAGATGCACATAAACATTCCAATTTATCTTATGTATATCACTAGTTTTGGGATTTTACATTATGTTTCATAATTTTATGATCTATACCAATATATTCCATTATTTAGAAATGGATCCATGATAGAAGAATGATATAAATACTCCCGGAAAATGTTGAGGATTCCTTAATGATAAATCCAATATAGCTGGTATTGTAACCCAGAAAGATGAGGATAAATTTGAGAGGATTAATACCTTCATAACATATAAACTTACCCCAATACAGAACCCTCTTCCACAATGAGATTCTTTGATGTGGGATCACTTTATACCACAGATTCCCCCATCATTTAGTGATATTAATAACCCAATGATGGATGATCAATGGATTAAGTCATTGGAGAAGATATTAATGGCCTAATGATGTGGTGAAAAGGAAAAATCTGACACCATAATTTTATTTAATTAGTGGATATGTTGTCCAATGATGGCTATTGATCCATAACACTAAAAAAGAATTGAAAAAATAACTCATCAAATGGAATGTTTATAAAGAGACAATAATTATAAAATATTTCTCTCGTGATTAAAAAACTGAGATTAAGAGTACATATCATAGTTTAAATAAAAAAATAACTGAGAATGTGTTGTAGATTATAAAACTACATTTACACAGTTAGAAATGTATTCAATTTATTTCATACATAACTCAGAGTGTGAGATTTACCCCTACTATGATGGTGATAATCAAAATCATCAAAGGGAGTTGTTTTCTCATCCCTTTCACCATACAATGAATTTTTTTACATCTAGTAAATATAAAGAATTATTTATCCATGTTTTATAGATTAAAATTAAGGGAATATAAAAAGATAAAATAATAGAAAGTAAGAAATTAAGGGAATTAGGTAACAGAGAATTTTCCCATACACGATATCTGTTAATAAAGTCACCCTCGTAATTTCTTGAATGGATAATGAGTTTTTTATAAATACGAAGAAAAAGGTCACTATGAAAAATAATTCACAGGAAAGAAGGAAGTAATTGGTATTTAGTGATAAAAAATCAAGAAAATGAAGAACTATAAAGTGAATTCCCCAAGCCTCAATAGAATATTCCTCAGAATAAGATAAGGGGTCAAGGCCAATCATATGTCATTAACCTACACATATTGTAATTTTTAATGAGATTCTATATTTTGATCTATGAAATACAACATTAAAATATTTTATTAATGTTTTTATCATAATATAAATTATGAAATATACAGGGATTGTACATTAATAATAGATCATTAATGTTTTGAGATCATATATTGAATGGTACTATAAAAATTTATTTCATATTTAGTTATTTTTTTTAAAAACAATTACATGGTGTGGGGTAATAAAATCTTTTATATGTTCCTAATTTTAAGATATTGTCTCATTAAAAACTAATTCTTTATATTGTTAAAGAATTTTGGATACTACTAATTTTATTCGTATGTATTCTAATGTTTTGGATAATAATCTTTTAGAAAGGCTAACAATTAATGAAATTTTTTATGTTAAAAATTAAATTTGTTTTCGGGATGATTCATTTAATAATCCTATGATACAAGTTCTTCTAAGAGATGAAGTAGAAATTGTTCAAGGAACATGAAAAGGATTAATGTTTTTTAAAATTAATATAAAAATATCATGCAATTCTATTTCCTTAAATTTATAATGAGTGAAAGAATTCATAAAATCTTTGAAAACTTTTCTAGAAACCCAAAAAGATTGTCCTCTTATCATCATTTTTAATAATATCAATTACCTTTATTAAAAAACCTGGTTGATTTTTTGTGTTCATAATGTTTAAAATTTATTTTTTTTCACTATCACTCAAACCTAGAACTAGATATTTAGATTCCACTTCCATAACCATTTTTTACTAATAATCTTATATTTAAAAGCCTAGTTTGTGGTGTCCTTCACATTTTAATTTCATTTTTTTATGAATATATGTTATTAAATCCATTTATGATGTGGTTTTTCCACAAAATTTTATATTAAATTATTAATATATTTATTATAGAGATATAGTTTGAGTTGTGAGGATGCAATTTATTTAATGTGATGGGAATGTAACACCCTTATAAATTACAATATTTTCCTTTTAGAATATTTTTTTTCACAGATTGATTTATATGAAACATTAAGTAAATCATATGTTACCTAAAACATATATTTCATTTTTCTCTAAAAGGAACCCTGATGTTATCTTTAGTTACATGAAACATTGTTTTTCTTTTATGTCTTTCATAATATGGAACACCATGTTTTAAAAAAATTTAATTTTTTTTTAAAAATTATTATTTATTATTATAAAATATTTCCTAGATATTAAATTGACGATTATGATTATGATTAAGAAACATATGATAATATATAATTGAATTTATAGTTAGAAATTTATTAGAAATTAACATAAATAGCGAATTATTATAATGGGAATGATTTAATATAAAATTTTTTTATGATCCAAATGACTTTATCTTAATAAATTAATTTTATTACTATTATTGAATAGTATTATTGAAATATTTATATTATATATTCAATTTTATATTTTTGATATTCATACAACATATTTTATAAACATAATATAATAATGCTTCTAATTTATAGGTTGAAAATTTTTATTTTTCAAAATAAAACAATTTTGATGCCTTTTAATGGTGAACCAATATTTTAACTAAATATTTAAAAATTTTAAAAATTTTAAATAAAAAATAAAAGAATAATTTAAATATAAATATAATATATAATTTTGGTTGAATATTTATTATTTTACAAAAAAATAATTTTTTCATGAATTATAAAAATTACGTGATTTTAATAGACAACTGGATTTTTATTCTCAATAATTAATACGGTTAAATTATATTTTAAAGATTATTAAAAGTAAAATTATGAAAATAATAAATAAATTAGTCGAATTTATACTATCTTAATAATTTTCAATTTGAAATAAAATTAAAAGCATTGCATACTTTTGAACATTTTCACTTTAAAAACCTGAATCTAGTCACACATACTAGATTAATTTAAATTTAATTTTTTTAACTTATATTAGTTTTATTTAGAAAATTAGATTAAATATTTTTTTATAAAAAAAATTGGAAATTTATAATAACATAAAATTATTTTTGATATAAAATATTAGTGAATGAAAATAAAATTAATTATAGTAATTAAGAGAAAAATTAATTTTATAAGAAACTAGACTTAATCATAAGGAAGACAAATGATATAGAAACTTGTCCAAAAACTATTTAATGGAAATATTTCTACCATATCATACATTATATATAATTTGATGAATTATTTGGGGAAAATTATTTATGTTATACCTCTCAATAGTGTTTACCTATATATATTTACAAGAATGTCACTCCTCCTCCATTATAAAAAGATATTAACCCCTCCCACGTTTTCACACCTCTAATGATTTTTGTTTTTTAAAAACCATTCCCAAATTAGATTCCAATATTCCTAGCCTCATATTAGATACCTCAATTTCTTCATAAATCTATCCAATCCAGTATTTTTCTATAATCCAATATAAGTTACTTGAATAAGAGATAAAGTTATTCAATGATCACTTTTGTTTCACTTTATTTTCTCCCATTTAGTTTTTTTATTTAGTAAATATAAAATAACCATATAATATTATATTTATATATATTTATATTTATACTTATTCTAATATTTAAACCTATACATTCACACACATCCATCAAATGGGATGCATAATCATTGTTCGTGTGTGTGGTAGAAAACTATCTTGCGAACTAATGAAGTTGTTTCTTCGATTAACACCTTTTAGGGTAAAAATAATGTACTTTTTAAAGTGTTTGAATGAAATATATGACAATAATAAGTTATTTATATATATGTATTTCTTATAAAACACATTCATACATGCGTTCCATTTTGTGTGGATATGATAACATCGTTTCTGTACTTGTGGACTAATGCCTCCTCAAAGCGATGTGATTCACTCCCGCTATACATAAAGTTTATTAAAAATTAAATCATTGAAAACATCGTAAATACATGAAATAAATATTATATAGTAATTATAATATACATATATATTAATTACATTTCATTTTTTTAATACGTCATGGTAATGGAAGTACGTAGTATTCATGCATACGTAAGTCCCACTGTTTCCATGAACAAAGAATTTATTTTCTTTTATACAAGTTTTATGTTTTATTGTAAAATCTTATGTAACAAATAAATAATATCTTAAAATATTTTATTAAATTCTTTATATGTTGAAGAAATTCTTCATTTATTATGAAAAAAATAACAAGCTCAAACATACAAAAAAAACTACCATCCGAAATGGTAAAAATAGACCATGATTATTAAGTAAAAAGGTATAATATATTATAAAAGGACTATGTGTGATATATTATATAATAATATTTTTATATTATAATTTAATAATAATTTTATAAAAAATATATAGGGGTTTAAATTTCATTCAAACGAAAGGAAGTGTAAGGTAAGATATTTTCATCAAACTTTTTACATTTGTGAGATAAATGTCATATTCACCACTTAATTTTTCCGAAGTGTGTGTAATGAATTTTTTGATATATTATATCACGAATAATTTTATATTCCTTATTTTTAAAATTTTTCTAGGATTTATCTCTTACATGGGGTTTGGTCTTCAAAATTTCTATTCTGTAAATGTTATCTTTGCAAACTCACCTTATTTATTTAATAACATTATCTTGAAATAATCACATCCCTATGAATATATTCCACAGGGTATAGAAATTTATTTAGAAAACCATACACTTTTGGGTTTGATATAATTATTTAATAATTGTATATTGGGGAAATATTGTAAAATCAATAACTTTTACTAAATATAGATATTTGATAAGGCCCTTTGTTCATTAATTTAAATTGATTATTTGATATATAAGTAATGATTTGGATTGGTAAGACATGGGTTATAGACCATTCAAATTAATCCCATTAACCAATCAGTTATCTCATTATATGAATTAGTTGGACAAAATAAGATGAGTTTCTACCCGAAATGATAACATTTCATCTGATATTTTTTGACAGTAAATGTAACATATACCTAGGACACATGGACTCAAATAATTAAAAACTTATTTTATTAATTTTTTAGTTAATATTTTAAATATCAATGAGTTTTTTTCATAATAATTATCAATGGATTAATTTCATCCACTAGTTATTGATTAAATGGAAGGTGATTTAGTTATTTACAATGCCATGTTGATTGTGTGATATCTAATTTTTTGAATAAAAGGTATTCTCATTTATTTACCTTTTAATACAGAGTTATTCTCAATGATTACTTATTCTTCAACAATAAAATCCCTTCATGATCATTTAAATTCAGAATTATTAGTTTCATTTCTCTTACCAATAAATATTAATTTTTTTAATGAGTTTATATAATTCAGATATTTTACATATTTTATGATGTATTTTCATTTTTCAATGTGTTATATGTATCATTTATGAAAGATGGTTTTCTAGAACGACAAAAATGTTTGGTCCTTCATGATTTGGGTCATTGTTATAATTACAATTTAATAAAATAATGCCCAATATCTGAGACTCTTGGTTTAGGGAACTACAATAAATAATTTTTTTGGATTTGATAAAAAATTACCTCACTTCTATGATTGATTAGTGAATAATGTATGGTTAACTTAGATAAAAAAAGTGACAACAAAAACATATTCAAATGAGATTTATTCTTTAATAAATAATAATTAGATATTATATAATACCTTAAATGTACAAAATAAAGAGAACCCAAAAATTTTATTTCATTGTCTTTGATCATTACATTATGTCCCTATGACAAAAATTAATAGGCCAAACATAACATCTAGATAAGATATCAAAAACAGAACTAAAATAATGAGAATATACGGTTCAACCCAATCTACTAGAATAATCAATCCAACATAAACCACTATATAAATAAAACAAAATATTGGAAAACCAATCAACATCTTACAAAATGAATATATCACCTCAGAGAAACTATTTAATGAAATTTTATTTAAATAATGAAATGGTATTTATTGGTAATAAATGTAAATGTGAACTTGGGTATATGACCATTATATGGAAATTGGTCAATATGATTATTGGAAACAATATCTTTTTATTATAATTTTTCGATTATAATAAGTTTTAATTTGTATTAATGATAAAATATAATTGATATAGAAAGTATAGTCGGTGACCTCAACCATTAGTGTCACATAATTTGAAGCACATTTTTCAGAACATGGGAAGAATGAGTAGTCACTAGGGTTCTCCCTTGAAAAATCACAATTCATGATTCATCATTTTAATCATGAATTAAATATCATATGAGATAAGTTAAAATTAGTGGAGATTATGAGTCGTTCAATGTTGGACAATCCACCTGAAAAAACAACCACAACCGCACACTATACCCTTAAGGCATAAGAGGGTGTAATAAGGGGTTAATTATCTATGCCTTATTTATATAAAGTGTAATTTTATTTTAATATGGAAAATTATGATTACATAAATTATTTTTAATGATATTGTATCTAAATAAAATAATTTTTTTATTGATTAATTGGATAAATTGTTTTTTGGACAAAAATAAATAAATTCAATTTTTTTATTTTTATTTATAATTTTATAATAATATAAATTATGCTAAATAATATTTCTTTCTAAAATAATTATTATAAAATCCTTTACCAAAATATATATCATTAAATAATTCCATAATTTTCATGTTTTTAAATAAGGTTTAGAAATTTCATTGTGCCATAAAAACATATATATTATTGTAAATAAATATGGGATTTTATATTTTAAAGATAAAATTATGATATTTAAAAAATTAGTCAATTAAAATAAAAGATTCATTATTAATAATCACATCTAAATTTATTAGATGAATTTATAGAAATTTTATAGAAAACATTATTATTTTTTGAATAGTTAATAAATAGTTTTAGGATTTATATATCTTTTCTGACATCATATTTATGTCATAACGATGTAATAATAAATTAAACACAATATAAGACATAAAATATGTTATTTTTAAATATTATTATATATTTTAAAATATTTTAATTGTCTTCAAAAGAAATATATTATTTTCAAAAGTCTAAAATGAAAATTTTGATTTTAATAAATAGCACATGGTAGAATCATTACACTTACATGAAAAAATAAGTATTAAAAACGGTGTTCAGATCTATTGGATTACAATAACAAAAAATATGACCCATATTTACAAAACCATTAAAAATTAACATGGGTAAACCAATGGTATTTTATTATAGATGACAATGCTTCCAGAGAATTATATTTTGAAATGAATATACAATTCCTCCAATTTTATTATAAATACCCACAAATTTCACCATTACCATTATATACTACTCTATCCTACAAGATGTTATTTATAATTTTCCTCCAAATTATCCCCATATGTATCCTCAATCCCCAATAATCCATCATCATGTTTTAGCTACAACACTTCAAGGTAAGGTAAATCAGCACTTCACTTTTCCATTCAAGTTCAGTTTTCATGTGGAATGCAATTTAATGTCTAAACTATGTTATTTTGTCAACATTATGTTATCCCATTAATTATTTATATTATTTTATAAATGGGATACCTTAGTCTCCTTTCATTTTACCATTACATAATACAATATTTTAAACCCATCATAGTGCCGAATTTAATTCTCTAATTTCCCACTCCTATATGAGAAATGATCATTTCAATTTTATTTGAATACCTAAACAATTTTATTTTTAGTGTGTATTTAAATAGATATAAAATATCTTTTCTATTTTTGGATTTACCTAAATTAGTCCCAAATTTCCTTTCCTGGGTTAAAAATGATATAATGTTCATGTCATTAATCATTATTAAATATTTTGATTTTGATAGGAAACCAATTCTATATTGTAAAAATATTATTAATGAAATTGATTATTTTGATATATGTGGATCAAATTAATTTTGATATTTTAATGTTGCACCATGATAGTTCAACAATGTATTATTAATGAAATTATTCCCAAATGATTAATGTTTTTTTTACCTTGGGGAATAACAATGGTAATTATTAATTATTCCCCCATGGTGATAATCCTCGGTGACATAATTAAAAATGTGTCATTAAATTATTGTATCTATATTCCCATGTGAGAATTTGTGTTCATAATATTATGTTATGTCAATTATTTATGACATATTTTTATTCCTCATTTTCTTATTTGTATTTCCCCTGATCACATGCATTCTGACCCCCATTTTAATTCCCATACATGGATTTTTTCTCAACTATTTCATTTGATGTATAACCCAAGGATATAAGATTCAAAATAATTATCATATGGTGAACACATTAATATTTAATTCAAGTGTATTTAAAAGTATTTTTTTATGTTTTCATGTATTATCTACATTATTTCCAAGAAAACTAATTTTTTAATGATCCTTCATTTATAGCATGAAATGAAATGTTATATAAAAACTACGGAATTGGATAGTTTTTATCAAATGATGGTTTAGTTATTTATGAAAATTTGGACTTGAAACCATTAGGAATAATCCTAGGAACAAGTACATATATTAGAAATCATCTTATATTATTATTAAGTATTATGTAAGTTGATTCAAAACCAATAAGTCCCTAACTAGATATTATACAAGGATGTGGAAATGGCATATATATACCTTGTGGAAACACCCAAAAATACTATTTTATATTTATTCAAATGGGAAAGGGTTCACAAAAACAATCTTTACTACGCACATGGTTTGACACTCTAGAGGGATAAATGTTTGGTTAATCAGAATATTTTTATGATCCATTATGAATGATATATTGAAAATTAAATTTCTATTAGATGTTAATGATAAATTTTTTATCCATGATGTTTTAGTAAGTAAAATACATTAAGAATAATAATATTTGTAAAATTATCATGCCTCTCACTAAGGTTTTATTATTTTATAAAATTTTTAGAAAGTAGTAGGAACAACTTATATAATGAGTGAAACAAATGATTCAGTGATTCCTATATGAAAATAGAATTAAAAACATAATAACAATGTTGAATCAACATAATCTACTGATTAAAAATAACATGAATCATGATCATACACTAGAGTCACCTTTATGTAATAAATTTTGTATTGAGTACTTCATGATTGAAAAACCACCTTTGATTAGTGGATATAAAAAACAATTGACTGTTAAATACTGTATAATCTCTAAAAAGAAGTTATTTTCTAAAATATTTTTTTTTGATCAAGGGAAAGTTACTCTGGAAGTATGAATCATAGAAGGAGGATCTAATCAGTGTTAAAAATCAATTAAAAAATATGCATCCAATAAAGGTTTTCAATTTTATAGATTGGGAAGACATAAGATGAATCATTTTTAATTAGTATTTTTAATTTTTTATGTGAATCAAAATAGAGAATTAAATATTTGAACTAAAATATATAATGAATGAAACATGGAAAATCCATGAGTTTAAAATTAAATGAATTTCTCGATACACCTATATAATTTTCATGAATCCTAAATGGAAATGTTAATAGATTCATTGGATGAAAGATACCCCACATACATTAAAATATACCAAATAAAGACCATGAAACCTATGAGTAGATAGTGAAGAGTTCTGTGAATATTGAATTAGAATTTGGAGAGACGAAGTTGTCACATTGGTCAAATGTGAAAAAGTGATTGATGGAGAAAAACTCATTGAGAAATGATGATCATAAAAAAAGAATAATGAATTTGAAACATCCCATATACAAAAAATATGGGAATAAGAATTCAGGGAACTACTTACATGATAGTGTAAAGAGAAACAATAGTGAAAGATATGTCAATATTTCATAGAACCCTCATGGTGAAATGAAACCCCGATTTTTTAACACTATTGTTAAATGTAAATGGTGTATGACTAGAAATGAGTTCAATTATTAAAGTGTGGACACATTTGGATTATTTTTATTCAATTTCCATATTAGAAGATAATAAAGGGGACCCCCCACCATCATCATCATAGGATAATGGATCAAGGTCAGTAATTTTTTATACCGACGGCCTAAGTGGAGGATCTAAATGATGTGTTTCTATGTATGATCATTATTCTATCAAATGTTGAAATTATTTTTATATTTTGGATATAAATATTCCATTATTCAATCTGTGATTGTAATGAATATCGAATCAGTCACTAAATTTATAGATGTATAGTTATCATTCCAGACTCTTGTATTATGTATCCTAGGAATCAATAGTTTTTATCGTCTCTTAAATGAATATTAAAAAGTAAAATATCATCGAAAATGTAACAGTCATTCATAATTATTAATTTGAATCTATACTATTGATATATGAGACTTAAAAGTATAATTATAAGATAAACTATTGAATCAAGGAAATTTTCGTTGTCTTGAATACAAAATGTAATGTAAATTTTTATGGAGATATATCATGACCAAAACTTTTTATAGAATCAACACTTATAGTATGAATTTTGTAGAGGATCAGTGAATATGGAGTTTGAAATGGGAGTATAAATATTGATAATGTCAACAAACATTTTGGAATACATTATAATACTTCTAAATAGTTCCCTAGACCTCCCTTAGGAAGAGAGGTATATTTAAACATTCAACATATACATGTATCCATGTTGTTATAAACATCCCCATATAGAATGTTAAATATAGTGTTTTTATGATTAAAGAAACCACTAAATGATATTGTAGAGAAGATATTTCATCAGACCGTGTCTGTCTCCTATAGTGAACCTATACTCATAGTAAAGAATTATGATGGATCAATGTATCTTTGAATTGATTAAAGGGAGCATAACATCAGCAAAATGAAGAATAAGTGACCGCTCCCATGGATGATGATTTATTTGACCTGTTTCTTGGGAATATTTCTAATAGATGATTGAATTCTAATCATGGTGTCTTTAATTGAAGATTAATGAATAATATATTATAGATACAACATTTCAAACATCATATTTGATTTATGAGTTTGTTGTTATTCCCTTCATCTAGACTAATTATCCTTTTGTAATTTTGGATTTGATTAATTGAATTTTAAGGACTACATTGATAAATTCATGATAGTATTTATTAGTGTTATTATGATATACTATAGATTTTATGAGGAGAACGAAAATTATATAAGAGTAAGATTGGGAAATATGTGTATGGATATAAGTTTTCAAAAATTATTCCAAATGAATTTTGGTTATAAAAAGATTCATTCTTGGGTCATATTATAACTGATAATGGAATACAAATTGACCTTGCGAAGAAAAAGGATGTAGAAGAGTGGGATAATCTGAAAAAATGATATAGATCAATAGATCCATACATTTATTAGGATAATATTGTGGGTTTGTGAAAAATATTTTAGGACCTTATAATCTACTAACAACGAAAACATGAAAATGTTCGATGTTTACCATGATAATGGAGTGAGAAGAATGTTTTCATGAAATTAAGAGGATATTGGTTACTAAACCTATGTTAACTATACCCTATGTTTGATAATAATTAATTATTTATGGTGTTTAATATGAAATAGGTGTTTGGTGTGTCCTCAATAATAATATCATGTTATTAATTATGGATCACTGTAGTTAAATCCTTAGGAGTGTAATTATCCTACACATGACTATGAGTAAGTTGTAGTTGTTCATTCACTTAAAAAAAGGCACTATCTTAATGGTGGATAAATTATATATATACAAAAACAATATTTTAAGTATAATTTCAATCAAAATGATTTGAACATTAGAAAGATGAAATGGATGGAACTACTTAAATATTGTTACTCTTCAATTCATTATCACCCTAAAAGTGAAAAAAAGCAACTAATTGATTATATAGGAAAGACCCTAGTGTACTACTAATGATGAGGATTCAAGAAGATCCATTTATGAATAACATAGAAAAATATTACAAGGATTTTTGTAAGTCAAGGTGAATCAAATCCCCTATCGGATATTATTTCTCAATAATCATTACTATAAAAGTTCAAGAAAGTAGAAATAAAGGATCAGTTATTACAAAAAAAAATAGAGGCTATAAAGATTGAGGTGTTTTTATAGTTTAATACTAATCAAGAAGGTTTATTGAAATTTCATATCAGGATATGTGTAGAATTTATACTAGATATGAATAATTATCTAATGGATTAATATAATAACTCTATATTCTGTATACATCCTAGAAGCACTAAGATTTATATGGACCTCTATTATAATTATTTGTTGGATTATATGAAAATTGAGATTTTTTAATACCATACAAGGAAATTGGAGTGTTGTAAAGTGAAATAAAAATGACAACATACCATTGGGGTATTGCAACCAACACCTATATCAATATGAATGTGGGAAAATATCACTATGGACATCATCGTTGGTATCCCAAAAAAATACAATGAAAACAACGCAATATGAGTTGTGGTGGATTGATTAACCAACAATTCACATTTAATTTCAATTTAGAAATATTTCACTCTTAAAAACCATTCCATGATATACGTAAATGAATGTGCCAATGTTTAATGGGATTTAAATTTCAATTTTTTCTAATCATTATCCAAGGTAGACATCTAAATTATGGATTATAATATATTGTGATCTAAATACTAAAGTGGATTTTAGTATAACCTACCACTATCAAACTGATGTTCTCTCTAAATGACTATTCAGAAACTTGAGGACATGCTGAAAACGTGATCAATGGAATTTAAGGGTGAGTATAATCCAGACCTCCCATTAGTTGAGTTCTTATACCACAACAACTTCCAACAGTTTATTAAAATTGCACACCCATTGAAGATCTATATTTAATGTGATGTAAAAATACTACTTTTTGTGATGAATTTGATATGGGGAATTTTTTTGGGTCAGATATTGTGAATGAGATGATTGAAAAGGATCAAGCCAACAAACTACCCATAAAGGATCCTTAGTGTTAGCAGAATAGTTATACTATCAATCATCAAAGGGACATGGTTCTAAATTATGGGGAAAGGTACTTCCATAAAAAATTACCATGCGAGGGAGTTGTGTAATTGAGAAATAAAGTGAATCATAGACCTATGTACAATTTCCCCATTGAAATACTTCAACGCATAAGAGTAGTGTGTTATTGGCTTAAACATGCACCCATTCTGGATCATGTTCATGATGTATTCCAAGTATCACTCATGGGGAATTAGAAACCTTATCTCACATATATATATATATATATAAAATGATGATATGGTAAAATTAAAACATTACCTCTCTTATGAGGATCATCTGGGGAGATCTTGGACCATAGTGACAATGTTCAATGCAACAAAACTACCCACCTCGTCAATGTGTTTTAGAGGAATACAAAATGTAAATAAGAGATGTAAGAACTATAGGAATAAATGAGACATAAGTATCCTCAATATTTATCATCAAAAATTATGAGTTTAAATTTGAGAGATGAAATTTTATAAGGGGATAAATGTAATGACCCGCCATTTATAAAAGATATTGGATTTTGGAATAAATGATTTTTACATACTATATAATGTAATAGAAATACCAAATAATTTGAGAAAAACAAGTTTTTTATTCTTTAATAGTGATACCTACAATAGTCGGCTATGAAACAAATTAAAATGGAAAATATTAAAACCTGACAGAAATATAAAATAAAACAGTTAAAATATGAATGTATTTATATCCCCAATCTAATCAAACCATAACTCCCACCTAAATACCACTATAAATAAAATAAAATTTTAGTAAACCAATAATCATCTTAGACAATTGAAATATAATGTTGGGGATAATTTTTTATTGAATTTTGAGTGAATGAATGAAGTTGTATTTATTGGGTGTGATAGAAATGTGACTATTGGGATTCGAACATTATATGACCTCTGGTCAATATGAAAATTGTAAATATATAGTTTTTTTATTTTTTTCATTTTAATTATTTATTATAAGATGAAATTATATAGTATATTTTATATATAAATGATAATCATTGGCCTCAACCAGTACATTTGTGTCGTTGAGACCCATTTTTCAGAATATTGGAGAGATTTATCATCACAATGGATTACTATTTACCAAGACCATTCTTATTTTTAGAAAGTGAATATTGAATTAAATAAACATTGAAATATGTTCAATTTATTTGATATTACCACCCAATCAATGCTAGCTAAGACACCCCAAAAAACTACAACCACTTCACAATGTACCCAATGACCGTATACTGGGGTAATAAGGGGTAATGTGTCAAATCCATAGTTACATAATGTGTACTTTCAATTTTATAAATAAAATTATTATTTCATCAATTATATTAGGAATTTTTTTAATAATAAAATAATTGTTTAATAGAATTGAATTTGGTAAATTGATTTTGGACATAAATTAAAAATAATTGCATTTATCTTAAAAATATTTAAAAATTGTAATAAACTCAAGTATTATGAATAATATTTTTTTAATAATTAATTATTATAAAACACCCTCCCCTAAAGATGTATGCATAAAATTATAATGGGATATGAACTTTTTTATATGATTCAAAAATATAACTATTCCACAATTATGCAATTTTCATAAATAAATAATGATTTTTCTATTTGTAAGTTAAAATTATCATATTTAGAGAATTCTTATACAAAAATAATATTTATATTTGAACTAATCTTTTTATGTTTTATTAGTTTGAATTTATGGTAGTAATTAAAAATTCTTTATTTTTTGTTCATAGTAAAAAATACAATTTAACATTTTCAGTATATTTTGTGACCTCATATTTATTTAATAAATATTTAATTATAAATCCAACTCAATACATTTCGGAAATATGTTTTTTATTGTTATTATTTATTTTAATATACATTAATAATTTTCTAAATCTATAATAGACATTCCAATTTCTTCAAATGAAAATTTGATTTTTAAATACATTACATTATAGAATATTTATTATTCCATGCCAAAATAAATATTAAAATGTTCTGATTGGTTATGCTGGATTTAATTAACTAAAATTTTTCCAAAATTTCCAATGATATGAGAAAATACCTTGGGTAATACAATGGTTTATCATTTTATATAACCTAGTTTTCCATGACCATAATTTTAAAAATATAAAACAATTCTTCCACTTTTGCAATAAATACCTACCAATTTCACTATTTTCATTATCTCCTGAAAAACCTAGAAAATATATGGTGATTTTCATCCCATGGGTCTCCCCATGTTTTTTTGAAGCCCCCCATTTTTTATTCTTCTTGTTTTAGTAATAAATCTTCATGGTATGGGAAATCATCACATCTCATTTTCATTCTTGTTCTCTTTTCATGTTGTATATATTCTAACATCAAAACTATGTCTTTTCCACATTATATTATCCCATTACTATAAGGAGATTATTTTTTACTGGTATACCCATTTCCCATCTCATTTTAATTTATTCTAAAAGCATGTCTTAGAAATATCATTTTATTGAATTTACTTCTCAAATTTCCCACTTTTACATAAACAATTGTAATTTCGTTTTTATTTGAGTATTCAAACTATTTTTCATCTAAATGTGTATTCCACTATAAATAATCATTATTTTGGATTTTTTGGTATACATATATATGAATCCCACATTTATTTTGTTTTGTTAAAAATGTTGCAATGATCATGTTTGGAAGCACTTTTATACAACATGATATTGATTTTAATCCCATTAATTATTCTCAACCACTTATTAATGAGGTGTTTTATTATGATCCATGGGGATCACATTAATAAAGAAATATAATGTGTTCTCCCTGATATTTTTATAATTTATTGGGAAAATAACATAATATCAATAGATTATATGTTTTATGAAACATTTTTGAATAACATTAGTATTTTTTATTTATTAATCCTAGGCAATAAAACATGGTGATAATCTTATGAATGACTCATTTAAAATTTGAGATACATTTTTAAGTTATGATTCAAGAAATTATTATATATTTATGTCTAATTTTGATAGCTTATGGTTGTGCTTCATGTTTTTATTGATAAGTCTCATGATCCAATACTTTTTTTTTTACGATTTCATATTTCCTTAATAGAATTTATTCTCATCCATTTCAATTGATATAAGAACAAAAGATCTTATATGAATTAAATTTAACTTATATTGAACCCATTAATATTCCCTTAATATGGATTAAGAAGGATGTATTTATTTTTTTCATTTAATATGTAAATTATTTTCACGAATAATGAACATTTAAATAGAGTCTATTTGATCTATGTAATGAATATTTGTGTAATAAAAATGCGGGATAATATAATAAGAAATGTGGAGGATCAAATATTTTGTGTAATGTTAAAAAATCTATAATGGGAAAAGGATTATTGGAACACATGTTTTATTTATCCCCATTATATAAGGTTCACCCTGTTGATGAGAAGATGATGTATACCAATAGATAAAATCCATATTATGTTTGAGTCTTTAGGATAATACATATAATTATACAGTTTGATATGTATAATTTTTTCCAAGTAGTGTTATCATGAAAATAATTATTTTCCATTGATTATATAGTATACAATACTATTATAAGATGGTCTTCTCACTTATTGTAAATTATTTAAATTAAAATGAATACAATGTTTATCTTATATAATTATTTTTCAATAAATATCTATGGTTGTTATATAATATATAAGAAAATTAAATATATAATAAATTGAAAATATTCACTATAAAGTCATTATCTTATATCGATAATTTCATGAATTTAATTATGATTCAAGTCATAATAAAATAAACTAATTTTTTGTTACGATGTTTGAAACATCATGATTTATGTAAAATAAGAATTGAGACTCACTACTACCACAGTGATTTGAGATATATGAATTTATGTTTGAGATGGACATAATCATTTTAATAAATGAATTGTGAAATTCTTGGATGGATTCATTTTATAATGAATAATTATAAATGATTATATTTGTGCGGTATTATGGTGGAATTATAGATTTTTTCATCAAATTATTTTTCAGTCCAAAAAATTATGATTTTTTGGAAATGTTTGTATGAAAAGGTTTATTGTGACACGTAATATAAAATCACTCCAATGATTATGCTAGATTACAACTATATATAACATAATAATAAAGATGATAGGGAGATGTTTATGTGAAATTGATAGTTGTTAGGTTCTCAAATTTTAATTTGATAATAAATTTTAAATATGATAAATTAAATGTTTTTGTGTCATATAAAAGTGATAAGTGGTCTTGAATGACTCTCCAATTGAGTTTTGTTGGGTATATACTAAAGGGTAGTTTTAAGTTACATTTTTTACTAAGAGTGGATTAAGAATAAGAGTATACACATGGTTTTCTATGTTATAATAAAACATGTGTTTTGTATTATTGAATATATAAATCAGACCAGTTTTTCAATGTGAATATTATTTAGAACACAATAAATGGTTAGGGGATAATATAATATTAAGGGGGAAGATAATCCCTATGATATTAATGTATATTAAAATAATGCAACTTGTTGGGCGGAAATCCATGAGATATCATAATTGATATTCTTTTACTATAAGCCATTGATATAAAATTATCTTTTTTATCACCAATTGTGATTATAGTACACTATATATGTTATGTTATTTGAGATAATTATTTGGATTAACAACTCATTGAATTAAGTGGACCTCGTTTATATAATGTTCATTATTTATTTAATTTCCTTCATTTTTGAGATATATTAGATCATTCACCCAATAAACAGTTATTTGTTTATTTCTAAAAAATAATTATATCTAAAATCAAAAAGTGTTTCATATTCAACACCACCCCTTCTTGATGAACCATCCCTATACATGATAATATCATGAATGAATATTATTTATTGTTTTAAAAATTATAATCATAATAGATATTAGAGTATTTATTTTAAAGGGGTTTTTAATTATAAATAGATAGGTTACCCAGTACAACTATTCCTAATGAAATGGAGGAAATGTATTTCTATATTAATTCATCATTACATGGTTATACCCCATTCCATTTCATTGTATGGTATCGTTCAATCAGTCGACCTTGCCACATTATTCATGATTATTATTCCCTATGATGGGATGTGTTTTTCACCCAAAATTTAATATAATGATAAGGGTGTTGATAACTATATTTTAGAATAACAGATTTATAGTTACACAAACCCAATATTATGGCCATGTCTCTGCGAAACACCAGTATAATCTAGTGGAGTGTATGTCATGAATAATATTTTCAAAATAAACCAATCTACCTTCCAATATGAAATAGAGTGAGGGGTATAAACCGGAATGTTAAATGAAATATAGATACTCTCCCTCAACTATTAAATTATAATTATTGTTTTTATTATCTATTTTGTATAATCAATGTATACCCATATGAAATACTTTTATGTATAAATATATCCCCCGAAACACCACGCCATTGTAAAACTAATGTTTTGTTTGATAAAATGTCCCATGTGCAATCCCCAGTATAAACAAATCACATTATATTAAAAGAACACATTTAATAAATGTATAATATATACAGATAGTTTACACCATTACATATTATTACATGTAAAAGATACATAATTAATATGAGTTATTATTGTGAAAAATTATTTACAAAAATATCTGTTTTATATACAATATTTATATTAACTTATAATGTAATTTAAAAAAGTTAATGAAAAAATGATAAAATAAATTATATTATTGAATTCCCCAAATAGAATGATATTTAGTACAATTTTTTTTCATTATAAGAATATTATTATTTAGTTTAAAAATATAGATTTACCAAAAATTGAATTATTAGTGATTTTATTATTATGGAAGAATATCACATAATTTTTTAAATCTTTTTATGTAAAAAAATCATATTTATTTAATATCATTATGAATTTTAATATATTATTTAAGATTATAATTTGTATGTGTTACATATTAATAAAAAAATTAAAATACTTGTAAATAAAAATTAGGTTAGATCATTTTACTGAATCAAAAATATTTAGTGTCGGATTTGGTTCGGGATTTCCATATATTAATCGCCAATTTTTTTAATATATCAATTTATTCGAGTTTATAGTACTACAAAAAATGCATATAATATATTTTTTCTGTATAAAACCCAATTTTTTTAAAAAATATTATTTTTTCTGTTATGTGTAATAATATTTAAAATATTTTTTCAAAATTTAATATTAGAAGTTTTAAATTTTGTAAAAGGGACAATAATAATTTCTTTCGTTCAATTTAATAACTATGGATAAAAATTAAATATATAGGTAAGAATATATTAGGGTGTAATTAAAATTGTTTATAAGAAAACCATAAAAATGATCATTTATTTCTCTAAAATGGGTGATTGAGGTGAGTGTTGACAAAAATATATTTTAGCATTTATTTTTTTCTATATTTTTACCATTTACCAATGAATAATAACAATAAATAGTAGAAAATGTAATGTTTACTTCTAAAAATAATATTTTATTAATATATAAAATTGTTACACATCCAACACATATCGACTCAAATATCTACTGAATTTATTATTGAAACTCTAAAATAATATTCCTCCTATTATTTTACCCCTGGACTACATTATTATAGTTACTTTTTTTGGTTAATTCAATAATTTCAAATGTGTTTCCATGAGGAAACTCAAGAATCACACATCTGTATTATGTTCACTTACTCTTCAATTATACTATTATCCGGAATAAGTTGACATTATATTTATAAATATAATTAAATTAGAATGAATAATATTATAAAATTTGAATATATAAATTTATCAACAACTATTTATTTACATTCGTACCTCTAAGAGATAGGTATTCATATATTATTGAAACATATAGAACACCTCCTATTGGATGAGATGTATGTCATTTTTCATCAACACAACTTTAGGATTGTATCATAAATATATTTCACGTATAAATATTACTTATATGATATATATAAAAATCACAAATCATATTTTTTATAATACCTTCATTTTATGCATTCATTGTGATTCGAGATCTTTAGTCGTGCATATATGTGGGCCACTACCTCCAAGAATAATGATTTTCATTTTTGATCACTACATCTCCTTGAGGGTTCATTGATAGAATTTAATGTTGATATATGATGGTTTGTAAATGTTTGATAATATTTTTTTATCCAATCACAAATACATAAATAGAACACCTCTCTCATTACATAATATTTAACATATTACAATTTGGGTCTATTTACATCCCCATGAAAATGATGTTATAAATATTTACTACACATGATTATGGGATATCATATATTTTTTATTTCATATAATTATGATTTTTAAAATTTGTAATCATGAATCTATAAATACTTTTATAATATTTATTATATTTATTTATATATCACCTTTCTATTTTTATTCATTTTTAAAACAAGTCAATCATGATTTATATTCTCATAGGTGGAATACATATATTTATCTTAATTCGAAATGCACTTATATAATTGTTAAAAAAATATTTATTCTATCATAAATGATCTCATTATAATGACCTTCAAACCACTTATTTAGAAATTAACCCATATTCGTGAAGAATGTATAAAACAAGGAATAAAAAGATCTTGCAACAAATAATGAAGTTACGCTTCAAAAATTTAATATATTTTCAATATATATCTTTAAAATAATAATAATTATTATATGTAGTTTATATTAATTTAATATAATAATTGATTTTGATATTTATGTTTCCCATTCAAGATGTTACATCACATTTGAGTAAGATAGAATTCATGTTAAGGGATTTCAATATCAATTTAATCTCTATGGGGCATGTTTTGTATTATGAACCTAATTTCATTAACATGGGGAATATTCTTATTATTATTGATTCTATATCATTTAATTTATTTTATTAAAATTATATTAATATCAATTTTAATCCCTCATTTTCATGAGGTTTTGTTTTTTATTTCTACCCATGCCATATGTGTGTTTTTACTTTTTTATTTCATAATTTGGGACTCATTCTATATTCAAAACTTATTTACTTTTTATGGTGAATACATTTAAATATTATC
Source organism: Viscum album (assembly GCA_963277665.1). Classification (NCBI taxonomy): domain Eukaryota; kingdom Viridiplantae; phylum Streptophyta; class Magnoliopsida; order Santalales; family Viscaceae; genus Viscum; species Viscum album. Next base: position 788,909,266 of record OY728126.1, on the reverse strand, counting down.
CAATAATACATATTACTTATTAATTTAATTTTATTTATATTTATATACAATTATCCATCCCTAGTATTCACTATTTTAAAGTGTTATCATTAAAATATGTATGTTTGCATCTCGCCATTACATCATTGAGATGTGATTCATACTCAATAACTATTTACCTTTTAGGGTGATGTTAATACTCTCCAATTACTTTATAAATCCTATTTTCCAAATTCCACTTTGAGGATTAATATTTTTGAATTTACATTACTATATTTTTTGGTCATAACCATCATCCATGAATCGGTATAATTTTTTTTCAAATTCACATCCATTTCTGATAGCATTTAAATTATGTTCTAAAAATAGTGTTATCCCATGTATCATGTATTAAATGATTGGGGGAAATTAAGTTCATAAATAAATACCAATTTCCCTATATTTTTTCATATTATTTGATATTATAAATATATACTTTCAATTTATTAAATTTGGAACTATAGAAAATATATATTTTTCTTATATGGTAATTCATTAATCACTTAATAATGTAAATAAATTGTTGTTTAACAATCCAATTTTGTTCAATGGTTGGGTTATGATAATTTTATCCCTTTTATTGAAATTAAAAAATTTACAGAATTTTTATTATGCCAAAGTGATTTATTATTATTATTTTTGATTTTTGATTATTTATTATTTAAATAATATGATGAATTAGTTATACAAAAACAAGTTATGGGTTTGGCCCATGATTATATATTCTCATGCCAAATTGGGATATGGTTAGAGACAATATATAATTTCTATTTTGGTGTGTGGAATACAAAAAATAGTATTTCCTTGAAAAAGGTACCTGACAGTAACATCATTATGTCTATGTTAATGATGTCTTGGAATATGGTATTGATTTAGAATCCTAGAATTATGACATCCACCTCTAAAGTAACAATTATTTATATCCATGAGATCGATTTATTTCAATTTTTATCCATTAATAAATTACATATTCAGTCTCTTCTAATTTGAAATTATTTTTTATTGTCCAATACTATTTTGATAATATGTATGAAATGTTTATGCTATGATTTCCTTATTTTTATATTTTCCCTTACTCTGTTTTTGAGACCACCCCTTTTTATGTTTCCATTTCCCCATTTTATGAAGTAATGTAATACACATGTTATGTATATATGGAAAAAATTAGTGGAGATTTTTTTGGTGATATGCATGGCCTATAAATTATTATATAGTTTCTGATATAGTTTCAGAAAATTTTCATTTGATATATAGAAATTGGGTTTTATATTATTAATATTTTTTTTAATTAAATAAATGTTTCTTAATAAAAGTATTTGGGAATGTATGAAATGTAACAATTTATTTTGGTAATGAAATTTTGATGTAGTTATTTATTATATTATTAATTATTATCAAATACTGTATGTAATGAATGTCTTATTCACAATAATCAGTCAATTATCGGTTCTGTGTACAATATTTTTATTTGATCATGGATTAGAAAAAAATAGTTATTTGGATATTTTTTTAATTTTATTTAATGGTTGACATGTTATGGTTTAATATTATTTACATTTTATAGATAGCATATTGGGATAATACATTATTTAATGTAATAGTAATATTATACAAAAATTTTCAAACAACCCAAGACATGCATTGGTTTCCAAACCCATAACCCTTAAATATTTATTAAATAATTTATAGAGTACAGTTAAATCATGAGATGTAATTAGGTTACACAACCAAAGAGATAAAATATACAAAAAATGACATGAATCATTGATTAGGGGAGAAAAATAAAAAAAGCTACTAAAAAATTATCTTCTATATCTACCACCTATACAACTTAGATAACATTAGAAAAACCCCATACGAGAAGTCTATGTATTGATAATATCCTAAAGTTTTTTAAATATGGGGATTATAGGATTTTCATGGAATGGAATCATTTCATAGATACTAGTAAGTTGATTTGGCTTTCTAATTAATGTATCTACATGTAATCACACTTAAAAGTATTGATTGATCATTGAATCGATCATAACCCAAATGAATGTTGAGTTGTCCGACAACTGTACACCTACATAGATACGGTTGTGAGATATTATTATTTGTATTACACGATATTAAAAAACCAGTGAAATCTACTCATTTTTTATATAGTATCTTGTATTATATTGTGAATTATATGATAACACGATATAAGTTATCCTGAGCTAAAAATTCATAGTAATATGTTTAATTGATGGAATTACATAATTACATCATGATAAGGGTAAATGTTTTTATTTTTAATAACATTTACACATTTTATTATGAATATTATAACATATTTTTAATATTTCCCTCCTCATCCACATCCTTTTGGTTTTAGAAAATGAATTAAATAGAAGGACCCATAAGTGAAAGGCTAAATGTGGATATTAACTAAGTGAAAACACCATCAAAATGAGATACACAAGAGGAATTTTTTGATTATTATAAATTAGATATCATGAAATAATATTAATAATGTGACCACATACTACATGCCAAACACCTTAAATAATATAGAGATGCATACTCATTAAATATCAACTGTTGAAATTAATAAAACCAAAAACATTCCAATTTCAAATATTCCAGAAATATTAAAACAATGTCTGTATTATTCTTTAAGAGGAAATTTAGAATATTTAACCATAGAATATAATGTTTTTTAGTATCAATTATCCTAATGAAAATGATGATATCAGTTAAAATAATATATTTAATTGAATTCTTCCTAAGGAGGAATTAATAATTCAATGTCATGTGTATAGGGAACATGGGAATTTTAAATTCCATTCTATAATTCGAGGAGTAAACAAGATGTGGAGAATCACCAACCCTCATGAAAAATGTAAAAAGGAAATTTCTATACAGGAAGAAAATTCATTGTGGATCCTAATATTTATGGTCTATATACCATCTAACAACAAAATAAAAAAAGAAAAAGTATGAAAAAATACATTAAACACTCATGGTTAACCCCAAAATGAGCTTTTGAGTTTATTTAAGATCAAATAACAAATTAAAAACATCTTTTATCGATTTAAAATACATAAAAAACTTTATAATAACATTACATTATGGAATATGTTTTGTTAGTTCCAACAATACGCTTCCCTTCAATTATGAAAAGGTAGCACATCAATCACTTCCACACTAACTTATCCCAAAAATTTTATTATTTAAAATCATCCAAATTTATATTATTATAATTGTATCCCACTTACATTTTTTGTGGGCCAATATTTTCATATGGTTTTCATTTCCAATTAGTATTCCAATCGGAAACTCGTGCTTCCAAAATGGTCATTACACGCACTTACCAATTTAATTTACACTAATCCTTCCTAAATCATATAGAAAAAATTAAAATATTTATATAAATATATATCTTTATAATAGTAAAATATAATTATATTAATTTAATAATAAATATTTAATTGCATCCCATCTATAAAGAAAAACCAATACATAGATCATGTGAATATGTAAGCTACGTCTTCTATGACCCAATGTTGTTTATTTTTTGACATATCCTACAAAGGATGGTTTCATGGATGGATGTTTTGAAAAAATATGTTTTATATATAAAAATAAATTCATTAAATTATAATTTTTATATTCTACAATTCCATTAATTCATTGTCAAATTGGATCAATAATCTTGCATTTATGCAGACCTCGCCCTTCATGAATGACAAATTACATTTTGAATCAACGCCCATCATTGATGGTTGAAATAATGGTTTTAAAAATTATTTATGATTATAATAGATTTGTTATGATTTTGTATATGTAATATTATTGATTATTATATAAATACCCATATTCGTAAAATAATTGTTACAAGTTACGAGTTGTGTAGATTTAATAGTCTATAAAAATGATGATTTCGTGATTATATTAAAAATGATTACAACATGAAATATAATATAAATATAATTAAATATTTATTTTTATAATATTTTTTTAATTATGTTTTAATTTTTTTCAAAAATTTTATTGAATAATTAATTAATAAACATTCTATTATTAAATTCTTTGATAAATACTTTATCGTGATTTCCATATTTCAAATATCTAGTATCCTTTTTCTCCTAATAGAAATGGGAAAAAATATTTAGAAAAAAATTATTATAAATATTAAATAAAATATTATTTATTATGGTTGAAAAATATAGTGGAAATTAATCTCATCTTTATAATGATTAATAAAAAAACTGAATGTTTAATCCCAAGATAATGCAAATAAACTATAATATATTAATATGATGAATAAATATGATCAAGACAAAATGTTAAAATGGTAATATTATAATATTTTTTTAAAATGTTTTTAAGGTAGTTATGTTTACTATATGAAATGGTTAGACCATGGTTGATAAAGCAGTATTACAAGTGTTAGGTTTTTAGAGACAAATTCCACAATTATAACTAGTTTTAATTCATCTAATTTCATATATACGTTGTATATAAACACTATTTTAGAGTTATATCTGGAAATTAAATTTATTCATTTTATTCTGAAATCACTTCGAATCCATTTTTTCAATTTGTATTAATTTAATGTCAACTGAAAAAACAAGTGTATTTTTCTACATCAATTATTATTCATTGGGGGTCTTTCTATATTTTTCACATATATCGTTTTTTGTGGTAATTAAAAATACATTTATTAATATTCATTATATTTCTATTGATTTTCATTTAATCTAGAAGTTATTATTGTTATCCTAACATAATATTTACTTTACTCTTATAAGACCACTACTATAAGGTTGAATACATATCAATTTTTTATTATTGAGATTGGATTCATATTCATCGCATATTTCCATATTTAGAATATATATTAGTCATGGAATAACTTTTAATTAATTTCATACTATTTTCTATGTGGTTAATAATCTAATGTAAAATCCATTATTTCATTTTCATTGTATAAACATCCAATTTGAATAGGAATTCATTTTTATAATGACATTATATTGGCAATCCCCAATTTTTCATTCCATTAATTGAATTTTGGTCTCATAGATTCCATATATTGATTGATTGGGGAATTTTTTAAATAAAAATATACCACTTTTTATATATATATTAACATTAATGGTATCCTAGAAATAAATATATCACATTTATTTATTTTGGGAACAATTTAAACTCACTATATTTGTTATTCAGATATGGAAAATTATTGAATACTAAATTTATTTGGCTGTGATATGTTTATCCATAGACCTTCCGAATCTACAGGGGTTATGATATTGCAATCCCATATATTTATAAGGATAAATGTAATTACTTTTATAATGTTATCATTAAAAAATACATTATTATTTTAATGGATTTTTAGGTTTTTATTACTCATTATATCATATTATTATTATATTCTACTGAAATAATTAATGGAAATGCCCTAAAATTATATTCATATCGCTAAATCAGTAGGACACAAGAGATAAAATATAATGGAATTTTTTTAACATCCCAGGTAAATAAAGAATAATACATTTTCATATTTATTAATATTTTCGAATTAAATATTAATTTTACTTTAAAGGGGTTGCTATGTTCGATAGCGTACCCGATACGCAACAAAGAGTTTTTTTGAAATCGTACGTTGCACACTAGTAATAAAATAATATTATTTTAACGTAGCCATCGTACTGGCGGGAATGGATAGAAATAACTAAAATATGATTATATATGTTTGTTAAATGTTTTTACATTTATCTAATAAAGGATAAAGGCTTAAAATACGAAAAGAATTCAATTTTAGGCTTATATAGTGTAATTTACACGAAAGGTCCACTTATCACCTTTTGACAGCGAACCGTCATTAAATATAGTTTTGATCGATCTAATAATATCTATTGGAACAAATATAACTCTTCTTTAGAATCGGGACACCAAAATTTACTTTGTGTAATTTTTTGGTATCTTTCCGATAAAGTTCATTTTTAATGAATAGTGTAAAATGTTGTATTTTAATTCAAAACCTCTTTTTAATCTAATTTTTTAAGATTATTAGATTATCTTTTTAATTGGTTTTAAAGTGAAATTAGATTATATTTTTATCATGAAATCCAATATTGGTCGTTGGAATTAATTTCACTTTGAAATCGGACTTAAACTGTGTCAATCTTTTGATACTTATTGTTTCATTAAAACACGCTATTTGCTCTGACATCGGAAATTAATTATTAAATTAATTAATGCAACTTATATGTTGTGAATTTTGTAAAATGGAATTCATTTTTGAATTCGGATTATCAAATATAACTTAGGGTGAAGTTTTGGTATTTTTCTGAAAAACATAAATTTTTTATAAATAGTGAAACCACTAAGTGGTACTTACAAAAACCGATTTTTCATTTAAATGAAATTTTACCACTTATGGGTTTTGAATTTAAAAAATCCGACATACATGGTTTTTATTAAGAAGTAAAATGTGGTTCAATGAGATTAAACTATTTTTGGTGACTAGTAACTTTTAAGTTCTTAATCGCGATTAGAAGTAATTAGTGCATTTTAAGGGAAAAATGATATTATAATAAAATTAAAATACCTTGACACATGTCTTACCCTTATTGGATGTGTCATGGCTGACCAAGACATGCCATGGGTAAACTTGGGGATCCCACGGAGCCACTTTGGTTGGGAAATGACATAAATAACTTTTTATTTAATGTTAAAGTAAAAATGACACATACATGCGATGTTTTAGTAAAACAATTTTTACATGGGGTTATACAAGTCAGATTTTTTACAATAAATATTAATTAGAAATATAAAAATATTTCCTACGTTACTGTATTTGTTTTATAAATTTTATACATTATATAAATTAAATTATTTATGACATCATGATGAGGCAATGATGACCACATTTTTTAACGATTTAAATAAAATGGAAAGATAATGTAAAATATAAGACCTAAACATGTCCAAAACCTATTGTATGGGTGGATTTCAAACCCTTATCACCTTATCCTCGAAAAAAATCAATGTGGAACCTCTTAAATCCGAATACCATTTTAAAATAATGTGACTTTTCTTTACCTTCCGAGAGTGCCCCTCCTCTCCTCTTATAAAAGGCCCCCACCTCTACCTCCTTACCCACACTCCCAAATCCTTTGGCTCGTCCAACCCCTTCCCATTATGGCTCTCCACATCCCTCTCTTACTCATTGAATACTCAATTTGGGCAGAAGTCTTCCCATGGAAGCCTTTGAGCTCAAATCTAAGAGAGTTACCCGATTTTAAGGTAATATCTTCTTTTAAGTCCTTTTGTTTTATTTTGCTTCTCAAACCCCCTAAAATCTTTTTATTCTTTTATTTTGTAACAAATCCAGTATCCTCAATATACTAGTATTTCGTTATTAGAAGGATTCTAGCTACACTTACACACACTTACATATAATGGTTAACGAACATTCTGTTTCCGTGGATGGCGATTTTCTGCCTCCCAAAACGATGATTGTTCAACATTCTTTTAACACCATAAAAGGTGGCCATTAGGATTACACTATACTTATATATGATATATAATATGTTTATGTTTTCCTTAAGATTCTGTATTTTTCATTTTTGGCATACCTTTATGGTTTCCATTATGGGTAAACATGATATCTTTATTTAAGGAAGTGCGGACTACCGCCCCCTAAAAGTGATGTGATTCGTCAATGCCATATGCGGGACGTATAATAGATGGATTTAAAGTTATTATATATGATTTTATTCTGGAATTATAATATAACTCTATATCATTATTATTTATTTTCATTAAAGTATGAGATAGAAATGAAAGTAGCGTTCTTGCGTACGTACGACTTACCGTCTCCAGGAACGGTGCAATTCATTTCTTGTCCCCAAATGTAATGTACTATTAAAATACATGTATATAATGGATATATATAATTTATGATGCATCTAAATTATTAATATAATTCTGGAATTAAAATATACATACCTCTCATTTTGTTTTAATTCCATTAATATGACAAAGAAATGAAAGTAGTGTTCATGCGTACGTACGGCTTACCGTCTCCATGAATGGTGCATTTCATTTCTTACCTCTAAATGATTATGTAATATTATAAATACATGTATATTCTGGATATATATATGATATATATGATATCAATATCAGGAATTTCATTCTGGATATAATGAACCTTTGACCACACGAACAACATGAAATTGTAAGAAGTCCACTTTTGACTTAATAACCAAATATCGACAAAACAAAAATTATTAACTTAAATGGTTACATAATGTTTATAACATGGCAATAAGTGATATAAAAGGAATAATGAACTTTAAAAATGTTCTTAATCAATTAGAAATTAACTCACGTTTATTATTCAAGACGTTAAAGAATGATCGAGTCCAAGTCGGACCCGAGGTAAGGGACATCGTCTCAATCTCCTTTCATTGAGGCATATTTCGTTTTATACACAACATTCTTTTATACGGTGTATAAAACCCTTTGACTTTTACTTTTATACAAAAGGAATATTTTTCTACGAAGCGTTTTACTAAACGAAAAAAAGGAATTTTTTTACGTACTCTGTGACAACGACCTTTTCTGCCGACGCGAGTATTATTTGGTCTTTGGATTCCCCAACAGGCCATAATGTTTTTAAAATAAAATAAATACCATATACTCTTTTATGTATTTTGGTATTGAAAATGGTTTTGATAAATGATTCTATTATGTCAATATAATTATGATATATTGTGATTGAAATGTGGAAATGTTATCATTAGTTTATATTGGTTTTATGTTTAATGATTTTATATTGGTACTTGGACATTTTAACAGGTGGTTACGTGATAAACCATATGACGGGTGGTGGTGTGAATACCAGGACTGGTGGTTACATTATAACCTCCAATGCATTGGGTATGGAAGTCGGCCGTATGGCTATTCCATTAAGTATGTATGGAAGATGGCCGTATGGATTTTCCATTAAGTGATATGTGTGGAAGTCGACCATATGGTTATTCCAATTAAGTATGATTATGTCCCAAGTTACCTATATATATGTTATGAGTTCTTTATATGGGTTTTATGGTAATCCTTTGGTTACAAAAAGTTAAGTAATGATATTTTATTCAGTGAGGAGTTTTTTACTACTTCATGAAGGTGAAGGTATTATGTTGATAAAGTATACATGGTTTACATGATGTTTGAAAAACTAATAGTTTTCATTCATTGTGTATACCTTACTGAGCTTTTTATACTTACCCCAAGTTTTTTTGAAATGTTTTTCACAGGAATTAATGTGGAATAAGGTCAAGGATGGGATCAATGGAATGTCATGCAATATAAAACATTGAACTAGACATGTTTCTTTTTTAGAGTTTTTTATTCTATGGAAACATGGTAGAAGTGTGTACTTTGTATATCTTTAGAGATGTAATAGTTATGTTCTAATTCTATAAAACTCTAAACCTGATAATATCCTCAATGTGAATTATTCATTTAATTCAATATTAAGTAATGTTTAAGGTTGGGGCCTTGTAGTTGGTATCATAGGTTGGTTTAGACAACTTTAGGAGTTAGAAAATTGTTAAATTATAAGTTAATTTATTGTATGAATGAAATGATATAGCATTTACGGATTACCATGTTGCTTCGCCTAAGATATTTCTATGATATGAATGGTTTTCCATAGAGGAAACAGATATATTTTCAAGAAATACATAAAGAGTATAATGACCTTTCGAATAAGCAACCAGAGATGGTCAGATTCATAATTGAGTAGTTTACTGCACTTATGGCTCAGTTGAATCTGGTGATAAATGGTGGTCGTGTTAATTGACCATATTTTGGTGTTTTCTAAAATTAAATATGATCATGAAAGTCATTTAAGGGGTATCTTGCAAACCTTAAAAGAAAAGAAACTGTATGGAAAATTTAGCATGTGTGAGTTTTGGTTACAACAAATTTCTTTCCTTGGTCACATTGTTCCAAAAGATGGCATAACTGTTGATCCAGCTAAAAAAAGTTGTTGAAGAATGGCCAAGACCCCAAAATGTAACCGAGATCCGTAGTTTTCTTGGTTTGGCAGGTTACTACCGAAGGTTTGTTGAAAATTTTTCACGGTTATCTAGTCCATTGACTATGCTAACTCGTAAGGGTGTTAAGTTCATCTGGACAAAAGAATGGGATGATTGTTTTCAGGAGTTGAAATGAAGATTGGTGAATGATCCAGTTTTGGCACTTCCTTTGAGGAATGGTGAGTTTTTTATATACAGTGATGCTTCGTTGAAGGGACTTGGCTGTGCCCTTATACAGAATGATCAGGTAATTGGTTATGTTTCACGTCAGTTGAAAAATCATGATGTAAATTACCCTACACATGATTTGGAATTAGCTGCTATTTTTTTTTGCTTTAAATATTTGGAGGCATCATTTGTATGGAGTAAAGTGTGAAATATACACTGATCACAAAAGTTTAAAATATATATTCACTTAGAAAGAATTGAACATGAGACAGATCAGATGGCTGGAATTAATCATGGATTATGATTGTACAATTCATTACCATCCGGGAAAAGAAAATAAAGTGGCTGATGCTTTGAGTCGAAAAATAATTCTTCGTTAGCAATGATGAATTTGGGACATGATACTTTAGTTAAGGATTTGATGAACTTTGGAATAGAAGCTGTTGGTGCAGGAAGTTCTTCTGTTTTGTTTCAGGTATCAGTGAGATCATCTCTATCAGATAGAATCAAGCAAGCACAGAAGCAAGACAGTGTGTCGCAGAAAAATGTAGAGCTGGTTCAGAAGGGTACGTTTCCTGAATTCAACATTGATAATGATTGTGTTTTGAGGTTTGGGAAGAGATTGTGTGTGCCTTGTGATTCACAGTTGAAGAGAGAGTTTTTATGTGAAGCTCATAGTTCTCCTTTTTCAGTTCATCCTGGCAGTACTAAGATGTACATAGATCTGCGGGAGTATTACTGGTGGGATGGAATGAAAAGATATATTTCTGATTTTACTGTGAAGTGTTTGACTTGTCAGCAGGTTATAGAAGAGCGGAAGTTACTGAAAGGGATGCTTCTGCCTTTACCAGTTCCAGAGTGGAAATGGGAAATCATATCCATGGACTTTGTTGTGGGATTACCGAGGACATCTCGAGGTAATAATGCAATCTGGGTTATTGTTGATCGCTTGACTAAATCTTCTCATTTCCTTCATATAAGAGATAATATTTCCCTAGATCAACTTTCACGTTTGTATCTGAAAAAGATAGTCAGGTTACATGGAGTTCCTCTTTCCATTGTATCTGACCGTGATCCTAGGTTTACTTCTAACTTTTGGAAAGGCCTTTAGAAGTCTTTGGGTACTGAATTAAATTTTAGTACAGCTTTTCATCCTCAATCAGATGGGCAGTCAGAACGAACAATTCAGACCTTGGAGGATATGCTATGAGCTTGTTCGATGGATTGTTAGGCAATTTGGGACCAACATCTTTCTTTGGTAGAGTTTTCTTATAATAACAGTTTTCATTCCAGTATACAGATGGCATCATTTGAGACATTATATGGGAAGCGGTGTCGAACTCCAGCATTTTGGGATGATGTGGGTGAAAGGAAGCTGATGGGACCAGAATTGGTAGAAGAGATGGCAAAAAAAGTTCAGTTGATTCAGAAGGACATGAGAACAGCTCAGAGCAGGCAGAAGAGTTATGCGGATAACTAGAGGAAGGATCTATCTTTCGAGGTAGGTGATCATGTTTTTCTCAAGGATTCTCCGTGGAAAAGTGTGATGATATTTGGTAATAAAGGAAAGCTGAGTCCAAGGTTTATTGGTCCATATGAAATTCTGGAGAAAGTTGGATCAGTTTCTTACCGAGTGGCTTTACCTCCGAGTTTATCTCAGGTACACAATGTTTTTCATGTTTCGATGTTGAGGAAGTATATTCCAGATCCATCTCATGTTTTGAGTCCAGAGTTAGTTCTACTGGAAGAGAACCTATCTTATGAAGAACAACCAGTCCATAATCTTGACCGAAGAGAGAAATTGTTGCGAAATAAGTAAATTCAATAGGTAAATGTTTTGTGGAAAAACCATATGGTTGAAGAGGCAACGTGGGAATCTGAAAATGCTATGAGGGATAAATACCCCCACTTATTTTGATAAGTGAATAAAATTGCGAGTAGGCAATTTCCAAAAGGGGGAAGGATGTAACATCCCAGGTAAATAAAGAATAATACATTTTCTTATTTATTAATATTTTCAAATTAAATATTCATTTTACTTTAAAGGGGTTTCTATGTTCGATAGCATACCCGATACTCAACAAAGAGATTTTTTGAAATCGTACGTTTCACACTAGTAATAAAATAATATTATTTTAAATGTTACTTATCACGTAGCTGTTTTACTAGTGGGAATGGATATAAATAACTAAAATATGATTATTTGTGTTTGTTAAATGTTTTTACATTTATCTAATAAAGGATAAAGGCTCAAAATACGAAAAGAATACAATTTTAGGCTTATATACTCTAATTTTCACGAAAGGACCACTTATCACCTTTTGACGGAGAACCGTCATTAAATATAGTTTTGATCGATCTTATAAATTCTATTGGACCAAATATAACTCTTCTTTAGAATCGGGACATCAAAATTTACTTTGTGTAAATTTTTGGTATCTTTCCGATAAAGATCATTTTTTAATGAATAGTGTAAAATGTTGTATTTTAATTTAAAACCTCTTTTTAATATAATTTTTTAAGATGATTAGATTATCTTATGAATTGGTTTTAAATTGAAATTAGAATATATTTTTACCATTAAATCCAATAGTGGCCGTTGTAATTAATTTCACGTTGAAATCAGACTTAAACTAGTGTCAATCTTTTGATAATTATTGATTCATAAAAACACGCTATTTGCTCTGACAGCGGGAATTAGTTATTAAAATAATTAATGAAACTTATATGTTGTAAATTTTGTAAAATTTACTTCATTTTTTAATTCAGAATATCAAATATATCTTAGGGTGAGGTTTTGGTATTTTTCTGAAAAACTTCAATTTTTGATGAATAGTGAAACCACTAAGTGGTACTTATACAAACTGATTTTTCGTTTAAATGAAATTTTACCACTTATGTGTTTTGAATTTCAAAAATCCGACGTACATGGTTGTTATTATTAAGTAAAATCTGGTTCAATGAGATTAAAATATTTTTGGTGAATAGTAACTTTTAAGATCTTAATCGCGATTAGAGGTAATTAGTGCTATTTAAGGAAAAAATGATATTATAATAAAATGAAAATACCTTGACACATGTCCTAACCATATTGTATGTGTCATGGCCGACCATGAAAAGCCATGGGTCAACTTGGGGACCCCATGGACCCACTTTGGTTGGGAAATGACATAAATAACTTTTTATTTAATGTTAAAGTAAAAATGACAAACACATGAGATGTTTTACTAAAACAATTTTTACATAAGGTTATACAAGTAATATTTTTGAATATAAATATTAATTAGAATTATAAAAATATTTCCTACATCATAGTATTTTTTTATAATTTTTAGACATTAAATAAATAAAATTATTTATGACGTCATGATGATGCAACGATGACCTCATTATTTAATGATTTAAATAAAATGGAAAGATAATATAAAATATAAGACTTAAACATTGACAAAACCTATTGTATGGGTGGATTTCTAACCCTTATCACCTTATCCTCGAAAAACATAAATGTGGGACCTCGCAAATCTGAATACCATTTTAAAATAAAGTGACTTTTCTTTACCTTCCAAGAGTGCCCCTCCTCTCCTCTAATAAAAGGCCTCCACCTCTACCACCTTACCCTCACTCCCAAAGCCTTTGGATCGGCCAACCCCTGCCCATTTGGTCTCTCCACATCACTCTCTTACTCCTTGAAGCCTCACATTGGGCAGAAGTCTTCCCAAGGAAGCCATTGAGCTCAAATCTAAGAGAGTTACACGATTTTAAGGTAATGTCTTGTTTTGAGTCATTTTGTTTTATTTTGCTTCTCCAACCCACTAAACTCATTTTATTCTTTTATTTTGTAAAAACTCTAGTATCCTAAATATACTAGGAAGTCGTTATAAGAAGTATTCAAGCTACACTTACACACACCTACATCTAATGGTTAAAGAACATACTATTTCTGTGGATGGCAAATTTCTGCCTCCCTAAACAATGATTCTTCAACATTCTTTTAACACCTTCAAAGGTGGCCATTAAGATGACACTATATTTATATATGATATATAATATGTTTATGTTTTCTTTAAGCTTCTGTATTTTTCATTTTGGGAATACCTTTATGGTTTCCATTATGGGTAAACACGATATCCTCATTTAAGGAAGTGCGGACTACCGCCCCCTCAAAGTGATGTGATTCGTTAATGCCATATGTGGGATGTATAAAGGATGGATTTAAAGTTATTATATATGATGTTATACTGTAATTATAATATACCTCTATATCATTATTATTTCTTTCCATTAAAGTATGAGATTGAAATGAAAGTAGTGTTCATGCGTACGTACGTCTTACCGTCTCCATGAAAGGTGCATTTCATTTCTTATCCCCAAATGTAATGTACTATTAAAATTACATGTATATAATGGATATATATAATGAATGATACATATAAATTATGAATATAATTCGGGAATTAAAATATAAATACCTCTCATTTAGTTTTAATTCCATTAATATGACAAAGAAATGAAAGTAGCGTTCATGCGTACGTACGGCTTACCGCCTCCATGAACGGTGTATTTCATTTCTTAACTCTAAATGATAAGGTAATATTATAAATACATGTATATTCTGGATATATATGATATATATGCTATCCAAATCAGGAATGTAATTTTGGATATAAAGAACATTTTCCCACATGAACAACATGTAATTGTAAAAAATCCACTTTCGACTTAAGAACCAAATATCGACAAAATAATCCTTATTAACTTAAATGGTTACATAATGTTTATAACATGGAAATAATTGATATAAAAGGAATAATGAACTTTAAAATGGTTCTTTATCAAGTGTAAATTAACTCAAGTTTATTATTCAGGATGTTAAAGAATGATCGATTCAAGTCGGACCCGAGGTAATGGAATTCGTCTCAATCTCCTTTCATTGAAGCATGTTTTGTTTTATACAAAACGTTCTTTAATACGGTGTATAATCCCCTTTGACTTTTACTTTTATAAAAAAGGAATCTTTTTCTACGAAGTGTTTTACTAAATGACAAAAAGGAATGTTTTTTTAACGTACGCGGTGACAACGACCTTTTCCGCTGACGCGAGTATTATTTGGTCTTTGGGTTCCTCAACAAGCCATAATGTTTTTAAAATAAAATAAATACCATATAGCCTTTTATGTATTTTGGTATTGAAAATGGTTTTGATAAAGGATTCTATTATGTCAATATATTTATGATATATTGTTACTGAAATGTGGAAATGTTATCATTACTTTATATTGGTTTTATGTTTTATGATTTTATATGGGTACTTGGACATTCTAACGGGTGGTTACGTGATAAACCATATGACGGGTGGTGCCGTGAATACCAGGACGGGTGGTTATGTTATAACCTCCAATGCATTGGGTATGGAAGTGGGAAGTTTGGCTATTCCATTAAGTATGTATGGAAGTTGTCTGTATGGCTATTCCATTAAGTGATATGTGTGGAAGTCCACCATATGGTTATTCCACTTAAGTATGTTTATGTCGCAAGTTACCTTTATATATGTTATGTGTTCTTTATATGGGTTTTATGGTAATCCTTTGGTTACAAAAAGGTAAGTAATGATATTTTATTCAGTGAAGAGTTTTTTACTACTTCATGACGTTGAAGGTATTACTTTATAAAGTATACATGATTTACTTGATATTTAAAAAACTAACAGTTTTAATTCATTTTGTATACCTTACTGAGCTTTTTATGGTCACCCCAAGTTTTTTTGAAATGTTTTTTATAGGACATAATGTGGAATAAGGTCGTGGATGGGATCAAGTGAATGTCATGCTATATAAAACATGGAACTAGACAGGTTTCTTTTTAAGAGTTTTTTATTCTATGGAAACTTGGTAGAAGTGTCTACTTTGTAAATCTTTTGAGATGTAATAGTTATGTTCTAATTCTCTAAAACTCTAAACCTGAAAATATCCTCAATGTGAATTATTCATTTAATTCAATATTAAGTAATGTGTAATGTTGGGGCCCTATAATTTTTGTTTCATGTAATGATATATCAATGTATTTATTTATCATATGTTCATGATAGTAATATTATGTTTTCATAACTTATGGAATGGAATTATCTGTCATGCATTCTTCATTTCTATGTTTGGGAATTAATAATTATTGTCCTTATGATCAATGTATTTTAAATGTTATCCATGTATATATTGTTCCTTCAGTTTTCTTATATTATGTAATTATTTTTTTCTATCTAATCCAATAGTAATATCCATTCTAGGTTTATTCCATGACTACCCCAATTGAATGTCTTACTTTACTGAGAATTTGAGATCACCCATAATTATGTTTCTATTTTCCTAGGTTATAATGAAATGTTTTAAAAATGGTATTTTTATCTGTGCGTCCAATCTATAAAATTAGTGGTAGATATTGAAGAACTATTATGAATTGTGTAGTTTATCTTGTAGTTGTAAAATATATAATCAATAAAAATAATGAAGGATTTATTATATTTTTTATTCGTAGTCTCAAAATCCCAAATCTAAATGTTCATTAGAATGTTCGTAATGAAAGTTTATAATTTTTTCTGGTCATTATTGGATATTTGTATTTTAGAATCATTAGTTACTTCTAAATAAAGTATGAAATCAATTTTTTTATGATACCATATTTTTGAGCCATTGTCCAAGTTATATAATAATGATCCCCATGCATGATACAATATATAGGTAACAACTGTTACATCATTATGAATTATTCTAGTCTACTTGGTATGGTAGGGGATACATTGAATAATAATCTAGTTTTAATTGTTGGATTAAAAAAATGAAATTCCACTAACACTTGATATATTTTTCAATCTCATTACATTAAGATTTATTATAATTTTACAAAATTAAAACAAACAATTTATTATATTCATGTTACTCTCTATCCTAGAATCATTATAACCTAGAGAAGTCATATTTCTACAAGCAATCTTTTCTTTACCTAAAAAGACATTAACTGGTTCTAAGGGAGAAATTCATATAATGTAGAAACTATGCCCTTGAATTAGATACATAATTATAAATAGAATATAACAAAAAATTCTTCACAATAGAAAACATTGAAAATGTACACATCTAATAGCATATATGATGTTTTAAAATAAAAAAAATCTTATCTCCCACTATGTTGATCCTAAATAAAAAATAATCAAAATAATATAAACAAAATAACTCTAGATCTACAATAATCTAAAGAAATCACTCACTCTATCTCAACATACTAGTCATGTTTCATACGAATATTGTACAACACATCTCATTCAGAGCCTAAAATAAATTTATAAGTCCATAACATTCTTCAAGATAAATGTTCATGATGAAAAAATATTTCATAGCAAGGACATACTAGGTACCCCTGAGACATGACTACATATTCATGTGTATATATGATGAATAGAAATAACATAAACATAATCATTATATCAACTTGTAAAAATAGGACCTCCACAACACCCAACAAGGTATACATAATCAACATGTCATCTAATGTTAAAGAATCCATAATTACCAAAACAATACCAACATCTATTTTATTTCAAAATACACTCATCTCCAAAATAAATCATACTGGTGACAAAAAAAACATAAATATCCAATGTATCGTTGTATCTAAAACATATAAATGAATCCTACAATACCCCAGGAAAAGTGAGACTTAAAAGGAAAAATGTTACTACCCATGTCAACAAGGAGCACCTTACTTTTCACGAGACTACCCGATTAGAACTCAACAGTTAAGCATGCTTGGCATGGAGTAGTAATCAGGATGGGTGACCTTCTAGGATGTGTAACAGGGTGTGTGTGAGTGAGGATAAAACAAACTTAAAGAACAAGTGTTGGCATGTGCGGACAATCATTGGTATGATAAGAGACCCTACTGAGTAATAGATTATTGTGTGTTGGGCAGGCAACCAAGGTATTACAGGAGACCCCTGGGGTCATATGATAATGTTCATGGCCCAAGGATGTGGGTCATGACAAATGGATTCAGAGCCAATACCCAGCCGAAAGTGCATAGGAACTGCCTCGGTTTGAGGCTTGGGGTTCACAATGGGGGCGTTTTGCATTAAAAGGGGTGGATAATATAACTCCCCTGGAAAAGTGAGACATAAAAGGCTAAATGTTACAATTTATGTAAACAAGGTGCACCAATATTTTAAGAATCCTACCTGATTAGAACTTCACAGTTAAGCATGCTAGGATTGGAGTAGTAATCAGGATGGGTGACCTTTTAGGAAGATTCCCAGGGAGTCTGTGAGTGAGTACAAAACTCACTAAAATAACACGTGTTCACCTATGGGGACAATCATTAGTTTGATAAGGGACCCTAGTGAGTAATAGTCTATGGTGTTCTAGGAAGGAAGCCAAGTTATTATCGAAGACCCATGGGGTCATATGAGAAGTTTCGTGGCCTGAGGAGGCGGGTCATGACAATACCTAAAAACAGTGTGTATAGTCATCTGTATATTATCCTCTACCCATCCCTTCTCTCAAAATAGGGCTCCATTTGTCTCTTCCTACTTTGTACCAGAACACAACACTTGAGATGACCATTATCTAATACTAATCCTAAAATTATTCTATTTAATTGATCGCCTCATTCCCTATCAGTCCTAATGTGTTCATCTGAGCATTATCTGTCGATAGCCTAGTTTTTATTAAATTACTATTAAATTTTTTTAATGATATTGAACATTAAATTATTATATGAATAGGATCCAATGTATTAGTTTCATTGGAAAATTATGACCATATATATATTTTACAAAATAAAACAAAAAAATTATTTAATTCCTTATTCTCTAGAATCATATTTTCTCTAGATGCCTCCTTAGTAGAAGAGGACAATTGAGGATATACATTGAAAATGGGGTGATCTAAAATCCAAGTAAAATGATAGATATGAACATGAAACAATATAACATGGGTTGAGAAAAATAATTATCACTATAACATTGGAATAATATCATGCAAAGAAGCATTGAGAAATGATTTTATATGGGGTGATGCATAAAATTGAAACGTCATGTATTAATGGTAAACTTCCATTCATTGTTGTGAACTACGATACCATCATGTTTAACAATATTTTTGAATTTTCTCATGAGTAACATCACATTAAACAATTAGATGGACTTGTATATAATTATAGGTGAACCTATCACATAATAACATTTAAATGGTACTATATAATTCGGGGCACACCAACCTGTAATATAATGGGTTTATTTTTAGAAGAAAAATTTTAGAATATTTAGGTTACAAAATTTAAAAGGGAATACAATACTTCATATAATACTAATCAGCCATGAGTGATGAAAAAACAATATCAATAATTAAAAAGTGTGTTTTTATATAGAAGAAATAATTTTTTAAAAGGTTATATAATGATTAAAAAATTATATCTATGGATTATCCATAACCAAAATGGGGTGAAAGAGGGAAAACCTAAAGAAAGAGTGTATCATTCATGAATTTTCCTTTCCCTGTGTTTGAATGAATTCAACACATTAATATCTTATATAATCGCAATATATTATTTAATTTACAAATCTAGAACCTCTTATACCTGAATTTTAATAATTATGGTATTGTTGAAATCATTTTTTGGATTTTATATGAGCAATAGATTTAAATGTCATCATTTCGGTGTGTTAGTTTTCATGATTTTCATGATTGGTTTTCTTGTATACTGGAATGAATATTCATGTAAAATGTGGATAAATATACATAATTTTTATTATATGTTATTAATTATAACACATAATTTTTAATGATCTAATAACTGTTTTTTTATCTGTCATGAATCTTTAGATAAAATTTAATGATGATCATTTTAGGTTAAATTTGTGGTTTTCTGATAAAAAATAACTCATTTTGTATTATAATGTACTATTATGTATATAAAAAAAGTAGAGTAATCATTCATTTTTATAAGATACAATGAGTAGTATAGAATAAAAGAAATGAAATTGAAAATAAATTAAATAAAAAAGAAAGAGGATTTTACCTTTTAAATATCTCTTTTCTTGAGAACCTCTATTGAGAAAAGGTTTTGGTCTTTTGATAAGATCATGTGCTCTTAGAAATTTGAGTGGATCTTGGGGATAATCATTGGATGATATTGGATTGGTATTAAAGCTTTAGATGTGTGAGGAAATTAGATTGTGATGGGGGTATTTATAGTCAATGAGTGGTGTGTTTTTTAATTATTTAATTCATTAGGTTATTATTTTACTCATGACATGAAATAGTGTTGATTCATGAGAGTAAATAAAGTAAATAGGACACGTGATTTGTAATTAATTTTTATGACATAATCCATTAATCAATGAATAATGTGTTTAATTTATAATTTATTGATATTTTAAATTATCATATTTTACTATTCATCGGAAATCTTGTAATTCAGAAAAATGTCAAAATTTCACCCTTTCTCATTTTTTTACATGTGGACTTAAAAAAATAAACTACATAGTATGAAAATAATTTTCTAAAAATCTTTAAATATATTTTAAATTAAAATGGCCATTTACATGAAGAATACATATTTTAAAAATATAACTGATTTTATAACACATTGAAAAATTATATATGGTCTTATAAAATTATATAAGAATTATTAGAGAAAAAAATACTTATTAATGGATAAATTTTATGAAAATAATATTCTCTTAAATAATTTATTTAATCTTAAATTTTCAATTAAATATTTCTTAAATTACATTAAAACCAAGACTTAATTAATCATTTTTAAAATATATATTTATTTATAGTAAGATATAATTATTTCATAGTTTGACATATAAGACAGATGAATTTATTTATATATTCAATGGTGAGGTCATTAATGAAGTTTTTAATTTATTATTCATAAGGGTTAAATTACTATTCCAATGTTCATGCTACTATTTCATCGGTACTTGTTTCTTAACATCTATAACTAAAATTTATTTTATCCAGTCATCAATTATAATGTTTTTATTGTGTTATTAATCTAATATAATGTGATTATACTATATGAAATAATTATAAATATATAATTTCATTGATAAATGTTTTAGGACATTACATTATTCCCCCCTTTCATAACATCTTCATTAAAATGTGGTTTTACAAATAATGGTGAGTGAACTTCTCCTTCATCGCCCCCTCAAGTTACAAATATTATTCATCATAACGTTGTTTCTTCCACAAAACCATGATTAGGTGGGTTGTCTTGTTGCATATAAAAATATCTCTCATGTCTAATATCTTTTCTGGATGGTCATCATAAGAACGATCAACTTCTAGATCTTCAACCTCTAATTTCAGTACATGTGAGGGATCTGGTATGTACTTCATGGGGAGAGATATGTGGAACACATCGTTGGTTTGAAACATAATTAGTGTCATTAAAATCTTATAGACCAAGTCTCCTATGTAATTGAAGATATAAAAGGTGTCATTTTACCTTGGTCTTATATTCCCTTTTATTCCAAACCACATGAATCTATTCCATTGTGATATCCAAATGAGGACATTATATCCAATTTTGAACTCCATGTCCCTTTAACAGTATCCATCATTGTAATTTTGTCGACTCGAAGTAAATTTGACATGTTTCTAGATGGACTGAATAATCACAATCACACTTTACAAAAGATCAGGCCTATGAAACATTCATTCACCAATTATATATAATTATACACATTTTCCTTGAACTTCTATTCTTGTATTCAAGGAAACAATCATGAAAACAATGAAAAAGAATTCTCTCGAATGATGAATTTAAACTATATATCTCATTAAAAGGCCACCATTTTACATAAAAAAACCATAAATAATAAATGGAGTTTAAAATGTTTTTTATTTTTTAATTATTTAATCTAATGTGATTATAACATAGATTAATGTGAAGAGAACATTAATACTCAAAATTTGTATAGTATCCTACTATGACATGGGATGTTTATCCTAAAATGTTGATAGTAACCTACAAATACATGAAACCTATGTATGTCCATGACACTAAATTGTCTAGGCCATTCCTCAATTTCCTTTTTTCAACGGTCCCCAAAACTTTTTTCACTTGTGATCACATGTCCCAATAATTTGACTTGACACATAAAAAATCACAATTTCTAAACTTGAAGTAAAATTTCTCTTTCTTGAATATAAAAACAGAAGGCTTATATATTCATCATGTTCCTACTAAATATTGGAGTAGAATATAATATCATTGATAAAAAGTACCATAAATTTTCTGATGTAATTTCTAAAGACTGCTAATAAAATCATTGATGATTTCAGCGGAATTTGTCAGTCAGATGGGCGTCAAAAAATCTCATAGTTATCATACCATGTTTGGAAGGAATTCTTTTAAATATCTTCTATATTTATCATTAGATGATGTTATGAATGATGAAGATCCACCATTTAGAAGTAACTATCCCCTTGTAACATATAGAAAAATAATCAATATTTGAAATACGATTATTTTTCTTCAGGGTGGTCTCGTGGAATTCTTGATATTCAATACAAAATTGTATTGTTAAATCATTCTTCTCGAAAAAGAGAACTAGCACACCCCAAGGAGATGCACTAGGTATTATGAGAATCCATTTTCCAAATTCTCTTGAAACTTATTCTTTAACTCCGCTAATTTGATAGGAACCATCTTTTAGTGGCATATTGGGAAAAGAGTATCTCCAGGTATGAGTTCTATTGATTACTCTATTCATGATCTATAGGATGTCTAGGTAACTCTTCAGGAAATATATCATTATATTCTGTCATGATAGGGATTTACCTGATGTTGATAACATTCATTGACTCAACAATTTGACCAAGGAATGTTTCTATATATGGAATTAACACAAACACTGTTGAAGGAATTTGAAAAGGAGATACATGATTTTTTTCATATGTAGAGGAGAATGAGATGGTTTATAATATGAAAATATATTTCCTTCTCTTAATATTTGACACATTTTTTATATATGGTGATCCAATCAATCCCTAGTATAGTTTCTAAATCCACCAAAATTACTATAATGAGATTTTTTGAAAGAATCAGCCCATGTATTCCTGCATGATAAAAAACCAATACATGGGTTTAATTGATTGAATCACCTAGTTTTTTCATCAATATCTCCACTTATATGTTTCATGGATTCGATAAAATAATAATAAAAAACATGATATATAAAAAAATGCATAGTACCAAAATCAAATAAGAATTTTTTCATTTATGAGTGAATAGGATTTGTACGTTGTATGATATAAATTTTTTCCACATCCGCATTAGTTACAGAATATTTCTTCTGTTACTCATTAGGATATAGTGGATGATGACACTGATTACCCTTGAGGACTCATATTTTTTTTCCACTCTTACATAGTTCACTAATTCCTTAATGTTGTGGCCTTGGATTATTGGTAGTGATATTGTTTCTTCCACCACATTATCCTTCTTCCTCGCTTCTTTTCAACAATCATGTGATTTGTGTACTTATCTAAAACAATTTATGAATTTTAATTTCCCATTGAGTAAATAATCATGATGCTTCATCCCAAATTTTTGACATGTGGGTGGTTGAGTTTCGATTCATCATTTCTCATGAGATCCTCTAACTTAAAAATAAATATTTCCCTTATTGTCACCAAAGTCGTAGGACCATTCCCTAAACTTCTTATGCAATATGATAGATCATCAAACAACATCTTCATAACTCCAAGTGACATTAATTGTATGTGTGTTATAAAGGTGTGGTTTTAATGGCTAAATATTCTATCAATTTTATTGTCATTATTTATAATGAAACCTGAAGCATACCTTACAATCCATGATAAATTTTATTTATAGGTTGTGATTGATTATCATTCCTTTAGTTCACCTCTATTAATTATCTATACATAATTTAAAGAAGAGTTTGAGGGAAATTCTTGTGATGAAATATTATCTTAAATTATTCCCACTCAATTTCATAAATTTCCTCCTTCATCATGGTGTTTATCATCAAACCCACCGTTGATAATCTTGTCCCTCTTACCAGTAAATGATTAAATTCTCCTTCTCTGTCTTATAATAGTAAAGCATATAAAATATATTCTCTTTTTAGTTAAAAAACAATTCCACAACTACTGGATCAGAAGATACACAAAACATATGTGGTTATTTCTATATAAAGGACTCGATAGAAAGTATTTATCTATTATGCAAAGGAGGATGTTCAACATTACTCTGGTTGTTATTCATAACTAGAGATAGTTGGCTAAGTATCACCATGAAATTTTTAAGTCCACATCCCAAAGCATTGGAGATTTCATTCAGGATATCGCCACATTGTTCGTTGCAGAGGATGGTTCCCTAGATTCTCCTAGTTACTACCATTTAATAAAACAAAAAATGTTAGAACAAAACATTAGTCAACGGGTCATGAATAAATAATATATTCTATTATGTAATTAACTCTATATTAATAGGTTTTGGGATCCATACATTTATTTTTTTCGAAAACCAATAATGTTGGGTTCTTACATTAACTAAGTCTCATACTAATGGCATTCACTAAGGTTATCTAACCCTAATTCAGAAATTAAATAAACTATGTTGTGATAACAACTATAGAGACCAGAGTTATGTTTACATTACTAGTACATAATTTTAATGATAATCAAAATAAAATCCTTACATGACTATGATCTAATGGTTTAGGGTCCTGAAAAAATATATCATACTTAACTTTTAAAAAATAAAACATAAACATCTATTTAATTCATTCTTCTAAAGATTCTTGTTGGCCCGTGAATTGTCTTTAGTACAAGTAGTCACATGTGGATATAAATAAAAAATGGGTGTGATAAAATCCTAGTAAGAGGATAGATAAGAACAAGATACAATATATCTTGGGTTGATAATAATAATTTCCATGAAAACATTGGAATATGATCATATTAAGAACTATTATGAAATAGCTTGGCATATGGAAATGAATAAAAATGAAACATCATGCCTTAGTAGTCAAATACCATACATTGTTTTGAAAAAATAAATTATCATGTTCATTCAAAATTCAAATATAAAATGAGATAAATCACAAAACCCAATGAATATTTTTTTTTATGTAATTTATGGTGCACCAGTCACATCATAACTTCTACATTATGATATATAATTACATGTGCACCTGTTATATCACCACATTTACATTTTCATGCATGCGACATAAAACATATAAAAATATAAAACATAAAATATCTGATGTAATGAAATGGATATAATTTAATTATAATAAACTCATAAACATGGGAATCTAAAATTAAATATGGAATAACATAGTTGATATAAGAAACGTTACCCTTGAGTGAAGAATAATGAATCTTAGCAAGTTAAAGTTTTGTTTTTTGAAAGAAGATTTATTTTGGAAAACAATGTTATTTTTATTAACCCACATATAGAAAAATTATATAATATATGTGTGAATATAATTATAAATAAGTTATATTTATGTAATATCCATACTAAAAATGGGGTGATGGTGGGAAATCCCAATAAAAGAGAGTTGGGTTCAAGATAGCTTCTTAACTTGAGTATTAATTTTCTCATCACATTAATATAATGTATAATCACATTATATGATATAATTAAAAAAATTTAATACTTAATGTATTAATTATGTTTTTATTAATTTAAATTAATGGATTTGGATGAGATATATAGTTCAAAATCATCATTTGGGAGCTTTTTTTTCATTGTTTTCATGACTGATTTCCTTGAATACAAGAATGGATGTTCATGTAAAATGTGTATAATTATACATAATTGTTATGATATGATATTAATTATATTCCAAAATATTCAATGATCATGTAAATAATATTTTAATCTATCATGGGGATGATTTATTGGATAAATGTTAATGATGATCTTTTTATATTAATTTGGGTAGTTTTTTGAACAATAATAAGTCATTTGTTTTTATCATTTCATTTGATGTATATAAGTTAGTTCTAGAACATATACATGAATATACAATATATATTAAAATATATTTTTATCAATTTAATATTTTTTAACCATATTTAAGATTTTATGGTAAAATGAAATTTCTTCCTCCATGATGTCATAAAATTGACATATCGCGTGCAATGATTACATTTTTAAAAATAAATTAGAGAAGTAATACATTAATTATTGGTATTCCATTAACATGATATAAATACTGGATAAAAAATAAACTATAGTTATCATTCATTTATGATATTATAAGGTGAGTATATGTGAATAAAAGAAAATAAATTGAAATGAAATTAAATGAAAAAGTAAGAGAATTTTACGTCTTAAATTTATCCTCCATGAGAACTTTCCTAGAAAAAAGGCATCGAACTTTTTATACGAAAAGGAGCTCATGGACGTGGGATAGGTTCATTGTGGGTGGATTGGGCAGATTTTGGACATGGATGAAAGAATGATAAGTGCGAGGAAAAGAGTGTGTGAGGTATGG
Organism: Viscum album; assembly: GCA_963277665.1. Classification (NCBI taxonomy): domain Eukaryota; kingdom Viridiplantae; phylum Streptophyta; class Magnoliopsida; order Santalales; family Viscaceae; genus Viscum; species Viscum album. Next base: position 788,882,453 of record OY728126.1, on the reverse strand, counting down.
TATTAATATTGGAGGAGAGGGGTGTATTCTCATTATATAACTCATTAGTTTATAATTTTTCAGAAAAAAAAAATGTATTTGATTCATTAGAATAAATAAAAAATTTAAATCATGTGACCAATGTGGATTTCAAAAGCCATGACTCAAGTAATAGTTTTTTTTAATTTCTAGTCTATTTATACTGTAAATTATTATATTCTACGATTCACCAAAAGTTAATGTATATCCGAGAAATTAAAAAATTATACCTAAAAGTTTTGAATTTTTATAATTAGAAAATGAACTCCATTTTATGAGAACAATTTTCTGAATATTTGTAATTTAATTTTTAATGAAAATAACCATTTTTTCAATGAATACAAATTTTAAAATTATAAATTCTTTTGTAGCGCTTTAAAAAATTACTTAAGGTCTCATAAAATTTTCTTAAAATCACCAGACATCCAAATATTAATTTGCTGTTACATTTTTTGAAAATAAAATCTCTTTTAAATTATTAACATATTCAAAAAAGATTGATTAATTATTTGAGAAATACCAAAATACCAACACATAATTAATAAATATTAATTTTTATTTTTATATATACAATGATATAATTGTATCATATTTACACTTATATGATGGATAAATTTTATTTATACATTCATTGGGGAGGATACTATTTAATTATTAAGTTTACTATTCAGAAGATTCACATTACCGTTACAAAGGACAACTTACTATTTTAACGGTATATGTTCCTTAACTTCAAGAAATACCTTTAATTTCATTCATTAATCATTTATAAAATTTATATTGAATTTGTAATTTTATGATATTTGATTATTCTATATGAAAAATTATATGATGGGAATTTCATTGGTAAAATTATTTGGCAGTTACATTATCAATCATGGACAAGGACCCTTTTAGAATAACTATCATATCACCTTCGGCATTGTCTTTTTTGATACACATTGACCAAAGATTTGTACTGAATGGTCTTTGAACTATTACATGACGAATCATGAAATAATCATCCCATATTCACATCACATTACACATTGCGGAGGCCTATCGATCCTACCCATCCCAATATATACTATGGAGGTCCAATCGGCACATTCCATAACAAATAGGACCCACATTAGATCCCATAAATAAATAGTAAATCCGTTATAACAAGGCTCTATATAAATATCGACAGTCCAAAAATATCCAAGATCACCTATCATGGAACCCATGATGTCCCCCAAAATCATCTGGGTCGCTACTCATCAATATCACCTCATGACCCTCACTCTTTGGTCACATCCTCCAAAATAGGATCTCTAACGCTAGCCTCAAAATTATTTTTCACTTTTCATGGACTCTCATCACTCCATGTCGTACTACCCTATTTCCTTACAAAGAAATTAGGAACTAAAACTATTGAAATCATAGAAGAAATACCAGATAAATTACCATAACCCATATATAGGTATTGTCTCACTCCTCTTAAGGGAGATCCCTTAGACTATCAGCTGATGGAAACCCATATCTCTCACAATTTCTATGTCTCAATGGTCATATCTCACTACCTTACACTAAAAAACATGCATATGAACTTATCAGGGATTTTTTCATCTATTTTCATAGAAACCATTGTCATGCATATCATCACACTATTCCATGTCTTTCATTACATCCAACAAGACCATTCAATCCAACATACAATTTACCACAATCAGATCACAACCCATGACATCATAGAGGTCTATCTATTTCTTAAATAAATCATTCTTCCAGGTTAGATGTTATCCTTGGTTGATAATAATTCACCAAATTACATAAAATAAAAGAATTTAAGAATTATAGGTCCAATTTTATCTAACATCTTCATCAAGGTAAACCATAGCACTAATACCATTGTATAATCCCCATTGTGTTTGATTGACTTCACATACATGATTTACAAAATATAAATTTTTATTATATGATCCACCAACCGTAGTCTTAGAATCAGAACCTCATCAATGATCAACACCACTAAATTCGAGCTCATAAAGCCTCTTCTGTTCTCTATACCACTTATATCATGAAAACTATTAATAATAATGAATTATAATAAATTATAATTAGTTATTTAAAATTAACAAATTAAGAATAATCAACTAAAAACTCACCAAAATTCTTCAACCATTGAAACCAAGATATATAAGGTTTGTTCGACACCAAACTCACACCCAAATCGAATAAAATGAAATTCCCCAATTAAAAGATTTTTTCAAATGAAAATTTTTCCCGAAATCATTGAATCCCCTAGGAAAAATCATTTGGTGATGTGTCATTACATAAATATCATCCAACAAACATGCATACTATATATTGGGTCCTCATCTATGAAGCTAAAGGAAATTATCCTTCAAAGTTTGTAACACCCTGTATTTTTAGTATATTATTACATTTATATTAGTAAACGACTTTTTTTAGATTTATCAACATGAAACACTTACTGTAAATGCTATCACAATATATTTTGATAAATCATAAAAATTCGACTATGATCATGAATTTATAGTTTTTGATTAATCTATAATGAATTTAGGTAACCATAATAAAAATTATTAATTAAAATATAATTATGGTTAATTTTAATATTAATGATATTTAATAAGTATAACTAAAATTAATAATGAATCCATTATATGGTACTAAAAATATTTTCACCAAAAATATGTATAATATTTCTTGAATCTATGTATATTTTTTACATCATAAAAACTAATGTTATAATGTTATTAATATATTATGAATAAATTGTTAGAAACTTTTTAAAATAACAATAAATTATCGATTGCATTCCTAAAAAATAATTTTTCAATATGAAGAGTTTCTTACTATATTTTAATATTTTTTTAAAAAATTAAAAATTATAATAATTTATATTTAATTTAAAATAATGAAATATATTTTGTATTATGAATAATAATATAATCAAATGATGAGTTTTCGGAATTTTTTTAAGAAACAAAATATTATGTTATACGGTTCAAAATATAATTTTCTAAATATCATGACTTTTTTAACTTTATTTTTACATATGTATGAGCTAGAAATTCATGAAATCTTTTTCTGAGACATATTATTATTTTTATATTTGGGATTATAATTTTAGTAGAGTTTTTTTATTTTCAGTATGATATTTTATATTTGAGATAATTAATTATATAAAATATAAAATTATTTTCAATACATTGAAGTTGATTAATTTTTTATTATTTTATATCAATATTTAAAATTTTATATAATCTAATTTATTTAATATTCAAAATGGGTGTGTTGAAATTATCTTGGAAGGGACACTTTATCTTTAGGAATAAATATTATTTACCTTAGGTAAAAACTATTAACCATGGTAAAAATGGTAAAAATAATAAATGAATGGATGTAGGCATATGAGAAGATAAAAAATGTCCATAATTGAGTTTATGATGTGTGGATATCTTATATCTATTTACAAAGAAAATATTTCTAAATTTTTTATCCACAATACATGTTTTCCACCTAATCTCTTTATATTATGCTGGATTATTTAAAAAACGAAATTCTAAAAAATAATTAATGAGGAATATAAAAAACCCATAAAGACTCTCATTACAATTCATCTTCCACCTAAAACAAGGTAGTTCATCCTTAACTAAGAGAACTATCAATCTCTTGATATTTGTTTCCGAAGATATTAGCTCATGATAACCATTTTTGTGGGATATTCCAATGAAGAATAATGCTATTTAAAATGTTTGGTTATATTTACATAACATATTGTATTTATAATTTTAATTACTTATTTAATATTTATAATCAATTTTAAATAAAATAATTATTGGATATATAATTATTTTTAATTTTTTTTGAGAATATTCATTAATGACATTTTCCCTTTTGTATTATGCAAAAAAGAATTTGCATTCATGCATTTGTGTACTACCACCTCAATGATGAAACGTATTTCATTATCCATCACCAATATACAATGATGATGTGAAAATAAATTTTAAATAATTTTTTATATTTATATCTATTTTATGATTATGATATAATAAACCATATTACTACTACCTCACATTCCCTGGTAAATGAAACAATAAACTTTGATTATTTTTGGAGTACATGCCCCATTGAATGACTTTTTTATATATTTATTTTCATCACACCATTTTATATAAGATCAGGATGAAATATTATTGAATAAATATGTTTTTATAATATCATTACAATTTGGATATGTAAATTTTTATAACATTCTAATGATATGTTCAACAAATGAATATCATCAATTCAAAGGATTATAGTTATAGAATTAGAGGGAAAAAAACTCATAATTCTAATTAATGATGTTGTATAAATTATCTCAATTTCATATATCATTATATTTTTCATATTAAATGATAATAATAACCCGATTACATTATTATGCATCTTGGTTAGGATATTACAACTGAACATCCTCATAATCATTAATTAATAATCATAGGATCAGGTTTAGGTTAATATAATCACATTGTTAAAAAATACTAAAAATTTATATCATGGAAGGATACAGAAATTTATTAACTAGTATAATATGATATAATGATGAAAATAAATTTTTTGGTACTGGTCATATGATTACTGATGTCATTAATTAAGAATTCACACTTCATTCATTTACAATCACTGAAACATGGACGTTGATGATGTCAACATCATGGATCATGAAAGAAATACAAATAAATAAAATTATAGTTTTATAAAAAGTAGTGGAACATATATTCAAGTACCATTATTTTTCATATAATTGTTGAATTTTAATAATAATGAATAACATCAATCGGTTTTTTGTCTAGTTTACATGGATAAGAATTTTCAACGCATGGTGTTAAACATTGATAAAAAGAAATAGAAATAAATATATATATATATATGATTAGTGTAAATGTTTATATTTATAAATATTGTTCTTATATTTAAATTTAATAAATGTAATTTAATTATATGGGTAATTTTTTTTAGGGTCAGAATAAATATGGACCGAGGTAAGGGAATTCAACTAAAATTCCTTCCATCGAGACATGAAGTGTATTAAAAACCTAATTTAATTTTTTATTGTATAAAATTAAAAAAATGATATATAATATCATGAATCATCTTATGATTATATTATTTGAAGATAAATAACAATCCCTCTCTTTAAAAGTGATTTGTTTAATGTTTTACTCAATATATAAGGGCATTCCAGGTGTCAATTTTAATTCATTGGGACATGTTATTTGTTTTGAAAAATAATTAATTTATTTATATTTATATTGAATTATTATCCCATGAATATAATCAATCATATTTTTTTATTATTTAGTTGAAAATTTATGCAATGTTATATTATATTCTTTAAATGGATTTTGACTCAATTGTTAAACCATTAGAATGATTTTTAATAACTCAATATTCGGTTATTGAGATATTATCATTCACATAAAAATATTTCACATAAGTAGTGTACATTCATCCATTTTTTTTTACTACATGGTATTATCTAATTGTTTACAATTCTACAACATAAATAATATTTTGTGATTTTTTTTACTGAGTGTGTTACTATTATGAGATATTGGTTATTCAATAATATTATCATTTAGTTTTATTTTTTACTATTTAAAGTCTTATATATATGTCTGGGATTTGATAATATAATGTTTTTCTATATGGTATTTTATAACCCCTTTCTGAAAATGATTTTTTTCATCTCATTAATATATTATTACTCGTCCAATATTGTGTGTATAAAACCAAGGTATTATGAAAAAAAATAAAAATGACTTTTTTCATTTTCATTATCATGATTTGTCATCTGACCCAAAATTATAGAACATAAACACTATATATTCATAAGAATCCATTATTTGAAATTATTCTGAAATGATGTTAGTTTCAAATTTATCCACATCACTTTTTCAAAACATAACTTTGAAATATATAGCTAAATTATTATATTCCATTATTGTGGAAAATATTTTCTAAATGATCATTTTAGTTTTCTATTAAATTTCCATTATCATATTTATAATTTATCACCATAATTGGATTTCAATCTCTTGATTTTTCTTCTGATATATATATTATATAATTTGGCGTATTGAACTTGTGATATCATGCAATTTTATTTTTGATCCATTATTTTGTGATACAATTCCAAACATTATTTTTTGGGGAGGAATTGTTAATTTACCCCAACACATGTATATGTTTCCTTGTTACATTTGTATTTTGTTTTCAAGAATCAATACTCTTTCTATCCCAAGAATGTTTTTGATCATTTTATTTATGTGTTTACTTTGTCATTTACTAATTAATCTATATAGGGATGAACGTCACATTTTATATAATTTATGTTGAATAATGTTGACCTAGAATGTATTTTATTCAATTGACATTGGATAAAATAGGTTCCTAGATAATTTTTTCATAATTATTAAATTTTTATATATGAAAATTTATTAAATAAATAGTTGATACATTATAGAATCATATAGTTTTAATTCCACTAGAATCATAGACCTAGAGAAAACTAGTTCATAAATGATCAATATAATAATCCACAATGTTATTCATAACTATAACCCATCATAGACACATCATTTAGAAAACCAATATTTATTATCATGGGGACAAAAACATAATGGAGGGTCAGACTAAATTCTTAGTAGGCGCAAAAAAGTGTGATATCAAAAACACATTATCATAATATGAGCATACTGGATTGGGAACCGGAACATAACATTTAAAATATAAACCAATTATATCATATAAAATTATTTTGAGTCATTGAATAATTATTGGAAGTTCATACAACTGAATAATTAGTTAATAATATAACATAATCCATTAGAACATAAAATTTACAAAATACGCTAAATAAAATAATACATAAAATAAAATATCTTTTTGCACATTTATAAATAAAAATAGGCCCACTCCTTAAGATGAGGAAATGGAATAAAGACATAAAATAAAATTATGTACATAAAAAATTACAAATAATTATATTAAATACATGTAATCATGTTTCTACCAAAATATTATGTTCATGAAATCGTAGTTTGCGATTAAACATATGGACATGAAAGCAATGTCCATGCAAATAAAATTTTTAACATGATATCTGTATAATTTATATATTAATTACCTCATTAGATAAAAATATATATCCACTTAATTGAATTTAGATATTGGTCCCAATCCTAACATGATGAAAATCATACTCATGTTTTTGTCATGATTCTAAAAAATTCATCATCTCATAACACATGAAAAGAAAATAATTTCATAACCACATTATCAATTTATTATACATGGAATAGGTAATAAGGTTCATTATCATATTATAATAAATTTTGATTATGATATAATGATTCCTTAATAAAATAAGAATTATTAAATGTATTATTTATTTATGAAATTGTATCTCCATTTATTAATAATTTTTTATTAAAATCATTACTCTTAGTGATAACTGATTCGTTTTCCAAGAATGTTTTAGTTCGATGGTCCAGATCCTTATAAATTTTTCATTGTCCCATAATTTATAGAATTTTGATAATGATGTCAAAACAAAATATATTATTTATATATATTTAAAATCAGTCATTCAAATTAGAGACAAAAAAATGAATTGCACTATTCATGGAGGTGACATGACTATTGTACGTGTGAACACTATTTCTATTTTTCAATTAATGGAATTAATTTTATAAAATATTATTTCACCTTTAAATAGATATTTTTATATAATATATATTCATAAAATTAATCCATGTTACCATCCCTGTTAAATATTAATGAAAAATTTTTCACATCGCATCTTCTAGATGATAGTTCACAAGAACACAAGACCAACATTATCATTTCCAAAAATATTGGATGATACAAATTAAGACAAGATATTATCTTTAAATAAATATATTTTTGTCAAAAATATCATAAATAAAATAAAATATGATCATAATTATCATACATAAAATATTTTTATTTAAAATAAATTTTATCACTATACAGAAAGAGTAATTCTTATATATGCATATGTGATGCTCTTACTTCTTATTTGATGATAAATATGGTTTATAATTGTGATTTAAAAATAAAAATAGCATTTGTGTTTATTTAGGATACAATGTTTTTAATTTTATCCATAAATTTCATAGATATATAGTTTATGAAGAATAATAGAATAATAATTTGAAATATTATAATGATAACTTCATCTTCAAAACAACCCATTAATATATCCACTAAAGGGATACATGGATTTTATATTTGGCAGTAAATAACCTATAGAATTTTTATATGGAATTCTGTGAGATAAATGTTATAAGTTGGTTGATATTGAAGGATTAATGTTCTATAATGAATTGACGAAGGATATAACGACCCAAAATTTACATATATAGTTATTACTTCAAAATTTAAGCATACTTATTACAACATATGACAAAACAATGAAAGGACCATATAGGTATAGTGTCTTTAGAAACTAGGAAACATAAACAACTGGTTCATAAATCTTCTACGTTGTATCCCATTTATTTCATCATATCTAGAGTCCCTTTTTGGCATATCCTACTTAATATCCTTCATCCAGACCTGGGTAAAAGAAAACATATAAAATGGTGAGCTCAAATGCTCAGTAAGGGTAAACCAAAGAAATATTAAACATATCATATTCCTAAGAACATAACATTTTGAAAATATTATAATGAAAAAGAGATCATAACATGGGATAAATTATAGAAGTTAAATGTAATCCCAATAATCATAACATAAAACATTAATCTTTGTGTCATACACACATAATCATAGAGAATCATTTCCTAGTAGTCAAGACTCATTGCCAAGACTATCTTAGTGGGCAAAGTCCATTTCTGAACTGAGTTCACTCCTTGTTTCAGTCCTGTTTCACTGAACTGGTTTAACCTGTATTTCCAGCCATGTCTATCTCATGAGATATAAATCTTTACCCAATTCATCGGAGGGATATATAGGTCCCACCCATCTTATAATTAAACCATTCTTATGTGTGACACAAAATCATAAACCATACATCATATCATAACCCATGTAATAAAAATGGGATTCTTAAACATCATGCCATCGTAACATAACCCATATGAGATAAAAGGACTTCATAAAAATAATTCCATCATAAAATAATCAAATCAATGTATAAATAGGGATAAAAACAAAACCCTATACTATCTTACATGGAAAATAATTTTGATAAAACACTTGAACTCTATTCATGAGGAAAATATCCTTTCTACTTCAAAAACATTTTTCTATTCTTAACATTCATAAAATATTAAACTAAAAGAAGTTGATTAAAAATTAACTTCAAAACATGTAAAGGAAGCTTCATGTAAATAATGTTCTATGAATCCAATCATGTCGTATAAGTTAAAAAACATTCTCCTCGTACTTTGGTTTGAAATGTCAAAAAGTACCTCGTACTAAAAACGACAAAAGATTCCTTTCATATCATTTACTAAAAACTCACCAATGGGTAAAATTGGATTTAAACAATTGTAGGTGGATGAATATAATATTAGATTTTGAGGAAACATCTATGTGGATGATAAACATTCCCTACTAAATTCTGAAGTATAAACAATCTCGGATAAAAATGAGATTGTGAGATTTTACCTTAGCTTGGGTATGATATGCTTCGTATTAATCTGAACCTCCTGTAATATGGTTTAAATAATGTTAATTGACTTATTACAGAATCATATTCTCTGTTATGATATCATATATGGTCATATTTGTATCTTCTTAGTAGCAATATTTCATTGCTACTTCTTATTCGGGTGTTTATTCCTTTATGATCTTATGCATGGTTTTTTCAATAAATTATTATTAGTCTTTATAGGATATAGATATAAAATTTACAGAATGGTATTAGTTTAATATATATCATATTAATTCATTAAATACAGTTATATAATCATTATTCAATGAAGATCATATAGAACGAGTCACATCATATCGTGGAGACTGTAGGTCGTACATACGCACGAGCGATGATATCGTTCCCTTGATCGTGGATTTGTATTAAAGTGTATGTATAATATTTCAGAATCAATAACACTTTAAAATAATCATATATAGTTATTTACTTCCACCATTATATCTATCCATGTAAGGTGGTGGTGGAAAACATATTACACCACGTCGTGGAGATGGTATTTCGTACGTATGCACGAACATTGATTTTGTTTACAATAGGATGGATAAGATATGAAATAACGTTTTTTCATATTTATAATAACATATCATTAAATTAGGGATACTTATTTCATTACTTCATAATTAAACAACTAAAGAAGAGGGAGTATAAGAAGAACGGAACTTGACGAAAACGGTAGAAGGTATTACCTCTTTCTCGAAGTGCCTCGTTTAAAATTTCTCTTAGGGCACTAGAGTTGGTATTTTGAGAAGACCGGTACCACTATTAGGTTTCTAAGGAAGTGGGAAAGTGATATAGTCATGGGCTGGCTGAGCATGAAGGCTCAAATTGGTGTGAGGAGGAGAGGGAGGAGGTGCAATTTTATAAGGGATGAATGGGGCACCTTTGGAAATATAAGAAATATTAGTTTATATTAAATCATAAACCAAATTAAAAACTTCCAAAATGAATCATACACAAATATTAAATGATATATGGTTGTAATCTCATCAACCAATAAAATTTAGAGATGTTAGGAATTTATTTTAAACATTATCAACTTGATTTATCCTTATTTATCAATTTAATGTTATTTTTGGAAATAATATTCTAAATTTTAAATTATTATTAATAATTACATATGTGTTGTTAATTTTCTATAATTTGACACTTTATTATATTTTAGACCATATAAATTTTAATTTATAATTTTTAAACATTTTTGTGATTTTTAAACAATTTTATAATATGTTTTTTTATAAAATTACAATAGTGTCAATTTTGACACTATTCATTTATTTGAATTTAAATAAAATATATACAGAAGATATTTTCAAAATAAAAGCCTCAATATATTCATAAAATTTCATATGTATCTATAAAATTAGTGGAGAAAATTAAATAGTTCATATAATATTTATTTTAATATTTTTAAAACCATTTATTTCATATTTTAATTAATAAAATAATTTCAACAACAATATTGTGTCACAATTAATGAGAATTATTTAATCGCTAAAATTTTTAAATAAATTCATATGATGTAGATAATTTAATTATCTTTCTGGAGACTATTTATATCAAATGTATGATGATGTTTATTACTTTATTAAAATTATTATACTTTTAAGATTTAAGAGAATGACATATTGTCACTTTCCTTGGTTTTAATAATAATTATATTATTTCATGGTCAAAAGTCCATGAAATAAATATATTCTGGCCCATAGGTGATATGGATCAACTTCTATTCATCCTATAGGATTTTTTCAGGTGTTAGGATAATTTTATAATCTTATATTTACCCTTAATTACCGAATTTACCTTTTACTATGGTAAATAAAATTTACCGTAGTTAGTATTCATAATTCCCAAAAATAAAAAGTAGCCAATTAACATAATTTGGACCCAAATATTCCAAATATGGAAACCATTTTTTAAATTGGAAAACACAAAAGTTGTAGTAATTAATTTAAAATTAATCTCGTTGTTAACAAAATGAGTTTTAGATGTTAAAACATTTCCAATGATTGAAATGTTTTTACCTATGAAATCAATGTGTAATTAATTCTAATGCCATAAACTATATTATATCGTAAAAATATATTATATTTATAATTTGAAACCATTAAATATTATAATTTAACCATATAAATTATCTCAATGTAAATAGTTGTTTTTAATTAAAAATTTTCCAATTTTTACTATTCATCAAAATCTGAAAGTTATCAGAAAAGTATCAAAAATTTATCCAAAGTAAATATTTATATCCTGATTTCCCAATAAGAATCTTATTGTTTCAAATTGAACTTATAAACATGTCAAAAACTAGATTTAATGTGGTTGCACCATCAAAAGGAGGAAAAACTGCATTTAAAAAAAACTTATTTTAGCAGAAAAATTTATTTTGTTCTCTTACCATGTTATAGAAAATGTGTAAGACGAATAATATTGTTATAAAATTCAAAATTTAGTTAATAATATTCATAACGGCTTGTCCATAATAATATATCGTTGTTTAGGTACACCCGGTATTGCTTACTACACACGCTATCGAGGAACGTCGTGATTGTGTGTAATGAAAGCCACGTAAGTATTGTGTGTTGTGAAATATTCCTTTAGTGTTGCGTATAACATATGACATAAAAAAAATATTTCTCATAAAATCTCAGGGTGTTACATTCTACCCCCCTTAAAATGAATTTTTCACTCAAAATTCGTCACATCATTACAAACAGATGAGGATACCTCTCCCTCATCATATCCTCAAGTTCCCTTGTAGCTTCTTCTAATTGTTGATTCCTCCAAAAAAAACTTTCACCTATCGAGTGGTATTTTTCCATTGGAATTTTTCGCTACGATCCAGAATCTATACCGGATGTTCTTCATAAGAAAAATCTTTCTCCAGCGGTACAACTTCTGAGCTGAGTACATGTGAAGGATCGGGTATGTACTTTCTCAGGAGAGATACATGGAACACATTGTGAACTTGAGAGAGATTCGGTGGAAGCACCAATCGGTAATCTACCTACCCAACATGATCTAGTATTTCGAAAGGACCGATATATCTAGGGCTCAACTTTCCCTTCTTTCCAAATTTCATTACCCTATTCCAGGGAGATATTCATCAGAACACTTTATCACCCGCTTCAAACTTTAGGTCTTTTCTTCGGTTATCGTCATAGCTTTTTTGTCGACTTTGAGCTCCTCTTATGTGTTTTTGAATAGATCAGATCTTTTCTGCCATCTCATCAAAAATATCAGGTCTTAATAGCTTTCTTTCCCCAACTTCATCCCAACAAGTTGGAGTTCTGCATTTCCTTCAATAGAGGGATTCCTAAGGAGACATCTGAATACTAGACTAAAAGCTATTATTATAAGAAAATTCCACCAAATATAGGTTTTGATCCCAACGAACATTGAAATCCATTGAGAAAGCTCTCAACATGTCTTCTAGAGTTTTAATTGACCTCTCAGACTGACCATATGTATGAGGATGGTAAGCAGTGCTCAAACTCAACTCTTTTTCTAGAGCATGCTGAAGACTTCCCCTGAATTTCGAGGTAAACCTCATATCCCGATCAAATATATTGGAAAGTAGTCATCAATGAAATCTTACCTCTTCCTTTACATATATCCTGGAAAGTTGATCAAGAGAATAATATTCTCTAATAGTAATGAAGTGTGCCTAATTCATCAGATGATCAACTATAACCCAAATAGCATTATTGCCTTTGGATGTTTTTGGGAGTCCAGTGACAAAGTCCATAGTGATGTTTTCCCATTTCCATTTTGATATGGGTAATGGTTGTAACATTCCCTTAGACTTTTGTCTCTCATCTTTAACATGATGACAAACCAAGCATCGAGAGACATATTCAGTAACAACTCTTTTCCTTCCATCTATCCAGAAGTACTCTTTCAGGTCCCTATACATATTTGTGATTTAAGGATGAATAGAGAATGAGGAACTATGAGCCTTATCCAGTATCTCCTTCTTTAATTCTGGGATGGGAGGACCACAAACCCGATACCTGAACATTATTATCTCATTAAAATCAAGGATGAATTCAGGAACATTTCTCACCTTCTTTTGTAACTCTACATCTTCTTTCTGTGCCTCTTTAATCTTCATGTGTATAGATGGTTGAACATTAATTTGAGAAAAATAAGATTATTCCCCTTCCATTATAATTCCAAGATCCATCCTTTGTAAATCCGTAAATATTGGATCATTTGTTATCCTAATCATGGATAAGCTAGGATGGTCTTGTCGACTTTATGTGTCTGCCACCTTGTTTTCTTTTCCATGGTGATAATGAATTGAGCATTAGTAATCCTTAATCAGCTCCAACCATCTTCTTTGACGCATATTCAGCTCATTTTGTGTGAAAATACAGTTTAAAATTTTTTGATCAGTATAAATATCACACCTTTTACAATTAATAAAATGCCTCCAAATATTTAATGAAAAGATTACCATAGATAACTCCAAATCATGAGTTGGGTAATTTTTCTCAAGGATTTTCAACTGTTGTGAGGCATAAGCTATCACCATATCATTTTGCATGAGAACACACCCCCGTCCCTTCTTGGATGCATCACTGTAGAGCAAAAAATTTTGTCCACTGCAAGGTAGTGTGAGCGCAAGTGCACTGGATAACCTTCTTTTCAACTCCTTGAAATCCTCTTCACATTCCTCTGTCCAAACAAACTTAACTCCTTTCCGAGTCAACATGGTGAGTGGGTTAGATAACCTTGAAAAATATTTCACAAAACATCAGTAATATCCAGCCAAACTAAGAAAACATTGGATCTCAGTTACTATTGTTGGTCTCAACCATCTTTTGATAACCTCTTTTTTTGCTGGATCCACAGATATCCCCTCTTTTGAGATAATGTGACCCAAAAATGTTACTTTTTGAAGCCAAAATTCACACTTGGTAAATTTTTCATAAAGCTTCTACTTTCTTAGGGTCTTTAATACAATTCTCAAGTGATATTCATCTAATTTAATTCTTTTTTAATATAAAAGAATATCATCTATAAAGACTACCACAAATTGATAATGATAGTCTCTAAAGACTCTATTCATCATATCCATGATGATAGCAGGGGCATTAGTAAGACCAAATGGCATCACTATAAATTCATAGTGTCCATACCCTGTATGGAAATCCGTCTTTGGTACATTCTACCTTTTGACCCTTAATTGATGATACCCTGAACAAAGATCAATCTTGGAAAAGTATTGAGCTCCATGTAGTTGGTCAAATAGGTCATCAGTGCGTGGGAGAGGATATTTGTTCTTGATACTGATCTTGTTATGTTCTCGATAATAAATTCAGAGTCTCATTGATCTATCTCTCTTCATAACCAATAGAATAGGTGATCCCCAAGGTGACACACTAGGGCATATGAATCCTTTATCAAGATTCTCTTGGAGATGCTTCTTAAATTCCTTCAACTCAATTGGGGCCATTCTATTAGGTGTCTTTGAAATAGGCAAAGCACCCATTACAAGTTCTATTTGGAAGACCTGGAAATTCATCCGGAAAGACATCATCAAACTCCAGTAAAATGGGAATATTATTAATTGTGAGTTTATCTCCAACCATTTGAGATAAATAACCTTCATTTAGTTGAATCAAGACCCATTAGATTGAAGAAATTTCCATTGGAAGGTTATGTTCATCCTTGCATTGATAGATGATCATAGATTGATTTGGAATATGAAATGTGAATTCCCTTATTTGGAAATTGATATGGGATCTATATAAATAAAGTCAATCCATGTCAAGAATCACATCAAATTCCACTATAGGAAGGATCACATGATTTTCAGGAAGCACATTCCCACAAACTTCAATTGGTGAATAATTGTAAACATTTGATGCAACCGTTTTGCCATTAAGAGTTGTCACAGCCATCTCAAAATCTAATTGTTGAGGTAATACAGATATAACCTTATAAAATTCTTCATAATTAAAAGATTGGGTGGATCCGGAATCAAATAATGCATTTTCTACATTAGAGTGGATGGTAAGTGTACCTCTCACCACTTCATTGTCGTACTCCACATCGCCGATAGTAATTGAATGTGACTTTCCTTTGTATTTGGCCTTAAGAGTTTGTTGACGTCGATCATCATCATCAACCCTTGGATTTAGGCATTGATTGGAATAATTCCACATCTCCTTCCACTTGAATCATTGATGTGTAGTAGGTGCATTCTGGGTATCCCTTCCTTTGTTTGCATCATTAGACATCTTCTTCCCATTATTTCGACATTCAACTAACTAATGACCTTCTTTTACATACTTATAACATTTTCTTGTCCCCTTAAGACAATTTCTTCAATGTTTCTTTAAAAACATTGATCAGAAGGGAAAACTCATCTTCGTTTTAGTGATGTCATTATATTTTCCTTTGAATTCCATTTTCCTCTTCTTATCAAACCCATGTGACTAATGGGTTACACCAATCTCAATATCAACCTTGAGAGCACATCGAACAACTTCTTCATATCTATTGAAGTACCTTATGTCTTACACCCTTCAAGGACTTGGTTTTAAGCCACTAAATAATCGACCGATCGTACTCTCAGTTTGGATATTAATTCCGGAAATGGACCTTTCTAGTCTTGTAAAATTTTCAACATAGGTACCAACATATTCATCATCCTTTTGCTTCAGTTAAAGAAACTCATTCACCATCATTGTTCAAAGAATACAAGGTAAATGCTTATTGAAAAATAATTTCTTGAGCTCGTCTCATTCCATGGACTCAATTTCATCCCTTTGCCTCGTATTCTTAATAATATCCCACCATTGATCAACATCACCTTCCAAACGAAATACTGCTAGGATGACTTTATCATGTTCAGAACATTGAAGAACTAAAAATATCTTTTTAGTGGTACTGATCCATTGTTCAGCTACTAATGGATCAGTAGACCCGCTAGATGAAGGTGGATGCTACCTCATGAAGGATTCAATAGAATGTTGCTCCTTCCATTACTCATTTGGAAGTCTTGCATGATTCATAGCTTGAGAATGTTGTGTGAGCATGGCTACATGATTTTTCATTCTAGCTCCCATAACGTTTGGTTGCTCAGGGGGATAATCATTGCATTTCCCGTCGCATTCCACATTAACACGGTTCCTTCGGGTTCCATCGATTGACTAAAACAAAGAAGAATAGTGTAAGAAACACTAATTATAATAGTAAAACCACCTACCCATGAATAAAATATCACACTAAAGGTCTTATCTTCTGTTTTTCATGGCCATTTACAAAACACTAAGAATGTGTTATATTCTTAAACATATCCATAGGTTTCTTACTAAGGAATTCACATCCTAGTTTCCAAAGGTTGACTATACCTTTCCTCTGATACCAACTATAACAACCCATACATTACATACATGGTTATTACTTCAAAATTGAAGCATACTTTTTAAAACATATTAAAAACCCATGAAAGGACCATATAGGTATAGTGTGTTTAGAAACTGGGAAACATAAACAACTATTTCATAAATCATCTACATTGTCTCTCATTTATATCATAATAACAAGAGTCCCTTTATTGCATATCCTACATAATATCCTTCTTCCCGACCTAGGGAAAACAAAACATACAAAAGGGTGAGCTCAAGTGCTCAGTAAGGGTAAAAAAAAGAAATATCAAACATATCATATTCATAAGAACATAACATTTTGAAAATATTATCCTGCAAAAGAGATCATAACATGGGATAAATAATTGAAGTGAAATATAAGCCCAATAATCATAACATAAAACATGAAACATTGTGTAATACACACATAATCAAATATAATCATTTATTAGTAGTCAAGACTCATTTCTAAGACTATCTTAGCAGACAAAGTCCATTTCTGAATGGAGTCCACTCCTCATTTTAGTCATGTTTCACTGAACCGGTTTAACCTACCATTACAGCCACGTCTATCTCATGAGATATAAATCTTTACCCAATTAATTGGAGTGAGATATAGGACTCAACCATCTCAAAATGAAACCATTATTATTTGTGCCACAAAATCATAAACCATACATAATAGCATAAACCAGGTAATAAAAATGGGATTTTTAAACATTGTTCCATCATAACATAACCTATATTAGATAAAAGGACTTCTTAAAAATAATTCCATAATAACATAATAAAATCAACGTAAAAATAGTGATAGAAACAGAACCCTATATTGTCTTATATGGAAAATAATTTTGATAAAACACTTGAACTCAATTCTTGAGGAAAATATCCTTTATTCTTCAAAAACATTTTTCCTTTCATAACATTTCATAGAATTTTAAACTAAAATAAGTTGATTAAAAATAAACATAAAAACTTATAAATGATGCTTCATGGAAATAATGTTCTATGAATCCATTTATGACGTATAAGTTAAAAAACATTCTTCTCGTACTTTGGTCGTAAAAGTCAAAAAGTACCTCGTACTAAAAACGACAAAAGATTCCTTTCATATGTTTTACTAAAAACTATCCACTGTATAAAATTGGATATTAAAAATTATAGGTGGATGGAAATAAAATTACATATTGAGGAAACATGGATATGGATGATTAATATTCCCAAGTAAATTATAATGTATAAACAATCTCAGATAAAATGGGATTGTGAGATTTTCCCTTACCATAGGTCTGATATGCTTCGTATGAATCTCAAACTCCTGTAATATGGTTTAAATAATGTCAATTTACTTATTACAGAGTCATATTCATTTTTATGATATTATATATGGTCATATTTTTATCTTCTTAGTAGTAATATTTCACTGCTACTTCTTATTCAGGTGTTTATTGCTTTATGTTCTTATGTGTGTTTTGTCGAATAAATTCTTATTAATCATTATAGGATATAGATATATCAACTAGAGAATGGTATTAGTGTAATAAATATCATATTCATTCATTCAATTCATTTATATAATCATTATTCAATGAGATCATATAGAACGAGTCGCATCACATCGTGGAGACGGTAGGCCGTACGTATGCACGAGCGATGATATCGTTCCCATGATCGTGGAATTGTATTGAAGTGTATGTATAATATTTCAGAATCAATAACACTTTATAATAATCATATATAGTTATTTATTTGCACCATTATACGGATCCATGTAAGGTGGTGGTGGAAAACATATTAAACAAAGGCGTGGAGACGGTATTCCGTACGTACGCACACACGGTGATTTTGTTTACCATAGGATAGATAAGAGGTGAAATAAGGTTGTTTCATATTTGTAATAAGATATCAGTATATGAGGGATACTGATGTTATTACTTCATAATGAAACATCAAAATAATAGGGAGTATAATAAGAATGGAACATGAATAAAATGGTAGAAGGTATTACCTCTTTCTCGAAGTGCCTCCTTTAAACTTTGTCTATGGGCACTAGAGTTGGTCATTTGAGAAGACCAGTACCTCTAGTAGGTTTCTAAGGAAGCGGGAATGTGAAATTGGAAGGGGTTGGCTAAGCTTGAAGGCTCATATTGGTGTGATGAAGAGAGGGAGTAGGTTCCCTTTTATAAGGGAGGAGAGGGGCACCTTTTCAAATATAAGAAATATTAGTTTATATTAAATCCCAAACCCACTAAAAAACTTCTAAAATGGCTCATATACTATGATTAGATGATATAGGTTTTTAATCGCATCACACAAAAAAATTTAGACATGTTAGGAATTTATTTTAAACATTATCAAATTGATTTATCCTTATTTATCAATTTAATGTTATTAGTGGTAATAATATTCTAAATTTTAAATTATTATAAATAATTACATATGTTTTATAATTTTCCATAATATGACACTTAATCACATTTTAGACCATATAAATTTTAATTTATAATCTTTAAATTTTTTTTATTTTTAAACAATTTTATATTATGTTATTTTTATAATATAACAATCGTGTCAATTTTGACACTATTCATTTATTTCAATTTAAATAAAATATATACAGAAGATATGTTCGAAATAAGAGCTTTAACAGATTAATAAAATTTCATATGTATCTAGAAAATTAGTGGAGCACATTAAATAGTTCATATATTATATATTTTAATATTTTTAAAACCATTTATTTGATATTTTAATTAACAAAATAATTTCAACATCACTATTGTGTCATAATTAATGATAATTATTTAAACCCTAAAAATTCTAAATAAATTTATATGATGTAGATAATGTTATTAGATTTTTGGAGAATGTATATATTAGATGATTCATTACGTTTATTACAAAATTAAAATTATTATACTTATAATATTTAAGAGAGTGACATATTGTCACTTTCCATGGTTTTAATAATAATTATATTATTTCATGGTATAAAGTCCATGAAATAAATATATTCTGGCCCTAAGGTGATATAGGTCGACTTTTATTCGTCCAATAGTATTTTGGAAGGTGTTCGTGTAATTTTATAATCTTATATTTACCCTTAATTACCAGATTTTCCTTTAACAATGGTAAATAAAATTTGTCGTAGTTACTATTCATAATGCCCAAAAATATAACGTAGCCTATTAAAATAATTTAGACCCACTGATTCCAAATATTGAATACATTTTTTAAAATTCAAAACACATAAGTTGCAGTAATTTTTTTAATATTAATCCCATTGTTAAGAAAAAGTGTTTTAGAAGTAAAAATGTTGCCAAAGATTGAAATGTTTTTACCTATGAATTCAATGTGAAATAAATGTTAATGACATAAATTAAATTGAATGGTAAAAATATATTCTGTTTATAATTTAAAACCATTCAATATTATAATTTAACTTTATAAATTATATCAATGAAAATAGTTGTTTTTATTTAAAAATTAGCGTATTATAATTATCCGTCAAAATATGGATGTTATCGGAAAAGTATTAAAAATTTATCCAAAGTAAATTATTATATCCTGATTCCAAAGAAAATTTTTATTTTGTCAAATTGAACTTATAAACATGTCAAAATCTATATTTAATGTGGGTGTGCAATCAAAATGCGGAAAAACTGCATTTTTTGAAAAATACTTATTTTACAGGAATAATTTATTTTGTTCTCTTACCATGTTCTAGAAAATCGGTAAGATGAATAATAATGTTATAAAATTCAAAATGTATTTAATAATATTCATAATTACTAGTCCATAATAATATATCATTGTTTAGTGAAACCTAGTATTGCGTAGTACACATGCTATCGAGGAAGTTCGTGATTGCGTGTAATGCAAGCCAAGTCAGTATTGTGTGTTGTGAAATATTGCTTTGGTGTTGGGTAAAACATAAGACATAAAAAATATTTCTCATAAAATCACAGTGTGTTACAGAGGACGTGTCCTTTCTAAATTGAGTTGATGGGAACTTTTGAATTAGTACTAAACACTATAAGAATATTATAGAAAAATATATTTTCAAAATTTAATGATTTTAATATTGGTAAATATAAGATTGGAATATAGTCAACTAGTAAACCTTGTATAACATTATGTATTTATTTTAACCTTCTATTTTGGTTTAACATGTTATTTATCCTATTTTAATATTAACCATCGTTACATATCTTTCACACTTAAAAGGTTATAATTAAAAATATAAGTAAATTTTTTACCCAGAAATAGATAATTTATGATATTTCCAAAAAAATATTTTTCTTTTTGTCCTTATTTTATATTTTTCTGACTTTTTATATATTTAATAAAATAATTTATTCATACAATATCTTTATTGTCAATATTGGAACTATTTATAAAATTTACTTTAATAACATCATGAAAACACATAGATTTTGGTGCAATAATTTTAACACATATCCAAAATTACATGGTAGTATGGAATTTTTGTGTATAACCATAATTATCTAATATTAAAATAATTTTAAAAATTTTAATATCATTTATTTATTTTTATAGTAAATTTTATAATTACTAATTCTTCATTTTGCATTTACTGAAGTTAATTATTTAATTCCTAATGATTTTAAATTAGTTACCATCATAGTTATAATTTATCTAGATGAAAAAATAATTATTAATATTCACTCATCAGTAATTTCCATCTCTATGTTAACACATAATTTATATTTCAAACAATGATTGTTACATTTTACTACATACATTTTTTATAAATAATATAGACGGAATTTTCATTGATATATGTCCATTAAACAACTAAAATTAGTGCATAAGGTAATAAAAGTATAGTTTATATGATTAATTAATCATTATGTTGAAAAAGTGCTTCCATAACACTATGTTTTAAAATAAATTTTCTTGAATTAGAATTTCTCGAGGAGATAAGATTTACTATGGTTATGATTCATTTTGCCCAAAAATAAATGGGACGTGTAAGGACCCTGATTGTAGAAGATCAGAGTGAGTGGTTAAATTATTAGATTTTCATAATATAACAGAAGTATTATCTTAAAGTGCCAAATAGTTTTGATTTTTTTTAAACTACATACATACATGAATCATACATTACAACTAAAAATAATAAAATACAACATATTAACTCCATTGAAAACATCAATATTCTCTTATATTAATCATAAATATATGTCATAGTAAAATTCAAGGAATCTTAATGAAAATTTAAACATAATAATGTGCTGATATCAAATAACCTATAATGGTTTGTATATATTAAAACTATAAAAAAATTATATTTGGGTCTTGGTAAATAAGAAAACCATATTCCATTTAATAAATAAGCATAGCACAATATGGATTAAAAAAAGATGACAAAATAATTTCATATAAATAGTAAAAATATATATATAAAAAAACCATAGATATAATATCAATATAATCAAAATAAAGAAATGATTAAATAATATCATAATCATGGAATGAATAATGTGAGACATTTAAATCATACTATTGAGGCCTCAACCAACAAATCTTAATATAAATAGATATGGCCTCATAAAAACCCAATCTCGGTTGTCTCCGGAGACCAACCAATGAATCAAGGTTATACAATGGAACATAATAATAAATTACTATGTCTAATGAGCTTCTTAGATGAATAACAAACATAGATGAATCAACATTCCCTGAGATAATCAAAATCTATCCTTATTAGAAGAACTAGTGAGACAAAATAACAACACTTCAACATTATAACTTATCATTAGACATACAAAGCAGTATGATGAATTTTATTGTTAGAGTACATCCTAAAAAAAGATTGAACATGGGAGGTTTAAATATCTAAAAATACAATAAACAGATTATTAGAGTATTTTTTGAGTGAAAATAATTTTTAATTTGAAAATAAATTTTAAATTTAAAAAAAGGTAAATATTGATGAAATTAGTTTTAATTAAAATTACCATTTAATATTGTAAATTAATCCTTATTGATAAATGGAGACGTTATAGGGGGAAAAGAAAATATTTTCATATATGTTCAAAATATTCCTAAAATATTTTTATTGAAAAAAGACACAAGAATCCTTGATTAGAAAATTAATAAAACAGACATTCAAAATCATGTTTTATATTGTCTAACATGAGTAATGAAATTATTTTAAAAAATTATATGAGAATATTAAAAATAATTGATACAATTTTAGAAAATATGGTCATTTAATAAAAAGGTCATTTTATGTAAAATTTTAAAATGATAATATTTTAGAATAATGTATATAAAAGATAACATATCATTAAGGTTAGCATTACTAAAATTAAAAAATTGTGTGTGTTCACAACAAATAATCAAAAAAAGTAAATAATATTATTATTATTATAAAATTCATTCCACATTTAATCCTAGCATTACCTAGTGAATGAAGTAGCATATTAACCTAATTAATAGAAATGACGTTAATAAATCCCTTACCCAATGAATTCCTTTAGTTTTTCATACTACAAACTCCTTTATAATGGTTTTAAAATGATGTTAATTTATTACAAAAATATATTCATTTTTATAATACTTTATTGGATTATTTATAACATGTTACCACCCTTTAATAAGTCATATTTAATTATTTCATTGTTTTATGTGTGTTCATTTAACGGAATCATGGTCATTTTACTTCTATATAATTATTTATATTATATTAAAATAGATAAATAATTCTAAAAGTGAAATGAAAATTTCTATTCCAATAAATAATATTAAATGGTGCCATATTTTTTTAACTTAAAAAATTATGATGAATCATTTTATAAAAAGTTAATGCTAACTGATTACTTAATTTAGGATAATTTATGGACCATCATGAACTAGTTTTTTATAATTTAATATTTTATATATTATGTATATTAAATTAAATTGGTTATTATAAAATTTATAAAATCTTATTTGACAAGAATATTACTAAATGACCTGATTTGAAGTCTAAAATGGAGAAAAAATAACATCACTATTCATTGAGACGGTTAAACTCCACACGTTTGGAAAATTGGTTCATTTCTTTTAAAAATAGGAGAAAAGAAAATAGAGGGATATAATATATTCCATTAATAATATATTATTATACTACATACATGATACTAGAGTTATTATTTTTTTAATAATTAATGATGTGGAGATATATTAGAGAAAGAAAATATATTTTCAGAGGTTTTTTGAGAATGATACCTCTTGAATATCACATCCTTAAAGGACACCTTGAAGAACATGGAATTGTTATTTTTGTTAGAATATAATATAACAAACCTAAAGTGGGTTGGGAAGAAAATGTTTTTTATAAAATTAAGGTCCCTCATGTTTTATTTGTATAAATGTTTTGGGGAGGGGTGGCATTTTTTACTTGAGGAGGGGTGGCTTTATGTTGTAAAATAATTATTACTTTATATTTAAACACTAAAAAATTTAGGTATCCTTAATTAAAATGAATTATATTAATAATTATACTTTAAATGGCTGGTTATAGTTTATAAACACATAAAATTCCTATTTAATGTTTTAGTATTAACTTATTTTATGCCTTTTCCTTTTATATTTAACTCGCGACATTTTTTACCAATATTACGATGCATATTTTTTTTAGAATGGTAACATTATTATGTATAAAAATTAAAATGACCTTATATCCTAGTTTGGACCACATTATTCAAAATAATCAATAAATATTAATTTATTAAATTAATAATGGTTATAAATATAAATTCTAAATATGTTACATGTATAACTCATAATTCACCATTTTTATGGTTAAAATCATGGTTTTTAAAATTTCGAAGCATGGGTTTCAAAATTTAACGCCTTAAGTTTTAAGACCACTCGAAAATTATTTTATGACATAAATAAGTGTAAATTAATTTTTATGTATTATAATATTATTATTATTTCATTAGAGTAATGGTATTTAGTAGAATCGATATCTTCACTGTTTACCCCCATTAATTTTTTTATAATATTACTAGAAAAATTAACCTAATATAATTTATCAATTATGAGTTCTAAAATAAATTTAATAATTAAAATATGTTTTCTAAACTTTTTATAAATTTATTATATTTATTTTCCAAAAAAATGTAATAAAAATCACTTTCTGAAGAAATCATATATCTTAAAAAATAAAAATATATTACTACATATTATATGTTCAGTTACTAAGAATCACTATATTTTTGTTTAATATGAAATTCATATTTATTTCATGAAATATTTAATATTATTAAAACCCTCCAATATAACTAGATTTTTGTAATTCTGAGGTTAAAATAATAATATTTTAGAGTTCATTTAAGCATGGTGTTCAGTGAAATATGTGATATCAAACACAGTGTGATTTTCAAATCCCACAACGTTAAACTATCCCCACGATAAATAAATCAACTTATCACAGTTTAAACTTATTATTGGTAATCATGTTCATGATATTTTAGAATACCCTTGGTGAAATATGAAGATGTAATAAATGTATAATAAAATTTCTCATTAAAATGAAGGGATGGGAAAAGTGATGGTCGCAAATAAAATATTTTTCTAAATATGATTTCATTAACAGGAAGTGAAAACATGGGAAATGGAATTAATTATATCTATCATGTTATGAATGACATTGGTAATGAACATGGTAATTAGAATGTTTATCATCACCAAAATGATAATGTATGTTGGGTAAACAGGTTCTTGATTACTCAAAATAAAAAATTAAATGAATAATTTTTTTGTCCCAAATTAAAATTCCAACAGTTGAGTTATTATATATATTTGATCAAGATAATATGGAACAATAATTATTTGACATGTAAATATTCATTAATTACTCTTTTTATCACCACAAAATCAATTTTTTCTCCACAAGGTAATTTAATTCCAAAATATTGTAGTTATTTTAATCATATATTGTTCCCAAAATGACAATATCTTTTATCAAAAATACCATTTAAATAAATTCAATTCAATTCTACTTATCATAAAATAACATATGTGAGTGACACGAGTTTCACACGTTTCTCCCTTTAGTAGAGGATTGAGGCCCTGTAGCCTTGTTAGATCTCACATGTTGTCACCCAACATATGAGTTGTCAAATTTCTAAAACATTTTTAATATAAAAATTTCAAAAATAACCATAATATATTCTACATTAATGAAATTTTTTCACCTCCATGTTTATCTCATAATTTTCATTTTGACTACATGTATTTTATCATTCTGTCATGGATTCATTGGTAAATCAGTCAAAAAGTTCATGGTAATGTCATCACATAGTCTATAAAATGAATATCCAAAATTGATTTTTTTATTCTTGATGAACTAAAATACAATTTTAACCAATCATAAAAATAAAAAAGAGATAAAATTTATTATCCCTATCTTAAATTGTTTTATGGAAACAAATAATCATATGTTATCTAATAAACATAATCAGAAGAGTATTAAAACCTCATCTAAAGTGCATCTTTAAGCCATTTATTCATGTTTAAACATACAAATCTTACATAAGATCATGATATAAATTATTATAAATAAGGTTATTGAATTTCCAAAAGAAACAAACCATTAATCATTAATACAAAATTAATTCAATCTTAATCATCACCTATAAAACATGTGGATACATTTATTATGTATTCTGTAGAATCATGGTAGTGAAATTAATTATCATACAACTGTTTTGGAACAATGAATTTTCCTTATTCCTTATGTTAAACATAGATTATTTTATATTTTCCATAAATCCAATAAACAAATAAACATCATCAATGGTAGAATAATTTTTTATTGAAATTATTATTTACCTTTAAGGAAGTCAGTATTATTCAATTTACATTATCCATACCAATAATCTGTTCAAACTAACTCCATTATCACTAAATCATGAACATATTATGTGTTGACATTCCTTCATATATATTTTTTAAAGAATGACATTTTCCTTGAGTCCCTTATCCTCTTCACCAGTACCATCGATCAAATTATCTCAAATCATTACGGAATAATTAATAAAGTACAATTTTTATAGATATCATTATTATTATAGACAAATTATCATCGGTAAAATTATTTCACATCACACTTCTTGATTCCAAACACAATCAAAATAATAATTCCAATTCATATGAAGTAATATTATAAGCATATCCAGAATCCTTTTAATTATTTTTAGATATATTCCATTGGTGATTAGGTCATTCATTTTCATAGTTCCCTATTTCCTTATTGTTGTAACATTAACATTTAAAAAAAAATCCCAAATAATAACAGGGTGAAATTATTCCACAGAATTGAATTAAACCCCCTTTATTCTTATGCATATACTAAGGTGTTACCTTACACAATTATCACATGTTGGAAATTATTTCCTTTCATTCTTCTATTTATCCATCCTTTTCAATAACATAATCTAATTTTCATGATTTCCATTAAATCAATATTACTTGATTAATTTTGATTTGGTCTTGTTATCATATTATGTTATGTCCTATTATGTCGATTTTTCTGGAGACTTGTTCCCTTAAAAATAATCTCATAAATCCATCAAGGGCACAATAATTCTTAATATTTATATTAATTGAATTGATATGTTTTAAATTACATACAATATGATAAATTTATATAAAAATGGAATAAAATTTATTAGCTCATAACATTATAATAAAAATGTATAATCATAAAATATGTGATATAGTAAACATAAATTTAGAATTTATATATAAAAAATCTTGAACTCGCATGTTTATTTTATTTTGGTATATTTCAAAAAAATTTGATGGGGTTTCTTTCAGTAATCTATGTTTTTTAAATATAGTACCTAGAGTTTATAATATACTTCTTATGATACCAAATATAATTTCCCCAACCCTAGTATCCCAGATAATATGGATACATTATTAAATTGGTATTAGATATATGAAATCTGATCCTGAATGACTAAATATTTTAGTTATTTAGGGAAACTAGAAATATATAGGAATAAAACATTACAATATAAAATTTAAGTTACAACATTGTAAATCCCTTGAAAACACCATTTTTTAAATATATAACCACTCATATGCGCCATATTATAATTCCTAGAATCCAATGAGAAAATTAAACATAAGAAAGTGGTGATCTCAAATTCATAATAATGTTTTCTATACTACAAATTATATCATAAGTAAGCAATATCAATTATCGAAGGGAAAATAACTAAAACACATTCCATTTAAAAAAATGTGATCATAATTTGGCTATAAAAATATTATAAAATACTTCCATATAAATAATTACTATAGATATACACCATAACCATGGATATTCTTCTAATAGAAAAATCACATAGATATCAATAACTAATATCATAATGAATGAATACATAATTTGGATATTTGAATCATATCATAGAAGTCTTGAAAAAGAAATTAGAAAATCAAATGGTAATGAATCTTCCAAAAACCATTCTGGTTTTCCTCATGAGACGTAACAATGTTATGAGGGGATATAAAAGGCCTCACTATTTCCTTACTATATCCAATTTAATCCATAGTTGAATAAATAATATAATTGATTCAATTAGCCCCCACAAAATCAATATTTATCACTATTGGAAGAAATTTTCTTACAGAATATAAATACTTCCGCAATCAGACATATCAAAAAAACTACCACGGTATATGATGAATATTTTTATTATAATACATCCTCAAAAACATATTCATCAATTGATGTGGACAAATATGAAAATAGATACAAGAGAATACTGAATTATTTCTTGAGGAAAATACCTTTTAAAATTTGAAATAAATCATTTCAAATATAAAAACTATAATCATAGTAAAGAAATTAATTTCATTTGAAATAACCTTTTAAACATGAAAATGATTGATTGTGGTTTTATAGTGACATGACTATGGTAAAATATTCTCTTGCATTAAATGATTAAAAATATTCATCCATTATTTTATTATAATTGTCTCAAAAAAAAATTTCAGAAAAAATGATAATATAACATTCAAATCATTTTCACAAAAGTAAAACCTGATTAAAAAACGAATTAAGAAAATTAATGAGATTTAAAAAAATAAACAGTTTGATAAAATAATTTCATGGAATAAAAGGATCTTTTTATTGAAAATTTTTAAAATATAATTATTAAAATAATGTTTCATAAAAATATCACATCATTTATGTGAGGATCAATGAAATTAATAAATTTTGTGTATTCACTATAAATACACATAAAAAGATTAAATAAATTATAGTATTATCTAAAATCATTTCAAACATAACGTATAATGAAATATTTAATGAATTAGTAATTTAACCAAATAAATGGATATGTTGTTCTAAAATAAATTACATAACACTTCTCTCATGACCCCCTTCCTCCAAGGTAACACCTTAGGGGTTGGAAATGAATAAATGGAGATTATAATCCCACCGAGTCTCATCCCTAGCAGGACCGGAGTAGTAAACTATAGCCAAGGGGGAACATACCTCACAATATGAATGGTATTATCCCTTTTATAGAAACAAGGTACATAGATAAGATGTATCATTCACAAACAACTTCAAAACATATATATATAAATAAATATTCCCACAATACATATATAAATAAATTGATAAAATTAATGTTTCCAAAGTAAATACCTAAAAGTAATTCTACGAAGGAACAAAATTATTATGAAGGATCCCAACTAGTAAGGTACAAAAAAATTCATGAAATGTTACTAGAAACATGAAAATTGTTTTATATTCCTTTGTTGATACAAGTATACAAAGTAGGAAAACAATGTGTTTCTTTTTATGGTGAATGACTTATACTAATTACCGTATAATAAAATAGAAGAACCAAACAAAACATGTCAAGGTATTCTTACCATCACATCCTAACCATGAAACCCTAAAAAAATAACATACACTGGGTAATATAATATATTTGGAATCACATTGATATGGGTACTCTGCTCTGCGTTCCCACTGGTATGCCACTCCCACACCAAACATCCCACATCTCGGAACTCCGATCTCTTTTTTTACCACACCACCCAACAAGAACATTCACAAAACCCCTCTCCCTCAAACACAAGGCATCCCCACCCCACAAGAATTACCACTCATTCATCATGATAGAAAATAGTTGGGCTACAACCCAAAAATCATGGTTAAATCTTTCCAAAAAACACCTGGCTATCACAAAATATCCTGAAGACACTTGGGAATCATATCACATAACCTAAAATGACCTACGCTATCATGTCCCACCCATATAAAACCGATTAATAATAAACACCATCTAAAGAACTAATATATCTCCTTCCCCCATAACCTCTTTTATTCTGATATATCCAAGACGAGAGATAGTGAAGGAGAGAGTACCCAACCATTATTACTCACCAAAATATATTGGGAAAACAACCATTGTGTGACTATATGGGCGTTCAAGAAATAGTTCTCAATATCAGTGGGGTGTTTATATAAATGATAATAATATATAGTGTATACATATATATATATGTCACGACGCTTCCTCAGGGCCCGTGCCTTGACTACCCCAATTCCGGCTTCCATATGCCAGGGGCTGTCGACTAGCACCAAGGCATAAATCCTGATAACTGGGAAGGAATTGCCATTATAAATGTAAACAAAACATCCTAAAGTATAAGATAAAGTAATACACTAAGTACAAATTAATGTTCTGAAAAGTAAGTGGGCCAGAATACAAACCCAACTGAAAGTATAGCTACAACTGAACGAAGGTACAACAGAAAAAGACAAACTGCTGGAAGAATGGAAGCAGCTCTTGGGTCGTTCTCCTTGGATCCTACCTGATGTGTAGGTACATATAGTGCAACTCCTTGATCATCCACCATGGATCCTACCTGAAGGGTTGGTACATATAGCCTCCAAAACGCTCTTGCCAATAAACCTCCTCCGAGTTTTGTCTCATTGTGATGTCCACCTCCGGATACTGACTCGTCGTGAGGTCCACCACCGAGTACTGTCTAGTCCTCGAACACTCGGCCTCTGTCAGTGTTGCCTGTCGTTTGCAACCAATACAAGGAGGTGTGGGCATAGCCCGTGCATGGGTGAGAATACAATACTTTGTAGGGATCTCGAGACCCTCAAGGTCTCACTAAATCCAACAAGGATAATCACAATGAAGTATCTCAACAGATAACCCTTACTTAGGTATAAGCCCATACTTATAACTAAGTTATCATGTAACCCATCTCAATCATGAGGAAACACAATGGTTATGAAATCAATGGATAACCACTACATAGGTATATGCCCATACATACACCTAAGTTATCAAGTGACCCATCTCAATCATGAGGTAAACACAAAGGCCATAGACTCAGCTCAAACCAGGATTTTATTCATGATGTCGAAACCACAGCGGGTGGAGAACTCCTCCTCTGTCGAGTACAGTGGGCCTGCTGCTACAACCATGTGCTTCCCACTAACCTTGGACTGCTGAAGTACTCCACCTGTCGAGCACTGTGGGCCTACTGCTAAAACCAATCACTTCCTACCATGGGTCTTCCACTACAACCAAGCGAACCCCCTCATAGCCTACTGAGGTACTCCTTATATCGAGTACTGCAGGTCTGCCGCTAAAACCAAGCGCTCATCCGCTATGGGTCTGCCGCTACAACCAAGGGCACGCCACTGGTCTATCTGAAACAATCTGAGTCAATCAATCAGTAGTCGTCAAGTGTCATCCACCTACTAGGTCTCTACACTCTGCTAGCTCGTCAATGGGAGGGTCTGCTCCACGAGCTACTGGTCGATACTCCAAATATCACAATGTCCCACGAAAAGGTATCTTAAAGGACCACCTCATCATTGGGGTCTCAACACAACAGACATCGCGTCAATCGGGCGACTGGTTGTTGAGTTATTAGCCTTTTCGTCCCAGGGGCTCGGTTGGTTTCATGTGCGGACCAACCCGGACGTATCTCAACTGTACCCTGAAGACTCATAGGGTATACTCATAGGGACCTTTTATCAATGTGATCACCAACGTTGCTAACGGTTTGTCAAACGGACATCCGGTCTGAATGTTATCAACTTTTCCGTTCGAGGGGCTCAGTTGGCATTCGGGTACAATCCAACCCGGCCATACCCCAATTGCGTACAAAACACAGGAGAAGTATTTCAAGTTCTGTCTCATCAAGAGGAATCCAAAAAAGTTTACGACACATCAATCGGACGTCCAGATCTCGAGATATAAGTGTTTCCGCTCCGAGGGCCCGGTTTGATTCGTGATCGAACCAATCCGGTAGTACCCAATGTTCTCCGAAACCCTGAGTGTAATATACCGAAACGACTGTCTTTATCCAAGGATCTCATCACAATTGACGGTGCGTTGATCAGAGGTCCTTAGCCCATGTTATTGGCAGAGGACTGAAAACAGTCCAAAAATAGGGGTTTCAGGACCGGTCCGACCAGGCCCGAGACCCGCTGGGTCGGCATGAACCGAGTCGACCCGACCCGGGTCCAGGTCTGGCCAATTTGGGCGTGACCCAACCTGGCCTACGCGGCCCGACCCGGCCTCGGCGTGGCGCGGCCCGGCCCGGCGACTGGTTGGCCTACCATGCTGGCGCGGCCCGCGTGGCCTGCTCGGCTGGCCGAGCTGAGCACAACAGGGGGGGCATGCTGCCCCCTGATTGATGACCCCCCCCCCCCACGTGGGGGCCGGTATCCTTCCAGATGGAGGTTACAAACCTCCGATCTCCTCGATCTGCCGGCCCGGCTGGCCGTCCGTGCTGCTGCCGCGGGACTACCGGGGTCCCGCCCTCCTGCTCCAGCGCACAGGCAGCCGGTAGTCCGGCTTCCACTCCCTACTCTGCTACGGCCAAAGGCCGCGACCTTGGTTTGACCAGTGTGGTCCGACGGCATCGCGCCCCTCCGTCGTGGCCCTGTTCTGGCCACAATGACTTCTGAATTCTCCGACGCAGCGCTACGACGCCGCGCCCCTTCGCCACGGCCCGACTCCGGTCGTGGGTTCATTTTTCCTCAACGGCTCGCGCGTGACGGCGTCTCCCATCTTTGCCACATTTTCCAATGTTACCGCGCAGTGTCGTTGCATCGCGCCACCTTCTTTCGAACCACCAAAAACATAATCATCATGGGGGAGGAGGGTCGGCCATTTTGGTGCATTCCGACCTCCTCTCATTATTTTGGTAACAGGCGGCCTATTTAGAAAACGATGAACATCGACGATGTATTCATGAAGAAGAAATTACCCCTACCTTGCAAAGACGTCACACATCGCCAAGCTGTGGAAAGAGGCAAGCGTTGCGACGATCGGACATCACGAAAGATTGGTGCCGATTCCGTTGACGTTATAGGGTGAGCCGTCATCGATGGCGATGTTCCCCGTGGTGGTGTCTCCTCCCATGATGCAGAGGAAGAAGAAGAGAAGGCACGTCGTCGGTGACTTCGCGTTCTCCGTTGGAGGTGTTCTTCGTCGGAGGCGTTGTTCTTCGTCAAGAACATTGTTCGTCAGACGGAGGGAGCTCTTCTAAATTCTCCAAGGATTCCCCTCACAATATTTTCCAAACCAAATATTAAAATGAGATTTCCCCATTTTAATAGGAATGCCAACCATTCAAAATAATTCAAGGAGTCATTTCATTAATTATGTCTGTAGACAACATAATTAAAGAGGAGTTTACAAATTAATTTGATTAGTTCTAAAAGGGGGGTTTTGGGAGTTGAGGGGGAGGTGAGGAGTTAGGGTCTCGTGTGGGCCCTACCACACTAAACTCTCCCATGGGAGGTTGGGTGGGTGTGGGCCCCACATCTAACTCCCTCTTTGTTGAAAATAACCACTTACCATGAATAAAATTTGTGTACGACAAATTTTATTTAATTCAACTAAACCCCAAAAATTAACAACCTCATACGACAAAATGTAGCTACGCCTAAGATCCCCTTAAGAAATTATCGGCGTTATAAGTTCATCGGTGCCCTCAGATTTCAATTCCAAGCAGCGGTTCAAAAGATAGAAAAATCGGCTCGTTCGTTCACTGAACGTACCCGAGCTAAACTTTGGAAATTGATTTCGGGCCCACCGGGCCTCGGAATTAGGTTCCGTCATAAATAGCATACTCATAAAATTCCAAAGAAATTTAGAAAAAAAAATTTCTCGATATTTCTATGTCATTAAATTATGCCCACCTCGGGGATTTACGTCCCCATAAAGCTATAACACAAAATAGGGAATCAAAAGTGGTACTCAAAACGCATCTGAGCCATAGGCTCCCATGTGGTCACTTGGTGATTCTCATACTACCAGTGAAGTGCACCAGAGGAATGAAACATCTATGTAGGATCCGCTCCTGTCGATCCTCGTTCCCCACTGGAACATCCGTGAATGTCTCCCTGCCATCGACGTCCTACTTCCTGACGTCGATGATGTGTGAAGGATCATGCACGTATCTCCTCAGCTGAGATTCAGGGATGACCTCATGCACCTGGTGCAACTGAGGTGGAAATGTCAAGCGGTAAACCACCTATTCTACGCTACTAAGGACCGAGAAAGGTCCCTCAAACCTCGGAGATTTTGCACCGCCTTGGCTACATCTCTGTAAACCTCATCAAGGTGAGACCCATATATGAACGTGGTCTCCATCCTCAAACTCTAGGGGCCTACATTTCCTAATTAGAACTGAAGATAAAAACTGCTATAGCCATGAGGGTAAGATTGGAAAACCCAAGAGTGGTCGGCTACACCCTCCTAAGCATGAGTTTATCCTATGCTTCCTGGGGTTTCCTTTTCGCCGACCAAGGAAAACCGATCTCAACGTTGTAGTTAGACCACATCCTTTTTGCCTAAAATAGTCAATCTGAGCATGAACTGTGAATCCAATCTATTTCGAGACCAATGTCGTAAGGCCTCGACGCCGCCACCAAGAGATTCTAACCGAAACTCTCGCCTTGATGGTTAGACCATACTATCGGGGTATGTGTGATTATCAAGTCTCCTCCCAACGTATCTCCAGACGTGAGGGTCAACTCTACAGATTACCAGAAACTATAGTTCTTGGACAAGATTAATGGAAGAAAGGAATGATTCATATCAACATCTGTTACTATGGAAGCTAGTAGTGGACATAGACTTTCCCTTGAAACATTCATAGAGCCATTGGGTAACACTACTTGACCGCATGCATCTACTCTATTCCCCTACCCTCCAGCTCCCTGAGCCTGGCAGGGACTACAAAGGCGGGTGATTATAACATGTCAAAAAGTTCATCACCCCATGCTGCTCTCATAGCTATGATTCCATGTCTGTTTCCTTGAAGATTCATCTTCCCTTTTTTTACATGCTCTACTTGAAACATTTTTCACGCCTAAGTCTCCGAGACTGGAGCCAGTTTCTAGCTTTCCCACTGCTAACCTTCACTGACTTCATCCATTGAGCAAAAGCATTCTCAACCACAAAAGTTCTTTCTAGCACCCTAGCATAAGTAGGTATGCATAGAGAAAAGGTGATGGCTCATATTTTCGAGCCCTGAAGCACCGATCACATCGTATTAATCGAGTACCAGGAATGGTTTGGTATGCCCCAATAAAATCTCAACTACAGACATGTCGCCCTGCCGAAGCTGTATAAGCTCTAGAAAACTCTCAGCCACCTCCTCAAGCCAGTCCTCAGCTTCCCGTGAGTCGGGCTCACCTCGGAACATGAGGGTATCTAATGTTGGAACACGTGTAAGGTAGTAATTCTATATGTGTCACATACCGGTATCGTCGGCTGAATCTGCTGACCAACAGGTAGTGATGTATAGCGGGCACACTACCCGAAGGCACTATCTATGGAATTGGTCCACATACCGAAGCCTCATCACTATGTGGACCATCCTAATGGTCATTCACTGGAAAAAACTAGTATCCAAGTCCACCATCCACTCTACTGATGTCTCAGCTAGGCGAAAAACTCTAGAAATCACCTCCAACCAGTGCTCTCCTGTCCAGGAATCTGCCTCGCCTTGTAACCTCCGAGGCTGCTGCTATTGGAACCCATGCAATGCGCTCTTCCAGCGTTCACAGTTCGCTAGTTTGGCTGGTGGGATCTGCTTCCCATCAGGAGGTGGTATTGATGGTACACCACATGAGGTTGCCAACATAGTAAAAACGGCCCCGCACCGGATCCTCGTCGCTCGGTGGGCCGTCATCGAGTACTCTCTCAGAACTCAAACTGACTGTCTATATAGAGACATCCCGAACAGATGTGACATAGTCAATGATTTATACTTGGTGAACTGACCTGGTTTGAGCTGACTTAAAACTCTTGGAAACACACACGCAATCAGGGTTTTTCGTGTACAAAGTCAGAAATCAGTAGTCAGGGTCCTGGTTTATGGATACATCAGCCGCCACACCAACACTGGACTCCATGAACTGAAGAACACACTCGGTACCCTTAACATTATTTCTTCATAGAAAGGGAATATCTGAGTTATAAGTTCTGCGGTAGAACCGACTCCTCTGATACCAATTTTTCATGACCCGTCATCAGGGCCTGTGCCGTGACAACCCCAAGCCCACATTTTATAGGCCAGGGGTTGGCGACTAGCACCAAAGGCGTAAATCTCGATAACTGGGAAGTCATTTCCTTTATAAAAGTAAACAAAACATACCAGAGTACAAGCGGAAGTAATACAATAAGTACAAAAGAAAGTGCTGAAAAGTATGTGGGTCAGAATAAAAAACCCAATTGAAAGTATAGCTACAACTGAACGAATGTACAACAGAAAAAGACAAACAACTGGAATAATGGAAGCATCTCTTGGGTCATCCTCCTCGGATCCTACCTGAGGGGTATGTACAGATAGCACAGCTCCTGGATCGTCCACCATGGATTCTACCTGAAGTGTAGGTATAGATAGCGCAACTCCTGGATCGCCCACCATAGATAGCACAGCTCCTGGATCTGTGGTGGACGATCCAGGAGCTGCGCTCTCGCCTCCCCAAAACTCTCGCCCATCAACCTCCTATGAGTGTTGTCTCGTTGTGAAGTCCACCTCCGGATACTTAATCGTCGTGAGGTCCACCACCGGGTACCATCCAGTCCTCGAACACTCGCCCTCTGTCAGTGCTTCTCGTCGTCTGCAACCAACATAATGAGGTGTGGGCATAGCCCGTGTAGGGGTGAGTATACGATACTCAGTAGGGACCCCGAGACCCTCAAGGTCTCACTAAATCCAACAACGATAACCGCAACAAAGGATCTCTACAGATAAGCATTACTTAGGTATAAGCCCATACTTATACCTAGGTTATCAAGTAACCCATCTCAATCATGAGGAAACGCAAAGGTTATGAAATAAACGGATAACCACTACCTAGGTATATGCCCATACATACACCTATGTTATCATGTGACCCATCTCAATCATGAGGTAAACACAAAGGTAATAGAATCAGCTCAAACTAGGATTTTATTCATGATGTCGAAACCACACCTGCTGGAGAACTCTTCCTTTTTCGAGTACAGTGGGCCTGCCTCTACATCCAAGCGCTTCCCACTAACCTTGGACTGCTGAAGTACTCCTCCTGTCGAACACTGTGGGCCTGCTTCTACAACCATGCAATTCCAACCATGGGTCTGCCACTACAACCAAGCGCACCCCCTCAGAGCCTACAGAGGTACTCCTTCTGTCGAGTACCGCGGGTCTACCGCTACAACCAAGCGCTCCTCCTCCGTGGGTCTACCTCTACAACCAAGCGCAACCCTCTGAACTATCCGAAACACTCCGAGTCAATCGATCAACAATCGTCAAGTCTCAGCCAGCTACTAGGTCTCTACACTCTCATAGCTCGTCACCGAGAGGGTCCTCTCCACGAGCTACTATTCGATACTCCAAGTATCACAAAGTCCCACGAAGAAGTATCTTAAAGGACTGTCTAATCACAGGGGTCTCAACACAACAAACAGCGGATCAATCGGGCGCCCGGTCTGTGAGTTATTAGCCTTTTCGTCCCAGGAGCTCTGTTGGTTTCGTGTGCGAACCAACCCGGTCGTATCTCAGCTGTACCCTAAAATCTCATAGGGTATACTCATAGGGACTGTTTAAAAACGTGATCACTAACTCCACTGACGGTTCGTCAAACAGAAGTCCGGTCTGAAAGTTATCATCTTTTCCGTTCCAGGGGCCTGGTTGGATTTCAGGTACAATCCAACCCATCCATACTCCAATTGTGTCCAAAACATATGCAAAGTATGCCAAAAGTCCCGTCTCATCAAGAGGAATACAACAAAGTAAACGACACGTCAATCGAACGTCCGGAGCTCGAGATATATGCGTTTCCGCTCCGAGGGCCCGGTTGGTTTCGTGATCGAACCAACCCGGCCGTACCCAAAGTTCTCCGAAACCATGAGTGTAAAATAAAAAAATGACTGTCTCGATCCAAGGATTGTATCGCAATTGACGGTGCCTCGATCGGAAATACTTAGCCCATGTTATTGGCAATTTACTGAAAACAGTCAGAAAATAGGGGTTTTGGGCCCGGTCCGACCCGGCCCGAGACACCCTGGGGTGGCCTGAACCGGGTCGACCCGACCCAGGTCTGGGTCCGGCCCGTTTGGGCGCAGCCCGACAGGGCCTCGGCATGGCCCGGCCCAGCCCGGCGACCAGTTGGCCTGCCGCGCTGGTGTGGCCCACGTGGCCTGCTCGGCTGGTCGAGCTGAGCGGAACAGGGGGACACGCTTCCCCCTGATTGATGACCCCCCCCCAAATAGGGCCACTCTCCATCCATCCATGGGTTACGAACCCCCGGTCTCCTCGATCGGCCGGCCCGGCTGGCCGGCCGTGCTGCTGCTGCGGGACCGCCGGTGTCCCGTCCTCCTGCTCCAGCGCACCGGCGGCCGGTAGTCCGGCTGCCGCTCCCTGCTCTACCACGGACAAAGTCCACAGCCTGGGTTCGACCGGCGTGGCGCAACGGCGCCGCGCCCCTCCGCCGTAGGCCCTCACTGGCCACGGTGTCTTCGGAGTTCTCCGGGGCGGCGCGACGATTTCGCGCCCCTTCGCTGCAGCACAACTCCGGCCACAGGTTCATTTGTCCTCAACGGCGCGGCGCGACGATGCCGTGCATCTTCACCACATTTTCCCATGTTACCACGCGGTGTCATTGCACCGCGCCACCTTCTTTCGTACCGCCACAAACAAAATCATCATGGGGGAGGAGGGTTGGTCGTGTTCGTGCGTTCTGACCTCCTCCCATTATTTCGGTAACAAACAGCCTATTTAGAAACCGATGAATGGATATGAAGTATTCACGATGAAGAAATTACCCCTACCTTGCAAAGGCGTCACACGCCGCCAAGCCGCGGAAAGAGGCTAGCGTCGCGATGATCGGACGTCGCAGAAGATTGGTGATGATTCTGTTGACATCACAAGGTGATTCGTCGTCGATGGTGATGTTCCTCGCGATGGTGTCTCCTCCCTTGATGCGGAGAAAGAATAAGAGAAGGCACATCGTCTGTGACTTCGCATTCTCCGTCGGAGGTGTTCTTCGTCAGAGGCGTTGTTCTTCGTCAAGAACGTTCTTCGTCAGAAGGAGGGAGCTCTTCTAAATTATCCAAGAATTACCCTCATTATATTTTCCCAACCAAATATTAAAATGAGCATTCCCCCATTTTAAAAGGAAAGCCAACCATTCAAAATAATTCAAAGAGTCACAACATTAATTACGTGTGTAGACTACATAATTAAGGAAGAGTTTACAAATTAATTTGAAAAGTGATAAAAGGGGGGTTTTGGGAGTTTAGGGGGAGGTGAGGAGTTAGGATCTCGTGTGGGCCCTACCACAGTAAACTCTCCCCTGGGAGGTCGGGTCGGTGTGGTCCCCACATCTAACTCCCTATTTGTTGAAAATAACCACTTACCATGAATAAAATTTGTGTACGACAAATTTTATTTAATTCAACTAAACCCCAAAAATTAACCACCTCATGCGACAAAACGCAACTGCACTTAACATCCCCCTAAGAAATTACCAGCACTGTGAGATCATCGGTGCCCTCAGATTTCAATTCCGAGCACCGATTAAAAAGAGAGAAAACCGCGCTCATTCGTTTACTTAACGTAACAGAGTTAAACATCAGAAATTGATTCTAGGCACACCGGGCCTCGGAATTAGGTGTCGTCAGAAACCGCATACTCGTAAATTTCCAAAGAAATTAAGAAAAAAAAAATTCCTCGAAATTTCAGTTTCAATACAATATATATATAGAAAATCATAAAATCTCAACCTATAGGGTTACAAACAACCTAACCATTCAATTCCAAGTAATTTTTTCTACTACCTCTAAATTCATCATTAAGTGTCAAAAATAGTGATTTTAAAAGGTGATCAACCATAAACAGTGGATCCAAATTTACCCCTTGTTCACCACCCATTGATTTCATTATTTATATCAACCACATTTTATCACACAACACATCATTAAATTATTAATTTACATATCTCATCCCATTAAACACACCATCCCATTCCATTTCAAACATTATTAAACATTTATTTATCCCATCACTATTCCAAAATATATAATAATGTAAACACATTTCAGAAATATCCCATAATTTCATCACATCACCACCCAAAAATAATTCCCTACTAACTATCTCTATGCCACCCCCAAAATCATGGCTAAACGAATCACATCCGAACTACCCCACAAGAACAAACATAATAACCACATCCTAAGTGCCGCAAAGCATGACCAAACAAATAACTTATTTACCCACACCCCATTTCAACCAAAAACCGTATCCCCTAAATGAATGACCATAAATATCATCACACCGAGATCAGTTTCAAAAATATACCCGGTCTTTTATCATATTCCACATTAATTTAGCGAATTTACCCAAGAAATGGAATAATACATTGGAAATAGTTTTTATTAGCCAAATATACATGATCAACCAATTTCAATTTTTAGGCTCATTTCAAACAATAAAAACAAAAAAAAATCATCATATACTTATTTGGTGCAAACAAATCCTCCAATGACAATAATTTTCAATAGGGCATCAAGCCTTGAAAATCATAATATCCTAATTAAAATAATATTTATAAAACCATGTTAATAGAACCCCACTTCCACTTTTGAATTCAATTAGAGAACTATTTATCATTAATTAATCTTGTACAACCATATCCCATAGATAAAAAAAGTATCCCCTTCCACATGATGCACAAATAAAGAAAAATGAAGGAAATCCCATCTCAAGGAATCCTTCCTACTTGATGTACACCGCAAGGCAAATACAAATGCCCACAAACATCAATCGTATAATGAGAACCACAGATCAAACAATACCGAACCAAGGATTGATCAATGGAAACCCAGATGCACCCCCAATCCAAATAAATTACACCATAGCCAAACCCTAGGAGAAGAACTAAAGAAAATAGATGAAAATGATAATTTAACTCACCAAAGATCATCCATGGATGGCCAAAAAACAACCAAAATATCAAGAGATCAAGGATGGGTGCAAATGTATTTAAGAACACCTTAGGTTTCCTAGGAATCACCAAAAATTATGGAATGTTGATAGAATGGTGAAAGGATTAAATGTTTGACATAAAACAAATAATTTAAAAACTGAACAAGATTGAAATATTACATGATGTGTAATCCCCTACATGTCGTGAAATCCTCAGGGAATGGATACATAAGAAAATTGTGACGTCTCATAATTTTATTATTTAGTTTTTTACCCCGATATATTAAACACCGGGAAATACTTAATCACGTAGTGTAAAATATTTAAACATTTTGATAACTCCCTTAGCACAATGTGAAATCTTGATTCACACAGTGAAATCCAATTACACAACCTATAATCTTCTGTAGTCTATCCTTTTGAAACTGAACTTATCCAGACACCCTAAGACCCTTCCCCAAACACCTACAACAACATAACCCAGTAATATAATGGATCATGAAGGCACACACCATTATATTACATAACTATCCAATGATTCTCTCAATCAAGAATCTGAATTCAAACCCAGAAAGAAGTGGGTCCGATCAACAACCAAGTGAGGTACCTAACAAGGATCTTATAATGCGTCAAACACTACCACCATCCAAACACACCACAAAACCACAATCTGCTTCATATTACACATCCAGACTTCCACAAAACCATTGTAAAACAAGAAAACTGTGATGTCCTGAACAAATAATTTAGAAAATTATGTCCTCCATATAATAATACTCTAAATTTTGGGTAGAAATGACTCACATGCATGATTTTAATAAAATCAAAGTTAATGTTTCTCAGTTACGAATTGGGTCCTCCCCTTTCCATATGTCCTGAAATTATCACACATCACATCGCATATATCTCAAACCATGTAAAATAACTAGTCTCAATAAAAAAATGAATCCAAATAACACATCTCAAAAAAAGGAAAATAAAAACTCATGAAATATCTAGGTATTGAGAATGAATCTGTGTTTCTCACCCCCATGTACTCTCCTCATGGACACACTATCACCACAATAGATAAACAAAAGGAATTTTTCATCCACACACAGCCTCATTTTGGAAATCCTATATCTATACTAGTCATTCCATAAATATATATTATTAACTGATATCAATGTCTATATATTCAATGAAATGGGAGTCATTATAAATATGACACTGAATCATAGTGATGTGTAAGACATCATTGATCATTTCCAACTAGGGGGAAACTCCAACCGATACACTATCTCTCAAAATCACCCAAACACCTCTAAAAGGACCCCAAAAAACTCAGGACAAGGCTTACACTATCTTCCAAACCTCTACATCCAACATAGAGAGGAATCCTTCAAAAACATGTGTTTCTCAACCTTGAACACCAAGGTACTCCTATGATTGGAATCCGTTTTCATCGGATCTTGCACTACATTCACACGCTCAAAAACAAATTGAACATTCTATATTGTTTGATGTACCACCTTTGGACCAAGAACAACTATCTCCTAATCCTCAGTCCCACATAGTGGAGAAAAAAAATTCCTTATACAATTCCAAAAAAGGTACCATACCATTGG
This sequence comes from Viscum album, assembly GCA_963277665.1. NCBI lineage: Eukaryota > Viridiplantae > Streptophyta > Magnoliopsida > Santalales > Viscaceae > Viscum > Viscum album. The sequence continues at coordinate 788,839,212 of OY728126.1, read as the reverse complement.
GAGATTGATAGATTTTATAGAATGAAAACTATACAAAATTCATGTTTCATAACAAATATCCATAAATGTCCAAGATGCCTACCCACAAAATTTCTTCCCACATCTTCATAGTCTATTCTGTATTCCCGCTTATCTATGTGTGCAATGGAGTGATAAGGATGAATTGGGTGAGAAAATCAAGTTTTCATGACATTCAGACTCATGAGGTAATATAGGTATCCCTATATGAGACAATATACCTTTAAACTATAAAAAACATAACCACCTCATCCATGAAAATTATAGACAAAAAATCACTTCTCCTGAATCCTTTATGTCAATGATTTGGGATGATTTCATCAATCAATTTGCTCTTATCCAGATAGAATCAGAACCCCCATGAACTATGTATAACCCTAGGAATAAATCCGTAGATATTTCATCACATATACTCTCACGAACTTCCATGGGGTTCAATAAATCAACTATAACATGATTCATGATTGTTACAATATTGATACGAGAAACATTTCCAACAAACTCTACCACTACCTATTTCATCTCATGCCACCAAAACTACACTCCCACGATATGGAACATTTTGTAAATTCATGGGTTTGCTTCCAAAGGTGATTTATGAAACTCATAATGGACTCAATTGAACATTGAAACTAAAATAAATAGGCTTCCATGAAATAATATACTTTTTCAACCATCATCCGACTATCACTCTAGATCAGAACTATGGTAAACATAATCACACATCACCACCACCAGCGAGTCTTCCCATTAAGACTCTTCTGCCCGAAGCATAATAGAATGTATCACATCTATATAAATTAAATGGGATCTTCCACCATTCTTTACTGAATCTATGTGAATGGAATTCAATTCCACCTTTTCCATCCAAGCATCCATAGACTCCTGAACTATATAATTCCATGACATCAAGCTCAAATAATGGGCTAGAATATTAACCTTTCAAGAGGTGTAGGAGATTTAAAAATAGTAATCATAATGAAACCTCTTCAAACTTCACGTTCGTATGTTTATTTAATATTGATAAATGATATTACTCAAGCTCTTGTGATCACAGAAGACAACAATGTGCACCATAATCATATAATTTTTGAAGAACTATAAAACTAACACACAATCTGTCAGATCTATATTATGCGAGGAGTAGTTATATTTTTTAGGATGTTTCTACCAACACCCATAAGAGATAACTCACTTCTACTAAATCATCATGCATCCCATGTACCTACGAGAAGTTTAAAAAAAACCTCAAACAACACACTGTCTACAAGTTGTTGTTGTATTAGATAATTGAATAACTTCTAATTCAGGTATCTAAACAATTCCTGGAATTGATAAATCCCCAAAAAATCTTGGTATTTCATGGTCAAAGTTACTAATGGGGATACAACTCTATAGAAATTAGGTGAAAACCTTTGATATTTTCTTGTAAGGCCTATGATTCTCTGAATATATGCAACATTTTTTGGTGATTCCCATGATGGAACTTCTTCCACCATAATTTAGTGTAATGTCACAAACTATTGAGACACCACATGACTTAGGAAATGAACCCATAATTTATAGAACATAATATTGGAAACAATTTCATAGAGTAAGTGAAATAAAAGAACATGAATGGGAATTTTGAGATGATTTGAATTCTAATTATGAAAATTTGAGTAGATTAATATATCATCGATGGATATGAATATGAACTAGTCTATGAACTCATGAAACCTAGAGTTAATAAACCCCATAAAATGGATGGGGAATTAGAAATATCACATTTTATGAGAACAATCTCAATGATCACTTATTAACACCTAAAAGAAATATTTGGGATATGTATATCTTTTACACTCAAATATTGATGTCTAGAATAAAGATTAACCATAGTAAATCAACTCACCACACTCATATGGTTGATAATATCATATAACCTTGTAAGAGGGTAATTTTTTTTCCGTCACCTAATTAAACATTACATTTTCCATATAAAACATTATACTGTCATCTGCCTTATTGGAGAATAAAACTAGAGCACCACATGACAACACAACTGGATAGATAAAACATTTATGCATTAGATCTCCAATCTGAATCCTCAACTCCCACAACACAAATGTTTTTATTCGATAAGTAGCCATCAAATTTAGAGAATCACTAGGCTGCAATTCTATCCGGAACACAATATCATGTCGAGGGGATATCATCATAACCTCCTCCGAAAAAAAACCCAGAAAACACCAAATTAAATAGGGAACCTCCACCATCTCAGCGTCCAGTTATTCCACTTATAACTCATCCTGCATTGAAATAAGGTCTCTACAGGGCAAATAGAAACCTAACAACATTGTTTGCCAATGAAAACTACGTGGTTTCGATCCTCATCAGTAATATGATTTTCATCTCGATAATTTTTATAATAGTACATATTTATTTCAACAATTTGATGGCAATGATGACATATTATGACTACATCTATAAAAATAAAACATCCCATGAGACTAATGTTGTTAGATACTCAGTTTACACTCCTATTACACATCAAACACGATGGGTTGGCCTCCTACTGGTGTAATAAATACACAGGGAACATGAAGGCCCTCAATTTATAGTCCCATATAATTGAATTGAAGGGGTGAAAAAAATGGTTTGTAAAGATATAGAATCCAAAAAATTGCAAAACACTATACTAAACAAAGGGATCGTACCTGTAACAATCTCTTTCCCCATAGGAATTGCTGCATCCATTATGTGAATTAGACTACACCAAAATATTCCACCTCTACACTGATGACCACCTCGATGACCATGATTGGGTCATGGAACCCAAAACAAGTAATATCCTAAGGAGGACCTCTACTTACACCATATCCTCTTAGAAAAGAATAATCCTTCTTATCCTACAACTGAATCGACCTAATTAGAATGTTTAGTTGAGATTGGTGATGATCCTATCCCCCATCACCAAAATAATCTTGGGGAACCACAAGGAAATCATTTTGGAAACGTCCATGAACAAAAAAAACATACTGAAATAAAGAACCCATAAAATTCATTGAAGCCACTCGCATGAGAAGGATTGAACGGACGAAACTGTGTTCAACTCCCTACTGGTCAAAACCATGATGGCTCTGGAACATGGGACCTTCAGCTGAAAACTATTCTAAATTAAGTCCCAGGATGGATTCCCTCTATTAGTAAATATCCTCATGAGTGAATATTCTTTATCCCCTATTTCTTATTATAAACCTCCAAATATGATTGCAATATAAACGGAGTAACATCAAGCTGCATTGAATGATGGAGTTCCTCTTCAAGGAACTTTTCATGGGACACCTCATCTAGAAAAAAGTCTCTGAGAAAATGAAAAAGGCCTTAGAACATGATTACCATATATTTCATCAACATGATCCACTACTAATGCTAATGTAGATCTTTTATTTTAAATTACTTATTGGTTAATAAAGGTAACTCTTCTCAGAACTACTTCCGATGTAAATGCACAAAACATCTGCCTCTATATTATCTCCACGATACAACATCATCCACTGACATAATGATCCACACATCAGAGTGACTATCAAAGGGGCCCTATACACCATCAAGGATCTGATCAAATTAGACGGTATCTCGATATCCTCTAGATAACTCTCTGTCTCAATATTTGAAACACATCCCTCATGCATTCTCAATTCCTTCCATTATAATGTTTACCATTTTCACTTCTACTAATCATCCTCCCCAACCAAATCATCTGTATGGAATACCACCATTTCTCCCTACTAAACCTAAACTACTTGAGTCACCCGTGGATGATGGCCAAGAGATATATATGAAATAAAAAAAAATCCTATGCATGAGTAGTACATAATTTTTAATATGATTTATTTTAACACATTTAATTTATTTTTTCCATTTTTCTTTTCACATAACAACCAAATCTATAAAAGAACATAATTCATTATTAAGAATCCACCATTCCATGTTTTCTAATGAGTACGAAGGTTTACATAACATGGGAATTACATAAGCTAAGAATTCGTCCACTAGATCATGGGGGCCTTAAAATCTATTTTCATTTTTGATATACATGGCCTATATAATTCACCATGGTCAACTAGAAATTTTTCTATAAAAACCCATGAAATTATCAATTTTCCTAGATACAAAGTCTATTTTATCTCTCAACCATCATCCTATAATACCATTCTATCATGACCCCTCCCTCAAAATACACCCCTCATAGTTTGAAGCTGATGAATATGAGATAAGGATCCCATGAGTCTCACAATCAGTTGGCCCTAGGTTAGTGACTATCACAAAGGGTGTACAAATCTCAAAATATGGAAGGCATTACATTTTTGGGGAAATAAGATAAGGTTTTAAGTTCAATCATCCACAAAAAATCCTACAAATGATATTTATGAGAAAAAAAATTATCCCCTTATGAATATATAAATAGAAAAATTATAATATAACTTTATAATGTAAATACACAAAAGTAAATCTAAGATGTGACATCGAAACTATCTAGTATTAGAACTTACAAGGTCCAAAATAGTTTGTGGAATCCTCCTGGAAACAAAAAAATGTATTATATACATATGATGAGCATACTAGTACACTATGTATTGAATACAGTGTCTCTCACGCAAATGTGGTAGAAGCTTACTAACTCCCATATGGGATTACAATTGAACCAAATAGAATATATCAAGGTATTATAACCATCCCATCCTCACCAAGGCACACTTACCAAATAATTAAAACCATATAGTATAATATAATAGGAATATAATATATAATGGTACCCCGCACCACTTTCCAATGGTTATGTTAGTCTCACATCCAACATCATATGTCCTAGAACTCCCATCTCATTGGTATACCACACTGCCCCACGATTGCAGTCTCAAAAAACCACTCCCAAAGACACATAGTCTAAATTATCCATAATCATGACCATAAAAAACAACTCCCATAAATAAATAGGATACATCCCCACAAGAACTATCACATCTCACATGAAAACAGTTGGGCTATCACACATCATCCTGAAGAAACATGGGATATATATCCCCATGACCACAATCACCTCGGAAATCAAAATCACCATTTAGAGCACTAATAGACCTTCAAACATCACAACATGTTCCAAGACTATATCTCTTGGAAAGAGATATAAATATAGAGTGTGTACCCAACCATCAGTACTCCCCACCGATGGTTAGAAAAAACACCCACTACAAGACTATGTTGGCGTTCATCCATTAGTTCTCATCATGGGGGGAGTACACATAGAAATACCCAGAAAATAAAATTTATACATATAAAAATAGAAAATCACTATAGAATAACCTATGGGTTTAAAAATAACTAACCAAATCACATCACTATCACATTGGATGCTACCACTAAATTCCTCTATTAGTATTAGCAACATTCATTTTAGATGGTGATGATCCCTAATATGTGGCTTGAGTTTTCTAAATAATATAACACCCATTCATTTCATTATTTATCATCAAACACTTTTATTAACACAACCTATAATTAAATTATTTATTAACAAATCTCACCCCTTTAACTAAACCAATCCATTCCATTTCAAACATTATTAATCATTTATTTATTCCATAACTACTCATGAATCTATCATAACACAACCACATGTACCAAAATGCACATCATTATGTCACTTCAACACCCTAAAATAATGACAAAAACACTACCTCCTCACCTCCTAAAAATCATGACCTAACCAAAAAAAATCCATATCACCACAAGATCATATCCAAACAAACCACATCAACGCCGCCACAAAATCATGACCAGTCAAACACATATCACCCCACACCAAATTGCAACCACACACTACCACGCCAAACTCCAGACCACACATCACATCACCCCAATATAATTTACAAATTCAAAAGTGTATTATATCATACTCATGTTTAAGTTAGTGGTGTTATCATAAAAATTAAACAAATATATGGGGAACCATTTTTATTAGACATTTTCTATTTTTAGAGAGATAACAAAAAATCACTACAAAAAAATTATAATAGACATATCTATCATAAACTAATTCTTAAATGGTATCAAATTTCTATAGGGTATCAATCTCAAACAATAAAAATATCACAATTACTATGAAAGATGTAAAATCATGTGAATCAGACACCACTTCCCATTTTAAATTCAATTAGCTATGTATTTATCATTGATTAATCTGGAACAACCATTTGCTATGAATAAATAAATTATTCCATCACACAAGATAAATATATAAACAGAATTAAAATAAATATTACATCAATGAAGCTTTCTAACTCGTAGTGCACCGCCGAATGATATACAATGACAATGTACCACAACTACACCATGAGAACTGCAAATCAACCGTTACTGCACCAAGGATCCATAAAAACCCCCAAAATACCCAAAAAGCAATGAAAACAACCAAATTGAACCCCCCTATAAAAGAAAAAAACGAAACTGGGGAGAATGAGAGGAGTACTCACCATAGATTGACCACATATTACAAACAAATGAACCTCCAGATCAACAGATCAAGGAGGGTGGAAAAGGTATTGATGAACAACTTGGGAACCTATTGTTCCACCAAAACAAGAAGAAAAAGATGTAAAAAAATAGATGATTATAATTTTGGCCAAATATAATTTTTAAAACTCTATGGGATCAAGGAATTACATGATGTGTTATCCCTTTCATGTCGTGTAATCTTTGGGTTCAATTTCCTCAAAAAACCACATCACCTCCTTAGAAAAGACATGATACCATGATTAATGTACTATAATACAATTACATGACATGTAATATCCTTTCATCTATCTTTTATCAACCAAAAATCTTCATACTCCCTCTGATCCCCATCCAAAATAATCTAACAACCAAAACAAGCAACGTAAAGCGTCGAGAAGGCTTGGACCATTACAACCTATCTTTAGTTTTTCATATTTTAACCTCATGTACAATGGATTAAAAAATGTTATTAATTAACTCTTGAAATATATTTAAATTTATAATAACTTATATTTTTTTAACATATTAAAACCTATTGAATGCTACTAATTCATTATTTTCAATGTTTCGGGTGTGTTCATTTCATTAATTTATTGTCGATTCACTTGTGTAGAATAATGGATATTCTTGTGATATGTAAAAATAACTCAGGAAGTAAAATTGAATGTTTTTAATGAACATCTATATTTATAAATTTTCTAATATATCATTTTTATTTATTACATGAGGATTCCCAATTTGGGTAATGTAAATGATAAATGTTTAGTTTATTTTGGTAGTTTTCCGACCATTTTTAACATATTTAAATTTATTTAATGTTATATATTTATATTAGTTGTATACCATGAAATGAATAATATAATATACTTAGTAAAATATTTTTTTATCAATACTAATACCTATATTTCCATCCTCTAATGTGGTAATAGATAGTGAATAAAATCTTTATTCACCGAGACAGTTAACCCCTAAAAGTTGGACAACATATTAATTTAATTGAAAAAGATGGGATGAGAAATGGGATTGATATAAAATATTCTATTATAAATATAATATTACAGTATATACATGATATGTAACGCCCCGACCCCAGCTACCTAGAGTCGGTGCATTACTTCCTAACATTGGCATGATCACAAAAGATCAAGTCTCGAAAGACCGATTAGTTTAGTAGCCCTGGAAACACTAGATACATTCATAAATGTTACATTACATCACAAAGTGAAAAACTATAATCACATAGTCTCCATAGTCCACACTTCTATCCTCTTCGGACTATCCCTGCAGGTCATTCATAAAATACTTCTTCACATCCTGGAAAATATAAAAACATTGAAAGGGGTGAGCTCAGATGCTCAATAAGGATAACAATATTGCGGAAGCTTTCATAAATAAACATAAACATTTAAGGCAATGTATAACTAAACAAAGGCCTTATTAAACTTGAACTTCAGCATAATATGGCAAAAGTAAAATGAGATAATGCCATTCACTTCTTCACATGGATATTCTACTGGTCGAATAATCACATGCAATAACAAAAACCACTTTCATAATGAGGGAATGTATAATGCCAGACATTCTGAAACACTTTGTCAAGGCCTCGGCCAAGACGTCTAAAATGATTAAGGCCTCAGCCAAAACCATAAATCAAATTGGGAAAGGGCCTCGGCCAATTCCACATCTAGTTGTCTCATGAGACCTACCGATGCATCGAGGAGCTATAGCGGGCTCCACCCGTCAATTATTAAGTCCAATACATTCCTCATACGAATAGGTTTAAACATATCATAAACCATAACATAATCGTATCACATGAAACATGCATAAAGGAAACAAAAAATTTCCACATTTCAATCACAAGATATCAATACAACACATTGATATAATAAAAACGCTTTCAAAACCATTTTCAATACCAAAATAAAAGAAAGTTAAAACTTTGTATTTATTTTTCATTAAAAAAAAGATGGCTTATAGAGGAAGCCGAAACTCAAATAATGGTCACGGCGGCGGAGAAGTCGTTGTCGCCGCATAAGTACGGAAAGAAAAACATTCCCTTTTGTCGTTTAGAAAAATGCTTCGTATAAAAAGATTCCTTTTGAATAAACGTAAAAGTCAAAGGGGTTTAGACACTGTATAAAAGAAAGTTGTGTATAAAGCCAAATATGCCTCAATGAAAGGAGATTGAGACGAAGTCCTTAAAAAGATCATTTTTTAAAATAAAATAGATCTATTATGTGTATTCACTATAGGTACACATAAATAATGTAAAAATACAAAGTAATACATAATAATATCATGACATAATTTGAAAGTAGGAGATTAACCAAAAGAATGGAAGTTGGGTTAAGAAGTTCCCTTACCTCGTGTCTGAATTGACTCAACCGTTCTTTAACCTACTAAATAATAAACTAGAGTTAATATATAACTTATTAAGAACCATTTTCAATTTCATTATCCTTATTATATCACTTATTACAATGATATGAATATTATGTAATTATTTAAGTTAATAACGGTCGTTTTGTCGATCTTTGGTACTTGAGTCAACAATAAGCTCCTTATAATTACAAGTTGTTTATGTGGTCAAATATCCATTATATCCAGAATTATATTCATGATTTAGATGTCATATATATCTTATATATCCAATATATACATTCATTTATAATATTACGTAACATTTAGTGGTAATAAATGAAATGCACCGTTCATGGAGACGGTAAGCCGTACGTACGCATGAACGCTACTTTCATTTCAATTTCATATTTAATGGAACTAAAACATATTGATATAAATGTATAATATAATTCCAGTATAATATAGTGTATAATACCATTTACTCCATCCTTTATACATCCCACATATGGCATTAACGATTCAAATCACTTTGAGGGGGCGGCAGTCCGCACTTCCTAAAATGAAATTATCGCGTTTTACCCATAATGGAAATCATAAAGTATGACATAAATGAGAAATACAAAAGAATAATTAAAACATAAACATATTATATATCATATATAAAAATATTGACATCTTAATGGCCACCTTTGAAGGTGTTATATGAGTGTTGAACAATCATCGTTTCGTGAGGCAGAAATTCGCCATCCATAGAAACTGTATGTTCTTTAACCATTAGATGTAGGTGTTTGTAAGTGTAGCTCGAATCCTTTTTTAACAACATCCTAGTATATTTAGGATACTGGTTTTGTTACAAAAGAAATGAATAAAAAGAGTTTAGGGGGTTGGAGAAGAAAAATAAAACAAAACAACATTAGAAAAGACATTACCTCAAAATCGGGTAACTCTTTTTGATTTGATCCAAAGGCTTCCTTGGAAAGATTTATGCCCAAAGTGAGGATTCTAGGAGTAAGGGAGGAATGTTGGGAGAGTATTTGGGCAGAGGTTGGCCGAGCCAAATGGCTTGAATGTGTAAATGAGGTGGGAGAGGTGGGGGCCTTTTATAAGTGGAGAGGAGGGGCACTTTTGGAAGGATTGAAATGTTACATTATTACACAATGCTTTTCGGATTCTAAATGTCCCAAACTTATATAATTCGAGGCTAAGGTGATAAGGTTTCTAAAGCTCCTCATCCAATAGGCTGTGGACAAGTGTAAGCCTTGGATTTTGCATTATCTTCTAATTTTATTTAAATCGTTAAATAATGAGGTCATCGCTGCATCATAATGATGTCATAAATAATTTAATTTATTTAATGTCTAAAAAATATAAAATAAATACTATGATGTAGGAAATATTTTTAGCTTTCTAATGAATATTTATAGACAAAATATGGACTTGTGTAACCCCACTTAAAAATTGTTTTAGTAAACTAACTTATGTTTGTGTCAATTTAATTTTAACATTAAATAAATATATATTAATGTCATTTTCCAACTAAAGTGGCTCCATGGGGTCCCCAAGTTGACCCATGGGTTGTCTTGGTCGGCCATGACTCATCCAATAGGAGTAGGACAAGTTTCAAGCTCATCTCATATTATTAAAACATTATTATTACCTTAAACTACACTTATTACCTCTAATCGCGATTAAGAACTTAAAAGTTACTATTCACCGAAAACTTATTTTAATCTCATTGAACCAAATTTTACATCTTAATGACAACCATGTATGTCGGATTTTTGAAAATCAAATCATAGAAGTGGTAATATTTCATTTAAATGAAAAATCAGTTATTTAACTACCACTTAGTGGTTTCACTATTCATCAAAAATTGAAGTTTTTCAGAACAATGCCAAAATTTCACCCTAAGCTATAATTGATATTCCGAATTCAAAAATGATGTCTATTTTACAAAATTCCAAACATATAAGTTGCATTAATTAATTTTATAATTAATTCCCGCTGTTACGACAAATAGCATGTTTTTATGAAACAATTTATATCAAAAGATTGGCAATTGTTTATGTCCAATTTCAATGTTAAATTAATTCTTAATGGCCACAATTGGATAAAATGGTAAAAATATATTATAATTATACCTTAAAACCACTAAATATTATAACTTATCACTATAAATTATTTTGATTAAAAAAGTTGTTTTAAGTATTTTTCACTATTCATAAAAATTTGGAAGTTCTCAGAAAATTACAAAAAATTCAACATAGGCTAATTTCAATATTAGGAATACAAAAATGAAGTCCATTTTGAAATATAAAATTTCTATAAATTTAAAAGGTGTTTATTACTATTCATAACGGCTACTTTGATTCGTTGCGGTGTGTTATAACTCGAACTTGCGTCCAATGCAAGATATTGCATTATTGAAAGAGAGGCGTATCGTGGAAGATCGGGGTGTTACATTCTCCCCTCCATCAATAAATTGCATCCTCGCAATTTGAAATTTTTCTTTGAAAATAAAAGGTTGAAAAGAGAAAATACCTTTGAGGAAAACCCACATCGGAAATAAGGTTAATAAATATATAACATTAAAAGAAAGCAGGATAAGTACAAAGGTCACCCGATATAGCCCATTCTAGGATTCTATGAAAATATGGATATGGAAGAAAAACAAACCATCAAGGTCTGATGGAGAGTTATAGAAAACAGGATTAGGAGAAAGTTTAACCATAAGAAAATCAAAAACTTGTGATTGGTTAAACGGTCATTGAATCCCCAGTTGGAAAAGTTAACCGACAACATTTTTGTTTTAAGTTACCTTTTATAATGTTGAGGAATTTATTTAGGAGATTTACTAAGAACGTAAGGGAATATACATACTTGTTATGTATACTTTCATTCGTTAATAAATTTTTACCACAAACCCAAATTTTACTCCAAATGGTAACGGAACTCAAAAATATTCTATTTATCCTAATTGTATAAGGTTCAAAATGTTAACACATACCATTTAGATTAGTAAAATTATTTTGTAATATCCAGGGACTTCCTGTAGACTAGTGGTAGGAAATAAAGGCTTGTCCCACTATGGTTGTGGTTTCGATTCCTGCAGCTTTGTCCGACGCGACGGGCTATTCCCCACCCTGCAGGTTGTCCTTTTCCTAAAACTATAGTATTATAATATTCCAAAAATAATCCTCAGAAATTCTTTAACTTTAAACAATACTATCCATGGTTCAACTTAATCCACTCCAACCTTTATAGTTATCCAAAATATCTTCGTCCAGACTTTCTCTAAAAGGTCTCTAAATTCCAAAATCAATTGTAACATCAGATTCCCCAAACAAATAAAAGTTTCTCTTATTGTCACATAATAAAAATATGATTACCTTAATCATATTAAAACCTTACTGAAATCAACAAGTAATGCAGTACAATCCATATATATATATCACATTATTCGTATAACCAGAATATAATCCTTGAGTCCAAAAGCACCAATACATTCATTATTCCGCTTCAACTGTGGTCACAGCATAAGATTGGCCTTGATCCCTTGTCCTTTTCTGAGGTAAGTTTCCCTGACGCTTAGGACATTCATTTGCATAATGCCATGTTTCCCTACAATTGTAGCATTCAACTTTGACAGTCTCTTTCTTTCCCTTGCAATCACGAGCCTGGTGACCCTTTTCTTCACATTTATAACAAAATCCCATTCCATTTAGGCAAGTACCAGGGTGATTCTTCCCACAATTATCACATAATGGAAAATCCTTCTTTCCCTTTTTCCCTTTATCTGTCTCTTGTTCCACCATTCTCTTCTTCTCTTGCTTTACTTTGTTGTCACAAGACTTAGAGAATTCCTTTTTTGTCTTGATAGCACACGAGACAATATCTTCGTATGATGAGAAGGATTGTGATACTAAAGCTCGACGGAGAAATGGTTTTAACCCATAAAAGAAACGATCAATCTTACTCATTGGGTTACGTATATAATCGGCAGCATGCCTCGCTAACCTTGTAAAGTTAGCCTCATACTTTGCGACATTCTCATCCTCCTTCTGCCTCAAACTCAGAAATTGCCTTTCCATATCTGCTCGATGGTCACGAGGAAAATATTTTTCTAAGAAAATCTCTTTGAACTCCCTCCATTCCATATTCGATACGTCATCATCTTCCTTTGTGTTTTGAATCAGCGACCACCACTGATCGGCATCTCCAATGAGACGGTAAACTGCCATGACAACCTTCTCCCTTTCGCTACTCCCCAAGGCATGGAATATTTTCTCTAAGGAATTTATCCATTGCTCAGCTACAGTAGGATTTGTACTCCCATTGAAGGTTGGTGGTTGTTGCCTCATGAAACGGTCTAGCATTGATCCTCCACGTTGTGGATTAGGGTGCTCCATACGAGTAAGGTTATTATTCATAACCTGCGTGAGTTGTCCCAGTACGGTGAGAAGCTGATCAGCACCAGTTGTATCTCCAGATCCACAATAATTATCTTAAGCAGGAGGGCAATCCCTACACGGAGTTCGTGCATTGATACGGTTTCCATTCCTTCCACTAGGCGCCATTTCTAAACAATGGCATAAACTAGATTAGTTTATGAATCAAAATACATAATTCCATACTTGTTAAACACTTTACATAAATTGAACTATTTATGGATATAATCCATACTCATAAAAAGAAATGTTTTCTTTGAGGAAGTATGTACTCATAACCCTTCATAGTGGTTTGTAAATAAAATGAGAATTATCCTAAGCATATCCCCCGGGAGTGTCGTAACCAAGAGTGCAGCAAGGCCCGTTGTCGTGCACCAGTTCCCGTTCGAGTCTAGCTCAATGCGGTGTTTTCGGGTTTTACCCCTAGGTACATCTGTGCCAGAGCCGCCTCTACCTGCTCGTATCCAGACATGGATGTATTGCTCGGAAAACTCATATCATCTCTATAATACAAAAATTCTTGGAAGTTCTTCTATACTAATCCTCAAAGTCTATCTTTGGGCTATGTGCTCTATTCAGAGTTTATCTAAATCTAGCTTCCAAGGTTTGTACTAAACTGCCTCTGATACCAACTGTAACGCCCCGACCCCAGCTACCTAGAGTCGGTGCATTACTTCGTAACATTGGCATGATCACAAAAGATCAAGTCTCGAAAGACCGATTAGTTTAGTAGCCTTGGAAACACTAGATACATTCATAAATGTTACATTACATCACAAAGTGAAATACTATAATCACATAGTCTCCATAGTCCACACTTCTATCCTCTTCGGACTATCCCTGCAGGTCATTCATAAAATAATTCTTCACATCCTGGAAAATATTAAAACATTGAAAGGGGTGAGCTCAGATGTTCAGTAAGGATAACAATATTGCGGAAGCTTTCATAAATAAACATAAACATTTAAGGCAATGTATAACTAAACAAAGGCCTTATTAAACTTGAACTTCAGCATAATATGGCAAAAGTAAAATGAGATAATGCCATTCACTTCTTCACATGGATATTCTACTGGTCGAATAATCACATGCAATAACAAAAACCACTTTCATAATGAGGGAATGTATAATGCCAGACATTCTGAAACACTTTGTCAAGGCCTCGGCCAAGACGTCTAAAATGATTAAGGCCTCGGCCAAAACCATAAATCAAATTGGGAAAGGTCCTCGGCCAATTCCACGTCTAGTTGTCTCATGAGACCTACCGATGCATCGAGGAGCTATAGCGGGCTCCACCCTTCACTTATTAAGTCCAATACATTCCTCATACGAATAGGTTTAAACATATCATAAACCATAACATAATCGTATCATATAAAACATGCATAAAGGAAACAAAACATTTCCACATTTCAATCACAAGATATCAATACAACACATTGATATAATAAAAACGCTTTCAAAACCATTTTCAATACCAAAATAAAAGAAAGTTAAAACTTTGTATTTATTTTTCATTAAAAAAAAGATGGCTTATAGAGGATGCCGAAACTCAAATAATGGTCACGGCGGCGGAGAAGTCGTTGTCGCCGCATAAGTACGGAAAGAAAAACATTCCCTTTTGTCGTTTAGAAAAATGCTTCGTATAAAAAGATTCCTTTTGAATAAACGTAAAAGTCAAAGGGGTTTATACACTGTATAAAAGAAAGTTGTGTATAAAGCCAAATATGCCTCAATGAAAGGAGATTGAGACGAAGTCCTTAAAAAGATCATTTTTTAAAATAAAATAGATCTATTATGTGTATTCACTATATGGTCACATAAATAAAGTAAAAATACAACGTAATACATAATAATATCATGACATAATTTGAAAGAAGGAGATTAACCCAAAGAATGGAAGTTGGGTTAAGAAGTTCCCTTACCTCGTGTCTGAATTGACTCAACCGTTCTTTAACCTCCTGAATAATAAACTAGAGTTAATATATACCTTATTAAGAACCATTTTCAATTTCATTATCCTTATTATATCACTTATTACAATGATATGAACATTATGTAATTATTTAAGTTAATAACGGTCGTTTTGTCGATCTTTGGTACTTGAGTCAACAATAAGCTCCTTATAATTACAAGTTGTTTATGTGGTGAAATATCCATTATATCCAGAATTATATTCATGATTTAGATGTCATAAATATCTTATATATCCAGTATATACATTCATTTATAATATTACGTAACATTTAGAGGTAATAAATGAAATGCACCGTTCATGGAGACGGTAAGCCGTACGTACGCATGAACGCTACTTTCATTTCAATTTCATATTTAATGGAACTAAAATATATTGATATAAATGTATAATATAATTCCAATATAATATTGTGTATAATACCATTTACTCCATCCTTTATACATCCCACATATGGCATTAACGATTCAAATCACTTTGAGGGGGCGGTAGTCCGCACTTCCTAAAATGAAATTATCACGTTTTACCCATAATGGAAATCATAAAGTATGCCATAAATGAGAAATACAGAAGCATAATTAAAACATAAACATCTTATATATCATATATAAAAATAGTGACATCTTAATGGCCACAATTGATGGTGTTATATGAGTGTTGAACAATCATCGTTTCGTGAGGCAGAAATTCGCCATCCACAGAAACTGTATGTTCTTTAACCATTAGATGTAGGTGTGTGTAAGTGTAGCTCGAATCCTTTTTATAACAACATCCTAGTATATTGAGGATACTGGTGTTGTTACAAAAGAAATGAATAAATAGAGTTTAGGGGGTTGGAGAAGAAAAATAAAACAAAACAACATTAGAAAAGACATTACCTCAAAATCGGGTAACTCTTTTTGATTTGATCCAAAGGCTTCCTTGGGAAGAGTTCTGCCCAAAGTGAGGCTTATAGGAGTAAGGGAGGAATGTTGGGAGAGTATTTGGGCAGAGTTTGGCCGAGCCAAATGGCTTGAAAGTGTAAATGAGGTGGGATAGGTGGGGGCCTTTTATAAGTGGAGAGGAGGGGCACTTTTGGAAGGATTGAAATGTTACATTATTACACAATGCTTTTCGGATTCTAAAGGTCCCACACTTATATAATTCGAGGCTGAGGTGATAAGGTTTCGAAATATCCTCATCAAATAGGCTTTGGACAAGTGTAAGCCTTGGATTTTGCATTATCTTCTAATTTTATTTAAATCATTAAATAATGAGGTCATCGCTGCATCATAATGATGTCATAAATAATTTAATTTATATAATGTCTAAAAATTATAAAATAAATACTATGATGTAGGAAATATTTTTAGCTTTCTAATGAAAATTTATAGACAAAATATGGACTTGTGTAACCCCACTTAATGATTGTTTTAGTAAACTAACTTATGTTTGTGTCAATTTAATTTTAACATTAAATAAATATATATTAATGTCATTTTCCAACTAAAGTGGCTCCATGGGGTCCCCAAGTTGACCCATGGGTTGTCTTGGTCGGCCATGACTCATCCAATAGGAGTAGGACAAGTGTCAAGCTTCTCTCGTATTATTAAAACATTATTTTTACCTTAAACTACACTAATTACCTCTAATCGCGATTAAGAACTTAAAAGTTACTATTCACCAAAAAATTATTTTCATCTCATTGAACCACATTTTACTTCTTAATGACAACCATGTATGTCGGATTTTTGAAAATCAAATCACAGAAGTGGTAATATTTCATTTAAACGAAAAATCAGTTATTTAACTACCACTTAGTGGTTTCACTATTCATCAAAAATTGAAGTTTTTCAGAACAATGCCAAAATTTCACCCTAAGCTATAATTGATATTCCGAATTCAAAAATGAAGTCTATTTTACAAAATTACAAACATATAAGTTCCATTAATTAATTTTATAATTAATTCCCGCTGTTACGACAAATAGCGTGTTTTTAAGAAACAATTTATATCAAAAGATTGGCAATTGTTTATGTCCAATTTCAATGTTAAATTAATTCTAATAGCCATCATTGGATAAAATGGTAAAAATATATTCTAATTATACCTTAAAACCACTAAATATTATAACTTATCATTATAAATTATTTTGATTAAAAAAGTTGTTTTAAGTATTTTTCACTATTCATAAAAATTTGGAAGTTCTCAGAAAATTACAAAAAATTCAACATAGGCTAATTTCAATATTAGGAATACAAAAATGAAGTCCATTTTGAAATATAAAATTTCTATAAATTTAAAAGGTGTTTATTACTATTCATAACGGCTACTTTGATTCGTTGCGGTGTGTTAGAACTCGAACTTGCGTCCAATGCAAGCTATTGCATTATTGAAAGAGAGGCGTATCGTGGAAGCTCGGGGTGTTACATGATACTGGAGTTATTTTTCCTTTATAGATAATAAACATAATGATAAGGTATAAAAATAAATGAAATTAAGAGATTTTTTATTGAGAAAGTTACATTGTGAATATCACCACCTTGATAAACCCATTGGGGAATTTACAATTGGTATTTTTGTGATACCAGAATCACATGTACATGAGGATAGTTGTAAGAATAACTTTTTTGAATGATTTTATGAGGCTCAAGTGTTTTTTTGGAAAAAATGGGAATGTGAGGGATGGTATTTATTATGGTGAAGGGGTGGTTTAATGTGATTAAATAATGATTATTTTTTATTTAAATATAATCAAATTTTGGTGGCATCAATTCAAAAAAATTAAATTTTAAATTAATTCTATAAATTATGGTTAATGTATATCACACATTAAAAAAAATTATGTTGTTGTTTTTAGGTATTATAAGCCATTACCTTTAAACATTAATTTTATATATTATTTTTTCAATACTTTTGTGAATCTTTTTTTTAACAAAATAAATTATTTATTACAAAAACTCATAATTTCCATGTAACATAATTTTTACAACATGATTATATATATATATATATATATTCTATTTTACCTTAATAAATTTATAAAAGTGATATTAAAAAATTCTAAATATAAAATGTGTATTATTCATAAAAAAACATTTTATGTTTAAAATCTTGTTTTCCAAATTTGTTAATCATGTGTTTCTAAATATTAATAATTATGTATTAAATAAATAACTAAATAAATATATTTTTATAGTGATTATTAATTATTTTTTAAATCATGATCGTATAATTATTATTCAGTATGAGTTTTGATATTTCGTAAAAATGATATTTTCACTTTTTATCCTGAAAAACAACTTTTTAGAAAATTCAAAAAACAAAACTCTAATATAATTTTAATGTGATGAGTCAGTAAATATTTTTTTTTATAAAATATGGTTTCATAACATTTTTAATAGTTAATTATATTTCATTTTCTCACATAAGGAAAAAAATCGGTTTTTGAAGAACACTTTTATTTGAAGAATAATATGAATTTACTATAATTAATTTGTTGATTTCCTAACAAGATTTAAATTTTTATTAAATATGAAATTATTAATAATATCATAATATATTAAATAAAATTTAATACCTCCAATTTCATATCCATTTTATAACATTGATGTTAAAATTATAATATTTCAGAGTTCTTTTATAATTGTTGTTCTGTGTAATGTATATTGTAGAAATAATGTAATTTTAAAACATTGAGTGTTACATGACCTATTTTAAAAAATTTATCCTTATGAATATATATATGAAATCTATGTGTAATTATTAAATTTATAGATATGTCATTAATTACTTTTAATATGTATCAATTAAATATAATGAAAAAATAATTATAGTTAAACATGTTTTTAAGAGAGAAAATGTACTTATAAAAATATCATATACAATTATTATTTAAATGAGTTTAATTTTCATATATCTAATTAAATAATAATAATGATACCTTTATATCAAATAGAAATCATATGGGAACTTTATATGAAATAAAAAAAATTATTTTTATAAAAATTAACATTTCTCTCTATTCAATGAAAAATAAAACTTCTTATAATGTTAAAAAAATTTAAAAAAATAATATTAATATGAATATTTATAAATTGAATTTAAAATAATCAATTTCATTTTAATAATGTTGAAAAAATTATGACAATATTATCTTCCAAAATAGATATTTTTTTGAAGAAAAAATATATTTGAGATTAAATGAACATTAATATAAATTGATTGATAAATTACTAAGTATTCATTTGAACTTGGTAAATTTTATATAATTCCTAATGTAGTTATTCTTTTTACTATCATATAATTTTATTTTTAGTTAATAACACTAAATATTAATATAATCAACTGAATTTCTATTGAACTCATATTTTCTCAAAATAGAGAAAATCTAATATGTTATATATATTTGAATGATAAATTTTATAAAATATTAGGGTGTTACTATATCTACCCCAAACCAAATAAATTTATTCCTTAAATTTTTTACTTCTTAATAATAGGGTTTTAATTTCAGAAGTCTTTTGTGTAAACCCACATCCTAACAAGGGATAATAAAACACAAACATGAAACTTGATAAAGGGGAGTAGTATTTTCATATAGGATAAACCATAATAAGGTTTCTTAACTATAAAACAATGGATGTTTGTGAGAAAATGGATATTAAAGAAAAACCCAACTTTTAAGGACAAATAAATAATGATAGAGATAATGGTCAAGATAGATTTAAAAATCCCCACACTATAAATAATTATGGTTTAAAATATCATTAAATTATTGGTATGAAAAGTAAATGGATGTTAATTATATTTTATTGTATTTTTCCCATAGGCATGGAATTGTTTCACAAACCAAATGAAAGAATTGAGAAAATTAACACAATTTACTTATTTCTTTGTTACAAGAAAAATTTAATCCCAAGGTTGTGTAAGGACCTGAACAATAAAATTAAGTATTCTATATTTTTTAAAATATATATCACTTTCATACAATCCCAAGGATCATTTAATTTTGTATTTTTATAGATTTTGGTAAAACTATTAGAATGTAAACTCATATATTAAAACTGTGTACGTATACATGGTATGCAACAACCCAAATGTTTTTTCAATAGAAATTACTCTCTAATAATTTTTCTATATATGATAAACCACATTAAATAACATTGTTAACATTATACATTCTTTATAAATAAATAACAAATGAAATAAAATGTATTTATAGAACTTATTGAATTGATACTAATGGAATAGTATCCTAACTATTGGAATTGTATTATGAACATTAAGAATAGTAATTTAGGAAATAGATTAGTAACCTCATTATTGAAATTATTAACAAAATTTAAGTATCTTATAAATGAAAAATGATATATTTATTTATTGGTATAAGTAAATAAAAGTTTTAGAAATGGTAAAGTGTATGTATATTTTGTAATTTATATTTATTTAATTAAAATTTTATAAATAATATTATTATTTAAAAGAAAATTTATTTTTATAAAATTAATTAATAAATTAATATATTTTTGTATTATTATCATAAGTAAATTTTATAATAACATAACTATTATTTCATTGTGTTATAAAATAAATTAAAATTTTAAAATTTTTATTTTACATGGATGTGATTATTTTTTTCTAAAAATATAAATTTAACATATCTATAAAATTATTTTCATAAAATATTGTAATTTTTTTTAATTCTGATAGTTAAAAAATTTGATAATATTTTTTTTATTTTTCTAAAATACATGATTTTTTGTGAATTGTATAATATCATAATTTTTGATTACAACTAAATACACTGATTATTGACCCTTAAATTATTAATGGATTATTTAATATCAAAATCTAAATCTCTCCTTTTTTATTTTTATATTTTTATATAATTATCAAACTAATCATAGTCATGAAACCAAATAATAAATTAAAAATTAAAATAATTAGAAAACACCCATATCCTCCCCTATATATACCACCCCTCACCATCTCTTCTCCACACACCATCCATTATTTTATAATTCATCAAATTCTACCCAATCCTTTTCCCAGAACAGTTAACATTGTCTAGGATATATTGGTATCATCAATTGACCAAACCATTTTCCATAAATATGTTCTTAGGTAGGAGGAATTCAAGAGGTAAAATCATCCTTCATTTCTTATAGTGACCCAAGAATTTTACATAAAACATTTCATTGTTTTAGGCATAATTAATCCTTAGAGTACAAGTAAAGGATCATTAAGTCTTGTGTCTTGGAATACAAGGTACATAAAACATAAAACATGGGAAAAAATACACATCTTTATTTAATCTACATAATGAGCTCCTAACTTCCATTGAACCATTACATCTACATAGGGTACCCTATGGAACACATGAACAAAGTAATGATCTGACAATTCCCACTAAGGGAATGAACATAATGATACATCTCAATCACATGAGTTAAGAGGAATGACATTGTGATATCCAAAGCATGAAATATATGAAATAATTTAATATAATCAAGAGAACATATGAACATGGAAACATAAAAATTTGGAAGAATAATAAATCATATATTTAGTACGGTTCAAGGCTAATCTCCAATCCTGTATCGCATTTCAATAAGGGACAAGGGAAACCGCCAATCCCATTTCACATCGCATCTCATTAGACTTATCCTTTCCCAATGCATTGGAGATCTATCGGGGGGCACCCATCTCAAAATATTCATGAATATTATTTCCACATAAATAATCATGCCACATAAATAATCATATATAATCAACCGTACATAATCATAAGGTTACCCATGGAAAGAATTAAGTACCATAATCATGAAAAAAAACAAACCCAATGGGCTTATCACAAAAGTGTCCATGAAAGGAAGGGATAAGAATATACATGGATATTCATTGGGTTAAATAGGAATATGACATTGTAATTTGTTTCAAATATAAGTTACAATATATAAAATATGTATTTTAGAAACATTATCATTAAAACATTTTTGTGTTGTTTTAAGGAAAACACTCCAGGGGTTTTCAAATAGAAAAGAGGATAATATTTTATATAAAACCATAATAGAAACAAGAATGTTTTCATAATAAAGATACTTATTTTATAAATACAATGTTTTTTTAAAACATAGGATAGAGTGCACTTGAAATTTGG
This sequence comes from Viscum album, assembly GCA_963277665.1. Taxonomy (NCBI): domain Eukaryota; kingdom Viridiplantae; phylum Streptophyta; class Magnoliopsida; order Santalales; family Viscaceae; genus Viscum; species Viscum album. Next base: position 788,816,729 of record OY728126.1, on the reverse strand, counting down.
GTAAAATTTTGGGAAGTCCCATTAACACAGGCTGGATTATCGGAAAGTTCTTAGGAGGGAGTCTTTCAAAATCATGTATATCCCCAAAAGAATGCGATGAAAGGGTATTGATATAATAATATATTAAAAATAACCATAAGTCATAAGACCCACATAGATAAATAAGATAACACTATTTTTAAAGATATATAAGGTGACCCGAAAGAACAAATAATGTTCGGGTTGAATTCGTTACGATTTTATCGGCATGGTGTCGGTTGTGACTAAGAGGGATTTATGAGAAAGAAATGGTGTTTCTCATCACTTATAAATCCATATGGATGTATGGGGGGGGTTATTAAACACACCCCATCATTTTCTAGTACACATATTAAGGCATAGTATAGAGGACAGTCTTGATTATAGGAGGAAAGAAGAGGATCCCTTACCTCATATCCGGTGGTGTTCTCTACTTGTTATGAATGACATGAATAAACAAATTATGATTTTTAATTCATATTTAAAAATCCGATTATATGTGTAATTGATTTACTGTAACCCTTTTTATTTCATTAAAATACTTTTTTATTAGTTATAAGGATCATTTTCAATGTTCGGGCTCGTTTGTTTACTTCGCTTTAAAAGATTGGTTCCCTTATATTCAAGTTTGAATTATATGAAAGATGAAAGTGGTTTTCTATAAATGAATTAAGATTATTTAGTTAATCTCTAGTAGTTTACATGGTTTTAATTATAATTCGGTTACATATAATGATGACGAAATATTATATATATAACCATAGTGGTTACCATTTTTGTTAATCAGTGGATTTTATTACAAAGAATGTGTTTTGATTTATAACATAATTCCATTTGTTACAAAGGATTACAGAACAAAAAATAGGATATATTACATATATGATAATCTAGATCTACCATAACACAAACGGTTTCAGGACCAGAATTAAGGATAATAATAGAAAATTGATAAATCGTTGCCCTTGAATGGGGTAAATTAACATATCTCAAATGGTGCTTTCATTTCAATCAAATAAAAGGGTGGGGAAAGGGTAGAAGATAATATAATATACCCCTAGCATGAAGAAATTCCAGTACATGTATTATACTAGATTTATAATACTATAATGGTGAGGGGAGGTTAGGAATGAAATAAAAAGAAAAGAACATAAATGAAAAGAAGAAATTTGGGAAGAGGAATTTACCTCTTGAGACTTCCTCCTTTAAGAACCTCTTAAGGGTAGTGGTTTTGGTATTTTTTGGAGGCTGAGGGATTTTTGAATTGTGGGAGTAGCTTGGGGTGATATTGGGGAATAATTTAGAGAATTCATGGAACTTTAGAGGAGTGGATAGATGCGGGAGTGAAGGGGGGTGTTTATAGTGGAGAAGATGAGGTATTTCATAATATTATAATCCTTAATTTATTATTATTTCACCAGAAAAAAATAGTATGGATTCCATGACCTATAATAGTAAATGGATCATGTTAATTTGAACCATGTGGGCATACATCAGCAGAACATCATCGAGGACTCAATTAGTCCAATATTTAGCATTTATTGTGAATTATCAGATTCTACTATTCATAAAAAATTCACGTATTTCAGAAAATTCCCAAAAAATCACCCTAACCATTTTTTGATGTGTAGAATCAAAAAGTTACGTCCATTTTACAAAATTGATTTTTTAAATATTATTATTTTATTAATTAATTAAAATAATAATTTATTATCAAAACCGGTTTTAAAACATTCATTAACATATTCTAAAATATAGGTATATTGTACTTCCAACATGAATATTATTTTTTATACTATCATAGGTGAGGTTACTATTCACTATGGTATATCAATATTCATAATAGTATGTACATTTAATTTCGGTAGATTACTATTCACCAAAAATTCTTATTTTTTTATTTGATTCCAAAAAAACATCTTGAACACAACCGTGTATGTCGGATATTCAAAATTCCAAACACAGAAGTGAAAAACTTCTTTTTAAAGGTCACGTATCACTTAGTTGTTCATTATGTTGTGTTTTCATGTTATTTTATGACATAAATATAAGATGGGAATTTCCATTGAAAAACTTTGGGTCGTTACATTCTTCCCCCCTTAAGAAATTTCACCCTCAAAATTTCGTATTACCTTATAAGCAAAAAACATGTATGGGAACTTTTCATTCATTGCATCCTCCAATTCCCATGTTGCTTCCCCAAACATATGGTTCCTGCACAAAACTTTTACAATATGGGTTTTCTTGTTGCGTAGAACCTTATCCCTCCGATCCGGAATCTTTATTGGCTGCTCCTCATTGGAGGGATCATTATCCAGCAACACCACCTCAGAGTTTAGTACACGTGAGGGATGGGGTATGTACTTCATCAAGAGTGTTACATGAAAAACTTCATGAACCCGAGCCTTATTCGGTGGAAGTGCAATCCGATAGGCCACAGATCCTATGCGGTCAAGGATCTCAAAGGGTCCAATATGCCTTGGGTTTAGCTTCCCTTTCTTACAGAATCGCATGACTCTCTTCCATTAGAATATTCGAAGGAATACTTTTTCTCCAACGTCAAACTCCAAGTCCCTTAAATGGTTGTCAGCATAGTTCTTTTGCCGAATTTGATCATCATGGATGTGTTTCTGGATGACTTGAAGCTTTTATGTCGTCACTTGAACAAGATCGGGTCTAAGTAGCTTTCTTTATCGAACTTCATCCCAACTGGTTGGAGTTCGACATCGCTTTCCGTACAGATCTTCATATGGGGCCATCTGAATACTCAAGTGGAAGCTATTGTGGTATGAGAACTCAACCAGTGGAAGATGCTAATCCCATCCACCTTTGAATTCTAGAGAGAAGGCTCAAAGAATATCTTCAAGCATATGAAAAGTTCTTTTAGACTGGCCATCAGTTTAGGGGTGATAGTCCATGCTGATATTTAATTCAGTACTCAATGAATGTTGAAGGCTACTCCAGAATATAGATGTGAACCTTGGATCACGGTCAGAGGCAATTGAGAGTGGAACACAGTGCAGTCTAACCACATTATTCACATATAACATTGCATGTTGTTCAAGAGATAGATCTTCTTGAATAGCGATGAAATGGGATGTCATGGAGAGTTGGTCAACCACAACCCACATCGCATTATTTCCCTACTACATCTTCGGGAGACCCGTGAAAAAGTCCATAATCAAATTTTCCCATATCCACATGGGTATAGTCAATGGATGCATTATACCTTGGGAATTTTGTAGCTCATCTTTAACTTGCTGACATACGTAGCACCTTGATATATCTTCTGCAATCTCCTTCTTCATATTATCCGTCCAGATGTTTTCTTGGATATCACGGTAGATTTTGGTACTCCCAGGATGGATAGAGATGGTCGAGCTTTCTGCATCATTCAATAACTCCTTCTCTATCTATGGATCAGATGGTACACATTATCGTGTCCCAAATCTTTCAACTCCTTCCTCATCAATTTTGAAATCAGAGCATTTCCCATTTTTAACAGATTCCACCAATTTATGAATTTTCACATTCTTTCTTTGAGAAACCATTATTTTCTACATGTGGTATGGTTGACGAATCATTTGAGAAAGGTTTGATGATGTTCCTCCCTTAATGATTCCCATGTTCATCATTTTAAAATCTATGAAGATTGATCCTTTTCAATTCTCATCATTGGTAATGATGTAAGATCCTTTCTACTTATAGGATCTGCCACCTTGTTTGTATTACCAGGATGGTGGTGGATTTAGCAGTCATAATCCTTGATTAGCTCTATCCATCATCATTGTGGCATATTACGCACTTTTTGTGTGAATATATATTTGACACTCTTGTGGTCAGTATATATCTAATTTTTTCCCATAGAGATAATGTCGCCAGATTTTCAACACAAAGATCAAAGCCGCCAACTCCAGATAATGCGTTGGATAGTTTTTCTCATGGATTTTCACCTTCCACGAGGCATTGGCTATCAGTTTATCATTTTGCATTATCACACAGCCTAATACATTCATAGAAGAATCAATACACACCACAAATAGTTCTCCACTTGAAGGGAGTGTGAATACCAGCGCAGTGATAAGTCTTTTTTCAACTCCTTGAAATAGTATTCACATTCCTGTGTCTAGATGAACTTTACTTCCTTCTGTGTCAGCTTGGTCATTGGGATTTACAATCGTGAAACGTTCTTCATGAATCATTGATAATACCCAGCTAGACCTAAAAAGCTATGGATCTCTATTACAGAAGGTGGCCTCAGCCAATTTTCAATTTCCTTCTTCTTGGAAGGGTCCACCCATATCCCTTTCCTTATGATAACATGACACAAGAATGATACATCCTCCATCCAGAACTCACATTTACAGTACTTTGCATAAAAATTCTCATTCACAAATATTTTAACACCGTTTCCAAATGCTCTTCATGTTCCTCCATGCACTTGGAGTATATCAGAATAGCGTCAATAAAGACCACCACAAATTTGTCGAGGTAATCACTAAAAACTCTATTGATTAAATCCTTGAAAATTGCTGGATCATTTGTGAGTATGATGGGAATCACTATGAACTCATAGTGTTCCTCCCTCGTTCGAGAGGTAGTCTTGGTAATACCTTCATACCACACCTTTAATTGGAGATATCCCGACCAAAGGTCCACCTTAGGTAAATAACTGGCCCCACAATGATGATCGAACTAGTCATCTATCTATGGAAAGTGATACTTGTTCTTTAGAGAGATTTTTTTGAGCTCATGATAATCAATGTAGAGACACATTGATCCTTCCTTCTTCCTGATGAGGAGGACTAGATCACCCCACAGTGATGCACTCGGGTGTATAAAACCCTTCTCTATATTCTCGTGTAACTGCATATTCATCTCTTCATGCTCTACAGTGTCCATTATCTAAGGTGTCATTGATATTGGTAGAGATCCAGGGATATGTTCAATTGATAATGCAACATCTCAGTCAGGGGGAAGACCAGGAAAATCATCGGGGGAATACATCAGTGTAATCCCTCATGATGGGCATGTCTTCTGGAATGAGTCTATCCTTTGACCCAATCATTTGATTTAGATAAGATTTCTCACAAGGATGCAGTATCCAAACATGATATGAAGATTCTAAAGGAGACTTGTCTTCTTCCTTACAAGTGTATGAAATCGGAGGATGCTTCAGGATGAGAAAAGTGATCTACTATTCCCGACAGTTGATGTTTTTTCTACAAAGATAGCCAATCCATGCCCAAGATAGCGTCAATCTCCACTAAATTAAGTATGACAATATTTTCTAGGAGGTTTAGTCCACAAACGTTAACCGTGGAGGATTTATAATCCATTGATATAATAATTTCCCCATTCTCTATTCTCACAAATAACTTTTCCTCCAAATTTTGGGGCGGTGTTGGAATAGTCCTACTAAACATGAAAGATATGAAATAATGCGTAGAACCAGAATGAAATAGTACATTCTCTATTCCTGAATGATTAATAATCATACCTGTCTCCACTTCTCTTTCTAGCACCACATTAGTTGTAGTGATATCATAAGACCTTCCTTGTTGCCTTGGAAGTTGTTGATAATTTCCTCTGACATCCCTCGACTTAGGGAAATTCTTCACAGAATGCCCAAGCTCCTTGCAGTTAATTCACTACACTATAGGCTGAGTGTTGATCTGAACCTTCCGTTCTTCTTCAACATTTGTGGGATTTTTCATATCCCTTCAGCAGTTCTGCGCCATAGGACCAAACTTTCCACATTTGAAACAATTCCTAGTTCCCTTGAGACAGTCACCAAGATGCTTGTTCCAACAATTCTTACAAAGGGGAAAGTGAGGATTCATTCCATCATGGTATTTTTTTGATGAAACACTAATTTTTTTCTCCATTTTCTACTTCTTGTCACTAGGCCCATGGTACCATTGAGAGTATCCAATTTTCATTTCAACCTTAAGGGCACAATGGAAAATCTTCTCATAGCAGTCGAAGTCTCGAATTGGCAGCACATTTCATTGACTCGACTTTATCTGCTAAAGAAGTGATCAACATTTCATTCAGTGTTAATTAAAAAGCCAGAGGCAGAAATTTCTAGACTTATAATGTTCACAGCATAGAATCCGATGGACTCATCATCCTTCTAATTGAGACCATGTAACTCTCTTTCCATCCTGAGACGGAGGGTCAGATGAAAATATTTGTAGAAAAACATCCTCTTGAATTCCTTCGAATCTTTGGAATCAATTTCCTCTGGGGACATTGTATTCATGATCAGTGTCCACCATTGATCAGCTTCTCCATCAAAATGATAGAATTCCCATACAATTTTCTCTTCTTCCGAGAACTCTTTGAAAGAGAAGATCTTTCCAATGGGGTTAATCAATTATTCTGAGAGGAGGGGATTAGAAGTCCCACTTAACATTTGAGGCCTTTTCAACATGAAGTATTCTATGACAACTTTCTCTTTCCTTGGAGGATGGGGACATTCCACATGATTCAAATTATTATTCATAACTCGAGCCAGCTGGGAAAGTACTTACATGATGTTTTTAGCACCCGTATCCATCACATCAGGAATATCATTAGATAAATCATTACATTTCCTATCACATTGGTTGTTGGAATGTGTTCTTCTATTTACCTCCATAAACTATCAAAAAGAACGTATAATTAGAGGTCTTGAATACTTAACTATTGTTCACAAAAAATAAACTTTGAACATTAAAGGATAAACTTATAAAGAATATTTAAAACCTAACTTGTGATTCCTTATGTTTATATCTAGGTTACCCTCAATCTATTTATTAACGTATATTCTTATGGGATTTTTTAACCATAATAATGGTTTGTACTACGCTCTTGAATATACGGAAGCATATCCCCCAAGAGTGTCATAAACAAGAGTGCAGCAAGGCTCGTTATTGTGCAAGAGTTCTCGTTGAAGTCTAGCTCAAAGCTATGTTTTATTGTTTTACCCCTAGATACATTTGTGCCCAATCCGCCTCTATCTGCTCATACCCAAACATGGATGTATTTTCTTGACAAACCACTTGCTCTATACTCACCAAAATTTAGGACAGTTTTCTTATACTTAGTCTCATCCTTAAGGTTCTCACTAAGGTGCTCTATCCCTAATCTCCAAAAATAAATAGACCATCCTATGATACCAACTATAGAGACCCAATCCTTTTACATAAAACATTTCATTTTTTAAGCATAATTAATCATCATAGTACATGCCATGAATCGTTAAGTCTAGTGTCTTGGAAAACTATGTACATAAAACATACAACATGGGGCAAAAAAGGACGCCTCTTTATTTATTCTCCATAATGAGCTCCTAAATTCCTTTGAGCCCATACATCTGTATAGGGTACCCTGGGGAACACATGAATAAAGGGATGAGCTAACAATTCCCATTAAGGGAATGAACCCAAGGTTACATCTCAAGCACATGAGTTAAGAGGCATGACCTATTGTTATACAAAGCATAAAACTTAGGAAATCATTTTATATAAGCATGGGATCAAATAAACATTGAATAATATAAATGTGGAAGAATCATAAATCATATCTTTAGTACGGGTCAAGGCTAACTGCCAATCTCGTTTACCATTTCAGTACGGGTCAAGGATAACCGCCAATATCGTTTCACATTGCATCTCATGAGACTTATCCTTACCCAATGCATTGGAGCACTATTTGGGTGCACCCATTTCAACATATTCATGAATATTATTTCCACATAAAAATTCTTGAGACAGAAAAATCATACATAATCAACCATACATAATCATAAGGTTACCCATGGAAATAATTGGGTACCACATTCGTGACATAAAACATATCCAATGGGCGTATCACGATCGTGTCCATGAAAGGAAAGGGATTAGAAGATACATGTAAATTCATAGGGTAAAATAGGAATATAACATGCTAAGTGGTGTCAAATATAAGTGAAAAAATATAAAAAATTTATTTTAGAAACATTAGCATTAAAAAATTTTTGTGTGGTTTTATGCAAAACACTCTAGAGATTTTCAAATAGAAAAGAAGTTATTGTTTTATATTAAACAAGATTTGAACCAAGAAGGTTCTCATAATTAAAATACTGATTTTATAAATACAATGGTGTTTTAAAACATAGGATATAGTGCACATTAAATTTCCTTAAAAATTTGGGAAGTCCCCTTAAAACTTGATGGCTTATCGGAGAGTTCTATGGTGGGAACCTTTCAAAATCATGTATATCCATGAAAAAATGTGATGATATGTTCTAGATATATGCATCTTGTAAAACTAACTTGAATTAACAAGACTCACATAGATAGATAATATAACACCATTTTGAATAAAAGATAAGGAAACCTGATAGAACAAACAAGGTTCAGGTAGAATTCATTATGATTTTATCAGCATGGTGTTGGGTCTTACCAAGAGGATTTTATGAGAGATAAATTGGGTTTCTCATCACTTATAAATCCATTAATTTTTAAGGTGGTGGTTCTTCAAAATAACCCATCCTTTTCTAGTACGCATATAAAGGCATAGTATTGAGGACAATCTTGATTAAGATAGGAAATGAGAGGATCCCTAACCTCAAATCATGTGGTGTTCTCCACTTGTTATTAATGACCTTGATAAAAAATTAGGATTATTAATTAATAATTCCATTACCTTTTTTATGTGTAATTTATTTACTATAACACTTTTTAGATCATTCAAACCCTTTTTGATTAGTTACAAGGTCTAATTTCATTGTTCGGGCTTGTTTGTTTACTTGGCTTTAAAATATTATTTCCCTTATATTCAAGTTTGGATTATATGAAAGATGAAATTGGTTGTCCAGATTTGAAGATATATTCTTTACTTAATCTCAAGGAGATTAAATGGTTTTAATTTTAAATAGGTTACTTAGAGTGATGTTGAATTATTATATATATAACCTTAGTGATAAGAGTTTTTGTTAATCAGTGGATTTTATTACAAAGAATATCTTTTGATTTATAACATAATTCCATTTGTACCAAAGGATTACAGAACAAATAAAAAGATATATTACATATATAATAATAGGTTGAAAACATAACACAAATGGATTCATGTCCAGAATTAACGATTATAATAGAAATTGATAAACTATTGTCTTTGAATGTGCTAAATTAGAATATCTCAAACGGTGCTTTCATTTCTTTCAAATAAAAGGGTGGGGAAAGGGGAGAAGATAATGAAATATACCACTAGAATGAAGAAATTAAATTACATGTATACTACTAGATTTATCATACTATTATGGTGAAGGGAGTTTTTGAATGAAACAAAAAGAAAATAACATAAAAGAAAAGAAGAAATTTGGGAAGATGAATTTACCTCTTGAGACTTACTCCTTTGAGAACCTCATAAGGGGTGAGGTTTTGGTATTTTGATGAGTATGAGATATTTTGGACGTGGTGGAGGACTGTGGTGAGATAATGGGGAAGAATTTATAGAAGGATTGGAGCTTCAGAGGATTTAAGATAAGAGGGAGTGAAGGGGGTTTTTTAGTGGAGGAGATGAAGGATTTCATGATATTATAATCCTTAAATTATTATTACATCACAACACAAGGCATAGTAAGTATTCCATGACCAATAATAGTAAATGGGTCATGTTAATTCTAACCAAGTGGGCATACATCAGCATAACATCATCAATGACTCAATTAATCCAATATATAGCAATTATTGTGAATTATCGGAATCTACAATTCATCAAAAATTAAAGTATTTCAGAAAAATACCAAAAATTCACCCTACCCATTTTTCAACATTTAGAATCCAAAAATGAAGTAAATTTTTAAAATATTATTTTCTTAATATGATTATATTAATATTTAATTAAAATAATAATTTATTATCATAACCAGTTTGAAGACATTCATTTACTTATTCTAAAATATTGGTATATGGTACTTCAACCATGAATAATATTTTTATACTATCATAGGTGATGTTACTATTCATTAGGGTATATAACTATTCATAAGGTATGTTACTATTCATTATGGTTGGTTACTATTCGCCAAAAATTATTTTGGTTTTATTAGACTCCAAAAAAACATCTTGAACACAACCGTGTAAGTCAGATTTTCGCAATTCCAAACCCAGACGTGAAAAAATTATGTTTAAAGGTGACATATCACTTAGTAGTTAATTATGTTATGTTTTCATGTGATTTTATGACATAAATATAATAAGGTAATTTCCATTGAGAAACATTTGGTCGTTACATTTACTTTTATTTCTTTTCAATTTTATTTACCGTATTATCTAATCCTCAACTCCACCTATAAAAAACATCATTATAACTCAATTATATTTCATATATACGAATTTTATTATGTTAATTGAATAATTCATCTTCAATTATCTTTGATTTTCCATTTTTTCTAAATACAAAAATATTGTTCATGGTCTATCAATTTAACACCACTAGGGACATTGAATTTTAATTTTTCACTTCCTCCTCCATGGATGATCATAAATCAATCATTGTGGTCAAATAATATTGTATTATTAATATTATATTTTATATAGTGTTTTAGAATCAATATATAAACAAAATTTTAAATAAAATGATACATTATTTTAATTGTATTAAAACCACCAAAACTATTAAAATTATTTTCATTGACATTCAATCTAATAAATCATCATCATAATTTTTTTAGAAAAGGATATTTATGTTCATCTAATAATTATAATTTAATTAATAACTTATAATATCAATTATATATAACTATTCCAAATTTTCAACATAATTTATACTCATATAAAAATGATTCGATCATGAAAACCATGAATATTAACACTCCAAAATGATTAAAATAAACATTATAACTCATCAAAAAATCTCATAAACAATCATACAATAATATAATGAATCATATGCATGTAAAAAGGGTTTTGTAATTTTTAATTAAATTATTAATATTTTAATTCAGGATATTACTGTGAATAATGTATTCTGATATAAGGTAAGGGGATTCTCGATCCCCACTCCCTTTTTATGGGTTTTCCTTATTTCACTTTATTTTTAGTATAGATTTTAATTTAATATTCCATAAATATTTTTCCTTTTTTAAATCCCTTTTTTCATTGATATATATGTTTCTGATCCAGTTTTATGAAAAATTCAATGGTTTTCCAAAATAACTATTCCTTCAAAAAAAACTATTACATATCTTGAGTTAGATTATTCATCACTCAATACTGATGATTATTATACCAGTTATGTTATTGCTTATTTAATTAGGGAACCAAATATTTAATAATGAATGTATTCTTTATGAAATGAAACCCATTTCTTTTAAAAAAAATTAATGTATAGAATCGATATAAATTCTATGTGTAATGAACAATAATGTTAGTGTTAGGATATGCCTGGTGCAGTGGTAATTACATAGAGAATGTAAATTTTGTGATGTAATGGCTGAGATGTGAATTATTCAGACCTCAAATGAATTTGATAATGTGATGTATATCATGAGAAAATGTGAATTATTGATGAACAAGATTCCTACTTTGTTTAGTACTATGTGTGGAGGTAAACCTCTAAGACATGATGTTTCATTTTTTTGAATTTCCACATTCCATTCCTTTATTTAATTCTTACACTTGTGATTAAAATGGTGATATTATGATAATTATTATGATCACTTGTTATTCTTGAGTCCAATTCATAATCTTATTGCTCTTTTATCTCACCCATTATTTGATTTTTATCCTCAAATGAGTACTTTTAGCAAGGAGAACACTAGGGACAATATGAATAGAGAGAATAAGTAGTCAAAAAATATGGTTTGTAATGTAAATATTATATATAATCCCTATTTACTCATGACACAAATACTTTGGATCAATGTTTTATGGCACTATTATGTTTTATCATTAAAATCATGTAATAATCATGTATGAAAGGTTAGGTTATCTAATGTTTGAATCAGAGAATTGTTTATTTGATTTTGGAATTATGGTTTGATGACCTTAATTAAAACTCTTAGAATGAGTCAATTTATATATAATCACACACAAATTATTGTATTATAAAATTCTAAACATAAGTATAACATAAGATATGAATTATATTTAATTTCAAAAATGGAAAAATTATTTGTTTATTATTTTTGGACTTATGTTTTGTGGAAAACATTTATTTTTTGAAATGTGTGTGATCCGGAAGAAACTATGTAAACAACCTGTGTAAAGGACAATTGAGATATTCCCTAAGTTAAATCTACAATTCTTTGGGAGGTGGAGTTCCAAATATCATGGTGATTCTTACCTTGATATATATAGATATAAAAAATAACTTGAATAATGTGGAACTTCATCCTTCACCTTATATAAAGAAATGTTCTTTCAATTAATTTATGTGAAATGATCGTAGACAGTTAGTAGATATTATTATCCACTTGTCCTAGAAAAGTGGTTCAACTATATGGAGATGTTTTTTCAGGTTCTTCACTACACTAAGAAAAATATGGTGAATCATGAATTTTATCATCTAGATGGAGAGGTTGATCAATAATGGGTGTTGATTAGATATCTATATTGAATGGAGAAATTGAAGAGATAGAGTGGGAAATCTTTAAGATATTTTTTCAGGAAAATAAATTCCATCAGACTCATTATACATATATAGAGGGAGAATTCATAGAGATGATGAGAAAGAAGGAAAATCTATCATGGACTATGATGAAAACATCACAAGGCTAGTATTGTATATTTTAGGTTTTATTATAAAAAATGATAACAAATAGAAATATTCCTTCATATTTTTAAAGAACACCTTCAAAAGACTCTATGATTTGGAGACTTTAGGTTTATTGAAGAAATTGTTCATTTTTGTCTAGAGTGGGTGATGATGTTTGGAATATGGAACTAGAGATATTGTGATAAAAATGGAAAAACTGTGCTTCAATATTGGGGACCAAATGATATTGGTATTAATGAAATCTCAACCCATCACATGTCAGAAATATGTTATGACGTAGCATGAGAACTCACTCAATTTGATATGGAAATTATATATGTGTAGGATTAAAGGCCATGATGATCATGAATTCCAAAGAGACATAAAGATATCAGCTAGTATGATAGTGGAAATAATACCACCACCAATGGTTCCATTAATAAACAATAGAGTGAAAGGTAACTATGAAATCCATTGAACTAAAACTCAAGTCCATGAGGGTAATCAGTGTCATAATCCACCTAATTTAAAGGATAAACTAAAGGCATGCTCCATAACTACTATTTCGTTGCATCCTGACTATGATGTGGTGAAAGGTATGGTGATTTTTTTATTATGAATACAATATATACTATATGATTACAATTTTATGAATTATTTTATATCATGAAAGTTTAGTAGATTTATTTAAACACCACCCCAAAATGTATAATTTGAGTTTTCGATAAGAACAAAAATTTGTAAAATTATTCCATACAATGTATATAACTTCTCCCAATATATTTTTTAGGGATTGAAACTCCTAAAAAATCATATATTACATCCTTTGGTGGAGTTTGATACTATTTTTGGAATTAATTGCCTATCTTTGTACAAACCCAACATCGACTATTGGGAAAGGGAGATCATATGTCACATCCCTAGTCATCCTCCATTTGAAAATAAGTTTCAATTGAAGGATGAATATTTTTCAGATCCATCATATCAAGTGGGGATTTTATTTACTTATCATCAATGATATCTTGCTCAAATGATTGATAAAAAGGATATAATCATTCTCAGAGACAAGAAATTAATCTTGGACTACACGTAGATATTCATTGAATAACTTCTTAGTCTTCCTCCTAACTGAGTGGTTGGGTTATCAGTTTAAATTATTCTATAATCTTTACAGATATCAATGAAACCATATATAATGGACACCATTTATTATGTGTAACTAATGAATCAGTTGTAAGAAAATTTGGACAAGTGTTTTATACACCATTATTATTCTACATAGGGTGAAATACTCCTCTTTTTCTAGATAATTTATATATCAATGTTCCTTTTCATTGATTATCATTAGATAGACAATTTCATCACAATGAACAAGTATCACTTACCATTGATGGATGAATTATTCGTTCAGCTACATGGTGCCATGTATTTCTCTAAGGAGGACCTTCGGTAGGGATGTCAGAAATTAAAGGTGCAGAAGGAAGGAATTTTTATACTAACTTTTGAACAAGGTATGGACACTATGGGTTCATCATTATTTCATTCAGACTAACTAATGATTTATATATATTCATAGACTTATGTAATAGATTATTTAGATATTACCTTGATTTTTTGGTAGTCCTTATTAATTATATTATAATATACTCAATGATATGTGGGAATATGAGGATCATTTGAATACTTACCTAAGATAATTGTAAGGGTGTAAAATTAAGAAAATTATAGTAAATGTGTGTTCTTTGTGGATGAAGTATCTTTATTGGTGCTTGTAATTACCACCAAAGGAATATTTTCGGACCCTTCCAAGGCAAATGAAATCGATGAGTGTTATATGAATGTATCTGTAAAAGATATCCATAGATTCCATGGTCTAGTTGGGTATTACCAGTGACTAATTAAGAACTTATCAGAATTATAAAACCCACTAATAATTCTGAAATATAAGGGAGAAAAGTTTTTCTAGACTAGTGAATGCGATTATTGCTTCAAATAGTTAAAAAAGAGTCATATCATTGAGCTAATACTCAAACATCGGACTAGTGTGTAACTTTTTTTGGTATATAGTGATGTTTCAAAGAAGATATTTTGATTTTTATTGATGGAAAATGATAATGTGATGAACTATTATACAATGGAGTTTAACATTAAGGGAAATACTATCACAAGAATGATATTTGTTTAGCATGTGAGATCTTCGAGTTGAAAAAATTGATGTGTTATCACTATGGGGAGAAGTGTGAAATATATATTGATCATAAGTGACTCAAATATTTCATATAGAAATATATTAATATGTGATGGAGAATGTGGTTATAATTCATTAGTTTTTATGAATAATCAATGAACTACTATCCTGGAAAAAAGAATAATGTTGCTAATGATATAAGTTGAATTGATCCTGTATCACTTTCAACGATGACATTTGAGAAAGATCCAATCATCTTATATATTCAACGGTGGAAATAGGAGTCATTAAATAAGGAATATCACAAATCTTTTATAAAAAGATTTCTCAACTCTCTCTCATGATGAAAATAATGGATTCTTAATGAAATGATGTGGAAATTCATGAAAGGATAAATTGATCAGAAATATGAAATATTCAGTGATAAAAATAGATCAGGAAGAAATATTAATATTAGGGTCACGAATATGTGTTCTATCCAATAAATAGATAATGATAGATTTTATGAATGACACAAATATCATAGCCTTCTCGATTCACCCACGAATAAAAAATATATATCGATACCTCTTTGAGAAATATTGGTGGGAAAATATGATGAAATAGATCATTGAATATACTTTGAGGTTCCTACTATATCAAAAAACGAAGCATGAAAGGAAAATGTATAAGGGGGTGATGAAAACATTACACATACCAACATTGATGTTGGGAAACATCACCATGTACATTTTTACCATACATTCAAATACATCTATTTGAAGCATTGTGCTATGGGTGGTTATGGATCATCTTTCAAAAAAATATCACTCGATCGTAATTGGATAGGACATCAAACTGGATCAACATGCATGGATATAAATAACATCAATGGTAATGATATATAGAGTATCAATATCAATTTTTTATATGAAACATTTGAGATTAACCTTGATTTTATAGAAAATACAACCAAATGCACTGGACATAGAGTTGGACATTTGAAAGTCGTACCATAATAAAAAAAGAAAATCAGAATGGAATATTATGATATAAATAGTCTTGTTGAGGGAATGTTCTATATACATTAAAATAGAAGGATACCAATATATACTTCAGGTTGTGTTATCATACAACAAAATTTTCCACTATAGTATCTAAATGGATCCATAAAATTACATTTATGGGAAAAGATGAAATACACCCGTGTGTTGTGATGAAGTTGGTGAATGTAAAATGATGGGGCCTGAAATAGTTAAATAAATGGTGGAAGGGGTGAAATACATTCAACAACACTTTATTGAAACCCAAATTCAAAATTATTGATTTCCAAACAATTATAAATGAGACCTAGATTTTGTCTCTAGAGACATGGTTTCCCTGCACATATCTCCATCTAATTGGATCATGATATCTTGGATGAAAAAGGTGATGTCCTAGATACACCATCCGCTTCAAAATTATTGATCATGTCGAGGATATGGACTATTGTCTTGAAATTCCAACTACCATGTCTAAATAACATGATGTATTCCATGTATCCCTCTTGATAAAGTAAATAGAATATGTCCCTCATGTATCGAATACAGAGGTCGTGCAATTAGAAAATTAATGCTCTTATAGAGATAATCCAATGACGATTTTTCAAAATAAAAGAATTAATCTACGTATTAAGGCAAGTCACGTGGTCTAGTTACAATGGAAGATTCACAGGTACAAACTGGAAATATGGGAACGATAAGAGGTAATAAAGGATATGTACCCTATCTTGTTTTCACCATAAAATGTAAAATAAAATTTCTAATGAAAACATGCACATGGGGGAGGAATTTAATGGGGAAAAATTTTATCAATGGAAATTCTCTTCTTATAATTATGTAATATAGTATAAACCACGTAAGGTAAATTATTAAACATAATAAAAATTATTTAAATTATGAATGATTGAAAGAAGATATATTTTTTGAAGTCAAGGATCATATACCAATAGAATTATAACTTACCCTTTGGAATAGTAATATATCCATTTGAAATTATTATTTAGAAAATAGATTAGTAACTACACCTAGGAATGTGTAAATAAAATGTCGTTATCTTATGAATACAATTATGATATATTTATTTCATATTATTAGTAAATAAATGATTAAATAAGGGTTTTTTATTTCTGTATGTAATAAATATTTAATTAAATTTTATAAAGAATATAATGATTAAAAAATTCCAAAAATTAGATGTTTAAAATATTATTTTGTTCTATTTTTATTATATTTAAATTTTATGAGATCTAAATTAATTTATTAAAGATCAAAAAAAGTAACTATAATATTAAATTGGAATTTTTCAAGTGAATCATTGTATGAATTAAAAATTAAACATCTAAATTTTAGAAAATAATGATTATAAAATGAAATTAATTTTTTAATTCCACTAGTAAATTAATTGTTAGTGTAAATTTTTGTGTTTTCTTCTAAAATACTTAAGTGTTTGCTTAATAGTACAATATGATAATTTTCAATAATAGATAAAAACATAAATTATGTATTAAAAAATAACTAAAAAATAATTAATTATTTTAATATATTTCCGATAATCCAATAATGATTCATAGTGTTGTAAAATTATAATTAACTAATGAATAAAATAATGAGTAAACAACCCTCTCCTCCCGTATAACTACCACCAATCACCACTTTTTCTCCTCTCACCTTACTAGAATTTAGGAATGTAAAAATTTAACCAAATACTCATTTCAAGACCCTTTCACACATCCCAGATCTCTTTTACTAACACAAATGGAAAACCCTTTTCTCTAATGATGTTCTCGTGGTGGAGGAATTGATGAGGTAAAATCCAATTTCTTTTCCATTTAATTTCATTTTATTTTAATTCATTTTCTTATCAAATACTCACAAACACCAATCCAATGGGAATGAAAACTCAAGTAGGTTATCTATATTATTATTTTATTATGTTAATTGAATTATTCATATTTAACTCTCTTCCAATTTTTCTTTTCTTCAAAACATTAAAAAACCCTTTAAGGTGTGGTGATTTACCACCACCATGTTTTATGAGTTATTATTTTTCACTAATAATTTCAAGGATGTCTAGAAAACTATAATTATGGTTAAATAATATTTTATTTTGACTATTAGAAGTTATTTAATGTTTTATAAGCAATATTTTAACATGATTTTAAATAAAATTATATACATTAATAATTAACAGAAAACCACCAAAACTAATTAAATAATTCTCATTAATGCATAATATGTTAAATCATACTAATACATTATAAATAAATGATATATATGATAATTTAATCTTATTAATGTTCATTAATAAAACAAAATTCAATTCTATATTAATATTCCTATTCGATATGATCATCCATACAAATATACATGTGACCTAATAATGAAAACCCAAAAAATGAACACACCTGATGAATGGAATTAAACTCTATAACATAACAAAAATCACATAAATGAGCATAATATAACTATAAGTAATCAAATTTAGTATAATATGTTATTTATTTGTAAATTAATGAATTTAATTTGATTATTCAGGATAGTAATATGAGAAAAGCCGTTATATAAAAGTTAAGGGGATTCCCAACCCCAACCCTCTTTATTTTGGTTCTCCCTCTTTCACTCGATTTTTAATATCAATATTCATTGAATGATCCTTAAGTATCATTTAATTTTTCATTACCTTTTCTTATCTAGTATATAAATATTTCCATTTGAGTTTTACAACAAATTAAAATATTTTTCAAAAATAAATCATCTATATTAAAATACATCTATTATATATCAGGATATTGTTTCTTCTTCACTCGTGATTGAGGATTCTTATACCAAGTATGTTATTTCGTCATTAATTTGGGAACCCCAATGTTTATTCATAATTTTTTACTTTGTTAAATGAATTCCATTTAATTAAATGTGTTATTTTATTTCCATTATTGATATATGTTCTATGTGGAATTCATTATAATATAAATGATGTGATGTCATGGGTGAGACTAGAATTATATAGCGCATTTATATGTTATGATGTGAGGGGTGCAACTGGAATTATATTTCTCTCCAATTCATTGGATAATGTGATGTATATTATGAAAAAATTAATATATGAATGAAAATTATGCTAACATTATTCCCAAGTATCTATGATGGTAAACCACTAAGACATTATATTTACTTGTTATGAATTTTTAAAAATAATTGCCTTTATCTAAGGCTTTCGCTCATGATTATGATGATCATGTTATGATGGTTATCTTTCTCACCCAAATTTCATGTCTCTTATTTATACACATACCAGATTTTTAGCTTACCCTTTAATTGATTTTTATCCTCATGTTAATACTTGTGCTATGCATAACATGAGGTGTAGTAAGAAGCTATAGAAGAAGGAATTAAATAATTTTTTTTATTTTACTATTTAAATGTTTTGTATTATCATAATTATTCCAAGATACTAATACTTTGGTTTATATAATTATAACAGTAATATTTTTTATTGTTAAAATGATCTAATAATCATGTAACAAAAGTAGGGTTTCTATATAGGTACCATTTTTTTAAAAAAAATACTTAAATTTTTTTTCTTCTTTTCATGATAAATCATAACAATTTGTTTGACATCATACTCGTCCCTAATATTTCTGAATGCTACAAAAATAATTTTAAAACATTCTACGAGAAGAAAAATATTTGTATGGGAAAAAATAATGTATACCATTATTCCATCAAAAACAAATAAAATCACATTCCTATAACCATAATATATACCCATAAAAAACAATCATATTTCTAAAAGGTCAATTTATAAATTTTTAAAAAGAGAAATAAAAATCACTTGAAATATAATTAAAAAGAATATATATGTCATTAATGTTACTTTGGATATTATCATCATAAACCCCTTATGAAAACTATAAAAATTGGAATAAAAATTTATAAACATCCAATATAATTATATTGAGAAAAAAATCGTTACCCAAAGGATGACAACACTGTATAAGAACACCGATCATATAATATATATCAGGCTCACACAAAGCTAACAGGGTGAAACATCGTAAAAGATATAATGGGATATCTCGATTATATACGAGTTCACCCACCAAAAATAATTTAAAAGGAGCATGTCAGGAATGAAACACTTGAGAACAGTTTTACACTAATTTTAAAATCATTTGGAAATCAAAATATCTTTTCCATGTAAAAGTTAATATTACAATCTAAAAACTACACCCATTATAATGATATCATTTTCTTTCAAAATAAAAATGTAAATCCAGAAAGGATATATTTATGTACTAATGTATTATAGTGGATGTAAAATTCTCTCATACAATATATGATAAAAAACATTAATTTTTTTGACTTTTACAAAAGTTAATGAGTGACCTAACAGATTGTCTTTAAAATCAGATCTAATTATAACAACCAAATAATAAATACTTTTAAGAAATATCATAGATAAATTATAAAATATTATTTTCAAAAAATTCATTTCCTTTTAAATTAATTATAAAAATTTAATTTCAAAAACATATAAATTATGGAATATTAATTTGAAAATTTTTCTTTTAGAAATCTATAAAAAGGTAGTTTATTTGAGGAGTCCATTACGAATATCATATCATTAAAATGGAAATTAATTAAATTAGTAAATTGTTTTATCATATAAAAATGAACATAAAATTTTAAAAATAAAACATAAGATAAAAAAAATTAATTTCAATTTTAATCATACCATATCATAACCAAATATAAAGTATTTTAACTCAATGACTATAAATTGAGTTATGAAATCTCATTCCTCAAGTTTGGATCATCTTGTATGTTTTATACCTTCTTGAATAATAAACATATGTTAATTATTTATTTTCATGATAAAAATTTTCTTTATTTATAGACATTTTATATTAGTTATTACCATTTAATAACAATTATGTTATTATGTATATTTACGTTATATATTGTAATGATACTGTGGTCATAAGTCCAAAATGCCTTAGTAATGTAAACTATGACCAAAGATATAATTATTAAATAACTTATAAAATAATGATTTAATAATCATCTTTTTATACATCAATTATTCTTTAAAAAATATCATTATATATGGTTATGAAAAATGAGCTACATTATAATCATGGAGATGGTAGCCCATATATATGCATCATTAAAATTTTTATTTTTATATAAATGTTATGGAAAGAATATATATGTAATTGTATCATTAATTTTGATAAAAAAATCATATTAATTATTTTAACTCTATAAATAAATATATATATATATAATACAAGTGATGTTTATATGAAAACATAATGACCTTGCCTAATGGATATTGTAGTACAAATGTATGTAAGAATGATGTTATCGTTTTTCTGTACATGGAATGGAATAAACATATATTAAATATTATCATTAATTAATAATAATAATTTCATGAATGTAATAAATAATCATTAATTAAATCATCATATATATCCATTACGAAGATATTGATGAACAAATTTCATAGGTTCTTGGGGCGATAGACATCCGTACACACGATTGATAATTTTTGTATACAATATAATGGAATAGTACATAGATATGGGTCATTACACTATCATAATAAAATATATGTATATTAATTATAATAGATATATTATTAGAGGATGGTTGAAGACTATTTTAATATGGTTCGCTAAGAAACAAAACAAAAAATTGGAAATATAATCGGTAAATATTATTATAAAATCCCCATTTAAAAGAACCTTTTGTATTCTAAAGTTGGTTTTATTACTAAAATGATTCTTTTAGAATGATTATATGCAATTTTAAAAAATAATTCAGTTAGACAGTGGCCGATAATTTTTTTTATGATTGAAGTATTATAATAAAGATGTTCACTTTTTAAGAAATGTGTAGCATCCCAGGTAAATATAGAATAAGAGATTTTCATATTTATTAATAATTGTGGATTAAATATTAATTTCACTTTAAATGTGTTGCTATGTTCGATAGCGTACCCGATACGCAACAACGAGTTCCTTTGAAATCCTACGTGGCACACTAATAATATAATATTATTATTTTAAATGGTAGTTAACTCATAGCTGTTCTATTGGAGGGAATGAATAAAACAAACTACAATATTATTATACATGATTGTTAAATGTATTTACATTATTCGATAAAAATTTAAAGGCTTCAATTGTGAATGAATCAAATTTTAAGCATAATTTACATTAAAAAGATGATTTATCAGCTTTTAAAGGAGAACCCTATTTAAATATAATTTTTTTACATTAATAAATTATATATAAACAAATAAAATCCTTATTTAGAATGGGGACATCAAAATTCACTTTTGGTAACTTTTTGTAATTTTTCCGATAAAGATCATTCTTTAATGAATAGTAAAAATATTGTATTTTAATTCCAAACTATGTTTTAATATAATTTATTTATATGGTTTTAATATCTTTTTAATTTTTTATAAAGTGTAATTATATTATATTTTTACCATTTAACCCAATGTTGGTTATTTGAATTAATTTCACTTGGAAATTGGATATAAACAAGTGTGAATCTTTTGATAGTTATTGTTCATTAAAACACACTATTTGGTTTAACAACAGGAATTAATTATAAACTTAATTAATTAAACTTTTATTTTTTGAATCTAGAAAAATAAAAAACATTTTTGAATTCAGAATATCAAATAATTCTTAGGTTGAATTTTTGATATTTTTCTGAAAAACAACAATTTTTTTATAAATAGTGAAACCACTTAGTAGTTGTTAAAAAAATGACTTTTTCATTTTAATGACATTTTACCAAATCTATGAAATTTATTTTTGAAAATAAAACATACATGGATGTTATTAGTATGTAAAATGTGAGTCAATAAGATGAAAATAATTATTGGGGAATAGTAACTTTTGACTTTTATTTACTACGGTTAAAGGTAAATAAGGTAATTCAAAGTAAAAAGAGTATTATAATAATTTAAAACTATCTAAACACTTGTCGTAACCCTATTGAATGAGTAATGGCCGACCATTGGAATCCTTGGGTCGATTTTGGGACCCCATGGATACACTTATGAATGATAATGACACATTAGATTAATTAATTAAATGTAAAGACAAAATTGACATTAATAAAATGCTTTTAGTAATTATTTTTTATATGGTGTTATATAAGTCCTATTTTCGACCATAAATATTCATCAGAAATTTAAAAGTATTTTCTACATTATATTAATTTTTTATAATTTTTAGACAAATAATAAATTAAATTATTCAAGACAAAATAATGATGCAGTATTTACCTCCTTAATAAATGATTTAAATAAATATGATCATAATGATTATAATATTATACAAAACATCTCCAATTCTGATTGGATGATTTTTTGGAGAATATGAGTAATCTTATCTTCGTCCTTAATGATTTTTGGACCTTGAGAAACCAAATATCAATATATTATATAATAATATTTTCACACTTTCCTAAAGAGCCCCTCCTCTCCCTTATAAAAGGAGACCATCTATATCAAATTACTCACACCTCTCAAGCCATTTGGATAGTCAAACCTCTGCCAAATTAATCTCCCTACACCACTCCCCTCCTCCTAGAAGCCTTAACTTAGGCAAAATGCACTTCAATAAGTCCTTTGGTTCAATCAAACGGATGTTTCCCAAATTAAAGGTAACAATTTTTCTTAAATTTTTTTCTTTTAGTTTAATTCTCCAACCCCTAAACACTTTTTATTCCATTATTTTGTAACAAAATAGGTATCCAAAATATACCAGGATGTTTTCATGAGATTCATTTTAACTACACTTATACACACCTCCATCTAATGGATGAATAACATAATGTTTATGTGGATGACAAACTAACGCCTCACGAAACGATGTTTGTTAAATTACATATTACCGCCTATCATGGAAACCATTATTATGGAACGATATTTATATATGATATATAATATTTCTATGATTTCCTTATGCTTATATTCATTCCAATTACATCAGGCCATTATGGATTCCATGATGGATAAATACGATAATCACATTTGAGGAAGTGCGGACTACCGCCCCCTCAAAGTGATGTGACTCGTTAATGCCTTATGCGGGATGTATAGATGATAGAGTTAATGATATTTTTAATGATATAATACTGTAATTTTAATATAATTATTTATCATTATGTTTTATGTTCATTAAAATAAGAAATATAAATGAAAGTAGCATTCATGTGTACGTACGACTTACCGTCTCCATTAACAGTGCATTTCTTTTCTTACCTCCAAATGTTATGGAATGTATGTATATTCATTATATATATTATATATATGATATATAAATAATTAATTTCATTCTATATATAATGGAATATTGACCACATGGACAACTTGTAAATATAAGGTGTTCATTTTTTACTCAAGACCATATATTGTTAAAATGAATGTTATTAACTTAAATGATTAAATAATGTTTATAACATGGTAATAAGTGATATGAATGGAATAATATACTTGAAAAAGGTTCTTAACAAAGTATAAATTATCTTTATTTTATTATTCAGGATATTAATGAATGATCGAGTCATGTTGGACACGAGGTAAGGGTCTTCGTCTCAATCTCCTTTCATTGAGGTATATTTTGTTTTAATACACGATTTCATTGTATATGTTGTATAAACACCTTTGAATTTTCATTTCATTCAAAGGGAATAATTTTATACAATGCATTTTACTAAACAACAAAAAGGAATGTTTTTTTATGTAAGCGGTCACAATGACCTTTTTGTCATCGTAGGTATTTTTTGATCTTTGGCTTCCTTAACAAGCCAGAATGTTATTAAAAGGAAAAATAAATACCATATACTCTTTTTATGTATTTTTGTTATGAATTTTTTTAGAATGTATTTATTATTTATATATCTTGAAACAATATTTTATTAATCAAATGATCAAATTTTATCATTTCTTTTATTCTTATGTTATGTGTTATGATCATGTTATGGTTCTTGGGCATCATTTATATACACGTGTGGTTCCATGATAAAACTAGGGCAGGTGAGCCAGGGATATCTCTCCAATGCATTGGGTAACATGTCAAAGGTAAATGTTAATATTTCTACAATGAGATTTAGGGAATATACTATGATGGGTATTCAAAAGTAACTCCTAATGTAGCTGTGATAGCTACAATGTATGTATGATATGTATTCCACAAGTCACCATTATGATTTATGATTTCTATGTGTCTTTCATAAATCATATGATTTCACAAGGTAATTATAAGATTTCATGTTTTCTAAGTATTTATTAAAAAATGATTTCATTATTTGTTTTATAACCCTTACTAATCTTTTTATGCTCATCCCAATTTTGAAATGTTATCACAAGACTTACACATGAATAGGGTCAAGGATGGGATCATGGAAAAGTCATGCTGTCTAAAACATAGAACTACACATGACTCTTTTTTTCATGTGTTTTTATTTTATGAAAAAATGTAAACTGTGTAGAAGTGTCTACCATGTATTCTTTTGAGATATAATAGTTATGTCTTAATTCTCTAAAACTCTAAATCTGAAAAGATCTTCACCATGAATTATTCATTTAATTAAATATTATGTATTGTTTAAGGTTGGGTCCTTATAGTTGGTATCAGAGGTCAGTTTAGATAAATTTAGTAGTTAGGGTATTGTTAAGTTAATAAACATAAAGTATTTTATGTTAATATTGATATCATATACCATTTACAAATTATCATGTTGCTTCGCCTAAATATTTCTTTGTTCAGAATGGTTTTTCCACAGAGGAAACATTGCAGTTTGGTTGGGACGACGTCAGGAGGAAGACAACCTTCCAAATCAGTAACTTGACATGGTTGGAATCGGAACTGAATTGTTTTTTCCCATGATGGAACAATTGACTCATTCTATAAATGGTGGTGGTATCCATGTATGATATCAGCCAGATCAACCATAGAGGAACATGTTAGTAGTTGAGAATTTCATGAGGAAACATCCCCCATCATTAAGAGGATTATATGATCATGTGCTAGCTAAATGGTGGATGAAAGCATTGGAGAAGATTTTGATGTCATGGGTTGTTCAGAACATCATAAGGTTAGTATTAATATTTACCATTTTGAATGGGAATCTTATCAGTGGTGGTCGATGGGGACAAATATAAAGGATAGTGAGGAGATTGATGTTCTCAATTGGGATGAATTCAAAGGTATGTTTCTTTAGAAATATTTTCGTAAGGTGGTTTGTTTTAAGAAGGAAAAACAATTCCTACAATTGATGCAGGAGGAAGACTCAGTGGCTGATTAAGAAGAAAAATTCACTCGACTGGCATGGTATGCTCCAAATTTTATACGAGAGCTTGATAGTAAAATCAACAAATTTTTACTCAGGATTAATGCCAAAGTATCTAAGGGCTTTGTCTTCTTGTGAGTTCATTAGTTATAAAAAACATGTTAATTGTGCGGAGAAGGTGGAAATGGAGTTTTCCGATGATCAGGTCTTCTTTGACAAACAACAGAATATGGGGTCAAGGTGGAAGGAGAAAGGGAAGAACTCTTCAAAAAAGTCTGATGGTTTGAAAATTGTGTTTACAGTTTGTGAAAATTGTGGTAAAAAGAATGTTGGGGAATGTATTTTGAATTCTGGAAAGTGCTACTGATGTATTAAAATGGGTCATAAGGTTTGTAATATCACTAAAAAATATTAGGGTAATGGTGTGACAAAATATGATTTACAGTCAGTAAAATGTTTTCAGTGCAATTAAATGGTTCATTATGAAAATGAGTGTCCAACAAATAACTCAACCGAAGGAAAGCATCCAAACTACAAGTAGAAAGGGGTGTAGAAATCCTTTGCAAGTACTTCAGAAGATGTTGGTCCATCAAATGAAGTAGTATCAGGTACATTGTTTGTTTGTTCAGATTATTCCATTGTGTTATTTGTTCATGGTATACACACTCTTTCATTTCTGAGGAGTTTTCTAGTAAATTGGGAATTCTATATAATGATATTAATATTAAACATACGGTAAAAACACCGGGAGGAAATGTTGAGACAAAAAGAATACATAATAACATTCCTATCATTTAGTTCGGAATGAATCTACCTGAAAACCATATTTTTCTGCCTCTATTGAAGTTTGATGTTATATTGGGCATGGATGGGCTATCTGTTTATCATGCTAAGATTAGATGCAGAGCTAAATAGGTTTTTGTTCAGAATGATTTTCAGTTTATATACAAAAATGAACCCTTGTTGTTGATAACATATCAAGAAGCTGAGAAACTAGTAAAATAAGGATATGAATGTATCCTTTCACATATTGTTCAAAACAAAGGAACTTTTCAGATTAATGACGTGCCAATGGTAAATGAGTTCCTTGATGTTTTTCCTGATGAGTTATCTGGTATTATACTTGACTGGGAAGTTGAATTTTATGTTGACTTACTTCCTGATTCTATTCCAATTTCATAACCCCCTTATCTAATGGCTCATATTGAACTTTTAGAGTTAATCAAAAAATTGCAGGTGTTATTAGATAAAGGACTCATTCAACCTATCACATCCCAATGGGGTGCTACTGTCTTGTTTGTTAAAAATAAAGACGGTTCAATGAGAATTTTAATTGATTATAGAGCATTGAATAACATCCTTGTTAAGAATAAGTATCATTTGACTCATATTGATGATTTGTTTGATCATCTCCAGGGATCTCAGTATTTTTCGAAGATTGACTTGAAATCGGGGTACCATCAGTTTAATGTAAATGAAGAAGATGTTCTGAAGACTGTGTTTTTTAATAGATATGGCCATTATGAATTTGTAGTTATGCCTTTTGGTTTAACCAATGCACCTGTTATATTCATGGATCTTATGAATAGAATTTTATCTGAGTTCATTGATATGTTTGTGGTTGTGTTCATTGATTATATTTAGGTTTATTCCAAAAGTAAGGAGGAACATGAAATTCATTTAAGGGTTGTCTTGAAAACCTTAAACGAAAAGAAACTATTTGGGAAATTCAGAATGTGTGAGTCTTTGTTATATCAAATTTCATTTTTTGGTCACATTGTTTCAAAAAATGGCATAATTGTTGATCCTACTAAAACAAAAGTTTTTGAATAACGGAAACGACCAACAAATATAACCAATATTCGATTTTTTTTGGTTTGGTTGGTTATTACCAAAGGGTTGTTAAAACTTTTACATAGTTATCTAGTCAAATGACTAAGTTGTCTTGAAAAGGTGTTATGTTCATATGGACAAAACAATGTGTTCATTTTATTTCAGGAATTGAAAAAATATTTGTGAATACTCCAGTTTTGGAACTGCCTTCCAAAAATAGTGAGTTTTTAATCTATAGTGACGATTCGTTGAAAGGACTTGGTTGTGTCCATATACCGAATGATCAGGTAATTTCTTAGGTTTCACGTCAGTTGAAACCTCAGGAGTTAAATTACCCTACACATGATTTGGAATTAGCTACTGTTGTTTTTGCTTTAAAATTTTAGAGGAATCATTTGTATGGAAAACGATGTGAAATATATACTAACCACAAAAGTTTAATGTATATATTCACTAAAAATAATTGAACATGAGACAGAGGAGATGGCTGGAAATAATCAAGCATTAAGATTGCACGATCCATTACCATCCAGGAAAAGAAAAAAAATGTGGCTGATGCTTTGTGTCACAAAAGTAATGCATCATTAACCATGCACATTTGGAACAAGATCCTTTGGTTTTTGATCTGATGAATAATGTAATAGAATTTTTTGGTGTAATAAATTATTATGTTTTGTATCAGGTGTCATTGAGATCATCTCTATCTGATAGAATAAAGAAATGGCAGAAGGAAGATAGTGAGTTGCAGAAAAAGGTAGAGTTGGTTAAGAAGGGTAAGTCACCTGGTTTTAATGTTGATAATAATTATGTCTAGAGAAATATGAAGAGATTATGTGTGACTTGTGATTCACAGTTGAAGAATGAGTTGTTATGTGATGCTCATATTTATTTGTTTTCAGTTCATCCTATAAGTACGAAGATGTACAGAGATCTTTGAGAGTATTACTAGTGGGATGGAATGAAAAGATATATTGCTGATTTTAATATGAAGTGTTTGACTTGTCAAAAATTTAATGCAGGGCGGTAGTTACAGAAAGGGATGTATCATCCTCTACATGTTCCAGAGTGGAAATGGGAAAATATATCCATGCACTTCATCATGGGATTACTAAATACATCTCGAGGTAATAATCCAATATGGGTTATTGTTGATCGATTGGCCAAATCGGCTCATTTACATCCTATTAGAGATACATTGTCTCTAGATTAACTTACTCGGTTATATGTTAAAGAGATATTCAGGTTTCATGGAGTTCACCTCATCATTATATATGATCGTGATCCCATGTTAACTTCTATCTTTTGGAAAGGCCTTCAGATGTCATTGGGTACTCAATTAAATTTTAGTACTGCTTTTCATCCTCAATCAGATGGGACATCAGAATGAACAGTTCAGAAATTAAAATATATGATACGTGATTGTTCAATGAATTACCAGGGAAGATGGGTCCAACATCTTTCATTGTTTTAATTTTCATATATCAATAGTTCTCATTCTATTGTACAGATGACACCATTTTATGCATTATAAGGAAGGCGTTGTCGAACTCTAGATTTTTGGGATGAAGTAGGTGAAAGGAAGCTGATGGGACCAGAATATGTATAAGATATGATAATGAATGTTCTATTGATTCGGAAGCACATGAGAATAGCTTAGAGCAAATAGAAAAGTTATTTAGATAACCGAAGGAGTGATCATTCCCTTGAGGTAAGTGATCAAGTCTTTCTCAATTTTTCTCCATGGAAAAGTGTGATTAGTTTTAGTAAGAAGGGAACATTGAGTCTGAGGTTCATTGGAACTTAGGAAAATTAGGGATAAAGTTGGATCAGATGAGTATAGATTGGATTTACATCCATGATTATCCTAGGTACACAATGTTTTTCATGTTTCGATTTTGAGAATGTATATGCTATATCCATCTCATGTTTCAAGCCCAGAGGTAGTTCAGTTTGAAGAGAATCTCTCTTATGAAGAACAACCAGTCGAGATTCTTGACCATTGTGAGAAAGTGTTCTGGAATAAGTTAATTCACCAGGTAGAGGTTTTGCTGAAAAACTATATGATTGAATAGGCAAAACGGGAATCTGAAAATACTATGATGGATAAATACCCCAACTTATTTGGATAATTGAATAAAAATTTCTAGGACGCAATTTCCAATACGGGGGAAGGATGTAACATCCCTGGAAAATGAAAAATAAGATATTTTCATATTTATTAATATTTTTGAATTAAATATTAATTTTACATTAAAATGGTTGCTATGTTTGATAATGTAACTGATCTGCAACAACGGGCTTCTTTGAAATCATACTTGGCACACTTATAATATAATATTATTATATTAAATGGTAGATAACTCCTAGCTGTTGTATTGGCGAGAATTAACAAAAGTAATACAAATATGACTATACATGATTGTTAAATGTATTTAAAATATCCAATAAAATGTTATAGGCTTAAAATATGAATAAATCTAATTTTGAGCACACTTTACATTAAAAGACCGATTTATTGCCTTTTAATGGGGAACCCTCATTATGTCTTGTTTTGGTTACTTTAATACGTTATATATGACCAAATAAAATCCTTCTTTAGAATGGGGACATCAAAATTTACTTTGTTTAATTTTTTGGAATTTTTCAATAAAGATCATTATTTAATGAATAGTGAAAATATTGTATTTTAATTAAAAAATATGTTTTAATCGAATTTATTTATATGGTTAGGTTATCATTTTAATAGGTTTTATATTTTAATTAAAATATTTTTTTACCATTTAATCCAATGATGGTCATTGGAATTAATTTCACGTAGAATGTGGTCATAAACAAGTGTCAATCTATTAATAGTAATTGTTTATTAAAACATACTGTTTGTTTTAACAATGGAAATTAATTTAAAAACTAATTTATGACACATTTATATTTTAAATATGAAAAAATAAACATCATTTTTGAATTCAGAATATCAAATAATGAAACCAATAATTAGTTGTTAAAAAATTGACCTTTTCATTTTAATGATATTTTACCACTTCTATGAATTGAATTTCAAAAATATGAAATACATGGTTGTTATTATTATGTAAAATGGGGTTCATTAAGATTAAAATAATTTTTGGTGAATAGTAACTTCTGTCTTTTATTTAGCAAAGCTAAAGGTAAACAGGGTAATTAAACGTAAAAAGAATATTATAATAATTCCATATTACCTAAACACTTGTCCCAAACACATTGTGTGAGTAATGGCCGACCACGGGAATCCATGGGATGCCTTTGGGACCCCATGGAGCCACTTATGAAAGATAATGACACTTTTGATTAATTAATTTAATGTAAAGACAAAATTTACATTACCAAAAATCTTTTTATATTTAATTTTTATATGGTGCTATATAAGTCCTATTTTCGACTATAAATATTCATTGGATAGATAATAGAATTTAATACATGATATTATTTTTTTGAAATTTTTAGATATTGGATAAATTAAATTATTCATGACACAATAATGATGCAGTATTTACCCCATTAAGAAATGATTTAAATAAATAAGATTGTAATGATTAAAATATTATCGAGAACATGTCCAATTCCGATTGGATGATATTATTTCGAATATGAGTCATCTTATCTTCGACCATAATGATTTTGAGACCTTTAGAAACCGAATATCATTATATAATAAAATCATATTTTCACACATTCCTAAACAGCCCATCATTTCCCTTATAAAAGGAGACCATTTCTATCCAATTCCTCACACATCTCAAGCCATTTGACTCATCTAAACTCTACCCAATTTATCTCCCTACATCCCTCTAATCCCCCAAGAATTATTACCTTAGGAAGAAGGCACATAAATATGTCCTTTGGTTCAAACCAATGTGAGTTACCCAAATTAAATGTAACGGTTTCTCTTAAATTGTTTTCATTTATTTTACTTCTCCAACCGCTAAACTCTATTTTTTTAATTTCTTTTTTAACAACACCAGTATCGTAAATATACTGGGATGTTGTTATGATAAGTATTTGAACTAAACTTACACACACCTCCATCTAATGGATGAAAAACATTATGTTTCTGTGGATTGCAATCTAACGCCTCACGAAACGATGATTGTTCAATTACATCATACCGACTTTAATGGTGGGAATTATGATGGGACTATATTTATATATGATATATATTATGTTTATGACTTCTTTATGCATCTATAATTTCCAATTATATCAACCCATTATTGTTTCCATAGTGGGTAAATACGATAATCTCCTTTGAGGATGTGCGGAATACCGCCCCCTCAATGTGATGTTACTTGTTAATGTCGAATGTGGGATGTATATATGACAGAGTTAATGATATTATATATTATATTATACTGAAATTATAATATACTTAGGTATCATTATGTTTTAAATACAATAATATAATTAATAGAAATGAAAGTAGCATGCATGCGTACGTACAACTTCATGTCTCTATGAACGATGCATTTCATTTATTACATCCAAATTTAATGTTAACACATGTATATACTAGATATATATGATATATGTGATATATAAATAATTAATGTAATTCATGATATAATGGACTACCAACCACATGGACAACTTGTAAATATAAGGTGTTCATTTTTGACTCAAGTACCAAATATCGACAAAACTAACATTTTTAACTTAAATGATTACATAATGTTTATAACATGGTAATAAGTTATATAAAAGGAATAATAAACTTGAAAATGGTTTTTAAGCAAGTATAAACTAACATTAGATTATTATTTAGGAGATTAATGAACGATCGAGTCATGTCGGACACGAGGTTTGTGACTTCGTCTCAATCTCCTTTCATTGAGGCATATATTGTTTTAATACACAATTTATTTTTATATATTGTTTAAACACCTTTGGCATTTCATTTCATTAAATGTGAATCTTTTTATATGAAGCATTTTACTTAATGACCAAAAGGAATTTTTTTACGCAAGCGGTGACAATGACCTTTCCACCGCCGCGTGTATTATTTGATATTTGGCTTCCTTAACAATACAAAATGTTATTAAAAGGAAAAATAAATAAAATATAATCTTTTTATGTATTTCAGTATTGAAAATTATTTCAATAATGGATTTATTATTTCTATATCTTGAAATGATATTTTATTACTGAAATGTAAAAATTTTATCTTTCCTTTATGCTTATGTAATTTGTTATGATCATGTTATGGTTCTTGGGAATTATTTACATATAAATTTGGTTCCATAATAAACCACGGGCGGGTGAGCCAGAGATAACTTTCCAATGCCTTGGGTAACATGAACGAGGTAAACATGAATATTTCTTTTATGTGATTTAGGGAATATACTGTGATGGGTATTACAAATTAACTCTCTATGTAGCTATGATTGCTACAATGTATGTATGACATGGATGCCATAAGTTACCTTTATGATTTATGATTTCTTTGTTTCTTTGATAAATATTATGATTTCACAAGGTAAGTAAAATATTTCATGTTTTGTATTTATTTATGAACAATTTTTTTCATTCGCTGTTTTATAACCATTACTAAGCTTTTTATTCTCATCCCATGTTTTGAAATGTTTTCACATGACATAAAGATGAATAGGGTCAAGGATGACACCAAGGAAAATCCATGCTATCTAAAAAAAGGAACTAGACACGATTTTTTTCTAGTGATTTTATTTTATGAAAAAATGGAAACTGTGTAGATGTGTCTACCTTGTAATCTTATGAGATGTAATAGTAATGTCACGATTCTCTAAAACAGTAAACCTTAAATGATCCTCAATGTAAATTATTCATTTAATTCATTATTATGTAATGTTTAAGTCCGGGTCCTTATAAAAGTGGTTGGCCAGTCATGTGATTTCCCAAAATATGAAAATATAAAAAGACCATTGTAGATACAAATATTTTATAATCTATTATAAAGAAATATATGATAAAATTATAGACCATATATTTCCACCTTTTTTCTTATTTAATATTTTTCATGATTTTCAAATTGTTTAATAATATATTTATCTCATAACATATTATGATTTTCAAATTTGATATATTCATTACTTTGAATTTCAAATCAATAATACAAAAATTAAAATTTTTAAAAAATATTTTCCTATTTCCAAAATTTTAAGGTACCCTATATATTTTTTTATCAAATTAATTGTATCAAATTATAATAATTTAATATTTTTAACACCAATGAATTTATTTTTTCATTAATTAAATAATTAATGCATTATCATGTTGAAGCATTTATGGTAATTATTTTTTCCCTAAAATATAAAAATAAAATAACATTATTAAGAAGAATAATTTGGTGTAAAAAATACTATATATTATTGTACATTTCTATTGTAAATATAAATATTAAACAATTTATATATATTAATAAAAATATTGTAATATTATTGAAATTTCTATTAATAAAATACTATAATGTAATTAATGTCAAACTTGTGGCTCCAATTACTCATAAATTAGACCCATGTATGAATATGGTAAAAAACTCATAATATTTAATAGGTGAATGTTTTATGGTAATTTTTTAGTCCTTATGATTTTATAATTACACATGATTACCTTTTTTAACATTTACAATGGCATCAAAAGTAAATTTTTTACAATTATTATTAGTTAAAAAAAATAAATTATTGAATAAATTTGAATTAAATGATTGATAATTTGAAATAAATTTTTCTAAATTGGAAACATTGTATTTTATGAATTTAATTTAATATTAAATCTCAATTAAAAATATTTTTCTAAAAAAATTCCATTTAAACATATATAATTTTTTAAACATAATGGAAGTATAAAACCCATTTGAAAAACTAATTTTTTTTAATTTTAATAAAAATTTATTAATTTAAACTTAAATCTAATCTAAAATAAAATTAAAAAATGATATTACTTTATAAGACAATAATTTATAAAGTAAAAATATATTTTTTTCATTTTTCGTTATAAAATTCATATTTGATGAAAATTATCGAAATTTTCCCAATGATATCTTTTTGACGATCAATACAAAAATGAAATTATTTTTTTCAAATTATAATTATATAATTTAAAAAATATTATTTTATATATGTTGATATAATAAATTAGTTTAATAATTTTTTTACTTTATGAATTACATAAAATATTTACAGTGAAATCATCAATATAATTCAATATTACTAATAAATTTTAAAATAATTTATTCTATCATCACTTGGGTTTTGACATTCTCCACCAGTTTTGGAAATTATTTCCTCATAATTTTATTCACTCATTAGAAAAGTCTATATACCAATCCCACATAGTGTTTTTAGATTCACATATCTTTTCTTTAACCATAGGTTTTCTCCACATGAACATATAATGGGCAGTTTATGTATATCAAAATACATTCTCTATATAGTAATGATTATAAAGAAGTTTCTTCATGTCAGAATGATCCATTTCAAGATGAATTACTTTAGGTCTCAAAACATCAGTTGAATTAGAAACATATTTCAATAACATCAAAACATTAAATACATTGTGTGCCTAGGATAAACTTAGAGGTAAGGAAACTTAGTAAGAGAATGATCCCAATATATTATGTATTTTATATGGTCAAATTGAACATGTACTTAATTTTACAACATTACCAAAATTCATAAAAACATTTAATGTAGATAATAAAAAACTATATCAGCTACATCAAATGAACGGTCTTTCTTCGTATTATCTGTATAACTTTTTTTCCTTCTATAGTTTATTATCATAGTTTGCTGAATCATTTTGACCTTATCATCCACTTCCTATAATAGTTCTAATCCCATGATATTTCCCTCACCTACATCATCCTATAATGATTTAGTTTTTCACCCATTTCTATATAATTTCTATAATAGTGTCCTTAGTATACTAGAATAAAAACTATTACAATATGAAATATAAAAAAAATAAAGATGATGATCTCAAATTCCATAGTAATTCATTGAATAAGCATGGAGTACAAAATTCAAAATCTAAATTATTCAATATAACAAATCATTTTATTTAGGATGACAATATTCAGTACAATTTAATTCGTCACGAAAATAATTTTGGCGATATTTAGAAAAGGTTATAAATGAACTTCTGATCATGGTCAGATACCATAGAGAGAGGAACACCATGTAACCATACATTCTATTTGTGTTATAGTAGAAAATATTGACCTAATATATAGTATATTTAGTAAGAATGAAATGTATATATTTAGTTGTTCATTCAACAAAAACCCAAATCACATTATGACTTCAAGAAGTCTTTGGTAATCCTCAGTGAAATCTACTAATATATTTCCCTTTTAAATCTATTACGGGAAAAGGATGAGGAATTAATTTTTTTAATTTTAGTTTTATCATAGCCTAAAAATATTCAACCATGTCATGGTATATTCATCATATCAATTTACATTCCACCACACTAGCAGTATTTTGGAAGGTCTATATACATCTTAATGCATCATTGTTGAATAAAAATTGTCGAACCTTTATTTTCCATCAATAACTCATTCTTCAACTATAAATCAAATTTTACAAATTATATTTTAAAAATAAAAAAAAATTATTACATCATCATTATTAAAATGTAGAAACTTAACATTCTTAATAGAATATATCTTATCATTCAATTCTTGATCGACCTACAAGGTATCCTTAAATATTTCTATGAATGATTATTAATTGAATTCAGAATCAAAATAGAGGAGGTTCTATCTCCAATGAAATACATGAAAAAAATTATTAAATCCTTAACCAATGGTTCATGTTCCAAACATAACTTGGTATAATGTTGTGTATTTTTTGGAATCAATGAATCAAGATCCTTTTTTTCTTTTATAAGATGGAAATTGATCATGAAATCATAATTTTTCATTATATTCATACATCTTCTATAGCTAATGTTCAATTAACCCTGATATAATATTCACTTAAAACTTTTATGATCTCTATATATTTAACACATTTCACCATATAAATGAATCATCCAATTTTTTAAATAAAAAACTAAAACATCTAATTCCAAATAATGTGTAGGATATATTATCTCATGAGGTTTTAACTTCCATAAATCTTATAAAATTACCTGATCATTATGCATGATAATTTCACCAATTCAATTATATAAAATGAAACTATAGATGATTAAAATTCCACATTGTAAGGAAGGGGTAAAAATGAAGAATTATCAAAGCTCCTTTTTCAGTTCCTAAAAAAAAGAATCACATTATTATTTATAGATGAATATAACTACCATTAATATTAATATTTTTAGTGGATATAGAATTTAGGATGTTTTTGAACAATAAATCATTATTAACAATATATTAAAAGAAAACTACAATTCTCAATGACATTGGTAGGTCATTTCAAATAATCAAAAACATTATTTTTAGCTAGAATGATTGTAATTGCATATTTACAAACAATTTTCTTTTGGAAATAAATCTGTTACCATAGAAAATATCATTTTATAAATTTTCAATATAATCTATTTTATTTATGGATTTTTAAAATATTAATTATTAATTTTTCTTGATTCACATTAATTTTTTGAATAATTCAAAATATCAACAATAAAATAACAATAATATTATCCAAATAATCTTGTCAGACTCTATTAATATTGTTCGTAAATATTATATAATAACTTTTCAACTCATAGTACATAGATATAAATTCATATTAACCATATATTTTATGAAATGGTGTATTTATAATATCTAACTCATTCACATTAAACTGACTATATGATTACATGAGTTCACTCTTTCAAAATTATTACCCTCCCTGAAGCTGATCGAACAAATCATCGATATGGGGAAATAGATATTTATTCCTAATTGTGATTTTATTAAATATTTTATAATATAAGAAAATCCTCTTGGAACCATATTTATTTTTAAGAATAAAACAAAATAATCCCCTGGTGATGCTCTTGGGTGAATAAAACCTTTATCTAAGAACTCATGAAATTTCCATTTCAGTTCTAAATGTTATTCTTGAGTCATTCGATAAGGGGGTTTTTTAAATGGCCGAACATCCCGGACTAAGAAAAATTATTCACAACCACAAAATCAAGAATTAAAATAGAACAATAATAATTTTAAACATCCATGTATTTATTAATGACAAGAAAATTAGTAATTTGATCATTTTCATTGATTTAAACAACATATTATAATTAACATTACCTACCAAATCTATTCAATTTTTGTATTTCATGGAGGGGATTAAATTATTATAAATGATAGAAATTATCTTTTTTAGCTCCATAATCTATCATATAATGATACCTTAAAAGATATTTCATACCCAAAATAACATCAAAATATTTTATCTGTAGTTCAACATGATTTGCAAGAAGGACCATTTCATCAGTAACTAGAAAAAGAGTCATATTTATCTTGGTTTATTTATTATTACCCCATGGTTGTTTCACCAAAAAATTTATCACATACTCTTTATGTGATATTGATAGTACTGTTGAAAATTTATTATAAATAAAGGAATATAGGGATCTTAAATCAAATATGGAATTGTCATAATTTGATTACATAAGTTCCATACATTTCACAAGTTTATTTGCATGCCATGTATCTACTATAGTAGTAAAAAATGAGTTTTATACTCCTTTTTATTTCAACTGTTGATGATTTACATCATATAAAAAAATTCAGACACTTGTTTGCAAAATGACCAAGGTGATTGTGTTGGACTCCTCATGAATTAATCATGTTTTAATGATCAAAAATATTATTTAATCATGTTTTAATGATCAAAAATATTTAATCATGTGCTAATTATTCAAAAAATTCTTCAACATAGTTAACTTCTATACATTATATCCAATTATACATATTTATTTTTAATATTTTCTCATTCTTTATGAAGAGAAATGAAAGATCTTAATTTATCTATTTTAAATTTACCTACATTATACTATCTATTATCTACTGTCAATATACCTTCTTTAACAAATTCTTAAGTCTAATCCATTCTATTATCATTATTATTGATTTCTGGGCATAGTTACATTGGATAGTTTAAGACACCGTGAGTCTACCACTGGATATGTATTTCTGACACCATGATGCACGACACCATGATGCCAGACACCGTGAAGCCAGATACTGTGAATCCAGACACCGTGAACAGATACCGTGATGCTAGACACCATGAAGCCAGACAACGTGACAAGACACCATGAATCTGGACACAGTGAAACTGACACCGTGAAGCAAGACAACATGAACACGACACCGTGAACATGACACCGTGATCAACCAAGACACCATGTGAAGGAGACACCATTTCCATAACATACTATGACACTATTTCTTAAAATATTTTGATGTTTTTAAATTTAATCTCCAATGGTCATATTTTATGCTTTGAATGCAAATGCTATTAATAAATATGGGTTATTGGCATATCAGGGAACTGTACCTCGTACCAGAAAATTTAATCATCTCCATTTCCAGAAAAAAGGATAAATAAAAGGAATATCAAGCTACAACTAAAAATATATACACTGAGTCACAAATGGATACATATTCGTAAGTTAAAAGTGATACCCAAGAACATGCAATGAAGAATGACCAAAAAACGTGAGGAATATTCGTACACATTAAGAACAAATGTTTAACGAGAAGGTTGAAGCACCACTTTAAACACTCTCACATTCTTGATGAACACATGTATTGGAAGTGATGAAACAAAAGAACGACACTCTGTTTTCCAGAAAACTTCTGATAAAAACTCAAATCTTCATCTAATTCAATCCAAAGAAGTCTAGAGCTACATTAACATCACACAAAGATCATTCTAAACATATTTCAATATTCTTGCTCTGTTTTGATCACCATTTTCATTACATTATGAGTATATTTTTCTTCTGTTTGTTTTTACACACACTATCTTCTATACAGAACTGAATGATACTAAAATCCACACACTAAACCTTTCACACCTTTTCTATCCCACATAGAACTGTGGCAGAGGTATGAGGACCTAGATAGCATGTGTCCTATTGCTATTTATATCCCATGTAAACCCGTGGTAGTGGTCTGAGGACCTGGACAGTCTGAGTACTGTTGTAAGCCTAATCAATGGTGTGGATCAGGGATTTATATAAACTATTTGAGAGGACTAAGTCTCTTATTGTGACTGAATGTCTTGGTTAACACTGTTGTGTATCTTATTGTTGTTTAAAATATTTTTCTATATTCGGAGGCTATTTACTTTGAAACACAAATTTATATTAAAGGAACATTTATAGTTGAACTAGTAAGTGTTTTTAATTATTGTGAACTACTATGTTAGTTTCAAAAGCTAACATAATTTTCAGATTAAGCTAACTGGAAAATAATCAATATTTTGGAAACTAATCGAACATTTACAATATTTAAAAAATACCTACAGTTTAAATTGATTAATTAATTGGGTGATTTGAATAAGAACCTTTTAAATATAAATTTTTTAATTGTAAATATATTCACCAACCTATTGATTATCCACTCTGACCAGCATTTCGTATCCGATGTGATGATAAAATGTTTTCAAAACACTATGTTTGTGAAAAGTTTTCAACTGGGATTTTAGTTGTATAAAAATGATCTTAAATTTTTTGTTAATTCTAAATTTTAATATCATTATATAACTTATGTATTGTGGATAAAAAATTAGAAGGTGTAGCTACCAACATGACACCCTTCTTTAATGGGTTTAATTATGCCCAACGGAGAATCAAAATTAAAATTCATCTAAAAAGTATGGGATTTGACATTTTGACTGCCATAGAGACTCTGTATACGATTACAGAAAATCTTATGAACTACTTGGGATGAACCTACTAAAGTAGCTTACAATAATAATTATATAGCAATGATTACCCTATATTGTTCTTTAGGAGATGAAGAATATAATTTAATATCTACATGTAAGACTGCCTTTAAAATATGGGAAACATTGGTTGTTTCCCATGATGGAACAAAAAATGTTAATGAAATGATACTAAACACAAAAAATATTTAGTATGCTAATTTTTAAATGAAAACTGATGAATCTATTTCTAATATGAATCTATGTTTTAATGAGATAGTCATTACAATGAGATCACTGGGAATATATGTTCCAACAAAGGATAAAATCATGAGGATACTAAGATGCCTACCAGACAGATGGAGAGGAACTTTGGTCTCTATATGAGA
Source organism: Viscum album (assembly GCA_963277665.1). Classification (NCBI taxonomy): domain Eukaryota; kingdom Viridiplantae; phylum Streptophyta; class Magnoliopsida; order Santalales; family Viscaceae; genus Viscum; species Viscum album. The sequence continues at coordinate 788,775,355 of OY728126.1, read as the reverse complement.
ATCATGTGACATTGGAAAGCTGACTGTCAAAGAGATGAATGGTAAGTTGATGATGTATGAAGAAGAGAAGAAGGTAAAAAATGAAGTAGATTATGAACCAAGAATGAAATTCGTAACCTTTAATACCTCTGCTTCAACAATCACGAACAATGAAAAAATTCAAGCTACAAGTGTATGTTCATGTAGTGAGGATATTGCATCTGATAGTGATGCTAGAATGGCTTCGATAGGCAGACATTTTTAGAAGTTTTATAGGAAAAATAAGTTTTTTAGAAAATCCAATTACATGGGAATGTTTGATAATAAATGTCATTGGAATAAGGATTGGAAAAGGACTGGTAAAAGTGATGACATAGTCTTCTACAAATGTAAAAGGAATAATCCTGTGAAAGTAGACTATCCAATGTTTTGGTACAAGAAGAAATATGAGTACAAGGACAACATATATAATAAATTTATGAAAGGGACTTATAGTGCTTTAGAAGACAGTTCAAGTGATTCTGATTCCACTCAGGATGAAAAATCTCAAAAAGATAATATGTGTTTTATGGAAAAGAAGTTTGTGGTAACAATGGATACTCCTGCTTTAAACAATTATTATTCCCGATATGATTTTGATCCTGATTCTATCAACAAGTCTTTTGAATAATGTTTTGAATATTGCAACATGCCAGAGAATACATGCAATGAGATGAATGGCTTGTATACAACCTTAAAGAAACAACATGAATTAATAGTCACTGCCAAATATGCACTAGAAGTAGAAAAGGATAAGAATTCTCAAATACTCAAAGAGAATACTGAATTGAATCTATCTAATGAGAAACTCAAAAAATATTTAGAAAAAATAACTATTTGAATGGATACTCCTACACAAATTCTATGAAAACAAGTATCAACAAAGTATACTACAGGTTTTGGCTATCATCATGGGCAGATACACATTACAATGAATAGATTTATTCCTAAATATGGACAGTATGCTACTAGTTATAGATATGGAAATTTTTATGTCTCAACTACCTACTCACATATATATATATCAATCTAAGTTTATCTATCAAAACTTTTTTAATCTATGGATTATATGAAACCCATTAGACAAATTTTGGTACCAAAAGTTATTTTTGGTAACCTATCTGGACCCAATAAAATCTAGGTACAAAAATAATTTTATGTCTAAATCTATTTATTATGAAACATTATTGATAATATACTTTAGTATGATATGGTATTTGGATAGTGGATGTTCAATAAATATAACAAGATACTGCACATGCATTAAGAGCATAATAAAAGTTGATGGAGGACATGTCTCCTTTGGGGATAACTCAAAAGAAATGATCATCATCTTACGCCATATTGGTAACAATGATTCAATTTTAATTTCTAAAGTTTTATTTCATGATGCACTAAAGTATAATCTGATATGTATTTCTCAGTTGTGTTATGATAGTTTCAATGTAAAATTTGAAAATGATGATTTCAATGTATTTGATTCTAAAAATGTTTTGGTATTTACTGCATTAAGAAATGAAAATATTTATACTGTAGATTTGAATTCTATAGCTAAAAAATGTTAATTGTTTAAATTCTTTTCATAAAGAATATTGTCTATAGAATAGAATATTAGTACACAAAAATGGACACTTTCTTAAGAAACTAACTAGAAAAGGTTAAGTTGGAGATCTTGCCCAACTAGACTTCCCAATAGATAATGTTTGTTAACCCTGACAAAAGGGAAAACAACATAACATTTCATTTAAATCAAAGAATAATGTTTCTACTTCTATACCTCTCGAGTTGGTTCACATTGATTTATTTGGACCATCTAGAGTTTCTAGATTAAATGTGAAGCACTAAGTCTATGAAATTTTAGATGACTGTTCTAGATACACATGGGTATGCTTTCTAGCTCACAAAAGTGAATCTTGTTCACAATTTTTTAAATATTCCATGTCCGTAGAAAAACATAGTGGACTTAAGATGAAGACCATGAGAAGTGATCATGGTCATGAGTTTGAAAATCAAGAGTTTTAAACCTATTTCCCATATAAGGGCTATAGTCACAACTTCTATGCCCCTATAACACCTCAACAGAATGGTGCAGTATAAAGAAGAAATAGGACTCTTCAAGAGATTTCTAGGACAATGCTCAATTAATATGATTTACCTTTTTTACTTTTTGGATGAAGCTGCCAATACATCTTGTTACATTATCAATAGAGTCTTGATTAGACAAATTCATAAAAACGCCCCTTGTGAGCATTGGAACAATAGGAAACCTATGGTTAATTACATAAGAGTTTTTGGTTGCAAAGTTTTTATCCTAAAAACTAAAGACTATCTTGAAAAATATTCATCCAAAAGTTAAGAAGGAATATTCCTAAGTTACTCTACAACCAGTAAATCCTATAGAGTATTCAATAAGAGAACCAAATGTGTGGAAGAATCTACAGACAACAAATTTGATGAAACTGATCCACATGAACCAAAAACCCCTCTTGAAAATATTAAAAAATATATATCCATTCTAGAAATTAATGAAAAAAAAAGTAAACCTGTTTTTAAGACAATCGGTCTTGAAATTTTGTAGACCTGACTTTTTTAGAACCTAAACCTGTAAATGAAGCTGAAATTTCCAGCCCTTTATTTTCTAGGACAAATAAGACTCTTAAAAATCATCTATTTGATGAGGTAGTAAGAGATTTAGATATAGGGAAAAAACTTGAGCTTATCTAAGAATCCAAGTTGAACATCAATCTCTTCTTTCATAGCTTGAACCTAAAAATATCAATGATGCAATCAATGATGAATTTTGGGTGATTTCTATGAAAGAAGAATTGAATCCATTTGAAAGAAACAATGTATGGGAATTGGTAGATATACCTATGGACTCATTGACCATAGGCACCAAATGGGTTTTTTTGGAATAAAGTTGATGAAGCTGGTAACATAGTTAGAAACAAGGATAGACTAGTTGCACAGGGATATAGTCAAAGAAGAAGGAATTGACTATGAGTAGACCTTTTCACCAGTATCCAAACTTGAAGCTATCAGATTCTTACATTCCTATGCAACACATTTGAATTTAAAAATATATCAAATAGATGTTAAGAGTGAATTCATATATGGGTATATAACTGAGGGTGTTTTTTTTGAACAACCCCCAAGATTTACAAACCCTCATTCTCTAAATAATATTTTTAAATTATCAAAACCATTATATGGTTTAAAGAACGCCCCATGAGTTTGGTATTACAGATTGAGTACTTTTCTTATTTCAAAAGGATTTAAAAAAGGAATTGATGATCCTAACCTTCTTATAAAACTAATTTCCAATGATGTTTTAGTTGTTCAAATTTATGTAGATGATATTTTTTTGGATCTTCGAAGAATTCATTATGTGTTGATTTTTCTAAAATGATGAGAAATGAATTTGAAAAGAGTTTAATGGGAAAAATCAATTTTTTATGTATTTCACGTTTTCCAAAATGAAAATGGTATTATTTTAAATCAAAGTAAATATACCATGGATCTTTTTATACACTTTGGAACATAAATCACTAAATGTAGTGAAAATTCCATGAGTACAACTTGTATGTTTGATCTTGATGATGATGGGAAATCTATTGATCAAAGAACATATTGAGGAATGATTTTATGTATACTCTACTTAACTGGTAGTCATCCTAAAATTATGTTTAGTGTGTGTGTGTGTATGTGCTCATTTTCATGAAAATCCTAAAGAATATCATTTATATGATGTAAATAGAATTTTCAAATACCTCAAGAAAACACTCAATCTAGGAATATTTTGTCCTAAAGGACAATCATTTGAATTAGTTAGTTATCCTGATGCTAACTTCAGTGGATGTAAGATAGATAGAAAAAGAACCTATGGAACATGTAATCTTTTATTCAATTAACTAGTATCATGGTGTAGTAAAAAAAATTCAATTACATTGTCTACTACAGAAGCTGAATACATAGCTGATGGCAGTTGTTCTGCAAAAATTTTGTTTGATGAAACAAACATTACAGGATTTTAGATATCAATTCAGACATGTACCTATAAATTGTGACAACACAATTTCTATTAACATCTCAAAGAATCCTGTTTCATATTCTAGGATAACGAATATTGATGTAATACATCACTTTTTTAGATATAATAATTAGAAAAGCTGATATCACTTAGGAATTCATCAGTACTGAATATCGAATTTCTGATTTATTCAATAAACCATTAAATTCTGAGAGAATGTGTCACGACCCACCTTCACCAATATGAGAGAAGGGGCAGAAGGTTTCTAGAACCTTCCTTCTTTATGTTGAAAGAGATATAATGACCTCCGAGACATGCCTTTAATAGGTCCAATAGTGACGACAATCACCAAGGGTATAGAATCACACACAATAGAGAAGGCATTATACTTATTTAATAGGATCAGGAGATAAGATAGTAAATCCCAACAACACCTAAAGTTGAAGTACAGGTAAAACCAAAACAAATCATTCTCATATGCATGTTCCAAAAGCAAATGATACAAATGTAAAAGAAAACCCAAAAAAGGACTATCAAAAGAATGAAAAACAACAACAGCAACTGTCCCAACATCTGAACTAGTACGACCATGCACGATCCCGGATTTCCTCCTAGAATCCTTAAAACAATTTTATTTACATAGGGTGAGCATACAAGTATACGCAATAGGGAAAACAAAAAGCTCACATGCACTAGAGGGGAGGCATTCTAAGGCCCAGTGAGAAAAGAGATAACCGAAACACCTAGCAAGGAAAACTATCCACCCATGCCTCACCAAGGCACAATCCCTAAATAACATATGTCATGTAATATAATATTAATAACACATCGACGTTTGGGTACCCCATGCTAGATTCCCACTCCTTATTGAAGACATCCTATGCATCGAACCTCTCCCGCCATTCTCGCTGTAATCCCACTACCATATCTCGCCTGCACACACCTGGTCCATCACCATACATCTCACCCACAAACACCAAGGCTTTATCAACCACACGTAACAACACCAGTAAACACCTACTCCAGAACAACCACTGCCACACCCGAAGACACATAGGCATCAACCCAAATACACCTGGGAGACAACCTTCTCACACACACCTTTGCCAACCACCACAACTACCATGCCCAAATAATTTTGGGCTAAAATGGACCTCAGGCCATCACAGTCTTCCTGATGATACTTGTGCTATTCGAGAAAGGGAGAAGAAAAGGAGAAAATAACCAGGCACTCATAGGAGTGTTGGGTAAAACACCCTCCCCCATGAAATTGGGGTGTTCAGCATGAAGTGATCAACATGGGTGTGGAGCAAATAAGAGACATAAAAACTACAATTATATGTATAGGTAACAAGCACTCATCCCAACCTAGTGTTTCCAAAACCAACATAAGCACAAATAGCCTCGTTACTATTAATTCATAAAAGGGCCCACCACTCACAGTCAAGTAACAACTCATTCCTAGAACAAATTCAACATTGAACCCATTCTTGATTTCATGTTCTAGTGAGTACATTTAAGTAAAATTATGTACTACTGGGAAACTAGCAGGCATAACCACAAGCTGTGGAAAGGAAAACAGCCAAGCGACGCTTAAGCAATCACACCCAGACCTCTTGTAAAGTTACAACAATGGGATCTATTAGATCCCTCAAGGTACTGGAACCAAACCAAGCCCCAAGATACTTCCCCACATGGACTCACATACACAACCAATAACCGTATAACAATTGACGATCTCATCGCCATCCATATCACCCTATAAGCATCAAACAGAACAAACTGACATACCACCATGATAGAGCAAGGAAGTTTCTAGACTCAACTACATCAATGATTAATTTTCTTCTATCTATTTGGTTAACCGGGGAGACCAGAAAAGGATTGATGTTCACTGGGCATCCATTTTACCAACCGAGTTCAGGTGATTAACCAATTTCCATGTTACAGTCATATAATAATCACATAAGACAAGGGTTCATTATTGCGCAAGGAAAGACCACCAATGACCATGATTTTTAGTGAGCATAATCCCATATAGTTCAAAACATATAGAGATTATAGTAGAATTGTCCAACGCACCCCATCAATATTTAATAGTATGTTCATTAGATTTGTTAATGTTTGGTTTTATCCATTCCCAGAGAAATAGTGGTTTACCCACCCCTCATGATACACAGTAAGGAGAGACGAAGGAAAATCCCAACTTGGTTGATCAATGATCGAAGTTATCTCCACGCGCCAAGAACTGGGGATGCGAGTCTTGTAGGGGAGGAATGTAGGGGACTCCAAGGGTGAGCAGAAAGGCTCCATCTTAGGTGAACCACATGCCTCGAGAAGGGGAACTCCAAATGCACAAAGAATAAAATCAGACTAGCCAAGAGGAAGAAGAAATAATTTCAAGCATGATATAAAGATGAGATCATGTTATAACGGGATATGAAATTTTGAACGGCTGCATAGTTGGATCATGGTTTCACCACGCGGTTGGGTGGTTACGCATGATGGAATTAATTGTAATTTAACAATTCTCCTTGGAGAGGTGGTCATAACGGCTATGCGTTAAAAAAATTTCTTTAACCATAAGGAAACATGTAACAGGGGCAGATCTGGAAGGTATGGGGAAGGCTCTAACACTGAGGAAAAACCACACATTTTTGTATGTTAAGGGTTTCACAACTCTCGAGGGATTGTAGATATTATTTATGGGATTTAAATTGTTTTAAAGGGGGAATTAAGTCATCTTTATGTCAAAATATATGTTACGGGAGTGGAAAAGTTGGGAACTGGGAAGGAACGAAGACCGCTCGGTGAGGGCACGGTTCCCTCGTCATGGTGCCACCCTCTCGGTTCCCCTGTCCCAGTGTCACCCTCACGGTGCCACCGTCACTGTGTCACCCTCAGGGTGGCACCGTCACGGGGTCACCGTAACGGTTCCACCGTCACTGCATCACCCTTAAGGTGCCACAGTCATGTTGCCACCAACACGGTGCCACCGTCACGGTGCCACCTTCATGGTCCCACCATCACAGTGGAGCCGTGTTTTGGAAATTTAATGGAACAGCTGGGTTAGGGCCATTACATCAGATACCTCTCAAACTATTCTCACCCTCGAGAATCAAAACTAGACTCGAAGAAAAGAGGGGTTCTGAATAACCACCTCGAAAGATACCTCTCAGGAGTAAACCTCATCGACATCTAGGAACACCTCTCTCTCAAGTAACCAGGAAACACTCGAGGGTAAAACCTTCTAGTAATATGGGATAGAGAGTTTCTTCCTCAATGTCAAGATACTATCCTATTTGGGTAGAAATGACTCGGTCAAACGTGTTTAATCTCATCCACCTTAAAGCATCTTGATTAGGGATCAGGTCCTCCCCTACTCATAGTCAGGACTCTTCAGACGATTAAACAAAATAAGAAAAACCCCACGTTCTATAGTTAATGAGGTAAAATGTTCCACCACAAACAAGTAAAAACCAAACAGAACAAAACTCAAAATAGCTCTGGGTACTGGGCGCAAATTTGCATCTCCCGTTCCCAGGTACTTTCCTCGAGCACGCCATGCCTCCAAAACACACGATCCAATGGAATGGTCCATCAACAGATGACCTCCTCCTCAGAATCCTCGATCCTCATTGGTATTTCCACAAAATTCACGTCATCCTTGATATCCATCTTTCCCCAATCGAGGACGTGTGAATCAATGTGTAGATATTTTCGGAGATGAGACACGTGGAATACATCATGAAGTATCAGTAGCGGTGGTTGTAGCGCTAGATGATAAGACACTTCACCGACCCGCGACATCACATTGAATGGTCCGATGAACCTCAGAGAATGATTACTCCCCCTTCCAAACCTTTTCTACCCACGCTGATGGGAGACCTCCAAGAACACGTGGTCCCCAACATAGAATACCAAGGGTCTCCTCCTTTTATCGGAAAATTACTTTTTCCAGTCTTGGGCCTCCTTCATCCTATCTCGTATAAGAATAACCTTCTCCATCGTGTTCTTCACCACCTCCGGGCCAAGAACACCATCCTCCCTGACCTTTTTCCACCACACAGGTGATCGGTACAACCTCTCGTATAAGGCTTCGAATGGAACCATGCCAATGGTAGAGTGATAACTATTGTAGTAGGAAAACTCCACAATAGGCAAGTGTCATTACCATGATCCCCTAGAGTCCAAAATACATGCTCATAGTATATCCTTAAATTTCTGGATGGTGCGCACTTCCTTTCCAACTGTCTGGGGGTGGAAAGCTGTGCTAATACGTAGCTAGGTGCCAAAAGCATGATGAAATCCTCTCTAGACTCGTGAGGTAAACTGTGCATCCCTATACAAGAAAATGGATCTCAGGACTCTCTGCAACCTCACCACATCATCAATGCACCTTCATTCCACGGCATCCACCGTACCTGACTCTTTGATTTCCAATAGTGGGATGATTTCGTCAGTCGGTCCACCACTTCCCAAATAGCATCGCAACCCCCTTGAACTCTGGGTAGTCCCATGAAAAAATACATCGTGATGCCATCCCACTTCCACTCATGGACATCTAGAGGTGGTAACAGACCCCCTGGGATGCGGTGTTTAGCCTTCACCTGCTGACACACGAGGAACTTTTCAACGAACTCTGCCATTGCCCGCTTTACCCCAGGCCACCAGAACTGACCTCTCATGCCCTGATACATTTTGGAAGTTCCCTGGTGTACTGCTAGGGGTGAGTTATGGAACTCACCAAGAACTGTCTCGTGCATCGTATCCAAAATAAACAATTTACCTCTGAAAATCATATGATTATGACCATCCTCCTTCCACCCTTCCGGAGCATCTCCATGGTTAACCTGGTCATGCATTACTGCACTCTCTATTTCTCCCAACTAAGACTTCTACACCTGACATAGGAGAGATGATTGCACTGTCATCTGAAACAGAAAAACTCTACCACCATCATCCCTTACATCCGGGGGTTGGGCATCTAACTCCACCATCGCCATCCACACATCTTTCGACTCTCAAACCGCATCCTTCTGGGACTTCCTGCTCAAGGAATCAGCCACCACATTTTCTTTTCTTGATTTGTAGGAAATATCAAATTTGTGGTCATGAAAGAACTCCATCCACCTTTTATGTCATATGTTCTGGTCTCGTTTGTAGAATATATAGTTCATTCTTTTTTGATCCATGAAGACCACGAAGCACTCCCCGATGAGGTAATGCCGCCACAACCTTAATGAAAACACGACCACCGCAAGTACCAGATCATGGGTGGAATAATTACACTCATGGGGACATATCTTTCTAGTCCCATAAGAGATCACCACTTGTCTTTGCATCAACACACACTCGAGGCCTTGTCCTAACGCATCACAGAACACCTAATTTTCCGCCCCTTATTCTGGGAACCTCAGTACTGGGGCACATACCAACATCTCCATCAGATAGCTAAAGGATGCTTCACACTGTCCATCCCATACAAAAGCCTGGTCCTTATTGTTCAAAGCTGTAAAAGGTGCTGCAACTCGGGAGAAGTTGGGTATGATCCACCGGTAGTAACCTGCATGTCCAAGGAAACTACGATCCTCTATCACGTTCTTAGGTGATGAACACAAAATAGCCGCCTCGACCTTCGATGGGTCCACCACTATTCCCTGCTCAGACACCACGTGCCCACGGATGTGTAATTCTCACATCCAGAACATGCACATGGACAATTTCCCATAGATTTAGTGCTATCTGAGGGCCACTAAAACCATTCTCAGGTGCTCAGCATGATCCTCCCTTGACCTTTAGTAGATCAGTATGTCGTCAATGAATAGGACTATGAACCGATCCGGGTATTCCCAGAAGAAGGTGTTCATGAGTCCCATGAACACATCTGGTGCATTCGTAACACCGAACGTCATGACTACAAACTCAAAGTGTCCATACCTTCATCTAAATTCTGTCTTTGAGATGTCAACCACCTTCACCCTCAACTAGTGATATCCAGACCGCAGATCGATCTTAGAGAATAAACATTCTCCCCTCAGCTAGTCAAATAGATCATCTATCCTCAAATGAGGGTAGCGATTCATGACCGTCACCTAATTCTTTCACCTGTAGTATATTCCCAGCCTCAGACCACAATCTACCTTCCTTGCAAACAAGACAGGAGCACCCCATGGTGACACACTTGGTCGAACAAAACCCTTCTTCATCAGATTGTCAATCTGAATCTGCAACTCCCAATACTCAGAAGGCACCATCCAATAGGGAGCCATCGAGATCTGATGAGCACTAAGTTGCAAGTCAATCCCAAACTCAACATCACATCGAGGGGGTAGAGTCACCACATTTTTAGAGAAGTCATCCATGAACTCACTGAAAATCTCTGTGAAATCTACATTGTCTTCATCCACCGACTCTACTGATAGTTCAGCTAACAAAGAATGGATGGGATCCTCTCAACTACTGCTTTTATGGAAACCCCACTCACTGATGACAGTTACACATCGTCCGCCCAAATCCGAAAACACAATCCTTCCTCAGAATCATTCACAGACGGAACACATAGTGAACAACTAGTCAATGCATAGGATGACATCTTCTTGTTGTATCTGTAATAGTAGAAGAACCCTGAAAGACTGATTTGGCCCTATCATTAGTCTAGACCTCGGTAAACATAAAGCAAGTCAGTCTAACCTCTGACTGGCGTGCTAAGAACCAGGGGCAATCAATGTCTCCTAACGTCTAAACCCAGAGCACATGACCGACTAGGTGAAACTAAGGAGTGTGATGCTCCTATATCGAACAAGGCATAAGCAAAAGTACAAAACTAGTTGATCATACCGCGAACGCCTTCTGACCCTACTGGAACTACTGCCTCTACGGCGTGCAACAACCCACGCCCATTTCCTCTGCATCCCTGCTGTCAGACACCTCCCCGACCACACCCTAGTTGAGGTCCTTGAGAGGAACCCTGAGGTCGGCCTCCTCCCACCACGTCTGGTCTCAAAGGGGTGGGAGCTTGCTGCCTCTACTGCTGCAGAAAGGGCCTAGCTGGAAACGATGGCAGCTGAGGTGGGAATTGAACCTACCCACCCCCACTGTACTTCACTATGTCCTGGTACTGATTCCATAGGTGACCACAGCTTCCAAAGATGAACCATCTTAGTCCTGGGGACTAAAGAAAAGGGAGAGGACCCAGTGATCAGAACTAGAACTGCAAAGGCCTGCTCACTACTGGTCGGATCCTAGAGGGCCCTGATCTTGGAGTCATGCTTCTAATGACCTTCCCCTTCGATGAGCCCAACTAGATTCCCTCTCACGGTACACCTCCGAGCATGTGCATCATTTCTACAACGTCATCCTTCTTCTAGACCTCCAGGTATGATTGTATGGTGAATGGAGTAACAAAATACTGAAGAGAAGGTTGAATTGCCTCTTCCAAACGTCTCACCTGAGACTCCTCATCTGGAAAGAGGTTTGAAGAAATGTGGAGAAGATCGTTGAACATGATCCCCAACTCTCTCACTGACATTCTACCCTACTAGATATAGAGTATCTACTGCCTCTTATCATCCTTCAACGTGGAAGAGAGGAATTCTGCCCGGAACTCCCTCTTGAAGTTTGATCACCTAACCTCAGCCTCCATCTTCTCCCCGAGGTAGTGCGTCCACACCTGACGTGCTGCTCCCCGCATTTGGCTTGCAGCCAGAAGAACCCAGTACTCCATTAGAGCCTGGATGAAGTTGAAAGCTATCACCATCACCTCTACCCTGCTCTTTGTCTCCATTTTTGAGATGCTACCCTCATTCTTCCAAATGTTATGCCAATGAAAGGCACGAAGCGTCCTCTTCCACTGATCATCTTCCTCCTCTAGGTTAGTCCTCTACCGATCAGCCAAGTCAACCTCTTGGGCCTCGATCGCCTAGACTACCTATGGTAATCTTCAATGGTTCCATAACTATAAGGTAAACAAGTAATGTCGAAGCCTGAGTAGTGTAGAATATTGTTCATAAATTTTCTTAGACTTCTTATTCATTTTGAATCCCCAAATACCCATGAATCACAAGAACACAAGTCATTGTTATGGATGTACCATCCCTAGGGTATCTACCATCCAATCAGTTAGCCTTACATTTCCATTCGGTATGCCCATATTCCTTACATCGATTCATGGGGGGCCCGAAAATTCAGCATCCTAGCCAGTATTCCATGACCTATTTCATGCACCATGATTTTCCAACAAGGTTTCCCTACCATCCCATGCAATCCTCATTTTTCTTAACTCTGAACTCCATACAATATCCCAACCCCAGCCTTTGATACCATTTTGTCACGACCTGCCATCACCAAAACGAGTGAAGGTCAACAGGTTTCGAGGCCATTCATTCTTCAATTTGAAGAAAAGATAATGACCCCCAAGACCCGAGTTCAATAGGTCCCGGAGTGGCGAATAGCACCAAGGTTATAGAATCACACACAATATGGAAGGCATTACCATTTTTTTAAAGGATAGTTAGATAAGATAAGAAATCCCAACAACACCAAAAGTCGAAGTACAGGTAAAGCAAAAAAAAACATTCTCATATGTATGTTCCAAAAGAAAATGATACCAAAGTAAAAGAAAACCCCCAGAAAAGGAGTACCAAAAGAAAGAAAAATGGCAATAGAAACAATCACATCGTCTATACTAGTACAACCCTACACGATCCCTTAAGTCCTCCTAGAAACCTGAAAACAGTTTTATATACGAAGGGCGAGCATACAAGTATACTCATTAGGGAATACCAAAATCTCTCTTGCACAAGTTGGGTGGCATTCTAATGCCCCTTGAGAAAATGTATAACTGAAAAACCTAGAATGGAAAACTATCCACCCAATCCCCACTAAGGACCACTACCCAAATAATGAAAGTCAGGTAATATAATAGTAATAACACATCGACGTTTGGGTACCCCATGACACTTTCCCACTGGTTATTTAACACATCCTATGCATTGAACCCTTCCCACCATTCTCACTGCAGTCCCACTGCCATACCCCACCCGCACACACCTGGGCCATCACCATACATCTATCCTGTAAACACCTTGGCAATATCAACCACACGTAACCACACCCAAAAAACACTTGCGCTAGAACAACCACTGACACGCCTGAAGACACCTGGGCCTCATTCCAAAGACACATGGGAGAAAACCTGCATGCACACTCCTGGGCCAACCACCACAACTACCCTTCCAGACGAATAATGGGATTAAATGGTCCTCATCCCATCACATCCTTCCCAATTAGTCTTGGGATGTTTAGGAATGGGAGTAGAAAAGGAGCTAATAAGTATCCACTCGTAGTAGTGTTGGAAAAAACACCCTCCCCCATGAAATATGGGTGTTCGACACAAAGTTCTCAACATGGGTGGGGTGCGAATAAAAAAAATAAAAAATAAAAATATGTATATATGTAACAAGAAATCATACCAACCTAGGGGTTCCAAAACCAACCTAAGCACAAACACCCTTGTTACTATTCCTTAATAAAAGGGAACACCACTCCCGGTCAAGTCACAACTCATTCCTGGATCAAATTACCCATTGAACCCTTTCTTGATTTCAAGTTCAAGTTATTCCATTTATGTAAAATTTTTCATTATTGGGCAACTAAAATACATTACCACAAGCTGTGGAAAGGAAAATAGCCAAGCAACGCTTATGCACTCACACCGGACCTCTTGTAATGTTACATCAAAGGGAACTGTGTGATCCCTCAATGTAATGGAACCAAACCATGCCCCAAGATACATCCCCACATGGCCTCTGATCTATAACCAACAACCATAAAATAAAAGATGATCCCATCCCCATCAATATCACCCCATAAGAATCAAGAAAAACAAACATAAATACCTCCCAGACAGAGCAAGGATGTTTCCAGACTCATGTACATCATTCATTATGTTTCTTCTTTCTGTTTGGTTAACTAGGGGACCACACAAGGATTGATGTTCACTGGGCATCCATTTAACCAACCGAGTTCAGGTGAATAACCAATTTTCATGTTACATTCATTTAATCATCATAGAAGACATTGGTTAATTAGTGCGCAATGAAAGACTACCAACGCCCATGATTTTCATTGAGCATAAGCCCATACAATTCACAACATATACAATTATAAAAGAATATAGTAGAATTTTCAAACACACCCCATAATTCATTAAGAGTCTGTTTACTATCTTTTTTATGGTTTAGTTTCATCCATTCCCACATAAAAAGTGTCGTACCCACCCCACATGACAAACAGTAAGGAGAGACGAAGGAAAATCCCTACTTGGTTGATCAAGGATCAATGTTCATCTCCATGCGCCGAAATCTAGGGATGCGTGACTTGCAGGGGAGGAACGTAAGGGACTCCAAGGGTGAGAAGAAAGGCTCCAACATGTGCGCACAACTTGCCTCAGGATGGGTAACTCCAAATGCACAAATAAGAAAAGGATACTAGACATGAGGAAGAATAAAGAATTTCTAGCGTGATATAATGATGAGATCACATTGTTATGGGATATGGAATTTTGAACTGCTATAAAGTCATATAGTTGTTTCACCACGTAGTTGGGTGGTTACACAAGATGGAATTAATTGTCATTTAACAGTTCTCCTCAGAGAGGTGGTCATAACGCCTATGTGTTAATCAAGTTTATTTAACCAGAAGGAAATGTTTAACAGGGTGTGATCTAGAAGGTATGGGGAAGGGTGTGACACCAAGGAAAAACCACACTTTTTGGTATTTTAAGGGTTTCCCGACTCTTGGTGGATTTTAGATATTATTTAGGGGATTTAAATGTTTTGAAAGGGGGCATTAAATCATCTTTACCTCAAAAGATATGTTACCGGAGTGGAAAAGTTGGGAATTGGGAAGGAATGAAGACTGCTCGGTGAGGACACGGTGCCATTGTGACCGATGACACTATCGTTGTTCCACCGTCATGTATCCACCATCATGGTGCCTCCATCACAGTGGAGCCATGTTTTGGAAATGTAATGGACCAGGTGGGTCTAGGTCATTATAGAATAGACTACATCATTCATGAACTAGTCATGATAAATCTCCAATAGATACATTACTTGTTATTGTTATAAGACTTACTGTTTGATATCTTACTGTGTTGTACTTTACTATTTCTTGAATATGGTTTCTCAGTTGCTGTCTCTCATTTTTACTATCACACTGTAATTTTTTATGTTTACAGTCCCACCGTTAGAGTTTTGTACTTACGGTATCACGTTTATTGTCTCACCGTAACACGCACTGAAAACTTAGTTCACCGTCTCACTGTAAAACTCATTTACTGTCTCACCAAAATGACCACTCACTACCTCAAAATAAATATTATTTAGGTTTTTATAAACCTGTATCTTGGTAATTACCCTTTTTCACATTTTTATCTTTCTATGTTTTTATTTTAGCGATGTATGGTTTTCCTAAATTATAAATACAATTTAAGTATAACATTATTCTTTACTCAAGGTTTCCTAATCTTTTCAATCCCTTATTCATCCCAACAACCCTTATCTCTCTCGAACCATCTGTGAATGCCAAGAATGATATGTATATTACCATCAACACCCGAGAACTGCAGCTCAAAGGAGAATAATATTTCACCTAACCTGGCACCCGAAGGACCTTTAAATCTGAATCTGGTAAGCCACGTTGTTTTACCTAAGAAGGAGATTTTCCCCCATGGCTTCTGACTAGTATGTATCTGGTATTGAAAGTTCTATAACAAAAAGTCTTGTTAGAATGATTCTTGAATGAAGATAGACCTATCTATACTAGGGTAGTTTCTTAGTTTTACCAATACGTATAGTTCTCATTTGATTCTGGTGAGAGTTTGGGTGTGGGGAGTAGGGTACATGGTCATATATGTTCTTTCTATTAGAGGTTATGTGTTTTATTCCTTAGGATACCTCATGGAGGAATATGTGAGGATTATCAAAGAGGACCACCACCTTAAACCGATTTCATTGATCTAAAAGATGCCTTGAAAACACTCATATGAAATGGCACCTAGAGAAGAGCCATTGTTGCTGAATTTGATGGAGAAACAAGGCTTCTGTTTAAGATTTTATAGAATTTGGTCAGTCAAAGAAAATCGGATTTTTTTTGTTAAAATATCAAGATGGTTTTTTTGATTCATCTCATGAAAAAGGGAATTAATATCAACAAATGAAAGTATATCATTCACCCAATGTGTGAGTTGATCAATGTAACATCCGAATCAACATCTCTATTTTACTCTTGTATAATATCAACCATGATTCTTGCAAAAGTTATAGTTGGACCTAATGAGGAAGTGACTATGGACTGTGAGTACTACCTCTCAAAAGCTATTATCAAAAGAATGAAGATAAACTAGAATCCTTGGAGAAAGGAATGGGTTTGAAACAAGGATAAAATTTAGGGTAAATTAAATTTAGTTTATTATCCCTCAATACTAAATGATATCTCTGATACTGGTTTGGTACTAGGTGAGATTAGTAAGTAACCTGAAGATGAGGAAGAAGAGGCTGAAGTGCCACCTAGGGAACCTGTTATTTTTGAGGAAGACAGAACTACTGTTTCTCATGTAGTTGTTGAAGTAGAAGTCCATGCTCCTTAAGAAGTTGAATTTTTGGAAAATCAACCCCAAGCCGTAACAGCTTCAATTACCTACGAAACGGAAAACCATGTAATAGAAGAGACTATAGTGGATGATCCTACATTAGAAGAGCCTATAGTGGAAGAGATGCATTTTTTCAATAGGTCAATCTTGAGGAACTCCCTATGGAATAATCTGTTCCCGAAATCAAACCTTCTTCTGAAGAACGGATGGTGCTATATTTTCAGTTGGGTAGAAAAGAGATAACTGAGGATCTCAGAGCTGAGTCTGTGGATTTAGACCCAAATCATATGTCTCTTAGCCCTGAGAAGGATGCACCTATTGAGGGAGAGAAAACCCTAAATCTAGAGTTTGTTGAAGCCTCACATCCATCTATGTCAAGTCTTATAGACAGTCAATATAAATTTCCTAGTTTCTATGATGTGAATGTTTCTCAGAAGGTTACATCAATAGGAAATGATATTTCCTCTATATTTTAGTTGAAATCAGTCTCGAATTATACTCCTGAGAAGGATCCTGATCCTGTAATAGTCCTTACTCTTGAACCCTTATCTGAACAACCATATTTTTTATGTCAGGATGATCTGAAAGAATTTTTTGCTACTCTCTTATCAGGTGTTGAGAAAATCATGAATACCTAACCTCTTCATGTGACAAAATTAATTGAGATAGATGCCTCACTTTTATTGGAAATTATTATTTGGAAAATACAACATAAGATGCTCCATGAAATTAAAGAAGTGTGTGTTGTAAATAAGCTTCTCAATAATGATGTAATGACTCATAGAAGAATGGTTGAAGACATGCATATAGATCTTCATTCAAGATATGCATCTGTTGTTCCATCTGTAGAACATACTACTCTTCAAATCCCACAAATCGGTGTGTCTTAGCTTCAACCTTATCTAGCGTCCTTAGATGAAATGATCGCTGAATGGAACAAACTAATTGTGAATGCAATAAAAGAGATTGTTTCAAATATGAATAAACTCACTGATGAGTATACATGGTGTTTTTAAAAGGTGTTGAATCAACTGAAATCTCTGACCACAGCTGTCAGAACATCTGGTCAATCCTCAAAACCTCCCATGGACAGTGATCTACTATGAACTGTAATCAAAGAAGAGATTAAGAATGTCTTCGGTGGTTTCTATGAGGATTCATTAACTGAAGTGGTAAAAAATAGTGACAGAGTTCTTGACCTAGTACAAACACACCTCAAAATTGCTAATGATTCTCAGCAAGATATTTCCAAGAAAGTGGTTTTTTACTTCAACATAATTTTCTCCAAGATTGATATGACAAACCTTTTTAAGTACCTTGTAAAAAATTTGAGGATTCCTCATGCGACTCAAGATTTCAAGAACTAAGACTAGAAACTCACTGAGTTTACTCGATTGTTGGACAAATTTATGGAAAAAAGGATGATTTTGAGAAATCCATGCAATATGGTGGAGAGATTATTACAGATTGCGTCAAAATCTTGAGGCCCTATCGTCATGTCCAATGTACAACCATTGTTTCTCAAGAGGTTGCACCTCTCAGACCTGGGCAATCAACCTTCACCTATGCTCTAGCCTTAACCACCATGTTTGTCGACCAAGCACTCAGTCAGATCGGGCCTGTGATTTTTGATCAACAACTACATAGATCTTCTACTAATCCTACCATGTCTCCCTTAGTCTTTGAAGGTCTCCCATTTCACTCTTTATCAACCACCTCTCTAGCCTCTTCTTTTTCGGCCTCTACCCATATGTATTCCTCTTCTAGCACTGCTTCTAAAGGAAAATACAGGGTCGTCCCATGAATGAGAACCGTGATTACTCTTTTTTAATAGGAATGCTATTGTTTTTTGTATTACATTCTGTTGTAATGTCAAATATTTACTATTAATGGACTGTGAACCATTATTACCTCTCTTATTTCATCATTTTGATAATCCCAATAGGGGGATAATATTCTATATAAAATGTTAGAATGCTATCTTTATAGTTGAATCCAATATCCACCTTAATTGTATATTATTTGTGATCATCAATAAGGGGAATATTGTTCATCTCCTTGGGTTTTAATCATGTTTTAAGGATCACTAATCTTATTTAATCATGTTGTAATGATAAAAAATATATAATGAAGTGCTAATGATTCTAAATCTTATTTAACACAGTTATCTTCTATACATTATATCCAATATGTGTATTTATGTTTAATGTTTTTTAATTCTCTATGAAGAGCCTTGAAATATCATAATTTCTCTATTTTCAATTTTCCAACATTATTATATTTTTCACCGACTCTCAAAATACCTTCTTTAACAAATTCTTATGTGTAATCCTTTCTATATTCATTTTATTTAATTCTGCACATAGTTAAATTGGAATGTATAAGACACCATGAGTCTTCCACTGGCTATGTATTTCTGACATCATGAATCCAGACACCGTGAAGCCAGACACCATGAAGCTAGACACCGTGAAGCCAAACACTGTGAACCAGACACCGTGATGCCAGACACCATGAAGCGAGACACCGTGAACCAGATAGAGTGAAGTCAGACACTGTGAACTCGACACCGTGAAGCAAGACACTATGATGTAAGAAATCGTGAACAAGACTCTCTGACACTCAGACACCATGATCATCCTAGACACCTTGTAAAGGAGACACAGTTTCCATAAATTATTGTGACATTGTTTCTTAAATTATTTGGATGTTTTTCAATATAATCTCAAACGGTCATATTTTATTCTTTTAATGAAACTTCTATTAATTAATTTGGGGTTTTGGCATGTTAGGGAACTGTACCTCATACCTGTAAAAGGTAATCATCCCCTTTGCCGGAAAAAAGGTGAAATAAATGAAATATCAAGCTGCTGCAAAAAATATATACATAGAGTCATACACTGAGACATATACCTAAGGAATAAGAGATACATAAGTACATGCAAATAAGATCACACAAAGAACTCGAGGATCATTCACACACATCAAGAAATGAAGTTCAATGAGGAGGTTCAAGCACCACTTGAAATACTCTCACATTCAAGCATAGCATATGTAATGGATGTGAAGAAAAAAAATAATGACACTCTATTTTCCAGTCAACATCTGAGAAGGACTCCAATCTTCATCTACTTCAATCTAAAGAATTATGGAGTTTCATTGAGATAAAAAAAGAACATTCTAAACTCATATATATATTCCTTCTCTATTGTGATCATCCTTTTTACTAAATTATGAGAAATGTGTGATTCTATATATTTTGACACACATTGTCTCCTACGATGAACTGGAGGATACTGAAATCCTCACACAAAACTTTTAACACCATTGTTATCCCACGTAGAACTGTGGTAGAGGTATGAGGACCTAGACAACGTGTGTGATGATGCTATTGCTATACCACGTAGAATCGTGGTAGAGTTCTGAGGACCTAGACAGTCTGAGTACTATTGTAACCCCAATCCATGGTGTGGATTAATGTTTTATATAAACTGTTTTAGAGGACTATGTCTCAACCTGAGACTGAATATCATGGTTAGAACTGTTTTGCATCTTATTTTAGTTTAAACAATTTTTCTATAATCCATTTCTATTTACATTAAAACTCAAATCTGTTATAACGAAACTTTGATAGATGAACTAACAAGTGTTTGTAATAATTTAGAACTGTATGTTTGTTTCAATAGCTAACATAAAATCTATATTAATTTAATTGAGAAATAATAAATGTTTGAGAAACTAATTTATCATTTAAAATCTTTATAAATTCACAATAGTTGAACTTTTTTATTAATTGGGGCATTTTAATACAAATATTTTAATCATAAATTTTTAATTGTAACTCAATTAACCCCCCTCTTGAGTATCCACTCCATCCAATATATTTCAACTAAAACACTTCACTATTAGATAACTATTATATGCCACAATTTATGACTCATTTCTTCAAAATAACAATCCTAGGACCATGCTATCACGATCAGTAACAATTTCATTATTACATACGAAATTATCTAGGGTTATTCTTTCCACAATTATTAGAAGATGAAAATTTGATTTTCTTACCTATATATTTTTTAGAAATTCTTTTCCAACTAATATAACTACTTCTAACTCTGGTCATCATGAGGCACATTCATGTCCGAAAACTCCATGTCAAACATTCTAGCATAATGAGAATATTTATCATATATTTTAAATAGTCATTAATTAATATATCGTTATAAAATAACTTTCAATATATATTAAAATATGTTAATTTTTATATTAATATCAAAAATATATTTGGTACATACTTGTACGACCTCATAATAGTAGCTTCATACACATCCAAATAATCCTCTTCATTCTAGATCATTTCTAGTATTGGTGTATCTATTTTAATTCAAAAAATAATCTGAGAATGATATATATAAAATGACGCATAAAAAATCACACTCCATAAATTGTAGAACATCTTTATCTTTGGTATTATTAAATAAATATCACCATCGATTGCCTTTAATTTCAAAATGTTAACTGGAAAGAGTAACTTTTTGATGTTCTAAAAATCCCATGATTTAAAATATCTTTTTTAGGGTATTAATTCAACCCTCATACGGTACTAGCAAGATGCTCCACTAGATGATGGTGGATGTTTCCTCGTTAAATGAAGTTCTGTCATCAAGTTCCAACGGGGTAATTTTAGTTTCACTCTTAAATGGATACCATCACAATTTTTATCTTTATTAAAAAAGTATATCAATGAAAAAAATGTTTTTTCACTTCCATCTAGCTTAGGATTCTAATTTATTGGGATATTTTATCTTTGATGCCATCTCGCCACATCAGCCTTATTTTTTATATAGAAAATGTCTATGAACAGTGATAGTTTATAAAATGATAAATGGTTATCTTCAAATTATATATTACATCAGCTTAAATGTTAGATAAAAGTGTTTATACTGTTGTACTATAATTTACCCAACACATAAATGTATCTAAACTTTCATATGATTCCAACTATATGGACTCGGCCTTAATCATTACATATTTTAGTGTTATCGGATTAGATTTCATATTCGTTTAACCGCGAGGACATTTTATTTTTTAATATAAATAAGAGAAAATAATATAATGTAAAATAATATATTACAGTTCTATAGTTTTACCCCCAAAAAAGGAGTCATATTTTCCAAGAACCGTTTTCATAAATTTTTAAAATGAAATGATTTTCATTAAAAATCACTAGAAAAATATAAGTCATGTAGGTTCCTCAAAAAATTACAATCTTAAAACCATTAAAACCCCTAAAAAAATTGGAATAATTTTATTGAAAAATCACAATATAATTATCCACAGAATAAATGTATTACCAATGTACTGGAATGTTATCCAGGTAAAACATTATTAATCAATAACTGACTCACCCAACACTATCTGGTTGCACCCATGATATAAACAATAACTCGATCACCAAATTCAATCTTACTGTACCCATTATAAATAATTTCCAAGGACCATATCATTAATAAAACCCTTGTTGAATTTTTAAAAAAAATAAAATTCACAATATGATATCATAATAGCCTTTTATTCTATGAATGACATTTAATATCTACAACCCACAGCTATAACAATCAATCATTTTTCAGTGAATGGAATGGTGAAAACATATAAAGGAAAAATTGAATCATTAAACGTCATGAATAATAGAAAATATGATCATTCCATTTGAGATAAAAACATTCATTTTTAGCTTGTTTAGAAACTTTTTAGAGAAGAATTTAAAATAGGGGTTTTAACTGAATTTCCATTACATAAAACTATAAAAATATTAATTTTTTAAGAAATTTGATCAAAATATGAAAATTATTTTTAAAATAAAATTATTTCCAAATAAATATATTAATAAAAATAATTTAAAAACAAGTATATGAATGAGAAATATTTAGAAAATAAATATTTAAAATACATAAAATGAAACTTTTTAGTTAAAGAGTCCCTTACAAATATCATATCATTGAATTTATAATAATAAAATGAATTGATTGGGTGCATAAAATATAAATTTAACTTTAAAATGTGAAAAAATTTAATATAATAAAAATTACTATCACACACAATCCCAATTTAATGTAATCAATGAGGTATATGACTATTTTAATGAATGGAGATTGAGTTATAAAATCCCATACCACCAGTCCAACACATCATGTATGTTGATTATCATTATGAAAAATAAACTTATTTTAAATATTTATTTTGAAGAGAATAGTTTAAATTTTTATTATTAAATTAATATCACATTGTACAATGTTAAAATAATTAAAAAATCATGTATCTTCAAGTCAGATGTTTTGATGATATTTAGTTCATATGTCCAAAATAAAATAGGTATGTGGACTAGGTTGGAAGAGGCCATTATTACACCATATCCAAAATAATAATCATGATATAATAATCATATTTATATATAAATTTAATTTTTAAATACCAGTGTTAAATATTTTTTGGAAAATTAAACCATATTATAATCATAGATATTGTAGTTCGTACGTATAAATAAGAAACATTTCCATTTTTCTATGATCATTATGGATTGATGGTAAGTATTATCATTTCATTACAGAATGGTCATAACATCATATATATCATATTAAATCCAAAAATTTAATTATACATACTATTAATGTGATTTTATGAAGAAAACTAAATCACATAGCTTCATAGAGGTGGTATTCCACATCTACGCACAAACCACATGATCATTTTTCTGTGCATGGATTGGTAAGAGTTCAAATAATATATTATCATAAAAAATTTCTAAATATGTAATTAATATCATATATAAAAATTAATTCAACCATTGTATTAGGACTTGAGAGATGATAATGGAACATGAATTACATTGATTTTCCAGACAATAGTCTTCCGTACACACAAATAATGATTTTTTATCCTATTGAAGGGGAGAGGAGATTTATTTGGGTCATTAAAATGAAAAAATAACATCTAATTATATTTAGGATACATGTATTACTTTTATATCATGGTTCAAGAATATTTTAAATTTTTGTATGATGATAAAAACTAAAGCCTAATGATAACAACAATACCACTTTTTTGAAATCCTCCATTAGAAAACTCCTTAAGACCACTAAGGATGGAGATATGCATAAAATAATTCCTATTGAATGAGAAGATGGATTTTAGAAAATGGTATGAGGACATATTGGAAAAAACATTGCGGTTTCAATGTTTGATGTATTTTGAAGAAGTTGTTCACATTTATAAGAGATGGATGGGGAACTGTTTGAATTTATCAAAAAATTATATTATAAAATGACCACGGTTGAGATAAAGATTTAATTATTTCCATAGAATGAAAATGTGTTGAAATTTTACACTGTATAATATCCCATTTTGCCTTATTTAATAAATTTATTATTTTAAAATAATTTGAAAAAAATAATAATTTCACAAAATATCATTATTGTTAAATTTGATAATATTCATTATGTTAAATTTCAAATAATGAATACAACAAATAAAATTTAAAAAAACTATTTTATTAATTAAAAAAATTGATGTAAATATAATTTCTTTTGATTAAATTAATTATATAAAAATATAATTTTTAAATATTTTTAATGTCATTTATTAGAATATGAATTTAAATTAATAATTAAGGCATCAATGTTATGAAATCATTTAAGGAAATTTATTATTCCATATAATTAAATAATTATAAAAAATGATGAATATAAGACTATTATATTTCAAACTACTAAATATGGTCAAACTTATATTCTATATAACAATATGGTAATAATTTTAAACATATTAAAAAAAATAGTGTGAAGTGTTTGACATTTCATTAAAAAATACAATAAATGACTTAAGGTAAAATATGTTTCCCAAAATTGTCATAAAATTAAGTTTTGTAGGATTATGGTTGTAACATAATCAAAAAATATAATCGGTTCACGCATTAGGTTCATTTTCTAACCATTTTCATTTTCTTTTTACCCTTAAATATCCGATATACCCATTAATAAGGTAACAAAAATGACTATCTTTATAATTAATATTGTCCAAAAAAAGAAATAATTAATACATTTGATCCCCTTATTATAAATGAAATATATAATTTTTAATATTAAAAACATATAATTTTAATAATTTAAATTTAAATAAACATCAATGAAAACATTTTTTCTAAAAAATTAAATTTTAAAATTTAAAATAATTTATACCAAATATAAAAATAAAACCCATCCAAAAAAATAATTTAAATATAGTAAATAGAAATTTTTAATTAAAAATTGAATCTAATAATGATATAATTTTACCCATTAAATTATACAAAAAAAATATTTTTTTCAATTACAATATTTTTTAAAACTATTCCTTGGAAAATCGCTATTTTCAGAAAATTATTATAAGATCATAAAAAGATAAATTATTTGTGAATAATTAAAAAATAAAATTAAATACCTAAAATTAAAATTATATAATTTTAAATTTAATAATTTCAATATAATCACATATTAAATTAGTTTAATGGAAATATTTATATTTTGGATAGTAAGAATTACATAACATACTTATAATGAATTTGAAAATTTAATTCCAGAATACTCATAAATATGGAACCAAATTATAAATCTATACCTTGGTTGTTACACATTGTGCATTGATCTATTCCCAATAGGTCTCTTACTATAGTTAATGTATATTTAAGACGAAATTGTGATGCCTAAAGGCATTTAAATAAAATCATTATACTATAAATTCATTCATTTTTCTTCTAAATATTTACCAAAACCCAAATTCCTAGTACAATATATTATAAATATTACTTTAACCTAAGGTACAAATAAAAATAAATATTACACTACATATATTCCATAAGAAAATAATCTTAATAGTCCACTAAATAATTACCCACCATATACAAAACAAAAAACTACTTACACCTCATATCCATCAATGTTAAACATAAAAATAATGAAAATTACCTAAAAATTCCCATTGAAATATATATAAAACATGATCATATATTCTCCATTGGGTCAAAATAATTTCCATATAGGGCACAATAGTATATAATTAAAATGTATATTTCAATAATTAATATCTAAATAATTTTTTATCATAGACAAAAATATTTTTATTATATTTTTTGCATCATATTTTCGTTATATGATAATAATAGATTGATTCAGAATATAATTTGACAACTTTATTATAGAAATATGTACAGAATCAATATAGGTATATCTAATCAATTTTTATAATCACAGTAATCTTCAATAAAGGATAATATTTTTAGCTGGAATTTACAAATGTAAAAATAGAAGCCCATATCATATAGTAAGGGATATGTGTGACCTATATATCATGATTCTCTTCAACTATTGATATTTTATAATATTTCCTTTTTCCGTTTGACTTTGATGCTATAGTGTCTTACAATCTACATATTTTCTAACATTATGAAATTAATTCACATAGTTTCAAATCTATTTTAATTTATAACACTGATATGTGGGTGGTTCATTTTGTATGGATCTATCTCCATTTATTTCTTTAATTTTATTCCTTACATCCTGCCAACATCCGTTCCCTTAATGGAAATAATTCCTAAAAATGAATCATTTTCATGATACATTTAAGAATTTAACTGAATACTTCTTCGAAATATTTTTTCAAAGAAGTCCTATATATAAAAAACCATAGAATATTATGTAATGCTCAATAATTTTTTTCTAATCAAAATGGATTTGAGGTTTTATAGTTTCCATATCCTCATTTTTTTTAAATCAAATATTTTCTTATTCTTATTCTAATTCCTTTATTAGTAATTCATTTAAAATAGTTTTTTTAAACCAAACATGAATCGATCAATTTTTCTTTTATGGATAATGAGTAGACATGAATAATACCTTGGATGTACGATAGAGTTTTAATCATATATACCAATGCATTCGTCATCTGTCAACTTATTATAAAGAAATTATTTCCCGATTAATGTATGTTTAATATAAGGGATGGAATTATTAAATAATATTCACATAAATCCATCCCATCCCTTGGATTAAATTTCTACCTCATTCCTCATATTCAAAATAATATTACTTTATTGACCTACTTTTCCTTTAATCAAAATAAAATCTAAGGAAACTATTTGGTTGCATATGAACATAATAATTGAAAATGTATTTTCCAAAGAATTTCTCTATTAATCCAAAAATAATGGATCAATGTACCCATATAATGATTGTAATCATTATCATAAAAAATATTTCATAACATATTTCTCTATATATAGGCAATTTACATTTTCAATATAATATATGTTTCTACTAATATATTGAGGGGTTTTATTGGAAATAGTTTATTGATATTTATTACTAAAACATAATCCATTTGATTTTTCATGAGTATTTTAATTTAATTGGACATCTCATTTGTTTTTAACATGATTCCTTTTGGTTATCCCCATTGAATAAAACAATAAATAATAACCTAAGAAATGACAATCCTAGTTAAAACCCACATATTTATGAATCTTTATATTGTAGATGATTAAATATTTACACATTCTATTAAATTGATGATAACTTTGATTTATACTATTTCTTCCACAATCAAATCATATATAATGTATTTTTATTCATTGAAGTATCCACATGGTTGATACTAATGAATTTTATCCTAGATATAAATGTTTAATAAATCACTATTCATATACAAACTATAACGACTTCATTTTTTCATATGAATTTATTATATCTATTTATATGAACATTAATTACATAATTTTTCAATCCACACTATAATAGTTTGTATCTATTAACCTTGAAATTTTTAAAAAACCAATATATTCTTCATAAATGATCCGTTTCGTATCTAACAATGTTATTTATAATTAGAACCCTCCTAAAAAATAATTTCTTGAACTTGTATTCACAACCTAGGGAATGGTATAATCAAAATGGGTGACCTTTTATTCTACGTACAGTTAAAAAAGTAATAGCCAAAATCATATAATATCACCAATAAAGTGATTTAATAAGATCAAAAAATTTGATATCTACATCATGTATATCTATCATCATAATCTTTATACATGGAATAAATATTGTAATTTCAAAAGAAATGGATAATTAAATAATCATAGAACATAACACATGAGATCATAATGTTGAAAAATTAAATATAACAGTGTTTTTCACAAAAAGTTATAACCATTTTTTATATTTATAAATAGAAATAGGGTCTCTCATATTATTAACTATAATAATTAAAACTATCACCAACACACATGTACATGAAATAATGCCCAGTAATCATCATATGGATATGATTTATAAGTCAATTAATAAACATATATATATTAAAGATAGGTCCAACAATAACCATTTAGATATGAAAACCATATTTATGCATAAAATTCTGGACATGACATTAAGTTCACATATAACATATTTACCTCCCGAGTTATCAATCATTATAAAATTAATAGGAGGTAAACATAGGTCACACCCATAACATAATGAAAATAAAACATATGTTCTATACAAGATCATAAAACATTCATCATCTCATAATACAGGTAAAAAATGAATTTCATAAACACTTCAATAGAGTATAACCCAAGGAAATGGGAACATGATTTATTTACATCATTCCATTATATACATAAACTATCTTGATAATGAATAAGGGTGGTATACATGGATCATATCCCTTGTAAATATTTTGTATCATCAATATATGTCATCTTAAATGGAAAATTAATTTGAAATATCATATCAAATAAATCTGAAAGAAAAAAATGTTACCATATTGAAATTAAAATTTTCCCTAAAAATAAGAACTCATATAAATGAAAATATTTTCAATAAAAAACATGTAATATTAGAATCTAATATTATGATCATTTAGTAATCCTGATGGATATGAATTCCATTCATTCCCTATAAGTAAGAAAATATTTCTTTTATATTTTTGTTCATAATAGTCACAATTAAACATATTTGAAAATTATAAAATGATTACTTTAAAAAATGATAATAAGTAATACATAGATAAAAATGAATTTATACAATTGTCTTATAATAGTAAAAAATAATCATTTTCATAGGGAACACAATAATGTAGGAAATTATTCCACAGTAGTGGCATAAAAATAAATATATATTTATTATAAATTTAATATATGACAATATATCTATCATACCATGGATTATATATTTGTAACATCTTTTGACCCATTTATTTATAATTTTTTACTTAAATGCTTATTATGAGTGATAACCGCTACATTTTCCAAACAAGTTCTGATTCAGTAGTCTTGTTTCTTATACATTGATCAGGGACTCACCAATACCAGAATGTTAATAAATTATAAAGAAAATATATATTAATTATATGCATATTTATAATTATTAATTTTTTTTCAGATATATAAATGAATTACAACATTCAAAGTGACAGTTGGCCATGTATATGAATGAATAAGGATTCCATTATAAAACTAATGGAATAAAACAATGAAAATTAATGATGGTAGTACATATGTTTTCTCGAGCAATACAATCATTTTCAAAAGGATTAGTTGACAATAATATTGATTTGAAAATATCATTAATGATGCATAATGATTTCATAAATATCTTATGTGAACATTAAACCCTTCATAATTATCATCTATATTGTATGGTGATGAAATAATAAGTATATCATAATGTGGAGACAGTAAGTCATATGTATGCACAAGCAATACAATACATACTTATTATTTTGGAAAGAGGGTGTATAATAGTGTTTTAATTCTAATAATAATAATAATAAAATTTCATCATTTTTTGGATAGTGTAGGTGTTATTGTATGAGTAATACCATTGTTTAATAAGACCAAAATAAGAGTATAAAAAAAAGTGATCAGTTACACTGACTATATTTCCTTTGAAACAACTCTTGAAGATCTCCTCAAAAGAGAACTAGGGATGGAATTATTGGAATTCTCAATCCACTAAAATGTGTCTAGTGAAGTGGAGGAAATTAATATATAGATTATTGTTGATATTTAATAATTAAAGTTTTTTAATGAATTGACAAATGAGGTGTCATTTTATCAGTGAGGGAAAGTCCCTTTTTGTTTTTCGTAGACATGTATAATTAGAATATTATAGTGAAAAATAATTCGAAATGGAAATTAATAAAAAAATATAGTATAATATAATTGAAATATAATGAACCTATAAAATTTGGACATGTATATCTATTATTTTGAATAATGTCTTTTTGTTTCACCCCATAATTAACCTATTTTTACATTAATTGGTAATAGTTTTACACAAAATTTAACAATAAGGTCATATATAGATAATTAATGACTTTATATATAATATCCTGTATCTTTTTTCATTATTTATTATTTTAATCATTTTAAATAATATAATCAATGAATTTTTTTATAAAATACCATTATTTTCAATTTTGGAACTACTTTTTACAATGAAATTAATAACATCACAGAATAATTTATAAATATCAAAAATATATTTATAAATCCACAAAAATTAATTATAATATGTAAAATTCATTTATCACCTTAATTGTCTAATATTTTATTACTTTTAATTTTTTATGATTATTATTTATTTCATTTTCCCATAAATTTAAAAATAACTACATTAGTGATGTGTAAGTATTTAAGATAATTATTTAATTTTACGAATATTGTAATGAAAATAAAATCACTACATATAAAATTATAATTATTATTAATTAATTATTGTTTTTTCACAAAATATAAAGACGTTAATGATATTCATGAAAAAGAGACTGACATATTTTCATTTACATAGTTTTAAATAATATATATACATAAGTATTATAGAAATGATTCCATTAAACCAAATAAATTGAGAGTAATTATATTTGGCTCTAATTTGATTAATCTAATAATAATTATGATTAATAATTTTTTCCTTAGAACTTATTTTGCATAGAATTTATGAATCGTAATTTTACCAAGATAATAAGTTTTATAATGATTACAATTTAATTCAAGAAAAATTTAAAATTTTAATTAATAAAAAATTTACAACACCTAATTATTAATTTGGAATATATAATTCATATTTTAATTTCTATATTTTTAAGATATTAATTTAAATATAAATTCATAATATGAAATGAATAACCTTTTTTGGAAAAGTATCTAAAAATGTACCTATACCATAATCAAGTATGATGATGATTGAATGGAATTATTTTACATTATATTTAATTACATAATATTTTTTAAATTAGAGGTTAAAATAAAAAATAATTGTAGTTTATATTCAATTAGAAATTACAGTTCTACTAAAATCCTTATATTTATTTCTTCACTAAAAATTAAACATTTTTTAAGAAAAAATATTAATATTTGACCCATATATGTTTTTAAAAGTTTATTTCAATAAATAAGTTCATTTTATCAAATATATTTTATAAAATATCTATAATAATAATAATAATTTATTCACACAAATATAAATGAACATTCCTTTTTGGATAAAACATATTTTTTAAAAAATTAAATGGCATTACTATAATTTGAGTTATTAATCATTAATTATTTATTTATAGTGGGAAATTTATATATAATTTATAAAATTTTAAATCCTATTAATTCCTTCAAATTTAAAATTTAGGTAAAAATGTAATATTAATCTTATAAACAATATATTATGGTTCTCAAAAAATATTTTTTGCTCGTAACAAAATCTATCAATTAAGATGAATAAATCTTAATGAAATTTTTATAAAATCTACTGGTGGTACATGAAACGTATTTTCATTCCATATTATTGTTATTCTAAAACAAAGGTTTATTATAATTTTGATTATTTATTCATTAACCATGAACATTATTCCTTAGATCATGTAATGGTCTTGGTTTTATTTTTATTATGATAAGGATAAATGTGGAATTTCATTTATTATTATTACAATATAGATGAATATTAGAAACCTGACTGTTTATTGTCTAATAATCCTCTTCTTTATATAGACTGGTCATGATCATGTTATCTATCTTATTAAAATTATGAAATGTATAGACTATATTGATGTTTACTAAATGACAATGTATTTTGAAAATGTATTGACAATATATATAAATATATATATATATATATCATT
Organism: Viscum album; assembly: GCA_963277665.1. NCBI lineage: Eukaryota > Viridiplantae > Streptophyta > Magnoliopsida > Santalales > Viscaceae > Viscum > Viscum album. The sequence goes on along the minus strand of OY728126.1, from coordinate 788,743,466 downwards.
TTATAGATAGTTATATTTTTAATAAGTAAGGGTTTCCTTATGTAATGTTATTAAAAGTTTTTTTTGACACTAATGGTGTATGATTTGAAATTATTAAACAGATTTTGGGTTATAGATATAAAAATACCCTCAAAGAATCATTATTTTTAATGTGATAAAACGATTGGGGAATTGGCGTAGGAATATTCTATTGAAAGGATAACACCTTAAAATAGGTTATTGACAATATGTTTTTGAGGTGTATAATTATAAATTCCATAAGTATGTGAATTTTATTATTTATATTGTTGATATTATTTATTATCATGAATATAAATTTATATAAATTTTTTTATTTTTGATACAAGTTTTTTACCTAATTCTCTCGTATATTGGTTCCAATATTTAATCCATGTTTGCTTCAATTTTATGTAATTCATTGTTGAACATTCGATCCTGCCAGTTATTATGTTTATTTTTCAAAATATTTTTATTTCATTTTTTGCATGAGACATGTTTATATTTATAACACACGTGGAATAATTTAACAAAAATATTGTACGATAATTAGGAAATATTTATTTTCATATATATAATAAAAAAGATATATTTTTATGATATAATGAAAATTAATATTTATTAGTTTATATTTTCTCCAAATTATATAATTCTATAAATCTAATTAGATACTTTGGATGTTAGTTTTGAAACATTATTTTGTCTATTTTAGTAATTAATAATGGTAATATCTTATATTATGAAGCTATTATAAGAGAATGTGTGTAAAGAATGAGTATTGAGAATCATATCTAAGGTAATTGGTCTTGGGTATCAATATTAGTATCAATGAATGTGATTATAAAATTTTTAATATTATGTTGTTTGTTCAAGATTATTTGAATAATGATAAGTTATTATTGATCATAATATTAGTTTTATAAATAACACCTTTTTATAATATATGATTATATTATAAGGTGAAAATAGTCATTTTATATGTATATAAGAATGAGAAAATGCTAATTAAATCCATACAAAAAATTATATGTGTCGTTTAACATATTTATGGTTTCTTAAATAGAATATTATATTGGTTTTCCAATTAATACATATATATCTAGATTCTATATGTGGATACAATGTTTGATAGAGATGTTACTAAGGGTAATAACCTTGAAAATGCTTCATTGGGTATTAACTCAATCATTAACTAGTGCACGACAAAGAGGCCCACCTAAACACCAAGTATGACTCTGTTCTAGAGACAATCATGGGTTAATTAAAATTATATTTTGTTTTATGTTAGGTCCACTAGGCTAGATACCCTGAGAGGGGGGTGAATCAGGGTATAACAGATTAAAACAACTTCCCCTTTTTTCTTGTTTTGCTGTTTGACAAAACCATCTTCTCTCTCATTCCCGATGTAGAGTGTGAACAGACATTGAAGCATGCATAGAATACAGTGATTTTTACTTGGTTCAACCTCACTGGGCTACATCCAAGGAGCATACATAGGATGTTTTTGGATGAACCAATTCTACAATAAGATAATTGTTGATTACAAGTTTGACGCGGACTCACCGTCCCTCTAGGATTAAAACCACTCACAATTTGAGAACTCAAGGCTCTCTCAACTAATGTGAGCTCACTGCTTCTTCAAAAGATCTACTCACAGTTTATTGACATGTAGGTCTCATCATATTCATGAAAGAATGCATCCTCAACTATTGGTAGATTCCCTATTATAGTTCAATGTTTGTGCACTAATGAAAACCCCTTCCCCCTGAACATTGAGCAATTCCTTTGAAAAAATACAATCTCAAAGAGCCCAACTTCTCGAGGCTCTCAATTTCGCGAAGCTCAAACAAGCCATCACGAATCTCCTACCATTCCATGAAGCTCAAGCCTTTGTAAATCTTAGGCCACTGTGAAGCTCTTGCCTCTTCTCTAAGCACACTATTTAGAGCACGCGGCCTCGAAAAGTTCACTTTTTTCACGGAGCTAGATTAGCCGCCACGAAGCACCTCTCTTTTGAAAATAACACTACCTTTGCAAACCACCTTCTTGAACCGAGAGCAAAATATTTTCTATGAAAACTCTCTACTTCTCTCAAGGGCGTATACCTCTATTTATATGATATTCCACTGGTGCTCAATCCTTTCGTGCTATGTCAACACCACGTTATCAAAAATCCCGAATCTCCGATGTTTCTGCTGAAATTATCTCAATCTCGCGAAGAACCACAAGAAATATTTCAATCGCGGGGCTTGACGTAATCGCGGAGCATCACCGTCAATACCTTCATGCCTTCTTCGTGAATCTCTCTCGTAAATCCCATCACTAACACAATGTTCTTCACCCTCTTCCATTCATGAAGATTGACATAATCACGAAGAACACCATTAAAATTCTTCTTGTCTTCGCGGAATTCAATCCATGAAGCCTATCTTTGTGAAATTCAATCCACCTTGTACTGCACTTTTGTACTGCCTCCAGATCATCCGTTCCTTTTTCATTGTTCTTTGTCGACATGGATTGTCAACAAATTCTTTGGAACTCAGCAATTCTATATGGAAACCAGATTTTTCAATAAACACAATCATCCCAAAAATGCTGAAATGTTACCTTAATGGATTTGTGCCAAACATTTTATATTATTAAGGAATTGAATATTATTATGCTAGATGAAAATCGTATAGTCACCAAGGATTATATAGAATTAAATGTAGAGATTCATAAGGTATGATAAATATTAATTAGTATATGCCTTGCTGGAAAAAAGGATATCATGAATTTTGAGGGCATAAATTTCAAGGATTTATATTTTTATAAAATTTTGCATAATTTTTCATGTGGTCTAGGATCACAATTATATGGATTGTTTTTTAAGTATTAGAGAAATAAATTAAGAAACTATGGATGATAAAAGAATGATATAGGTTATTCTTTGATTGATTTAGGTTAATCTAAATGAATTATAAAATAAAACAAATTTACTAGTAAAAGGTTCTGTGGTAGAATCCCTTTTATGACTTTAATGAAAATAATTCCATTTTATTGTCAATTATTAGTCAAAAAAGTAAATTATATGGGATTTTGATGTGGATGAACAAGAAATAACCATGGTTTTGTGGGAAAATTCAGATATTACCTAAAATAAAAACACCTAGGAATGTGATCTAAATGTGAATAGTGAGTATTCTACTAAAAAATATATCATAAAAGATGAATAAAAATTTGGACATGTTCAATGTCCCAAAATCACCATAAAATATTCATGGCTTCACATAAATGTTAAACTTATGATGAATATGAAAGAATAGATATTAAATTTTCTATATGTCAAAATTGTGAAAATTTCTGTGGTTTAATTTTTCTTAAAGAGATATATAAATATTATATATGTTGATTTCCATGTCATCAGAATAAAAATTTTATGGAAAATAAATATTTTACAATAATAAAAAACTCTAATTGATGAATAGTGGGAGTTATGACTCAATGTCCCAAGCCAAGAGATAATAGTGCAAAAAGTCACAAAAACCGTGAACATATTGTAAATCAAATGAATATTATTCTACTTTACCGGATAGTGATTTTTAAATCTTTAAATACTTGAACCATTTTTCATTTATGTTTTCATCTATTATATGAAATTGTGTATTTAATAAAAACTCACAGTGAAATGATTATCAAATAAATCCTTTTAATCATTTTTTTCACATTATTCTTTATGGAAAATGATCTTATTAATTTATTTAAATTCTATATAAAATTTTAAATGGATTTCCATTCATTACAATGGTCATATAATTATTTTCATATCGAAAAATATCATTCCACATCCAATATATAATGCATGACTATGTAATAGTATTTGATTATATATAAAATCCTAATAGAAATTACTATCATCTATATTCATTAGTGACTAATTATAAAAAAGGGTGAATAATTTTTACTTATGTTGTGAGAATATAGAACCCCGAGATTTTAATATGGATACCATTAAATAAGTTAATGAGTTTCATAGCATTCTCCATATGAAAAACTAAATGTTAATCACACTCTGATATAGTTTGATACATAAATATTTTATTATAGACATTAAAATCAAAAAATTGAATTAGCGGTAATTAATAGGTGTACTAGAATTATGAATTATTTTCAGAAACAAAATAAAGGTAGCTTTTAATAATATTTAAATTTTAATATACTATATAAATAATCTAACAAAATCCTTTTATGAATAAAAATGTATTTGTATAATATTTATGTTTACTTTCAAAATTCAAAATATATTATATTAATATTTTAGTAAAATATATCTATAATATAAATATTATATTTATAATAAATTTTTATGTAATTGATATTGAATAAAATTAAATAATAAGTACTATTTATTAAAATATATTTTACAATATAGAAAATTTACCATTATATTTTGGAATTCATTTTAAATGATTAATAGAAATAATATGAATATTGTTTTTCATAGAATGAAAATAATTTTTTTATTTATATCAATAAAATTATATTATGATGATTTTATAAATTTTTTCTGAAAAGAATTATTTTTTTTGTTATTAGTGGAAAATACAAATCCTAATAACAATAAGACTATTTAAGATAACAATGGTGAATAAGTAACATTTTTATATTGAGAAAACAATTTTCCCTGGGAAAGTATTTATTTTGTATAATTATTTATCAGTTAATATATGTTTATTAATTTTAAAACACATTATAAATATTTCTAAACATAAGTAATATATCAAGAATAGTTTTTTAATACATTATTGAATTTTATAACAATATAAAATATTAATTATTTTATAAATTGATTTAAATGAAATGTATATTATTTATTTATTTAGTTGTTCAAAATAATCTAATATGGTCTATCTTACTTATAAGAAAAAAAGGATTAATTTACCATAGGAGGAAACTAGTTACAACACTAAAATAAAAATCATGAAAATTAATAATTAAAGGGTTAAAGGCTTGATAAATGGAAATTTTTTGAAATTTTGATGATGAAGGTGGAAATTGACATATCTATTCACAAAAAATTATTTATAAATATTTTAGTTACACTCCATGATTATAATTTTATACCATTATATTATGTTAACATACATTAAAAAATATCATTATCACAACATATAAATGTAGCCTCTAACCACCCCTTCATGGAACTCCAAAAAATTATTTTCCCTCCAAAATCAATTCCCATTTTTACATATGAAAGAACACTCATTCTATAGAATCACTACAGTATTAATTGTCTTCGTATAGTGGGGTAACTCTTCTATGTGTTATGTGATATCCTCAAGACTCCAAAAGCTAGTAATAAATGCCAAGGGATTTATTTATAATTATGGGAAATTTTTTCCATTTGTAATAGAAATAAACAAAAAAATATAAACATAAAAAAACCACTAGATGATTCATGATAACCATGTTATACAGAACAAGTGATACCTAAAATATTATAACACCAATGAAAAATAAAATACCATATCAGAGTACAAATAAGAACCTAATATAAATAAAAACTCAAATACTCAAAATCCATAACTCTACAGTTCCTATCCTTCTCTATGATCCCAATCCATAATACATTTCAAATTTATCACTATTTATCACTAAATAAATGAACTACTTTACCTTTATGGGTGACCTGAGAGATAATATCTACAAATTCACTTATGATTTGAAACACAATGATTGTAATGAAACTCAATAGGATTTACCCAAATGAAATCCATACTCATATCACTATGATTGGAAATATTAGCACATTTATATAAAAAATAATATATAAAATGCATTAATATATTTTATACCTACCTAAATTTTTTTTATGGAAAATACTTTTCAATGTAAAATAGTTTAACAACAAACCATTTACATGTAAAGAAACTGGCTAATTTCTGTAAAACATTTTTCAATCATTTTGCATGCCCATTACACGATTCCAAAATTACAAAAAATGATACATGAATTTCCATGAGGTAGATTCATACTCACAAGTTCACCCAAATTGATCAATCATTTCATCACAATGATTCCATATATAATTTTCCCCAATGGCACATTCCCATTTTACAGCTTCACGTCAATGAAAACAAACACACACCAACCAGTTAAAAAAAGAACTATTCCAAATAAATAATTTCTACAAATATAAATAATACAGTAATGTTATTTAAAACCATTCTATCAATAAATTTTTATGATTCAATAACATGAAATATTTTCATATATTATTTAAAATTTATGAAACATGAATTTTAACAATAACCAATTTATACCATATTCCAAAAAATCACTAAAAAGGGTTTCTACAATAATTTTCACATCAATATATTAATTTTTTCAAAAATTATTTAACAAAAATTGAATCAAATATTTCAATTTCTATTAATATGAGTTGATAGTAAATCCACACAGCACTGAAACGTAGGTGAAAATGAATTGTTTCATGAATTCTGTAAAATGAAATGGGAATGGTAATCCAAAAATCCACAATTTAAATTTATCTCCAACATACATGTCTTCATATATCAACATTATTATCATCAACCATCATTGATATAAACTCAAAATATTATAAATATGAATCCTAGAGAGGGAAGGTGAAGAATCTATGGAAACAAAACCTAGAAGGAATACTCCTAAATGGATATAGCCTCCAATGCACCATATATTTCAAAAAGGATCACTCATAGATCGAAGATAAGAATCTTTATAAATATTGTTAGGAGTGAAATTCCAATTAATGTCAGATGAACTTAAAAATTTTCTATCATGGGGCTAAATGAGGTCCGATCGACATTTTTTGCATGTTGTATTTAAATGTGTACCCTTAGATCACAATGTTTGGAAAACCGTGTTATAACCATACACATGCCTCATTATGAAGAAGATATTTACATTGTTTGATTTCATGGGGATACAAACTATGTGACTCCCATGCAGAATACATCCATCCCAAAAAACATGGTTTCTCTTAGGTGGATTCATGGTTTAAAAAAACTATGATTTTAACATGAGATAATAATTTCAATTTGAATTGTACGTGGAGGGGATTCACAATTTCTTCTGACTGTGCTCAATCCAAAAAACTCCAAAAAAATTTCCTAAACATAACAAAACTCCTAGAATCCTTCTATAAAATAATCCAATTACATTAAATACAAGAGACACCACAATTAGAGTTTTCATAAATGAATCACAGGGCCATACATTGTCCCCACTAGTGGCATTTCAATCTTTAGAATTTTTAAAACGACCACTTCCCTGAAAGAGTTAAGACCATTGCTCAACCAATTAATTTTCTCATTCCCATGTTTTTTCTTGAATCTTGTCATGCCTAAAATATCCTTCAATTAAAATATTATTTTTCCAATGTAGTACTTTAACATTATTGTCCAGAATTCACCCCAAAATATATAACAATGAATCATCCTGCTCTAGGTCAAAATTATACCATTAAATCACATTGTCCGGATTACGCTAATAATTATTATACGAGATAAATGAAAGACATTATTCGTTGAACTGAAATGTGGTGGAACATTAAACTGATATACCACCTCACCAGAAATTTCGATTATCACAAAATATCTTATGTATTGAGTATATAACTTTTCAAACATAAAAAAAATTGATTCCCAAGACATTTTGAGACTCCCAAAAACACATGACCACTTGACATCAAAAACAACAGCCTTTGATGGCGATCTACATATGGTTTCTGAAATCTATGAGATGTATCCATCCATTTCCTGATCAAATGAATCTTTACCACGATATCATGAATGAGGAATTTCCTGAAAAGTTGAGTCTTATATGTTTCAACCCAATAAAGTGTAGAATGACATGTAATCCCATAAAAAACATCAAAATGTTCCATATTTATTGTGGTATGGTGTATATTTTTATATGAAAAATTCACTAAAAGTATCTTCTCTTTCCATGAGGTAATAAAATTTATTACATAATGTGAAATCATTCCATTCAATGTTATTATCACCCTTTTTGATTGTCCATCCATCATATGATGATATACCGTACACATAGTGAACTGATTCCCTGGGGCTATCTGTACGGATTTTCCCAAAATAGACTTAATCATTGAATATAAATATAATACTATCAAAAAAAATATTCTATGTCACCTAATCACTTCTCTTACACACACACATATATAAATTTTTTGACTTTCCTAACACCATATTTTATTCGTGAATTGTTCTGAAATGAGATGATTCTGGGATCTAATAATCTACCTCCTATATGGAATCATATTTTTAATCCATCAATAGAATCCCTATCAAAATATATTATACCTATATTATTTCTATTTTCAATCCTAAATATGTATAGATTAAAAGATACTCATTGACCACTAGTGATCTGCCGTAACCTGCTGACAGTATAGGAATCTCATAAAAAAATGACAACCCATATTTTTATTCCATGTAACTAAAATAATTATATTTGTTTTTTATACATATTCCATAATTTAAGATGAATAACCCATGTAAATTGATGGTAGGAATGACTATTTTGTTACTTAACATCAAATCATGTATCCATCCGACCACAAAACCACAAAAATGAGCTCACATCTAGGTTCCATCTATAAAATCATAATTTGTATTTCACATAAATTCATGATTTATTACATAAATGTTCACATTTTACACCCATAAAAAATCAATAACATATTGTATTTTTTAATTAGATACATAAAATAAAATCTTGAACCAGGGATACAACTACAATATTGAAAACTGCTTTAACAAGATTTTAAAATTAAATGAATTTTTAAAACTGTATAGGATAATCTATGGACACAAATTAGATGGGGGGGGGGATTACAGATCCCAATAAGTGAATAAAAATTGAATAAGGTTATAAATTTAAGAAAATAGGAATATCAATGGGGAAAATTAACATGAATAATAAAGCATGATATAACATCGCATTCATAACATTGGAAATGTGGAAACAACATAAAATTATGCATTCAAAAATAGGTCAATGATAAACCATCAAAAAAAATTTGGGTAAATATAATTAATGAATCATGTTGAATTTATATTCAAACATGATGTATCATGATTCTAAAATATATTCAATCCATTGGAGAACTATATAGTTCCTTGTGAACCAGTCACATTCATTTCATTCCAATGATCATGTGTGCCACATAGTTCAAAAAAATGATTTTATTAATCATATTAATATATTACATGATTAATGAGTTTCCAATACATACTTTTAATTCCCAAATAAAAATTATATGGTAATAGTTTTGAACAACCAATATATGAACTGAATATGTTATCACAACATAATTGGTTTAGCATGGAAAATCACAGTGATATTTTGGCAACATTATTACATCACTTAAAGATTAATAAAAAAGGTTTCATGAGAGATTAATGGGTCAATAATCACATATAAACCAGATAGGTAGTAATAGGGATATGAAAAAACGTATCCCAAAATTATAAATTGGAAATAGAAGGCATACAGTATTGATGAAACATTAATAAAGAAGAAAATCCTAAAAATATTATTAGCATGGTAACTTGGGTACATAAGGAATCTTGGGAGGAATAATGATAGTGAAATGGGGATATCATAATTTATACATTAAATTAAAAGTAAGATGAATATGTAAGAATACATCCCAACCTATGAAAATAAAATTTAAGATACATAACAAAAATGAAGAGCTTGAATAGAAATGAGAAGAGTAAAATAACTTACTATATTTATGTATAGTAACTGCTTAGGTAGAGGTAAAAATGAGATATAATAAATGATATCTCATTATAATAAAATGAATTCGATTGTAATGGAATGTTTATAAATTAATTAAAATACAATAAAAATAATCTAAATTAACAAATTTATATGAAGGTTATTTAATTAAAAAGTGTAAAGGGAGGTACTTTACATGATAGTGTTCCTCAAAATGATTTTGAGGATATTTTTGAGAGCATTTTTCCTCCTTCATAGGACTATTTATAGTCATGTGAATTTAATGGGTGGTATTAGAGGGGTTTTAGTGAAAATATTTTCTTTCATGGGTGGATATATATAAAAAAGAGTGTCTTTTTTATTATTTTGTTTTTGGACACTAATCAAAAAATAACTTAAACCACAATCCACGTTGTTCATTTTACACGTGGTTTCAAAAAAATGGTAGTGTTTATATTTATTTTATAAATTCAAGGGCCTGTATTAATAAAATCATTCCATTTTTTATGTGGAGGTGATTCATACTCTTAAGGAAATGATAAAAAAAAAATTAATGGTATGGAGGTTTCATAAATGCATTAAAAAATTAACTATATAAAAATAAAATCACATTATCCAAAAATTTAAATATATATTTGTGCATTTATAACCTTAATTGATTTGATTATATCACATTTCGGTTATTATTATTTCATATTACAAAATTTCTATTTATAATATTTTTAATTGTTTCTTCAATATTCGGCTGTATCAGAAAATAATGAAAAAGTTACAATTGGATATTTTAAGAGTTCTAATTCCAAAAATAATATAAATTATATCTAATTCATTATAGATATTTTAAGATGTTAACTTTTAGATTATACTATACATTTATAATTAAATAATTTGTTTTTTATAAAAAAATGTTTTCTGAACCCCTTTAAAAATTACATTTGACTTCATAAACATTATATGACCCTTAATATTTGATAAAATGTATTTAATGATACTATTTTATTTAAATATTTCTTATTTAAAAAATCAATTACTTCACAAAAATTAATTCAAAAAATGAATATTAATAAAATCCATAAATACAATATATGTGTTTTATTGAATAAGTAATCATTTATAAAGTAGCAAAGAACTGCTGGAAATATATTAATTATTCTAAATCAATTAATATACATTATAATCTTTATAGGGACTTAATACATGTACTTTAAATACATAATAATATACTATAAGATAAAGGTTCACGATGGTGTAAATTTTATGGGGTGGCTGGTCGAACATAGTTTGGGACAGGATCTCCGTGAGGTTGATCTTATAGCATAAATAAATTTTACTATGCTACGGGTGTTGGAACTAAGCATGGGATTGGTCAATAGAAAATCTCAGTGATGTTATCACACACTGAAACTCTAATAAATTGGATTTATATGGTACAATTGTACTAGTTGAGGTCATCACTTCTTTTGTTGGTGTCAATTGGATTTATTAAAACCCAATATATATACAAACAATATGATCAATGGTCAATAGTTAATTTTTTAAGTTAATGATACAAAAATGTCATTAAATTTCAATTTTATATATTAAGAAATATTATTTTCTTTTTTAGAAAGATATTATATAACACGTGATTTAATTAAATCCCATGTAAAATTTTATTTACAAAAGTTCATGTCATTAGAATATTCTAACCATAATAAATTTTACAATAAAAATATTCATTTCCAACACTAATACATATGAGGTTAAATCATTTTCAAAACTTCCTATAGTTCCCATGACCGTTTTTCAAACATGTGGTTTTTCCCCAGAAAAATGACATAGTGAATTTTCTTATTTCATAATCTTTTAACCCAATGATCTATTAAATTTACAAGATTCTGTTCATTGGAATGATCATTCTCCAATGGTACCACCTTTTTATAGTTTTACTATTAGGGGTTTTTTATGTACGTCATTAATAGGGATACATAGAATAAAGCATGTACTTTACATTTTTTCGGTGGGAGTTCTAGTCGATCAACCAGTGCTCCGATGAAATTTGGGATATCAAAGGGGATGTTGTATCATGGTCTAAGCATTATCTTGATCCCAAATCTTATAATGTTATAACATCATGATATTCAGTGGAAAACCATGTCTCCAATATCAATATTTAGGTCCCATCAATTATTATCAGCATAACTATTCTATTGTCTCTGAGAGGTTTTGATGTGATATTGAATGGTCATAAAAGTTTCTAACATTTCCATGACCATATTAGTACCAATCAGTTTTTCCCCAAAATAATCACATCATCCATGTCTGCTTCACCTCATCCCATAAATGGATTCATAGAGATCCATTTTTATTCATGAGTAGAAACTGTTATTTTATGAGAAATTTAAAAGAAGAAGATGTTGGTATCATAGTGTTTTGAAGTCAATTGATAATTATACCAATATGGCCTCAATTGTGTATATTTTACACTCATATTATCCATCATTTTTAGGGTGATATGTAATGTTGAAGTTCAACTCATTATTTATATCATGATGGAGACATTTCTAGAACTCATAGGTGAATATAGGATCTCGATCAGATATAATCTATATATGTATTTCATACATCATTACCCCGAATCTAATGTATATCCATGGATGTTGGTCTAGTGGGACTCCTCTAAAATCTCAATAACATGAGATATATTTTTTGGATGATCCACAATAACCCATATATAATTTTTTATCCTATATTTCTTCGAAATGGCATTGAAAAATTCCATGGTGACGTTCTCCCATTTCCAAATCGGTACAGGTAATATTAATATCATCCCATTATAATTCTTTATATAAGAATAACATGACATAATTGAAGGAAAATTGATGTATATTCAATGATACCATTCTTCATATTGTACCTCCAATAGTACTCAACGTGATCATGAAAAATCATTGTGTATCATGGGTCAGAGGAGAAATCTAAACTGTTTGCATCAGCCATCTGTTATTTCCTTAACTCATGATTGGATAGAACTCATAGTCTTGACCCAAAAATGACAGTTCCTTTTAAACTCATAGGATTTTCCCTTCCTCTTGGATTCCACCTTCTTCTAAATTTCTATATCTTTTCATTGATAATTTTTTATTTTTCCACAAGGGATGATTTAGAAATCATTTGAGAATGGTTTGATTTGTTTCTCCTTTAATGATTCCCATGATAATACTTTATAGGTTTATTGTATTATATCATTTTCAATGCTCATAATTGAAATATATTTATGATTTTATACATAGAGAATATAAAAATTTATTTTCATTCCCAATATGGTAGTGAATTGAGCTGTCATAGTCCACGATGAGCTCTGACAATATTCAGAGGTGCATATTTGGAAATTTCTATGAGAATATATACTAGAGGATTTTCTAATCTGTATATATTCTACACTTCTCCAAAAATATTCTAATTTACCATATATTCAATGCTAATAATGCATTATCTAACTACAAATCATGCATTGTGTAGTTTTATTCATGAACATCCAACTACCATGATTCATATGATACAACATTGTAATTTTTCATTAACACAAAACCAATTACATTCTTCAAAGTATCACATAATAAAAAATTAATATATCCCCTTATCAGTTGGGTAAGAAATGGTATATCAATAAGCCAATTTTTATGATCCATAATAATTTAATCACATTATTTCATCCAAAAAATATCTCTTTTTTAGGGTTTTATTCTTAAGATCATTTTATAATCTCAATAAATTTCTCACAAATCAGTGATAATACCTGGTTATCCCATAAAAAATATGGTTATAAATTCGAGATATTGGCCTCAACAATCCATGAATTTTATATATCATTGATGGGTTTACTACTATTACATTTATATTGATGATATTACCCATTAAATTGACTTCCTTCAATGAAAAATCTAATTTTATATACACAGAATAAGTAATATCCTTTCATAGGGTATTTATCACCGTGCAGAAATACACTTTATACTCCACCTTCATTTTTAATTATATTACAGTATCATGTATAAAGACTAGAAAAAATTGGTCGAGGTAATATCTAAAGACTATATTAATAAATTAGATGAAAATTCATGATGTATTAGTGTGTCTAAATGGAATCACTATTTACTCATAGTTCCAATATATTGTACAAAAACATGTCTTGGGAATATCATCCTTCTTCACCATATCATGGTCATATACAGAACATGTATTGTCTTTGGATAATTTTTGTTCTCCATGTAACTGATCAAACAAGTCATAAATATGATATATAGAAGACTTGATCTTTATCATGATATTTTTGATCTCACAATAATCAATGAAAATAAATATCAACCCATCCTGTATTTTTAATAAGAGGGTTGGATTTCCCCATGTTGAAGCACTTGGGTGTATGAACCCTTTATCATGATTATTATATAGTTGTTTCTTTATATCAAAAATTTCCAAAACATACATTATTAATAAAATCATGGATAATGGTAACACCCAAGGTAAAATATCGATTGAAATTTTATCCAATCAGAAAGGAGGAAGTCATAAGAATTCCTTGGTGAAGTCAACAATGTATTGCCTTAAAATAGGCATCTCTTTTATGATGATTCATTCCTTAGACACAATAATTTGATCAAGATATTTTTTCTCATAGAGAAATATTATCCATGCTTGAGGTTTTTGTGTTAAGTAAAATTCATCCTCCACCTTGTATTTTTAGAAATTGAGTGGACTATTTAAAATATGTAGTGTGGCTTCATTGTCAAAGAAATTTTGAATAAAATTATATAAGGACAGACAATACATGCTGATTATTGCCAAATATTTTACCAAAGGAAGTGTGAAAAGGTTTCTAGGGATGTCTAACCCACAAACATAGATAGGGAAGGAGTTATATACTCAGGAACCAATAATTTCCCCACTTTGTATTTCAACTGATAAATTGAAATCCAAAATTTAAATTGCTGTGAATAGATCTATTAAAACATCATGACATGAAGTAATTTATAGAAGAATGTATGAAACACAACCTTTCACTTTATGATTGTGGTTTTACCTTATGAAATAGAAAAATAGGGATGATTACATTAAACTATTGAACACATAAACTAGAATCTAATGAAATTAAAGGAATTATTTGTAAGTTAAATTTATTTTCATAATATATGAATTTTTATGATTCAATCAAATTTATCCTTGATGTATTTAATAACATATCTTTTTATGGGTATTTTTATGTACTAATAATAATGATTCATAATGAGCTATTGTTAATACCAAAGAATATCCCCTCGGCATTTCAAACTAGTTTCATATAAAGGCCCATTTATGGGTACTGGGTTACAACGAGTCAGACCTGACACACCTTGTCAATGTAGTTACTCTTAGGAACAGATGCACTAAAACCTAATCCAATCGCAGTTTCGAGAAATTTTTGTATTTTCATGAAGAAAAATTACACTCTAAAAACCTAAATTTTTGGATGTTTTCATATACATTTTACTATCCTTAAGAGTTTCTGTAGTATTTTCTTATCAAAATCCCAAAATTACTAAACATTTAATTTCATATAAACTATAACAACAGTACTATTTATTTAAAATTAATTTAATATTTATTACATAAAATTATATATTTTAAAACCCATAATATCTATAAATCTAATGTCTGGTATAATTAGGCACGTATAATATCATAATGAACATGGGAGATAAAAAAATTATTGAATCATTTATCACAATGCATTTAAATGTTCATGGATTTTTAAACGGCATGGGATATCATGGGGAAAATCATAACAAATCGATAAGGTATAATTCCCAATAGGGGAATAAACATGGAATATGGTGTTATATTTCTTTGACAATAAGCATATCAATAAGGAAAAGTAACATGAATAATAATTTATGATATAAAATGATAATCATAATAAAGTAAATGTGGGAAAAACATAAAATAGTACAACATAATCAGAAGTCGAGGGAAAAATACCAAGAAATCCTGGTGTAAAAAGTAACATAAAAGATTAACGTTCACTCTATCCCAACTTTTCATATAATTATACTAATCATTACCAAATACATTAGACACTATATAATTTCAGGCACTTGTCACAATCATTTTAATCTCATTATTAGGTGTGCCATATAGATCATAAAAAATATAATCATTCATCATAATATGTTATTCCACATTATAGGTGTGTCGAATATATACATTAAAAACCCATTCAAAAGTATGTGTTTATAAATTTGAACACCCTTGAAAGGAAATTGGTATGATATTTACTATAATGTTGGTTTGTCATGGAAAATCAAGGTGATATTTGGACAACATAATGATGTCAATAAAATATTTAAAAAATTATTTGATGAGAGAAAAATGGATATATAAACACATATAATCCAAATTGAAATTAATCTAGATATGTGAAAAAATTTCCCA
The DNA here is from genome assembly GCA_963277665.1 of Viscum album. Lineage (NCBI taxonomy): Eukaryota > Viridiplantae > Streptophyta > Magnoliopsida > Santalales > Viscaceae > Viscum > Viscum album. The sequence continues at coordinate 788,727,251 of OY728126.1, read as the reverse complement.
ACATTAATAATAGATATTAGAAGGCATATGGTAATGAATAAATATAAATAATGAAAAAGATCCTGACTATATTTCGTCACAGCAAGGGGTGTACATAATTGATCATAGGATTATTAATGAGTGTGAAAGGGGGATATAATCATTTATAAATTACATTGAAGGTAAAGGGAAAATTCAAAAATATATCCCAACATAAAAAATTTAAATTTAAGAAAAACATAAAATAAGTGCTTGAATAGAAATTGGAAGAGTGAAATCACTTACAAAATTTCAGCATAATAACTAATTTGGTATGATGAAAATGAGAGAGGATAAATGGTATGTAAATAAAATAAAATCAATTTTAAATTATTGGAATTTCTATAAATTAAGGACAATATTACCAATAGAAATTTAAAATATTAATTTCAATGAAGATTCATTATTTGAAAGGAAGAGTGTAAGGTCCCTTACTTGAGTATGTGACTCCAAATGCTTGGGAGGGGCTTCATAAGATATTTAGTGTTCCTTAAGAGGACCCAAGAGAGTGGATTAAATATTTTATAAATTCTAAAAATGTCTTCTGTGAAGTGAAATTGGATCTTTTTTTGTTATAAATTGGAAAATATGTGGATATCTTTATTATTTTCATTTTGGAATCTATAAAATAAATGGAAAAAACTAAAATCCATCCTATGGTTTTTTATTTTTTTCATGAATAATGGAAGATATTATCATAATTTTATAAGTAAATTGCATGAAAATAATAAAATAATTCCCTTTATTATGTGGAGGTGGGTTATATTCTTCATGAAATTATTTAAAACCATAAAGTATATTAATGGTTTAGGGGGATTGATAACGGATTTATAAAAATAACCCAATAAATCTAAAATAGTATTAATTTAAATAGAAATCATATATTAATTCATATATAATGCTAACAGTATTTTTTAAATAATTGTTATGTCATTTGGATTTCATAATACAAAAAATATATTTATAAGATATTTAATATTTACCCGCAAATTAGTTAATCTGAGATTATTATGAAAAATTCACCATTAGATAATTTTTATTAACTTATACCAAAAAATAAAATTCATATATCAATTTAATTTTCTAGTTATATGAAATTTCACTATAAAAATATAATTTACATTTATTAATAAATCTTATTTTTATTAAGAAATAAATATTTATGAAACCGTATAAAAAATATATTGGACTTCAGAGAAATTATATGATCATTTATATTTGAAAACACTATTTAATAATATTTTTTATTAAAATTTAACGTAGTTAATATATAATCTATTTCATCAAAATAAATTTATTAATTTATTTTTAATATTAATCACTAATACTAATTTTGGTTTATTAAATTGAAAATCATTTTTAATGTATCATTAATGTGTTGAAAATATATTAATTATTCTAGAAAATAATGTATACCACCATATTTATATGTCATCAATACATATCCCTTTAATACACTAGGAAATTTCCAAAGTGAATGGTATGCGATGGTGGGACATTCATGGGGTGGTTCTACGAACATGGTTTGGTTCAGGATCATGATTGACTTGAAATTTTCTCATAAATGGTATCAATCGGGCAAAGTCATTGGATCTCACCTTGGGAATAAAAATGGGAAAATATCAATGATGTTATCTCCCATGGATGCTCAGATAAATGAGATTAATAAGGTACAATACTACTAGTTGAGGCCATCAATTCTTTTGTATGTGTCAATTGGATTTGTTAAAACTTTAAATTTATACTAACTATGTTATCACTATTCAATTGTAATATTATAAACTATAATGGATCTTTTTGGACGTTTATTTCCAATTGGATATAATAAATCAAAATATGTTCATTTGTTTTATATATCTATATTACATAATAATAGATTTTATTAAATCCAACTGTGAATTTTATATATGTCATTTCAGGATATTATGCCATCCCTTAGTGGCCTCCCAAATTTGAGTTCTGAGCTCATATAAAAAAATTATGAACCATATATATGGTACATTTTAACCATATCTACACAGTTATAATCCAAATAAACTCTAGTGATAATTGTATCACTATCTCGGTCGTCACTATCAATGTACCTGTCAACTATCATAGAAATCAACAGCCACTGATCTGAAGCCTCATTTTTCAACTGATTATATGAATTTCTACAGTATTTATATAATACATAATGTCCCCTGCCTAGTGTATAAATCATGTCATTAATATAAATAATATCTAAAAATATTCTTTTTCACAAATTTAAAATATCTTTGTGAGAAAATACGTCTCACTTATTTTAAATACATAAACCCTATAAATTTGTCACAAAAAAGATATAAACACCATTTTTAAAATAATGGATGATAGTAGCTAACTCTTAATCATGGTAAGGGTATTTTTTAGCATTCAATTGTAACTATTGGGATCCATAATCAATAACATGAAATCCCTACATGATAACACATACCAACCTTGATCATAGAGCATCATAATACAACATGTACCCTTGTATTGATTCTGAAAAAGGGATCATTCGTGTCAATGTAAGGTTGAAATTAAGAACACAAAAATAATGGTAACATTAATTGTACCATTTTAATGGATCATTTTTCATTTTAAATGTTGTCATTAGAAAATATAGTAATGAAAATTCAAAAAAACACTGGTATTAACTAGAAAAGAATAGGAAACTACATACCTCAAAGATATCATTATCAGTTTCCAAGAGATAAAAACTTTTATATTTTCTGCATCCACATAAACACCTTATTCATGTGTAACATTACCAAGTAAATATGAATATTTTATAAAAAACTCAAATTTAAAAATTTTGAATATATAAAATGGTCCTAGAAAATTTCCAATATAGTCTCTAAGTGTTGAAAATGGGGGTCCTTGTCTTTTAATATGCCAATACATAATCCATAAATATCACACTAAAATAATCTTCATATATCAAAAATAAATTACACAAAAATTCAATAAGTACTAGTGAGGAATTTCTAAGATTGAAACGAATAACTACACACTCATAATTATAATAACTACTTCTGAAAACTATTTTCCGCAAATCCACCCACCGAACCAGCAATTAGTGATATCTTTATTAGAAATGAATTTTATCGAACCACTCGGTTGCACTCCATTGATAAGAAAAATCATCAATTCATGGAAGTGGATACTAATTATTTATTATAACTTTGTTACTATTACTATACTACATACACGACCTTAAATATCTATCTGCCTTTTCAGAAACATTATTGGTACATACCACAAAGACATTCTAGGAGTAATGAAGGATTTTCCTTCTATCTATTCCAAGATTACTTAAAATTCCATTAATTATATTGGATCCATCAGAAAATATTTATGTGAGGAATATCTGGTCCCGGGTACAAGATCATTCACAAAATACACCTCTATTTTGAGCATAATCCATGATAATTTTTCCAAAAAAACATATGTAAAGTGATCAAAAATCAAATTGGATATCGCTATTATAATTCTCATCCATCAATTATGTGGTAACTTTTTATAACTCAAATAAGATAGTTTCAATATATGGTGCTATCAAAACTGAAGCACATTCCAAATATTATGGTCTCCTCTAATGGGTTTCTCGACCACTTTATTAGTTCTTATAGTAACCCTTAGTGTATAATAACAGATTTGAGATTTGAAAACAATCAACTAATCCATACAATGGATTATGTCATAGAAATTCATTTCAATAATAATGAATTCCCATATCAACTTACCTCTATAAATTGTAATAGTACATTATTTAAATATACACGATGATCATTTTTTTGGCCAAGGGGAGTATGATGTTTATAAATAGAAGGAATTATATCAACATGGAAAACTATATGATCATTAGACAAACATGTAACAAATAAATGTGAACTACATCAATAAAATATTTTATAAGGATAGAATTAAATACAATTATACCTCTCACCATCGCTGGTCTAGATTGATAATCCAAAATCACTTGATGATGTCTATATAATTTCTTACATACTAATATTTTTTCTTTATTACAATCATCAAATTTCACTTGTTGAGGATTCATGGAATTCCAATGATCACCAAGGACAACATGGCTTGACTGATGATATGTATTATTCTTCCCTTGTCCCATTGAATCATAGGATGTCTGCAAAAGATGATATGTATCAATTGAACCCGAATATGGATCAAAGAGACAATCATACTAAATATTAACAATTTTGTTTCAATTATGGAATTTTCTTGGTGGTTCCTATTATTCATTATTCATTTTGTAAAAATATCCCCACAAAAAACATCCATGATTTCTCTCGTGTCTTAGAGGAAGATTCACTAACCCAACCGTTTCATTATCCTTCATACAACCACCTTAAAAATAGATGTACATTTTCCTCTTGTTCTATACATTAGATTTCAATCCATTTCCCAAAGGTATCAACATGATTCCTCTAGTTGTAGTTTTTGATATGTGAATATTTCCACCACCATTATATATACCATCACTGTATAATCCGTTATAAAAAGCATGAAATTAATTGAACCAATCTATTTACACAACACCAATTAAAAATTGTGCACCTTTATGGATGCAGTTGAAAAAAATTTTGGATCAAAGAGAAAACAATTCATAAATTTTTCCACATACTCAACCAAAGAGATGTTATCTTACTTGAAGTTGAAAAATTATATTTTCTCTAAATCCGAAATGTGTGAGAATATAATTTTAATTTCAGATATTCATTAAAGTCCTCCCACACTATGCATTGGTCTGATTTATCCTATACTACTAAATCGCACCACTAGAATCCAAGATCATATAGCACATTCATTTCTATCAAGATTTACAGTTTACATGGTTGACCTAGGAAATTGAAATTTTGATTCATTATATTTCGTCACACCCATGACTTCCTCAGTTTTGAATCACCTTGAAAATATAGGTGGATTATACATTTGGAATTGGACAGAATGATCCAATTATCTTGGTTTATCCTTTATATACACCTATCCATAGTTTCAAAATACTATATAATACTCGAAAACTTCTATTGGATCACTGATGTCTCATGTGAAACCATATTTTTATTATCCCCCTTAATTTAGTTTCATCTTCAATTATCAGGTGCCATTTCCATGAAAAAATATCACAAGTATCATATTATAGAAACTGAATTCTACACATTTTCAAATACTACAATTTCACATATATCAAAAAAAATTATTGCAATATTTAACATTTTCCACTTCCAATAATTTTTTCAAAATCGATCATTGTTATTAAAAATCCACCACATTCAAAATATGACTCTAATGCCTTTTTAAAATACCACTTTTGGTAACCGTTACTACACATCTGAAATATAATTTCATTTTCACCCATTGAACATTAATTTCAAAACATGAAATATGAATACCTAGTGGAATGTAATTCTTAACCATTAATGTCATTCTCTATTCAATGGCTAATATCATGACAAAGAGATTAAAAATCCTATAAGTGTATGAAAACACCATTGTACCTGACTCTTTTGTAACTCCAGATTCAGTATATAAAGGTTAGATAAAACATTTTATACTCTAAATTTCATGTTATGAGAATCATAATCCCTAATACCATTCCTAATAAAAGTGTAATCTATAATAATTTTCCTACTCCTGGATTGAAAAAAAAACATAGAATTTGTCAAAATTAAATGATATACCAGACAATACTTGCACAATTTTTAATCTAAAACCCATCGTAATTTTTATTAGAAGGTAGTTTAACATTACTTGCCTTTATGTGCCATCGTCAAGATACTGAAAGATGAAAATAAATTCCTAGTGATTCGTTTATAGTTTGGGGATGATCATACTTTTTTAACATAAATAAACAAACCTACATAAACATAACAAAAAACTCAGTATAAAATCATTTATTTTAATGTAATACAACTCAAGTGATACAAAACATACAAAATACAAATAATAAAAAATAACCATAACATGGTAAAATAGGGAAGACAAAAAAACATAAACTCAAATAATTCAAAGACAAAACTCCATGTGTCATAACATATGCCAAACTCTAACGTCACAATCAATCTATAAGGTATCCTGATTCATCACTAAAGAAATAATATAAATTTCCTTTAAATATATCTCAATCAACAATTTCCCCAATTTCACCAATTTTTTCAGGCATTGGGTATGTATCAAAACTTATTAAGTCCTCCCCATATGAGCATCCAACTCACCTCACAAGGATGGAACAAGTTAACTCATGCATATAAAAAAAATTATATAGAAAACTTATGATATTATATATCTAGAAAAACTATATCTAATACAAAAAATTCATACCAAAATACCTTCCTATCCGAGAAACATATCCAAAAAATATAACTGACCTACTATATTAAAACACGTCTCAATCCATTGACATTCCCATTACATTATTCCAAAATTCCACCCAACCACACATGAGTTCCTCTGAGAAAGTTCCCTAACCAAGAGAGGTCATTCATCAATTTACCATGTTTTCAAAATGTAACCATATACCAATTTCCACAATATAACATGCCCCTTAAATAAGATAACATCAATTAAAATAAACACAAACCAACCTTGTATGCCAAAAATCATGTCTGACAAATCATTTCATTCCATTTCAATAAAACTATTATTTAATTGAAAAATATATATCAAACCATTTTCATGTATCCAAAACAAGATTAATTTTTAAATACCATTTCAAAATCAGTAAAAAATAACTTTTCACAACATCCAATTTCCACAATTTTTAAAATCATCACTAAAGAGGGTTTCTACCATTATTTTCAAAAAAAATTGACAATAAATTTATATAAATTCAAAAAAATGAATCCAACCATTTATGTTTTAATAATGTGATTCATGAGTGAATCCACATACCTCTCAATAAAAGGAATAAATAATGAATTCCACAAATTCTTCAACAAATTGGATTGAAACTCAAAAACCCATCATGTGATCTTGTTCCATAAAAATTTACATAGTTATATGTAAATATTATTTCCATCCACAAATATATACACATATACCCAATTATATATATATATATATGAATACATAAGTGGTAAAAAGATTAAACTAGGGCAAGAACAAAGAATGAAGACACACCAAAGAATACAGACACTAACACACCATGTTTTTATAAAGGTTGAGGCGCAAAGGCCTCTTTATTAAATACTTAAAAAATCCGGCAAAGGAAAAAACATAAAAAACTAGAACAAAGGTCCCTAACCCATTCTATAGTAGGTACTCATACAATGATGAGGTTGTCATCTGCCCCTACCGTGAGTATGTCTCCCCCTCCTCCACGTCATTTCTAGCATCCATACTCCATTTCCATCATCCCAATACACCTCCTTGGGCATCAATTGTCCTAATTTTAGGCATAAAGACTTCATTTATCGTAGATGAATCATCGTCACTGCTGCTGGCAGCGATCATATCAAACGACTTAGAGATACTAAGAGGAATTTTTACATTTCTAGGCCACGAGCATGGACTTCAGATTGGAACAACCCTTCTCTTGCATTGTATCTCTCATTCTTCTTCATACACTATCTAACAGAGTCCCTTGCAACATCAGCTTTCTTGTGGTTAGCCGAATTCTTCTTGAGTACCAGCTTTACATCTGCCTGGAATTGTTTGGAAACATCACTAGGTGGTTCGGAAATCCTGGTGTGAACTTCCGAGGGTCCAGATCCATCTGAATCTAATTTGCAGGGCGTCATTACAATCTTATATGTAGATATGGGGGTCCTTTCAACCATAACATTGGATTTTCCAATCATATGCCACGCACATTCAGTAGTGCTCTGTGCAATACTAGATTTTCCAGAATTTTCTAGTGCCTATTCAGCAATGATCTAAGCATTGTCTACCCTATCTTTTGAGGCATCCGAGCTCTGGTTAGAGGATTGCTGCCTTGGGACAGGTTTTGCAGCATCCTATATTCCATAGGGCAGCATATATGAGTCATTCACACTCAGAATCTGCCTTGCTTTAGGTGTAGGCATATAATTTTCCGAATCATTATTGGAGGGACTTTTCTCAACATCGGAATTATCCACCAAAGAATTGGTTTGTCCTTTTTGTTAATTGGGATCATATCCTTACCATGTAGCACCTCTAATTGTGCAGGTTACAGGGGGGAACTAGCCGAGTGGAAGGGTCAAGAGAATCAACACTTGTGACATCTTTTTTTCCCTTTGAGTGGTAGGAGGAGACCTTCGCAAATCAGAGAGAGTCCCTTAATTTCCCTTTACTTATTTAAACATTTTTTTCTTGACCTTAATTGAAATTACGACTTCAAGAACAATATTCCATTTTTTTCTTTCTGAAGCATGAAGCATCTACCTAATTTCAGCATCATCCATTGTTTGGGCTAAGAGATCTCTCTCTAATTGGATATCATAAGAATCTGACACATTTTTGGCTTCATCCATGTCCTTGAATAGTACATCATTGAAAGAGTGACCCACTTCAGTTCGGTCATTTTCATCAGCTAAATCAGCCCAGATGACATTTTTCCTGGAATTGGGAGAAGAATCATGTCCTGGGTTTTTACCCCCACTCCTGAGCTGCTGCTCAGACTAAATCTTCTCAGCCTATACATTTTCATAGGATAATAATTCACTCAAAGACTTCTGAGGAATATCATTCCTAACATGCTTCATATATTTCATAGTATTATCTTGGGAAGATTTACCGCTCTCCCTCCTTCTATAGTGATTCTCATTATTCCCTTTCAGCATGCACCAAGTAGAAATAATGTATTTTCGAATGTTGGACATACAATGTCCAATAATACAACACACATCACAATTCAAAGGCATTTTTTCGTGAACAATTCTTAAATTGATTTCATCCTAAGATGTGGATAGCACCACCTTATCAATCAGAGTAGAACCTAATTCAATTTCAACTAGAATTCTAGAAAAGTGCCCATAACTATTTTTAGTAGAAAATTACATTCATATTGGTATTACTATCATAGAAGCAATGTCATATTAGATTTCAGAATGCCACAATACCCAATATAAGCCATAAATCATAATCCATACTTGAGAAAAGGAATATTTAAAACTATAAAGACTAAAATTCGGATTCCATTCATAAATTCTAATACTTCTAGGCTAAATATTGAAAGACCCAAAACATGATGCTCTACCCTTCATGTCAGTAGAGGGAAACAACAAATGGAAAAATCCTCTCCCCCGAGAAACACACCTGAATTCATTAATTCCCCAAATTGATGATAAAAAGGCAACAAGATAAAAAATTTTCGAATGTTGCATACCTTTAGGTAGTGAGATTAGAGGGAGAAAATACTTCTGGAAAAGCTCTATCCATTGTAAAATCACTCCATTTAAAGCTGAGACTTGCACTTTATTTCCCTTTCTATCAATGTGTTGAGCAATTCGGTTTTCCTGAAATTCAAAAGAGCCTGTATGGGTTTTTGAGCATGAGAATTCGCCTAACCAGTCGTAAAGTTTCGGTACATTTTTCGTGACGTTCGAAATATGCAAGGAATATTGGAGCCAATAATCTTAATTGAAGATATTTACAACTCTTGGATGAGAAAGATCCACCCGTCCGTTATTCAGGATCGAGAATTTCGTCATGGCATCCTTCTCATTTTCCTCCATTCATTTCATCAGAGTTATATCTTACACACTATGAAGTTCCAAGGGATCACTTCTAGATCAAAGGGAAGGGTCTCTGTAGCCATTGGTAGAAGATTATTTCATGTTATGGTTGTATTTAGTGATATTTGATGGGTTATGAGGCTAAACTATGTTCAATCCAAAATTTTATGACCTAACAATTAATTATTATTGGTTAAGATAATGAATTTATCAAAATTTGTGCTACATATAGTCATGCATCTTTCTGATGGAGAACCTTGACTGTTGGATTTTATTGTATAAAAAACAATGTGCCAAAAATTTAGAAGATTTATCTCTAAAAAAATCATGGTTTCTCTTGGGTGGCCACATGGTTTGACCTGACTATGCACCTAATTATATTTCTAACAAGATCCCAATATTTCAAATTCCCAATATCTTGTAGGTGTTTCATGGTTTTTATTAATCACGCTTTACCAATTCACCTCTAAAATAGTATTAAAATCATTCCCAAAAATTTCCACCCCCAAACACAACCCCATAACAACACATAAAAAAATACAGATATAATGTGTTACATAATAAATGTTGGGGGCACTATACCTTCACTCTCTTATGATTCTGGTTACATGATGTTATCTTATGATATAGATTAACACAGTATTTTCCATGGAAATCATAGAGTACCAAATGTGACTAATTAATTTGAAATAACTATTTTTTTTATATTTTTATTTTAAAATATAAATTTTTAACAATCGATGTAATATCATAAATATCATTTATCTAAGGAATTTTATTGTTAAATTATAATAATAATTAATTAACTCTCCCAATTTCATTTGGAAAAAGTGAAAATGGTATCTAGGTATTGTATAGGAAATCCCTACCATGACTGAATGTTAACTGAATTCCTCCTCCAACCAATAATGTTGTTGTAAATGTTTAATTTAATAAATAATTGTTTTATTTTTATCATTTTTATCATTCTAAAATATTAAACAAAATAATTACATAATCACCTTTTATAGAATATGAAATCATCAGTGATGCATACATGTTGACTACAACAACAATATATCCATTATTTTATGTTATTCTTCTTATTACTTCATTACAAGGATTGTTATGAGGATGGGATTAAAGGAAAAAAAATCAATCGTATGAAATCATTAAGGGTCTAGTATAGAAAATTTTTGAACCTATTAACAAAATTATCAATATCTTCTTATTCAAAATTAATTTGTTTAAATGTAGTGAAATAAGAGGAAAATGATATGCTTCATTCCACTTAATTAATGTATATAAATTACCATTAGATTATATAATTTAAAAAAATTATTTATAACACAAATAAAAACCATATACGATCATTATTTTTCTATTATAATTATATATGAAAATAAACCACCTCATAATAATAAACTAATTATTGTAGGTTCATGTGTTGGTCCGTTTAACCACATACATGGACAAAACAATAATTTTATAACCTTGATGTCAAAAATATATATTTAATACTATAATATTATTAAACAAAAAAAAGTTCATTTTTTCTAGGATCTTTACATGAATATTTAACTAATTATTCCTGAAATCAACCATCATTAATTAAGAAACAACAATACATTCTTATCACAGATGAAAACTTCATTGATTATTTGAAACATCCACGAAATTAGATTATTCTTTTACAAACTATCATGGACCATCTTTGCTAGGAACATTAATTATGTCTAAATGGTGATCATTTTTCATAAATGAATACCAACCCAATTTTTTGAAACTTGACTAGATCAAAAACAATTACATACATGTTTTGATGAATATATCAGTAACTAATATATATATATATATATATTATAAATCACCTAGATATTTTATAAAATTAATAAAATATTTGATATCATATTAAATAAGAAACACATAGCATACGAAAAATTCAAAACATGTTACCATTATAATCTTTATGTTTAATTAATGGGTATAAAATCTAATAAATTATTTATGTAACATATATATATATATATAATAAAATTAAATTAATAATATACTATTATTAAACTATCCGTTATTTATATTATTGTAGTTTTATTTATTAATTATATGTCTACTTCAAAAAATTTATTTATTAATTTTTTGACAATATATTATACATTTTTTAAGAATATTTAGTAAAAATATTTTATAAAATGTTTTCCATGATTTAAATTAGAATATAAATATTTAATTATTTTAAAATCTAATGTTATTTGGAAATGATTCAGTTTTTGCTGAATAGGGAAAAATATTGGTTTTTAAAAAATCATCACTTTATTTTAATAAATTATTTAATTAAAAATTCGGACTATGAAATGAATATTATTTAAAATGAAATAAAAATTTATTAGACATATTTAATTAAATTAATTACTCTTTAATAAAAATTATATTGTATTTTATTGTATTTTTCTTTTTGTGTTTAAAAATATGAATGTCAAAATTCTTTTTTTAATGTTGATAATGCTTTTAATTTTTAATTAATTAATATAATCCTTAAGATATAATTTTTAATTGAATTTTAAATATTATAAATAAATTAATATCAATTTATTCTAATATAATTATTCTTATAAGTCATATAGTTAATATACTATCAACATTCTTATTAAAAATTATACTTTCTGAGGACCCTCATATTCAATGTGTCATCATGTATTGTTTAAAAATTCAATTTTCCAATATTTTGGAAGGAATTTTGTAAAATTTATTATATGATTTTAATTGGATTTATTTATATTATATTATAGTTTATATTTAATTTTTCACCATATTTAATTGTGAAATCATTAAAAATTAATTACTTTGGTTAATGCGATAATAGACTTTCCATTGGGAATTCATAAAAGATAACATATAAAAAGTCTAACAGACATGTCTAAATTCTATTTTATGTCTATATATAGACCTAATAATGTATTATAATCTATAATTTTATATTTTAGTGGATTTTTAGATGTTAAAAATGTGGTACACCGTTTTTATATAAATAATTACAAGTGTCCGACTCACCAAACTTACAAAAGGCGACCACTATAATCTTCTCATCACACCACAAAATCCATTTGAACTATCCAATAAATTCCATAATTCATATATTATTCTCTACCCATTATTTATATCCATAATAGTGATCACAAATCAATTCTATGAATGATTTTGGTGCATATATAAAGTTTTTTACTGAAGAAGATGTAGTGTGTTTAAGCATGCATTTTTATTTTATTTTTCTTCCACAATTATAATCTGTTATTAAATTATTATTATATAGTATGACCATTATATAACCCATAAAATTATTTCATTATGTAAATATAATAACATAAATATAATTCCTTTTCAATGAAATGGTTTACAAAACCACAATTCAATTGTACAATGGGGGACCACCTAATGAAACAATATCATCTATTTTCCATCATCACCTCCTAGAGATTGTTAGAATGATTGATCTAAAACATTTATATACATATATATTATTTATATAATATATATGAATATTTATTTATTATATTAAATATACCTTCTTAATGTAACTATTGTGGGAGATACGATATCATCTCTCGTGTATATGGCTGTCAGGGACATTATGAAGCGATGTGATTGTTTTTTTGGAAAAATCATTAAATGGAAGGTAAAAAATATATTATAGATTAATATATGTAATAAAAATGCAAATTTTATAATGTTAAATAGTTATTTTTCATTCCAAAAGTATTATTTATCATTTAAATTCCTACACATAAAAATAATAATAATGTTCGTGTATACTTAAAAACTACCATCTCCAAAATGTGATGCGACTCCTTTTCCATCAGTGACTCACATAGATGATATATATATATATATATGGAACATATGATATTATTATAATTATATAAGTTAATAATATATTAATACATTATTTCTATATTGATTATTTAAAAATGAATTGTAACTCATGCATAGGTATGCTCTACCATATCCACAATCAGAACATAGTTCATTTTTCTTAACCATCACTAATTAATGGTCTTAAATGTATTATTTATGTATAAATATGATTATAATTCTATTTTCATAATTATAGATATGTTTAATAATAAACACATTGTCCAACATTAAACCGAGCAATATCGTTTTGGTCATATAAACCAAATATCATCAAGACATCCAACAAGAACTTATTTTATTACATAATTAACATAACATAGTGATAATTGAAATAAAATGGAAAAATAAATTTTATTATTGTTATCAATAAATTAAAAAAATTACATATTATTATTTGGGATTATAAATAACTAGTGTGATAAATTGAACTAAAGGCTACAAAATTCATCCCCATTTCTTTTCATTGAGGCATATTTTTTTCCACGATACAATATTTTTGTATGATGTGTACACACACCCCCTATATGATGTTATTTCATGAATATATATGTTTTACCATTATTTATGGCTTTGTAATGTTATTCATTTTAGACCATGTTTTTAAAATGGTTTTTTATAGAAATAATAGCTTTATATTGGGGATGTTTATGTTTGTTTCAATGAATATATAAAACTGAATATTTTTATGGAATTTATTAATCTTTTTTAAAATGAGAAATTTAATTGTTAGTTTATCATATCCAAAAATAGTTAATATTTTCTTATAATAATCATAATTTGATGTATTGATTCATTTATAAGACTTCGTTTTTTTAGTGAAAAACCCATAATCACTTTCTATTTCTGTGTTGTTATGTAAAATTAATTTTTAAAAATAAATGTATATTTTTTTTATTTAAAATGAGGTTTAAAAAAATAAATTGGGATCTGAAAATGATTTTCAAACAAGTTTAAAATTGTTCTTAAAATGTTTTTTGACAAAAAATAATAACAATATTTTTTGATTAATTGTATAGTGGTTGAGCATTATATGAGAAATGGGTGATCTTTTAAAATATTTTATAGGGGGTTGGCATGATTTTGACTTCCATGATATAGCTTATTGTAACATCCCAGGTAAATAATGAATATAAAATATTTATATTTATTAATATTTCACAATTAAAAATTATATTTACATTAAAGGGATTGATATTTTCGATGGCGTACCTGATACAGAATGATGGGTTTCTTTAAAAACATATGTTTCACCCAACGTTGAGTTATACAAAAAAATGATATAATAAATTAAAATGGCAGTTAACACCTAGACGTTGTTTTGTAATAAATTAATAGAACTAACTAAAAAATAATTGTATATGTTCGTTAAATGTTTGTACATTTATCCAATAAATTTTATAGGCTTAAACTGTGAATGAATCCAATTTTAATCCTAAATACTCTTTTATTTGTTAAAAATAAGATTTACCACATTTTGATGGAGAGCCATTTTTAAATCTAGTTTTTTTTTCACTTTTATATGTTGTATTTTTCAAATGTTGGTCATTGGAAGTAATTTCAATTTTAAATTGGACATACACTAGTGTCAATCATTTGATAGTTATTATTTCATTAAAACACACTTTTTTATAATGGGAATTAAATTTAAAATAATTTTTTCCACTTCATTGTTTTGAATTGGGAAAATGGGTTCAATATTTCGAATTACGATATCCAAATTTTGTAAATAGGTAAATTTTATTCTTAGATATTATAAATATTTCTTTCAGTAAATATTTTATTTACCATTGTTAAAAGTTAAATCTTGTAAATAAGTGTACAAAAAGAATGTTATAATAATATAAAATTACCCTAACATGAGTCCTAATCATATTGGTAGATACATTTCCAACAAAAGGAATCCTTTGGTCTATTTTAGGACACCATGGAGCCACTAAAGAATGATAATGGCACTTTATATTTATTTATATAATGTAATGACCAAAATGACATAACCATATATCTTATAGTAAATAAAATTTTACATGGGGTTTTATAAGTTATCACTTTGACTATAAATATTCACATAAAAACTAATTAAATTTCCTACATCATTATATTTTATTATGATTTTTAGACATCAATTAAAAAAAATATTTCTGACACAATAATGATGTAGTGTTTACCTCATTAATGAATTATTAAAATAAATAAGAATATAAAGATTAAAATAATATCTAAAAAAATTTCCAATTCTTATTGGATGGTTTTATTTATAACATCATTCATCGTATCTTCTAAATTAATTAATTTATTACCTTTTGAAACCTAAAATTATTATATAATAAAATAATATTGTTAAACATTTCTAAATAGCCCATTCCCATTATAAAATCCATCACTTCTAACCTATTCATCAAACTTCTAAGGCCCCATGGATATGATATCCTCTAACCAATCAAGCTCCCTACATCCCTATCCTCCTCCAAGAAGCCTTCCCCTTGGGAAAAGTAAATTTAATTAAACCTTTTGGTTACAAAAAAAGAGAGATAAAATATTTAAAGGTAACATCATCTCTTAAGTTATTTTCTTATATTTTAATTCTCCAACCCCCTAGAATATTTTTATTTATTTATTTTATAACAACACCAGTATCCTAAATATTCTAGGTAGTCATTATGGAGTGGTTTATAACTACAATTAGGCACACCTCTATCTTATGGGTAAAGAACATAATATTTCTGTAGACAGTGAACTCCTACCTCACGAGACGATAATTGTTCAATTATATTCTACCGCCTCTCATGGTAGCCATTATGATTGCACTAAATTTATATGTTATATATACATATATTATGTTTATGTATTTTCTATGATTCTTTAATTTTTATAAACAAGCCTCTATGATTTTGAATATGTGTAAATACAATAATTTCATTCGGGGAAGTGTGGACTACCACCCAATCAATGTGATATGATTCGTTCAGGACATACATGGAACGTATAAAGGATGGAGTTTATGATATTAAGTAACATACATATAATATAATATAATATTTAAATTATAATATACCAATTTTTCATTATGTTTTTATTCCATTAAATATGAAATAGAAATCGAAGTAGTGTTCATGCGTACGTACAGCTTACCTTCTACCAGAATGGTGAATTTCATTTCTTATCTCCTAATGTTATGGAATAATATAAATAAATACATATACTGAAAATATATATATGATATATATTATATAAAAATAATGAATATAATTTTAGAGATAATGTAATTATGACCACATGAACAACTTGTAATTATAAGAAGTTCATTTTTAACTCATGTACCAAATATCGACAAAACGACCATTATTAACTTAAATGATTTAATAATTTTTAGAACATTGTAATAAGTGATATAAAAGGAATAAAAAAAATTAAAAATAAAATTATTAAAGTATAAATTAACATTATCTTATTATTCAAGGGATTAAAGAATGAACAGATCATGTCAGACCTGAGGTAAGGGGTCTCTAATATAACTTTTAATTCTGTGAGATTTCCATTGTTTTCCACTTATTCATTGTATATAGTGTATTGTGTAATTACATTTGATATATATTATCATTATTCTATATATATTCATGGTATTTTGTATTCCATTTTTATGTTATTATGGTTTGGCCATACAACTCGATTGATTACACTGTGGTAAGAGGTTTTCATCTCAGCTTTTTATTCCCGTGAGATTCATGGTCTATTGATATTATTTTTTTGTGTGGTGTAAGTACTGCCCATAATTGTATTCATTTTGCAATATACATTAATTAATGGGTAATTAAATATTTATTTAATGAACCTTCTTTCATACAGTGAATGGTCCATAAGTTACCATATTGGTAAGGTAACCTTTCACACTACTCTTTTTAGAAAACATCCTATTGTTATATCTTTTAATTTACATCTTCTAATTTTGGAATATTTTAATACATAACCATAATGCTCTAAATTATATGTCCATGTTATGAGATACCATTTTCTCTATCATTTAATTATTTTTTGAATTTATAGTGATGCAATTAGGGTGTCGAATTTTTTAAAGGGAACTTCTTCACCCTATTTCAATTATTGGGGTTAAACTTCTACTTCTTGATTATATTGTTCTACGAATATGTGTGAATAACCTATGACTATTTTACCCTTAATATCAATTTATATTCTGTGTATTTTTATTTTTCACACATATTTATGTCATTGATTTATCAGTAATCTAAGGATATCGTCTTTATAAGAGATTTCATCTCAATTTACATTCTATTGTGAATTCATTGTTGTTATTCACGAATTAACTTTTATATGGTGTATATATTTTCCTTTGGCATATTATATCATTAATACATTTATTCTCATTATATTATAATTTTTTTATTAAATTTTATTCTCCAATTATTTGTATTCAAGAATCTCTCATTTGGTTAAGAACTCCTTCAGTAATATTTTTAAATATTTATTATTCTAAATATTTTTCATTAATTTACATGTTTAAAAAATGGTTTTCAGGATTTATATATATAGACATTAATGTTTTAAATTGTTAACTCCATCAAAATATTCAATGTGTTAGGGGACACATTGATTCACAAAATCACCTTATTAAATGTTTAAAATGGTTTTGAAAATGGTTTGATAAAGCATTGTCTAATTAAATATCTTAATATGATATATTATGATTGAAATGTAGAAATGTTATCATTACTTTATGAATGTGTTATGTGTTAAGATAATGTTGTAGTTATTGGTACTTGAATATGTAAACAGTTGGTTTATTGATAAACCTATGGCGGGTGTGCCCGAGATATATCTCTAATGCATTGGTTAACATGACGGAGGTAAATGTTTATGATTATCCTAAGAGATTTTGGGAATATACTCTGATGTGTATTCCAATGTAACTCCCTACATAGCTAGGATAGAAACAATGTATGTATGATATGGATACCATAATTTACATTTATGAAACATTATTTCTTGGATTTATTAATAAATATTTTGAGTTCATGAGTTATGATACGATTGAAAAGTATGGTTTAATTGATTTGTATTTATTGATGGGCTACTGTTTCCTTTCATTATTTTATAACCCTTACTGATCTTTTTATCTCCTCCTTTATTTTTGAAATATTATCCATAGGACTTAAATATGAATAGGGTCAAGGATGAGATTAAGGAAAAGTCATGCTGTCGAAAACATGGAAATAGACATGTTTCTTTTTAATAGTTTTTATGTTATGAATAACATGTATACTTAGTAGTAGTGTCTACGTGTAATTTTCATGTTGATATGTAATAGATATGGCCTAATTATCAAAAAATCTAAACCTAAAAAGATCTTCAATGTGAATTATTCATTTGATTCATGGTTTCATATTGTTTTAAGGTCGGGTCCTTATAGTTGGTATCAGAGGTTGGTTTAGACAACTCTATGGTTTATATGTTTTTGTTAAACACATGGATAGTCTCTATAACAATTATTTCAGTTAAATCCTTGTTTTTTAAAATTTTTAGATCATGGAATGTGGGTTAATAATGGAAGGAGTAGGATCTCAAATGACATTTTTATCTCCTCCTGATGACTTGCTTGCAATAATTATTTTCCAAGTCATGTTCAGATGATTTTGAAACATTTTATAGCATACAACTCACAGTAATGCAGTTGTTTGAGATATCAAACACCTCCAATATACCACGATATCATTGTGGATCATGTGTTGTATTTAATGAAATCTTATTTTCATAATATTCTCATTTTTTCAAATAAGGTAAATATAATAAAGTCTATTCCAAATAGTTTACCTTATCACTGTATACTGAAGAATATTAGGATTTTGAATAGGGTGTTGAAGATGGAGACCCTTGTGTAACTTATTTATATTTTCTATTACAATATTGGCTCTCAGCACATACTTATGATATTCTAAAAGGACCATTGATTGAATGTTTCAACTCAAACTCATTCGGACTATTTTATAAAAATCATGTTTTCTCAGATGTTTTGAAATTATATGTCATACCTAATTATTTTCCAACAATGTTTTTTTGGAACAACCATATGACCCAATTTGTACAAGGTGTATTTGGGTGAAGGAAGAAAATGATTTTGAAGGATCTTTAAATCATTGTTGAAATGCATTGACCTTTTACCTATGTGATCAAAATGATGATGAAACCATATAGACACTGTGATCAATGTATGACATTCTTTATTTTGGGAATAGATTTATTTTATTATATGTAGGTGAAAAAATGACTATATATAAGATGTTGACGTCTTGATTTATTGGGATGAAAATAAATGGTATAGAAAAACCTTTTAGGTTAAAACATGTTAGGGTTATTTATGATTTTTATAAAAATGACAACACGTAGACCGTTTGACAACCCAACGATTAAGAAAAAGCCATGGGTATCAAACCCACAACCAAAGTGAGATTGGGATTTATCGCCTACCACTAGCCAACATGATGTCCTTGGTTAGTATGACATATTCTTTTAAGTTATATGGGTTTATTGATCAAGAATTACATGATTTGGGATCTTATTTTTTTTAAATGGATATCTTTAATATCGGAAAACGATTTGGTGATTATGTAATAGAGGTTATTTTAGAAGATGTTTTTACTTTTGGAAACAATATATTCTTTAGGGAAATATAATACTATGGGATATTATTTGTGGAGTAATGGTTGAAATTTTATTTTGGAAGAATAAATGGTTTTGTTGAGGACATTTGGGGATTTGGTTTATTAATTGAAATGATTAACCTATCATACGAAATATGTGATTAGGTTAATTACTCTTTTGTATGATATTTTAAGAGTAGTTGATGTTATTTGTAGAAAAATGTTACGATTTGTTGTGGATGAATATGTGATCAAATACCTATGAGTATTGGGTTTCAATAATAGTTTGGTTTATTTTGAAGAATTTTAAGGAAAACTGTATATTGAACGGTCTTTGTGGAATATTGTGTATTTTTTTTACAAATTTGGGTGATTAAGATTCGTTTTTCTTCTTGTAAAAGATTATCCTTTTTGGGGATTATCTGATCGCATACTAACAATTTTGGTTTTGGATGATATCTAAAGGTAGGGAAAATATATAGTTTTCCTTTTTGGAATTATGTGATTATTTATAAGTTGATTAAATCTCTTTTAATATGAAAAAGTTAGTATGAATAATCATAGTTTGGAGAAAAGATGAGTTTTTGGTAGAAAATTAGTAACATATGAAAGTCTACATTAAATATAAGTATGATTCCACTTCTTTTTAGTTAATCTCTTAAATAAATTCATCAATATTTTGAAAAGTAACTTAAAACAAAAATGGTGTTTGTTAACTTTTCTGAATGGGGAATCAACAACTATTTAACCCATTACAAGTGTGGGATTTTCTGGTGGTTAACTTTCGCATAATCATGTTTTCTATCACACTCCATATGAACATGATGGTTTGTTTTATCCTCCGTATCCATTTATTCATGTAAGCCTAGTATGGGTTGTCTTGGGTGTCCTTTTTTCATCTCGTAATTTCTTTTAAAGTAATAGTTTTATTGAAATTATTTCTAATTTGGGACTTTTAATGAATTTTCCAAGCCCTGTTTTAAAATTGGGAGGATATAATTTCCATAAGGGGGAATGGATGTAACATCCCAAGTATATAAAGTATATGAAATTTAAATATTTATTAATATTTATGAAATAAATATTAATCTTACATTGTGTGGTATGCTATGTTCTATAGCATACCTGACATGCAACAACGTGTTTCTCTGAAAACTTATGTTGTACACAATTTATAGTCATACCGAAAAATAATATAATAAATTAAAATGGAAGTCAACGACTAGTCGTGGTGTTGGAGGGAATGAATATAACTAACTAAAAATGATTTCATAATTTTTCAAATTTTTTTACATTGATCCAATAAATTTTAGAGGATTAAAATGTCAATGAATCAAATTTTAAGCATAAACACTCTAATATTCCTTAAAAGGTCAATTTACCTCATTTTGAAGGTGAAAAATTTTTAAATCTAGTTTCTATCACATTTATATGATATATTTTTTTAAAATAAAATCCTTCTTTATAATGAGAACATCTAAATTTATTTGGTTAAGTTTTTGTATTTTTCTTTTAAAATGAACTTTATATTGAATAGTGAAAATACTGTATTTTAATTCAAAACTACCTTTTAATATAATTTATTTACCATGTTATATTTTATTTTTAACTAGTTTTAAAGTTTAATTATATTTTGTTTTTATAATTTAATCCAATGTTTTTCATTTGACATAATTTAACATTGAAATTGGACATAAACACGTGTCAATTTATTGACAGTTATTATATATTAAAAACACAATTTTTTTTTGATAGTGGGATTTTATTTAAAATTAATCTCTTCAACTTCAGTGTTTTGAATTTGGAAAAACAGAGTCCATATTTGGAATCAGGAGGGCCATATTATGTAAATATTTATCTTTTATTTGTAGACATTATGAATGTTTATTTCAGTAAATATTTTATTTACCATAGTTAAAGGGTAAATCAGGTAAATAATGGTAAAAATAATATTATAATAATATTAAATTATACTAACATGTGTCTTAATCCTATTGGTTGATACATGTCCTATCATGAGAATCCTTCGGTCTATTATGGGACCCCATGGAGCCACTTAAGAGTGATAATGACACTTTATATTCATTTATTTAAATTAAAGAGAAAAAAGACATTAAAATATATCTTTTAGTAAATAAATTTTTTACATTGGGTTATATATGTTATATCTTTTAATATAAATATTCATTGGAAAGATAAAAAAAATTTATACATCCTGATAATTTTCTTATATTTTTTAAACACCATGTAAATAAAAATATTTATGACACAGTAATGATGTTGTGTTTACCTTATTAAATAATTATTTAAATAAAAAATATTATAATGAATAAAAAATATATATAAAAATCTTTTCCAATTCATATTGGAAGATTTTTTTTCAAACATGAGTCATCATATATTTGACGTTAATAAAATTTTTCCCTTAGAAACTGAATAAAATTATATAATAAAATAATATTTTTAAACATTCTTAAAGAGCCCCTCCCCCTTATAAAAATCCATCAATTCTAACCCATTTTTCACAATTCTCAAGACCCTTGGATCATACAACCTCTTCCAAATTATGCTCCCAACAACCCTATACTCCTCCTAGAATCCTTCACCTATAGAGAAGTCAATTCAATTAAACATTTTGGTTCAAACCAAAGAGAGATACCTGATTTAATGGTATCATTTTTACTTTAGTTTTTTGTTTTATTTTAATTCTCCAAACACATAAACTCTATTTATTAATTTATTATAACAACACCAGTATCCTTAGTATACTAAGTTGTTGTAATGATTTTTATTTGAAATAAAATTACAAACACCTCCATCTAATTGTAAAATAACCTAGTGTTTCTGTAGACGACAAACTACTGTGTCACGAAATGATGATTGTTCAACTATGTCCTACCAACTTTCATGGTGGACATTATGATGGAACTATACTTATGTAATATATATATTATGTTATTTGTTTTTCTATGCCTATGTATTCTTTTATAAACATACCTTTATGCTTTATAATATATTAAAATATGATAATTTCATTGGAATAGAGCGGACTACCTTCCCCTCATAGTGATATGATTCGTTCATGACATTCATGGAATGCATGAAATGTGGTGTTAATGAAATTATGTAACATATATATAATATTATATAACAATTTAATTATAATATTCTTATATATCATTATATTTTCATTCTATTAAATATCAAATAGAAATGAATGTAGTGTTTATGCATACGTATGACATATCATCTCCATTTACAGTGCATTTCATAAGTTATCTCCAAATGTTATGTAATATTATAATAACATACATATAAAGAATATAAATCATAAAAAATATATTTAAATCATGAATATAATTAGGTATATATTGGCCTTTTGACCACATAAACCACATGAAATTATAGGAAGTTCATTTTATTACTTCAAGTTCCAAATACCGAAAAAATGACCATTATTAACATAAATTATTAAATAATGTTTAAAACATGGTAATAAGTGATATAAAATAAATTATAAACTTGAAAAATTTTCGTAGAAAATTTGAAATTATGTTTAGCTTATTATTTCAGAGATTAATGAACGAATGGTTCAAGTGAGATAGGAGGTAATGGGTTTTCTATATAACTTTTAATTCTATGTGATTTCCAAAGTTCGCAACTTATTTATTTCATGTGATGTATTATGTACTTACATTTGATATATATTTTCATTAATCTCTTTATATTCATGTTATTTTGTAACTAATTTGTTTTTTATTAAAAATTGTTCACACGACACGATCGATTACAATGTGGTATGGGGTTTTCATCATACTTTTTTATTCTTGTGAGATTCATGATATATTTATGATATTTACTTTTGTGTGGTTTGTGTAAATACCATGAATGAATTAATTTTGTAAAATAATATAATTTATGGTCAATTAAATCTACATTTATTATCATTCTTTCAAGTGGTGAATGTTTCACACGTTACCAAATTGGTAAAGGAACCGTTCACCCTCTTCTTTTTAAAAGAGTTCTTTTGTTATGTTTTTTTAATTTACATCTTTTAATGCTAGGATATGTTCTTCTATATACTTAATGATTTAAATTTTATGCTCAAATGAGGAGATACCCTTATCTCAATCCTAAAATTATTTTACAAATTAAAAGTGACGTCGTTAGGATGTTGAATTTCTATAAGGAAACTACTTCACCGAATTTCAATTATTTTAGTTAAACTTAGAATTATTGATTATGTAGTTATATGAATTTTTGTGAATATAATATGATTGTTTTACACATAATATAAACTTATATTTGGTGTATTTATATTTTTCACACATAATTATGTCATCAATTTATCATTAATCCAAGGATACCGTCTTTATAAGGGATTTCGTCTCAGTTTACATTCCATTGAGACTTCATTGTTTTTATGTACCAACTCAGTTTTAAATGGTGTATATACTATACTTTGAAATATTATATCACTAATAAATTTATTCACATGATATTATAATGTTTTGATTAAATTATATTCCTCAATTATTTTAATTCAAGCATCTCTCATTTGGTTAAGAACTCCTTGACTAAAATACTATGGTAAAAAATTATTCTTCTAATTATTTATCATTAATTTCCATGTTTTAAAAATGTCTTCAATGATATATTTAAATGAAAATTATTATTTTTTAAATCTTTATTCTTTTAAAATCATCAATGTGGTATGGTACACTTTGATTCAAAAATCTCTTTATTGAATGTTTTAAATGGTTTTGAAAATGGTTTGATAAATAATTGATTATTTAAATAACATGATATGAAATATTTTTATTGGAATGTGGAAATTTTATCTTTAATTTAATCCTATGTAATGTGTTATTATTATGTTATGTTTATTGGTCATTGTTTACGTATATTGGTGGTTTTGTGATAAACATAGGGCTGGTGATCCAGAGATAGATCTCAAATGCATTTAGTAACATGAAAAAGTTAAAAATTACTATTTCTACTAAGTTATTTAGGGTCTATATTGTGATGGGTATTCCAATGTAAATCATGTCATAGATGTCATAACTACAATGTATGTATGATATGGATTCCATAAGTTACCATTATTATTTATGATTTCTATGTGTTATTCATAAATCTTATGATTTCATGTGGTATGTTATAATTCAGAAGTATGGTTCCATTGATTTGTATTTATTTATGTGCTAGTTTTTCTTTTACTTATTTTATAACCCTTAGTGATATTTTTATGCTCATCGCATGTTTTTGAAATGTTTTGCAAAGTAATTAAAGATTAATAGGATCAAGGATGGGATCAAGGAAAAGTCATGATTTCTAAAACATGGTAGTAGACATGTTTATTTTTATGATTTTTTATTTTATAAAATAAATGGAAACTCGGTAGTAGTGTATACATGTGATTTTAAAATTGATATATAATAGTTATGGCCTAATTATCTTAAACTCTGGACCCGAAAAGATCATCAATGTGAATAATTTATTTTTTTCAATATTATGTAATGATTTATGGTCGGTCCTAATACTTATATAAATAGTTGAGCCTCGTTATAGCTCATAAAAAATAGGTCTTACACGTATAACATAGATAAATGGTGATACCTATTATAGATCTATAATTTATTTATTAATTATTATATTATTAAAACAATGGATTGGAAACATGAAATATAGTAATTACAATTGAAATGGTTTTAAAAAGGTTTTATGAATTTAAATATCTAATAGTCCAGATGGAGTTTTATTTTTATTATTATGAGTTTTAAAGTATATATTGACAAATTTTATTAATGTTTTTATCATGTGAAATTATTTATTTTCATTATCTCCATAAAATTTGTAGATAAAGTTTAATATTATATTGGTTTTGTTGTTTTTCATTAGAGTAGTTATAATCTTACTATTTTATGTCCCAATTTTGTCCCATCATCCTATATATTTAAGATTATTTTCATAGGATATTTGGATTGGTTATGGAAAGTATGAAGTCATGATGAATGATGTCATGTTTTTTACACAAAATAATTCATATAATATTAAAAACTTATACGACAGAAAAAATGGATACTGATCAAAATTTTAAACAATAAAATATATGGTTTTTTATAAATGTTCTATTATGTTACTCACTAAAAAAATAAATCTAAAAAGAAATTAAAAGATAAAAAAGTATATTATTGGGTAAAATTAAATATTTTTTTGTTATAAGGTTATATATTTGTAGTTGGTATCAGATGTTTGTTAAAATATAATTGTATATTAATAATTTTTAATGTGAGGTTTTATTATGATTTGGGGAAACCAACATAGGTCAATATTATTATGTATGATAATATGTTCAAGGTCATAAAAACAATTTTATGGTTTTATGTGATGTGATATTAATGTTATTAATGAAATTTTGGGACATATTTTATTGGAATTATATATATTTATATATTTGGGGTGACATGATTTATGTCTTTAAATTTTTTTGATATAATATTTAAGGTATTGATAACAATTAGATTTTATATGATATTTGATGATTAATGTATTTTAATGATGTTGATAAAATTTCTTGGAATGTTATAATGATAAAATATTATGAAAATGGATAGCTGAACGGCTGGAAAATAACCTAGCACATTCGGCATGGTCCTGGGACTTGAACCCCCACCAAAAGCACAATAATGCTGAAATTCCTACCATAAGACTATTTTATTTTATATTTATTATGAAATCATTTTTAAATTATTATGGTGTGAAAATAATGAATGATTTGAGTTCTAAAAAATATGTTATGTTATTGAACATTGATTTGGTGATTTTGTGAGGTATGTTATTTTGGAAGAGGGCCTTTATAATTTTGAGAAATAAATTTTATTATGTTGACCATATTGGTTTTGGTTAAGATATAATTATATTAGGTATATCTAGTCATTATTTTGGAAATTATTAGATTCATTATATGTTGATTTTCATGCATCAGGTATTATTTAATCCTTTTAGTTACTGGTCATTTGAGAAAAGTTGAGGGAGTGGTGGAAGTTGATTATTATTTGAAATTATACAAGACAGGTATGTACATTTACATATTTATTTAGTCCCGATAGTAAATTAATTCCTAAAAAATATGAAATAGAACATGAAATAAATAATTTTTTATAACATCAATTTTTATGAAATAACTTTTTTTCAATCATCATTAGTTTATTACCTCAATGTCCTCCACATTTTATAGATTATTCACATTTCTATGATCAATGATATCAGTAATTATACATGATTATTTGAAAATTATGATTTTCTACTGGGTCCAAGTCATCACATATAAGCTATTTTCTCCAACAAAAACCACTAATATGTTATATTTCAGATGGCCTTCATACTTCATTTTCTCTGTTATCAAGAGGATGTTGCATTACCCCGTTTTATAATATAGAATTCCAAAAAAGTAATTTTACAATTTCCAAACTTTTATTATCAATATATAATTCAATTTGAAAGGATTAAATTTATTACATGATTAGTAGATGTAAAACATTTATAATTTGAAAAAGAAACTATATTTGATAGTGTATTCCAAACGCAACACGGAGCATAAAATTTTATGACCGGAATACTCAAGAATAAAATCCCATTAATTTCTTCAATGAAATGTATTATAGATATGGAAAAAACATTATCATTATTTATTTGATCTAATTTGGTATAAATAACTATTATGTATGATTACCATTGATAATACAGTTGTTCAATATTGATCACATACTAGTATATATTTATGGTCTTTAAAATGATTTTTTTGACAGAGACAAAGGAGTGGAAGGACATATCTAGTATGCTTGAGCTATACAAATCTAATTTTTTGGATCTAAAAATGGTTATAGTGTCACAAGGATTCCCTCTCGACCAAGCGCAAGATGAGCATCCACACATTAAGCTTTAGCAAAATCGCCTATGAGGGAATTGGAAGTTAATAGAGATTTCCACGCAAGAGATGATATCTGAGCTTCCCCAAGAGTTTGTCACAATCATACTTATTACCCTTAGGTCATAAGAAGGTGTTATAAGGGGATATATAACAAGGTATTATTTTTCATTTTATTTTGTAATCTATTTTATAAATAAAATTTTTATTCCCTCAATTCATTTATGTGAATATTGTTTTTTTAAAATATAAAGAATTAGATAAATTATATTTTTAGGTAAAATTGACCTGAATAGAAATTTCAATTAATTTTTTAATCAATGTTTTCATTACTAATTTTATGTTTATAGTGTTATGATACAATTATTTGAATAATAAATGATGATTATATTTCTCATTTTAACACCATACAAGATTAAGTATTCAATATGACAATAATTATATTTTTTTATGATAAAACATAAATTTTATTTTTAATTCAATAATTTATTTTGGTGAATTAGTGAAATTTATAAATAATTAATATCAAAATATAATATTATCATGTTACTTTTATTAATAATAAATGATTATATAATTTTTATAAAACTCAAATGTAATTTTTATTAAGGTTAAAAACTATTTTTTTTTCAAAACTCGAAAATTTTATTTAAATGCTAGTTTTTATGGTAAAATAGTAAATTCACATATTTAGATATTATTTAAATAATATATATTTTATTTTTGGAATGAGGATGTCAATATTATCAAATACTGAATTTTTAATAATTTTTTCAGTCAGTCAAATTTTTGGGTTAAAATTAACTACCGAATTAATATATACATTGTTTTCTGACATCACAATGACCAAATAGTATTGAAATAAAATAAAATAAAAGGTCTATTCGTTGAATAAACGTTTTAACATTAAAATATTATTATTTTAGATATGATTGATTAATTTTATTATTTTTTAGTCAACCCTCGAAGACTTATAATATATTGTAACATTGTAAAATGACTTCCTTTAGAGTGTGACTCACCTCCCCATAATCAAGTGAAATATTTCATTATTTTAGGACCATGGCCATAAAAATTATTTGATAACACACCCCTTTGGAAGAAACCATGGTAAAAACAATGGGATTAATTGTCGTTTTGAATAGTTTAATGTGTAGTGTCCAAAACCTAAATAATAATAATTTTCCAATCATTTCCAAGATAACCCCACCCAATATCAAACATCTATTAAATAAAAATATATTTAAAAAATCTCTAATCATAACTTATATATATAGAATACTCCAAATATTCCCAATTCTCTTAGGAATCCCCTCCTCATGCTCTTTAAGTCCCACACTCATGAAATGAATTTATTCCTTTTTCGTTTTTTGGCAAATTTCATTATGTGTTTATACACTTTTATTTTAAATTAAAAATGGTATAGTATGATTTCACCCCCCAATATTTCCCTAATTATATTTTAATAATTATATATGTCTTTATTTCGAAATAATACCTCCAATGTACATCTATTACTATGCCAAAATTTTGTACGATTTATTCAATTTGAACTCTTTCTTAAAGTTTTTTTATTATGTTACACCTTCTATCTCTAAATTCCGTGTCTTGGTAGATGTATCTATAGGATTCCGTTACATTCCATATAATGTACACATTATTATATACCCTTTTATCTCTTATCAACCATTTGAATGTATTTTTATGACATGTTGTCAGACTGCCGAAACTGCACCATGTTTTTCAAAGCCCAAATCATCGTGTATTGAACACCATACCAATTTATATATATAGGGTATTCATCTTTATAAACATATATATATATATATATATATTGAATATTACTTATATATATGTATTTTACATTCATTAATCACATAATAAATTATGATTTTGAATCATTACATGTTATATGATCCATGTGGTACACTTATGCTTGAAATGAAATGTTTATAAATGGTGTACCCAGATAGTGCTCCTAATCATTGGGTAATGATTAGTATCATGACACTCCATTATCAATGAGGGTTTAATCATGATAAATCATGTGAAATGTGGGATTAATCATGCCGATTCATGTGAAATTTGTGTTTACTCATTCTAATTCATGTGCAATAAGGGCTTACACTTGCTAATTCATGTGGAATGGGGGTTAACTCAATATAATTAATGTGAAATGAGCCTTCAATCATGATTATATCATGTTGTTTGTTGTTTTATAGTTTCCATGTTATGATAATCATTCTATATCATGATTTTATGTTCATTATTTTTCTTGTTCTCTATTGATATTCCTATTGTCTACCATGTACAGTATTTTTCATGTAATGCCTTGTTTACTCATTTTACTGGGATTTAAAGCTCCCAATTTTATTATGTATATCATCAGATAGTCCCTTTCAAGGATAACTATGAATGAAATTTTGGTCATGTAACATATTTTTTCAATAAATATGTGGAATTGTATTTTTTAATTTGTTTTATAATGTTCTTAATTTCCCAATACACTAGATCTCTCGATTGTAGGAGTTGTAATAAGTAAATTTTATTGTAATAAATCATGTTAATGTGTGTAATAATGATAAGGTGTCACGACCCCCTCCCACCAAAGATTCCCCTCCTGAGCTGGCAATGGTGAAAGGGAGATAATGACCCCCGAGTCCCGCCTCCAGTAAGCCCTGGGTTGGCGACTAGCACCAAGGGTATGAGTTTTCACAAATATGGGAGGCATTACCCTTTTTATTATTTTGGATCGGGAAATAGGACAAGTAAACCACCAAAAGGGAAAAGAACAAGTGTATATCAATAAACCCAAACCAAGCCCACATGCATGTTTAAACAATTTTTATAACAAGGTACAAGTACAAGGAAGCTCAAAAGTACAATGCCAAAGGAAACAAGAGAACAACAACTGCAACAACTCCAACTGCCCGACTAGTAGGGTCCTGCGTGATCCCCGAAGTCCTCATGGAAACCTGGAATCATTTTTATATACGTAGGGTGAGCATACAAGTACACTCAGTAGGGAAAACCAAGACTCTCGTGCACAAGTGGGGGAACGTACTAAAGTCCCGTGAGAAAAGAGTAAACCAAACACCTAACAAGGCAAACTATCCATCCCAGGCCTCACCAAGGCTCGCTCCCCAAATAACGCAAGTCATGTAAAATATATATAAGAGCACATCGATGTTTGGGTACCCCGCGCCACTTTCCCACTGGTTATTGAGACATCCTACGCATCAGACCAATCCCGCCATTCTCACCGCAGTCCCACTACCACACCCGCCCGCACACACCTAGGCCACAACCACACGCAGTCCCACTGCCAAATCCCGCCCGCACACACCTGGGCCACAACCACATGCAGTCCCACTGCCGTATCCCGCCCGCACACACCTGGGCCACAACTATCACATGTAACCATGCCTGCAAACACCTAGGCCAGAACAACCACCCCTACGCCCGAAGACACCTGGGCTAAAGGATCCCCTGCCACGCCCGAAGACACCTGGGCCTCATCCCGATGACACTTGGGAAACCACCTGCCGCACACACCTGGCCAACCACCACAACACCCTGCCTGATGGTTCTTGGGCTAATAATGTACTTCAGGCCATCACAGCCTGCCCGAAGGTACTTGGGCTATCCGGGAAAGGGAGCAGAAAAGGAGCTAATAACCAGCCACTAAGTATAGTGTTGGGAAAAACACCCTTCCCCCATAAATCGGGGTGTTCGGCACAAAGTGCTCAACTTGGGTGGGGCGTGAATAAGAAACACAAAGCTACAAGTATAGATATAGGTAACAAACACTCACCCAAAACTTAGGTTTTCCTAGCCAACCTACAGAACACAACACCACTGCGTCCAAGTCACAATTCACGACCCTTTCCCACAAAACCATTTGCCCCATTCTTGTTTCACGTTTAGCCAAAATGTTCAATTAATTTTAAGCACTACTGGGCAAATACCATAAGCATAACCAAGGAAAGCGTCAAAAGCATAGATCAACCAAAACACTCCCACCCGGTTCTGCCAACAGAGGATCTCTCCCCAATTTTTGATAAAAACTCACAACCACTGAAACCATACCAACAGGAGATCCCATCCCCCAAATTCACACAGCCACCGAGAGTATAAAAAGAACAGGGGATCCCATCCCCTCCCACATTTCCAGCAAACGGCCCGAAGGGAAAACAACCAACTACCACCACCAACACAAGTCAGGGATTTTCAGATTTAAAAGATTTAACACACTCCATGATTTCAAATTTCTGTGTGTTCTAACCGGGAGTTATCACAAAAGGGTTGATCCTGGTGCCTTCAACTTATTCAGCCGGATATACGTGATTAACCAATTCACTGCAGGAGTTCACAATTTCAGCAACCCATTTAAAACATCACGAGGGGATTCAAGTGCACACACACGACCACCAACGTCCTCAATTTTCAGAAAACATAAACCAGTACAACAAAAGTGATGATCACAAGATAAAGCATAAACAACGATCACAACCCCTTCCCCTTCTTTCTTTAGAACTTCGTTTATTATCTTCATTAGGGTTCAGTTCATCCAATTCCATAAGAACAAAAAATAACGCCCACCCCGCATGATACACAAAAGTGAGAGACGAAAGAAATTCCCTACTTGTTGATAGATGATCGACGTTTAGGCCGGGGGCGCGGAACTTTACGGATAACGACGCGGCGGTCCCGATGCACCAGAAGAGCCACGATCGAAGAAGGGGGAAACCACGGCCTAACCCTTAAATTATAAGAGCCGGGAACGGTTGAGATAAAAATGATGAACCGCATAAGACGTGGAAGTCGTGGGTTGACCACGCGGCTTGACTCATCATTAATGGTGCTGAGTGGTTTAAACCGACTCATGAGCCGATTTAGTATTTAATTAAGCTTTTGTGCACGTTACTGGAACAACTTGGAAAGGCCGGGTGACGTCGGCCGGTTCCGCCGATCCGTCACACCGATCGGTCTCACCGATTGGTATCACCCACCGGTCTCACCGATCGGTCTCACCGATTGGTCTCACCGATCCGTCTCACCGATCCCTCTCACCGATCGGTCTCACCGATCGGTCTTGCCGATCCGTCTTTCCGATCCGTCTCGCCGATCGGTCTCACCGATCGGTCTCACCGATCGGTCTCACCGATCTGTACCCCTTAATGATCCGGATTTTGGCAAAGGAAGGGACCTTGGGGGGTCTGGGTCATCACATCAGATACCTCTTAAACGATTCTCGTCCTCGAGAATCACAACAAACCATAAGGAAGGAGAGGGTCCGAACAACCATCTTCGAAAGATACCTCTTAGGAGTGAACCTCTGCTAACTAAAAACACTCTCCTGTCAAGAACTAAGCAACATACCACGCCAAACTTCCCGGTCATGCAGGTTTGGGGAGTTTCCCCTCCCCCATGTCAAGATATTATCCGCTTTGGGCGGCACTGACTCGCCCGCACGGGTTCAATCGCATCCACCTTAATGCGTCTTGATTAGGGGTCGGGTTCCCTCTCCCCTTTAGCTGAGGTTTTTCACACACAACAGAGGAAAGGAACTAGTACATTTCATAGCCAAAAAAGGTCAAACGTTCTACCACAGCAGGTACAAAAGGAACAAAGCTCAAAACACCTCGGGGTATTGGGCACGCATCTGTGCTTCCCTTTCCCACGTACTCTCCTCGAGCCTGCCATGTCTCCACAACACACGAACCAAGGGAATAGCTCGCCCACGAAGCACCTTCTCCTTGCGATCCTCGATCATCACTGGGTTTTCCACAAAGGTTGCGTCATCCTCGATGTCCAGTTCACCCCAATCAAGGACGTGTGAAACATCGTGCAGTTAACGATGGAGCTGGGATACATGAAAGACATCATGTATCCTTAGCAGCGGCGGAGGTAACGCTAGCTGATAAGCCACTTCGCCGACCCGCCGTAACACTTCGAAGGGTCCGACGAATCTGGGGGAAAGCTTACCCCCCTTGCCGAACCTCTGTTGTCCACGCCGCGGGGAGACCTTCAAGAACACGTGGTCTCCAACCTCAAACTCCAAGGGCCTTCTCCTGGTATCAGCATACGACTTCTGTCGATCCTGGGCCGCCTTCATCCTTTACCGTATGAGCTGAATCTTCTCTGTCGTGTTCTGAACTACCTCCGGGCCAAGGATGCCTGCCTCTCCTACTTCGGTCCAACACACAGGTGAACAGCATGGCCTCCCGTACAGAGCCTCAAACGGGGCCATACCGATGGTAGAGTGGTAGCTATTATTGTAGGAAAACTCTACTAGAGGCAAGTATAGCACCCACGACTCTCCTGAGTCTAGAACACATGCTCGTAGCATATCCTCCAGGGTATGGATGGTTCGATCCATTTGTCCATCTGTCTGGGGATGGAAAGTAGTGCTAAGGCGTAACTGGGTGCCAAACGCATGCTGCAATCCTCTCCAGATTCGTGAGGTAAACCGTGCATCCCTATCCGAGACTATAGACCTCGTAACTCCATGCAACCACACCACCTCATTCACGTACTTTCGTGCCAAAGCATCCACAGTACTTGACTCCCTGATTGCCAGAAAGTGAGCTGATTTCGTCAACCTGTCCACCACCACCCAAATGGAATCGCACCCTCCTTGGACCTTGGGTAGTCCCGTGACGTAATCCATTGAGTTGTCATCCCACTTCCACTCGGTAACAGCTAAAGGTTGCAGTAGGCCGCCTGGAACCCGGTGTTCAGCCTTCACTTGCTGACACACTAAGCATTTGGCCACGAATTCTGCCACCGCTCGCTTAACTCCGGGCCACCAGAACTGCCTTTTCAGCCCCTGGTACATCTTGGTAACTCCTGGGTGCACTTCCAGGGGTGAGTTGTGGAGCTCACTGAGAACCTTGCCACGCATCACTATTGGAACAAACAACCTTTTCTGGAAAAGCATCCGGTGCTGACCATCCTCTGTCCATTCTCTCGGAGCATCACCCTGGTCAACCCGATCACTCATCACTTCGCACTCGGGGTCTCCCCACCGAGACTCCTCCACTTGTCGAAACAGAGACTACTGCACTATCATCTGATATAGGCAGCCTCTGCCACTATCCATCTTCACATCCAGGTGTAAGGAAGCCAACTCCTCCATTGCCTTCCAGGCATTTGCCGACTCTCGGACCGCATCCTTCTGCGTTCTCCTGCTCAAGGCATTGGCCACCACATTGCCCTTGCCCTCAGTATAAGAGATTTCAATGTTGTAGTCCTGGAGGAACTCCACCCATCTCTGTTGTCGCAAGTTCAAGTCCCGCTGGGAGAAGATGTACTTTAAGCTTTTGTGATCTGTGAAGACCACAAAGCATTCCCCGATGAGGTAGTTCCGCCATAACTTTAGCGCAAAAACGACCGCTGCAAGCTCCAGGTCATGGGTGGCATAGTTACGCTCATGGGGGCGTAGCTGCCTGGACCCGTAAGAGATCACCCCTTGTTGCTGCATCAACACGCATCCCATGCCCTGTCCTGAAGCATCAAAAAATACCTCATAGGCCATCCCTTCTTCTGGTAATCTCAACACTGGGGCACTAACCAGCTTTTCTTTTAGGTAGCTGAAGGACGACTCACATTGATCGCTCCACACGAAAACCTGGTCCTTCTTGGTCAAAGCCGTTAAAGGGGCTGCTACTCGGGAGAAGTTGGGTACAAATCTCCGGTAGTAACCTGCCAGTCCGAGGAAACTCTGGACTTCCGCCACATTCTTGGGTGCTGCCCAAGAAACAACTGCCTCAACCTTTGATGGGTCGACCGCTACCGCCCGCTCAGACACTACATGCCCGAGGAAGTGCACTTCTCGTGTCCAGAACTTGCACTTTGACAACTTCCCGTAGAGCTGGTGCTGTCAGAGGACTTCAAAAACTGTCCTTAGGTGCTCTGCATGGTCTTCTTCTGACCTTGAATAGATCAGGATATCGTCGATGAATACCACCACAAACCGATCCAGATACTCCCGAAAGATGGAGTTCATAAGCCCCATGAACACGGCCGGGGCGTTCGTAACACCAAAGGGCATGACCACAAACTCGAAGTGCCCATACCTGCACCTGAATGCCGTCTTTGGGACGTCGATATCCTTTACCCTCAGCTGGTGGTATCCAGATCGCAGGTCGATCTTCGAGAACCATCCTGCCCCCTTCAGCTGGTCAAAAAGATCATCTATTCTCGGAAGAGGGTAGCGATTTTGATCATTACCTGATTCAGCCTCCTGTAATCGATGCACAACCTGAGGCCACCATCTTCCTTCTTTGCGAACAAGACTGGAGCACCCCACGGTGTCGCACTTGGACGAACATAACCCCTCTTCATCAGATCGTCAATCTGTATCCGCAACTCCCGTAGCTCCGAAGGTGCCATCCGGTAAGGAGCCATCGAGATTGGTCGAGAGTCGGGCTGTAGGTCTATCCCGAACTCGATATCACGTCGAGGGGGTAGAGTCGTCACCTCCTCAGGAATGACGTCCATAAATTCACAAACGATCTCTGGTACTTCCACCATTTCCGCATCTACTGATTCTATCGTTAGTTCGGTCAACAAGGAGAGGAGAGGTTCCTCCCTCCTGTTTCCCTTCGTACAGCTCCGCTCGCCGGTGAAAGTAACACGCTGGCCGTCCAAACCGGAGAACACCACCCTTCTTTGGAAACAGTCGATTACGGAACACACAGAATATAGCCAGTTGATGCATAGGATGACATCGTACGGCTGAATCTGTAGCATAAGGAGATCCCCAACCGACTGATGTGTCCCTAACATCAGTCTACATCCCCGACAAACGAACAGCAAGTCAGTCTGACCTCCAACTGGTGTGCTCAAAACCAGGGGCACTGGAGGTCTCTCGGCATCTAGACCCAAGGCGCGGGCTAGACTGGGTGCAACAAAGGATTGCGAAGCTCCGGTATCGAACAAAGCATAAGCAAGAGTGCTAAACACAATGATCGTACCTCGAACAACCTCTGGCCCTGCTGGAACTGTTGCTTCTGCGGTGTGTAACTGTCCACGCCCAGCTCCCCTGCCCCTCGGCTGTCGGCCACCTCCCCGACCATGCCCTGGTCGAGGTCCCTGGGGAGCGCCCTGAGGTCGGCCTCCCCCTCCTATGTCTGCCTGCGGAGGAGTGGGAGCTCGATGTCCCTGTTGCTGCTGCCGGAAGGGTCTGGCTGGAAACTGCTGCTGCGGCGGATGCTGGGGATGACTGCCACTGCTGTACTGCACCCGATCGGGGCACTGACTCCGGAGATGTCCTGGGCTCCCGCAGATGAAGCACCGTGGTCCGGAGCCTGAAGGAAAAGAACGTGGGCCAGGGGATCGAAACTGAAACTGCTACGGCCTGCTCCCTGTGGGTCGGAACCTGGAGGGTCCCGATGCTGGAGGCCTGGCGCTGACGGCCTTCCCCTTCGATGGTCCCAGCTGGATCCCTTCTCGTGAAACTCCGCCCAGAGCATGCATCCTTTCCACCACTTCTGCCTTCTTCTGAACCTCTAAGTGTTTCGGAAGGGTAAAGGGGGTAACAGCATACTGGAGGGAGGGTCGAAGCGCCTCCTCCAAACGTCTTGCCTGAGACTCCTCATCGGGAAAGAGGTCCGGAGCAAAACGCATGAGGTCCTTGAACTTGATTCCAAGTTCCCTCACGAACATGCTCCCCTGCTGGAGGGAGAGTAGCTCCGGCCTCTTCTCCGCCTTCATTGTCGAGGAGAGAAACTCCGCCCGGAACTCCTTCTCGAAATCTGCCCAGGAAACCTCAGACTCTTTCCTACTCCCCAGGTGAAGCATCCACCACTGACGTGCCGCTCCTCGCATCTGGCTAACAGCCAGAGGAACCCAGTACTCGGTCGGGGCCCGAATCAGGCCGAAGGCTATGACTAGCTCCTCTAGCCAGCCTTCCGTCTTCATATCGGAGGTGCTTCCCTCATACTTCTCGAGGGCCTGTCGCTGGAAGGCTCGAAGAGTCTTCTTCCACTGGTCGTCCTCTTCCTCTCGATCAGCTCTCTGCCGATTGGCCAAAGTAGTCTCAGGAGTCTCGATCGCCTGTACCACACGTGGTCGCCTTCCAGGTGCCATAGCTGTAAGGTAGACAAGGAATGCCTAAGCCCAGTAGTGCAAGGAAAATCGTTCTTAAAACTTATTAAGATTTAATTTATTCTTAATTCCCAAAACATCCCAGAAACACAAGAACACAAGTCATTATGATGCATGTACCTTTCCTAGGGTATCTACCCTACAATCAGTGTGGCCTCACTTGGTCGTTCGGTAGGTCCAGAGTCCTTGCATCGGATCACGGGGGGCCCTAAAATCCCGTGTCCTAGCCGGTCTTTCCTGGCCTAATTCACGCCCCAAGGTCACCCAACATCGTTGCCTTACCATCCCATGCAATCCTCACAATGCCTAACTCCAGACTCCGTCCTATCTCTCAACCTCCCTTTGATACCATTCTGTCACGACCCCCTCCCACCAAAGATGCCCCTCCTGAGCTGGCAATGGTGAAAGGGAGATAATGACCCCCGAGTCCCGCCTCCAGTAGGCCCCGGGTTGGCGACTAGAACCAAGGGTATGAGTTTTCACAAATATGGGAGGCATTACCCTTTTTATTATTTTGGATCGGGAAATAGGACAGGTAAACCACCAAAAGGGAAAAGAACAAATGTATATAAATAAACCCAAACCAAGCCCACATGCATGTTTAAACAATTTTTATAACAAGGTACAAGTACAAGGAAGCTCAAAAGTACAATGCCAAAGGAAACAAGAGAACAACAACTGCAACAACTCCAACTGCCCGACTAGTAGGGTCCTGCGTGATCCCCGAAGTCCTCCTGGAAACCTGAAAGCAGTTTTATATATGTAGGGTGAGCATACAAGTACACTCAGTAGGGAAAACCAAGACTCTCATGCACAAGTGGGGGAATGTACTAAAGTCCCGTGAGAAAAGAGTAAACCAAACACCTAACAAGGCAAACTATTCATCCCAGGCCTCACCAAGGCTCACTCCCCAAATAACGCAAGTCAATTAATATATATATAAGAGCACATCGATGTTTTGGTACCCCGCGCCACTTTCCCACTGGTTATTGAGACATCCTACGCATCGGACCAATCCCGCCATTCTCTCCGCAGTCCCACTGCCACACCCGCCCGCACACACCTGGGCCACAACCACACGCAGTCCCACTGCCAAATCCCGCCCGCACACACCTGGGCCACAACCACACGCAGTCCCACTGCCGTATCCCGCCCGCACACACCTGGGCCACAACTATCACATGTAACCATGCCTGCAAACACCTAGGCCAGAACAACCACCGCTACGCCCGAAGACACCTGGGCTAAAGGATCCACTGCCACGCCCGAAGACACCTGGGCCTCATCCCGAAGACACTTGGGAAACCACCTACTGAACACACCTGGCCAACCACTGCAACACCCTGCCCGATGGTTCTTGGGCTAATAATGGACTTCAGGCCATCACAGCCTGCCCGAAGTTACTTGGGCTATCCTGGAAAGGGAGCAGAAAAGGAGATAATAACCAGCCACTAAGTATAGTGTTGGGAAAAACACCCTTCCCCCATAAATGGGGGTGTTCAGCACTAAGTGCTCAACTTGGGTGGGGCACGAATATGAAACACAAAGCTACAAGTATAGATATAGGTAACAAACAGTCACCCAAAACATAGGTTTTCCTAGCCAACCTACAGAACACAACACCACTGCGTCCGAGTCACAATTCACGACCCTTGCCCACAAAACCATTTTCCCCATTCTTGTTTCACGTTCAGCCAAAATGTTCAATTAATTTTAAGCACTACTGGGCAACTACCATAAGCATAACCAAGGAAAGCGTCAAAAGCATAGATCAACCAAAACACTCACACCTGGTTCTGCCAATATAGGATCTCTCCCCAATTTGTGATAAAAACTGAAAACCACTGAAACCATACCAAGAGGAGATCCCATCCCCCAAATTCACACAGCCACCGATAGTATAAAAAGAACAGGGGATCCCATCCCCTCCAACATTTCCAGCAAACGGCCCGAAGGGAAAACAACCAACTACCACCACCAACACAAGTCAGGGATTTTCAGATTTAAAAGATTTAACACACTCCATGATTTCAAATTTCCGTGTGTTCTAACCAGGAGTTATCACAGAAGGGTTGATCCTGGTGCTTTCAACTTATTCAGCTGGATATACGTGATTAACCAATTCACAGCAGGGGTTCACAATTTCAGCAACCCATTTAAAACATCACGAGGGGATTCAAGTGCACACACACGACCACCAACGGCCTCAATTTTCAGAAAACATAAACCAGTACAACAAAAGGGATGCTCACAAGATAAAGCATAAACAACGATCACAACCCCTTCCCCTTATTTCTTTAGAACTTCGTTTATTATCTTCATTAGGGTTCAGTTCAACCAATTCCACAAGAACAAAAAATAACGCCCACCCCGCATGATACACAAAAGTGAGAGACGAAAGAAATTCCGTACTTGTTGATAGATGATCGACGTTTAGGCCGGGGGCGCGGAACTTTACGGATAACGACGCGGTGGTCCCGATGCACCAGAAGATCCACGATCGAAGAAGGGGGGAAACCACGGCCTAACCCTTAATTTATAAGAGCCAGGAATGGTTGAGATAAAAACGCTGAACCGCGTAAGACGTGGAAGTCGTGGGTTGACCACGCGGCTTGACTCATCATTAATGGTGCTGAGTGGTTTAAACCGACTCATGAGCCGATTTAGTATTTAATTAAGCTTTTGTGCGCGTTACTGGAACAACTTGGAAAGGCCGGGTGACGTCGGCCGGTTCCGCCGATCCGTCACACCGATCGGTCTCACCGATCGGTCTCACCGATCGGTCTCACCGATCCGTCTCACCGATCGGTCTCACCGATCGGTCTCACCGATTCGTCTGACCGATCGGTCTCACCGATCGGTCTCACCGATCAGTCTCACCAATCTGTCTCACCGATCCGTCTCACCGATCGGTCTCACCGATCCGTCTCACCGATCGATCTCACCGATCGGTCTCACCGATCCATACCCCTTAAGGATCCGGATTTTTGAAAAGGAAGGGACCAAGGGTGGTCTGGGTCATCACATAAGGGTTGTTATAGTTGTAATAAAATGATTTATTTAGATATTTTTTGGGACTAGTATTTGAGAACCATAGTTAAATCCTTATGTATAAGACTATATATAATATAAATATCCCTAAATTTTTATTAGTATATATTAAGTGGTTTATCAAGAAACTATATCACTATCGAGAAATGAAAAGTAGAGCTGGATCTAGAACATATGTATCTAGGGGAAAAGCCTGAAAAAATACTTTGTGCTCGACTCGAATAGGAACCAGTACATGCAAAAGGTTCTTTCTACAATATTTGTTTGAATCACCCAGAGGATATGCTTTGGTATATTCATATTATTAGTACGATCCATTATTAAGGGAGAAAAATCCCATAAGATTATTAATTAGGAGATAAATCACAAATAACATAGATTGAAGAGTGAACATTTATATTCTAAGGATAGATATGTAATTTATATGTTATCCCTTTAATGTCATTAGATTACCCTTTATGTGCTAAAATGATTAAGATACTCATCCATAAGTTTCCTTTTATTCTAGTTAATGGTTGATAATAAGAGGTATATGGAAAACAATAGATGTTAAGGGAAATATGATGAATGTCCCATTGTGATTCCCAATCACATTATAGCACATGTATGACATATCATGATTAGGTTAAACCAAAAAACAAAATTCATTATTAACAATTGAGACATTTTTGAATAACCAAGAAAATCAATGAAGTGGAAGATAACATCTCATGAAAGTCCATCAGATAAAGCTGGTAAGGGGATAAAGTACAAATTCCCTTCTTGAAACATGTGGCGAAAGAGGTCCAAATAGAAATGTCACAAAGGGACTAGAAGATGATTTAGGAGTGGAAAGGTAGGTCATAATGTATATAGTTTCCATGAAAGAGTGGATAATTTAATGTATAGAAACATAGTTCCATCTAAGGAAACTTACACAGTTCTATGCTATAAATGTGGAGAAGTAAAGCATTACCCAAGACAATTCTATGTTATAATAGTTGAGAATAATGATGAGCATCAACTTTCACTACGACATAGGGAGCATGAGAAGTAGTATGCTAATATGGATAATGATGAATGAATCGCATGCAACCACTAAATTAAAGTAGTATATTTTGTATTTTATTTAAATTCATTTATTATTTTCATATCTTTTATGTACCCTAATCACATTGAGTACCTAGTAGAAATGATATTAAATAATTAGGGAAAACATCTATATGTGTTGTATCACATTTTGATGTTTTTGGGAATGTTCTTCTTTAAAATTTTATAAATTCCCCATTGATGTAATTTGAGTAAAAAAAGTCCTTGTTGCACCTCAAGGTAGTTGAGAATTCATGAGCCAAACTATCTTGTGAATGATCTAGAGTTAGAGGTGGTGATATTTGTAATAAAAATCAGGAAGAATTATTTATTTTTATAGAATTGTGAACTATATATGGAACAATGAATCCACAATTATATATTCAAAAAGAAAGAGAAGAACATTCACCAAGGATGATTATACGAACTGATCAAATACAATGAATGTTCATTCCATTACCACAATGGAAAAAATAAAAAGGTAGCAGATTCTCTATGTATAAAGGACCCAATGATTCAATCATTGATTAGAATTCAAAAAGGATCCAATCATCATAGATTTGATGAATATGGATTTGGGAATTAAATGTAAGGGAATAAAAACAATCGTTTCATAAATGATTTCTCAACCATATCTATTGAAAGGGTTAAAGGATGTTCAAAAGAATGATGTGGAATTTACATAAAGTGGAAACTATCATAAAAGATAAATCCTAAAAGATTAATGTTTATAAATAATGAATTGTGAGATTTGGTTCAAGAATATATGTTCCAAAAAATCTAGATTAAATGATGAACTTTTGGATGATTCACATAGTTGAAATTTCGCTATTCATAAAAGGAAAAAAAATATTCATCGAGATATCTCATGGAATTATTGGTGGGTGACCGATGTGAAAGAGATCGATGAGTATAAATCAATGTTCCTAGTATGTTAGTAAGTGAATGCTGAGAAAGATAATTTTAAGGGTATGATGCAACCATTACCCATATAAACCAAGAAATGGGAGAAATATCAATGGATTTTTTCACCAAACAATCAATGAAATCCAAAGGAAACAATTCTATCTAGGTTTTTGTGGATCTCCTTACAAATATTGTAGACTTATTTGAAATTATGGATGATTTTCCATTGAATCAACTCACACATATATACATTAGAGAAGTGGTAATGCTGAATGGAGTACCACTTTTAATTGTACCTGATTGAGATCAAAGATTCACCTCTATATTCTGGAAGAGGCTTCAACATGCTCTGAATTTTGAGATGAACATATGCACAACTTATCATTTTCAAACTAATGGCCAATATGAGTGGTCTTTCCAAATACTTGAGGACATGTTGAGAGCATTACCAATGGACTTCAAAGGAAAATATAATAAATATCTTCCCCTGGTTATGTTTCCGTACAATAATAGTGTCCATTATGAATCCACATTGATCCTTGTGACACCCTTTAAGGGGAATTGCTGCAGAACACAAACGTTTTGTGATGAAGTTAGGAGTGAAAATTCCAAGGTTAAGAAATTTTCAAATAAATGGTGGAGATGGTTAAGACTATCCAACATCACATAAAAAGTTCTAAGTGTCAAAGAGAGTGCTACGTTGATAATCTTCGAAGACGCCTAGACTTTGCTGTTCGAGACACGGTATTTCTTTACATATCATCATTGAAGGGAGATTTTTGATTTGGGAAAAAAGGAGAAGCATAGTCCAAGGTACAACGACACTTTTGAGATCCTTGGTCGCATTTGAGCACTGACCTATCAACTAGCACTCCCACTGAGCTTGTCTCAAGTCCATGATGTATTCCATGTATCACTCTTGATGAATAATATACCTGACCCATCACATGTACTAAATCCAAATGTGGTTCCATTGAATAGTGACCTCTATTATAATGATTAGTCATTAAAGAACTAATATTATAAGGAGAAAGTTATATGAAATAAAGAAAATTCCTCTTTTCATTGTGTTATGCAGAGAAAACTAAATGAGAAGAAGAAAAGTGGGAACTGAATTGATGAGGAAATGTTTCACTCAGGTCTTTTATTGTGGAAAAAGAAAATATCAAGTGCGCAAATTCTTAATGGGGGATAATTGTAATGACCAGACATTCATGAATAAAATTTCCTTTATTTCATTTAATTAAATGTCTTATGGATATAGGAAACATATGAAATTTTTTTATTTTATCCTATTGGGTTTAAGAAAAAATTATGTATGATTTCTTTTGATAATATAGTTGTTTAATAGTGATCACATGACATGTATAAATTTAATTGTTCTAAAATAAATTTTTTAAACACACACAATTGATAGGATTGAATCATCTAGTAGTCTTTAGTCGTACACATGTCATTTTCCATAGCGTGAAAAGAGTTAGGGTCACTTAGAACCTCTATTAAACACACCCAAGATGAAATTCAACATATAAATCAAGAACAAATTATCCTATGGGAGAAGTGGAAGTTAATAGGGATTACCACCTGAGCGATTTTATACGAGCCACCCCAATAGCTGATCACAA
Organism: Viscum album; assembly: GCA_963277665.1. NCBI lineage: Eukaryota > Viridiplantae > Streptophyta > Magnoliopsida > Santalales > Viscaceae > Viscum > Viscum album. The sequence continues at coordinate 788,682,319 of OY728126.1, read as the reverse complement.
TTTTACACCTTACCCTATGTTCTCATGAACATGTTATAAGTGTTATGTAACAAGTAATTAGTTTCTTTTTGTTTAATCCATTTTACAAACCAAATACACATTCCATCAATAGCTTTTTGTGAATAGTATTTCTTAAAAATATAATTAATTAGATAAATTGATTTTTTTGGAAAATTTGTATTTTTCAGACATATATTATTTATTTTATTGAAATATAATTTATTAATTATGTTATTATAATAGTGTTATAAGAACAATCCATTGAATTATAAATTATGGAAATATTTATTGTTTGTACTTTATAAAATATTATGTATTTAGTTTGTAAGACTTATATTTTTATACTATAAAATATATATTATATTATTAATTAAAGTCTTTATTTTACTGAATTAATGGATTTTTTAAATAATTAATATTTTAATAAAATATTATTATCTATTTAATTTTATGAATAATAAATCATTATATAATTTTTAGGAAGTTAGATTTAATTTTTATTATGGTTAAAAATTGTTCTTTTTTTATAAACTTTTTAATTTTTAGTAAAGGTTGGTTTTCATTTTAAAGTTGAAAATAAATATATTTGGATAATTATTTAGATAAAATAAATATTATTTTTTTAATAATGCCGTCTATATAATCCAATTGTGAATTTTTCATCATTTTCTAAGGCAATTGATTTTTTTGACATAACTAAATATTGAATAAATATATAATGTGTTTTATGACATCATAATGATACAATAGTGGTGTAATAAATAATTATAAAAGAGATATTAAGAAAATATATGTTTTAACATTAAAATAATTTAAATTTATATATGTTTTTTTAATATTATAATGCCTTAGTGGACCCTCCAAAAGTTAAAAAATATTTTAACATTTTAAAATTATTTTCTCCAGAGTGTGACTCCCCGAAACATAATAAAGACTATTATTTTAAAATATTTAGACCATGGCATTATAAAATATTTTATTCCACACCCCCTATCCCAAACTATGCACAAAAACCAAGAGATGGATTGTGGTTTTGATAAGTTTAATCTGTATTGTGAAAAACCTAAAAAATTAATAATTCTCTCTAATTTCCTATTTTATCCAACCCAAGATCCCACTTCTCTTTAATAAAAAACCTTCGATCACATCCGTAATCTTCCCTAATCTCTCTGGAATCCTCCAAAGGTTCCCTAACCTCTACATATCCCCTCTTGAATCTCAATAAGTCAGAAACTTGTTTAAAGGATTTCTTCCTTTCTCTTTTTTTGTCCAGGTTTTTTTTTGTGTTTATACACTATTATTTTCAATTACAAATGGTGGGGTATGATATTTCACTAACCTAATACATCCATACTAATGTTTTAATAATGTGATACCTATTTATCTATAATTAATGTCTCATATGTACACACATTACCATGCCTACATTTCATAAGAGTTATTCCATTTCTTGACATTTTTAATGTTTCTTTATTATGTTTCACCTTCTATCACCAAATTTTTTATTTTCGGAAATTTATCTATATGACTAACGTACATTAAATTTCATGTAAATATGATTAAATACCCCTTCCTTTCTCCTTATCCATTATTTTTCATTTTTATGTCTTGTTGTTATGCTGAAGAAATTGCACTGCATTTTTTCAAAACAAAATAATCATGTAGTAAATTCCATACCCATTTATATATCAAGAGTATTCACCTTTATGAACATATAAATATGGAATTATACTTACATTTATGTATTCAACATTCCTTAACTATTGAATAACTTATGATTTTGAATGATTCTATTTTATATTATCCATGTGGCAGACATAAGAATGAAATGAAATGTTTATAAAGGGTTCACCCTGATAGTGCTCCATTCCATTAGGGAATGATTAGTATCATGATATGCCATGTGTAATTATGGATAAATAATGATAATTAAAGGTAAATGAGGGTTTAATCATGATAATTCAAGTAAAATGGTGGTTTACGCATTGCAATTCATTTTCAATTAGAGTTTACTCATGTTAATTCATAAAAAATGAGGGTTTAGTCATGCTAATATATGTTCAATGAGCCTTGGATCATGCTAATATCATTTTGTATGTTTTTTCAACATTTCCATTTTATATTAATAATAATATATCATGCATTTATGTTCATGTTTCTCTTGTGATTTACGGATATGCCTGTTTCCAAACATATACTTCATTGTCCATCTTATGCCTTGTTTACTCCCTTACTGGGCTTTATAGATCACCCTTTTCATATGTATGTCTTCAGGTTATCTAATGAAATGCAAAGTATGAAAGAAAATTGAGATAATATAAAAAAATATTCAATAATTATATTCAATTTCATGTTTTAATTTGTTATGTAATGTTTCTAATTTCCAAATACATAAGACCCCCCAATCCTTATATTTTTCATAAGTATATTTTTATGTAATAAATCATGTTTATGTTTTTAATAATGAGCATGGTTGTTTTATATACAATGCACAGAATATATAAAAATTATAACCGGAAAATTAAATTGTGGGGTATAAATACTATTTAGAATAATATGATATGTATATATTATAATTTCTTAGTAAACATAAATAATTTTTATATTACTAGAAAATAATCAATAAAATTAAGAAATGGAAATTTTTATTTTTATAAAACTGTTCTATTTTAATTAATTTTTTGAAAAAAAATTATCATTATTTTGTAGAGATTTTAGATAATTTATTTTTAAGTGAGTTATATTTTAAAATCTAAAAATGATTTTTCTTTTGAGGATGATATTTGGTGATATTTTTTAGAAAATAATTATTTTCTAGTGAAGAGAATTTTTTTTTCTAAAAATATCATTTCTTTTAAATATCTTATTTAATTTGAATGTACAGTTATAGTTGTAATATTATTAAAATTATCATTACTATTATTAATTTATATTTAATCCACTTAATAAATTTTTAATAAACTATATATTTTATTTTAGTATATTATATTAGATTTAAAATATGTTTTTTAACTGTTTGAAAGAGTATACTGGTTCTCATATTGAATTATTTAAAAATAGTATACAATATGGATTGTATGAAATGATATTTTTAGATTTTATATCTATATATAAGTTTTTTAATGATAAAATGATTATCATTATTCATAGGGTTAATATAAAATCATCTTCTCCATAAAAATACAATTTCTTAAAGCATCATTTTTCATCACATCTATAGGATTCATGAAATTAAATATTTAAAATAATTTGAAATAAATTTTATGAAATATATTAAATATTAATATAAATGAAAATATATTATATAATATTATAATATTAATTTTTTATCTTAATGAATATTGAAAATATTAAGACCGAATTACCACAATTTATTTGAAAACCGGTTTACCACGGGTTAAACAGAAATGATAAAGATTTAAAAAACCTATTTTTTGATAATTTTTATTTTATTTCCCTTATTTAAAAAATATTATTTACCTGTATCTCCTATGGTAAAATTTATATCATTTCTTCTTCTTATAAATGTGGTTATAGCTTAATTTTTTCAAATATTATAACTATGTCATTCACATCACTTATCAAAGTCCACCTTCTCTACTCACCACTTCACATTTTTATTCCATTTTACTATATAAATAATACAAAAATATATTCCATATTAAATCAACCATTACCAAGATCCCTTGTTTCTATAACAAATACACCATATGCTGTCTTTGGGGGATTACCTAGGGAGATTGTCTAATGAAGATTTATATTGTTTACCAATGTATTTTTACATGATTTCATTTTCATATTCATAAAAATAATATTATATTATTAATATATATTTAAAATAAATATAAAATATATTCATATATTATTTTTATCATTTAATAACATTAATCATAAATTATTTCTTTAAATGGGATAAAAAATTATAGTATGTGTGTATTGGACTACCACCTCATGAACTGATATCATTCATATTCCATCATCACCTGTCACATAATATTAAAACGATGGATTTAAAATATATATATATATTATATATTATTTGTGACTTATTTTTTTATAGTGTTATGATATCACATATACGGTATTTAATTTAGTTCTGTTGTGGATATAATAACATGGCTTGGGTGTGCGACATACTACCACCTCATGAAGAGATGTGATTCATTCTTCACTAAATCATCTAATGGAAGTTAATTAAGAAAAAACTGTTGTATGGGAGTTATTTAAAGAAAATAATATTGATATTCGTGACATAGTTACCATTCGAAAAGATAAATATATCATTTTTATTCTTTTAATGAAAAACTATAATGTGGTTCATGTGTGTGTGTTTAATAGCTCCTCTAAGATACAATGTGAGTTTATTTCCATAAACAAATCACATGGAATATATATATATATATATATTTAAAGAAATAATATAGTAAATATTATATTAATATCTCTTTGTATATATATAAAAATACATACCTTCTTCCAATAATGAACATTGAAAAATGAAAGCGTTACTCATGTGTAAGTAGGACCCTCCATCTCCATGATCAGAAAAACATTCATTTATTTTTCAAAAATCATATATAATTAGAAATAAAATTATAATTAATGTATAAATATTATAATGATGTCATAATTATTATTCTCTAGATGTTGAATAAATATTTATTTGTCCAATATTCAACATATTGAATTCCATTTTAACATATTAAGGGAATATAATCTAAACATCCAACATGAATTTTACTGATTAAATAATTGAATATAAAATGTCAATAAAAAAATACAAATAAACATTAAAATGGTCAGTAATCCGGTAAATAATTATCATAGGTTTATTTTTTAGGAATACAAATAACTAATGTGATGAATCATACTTGAGGTAAGTGACTTCATCAAAATTTCCTTTTACTGAGGAATATTTTGATGTTATGCACTAATATTATATTAAGAGGTGTATACACATACCCTTTGAAAGATTTTTTCATTAATTTATCTATTATCATGGTATCTAACAATATTATTAATATTATTATTTCATTGGGATTATTATTCAAATGATTCCAATGGTATAATGTTATTTTCTTGATTATTATTATATTTAAATGATTTCTATATAATTTTATATTTATTTTAATCCATTATTTCAATTTTAATTTATTATACACATTATTTTTTTTATAATGGTAATTTTTTATTTATATTTATTTGTAAATTGAAACCTTTGAATGGAATTTCTGACATTAATGAAAAATGAAAATAGGAATGTTCCATTAAATCATACCTAACGAAATATAATTTTTGTAACGACCCAAAATTTCATTAATGGAATATCCCTCTTGATCCAGTTAAATGTTTCTTTAAAAAAAATGTTTTTATAAGATGTCAACTTCTTTAGTTTAACGTTAAGATTTGTGACCGTTACTTTTATAGTCGTTGAACAGTGATCATCTGGGTAGTTTAAATATAAGGCTTTAACGAACCAATTTTCTACTCAGACAAAGGAAGCGATGGCCTCATCCAGTAGAATTGCCCCTTACGAAGCCCATTTGTCGGAGCTCGGAAAGAAGGTGGCGTCTTTGGGCTTTTCCCTTGACCATGCCCAAGCTGAGCTTCATCAATTCAAGCTCGAACGAGATCGTCTACAGGAAAAATGGAAGTTGATAGAGATTACCACTCGAGCGATGTTATCCGAGCAACCCCAAGAGTCTGTCACCATCGCACACCTTACCCTTAGGTCTTATGCCGCTATTTTAAGGGTTTATGTAACAAATAAGTAGCAAATGTTCATGTACATTATCTTTGTATATAATAATGAATATAATTTCTAGTCATTTTTGATACATTGTAATTAGTTTTTAAAGTACAAACTGTGTTTTTAGTTATTATTTAATTAAGAATTATATTTCATTAAATTAAATGATTTTTGATTTAAATAATATTTTAATAAAATATTATTATTAATATTAAATTAATTTTTATTAAATATAAATGATCTTATAATTTTATGAATGCAATTAAAATTTTTATTAAGGTTTGAAAGCAATTTCTGTCAAAACCCGTGATTTTTTTATAAATGTCGGTTTTTTATTTTAAAAGTAAAAATTCACATATTTAGAAAATTATTTAGATAAAATAAATATTATTTTTGGAATCAGGACGTCGAAATTATCCAACGGTGAATTTTTCATAATTTTCTGAGACAGTCAAATTTTTGGGTAATAATTAAATACCATTTAAATATATAATGTGTTTTATGACATCATAATGACCCAATGGTGATGTAATAAAATACCATAATCCTTATGTTCTGCCAATATGTGTTTTATCATTAAAATAATGAGGTTTTGGGTTTGTTTGACTCACTTTTCAAAGCATTAATGGAGCCCTCAAGACTTATTCAACACTTTGCCTTTTTAAATTAATTTCCATGGGAGTGCGACTCACCTCCACATAAGCAACCCTAATTTTTTAATAAGTTCGGACCTTGGCCTTGTAAAATATTGTTTTCCTCTTTCCTTTTCCATAAACCATGGGCAAATACCATGGGATGGTTTGTGGTTTGGATTATTTTAATATAAGGGGTCCCAAACCTAACTAATAAAGAATTCTCTCACCTTTCCTATATAAACCCACCCAAGCTCCCACTTCCTCCTCACCCAAAGCCCTTGAAGATCGTCCAACCTCTGCCCTACTCTCTCTAGAATCATCTCTAGGTTCCCCAAGCTCCCAAGAAGCCTCTCACAAGCCTCTCTCTAGCCTTTGGAAGCACACTTCCAAGTAAGGGTTTTTCTTCCTTTCTCATTTTTGTCAATTTTTCTTTAAGTTTTATTGCCCTTTTAATTTCATTTATGAATGTTGGGGTATGGTTTCGCACCTCTCCCATACTGCCCTCTTATTGTATGAATGATGGGAGACCCCTTTCTCTCTCATTAAATGCCTCCCATGTACACCCGTTACTATGCTGAAATTCCGAAAGGAACCTTTTTCTCTCATCAGACTTTTTTTATGAATTCTTAAATTGTTGGGACATGTATCTATATGACCTTCTTACTGTCCATTACATGTAAATATGATGAGGAACCCATTTCTCTCTCATCATACTTTTTTATGAATTCTTATGTCACGCCGTTACGCTGCCGAAATCACACCGATTCTCTAAGCCAATATCATTGTGTAGTGAATACCATGCCCATTTCTCCATCAAGGGTATTCAACTTTATGCACATTTACTTATTGATTGTAAAGTTTCATGTATAAATTCCACATTCCTTTATCGTGGAATAAATTATTATGTTTTATGAATCCATGTTTTATGATCCATGTGGCACACTTATGCATGAAATGAAATGTTTAAGAAGGGTGCGCCCTGATAGCGCTCCAATGCATTGGGTAAAGTATAGTATCATGATACGTCATGTGCAATGAGTGTTGACTCATTCTAATTCAAGTGCAACGAGGGTTTACTCGTGCTTCAAGTGCAATGAGGGTTTACTCATGCTCCATGTGCAATGAGCCTTGGCTCATGCTAATTCAATGTTAAGTGTTGTTACCACATTTCCATGTTATGATTATCATGATTTATGATGCCTTTATGTTCATGTCTCTCTTATGCTCTATTGATATTCCTATTTCCTAACATGTATTGTTCTCCTCATGTTATTCATTGTGTACTCCCTTACTGGGCTTTATAGCTCACCCTTTTCTTATGCATGTCCTCAGGTTATCCCATGCAATGCTAAGTACGAAGGAATGTAGTGGTCATGTAAAGGATGTTTTCAATAAGGATGTTGTATTTCAAGTTTAAAGTTTTTATGTAATGATCCTATGCCCCAAAGACACTAAATCTCTCGATCTTCTTTGTTGTATCAAGTGATGTTTTATGTAATAAAGCATGTTTAAGTTGTAATAAAAAAGCAGGGTTGTCATAGTTGGTATCAAATGATAGGTTTAGTTATTTTTGGGATTAGGAAACCCTAGTAAAGCCTTAGATACAAGACTAATCATAATAAAAAACATCCCTAAGTTTTGGTAAATACTAAGTAAGTGGTTTATCAAACAAATACATCCCTGTCTGGATACGAGCATGTAGAGGCGGCTCTGGCACAAATGTATCCTAGGGGTAAAACCCGAAAACACCGCTTTGAGCTAGACTAGAACAGGAACTGGTGCACGACAACGGGCCTTGCTGCACTCTTGGTTACGACACTCCCGGGGGATATGTTTTGATAAATTCACAATCTTAGTATGAACCCTTATTAAGGGAAAAATTCCCCTAAGGATATATGTTAGAAGGAAGATCATGAAAAGCCTAGATTGAATCCTATAGACTCATGAGCTAAAGAGATTAAAGTTTATTTATAAGTCATCAACTTTTGTCTTTGGATTACCCTTTATGTGTTACCCCTAACTATCCTTTTATTCCAGCCAATGGCCGGTAATAGGAGAACTCGGGCTAACAACCGTTGTGAAGATCAGTGTGATGATTGTACTTATGAGATGCCCAATCCAATGGGAGCGGGAATCGCGAACTTTGTCACGCTTCTCTCTCAGCTAACTCAAGTTTTGAATAGAAACACTGCTCAAGAGGAACATTCAACCCCCCTAAGAAAGAACAAGTCGCTATTAAAAGCTTCATGAGACAAAGGCCTCCTACTTTTATTGGATCATCCTATCCCACGATTGTTGAACAATGGATCAACTCCATTGAAAGGATATTCTCCATCCTCCAATGCTCTGAAAAAGAGAAGGTTCTCCTGGCGGATTATCGTATGTAGGGTGAAGCTGATCAATGGTGGACGTTGATAAAAAATACGAAGCCTGAGGAGGAGATCGAGGCTTTGGAATGGAAGGTATTCCGGAAGATGTTTTTCAATAAATATTTTCCACACACCCTCCGTCTTAAGATGGAAAGGGACTTCCTTTCCCTCAAACAGAAAGATGAGGAATCTGTGGGAGCGTACGAGGCAAACATCACAAGGCTTGCACGATACGCTTCCGGCTTTGTCGTTACCCCCGAATGCAAGGTTGACCGCTTCTTTGGTGGGCTGAAGCCTAGCTTGCGGAAAGCATTAGCGATCCGTGACTTCGACAGCTATGAGGAAATTGTCCGAAGTGCCTTCAAGGTTGAAATGGAGATCGGAGAATCACAGGGGTATCATGGGGACAAGTAGCGGAAGGTGGACTTCAATGCTGGTGGTCCGATGGATAAATCCAACAGCGCTATGAAATTCCAGCACCCCACTTGCCAAAAGTGTGTAAAAAAGCACCCTGGAAATTGCCTTAGGGGGACAAGAAAATGCTTTATGTGTGGAAGAGAAGGGCACCTAGCTGTTAACTGTCAGCAAGAAGGACCCGCGGCTGCGACGGAGGGGAGGAACGCTCCGTTCGAACCTCAACGCGTTGTTCAATGCTTCAAATGCAGAGAACCGGGTCATTTTGCGAATCAGTGCCCTAATCCAAGGGTTATCCGAGGCAATCAACAACCTCCAAGATAGAAAGGAAGAGCTTTTTCCATCACTTCTGCCGAAGTGAACCCCGACAAAGAAGTGGTGACAGGTACGCTAGTTATTCATTCAAGAATAGAGAACGTACTTTTTGATTCAGGTTCTACGCATTCTTTTATTTCTCAAAAGTTTAGTAGAACAATCCCTGCACCACCACAAATCATGGAAGTAAAGATGTCGGTGAGTACGGAAAATGGGGCAATCATTGCATCCCATGAGTAAAAGTCCTCCCCTGTTATAATCTGTGGATTGAATTTCCCGGCGAACCTCGTCATACTCCCTTTGGTGGAATTTGATGCAATTCTTGGCATGGATTGGCTTTCCTTATATAGAGCCAACATAAATTTTCGGGAGAGGGAAATCACACTCCATATGGAGAATCGACCCCCGATTCTTTACAAGTGTCAGGAGGAAGATGAATCTCCTTTATCTCCATAATCTCAAGCATGGATATTACTACCTTATGAGCACGCATATCTAGCTCAGATGTTTGAGTCCAAGGAAGAAACCACTCTTGAAGAAATGCCTATTGTGAGGGAATTCGCTGAAGTATTTCCCGAGGAACTTCCTGGTCTTCCTCCAAGAAGAGATGTTGAGTTCTCAATTGAACATATACCTGGGGCGCTACAAATATCCAAGACTCCATATAGAATCGCTATGGTTGAGCTTGAAGAACTGAAGAAACAACTATAGGAGAATCTGGATAAAGGGTTTATACGCCCAAGTGCATCACCATGGGGTGCACCAGTCCTCTTCGTCAAGAAGAAGGATGGGTCAATGCGGCTTTGCATCGATTATCGTGAACTTAACAAAATCACGATAAAGAACAAGTATCCTCTCCCAAGAATCGATGACTTGTTTGATCAGCTGCGTGGAGCACAATACTTCTCAAACGTCGACTTGCGGTCGGGATATTATAGAGTAAGGGTGAAGAAGGAAGATATCCCCAAGACTGCTTTTCGTACAAGGTACGGGCACTATGAATTCATAGTAATGCCTTTTGGACTCACCAATGCTCCAGCAATATTAATGGACTTGATGAATATTGTCTTTAGAGATTACCTAGATAAATTTGTGTTAGTCTTTATAGATGATATTCTAATATACTCCAAAACCATGGAGGACCATGAGGAGCATTTAAGAACTGTACTGGAGACTTTGCGCAAGGAGAAGCTATATGCCAAGTACAGCAAGTGTGAGTTCTGGTTGAAGGAGGTCTCATTCTTGGGCCATATCATCACAAGCAATGGGATATCTGTGGACCCCTCCAAAATAGATGCAATTGAGGGATGGCAGAGGCCAACATCGGTAACTGATATCCGTAGCTTCTTGGGGTTAGCTGGATATTATCGACAGTTTGTGAGAAACTTCTCACGATTGTCCAACCCTCTTACCAAGCTAACTCAAAAAGGAGTAAAGTTTTCTTGGAGTGATGAATGCAAAGAAAGCTTCAAGGAGTTGAAAAGGAGGCTTATCACTGCACCTGTACTCACTTTACCCACAAGTGGGGAGCTTTTTGTGGTATTCAGTGATGCTTCGAAGAAGGGCTTCAGATGTGTGCTGATGCAGAATGATAATGTGATATCCTATGCCTCAAAACAGTTGAAAATCCATGAGCGGAACTATCCAACGCATGATCTGGAGTTGGCGGCGGTGATCTTTGCCTTGAAAATCTGGCGGCATTATCTCTATAGAGAGAAATGTGAGATATATACTGACCACAAGAGTCTTAAATATATATTCACACAGAAAGAGCTTAATATGTGCCAGATAAGATGGATAGAGCTCATAAAGGATTATGAGTGTTCAATACATTACCACCCTGGGAAGGCGAACAAGGTGGAGGATGCCCTAAGTAGAAAGGATCCAGCAATTCTATCAATGATGAGAATTGAGAAGGATCCAATCTTCTTAGACTTGATGAAGATGGACGTGGGAATCATAAAGAAGGGAACATCATCAATCCTTTCACAAATGATTGCTCAACCATCTCTTTTGGAAAGGTTAAAGGATGCTCAAAAGGATGATGCGAGAATCCAAGAAAAAGTGGAAGCTATCAAAAAGGGAAAATCCTCAGAGTTTAATGTTAATGAAGAAGGAATTGTGAGGTTTGGGAAAAGACTATGTGTCCCATCAAGTTCGGAGCTGAAGAAGGAACTTTTGGATGATGCACATAGTTCAAATTTCTCTATTCACCCAGGGAGCACAAAGATGTATCGAGATCTCCGAGAAAACTTTTGGAGGGATAATATGAAGAAGGAGATCGCCGAATATACATCAAAGTGCCTGGTGTGTCAGCAAGTGAAGGCAGAGAGGCAGAAGTCTAAGGGGATGATGCAACCATTGCCCATACCAGAATGGAAATGGGAGAACATCACCATGGACATCGTCACTGGACTTCCAAGGACATCCAAAAGCAACAATGCAATCTGGGTTATTGTGGATCATCTTACAAAGACTTCACACTTCATTTCTATTCGAGAGGTTTTCTCTTTGGATCAACTGGAACGGATATATATCAGGGAAGTGGTACGGTTGCTTGGAGTACCACTATCTATTGTGTCTGACCGAGATTCAAGATTTACCTCTAAGTTTTGGAAGAGTCTTCAACATGCTCTGAATACTGAACTGAACTTCAGTACGGCCTATCATCCTCAAAATGATGGCCAATCCGAGCGGACTATCCAAACACTTGAGGATATGTTGAGAGCGTGCTCAATGGACTTTAAAGGAGGATGGGATCACCATCTTCCTCTAGTTGAGTTCTCTTATAATAATAGTTTCCACTCGAGCATCCAAATGGCACCATATGAAGCCCTATATGGGAAAAGGTGTAGAACACCGGCATGTTGGGATGAGGTTGGTGAACGTAAGCTGCTTGGACCAGAAATGGTCGAAGAAATGGTGGAGAAGGTGAAAACAATTCAGCAGCATATCAAGGCAGCGCAAAGTCGACAGAAGAGTTATGCAGATAATCGTCGATGAGACCTTGAGTTTAAAGTCGGAGACATGGTGTTTTTACGCATATCTCCGTGGAAGAAGTTCGTGAGGTTTGGAAAGAAAGGGAAGTTAAGTCCAAGGTACATCGGCCCCTTCGAGATTCTTGATCGTGTTGGGGCTATGGCCTATCGACTAGCACTTCCACCTACTATGGCCAAGGTGCATGATGTCTTTCATGTATCCCTCTTAAGGAAGTACATACCAGACCTTTCACATGTACTCTCTTCTGAGGTGGTACAATTAGAAGATGATCTTTCTTATGAGGAGCAACCAGTGAAGATCTTGGATCGTAGAGAAAAAGTTCTACGAAATAAGACAATGCCCCTCGTCAAGGTGTTGTGGAGAAACCACAAGTTTGAAGAAGCAACTTGGGAGTCGTAGGATATGATGAAGCTAAGTTACCCACATTTGTTTTAGTGTGGGAAAAGGAAAATTTCGAGGGCGAAATTTCTTAAGGGGGGAATGTTGTAACGACCCAAAATTTCATTAATGGAAAATCCCTCTTGATCCAGTTAAATGTTTCTTTAGAAAAAAAAAATGTTTTTATAAGATGTCAACTTCTTTAGTTTAACGTTAAGATTTATGACCGTTACTTTTATTGCCCCTTACGAAGCCCATTTGTCGGAGCTCGGAAAGGAGGTGGCGTCTTTGGGCTTTGCCCTTGACCAAGCCCAAGCTGAGCTTCATCAAGTCAAGCTCGAACGTGATCGTCTATGGGAAAAATGGAAGTTGATAGAGATTACCACTCGAGCGATGTTATCCGAGCAACCCCAAGAGTCTGTCACCATCGCACACCTTACCCTTAGGTCTTATGCGGCTATTTTAAGGGGTTATGTAACAAATAAGTAGCACCATGTTCATGTACATTATCTTTGTATATAATAATGAATATAATTTCTAGTCATTTTTGATACATTGTAATTAGTTTTTAAAGTACAAACGGTGTTTTTAGTTATTATTTAATTAAGAATTATATTTTATTAAATTTAAGGATTTTTGAATTAAATAATATTTTAATAAAATATTATTATTAATATGAAATTAATTTTTATTAAATATAAATGATCTTATAATTTTATGAATGAAATTAAAATTTTTATTAAGGTTTGAAAGCCATTTCTGTCAAAACCCGTGATTTTTTTATAAATGTCGGTTTTTTATTTTCAAAGTAAAAATTCACATATTAGGAAAATTATTTAGATAAAATAAATATTATTTTTGGAATCAGGATGTCGAAATTATCCAACGGTGAATTTTTCATAATTTTCTGAGAAAGTCAAATTTTTGGGTAAAAATTAAATACCATTTAAATATATAATGTGTTTTATGACATCATAATGACCCAATGGTGATGTAATAAAATACCATAATCCTTATGTTCGGCCAATATGTGTTTTATCATTAAGATAATTAGGTTTTGGGTTTGTTTGACTCACTTTTCAAAGCATTAATGGAGCCCTCAAGACTTATTCAACACTTTGCCTTTTTAAATTAATTTCCATGGGAGTGTGACTCACTTCCACATAAGCAACCCTAATTTTTTAATAAGTTCGGACCTTGGCCTTGTAAAATATTGTTTTCCTATTTCCTTTTCAAGAAACCAGGGGCAAATACCATGGGATGGTTTGTGGTTTGGATTATTTTAATATAAGGGGTCCCAAACCTAAATAATAAAGAATTCTCTCACCTTTCCTATATAAACCCACCCAAGCTCCCACTTCCTCCTCACCCAAAGCCCATGAAGTTCGTCCAACCTCTGCCCTACTCTATCTAGAATCCTCTCAAGGTGCCCCAAGCTCCCAAGAAGCCTCTCACAAGCCTCTCTCTAGCCTTTGGAAGCACACTTCCAAGTAAGGGTTTTTCTTCCTTTCTCATTTTTGTCAATTTTTCTTTAAGTTGTATTGCCCTTTTAATTTCATTTATGAATGTTGGGGTATGGTTTCGCACCTCCCCCATACCGCCCACTTATTTTTTGAATTATGGGAGACCCCTTTCTCTCTCATTAAATTCCTCCCATGTACACCCGTTACTATGCCGAAATTCCGAAAGGAACCTTTTTCTCCTCTTTTATATTCAAGCAATACTTTTGTATCATGAATGTAAATTCCTTTTCAATTGTCGGGACATATATCTATATGACCTTCTTACTTTCCATTACATGTAAATATGATGAGGAACCCCTTTCTCTCTCATCATACTTTTTTATGAATTCTTATGTCACGCCTTTACGCTGCGGAAATCACACCGATTTTCTAAGCCAATATCATTGTGTAGTGAATACCATGCCCATTTCTCCATCAAGGGTATTCACCTTTATGCACATTTACTTATTGATTGTAAAGTTTCATGTATAAATTCCACATTCCTTTATCATGGAATAAATGATTATGTTTTATGAATCCATGTTTTATGATCCATGTGGCACACTTATGCATGAAATGAAATGTTTAAGAAGGGTACGCCCTGATAGCGCTCCAATGCATTGGGTAAAGTATAGTATCATGATACGTCATGTGCAATGAGTTTTGACTCATGATAATTCAAGTGCAACGAGGGTTTACTCGTGCTTCAAGTGTAATGAGGGTTTACTCATGCTCCATGTGCAATGAGCCTTGGCTCATGCTAATTCAATGTTAAGTGTTGTTGCCACATTTCCATGTTATGATTATCATGCTTTATCATGCCTTTATGTTCATGTCTCTCTTATGCTCTATTGATATGCCTATTGCCTAACATGTATTTTACTCCTCATGTTATTCATTGTGTACTCCCTTACTGGGCTTCATAGCTCACCATTTTCTTATGCATGTCCTCAGGTTATCCCATGCAATGCTAAGTACCAAGGAATGTAGTGGTCATGTAAAGGAAGTTTTCAATAAGGATGTTGTACTTCAAGTTTAAAGTTTTTATGTAATGATCCTAAGCCCCAAAGACACTAAACCTCTCGATCTTAATTGTTTTATCAAGTGAAGTTTTATGTAATAAAGCATGTTTAAGTTATAATAAAAAAGCACAGTTGTCATAATTTTTATCCCCAATAAATATTATTTTTTTCAATTACCTTATAATATTTATGATTTATTAAAAGATTAAATATAAATACCATTTTAAAATATTTTTGGTATTGAAAATATTTTTCACTGAAAATTGAATTTTGGTATAAAACATGTGTTTTAAAAGGAAGAAGTTTTTTTATATTTGAAAATGATTTTCAAATGAGATGAAAAATGATATCTAAATTTTTTATAAAAAATAACTTAAAAAATAAATTTTTTTATTCCTGAAATGGTTCATGAAAATTACATAAAAAATGTTTGTGCATAATACATAATATAAAATCTGTTGATTGGCATAATAACTAACATATAATCATTATATTCCATATTAAAAGTGTTATTCCTCATTATAAATCATGAGAAATATGTTATTATGATATATCACATAAAAATATCATTCCCCATTATATCTATTAAATTAATATGGAAATATTATATTATCTAGAGAATTATTTTTGAAGTCTTCTATATGGTAATTCCAATATCAATGGGTTCAAATGGTTTTTATGATTATGATGATCTTTGATTACTAAAAGGGGTTTGATTTTTCATAATGGGGGTTTTAGAATCATTATCACATGAATAATTAAATGTTTTTATGGTAAAGATGTATTCTTTCATACCCATAATGAAATTAGAGGAAATATGTTCTAATTAAAAGCGCATTAATATTTTCAAAAGGCTAAAAATATTCATTATTTTTTCACTCCCATACCGAGAAATTTATGTTCCTTAAAAAACGTATATAATGTTATTCATAGAGCTTATGGTTGGGTAAGAGAAATGAAGAATCCATAATTTCAATCATGAATATAATTTATATGAAATATAATCATGTTTTATTTTAAAAATTATATTTTATGAAAAATATGGATTCTGATTGAATGTTACCACATTATAATATATAGATTCTTAATGTATGAGTTATATCCTAATTCTCTAAAAAACTAATAATGAAATGATCATCATTGTGAAATTATTTAAATTCATGACTAAAAATCAAGGTATAAGTGAGGGTCCTTAAATTTAATAACTACAAATGGTTATAGTGTCAATATGCTTACTAGAAATGTATTTAATGAGTTTTATTTTATATTTAATGACATTTTATGATGATGTCAAACAAATAAAGAATGATAGAAGGTTTTTATATAAAAATTTTCTCTTTGAGAAATGATAAACACTATACACCTTATTTATGTTTTTGGTTTTATATAAATCTTAAAAGATATCTAATATAACGAATTATCATTTGATCATGTGACTTAAATTTTGATTTCAAGACCACATATTTAAGTGGTTTTTTTTATTTTGTTACCGTATTCGCATGAGTTTTCATTATCTAAATTATGAATTTTTAGGACATGTTATTTCCTATAAAATAATTAATATTTAAATATATATTTCTATTGAATTTCAAACCCATGATATTTTTAAAATTATTAGCTTTTAATTCATGTCATTTACTAATCCATATGAGATTATTTTAATCAAAAGTATCTTTACTCAAGTGTTTCCCACATCATAATAGTTTTTGATTACTAAATATCCAATAATTTATATATTATTATTCAGATGAAATTATTTCAAATAAGTTCACTAAATTATTCAATATAATTAGATTATATTTTATTATATAATTATTTCTATTTATACCATATAATACTGTTTTTAAATGATTCATTCTACGTGGAGTTTTCTTCTCATAAGGGGAATTGTTCACTCAATTATCATTTCGTTATGTAATATTTTTTTGTAATCAACATAATCAATTCATTAACAGGTTTTTAGCCATTATATTTTATTATTATTTATTATATAAGCCACAATGGTGGTATATTTTATAATGAAACTAAATTTTGTACACTCCAAACAATGTAAGTTTTAATCAATGGTTTTTTGAAAGTAATAAAAATTGTTTTTCACTAAACATCAACATGTTATGTATTATTATCTTGATTACTCAATGATAAATGTTTTTTTCAATCAATGATGCATTATAAGATAATATTATTAAATAAAATTTTTTAAATGGATTCTATATCTCCATTAAAAGTTTTATCTTTGAAAATGACATGAAATTTGTTATTTTACATCAATATGAAAAATATTTTATAAAATAAATTTTTTTATTCCGTTAGCCATATAAATTTCAAAATGATTCACCCTAATGGGTTTAATGTTTCATTATTTATCATCTAGTTTATATTTGTCATCATTTATATTATTGGAATAATAGTATCAAACAATTCCAATATAGGTCCCTATAATTGTGATATTATTAGAAGAATTATTTTTTAGAGTATAGTATTCAATAATGTATTCCCCATTTTATGATTTCATATAGCACTGGGGTTATGTTATTCTTAATAATACCATATTATATCTAAATATGTCTTATAATAAATTTATTTTATTAATTATATGTAAACTAGTTTTTGAATATATTGAGAACATTACATTAAAGAAATAGATTTGACGGTGTACTCCTAAAATGTATATTGTATTATTTTTATAAGGAAATTTATTATATGTATTCTTATTGTAATTCCTATATATATGATTATTGTCCTAAATATAATGTGTTATTTAACCATCATATTGTATCCCATGGATGGGTGATGGTCATGTTATCCATTTTATAAACATATGGAGAAGAATTAGAATTCTGTATATTGTTAATGAAAAATGGTTGATTATTATCATGTTGACCACATATTTTTTACCATACATCGTATTTTTATGGATGGGTTACGATCATTCCATCACATTTTTTGACATAGGTATTTGTATTTAAATTATTTATGAATAGTTACTAAAATATAGGTTTAAAATTTATTGACATTTCATATTATTCATTTTAAATATAAACATGTCTTAATTTTGTAGGAGTATACTAGGAGAATGATATAAATATTCATGATGTATCTTATAGTGAATTTATTGAAAATAATTAGGTGACTATTTGAGGACATAATTTTTTTGATGTACAATTATCCTCATCAATGACAATGAATTAATAAAATCAAAATAAACTTTACAAGAGTCTAAAGTATGGGATCATATTAAAATATTTTTCATGTAATGAAATAAGATCAATGAGGAGGTCTTCGAACCAGATGATGTCTATATTTACTCCCATTTTGGACTGGCCATCAGCAACAATATTTTCTTCATGATAAACATTAGTGATAATATAGCTGAGATCTATAAGAGAATATGTGCATTCCATCCAATAAGTGGTAATCACCCAAGCAAGATTAATAATTCCATTCCAAATGGCTTGCATGATGGTCATTGAGTCTCTCTCCATCGAGAGATTGTTCCAACCAATGATCTTAGAAAAGGTGATAGTATAAATCAATCTCCTCATCTCACCTTAATGGGAGGTGGCAATGCCATAAATACCCATGAAGTAACAACTGATCAGATCAATATGATTCTTGACGATAACACCACATCTGGTGGGGTCCAAATTTCCATTGGAGGCCCTATAAATGTTAATTTATATCCCTCCAGTAAGAGGATATCACTAGAAAACCTCCAGAGTGTGGCAAGGATGATAGAAATTGTCATTAACCCAAAGACGTTACATGATTCTAATGTCATGCACAATGTTGTGGAAATGAACATTTTTCCATAGAGAAGCTTCATATATGTTAGTGAGGATCCACATCCGACCTGAATATTGATTAAATGAGTAATTATTATGATTAATTTCATTCTTATCATACAATATCACATGGTGGAGCTCAAGAACTGTATCTTGGAAAAAGTTCTTATTTTGATGGGAGCCTTCCATTTCTGCAAATTTCATTGTTTGAGTTTTTAGGGTCTCAAAATGTAACCATATTCAATAAAATATTTTAAGAATAAATTTCCAAATAGGGGAAGTAGTAGAAAAAAAAAGAATGAGGTGGTTTCTATCTTCTATATGTTGATTATAGAAATTACACTTAGAGCAGAACTGGATTCCAAAAGATTGAAGGCAAATCCATGTGGGAACTCTGTTGTGAGAAAGACACCTAATGAAATTGAATCTAGAAGGTTTTATCCAAGGATTTTTTAAATTATTAAACCTAATTTAATCATTATCATTGTTAAAGAAGAAATTATTATAGAAATAATTGGATTTTATAAGACCATTGTGAGTAGGTTCCCAAATTATAAAAAAATTGGTGTAATTTAAAGGGTAATTTTCAATGGTATTCATGATTATATCTGGGAGTTGGTTGAGTTGAGAGTTTATGTTTCCTCTATATGAGTTGTTGATATTATCAGGGGTATTATTAGGAGATTTCACAAAAATAAAAGGTGTTCCCACCCAGTTATCCACCTAGAATTTCATGGAGGATTCCTTAGAGACCATCCATCTGAAATTATTCATGATGATGGAGAAAGAATGTTTGATGGAGGGCCAAATGGAGGAGTTAATGAAATTTAAATTACACTTATTATTTTTATCAAGAAATCTGTTTTTGAGGAAGGTAATAGCTTTTGAAGTATTGTGAAAAAGTTCTCAAGTGATCCCATATTGAAGGGCTTCATTACAAAATTTTAAATTATTAATGCCTATACCCCCTTTATCAATGAGAATGCAGCATGTTGACTAAGGGATAGTGACAAGCATTCATTCCAGAATACTACTAGTCTAGATGTTGTTATTAATAGTGTTGTTCATTTTTTTGATAAGACCAAAAGGCCATTTATACACCATCATGTAGTATGAAATCATAGATACAATGGTGGATTTTACAAGACAAGTCCTTCCATCCATAGAGAGAGATTTGGCTTTCCATGATGATAGTTGGTTTATAACTTGGTCAACTAGAGTTGTAAAGTTGGAAGCCTTGTGTCTACCCCAAAATATGGGGAAAATGATAATTGTGAATGGTATCATACCTTCATTCTGTCCTAGGTCACTGATAATGTTACATTTTTTAATGGTAGGAATGTTCTTCCCAATAAAAATACAAGATTTGAATCTACTAATGATTTGGCCAAAGCCCTCATCATAGTGTGAGGGAGTGTTTCTAAGGTTGATAATGTTTCTTTTGTCTCCTTGATGGAAAATGATGATTTCATCAGCATATATAATTTTTTGATGATATTTTAAATTCATGTAGACATTGATTGTTTTCAGCTTTTCATATTCCACCAGACGAATGATCAGATGACTAAGATAGTCCTCTGCTATTGATAATAGAATATAAGAGATGTGGATTCCTTTTTTATCACATTTGGTGCATTTAATATTCTCAAGAGACATAAGAATGTGGGTTTTGTTGTATTTATCTTCCTATAATAGGAAAATTTCTTCATAAAAGTAAATCAAAATATGTTTTTATGAAATAATTCTATTATTCCATCATTATGAAATCAATATTACTAAAATAATTGTTATAATTTATTATCATGGATATTTCATGGGATAAGTATCATGTTAATTATGGATTATTTTTGTTTACTAATTCTAGTAATAATATTTATCCCATATTTCTATCTTTATTAAATAATTTTTTTGTTTTCCCTTACTTGGAATTTAAGCTCACCCTTAGTAATGATACCATTTACCCCATTTATAGATAAAATTATTTCACATTACATGTTTATAAGGTTTATATGTGTGGAAGACATAATTGGTGTTTTAAATATGTATTATAGTTGAAAAAATTATATTATATAATGAAAAATATTCATGTGATAATTGAACATGGGTTTGGTTTAATAATATTTTTTCCAATTACCAAGAGATATAAACCTAAAATGATCTTTTATATGTAGCACAATCAATATTTTATTTTTTCCCATTATTGATCATTATTTCATTGATTTTAATTTTTGAAACAATAAATTAATATAAATTATGTGCTTATTAACCAAAATATATGATTGTTGGTCTGTTTTGTAATAGAATCACCCTATTCTACTGTTATCTAGTTGAAATGGTACTAAAAGAATGATAAAAATCAATAAAATTAGGGTGCATCGAGTGTTATGAAAAATAGGGGATTATTTAAACTGCATATAGTAATAAAATATATCACAACCCACCCATGATCAATTGACTGAGAATAAAGAGGATGTATTGTCAATATGTCCTCTACGATTCATTCTAATAATAAAAACAATTCCCTCCTTTTGATTTAAAAAAAACATAAAGATTTATTACCAATATAAATTTAATGTTCACAACATGAACCATTATGGTTGTGAAATAATTACACTAACTAAATAATTAAATCCATGAACACAATAAAATTAAGGAAATGTCTTATAACACATCGACTATTCTTCTCATCTAATCTATGATTCCTTTGATGCACTCCTAAAACTCAATGGATAAAAATGATCCTATAACATTATTTCAAAACAATAATTCAATATTTAAAAAAAATTAGAACTAATAATAATTTATCATTTAGGAATGAACAATTCACTAGATGAAAAATTTATAATATATCTCCAAAAAAGCCATAGAAATTAGTATGTTATTAAAAACTCTCATCCATAATGATTCAAATCCACATGATGGTAGGGTAAACCACAAACCAAAACATATGGACTCCCAAAATTATTATATTACCAGGAACCCATCATATATCATCTCAAAATTATAATTATACATCCATTAGGTAACTAAAACCTCTAATATAACCATTAAATGGATGTCCTTCTACTCACTTTATATCACAACACCACCAAGATGACATTAACTACACTCGTCTACCCCACCATAGATCGCTATAATCATTTAATCTATAATGAAGATTATTGTTCCATCAGTAACATAGATCTTACTCAGAAGAACATTTCTAATATAATTTTTACTCAAATATAAGAATGTACTACAAGAAACATGCATATAATGCTCCCCTAGGCCAATAATAATTTAACAATCGATTATCCTTAATTAGTTCACATCTCCCCATTTCCATCCTAAAAAAGAAAAAAATTTAAATTATC
This sequence comes from Viscum album, assembly GCA_963277665.1. Classification (NCBI taxonomy): domain Eukaryota; kingdom Viridiplantae; phylum Streptophyta; class Magnoliopsida; order Santalales; family Viscaceae; genus Viscum; species Viscum album. The sequence goes on along the minus strand of OY728126.1, from coordinate 788,659,797 downwards.
TCATATTAAATTTCATATAAAATAAATCTTCTCAATCCAATGCATCATCAATAGAAACACCATTCTCTATCTAGGCATATTAACTTATAATCTTCAAAACGTAGTTTCATACTTATTCCCTAATCCATTATAGTGATGTTACATTTTTCAACAGTACTTTTACACTAAAACAACTCCTGGATATGTTATCCCAAATGATTAAAACCATGTACCATATGATGATACTAGTCGACCCCTTAAACCACGAAATTAGATGTGTTCTTCCCATGAATGAAATTATGTATTTATTTTTGACCCCCTTGAAATATTAAAAGAATTATGATTATCCTCAAAAATAAATATTGGACCACAATTCAATTATTTAGAGCTAGATATCAAATCACTAACAATAAACAACACCCAAAATGGTTATAGCATATTCTATAATCTTAGTTACTACAAAATACTGGATCAAAAAATTCCCTAGCAGCCTAATTCCCACCACAAACATCAAATAATTAGTTGCATCCCACCCATGGACAATAAGTCAACAAAATCAATCACACATGAATTATGTGTTGGTGAAAACTATATGAATATATGTTTCATCACACCACATAACTGAAATAACCATTCTCTATACACCATTATGTGATAAATACCAATATTATTGATTGGATATGGACATTCTAGACATAATAGATCCCCAAGGAAAATATAAAATGATGCAACGTACAATATCCTCATCAGAGCATCATACTCAAAACCACCATTGTTGTAAAACCCACCATAATGATTCCCTTAACTTCTAATAACTCACTGTAAAAAAAATTCATCCAACTAAAAATAATTCACCCTCCTATTCTATCCCTGTATCCAATGATCCTATGACATCATACTTCTATAATAAACTACCAAATGGATTTGTCTCAGATAAATCATATCATATAACTCTGATCCATTTCCATGGACACCACCCCTAATAGAGTGATATCAATCGTCTCACCAAACCCCTTTACAAAATTATTTTTATTTCATAACAACCATTATAAAAACATTGATTCACATAATTTCATCCACACCCTGATACAATCACAATAGACCCACACACAACCCATATACTGAATCACTAATCCATTGAGAAACAAATGTTTAATTTTCAAACCTACCCGAGAAAACAGTGAAAATTTAAAAAATCCACATATAAATCACTCTTCCCATTGAATATATAAGTTATTTACTATATAACCCCTAACTTGTTCTCATCACAAAACCACATCATTTTGAACAAAACCATATTGATGTATTCTATTTTGAAAAATGATTACACAACTACAGTCAAGATCATATAAGTATAATCCCAATGAATATGGGATGATATTTCTACCCATATATATATATCTCATTGTATATCCACTAAATCACCCACTAGAGGAATCTCACCCATTGTAATGGTAATAAAAAACAAATTCAAGTTTCCTTATCAAATAAATTAGTGTCTAGAAAAAATAAATCTCGAAATACCAAAGAATTTCTCAGTCCTCTCGACACAACCACATAGGTTTTCTATAGAATAATCTACTTCAATTATGTATTGTTCCAATATGAATATATATCTAGGTCCCCAAATAGGTTTATTTTTACAAATTAAATAACCAAAATCAGATCTCAATAATCAACATGTTACCAGTATACTAATAGATACTCATTACAATCCTCTTAAAATATCTCAAGCATGTTTTTCACACATAGAAATGTCAAGTAGGAATTAAACACCCATACTAGACCACAAAAGTCTTCCATTATACCAATATTTAAGGTGTTATATATACAACTCATTATAACATTCAATCATAATTTATACATGAACTACCATTACTAGGAATTCATTTATGTTCCATGTAAGTATAATTCCATTAAAGAGTTAATATGGAATATAATGGTTATGTTTTTATCTAATATTAACTATTGATACTCACATTATAAAAATACCATAGGTAATATAGAAAACATTATGAGTTATTATATAATAAATTTTATACATAATCATATGTATCTTACTGAATCATTATTTTCCAAAGAAAAAATAAATAAATACCCTGAATGGCATGATGGAATTTATATATATATTTTGGATAACCCCACTCTTTAAGGGTTAAATGTGAACCCTTAAATGACGAAAATTCCGAAGGCATAAGGCCCAAAAATTACATGATGTCCTAATGGAAAATCCATTATACATGAACATAGAGAACCCATACATGACACACATAAAACAGCCCCTCCCCAGAACCTGAATATTTGAAGGTTCCTAGATCCACAACTCACACAGATGATCGGCTAGAATTTATTTATATAAAGATGCATGGTGCATAGTCCCAAGGGTAGTTTCTATACCCACTCATTCATCGAATTCTATGATATCTTCTTCGGTGGTTTCTATTTTTCTCTTGAATGTTTTTTTGGACCTTCTCCTTTGTGGTCAATTAGGGTTACTTATTGAACATATATGTGTCCCATATGTCATGTGGCCTGAAGATCATTGGTTGAACGAGGCCCTTTAGTGGAAAGAAGGACTTTGGTGGCCCATAGTCCTTAAGACCAATATGCCCAAACTGATGTGCTAATGGCCCAAATCAGATGAAACAAAATGGCTACTAGAGTATAGAAGAATACCTACTATTGTAACTACTAAATTACTATTATATAATCCCAAAAATTCACAACCACCCATATTAGATCATAGGTTTTTGGATGCCTTGTGGGAGCCTCGCCACTCAATTATATACACATTGCAAAAACAAGGGTTGTTAAAACTAACTCCCAGTTGGGGGACACAACTAACCCCATGTGTGGGCCACGTTCCCCAACTAAACAATAACATTGAATCACCATGTGAATAATACACATAGTGTTATTGTCTGGAGGTACTCAAGGATATGATAGTTTCCAGGTATAGGGAGGGGTATAACAACTAGGTAGCACACGACTAACACCCCATGGGACATAAAATGTGGTTTACTAACACCAACTCCTAGTGGTGGGGGGGGGGGGGGTAGACCAAGTCGAGGGGCATGCCACGTTCCCATAAAAATAGTGTTAAAATTAACAAAACATAAATAATAGTGTATATGGAATATGTGAACATATAATAACATATATTATGTTTTTATATATAACAAACACTTATCATCCACTAGGTCGATCTAAAAAAATTGTGTACATGCGCAATATCCATAAAATAATACCTCGGCCTTAATCAACCTATATCTACAGATCTACCTAGCTTCCCCCTCTTGATAAACTAAAATGCCCATTCCTATGTAGATTTATCGACATAAGGTCTATAGAGATATCAGTTTCACCTTGTTCGATTTCATTGTAATACATAAAAAATCTCACCATGAAATCAAAATATCATCAACAACTTTTGGGTGTATTCATGTGGAAATGGAATTCCAAAAATCTAGTAATCTAGAAATTGTGCAGAAACTAACATTCCATAAAATGTAGCATGGTACACACCCCCATCAAGTCATCATGTTATAACAAAAACATATGAACCATTATCATACCATCTTCTCATAATGATATAATCTACTCATAACCTCTTGTTGTACAACTTATACCCAGCGGGTACCCAAATACTATTAGTTGGGGGGGATCCAAAATGATTACCTAAAACTTAAATACATCGGGCATAGTCATATTTCCATAAGGAATATTCCCCCCATTCCATATCAAGGAAGTTAAATAATTAATGAATCATTTCATACCATAAATCACCCCCTTTGTTAGTATATGAAAAAAAATCTTATAATGAAAATTTTTATATCATATCTTAACCGGCACCCTCACACAAAGGAAATGGTTATTGAAACCTTATCAGTAAAGAATTTTTTCCCATCCACAACTAATATAATATAACTATATATATGTCTTGACTCCATTAATTTCATCCAGCCCAATATATATATAAAAAATTCATAAAATTGATACCCTATGATTTATTTAATAATCATCTATCTAAACAATAACTACAAACACTAGACAGATTCATCCCATCAACCAAAGAATAATGAAACTGGGGATGTCCCAAAGGGAAATATAACCATAATGAAATATAATATATCCCAAATATCACTTAAAAATCATAGGATGAATGTTTATAAGAATTAGACCCTCATCTTTACGCAGCCAAACAAACCTATCCGGGAACCCATGGAGCCATCTAGACTGATCATGGTCTTTTCTCATCGATACCATCTGCACAATATCTCCAATTGGGGACATCATTACATGAAGGCTCCTCTAAACCTAACCACATTTTCTTTCAAATCATAATTATGATCATTATCATTCTTTATTTGGATACCCAAATTGTATCTAAAGGCATTATAAACATAAATTCATTGAACCACAAAGCCTTATTCCTATTAATTCCCTTGACCCCAAACTGTATCCCATGTCACATATCCTAGGGGATTTCCAAATACCCATAAATACAATGAGACCCGTCCCTGCCACATTTTCCATGACCAAAAGGATGCATTCTACTCACTTTTAATTTCTAAATATTTATCCAACCTTAGGATATGGATCCTCATCAATCACAAGAAATTCATCTACGTCTCCCATCATGACTCGTCTCCAGGTTACACCTTCCTACTTGATAAAAAATTGAACCAATCCAAGGGGAATAAAAATTACATCTATCAACCAAAAACCTCCCTAATTCGTCTCATGAACTCTGTCAAACCCCTCGTACTTATTGAAATATATATTTCATCTAAGTTCACAATTTCTCTTAAAAGAACATAATTTAAGCATATGAGGTATTTATCTAAAAAACACTTATACCTAGGAAACTCATGGTCATTAAATCATGTATAATAACCTTATTTAGTATTAATGAATCCAAACATCTATATAAACATACACACACACACACAGATATATATATATATACGGTGTTCATACTAACATCAAGGAGTTAGCACCCTTTCAATGTTCTACATCACATTCAACGAGACTACTAAGGTCTCATTAACACTCCTTGGAAGCTATATCAAACCGCGAATGATTAATAATTAATTGTGACCAATTATTATTGAAAATATATAATTAATTAAATAGGAATTTTTATAGAAAAAAACCATGTGAGTCATCCTTATTACAAAAACCACATGATTCCAAGCCTTATATACTCAAAATTCAATCCTAATCATATGCCAAGGAAAACCCTACTAATTTATCACCCATTCCAACAGATTATTTTACCCAAAACCAAATAAAAACATATAAAATATCTTGATGATATATAATTTTCAAAACACCATCTAGAATCCTGAAAACTACATCTTCGGTAATCATTTATGAAAGTTTCGAAAAATCCTTGTCCAAATAAGCTCATTACACCATGCTCTTGTAAAATTTAAACCAAACCCCTAAACAAAATCACCAACTATATAGTAGTGTGATGGAAAAAAGAAAAAATGTAGTATTATACCCAGATTTTAAATAATTCCACATAGAAAGCAAAACCATATGAAGGTGGAGTAAGGGAGCTAGTGGGAAGATTTATTAACCCCTCAAATACTAGGTCTTCATTCAAAAGAGCATGGGTTTATCTCATAGATATTTATTTTTAAAAACATCATTGATTCATCTATAATTTAGTGTGATAAGTGTTATTTGGTAAAAAAATAGAACCGGTGACCCATGTTACTTCACTAAATTTTCACACCATGAAGACCAACTCCATGGCTTGAATATCCTCTAATATCACCCTCATTTAGAATTAAAAATTCATTCTTCCACTTATTCTATTATAAAACCTCAAGAAATCCATCAATCCCCAAACATCATTATAAGGCCCTGGCCTTAAACCTTACTTAATATTGAATGAAATGAATAATTCACATTGAGGATCTTTTGAGGTTTAGAGTTTTAGAAAATTAGGACATAACTAATACATCTCAAAATATTACAAAGTAGTCACTTATACTAAATTTCCATAAAATAAAAACTCTTAAAAATAAACATGTCTAGTTCCATGTATTTGATAGCATGACTTTCCCTTGATCCCGTCCTTGACCCTATTCCACATTATGTCCTGTGAAAAAAATTTCAAAAAAACTTGGGGTGAGCATATAAAGCACAGCAAGGGATACACAATGAATGAAAACTGTTAGTTTTTCAAAGAAACAAGTAAACAATGTACACTTTATCAAAGTATTACCTTTCATGTTTAGTAAGTACTAAAAACTATTCACTGTATAAAATATCAGTACTTACCCTTTTGTAACCAAATGATTAACATAAAACCCATATAAAGAAAACATAACATATAAAGGTATATTGGGACATAAACATACTTAAATGGAATAACCATACGGTCGATGTCCACACTTACTTAATTGAATAGCCATATAGCCGACTTCCATACCCAATGCATTGGAGGTTATAACGTAACCACCCATCCTGGTATTCACGGCACCACCCGTCAAATGGTTTATCACGTAACCACCCGTAAAATGTACAAGTACCATCATTACACTTAAAATATTGAAAATATAAACATTTCAATAACTACATTTCATTTGCAATCACAATAGGTAATTCCATTATATTGAATCAATGAATCCATTTTCAAAAACCATTTAAAATGTATTTTTGAATCAAAGTGTCCCATACCACTTTGAAGTTTTTAATGGAATTATAAATTTAAAACATTAATGTCCATATAAATAAATACGGAACACCATTTAGAAAACATGGACATTAAAGATAAATATTTAGAATAATAAATCTTTATAACATTTAAGATGATATTTTTGTTAAAGAGTTATTAACAAAATGAGAGACTATTGACTACAAATAATTGCGGAATAAAATTTAATCATAACATTATAATTTCATGAGAATAAAGGGATTCATTATATAATATGTCAAAGGATAGTATGCACACCATATAAGACTGAATTGGTGCAAAACAACAATTAAGTCTCAATAGAAATGTAAATTGAGATGAAATCCATTATAAAGATAGTATCCTTAAATTAAGGACAAATCTATCACATAATTATGTGTGAGAAATATAAATACACCCAATATAAGTGGATATTAAGTGTGAAACAATCAGAGGTCATTCACACATTTTAATATGATGACATATTCAATAAGTACTGGTTGATCCCAAAGAAATCAAAATTTGGTTTAGAATTTCCCTTGTAAAAATACGACAGCCTAACGGCATCACTTCAAAAATCAGAAAATTAGTCGATGAGAGAGTGAATGGTATCTCATAACATGGACATAAACTTTAAATCAATAAAGATATATAAGAACATATCCCAAAATAATAATATGTAAATTGAAATACATAACAAAAGAAGTCTTTTAAAATGAGGAGGGTGAATGGTTCCCTTACCGACTTGGGTAACTTTCGAAACGTACAACCGATGAAAGAAGGACTATAAAACGTTGATGTAAATACTCATAAAAGAAATTATATTACACAAATAATAGAATAAAGGGTAGTACATACACAACTAAAAGTAAATGGTGGTAAATTTAGCACTAATCTCGCGGGAATAAAAGTGAGATGAAAATCCCTTACGAAAACTCAGCAGCCTAACGGCGCCACTTAATACTTCCAAAAATGTATTTATGAGATAAAATAGGGTCTCTAATAATATGAACAAATAAATTACAGTATGATGAATACAAAAGAACATCCCAAACATAAGAATGATGAGCTTATAAGAAATGACATAAAAGAGATTACATAAAAAGAACGAGAGAGGTTGGATCCCTTACCTCGGGTCCGACTTTACTCGATCGTTCTTTAACGTCCTGAATAATAAACTTGAGTTAATTTAAACATTCATAAGAACCCTTTTCAAGTTCATTATTCCTTTTATATCACTTATTTAATTGTTATAAACATTATGTAATCATTTAAGTTAATAATGTTTGTTTTGTCGATATTTGGTTCTTAAGTCGAAAGTGGACTTCTTACAATTACATGTTGTTCGTGTAGTCAAAGTTTCATTATATCCAGAATGATATTCATGATTTGGATATCATATATATCATATATATACATAATATTAATGTATTTATAATATTACATAATCATTTAGAGGTAATAAATGAAATGCACCGTTTATGGAGACGGTAAGCTGTACGTACGCATGAACGCTACTTTCATTTCTATGTCATATTAATGGAATTAAATCCAAATGAGAAGTATGTATATATAAATTCTATAATTATATTAATCATTTATATGTAACATAAATTATATATAATAACTTTAATCCATCCTTTATACATCCCAGATATGACATTAACGAATCAAATCACTTTGAGGGGGCGGTAGTCCGCACTTTCTAAAATGAAATTATCGTGTTTACCCATAATGGAAAAAGTAAAGGTATGCCACAAAATAAAAATACAAAAGCATAAGTAAAACATAAACATATTATATATCATATATAAATATAGTTTCATCTTAATTTCCACCTTTTAAGGTGTTATATGAGTGTTGAACAATCATCATTTCGTGAGGCAGAAATTCGCTATCCACAGAAACAGTATGTTCATTGACCAGTAAATGTAGGTGTGTGTAAGTGTAGCTCGAATTATTCTTATAAAAACATCCTAGTATATTGATTATACTGGTGTTGTTACAAAAGAAATTAATAAAAAAAGTTTAGGAGGTTGGAGTAGAAAAATAAAACAAAAGAACACAATTGAAGACATTACCTTAAAATCGGGTAACTCTTTTTGATTTGAGCTCAAAGTCTTCCTTGGGAAGACTTATACCCAAAGTGAGGCTTCTAGGAGTAATAGAGGGATTTTTAGAGACAAAATGTGCATATCTTGGACGAACCAAAGTCTTGATAGGGGTGGGTAAGGTGATAGTGGTGGGGGCCTTTTATAAGAGGAGAGTAGGGGCACTCTTGGAATGTAAGGAACTGTTAATTTATTTTAAAATTAGTTTCGGATTTAGAAGGTCCCAAATTGATATAATTCATGGATAAGGTGATAAGGTTTGTAAATTTACCCATCCAATAGGTTTTTTACAAGTTTAGGTCTTATATTTTACATTATCTTTTCATTTTATTTAAATCGTTAAATAATGAGGTAATCGTTTCATCATCATGATGTCATAAATAATTTAATTCATTTAATGTATAAAAATTAAAAAAAAAAATTTGATGTATAAAATATTTTCAGCTTTCCAATGACTATTTATAGTAAAAAATATGGTTTTATAACCCTATTTAAAAATTGTTTTTGTAAAAAAACTCATGTTTGTGTCATTTTTACTTTTACATTAAATAAAAAGATATTAATGTAATTTTCCTTCCAATGTGGCTCCATGGGGTCCCCAAGTTGACCCATGGATTTTCATGGTCGGCCATAACACATCAAATAAGGGTAGGATATGTTTCAAGCTCATCTCATAATATTAAAACATTAGTTTTACCTTAAACTACTCTAATTACCTATAATCGCGATTAAAAACTTAAAAGTTACTATTCACCAAAAAATTATTTTAATCCCATTGAACCACAATTAACTTCTTAATGAAAACCATGTATGTCGGATTTTAGAAATTCAAAACACAGAGGTTGAAAAGTTTCATTTAAACTAAAAATCAGTTTCTTTAAATACCACTTAGTGGTTTCACTATTCATCAAAAATTGAAGTTTTTTAGAAAAATACCAAAAATTCACCATAAGATATATTTGATATTCCAAAATCAAAAATGATGTCTATTTTACAAAATTCAAAACATATAAGTTGAATTTAATAATTTCATAATGAATTCCCGTTGGGAAAACAAATAGCGTGTTTTTATGAAACAATATCTATTAAAAGATTGACACTAGTTTAAGTCCAATTTCAAAGTGAAATTAATTCTAATGACCACTATAGGATTAAAAGGTAAAAATATATTCTAATTTTACTTTAAAAAAATTCAAAAGTTATTCTAATCATATAAATAATTTAGATTAAAAAGTGGTTTTGAATTAAAATACATCATTTTCAATATTCATAAAAAATGAACTTTATCGGAAAGATTCAAAACATTTACACAAAGTAAATTTTGATGTCTCTATTCTAAAGAATAATTTTATTTTGTCAAATATAAGACATAAAATTTTCAAAAAGTGGATTTAAAAGAGGTTCTCCATCAAAATGCGGTTAATCGACCTTCTAAAGAATATTAGAATGTTTACGCATAAAATTGAATTCATTCAAATTTTTAATCTTCTAGAATTTATTGTAAAAAGTAAAAATATTTGACAAAAATATATAATCATTTTATAGTTAGTTCTGTTCATTCCATCCATTAAAATGGCTAGGTGTTAACTACCATTAAAAATAATAATATTTTATTATTATAGTGCAACGTAAGATTTCAAAGGAACTCGTTGTTGCATATTGGGTAAGACATCAAGTATAGCGTTCCCTTTAAATAAATATTAAAATTTTTTTCAAAAATATGTATAAATATAAACATTTCATATTATTTATTTACCTGGGTTGTTACATCCTTCCCCCCTTTTGGGAATTGCTTCCTCGCAATTTTAAAATTGGTCTCGGAAACATCCTTGAAAGTCCCACATCGGAATAAGAGTCGTTAAAAAATCACTTTAAAATAATGAAATATAAGTGTAGAGGTCACCCGATTTAACCCATACTAGGATTCCATGTAGGAAAACATAGACATGGAGGAGAAATCATAGGGTCATGTTCTGATGGAGAGTGATAGAAAACATGTTTAGGAGAAAGTTAACCATAATAAAATCACAAACTTGTGATTGGTTAAACGGTATTGGATTCCCTAGTAGGAAAAGTTAACAAAAAATATTTTTGTTTTAAGTTACTCTTCATTGAGGAATTTATTTTTGACCTTAACTAAAACATAAGGAAATATACTTACTTGTCATGTTGACTTTCATCTTTTACTAGATTTCTTACACAAACTCATATTTTCTCCAAAAGACGAGTATTTAGGAAGACGTGTTCACATTAAGAGTACTATAATCAACTTCTAGAGAATCACCTAATCCAAAAAAGAGAACTATATACATCCCATGTCTTTAGACTTTAACCAACACCAAAACCAAAAAGGTTAGTACAAGATCAGATAATCCAGAAAATGATAACCCTTTATAAAATGAAAATATATTCTTAATCTACAAAATTTGTCCAACAAAACCCAAAGTTCAAAGAGGACCATTCGATAAACAATTTGTCCATAAAATTCTTCAAAGTAAACCAAACTAATTTTGAAACTCAAATATTAGAAGGATTTAGTCACATAGTCTTCCATGTTAAATCATAACATTTATCTCCAAACACCATCAGTTGATCTTAAAGTCTCGTATTGAAAATTAATTAACCTAATCACATATCCTCCATGATAGGTTAATAAATTTTCATAGATAACCCAAAATAAGCTTACTCTTAATTCATAAAATAATCTAGCTAAAAAGAAACAGTCAAACTAACCAGGGACTTCACGTAGTCCAGCGGTAGGCAATAAATACCAGTGGCACTTTGGTTGTGCGTTCGATTCCCATATCTTTGTCCGATGCAACAGGTTGTCACACGGTCTATGTGTTATCCTTTTTCCAAAACCACATAATTCGTAAAACATTCCCCAAAATGAGTTAAAATCTTCAAAAATGATCATAACATATTTTAACCTCAAGTTTATCTCATGCCTTTCATTTTCCATCATATCATAGAATGACCCATAATTAAATAAAAAGTAAGGATCATATAAACCCTAATGGTTTGCTTTATAATTATTACCCGAACTTCCACATCGAGTTGGTTATCTCGTAAATGATGCATTAGAGAACTCAACAGGGTTCAAGTGGTTGAACATGAATCCTTGATAGTTGGTTTAGCAGAACCACGATATTCTTCATCGAATCCCCGATTTCCTCTAGTATCTTAATTAGAGAACCACCACAGTTTCCATCAAACCCATTGTCATTGTGGTGCCTGCTTGATCCATCCATTTACTAAAAACAGAAATGTCAGTGTGCGTATATCAACAAAATCATCATGTACTAATTAGGAAGATAAAAACTAAGATATACTTACTAATTCACTTTATCTAAAACTAGGACTCTTTCAGAAATCCGAACCATTATGGTAATTTCGCTTATGCTTAGAGAATACCCTAACCTCTAAAGTTATCTAAACCGACCATTGATACCAACTATAAGGCCCCAGCCTTAAACCTTACTTAATATTGAATTAAGTGAGTAATTCACATTGAGGATCTTTTCAGGTTTAGAGTTTTGGAGAATTAGGATATAACTATTACATCTCAAAAGATTACAAAGTAGTCACTTCTACTAAATTTCCATAAAATAAAAACTCTTAAAAAGAAACATGTCTAGTACCATGTATTAGATAACATGACTTTCCCTTAATCCCATCCTTGACCCTATTCCAAATTATGTCCTGTGAAAAAAATTTCAAAAAAACTTGGGGTGAGCATAAAAAGCTCAGCATGTGATACACAAAGAATGAAAACCGTTAGTTTTTCAAAGATACAAGTAAACCATGTACACTTTATCAAAGTAATACGTTTCACCTTTAGGAAGTAATAAAAAATATTCAATGAATAAATTATCATTACATACACTTTTGTAACCAAAAGATTACCATAAATCCCATATAAAGAAAACATAACATATAAAGGTAACATGGTATATAAACATACTTAAATGGAATAACCAAACGGCCGACATACACACATACTTAATGGAATATCCATATGGCCGACATCCATACCCAATGAATTGGAGGTTATAACGTAACCACCCGTCCTGGTATTCACGGCACCACCTGTCATATGGTTTATTATGTAACCACCCGTAAAATGTCCAAGTACCATCATTACACTTAAAATATTGAAAATATAAACATTTCAAAACAACATTTCATTTGCAATCACAATAAGTAATTCCAAGATATTGAATCAATAAATCCATTTTCAAAAACCATTTAAAAGAGATTTTTGAATCAAAGTGTCCCAAACCACTTTGAAGCTTTTAATGGAATTATAATTTTAAAAAATTAATGTCCATATTAATAAATACTGAAACCCATTTCAAAAACATGGAAATTAAATATAAAGATTTAGAATAATAAATCATTAAAACATTTAAGACGAAATTTTTGTTAAAGAGTTTTTAACAAAATGAGAGACTCTTGAATACCAGTAATTGTTGAATAACATTTAATAATAACTTTATAATATCATGAGAATAAATGGATTCATGATATAATATGTCAAAGGATAGTATACACACCATATAAGAGTGAATTGGTTCATAACAACAATGAAGTCTCAATGGAAATGTAAATTGAGATGAAATCCATTATAAAGATGGTATCCTTAAATTAAGGATAAATCTATCACATAAAGATGTGTGAGAAATATAAATACACCCAATATAAGTGGATATTATGTGTGAAACAATCAGAGGTCCTTCACACGTATTCATCGGATGACATGTTCAAGAAGTACTGGTTGAACCCAAAGAAATCAAAATTGGGTTAAGATGTTCCCTTGTAAAAATTCATCAGCCTAACGGTGTCACTTCAATATTCAGAAAATTATTCGATGAGAGAGTGAATGGTATCTCATCACATGGACATAAACATTACAATAATAAGGATATAGAATAACATATCCCAACATAATAATATGTAAATTAAAATACATAACAAATGAAGTCTTTTAAAATGAGGAGGTTGAAAGGTTCCCTCACCGACATGGGTAACTTTCGAAACGTACAACCCATGAAGGAAGGACTATAAAACATTGATGTAAATACTCATAAATGAAATAATATTTCACAAATATTAGTATAATGGGTAGTACATACACCAATCAAAGGAAATGGTGGCAAATGTAGCATAAATCTCACGGGAATAAAAGTGAGATGAAAATCCCTTAAGAAAACTCGGAAGCCTAACGGTGCAACTTAATACTTACAAAAATGGATTTATGAGATCAAATAGGGTATATCATAATATGAACAAATAAATTACAGTATTATGAATATAAAATAATATCCCAAACATAATAATGATGAGATTATAAGAAATGATAGAAAAGAGATTACTTAAAAAGAACGAGAGAGGTTGGATCCCTTAACTCGGGTCCGACTTGACTTGATCGTTCTTTAACGTCCTGAATAATAAACTTGATTTAATTTCCACTTGATTAAGAACCTTTTTAAAGTTCATTATTCCTTTTATATAACTTATTGCCATTTTATAAAAATTATTTAATCATTTAAGTTATTAATGTTTGTTTTGTCATTATTTGGTTCTCAAGTCGAAAGTGGACTTCTTATAACTACATGTTGTTCGTGTTGTCAAAGGTTCATTATATCCAGAATGATATTCATGATTTGGATATCATATATATCATATATATCCAGAATATACATGTATTTATTATATTACATAATCATTTATAGGTAAGAAGTTAAATGCACCGTTCATGGAGACGGTAAGTCGTACGTACGCATGAACGTTACTTTCATTTCTATGTCATATTAATGGAATTAAAACCAAATTAGTGGTTTGTATATTTTAGTTCCAAATTATATTAATCATTTATATGTAACATAAAACATATATAATATCTTTAAATCCATCCTTTATACATCCCACATATGGAATTAACGAATCAAATCACATTGAGGGGGTGGTAGTCCGCACTTCCTAAAATGAAATTATCGTGTTTACCCACAATGGAAACCATAAAGGTATGCCACAGATGAAAAATACAGAAGCTTAAATAAAACATAAACATATTATATATCATATAAAAATATAATGACATCTTAATGTCCACCTTTTATGATGTTATATGAGTGTTGAACAATCATCATTTCATGAGGCAAAAATTCGCCATCCACAGAAACAGTATGTTCTTTAACCATTAGATGTAGGTGTGTGTAAGTGTAGCTCGAATGGTTTATATAAAAACATCCTAGTATATTGAATATATTGTAGTTTTTACAAAAGAAATTAATAAAAAGAGTTTAGGGGGTTGTAGAAGCAAAATAAAACAAAAGAACAAATGTGAAGACATTACCTTAAAATCGGGTAACCCTTTTTCATTTGAGCTCAAAGGCTTCCATGGGAAGACTTCTGCCCAAAGTGAGGAATCTAGGAGTAAGATAGGGATTTGGAGAGACAAAGTGGTCAGAGAATGGACGAACCAATGGCTTTATTGGTGTGGGTAAGGTGATAGTGGTGGGGGCCTTTTATAAGAGGAGAGGAGGGGCACTCTTGGAAAGTAAAGAAATGTTACTTTATTTTAAAATGTGTTTCATATTTAAAAAGTCCCAAATTGTTAAAATTCTAGGATAAGGTGATAAGGGTTAAAAATATACCCATATAATAGGTTTTTGACAAGTGTAGGTCTTATATTTTACACTATCTTTTCATTTTATTTAAATCATTAAATAATGAGGTAATCGCTACATCATCATGATGTCATAAATAATTTAAAATATTTAATGTCTAAAATTTATAAAAAAATTACTATGATATAGGAAATATTTTTAGCTCTCCAATGAATATTCATAGTCAAAATTATGACTTGTATAACCATATTTAAAAATTGTTTTAGTAAAACAACACATTTTTGTGTCATTTTTACTTTTACATTAAATAAAAATATATTAATGTCATTTTCCTTCCATAGTGGCTCTATAGGGTCCCCAAGTTTACCCATGGATTGTATTGGTCGGCCAAGACACATCCAATATGGGTAGTACATGTTTAAATCTCATCTCATATTATGAAAACATTATTTGTACCTTAAACTACACTAATTACCTCCAATCGCGATTAAAAACAAAAAAAGGTACTATTCACCATAAAATTATTTTAATCCCATTGAACCACATTTTACATCTTAATGACAACCATTTATGTAGGATTTTTGAAATTCAAAACACAGAGGTGGCAAAGTTTCATTTAAACGAAAAATCAGTTTCGTTAACTACCACTTAGTGGTTTCACTATTCACCAAAAATTGATGTTTTTCAGAAAAATACCAAAACTTCACCCTAATATATATTTGATATTATGAACTCAAAAATGATGTCTATTTTACAAAATTAAAAACATATATGTTTCATTATTTAATTTAATAATTTATTCCTACTGTCAAAACAAATAACATGTTTTTAAGAAACAATATCTATTAAAAATTTGACACTAGTTTAAGTCCAATTTTTTAAGTGAAATTAATTCCAATGACCACAATTGGATTAAATGGTAAAAATATATTCTAATTTTACTTTACAAACAATTCAAAAGATAATCTAATAATATAAATAAATTAGATTAAAAAGAGATTTTGAATTAAAATACAACATTTTTCACTATTCATAAAAAATCAACTTTATCAGAAAGATACCAAAAACTTACAGAAAGTAAATTTTGATGTCTCAATTCTAAAGAAGAATTTTATTTTGTCAAATATAACACATAAAATTGACAAAAATTGGATTTGAAATAGGTTCACCATCAAAATACGGTTAATCGGCCTTCTAAATAATATTAGAATGTTTATGCTTCAAATTGAATTCATTCACATTTTTAATCCTCTGACATTTATTGTAACAAGTAAAAATATTTGACAAACATATATAATCATTTTGTAGTCAGTTCTTTTCATTCCCTCAATTACAACGGCTAGGCGTTAACTACCATTTAAAATAATATTATTTTATTATTATAGTGCAACGTAATATTTCAAAGGAACTAGTTGTTGCGTATTGGGTAAGTCATCAAGCATAGTGTTCCCTTTAAATTAATATTAACATTTTATTCAAAAATAGGGATAAATATAAAAATGTCATATTCTTTATTTACCTGGGGTGTTACAATCTTTGTGATATAACATTAGGAATTTCATACTTTTTAATTAATATTTTGAAAATATATTACCATCATGAACAATCCATGATAAGAAATAATCATAATACAAACTCCATAAATTTAACTATAATTATGTGACTAATTAAACTTTACTATAAGAAATGATAATATTATAATGTATATAATCTAAAATAAATAATGGGCCCAAAATTAATTCAAATCATAATTGAGGAATGAAGTTAGAATTATATATACTTGACAGATAATAAAGGAATGTAATTAATGATTTCCCAGGATAAGACTCAAAATAAGTTTCATTATTTTCTCATTTTTAGATGTTGTTGGGGTAATACTATATCCATTTATTTTATTATAACCTAGAAATTTATAATTCTATTTAACATCATAATTTTGAATTCTATATGACAATTCAGTCACCCTATAAGTGGATGATGTGAATAAGTGATTACCAACTTTTATATATTAATTATAAATTATACGTCAACATTAATTCTGTTTATTGAACCTCTATCCTAGATTTGTATATATTGATCTTTTGTGTGTTACTTTAATAATACTGATTGATGAAATGATGATAATGTAATGTAAATGGCACACCTAGATTATTAAATGGTTTAGTCATAATGAATGAATATTACTGCTTTATACGTCTATTTATTATCTCAACCTATCTAATTTCACAATTAATTTAATTTCTACAATTATTGAAATTATTATACATTACCCTACGGAATAACAATTTTCCAATACATAAAACCATAATATTATTTATGTGGTTAATCTATCATTATAGAAGGTCATTCTATATTCCAATAATAATTAATATTTTTTAAAAAAAGTGTTCCACATGATTATAAGTGGATGTTTTAACATCTTGATGGATTGAACGTTGATAACATTTTATACTTATAAATTAATAACTTTTATGTTATAATATCATAAAATTGTAGTAAATTTAATAAATATCACTCACCAACACAATATTAAATGACCACAAAATTTACATATTGGAATACAATTCTTGATTACCAATCAACAGATGATCGCCTAGATTTGTTCTCTATATTTAACTTATTCATAATCATATGTTCTTTATTTATTAATTATTTGACACCTCATGTCATCTATAATGTTCTTAGTCATAAGATCTTCCACTTATATATCTCTCAACAATATCATAATTCCTCTCAATTATTATTCACAAAATTATATTGGATGAATTATTTTATACCATTATATAGTAAAATTTACATTCATAAATGTGAAAAACATAAAAGAGTGAATTAAAATTTCAATCCAAATAATTCATTAAATGAATTAATTTATTATAATAAAATTATATTTATACTTTAAACACGTAAATCATTCAATAATTAGTACAATAAATGACTTCCACTCTTTCAAAAATGTCATAATGGTTAAAAAAAATTCATTCATGAATATCAATCATTAAAATTATAGTATAACATCATCACAATGAACATGAATTTGTATCAATAAAATTTATCATGGAATTATTATGTATGGTTAATTATATAAAATAAACTCTTCATAGTCTGGTTAGGTCCTTATCTATACTCTACTTAATCATTAACAATATTATTCTTTACACTTCAAATTTACATATTAGTTTTTGATGTTATACATCAGTTTACCATACATTTTTTCAATCATTATCTTATAGATTATTATTCACACTAGTATAGATCATTTCTATCATATATTACAATCAACTCACCCACCATTATCAATTTTATTTAATTTTCTTATATCTAGAACATTGTATTTCAATTCTTTAAATATGTATGATTCCCTTATATTAATTGGACACCGAATCTTTTAATATCTAAATGTTAATATTATTTCATAATTTCCAAAAATTTATTTTATTTTCAATTAGTTGGTCTCATAATTTTTATCAACCCCAACTATAAATATGTTGGGAATAATATTATTATGTAAATCCCTGAAACCAAACTCATATTTTTATGATTTTGATTATGGTGATATCACATATCTTATTTATTCCGTTAATACGATCATTAAACATTAACCTTTTCTTCTACCTTCATTTGATCTATTGAGACTATGTGATAGAAAATTGGTGGTTATGGTAATGAATCTGTTAAGAATAAAATTTATTTCTTTTGGATTTTTTCTTTTTTTAAAAAAATATGGACTTTTATATGGTTATAAATCTGGGTTATACCATTGGGTGTGTTACCACTATGTTCTTCCACTAGGTGTGATACTATATGCTATAAAACCATTGAGGTTCTACTATTTTGGTTGAGGTTCTAAAATTCTGGGTGAAGTTCTCCACTAGGTTCAAAATCCACATTCTACCACCACCGTGATTTTATTGGGGTTCAATCTCCAATTCTCGATCACATGGATCAAACACTAGGGTGATACCATTGAGATTATTCCATTATGAATTGATATAGTGATGAAAAAATTTAAAAACGCAGAGTTTCATGGTATTTGGTGCTACAATGAATTTAAATATTATGGTGCAATGTAGTCTCATTTTTGGAAGATTAAATATCATGATATAGAATATCATGTTTGCCTAAAAGGATCTATTGAAATAAAATGAAAAGAAAAAAAAAGATATGTCTCATTTGTTTTAAAAATATACTATTGAATGGATGAAAATGAGAAAGATATATTATACACATTTTTTCACTTGAAAAATGATATGTGGCTGAGATAGTCATGTAAATCACCTTTGTGGATTGTTTTTAGAACCTGGTCAATATAAATATGGAATAATACAGCATGGATTGGATAATTATCTATTTTAATAGATGTTTTACCAAATTTTAGGTATTCATAAAGGCATGATTAATGTATGTGATGGATTATACTTTTATCATGGATATGATGTGGTTCTATTTTATGAGATGTAATGAAAATATTCAATAAGGAATGGTTTAAAATCAATATATTTTATGAATTTATACATACATATGGGTTTAATGTTCATGAATCACTAGTTTAATTAAGGATTGATGAGGCTATGTCATTTATCCATAAACAGATGTAGATAAAAAAATTTATCAAATCATTTTTTCCAAGAGGGTTTTGTGATGATCCAATCTATTTTTTTCAATAGTTTCAATTGAAATATAATCACCTGGTTTCAAAAATACTAGAATTATGAAAATTTTAAAATATTAACCATAAAGGATTGATTAGTCAATAAAATATATTCTTTGATCTATTATTTATAAATCTAGGTGTAACAATTCATATAACGGAATTAGTGCTTGTAACGTGGATATATTTACTATTTTTCATTTAAAATGAAGAGAATTATTACCTATATAAAAAAGAGAGTAAGATATAAGAGATATCATCACCCTAGAATTATAGACTATTATCTACTAGAGGAAGATTTATCAATTATATATTTATCATTTAAATTTTATAATTGTACGGGACTCATTGGATGTTCGGGATATATTAAATATACAAGAGACTTGTATGCATGGTTGAGGGATTTTTTCTACTCACTATGGTTAAAAAACATTTAGTTTATTGTATGATCATTTGTTTTATCATAACATGTAATGGAATATATTCTCATATTGAATATTGATCTTTGTAAGTCAATTGTTCTTTCTCTAGGTGTTATTCTATTTTCCTTAATATAAAAAATCAATATCTCATGTGGAGATGTATTTTTTAAAATAAAAACAGGAAATTGAGGTATCATTTATTATTCACCCTATCAATGATACCTTGATCCTTTGATCCAATAAGTTATCTCATAGTTAGGTTCACTACCTTGATTTTTTTTTCTATTGATGTTATTATTTCATATGTATACCCTTTTCATAAATAAATAATTGATAATTTAATTATGAAAAAAAAAATTGGGATCCCATGTTATATGGTAAGGGTATTCACATATAGATGGAAAATATATTTCTATGCATTTTCAATATTTTATGATCCTCTAGAAGTGTTAAATATTTTATTTATTTCGGATACCCAAGGTTCTTATATTATGATAGTTGATATGGGAGAATTAGAAAATGAAGGCCAGGATAAGAATCAAATTTTATATTCTCTAACAGAATGTGAATTAATGAATAATAAATGAATCAAAATTGAATATTATATTTATGATAATCTAAATAATATTTATGAGGTAAATACCAAGATGTGGTGGGTCATGTTTTAATTCTATACAATTTAATATAATTATATTCGAATGAATGATATTATGGTTTTGATAGTTTTTTACTATTTTCAATGATGCAATGTGTACCATTCTAGGATATACTGATATGTTGGAGTATTAAAATTATTTAAAACGTATTACATAAAAATGATTAATTTGATGATAGTTTCATAGATTTGGGTGATACTGATCTAGGTTATATTCCCCTTTATGATCCACATAGTATTCTAATTTCATATTAAATCAGGTAATATTATGTTGTAAAAAATGGTAAATACAAAATAAATAAATTTATTTTCCACCATTGAAACATGTGAAATGAAAAAAATTGTTTGCGAGGATAATTAAGCTTGACCCATAACATTATATAACAATATATTTGTGAAATTTATAAATCTATTGTCTACAATCTTGAAAAATTGGAAGGAGAAATTAATATGTTTAATGTTATGATTCAACATGAAGACAATTATTGTGAGTTTTTTTTGGAAATTTTCCACCAAATATTCCTAAAATTTTAAAATATGAGGATAGCAGGGAATGAGATTACTGTTACAAAATTATTTAAAAAAGGATTCATTGAATAAATAATTCACTTCTAAAATAATGGATAATAAGTTTTTTATAAAATGAAGGAGAAATTTTACATCATGTACACGGAAATTGAAAATAGTAATGAGGAAGAATAGTTAGACACTAAAATTTTTGTTAGTGAAAATATTTATAATTTGATTATTAAGGATGATGGAATCACTTGTGATGAATGTAGTGAAAATAGAACAGAAGATCAGGTACATATATAATATTTTATTCTTAATCAAATATTAAGAGAATACTTTTTTGTAAAATTTCAAAACATAAAAACAAAAATAAGGATGTGATGAAAACGTTTTATACTACTAAATACATTGGAATACTAAATAAATAATAATAATATATGTTTTTGAATGAATGTGATAATATGGATAAATTACATGATACTAATAATACATTTGGCATAAATATTAAATATTTGAATAGATGGATTGAAAATAAGTTTGATCATATTAAACTATTACATATCAAGGAATAGTAAGAGCAAAACATATTTAATATCTATATTTAAAAATTCAATTTAATATTTTTTGATAAACGCTTATTAAAAAAACAAAAATAATGTCATTAATTACTTTATATCATAATGATTTTTATACTGGCTAGTATGTGGTTTTTTAAAAAGGATCATGTTTGAGGATCCAATTTTTTTAACTATATTGAGTCCCAAATATCTATAAATTCTTGGATTTCAAAATTTGATTCAAAAAATGATACTACATGTAAACATAGTTTTATGAAAAGATATATATTTTAAATATAATGATTCCATGTGATTCATAAAATCACATTTCTCTAAAGGAATTGGATATTTTATATTGAAAAAATGAAACTGCAAAATAAAATTTCATTTTCATTATATCATTTTCAAAGATATATTTTCTATTTATAGATCTTTTTTGATACTTTATATTATTTGGTAATATTAATATAATTTTTATTATTAACATTATCATAATGATATAAATTTTTATTTGAGACAACATTTAAAGAGGCCCACTAAACTCTAATAATAATGATTTAAAAACATCATGAAAAACTATTTTTATGAATAATAG
The DNA here is from genome assembly GCA_963277665.1 of Viscum album. Taxonomy (NCBI): domain Eukaryota; kingdom Viridiplantae; phylum Streptophyta; class Magnoliopsida; order Santalales; family Viscaceae; genus Viscum; species Viscum album. Next base: position 788,636,994 of record OY728126.1, on the reverse strand, counting down.
ATATAAATTGTAAGAAAAATTTTATCAAATTTGAGATTATCCTCGTTATCTGGGAAAATAATTTCTCACCATGATTCCAACCCTACAAGAAATGAAACCACAAGAAAAAGTTAGAGAAATGTTTCATATTGTAGGGGTCCCTCTTAAATAATCAAATGAGTAATTTATTTTGAAATTAAAACCTGGTACTCTTTGATTATTATAGGGATCATAAAATTTATAAATATTTATGTCAAATGGAAATAGGGTTTTGTTAACAATGGAATCAGTGTGTCTCATATGTTTAATGGGGTTTATTCTGCTAAAAATGTATAAGAAAAATTTAAATCCAGGATCCCAATTGATATGGAGTGTATGAATGAAAAATTATAATGTGTCTTACATCATTTTGAAAAGTGAATTTGGTACTATTTATCAGGGGTATGTATTTTTTAGAATTCATGAATCGATTAATATTGCTACAATATGGTTGTGAAGAAATGGATATTTTATTTCATATTTTTGATTTTCATGTTACAATTTTTTAAGAATGAATGTTTAAAAGGATCTTTGGAATAGAAGGATTGCTTATCCTAGACTATTTAATAAGAGATATATTTCAAAAATAGAATGTGTTGGGTTCATGGCTATAATTTTGATGTGTCTTGAATGAATTTTATCTAAATATAAAATTGGTTAGATATCTAATTCAACACACAAAAGGGTTCATATTTAATCATAAAAACGTTATTAAATAATCAATTCTATTATTTATTGGCCCATGATAATTAATTAAGAACATAGAGGTTTGTATTTTATTATTTTATTATAAAATTTATCAAATTACATGTACATTTTTTATGAATCAGAACAATAATTCTTGAAATTTGATACATATTTTCTGTAGATGTGATTAAAATGTGTCTTGTAAATATAGAAATAGTTATTTTATAGATAATTATACTGATATCACTAATTTTATGTTTGAATAATATTTCAAAAACATATAATTCTTCAAAAACATAGTTCATTATACACACAAAAACAAAAGGTTTAGTTGAATGGTAGAATATTCGCTTGGAATAAATTACTCATATATATATATATATATAGAAAATTGAATTTATTAGTAATTTTTTTAGAAATATTCAGTAGAAATTGTAAATGTTAAGAAAATTTTTTTTATAGGTCGAATTCATATATTACATCATATGATATGTACTATAATAATAATCCAATATTTAATCAGCTCACCCTGTTTAGAAGAACATTTAATATCATGATGAAAACTGATTGTCATAGTGAGTGTCAAATTAGATTTTTTCTAGGGAATTACTTGGTTATCCTAAAAATAAAATAGGAATTGAAGGATATAACAATTATAATAGTATAATTACTATCAAAAATAATTTAATGATCCTAAAATTAACCAAGAATTATTTTTTTAAAGTGAAACTACATTTTGAAGCAACGTTGATGAAAATTCCTTTTAGAATAATAATAAATTTTTTGTTTTGGATAATTTTTTTGAATATTTATATAGTAAATTATATAACTTGACAATTTCTTTTTATTATGAAATTTAATATTAGACACATTATATGATAATAAAACTTGTTAATTTTCTAATCATTATTATAACTCATTGAATAAATTTGAAAATAATAAAAACTATTATGAAAAAATATCATACTATTCTATTCTCTCAGGTTGAACCTAAATATGTTGACAAACCATTGGATCATCAATAGTGTGTTGTATTTATGAATGAAGAACATGATCAAATTGAGAATAATGATACCAAATAAATTTTCAAAAAAGTTAGTTTTTTATAATTTTATTGGAATAACTTCTGGGTTATAAAATAAATTCATCCAAATAAGTGAAGTGGAGAAGAATAAATCATGATTTGTGAGTAATGTCAATTCTATTGTTGAATTAATGACTAAAATTAAAATTTTCATAATGAACCAGACACATATTGCCCAATGATGGTTCTTTAAATTATTATATATGAATAAATACAATGGGTATAATCTAGAAGGGATGTTAATTTTAGTGGTTTCAGAGAAACATATACATATATAAAACCAATTTGAAATTTAGAATAAAATAAAACACAATGTATAACAAAAACAAATAAAATGAATCCTTGAAAACCCATTCCAAAAATTCTACCTCATATCTTTAGGAAAGGAAAAAAATATGCATGATATCAAATTATATATAATGTTTATGTATAGTGATATATATCATGAATCAATAATGAATATTAATCAAGAAATGGCAGATAACTAAAAAACCTTCCAAATAGTTAATAAATTTATCATAGTATTACCAGTTAAAATTACAATAAAATAATTCCATATAAATAAGAACATTACACAGAAACATGACCAATGATACACCAAAAAGAATAATCTGATAGAATATCAATAATGACTAAATTCATAATGACATATTTCTAAAATAGTAATATTTACCTCATAGAGGTTGCCGCCAAGATCTATCCTCATGACATATTATGTTTTCGGGTTGAAACTCATATGATTTGACCAATGGATTCATATCAAGAGACCACCAATATATAAATGGAATTACCTTTATTGTTCTTGGCCCATTTACAAAATGTTTAGTGAATTCCTTATATGTCTAATAATAAATTAAATATATAATCATGGGGCATTGTAAAATATCCTTGGTGAGTAAATTATATGAAATCAAATATATTTCCAGAGTTAATGATTTACATTTACAAGTAAACACCATTTTTAAAAATACTATATTGTTCATTAAATAATAATATTAATCACGTATGAATATGTATATTAAAACTAAATTTATATTATAATTAAAAATCCATACATGAATCTTATTATTTTATGTTATAATCAACAATATAAAGTGACATGATATTGCCCAATAACTTTTACCATTTTGAAAATTTTGTGTATAATACCATAGGATTAATTATTATAAATTAATAGATATAATAAAATAAAGAATTAATTATTTTTTATATTACATGCCAAATTGGATGTATATACACCAAATAAACATGAACGTGTTTATAATAGAAAATATTTCCGAATGAAATATAAATTGGGAGAAAATATCTTACCTCACTTCGGATTTTGGGTGATCATTTTTTAACAACTTATTTAGTGGTTTAAATATGTTATAAACTTTTTATATAACCTTATTTACCTTTATAATATCTTATAATATTCTTATAAATCACCTTATAAACATTTAATTATTAATCCTTCATTATTTTCATTATTTCTATTGTTAACTGGCTTATGATCTCGATCATTTTTCCTCATGAATGATTTGATTAATTATTATATTATATAATTATATGATATCTAGTATAATAATCATTAAATAATTATCTTATTTTTACATAAATTTTACTTTTTGAACTATACATTAATGATGGCTATGAAAAATAAATTATGTTACGATCAGGGAGATGGTAGGTTGTATGTACGCATGAGTAATATTACAATTTTTTCTATGATCATTGTTTATAGGAGGTCAGTAATATTTTACCATTATATATTTATTGTAATATCATATATACCCTATTTTATACTATTATATCAACCATGTGGTGTGGTGATGAAAAGAGATTCACATAACTTCATAATGCATGTAGTCCACACATACATGAATGATGGTATCATCTTTATGTGACTAAAAATGAAAGTAATAAAAATATAAAAAAAATTAACATAAAAGTAAATATGTAATTAATAAAATAATTTTTTGATTTATATAAAATATAATCATTAATTTTTTCCTTGTCACGTTATATTTGAAGTGTTAGTGAAATAAAAATCGGATCACTATATGAGTTAGTAGTTCACTGTTCACACAAAGGACCCTATAAAATCTAATATAGAATGAAAGTTAAATATATATATATATATATGATATTATTTCTATATATATGTTATTAATATGAAATATATACTCTTTTTAAATCATTATACCCAACTTTTAAATGTTTTAATGGAAGAACAATGGACGTCGGTTCGTGAGGCAGTAGTCTGCCACACATGAGAAAACATATTTGGTAAATAATTTGATATAATTGAATATGGTTTTTTGTAATTAAATTATTATAAAAACATCTCATCATGTGAAATATACAGATGTTATTATTTCATAAGGTTATATACAAAAATAATGGAGGGTGGAATTAAATAAAACAAGGATGATTGTTGAGGTACATTACCTCTTCTTCGAGTATCCATCATAATTTTGTACTGAATAAAAAGGTATTGTTTCATCCAAAAATAAATATTATTGTAGTATAATTATTCATTTTTAAGTGATTTAGGTAGGCATTGTATGATTAATTTTGGTTTGAAGGTGTCAAGATGGGAGGAGAGTGAGTGAAATTTTATAATTGTGGAAGATTTTCATTATTGTAAATTACCAAATGAATTCAATATTGGGAGGTATACCTTACCTCAAGATCCTCAAAAATATATAAATAATTGAGGTGAGGGTTAAATTGTTCAAAAATAACCTCCACAAAAAAATACAGTTTTTTCATATTCTTCGTTATACCTTATATTCACTCAATTTTACCCTTTTAGTTTTAAGAACAGTAACTAGTATATTTGTATTTACCTTGGTAATTTAACCTTTTATACTAAATATAAAACTAGATTTATAATATATTTTCAACCTCATTATTCTGATTAGTAAATAAATTTTTTTTATAAAAATCCTATATGTTTGTAATTATATTTTTAATAAAAATCTAGCTAAGGTGGTAATCCTTAATATAACCTTTATTATTATGGTTATTTTTAAATGATTTAAATATTAATTATGGTAAAAAAATTAATTTTACCTTACTGGATAATAATAATATTTTGTTATTCTCAATATAGAATCTATTTTTTCAATTTCAACTCGTATAAGTGGATTAATATAATTTAAAATTTATCCAACAAATGCATGGAGAAAAATGATTTTTATTGTGAAAATAATAAAATGTATAAAATACTTTTATATCAAACTGAAAAATATAAATGATTTTAAATGATAGAAATTGGATTCATTGATTTAAAAAAAGAAATATTTTACATTAAACTTAATTTAAAATATAAATATGAATATTGTGTATTGTGTATCTAATTTTATATGTTGCCTAGCATACTAGGAAGTTGATACGTATTAGAAATGACTCAGAAATTGATGTGATGACATTTAAAAAAGAATAAGTAATCTTACATGAATATTAATACCATGTTTTATTTATTTCCTCAAATATTCCACTCAAATTAATTTAGTAATATAACAAGTTTATATGGAGGATAATCAAGTGGCATACATGTTATCAATGAAAGAGGACATAAAAATGAATATGAAGTGGAATTTTTAGACTCCAAACTATTTCATTCCATTAGTGGTTGTAGAAACACATAATCTAGTAAATTCCAACCATTGTAATAATCCCATGTATCCCATGATTATACATTCCTATTAATTATAATATATTATTTTCGACTAGTTTTTACCAGATCCTAAACTATTGGTTATCGGTAAAAAATAAATGTTTCCAAAATATAAATTCTAATAAATTTGTTAATCATATTCATAACAAAAAATAAGATTATAGGTTATAAATATTATGTAAAATAGGAATATAATTTTATTATTTTGTAAAAAACACACAACATGATGTAGCAATTAGTCATTTCATATCCAAAATCTTACTATCTTCATCAAATATTATCCACAAACATGGTAATAAACTAAATTAACATAATTACTTATTGTAAACATTCATGATTGCTTATTAGTTAAATGAAAAATACATTATTGGATATATTACATATATAAAAAATGTGGTTAACTCCATAAATGATAATATATATCACATTTTCAAAAAATCATTTATAAAAATAATTTTATTCAATACTATCCAATTTAATTAACCAATATCAAATAAAAATTTATACTATCATCATTGTACTGACATTAAGAACATAGTATGGGTCCATAATCTTTTGTTTTCAATAAAGTTCAACATTCCATGGAATCATTTTTCTAGGTCAATGAAACATTTCAAGGGGTGAGTAGTGGGAGGGTACTACCGGGAACAGTCCCAGTGGAGATGGGGCCTGTAGCTCAGAGGATTAGAGCATGTGGCTATGAACCACGGTGTCGGGGGTTTGAATCCCCCCTCTCCCACAACCGGGCCAAATAAGCTTATCGGGTTGGGGGTAGAAAAATCCTGATCGGGATAGCGGGCCCAAAAAAGTAGCTATGGGACATGACTCTTTTTTCGAAATGTAATGCCTTACTGATTCTTTTTAGTGAAGCCATAATCAAGAATCATTCATTTCATGTAGTAACACACACTTTCAAATTCAAAATGAAAAATTATTTCATTGAAATACTTATACACTTCATAAATAATATAACTAGTATATCATTGATAAAATACTTGAATTCAATAACTCATTAATATAGAAAAAGTACATTAATCATTCCTCGTCGTATTTCGTATTCGAATAAAATGATCCATGACCCATTAGATTATTTTGAGGTATATTCCACAAACACATGGGAAAATGATTTGAGTAGTTCTATATCACATTACAATTGAAGAATTATATATTGGGAAACAATTTCATTTCTATGTAATCATAATAGTGGTGTACATTCTCTCCACAGATGTATAAAACACTCATTCCCATCATGAAAGTTCTAAGGGGTTTATACCCATAGTTATCCCATGTGGTAAAAACCATAATTCCCTTCTTCCCTTTATCATTACATTTTCCTTAATTCCTCTTCTCATTCTTTATCATACCATAAAAGAAATAATACATAGATAATTTTGTCATTATGTTTTCTTCACATGATATTATATCATAAAATGATTAGAATGTATTTGGAGAGTAGTTACAATCAAAATGATGTTTAAATCCCATTATTCATTTGATAATTCATACCCGTTGGATTATATAATTTGATGGATGTCACATTAATTATTATAAGTTCTATTTCAATGTAACGAAATACACTATATTACATCATATCATTATGAAACATAATTTATAATCCAAAATATTGTGAAATATAGTGAATAGTTTTAATTTTTTATGAATATGTAATATTATAATCGTACGAATGGTTTATTTGTAGATGCATATTTTTTAGGAATTCCTAATTGTTTGTAATGAAAATATGAATTATCTTATTAATATCTACTAAGAGTATCGATTGAGGTTAAAGTTATGTCTTATTATTAAGAAATATGTGATGATTGGGTAACATCTAATGTTCTGCTTTCCGAGTTTTTAACTATAATTACATATGTCCCAGAGCCACATCCACTTGTACTATGTGGATATGATTATATTTCTATAAATTTACACCTAATATATTCTTTAATTATACATTATATCATTCATAAAAATTTTCCTCAAAGTGTATCATATGGTTATTTCCCAAAATATATGTCTTCCCAAATAAAGTTCTAATAGTATCTAAAAAACATCGTCTGATATAAACAGTAATGACCCCTACCCTAGTTGACCCGAGGTAGTGCCTTACATTATTACATTGGCTTGGAAGTAATGTTTTGTTTCCATATAGACCATTCATTTTAGTTGGTTGGGAAAAAAATTCATATTTGATACATGACTTACATTGGTAATATAAAATAAAACAGAATACCAAAATAGAAAATAAATTTCTTCCTTGAAAACTAATTCCTATAATTCTCTTTCATATTATGGGGAAAGGTATAAAATAAGGGTAATACCAACTACATAAAAATGGTTATGTATGGTGGAGAATATCATGAATCCATAAATATTAATGATTAAGGAAGGTTACATGGCCTAAATGAATTATAATTTATCACTAAAATGTCCATAATATGATTGAGTTGGTGTTGGATTATCCCTCATGTGATCAGAGTGTATTACCTATTGTACTTTTGATGATTTTATTTTGGATGTTAAGAGACTTAATGGGTGATTACACTTTGGTTGATCATATTTTTATTTACCATAATTTTAAAAATTGAAGCACCAATGTCCAGTAGTATCATGGTTATGATTCTGTGAGAAGCTACTAGCAGTCAAAAATTTAAATAATAAGTAATCTTCATCTGTCATTAGGAATTTTCAGTTTAAGTTCTGATTTTAGTAATGGATCATGATGTATTTTTCATTTTCATCAGTGTTTTCTCATTTTTATTCATTTGAATAGAAATAATATAATATCTTATCTTTTATTGTATATAAATTCCAACTCTAATATGTCATGGAAGAAACTTAAAGAAATATGGATGGTATCATCATCAACTATCATGTTTATTGACATACTTTTATTTCATTTTATTCTTTCTATTCTTTAATATATATATTTCTAGCTGGTGAAAATAGATTTCACAACATGTTATCACCTTTTTTCTACCTTTTATATTATTTAATGGTCTGGGTATGATCTTGGTAGTTAACTTTTTCATGAATCATTTTATTCAAAATGTCAAAGGGGTGGTATACACACAAAAGAATAGTGAATTGGTACAAAGTATAGGACAAATCTCAAAGGAATATATATTGAGGTGAAATCCCTTAAAATAAATTTATTTTTTTTGTTAATGTAAATTAATCACCATTATATTCTAATTAGAATTTTTTTTAAATACATAAAAACCAAATTAAAATATTAATATATTATAACATACTTTTATAACATCTCATTACACATTTATTTATAAAAGTTCACACTTTTTATTATTTCATGTCTTAATTTCCATGTTTTCTTAGGTGTGTTTTATCATGAATGATCTACCTCTTTCACATTTTATATATTTATATCATCTTAAGTATACAAATCATGAAATAACTATCAAATTTTTAATCTATTATATTGTCAATATGAGTAATGATAGATGTATTTGGAAATTTATTTATGTTACAATCATGGAGAATAGATGTCTTATTTATTCATGTGTAATGTATCCATTTGAAGTGCTATTGAAAAGAAAATCACATCACTATGCGAGGCGGTAGTCTATCATCACATTACCTTATCTCATTTGAAATGGATGGTGATTAGATATATAGTATAAAATGAATCCATAGGTTTAAATATGGTATAAATATTATATATATACATGTTTTCCTTTATCATACCCAATAATGAATGATAGTAATCTACGAACGAATGAAATAGATTCACAAGGAGGTAGACCACCATAAACACGAATGATGAATTTGCAACCCATTTGGTGTAACTGAAGATGTTTATAACTCAATAAATTTTTATAAAAAAAGCCGATTTTATGGAATGTATTATTATTATTACAGGAGAATTCTATAAAAATAATTCAACGAGGCCGCTTATGAAATGAAAGAAATATTCTTATTGAAGAACATTATCTTTTCTTCAGTTATCTTCCTTAGGCTTTTACTAGAGTCTCAAAATTTTTTATTTATCCCAATAATATAGATTCAAGTATGAGGGGAGTAAATTTTTGATGTGATTATTTTAATGATTTTTGAAACATATGTTTGTGGAAGGTGTGGAGAATTTAAGTTAGTGGGTGCCCATTTATAATTAAAGAGGAGTGGTATTCCTATAAATAACTAAAATTATTCACTATTGGGAGGTCTCCCTTAACTCATAAATAATTCAAACTATTTTCACTATTTATTATATTACAAAAATAATGGTTACCATATAAGATAATATAAATTTCTATTATTCTATATAAGGAATCCATTTTTACTAATGTAACCCACGTAAATGGAAAAATATAATTCAAAATTCATCTCACAGATTTGATGAAAAATCATGTTTTTAAAGTGAAAATGATCATAAGTTCTCAAATTTTTATATCATAATTCATAATTAAATTTATTTTAATGTCCTAAACTGAATATATATCTACATATATAATTGATATAATTTAATATTAAAAAATTTAAAAATGTGGTTTTTTAGTGTAAATTATTTAAATTAGAAGGAATATTTCAATTGAACTACAATATCATTAATTATTCATCTAAAAATATACCATTTAAATAAATCTAAAAAATTCACAGTAAGAAAATTATGGTCTTATGATTTAAAAATTAAATTTAATTTTATAGAAATAAATTATCTATAAGTTGTTAAAATTAAATTTCAATTATATGCTCCAAGCATGATTTATATTAATTTTAGAGAAAATATTATTTTTCAGAAACCAATTTATTTTCATTTAATTTATTAATTTTTGATAATAATAAATAGATATATAATAAATTTTTATAGACATTATATTTTCATAATATATTTAATCCCATTTATACCCTGTAATTTAACAGTTAGGTTATAACTCTTATATTTAAAATAAATATCATATTGTTGTTCAGTAAAATTCAGTATAATGTAAAACTCATTATATCAATATAGCATATTATTGTGGTAAACACAATATTAAATAATTGTTTATTGTAATGAAAAAAAATTATGTGTTTAAATTTAAATAAATATATCATATTGTATTAGGGTTCAATTTTCCCTTCTGCGCTTGGTGATGCATGTCATACATGACAACAAAAACAATGATGTTATTTCAAAGTTTTGGGGTGCTAGACATTTCAATAATTATATGTAATGAAACTATTCAAATGTTACATTATATTTATTCACAAATTAATTACAAGATCTTTCATATAAATGTTGATTTATCATTAAATAGTAATGAATAAGATGAAGAGTTTTATATTGAAAAACCAAGTACGTTTCATCTTGGATAATATGAAAATAGTATTTTAGGTTAAATATGGACTTGTAAGTGATGATAAAATCCTCAATAATTTAGTATTATATTTCTATGACCTATATTAAGACGTTTAATTTCAGTATAGAAATAGTTGATAACATTCCCTTCATCAAATACGATAAAGATGGTTCAATCATCATTATTATTTATGTAGGTGGCCAAATATTTTATAGAAATTATAATGGAATGGTAGATATGTTTTTTCAAAAAGATATTTATATTTATGAAATATTTATTCAATGAATGGTTAGGTACTTTTTTTGTCCAAAATATCTCTATTGAGATATTTCATTTTTCCTTCTCAAGAGAATCATTCAGTGGAACGGAAGAAAATATTAGATATGTTGGGTTTATTATTTTTTTCCACTATGATTTGAGTAATAAATATTTCAATAGTTGATTCTGGAAATTATACTTATTAAATGGAGTTTATAAAGGATATTAAATTTTATATACCATAAAGATTCAAGAAATGATATTTATCATTTTTTTAGTTTGTACTTGGTATCAATTTCAAGAAAATGAATCCCATTTCTAGAAAGATATGGAATTCACAATTATATATAGTGTATAATTTTTTTATTTCATTATGATTTTCAATATTAATTTATTTCGTATACTGATGCATACTGATCCGGTATTACGGATGACAAAAATCCTGAATAGAGTGGAATTACATTCCTAGTAATATGTTTTTGTGGTAGCACAAAAAGAATACATGTAATTTAAAATTTTATTTCTGATGAGGTAGAATATGTGGTTGTAACATATGATATAACGTAGTTGGCATGAATAAAAATTGATTTGGGTGATCTTAATGTGTCTGTGATGATTCCATTTCTTCCTAGATGAGATAATAAAAGTCAAATCAATTTTTCTTAGAATTTATCTCAAAATTCCATAAGAAGGATCATTAATATTAAATATTACTTCCTCAATGATCTTGTAGAGATATTTTAATTGGATTGGGACTTTATTACAACATATGTAATGATTGGTTACATGATCACCAAGAAATTATGTTTTAATTTCTTCTAGAATTTATTTTTTAAGATGAGTTATCAACCAAAACCATTAGTAGTTTAATATATTTCTAAATTTGACCTATAGATTCATATAATTTAATGTTTTTTCCCAATAGGTGATATAAATTAAAAAATAATATTTAAATTGATATGTGAGTTATTTCATTATAGATATCATTTTTGGTGAATATTTTATAAGGGGTAAGATGTAGCTTCATCATGTAATAAAAATAATAATAGTTTCATGAAGGGGATGAAATATAATTTTATATTCATTATTATTAAAAATTATTATATATATGATGTTTACAGATTGAAAAAAATTTTAAAAGTGTAACTTGAATCAATTTTTTATGAAAACATGTCACATTATTGTTCAATGTCACTAGTTTCCAACACCTATTTTGCTTATGTTGCCTTATAATTATTGTATTTTTATCCATTAAATTATATTTTATAATTAATTGATTTATGATCCTTTTTTGAATCCAAAATAAAATTGGGGAATTTATTGAGACCATGAGACTATATATTTATTTATGAGTTGAAGAAGAATATATGAATTAAGAGATTTTGGTTGTTAATATTTCTTTTATTGAAAACATCTTTTTAGTTTTTTTAATGTAATATTACCTGGTTCAAGTATTGTTTTTTAAACCATTTTTTTCTAATCACAATTGGGTTACCATAGGTTTCGATAATAGAGGTGGTACAACTTGGTTTAGGTTCTAACAGTGATGTTGAGGTGATACCGCATGGTGATATAACCAAGTTTCACTACCATGTTTTACTACCATAGAGAAACATTAAAGGATCTATCATTAAGGTTTTAAAACAAGGGTAGAATTATTAGTGTCCTTCAATTTTAGTACATACATTTTTATGAATATTCATGATGATAAATAGGGTAACTATGTGTTTCATGGTATCTGGTGGAATCAATGAATTTAAATCTAATGATTCAAATTAATGTGTTTATCTAATGATTACATATAATTATATAGAAAATATTGATAATAAAAAATTATCTAATGAATGAATAAATAATTTAAATTATGTGAGATTTATTACAATATTGTAATTAACTGAAATGGGAATGGAGAAGATAAATATATACTATAGTGTTTTCAATTCACATGATGAAGTGTGGTTTACTATGATAGTTTTTAGGTTCACCTTCATGGAATGCTGTTCAATTATATTGAAATGAAATTTTGAAACAAGCATCATAAAAATAATTATGCACTATTATAATGAATGTTCCTACGTATTCTATGTTTAATAAATTGAATTATTATTTCAAGTTATGAGTTTTTCCTTTTTTAGTGAAATATTGGGGTTTGAATTTAGGAGTAAGGTTTCCAACCATAAAGATAAAGTTATAATTGTATTGTATCATATAAAAATTGAATCCAATATATGGATTTACTATTGATTAAAAATATATTTAATTATGTGTGAAGGGAGTTTTTTTATTTTTTAGGACCCGATTTATCTACAAATAGTTATAAAATCTATTTCAAAGAGATGTATTTGGATAAACAAGAACATATTTTTTATTAGAAATTAAATTAAATTATATTTAGGTGGTTTAAAAAATATTTGATTTTTGAAAATGAAAATTTTTTTACCATCAAGGAATGTTTAATTTTTATCTGATGTTTTTATATCTATTAGTGAGATATATGACTATCACGATATAGTAAGTTGAGTTTTTGAAGATGAAGGGATATATTTTTTATTCTTCATGTAAATTGAATTTAATATATTCATGAACAAGAATAAAATAATATAATGATTATACCATCACTATAGAAAATGATATTATTGGATATTGGAGATACACACATATATTTTATCTGTATCAATTGATTTTTTGATTAATGTATGATGCACATGATGTGAGTGAAGCAAAACAATATTTATAGACTTGTAATTATTATGTAAAGATTTTCCCTTCCCATAGTGACTCAAAATTTTATTAGTGGAATATTTGATAATGGAAATCACTAGATCATATGCTGGATTATCTGGTTAAATTGAGTAGAAAACTGAGAAAATTAGTTATCCTCTAACTATATGTAATGTTTTACCATAACATCAAAATGTACTCAAATAAGTGGAGATGGTTTTTTCAAAAAAAATAAAATTTATGAAATGATAATTCAACCACTATATGTTATTAATTGATCCAATGTTCTTACATTATTGAAATAATATTCAATAATATCAGTTCAGGTAACAGTTGGTAATCCACCAAAGTTATGTTCTACAAATTTACAGAACAATACATGAATTACTAAATTGATCTTCAATTATTTATAGAAGATCCAAAATATCTACTCTCTCTGTATACTAATCATTTTAAGATATTTTAACTTGTGATAATTCATCATCCCATTCTATGATACATCCTTATCAGTTGATGATTTTTATAGACTAAATTTTTACATTTTCCATTTTATATAGAAAAACCACGTAGAATATTCATATTCATATTCAATTTATCATTTTCCAATCCTAATGAAATTTTATTTTTTTATGGCTATTCCGTATGATTGATTTATTGATTTCATTCAACACTAGGTGACATATGGTTATCTAATATTTCCACCATATGATGAAATAGAATATTGGAAAATCTTCATTATCCAAGAAAACATTTTCATCCACTTTAAGTAAATTAATTTTATCAAACAATAATTAAAATCATTATTCATGTTAATTGGGTCCTCAATCACCATATATGCTAGTTTAAATATTAAATGTAATATTTATCATATTTCATTAAAATTTTAATAAGTATAGATTGAATTTTCCTTAAACATGAGAAATAATTAAACAATCATTAGATGTAATATATCTCTAATATCACTATATCTAGTAAATTTTATTATTATTATCAATGTGTAGTTTAAATTTATTATTTGTCATTCAAAACAAAAGATAAATTTATTTATTTTTAAATATGGAATAATTAAATGGTTAAACTTCTTCAGGAGGAAATTATAACTATGAATGTTTCCTTCATTTGTGAGTAACACAATTTTTAAATTTTCAAAAAAAATTGGGGGCACATAAACATCATATCAGCCTATTATATTTTCTACACCTTTTATAAACCCTATTTTATTATTCCAAATCCATGTATTAGTTTTACTTCTTCTAACTGGTTAACTAATGATTATACCTTCCAGTTTTATCCCCTTAAGAGTATTTACATTGAGAAACCCGTATAAATATTCCACATCTTTGTCTTCAAATATCCTTGGATTTAATTGAATTAATTTTTCACAACAAATATATTACATCATCATGTCTAACTAATGATATTTTCAATCATCCCATAAAATTTTATATCAATAAAAACACTAGTTTTACATTTATGATTTCAACACATTATTAAGGGAAATTAATACACAGTCACTAATTTATATT
Source organism: Viscum album (assembly GCA_963277665.1). NCBI lineage: Eukaryota > Viridiplantae > Streptophyta > Magnoliopsida > Santalales > Viscaceae > Viscum > Viscum album. The sequence goes on along the minus strand of OY728126.1, from coordinate 788,621,733 downwards.
CTATTGAGATTCTGGACTTATGGTATCTCATTTTTTCCCTATCATTTCATTACCTACATCGAGCATAATATATGTTTTTATTGAATTCTGATATGGATGGAACAATTTTTCAAAAAAATATGTAATTAGTGATCTAGATCTATTTCTATATCACCCATCTTCACAATAGAAAACCTCAGTGATTGAATCATACATTAATGTTGTATGTAAAATATTATACAATTTATAATGAACACTAATACTTCATCCAATGGAAAAAATATATTTTCATGAAACATAGTTTATATAACCAACTCAATAAACATATAAATAACATTCAACATTATAATAATGTCTCCTTATTCCCTTGAAATTCTTATATTCACATTGTCATTGAATGGTAATGTGGTCAATAATTACCTTTTTTATTATTATTTCAATATATTATATAATATCTATATACCATAGTGATGAAAACCACATGAATCGTTATATTTTCATATTTTAAGACCTCATCATATTCTAGTGGTTTATCATTGAGGATTTTAAAGTCATGAATCCACCATATTTTCAATTGCTAGTTCCTTTAATATATGATTTTCGATAATTTTTCTCTTAAATATAAAATACATTAAAACCCATTAATCATAATATAAAATTCTCTCCCAATAAAAGGGTGATATATATCTTCATTCATTTTGTGGATCATGCTTAATTGAAACACCATTAATTCGATTTTAAGGAATTCATTTTAGAAAATCATGAATCAGTTGGTTTTCTATTAAAATTAATTAGGGAAATATGAATGAAATATCAATCAAAATTGAGAAACAACCTATAATTTATATTCAATAATAATAATTCATTAACCATTTATTTTAAAATCACAAATATTTTAGAATTTGATGGATTTCTTTTTTTACCATTAATTTTCACTATTTATACAGATTACTTCCACACATCTTTTTGGATGTAACTTGCACATTTAAATTTTATTTGACATTTTTCATCTATATTCTTTATTAATAAATGTGATCAATCCATGTTTTTATTTAAAATAATATCATAAGTACCTCTATCTTATGATATTAATAATTTTTTTTACAATGAAACTCAATCTTTATTTTATTTACCTCCATTGTTTTTTGGGTAAACAAATCATTTATTTTTTATATTATTCTTATTTTTGTTTCATACTCAATGAAACAATATTATATTACTTTATTTACAATTATATGGTAACATCCAATGCATTTCATCATCTTCATGGGATATTTATTCCACTATTATATGCCACATTATTCTTTCACATATTGATTCAGATTATTTCATGATCATATGTATTTTGTTGATAACATTAATTTGGTTTCATTCAACTATTCTTTATCTGATTTTTTTTACCAATATTGAATAATCCTCACTTTCATATGAAAATACCCATTAATTTATCAATGGTTATAACTATTATTGTGTATTTTTTTATTTTTACACTTAGGTATACATACTATATATTCTAAATTAATTATTTTTCTAATTTTATGTCACCATACAATAAGATGAACATTAATTTTAATTTTAAATTTTATACCATCACATATCATCAACATAAACACATATATCCATAATTTCAAATAAATTTTCAAGATATTCTAATTATGTAGATGAAAATAGATTTTCAAAAATATTTTAATGATGGGTACACTTATTGAATGTGTTTCATTAAATTTTATTATATATCCACATGTGTAATTAATCTCCATTTTTTGTAGTTATCATGTTATTCCAACTATATACTGTCTGGATTTTGATATTTATTTCACTCTAGTAGTAGAAAAAAGATATACTCATAACCCATTGAGTGAATAAATGACTGGAGAAATGTACATCTAATCACTGAATTTTGGATCTTTTTCTGGGAACATTTAGGGAATCACCTGCTAGATTTATTCTTCACATCATTAATTTTGAATGATATGGGATTCAATATTTTTTGTTTACTAATATTTCAATTAAATATAAATTATTAACACCACTATTTAATGAATTAGAAATAGTGGATACATTATTTCATGAACATGGGGTGACCATTCTATATTGTCCTATAGATGATGTATCAATACATAGATTGTAAATTCTACTATCATTGGATAAAGTATTATATTAAGTAATTAATTATATAAAATATTTATAAATCAATATTTTATATGATTTGGAATATGACCTCACACGACTAGTTTCTATGTTTTCTAGTTTCATCTCTAACTCAAGAAACATTTGACCAAAAATAATTTTTGTCAAAAAATAATTTTAATTTATCTTGAAATTAATATTTTATCTTTCAAAAACTTTCAAAATAACATTTTTGTTTTAATATAGTGTTTTAATTAAATTATATCTTTTTTGGTATAATTTTATATTGATAATTCATTAATTTCATTGATTCCCTATAATCCTGGTTGTTATGAATAACTATGTCCATCAATAAGACATTTTCACTAAAAATTCACTATAGTGACAATTCCATGGTATTGGATGTTTTATCACAGAGTGTAACAGATTTATGATTAACATCATCATGTTTATTTAATGTTTTAGGAATATTTATATTATAAACTATTACATTATCCATTTTGTATAAATATATATATATATATATATATATGTTTTGTCTTCATATAGTTACGTTGTGAATAAATGTATATAATATAAAACATTTTAAAGATCTTATGTAATTTAATCCATGAATTTAGTGTATATTTCTCAATTTATTGAATATATTAAAACTCATCGCACCTCATGTTCTTAATATTATGCTATTATTTCACATGGGTAGTTTTTATGTTTCTAACTTTCATCTCTAAGTAATGAAACATTATAAAAAATTTAATTTTTTATCATAATTGAAAATCAATTTCTCTTCACATTTATTATTTATCATCAATATTTATTATAAAATAAATTTTTTTATTTTAAAAAAACGTTTTACATATCTTATATCCTACAAATTTTAATATTTAATTGATAATTTTTATCTTCAAGAGATTCAATAAAATAATGGATCTCATTCCTAACTAATAATTACTAATTCACAATATTCACAAAAACTCCACTAAAAATATTCATCCATGACATTTAAATTTTCATCATAAAGTGTTATTTATTGATTCAAAACATCAATGAGATTGTTTGATAATGTAGAGAATATGTTCATACTCAAATAATTCCATATCCATTTTGATTTTATAAAAATATTGACATTATTCATGTAGTTTATTGTTGAATAAATTTATATAACCTAAAAACTCTCAAAGATACTTTGTAATATATCCTTAAATTTAATGGAGATTTATAAATAGATTAAAAAAAGTGTCCTCACATATCATTCTACTATTATCTACTATTTTAATTATGATATATTTTATTACAATTCATTCACTTTATAAATCGTTTTCATGTGGTGGATCCTCCTTATAAGGATGAGAATATAACTTATATGTATTATTGGAATCCTGCATCATTCGATTTTTCAATATATAGTTTAAAACAACTATATTTTAACAAATATGAGAATATTGAATTTTATTTATCTAAATCATGTTTTTTCTTCACTCAAAAATTGTAATTCCATTAAACATATTCCCTACATCAAAATAAATAATAATTATTAAGAAAAAAAATTAAATCCATGTACGAGATAATTTATTTTATTTGAAAACATTCATTATCTTTTTTAATATGATTTCATCCTAAGTGGATGAGGGTGTTGAATTATGATTGTAAATAATTTTGAAATATTGATAAATATAAAATAATTCTTATTTTATGTTGATCAATACCCTATTATATATTACAATATATGGTTCATTGATGCACAACCCCAGATAAGTTTTCCTCATTCAGTAATGATAATTTAATTTAATGAGTGAATATGGATTTTTCCTTTATACATAACATTCCTTTGAATCCCACTCATTTATAATTCTTATTATTATACTAATATTTACATTTTCAATATTAATATATGTTGTTATGAGGGGGAATATTATTATCTTATAACCAAGCACAGAATTTTTAAAAAAATTAATGAAAACACATTACTATGTGCGTGGTTAATATACCTCACAATATATTCTATATATATTTTATTATGATTTTAGAGACAATTTATTCTAAATTAACTTGTATTCTTGGGCTCATCATGAATTTCATCATGGTAGAAAAATGAAACCCTCCAAAAATAACTAATTCAAATATATGTAATTCATTATATTCCAAACATATTGTATACATAATATGATTCCCTCAGTATTGAAATCCTCAGAATATTTAACTTCTACATGTTATTAAAGGACATTTTATAAACACCTAACTTTTAGTCACCATATTCTTTTGACCAAAAGAATATTTTTTAGAATATTATAATCTATAATTTAGACATTATTAAAACAGTTGGTCTTCATTATTTTAATTTCTCCAATTCCCAATCTATATTATGAATCTGAATAATATTATTAACTGTCTAATTTGTTTTCATAAATTAATTTCACCCAAATTATTAACTCAATATTTATTATCATACCAACACTGATAAATTTAAGAGTTACATAAAATTTACTTTAAAGAACATGTCAATCCTATATTTATTTATTTATCATTAATATCATAATATGATATTCATTCTCACTAATTTTATAATATAATAAAAAAATATTATTATTGATATCCAAATCTTCTAGAAATATTGAAATGAATGTTGAATTTTACTATGTGAATTTCAAACATTGAAAGTACTTCCCAACATCATCATAATGATCAAAACATAAGATGAATATAAAGACCAATGGAATAATCTATTTAACATACTTCCTTAGAAGTCAAATTCGATATTCCAGTCATTCCATTGTCTCTACCCTTCTCTCTCTCTTCCAGCCTTCTATTTTAAACTCTAAAATTACCCATGGGATTCTAATAATCAGTATTAACAAATCCTATATAATATTGGAATATAATATTAAATTTATATATATTGATCATTGGTTTTATTTGTCATTATGTATTATATTATTTTTATCGTTAATTATTCAATTCTTTAGTTTCCATATATATATCCCCCCTAAGATTCATTCTCATAATAAATCTCCCTTTACTTCAATTCAAATCATATAGTAAAAATCATATGCGAGTATGATTATGTATCAATATCAAAAATTAGGGAGCTTAATTTCATAATTCATTTTCAAACTTCCCATTGAACAATTATTCAATATTATATGGATTAATCTCATTCCCAAGAGCCTTTTATTTTTTGTCATCTTTTGTTGATTGTTATTATAGTAATATCACAAATCATTCATATACCTTCTTCTAAAGAATTTATAATCAGCCTTTTCAACTCCAATTAAATGTTCACATTAATATTTAGGAAAACCATCTATGATTATAGGTGTTCATACATTATAGTTATGTTTATGAGGATTGATTAATATTTCATGAATCCCAAGACTAATCTTAAATACATTAAGTCATAACATAACAAAAAATACTCATATCTACTATATAATTATATGGAATTCAAATAGTCATTAATTTAGCATATGTTCAAGTGATTATTCTTCTGTCTATGATATATATAATAAAAAACAAGTAATTCCAATTCAAGATTCATTGTAAACACCTTTTTTTAATTATAATGTTAATATTAGTTTATTTAGTGTTAAATTTTTTATAACTATTCAAGTATTCAATCAGATTAATCATTTTGGTCAAACTAGAATCATAGTTCATCATTTGGTGCAATTTTGATCAACCTAGATTCCAATATTATTAATTTAGTTAATTCAGATTAATCTCCATTCACAAAAAATCACTTTTGTAACATTTCATTATCTAATTTAACCATATTATACCCAATCACTGAATCAATCTAATTTGATAATAAATATCCCCATATGCAGGCATCAAAATATATTGGGGTCATTTTAATCACTCAATTACATAAAAATATTGAGAACGTTACATTATATACATTCTTAATAATTTTATTTTTTATGTGGTGTAGATCTTCCATCATAAGATATATTCTATCATCCAAACTGATACGTCCATGAATAACAAATCTTCAATGAAATAGGTTGTCGATTTCTTTTATTGATCATTCAATTATATTCATGACTTCATTTATGTTACTTTATAATCCCATTTTCAGTATCTATTTTTTCAAATTAAAAGGGTCTATAATTTTTTTTTTCAATTATTGGTTGCACTTTATTTACATCTCTCTATGATATCCCATGATACTAGTACTTTGTAAAATTGTATTTGACTTTATGTTATTTTTTATGTCCTCTTCATATAGTAGAACAAGAATCTACACATGTATCTTATTCCAATGGTTTCAAATGTTTTTACTGTTTCCATTATATGTACACCCAATGAATTTTTTTGGGTACATCCTTAGGAATGTCAAACATCAACATCCTTGAATATCATTGAATTCAATTAAAAATATTGTTTATTATATGAAATACATCAACACTTCCATCTCAAGAGATCATCAATATCATATCCTAATCTATGGATTGATAGAATTTTCATAGAATGAATCCTATACGCATTTGGAGTCACAATATATAAAATTTTATGATTCATGTCTTTTTAAAACAATTTTTTTATAATCATTCCACTCCATTGAAACTATAATGAGATATATAATAATTTTTTTAAAATATTAATACATGTTTAAGAAAGAACAATTTATATAAAATTTTTATGAGAGATAGTTTTTTAATCCATATATACTTTTTTAGGACCACACCAACATTGGATACATCTATGTTCAGGAATAATCTATTTTTCCACTCATTAGGTACATATACATATTAATAGATAATGAATTGAAATACTAGATTTTATCTTAGAAATTGATGTAGGATCAGTTCCCACATCGGAGTTTTATGGTGAGAGGTTATTGGTTTTCTTTTTCTCCTAATATCATGGTATTTTGTGGATTAATGTTATTATAGATTTTTTGTTTTTCATATTACCAGTGTATTTTTTTCAATGAGATCGTGTTCTTTGTTTGGTATTATATTAATTTAATGAGTTTTACATCGTTCCCCCCATCCCCATTCAATATATTATTCTTTGATGGTATTCTCATATATAAATTTATGTTTCATTTGGTTTTTTTTAACATAATGAAATTTCCGTACAGATTTTGATATAAGTCAGATTTACCATTGTAATAAAAAGGTTAAATCATTCATTAATATGCATCTTAAACCCATAATTATAGTCTTAATTCCCAAGGTATGGGGCCTTTATCCTTTTTTGCTAGTTCACATTATTCATTATCCATTGTGGTTTTGAGTTCACTAATTTTAAATTGGGTGTGTAATATTTCAATGAATTTATAGATTTTGACAAATATTTATAATCATATAAAATTTATTTGTGAACATGATTTATGTATTTTAAAAGTACTTAATTTATTATTATATTTATTATTATTATTATTAATTTTTTTCATTCAAGGAATAAACGAATAAATTATTTTGATTATTATTTGTCTAATTTTCCATTAATTAAATTTTATAAAAAATTTATCCATTATATTAATAATAAAAATATTATTCCTATGTATGGTATGATATTATAATAATTTAAATGCTTTAATGGGATTTATTAAAAAAATTTATTCTATGAAATAATAATCCCCATTTACTACATATATAAATAATCTATATAAAAATGTACTTCTATGAAAAAATTTACATTTATATATATATTCATATAAGAAATGTATTAACAATAATTTAGAATGATGAGATATCATTATGTTTCCATTAGAGATTATTTTTATTAACACACCATAAGGTCTTCATAATATTTCATTGGGTTTGATGAAATCATTCTGAATATAGATATGTGGAATAGGTGATGGATTTTAGTTGATCTTTGTTTGCGGAATATATATAGATATATTAATACTGGGGTTGTGGAGGGGCCATATTATAAATGATATTAGGATTCATTTATAAAATTATGGGTTAATATAATAATTTCTCACAATAATAGAAATGATTATGATTTATTTGACTATTATTATTGTTTGATTATTATATATATATATATATATATTAATTTAAGTACCTTAAAAACTAAATGACATCATATGGTTTTAATTTTGATATTTTAAATTAATTTTTCTCGTTGCAAATTAAATTTATAATATTTACATATAATATTTATTATTAAAATACATTTTAATGTATAGAAAATTTTCAAATATTATTAAGTAATTTTTATACAAAATTAATTTATAAAACATTTGTTTTATCCAGAAAAATTTTTTTATTCAAAATAAATAAAAACAATTACAAAATTATAAAAAAATATTCATTGATGTAATTAAGATGTATTGCTTCTAAATGTTTTGTAAATTTTATAAAAAAATTATTATTCTTTTTTGGAATATTTATATTTAAAAATGAAAATAAATATTTTTAAAATTTTTTAAATAACAATAAATAAAATTGAAATAAGCATGTTTTTGTAAATTTAATTATTGAACTTATTTTAAATTTACTTTCATTTATAAATATATCTGATTAAAAATTTAAGTATTCTAAATGTCTAGGTCTTGGTCTACATAGTAATCCAACAATCAGATAAAATTCCCACCATCAAGAACTTATCCAATTGTCATATAAGTAATATATTACGTATAAATACCTCTTATTCCTATCACCCATAATATGTATTCTTTATCATAAATAATTCCATAACCTTTAATTTATTCCAACAAAATTTTTTGTGATTATATATATTAAATTTCCACATATTTATATATATTTGAATCCATGATGCATCAAAATTGAAAATTTAACTCATTTTATATACCGATGATTGTGGTCCAATTGCTCTATGCATTATTTTTTAACATATTTTTCTTTTTTTGTATATTTATTAATTTTTACAATAATGTAGTGTTATACACTATTTATGTTACATAACACACTATATTTTAAAATAGAATATATTCTATATAAGAATGATCGACGAAATTTTCATATTAGTAATCAATAATTTTTTTAGTATCCAATTGAAAAAAATATACCACTAACCATCTTTAACTAGTGAACATCTCAAATGATGGAATTTTGTAATAATTTATTGATTATCAAAATATATTATCTTGTGTAAAACATGAAAAATATATTTCAATGTTATTTTCAATAAAAAATAAACAGTAATGAACATAATACATTGAGATAAATAAATATATATAATTTATATCAAAATTTATTATGAACAGATTAAAAAATTTACATTGAATCTTTTATGTAAAATCCCAAACTAGAAGGAATTGATTTAGTTTGGTAATCCAACTCATTACGAGGCCACAATAATTCATTCCCATACGAGAGAGTATGTCGACTAGTAGGGATAGTCTAATTGTAGTACAATAAGGATACTATAAACTAATATTAGTGAAAAAACACTAGAAATCACCACGTAACATCGAAACATTAAATAAATTGACTGTGGAAGTAGTAAATAAATATAAATAGATGTTTATGATAAAATAATTTAAATTTTATAAATCCCAATCTATAATTTCATACATAAAACAATGTTTACCCACTGTTCTGAAAATTCATATATTATAGTACAAATGAAACTGAAAGAAATATATAAAGCATTATTAATAACTCTGATACAAACCACAAACATAGTGTCCAATCAAATGATAAGTTCACTTGTATGACAAGAAGAACTCCCATGAGTGGAACTGCTTGATCATAAAACTATCGGATTCATCCCTATCAACCATGCATATGTGGTCAATAAAAATGTAGTATTCTTATTTTAGTGGAGACTCAACTGAAAAGATATGTAAATTCAATGAAATGAGTCCACATTCCACCATCGGGTGAGTAATCCTAGACAACTAGGAAAGTGCGGTCATGGATATCCATAATTATTGGTTTATATATATAGTCCCATAAAAATACACATATACATAAATAGGAATACCCATGAGTTTAGTGATTGAAATAACATATTACCCTGAGTATTCAATCATATGGTTTGTATCCTGGTCAATTGGACATTATGTGAAAACGGTAATTCAGATGGATATTGATATAATCAATCTATGTATCATTTATTTAATGTGTGGGATCACAATCCAAAATATATTATCCCATATTTATACCATTTAAAAAAATTCTTGGAGATATATACTTTACAATAGGTGGATATTGATCCAATCCTTATTCCCACCCATACTCTCCTATAATCACTTGGAAAAATGATTTAGTGGGTCTAAATATGGAAATCCTATAAATTTTCATTGATATGGTTTCCAAGAAGCTCATTCCATGTAAATCCAATCCAATGTCTCATCCCTATTTCCGAATCTTTAGTTGTTCCCCTATTGGTGACTTGGATGAACCATAATTAAATAACCCTTTGGAGATCATGAAGGAGATCTCACCAGTGAGACATCATTCCCACCAATTGAGACCCTCAACATATGAAAAATTTAGGATATCATGGTCATCCACCAAAAGCTAAAGGTCAATGATAGAAAAATCATACACTGTACACCACATGTTAGCGAGAGTGGAACCCTCCCCTGACAACCTTGTGTAGTGGAAAGTGAAATAATACACACTTAACTCATGATCCTAGGAGACAATAATCATCTAAAACATACAAAAACTCAAGGAGATTATGAAAATCCTCATCACATTGGAGAGAAGAATCATCCTTGATTATCATTAATTGGGATTTCATTCCTAGATTTCAAATTATTACAGTACCCATATCCATGGAAACACCTCTATAAATTCAAATAATATAATAATATTATACAATAGTCCCATCTTCTAGATTCAATGTTGTATGATTGTGTATAAAAATGGATATAACAATTAATATGGCTCAAATTATTGATCCCATGAATCATGTATGGGCACCCCATAGTGGATTAAATATGCCTCACATGAGTTTTACATCAACCAACCAAGAATCAAATGTACTAATCATCAATCAATCAGTAGTAAACATGTGAATGCATAACAAAAGAGTGAGGATGGTCAGATAAAGAAAACTCAACAGTAATTCCATAGCCCCATGGGATTACTTTTTTGGAATGGGTTCTAGTAAGACACCCACTTCCATGTCTACCCAAACTCAACGTAATAAATAATGGTAAGTCAAAATTGGGGCTTCCATTAGGTCCCTCAAGTCAAAAACTAAGAGGCATCCAACATGGGATCCATAATATAAAATGTAAAGGATGTGTATGAACCCAGTTTTTTACTCTGGTATGGATCCAATAATGGTATGATTAATTGTTTACTTTGTAAATAATATAAATTCTTGAGAAGGTTTATTAGGGTATTCTCCAACATATTGGGTGACGAGGACGTTGGGAGAGCTCACAGTGATGATGGGACCCTAGGATGATCAACACTGACCCCCCCCCCCCACCGTTCATGGATGTGGGGGGGGAGGAATTAGCCCGGCCACTTCCGAGCTCACAGAAACCATTTACCCCCTTTTCTAACACTAATTTTTTTCCCGGATTTCCCGATGATCTCCTTGTGCCTGATGGTTTCTAATTTGCATCACGGTGGTCCGCAGTTTCTGATTACGATGTCTGAGTTCTTGGAAGATTCGAGTAATCTGGATCTAATGTTGGTCATGTGTTTCAATCATTGAATGTACTTAGTTGATTATTTTGATCAATTTGCCTTCAGTAAATGCGATTTTTATGACCGTGTGATTGTTGGTCATATTGATAGACAACACTTCATGATTCATTTTGCTTCGAAAGCTGATCTGATTAGGGCCTGGTCTAGTGCCCCTTGGCGATGCAATGGTTTCAAATTCTCCCTTTTGAGATGGTCTTTTGATCTTTGCATGAACTGTGATCCTACCTCCAGTGGGATATGGGTAATACTCCCTTAACATACTCTGCCCTTTCAGAATCCATCCATTCGTTGTGTGATTGGGAATATGGTGGGTCATTTTCTTAGTTCTGATATTTTCTCTTCCACTGTAACCCACTTGATCAATCCTCACATTTACATTGAGGTAGATGTTTCAAATCCTCTTGTGGAGTGGTTTTGGATTGTAGTTGGATAATAGTTTAGATGGAAACAAGATGTTTTGTTTGAGTCATTGGTCAACTACTGTTCGCAATGATGTCGATTGGAGTATTTAGTGTCAGAGTGTCATGCTGATGGTTTCAAGAAGAGGAATAATGTTCCGAGGATGATACCTAGTAAAGGACATAGTAGGGAATGTGATAATGATCCTGGGAAGGGCTGTGGCCGGGTGAATATGTGTGTATTTTCCTCAGGATAGGTTGTAGAGGTCACCCTAAATATGATGGATGCTTCAGTTTTTACTTGGTTGAGGAATGATCTACAGGTTGGGGATCGTGGGATATAGAATGATGATAAATGTGGCTCTAGTGTTGGAGGTGAGTCGGCTATTAGAAGTAGGGTTGAGGTGGTGCAACCTATGGTAGTGGAAAAAATATGTCCTACAGTGCATTGTTGGCCCTGCTATGGGGGATTCAGAAGGATGTGGTGATAAATTTTTTCAGAATAAGGATGATGGAGGGTTCTTCATTACATTTCCTACAAGAAACTGTTTTTAGGGTTTAGAACAGGAGGATGCAGCGGTGACTATCCCAGTAAATACTAGTGCCAATGTTGATACTGGATCTCAAGAGGCTATTGCTGGAAATGAAGAAATGAGGATGGTGTTGTATGAAGATCATGAAATAGTTTAACAACCATAAATCTTATCATTAATTCATTCTAATTATCATTTTCAGTATAATCATTCAGCACCTTGTCAAAATGTGTTTATCCCAGGGAAATGGGGGGAGATTTCTGAGAGTGATATAGAAAATAATTGTGGATTCCCAAGGCCCTCATATAGAAACATTTTCCAGGGGGAACATGAAGGTATTTGAGAACCAGGACGTGAGTATTGAATCACCACGAAGGTGGACATGTAAAGATTAATTTTTTTCCATTCTTATGTCCACTAAGTCATCCATAAAAAAGGTAGGCGGGGCAGGTCTAAATAAATGTATGCAATTTCATAATGAATTTATTTTTTTGGAGTGGTTGATTTTGACGAGGAATTGTGCCAAAATCCTAAGTAATTATGAATGCTCAAAATGGGAATCATCCACTGCGGATGAAGCTTTCTATCATGGGTGTGGTAGCGGGTATGGTTGTGATGGTTTCTAGTTGATGTTTTTGGTCTTGTGTTCTTGTGTACTGAACTTTTTTTATTTTAATAAATGGTCTGAGGATAGACTCTAAATGAGATTATGGGTAAATGCCTGAGGTGTTAAAAAGTTTCTTATGGGTTTTTGGGACATGTTCAGATCTCAAAACACATATTTTTGGGGAAAAGATAATTTTTTCATGGTTCTGAGTAAACCAAGAAACAATTCCACATTGTTTTGAAAATATCCTGTCGATTTTTTTTCACGAATGAGATGCCTTGCATGTTTGGGGGATGGCTATGGTGCCTAACTATGAAGGAGCCCCTTTTTTAGGTACCAGTGCTTAGTATGCATAATATTTTTCAAACTATGTAGACGAACCAAGAAGATGCTATTTTAAGATTAAATTTTCTATTTTTTCTATTAATGGTCAAATTAATCCACCCATATCTTAAATAATCCATGAATACGATGAATTAATATATTCCTATCTAAACAATTAGATTTTTGGTGTTGAAACCTTGTAATCAAGAGATATCTTTCATCCATAAATAGATCATGCTTTCTTTTGTCACATTTGATGAACAATAGTAAGTAATCGAGTCCTTTGAGCCATTCGCTGTCCATTTTTCTCCCAGCCGAGATATCAGGGCATGAGAATTTTTCTATTATTCGTAGATATACTATAATGATAGCTAATTCATGGATAATATTGGTGGATAAGTATTGTACAACCCAAAGGTGGGTATTTTATAACTCATCTCTATTGTTTGTGGGTTTTGTATTTGTCATGTGCGGCCCATTGATTTCATCATGTGTCGTTTATAGAATTTATATATCATGTTTATAATCATTAGAATTGTATGTTCATCATCTATAAATATATGTTATTAATAATTCGTGGTTATTACCACAACTCCTTATATTCCATGTCGATATTTATTCTGTAGTTATAGTTTAGTGTTTTCCCAAGCTTGCGCCACAATTCAGGTGTAGCTTGGCATGGCCTCTCTAAGGGTAATAATTTTTATATTATATAGATTAATTAATATTTTTAATTTCATAATTGTAAGGGAAATGAATATGTACCAATTGACCCACCAATTTTAAGTGCCTAAACTTGATTATGAAATGTTAAATGGAAATTGGTATTTTTATTGAGAATAAGAGTTGATCGTATTTAATGTGAATGATTAATTGGTATCATAACCATAACTCCCATTACCATATTAAGGGAATGCATTGGAATGAAACTTGAATATAAAATATGCTTTAAATGGACTAAATGGTTTCTTTCTTCTTGACCATATAACACTAATGAAATGAACTGATTGAACCGATGGTTTCATGCTACTTGACTATATCACAGTAATAAAAGTCAATGCTTGAACCAATGAAATATTTCATGAATTTATAATCAAATAAGAATTGAATGAATCTACGTACGAGCAATCAGGAACCCAACACTGATTATTGGATACTACATTCTTAGGTTGAGAACCTCCTAGATGTTGATCCTTGTCTATTCATAGATGCCCAGTATGACAACAAAATATCCTGCCATATTATTATAGGATTCCTAATATTCACTCATCAGATATAGCCTTGACATGTAGGTTCCATAGTTAGAACCCATGGGGACCTATATCTACTTAGCCCAATCTAACATTATACAATAACCTTGGATTTAGTAGCCTCTTTATTGTGGAATTCCATAGACATTCTCCTTGGAGTTCACTCTTATCCTAATATAGGAAACATTTACTATTGAGTTGGCAACCCTTGAGTTATATGTTTCCTTGGACAATACATTGGAACATTCACTATCTACACATCATGATACTACATCATGGAGGGAATTCCCTATATGGAATATTAATGTTTTCAAGTAATAGATTGACTAATGAACTGGTTACATGTCCAGATGCTAGTTCAAGGATGAAGTAGGTACATGGGTATTTTGTTACATTGTATTTCATTACATTATATATAACTGCCTCCACATGGTTACATTTACATTAAATGGGCCAGTGGTTTTAGACACTGTGGGTGGTGGCCCACTAAGATTTAACTCACACCCTCTCCAGGCACCATTGTTTAGGTGGGGTAGAATACATGGTAGTAAGTGTTGACAAAGGGAATTATACTGCTTTAAAAACAAGATTTCATGTTTTATAGTATGGATCTTGATTATATATGACTCAGTCGGAACATGGGATGATAAGGATAGTATTTTATTTCAATTATTAATTGTGGAACATGATATTCATGTTGTTTGTGTCAATATTTTTTAGCTTTCGAGTACATGACATGTCATCAATTGTTGAATTATATTCATGCTCTTTCATTTACTATTACTATTTTCTCTAATTTTTTTTGCCTTCTATTTACATATACTTCTTCCCCTATTTCCCCCTATTACTCCCACCAATAGTGCTACTCATTAGTAGTGATAGAATTGTCTTCCCAAGGACAAACCCTAGGCATACACTGGTAGTTTGTAGGCTCTGGTGTTTGGGGAGATGCAATTGAGTCCATGTGGCCCATCGGGCTCAGTGGACCCATCAAGTGGCATCTGGGTCTCAGACAACACTTTTTGGTTTCATCGGGAGGTTTTCTTTTACTACCATACTATTTGAAGACAATATATTATGTATTTGTAACTCTTTGGACATAGTCATAAATTATTCTTAGGAATCACATACCCAATACCGAGGCAATACCCAAGATTCTAAAATTATAATTTCTATTATTATTCTAGCATTTACAATTGATATTAATTCGCCTTTGGGTGATGTACATGATTTTTTGTGTGGTTTATTATTACTCCATTTGACAATTTTCTTTCATCCTTTGCCGATGATATGAGTGTAATGATAATTTATACATGAACCCTTATTAGCCCATATAATTCACATTTCATGCATATTTCCATTCCATATAGGTTCATTTCACCAAATTTCATTTCATGATATACCTATGATTGTTGAGTGATGGTATGATAGTTTATTATAAATTTACTGCCCTTGTTATTGATTGATTGATTTATTGTCTCTGTTCAGGTGGTGTATGGGCCCTCATGGGATGGGAAGAGTGATTTAATGATTCAAACGATCATAGTATAAATTAATTTGTTTTGTTTCTTGTGATAATTTTAGAGGAACTGATTTTTTTTTTGAAATGGTTAACAATTATAAAGGGAATAATTAATTCTATTATGAAATGGTTTCACATCATTTTCATGTATTATCGTATTTATGAATGCTAAAGGAGTGAACCTGAGAATTAAATAAATAATGAATTAAAACATATAATTGAGAACATACCAATACTCGGCCATATGAGAAGATGGTTGGAGTAGTATACCATTGGTAGTGACTTTTATTATGTTCAGCATCTGTTGGCGATTCTATATCCTTGCTTTGAATATTGTTGTAAGGCATGTGTTGGAAATTATTGATCAAATCCGCCACAACATCCTAATGTAAGATTCCATGAAGGTGTCAAAAATCATACTGTAGATGTGGTGGGCCATGAGCTTCTTGTTTTAAATTTAAGAGTACACCTAGAGGAACTGACTGTTGTTCCTAATTTGGGAACTCATGACCATGTTCGTGATTGTTTCCCACATCAGATGTAGTCCAAGAATGGTTCTCCATAACATGATCCAATGAGGGTTGATCTGACTTGTGATATCCAATAGAAAAATACTCCTACCTTTTTAGGGGGTGGACGTCTGCAGGATATTGAGTCTTGGCATGAATACACCATTTCTATCTTTGACCATCTAGAGACGCCTCTAGAGAGTAGGGTCAAGAATTTGACATACATGCTTCGGGAATCAGACAAGAATTGGAGATATTTTATTATCCAGACCGGTCCTCATTAGAGATTGTTATATGATGATTTCTAGACTTCCTTCTAGGATTAGTTCATTCCTCAGACACTAATAGATGATAGGCACAGAGAGTTCATATATCATGTTAAGGGGTTTTTGTTAGTTATGGAATATTTAGTATGTTTCATTTAGTTGTAGTGTTTGGATCCTCTTTTAGATAGTGAGGAGCATTCAGGTGCTATACATTTCGAGGATGAGATTCAATATGCCATCTATACGATGGTAAATGTATTTTTTATGACACATTTTTCAATAATTTTCTATCGAGCGCTTATCACTGAGCATAATATGACAGATGGAAATATTACTGGGAATAGATGATCAATGCCCTGTTAGTCATGTATTTCATCGGGTGGATGGAAACATTCTCGAAAATATTTTTTTCAAAACAATTACACCCAATGTACAAATTACGATATCTCATTGGTGTGTCATCTATATAGATGATGAGGGCATTCAATGACTCAATATGATAGAGACCCACTGGGCAGACATGCTTGTAATGTATGGAGAATATTTATAATTTTTACATGAATTTTCTACCAGCTTTGAGTGGGAAAAGACCTGAACTAGATCCACCTTTAAGAGATATTTATTTTATGAAACATCAGGAGGGGATTTGGTGTTTCACTAGTTGGTCTGGTCGAGGAAAAGGTCATGGTAATGGTATCTAGACACAAGATCACTAGAAGCTCCAACAGAGATGTTTTGATAATGGATGCCCATATATTTCACAGGGTCATGGCTCAGGTCAATTCCATGCACTAAATCCAATACCCATGGATCAGGATATGGAAACATCAATAGTACATGGTAAAATTCTTATAACCTATACTACAATATCTGATTTATTTGATATAGGATCTTCATACTATTTTATCTCGGTATCAATTGTGGAGTGTTTCGGACTGAAGATATAGTATCACTATGGTGTAATCACCATATTTACGCCATTAGGGTCACTAACAGAGGGCATAATCTAGTGTAAGGACTATCAATTTGAGGCAAGAATTTAGCCTTTCTTATGGAACATCATCATTATCGAGATGACTTGCTTCAATGGGATACTGGGGGTGGATTGGTTGGTTCACTTTCATGATTTTTAGGCTTCTATCATTGTAGGGTATATTTTACATCATGAGATGATGAAATTATCTACATAAGGGTAAATAGGATGTCTCGGATGGTAGAGCTATACCATAACATCATTTGGTAGGTGGAGAGACCTCCCTAATTCTCAATCTATTTTTGTAGAAGTGTGGTTTTCTTCGAAACAATTTCCCTCCAGTAGTGGTTCATTTCGGGGATATATTTACAACATTATTTTCTAGTTCACCTCATAATAAATATGTAATGATTACAATAGAACATTCTAATGGAGTATCACTTGTGTCTATTCCACTTTACAGGATGGAACCACCAAATATTCAAGAGCTAAAGTGTCCTATATAGGATTTAGAGGCTAAAGGATTTATAAGACCTCGTACATCCCCTTGGGCATCACCTATGATTTTTCCATGAAGATGGACCACACCTTACATCTATGCATGAATTATAGATTTTTTAACCAACTTCTGATCAAAAACTGATATCCACCTCCTCAAATAGACGATCTCTTTGACAAGCTCTATAGAAAACAGGTCTTCTCTAATATCAACCTAAGATATTTTTATCATCTGTTGTGATTCATTCCCTGTGCATTCCTCATAATGATTTCCATAGTAGTTATGATATATAAGAATAAAGTATTATATTATCCAGTATTATGAATGTTCTCACTATTTTCCTGGATCAGAAGAATAGAGTTTTCCACCGTAATTTTGATTGTTGTTACCTTTCCTTTGTGTATGGCATCTTGGTGTTTTCTCCCAGTTGTAATGACTTTGAAAATCATCATGAGATTGTACTATGTACCTTGAGAGTGCATCAAATTTATTTCAAACATTCTATGTGCCACTTCTATATCGAAAAATTCCTCTTCCTGGGAAATCATATCTTAGAATGAGGAGTAATAGTTGACATTGAAAAGGTTAGTGTTGTAGTTTTATGGATGCATCCTATTATTTTTTTTGATATAATGGGTTTCTTGGGGTTGGCTGGACATTACAATCATTTCATACCAGAATTAATACATCTTTCATCCCCTATTACAAGTCTTACAAATAATTGTTTCAAGTTCACATGGTTAGAATAATGTGACCAAATCTTTTATAATCTGAACGATAGGCTTGTATACACATGACGCACGCCAATCATGCGCATAAACAAAAGAAATTATTTTTTTCCTAGTGCAGCAGAGCGGCTGACCAGGGTCATCTTTATTGAGAAGCCCTCTCAATTTAGTTTACTTAAATTATATAATTCAACTAATCTATATCTTTTTGATTTTTTATTTAATGAATGCGAGTACAATATCTTTTCAGTTATTTTATAATTAATTCTAATCACGTGTTAAATGATAATTTAAATTATCATGAAAATATAAATAGAATGAGTTAATAAGAAAGAACTTGGTTTTGGGTTCTGTCTTGCATTCAATTATTATATTCTAACATGTGTTTGATTTTTTTATAATTCAAACCTGAAATATCATGTTTGAATCACTATTATTTTCAAGAATAGAAGTTGTTTGAGTCATTTTTCATTGGGGGCTGTCACCCAATCAAGTACATTCACCTCGCCCAAGCATGTAATTCAATTCTACCAAAAACTTAATTAAACATTAATGAAAATTAATGAAAAACATGACCTCACCCTGAGCCAAGTCTCGTGATTATCATCTCATTTCTGAGAGTATGAGATTACATGGTGTATCGGGTGGATGAATATAGAGTGAGTTTGTGAGTGAGTGAGTGATAAAAAAATAAATGATGAAAAGTGGGTGGAGAAACACAAAGGCATGAATTAATAAAACTAAAATATAAATAACAATTGAAAATAAAACAATAATAAAAATAAAATAAAATAAATAAATGAGTGGGGGAGAGAAGAGAAGCATCAGACCATGTGCCAGTGGGACCCCACCTTGGCTTTGGCTGTCAAGCTGATGATTCGAGAAGGAGGAAATGACCTCCTTTTATTGGGAGAATTCAGTCTGCCGAAAGGTTGTGTGTGGTTGACCCAATAAATTTCTGATTCACACGTAGAACCCTTATTCAAATATGTTAATTGATTTGTTTTCCTTTCACCCCTAAATATCTACTCATTTTGAAATTGGAAGGAGTTATGAGTTTTTCATTGGTGGGTTCATTTTCTGCATGAAGCTTTTAGAAAGGTTCCTCCAAAAGTATAACATTCAACGACAACTAGAATGACTTCAAAACTCCATAAAAATCATTGATGATCCGGACCTATATTCCCCTCATTCTATCAAAGGACTAATAACTTCAAATTTAAGATTTTAGGCCAAGTTGTGGTTCCGTTATGGGGGTGGGGTCCACGTTGTCCGCCTAGAAACGTTTCAATCTTCAATGAATTTTTAAGGACAATAGGTGGCATAATCGTCTCCTATCCCAAAAGACAAAGTTAGAGGAAATAAAATCACGATTATAACAAAATAATATTCTATATATTTGAATTTATATTTCAAAATTAATGACCAAAATACCCTTGTGTTAAAAATCTATCCTTAAACGGAAATTAAGAAATTTTCATTCTAAAATTCATAAGTACCCATTATTTTAATAAAACATTTGTATTCCTGGAGTTTATCAATGAAAATAATTAAAAAAAGTAATTATTGGATAAAAAATATTCATTTAAATTTTCTCTATCAAATACCCCCACACTTAAACCATGCTTCTTCTCAAGCATAAAAACTCAACATGTAAATATGAGGACACCAATATTACCAATATTCAAATTACAATGAAATAAAATCAAAAGAGTTTCAAGGTGATGTAAAATATTCAAAAATATACACAATATATAAATTTAATTTCATTTTTTTCAATGAATCCAATATTTCACATATATTACTTTTCCCCTAAGATAATTTATTGAACATATCCTTTCATTCATTCATTCTTGTTGATTCATTATTATTAAAAATTTCATGTCATCATTTACCTCAAATTTTTTTCTTTTCTCACATCACTCTTGATAAAATTCATCTATAGTTATTCTAATACCATCAGAACCTGCTCATTATCCATTGTCTTGTAACTGAACTACTTTCTCCTCGTTGTAAAGACAAAAGTGACATAAATTCATGAGTACTTGCAATAGTTGTTCAAATAACTCTGTGGCATAAGGTTGGTAGGATTTGATGATTTAAAAATTAAGGCTCAAGGAGGAGGCTAATCCCTAAAGTACAATACATGATAAAAATTTTAAAAGTGTAATGAAATCCTCCCCTTCAAAGTAGAGACACCCGCATCAAAAAACTGAAAGAAAATTTAATGATCATGTAAGAATAATGAATGATTTGTGCACCCTCGTGAATATTTTTTTTTCTTTTGTACTTTTTTTTCTCATTTTTCGAATGTTATTATTATATAAAACCTCACATCAATCACCTAACCACATACGATCAGAAGATCATCAATCTGGAAAATGGTTATTTAGGGATCTACCAAATCAAAACAAATTTTTTTATTTTTATTTTGACATTTTTTGTCATTTATTCATTTTTTTAATTCATAAGGGGAAAAAATAGAGTATAATGAATGATTCCACAAACAGTTAAAATTCACAAAATAACACCCCCACACTTCTTCCTTACAATGTGTATCATCTCATCCACCATGATTCCCTTTACCCCCACACATCAACTTTAAAATATTAGGAAAATGCCAAGATTAGGGTAAGAATGGATAAAACTGGATTGAAACATGGCCCATCCCTATAAATGTCATTCATGGTCTCTATGGGATAAAAGAAGGATTGATATTGTCGTGGTATTTTAAGTATACATGTATTTTGATAGGATGCCTCTATCATTTTAAATGTTTTTTGTAATGTCATAGCTTTGAAAAGATTAAATATAAGTTCTGGTCAGTTACATGTCCCAAGATCAATCAAGAAAAATTCTAATGATTAATCATAAATACAAGGTCTAGAAATCCTCTCGAGAATGGAAAATATAAAATTGGACAATCACTCAGGGAATGAATAATAATAATAAATCAAATCACATAAATTTCAGAAACTCAAACCCTGAATGATGGTAGGGAAATTTCCTTTACATGAATTAATTAATTACATCAAATGATGAGTAATCATTTCAATATCTATGCTTCATATTTAAAAATTAAATTCTCAATTTCAATAATTTAGTTATCAAACCATTGAGATCTAAAACAATGAACCACTGGGTTCCTAAGAAACTCATGTATCTTAGATAAGTCAAGTAGAGCATAAATGGAAGGGCGAGAATGAAATTTAAACATTTAACGCACAAATTTTTTTTTGGAGAAAACTGTATGGAGCTAAAATGATAGAAAATGAAAATGAACTCCATTTTGAAAATAATGCTTCGGTACTCATCCTTTAATGTTTGGGGATTCCTTCTACCATCTTGATCCTACAAAAGAAAATTTCTCAATTAATCAAAAGGATCATTTCATTTATGCTCAAAATAAAAAGAGGGAGGAGGATTCATGCTACACTAAATCAAGGAAATGAAATATACATCTACATTCCTAGAAATATTGTAAAGATAAATCTTGGTATAATCCCCCATGTGGGCCCGGAAATTTTACTACATCTAAATGGTAGTACCAGCTATTATTCAAAGTCTGATGTAGGATGAAGCTTCATTGATTTTGAACCATCATATGTGGATTTTACTAGATTGTGAATCATATTTATTATTTAGGAATGATACACAGATAGAGTTCCTGATATTCTCCTCCTTCACAATGAGTTATAGCTTGAATGATATGGGTAGGAAGAATTTTGAATCATTCTCCATCTTGGTTGCTACGTGTGTAACCTCTTCTTCTTTGTATAGCGGTTCCCCAATATATGCTGGCTCATAAGTATAGACAATAGGAATGTTAGAGTGAAATTATATTTGAACAAATTTAAAACATGAAGTTTTAAGAATAGGCCACAGAAGGTGCACATATAGATTCAACTTTCTCTTCCAAGGCATAGTAGTGATTTTATGATTATATATAATAAAAATCACAAGGACTGATATAGAATTCCGATTCAATGAAATAAAAGAGATAGAGTCAAATAATTATTCAACTCCTTAATTTGGTTCAGCTTCAATCTCTACCTTAGTGGAAGTGCCTCTTAGAGTACTCTTTTACAATAGAGGCAGGTAGTCGGGCTCCTCCATCATAAATTCAAATTCCTCCACTTGGGTGGATTCTTCATTTAGTGGATTTGGTTCTTAATATTTTTATAGAATTGGTAGATCAGGCAGTTCCTCACATTTAATCAAGAATTCATCCAATCTTTGTTGATCTCCTACTTGTGGATTAGTAGAAAAGTCATCATTTATTGCCACCTCTGGTTCTTGATCCTTCTTGGTGTTGGGTTTCTCCATTATCGCATGATCATATTCAAATTCTATTTTAGATTTATAATTACTTGTTCTATTCATTATCTATGTTCTTGCACTGGAGCTCTTCTAAAATATTCATCATTATCTTTTTGTTGGTGCACCTGTGAGTAATTATTATTCCATGCATAATAATAATCATTTAAATTCATTATCAAATGATTAGTTTTTTGTTTTATAAAAACAAATGAAATCTATCTTAGATGTGAAAATTGAAAAATTAAATGAATAATAGATTGGATCCCCGACAACGGTTGTAGTTTTGACGCACGCCTATCACGTGTATGAAAAAAAGAAATTATATTTTTCCTAGTGTAGCACAGTGGCTGACCAGGGTCATCTCTCTTGAGGAGCCTTCTCAATTCACTTC
Organism: Viscum album; assembly: GCA_963277665.1. Taxonomy (NCBI): domain Eukaryota; kingdom Viridiplantae; phylum Streptophyta; class Magnoliopsida; order Santalales; family Viscaceae; genus Viscum; species Viscum album. The sequence continues at coordinate 788,597,708 of OY728126.1, read as the reverse complement.
ACTTAAATTATCTAGTTCAACTAATCTAACTTTTGGAATATTTTTTTATTTAATGAAAGAAATTACAATCTTTTTGGGGGGTTTTTATATTTTTTTATAATCACGTGTAAAATGAAAATTTTAACTATCATGCAAATCTAAATAGAATGAGTTAATAAGAAAAAACATTGGTTTGCAGTTCAGTCTTGGATTCAATCATTATATTATTAGATGTTCTCAATTTAGTTTGATAACTCAAACATGAAATATCATGATTGAATCACTATTATTTTCAATAATAGAAGTAGTTTGAGTCGTATGTCATTGGGGATCATCACCCAATCAGGGAAATTCGCTTCACCGAAGCATGTTACTCAATTCTACCACAAACAAAATTAATCCTGCATGAAAATTAATGAAACCATGACCTCACCCCGATCCTAGTCTCATGATTATCCTCTTATTTACAAGTGTTGGAGATAACTTTTTGGAGTGGGGGAGGAATAAAGATATAGTGAGAGAGAGTGAGAAAAAATAAGAAATGAAGAAAAGTGGGTAGAGATACACAATGGCATGAATTAATAAAACTAATAATAAAATTACAATTGAAAATAAAACTAAAATGACAAAAAAATATCAAAATTAAAAAAGAGGGAGGAGGAAGAGGAGTAGCAGTGGCCCAACCCCCGGTGGTATCCCTCCTTGGCATTGGGGGTCGAGCTGATAATTTGGGGAGGTAAGGGCCTCCGTTTATATGTAGAATTATTCTCTCCGAATGATTTCACATTGTGGACCAATTAATTGGTCACTACACATGTCGATGCATTCTTCAAAGATGTTCAAAAAATGTGTTTTCCATTCACCCTAAAATTTTCATCTCATTTGGATAACATGTTAAGGAGTTATGAATTTTTCATTGGCAGTTTCATTTTCAGGACGAAGCGTCAAGGAAGGTTCCTATAAGAGTATAAGCTTAAAAAACAGCCTTAATGTCTTTAAAACTCAATAAATGTTGTTGGAGAGACGTAAATACTTTTCCTAGTGCTATCACAGTTGGAAGAACCGAATTTGTATTTTATTAGGCTATGTTGTGGTTCCATTATGGTGGTGGTGTTTATGCTGTCAGTCGGAAAACATTTCCAACATCATTGAATTATTAGAGCCACTAGATTGCCGAATCAGCTCCAGGTCCAGAAGACATAGATAGAGGAAATAAAATTAGTACGATAAAAGAATAAAATTAATTACATTTGGAATTATATTTTAAAATTAATGACCAAAATACCATTGTGTTAAAACTTTTTAAATAGTCCAGAATTATGAACGTTTCAAAAAAATTTCTCAATTTCATTTGAAAATTAAAAAGTAACCATTATTTTAATAAAACATGTAAATAAAAGGGTTTTATAATTGAAAAACAGTAAAAAATTATAATTATTTGATAAAAAATATGCACGTAATTTTTCATTTTCAACACACCTATTAACATTAATCCTAAGCCGAGTGTAGTTTATATCATCTTTTGTGATGACTCAGGCATCATCCTAGGAGTGATGTTGATGTAGGAAGGGAAATTCGTTGTGTACTAATAATAACATTTGATTCCCCATGAGAAAAATTACCCAGCAAATGAAACTCATGTAGCAACAGTCTTCTATGCATTATGTTTCATGACACATTATCTTTTCGGTGAGTTCTTCATGGTGTACATGAACTACTAGATCCTCAAATATGTCTTTTCACAGCATTAAATGAACCTCAAAAACTGGATATGATATTTTTATCCTTAATACTCATATTTTTACCTTTTGTATATGCCTGGGAAGGGCAATGTTGTTGCAGATGAAATGAGTGAAAAAATTCATTAATAGGCCATACAGGAAGCCAATGATTAATAGATGATAATGGCCCTCTTTTAGAAGCTTCATCTAGAGTTATTGATAGTGAAGTGAAGTATTAACTATCATCCATTATGGTTATCTACTCCCTTCAAGATAAGGTGACGATTAATATGCTTTTACATCTTTATGTCTTGTTTCTCTATGAAAGTACATTAGGAGATACCCGCCTCTAGGCTGGTCGATGGACATAGATAATTTCTTGAATCTACGTTGATGTATCTCGGTTAATATAGATATGAGAGGAGTTGATGATGAAGTACCAGAATTCTCATTGGGCATTTCATCTAGGAATCTCAAATATGTATCATGATATGCGACACATGTATTGGTTTCCTAGGTTTAACCATTATATTTTATGCTTTATCCGCATGTGTTCCACCTATTAGCTGATGAAAGAGAAGCACCAAAGACCTGTAGGCTTGTTACAACCACTTAATATACAAAAATGGAAATGGAATGATATTTATATGGATTTCACAGTAGGAATACATTGGTCACCTATGGGTAGTGATGCTATCTTTTCAGTAACTGACTGAAAAATGAAATCATTCAACTTCCTTCTTATTTAGGATAATTTCTCAGTTGGTGAGCGGGGAAGACTATATGTCCAAGATATCATACTACTACACAGGGTTCCACATACTATTGTTTTATATTGGGATCAATGTTTCACTTCAGTTTTCTCTTAGGGATTTCAATGACTATGAGACCACAAGGTATTTAAGCATATATTTTCAACCATAGACCGATGGTCAATCGGAATAGAAAATATAGGTTTTAGAGGATATCATACATTCATGTGTCCTTGATTTTTGTGATTTTTGGGAGATAAATGTCCATCTAATTGAGTTTTACTATAATATTATCTTTCACGAGAAAATCATGATGGATCCTTTTGAGGTCTTATAAGGTAGGCTATGCCATTCCCCATAGTGATGGATAAAGGTTGGTGCGTTATACCTACTCCATCCTTGTCTCTTTTAGGGGACATTAAATAAGGATAAGTTGATCAAAACATTTATGAATATTGATTAATATAGATAGAAGTCCAAAGAATATCGCCATCGATTACATATTGAGAATGAGGTTATGGATCAAGTTATATTCAGGTAACTCGCAGGCTTGGGAATAGATTTTTATGATTGTTGGGAAAAATCTCGCCTCATTACATTGGTCCATTTCAAATTATAGAGATAGTCGGGATGGTAAATTACCATTTGTTACAACCTATGAGGTATCGTTCAATACAAACTTTCTTTCATGTCTCATAGCTTCTCCCATATCATGCTGACCTATCTCATACCATTGATCATGAAGAAGTTGAGTTAAATGCAAATGATACATATGAGGAGTATCTAGTATGCACCATTGAACGGAGCACGAAGGATATAGGAAGATGGGTTGTCCCTTTGGTATATGTATTATGACCACAAGGCTGAGTACAGGATGAGACTAGTGATAGGTAAGATGGTGTATGTGCCCAATGGACAAAGTTTTTTATATGAAATGTTTCTACGCATTTGGATGGGGAACTCAGGGACAGTTTCTTTTATGGGGGGGAGATTTTAATAGCTTTGTTTTTCAATAAGGTATGGATCATTTATATTTTAGTCTAAATCATTTCTATCGACCAGATAGAAATTTATAGGTGGTTAGGAAAGATCTCAGGGGTTTTGGGGGCTTGTTCAGATCCCAGAACCAGTCTTTTTGTTAAAAAAAATTCTTATCGCATCATTTAGAGTAACCCATGAAATAATTTTGCATGGTTGGGAAATCCATGATGATTTTGTCTTTCTAAATAGATCTAGCATGCATGGTTGGCACAAAGAAATGATTCCTACCAGTGTGAGAGAACCTTTTTTCCGATGTACTCATTCAAGGATTGTGCACAGTTAGTGAAACCACACATACAAACCGTTCACATGATATTTTAAGGGTAAATTGTATTCTTCCCTCACTGATCAAATTAGGACACCTTCATCTTCCACTATCTGAGAAAATGTGAGATTAACCAATTTCTCTCTAAATTTAATGAATTTTTATGTTATAACATTGGAATCAAGAGATATCCATCATATAAAAACCAATCGAGCTTCTGTTTTTCACGTTGGATGTGAAATTGATATTACACTAGTACACTTGACCCATTATACTTCTCATTTTTCAATCAATAAATATATCATGGTATGTTCAATTTTTCTAATTTTCTTAGATCTACTTTGATCTGAGCCAAATCAAGGGCTAATAATGGAGTTAGATCATTCAATAGTAAGGTGGGTAGTCAATTACTCATCCATAATGTTCGTTGATTTTGGATATGTTTTGTGGGTTCTAAAGATTTCATTAGGTTTCATTTAATGAATTTATATTCAATGTATATAATAATTAAATCGTATGGTCATCCTTTATCCTAATATGTGATTAATATTTCATGTTTATAAAAACAACACCATCCTTTCATTATTAAAGCCTATGCTATAAATGTTATTTACCATTTTGACATGCTTGCACAATAGATCGATTGTTCCTTGTCTCGAAATTTCAAGTGGAATGTGTTTCTATATTAATTATCTTGACATATATTTTTTATTAAAAAATATAAAGTACCTTGTATGTGTACCACTTGACTCGCCTACGGTAAGTGCTTCTGTTTAGAAATTATAATTAAAAATGAATTTGGAATGTATATTAAGAACATGACGTGACCATATTGAATGTCAATGATTAATTGGTTTCATATTCATATAATCCCTTACCACATTAATGTAAGGATTTGTAATGAACATTTAAGGTAGAATATTCTTTAAATTGATTAAATGGATGAATGCTACTTGACCCTATCACACTAATGAAAGGCAAGGCATGAACCAAACAATTTTTTGCTACCAGACCATGTAACACTAATGAAATCCAAGTATTAAAGAATGGAAATATTTCATGACTTAATAATCAAATATGAATTTCTTGACTTGATCACTCCGAGTATTTTGATATGGTATTTCCATGAAAACTCAGGAACCTTAGTCATATTCAAGGATATGTCTTTCTTAGGTTATGAACCACCCAGGTCCCAATCCTTATCAATTATTGGATTATTATTCTGACATAATGGGATCAATATATATTATTACAGGATGCCTCAAATACGCTCCATGGATTAAAAATAGGCAGGAAGGTGCCAAGGTTACAACCCATAGGGCCCTGCCTTTTCCTTGCCTCGTCTTACATTGGAAGATCACCTTCGATTTAGTAGGAACATTTTGGGGTAAGGACTTGGTCTTTATCTTCAGATTACACTCTTATCCTTATCCATTCTACAACTACAACTGATTTAGAGACCATTTAGGTCCATGTTTCCTCAGTCGATACCTTCTCACAATATCATTTCCATTACTTGGGCCAGATGTTATAAACCTCATTGTTGTTGGCCCCGTGATATTTATCTCACACCCTCTCTAGGTGTCATTTGGTACCTCTTGCCTATTACATTGTTATAGGTGTAGACAATGGGTTGAATACCATATCAAACATTTTATTGATTACATTTACTATGGATCATGATTTGAAAGGACTGGGTTAAAATAGGGGATTCTTGGGATGGTTTCTTATTTCCTTTTTGATTTTTGGAACATGTTATGACTATTGTTTATGTCATCGTTTTATATCTTTCTAGTAAATGACATATCATCTGTTGTGGAATTTTATTCATGTTGTTTCAGATAATCTTATTGGTGTATCTATTTTCTGGTTCCCCATATATTTACATATATTTCTTCTGTTATTTACCTATGTTTACTCCCACCCACTATACTACACTTTGGTAACAATCACATGGTATTACCAAAGCCACACCCTAGGCCCTAACTACTATTCATCATCCCTTATGGGTCGGGGAGTTTCGCATGAGGCCATGTAGCCCACCATGATTAGGGAACCCATGAAGTTGTATCTTGGTTCGGGACCTCACAAGAGGTTTCCAATAATGGATCGTTAAAAAAATACAACATAGAAGCCCCTAAAGGGGTATCTAGAACGATAAATAGCAAATAGTTTCATACACAGAATCCTCTAGATTAAATATAAAAAGAGGAATACTATAAGGAATTCTCATAAAAAACTAATATCACAACTTTGTATGATAGAAGGGAACATCTCACATGTTAGATGACTTCAAGGGAAGGATATAAAATCATTGATCAAAGATGATAAAACATGGATAATCTGAAATCATGGGTATTTCTCTTAATATACTATTAGATTCTATTATTTGAATAAGAATGTATTCATTATGAAAAGACTATAAGCACCCCATATGATTCATCAAAAAACACCACTAGTTTCACCCTCGTTATCTATGTGAAAATATACATAAAATGTTCTAGTAATGGGTCTAATTCCACCCCAATGGTGAAAATACATGAAATACTAACTAAGGGTCGAAAGGGTGCAATTCAAGGAATGTATAACCTAGTACATGGAATGTACCCGCGAAAATATACATGTTCATGTACCTATTCCTATAATTGGTGTGATATATCACCTGTACATGGAGTTATAGCCTCGTACATGGCTTGAAGGGCATGTACATGATGTGTACCTTACATGGGGTTCCTTTATTTGTTCCTAACATAACCATAGCATGTATAATTCCTTGAAGAGAGCATCTGGATGTTGTGTGATCCTAATGTGGTCTAGATTTATACTTTACACAACATTACTCCCTTACAACAATATCATGTCTTGATATTGGACTTTAGAGTAATGTCTTAGTTCATATCAGTTAATAAACATCTATGGTCTATACAATGTAAAGTTAATCATCACCGAATAGGAGAATCCTACTGTGTGTCTTCCTTATGCAACGTGCTGTGTATGTAAGTTTTCTAAAACTTGAAACCATTATTTTCTACCCAAAACAACATATCATACCATAAAGTGTCATAAGAATGATAAAGAATTTATTTAAATAATAAAATGGAAAATATATGTGGTCTTATTTAAAAACAAAATAATAACATACATTTATATAAATTTGACAATTCTTCACCGGTTTCTATGGTCCACAGTTTTCCGATGATGATCTAATGCATCCAGAGCTATACGGTGATGCCCTTTTTCCTCTCAACCACATTCACTATGTCCATATCTCATTTTCCCTATTTGATAAATGATATAGGATCCATACAGAAGATATTGGATAATGATTAAATAAAAGAGTAAAATAGAATAAATTAAAAGAAAAAAATCAAAGAACAAAAAGGGTCCCATCATCCCTAGCGCACAACCTATACTTATGGCCTATCTTAGAAAAACTCCCCAATCTAGACATAGTAGTTAAAAAATAATCTCTATCAGATTCTCTGTTAACAATTTATTTTCAAATGAACAAACATGAATAAATTATTAATTAATAATCTAAATGTTAAACAATATTTATTCTCCTCAAAATAAAAAGGATAATAATTACAAAAATCTAATTTAATGGGGAGAACACACTTTTCTATGTCTAATGGAGTTCTTAAAAAATTATATGATAGAATACTCTTGGAGAAAATGATCATATAAACCCATACAAGATCTAGAAGGTGGGAATATAAACATTTTCTAAAAAATCAAGTCTAGAAAAACACATGTTTTTAAAATCCCCACACCCAAAACCCTTTCATCCCTGAAAAGCATAAGATCAAGGCTTTCAAACTGATCATAAGCATGGAGAATCTCTCATGAGAACCTAAGAACCTACTTAATAACATCGTGAACTATCTACTATGTCGTTGACACTAAACATCTATCGATCTAGTACTCCCAATGGTAGTAATCCCCTTACCGTTATCCCAAAATCAATCTTTGAGATCAACAATCAATATGAAACTAAAATTTTCACCTATAAATGCTGGAAAAAATCCATAAATGGGCAATTGTTCACTCCCCACCATTTGGATCACCATATACCACAACTTGAGTGTTGTAAAATTATGATCCTTTATTAAGTTATTAATGAAATTTTATGAGAAAAGAATCTCTATATGGGTATGTCGCTCTATCAACATACTCAAGTTAATTTGATGATAGATACTGATGGAATCTAACCAAGAATACACTATCATTTCGTAAAAATGTCTTTACATATTTCTATGATACATGATGACATAATGTATTCTAATTTTCCTATAACCGATAACTGAAACCATGTTTCCAAATAATGTGATTCTATGTTTTTCCAAGGGTCAACCCTCTCATGGTACCACATTTACATTCAATTTATCCTCTACCATGGATGAAGATTTTGATTACTCCATAACCCGAACAATGATCCCAATAGAATGTATTGAAACAATTGGCCCCAACTCACACACAGACACCCACCAATTTATAATTTTTATGGTCACACCAGCAATCAACATGTACCTCTATAACCCGACTCAGAATAACCTGAGTCATCTAATATATGGTGTACTAGACCATGATATGTTTCACATCAGTTTCATTATGATAGAACATATATTGGAACCCCAATTCAAAATATCTCATGTCACCTATTCCCTGATTTAGTTCATGACTGGTCATTACCCGGGTTCATGACAATTAGAAACATTCACCCACTCTTTAACTACATTAGAAACAAAAAAAACCGTAGTCAATTGTGCTAGGAACCTGAACAGTCTGAATCATCAAGCACTGTCTTGAAAAATTGAAGAACCAAATTTGATAATCAAATGGTGTATGCACTAATAATAATTGTATGTAAAAATCATGAACTAATCATTCATCGATCCTAGAATTGTTATAGAACCAAGATAATTGCATAAAAAGGCATTAGAAAATCTGAGATCCTACAAAGGATCACCTTTATCAATTAATCCTAAATATTCCATGATTAAATTGAAATCAAAGGGATTCTAGGTCTCCCACCTTGCCCAAATAATTATGTATCATAACTGGGTCACAAGTTGTAACCACTAAGCACTATTGATCATACATCTCTATGGAACATAATGATCACAATTTTCTAATATAGGAATATTATGAGGACGAACTACAAAGGACATAATCCTCTATGAGAATCCTCATAAGGAATATATCTTTAGAGAAAAAATACCTTCTAAGAAGAGAAATATTATTATAACACTTCCTACAAAAAATTATACATGAATATTGATATAGGTCTTGAAAACATGAATGAAAGTTACCTTTTAGTATCATACACCGAAACCCGACTGTATAACCTCAATTTAGTATTGTTCATGTAGAATGTCGTTAAAATATATAATGGAAAAACTATACAAATTGTTTTTAGAAAAATTGAATATTGAGACCCGAGAATAAAACCATGCATGTGGGAAAAATAGTGGAACCATTTTCCATATCGACCTACAAGGGTCGCTAATCCTATATAGAATTAGGACTTTTTTATCATCCACAACATCATGAAACTCAATTTATAACATCATTAAGAATCATTAGAAATAAAAATATTTGAATGTTGGCTCAGATGATTTTAATTCATCCAAAAACATATTCTGGAAAAAAAGACGTAGTTTTTATTTTCACTAGAAATAATTGAAATCTTTTGTCAAAAGAATCACATAGTGTCATTAAAATATAATGTAAATCCTATATGATAATCTTGATGCAAAGGAAAAATTGTTCCATTTTTGACCAAGAGACAGAATCAACCCCTAAACTATTTCCCATGGGTCATGATCTAGAAATAATATATAAATCATTACATCTACAAAGCATGTTCGTATCTAAATACATAAGTCATAAACAATAATAAAATCAATGATCAAAACCAAAATCCCATACCGATAGAAACTAGGACTTATTACAGAGATATGTGTTCTCGATACACAAGTATGATATCCCTCAATGGTTCTGACACATTCTTAATACCCATTTCTATCATATCCATAATATTAAATCCAAGGAAATTTATTTTTATGATGAAACTTTGTAGCATGTTGACATGGATATCACTGAAATTATTCTCCATGTTGATTCATTCTGATGAATCATGGGAACATCCCAATACACCATAGGATGAATACTAGCATCATGGGTATAAAAAATCAACATTATTGATAATATAACCATTTATTATAGTTTGAAAATTGAAAAAACAGGTTAGTAAAAAAGAATAACTAAATAAATAAATTATGGTAGCATTAAATAAAATGAAAAAGAACGTGATGTACTTAAAAATGGAATGCATTAAAATCCGGAATAGGCATGTCATGCATACAACATTGGTCACCCATTGAGTTAAAAATAATTACATGGGACTAAAATAAAAGAATAGAAATAAAATTAAATTGATCTACTACAAAATTCAATCCATACCACATACCTAGGATCTAGACAATATTGAATTATACCAGCCTAATTAGAAGATCCTAGAAGAGAGAAATAAATTAATCGTGTAACTATGATACTCATCTCTATCCTTCGTGCATATCTGATCAACATGAAAAGCAAAATAAGGTTGGTATGTAGAAGAATGTGTGTGTACACAGGTGATAATTGAATCACGATAGGACAACCTAGGGATCTACATATAAATATTATTCCATAAGTTCATGAAGATTCAATATACCCAGCTTTATTAAAGCAATACATAAATTATAAGTAAAGACAATACTATGGGGCCATAATCCATCCCTGGGACCATAATCCGGGAAAACTAGAAATGTTCTGTCATGGTTGACCGTACATAATTGGGTTTATATGTATAGAGTTTAAACAATAAATATATACATAAATATGAATATATATATGATTATTTTGAATGAAATAACATAATAAATCTATAGTTAATCATATAGTCCATAATCTCGATCATTGGGACATCTGGTGCAAAGAAACATTGATCTGGAAGTCCTGCCACTCAATTCGTGTATCATTATGTTGAATAGGCATTCAATAAGACCAGTATAAATATAAAAACACTGGATAGTGTCAGAAATGTCTTTGATCATGCTACATCACCACAATGGGATATTCTTACAGACCTCATGTAATTCTGTATTTACCTTAAATTGCTGTAAAGAATTATTCCAAGGATGTACATCTAGAAATCCTATAAATTTTCAGTAACATTAATTACATTCCTATCATGCAATGTAAATTCATTATAATATTTTTATACCATGGTCCTAAGACATCAATGCTCATGACATTGATATTTATATGAACTTAAAGGTTCCTTCCATTAAGAAATCTATAATGAGAGTTTTCTGGTGATATTTCATTAAATCAACTCAAGATCTAAATTTAGAAATAATTACCAACATCAATCATAGGTTTGATATTCCATGATAAACCATCATAATAAATATATAGGGCTCATAACCCTGTTCCTAGAGAGAGGATTTGGAGATCCTCGTCATCTGAAAAATAGATGAGTGTTTAGTCACCCTCCAAAATCTATATGTATATGAGAGAGTAATCAACCTATATTTATGATATTTCAATTAGAGTGTAATCCTATACCAACAACCAAAAAATTATAAGAGTGTAAAAATCCTAATTTAACCCATAATGTGAGGATATAATAATCATACTCATCATATCACTAATTGATGAGAATGTAATCATTCACTTCTATTGATTCAGTGGAATCATCCATGAGTATCATTATTATGTACTCCATGAACGTGTATACAATTAGTGGGCACAATAGATAGATCCCAAAAGAAACTCTATAAATACTAATAATTTAATAATAAAAACAAAAATCACATAATACAGATCCTAGGAAGTACTTATAGGTATCCAAATAAAGATAAGAAACAAGATGGCTGGGAATATGAAACCCAGGAAACATGTCCAAGTATCCCAATGGGAATTAGGGATTCCAAAGATCAGAATCAACAGCCACTAACAGAAAAATGATATCGTTAAAACATCAATGTATCCGAAGTAATCATGTGAATAGAATATAAATGAGTGAGGGTGGCAAAATTTTTTAATCCCAACACATCTACCACATCCCCATGAATATACATGTTTTTCAGTTTCATGGTGACACATACTACCATGCACAACAAAACCTGATGTAATAACTTAGTTTTAGTCAGTAATCGGGGAACTGATTGGGTCCTTCAAGTCTAACAATGAGTTAAATTACACTTGGTATCCTCAATAGAAATGGAAATATTGGAATCCTATATGGGATCCACGAATGGAAGGAAAATAGAGGTATCCTATAAGGGGTACATTAAATAGCTGATAAGAATGAGAATACTACATAGAATCATCTAGGTATAATTTAAGTAGAGGAATCATACAATGGATTCTCACAAAAAATCATAGCCTCATAAGACATATGGTAATATCTTAAGAGAGAGAAGTCTTGATAGAAAATCTATAAAATAATTGGTCATGAGAGATTTCTCATGGATCATCTCATATCAATGGTCTCACTCATATAAGAAAACATGATTAAATTACTAAATTAAGAACGTCTTCATTATATATATTCATGTAACACTAGGTAGAATTCCTAAAAAAACCTCAACGTTTTAACTATTATGATCTTTGAGAAAATATTGTCATAATGGAAAACTCTTGGCATCCTAATACGTCTCATGGTAAAAGACAAGAAAAACACTCAAATGGGTGGCATGGTTGGAGAACACAGTGTGTGTACCCTTTAACATGGCATGCAACCTCAAAACTCAACCTAGGCATGTTCATCTACATATACATGACTTGTAAAATCCCAACTAAATATAGTATTGGCCCTTTAGATGGAGTGTAAACTAAATTGGGTACGTTCCAATGTACCACACATGGTCGGGGCATATATATTATCTTTATATGTACATATACTTGCAATTAGACCGATGTAGGTAAAAGAAATGTACCTTACTAAACATATACCACATTCAATGGTATCAAGGATATATACTCAGCTTCCAGGATGAGACCCTATTCATGGAAGATAATGTCTATAAACTTCTAGTAATTCATTTAATTAACCATCTAGGAATCAGAAGAACACATGGAGTTTATTCCATGTGTACATGGAATGGGTTTTCATGAATGGGTAACCCATCAATATGGTCAAAAAAATAATTTTATCCCATTAAATAATTATTCAGAACAAAATGGTTCATAAGGAAAAATAAAATGGGATTAATACTAGAAAAGTGATAATCTACGTGGTTCTATGGAGTGAACATAAATATTTCCTCTCTTTTCGTGGTATCTAATGAAGCTTCACCCATTTCTACTGTCAACTATTCTCCCATGATGATCTGGCTTGTCACAAGCACTATGGGGGTACATTTATTCTCTTGCCTCTCCTTCTCTCTCTCCCTCCCCAATTTTCTCTCTAATTCGCGTTAAAGGGGATCCATATAAGGCATTCACCAGAATCCATAAGTGAATAATGAAATAATATATGAAAAGAAAACAAAATAAAATGAATAAAAATTTAATTGGGTGGACCTAGCCATCCACGACCCGTAAACATTATTTATTCTCCACCCATCTAAAAATACACATTTTAGAAACAATTGTAGAAAAAGAATTTCAATTTTTCACTATATCCTAATGATATAGATATATGAAATTTTAAAAATAAATATTTATTTAATATAATAATTATTATGTATTAATTATTAAAAAAAAATTAAAGTGCTCAGAGTTCTATCAAACACTTATCATATAGTTAAAAAAATATTTTCAGACAAACAATGTTGTCATAGTAATTATCATAGATCATAATATATAGGTATGTTACTATCTTACCCCATACAAGAACCTGAATGCGAAAATACACATTTCTACTCCAAATTCTTATCATAAAAAACATGGATCAATGTATTTCACTTGATATAATTTGGAATTATGTATAAATAAAAATTTTACATCACGATTATATTGAACAAATATATAAACAACTATATTTAGAATATTTATTGTATTCATATTGATTTTCAAAATGATAATCCTTATTATTATATACAATTAACTTCTCTATTCACAAATACAATATCATAAAAAACACGAACCTATTTTTTTGAATGTTTTTGTACACTTGAAGGTTCTTGATTACAGTTCCATAATTTAATTATTTAATTTTTTATAGTTGAACTAAAAGTAATAATATCAAATAATCTCATTAAAAAGAGTGAAAACACAATACAATTATTCCTAAATAGTGAAATAATTCAAAGAAGAATAATAATGAAATAATAAATTATATTGTTTAATGATTTTATAAAAAATTAATAGAGATTACATTAATTTAAATATAGACATATGTAGGGTTTTAATACATTATGATCTATTACATCAATATTAATAAAAAAAGTTAATATTTACAAAACAACAACAAAATTAATAAAATTAATTGAATCATAACCATCATAACAATCATAAATGAGTAATCTACATTGTTATATTTCATTTATCTAAAATAATTTCATTATAATTTCCAAGAATGCTTGAATATTAATAATTGCAACAAAAAAAAAAGAAAAAAAATACTACATACAATTTAATGGAAGAAAATTAGAAGAAAGGTAATGGAAAATGTCAAATGAAGTAGTTAAAGGTTAAAAATTATGTCATTTCCTAAGATAATCATCAACATTGTGCTTTTTTTATATAAATAAGAAATCATAAATAGTATATAAACCATCATTGGTCCATTTTATATTTTTTTCTATATGGTTTATCCAATAATGGTGAGAATTATAAATGTTTGATATTGAGATATAATGTATAGTTTCCCATTTATATGGTATTTATTTGATGAAATTTATTCTATGTGACAAAATTTAGAACATGTAGATGATGTAAATTGTTTTTTTCTAAATGGGGATGTTATTTTCAGAACCATTGATTTAATTTAATGTCATGATGAATAACATCTAATCCTAAAAAATGAATTAAATAATATTTTATTTTTAAATATATTAAAATAATAATCAGAAGTCAAATATTATAACTTATATGAATGAGGGGAGTAAATCTCATTTAACGTAACATTGAAGTCTTTCTGATAAATGAACCCATTAACAGTATTATATTCATTATTGCCTATTTTTTTTAGGGTGAATGGGAAAATAATCGACCATTAACAATTTATTAATAAACATAATTTATATGGTATTGGGGGAGAATTAATTTGAATTATTTTATGTAGAATTTAAAAATATTTTATTCTTTTTTTGTGACATAAATCTATTGTAACATTATCATAAGAGGGTATGCAAAATAATTTAGTCTCATTAGTAGAAGAGTTTATGGAGACATGTTTAAGGATAAAAAATGATCCCATTTAAGTATGAATGGTTGTAGGATACATAAAAGTTAGACTCAAAATATTTATATTAGAGATAGAGACTCATTGTAATTTATATTGGAAAAAACCAATTTTAATTATATAAGTTAATATGGAATGAGGGTGATTTATTCATATCATATAAAATTATTGAATTTTACAGAAATTACTTATAAAATATAACAACATGAAACATTTTGGACAATGATATATTTAGAATTCAATGTTAATTTTTTAGTCCAGATGAAATTTTATTCCACCAAGGGTTGATATATTTTATTTGTAGTGACATAAATTTTCATTGGAGGTAAAATATATTATATAATAGTTATCCAAAAGTGGTAAAGGTATATTATGATATAAAAAAGCTAAAACATAACCAAAAAAGGGATAATTAGTTACATAAAGGGATGGTTCATCTCTGAAGATTTTTTATCAATTTCGTTTGAAGGACATTGAATCCCAACCATGATAATATGATCTTCATTAAAATTTGAAATGACATATGATATTGTGAATCCATGAGTATCAACTATTCCCATGAAATAAAATTTAATAAATTCAATATATTGAAGAGTTTTTTTATTATGGTCAATTCCATGAAGAACATCCTACGTATAACAAACTAAAGAAAAAATAATTGATAAAGTGAGTAAAAATAATATTCATGAGATAAAAACAAAGATTTATTAGACATGAACATGTACATGGTTTCAATAGAATGAATAATCATTGGAGTGGTTTCCCTATGTTATTATTAAATAATTATTTTACTGAATAAAAAATTGTTTTCTATATTTAGGTATTCGTAAATGTTAAAATGACAATGGGAGACCCAAATTATGGTTTTCAGAATCACTATAATTGTTTCTTGGAATTATAATGAGATTTATCCCTATGCAGAATTAAATGAATAAAATTGTCTAAAATATATTCCAATATATTTGAATATCTTTTCATAATTGATAAAAAATATATTCTTTTATGTAAATAATAATAATAAATCATATATACATATCATATGTGGTTTACTATGTATTTTTGTGAAATAGTATTTAAATATATGTCAATGTTTAAAATTTATATCTATTAGGGAGAGTAAAATAGTAATGTAACATCGAAAATAAAAAAAGAATTATACATTTTCTTTTTTATTAATATTTTTGAATTAAATATTAATGTTATTTTACAGTATATGCTTTTTTTGACGGCGTACGAGTTATGACCAACGAGTTTCATTGAAGTCTAATGTGACAAAAAATACTGAGTCATACTGAAAAATAATAATTTAAATGGTAGTTAATGACTAGGTGTTGTATTGGTGGGAATGAATATAAACAACTGCAATACTATTATATATGTTTGTTAAATGTTTTTAAATTTATCCAATAAAAGTATAAGGCCAAAATGTGAATGAATCAAATATTAAGCATAAATACTCTAATATTCATTAAAATGATGATTTACTACATTTTTATGATGTTCACTATATAAATCTAGTTATTGAATAATTTATATGTTCTGTTAGACAAAATAAAATTCTTCTTTATAATTGGGACATTAAAATTTACATTGGATTTTTTGTATATTTCTGATTAAATCCATTTTTTTATGAATACTGAAAAATATTGTATTTTAATTCAAAACTGCCTTTTAATCTAACGAATTCGTATGGTTATATTATCCTGATAATTGTATTTAATGTGTAATTAGATTATATTTTAACCATTTAATCCAATTTTGTTCATTGAAAGTAATTTCACATTGAAATTGGACATAAACAAGTGTTAATCTTTTTATAGATATTATTTATTAAAAAGACGCTTTTGTTTTGAAAAGAAAAATTAATTTTAAATTAATTATTCCAACATATATGTTATGAATTTGGAAAAATTGACATCATTTTTGAATTCAGAATATAAAATATATCATAGGCTAAATTTTTGATATTTTTCTGGAAAACAACAATTATTTGTGAATAGTGAAACCACTGAGTAGTAGTTTAAAAGACGTCATTTTCATTTAAATGAAATTTTACCTATTCTGTAAATTAAATTTCGAAAATATGACATGTGTGGTTTTTATTTTTATGTATAATGTGGTAAAATAAGATGAAAATATTTGTTGGTGAATAGTAACATTTGAATTTTATTACCACGGTTAATAATAATTAGGGTAGTTCAAGATAGAAATAATATTATAATAATATTAATTTACACTAAAATGTGTCATAATATTATATTTTGATCCATAGAAGACCGTATGCATCCTAGGGATGATTTTGGGACCCCATGGAGCAACTAAAGAGAGATAATGACACTTTATATTAATTAATTTAATATAATGACAAAAATGACATAAACATATATCTTTTAGTAATTAAATTTTTACATTGAGTTATATAAGTTGTCTCCTAGACTATTAATATTTATTAGAGATCTAAAATATTTCTACATCAAGGTAATTTTATTTTTAATTAATATACATTAAACAAGAAAATTTATTTATTACACAATACTGATACTGTGTTTACGTCATTAATGAATGATTTAAATAAACAATATTTAAATGATTAAAAAACATCCAAAACGTGTCCATTTATTATTGGATGAATTTATTCTGAACATGAGTCATAATATCTTTTACTTTAATGAGTTTATGATCATTATATAATAATATAATATTTTTAAACATTCCTAAAGATCCCCTCATCCCCATATAAAAAGCCCTCAGCACTAACCCATTAAAAAACCTTTTAATCCCCATAGATCATCCAACCTCATCCCAATTAATCTCCATATATCCCCATCTTCCTCCTAGATGTCTTACCTTAGGCATAAGTCACTTCAAAAAGACTTTTTGGTTTAATCCAATGCGAGATACTCGATTTATCGGTAACGTCTTCTCTAATGATCTTTTGTTCTATTTTTCCTTATCCAACCCCCTAAACACTTTTTATTACTTTATCTTATAGTAATACCTGTATCCTAAATATACAAGGTTTTTTTAGGAGAAGGATTCAATGTACACTTACACACACCTCCATCTAATGGGTAAAGAAGATATTGTTTTTGTGGACGACGAACTACTACCTCGCGAAACGAAGATTGTTCAATTATCTCTAACCAACACTCATTGGGGAAATTATGATGTAACTGTATTTATATTTGATATTTATTATAGTAATATTGTCTATATAATTGTGTATTTTTCATTTATATCATACCGTTATGGTTTCCATTATGGGTAAACATGAAAATTTCATTTGAGGAAGTGCAGACTACCGCCCCCTCAAAGTGATGTGACTCATTCATTCCATACTTGGGACGTATAAAAGATGGAGTTACTGAAATTATATATAATATATTATAGTGGAATTATAATTTCCCGATGTATAATGATGTTTTAATTCTATTATAATATGAAACAGAAATGAAAGTAGCGGTCATGCATACGTAAGGCTTACCATCTCCATGAATGGTGCATTTCAATTATTATCTCTAAATCGAATGCACTATTATAAATACAAACAAACACTGGATATATATGATATATATTATATCGAAATAATGAGTATAATTCTAATGATAATGGACTTTTGACCACATCAAAATTTTTAATTATAATAAGTTCATTTTTAACTCAAGACTCGAACATTGACAAAATGTCTGATATGAACTAAAATAACAATCCAATTTTAATAGAAAGGATATATGTGATATAAAAAACTTAATAAAATTTAAAAAGGTTCTTAATAAATTAGAAATTAACTTAATTTTATTATTTAAAAAATTAAGGAAATAATGGGTCATGTCGGACACGAGATAAGGGACATCATCTCAATATCCTTTCATTAAGGCATACATTGATTTATAAAAAAAATTATCTTATATTGAATATAATAAAACCATTTAACTTATAATTTCATTCAAATGAAATATTTATTCTAAAAATCATTTTAATAAACGATGAAAGAAATATTTTTTTTGTTTTTACTGACAATGAACTCTCCACCACTATAATCGTTTGTGGGTTCCTCTATAATCCATAGTGATTTCAAAATGAAAAAGAAACCTGTTATTTTTTTGGTTGTTTTGTTATTGAAAATGGTTTTTAAAGTAGATGTATTATTTCAATATCCTGAAATGATTTATTTTGATAGAAAATGAAATGTTATTAGTGAAATATTTATATTTGCAACATTTTATCTGAGATGATTTTATAATGGTACATGGCATTTGATGGGTGGTTACCTGATAAACCTAATTAAGGGTGGTTACATGATAAAAAAGTATGGGTAGTTATGCTATAACCTCCATTTCATTTGGAATGGAAGTCTGCCATATGGATATTCCATTTAGTGATATGTGTGGAAGTCGACAATATGGTTATTCCATTTAAGTATGTTTACGTCCCAATTTACCTTTATATGTTATGTGTTCTTTCTGTGGGTTTTATAGATATCTTTTGGTTACAAAAGGGTAATCAATGATTATTTATTAATTGAAGTGTATTTACTACTTCATAAAGATGAAAAGTATTACTTATTATAACATATTCATGGATTACGTGTTGTTCAAAAAAAATATCAGTTTTCCATCATCGTGTATCCCTTACTATACTTTTAATGTTCATCCCATATTTTAATTGAAATTTCATTCACAATTCTTAAATATGAATATGGTCAAGTATAGGATCAGTTAAAAGTCATGATGTCTAAAATATGGAACTATACATGACTCATTTTTATGAGTTTTCATTGTATGAAAATAATGGTTACCGAGTAGAAGTGTCTACATGTAACATTAAAATTGTTAAGTATATGTTATGGCCTAGTTTATTAAATCAATAAACCAAAAAAGATCCTCGATGTGAAGTATTCATATAATTCAATATTATGTAATGTTTTAAAGATGACTCCTTAATGTAGGTAATATAGGTTTGTTAGGAAAACATTATGATTTTGGATATTGTTAAATTAATATCCATTAATTAATTTCTGTTAGTATTAAAATGATATATCATTTACAGATTACCATTTTTCATTTCCTATGATATATTTGTTCATAATTATTTTTCATTGTGGAAATAGAGCCATAAGTGAGGAAGGAATATTAAGGGAAATGGCCTTCTAAATCAGCATCTTATGATTGTGGGAATAGTAAATTGAACAGTTTGTTATAGTGACAGCTCAGTTGAATCATGTCATAATTGTTGGTTGTGTTTATAGATGATATTTTGGTTTATTATAAATCAAAATAAGAGCATGAATGTAATTTAAGGGTAGTCTTCAAATCCTTAAAATTAAATATACTATTTGGGAAATTCTACAAGTGTGAGTTTAGGTTAAAACATATTTTATTCCATGGGAACATTGTTTCAAAAAATGGAATACATGTTGAACCTTCTAAAACAAAATTTCATGAAGAATATCCAATACCTACAAATATAAATGAGATTCATAGTTCACAAGGATTTAATTGTTATTAGCGATGGTTGGTTGAAAATATTCCATGATTATCTATCCCAATGACTACGTTTACTCAAAAAGGTGTTATGATCATTTGGATAAAAGAATGTGATGATTATTTTCAAGATTTGAAAAGAATATTGGTTAGTGGTCATATTTTGGAACTGCGTTCTAGAGATTTTGAGTTTGTTATCAACATTGATGCTTCTTTGACACGACATGGTTGTGTCCTGTTAAAGAATGATATGGTAATTACATATGTTTCCTGTCATTTGAAACCTAATTATTTAAATTACCCAACACCTTATTTTGAATTACCTATATTTTTTTCTTTTAAAATTTGGAGGCATCATATTTATGGAGTATAATGTGAATTATATAATGTCCATAATAGTTTGAAGTATATATTCACTCGGAATGTATTAAAAATAATACAAGGGATATAGTTGGGATTAATCAAGGATTATAATTGTCCAATACATTGCCATCTAGGAATCAAAAATAATGGGGCTGATGCTTTGAGTCATAAAAATAATGCTATATTAACCTTGTTACATTTGGAACAAGATCCTTTGGTTAAATACATGATGAAACATGGCATTGAAGTTGTTGGTGCAGGAAATTCCTCTGTTTTGTTTTAGGTATTAGGTAAATAATCTCTATCAGACAATATTAATCAAGTAAAGATGGAAGAAAATGAGTTGTAGACAAAGGTAAAATTGGTGCAGAAGAGTAAGATAACTGAGTGTAATATTGACAGTGACTGTGTTTTCAGGATTGGAAATAGATAATGTGTGTGTTCTAATTCACAAGTGATGAAATAGATGTTATGTAATGATCATAGTTCTCTGTTTTTAGATCATCTAGGAAGAACTATGATGTATAGAGATGATCTGGAGTATTGCTGGTGGGATATAATGAAATGAAATATTACATACTTTATAGTGATGTGTTTGAAATTTCAATAGGTTAAATTAGGGAAGAAATTACCAAAATGGGTGCTTCAATATTTAACATTGCCAGAGTGGAAATGGGAAAATATAACCTTGGAATTTTTGTGAGGATACCAAAGACATCTTGTGGTAACAATGAAATATGTCTTACTGTTCATCGATTGACTAAATCAACTCATTTCCTTCATATTAGTGATACTTTGTCTCTAAATCAACTTTCTCAATAGTATGTTAATGAGATAGTCAGTTTATATAGAGTTCCCCTCCCCATTGTATCTTATCGTTATCCGAAGATCACGTCTAACATTTAGAAAGGCCATCAAAAGTTGATGGGTACTAAATTAAATCTTAGTTATTCATTTCATCCCTAATCATATGGGAAGTCATAACAAACAATTCAGACCATGGTGGATATGATACATGCTTGTTCACTCGATTTCCAGGGAATATGGGACCAACATCATTCTTGGGTTGAATTTTCCTAGAATAAGAAATTTTATTCCAGTATACAGATTTCTCCTTTTGAGGAATAATTTGGGAAGAGGTATCGAACACCAACTATTTGGGATGAAGTAGGTGAATGGAATTTTATGGGACCAAAATTGGTTGATGATATGGAAGAAAAAGTTTAGTTGATTTATAAGAACATGGGATCAATGTAGAGTATGTAGAAAATTTATGCGGATAAACAGAGGAATGATGTTTCTTTTGAGGTTAGTGATCATGTCTCTCTCAATGTTTCTCAATGGAATCAGTTGATGGGTTTTGATAAAGGAATAAATGTTGAGTCTGAGGTTTATTAGACCTTATAAAATCCTTGATAAATTTGGATAATTTTCCTAAAGAGTGGTTTTACATCCATGTTTATCCAAGGTACACAATAGATTTCAGGATTTAATGATGAAAAAGTATATGTTGGATCCATCTCTTGTTTTGAGCCCAGAATTAGTTTACCTTGAAGAGAATCACTCTTCTGAGGAACAACCAGCCCAAATATTTTGATAATAGTGAGAAAGTGTTTCCAGAAAAGGTAATTCATCAGGTAATGATTTTGTATAAAACCCATAAAATTATAGAGGCAACGTGGGATTCCAAAAACTCTACAAGGTATAAATACCCCAAATTAATTGATAAGTGAATAAAAATTACGAGGACACAATTTCCAAAAGGGGGAAGGATGTAAAATCCCAAGTAAATAAAGAATAATACAATTTCATATATATTGATATTTGTGAATTAAATAGTAATTCTATTTTAAATGGGATTCTATGTTCAATTGAATACCCGATATGCAAGAACGAGTTTCATCAAAGTTTAATGTTACACATAATGATGAGTCATACTAAAAAATAATAAATTAAATGGTAGTTAATGAATAGTCATTGTATTGGTAGGAATGAATAGAACTAAGTAAAATATGATTATACTAGTTTTTTAAATGTTTTTAAATTTATTTAATAAAATTTAGAGGCTTAAAATGTGAATGAATCTAAATTTAAGCATAAATACATTAATATTTTATAAAAGGTAGATTTAATGCCTTTTAATGGAGAAACCTAATTAAATCTAGTTTGGTTCCTCTTTATATAACCTATTTGAAAAAATAAAGTTTTTCTTTAGAATTGAGACATCAATATTTACTTTGGGTTCATTTTTCGTATTTTTCTGATATAATTCATTTATAAGGAATAATGAAAATACTATATTTTCATTCTAAACTACCATTTAATATATTTTATTTATATGGTAAAATTTTATTTTTAATTAGATTTAAAATTTAATTATATTATATTTTTAACATTTTATACAATGTCGGTTATTGGAAGTAATTTCACATTGAAATTGGACATAAACTATTCACACTATTTTTGTAGTTATTGTTTCTTAAAAACATGCTTTTGTTTTGACCACGTTAATTAATTTTATATTAATTAATCCTAATTATATATTTTTAATATGGTAAAATAGAAATATTTTTTTAATTGAAAATATAAAACATAGCTTATGCTGATTTTTTGGTATTTTTTTGAAAAATATAAATTTTTTATGAATAGTGAAAACACTAAATAGTATTTCAAAAGTGAACATTTTCATTAAAATGAAATTTTATCATTTCTGTTAATTAAATTTGAAAAATAAGACATACATGTTTTTTATTAGTATGTAAAATGTGTTTCAATGACATTAAATCTAATTTTTGTAAATAGTAACTTTTGACTTTTATTTACCGTAGTTAAAGGTAAATAGAGTAATTTAAGGTAAAAATCATATTATGGTAATATTAATTTTCCATAACATGTGTCATAATCCTATTTTTTGATATATTAATGCCCACGGGCATCCATGGGTCGAATTTGGGACCCCATGGAGCAACTTAATATTGACAATGACACTTTATATTAATTAATTTAATGTAAAAACAAAAATGACCTTATCATATATCATTTAGTAAATATATTTTTACATGAAGTAATATAAGTTATATTCTTGACTATAAATTTTCATTATAATGATAAAAAAATTTGTACATCACAGTAGTTTTTTATAATCATTAATCATTAAATAAATAAAATTATTTATGACACAATAATGATGCAATTTTTACCTCATTAATGAATGATTTATATAAATATGACTATAAAGATTACCAAAATATCCAAATACTATCCAATTTTTATATGATGATTTTATTTCGAACACGATTCATCTCATATTTGTCTTTAATTAGTTTTGGACATTTATAAATCAAAAATATATAATAAAACAATATTTTCTAACATTCTTAAAGAGACACTACTCACCTATATAAAAACCCCTCACCTCTAACCAATTACTCACACCTCTCAAGCTCCATGTATCATCCTACCTCTACCCAGTTATGTACCCTAAACCTTTTTTTCTAGCTAAAATTCTTACATTATGCATAAGTAACTTCAAAAAATTCTTTTGGTGCAAACCAATATGAGTTACCCGATTTAAAGTTAACGTCTTCTCTTAAGTTCTTTTGTTTTATTTTTTCTTCTCCAAACACATTAAATCTTTTTATTACTTTATTTTATAGAAAAACAAGTATAATTAATATACTAGGTTATTTTTATGTTATGTATTCAATCTAAAATTACACACACCTCCATTTAATGGGTATATAATATACTGTTTCTATAGACGACCAACTACTGCCTCACGAAACGATGATTGTTCAATTATCTCCAACTGCCTCTCATGGTGGCCATTACGATAGAACTGATTTTATATGTGATATATATTATATTTATATTGTCTATATTATTATATATTTTTCATTTATATCATAGCATTATGGTTTCCATTATGGGAAACGCGATAATTTCATTTGAGGAAGTGCAGACTATCACTCCGCCTAAGTGATATGACTCGTTCATGCCAAAAATATAACATATAAAGGATGGAGTTAGTGAAATTATATATATTATATAATACTAAAAGTATAATATATATATGAATAATTATATTTTCATTACATAAAAATATGAAATAGAATTGAAAGTTGCATTCATGCGTACCTATGGCTTACCGTCTCGATGAACGGTGAATTTAATTTATAATCACCAAATTTTATTGTAATTTTATAAATACATATATATAATAGATATATAAGATATATGATATATCTAAATCATGAATAAAATTCTGTAGATATTGGAAATTTTAACCAGAAGGGAATTTTATAATTTCAATGAGATCATTTTTAACGCACATTCTGATCATCGACAAAATGTTTGATATGAACTCAAAAAACTAACTACCTATTATAGAAATGTAATAGGTGATATAAAAATAATAATAAACCTGAAAATTGTTCATTATAAATTATAAATTAACTTATGTTTATTGTTCATGAAATTAAAAAATTAGTGGGTCAATATAGACATTAGGTAATGGACTTCATCTCAATCTCGTTTCATTGAGGTATTATTTGATTTATAAACGACATTATTTTATATTGTATACAACAACGCCCTTTGACTTTTCATAACATTAAAAGGGAAGGTTTTTTTATACGAAAATTTTACAAAACAACAAAAGGAATGTTTCTAACATTTGCGGGGACACTGACCTCTCTGCCACCATAATCATAATATGGCTTCCTCTATAAGACATAATGTTTTTAAGATGAAAAATAAACCCATTTTCTGTTTTAATGGGTGTTTTGGTATTGAAAATGGGTTTTGAAATCGATTTAATATTGCAAAATCGTGAAATGATTTATCTTCATTTAAAATTAAATGGTATTAGTGAAATATTAAT
The DNA here is from genome assembly GCA_963277665.1 of Viscum album. NCBI lineage: Eukaryota > Viridiplantae > Streptophyta > Magnoliopsida > Santalales > Viscaceae > Viscum > Viscum album. Next base: position 788,571,821 of record OY728126.1, on the reverse strand, counting down.
ATTTGAAATATTTTTTGTGTTTTGATTTTATAATTGTACCTGGACATTTGATAGGTGGTTATGTGATAAACCAAATGACAGGTGGTGTCGTGATAAACCATAATGGGTGGTTATGTTATAACCTACAATACATTGCATATTGAAGTCATCTGTATAGGTATTCCATTTAGTGATTTGTGTGGAAGCAGACTGTATGATTATTTCATTTAAGTATGTTTATATCCCAAGTTACCTTTATATGTTATTTGTTTTAAAAAAAATGATCACATAAGCTCTTAAATTGATAATGCTATAGAATTATAGAAGATGGAAGGAAGGTATTTTACATTATTACCTAGTAATAAGATTGACCATGTAATTAGGAATAGTGTTGAAGTGGATGCTTCTCTCTTCCATAAACCCTCGGTTTGTAAGGCCATTTGTAATGTAATTTTCATCCTGAAATATATGCGTGATAAAGTAGTTTAGGGAAGTTATTTTTTCAATGAAATTTATCCACTTACATGAAAACATCCATGCCAATCTTTTATGATCCATCATTATTGAATGAACCATCATGGACAAGTCACTCTCAAACCAAATGATGTTCCAATGTCATTGGAAAGTGATATCCACCACGATGACGAGTTTTATAATTTTAGCTTCTAATGTAGTAGTGTGCCCACATGGACCATAATTGCATTCCATAACCTCCCAATGTTGATTCCTGAAAATCATCCTATAGCCTGATGGGCCAAGATTTCCCTTAGAGGCTCCATCCATATTTCCATTTAACCATCAGTTGATGGGGGAAGTCCATATCACCTACAATCAGCCCCTTGGATTGAGATAGTAACATGAAACCCTTGATATTTTGTGTATCATGATCTCCATGACTGAGGTGTTGCAATGCTCATTAATTATTGAATTATTATTTTGACTCGGCATAAGAATGATGCTAATTTCAGTGGCTCCATTGAATCATTCATGGAAATGAACTGAGTTATTTGAAGCCTTACATACCATATAAAGTATTTATTTGCATTCCACATACCAATAATTCATTAGACTATTTGGATTTTTGAACTCTACTTATATGATATATGAACTGTATATCCTAGAAAGTATTTCAAGTGTCCATATAAAATATGTTAATAATTGTGTTCCACAGTGAATAAGTCATGTTACAGGACATGAATAAGTGATCAATATCATGTCTATGCTGACAACAATGTGCACATCACAAGCATAATGAAATCCCATACCTTTGGATGTTCACACCAACTGGTATTTTGTAACGATAAAGCCTTGAGATAACTACAAATCTAGAGAGAAGTAACGAGTTATTGTATATTGTGAAAAGCTAACTTACCTCACCCTTCAGAATTTATTTTAAGATGTATTTAAGGTTATGTAGGACAACTTGAGACCCTTCCCATTGTAGTATATCCTTCATCTTGATAATATCATAGTTTTTAATAATAGAGACAATTTTAATTTGGGATATCAATGCTGTGTTGAAGATGGTCATTGATGGTTAAGATGTTATCAATGTGCTTCTCTCTAGTGATTAACCTTCCCATAAGTGGTGCGCCCATCCAGTTGGCAGACAATAATTTTAGACATGAATCTGCATTGACCACCCAATGTGAGTGCCTCATGATTGTCCAGAACACCAAACACATGCTAGTCCAGATTAATGAATCCGTGTATCCATTCCCCCCCATCAAGATCCTTGTTATAATTTTTATCCTCGAGAAATCGATAGAGGCATAGTTGCTTTAAATATGTCTCTAGATAATCATGGATTATAATTCCAGATAAAAAGAGTTTAAATTCTAAATTCCCAGACCTCCATGATTGGTAGGCATGCATTATGTGCTCAATTTAGCAGTGATGAGCTTTTTTTACATCCAATTTCCACTCCATACAATGTATTTTATCATGGAGTAATTTTTTTTCACAAAAGAGGTAGGCCACATGTAATCCATAAAATAATAAAAATCTTTTGAAAACTCTACATGATTGAAAAGACATACTCATCCTTCCATTTAGAGAGAATTTCCATTCCAAGATGAAATATTTCTCCTTGTCTGGGATAAAGATAGTGAAAACTGGGAGTCCTGAGGCTTTCAACAGAACAAGGGGACACCAAGATACACAAAAGGTAGGGATACCTTTCAAAGGCCATGTTAATTAATTAGATGAGTCCTCCTTTCCCCTTCAATATTCTTCCCAATGTAAATAAAGGATTTCCCCATATTGAATTTATTCTCTGACACACATTCATAATAAAAAAGCACTTCCCTCAGATGAGTGATGTTATTTCTATCACCCTTTGTAAAAATGACTATATCATCATAAAAAAATAAATGAGAGAGAGTAGAGATACCTCTAGCCACTGTAATGGTTGCAAGTTTCTGAAATTCCACCATGTTTGTATTATTTCTGGTCAGGTAGTCCTCTATAATTTCAAATATGATTGTAGAGTGGTGGTCACCTTTTCTCACACCCCGTGAACAAGTGAAATATCCCTCTGGTGACCCATTAATCCGAATTGAGATTTGGGATTATTCCATCAATTTTTTTATCCATTGAACAAACACCTCACTAATGCTAAAATTGAGGAGAATATTTTTAATAAATCCTCTATCCATTGTGTCAAAATCCTTTTTATGTCAATCTTCAAAGTCACATTACATCCCCACATTGTCTTTATCATATTATTGAAGCATTATGAGGACATAAGTAGGAAGTCCCGTATATTTCTACCCTTAAAAAACCAAACTAGTTCCAGGAAATAATTTTTTCATTCACTTGAGAACGCCTATTAGCAAAAGGTTTTGTAAATATTTTGTGCAATTTGTTCGCTAGGGAAACTGTCCAGAATTGAAAAATTTCACTATAATTATTCATCTTAGGTATTAAGGAAATTAATTAGGAATTGAATTCTTAAGAGAATTTCCCTCCGCTAAAAAAGTGTTTAAAATGTAGGCTCACCTCATTTTTAATGACCTCCCAATATCTATGTCTGAAAATATTGTTGAATCCATCAGGTCAAGGAGAGTTATCTTTTTAAATACAAAACACTACCTCATTGATTTCAATATCCAACGTAATCATTTTGAGTACACAATTGTCCTCCTTAGTAATTAAATTAGTAATGATGTTGTCTATGACGGGCTTAGATGTAGCCCTCACTTTGAATAGGTTCTTATAGAATGATACAACATGTTCTGAAATTTCATGTTTTCCCTCCAATATTCTGTAAACATCCTTTAGTAGGGATAAAGGTTTATTCACTCTTCGGACACTTTGATGTTCATCAAAGATCATTTGGTTTCTATCACCTTCCTGGATCCACATAACATTGAATGAATCATTCTTGATATTGTCCTTATCCTTTATTATGTTATTCATCTTTATAGAGAGCTAAATCAAATTTTTCATGTCCCTCGAGAAGTTAGCTCCAGTGGCTACTGCTTGCATGTCATTAAGGGATCATTCAAGTGCTTCAATTTCATCTCCATCGATCTAAATATTTCTTTACTTCATTCCCCAAGCATAATAATTCAAATTCTATGTTTGGAAATGCATATAAAAGTTTTTCATTTACATATCCATGCGTTCCAAGTCTATTAAACAATTCATGAGAATTCCAGAAGAGAGGCCCATGAAATATTAAATATGAAAGGAATTGGTTGAACTACCTCATTTCAAAGAAAACTAATCAGAAGAGGGTGTTGATCTGAGTTAATTTTGGTAAGTGTATCACATATGATTAATTTCCCCCCATTAAGAATTCTTTTCTTGACAATGGATGAATCAATTCTACATTCCCTCCAAACCAATGTGATTTCTCTTTTACCAAGTGTATTTTAAAATATTGCGGTTAACTTATACTATAACAGCTTTCTCAATAAATTATCTACTGTCTATTGAAAAGGATGAATTTGTATCATGGCCCATTTTCACACCTTTGTAAAGGATTGAGTTTAAATCACTGGTGACAATCCATGGATCTAAGATAGAATTCTACAGTTGCTGTATTTACCCCCATAGAAGCCTCATATCAACATGATAGTTGTGAGCGTACACAATTGAGTAAAAAACTATTGTCCCCCCTCTATAAAACTATATGTGATAATATGACTGTCCACATCAATAATCTTTAGAGAATTAACTTTGTGATGATTAAGAAAAAAAATTCTATCATGATTTGACCCATCACAGTTAGTACAAAGAATATTGTATCCCCTACTACGGAATAAATTTCTCATATTTTTGGAGTTCATATTGGTCTCTGAAATTCCAATAATCTATGTCTTGTACCTTATGGAAATTATCCAGAGGGATCCTTCAGTGGAATGGTTGGATAGACACTGATAGTTCAAGAAGAGAATCCTAATTTTGTTGTTGATGTGGCTAACACACCTCCTATTTTTCAAAGGTTTCAGGTTGATTTTCTAGTTGATTCATATTGTAATCAAATAGATCTGAAAGTCAGATCTCTACTGTCCATAACCAGATTTGGCTGAGAGCTAACATTTGAGTCTTTATTTTCCTTTTCCTTTGATTCCAATTCTTCACCAGTATCTTTAAAATGGACATGATTTTGGACCATCCCTCCCTTAGTGGCTTTATCTTCTATCTCCACGTATAGGTGGATATCAATTAAGGACAACTGATCCACTAATTCTTCATCATTTTACTAGTAGTGAATCCATAAATTTGGATATCATGTACCATGATGCACACCTATTAAGAGAGTTCCTACATCACCCCATTGATGTTGTCTAAAGAACTATTTTACTCAATAAAATAATGAAGTTCAGTGTTTACATGCTGCTTCACCACTTCATCCACCATATTGGCCCATGGCTTTCAAACTATTATTGAGCATCCTACCTCTTTATCATGAATCTTACCTTTTTCTTCTGCTCTCAAAGTACTTCTCATACTCCTTATATCCTCCTTGCAAACTGATGTAGGTTGATGAGGGCTGACCAGCTTCTTATCCAAACATAAATCTTGAAACTCATATCCAACCACCATAATTTGTATGAAAAATTTGTGCAAATTAACAATATAAAAATTGACCTCCAACTGTTGTCCTTTTACATTCACAAATACTTTTTCATGTGGCTACAAATCCATGTTAATTTCCCTTAGGACTCTTGCATAGCAGCCCATGACCCTATTGATAGTGCATTGATCAATCATGAGAGGTGTTCCTATTCCTGATGTAATGTTATTCTGGATCATCAGATTCCAATTAACCCTGTGTAGCCCATGAATATATATCCAGGCTTGTGCCATAGAGAGTCATCATTTGAATAGATTGAAGTTTTCTTCCCATTATAATAGCCTTATGAAACCTTTCATTATACATAGATTCATGACCCTCCAATTTGTGTCAAGATCTTTATAATGCTTCAGGATAATATGGTAGTACCCCTTCCCAATTGGGATAATCCTCCACCGTGAGAGGACCCAATAGTGGGAGAATCTCAATTTTCGGTCCTGAATTGGCCACAAATTCGTACGATTTTCAAAGGGTGTTCTCCCTAGTACCGAAAATCAGCACAACTCGATTCACTGTTGTAGTGAAACCTGATCCACCTCCACCATGACAGATCCATCCCATGGTCACTTGAGTACATGCACGTTCATAGGAAAAAATCTTGTTCACCTCCCACCAAAAATTCCATGAAGGAGGCAACCGTACTTGATGTTGTAAGTGCAGTGACACCATTAGAAGCCTCCAGGAAATATTTTTCCCATTCAGAAAAGAGTACTTACAACTTCATAAAAGGTGAAATGTATTACTTATTATAAAGTATTCATGGTTTACTTGTTTTTTTGAAAAAATAATGGTTTTACTTCTTTGGGTATCCCTAATTGAGTGTTTTATTCTTATCCTTTATTTTTTTGATATTATTTTCACAGGAATTAATGATGAATAGGGTCATAGATGGGATTAATGAAAAGTCATGATATCAAAAATATTGAACTAGACATGACTATTTTTTCAAGAAATAACTATTATATTCCTTTTTATAATTGAATTTAATGATTATAATAAATATTATTATAGGTTTTCTTATGAAATATACAAAATTAGAATAATAAAATATATTTATATTGTATTTATTTAAAAAAAATTTATATCTCTATGTTAATTTCATATCATCCTATCATATATGGTCCTCTTCCGAAATTAAATTTTAAAAATATTAATAGTTAATATTTATAATCTTGTGAATGAATATTTCTCTGCAAAATTATTTTTTTCTACCTCTTAAATATAATATAATTTATCAATTATACAATATAATATTAATTAAATCACTAATAAAATGATTTAGGTCTTTGTAAACATAGTTTAAATTCATATTGTACTAGTTAATTACTATATTTCAAAAATTTAGTGAATAAAAAATCTATTAGGTCCCCTAATAGCTTCCTTAATATTCATCATGTATATATGGATTTGTTGATTAATGTGATATCCTAAAAATATAATAAAAAACACCATTTAACAATAAAATATAAAAAGTTAGAACCATCATCATTCAAAATAATATTTCAATATTAAATTTCAATGGATTTAACAATATGAAAATTATTTTGATGAAGATAAATAATAATCACCATCTTATATAGATTTATTCTTCTTCTAATTGAACTAATTTTTTTATAAATTCAATCACTATCAAAATTAGGTAACACTATACAATAACATGAAACTATATCATACAAATTAAATTTTATATTAAATTATAAAAAAAATTCTATTAATGATACATTAAATATGTATTCTTATACTATCCATTAAATAAATTTGATCATTAATATCTCTGTTTTTTTAAATTTGGGATAATGAGGTCTTCCTTTTAATTGAACTATATGGTACATATCATGAAACACTGTCATAACCACCGTAATCCTATAGATTCCCAAAATATAGTCTTAATAGTTCTGATAATTTCTCAATTAAAATACATAACAAATTTTTATCATAAACTTCCTTTGAAATTGATATTCCACCAATTCCCAATATGCCGAAAATTATTATGGTTTAATTACTTCTCTTTGAAAAATTATTCCTTTAAAAATATGGCAAACTATTGGATGAAAATTTTAACAAAAAATTAAATTCTATTTAACATCATATTATGGTGTAATTTTTGGTTTGAATCCCTACTAACATTATGTTAAAATCAATATATATCCATAATGTAGTTTAGTTTATACTATTATAAGAAAACAAACATCATTATTTAAATGACCATCCCTTAAAAATTTATATAATGTAAACATGTAACACATCATCATTTAATTTTAGTGTAAAAAATATATCATAAAAATATATCATGTATATCAACCACTAATGTTTAAAATATTTGTTTATAAATATTTAGAATTTCGTTATTTTTATATAAATAAATTATTAAATAATTCAAATGTATATTTTTTAACAACATATATTCATTTATTAAATATGTTATTATCAATAAAAATACCAAACAAACTATTCTCTAAAAATATACATAATCACAAAAAATTATTTTGATCATAAATAAAATGGAATATTTTTCTTCTTTTTTTACCCAAATATTTAATATAATTCATAAGTTCAAAAAAATACAACACCATTAAAATTAACACCTCATGAATCTTATTGGTTCACATGATATATAAAAATATTTTTCCATTTTCATTTATTATTCTTCTGAATTGTATGATATTCATAAAAACAATTCATATATTTTTAGTGATTTTTATTCTAGAAATGGTTAATGTATTTTGTGAAACATTATATAGAAATTCATATGATTACACAAAATTCTCATGTGATTCACATTGATACATTTGATATTGTAAGATGTTTTATAGGGAATCAAAACTTCGCTATATATTTACAAGAGATGATAAAACAAGAGATTAAATTAAAATATATTGATGATGTTGAAATAATATTAGATAGTTGATTATTCAATAATTATAGTTTGTTCCCAACTTTTTTAGACATAAACACACACACTACACATTATTGAAGTAGAATGTAATGTGTATCAAAAAATATCAACATTGAATGTGTTGAAGACAATTTTCCAATATGGAAAATATATATTTTAGGGGAAAAAAATTATCACATGGAATTTTATGATCGACTATGAAAAATAGTGGAAAAAATAAAATAATCATGATATTTTAAAACGTATCATCTAGTGGTTTTATATAGAATTGAAATTGCGATAATTACTCATCCATGAAGTGAGAAATATTTAAATTGGATGATAATGTTGTAAAAATTCTTATGATGATATAATTGAGGCATTATGTTATAAAATATATTGAAATAGATATATATTTTCATATCTTGATGAATACATTTGGACATTTTGAACAATGTGTGGGGGATATTAGTGTTGTAATATTTTTTTTGTACTAACAAATGGTAACAATTATTATAACTTTAATAATTTAATTGAGTACTATGTAATGGTGATGCCCCTTATGTTAGGATCATGGATTGGGTTAAAATGTTTGGATATTTTATTTTTTTAATATTCAACAATATTGATGGAATATTTTTGTGGAGAAACCTAGAATGTAATGATATAATTTATAGACTATTATGAGATGATTTGGGAAAAATTAAGCAATGATATTTTAATAAAGATAATCAGGGAAAAATTTATTTTCTAGAAATAAGATTTTCTGTTGATAAAATGGTGCTCTAACCATTAGATATTCAAATATCCAATAAGCAGAATAGAATCTATAGGGGTTCCATGGGTATAGAGGCTATTGATATCAACAATATGTGGATATTTAAGTCAATTCCTTATTCATAATATTCATTATTACTTCAGTTCATTTGAAAATATACTATGGTAAACATTTTATTTTGAGTTTTTTAATGACATGTAATTAAATTGTCGGATTCTATTACTTCTAATATTAATTCATGAATTTTTGCAGTATTATTTCATTACAAAAATGATATTTACATGTTCATAATAAATTCAAAATTACTGATGAATTTTTATTTAATTCATGAATTGGTGGCTAATTTTATTTTAAGTCTGGGGAAATTTATGTTTTAGTATTGAAACATTATGTTTGATCATGATTTTATTGAACTGAAAAAAATTACATTGTCCTAAGAAAATTTTATTTCAAAAAATATATTATGAATAATAGGATAAAGGAATACATAATTATAACATTGAAAATTATAAATATTTTGGAGGATTAAATTGTACATTCAATTCACTTTTGAAATAATTATTATAAAAAATTTATGTGATAAATAGTTATATTAATATTGAATTCAAGATTCTATGAATTAATTTTAAAAAATTAAAATAAATTAATTTAATCAATTAAGTTGATGATCCATGCTAACTATGCATGTCTTTAAGGGATGATCCCTTGAATTCCCACATACTATGACATAATATTATTTTCTCTGGAAGTGAGATATTATAAATTTTTAAAATTTTATCATGTTGGAATTAAGGATTCATAGGGGGTAGTAAATTATTATGGTATTATTACCTTCGAAAAAGGACATATTAAAAATACAGGTTCAATATATTTTTAAATTATTATTCCTCTCCAATTTTGTTTTTTCATTTTATTATTTTTATATTCTAGGTATGGTCATGTTTTTATTTATAGTAAAATAATTCATATTGGTGTTCAAATATTTCAGAAAAAAAATTATTCAAAATAAATGAGATATATATATAATGGAGATTGTGGTGTAAAACATAGATACTACCAAGACTGGATTGGTTGAGTTTGTTATTAGATCAATTCCCAAAATGGAGTAGGCAATGAAATAATAAATATATAGAGTATTAATTACATTCATTATGGGTCAAAAAATATAAGTATAATACAATTTAAGGCTAGGAATTACTTTAATATAAATATTATGATCATCCAAATATCATAAAAATATTTAAATATTTGAGGCCACCATGTGGGGATAAAGATGAACGCTTCCCATGTTTCCCATATTTATGTAACACCTTTTAAAACGATGGTGTTATTTTATGTAGTATGAATTATTGTGATCATGTATTCAAATTGACACAGTGATAATGAAATAATCATAAATCATCCTATTATATTCAATTAAAAAATGGTATGATTTGATAGAATGATTCAATAGATGATTATTTCTCTACTATTAAACATGTATCCACAATGAATCATTCTAAATTATTATAGACATGATTTAGTGACACATTTAAATTTATTGGATACATTGAAGTGGTGTTGAGATATTTTTTCTTTTATAATTAAAAAATTGTTAATAATTCCGAAATTCAATAACCATTTTTATCATAGTTTAGGGTTAGTCATTATTTATTCTATAGGAAAATAACAGACATAAAATTTTTCTAAATTTTTTTTATTTAATAAAATATATAATAATATTATGCCATAGAAATATAATGAATTATTATTATCATGATGTTCTAATTTTGTGATCATTAATATTGGAAGAAATAGTTTCTCAACTATAATTTCTTGTTTTATATTTTCCATTCAAAAATGGAATTTCTTATTTAAAAAAAATTTAATGTTTAATTATTGTAACCACCTAAATACTTTTCCATGATATAGGTTAAAATGAACCAAATTATTTCAAACAAGATTATATGGGTATCAATAATGGAAATAAATAATGTCACCTTAATATTAAATAAATTATCTATCAGAGACTAGGAGAACCTTCTTGAAAACAAAAAAGTCCCCCATAATTGATTTTAATATGGATTCCAAAGATAGAAATGATTCAATTTAAAATTTATATCGATGTTTATAAATTTTCAAACTATAATGTCTGTATATGATGTGTTTATTCAGTTTACATGAAGATGGCCCATTTGAGAATGTAAATGTAAAAACCTTGATTATTGGAAAAACATTGACAAACATGATGAAACAAGGGTATTTATACAATATATGGAAGAATAAAAATATTTATAAGAGGTAAATAATACTAATTATAATACAGAAGAGGCATTGAATAATGTTTGTAAGTAATGTTCACCACCATCCTATAAAAAACATCCATTCAAGTAATGTTTTAAAATGAACGAATCATAAAATAATAATTTTTTGTTGATTTTTTTGAATAATTATACCAACATTACATTTATAGAAGAAATAGTTAATGTTCCCACTATAAAAAATTTTAAAAAAGAGACAGTTTCCATAAAGTAATATCTCATGTGGATGGAAATTATTCCACTCAATGAATAATGTTTATTTATTTAGATAAATATATCACCAACTATGAAACAATATACTTATAGTTTATACTTTTTTATTAATATTGTAATTTATAATTGGTGAATTTTTTAATTTAGTGGTGAGTGTTAAGATCATGTCATTATCATCATTAAAAACTTTTCTATTAAAATAGATAATATACAATTAATATTTTCTTAATCAAGAAAACACAATAGTAATATATTAATGAGGTTTTACCAAATATGATTTGCATAATATGGAAATGATTTAATTTTTAGGGTATATCCCCATACATATGTTGGATTAATGAATAACACCATTTAAAATTATATTTCATGATTTCCCATTGGTAATTTATATACATGATGTAAGAAGTATGAAGTTATTTTTAGAGTTTGTGGTGAGTTTGTATAGATTGATATTTATCAGACTTTGAATAATTCAATTGAATAACATGTTGTTTTGATTATTGATGGTACATATTGGGATTAATATAACGGAATAGTTATGGAGATAGTGAATAAATAGAAAAAAAAATACGGGATGTTGGTGAATAATTTTAGTTTATTGAAAAATAATTTTTTTGTAAAAGAAAATTTAAAAATAAACTGAAAGATAAAAAACATCATCTATTTTTTTTTTTAAAATCCTTTTATTTTGTGACTTAATAAAAAATACATGGTTTTTTAAATCAAAATTTATATATATATACATCCAAAGAGCCTAAACATGATTTCATAAGGTGTAATAAGATATATCATTAGTGAATTATATAAAAAATATTCATTGATCTGGATTGGTATATTTCTTTCCATTTGCTGTTACATTGAATGGTGAGATCATGTGTTGTAATAACACATTCAACAAATAATATGTTGGAGAAATGCCATTTTTTATAATATTTATAATATTTTTTTATTTTTATGTAATAGAAATTATAAAATAGAATTTTTACACATTTTTTTTTCAATTTTAATGGTTTATATTTTAATCTTTGATCTATTAATTTTTCAAATATAGGTCTATATGGATGATGAAAATGGAAGACATATGAAATCAATATGAAACTAAATAAATTAAATAAAATTAATTGATAGGTAATAATTTGTTTTAAAACATTTATATTATTATATTTTATACATTTTTTATTTTATTTATAGGAAATTATATTTCATGTATTGGATTATTTTATAATTTTGATATTTGATGTAATGATTATCATGTGAATACAGATATATAATTTATTGAATTTTATTTTTCTGTATTTTAATAATTAAAATGATGTGATTAATAAGTATTGAAAAAAATGATAATAATGAATTATTGGGTAATTATTTAGTATAATTAAATAACTAATGATTCTAAATCTCATATGAAACATTTAGTCATTAATTATCAAATGTTTATATAGATAAAAAAATTTATTATACAAATTTTATGTGATTATTAAATATTTTATTTTCAATTTTCATGAGTAATTCTACACTTTTCTATATTAATAATAAAACATATTCTATTATTATATTTTTATTAAATCCATCACTACTAGAAAAATGAATTTTCATATTTTAAAAAGATGAATATTCTGGATAAGATTTCAATTAGGGATAAACCCAAGGAATATAACATTTTATCTTTAAAAATTGAAAAAAAAATTACATGTTTTGTCTTCTTAATCATTAGTGGCTAGGAATTTACTTGATAAGAATATATATTGTAAGATAATTTATTAATTAAAGATTTATATTATTATTCTTAAATTATTCATTATGGAATTATAACTGTGATGAGAACTATAATGAATTTTATATTAATGATATACAATGAATGTGATAATTATATTTTCCATCATTGATCAATGGAGAATAGTTTCTCCCATATTTATTTATGTTGTACATTTTTTTGGTACAATATGAAAATAAAAGATTTAATGTAGAATGAAAAATATATTTAGGTTTATATTTAAGATTTTAAATAATATTATTAACATAATTTACATATATGTGATCCTATGGTATGTGTAAGGTTGGTTTATTGGTGCTATAACTAGTATACATATTTGTAATAATGAGTTTTTTATTTATTATTTCTATTTTAGGTAGTCAATTTTAAATCTTAAACCTTGTAATTGTTTCTAAATGTTTAATATTATATATATACCTTCCTCCACAAACCGTAGAGTTATTATAAGCTAAATTAATTCCCATGTCATTTTTTTGTGTATTATCTTTAGGTAGTTATTATAAAAAATCATTCTTTTTGGTAAAGTGAATGTAATTTTTATAGATGAAATAACTGATTTTAAATGTTATGGATTAATATGAAAAATATTATTTTATTTATTACAGATAAAAAATGTGAATGGACAATATTACTATGTTTAATGATGATAATAAATTGTTTGGATAAGTTTATTGAATTTGGGATATATTGTTATGTAAATAGTTGATTGATTTCCTTGAAATCTATGGAATTGAAAAGAATTTTTTATGTGATGGATAAAATTTAAATTGTTTTATAATATCTAATATTTGATTTTAATAGTTATTTTCAGAAATTATATTTTATGGTATTTATATAATATGGTGTGTAGATATATTCGTGAAAAGAAACATGAAATTATATATAAGAGGATTTATATATCAATCTATTAATTTACATTCAATTGTTATTTCATTGATAAATAATTATTTTCATATAATATGTGTCTATTTAATTATATATGGATTGATGTCAATTACATTTTAAAATAGATAACATTGGATGAATTTATGTTGAAATTATGAGGATAGAATCATATAACATTATATTTAACTATGATTTGTTTATGTTGAAAAGAGTGGATATCTAAGTGAAAACGTATCACAACATCACTATATCTTACAATCCACTTGAGGTTATGGCCATAACTCGATGAAAGAGATAAAATATAAGGAGGCATTGTGGACTAATGGAAAAGAGGACTATAATGGGTTGTAGTGCGTCAAAATTTAATACAATAACAATACACAACATTTAGGTGGAGTGAATTTTTAATTATATATAATCAAATGTGTCACTATTTAAAGGAAATTTCAATATTTGAATGATAAAAATGAATTTTGATGAAAACAATTACATCATAATATATATATATATATATTAAATAAATGTATACCTAGTATAGAAAATGGAGGACTACATATTTTCAAATGATAGATAATTGTATCTTGATATCAATGCATTATGGAATGAGTAGTCAATCTATTCCATGATGATGAGTCATATTGGTTGAAAAATTTAGCACCCTAGTCCCAAAATCCGGGATCCAGTTTTTAGTATCATTTACATTGGAATAATTATAAGGAATCAAGCCCCAGAGGACATAAGAGTTTATATGTCTTGGTAAATGGTATATATAAGCGAGTATTTTATTAAAAAATAATAAATAAAAAAAATCAAAATATTTTTTTCTTTTTTCTAAAAAATAACTTCATGTATAACTTTATTACATCATATAAACTTCACTATTAATTTATAGAATTATTCTTTGAATCTTGTTACATAGGACATAATAAGGGTGCACTCAAATTTTTAGTAAGGAAAGAATGTAGTGGAATTAATAATGAATTAATGAGAATATTAATTATAACATGGTGAATAACTAAACATACATACCCTATAGATAATAAACTGATAAGGAAGTTTATGAACAATATGGAAAGTTCTTAATTAGAAACACATGTCGTAAAAGTAAAATTAAACATGACATGGTAAGAAACTAAAAAAATGGTAATGGGTCAATAAATTGAAAATGAAGTGTTTCTATAGATATATCGATTCAAAATAACATGGATGAATAATAACAAAATCTATATTTGGTAAATTCTATCTAATTGGATATCATAACTATAGAACATGAAAACCATTACTGTTAAGAAATTTCAGAACACAATTTAAATGTACACATAAACACATGTTTAATTTACACAACATATTTGTCTCGTGAGTACCTATCGATGAATCGTAGAGCTATAAAAATTTTAGGATCCACCAATCATTATCATTCTAAAGAGTTCATTATATAAAATAATCAAAATAAATAATATGCCTTATCAGATATCTATATAAATAAATAATACTTAAATATAAATATTTCTCAATTAATAAAAGTACATTCAATATACACAACATATGTATCATAGTATATGGTAAAATAAATAATAATATCAATGGTAAATGAATTTGATAATGATGGTGTAATCCAATGTTCAATGATCATAGAAGATTGATAATTTTAGAAGTAATAAAAAATGATAGATGGATGTGAATTTGAATGATATCTATGTCCAATGAAATAATAAACCATTGAGATGATTAATACAAATGGTATCAATACAATAATACCATCTAGAGTAATAATAAATAGTTCTTGTTTATTATGAATAGAAATTCTACAAAATGATATTTTATAAATATCCCTAAAAAAAATTTCAAATTTATTTTGAAAAACCATTGGAAAAATAATTTCATGTAATTATTTTTAAAAAAAATTCTATAAAAAATAACCTTTTAAACATGAAAAGGAATCTTTGAAGGAATGACAGTGGGGAAATCTGTTTACATCATCAAGGGTAATAAGAACACTACTTTTTCTCAGGAAAAAAGGTAAAAAAATGCCCTATTCGGAAAGTGACAAGAATTTTCCAGTGAAAAAATTGGTAAAAGAAAATAGAGGGTAAAACATTATATAAAAATTCAATTTAACTTTTTTTGGAAAAATCAATAATAATAGCTTATTTTTAGAAGAAAAGTGGTTCTCTGACTATAGAGAGAAACAATTTCAGGTTTCTAAAAATATTTTCTTATACTTTTTGATTTTAAAATAGTGGAGAAACAGTACTAATACATGAAAGTGGTCGTTAATAACCATTTGAGAGAAAATTAATGTTTTTTATTTAATAATGTTTTTATAATATCCTAGAATAAAAATACCATTGATAGATTATTAATGATTTTGTTGATTGAAAAAATATTAACAAATGCCATAGTGTCCCATGCCAATAATTTTAAATCATTAGCCTCGTAAATGAATAATATTAAATAGAGGCACTAAACACCATTAATTTAATTTAATAGATGCCATTATATATAAAAATTTGTTTTAGATACACCATATAAAATAAGTATGTGGTTAACATGAAATTTATACAAAAAATGTAAAAAATGAGATGGAATACCTTACATAGAGTCTCTTTTTATTGAACATCATTAATTCCTTGGATAATAATCTTATATTAATTTTATAATTTCTTGAGAACCATTTTCATATCTATAAATAATTTTTCTCACTTTTTTACTATGTTTTTATAACTACATAAACAATTTTTTTGGCGTCATGTGTTTTGACCAAATTCATTTTATTTGTCTAAAACGAAATTGGTAGGCCATCTATGGTCAAAGGGATCATTTTAGAACATCCCTAAAATAAAAATCATATTATAATTATCATATTTTTTTATTAAATAATATTTTAAAATAAATCATTAAAATTTGTTATGAAAAAATGAATCACTATTACGATCATGGAGATGGTAGATCGTACGTACACATGAGTAACATTCCAATTTTCTGAGGATCATTGTGGAATTCAGTTATGTAACACCATATCTCTATATAATGATAATTATATTATAAATTGAATTTTATTTAATCAGATAAACTTATATATATAATTACATTGAGTAAAATAATGACATCATGCAGAGGAGATGGTAGTCCAGACTTCCATGAATGACCTTATCAATTTTTTAGTGTGAGAAGGGTAAAAATTAAAATGATATATATAGTTTAATTAAATATAGTAAATTATTTAATTAGTAAAATTTATAGTTTATTTATTTATCATACTTGTAATTGGTACCATCATTTACATGTTCTATGTATATTGTGAATGAATCACATCGTTTTGAGGGGAATGTTGCCCACGCTTACTCAGACAATGTTTTAATGTTAATGTAAAATGTAATGTAGTAAGGGAATATGTAATTAATGTATTACATAATTAGAAATAAATAATAAGTACCATAAATATCATATATAAATTTATTTTCGATCATAACGGCCTCAGTGCGAGATGGAAAAGGAATAAATGTACAATAATTATTTCGTGAGGTAGTAGTTATCCATACACAGAGTTAAAATGTCCATTACCCATTAGATGTATTTTTTGACTGTTGGTATAAAAAATATCATTAAAAATTTATAATTTATTTATAATATTTTTTAATATAACTGAATAAGAAGGTTTGAGTTGTTATACAATGGTAATAAAACTAGAGAGCTTGAGAGAAGAAATTACCTCTTAATCTGGTTCCTTATTTTTGTTTATATCAAATGATTTAATTGTATTTAATTATGCCAAAGGGTACTTCTATGATATGTTTGTTGTTTCTTGTGAGATATTATGAAATATTTTGGACTAGATAAAGGATAATGATATGTGATGGGATATAGGAGCATATGATGTTGTTTTATAGGGGTGGAAAAAGACTCACATGGTAATTTTGAATAGAAGTTAGGTGTACCGATGTTTTTAACAAAAAAATAAAAAAAATGAAATTAATAATTTAATTTTAATGGTCTAATTATGGACATAAAATTGGATTTTGAAATGTGGATATGTTATTTGGGCCCGTATTTTAATGGTTTAATCCTTTATTAAGTAAACATTTACCTTAATAATTGTAAGTGATTTTAATTACATTCACTAATAGTTTTCGGAAAAACAATTTCTAATTATAAATTACAAATTTTATTGATTATAAATAGGAATCTATTTTTCAAATTTCCAATGATATATTTCTCACAAATTGATTTATATTTTATCCCGCATTCGAGATGACAATAAAAGTTTTTAAAGTGAAAAAGTTAGAAAGTTTTCTGTGTTTTTAAAATCAATATTATTTTGAAATTTTTTAAATTGAAATAAATTTAATTAATTTATAAATATATTATCTAATAATACTTTAAAAAAATTTAAACATATAATTTAATATTATTTTTAAATTAGATGGAAAAGCTATTTTGAACTAAAATTTATTATTTTTATCTATTCATTAAAAATTTAAATGTTTCAGAACAATTTCTCAAAATCACAAAATAATATTTACTATGTAAAAATTTCAATTATGTTGTTTATATAGACATAATAAATAATTTATGCTTTAAATATTCATATTATAATGGGTTCTCTATTAAATGATAGTAATGTTTACTTCATAAAAATATTGGTTTTTATGTGTAAAAGAAAGTTTGTTCTTTTCATATGACTATCAAACCTAATAGACTAATAGAAATAATATTTGATTGAATATAATATAATATATATATATATATATATTAGGTTAATATCTCCCAACAATTTCAATTAATTTATTCTATTAGACTAAAATATCTTTTTGCGAATAAATGTAGCTTTCTATAAAAATACCCCCTTTATGTTGAATTGATTAATATATTCATTAATAATTAATTTATAACCAAATAAATAATTTTATTATTTTTATAAACCATAATTATAATAAGTTTGTAATTACTGTTCATAACTATAATTTTAATGTCTATTTTATATCTCATTATATTTTAATAATATATTATTGCTCGATAAAAAATGGTCTTGCGTGTAATGCGAGACATTATAGAAGGTCTCTCTTACATAAATCACAACATTACATGGTTTTGAAGGAATAAATATATATATATAAATATATAATCTAATTTAAATTGTAAATATATTATAATTTATCTGGATATTATTCTCCCTTATTCACTTAGTGTCGTGTGTCATACACTCTATTGAATACAAGGTTCTTACTTTTTATTTTAATGTACTTACATTGTTCCCACATTTGTAAAATTGCATTATCACAATTTAAACTCAATATTGGTGATGTATTGTTCAGTACATCCTCGAATGAAATCCCAAATCATAGAAGGGTTCATAAAACAACCTCTAGAAAAGAGAGAATGGGAAGTGAAAAGTTCTCATGGACTAACATTTAACAAGTTATCTAAGTATAAAAAAATTAGTGTAATGTAGAGATACATAAATTGAAAATTACAAAAAATATATATTAATTGATTGAATGAGGTAAAAAATGACATAAAAAAGGAATAATCAATGGAATGGTGGGGGGCTCAAAAATATAAAGCATTGATGAATTAGGAGACCATCGGTTGAACATATATTAAGGTAATATTAATTTATCTTCTTTTTAAGTCATCTTCCAAATGTTGCGTAATTATTTTACTTGATATGAATATAATGAAATGTTCTTTCATGATAGGTTTTAATTTCTTATAAAAAAACAAATATTTTTTATTTTATGAAATTCTAATTCATTCATATAATACTTGAAACTAATTACTAATAAGGAATTATTTATTATAACTAAAGCACTAAATGAAACTTTGAATGGATCATATGATCTAAAACAGAGTTAAAAGTCTAACTATTTTTGTTTAAATAACTTCCAAAACAAGTATGGTTCATAGATTAATTTATAATCCCCAAGAGTGTTATTATTGGATAATCATTAACATTTATTCATAAGATTGTTAGAATAATAATAATAAAACATAAACCATACATTGTGAAGTTATGTGGTTGACATAAAATGCTTATCCTCCATCTTTCAAGGGTTTAAGACCCACATATTTTCCATATATGATTGGTTGTCACATGACATTCTAGATTTCTTTTTCTAAAACCAAATTAACATAATTTCTAATATAAATATGATGGAAATAATTGTAACTAGTTTAATCACTAAATAACATTTTAACTGTTTTTTTAATGCAATAATAATAAATAAATGTATTATCCATTTTTTTCCACATATGTCTTTCATTGGTATAGGTTTTCTCCATAATATCATTAATTAGATATCTAAATCCTAAAATATTACCATAATATATAATATTATTTAAGTGTAACCTTGATTATTTATTTCCATTATCCATTCAAAATATTCATATTAGGTTCTAATGAAAACATGGATTATTCAATGTAATACCCTAGAGAGTGCCAACCCATATATGCATTTTTACTCGTTGTCATTTACCATGTTACCCCAAGTAAATCCTGGAACACATTGTTGGGTTTATTACCCTTATTTACATCTGTGTCGCAACCATGTCAACTTTTAGAATCCATATAATGATATACATTAAGGATGAGATGCACAATATCTACATTAAAAGTTTTCATAGGAATTAATCAATTTTTATTCTCAATTTTTTACTACGGATTTTGTTCTCTAACATATGTTTACATAAATCTAGTTCCCAAGGATTCTATCAATCCATTCTATAATTCCACAGAAGCACCCTGACCCTATAAGCCTGAAGCTAGTTAATTATGTTAATTACGTTAGAATGATTACAATGAATCATGCCCTGAAGGATAGAATAGTTTAGTTGTCTTGGTAGACCTTATATAAATAATTATATTCCATTACAATGTAATACACTAATTTCAACTGAATTTTGTTCATTATTTTAAATAAATATTATCACAGAAAACATTAATCCATCTATTAAATCCTTACATAATATTTCATGTACGATTCTCGGATTCCAAGGGAAATAAACATAATAAGGAGAGATAAAATTCATAGTAAGGAAAACAATTTATAATAAATAATGAATCAATGATAATAATAATTATGACATGGTAAATAACTATACTCACATTCCATATAAATAACAATCTTAGTAGTAATTGCATAAAAAATGTGCAAAGGTAATAACTAGAAACATATTCCAATTAAAAAACTAGATTATAAAAAATAAATATGACTTTGTAATAAACTGAAACACATTTCGTTTTAACAATGAACTAAAAATGAAGTATATCTGTATACATGTCAAAGAAAAAATCATTGATAAATAGTAATGTAAACTAATGTGGTTAATTATTTCTTATTGTAAATCATGTTTATGGCCCTTGAAAATCATTATCATAAAGACCTTCCACAGTATGGTTAAAAACTATGGATATAAACTGGTTTAATTTGTGAAATAATTATTTCTCATGATAAACCTATTGATGCATGGAGTTTCTATATAATGTCTAGGAACCACCGATAATTACCTATCCAAATATTCTTTATATTGAATAATAAAAATAAATAATTTTCCTTATCAAATTGTAATGACTCAGAAATTATGTGGAAATTGTTTTTTTCATAAATACATGGAAAATTTTCGAGTCCAAGGTTTCTGACAACACTTGATTCTGAGGCCCGGTGTGCCCGGAATAAATTTGTGAAGTTTTGTTCGGGTACTTTCTTTAGAGACCCGAATCTTGACGTACATTGACATTACATTACATTTTCGGAATACTTAGTACATAACAAAAACACACTCACAAGGATCGTAATAGTTTAGTGTCTTTGGAAACTCGGAATATAATCTTCTAATCCTGGTGAAAGAGCTTCAACATGTCCTATAAAGATCTTCCTTTTTTATACCTAAAACCTTTCCTTATATCCTGGGGAAAAGAAAACGTGAAAGGGTGAGCTCAAATGCTCAGTAAGGGTAAACAAAAGAAATATCAATCACATCATATACATAAGCACATAACTTTTGGAAATATTAACCTGTAAAAGAGATCATAATTTCATAACCTAGAATAACTCATGGCAGTGAAATGTAATCACAATAATCATAACTTAAAACATTAAACATTGCGGAATACACAATTAATCATAAATAATCATTTCTTTTTAGTCAAGACTCATTGCCAAGACTATCTTAGTAGACAAAGTCCCTTTCTGAACCGAGTCACCCTCGTTTCATTCCTGTTTCACTGAACCGGTATAACCTACCATTCCAGCCATGTATATATCATGAGATATAAAATCTTTACCCAATGCATTGGAGGGATATATAGGTCCCACCCATCTCATAAGGATACCATCCTTATGTGTTCCACAAAATCATAAATCATACATTATTGCATAACCCATGTAATAAAAATGGGATTCTTAAACAACATGACATCATAAAACCATTCATATAAGATAAAGGAATTCATAAACATAATTCCATCACAACATAGTCAAATAAATGTAAAAATATGGATAGAAACATAACCCTTTATTATCTTATATGGACAATAATTTTGATAAAACACATGAAATGAATTCTTGAGGAAAATATCCTTTCTTCTTCAAAATCAATTTCTTTTCACAAAACATCATGCAATTTTAAAAGAAAGATATTTTATTGAAAATATTCATGACATCTTTTGGAGGAATATTAATGAAAATAAGTCTTTATAAAACCGTAAAAATACGTTCATTCCGTTTAAGTTAAAAAAACATTCTTCTCGTACTTTTTTCAGAAAAGTCAAAAAGTACCTCGTACGAAAAACGACAAAAGATTCCTTTCATATCTTTTAATAAAAACTCACCTAAGGGGATAATTAGATTTAAAAAATTGTAGGTGGATGGAAATAAAATTGCATATTTAATAAACATGGATGTGGATGATAAAATACACCCCAGTAAATACCAAAGTATAAACAACCTCGGATAAAAATGAGATTGTGATATTTCCCTTACCTTAGGTCCGATTTGCTTCGCAAGTGTCTGAACATCCTGTATAATGATTTAAATAATTTCATTGACATATTACAGAATTATATTCATTTTTATGATATCATATATGGTTCACTTATCCATTATATTACCCGTTCTTTAGTAAATTCCATGTTAAAGAGCGTTTTGGGTAAAATTGTTTCATTTGTCGTCCATGTTTTGACTTGTAATTATTCATATGATTACTTAGATTGTGATTACTTAATTCCAGAATATAAAACATTATATATATATATATATATATATATATATATATTCATAATATACAAATATATAGTAAATCAGTAAATGGAAAGAAATACACCGTTCATGGAGACGGTAGGCCGTACGTACGCATGAACACTGTTTTCGTTTCCTTATTTAGTTGAACAGAATTAAGTATATGAAATTTATATATATACACATAAATCCAGTATCATTATTATGTCATATATTTCATGATTACTTATTATATATACTTTATAATAATTCATGAATGGATTAAAGTGGAAAATGAATCTTATCGCGTCGTGGAGACGGTAGTCCGTACGTACGCACGAGCGATGATATCGTTCTCATGATCGTGGGACTGTATTGGAGTGTATGTATACTATTTAAGAATCAATATCACTTTAAAATAATAATATAAAGTTATTATTTAAACCATTATACCCATCCAAGTATGGTGGTGGTGGAAAATAGATTTTACCACGGCGTGGAGACGGTATTCCGTACGTACGCACGCGCGGTGATTTCGTTTTCCGTAGGATGGATAGATGGTGAAATAGGATTGTTTCATACATATAATAACATATCATTATATGAGTGATACTGATGTTATTACTTCATAATGAAACAACGTAAGAAGAATAAGTGGAAGATGAAATAAAGGTGAAAGAATCGGTAACGGAAATTACCTCTTCTTTGAAGCGCCTCTTTGAGACCTCCTCTTAGGGCACTAAAATTGGACTTTGAGGAAGACCAGAACCTCTAGAATGTTTCTAGGGATGTGGAAAAGAGAATTTGGAAGGGGTGGGCCGAGGTTGAAGGCTCAAAGGTGTGTGATGAAGAGAGGGAGGAGGTGCCCTTTTATAAAGGAGGAGAGGGGCACCTTTGGAATAACTAAAAATATTATTTTATTATAAAGTCAAGTTCGGTTATAAATAGCTCCAAATTGATTTATTTCGAGGCTACGGTGGGGATGGGTCAAAATACTCTCATCCAATAGAATTTAGACAAGTTTAGGTTCCTATTTTAACCTTATCATTTAGATTTAACATTAAGTTAAATAATTTTACTTTTACCGTGTCTTCTTGTGTTCTTACACTATTAGGTTAATAAACATACTATAAGAAGCCACAAAAAACTCAAATTGTTTATTATTAATATATATAACCTTATATAAGTCATTTGGCCGAACCTTAGATTTTTAGAAATTAAATTAAAATTAATAAAATAATATTTGTTTTAAGAAACAATTTTATGTAAATTTTGACACTATTTAGTAATTGATTTTTGTGAAAATCATAACAGAATGATAAGTTCTAAAAAAGTTAATTAAATCAATACTTACATGTTATGTTAACCTATAAAAGTAGTGGAATTCATAAAAAGTCTTAAATTACATTTATTATGGTATTTATAACATCTATTATGTCAATATTTCATTAATAAGATAATTACTGCATCATCTTTGTGACCTAAATAAATTAAATTATTTGATGTCTAAAAAATAAAAATAAAATAACATTATGTATTAAAGCTTTTTAGCTTTCTAATGAATATTTATAGTCGAATTTATCTTATGTATAACCCCATATTAAAAATGTTTTAGTAAATAAACATTGATTTTAACTCTTTTAACCCTTCTTTAAATAAATTAATAATAAATGTCCTAATCTAATCCAAGTGGGCCTAAATGGTCATATTTTATTCCTAATCTTGTTTTTGGTCGAACTACACTTATCCAATAGAATTTTAACATTTGTTATGGTAATAATAATATCATTTTTATCCTTAATTACCCTATTTACTTTTAACCGTGGTAAATAAAAGTAAAAAAAGATACTATTCACCAAAAATTATTTTCATCTCATTGAACCAAAATTTACTTACTGACATCAACTGTGTCTCTTGGATTTTTGAAATTCCACTCACAGAAGCGGTAAAATTATGTTTTATGAAAAATTCTGTTTTTTTAACTACCACTTATTGGTTTCACTATTCATCAAAAATTGAAAGTTTTCAGAAAAATACCAAAAATTAGGCCTAAGCTATATTTTATATTATGAACTCAAAAATGATTTCTATTTTACCAAATTCAAAACATATTAGTTGCATTAATTAATTTAAAAATTAATTTCCGTCGTCAAAACAAAAGGCGTGTTTTTAAGAGATAATAACTATCAAAAGATTGACACTTGTTTATAACTGGTTTAAATGTGAAATTACATCCAATGACCAACATTGTCTTAAATTGTAAAAATATATTCTAAATATACTTTAAAACCACTCAAATTAATAATTTATCACTATTAATTATTTTGATTGAAAAAGTTGTTTTTAATTAAAATTTAGTAATTTTCACTCTTCATCAAAATATGAAAGTTATACGAAAATCACCAAAATTTCACCCTAAGCTAATTTCGATATTCCAAATCCAAAAATGAAGTCCATTTTGATAAATAAAATTTACAAAATTTCAATAAGTGGTTATTACTATTCATAACGGCTAGTTTTAATAATATTTTAATAGCATATCGTTGTTTAGTGAAACTCGGTATTGCGTACTAAACACGCTATCAAGGAAGGTCGCGATTGCGTGTAATGAAAGGCAAGTCAAGGATACATGTTGTGAAATCTCCTTTTGGTGTAGCATACAACACAAGACATTAATGAAATTAAAAATAATATTTTTCATAAAATCTCGGGGTGTTACATTCTACCCACCTTAAAATGAATTTCGCCCTCGAAATTCGTCGGGGTTATAAATGGTTTACTATTCAAAAATTTCTTTGATAGAAACCCACATCATAAAAAGGAATACCAAAACTAATCTTTAAAAACAAATGTATGAAACTTAACGGTTACCCAAATAAACTAATCACTGGGTTTCCACATAGGTGAAAATATGGATATGGAAGTGAAATCTAACCATCATGTTCTGATGGAGAGTGGTAGAGAACATGGCTATGGAAAAGCCAACAATCACAAATCCATAAATTTGTGACGATTTAAGGTACAATCTGATTAATCAAATATAAGAGCACCAGGACAACATTTTTGGTTTTCAAGATAATTTCCCTAAAGTGGAAGAATTTGAATTAGAATAAATACTTACTTTATTTTGGTACAATCTCACTATTGTTCGTGCCTTGAACAATTTCCACTTCATCTCTTAAATAAATGAAGTTGAATTTGTTATTCGTGAAGTGTTAGCAGATCATGTGATAGAATGACGGGTCATTCCATATGTCTCAAACAAAAGGTTAGCAAGAGTTATTAAATATAAGTCATTCTATAGTGAGATTAATCATATATGGTTCCTAAAATGGACTTATACTTCATATATCATACTGCCTAATATAAAACTAGTTTATACTACACAGGGACTTCCTGTAGGCCAGTGGTAGGCGATAAAGGCTAGTCACACTTCGGTTGTGGGTTTGATTCCCATGGCCTTGTCCGACGCGATGGGTTGTCGCCCGTCCAGCAGGTTGTCCTTTTTCTAAAACTACATTACTATAAAATCACATAAATAATATCAAAAGTTCTATCCTTAAACAATAGTAACTTATATCCAACATAATCCATTCCAATCTTTAGGCTTATCCATAATACTACAGTCAACTCTCATAATATAGTGAAAATGATTACTGGAGATTTAATACCATCGTTGATCCCCATATATCATAAGATATGTCTTGTTGGTCACATTCCAAACATTCAAAGGCCTTAATCATGTATTCTCTTGAATACCCATTGAACCTTAGTGAAAACATGAATGCAGTTAAATGTTACCACTTTCCATAAACCAAAATCCTCAAAATTATTTATACTCAAACCATTATATCACTTAGTCCTTATATCAATCATGAGGTCATGACTACAATCAAATATCTCATTATCGTCTTATCCCTTCATTATGCGCATATCATCTACATTCCAAAAATATCTGAATAATCTTTCATGGATACTGGTACCATTAATCAGACACTTTCAAAACTCAAGGAAAGGAAACAGTGTAACAATCCTTAGATGTCTCTTTATTCCATAGTACCATGAGATTACTTATACAACATTATACATGATAAACATGTAATCATTCCACTACATTCTTCAACCATTGACCGAGCTTTAACAATTCTTTCATCTCACATATCATTTGTAGTATCTTCATCATCATCAACATAAATACTACCCATACGACCATACTGATTCTCTTCATAAGACTACCTTAGGGCATTGGTTTGCATAATGCACGTACATTCCACATTTAAAACATTTAACCATTTTTGATGTCATAGAAATACCATTATCCTCATCCCTGGTGTTAACTAAACCTTTTCCTTTGCACTTACTGGCTTTGTGTCCTTCTTTTCAACACCCAAAGCATCTTCCACTTCCTTTGAAACATTCTCCTTGATGCCTCTTCCCACATGATTTACACAGGGGAAATTGAACTTTCTTTCTTCTATGATCATCATGAAACTCTATGTTTCTCTTAATCGCCGAGTCAGGAAACTTACCAAATTTTACTTTATTGATTATATTATGAGTTTTCTGATTCAGCATAATAATGATGTTTGGACTTCCAAATCCCATTTCATTTGGTTTCTCATGAAGAATGTCATTCCATTGTCGATCATATCCTCCATTATCGTGAATCATCTTATTTCCAGCCATTTTCTTAAAACCCAAAAAGAGTAGTTTGAGAGGAAAAAATCATGCTATAGAAAACAACATAATAAAGGGGTATTACCCTCAATATCTAACATCTTAGGTTAAATTATAAGATCATTAGCGCAATTCTAGGACTATAAACTATACATATACTTAACCTTAGAGACATCCCTAGACATACCTTAGAAATATCTCTAGGGATCTCACTAAAGTTCTCGCACCCTAGTTTCCAAAGGTTGACTAAACCTTTCCTCTGATACCAACTGTAGAGACCCTAAGCTTGACGTACATTGACATTACATTACATTTGTGGAATACTTAGTACATAAAAAAACACACACACAAGGATCGTAATAGTTTAGTGTATTTGGAAACTCGAAATATAATATTCTAATCTTGGTGACAGATCTTCAACATTTCCCATAAAGATCTTCCTTTTTTTATACCTAAAACCTTTCCTTATATCCTGGGGAAAAGAAAACGTGAAAGGGTGAGCTCAAATGCTCAGTATGGGTAAACAAATGAAATATCAATCACATCATATACATAAGAACATATCTTTTGGAAATCTTAACTTGTAAAAGAGATCATAATTTCATAACCTGGAATAACTCATGGCAGTGAAATGTAATCACAATAATCATAACTTAAAACATTAAACTTAGTGTCATACACACATAATCATAAAGAATCATTTCTTGTTAGTCAAGACTCATTTCCAAGACTATCTTAGTAGACAAAGTCCCTTTCTGAACCGAGTCACCCTCGTTTCAGTCCTGTTTCACTGAACCAGTATAACCTACCATTCCAGCCATGTCTATCTCGTGAGATATAAAATCTTTACCCAATGCATTGGAGGGATATATAGGTCCCACCCATCTCATAATTATACCATTATTATGTGTTCCACAAAATCATAAATCATACATTATTGCATAACCCATGTAATAAAAATGGGATTCTTAAACAACATGACATCATAAAACCATTCATATAAGATAAAGGAATTCATAATCATAATTCCATCACAACATAGTCAAATAAATGTAAAAATATGGATATAAACAGAACCCTTTATTATCTTAGATGGAAAATAATTTTGATAAAACACATGAAATGAATTCTTGAGGAAAATATCCTTTCTTCTTCAAAATCAATTTCTTTTCACAAAACATCATGAAATTTTAAAAGAAAGAGATTTTATTGAAAATATTCATGAAATCTTTTGGAGGAAGCTTCATAAAAATAAGGCTTTATAAAACCGTAAAAATCTGTTCCTTCCGTTTAAGTTAAAAAAATATTCTTCTCGTACTTTTGTTGGAAAAGTGAAAAAGTACCTCGTACAAAAAACGACAAAAGATTCCTTTCATATATTTTACTAAAAACTCACCTAAGGGTAAAATTGGATTTAAGAAATTGTAGGTGGATGGAAATAAAATTACATATTTATGAAACATGGATGTGGATGATAAAATACACCCCAGTAAATACCAAAGTATAAACAACCTCGGATAAAAATGAGATTGTGATATTTCGCTTACCTTAGGTCTGATTTGCTTCGTAAGTGTCCAAACCTCCTGTATAATGATCTATATAATGTCATTGACTTATTACAGAATCATATTCATTGTTATGATACCATATATGGTTCACTTATGACTTTATATTACCCGTTCTTTTGTAAATTCCATGTTAAAGAGCGTTTTGGGTAAAATTGTTTCATTTGTCGTCCATGTTTTGACTTGTAAATATTCATATGATTACTTAGATCATGATTACATAATTCCAGAATATAAAACATGATTTATATATATATATATATATATATATATATATATTCAGAATATACATATATATAGTAAATCAGTAAATGGAATGAAATACACCGTTCATGGAGACGGTAGGCCGTACGTACGCATGAACGCTGTTTTCGTTTCCTTGTTGAGTTGAACAGAATTAAGTAGATGACATTAATATATATACACGTAAATACAATATCATTATTATTTCATATAATTCATGATTACTTATTATATATACTTTATAATCATTCATGAATGGTTTAAAGTGGAGAATGAATCTCATCGCGTCATGGAGACGGTAGTCCGTACGTACGCACGAGCGATGATATCGTTCTCATGATCATGGGACTGTATTGGAGTGTATGTATACTATTTAAGAATCAATATCACTTTAAAATAATAATATATAGTTATTATTTACACCATTATAACCATCCAAGTAAGGTGGTGATGGAAAATAGATTTCACCACTGCGTGGAGACGGTATTCCGTACGTACGCACGCGCGGTGATTTCGTTTTCCGTAGGATGGATAGATGGTGAAATATTATTGTTTAATACTTATAATAAAATATCAGTATATTAGTGATACTGATGTTATTACTTCATAATGAAACAACCTAATAAGAAGAAGTGGAAGAAGAAATAAAGGTGAAAGAATCGGTAACGGAAATTACCTCTTCTTTGAAGCGCCTTTTTGAGACCTCCTCTTAGGGAACTAAAATTGGTCTTTGAGGAAGACCAGAACCTCTAGGATGTTTCTAGGGAAGTGGAGAAGAGAATTTTCCAGGGTTGGGCCGAGCATGAAGGCTCAGAGTTGTGTGAGGAAGAGAGGGAGGAGGTGCCCTTTTATAAGGGAGGAGAGTGACACCTTTGGAATAACTAAAAATATTATTTTATTTTAAAGTCAAGTTTGGTTTTAAATAGCTCAAAATTGATTTATTTAGAGTCTAAGGTGGGGATGGGTAAAACTCCTCTCATCCTATATAATTTAGACAAGTTGAGGTACCTATTTTAACCTTATCATTTAGATTTAACATTAAGTTAAATAATTTTACATTTACCGTGTATTCTTGTGATATTACACTATAAGGTTAATAAACATACTATAAGAAGCCAAAAAAAACCCAAATTGTTTATTATTAATATATATAACCTTATATAAGTCATTTGGACGAACCTTAGATTTTTAGGAATAAAATAACACTTAATAATATAATATTTGTTTTAGAAAATATTTTATGTCAATTTTGACACTATTTAGTAATTGATTTTTGTGAAAATCATAACAGAGTGATACGTTCTAAAAAAAGTTAATTAAATCAATACTAACATGTCATGGTAACCTAGAAAAGTATTGGAATTCATAAAAAGTCTTAAATTACATTTATTTTTGAATTTATAACATCTATTATGTCAATATTTCATTAATAAGATAATTACTGTATCATCATTGTGTCATAAATAAAATAAATTATTTGATGTCTAAAAATTAAAAATAAAATACCATTATGTAGGAAAGCTTTTTAGCTTTCTAATGAATATTTATAGTCGAATTTATCTTATGTATAACCCCATATTAAAAATGTTTTAGTAAATAAACATTGATTTTACCTCTTTTAAACATTCTTTAAATAAATCAATAATAAATTTCCTAATCTAATCCATGTGGGCCTAAATGGTAATAATTTATTCCTAAGCTTGTTTTTGGTCGAACTACACTTATCCAATAGAATTTGGACATGTGTTAGGGTAATAATAATATCATTTTTACCCTTAATTACCCTATTTACTTTTAACCATGGTAAATAAAAGTAAAAAAGTTTCTATTCACCAAAAATTATTTTCATCTCATTGAACCAAATTTTACTTACTGACATCAACCATGTCTCTCGGATTTTTGAAATTCCACTCACAGAAGCGGTAAAATTATGTTTTATGAAAAATTCAGTTTTTTTAACTACCACTTAGTGGTTTCACTATTCATCAAAAATTGAAAGTTTTCAGAAAAATACCAAAAATTAGGCCTAAGCTATATTTGATATTATGAACTCAAAAATGATTTCTATTTTTCCAAATTCAAAACATATTAGTTGCATTAATTAATTTAAAAATTAATTCCCATCGTCAAAACAAAAGGCGTGTTTTTAAGAGATAATAACTATCAAAAGATTAAAACTTGTTTATAACTGGTTTAAATGTGAAATTACATCCAATGACCAACATTGTCTTAAATTGTAAAAATATATTCTAAATATACTTTAAAAACAATCAAATTAATAATTTATCACTATTAATTATTTCGATAGAAAAAGTTGTTTTTAATTAAAATTTAGTAATTTTCACTCTTCATCAAAATATAAAAGTTATCCGAAAATCACCAAAATTTCACCCTAAGCTAATTTCGATATTCCGAATCCAAAAATGAAGTCTGTTTTGAAAAATAAAATTAACAAATTTTCAAAAAGTGGTTATTACTATTCATAATGGCTAGTTTTAATAATATTTTAATAGCATATCGTTGTTTAGTGAAACTCTGTATTGCGTACTACACACGCTATCAATGAAGGTCGTGATTGCGTGTAATGAAAGGAAAGTCAAGGATACGTGTTGTGAAAGCTCCTTTTGGTGTAGCGTACAACACAAGACATTAATGAAATTAAAAAGAATATTTTTCATAAAATCTCGGGGTGTTACAATCTACCCCCCTTAAAATCAATTTCGCCCTCGAAATTAATCGGGGTTATAAATGGTTTACTATTCAAAAATTTATTTGAAAGAAACCCACATCGTAAAAAGGAATACCAAAACTAATCTTTAAAAACAAATGTATGAAACTTAACGGTTACCCAAATAAACTAATCACTGGGTTTCCACATAGATGAAAATATGGATATGGAAGAGAAATCTAACCATCATGTTCTGATGGAGAGTGGTAGAGAACATGGCTATGGAAAATCCAACAATCACAAATCCATAAATTTGTGACGATCTAAGGTAACATCTGATTAATCAGATATAAGAGCACTAGGACAACATTTTTGGTTTTCAAGATAATTTCCCTAAAGTGGAAGAATTTGAATTAGAATAAATACTTACTTTATTTTGGTACAATATCACTGTTGTTCATGCCTTGAACAATTTCTACTTCATCTCTTAAATAAATGAAGTTGAATTTGTTATTCGTGAAGTGTTAGCAGATCATGTGATAGAATAACGGGTCATTCCATCTGTCTCAAACAAAAGGTTAGAAAAATTTATTAAATATAAGTCATTCTATAGTGAGATTAATCATATATGGTACCTAAAATGGACTTATACTTCATATATCATACTGCTTAATATAAAACTAGTTTCTACTACATAGGGACTTCCTGTAGGCCAGTGGTAGGCGATAAAGGCCAGTCGCACTTTGGTTGTGGGTTTGATTCCCACGGCCTTGTCTGACGCGATGGGTTGTCTCCCGTCCTGCAGGTTGTCCTTTTTCTAAAACTACATTACTATAACATCACATAAATAATATCAAAAGTTCTATCCTTAAACAATACTAACTTATGTCCAACATAATCCATTCTAATCTTTAGGCTTATCCATAATACTGCAGTCAACTCTCATAATATAGTGAAATTGTTTACCAGAGATTTAATACCATCGTTGATCCCCATATATCATAAGATATGTCTTGTTGGTCA
This sequence comes from Viscum album, assembly GCA_963277665.1. Classification (NCBI taxonomy): domain Eukaryota; kingdom Viridiplantae; phylum Streptophyta; class Magnoliopsida; order Santalales; family Viscaceae; genus Viscum; species Viscum album. The sequence goes on along the minus strand of OY728126.1, from coordinate 788,538,540 downwards.
CATTCCAAACATTCAAAGGCCTTAATCATGTATTCTCTTGAATACCCATTGAACCTTAGTGAAAACATGAATGCAGTTAAAAGTTAACACATTCCATAAACCGAAATCCTCAAAATTATTTATACTCAAACCATTATATCACATAGTCCTTATATCAATCATGAGCTCATGAATACAATCAAAAATCTCATTATCGTCTTATCCCTTCATTATGCGCATATCATCTACATTCCAAAAATATCTGAATAATCTTTCATGGATACTGCTACCATTAATCATACAATTTCAAAACTCAAGGGAATACAACAGTGTAACAATCCTTAGATGTCTCTTTATTCCATAGTACCATGAGATTACTTATACAACATTATACATGATAAACATGTAATCATTCCACTACATTATTAAACCATTGACCGAGCTGTAACAATTATTTAATCTCACATATCATTTGTAGTATCTTCATCATCATCAACATAAATACTACCCATATAACCATATTGATTCTATTCATGAGACTTTACCTTAGGGCATTGGTTTGCATAATGCCCATACATTCCACATTTAAAACATTTAACCATTGTTGATGTCGTAGAAATACCATTATCCTCATCCCTGGTGTTATCTGAACCTTTTCCTTTGCACTTACTGGCTTTGTGTCCTTCTTTTCCACACCCAAAGCATCTTCCACTTCCTTTGAAACATTCTCCTTGATGCCTCTTCCCACATGATTTACACCGGGGAAATTGAACTTTCTTTCTTCTATGATCATCATGAAACTCCATCTTTCTCTTAATGGCCGAGTCAGGAAACTTACCAAATTTTACTTTATTGGTCATATTATGAGATTGCTGATTCGTTATAATAATGATGTTTGGACTTCCAAATCCCATTTCATATGGTTTCTCATGAAGAATATCATTCCATTGTCCATCATATCCTCCATTATTGTGAATCATCTTATTTCCAGCCATTTTCTAAAACCCAAAAAGAATAGTGTGAGAGGAAAAAATCATGCTACGGAAAACAACATAATAAAGGGGGAGTACCCTCAATATCTAACCTCTTAGGTTAAATTCTAAGATCGTTAGCGCAATTCTAGGACTATAACCTATACATATACTTAACCTTAGAGACATCCCTAGACATACCTTAGAAATATCTCTAGGGATCTCACTAAAGTTCTCGCATCCTAGTTTCCAAAGGTTGACTAAACCTTTCCTCTGATACCAACTGTAGATACCTGAAGCTTGACGTACATTGAAATTACATTACATTTGCGGAATACTTAGTACATAACAAACACACACACACAAGGATCGTAATAGTTTAGTGTATTTGGAAACTCGGAATATAATCTTCTAATCCTGGTAAAAGATCTTCAACATGTCCCATAAAGATCTTCCTTTTTTTATACCTAAAGCCTTTCCTTATATCCTAGGGAAAATAAAACGTGAAAGGGTGATCTCAAATGCTCAGTAAGGGTAATAAAAAAAATATCAATCACATCATAAACATAAGCACATAACTTTTGGAAATCTTAACCTGTAAAAGAGATCATAATTTCATAACCTGGAATAACTCATGGCAGTGAAATGTAATCACAATAATCATAACATAAAACATTAAACTTTGTGGCATACACACATAATCATAATTAATCATTTATTTTTAGTCAAGACTCATTGTCAAGACTATCTTAGTGGACAAAGTCCCTTTCTGAACCGAGTCACCCTCGTTTCAGTCCTATTTCACTGAACCGGTATAACCTACCATTCTAGCCATGTCTATCTCATGAGATATAAAATATTTACCCAATGCATTGGAGGGATATATAGGTCCCACCCATCTCATAATGATACCATTCTTATGTGTTCCACAAAATCATAAATCATACATCATTGCATTACCCATGTAATAAAAATGGGATTCTTAAACAACATGACATCATAAAACTATTCATATAAGATAAAGGAATTCATAAACATAATTACATCACAACATAGTAAAATCAATGTAAAAATATGGATAGAAACAGAACCCTTTATTATCTTATATGGAAAATAATTTTGATAAAACACTTGAAATGAATTCTTGAGGAAAATATCATTTCTTCTTCAAAATCAATTTCTTTTCACAAAACATCATGCAATTTTAAAAGAAAGAGATTTTATTGAAAATATTCATGACATATTTTGGAGGAAGCATCATGAAAATAAGGCTTTATAAAACCGTAATAATCCTTTCGTGCCGTTTATGTTAAAAAAACATTCTTCTCGTACTTTTGTCGGAAATGTCAAAAAAGTACATCATACGAAAAATGACAAAAGATTCCTTTCATATCCTTTACTAAAAACTCAACAAAGGGTAAAATTGGATTTAAACAATTGTAGTTGGATGGAAATAAAATTACATATTGAAGAAACATGGATGTGGATGATAAAATACACCCCAGTAAATACCAAAGTATAAACAACCTCGGATAAAAATGAGATTGATATATTTCCCTTACCTTAGGTCTGATTTGCTTCGTAAGTGTCTGAAACTCTTGTATAATGATTTAAATAATGTCATTGACTTATTACAGAATCATATTCATTGTTATGATATCATATATGGTTCACTTATGACTTTATATTACCCGTTCTTTTGTAAATTCCATGTTAAAGAGCGTTTTGGGTAAAATTGTTTCATTTGTCGTCCGTGTTTTGACTTGTAATTATTCATATGATTACTTAGATGATGATTACATAATTCCATAATATAAAACATGATTTATATATATATATATATATATTCAGAATATACATATATATAGTAAATCAGTAAAGGTCAAGAAATACACTGTTCATGGAGACGGTAGGCCGTACGTACGCATGAACGCTGTTTTCGTTTCCTTATTGAGTTGAACAGAATTAAGTAGATGACATTAATATATATACACATAAATACAGTATCATTATTATTTCATATATTTCATTATTACTTATTATATATACTTTATAATCATTCATGAATGGTTTAATGTGGAGAATGAATCTCATCGCGTCGTGGATACGGTAGTCCGTACGTACGCACGAGCGATGATATCATTCTCATGATCGTGAGACTGTTTTGGAGTGTATGTATACTATTTCAGAATAAATATTACTTTAAAATTATAATATATAGTTATTATTTACACCATTATACCCATCCAAGTAAGGTGGTGGTGGAAAATAGATTTCACCACGGCGTGGAGACGGTATTCCGTAAGTACGCGCGCGCGGTGATTTCGTTTTCCGTAGGATGGATAGATGGTGAAATAGGATTGTTTCATACTTATAATTACATATCACTATATGAGTGATACTGATGTTATTACTTCATAATTAAACAACCTAAGAAGAAGAAGTGGAAGAAGAAATAAAGGTGAAAGAATCGGTAACAGAAATCACCTCTTCTTTGAAGCGCCTCTTTGAGACCTCCTCTTAGGGGACTAAAATTGGTCTTTGAGGAATACCAGAACCTCTAGGATGATGCTAGTGAAGTGGAGAAGATAATTTGGCAGGTTTGGGCCGATCTTGAAGGCTCAAAGATGTGTGAGGAATAGAGGGAGGAGATGCCCTTTTATAAGGGAGGAGAGGGGCACCTTTGGAATAACTAAAAATATTATTTTATTATAAAGTCAAGTTCGGTTTTAAATAGCTCCAAATTGATTTATTTCGAGGCTACGGTGGGGATGGGTCAAAATCCTCTCATCCAATAGAATTTAGAAAAGTTTAGGTTCCTATTTTAACCTTATCATTTAGATTTAACATTGAGTTAAATAATTTTTCTTTTACCGTGTCTTCATGTGTTCTTACACTATAAGGTTAATAAACATACTATATGAAGTCAAACAAACCCCAAATTGTTTATTATTAATATATAGAACCTTATATAAGTCATTTGGCCGAACCTTATATTTTTAAGAATAAAATAACAATTAATATTATAATATTTGTTTTAAAAACTATTATATGTCAATTTTGACACTATTTAGTAATTGATTTTTTTGAAAATCATAACAGAATGATAAGTTCGAAAAAAGTTAATTAAATCAATAATAACATGTCATGTTAACCTAGAAAAGTAGTTTAATTTATAAAAAGTCTTAAATTACATTTATTTTGGTATTTATAACATCTATTATGTCAATATTTCATTAATAAGATAATTACTCAATCATCTTTGTGTCTTAAATAAATTAATTTATATGATGTCTAAAAATTACAAATAAAATACCATTATGTAGGAAATCTTTTTAGATTTCTAATGAATATTTATAGTCGAATTTATCTTATGTATAACGCCATATTAAAATTTTTTTAGTAAATAAACTTTTATTTTAACTCTTTTAACCCTTCTTTAAATAAATTAATAATAAATGTCCTAATCTAATCCAAGTGGGCCTAAATGGTCATATTTTATTCCTAAGTTTGTTTTTGGTCGAATTACACTTATCCAATAGAATTTTGACATGTGTTATGGTAATAATAATATCATTTTTACCCTTAATTTCCCTATTTACTTTTAACTGTGGTAAATAAAAGTAAAAAAAGTTACTATTCACCAAAAATTATTTTCATCTCATTGAACCACATTTTACTTACTGACATAAACCGTGTCTCTCGGATTTTTGAAATTCCACTCACAGAAGCGGTAAAATTAAGTTTTATGAAAAATTCAGTTTATTTAACTACCAATTAGTGGTTTCGCTATTCATCAAAAATTGAAAGTTTTCAGAAAAATACAAAAAATAGGCCTAAGCTATATCTGATATTATGAACTCAAAAATGATTTCTATTTTACCAAATTCAAAACATATCAGTTGCATTAATTAATTTAAAAATTAATTCCAATCGTCAAAACCAAAGGCATGTTTTTAAGAGATAATAACTATCAAATAATTGACACTTGTTTATAACTGGTTTAAATGTGAAATTAGATCCAATGACCAACATTGTCTTAAATTGTAAAAATATATTGTAAATATACTTTAAAACCACTCAAATTAATAATTTATCACTATTAATTATTTCAATTGAAAAAGTTGTTTGTAATTAAAATTTAGTAATTTTCACTCTTCATCAAAATATGAAAGTTATCCGAAAATCACCAAAATTTCACCCTAAGATAATTTCGACATTCCGAATCCAAAAATGATGTCCATTTTGAAAAATAAAAATTACAAAATTTATAAAAGTGGTTATTACTATTCCTAACAGCTAGTTTTAATAATATTTTAATAGCATATCGTTGTTTAGTGAAACTCGGTATTGCGTACTACAGACGCTATCAAGGAAGGTCGTGATTGCGTGTAATTAAAGGGAAGTCAAGGATACGTGTTGTGCAAGCTCCTTTTGGTGTAGCGTAAAACACAAGACATTAATGAAATTAAAAAGAATATTTTTCATAAAATCTCGGGGTGTTACACTTTCAATAAAAGTATGTGTCGAATTTCAAATCATTTGATCCGGTGCTCAGAATTGAAATATGAGGACACCATTGAACTCGCAACGCCGGTATTCTCTTAAGGGGATCTTTACTATAGTTTCATTTTATCGAGTTTCGATGTTAATTTTTGGGGTTTTTCTAAATAAATTAGATAATAATATGTACTACGTATTTTTATTTGTGGTGGTTTAATCCTCAAAGGATAGGTCATAGGTGGGGCCCACTCGTGCATAACCTTCCTGCGATGAATATAACAAGGTGGTACTGACCTGAGAATAAACCCCCATTAAACCCCATGTAAATATTATTATATTTGGGATAGTGTCTTAAACATCCCATGAATTTATTAAAGCCAACTCACCCTTAATTATTTTAAAACATTCCACCTTCCCCAAAATGGTTACAATTTACCCATTAATGATATGAGGTAGTTTATTATAATTATCATTTCAAAAACATTTGAATTCTTTTGGGAATTCTAGGAAATAATAAAATAATAGGGAGCTATTATTTTATTTGGGGGGGGGGTTGGTGATTCTCTTTGGATGAGAATTGGAGTTCATGGAGAAACGACTTCTTTCAAAGAAGAACACTCCTAATCTCTGAAGAATGACAAACACAGTCTATGATCATCGACCAAGATATAAGAGAAGTAGCCGCCCATGAAGAACGCTGATGATGCTTAATCCTCAGACACTCTGCGATGTCAAAAAATTGACACCACCTCTTCTGCGACTTGTCAACGTTCAGTGACTAATTAGAGGTAGGTCTTTAGTTGGATTCTTTGCTTGTTCTTTTTCATTCAACATCAGTTTATTATTTCACCAATAGATATCACCTAACGCGAAGGGCGCGGTCCGAAAAAACACAACCCAACGTCTATCCATTGGTTATTTATTGGTTGACGATGGTGTTGTAGCAACAGCGTCACCGAAATAGAGAACCGTGATGGAGAATCGGCATCCAGCGATAGGCTGACTGTGTGAAAAATGACAGTGCAAGGCTGCGGGAAAAAGGTGAGGCACTGTCATGACAAGCGGAAGAGCCGTGGGCCACGACCAAAGTAGGTCGTAGCGGAGGAGGCGCGGCGCCGTTGCGCCGCGTGGTGGAGTCGAAGGCCACGGCCAGGATGTGCTGCATTAGTGGAGGCATGGCACTATCACGCCACACAGAGAGTAAGAGGACTTCGGCACTACTGTGGCGCAGTGGAGGTGTGGTGGCGGCCAACCGTCTGCCATGTAGCCAGACGAGTGGGACCAGCCGGGTCCCGTGGCCTCAGAACCGACGTAGCACACCAGTTATGTTCGTAAAACCGGGGAGGGGACCGACACCTCCTTCCTTAGGTGGCCGGCCGGGCCACCCTCGTCCGACCCTCCCAAGGTCGGGATACCCCTCTGTTAGGCCACCCAAGGCCGATCCGCACTCGATGGAGACGTCCTTGGAGGGGACGCCCACAGTCGTTCCTCCATCGACCGAGCAGCCTAAGGCCGGACCATTTCTTTGGATCAGTCCATCCCCTCAGCTTGGGTGACTTCCTCAGACTGGGTCACACCCGCAGGATGGGTCAGACACTGGTTCGGACCGGGTCAGGCCAGGTCGTTCTGACGGGGTCCGACTGGACCCAGGCCCACTATGGTCATTTACACCATTTAGCCTGCATATTGGGCTATGGGTGTCCAAACGATGAACCATCGGTTGTGATTGAATTCTTGGGGTGATGATATTATTTTGAAATACTCAACTTGGGTTTCAGATGTATTTCGAGTATGTTCGGGTTATTTTAAGCATAAAAACCAACCGGGCACCTGGAATAGAAATGCCAATAACTTTCAAACCGGGTGTCCGATTGACGCGTCGTCTATTGTGTAGGGATCCTTTTGATGAGACAGAACAATAGCATATATCTATTCAGGACTTAGTGATAATTGATGTATTGACACTTGGCTCGAGGAGCGAACCCTCCCGTAATCAAGCCTGATGTGCGCGGGAACCATTGGGCTGGCTGCGACGAGATAACTATTGTACCAGAATCCACTGTGGATACGATAAAGATGACTACAATATTGGAATCCTCCGTGGGTTCGACAGAGATGACTACTATACTAGTATCCTCTTTGGGTCTGATAGTTCTGACTTCTGTTCCTATATCCTTTGTTAGTCTGACAGAATAGCTGGTCATGTATCCTGTGTGGGTCTGACAGCATAGCTGGTCCTGTATCCTGTGTGGGTCCGATAGCTTAGATTAATCATTTAATACATATGATCATCACTGTCACTCTAAAAAATATTTATACATGTTTTTCCAGAGTCCTGTCTTTCAATAATTATCATCATGGTGATTGACTTTACTTCGTTTGTGGACTGGGTTGTGTTTAGGCTCGAGAGTTGGAGTCGAACTATTATTGGTAACTTAGGTATATTTATAGGCATATACCTAAGTAAGGTTCCTAGATAATTCATTATTTTATCTTTCATTGTGGGTTATCCTTGTAGGATATTGTGAGACCATGAGGGTCTCAGGGACACTACTGAGTGTCATTATACTCACCCATGCACGGTTAATGCCCACACTTCATTGTGTTGGTTGCAGATTACATAGAACTCTGATTGAGGTAGAGAGTTGTAGAGCTGGACTATACCCAGAGGTGGACCACTTGGCTAGACATACAAGGAGCGGACGGATGGACTTTCAGTGATGAGGAGGCCAACTATAGCCACCCTTCGGGTGGGAATCCCAGAGGATGAATCCGTAGTTGCTGTTTTACTTTACTGCAGTTGTTCTAGCTTTTAAGTCATATTGAAAATTGTTGTTGGGGTTGTATTTCTATCCACCTTTACTTTCAACAACCTTTTTTGTATACAGTTTTACTTATTTTTTTTTACTACTAGTATCATACTCTGTTGTTTTTGTTTACTATTATAATGGCAATGACTTCCCAATTTAGGGATTTATGCCTTCGGTGCTAGTCGTCAGTGCCTGGACTATGGAAGGCGGGCTTGGGGTAGTCACGATACAGGCCTTGGGGGACAAGTCGTGACAAATTTGAATCATAAGAGTTGGTTCTAACACAGAATTTTGTCACTGATTCCTTTACATGGAAATAGTGTTAATTGTTTTGGGTCTAGTTATCAGTTTAGGGAAACAGGTGTTGGTGTGGTGGCCGACATATACAAACACTAAGACTGTAACTTCTGATTTCTGACTCAGTGCACGAAAACACTGATTTCTTGTATGTTTCATTTGAAAAAGTTTTCATTGTGATTAAATTGTGTTAGCTCACCATGTATATTGTTTTAACCGTAGCACACCGGTATATTTTCAGGATGGGCCGACGAAGGCAGTAATCATGGGATCTGAGTTTTGTTCAAGATCGTAGCCCACCGATCGATGAGGCCTCGGTGTAGGGACCCATCACAGCGGAGGTACCAGCAGTACCACTACCCACTAAGCCACTGATGCCCCTAGCCCCAGAAGCATAGATTGAATGCCATCTCAGTGTGTTGCACGCGTTCTAGCTCCAGAGGCCGCCCAGGATCCAGGGACAGACGGACCCACAGGCAGCTGAGGATGGGCTGGTGGCTGTCATGAGAGTTCTCAGATTTGTAGGGACACCAGCTGAACTCATGTCGATCCTTGCCACGAGGTTCTTTCATGTAGAAAAAGGAAGATGGTAGAGCCTGATTCCCGAGGAGCATGACGAGGCATCTTTACTCCGGATGTACTTTTAGGGTCTCTTCTGCTCAGAGTTTGTTCCAGCCCCCCTTTGTGCGGTGCAGATTCAGGAGTTACTTCATCTGCAGCAGGGCATCCTAACAATAGATCAATATTCAGCGTGGTTCACGGACCTCTTTCACTACTCCATGTATATGGTACGAGACCCGTTCTTCAGGGCTCAGACCTTTGAGCAGGGACTCAGGCAAGAGATCAAGACTTCAATGATCTCCCACTACAGCCCGACGCAGGAAGGGGTGCTGGAGCGAGCCCTTCTAGTGGAGTGTTTTCTCCCTGAGCAGTCACCAGTAGCGAGACCCACCACAGGGCGACACATAGTGGAGGCGTATGCATACGAATGTAGATAGATGTCATAGAGGTCCATCCAGAACAGGTCATCTTGGGGTTGACCACAGGATACAGGTTTAGGTGTGCGGGGCACACGAGACAGAGCTAGCTATACGAGGAGCAGGCAGTGTTATGCATGCAGTGGGCCGAGTCACATTGCTCGAGACTACCTGACCCTCCATATAGATGAGGAGTAGAGAGTAGAGGGACCACCCATGTAGAGGTAGATGTTCTACCCTGGTGGTCTGTCGGGAGTAGGCAAACATGGCAGAGGAGATGGCCAAGCAGTTGGTGGGGGACAACTTTTTGAGGTACTACCAGCCCCACCACCACCAGGAAGACCACCCCAAAAATAGGGAGCTAGCGAACAGAGGCGGGCTCAGCTCCAAGAAGTCGAGACCTACAACCATGGCGCACCTGAGATGATTTGAGGTACTATCTGTGTCTACTCCACTCATGATGTAATACTTATAGACACAGGTGCAAGTCATTATTTTATTACCTCTTCCCTAGTTCAGAGCTTAGAGATTCTGACAGAGGTATTAGTTTGATCATTATGACTAGAGACTACTATGAGAGCAGACTCGATGATTACATATGGGTTCCGGTAGTGTGAGCATACTCTAGGAGGAGAGAGCTTCGGTTGGGATCTCCTCGTAGTGGCATCGAGGCCTTACGACGTCATCTTGGGTATGAGATGGTTATCCATAGTTCATGTTCTGATTGACTGTATTAAGTGCCAAGTGAGGTGTATCCACATGGATGGGAACTGGTTCTCCTTAAATGGAAATGAGGGAGCCTTTTTATTGAAGGATGGAGTTACACAAAGGTGGGGGCTGCTGATCAAATATCAGTTGGCTAGTCTCATCCTCAGAGAGGTTGATGTGCAGAGTCCATTTTTTCCTGTTGTTATGGATCAGTACATGGATGTTTATTTGAAGACGTTCCTAGACTACCTCCTCGCAGAGAGGTGGAATTATACAATGACTTGTACCCTGAGAAGGCACATATATATAATCCATCATATCAGATGGATATTTCCGATCATCTTGTGCTACAGGTACAGCTGGAGGACTTATAGGGGAAGGGATCTATCCAACCTAGTGTTTCACCTTGGAAATCACTGATTTTGTTCTCCAAGAAGGTAGATGGGTGCCTGAGACTCTGTGTTGACTAATGTCTCCTGAATCAAGTGACAGTAAAGAACAAGTACCCACTCCTGATGATTGATGACCGCTTTGATCAGATCCGGGGAGGACGATGGTTTTCGAAGATATAACTCAGGTCAGGCTATCACCAGCTTATAGTTCGAGATGAGGATGTTCAAGAAGATGGCCTTCAGGTGTCGATATGACCACTATGACTTCTTGGTGATTCCCTTCGTCGTGACCAATTCTACAGCAGTGTTCATGAGTCTCATGAATAGGATCTTCTATCCTTACCTCGATTGATTTTTCATAGTATTTATCGATGATATACTGATCTACTAGATTACTGTGGAGGAGCATGACTACCATTTACAGGTAGTAATGGACACACTCTGAGAGCACTATCTTTCTGGTAAGCTCTCGAAGTTCCAGTTCTGGATCCGAGAGGTATATTTTCTGGGACACGTCATCTCGGAGGTAGGAGTTACAATGGATCCAGTGAAGATTGTTGTAGTACATCCATTGGAGACACCCATGAGTGTGATGGAGTTTTGGAGTTTTCTAGCACTGGTTGGGTACTGTCGGAGATTTGTGTCAGATTTCTCTGGAGTCTCAGCACCGCTTTCAGCATTGATAAAGAAGGGGTGACTATTCATGTCGTCAGAGAGATTCCAAGATAGCTTTCAGAAGCTGGGGAAAATGTTGACTAGTGCACCCATATTCAGGCTTCCAGAGGAGGGCATAGGGTACGTAGTATACTGTGATGCATCAGGGACTGGACTCGGGTGTGTCCTGATGCAGGAGCGAGTACTGATCGCATATATATCTCATCAGTTGAGATAGCACATGCAGAACTACATTAACCATGACCTAGATTTAGAAGTAGTGGTCTTCGCCTTGAAGATGTGGCATCACTATCTGTTGGGCGAGCGTTTTATATTCTAAACTAACCACCACAGTCTCAGATACATCTTCTTGCATAAGGACTTGATCCTGAGCCAACGATGATGGCTCGAGTTCCTCCAAAACTATGACTTCAAGAAAGTATATACTTCTCAGATGGGGAACGCTGTAGCAGATGTTCTCAGAAGGAGATCAGGCATTCAGTTGTAGGGAGAGGCAATGAAGAAGATGGCCGCGTTACAAATATCTTTTTTGCATAGAGATGGAGCAGCCTTTCTACAGTCTCTAACAATCACTCCTCCACATATTTAGCAAGTCAAAGAGGCACATCATGGGGATTTTTACTATGAGATGAAATGTGCTCAGATATCCATAGGGCATGCACCTAATAGATTTTTTGAAGGAGGGGAGCACATCATTCTCTTCAACAGAAAAACAATGGTACCCTAGAACTTCAGGAGGATGTGTTGGGAGAGTTACACACATCTCTTTTATTGGTACATGCAGTAGTGGAGAAGATGTATTATGACCTCCAATGACAGCACTGGTTGCCAGGTATGAAGAAGGTTGTAACAATGTTTTTCATAAGATGTCTAACTTGTTAGCATGTGAAGGCGGAGCACCAGGTTCCAGTAGTCTTGGTTCAGCACTAAGAGGTTCTAGAGTGGAAGTGGGAGATGATAACCATGGATTTCATGACGAGACATCCAAGTATATCCAGGTTTGACGACTCTATCTAGGTGATTGTAGAACGACTCACCATGACGGCCCACATCCTACCGATCAGAGAGCATGGCTCAATAGAGAGCATGGGACAACACTACGTAAAGGAGATCATACGGCTTCATGGTGTGCCATCGACGGTCGTATCCAATCGAGATATTTGCTTCACTTCCCGGATATGGAAGGGGATCTAAGAGGATTTGGGGATGCAACTTCTCTTGAGCACCATCATCCAACCTCATAAATATGGTCAGACTAAGAGGACCATTTTGACTCATGAGGACATGCTTTATGCATGCATCCTCAACATTGGTCACAGGTGGGAGGATCACTTACCACTGGTAGAGTTTTCATACAACAACAACTACCACTCCACCATCGGGATGGCACCTTACGAGGCACTGTACGGCTGACCTTGAAGATTGCCTCTATGTTGGACTGACCAGGGGAGTCAGGAATTGTAGGACCAGAGATGGTGCGGGCTATGGCAGAGAAGGTTCTGATCATCCAGGAGCGGATGAAGACTGCACCGAGCAGGAAGAAGTTATATGCTGATAAGAGGGAGAGACCACTGGAGTTCGAGGATGGTGACCACTTCTTTCTACGGGTCTCACCTCAAAGAGGTTTACATAGATTTGGCAGAGGTAAAAAGTTATCTCCTTAATTTATTTGACCTTTTCAGGTCCGTAGTAGCGTAGGCAAGGTGGCTTACTAAATGAATCTTCCACCTCAGTTGCACCAGGTGCACGACGTCTTCCACATATCTCAGTTGAAGTGTTACGTGCACGACCCGTCCAACATCATCGACCTTGGGGAGCCAGATATCGATGACGTGGAAACATTCATGGAGGTTCCAGTGGAGATTGAGGATTGACAGAAGTGGGTCTTGTGTGGATGGTCGATACCTATGGTGCGTGTTCGCTGGAAGCATGGGAACCTCCAAGAGAGCACATGGGAACGAGATGCTCAGATGCATGCTCAGTACCCCCATGTGTTTCCATAGTGTGACATGTATCTTACGAGGTCATAAATCCCTGATGTGGGGAGAATGTAAATACTCAGAAATTATGTGGAATTTTTTTTCATCATAAATAAATGGATATTTTGTGAGTCTGCGGTCTATCAGGGTGTTTGATTTGGAGGCCCGGTGTGCTCGGAAGCAATTTCTAAAGTTTTGTTCCTGTACATTCAGTATACGTAAATGTGTGATTTTATATCTTTTGAACCTGTGCTGGGAATTGAAATTCGAGGACACTGTTGAACTCACAGCGCCGTTATTCTATTAAGGGGAAATTTACCACATTTTCATTTTATCGAGGTTGGAAGTTAATTTTTGGGGGTTTTCTAATAAAATTTAATAAAAATATGTACTACATATTTATATTTGTGGTGATTTAATCCTTCAAGGGGTGGTTGGAGGTGGTGCCACCTGTGCATAACCTCCCATGAGATGATATAAATAGGTGTACCAACATGATTATAAACCCCCTTTAACCCCCATGTAAGTCTTATTAATGTGGGGATAGTCTCTTAAACATCCCTTCTGTTTATTGAAGCCAAATCTCCCTTATTTATTTTGAATGATTCCACCATACCCTTAATGGTTCTAATTCACCCATTAATGAAGTGAGGTAGCTTATTTTAATTATCTTTCCAAAAAATCTTTCGAATTCTTTTTGGAATTCTTGGTTATAATAATAAAATAGGGAGCTATTATTTTATTTTTGGGGGGTTGGTGATTCTCCTTGATGGAGATTTGGATTTCTTGGTGAAATGACTTATTCCAATGAATAACACTCCTCATCTCCAAAGAATGATGGAAACTATACATGATCTTTGACCAAGATATAAGAGAAGGAGATGTCCGTGAAGAACGCAGATGATGCTTCTACCTCGGACGCTCCCTGACTTCAACGAATCAATGCCGCCTCTTCCATGACTCGTCAACGTTCAAAGAAAAATACAAGGTAGGGGTTTAGTTGAATTATTTTCTTGTTCTTTGTCATTCATCCATGGATTATTTTTTGGCCAATTGTTACCACCTAATGTGGAGGCCACGAACCTAATAACCACGACCTGACATCCCTCCATTTGTTCTTGACTGTTTGACGACGGTGGTGGCGCAACGACGCCATTGGAAGAGAGAACCGCGGTGGAGTGTCGACGGCCGCCGACATACCGGCCGCGAGGAAACCAACAGTGCAAGCCCTCCAGAAAATGGTGTGGCACCGTCATGCCACGTGGAAGAGCCACGGGCTGTGGCAAAACTAGGCCGCGGAGGAGAATGTGTGGCGCTGTTGTGTTGCACGGTAGAGCCAAAGGCAGCAGCCAGGTTGGGCCACGACGGTGGAGGCATGTCACCATCGCGCCACGCTGAGAGCATGAGGATTGCAGCGCCATCACGTTGGGGTGGAGGACCGGCTGTGGTCGGGCCGGCCGCCATGGAGCCGGACGAGCGGGGCCAGTCGGGTCTTGTGGCCCCTAAAATATTGCAGCACGCCAGTTCTGTTCGACAAACTAGGGAGGTGCATGACACCCCCTCCCTCGCATGGTCGTCCAGGCCACCCATGGTTGGGCCGCCCTCGGCCGGGCCTTCCACGGCCGGACCGCCTTCGGTCGGGCTGCCCTCGGCCGAGTCACCTCGGGCCGGGCTACCCTCGTGTCGGGCCACTCGTCAGGTCGGGCCATTTCTTCGGGTCATGTCGTCTCCTCGGCTTGGGTCGCTTCCCCTGACCGGGTCACACCCGTGGGTAGGGTCAAACCCAGGTTCAGACCATTTCAGGCCAGGTCGGTCCGACTGGGTCAGACCGGACACGGACCCACTATAGATATTTAAACCATTTAGCCTGCATCTTGGGAAACAGGTGTCCGAACGACAAACCATCTACGATGATGGAATTCTTTGAGCTGGAAAATTCAATTGGATTACTCCACATGAGGTTCGGATGTAGTTGGAGTATGGTCAGGTTGGTTTGAGCCTAAAAACCAACCAGGCCCCTGGAACAGAAATTCCAATAACTCTCAGACCGGGCAACCAATTGATGTGTCGTAAATTGTGTTGGGTTCCGTTCAATGAGATGGAACTATGGGATACATCAACATAGGACTTCGTGATGTTTGATTTATCGAAACATGGCTCGAGAAGCGGACCCTCCCAGAATTTATAATGATGTGTGCGGGAACCCTTGGGCTGGATGCGACTGAGATGACTTGTGTACCAGAATCCTACATGGGTTCAACAACGATGAATACTGTATGAGAATCTGTCATAAATTCGACTTAAATGACTACTTTACAAGAATCCCTTGTGGGTATGATAGTTTTGACTTCTGTTCCTGTATCCTATGTGGTTCCGACAGTATAGCTGGTCTAGTATCTTGTGTGGGTACGACAGCTTAGCTGTTCCAGTATCATTTGTGGGTCTAACAACATAAATGAATCAGTGAATATATCTGATCATCTCTATCACTATAAAAAAGATGTATACATGTGTGATGTGAGTCTTGTCATTCAACCATTATCTTCGTGGTGATTGAATTTACTTTATTTGTGGACTGGGTTGTGATTGAGCTTGAGTGTTGGAGCCGAAATGTGATTGGTAACTTAGGTATACATATGGGCATATACCTAAGTAAGGTTGTTAGATACTTTGTGATTATATATTTCTTTGTGGGTTATCCTTGTTGGATATTGTGAGACCTTTAGGGACATGGTGTCCCTACTGAGTATCGTTATACTCACCCATTCATGGGCAATGCACACACTTCGTTGTCTTGGTTACAGACGATGGACATCACTGATCGAGGTAGAGAGTTGTAGAGCTGGACGGTACCCTGAGGTGGACTACTTGGTGATACATACAAGGAGCAGACAAATAGACATGGGGTTCTAAGGAGGCCATCTGTACCCACCCTTCAGGTGGGAATCCCGGAGGATGACTCAGTAGTTTCCATATTACTTTACTGTAGTTATACTAGATATTTAGTTGTTCTGTAATATAAATTTGGGATTGTTTTTTCGGCCCCCTTACTTTCAGCACCCTCTTTTATATACAGTTTTACTTAGTGTTTTACTTCTAGTAGCGTGTTCT
Source organism: Viscum album (assembly GCA_963277665.1). Lineage (NCBI taxonomy): Eukaryota > Viridiplantae > Streptophyta > Magnoliopsida > Santalales > Viscaceae > Viscum > Viscum album. Next base: position 788,522,138 of record OY728126.1, on the reverse strand, counting down.
GATGTTTTTGTTTAATATTATAAAGGCAATGCCTTCACAGTTTAAGGATTTAGCCTTTGGTGCTAGTTGTCAGCCCTTGGCATATGGAAGGCGGTCTTGTGGTAGACATGATACGGGCCTCGTGGGATGGGTCTTGACACAAATATACGAATTGAATAAAGAATATGGAATTATAAATATTTCACCAAATTATCTAATAAATTTCCATGTAGAAATTATATGTAAAAATAATTATGGTTTAGGAAATAGTAATATACACCAAAAATGATATGGATAATTATTGAGAAATTCAATGTACAATGATAATAATATATTGAATATTTCAAATGGAATAATAAATTATTTAACGAACTGAATTTGATTAGTATCCTTTTCGAAGAAATAAGACATCCCTTTTAATAATATGGACTGTATAAATTAAACCACCAAAGTGATGTAAATATAATTTTTTTTGAAGAATAGAAGTAAAATAAATGATCTTTGTAAAATAGTCATTCAGGATATATCATTTTATTAAGAAATATTTTTTAAAAAAACATTTAAAATGAAAACAAATTTTAATTTTTTTAAAATTACTCTTTTAAACATGAAAATTAATACATCAAAGAAGGATGGAGGGCAAATCTTTAGAATCTATACATGGTAAGAAACATTCCGTTTCATTGGTAAAAATGGTACAAAAATTCCTTGTTTGAAAAGCTATAAAAATATTTTATTGAAAAAACTTGGAGCAAAAAAAGGGGTTAAAAAGTATTTACCAGAAAATTATTTTGTTTGAAAACGTTAATAGTCATGGTTCTTAGAAAAAAACAAGATATATGACAAAAGAATAATATAAATTCATGTTTGCTACAAAAAAATATTCTAAAAAATTTTTATTACCAAATTGTAGAAAAAAGATAACCATACATAAAAATTGTCATGAATAATAAGAGGTGGGTTAAACAAATTTATTTATTGAATAACGGTCACGTAATTTTTTTGAATGGAAACACAATCAAAAGATCATTACAACTATTTTCTGAGGAAAATGATCTGAAAACATTGTAATGTATCCTATACCACTTTAAAATATTTTAAATCATAATCCTCATGAAGGAATAATATTCAATGGATGTATTAAATTATATGAAGGTAAATTAATTCACAATATAATATATAAAAATGTTATATATATACACCACACAAAACATGTTTGTGTTCAACATGACATTTATCCCACATAAGTAAAAAAGTGAGATGAAAATCACCTACCTTGATTTTCCTTTTAGGTGAATGTAATTTAACATCATGTAAAATAATATTATATAATTTAATACAATCTAAATAGAATTTATATGTTTTTAATTAATTTTATTTCACTTTTTAATATTTATCATACAAATATATAAACAATTATGTTTGCATAAGACGTTTTGACCAAATCTAGTTTATGTGTCAAGAATGACATCGGAAGGTCAATTATGGCCAAAGGAGACATTATATAAAATATTTAGAATAATAATAATGAAATATTTATCTTAATTATAAATTCAATATATTTTTAAAATCATTCATTATGAATTATTATGAAAATTGATTTAATTTTATTATAATGGAGATAGTGGGTCATACGTATGTATGAGTAACATTCAAATTTTTGAAGGATCATTATTGAAATAAGGTAAGGGATACCATATAATTCTATAATGATAATTTTTTCATAAATAACATTTTATTAAATATTATATACTTATATATATATATATATTTAATGATTTAAAATGAATCACATTATGTGGAGGAGGTAGGAGTCGACACGTCCCTGAATGACGTTATAACTTTTTATGTGTGTGAAAGGGTAATAATGAAAATGATATATATATATATAGTATATTTATAAAATTTTATTTTTTTCATTGATATAATATAGAGATTTCATTTAATATTTTTTAATTGAAACCAACCTTCATATGTTTCATGTAGAGTGTGAACGAATCACATCACTTTGTTGGGGCGTTATTCCACACGTCATCAAATGATTTTAACATATTAAAGTACAAAATAAAGTTTCAATTGTATGTGTAATTAAATTACTAAAAATTTACAAATAAATATTAAATTTTATATATATCATTTATAAAAAATGTTTCAACAATAATGGCCAACATGATAGGTGGTCATGGAAAAAATGAACAATCATAATTACCGGAGGAACTAGTTTTCCATACACAGATAATGTATGTTTGTTAACCATTATATTAAAATTTTGTATGTATAGGTAGAAACATCGAATAAAACATTATATTATATTTAGGATTGAATATTTGTAATAATAACATAATATAAGAAGGGATTAGGGGTAGGAGAATGTAAAATAATACTAGAGATCTTGAGAGAAGACGTTACAACTAAATAATGTAAATTCCTATGGATAAAACCAAAAGGCTTATTTAGATTAATTTATTCCTTGTTTTTTGTTTCCAGAATAATGGGATGGATGTTTTGGATCAATTTGGTATTATAATAGTTTATAAAATGTTTATTCATTAGTGTGAGAATGTTGGAGGAGAGGATGCCTCTTTTAATATAGGAAAATGACTCACTTGATATTTTTGAAAATATGTTTGGTGTATCAACGTTTTTACATACGAAAATTATTTAGAAAATATAAAAAATAAATAATTTAATGTTTTGGCCAATTTATGTCCCTAAAATTTGGTTTGGACAAATTTCTAGGTCATTTGAGCCCTTATATTAAATTTTTAGTCATTAATAAGGCATAATTTTAATTTAATAATTGAAATTTATTTGAATTACATCCACTAAAATTTTATTGAAAAAAAGATGGTATTATTATAAATATTAGATATTCTGATTCTATGTTTGGAATCCTTTTTACAGATTTCCAATGATAGAATTTGTATAAATAGATATAAATATAATCTTGTAGACACGACGATAAGGTAGGTTTTTTAAGTAAAAACATCATGTTATGTTTATATAATCAAATTCTAATTTAAACTGATTCCAATAAAATAAATTTTATAAATTATATATATATATATATAATATATTTGGACTTTAAAAACAATTAAATAAAATAAATTATCTTCATAAATACGTTTGATAAAATTGTTGTTTTGAACTAAAGTTCAACATCCTTAAGTATTCGTTAAAAAATCAAGTGATATAGAAAAATATAAAAAATTAACCCTAAACTAATTATTATTTTTATTTATAACATGTGGAGTATATTTTTACATATTAAATTAGATAAATTTTCAAAATAAGTATTTAAAATAGGGGGTGAGGGAGGAGTAATCCTAATGGTGTGCCTCCTCTCTTCATGACGGTGGAGGCCACTACACTGGTCCCTCTCCCACTGGCGGGAGAGGGACCACCAGTGTCCATTAAGGTAGGGGACTCTTCTTTCCTCCCTTTCTCGAACTGGGATATCCATCCAATGTTTCCCAGCATCTCTCTTGGCCTGAAGGTCCCAGATTTGCTGGATGGATACCCAAATCTTCCTATCTTGACTGCGGAGTTCGTGGAAGCTTCATATCTATTGATGTTTTATTTGGATTTTAGGTTTAAGAAGTGGTGCCCATCGGTGGATTCGTTCGATATGTATCTCTTCGATTCATGGGATTTATAGGAAAAAGCTACAAAGGGTCTTCTGGACCGACACCATATACTGATTCGTTTTTCCTCAGAGGATGTTCTTATCAAAGCCTGGTCAAGTGCCCATCATATTTGTAATGGATATAGATTTTACCTGGTAAGATGGTCGTTTGACCTTCATATGAAGTGGGATCCCCCTAAAATGGAAACATGGGTATGTTTTCCCAACCTTCCCCTACCGTTTCAAAATCCTCCTACTATTAGGATGTTTGGGAACCTTATTGGAAGATATCTATGTTCAGATAGCCGCACTGAGTCATTTTGCCATCCTATTAAACCACGTGTGTGCGTCGAAAGGGATGTATCAAAGGTTCCGTTTGAATATGTTTGTATCACTATTGGCGAGGAGTACCGGTGCGAACAACGCGTGGTCTACGAGTCCTGGACGAATTTTTTCTCTGTCTTCAAGTGTCTGGGACTCTCGAGGGATTACTGTCGATGTGGGGGCTCATGAAAAGTCATAGGCTCATCCAACTGGTATTGAAGGCAGTGCTCGGGGGGATTCGATCCCCTAGGGGTCCACTGCAGTCATCACTACTGGCTTCTAGGGGGAAAGAAGAGCCTACAAAGGAGAAATGACTTGATAGTTCCGAGGTTTGGGATGGCTTGGTTCATAATGTTGGAAAGTTTGTAGAATTGAGTCGGCTGGACACGGTTAAATGGAAACATCTAGTGGAGTTTCAGAATAACCCAAAAGTCTCTACAATTTTTAACAGATTAAGACATGACTTGGTTGGTCAAAACATTCGGTAAAATTTAAATGACAATGACAATGGTATAGGGGAAGGAGTTGGTTAGGTTGATATTTCTTGGAGTGATTTTCAAATGGAGGTTAGTAATGGTGCTATGGTCCAAATGGAAGGAGCAAAAGAGGATGTTGTTAATGCCTATTTTGTAGAGGATTCACGGGACAGTGATGACTTACCGAAGGGAAATAAATCACTCATTATGTATGACAATAGATTTCCCCATAGGGAAGGGGGTTCTACTCTAGGGAACCAGTAATCAATTAAGGTGAGAAATAACTTTTAAGGTCTTTAAATGGAGGTCTGAACACTGAACAAGAAGACCAGAACTGTGCAAATAGGGTCTATCTGGAGGAGCCCAGTGAAATCTATACGAGTTTTTCCGCAGAGGAAACAAGCTTGAGAAGTAGTAGGGGTAATAAGAGAAGGAAGGTTAGGAAGGATTACTCATCCTTGCCACCTCCCTTGGAGACTCATTCAATAAAAAAAATATAATGAGAAGATAGTCATCAAGAACTTGTGTCAATCGAAATAAAGCGGTCTGTGTGAAGAACAATTGTATATTCTTATGAATTCGGAAGATGAGGTGACAGAACAAGTCCTGTTACTCAATGCTTCTGAAGAGGAAGCAACCAAAATGATGGGATGATCTTTGGAAGTGGTTATGAATGAGGAGAAATACACATGTATCGACCATCAAGACAAGATCTAGGTTGGGGGATTCAACAAGGGGAATATTAGCATCGAGGAGTATATACAATCATGGGATAAGCTGATATCTACATTTTAAGATATGATAAGGGATTAACAAAACACTCAGGTTACTTCTATTTCCTAGAACTTGTTTAGGGATATTGATCCTGGTAGAATTATGTGTATTTTCAATGACTCTTCGTTATCATTATGTGGTTGACTCTTGGTTTCTAACTATTCCTCAAAAGTGTTTGAAATAAAAAATTTAATTTTTAGTATTTAAAATTTGTTCGCTATTAAAAGGATGAAAAATTTCCAATATTAAAATATAGGTTTTATGTGTAAAATATAAATTTTTCTAATATTATGTCTATTAGACCTAATGGATGAATAAAAAAATATTTTATTGAAAATATAATATATATATATATATATACTATCCTAATAACACTCTATAGTTATAAATAATTTAATCTATTATTATAAAATTTCATTTTAGAATAATAAATTCTGCAAAAAATTATCAATTTTATATTCAATTTCATCTTATGATTATTTCTAATTTATTGGTAACCAATTAATTCCTTATATATTTTTATAAACTATAATTTTTATAATTTAGTTATTATTATTCACAAATACTAATATTATTTCAAGATTATGTCTATTTATTTTTTAATATTATAATATTGTTCGATAAAACCCGATCTCCCATTCAACACATGCCATTGTAGAAGGTCTCTCTTGCATGAAACATATGCTAACATGATATTGATTTCATTTACATATATTAAATATATTTCAATTTTTAAATATATTAAAAATTATCTGGATATTATATTACCTTATGGACTTCATGTCACATTCTATACACACAATCGAACAACGTTCATACATTATATTTTGAGGGTGTTATAAAAAATTTATTGCATATTCTTCATGAAATAACATTTAGAATCATTATTCGATGACCTGTTCGAAAATAAATATAAAATTTTATTAAATAAATATTAAATTTTGATGTTATAGGATTATCTAAATTAGATATGATTTTTTATGTGAACTATGTCATTATGACATAATTGTATGTATGATATAGGAAAATAAAATATTATATACATAATTATAATATAGAGAGAACCATTATATAATGATTTTTAAAAAATAAAATTTAAAAATTTTCATCCCTATATTACTTTTGAAAAATTAGGATTTATATTTAATAATATTTATAGCACATCTCATATGACTTCAAAAAAACCTTTATGATGGGTTAGGATAAAAATCAAAGGAAAGTGATAAAGATGTATAATGTCATACACTAGGAAATAATTTTTAAATAAAATTATCATTAACATGATTTAAGGGAATTAATAAAAGGATTATAACATTTTAAAAATGAATGAAGGAATTTTTATGAAGTTTCAAGGGACGGGTTGTTATGTTTGTTAATGATTTTGGGATTTTTCATTTATGGTGTAATACGTAACAAGGAAAACAACATTTTTATTTAAATATGTGACGAGGTAAACATCCTCTATAGAATATAATAGGGAATGATGATCATATGGTTAGATGATTTATTTTTTATATTTATTAGTGATGGGTTTATAAATTTATCTATACGTATATACCTTTTTATCAATCTGTATGCATAATTAATTTAATTGATAGATGAATTGGTATTCAATTGATGTATTAATATTTGGATCAATTCTTCAACATAGAGAGAGTATGTTAGATTTTTTTTGTAATGAATCGACCTAGGTTCACTAAATAATTCACCAAAGGTGGTCTATCACATGGTGAAGTAATAAAAAAAGGAATCAAAACATCTCTAAAAAAAACTAAACAAAGAATAAAAGCAAGATACAAATTGAAAGAGTGTTATCATATCTAAGACATTTACAATGAAAAGACATATAATAAAAATCGGATTCTTAAAAAATAGTATACTTGACCAGTCCCTATGTGACCATATATCACCATTGAACCATCATGCTATGAATTAAATGAAAAAAAAGATAAATCTTAACAATATAAAATTTCATTCCCTTTACCCTAGACCTAAATAAATCTAAGACCACACAAAGTAAAAGTAGAAATTTTTAGAACAATACCCTAATAGGATAAAACAAAATAAAATATTAATGATCAAATATCAAAAATTCATTATCAGAATATTTATAACCAACATATATTTTAAATAGTTTTCATAATGTTAACCCATTTTAATAAAATCATTTATTTTTTAAAAACACATACCATATTAACAAAATTAAGGAAAATGTACTGTAAAAAGGAAAAAATGTAATAATAGGTAACAACTAATTTATAGTCCATACCATTAAAATTAGTGAAAATATCCATTGAAAAATACAATTATGGGAAAATCAATCAAAAATTAAAATGAACACCAATTGGGATCTGACCTATTAGAATGTCTTCTTTGACATGAAATTAAATCCTTAATCCAATCCTACGGTGGATCAATCCAATACAACCTCTAGTTGTATAACTCCAACCAATGTGATTAAAACAATTGGATTTACAAAAACATTAGAAATTAAATAATTAATCCCTTGTATAGAGACACATACCTTAAGAATAGATGTCACATAATCTCCTTCCACAATGGAGACAAGAAATAGGAAGATCATCCATTGAATGATAATGAATAAGGGATAACTAAAAAGGAGCGATATAAAATGCAAACCAACAAAAATTGTATCCAAAATACTTCCAATTCTACTATTGTGATCAATTATAATGAATTAGCAGAAATATACCATTCTAATAATAAGTGAACCATCTTTCATAAAGACCAGACTCATATAAGAGTTATTTATATTTAAAAGGATCATAGAAAATCATGATAGGGTTAGAGATCTATTCATTCACATTGATTAAAAAAATTAGAGAGAAAACGTACCACTAACTAATAAATATTAACAATTTATGTTTTTTATCCCTTTCATAGTGTGAATTCCATTAATTAAATATGCAATGAAAATTTTATTGAATCAATTTAAATTAATACCGATTGATTACTTAACAATGTGAATGTTTTACACTTCTTTTACATATTCACTCCATGAAATGGACTAACAACATATTCCTAGAAATGTGATAATTATTTGTAACTAGTTCATGATGTCAATGTCACTAGAAAAAATGAATCATTTTTTTATAATAAAAATTCCAAAATCAAATCCTAATCCCTCTGAAACTGTGATATAATATCTTAATAATAAAATGGATCATACCGAGAACTAGGTTGTTGTAATTACCCCAACTAAACTACTTTTTATTCCCCTAAATTATTCAATGAAATGAACATGAAAGAATCTAATTCCACTACTTCCTCATCAACAATTCACATTCACAAGTATCATGTTTATCCTATTTACAATGTCACAATACATGGGTCACAGAATTTTTTTATGTTGTATAAATATTCCTCACCAATCCATAATATAAATCAGTTTCATAAAAATAGTTTTTTCATTCTCAACATCCAAATTTCTCCATTCAGTCACTTGGGAATTTGAATGTTGATACCTCACTTGTAGGGAATCATGACCAATTAACATTTTGTAGTTAAATTTTGATGGTAATCACAACTGATATTCAACCTTACAAAGTCATCCAATAGTCTCTAAGGGCCAACATTCCCCATTTACAATATTAATAAATTACACAATCAAATATGTTAATATTGATGTGAAAGAATGTGGAAAAACTTATTAGAAACATAAAACTTAAATATATGATGATAAAGGTTTTTATTTGATTTATTATCATTATTTTTTGTGATCAAACTCTATTTGATTAACTAAATCATTTTCATTATTTATTAAACAAGGATCATACCCAAGATGTATCTACATCAATATCTACCTAATACAATGATGATCTATGTGGAAACACTTATAATCCCTCAAATTGTGTAATTTTATTCAATTACTGATAACTATTACTTTTAGAAAACATAACCAGAGGTAAATGATTATCTAATGAATCATAAAAATCATGGACGTAGGCCCAGATCAAATATTCTAGACCTAAATAGCTTTGTCTTTCCGTCTATATGTCATTTTATGATATTTTATACTTAATATCAACTATAAACACATATAATGTTACGAAATTTTCAAAACCTAGTTTTGAACAAGGATTCCCTATCACAACCAACCTTAGTGGGATCCCTTTTTGGTCTCACAATCACTTCATCATACAATTCCCTGAGATTCTCTATATTATTCTCCATGATGGGGAGGAGTTTATTTTATTTAATTATTTAATCAGTTATAAACAAAATAAAATTCATCACATTATGTGATTGATATAATATAGGAGAATATTCCTTATAAAATTCAACATGTTTTCGAAAATGATTGTGTAGAGTTGGAGAAAACAGATGATCTCTGGGGATCCCCATTAATTCTATGACAAGTAAAAAAACTATGAAAAATGCCTACAATCTATTTTATCACACCCTAACTCAAATTATGAGATTTAAAATACTAATACATGATACAAAAATGTATTTTATAGTATGTCTCTCTTTAAATTTAATCTCTTTTATATATTACATTGCATAGAACATCGATATTAATCAAAATCACAAAAATATTTTTATTTGAACATGGACATTATAACCTAGATATTAAATTGGAGGATATTAATAGTATATAATATTTAATGAAATATATTATAATTTAATTTTATATAATGAATATTCTTTCCTTAGTAAATAAACACATACTTTTTAGAAAATTTACTTTATTTTTTCAATATTTGTTTTCTTCAAAAACAAATTATTGATTTTTTTTACAAAATAAATATATCCCTTTTTTTCTACATTTGGAATTATATTTTATCAAATAAAAATAATTTTCTAATTCACCATGTCAAGATTACATCTGGATAAATGTTTTAGAATATTCTGAAAGGGTTTTTTTTATTGAATAGGAAAAAATATTGATTCTTATAAAACTCCCATTATATATTCATTAAAATGAAATGTTATGATTTTAATCATTTATAAATGTATCATAAAATCATATTATTTATATATAATCTAATTAATTAAATTTCAAAAATATTTTTTCCTTAGTTATTTATAAGTACATTTGTTTCATAAAAATAAATTTTTCAAAATTTAAATTGGTTTTTGTATTTTAATGGTTTAATTTAAAATATATTTTTTAGATATATCTGATTTAAAATTTAAAAGATCGATTAAAAATCTTTATTCAATGTTTTTGAATTAAATTAATATTTTTCCAATTTTACTCATAAAAACTGTTGTCGTGCTAAAAGTTTTTACTGTAGTATTGGTAAAATAATTTACTTGGGAAATGTTAAATGGTGTAGTCATAAAATACCTAAAATCAACAAATTTAAATGGATTGTTTTTGTTAATTGAACTTAAAAATACATTAAAACATTAATTATAATATTATTTCATTTGAATTAATTCAACCCATATTTGGTTTTATTTAAATATGAAATAATAATTATTTAATCACTTAAAACCACAAATCCTCAAAATAAAAAATACCTCTCCTCACCATCCCATTTTTCCTAACAAGACATGAAGCAATTCGTGTATATATTATAACCATAATCCCTAGACTTTCCAAGTCCACATGACTTTTTACACTAGTAATGACTAATTTTATTTTCATTATGTGGTCCGTCAAAGCAGTGTTATTCAATATGTTACTTTCTTAAACCTTCCCTCCAAATTTATTTTATTTTCATACCTTATCCTAACATCATTTATACATAAAATAATAATAACACTACTGTCATTTATATATATTAATTTTATGTTTTTCATGATATATATAATATCTTCCCCTTATATTTCCTCTAATTACCCAAACAAATGAAACCATTGTCCAAATTATGGTGATTAATCATCATTGTACTTAATGATTTTTCATTTTCCATTTCTGCTTTCACAGATTGTAATAAAATTATTATTCTTGTTAAATCAGACATTTATTGGTATATTATAACCTATTTCATATTCTAGAACTAATATATAGACAATATATTAATGAAATCTAAACTAGTTCATGATGTTCGAGAAAACCCCAAACAGAAACCAAACATTTTTCTTTAGTATTTTATCGAATGAATCATCATTATATAAGAATGAAAAATGTAAACATGGGAACATTAAATTTATTATGTTCATTAATTTTATTTTATTTCATTTTAGGATTTTAATTTAATTTTTTCAACTAAAATCCCTATTAACCAACTACGAAACCATGAAACGAACACACCAGAAACAATACAAATAAAGAAATATTTTTAATTACGTTCTGGTAAGATGTAAATTATTTTTATATATGTTATTATAAACATAAATATAGTTCTTGAATTAATTAATTAAATTAATTATGCATTTATACTGGAATGTAATGTATTAAAAACTGATGGGAACCAAGAGGCAAGGGTTTTCTTTCTTACTTTTACTTCATTGGGATTATGCCTTATTCAACAAATATTTATTTTTTATAATGTATATAATTCCTTTAAATATATAATATCATTTATCTAATTTAAATTATGTTATTCACTATTTCTTTAAATAAATATTTATTTTCAGGGCCATATGTATTGACTGGTTACAAATTTGTAAGGAAATTAATAACGAAATTTTAATTATTTTTATTAAACATAAACTTCATTGAATATGTTGTACTGGGATTAAATGTGGAATGTGTTTTTGTTATATTATACATTATTTCAACTTTATTTTTATATATTTCTAGTTTATACACATCATTGATTCATTTTTTTTCTCAAATCAATGATATTGTATCAATAAAGAACTTTCATTAAAATATTTTCTTCTAAATGATTACCTTAATACTCATTTTTTCATCCATGAAAACATTTAATAATAAAAATACCAATTATTTTTTAATATCTAATTATTATTTTTGATGTCATTTTTACTAATGTTTTACTTTTTACAAAATTGTTTTAATATATTTTTAAGTAATTTTCTACGTAACGTTCATTATGACTTTTCCTAAAACAAAATGAGACTAATTTTTTTAACATATAAGGAATAATCATCATTTCCATGCATAATTAATCCTTAATGATTTGAGCCTCCCATTAATAATTTATAATGTAATTTTTATAGAAAATCAATTCATTAATAAATTCATGAATTTTTTTTTAAAAAATAATAAATTATAAAGAATATTTAGTTGAATAATTATTCTATGGGATATTTCCAAAAAATTATTTTCCCAACATAGATATTTTTTTCAAATTTTTATTTTCTGTAATATGTTTATTACACAAGATAATTTTCATTTTTTCATTCAAGTGTTTGTTTATATTTATTATGTAATGATATTTATGAAACCCATTTATTTTCCATAAGTTATTTAATGATGAAATGTTAATGAAACCCATTTTCCGTAATGGGTAATGATATGGTGAAATTATTTTTTTCCCGTCAAAAAATATATATATGGTTTTAGTTATTTTGAATGTTGGACCTATATATCCCCCTAATTCATTATGAAAATATTTCATATCATAGGTGATATACGACTATGGAATGGCTAGTGAACTCAATTCAATATGATAAGACCGTAATGGGTAGTGAACTATGTTTAGTAATAACATTTTTTAAATTATAGTATTGGGAGTAAACCATGGCAAATATGTTATTTTAGTTAGAGAATTCACCCCACTTTATTGTCATGTAAATGATCATTTACAACTAATGAAATTAATTTCTATGCATCAGTGTATTCCAAAATTCAATGGATTATATAAAAGGTATTCAATTATGATACATGTGTTATGATCATATATAGAATATACCAAGACTCAAGATTATGATATTTTATATATGATGTATAATTTTCAAATTTAATTTTCAAATTATAGTACATTTATCAGTATGTTATGATCTATATTTATATTTTTAGTCATTCAATGTATCTAGAATTTCCCTTTTATGATACCTAATTTTACCATGTTTATGAAGAACGATTTAAAATATGATATTTCTAAGAAGGGTTCCTGGAATGATGAAATTTTGGGAGAAGAAATCGTTTTTTGTGTTATATTTAGTTAGGATTCCAAATATTCAATGTCACCATAATCATATGATTTGGTTTTTTTCTGATATGTTATTTAATAAATATTCATGAACTTTTATATAATATCTATGTATTAAAAGAGCGAGTCATTGTATTGGTATATGAGAATGTTTTAGTTTTACAATGGAATTTATGCTTATAAAACCATATATAGAACCCTATAGTATCTCTAGGTTACAATCCATGATTTTTGGAATAGTTCATAGATAATTAATATTAATCCTAAGTTATCATAGATTGAAATTTTACCAGAAGAATATCGTAATCATGTGGTTTCCAAATATAATTATTATTTCTGACACTATGATTTTTTGTAATTAGACTACAAATAAAATGATAAGGATTCATGTAAATTATGAATGTTAATGATAGTGGGGGGTTATTCATTATGATAATCATAATGAAATATGATTCAGAATAAGATATATTGTAATTATTCTTAATAAAAATCTCAAAATATTAAAAATAATCCCATATTTTGTGTGTTTCAGGACATATATAATATGATTATGATGATGTTTAATAGCGACCAAAGAATAAATAATGTTCTTTTATCTTTAGTCTAGGAATATGGGAAGAGGGATCACGAGGAATCTTTCATGAAAATGGATGATTTTTTGGGAGTTGAAAACAATACAAAAAAAATAATTTAAAAGGAAAATTGAAATTTTCAATTACTGCAATGGTCGGGAATTTTTTCATCCCAAAGGAATCATATATAGATTATTCCTTAAATGTGTATTATATGTTCATTATGAAAATTAATTCCATAGGGGTATGGGCCCTGAACATAATTGGAACGGTATTATGAGTAATGGTTATATAACGGACAATGAAGAGAGTACAAGTGAAATATGAAATTGTAGAAGTGTTAGTAAATTAAATTACAATGTCTGGTTAATGTTTTAATAAAAAAGTTGAATTATTGAGTGTTTATTTTTTGTAATCAAAAAATAAAGATGTACATATACTTTTATGGTATTGTTTAAAAATTATACATCTACAGATAGTTCCACAATAGTTCTTCCTTATGTATTTGAATGTATATGATGAATGGTATTGTTAACCAAGAAAACTTATTGAGGTGGTAAGGTGATATTTATGGGGAAAAAATAATTAATATATTTATAACCCTTAATGACTTCCTAATGTTGGAATAATAATGAGATAAATGTATTTTTGATAGTAATAATTGCCTTAGAACAAGTTAGTAAGATGTTGTAAATGATGTTAATGTATTTTTTATATAATGTTATGATTTATGGTATATGGAAAGTCGTAATTTATGAAATAATTATTTCTTTAACTATGGTTTTAAGGAAATTTAGGTTATTATAATATGTCCTAAAAATTATTTATAATGATCTCCACATATTTTTTGAGTTTCAACTAAGTGAAAAATCATGTTATATGGGGGATTAATGAAATGTTAATTTTGAAAATTATATTATCCTCATTAGAGCTTATTGGATTCTAATTTATTGGAATGTTAATAATGGTAACCATTTATGAAATTTTTTTGTTGAACATTGGCTGTGGTTTTTCAGTTTAATGTATTTCCTGACCATAAGAATATTTATACATATAGGATAACCTGTAAAAATCAATTTTTATGATACCCATAGATAGATAGAATGAAATTTATTTCCATTATGTATTAAAAGATCATCTAGTTAATCAATATATTAAACATCACTTATTATAGAATAAAAGTATATATAAATTGATCTTTCAACAACCAATGTGTAGGATTGTTCTTCTGTGATGAAATCAAGTAAGTATATCATCTTAAAAAATTATTTTCATATAACATGTTATCCTAATATATTCATTTCTACTGATTTCGATGACATTTTTTGGACATATTTGGTCTATAGATTAGTGGTATTCGACTTACTAACGACCATGTTCGCAATCATTCTCAATAAGAAATTTATTTTCATAAATCTATTCCATATCCTTATAATCACTATTCACTAATATTCCATAATTCAAAGACTAGATTTTATTGGTGATCTTCTCCTTAAACATTCCTAATTTTTAGGGGATTTTTTACTTACCATTTTTATGATGTGGGCTTCCTACAAAATAATTTTTAAATATCCACATTTTAATTTTGATGTTAAATTTATAATTTCTAGGATGTAATTTATTGAAATTTATTATTTCATTGTGATGGTATTTCACTGATTTACACTTACACCAATGATATCTCTCATCTTTATAATGGGTTTCATTTATCTCATCTAATGAAGTAGATACCTAATAGTTCACTTGTACTAACCACAAAGGTTTTTCCACTAACGAATGATCATCATTATAAAGTATAACCAATATAGATTTTGTATAATTGAGACAATGGTCTATAAAACAAGGATATTAACCTAACAAACTCTATTATTGGGGAATAAAATTATATAAAGCTACATGGGAACTAAAGAATGTGATGAGGAAGAGGTTATAATGACCCAAAATGATATACATGCTTATTATATTATTTTTTCAGAATATAAAAAATTTATACAAACAAATGCCCAATGATTGTATCAGTTTAGTGTCTTTGTAAACTGGGTACTCAAATTTCTAGTCGAGGAAAATATCATCACTGCTTCTTTAAATTGTTTTCCACATTATTTTTCCAAAAAATCCATTCATTATAACCTGGTGAAATTAAATCATAAGCAAAAAGATGATCACATATGATCAGTAAGGGTAAAAATTGGAATATATGAATCATAGCAAAAACATCAGTGTACAAGAATATATAAATTACATGTTGGGTATCAATTATCATAATCTTGATTCATATTAATTATTAATACTTAAATCATAATTAAATTAACTTTACATAAAACATGGAATTGTGGAATACCAATAATCATTGAAAATCAATTTCATATTAGTCAACGATCATTTCCAAGAATATAATAATTGAAAACATTTTTTACTTAACTGATTTAAATCCTCTTTCAATCCATGTTTTATTGAACTAGGTTTACATCCCATTATATCCATGTATTACTAAACCAATATCATTTCCCATTCCAAACCTATATTACAGAACCAATATCATTTCCGATTCCACCCCTATCAATTTCATGTGATATAATTCTTTACCTAGTTCATTTTATGAATTTTTGGGACCCACCCATCACATAATGGAAACTATACATATTTTTTTTCAATGAAAATAAATCCTTCATCATATAAAAACTCAAGAAAATAAATGGGTAATATAATCATCATTCAATCAGATCATATTGTATGAAAAAGAAATGGATTTCATAAATATCATTTCATTATAAACATAATTAAATTACAATAATAATAAGGAATGTGTACATGAAACATATACCTATTAAAAACATGTAATATCAAGGAATATTATCTTATATTGAAAATAAATTTGATATATTACATAAAGTTATTCCTTTACTAAAATATCATTTCATTATTGAAAATATTATCTATTCTTAAAATGACTCATAATTTTTTATAAAAATTTTCTTTCTAAATAACCATGTAAGCTAGTAGAGGGAGATTCATGGATGTAAGGAGACAAGGAAGCATAAAAATACTTTTATTCCATATAAAATAAAGTATATCATTCTATTTTTATTTATATTTGGATAATTAATAATTTATCTCATAGTGATCCCAAAAAAATTATTCCTTTTAAACAAGTTAGATAAAACTCACAAATGGGTAAAAATGACTCTAAATAATTTTAGAAGAATCAAACGAAAATTTTCGAATAAATTTTTTCTATAAAATTAAAATTTAAGATAAATACAACCCAATAAAAACATATAGATTAAAATTTTCATATAATAATTATATTGAAAAAGTATCCCATACCTTAGGACTGATTTCCATTGTACGTATCATAAAATCATGTTATTCAGCAAGATATATCTACATATTAGTATAGGGACACTAACGTTTGTCTTTTTGAGAAGACTAGAACATATATAATGTGATGAGGGAAGCTGATAATGGAAATTAGTGGGCGATGAATGATATTAAAAGACATAATTTTATTTCAAATAGAGAGGGACGATTTTCCTTTTATAATCGAGTTAAGGGGAACTTTAGTAATTATAGAAAATATTAATTAATAATAATTAAAATATTAGTCCAAATAACTCCAAATTTTTATGGTTGAATGATAATATGAGATAACTTATTAACCTCATCAGATAATAAATATTTGACATGTTTTGGTATTGTTTTAAACAATTTCATTTTTAATAACCTTTAGTTATGAAATTTTAATTTTAACTAAGGTGAAAAGATTCATAATATTAAAAAGGTTATAATAATATAATTTTTTGATAAAAGTTAGAAAATAAATGGAAAATAATATTCATTTAAATCCATTTCATAGATATTTCATATTTTTAAAAATGTTTTACAATTATTATATATTTTAGTGAAACATTATTTTGATAAAATATTGGTACAATCAATTTTCGTAGTATTCAATTTTTTAATTTTTAAAGATATCAAAAGAAAAATTTATCTTTGAACCAAATATTTCTTTAAATCCCTAAAATTTCATGGTAATATATATAATACATTTATTGAATTAATTATTATAAATTTCATTTATTTTGATATATTAAATAAAAAATTTTATTTCCATAAATAATATACTATTAATGTTTTTTTATGTAATTATTTAATATATCTATTTATTCAAAAATATTTAAAAATAAAATACCATAAGAAATAAAATATATTCTTTTTTTTAGAAATATTTACTGTAGGGTATATCTATTATGTAACTCTATATAATAATTAATTTACTATTTAAATATGAATGTTGCATATTTATATTTTTATTAAATAAAATATTATAAATAGAATAATATAATCCATGTGGCTCAAAATTTCATAAATTAATTTTTATAGAAATATTTTTATTAACGTATAAATTATCAATAAGACT
This sequence comes from Viscum album, assembly GCA_963277665.1. NCBI lineage: Eukaryota > Viridiplantae > Streptophyta > Magnoliopsida > Santalales > Viscaceae > Viscum > Viscum album. Next base: position 788,503,935 of record OY728126.1, on the reverse strand, counting down.
CATGCATATTATTCATTTGTACACATGTGGCCACAGAAGAGATATTAAAGACAAAAAAGTAGATTATGGGTCTTTCATTGAATAAAAAATTATATATGCCATTTTACGGAAAATTTTCCATGAAATGACTTAATTTTAATCCTTAGGTCTGAAGGATATTAATAAATTGATTCAAAAAAATAATACAATTTTTTATGTTTATTTTTTTGTCCTTGAAATTCTAATTTTAATCTAAATTGCCTTATTTACACTTCATTATGGTAAAATAACTTACCATGGTTACTATTTATATTTGTCAACATAAAATGTTAAATATATAATAAATGTGGAATTTAGGAATGCAATTTTTCCAACTTCAATTAATATATGTTGTGGAATTTAATTTCATATAAAAATAATAATATTCTATGATAAAAAAAATTTCTAAAAAATACCATTCTAAAAATAATTTTTTTTGTAATAATAATATTTTGTATAAACTATTTCAGAAAAAATTATAAATGGATTATTTTAAATAAAATTAAACTAAATATAATTTAAAATTAAAATCAAAAAGTAATTTTACATTTGGAATAAGTATATTGAAAATTTAGTTTATTTATTAAAAAATGGCATTCACTATTACATAAAAATGGTTTATACCAAAAAATAATTTTTTTTAACAATGTAGAATTAAGTATTCTACCATCCAATAAAATGTTTCTTTTGAAAAAAATGATATATAAACGTTTATAATTTTATTTAAATTGGGTTCTTCAACTAAAAATGATAAAATTACCGTTTTGATAAATATAGGATTTTATGTATAAAATTTTGGTCGGGGCATATATTTTCCTTAAAAAATATAATCGATGAATATAAAAAATATTCTATTAAATATAAAAGATATATATATATATATATCATTAATATTATTTCCTAATTGTAATTAATTTATTTAAAAAAATGAATTTTTGAGTATAAAAATAATAATACTTCTTTTATATTCAATTGGTATTTATTTTCATATCTACATTACATGTAAATTGTAAATTCATCTTATAAACCCCATATTTTTAGATGTTATTTTATAAAATTTATAATTTCTAATTTAATTGATAGTTTATATATTATTATATTAAATAATAATATTTTAATAATATATTATTTTTCAGTAAGACATGGTCATGCGTGAAAAACAAGCTATTTAAGGATATAGACATTCTAGGTATCAAAATTCATGAATCTTATATCTTATACAATAATTTAAGGTAGTTTCTCCTATATCATATGATTATCTTGACGTAGTGTTCAACACAAGATATTAATGAAATCAAAATTATTAAAAAAATATATATCATAAAAATATATTGGAGTTGAGTTTACCCACTTAAAATTAAATTCTCCCCCATAATTCATCTGGTTTATCAGTGGTTTATTTATTTTTGTTTCCTTGATTGAAACTAATATCATAAAAATGAATACTAAAACATTTCTTAATGCTTTGTTAAAAAGATAATTGAAACCCAATGTAACTTATTAATCTGTTTCCACATAAGAGAACATATTTTGAAAGTTAAAACATGGGCATGAATAAAAATATAACTATCACATTTTAATTGATATTGATAGAGAACATGATTAATAGATTTTTAGTTATAAAAAATTAATAATTAAGTGATTAACTAAGGAATTATTTGACTCAAAAAAACAAAAGTATAAGGATAAATATTTGGGTTTCAATATATTTTTTCTTAAATGTAGGGAACTGGCATGAATTGATATATTTACTTGTTTCAGTAAAATCTAACCCCATGGTGTCTCTTGATCAATATCCACCTCACCTCCTTCCTAAAAAATGGATGATGAATTTTTCAATACTGAAGAACAAATATATAATGATATTCATGACTAACCTACCCATATTTCATCGGTTACTATCAACAAAAATTTGTTTGAATAGACTATCCAATATGCATAAATACTCAAATGTTGAGATAATACATTAATCTACGACACGTTATTGGAAGTTTAATTTATTCTTGCATAAATAGATAACTTTATAATCCTTTCGAAAACTAAAAATTCAAAAAACTAAAAAAAATATCACTAAATAATCATATCAATAATCCCCATATATCCTAAGGTAGCTTGTAGTGGTCCTATTGCAACCTTTTGAATACCAAAATAAATTATTCTATAAAATCAAGTTAATATATTAAATTACCATACAACATTATTGAATATTATAATGTCTCCTTGTTCAAATATTTACTCGATACGTTCCTTAAATCCATGAAATTGTAAACTTCATCCAAGTTAATAGAGACCACATTATCAAAAAATCCCATCATAGATCTAAGGACACCAATATCATCTAAATTAAAAAATATTATCCAATATATCCTTATCAAAAAATTATTATCTCAACATATGTAACATGGTATTTTTTATCATCCATTAGTAATAATTTCAACATGAAATTAAATAACATTTATATTCCATAAAAACCATTAAATATCTTCCTGTAAGTCTTAATTGAAATACATAATCTGAATAATCCAAATATATTTTCATAATTATTGAATCCAAATACATAAAAACTAAAATATTTAATCATCAATTATTTACAGAGAATAAGGTCTTCCATGTATTTGATGTATATTGTTAGGTGAGGAATTGATTTGGGTAATTCACATGTTCTCTAATGAGAATACATTGAACTCTAAATCAATTCATCACTGTAGGACCATTTCTTCAACACAACTAACATCTTCATCTCCATTTGAGTTTTTCATCAAGGTTCTTCTTCTCATCTTCTTTACATAAATAAAATAAAATCATTATCTCTATGTCCTGACTCTCCTTTAACAAGATGAGGAATGGTATAATGGATTGCTAGACCCTTCCTTCCTCACATTGATGGGGAGGTGATGACCCCTGAAAACCACCTTTAATAGTTCTCAGAGTAGCGACTAGCACCAAGAATATGATATCAAACACAAAAAATGGATGGAATTAACCATTTTTATTTAGATGGATTGAGAGATATGAGAGTAAATCCCAAACAACACCAAAACTATATGTAAAAGTAAATATATAAAAAAACATTCCCATAAGAATTTTCAAAAAGTATGTTGTACAATGTACAAGAAAAATCCAAAGGACCAATGAAATGAAAACAACAACAACAACTATCCCAACATCTGAACAAGTATCATTCTGCATGATCCCCAACGTCCTCCTAGAAACCTAAAAATAGTTTTATATATGTAGGGTGAGTATACAGGTATACTCATTAAGGGAAACCAAAAGCTATCATTGTACAAGTGGTCATACATTCTAAGGCCCCATAAAAAGAAGGAGACAACTAAAGCACCTAGCAAGAAAGCTATCCACCCAACCTCACCAACTCATACTACACAAATAATGAAATTCATGTAAATTAATAGTAATATAACATCAATATATGGGTAACCTTCACCACTTTCCCACAAGTTATTGAAGAAATCATAGGCCTCGAACCACTCTCTCCATTCTCACCGTAGTGCCACTACCATACCACGCTCACACACACCTAGGCTACCAAAACTACATATCCCACCTGCCAACACCTAGGAAAAAACAACCATATGTAACCACGACTATAGACCCCTGGGCCAGAACAACTACCACCATGCCCAAACACACCAGGGCCTCATCCTGAAGGGACTTGGGAAAACACCTGCACACACATTCCTAGGATAACCACCACAGCATACCATTCATGAAGAATGTTGGGGTATAATGGACTTCAATCCATCACAATCATTTGGAAGAATCTTGGGCTACTTGGGAATGGGATTAGAAGAGGAGCTAATAACCAGCCACTAACAGGAGTGTGCGGAAAAACTCCCTCCCCATGACATGGGGGTTTTCAGCAGCAAGTGCTCACCATGAATTGGGTGTGAAAAAGAAGTATAAAATATAAATTATACGTATAAGTATAATTCACTAATCCCATCCTAGGGGATCCAGAACTAGCCAATATACAAACACCATAGCTACTATTCATTCATAAAAAGCCCCAAAACCACAACCATGTCCCAAATCATTCCCGAAAACCAATTTCCCATCAAAACTAATTTTTTCATAAAAATTTATATCATTTAGATAATTCTTCACTACCGCTCAAAAAACAGTACTAACATGAAGACATGGATGGAAAAACTACCTAGCAGCTATTTATGCATTCACACCCAATTCTCTTGTATAGTCACAACAAAAAATGGGATCCGTGAGATCCCTCAATGTGCGAGAACAAAACTAAGTCCCAACATATAGACCCACATGACCTTAGGTCCATAAACCAATGATTGGTCAAATAGGGGATCCAACCCCATCTACTTCACCTCACAAGCATCAATAGTAAACATCACCAGAATAGCGAAAGGGTGTTTTCTAATATTCTCATGCTATTCATTTAGTTTTGTCTTGCCATTTGGTTAACTGTGGTAATCACACAAGGATTCCTATTCATTGGGGATCAAATTAATCAATTGGGTATAATATTTACCATTTTCCATGATACATCCACTCAATTACATAAATATTCAGAAAAAAGGATCACTAGTGTCCAAGAAGGGGCCACTGATGAACATGAATTTTAGTGGACAAAACACCATTCAATTCACAAAATTTTAGTAAAGGAGAATGAGTAATGCATCATTGTCAAACACACTGCATAATTCATAAAAATTATTTATTATATTCATTTAGATTATATTTAATCCATACACAATGGAACATTATCATACCCACACCTCGTGATGCCCAATAAAGTGAGATGAAGGAAAACCCCTACTTGGATGATCAGAGATCGATGTTTTTCTCCACGCGCCAACAACTGTGATGCACAACTTGTAGAGGAGGAACTCTGAGGACTCCAAGGGTGATCTAGAAAGGCTCATCCACCAGTGCACTGCTTTCCTTGGGAATGGAGACCCCAAACACACAATGGAACGAAAGAAAGAAACCAAGAAGAAGAAAGAATAAATTCTCATGGAAAAAAGGTAGAAGTCCTAGAGTTACATTATAAGAATTTTTAAAGGATTTAAAGGTATATCATGGTTTCACCATGTGTTTGGATAGTTACACATGATTGTATTAATGGTTTTCTAATAATTCACATCGGAGTGGTGGCCATAATAGATGTGCGTTAAAGGATTTCATTTAAATAGAGGTACATGGGTCTATTGAGTGTTTTCCCACACCTAGAGAATTTATAATGATGTTTATGGTGATATAAATGGCCATGAACCACTTTAAAAACGTTGTAATACATAAACGTGGTGTTACCGAAAAATTGGGGGAATGAAAACCAAAAAACACCTCTGGCGGAGATCGGTGACCCTCCGATCGGTGCCCCACCGATCGGTGACACACCGAATGGTGTCACACCTATTTGTGACACTCGCATCAGTGTCACACTGATCGATGTCTCACCAATTAGTGTAACCTAGATTGGTGTCACACCGATCGGTGACACACTGATTAGTGTCACACTGATGGGGGACACTACAGTGACATCCGCTACGGATACACTGCCCTTCGCATCTAGAGTTACTAGGTCCATGGTTTTCCAAACTGCGGAAATTGAAAAATTGAAGGAAAAGGAAGTCCAGTCTATTTCATCATATACATCTCAATTATATTATCTTCCTCTAGAATACATGAGTAACCCAAACTACCATCCCAGACGATACCTCTTAGGGAAAACCCCCCAAATTCACCATTCGAAACCCAATGTTCACATTAACACAACACATGGATCAAGGAGTCCCTTCATCAATTTCAACATATTATCCTATTTGGTTGGAACTGAGTCACCCACAAGGGTTTAATCACAACTTTACTGATTCATTTTGACCAAGAATAAGGTTCTCACTTCACCACATATCAAGACTTTTCATAAAAATTCACAAGGTAGAGAAACAAATCATCTCAAAAAAACAAGGTTAGCATTACATCATAGAAGGTCACAAAAACAAGAATAACTATAAAGGCTCAGAATGGAAAATAAAAAAATCTTTCTTACTGGGCACGCATTTGAGATTCTCGCTCTCATGTACTCCCCTCAAGGAAACCTTGCCTCAACAACACCCAATCTAAAGGGATGGTTCTTCCATGAAACATTTTCTCATTTCAGACATCGATCTTCACTAGTCGCTCAAGGAACATATAATTATCCCCAATATCCAACTCTCCCGATTCAATGATATGGAAGTCATCGTGTAGATATCGATGATGATGGATGACATGGAGAACATTTTGAATCCTTTCCAACTGAGGTGGAATTGCTAGCTTATATTCCACCTCACCGAATATACTCAATAGTTCGAAAGGCTAGATGAACCTAGGAGAGATCATTCTCCCCTTTCCAAAACGTTTCTGCCCACATCGAGGGGAGAACATCAAGAACACATTGTCTCCAACCTCAAACTCCAAGGGCCTCCTCATAAGATTGACATATGTCATCTCCGAGGCTTGGGAATCATTCATCCTCTCACACACAAGCTGAAACTTCTCTGTTAATCTTTTCACTACCTCTGGGCCATGAACACCTACCTCCCCAACCTTCACCCATCACAAAAGAAAACGAAACTACCTCTTGGACAAGGCGTGTCATGCCAATAGTATAGGGATATATCTTATTGTAGGAAATATATACTACGGTAAAATGTCTTTTCCATGATCCCTCGTTGTCCAAAACACATGCCCATAGCCTGCCATACAATTTCATGGATGATTCTCTCTCTCTGCCCATATGTCTGGGGGTGAAAATAAGTGCTAAGACTTAGCTGGGGGCCAAATGTAGGATGAAATCCCCTCCAGACTCATTATGTAAACCATGAATCCCTATTCGAGACTATGGACCTTAAAACTCCATGAAACCACACCACCTCAGACATGTATCTCTGTTCTAATGTATCCACCACACTTAACTCTATCATTGCTAGGAAGTGTGCTGATTTCATCAGTGGGTTGACCAATACACTGATAGCATCAAAATCTCATTGAATCCTAGGAATTTTATTGAATATATCCATAGATATTTCCATCCATATCAAATTGGGGTCATCTAAAAGCTACAACAATCCTCCTGGGATGCGGTGTTTAGCCTTCACATGCTAACAAACCTCGCACCTTTCAACGAACTCTGCCACAACTCGTTTCACCCTAGGCCACCAAAACTATTCCCTCTGGCCTCAGTACATCTTGGAAACTCCAGGGTGTACCACTACATGTGTTTAAGGAACTCATGGGGAATTCCCTCATGCATTGCCTCTAGAACAATCAAATTCACTCAAAAAATGCATCTGATTCCTATCATCCTATGACCATCCTTCCGAAGCATCGCCTTGGTTTACCCGATCGCGCATCAATTTACACTCTATGTCTCCCCAATAAGACTCCTCCACCTACTGCAATAGAGTGGTATCCAATTTCTTCTAAAATAGAAAACTTCTACCACCATCTTCCCATGCATCTAGGTGTAGGGCAGCCAACTCCACTATAGCATTCCAAGCATCCATAGATTCTTGAAAATCTTCAATCAGTGACTTCCTTCTCAATACATCAGCCACAATGTTCCCCATACCTTCAGTGTAAGAGATCTCAATGTTTTTGTCTTGAAGAAACTCCACCCACCTTCATTATAGTAAGTTCAAGTCATACAAGGTAAAGATATGCCTCAAACTTGTGTGATCTGTGAATACAATCAAGTGCTCCCCAATGAGGTAATTTCGCCACAACATCAACGTGAACACTACTGTTACAATCTCTAAATCATGTGGGGAATAGTTATTCTCATGAGTATGTAACTTTCTAGTCCCATAAGATATCACTCCCCACTGCTACTTCATCACACATCCCAGGCCAAGTCTAGAAGAATCTCAAAATACCTCATACAATACCCCTTCCTCTAGCAACAAGAGCACGGGAACACTGACCAACATTTCCATTAGATAGATGAAAGCTACCTGACACATCTATCACAATATTAAGGCCTGATCCTTTATATTAAATGTTTTTAATGGTGCTACAAATTGAGAGTATTTTGGTATGAACCTCTGATAATATCATGCCCGACCTAGAGAACTAGGAATTATTGTCACATTCATGGGTGCCTCACTAGAAAAAATCGATACAACCAATGACAGATCAACCATTACCCCTAGATGAGGAACCATGTTTCCAAGAAAATTCACTTCTCATGTTATGAAAATCTAGTGGAAAATTTCCCAAAGAGCTGGTGATGTTGAAGGACCATTATGACCATCATGAGATTCTTAGAATGATCTTCTTCTAATCATGAGCTAATCAAAAAGTCATCAATGAACACAATACTGAACTAGTATAGAAACTCATGGAAAACAATGTTTATAATCCACATGAACACAGTGTGTGTGTTCATAACACCAAACGACATGACTAAGAACACAAAGTTCCCACACTTACACCTGAAAGTATTCTTCAGGATATAATTATTCTTCACCCTTAAGTGGTGATTCCCAGACAATATATCGATCATAGAGAACCATCCTACTCCCATCGGTGGGTCAAAGTGATTGTACCTCATCATGAGATATTAATGGTTAATGAATGTTACCTGATTCATTATCCTTTAGTCTATGCATAGCCTATGACCTCCATCTTCCTCTATCACGAACAAGACCGGAGCACCCCATGGTGACATGATGGGTCGGACAAAACCCTATTTCATCAGCTTTGGAATCCTAATCCGCTACTCCCACAAATTAGATGGCACCATCTGATATGGAGACATCAAAATCGGACATGCACTGGTATGTCAGTCTATCCCAAACTCAACGTCCCATCGAGAGGGTAGAGTCAAAACCACCTTAGAAAAAACAGCCACGAACTATATGACAACTGCTGGTACATCTGCCATATCCACATCCACCGATTCTGATGAAAGTTAGTCCAACATAAAATGAAGAAGCACCACATGCCATCTCCTAACCTAAAAAATTCATTTTCCAACAAATTCCACATGTTGGAATTCCTTATTAGGGAACTTGACTCTTCTTCAGAAGCAGTCGATAACAGCGTGTAATGAAAACATCCATTTTATGCTTTGGATAAAATCGTATGGATGCATTCACAGCAGAAGGAGATCCCCAAAAGAATGATGTCGCCCTAACATCAGTATACATCCCCTAAAAACATCAAATAGGCTGGTATGACCACCAACTGGCGTACTATGAACCAGAGGAATAAAGAGTGTCACTATGTCTAGTTTGAAGGCATGGGCTAGACTGGGTGAAACAATGGAGTGTAATGCTCATTAATCAAACAAGGTGATTGCAATAGTGAAAAAAATATGATCGTACCTCGAACAACTTCTGTACCTGTTGGAACTACGACCTCTATGGAATCTAACTACCCACACTATAATCTTATACCCCACGGCTATAGGCTGCCTCAATGACCATGCCTAAGTTGAGGTCCTTAAGTAGCACCCATCATTTAGCCTCCTCCTGTAACCTCTGCTCTTAGTGGAGTGGGATATCGTTGTCCATGCTGCAATTGCTAAAAGGGCATAGCTAGAAACTGTTGCTTCTAAATTAGGCACTGAACCTACCCACCCCACAGTACAACACTCAGTTCAGGCACTGATTCCGAAGGTGCCCACGACTACCAAAAATGAAGCATCTTAGTCCTTGGCCGATAAGGAAAGGGCAGAGGCTAAGAGATCTAAACTAGAACTGTTGGGGAGTACTTCCCACTTGATGAAACCTTTGAAGGCCCTGATGTTGGAGGTCTGATGCTGACGACTTTCTCCTTTGACAAGCCCAAATGGCTTCCCTCTCATATAACACCTCCCAGCGTGTGCATCCTATCCACCACTTCATCCTTATTTTGGACCTCTAAGTACGTTGGTAGGTTGAAGTGAGTAACAACATACTAAAGAGAATGTCAGAGTGCCTCCAATAAATGTTTTGCCCGAGAATCCTCATACAGAAAAAGGTCTGGAGAAAAAGAAAGAAGATACATGACCTTTATTCGCTACTCCCTCAAAACAATTCTCCCCTACTAAACGGAGAGTAGCTCTTACCTCTTCTCTTCCTTCATTGTTGAATAGATGAATTCTCCCCAGAATTCCATTTTATAGATAGTCTATGAAACTTCAGCCTCCCTCTTCTCTCCGAGAAAGAGTGTTCACCATTGACGCACCACTCCCCGCATCTAGATTATATCCATAGGATCCAAGTACTCTGTCAAAGCCCAGATCAAGATCAAGGATATCACTAGCTCATCGACCCAGCTCTCCAACTCTATGTCTGAGACCATTACCGTGTACTTCTAAAAGGGCCACCGCTGGTGGTCACTAAGATTCATCTACCACTTTTTATCCTCCTCCTCTTCATTATCCTTCAGCTAATCAGCCAAAATAGCCTCCTAGTCCTCGATTGACCACACTACCCTTGGTTCTTGTTTGGGTACTATAGCTACAACGTAAACAAGTAATTCCAAATCCCAGGTAGTGTAGATGATTTCCATAAATTTTTGCTTAAAATTATTATTTATTTATTTCAATTCCCATAACACCCAAAACAAAAAAGTCCACAAGTCACTATTATGAATGTACCTTTCCAAGGGTCTCTACCATGAAATTTGTGTAGCCTCAGTTGGTCATTCGGTAGGTCTATTGTCCGGACATTGGATCATGGGGGGTGGGGGCTAATATCCCGTGTCCTGGTCAGTTTTACGTTGCCAATTTCATGCTGCAGAATTTCCTAACACTTTTTCCCTACCATCCCATACAATCCTCACTATTCCTAACCCCGATCCCCATACTATATCTCATCCTGCCATTGATACCATTCTACCCTGACCCACATTCACTAGATAAGGGCGGGGGGGGGGGGGCAACGGATGGCCAAACCCTTCCTTCATCAAGTTTAAGGAGGGATGATAACCCCTGAAAACCACCTTCAATAGGTCTTGGTGTAGCAACTAGCACTAAGGATATTGAATTACTTAAAAAAATGAAAGGAAATAACATTTTTATTTATTAGTATTTGGAGATAAGATAGTAAATACCAAAAAAACCAAAACTATAGGTAAAAGTAAATCCAAAACAATCCATTCCCAAATTCATTTTCCAAAAGTAAATGCTACGGAGTACAAAAAAACTCAAAATGAATTTACCAAATAAAATAAAATAAAAAACAACAACAATCCCAATGTCCAAACTAATATAGTCATGAATGATCTCAAATGTCCTTCTAGAAACATGAAATCAGTTTTATATACGTAGGATGAGTATATAGGTCTACTCAATAGGGAAAACCAACATTTCTCATGCACCAGTGGAGAGGCATCCTGATTCCCCATGAGAAGAAGGAGACAACTGAAGCACATATCATGGAAGCTATCCACCCAACCCCACCAAGGCACACTCCCCAAATAACGAAAGTCATGTAAACTAATAATAATTGCACCTCAATATTTGGGTACCCCGCACCACATTCCCAATGGTTATTGAGGACATCCTACACGTCAAACCTCTCCTGCCATTCTCATTGTAGTCCCACGACAATCCCCCACCCACACACAAATGGGCTTCCAAACCACACATCCCTCCCACAAAAACCTAGGCCACAACAACCACACGTAACCCCACACATATACTCCTAGGCCAGAACAACTACCACAATGACCAAAGCCACCTGGACCTCATTCTGAAGGTACATGGAAAACCACCAGCCCGCACAATCTTGGTCCAACCACCACAACGTACACTGCCTAAAGAATCTGGGGTTGTAATACAATTCTGGCTATCATAGCTTGCATAAAAAATCTTTTCCTACTTGAAAAAGGGACCAAAATGGAGCTAATAACCAGCCACTCATAGGAGTGTTGGAAAAACACTATCCCCCATTAAATGGGGTTGTTCAAAACGATTTTCTCCACTTGGATGGGGCGTGAATAAAAAAATAAAAACCAAATTATACATATTTGTAAAAAGAACTCACCCCATCCAAGGGGTTCTAGAACCAGCCCAAATACAAACACACTCATTACTATTCATTCATAAGAAGAACCACATACACAACCCTATCACAACTCATTCCTCGGAACCAATCTCCCATTAAACCCATTCTTGTTTCCATAAAAAAGTGATTTCATTTAGATAATTCTTCACAACCACATAACTAACATGCATAGACACAAGCTAAAGAAGAAAAAATATCCATGAAGTAACTTAACATTTCACACCAGGTTCTACTATAATGTCACAACAAAAAAGGTATTTGTGAGATCCCTCAATGTACTAGAACCAAACAAAGACCCAAAATACTACCCCACATGACCTTATGTCCACAAACCAATGACTATCAAATAGGGGATCCATTTACCATCCATGTTACCTCACAAAAATCATCTATAAAAATGACCACAATAAAGCAAGGGTGTTTTCAAAATTGAATATTCCATTCATTTAGTTATGTCATTCTGCTTGGGTAACTGGTGTGATCACACAAGGAATACAATTCATTGGGAATCCATTTAATCAACCGAGTATATGATTTAAAAGTATCCAGGATACAATCATTTGATAACATAAATATCTAGAAAATAGAGGTTCATTAGTGTGTATGATGGGACCATCAATGGACATGATTTTTAGTGGACCTAAGCCCATACAATTTACAACATAATAGTAAATGTAAAATAGTACCACATCATTGTCAAACACTCCCCTAAATTATTTAAAACCATTTATTATCTTCGTTATGGCTTCGTTTCAACCATACAAATTGGAATGATATCATACCCACCCTGCATGATGCACAGTAAATAGAGATGAAAGAAAAAACCCTTCTTGGATGATCATCGATCGATGTTTTTGTCCTGGAGCCAACAACTATGATTCATGACTTGTAGGGGAGGAACACATAGGAATCCAAGGGTAAACAGGAATAGCTCCCACAATTACACACCAGTAGCCTCATGAAAGGAGACCCCAAACGTACTGAGGAATGAAAACAACCAGACACGAAGAAGAAAGAAGGAGTTCTTGTGGGATAAAAATGCGAGGTCATGGAGTTATGAGATATGAATTTTGAATGACATTAAAGGAGAATCTTGGTTTCACCATGATTTTGGATAGTTATACATGATGGGATTAATTGTTATTATATAAATCACATTGGATGGGTGTCTATAACAGATGTTCATTAATGGATTTCATTTAATGTAAGGGAAAGAGGTCTATTGATGTTATCTCCACTCCTAATGGAGTTAAACATTGTTTATGGAACAAAAAGACCACCTTGAACCACATTAATAAGGGTAAAAGAAAAAAGTGGAATGATGAGAAATTTGGGAGATAGAAAACCTGAAAATACCCTTTTTTTATCTATCGTTGACCCACCTATAGGTGACACACAGATCGCTAACACACATATCCGTGCCACATGGATCGGGGTGACTCCAATCGGTGACAAACCTATTGATGAAACACTAATATGTGGACCACCAATCATTGACTCATAGATCAGTGACACAAAGATTAGTGTCACAGAAATTGGTGACACACGAATCGGCATCACAACGATGGGTGACACCATGGTGAATTCATACCACCAATATACCCCATTCGCATCTGAACATACTAGGATCACAGTGTCCCAAACTCTGGAAATTAAGAGTGTAATGGACCAAGAGGTCCGGGCTATTACACTCTTGATGTTCCTCACCAAGTGTCCATTTATAAATTTTTATATTCATTTAATTTATTTTATTTGTAATGCAACTAATGTTCACACAGATAGTTATATATAATGATGAATGATTTCTCATAATCAAAAAATCATTTTCTGCAATCATTTCATTGTTGTAATGCACGTAGTCACAAAATATTCCATCAGATTCAATTTTAATCTAGATCATTTTTTCCTCCATTAAACATAACATGAAATTATATTGTAAGAAAAAACATATAATATGGGAAAACCATATAACAATGGAATATTAATTATATTATTTCAAATTTATAACCCTTTCAATGACCCCACTTTATTATTCGTTGAAAAATCCCTATAATTATCTTTAAAAATATACATTGGGATGTGACTTAGGTTTTCTCATAGTAGTTTCTAAAGGATGACTAAACCAAAAAATATGATACAAACTATAATTACCCATGAATTACATACATATATATTACACCATTTTTGTGGAATAAAAATTCATTATAAAAACACATTACCAAAGGATAAATTATTTTAGTTCCTTTGGAAATTAGAAACTGAATCTTCTACTCAACTGAATGATTTTGAATGTTTCCCAAAAATAACACCCCCTTTATTAATCCAAACTAAAACTATTCAGTATAACCAAGGTAAAAGACAAAATTAGAAAATGGTGTGTACAAATGCAATGTAAGGGTATTCAAGGGAAATATGGATCAAAACATAAACATAATGGTATAATAATATGAAAATTGGACGTCTTATATCATAGATCATAATCATTAAAAATAAAAATTATTTAATACATAAACCATAAATGAATGAATTTTACATAAAAAATGTAATTTAAAAATGCATAACAATAGAAAATAATTCCTATAATATTCTAATATCATTTTTGTGTCCATCATAGGGTTCAAAGTCCATTACTAGACCAAGTTTACTCTTATTTTACATCCCTGTGTAATTGAACTGAGTTTACATCAAAATCTGGACATGTATTTCTGAACTGATATCATTTCCTATTCCAACCCGGTATTTCCAAACTATAATAATTTACCATTTCATCCCTATCTATCTCATGAGTTTAAAATCATTACCAATGCACTGTAGGGAGATATAGGTCCCACCAGTCACATAATGAAAACCATACATATGGGTTCTATAAGAACATAAATAATTTCTCATATCATAACCCATGAATTAAAATGGGTTTCATAGTCATCATTCCATTATAATATAATCCATGAGAAAAGAATGGATTTTATAAATATTATTCCATTATAACAATAATAAAATCATATGATTAATAGGGAATTTATACTTGAAACATATCCCGATCAAATCGTGTTTAACATCAATGAATATTATCCTAGATGGAATATAATTTTTAGAGATTACCTGAATGCAATTCCTGCAGAAAATAACCTTTATTCATTGAAAACATTTTCTTTTCATAAAATTTCATACCACATTTAATTAAAATATTTTATTTAAAAATAACCATGAAATATTGTAATAATAGATTAAAAAAATCCTATGTGAAAAGAGTTAAAAATAATTCATTCTATATAAGTTAAAAGAAAAAAATATTCTCATACGTTTCCCTAATAAGATAAATAGTACATCATAAGACAACGATAATATTTTCCATTCAAGACACCTATTAAATATTTAAAAATGGGTTAAAATGACTAAAAAATTCTATAATAATTTTATGAAAATTTATTAGTAAATTTTATAAGTGACATGGATGTGAATGATAAATATAATGCAGTAAATAATTACATATAAACAATCATTGATTGTAATGAGTTTTATGAATTATCCCATATGTTAGGTCTAATTTCCATCATATGTATCTATAAATCCATTTCTTCAGTGATATATCTATAGATATGGTCTTAGGGACACTATAGTTGTTATTATGATAAGACTAGAACTTGTATAATGTGAATATGTATGTTATGAATGAAAATATACAGGGGATGGATGGGCATGAAAGATCAATTTGATGTGGAGAAATGAATGAGGATGATCCTTTTAATAATTGAGGTGAGGGGGACTTTTGTATGTATCAAAAATATAAATTTCAAATAAATTAAATATTAATCAAAATAGAAAAAAAGACATATATTAAATGATAATATTGGATAATTTGATAATCTCATCATCCAATAAATTTTTGACAGGTTTTGGTATTTTTTTAGACCATATCATTTTGATGAACTCTTTATTAACCAATTTTAATTTTACCTATGGAAACAATTTTTTTTATTAAAAGTGTGTAATTATTATTTATTTGTTATCAATTTGAACAAATATTAAGAATTGAGAACATTGTATTCCATATACTAATTATTTTTTGTTTAAATTTTTTAACATTTTTAAATAATATAATAAAATATTACATAAATAAAATATTAATACTATCTATTTTGACGCTCTTCATTTAATGGATTTTTAAAAATATCTAAAGTAAAACATAACTTTGAAGCAAATTTTATATTATATATTTAAGAGTTCAGAGACATCTATAAAAATATTATATTAATTATCTTTATTTAAATTCATGTTATTATTTTAAATAGACATTATTTGATATTTCCATTAATTAAATAATTAATAAATTTTTGTTGTGTACTTATTTAATATAGGTACCTGTTCACTAAAAATAAGATGTAAAATAATAAAACCATGAGATATTTAATAACTTTTATAAAAATATTTACTATTGAATGTATCTATGATGTATCCCAGTATAAATAAAATTTTATATTTAAAACATTAACTTGACATCATTAAATTTTTATTAAATAAATATTATAAAAATAATTATTTCATCCTAGTGGCTCAAAATGCAAAAAATATATTCTTTTTCAGGGAAAATGTTTATTTAGTTAAGAAATACCATTTATAAACTCTAATAATATTCATTTTCCCTATATGGTCACAAAAGTGATATTAATGATAAATAAAATGACATTTTAGGAATTTTTTTGAATTAAATATTATATAAGTGGTTTTTAAGGAAAATTGTGCATTAGATGACTTAATTTTTATCCTTATGTTTATATGGTCGAATTAAATTCATCAAATAAAATGTTGGTATTTTTTTGGGTCATTTTATAGTCATTATAATTTTTTTAATCTTAATTACCTATTTTACCTTTTTCCCCGATAAATATTTTTATCATAATTAATATTCATATTGAAAAAAATAAAATGTTCAAATTTAAGAAAATTTTAACTTTCAAATATTATTTTTGAACCAATTTCTAAAAATCGAAATCATAGAATTTTTAGAATGTAATTTCATATAAAAATTGTAAAAATCCATGAAAATAGTTTTCTACGAAAATGATCTTTTGAAACATAAAATGTTTTAATAATAACTTTTTGTATAAAATACTTTTAAAACTAATAATTGTATTATTTTAAATAAAAAATATAAAATTAAAATTTTAAACAAATCATAAACCATAATTGGTACATGTAAATTCTTTAAATAAAAATAGAGACTCTAATAAAAAATTTCCATTTAATATTCATCAAAATAAATAACTTACGGGAAAAAATACTAAAAACATAACCGAAGTAATGTTTTATATTTTTCATTTAAAATTAAAAGTTTATATTTTCTTATATAATATATATATGTGTCTAAAATTGTATTTAAAATGGTTTCCCTATTAAAAGGTGATTAAATTACCCTTTTGAAAAATATAGGACAATATACCATAAATTAGGATGGTTATTATCATATTCCTAGAAAATATATTTTATTAATATCCATGATTTTTTAATAAAAATATGACATATATATTTTATATAAATAATTTAGTAATTTTAATTAATTTAACTTACTAATATAAAATGACATTGGTCATATAAAAAAATGGATTTATATTCAATTGGTATATATTTTAATTTCTATGAAATTAGTAAAAAATAGATTCATCTTATAAACCCTATATTTTTATATGCCCATTAATAATATTTATAATATTGAGTATAATAGTTAGGTTATATCATATAATATTAAATAATAATATTTTTACAATATACTTTTGTTCAGTAATGCAAAGTCTTTGGAGAAATCATAGCAGTCTACGGAACACTACATTGTCTGTTATAAAATCCTATAATTGTGTTTCGTATACCAAAATCTAGTCCAGGTTTCCCTGTAGATAATGATTATTTTTGTGTATTATACAACATAAAACATTAAAAGGAATTAAATTATTTAAAAAATATATATAATAAAAATATTTGTGTCGTGTTGTTGTATCCTCATCAATTTGTATCAGAATAACAAATTTCATGTGAATAGTTATTTTTATTTTTGGTAGAATATAACACCATATTATTTTATGTTATATAACTTTTTTAATTTAATATTTTCTACAGATTATGTAGGACATAACACTTATCTTAAACAGACACTAATATATTATTAATTTAATTTTATCATTATATTTTACAAATTTAATTAGTGGTTTTAAATATGATAAACAATAATATAAAATTTATATTAATTTCATGTTAAATAAAAAATTGTTTATTCATAATAAATAAGAAAATTATAATTAGAAATTTCAGTATGTTCTTGAGATATATGTTTTCTTCAAATAATTATTTTAATTTCATTCTTTGAGAAAATAAATATATTTAATTTTTAAAAAAATTATGAAATGTATTTGATAAAATTAAAACCATTTTTGGATTAATATTTCATAAATTCTCATAAAATTAATTTTTGATAAATCATTGAAAAAGAGAAATTTTCAGTGAATAGTAGAAAACATGGGTTTTTTTAAAATATCCATTTCATTGATATTGAATTTTTTTCCACCATGTTTCTTGTTTTTTAATTCACTACCACATTTCTCTTTTTATTCTTGATTCATCTTCTTGTGTGGGTTTCTATCATGTGGTGATTGGGTTATTCTACATCATCTCTCTCTCCTGGTGTATTGGTTCGACCTATGATGATCTCCTTCACTATATTTCTATCAGTCGAGGTCAGTATTTAATTCAAAATATGGTTGTTGCTCACAATCAATGTTTTTTCAACTCAATATCGTCTATTTCTCCCAAATATATTTCACTATACTCTATTTGGCCTCATGTAGTTGATATCATGGGGTATTTGGGATGTGTTTATTGAGATATAATTGGTTGTTTAACAGTCGTGATTCTTGTTAGTTCTCTTATACCATTTTGATTCTGTTTTCTTCGATATTTGTGATTTGCGCTATTCAATTCTATGGTGGTTTTTCAATCCTTCTGTTGTTTTTCACATTATTATTGATGATTAGAATTGTGAAATTTTGGATATTGTATCTAGGCTTTTATCCTCGACGATAAGAAAAGAGCTCAAATATTGTATTCCAACTCAATGAAATCTCATCATACATTGGTCTTTCCCCATATTCCATCACTCTCCTCCCAGTTAGATTTTCATGGTGGTTTTAAAGGTGTCTTGGGAGGTGAGTTTATGTGGGTGACGTATTTCAAGGAGGTCATAGTAAAGAATTATTTTTTTATATCAGGTTAATTTCACCGTGGTTGGATTACTTTTGATATGATGTTATTATCAGTAAATGTGAACATTGTGTATTTTTTATTTTTTTCCATAATTATATAATGATTGTTGTGATGATTCTTCTTCTTTTGATTCTTCAGGATTAGATGTTCGGTGTTTTACTATTTTGAGTGTCTTTAGAGGCCATGTTGGATTCTAGTGTGTGGATTTCCTTGGAGGACATGTAGTGTGTGGTTTGGGATAGGGTTCATAATATGAATCATATCATCAGCCAATGAGAAGATGATTTGTTTTTTGTATTTTTTTATTTTTAAAACTGAAACATTTACTTTTTTCACAATGTCTGGTGATGTGGATGTCGATAGTTCTATAGAGTCAATGACTATTACTTAAAAATGATATGGAAGGAAGTATATGGAATTTGTGATTTAATGCTTCTCCTTATATACATTTCATTTTTTATGCCTGTAATTTTTTATCTATTCTGTTTTTAATTTTGAATTTTTTGTACATCTATGAGGTTACAAATAAACCAAAATATGGATTTTGAAAATTAAAAAATGGATTTGGATTTTGTGGTTGATTGTATAATATTAAATTTAATTTTTAAAATTATATGTATTGAATTTTAAAAAATGGATTCTATATATGTAATCAAGAGATCCCAATTACATTATAAAGTCATTTTTCCATCATTTAATATTTCACTTGGATAAAAATAGATTTATCGTGGTATAGGTAAACTAATGTTGTAGGTTAACGTTAAGAGTTATGGAACTGAAATACCTATAATCTAAAACAATTAATTTCTGTTTAATGTGTAGCATAATGTTATAAAACCCTAAAAAATTAATTACTATCAAATTCAATGAAGTTAACGACACTCAAATATGAATGGATTTAAATATAAAATAATATTTATTCAATTACATAAAACCACCCCTACTCAAGTATAAATACCACCACTCACCACCCCCCCATTATCATAAAAATACATAATGATCATAAAATCATAACCATAACCTCCCCCACAATATCCTATTGTCTACATTTTTCTAGTCTCACCCAAAAGACAATTCCATGTTACTTAAGTGGTCTATCAAGGAAGTGATATTCATGAGGAAACTTCCTCAATAAAACCTTATTAATTTCATTTCTTTATCCAGAACCTCCTAACATTATTCATACATAAATGCATAATTACAATTTTATTAGTTATATAAGATTTTTATGCTTTTATTTGAATATATTTAATCAATACCATTTAATACCTTCTCTTATTCAAATAATCAAAACCAGTGGCCCACTTATTGTGGTTAATCAACGCCATGGATAATGATTTTTCATTTTCAATTACCCTAATCTAGGCTAGTAAAAAAATTATTGTTATTTATAAATTTAATATTAATAATATTATTATATCTTATTTTTATTCTTCAAATAATATATGTTCATAACATTAAATTAAATGAAACTAGTTTGTGATGGTAAAAAAAACTTCCAGAATAAAAATAATTTTTTCAATAAAATTATATAAAATCAATAATACTAATGTAAAAAATAAAAATACTGTATGGTAACATTTCAATATAAGGAATTGAAAGAATACATTTTTATTCCACTTTGGATATTTAATTTTCATTTGAAAAAAATCAGTAGTTATACAGAAATGAACCGATAATGAAACCATGAAATGAACACACAGAAAAAAATAAATATAATGAAATATTATTAAATAAAATGTATTAAAAATTTATAGAAGTATTATATATGGTATTATATTCATGAATATGGTTACAAAATTAATTAATAACAATTTTAAAATATTTATACACAATTGTAAAGTTAGCTACACTAAAGGGAACCGTGAGGTATGGGTTTCTCATCTCACTTCATCTTCAATGAGATATATTCATTATACACCACTTATTTCATTTGTGTTGTGTATATACTACCCATATATATATATTATCAATAATATAATTGTATTCATGGTGTTAAAATTTTCATTTGAAATTATTACTTTTATGGGGCATTTGATTTGACTAATTACATAGTGGTAAGGGGAATTCTTAACCAAATTTCATTCTCATGGGTTAAACATATAATTAATTTATTTTTTTGTTCTAATATTTTTTATGAAACACATATTGATTATATGAGTTTTATTTAATGGTAATCTATGAGGTTTTCTAGTGTATATAGATCATTTATTAATTTTATTTATACTTAATTCAATGATATTTTATTTATATTGGAGTTAACATTAAAATTTTCATTTTTAAAGGTTCCCATAAAACTATATTTTTTATTCATTTTCAATATTTTTTAGAAAATATTCTGAAATACTTTTTAATATTATCTTATTGTTTTTTAATATCATTTCTAGTCATTTATAATTTTTAAAAAGTTTTTTTAACTGATATTTTTTTTCATTCTCTAAGTGAGTATCTTTAACAATTTTCTAGAATAAATATAGAAGGAATGGTTTTTTTATCTTTTATGACATAAGGATATTTTACTTCCAACACAATGCCTAGTTTACATTATGAATCCATTCAAATATTAAATATTTATCTTCAAGGAATTTTTATATTTTATAATTGCATGAAATTTGAAAAAAAAAATTACGAAATTGATATTTTATATAAGTTTTATTTCGAGAGATCCTTCCAAAAACATTATTTTCCCTCTCAAATAATTTATTTTGATATTACTTCTGATTTAACAGGTTTTTCATTAATGTATAATATTCTTTTTATATCAACAGTTCATTTATGTTTAAGATGGAATGATATTAATGATCCATATTTTCTCTTGGGTTAAGATATAATGAAATGTTTATGAAACCCATTTCATTTAATGTGTTTTGATATGATGATATGATTTATCTTCTTATGGAGAAAATATTTTCTGATTTAATTATGTTAATGTTGGTTCCAATATATTCCTCCAATTTATTCGGTAATTATATTATATCTTAAGATATAGGCAGTACATGAATGTAAGGTGAACTCAGTTCAGTAATATAGGGAAGGAAAAATTAATGAATTAAGTTCTATAGAGGACATATTATTCTATGATTATCTTCGGAGAGAAATATGACTATAATGATGGTTTTAGAATAAACCCATTCTGTTATGATAATTTTTAAAAATATCATGAAATACTATAGAATATATTTTCTATTCAATATTCATGAAATAGTTTTATATATTATACCAATGTTATTATATTATGATTCATGTATTATGAGCTTTTATGATTTAAATCATGATTAAATTTTTGGATCAATTATATATAGGGTAAAATTTTCAAATTTTAATTATCTTATTCTTCTAACCTTATGATTATGCTACAATGGATTTCTTTTTTGTTAACCATTATTGAGAATTTGAGATCACCCTTTTCTTCTATTTCATTTTCTACTAGTTCTGAAAAATGATTTAAAGTAAGAAATCTCTATGTATGGTTATATAAAAAATAATTTTTTAAGATGATATAAATTATCATAAATCCTTCGTTTATGATTCCATGTTTCCTAGGACCCTAAACCCAAAATATTTCTTCTTGGTTTTGATATTTTTTTGAAGAATAATGATTTATTTAGATGTAATATCAATGTAGGTAATGCTAATGTAATTATGATAAAAATTATTAGTAAAAAAAAATATGTTAGAAAAATAATAATACTTATATTCCATTAAATCCTTCCTCAAAAAATAGGATCAGCCAATAAAATTTAAAAATATAATGAACTAGTGGAATATCGAGACCACTCACTTGATGATTCAAATCCAATTACGATTTTCCTAAAGCATTGGAACTCAGCGTTAGGTATCTTCTCGAGTCAAATCCACACATATAATGAAGAGTTATCATTAATTGAATATATGTTATACTTCCATAAATCATCTTCCACTCATTATAATATACTAGGAAAAAATTAATATGAGACCATTCATTAATTTCATCCACAAATGTTTGTGTTTGTAACATATTTCACAATGCATTGGTGACTGGGTTTCATTTATTAAGGGTATAAGAAATTAAAAATCCAATTTTTGAATATAATAAACCTATTAAATATGTTGAAAAATAATATACCTATGATTGAAAATATAAATCATGATTTTTAGGTTATAATATATAGCAACATTTCCCCCAAGAAGGTGGTGACTTCATGTTTTGAGAGAATTTATAATTTTTACCAAATAAATATTTGTGTAGAGTATTTATTATCATGATGACATATCTGGCGAGATACATATTCCACCACTTATTCCACATTAATTAATAAACACACAAAAATCATAACAGAGGTATCTTATAAAATATCATTACCCTAAACCAATTTGAGAATCATCAAAAAAAAGAACATAAGAAAATTTGACAATTAGTATTCCAAATGATCTTTGGACTGTTTCATTCCATTAGAATATTACACCATTTTTTGTTACAACTATCATTGGAGAATAAATCTTTGATATTTTGTTAATTAACCACGGGTACTAACTGGACAACCCTAGTGAGCATATAATGTAAAAAAAATTATAGGATACTACTAACAAATAACTCCCTATTTTATCTCATTATCTATTTAGATGTGCTTCTCATATATATCATCCACCATGAAAATTATTTCTAAAATACAAAACTCACATTTATAAAAACTAAAATAAAACTGATATTACATAAGATTTTGAGGATAATATCCTAACTGACTATGTCCTCTTTTGACTTGGTATACACTAAAATTTAATCCATGATAAAAAAAGAGTCTTTGAACCGCTAAAAAATATATTTTATCAATTCCATAAAAATAAAAAGAGAATTAGTAAAACTAAATGAATTAATAAAAAACTACAAATTTTTATATTATCTCTTAAATGATTTCATAGATATATCCTCATATCTGACTCTCAATTGGTAGTACCATAATAGAACAATAATATTTGAAAACCAATGCCCCCCCAGTAAGATAATAAATGTCATAATAAATCATGGGAATGAGTATTTTTTCTTAATGATTTCATAGTTTAACATTAAAAAAAATTATGAAAATTACAATGGTTGGGTATTCTTACATAGTAAGGATGACTGGAAACACACATGGTTAATGGCTGGGATGAATAAATCACCTTGCCCTGAGGTATGTCTGATATGATTTATATTCCACTAAAATAGTAGGTTAAATATGATATGATTTCATCTAAATGGTAATAGATCCTTGTAGCAAGTCAATAGTTAACTAAACCTCTTCGTGTACTGATAAACAAGAAAAAATAATACATAAATACATCAATGATCATATATACAACTATATATATTTCAATTCATAGAAATTGAAATAATAAATATATAAATACCTCCCTCAACTAAAATGAGACCACAAATAAATTTAGAAAAAAGGGCATGACCCCATGATCTTAAAATCTCACTGACCTAGAAAGACATGAGTGTATCTATACAAAGATAAAATATGAATGTGATTCTGGTAGTAGTCAATATCTGATTTAATAATGACCATACATTCAATGATAAAAATTATTAAAATATATCATGTTAAATAAGAATATTTCCCATTACACCATAATGTTATTTATCATTACTCGACAAGTGGTACATTTGTAACATTGTTCAATACTCCTTCCCAATGGTTTGTAATTATCCAACAGGGATATAATGAAATCCAAATGTTATCCCATAAATTCAACTTATATTAATGATATAAAATAATGAGTATAATCAATAACAAATAATTATCATATCATAGAATACGAAATTAGCACGGTAGCTTTAATAATAGATATCCCGGATTTCGATTATTATAGCTCATATTATTTTTCATCATGATTTCTGATCTTATCACCTCCATTAGAATTTATAGCAACATATACAATACCCTTAATAGGAGGGTAATACCCACCATCCTTGGATGCATCAAAAAGAACCCAAAAACCATTGAGAGACTAGAACCAACAATTCAAACATGGATCATACATCTACAAAAATGTATTATATGACAAGATATTCCATTGTAATTAAATTTTTTGGGTCCCTTCTGAAGCTAGTCATAACATGACCTGACCTATCAAATTGAAATTATAAATGAAACATCAATCATCTAAAATCCACTAAAACCTTTCTTGAAAAAAGAATACCTTTATTTTTTCTAATTTTTCTTGCAATGATGCAAACCAAGACTAACATATACACATGAAAATTATCCCAAAAAACTATTCCCAAATCAATGTTTTCCATTAACATTGAATATATATTATTTCAATCCATTAAATAATGATTGTTCATGAGATCCAACATTAACAAAACTTCCCCCCTTAGTGAAATCTCAAATATTTAGGCTTTCAAGTAATAATTTGTAATAAAATTCAATTAAATTTGAACCAACTCCAAAAAATCATGTGGATTACTATAGAATGGTATTCTCCACATATTCAATTTTATGAAACTTTCAATAATTTTTCCTATATTTAATCTCATGAGGAAAAATATATTCGATATCATTCATTAAATAATTCTATGTATGATCCTCCAGAACTATAGATTTCACTATAGAGTCCCAACATATCCATATAGTTACCTTCAAAATATACATGAATAATACGACATAGACTCTTCAAATGAATTTTTAATGAAGGATATATTTTTAATAATATTATTGCAATCTTAATATTCCTAGGGATTTTTTTCAACAGGGAATATTGGAGGATTATTATTTGTAAATTTAGATCCTTGGTCCATAATTAATCACAAGTTTATGATTCAAACATAACTACAATTAATATAAATTATTATTTTTATGGTATAAAAATATATGACATTACCTAAGGAAAAGGTCCATTTAAAAACCCACAATTCGTGTTTATACAAATAATCTCAACCACCATGTCATGAAAATATAAAAACCTAAAGATCAACAATGGTCACTCAGATTCAGACATGGAGGTTAGATATATTAGAACCATCTCAACATTACAATATTTATTCCAATGCTCCATACTTTGGTCTACGAAATATGCATATTCAGTCCTAGTAAGTTTCATAAAACTTCTAGATTGGTCTTCCCTTCAGTAAATATTTTTAACAATCCATGAAATTGAAACTAAAGAAGTCAACCAATGTGGTCATCGACATGGTATAAAAGAAATAAACATGTCACTTATTAATCATGAAAAATGAAAAAAAAATTAAGCATATAGATTATGTAAGTGAGCATATAAATAAGACATATAAAGACAATAGAAACGTGAAAAACTAGAAAGATAAAATATATGATACTATAATTGTATCTATATAACCATCCATAGGGACCAATATATTCTAATATGATGGAAGAAAACAATAGAAAAAATTTTATAATTTAATTCCCTTGAAATTACATGATTTGTAAAGAACAAAATATACAACATCCCAATAACAAAATTTGGGAATGATAAAAATTCCTATTAGGATACCATCTATGAATCCATAAAATCCATAATAGCATTTGTTCATTATCTCTTGCATTAAAAAATACAATTTAACATGAATTTTTAGAATGTAAAACCATTTATAAAATCTAAATTATGTTTTTATAAAAGAATAAATTATTCACCAAATTCATGAATGTTTCTCATATAAATAAATATATGTAATCCTATGTTAAATAAAAATGGATATGCCTTATGATAAGTTTGTGATCAAATAACCATGATATATATCAACATGTGATAAACATATCTTAGATAGAAAATCACACTATTTGGGCTATAACTATTTAGAATTTGATTTAAGCATGAAATAAAACCCCTAATCATGGCCAAAGGTGAATCTGTCAAATATAACATCAGGATTCATTATACACAATTATGTGAAACAAAACCACTTCAGGAACCAATGAAATAAAGTTTGGTAACATTATTTACACTGAACACCCAATGTTAACTAATGTACTATGATTTATCAAAGATAATTAAAATATAATCCACATTTTATCAAACATTTTCACAACAACACCATTCTTTGTTTGTGTATGGATAACCATTTTAAAACTAAACATAAAAAATTTAATAATTTAATAAAAAATATTTTGTGCACTAATCTAATTTCTAAAGAAACACACTAAATAATCCGAATCAAATCCAAGGGAAAAAATTCAATTCCAAATCATGTATTTTTATTTTGGTAAACCAAATTGATAGAAAATAAAATATATAAATTCATTAATTGTCAACTTGTATTGATTCAACATATTCAAGAATGGAATATACCTAATCAAATTTGACAATAAAGATAAGAAACAAACAGATCATCCTACAAAATATAAAATATATTGTAAAATTGTAATAAATTAATAACAAAATCTGATCAAAATACAATCCATAACACATCCATTTCTACTACCACAGTAAATTTTAATAATGAATAAAAAGGCAGATTACAATTTGTAAGTGATAAAAATGACAGAGATATCAAACAGTGAATAGATTAATCTAAGATGAGAGGGATCTCCCAAAATTTCCCAAAAACAACCCTAGTGTTGAAGACGAATCCATGTATATCTGTTTCTAAATGTGATAGTCTTTTAATATAATAAAATACACTGGAATGAAAATATTCACATCATTGATACCTTTAACATCATCAATTCCATGAGTTTCATATATTTTAAAAAACAAATCCCGTTGGATAAAATTGATCATAATTGAACAATTCATAATTAGAACAGGTATAATGAATTATATATATATATATTCATTTCTTTCACCAAAACATTGGAATATTCATATAAAGATATTCAGAAAATGTAACTAATTCATGATGGGAATGTATAGATTATGTAGTACACAATTTATTTTCAGATGAAAATTTTAAAAAGAAACTTGATTCCGTCTAATGACTAGAAAAAATTCTCTCAAAAATAATAAATATAACAGTTTATATGAGTATTTTTTAGTATCATCAATGTTTTATATGGTATAGATTTCAAATGAAATAATGAACTATTAGAAGAAATTATTATTTCATTAATTATTGATTAAATTATATTCCAAGGGTTCATATTGATCATATTAAAACAATATAATAATAACTCAAAATAAATAATTTTAATTATATAATGATCCATTATTTATAAAAACATTCTTCACTAATGATTCATAAATCAATCATTTTGTTTAATCCAAAATTTACTTTTATTATGTACATATTCATTTATTGATGACTTTTAAACTTATGTATCATTATTGGGTTTCATGTATATATGGTTTAAACCCCAGGTAGACCATATAATATATGTTAGTAATAAATAATTAAAATGGGAAATATTATAAATTTGGATCTTAATAACCTATTAGAATTAACGACACTCAATAGATAGAAAATCAATATCAAATTTATCAATGAAAAAACTACCATAAAATAACATGGACACCAACATTGTCACAAATACGGATCATTGGTATATTTATAAATGTATAAACATAAATTTCCCTTAAAAATAAAATTAACAACTAAAAAATAATTATTATACAACATTAGTATACTCTATGCAGGGATCGTGAAAAAAATTAAATATTTAATATGATTTACATACATTTTTATGACATTCATATAAAATATTCTTTTCCCTGAACCCCAATTATATATTTTTCAAACTCATTTCCTAAAATAATTTCCATCATGAAATAATACTGTTTATAGAATGACATATAAACCAACAGAACTTACAATATCAAACATACACCTGATGTAATTTATACACAAAAACAAAATTTAGACTCTATTTAAAAAAATTATTAATATACAATCTCACATTATAATATATTAATCCCATATAAGAAATAACATATGTAACTTGATATTAAATTATATATCAATATTTTTAAACAATGTTATTTTAATTAAATGATATTGGGGATAGAATCACCATATTATTTATTTTAGAATAATCATGTAAAACTCTTACCATTAAACATGTTATTTCAAAAGTTTATTTTAAAAAAATTTTATAAAAAAACATAAATATTCTGATACAGTAAAAAAACATACATTATAATTAAAAAAACATCTTCCACATTCACATTAAAAATGATTATTGATATCAATTTGACTTGATGAATAATATTTAACATCATTTTGCATAATGTTCATTGTACATAGATTATTTGATCACACCAATATAATTCTACATTCAAATTAACCATTACATTTTCATATAGATTCTTTACAAACATCTAATTTTTTGACACATGTATATCTAATACATGTAATTTTTTAATAATAATATTAATAATATAATTTTTTATCACATTATTCAATGTTACAATTGATATTACACATAAAATAATGTACTAAATTTGTGTAAAAATCATTCAAATTTACCATCCAATCTACGACATACTAAATATTCATATAAAGAATGAAATTTCAATTATAAAAAAATAATTAAGATATAGTTACATTAATATACAATGCTATTTTTTATTTTCTAAAATGAAATGAGACTCATTTGGTACTTTTTAATCTCTTATGTAAAATGATATGATGTGGACCATAATATCTCTTAATTTTGTTATTAAGAGAAATATAAAAATTGGGATTTTTTGAATCAATTTTATCAAACACATAATAATAATCTTACACATTGAATTTTTTCCACTCTAGGTTCATTAAAATATAAATTTGTATCTTTCAATCCAAACATCTTCAAAAAATTTTAAATATATTTATCTTAAAAAATTAAAATTTATATCTATGTAAGATACAGTAGATTCTCATAAATAACACCTTATTTATTATCATTAAATTTTACTAAAATTAATTCATTTTTGTTAAATATTCATTAAAAATCCACTTATATTTTTGATAATGATAATATGATTAATATTTATGATAAAATGGTTATAAAACCTTCATTTATTTGATATACAGTCCATTCAACCCCCTTTTTATGAAAAAAATCATTAAAAAACTTGAGAAATTTTTTAAATACTCAATCTATATAATTTATTTTAAAACCTATAGATAATTAATCATCTTAAAAATATAGGTTAAATCATTTGTTTTTGAAAATAAGTTATGATTCATATGGTTCTCTTCGTTTTTAGAGAACTATTTATAAAAGAGTACTTGAAACCTCTTTAAAATATTGTGTGACTCATATTAGTATTAATGGATTGATATAACATTATAATTTTCTTTATGGAACCTATATAAAATTTCAACATGATATATGATCAATAAAAAATATATAGACCCTATTAATAATGATTTGATTTATTCGTAATCATTTTAATCACATTTAATATTCTTAAAAAACATCATCATTATAATAACATTCTCAAATAGACAACCACGTGTTATAATTATATTTCTAATAAAAAAATATAATCATGTTATGAGTAAAATAATTGTAATATAATGTTTTCGTAACATAAAACTCTTAACATGAGATATCAATGTTGTGTGGAGTGTTATCATAGAGGAAATTTTTTTTGAACCATTTTCCCATGATCGCCAATAATATTGTAGATGTAGACATTCACACTATACAATTTCTTAATTTATATTTATCATTCATGGAAAATTATAATATTGATTCAAAATATTCTTTAATCTCAACACATTACCCATCATCATTTTTAGAAATTATAACTTATTTGAAAGCTACGTATTAATCATCTCCCCAAATTTAATTAGGATTAATTTATATTATCAAAAATTAAATTAACAATTTCATAACATCACATTAGTATAATAAAATAACCTTACTAACACCATGTTTCTTAGAGTAAAATAATGTTTTTTTCATATATCAGTGTACATACCATCAAATATGTTTTTCTATAACGATATTTATTTTTCCTAATATAGAAATTAAAAATGTTCTACAAAACATCCTAAACTAAATTAAATACAAGTAAAATTTATAAAACAACTACAAAGTAGATATTTCATAAATTAATAGATTAAATAATTGGGTTTTAATTTTATTAATTTTCATAATTGATTTTATCCTAATCGATGGTTAATCGATATAGTTTTAAAAACACACTCCAATATCAATATTTACCATTCGATAAAAATTATTTATTTAGAATACGATATTACTATAATGATTACAATATGAATTCGTATATTGATTACAATTACTATATTCACTTCAATATTCTTCTAAATTATAGATATAAGAAATATTCAAATAAAAACAACATTAATATTTTAAAATTTTCATATTATTAATATTATTATATATTTAATTTCTATTTTTCTCATAAACCAATATAATAAAATTACATTGATGACCAAAATAGAAAAAATAAATCAACTATATTAGTTAATTTGTTTTCTATCGATGTTAATATGTGTCAGTAGAAATATTCAAATGTATGTGTTTTTTTAAATTGTACCAATCTATGAGAATAGTTTAATGTTATTCTATTTTATACCATAGAACACCCACAATATATTTATATTAAGAAATATAATATTAAAATTTTTATCTCCATTGGTCATAAATTTTTTCCCATTTATAAAATTTAATGAAACCTTTTATTCCATAACATTTTCCCATCCATCATTCTCCAGAATGTGGATATTTAATCTTTTTACAGGTGAAAAGATATTCCAATAACAACATTGACTGAAGTAAAAACATTTGATTAATTTATATCAATCCTCACTAATTCATCTTCCCAAAAATTCACACTATATAAATTGGAAAATTGTTATAAAATACTCTCCATGTTGCATTCCAAACCAACAAAAATTTAAAATTAATTTATTTTAAATTCATATATATAAGAATCATTGATAAAAAAGCATGTATATTTTTTCATTCATCATTAATGAATTTGATGAATCCCTCCATACAAATATAATATATATATATATATATATATTACTACTCATTATTGTTAAACACACAATATCCTGTATTCATGGGTTGTTCATTAGATAGATAGTCAATAAATCATTATCCCCAAAACAGTTATCTTTCATACATAATTATAATAATAAAATAATTTAAAATTATTCATAATCATGTATATAATAAATTGACTAAGGAAATACTATCAATGATACTAATATGATCAAGTCGTCCATATACTATATTTATTAAACAAAATCACATAATATATAAAATTTATTATGTAGTTGTAACTGATTCCACATGTCATTGTATATTTTTTATAATTCCCCTAAAACTATCATCCATTATTCTTTTCATCAACATTAATTTTTTCCATCATATTCTTTTAGATTTACTACAATTACTTTGATTGGATATACAATGAACCTCAATATTCATAAAACTAAAACATAATTATCAATAAATTAAATATTTAAAATATAAATAAGAAATATTTTCAAAGACACAATAATATGATTTAATTATTTTATTAGATCATGAAAGACTATTTAATTTTATAATTTAAAATAATGACATATTCATAATATATATTAATATTTTTCAAATATTTTTGGTGATTTTTTTGGACATTAACATTGTTGTATTTTTAAATATAATGTGAAAATTATATTATTCTAGAACATATTTTATTGTTTTGAACAAAAAATTTTCCATTAATATTTAAGCATACACACTGATTTTAATAATTATAATTGTTAATAGATTTTTTCAGAATTAGTCTCACTACATATTGATATTTCAAAATATTCAATCACAAAATTTTAAAAATATAAATTGAACATTATTAATTAATTTCCTTTCCTTATTTTTAAAATAAAATTATTTATTTTATATTGCTTTTTTGTTGTTGTTTTCAATCAAGTAATTATTCAAAAACAACTAAAACTTATTATAGTAGTAAAAATGATCACATTATCTCACAGTTTAAAACTCCAATTGACATTGATATTTCTTTATATAAATTGAAATTTGTGCACCATTCCAAAATTATTAATATATTTTTATATAATTATGTTTTTATACAAAAACATACTACAATATTATAACTATAATAACTTATATTTCAAGTTAATTTTTATCTAATTAAGTATATAATTCCTCTCCATCAATAATAAAAATGAATAAATTTTCACAATAATTGGTAGGTGATGAATCATTTTCAATTTATCTTCCATTAATTTCTTTTTCCTATATTATATGAAAAAACACAATTTATGAGACATCTAATAAAATTTTCATTACATCTGGATGGTTAATTCATCATTATATATATCTATATATTTTTCCATGACTTTTTATTTGATAACTTATCATCAAATTTTCATTATTATTCGTTTTTAATTGATAAATTTTTATCAAAATATAGAATAAATCCACATATCAAATATTTAACATATATTTTAGCATTATACCTTTAAATATCCATTGGAATAGTTCTTGACATCAGGGATAAAATCTTTTCAAAATACATATCAATTTAATTATTTAAATATGAATGTTATATTCATATTTATATCCATTGGGTTCTAATCACAAAAATTTAAAGATAATTTCTATATCATAATTGATTACATAAATTAATTAAACTCTGTTAATTAAATCATAAGAGGGAATTAAATTATTCATGTAGTGTAGTGGAAATAAATATAAATAATAATAGTTAATATATGTAACATCTATATCATACATATCATATAGGATATAAAGTGAAATTATAATAATCATTTAGTCTCTTATTGTTTCTCCAAAATCATGTAAGGATGACATGGAGTTATTCATTCTTATAATTGAATAAATAATTAATTCTCATTATTTTATATGTATTTTGGAATTAGTTATACTGCATTTTCTATTTCTTTCAATAATATAATATTTCCATCAAGAATATTTCAATCCATATATTGTATTCTCTAATTATTACTTCTTCATATAACAATTATAAATTATTATATTATATTTGAGTCAATGATATATTTTTCTTATAAGAATATTGATATTTATATTTATTTTTTAACCATTAATTAATAAAAAACCTTTAATAATATGGTCAAACAATATTTTACATTGTATAACATATAAATTCATTTAAATAATGTTCTGATACATTTTATTATTGAAAAAATATAAAACATTCCACCAATTGTATAAGCACCCATCTTTAAACATTACTTAATCTTCATCAAGGTCAATAATTTTACATTATTTCAAATTTATGAGAATTGTAGGTTTATAGATTTAGATAATTATTCCATAGTCATATCAAGAAATATGATAATAATAAAAGTAGTACACATTATAACAATATTTATTTTTTAAATAACATATTAAAATTAAAATAAAACATGGTAACATTTATAAAATCTATTAAAAACATTAAACATTATATATCAAAATATTGACTCATCCTATTGTCCTAAAAACAACACTAAAAAACTGGGGATGAGAATAAAATGCATTGTAATGGAATTAAAAAAATATGCAAACCCTTACTCCATTGATAAACCTTAAAACCGATGAAAACATTATCACAATGTAATAATTTTTTTCTTTTAAATATAAGTAAAACATATCCATTGAAAATAAGATCATTCCGTACCATTTTTTTATTCACATGATTTCCATAAAACCAATTGTGTGTATAGAAAACGGAATAATAATACCTAGCACCATAATTATAATTGTCACTCTAATGAAAATAATGGCAATGTGGATGACTTCAATACATGTCACTATTACAAATATAATTTCTATATAGATGAATTCAATAACTATTTAATTGGAAATCTATAATGGTGGTCTCCCTTATTTTTTGTTATTTTAGTCTCACTTATGGGCTATGATGGGGGCATCGCTCGTATAAGATATATAGGGCTCACTCGTGAGCTATAATGGGGAGAATCCTTTCATATAAGCATTATAAGCCACACATGTGACATATAATGTGGATTATCCCATAATATAAGCTGTATCAATCTCACCGATTTCAAAACATTATCATTAATCATTTTATGAATAAAAAACATTCATCAAAAACCCTTTTAAAGAACTATTATTATCCCATTTGAAATACAAATTCATATTAAAAACTATTGTGTTCTAGTAACCCATTCTCATTACCAAAATACAAAAACTAGGAAGAAAAAATTTTATTTAAGATAACATTTATTATTTCAAAGGAATATATAAATTAAGTAATTTTCATGGAGGTGGGAATATTGTTTTAATCATATGTGTTAAGATTAGAACATTCATATTTTCTGTTTGTCAAAATGCTCTATATAAAACACATAAAATTATTCATTTTGAAATAAATTCAAGGAAATTTAAAATAAAAATAAAATTTTCTTTATAATCATTTTATATCCTTATAAATAGATATGTAAAAAACTATCAAGAATATTGATTTGTATAATTACATTTGATATATAAAATTATTAAAACATTAAGGAGTCTAGTACAACATTTAACATTTAAATTATATGCCCCATAAATTATTAAAATTAAAAAATATTAAATGACATGAAAATGTATAAATTAATTAAATAATAAGATAATGGTTTTCTGTATACACATCATAAAAAAAGAAGGGCGTATAATAACAAACTATAACTCAATGAAAGGAGATCGAGACGTAATCCCTAACATCGAGTGTAATTCATCATTTATTTTCTTAAAAATATAGAATAATAATTTTTGGTTAATAATTTACATTAATTATTACTTTTTTAGTGTTTATTCTTCCATTTATAAGACTCATTACCATGTTATAACATTTATATAATTAATTAAGTTAACATTGTATATTTTGGCGACTTTCGGTACAAGAGTTTAAAACGAATCCACTAAGATGTTTATTATCAAAATATTTCATTAGTACATCATTTATAAAATAATATTAAGAAAATTATAATATATTTTATTAATTTATTTTAATTCTAAATCCATAAATTTCATATAGATATCAAAAATGATCTTTGTGATTATAATGGAGACTGTAAGTCATACGTACACATGAGTAATGTTTCAATTTTCCAATGATAATTATAAAAAGTGAATATGTATTATATTATCAAAAATAATGATAATAATATAATTAATATAAAATTAGTCATTAAAATATATTTATTATATCATCCATGTGATTTTTTGATGAAAAAAATCACATCCCTTTGAATAGGTGATCCCATGTATGCATGAATGAAGATATCATTTTCAGGTAAATTGATGGTAAAAATGTATATGATATATTATTGTGATATAATGATAAATATTTAATTAATATCATAATGAAAAATTTATTCCATCGTTAAAACTAGTATTGAGAGTTTTTAATGGAAAATGATATATATTGGTGGGTGTGGTGGAAATCCGCTATACACACGAATGATTAATTAATTTCTCGTTTTATGGGGGAGTAGAATTATTTCGGGGATGATATTAATGAAAAACCTATCATTATATTTGGGATTCTATATTTATTATTTCATTATCATTGAAAAAATATGTTATGGAATAGTAATAAGGAATAAAATAGAAACACATCATTAAAAATGCTAGTTCTACTCATACAATATCCATTGATTGATACCATAATTCCGTTAAAAGTAGTGTTATGCATTAAATAAGTCATGAAAAATATGGGGATGGACGTTAGGGAATTATATGGTATGATATTTTCAAATCCAAATGGGTTCTGAAGTGTGAATAACATATAATAATAGGTTCCCTTTTATTTGAGAGGGCAGGGGACCTCTTGGATATCTTCAAAATATTAATTGAATATAAATTAATTTCCATTTAAAAACTTGTCAAATTATAGTAATGTAAAATATAGGATGATTATGGGTCAAAATAAATTATTTCAATTAATATTATATACATTTATACAATTTATTTGATCCTTATCATTTTGATTTCATTATTGTTTTACCATTTTATGTCTTACCGTGTTATCATGTTTTTTAAGCATTGATGATTAATATACTTACTACAACATGAAAAAATAATAATTTAGTCACATAAGAAATTTTAGTACTTATCCAAATTATATTTTATAATTTTTTATTTTGATAAATAGTATATCATTTAATAAAATATTTTTTAATTTAAAATAACATTATTTTCTATTATAGAAATATTCATTTCTTGATTTATTTCAAAATATCACAGCATAAAGACCAATTCAAAACAATACATCTCAATCATAAATAAATATTCAATATCATATAAAAAATTCATTGTTGACATAAATCATCAAAATTATAAATATTTAATATTATTTATTCCATTTATTTTATATTTTCTTTATTTAAACAATTACTTAATCATCATAGTTAAAGCATTTAATTTAATTATTTTTCTTCTAAAAATTAATAATAGAATATAAATAATAATATAAAACGTTAATATTTTAGTATACTATTTATTTTCAATAAAATAACAAATGTTACCCAATATAATAATATTTCATTCATAAAAAATACATGTTTGAACAAACTAACATTTCATGGAATGTAATATTATAAATTTTACACTATCTACAAAGTGGAATAAAATGGTAAAAAATTCATCCCATGGATTATTTTTGTCATAAATAATCAACTAATGAAATTATAACTTGTGTTAGAGTAATTTTATTATATTGATAATATTATTTTACACTTAATTTCTTGATCTACCTTTAATGGTGTTAAAAAATTTATAATGTTACTATTCATATTGCCCAAAAATAAAAGTAAAATATTTTGATGATTTGGTCTTTATTATTAAAAATATTGAAAAATTTATTATAAATTCAGATCACCTTATTTGATTAATTAATTAAAAAATAATCTCATTGATAGAATGAGAGAAATAATTTTTAATGTAAAAAAATCAAGTGTTTGCAAAAATTTAATATCCAATTCCAGTATGAAATTTATATCAATAAACAAAATTGTTTTATCCAAAATAATTAATAAAATTATTATTTAATCACACCCTCAAAAATTATCTAACAATATAATTAAATTTAATGAAAAAGATGTTTTTCTTTAAAATGTTGTTTTTTTCACTATTTATAAAAAATGAATCTTATCCAAAAAATATAAAAAATTCCACAAAATTTAATTTTTATACTCTTAATTCATGTAATAATTTTATTTTTATTAAATTTAATTTATACATTTTTCAATTATATTTTAAACATGGGATCCTTTAAAACTTGACAAAAATGCCTTCTTTGAAAAATACTTCGTTCATGCATATAATAGTATTTGTTCTAATATCATGTCTACAAAACTCATAAGAGTAATTTTGAAATTTTTACTATATTATATATATATATATATCATTAATATAATACAACATTATTTATATTTTAATTTGTTGATATTAAACACAATTGTAAACATTTATATTAATTTTTCACGAGAAAGTTTCCTTTTATTTTAAAAATTGATTATTGTAAATATAGAATTTATCAATCCAATAAATAATTGTATATTTCTGTAAAAACATATTTTTATATATATGTAAATCATTTTCATTCCCAAAATTCAATAATGTATTTTATAACGGTAACATTAAAATAAAATTATTTATTTATTTTTTCAAATATTGATGTAGAGTATTTGTTACACCATCAAAAATAGTGTTTACTTTTAGAAAAATGAGGTTTCATATTATCCATATTTA
This sequence comes from Viscum album, assembly GCA_963277665.1. Classification (NCBI taxonomy): domain Eukaryota; kingdom Viridiplantae; phylum Streptophyta; class Magnoliopsida; order Santalales; family Viscaceae; genus Viscum; species Viscum album. The sequence goes on along the minus strand of OY728126.1, from coordinate 788,465,030 downwards.
TTTAATTGTGTCCTCTCAATTTGTACTCTGGATATGAAATTAGTAGTTTTAATTTTCAAAATTCCATTCTTCATATCCCATCGTGGAAAAACATATTTGTGTAACTTCTACTTTAAAATAAAGAATCTGAAGTACATATGTCACCTAAGATAAAACTTACTATGTGTCCAAGAAGGAAAACATGAACATGGAAGTGAAAAGTTACTACCTTATTCTGATGGATATTAATAGAAAATATTTTCATGATAAGGTTTAAAATTACAAAACAATAAATCTATTATGGGATAGATGTTCACAGAATTCTTTGTAAGATTTGTAAATGGATAACATTTTTTATTCAAAATTCATTTCTTAGTGTTGAGGGATCATATTAAAATCTATGATCACTAAGATAAAAAATTACATGGTTTATTTATACTATATAAGAATAATTTGTCCTAATAATATTCCAAGAATATTAATGTACATACCGAAAAATAACAGTAATAATTGAAGGTCAAGAAAACACTAAAGGTTATCAATACCTTAAACCCCATGTCCAAATGTAAAGAAAGATTTTTCATTTAACTAAATCTATAAGTGAACATATATCCATCAAAAAATATCCTAAAAAACTACTTAATAACATAAAAAACATCACTAAGAACATCTGAATTAGTTTCTAAAACCATGATCACAGGGATATCATTCCAAAAATACCGAGCTCCATTGAGCTTCCATCACATGACCAGATGACATAACATAAACTGAAATAGTAAAATATTTATTTCCCACACAATTTTTTTTCTGATCATAATGACTTCCAACCATAGTAGATATATTTGGGAACACATTAGAATAATTTCCTAAATCCTTGCAACTAAAACATCATACTGTTGGAATACCTTTTATTTCCCAATCATCTCTCTTCCAATAATGAGCCATATGATCAAACTTACCATATCGAAAGAATATCCCTGTATTTTTAATATATTCTCTAGGACTCTTTTAACCATAAATCTCATTATATTTGAATTTTTTCATACCTTCAATCTTATTTGATGAATCCTTTCCGATTTTATACCAACATCAGTTATTGGTATTTCTTATTTTCATAGGAACCGTGATCATGATAAAACTCTATTTCTACTTTTTCATCCGATTGAACAAGTATCTCATCAATTTTAAACTCCTTATAAGATAATTTCATTTGATATATCAGCTTAAATCCTGAGTAAAACTGATTTATCTTTCAGTCATGTCCTTGATAAAATTTGGGATGTACCTTTCCAGACAAGTGATGTTTTCTTCATATGAAGCCACTGAATCATCCAAATTTTACCTAAATTCTAGGAATTGTTTTTTATACTAATTCAAACATCCTTATGAAAATATTTTCATTGAAATATATTCTTAAATTTATCCCATTACAATAAATAAATCACTTCATATTCTATTCAATTCATAATCATTGACCCACACCTTTTTACTTCAACTTAAAAACAATAAATTTATATATTGGGCCTTGGGTTCTCTGAATAACCTATGACATCAAATATCTTTTCTAGGGATTACATTGATCATTATGCTATAATGGGGTCAGATGAGCCTCTAGATGATAGGGGAAGTTCACTCCCGAAATGGTCCACTGTATACATGTTCCTTCATGGTACATTAGGTTCTAATCTAGTATGCATACAACCATTATTTATATGATATGTCAATAGATCCATATCTATAATAATTTATTATGTTCCGATTCAATCCATCATTGGATGCAGATTAGGATTTTTATTTTCCTCGCCCTCCATTACCATAATATCTGTCAGGTTTCATATATAGAAAACAATTCTGAACAAACATATCTTATATAGGGAAATAATATAGTCATAAAATTCTATAACATTTTATCTTAAACATAAATTAAAATATTTTAGTAGAACTTTTTTAACACTATCATAACCTCTAAATATGTCTATGACTATCATTTGATACGAACTATATGGACCAAAACTAAAACATTACATAATCATGGGTTATGTCATGAATTTTACATTCCATTAAATTATTCATAATTTTAGGGGTAAAGCATTTGAGAATTTGGCCACCCCAATTTACAACAAAACCAAAACTACACAAAGAGGTATCTTATGAAAAATATTAATTTCTACCATAATATAACACATATAAAATAAATAAGGATCTCTTTTATAAAATCACTTCACAATGTTCAACATGAAATACCAAAATCCTTATTCATCCTTATATCATGCGAGTAACATTATGAAATCTGGGATGAGCATAAAAATGGTGGTAATGGATATAAAATGTAGGAAATTATTAGACCGTATAAAAAATTTGAAACAAATAAAAAAATTATAATAATGTAATACCATTTACCCTTAATAAGTAGTATATATATTCCATTGAAAATGATTTTATATAATACATTATTTTTAATCATAATATTACAATACAAACCATATAAATAATTTAAAATACATAACAGTTCCTTGGGGAATAATTAAACCATCCCTCTTATAAATTTAATAATCATATTTTTAACCACCATACATGTCACTCATACAAATAGAATAGTTATAAAACCATATTTCATTCCCAATGAACTGGATATATAAAATGGGGATCGCCCTTCATATATTCTATATAAGGCTCTTTCCTGAGCTATAATGGGTCTTAACCCTTTATATATGACATGTCAGGCCCACTCGTGAGCTATAATGGGGACCATCCATTCGTATAGTCTATATAAGGAAAACCCATGAGCTATGTAGGGGATTAATCCTTTATATAATCCTTGTTGGCTCTCACATTTAATATAATTCTTATTTAAAATTTCGGTAATAAAACTCTTTCATCAGAAATCCCTTTTTAAAAACACTTTTAATCCTATATAATAATAATTGAATAAAAAACTATTATTAACAAAAACCCACATTGAATCCCAAAAACACCAAAAGGGTAATATGTACTTTCATTTAAACATCAATTTGTTCAATTAAATTAATCTATAAAATATGTAATATTCATGGTCATGTGGAAGCCATTGTCAGAGTGTATGTTATGAACATAACATTACTTTTTTCATTTGTCAATGAATTATTTATAAAACACATAAAAATATTACATTTTAAAAACTTTAATGAAATTTAAAATAGTCATAAAAACTTTTTATACTAATTATATATATATAATAATTATGTAAAATAATATCAAATAATATTTATGTCGGGAAAATGACATAATAATTATGTCTTTATATATTCACGGTTTTCCATATATATTTAATAATTTAATTCAAAAACCTTATTAATGACTTAAAATTAAAAATATATTAAATAACATTATAATAAATACATTAATGAAATGACTTGTGAGATGGGGTTTTTAAACACATAATAAATTAAGGTTGGTGTGTAACATCACACTATGCCTTAATGAATTGAGATTGAGACGAAGTCCATAACCATGAGTTTTACTTTTCATGTATGGACAATTTCATCTGCAATAATAAAAAATTATAATAATTTATTTTGTTTAAATAAATATAAATATAATTTTTCATTTTATATCAATTTTTACCATGTTATAAAAAAATTAATTTTTTTAGTTTATGTCGAACATTTCGACGATCTTCGATACTTGAGTCTAAAATGAATTTAGTAAGATGAATACACACAAAAGTTCTCATTATTATATCATCTTCTGAAAAATATTCATGAAATTTAATTCAATTATATATATATAATTTACTTTAAAATCTATCCATTACATATTTATATGAAATATTAAATAGGTGCAATATTGGAGCCAGTTTGGAAAACATACGCATGAGTAACGTTTATATTTTTCAATGATATTTATAGTAGGAGATCGCAATTATTTAATATTTAAAAATAATTAATACTATTAGAAATATCGGATAAATCATTTAAATATACTTATATATATCATCGAGGTGATTTTGTGTTAAAAACAAATCTCATTGGTTCGTTGAGGTTATAGTTCATACCTATGCATAAGTGACAATAGCATTTTAATGTTGATTCAATGGTAAGAACGTACATGATATGTTTTTCTAAAATAATGATAAATATGTAATTAATATCTCATATAAACATTAATTCCATAATTACAACCATTAATGCGATACGAATATGGAAAATGAATTATATTTGTTCAGGAGGTGGTAATCCCACATACAAATGAATGATTAATTATTTTACCATATGTCTGAAGTGTAGATGGATTTAGGTGATGATATTAACATAATAACATTTGATATTACTTATTATAATAGTTTTATTATTTCATAATAGTGGAATAATATTTTATTAATGAAGAAGAATTAATAAAATAGAAATGTTTGATTAAAAATGATATCTTCTATTTGGACAATCTTTTTTGATGAACACCCAAAAACCTCTAATAAGTGTGTTTTCCTAAAATTAGACGTCTATACTGTGTGAATGGATTATATAAAGTGATTTTGGTCGATATTTTCTGAACCAAAGTGCAGGGAATAGAGAATATGAGGCACCCTTTTAATTGTTTAATTCCAAATGGACCAAAATTTTGTTACTTATAACATACAATTATTCTGTGATGAATTCCAAATATCCCCTGAAAATTATATTGGTTTTGTTTTTTAATAAACCTTATCTTTTACTTTTATCCCTTATTTTATCACTTTATGTCTAACCTTGTTATCATGTAATTTATTCATAGAGGGATAATATAACTACTATAACATGAAAAAGTCAAATAAGTGATTAATTTATGTAATTTAATTTCTTATAACAATTATCTGACCAAATCATAAATTTTTATAAATTTTTATATTTTAAGATTATATTTTATATTTTCACATACCATTTGTTTCAATTTTGATAATATTTATTTCTTGACTACTAAACAAATACAATAAAAATAAGATTAATTCAAAACAATACTTATATAAAATCAATTACATATCAACATAATCTCACTAATTCTTGATGGAAATAAATAATTCCTAATTATACTTATTCTAGTATTTAGAAAATCATTTATTTGATATTTTATATAATTAAATAATTGTTGCATCTTTATTATGCTACAATATTATTTAATTATTCTTTTTAAAAATTACATATTAATTATCATGATAAATATAATTTTTATATTTAAAATACAATTTGTAGTGGATTCAATCCTATATATAACCCCATATTTAAAATATTTCACGGTATAAAAACCAAAGTTTGAAAAAATTGACTTTTCCTTGAATATAATATTATAAATGGCATATACACTCCCTAGATCCATATAATGGATAAAATTTCTACCCAAAAATGAATTTGGTCAAAAAAAATTTATTGTTATTAGATAAACTATTAGGGAAATTTTATAATTTTATGATATTATTTTTAAGCTTAATTACTATATTTATCTTTATCTGTGTTAAAAAAATTCATAATGTTACATCTCATGTTGTCCGAACATAAAAGGGAAGTAATTATATATATATATATTTAATTGTTATTAAATATATGGAATCCAAGTTTTTATAATTAAATACTCGTAATTAGAATAAATTAATTAAAAATTATTCTTTTTGAAGGAATAAGAAAACAAGGTTTTAATTTAAAAATTTTCAAAATCTCACAATGTTTTTATATCGAATTAAAATATGAAATTTATTAAAATAAATTAAATGGAATATTATGATAAAAAAATGTTCTAATTATCCATTAAAACCCTTCAAATATTAATTTTATAACTATAAATAATTTTATTAAAAATAAGTATACTATTATAATATATAATTGGATCACTATTCATTAGAAAATGGATCTTATGAGAAAAAATAAACATTTAATCCAATGTAAATTTTGAAATTCCATTCTCAAAGACGATTTTTATTTTGTTAAATATAATTATGAAAAGTGTCAAAAAATATATATTTAAGAATATTGAACCTTCAAAACGAGGATAACCATCCTTTTGGAAAAATACATCAATTATGAGAAAAATAATGTTTTTCTAATATAATATATAGAAAAATAATAATAATAATTTTTAATAATACATTTTATATATTATGTATTTATATTTCATTAATATAGTCTAATAATATTCATTTTCTTATTTGTTGGTATAAAATACACATGGGCATATTCAAATATTTTTTTATAAAAACATTATTTTTTTAAAACAAATGTTTTATTTTTTCTTTTAATTAATTGATCAATGAACTAATAATATATAAATATATAAACCATAAATTCATAATTTAGTTAATCTTGTTCATTCCCACCATACTAGGCGCTAGGTTCTAACAAAAACATTTAAATATTAATATTTAATTTTTCGTTTGATCTTGATGGGGTTTATTTTGTATGATGTAAAACACAGTGATTCTATATAAAAAATATTTTTGTTTGAAATATGTTAGAGAAATTTTTTTATACAATGAGTTAAAAAATCTATTGTGTAGAAAAACATTTTAATTTCAACTAATGGATATAAAATAAAATATATTTAAAAAATTTAATGTTTTTATTGAAAAATATAATGATACAAATTGTAAATAACATGGGAATATTCAATATAAAAATCTCAAACATATGTTTGTTATTATATATAAACATTTAATGAATTCATTTAATTATATCATAATTATATTAGAAACATAATGATCATATATTGGTACCACAACATATCCTTTCAAACTAAAACATTATTATTATTAACCAAATTAATTTGGAAACTAGTTTATCACATCATAATAACCATAATAAAAATTGACATTTAGTGGGATCCACATTTAAAATTAATGAATATATCCATGGCATGACATGGAGTGGCGAATATTTTTATGGTCCCATATTATTGTCCCATGGTTACATGGAATTTGATATATCCTTAATCCCTTGTGAGTATAAATTTATATTAAATATAATAATATACTCTTGATGAAACAACATATATATCTTCTTTGCTATTGTAAATTGTGTAACACGTTAAAAAAGTGAATCCATTTGTGTGGAAATTTATCTCTCCTTGAAACCTCATAGGCATATTTTGCTGGAAATCGTGAAAGGTGCTCACATGGCTTGGATTGTTCGATAGTGTAGCTAGTGGTATCTATTGCCCAATAGGTGGTGGTGTTTCCGGCATACCAATCGAAGGTGCCAACATAGTAATAGGCCTACATTGGAGCCTCTTCGCTCGATGGGATTTCAGTGCATAAAACTCATAGAACTCTAGCCGGTTGTCTGTAAGGATGCACCCTAAAAGAAACATATGGGACATGGTCAAAAGATTATACCTGGTGAGCTGATCTGGTTGAGTTTACTTAAAGAAAATTTTTGAAAACACACACACAATCTGTGTTTCCATGCACTGAGTCAGATATCAGAATATCAAATATATTATTCTACATTAATCTATTATAGTCCATATTCATTGAATATATGCGACATTGTTTTCATCCAATATAATCATTAAACATCCACTATGATGTGTTTAAGTATAGATGAAATTATTATATTAAAATGACATGAAAAAAAATCAATAGAACACTGTATATCAAAAATTAAACTCTATCATCATTGAAATTATTCTATCAATCATTACATTTTAGTGTTCCTAGATCATAATTTATGTGAATTAATTATAATAAAACCCAAATTATTTATTTATTATCTTATTTTTCTATTTAAATTCAGTCTCATGTGATTTAATCTCATTATATTATAACATTATAACCAAAAAGAAATTCCCTCATCCAAATAATTTTGAAATGTAAATTCCAAAACAATTATATTTCACATGTTCTATCATCTAATACTTTATTTATAGTTATTATATTAATTAATATATTTATGACCTAATTGATTTTTTAAGGATATTGTGGGTTAGGATCAAATAATCTGATATTTATTTAATCATATGTCTTTAGAAAAATCATTATAAAAATAGAAATATTTAAAAATTAAAATCGATCAATTATTATTAAAATATGAATCATGAGATAAAAAAGGATTACACTTATCTAAAAGAAAAGTAAATTAATTAACCATAAGATTTTTTATACTCTATATTATTGTTGTATATGTAACATCCCAACCCGGACCACCGGGTCAGATCCGAAATGAATCATAACATCAAAACCCCCAATTTATGATAGAGGTTGTCATCATGCTTTGAGGGAATCAGTTTGTTACTGGAGATAGTATGAACTCAATATCACATCATCAGAATAATAAAAAATATTAGAAATATAATAAATAATAAATTTAATTGTAATGAAAAAATTAAATACATGTTCCAAAAATAATATTACTTTCTAGTGTGTAAAACTATATAGAAATATGATTTAAGATGGTAACAAAAAAATAACAATAGGGTCCTCTAGTCCTACCATGGTCTTCCCCAGCTCCATACTCCAACTATTATACCATTAACCACAGGGCCCTTTCCCATCGGCGTGCATTTCATAAAATATACTATAATTTCAAATTTCTAGAGTAGGGTGTGAGTACAAGACTCAGTAAGACACCACAAAATTAGTCCATAACATAATTTTCTCATGTATTAAACTGTATTCTATAATAATAATTAATTAATGAAGTTCATAAACATACAATCCAAAACTATTTGGATCATTGATATCCAAGATTCCATAACCCCTTGCTCTACAAACATAGGATCCATGCTGGAAGACAACTAAATTTATCATGGATCACGTACCAGCGCATGGCACTCACAATAAAAGTTTAAATGTACCAAACACAGAATATATAATCCATCTCTTAATAGACCAGTGCATGGTGCTCAAAATCCGTCTCTTAGAATAGTCGGTAGTAAATAAACCTTCACTGGTACAATGTCCTCACCTTTTCGCATGAATATGAATCTCACGTCATCTATCCCTCATATAAACTGTATCATGCAGAATCCTCTAGTTATAACCAGGATACCAGGATATAAACATTACATGGAATCATGGTTACATATAATTCATCAACAACATGAATCCAAAGCTACCTCGTACCCCCACCCATTCCTAGTTCCTTCGTCTCCATCGCCACAAAATAGTGTGCTCCCCCTCTTATGGCTAAATATGTCATGATGGTACACCTGTCTCAAATACCAAAAAAAATCTCCAAGTCATGTTAATATATATACATGGTGATCACAAAATAAGTCATGATATAACATTATTAGGATATTACAACATTGAAAAAAAATGAGATAACCTTCAAACATGGAAAATCTATACTAACATCAATAATTGAAGGCATATATCACTATATATATAACCGTTACACACACACATACACACATGATATCAAAATAGAGTATGTTGTACAAAAATTATAGCATAAAATATAATCATGGAGACATATGAATATTATAGGTCAAGAGTTTAGGAGCCACCTACCTCAAAAAACAAGAAGACCTCATCAAGGTTTTATTATCATAAAAGGTAATATGTCAAAATCTTTCATTGTAGGGAAGTCGATGATCGAGGTATTATCAGGAATTTGTAGAACAAAAAATATCCATTATATTAAACAATTAAATAAAATATTAAATTCAATGATAACTTATTTCTCATCAATAATTATTATAATATTATTTTTATTGTCATATGCAACGATACATCCTCTCTCCTTGATAAAATTGCAAATCATCATTTTATGTAATATTATATGTTCAAAATACCTTCCATATAATGATGATAACCCACTTTCGATTGTACAATCTCATTAAATTTAAATGAGAACATATTTGTAGCCCTTTTCATTGATAATTTAAAACAATATCTTTTGATAATTTCCTTTATTAATTATGATTTTTCAATATCATGACTATCTATAGATTAATGATGGTAATTATTTCTTTTTATAAATTTATATTTATACTTATAACCAAAATAATAAATTATCATTCAGTGGTTCCCCATAATAATTAATCAACAATTTAATATAGTTATCTTTAGAAAATATTTTATAAATTACCCTTGATAATTAAAAGTAATTATGTTTTGATAAAAAATTAAAATTATTAATGATAACTTCCATCAAATATTTCATTATAAATCCTTAAAATTATTATAAAAAATATACCAAAACTATATTTTGAATATAATTTTTTATGGTTTATCATTTCATCATTCGTGAAATTACACATTGATAACATTATTCTAAATTTTTTTCCGTAAAAGTAAAATGTGATTATATATATATATATTGATAATTTGTTTTAAAATAATCATTTGACAATTTAAAATGAACTATTAGGATATAACTTATGTTTTGATATTGGTTTTTTATATCAATCATTATTTTTTCAATAATTATTTAATAATAAATAATTGATTGAATAAAAGTTAATAATTATAAAAATAAATCAACACTGTGACATTCAATGCCTAGATGGGAATGGAGGAATGGAACCAATATCTTCAACTAAAAGATTGAGCAACACCCTCCTCTATACACCTGATTCTCAAACACAAATAGAAAATGAGGCTACTACCACGGATCTAGAGCCATGGTTTTTTTGGTCTATTTTTATTGTTTTAAAAATGTGGTAATAGGATGTGGCTATCACCACAGTTCTGTGGACTATAGCCACATTTTTAGAACCGTGGCTATATGCCACTTTTTTCAATGGCATATTTCTACAGTTTTGAGGATATTCCAATGGTCAATATTAATATATATATCATTATATATATATACCCATAATTTCGCACGGTGAAGTGGTACATACTCTAGTTCGTAGAGCAAAGGTGTAGGGTTTGAAAACTACTTCTGACATTTTGTATATATGCTATTTCCACGGTTTACAAAGGATATAGTCAAGGTTAAATCCATTTAACTAGCTTCCCATATCCACAGATTAAACTGTGGCAATAGGTCAACTTCCTTAGTGGCAGTTTTTAAAACTTATTGCCTGAGTTTTCCAAAATATGGTCATAGTCAGCTACATCCAAGGTTAAAATTGTTCCAATAGAATGGGACCTACTTCCATGATGATAGTGGCTATAGTTGTATAAAACTGTGGTTGTAGCCTAGGGAACGGTTCTGTGTCCTATTGTCATGGTTTTGAACCGTGGAAAAAAGTGTTTTTCGATTTCTGTAAGTCAAATATTGTAAGATATCAGTCAAGGTGTTTATAATATTTATAATATCTAATTTATCCTAATATTGAATTGGAATCGTTGATTTATCTATTTAAGGTGTTTATAATATTAAATCAGTAAAAATGGGAAATAAATTGGGTTTATGGAAGGTCAAGTGCATGTGAAATAGAGGTGAATAGCCTTGATAAATAATTTACTAATATTAATTTTTTAATAAAAAATAAAATAACATAAAAAACTAGGTCCCTAAGAAAGCTATTGTTAGTTGTTGAAATTATGCTCTGCGTAGTTAAAAATCTTTATTATAGACCCAACCATGGTCTGAAAGTTTTCATATGATGTACCATTTTTTAATTTATTAACTATTCAATATTAAAAATGTATTAAATAAATAATTAATTATAAATATTAATTTTATCTTGAGTGATACAATCAAACATCAGACACCTACAAATTTTTTACCCTGTATATAGTAAATACTGTATTCTAATCCGAAATGTGGAATCAAATTTCCCATATGATGCACCATTTTGGAGGTATTAAACTACTTCCAAAAAACTAATAATATAAAAATTATTGATTATTTATATTTTTGAGAAATATGTACCAACGTCAAAGACATACAAATATTGTAATCCCTCATAGGTTACACTTCACATCATATACATATCTGGGGTCTCTAAATTCTCATTCGACATAGCTTTTTGATGTTTTTAAAATGTTTTGAATAAATTTTCCCCACATAATATTATATAATTAATAACTGTATTTTGAGGTCATTGATGATTTAATGGACTCGTAATATCACAACAATATTGCATATAACAAAAAATATATTTGATTTTAAATTCTACCGTGTTTATTGTGTTTCAAATCATTTAACACATTTATTATGTGATTTTTCTATTAAATCATTTTTCATATAGAATATATAAATAATTTACCCCATATGGGTTTTTATTATCATAACAAAATCCAAAATATTATATTTATCTCTCTATATAAACTTCTCATCATCGATATATAACTCTAGTAGTCTTCCTCGAACAACTCATTCTACTATGTTAAAATATCATATTCGAGTTCTATCATCTCTTCCGAGATCCATCCATGTTGCCACTGAAACTGAACTACTGTAATCAATTTTTCTCCTGTGGATAACACTCCCACTTTGTTATGTAATTGACAATAGACAATTATCAAAAAAATAAATTAGTTTCAATTCATCATATTTTCAATCTATAATTTCCATAGGACTGGGAATGAACCTACGAAACTAAGAAATGTGGAACATATTATGCATTCCATGATAGAGGGATGGGTAATACAGATGATACTCCCCCTCTTCTATCCATATAGTGAGTCTATTGTTAGTCTCTAACTAAAAGATGAAATAACTACATATCTCTCATATACTGGGGTTTCATGTCATCTTTTAATGATGTATTAGTAGATTGTAATTTATAATAGCACAACTCTTATAGTGTGTCATTTCCATAAAAAACATTTATATATAAGGAAGAAATAGTAAAAAACATGGAAGGTGATCTAAATGTATGTTCTCAAAACCATACCTAGTAGAGTAAAATGTAACTTATTTCCATCAGTTGGTGCTAGATCTATTGTATAGATAGGGCATGACTCTGCTCCATGATCATAATAATGAATGTATTGAGTCATCATTATAAAGGGAGTATGTATCCCCTACTTGGATTATCCACTATAACTTTGTCCCCCTGTCCATGTTTGCCTCTCTCTCCTAGTGATGAATTTCACAAAAACCCGTTGGAGGTGTACTATCCTCCCACAATGTTGGCACAGGTTCTCGGGTGCCCTAGAGACTATGCTATAGTCTCTAAAAGTACCATAGTAAAAACATTGTGCGAACCCACTAGAGGGAACTAAATATAATATGCTATATTTAACATTCCTTAAACTAATCTTTTGAATATTTTAATCCATTAACTTCTTCCCATTAAAAGAGGTATTGACAACATGAGTGAATGTTCTACCTTTATGAATAGTGAATTGTTGGAAAAATAAAACTATTTGTCAATCCGATATAATCTTATCAATTGTCAGAGACATCCTAATAACCCCATGGTCTAATGCTATGTTAAATCTCTACATGTGTTGTCTATGGTCGGGTAAAATAATGATTTTAAACTACATAGAATTTTGGGCCTCATTACAAACAAGTAGCAATGAAAAACATGCGATCTCGGTAAAATGTAAAGAGGTTGTTGATACTATCAGAAAACCCTGATGGAGCTCTATAAACCCCTTTTCTCGATCGATCGTAAGTGTTTTGGGGAAAAATTCTAAAAACATGATCTTAATGGTCTCCCAGGTGACACCTTATTATAATCTATAACATCCCATAACTCCCCACTAATTCCTAACGGGTCCCTGTAGATTGATGGACGACTGTCTTACATTTTTGTATGATGGTATCTCTGTGAGATCAAATATACCCTATATTATATCCACCAAATCATCAACATCATGTGGTTCAACAATTCCCCGAAAGGATGGAGGATGATGAAACTAGAAATCCCTCACATGGTCAACTGTGTATCTCTTTTGCTGCTGAAAAGGAATTGTTACTTTCACCACTAGATATAGTTTGGGAGTGTTCATAGGGGAAGCCTTCATATCCATCAGACCCACTAATTTTATGTGGGGATAAATCTTCATTAATTTAATGAGTATTAGGAACAAGGGACATCTTAAACAGTCTATTAGAGAAGAAATGTTTTTTTCCAAGGAGTCTGCTCTTATCACAATGTATACCCCTCCTAGAACTAACAACTATTTATATCCCTTCATGTCAGTCATAGTCATCAAATATGTTATAATATAATTTTAATATCAATACTCTAATTAATTTCATTATATTTATATCACACAACAATGAAACATTGATATGTCACACATGAGAAACTATTCCAAAGTAGTTGCACAAAATCAAAGAATTTAATTAATGAACTATTATGCATCACAACGAAAGGTACATATATTTTATGTAAACCTAAGTACCTAGTCATGATTCATGAACATACATTAAATATCTTAAATAATATAGAAAATCATGTGTGTCACCCAATGTGCATCAATAATAACAAATAACCCAAGTAACCATTTAATGGAAACATGGAGGTCCACTATACAATACTAGAAAAGAATTGACATATTTCTAGTACCAGTGTCCTAGCAATCCTAACCATAGTCTACCATATCCCATACCAAAAAAATAGAATAAAAATGTTAGTATGTCTTGACCACTAATACAACATTGTATCATCTAGACCTGATCCACCTGGTTTAGTCGAAATGCCATGTAACCTCATTAGGGAATACAAGTATGCATGAGGCTACCGACGCGTAGTGAGGGTCTAATTCCATCTATCGGAAGACTATACCCTCAGTATAACATCATAGGATCCATAATAATTAAGTAAATTACAATAAATAATCATAATAATATTGTAGAAAATAAATTATATACATGTAAGGAAAAAAATGTTTCTAGTGTGATATGCCTATGTAGATTGAAGGGAATAAATAATTAAAAATATAACTGCAAGATCTTCTAGAATCTATCATTGTATACCACAAATCCATGCTTCACCTACTCCTCCATCCCCTACATGTCTATTTCCATTCACTAGGTCTGTCATAAAAACTACAAGCACATCAAAATTCCTATGTAGGGTGATAGGAAAAGTCGTTATATGATACCACCATTGTGTTTCAAACCGAATTTTATCAAATATACAACTATATTCCATAATAAAAATAAGTATAGGAAGTACATAAACATTCAATCAAGAATGGGGTGGTAGTGAAAAATCTAAAATTCCAAAACCCACAGTTGTAATAGCTTCAACTCTATGCTAGAAGATAATAGAATATATTATGGATCCCAGACGAATGCATGTCAATCAGAAAAAATTTTCGATTGGACCATCAAATGTCACGTGGAATGCATCATTGAATGGAAAAATTCATGGTTCTTGGAATCCATCTCTTAGATATGTAGGTAGTATCCAAATACTCCCCCTGTATAGTGCCGTCATGGTTTTACTTTAAATTGAATCTGGAATCAGATTTCCCTCATGTCAACTATATCAAGTGGAATCATTTAGTCGTAGAATTTCTACCTCAACTTGAATGGTACATGGAATTAATGATTCCTCAAATGCATTCACCTCACGACACCATGACTTCCTCATACCCCTACCCTTTCATTGGTCCTTTGTTTCCATCACACACAAAACTATGTATTTCCCCTCTAAGAGATAAATATTTCATGATGCGCCAACTATCTCTTGTACCACTAAAAACCACTAGGGCATGGTAGAATATATACAGGTTGAGCATTAAAAAAAAATAAAATTTCAACATCATGACTATATTGAATCATCATAACAATATATGATGAAATTCAATAATCGAAAAATTTATACTATCGTCTCTCATAGAATGCATATACCCTAATAGATATCACAGATAGATGCCCACACACACATGATACCACAATAAACAATGATATACAGAAAGGCCAACATAAATAATATTCATGGAAATTGATGAAAATTAGATCCAAATTTTTATGGAAAATCCTACCGAATAATTTGTGAAGACCTCTTTATGGTTTTTCTATCATCTATAGTGACAAATAAAATTATTTCGTTTTCGGAACATTGAAGTTCGAGGTATAAAAAGGGGTTCCTAGAACCAAAATAAATATTTTATTTTAAAATTAAATAAAATATTATAGGTGATGACAACTTCTATATCCTTGATAATTCTTGAATAATGATTTTTATTAACACATATGTAGATACGTCCTCTCGAATGGATAAAATTTCAAATTATCATTTTATATAAACACACTCTTTCACAATGTTTTCTTCATTATAATCATAAACCACATTGGATATTATATTCTATTTAATTTAAAACATGAACAAATATGGTTTTCCGTTATAATTATTAAATTATAAAAATAAATAATTATATTTAGATAATTTCTTCTAATAATTATCATATGGAAATCTCATGAATATATAATGATTATTTTTTATAATTAGCTCTTAATAATTATTTATAATTATACTATAATCTAAACGATGGAATTATCACTTATTTATTATGTATGATTAATATTTGAAATTTTGAAATTATTATCTTTGATAAATTTTTACAATTACCCTCAACAATATAAAGTAATTATAATTTGAGAAACCGTTACAATTATCCATGAAATTTTCCCTAAAACATTGCGTTATAAAAAATTATAATTATCATTAATAATATCTTTCAAATATCTTTGGATTGTAATTTATTATGGGTTGTCCTTTAATAATTCCGGAAATTTCACATTGATAATTTTATTTTAATAAATTATCCCGAAACAAAAATGTGATTATAAATATATATATATATATTGTAAATTTATTTTGAATATCAATTTTGATAATTTAACATGAAATGTTCTGAAATAATTTTGGATTACATTTCTTTAAAATAATCCTGTGTTTTTTCTTTAATTTTCGAATAATGAACAATTGATAAAATTATAAATTATTAATAATAATAAATTAGTCATAGGGAATGTAGGGCCTGGGGGAGAAGGAACTACACACACATTAATTATTATTTTATTTTTAATTTATTTTTATTTAGTAATTAATAACTAATAATTATTATTATTTTAATATTCAATTAATTTTAATTAATTAATTAATTATTTTTCCATTATTTATAATCAATTAATAATTAATTTTAAATTATTTATTATTAATTAAATAATTTATTATGAAATATTTATTAAATATTAAATATTGAATATAAAATACTAACGATTAATGATTAATGATTAATGATTTTTTATTTATATATTTAATTATATTTTTATATTTTCTTTATTTTTTACTATATATTATTTATTATTTACTATTAACTATTTATTTATTAATTTTTAATTTTATAAATATTAATTTATTATATGTTTATTATTCATTTGTTTTTTATTTTATATTATTTATTTCATTATTAATATTCCTAATCTTTTAATAATAATTAAAATATTTATTAATAATTTCTTAATAATTTATTAACAATTCATATATTTTTAAATCATAAAAATTAATTCGATGTTCTTAATGACCAATTATTAAATATTAGTTATTCATAATTATTGATTATTAATTATTAATTATTAATTTGTAATTTGTAATTATTTATTAGTTAATAAATATTATATATATTATCTATCTATCTATTATTGGATAATTTGTTCTTAATTTTTTTTACTTATCATTTATAAAATTGTTTTTTAATTAATTGATTACTTAAAGATTACTTATATTTAATTTTTTACGTATTATATATTATATATTACATATTACAAATTATATATTATAAATTATATTCTATGTATCATGTAATATAGATTATAGATTATAGATTATGTATTATATATTATATATTACATATTATATATTATGTATTATATATAATCAATTATATCTTATAAATTATGTATTATATATTATATATCATATGTTATATATTATATATAATATAATATCTAATATATAATATATATTACATATTATTTAGTATTTAGTATTTTGTATTTATTATTTACATGTTACTATTTATTATTTTCTATTTACTAATTTATATTTTATATTTATTATTTCTTCCTTATTATTTAATATATATATTTTAATATTTAATGTTCTGTATTTAGCATTTATTTTCAAATTATATATTTCGTTATTAATTTTTCCATTATATTCAATTAATTACTTAGTAATTATAAAAAATTAATAATTACTTAATTATTAGTAATTATTAATTATAGATTATAGATTACAGATTATTGATTATTAATTATTAATTATTGATTAATAATTAATAATTAATAATTATTTTGTGTTTATCTATTTTTATGTATTATATGATTTTCTTTTTGATATATATTATTATAAAAGTATTTTAAATTTGATTTATTGACCACATGAATAGCCTACTGAAGTGGTAATGTCTTTGGAGAAAAAGTAAGAGATAGGGGTTCAATTATCACCTAACCATGAATTTCAATATATAACATTTTCCTGGACATATCTTGGGCTTTATGATGGGAATTAGTGTTGTAATAATTAAAAATCAATATTATATAATAAATAAAATATGAAAACAAATAAATAAATAAATAACATAATTGTGTAAATAAATAAATAAATAAATTATAAAAATTGGTATTATATAATAAATAATGTATAAAAAATAATAAATAATAAATAATAAATAATAAATAATATATAGAATTAATTATATAATTATTTATTTCATTAATAAAACGAAAATTAAAAAAAATAACATTAGAAGAAAATAAAATAAAATTGATTTTGCGACGGTAAAAAGAACAACTATACGAAAAGACACCAAAAAATCGTTCTACATTGGTTTTAAAATCTGCCATTAATTTATTAGTGATCCTTGATTTAGTAACGGTTTTATGAAACTGTCAAAGAATGATTTAGCATTGGTTTCAACTACGGCTAAATGAAGATATTGTCATAGTGAGTGTTTTTGATTCATTAAGATTGAATTCATATATGCAAGTGGTCTATGATTTATGTTCTTTTTGGAAAATGATATATTTGTTCCTTGAGATGTATATAGGTTTTTAGGAGGATAGGTGGTAGATGAACTACGTTCTTTTATTAGTTGGGCCCTGTCTTCCAAGATGTATATGGATGGTAAGTATGAGGTTATATTTTGTCATTTAATGGGATACCTCATCGATGGTCGGGAGAATTGTCTAGACTGAACACAAGATGATAATGAGATCAACCATGATTATGTATTTTGAATTTTTCCTAAATGTATGTGGGAGATGTTGATGCTTGATTTTCATTCTGGGAAGGGGTCGATGAAACCTGGACTTACCAAAACTGTATTATGACCTTCCCATGATGTAGTGGTGGTTATGAATGAAAAAGGAAATTGATGGTTTCGTGACATGATGTTACACTTTTTAATGGGTAAAATCCTTTCATCAGTGACCCACTGGTCTATTACAACCATATCAATCCCAAAAGAAATTTTAGTTACTGTTAAAATTTCTTTTTTGGTGGGATTATCAGTGAATCCTCCAAATATTGATGTGATAAGAGTGATTTAGTATTGGTTAACAAAGGTTTCCCATTCCTTAGTGACTATGTTCTCCGTCACCATCGAATTTTATGGAGACCAATATGTATAGGATATATTATGTTTACATAGGGTGCATTTAGGCATAGTTTCAAACCATGATCCAGCTTTTACTTCATACTTTTGTAAATAATTATATATGGATAATGGAAATCTATTGTTTTTAGGGTTTATTTTCATACAATGATTGACAAGAAATCATAACGGACCATCTAGTTGTTAGAGGACATCCTGTAACATCCTGAGTTTTAAAAGGGAATCCCTTTGTATGAGAGAATTTATGATATGCCACATCAAGATTAAATGAACAAGTAAATATTTTTATTTAAATGAAACCATTAAAATATCCTTTATAATACCATAATGAACAATATTAAATGAATTATGAAAATATGGTTTACACATGTATATATAATTTGTCGAACAGTTGATTATAAATTAATGTAACCTCTTTTTTAAATTGAAATGAAATATTTTTCAAGAAAAAGCCTTCTTAAATGTGCATAACTGTTTTTTATACCAATATGTAAATAAATCACATTATTTTTATTTTATTAATGAAAAATTTATGTTATATAGATATAATATAAATTTTTAAATTCATATTATGTATTTTCTAAAAATGATATATGAAAAAAATTCATAAAAGAATAATTTTATAAAATGTAGTTTTACCACTTTTTAAGGGTTAATGTTTTTAAATATATTTTCTATAGTTTTATTAATTATATTATAAAAATGAACTTATTATGTGAAATTTTAGTATCAAAATTTATTTTTATAATATTTTTTATATTTTTTCAGATACGTTTCATGCTTTGATGAGTAATGGAAAAATAAATCTTTTTAGATGAAAACAACATTTTATCAAATTTATTTATAGCATTGAATTATTTTTTTGAATGGTTCTAATGTATAATTATGTAATTTATTATCATATAAAGAAATTTATGACATTTTAATCCATATAAAATTAAATATGGATAAAAAAAATTGTTAGCTTTTGAAATTTTTTACATTAAAAAATTGTTTTCACAATCCATTAGTGGAATTAGTTTATTATTAATATATTTAAAATATGTGTTATGACTTTCTAAAAATGTATTCCATATTTGATATCATATTTAAATATTTATTAATGATTTCCCATATATTTATTTGACAATCTGAATAGTAATATTATTAATTATCATTACAACGGTTAAACAGAAATCAGGTAATTAAATGTTAAAATAATATTATAAATAATATAATATTACTGTAAAACATGTCATAATTTAATGGGATGTGATATGTTTGACCAAAATCATCTTTAGGACGATTTTATGGCCACTTAATGAAACTTGGAAGACTTTATAACTTTATAATATATTATTTTTATGAATGAAAAAATATGAAATACTCATGTTTTAATTAGTATAACATTTAAAGTAATTATTTATTTAGAATATATCGTCAACATTTTTTTAAGACATATTGTTTATTTTCATCATAAAAAATCAATTTTTCAACAGTGAAATAATTATATTAAATGGTGACATAAATATTATCCAATAAATTCATTCTTTATGGTAGAATCAAATAAATTATAATAAAAATATTAAAATAAATATAATTTGGAATAATTTATTTCATACAAAAATTTAATGGATACATAGAAATGTAATGTATAAGTTAATAGATGTTATTAGAATATATAACTTTGTTATGATATAATTGAAATGAAAAGAAATGAATATTGTAAAAATTGACATTAATAATCCATTAAAAAAATATTATAGTAATTTATATAATATTTATTAAAATATAAGAGTCATCCAAATAATTGGGATGATTCCAAAAAATTTATAAATTACTAATTTATTGTTTGTTTATAATTTACTATAATTATATTAACCCTCAAACCGTAAATAACAGGATATCATTGTAAGAGTTAGAAGAGATTAAAACCCAAATATAAGGATTAAAAATTGTAAAAACATATATTATATTAATTTTATAAATGGTATTCAACCAAAAAAATTATAGAAATAAATACGTTTGGAACCATTCATATTAAATAATTAATTTATATTAATTTAATATTTTGAATAAATCCATGAGTGTCCCTACACTCTCATACAAATTGGTACACTTTATTTCCTATTATTCACACCTAATAAGAGTTCTACATCAGAAAATATATTCCCCAATCAATTCTATAATCCCGCCCCACATTCTAGAATCAATACATTAGAAATAACTCCATCATCAGTGGTGTTTAGTAATTTATCGACGATGCTTTACAAAAGAAGATGTTTTGTTTTAATGATGTATTTCTATTTTATATCTTCTTCCACACCCATTAAATCAACTATATAAATTCAGATATAAAATCTATAGTATAATAAATATAATTATATTTTATTATGTAATTGTCATAAACTAAATCCATATCATCTTCCCTAAAATGGGGAAATTTTTAATCGTTCATGCGTACATGTGAACAATCACCTCCACAAACAGATATAATTCATTTTCCATTATTATATCTCCATACTAGTTATAATGATGGAAATAATGACTATATTTGATATTCAAGACATAGTTATAAATATAGTTGGATAAAATATCATTTTTGTTGATACCTTTAAATACATCGAAAAAGAAAAATGACATTTGTGGATATGTATGAACTATTACCTATACAAAGCAATGTGATTCATTTTTTATCTAAAATCACATGAATGATATATATATAATTATATAAAAAAATGTTATTATAATAAATTTTTATATATAAAATAATACTTACTTCTTCCCATATTGATCATTGGAAAATTAAAATGATACTCATGTGTACGTACAACTTTCCGTTTCAATTATTGTAACATAGTACATTTTTAATATAACTATTTAATAAATGGATTTAAATGTATAATTTATCTATAAAATTTATAATTATTTAATTAATATTTTCATGAGATTATTTCCTTATGACCACCTTGACTATTTTCATTATACCGATTTAATTTTGAACTCAAATACTGAATATGATCAAAACATCTGGCAAGAACATAAAAAATTATTTCATTGTTATAATAAGATAATAAGTTATATAAAATAAATAATAAATAGGAGAAATGTTATATTGAAATTTTAATTTAACATAATATTCTTTTTCAATAATTTAAATGACATACATGATGAATCGAATCAAGGTATTAAATGTCGTCTCAATCTCCTTTCATTGAGGTATGTCTAGATGACATACACGTTTATTCATTTATAAGGTCTATATATAGCTAATATGACATTTAATATCCATTTATATCTATATAAATGTTATTTAACATTTTAGTAAATGTATTATTTATTGTATATTATGATTTAAATGTTCAAATAGGTATGAAGAACCTTGAATGTTTATTAACTTAAATATCCAATTTTTTTCTCAATATCAACATTCTTGATATTAGTTTACATATTTATTTAAATGGAGAAAAATATTTTTATTTCAATTTTATTTATATTTATATTTTTATTCAATTTATTTTAATATGATATATTTTTAATTATTATTTTATAGAACATTTTGAATAATTAAAAGATTATTGTTTTTTTCATAATGTATATGGTGAAAAATAAATTTCTACTAGTTTGGAAATTGTTTTAATTTCATTTTCCAATGTAATATTTAAGAATTTCATAAATGAAAATGCATATTTATATTTTTTTATATTTTTTTATTTAAAATGGGGTTTCAATAGAATTTTTATCGGCATTCCAAATATCTACTAAAAGGAAAATGGAATTTTTATCCGAAAGTGTTTTTATAAATGATTTTAGTAGTTTTTAAATATTTTATTTATAAATGTGTTTTCATAATGATTTGGTACATGTGTATTATAGGAAATTGGTGATCTCGATACTGATTGTACATGGGGTGGACCCAATGGTCATGAGAAATCCCATTTAGCTTAATATGGGGTGGCCTAGAGAGTCCCATGAAAGGATGTTATAACATTACATAGGTTAAACCAAATAGAACATTGAAATCCCAATATATATTAACAATGAGTGACCGTAATAGTATCCTGAAATCCCGTTATATCTAAACATTAGGATTCATGATATCACCAGGTATTTTTGTGGTAGCTTAATTGGAAGTTGGTTGTATGGTTATTCTAATTGAAATGGTTTTGAAATTGTTTTATGTATATGATTCTCTAAGTCTCCTAAATGAGTTATAAATGATTGATATGGGTGTAAATGATTATATTTGGTAGCATTGTTTATTTTTTCATGTGAAATTTATTATTTCATATTATCACCGAACATTGATGATAAATGATAAATTTATAAGATATTTAATGTTTTTACTAAATTAATGGATTCCATTATTTAGTTTTCCCTTAAAGATATTATATTCTCCTGAAAGGATTTTAAAATGTGTTTCACAATGTTTATATGGGTTTATATACAATTATGATATCAAGTATATAATTTTAAAGATAATTATTAATGAAACAATCATGCATTATTTTAAATAATTCTATATATATTTTTTTAAAAATGATATTTGTTATAATTGTCAACTAGTAATGTTTTAGTTTCCTTTACTATAGTATTTTATAGTTCACAAATATTTTATTCTTAAATGTTCTTTGAATATTAATTCTAGTTCAAAAACATTATAATATGTAACATTTATGTCTAGATCCTTATGTTTGGTATCAATAGATTATATATGTAACATTAAAGATTATAATGTCTTTTTATGAGTTATGGATATCATTGTGGGTTTAAAAATTTAAGCTCTATCATTTTTACACTGTATTATAAACTCTTCATAGGATTTATTTTATGATATTTTTTTATCATTAATGGAATATTTGGAGACATTTATATTTGAGTAAATTATTTTTTATTAATTTTGGGATTCACAATTAATGGTATGAGAAACACGTTGAGACCTAAAATTTTAATACTATTTTTTAGTAATTTATCATATTTTTGGAATTTTAAAATAATTATATAGTTTAACAAGAAGGAAATGTTTCAGGATGGGTGGCAACACATCACACTTGGAATGGTTGAGGATCCCAAACCCACAACCGAAGGCTAACAATGGTACATCAACTACCACTAGCATATGAAATGTACTAATTAGTAAAACCTATAAAATTTTATTTGAATTCATTGATGGATTTAGAATAGCTCTATATTGGTAAGATATATTTTATCAAATAGATAAACATTTATTTGGAAAATGATTTGCTGAAAAATTCATTAATGTTTTTTCGTTAGACGTCACTGTTTTGGGAACCCTATATGATCATGGTAAATAGAATACTATACGATTTTATTTGACAAGTAATAGTTGAATTATTTTTTGGATGAACTTATGATTTTATTGTGGACATATGGTGATTTGGGTTATTTATAAAAATAATTAAAATATCATAGAGATTGTGTTATTTTGAAAATCATCCAACTGTTATGAGTCGTTCAAAGTGGTTGATGTTATTTGTAGGAAAATGTTATATCTTTAAAGATTATGTGATCAATTCCTTCTGATTTTGGGTTTCAATCATAGTTGGGATTATATTATATAATATTAAGTACATCTATTTGTTGAAAATTCTATGTTGAACATTGGTTATTACTATTGAATTTTGGAGATTAATTTATTCTATCATCGTATAGAGTTTATTATTTTTTGTGATTGAAAAAATATTTACATAACCATGTTTTTGGTCAAATGGTTCACGATAGTAGTAATATACAGTTAATAATTTGTTGATTATGTGACTCTCTATTATTTGATTCTAGTGCTTCTAGTATGAAAAATTCTTATTTTAATGTTGTCATTGGGAGAAAAATATGTGTTTGTTGTGAAATTTTGTTCAAGTAAAAATCTCCAATTTTCTATTATGTATATATCCTTATGTTCCTAGTCCAGGTAGTAAATGATTCCTCAACTCCAGTTAAAGTTTATGAAAACAAAAACTATATTTTTTTACTTTTCATACTATAAAATACATAAACCATTAACCCAATACAGAATTATTGGATTTTGATGATTGACATTATATAGACTATGTACTCTATCACTCTCCATAAAAACATTAGAGTTATTTTTCTCTTACATAAAAATTATTTACTATAAGGAATCGTAGTATGTATTATCTTGGGTGTCCATCATATTGACCTTTCTTTAATTTAATCAAGGTGTTTTATTAACCATTGTTCTGATATGGGATAACTATACTTGTATTTATAAATCAAAAAACATTATTTTTTTATCCCATGATAAATCTTAACATATGAAATTTATTAAATGGGGGAGAATTTAACATCTGATGTTTTTAAAAGGAAACAGTACATATGATATTGTTCATGGAACATCACATCGAGATTAAATGAACAATTGAATATAATTATTTAAATATAATCATTAAAAAAATTATAATTGAAATAATGAGTAATATAAAATTAATTATGAAAATATAGCTTACACATGTATATAAAATTATTTTAATAATTTCTTATAAATGTATTTAATAGCATTTAAAAAAGAAAAGTAAATATTTTTCTCAAAAAAACTATTTAAATGTGCACAAGTTTGTTTTATATAAATAAGTTAATATTTCAGTCAATATGTATTATATTAATAAAAAATATATATGAAACATATTTATTTTAGTGTTTTCTAATAAATTTATATATTTTCCCGATATGATATAAGAAGAAATCCAATTAACTCATAATAGAAGTAATTTTTTTTGAAAAATGTAGTTTGATGCCTTTTGATGGTGAGCATATTTTAAATATTTATTATTAAACATTTATAATTTCTAGTGGACATTTTAATCAACATCATTGAAATCAGGACAAAAATTATTACATTGGATGATCTATTTGTATTTTTTCGATAAATTTCATGTTTTGATGAATAATGATGAAATAATTTCTTTTAATTGAAAACTAAATTTCCCTAAAACATATTTATAGAGTTAAAATATATTTTTTAATTGTTTATAATTATTATTATATCATTTTGGTATCATTTAATTCAATTTGGATCATTTGAATATTTTTAGATTAAAATTGAATATAAAATCACTGTGAACATTTGAAAATGTTTACTTTTAAAAAGTTACATTCAACATATGTTATCAGGATTAATTTTTAATTAATTACATTTTGTTCAGAATTTTGAAGAATAGTTTCTTTATTGGATTATAGTGTCCATAATCATTAAACATGTCCATTTTATTTTAGAAAAATATAAATAATAACAGTAGTAATTTTGGTTATTTCCACAACTAAGTTAAAATTAGGTAATTGAAGGTTAATATAAAATTATTAATATTATAAAATTATCCTGAAACATGTATTAGTATTATTTTTTGAGCTATTTTAAGGAAAAAACCTCGTTGGTCCAATGTCAATACCATATGGTTTCAAATTGATGAGTTTATTCCCTATATACTATTTTATTTTAAATATAATATAATGATGACATCTTAATGTTTTAATAAAAATATAATTTCTTGATCTGGCATTTCATAATGAATCTACACCATGCATAATTCTGTTACTGCTGTCAATTTTTTCAGACAACACAAGTACGATTACATGCCATTGCATTTATCAAGAAGATTTCAATGGTGACCCGAGCATTGGGGTTGATGCTTAGTGAGCTATTTCCCCGTCTTAGGGATGACTTATAAGTTTTTTTGTCACTTTCTATTCGTATTCTTTTTTTTCTTGGTGGTACAAACCCATTGTACCTTGTTTAATCACATGACCTTTACGTTTTGTAAATAAATTTTGGGGATAATGAGTTTTAACTCATTCTCCGAGCCTTTCTATGTAAATCACCTTATAAATATAAAAATTAATATAATTTTATATAATTTGTTATTTGAAAGTATTTTATATATGTATTTTATATTTTAAGGATTAGTTAATAATTTTTTTATGATATAAAATTATTATGATATTTTTAAAAAGTCATGTGATAAATATATTATGAATTGACATTAATGATACTTTAAAATAAATAAATAAATTTTAAAGGGTAAAAATTTATAAAAATATAATATTCAGAAGTGTTATTGGTAAAAGTCAAAATAACATTCAAATTACTCAATTATGTGTCAATTTTTATGTTATAATAATTATATTACCCATTATAATTTAAATTACATAACATATTAGTTAGAGTTTAAAGAAGTTAAAAAAATGATATGGATTCAAAAACACTAAAAACAAATATAATTTCTTTTTAATGAATTAAATTCAACCAAAATATATCAAATCATCGAAACAAATCAATCATGTGCCATTGGTATTAGAAAATCTATTTATAATAATTTAAAAATTTTAAGAATCCCAAGAGTTTCTCTCCCTAGTCTTATAAAAGGTAACTCATTCATCACTATTCTTCACACCTAAAAACCTATTTGATTCTTCCCATATCATCCCAAAAATATTCCAGGAATCTCTCTACAAATTATTGTGGTCATATTGTAGAGATAATTCCTTCCCTAGATGTGTCAATGTGTTAATAAAATATGATCGTGTGAATAATAGGTATTATTTGAATCATGTATTTCAATTTTATTTCTTCATAAATATCATTAAAATATTCTATAAATATGATGAAATAAAAACACTATTATAATCAATATAATGATATTTTATTATTTTATTATCATCACCTAAATCCTTCTCCACTCCCATCAAATGATAAAATAATTAATTATTGGTGTGTTCCTGTGAATCATCACCTCCAAGAACTGATAAAATAATTTTTTCATATTCAAATCTAAAGTCTGGTAATATTAACTGGATTAATTTCTATGTGATATATTCATGAAATATTAATCATTTAAGAGATATTATATCACTTTTCTTTACCATTCCATGCATTGAATAATTATAATGGTGTCCCTGTGTACATGTGAATAATCACCATCACAATAAGACATGATTCATTTTTCATCACCATATCACAGGGACAATATATATAATTGTATGTAAAATAATAATATGATATTAAATGTATAATTGATGAATAAATGGTATTATTTTTTCATGAATATTATTAAGGATATTATGGACTTATTTCCGCTTTGATGATTTATAATAAACAAATTTTGGATTGGATTCATTTACCGAATATAATCCAAATGTTTTAAAAGATCATTATTAATTAACCAATTGTAAAAAACGATATTCAATGATAGAAATGGAATAATTAAATTTAATTTTTTTTTTGTAAAAGTAAATAATTTACACATGTTTATTATTTAGGATAATAAAGGACACT
This sequence comes from Viscum album, assembly GCA_963277665.1. Lineage (NCBI taxonomy): Eukaryota > Viridiplantae > Streptophyta > Magnoliopsida > Santalales > Viscaceae > Viscum > Viscum album. The sequence continues at coordinate 788,436,336 of OY728126.1, read as the reverse complement.
TGTGACGAATCACAGTCAAGTTAAGTTATTTCATCTCAATCCACTTTTGTTGAAGTATTTCTTGATGATATGTAGATTTTTTAATATATCATGTATTTATATGTCTCTAAATTAAAATTACATATACATATAATATTTAAAATCATTTTATAAATTTTTAAGAATATGTATTATTTTATATGGATTCTGATTTAAATTTTCGAAGTTGTATAGAACACCTTGAATGTTTTATTATTAAATTATCAAATCATTTTATCCATATCAATATTATTGATATTATTTTATGTAATTATTTTTATGAATATAAAATTATTATAAATAGAATTTAATTCTTATTTTTAATTTCAATAATTTTATTCAAAATCGAATATTTCAATATTTAGTATTACAGAATGTTCTTAAACTAATAATCAAATTTCTTTTGTTAACTTGTGTGAGGGAAACAAATTTCCACCATCATATATGTTATTTTATTGTCATTTTCATTTTCAAGATTTCATGTCATCTTAAGGTAAATCCCTTATTTATATTTTTAGATATTATTTATGGAAAATGGTTATTCAATGAAAATGATATTTTGGTATTGAAAATGGGTTTATTAATGAAAATTATATTTTATTTAAAAGTGTTTTCATATGGGATTCGAAGGATTTTAAATGGATTTTATAATTAAAGTGTTCTATTTATGATATGGTAATTTATATTTATATGAACCATTCGGGACCGATATATATAATATATGGGGTGTCCCTTTTGTCACTAAGGAATACCATTATAGGTTAGTATGGGGTGGCCCAAATAGCCCTGGGAAAGCCCATTATTGCATAACTTGTGGTGGACTAGATAATTTTCGGAAAGATCATCAAATTTTATCATGGGGTGGCTTAGATTGCACATGGAAATCCTATTATACATTTATATGGGGTGGCCAAAATATTTTTTTTGGTAAGCCCGTAATATATTAATTGGAAGTCGACTATATGATTGTTCAAATTGAATGGGATTTGAAAGGGTTTTATGTATATGATGATCATTGTCACATAAAATAGTTTTAAATTATCTCTTTTGGGATTAACAATTTTATTTGAGAAAAATGTTTTTTTATTTCAAAATATTGTTTTTTCATATTTTCAAATAAATTTTATTAATTGTAAAATTTTTAATAGCTTTCTTGGTTTTACCAAACTAAGTGTTTACATTATTTTTTTTATCCATTAGTGATATTTGGGGCTCATACCATGTTCTTCTAAAATATATATATAGGGATTTAGGGGGAGTAGAGGCAAGTATGAGAATAAAGGGAAAACTTTGAAGATATTAAATACAGTGAAATAATGTTTTATTTTAAAGAATTTTATATTTTGAAAAAAATTGATAGTGAGTATAAGTGTACACTTTTAATTTATGAGTTAACATTGTATGATTCTGTTTTAATTCCATAAAAATATACACTAAATTTATCATAAATTGTGAATTATTTTTAAAAAAACTATGATATGTAATTTTTAAAAATGAGACCAGACACATGATGAGTGAATTCAACAAATATTACTTTGGAACATGGGGGATACACTTGTTACATTGGTGAATTAAAATTTAACCAAAATTATTACAATAATATTCATATAGAAGAATAAGATGACCTTTATAGTATGCTATTTCATTCACCCTTATTGTGGATAAAAGTTGGATAAATGTTGTTGTTGTGGCCATGTCTCAAAATGGTTACATAAAATCATGTTTAGAAGATCTGTAATAGAATTACATTGGAATAGATATGAAATAATTTATATTATAGAATATATTTTCAACTTATTAATATTATTTAAATGATCATGTGTTCCTTTAGTTTTTCCGAATTCTCTATCACTTTCGGATTTGGAGATTTTTTATTTCCTCAACGAGATATATTGTCAAATTTTTGATTTAGATTATTATCAAACAAGTACTATATCAGTTGTAAATACAACATTGTATGGGGATATAAATAATGATAATTACATTTTACATCATGAGTAGTTTTACTCTAAACAATATCATATTATGAAAATATAATATTTTAATAATGATTCTAATGACTCTATAGAGAAGTATATACTTCATTTTGATGATCATAATGAGAAAACCATATATATAAGAAATGGGGATTTGGACAATTTTATATGGAAATATGGTTCTATTTAGGAGGAAACATATAAACAGATTGATTATTTAAGGTACCAATTACCCATTTTTTATCTTTTAGGATTAGTGATACTTCATAGAGGAGAAAGAGAATGAGTTCTTATATGGTGGGGAGATGGTACGATATTCAAAATTAGAATACATATGTATAATTTTAGATTATTGTTCAAAACTATTTAATATTTTTAAATATAATGTCCCCCATGGTTTGGGAAGATCTCGGGGTGTGTCTTCTGGGTTCAGGGGATGAAAATGTTGAAAAAGTGTCCAAACTTTTCTTGAATCATGGTATTCACACTGTTAGAACAGCATTTATTCCATTATTGTGAGGTCTAGTGGAAGAATATAATAGATATAAAAATGTGAATAGATGGCCTATGAGATAGGGATTCTTCGTACCTATAGGTAATATTCCACCACACAAAAACCTCATTATTTTGAAACCCATATAGACAGTCAAGATAAATCATGGATATCAGTTCCCACTGGGAATGAGGGAACCCAATGGTTTGTGAATGTTTATGAAAAAAAATTAATCCTATCAATGTATAACATTAAAAGTGATAAATTTATTTGTAATTCCCTCTAGATCCATATATGATCTCACCACAATTTATCTATGATTTTCTACCATTAGTCTCGTGTTCATTCAAAATACGCCCCGATATTATATGGATAAATATCTAATTATTATAATAAATTTTTTGTTCATAAAATATCAATCAATCCATTAGGTAATAAGATTATTCCACATTCTTCTAATTTCATAGAATAATCATGGTTGTTTTTTTCCTATTATTTTAAAACAGAAATAAAATATTTTTTCCATGGTTTTTTTTCTTTTCATTTTGAGGTCAATATAGTTTTAATCAAGCGATATTTCTAGATAACATGTAGTATATGAGATTTAGGAATGAATTATAATGTATTTCTCTCTTATTATTGATATTATAAATATATATATGGTTATTCCATCATGATTACATTCAATGGTTTTGTGCTTATTATTATGAAATTTGAATTTATACTTTAATAGAAGCATAATACCTATTAATATCCTTTTTAGGTTGGAGGATTTTTAGGGGAATAGTCCAGTCGAAAACAATGGGAGTTTCAATTTCTTTAATAAGATTTAGTGAACAATAAAAAAGGTAAAATTTATTGTCTAATTTGTAAAAATAAATTATGAAAATTTTACTATTGATGTAAACATGTAAGTGGAGAAATAAATAGATTTTATAATGGGGTTGATGGTGTTGAACATGATTTATCGTTGAAGTATCTGTAATTGAAGTTGGGAAAATTTAATTTTATTGTAGATGAAATCACTAGATAAGATATTCCTTGTAATGATAAGAATAATGTCAGTGTATTAATGTTTGCCTAATGATCCTTATATTTTAGTTAGGATAGCATTATGCTCTTAGCCAGACTGATTCATTGCATAATAGGATACTACAATGATATACCATGTGATAATCAATGGTATCTTTACGAGGACTATTGATCAAAGGTAAAATGATTTAAAATGGATTTTTAATGAATTACCTAGAAAATTAAAAAATTATGCCAATAAAGTATAGTTCTAAGGACTGTCATGGGATAAAGATTGTTTGATGGGTTAATATATTACCTAGAACCCCATTGGTAGGTGTGGATGGATTTTATACATATTAATGGGTAAATTTTTTGTATTAATATCTGAATTTGATGTTTATCATACATCAATATACAACATTATTTGATATAATATTTCATAGGAACCATTAATGGGGACCTACTAAAGTTTACTAACACCCTTATTAGGAATCTGATGGTACCTGAGGAGACATATGTTCCAATGTTTATATATAGGATGGTCATCCATTATAGATGGTGGAAATGGGATGGATCTTGGATGATGGGACTAGACATGATGTTAGTACACAAATTGGGAGGGTGTGAATGTGTACTTATTTTTTTCTTTTAGCATGTCGAACTATTATGACCTGACATTTGTATTATATTGGACAGTTTTTACTTCCCATTATTATAAAGGTTGTATGTGATTTATTAGTATGTAATTTTATTACATTATATTTTCATATTGATTAATTCTATTGGTTTACTCTATTAATGTTTGTACAGTCTTACCATGATTGTAATTAAACCATGTTTAACAGTATGTCTTCAATGGTGTATGGGGAGACATGAGTGATGTCCTGAAAAAAACGTTTTATGGAACCAGTTCAATGGATCCTCCTTCGCTATAGTGAATATATTAATAAAGGATCTTAAATTATCTAACATAATTAATTAATTGATATATACTGGTTATATAGAAAGCATGGATGTTTTTTCATAGAATGCTATTTCCCATATCCACATATAAAAAAATAATGATTGGAAATTTGATATTTTCATGAGGCCTGGTAGAAAATTCACTAACAAGAATATCATGAGAATAATTTATATATATATATAGATAAATTTTATTGTAAATTGAAGGCATAATGAAGGATAGTTGATCGATGTAAATTGATCTAAGGAAAATAAACATGTATATTTAGAACAAAACTTTTATTATAAAAATATAATCTGGCTGAAATAAATGATGTTATATATTATTTAATTGTAGAGTTAAAATACTCTAAATTTTGATAGTCCTTTCAAAAGGTATATGGATATCATGTATCATTTAAATATAATTTTTATCACCTTGAAATTAATCTATTTATTAGCAATATCTCCCATAATATAGGTGTTACTTGTAGGATGAAATGGTAATGATATTTTCTAGAAATTTTATAGTGGAATATTATTGAAATATTAGTTGTGAAGGAAGTGAACATACCACATTACCTTTTAAAAAAAATATAAAGGAAATAATTATGTGAGGTGACCCAAGGTTATTATACATTAATGCTATTTATATTTGGATAATAAATCAATAACTTTAATAACCATAAATTATAGATAATATTAATTGATTAATGTGACTTGATACTAGATACATAATCATATAGTTTTACTGAAATATGAATCATCTCTAATATCATTATTTACAAGAGGTTGCATTATAAACTCCTCATAATGCATATATATCTTCATAACCTGTGGAAAATCCAAAAGTAAAAAGTAGTGAGGTCATATGATTAGAATGATATACAAGGGAGATATTTATCCATGATCATGTGAAATAATATAATCATAATTAGAATACAAGGATAAGTTATAATCTATACTTAATACTACCCCAAATTCCATCGGTCATGAAAATAATTAAGTGAAATTATTGGGGAAAAAATAAAGATCAATAATAACCAATCAGTTAAAATATTAAGCAAAAAATATTTCACTAGAGTGTGTCCTCAACATCTATATAAAAACCTTATCATATTTAAAAATTATTTTCCATGATCATCATATTATAGTGGACTAGTAGTCAAAACATTTTTCCCATATCAATGGGGAATAGTAATACCAATGTGTTTACAATGACCTAGTTGATTAAGAATACAGTCCTATTTCAAATAGTGGATAGAACGACCATATGAAAATTTATTTGAGAACCAGGGCCTCAGAACAGTATCTTATCTCCCTCTCATGACTTGTAGGGTTTCCCATTAGTATCATTTCCCTTCCCCCTTCGTCTTAGCTCATTCTCATTGTTGGATTCCTTTTGTTCATCTTGTCCTTGACGTTGCTTAGCGGTAGAGTCGTGGAGTGTAGATCCAATTTTGTTCAGTGATGTTTCTGATTGTTCTTTATCGACATGGTGAGATGGTACACTAACTTATTAGATATGTTCGGTGTTGCTTGACCCATCGACGTGGCTCGTCATGACTCTAATATATCATCTTGGACAGATGCGACTCGATCAAGACGTCATGGCTCAAAGTAGATTCAGATTATCGATACGATCTAATACAACCATGAAATCCCACCAGAGTGCATTTGATGGGGATCAAAAATGGATCTTTAGTGGATCATAGGGGGTAGGTCCTAGGATTCGGAAATTCTATGTATATTTTACAGGTTTTCTGGTCTGATATAGTTTGTGAATGTATGGATGGATATGAAATTGGTGGTCTATGGGTTGATCTAGTTTGACATTTCAATTTCATCTCTACCCCTACAAGAAGGTCCTCTCTCCAAATTACTATGGTTGGCCTACTTTGTAACCAGGTGAGGGTGCAGACACAGTTCTGATCTGAGTGGATCCCTTACCAGAGAGGATTGTCTCGCTCAGAATGTGAAGGATCCCCAAATCGGGGATGTTCCCTCATTGAGGTATGGGTCCATCATGTCATAAGTGAAGATGGATCTTCTTTATATCCCATGGTTCTACTTTCAGGATTCTACAGATGCTTTGGTGGTGTGTGTTAGGTAGATCATGGCGTGGTTCATCCATGATGATCATTAATAGAGGTTCAATGAACTCATCAATGCTTCTTCAAGGAATGTTTTGTTTGATGGTTTTTTTCGATTTTTTAAGATGGGCTAAGGATAAATTGTTTTTGAAGCAATATTTTTATATAAAACTACTCTAGATGAGTTTTATAGATGCATGTTTTCACCTAATTTATGTGATTTAGATTTGGAATTTTTAGAGGGTATGACCATAGCCATTTGTACCATCCTATCCTTGAATAATACAACTTTTCATGTAGCATTAGAAATGTAGAAACTGCAAATAATGTTGTTTATGCTGGGGAGGGTCCATCCTTTATTATCTGATTTGTTTTTTATTAGATTTTGGACCGTTAGGGAATGGTTTGATGTCTTATGTCACTGAAGTCATGTTTGGTTCCCCCTCAGCCCTTAATATTGGACTTGAATAATAATTAATCTTTATTCAATAGTAGATTTGATCACATCAAATCATTTCCCACAATAATATTATGAGATATAAATTATTATGCAATGTAATAGAAGTATTTAATTAACCCACAAATCATAGATGAAATAACATACATGTATTTTATGACATCGGAAAACATTCTACATAATAACATATCTTAGTCAAAGGGAAAAATTTGTTTCATAAACATATCACCATCACATATCAATATTCATACTTGAGAAAGAATAAAGATGTTATCAATTGAAAATTTCCCCAGTGAGGAGTACAAAAATTTAATGGGTATATATAATGTTGAAAAATTCATATAAATATCATTGAAACATCAATGTGAAAAAATGTTCATTGTCTTTTTGTTCGATAATATTTGTAAAACCTTGAAAACTATTGATTAAATTTTCTATCATTGAAAATAAACATAGAATAATTAAAAGGAATCATAATTTTAACTTAAAATCATGAATATAGTATAATTTGATCATTTTATTTGGTTTAAAAGAATATTCGATTTTCAATTTTGTAAAAAGAAATAGAATAATTTTTCAGAAATTTTAATGAGTTATTCATTATGAATAATTCTTAACTAAATTCATATGTAATGAAAAAGAACATTTTAAATCATATTCAATAATATTTAAAACATATTTAAAATAATTTTTTAATGCTTGTTCAAGGATGAATAATTGTCTTCATCAAATAGGAAATGAGGTAAGCTTTTCATAAAACAATTCCCTCAATCATTTTATTTTCCAATAAGAGAAAAAACTAATTCATGAAAATTTATTGAATAAATAGGGAACAAATAGATTTATTTTATAGAAAAAAACCATTAAATTGACCTCCAGGTAAAATTATCATAGGAAATCTAAAAATCAAAAGAGATTGTAACATGAACCCTTACCTCAAGTCCCATATTTGACAGTAATTTTTCAAAACTCTAATATCATAAATACATTTTTATTCATCTTTTCTAAATGCATTCCACTATATATAATACCACATATAAATAAATTATAACATCTTATCACCCATTTATTATAACATCTGTATTAACATCACTTTTCTTATTGATAACTACTCTGTATTTAATGAATGTTTTTGTTTTGAAGTCCTAGTCCAATTACATTGATCATTCATCCATCATATCTATAATTCCAATACCTTAATGAGTATAATATTTAATAATTATACATAGTTTTTAGAAATTAATTTTAAGGCTTTATAAAAATGATTTATATCATTTCTTGGTTATTTTAGTCCATACTTATGAATGAATGATTTTTCCACAATTTTATGGAAGAAAATAATTATCTTTAAATAATAAATCACCTTTGTTGATTAATTATATTGTCATATAATTTTTGTTCATCTAATCAATTATTATTACCATCATGGTAATGTTGTGATAAAAACAATTGCATTTATACATGGTGGAGGTGGTCCACATATATAAAATGGATAAGTTTGCTTTTCTTATATGGAGGATCAAAAGAAGAGAATACTTATTATATTATAATAAAAAAAAATTGGTATATTGAATATGATTGATGAATTATTTTATAATGTATAAAATTTATTTAGAGTATGTTTTGGAAGAAATAAAAATAAATATCCTCATATAAGAGTTATACCCCTTCACTAAAAATCCACAGTTGACTTACACCTTATTCACTATAAGGATTGTATATTTGAAATATAAGAATCAATAAAATGTGGGTAAGTAGTTAGTGATGGTATCTAGGTACATTTTTCTGATATAAGAGGATTGATATTTAAGAACAAGAAATTAGAAGAGGATTCCATTTATATATAGGTGGAGGGAACCCTTTGAAATTCTATAAGTATGAAATTATTGTAAATTATTATTCACAGTAATATAGCCCAAAAATAATATATTAATTTTTTATAATGATTATGATTCAAACTCTTATAATATAAAAATATTTAATTATTTTTTGCTATTATAACCCTTATCTATTAATTTTAACTTCTGATTAATCCTTTTGAAGATTAATATGATATAACAGTTCATCAATAATAAGTTGAAATAAAATATTCAATAAATGGAAATGAAACTCCTATTCAATCAATGATTAATATTATATAAATATTATATTTCCTGGTCCCTTGATAATAGTTCCATAAACATTAATGAATTAAAAAATATATTATATTTTATAAGTTGTCACTATTGTCAATATTTGGGTGATTAATAAATTTTCACATAAAAAAGAAAAAATTGAAACTAAAATGAATTCCAAAATATTATAAAATAACTAATATGTTTTATATATCAAAAACAATCACTAAACATAGTAATTTACAAAAATGTTATAACTTCAATTATTTTTAAAATCAATTATTTTCTTTTTTTTATTAAATGAATAAGTATTGTGTCAGAGTTGTATAGAAAGGTTAGTTATTTATACCATATCGAGAAATGTAAAATTAATTATGATAATAATTCTATTTTATATGTAAAAAATAAAAAATTAAAATTATCATTAACATTTTTAATCCCTATAAAAAAATAATAGATTTATTACAACATAACGAAAGGCATTTTTGAGTTATTATTTTCATAAAATTACTTCTAAGGAATTATAAATGAAATGTGTCACTATAATTTAAAATTAGAAAATTGAAAGACGATTGTAAAAATATTATCATATAATCAAAATAATTCAAGTTTTAAATTAATTTTAATTCCTTATCACATTATTTTAAACTTATATATCTAATTTAACCCTTACACAGGTGATTAAAATTTACCACCACTACTAATCCCATTGGTAAAAAGAGTCATATTTACCAATTTATAAATGACTAATTCTATATATGAAATCCATTTTTTAGGATTAAATTTATATATGTTAATAAATTTTATTTCAAAAGAAGCATGAATGGTATATGAATATAATTTTTAAATAAATATTATTTTATGGATAGGTCTAGATTTATTATTTTTTCTAGATTACTAAAATATTATATTAATGTTACAACATGTAATTTGAAATATATTATATAAAATTAAATATCCTTATTAATAAATATATATTAACTAAATTATGTAATGTAAAAACACCATGCATGTATAAAAATTACTTTTTACAAAAACATATATTTTACTGGTAACACTTGAAAAAGAGATATAATAACATAGAACAATGTATGTTTTCAATTTCAATCAATTAATTAATGTGAAAAAAACAGCATAAACCATGCTTCTTGGGAATTATATTTTTCTATATATGTGGAGGAAATGTCCCTTATTATTGTGATTTAAATGTAAATAAAGAATCTTCCAATGGTAATGATTCAATTGTACTATTATGGAACACTACGTGATTTATTTTCCAATGGATCAATAATATTTCACACATAAAATGAAAAAAATGAATTTACATGATTATGTGATCACAATAACTATGGTTGAAGTCCCTAATTATGTGGTTGAGTTATATGTATAATATCCTCAAATTTATTGAATTTTTTTTGGTTTTTTATTTTCTCACTCCATGATAAATACTATGATTTCTATGAAAATAATATATTTTTATTTTGCATTAATAAGATATTTATCAGTCAAGACACATATTTAATGACAAATATTATAATAATGTTAAATTTTATTCCCATTATGATGCATAAACATGCTATATTTTCTAAATTCCTTATTATATATACATTTTATTTTGATATAATCCTTGATAAGAAATGGATTTAAAATTATTATGGTGAAATTTAATGAAATGATAAAAATGTTAAGATTCCTAATGATGATGTGGAATTCATTATCATTAGTGGGTATACATTATAATCCATGTCCCGTATAGATACAAAAATGATAGAACATGAAAATTTAATCCATGGGGATGAAGTGAAGAAATATTCAATGGATGGGAAAGGTAATCATTAAATTGATGGTATACATATTGTATAGTATCAAAATTGATTTATATATTAAAGAATTACTCATAAATCATCCATAACATGATTTTCTGATTTTACTTGATTTAATCCCTAATTAATTATTAATATCAAAGAGACCCTATAGAATGGTAACATTGGAAACATTGGGGAAGACGATATAAATAATGGAGTTTGGTGATAAGGGATATATATTCCCTATTTTTTCACCATGGGGTGATCCCATTGATTTTGTTAAAAATGAGGATTTATCTATGATTCTATTCATTTGTTTTAGATGAATCAATGCTATTACAATAATGAACTAGTATCATCAACCTCACATTGATGAATTATTTGACCTACATCACCGATATATATATTTTTCCAATATTGACCTTCATTTTGGTTATCATAAACTACTGTAATGTAGTAATATATTCTAAAAAATATCATAATATGTATGGACACTATGAATTCACAATAATACTCTTTCAATTGATTAGTAATCCAATAATCTTAATGGATTTAAGAAAAAGTGTAATTAAGTAATATCCTGATGACACTTTATTGTATATATTTATGATATCATTGTTTACATAATAAGTTATTAGGAACATGAGAAAAAGATGATTATAATTATTTATAATAATTAAAAATGAGTAATAAGGTAAATTTTGCAAGTGTGAATTATATATCCAGAGTAAAACATTTCATAGATATATTTCTCCATGGATGGTACCTTTGTTTATAAAATAATGAAAACAATATTACAAGAATGGGTAACTCAGATTATCATAAATGAGGTTCGTAAATTCATTATTCTGATACGTTACTATCAATTGTTAGATCAAAAAAATTCTGATTAATTAACATTCTCACCACGATTACTCATAAATAGTAATGTTCATATATACAAATGAATTTTTATAATGTGTTGAAATATATGTAGAAAAGGATGGTGAATGCTCAAATATTGACTTTATTAATGGTAAATTATGTGTTTTTAAAATATGTTGATTCATTAAATAAGGGGATAGGTTATGTCTTAATGTATAATGAAAATTTTATTGATTAATAATCAATGTAGATAATTACTCATGAACAAAACATTCCAACCAATGATTTTATTTTTTAGTTGTAGTCCATCTATTGAAGATATTAAGACACTATATATATGGGGAATTATATGAGATATATACTAATTAAAAGAGTTTGAAATATATATTTTCAAATAAAGAGATCAATATGAGGAAAATGACATGGCTAAAGCTACTCAATGATTATGAATTCCCAATAGAATACCACACTAAGAAGGAAAATAAGTTATCATATTCTTCTATCCCGAAATATCATAGACTTCTACAAAACATGTTGATTGAAAGTGACCATATGTTAATGGATTTACTAAATATGTACCATGTAGTCAATATAGGGGTGTGACATCATTATTCGTTTAAATAATTTCAAAACCATAATTATTTGGAAAGGATAAATTTTTATCAACATGTTGATGATAATTTTCAAAATATGATTAAAATTGTGAATATTGTAAAATTAAGAGGCTTCATTAATAATGATGAAATTTTGATATTTGAAAAAGGATTATGTTGTCCATATATTGTTAATATAAAAAGATAATTGATCAATGAAATGCATAGGTAATATCTCACTATAAACACCTGTAGAACAAATTTGTATAAATACATTGGGGATCGCTTTACTGGATTATATGAAGTAGGAATGTTTTGATTATAGGTCATGTTATTTAGTCTGTTAATAAGTAAATATAGATATGTAACATCATAGAGAACAGTTGAAACCAAAACCAATTCTTATATAGAAAATAGATTAAAAATTTATAGTCATTGTCCTAGGATTAACAAAAACTCCTATTAATAATGGTGTAATGCATGTTATTGTTGATCAACTCAATAAATCATTCAAAATAAGAGAATATTTACCACTCATTTTCCTTGTAAGGATCTAAATCAATAAATTTTTAATAATTCATGGACCACTTCATAATATTGTGTATTATAATGGTCAATGATATACAAAAAGAGTCATGAACATTATTTTGATGGCCCTTAATACTATGTTTTGTTTTAGAATATAATGTCACCCACAAACTAAAGGATAGTCTAACAGGAATATTCAAACATTTTGAGATATGTTTCGATCATGCCATCCATTTTTACATGTCTTCTGGGATCTTATTTAACCTTTGGTTATGCTTTTATTTCACAATAAATTTTATTATTAAATTAAAATGGAACTATATGAATAATAATATGGAAAGAGTTGTCATACTCTATCATATGTTATAGAATTTGGTGAAAGAATCATGTTTTCCCAGAACATGTGGGGGAGACAACAAATAGTGTACTGAGCTATTCAAACCCATATCTAAGTAATACAATGTAATAAAAATATTCATTATTATTTCCATAGGAAACATTTGAATTTTCTTGTTGGAGATCAAAATTTCATTACATTATATCAATTCAAGAGTTTTATAATAATGTTTATGTATGGAAATCTATGCCCTAGGTATAGAAGACCATTTAAATTTTTGAATCTTTTAGAGATGCATCTTACAGTATAGTGATTCCACATTGATTGTATATTGTACATGGTATGTTCCATATCCCATTGTTAAGGAAGTACCTATTAAACCCCAAAAATGTGATCACAATTAATGAAATAGAATTGTAACATAATATATCCTATTTTGAAATGACTATCAAAATTCTGGAGACCAGATAAAATGTTTTGAGTTATTGGAAAACTAGTATATCAAAAGTACTTTTGAGAAATTAAAATACTGAAGAGGTGATGTGGGATCCTAATGAAGTTATGTTAATTATATTCACAAATCTAACCAGAATTTAAAATTTTAGAATAGTCAAGGATGAATTTTTTTATAGGGGAAAACGTAAAACCCTAATACATTATGATAAATTTTCTTTTTGATTAATAATTTTCTTTCCACTACTGTGAGAATCGTGCAACTCAGAGTCTATATAACCCATATTATTGGGTACCATTATAAAGTAACCATTAAATTGGTTGTCTAGTTGAATAATAATATGATTATGAAAACTATATCTTTCATATATATATAAATTAAATATAATGTTTATCTACTTATTTAAAAATGAAATAAAAATTCATTTAAAATGAAAAATAATATTATTTAATAATAGTAATTTTTAAAAGCGAGGATTATTTTCATTTTGAGAAAATAATTTTGAATTAAATTTTAAAAAATTTATAAAATATAATCTATAAACTATCACCATCTTTAAAATTGTAATATAAAAATAAAAAAAATTAATTCTTTATATTTTCTTCAAAATATTAATTTGCTGATAAATATTGAAAAATACAGGTTTCTATTAATAACATCATTTTAATTTCATTTATTTACAAAGATAAAATATATTATTAATTGGTTTTTAAGATAAATTGGATCAATTTTATGTATATGGGCGTAATTTACATCATCTGGATGAAGTGTTTGTTATATTTAAATATAAAAATACACATTATATATCTAATTCATTTTTGTAAAAACCGCATTTTCATCGCTTATGTAAGATTTATTTAAAAAAAAATCATTACACATATATAAATTGAATTTTAAAAAATGGTTTTCATACTTGTAATCATAGTAACTAATATTATATAGTAGATAAAATTAATTTTTTACCCTAATGAATAGTGAATATAAATAAAATTAATTATTCTAGTATTTGTGAAAAATTATTGACCAAAAGTTATACTAAAACTATAGCTATAAAAATTTCCAAATAAAAAATAAAAACCCCATTTATATACCATATTTAAACCTTATAATCTATAAGGTTCGATAATTATCAATTTTGGAGCCTTTTCAAAATGTGAAAATCTTTTCTATAGGTAATTATATTAAACAATTCTAACTTTATCCTATACATCACTTATAGAATGTGACCACCTATGCGCACCAATTCATGAATATAATGAAATTTTTTTCAATAATTTATTACCCAATATACCTAGTAAAATACCCACCATATTTTGATGAATTATATTTATTATTTAACCTTATAATGAAATATTTAGGTATAAAACTAAAGAGGATCTATAAAAAATTGGTTATATTTTTTAAAATTCATTTTATTTTGTTTATTCTTACACCTCATTAAAATAATATTAAAATATGATGATATAATAAATAAAATATTTCCCAAATAAATATATTTAATTATGTTAGTGTAATAACCTATGTTCATTTACAAATCTATCAAACGGTAAACAAACGTATCTAATATGACAAACTCGCAAATCGATGTAGCACTTTTTCCATCACCACCTATCGACGATATAAATAAAAATGTATTGAATTTTTTTTTGATATTTATGAAATTAATATATTTCTAGATTTATAATATCACATATGAATTATTAATTTATATTCCATGGAAATGAGATAACATCACTCATAAGTAAGATATACTACTGCCTCACCAAGTGATGTGAATAATTTCACAATTAGGATTAAAATTGAATATAATGATAATATATTTAATTTATAAATGTCTTATATATGAGATAATAATAAATTTTCAATTCTTACATATTATTTTCCATATATTCATTGAATCCGGCAAGGAAATGGAAACAATGTTCATGCGTATGTATGGCCTACTATCTAAATTAATGGTGTAATCCATTTTATATCTCTAAATATCACTGATTAATATTATTTTATATATAATAAATCTAAAAGATATTTAAATAAAGATAAAAATATATGATTATTATGGAACCATGATCAATATATATTGAATAAAACTGTTGAACTAAAATATATGTGAAAAGGGAAGCATAATCACATAAAACAATGATTTCAACAAATATATTTTAATTAACATATAGTAAAATATTATTAATAAATCATATATGGTGTGAAATTTTTATCTATAGTTATTTAAATAATTTATAATGAAACTATATTTTTCGAAATCATTTTTGAACACATATGAATGAATTAATACCCCAAAAAAGGAATTTCTTTCACTATTGTCCTTTTTTGATACATAATTCATGTCTGTACCTATATTTTTTTACAAGGTGTATTTATTTTCCCTTTAACTTATAATACAATGAATTTAATTAATTTCATTATATTTTAGTATTTATTTATTTTAATTATATATTTGGTCTTATTATTGATTTTACGCTTGTGGTATGGGTTTTATATTAAAAGCTCATCATTTATTAGGATTGGTTATGTTTATGCATTTGGATGCGAAATATTATGTTCAAAATCTCAGTCAACTAACAAAATTTTTATGATATATTTATTCTTGGATAATACATGTTTCCTTTCATATTCCTCTATATATATACTCAATATATTAATGAAATTATTTTAAAAAAAATCATCTTTATTTCAACCTTTGGTAGAATTCCCATTTTTTCTATATATGTGTTTTTCCAAAAAAATCTAAAATTTTATATCCTTCCCCAATGTATTTATTAATGAATACTTTACAAATCTTTTAATTTTTATATATGTCTTAAAATTATACTTTTTTTCATTATCCAAATTAATTAATTCATGAAATTTTACCATTTTTTAAAATGAATGATTAATATAAACATGTTGGAATTTCAAAAATTCTCCCCCATCATTACCATTATTTTCTTATAAAAAATATTTTATATTATTCAACGGTGATTTTTATATAAATTGATATAAGTAATATTTTCTTAATTAAGTAGTTTAAATATAATATTGAATGAAAGGAATTTTTCCTTAAGAAACGTTCCATGTGATCTTTAAAAAAAATCTTATATAATATGACATAACAAAATGATAAATTATATTTATTAGGTATATAATCCAAATATCTAAAATTAATTTTTCTCGAGATGTTTAAGGGTTAGTTTTAATGGTGATTTACTATATTGACACTATTCTCTATATTATTTTGAATGGTTTATAAATAAATTTATTTATTTGAGTAATTATTAACATGTCATATATTATTTTATCAATATTACTTTTATGTTGATTATGTTTCACCCCATTCACATTATGATTGTATTGGACTTAATTTTTGATGGGAAGGAACTGTTATAGGCTATCGATGCATTAATATGTTTCATTATAAAAACTTGATTGGGTATTTGTCTGAGATTTTTCATATTTTTAATATATTCCTTTACAGGAGGACGAGAATGTATAATTATGATATCCAGGATTATAAGTCCAATCGTTATGATAATGGTTATTGATTTATTATATGATTATTATTTTTAACTTCTATTGTTAATATTGAAGATCGTTTTATTATTTATATGGATTTATTTAATCATAATTTATTATGTCTTATTATTCACCAATTTAATGTTATTAATTTAGTGGCATTTATTCCAGATACTTTAACTTTCATATTACTTATGATTTATTTATTGACCATTACTTCTATAGAATATATACCGTTATTAAGATTTTTGTCTTGCCCCTTTATTATATTTCATTCCCCATGATTCCAAAACTAATATTATGATTGATATGTAGGGTTATGCTACTGTATATAATAATGAACATGAATAAAACATATTTATTTTTATCATGTTTTCATTTATAATATTATAATAAACTACGCATCAATTTATAAACAACAAGAAACTATTTTTTACTCCATAATGAGAATCCTTATATCCTATGCCAATTTAATTAAGTAATCCCTGAATCTAGTAAATTGGGGTTAGTGTATATACATTAATTCATATCCATTTATAATTGAATTAATATATATATATATATATACAGTTATTAAATTATCACATTTTATGTTTATAACTATATTAGGGATAAAAATCAATTCATCAATGCATAAAACATTAATTTCATAAATTACAGTTAAATCATATTATTTATAATCTAATCATAAGATATTTAAATTTATTCTTATCATTTTAATCACATGTGGATTTATTTTTCATATAATTTCATAATATTTTACCTCTAATTTGTCAAGGATTTTTTTAAAACATGTATGTCTTTTAGAAATCTGAAGGTATTTTTTATAATTTATTTAAAAATTTATTTTTAAATAATATGGATTTACATTCCACCACATGAAATAAATTTTTTCCTTGATATTTTAATTATTACAGTATTTAAAAAATAAATTATAGTTTCAAATGAAAATCATTTCATAAGATATAATTCTTAGAAATTTATCCACTTTATAAACATTAGAAACATATATTGTTTTATAAAAAAAGTGGTACCCCTAATATTATGTTTCACTACATCTAATTAATCTAATAATCTAGAAATATTTAGTATTAAGAACCTCATTTTATAATTTTATTCTAAATATTTGTCATAATCACAAATGTATTTATTGAATATAATTATTATATATGAATTGGATCACATTATTCCAAATATGTTTCTCATATATATTAAGAACCAATCTATTAAATTTATAAGAAGGATGGGTAATATAATTTAAACAATGAAATTATGATAACCAAAAACAAGGGATACAATAATTATACCACATGAATAATATTTAATAATAATTAAACACCTAATAATAGAAGAGAATATATTTTCCCAAAAAACATTCAAGGAATAAATTAGTTAGTTTAACATGAAATAAATAATTCAATCACAATTCCTTTAAAAATAATTTCTGCTCCTCAACCCAATTAATTATTTTTCACTCACATTAGTAGTTATTCTTTTATATCATTTTCTATGATCATTTTAAAAAATAAATTTGATTATAATATTTTCTATTTGGGCCTTGATTTATGAAATTTACTTTTATAATGAAACATAATTATTCCATTAAGTCATTGAAATTTCTATTGTATCTTGTGATGAATATCACATTTTCTTAATTATTATTTATTAATATCATAAATTGAATTACTATTTAGCTGATTTATTTTATCCTTTACAATATATATATATTTTAAATTTATTTTTTGATATTCCCTTGGGTGTATAATACAATATTTTTTAATTATATGAAACTAAATGTTATTTAATTCATCATCCTTATGAATAAAAATAATATGATTTTCCCCCATGATCTTATTTATATTAATATAATACAAGAATAAATTATCAATATTAATCATAATCCATGATATCTATTTTGGAATAATAAAAGGGATTCATAATCCATGCCTAATAAAATTATTTTACATTTTGGGATATTTATTGTATAGTCTATCATATTAATCATTTACTTTTTTCCTCCTTAGCCTTTCTATTTCTAAAACTAAAATAATATTGAATAATAAACACTGTATGTGAATTTTTACCAGAGGAAACATTCATAAACCAATTTTCAAATATCTATATATTATCACATTATCATTATGTTCAACCAAAATCAAATTGATAACAATCTAGGATTAATTAGGTTTCGTTATATCAACTTTATCAAATTAAAAACATGAAATAATAAATCCTTCTTAATTTCATGTTAATATAATTTTATAAAATAATGCATATCTCCTATGATTTTCAAACCTGGTGTACATTGTGGTTTATTTATAATTCACTAGGCAATGATTGAGTTAATACCTATTAAACCATTTTATAGGTTAGTACTCATAGCGACATTTTTTCTAGATATAGTATTAATATGTATTTTCCAAACAAGGATTATATCTATAATAAGACTAGAAAATATGATAATGAAAAAAAATTACTGATATTTCACTATACAAATTGTTATCTTGTTGACATATCATAGTAAGTTTTATTATATTTATATAAAATAATACCCAATATTACAAATTATTCCATTGATACAATTTTTGGTGATCCACGATTAATAGACACATTTATGTCATTACTTTAAATAAATTATATTAGAATATCATAAACAGTGGAAAATTAAAAATTAGAAGGTTTACTGTTTAAATGATTAGTAATAAAAACTACTTATTTTAAATACAATTTTTGTCATTTTTTACTAATTTCTAAAATCAAACACATTTCAAAAAATGTCACATCTAATACCAAGCATAATATCTATTGGAAGAAGAAGATATTAAAGGGTTGAAATAATAGAGAAATATGGATCAAACATGGTAATATGAATCACAAAAAAGTGGATCACACTACCATACTAGTTTTCTTTTTTGGACCAAGAATCATAAACCTATTACACTTAGTGGACCTTTATTTACTAAAATTCTTACCATAGTACATTTGTTTATCACATATTTTTTCCCCATATCTAAAGAGATATAAACAATTACCCAATGCATTGGAGATATATATTAGGAACTGTCTTCCCATAATGAAATTTTATACATATGTGTTCCATAAGATATCATTCAATATAAAAATAAAGATTACAAATGGGACAGAAAATTTTTCTTTTATTACATCTTAAATGACTTACTAAATGTAAAATGTATTTCACAACATTTCTATATCATATCTTAAAAATTGACATTATTAATGTGTGAAATTAATTACCACGACCAGATTAATAAAATATTATATTTTAGAAGACCATTTATAGGGTGATCTCTAAAAAATAACATAGGCAATAATTAGTACAATATATATAATGTCGAAATTATTGTGAAATTGTGAAGTCTTTTTAGAAAAGTCTGTTCTAATTGGGGAAAATGTTTATGTTTTTATCATATTGATTTTCTTTGGAAATTCCAATTTTGTTTAATTGAAAATAATTACATTAATAATTTATTACCTTTAATTAAATGTCAAAAATTAATTGTTGGAAGTACATAATGTATTTACAAAGGTGATGTGATTTTTTTTAAAAAAAAATTAAATTTTAAAAATATTGATCAATATAGAACCACTATGAATTAAATAATTGTATTAAAATATGATATGAAATCTTCATAATGAAAATATATTGGAAAAACATAATTAATAGATCCTTTAATGTAATTAATTGTTATCAAAATATATGTTTGTAGTGAATAATAAAATATTTAATTTTCAATTGATAGAAAAATATTTGGTATTTGCATTGTTGAAAACCAAAATTATAAAATGAGTAAAAAAACATGATTTCCAAAAATGAATAAGGAAAATAAAAACATCATAACAGAAAACATATAATTTTGTATCCAACTAATAAAGTGATCATTGGATATAATGTAATGATAGGATAAGGATGGAATATTTGTGTTAAAGAGGTCGTGAATAATTCATTACAATTAATAACATTTTATGGGGATAAAATTCAACAATGGGTAATATTTGAATAATTAGTGTAATTTTTAACATTTAATAAGACACAGTAAAATTAAATAAAATAATGGGAGTGAAAAAAAAAAATTTAAAAATGGTTTTAGTGATGAACCATTCTAACTCCACAAAGGTGGTGAGTTATAAAAGAAGACTATGAAAACAGTATCCATTAAATTAAATCCCTATTAAAGGCAGAACATGATATGTTTCATCAAAACATATTAATTTCTTAAATATTTTAAAATACATTCATTATATATTAACCAAACGATAATAATCATATATTTCTCCAAAATAAAATATATTTCTGGAGAAAATAAATTTTAGACAATAAAGGATTCACTACAATTTTAACCTTCAATTAAAAACTCAATAAAACATATAATATTTAATAAAATGAGAAAATTAGTAAATAATTAGAGTGTCATTATCAAAAATTATTAGTATGGAAATAGATACACCATTCCAACGAAAACATTTAATATAATAAAAAATGTGTCTTAAGGGGTAAATTTTTTTCAAAAATAAACCATATATTTTTTCTAAAAATAGTTTAATACACACTTATATCCAATATAAAAATATAAGTAGCATAATATTATACAATAGAAACATTTACATATACATCAATCATTGTAAAACTAAAATCTAATTATTCATATTATAAATATTTCTCAGATAGTATCTATTTATATTTTCTTGTTTTTGTAATCATAATAAATCTGAATGACTATAGTAATAGGGTATTTTTTATTCATTATTACATAATATTTTATCAATCTCATACAATAAAATTTAAATTAAATATTCATCTATAGTTATTTATAATATCAAAATTTCATTATATAGTATTCTTAGTTATGAACTATAAAGATTAAATCAACGATGAGCATGTAGTAGTGAGTTTAAATGAATGGAGGTTTCTATATTGTTAAATGATTTCAAAAAAAATATTAAATAATTTAATAATAGGAAAATATTACTTTATATATATCATATATTTTTAATAAAATAGTTTTCACAGATATATATCATATTACTTTATATAATTTTTGATGTATGTAGTTACACAATCCCAAATATGGGCATACCGTAATTAATAGATTAGTATATTTATGAAAGTAGTTTATTATGGAATAATAATAGTATTACCTAATAATAATGATTTATTTATTTAATTATAACCTAATGAATAATATTTAAATTTTTTTAATATATAATAAATATTCTAGATGAAAAAGATAACATGATACTTCATGGGGGAGGTAACTCACCAAATAAACATTAACACATTCATTTCTATAAGAATGAGAGGGAATGAAGGTGGATTAAATTTCTTATCTTAATATCAGTATATTTATTATTTATGTTACATTTATACCATGATTTCATTATTATAATCACTGAAGAAAGATGGCGGGAAAAAAGTATTTTGTCACTTCATTGAGGTAATAGTTCTAACAACTCACAAATGAAGTTTTTTTCATCATATAATTGGTTAATGGTGGTTATTGTTTAGAAATATAGAATAAAAAAATAGCATGGAAATAATAATATCTTCATTATATTCATATTATAGAATTTTTTAGGGAGTTGACGATGGAATTTAAAATTTTTAGTGAAAAAATACTCGTGTTGGGGAAATATGATTCCCATTAGAAGTATACTTAAAAGTTACAGTCTAAAAAAAGTATCATATGATTGCATTATTATTTAAGAGGAAACATATTATTGGGTAAAAATACTATTCATTCATAAAGAATCCAAATATTTAGGGTGGTCTTGAAATGGTCGCGAGTATCCCATTTTATAAGTGGTTAGGATAGATTTTTTTAAATGAAACCATATGCCACAATTGTTAATATGACATAAAATTGAAAATAATCTGATATGGGATGAAATATGCTATATATTTACTCAATAATTATTTTTTCATATGTTTTAAAAAATTAGGATTGTATCACTTATAAATTTTAAAAATACCATTTTTTGTTTTAGCTTTTATTAATTTTTTAACAAAATTATTTAACATAATAAATATTAATAAAAGGTTAATTATAATAAATTATTTTCTAATTTTATCCAAATGATAAATTTTCCATATCAGATAAAATTTTTATGTGTGAGTAATGTCACTTTTAACATATCTTAGGAATTCTGTAAATCCATTTTTTATGAAAAGTGTAATGTTTTGATTAAAATTTATGTGTATGATAAAATTATCATTGTATTTCATTTATATAATATGTATTTCAATATTATGAAAACGAATTTATCTTATTGAAATATAATATATAACCAAATTCTACCAATATTATTCTTAACTAAAATAAACTAATAAATAAGCATATTTTATTTAAATATATTTTTTTTCAGCCTTAATTGTTTTTTTAATTTCAAAACCATAATTAAAAATATGTGAATTTACTCTTTAATAAATCATTAAAAATATAAGAAATATAATTTTTTTGTTACACTTACTTTTTCATATATTATTAAATCATATGGTTCTATAGAACGTTATATATTTCATATTATGGTAACATAAATTTCATAACAATCTATAAAATTTAAATTAGTATAATATTGAAATACAGAATCCAAAAATATATTAAAATTTTTAAAATGATAGTTAACAATTTTATGATTAATTTATTAAATTTTAAATTCAAAAAAAAACGAAAATATGATTTAATTGAATATTAATGTTTTTAAACATTCATATTTCCACGTATTATATCACATATGAATTCTAGCTTAAGGTATGATATTTTATTTTTTATATATTTGATTATTGTTTTTAAAATAATAATAAAACAGAAGTTATATTAATGTATAATAAAATTAAACTATTATTTTTGAACAATTAAATAAAAATTATTTCCTTAGTAGAAAAAAGGAATTATTATTTTTTATTAAATTTTATTATACAATATGTTCCATAAATTGTAAAATTTTACAATATGTTTTGTCTAATATATAATGTGTCATTTTAGATTGTGTTCAGAGTGGATAAATCTGTTTAATTGTTTATTAATTTTCTAAAATAATTATGAATGATTTTTGAGTTTTAATATGTGTATTTTTATTATGGAATATATATATATATATATTAATAAGTGGAAAATTGAAAAAGCATACCATCTAATGTATTTTTCATAAATTTATATGTTAGATTTAATATATTTATGATAAATTATTTATTATATATTTATTGTTTCTTTTCCAAAGATAACGATTGATGAAATTGGAATTGGTTGATTTCTCATTTTTATTTTAAAAATATACAGTAAAATACAACTGATTACTTGTTTAGTAAGAGAGGTTCTAATTTAACAATAAAAATAACATTCTCTGATTATAGTGGAGTCTCTGATGAATTTATAATATTATGAAATAAGGAAATAAATAACTTATAAATGGTGGGATCATATATTCCATAAATTATGGTTGCATCCTAAAGATATATATCATGCCATCATTATAAAAAAATCCTCAAAAAATACATAAAAGAATAAAGTATATAGGATTTGATATAAATTTTCATTAAATAATATATGAAAATTAGTGAATTCAAATAAAAATGATATACAGTTGTTTGAAAGTATTTTTCGAGTTCTAAAATGAACATCTATCGTATATATGGATTTCAATGGTGAAGATTTATTTCGAGATTACCTGAGAGGTGAACTGAAATTTTAAGTACTTGTTAGTTAAATTATAAATATTAATTTTAAATTTCATTCTCTAATCTTGAAATGGGGTGATATAGAATGAATAAATCAGTATAAGAATGTTCTAGATAAATTAATGTAAAAAATATATATGAATGTAATAGATTATTATATTAATGAAAACATAATTATAAGAAATGTTAAAAAAATTATAACATTAAATAATATAATTAATGGAATTAAATTATTTTAATGAATTATTTTATTAAGGAGAATATTTATATTTGTAATGGTGTTTTCTATATGTATAAATATCATGAAGGGGATAATATATATACATGAATTATTTTATATTTTCTTTTTCATATATGTGGAATTTGTTTAATGATCAATGATTAAACTATTATAATAAGACAATGAGTATACGTATTAGTAGAAATGGGATCTAAAAGGGAAAATGTTTATTTTATCACATTTAATTAGGTTTTAGTCTATAAAATAAAAACTTGTTGATTAGGATGTGACTTTAATTTTTATAGAATATGAATCCACCTACATGTCCATAAACTGGTATATTCTGAAAAATTTTCATTGATGTGATAAGGGATTCATCCTTCGAAATTACTAACCCATTAATAAGAGATACATCACATGAATTTCTACATCCAATGTACTTTTGAGAGGAGTGACTTCACCAGAATTTTATATTCACTTTTATAGCGTGTTATATTAGATTTTGGGTAAAAATTAACATTAATAAGGTTATTTGTTTTTTTTTGTTACCCAATTATGGTTAACAAAGTAACATCTATGTATTCATTGTGATTTATATATTATTTTTGATTCTTTATATTTAATGACATAATTTTTTTTGGAAATAAAGGGTTGAAAATGTCCAATAAAAAGTTGGGATATGATTCTAATTGATTTATAAATAAAAAATAATTTTTTTTAGAAAACCTAATGATCCATCCAACCCCTTATAGGTTATAGTTGGCCAAAAAACCATTATTTGATAATATCTTCCAAATTTGGTGTATAATTGTGTGTTTTATGAATTTTGAAATAATAATAGGATTTTAGAGGAGTGGGATGAATATTGGAGGAAGATGAAAAATGGAAGGTGATGACCCCCTGAGCCTGGAGACAACCGATTACATAGTGGTATCCTAATGGTTAGTTAGATAAGTACGATGTATTTTTTAATACCTATCGTACCTAATGAATTATAGAAAGTACCCATTAAAATTTTTTCAACCATACATAAATAAGTTGTACATTAATTGTTTCACCACTAATGGTATCCATATCTAATCGGTGGGTACTATTCATATACTCCTACTAATATTTCAGGATGGAATCAATTACTAACACTATTAACATCTCCCACAATATTATAGTCAAAACCATTGGATGATCAAAAATGTAATTTTAATTTATAATATGGGTATATCCTCTTTGAATATAATTTCCCATGATTTATCTACATAAAAACCAATGTAATTATTTCTCTATGAAATATATGATTTCTAAAATAAATTAAATAAATATTATAACTTAGTATTAACTATATAAAACTCCTACAAGTAGAATATATGATTAAAATTTTGTGTCCCTTCATATATAAATTTTATTAATAAAATAAATTTATATTATATTTAATGTTTTATCTAGGTGGTTCTCTATGCTCATGGGAAGTCACACATTTCCATATCATTGAACCATATAAATTTACCACATTTGTTTCTAGAAAACACTGTCTTATTCCAAAAAAAACTATAAATGGATGTGTTGGAAATGGAATAATTCCATGAAAAGTTATGTAAAAATACCTTCTTCTAAAATAGCTGTTCCATTTTTTATCAATTTTTTGGTGTCTTGAGATTTCAATAAATTTATATTTTCATTTACTATTTTCATTTATTAAATTACATGTTATCATTCCATGTGAAATAAATAATACATGATAGTATATATTTTTTATAACATTCATTAGTTATCTAAATGGGAAACCTATTATATAAATGACTTTTATTATAATGTGTGAGAAAAGTCCATTTTATATCATACACTGTAGTTAATATTGACAATAACATTATTAATACATTATGATATACATTTATTCATTGTGCAGTCTCTGGATTCAATTATATTTATAAAAATAATTACTCATTTTTTATTTTTCAGATCTGATGGACTACCAACATATCATTATTTTTTAATATATACCTCCATCATTGTATATGATATATGACACTAACTATGTATATAAATTAGAAATTAAATTTTCTTATGAACATACTATGTTATTTCTATACCAATATGGGATGGGGTGTATGACTTACATTACTCTATCTTGAAATCAATATTAGTCTCTCTTAATTTTGGTAATGGATTTTAAGGACCCTCTATAAATAATGAGTTATATTATTAGAGTGTAAAAATGATATTCATTAATTTTTTATAATAATTCTGGTTCTATGTTTAAATTTTCACAATATAAATTTTGTTTACAACATGAATGTATGTTTATAATAGATATATAGAGCTGATATAGTTACTACATTCTGAGTTACAAAACACTTGCATTATATGTTACCCTATTAAATAATTAAATTAATTATTATAAATTATATAGGTAATTTTATTCCACTAATACACAATATATTATAATTTATAGACCAAATGGGTTGGATTCCACCTTTTGGAATTTTAGAGTGATTCTGTGGTATCGAGGCATTGTTTTTCCCATATATTTTTGTTTTTGATTGTGTTCATGGTGTACCTTCAATTAGATCTATTATTCCTTTTTGAAATGATTTTTATATAATTGTTTTTATACATTTACAACTTTTTACAACATTTTATATTTTATCATCTTACCCCCTTGAACCTATCTAATAGGTCTAAAATGGTCTTCCACATGAACCATTCTATGCAACCCATATTTAAGTGGATTCTGAATAGAATTCAAAGTTTATTTCCATTAGTGAAGAGATTATACCTGTAGTATCATATCATATCCCAAAAAATATATATAAAAATAATAATAAACAATAAACATAACATTTGTACTCAAAAAGATGAAATTCATGTAACAAAATAATATGATAACAAATCGAAAGGTATAAATCTAATCCCAAGTACAAAAAATTCAAGATAATGTAGATTAATAATATATGGACTCTGTCTCTATATGCAACCAACTCCATGCTCCCCTTCTTAGTAATAACCTATGAGTTCCTTTCACAAACTCTGAACCATAAATTGAATTTATATAGAGTCATAAAAATATTTGATACATGTTGTGAGTAATAAACCCATTGGGACACAACCCAGCTTCCCTTAAAATATTTTATCTTATATAATACATGTATGCCAAGATAATAATAAATATACACCAAGAATAAAAATCACAAAACACATACTATGGGGTCATGTACTGAAAAATTCACAACAACCCCAAAAAGAACCTTCTTCAGCTCCATGATAGTTTGGTAATCATAGTATGTAAAATGTGTGCACCAACAAGCCACTAGTATTTTGGACTTAATTTTTTATGGTAAGGGGATGTTATATGCCATCTATGCATCAATATGATTCATTATAAAAAGAAGATTGGGTTTTTGTCTGATCTTTTTCATATTTATAAAATATTCCTTGGCACGAGGACTTGAATGTATGATTAGGTTATCTAGGATTATAAGTCCAATCATTATTATAACAGTTATTTATTCACAATCTAATTATTATTTTTATAATCTCCATTGTTAATATTGATGATATTATTATTACTTATATGGATTTATTTAATCATAATTTATTCTGCTATATTATTCCCTAATTTAATGTTATTTATTTAGTGGAATTTATTTCAGTTACTTTGATATCCATACTTCTTATGATTTATGTACTGATGATCACTTCTATAGAATATATACCATTATTAAGATTTCAATCTCACCCCTTTATTAAATTTCAATTCCCATGATTCCAAAACTAGTATTATGATTGATATGTAGGGTTATGGTAATGTATATAATGATAAACATGAATAAAACCTATTATTTTTTTAACATTTTTTCATTTATAATATTAGAATGAACTGCCTATCAATTTAAAAATAATAAGAAACAATTTTTTACTCTATAGTGAGAATCCATATATCCTATGCCAATTTAATTATGTAAACCATGACTCTAGTAAATTGGGGTCAGTGTATTTACATTAATTCATATAAATTAATAGTTTAGTTAATATATATATATATAAGCAGTTATTATATTATACCATTTTATGTTTATTACTATAGTAATGATACAAATTAATTTATCAACGCATAAAACATTAGGTTCGGAAAGAATAGTTGAATAATATTATTTATAATCTAATCATAAGAGATTTATATTTAATATTATCTTTTTAGCCACATGGGGATTTATTTTTCATATAATTTCATGATACATTATATGCAATATATCGAGGTTTGTTTTAATAGATTTATGTTTTTTAGAAAGCTGATGGTATTTTTAATAATTGAATTGAAAATTTTTTATTAAATATTATGGTTTTACATTCCATCACATGAAATAAATTTTTTACTTGATATTTTAATTATTACATTATCAAAAAAAATAAACTATTGTTTAAAAAAATCATGACATAAGATATAATTCGTAGAAATATATCCACTTTATAAACATTATAAACATATATTTTTTATAAGAAAACTGGTACCCCTAATATTATGTTTCAAAACATATTATTAAGCCAATAATTTAGAATTATTTAGTTTCAAGACCCTCATTTTAGAATTTAATTCTAACTAATTTTCTTAATCACCATTTAATTGATTGAATATAATTAATAGATACGAATTGGATCAATTTATTGCAAATATGTTTCCCATATATAGTGAGAACCAATCTATTAAATTTATAAGATGGATGGGTAATATAATTTTAACAATAAAATTTATGATAACCACAAACAAGGGATACAATAATTATACCACAAGAATAATATTTAATAATTATTATACACCTAATAATTTAAGAGAATATATTTTCCCCAAAAACAATCAAGGAATAATTTATTTAGTTTAACATAAAATAAATAATTCAATCACAATTCCTTTAAAAAAATACGGTGCTCCTCAATCTAATTAATTATTTTTCACTCACATAAGTAGTTATGCTTTTATATTATTTTACATGATCATTTAATAAAAATTATATTAATATTATTCTTTTTGGGCCCTGATTTATGATATTTACTTTTATAATGAAATATAATTATTCCTTTTAGGCATTGAAATATCTATGGTACCTTGTGATGAGCATCACTTTTCTTAATTATTTTTTATTAATATCATATTTTTTTACTATTTAGTTGATTTATTTCATCCTTTACAATATTTATATATATTTTAAATTTCATTTTTGAGATTCCCATGGGTTTGTAATCCAATATTTTTTTAATTATATGAAACTAAATATTATTTAATTCATCATCCTTATAAATAAAAATTATATGATTGTCCACCATGATCTTGTTTATATTCATAGAATACAAGAATAAATTATCAATATTAATCATAATTCCTAATATCTAGTTTGGAATAATAACACGGATTCTTACTCCATATATAATAAAATTATTGTACATTTTGGGATATTTATTGTAAATTCGATCATGTTAATCATTTACTTGTTTCCTCCTTAGCCTTTCCAATTCTAAAACTAAATTATTAGTGAATAATGAACACTATATGTGAATTATTACCAGATGAAACATTCAACAACCACATTTAATATCTGTATATGTTATTACATTATCATTATGTTCAACCAAAATCACTTTGATCCCTATATTGGATTAATTAGTTTTCGTTATGTCAAATTTATCAAATTTAAAACACAAAATAATAAATACTACATAATTTAATGTTTATATAATGTAATTAAATAATTCACATCTCCTTTGATTTTCAATCCTCATTTACATTGTGGTTTATTTATCATATACTAGGCAATGATTGAGTTAATACCAAATAAACCCCTTTCTAGGTTAGTACTCATAGTGATATCTTTTCTAGAGCTAGAATTAACAAGTATTTACCAAACAATGAATATATTTATAATAAAACTAGAAAATATCAAAATAGAAAAAATTAATGATATTTCACTATAAATATTGTTATCTCATTGACTTATCACGGTATGTTTTACTATAGTTATATAAAATTATACACAAAATAATAAATTAGTACTTTGATACAATGTTTGGTGATCCATGATTAATAGACACATTTATTTTGTTATTTTAAATGAATAATATTTGAATATCATAAGCATAGGAAAATAGAAAATTTGAAGATTTTCAGTCTAAATGATTAGTAATATAAAATACTTATTTGAATACAATTTTTTTCATTTCATACAAATTTCTCAAATCAAACACATTTCTAAACATGTCACATCTAATACCAATCATAATATCTTTTCGAACGAGAAGATATGAAAGGGATGAAATAATATTATTATTAAAGGATACATTAGAGAAAACCAATAATCATCATAAGTCACTAAATAATTTTTGTTTTCGTTTTTTAGCATAATCTAGACCCAAGGACATTAAAATAGGATAAAACCGCCAAATAAAACATAGATCGTAATAAAGGATCAATCAATTTGAATGTATGTTTCAAAATATAAAAATATGGACCAAACATTATAATATGAATCATAAAAAAGTGGATCACACTAAAATAATAGTTTTCATTAGTGTACAAGGAATCATAAACCTATTTCACATAGTGGAACCTTATTTACTAAAATTCTTACCATAGTACAATGGTTCACCACATTTTTTTTCCAAATATCTAAAGAGTTACAATGAATTACCCAATGCATTGGAGAGATATATTAGGAACTATCTAACCATAATCGAATGATATATATATGTGTTCCTTAATATATCATTCAATCTACATATCAAGATTTCAAATGGGAGAGAAAATGTTTATTTCGTCACATCTTAAATGACTTACTAAATGGGAAATGTATTTCACAACATTTCTATACCGTATCTTCAAAATTGACATGATTAATGTGTGAAATTAATGACCACAACTAGATTAATACAAAACTGTATTTTAGAAGAACATTTATAGGGTGACCTCTAAAAAATAACATAGACAATAATGTGTACAATATATATAATGCAGATATTATTGTGGAATTGTGACATATTTTTAGAAAAATATTTTCTAATTGGTGAAAATATTTATATTTTTATCATATTTTTTTTAGAAATTCCTATTTTATGTAATTGAAAATAATCACATTAAAATTTATTTTCATTAATTAAATATAAATAATCAATCGTTGGATATACATAATGGATTTAAAGGGCGATGTAAAACAATTTTTAAAAAAATTAAATTATAAAAATAATGATCAAGGGAGATTCACTATGAATTAAATAATTGTATCAAAATATGATGTGAATGCTTCTTAATAAACATATTTTGAAAAAAAAACATAATTAATTGATACTTATATGGAAGTAATTTTTATCAAAATATATGTTTAGTGAATAATAAAATATTTAATTTTAAATTGATAAAAAAATATTCTGTATTTGCATTGTTGAAAAACAACAATATAAAATGAGTAAAAAACATGATTTCCAAACATGAATAAGGGAAATAGAAACAACATAAGAGATAACATATAATTTTGTATCCAGATAAAAATGTGATCATTGGATATAATGTAATGATAGTATAAGGATGGGATATTTTTGTTAAAGAGGTCGTGAATAATTCATTACAATGAATTGCATTTTATGGGGATGAAATTCAACCATGGGTATTATTTGAATAATTAGTGAAAAATTTAACATTTAATAAGACACATTTCAATTAAATAAAGTAATGGGAGGGAAAAAATAAAAAATTGATGAATGGTTTTAGTGATGAACCATTCTAACTCATCAATGGGGGTGTGTTATAAATGAAAATTATGATAACAATATCCATTAAATTAAAACCATGTTAAACATAGAACATGATATGTATCTTCAAAACCCATTTATTTCTTAAATATTTTAAAATAAATTAATTAGATATTAATCAATCCATAATAATCCTTTATTTCTCCAAAATAGAATATATTTATGGAGAAAATAAATTTTAGACAATATATGCTTTACAACCAATTCAACCTTCAATTCAAAACTCCATAAAGAATATAATATTAAATAAAAAGAGAAATATAACAAATAATTAGAGGGTCATTATCAAAAATTATTAGTTGGAAAATAGTTATAACATTCCAAATAAGACATTTAATATAATAAGAAATGTGTCTTAAGGGGTTAATATTTTTCAAAAATAACCCTTATATTGTTTCCAAAAATAATTGAATACACTCTGATATCCAATATAAAAAACATATGCATCATAATATTATACTATACAAACATTTACATATACATAAATCTTTGCAAAACTCAAATCTAATTATTCTTATTATTTATATTTGTTAGATATTATCTATTTATATTTTCATGTTTTTGTAATCATAATAATTTTGAATGACTATCGTAATAGTGTATATTTTATTCATTATTACATAAAATTTTATCAATAACATATGATAAAATGTAAATTAAATTTTCATCTATAGTTATTTATAATATCATAATACCATTTTTTGGTATTCATAGTTATGATCCACAAAGATGAAATCAACGATGAGCATGTTATAATGAGTTTTAATGAATATAGGTTTCTATATTGTTAAATGATTTAAAAAATAATTAAACCATTTACTAATAGGGAAATATTATCTTATTTATATCATATATTTTTGATAATTTATTTTTCACAGTTATCTATCATATTACCTTAAATAATTGTTCATGTTTGTAGTTAAACAGTACTAAATATGGACATACCATAATTAATATATTATTATATTTATGAAAGTGGTTTATTATTGAATAATAATAATATTACCTAATAATAAATATGTATTTACTTAATTATAATGTGATGAATAATATTTTAATAAATTCTAACATATAATAAATATATTAGATGAATAAAAAACATGTTACTTCATGGGGGGGGGGGGGGGGTAACTCACCAAATAATCATTAACACATTCATTTCTCTAAGAATGAGTGGGAATGAAGGTGGATTAAATTTCTTATCTTAATATCTATAAATTTATTAATTATGTTACATTTAATCCATAATTACATCCTTATAATCACTGAATATAGATTGTGGGAAAAAAGAATTTTGTCACTTCATGGAGGTAATAGTTCTTACAAATCACAAATGAAGATTTTATTTTTCATCATAGAATGGGTTAATGGTGGTTATTTTTTAGTCATATAGAATAAAAAAATAGCATCGAAATAATAATAACTTCATTATATTCTAATTAGAGATTTTTTAGGGAATTTATAATGGAATTGTAAAATTGTAAGGGAAAAAATACTAATGTTGGGGAAATAGTATCCCCATTAAAAGTATACATAAAAATGTTGGTCTAAAAAAAGGTTGAAATGATTGAATTATCATCTAACTGGAAACATATTATTGGGTAAAAAAATTAGTCATTCATAAAGATTCCAAATATTTAGGGTTGTCTTTAAATGGTAGTGATTATCTCGTTTTATAAGTGGTTAGGATGTAGTTTTTTAAATGAAACCATATGCCACACATTTTAATAAGACTAAAAATTGAAAATAATTAGTTATAGGATGATATATGTTCAATCGTACCGTAATATTTATTTTTTCATTTGTTTTAAAAAAATATGGTTTGTTTCTCTTATAAATTTCTATATAACAATTTTTTGTTTTACATTTTATCAAATTTTTTCCAAAATAATTTAACATAAAAAATATTAATAATATTTTAATTATATTATGTTTTTTTCCAATTGTATCCAAATGATAAATTTATTTATGTAATGTAAAATATATATGTGTGAGTAATGTAACTTTTAGTATATCTTAGGAATTTTGTAAAAACATTTTTTATTAAAGATTAATGTTTTCTTTAAAATTTATGTGTATGATAAAATTATCATTTTATTTAATTTATTTAATATATGTTTCATTATTAAAAAATATTATCTATATTAAAATATAATATAAGATGAAATTATACCATTATAATTCTTAACTAAAATAAATTAAGAAATAAGATTCTTTAATTTAAAAATATTTTTTTGGTTCCATAATTTTTTTTTGTATTTTTAAAAACAAATTTAAAAATATATAAATTTATTCTTTAACAAATCATGAATAATATAAAAAACATAATTTTTTTGTTACACTTAATTTTTCATATATTATTAAATCTAATGATTCTATAAAAAAGTTATATTTTTGGTATTCCCATAAATAAATTTCATATCAATCTCCATAATTTAAATCAGGATATTATTGATATATAGAATTCAAAAATATATTAATATTTGTAAAATGATATGTATAAATTTTATGATTATTTTATTAAATTACATATTCAAAAAATAATGGAAATATGATTTAATTGAAAATTAATATAATTGAACATTCAGTTTTCCACGTATTGTATCACATATGAATTCTAGCATAAGGAATGCTATTTTATTTCTGACATATTTGATTTTTTTAAAAAATAATAATAAAACAAATGTTTTCTTAATATATGAACACTTTAAATTATTATTTTTTAAAAATTAAATAATTTTTTTTTAGTAAATATAATGAATTATTATTTGTGATTACATCTTTATATACATGAAGTTCCATAAATTGTAAAATTTCTCTATATGTTTTGTCTAATATATAATGTATCATTCTAGATGGTGTTCAGAGTCAATCAATCTATTCAATTTTTTATAAATTTAAAAAAATTTAATGGAAACTTTATGATTATTAATATACATATTTTTATTGAGGCATATATATATATATTTATTAGCAAGTGGAAAATTGAAGAAACATACCATATAATGTATTTGTCATAAGTATTTAAGTTAGATTTAAAATAATTATGATAAATTATTTGTTATATATTCATTGTTTCTTTTCCAAAGATAATGTTTAATGAAATTGGAAGTGGTTGATTTCTAATTTTTATTTTCCAAAATCTACAGTAAAATACAACTGGTAACTTGTTTAGTAAGAGATGTTCTAAATGAAAAATAAAAATATCATTCCATGATAATAGTGGAGTATATAATGTATTTTTAAAATTATGAAATAAGGAAATAAATAACTTATAAACTTTGGGATCATCTATTCCATAAATTATGGTTGCATACTGAAGATATATATCATGCCATCACTCTAAAATATTTTAAAAAAATACATATAAATGAACAAAATATATAGGATTTGATATAAATTTTCATGATATAATTTATGAAAATTAGTGAATTCAAATAAAAATGATATTCAGTTGTTTGAAACTATTTATGAGTTCTAAAATTAACATCTATAGTATATATGGATTTCAATGGTGATGATTTATTTAAAGATTACATGAGTGTTGAATTGAAATATTAGGAATTATATGTTAGTTAAATCATGAATTTTAAATTTAAATTTATTTCTCTCATATTAAAATGGGGTAATATAGAATGAATAAATTAATAGTGGAATATTATAGATAAAATAATGTGAAAAATATATATGAATGTAGTAGATTATTATATGAATGAAAACTTAATTATAAGAAATGTTATAAGAAAAAATTACAACATTAAATAATATAATTTAAAGGAATTATATTATTTCAAAGCATTATTTTATTAAGGAGAATGTTTATATGTGTAATGGTGTTTCTTATATCTACAAATATCAAGAAGTGGATAATATCTATACATGCATTAATTTATATATTATTTTTCATATATGTGGAATTTGATTAAAGATCAATAATTAGACTCTTATAATAAGACAATGAGTATATGTATTAGTAGAAATGGGATCGAAAATGGAAAATGTTTATTATATAACATTGAATAAGGTTTTAGTCCAAAACATAGAAACATGTTGATTAGGATGTTACCTTAATTTTTATAAATTATGAATCCACCTACATGTCTATAAACTGATATATTCTCAAAAACATTCATAAAAGTGATAAGGGATTCATCCTTGGGAAATACTAATCCATTAATTAGAGATACATCACTTGAATTTCTATATCCTATGTAATTTTGAGAGGGCTGACTTCACTAGAATTTTATATTCACTTTAATATTGGGTTATATTAGATTTTTGGTAAACTTTAACATTACTAAGCTTATATGTTTTTCTTGTTACCCAATTATGGTGAACCAAGTAACATCTATGTATTCAATGTGATTTATATATTATTCTTGATTCTTTATATTTAATGATATCATCTGTGATGGAAACAAATGGTTGAAAATGTCCATTAAAAAGATGGAATATTATTTTAATTGATTTATAAATGGAAACTAATTTTTATTAGAAAATATAATGATCTACCCCACTCTTTATAGGTTATAATTGACCAAAAAATATATATTTGATAATATTTCGCATTTTGGTGTATAATTTTGAGTTTTATAAATTCTGAAAGAATATTAGGATTCTAGAGAAGTAAGATAAAGATTGGAGTAAGATGAAAAAAGGAATTTGATGACCCCCTTATCTTGGAGACAACCGATTACATACTGTTATCCTAATGGTTTGTTAGTGAAGTACTATGTATTTTTTAATACCAGTATTACTTAATGAATTTTAGCAAGTACCCATTGAGAATATTTCTAACATACTTAAATAAGTTGTAAATTAATAGTTTCACCACTAATGGTATCCATATCTAATCAGGGGATATTATTCATATACTCCTACTAATATTTCATGATGGATTCAATTACTAACACTGTTAACTTCTCCCAGTATATTAGAACCAGAACCATTGGATGGTCAAAAATGTAATTATAATTTATAATATGGGTCTATCCTCATTGAATCTCATTTCCCATTATTTATCAACATAATAAACAAAGTAATTTTTTCTCCCTGAATTATATGATTTCTAATCTCAATTAAATAAATACTATAACTTAGTATGAACTATATTAAACTCTTACAAGTAGAATAAATGAATAAATTTTTGTGTCCCTTCCTAAATCAATTTTATTAATAAATAAGATGATTTTATATTTAATGATTTTTCTAGGTGGTTCTATATGTTCATGGGACATCACACATTTCCACATCCTTGAACCGTATAATGTTAACATATTTGATTCTAGAAAACACTCTCTTATTCCATCAAATAAATAAAAATGGATGGGTTGGAATTGGAATAATTCCAAGAAATATTTTGTAAAATACCTTCTTCTAAAATAAATTTCCCATTTTTTATCAATTTTTTGGGCCTCTTTATATATCAATATATTTATATTTTCATTTACTATATTTATTTAGGAATTAAATGTTACCATTCCATGTTAAATAAATAATACATGATAGAATATTCTATTGTTTTATTACTTCTATCAGTTATCTAAATGGTAAACCTATTATATACAAGTATTTTATTATAATGTATGAGAAATATCCATTTTATATCATACACTCTGGTCAATATTGATAATAACATAAATAATACATTATGATATCTTTTTATTAAATGTGTAGTTTTTGGATTCAATTATATTCAATTAAATTTTTTCTCATTTTTTATTATTCATATTCGATGGGCTAACAACATGTCATTATTGTTTAATATATACCTCCATCATTGGAGATGAGATATGACACTAACTACATTTATAAATTTTCAATTCCACTTTCTTAAGAACATGCAATGATTTTTCTATACCAATATGGTAAGGGGTGTGTGACTTACTTTACTCTATCTTGAAATCAATATTGGCCTCTCCTAATTTTGGTAATGGATTGTAGGGATACTCTCTATATAATGAGTTTTATTTTGAGATTGTAAAAATGATATTCATTAAATTTTGATTATAATGCTGGTTCTATGTTAAATTTTCCCAAGATAAATATTGTTTACAACATGAATTTATGTTTATAATAGATATATAGAGCTAATGTAGTTTCTACATACTGAGTTGGAAAACAGACGCATTATATGTTACCCTTTAAAATAATTAAATTAATTATTATTAATTATATAGGTAACGTTATTCCACTAATACAAAATATTTTATAATTTATAGATCAAATGGGATTGAATCCAACTTTTGTAATTTAGAGTGATTTTGTGCTATCGAGGCATTGATTTTCCTATCTCTTTTTTTGAGTGTGTTCATGGGGTAACTTATGTTAGTTCTATTAGTCCTTTTTGAAAAAAAAATTATATAATTGTTTGTCCCCTTTTACCACATTTTAGATCTTTTCTTATTTTTATCTTGTAACCCATTGAACCTATCTAATGGGACTAAAATAGTTTTCCACATGAACCATTTTGTGCAACCCATATTTTAGTGGATTCTGAGTAGAATTCAGAGTTTATGTCCATTAGTGTGGATATTATTCCTTCAGTATCAAATCACATCCCAGAAAAATATATAAAAATGATAATAAACAATAAACATAACATGTGTACTCAAAAGGATGAAATTCAGGTCACAAAATTAAAAGATAACAGCTCCCAAGGTAGAAATATAATCCCAAGTTCTAAAAATTCAAGATAATGTAGATTAATAATATATGGACTCTATCTCTATATGCTTCCAATTCCATGCTCCCCTTATCAGTCATAATCCATGAGTTCCTTTGACATTCTCTGATCCCTAAATAGAATTTATATAGAGTCATAAAAATATATCTTACTTGTTGTGAATAATAAACCCATTAGGACACCACCCACCTTCCCTTAAAATATTTTATCTTATATAATACAAGGATACCAAGATAATAATAAATATACAACAAGAATAAAAATCACAACACATACTATGGGGTCTTTTACTGAAAAATTCAACACAACCCCCAAAAGAACCTTCTTCAGCTCCATGCTAGTTTGGTAATCATAGTATGTTAAATGTGAGCACCAACAAGCCACTACTATTTTGGTGTGTAAAAAATTATTCTCAAGGAAACTAGACATATTATTCCACCAAATAATATTATCCCAACTCTTCTATAAGTCAATAATCCATTACCTCATACCGCATAAATTCTTTTGGTTAAAACCATTATACTATCATTCCACTAATGTGTTACCTTGATTTAGGAGCATACGCTATCAGGAACCTAACTGGATATTGATTCCATAAAATTCAGAAATCCAATCCATTTTATCTCCCCCAATATGTGATAAATATCACAAATGGTCTATTTATATTAATTATTAACAAAAATTTCTAAAGCATGGTAGCACACATAACATTGCAGAAAATAAAATGAAATAAAAGAACATTTTCATTTGAATTTATTAGTAACTCATACAACATATGATCATAATGAAACATGGAATCAATATAATCTAGTAAAACCTATGGAAACAAATACCATCATGGGTATCATAGGCTATACACTAGTCCACACACAATAAAAATCAAGAGCGGTAATCCTGGTATATAAACAAAATAATTATACCATATAATCATGTTTAATGATAAACCCACAATGTAACTACATAAGAATTTATATAATAATAAATTTTCATATATATTAATATTTTTGAATAAGATTATAGTTTTTCGTAATAGGGGATGCTTTTTCCGACATCGTACTCGACACACAATAACAGATTTCCTTGAAATCCTATGTTTCACACAACCATGAGTTATACCGAATTATAATACAATAATAAAATTATTATTTTAAATGGTAGTTAACCCCTATTTGTTGGAATGGTAGGAATTAATAGTATCAACTTAATTATAAAATATGTCTTACACATGTTTAAATAATGATTCATTGGTTACCTAATATATTATAAATGTAAATAAAAAACCATTTGAATATAAAGGATGTGTTTTACTTAAAACCTATTTAAAAGAAAATAATTGTGTTTATAATATCATATCACTCGTTAAATATTTTTATTTAATGAAAAATTTATTTTATAAATTCTATTTAAGTTATTAAATAAAACTTATATGCTATTACATATGATATATGTAAAAATTCAATTTTATGATAAAAGAAGAATTTTTGTAAATGTAGTTTTACAGGTTTTTAATAGTGACCCATTTTAAATATAGTTTTCTAACATTGATATGTTCTATTTGGCAAGAGAAAGTTACTATTTGGAAGCAGGAAATCAAAATTTTCTTTGGATGAAATTTTGTTACTTTTCAAATAAATGTCATTTTTTAATGAAGAGTAAAAAATACTGTATTTTAATTCAAATAAGCGTTTTCATGTAATTTATATCCATAGGTAGATTATTCTGGTAATTTATTTAAAGGGTAATTGGATTCTATTTTTATTATTAAATCTTATTTGGTTTATTAGTAGTTATTTCACTTACAAATTGGATATAAACACATGTCAATCTTTGGATGGTTATTAATTCTTAAAACCACACTTTTCGGTTTTGACACTTGGATTTTATTCTAATTTAATTTCATCTAATTATGGGGTTTTAAAATAAAAATATGGATTCTATATTTTTAATTTGGTGGTCTAAATAGTGTTAATAGGAATTTTTTCACATATTTAATAGTATCATCAATAATTATTTTATTTAACATGGAAAAATCGTAAATATGGTAAATTAGGGTAATATAATAATATAATAAAATATTAAACTACAAAAACATGTGTCCTAATCCTATTGGGTGAGATATCTCTGACCATGGTCATCCTTGGGTCAATTTTGGTACCTTAGGGAGCCACTTTGATGTGAAAATGACATTTCCTAAAAATTGATTTAATGTAATGAAAAATGTACCATAAACCAGTATCTTTTAGTAAAACACTTTTTACAATGAGGTCATATAAGTTATATTTTGGATATTAAATAGTAATTAGAAATTTAAAATGATTTCATACATTGTGGTATTTTATTTACAATTTTTGAACATAAAATATATATATATATCTATGACATAATAATTATGTGGTGATTACCTTATTAATTAATGATTTATATAAATGAGAATATAAAAATAAACATAAATTTATTTTTACACTTTTTAAGACATAAAATAATTAGTGGTATAATTAATACATGTTATCTTTTAATTAAAGAAGTTTTTTTTCAAATTAATATTGTTGTTATAGATTTTTAAAATGTTATGATATGAACAGTATAAAAATTGACATAAATGAGTTTTAAAAAATAACGATTTTATTAAATGATATAATCGTCCGAAAAATATAACCCTTAGAAAAATAACTTAAATAATGCTTAAAATGTCATTAATGAGCCACTTGTTTTTATATTTCCATTTTATAGTAAATATATTTACTATATAGAATTAATATACAAGAAGACATAGTAAGAGTTAAATTACATAACTAGGAGTTAAAGCTAAAAGATAAGGTTAAAAATAGGATGAAAATATGTCTAAAACCTGTTTGTTGAGTATATTTTGAACACGCCTCATCATATATTTGAATTAAATGATTTTGGGTACTTTTGAAATTGAAAATCATTTTATAAAAAAATAATCATTCCAGAAATTCCTAAAGTACCCCTCCTCCATCTTTAAAGGGTTTCACCTCTACCAATTTAAACACACCTCTAAATCCACATGGCTCATCCAACATTAGTCTAAATAAGATCTGAAAATCCCTTTCTTCCTACTAGAACTATTTCCTTGTGAATAAGTCAATTCAAGAAATCCATTGTTCTCAAATCAAAAGAACTTACCCTATTAAGAGGTAACGTCTTCTCTCAAGTTCATTTAATTTATTTTCATTCTCCACTCCCTATGATATTTTTGTGTTTTAATTACAAGAAAACAAAATTATATTAAATTTAAAATGATTTTTTACAAGATGTATTCAATATAAACTTACACAAACCTCCATCTAATGGATATGAACATACTGCTTCTATGTACGATAACCAACTTCCACATGAAATGATAATTATTTGATTTTACCCAACCGCCACTCATTGGGGAAATTACGATGGTACTGAATTAATATGTAATATATATTTTATTTATATTTTCTATATGATTATGATTTTTTAAACATACCTTTATAATTTCATGATGTGTATACACGATAATTTCATTATATTAAGTGCAGACTACAACCCCCTCAAAGTGATATCACTTATTCATAAAATATGAGGAATGTATAAAGGATGGAGTTAAAAGACACATGTAACATATATATATATCATATAATATTATACTATAATTATAATATAATTTCTTATCATTTTGATTTCATTTCAATAATATGACAAATAAATGAAAGTAACGTTCATGCGTACGTACGACTTACCATCTCCATGATCGGTAAATTTCATTTCATATATACAAATGTTGTAAGCTATTATAAATACATATATAATATATTGATATTCTATTTAAATCATTAATTAAAGTTTGTTTTATTTTTTAATTTTCATCCCATGGATAATTTTTAATTATAACAAAATCATTTTTGACTCAATTTTCCAACATCGACAAAATGACCGATATTAACTTAAATAATTATGTAATTATTATAACATGAAAAAAGTGATATAAAAATAATAATAAACATGAAATAGGTTTTTATGAAATTAGAAATTTACTTAAAGTTTATTATTCTAGAATAACACGGAACACATGTGACGAATAAGGCTTATGGTAAGGGAACCATTCAGCCTCCTATATTTGTCAAAAACAACTTTTATGTTATGTCTTTTCATTTCCATTCTAGTATTTTGGGATATGTTCCTATATATACTTATTGATTTACATTTTATTTACAAGTTATGAGATACCATTTTTCTCTCGTCAACTCATTTTTTAAATTTTAACATGACGTCGTTAGGCTGATGAATTTTCATAAAGGTAATATTAACTCAATATCCATTAATTGATTTAAAAATAATTTCATTGGTTTTGTTTTTTCAAGAATATTGGTCAGTGATCTCTTATTATTTTACAAAAAATATCAACATATATATTGGTTTTATTTATATTTTTCACAGATAATTATGTCATCGAATAATCCTTAATATAATGGTAAGATCTTATTTAGGGACTTCATCTAAATCTTCTTTCATTAGAGCATGTTTTATGAATATATTACTATTTATATTACACATCTTATAATATATCCCATTGAATTTTACTTTCATTCAAAGGGAATATTTTATCTATGAAGCGTTTTACTAAATTAAAAAAGGATGTATTTAACGTATGCAACGACAATGACCTCTCCACCATAATAATCGTTATTTGGATTCCCCTATAAGACTAATTTTTTAACTAAATCAAATACCTTAATGTCTTTTTTTTCTTTTGGTATTTAAAATGATTATTAAAATGGATTTATTATTTCAATATCTTGAAATGATTTTTTCTGACATCAAATAGAAATGTTATTAGTAAAATGTTGATATTTGCAATATTTTATATGATATAATTATATAATTGTACTTTTACATTTTATGGGTTGTAAAATGATAACCTAATGATGAGTGCTTACGTGATAAACCAAATGAAAGGTTGTTCCATGATAAACTAAGGATGTGTGGTTATATTATAACCTCCAATGAATTATATATAGAATTCGTACTTATGACTATTTTATTTAGTGATATTTGTTGTAGTCGAATGTATGGTTATTACATTTATGTATTTTTACATTCCATGTTACTGTTATATGATATATGTTACTTTCTATAGGATTTATGGTAATCTTTTAGTGACAAAATGGTATGAAATGAGCTTATATTCAGTGTATTGTTTTTGCTACATTA
Source organism: Viscum album (assembly GCA_963277665.1). Taxonomy (NCBI): domain Eukaryota; kingdom Viridiplantae; phylum Streptophyta; class Magnoliopsida; order Santalales; family Viscaceae; genus Viscum; species Viscum album. The sequence goes on along the minus strand of OY728126.1, from coordinate 788,391,550 downwards.
TAAAGGTGAAAAGTATTACTTTTTTATAAAGTATTCATGGTTTCCATGTCATAAAATGACTAACAGTTTCCTTTCATTATATATCACAAATTGAGATTTTATTTCTCATCCCTTGTTTTTGAAATTTCTATCATCGGGCATAATGAAGAATAATGTCAAGGATGGGATCGAAGAAAATTCATGCAGTTAAAACATGAAATGATACCATGTTTTGTATTAAATAATATTTTTCTTATGAAAAAAGGGATATTCAGTAGATGTTTCTTCATGTAATATTATAGATATTATTTATAAGTTATGAACTAAATATATAAGGATAGAAACCTGAAATGATCGTGGATGTGAATTAAATTCAAATTATCTATTTATCTCAAGAATAGGAAATTTTTATGGATGGGGCCTTATAGTTGGTATCATAGGTCAGTTTAGATATAGTTAGAGGATGGGGTGTTATTTAAGAATAAGTTTCATAACAATAATTAATAGCATATTACAATAGTCATAGTAATTTTTAGATAATTTGATATAGTTTGAGATAACATGAACAAGTATATATAAGTGTATACCCTCCACATAAGAATGTGTATGATGATTTTAATAATATACTAACACAGGCCATTTTGGTTTTAGTTTATAGCTTGATCAAGTAGGCACCAATATAACAATGGATGTGAAGGAAAATGTGGTGTTTATTTTAAATAGAAAAAGAATAAAATGGGAGGTGTAATGAGAAATATTATTATTATTCTCAACCAACTATCAAGAGTCATGATTGTCCACTTGAACTTCGGTGATTATACTAAGGTATCATATATACGATAAATAAAACTGTATGGATATTCAGGTAATAATCATAGAGTTATGCCTATTCAGAAAACAGTGTGTCAATTATGTTGAATAAAACCCCATGTAAAATGATTCAAAAGTGTGAGAAGATGTTATAGATTTTGTAGCAATGGACATAAATCAATATCCTTCAATGGAAATTGGCAGCATCCAATTGACTGCATGAACGAAAAATATTTTCTTTCTGTGGGATCAATTGAATGTTTTAACTGTGGTGTGCATGGTCAATATGTATACAAATTTCCTAAAAAGTAGTTTTGTGAATGGGATCCGTAAGACCATATAATTATATGTTGACCAATTACTAATGCCATTTAACTTAATGATCGGAAAACTAGAAATAACATATGGAACGTAAGTATTGTTTCTTCACTCATATTATTATATTATAGAAATCATAGGACATTATGAATGATATTCCTTGTTTGAAATAGTTATAGAAGAATAAGACAAAAAACATGGATTATTGATCCTTAAGATTGTTTGATGATTAAGGTTTCTATATTTTATGAATTGAGGAATTATGTTGGATCTATCAATGATGATATGATTAAATGTATTAATAATTGTATTAAATTAGAATAATTATTGTATTTTTAACCAAAAACATTGTTATATAAATAATTTAATTCTGGAAAATTTATCTATTTGTTGTGTATATTGTTAAAATGAACCATTAGAGTTTATATAATCCCTAAATTTGTGTCAATTAAGGGTTATTAAATTTTGGGAATAAAATGTGTGGTATCAAGGAACATTTGGGGATAAAATATGTTTTGGTTATTTAGAGGAATTTATAACATTTTTGTAATGTTATTAAATTATATAGTTTTTTGTAAATGGATAAAAAATAGACTATGTGAAATCCCATCGCATCATACAATACGGCTGGAATCGAACCCACAACCAAAGTGCGACAGTGATTTATCGCCTACCACTAGACTATGTGAAGTCCCAAGTTTGTATTAGTTATTCTCTTTAGTTAAATTATTTTATGGTTTAAGAATAAAATGATTTTTAGAACTTATATTTAATCAAATAGATATACATACTATTGAAAAAATATTGGGTGACTATGTGATAAATGTTATTTTAGATGTTGTTCGCACTTTTGGGAAACATATATGCCTAAGAAAAATAAAACACTATTGGATTTTATTTGAGGAGTATTTTTTGAAATTTATTTTAGAAGAATCTATGTTTTTATTGAAGACTTATACAGATTAATGTTATTTATGTAAATTATTAACCTATCCTGTAGAATATGAGATTTTTTAATTACTTTTTAGTATGAGACTTTAAGTGTAGTCAATGTTATATTGAGATATGTGTTAAGATTTTTTGTGGAAGAACATATGATCAAATTTTTCAGAGTTTTGGGTTTTAATATTTATTTGGATTATTTTGAAGAATTATAATGGCAACTCTATATTAATTGGTCTTTGTTTAACTATGGATACTATTTGTTGAATTTTGTAGATTTTGAGTAGTATTTATTTTTATAATGGATTATTCTTTTTGGGGACTATCTGATATTGTACTAATCATTTTTTTGTTTAATATCTAAATATAGAGAAAAAATATAGTTCATCTTTTTTGGATTATGTGATTCACTATAATATGATTCTAGTGGTTCATTTATTACGAGTTCAACTTAAATATTCGTCATTAGGAGAATAGAGGAGTTTGTGGAAGAGATTTATTAAAGGAAGAAATTGAACATGAAAAGTAACTGTATTTCCTTATGTTCTTAAATAATTTCATAAATAAATTCCTTAACATTATGAAAATTAACATAAATGAAAATCATTTTCTGTTTAATATTTTTGTTGGGGAATCAAATACCATTTAACCGATCACATGTTTTCGGTTCTCAGATTGTTAACTTTCTCATGATCCTGTTTTATATCACTCTTCATCAGAACTCTGTGTTTAGTTTCACTTCCATATCAATGTTTTCCTACATGTAACCTAGTTTGTTTTATCCATGGTGACCTTTTTACTTCTCATTATTTTATTAAAAGTGATAGATTTATTAACTCTTTTCCAATGTGGGACTTCTAAATATGTTTTCGAGCCCAATTTTAAAATTGCGAGGATATAATTTATAAAAGGGGGAATGATCTAACAAACATGGTATTTATAGAATAATAAATTTTCATATCTTTTAATTTTTTTGAATATGATATGAATTTTATGTTAATGGTTATTTTTTTTCTGATAGCGTACTTGAAACACATCAACTTGTTTTTACAAAATCTTACGTCGTATACAACATTGAGTTAACCCGAAATATAATAAAATATAAATATTATTAAATTAAATTTTATTTAACGCCTAGCCATTAGAATGGATTGAATTAATAGTATCCCATTAATTCTGAAATATTGTATAAACATGTTTAAATAGTGATTCATTAGATACAAAATTTAATAGAAATGGAAATATAAAACCAATTGGATGTAAATGATGTGTTTTTATGATAACGTATATAAAAGAGAATAATTGTGTTAATAAAATCATATCCCTATTTATGGATTATTATTTAATGAAAAATATATGTTATATATTCAATTTAATCATTTAAATTCATATTTTTCTGTTTTCTTGATATGCTATAGGAACCAATTCACTTTTTTAGATAATAGATGTATTTTTTAAAAAGGAACTTTAACCGACATTTGATGTAGAAGTCATTTTAACTAATGTTTTTTCAATTTTATATGCTCTATTTAACAAAAAAAATTTGAATCAAGACATGATAATTTATTTTTAATAAACTATTGAAATTTTTCTGATAATTTTCATTTTTTAATAAATAGTGAAAAAAATACTCCATTTGAATTCAAAACTACATTTTCATCCAACATATTTATATTGATATATTTTAATTTTGATTTTATTAATGTGAAATTCAATTATTTGTTTTTTTATTTAATAAAATTTTCATCATTAAATGTAATTTCACTTTGAAATTGGTCATAAACACATGATCGTATTTTGTTAGTTATTACTTCATAAAAACCCACTTTTATAGATTTTACAAATATAGTAAATTTTAAATTAATTATTTTCAAGTATGTGTTATTAGTTTTTAAAAATAGAATCTATATTTGAAATCAGGTGGTCCAAATTGGGTGAATAGTTACATTTTTGTTTTGGTATTTATGAATAATTAGTTTTGTAGCTATTTTTTACCATGATACAATGGTAAATATGGTAAATAAGAGTTACAAAATTATATTATAATAATATTAAACTACACTAACATGTGTCCTAATCCTATGGTATTTGGAGCATCCGACCATGAGCCTCCTTGGATCAATTTTATGACCCCATGGAGCCACATAGATGATAAAATGACATTTTATAATAATTAATTAAAGGTAATGAAAAATGAGACATAAACATGTATATTTTTGTAAAAAAAATTATATATGTGTTATATAATTGATATTTTCGAATATAAATATTCCCTAGAAATCTAAAAAAATTACCTACATAATGGTATTTTATTTATTATTTTTAGACCTCCAATAAATTAATTTATTTATGACATAATGAGAATGAAGTGATTACATTATTAATGAAGAATTTAAACAAATGAGTTTAAAAAAATAAACTATTTTTAAGCAATACACTAATTTTAGTGATTATTGTGAATTTTTATATTTTAATAAATAAATTTTTTTCTAAGGAATCATGTTATTTTGGATTTTTAAAAAAATCTATATATGATTTGTAAAAAAATTGACATAAATGAGTTTTTGGAATAAATACTATTTTATTAAATGATATAATAGACCTAAAAATCTATGATTTTTCCATATTACTAATATATTTTTTAAAATTTCACTAAGGAATGATATTGTTTTATATTTCCTTTTAAGGGTGACTATATTAATCATATAGTAATAATATACAAGAAGACATGGTAAGAGATAAATTATTTAACTAAGTGTTAAAGATAAAATATTGGATAAATATTGCACCAAATCTTTTATAAAACGTATAGGTTGAGAGTATTCTAAACAATACTCATCTTATATTCTAATTAAATGAGTTTTGGACCTTTTTAAATTTAAATTCATTTTATAATAAAATTATTATTCCGGACATTTCTATAGTACCCCTTCTCCCTCTTTAACTGGAAATCACCTCTACCCATTTAAAAACACATCTCAATCTAGATTGGTTGTCAAAACTGTAAGAAAATATGATCTCAACATCCCTCGGTTCCACCAAGAATCCTTACATTGAGAATAAGTAAATTCATCATACCTTTCAAGATCAAAACAAAAGATGTTACCCGATTCTGAGGTAATGTATTCTCACATGTTAATTTCCTTTATTTTCCTTCTCCACTCCATATATTATATTTATTCATTGATTAAATTAATACCTAGGTATCCTAATTATTCTAGTACATTTTTATAATAATTATTCAAACTATACACACACACACCTCTATCTAATGGATATGAACATTTCGTTTATGTGTAGGATGAGCTGCTGCCAAATGAAATAATGATTATTCAATTTTCCCCAACCAAATCTCACGGTGACCATTGTGATGATATTAACTTTATATATGATATATATTATATTTATATTTTTTCAATGGTACTATAAATTTTTTATCAAACATACCTTTATTCATTTCATGATGTGTAATCAAAATGATTTAAATTGAGGAAGTGGGGATTACCACCCCTCAAAGTGATATGGATCATTCATTCCATACATGTAACAAATAAAGCATTGTGTTAATAAAGTTATGTAACATATATATCATATGATATGATACATTAATTATAATATATTTATATATCATTGGTTTTCCATTTAATTAATATGAAAAATAAATGAAAGTAGCATTCATGCATACGTAAGGCTTACCGTCTCCATGAATTGTGCATTTCATTTCTGTTATCTAAATTTTATGGACAATCATAAATAAATATATACTGGATATGTATTATAATTATAACTTTAATACAATTATGGGATTTTTTTGAAAACATAGGGAATTTAGTTATTATAACAACATCATTTTTGAATCAAGTACACAATATCGACAAAACAACTGTTATTACCTGAAATTATTATGTAATTTTTATAACATGGTAAAATGTAGTACAATAAAAACAATAAATATAAATTTTTTTTATTTCTAAATGATAAATTAACTCATATTTATTATACATTATGAACAGAAAACAAATGTGATGAATCAGACTCAAGATAAGGTAACCTTTTACCCTCTTATATTAGTCAAAGACATATTATATATAATGTCATTTAATTTAAATTTTCGTGTGTTAGGATAAGTTATTATATAACTTATTTTCTGTACATTTTATATCCATGTGATAAGAGTCCCTTTTTCTCCCATCATCTCAATTTTTGAATGTTAAACTATTGTCATTAAGCTACCAAATCATCATAAGAGGAATCATAGTTTAATCTCAATTCATTGAGATAAATATCAATGTCATTGGTTTTGTTTTTTCAATAATATGTGTGAATGAACTCTTATTTTTTTACATATAATATTCACTTATATAGGGTGTATTAAATTTTCAACACATTTTTATGTCATTGATTTCTCATTCATCTAATGTTACAATTTATGTAAGAGACTTTGTCTCAATATCCTTTTATTGAGGCATGTTTCGATAATATACACCTAACTCTTTTACATGGTGTATAATAATCCCCTTTGAATTTTACTTTCTCTCAATGTGAATCTTTTATCTATGAAGTGTTTTACTAAAAGTAAAAATGAATGATTTTAACATATACACCGAGAATGGAGTATCTGATACCGTAATCGTTATTTGGATTCCTCTATAAGCCTTAATGTTTTTAAATGGAAAATAAATCCCTTAATCCCTTTAGGTTTTATATATTGAAAATTGTTTTTTATATGAATTTATTATTTCAATATCATGATAAGATTTCTAATGATTTTAAATGAATTTCTATTACTGATATGTTGATATTTTCAATATTTTATCTATTATGATTATATAATGGTACATGAACATTTGACGAGTGTTTTCTTCATAATCTAATAATGGGTGGTTACATGGTAAACCAAATGATGGGTGGTTTCGTGATAAACCCTGGATGTTTGCTTACGTTATAACATCCAATGCATAGGGTATGGATATAAGTTGTATGGCTATTCCATTTAGTGATATGTGTAGATGTAGAACGTTTGGTTATTCCATTTAATTATGTTTATATAACGACCCATACTTTACATAAATGGTTATTACGTCAAACATTAAGCATAATTATTACAACATATAACAAAACCATGAAAGGACCGTATAGGTATAGTGTCTTTAGAAACTGGGAAACATAAACAACTGGTTCATAAATCATCTATATTGTCTCCATTTATTTCATCATATCTAGAGTCCCTTTTTGGCATACCCTACTTAATATCTTTCTTCCTGACCTGGGGAAAGGAATACATACAAAAGGGTGAGCTCAAATTCTCAGTAAGGGTAAACGAAAGAAATATCGAACATATCATATTTATAATAACATAACATTTTGAAAATCTTATCTGGCAAAAGATATCATAACATGGGATAAATCATATAAGTGAAAAGTAATTACCAATAATCATAACATAAAACATGAAGCATTGTGGCATAAACACATAATCATAGAAAATCATTTTTTAGTAGTCAAGACTCATTTCCAAGACTATCTTAGTGGACATTGTACTTTTTCTTAACCGAGTTCACTCCTCGTTTTAGTCCTGTTTCACTGAACCAGTTTTACCTTCAATTCTCGCCATGTCTATCTCATGAGATATAAATCATTACCAAACTAATTGGAGGGAGATATAGGTCCCACCAATATCATAATGATACCATTATTATGTGTGCCACAAAATCATAAACCATACATCATAGCATAACCCATGTAATAAAAATGGGATTTTTAAACATCAGGTCGTCATAACATAATTAGTAAAAGGATATCGTAAAAATAATTCCATCATAACTTAATCAAATAAATTTAAAAATAGTGATATAAATAGAACCCTATATTATCTTAGATGAAAAATAATTTTGATAAAACACTTAAACTCCATTCTAGAGGAAAATATCCTTTCTACTTCAAAAACATTTTCATTTCTTAACATGTCATATAATTTTGAACTAAAATAAGTTGATTAAAAATAAACTTGAAAACAAGTAAAGTAATCTTCATGGAAATAATTTTCTCAAAATCCATTCATGCCGTATAAGTTTAAAAAACATTCTTTCCGTACTTTGGCCGGAAAAGTCAAAAAGTACCTTGTATGAAAAACGACAAAAGATTCATTTCATATCTTTTACTTAAAACTCACCAAAGGATAAAATTGGATTTAATCAATTTTAGGTGGATGGAAATAATATTACATATTGAGGAAACATGGATGTTTATGATAAATATTCCCCAGTAAATTCTGAAGTATAAACAATCTCGGATAAAAATGAGATTGTGAGATTTTCCCTTACCTTTAGACCGATTTGCTTTGTAGGTGTCTGTACCTCCTGTATAATGATTTAAATAATTTCATTTACTTATTCCAAAATAATAATTATTTTTATTATATCATATATGGTCATATTATTATCTTTTTATTAGTAATATTTCATTGCTACTTGTTATTCGGGTGTTTATTACATTATGTTCGTATGTGTGTTTTGTCAAATAAATTCTTATTCCTCTTTTTAGGTTATAGAAAACTCAATTACAGAATGGTATTAGTGTAATATATATCATATATATTCATTCAATTTATTTTTATAATAATTATGAAATGAAGATCATATAGAACGAGTCGCATCACATAGTGGAGACGGTATTCCGTACGTATGCACGAGCGATGATATCGTTCCCATGATTGTGGAATTGTATTTGAGTGTATGTATACTATTTAATAATCAATATCACTTTACAATAATCATATATAGTTATTAATTACACCGTTATACCCATCCAAGTAATGTGGTGGTGGAAAATAGATTACACCACGGCGTGGAGACGGTATTCCGTACGTACGCACGCGCGGTGATTTCGTTTTCTGTAGGATGGATGGATGGTTAAATAGGGTTGTTTAATACTTATAATAACCTATCAGTATGTGAGTTATACTTATGTTATTACTTCATAATGAAACAACTAAAGAAGAAGATGTAGAAGAAGAAATAAAGTTTAAAGAATCGGTAATGGACATTACCTCTTCATTGAAACGCCTCTTTGAGACCTCCTCTTAGGGCACTAAAATTGGACTTTGAAGAAGACCAAGACCCCTAGGAAGTTTCTAGGGAATTGGGGAAGTGAAATGGGTATGGTCTGGCCGAGCATTAATGCTAAAATTCGTGTGAGGAGGAGAGGGAGGAGGTGCCCTTTTATAAGGGCGGAGAGGGGCACCTTTAGAAAGATAAGAAATATTAGTTTATATTAAATATCAAACCATCATAAAAACTTCCAAAATGAATCATATCCTAATATTAGATGATATATTGTTTTAATATCATCAACCAATAATATTTATACATGTTAGGTATTTATTTTAAACATTATCATCTTGATTTATCCTTATTTATCAATTTAGTTTTATTTGTGGTATTCATATTATAAATTTAAAATTATAATAAATAATTACACATGTGTTGTGGATTTTCCATAATTTGAAACTTTATCACATTTTAGACCATATAAATTTTAATTTATTATTTTTAAATATTTTTGTGATTTTTAAACAATTTTATAATATGTTATTGTTATAAAATAACAATAGTGTCAATTTTGACACTATTCATTTATTTGAGTTTAAATAAAATATATACAGAAGATATTTTAGAAATAAAAGCTTTCATAGATTCATAAAATGTCTTATGTACTTATAAAATTAGTGGAGAACATTAAATAGTTCATATAATATTTATTTTAATATTTTTAAAACCATTTATTTGATATTTTATTTAATAAAATAATTTCAACATCACTATTGTGTCATAATTAATGATAATTTTTTAATCACTAAAGATTCTAAATAAATTCATATAATGTAGATAATTGTATTATCTTTCTTTATAGTGTTCATGTTTTATGTTTCATTAATTTTATCGCTAAATTAAAATTATTATACTTATAAGATTTCAGAAAGTTACATGTTGTCACTTTCTTTGGTTTTAATAATAATTAAATTATTTTCATGGAAAAAAGTCCATTAAATGAATCTAATCCGACCCTTAGGTGATATGGGTCGACCTTTAGTCACCCAATAGGATTTTGAAAGGTGTTAGGCCAATTTTATAATCTTATATTTACCCTTAATTACCGGATTTACCTTTAACTATGGTAAATAAAATTTACCATCGTTACTATTCATAATGCCCATAAAAAAATTAGCCTATTAAAATAATTTGGTCACACTGATTCCAAATATGGAATCTATTTTTCAAAATTCCAAACACATAAGTTGCAGTAATTAATTTAAAATTAATCTCTTTGTTAAGAAAACGGGTTTTAGAAGTTAAAACATTGCCAAATATTGAAATGTTTTTACCTATGAATTCAATGTGAAATTAATGATAATGACATATATTATATTAAATGGTAAAACTATATTATAATTATACATTAAAACCATTAAATATTATAATTTAACCATCTAAATTATATCAATGAAAAAAGATGTTTTTCTTTAAAAATTAGCGTATTTTTACTATTCATCAAAATATGAATGTTATTAGAAAAATATCAAAAATTTATCCAAAGTAAATTTTTATATCGTGATTCCAATGAAGAATTTTATTTTGTCAAATTGAACTTATAAAAATGTCAAAAACTATATTAAATATGGGTGCGCCATCAAATGGCGGCAAAACTGCATTTTTTTTAAAAATACTTATTTTACCCGAAAAAAGTATTTTGTTCTCTTACCATGTTCTATAAAATGTATAAGAAGAATAATAATGTTATAAAACTCAAAATTTAGTTAATACTATTCATAATGGCTAGTCCATGATAATATATCGTTGTTTAGTGAAACTCGGTATTGCGTACTACACACCCTATCGAGGAAGGTCGTGATTGTGTGTAATGAAAGCCAAGTCAGTATTGTGTATTGTGAAAGATTCCTTTGGTGTTGCGTATAACATAAGACATAAAAAAATATTTCTCATAAAATCTCAGGGTGTTACATTCTACCCCCCTTAAAATGAATTTCGCCCTTGAAATTCATCCCTTCATTACAAACAGATGAGGATACCTCTCCCTCAGCATATCCTCATGTTACCATGTAGCTTATTCTAATTGGTGGTTCCTCCATAAAACATTCACCATGTGAGTGTTCTTGTTCCGTATGACTTCTTCGCTGTGGTCCAGAAACTCTATCGGTTGTTCTTCATAAAAAGATCTTGCTCCAGCAGTACAACTTCTGATCTGAGTACATGTGAAGGATTGGGTATGTACTTTCTCATGAGAGATACATGGAACACATCATGAAATTGAGATAGATTCTGTGGAAGAGCCAATCGGTAAGCTACCTTCCCAACACGATCAAGAATTTCCAAAGGACCGATATATCTAGGGATCAATTTTCCCTTCTTTCCAAATCTCAGGACCCTCTTCCAGGGAGATATTCGTAAGAACACTTTATCACCCACTTCAAACTCTAGTTCTTTTCTTCAATTGTCGGCATAACTTTTCTGTCGACACTAAGCTTCTCTTATGTGTTGTTGAATAGATCTGACCTTTTCTGCCATCACATCAATAATATCATGTCCTAATATCTTTCTTTCCCCAAATTCACCCCAGCAAGTTGGAGTTCTTCATTTCATTCCATAGAAGGATTCCTAAAGAGCCATCTGAATATTGGAGTGAAAGATATTATTATATGAAAATTACACCAAATATAGGTGTTGATCCCAACACCCATTGAAATCCATATAGCAAGCTCTCAACATGTCTTCTAGAGTTTGAATTTTCCTGTCAGACTGACCGTCTGTCTGAGGATGGTAAGCAGTGCTGAAACTCAACTCAGTTTCTAGAGCATGCTGATGATTTCAAGGTAAACCTCGGATCCCAATCAAATATAATGGAAAGTGGTACTCCATGCAATCTTACCACTTACTTTACATATATCATGGCAAGCTGATGAAGAGAAAAATCATCTCAAATATCAATGATGTGTTCCGACTTCATAAGACAATCAACTATAACCCAGATAGCATTATTTCCTTTGGATGTTTTAGGAAGTCCAGTGACAAAGTCCATAGTGATGTTTTCCCATTTCCATTATGGTATGGGTAATGGTTGTAACATCCCCTTAGAAATTTTTCTCTCAGCTTTAACATGCTGACAAACCAACCATCGAGATACATATTCAGCAACTTCTCTTGTCATTCCATCCCACCAGAAGTACTCTTTCAGGTCCCTATACATCTTTGTACATCCAGGATGAATAGAAAATGAAGAACTGCGAGCCTCGTCCAGTAGATCCTTCATTAATACTGGGATGGGAGGAACAAAAACCCGATTCTTGAACCTTATTATCCCATCAAAATCAAGGTTGAATTCAGGAACATTTTTCACGTTCTTTTGTGCCTCTTTTGTCTTCACGTATATATATGGTTGAACATTCATTTGAGAAACATAAGATTTTCCTTTCCATTATAATTCCAAGATCCATCCTTTGTAAATCCATAAATATTGGATCTTTTCTGATCCTCATCATGGATAAGCTAGCATGGTATTGTCGTCTTAATGCGTCTGCTACCTTGTTTGCTTTCTCAGGGTGGTAATGAATTGAGCTGTCGTAATCCTTAATCAGCTCCAACCATCTTCTTTGATTCATATTCAGATCCTTTTTTGTGAAAATATACTTTAAACTTTTATGATTAGTTTAAATATAAAACCTTTCACCATTTAGATAATTCCTCCACATCATTAATGCAGTGATTACTGTAGCTAACTCCAAATCATGAGTTGGGTAATTTAGCTCATGGATTTTAAACTATGGTGTGGCATAAGCTATCACCATATCATTTTGAATGAGGACACACCCCAGTCCCTTCTTGGATGCATCACTGTAGATCACAAACCTTTCTCCACTGCAAGGTAGTGTGAGCACAGGTGCACTGGCTAACCTTCTTTTTAGATCTTTAAAATACTCTTCACATTCTTCCGTCCAAACAGACTTAAATCCTTTCCGGGTCAACATGGTGTGGGGGTTAGATAACCTTGAAAAATCATTCAAAAAACGTCGGTAATATCCTGGAAAACCAGGAATGCTTCAGATCTCAGTTACTGTTGTTGGTCTCAACCATCTTTTGATAACCTTTGTTTTTGCTGGATCCACAGATATCCCCTCTTTTGAGATTATGTGACCCACAAATTTCACTTTTTGAAGCCAAAATTCACACTTGGTAAATTTGGATTAAATCTTCTCTTTTCTTAGGGTCCTTAATACAATTCTCAAGTGATCTTCATGTTCTTACTTGATGTTCGAATAGACAAGAATATCATCTATAAAGACTACCACAAACTGATCAAGATAGTCTCTAAAGACTCTATTAATCAGACCCATGAAGATAGCAGGGGCATTAGTAAGACCAAATGGCATCACTATAAATTCATAGTGTCCATACCATGTACGAAAATCCGTCTTTGGTATATCCTCCCTTTTGGCCCTTAATTGATGAGACCCTGAATGATGATCAATCTTGGAAAAGTATTGAGCTCCACGTAGTTGGTCAAATAGGTCATCAATGCAGGGGAGAGGATATTTTTTTTTTGATAGTGATCTTGTTAATTTCTCGATAATCAATGCAGAGTCTCATTGATCCATATTTCTTCTTAACAAACAGAACAGATTCTCCCCAAGGTGACGCACTAGGGCGTATGAATCCATTATCATGATTCTCTGGGAGTTGTGTAGAGACCCGTATCCTGACGTACATGGACATTACATTACATTTGTGGAATACTTAGTACATAACAAAAACACACACACAAGGATCGTAATAGTTTAGTGTCTTTGGAAACTCGGAACATAATCTTCTAATCCTGGTGAAAGATCTTCAATATCTCCCGTAACGATCTTCCATTTTTTTTTTACCTAAAAACTTTCTTTATATCCTGGGGAAAAGAAAACATAAAAGGGTGAGCTCAAATTCTCAGTAAGGGTATACAAAAGAAATAAAAATCATATCATATCTTTTTGAAAATCATAACCTGCAAAAGAGATAATAATATCTTAACATGGAACAAATCATAGAAGTGAAAATGAGATCACCATAATCATAACATGAAACTTGAAACTTTGTGGCATGCACACATAATCATGGAAAATCATTTCTTGTTAGTCATGACTCGTTTCCAAGACTATCTTAGTGGACAAAGTCCCTTTCTGAATCGAGTAACCCTCGTTTCAGTCCTGTTTCACTGAACCGGTATAACCTATCATTCCATCCATGTCTATCTCATGAGATATAAAATCTTTACCCAATGCATTGGAGGGAGATATAGATCCCACCCATCTTATAATGAATCCTTTCTTATGTGTGCCACATAATCGTAAATCATACATCATCGCATAACACATGTAACAAAAATGGGATTCTTGAAACATCATGACATCATAAAATAAATCTTATAAGGAAAATGACTTTATAAAAATAATCCCCTCACAACATAATCAAATCAATGTAATTAAATGGATAAAAACAGAACCCTTTATTATCTTAGATGGAAAATAATTTTGATAAAACACTTGAACTTCATTCTTGAGGAAAATATCATTTCTACTTCAAAAACATTTTTCCTTTCATAACATGTCATAAAACTTTAAAATAAAAGAACTTGATTAAAAATAAACTTGAAAACTTGTAAAGGAAGCTTCTTGGAAATAATGTTTTAAAAATCCATTCATGCCGTATAAGTTAAAAAAAACATTCTTCGTACTTTTGTCGGAAAAGTCAAAAAGTACCTCGTACGAAAAACGACAAAAGATTCCTTTTATTTATTTTACTAAAAACTCACCGAAGGGAAAAAATGGATTTAAAAAATTGTAGGTGGATGAAAATAATATTACATATTGATGAAACATGGATGTGGATGATAAAATACACCCCAGTAAATACTTACGAATAAACAATCTCGAATAAAAATGAGATTGTGATATTTCCCTTACCTTAGGTCCGACTTGCTTTGTAAGTGTCCGAACCTCCTGTATAATGATTTAAATCATGTTATTGACTTATTACAGAATCATATTCATTGTTATGATATCATATATGGTTCACTTATGACATTATATTACCCGTTCTTTTGTAAATTCCATGTTAAAGAAGCGTTTTGGGTAAAATCATTTCATTTATCGTAGGTGTTTTGACTTGTTGTTCTTGACATCAGTATTACTTATATCATGATTTACTTACTTCCAGAATATAAAATATGATTTATATATCATATATATTCAGTATATATATATATATAATAGGTAGATAAATAAAATGAAAAACACCGTTCATGGAGACGGTAGTCCGTATGTACGCATGAACGTTGTTTTACTTTCCTTATTGTCTTGAAATGGAAGTAAGTAGATGAAATACATATATATATATATATACACAAAAATCCAGTATCTTTATAATGTCATATATTTCATTATTATATCTTATATATACATTATAATCATTCTTAAATGGTTAACATGGAGAATAAATCTCATCGCGTCGTGGAGACGGTAGTCCGTACGTACGCACGAGCGATGATATCATTTATATAAATATTGAATTGAATTGGAGTGGATTATACAATATATCAGAATCAATATGATGTTTTAATAACTATGTATAGTTATTCTTTACACCATTATACCCATCCATGTAAGGTGGTGGTGGAAAATAGATTACACCACGGCGTGGAGACGGTATTCTGTACGTACGCACGCGCGGTGATTTCTTTTTCCGTAGGATGGATAGATGGTGAAATAGGGTTGTTTCATACTTATAATAACATATCAGTATATGAGTGATACTGATGTTATTACTTCATAATGAAACAACCTAAGAAGAAGAAGTGGAAGAAGAAATAAAGATGAAAGAATTGGTAACGGTAATTACCTCTTCTTTGAAGTGCCTCTTTGAGACCTCCTATTAGGGCACTAGAATTGGTCTTTGAGGAAGACCAGAACCTCTAGGATGTTTCTAGGGAAGTGGAGAAGATATTTTGGCAGGGTTTTTCCGAGCTTGAGTGCTCAAATTGGTGTGAGGAGGAGGGGGAGGAGGTGTCCTTTTATAAGGGAGGAGAGGGGCACCTTAGGAATATCTCAAAATATTATTTTATATTAAACTCAAAATCGGTTTATAATGGTTCCAAAGGGTCTTATTTCGAAGGTAAGGTGGGGATGGGTAGAAATACTATCAACCAATAGAATTTAGACAAGTTTAGGATATTATTTTATCCTTATCAATTAGATTTAACTCCAAGTTAAATAATTTAACTTTTACCGTGTCTTTTGTTTTCTTTCACTATATGGTTAATACACTTACTATAACATGCCAAACGAACCCCAAATTATTTATTATTAATATATATATCCTTATCTATGTCATTTGGCCGAACCTTAGATTTTTTGGAATAAAATAACAATTAATAATATAATATTTGATTTAAAAACTATTTTGTGTCAATTTTGACACTATTTGATATATGATTTTTGTGAAAGTCATAACAGAATTAAATGTTCTAATAAAGTTTATTAAATCAACATTAATATACCATAGTAACCTAGAAAATTATTGTAATTCATAAAAAGTCTCAAATTACATTTATTTTGGTGTTTATAACATGAATTATGTCAATATTTCATTAATAAGATAATTACTGCATCATCATTGTGTCATAAATAAAATAAATTATTTAAAGTCTAAAAATTACAAATAAAATACCATTATGTAGGAAATCTTTTTATCTTTCTAATTAATATTTATAATCTAAAATCAAACATATATAACCCTATGTAACAATTGTTTTTCTAAAATATATATGCTTGTGTCAATTTTGTATTCATTTTAACTTAATTAAATTAAAGTGTCATTATCACTTACAAGTGGATCAATGGGGTACCAAAATCGACCCAAAGATTCCCATGGTCGACCCAGTATCAACCAATGGGGTTAAGACACGTTTTAGGGTAATTTAATATTATTATAATATTATTTTTTAACCCTTATTTACCGGATTTACCCTTAACCATGGTAAATAAAATATTTACCGCTGTAATTATTCAAAATGTCTAAAAATAAAAGTTATCTATTTACAAAATTTGAACATCCTGATTCCAAATATGGAATCCATTTTTCTAAATTCAAAACACAGAAGTGGCAGAAATTAATTTAAAATTAATTCCCGCTTTCAAAACAAAAAGCGTGTTTTTAAGAGATAATAACTATCAAAAGATTGACACTTGTTTATGTTCGGTTTAATTGTAAAATTTTGTCCAATGACCAACATTATATTAAGTGGTAAAAATATATTCTAAATATACTTTAAAACCATTCAATATTATAATTTAACCACATAATATATTACGATGAAAAAAGTTGTTTTTAATTAAAATATAGCGTGTTTTTACTATTCATTAAAATATGAAAGTTGTCGGAAAAATATCAAAACTTTATATAATGTAAATTTTTACATCCTGATTCAAAAGAAGAATATTATTTTGTCAAATTGAACATATAAACATGTCAAAAACTATATTTAAAGTGGGTGCGCCATCAAAAGGCGGTAAAACTGCATTTTTTTAAAAATATTTATTTTACCCGAAAAATTTATTTTGTTCTTATACCATGTTCTATAAATGTGTAAGATGAATAATAATGTTATAAAATTCAAAATTTAGTTAATACTATTCATAACGGCTAGTTCATGACAATATTATAATAATATAACATTGTTTATTAAAACCTGGTATTGCGTACAACACACGCTATCGAGGAAGGTCGTGATTGCGTGTAATGCAAGCCAAGTCAGGGTTGCGTGTTGTGAAAGAATCCTTCGTTGTTTCGTATAACAGAATCCAACCATATTTAATTTATACATTTAATATATATATATATATACTCAATGTTGCGTAGAATAACTATTATCAAAATTGTGTGTAACACGGTCCAAGAATAGTGTTGCGTATACTACAAGCTAATACGGTGTTGCGTATAGCGCAAGGTAATCTTGGTGTAGAATACAACACAAGACATTAATTAAATTAAAAGAATATTTTTCATAAAATCTCGGGGTGTTACATTCTACCCCCCTTAAAATTAATTTCGCCCTCGAAATTCGTCGGGGTTATAAATGGTTTACTATTTGAAAGTTTCTTTGATAGAAACCCACATCGTAAAAAGGAATACCAAAACTTATCTTTAAAAACAAAAGTATGAAACGTAACGGTTACCCAAATAAACTAATCATTGGGTTTCCACATAGGTGAAAATATGGATATGGAAGAGAAATCTAACTGTCATGTTCTGATGGAGAGTGGTAGAGAACATGGCTATGGAAAAGCCAACAATCACAAATCCATAAATTTGTGACGATCTAAGGTACCATCTGATTAATCAGATATAAGATCACTAGGACAACATTTTTGGTTTTCAAGATCATTTCCCTAAAGTTGATGAATTAAAAGAAATACTTACATGATTTTGTTACAATCTCACTATTGTTCGTGAATTGAACAATTTCCACTTCATATCATAAAGAAATGAAGTTGAATTTTTTATTCGTGAGGCATTAGCAGATCATGTGATATAAGGATGGGTCATTCCATCTATTTCAAACAAAGGGTTAGCAAAAGTTATAAGTCCATCTTATAGTGAGATTAATCGTATATGGTTCCAAAAATGAACTTATACTTCATATATCATACCGCTTAATAAAATAAAACTAGTTTCTACTAAACGAGGACTTCCTGTAGGCCAGTGGTAGGTGATAAAGACCAGTCGCACTTCGGTTGTGGGTTCGATTCCTACAGCCTTGTCCGAAGCGATGGGCTGTCGCCCGTCCTGCAGGTTGTCCTTTTTCTAAAACTGCGTTACTATAACATCCAATCAATAATATCGAAAATCTTCTATCCTTAAACAATACTAACTTATGTCCAACATAATCCAGTCTAATCTTTAGTCTTATACATAATACTGCAGTCCAATCTCATAATATAGTGACAACGATTACCAGAGATTTAATACAGTCGTTGATCCCCACATATCACAAGATATGTCTTGTTGGTCACATTCTAAACATTCAAAGTCCTTAATCATGTATTCTCTTGAATACCTTAGTGAAAACATGAATGCAGTTAAAAGTTAACACTTTCCACATACCAAAATCCTCAAAATTCTATATACTCAAACCATGATATCACTTAGTCCTTATATCAATCATGAGCTCATGAATACAATCAAACATCTCATTATCTTCTTATCCATTCATTATGCACTTATCATTTACATTGCAAAAGTATTTGAATAACCTTTCATGGTTACTGGTAACATTAATCAGACAACAATGTAACAATCCTTACATGTCTCTTTATTCCATAGTACCATGAGATTACTTATACAACATTACACATGATAAACATGTAATCATTCCACTACATTCTTAAACCATTAACCGAGCTTCAACAATTCTTTCATCTCACATATCATTTGTAGTCTCTTCATCATCATCTACATAAATACTACCCATACGGCCATACTGATTCTCTTCATGAGACTTTCCCTTAGGGCATTGGTTTGCATAATGCCCATACATTCCACATTTAAAACATTTAACCATTGTTGATGTCGTAGCAATACCATTATCCTCATCCATGGTGTTAAATGAACCTTTTCCTTTACACTTACTTGCTTTGTGTCCTTCTTTTCCACACCCAAAGCATCTTCCAGTTCCTTTGAAACATTCTCCATGATGCCTCTTCCCACATGATTTACATAGGGGGAATTGAACTTTCTTTCCTCTATGATCATCATGAAACTCCATCTTTCTCTTATTAGCCGAGTCAGGAAACTTACCAAATTTTTCTTTATTGATCACATTATGAGATTGCTGATTCGGTATAATAATGATGTTTGGACATCCAAATCACATTTCATTATGAAGAATATCATTCCATTGTCCACCATATCCTCCATTATCGTGAATCATCTTGTTTCCAACGATTTTCTAAAACCCAAAAAAAAAATTAGTGTTAGAGGCAAAAATCATAATAAAGGGGGAGTAACTTCAATATCTAACATCTTAGGTTTAATCTAATATAATTACCATAGTTCTAGGACTATATCCTATACGTATACTTATCCTTAGGGACATCCCTAGACATACCATAGAAATATCTCTAGGGATCTCACTAACGTTTTTGCGTCCTAGTTTCCAAAGGTTGACTAAACCTTTCCTCTGATACCAACTGTAGAGACCTGTATCCTGACGTACATGGACATTACATTACATTTGCGGAATACTTAGTACATAACAAAAACACACACACAAGGATCGTAATAGTTTAGTGTCTTTGGAAACTCGGAACATAATCTTCTAATCCTGGTGAAAGATCTTCATTATCTCCCGTAAAGATCTTCCATTTTTTTTACCTAAAACTTTTCTTTATATCCTGGGGAAAAGAAAACATAAAAGGGTGAGCTCAAATGCTCAGTAATGGTATACAAAAGAAATAAAAATCATATCATATCTTTTTGAAAATCATAACCTGCAAAAGAGATCATAATATCTTAACATGGAACAAATCATAGAAGTGAAAATGAGATCACCATAATCATAACATGAAACTTGAAACTTTGTGGCATGCACACATAATCATGGAAAATCATTTCTTGTTAGTCATAACTCATTTCCAAGACTATCTTAGTGGACAAAGTCCCTTTCTGAATCGAGTAACCCTCGTTTCAGTCATGTTTCACTGAACCGGTATAACCTACCATTCCAGCCATGTCTATCTCATGAGATATAAAATCATTACCCAAGTCATTGGAGGGAGATATAGGTCCCACCCATCTTATAATGAATCCTTTCTTATGTGTGCCACATAATCATAAATCATACATCATCGCATAACACATGTAACAAAAATGGGATTCTTGAAACATCATGACATCATAAAATAAATCTTATAAGGAAAATGACTTCATAAAAATAATCCCCTCAAAACATAATCAAATCAATGTAATTAAAGGGATAAAAACAGAACCCTTTATTATCTTAGATGGAAAATAATTTTGATAAAACACTTGAACTTCATTCTTGAGGAAAATATCCTTTCTACTTCAAAAACATTTTTCATTTCATAACATGTCATAAAAATTTAAAATAAAAGAAGTTGATTAAAAATAAACTTGAAAACTTGTAAAGGAAGCTTCTTGGAAATAATGTTTTAAAAATCCATTCATGCCTTATAAGTTAAAAAAAACATTCTTCGTACTTTTGTCGGAAAAGTCAAAAAGTACCTCGTACGAAAAACGACAAAAGATTCCTTTTATTTCTTTTACTAAAAACTCACCGAAGGGTAAAAATGGATTTAAACAATTGTAGGTGGATGAAAATAATATTACATGTTGATGAAACATGGATGTGGATGATAAAATACACCCCAGTAAATACTTACGAATAAACAATCTCGAATAAAAATGAGATTGTGATATTTCCCTTACCTTAGGTCCGACTTGCTTTGTAAGTGTCCGAACCTCCTGTATAATGATTTAAATCATGTTATTGACTTATTACAGAATCATATTCATTTTTCTGATATCATATATGGTTCACTTATGACATTATATTACCCGTTCTTTTGTAAATTCCATGTTAAAGAAGCGTTTTGGGTAAAATCGTTTCATTTATCGTAGGTGTTTTGACTTGTTGTTCTTGACATCATTATTACTTATATCATGATTTACTTACTTCCAGAAAATAAAATATGATTTATATATCATATATATTCAGTATATATATATATAATAGGTAGATAAATAAAATGAAAAACACCGTTCATGGGGACGGTAGTCCGTATGTACGCATGAACGTTGTTTTACTTTCCTTATTGTCTTGAAATGGAAGTAAGTAGATGACATAAATATATATATATACACAAATCCAGTAGCTTTATAATGTCATATATTTCATTATTATTTCTTATATATACATTATAATCATTCTTAAATGGTTAACATGGAGAATGAATCTCATCGCGTCGTGGAGACGGTAGTCCGTACGTACGCACGAGCGATGATATCATTTCTATAAATATTGAATTGAATTGGAGTGGATTATACAATATATCAGAATAAATATGATGTTGTAATAACTATGTATAGTTATTCTTTACACCATTATACCCATCCATGTAAGGTGGTGGTTGAAAATAGATTACACCACGGCGTGGAGACGGTATTCCGTACGTACGCACACGCGGTGATTTCTTTTTCCGTAGGATGGATAGATGGTGAAATAGGGTTGTTTCATACTTATAATAACATATCAGTATATGAGTGATACTGATTTTATTACTTCATAATGAAACAACCTAAGAAGAAGAAGTGGAAGAAGAAATAAAGATGAAAGAATTTGTAACGGTAATTACCTCTTCTTTGAAGTGCCTCTTTGAGACCTCCTATTAGGGCACTAGAATTGGTCTTTGAGGAAGACCAGAACCTCTAGGATGTTTCTAGGGAAGTTTAGAAGATATTTTTGCAGGTGTTGGCCGAGCTTGAGTGCTCAAATTGGTGTGAGTAGGAGGGGGAGGAGGTGTCCTTTTATAAGGGAGGAGAGGGGCACCTTAGGAATATCTCAAAATATTATTTTATATTAAAGTCAAAATCGGTTTATAATGGTTCTATAGGGTCTTATTTCGAAGCTAAGGTGGGTATGGGTCGAAATCCTATCAACCAATAGAATTTAGACAAGTTTAGGATATTATTTTAACCTTATCAATTAGATTTAACTCCAAGTTAAATAATTTTACTTTTACCGTGTCTTTTGTTTTCTTTCACTATATGGTTAATACACTTACTATAACATGCCAAAAGAACCCCAAATTGTTTATTATTAATATATATATCTTTATCTAAGTCATTTGGCCGAACCATATATTTTTAGGAATAAAATAACAATTAATAATATAATATTTGATTTAAAAACTATTTTGTGTCAATTTTGACACTATTTGATATATGATTTTTTTGAAAGTCATAACAGATTTAAATGTTCTAAGAAAGTTAATTAAATCAACATTAATATATCATAGTAACCTAGAAAATTATTGGAATTCATAAGAAGTCTCAAATTACATTTATTTTGTTGTTTATAACATCAATTATGTCAATATTTCATTAATAAGATAATTACTGCATCATCATTGTGTCATAAATAAATTAAATTATTTAAAGTCTAAAAATTACAAATAAAATACCATTATGTAGGAAATCTTTTTATCTTTCTAATTAATATTTATAATCTAAAATCCAACATATATAACCCTATGTAACAATTGTTTGGCAAAAAGATATATGCTTGTGTCAATTTTGTATTCATTTTAACTTAATTAAAATAAAGTGTCATTATCACTTACAAGTGGATCAATGGGGTCCCAAAATCGACCCAAAGATGCCCATGGTCGACCAAGTATCAACCAATGGGGTTAAGACACGTTTTAGGGTACTTTAATATTATTATAATATTATTTTTTAACCCTTATTTACCGGATTTACCCTTAACCATGGTAAATAAAATATTTACCGCAGTAATTATTCAAAATGTCTAAAAATAAAAGTTATCTATTTACACAATTTGAACATCCTGATTCCAAATATGGAATCCATTTTTCTAAATTCAAAACACAGAAGTGGCAGAAATTAATTTAAAATCAATTCCCGCTGTCAAAACAAAAAGCGTGTTTTTAAGAGATAATAACTATCAAAAGATTGACATTTGTTTATGTTCGGTTTAATTGTAAAATTGTGTCCAATGACCAACATTATATTAAGTGGTAAAAATATATTCTAAATATACTTTAAAACCATTCAATATTATAATTTAACCACATAATATATTACGATGAAAAAAGTTGTTTTTAATTAAAATATAGCGTGTTTTTACTATTAATTAAAATATGAAAGTTGTCGGAAAAATATCAAAACATTATCTAATGTAAATTTTTACATCCTGATTCAAAAGAAGAATATTATTTTGTCAAATTGAACATATAAACATGTCAAAAACTATATTTAAAGTGGGTGCGCCATCAAAATGCGGTAAAACTGCATTTTTTTGAAAAATATTTATTTTACCCGAAAAATTTATTTTGTTCTTATACCATGTTCTAGAAATGTGTAAGATGAATAATAATGTTATAAAATTCAAAATTTAGTTAATACTATTCATAACTGCTAGTTCATGACAATATTATAATAATATAACATTGTTTATTAAAACCCGGTATTGCGTACAACACACGCTATCGAGGAAGGTCGTGATTGCGTGTAATGCAAGCCAAGTCAGGGTTGCGTGTTGTGAAAGAATCCTTCGTTGTTTCGTATAACAGAATCCAACCATATTTAATTTATACATTTAATATATATATATATCTATACTCAATGTTGCGTACAATAACTATTATCAAAATTGTGTGTAACACGGTCCAAGAATAGTGTTGCATATACTACAAGCTAATACGGTGTTGCGTATAGCGCAAGGTAATCTTGGTGTAGAATACAACACAAGACATTAATGAAATTAAAAGAATATTTTTCATAAAATCTCGGGGTGTTACAAGTTGCTTCTTCAATTTCTGTAACTCAATTGGGGCCATTCTATAAGGTGTCTTTGAAATAGGTAAAGCACCCGGTACGAATTCTATTGAAAACTAAACTTCACGATTTCGTGGAAGACCTGGAAATTTCTCTGGAATGACATAATCAAACTCTCGTACAATGGGAATATTATTAATTGTGAGTTTATCTCCTACCATTTTAGATAAATAACCTTCATTTAGTGGAATCAAGACCCATAAGATGGAAGAAATATCCACTGGAAGGTTATGTTCATCCTTGCATTGGCAGACGATCATAGAGTGATCTAGAATATGAAATGTGACTTCCCTTCATTGGCAATTGATATGAGATCCATATAAAGAAATCCAATCCATGCCAGGAATCACATCAAATTCTACTATAGGAAGGATCACAAGATTAGTAGGAAGAACTTTACCACAATATTCAATCAGAGAAGAATTGTAAACTTTTGATGTGATTGTTGTGTCAATAGGAGTTGTCACAGCCAACTCAACATCTAATTGATGAGGTAATAGGGAGATACCATTAGAAAATTCTTCAGAAATAAATGATTGGGTGGATCCAGAATCAAATAAAACATTTTCTACTTTAGAGTGGATGGTATGTGTACCTCTCACAACTTCGTTGTCATACTCCCCATCGCCGATAGTAATTGCATGTGGATTTCATTTGTCTTTGTCCTTAATATTTTGTTGACGTCAATCATCATCATCAACACTTGGATTTGGGTATTGATTGGCATAATGCCCCATCTCCTTGAACTTGAAACATTTATGTGTAGTAGGTTAATTCTGTGTTTCCCTTCCTTTTTTTGCATCATTGGACATCTTCTTCCCATTATTTCGACATTCAATTGCTCGATGGACTTCTTTTCCAAAATTATAACATTTTCTTGTCCACTTGAGACAATTTTCTCCATATTTCTTTACACACTTTGAACGTAAGGGAAAACTCATATTTTTTTAAGTGTGGTCAATAGATTTTCCTTTGAATTCTATTTTCCTCTTCTTATCAAACCCATGTGACTGATGGGTTACACTGATCTCCATATCGGCCTTAAGAGCACATCAAACAATTTCCTCATAGCTATTGAAGTCCCTTATGGATAACGCCCTTCGAAGACTTTGTTTTAATCCACTAAAGAATCGATCGATCTTACTCTCAGGTTGGATAATAATCCATGAAGCGTACCTCACAAGTCTGGTAAAATATGCTTCATAGGTACCAACGAATTCATCATTCTTTTTCATCAGTTCAAGAAAATCCTTCTCCATCTTTGTTCGAAGAATACAATGTAAATACTTATTGAAAAATAAGTTCTTGAAACCATCACAATCCATGGACTCAATTTCATCCCTTTGCCTCTTATTCTTAATAAGATTCCACCATTGATCAGCATCACCTTCCAAACGATACACTGCTAAGATGAATTTATCATGTTCAGAACATTGAACAACTGAAAAAAACTTTTCAGTGGTACTGATCCATTGTCCAGCCACTAATGGATCAGAAGACCCACTGAATAAAGGTGGACACTGCCTCATAAAGGATTCAACAGAATGTTGATCATTCCTTTGCTCGTTTGGAAGTCCCGCATGTTTCATATATTGAGAAAGTTGTGTGATCATGGCTACATGATTTTGCATTCCAGCTCCCATAACGATTGGTTTCTTAGGGGGAAAATCATTGCATTTCCCATCGCATTTCTCATTAACATGGTTCCTTCGGGTTCCAGCCATTGACTAAAACCAAGATGAATAGTGTGATCAACTATAATTATAATAGGAAATCCACGTAATCAAGAATAAAATTTCACACATAAGGTCTTATCATAGGTTTTTCATGGCCATTTCTAAAACACTAAGATTATGTTCTTTTCATACACATATCCTTAGGTTTCTTACTAAGGCTTTCACATCCTAGTTTCCAAATGTTGACTATACCTTTCCTCTGATACCAACTTTAACAGTCTGGAATTACTTCCAGTGAACTATAATTGATACCTATCAGGGAACTCCATGGGTAGCTACACCCCATGGGTGGGACACAACACCATCCCCAGCGGCAGCCATTTTCTCATGAAGCCCTTGGGCGGAGAGCCGTGCTTCGTCCAACGCTCACATGTGAGAGTTCCCAATGATCAGATACATTCTTACCTCCTTTTCCTTTAATACCAACTACAACGACCCATAATTTACATTCATGGTTATTAAATCAAAATTAAAGCATAATTATTACAACATATAACAAAACCATCAATGGACTATATAGGTATAGTGTCTTTAGAAACTGGGAAACATAAACAAATGGTTCATAAATCATCTACATTATCTCCCATTTATTTCATCATATCTAGAGTCCCTTTTTGGAATACCCTACTTAATATCCTTCATTGTAATATGGAGAAAAGAAAACATACAAAATGGTGAGCTCAAATGCTCAATAAGAGTAAACAAAAGAAATATCGAACATATCATATTTATAAGAACATAACATTTTGAAAATCTTATCCTGCAAATGAGATCATAAAATGGGATAAATCATAGAAGTGAAAAGTAATTCCAATAATCATAAAATAAAACATGATAATTTGTAGAATAGACACATAATCAAAGAAAATCATTTCGTAGTAGTCAAGACTCATTTCCATGACTATCTTAGTGGACAAAGTCCCTTTTCTGAACCGAGTTCACTCTTCGTTTCAGTCCTGTTTCACTGAACAGGTTTAACCATCCATTCCCGCCATATCTATCTCATGAGATATAAATCTTTACCCAATGCATTTGAAGGAGATATAGGTCCCACCCATCTCATAATGATACCATTATTATGTGTGCCACAAAATCATAAACCATACATCATAGCATAACCCATGTAATAAAAATGGGATTCTTAAACATCACGTCATCATAACATAATCCATAAAAGGATATCGTAAAAATAATTCCATCATAACATAATCAAATCAATGTAAAATTAGTAATATAAATATAACCCTATATTATCTTAGATGGAAAATAATTTTGATAAAACACTTGAACTCCAGTCTTCAGGAAAATGTCCTTTCTACTTCAAAAACAATTTCCTTTCTTAACATGTCATATAATTTTGAACTAAAATAAGATGATTAAAAATAAACTTTAAAACTTGTGAAGGATTTTTCATGGAAACAATGTTTTAAAAATCCATTCATGTCGTATATGTTAAAAACATTCTTTCTATACTTTGGCAGGAATGTCAAAAAGCACCTCATACGAAAAACTACAAAAGATTCCTTTCATATCTTTTACTAAAAACTCACCGAAGGGTAAAATTGGATTTAAAAAATTTTAGGTGGATGGAAATAATATTACATATTGAGGAAACAAGGATGTGGATGATAAATATTCCCTAGTAAATTCAGAAGTATAAAAAATCTCGGATAAAAATGAGATTGGGATATTTTCCCTTATTTTAGGTCTGATTTGCTTCGAAGGTGTCTGAACCTCCTGTATAATGATTTAAATAATGTCATTGACTTATTCAAAAATCATAATTATTTTTATTATATCATATATGGTCATATTATTAGCTTCTTATTAGTAATATTTCATTGCTACTTGTTATTCGGGTGTTTATTGCTTTATGTTCGTATGTGTGTTTTGTCGAATAAATTCTTATTCCTCTTTTAAGGTTATAGACAGCTCATTTTCAGAAAGGTATTAGTGTAATATATATCATATTTATTCATTCAATTCATTTTTATAATCATTATTAAATTAATATCATGTAGAACGAGTCACATCACATCGTAGAGACGGTATTCCGTATGTATGCACAAGCGATGATATCGTTCCCATGATTGTGGAATTGTATTGGAGTGTACGTATAATATTTCAAAATCAATATAACATTAAAATAATCATATATAGTCATTATTTACACAATTATACCCATCCATTTATGGTTTTGGTGGAATATAGATTACACCACGGCGTGGAGACGGTATTCCATACGTACGCACGCGCGGTGATTTCATTTTCCGTTGGATGGATAGATGGTGAAATAGGGTTGTTTCATACTTATAATAACATATAAGTATTTGAGTGATAGTAATGTTATTACTTCATAATGAAACAACAAAATAAGAAGTAGAAGAAGAAATAAAGTTGAAAGAATCGGTAACAGACATTACCTCTTCATTGAAACACCTCTTTGAGACCTCCTAATAGGGCAATAAAATTGGTCTTTGAAGAAGACGAAGACCTCTAGGATGTTTCTAGGGAAGTGTTAAAGTGAAATGGTCAGTGTTTGTCTGTGATTGAAAGCTCGAATTTGTGTGAGGAAGAAAGGGAAGAGGTTCCCTTTTATAAGGGAGGAGAGGGGCACCTTTGGAAATATAAGAAATATTAGTTTATATTAAATCCCAAACCCACTTAAAAACTTCCAAAATGATTCATATCCATGAATTAGATGAGATATGGTTTTAGTCTCATCATCCAATAAAATTTATATATGTTATGAATTTATTTTAAACAATATCAACTTGATTTATCCTTATTTATAAATTTAATTTTATTTGAGGTAATAATATTGTAAATTTAAAATTATTATAAATAATTACACATGTGTTGTGAATTTTCCGTAATTTGACACTTTATGACATTTTAGACCATATAAATTTTAATTTATAATTTTTAAATTTTTTTGTGATTTTTAAAAAATTTTATAATATGTTATTTTTATAAAATGACAAAAGTGTCAAATTTGACACCATTCAGTTATTAGAATTTAAATAAAACAAATACAAGAAGATATGATCGAACTAAAATCATTAATAGATTCATAAAATGCCATATGTATCTTTAAATTTAGTGGATCACATAAAATAGTTCATATAATATTTATTTTAATATTTTTAAAACCATTTATTTGATATTTTAATTAATAAAATAATTTCAACATCACTATTGTGTCATAATTAATGATAATTATTTAATATCTAAAAATTTTAAATAAATTAATATGATGTAGGTAACTGTATTAGATTTATGGAGACTATTCATGTGCGATGTTTCATTAATTTTATCACTAAATTAAAATTATTATACTAATAAGATTTAAGAAGGTGACATGTTGTAACCTTCATTGGTTTTAATAATAATTAAATTATTTTCATTGTCAAAATTTAATTAAATGAATCTAATCCAACCCTTAGGTGATATGGGTCGACTTTTAGTCATACAATAGTATTTTGGCAGGTGTTAGGGTAAGTTTATAATCTTATATTTACCCTTCATTACCTGATTTATCTTTAACTATGGTAAATAAAATTTACCGTATTTAGTATTCATAATTCCCAAAAATAAAATGTATCCTATTAAAATAATTTTGACCCACTGATTCCAAATAAGGAATCCATTTTTCAAAATTCAAAACACATAAGTTGTAGTAATTAATTTAAAATTAATCTCGTTGTTATGAAAACGGGTTTTAGAAGTTAAAACATTTCCAAAGATTGAATTGTTTTTACCTATGAATTCAATTTGAAATTAATTCTAATGAAATATATTATATTAAATAGTAAAAATATATTCTATTTATACTCTAAAACAATTCAATATTATAATTTAAACATATAAATTATCTCAATAAAAAAAGTTGTTTTTAATTCAAAATTACCGTATTTTTACTATTCATTAAAATATGAAATTTATCATAATAATATCACAAATATATCCAAAGAAAATTTTTATATCCTAATTCTAAAGAAGAATTTTATTTTTTTCAAATTGAATTTATAAACATGTCAAAAAATATATTTAATGTGGGTGCGCCATCAAAAGGCGGCAAAACTACATTTTTGGAAAAATACTTAATTTACCCGAAAAATTTATTATGTTCTCTTACCATGTTATAGAAAATGTGTAAGATGAATAATAATGTTATAATACTCAAAAGGTGGTTAATACTATTCATAACGGCTAGTCCATAATAATATATCACTGTTTAGTGAAAACCTGGTATTGCGTACTACACATGCTATCGAGGAAGGTCGTGACTACGTGTAATGCAAGACAAGTCAGTATTGTGTGTTGTGAAAGATTCCTTTGGTGTTGCGTATAACATAATAGATAAAAAAATATTTATCATAAAATCTCAGGGCGTTACAGTTTATATCCCATGTTAGCATTATATGTTATATGTTTCATTATCTGGTATTGATGGTTTTTTTACAAAAATGGGTATGAAATGATCATATATTTAGTAATGTGGTTTTGCTAATTCTTAAAGTTGAAAAGTATTACTTTTTGATGAATTATTCAGGGTTTTCATGTAATCTCAAGGAAAATTGTTTTCATTATTTATGTATCCCTTAATGATCATTTTCTCTCATTAAATGTTTTTGAAATGTTTACCATGGGATATAGAGAATATTATAGTCATGGAAGGGTTGATGGAAATGTTATGCTGTTAAAACTGATATGATATCATGTTTCATTTTGAAGAGTTTTAATATGATGAAAAAATGGGCATTGAGTAGAAGTTTCTACATGTAATATTTAAGATATTTTTAAGAATTTGATTCCTCCTTTTCAGGTATGAGTCTCTTATATTCCCTTTTCCTTAGGTGTTTTTGAAAAAATAAGGGAAATGGGGAAAACCCCGAAATTTAGTGGGTACACGCCATGTACTTTTTTACACGGTGTGTACTTTTGCCATGTGGGATGAGTACACAGGGCACGTAGGCCCGTCGGCAGTGAAAAGTGTAAAAACTGACTACATGTTGTGTACCATGTATTTACACATCGTGCAATCAGTCGGTAGGTGAACAGTAAGGTGGTGGAGTGATCGATCATCAGAGCACCAGTACACACCATCTAATCAGAAATACTAGTCATGTACTCATGTCAATGGATGAACAGTGCCGCTGTGGAAAGAAGTTGCCCGAGTAATAGTTTAAAAAAAATTGTCATGTACACGCCATGTACTTGAAAATACATGCCGTGTAGTTTTTTTCCTCTTAAAATGGTTAGTGGCCTCCTCACTCAGCAGAGGAGGATTTGAGTTCGTTTTTTGGAGCTCGAAAGGATGGTCTAACTTCATAGGATCACCCGATCCTGCACCGGGAACCCGATTCTACCTCTGTCGATCACGTTGGGACCATACGTGTAAGCCCTCACCTCTCCTTGTATTGTTCCTACCAATTAATTTTCTAAGGGAACTTATATATGTTTGAACGGGAATTCTCTTATACTAGATCTATGTTGTTCTCGAATGATTTCGGAGGCGTCGTTCACGTATACAGATCAGAGATGATCGAGGTAGGTGGTCTTATGTTCTTTTCAATTGTTGTGTTCAAATTTTTACCATTGTGCTACACACCCATGGTTGGGGTGTCGTATGGTTGTAGCCTTTGTTGGAAGATACCTAGAATTGCATAGATAATCTTTGATAAGTTAAAACCACTTTTTGGGATCACTTCTTTGATCTAGGACCACCCAGGGGTGCGTTCCTCTGTTTAGCCATTTGTCCAGGAGGCTTGGCCCGATTCCTTTAACCTGAGGGTAGTGTTCTATTTTCCAGAGGGAATTGTTCTATTAGCCTGAGGGAAGTGTTTACTTTGCCTGAGGGTAGTGTTTGGTTGGTCTAAGGGTAACCATTGTTTATTCCCGAGGGCAGTGGTTTCTGTGCCTGAGAAAAATATCATGTATGCCTATGGGAATGCTCATTATTCTTGAGGGAAATCACCTACAGGTATGGATTCTATTACCTGAGGGTTAGGACATTATGTCTAAGGACCCGACTATTTAGAATATTCACTATGGTAATTTTCTATGTTGAACCTGCCAAGACGAAGAACAATCTTAGAGGAAATAAATATAGTTAAAATGACAATTAAACTGGTATTGATTGTTACTTTTGATTACATATTAGTTTATTGAATTTACTTTTTCACACTACTATGGCCCTTTTTCACTGACTGTCAGGAACGTGCATTTGGTAGGTGCATACAGTGATTAATTTCTCACACCCTTTTTGGGTCATGTATTCGGCCCAAAAAGACAACATTTCTGTAGGTTTCCATAGGGGTAAGGGTCCCTATACAGGTACATGATTGTAGTAGAGGAGTATGAGAGCTTGGGACCAATATTTTTCTTGCGATGTTGTCGCGATTCATTTCCTCTTCTTTGTTTTGTTTTGATGTACCTTGTACTTTGAGTTATATTGTATTGTATTGCAGTATATAATGTTCTGGATGCTTTCATAGAATTAATGACATGCTGCATATTTATATATATATGACTGTTGTTTCTATTTTACTCAATCGTCCATTTCAGGTGTATATGGTTTACTGCTTCCGCTGTTTTATGTTATTTATCTTTTCTGCTATGACACGCTTTGAAAAATGAGGGAATAGTTTCCATATTATTACACCTGGGCCCTCACTACTAGTCGAAAACCTCTGGGATTTGGGGAAATGCACTTGAAGTCATGTGACCAACCGGGTTAGGGGCACCTGTTGTGTGGAATCCAGATCCAGGATGTTACAAAGTGGTATCAGAAGGTTTTATCTTCTTTGAATTACTGTTTGGTTCCTTAGTCTGGGATAGGACAGACATGGTAGTTGTTAATGAGTTGTGCCCGGGAGTAGCTAAGCCATGTAGAGTGAAAATCCAGTCTACCTCGTTATTTTAATTATTACTGGTTTCAATTTTATAGTTAATTTGATTTTCACCATTTGGTGACAGACTTGTGATTTTGTTGTTTATATTTTATACATGGGTTTTTTTTGTTGCAACCCTATGTGGTGAGGGTATGCCGTCTCATGCATCATTTAGGCACATGCTAGAAAT
Organism: Viscum album; assembly: GCA_963277665.1. Lineage (NCBI taxonomy): Eukaryota > Viridiplantae > Streptophyta > Magnoliopsida > Santalales > Viscaceae > Viscum > Viscum album. Next base: position 788,357,976 of record OY728126.1, on the reverse strand, counting down.
CACATCTCATGCATTCCTTCCATGCCATGTAGGTGCATTATAAATTGCATGTTGCTTTGATAGTTGATGTGCATGAAGAGCATGCTATTGTGATTGATGCATTGATAAATACCTACCATGTTAGGGTATTTTGGTGTGTGGTTTTGATGGAATGAATGCCAAACTTTGGTTCTTGAGGATTATGGGCCTTCAATTAACTGAATTTTGTATTTCATTAACGTTTTTTCATTGTTATAACATGTATAAGCTGAAAATCATTGATTCGTGTGGAGTATCGACCCTCACAGATCGGAATTTGGCACTTGGGTGTTTGTTACAGTGTTTTTCTAGGTTCTGGAGTAGTTTCTGAGGCATACTGTTCAAAAAACCCAGCATACACGCCATGTAGTTCTATAGACACACGTCTTGTGTTCTTCTGTTCAGAAATAAATGAGAACTTTTAATGTACATGTCGTGTACCCTAAGTACATTCCGTGTAGTATCTTAATGTGTCATAGGTCATGTGGGCGAGGAAACGAGGTGGGGACTAACATGAGGAAACACGTCGTGTACCGATTGTAAACGCTGTGTAGTGTTTACCTGGTGCCCACCCATGAAACTAACAACACAGACGAAATCACCGTTAATACATGCATGTCGTGTCCTCCTTGAACACCCCATGTAGTCTAACCAAGTTAGGCGGTCGTGTCACTAACAACACGAGTCATTGTTACCCTACATTGTAGATGACGTGTACTTGTGGGGCACGCTGTGTAGTGTCAGAAATGTTTGATGGCCATATAGCGAGCAACACGGGCTGGTCTGGGACATCCTTGTACATGGCATGTCCTTTTAGAACATGCTGTATAGTGTGACCTGGGTACACAGGCCGTGTGATGAACTACACGATCTAGTGAAATCATGTAGAGTACATGCCATGTTGACTGCTGAACATGCCATGTAGTCTTGTTTTAGTAGAGCTGTGTGGCTTAAGCCATGTAGAAGGACTCCGGTAGGGAAGAAGGATACAAGTACACACCATGTGTTAGAACAATACAATGTGTGTTTGGGGTGTTACATGACTAGGTTTCATTGGAGTACTTTCCCATGTGGATGATCTATGACAACACGACATGTAGTATTTTTACACACTGTGTAGTCATGTTTTGTGAAAATGGAATGCTATTTTCTCATGTTCCCTTCTTACACTCCTTGTTTCCTATCTTTTGTGGTCTTAATTTAAGGCGTTTGTTTGACCTTGTAGAGTCATGCCTCCAACACGACCACTGGTTTTTTTCCAGGAGAGTGGTGACGAGTATACTCTTGATATTGTGGGCCATGGGCTACCATTTGTCCCCCAATAGTTCCAGATGTATCCCTAGCCATTAAACCGGACATAGGTGTGGTGGCACAGTTCCGTGAAGGCTTCATGCGGTTCATGCAGACCTTCCAGAGTGCACCGCAGGCTGCCACATCTATTGCAGAGCTGACACGTATCTTCTAGCAGCAGCATCCACCTACATTTTCATGGGATGACAGACCACAGGGTGTGGAGTCTTGGCCGGATTTGATGTAGACGAAATTTGAGCATTTGGAGATGACATTTGGGAGGAGGTTCCAGATCGTTACATACAAGATGCGTGATTTCTCAAAGAGGTGGTGGGATGTTACCACCCGGTCTGAGCATCACTGAGACATGGCGTGGGAAGATTTGTCGGCATCCTTAGACTTCTTCTTTTCGGCGATGCTGCTGGAAGATAGAGATAGAGTGTTTATAAATCTGTAGCAAGGTGCCATGTCAGTGATGGATTATTAAGCTCGCTTCACCAAGCATCAACATTTTGAACCCATTCTGGTGGGTGATGCGGTGTTGAGGGCTAGACGCTTTGAGGATGGACTTCAGAGTGACATCCGAGTGTTTTTTAATGTTTTTTGGTTGCCTACCATGCATGCTATTGTAAACCAGGGACTGATTACAAAGTGGAACATGTGAGAAACTAGTGGTGGGGGCCAGGGTGGTTCGAAACTAGTTTTGGGTACTATTTCAACTGGAAAGAGGAAGTGACAGATGGATTTCTATCATGGTGGTAGTACTAGCTAGAAGAATACTTCTAGTGGCCTGATTATTTTCTACCATTGCGGAAGAGAGGGAAACAAGATACCTCAGTGTCCTCGTGATGCAATGGAGTGCCATGATTTTGGAAATATGGGTCATCTACAGCGCTTTTGAAGCTAATTTCTACTAGCAGCTAGTGAGGGGGCTTCTGTGCAGACTCCGCATGCGGGAGCAGGACCAACAGCGTATTACCTGTCCGGAAATTGGTGTACGTCAGGGCATATAGGCAGAGATGGTGGATGTGGCCATGGTAGCCAAACACCAGGATCTTAGAGGCATCATGGCGGTTTAGCTCAGGGTAGCTAGGTTGTGTCACTGGGCCGCGGTACTGGGTAGGAATATGTAGGGAAACATACCCAATAGGAACAGGATCCCAGACCTTCCACTATCAGAGTTATTATACTAGTTGCTTTTATTTTATCTTCTATACGTTTCAATACTGGTTCTACACATATTTTTATATCAATGGCTATTGTAGAGAGCCTTGGGCTCTTTGTTTCTTCTTCATTTGATATTATGACGCTAGATACTTTATTGGAGACCATAACGGCTAGTTTACGTCAGTGTAGGGTGTTCTCCCTAGAGGTTGGTGGGTGTCACATTCTTTGGGGCCTCTATGTATTATAGATGACCACTTATGATTTCATTATCATCATGGACTGGTTGGTTCCCTTTAGAGTCTTCGTAGATTTCTATCGTCGTTGGGTGAGTTTCACATCATCAGAGGGTATATAGTTTCTATACAAGGGAGATTGGGATGTCTAGGAGAGACGAGATGGACTCGAGCATCGTAGTTGATGTGGTGTGACTGCCCAGATTGTGAGCTTATATTTGGATGATTAGGGAACTTGTCATAAATATTTCCCTCTATTGGTGGATCATTTTAGGGATGTCTTCTCAGATGACTTTTCAGGTCTACCTTCGGAGTGTGAGGTGGATTTCTCTATCGAGCGGCTTCCATGAGCGACACCTGTGTCCATTTCTCCTATATAGGATGGCCACACCTGAGTTTCAGAAAATCAAGAGGCAGTTAAAGGACTAATAGGCAATGAGTTTCATCCTACCCAGTACTTCTCCTTGGGGTTCACATGTCATGTTTGCTAAGAATGTGGACTGTACCCTTAAAAATTGGGTGGATTATCAGAAGCTGAACAAGCTGACGGTCAATAAAAGATATCCCATACTGAGGATTTATTATCTTTTGAACCACATTGATGATCACGATTGTTCTCGAATATTTACTTGAGATGCATATAACATCAGTTACATGTTAGACCATCTGACATACCTCTTATAGCTTTTCAAAGAAGATATGGACTATACAAGTACTTGGTAATGCTGTTTGGACTTACTAACGTGCCAAAAATTATCATGGCATTGATGAATCGTGTGTTCCATCCCTATCTGTATTCTTTCATGGTAGTCTTCATGGACGATATTTTGGTGTACTCTCACACTCGACATGACCATGCCACCCATCTTGATATCGTACTAAGTACACTGAGAGAGAATAAAAAATATGCTAAACTCTCAATGTTGCACTTTTTGATGGACCAGATTAAGTTCCTGGATCATATTATCTTAGAGGCAGAAGTTTCGGTAGACCTAGAGAATTTGGGAGAATTAGTTTTCTAGGAGCATCCTAAAAACATGTTTGAGATACAGAGATTCTTGGGGCTGGATTCTTACTACTGTAACTTTATACATGACTCCTCCCGCATAGCAGTTCCATTGACATGTTTGAAAAATAAGGGTGTGATGTTCGTTTTGTCAGAAGATAGCGGGACATCCTTTCAAGAGCTGAAGGGAAGGTTGGAATTATCACCAGTCCTGATACATCCAGAGCAAGGGAAGAGATATAATGTTTACTGTGATGCATCATGTTTTGGTCAAGGAGAAGTGTTGATGCAGGGTGATCGAGTAGTCGCGTACGGGTCTCAGCAGTTGAGGCCACATGAGAGGAGTTACCAAAGGCATGATCTCAAGTTGGCCATATTTGGTCATGCGTTGTGATGTTGGACACATAACCTCTTGGGAGAGCATTTTGGGGTTTTCACCGACCACAAAAGACTCAAATGTATCTTTACTCTGTGTGACCGGAATCTAAGAAAATTAAGGTGGGTCAAATACCTTTAGTCTATTGACATTGATCTTTCCTTTACACCTGGTAAGGGTAATGTAGTAGCTGATTCACTAAGTAGGAAGACTCAGACACAGGTAGTGTAGGAGGCCAGCGGTGAGTGGCAGCTTATGGCTTTATTCTCTGAGATGCATTTGGAGGTGCATGATAATCAAGGGAAAACCATTATTTCTTCCTTAGTTGTGACTTATACTCTCCTGGATAGAGTGAGGATGAGAGAGATATCAGATTCAGCACACCTAGTTCTATGGGAGTCTTTGGCAAGTGAGGACCCTCCTCCTAGATAGACGATAGGGAAAGATGGGGTATTGTGCTTCCATGGAAGAGTGTGGGTTCCGTGGGATATAAGTGAGGAGATGATGCAAGAGTATCATGCTTCAGCATGGGAAGTGCATCCCGGAGTTACCAAAATGTACCGTGACTTGAGACGTTAGTATTTGTTGCCATGTATGAAGGGAGAGGTTGCTGGTTTTGTTACGATATGATCCAAAAGTCCGCAGGTGAATGCATACCATCAGAGGCCAGCCAAACTGTTACAGTAGTTATGCATTCTATATTGGAAATGATAAGTCATCACTATGGATTTCGGGACCGAGATGCCGAGGTCACCTCGAGGCAGTGATGCCGTGTGGGTTGTTGGACATAGACTAACGAAGGTAGATCACTTTTTGCCGAGCATGGGGACCTACGGTGTTGACGATATCGGAAATTTGTATATATGAGAGGTAGTACGACTTCATGGTGTCCCTCGTTCTATCGTTTCTTATAGAGACACCCACTTTATGTCTTGTTTATGGTAGATTTTTTAGAGGGCACTAGGTGTGCAGTTGCTTCTGAGCACAGCTTACCACCCTCAGACTGATGGCCAGTCTGAGCGTACGATACATGTGCTAGGGGAAATTCTGTGTGCATGCGTACGAGACATTGAGGGTTATTGGGAGAAGCATATACCGCTAGTCTAGTTTGACTGTAATAACATTTTTTCGGAAACGATTGTGATGGAACATTTCGAGGATTTATATGGTAGGTCATGCCGATCAATCTTATTCCGGTTCGAGGAATTTGAGAAAGCATTACTGGGTCTATGTCTCATACATGAGACTTCAGAGCAGGCCCAAATGATACAAAAGCATATGGCTAATGAACATTCTCATCAGAAATCATATGCTGATCATCATAGATGAACCTTAGAGTTTGTGGTCGGGGATCAGGTTTTCTTATGTGATTTGATATGGATGGTACACAGGATGATTAAGAGATAGGGTAAACTTTCCCTGAGGTATGTGGGGCCGTTTGAGATTCTAGAGAGAGTCAGGCTGGTTGACTATTGGTTGCAGTTACCACATAGGCACCAGGACATGCATGGCGTCATCGATGTATCACAGCTGCGCCGTTATCACTCAGACCCATCTCATGTCTTTCAGCCCAATGAGGTCGTGCTTCAGGTCGATGCTTCCTTTGAAGAGCATCTGATTCTTATTGTTGATAGTAGAACGAAGTCTCTCTGTGGCTGGTTAGTTTATATCATTTGGTTTTTATGGTAGTATGGCCGAGTGTAGGATGAATCATGGGAGTGGGTGACTGACGTATGTGATCAGTGGCCAAAATTGTTCTGAGATTTCTCTTTACCACCCTTGGAAGGGAAATTCAGGGATGAATTACTATAAGGGGGGGTGTTTGTAAGAACCTAGTTCTAATTTTTGAGGTACATTTCCCTTCCTTTCCATTTTAGTTATGTGTTTTTGAGAAGATTGGGGAAATGGGGAAACCCTCAAATTTAGTGGGAACACACAGTGAACTTTTCCACACAGCATGTAAATTGGTCGTGTGGGATGAGTACACAGTTCGTGTAGGACTTTCAGTAGTGAAAAGTGTAATAACTTACTACACGAAATGTACCATGTATTTACACGCCATGTAATCAGTCAGTAGGTAAATAGTAAAGAGGTGGAGGCAACCGGCAGCGGAGCACTAGTACATGCCATGTAATCCGAAATACAGTCTGTGTACTCATGTCAACGGATGAAAATTGTCATAGTGAAAAGAATCCACCAGAGGAATACTCTAATAAATAACAAGTACACATTGTGTAGTTCGTTACTTCACTTAAAATGGGCAGTATCTCCTCATTAAACAGAGGAGGCTTTGAGTTATTTTTTGGAGCTCGAGAGGACGGCCGGACATCGGAGGATCACCCGATTGCGCACTGGGAACCCAATTCCTCCTTTGTCGATCACGTTGGGACTGTATGAGTATGATCTACCATCTCATTTTGTTGTTCATACCAATTTTTCCTCTATGGGATGTTATTTACATTTAAATTTGAATTCCCTTATCCCAGATCTACATCGTTCCAGAATGATTACGGTGGCGTCGTTCACGTATGTCGATCCTAGACGATCAAGGTAGGTGTCCTGATGTTCTTTTCAACTATTGTGTTGAAATTATGTACCATTGAGCTACACGCCCCTTATTGGGGTGTCATATGGCTATGGCCTTTTCTAAAAGATACCCAAAATTGTATAGACAAACTTTTATAAGTCAAAACTACTGTTTGGGATCACTACCTGGATCATAGACCACCACGGGAGTGTGTTCCTCTATTTAGACTTTTGGCCAGGATTCCCGAGGGTATTTCATGATTATATTTTGCATTTATGTTTCTTCAGTGATAGTTTATATAAATTTTTGTTTACACTTTGGGCTCGGCTAGGTTCTTTTAACCTGAGGGCAGTGTTCTACTAGCCTGAGGTCAGTGTTCTATTTGCTTGAGGGCATTGTTTTCTTAGCATGAGGGTAGTTTTTTGTTGGACTTAGGGTAACCTCTGATTATGCCTGAGGGTAATTTTTTATGTGCATGAGGTAAATATGATTTACACCTGAGGGAAATGATTGTTATGCCTAAGGGATATCACCTATGGGTAGGTATTCTATTACCTGTGGGTAAGGATATTATGTCTGAGGACACTACTATTGAGAATTTTCACTGTGGCGATTTTCTATTTTCTACATGCCAAGACGAAGCACAAGCTTGGAGGAGATAAAATTAATTTAAATGACAATGAAACTGGTATTGATTTTTACTTTTGAGTACTTAATAGTTTACTGCATTTAATTTTCCGCACAGCAGTTGCACTTTTTCACTGACAGTTGGGAACGGGCCTTTGGTGGGTGCCCACATGGATTTATTTCTCACACCCTATTTTGGTAATGTCTTCGCCCCAAACAGACTACATTGCTGCAAGTGTTGACAGGTTCAGGGGTACCTGATCATGATAGAGTAGTAGAGCATGGGACCAATATTTGGCTTGCGATGCTACAATGTTTCATTTCCTCTACATTGCTTTGTTTGGTTGTACCTTGTACTTTGAGTTGTATTGTATTGTACAACATTATATCATATTCTTTCTATATTAATAGAAATAGTGACATGTAGCATCTTTATATATATATGAATGCTAGTTCTCTTTAACTAAGTCATTCATTTCAGTTTTATATGGTTTACTAATTCCGTTGTTGTATGTTATTTATCTTTTTTATTGCTCTACACTTTGATAAATGAGGGAATAGTTTCCCCAATATCAGAATCGGGCCCTCGCTACTAGTCGGAAGCCCCTGGCATTTGGGGAAATTCATTTGAGGATATGTGGCCAACCGTGTTCAGGGCACCCATTGTGTGGCCTCGGTATCTTGGATGTTACAATATTTTGTTTATGTTATGACATAATTCAATAAATCTCCAAACAATAAAAGATACTTGACATGAATTAACATCAAATTATCGACTTATCTCACGATTATGTAATGATTAATGCTGGGGACTTATACATAAGGTGTTCAAATTCAAACCAAATGGTTGTTTTTTTAAACACCATGTTCGTCAAAGAATCATCACCCATACCTTATCCACAAACTCATTAACTAAACATACTTTCCAATGATTCCTAAATTTTTTTCCAATAATTTTATTTATAGAATAAAAGTGACAAGTGATAGTCAATTTACCACTTAGTCATAATTAAAAGTTATCTTTTAATGAAATATCATGAGGAAATAATTTCAAAGTTATAGTAATTTATAATTTTCATTTAGTAATTATTTTATATCTCTTGAAAAATGTTAAAAAAAATTGATATCATAATTCATCATTAATGTTCAATAATTTCAAAATAATTATCTTTATATAATAATTTACAAATTTTAATTTTAGTAAAATAATGAATTATATTTGTAGTAACTCATGAAATAATGATGAGGGATGTGAATTCCAACAAGGGTGTTATTTAAAATTTAAAACTACATAGCCAATAGAGGATGGAAAATTATTTAATTTATCATTCCTTGAATTAAAAAAAGGTATCATATAACTCATAGAGGAATTTCTGATCATACATAAAATAAATATGGCCCACCAAAACTGAGAATTACAATAAAAATGGGTGATGGAAATTTTCGATTCTTTTAGATGATGGACATCTTCATACTAGTCAACAACATTAAAATCCCAAATATTATTCATCTGGGGATTTTTCCTTAGAATATATTTTATTTTCATAGTGATTAAATTAATCTAGAACCATAAATGGATAAAGGGATTTAATTTACAAAATTTTTTGTTATTAAAATTTTCACAAAACAAAAGTGAACCTGGTTTGTTCGTGACGAGTTGAAGGATGACTGTGATCAAAAAAATAATTTTCTATAAAATTATGAATCTTAAGGGTCACAAAGTCATCCCCTTATACTGGTCATTTTTTTAATGGTAATATTATTTTAACTTTACCCATGTTTCTATACCTTCTCTCATCACATAAGTATAGTTGTTTACCCATACATGACCTTGGGTTACCCTTATATATCCTTTAAGAACTCAGATACTCCATTATATAACATAGCTATTATCCAGATGAGCCCATTTAAAAAAAATCATTTTCCCTTGTATAGAGGCCAAACAACCCATAAACATCCTATGGAATATTTGAGCCAGCGATAAGCATCACTAGGATCCCTTACGCAACTCGGCTTACCAAATGATGTTTCCATAATACCCTTACCCAACCATTTGAATAATCATCCTACCTTTATGTGTATTATAGAAATGTGGATTTAACTACATGAAATTTATATCTACCTATATCCATGTTGAGTTATACCCCTACCCAATTAATTAATAGTACACGTTGCCTTATAACACTTATATAATTTCAAGGTTACCCTTATCCATTTTCATTAAACCACTCATTATCCTTACCTAAAACATATGTTTTGCATTAACAAATTAATTTACATGAAATATTATAATTTTTTATGTATTATAAATAAAAATATATATAATCTTAGGTCTTATGGAAATTTTAAAAATGAAAAGATCACTACATTCTCAATCAAATGATTCTTCACCCTCATTATGTTTTTCTTTTACCATTGCCTAAAAAATAAAAACATTGAGTTAGAATAAATGACACTCACCCATATATCTCCACTTGGATTTATCCATTCTACCACTAGATATTCATAAGATGATCCCTTTCCCCAATGAAATAATTTCTCACTCATGACAATAATCACAAAAATAATTTTCTCATAAATTTCATCTGTATCATAATTCACATAATCATATTCTATAACATGTGTAGTATTAGGCATGAACCTTTAAATACTATAAATTTTGAACAAATAATACATCCATTGACTTCAATGAGGAATTAAAAATGATACAAAAAAATTACCAACCCTTTTATTGACCATGAATGGTCTAAAAATGCATTAATATTCCCATATTTATGAAAATGTATAATCCCTTACTGAGATGACACCCACAAGAAAAACTTGTCACGAGTAGAAAACCATAAATTTCATATTCTATAGTCTTATTTTAGTAACTATATAATATATGCTATGACTAATCATTTATTGATCTATTACACCCTCTCATATGACTTATGAACCTGAATAGGCCCAATAACTGATACCATCTACACCTCATTTCATCTTAATGGTGAGTGACACACTATTCTTAGAGAGCCTAATAATGTACCATATATAATGAATCCTAGAAGTTATTATTATATTTCACCTCCACTAAGGATAGATTATGATAACAATATATAATAGATTATAGGATGCCAGATCAATGTATTTCTTCATGTATGAAAATTTCCCACTTTAATTATGCATATGTCTAAGGATGGTATATTGTTCTCAACCACAATGAGTCCCTTATGATTCATTCAATCACATACAAATTTATTATAAGGAATGTTCTTCAATTTAAGAAAAATTTATCCTGTAAACCTCACTTTTATGTGTTTTCTAACATATATACACCTTTCCTAATTTGTCTATTGAGTAATTCCCTGACATCTGAATAAGAAAGGAACCATTTTTTGTTGATCGAAAACAAACTAAAAGGTATAATGAATAAAAAAGGATCTATTTAAACCCATGAAAATACCATTAATGATATCATTCCACATATATAAGAGAAACCATGGTTTCTAGAGATGGCCACTAGGATACCGGTGACTGGCCTTTATCCTCTAGTGGGTAAGATATTAGGAAAGGAACCCAGTGATGTCCTTTTTTATTCCTAACCACAAGAGAATTCACCTAAATGAATGGTTCATCTTTATTACAGAAGGATATAAATCTGACATGCACACACACACACACACATATATATATATATATATTATCATAAGACTCCTCATATGGTTTCTAGGACAACTACATTCCCATGAATGAGGATCACATTATCATCTAAGAATATGTATATGAGTATCGGGTCAGATCATTCTAGTTGATCGCACATTATAGAACACTCTATGTCTATATTATAGCTTTATATTAAAGAGTATAATATAGAATATAGAACCACATAAGGAGAAAAGGACACCAAAATAAAATCCTCAAAAGCTTCCATCATCCAATCAGTAAAGAAGACCATCAAGGATAATATCTCATCTAATGACAGATCACCTAAGATCTGGAGCTACATATATCATACATCACGCATCATATGATAAGAAATTAACCTTCCTAGGAAAATATTCTATATTAATTTAAAATTTCATTATATTTTTCACTTTGTTCCTCTACCCTATGGTCATGTTAAATTATGTGACGATGTAATAGAGGATCTTATAGTTAGTGTAGACAAAAAATCTCCCTTGGATGGGATTGTGTTTCCTATATTACATAGTTTAAACATAATATATCATTTTGAGGAATGTTTATGGTATTTCCATTTATGTGGTCATAAATTTTTTTACTAATAATCTAAAATATTTTCTCTCTATATTAGTACTATCACAAAACCGATTTTTGATGCATCACAACACGAAGCATATCTTATCCCCAGTTTACAGATTATTTGTACTAGAGCAATAGTGAACATCCTTAGCATTAAAATAAATGTATGTTTAAACTTTTATAATCACAATAACATTAATCCCATACTCATCAATAAAAACACAGGATCTCACATATGGATAATGTCTTGCATAAAATATTTGTGGAATCCTACTGAACATTCGAAGATCACAACCTCAAACACATTATAGGGATTTGTCCAAGACATCCCTAACTTTATTATCTCTGGGTCCATGGATGTATCTATATAAGAAAAAATTTACAAACAACATTTCCTCTATATAATATAATTTTCACTTATAAAATTTAGTGAAAATATGATGTGTGGGAAGCATACATAGGACTCCCAAAAGAAGTATGGAATGCAGTTCCAATGTCAATGTGTTTTTAAGGATGATATGAATTAAATAAATAATGATAGAGTAAATTTAAAGGTAAAAGATATTCATCATGATAGGAATACACATTTTTGTCTTTTTCATTGAAAGAATCATCACCATGTATAATTACATTACATCCCTTCTCTAAAACACCATCCTCAAAATGTTCCCCCATCAAGCTCATAGTTGGTCATACCTTGATGGAAGAATAATATTTTCGAACCACCAATCTGCATTTAAATTATAGAAGTATTTTTTGATCCTGGGAAAGGGATATCTATTTATTACCACTGTTAGGCACATCTTCTTATAATCAATGTATACATTAGGACTATAATATTCCATTTTCACAAACAACATAGGTTCCCCCAAAAATTATGTACTCCACATGATAAAGCTCGTCTACCCTTTATAATCATGATATACATTTTTCTCATTCATCATCACTAGCCCCATAAGATTAGGTGGTATAATAATTTTCTACACAACTTGGATGATATCTATATCATTGTAAAATTATCTATCCAAAGGATGTCCCTTAAATATTTCTTAAAATATATCATATTAGAGTACCGAAAATAGAGGAAATGCCAATCAGGTTACAAATAATCCTATAAAAATAAGAATAAACGCTATTTTTTTTACTTTGATAATACCAATATGAATCTGATCTAGGCCATCTATACCATCACAAAGTTACCTTTATCTTGTTATCACATACCTCTCACCCTTTTTTAAAGTGCAATAAACCCATATACGGTAGAAATTAATGTATTATTAGAAGATGGAAAGATAGTAAATATACATAATAACATAAAATATAAAAATCTCTTGTATTGGAAATTATCTTGGATGTCCATAATTGGGGAATATTTTATGAATCTCTAGGAATCATTGATTCCAATATAATTTTGTTCCTAATAGTGAATTAAGGTATAATAATCAAGATTTTAACTTGAATTGTATGTCACGAATCGTAACTAATTGTGAAAATATGAAATATGGGGAACACCGGTATCAAACAATACACAAGTAAACATTGTTTTGACCAAAATCAAATCATGTATATTTGATAGTCCCTCGCCACTATATGATATATTCTGATTGACTACCTATATATAAAATTATTCATCTTAGGGAACCTATACATGATATTCCTGCCTATTATTAGCCATTATCATATTATTTTATTGAGTAACTTGTCAAAATATTGGGATACCTGAAAATTTATTCTCCCTCTCCCATACAGATTACTTGCTACCCTAATATTTGGAATAACTTCTAGTTTTAACTTTTCACTCCATAAGGACTGCACTTTCTCTGTAGAACTGAGAAAGAACTGTGGTTGAGATTGATATTCCAACTGTAGGAGATCCATGGGTATACACCTATGTGAGTCGAATAAGTGGAAATATAAAGATAAAAAACCATTATAGTGATTCATGTTGTGGGTATTCATCATTATTTTACAATAGAATATACTCACAACTATAGAAAGAGGCCCAATGTTCTGAGAACTGAATGGTAGAGGAAGCCTAACTACGTGACTATCTTCTATGATCGTATCATTGTTCATGTCCATATAATGATCATTCTATTATAATGTACTGTAAAACCAACAAACATACATATATTCTTTGTAAAATAATTATCCTTTATGTTCTTAGCAGTGTGTGTCTAATTCCCATCTAGAAGTGTGGAAAATATAAGAATCTCTGTAATAAAAGAGTGCAGTATGAAAAAATCTATTATGGAACACTTCATTATATTTTTGAACTCCATTTCATGAAAAATATATAGTGTATTGGGAAGGTGATTTCTAAATAATAGGCCCATGATAAACTCTCATGTGAGTTCACCATATCGACTATTCATTCAAATAATTCCCAAGTAATGAATAGTGGTTCCACACACCATGAATTATTGCATCATGAGATTAATTTCAACTAATTTATCAATAATCATGAAGAAATTATTGATAATATACATGAATTACATAATATCATACATTCCAATAAAGACCACAAATGATTGAATACACAAAATATTAAAATAACTTGTGTAGATGATCATGGACCTTGGTGGATGGACTCCATGCAAGAGTGGGTGAATATCCAACACGACTAGATAAGGCACTGTAGCATCTGATACATCACACTCTTGCATAAACGTCTCTAGAAAATGGTCTTCTTCGGAACAATTTTTTCCGTTAGTTGGTAATCCAATCAATACTATGTTTATGGATATCTTTCTTAATCATTTATATCCTTGAACATTAATGGTATCACAAAAAAATTCAATTGGATTCTTCAAATATCCAAGTGTATATCCCTATTAGAACTAAACAAAGTCTCATCAATTCTTGTTATTTATAATCATCATTTATATACATTAACAAATAGTAATTCATTTTTCAACTAATTCATTCCAATAATGATATATCTTATTAAAATGACCAAAAAGTTATATAAAATATAGAAAATATATCAAGAATAGATAATAAATATCAAAAGATGTATTTAGTTAATAATTATATAGTATAAAAATATGAATATATGTATCATGAGATCTTATGTTCCTATTGATGATGTAAGAACACACCTTATTTATATTAAAAGACATAATAATATTCTAGTAAATTGTGACTCGAAGGATTGTTACACCTGAGTGTTACATTCAGATGGAAGCTCAGTTACCCAAGTCCCACATAGTAATACCCTATCTACCATATTCCATGTTATTCTAAAAATAAAAGTAGAAAACATTCATATGATAGAATTTTATAACTCTATTACCCAAGTCCTCATGTCTGACATGATGTTGCACATTCACTCGTTCATGTCTCCCCATGCTTAAGTTGGTACCGACTGGATAAAAGGGAATATTTCATTTAGTGGGGATACTATAACCATATGATCATGTCAGAAAAATAATAATATGAAAATTAAATAAAAAGTAATCAATTAAATATGTTTTATGTGAAAGATCATATGCATTACAGAAAAAATGAAAATGGATCCCAATGTGTAATAACAATTTTGAGATAATTTGTTTTAGAGAATATAGATAAATATATTTTAAATAAATCATATATTTTTACTATTATTCCACCCTCTCCTTGATCCTCTGCTAACACATCATCCACATTCCCATTTTCATTAATCATCTCCTTATTTATAATGTACGCATGTGGATTTCTAATTCGAATGCATGGCGTGAGTAATAAATTCATTAGACATGATTACTGATTCTTCGAAAATTTTTCACACATATAATATGTTTATAACTAGATAATAATAAATAAACAATGAAAATAACAATCACACCCCACATACTGAGTGTTTGGGAGGTAAAAATTTCATCAAATGCCCCTGACCATAACATTATTATCTCCATTCCAATAAGATAATAATAGGATTTCAATAGTGAGAAATAAAAATAATCTAGGAAAATTACATATATCCTTATCATATATAGGCATTGAGTAAAATCATACCCCTAGACAATAATATATAAAAAATATCATGGGTTAGTCCTCCATGCCATTGAACCCAATATATGAATTGGTTCAGGATGCCACATATTCAAACCCCTAATACCCAACCTCATGTAAGGTCCCCATTCCATCATTCCCCGAAATTGTACAATGTTTCATATCATTCGTCACCATAATCCGTTTACTAACATCTTCTAAGAGATAAACATAATGTTATGGTATTCTTATCTTATATTCTAGTTATACACCCCAAAATAATTGTACCAAACATAATATTGGAGAGAATTCAAGTCAAGGAATGCTCATAATCATGAGAATATAGTAATACCATCACAACATGGGATAATATTCAATCATTAATAAAATACTCTAGTAATATTTTTTGAATCAAATTTTATAATTGTTCTTATGGGATAGAAACACAACCTTATGTGATCTAAATATATAAATGTAAATAAAAAATACATACCTAAGAATTATACAATGGAATCATGTGAAAATGAAATCCCCAAAGGAGGAGAACATCATCCTTAATGGTCATCTATATCAATATTATTGTTCAATAATTAATTATCACTTGAATAACATACATATAATCTTGATTTAAATCCTCTATTCAAGGATTCCTACAAAATATTTATACTAATAGATTTAAAAAAATAATGGAAACTTTCATTAGAAAATTTATTCCACTCTTCAATATAATTCTAAATTTTAATTTTATACAGTATCATAAACTCGTAACTTAATCATTAGTGAAAAAAATAATTTTAATTGGATTATAATTTAGTATATCATGAATAATCAAGGGTAAACCTGATTGAATAATTCCTTATTAATATATAACAATATATCAATAATTATCCATCATAAAAAATTTAACAAATTTCTCTAGAATCAATGGAAGAACTACATTTCAAGTCACTCTTAAAAGAATTAAAGGGATATTAATCCTGACCAAGAAATTCATAACAAATGAAAATCCAAAAAAAATATAGAATGGGAAATTATTGGATTTTTCATTCAATGAACCAGAAAAAGGTATCAAATTGTATATAGAGGAATTTTTAGAACATGTATAAATAAATTCTATGATACTCGAACTCATAATTATAATAAATATTTTTAAATAATAGTTTTTTATATTATATAAGTACCCTATTCATATAATGGCCCACAATAATAGAAACCCAAATAAAATTCAACATTAAATTTTTCTATTAATCAGGTCTAAATTGTAAAGATATTAAACCCATCAATAATATTATTAAGGAACATTAAACAAGAATTGGAATTTATTTCCATCATTCTAGTATTATGCACTCATAATTTTTTTTGAATATTACATGAAAACTAAATGGTGAATAATTGTATATAATGTTTTTTTAACCAAAAAAAGAACATTTTGAGGGTAACTTGTTTTTACCATTATTTATTTAATTTTCAATGCATTTGTATAAGGGTTTGTAACCATAAATTAGTCTCTTATAATTACAAAAAACATATCAATAATTTTCGTGTAGTAGTGTACCCCTTTATATGAATTTTTTACCCATACATGTCCTTAAAACCCACGATCTTCTCCAACACAACTTATCCATAACCCTTATACATGCATTGTAAATATGGAGATAAACATATGTAAATTCCAGAATACCCATACACATCCTATTGAAATTTGTTGACACACCTACAGACCTTTAATGTACCCCTATGAAACTCATCATACCATTAAAATATACCAAGGTTGCCCATACACAACAATTACAAAACCTTTCATAACATTACGTTGACAAATGAATAGTTTCGTTATAATTACACAACACATTTGTACACATATTCATGTATTTTATTACCATTATGGAACATATTAACAATGTAATACAAAAATAGAAATCAAATAAATCATGCATTTACCATTAATGGGGGTTTTTAACCACTCATTTCCCTTATTTAATGGATAGGTCATCTGATAGTGTATGAATTTACATGAAATAATTAATTTATTTCAAAGAAATATAATTATAAATTAAAATAAAAAGTTGTTTGTAAGATCATTTTAAAAGTAAAAGAATTAAATTTTATATTTTCTTAATATTATTTTGTATTGATATATGTTATATATTTATTAGTCTTTTTAGTCTATATGTGATTTAATATCTATTATTACAGAGTTGTTTCCCAATAACGTTTATATAAATCATGATTACTTGTTTCCCAAGGAGTAATCCAATGGATTTTATGTTTAATGAACTAATGACTTTCTGGGTCATGGATGGTTTATATGTGAATACCTAATTATTAAACATAAATTCCATTAATTAAAACCACATACCAAGAAAGTTATATAAGACAAACATTTAGGATATCCATTAGAGATTGAGTGTTGTATCTGAGATATTTGGATAACAAAACCCAATATTGTTCTTGGAATTTATTTGTAGTCACTATATAGTATAAACAGGAGTGACCTTTGTGTGCGATATGGGAAATTACAATATCATGTAAATTTTATAATCATAGGATTAGAATTAAACATTCAAGACATCTAACAACATATTGTTAGTTATTATTTATATATCACCACACTATTGGTTGTAGTCTCAATAGATTATCCACTTCATGGTAGATTATTAAAAATCATACTATACATGTATTTTGAGGAATTATTTTCATTGTGATTTCATGAATATGAGTGAAAAATTAATGTTCTTCCTACAAATTGGGGACATTGATATGTTTTATGGGATTTAGTTATTGAAATGTAAAAATATTTTAATGTTTTAACACACCATAATTCACCATCACATTCCACCATATGTGTCTTTTGTGGTTATGGAACCACAAAGTTTTATTAATTAATACTATATCCATTTATTATTTAATCTACAAAATATTATCATGAAAATTATTCCATACATGGATTAAATAATTATTCCATCAATATTTGATATAGATTATTATAAATGATTTAAATGGAGAATAATTATTTTTTATATTTTTCACAATAATTTGATAAAATGTGAATATATATTCATGATGATCTAAAAAATAAAAACAAATGATTTTTGAATGGGATTCATAGAAAATCAAATGTAATTTATTAAATGATAAATAATTAAAAAAGGTTTTCCATTATACTATAATTTTTTTGATATGGTTGTCTTTATGTAATTTTTAGAGAAATAAAATTTCTCCATGATTTATAGTTACTATATTTATAGGTGGTAGATAATGATAAGAGGGGCAATTATTTTTCATATATATATATATATATATATGAAATATTAAAAATAATATAAAAATTTACAACGGTAATGAAATTGGGTAATCCATTTTATGTATGTAAGGATGATTTAATGAAAAATACCAATATTTGTTTTTATAATCAAATTTCATTCAAATAATTCATTATGTGTTGTTTATAAGTGAATGATATGGATATTATTGTTGTTAGTGAAATGATAAAGTAACATAATGTTTTCATCATTAGAGATTTATATTTATTAGTCACGAAGTTATTATATACTAGTGGAAATAAGTGCGTATTCTCATGATTAACCGTGGATAGAATTTATATGTTATGGTACACATATTTCCCCATATATAATATATATTAAGGATGTGGATATCCAAAAATAATAAGATTAAATAATAAATATCTTTATGAAGTATTAAAACTATCCACATGGTATCATTTAAATAAATTAAAATAAAGAAGGGAAAATGAGTGGGTACTCATAGATAATAATATTTTACTTAAAAGAAACCATGATTAATCAATAAATCATGTTGAATAAGGATACTATTTAATTTATAGGTTTGATAAATAATTAAAATATCATCATAAAATGAAATTTGATTGTAAAAAAAATTTACAAACTAAAATATGAGGTTCATATTCTAATAGTTATTAACACAAAAATAATCAATAATGGGGGGATAAAAAATATTAAAAACTAAAATCATTAATATAGAGGGTAATTTTATAAATAAATAAATTTAAAATAAAATTGATACAAATACAAAGATAGTATACTTTTTTAGAGGATTATGAAACACATTGGATGTGTCTATGAAAATAAGAATGTCACTTATGTAATAATATTCAACTGAAAAATAATATTTGGGGACAGATCAAAATAGGTTTGAAATTTTTATAAGAATTTAATTTATATAAATAAAAAATATATTAAAATATTTTATAGTATCTCACAAAAAGATAAATAACTGGTTGTATTAATTTTTCAAAGGATGAATTTATCAGGGTTGGAAATAAATTCAATTATATATGAAAATAGATTTGGGGAATTGGATGACTATATGGAATCAATTTAATAAAAATTTCCTCATACACCACATTTATCGTTTTTATAGACTTAATAAAGTAAATAATAAAAAATATTCAACGATAAAGAAGTTTGTTTACTTTTTTTAGAAAAAATTGTTACAATATTTACAGACACATAATGTATAAAAAATATTAGTTACATAAAATTATTATTTACGTGTGCCGACATAAATAATTCCATAGTTTTTTAACAAAATATATTATATGAATATAAAAGAAAACTAGATAGTGGAAATGCTCATATAAATGGAAGAAAAATGACTTATTAAATTCTTTTTCAATTAATATTATATATTTGGTTTTTTAAAATTTTCATAAATTTCATTTTGATCCCTAGTACCTAATTATAGAAAATATGAGATAAAATATAATGAATAATGTTATCACTAGTGGTGACGCTCATGGAAGAACAAAATGATAGGTAAAAAATTTGATGGAAAGAATCATGTTTTTCATTATAAGAAATGGAATTTCTTTACTGGTTTTCATTAAGGAAATTACCATGTCCATGTAATTTAATTTCATTAACAATAGTTGGTGTATTTTAGAATTAAGAGTGAGTTACAATGTATATAACAATTTTATTCCATGATTATTTTCATATTTTAATAGAATGAGTCCACTTAATGTTACGAATTAAAAACATGGTGTTAGAGGAAGGTATAATATTTTGTAGAAGTGGATATAAGTAGGAACATCATTAATGTATATAGTTTTGAAGATGAAAATGTATTTTGGCTTGATTTTATTTAAAAAAAAATACTATAAATGAAAATACTCTATATTAGTTAATTATTTTAAATTAGATTAAAGTATTTATCTTGGATTTATTTATATTTTCCAAATTTCACATATTGATATTCATTGAAATAAAAGAAAAAACAATATGATCATTTCTATTTAATTGTATACATTTAATGAAAATGTGTTTTGAAGAAATAAATAGTATACAATCATTTTTTTCGATTATAATTTTATTAGTTCGTACGTGTTGATCTTGAAGTCACATTCAATATAACAAATAAATAAATAACCTCCTAAATGATGTAAATAATGAGCATTGAAAAAGTAGCATCTTATGGATGGGTAATGAGATATCAAAAAATCATTTCTAAATAGTGATCCATATCCTAGAGTCTATTAGAAATAATTTTAATCACATAGTGGATTTAATTTATGAGGCATTAATAAACAAACAATTGAATTCATTATGGAATATACATTTTGGGTTATGTAATTAAAATAATTTTAGGTTTTGTATGTGTAATTTGTAATCATTGGGATGAACATTATTATATATCATAGGTTAAACATCGGTATATTCTAATTCTAGAATATGATCTAGATGTTGTTGGCAAGTATCGCAATAGTATAATGATTTTGAAGATGCTACATTCCATAATTTTCCACCTTCAAATTAATATTAATTTAATGAATTGATATCATATATTACTTAAAAAAATAAAATTTTCATAATTCTTTTTAATATATTAATTCAATGTATAATCTATATCCTTCATAGAGAAGCTATCGACTCTCAATATTAATAGGATTGATGAATCATAAAACATATCATTATTTAGAAACATTAATTTGTAACTAAATAAACTCATGCACACCCCCCCCTACACCATATATAAGAACCAAGATGTTTGGGTCTAATATAATTTATGGGGATTATAAACCCTCTCAATTTGAATATTACAAATACTAGTAGATGAATCCAAAATTTCAAAGAATAATAATGAAATCAAATAAAAATATATCATAAATAAATTTAATAATGATAAATATATCATAAATTTATTATAAATAAATGTTTTTATATATCAGATAAATTTCTTAAATATATTATAAATATAAATAGAGAAGATACATTATATAAAAATACAAAAAAAAAACAATAAACTCATGAAAAACAGACATTGTTAAAAAAAGGTTTTGAGTCCGAGGCAGTTCACATCCCACCTTCTACATAATAAATATCAAGGTCATTCATAAGACATATTGTTCATGAAGTTATCTAAACCAACAACAATGAACCCTATTTAGGTTCTAAATGAATCCCTATTTTGCTTTGATTACAACTCAGCAGGGATCCAAAAATTTCTTCCTAAAATATATTCAGTCTAAATAGTGTACCTATTAATGACTGATAATAATAAACCCAATATTAATTAAAATGAACTATTATTGATACTTTGATATTATGGTTATTACAATGACTTCCCAAACCTACATTATCTAGTGGTATATGTCTAAAAATTTGAAACACATCCACATATATGATGAAAAAAACCAACCACGTAATAATTTACAAATTTTCATTACCCATGGATTCACAACATGCATTGGAACCATTACAAAAATATCACCACTTCAAGGATCCAAAACACATATCAGAACCATTTCCAAATAATAATTACCTAGGTGATCATCAAACATCCCCAAAAACAATGACAAAAATATCATCACTCGAAGGATCCATAAACCAAACTAGAACCACCAGTCGACTTTCATCAGTCTGGTGGTTCGACATTGAAACATCAATCTTTTAGAAATAAAATATCTTTGGGGATTGACTAAAAATATTGTTTTAATATCTGATTTATTCAAAATGCATTTTATGACTCTGACTATGTTACTTTGTCGTTGGTTTAGATTCTAAGGAGTCCATTTCACTTTTATGTTGTGATGGCACCTCAAATAAAATATTTTTTGAATGGTACTACTACGATTGGGGTATTGAGATTACACAAAAAATCCTTTATGGCCCCAGGAGTATTCTAAGTTGATTATAAGCGCCTCATTAATGACTATGGTTTTTTTTGTTAGTGTAATTATTTTTTTTATTATTGTTTTATCCTCAAAATATTCTGTCTTCATGGTTTTAAAATGTTATACAATGATAATTATTCTTTTATTTTATGGTGGAAATTTCATATAGTCTAGATTTACTCATTTATGAACTCATATTAATGACGATGTTCCTTTTCTTTTCGATATTTTTCTAATTTAGTTGATCAATTTCAATTTTCTGTTAATTTTTAGCCACAAAATCCACCATCCACATTTATATCATATTTATATACATGAATTACAAGTTGTGACATGAACTAAATCATAAAACTAGTACATTTATTGAGTAATTATCATGGTTCTCTTAACTGATAATTTCTTTAATCTGTATGGGATTTAATTTAGTATACATGTCTTCTTTTTTGGGGAAATTATGGTTCATATTAATTTTTTTTTGCACTATATTTTCATGTTTTTACATTTAAATAAAATATAGAAATAGATTTTTTTGGAGGGACAACACACACACATTGGAAAATTTATTGGATTTTGTAGCCTGATTAAGAAGGAAACCCTATAATATATTGGGATGAATAGACCTTTTCGAATTTTGAATTGATCTATTAACAAATAATAGAACTATGTAATATTATCAAATTTGAAAATAGTTTATTTTGACAAATGTTTAAAATATAAAATGTAACAATGATAATAAAATGACACATTATTTTTACTCTATCATTGATTAAATGAAACAAAATTAAAAATTAAAAAATATCTAGTTAGGGAGAAAGAATTTAATCACTAAGAAACATCAATTTTGAATTGGGTGATATCCTTTTTTATGGTCTATAATTTTTCACAACTATGGTTATAAGCTAAAATCACCTGGATTTCATCAAATATTGTAACAACGAGATGATCATATATTTGTTTAGGAGTCACAACACATGTGTGTACCATTAGATTTTTTGTTACAACCAAACACATTTATTTTTTAAAGGAAAAAATAAATAATGAATTATATTAATTTATAAAAAATATAAAATATTACAGTGATGAAAACATGATTGAAATATATTAATTGAGATTGAAGATACTACTAATATTTATTCTTTAGTCAAATAAGTCTAAATAAATTTAATGTATATGTTATTTCTTGATCTTAGTCTTATTGAATTAATTGTAAAAATTTTCATTTCACACTTTCTAAATCATATTTTATATCAATGTTCATGAAATGGTCATAGGAGATTTTTTTAATTAATCGATTATGATCGCATTATAATGGATAATACTTTTCAATTTTCTTAAATATAGTTTATTCATGTGTTACTTTCTTATGAAAATTTATATACTTCAATGAATATAAATTTATATTTACCTGAAAAATATCATTAATTTTTTTTTTGTGGAAATATACAATGTTTAAATTATCACTATGTAATAAATAAAAATTCTATAGTATTTACCTGAAATATATTTATCCCACTCATTAATACTAGTATTATAGTAAAAAAATTAAAAATGAAGTGAAATGAAAATTAAAATTATAGAAAAACTACATGTTTATTTTGAAATTAAAACTATACATTAATTCATTTGCAATTTGTTCCTAATCAGAATAACTAATAAAATTTGATAAATTTTAATTGTATTAAAATGAAATAATTTAATTTTTATGTCATGTGACTTTGAAATTGCTTTTTTAAGACATTTAAATATTCATGTTACTTAGAACCCACTTTCTTTTAACATTTATACATTATTATGACCCCATATTCATTTTTGAAAAAATTAATCACAAAAATAATGATTCCAAAAAAAAATTCTCTTTATATTCGTATTGGATATAAAATATTGAAATGGGATCTACCAAAATATGGTCTTCAATGTCCTGATATTTTATATAATATTCAAATGACATAATTAACTACACACTGTAAAATTCAAACCCATAGTTTGGGCATAAATTTTTTCAAGTAAATTTATATATTTTATTACTCCCAATACAATGCGGGTGGTTATTAATTACAAATTATTTTGGGTTATGAGCTCATCCAACAAAATTCTTCTTTGAATTATAGAAGCCTTATGCCTTGGAATATTCACAATGTTATATTTCCTATTTCTTAAACCCTTTATAAAATCATCAAAGATATTCATAATCTCCATATCATCATAATGATAATTTGGACAAGTTCCTAAACTCAAATAATTTATGCATAAATAGAATTTATCTATATGTAATCATGTAAAATATGTGGATAATCATCATATACATCTAGATAAAACTAAAAATAGTTTTTTTATAATCGTGCATTTATATATTATGTAATGATGTTATTATTGATTGTGAAAATAATGATATCCAATTATAATATCTTAATATCAATAGTAAAATATAAATTTTAAATTTTCAACGATCTTAGAATATATAATGATGCATTAGAAAATATGATTTTATTTTATAATTCAAAATAGAAAACATACATTGATTGTCTTTTTTGTATATCAATATAAAGTATATAGTTATTAGGATATATTAATATATTCAACATTTATCAATTACAATAGGGGTGAATTATAGTTTTATTTTTTTAGTTTAAAATCATTTAAAATTAAACAATTCAAAACAAATATATTTATTTAAAAGGAAACTAGACTCGTACTTGGACCTCAATATAATTATAAGGGTATTGTAATATGGTTGATTATGATATTTTATTTACTATATGACATTATCACTTATGATTAAATATACATTTTGTAAAATCCAAATCATATTAGTTATCATTATATCAGAGAAATCATAAGAAATCAATGATTCAATCTCAAATGAATCTGTAGTCATAATCATGGTAATATCATATATATAAATGAAATTATTTCAATAGATTCAACCATTTTTGTTGTAATCGAAGCTATTATGAAAAATTGGATACAAATGGTATGATGATTAAAAAAGTATCATATTCTATTTCTTGTAGAAAAAATAAGACTTATATGATAAAATGATATAAAATTTAATGTATTTCATTTATTCTAATGATAAGGGTAACCAATAAACTAGGATAAAATTTCCCTCATTTTATACTCCCAATAATGTACGTCACTCCTCATTTAGGAATGTACTCTATAAGATGATCAGTTTTTTTATCTACCAATCCTTTGCAGCCCTCAATAGAAAAGGATCTGATTCAATCAATATATACCTGTGATCCCTCAATCAGTATAATGATTGGATTCTCCATCGTCCAATACATATAATCACTCAATCGTGCTAGCAAAATCAGATATTTTTTTACAAACTATATAAAGGAAACAACCAAGATAGCTATTCCATTAAATATGATGTTCAAACAACACTTCCTAAATCTGATTTGATAAATCTGAGCAATATTATTATTTCTTTAATTCCCATTATGATTATTTTTCTAAAAATGATTTAATTTATCTTCCAAAACACATTAGACTTATTTTTATATATGGGAAATGTATATCTTTTCGACAAAATCATTCTAGAAACACTATGGATATAAATGAGTTTGTAATTTAATATTTCAGAAGAAGACTGTGATTTTCAAAACCAAAATGAATTTAAATTTCATAAAAAACAATTCCTTAATAATATCTCCCTTTTGTGAAATCATATAACATCATGATTAAATTTAAACTAAAATTTAAAAAACATAAGGCCGTTATTTTATTAATAACATCTTATTCATAATTTAAAATTAATACTTGTCTATCTATATGTTTCTAACTGATCTGAATATAATGATAATGATGACTGGCTCCCCTTTAGATAAGAACTCCCCCAAATGATCGTATTCCTTTCTTTTAAAATAAATTTCCTCCTCCTTAAGAATATCATTCCCTATGAATCTTTTTCTCACCCTTAATTAAAAATTCTCCCCAATGTAATTTTAAAAATTAATATCGATGATTAGTTAAATTATTCAAAAAGTGTTAGAGAGAAAAATATTTTAAAAAAATAAAATGAAATATCTATTCATTAAAAAAATTATGAAATAATATTAATTGAACTAGAAATGGGAAAAAAACACACAAATGTATTTTTATATGAATAATAGTAAATTAATATTGTAAAAAATAGTTTTAAAAAGTTAAATACAATAAGATTTAAAAGGAAAGAAAAATCATCATTCATTTAACATAATATATTTTAACAATTAATTTATTTTCGTGAACTCACTCCTGCCTCGATCTATCTTCTCATGGTTGTCATCTGAGATCCATATCTTTTCTTTTGTAATGTATTGTATATCATGATTCCTCTGAGATATTTCATTTGGACTCTGATTTTTTTGGAAATATAATTATTTATGGCACTAACTTCAACATTATGAGTTTTGAATATTTTTATCATCAACCACATTTAAGTCATCTTTTAATTTATCTCATTGACTATCTTAGTATGATTTTCAGTTTTATCTTGACAAGTCTGGAAAAATTACTATTCCTACCACCTATTTTGTTTACTGATAGAAATTTCCTATATATTATTTCAATGAATTATTTATATCTTTGAAATTATAATTCAAATATATTAGATCTATATTGACATTATGTGACCACTATGTTACTTAACAACAAGAATTTCAATGAGTCTGGTAAAATTTATTATGGGGTTTGAGCTCATCTTATTGTATGTAAATTTATCTATTAGAATGTTTATCAAGTAAGATTTTTTCTTAAGAAAATCCAAAAGCATCTAGAACCAGGACTCATGATTTGTATAATAAGTAACTATTGTTTCAATAATTTTTATTGTCTGAGAAATTAAATATACTCTTTCCAAAGAATTTGTTCAGACTTAATTATATTTATGTTCTTCGTGATCCTCAAGAAATACGATACGCCTGGTCCTGATTTGATCTGTAACCCTTTTTTCTTTTTCCATTATTTGTAACTGACATTGAAAATTTTTTGAACCTTTTTCTTCCGTATTCTTATTAGAAAATATTTTATGAATTTCATAATCCTTATCAAAATATTTTTTGAATTATGATTATATTCATCATTTTTGTTGATGATTAAGATCCATTAGTTACCATTTGTTGAGGAATTATAGATCTGAAAATTTGTTCAGCATTTGATGATTTTTAATGAAGATTAAAGATTTCTAAAAAAATTTTCTTTATTGCTATATTATTTGATCCCATTATCATCCTCTTCAAAATATTTTTTTATTTAAATCACATTCAACCTCTTTCTAATCATTCTCATTTTAATCTTACTTGGTTATTTCCTCGATCTCTTATTGATTAGCTTCTTATACCTACTTATCTTCATATCCAACATTTGATTCTTCTATGTCTTCCCCCCTACTATCAATTTTATTTCATTTTTCCTCTATCAATTATGGAATGAGTAATGAATTTATTTTTTTCAGTTTATTTTAATGAAAATCCAGCATCTGGATTTAGAAAAATAAAATATCAAGAGGAAAACTCATATCCTTTCATCAAGGGAAAAATTAAATTACCACCTTGAAAATTCCTTCTTTTTTTTGTTTTATAGAAATTCATTTTCTTATTCTTTAGAACCATGGATTTTTATAACTAAGGTGTTATCAAAGTTGAGTCCCAACTGAGGACCTCCTTATTTTCTGTCTACCTTTTTCCTTCCCAGTTATTCTACTACTTTAGTTATGTCATTCTTCTATTTTTTATATTTTTTGAGGAATAGAGTTATCTTTTCTATTATTTTTATAAATAGAATTCCCATATATCTTTGACTGTGAACACGTATTTCTCTTAGATGAATGTGTATGATTATTAAAAAAATATTATTTTCTGAAAAAAAAATCATACAGTTAATCACATCATCAATGATAAACTAAATCTTTTATCTGATATGATTAGATATTCAACTATATTTAAATGATTCATACATTCTTCTATCAACATGTTTTTCAAAACCAGAAATGTGATAATATATAAATAAATTATTCTATGCTTAACATTATTGACTTATAAAAGATCAGAACGTTCCAATTTACCCATTCTCATGTTATCCAAACGATATAATGTGATGATATCAGATACATTCAATGTATCTCCATCTACATTCGTCAAAATCAGAAACCCTTTAATCCAAATAGATATGAATATATTATCTGGTAATAGATGTGAAATGTTTCTCATATGTTAATCATCTAAAATATTATTAAATATGTTTTTTTTAGAAATTTCCATTATTAAACATACCATTGATTTTCATGTAGTTTGTGAGAAGGGGAAAAAGAATCTCTATGCTATGGAATACCGAGGAAGTATGCGGATTCCTTATAGGATATATCATCACTCTTATCATAAATTTGGAAATGAAAATTTTCTTTTCCTTATTAAATATAAATTTTAAACTAAGAATTTAATATTCTTACAAGATCCAAATAAAATAAATCATAATTGGTGTTTTATTGGTCAACACATACATATTGTCATCCTCATAAATAAATAATCATTATCAACAATGAATGATTTTTATCATAAATGGACATTATCACAAACAATTCCATGCAAACATGCCATTAGTTTTAATCATTTATAGGTTCTATCTTATTAGGACTCGATACTAAAGAGATTGATATAAAGATAATTTTGGATTCAGATACTTAAATATTGTAGCACCTCGTGATAGAATTCATTAATCTAATGATGTGAGATACAAGGGGGTCCCTATTTATATAGGAGTTTGGGGTGATGGTTGATCTCCTAAGTTAGATCCAATATATAATATTTAATCATTACAGATATGATAGATGAAAAGTAATCTTGGGACAATTATCTATTTCTTTATGATCCTAACAAAATAATGAATCTCTTCAAAAAATGAGAAGATCCAGAAGTAATTTTCCTATCCATTCTACTAACACAAAAGTAATCATCTGTAAAAAAACACAATTCATAATTATTTATAGATGAACTGAAAAGAATAATATCCATTCTCCCCTTTATATAATGAAAAACACGTTTTAGTACATTTATATGGAATTCAAATATATTTTCTTAATATCTTGCACATACGCATATAAGAAAAATTAAATCTGACAGAGTACAAATATTTTGTAGTAAACTTCAAATCACATATCAACATATTTTTTGATTAAAGAGTTTCCTATATTCATCCTGGACATGTATATTTTATGTACTTATGGATGTACTAATACTTTATGTATTGTCGTATCCTAACATTTGAATTAGATATTTTATATTCCTATTTTGATATATTTGAGTTACTTCTAGTTTATTTGAAAAATTGAAATATATTAAAAAAAACCATCCATCATATTAATCTTGAACTCAGAATTCATAAGATCGAAAAGAGAATTTGTGAAATATTTTTTTGTTTATATTATTATAATTTTCATCAACATAAAATTGAAAAATTGTAATAAATTTTTAACTTCAATTATAAATATTGTTCGTTATTCATCGTACTTTAAAATAATTTAACAAAAATTAGGTGAACCTATAATAAAAAGTTATTGGTTCTAATTTAAGGCCATGAAATGATTTGGTATGTTCATAAAGGTATTTAGGATGTTTTTTATTTTCAATATTAGAATATTTTTCTACATAAACTTCCTCGTGATCATATCTGTTAGGAGAATATCACATCACCTCAATTTGAAAATGTATGATATAAAATAAATATATAAAGGATAGTAGAATATTAATAGTATCATGAATATCTAATTCTTCATGGGTTTCTTTAAAGTATATTCCTTTTTGTTTTTTGTAGTGTTTTTCAATAAGTATTTCACTATTTCTTATTATTATTCAATTTTCCTCACATGTGATTCTGAAATCCCAATTTACTCTAAATATTGATATTTATTTAGGTCCAATAACCAAGGTAAAGACATTGTTCCTATATAATTCATTTAGCTCACCATTTATAGCCATAATCCAATCATCATCACCTAAAGCCTCATCAGGATCTTTAGTTTCAATTTTTCAATGAAAAAATGATGTTATAATTCTTTACATAATTAACATATAGTCCTAACAAGATAATTAAAATCACCAATGATACTATCAATATGATTTTTCCTAATAAACAATTAATTTTTGTTTTATAAAACATTTTCTCTAATATATGGTAAAACAATTTATGGATTAAAAAATCCAGAAACAATTTAATGTGTATTTTTCTTCTAATATAAACATTCTTGAAAATGATGGGATTTGGATTTGGGAGACACATATAATGATATTGGGTTTTATAGTTTAAAAACAAAAAGGTAGGATCTATAAAATTTTACATATTTTTTCCCTCAATAAAAAATGCTTTTTTATTAAAAAACATAAAATATAATTAAATTTTAGGAATTACTTTTTTCATATTATTTTAATAGTTTGATATCTTTCATTTAATGTGAGAATGGAAATAGTCATATGTAAATATAATAAAAAACCATATAGAAAACACATTTCACATTGAAATGACATGCATTTTTCTACATGCTTCATCAACATGGCATACATTACAAGGAACATCATCTTTGTGTACATTATAAGTTACAAACACTTAGCATGTGTTACACAAAACTCTGATGATTCTTTGAAACATCATTTTATTTATAAAATTTATTAAATAACATAACTATAAATTAGACATTAAACATAGTTATATAGACATAAATAACTTGTTTTCGTATATTTATTACAATATTTACTCATACTAATAATAAATGTTATGATTTTAGCTAAATCCCTTATACATTTAAAAATATTTTTTTCTCATATGAACTGTTTTTAATATTCTTCTGTGAATAATATTATAATTATTTAATGACACATTTTTATTTTTATTTTTCTAAAATGAAAATCATTTTTGAATTTATAATATAAAAATAACCTTACGGTGATTTCTTTTTATTTGTTTGACAAACATATTTTTTGATAGTTTGAGAATAAACTGTTTTTTAGTTAAAAACTACCTTTTCATTTCAATAATTTTTAATGTTAAATTACCATTTTAATATTATTGATGTTATAATTTGATAATTTAAAATTCTATTAATAAAATTTAGGTCAATATAATAAATTTTACTTTTAATTTTAATTTAAAAACATAATAATCTGTTGATCTTTTTTCAACCATAAAACCCTCTAATTTCATCCCATCTCCGAGATTATCTTAAATAATAGTTGTTTTCTTCCATGAATTTAAATCTAAAAAATTTAAATTCATCACTGTAACTATAATAATATGTGTATTCTAAAAATATTAAATAAATTTTTTTCCCAAAAGATATGTAAAAGTGTTTAATATTAATAATAGTGACTAATGTCTACTTAAGCTTAATTAGACACTCAACATTAATCATTGAGCTCCAAATGAACAAGACACATTTACAAAACACAATATTTTACTATTTTTTTTATAAACGACCTAGTATTTATTTTAGTTTGTTTTTATGACTTTTTCAATGTAATAACATGTTTAATATTTAAATTTTTTCCAATAAATCTCTCAAGTCCTTTATTTTACATTCATTCACCACGACCACTTCATATTTTTCCATGATTTTGTTAAATAAAAAATATACCCAATATACTATGATATTGTTATTTAATTTTTTTGACATATAATTGGAAAATCTTTCAGCTAATGTATAATGAAAGTATTATTTATGTGTATTAAGAACTACCCCTCACCATGTGATGATTATTCAGTTTTCCGTACTTCCACTCATTGTGGTTATTATGATAGAAAATATGTATATATATGTTATATATTATATTTATCATTTATTTAGAATTATGTAATTATTTTAAAAAAGATTTAATTTTTTATGTTCAACATGGTGTAAATTACATAATTTTGCTTCAGAATGTGTTTACTACCACCCCCTCAAAGTGATTTGATTCATTCACACAAAACACAAAATTTAGTAAGTATGCATATAGTGAATATATATTATATATATATGTTTTAATAAATATAATTTAATGAAGATATATATACATATATATATCCACATATTTCTTTTACACTATTTATTTCAACAAGACAATTAAAAAGAAATATATTTCATGCATACATACAAACTATTGTCTCTAAGAACCATGTGTTCTCTTTCACACATATGTAGTTTATATATTATTATAATTATAATATTTTTTTATTAATGATATTTATATCATTTATTAGATTATTTAAATAATGTTATAAATTATAAGGATCAACTATACAACAAATTAAGACAATGAAATTGTAAAAAGTGAATATTACACAATGTGAAACCTTAAGACAGGGTTGCTAACAAGAGGATAATATGTTATCATAATCAGACCATATATGGAATTATATATAATAATAGTGTTATGTAAATCATTTATAATATATTTAAATTTATTATACATGTTTTTTGAATGAGTATGACCAGTATCAAGACATAAGGTATGAGGATTTCATCTCCTTTTTTATTTCCAAGAGATGCGTGTCATGTTATCCACTATTTAATTTTTGTGTGGTATATGTACTTACCATGATTGTATTTTATTTATCATATAACTAAATTTATGTTAATTTAGATATAAATTATATAATACTTATTTAATGGGATTTATTTTTCAAATGATACAAAATTGGTAAAATAATTTTGGTCTCAATTGGAATTATTTGAGTCTCAAGTATTATTATGTGCATAAATTCATTTGTAGGTGTATGTAATTGCAATTTAACTGATATATAATTAATATAATTATTTAATTTATATTATATATTTAATTTAATCTTTATTTATTACTTGGATAGTATAAACCTTGGTTACCAAGTTATATGAATTTATTGAAACAATATCATTGGATTTTGATATTGTTAATGATTATCATTAATTGATGAAACGTTCTGATCCAACTATCATGAACATTCATGAGCTTTTTTATCCTCTATTAATTTAATACATACCCATATATTAGTACCATATTCTGATTTTTGGTACATAGGATAATTAATAAAAAAAATTAAAAATCTGGCCGTATATCTCTATTTTGTCGAGAATATATTTCATTTCAAAACAATGTTTTCAGAAATGTATTCAAAAACATTTGAAAATGAATTTTGATGAACATTTTCAACGAAAAATAGCTTTTAAAAACGATTTATATTTTTAAAGGATTTATTTATATATTTTTATAGGTATCTTTAATGAAATTTGTTTCAAATTGTTTTTTATATTTCATTATAATTTTTTATTTTTTTATCTAAAATGGGTTGTCAATATTTTTTAATTATTTTTTTATATTTTTAATTGGGAAAGGTCCGCAAAATTAATTCATGTTTATTTCTTATGTATTCAATTAAAATAGTTTCAAAATGAATTCAATCCTTGTATATATTTATTCAAGTTATTTTCTATGAAAATTATTTTTTAAATAGTTTTATACATATAAATGCCTTTTCAAAAGAAAAATGGATATTTTACTCAAGAGAAAGTTTTGAAATATATTTTGAATTTCTTTTACAACTATGATGACATCTATGAATCTTTCTGATTCCATTATATATAATGATCTCAATAATCGATTTATATTATTTCTCGGAATGGGTTATGCTCGATGTCGTAGTCATTAAAAAACCCATTTATCTTTCACGGGTCATATGTTTATAAAACACATTATTCATTACTAGGTACATATTTATGAAGTCTTTTTATCTTCCAATGTTTATATAATTTTGAATCCCACTTCATTTCGTGGTATATGCTTTAATGAAAATATTTTTAATCTTTTCCATCCTCCATAGGTTATAATGTGGGGAAATGACAACGATTCCTAATTAATTTTATGGGTCATGGTTATTCTCTATGAAACCCATATATTTGTATGGTTCATGATTAGATGTATGATTTTTTTTTCTAATAGACCATGTATGTATGATTTTGTAATGTGAATAGTGGGACATATATCTCCCTCAAAATCAATAGGTAACAATATGTTTTATATGATCTTAAAGGGTAAATGGTTTGTAGCCCATTCCCATAAACAACATGGTACATGGGTTGTAGGATAATCCTAAAAGAAATATGGTACATAGGGAGTAGCCCAAGCCTAAAAACAAGATGGTGTAGGGTTTTTAAGCCAGTCCTTATATAATGATGGTATGTGAGTTATTTTCCATGCCCAAAACCAAGAAGGTACATGGGTTGGAGATCAATAATAAATGATAGAGGGTATATGGTTTGTGGACAATGTTTAAACATAAAAATGTACCTAGGTTATAGCCACCATACATGATAAAATGTACACAAGATTGGGTCCAAGCCTAAAAATAAGATGGTATACATGTTTTAGCCCAAGATTAAAAGAATGAGGGCACACATCTTATGGAACACTGCTAAAAACAAGTAGTTATAAGTGTTGCATCCCAATCCTAATAAGAAAGAGGGTTCACAGGATGTGGTCCATGCCTGAAAAAATAATGTACATGGGTTGTAGCAGTAGCCTAAATGTAATTGGGTACACTATTCATAGCCCAAAGATAACCTATTATAAAACACATGGTAAGTACACTACTACAAAAATGTTCTTTATATGTACTCAAAACGGGCTTTATCAGCGCTAAAAAAGAACTATAAAGCTCGACGCTGGCAATGGTGGACTTTCTCAGCGCAATAAGAGTGCTCATAAAAAAACCCTTTGTCAGCGCTAAAAGAGTGCTGATAAATGCGTGTTTTAGTAGTGCTCTTTTAGCACTGATAAACTGATCCTTTATTGGTGCTTATTTAGCGCTGATAAAGGTGTATTTTATCATCACTTTTTTCCCAGATAAAAGCTCCATTTATCAGCGCTAAAAAAGGGCTGATAAATTCCCTGTCTGCTGCTACGAAAAAATCTACACCACCACACCTGAACACCTGTAAAAAATTATCCTCTCAATAAGATAATTAGAGCAGGTATACCCATTCAAAATTAACACATAAATCATATTCTAATTACACCATGTATACCCATACAACAAGTATACTCGTACAACATTAACACATAATTCATAAGTTCATTAAGTATATAAAGAATTCAATTCAATATTCAAGGTGTTGAGGGGCTGTTCAAGGGTTTGTGGTGGCATTCCAAGGGGTGTAGGGGGTGTTCGGGGGGATGGGGGTGTCCGGGGGGCTTTCCAGGGGGTTGGCTGGTGTCTAGGGTGTCGGGGGGGAGCTTTACATGGGGTGGGGGTGTCCAGAGGGGTGGGGGTGTCCAGGGGGTTGGGGGTGGTCCAGGGGGTTTGTGGGGTTGACTCCTACGCATCACAAAGGACCCATGGATCGTTCATATAAAATATCAACACAATCCGAATGCGTTTGGTCGGATTTCCGTTGGTTAGTTTTTTCATTTAAAATTGTGTCCATTTTAAACCATAGAGATACCCTTTGAGTGCTACCGGCCACACCGTGACTTATATTAAAGAAAGGATGACTCGTACACGTCACAAAGGACCCGTGGATTGTTCTTATAATGGATCAACACAATCAGAATGTGTTTGGTCAGATTTCGATAGGTCAGTTGTTGTTTTCACTTATAATTTTGTCCATTTTAAACAAAAGAGAGACCCTTTGAGTGGTACCGGCCACACTGTGCCTCGGATTGAGGTGGTGTTGACTCTTACACATCCAAAAGGACCCTTGGATCATTCTTATTAAATATCAAGACAATCCAAATGCGTTCGGTCAGATTTATGTAGGTCAGTTGTTGTTTTCACTTAAAATTGTGTCCATTTTAAACAAAAGAGAGACACTTTGAGTGGTACCGACTACACCGTGCCTCAGATTGAAACAGGGATGACTCGTACATGTCAAAAAGGACCCATAGATCATTCTCATAAAGTATATATACAATACGGATGTGTTTGGTCATATTTTTAAAGGTCAGTTGTTGTTTTCACTTAAAATTGTCTACATTTTAAACAAAATAGAGACCCTTTGAGTGGTACCGGCCACATAGTGCCATAGATTGAGGGGGGTTGGCTAATACATGTCACCAAGGACCCTTGGATCGTTCTTATAAATGATCAAGGCAATAAGAATGTGTTTGGTCATATTTTCATAGGTGAGTTGTTGTTTTCATTTAAAATTGTGTCCATTTTAAACAAAAGAGAGACCCTTTGATTGATATCGGCCACACTATGACTCGGATTGAGGAGGGGATGAATCATGCACATCAAAAAGGACCCTTGGATCATCCTACTAAATGATAAACACAATATAAATGGGTTTGGTTGGATTTATGAAGGTCAGTTGTTGTTTTCACTTAAAATTGTGTCCATTTTAAACAAAATAGAGACCCTTTGAGTTATACCGGGTGCACCGTGCCTCATATTGAGGCGGGGTTGACTTGTACACATCAAAAAGGACACATGCATCGTTATTATAAAATATCAAGACAATCAGAATGCATTTGGTAGGATTTCCTTAGGTCAATTGTTGTTTTCACTTAAAATTGTGTCCATTTTAAATCAAAGAGAGACCCTTTGTGTGCTACCTACCACACTGTGACTCAGATTGAAGCAGGGATGACTCATACACATAAAAAAGGACTCTTGGATTTTTCTTCTAAAGGATCAACATAATATGAATGGTTTTGGTTGGATTTCCGCAGGTCAGTTGTAGTTTTCACTTAAAATTGGGTCCATTTTAATCTAATGAGAGACCCTTTGAGTGCTACTGCCCGCACTATCCCTCAGATTGAAGCGGGTGTGACTCTTAAACATCAAAAAGGACCCTTGTATAATTATACTAATGGATCATCACAATCCGAATGTTTTTGGTTGAATTTGCATAGGTCGGTTGTTGTTTTCACTTATAATTGTGTACATTTTAAAAAAATGGAGTCCCTTTGAGTGGTACTGGACACACCGTGCCTCATAATGAGGCGGGGTTGACTCATAAACATCACCAAGGATCCTTGAATAGTTCTTATAAAATATCAACGAAATACTAATGCGTTGGTCAGATTTTCGTAGTTCAGTTGTTTTTTCACTTAAATTTTATTACATTTTAAACAAAAGAGAGACCATTTGAGTGATAATGGTCACAACATGCCTCAGATTGGGGGGGGGGGTTGATTCGTCCACATCAACAAGGACCCTTGGATAGTTCTTTTAAAATATAAAGTTAATATGAATGCTTTTGGTTGTATTTCCATAGGTCAGTTGTTTTTCTCAATTAAAAGTGTGTCTATTTTAAACAAAAGAGAGACATTTTGAGTGGTACCGGCCACACCGTGCCTCAAATTGAGGAAAGGTTGACACATACACATCACAAATGACCCATGGATCTTTCTCCTAATGGGTAAACACAATCAGAATGGTTTTTTTATTTCAGTAGGTCAGTTTTTGTTTTCACATAAAATGGTTTACATTTTAAACAAAAGAGATACCCTTTGAGTGACAGTGGTCACACCATGCCTCTTATTGAGGAAGGGATGACTCTTACAAGTCACCAAGGACCCTTGGATCTTTATTATAAACTATCAAGGCAATCTGAAAGCATTTGGTCAGATTTTCATAGATCAGCTGTTGTTTTCAATTAAAATTATGTCCATTTTAAACAAAAGACAGACCCTGTGAGTCATAGCGGTCACACCATGCCTCAGATTTAGGTGGGGTTAACTCATACATATCACAATGGTCCCTTGGATCGTTATCCTAAAGGATCAACCCAATCACAATGGGTATGTTTAGATTTACATCGGTCAGTTGTTGTTTTCACATAAAATTGTGTCCATTCTAATCAAAATAGAGACCCATTGAGTGATACCGGCCACACCGTGCCTCGGATTGAGGCAGGGATGACTCATACACGTCAAAAAGTACCCATGTATCGTTCTCCTAAAGTATCAACAAAATCCTAATGGCTATGGTCGTATTTCCATTGGTCACTTGTTATTTTCACTAAAAAATTTCAATTTTAAACAAAATAGAGACCCTTTGATTGATACCGGCCACACCGTGCCTCATATGGAGGCAGGGTTGACTCGTACATGTCTAAAAGGACCCATGGATAATTATTATAAATGGTCAAGACAATCCAAATGTGTTTGGTTGGATTTATGTATGTCAATTTTTGTTTTCACATAAAATTGTGTCCATTTTAAACCATAGTGAGACTCTTTGAGTGCTACCGGCCACACCATGCCTCAGATTGAAGTAGGGATGACTCATACACATCAAAAAGGACCCTTGGATCTTTCTCCTAATGGATCACTACAATCCAAATGTGTTTGGTCGAATTTCCATAGGTCAGTTGGTGTTTTCACTTAATATTTTGTACATTTTAAAC
Source organism: Viscum album (assembly GCA_963277665.1). Lineage (NCBI taxonomy): Eukaryota > Viridiplantae > Streptophyta > Magnoliopsida > Santalales > Viscaceae > Viscum > Viscum album. Next base: position 788,319,026 of record OY728126.1, on the reverse strand, counting down.
TAAATAGTGACGCTTTGAGTGGTAACAGCCACACCTTTCCTAGGATTGAGGTGGGGATGAATCATACACATCACCAAGGACCCTTAGATCATTATTATAGATTATCAAGGCAATCAAAATGAATTTTATTCATATTTCCCTAGGTTAGTAGTTGTTTTCAATTAAAATTGTTTACATTTTAAACAAAAGAGAGATCCTTTGAGGGATAACAGTCACACTATGCCTCGAATTGAGGCACAGTTGACTAATAATCATCATCAAGGACCATTGTTCGTTCTTATAAAATATCAAGTCAATCCTAATCCGTTTGGTCGTATTTTCATAGGTCAGTTGTTGTTTTCAATTAAAATTGTGTCCATTTTAAACAAAAGAGAGACCCTTTGAGTGATGTCGGCCACACCGTGCCTCTGCATGAGGAGGGGATGACCCGTACATGTCACAAAGGACCCGTGGATCTTTCTCCTAATGGATCAGCACAATCCGAATGGGATTGTTCAGATTTCCATATGCCAGTTGTTGTTTTCACTTTAAATTGTTTCATTTTAAACAAAAGAGATACCCTTTGTGTGATAGTGGGCACACCATGCCTCAGATTGAGGTTGGGTTGACACATACACATCACAATTGACCTATGGATCATTCTCCAAAAGGATCAATACAATTCAAATGTTTTTGGTCATATTTTCATAGGTCAGTTGTGGTTTTAACATAAAATTGTGTACATTTTAACCAAACTAGAGACACGTTGAGTTGTACCGGCCACAACATGCCTTAGATTGAGGTATGGTTGACTCATTCACATTAAAAATGACACATGGATCGTTCTCTTAAAGGATCAACACAATCTGAATGTGTTTTGATTAATTTTCGTAAGTCAGTTTTTGTTTTCACTTAAAATTGTGTCCATTTCAAACAAAATATTGGCCCTTTAAGTGGTACTGGCCACACCGTGACTCGGATTGAGGCGGGGATGACTCACACACATCAAAAGGGACCCATGGATCGTTCTCCTATAGTATCAACACAATCTGAATGGGTTTGGTCAGGTTTCTGTAGGTCAGTTGTTGTTTTCACTTAAAATTGTTTACATTTTAAACAAAATAGAGACCCTTTGAGTGGTACCAACCACAACATACCTCGTATTGAGGCGGGGATGACTCTTAAACGTCACAAAGTACCCTAGGATCATTATTATAAAATATCAAGACAATCTGAATGATTTTGGTTGGATTTTCGTAGGTTAGTTGTTGTTTTCAATTAAAATTATGTCCATTTTAAACAAAATTCAGACCCTTTGAGTGGTTCTACATTCTTGCATGTTACTGGTTCCTATCATCTGCTAAAATGGGAAAATGACTCATTAGGGATATGATGTTTTATTAAATAAAAATTTAAATTTTCCTACAAACATTTACATCCAATAATGTTTCATATTTTGATCCACTTAACCCCTCTAAAAAATGACAACAAATTGTACATGTCCCCAAGTCAGATCTTCATTGTATTTTTGTACAATATTCCATCAGGTATGCGGCCCACTCCTTTCTGAACACATCTATATCACCTTGTGAGTATGAGGATTTTAGGAAGTCAGAGTAGTACTAAAAATATAAAAATAATGAATTAATAAATAAATTAAACGAACTACTAGTTGTTTTTTAAAATACCTCTATAGGGATGCTAGTTTATCGGTGAAAAATAATCTCTTTCATAAATTTACAAACATAATAACTGCAATCATTATTGTTTGTTTGTTTTGAAAACTGAAAAAAATTGATCATTAGGTGAATAAGTAACTTGTCTTGAGATGTGTTTGGATTGTGAAATTTTATTATATATACCCTTATATTTGTCCAGACATAGTACTAGCTCTCCTCCTTATGCTTATCCCCTTTCCTCATTCTTTTTTTAGATGATTATGATACACCGCCCTTTCATAACCAAATACTCATTAAAAGATAATATAAATAATAATACTTCATGTTTAGACCTAAAACGTAAGATGTAGTGTCTTACAGATTCAAAAAATCCATCATGTGTTGTCGGTATGAGGAATAACATTTCTTTGAATCCAGAAAATAAATATCTGGAGTATCCATGTTCACCGCAATTAGCAACCAATATTGCCGAAAAAAACAAAATGGAATAAGTAATAAAAAAGTAAAAATATAATTGATAAGCCTTAATCGTAACGTTTTACCCCTACATGGTTAGTATTAGGAGGAGTCTGTCATCTGTAATCTTCCTTTCAAATGTTTTCAGCAAGCTGTTCACTATTTCATCCCTTTTTTATGGCTCTAATTTTGTTAGGTGTGTTGAAGTGGTATGGTGACTAACGAGTCCAAATCTCGGCTCATGGGAAAATTCCTTCAACAGTTTTTCATAAATGCGTCTGTCAACAATTTAAAATTCATTTATTCATAATTTCCACATTAGATCAGCCTTTAGAAAATCAATTCATGGAAACATACCTCATATATACATTTACAACTGTGACTCCTAGCCAACAGTTTTCAAGGATCTCATTTACATTTTCAGCAGCAATGAAATATTGATGTTCCTCTACGTATATATTCTCTTAGAAAAATTGTATATGAATATTACCATCATTAAGCTTCATATCCACATGAGTCTTCAATTCTAGTAAATGTAGATAGAGAATAGGTGGTGTTATTTTGCTTTTAGTTGCTCCTTGGGATCGGTTGGTCGATCCTTTAGATGGTTTTGAGCTGACGTTTGTCACCCCTTTCCCTTTCTTCATCTATAACAACAATAATTGGTTCAGACACTTTTTTCATTAATTGATAAAGGTTTAGCTTGAAAAAAAAGGAAATAAATACCTCTTTGTCTGCATGTACTCTTACAAGTTGTGACTTCCATGTAATGAATGTCCCAATAGCCTTTTCATCTGTATGAATATCATCATCAACAAGTGGAATAGGTTGCTCTGAATTTGGCTCATGGGCTACATTAATTGTCACTTTCTGATGATCTTTCTGAAGTGGTCTATTATGAACCGTGGAATCTAGGATATTGAACACTATATCCCTTGCTTCAAGGTGATAGGTTGGTGTAGACAGATAGAAATCACAATCATTATCACCTTGTAGAAGATCAGTACAGAAAAATTATCAGTGTTTGTCTAATTCACATTTCATGGTTACAATTATTAGAATATTTATTACCACTGCTAAGAGAGTTCTTTGAGTATAATGGCTCTCCTCAAAGTTAGTGGGGGGGTGGGGTGGGATGTTCACAAACTGGTTATTCCTGACTTGTGTCATCCCTTTGATTCCCACCCTTAAAACATTCTAGCAATTCTCTCTGCCATTGCAATCATTCTTCAAGGGTTTCTATTTTTTCGCTCATTTGTTCCAATTTTTCATATGTATCATCTGTTTTTTTCTTGTTCTAAAAATATAATCGGGGTGTCACCCCAAACCCCACAACTTTGACACGACCATATTTTTCTGGCTGCTTCAAAGCCGTCGATTATAGGTCTGTATCCGCTATAGGAGAAGCTAATTTTTGTGACTGTTGGATATAGGAAAATAACTAATTATTTTTATGTAATATATATTTAAAACATATCTATTTATTATCATGGAATACTGACACATATTTCCCACACATTTTTCCTGTTCTCATCTACTAACGTTTCATCCTTATCCACACGTGCCTCCTTCCATAGCACATGACTTGGGATGGAAGTGTATTTGGTTTTAGACTCATCAATCCACATATAAAAATAGAAAGATAAATATGATGTTTTTTATTGGCACCTAATAATATTACATATAATTTAAAATACGTAATATTGTATTTTCTAATGAAGTGTACACTATCCTTGCTTTACGATATGGGTGTGCTGGTTTTGATTCACCTTCCTGATATTCAATACAATGTTTCTATTTCATAAATGAAATATTGAAAATCAAAGTGATGAATACAGGTATCCTCAAACAACGTATTATCACCCACTATGTACCTAAAACTTCTCATACCCATGGCGGACAATAAATGCATCCCATGATTCTGGGGATATCAGATGAGCATAGAAAATGGGTGGGTGTAGTTTTATTTTATCTTTGGAATCATCCAGGTGACATCTTGTTAAAATAGTGTGAAAACCTCGATGAATCCTTCCTGGAAGACTTAGTACAAAATCCTTGTGAGAATCATCTACTATAAATTTACACTTCAAGAGATTGAGAAGAGTAAGACATTGTTTCATTATTTAATTTTCTAGTAAATTAATGAAATAAATTCATAATGTTACTGTAATTTCTTCTCAGACCACAACCTTCAGCTCGGAAAAAACATGGTTCCATGAATCTATGTCAATCGGCATGTGTTGCCGAGTGACAACTCCAATGTAGCTGTTAAACATTGCCTTGTTGGGATTCCCATGTTGGCCTCATGCATTCCATCCGACATCAAATTTGATGCATTTCCTTTTCTCCTTAAGAACTTTGGCTAACACCGTCAAACTACGACGCACCTGTGTTTTCTGCGACGTCAGTCCATCATTCTCGACCATCTCATCTATATCAAAATCATTTATATGTTCATATGAAATGGTATCAATGACTTGTGTTGATGGTTGTTGGACCTCAACACTAGAAGAAGCGGTAGCCACATCATAATGAGTAGCATCCACCACAGTAGGAGCAGCATGAGCAATATGACCAGAAGTAGGAGGAGCAGCAGGAGCAATAGGAGCTACAACCGGAGAAGTAGTAGGAGCAGCAACAGCTACATGAGAAGCAAGAGCAGTAGCATCCGCAGCAGGAGCAGCTTGAGAGACTTGTTCAGCCTCTAGAATAGGAGCACCAAAATGTGAAAAAGTCATTATCTGTATAATTGTTTGAACAGTCAATTTAGATTACATAAATTCATTAAGGATAAGATAATAACATGAGATAATAAGATCTATATTACAAAAAAATATAACCAGTTTATTGGACTCTATTACTTTTTTTAAAAGGTTTACTCGATTTTACACCTCTATTGATTATCCAAATTCCTTCATTGTTGTCTCCTCTAACATAAAAAACATCATCTACATTGGGACTGCTCCGAAATGATTGCAACGTAGCACTGAAAGGATCATCCCCAACTGAATTTTCATCGGGCCCTTCAGTAGTTTTGAATGATAATAGAAAAATCGTCCACATTCGGTTTACGAGATCTAGAACATAAAAAACTTGTACCACTTGTGATTCGATTATAAACTATTCGTCTTTGTAACCTACATTACTAAAATGAACTTTGACAAATCCCTATTCATCTATTTTAACACCACTGTTGTTATCAATCCATTTACATTGAAAAATCATCCATTGGAATGTCGTATATTCTAACTCCCATATTAGTTTGATAATTCCAAAGTATGACATATTTTCATAAATTGTATTTTTGTCCTTACTTCCAGAAAGATGCATCGCTTCAACCACTAGTGTAACTCCACTAGTTTTCATGGTACTATCTTCATCATGTTAATTTGTTCAAAATGTATAACCATTCATTATATAACCACTGTAAGATAATACATACACACTTGGTCCATCAGCTAGCCATCGAATTTGTTCTAAAATTGAATTCGGGTTTTCATCCAACTGCATAAAAATATAGTCCTGCAACCATCTTATAAAATGGTGATTATGTGTATTTGACAACCATTTTTAATCCCTTGATGGATTTAACTTCCTAAGAATTTAATTGTGAGTTTCAATATATGGTGAAACCATCCAACTATTATGAAAAACATATAGATGGTCTTGATCCCAAACTGTAATACTGATTGACAAAAATTATCATTAGAAATTATCTCACCCTCTATGTGTCCATTATGACGAGAATTCGGGTGACCAATTCATTCCACATCAGATAGTTATTCGGTACAAAATTCAATGCCTTCCTCGATAATATATCCTTCCACAATACAACCCTCTTGCCAACTTTGATTTTTGACATACCCTTCCAAATATTTATATACCGTTCAACATGATACATCCATCTATAGTGCACATGACCACAAAGTCAAATATATCTCACCAAGTGAATCATCAAATAAACCATCATATCAAAGAATATTGGCGGGAAGAACATTTCTAATTGACATAATATGATGACAATTTAATTTTCTATTGATGGAAAATTTGCCAGGTCTAAAACTTTTCTAAATATAGATTTTAAAAAGAAACAATGTTTGGTTAACGTATGATGAACTTTCTTAGGAAAAATGAAACTTAAAGATATATGAATTATATCTTTCATAAAAACATGTAAATCATGTGATTTCAAAAAATTTAACTTCAAATCATTCATTGAAACAATGTTCTTGATATTTTTTGAATACCCCTCCGGATCCTTTACATCATTGAAGATGTTTCAAAATGGATATCTCTCCTCCCTAGAAAGATTATAAGCAGCTGGAGGAAGAAACATTCGATTTTCACACTTCACGGGTGCCAACTATTCTCGTATTCCCATATCAACCATGTCCAACCTTGCCTTAAATTTATCTTTTGTTTTTCTAGGGGAATTTAGCAATGTTCTGATAACATTGTCACATAATTTTTTTTCCACATGCATCGCCTCAAGAAAATATCTAATGTACAAACAATTACAGTATGGTAATTCAAAATAAAATGATCACTTTTTCCAACCGATATTCGTAATGTTTTTTGAAAATGGTTAACCAAAAATAGTGTTCGGATCTTTTACTTTATCAAACAGCTGATCACCCTTTAGTGGAGACTGTGTTGGGAATTTTTCTGAACTTTAATTGAATCATGTCGTCAAAGATCGGTACTTATGCCGATGAGGTATAAATCTATGATGTCCTAGAAACATAGATTTCGATGAATATTTCAACCAAATTGATTCTGTATCTTCATTGCACACTAGACACCATTGAGATTCTTTAATTCTATATCCTGACATTTTTCCATAAGCAGGGAAATCATTTATTGTTCCATACAACATTGTTCTCAACGCGAAGTATTCAATTTTATAAGCATCATACAACATAACACAAGAATCCCATAATAACTTCAAATCCTCGATCAAAGGATCCAGATAAACATCAAAATCATTACCTGGTTGTTTTGGTCCTGATATAAGAATAGATAACATGATGAATTTCCATTTCATGCATAACTAGGGTGGAAATTTATAATTTACTAACATAACAGGCCATGTACTATGAGTACTAGTTTGAAAACAAAAATGATTCACTCCATTTGTAGATAACGCAAGATGAAGGTTTCTCGACGCTTTTCCAATCTCAGGATACTCATGACCAATTTTCTTCCATTGGGGAGATTTGGTCGGATGGCATAATTTCCCATATTTATTTCCTTTGTCTGCATGCCATGACAATTGTCTAGAAGTTTCTACAGTTCCATATAGACGCCTAAACTGTGGAATGAATGGAAAGTACCATAAAATATTCATAGGATTAGATTTATCGTTATTTTACCAAGAAGCACCACACTTTGGGCATTCTGTAAGTGGTTTTTTCTCCTTGAGAAACACTATACAGTATTTCGTACATGCATGTATTCTTTCATAAATCATACCCATCGAGCGTAGCATTCGTCTAGCTTCATATGCATGGCTTGGGAGCTCATTATCTTCTGGGAGAATGTCATTAAAGATAGAAAGTAGTTCCGTAAAACTAACATCATTCTATCAGTTGCATGCTTTCAATTTATACAACTCCAGTACAGCTGACAATGTTGTATACCCAGTGCATCCAGCATACAATAGCGTCTTTGCACAACTCTTTAACTTCTCAAAGTATTTTGGGAAATCACAAAGTTTATCTTAAAATTTCATTGTCATTTCCTCAATACTATCTTCATCATCATTGACATATGTAATAACATCCTCCATACAGTCTTCTTCATTATAAATATTTTTATTCATATATGATGATCTATAAAACGCTGTTTTATCCCAGCCAGTATATACATTCGCTTTTTATCCATTTTTATTCCAAAATTTATAACTCTGATCTATTCCATGACATATCAAATGGTCATCCAACTCCTTTGAAGTAAGTAGTCTAGAATAAAAACAACGTAAACACGGACACTGTATTTGAGAAGGATCCTTTGCATGATCTTTTGGAAACTTGATGAACTCTTTCACTTTGTTCTCATACTCTATTGTCAAATGATTACCATTCATCCAATCATTATTCATCTTCACCCAATTTGAATCATAAATATTAGTATTTATGACTGATTTACACAAAACAAGACTTCCAAATACAGTAGAAGAGAACCACATCATTATAAAATTAGAGATTAATATAGTCTAACCATTAGTATTTATTTATATTCATTAAATATAATTACATAAGATTCATTATAGTTTCCTCAAATCACCCAAGACCATAAAAAAGAATAACCAACAATGATACATCTACCACTCCTAGGTATCTGCCCTACATTCAATATCATCATGCCTAAATACCCATATATCCACACATAAACATGTCAGAAACACATAAAAACCATATCCACATCAGAACCAAAGTACACATATGGATTTCAATCAGGTTACTTGACACAAGTGGTGGTGTGCAATAAATAATAAGAAAATATAATAAGTATATAGTCATACATAAATCTCAAACTGGTGTTAATAATCCAATAAACAAATGGTATCATTCCATCTATCAGAATACACTGAAGAAGCCCATATGCGATAGTAGTCCCAGGTGGGGAAGGTTCCGGAGGGGGAAGGGGAAAACACGCACCTATGGGGGTTCGAGGTCTGGTCCCTGAGGTTGAAGGTATCCTGATACTCCTACAAGGGTTCATTACATATTTCACAAACCATGTACTGCTACCCTAGGATGTTAACCCACTGTTGGTAGATGTGAAACTGTTCCTGATGATCATGACATGAATAAATGGAAACCAAGAGGGGGGATTTAATGAAAATACATCAAGAAAGACGGGAAAACATTGTATTTGAGAATAACTTAGTGGATTTCATGTAGGATAGACAACTATCCAATATACTCCACAAGTGGTGATGGCCCCTGCTGTTGTTGCACCAGGTGAAACTGTCACCTGAGTAGCTGAGATCAATAAAGGCCTTCCTAGCCATGAATTGAACAAACTCCATGATGGCCTTATTATGGAATGGGCTTCTACCATTCTTTCCTTTGGGTTGGAAATGAAATGAATTTCACCCCCAACAAACAATGGACTATGGCTGGGATCAATGGTATTTTGTTCACTTTATAGAGATTCCCTTTGAAGAGGGTCATAGCTTCCAAAAACAAAAGTCATAAAGAAGGATGTGTCACCATTGGACACCTTGGTAGTGATGAATTGAATCCAATCTTGAACAGTCTCAACAAATTATTTATTATGCCAAAATAAACATTTGAGTCTGTTGGAGGGGTCAGAGTGTAGAAATCCAAGCAACTGAATCTTCCAAGAGAATTCTATGATTATTATAGGGTTTTTTGTGTTATTTGACAAAAAAAAATTACATTATGCTTTTTGATTTCTATAGTGAGGAAGTCCGATATAACATGGGCACTAAGACCATGATCATTACATATAAAAATAATAATGATGCGTAGGATAGGGCTCTGGAATTGGATCTAGATTTAGTAGCCTTATTGAAGTGGGAGGATGATCTCTCATTGAGGTCCCTTGATTTTCAACATGTTCATAACACCTTCTGGTTGGTAAGCTTCGTATGAGTGGGAGGTGAGAATCTAAAGGGGTAGTTGAAGGATGGGTAATGATACATGGGGGCTGGTGAGGGAGTTATCTCTGGATCTATAAGTATTTGGAGCTGGATGACAGGGTCAAGGCCAAGGGAGACAGAACAAACACTACTAGTAAGGGGCCTGGCCACTACAGAGAAGCAGTCAGTAACTTCATCGAGGGAGAAGGACAGAGATGGTGGTATGGGTATCAAGGCTAGAAAGTTTGGTGGTCTGGGCATCATCCCATACAAGTGCACTGCTTGACAAAGCCACTTAGATAGCAAGGAGAAAACAAGGGGGGAACCCCTCGAAGAATATAGGGTTCAATCGTTGGATGACTTAGAAATGCATTAGAACCGGGTGGTGTTGTCCTTAAAGAAAAATGTTATCCTTAACTCCTTAATTTACGGTGTCATGGTGTTGGATCTAAGGGAATCGATGATACGTAAGAGGAATCTAGTGAAACTGGAATCCAAGTGTGAAGGACCTTAAATTTTTCATAAAATTCACTCTGATAGTGTAAACTAATTGATCTCCATTGATGATGAACATATCAATCATTTCACCAATACTAGGTTTCCCAAGAGATTTTTTACATGAATAAACCATCCCTTTTAATGAAAATAAACCCTTATCATGTAACAGCCTGAGATTTTATTAAAAATATTCTTTTTTATTTCACTTATGTCTTGTGTTGTAAGCTACACCAAAAGGAGCTTGCACAACACGCATCCTTGACTTGCCTTGCATTACACGCAATCGCAAGCTTCCTCGATAGCGTGTGTGGTACGTAATACTGAGTTTCACGAAACAATGATATGCTATTAAAATATTATTAAAACTAGCCGTTATGAATAGTAATAACCACTTTTTAAATTTTAGAAATTTTAGCTCTCAAAATGGACTTCATTTTTGGATTTGGAGTATCGAATTTAGCCTAAGGTGAAATTTTGGTACTTTTCGGATAACTTTCATATTCTGATGAATAGTGAAAATTACTAAATTATAATTAAAAACAACTTTTTTAATCGAAATAATTAATAGTGATAAATCATTAATTTGAGTGGTTTTAAAGTATATTTAGAATATATTTTTACAATTTAATACAATGTTGGTCATTGGATGTAATTTCACATTTAAACTAGACATAAACAAGTGTCAATCTTTTGATAGATATTGTTTCTTAAAAACACGCTATTTGTTTTAACAGCGGGATTTAATTACAAAATTAATTAATGCAATTTCTATGTTATGAATTTGGTAAAATAGACTTCATTTTTGAATTCAGAATATGAAATATAGCTTAGGATGAAATTTTGGCATTTTTCTGAAAACTTTCAATTTTTGATGAATAGTGAAACCACTAAGTGGTAGGTTAAAAACTGAATTTTGCATAAAACTTAATTTTACCCCTTCTGTGAATGGAATTTCGAAAATCCGACAGACACGGTTAATATCAAGGACTAAAATGTGGTTCAATGAGATGAAAATAATTTTTGGTGAATAGTAACTTTTTACTTTTTTTTACCACGGTTAATAGTAAATACGGTAACTAAGGGTAAATATGATATTACTATTACACTAACACATGTCCTAATTCTATTGGAAAAGTGTAATTCGACCAAAAACAAGCTTATGAATAAAATATTACCATTTAGGCCCACTTGGATTAGATTAGGACATTTATTATTATTTAATTCAAAGAAGAGTTAAAAGAGTCAAAATCAAAGTTTATTTACTAAAACATTTTTAATATAGGGTTTTACATAAGATAAATTCGATTGTAAATATTCATTAGAAATCTAAAACGATTTCCTACATGATGGTATTTTATTTGTAATTTTTAGACATCAAATAAGTTAATTTACTTTTGACACAAAGATGATGCAGTAATTATCTTATTAATGAAATATTGACATAATTGATGTTATAAACACCAAACTAAATATAATTTGAGACTTTTTATGAATTACACTAATTTTCTAGGTTACTATGATATATTAGTGTTGATTTAATTAACTTGGTTCGAACATATAATTCTGTTATGACTTTAACAAAAATCATGTATCAAATAGTGTCAAAATTGACACAAAATAGTTTTTAAATCAAATATTATATTATTAATTGTTATTTTATTCCTAAAAATCTAAGGTTCGGCCAAATGACTTAGCTAAGGATATATGTATTAATAATATACAATTTGGGGTTCGTTTGGCATGTTATAGTAAGTTTATTAACCATATAATGTAAGAAAACAAAAAGACACGGTAAAAGTTAAATTATTTAACATAGAGTTAAATCTAATTGATAAGGTTAAAATAATAACCTAAACTTGTCTAAATCTTATTGGTTGATAGGATTTCGATCCATCCCCACTTTAGCTTCGAAATAAGACCCTTTGGAACCATTATAAACCGATTTTGACTTTAATATAAAATAATATTTTAAGATATTCCTAAGGTGCCCCTCTCCTCCCTTATAAAAGGACACCTCCTCCCCCTCCTCCTCACACCAATTTGAGCACTCAAGCTCGGCCAAACCCTGCCAAAATCTCTTCTCCACTTCCCTAGAAACATCCTAGAAGTTCTGGTCTTCCTCAAAGACCAATTTTAGTGCCCTAAGAGGAGGTCTCAAAGAGGCACTCCAAAGAATAGGTAATTACCGTTACCAATTCTTTCATCTTTATTTCTTCTTCCACTTCTTCTTCTTAGGTTGTTTCATTATGAAGTAATAACATCAGTATCACTCTTATACTGATATGTTATTATAAGTATGAAACAACCCTATTTCACCATCTATCCATCCTACGGAAAAAGAAATCACCGCGCGTGCGTACGTACGGAATACCGTCTCCACGCCGTGGTGTAATCTATTTTCCACCACCACCTGACATGGATGGGTATAATGGTGTAAAGAATAACTATACATAGTTATTACAACATCATATTGATTCTGATATATTGTATAATCCACTCCAATTCAATTCAATATTTATTGAAATGATATCATCGCTCGTGCGTACGTACGGACTACCGTCTCCACGACGCGATGAGATTCATTATCCATGTTAACCATTTAAGAATGATTATAATGTATATATAAGAAATAATATTGAAATATATGACATTATAAAGCTACTGTATTTATGTATATATATACATATGTATGTCATCTACTTACTTCCATTTCAAGACAATAAGGAAAGGAAAACAGCGTTCATGCGTACGTACGGACTACCGTCTCCATGAACGGTGTTTTTCATTTCATTTATCTACCTATTATATATATATATATACTGAATATATATGATATATAAATCATATTTTATTTTCTGGAAGTGATTAAATCATGATATAAGTAATAATGATGTCAAGAACAACAAGTCAAAACACCTACGATAAATGAAACGATTTTACCCAAAACGCTTCTTTAACATGGAATTTACAAAATAACGGGTAATATAATGTCATAAGTGAACCATATATGATATCATAACAATGAATATGATTCTGTAATAAGTCAATAACATGATTTAAATCATTATACAGGAGGTTCGGACACTTACAAAGCAAGTCGGACCTAAGGTAAGGGAAATATCACAATCTCATTTTTATTTGAGATTGTTTATACTTTAGTATTTACTGGGGTGTATTTTATCATCCACATCTATGTTTCCTCAATATGTAATGTTATTTACATCCACCTACAATTATTCAAATCCAATTATACCCTTTGGTGAGTTTTTAGTAAAAGATATGAAAGGAATCTTTTGTCGTTTTTCGTACGAGGTACATTTTGACTTTTTCGACAAAAGTACAGAGAATGTTTTTTTAACTTATACGGCACGAACGGATTTCTACTATTTTATAAAGCCTTATTTTAATGAAGCTTCCTCTAAAAGATTTCATGACTATTTTCAATAAAATCTCTTTCTTTTAAAATTTCATGATGTTTTGTGAAAAGAAATTGATTTTGAAGAAGAAAGGATATTTTCCTCAAGAATTCAATTCAAGTGTTTTATCAAAATTATTTTCCATCTAAGATAATAAAGGGTTCTGTTTCTATCCATATTTTTACATTGATTTGACTATGTTGTGATGGAATTATGTTTATGAATTACTTTATCTTATATGAATGGTTTTATGATGTCATGTTGTTTAAGAATCCCATTTTTATTACACGGGTTATGCAATGATGTATGATTTATGATTTTGTGGCACACATAAGAATGGTATCATTATGAGATGGGTGGGACCTATATCTCCCTCCAATGCATTGGGTAAAGATTTTATATCTCATGAGATAGACATAACTGGAATGGTAGGTTATACCGGTTCAGTGAAACATGACTGAAACGAGGGTTACTCGATTCAGAAAGGGACTTTGTCCACTAAGATAGTCTTGGAAATGAGTCTTGACTAACAAGAAATGATTCTCTATGATTATGTGTGTATGCCATAAAGTTTCATGTTTTAAGTTATGATTATTGGGATTACATTTCACTTCTATGATTTACCCCATGTTATGATATTATGAGCTCTTTTGCAGGTTAAGATTTCCAAAAGCTATGTTCTTATGTATATGATGTGATTGATATTTCTTTTGTTTACCCTTACTGAGCATTTGAGCTCACCCTTTTATGTTTTCTTTTCCCCAGGATATAAAGAATGTTTTTAGGTATAAAAAAAAGAAGATCTTTATGGGAGATGTTGAAGATCTTTCACCACGATTAGAAAATTACGTTCCGAGTTTCCAAAGACACTAAACTATTACGATCCTTGTGTGTTTGTATTTTTGTTATATACTAAGTATTCCACAAAAGTAATGTAATGTCCATGTACGATAAGCTTCGGGTCTCTACAGTTGATATCAGAGGAAAGGTTTAGTCAACCTTTGGAAACTAGGATGCGAAAACGTTAGTGAGATCCCTAGAGATATTTCTATGGTATGTCTAGGGATGTCCCTAAGGATAAGTATACGTATAGGATTTAGTCCTAGAACTACGGTAACGATCTTAGAATTTAACCTAAGATGTTAGATATTGAGGATACTCCCCCTTTATTATGTTGTTTTCTCTAGCATGATTTTTGCCTCTCACAATATTCTTTTTGTGTTTTAGTTAATGAAGGGAACCCGAAGGAATTCGGTTAACATTGAATCCAATGGACAAATTGGTGACTATGAGCAACAAGATTGTGTAATTCCTAGAGAGAAAGATATTGTGATTATGCCGAATCAGTCATCGTGATATATGATTAACAAGGTGAAATTTAGTGGTATGCCTAATTCATCAAAGAAGAGGAAGATAAACTATTATTCATGTTCACATGTTGAGGAGCATAAAGAAAGGAAGATTGAGATTTCTAAAGAAGGGAAGAAGAACCTTGAGTAATACCTCAAATGGAGGGACCGATGTTATCTGTGTGGAGAAAAGGGTCATAGAGTGACAGACTGTTATGGAGTTCAATGTCTTATTTGTGGAGAACATGGGCATTACCCAACTCAATGCCTGGACCTAAAAAGGTACTTCTAAATCAAGGAAGGACTTATTCCAGGACAATCATTGAAGTGGATGGACTGAAGTGTTTATGTATTGGTATTCAATAATAATGTTGTTTAGGTACTTTTATGGTGTATTGAAATATTTATGTATTGGTCTATTGTGGTTTTCAATAATTCTAAGGTACCGGTAACCATGAAAAGTGATTCAAATATTTTGGAAAGTAGATGATATGCGCATAATGAAGGGATAAGGAGGAAATGAAATGTTTAACAATATTCATGAGCTCGTGATTGATATAAGGACTAAGTGATATCATGGTTTGAGTGTATCGAATTTTGAGGATTTTGGTATGTGGAAAGTGTTAACTTTAAACTGCATTCATGTTTTCACTAAGGTATTCAAGAGAATACATGATTAAGGACTTTGAATGTTTGGAATGTGACCAACAAGACATATCTTATGATATGTGGGGATCAACGACAGTATTAAATCTCTGGTAATCGTTTTAACTATATTATGAGAGTGGACTGTAGTATTATGTATAAGCCTAAAGATTAGACTGGATTATGTTAGACATAAGTTAGTATTGTTTAATGATAGAAGATTTTCGATATTATTGATGGGATGTTATAGTAACGTAGTTTTAGAAAAAGGACAACCTGCAGGACGGGCGACAGCCCATCGCTTCGGACAAGGCTGTAGGAATCGAACCCACAACCGAAGTGCGACTGGCCTTTATCGCCTACCACTGACCTACAGGAAGTCCCTGTTTAGTAGAAACTAGTGTTATTATATTAAGCAGTATGATATATGAAGTATAAGCCCATTTTAGGAACCATATATGATTAATCCCACTATAGATCGACTTATGTATATAAATTTTGCTAACCTTTTGAGATAGATGGAATGACCCTTCATTCTATCACATGATCTGCTAACATTTCACGAATAACAAATTCAACTTCATTTATTTAAGAGATGAAGTGGAAATTGTTAAAGGCACGAACAACAGTGAGATTGCACCAAAATAAAGTAAGTATTTATTCTAATTCAAATTCTTTAACTTTAGGGAAATGATCTTGAAAACCAAAAATGTTGTCCTAGTTCTCTTATACCTGATGAATCAGATGGTACCTTAGATCGTCACAAATTTATGGATTTGTGATTACTGGCTTTTCCATAGCCATGTTCTCTACCACTCTCCATCAGAACATGATGGTTAGATTTCTCTTCCATATCCATATTTTCACCTATGTGGAAACCCAGTGATTAGTTTATTTGGGTAATCGTTACATTTCATACTTTAGTTTTTAAAGCCAAGTTTTGGTATTCCTTTTTACGATGTGGGTTTCTATTAAAGAAACTTTCGAATAGTAAACCATTTATAACCCCGACGAATTTCGAGGGCGAAATTCATTTTAAGGGGGGTAGAATGTAATAGCCCGAGATTTTATGAAAAATATTCTTTTTTATTTCACTAATGTCTTGTGTTGTACGCTACACCAAAAGGAGCTTGCACAACACGCATCCTTGACTTGCCTTGCATTACTCGCAATCGCAACATTCCTCGATAGCGTGTGTGGTACGTAATACTGAGTTTCACGAAACAATGATATGCTATTAAAATATTATTAAAACTAGCCGTTATGAATAGTAATAAACACTTTTTAAATTTTAGAAATTTAAGCTCTCAAAATGGACTTCATTTTTGGATTTGGAGTATCGAATTTAGCCTAAGGTGAAATTTTGGTACTTTTCGGATAACTTTCATATTCTGATGAATAGTGAAAATTACTAAATTATAATTAAAAAGAAATTTTTTAATCGAAATAATTAATAGTGATAAATCATTAATTTGAGTGGTTTTAAATTATATTTAGAATATATTTTTACAATTTAATACAATGTTGGTCATTGGATGTAATTTCACATTTAAACTAGACATAAACAAGTGTCAATCTTTTGATAGATATTGTTTCATAAAAACACGCTATTTGTTTTAACAGCGGGATTTAATTACAAAATTAATTAATGCAATTTCTATGTTATGAATTTGGTAAAATAGACTTCATTTTTGAATTCGGAATATGAAATATAGCTTAGGATGAAATTTTGGCATTTTCTGAAAACTTTCAATTTTTGATGAATAGTGAAACCACTAAGTGGTAGGTTAAAAACTGAATTTTGCATAAAACTTATTTTTACCGCTTCTGTGAATGGAATTTCGAAAATCCGACAGACACGGTTAATATCAAGGACGAAAATGTGGTTCAATGAGATGAAAATAATTTTTGGTGAATAGTAACTTTTTTCTTTTTTTTACCACGGTTAATAGTAAATAGGGTAACTAAGGGTAAATATGATATTACTATTACCCTAACACATGTCCTAATTCTATTGGACAAGTGTAATTCGACCAAAAACAAGCTTAGGAATAAAATATGACCATTTAGGCCCACTTGGATTAGATTAGGACATTTATTATTATTTAATTCAAAGAAGAGTTAAAAGAGTCAAAATCAATGTTTATTTACTAAAACATTTTTAATATAGGGTTTTACATAAGATAAATTCGATTGTAAATATTCATTAGAAATCTAAAACGATTTCCTACATGATGGTATTTTATTTGTAATTTTTAGACATCAAATAAGTTAATTTACTTATGACACAAAGATGATGCAGTAATTATCTTATTAATGAAATATTGACATAATTGATGTTATAAACACCAAACTAAATATAATTTGAGACTTTTTATGAATTACACTAATTTTCTAGGTTACTATGATATATTAGTGTTGATTTAATTAACTTGGATCGAACATATAATTCTGTTATGACTTTAACAAAAATCATGTATCAAATAGTGTCAAAATTGACACAAAATAGTTTTTAAATCAAATATTATATTATTAATTGTTATTTTATTCCTAAAAATCTAAGGTTCGGCCAAATGACATAGATAAGGATATATGTATTAATAATATACAATTTGGGGTTCGTTTGGCATGTTATAGTAAGTTTATTAACCATATAATGTAAGAAAAAAAAAGACACGGTAAAAGTTAAGTTATTTAACTTAGAGTTAAATCTAATTGATAAGGTTAAAATAATAACCTAAACTTGTCTAAATCATATTGGTTGATAGGATTTAGATCCATCCCCACTTTAGCTTCGAAATAAGACCCTTTGGAACCATTATAAACCGATTTTGACTTTAATATAAAATAATATTTTAAGATATTCCTAAGGTGCCCCTCTCCTCCCTTATAAAAGGACACCTCCTCCCCCTCCTCCTCACACCAATTTGAGCACTCAATCTCGGCCAAACCCTGCCAAAATCTCTTCTCCACTTCCCTAGAAACATCCTAGAGGTTCTGGTCTTCCTCAAAGACCAATTTTAGTGCCCTAGGAGGAGGTCTCAAAGAGGCACTTCAAAGAAGAGGTAATTACCGTTACCAATTCTTTCATCTTTATTTCTTCTTCCACATATTCTTCTTAGGTTGTTTCATTATGAAGTAATAACATCAGTATCACTCATATACTGATATGTTATTATAAGTATTAAACAACCCTATTTCACCATCTATCCATCCTACGGAAAAAGAAATCACCGCGCGTGCGTACGTACGGAATACCGTCTCCACGCTGTGGTGTAATCTATTTTCCACCACCACCTGACATGGATGGGTATAGTGGTGTAAAGAATAACTATAAATAGTTATTACAACATCATATTTATTCTGATATATTGTATAATCCACTCCAATTCAATTCAATATTTATCGAAATGATATCATCGCTTGTGCGTACGTACGGACTACCGTCTCCACGACGCGATGAGATTCATTATCCATGTTAACCATTTAAGAATGATTATAATGTATATATAAGAAATAATAATGAAATATATGACATTATAAAGCTACTGTATTTATGTATATATATACATATGTATGTCATCTACTTACTTCCATTTCAAGACAATAAGGAAAGGAAAACAGCGTTCATGCGTACGTACGGACTACCGTCTCCATGAACGGTGTTTTTCATTTCATTTATCTACCTATTATATATATATATATACTGAATATATATGATATATAAATCATATTTTATATTCTGGAAGTGAGTAAATCATGATATAAGTAATAATTATGTCAATAACAACAAGTCAAAACACCTACGATAAATGAAACGATTTTACCCAAAACGCTTCTTTAACATGGAATTTACAAAAGAACGGGTAATATAATGTCATAAGTGAACCATATATGATATCATAACAATGAATATGATTCTGTAATAAGTCAATAACATGATTTAAATCATTATACAGGAGGTTCGGACACTTACAAAGCAAGTCGGACCTAAGGTATGGGAAATATGACAATCTCATTTTTATCCGAGATTGTTTATACTTTAGTATTTACTGGGGTGTATTTTATCATCCACATCTATTTTTCCTCAATATGTAATGTTATTTACATCCACCTACAATTATTCAAATCCAATTATACCCTTTGGTGAGTTTTTAGTAATAGATATGAAAGGAATCTTTTGTCGTTTTTCGTACGAGGTACATTTTGACTTTTTCGACAAAAGTACAAAGAATGTTTTTTTAACTTATACGGCACGAACGGATTTCTACTATTTTATAAAGCCTTATTTTCATGAAGATTCCTCTAAAAGATTTCATGACTATTTTCAATAAAATCTCTTTCTTTTAAAATTTCATGATGTTTTGTGAAAAGAAATTGATTTTGAAGAAGAAAGGATATTTTCCTCAAGAATTCAATTCAAGTGTTTTATCAAAATTATTTTCCATCTAAAATAATAAAGGGTTCTATTTCTATCAATATTTTTACATTGATTTGACTATGTTGTGATGGAATTATGTTTATGAATTACTTTATCTTATATGAATGGTTTTATGATGTCATGTTGTTTAAGAATCCCATTTTTATTACACGGGTTATGCAATGATGTATGATTTATGATTTTGTGGAACACATAAGAATGGTATCATTATGAGATGGGTGGGACCTATATCTCCCTACAATGCATTGGGTAAAGATTTTATATCTCATGAGATAGACATAACTGGAATGGTAGGTTATACCGGTTCAGTGAAACAGGACTGAAACGAGGGTTACTCGATTCAGAAAGGGACTTTGTCCACTAAGATAGTCTTGGCAATGAGTCTTGACTAACAAGAAATGATTCTCTATGATTATGTGTGTATGACACAAAGTTTCATGTTTTAAGTTATGATTATTGGGATTACATTTCACTTCTATGATTTACCCCATGTTATGATATTATGAGCTCTTTTGCAGGTTAAGATTTCCAAAAGCTATGTTCTTATGTATATGATGTGATTGATATTTCTTTTGTTTACCCTTACTGAGCATTTGAGCTCACCCTTTTATGTTTTCTTTTCCCCAGGATATAAAGAAAGGTTTTAGGTATAAAAAAAGAAGATCTTTATGGGAGATGTTGAAGATCTTTCACCACGATTAGAAGATTACGTTCCGAGTTTCCAAAGACACTAAAATATTACGATCCTTGTGTGTTTGTATTTTTGTTATATACAAAGTATTCCGCAAAAGTAATGTAATGTCCATGTACGATAAGCTTCGGGTCTCTACAGTTGATATCAGAGGAAAGGATTAGTCAACCTTTGGAAACTAGGATGTGAAAACGTTAGTGAGATCCCTAGAGATATTTTTAAGGTATGTCTAGGGATGTCCCTAAGGATAAGTATACGTATAGGATATAGTCCTAGAACTACGGTAACGATCTTAGAATTTAACCTAAGATGTTAGATATTGAGGATACTCCCCCTTTATTATGTTGTTTTCTCTAGCATGATTTTTGCCTCTCACAATATTCTTTTTGTGTTTTAGTTAATGAAGGGAACCCGAAGGAATTCGGTTAACATTGAATCCAACAGACAAATTGGTGACTATGAGCAACAAGATTGTGTAATTCCTAGAGAGAAAGATATTGTGATTATGCCGAATCAGTCATCAGGATATATGATTAACAAGGTGAAATTTAGTGGTATGCCTAATTCATCAAAGAAGAGGAAGATAAACTATTATTCATGTTCTCATGTTGAGGAGCATAAAGAAAGGAAGATTGAGATTTCTAAAGAAGGGAAGAAGAACCTTGAGTAATACCTCAAATGGAGGGACCGATGTTATCTGTGTGGAGAAAAGGGTCATAGAGTGACAGACTGTTATGGAGTTCAATGTCTTATTTGTGGAGAACATGGGCATTACCCAACTCAATGCCTGGACCTAAAAAGGTACTTCTAAATCGAGGAAGGACTTATTCCAGGACAATCATTGAAGTGGATGGACTGAAGTGTTTATGTATTGGTATTCAATAATAATGTTGTTGAGGTACTTTTATGGTGTATTGAAATATTTATGTATTGGTCTATTGTGGTTTTCAATAATTCTAAGGTACCGGTAACCATGAAAAGTGATTCAAATATTTTGGAAAGTAGATGATATGCGCATAATGAAGGGATAAGGAGGAAATGAAATGTTTAACAATATTCATGAGCTCATGATTGATATAAGGACTAAGTGATATCATGGTTTGAGTGTATATAATTTTGAGGATTTTGGTATGTGGAAAGTGTTAACTTTAAACTGCATTCATGTTTTCACTAAGGTATTCAAGAGAATACATAATTAAGGACTTTGAATGTTTGGAATGTGACCAACAAGACATATCTTATGATATGTGGGGATCAGCGACAGTATTGAATCTCTGGTAATCGTTGTAACTATATTATGAGAGTGGACTGCAGTATTATGTATAAGCCTAAAGATTAGACTGGATTATGTTGGACATAAGTTAGTATTGTTTAAGGATAGAAGATTTTTGATATTATTGATGGGATGTTATAGTAACGTAGTTTTAGAAAAAGGACAACCTGCAGGACGGGCGAAAGCCCATCGCTTCGGACAAGGCTGTAGGAATCGAACCCACAACCGAAGTGCGACTGGCCTTTATCGCCTACCACTGACCTACATGAAGTCCCTGTTTAGTAGAAACTAGTGTTATTATATTAAGCAGTATGATATATGAAGTATAAGCCCATTTTAGGAACCATATATGATTAATCCCACTATAGATTGACTTATGTATATAAATTTTGCTAACCTTTTGAGACAGATGGAATGACCCGTCATTCTATCACATGATCTGCTAACACTTCACGAATAACAAATTCAACTTCATTTATTTAAGAGATGAAGTGGAAATTGTTAAAGGCACGAACAACAGTGAGATTGTACCATAATAAAGTAAGTATTTATTCTAATTCAAATTCTTTAACTTTAGGGAAATGATCTTGAAAACCAAAAATGTTGTCCTAGTTCTCTTATACCTGATGAATCAGATGGTACCTTAGATCGTCACAAATTTATGGATTTGTGATTACTGGCTTTTCCATAGCCATGTTCTCTACCACTCTCCATCAGAACATGATGGTTAGATTTCTCTTCCATATCCATATTTTCACCTTTGTGGAAACCCAGTGATTAGTTTATTTGGGTAATCGTTACATTTCATACTTTAGTTTTTAAAGCCAAGTTTTGGTATTCCTTTTTACGATGTGGGTTTCTATTAAAGAAATTTTCGAATAGTAAACCATTTATAACCCCGACGAATTTCGAGGGCGAAATTCATTTTAAGGGGGGTAGAATGTAACAGCCCGAGATTTTATGAAAAATATTCTTTTTTATTTCACTAATGTCTTGTGTTGTACGCTACACCAAAAGGAGCTTGCACAACACGCATCCTTGACTTTCCTTTCATTACACACAATCGCAACCTTCCTCGATAGCGTGTGTGGTACGTAATACTGAGTTTCACGAAACAATGATATACTATTAAAATATTATTAAAACTAGCCGTTATGAATAGTAATAACCACTTTTTAAATTTTAGAAATTTTAGCTCTCAAAATGGACTTCATTTTTGGATTTGGAGTATCGAATTTAGCCTAAGGTGAAATTTTGGTACTTTTCGGATAACTTTCATATTCTGATGAATAGTGAAAATTACTAAATTATAATTAAAATCAACTTTTTTAATCGAAATAATTAATAGTGATAAATCATTAATTTGAGTGGTTTTAAAGTATATTTAGAATATATTTTTACAATTTAATACAATGTTGGTCATTGGATGTAATTTCACATTTAAACTAGACATAAACAAGTGTCAATCTTTTGATAGATATTGTTTCATAAAAACACGCTATTTGTTTTAACAGCGGGATTTAATTACAAAATTAATTAATGCAATTTCTATGTTATGAATTTGGAAAAATAGACTTCATTTTTGAATTCGGAATATGAAATATAGCTTAGGATGAAATTTTGGCATTTTTCTGAAAACTTTCAATTTTTGATGAATAGTGAAACCACTAAGTGGTAGGTTAAAAACTGAATTTTGCATAAAACTTAATTTTACCGCTTCTGTGAATGGAATTTCGAAAATTTGACAGACACGGTTAATATCAAGGACTAAAATGTGGTTCAATGAGATGAAAATAATTTTTGGTGAATAGTAACTTTTTACTTTTTTTTTACCACGGTTAATAGTAAATAGGGTAACTAAGGGTAAATATGATATTACTATTACCTTAACACATGTCCTAATTCTATTGGACAAGTGTAATTCGACCAAAAACAATCTTAGGAATAAAATATGACCATTTAGGCCCACTTGGATTAGATTAGGACATTTATTATTATTTAATTCAAAGAAGAGTTAAAAGAGTCAAAATCAAAGTTTATTTACTAAAACATTTTTAATATAGGGTTTTACATAAGATAAATTCGATTGTAAATATTCATTAGAAAGATAAAACGATTTACTACATGATAGTATTTTATTTGTTATTTTTAGACATCAAATAAGTTAATTTATTTATGACACAATGATGATGCAGTAATTATCTTATTGATGAAATATTGACATAATTGATGTTATAAACACCAAACTAAATATAATTTGAGACTTTTTATGAATTAAACTAATTTTCTAGGTTACTATGATATATTAGTGTTGATTTAATCAACTTGGTTCGAACATATAATTCTGTTATGACTTTAACAAAAATCATGTATCAAATAGTGTCAAAATTTACACAAAATAGTTTTTAAATCAAATATTATATTATTAATTGTTATTTTATTCCTAAAAATCTAAGGTTCGGCAAAATGACTTAGATAAGGATATATGTATTAATAATATACAAATTGGGGTTCGTTTGGCATGTTATAGTAAGTTTATTAACCATATAATGTAAGAAAACAAAAAGACACGGTAAAAGTTAAATTATTTAACTTAGAGTTAAATCTAATTGATAAGGTTAAAATAATAACCTAAACTTGTCTAAATCTTATTGGTTGATAGGATTTCGATCCATCCCCACTTTATCTTCGAAATAAGACCCTTTGGAGCCATTATAAACCGATTTTGACTTTAATATAAAATAATATTTTAAGATATTCCTAAGGTGCCCCTCTCCTCCCTTATAAAAGGACACCTCCTCCCCCTCCTCCTCACACCAATTTGAGCACTCAAGCTTGGCCAAACCCTGCCAAAATCTCTCCTCCACTTCCCTAGAAACATCCTAGAGGTTCTGGTCTTCCTCAAAGACCAATTTTAGTGCCCTAAGAGGAGGTCTCAAAGAGGCACTTCAAAGAAGAGGTAATTACCGTTACCAATTCTTTCATCTTTATTTCTTCTTCCACTTCTTCTTCTTAGGTTGTTTCATTATGAAGTAATAACATCAGTATCACTCGTATACTGATATTTTATTATAAGTATGAAACAACCCTATTTCACCATCTATCCATCCTACGGAAAAAGAAATCACCGCGCGTGCGTACGTACGGAATACCGTCTCCACGCCGTGGTGTAATCTATTTTCCACCACCACCTGACATGGATGGGTATAGTGGTGTAAAGAATAACTATACATAGTTATTACAACATCATATTTATTCTGATATATTGTATAATCCACTCCAATTCAATTCAATATTTATAGAAATGATATCATCGCTTGTGCGTACGTACGGACTACCGTCTCCACGACGCGATGAGATTCATTATCCATGTTAACCATTTAAGAATGATTATAATGTATATATAAGAAATAATAATGAAATATATGACATTATAAAGCTACTGTATTTATGTATATATATACATATTTATGTCATCTACTTACTTCCATTTCAAGACAATAAGGAAAGGAAAACAGCGTTCATGCGTACGTACGGACAACCGTCTCCATGAACGGTGTTTTTCATTTCATTTATCTACCTATTATATATATATATATATACTGAATATATATGATATATAAATCATATTTTATATTCTGGAAGTGAGTAAATCATAATATAAGTAATAATGATGTCAAGAACAACAAGTCAAAACACCTACGATAAATGAAATGATTTTACCCAAAACGCTTCTTTAACATGGAATTTACAAAAGAACGGGTAATATAATGTCATAAGTGAACAATATATTATATCATAACAATGAATATGATTCTGTAATAAGTCAATAACATGATTTAAATCATTATACAGGAGGTTCAGACACTTACAAAGCAAGTCGGACCTAAGGTAAGGGAAATATCACAATCTCATTTTTATCCGAGATTGTTTATACTTTAGTATTTACTGGGGTGTATTTTATCATCCACATCTATGTTTCCTCAATATGTAATGTTATTTACATCCACCTACAATTATTCAAATCCAATTATACCCTTTGGTGAGTTTTTAGTAAAAGATATGAAAGGAATCTTTTGTCGTTTTTCGTACGAGGTACATTTTGACTTTTTCGACAAAAGTACAAAGAATGTTTTTTTTAACTTATACGGCACGAACGGATTTCTAATATTTTATAAAGCCTTATTTTCATGAAGCTTCCTCTAAATGATTTCATGACTATTTTCAATAAAATCTCTTTCTTTTAAAATTTCATGATGTTTTGTGAAAATAAATTGATTTTGAAGATGAAAGGATATTTTCCTCAAGAATTCAATTCAAGTGTTTTATCAAAATTATTTTCCATCTAAGATAATAAAGGGTTCTGTTTCTATCCATATTTTTACATTGATTTGACTATGTTGTGATGGAATTATGTTTATGAATTACTTTATCTTATATGAATGGTTTTATGATGTCATGTTGTTTAAGAATCCCATTTTTATTACACGGGTTATGCAATGATGTATGATTTATGATTTTGTGGCACACATAAGAATGGTATCATTATGAGATGGGTGGGACCTATATCTCCCTCCAATGCATTGGGTAAAGATTTTATATCTCATGAGATAGACATAACTGGAATGGTAGGTTATACCGGTTCAGTGAAACAGGACTGAAATGAGGGTTACTCGATTCAGAAACGGACTTTGTCCACTAAGATAGTCTTGGAAATGAGTCTTGACTAACAAGAAATGATTCTCTATGATTATGTGTGTATGCCACAAAGTTTCATGTTTTAAGTTATGATTATTGGGATTACATTTCACTTCTATGATTTACCCCATGTTATGATATTATGAGCTCTTTTGCAGGTTAAGATTTCCAAAAGCTATGTTCTTATGTATATGATGTGATTGATATTTTTTTTTGTTTACCCTTACTGAGCATTTGAGCTCACCCTTTTATGTTTTCTTTTCCCCAGGATATAAATAAAGGTTTTAGGTATAAAAAAAAGAAGATCTTTATGGGAGATGTTGAAGATCATTCACCACGATTAGAAGATTACGTTCCGAGTTTCCAAAGACACTAAACTATTACGATCCTAGTGTGTTTGTATTTTTGTTATATACTAATTATTCCGCAAAAGTAATGTAATGTCCTTGTACGATAAGCTTCGGGTCTCTACAGTTGATATCAGAGGAAAGGTTTAGTCAACCATTGGAAACTAGGACGTGAAAACGTTAGTGAGATCCCTAGAGATATTTCTAAGGTATGTCTAGGGATGTCCCTAAGGATAAGTATACGTATAGGATATAGTCCTAGAACTATGGTAACGATCTTATAATTTAACCTAAGATGTTAGATATTGAGGATACTCCCCCTTTATTAATTTGTTTTCTCTAGCATGATTTTTTCCTCTCACAATATTCTTTTTGTGTTTTAGTTAATGAAGGGAACCCGAAGGAATTCGGTTAACATTGAATCCAATGGACAAATTGGTGACTATGAGCAACAAGATTGTGTAATTCCTAGAGAGAAAGATATTGTGATTATGCCGAATCAGTTATCGCGATATATGATTAACAAGGTGAAATTTAGTGGTATGCCTAATTCATCAAAGAAGAGGAAGATAAACTATTATTCATGTTCTCATGTTGAGGATCATAAAGAAAGGAAGATTGAGATTTCTAAAGAAGGGAAGAAGAACCTTGAGTAATACCTCAAATGGAGGGACCGATGTTATCTGTGTGGAGAAAAGGGTCATAGAGTGACAGACTTTTATGGAGTTCAATGTCTTATTTGTGGAGAACATGGGCATTACCCAACTCAATGCCTGGACCTAAAAAGGTACTTCTAAATCAAGGAAGGACTTATTCCTGGACAATCATTGAAGTGGATGGACTGAAGTGTTTATGTATTGGTATTCAATAATAATGTTGTTGAGGTACTTTTATGGTGTATTGAAATATTTATGTATTGGTCTATTGTGGTTTTCAATAATTCTAAGGTACCAGTAACCATGAAAAGTGATTCAAATATTTTGGAAAGTAGATGATATGCGCATAATGAAGGGATAAGGAGGAAATGAAATGTTTAACAATATTCATGAGCTCATGATTGATATAAGGACTAAGTGATATCATGGTTTGAGTGTATAGAATTTTGAGGATTTTGGTATGTGGAAAGTGTTAACTTTAAACTGCATTCATGTTTTCACTAAGGTATTCAAGAGAATTAATGATTAAGGACTTTGAATGTTTGGAATGTGACCAACAAGACATATCTTATGATATGTGGGGATCAACGACAGTATTAAATCTCTGGTAATCGTTGTAAGTATATTATGAGAGTGGACTGCAGTATTATGTATAAGCCTAAAGATTAGACTGGATTATGTTGGACATAAGTTAGTATTGTTTAAGGATAGAAGATTTTCGATATTATTGATGGGATGTTATAGTAACGTAGATTTAGAAAAAGGACAACCTGCAGGACGGGCGACAGCCCATCGCTTCGGACAAGGCTGTAGGAATCGAACCCACAACCGAAGTGCGACTGGCCTTTATCGCCTACCACTGACCTACAGGAAGTCCCTGTTTAGTAGAAACTAGTGTTATTATATTAAGCAGTATGATATATGAAGTATAAGCCCATTTTAGGAACCATATATGATTAATCCCACTATAGATCGACTTATGTATATAAATTTTGCGAACCTTTTGAGACAGATGGAATGACCCGTCATTCTATCACATGATCTGCTAACACTTCACGAATAACAAATTCAACTTCATTTATTTAAGAGATGAAGTGGAAATTGTTAAAGGCACGAACAACAGTGAGATTGTACCAAAATAAAGTAAGTATTTATTCTAATTCAAATTCTTTAACTTTAGGGAAATGATCTTGAAAACCAAGAATGTTGTCCTAGTTCTCTTATACCTGATGAATCAGATGGTACCTTAGATCGTCACAAATTTATGGATTTGTGATTACTGGCTTTTCCATAGCCATGTTCTCTACCACTCTCCATCAGAACATGATGGTTAGATTTCTCTTCCATATCCATATTTTTACCTATGTGGAAACCCAGTGATTAGTTTATTTGGGTAATCGTTACATTTCATACTTTAGTTTTTAAAGCCAAGTTTTGGTATTCCTTTTTACGATATGGGTTTCTATTAAAGAAACTTTCGAATAGTAAACCATTTATAACCCCGACGAATTTCGAGGGAGAAATTCATTTTAAGTGGGGTAGAATGTAACAGCCTGAGATTTTATGAAAAATATTCTTTTTTATTTCACTAATGTCTTGTGTTGTACGCTACACCAAAAGGAGCTTGCACAACACCCATCCTTGACTTGCCTTGCATTACACGCAATCGCAACCTTCCTCGATAGCGTGTGTGGTACGTAATACTGAGTTTCACGAAACAATGATATGCTATTAAAATATTTTTAAAACTAGCCGTTATGAATAGTAATAACCACTTTTTAAATTTTAGAAATTTTAGCTCTCAAAATGGACTTCATTTTTGGATTTGGAGTATCGAATTTAGCCTATGGTGAAATTTTGGTACTTTTCGGATAACTTTCATATTCTGATGAATAGTGAAAATTACTAATTTATAATTAAAATCAACTTTTTTAATCGAAATAATTAATAGTGATAAATCATTAATTTGAGTGGTTTTAAAGTATATTTAGAATATATTTTTACAGTTTAATACAATGTTGGTCATTGGATGTAATTTCACATTTAAACTAGACATAAACAAGTGTCAATCTTTTGATAGATATTGTTTCATAAAAACACGCTATTTGTTTTAACAGCGGGATTTAATTACAAAATTAATTAATGCAATTTCTATGTTATGAATTTGGTAAAATAGACTTCATTTTTGAATTCGGAATATGTAATATATCTTAGGATGAAATTTTGGCATTTTTCTGAAAACTTTCAATTTTTGATGAATAGTGAAACCACTAAGTGGTAGGTTAAAAACTGAATTTTGCATAAAACTTAATTTTACCGCTTCTGTGAATGGAATTTCGAAAATCCGACAGACACGGTTAATATCAAGGACTAAAATGTGGTTCAATGAGATGAAAATAATTTTTGGTGAATAGTAACTTTTTACTATTTTTTACCACGGTTAATAGTAAATAGGGTAACTAAGGGTAAATATGATATTACTATTACCTTAACACATGTCCTAATTCTATTGGACAAGTGTAATTCGACCAAAAACAATCTTAGGAATAAAATATGACCATTTAGGCCCACTTGGATTAGATTAGGACATTTATTATTATTTAATTCAAAGAAGAGTTAAAAGAGTCAAAATCAAAGTTTATTTACTAAAACATTTTTAATATAGGGTTTTACATAAGATAAATTCGATTTTAAATATTCATTAGAAAGCTAAAACGATGTACTACATGATAGTATTTTATTTGTAATTTTTAGACATCATATAAGTTAATTTATTTTTGACACAAAGATGATGCAGTAATTATCTTATTAATAAAATATTGACATAATTGATGTTATAAACACCAAACTAAATATAATTTGAGACTTTTTATGAATTACACTAATTTTCTAGGTTACTATGATATATTAGTGTTGATTTAATCAACTTGGTTCGAACATATAATTCTGTTATGACTTTAACAAAAATCATGTATCAAATAGTGTCAAAATTGACACAAAATAGTTTTTAAATAAAATAAAATATTATTAATTGTTATTTTATTCCTAAAAATCTAAGGTTCGGCCAAATGACTTAGATAAGGGTATATGTATTAATAATATACAAATTGGGGTTCTTTTGGCATGTTATAGTAAGTTTATTAACCATATAATGTAAGAAAACAAAAAGACACGGTAAAAGTTAAATTATTTAACTTAGAGTTAAATCTAAATGATAAGGTTAAAATAATAACCTAAACTTGTCTAAATATTATTGGTTGATAGGATTTTGATCCATCCCCACTTTAGCTTCGAAATAAGACCCTTTGGAACCATTATAAACCGATTTTGACTTTAATATAAAATAATATTTTAAGATATTCCTAAGGTGCCCCTCTCCTCCCTTATAAAAGGACACCTCCTCCCCCTCCTCCTCACACCAATTTGAGCACTCAAGCTCGGCCAAACCCTGACAAAATCTCTTCTCCACTTCCCTAGAAACATCCTAGAGGTTCTGGTCTTCCTCAAAGACCAATTTTAGTGCCCTAAGAGGAGGTCTCGAAGAGGCACTTCAAAGAAGAGATAATTACTGTTACCAATTCTTTCATCTTTATTTCTTCTTCCACTTCTTCTTCTTAGGTTGTTTCATTATGAAGTAATAAAATCAGTATCACTCATATACTGATATGTTATTATAAGTATGAAACAACCCTATTTCACCATCTATACATCCTACGGAAAAAGAAATCACCACGTGTGCGTACGTACGGAATACCGTCTCCACGCCGTGGTGTAATCTATTTTCCACCACCACCTGACATGGATGGGTATAGTGGTGTAAATAATAACTATACATAGTTATTACAACATCATATTTATTCTGATATATTGTATAATCCACTCCAATTCAATTCAATATTTATAGAAATGATATCATCGCTCGTGCGTACGTACGGACTACCGTCTCCACGACGCGATGAGATTCATTATCCATGTTAACCATTTAAGAATGATTATAATGTATATATAAGAAATAATAATGAAATATATGACATTATAAATCTACTGTATTTATGTATATATATACATATGTATGTCATCTACTTACTTCCATTTCAAGACAATAAAGAAAGGAAAACAACGTTCATGCGTACGTACGGACTACCGTCTCCATGAACGGTGTTTTTCATTTCATTTATCTACCTATTATATATATATATATACTGAATATATATGATATATAAATCATATTTTATATTCTGGAAGTGAGTAAATCATGATATAAGTAATAATGATGTCAAAAACAACAAGTCAAAACACCTACGATAAATGAAACGATTTTACCCAAAACGCTTCTTTAACATGGAATTTACAAAAGAACGGGTAATATAATGTCATAAGTGAACCATATATGATATCATAACAATGAATATGATTCTTTAATAAGTCAATAACATGATTTAAATCATTATACAGGAGGTTCGGACACTTACAAAGCATGTCGGACCTAAGGTAAGGGAAATATCACAATCTCATTTTTATCCGAGATTGTTTATACTTTAGTATTTACTGGGGTGTATTTTATCATCCACATCTATGTTTCCACAATATGTAATGTTATTTACATCCACCTAAAATTATTTAAATCCAATTATACCCTTTGGTGAGTTTTTAGTAAAAGATATGAAAGGAATCTTTTGTCGTTTTTCGTACGAGGTACATTTTGACTTTTTCGACAAAAGTACAAAGAATGTTTTTTTTAACTTATACGGCACGAACGGATTTCTACTATTTTATAAAGCCTTATTTTCATGAAGCTTCCTCTAAATTATTTCATGACTATTTTCAATAAAATCTCTTTCATTTAAATTTTCATGATGTTTTGTGAAAATAAATTGATTTTGAAGAAGAAAGGATATTTTCCTCAAGAATTCAATTCAAGTGTTTTGTAAAAATTATTTTCCATCTAAGATAATAATGGGTTCTGTTTCTATCCATATTTTTACATTGATTTGACTTTGTTGTGATGGAATTATGTTTATGAATTCCTTTATCTTATATGAATGGTTTTATGATGTCATGTTGTTTAAGAATACCATTTTTATTACACGGGTTATGCAATGATGTATGATTTATGATTTTGTGGCACACATAAGAATGGTATCATTATGAGATGGGTGGGACCTATATCTCCCTCCAATGCATTGGGTAAAGATTTTATATCTCATGAGATAGACATAACTGGAATGGTAGGTTATACCAGTTCAGTGAAACAGGACTGAAACGAGGGTTACTCGATTCAGAAAGGGACTTTGATCACTAAGATAGTCTTGGCAATGAGTCTTGACTAACAAGAAATGATTCTCTATGATTATGTGTGTATGCCACAAAGTTTCATGTTTTAAGTTATGATTATTGGTATTACATTTCACTTCTATGATTTACCCCATGTTATGATATTATGAGCTCTTTTGCAGGTTAAGATCTCCAAAAGCTATGTTCTTATGTATATGATGTGATTGATATTTCTTTTGTTTACCCTTACTGAGCATTTGAGCTCACACTATTATGTTTTCTTTTCCCCAGGATATAAAGAAAGGTTTTAGGTATAAAAAAAATAAGATCTTTATGGGAGATGTTGAAGATCTTTCACCACGATTAGAAGATTACGTTCCGAGTTTCCAAAGACACTAAACTATTACGATCCTTGTGTGTTTGTATTTTTGTTATATACTAAGTATTCCGCAAAAGTAATGTAATGTCCATGTACGATAAGCTTCGGGTCTCTACATATCAAACATTCCCCAAAGATTGAAAATTTTGATTTTAAGTAAAATAACTATACTAATAGAAAATCCTAGAATAATGGAGTAATGATAAAAGAAAAAATAAATATGTCATTTCCACATATGTTCAAATAGTATTTGAAATTATAAAAAATACCCCATAAAACACCACTAAATTCAAATTTCAAATAAACATATTCTATTTATTCATGCATCAAATCATGATGATACTTGTGCCTTGATACCTGCACTGTGATGCGCCTGATCAACATCATCATCAACAACTTCACTAACAAGATAACATACTAGAATTCGTCATCTTAGGAACCTCATCACCCATTTACAACCCAACATAACGTAATAATATAATTAAATCAAAGCATATATATTCTATAATTCAAACCAAACCATATCATAAAGGTGATTGTTGGAAGAATTTATATAACATATCCAGTTATACCACCTTCAAATTGAATGGTTTCTAGGATCTAGAATAAATAAATACCAAATCACCTAAAAACCCACCGTAGTCATTAGAAAAAATGTGATACCTTAGGAGTAACATAAATATATTGTATGATCACCCCCAAGAACCCCATCACAATATGTAGGAATAACAATCATGAATATACGATGAAGCAGAATCATCACCACCAGAGGAAATGAAACCTATGGATGAAATAATTCAACACAAAATACACTAGTACACCATTGATGGGAAAACATCACATCCCAAACCTCCAATTAACAATGTTTTAATAGTGTAATAAGATTTATAGAATAATAGTTCTAGAACCATTAGAAGAAAAATATTAAAAAATGATTTTGAAAACAAGCCTTAAAGGGAGGTTCGACAAACCAAAGCTCGAGGGAGTTGTGGGCGGCGGAGGTCCCGCAA
Source organism: Viscum album (assembly GCA_963277665.1). Lineage (NCBI taxonomy): Eukaryota > Viridiplantae > Streptophyta > Magnoliopsida > Santalales > Viscaceae > Viscum > Viscum album. Next base: position 788,284,626 of record OY728126.1, on the reverse strand, counting down.
ACCGAAGCTCGATGGAGGAGGAGGTCCGACAACGCGAACTCAGTGGGCGGCGTAGGTTTGGAAACGATAAGTGAGGGTGACAGAGGTCCAGGAACATGAACTCAGTTGGCGGCGGATGTCCGGCATACCGAAGCTCAAGGGTGGCGGTGGTTCGACAATGTGAACTCATCGGGCGGCGGAGGTCTGGCAACGAGAAGCAAGGGTGGTGGAGGTCCGGCAACATGAATTCATCAGGTAGCAGAGGGGATTCACATGGTTCCAGTATAACGATAGATTAAGGTCGTGATAAAACGAGGGCACTATGCGACTGACTTTACAAAAAAATGGACTATAGTTTTATCAGCACTAACAAAACGCTGATAAATACTACCTTTATCAGCGCTAACAATTTAGCACTGATAAAGGTATCCTTTATCATCACTTTTTAAGCACTGATAATGGTACCCTTTATCAACTCTAGAAAAGCGCTGATAAATCCTTCTAGTATCACCGCTAAAATTTTAGCACTAATACAAGGATTCTTTATCAGTGCTTTCTAGTGATGATAAAGGTTCTTTTTATCAGCGCTTTTTTACCAATGATAATGGTTTCCCTGTATCAGTGCAAAAATATTTTCTCTGATAATGAGTTTCTTTATCAGCTCTTTTCTAGTGTTTAAAGAGGGCCTCATTATTAGCACTAGAAAAGAGCTGATAAAGAATCCTTGTATCAGCGCTAGAATTTTAGTGCTGATATAGAGGCCCTCTATCAGCACTTTTCTAGCGCTAATAAATAATCCCTTTATCCGTGCTAAAATTTTAGCACTGATAAATGGTTTCTTTATCGGCAGTTTTTCTTAGTGCTAATATAAGGGTGCGCTTCTATTTTCCGTTTTTATAGTAGTGGTAACCATGTAATAAAATTTTATATTCATATTAGTGTGCTAAAATATTATGTCTTATTATTTAGTTATGATTTCATGTCTCGTGATATTTATTTATTTAATATTAATATAGAATGAACTACCAAAATTTATCACATAACTCATGTTAATGATCTATGATATGTATGGTATGTTCACTTAATATTAAAATAATGTTATCATACCCCTATGTTCATATTTATTCGTACATGTCTCACTTGATTACCCTAAATAAGAATTTGAGCTCACCCATTTTTATTGTCTCACATCCCATGTTAGGAATAAAGGTTTTAGGTATAAGTAATATTGGTGGAGATCTTTATGGGTGATTTTGAATATCATTCACCAAGAAATTTTTTTTTCAAGTTTCCAAAGACACTAAACTATTACATTCCATGTGCATTAACATTTTTAATGTAGTGAGTATTCATATAATGTGACGTAATATCCATGTTTTCCAATCTTGGGCCTCTAATATTTTTATAAAAATAATTTTTTAGTTATCCTTGGAAAACTAGGATGTGAAAAGTGTTGGGTGATTTGTTTGAATACCTCTAAAGATATGTCTAGGGATGTCTCTAAGAATATGTATAAGAATGAGTTAACCTAAAGGAAAATTACCTCGAAATTTAATAAATTATAAAGTTAGTGTTTTCTAAAAACAAATCCTTTTTTAGATACTATATGTTAATGTATCTCTTGGATAGATATAACTAGGGGTAATAAATTTGATAAGATGTATTAGCATAGACTCATGGTATTATGGTACATGAAAATAAGAATTGTCGCACACCTAGTGTGACACCCATTGGGGATATTCTAAGAGGAAAATAAATCAAAATCTTCCTAAACAATTATGATTTATATAAATAGAGGATAAGTATGAATAAACTAGGACAAAAAATCGTTTTCATAGATTAATGAAGTAGGATCCCATATATAGGAACCCTATAATTAATTATTTATGATTATGTTGTATCTTAATATGATAACTTTTTCTCATACAATGCTTTCTAGTATTATTAAATGGAGTGAACTAGAAGGAAAATGGTTAACATTTAATGTTTTAGATGTAAAAAATAAGGTCATTATGTGAATCTATTTTCCTAGTGTAAATATTATATAGAGATTAACGAAGTTGGTATGAGTATTGGATAAACTTCTAATGATAATGATACATAAAAGAAAATGTTAATTTTTTGTGATATTATTCTAGTATTTATTACATTAATCATATGAATCAATATTATTTTTAGTTTAAGGAAACTTAATAATCACTCATATATCATATTATCATAAAGAGGTACTAAAAAATAAGTTGATGATTCTTTTTTAATTGTTTAATAAAATGTCAGATTAATAAAGTATTTTTTTTATTTCAATTATTATGTTTTAGGAATCTTAAAATATATAATTATTGTTAATATAAGTTTGTATTTGGATTTAAAAGGATAATGTTCTGGGTGATTTCATGGCAAAGTGATATTTTAATTATGTGACGGTAACTATTAGTTAATGACTGATTTTTAGAAAGATATATTTGGATATTAATATATAAGAAATTAATTATTAAATTATATGATACATAGTAACCTATAAATGGTTATTGACTGAGAGGTTTATGTCATCTTGGTTTCTGTTTAAAAGTTCTTGTATTCATAGAATGTATAAAATAATCATTTTAAAAAGAAATAATGAATGTTTTATAAATGGATTTTTGGCCATTCATATTATTACCATGATTTCATGGAATATAGAACAATAGTATTCACATGATTATAATTAAATAATAAAGAAATGTGTTGTCATATATGGGGGATCAATGTTATTATGAAATTTGGTTATTATTTCGAATGATATAAATTTTAATTTTTCAGGAAGGTTATAAGGTTAACCATTTATAAATATTTAATGGTAAACATCATATTATTTATGTAATATTAATGTGTATTCACTCCATGTGGGGATTTATACATATTGGATATCCTGTTCAGACTAATTTGGGGTGATAATAACTAATGGGATATGCCATATGGGGTCTCCTGATCTGTTAGTACTCCCGGAATGAAAAAGTCACCTACCTTTTTACAGAAAATGGAGATGTGTATCAATGAAAAAAATGGTTGATGTTGTAATGAAATCATAAAAAATTCCTTTTCATGAAAATTAATTAAAATTAGGAGAAATATCTATTAATAAAATTTTATCATAGTGCCTTTATTTTTGATGGATCACATGGTCCTTTAAGTCATCAGAGATTTATGGATTTTTGATTATTAATTTTCTCCTTACCTTTTGCTATATATATGTCCATCAAAATGTTATAGTAATATTTCTCATCCATGCCTATATATTCACCTCCCACTTATGTTCTCCTATGTGATAATATCGTTATTATATATTTTTGTTAACCTTCATGGTTTTGACTTTACCTTTTTAAGTGATGTTTTAGTATTCATTTTTACGATATGGGTTTCATTAAATATAAAATTAATGTATTAGTGATTTGAAAACCCCGATTAATATCAAGGGATGAATTAAATTTAAGATGGTAGAATGTAACACCCTTAGATTCAATGATTTGTTATTATTTTAATTATTTTAATCTTTTTGATATTTTCCATTTCATGTGGAACTATATATATATATATATATATATATTAAATTAGTAATTCAAGCATTGATTTCACAAGTAAAAATCATTTATTTTATTAAGCATGACACTGACTTGGAATACATTACTTGGAACATTGACTTGATGTATGTTTTGTATAACATAGACTTAACATGCAATATATGCAACATAGATGTTTCTACGAAAATACATTATATTTTTATAACTATTTAAATGAGATAACTCTAACCAGGAAATTTGAAAATTTTAATTTTGAAGAATAATAACTAATTTTTGAATATTTATTATAATGGTATAACATATTGATAATTAATGTTTTTATTTTTGGTAATATCATTATATGTATAAAAAAATATTTTATCGAATAAACTACTTTTAATGTTCTTCTATAAAAAATAATATAATTAATTTTTAGAAATAATTTTAATTATAATTGGTTAAGAGAAGATAATTATAAAATTTTAATTATAAAATTATATTGGTGTTAAGTTTTGGTAATTTTCATATAAACAATTATTTTTAATGAATTTTAAAAAATACCTCTTTTAAATTCAAAACTTGATCTTCCATTAAATAATTATTACTATAAAACTATAAATTTATTTTTTAAGGAATAATTCGATCATTATACACCTATTAATTCATGTTAGGTTGTTATAATCAATTTCACTTTGAAATAAAATATAAATACTTTATAAAAAAATTTCATTTATCTACCAAAGAAACCCATAATTTCGTCTTGTCTTTAGAATTAGCTGTAATTATTATTATTATTATTTAAATTTAATTTATAAAAACAGAAATAAACCATTTAAATATGTATAATATGTATAGTCTATTAATATAAGCATAGTTTTTAAAAAAAATTATTAAATGTAATTAAAATTAACAGCTATGATTAAGGTCAAATTATGTTTAATTAGGGAGTATCCCTTAATCTCATACCCTAAAATCTCCTAGAAACATTTTCAAAACGCATTTTACGGAAATATTTATGCCATAAACCTTCAATTATTGATTTTTGTCAGTTTTTAGGGATTTTAATCTGTATGAACAGGTGTAGACCTAACTTGTTTTAAAAAAATTCAATTCAATCCTTTTCCTTCCCTAAAAAAAATAAACCACCTCTACTAATTCCTCAAACATATCAAACCACATATGGTTGAAAAATAACTACCCAATATATTTACCAACATACCTCCATTATACATATAATCCTTTATTTTTTCATAATACAATCCATGTAATCCTTTTTTCACAAACCCAAATGTGTTACCCGATTAAGAGGAAACAACTTCTCTCACGTCCTTAATTTTATTTTCTTTTTCCAAAAATACAATTAAATTTTACATGATTGTATAAAAAAATAGTATCATAAATATAATAGTATTTTTTATGATATGTTTTAAACATATAATTTTACACACCTCCATCGAATGGATATAGAACATACTGTTTATGTGTTAGGAAAACTACCCCTCACTAGATGATGATTTCTCAATTTTACTTACCACCTATAATGGTAGAAATTATGATGGAAACCCTATTATTGTATGTTATGTATTATATTTTTAATTTTTTTATGTTTATTTATTTATTTTACAACACATTTACTTTTTACTTTCTATTTTCTTTAAATAGAATAATTCTGATTGAGAAGGTGTAGACTACCCCCCCCCCCAAGTGGTGTGATTTGTTCACACACTACATGAAATCTATTAAGGATGGGTTTAGAGAAAATATATTATACATATTATATAATAATTTTATTAATACAAATATAATTATATATATATGTGAATTTTACATTTTTCCACTCAACATGATAATTAATCAGAAATGACATTGATGCATACGTATGTCCGACCATCTCCATGAATAGTATATTCTGTTCTATACTTATATTTTTCTATATTGTTACAATACAAATATACTATATATAAATGATATTTATATCATGATTTAATTCTGTTAAATCATCAGATAATTTATAAGGTCCAAAGATAATGAAAATTAGGACACTTGCGAAGAATAACTCAAATATTACCCGAAGTGAAGCCTTAACATATAATTGTCTAAAAGGAGGTATTATAATGTAAAAATAAAAAAATATATTGTATTTGATATTATAATATGGTTATTTAAATGATTTATAATAAATTTATATATATAATATAGGTGTTTTTAATGAGTACCGCAAGATTCAATACACAACATATTGTTATTTCATCTCACTTTTTATTTTGACGAGGATCATGATAAGTTATCCACTCTTTATTTTTGGGTGGTTTATGTAAATCAAATCATTTTATTCTATTTATATCATAAATAAATTTATGGGTAATAATTTATCTATTATATAATCTTTATTTCTTGGGGTTTTGGTTTCTAAAGATTCCAAATTGGTAAAATAGTATGGTCTCAATTTTCCTTCATTGAGACTCATGTTTTTCGATGAGCCTATATTTTATTGATGTGTATATAATTAAATTTTACATTAAATATCATCAATATAATTTTTTATGGTACTTTATAATTAATTTAATCTTGTTTTCTTACATGGAAAGTATGATCCCAGGTTACCATGTGAAATATTTTATTTGAACAATTTCATTCCTTTTCCAGATTGTTATTGATTGTACTTATTTGATGAAATATTGTAATATATATCTCATAAACATTGATTAGTTTCCATACAATTTTTATATACATTATATAAACCGTGATTATTACCATTTCCATCATTGGTTCATATATAGTTATGAGAATGTATTTAATAAAAATATGATTTTATCTCTCTCTTCATCTAGAAATTTAGTTCATTTCAAAACCTTGTATCCATGAATGTTTTAAAAAATATTTTAATATGATATTTGCCAATAATTTTCAAATAAAATTGTTTTTATGAAATTTTTTATGGTTTTTAAATGTTAATTTTATATTTATTAAATTTTATGTTAAATGAAATGGGTTTTAAAATGTTTAAATTCATTCTTTATAAGTTTTCTATGTGTTTAAATAAAAAAATGTATATGAAATTATATGAATATTATTTTATATGTTTTCAGGTGAAAAGGTCCTCAAATTTTTTTCATGTTTATTTCAAATTTTTAAGGGGATTTTTTTTCCCAAATGACTAAAATTATTCCTTCTATGTTTTTAAGTTATTTTCTATGAGAAAGGGTTTCAAATGGTTTTATGGATTAAAAATCCACTTTCACAAAAGAAAGGCCATTTTATAAAGAAAATTATTTTATAGATATTTCAACTTTATTTTTCATCTAAGATTAAATACCTTAATAATACTCAATCCATTATAGGAAATAATCAAAAGGATCCATTTATATTAATTCTCTTAATTATCTATTCTAGTTGTCATGGTCTTTATGATACTCATTTATTATTAACGAGTTATATGTTTATGAAACCCATATCTATTCACATGTAATATGTTTATGAAATCAGTTTCACTTCCATTTGTTATATTCATTGGAATATAACTTATTTTCATGAAATATGCTTTGGATAAATGATTAGGAAACCTATCATTCTTGAATTGGTTATGTTCTATTGAAATGTTAATGATACCCATTTTATTTCATTAGTCAGGACTTTTTCTTATCAAAGCCATCCCATTTTATGGTTCATCATTTGAGGTGATTTTTATTTATTTCATTCAAATCTATGTATGATTATTTTATGTGATGGGTGGGACTTATAAATCCCCACAATCCATTGGGAATTAATATACTGAATATAATCTCAGAGGATACGTGGGTTGTAGACCAAACCTAACAATAAGAGGGCACATGGTTTGTAAACCAAGCCTAAAAGAAAGAGGGTACACGATTTGTGGCACATGCCAAAAAAACAAGAATGTATCTGTGTGGTAACACCAAATATTTTAAAGATATATTTTTTTTTTCAAATTTCATTGATTTATTATTTTGTACACTGAACAAATATAAGATTTTTCTACATGCATCATCAGCTTCTCATGTGGTATATGTTACATTTTGTTTGGCTTGTGATATACATAATTTCAAGTTCCTGTTATATATTTCATTTCAATCAAGATGAGTTTAAGAGACCATCTAAGTATTATTATGTTACATTATAACATATTCATTATAATTTACGGAATTAATAGCATTAACTAAATTATCAAAATATTCATTATTATTTTAGGAGAAATTACTTATAAATTATTGTAAAACACTGTTTATTTAAAATGAAATACATTTCCAAAAAAAACTATTTAAACAATAAAAAGATATTTTATGAATTAAAACAATCAATCTTTTTTTATATTATTATTGAAATATATATGAAATTATTCCATTAAAATGTTAAAAATTCATCACATATTTTTTCAAGAAACTATATAATAACAAATTAAATTTTGTGAGTAATATAATTATTTATATAAAAATTGAATTTTTACCACATTTTGATGGTGCTCCCATTTTAAATAGTGTTTTTATACATGTAAAAATATTATTTTAAAAAAATGAAATCTTATTTGGAATAGTGGTATTATCATTTAGATAGAATAATTTTTTTATATTTTTTTGATAAGTTTCATGTTTTGATGAATGGTAAAAATATAATAAATTTTATTTTTTTCATAAAAATAATTTATGTTGTTATGTAATTTTTTGAATGGTTTTCATAGTTGAAAACGATTTTCATAAATGGATATTAAATCATTTTGGATAAATATTTTGTACATTATAATAATATACTCATGAGGAACATAATAATTTAGTGTCTTTGGATACATTGAATGAAATATTTTTATCCTAATGAATGATCTTCAACATCTCCCATAAAGATCTCCATATGTAGTACTTCTACCTATTACCACTATTCACAACATGTGGAATGGAAACAAAATAAAGGGGTGATTTCAGATGATTATTTAGAGTAAAAAAGGGAGTCATATAATCATAAACATGAGCATTATGGTATCATAACATGATAATGAAAAATAGAAGATTATACCCTTTATATGAAATATCATAATAGAAATTATGAAATAAATATTGGCAGTACATTAGATATAATCCATAATTAAATAATTAACATAATCCATGAAGACATAAAATATGTGAAAGACATGGAAGTGTGAAAAAAACATATACTATTTTCAATGTTGTACAAGGCATCACTTCCATGACCATCGTTGGCGTATTGGTTTACTTATCATACTATAATAGTAGCATGAGTTAACTCATCATACCATCTTAGTAGACTTGGTTCAATCTCACGCCATCATAGTAGTCAAGGCTCACTCCCAAGACAATTTTAGTTTATTTAATGAGATATAAAATATTACCCAAGGTGTTGTACTGATATATTGGTTCCCTACGTCTCATAATTTAATCAAACATATATATCCCATTAGATCAAGAAAAATTATAACATAACCCATGAAATGAAATGGGAATCATCAAATTTAATCATATCCTAACCTGTAGAAAATATATATGTTTCATAATAATTTCAACAATTACAAAAGGAATAATAGGAACAGGGTATCTTAAACATAATTCCAACAAATCATAATCCATTAAATGAATGAGTATGAATGGTATTCTTAAAATAAAATATAGTATGTCAGCATAGGCGGTGATGGATTTTTAAAGAACACTGGGAACTTGAGTTTTCCTTAAAATCACTTTTTTAAAAAATAAATTATTTTCAAAACCACTTTTTTTCAATCACTTTGAATATAAATAATGTAATCAAAATTTTCTATTAAATAGTTATTGGGGGGAAATATTCTTTCTTTTTTGAAATTTTTTTCTTTTCCTAAAATGTTTTCAAAATTTAAAAAGAATCATATTATTCAAAAATAATCATGTAATCTTGTAGGGGTATAATCATGGTAAAAATGTGTATATTTATCGTTAAAATACATTATTCAATACATGATAAAAAATTTTCTTCTAATACTTTTTCCAGAAATGTAAAAAAGTACATCCATTGGAAAAGGAAACAAATATTCCATTCAATCCATGTAGTAAAAAATAATAAAATTTAAAAAAATTATTAAAAATTCATATGAGAATAATAATAAAATTTATGAAAACATTTTTAGAAAACATTTAAATAGATGATAAATAAATATTAGTAAATGCTTATTTAAAAACAATCTTGAATAACAAAAAATTAATGAATTATCCATTTCTTTATGTCTTGATTCTCTTCATACTCAAAAAAAGTGTCAGGTATAATAAAAATAAGTTTATTATAAATGTTTTATATGAGACTATTGTTATAAATAACACCACTTATGTTTTTATTATGACCTTATATTACCTTATTGTTAACGATCCTATGTTATGGTTTTATTTCAGGTTGTAGTCGCTTTGTTCTTTACATGTGTCTTCATATGTTATATTCATGGTCCTTATACGTGCATCAGGAATAAAAAATTTATAACATGATATAGACATCAAATAAATATATTATATATATTTTTTAATAATCTATATCATAAATAATTATCAAATGGAATTCACTGTTTATGGTTATGGTTAGTTATACGTATGCTTAAATGGTGTTACCATTTTTAATATTCATGTTGAATGAAAGTATGTAAATTACAAATGTATATATATGTGTATGTATATAAATATATGATTATTATAATAGAAATACTATATCATAAATTTTACTCTTATTAATAATATATACATTTATGATAATCCTTGGATAATGAATGTGGAAGATGAGTCTCATCACAACGTAGGGAAGGTAAGCCATATGTACACACTAGTCATGATATCATTTATTATTTGTACTGGGAAATAAATTTCTGGGATTTTAAAATATAAATAACAATATTATGTAATATTTCAAATTTACATCCATTATATTAATAATCATACACATATAAATATAGTATACATGAAAACAGATTACACCACTACATGGGGATGTTAAACCGTATGTACGCACACATGGTGTTATTGTTTTTAATAAGATTTGTAAAAGAAGAATATGGTTCTACTATAATCCACGAAATATCAGAAAATATGTTAGATTCTCAAGATATCAATTAGGTATGGAAATAACATATAATGTAAAAGTTTTAATAAAAAATTACATTGAAAGATTTGATAAATCAATTACCACTTTTACAGTATCTCCTTTTGATTTACATAAATGAACACCATAGAATGTATTTCCACAAAAACATATAGCCTCTATGATGTAGCTTGGAAATTGGGATACGTAACGGGAGGGGTTTTCTTGATCCAAAGAACTATGCATGGATGAATTATAGACAAGGATAAGATCCCTTTTAAATGGGGCAGGAGGGGTACATTAGAATACACTAAAACTATTAATATATTATAAAATTTTTTCATTTTAAAATAACGTAAAATTGAGTTATTTCGAAATTGAAATGGTGATGGATCTAAATACTCCAATCCAATAAATTTTAGACTTGTTGAGTTCATAAAATTAACCTTATCTTTAGTATTTAACCATTATTTAAACAATTTAAATCTTACCTTGACTATATTTCTTTTTTAGACTATACAGTTAATATCATTACAATAAAATGAAAAAGAACCCCAATTGAATCATTTATGACATATTGGAAATTATCCATTTTATATGTCAGAAGCTTATATTTTTTTGAATTTTATATCATTTAATCAAATGTATTTTATTTCAATGTATCATTAAGGTCGTTTTTTATACTATTCAATATTTTCATTTTTAAAAATGTCAAAAAGACATGATAACTTTGAAAAAATACTCCCAATGTGTCAATAACATGTCTATGTTATAAATATCATTAGTTTATGTCATTAATTATGTAAAATTATACTTATATTAATATCATTAATATCATTTATTCAATATCTCTGCATATTAAAAAATTATTGTATCATTTTTGCAGAAGGCGTTAATTATGTTATTTATTCTCTATAAATTAAAAAAAATATAAAAATGAAGATAAATGGATTATATTTAAAAATAATTAGAGTAAAATATATCTTATGTTTAAAAATTATAAAAAATGATATATTAATTGCATCTTGAATATGAATCTTTTAACTCTTCTTCAAATAATATATAATAAATTTCCTAATACGAAAAAAGTGGATTAAAGAGGATCATATTTTTCACATAATGTTTATTTGAGTCTAAAAAACATATCCAATCAATTTAGGACAAGTTTAAGTTAATATTATATTATTATAATATGTTTTAACCCTTAATTACCCTATATACCTTAAACCATGGTAATTAAAATTTAAAAGTTACTCTTCACCAAAAATTATTTTGATAACATTATAGAACATTTCATATCTTGATTAAAAATTATTATGTAAAAATTTTAAAATTATATTCATATACCTGGTAAAATTATATTTATCTCTAATCCCAAAAGGGTAGCATGAATGCTGGTAAAAGAGAAGTTCAAAAGTTCAATAATTTCTTATATTTAATTCTATTGAAAAAAGATTCCAATGAACTAAATTTTATTATTATATATTTAATTTATATATTATGACATTAAAATAAATTTAATTTAAAAATAATTATTTAAATAAAAAATTCAGTTTTTAACAGAACGATTTTTTACTATTCCTAAAAAATTTAATGTTCTCATCAATATTACAACAATTAAACATCAGATAATTTAAATATTTTGAATTAAAAAATATGGTCTATTTTACCAAATTCGAATTCTATCAGTTTATAAAATTAATTTTATTATTTTTCACAATAGGAAAAATAATGTACTCTTTTTACAAAAATAATTTTTTTTTTAAATATATAATGAATTAAAAAAATTACATTTTTCATTATCAAAACCATCATAAATAATATATAAAAATTATTTTATATTATTAATATTACATGTTTAATGGCATGTTTATAAAAATATTGTTTAAAAAGTTATTATAGTGAAGTGTTGTTGTGCAGAAACATAGTGTTTCACGTAACACAATCCATGTCGGTGTTGAATGGAGTGCAAGCATCCCCTTTTGTTACTTATAACTAAATACAAAACAATGTTAATTTATATAATAAACAAAAAATATTTTTTTTTCATGAAGAGAAAAAATGAAAAGTATTAATTTATTTAAAAGAAATTCACTAAATCTCAGGGTGTTACATTCTACCCCACTTAAAAATAAATTTTACCCAAAAAATTTAAATGGGCTATAAAATTAGTAATACAACAATGAATCATTCGTAGAACCCACATCATAAAAATAAATTCTATGATTTCATTTTAAAATTTAAATTTAGAAACATAATTTTTACCCAATGTAACTCATCAATAGTATTACACCTAGTACTACATAGGTGGGAAGTGAAAACAAGGATATGGAAGAAAAAATAGAACTATCTATTTTTAATGGAGAGTGATAAAAGAAATCATTAGGAGAGGTTTAATAATTGAAATATATAAATCATCAAAGATCTAAGGGAACATCTGATTCATTAGATTATATGCTAGTAGTATAACATCTTTGTCTGTCAAGATAATTTTCCTATTGTTAAAGAAAATGATAAGAAATAATTACATGATTTCAGTACAATCTAATCATTTGTATTTCCTCAAACAATTTCCACTTCATCTCTTAATCAATGAAATGATGACGAGTTATCATTTTAATAGTTTTAACAGATCATAAATATAATGATTGGTCATTCAATCATTATTTATCACAAAAACACTATCATCACAAGTAATCAAATAAGAATAAGTAAACCAATTATGATATAATAATTTAATCAAATTTTTTTTGAAGTATAACATAATATTTCTATATATAGATAATCCCACAATCCTTATGAATGATGACAATTCAAAAAACATTTTAACTAAGTCCACTATATTGGTATAAAATTTATATCCCATGTATCATAAGGTAGTTCATAGTTCTCACATTCCAAACATATGAATACATTTATCGTATATTCTCTAGAAACATAGAAATAAAATAAAATACCATATATAATTATATAATAAATTTATATATCCTTATTCTAAAAACCAAAAGTGATGTAAACATCATCGATGATTTTTTTACACATATTTCAATACATCCATTATTAGTTCAAATTAAATTAGAAGCATCTAATTTTCTTATTCGTATTAAACAAATCATTATCCAAACATCAATATCTTAACCTAGAAAACATATTAACATTTATCATTACCTTAATTATAATTTCACTAAAATTTATCTGGTACATAATAACCGTTCATCATATTCCTTTAAATCCTTAATGAAAAACATAGAAACTGAAAAACACTTATATATTTCAAAATTCTTAAACAAAATACATAAAAACATCAATCCAATCTTTTCAATGATAATAATGGAATATGTACTTTCTTGATTTTGATGTAAATTATTAGGTTATGAAATGGAATTGGTTAATGTCCATGTCCCCCATAGATACGACATTAAACTCAACAATAGTCGGTCACTCTATAACCCTTTTCCGACATAGATAAAAATGCCCCCCCTATTTGAGGTATTCCTCAAGGTTCTTCTTCCCTTCTTCTTGACATGTAGGAAGATTAGTCATTATTATTATATTTTTTTCACCAAGTGAAAAATACTAGAAGTCTAAATTCCTATTATTTTATTATTTATGAGTACCACTAAAATTTACATGGTTGAAAAAATATCATGATAACTTATTTATCATAATCATAATAGCTCTAGATCCAGTCATTACACAATTTTGTTCTTCATAGTAACCAATTTTTTCTTCATATTCAATGTCAACCCAATTTCTTCTTATTCCATTCAGTTACTGAAACCAAATATTATAGAATAATAAATAGTTTAAATAATTTTTAATGACATTACAATAAAATTTCTCTTATAGGATGTCTAACATATGACACCTTCTTTAATATTTTACACCTAATTTTAGTTCTTGGTTATTCATATCCAACTTATATTCTAAAAATTTATAATGGTTAATGAAGATTTCATAAATTTCCATCGCATATCCTCAGGGAGAGTCAAACCAGTGGTGGTGTGAGGAACATTATCGTGTACCAGATTACCCTATGTGAGGCCCAAATCATCTTTTCGGATTTGATACTCCTATGACACCTATTCTAGAGCCAATTATTATAGTAGTATATATAATGGAATTTAATTCTATAAAACTACTTACTATATCTTAAACCCCAATTCCATTACGTTTTCATATTCATAAACTAATCCTTAGTAAAAACCCTAGACATACCCTTAGAAATATACCTCGGGAATTTAGTAAAATTTTTATCAAAATAGTTTACAAAAGTTTTCTTAACATTTCCTCTGATACCAACAATAGTGACCAATGATTTATATAAAATGATATTACATCATATTAGATGAATATTCAGTACATTACCATAATACATCCTTGAGGGACGTAATCTTATACTGTATTTGAAATCATGAGAAAAAAAGATTATATTTTGGTGAAGGATCTTCAAAATATATGATAATGTTCTCTACTTTTAGTACATATACCTATATTCATTCATCAGAACCATGGGAAAAGATTCATATGAAAGGGGTGAGATCAGACGCTCAATAAGGGTGATCAAGGGAGACATATAATCACAAATATGAGTATAATTTATGAGAAAATTATCATGAAAAATTAAATATCTTTCCCTATATAAAAAATAAAATAACGGAAATCATTTCATTAATAGTATAAGTTTATAGGACATATTACATAATTAAATAAAGATCATAATCCATAAAAAACATATCATAGGAGAAATACATGGATGTGTGGAGAAAAATAAGCATATATTCATTTCCATAGTAACTGAGGAAGTAATTGTAATACCAATGTTTTCGTACGAGTTCACTTATCATGACATCATAGAAGCATGAGTTCACGTTTTATACCATCTTAGTACTCTTGGTCCACTCCCATAGCCATATTAAAAGTCAATGTTCACTCACAAAACCATCTTAGTTTATATCATTAATCATAAATCATTACCTAATTCATAGGAATGAGATATTGATCTCGACCTTCCCATATAAAATTCATACATATATATTTGTTAAAATCCTTAAAAATCATAACATAACCAATTAAATGATATCAAAATCATAGAAATGTAATGATATCATAACCTGTATAAAATATTCATTTTTATAATCATTTCATCAAAATAATAACTCATGAAAAGAATTGTGTTTCTTAAACATAACTCCATCAAAACAAAAACCCTTAAAAAAATGAATACGAATGGTATTCTATAACTATAACAATGTATGTCATTATAGGTGGTGAAGGATTTAAAAATATCACTTTTAACTTATATTATCCATAAAAAATATCTTTTTTTTAAAATTGATTACTTTTTATTAACCCTTTTCAGTGAAACTAAATTGGATTCATGTAAAGGAATCCATAAAATCAATTAAAATAGTTACTAAAGAATATATCCATTTTTTGTTGAAATAATTTGTTTTCATAAACTAATATGATTTTTTTAAAAAATAAATTTTATTAAAAAAATATTTTTAGGATATTATGGGAAGTTTCATGGTAATAACGCATCATGAATGAGTAAAAATTAATTCATGTTGTATAATTTTTTAAAAAAATTCTTCTAATATTTTTTAAAAAAAATGTCAAAAAGTACACTGTTTGGAAAATGAATGAAATATTTCTGTCAAACCATGTAGTAAAATTAAATAATTGGTAAAAATTATGTTTAAAATATATAGGAAAATATTAAAACATTTTATGAAATCATTTTTTGAATACATGGACAATGGTGATAAATAAATCCCATTAAATGTTTATGTAAAAACAATATTGATTAATAATGATACTGAGAAATTTTCCCTTAACTTTGTATTGACTGTTTTTTCAGTCACACAATATTCTTGTATAATAAATATAAATTTATTATAAATCTTTTATTGAAGAATATTTTTATACATAATACCATATATGGTTTGTTTAATACCTTATTTTACACAGTTGTTAACGATCCAATGTTAAGGGTTTACTATGAGTAATATTCACTTTGTTCTTCGTATGTGACTTAATTTTTTATATCATTTGTCCTTATAATTATATCCTAATTCCAGAATCTGTATCATGATATAAAAATAATATATATCCAATATATGAATATTTTAAAAATATGTAGCATTAATATGTATGAAATTTTATACACTGTTAATGGAGATTGTGAGCTATATGTACGCTTGAACGTTGTTTCCATTTTTAATTATCTTATTGAAAAAAATAATTTAAATGACATAGATATATATATATATAATATTATAATTATTATGTCATAAATTTCACATTTATTAATAATTATTATTTTCATAATAATCCTTTAATGGTGAATGTGGAAAAATAATATTATTGCGTCGTGGAGATGGTATGTTGTTCTAGTGCATGAGGGATGATATCATTCCCAATTGGTAAAGGGTATGTAATGGGATAAAATATGAATTATATAGAGACAATATTATGTAATATTTTTAATTTTAATTTTTATATTCATCATCAAACCCATAGAAAAATGGTATACATTAATAATAATTTACACCACATTGTGGAGATAGTAAGTTGTACGTACACAAAGATAACAATATTATTTTTCTTAGGATAGATAAAATAAGGAATATGGTTGTACCAAAATCCTAATTACAACTTAAAATATATTATATTCTCTAGTAATTACTTTGTAATGGATACAATATTTAAATAGGAAGTAGAATAAAAAATGTACTCTAAAACTGGTGGTAAAACAATTACCTCTTTTTTGGGTATCTCCATTTAACATAAAAAAACCTCTTTAATATGGCATTACATAAAAATTAAGGACTATATGATGCAGTGATAAAATATTCGAGATTAAATGATAGGTTTTTGGCAGATTAAACTGAAATTGTAGGTTCTAATTTAAGATAAGGAGAAGTGTCCTTTAAAATGAGGAAGAGGGGCAGTTTTTTAAACTCCAAAACTATTAATTTATTTTAAATTTCATTTTGATTTCAAATATCTTAAAAGTGTGTTATTTTAAATTTGATATAATTAATTATCTAAATAGTCCCAACCAATAAATTTTAGACATATTTATATAATAAAATTGTCTTTATTAGTGGGATTTACCTCAATTTATTGAATTTAACTCTTACTGTGCAATATGTCTTTTTACACTATAGGGTTAATATAGTTTCAAATAAATTCCAAAAGAACCCCAATTAGATCATTTATGAAATATTTTAAATTAAAAATTTCATTTTTATGAGCCTTATAATTTTATGACTTTTATATTATTTAATAAATTATTATTTAATTTAAAGATCCATTTAAGTCAATGTTGATACTATTCAATATTTTCATTTTAAAAAATATCAAAACAACTTGATAACATCAAAAAACATACTTCAATTATGCCACTAAAATGTCTAATATATGTATAATATTAGTGGATTTAATTAATAATGTCAAATTATATTAACTTCAATATCATTAATATCAACTATTTGATATCTCAATTAATTAAGCAATCACATCAATATTATTGTAATGGAAATTAAATAAGTTATTTAATCTCAATAAATTAAAAAAAATATTATAAGGAATATAATTTTTTTATATTTGATATTAATAAATAAAGTAAAAATTTTGATATGAATGTAACTATATAAAATATTATTTATTTATTACATATTTAATATAACTCTTTTAACTCTTCATTATGTAAAATATAATAAAAGCCTTAATCGACCTCAAGTACCTTAAAAAGGATCAAATTTTTTTCCTAAGGATTATTTGGGTCGAAAAAAACATATACAATGAAATTGGGACAAGTGATAGGGTACTCTTATATTATTATAATATTATTTTTCTTTAATTACCTTATTTTACATTAACCATGGTAAACAAAATTTAAGTGTTACTATTCAACAAAAAAAATTAACCTATTAGATCCAATTTTCCATCCTAATAACAATTATGTATTTCCATAATTTGAAATTCAATTCATAGAAGTGGTAAAATTATGTTTATTGTTAATCCTAAAACCGTCGTAAGGAGGCGTGTAAAAGAAATGATTAAAAGTTCAAAAAAATTTATATGTATTTCTATTATATAAATATTCCAACGACCATCATTGGATTAATATATGTATTATTTACATTTTGTGACATTAAAATAAAAGTAATGTAAAAAAAATTATTTTAATGAAAATAGAGGGTTTTTAAAAATAATGCGGAGTTTTTCACTATTTATAAAATTTTAAATGTTTTTACAATAAACCAAATATTTTCTCTAAGATAATTTTGATAATCTCAATTAAAAAATGATGTCCATGTGACCAAATTCAAAATATATGCGTGTATAAAATTAATTTTATTATTTTTCACCAAAGGAATAATAAATTGTTCTTTAAATAAATTAGTAGTTTTAAACATATAAAGACATTTACAAACAATATATTTTTCATTATCAAATCCATTATAATTAATATTTTAAAACAATTATTTTCTAATCAAATTAAAAGTTTGAATACTATGATATAATAATATTATTTAAATAATTATAATAGTAATGTGGTATTTTGTAGAAACATTTTGTTTCATGTAATGAAATCCAAGTATGTTTTGGGTATATTTCAAGCTTCCATTGGTGTTTCATATATCAAAATCTAAAACATAGTGCTATTATAGAATTATCAAAATCTATATTCAGTGTTGTGTGATGAGAAAATATCAAATTATTTTATCAATTTAAAAAATTAAATTCAAAAAATATCAAGGTGTTACAATTTTAAATTAAAAAACACAATATTTTAATCATTTAATAAAATTTTGGTAATTATAATTAATTTTACCTTGAATTAAGAAGTAAAAACAGTTAAATATTTTGCAATGGTTGATCTTTTAAAAACTCCTTTTTCATTCTCACAACGTGATTAATTTTGAATTAATTTCTATAACTTCTGTGTTTTGAATTTAGAAAAATTGATTTCATATTTGGAATTAGTGGGAAAAAATTATGTAACTATGTTTCTTTGTTTGTGGGAATTTTGAATATTATCATTACTAATTTTAAATAATACACTTAAAAGGTAAATTGGGTAACTACGATTATATATAATATTATAAAATTTCTGTAACACTTGCCCTAATATTATTGGATGAGTTATTTTAGACCTAAATCATCCTTTAGTATGAATGATACCCTTGGTAAGACACATGGATTAGTTTAGGACATTTAATATATTTTATTTAAATATTATATAAATTTATCTAACATAAATTTTAATAACTGTATCATTTTAAAAATAAATTTATAGAGAAGCTAAATTACACTATAAATACTTATTTGGTTTATTTTTTCAGGTTAATTTAATTTAATGTTTTAGGAAATATATAAATACTTTAATGAATTATACATTGATAAAGAATGAATTATTTAATCAAAGATAAATCAATAAAATAGTTTTTATTAAAATGATAATAACCATTAAAATTGAAAAACAAATGACCAGATCTTATCAGTTAAGTATATCTCGAGCATAATAATCCAATGGTATAGTTATTGACCATTTACTGAAATATGGAAATTATAATTATATTTATAATTTTTTTTAATGTGATTTTAAAGTCGTCACATTCATGTTTAATAAATATTTCCTTTATAATATAATATTTTATAGAGGAATTTTTTGACTATATGAACTATTATTAAATATAAAATAAATTATCTTCATTAGAGAATTAGTTTTAATTTTTACTAAATTACAATTATATTAAATAGTTACACAAAACCGATGTAGTAATTATTATATTATAGGAAATATCAAATTAATGATATAAGAAATATTAAAAAATATATAATTTGTGATGATTAATATATCCAATGAATTTTCTTTTTTACTTTTACTCCATAAAGATATTATAAAATATTTATTTCAAGGTTAAAATATTATCTTGATATTTTTAATACGAAAAGAAATTAATAGTTTCAAAATTGACACTATTGATATTTTATCAAAATAATAATTAATTAAATTATTTATAAATCATTATTTTCTTTTAAAAATACGAAATAAATATTATATGTTTGAACATATTCTATATTTTTCATTTATGGTCTAATTTTAATAAAATTAATAATTAATGTACTCTTTTAATATTGTTACCTTTATTAACTTAATTAAAATTGAAATAGAATAACTAAAAGTTCTTTATAATGTTAGGTAAAAAAGTTAAGAAAACTCTTTTTGAAAAATTTATTGGTTGAGGGATTATAAGTCATTATAATATATTATTATAAAATATGACATTTTTTATGTTTTTTTCAAAATTTTCATTTTATAATAATTTAATAGTTTTTATATATTTTAAAGGTGCACATCACCTCAATTATAAAATGGCACATACTCCCTCATTTATTCACATCACATTGAGCCTTGATTCATTTCCATCCCCTTCCATTTTACCTTAAAAACATCCCTAGACACATTCTTGAGGTTATTATCTTCTCAAAATACTAACTATATTTCCTAAATAGGACATCTATATGGATCATTCTGAAGAAGAGTTAATCTCCTTTTCTGAGTCTCTCAAGATCATTTCTTCATCTACCTCATCTTACTTTGTTGTTTACATTATAATTTATTCACTCATTTATAAACTATATTATGATATTTTATTATGGTAAGATCAAAAATATATTCCACCTTATATTAATCAAATGTAACATTAAATCCCCATGTGTTTGTAAGTACATCCTACTGTCTCCATGTCATAGTGTATTCCGTTTTCACCACCACCTTACAAGGACTAGTATAGTGATGGAAATAGTTACTATATATGATTACTAATACATGATATTGACTCTATCAAGAATATATATTATCCACTTCAATACCATTTCACAATTATGGGAATGATATAATCACTCGTGCATACATAGGTTTACCATCTCCACGATGCGATGTGATTTATTCTACATGATCTCTATAAAATATTTAATTATATAAATTTATTGAATGATTAAATATTATATATGTTATATTAAATCAAAAAATAATATAACTATACTCGAGGATGAAGAATCATATATTATTTTACAAAACATGCTTTTGAAAATGATGCAGCTAACACCATAAAGAAGGATAATAATGAAATATTATTAAATTGGTGTTAAGATGATCATATAAGATATAATTAATGAAAATATGGTTTCTGTAAATTTTAATAACATTATATAATAAATTATAATAATGTTATTCGTAACAATGAATGAACCATGACCTGTGGTAAGGGATAATTTCACAATCTTATTATTATCCAAGATTATTTATAACTAAGAATTTACATGGTTTTATTTACTATCCTTGTACATGTTTTATTAAACATATTTTATAAAATTATTAATTATTTTCATATAGATGTTTAATTCCATATATACCAATTTTTTTTCTATTTAATAAACTCTTTGAAGAGAATATTTCTTCTTTTCGAAATGTGGTACTTTTTGACTTTTCTGGCATAAGTACGAGAATTTTTTTTACCTTATACAAAATGAATTTATTTTTATGATTTCATAAATCATTATTTCAGTTTTAAATTCCTTATATGTATTTATGGTAATATTCAATGAAATTATTTTATTTTAGTTTTATACACCATTTTAAGGAAAATGAAATCTTTTTATGATGAAATGATACTTTCATCAATAATTAATTTCAAGTGTTTTATCAAAATTATTTTATTTCGAACCTAAACTTTTTTAATAAGGATATATTTCAACTATATTATCCCTATTATTAATATGGGTCAATATTTTTAGGTTATAATTTTTATTATGAAATTAATTCAGCATCTATGTATTTTTTTGATGGAACGATCCTTAACGGACCCATTTTATTTCATGGATTCTAATATAATGAATAATTGTTTTGTGGCAGACATTTGTATGATTTAATTATGATATAGGTGGGACCAATATATCCCTCCAATTTATTGGTTAACGATGGAAAACTCATTAGGTGGATATGATATGTGTAATCCTGATTTCATATTCATAATTCTATTTGTGGACCGGATATTCATGTCCATAATTTTTGAAGAGTACCAAGCTTCTATGTCCATATGATTATGAAAGGGCCTGATTTCATATCATCAATGAGTGAAACCATTCATGTTTATACATGTTCACTAAGTCATAAGGATATGTTTATACCAAAATTTCATAAAAATGTTTATTTTATGTTCATATAGATTATGTCATGTGATTTACTTATGATTCATTTTTTCATTTGAAATACAGGGCATGACCTTATAATGTTATGATCATGTACCCATAACAAGTATTCTCATGTTTATATTTATATTTCTCCCTCATATACTCTTACTGAGCATCTGAGTTCTCTTTATCTTATTATTTCTTCCCTCCATGTTATAAATATTGGTTTTACGATGGAGTAATAAAAGAGGATGATCCTTGTTGGAACCATTGAAGATATTTCTCTGGACTAGAAGTTTCAGTTCCGAGATTCCGAATACAGAAAAATAATATGGTGTTTATGTGTCTATTTTGAAGATTTTTTAATTATACCACAAAATTAATGTAATTTCCTTGAATGTCAATGTTCAATTGGCAGAGATGGTATCAGATCAAAGGTTTAGTTACTCATTGGAAAATAGGATGAGAAAATTTAGTGATATACATAGAGATATTTCGCATGATGTTTCTAAGGATATCAATAAGGATAAGTATAACTATAAGTTAAATGTTAGTGTTTTTTTATAATTAGGAATGAAATATTATTAAACTAATGTATCATATATTGAAATATTATTAGTAAATTAACATAATAATGTGTTTTAAGTACTTAACTATATTTCTTTAACTTTGATTCATGGTATTTGTGAATATCCTAAACTAGGTAAAAGATAGTTAAACATGAATGTTTCACATAAGGAATGTTTGGAAATTATGAAAATAAATTTTTATTGTGGAAATATCATTAATTGAATCATGAAGGCGGTTTGAGTATTCATTATATTAATGAGTATAAAGATATTAGAAATGTTATGTTAAAGGTATGGGATGTCATAGATTTATTGTTTACATTAATCCTATGAATAATGGTTAGATTAAGGATGTGAAACCCCAGGAAAAGATTCATATTTTAGGAAAGACTTCGATGATATATCATGAGTAGTGGTTGATGAATAATATTGTTTGATTGAGGTGTTATGTTTTAAAATTCAAATATTACAAAAATCATGATATATTTAAGTGTTCTTAGTATACATTTTTTATGGATTAGAGTTGATATATTAAATAATTCTTAATATATATAGAATTGATTTAATGGTATGATGAAATATTTAGAGAACACGTGATTAATGTAATGATAAACCATAATATTTCCCTTATATTAAGATAATAATGTCTGGATAATGATATCTTTTGTATGAATATATTAATTGGGAGAGGGTTATTCAGCCATTAATAATGTATTAAAAATTTGGTACCTATGAAATATATATAATATATTTTTTAATAACTAAACATTCATTTTTCAATATGGATATATAGTAACTCCAGTTATTACCATGGCATAAGATAATATATTTTGTTGGTGTTAACATCCATATAATGTTACTAACCATAGATACCTAAAGATATATGGGGTACAAATTCTATATCGAGTTAGTGAACCTATTTCTAAAGTTTTTTATCGCTAATAAGGATTTTAAGGTTACCAATTTGTATAAAATTTATGTTAAACTTTTGATAATGTTTATTAGAATAAAAAATATTATCAGCATTAAATGACTTATGCATATTTGATATCATTTGATAAAATTTTGTTGTTAAAAAGGAAAATGTAATAACCTATTATTCTATTTCTGAATCACATGAACTGCTAACACTTTTTAAAAGAAAAATTAACAATAATTTTATTCAATATGAGATAATATTGAAAAAAATCACGGTTTGGCCAATGGTAATATTAATAGAAATGAATTAAGTATATTTTTTCATTGATATTCATCAACATTAAGATAAAGGGATCATGAAATAAAAGATTTTACTATTATTATCATTTTTAATTATCCCAATAACCACTTTCATGCATCATTAGATTAGGGATTTCTAATTATTAACATTCAATGGATCTAACACATTCTTGGGATCAATGAACTTTATCAATCTCATGGGTTTTTTTACACTTTTCCTCCTAACGAATATCTTCAACCATGTTCTCCTCCATAAAGACCTAATAATAATTAACATTGGGTAATTGTGGGTTTCTATGAATTTAATTTTAAGATTAATTTTTACTCTTTGTTTCTATGATGTGGGTTTCAATGAAATAAAAAGTCATTTATTAATCCATCAATACCCTAACAAATTTTGAGGTAAAATTCAATTTAAGGGTGCTAGAATGTAACACCATGAAGTTAATATGAGATAAATATTTTTTAATTTTTTGGTTTATTGTATTGTACACTACTCATAAATAAACATACGCTTTATGAGACATCTAATTATATTTATGTATACACAACAATATGATTTTCTTATGTTACAGACAATTTCAATTTCTTTAGTTAAAATTCATTTCACACAAGGCCATGTTTAAGTAATCAATAAAATCTTATTATGTCACCTTATTGCCAAGTAATAATAATGGGGTATAAACTATATTAACAAAACTATGAAAATATTCATAATTTATTGATGAGGAAGTTTTAATAAATAAAAATAATAAACTTTTTTAATATAAAAAAATATTTTTAGCGAAAACATTTAAAATGAAAATAAAAGAGATTTTGAATTATTAAAATAAGTATTGATTTATTTTATTAATGAAATATATATTTATTATATCCAATATAATGTTTAATGCTAATTTTATATGTTTTAAAGACAGTATAAATGAACAAATTCGGTTTTCCATATAAAAGAAGTAATCTTCAAAAAAAATTAACGCCTTCTAATGGCACACAAATTTTAAATATAATTTTTTAAAAAAAATTTATATTTTATTTAACAAAATATACCTTTTATTTAGAATACTGATATAAATTTTCATAAGATTATTTTTTAAAATTTTTCTGGTATGTTTATTTGTTATAATTATTATTAAAAATAAACTAAATTTTAACTTAAAAAACATTTTTCATCAAAATAATTCCTGTGGTAAAATTATATCATTCAATGGTTTTAAAGAATAAATGGAAAATATTTTTTCTATGAATATAATTTATTCATTGACATAAATATTATCATAAATTTACATTTAAAATAGTTAAATCATTTGCAATGTTTTAACATTAAAAAGCTAATTTTACATTCTAAGAAAAGAATTAATTTTAAATTAATTAATATAACTAATGTGTATTAAATATTATGAAATTGATTATATGTTTTCAATTATTTGACCCAAATTATGTAAATATATTTCCTTTAATTTTGGGTATTATGAATAATAACATCAATATTTTTTAATAATACACTAAAGAAATTAAATTTTCTAATTAAGGGTAAATAAAATTTTATAAAATTAATCTAACATTTATTCTAACATAATTGGATAAGTGAGTTTTGACATAAGTCATCATTGGGTATATATTATAACATTATTAATCTACAAGGATTATTATTGGAAATTTAATATTTTTTATTTATGGAAAAGTTAAATATGACTTACTAAAATATTAATAACATTATTATTTTTAAAATAATGTTATAAAAAAGCTAAATTTGATTATAAATACTAATTTTAATGATATTTTTCACTTTATAATGGAATTTAATTTAATGTTATAAAAAATATATTTTTACTTCAATGGCTTATTCATTGATGATGCATGAATTATTTGATGGATGAAAAAAAACATTATTAAAATTATATTAATAATTAAAATATAAAAAATGGTGAAAAAAAATTATTAGTCACATTTATATGGACCATAATTATCTAAGAGGGTAGTTATTAACCATTTGGGGTGTTATGGAAATGATTATGACACAAATAATATTTTATTTTAAGTTATGTAAAAGTTATCACATTCATGTTTTAAGAAATATAACTTTTTAATGTATGATTTTCTAGGAGATATATTCAGTTATAAGTACTTTTATTAAATATATATGATTTATCTAAGTCCTATTATTTAATTTATAATTTTTATCCAATAAATAAGTATATCAAATAATTACACAAAATTGATGTAGTAATTATTTTATTAATGGAATATCATATTAATGTTATAAAAATTATTTAAATAAATATAATCTTGGATGATTAATATATCCCAAAATTTATATATATGACCTTGACCCCATATATACATAGTATAATATTTGTTTCTTGGTTAACATAATATCATTATCTTTTAAAAATCCCTGAAATCAATAGAGTCAAAATAGACACTATTGATATTTTGTCAAAATAATGTTATATTAAATTATTTAAAAAACATGAAATAATTTTAAAAATAAAAAATATTTATTTTATGTTTTAAAATATTATAAGTGATTCATTTATGATATAATTGAAAAAAAATTTGTAACAAAATCAATCTTTTAATATTGAATCATTTTTTACCATATTTATGATAGAAATAGTATAACTAAAGGGTAATTAAATGATAAGGTTTAAATTGATTGAAAAACATGACAGAAATATATTTCTTGATGAGTATAAAACTCTCTCTCAAATTATATTCTAAATTATAAAATTTTTTAGGTTTTTTATGGGCCTTTTTTTATAAATTAATAGTTTTGGATATTCTAATGGTGCCCCTCACTTCAATTATAAAAGGTCACCTCCTCCATCATTTATTTACATCAAATTAAGCCTTAAAACATGATCATAAAAAACCCACTTCCCTTCTCATATTTTCTAGTCACACTATACATGTTAATGTAGTCTCGTATGACTAACTATAGGTCCTAAATAAGAAATTTATAAGGATGTCGCCGAAGAAGAGGTGACCTTCTTTACCAACACTCTCAAGATCATTTATTCTACTACATCCTATTACATTGTTGTTTCCATTATAAAGATATAACTAAAATATCAAATATATAGTTATATGTTATTATATATATATATATAACAAACACATTAATCCTTCTATCCATCGTACGGAGAACAAAATCAACATGGGTGGGTACGTACGGCTTATTGTCTCCTCACAATGGTGTAATCATCGTTCTCAACCACCATACTGGGATGGTTATAATGTTAGAAATAATAATCATGTATTATTATAATAACATAATATTGATTATATTTCATAAATAAATACCATCCCATTCCTTACCATTTCACAATTATTTGAATTATATCATCGCTTCTGTGTACGTACAACCAACAGTCTCCATAATACGAAGTGTTTCATTAAAAATGATCTGCGTTAAATAATGAATTATATAAATGTAAAAAATGATTAAATTATACATATATACATATATTAATTCTTTAAATTATATAACATTTAACTACGAATAATAATCAGAAGTTATTAGACAAAAAATATAATCTGAAAATGAAAACTTGACACTCAAAACAATTATAATAATGCAATATTATTAAAAATGTGTCAAAATGATCATATTTGATATCATATATGTAAATATGGTTATGAAATAAGTTAATAAAATTCATTAATCTGAAATAAAAATGTTTATAATAAAACGGAGGGATCACATACCAAAGGTAAGGGATAATTTCTGAATCACAATATTATCTGAGATTATTTATATGTAAGTATTTACTAGGATGTATTTATCATTTATATCACATTTTTATAAAATGTTTTAATAAAATGTTTTATTATTTTCATATGTATGTTTTAAGTCATTTTTACTCGTATTTTTCTTTTTACTACAATGTATGATAAAATATTGCTTTCTTTTTCAAAAAGAGGAACTTTTGACTTTTCTTCCATATATATTAGAAAAATGTTTTTAAACATATAATAAATGAATAAATTTTTATGAATTCATCTCAAAAATTTACATAAATAATATCTTAAAGGTTTAAATTTTTATCTTCAAATAAATTATTCTATTTCAATTTTTTTAGGAATAAGGAGAAAATAATTTTTTTTAAAGAAGAACTGCTATTTTGACCAATAATTATTTACAGTTTTTTATCAATATTATTTTCCATATAATATGACATAAATAAATAATGATACATTTCATGTATATTACCCCAATAATTATAGTGGATCGTTATGTTTTTTATGGAGTGATATTTATGAAATATATTCATTTTATATGGATTATTTTATGATGATACTTTGTTTAAGAAACACATTTATTTCATTGATTTTTATATTTCAACTGATTTCAGTTTTTGTTGTACACATATATATAATATCATTATGAGATGGGTGGCACCTATATCTACATCTAATTCATTAGGTGAGGATTGATAAATAATAAGGTATATATGTTATATGTGAACCATATATCATGGTCATAATTTTATGCATTAACCATTTTATCATGTCCTTACTTTTTTTAGTCGACCTAGTTACCATATCCATATGTTCATGCATATGCCCAATTTCATGCCCTAATTAGTGAACTAAATAATATTTGTACATGTTAAATATGTTACCATTTGATGTGTATGCCACAATTTCTTACCTTATATTAGTTTTATGATCTTGTGGATTATATCCATTTATTTATTTATGATTAATGTTTACATTTTATATTAATGCAATGACCCTTTAATGTTTTGGTCACATGATCATATCCATTATTATTATTCTTATGTCTATATATCACCTTTTTTACTCTTTTTATGCATCTGAGCTCATCCTCCCATTTGTTTTCATTTCCCTTGGTTATAAAGAAAGGATTTAGGTATGAGTACAAAAAGGGGAAGATCCATATGGTAATATTTGAAGATAATTCACTAGAATAGAATTTCGTGTACTATGTATCGAAATAAACTAAACTAATACGATATTTGGGTGTCTGTTTTTTTAATGTATAATGTTTTCTACAAAATTAATGTAATTTTCATGTACACCATGCTAGGGTCATTTTATGTGTAGAATACTAAGACTAAAAGAATTACGGTACATGGGGTGTTTCCCAAGATCAAAAATAAGAAGGAACATGGGTTATATCCCAATCCTAGAAGTAACGATGTGCAGAGGTTGTAGCCAAATGCCGGAAAATAAAAAGATACATGGGTTGTAGCAACTTCCTAAAATAAATAGGATCCATGGGTTATTGGTCATGCCTATGAAAAAGAGGCTACATGGGCTGTAGCCTAAGAATAAATGAAAGAGGGAACATGATTTGTGGACCAATACCAAAAACAAGAATCTACATGACTTATATCCCAAGACTAAAAATAATGACCATACATAGGTTGTGGCCCAAGCCAAAAAAGAAGAGGGTACATGGGTTGTAGCCCAAGCCTATATGAAAGAGAATACATGGTTTTTTCCCAATCCTGATGTAGCTACCCTAGTATGAACACATGCCTAAGATGTATAAATGTATCAGTCAGTAGCCTTGACATAAAATTTTCCAATAAAATTTTTATTACAAATATCCTATGGCATATTCATATGTTAGGAATTAATGGATCATGATGTTTACTTTATTATGATTCATGTCTTATGAACTACCAGATATTATCCCATATATATTATTTATGAGATTTGATATGTACTATATTCTTTCCTAATGTTGTGATCATTTTCACACACCCATATGTTTATGTGTATGCTTACATGTCTCCACATTATACCCTTATTGAGTATCTAATCTCAGCCTTTTTTATATTTTCATTCCCCATGATAAGAAAAATGGTTTTAGGTAGAAGTAAAAATGGTGGATATTTTTATGGAATATATTATAGATCATTCACTTGGATAGAATATTTTTAGGGATTTTTTTCAAAACATACATATTTATTATGGTCTTCGAAAATGTATTTTTTTAATGTACTCAAAAATCAATAAAAATGATTTAATATTCATGTATGCCATTATTGGGTCACAATAATCTCTATATTATTTAGAAATAGCGGAATTATAAAAAAAATATTTCATTATTTTTATGATTGAATTTGTGAAAGTTTTATTTGATATTCATGATGAATACGTTTCATTAAAATACAATTAAGTTAAAAAGAGTTTTTCAAACATTCCATTACTCATAAGGTGATTATTTAAAAAAAGGTTGGATAAAAACATGATTTCTATTATAAAAATGTATAATAACGGCTTTGTCCCAATAGTGTTTTGTAATTTTTTAATCAACCAACATGGTTCTTGTTATTTCATGGAGAATATACTTTCTTATTTTGACAATAACATTTTTATGTGGAGTTATTGGTGATTACAAGTTATGTGTAATGAATATGTACTAAAAAAATTTATAAAATTTTTATCACAAAATTATCCTCCATGATCTGTATGAATAGTTATAAAGGGATGATTATTATCATTTTTAACATTGGAAAAAGATGTATAAAATTAACAAAATACATAATGTTTCTTTTAAATAAAACAAACCCATTTATATCTACTGTTTTAATCAACTCTAAAATGTACATAGTTCATTCCTCCAATATATCGAGATTGTGTAGGTTTGAATAAATCCATGTAAAATTCCTTTAATTCATCAAAAGTTTATCCATTGCTAAAATATTTAATGATTCACTTATGTTTCTTACCATTTTTTCAAGGACAATAAACCTTTCAAGAATCAATCTTAATCTATGGTTGATCTTAAATATAATATTTATTATTTAACATACATAAGTTTTTTAGTTTAAAATGACATAACCTTCTTTTCCAAAACAAATATTGATCTTACATTTCATTATCGAAAGATGTGTTTTGGATCCTAGTGTAATCTATTTTTAGAGTGTATACATTTCCATGTCAATGGGTATAAATAATGTATTCATCATTGGAATTGTGTACTATACATTGATCATTTCTAAAATTCAAAGGGTAAATTTTATCACAAAATTGACTTATGCTAATAAGGTCTTTCATTAGGCCTTGAGAAAATAAAAAATTTAAATTATAGCTTTCCAAAATGAACAATATTACCTATAAAAATAATCCTTCCTTGGTAATTCACTATGAATGTAATTTTAAACCTTTCATATAGATAATAATTTCAATGAAATATTTCTCTTAAGTTGTATTTCTATAAATCCCACCATCCATGAACCAAATATGTTTCTTATTGGTACTACCTTTTTTCTGAAAATAAAAAATATATATACTGTTTTATCCCAAAGCTTCTTGGTCCCGATGTTAAAAAATAAAATTTTAGGTGACAAAATTTTTAATGAAAAATAAGAATCATGGAATCGTGGGAATTATGTATTATTTATGGAACAATTTTTATTCTAGTGACCACCACTTAGGAATTTCTTACAAGGTGGTGCACATTTTCGAAAAAGGGAATTATTACTGAAAACTAGGTTTTTTATGTGTACCCTATTCCAAAAAAAGTACACTAAGATTGAAATTATTAATACATTTTGTTAAAACCATCTTTATTGGAATTATTATTTGAAAAAAGTTTTCTTAATGATCAAATTTAATACATCAGTTTGAAAATTAAATTATTTTTCTTAAAATTACTAATTTCAGAAGTGATTTTAGTTTCTCAATTACTTTTCATTGAATTTAAATTTTCATCATTTGTTGAAAGATTATCTTTTTACAGAATAACTTTTTAATGAATGTTCTAAAAATTTTCCATTTCAAAATATTTCATATAAATATATTTTTAATGATCTGATTCATATAATTAAAAAAATATAACAATTTTTTTTCATGTGTTTAAAAACATTCCAATTTTTTTTTCTATTAGATTAGAAAAAATATATACATCAACATAATAAAGTAAAGCATTGTTATCACTAGCTGAATAGAATTATTGATATGATGGTGCAGAATTATTATCATCATAATAATTTTTATATAGGGATATATTAGGTAAGTAATAAATTGTCTTTACAGTGTCTATGAAGCATTGATATTCAGATGTTACTTTAGAAAAAATAAAAATATTCAACATTCTGGAAATTTTACTCTTAGAATAATTAAATGAAGTGTCTCCTCCACTTGTAATATATGAATAATTAACTTTCAAGACATTCTTTCCATTTTTATTATAATAGTTTTTTAAATTTCTATAAGTATGTATTTCCTTTCTATGCTTTCTTTTTATCATTGGATAATAGTGTTTGATATGATAATCTCTTTTAAACTCATAATCTGTAACTTTAGAATATTTTTTTTCATTCCAATCATTTTTAATCTTTTTATATCCATACAAAAAAATCTCTCATTCAATTTATCTAGTTCACACATCAATAATGTTTAATTCATTTTTAAACACATCAAATCAATATAATCAGATATAGCCACCTTCTCCTTTAATAAAGACCTGATAAAAATCCTAGTATTTTAGATTATGTAAGAATAGTACTGGTATTGAAAGCAACAATTATATTAAAATTTAATGGATTTATTTTCATACCTTATTAAAAAACACTAATACTAAATTAGAGTACAAACTTTTTCATAAATGGAAATATTAATAAATTTCATTGTTTCATCCACAGTTTCTCTTGAAGATTCCCATTCTTTTGAGTTTATATCAATGATTCTTTCAAAAAAAATTACATTATCATGTCCTTTTTAACCTAAATCTTGAATATTAATTATAATCATAATGAATCATTAATCCATATTGGCACCTCATTAACCGTGTATGAATTGAAAATATTCACAATCAGCTTAGAGAATTTTTATTTTTGTGTAAACAACCATTCATGTTCTGATGTGAGTATCCTATAACATCATCCAAAAAAATTACATACATCATAATAAGAAATATGTTCGTTGATTTCTATAGTCTTTGATCAAACAAAAGTTTTCATATTGAAATTAAATAGGTATTTTATATTTTTTTGATTAGTAAATGTTATGATTTATGTATTAGGAATGTTATAATCACTTTTAATTATTAAAAAATTGTCAACTCCATTGTTGATAAAAAATTTCATTGTTATATATCTCAAATATTCAAAATCAATACCAACAAGTATTAGTGGCCTATTATGACGTATATAATCAATGGATATGACATTAAGACCTTATTTCTTTCACAAATTGATGTAAAACTTATTCTCCACTATTTATGATAGTTTAAAAAATATTTATAAATAAAATGTTTATATCAAAATTTAAACAAACATGAAATAGTAATAAAAAAATCGGATTCCAAAATTGATCAACATCCTTATGTAAAATGAAATTGGATTCAAAAATTGTCCATAGTATAATTATAATATTTTCCTAATCAGGTCGATTCAGATATGTTATTTACCATTGGTCGAAATCACATTTGATTAAATGTACCTTGAGTAAATTCATAATAATAGTTGTTATTATTATATCATATTATACAGAAGATAGTAATTATTCTATTATAATATAATATAGAATTTTAATAAATGTAATATCATATTAATGGATGAAACTATTTAGATAGATTAATAAAATTTAATCATTATCAATGATAATAATATAAAAAAGATAAAAATAGAAGGATAAATATAAAAGTATCAATTTATATTTCATGTAGTAGAAATAACACATGTAAGAAAACAACTAATTATAATTAGTATTCTTTTTTTTAATTCAATGAGAAGGGTTTCTAATAACTTATGAAGAAGATTCCCTCAATTTTTACTAACTATAATGTTTTTTTCCCTCAGAAAATAATTCCCTTTTTTACAATGACAGGATTCTCTAATTGCATATCCCTAACATCCCTTGAATCGATTTATTGGATTCTGTCACACTCTCTTTGTGTCCCCCCGATCAATAAGATGATAAGATTCTCCATCATCATAGCTTTGGAAGCCCACAGTCATATTAAAACAATCTGGCAGAATGTTTTTACAAAAAAAGTAAAAGGAAAATACTATATTGGGATTATCTTCAAATAAAATATTCTAAATAAATAAAACAATTATGAACAAGAAGTTCTTGAATTTGATAATGTTTAGTTATTTTTCAATATATGAAAATTTAGTAGAGGTTATATGAAACCCTTCTCTTTATTTCACAATTAAACATGATTTATTACATAGAAAACATCACTAGATACGACATAGAAGATCGAGAGGTCTGGTGTATTAGGTTCTTAGGTCCATTACATCAGAAATTAAAACATATAATTAAAAATCTTATTAAAAACCTCTTTTACATGACCACTACATTCCCTCGCACTTAGCATTACACGGGATAACCTGGGGACATACATAAGAAAGGGTGAGCTATAAAGCATAGTATGGGAGTTAAAAAGTCATAAAATGAAATATAAAATACATGTTAGGAAATAATCATATCAATGGATCATAAGAGGAACATGATCACAAAGGCATGATATAACATGATTAACATAACATGGAAATGTGGTAACAACAGTTTACATGATTTTAGCATAATCTAAGGCTCAATGCACATGGGTCATGATTAACCCATCATTCCAATTTAACTATCATTAGTAATCCCTCATTTAACTTTTATTATCATGATACTAATCTTTATCCAATGCATTGGAGCGCTATCAGGGCAGACCCTTCTTAAACATTTCATTTCATTCATAAGTTTGCCACATGGATCATACAAATGGAATCAACCATTATCATTTATTCCAAAATAATGGTATGTGGAATACACACATGAATTTTTATAATCTATAATTAAATGTGCATAATTTTTAATACCCTTGATAGACAATTGGTCATGGTATTCACTAGACAATGACATTAGATTGGAAAATCATCGTGCATTTTTTGGCAGCATAACGACATGTAATAAGAACACATAAAAAATGGTTGATGAGAGAGAAAGGATAGTCTCATAATATTTACATGAAATGGAATGTAAGGGTGTCCTATATATACATTTTCTAAAAAAATATTTGAATTTAGATGCATAATATAAAATAATTACATTGGTGTAAATGAAAATAGAGAAATCCCTCATGGAATTTTGTCTTGGTAACTGGTGTCCATGGGAGGAATTAATGAGAGAGAAAGGTGTCTCCCATAATCCAAACATAAAGAGGGATGTATGGGGGTGGTCTGAAATCATACCCTAAGGTTTTTAATTTTAAAAAAATGGGCATAACAACATAAATAAAATTGGATGAAAATCAGAAAGGAACCCATGCATTACTTAGAAGTGTAACCACAATGGCTTGGGAGAGGCATGATAGAGGCTTCTTGGGATATTGGTGTTCCTTGGGAGGACTTTATAGAGAGGAGAGTAGTGGATAGATGAACTCCATTGTCTTTTAGTTAATAAGAAGGTGGTATTTGGGTGAGTATATATAGGAAAGGATAGGGAATTATTTATTATTTAGGTTTGGATCACCACACATTAAACTAATGAATACCAAAAACCAGACAACGGTTTTTGCCCATTGTTTCAGCCAAATGGTATTGGAAGAAAATATTTCATAATTCCAATGTATAAACTTTTAAAAATAATAGGGTGGCTTATGTAGAGGTGAGTTACACTCTCAAGAAAATTCTTTTAAAATGTGAATATGTTTTATAACTCTTGGAGAGTATACTAATGTTTTTTAAAGTAAATCAAACTAATTTAAAATCCCATTATTTTAATGTGAAAACATATATTGGCCGAACATATCATGTATAGTAATTTTTAAATCACTACTGGGTCATTATCATATCATAAAACCCATTATATATTTAAATGGTATTTAATTTTTACCCAAAAATTATACTGGCTTAGAAAAATATGATACATTCACCATTGGATAATTTCGACATTCTTATTCCACAAATACAATTCATTTATCTAAATTAATTTTTTAAATATATTAATTTTTACTTATAAAATAAAAAATGACACTTATTGAAAAATCATAGATTCTGATAAAAATATCTTTCAAACAAAAATTAAAAATTACAACTCCACTCATTAAAATTATATGAAAAGTTATATTTAGAAAATATGTAATTTAATAATATTTTAATAAATATTATTTAACTGAAAAATCATATAATTCATCAAAATAGATGCCATAGTTGAATATGACTAAAAATTTAATTTTCTCTTTAAAAACATTTTACGAAGTAACAATAATAAAATGAATGTATATTCAAAATAATTCTCATATTCATAGTGCCTAGGTTGTTTTAAATTACCCCTTATAACAAACACATATGACTAAAGGGTAAGATGTCTGATGGTGATAGACTCTTGGGGTTGCTAGGATAACATTGCATGGGTGGTAATCTCTATTAACATCCACATTTCCTATAGTCAGTTCCTCTTAAGCATAAAATGTTCATGATCATCTTAGGCTTGGTCAAGATTAAAGCCCAATAATGACACCTCCATTCTGAGCTTCGAGCAATGGGCTTCGTACTGATCAAGTCTACTGGATGAGGCCATTGCTTCCTTTGTCAAATAAAATTTAATTTGTTAAAGCATTATATTTATACTAATCGAGTGATTTCTATTCAATGGATATATTAGAAACCGTCTCTATTCATAAAAGTGTTTTAAAATCAAATAACATAAAACCAATGATGTTTACAATTATTTAAACAATTTACATAATGAGACATTCAATCAGATCAAGAGGAATATTCATTAATGAAGGATTATTTCTTCACAAGGTTCCCCCATTCTGAGATTTTACCTTCGAAATTTCCTTTTCCCACACTAAAAAAGATGTGGGTAACTCTTCTTTATCATTTCCTCTGATTCCCACATCGCTTCTTCAAACATGTGGATTCTCTATAACTCCTTGCCAAGGGGTATGGTCTACTTTTCTAGAACTTTTTCTCTACGATCTAATATCTTCCCTGGTTTCTCCTCATTAGAATTTTAATACTCTAAGTGAACCACCTCTAAAAAGAGTACATGTGAAGGTTTAGGTATGTACTTCTTTAACAAGGATACATGAAAGACATCATATATTTTGGCCAATACATGTGGAAGTGTTAGTCGATATCCCATCACCCTGACACTATCATAAATTTTGAAGGGAATGATATACCTAGGACTTAACGTCCCATTCATTCCAAACCTCGTGACCTTATTCCATGGGAAAATATGTAGAAATACCATATATCCAACTTCAAACTCAAGGTATCGTCCTTTATTTTCTGCATAAATATTCAATCAACTCCGGGCTGGCTTGATATGATGCTAATTGGTTTTCATCATCTCCAACATTTCATTGACCATTTATGGTCCTAGCAGCTTATGCTCACTGACATCATCCCAACACGCCAGTGTTATTTATCTATTCCCATAAAGGGCTGCATATGGATCCATATGGATGGTCGAGTGAAAACTGTTATAATAGGAGAATTAAAATATAGGAAGATGTTGATCCCATCCTCCTTTAAAGTCCATTTAGAATTTCCCCGACATATCCTCATGTGTTTGGATACTCTGCTAAGATTGGAATTGTGTTTGAGGATGATAAGTTGTACTGATGTTCAGATTAGTATCCATTTCATTTTAAATAATCTTTCAAAATATAGAGGTAAATCTTGTATCTTGATTGAATACAATAGATAGAAATACTATATTCAGCCTTACCACTTATCTGATATATATCCATTCTAGTTGATCCAAAGGAGAATCCTAACGAATTTCAATAAAGTGTGAAGACTTTTAATGGTGATCCACAACAACCCGGATTACATTGCTACCTTTGGATGTCTTCAGATTTCTGGTGATAAAGTCCATGGTGATTTTCTCCCATTTCCATGCTGGTATGGGCAGTGGTTCATAATCTCCTTAGACTTCTTCCCCTATTCCTTCACATACTGACACATGAGGAAATTTAATGTATACCCAGTGATCTCTGTATTCATATTATCCCACCAATAATGCTCTCACACATCTCAATGTGTGATTGTGTTTTCAGGGTAAATAGTGAAATTTGAACTGTGTACATCATCCAAAAGTTTCTTCTTCAGCTCTGAACATGATAGAACACATAGTCTTTTCCCAAATCTAACAATTACTTCTTCATTAACATTGAATCTCTGAGGAATTCCCTCTTCTGAAAGCTTCCACTTTCTTCTAAATTCCTCCATTATCCCTTTGAGCAGCCCTTATCATTTCACAAAGAGATGGTTCAGAAATTACTTGTGAATGGATTGATGATGTTCCATCCTTTATGATTCTCATGAACATCTTCATAAAATCATTTAATATTGGATCTTTCTCAATTCTTATCAGTGATATAGTATGTAGGTCTTCTGTACTCATAGCATCCACCACCTTTTTCTCTTTCCCAAGGTGGTAATGGATTGAGTAGTCATCATGATTGATCAGATGTAACCATATTTTTTGGTGCATGTTCAACTCTTTCTGTTTGAATATATACTTGAGGTGTTGGTGGTCCATATATATTTCAAACTTCACCACAAAAG
The DNA here is from genome assembly GCA_963277665.1 of Viscum album. Classification (NCBI taxonomy): domain Eukaryota; kingdom Viridiplantae; phylum Streptophyta; class Magnoliopsida; order Santalales; family Viscaceae; genus Viscum; species Viscum album. Next base: position 788,245,551 of record OY728126.1, on the reverse strand, counting down.
AGAAAATTCATACAAACTATTAAACTAGAGATCACTTTATCCAACTCCAGATCAAGTATTTTATAATTCATCCCATGAACATTCAATAGCCTTGATGCATATGCAATGAATTTGTCAATTTTCATCAACACACATCCCAGGACCCTTCTTCGAAGCATCACTGAGTACCACAAAAAGTTCTCTAATTGTGGGTAATGTGAGAACGGGTGCAGTTAGAACCCTTATTTTTAAAACCATGATGATATCTTTGCATTCATCACTCCATGTAAACTTTACTCCCTTCCATGTTAGCTTTGTAAGAGGTTTTCACATTCATGATAAATTTCTCACAAATCATCGATAATATCCTTCTTACACCAAGAAGCTACAGATATCCGTTACTGATGTGGTCATCAACCACCACTCAATTAAAGCTATCTTGGAGGGATCCATAGATATCCCATTTCTTGTGATGCTATGGCCCACGAATGATACCTACTTTAACCAGAACTGATACTTTCTGTACTTCATATAGAGCTTCTCCTTTCACAAGGTCTCTATTACATTTCTTAGATGCTCCTCATTATCCTCCATGGTTTTGAAGTATATGAGAATATCATAAATAGAGACTACCAAAAATTTATTTAGGAAATCTCTAAGGACTCTATTCATCATGTCCATGAATATTGTAGGAGAAATAGTGAGTCCGAAAAGCATTTCTATACAATCAGAGTGCCCATATATTGTAAGAAAAGTAGTCATGGGGATATCTTCCTTCTTCCCCATTACTTGATAATATACTGACAATAAATCCACCTAGGAGAAGTTTTTTTCTCCACACAACTGATTGATCAAGCCTTGAATTCATGGGAGAGTATACTTGTTACTTATAGTTATTTTGTTATGCTCACTATAATCAAAGGAAAGGCGCATTGACCCGTCCTTTTTCTGGATGAAGAGGACTGGTTCAGCCCTTGGGGAGGCACTTGGGCATATAAACCCTTTTTCCAGATTCTCCTATAGTTGTTTCTTCATCTCATCAAGCTCCACAATATCCATTCATTACTGAGTATTTGATATTGGAAACTCCCTAGGTATAAGGTCAATTGAGAATTCAACATCACTCCTAGAAGGAAGGCCATGAAATTCCTCAGGAAACACATTAGAAAATTCCCTCACAATATGCATGTTTTCCAGGATTGTATCCTCCTAATGCTCAATCATCTAATCTAGATATGCATGCTCATAGGGAATTAGTATCCTCCCTGGAGATGATAGAACTAAAAAAGTTTCATCTTCCTCATTGCACTAGTACAGAATCAGGGGTCGATTCTCCACATAGAGATTTCTTTCTCTCTCACGGAAATTTATGTTGTATATTTATAAAGAATGCCAATCAATGAAAAGAATTGCATAAAATTCCACTAGAGGGTGTTTGGTGAGGTTTTTTGTGAAATTCAATCCCTAAATTATGACACGGAAGGATTTATATTCATGGGATGCAATGATTCCCCATTTACCGTACTCACCAACAACTTCACTTTCTTGATGTGTGGTGGTGCTACGATTATTCTACTAAAAGATCGTGATATAAATGATTCTGTTGAACCTGAATCAAAATGTAAATTCACTATTATTGAATGAATAACTAGTGTATGTGTACCCACTTCATTTCCGGGGTTCACTTTGGCATTTGTGATGGAAAAAGCTCACCCGTTCTGCCTTGGATGTTGTTGTTTTTCTCCTAAAACCCATCAAATAGGGACCTAGTTTGCAATGTTCCCTATTTACTTGCAGTTGAAATAATGAAAAATTCATTAAGGGTCAAGTGGATCATTTCTATCCTTTATCGCAATTGCGGGATTTTCTTCCCAATAACTAAAATCCAAGAGCCTTTCTCTTCCATACCTAAAGCATTTCTTAACCCCATTCAAGCAATTTCTAGTGTGCATCATTCGACATATTTGGAAATTTGGGTGCTGGATCTTTATAGAATAGTTGGATTCATCCATCAGACTGCCTACATTGAATTCCACCTTACGCTTCCTATCCCCATGATACCCCCTAAAAATCTCTGATCTTCATTTCATCCTTGAAGGCACATCAGAACATTTCATCATAGCTGTCAAAGTCACAGATCAACCGCATTTTCTGTAGGTTTGATTTCATCCCACCAAAGAACCGTTCAACCATGCATTCGAGGGTAATGACAAATCATGAGGCGTATCATGCATGCCTTGTGAATTATTACTCATATTCTCCAACAGATTGTTTTTCTTTTTTCTGGATGGAATGCATGTTTCCTTCCATCGTAAGTCAATTGGTTCATGGAAAATATTTATCAAAAAACATCTTTTGGAAATACTTCCATTCCAACATCTCAATCTCCTCCTCCGACATTGTATTTTTGATCGACGTCCATCATTGATAAGCTTTACGCTCCATATGATAAGCAACCGAGAGAACCTTCTCTTGTTCAGAATGAAGAAGGATAGAGAATATCTTTTCAATGTAGTAGATTCATTGTTTAGTGATTGAGGGATCTGATGATCCATTAACTATTGGGAGCCTTGGCCTCATAAATCTTTTGATAGAGACTTGTTCATTCTTGGGGGTAGGGGTGGGGGGGAGGGTTGAATGTTCCTCTTAACAGATGTTTCTATTCAATAGTTGAGTTATTTTAGAGAGAAGGGTGACATGGTTTTAGATTTTCACTCCCATCAGATTAAGAATCTAATTAGCACAGTAATCACATTGATATTTAAATCAGTTTTTAGCCTGAGTCTTACTATTACCGGCCATTGGCTGGAATAAACGGAATGTTAGGGGTGCACCATAATGGTTAATCAAAGGACAAAACTGACGACTTATAAATAACATTTATTTCATTATCTTATGAATCTATAGGCTATAATCTATGTTATTCATGATTTACATTCTATCAAATATTCTTATAGGAATTTTTTTAATTCCCTAAATAAGGGTTCATAATATGCTTTTGAATTTACCAATTCATATCCCTCGGTATTGTCATAACCAAGGGTGCAGAAAGGCCCATAGTCATGTACTAGGATACCCTGGGTCCATCCCGAAACTCCTTGTCTGGGTTTTCACCCCAAGGTACATTTGTGCCAGAGCCGACTCTACATGATCTTGTCTAGACATGGATATATTTTCTTGATAAACCACATACACAATACCCACAAAAACATAGGTATGTTTTTATAATCGTTATTATTTTCCTCAAGGCTTCACTAATCTTTTCTAATCTTAATCCCAAAAATAATTAAATTATCCTCTGATACCAACTTTGACAAACCCGCTCTTTATTTCAAACATAAAAATGAATTATTACATAGAAAAAATCACTTGATACAATATAAAAGAAATAAAGGTCTTGTGTATTTGGGGATTTGGAGAATTACATAACAACATAAACCATAGGATGCAACACCATATTGAAAACATCCTTTACATGACCACTGCATTCCCTCATACTTAGCATTTCATGGGATAGCCTAAGGACATGCATTATAAAAGGGTGAGTTATAAATCCTAGTAAGGGAGTTAATAAGGCATCACATTAATGATAAAAGATATGTTAGGAAATTGGAATATCAATGTATTATAATATAATAATGAACTTAAAGGCATGATATACGATGATTAACTTAATATGGAAATGTGGTAACAAAATTTAACAAGATTTTAGATTGAGCTAATGCTCATTGAACATGGAGCATGATTAAACGCTCATTGCACTGTAATTTTCATGACTAAACCATCATTTCACTTGTCGTATCATGGTACTAATCATTACCCAATGAATTAAAGAACTATCAGGGCACACCCTTCATAAACATTTCATTTCATTCATAAGTGGGCCCCATGGATCATACAACATGGAATCAAACATAATCATTTATTCCATGATAAAGGGATGTGGAATAAATACATGAATCTAAATAATAATAAATTAATTATTTATAATGGTGAATTCCCTTGATTGATAAATGGGCATGGTATTAACTACACAATGACATTGGCTTCGAAAATCATAGTACAATTTCGGCAGCTTAATGCTGTGAAATAAGAACTCATTAAAAATGGTTGATGAGAGAGAAATGAGTGTCTCATAATATTTTCATGAAATGGACAATACGTGGGTCTTATTGATACATGTCCCAACTAATTCAATGTTATTTAGATATATAATCCCAAATAATTACTTGGATGTAAAAGACGAGAGAGAAATCCTCATGGAATTTACGCTTGGTAACTAGTGTAAATGGGAGGCATTAATGAGTGAGAAAGTGGTATACCATCATCCATAGATAAATAGGGATGTATGGGGGTGGTGATAAATCATAACGCAAAATTATTAATTTAAAACAAAAGGGCATAACAACCTTACAAAAATTGGATGAAAATAAGAATAGAAGAAATCCCGTATATGGAAGTGTGATCCCAAAGGATTGGGAGAGGTTTGAGAGTGGCTTCTTGGGAGCTTTGGTCACCTTGGATGGATTCTAGAGAGAGTAGGGAAGAGGATGGATGAACTCAAAAGTCATTGATTGAAGAAGAAGTAGGAGCTTGGGTCGGTTTAAATTGGAAAGGAGGGGGAATTCATTATTATTTAGGTTTAGGTCAAAACACATTAAACTAATCAATACAACAAACCATCCCATTGTGTTTTCCCATGGGTTTTTCCAAAGGGGAGTGGAAAAAATATTTTATAAGTCCAATGGAATAACTTCTTAAAATAATATGGTGTCTTATGTGAAGTTGAGTCACACTCTCTAGGAAATTCATTTAAAAAGTAAAAATGTTTTATAACTATTAGAGGGTCCACTAATGTTTTATAAATTAATTCAAACAAACCTAAAATCAGATTATTTTAATTTTAAAAAATATATTGGCCGAAAATATCATTTATATTATTTTATTACAACACTATTGGGTCATTATGATGTCTTAAAACACATTATATATTTAAACGATATTTAATTTTTAACCCAAAAATTCGACTCTCCTAGAAAAATATGAAAAATTAACTGTTGGATAATTTTGACATTCTGATTCCAAAAATAATAAAAATTTTATATAAATAATTTTCTAAATATTTGAATTTTCACTTATAAAATAAAAATCCGACATTTATTAATAAATCATTGGTTTTGATAAAAATAGCTTTCAAAGCATAATAACAAATTACAATAGCATTCATAAAAATTATATGACCATTAATATTTAATAAAAAATAATTTAATAATATTTTATTAAAATGTTATTTAATTAAAAAATCTATTAATACATAGAAATATATTTCATAGATGAATTTTAACTAAAAATAATATTTTTGATTTAAAAAATATATCATAATTACAAATAATAAAATGAATGTATATTCAAAATAATGCACATAATCGCTTTGCTTAGGTAATTCTACATAACCCCTTATAACACCTACATAATACAGATGGGTAAGGTGTGCGATGGTGACAAACTACTCTAGTGGATCAAATAACATCGCATGGGTGGTAAACTCTATTAAGTTGCACTTCTCCCGTAGTCAGTTCCGCTCAAGCTTAACGTGTTGATGTTTGGCTTGGGCTTAGTCAAAAGTGAATCCCAATGAAACCACCTCCTTTTAGAGATCTAATAAATGGGAATAAATTACGACATAATATGTCCTTGGATCACATAACCTATTATGAAAAAAATCTAATATATATGTTATCATTTATATAGTGTTTTATGGTATTCATCAATATATATTTATAATTATCAATATAAAAAATATTTTAAAAAACATAATATCATATATAAAAAATAAATTTTTATTCTATATTTTTAGTGTACAAGAACTAGTATAACCTATATAAACAACATCAACAATGGATAATTAAACTCTTAATTGACTATACGAGGTCCGTGTATATAATATTTTTCATGGAAAATAACTCATAACAAATTTATTTTTATTATAAATCCTTTATTCTCTATATATGAAATCAAAAAAAATATAATAAGTGAAAGTATATTTGATTTGAGTAAAACACACCGCATTTAATATGTCATTTTACTTCATATATAATCCCTTTAACCTTCATTTTGTGACACTTTTTATTAATAAAAATACACATTGAACATATGAAAATTAATATCTCATTATCATATGTACATTTAGTCAAATAAATTATATAGTTTATCATGAGTCTATACCCATTAACATCAACACATTTTATAGATTAATATATATAATTTTTAGAATTAATATTAACGGTAATTTTAAAGGATATATGAGTTTCCAACCAAACCTCTTGATATGGGATTTTTAATATCTATATTCTTTAAAATTTATTTAATATTTTTAATGATATATTTCTTCATAAAAAAGGAATTTTTGTTAACACATTAAACTGAAAATAATATTTGAGGTATTTAAGATGGAATGTATTTTTTCACGTCTCTAATATTACAAAAAGATCTAACAATTATCTGTTAAAATAATTAAAATATAATTATCATGATTTAAAGAAATGTTAGGTCAAACCATTTGTTTAAAAAACAAAATTAAAAAAACAATAAAATTATATTATACTAATATATAAGATATTTTGTAATATTAAAATATTCTTTATGAAATTTAATTAAATAATTGGGATGTTATTGATTTTAAAAACATGGAAGTTTATTCAGATATGCCTCATTTAAAATTATTCCACTTAAAAAATTTATCATTACATTCATTTTAAATATTTGGAATTTTTTTAATACAATTAATAATAAAAAATCAAAATAGAATACAATCGATAATGATGAGAAAAATATCCATTAAAATTTGTTATTAACTCATGAAAATATCACAAAAAAATATTCTAGATTTATTTTCAACTAAATTTTATGATTCATCATTAATACTTGTAAAAATTATTATATTTTTAATCTTTTCCATATAAAATTAAACTACATTAGAAAAATTATTTCTATAAAATTTTTTATGTTCATATTTATTATAATAATTCCAATCTAATGATTCAATGCATTGTCAATTTTATTATGATGACTTATATAATCCAATTAATAATTAGAATGAAAAAATAAAATAAAATTTTTAGTTTATTAACCACTTTCAATATAAGTAATTGTGCTTTCAAGGGGATTATCTTCATGGAACGTATATTTTTTTATAATAAATTCAAAATATATTTTCTCCATATCAGTTAATTTGTAATCAATATTATGTTAATCATCATCTTTTACATGGTTAAATTTTGAAATTCAATTATCATCATTATCAAAGTGATAAATATTATTTCTATTTTTGATTCTAATCAAAAATAACATGCAATGATTCTTTTATAAGTATTTCCTTATTACTAAAAATAATATAAGATTTTATATATTTATCACATAATAGAATGTTTTCTTCATCACTTATAGAATCAAAATTATATATATAATATTTTGTGGTTAACATAAAAACATTGTAACTAAAATTAATATATATTAAACTAAATTGGGTTTAATTCATAAAATAAGCATATAATTGATATAATTCAAAAATTTATTTTATAAATATATATTTAATACATCAATTGAATATTTAATTATATTAAATAAAAAATAACTTGTTAAACAAAAATCAATATACATAGATTAAATAATTTGTTGAATTATATATTCATTAATTATAAGACAGATTTTATTCTGTGGCTTCCTAAGGGAGAAAAAAGTATACATATATCCATTATAATTTATATTTTTTTAAATTTCTTTAGTAATTAATTCCCCACTTCTTTTACATAAAATATACACAATAAAATAACCTTTATTATTATGAATTAATTTTCAAAAACACATAGACAAAGATATGGCTCAAATTTCTGAATGATTATTTAAATTATTTTTAATTGACTAAAATATTTTTAAATTTAAAGTATCCGCATAGTTATTATGACACCCATACTTTTTATTACACAACTTTTCATTTCATTATACAAACATATGATCATTAATGTTTGGTGTCATGGAAAAAAGGGTTCATAATTCAAGAAAAAATAAAAAAATAAATTTATCAAATAAAAAAGATTCCTCTAATTTTCATCATATGTATAATTACTACATCTCCTAACCTAGAGACATACATCAAAGGAAATGGTGAGCAGAAGGCACCGTAAGGAAAAAAAGTGAAACAGTTTACATGTGAACTTATGCAATACCAATAAGAACATGAGAAATATCATAATGGTATGATAAAGGAAAATATAATAATAATAAAATGAAACCTACCTTGAAAATGTTTCAAAAACATTTAATTTATACTTTCACAAGCATATCACCAGGTGTCATTCCCGAGGTGTCATAAAAATTACCATGGTTATTCACCAAGTTATAAGAAAACTTGTCATCTATAGAGATTAATTTCATTTTCATATACATTGGAGAGCTACCAGGGAGGACCCTTAATATTTATTTATTTTTATGTGATCTACATATATCATAATAAATTTTTTCATGAATAACCAATATATAATTAATGAAATGGGTTTTATTTAAAAATTGTGACATTTTAAAAGTGCTTAAAAAATGTTTGTTATGTCATTAATAACCCATGGAAGAGGAATGAGGGATGCATGTAAGTCAATTACAGAATCAGATATCTCATTTTATGAATTTATTAAAACCCATAGAAACAAAATTGTTGTTGGTATTCAAATAAATAAAATTATATAATTTCGTGAAAAAATAGGGAGTGATTTTGTGACAAAATTTCAACTTCTTAATGGCATTATAAAATGGTTTTAAAATATTAAATAAGTATAGTAAATAGATAACCCATTCAAAAATAACTCATAATATAGAATAGGTTTAGAATAAAATATACATAGAATCATTTGACATATATTTGAATAACATAACACATGAAAAATAACATGAATGAAAAGAGAAGATGTGATTTCTTTGATGATAATTGGGAATCATAATGGTGTCACTTAAAAATTCATAAATGAATTTATGAGTGAAAAAATAGACTCTCGTTATATAGAAATCAAAAATATTGTAAAAGCAATACATAATATCATACCCCAACAAATTAAAATGAAAATTCAAAGACACAACATAAAATAAGTGTTGAATAAAAATGGAACGTGAAAGGTTCTCTTACCATGAAGAGTAACATTAAAAACACAAAGGATGGGACCATGAGGGATTGAGGAAACCTTAGGAGGACTAATTTGAAAATAAAAATACCATATCATCTTTGTGGAGGATTTTTGAATGGATTGAAAGAAGTAATGAGTTGGTATTTATAGAAAATGTGAAGGAATATTTTATTAATTTCGATGGGACACCCATTAGAGGTATTTGATAAAACCATGGGCTCTCCCATTGTATTTTCCCATGGTATTTTCTACATGGTACACCTCATCACATATTTCACTATACAAAATTCAGCCAGATTTATTACATCATTATTACATCATTAATGATGTCATTAAACACATTGAAACTCAAAACTGTATATTTATTATTCCCCAAAAAACAAAATATTTTCTAAAAAATTCATATATTCAGCCTAACCTAATATTGATGCACGGAATTCAAAAATGATATCACTTTAATGAAAATAATTTCTTAATTAATAAATATATAATTTTTTGGTAAAATATATATTTACTCATAAAAATTCTAAAATATAACTTATATTTTTTGAATGAGGTATTAACTTATGCTATTAATTCACATTATCTTTCAGGATGCCTAAATTACATTTATAATTATTTTAGTGAGTTTACTATTACATTGGTCACATTACTATTCATAAATATAATATTACTATTCATAATTTACTATTCACAAAAAATTAATTTGATCTAATTAGAATCCAATTTCCTTTCTAATCATATATGGAGAAGACATTTTTAAGAAAAACATTCCACATTTTTTATTATTTAATGTATAAAAATGATTTTATAAAATTGTTTTTTCTAATATTCATCATTGATATAGAGATTCTATAAATTCATCCTATATTTATCATGATATGTTAAATTCTAAAATTTTACAATAATATTAAAAAAAAAATCTTCTTACAAAAGTATTAAACAATATAACTAAGAGCTCATTACATAGCCCCTTATAATACCAACATAGGACCAAAGTGTAAGGTGTGGAATGATGATAGAATCCTGGCAGGTCTCGGATAACATTACCTAAGTAATGAATTCTATCAACTTGAAATTATCCATATAAGAATACGTTCAAGCTTAACATGTTGAATCTTGGCATCGGCTTGGTCTAATAAAAGCCTAGTAATTTTACCTCCTTCCCAAGCTCTAACATATTGGCTTTGTACGGCTCGAGTCTACTAGATGAGGCCATCAAATATTCTTTTTTGTATTAATTAACCATGATCATTTGTATTTATAAACAATAATCATAATGTTAAGAGTATATTTTCCAACATTCTAATTGACCAATAGTCATATAATAGTCGAATCACAATAGTCTCATTTTAATTATACTCACATTATTAATAGGAGTCTACAGTTATGATGAGTATATGGAACAAAGATATTCAAGTTACATAATATTATTCTATACTTACATTCCCTACATTAATTATCCATTAATAAATTTCATCGCCAAAATTTCCACTTGAACCCTTAGAAGAGAAACTGTGATGGTACTTCTGCCTCATAGACTCATCTAGTTCCAACATGGATTATTAAAATTTTTAATTCCTTCACAACACCTTGACAAAGTGTTTAGTCCTGTTGTGTAGAACCTTATATCTAAAATCTAATACATGTATAAGCTTATCCTTATAATAGAGGTCATGTTTTTGTTTTACCACCTCTGGATTTTGTACATGTGAAGGGTCATGTATGTACTTCCTCAAGAGGGATACGTGGAAGAAATCATGAATATGTGATTGATTTGGAAGGAAGTGGAAGATAATGTGACACAACTCCTATATGATCTAGGATTTCATAGGGGCCAATGAACATAGAGTAGAAGTACCATTTTCCCAAAACCCATGAGTTTCTTCCAATGTGAATTTTGAAAAAGACATTGTCAACAACATCAAACTCCAAGTACCATCGATGGTTGTTTGCATAACTCTTATGCTAACACTAAGAAGACTTAATGTGTTGCAGTATTTCATGAACCTTTTCTATAATATCTAGAACAATATTAGGCCAATGATGATTTCCCTAAACAGCTACAAAATAACATATAGGATGTCTACAATTCATCCCATATATAAGTTCATATGGTTTTCTTTGAATTCTCAAGTAGAAGCAGTTATTGTAAGAGATCTCATCTAATGGTGGATGGTTATCCTATCCCCCCTTATAATCCAATAAGTATGTTTTCATCATGTCCTCATGTTTTTGAATAGTATTTTCATATTGGACATCAGTTTGGGGTGATATGTCTTACTAAAATTCAATTATGTACTCAGATCATGTTGAAGACTTCTTTAGAATTTTGATGTGAACCTTGGATCATGATTAGATGTGATAGAAAGTGGAACTATCGGAAACCTTACCACATCCTTGATGTGAATCCTGAAAATTTGATCATGAGAGAAATTTTTGGAATAGAGATAAAATAGATTGTCTTTGTGAGATTCTCTACAACTACCTATATCATGTTGTATCATTTGTATGTTCGTGGGAGATTAGTGACAATGTCCAAAGTGATATTTTCCCATGTCGATTCCGGTATGGGTAGTTGTTATAATACCCCATTAGGATGTTGTTGCTCTGCCTTCATTTGCTGACATACCAGGCACCATTTAGTGTAGTTAGAAATCTCCCTTTTCATATTATCTGATAAATAATGATCATGAAGGTCCTGATACATTTTTTCCTTCTCGTATGTAAAGAGAATGTATATATATGACCTTAATCCATTAATTGCTTCTTTATTTATGGAATATATGGAAACAAAATCCTTGTATGATATTTCAGTATACCTTATTGATCAATAATGATCTTAGGAAACATCTCATCCTTCGCAGCCCCAAAATTCTTTGTTTACAAAAGATCTTCATTATGAGATTTTTTGATATTCACAAGTAATGATAGTTGAGAAATCATTTGGGATAAGATTGATGATGCCTCTTCTCTTACGACTCCCATGTCCTTTTTCAATACTTTAGGGATCAAGGGATCTCTTTGAATCCTCATCATGGAAATAAAAAATGGTTGTTTTCAACTAAACTCATCAATGACATTGTTTTATCTTCAGAGGTGAGAATTAATTGAACAATCATAGTCGCTAAGTATCTCTAACCATCTCCTTTTTCTCATGATCAATTCCTTTTCTTTAAAAATATAATTCCATCATTGATGGTCTTCCTATATATCAAATTTCTCCCACCGAATAGAGTGCCTCTATATTTATAGATAAAAAACAACTACATCAATCTCAAGACCATTCATAGGATTGTTTGGCACATGAGTTCTCCAATATCGAGATGTATAACCAATGAATTTTTCATTATTACTGAGGATGAACCAAAGCCCTTTCAGAGAATAATCATAAAAAATAATGAATCCTTATCCACTTGAGTGGAATGTTAATATGGGTGATGTAAAAAATCTATTATTCAGCACTTAGTAACATTACTGACACTTATTTGACCAGATGAATTTGAACCCCTCTCATGTTAACATGGTTAATTTATTATAAAGGCATGAATTTTATTTCACAAACCTCTGATAATATCCCGCCAAATCTGGGAATCTAATTAGACTAGTTAATTTTGTATGTTGAGGCCACTCTTATGTAAAATTTTTCATTGAAAGTCCAAATGTGATTCTTTTATTGGTTACAATGTTCCCAAAGAAAGCAACTTGCTGTAAACTAAATTCACATTTACTAAACATTCCAAGAAGCCTCTCATTATGCATAGTTTTAAAAATAATCCTTAGATTATCCTCCTGCTCCTCATGAATTTTACAATACATCATAATAACATCAATAAAAGCCACAACAATGTTGTCAAGCTAGTACATAAAGACTCTCTTTATAATATCCATAAAAATTGTTGGTGCAGTATCCAATTAGAAGAGAATAAAAACAAACTCATAATTCCCATAACAGGAACAAAAGGTAGGTTTTTGGAATATCTTATTTATTCACCCTCAATTGATGTTAACCAAGTCAAAGATCAATCTTAGGTAATAATTAAACCCCATGAATTTGGTCAAAAAAGTCATCAATTATTGGAATTGGTATTTATTCTTCAATATGACCCAGTTCAGTTCTCTATAATAAATTCATAGCCTCATTGATATATCCTTCTTCTTAACAAAGAGAACATGTTCTCCCCCAGATACATAATAGGTTGAATAAACCAATTCTCCAAAATATTATTTATTTTATTCCATAATTAATCCAACTCTTCATTTTCCATCTGATATGATGTATTTGAAATCAGATGATATCCAGCTACAATTTCAATTGAGTACACTACTTCTCTTTCTAGTTGAGGTCCTGGTAACTCCTTATGAAATATGTGAATGAATTCTTGTACTATTAGGACATTTTATATCCTTAAACTATTATATCCTTTTTCTTATTCCCTAATAAACTCTATAATGAAGGATATATGAGACTCTTTGAGACAATGACCATGTTGAGATATATCTCATTTGAAGAAAATTGTAGGTTTTCCATTAAAGACTACTATGATTTCCTTACTTTTATATTTGATCATATAATTAAACATTGAGACCCAATCCATCTCTAATATAATGTTGAATTCATTAATGGGAATGAATACTTTATTTGTGATAAGAATTGGGGCTTGTTAAAGTAAATACTAGAGTTCATAAAAACTGATGATGCTTGGATTATCCCATCTAGAGTCTTGATTGATAAATATACATTAATCAATTAAATGGTTTATTATAAATTATTGGAAAACGTGGAAATAATAATGGAATGTTTAGAACTATAATTAATCAATATACTGTCTAGTATTGAGAAAACCAAAACTATACCTTCGACCCCATCATTTGTTTCTTCAACATTAGTTTTCATGATAGTAAAAGCATGAACATTATGCCCTGACCTTTTCTGAGGCTTCTAGTGATTTCCCTACATTATCCTCAGATTTGGACAGTGATTGGAAAACTACCCAAGTTATCCAAACTTGTAGATTTTGATATCAAGTAGGGCCTGCACCATCTTCCTTATTTCTTCTATGTTTGGATGTTGAGGATTCGCCACACTATGATAATTCCACACGATATTTCCATCTATTCCATACTTCTTGAAATTCCTACACCTAGGAATGTAGTTACAAAAATTCATTTTACCATATTTATTACAAATGAGGAATTTCACATTCTTTCCTTCTCTTCCATGCTAAAATATACATTTCATGATTGGCTCCATCCATATATTCTCTTCATTGAATTTATGAGACCAATTCATCTCACAGAACTTCACATCGACATTAATCGCACTATGTACAATCATCTCATAGAAATCATAATCGTGGTTGGCTAAATTCTTTTTAAAAGGAGGTTTTAGTCTACAAAAGTCACTATAAACATACCGATTAATATATATGAAAATTCTCATTTTGTAATGGGAATGTATTGTGATGTTTCTCTTGTATCTTTTAATAGATTAAGTCCCCTTCTTTTTCAAGTCAATAAAATATTTCTCCTTTTATTCTCATAGAATAAGGGGAATAATTATAATATAAGATCTCTATGAACTCTCCGAACTCCATAGATTCATCCTCAACTCTTGGCCTTGGATTTCTAATTAGTTCCCTCCACTGATCACCTTCTCCACTAAGCAGTATACATCACAGGTGACCTTCTCTTGTTCTGAACCATGGAGAACATAAATGATCTTCTTGATATAGTAGAAACACTATTCATAAATCAATTGGTCTTTAGATCAACTGAAGTTTGGTTGTAATTGACATATAAAAGACTCAATTGAATGTACTTCACTTCATGGTGAAATGATTCTCTAATCATGATTCATGTTATTTCTCATAACTTGAGTGAGTTGGTTCATCACTCTAATGAAATATTCAATTCCAACTTCCATTAGAGGAATTTTATCACATGGCCCACTGCGATATCCATTTTCAAGGTTCCTCTAATTTCCCAATATTTTTATAATAATAAAAACAAACTGAGATGCTTATTTCATTTACGAATGATTTAACAATAATGAATTATTTTTCTAAAAACACAATTATTAATAAAATTAAATTTCTATATAAATCGTTAATAATGACTCATAAAATCATTATATTATCCAAACATATCCCCCGAGAGTTTAAAAAAGGAGTGAAGAAAAGTATGATATCATGTAATAGGATACCCCAGGTTAATCCTAAAACTCCTTGTCATAATTTCCACTCCTAGATACATTTTTTCATGAGCCACATCAACTTGTTCATATCCAGGCATGGATTTATTTGATTGGAAACCACTTATTTAATATTTCAACCGAATACTAGGATTTTTTTCTATATTTAACAATTTTTATAGGGTTCTTCCATATGTTTTCATATCCTGGTTTTAGAAAATACAGAAACAATCATTCAATAACAAATATGGCATCCCTCCATTTTATTACCTAACTTTTCATTTCAATTTACAAACAGAGGATATTTAATTTATACATTCTGGGAAAAAGGTTACATAATACACGAAAACATAAAACATTATTTTAATCCCCTTGAAAATATTCTTTAAATATTCATCCTATTTACAATTACTATATATCATATCCTCGAGATATTCATTAAAGGAAATGGTGAGAAGAAGGCCCAGTAATGTAATCACGTGAAATAGTTTACATCTAAACATGGGCAATATCTATAAGAACATTGGAAATATCTTAATGTCAAGCTAAAGAGGCATATAATAAAAATAGTAACTTTAATCATAAAATGAATATGTTGCTACAACATTTAATATCAACATTCATAATCATGTCACCAATGTCCATCCCCTTGGTGTCAAAAATATTTCCAAGGTTATTCACCAAGGTATCATAAAACTTGTCATCTCTAGAGATTGATTTCTTTATAAAATGAATTGGACATATACCAGGAACCAACCTTAAATTTTATTAATTTTCAAGTGATCCAAAAATATTAATATCCAAAATTTCGTAAATAACTACTGGAAAATTAATTAAATGGGTTTCATTTCAAAATTGTGATGTTTTAAAAGTTCGTAAAAACATGAACGTTATGTAATTTATATCCCATAGAAAAGGAATAAGGGTTTCATTTATGTGAATTACAGAATGAAATATCTCATTTTTATTTCATTATATATACCCCTATACAATAAAAATGTTTGGGTATTCAAATAAATAAAATAAGAGAATTTCTTGAGAAAAGGATAGATATTTTGAGAATAAATTTTGGAAACAAAACTTCTATATAACATGGTTTGAAAAAACATTAATAATAGAGGGGAACATCATAACCCACTCATAATTAACTAACAATGAAAAATATGGATAGAATAAAATAGAAATAATATCATGATATGTATTTTTTAATGTCATACCCCATAAAAAGGAAACTTGAATTAAAAGAGATGATTTTATTTATTTTACAAAAATTTGATAGCCTAACAGTGTCACATAAAAATTATGAAATTTTATTGATGAGAAAAAAAGTTCATCTCATAATACGGAAATCAAAAAAAATTATAAGGGATACCTAATATCATACCCCAACATTTGAAAACCCAAATTCAATGATATAACATAAAAGAAGTGTTGACTAAAAAGGAGGGTGAAAGTTTCCCTTACCTTTAGAGTGCCCTAAAATTCTCGATGTTTGGGACGTTGGGGTGCTATATGGAACCCTGGGAAGAGTCTGTGGTTTGAAAAATTCTATACCATTGTATGGGTTTGGGGTTGTGTATTGTTGGCACATGGTTTTCCCAAGTTGTGTACCCTTATAGTACAAATTGTGAAACCCAAAAATTGATGGGTATAATGGGTTGGGAATGGTGTGACAAATTCTTCACCCACAAATTATAAACTGTATAACCCCATTAGTAAGGTTTAATGGCTATGGATGATGGTTTTTCTAATTATACGTCCCTATATTTCTTACCATGCACATGTTTTCATTAATTTGAATACTGTTTTTACAAGTATTGGTACACTTATTTATGTTTTATAATGGATCAATTTTGAACTTTTATGATTTATTCTTATGGGTAGGCTCTTAAGAGGTGATTTTTTCCCTTTTACACCATTCCAAAAGTGGATTAAATAATGGTGAACAAGGATTAATATCAACATGCAGGCTTCCTATTTCTTGTCTCTTTCCACAGTTCTCTACTCTTTCCTCCTTAAGTTTTTTAGATCGCCATATCATTGGAGGGTCTATTACACTCTATTTTTTATATTAAATCAATTTTTAAATCTTTTATACTCATATATGATCTTCATTCGAGTTCCCCCATTTGTTTTTTTCATTCTGAGAACGCATGATCCCATTGTAGGTGGAACTATTATGATGGAAAATTTTTTTTGGCCCAAAAATACATGAATAAAATTTAATTTTAGGGATTATGTTCAATTGATAGATATACATGAATTTTTTTATGGGTTGAGTAAAACCACAATTATATTTAAAGAGGCTTTTGAAATTGGATTTGGCCTGAATTTGAGAAAACACCCCCAGTTCAATGGAATTAGGTTGTATTAGTGAAATTGATATAATTCAGTAAAATTTAAATTTTGGAATTTAAATTGGGAAATTAATATTATGGAATTGGTATCAAATTATTATTTTATAAAAATGGAATAAAATTATTATTCATTGAAACTGATTGGTTCTTTATTGAAAGAGGCATGAATTGATTAATAACATGTTTCATTTTTAAAATGTTCAATTTGAATATTTTAAATAAATAATGGGGTTGCATTGAAATTTAAACAATATTAAAATAAATTTATCAATATAGATTTGTATTTGATTATATGAAAGAATTTGTTTTTAGTGTGTTTTTAGGATAATACTCTGTTGAATCATTCAAAAGTAATAAAATCGTTATATAGTTGGTGACTTCCTTAATGTGATGGTGATGGGTACACTTTTGTCAGTAACAAATGGTTGTGTGTCTACACACATATTTTCATGATTCACTATCAATTCATTGTGTATCTTATATACTGGAACTAATAAACAATTTGGATAATAGAAATGTTCATATTTTATTATTTTAAATCTATGATATTGCATATTGAAAATGGTTTACATTGACATATGAATTTATATAAACTATTTTATATAAAAAGATTATTAATAAAATTTTTAAATGTATTTAATTCATTTGATGTTTATATCATGTTTTTCATGAAATATTATTTTGAAATGCATGACTGCTTATAAATCATTTGAATCCCTATTTTGATAATTAAATGTCAGTATCATATAAGGAATCTTTGGTTATACCGTACATGTATTTTAACATACAACCTATAAGTATCTTCATGTTTTATATCTTATCATATTATATGATTGAGAAAGGGAAAGGATACACTTGGTGTTCCTCATAGTTATTGATCCTTAGTATTATTGAGTTTTTCCCTTTCAAACATCTAGTGGTTATCATTTTTTTGGTACTTTTTATTGTATGTTGGGTTGTTTATGAGTATTTTTCATCTGTTATATATCTCCCTATATAATGCTTTCTTTTTTTGGATGTATCGATATAAAAATATTTGTTTTTCTATCATTAGGGTTAATAGAAATTATAGAAATTTTTTAATGTTAATCTCATGTCTTTAATGTTATCTGATAATGTTGTATATATTCATTTGTCTAAGAATATGTGAAGATAGTGTCCAGGTGGAAGATATTGATTATGATTATTGACCGTATCCTATGATGGAATCAATTGTAGTTGAGGTGATTTTGCGTACTGTCTACGCACGGGGACAGATAACACCACCAGTTCCCATTTAGGATTCCAATGAGGAACTAAAAATGGATTATTTAAAAACAAGTTCATAGGAGTTCCTTCTCATGAAATCATATCTTTTTATGCATCCATGGTTCCTCAAGGGGATGATTAATAGTTGAACATGATGTATTATTTTGTTGATGTTTTGGAAACACCAAATGAAATCAAAGTGAAGTGTACCACATTTTTATGGTGGGACAAATAAGGATATGTTCGAACATGGATGTGCTGGTGAATATGTGATAGTGATTAATTTGGAAAGAAATCAAACCACTTTTCACTTTTTGGTTCTATCTAGGTTTGATGATGTTGGTTGAGGCTGTTGAGTCTTTTGAGCTCGAGTTGGCTAATTGAACTATGATAGATTATGAACACTGTTTTGCTAAGCTAGTGTAGTTTTATCTTGAGATTATATATAATGGGAAGAAGAAGAAAAAATGGTTTGAGTTTTTACTATGATCTAATATTCATTCTCTGTTTTCTGCCTAAAGCTAAATTATTATTCTTATGTTCCACATACCGAACTACTAGTCAAAATTGACCTATGTGGAAATTCTGGGTTGTAAGTAGGTTTTTTTGTCCCAATGGATGTGTGAATTACACTAAAGGGAATAGAAAAAATTATGATTATCGTATGTTATGTCAAAAATAAGGGTATTCTATTCTTCTTGTAATTCCAATAATATGCCCTTTGATGCACGCAAATGTGGTATTTATGGGAATTTGAAGAGGGTTTTCACTGAGGCACCCCCGATCTGTAGCTACTACTGAAACTAAAGTCACTTTAATATTTTCAGAAATTTTTATTATACTCTTCATAGAGGCATAGGAGCATCAAAACCTTATGAAACTATAGTTTAATCTGTTTCATTTCGAATAAAGGGGTTTCATACATAGGTGTCTCGGTCAATTCTTCTTCATATAGTGTTTGAGTCATTAGGGGAATCAAATATGAGTCCAGAGATTCTAAATTGTACCATCAATATATATTTTTCATTTGTAACTTCTGAATTTGATACTGGTTCATCTCATTCATTTCGTTCAAACCATATTTTAAATATTAATAATATTCCTATAAATATTTTTTCTTATAGGATGAATATTACTACACCCCTTGGAAAAAAGATAGAGCATGGACTTTGTAGTCCCACTAGTTTTATCTCATTTTTTGATGTAGATATTTCATGTTATTTTATAGATCTCAACATGAGACCACTATTAATAATTTTTAGGATGTATTTATCAGTGAAAATAAATACCAGATTGATTGTTATCTACAACGGGTCATAATTACTGCACTCGATGGGGTTTTTCATATCTTTGAAGTAGAATAACACATAATAGATATTATATTTTTACTTATTATCTAGTATTAGAGAAATTAAATTAATTTTTTAATTTTATCATGGATTTGGAATCCTTGAGCATTAATCTTCCTCCAAATTTCATTTAGTTTTCTAATGTTTTTCTTTCTAACTTCTCTAGTTTTCCACAACAAATAGATGTATAGTTTTCTATTATATAATTTTCTAGTAGACAACCAATTTATATTATCTATTACCACATTGAAATATCATAAATTAAATATTTTATCTCTCAATTAGATGATATTATAGATAAAGTATTTATACTCCCGTGTGTGAAACCTTAGGTGGCACTAGTTCTCTTTAGTAAGTGGTTGATGGTTCACATTATCTTTTTTTTTTGATTAATGAAAACATGATCGAGGAATGTTAATGAACATGTTAACGATTAAATGGATTGACGATCCAATTGATCGTATAAAATGAGATAAGTGGTTCTCAATGATTTATCATCAATATAGATATTATCTATTGAATGTAAAGCAATCATACAATCCGAAAAAATTCTTTTAGAGTTAGTACAACCATAACAAGAAAATTTTCATGTCATTTGGTCTAACCAGTTCTCCTGTGGTGTTTATGGATGTAATTACCAAGATTTTACACATGTACCATTATACCTTTTTTGTGGTCTTTTTGGGTGACATCTTAGTTTACTCTAATTCCATGAAGGATCATCTTGTTCATCTGATAGAATTTATGTAATATTTGAGAAATAATCGACTATATTACATGTTATAAAGATGTTATCTATGGTTTTATAATTTTATGATGTTGGGAAACATGGTTCTAAAACATGGTATTTCATTTGGAAAAAAAATATGATGTCTATTTTTAAATGCAAAAAAATTATTTTTTTTAGGTTCAAAGATTCATGGACATAAATATGTATTATCAGTAGTTTAATAAGGACATAATAATGTAGGAATATTAAATTAATACTCAAAATAATATGGTAGTAAGTATTTAATGAGATAAATAACACAATATTTTATTTGTTCATCTAAAACTTCTATTATGTACAACACTTGTGTTGGCTCATTCACAGTTCGGGTAAGACTATGGGTTCTTATGTGATGCATCGAGTATTGGTTATGGATTTTTTTCTTATGCAAGGTAATGATGTATTTGTTTATGAATCACATCGTATTAGGGACCACTAGAAGAATTACCTAACCCATGAACATGAACATTAATTTGTTATGGTTGTACATAAGAGTATGAAGAATGATTATTTCATTGAATGGTTTATCATGTTTTCTAACCTGAATATGTAGAATTATATATTCTATATAAAATATTTCAATCTCTACATGAGGTATTGGTTGTAATACCAAAAAACCTTAAATTTGGACATCTATTATACCGAATGGATAAGGAATTTTGTTGTAGATATCTTAGGTAGGAATCTTAATACCCATGTAGTTAAAAAATAATCTAATGAGTGTAACATGTTCCTTATCTTTGAACAGTTTAATATTGGAGTATAGGAATCCGAGCTCAAGGTCTCCTTGCCTAGTGTTCATTTGAAATATTATATTCTAGATATTAATATTAAGGATCAACATATTTAATAATAATTATAGTGAATCAGAGACTCACTTTATGGTGTAGAGATTATTCTGGACTGGTCATTCTCCACTAAGGTCATTTTATTCCATGATAAACTAATCATGAGGATAATCCTTATTTTCCTAAGAAAAGAAACCAGTAAGAATAATATATTTTAAAACAAATGGATTTTATGAGATAAAGATTCAATTTATTCATTTTTTATTGTAGTACCATTATGATTCTCATGATAAGTTGAAGTTGGATGCACTGATGTGATGAAAATGGCCTCATCTTTTTGACCTGGAAGTTTCTTAGTAATATTTATAGAGAACCAATGTTTCATTAGTAGTGATGTTGTAACATAATAGATCTATTTTTTGGTGTTCCTATACCCATATTATGAAATTTCATTTAGTGGAATTTTTTAATTGTATTTTATGTAAATGAATTTAAATTTTAATGGATTTTGGCTGTGCATAGTTGGCGCATGGTTTAACCAAACTATTTTACCTACTGGTGAAAACTGTGAAAGACAAAGGACTGACAGTTTTCATGGTTGGTGTATTGTTTTATAATTCATGTTCATACCAAATATAAATTTTTCAATTCTATTAGTTTGGACTTATGGCTAGGTTTCACTATTTTTCAATATGTGGGTCCCTACCCAGCTAAACTTGCATATAATTTTTTTATTATGATTTTTCTTAAATTCCGGAAACCATCATTCAACGCTCTCAATATACCTATTTTAATAAATTATGACTTATTATCTCCTAGAGACTACATAGAGGAGATTCCCCCCCTCTAAACCCTTCATATAGGTTGAATATAATATAACAATGTTCGATCTCTACCATGCATGTTTCCTCTTCCCGTTACATTTCTAACATTATCCCCTCTTTGTTCGCTAATGTTTTGTAAATCTCCATTCAAATGGATGATCTAATACCGTCTATTTAATATCCTGAATCTAGGACTGATTATTATATCTTCAATACTGAAATTATTTGCTACAGATTCTTGATTAGGGATTTTTCTTTTGAGATCGTGGAATTTTGGTGTAGGGATTTCTATTGTGATAGAAAATTTTCATTTACCCTATATTTCTTGACATAATATAAATTGATTTATTTAAATAAAATTTCTTGATATAAATTAAATTTCATTTTATTGGTCGATTAAAACCCCTATTAAATTGAATTTCAGTTTTCAAATTGGATTTGGCATGAATTTGGGAAAATTTCCCAATTCTATTGAATAGGAGTGTATTTGTGAAATTGATAGAATTTTGGTAAATTTAAATTGAGAATTTTATTTTCCATAATTTATTTAATTTTGGTGTATGAAAAAAAGACTAAACATGATTTGGATATAAACCTATTGTTTTATCATTAAAAAAAAATTTTATTATAACCATGTCCAGGTTTTTAAATAGAAATTTGGAATATTTCAAATATAGATTGGGATGAATAGAATTTTAATCTGCCAAAGATTTATTTCTTTATAATTGATTAGTATGATAGAACATTCAATCCAATTTAGTTATTGTGTTATTTTGAAAACACACATTGAATGCTTTACATCTAAAATATATAATAGTGTAGTACGTCACATCCCTGATGACATGGTAATGGATCTTCTATGGTTAGTATTGAAGGGGCATGTTTATATCCAAGTTGTCTTAATTCACTTTCAAGTGTATGATGATCCCATAAAATTGACCTATCATAATGTTATGCTATTGACTATGTTGTAAACTTTTTTATTTTAAATATATGCCATTTATTGATGAATTTTTTCTATCATGCCTCATTAATTGTTATAAAAATTTTATTAATATATTTTTTGAATAATTTCCATCATTTAAAATCTAAATCATGATTCTTTTGAAATATATTTTGGACATTTTATTATTATTTTGTAAAATAAGAAATATATAATTGGTTAACTAATTGATGTAATCTTATTATGTAATCCTTGGTCAGACTCAAATGGGATTTTATCTCACAAAATACATAGAGGTATGGGTATTTGTAGATTATCTTCTCTCATGTTCGATAAAGGGTATGTCTCCCATTGGATGTGGTAATAACTATTGATAATTGGGAATATATAGTTTGTTCTCTGAGGATATGCGGTGGTTATCTTTTTATCTCATACAATTATGTTTTTTAGGGTAGTTTATTAGTTTTTGACTTTTGGTGTAGTTATCCATGCATATTTTTTCATGTATGAATAATTACTCGTTTACATCACCTCCATTTTGATAGTGGTAAATCCTTTCCAGCATACATTTTTCTGATTATTTTTGATAGTCACCAATCTTTGGGGACTAGGAATGCACTTCATTATATGTCCTTGAAGAATCGATTATCGAGTTACAAGGTTATTCAAGTTGGTTCATGACAATACAAGTCACTACATCGCAATGAACTGAATAGTTTTGTTTATATTTTAGTCAATATAAATACATGAATATGAAAATATAATTAAAAAAATTTAAAAAATCATCATTTTTTCCTTGATAAAATCATTATTACATTTACTATTTCCATTCCTATAAGTCGTAATATTCATCATAGAAAAGTGGGGGAATGAAACAAAATAAAGGGTTGAGGTTAGATGCAAATTAAGAGTATGCACAAAGCATGAGCTACCGCCATATAAAAAAAGCTTGACTAATAGTGTGTAGATTATAAATAAATATTCCACATGACATTTACCCAAACAAAGAAGTCTAAAAATAAGGATAACAAGAATATTATAAATAATAACATGGATAATAATAACTAGATTCATTAATATTGAAAAAAACGTTGGACATTATAAACATACCATCATGGCCTCATTCTAATACATCATATATAAATAGGAAAAGATATAGTTAAATAACCAATGTAATTAGATTCATAATACCTCTTGATGGCTTTAATGGGCCACATCACGATCTTCCCATCACATACCATGTCTAATTTGTTGAGGGTTTGGATGGGGGAATTGTAATAAATGAAATAATTCATATTGATAGTCTGTCATAGAAAATTTAATTAAATTTTGTAAAAAATTAACATAATATTAAATAATGTAGAAAAATATGGATTATATAATAAAATATTACATACCTAGAAAAAATTAATATTCATAAACATAATGAAGTATAATATTATACTTTATAAAAGATAAATTTATATTTTCTTTGGAAAAATAAACATTTCTATTTCAAATAACCAATCAAAAGTCCAAAATAATTCCCAACCATTGAGGAGGATGTTTTATTTGGAAATAAAATTACTAATAATTAATGTAATATTTAATTAAATTATTGGTTTTATGGTGTTAAATTCTAATCATTCCATGTATGTTAACAAACCATCTGCCCAAACTTATGTAAAATTGTCAAAAAGTATATAAAATTAAAAATGAAATTATTTTTCATTTAAAAAGAAATAGTTAAAATTTAAACATGAGTAAAAATTTATTTAGTAAAAAATTTAATATTGTAAAATCCTTATATAAATAATATTTTTCAAGTTTGAAAATGAAAAATAAAATATTTCTGACTGTAGAGATAATTATAGCGAGGTTTCCTCAAAAATATTATTTGAGTATCGTCAGTAATTAATTAGAGTAAATTAAGCGAGGGTGTCATAATTAATAAGAATTTCAAGAGGAAAATAAAAGGCATTAGTAATAAGATATAGAGATAAATTAATTTTCCCAGTGGAGATATATATATACATATATAAACAATATCAATTAAGGATAAGATTGTGATGTAATCTAAAACTAAATTGGTAAATTTTAAATCACAAACCCCATTAAAAAAGAATTCATATGACACATTAAATATAATGGGTATAATTTTATTTCTGATATACCATATCATAGGGTAATTATAAGAAACACACATAATAAATAAGTGTATAATTTGACATATGTCTCTACAATAGTAAATATGGCCCTTGAAACTTGTACCTCCACTTTGACTTCTTTCAAATGTTTTTGAACCCAATATATAATAATTATATATTTATTATAAATTAATTACATTACCATAAAAAAATATATAATACCAAGTATTATATACTTATAACAATTTACCACTAGTTTACTAATAATTTTTTGTTAAAATTACTCCTCCGTGTAATAATTACTTCGGTTTTCTTGTATGTTCTAGTCTGGTTGTTTTAGTCATTGTACACTGATCATTGTTACATAATATGGATAATTATAAACAAGATATAATTATAATATATATTAATTTTATATGTTTATGTGGTAATCTATAAAATTTAAACATATGAAAAAGAATTACAACATTTATTGAGAGAGCCAGTCGTACATATAAGTTGTTTCCATTTTTTACACATGTAAAAAAAGAAAGTTCAATATTAAATTAACATTATTCAATTTTTATTATATCACATTTATAATTTATGTGGATAAAATATTACTTTATTACCATAGATTTAAAACTAAAATGAAAAATGTATCAAAACACTTAATATAGTAAGTTTTCAACACATATAGGCGAGCAACATTAACGATTTACAAAATATTACAACATATGAATATAGATTTTATATTAAAAGTAATAATGTTTAATTAATTGAAAATAATATATATATATATATATATATATATTAAATATAACATTATATCCATCTGTCAGTGATGGTGATGAAAAAAGAAATACATCAGTTCATCATGTAGCAGTCTTATGTATACATGATTAACAAATGTTTCCCACATATGATGGAAGAGAGAATAGATTTGGTTATTCAATTAATATAAAAAATCCCAGTCTAGTTAAGATGCAACATTTATTATTTTTTCATATTTATAGAATATTTTTTGGCGGTAGACAATGAAATAAACTAATGACTCATGATTAAAAAATATACATATTCTTTGGGGAACCAAATTATGATTAAACATAAAGACTTACTATAATTTTATTTGATAAATCCAATGAATATAGGTATTTGGGAAGAATTTAAAGAAAATATTTTTTCTATAGTGACATAAAAATGGATTATTGTGTGTGGATAAGAAGAGATATGGGGTTTCTATTTATAAGTGAGGTTGGGGACCTATATAGAAATGTAAAACCTGGACCCTAGAATCCTAGATTTGGTGCCATATATTATAACATTAGAATGACTACAAGGTATCAAATCCATATGGATCAATTAGTTAAAATATTTTTGAAAACAAGACTATAAACATTATATCTATATTTTGTTAGGAAATAGAATATAAATCATGATACTCAATAAAATGAAATGAACAGTGTCCATGAAATAATATTCAAGGATTTATTCTTCACAACCCAAGGAAAAGAAACCAAAATAAGGGTCAGATAACATTATTATTCCAGGTATGTAAAATGGAAAATATAATTATTTAGTGAGAATAAATATAAAAAATATGAAATAACTGAGAACACATTCTATTCAAATAACTAGATAATGTATAATTAATAGGACAAGGTAAATAATAGGAATACTTCCCATTTAATCAATAGTTAAGGATGACATGCATCAATAGATAAAATAAATTGAATAATAAAATGACTAATAATAATAACAAAATTATCAATAATGGAAATTATTAATTATTATTTAACATGTTTTGTCGGTAATTTCTATATTTACAGTCAATACCCATCGTAAGATAGTTTAGCATAATTTGTATAAACCTATCTGATTTCTATAACTGATTCACAACAGAATACAACTGATGTATCTAGAGGCTTACATAAAATGGTATCAAAATAGATATATAATAGTCCAAATAATTAATTATATATTATATAATAAATTTAAATTCACTACCATTTTTTCATTTCAAATATTTTTTTTTGTAAAAAACTGATTTACCAATATTTTCCTAGTTAATCAAATATATGTCATGTACACAACATATATAAAAATCGTATAAGTTTTATGAAATAACTCTACCAATCACACAATATTTATTATATATAAAATAAATTTTAAATTCCATTTAAAATATTCATATATATATTTTTTCAATAGAAATTAATCAATTAATAAAAAGTGAAATTGCAGTGATAATTTTTTAATCCTGTGAATTTTCATTTCAAACCCCATTGTTTGAGATAATTCAATGTAAATTCCAAAATAAAATGAAAATAAAATTATTAATGATATTTTATATCAAAAGGAGTATTAGTTACACCACATATTATAAATATGATTAGAATGATACATTAATCTCAAAAATATAAAAACTGAGATGAAAATCCATAACCTTATGCTTTATTTCAAGTGAAATCTATTTAAAATATTTTATAATAGTTATAATAATATTATTAAATTATAAAATAAAAATATTAAAATCTATGATATCATATATAGTCTATTAAAAATATGTTATATCTCACTCATTAATAATCATTTATCATTTTCATCAATTTGGGTGTCAATTTCCTTTTTTTAGTATATTTTGACTTGTTATTTTTGTTCAAAATAATTCTTTAATTATTTAATATTATAAATAATATAAAAAATTTTGTAAATATATTATATATTTAATAAATATTTCTTTAAAAAAAATCTTTTATTTTGGATACATGAAGTGAAATGAACCCTTTATGGAGTTGGTAGGTCGTACATACGCATGAACGCTACTTCCGTTTCTTTATCATATTAAAAGAATTTAAAGTAAATGATATATATGTATATTAAAATTTATGTATAATATTTATGTTACATTTTTTACATCAATTAATTTATTTCATTCTTAATACATTACATTTGTAATGTGAATGAATCACATCGCTTTAAGGAGGCGGTAGTAGACATGTCTGCAAATGATGTTATTATAAACCCACAGAATGAACTACAAGAATGTATGTGTTATATAAGAATTATTGAAGAACATATATATTGTAACAAAAATATATATAATATATGAAATATAAATATATCATTATTCCAACCATTAAATGTGGTAAAAGAAGAATTAACAACCTCAGTTTGTGAGAATATATTCTATTATACACACGAATTATGATTCAATTTACATTTAATTGATGTTTTTAAAGTTTAACTATAAATTTTATCATAAAAAAATCATTATATTTAATGTACTTATCTTATTATAATATCATGTTATAAAAATATTTTAAGTGTTTGATACTAAAATTAATCAAATGAAATAATTGAATAACCACACCTTTTATTTGGGAAGATCCTTCTGTTTTTTAACAAAATAATTCATTTTTTGGTTTTCTATCAAATTTGAGGTTTCTAGTAATACTGTATGTTATTTTGGTTATTATTTAGTTATTTTTTGTATATGAAATGGGTAATAAGAGTTGTGAATATTTTTGATGGAGATGTTCTTTTTATAGTGCATGAGAAATGTTCTTTTAAATATAAAAAGGGAAACACCATTAATAGGTCTCACACACACCCACAACGTGATTCCAATAATGGACAAATTACTATAAAATGGATGATATTGATGTATATTGAAAATAGTATTTGGAAAAGTTTCCAAGCCATTTTTCCCTTTTGTTTATGTTTAGTCCCTTATGAAAATATTTTTTCTCTTAATCAGCATAATTAATTTAAA
The DNA here is from genome assembly GCA_963277665.1 of Viscum album. Taxonomy (NCBI): domain Eukaryota; kingdom Viridiplantae; phylum Streptophyta; class Magnoliopsida; order Santalales; family Viscaceae; genus Viscum; species Viscum album. The sequence continues at coordinate 788,216,051 of OY728126.1, read as the reverse complement.
TTAATATTGCTGACTATTTTCGCAAGAATCTAAGTTTTCCTTATTGTAATTAATAAATTTCGATGATTCCAAATATATAATCTATTTTTAAAAATTATAATAAAAAAATTATAGAAAATTAATATAATTTTAATCTCATTATTGGGATAGAAAATGTTTGGTTTAAAGTGATAATGTTAAAAAGTGTGCTAGGTTATTATATTAATTTTCATTGTAAATTAACTTTAATTTCCAAAAATTAATAAATTAATTTAAAATTATTATATTTTTAATTTAAATCTAATTTATAATATAATATATCATTATATATTATTGAGATGAAAATTTATTTTTCAATTAATATTCATAATTTTTCAGTATACATAAAAAAATAATCTTCCCCAAAAAATACTCAGCATTCAACCTAAAATAATTATGAAAATAAAATATCTTAAATTATGTTTATTTATTGATATATAATTTAAAAAATGTATAAAATTAAATTTTAAAATTTTTGTTCCATTAAAAGATGGAAAATTCGCCTATTTAGAGAAATACCATTGTTATGTATAAAACATTATTTATTATATCCATATGTCTACCAAATATAATAGATGAATATCAACAATATTTAGTTCAATGTATAGAATATATAATTCATTAATATAATTCACTAGTATTAAATATAAGGCCATATCCTTAAACCTTACTTAATCTTGAGTTATTACAAGATTACACATTGAGGATCTTTTCAGGTTTAGAGTTTTAGAGAATTAGATCATAAAACTAGCATTACATTCCACATTTAATCAAAGTGGTTACATAAATGATAGTATTCATTTTTCCCATCAACGGAAACATATTTAAAATAAAACATAGATTCTTTCTTGACACTTTCTTGACACTATCATCATATCATGTACCATTACCTTGACCTATGAAAAACATTTCAAAAAACATGGGATGAGCATAAAAAAGCTCAGTAAGGGTTATAAAATGTATGGAAAGTAATCATGAGTACATATATACCTAATAATGAAATCATACTTTACCCATAAACCATAAGCACTTTAAAATACCTCATAAAATCATGAATAAATCATAGAAATCATAAGACATAAAGGTAACTTGAGGCATTCATAACATTATTACATATGGAGTAACCCTCTTGGTTACTTTTGGAATACCCATCACAGTATATTCCCTAAATCTCTTCGGAGAAACCTCAAAGTTTATCTTCTTCGCATTACCCAATGCATTGGACAGCTATATCGGGCTCAGCCGCCCTTAGTTTATCACGGAACCACCTGAATTCATAACAATTCCCAAGAACCATAACATATTCGTATCATATAAAACATGCATAAAGGAAACATAACATTTCCAATTTTCAATCACAAGATATTAATAAAAGGCATTGATATAAAAACATTATGAAAAACATTTTCAATACCAAAATAAAAGAAAAGTAAAACATTGTATTTATTATTCTTTTAAAAAAAGGCATCGATTGTAGAGGATTTCGAAACTCAAATAATGGTCACGGTGGTGGAGAGGTCGTTTTCACCGCATACATACGAAAAAAAATCCCTTTTGTCATTTAGTATAACGCTACGTCTAAAAAAGATTCCATTTGGATTAACATAAAATTCAAAAGGGTTTATACACCGTATAAAAGAAGGTTGTGTATAAAACAAAATATGCCTCAATGAAAGGAGATTGAGACGATGTCCCATACAAAGATGGTATCCCTGGATTAAGGATAAATCAATTACATAATTATGTGTGACTAATGAATACACAAAATATAAGTGGATATTAAGTGTAAAACAATCATAGGAAATTCACAAATATTCATAGAATGACATATTCATGGAGTAAAAATTTATCCCAAAGAATCAAAATTGGGTTAAGAACTTCCCTTGCAAAAATTCGACCGCCTAACGACGTCACTTCAAAATTCAGAAAAATAGTTGATGAGGGTTTAAAAGGGTATCTCATCACTTAGATATAAAATTTACATCAATAAGGTTATAGAAGAACATATACCAACATAATAGTATGTGAATTAAAATACATAACAAAATAAGGCTTTTAAAAAGAGGAGGGTGAAAGGTTCCCTTACCGACTTGGGTTACTTTCGAAACGTACACCCCATTGAAGAAGGGTCATACAAAGAATATGTAAATACCCATAATTAAATTATATTACAAAAAGAGTATAATAATTGGAAGTAAATAAATCACTCAAAGGAAATGGTTTCAAATGTAGCATAAATATCATGGGACTAAAAGTGAGATGAAAAATCCATTACGAAAACTCGGCAGCCTAACGACGCCACTTAAAACTTCCAAAAATGGATTGATGAGATCAAATAGTGTCTCTAATCATATTAAAATAAAATTTCCATCAATAGTAATATAAAAGAACATCCCCCATCATAACAAAGAGGAGATTAAAAGAAGTGACATGAAGGAGAGTACTTAAAAAGAAAGAGAGAGGATAGATCTCTTACGAAAATTCGGCAGCCTAACGGTGCCACTCAAAACATCCAAAATGGATTTATGAGAGAAAATAAGGTCTCTGATCATATGAACATAAAAACTACAGTAGTATTAATATAAATTAACAGCCCAATCATATGAAAGTTGAGCTTAATAAGAATGACATAAAAGATTGTACTTAAAAAAAAGAGAGGGGTATGATCCATTACCTCAAATCCGACTTGTCTTGTTCATTTGATTATTTTCCTGAATAATAAACGTTGGAAAATTTATAATTTATTAAAGACCTCCTTTAATTTTTATTATTCATATCATATCACATATTATAATTTTATAATAATTGTTTAATAATGTTAGTTCATATCAGACGTTTTTGCTGATGTTTGGTACATGAGTAAAAAAACGAACTTGTATGAAAATGATTGCCCATGTAGTTATAAGTAAATCACTTACAGAATTGTATTAATGATTAAAATATCATATATATCTAGTAATTATTCATTTTATACGATTCCATAACATTTGGAGATAAAAAAATGAAAAGCACCGTTCATGGAGATGGTAGGCCGTAAGTAAGCATGAACGCTACTTTCATTTTTTTCATATTAATGGAATTATAAATAAATGATACATATATATATGTATATTTTATAATTCCAGACTAATATATATGTTATATAGGTCACATATGTTCATTAATATCATTCTTTTTTACATTCCATGTATTGCATGAATGAGTCACATCACTTGAGGGGTCGGTAGTTCACACTTCCTCATATGAAATTATCACATTTGGACAAGATGAAAATAATAAAGTAATGTTTTAAATATAAAATTAAGAACCATATTAGATACATAAATACCATATATATCATATATAAAATACAGTGACATCATAATTTCCACCTTTAAAGGTGTTACAAGAAAATTGAACAATCATCGTTTCATGAGACAGAAAATCGGCAACCACAGAAACAGTATGTTCATTAACCATTAAATGATGGTGTGTGAAAGGGTTGATCGAATCCTTCTTATAAAAACATACTAGTATATTTAATATACTGGTGATGTTACAAAATAAATTAATAAAAAGAGTTTAGGGGGTTGGAGAAGCAAAATAAAACAAAAGAACACAAGGGAAAACATTACCTTTAAATCAGGTAACTCTCTTTGATTTTAGATCAAAGGATTCATTGGAAAGGATTATGACCAAAGTTAGGCTTCAATGATGAATATAGAGATGTGGAGGGATTAAATTGGAAGGGGTTGGCTGATCCAAAGTCTTGATTGGTGTGTGTAAGGTGGTAGAGGTGGGGGCCTTTTATAAGAGGATGGGAGGGGCACTCTTGGAAAGTAATGAAATGTTACTTTATTTTAAAATTGTTTTCGTATTTAAAATGTTCAACATTGATATAATTCAATAATAAGGGGATAATGGTTATATATCCACCCATCTAATAGGTTTTTGACATCTTTAGGTCTTATATTTTACATTTAATTTTCATTTTATTTAAATCGGTAAATAATGTGGTAATCACTGCATCATAATGGTGTCATAAATAATTTAATTTATTTAATGTATAAATATTATAAAAAAATTCTATTATGTAGGAAATATTTTTATCATTCCAATGAATATTTATAGTCAAAAATAAAAATTGTATAACCCCATGTAAAAATTGTTTTAGTAAAACAATACAGGTTTGTGACATTTTTATTTAACATTAAATAAAAAGATATTAATGTCATTTTCCTACCAAAGTGGCTCCATGGGGTCCCCAAGATTACCCATGGATTTTATTGGTCGTCCTTGACACATTAAATAAGAGTAGGACATATGTAAAGTTCATTTCATATTATTAAAACATTATTCTTACCTTCAATTACACTAATTACCTCTAATCGCGATTAAAAACTAAAAAGATATTGTTCACCAAAAAATTATTTTAATCCCATTGAACCACATTTTACATCATAATGACAACCATGTATGTCTAATTTTTTAAATTCAAATCACAGAAGTGGTAAAGTTTCATTTAAATGAAAAATTTGTTTTTAAACTACCACTTAGTGGTTTCACTATTCATCAAAAATTGATGTTTTTCAGAAAAATACCAAAAATTCACCCTAAGCTATATATGATTATCCGAATTAAAAAATTATGTCTTTTTTAAAAAATTCAAAACATATATGTTTCATTAATTAAATTAATAATTAATTCCCTCTGAAAAAATAGCGTGTTTTTATGAAACAATAAGTATCAAAAGATTGACACTAGTTTAAGTCCAATTTCAAGATGAAATTAATTCCAACGACCACTATTGGATTAAATGCTAAAAATATATTCTAATTTAACTTTAAACCCAATTCAAAATATAATCTAATCATATAAAAAAATTAGATTAAAAAGTGGTTTTGAATTAAAATACAACATTTTTCACTATTCATTAAAAAATGAACTTTATCGGAAAAATACCAAAAATTTACACAAAGTAAATTTTGATTCCCCGATTCTAAAGAAGAATTATATTTTGTCAAATATAAAACATAAAATTGTCAAAAAGTGGATTTAAAATAGGTTCTTCATCAAAATTTTTTTAATCGACCTTTTAATGAATATTAGAAAATTTATGCTAAAACTTGGATTCGTTTGCATTTTAAGCTTCCAACATTTATTGGATAAAATTAAAAATATTTTACAAACATATATAATCATTTTTTAGTTATTTCAGTTCATTCCTACCATTACAATAGCTAGGCATTACCTACCTTTTAAAATAATATTATTTTATTGTTAGAGTGCAATGTAAGAATTCAAAGAAACTCGTTGTTGCGTATTGGGTACACCATCGAGCATAGAATCCCAATTAAAGTAATATTAATATTTTAATCACAAATATGGATAAATGTGCAAATTTAATATTCATTATTTACCTGGGGTGTTACATCTTTCCCCCGTTTTGGGAATTGCATCCTCGCAATTTTAAAATTGGGTTTTGGAAAATTCATTGAAAATCCCACAATGGAACTAGAGTTAGTAAAACAATCACTTTAAAATAAAGAAAGAGAAGTAAAAAGGTCACTCGAGTTAACCCATACTAAGATTCTATATAGGAAAACATGGATATGGAGGAAAAAAAGGGTCATGTTCTAAGGGAGAGTGATAGAAAACATTTTTAGGAGAAAGTTAGCCACAAGAAAATCACATACTTGTGGTGGGTTAAACGGTATTCGATTCCACCGTAGGAAAAGTTGATAGACAACATTTTTGTTTTAAGTAAATTTTCATTGAGAAATCTATCTTTGATCTTAAGGAAACATACTTACTTGTCATGTTGACTTTCAACGTTTACTATATTTCTTACACAAACTCGTACTTTCCCCAAATGTCGAGTATTTAGGAATACTTGTTTGCATGAAGAGATCTATAATCAAATACTAGAGAATCACCTAATCCACTAAAGAGTACTATATACATCCCATGTCATTAGACCTTAACCAAAACTAAAACCTAAAAGGTTAGTATGAGATCAGATAATAGCCAAAAAGGATAATCCTTTATAATAAAAATCTATTCATTATCTCCAAAATTTGTCAAACAATACCCAAAGTTCAACAAAGACCATTCAATAAACAATTTGTCCATTAAATTCTTCAAATTAAACCAAACTAAGATTTAAATCCAAATATTTGAAAGATTTAATCACATAGTCTTCCAAGGTACAAATCAACACTTATCTCCAAATAACATCAGTTTCTCTTAAAGTCTCATATTGAAAAGTAATTAACCTAATCACATATCCTCCATGATAGGTTAATAATTTCTATAGATAACCCAAAATAAACATATTCTTAATTCATAAAATCATCTATCTAAAATGAATAAGTCATACTAACCAGGTACTTCACGTAGTCTAGTGGTAGGTGATAAATACCAGCCACACATTGTTTGTGGGTTTGATTCCCGTAGCTTTGTCTGAAGCGACGGGTTGTCACATGGTCTGCATGTTGTCCTTTTTATAAAACTCCAAAAATAACCCTAACATGTTTTAACCTCTATAGTTTCCTCATACCTCTCAATTTCACCCAAATTCATTACGATCTCAACATCTTAATTCATGATGTCTTATTTCACCACAATAAGTTAAAATAAAATGATTCCCAAAATGAATAACATCATACCTTGATCATGGCATCCACTCGGTTTCATCGCCATGTTGCTCACGTAGGTAGATGTCCCATGCATTAAAAAATGATTTAGAGATCCTTCAAAATAATTTGCTTCCTCCATCCAAATACACCTTGTACAACATGGGTCATATGGGTGTTCACAGAAAAAAAGTTTTGGAAAATAATCATGTATAACATATAATTCCAAAACCTCTGATAAAACATGATTTCTATAAAATAGTCGGACAGAATTTGAGTTGAAATTTTCTATTATTGGTCCTTTTAAAATACCATAAGTATGTGCTGAGAGACTATATTTGAAAAGCAAATATAAATAGTTAGCGCAAGGGTCTCCTTCCTCAGCACCATTTTTAAAATCATAATATGCTTCAAATTCTGGTGATAAGGTAAAATATTTGAAAATACCTAGATAATATTTACCTTTCCTGAAAATATGAGAATATTGTCAAAATAGTATTTGTCTAAATACAACCCATGATCCATGATGATAACAAGGTATTGTGGAGGGGTTTGATATCTCAAACAACTACTTACAAGTGAGTTGCATGTTAGAAAAAGTTTCACAATCTTCTGAACATGACTTTGCAATAATTATTGCAAGCATGTCATCAGGAAGAGATAGTAATTTCGTTTGATATCCTTCTCCTTCCATTCGTAACATGCATTACTTGACCTAAAAAATGTTATAAAACCAGGATTTAACTGAAATAATAGATATAGGGACTAATCATGTGTCTAACAAAAACATCTAATCCATAATGTTGTCTAAAACGACCTCTGATACCAACTATAAGGCCCCATCCTTAAACCTTACATAATCTTGTGTTATTACAAGATTACACATTGAGGATCTTTTCAGGTTTAGAGTTTTAGAGAATTAGATCATAAAAATTTCATTACATTCCACATTTAGGCAAAGTGGTTACATAAAAGGTATTATTAAATTTTCCCATCAACGGAAACATATTTAAAATAAAACATGGATTCTTTCTTGACACTTCCTTGACAATATCATCATATCATGTACCATTCCCTTGACCTGTGATAAACATTTCAAAAAACATGGGATGAGAATAAAAAGCTCAGTAAGGGTTATAAAAAGTATGGAAATGAAACATTAGTACATATATAACTAATAATGAAATCATACTTTACCCATAATGAATATGCACTTTAACATACCTCATAAAATCATGAATAAATCATAGAAATCATAATACATAAAGGTAACTTGAGGCATTCATAACATTCTTACGTAGAGAGTAACCCTCTTGGTAACATTTGGAATACCCATCACAGTATATTCCCTAAATCTTTTCAGAAAAACCTCAACATTTAACTCATTCGCGTTACCCAATTCATTTGAGAGCTATATTGGGATCACCCGACCTTAGATTGTCACGGAACCACCCGTATTCATAAAAAATCCCAAGAACCATAACATAATCGTATCATATAAAACATGCATAAAGGAAACATAACATTTCTACTATTCAGTCACAAGATATGAATACAACGCATAGATATAAAAACATTATGAAAACCATTTTCAATACCAAAATAAAAGAAAAGTAAAACATGGTATTTATTTTTCTTTTAAAAAAAGGTATGGCTTATAGAGGTAGCCGAAACTCAAATAATGGTCATGGCGGCGGAGAATTCATTGTCACCGCATAAGTATGACAAAAACATTCCCATTTGTCATTTAGTAAAACACTTCGTATAAAAAATATTCTTTATGGATAAAATTAAAAGTCAAAGGGGTTTTTACATCATATAAAAGTAGGTTGTGTATATAACAAAATATGCCTCAATGAACGAATATTGAGATGAAGTCCCATACAAAGATGATATCATTGGATTAAGGACCAATCAATTACATAATTATGTGTGAAAAACGAATACACCAAATATAAGTGGATATTAAGTGTAAAAAAATCTGAGGACAGTCACACAAATTCATAGAATGACATATTCAAGTAGTACAAGTTTATCCTAAAGAATCAAAATTGGGTTAAAAATTTCCCTTGCAAAAATTCGACAGCCTAACAACGTCACTTCAAAATTCAGAAAAAGCGTTAATGAGAGAAAAAAAGGATATCTCATCACTTGACATATAATTTAAATCAATAAGGATATAGAAAAATATATACCAACATAATATAATGTTAATTAAAAGACATAGCAAAATAAGTACTTTAAAAAGAGGAGGGTGAGAGGTTCCCTTACAGACTTGGGTTACTTTCGAAACGTACACCCCATTGAAGAAGGGTCATAAAATGAATATGTAAATACCCATAATGAAATTATATTACACAAAGAGTATATAATGTGAAGTACATACACCACTCAAAGGAAATGGTTTCAAATGTAGCATAAAACTCACGGGACTAAAAGTGAGATGAAAAATCCCTTACGAAAACTCGGCAGCCAAACGGCTCCACTTAAAACTTCCAAATATAGATTGATGAGAACAAATAGGGTCTCTCATCATATTACGATAAAATTTACAGCAGGAGGAATATAAAAGAACATCCCCCATCATAAAAATGAGGATCTTAAAATAAGTAACATAAAGGATAGTAATTAAAAATGAAAGAGAGAGGTTAGATCTCTTACGAAAATTCGGCAGCCTAACGGTGCCACTCAAAACATCCAAAATGTACTGATGAGAGAAAATAAGGTCACTAATCATATGAACATAAAAAGTACAGTAGGAGTAATATAAAATAACATCCCAATCAAAAGATATATGAGCTTAAAAGGAATGACATAAAATAGTGTACTTAAAAATAAAGAGAGGGGTAGGATCCCTTACATCAAATCCAACTTGTCTTGTTTGTTTGTTTATATTACTGAATAATAATCTTTGGTCAATTTATAATTACATAAGGTCCTCCCTTAATTATTATTATTCAATTAATATCACATATTTTATTGTTAATATAATTTTTAAAAAATGTTAGTTCATATCAGACATTTTTGTCGATGTTTGGTACAGTAGTAAAAAAATGAACTTGTTTGAAAATGATTGCCTATGTAGATATAAGTTATTCATTAAAAGAATATAATTAATGATTCAAATATCATATATATCCAATAAATATTCATTGTATACTATTCCATAACATTTGGAGATAAAAAAATGAAAAGCACCGTTCATGGAGACGGTAGGCTGTACGTACGCATGAATGCTACATTCATTTTATTGTCATATTAATGGAATTAAAAATTAATGAGACATATATATATATATATTATAATTACATTATAATATATATGTTATACCGGTCACATATGTTCATTAATTTAAATCTTTATACATTCCATGTATTGCATGAACGAGTCACATCACTTGAGGAGGCGGTAGTCCACACTTCCTCATATAAAATTATCGCATTTGAACAACAAGAACAGAATAAAGGTATGTTTTAAATATAAAATACAGAAGCATATAGTAAACATAAATACCATATATATCATATATAAAATAAAGTAAAATCATAATGGCCACCTTTGAAGGTGTTAAAAGAATATTGAACAATCATCGTTTCGTGAGGCCGAAAATCGCCAACCACATAAACTGTATGTTCTTTAACCTTTAGACGAAGGTGTGTGGAAGTGTAGCTAGAATCCTTCTTATAAAAACATCCTAGTATATGTAATATACTGGTTTTGTTACAAAATAAATTAATAAAAAGAGTTTAGGGGATTGGAGAAGCAAAATAAAACAGAAGAACACAAGGGAAGACATTACCTTTAAATTAGGTACCTCTCTTTGATTTAAGCTCAAAGGATTGTTTGGAAACGATTCTGACAAAAGTGATGCTTCAATGATGAATAGAGTGATATGGAGAGATGAAATGGGCAGTGGTTGGCTGCGGAAAAGGCTTGAGAGGAATGTTTAAGGTGGTAGAGTTGGGGGCCTTTTATAAGAGGAGAGGAGGGGCACTCTTGGAAAGTAAAGAAATGTTACTTTATTTTAAAATGATTTTCCAATTTAAAATGTCCCACATTGATATAATTCGAGGATAAGGTGATAAGGGTTCTAAATCCACCCATCCAATAGGTTTTTGACAAGTGTAGGTCTTATATTTTACATTATATTTTCATTTTATTTAAATCGGTAAATAATGTGGTAATCGCTGCATCATCATGGTGTCATAAATAATTTAATTTATTTAATATCTAAAATTTATATAAAAAATACTATGATGTAGTAAATCTTTTTGTATTTCCAGTGAATATTTACAGTCATAAATCTGACTTTTATATCCCCATGTAAAAATTGTTTTAGTAAAACTGTACAATTTTGTGACATTTTATTTTAACATTAAATAAAAAGATGTTAATGTCATTTTCATACCAAAGTGGCTCCATGGGGTCCCCAAGTTGACCCATGGATTTACTTGGTCGGCAATGACACATCCAATAAGTGTAGGACAAGTTTTAAGTTCATTTCATATTATTAAAACATTATTCTTACCTAAAATTACTGTAATTACCTCTAATCGCAATTAAAAACTTAAAAGTTATTGTTCATAAAAAAATTATTTTAAACCCATTGATCCACATTTTACATCCTAATGACAACCATGTATGTCGGATTTTTGATATTAAAATAAATGAAGTGGTGACGTTTCATTTAAATGAAAAATCTGTTTTTAAACTACCACTTAGTGGTTTCACTATTCATAAAAAATTGATGATTTTCAGAAAAATACCAAAAATTCACCCTAAGCTATATTTGATTTTCCGAATTCAAAAATTATGTCTATTTATAAAAATTAAAAACATATATGTTGCATTAATTAATTTAATAATTAATTCCTGATGTCGAAACAAATAACGTGTTTTTATGAAACAATAAGTATCAAAAGATTGACACTAGTTTAAGTCCAATTTCAAGATGAAATTAATGCCAATGACCACTATTGTATTAAATGGTTAAAATATATTCTAATTTAACTTTATAACCAATTCAAAAGATAATCTAATCATATAAATAAATTAGATTAAAAAGAGGTTTTGAATTAAAATACAACATTTTTCACTATCCATTAAAAAATGAACTTTATCGGAAAAATACAAAAAAATTACAGAAAGTAATTTTGATGCCCCGATTCTAAAGAAGAATTTTATTTTGTCAAATATAACACATAAAATTGTCAAAAAGTTTATTTAAAAGAGGTTCTCCATCAAAAGGCGGTTAATCAACCTTTTAAAGAATATTAGAAGATTTATGATTAAAATTGGATTCATTTGCATTTTAAGCCTCCAACATTTAATGGATAAATGTAAAAATATTTGACAAACATATATAATCATTTTGTAGTTAGTTCTGTTCATTACTTCTATTTCAACGGCTAGGGGTTAACAACCTTTTAAAATAATATTATTTTAGTATTAGAGTGCAACGTAAGATTTCAAAGAAACTCGTTGTTGCGTATTGGGTACGCCATCGAGCATAGCGTCCCCTTTAATGTAATATTAATATTTTATTCACAAATATGTATTAATGTGAAAATTTCAATTTCTTTATTTACATGGGGTGTCACATCCTTCCCCCATATTGGTAATTACGGCCTCACAATTTTAAAATTGGGCTTTGAAATTTCATTGAAAATCCCACATCGGAACAACAGTCAGTAAAACAATCACTTTAAAATAAAGAAATAGGGGTACAAAGGTATCCCGAGTTAACCCATACTAGGATTCATTGTAGGAAAACATGGATATGGAGGAAAAAACAAAGGGTCATGTTCTGAGGGAGAGTGATAGAAAACAAGTTTAGGAGAAAGTTAACCATAAGAAAATCACATACTTGTGGTGGGTTAAACGGTATTCGATACCCCCATAGGAAAATTTAATAGACAACATTATTGTTTTTAATTTACTTTTCATTGAGGAATTTTTTTTGATTTTAAGGAAACATACTTACATGTCATGTTGACATTCAACTATTACTGGATTTCTTACACAAACTCGTACTTTCCCCAAATGTTGAGTATTTAGGAAGACTTGTTTACATTAAGAGAGATATAATCAACTAATAGAGAATCAACTAATCCACAAAAGATAACTATATACTTAGCATGTATTTAGACCTTAACAAAAACTAAAACCTAAAATTTTAGTATGAGATCAGATAATAGCCAAAAAAAATACTCCTTTATTAAAAAAATCTATTCTTAATCTCCAAAATTTGTCACACAATACCCAAAGTTCAACAAAAACCATTCAATAAACAATTTGTCCATAATATAATTCAAATTAAACCAAACTTTGATTGAAACCCAAATATTTGAAGGATTTAATCACATATTCTTTCAAGGTACAAATAAACACTTATCTCCAAATAACATTCGTTGCTCTTAAAGTCTTGTATTGAAAAGTAATTAACCTAATCACATATCCTCCATGATAGGTTAATAATTTCTATAAATAACCCAAAATAAACTTACTCTTAATTCATAAAAATATCTAACTAAAATGAATAATTCATGATAACCAGGGACTTCACGTAGTCTAGTGGTAGGTGATAAATACCAGTCGCACTTTGGTTGTGGGTTCGATTCCCACAGCTTTGTCCGACACAACGGGTCGTCACACGGTCTGCATGTTGTCCTTTTTATAAAACTCCAAAAATAACCCTATCATGTTTTAAACTCAATATTTTCATTATACCTCTCATTTTCATCCAAATTCATTACGATCTCAACACATTAATTCTTGAATTCTTATTTCACCACCATAAGATAAAATAAAACGATTCCCAAAATGAATAACAACATACCATGAACATGGTGTCCACTCAGTTTCATCGTCATCTTGACCACGTATCCAGAAGTCCCATGCATTAAAACATTGATTTATATATCATTCAAAAACAGTTTCTTCCTCCAACTAAACACACCTTGTACAACATGGGTCATATGGGTGTTCATAGAAAAACAGTTTTGGAAAATAATCATTATAACATATAATTTCAAAACATCTGATAAAACATGATTTCTATAAAATAGTCAGATAGAATTTGAGTTGAAACTTTCTATTATTGGTCCTTTTAAAATATCATAAGTATGTGATGAGAGACTATATTTTAATAGAAAATATAAATAGGTAGCGCAAGGGTCTCCTTCTTCAGCACCATTTTTAAAATCATAATATGCTTCAAATTCTTGTGATATGGTAAAATATTTGAAAATGCCTAGATAATATTTACCTTTCATGAAAATATGAGAATATTTTGAAAATAGTATTTGTGTAAATACAACCCATGATCCACGATGATAACGAGGTATAGTGGAAGTGTTTGATATCTCAAACAACTTCTTGCAAGTGAGTTGTATGTTAGAAAAAGTTTCACAATCTTCCGAACATGACTTTGAAATAATTATTACAAGCATGTCATTAGGAATAGATAGGAATTTCGTTTGAGATCCTTCTCCTTCCATTCGTAACCGGCTTTACTTGACCTAAAAAAAGTTATAAAATAAGTATTTAACTAAAATAATAGATATAGGGACTAATCATGTGTCTATCAAAAAATCCTAATCCCTAAAGTTGTCTAAACCGACCTCTGATACCAACTATAAGGCCACAGCCCTAAACCTTACATAATCTTGAGTTATTACAAGATTACACATTGATGATCTTTTTAGGTTTAGAGTATTAGAGAATTAGATCATAAAAATTGCATTACATTCCACATTTAGACAAAGTGGTTACATAAAAGATAGTATTCATTTTCCCATCAACAGAAACATATTTAAAATAAAACATGGATTCTTTCTTGACACATCCTTGAAACTATCATCATATTATGTACCATTCCCTTGACCTGTGAAAAACATTTCAAAAAACATGGGATGAGCATAAAAAGCTCAGTAAGGGTTATAAAAAGTATGGAAAGGAAACATGAGTACATATATACTTAAGAATGAAATCATACTTTACAAATAAAGCATAAGAACTTTAACATACCTCATAAAATCATGAATAAAGCATAGAAATCATAAGACATAAAGGTAACTTGAGGCATTCATAAAATTTTTACGTAGGGAGTAACCCTCTTGGTTACGTTTGGAATACCCATCACAGTATATTCCCTAAATCTCTTCGGAGAAACCTCAACGTTTAACTCCTTCACGTTGCCCAATGCATTGGAGATCTATATTGGGCTCACCCGCCCTTAGTTTATCATGGAACCACCTGTATTCATAACAATTCCCAAGAACCATAACATAATCATATCATATAAAACATTCATAAAGGAAACATAACATTTCTAATTTTCAATCACAAGATATCAATACAACGCATTGATATAAAAACATTATGAAAACCATTTTCAATACCAAAATAAATGAAAAGTAAAACATGGTATATAATTTTCTTTGAAAAAAAGGTATGGCTTGTAGAGGAAGCCGAAACTTAAATAATGGTCACGGCGGCGGAGAATTCATTGTCGCCGCATACGTACGACAAAAAAAATTCCTTTTGGTCATTTAGTAAAATGATTCGTATAAAAAATATTCCTTTTGGACACACATAAAAGTCAAAGGGGTTTATACACCATATAAAAGAAGGTTGTGTATAAAACAAAATATGCCTCAATGAAAGGAGATTGAGACGAAGTCCCATACAAAGACCGTATCCTTGGATTAAGGATAAATCAATTACATAATTATGTGTGTCAAACGAATACAGCAAATATAAGTGAATATTAAGTGTAAAAAAAATAAGAGAGCATTCACACATATTCATAGAATGAAATATTCATGGAGTATAAGTTTATCCCAAAGAATCACAATTGGGTTAAGAAGTTCCTTTGCAAAAATTCGACAGCCAACCGACGTCACTTCAAAATTCAGAAAAAGTGTTTATGAGAGATAAAAAGGGTATCTCATGACTTGGACATAAAATTTACATCAATAAGGATATATAAGAACATATAATAAAATAATAATATGTGAATTAAAAGGCATAACAAAAGAAGTCTTTTAAAAAGAGGAGGGTGAAAGTTTCCCTTATAGACTTGGGTTACTTTCGAAACGTACACCCCATTGAAGAAGGGTCATACAATGAATATGTAAATACCCAAAATGAAATTATATTACACAAATAGTATAATAATGGGAAGTAAATACACCACTCAAAGGAAATTGTGGCAATTGTATCATAAATATCACGGGACTAAAAGTGAGATGAAAAATCCCTTATGAAAACTCGGCAGCCTAACGACGCCACTTAAACATCCAAATATAGATTGATGAGATCAAATAGTGTATCTCATCATATTAAACTAAAATTTACAGCAAGAATAGTATAAAATTTCCCCCCCCCCCCATCATAACAAATAGGATCTTAATAGAAGTGGCATAAAGGAGAGTACTTAAAAAGAAAGAGAGAGGTTAGATCTCTTACGAAAATTCGGCAGCTAAACGACTCCACTCAAAACATCCAAAATGTATTGATGAGATAAAATAGGGTATCTAATCATATTAAAATAAAAATTATAGTATGATTAATATGAATGAACATCCCAATCATAATAAAGTTGAGCTTAAAAGGAATGACATAAAAGAGTGTACTTAAAAAGAAAGAGAGGTGTAGGACCCCTTACCTCAAATCCGACCTGTCTTGTTCGTTTTTTTATATTACTGAATAATAATCTTTGGTCAGTTTATAATTTCATAAGTACCTCCTTTAAATATTATTATTCAGTTCTTATCACATATTTTAATTTTATAATAATTGTTTAATAATATTAGTTCATATCAGACGTTATTCCCGATGTTTGGTACATGAGTAAAAAAATGAACTTGTTTGAAAATGTTGCCCATGTAGTTATAATTAATTCATTTACAGAATATTATTAATGATTAAAATATCATATATATCCAGTACATATTCATTTTATACTATTCCATAACATTTGGAGATAAAAAATTAAATTCACCCTTCATGGAGACGGTAGGCCGTACGTACGCATGAACGCTACATTCATTTTTTTGTAATATTAATGAAATTAA
Source organism: Viscum album (assembly GCA_963277665.1). Lineage (NCBI taxonomy): Eukaryota > Viridiplantae > Streptophyta > Magnoliopsida > Santalales > Viscaceae > Viscum > Viscum album. The sequence continues at coordinate 788,199,340 of OY728126.1, read as the reverse complement.
AAATAAATGAGACATATATATATATTATAATTCCAGTATAATATATATTTTATATATGTCACATATGTTCATTAATTTCATTCTTTATACATTCCATGTACTGCATGAACGAGTCACATCACTTGAGGGGGCGGTAGTCCACACTTCCTCATATGAAATTATCGCATTTGCACAACATGAAAAGAATAAAGGTATGTTTTATATATAAAATAAAGAAGCATATAGTAAACATAAATACCATATATATAATATATAAAATACAGTGACATCATAATGGCCACCTTTAAAGGTGTTAAAAGAATATTGAACAATCATCGTTTTGTGAGGCATAAAATCACCAACAACATAAACAGTATGTTCATTAACCATTAGATGAAGGTGTTTGAAAGTGTAGCTCTAATAATACTTATAGAAACATCCTAGTATATGTAATATACTGGTGTTGTTACAAAAGTAATTAATAAAAATAGTTTACGGGGTTGGAGAAGAAAAATAAAACAAAAGAACACAAGGGAAGACATTACCTTTAAATCGGGTAACTATCTTTGATTTAAGATCAAAGGATTATTTGGAAAGGGTTATGACCAAAGTGAGGCTTCAATGATTAACATAGGGTTTTGGACAGATGAAATGGTGAGGGGTTGGCTGATCCAAATGCTTGAGAGGTGTGTGTATGGTGGTAGAGGTGGGGGCCTTTTATATGAGGAGAGGAGGGGCACTCTTGGAAAGTAAAGAAATGTTACTATATTTTAAAATGAGTTTCGGATTTAAAAGGTCCCACAATGATATAACTAGAGGATAAGGGATAAGGGTTATAAATACACCCATAAAATAGGTTTTTGATAAGTTTAGGTCTTATATTGTACATTATCTTTTCATTTTATTTAAATCGGTAAATAATGTGGTAATCACTGCATCGTCATGGTGTCATAAATAATTTAATTTATATAATGTCTAAAAAATATAAAAAAAACTATGTTGTAGTAAATATTTTTATCTTTCCAATTAATATTTATAGTCAAAAATAGGACTTCTATAACCCCATGTAAAAAACGTTTTAGTAAAACAATACATGTTTGTGACATTTTTATTTTAACATTAAATAAAATGATATTAATGTCATTTTCCTACCAATGTAGCTCCATGGGGTCCTCAAGTTGACCCATGGATTCTCATGGTGGGCCATGACACATAAAATAATTTTAGGACATGTTTCAAGTTCATTTCATATTTCTAAAACATTATTCTTACCTTAAATTACACTAATTACCTTTAATCTCGATTAAAAACATAAAAGTTACTGTTCACCAAAAAATTATTTTAATCAATTGAACCACATTTTACATCCTAATGACAACAATGTATGTCAGATTTTTGAAATTCAAATCACAGAAGTGGTAAAGTTTCATTTAAATGAAAAATCTGTTTTTAAACTACCACTTATTGGTTTCACTATTCATAAAAAATTGAAGTTTTTCAGAAAAATTCCAAAAATTCACCCTAAGAAATATTTGATTTTCCGAATTCAAAAATTATTTATATTTTAAAAAATTCAGAAGATATATGTTGCATTAATTAATTTAATAATTAATTCCCGCTGTCAAAACAAATAGCGTGTTTTTAAGAAACAATAAGTATCAAAAGATTGACACTAGTTTAAGTCCAATTTCAAGATGAAATTAATTCCAACGACCACTATTGTATTAAATGGTAAAAATATATTCTCATTTAACTTTAAAACCAATTCAATAGATAATCTAATCATATAAATAAATTAGTTAAAAAGTGGTTTTGAATTAAAATACAACATTTTTCACTATTCATTAAAAAATGAACTTTATCGGAAAAAAACCAAAAATTTACACAAAGTAAATTTTGATGCCCCGATTCTAAAGAAGAATTTTATTTTGTAAAATATAACACATAAAATTTTCAAAAATTGGATTTAAAAGAGGTCCTCCATCAAAAGGCAGTTAATCGACCTTTTAAAGTATATTAGAAGATTTATGCGTAAAATTGGATTCAATTTCATTTAAAGCCTCCAAAATTTAGTGGATAAATGTAAAAATATTTGAATAACATATATAATCATTTGGTAGTTAGTTCTGTTCATTCCGGCCATTACAACGGCTAGGCGTTAGCTACCTTTAAAAATAATATTATTTTATTATTAGAGTGCAACGTAATATTTCAAAGAAACTCGTTGTTGCGTATTGGGTACGCCATCGAGCATAGAGTCCCCTTTAAAGTAATATTAATATTTTATTCAAAAATATGGATAAATGTCAAAATTTCATATTCATTATTTACCTGGGGTGTTACATTAAACAATTTATTTTATTATGAAACAGTGGATTTGTTGCATAATAATTGATTTTTAAAAAAATCAGTCTCTTAAATTCATATACATATTATATATATTTCCAATTAATTAGTGACCAATTAATTTAACTATACATTTTAATTTATTAGTTAATCATATTCATATCCACAAATATAATGGATATTATATTTCTTTTTAAATTAGTGAATAATAATTTTAATAATATGTTATTTCTAAGTAAAACTCAGTCTTGTGTGTTATGCAATCCATTGAAACAAGTCATTGTTGAGTGTTAAACAAGATTACATTTTAATTAAATATATATATATCTAATAATTTTTTTGTGTAACATATGATTAACATTGTATTTAATATTAATAAATATAAGAAATTGTTTTGTAAAAAAAATATTGTAAATTCATTTGGTGTATTTTTCTAACCACCTTAAATAAATTGTGTCCATGTAATTCTAATATAATCCCATAAATAAAGGTATTGATATTTTAAAACAAACTATTATTGAAAAAATCACAATATAAATATGTTTACTAAGACAAGATACTTATAATTGGTAAAAGGATATGTTAAGGCCAACAAAGAACTAGGCTTTTGAATAGTTAAACACTACTGCAAATATGGATATGGAATAAAAATATATCCCTCATATTATGATGGAGGCTGATTGAAAAAAATTTCCAGTGAAGTTTTATGACCAAAAAAATATTAAACCGGAGGTTTGAATAAATGATTATAAATATCGTAAAAATGATGATAATAGGAAAAAAATTGTTTCAAAACCCCCTTCCATAGAGATGAAGAAATCCTTATCTCTATAAGAATATAAAGAAATATAATTAATCTATTAATATTTATTTCATAATAGAAATCTTATTATTTGGTTTTTCCTTGAAATATTTCTATATAATATCTTAAAACATGTCGTATCATATGATGAATTAATATGTGAATTCCTAAAACCACATCCAATGTTCAACGAAAACCATCTCATAAATTGTTATCATTTCCAAAATAATTTAATCTCACACATTATAATTACTTCCAATTAAGTTTGTAGTATATAATTTATATTATCAATATAAATACTCTCTTTGTCCAAAAATCATTATCACAAAATTACAAAAATATTAATTATTATCATTTCCTCAACCGTGTTTTTCCCAAATGTTTATATCGTTACTGAATCAGTTTTCATGGTAGCATTAATCATATGATCTCAAATATTTAATTAAAAAGTACTATAGATCAGTCCTTTTATATTTCATAATTTATATGATGAGAACATCATCAATACAATAATTTTAAAAGATATTTTTAATAACATGGTCAGAATCCCATTAATCATTCCAGTATGATTGTTTTAAAATCATACGTCTAACCTTAATCCCTTGGCATATCGTGAGATATATAATCTTGAGTCTAGGGGAGTTATTTTGGGTTTTCACTCATATCCTTGATGTTGTAAAATTGAGTAAAAGAGATTTCATTTTTCACATTGCATTATGTGACATGATGTCCCATTTCTCAACACTTAATAAAAACTCACATTCATGTTGAGGAATTTTCTAGGTGACTCATTGTCTTGTTCTCATATGATTGAAATTTGATCATCTTATTCATTGAAGCATTACATTATTATGTTTCTCAGATGACATTATCTTCTCTTTAATCCCATTGAATGTATTGATCCAAGAAATGACTTCTTACATTCATAACACAAAAAATATTTCTTAGAATGATGATTAAGTCTTTGAAAACATCAACCATTTAGTATTGGGATTAATATAGTAATATAAGTTGTCAATTATACACTTTGTGTTGAAAATTTAAAATGTATCAGTGCTATATTACATTATAAAGGTATATTCACAATCTAAAACATGTTTAACTTCCTTTTTTTCTATAAGATATGTTACATTCTATTCCTCTCACATTCTTAATCATATTTGACATATTTATCGATGAATTTCTCTTTATAATATTTCTATTCCATTTGTTATAATTCTTATTCCTACCTGGTATTCTGGATCAATGATAACAATTGATCAATATCTCTATTAAGACAATACCCAGAGAGTGTAACCTTTTCCTTTTCACTACATTATAAATCTATAAATATATTCTCCAATGAGTTAATATGTTGATCAATTGGTATTGGATTTTTATTCCAACCAAATTATGGGACCTCTGTCACATAAAATATAAAAGAATCATATATTATCATTTTTTATGAGGTTTCTCAAATCGAGAACGGTTATCTTTCAGGACATAATTTAGCTATAAAAATATATCCATATCATTGAAATTTCTGATAATAGATATATCGTCTTCCTCAATATGGAACTATCAACATTTTCTATGTGTGTGGATACCATTCTTCCTTCTAAGTTCTATTTCTAAACAATGACATGGTATAAATCTGATCAAAACATAATTAAACAAAATTTATAATCCCAAAACAAGTGAATATCTTATCATAAATTTTAAAATTTACCAAAATTAATATCATAATAAAAAATGGTTTTGTTAGGGATATATTACATTCAAATACTTCATGATGGGTTTTGATGAAAATGTGAATTATCCAAATCATATCACATAGAGAGTGTGAATAAAGTTTAAATGTAATTCCAATTGTACAAAACCAAATTACACTCGAGTTCAGCTTGACACACCTTTTCAATGATTGTACCCCTCTGTACATCTTTTCAAGACCCAATCCACTTTTTGTATCCCAGAGAGGATTTATTGACTGGAAGTCCCACATAATAACATTCTTTAAAAAATTATATGATTTTATTATATAATTATACTAAATTTATCTATTAGGGTTATGAAACTTAGTGTATATTTTTTGAATCTAATTTTCAAATGTTGAAACACAACAATATATAATACCAACTATTATGATCTGGCCCAAAAATCCTGGAGTTTGTTCTTTGATTTATTACATTGGTATGAATACACAGAATCAAATCCATAAGGATTGACTAGTTTAGAATTTTTGGATAACAATATTTCATACCTAATGCCAGTATTATATTGAGAAATATTAAAGAAAACATCATATGAAATAAAACAAAAATGAATATCTGCACTTAAAACATATTAAATGGTTTCCTCATCATTACCCTCGGCAAGGATTCCAATGAAAGGAGAGATCAAATGCTTATTAAGGGTAAGTATAATGGGAGAAATAACGAATCAATGAAAATAACTAAACTTGTAATGGTAAATAATTATGTACGCATTCCATTAAAATAATCAGATTTGTAACAATCAATATAGAAATATAAATCACTCCAACACCACTAATTTAATCAATAATATGAGAATAAAATTTAACTGTAGATATTGTCAAAAAAATACCATGGATAATAATAATTGATAATTATTTCTAAATATCATGAAATGAATAATTATTTCACTCCATGGTTCCAAAGAAATGATACCCTTATCTTCAAGACCTTTCACAATATGGTTTAGTATGATAGGTAAGGACCTCTCAAATTTCAACAACTAATTTATCTCACGAGACTAACAATGCATCGAGGGAATAAATTAAATGGTCCATAACCCATGTCATTCCATTATAATGAATTATTTATATATCTAATAATCTATTTTAATTCATGAAAACTTTCCTTATCAAATATCCTTATTGATTAAAAGATAACAATTTTCCAATTTTTCCCTACTTAATCAAATTGATTTCATGTACATGCCATATGTAAAAATTGTATAAATTTTAGGATACAATTGTAACCATAATATAAGAGTGTTCATGTAGAAACTAAATTGGATATCTAATGGATATTTTTCATAGGGAAGTAATTATTTTGAGACAATGTTAAAAATCAAAAAAATGATGGATTTCAACGGTAACATTTACCACTTCATAATTATCAAGTAAATATTAATTAGATTAGTTAATTAAAAATAAAACCTTAAATACCATTAATATAAAAGTATTGAAGATATTATATATAAATATGGTTAGTATATACACCACACAAGTGAAGTAAGTGGTGAATACTACCTTCACCACGTAGATGTAAAAAGGTGAGATGAAAATCCATCACATTATGCTTCCTTTTAGTTGAACTCTATTTAACATCAATAATATTTGTTTTAATAATGTTATTAAATTATATTATATACACATTAATATCTATGATATCCTATATAATCTATTTTTTACATATTAAAATTGGATTAGTAATAACATTTTATCATTTTCATCTATTTGGTGTAAGTTGCCTTGTTTTTTTGAGTGTGTTGGACATGTTAATTTTTTACTATTAACAATAAAATGATTTTATATTTTATATAATTTTAGTAATGTTGAAATTATAGTATATATTCATTAAATTTTTATTTTTTAAAAATCCATAAAAATGGAGATATGAAGCATAATGTACAATTCATGGAGACACTGCATCATATGATTAAATGAATACTACTTATATTTCATTGTCAAATGAAAATCATGAAAAATAAATGATATATGTTTATATAATAAATATATTATTTTATTTAAGTCATATATTTTACATATTTATATTAAAAGCATTGTCAGTACATTCCCTTTATAGTGTGAACGAATCATGTCGCTTTGAGGAGGCACTGGTCTACATGTCCAAAAAAGATAAGCATATCCCTATATTTTGGAGCCCTAGAAATAATGGGTCATATATTTAATATTGAATCATAAATCAATTATAAATATCATATATATCATATATAAACTATAAATAAATCATTATTCAAAAAATGAAATGAGGTAATGGAATATATAACGACATCGGTTCACGTGGCAGTAGTCTGTCATACATACAAAAGAAAACTTTTTATCCCATTTGATGGATGTATTTGAAATGTTAGGTATACCTCTTATAATAACAAAATTAAATTACATTTATGATAATGAGTTTATTATAATTCCGTGGTAAAAAATTGAATGGGTGGAGAAGTAAATTAATGAAAATTTATCGTTGAAGATTGTTACTTCTATTAGGGTAACTCCTTTCATTTTATAGAAAAATACATACTTTTTTATAAAAATATAATTCTAATAATATGTTCGTATAGAAAATAGATCTTTTTTGAAATGTTTTTTTTATGATCTATTGTTTTTAAGAGGTGTAAATATTGGGGACAATTGAGATCCATTTTAAAGTGGAGTACGGGTGGGATTCTGGGAAATATAAAAATTTAAACAATATTGAGATGTATCACATAGATCATTTTCCACAAAAAAATGAAACCAATTATTGAAAAAGTGTTATATGGTCAAAATATGGACAACAATTTGGTATTGTACAAGACTCTTTCATTAAAGAACTTATTTATAGGTTTAGTCCCTTATTATGTGAATTTTTCCCTTAATCACTTTAATTCATTTTTATTCTTTTAACTAATAATTTTGGAAATAAAAAAATTAAAATATTATAAATAATAAATAATAAATATTTAAAATATGGAATAATTTTTTTTAAAGTTCCCCAAAAATTGGTAGAAATTAATTTAAAATTAATCATGAATATATGAAGACAATGTTGATTTTTAAGTGAAAATTTTTAAAAGTTTTCTATGATTTATTTCCATATACAATTCAACATGATTTCAAGGAGCTGTATTAAATTAGTTAATTTATAATTTATATAATTAAACATTGTGAAATATTTAGAAACAATAACCATATAAATTATCATGATTAAAAGTATTTTTTTAATTAAACTATAATATTTTTAACCATTAATCAAAAAATTAAAGTTTTGAAAAACATAAATAAAATTAATCCGAAATGTATTTTGATTTTACACATTAAAAATTAATTATTATTTTTTTATATAAAACATTTAAAATTGGTTTTATTTTGTTTTGAAAAAAGATCAGTATTAAAAGGAATAATAAATTAACTTTTAAGAAAATACAATTTTAATGAGTGGAACTTGATTTATTCTTAAATTATGCATATCAAAAATATTCGATGAATATTAATTTTTTTCTAAATATAATATATATATATATATATATATATATATATACAGGTAATTAAAATCATTCACTAACGTTATTTAATTTAATTTATTAAGATAAACTCAATAAAGATCATAAACTATTTTTTTTCAAAAACAGCTTCTTGTATATTTATTTAGCATCTATACTCATATATAATTAAATTGTAAAAAATGAATTCAAATATATATTTTCATAATTATTTCAATCCAATTCATAAAAAAAAAATTTAACTGCTACTGTATATCATATTTTTTTAAATAATCATATTTTAAATAATATGTCATTTTTTGGAAAACACTGTGTTTCATGGTATTCTCGCCATCATGGAATGTAATTATTGAATGTAATATAGGATAAACTATTGAATCCATTTAAGGAAAACTACAATTTTTGTTGCTTGTACAATTAAAATAAAATCGTGTTTCGTATAATCCATTCGTGGAACAAAATTATTCTAAGAGGAAAATATAGTAATATCATCGGGAATTATAAGAAAATTACAAAATGAATACAAAATGAAAATGCAATTCCGAAGATAAATTCTCCCATGTGGAAATAGATTCAATTTTTGGGTATGATAATCACAAAATATGACTAGAAAATAGTAATTTAACATGCTTAATTTGAAATCATATTATTATATTTAATTTTTTCCACGGTAAACACGTATTAATTGTAATCATGAAAATTTATTTTTATATATTTTACTATTAATTATGAAAAAATATTTTGATGACATATTTACATAAAATAAATAATTATATTTTAAATATAGAATTTTTTTTACAGAATTCAATTAAAATAATTAGAATAATTTAATTTAATATTAAAACCATAAGTTCTAAAAAATTTGTTTTCCAAGGAAATTCGCTTCCAAAGTACAAAATGATTCTTATAAAAATAAAAAAACAATGGGATTATGTTGTCAAAAATTTGATTTATGAAAATAGAATTTAATTAATACTATTTTTTATAATTTTTTAAAACTAATAGATCATTGAAATTTAATTATAAAAATTCAATTCTCAATAAAATTATTATTTTCAGTATTCATCAAAATATATTATCTTCTCAAAAAATAATAAAAAATTATATATATGATAATATTATTATGAAAATTGAAAAAACTATGTCCATCATTAAAAAAGCTTCTATATGTGGAAAAATTCAATTTTAAAATATATTCCCAAGAAATGATATTATAGTTTTAGCTATTATGAATAAATAACAAGTAATTAATATCAAAATGTCAAAAACATTAAACAATTGATATTTCATCTATAACATGATCATGAAATTATTCCATTGTTAATATAATTGAATTAATATCATAGATTATAATATCATAATTTTAAATAAATAAAATGAAAAATATTTGAATTTATGGTTTAGAACAACGTGATATCAATATCATTAAGAACATGTACCAATATAGTTTGATAAAGTTGTTGATAATCAATAAAATCACATTTACTGCTGGATTTCTAATTTATATCACAAGACCTATCAAATCATCGAGGTTTTATCTGCAACTGATCCCCACTAATCACTTTATGTCTAATGCATTCCCCATATATTAAATGACCAATATAAAATAAAACAAATATTACTTAAAACAAATATCATTATTGATAAAGGAATATATGTTTATCAATGTATTATGTTACCAATAAAACGATTTTTATTGTAATGTACCGTGTATAGAAATTTTTAATGCATCAAGAAAAAAATTATATATCATAAATAAAGGGAATATTTATGAGAAATCTACACTCTACTGATCAAATGAAAGTTGTTGTTTAACGAAAATGGTAATGACTAAAAAATTAATCCAAAAAGTGAATATCGATACATACACTAATAAAAATAATAAAAAATATCCATAAAATAAATAATAATGGTATCATTACAACATATCCCCTATTGTGTATATCTAGAATAAATAGTTTTGTCATATATACATATAAATACCATAAAAATCATTAAAACATTCTTGTGTTAAATACCATATTGACATTGAAAACAAATTTTAAAAACTAAATTTTTTATAATATTAAGAAAAACATTTATTATAAGAAAAAATATAAACATATAAAAGAATCTTAAATGAATGAAGCACTCATGATGGTAAAAAAAATATTCTTCTTGAGTATTTATGAACAAATATTCCATCAAAATTTTTGTTATAAAGTAAATAAGTACCATGCTCAGAAAATAAAAATACTTTTATATTTAAATCATTTAGTAACAAGTTAAAAATGATTAAAAATATAATTTATAATTAATTTTAGAATTTTAAAAAAATTAAAACACTTTATTGTAATATAAGTATAAAAGAAAAATACTACTAACTAAACAAAAAAATTGTATTTTTTGTTAAATAAATCATAATTTCAGTAAAGAAATGGGGAAAATTCATAAAAGTGATATAATTTTAATAAATAAATAGAGGATAAGAAAATATGTTGGGTTTGAAATGGAAATATCAAAAAACATTATCACAGGAAAAATAAAAAAATAAATCCCAAAAAAGAAATATTGGGAAATACACCCATACCACATCGGTAACATATGAGTCATATACCCTATGAAACAACAGAATGAAAATAAATGTTAAATATCAGGAATATAAATAGATTAAAAAAAATAAAATATCAAAGGGTAAGTAGATAAAACTCATTAAAATAAATATATGTATACTTCCAAATATATATATATATATATATATTGAGTTGGAATTATGAAAAAATCTCATATTTTGATTCTGCTGATGTGAGGATTAATAAATGAATTTATTATCTGTATAAAATTTAAATCCCAATAAAAAAATTGGAAATAAATTATAAAATAATAAACATTAATTACACATATATTATTAGAATATCAAATTCGATGAATATGTAATATAACACAATGGAATGAAATTGACTTACGAAACACATTACAAATTGGTAGCTTTTGATTCTATTACTTATAAATTATATATAAAAATGTTTGACAAAAAATTATATTAAATATAAAATATTAATGATATATTTTTTAAAAGGGAAGTATATACAACATATAAAATAAATATTTTCATAACATTAAAATATGTCTCAATAAATGAAAATTGAGATGAAATAATTTAACTCGCATCTCACATGTCACGTACAATGTTCATGTTCCTAAAGAATAAGATTATGTTATCTATTAACATGGTTAATAAATATTTCATGGTTATTATTAAATTTATTTAATTTCATACCATTTTATTTTTAATTACAAAATTAATTATGTTTACACCAGAAGGGTTGTTGATATTAAGTTCAAATGTCCAAAATGACATTGGTAGGTTGACTGTAGTAAAAGTGGTCATTATTAAATAATATAAAATATAATAATAATTAAATAATTATAATTTTTTACATAAATTTGTCTTTTAAATTCTAATATCCATTATGGTAATGTTAAATGAACAATATTACCATCATGGGGATGGTAGGATGTACGCACGCATGACAATCATGTGCATTTTTCAACGAAATTATGGAACAAATGATATGTATTATATCATCATTCCAAAATAATAAAAAAATAATAAATAAATAAATATTTCCCAAAATAAAAAAAAACACACACACACACACACACACACACACACATATATATATATATATATATATCTTGTCACTTAGTGGAGGAGGCAATCTATATATACACATGATGGATGTTTTCATTTTTCAGTTAATGGATATATATGAAAGTAAATCATGTGTTATATTTGGAAGAATATTAAAATTCCAAAAATATAATATATAATTATATTTAAATATATATATTAAATCCATAATTACTAAAAAATATTTTGGTGTATGTTATTGAAAAATTATTTTCATCAGTTTGTGAGGTAGTGTTCTGGTGTACAATTGAACGATGGTTTTGCTTCAAATGTGGTGGAAGATGATATGAATTTAGGATATGATATGAATATTTTTTTATATAATTTTATTATATATAATTATGATATTATCCTTTAATGGAAGTATATGATTTCAAGTAGGTGGAAGAAGAAATTAAACAAAAGAAATTGGTAATAAAAAATATATCTTCTACAGACAACATATTTGGGATTATACATAAATAATTCCATGAATTTATTTCTGATCAATTTTATGAATATATGATTTGTACTATAATATTAATAATGAATTTATATATGTATTTTCAGAACCAAGTGGGCTTTTATGTGTGGAGAGGAGATGATAGCCGGTTCCCTTTTATAAGTGAGGGTAGGGGATCTTTTTGAATTTACTATTGTATTAGATAATTATAAAGTGATATAAAATTAAAAAAAATTTAGAATATATATGAATTATATTCTGTTATATGATAATATATAATTATTGAAATTAAATAAGTTTTTTATAATTTTATTCTTTATGCTAACACTTATCTATTGTTTTAACCCCCAGGTAAACAAGTTTTATCTATAACTTCAAAAACAAATTCTTTAAACTGAAAGGTTTATAATAATTTTTTAAGGAATCCATTAGATCACCAATAAAAATGGATGAAATTTTAGACTATTTATCATCCAAATTACCCTATTTTTTTATTGTAAAATAATTTAATATTTAATTATTTAACATCCAAAACCAATAACGTCATTTTTATCTCTATTCAGTTATTATTAATTTATATCCATACTGAGAATATTGGGTTTAAAATATAATATATTTTACCATCAACAATAATGCTTCATAGAATTAAAATTATTCATTAAATAGAACTCATCATAAATATAATACCTTTAGTTTTTATAAACTATATACATTTCGTTTTCCACTATTTGTATAACTGTTATATTAGTGTTGTATAAGTTTTCAGTGCAACTATATAATTCTTAATAAATGTAAAAAAATTAATTTACATAAAAGAATTTTATTATAATAAAATTAATTATTCATTTTCATTCCCCTCATATTTTTTATCCCAAATGTGATAAAATAATAGACATTTATCGAAAAAAGTATTACACTTCTTCCATTTATTTACAAAAATTATTAAATTGGACACTTTCATGGAAATTTGTCCCATTTATAATTTAATATAAATAATAATGTGTTAAGGTCCATAATGTTTTCATCTAATAATTATTAAAATTTTGATTCCTTAACACTTAGTTTTATCCTAGGATAACTAGATTAACCCTTTAACGGTGGTGATGAAGTTTCTACAGTTTTTCAAATTTATGGTGATAAAAATTTATAATGGAATTATTCAATATTATAAATTATTCATATTCTAAATATTAAATATGTTTTATAAAATTAAATCACTATAAGTAGAAGAAATTTGTTTGAAAATATTCCCACAAAAACGACAAAAACATGTTTTTCAGGATAATGCGTTTTTTGATGAATAATATAATATTATATTATATCAATAACATGATATCACCTTTTCTATAATTTAATTTATTTTAAATATATATTTTATATATGTATTTCACTTAAATAATCCCTTATTAGGGGTAGTCTTAATTAATAAAAAAATTAAACATTATGCAATTAAATTTTTTTATTCATTTTTTAAACCAAAACATAAACGTATAAAAATGTCAAATATAAAGATTATTGAAGTGTTACTAATTATACTAAATAAAAAAAATAATTATAAATATACATTTATATCTAACTTGGTTTATAATTTCCTTATTACGTGAAATTGTTCTTGCAATGTTGTATTATACTAAAATGGCCATGTTTATTCCATGTTAATTTCGTTAATGCCTCATTTTAACGGATTATACCTTATTGGGTGCTCTTTCATGAACCATTTATTTTGTTTCAATGGAATGTCTTCCTTAGTAAAGCATGATAGCTGGTGTTTATAAACTGTAATTGATGAAATATTGGTAAGAGGATTCTTTCCGCCACAATATTGATATTTAGTTCATTTCTTTTTAAAATTTATTATTGTGTATGCCCCTGTAAGGGTCTTAAATCATATGAAATTCCTCTAAAAACATTCTACAGTGGTCAATTGAGTTTTATGTGTTGACATGCAATTGAGTAACTCTTTTTCTGTATAGATTATATATCTTATTGTTTGTTCATTTATTTAAATTCATCATTACTTTCTATATGAAAAGTGACATTATTGTTTGTCTTAGAGTGCATATGTTAGTCAAAATGGAATGCATGTGGTATTGAGATAAATTTTTTTGGGTATAAATCAAATCTTCATTTCTTGTTATATATGCCTTGATTCATAGGGAACTTTTTACTGACTAGGATAGAACCTAAGATACATTTTAAAGAACCCAATAGAGACACTTCGGTCTTAATGGGTTATGACCCAACATGCCAGGGGAGATACATTGGCTTGACATGTAAGAACTTCTTGGTTGATTATCATATTATATTTGGTGAAATTTGTTCCCTATATGAGAAAACATGGATAAAACAGTGGGAAAGATGGATTCACCATGCATTGGGTGATACTGTCACAACCCGTCCTTGGGGCTCGTGCCATGACTACCCCAAGCCTCCCTTCAATAGGCCAGGGGCTGGCGACTAGCACCAAATGCGTAAATCCCTAATCTAAGAAGGCATTGACTTTATAAAAATAAACAAACACTATAGAGTACACAACATGAAGTAAACACTAAGTAAAACTGTATACCAAAGTAAGTGATGAAAGGAATGTGGCTGGAAATAAAAGCCCAATATTAAGTATAGTACAACTGAATAGCTAGTAAAAGTACAGTAAATTATAACAACTACTACTAAATCGTCCTCTAGGAATCCAACCTGAAGGGTGGGTACAGATGACCTCCTCCGCACCTCGGGACCATCCTCCTGCTTCGTGTACATCTCACTAAGTGGTCCAACTCCAGGTACTATCCACCTCTACAAGTCTCTACCTCAATCAGTGTTGTCTTCCTTCTACATCCAACACAACGTAGTTCAGGCATATCCCGTGTAGGGGTGAGTATAAGATACTCAGTAGGGACCCTGAGACCCCAAAGGTCTCCCCAAATCCACAAAGGATAAATCATAAAAGAAAGACACGATCACGAAGTATCAACCAACTATACATAGGTATATGGACATACATATATCTAAGTTATCAATCTCAAATCAGCTCCAACTATCGAGCCCAAGAATAACCTAGTCCACATAGGATTGTAAGTCAATCACATCGATGATAATGATTGAAATTAAAGACTCAGCTCACATAGGTATACGTCTTTCGTATTGTGATATAGATGATCAGATGTAGTCATTGATTATTCTAAGATGTCAGACCCAAACAGGATACAAGACCAGCTAAGATGTCGGACCCACACATGATACAAGACTAGCTACTCTATCAGACCCACACATGATACAAGTATAGAGGTCAAACTGCAGGACCCACATAAGAAACAAGAACAGTAGTCATTGTTGTAAACTGACGGACCCACACAAGATATAGGAACAATTGTCATCTTGTAAACTACTAGACCCACACAGGATATATGAATAGTAGTCATCAATGATGAACCCATGGAGGTTCCCGGTGCAGTAGTCGTCGCATTTGCACCCAACTCTAGGGTTCCCTCACAAAGCACACTCGATTCTGGGAGGGTCCACTACTCAAGAAAATGTGATACATCAACTATCACAAAGTCCAGAGATGGTGTATCTCGAGGTTCTGTCTCATCAAAATAAACCCAACGCGATAGACGTTGTGTCACTCAGACGCCCGGTAAGAGAGTTATTGTCTTTTCCATTCCAGGGGCCCGGTTGGAATTACGGTCATTTCAAACCCGGCTGTTTTTCAAAGTTTCTCAAAACTCACATTGATTATCGAGAAAGTAGCTCGTCGTCACAAGGGTCCCAGTGCTGCAGACGACGCGCCATTCGGATGCATGGTCTTGATGATATTCACATTTAAGCAAAACGGGCCTGGTCCGTCAAGCCTGGTGGGTTGGCTGGTCGGCCCGACCCAGTTCGGTGGGTCTGACCCAGTCGGAGGGGCCGGCCCGGCCTAGTGGGCCGCTACCCGACCTTGCTTTGTGGCCTAGCCTGAGCTAGGTTGGCCCGACCCGCGCAAGGTGGCCTTGTTCGTGGTGTTGGCGGCCGACCATGACTTGGTCAACTGGCCGAGCGGTCTGGTGGCACAGCCTGTGGTTTTCTGAAACAGCGGCACCGAGCAGTGCCGCCCCTCTTGTTCGACCAGCCAAAGCCAGCCGGTATTATCCAGCATGAGTGGTACACACATTCGGGCTACTGTTCTCCCACGCAGCACCTTCGGGTGTCGAGAACTTCTTCGACCCGACCAGCCACCTGTCGGCTGGATCACCAACTGAAGCGGCCCGCCCAGCACTGGTCACGGTTTTCTGCAGCGTAGCACCCTCTTGGTGCCACAGTTCCTTCGGCCTGGCTGAATATTACATAGCCGGTTCTTCTTCGGCCAAGTAGCCCACGAATGCAAGCCGCGTTTCATCTCTACTAGGCCACAACACGGCTACCACTTCCTCCTATCATTTCCGCCTCTTCCATCTCCGCCTCCATCACGAATAAGAACAATGATCATCGGAGGGCCATCGGTCCATGTTCATTCGGACCGCACCATCAACATTAGGCGATAGCAGTTGGCCAAAGATATCCATAAAAATCAACGAATAATGGGGTACAAATGATTCACATAAAATTATACAAAACCCTACCTCATATATGATGATGTACGTCCTCAAGCCGTGGAAAACGAGTGTCGCGGAGGTCGGGCGTCGTGAAATATGAACGTCAAATCCATTGACGTCGGGGTGTTTCTAAAGTGGAAGCATCATTGAAGAATTTATTTACATTCATCATCGAAGAGGCGCTTTATGGAAGAACGATGCTCTTAGTTGAGAGAAGAACTATATTCTTCTAATTCTCAGAGCCTCCCTAAAATAACATGCAAAAAAAACAAAATAATATCTTAGGCTATTATTTTATTCCCACATATTTTTTTCAAAAAACCAAACACTTTAATTAATTAATTAATCTGTGGAGTTCGAATAATTAATTAAAGGCATTGTCATATTAATGACAATAAGTGGGAGGTTGGGAGTTCAATAATAAATGTTTGTAGTTGTCAAAATTAATTAATGGATAGTTAATGGGGAGTTTAGGGGTAAGGCTCATGTGGGACCCACACACATTCCCCTCCCATGGGAGGTTATGTAGGTTGTGGCCCCACCTCCAACTCCTCCTTGGAAGAAATAACCACTGTGAACAATAAAATAGTGTACAAAACAATTTTATTTAATTTAGTATGAATCCCTAAAAATTAACTTCTCCTCCCGTACAAATGCAACGGCAGTAAAGGTCCCCTTAATAGAATACGGGTGCTGTGAGTTCATCGGTGCCCTGAAAATTTGATTCCAAGCACTGATTCAAAAGATAGAAAAACTCATTCATACATTTACTGAACGTACCCAAACAAACCTTTAGAAATTGATTCTGGGCACACCGGGCCTCGGAATCAGATGCCATCAAAAACTGCAGACTCGTAAATTTCTAAAGATTTTATGAAAAAAATTTCCTTGAAATTTCCATGCATTTACATTACCCCCACCTCAGGGATTTACATCTTCGTAAAGCTACAACACACACTAGGGAAACAAATGGGGGTACTGAGCACGCATCTGATCCTCCCAATCCCATGTGCTCTCCTGGAAGTTTTCGTGCTTCCAGCGAATGCGCACCAGGGGAATCGACCGTCCACATAGGACCCGCTCCTGTCGATTCACAATCTCCACTGTATCCTCCGTTAATGTCTCCCCGTCATCGATTTCTAGGTACATGGGTTCAATGATGTGTGATGGGTCATGCATGTATCTCCTCAGTTGAGATACATGGAAGACGTCATGCCCCGGTGTAACTGAGGTGGAAGGGCCGGAAAGTAAGACACCTCTCCTACTCTACTGAGGACCTAGAATGACCCGAAAATGCACGGAGATAACTTGACACCTCATCCAAAACTCCATAGACCTAGACGAGGTGATACCCATAGAAAGGCGTGGTTTTCATCCTCGAACTCCAGTGATCTCCGTCTCCTATAAGCATTGGACTTCTATCTTCTTTGTGCAGTCTTCATCCTCTCCAGGATTATCTGCACCTGCTACGTCGTAGCCTACACCGTCTCCTTTCCTACAAGTGTTGACACCCCAGGGTCTGTCCAGCATAGAGGTGATCTGCAAGGTCAGTCTTACAGTGCCTCGTAAGGTGCCATCCCGATGGTGGAGTGTTAGATATTATTGTATGCAAACTCCACTAAGGGTAAGTGATTCTCCCACATGCAACCAAAGTCAATGACACATGCACGGAGCATGTCCTCGAATTTCTTAATAGTCCTCTTAGTCTGACCATCCATATGAGGATAGAAGGCGGTGCTCAAGCGAAGCTTCATCCCAAAGGCCTCCTGTAATCCCTTCCATAGCCGGGATGTGAAACTAGCATCTCGATCAGAGATTATATTCGATGTCACACCATGAAGCCATACGATCTCTTGAATGTAGAGGCATCCCAAGCTCTCTACTAAGCCCTGCTCTCTGATCAGTAGGATGTGGGCCGACTTGATGTGTCGGGCTACGTTCTCCCAGATAATGTAATGTATTCTAGATGTACGTGGAATCCCCATAAAGAAATCCATAAATATCCTATCCCACTTCCACTGTGGGACATCAAAGGGTTGTACCAAGCCTGCTGGTACCTGGTGCTCCGCCTTCACTTGCTAACAAGTCTGGCATCATGAAACAACCACTTCTACAACCTTCTTCATCCCGGTCACCAGTGCTATCGTCTGAGGTCCTGATACATCTTCTCCAATCCTGGATGTACCGCTAAAAGGGAATTGTTTAACTCCAACAAATCGTCTTCCTCTAATGCAACAGATTCCATGGCATGTCCTCTAAAGATGATGATGTGCTCCACTCCTTCATAAAATCCATCAGGTGCCTACCCTGTGGATATCTGACCATGTCGCTTCTCACAGTCAACATCCCCACAATGTGCCTCTCTGAATTGATGATGAAATTGAGGAGTGACTGTGATAGACTAAAGAAAAGCTACACCATCTCTACCCACAGAGGATATCTGCAATGCGGCCAGCTTCTCTCTCGCCTATCCTAGAAGCTGAATTCATAATCTCCTAGTGAGAGCATCTGCTACAGAGTTCTCCTTCCTAGGAGTATATATTATCTCAATGTCATATTCCTGGAATAACTCAAGCCATCGACGTTGTCTCAGGGTCAGGTCCTTCTGCGAGACGATGTACCTGAGACTCTGGTGATCTGAGTAGACTATAAAACATTTGCCCATAAGATTGTGCCGCCACATCATCAAGACGAAGACCGCTGCTGCTAACTCCAGGTCATGGGTATCATAGTTCTGCTCAGGCTGTCTATACTAATGTGAACTATACACGATCCATGTTTGCTCTTACATCAGGACACACCCATGTCTGGTCCCTGATGTGTCGTAGTAAACTATGTACCCAACGCCCTCCTATGGTAGCCTCAAGAAGGGCGCACATGTCAATCTCTAAATCATCTACTAAAAGCAATATTGGAACCTATCTGAAAATATGAAGAGTTTTCCCTTCTTTATCAATTCTGAAAAAGGTGATGCAACTATAGAGAATTCTATCACAAATCTATGATAGTACATAGCCAGACACAAGAAACTCTGAACCTCAGTCACGATCCTAGGTGGCTCCCATGCATGTACTGCCTCGATCCTCACTGGATCCATTGAAACTCCATCCTCCGAGATGATGTGTCCTGGAAAGTGAAACTCTCTAATCTAGAACTAGCACTTCAAGAGCTTACCATAAAGCCGGTGCTCTCTGATTGTATCCAGTACAACCCGCAAGTGGCAGGTATCCTCCTCCTCAGTATTCGAGTCTATCAGTATGTCATCGATGAAGAATATGACAAATCAATTGAGGTAAGGCTGGAAGATCCTTTTCATGAGACTAATAAACAGTACTAGTGTGTAGGTTATACCGAAGGGAATAAATAAGAACTCGTAGTGGACATAATGAGACCTAAAGGTCGTCTTCTACATATCCTCATCTCGAAATATGAGCTTCTGGTAGCCTAACCTGAGGTCTATCATTGAGAATCATTGTTCTCCCATGAGCGGATCAAAGAGGTCGTCAATCCCTAGGAGTGGTTACTTGTACCTCACAGTCACCAAATTCTGGCGATGGTAGTCGACACACAGTCGTATGCTCCCATACTTTTTCTTGGAGAACAAAATTGGAGAATCCCAAGGTGAAACACGGGGTTAGATAAATCCCATCACATGCAAGTCCTCTAGTAGTACCCACATCTCACAAGCTCGGAATGGCCAATCCGATATACTGGAGTGGATATCGGTTCTATCCTGGGGTACAAATCAATATAGAAGTCTACCTCTCTGCAAGGAGGTTTTCTAGGAACGTCTTCAGGAAAAACATCTGCATATTGATCCACCACAACAAGAAAACTCGGATTCCATACATAAACCTCTCCAAGTATTAGACTAGCCAATGGATGTGTGATTGGATGCCCTCTCCTCTGCGTAAGTCCATCCTACGCTGCATAGGATCCCTTCTCACCGGTGAAGGTGAACCTGGTCCCATCTGTGCGGACACACCACACTTTGCACCTAATACAGTCGATCTGAGCATGGACTGTATAAAACCATTCCACACCCAATATCACATCATAAGGCCTCGACGCCACTAAAAAAAAGATCCCAGCTAAAGCTTTCGCCTCATAGAGTAAACTCACACAACCGACATCAGTGTGTAATCGCCGTGTGTGATCCTGTAGGAATCACTAGTTGTAAGGACCGAGCCAACGACTCTGTCGGAATCTCCGAGCTCCGAACAAGGGCAGTGGTAATAAAATAATTACACGCTCATCTGTCTATAAGTACCGAAGCAAGGGTGTATTAGACACAGATAGTACCTCGAATCATCTCGGGTGCACTGTGGTCATAGGCCTCAACTTCCTGGAGCTGAGCCCGCCTCTGTCCACCAACGCCCTATGGTCGGGGTGGTCCTCTTGGGGGTGGTGGTGGTGGCGCCTCGAAACTTCATCGACCACCAACTACTCGGCAAGATCCTCTACCTCACCCGCCTGCTCCCGACGGGAAACCACGGTCGAACATCTGCCTCTAACTGTGAGGTCGACCTACCATCTACTGCTCATCTGCATGGTAGGTCGGCCAGTCACGAGCCATGTGGACCTTCCCGCCACATTTATAGCACCACCACCACCTCGTAATGTTGTCTCTGTTTCATGATCCCCACACAACTGAACCTGTATCCTGAGGTTTCCCACCTGATGGACTGGTCCTCTTGGACCTCTGTGACATATGGCTACTGCCGGCTGCAGAAGACTATACTACGTGTTTCCCTGTGGTGGGTCTCACTGCTGGTGACTACTCAGTGAGGAAACTCTCCACTAGAATGGCTCGCTCCAGCACCACCGCCTGTTTCGGGATGCTGAGGGGAATCATCGATGCCCTGAACTCATGCCTGAGTCCCTGCTTGAAGGTTCTGGCCCTAATGAATATGTCCCATACCATATTTGTGGAGTAGTGTGAGAGGTCGGTGAACCTCGCTGAGTACAGAGATACTATCATGTTTCCCTACTACAGATGATGTAACTCATGAATCTGCACAGAAAAAAGGGTGCTTGGAACAAAATCTGAGTTGAAGAGACTCTCATGTCCGCCCAGAGTATTGATGTCTCATCATTCACCTAGAGCATCTGGATCTACCATCTACCTACTGCTACGTGCAGGAGACTCACGGCAAGGATCACCATAAGGTCTGTTGATGTCTCTACTAATATGAAAAATATGATGACAACCTCTATCTAATCCTCAACTTTCTGGGGGTCCGTCATTCCGTGGAACCTAGGCAACCTCTGTCGCTGGAACTCATGCAACACACTCAGGCAGTGTGCACTCTCTACTATTGGGGATGGTGGTATCAGTGGTTCAGTGGGTAGAGGTGATGTCGGTACCTCCCCTATGATGGGGCCCTGCACCGAGGCCTCGTCGCTTGGTGGGATACCATCTTGTAAGTAACTTGGAACCTTAGCTGGCTGGCTTCGTGGGGCCATCTTGAAAAGAAACTGGTGCACCATGGTCAAAACAGTATACCTGGTGAGATGACTTAATGTAATCAGAAAGAAAACTTTTGAAACACACATGCAATAAGTGTTTTCGTGCACTGAGTCGAAAATCAGAGGTCAGGGTCCAAGTGTATGGATACGTCGTCGCCGCACAAACACTGGACTCTCTGGACTGAAAACCACACTCAATACTCTTCACACTATTTCTTCAAAAAAAATATCAGAGTTTTGAGTTCTGCAGTAGAACTGAATCCTCTAATACCAATTTTTCATGACCCGTCCTCGGGAACGTGTCGGGACTACCTCAATCCTGCCTTCCATAAGCCAGTGGCTGGAGACTATCACTAAAGGCATAAATCCCTAAGCTGGGAAGAAATTTCCTTTAATAAAGTAAAAAAACACAACAGAGTATAAAACAGGAAGTAAACAATAAGTAAAACATTATACAAAAGTACATAGTGAAAGGAAGGGGCCAGAAATACAAGCCCAATAGTAAGTACAGTACAACTGAATAGTTAGTACAACTACAGTAAAGTAAAACATCAACTACTGAATTGTCCACCAGGAGTCCCACCTGAAGGGCGGGTACAGATGTCTTCCTCAACACCTCGGGACCATCTATCTGCTCCGTGTACATCTCGCCAAGTGGTCCACCTCCGGGTACCGTCCATCTCTACAAGACTATACCTCGATCAGTGTTTTCCATCGTCTATATCCAACACAACGTAGTGCAGGCATAGCCCATGCAGGGGTGAGTATACAATACTCAGTAGGGACCCCGAGAGCCCAATGGTCTCCCAGAATCCACAAAGAATATACCACATAAGAAAGACACAATCACAAATTATCAACCAACTCTACATAGATATATGCCCATACATATACCTATGTTATCATTCTCAAATCATCTCCAACTTTTTTTCCCATGCACAACCAAATCCAAACAGGAATTTAAGTCAATCACATTGATGATAATGATTGAAATTCAAGACTCGGCTCATACAGGTATACTTCCTTCGTATAGCGATACAGATGATCAGATGTATTCACTAATTCATATAAACTGTCAGACCCACACAGGTTACAAGACCAGCTAAGCTGTCTGACCCACACAGGATACAAGATGAGCTACTCTGTCCGACCCAAATAGGATAAAAGTACAAAGGCCAAACTGTTGGACCCACACATGATACAAGAACAGTAGTCATCGCTTTAAACTGCTAAACCCACACATGATATAAGAACAGTAGTCATCACTATAAACTACCAGACCCACACATGATACAAACATAGTAGTCATCATTGTCGAACCCACGGAGGATCCCAATACAGTTCTCGTCGCAGTCGAAGCCAGCTCTAGGGTTCCTGGACAGAGCACACTCGATTCTGGAAGGGTCTTCTCCTTGAGTGAAGGGGTTGATACATAAACTATAATGTATTCTAGAGTTGATGTATCCTGAATTTCCATCTCATCAAAATAAACCAAACGTGACAGACGGCGCGTCAATCAGATGCTCGGTCTGAGAGTTATTGGTTATTCCGTTCTAGGGGCACGGTTGGAATTACGTTCATTCCAAACACGGTCGTTTTCCAAAAGATGACCAAAACTCACATAGAGTATTGAAAAAGGACTGCCTCATCACAAGGGTCCCAGTTCCATAGACGGAGCGTCTTTCAGACACGCATTCTCAATGATATTCATGTTTAAGAAAAACGAGCACGGCCCGTCAATCCAGGTGGGATGGCGGGTCGGCCCGACCCAGTTCGGTGGGTCCGACCCAGTTAGAGGGGTTGGTTCGGCCTAGTGAGGCATGAACTGGCCTAGCGCTGTGGCACATCCCATGCGAGGGTGGCCCGGTCCCATGGGGCGCAACCCCTGGTTTTCTGAAACGGTTGGATCGAGCGGCAACACCCCTCTTGTCTAGCCGGCCGAATCCGGTCTATCTTCTATGGCGTGAGTGGCCCACATAGGTGGGCCACTGTTCTCCCACGTGACACCTTTGGGTTCCATGGCCTATTTCAAACCATCTGGCCAAAGTGGCCCGCCCATAGCGAGTCGCGGTTCTCTGTAGCGCGATGCCCTCGTGGCGCCACAATTCCTTCAGGTCGGCTGGCTTTTAGCTGGCCAGTTCTTCTTGAGCCGAGAGGCCCGCAGTTGTGGGTCGTAGTTCTTCTCTAATCGGATAGCACATAGTCGTTGCTTCCTCCTTTTGTCACCGCCTCTTCCATCACCACCTCCATTGCGAATGAGAACAATGATCATTAGAGGGTCGTCAGGCCATGTTCGTTCAGCCCGCACCCTCCGCGTTTGGCAATTGAAGTTGGTTGAAGACATCCAAGAAGATCAACAAATAACTGGGTACAAATTATTCACTAAAAATTACACAAACCCCTACCTCGTATATGAAATTTTACTTCGTCGAGCCGCGAAAGATGAGCGTCGTGGAGGTCGGGCATTGTGGAATACGGACGTCGATTCCATTGACATCAGGGTGCATCCGAAGAGGATTATTTGTTGAATAAGTTCTTTGCGTTCTTCATCGGAGATGTTCTTCATGGAATAATGGTGTTCATCATTGAGTGAAGAACTCTATTCTTCTAATTCTCCAGATCCTCCCCAACACAACATGTTCAAAAAAAAGTAATAGCTTAGGCTATTATTTTTTTCCCACATGTTCTTTTCAAAAAATCAAACACTTAAATTAATTAATTAACTTGTGGAGTTAAGAAAATTAATTAAAGGAGTTGTCATATTAATATCAACAAGTGGGAGGTGGATAGTTCAAAAATAAAAGAGGTGAGTTGTCAAAATTAATTAATGGAATGTTAATGGGGAGTTGAGTGGTTAGGCTCATGTGGGCCTCGCACACATTATCCTCCCATGGGAGGTTACGTTGGTTGTGACCCCACCTCCAACTCCTCCTTGGAGAAAATAACTACCCATAACAATAAAATTGTGTACACAACAATTTTATTTAATTTAGTATAAATCCCCAAAAATCAACTTCTCCTCCCATACAAACGCAACTGCGGTAATGGTCCCCATTAGCGAATAACGGTGTTGTGAGTTCATCAGTGCCCCAAGATTTCAATTCTGAGCACCAGTTCATAAGATAGAAGAACTCGTGCGTATGTTTTCTGAACATGGATGAAAAAGACATCAGAAATTTATTCATGGCACATCAGGCCACGGAATCATGACCTGTTATAAACTATGGACTCGTAAAATTCCAATGAATTTTAGAAAAAAAATATCTTTGAGATTTACGGGTCTTTACAGATACACTTCCCACTTCCGAGATACCTGGGATAGATTAAGTGGTTACAATACCTCATAGTGTCACATGGGATGCCCTATGGTCTCCATCGATGGTCTTGTGGGTATTGTCTTATATATGATGTTCCCATTTTAGCACATGGGATTATTCTATATTTCCTTGGATGGGTACAAGACTCTACCTCATGTTTAAAATAGTATTTCATTTACATTGACTTTTTTTAATGAAGCTAACATAATACATTATTTTTTATTATATGGTTATAGTTATGCACTAGTAAGAGTTCTGTTTTACTCTCCATCATACATATGCGATGAGATGAGATTGATACCCCAATCCAGAGCACAAGATTTTGGGTATCATCTGTTAGCTTCGTTGTTTATTATAAAACATGTTATATATATTGGGACCTAAACAAGTATACATTTTAAACATTTAACATTGGTCCAAACATTTCTATGAGACGAGTGTCCATTATCGGGCCCAGACTAAGCATAATTTTGTATTATTTATTAACTTCTTTTCATCTATTATATTTAACACATTTTTATATCTTATAGAATGAAATTCAAATGCCTGAAAATTCTGTGTTCTGGGCAACAATGATTTATTTCATAATCCTTTATCATGATCCAATTGTTACCCATGTAGAATTTAGGTTCATTGTAATATGTAATGGTATTAAAGATACATTCGAGGTTTTATTTTCATGATGATGGGGATTGAGATTTAGGGTAAGAGGATTGAGCCTGTTATTGATATATTGTGTAGATGTTTTTTGACATTTGTTGTTTTGGTTGTCAGGTTGTATATTCTTGTACCACTATCCCCTAAACGTCCAATTTTTAATATATTTTTTACATGATGTCATCATAATTTTTTACACTCTATTGATATTTTGTTTTGACATGTTCATTTTTATAAATGACTCGTTCGTTTATATCCTTTGTTATATGTTTATTTATATGTTTCTGATACTTGTTATATTTTTTCAACTCTGTTATTTATAAATTTATAATGGAATAGTTTTCCCACAAACACACCTATGGCCCACATTTCTATTTGGAATCCTCTAGAATTTAGGGACATACGGTTGAGGTCATGTGGCTCCCTGTCATGGGTCTTGATTTACCTAAACACAGGGTTTGATGCTAAAATGTAGTATCAGGGATATGTTTTTCATTTTCATCATATAGCTAGGTTATTATATATTAGAATATGATATAGGTATTTGGACATTCCCTTGTTAGTGTACCTAGAAAACCCATGTATAGTGGACACCCAAATCTCTAAATATGGGATCTGATTTATTGATTATGCAATAGAATATTTTTTGACTTCACCATTGGGTGAAACTATTGATTTATGATTTTTCTTGTAGTCAGTTTGATTGGTATGATGATTTACTATTACATATTCATTATGAAATTAGGGTGTTTCATTAAATAAATAATAATAGTTACCATAGTGAATGAATTGTGTTGCATAATTCCAAGACAGATCTACATTCAACATGAATTTTCTTGTTTTCAGGTAATTTTTTCATATGCTTAGTTGCTATATAATGGATTGATGAATGTTATAATAATGATTGAGTCCCTGTTTACTTAGGAATATAGAATATTACCACTTAATATGTAGAAATATTTCTTGGTTTTGTTTAAGTAGACGCAACATCAACTCCTGAGTTATATGGTCCCTTATGAATTTAGATGGTGATCTAACAAACTCATCCAAATTAAAATTGTAATTAAATACATAATGTAAATGTGAAAACCACCTTTTAAAAATAAATATATACATTATATTGTAAATTTTTACCTTTTCTTTACCTTATAATGGGTCGTAGGCCTCGTCTTAGTTGTCCTTTTGAAGTATCTTCCTTTAAATCTAGACATATCTCTTGGAGGGGGTTATCAGTGGTGTTATGTTTAGGGATAGGCCATGCTCGAGTACTCTTATTGCATGGATTATATATTGTTCCTGGATCATTGAGGCTTAGTACCTTCACTTCTTTATCATCTTTCCATTAATGCCCATTATGTCTTTTATAAATCAATTATGTGGAATTAGTTTAGAAATTATAGAGTTATTTCACCACGACATGCTAATGATGAAGTCTATGAGAGTGTCAATGAGCACACTTCAAAGGTGGTGGGCCTTAAGCCACCAATTGTACAGTTTGTAGGGAATCCTCATATACCTCCAAATTATCTTACAATGGGAACTGATGATTAGTTTAGGGGTAGGTTTTTGGGGTTTATGTAGTCTATTGAGCATGATTTGTATCATGCTGTAACTATAGAAAATCTTACATGGGGCTTTCAATAGTAGCATCATCTATCCTTCTCAGGCGATGGTGGTCCTCAGTCTAAGGATTCATGGATAAATGTTGTGAAATATATCTTTGACCATATCCATATTCCTCATGAGTGGAGGGTCAATTTACTAATTACATGCTTCACGAACCCACCAATAATTAGTGGGATGTCATAACTTAGTTTGAGAGTTACCCAGAAATGAGTTGGAAATTCATCCAGAAAACTTTTCTGGATCACCTATTTATATATACATTAATAAAAGACTTATCCATGAAGTTATTGTGTCTTCACGGAGATGCTATTATATTTCTTGAGTATTATAATCATTTCACTATGAATCAATGATTTTCTCCATCTCTGATGGGTGAGAAATTAACTAATCTGAGTAGTTTTGAAGATTGTTTGGGTTACATGGTCTGCTTTTAGCAGAACATAATAATATTGAGTACCATTACAGATATAGTAAACTATGAATTTATCACAAAGTAAAATATTAGAGATTCTAGTAAAATCATACAGGTCAATTCAGATATGCACTAGGGAGAAAGTTCTTCTAGTAGTAGAATGTATTGATTTGAGGGTTCGTCTCACATAATTTCTAACCAGGTGATATTTATAGATTTTTACATGGTATGTCACCAGTGTGGCATTATATTCTTTATGAATCCATATTAAATGAGTAAAAATGGAATTCTATGATTTCATGAGGACAATTATTTAAAACCACATATTTTGTTCTTTTCCTCCATCGTCTAGTGGAAATGGATCTGTACCAAAACCATTATCATGTATTGGAACTGCGATGCAACTTTAGGATAAGATTTATTCCTCTACCAGTCGATTAGGTTGAGGTAGTAGTACACATGTTCAAGTTAGTTAGGAATCAAATAAATAGCAACAGAATTGTGCATCATCTCAGACTCGTTAGGCAACATCTCAGTGTCATGGTCCATGATATTTGTTTGTAGTGTAGAAGTCATCTGATGAATAGATTCCAAGGACATATATAGTTTCAGTTACTATAATGGTAACATATTATCTAGTTTCATCCCTTTTTTTAACATTCATCATACACTTTCCTATCATCTATGTGTGTGGAAAGACTTGGTATTTCAATCGAGAACTTGTGTGGTGTTATATCTCTAGAATGACCATTAAGGATCAAAATAATTGCCATGTGTTGATGTTAGGAGTGCCCCTTCTGATAAGTGGTACTTATTCATCTTCTTATAGATGACCTACTTCAAAATTATCCATGATATACATATGGATCATGCTTTATCATCCCCTAGTGGATTTCTATCACTGAGAAGTGACATTCATATAACCCGATGGAAGTTAGTAAATAAACATGGGAGAATACGATATATTAGAAGATAGAGAAATATCCAATTGAAATGTGATTTAAAGAATGATAACTCAGTGAGCATGTATCTTTACGAGAAGTCAGGGAATGCATCTTGTGGAATTCTCTCCAATTATGGATCATTTCAGGGACATTATCTCTAACCATTTCCCCATTTTAACTCCTAAGAGATAGGTTGAGTTAACCATTGAGATCTTGTAATGTGAGGCACTAGAGTCTATTAATTCATATTGGATGGAACCGTTAGATCTCCAAGAAAAAAAGAAATTTTTTGAAGATCAATAGGCTAATGGTTTTATCAGTCCCAACATGCTTCCATGGGGTTCACCTGTTCTTTTCACCAAGAAGATGGACATAACCCTATGGTTTTCTATTGATTATAGATGGATGAATCAAATTATATTGAAGAAATGTTATCCATTTACTTAAATTGATGAAATATTCAACTATCTAAATTGTGTTATAGTTTTTTATAATATCAATTTGAGGTCAAGATATCATATGGAATGTGTGAGGGAATCAGATATATGACATACAACATTTCAGAGCCGGTATATAATGTATGGGTACATGGTTAGGGAATTCAGTCTGGACAACATGATAGAAATTTTAATGGCCTTGGTGATTCTTGGTTTCCACCCATTTTTTGTTTCTTGTGTGGTCATCTTCTTTTTTAACGACATCGTATACACGAGTACCATACAAGGCCATGAAACTGATAATTAGATCATGATGAGTACACTGGGAGAGAACCAGCTTTATGCAAAGCTCAGTAAATTCCACTTATGAATTAGAAAGGCTAACTTCTAGGGCCATAACATATTAGAGGAAGGAATTTATGTTGACCAAGAGAAGCTGAGCATCGTGGTTTATAGAAATTATCTTAATAATGTTTCTATATATACATATTCATAAGTCATATTGGTAATTACAATAATTTTATCAATGACTTCTCTAGAATTGAATAACCTCTGATAGACTTGAATATGTAGTTTGTGTTTTTCCAATGGAATTTATCTTCTGAAAATGCATTTTAGGAGTTATAAGGGAGACTCACATTAGATCCAATTTTGGTTCTACCAAAGCTATGGAGAATATATATCATTTATTTTTATACAGCAGGGATTGATCTAGGATCAGTTTTTATGTAAGAATATTGAGTCATTGGGTAGGGATCATACCATTTGAACTCTCATGATATGAATTATCCCACATAAGATAATAGTCTAGAATTCATGGTTCATTCTCATCATTTTTTTACTTTTTAACTCTATCGAATGCTATTAATTATTTACATAGATAATAAAATAATTAAGCACACCTCCACATAGTTGGACTTGAATTTGATGCAGCATAGGTGGATGGAATACATGTAGTCTATCGATTTTTTGATTTGGTATACCCCATGTAATGGAAGTGTTATAGATGACGAAGTAAACAAAAATACTTAACACAATATGTTCAATTGGACATCAGTGAGTGGAAGTCTATGGCTATATTTAATGTGGTTCATCTAGAGGATTAAGAAAATCAAAAAACAATTT
Organism: Viscum album; assembly: GCA_963277665.1. Classification (NCBI taxonomy): domain Eukaryota; kingdom Viridiplantae; phylum Streptophyta; class Magnoliopsida; order Santalales; family Viscaceae; genus Viscum; species Viscum album. Next base: position 788,168,314 of record OY728126.1, on the reverse strand, counting down.
GTTTAGGGATCACAAAAATAGAAATATTTTGTCTAAAAAAGGGTTTGTATACTACTATTATTAGATTCTGAGGGACTCATTCTAATATAGAGAATCATAGGAGAGAACAACCTCCATGTAGGGTTGTTGATGCATCTGATACCCTATACTATATTTAGTTTGTTTAGGATCCATTAGATATTTGGGAAGAGATAATGATGGAATATCATGCCTCTGTTGGGGCAGTTCACCTTGGGCTTTGCAAGATGTACCGGGATTTGTTTCATTAGTCTTGGTGGCATCATATGAAGAAGAAGATAGTGAAATTCATCACTCGGTGCTCAAACTAAAATTAGTTGAAGGTACACCACCAACAACCTACTAGAGTTCTACAACCCCTTTCCATTCTAGAGTGGATGTTAATGTATGTCACTATATATTTAATTATATTCTTGTTGATATCCCATCAAGGCTACAACGTAGTATGGGTGATAATCGATGGGTTATCCAAAGTGGCTCACTTATTTCTATTCTGAGAGTCCTTCTATATTGAATATATAGATATAATTTATATTCGAGTGAATGCGTGACATCACGGTGTACAAAATTCTATCATTTTAGACTAAAATGCATGGTTCACATCATGGTTTTGGGAAGGTTTTCAGAAATATCTAGCTTCATTGAATCTCTTGAGTACTATATATATCACTCGGAAAGATGTGTAATCCAAGTGGATGATTGGAGTGTTAGATGATTTTCATAGTGATTGTATCCTTATTGAGGATATTGGGAGAAAATATTCCACAAGTTTATATTTCATATAATAATAGATTTTAGGCATCAATTTAGATGGCTCTGTATGAGGCCCACTATGTTAGAAACTATCGTTAACCCCTATGATGGATGATGCATGGGGAAAGAACTATTGGGTCATTTTCTTGTTCATGATACATAGAAACAAGTCCAAATAATTCAAATGAATATTGATATAGCTCAGTGAAGAAAATAATTCTTGTACCGATCTTCGTTGAAGTCCTATGAAATTTGAAGTGAGACATCAGGTTTTTTTATAGGTATCACCTCATTTGGGAATAAAGGAATCAGGAGATAGTGAATGTAATCTCTGGGAAATTTATGGCCAATAGATATATTGGATTGGGATAGGATAGTAGACTATATTTTTATATTACCTTAGAGTTATAAATCCACGTACGAAGTCTCCCACGTATCTCAGCTTCGATTGTATCATGCAGACATGTCTCATTTGTTTGATCCTCACGATATCGATCTAGGGGTGGATTCATCCTAAGGGTGGCATCCAATTTTTATCATTATCCATATTAAGAAAGATCCATATGGAATGTCATATCATTATTTTTTGGTGCTATGATATCATGGATGGGTTCGGGATGAGACCAAGATGTGGTCAGCCGATGTAGATGCACACTGGCCAAAAAATATTCTCAAATGGAATTGTACCACACCCAGACGGGTAACTCAGGGAGAATTTGATTTAATGATTGGATATTCTATCATAAATCAATTATATAATGCTACGGTCTATAATATTTTTGGTTTTAGTTCATGAAAATAGACTTTAATTGATGCCTATGAGGGTAAGAGAGGTCCTGACAGAGTCTAGGGCTTGTTAGATTCCCGAATCACCGAAAATCGGAATATATGCTAGGCCACACAATTTGTTAAACTGTGTAGCCAATGGATAATAATTGTGTGTCTATTGGATTATTTTAGATAATTGTTAAACAGACAGTTTGTGGAAGGTTATTTAAACACGGTTCCCAACCATATGAGTTACCATAGTAATGCAAAACCAATTGCATGATTTTCGCACATTTTTTTGAATCGTGAAGCCAAAATGTGCTACAACTGCTATGTGGGAAATTTTTAATGAAATGTTTTAAATCCATTTTTTATCTTTCACTACAACTTCCACTTATATTTTTCTCCTTCTAAGTGTGTGTGAACTACTCTTCCTCCATCTTTGTGGTTTTGGCCAATCTTTTGTTATAGTGGTCTATTTACATCACCATAAGATGATACTAACTCCTATCAGTATGCTATGTGACACACTCCTCTTTATTTCACTTTTTCACAAACCCTTATTGAAAATTTTTCATGGGATGAATTTGTGACCTACATGGGGGTTTCCTTAAATTTGTTGATTTCTACTACCTTTTGTTGAATAAGTATTTTCTACCAAAACTGGGATTACTATAACCACCAGCTACGATTACTTCCCTTTTTACCATCATTTTGTTTCATTTTCTACATTGTGTAATTATACCTCTAGATGGAAACAAGCAACTTCGCATTATTGTTCCATATTAAATTCACTTGGATGGTTTTACACAATTGTAAAGACTGTTTCTTATAGTGAATCCCATTCATAGTGTGTATTCCATGCCTTCATCTATCCCTTTGGTTGTTCCCAGCCCTACATGATTATTTTCCCCATTTTTATAAATGTTATTACTACCTTGGTGGTGTGTGTAACCTTAGATTCATTTTTTAAATTGATTAAATGAATTGAGAAGGGAGTTGAACAAATAATTGTTTTCTTATTGATAATTCCTAATCAAGAAAATAGTACATTAGGATATGTATATGTAACACCCCTAGATTTTATAAAAAATATTCTTTTAATTTCATTGATGTATTATATTATACACCACACCAAGATTATCTTGTACAATACGCAACACCATATTAGCGTGCAGTATACGCAATGCTATTCTTGGATCGTGTTACACACAATTTTAAGTTCGTTTTATAATAGTCATTCTACGCAACATTGAGTGTGTTAATATATATATATATTCAATGTATAAATAAAATATGGTTTTATTCTGTAATACGAAACAATGAACGATTCTAGTGAAACATACAACCCTGGCTTGGCTTGCATTACACGCAATCACGACCTTCCTCGATAGCGTGTATTGTATGCAATACAGAGTTTTACTAAACAATGAAATATTATTATGAACTAGACGTTATGAATTGTATTAAATAAATTTTGAATTTTATAACTTTATTATTAATCTTACATATTTTCTAGAACATGGTATGAGAAAAAAATAAATTTTTCGGGTAAAATAAGTATTTTTAAAAAAATGTAGTTTTGCCGCCTTTTGATGGAACAACCACATTAAATATAGTTTTTGTCATGTTTATAAATTAAATTTTACATAATAAAATTATTATTTTGAATCAGGATATAAAAATTTACATTGGATAATGTTTTGATATTTTTCTGAAAACTTTCATATTTTAATGAATAGTAAAAACATGCTATATTTTAATTAAAATCAACTTTTTTCATCATAATAATTTATGTGTTCAAAGTATAATATTTAATGGTTTTATAGTATAAATAGAATATTTTTTACCATTTAATATAATTTATGTCATTAGCATTGATTTTACCATGAATTCGTAGGTTAAATCAATTCAATCTTTTGCAATATTTTAAACAAAAACCCGTTTTCTTTCGACAACGAGATTAATTTTAATTTAATTTCTGCAACTTTTTTGTATTGAATTTGGAAAAATGGATTCAATATTTGGAACCATTGGGTTAAAATTATGTTAAAAAGCTACCTTTTATTTTTGGGAATTATGAATAGTAACTACGGTAATTTTTATTTACTGCGGTTAAAGGTAAATAGGGTAATTCATGGTTAAAATAATATTATAATAATTCAAAATTTCATTTAAACTTGACCTACCCATATTGGATTAGTATTGGCCGACCATGGGCATCCTTGGGCCGATTATGGGACCCCAATGAGCCACATGGTAGTGAAAATGACAATTTGGATTAATTAATTTAATGTAAAGACAAAATTGACTTTAACAAAAATCCTTTAGTAATTAGTTTTTATAAGTGGTTATATAAGATATATTTTCGACTAAAAATTTTATTTGGAAAGATAATAAGATTCCCTACATCATGTTATTTTGTTCATAATTTTTGGACATCAAATGAATTAAATTATTTATGACACAATAATGATGTAGTGTTTACCTCATTAATAAATGATTTAAATAAATAAGATTATAATGATTAAAATATCATCCAAAACCTGTCCAATTCCAATTGGATTATTTTATTTCGAATAGGAGTCATCTTATCTCCGACATTAAAGTGTTTTGGACCTCTTGAAACCGAAGATAAGTTTATAATAAAATAATGTTTTTACACTTTCCTAAAGAGCCCCTCCTCTCCATTATAAAAAGAGACCACTTATATGAAATTCTTCACAACTCTCAAGCCTTTTGGCTCATCCAAACTCTGCCCAAATAATCTCCCTACATACCTCTACTCCCTCTTTTATCCTTACATTTGGCAGAAGAATCTCCAAGAAATCCTTTTGGTTCAAACCAAAGGAAGTTACCAAAATTAAAGGTAACAGTTTCTCTTAAGTTGTTTTCTTTTATTCTACTTCTCCCACCCCTAAACTATTTTTAATCCTTTATTTTGTAACAAAAATAATATAGTAAATTTTCTATGATGTTTTTATGAGATTTATTGGAACTACACATACACACACCTCCATATAATGGATGAAGAACATAATGTTTCTGTGATGGAAAACTAACGCCTCACGAAACGATGATTGTTCGATTTTCCCCTACCGCCTCTCATGGTGGCCATTATGATGGCACTGCATTTATATATAATACATATTATGTTTATGATTTACTTATTCTTTTTTACTTCCCAACTATATCAAGCCTTTACAGTTTCCATAGTTGGAAAATACGATAATCTCATTTGAGGAAGTGTGGACTACCGCCCCGTCAAAGTGATGTGATTCGTTAATACCTTATATGGGATGTATAAAGGATGTGGTTAATGAAATTATATCTGATATTATACTATAATTATAATATACCTATGTATAATTATGTTTTAATTCCATTAAAATAAGAAATAGAAATGAATGTAGCGTTCATGCGTACGTATGGCTTACCGTCTCCATGAACGGTGTGTTTCATTTCTTACCTCCATATGTTATGTACTATTATAAATGCTTGTATATTCTATATATATAATTAATGTATATGATATATAAATCATGATTTACATTTAGGAAGTAATTAAATCAGGATATAAGTAATAATGACATCATGAACAATAAGTCCAAACACGTACGATAAATAAGATGATTTTACCCAAAACGCTACTTTAACATTAATTTACAAAAGAATGGGTAATATAAATTCATAAGTGAACCATATATGATATCATAACAATGAATATGATTCTCTAATGAGTCAATGAAATTATTTAAATCATTATACAGGAGGTTTGGATACGTACGAAGCATATCAGACCTAAGGTAAGGGATAATTTTGCAAATCTCATTTTTATCCGAGATTGCTTATTCATAAGTATTTATTGGGATTATTGCTATCATCCATGTCCATGTTTTATAAAAGTGTATTCATTTATGTTTATATTCATATTTACCCATTTTTTGACTTTTACTACATGGTATGTAAGGAATATTTCATTTGTTTACATTATGAGGTACTTTTTGACTTTTCCTACAAAAGTACGAGAAGAATGTTTTTTTAACTTATACAGCGTGAATGGATTTTTAAAACATTATTTCCATGAAGCTTAATTTACATGTTTTCAAGTTTATTTTTAATCAACTTCTTTTTGTTTAAAATAGTATGACATGTTAAAGAAAGGAAAATGTTTTTGAAGTAGAAAGGATATATTCTTCAAGAATAGTGTTCAAGTGCTTATCAAAATTATTTTCAATCTAAGATAATATAGGGTTCTGTTTCTATCCCTATTATTAAATTTATTTGATTATGTTGTGATTGGATTATTTTTATGATTTCCTTTATTTTATATGAATTGTTTTATGATGTCATGTTGTTTAAGAATCTCATTTTTACAACATGGGTTATGCTATGATGTATGATTTATGATTTTGTGGCACACATAAGAATAATATAATTATCAGATGGGTGGGACCTATATATTCCTCCAATGCACTGGGTAAAGATTTTATATCTCATGAGATAGACATGGCTAGAACGACAGGTTATACCGGTTTAGTGAAACATGACTGAAACGAGGAGTGAACTCGGTGTAGAAATGGACTTTGTACACTAAAATAGTCTTGGAAATGAGTCTTGACTAATAATAAATGATTCTCTATGATTATGTGTCTATTACACAAAGTTTCATGTTTTATGTTATGATGATTGGGATTACATTTCACTACTATGATTTATCCCTTGTTATGATATTATGATCTCTTTTGCAGGTTAAGATTTCCAAAATTTCATGTTCTTATGAATATGATGTGATTGATATTTCTTTTGTTTACCCTTACTGAGCATTTGAGCTCACCCTTTTATGTTTTCTTTTCCCTAGGATATAAATAAAGGTTTTAGGTAAAAAAAAGGGGAAGATCTTTATGGGAGATGTTGAAGATCTTTCACCATGATTAGAAGATTACATTCCGAGTTTCCAAAGACACTAAACTATTACGGTCCTTGTGTGTGTGTTTTTTTATGTACTATGTATTCGGAAAAAGTAATGTAATGTCCATGTAAGTCAAGCTACGGGTTTCTACAGTTGGTATAAGAGGAAAGGTTTAGTTACCCTTTGGAAAGTAGGATGCGAAAACTTTAGTGAGATCCCTAGAGATATTTCTATGGTATGCCTAGGGATGTCCCTAAGGTTAAATATATGTATAGGTTATAGTCCTAGAATTGCGCTAACTATATTAGAATTACACCTACTATGTTAGATATTGAAGTTACACCCCCATTATTATATTTTTTCCCTAGCATGGTATTTTCCTCCCACACTATTATTTTTGGGTTTTAGACGATGGCTGGAACCCGAAGGAACCGTGTTGATCAATGTAATGGACAATGCAATGATTTTCCTCCTGACCAAACCAATGTCATGGGAGATGGAGTGCACAATTTTATTTCTATACTTACACAAGCTAAAAATCATTCTGGATTTCAAAATGAGTAGAGAAAGGAGAAACATTCAGTTGATTTCTTCATGAGGTAGCGTCCACCTTCATTCTGCGGGTTTTCTGATCCCTTAGTGGATGAACAATGGATCAGTACTACTGAAAAGATATTTTCAGTTCTACAATGTTCTGAGCATGATAATGTCATCTTAGCAGTATATCGTTTGGAAGGTGATGATGATCAATGGTGGAATCTTATCAAGAATACCAGGAAAAGAGATGGAATTGAGTCCACGGATTGGCACGAGTTCAAGAACATGTTTTTCAGTAAGTACTTCCCTCGTATTCTTCGAACAAAGATGGAAAAGGAGTTTCTTGAGCTTAAGCATAAGGATGCTGAATCTGTTGGTATGTACTAAGCGAATTTTACAAGACTTACAAGGTATGCATCTGGCTTTCTCATCCAACCTGAAAGGAAAGTTGATCTATTTTTCAGTGGCTTAAAACCAATACTTAGAAGGGAATTAGCTATAAGAGACATCAGTATCTATGAAGAAATTGTGTGTTGTGCTATCAAGGTAGAACTGGATGTTGGTGTAAAATATCCATGTCATGGGTTTGACATTAACGAAATATGGAGTTCAAGGAGAAATCTCAGAATAATGGTGAAAAGAAGATGAATGTTTCTTTATGATCAAAGTGTGGAAAGAAGCATGGTGGGGATTTCATAAAAGGTACTAGAAAATGTTTTATGTGTGGAAAAGAAGGTCATCGAGCAGTTGATTGTCGAAGCAATGGGAAAAAGGTTGCTAATGATGTGAATAGAGAAAAGACTACAGAGAACTCTCCACCAACACTTCAATGCTTCAAGTGCAAGGAAATGGGGCATTACGCTAATAAATGCCCTAATCCACGGGTTAATGATGATCAACATGAGAAACCTCTTAAGGAAAATGATAAAGGGAAGTCTCATGTGATCACTATTTGTGATGTTGAGTATAAAAATGATGTTGTGTAGTGATTAAGTGTTTATGTAATGGGATTTCAAAATAGTATCATGGAATCACATGTATGGTATTGTGGAATTTTGGAATATCTATGTATTGGTTTTCAATAATTATATGGTACTGGTAACTATGAAAAGGTGATTGAAATATCATTGGAAACAAGATGATATGCGAATAATGAATGGATAAGGAGAAAATTAAATGTTTGACAGTATTCATGAGATCATGATTGATATAAGGACTAAGTGATATCATGGTTTGAGTAGATAGAATTTTGAGGATTTTGGTATGTGGAAAGTGTTAACTTTTAACTGCATTCATGTTTTCACTAAGGTTCAATGGGTATTCATTTTTCAAGAGAATACATGATTAAGGTATTCAACAAGATATATGTTATGATATATGGGGGATAAATGATGGCATTCATGTGATTGTTATGTGACATTTCAATAATCATTTTCATTACACTATGAGGTTGGACCGAAGTATTTTAGATAAGCCTAAAGATTGGAATGGATTATGTTGGACATAAGTTAGTATTGTTTAAGGATAAAACTTTTTTCAATATTATTGATGGGATGTTATAGTAATGTAATTTTAGAAAAAAGACAACCTGCAGGACGAGAGACATCCCATCGCGTCGGACAAGGCTGTGGGAATCGAACCCATAACTGAAGTGCGACAGGCCTTTATCACCTACCACTGGCCTACAGGAAGTCTCTGTTTAGAGGAAAGTATTTTTATTTTATTAAGCGGTATGATAAATAAAGTATAAGTCCATTGTTGGAACCATATATGATTAATCGCACCATAAGATGGACTTGTAACTTTTGCTAACCTTTTGTTTGAAACAGATGGAATGACCCATCATTCTATCACATGATCTGCTAATGCTTCATGAATAACAAATTCAACTTCAATTCATTAAAATTTGAAGTGGAAATTGTTCAATTCACGAACAACAGTGAGATTGAACCAAAATCATGTAAGTATTTCTATTAATTCATCAACTTTGGGGAAATGATCATGAAAACCATAAATGTTGTCCTAGTTCTCTTATATCCGATGAACTAGATGGTACCCTAGATCATCAAAAATTTAGGGCTTTGTGATTGTTGGGTTTTTCATATCCATGTTCTCTTCCACTCTCTTTCAGAACATGATGGTTAGATTTTTCTTCCATATCCATATTTTCACCTATGTTCTCCTACGTGGAAACACAGTGATGAGTTAATTTGGGTAACCATTACATTTCATACATTAGATTTTAAATCCATGTTTTGGTATTCCTTTTTAAGATGTGGGTTTCTATTAAAAAAAATTCAAGTAGTAAACCATTTATAACCCCGACGAATTTCGAGGGAGAAATTCATTTTATGGGGGGTAGAATGTAACACCCCTAAATTTTATGAAAAATATTCTTTTAATTTCAATGATGTCTTCTATTATACACCAAACCAAGTTTAGCTTGTACTATACACAACACCGTATTAGCTTGCAGCATACACAATGCTATTCTTGGATCGTGTTACACCCAATTTCAAGTTCATTTTATAATAGTCATTCTACGGAACATTGAGTGTGTTTATATATATATATATATTCAATGTATAAATTAAATATGGTTGTATTCTGTTATAAAAAACAACGAAGGATTCTTGTACAACACACAACCCTTACTTGGCTTGCATTACACGCAATCACGACCTTTCTCAATAGCGTGCATTGTACGCAATACCGAGTTTTACTAAACAACAATATATTATTATGAACTAGCCGTTATGAATAGTATTAACTAAATTTTGAATTTTATAACAATATTATCAATCTTACATATTTTCTAGAACATGGTATGAGAACAAAATATATTTTTCGGGTAAAATAAGTATTTGTCAAAAAATGCAGTTTTGCCGCCTTTTGAGGGCGCACCCACATTAAATCTATTTTTTGGCATGTTTATAAGATCAATTTGACAGAATAAAATTCTCCTTTTGAATAAGGATATACAAATTTACATTGGATAATTTTTTGATATTTTTCTAACAACGTTCATATTTTAATGAATAGTAAAGACACGCTATATTTTAATTAAAAACATCTTTTTCATCATAATAATTTATGTGGTTAAATTATAATATTGAATTGTTTTAAAGTATAAATAGAATATATTTTTACCATTTAATATAATTTATGTCATTAGAATTGATTTTACCTTGAATTCGTAGGTTAAATCGATTCAATCGTTTGCAATATTTTAAAGAAAAACCCGTATTCTTTCGACAACGGGATTAATTTTAATTTAATTTCAGCAAATTTTGTGTATTGAATTTGGAAAAATGGATTCTATATTTAGAATCATTGAGTTTAAATTATGTTAATAAGCTAATTTTTATTTTTGGGCATTATGAATAGTAACTATGGTAATTTTTATTTACTGCGGTTAAAGGTAAATAGGGTAATTCAAGGTTAAAATAATATTATAATAATTCCAAATTACCTTTACACTTGTCCTAAACATATTGGATGAGTATTGGACGACCATGGGCATCTGTGGGCCGATTTTGGGACCCCAATGAGCCACTTGGTAGTGAAAATGACAGTTTGGATTAATTAATTTAATGTAAAGGAAAAATTGACTTTTACAAAAATCTTTTAGTAATTAATTTTTATAAGTTGTTATATAAGTTATATTTTCGACTAAAAATATTATTTGGAAAGATAAAAAGATTCCATACATCTTGGTTTTTTGTTCATAATTTTTAGACATTAAAATGAATTTAATTATTTATGACACATTTTTGATGTAGTGTTTACCTCATTAATAAATGATTTGAATAAATACGATTATAATGATTAAAATATCATACAAAACCTGCCCAATTCCAATTGGATGATTTTATTTAGAATATGAGTCATCTTATCTTCGACATTATTGTGTTTTGTACCTCTTGAAACCGAAGATAAGTTTATAATAAAATAATGTTTTCACACTTTCCTAAAGAGCCCCTACTCTCCCTTATAAAAGGAGACCACTTCTTTGCAATTACTCACACCTCTCAAGCCTTTTGGCTCGTCAAAACTCTGTCCACCTAAGATCCCTACATCCCTCTCCTCCCCCTTGAAGCCTTACATTAGGCAGAAGACTCTCCAAGAAGTCCTTTTGGTTCAAACCAAAGGAAGTTACCAAAATTAAAGGAAACAGTTTCTCTTAAGTTGTTTTCTTTTTTTTCTACTTCTCCAACCCCTAAACTCTTTTTAATCCTTTCTTTTGTAACAAAAAAAATATCCTAAATATACTATGATGTTGTTAGGAGATTTATTGGAACTAAAATTACACAGACCTCCATATAATGGATGAAAAACATAATTTTTCTGTGATGGAAAACTAACGCCTCACGAAACAATGATTGTTCGATTTTCGGCTACCGCCTCTCCTGGAGGCCATTATGATGGAATTGTATTTATATATAATATATATTATGTTTATTATTTCCTTATTCTTCTTTAATTCCCATTTATATCAAGCCTTTATGGTTTCCATATTCGGTAAATACGATAATCTCATTTTTCGGAAGTGTGGACTACCGCCACCTCAAAGTGATGTGATTCGTTAATAACTTATGTGGGATGTATAAAGGATGTGGTTAATGATATTATATATTATATTATACTGGAATTATAATATACCTATGTATCATTATGTTTTAATTCCATTAAAATAAGAAATAGAAATGAAAGTAGCGTTCATGCGTACGTATGGCTTACCGTCTCCATTAACGTTGCGTTTCATTTCTTACCTCCATATGTTATGTACTATTATAAATGCTTGTATATTCTAGATATATACTGAATTTATATGATATATAAATCATGATTTACATTTTGTAAGTAAGTAAATAATGATATAAGTAATAATAACATCAAGAACAACAAGTCCAAACATGTACGATAAATAAGATGATTTTACCCAAAACGCTACTTTAACATTAATTTACAAATGAATGGGTAATACAAAGTCATATGTTAATAATATATGATATAATAACAATGAATATGATTCTGTAATAAGTCAACGACATTATTTAAATCATTATATAGGAGGTTTGGATACGTACGAAGTATATCAGACCTAAGGTAAGGGATAATTTTGAAAATCTCATTTTTATCCGAGATTGCTTATTCGTAAGTATTTACTGGGTTTATTGCTATAATTCATGTCCATGTTTCATTAAAGTGTATTCATTTACGTTTAATGTCCTTTTTACCCATTTTTTACTTTTACTACATGGTATGTTAGGAATCTTTCTTTTGTTTACGTTACGAGGTACTTTTTGACTTTTCCGACAAAAGTACGAGAAAAATGTTATTTAAAATTATACGGCATGAATGGAGTTTTAAAACATTATTTAAAAAAATATTCCTTTACAAGTTTTCATGTTTATTTTTATTCAACTTATTTTAGTTTAAAATTTTATGACATGTTAATGAAAGGAAAATATTTTTGAAGTAGAAAGGATAGTTTCCTCAAGAATGGAGTTCAAGTGCTTTATCAAATTTATTTTCCATCTAAGATAATATAGGGTTCTGTTTCTATCCCTACTATTACATTGATTTGATTATGTTGTGATGGAATTATTTTTATGAATTACTTTATTTTATATGAATTGTTTTATGATGTCATGTTGTTTAAGAATCCCATTTCTACTACATGGGTTATTGCAATGATGTATGATATATGATTTTGTGGCACACATAAGAATGGTATCATTATGAGATGGGTGCGACCTATATATCCCTACAATGAATTGGCTAAATATTTTATATCTAATGAGATAAACATGGCTGGAACGTCAGGTTATACCGGCTCAGTGAAACAGGACTGAAACGAAGAGTGAACTCGGTTCAGAAATGGACTTTGTCCACTTAGATAATCTTGGAAATGAGTCTTGACTGATAAGAAATGATTCTCTGTGATTATGTGTTAATGACACAAAGATTCATGTTTTATGTTATGATTATTGGGATTAAATTTCGCTACTATGATTTATCCCATGTTATGATATTTTGATCTCTTTTGCAGGTTAAGATTTCCAAAATGTTATTTTCTTATGAATATGATGTGATTGATATTATTTTTTTTACCCTTACTAAGAATTTGAGCTCACCATTCTATGTTTTATTTTCCCCAGGATATAAAGAAAGGTTTTAGGTAAGAAAGAAATGGGAAGATCTTTGTGGGAGATGTTGAAGATCTTTCACCATGATTAGAAGATTACATTCCGAGTTTCCAAAGACACTAAACTATTATGGTCCTAGTGTGTGTGTTTTTGTTATGTAATATGTATTCCACAAAAATATTGTAATGTACATGTACATAAAGCTTAGGTTCTATACAGTATAGTTCTCTATTCCTTTTACCTATTTTATTTGTCATTGAATGAAATATTAGTTACGTTCTAAAATGGTCATTTCATGTAACATGAGTACTTTTCTTTAATGAAATCCTCATGCCTTGTGCTAAAAGATTACACTACATGCAGTATTCCTTAATTTTTGGTATCATAATAAAATGGACATGGTTATACCAAGTGAATTATGTTAATGCCTTCAATTATGTACTTATTCCATGTCGGCTTCTCTTACTTGATCCTTTTATATGGTACTAATGGTAATTGATGATAAGTAAAGATTATTTGCATGATTTTAATAAATTACATTCATGACATATTAGTAAGTGGAATATTTATTCCACAATCCTTTCTTATAGTTAATTTTAATTGAATATTATTTGTTTCTTGTTCCTTTGTTAGTGGAATGAATTATATGGAATTTATTATTAAATTTCATATCTCTTTCTTATTTAGTTGAATGTGATTACATGCAATTAATTATGGTTTATACAATGTATCTTATTCATAATAAAATTATTTATTTATTTTAAATTATTATTTTAATTCTATATGAAATTTTCTAATTTTTTTTTCTTGAAGTGAATAGATTGGTCAAAATGGATATCATTTGGCATAATGCGGAATTTTTTTAGATATAAATCATACATGCATTACAAGATATATAATCCTTAATTAATAGGGAACATGAAATCATTATAGTGAGAACATGGAATAAATATTGTGGATCCGTGTATGGACTCATCATTATTGATGGGTTACTACCCAATGAGTTGGGGTTGTTTCTATGGCTTTCCCAAAAAGGGTTTCATAGGCAATCCTTTTATGTACTTGAGTGATTCTATTTCCCAATGGAAGAAATCATTGCAGATTCATTTGCAATAATAGTAAGGCCTTGACATGGGTGATACTTAGCTTCCATGTGAGATACCTAGGATAAACCCAATAGTAACCATACCTCTTAGTGATACTTTGGACACCGTAAGTGTCACCGTTGATGTGATATGTGGTTTTGGTTTATATCAAATGTCTCCTTTGCAATACTTGGGATTCTATTCGATTTCCTTGTATGGGAATAGGAATCGACCTCATGTTTGAAAGAATGTTTGATTTTCAATATTTTTGTATTGTTGAATCATATGGTATGAATCCATTCTGGTTATATGTCCATGCTTTTGTACTATTGACACATCTATTTTACAATGTAGTATACTTATGTGATGAGATGGGACTGACAGCGAAAACCAAAGAACAATATTGGGTGTATGATTTTTTAGTTTCTATATATTTTATGCATTGTTTAATTAATATTGTTATTGATAATGTATATATTATATATGAATATCATTGGCTGATGCAGGTTGTTTGAGATGGGTGTCTATTATGGGGCACAATCCTAGACTGCAATAATTTTATTTATTAATATATCTACATCAATTATATTCGAGAAACTATTATATATTAAAAAAATGAAATTTAATGGGTTAGAAAATTATGGTTCCAATATACTATGATTTATATCTCACAACCATTTTGGTCATTGTTTGTTACTTAAGTAGACTTTATGATCGTTGGTGTAGTTAAAGTGAAGCATGACACTTCTGATGCATGATTTTATTGTTGTTTTGGATGGATATTTCAGGGAACACGAACAATAATATTCTAATGATATTTTCTTGTGGTTTTTTTCATGTTTTGTTTTTAATATATTCTTGTATATGCTTTTACCCCCATCCTCAATACTTCCATTTTTTTATAGATTCATATAATGACATCATAATCATTTCTATATGAAATAATGCTATTCAAATTCTAGTTGTATAATTTTAATGCATGGTTTTTTCTATTACTAATGATATTATCTATTTATATATATGATTATTCTATTATATATATATATATTACTGACATGTTATACATAATATTATGAGGGAATAGACTTCCCATAGACACACCTAATGTTCTCGCTGCAAGTCGAAAGCCTATAACATTCAAGGAAATATCCAAGAGGTCATGTGACCCACTCTCTTAGGGCCCAGTTCATGGGACTCAGGGTGGGATGCTACACATATATACTATGAAAAAATGTTAATATATATTCTTCATAACTTTCTATTTCCTCATCATGGTTTCATCTTTTGTTGGATCTATTTCCACTTTATATATTAATCAATTAAATGAATTATCAGTTTTATTTTTTTTATAATTCATTCTATAAAATAAATATGTATTTGATTATATAATCCAAAATAAATAAAATTATTCCTCCTGTATAAACTAAAACAAGATTGGTCCATAATGTTTTTGATAAAACATAAAATGAAGATACCAACATATGAATATATAAAATATTTTTACATATAAATTTATAGAATATAATAAAAAAAGTATTCTTCCAGTAAAAAATAAACTAATAACCTAATTTAGTTCAATATTAAATAAAATAAAGAATATCTTCACCTAAAATGTGATTTAATACATTTTAGCTATCATCCAAAAAATAATAATTTTATTATTCCAAAATAATCATTTGTGATAAACATAAATGTTCTATATAGCTCAACCTAAAAATATCATATAAAATATAATTAATCACTTAAGTATAAAAATAACTGGATCCAATAATATTTTTCCCAAAATCATCCTAATATGAATCCATCAAATATTTTATGTAAAAAAAATTCATACTAACCCATAAATCACGTAGTCCAATGATAGGTGTTGCACGATTTTGTTCCTCTATTTCTGGGATTAGTCTCCATGGACATGTTAAATTCATGGAATTATTACCCATCATATGGGATTTCTTTTTTCTATATGTATTTTAATATAATTCATGTATCATTCAAAAACATATTAGCAAAATTCTTTTAAAATTCATTAATAATCATATCACTATTTAATCACTAAAATTTTCTAGAAAACATATTTATTTAAATAAAATATTTATTGAATATTATTACCTTAACATCAATGATCATGTTAACTATATATGTTATTAATGACATTAATGTTATTTCCAAAAAAATAATGGAATTAATCATCAAATAAATTTCTCACCAAAACATATACTAAATCCAATGGTTGGATTCCCATTAATTTCTCCCAAAATGTCTTTAATCATATTAATCCCTCATCACATAAAACCTCAAAAGGGGTATCTTCACTATTAAAAATGTCGTTAACAGTATATATATAAACCCAAGAGTCATTATATTATCTCCAAGCCACTAAATAAAAAAATATGTTTCTATAAGTTTTATTATCTTTGTTATCATAATTCTTCATAACGAAAATTGGATTAACCCTAGAATATTATTTAAAAGTAGTATACAAGATAAATAGTAGCGGAACACTCACCATGTACCACAATAACGGGAAATATATACATTACCAACATTTTTTAACAATAATTTTCTAAGGATTCACCTATTTTAAAACAACATTCACAATTAAAATAAATTGGAAGATATATT
Source organism: Viscum album (assembly GCA_963277665.1). Taxonomy (NCBI): domain Eukaryota; kingdom Viridiplantae; phylum Streptophyta; class Magnoliopsida; order Santalales; family Viscaceae; genus Viscum; species Viscum album. The sequence goes on along the minus strand of OY728126.1, from coordinate 788,151,467 downwards.
TTCAAAAAAATAAATTTGTAAGTTGAAAACATTTTGGAATTGATTCAACACATAGGAATAACCTCAAATTATTACTTAGGTTTATGTATCCCAATATATGATTTTAGAAATCTATTTCACAGAGTTTTAACTAAACTTTATTAGATACCACCATCAAATTCCTTAACCCCAATAGTCCACAGTCACTTTGAACATAATTACATGAATTATGATATAAAATATTTAACCCCAATGACTTATTAGATTAATATTCATGTTAAACCAAAAAAATACTTCATTATTAGCATGAATTTAAAGACAATAAAAATTGAAATTGTAGATTATGTAATGATTCTTCATCCTTAAAATCAATCAATGTTTCCATCTTAATATCCTTGGGAAAGAAAAAAAACATGGGATATCAGAACCTCAGTAAAGGTAAGGTACAATTGACTATATTTGACTGAATACAAACAATTAATATATAAGGGGTAAACAACTACAAACAATTTTTATTTAATTAATAAGATGAAGACATATTTCATCCAATGATAATTTAAACAAAAACTAATTGACACTCATAATTTAATTATCATTATGGGAAATACATAATATTGGATTTAATTATTTCAGATATCATGATACATATACCATCAAGGGAATCCATAAATAAAATTTAATTCATGGGTAAGTACACACTAAAAACTTGTTTAATGCTTGCTTGCATATTTGTCTCATGAATCACATTATTGAATTGAGGGACATTATATACCTTGAAACCCCCAATAATTGTGTGTATATTTAATTATTTATATATTGAATGAAAAATTCAATTTAAAAATAATATTTATTTTAATAAATATCAATTTTGAATAAATAATACATTGTATCATGTTTTTCTATAGTAAATAAATTAAATTTTTTATTAAAAATCCATATATATATATAATTTATCGTCATATTAAAAAATAAAATTGTCCATGATAAACAATATTGATATTTAATGAAATTATAATTTCCAATGATCATAAGAAATTAAATGATTTATAGGACTATTAATGTTTAAAAATACTCAATAATGTTAAATGAAAATAATTTTCCATATCAAAATGATCATAAACCATCCGAAAAAATAGTAATAATGGTATAAATATTAATATATCTCTTATGAAGCCTAATTAATATAATGTTTTCTTTATTGGGGAATAAGATACCATAAATTGATTACTAAAAACAATCTTGAGGAAGATAACCTTTTTGCATTAAAAGTATCATTTGAAAACTAAAATATTCCCAATTATTAGGATACCTATTTTAATTAAAAATAATATTTAAATATTATAATGGAAGATTCAATGAAATGAGATATGTATGTTTTTGGGAAATTTTGTTCATAATGAGTATGTTAATATATAGATTTTAAATAAATTTTTATTAAAATATAAGAAAGTATAATGTTTGAAAAATGAAATATAGATTCCTTTTAAATTATTTATTATGAAATAAAACATGGGTATAAATTAATTTAATAAATAATTAAGGAATATTAAAAAATTAATTATAATTTTTCATGGGAAATATCAATATGTAAGAAAAGGATTCTTGAATAAATAATACATATAGAATATTTTTCATTAAATTTTTTATCTTTTCCGAAATTAAAATAAAAAATAAAATAAAGAAATAATTATTATAAAAACAGACTATTTGGGGAAAACTATATCAAACATTATATGGAAATATTAAATAATTCAACCATAAAATGAAGAGACAAAGAAAAAATTGTCAATAATGGTACGATAGTGAACTAAACTCATACAAAAATGGTAAATATTGAATTTCAATACCAATGCAAGAATAACTTTAAATAAGAATTTAAATATCATTTATATAAATATATTGCAGATATATCATAACATATGGGGTTTTAGATACATTTTAGAAAAATAAATAGATTAATAATACAACATATATCATAAAAATGTTAAAATTGAGATGAAATATCTACGAATGATCTTTCTGTTAAAGTTAGGAACAATCAATGAGATTATACTAGTATAAATTAAAATAAATATAAGAAATTAGAAAAAAATATTTAAAATAGTATATGAAATTAAAAAAATAATATTATTATATCAAATACAATATAGATATAAAAAAACCTAATGAAAAGAAATAGAGTTTTGAAACTCCTTACAACTTGGTAGCATTTGAGTCAAATAAAATTAGAAAAGGTAATATTAATTTCAAAATAATATACCATGAAATGTGTTTTATTTTTTATATAACTTGTAAAGGGGAATTATATAAAACCTATAAAAGAAATTGGTTTCAAATTTTTAAATATTCCTTAATGAACGGAATTTGAGATACAATCTCTTACATGAGGCATGGCTCATCATGTTCATTATGTAACATGATCAATAGTAAACAAATGATAAATATTTAAATTTTTTAAAAAATATTTTTTTGTTTATTATTATTTTTATTTTATTTTATATAATGTTCCATTTAATTAAATAAATAATTAACAAAATGTTGTGTATTTTAACGATAATCGGTTCGTATGACCCCAAAAAAATTTAATAGGATGAATATAATAAAAGTGGAAATTAAAAAATATTCTCTAGATTAATAATGTAATAATTATCAAATTTATATATTTATTAAAATATTAAAACAAACCATGAAATATACTTAGGAGAAATGAACTATGCTAAATTAATGGAGATTGTAGTTTATACATATTAATGAGTAAAGTTTACCTTGTTCAAATACCATTATAGAAAGTAAGTATAATATTAAAATTAATAAATTATAATATTATATAAAATAACATATTATTTCTTTATATATACATATATATTTCATCCATGTAATGTGATGATAAAAAACAAACCACATCACTTAATGGATGCGGTTTTCCACACATACAAATGAATGATGTTAATATTTTTCAGTGAATGGAAAGGAATGAAACTGAAAAATATATAATCATTTTGTAAAGGTAAATATTTAATTAATTTCATGTATTTAAATTATATACATCATTAAAAATATATTTTAGAATAGGTTACGAAAAATTAATTACATTTTTTCACAAGGCGGTAGTACGTTGTACAAATGAATTATGGTTTAATTTACCATTTCATAAAATATAAGAATGATATTAGTCACGAAATGAAAATAATTATGTATTGGTATATGATATATACAAATTTTATTTTAATTATTTTGTTAAAATATATTTTAAATTTGAGTAATAAGAAATAAATTAAAAATGATCATTTTAGAATGATATTACATTTTCAAAAAATCTATTTAGGAATACATAAATCTATATTTGTTTTCCATAATGAATGAACAGTTCAAGTAGGATATATAAATGTACTAAATTAATATATTTTATCATGTATTTCCCAAAAATAATTCGATTTTGTTAGAAGAGGAGAACAAATTGGGTTCCCTTTTATAAGTGATGAAAGAGGAACCATTGGAATTCTATAATGTACAAAAATATATGATGGTCATATTCATTTTAAAATAATTAAATGTTGATATGGAATTTAATTTTATATAGAATAGAATATAAATATACTTATAAAATAGGAATTAAGAAAACTAAATGAGAAAACTAAACATTATCTCTTTGTTTTACCCATCGTATTACCATTTCAACGATAAACACGGTATGCAATTTTTAAACATGAAACACTTGTTATTTTTATTATAAGTATTTTATTTGATTATAAATTGAAAATGTAAGAAATATTAAACTAATAATATTCATAATAACCATATTTTACCAATTCTAAAATTTTGAAAAAATGTATTATTATATTATTTAACATAAAATATCAATAATGAGAATTTTTAAAGTACTCATATAATGTGAAATTAAACACATGGAGATAAAAATAAATTTAAAATATATAACATTTAAACATAAATAATAAACAATTATTAACTATAAAATTATTTTATAACCTGAATTAATACCAAATAAATTATATTTAATATTTAAAAAATTATTTATCTTTAGTTTTCCACTTTTTGGAGATGGCCAATGTCAGAAATGTATGAAAATTTTAGGTATCAATATAAAAAAAATTATTTTAAAATTAAATAACAATGACTAAACTAATTTATTTTATACTCAAATTAAAATATAATATTTATTCTCAACTCTTTCTTATCTCTATGTGAAAATTAATAGTATATTTAAAGTAAATATATTAATGTTAAGTATTTTTCATTATTTAAAATTATATATAGCTAAAATTTAATGATAATTGTCCATTAAATAATTTAATCGTGATATTGAGTTTATAATTGTGGAAATACATTCTTCTAAAATGAATTAATAAGAAAATTTTTGGCCATATCACATTAACTTAATCTAGCTTATCCATATTTAACCTTTCACCATAAGGGAAAAATGATTCTGTTTTAAATATTCATAAAAAACTATGTTATACTTATTAATTAATATAAATTATAATTATAAATATTATTTAATTATTTTTAAAAGATTAAATCCCTTAATGTGTAAAAATCCATCTTCCAATAATCCTATAAATATGTTTTTTCGGAATATTCAATTTTCATGAAAATGATGGTCTTACATAAATTCTATAAATAGAAATTAACAATATATGTATTTAAATTTATATAAATAGATATATAATATATATATTTCATTTAAATAATTTTTTGGGTTTATATTAATTAATGAAAATTGGGAAACATTATACATACAAAATGATTAATAAATATTCATTTTAATATAAAAAAATATACTTATAAAAAATTATAGTTTAAAGAAAATTTGATTTTAAATAATTACGATAAATATAACAAAGATGTTATTTTATTCTTTGGAATCATATAAAAATATTTTTGATAAATTTTAATTGATTTATTTTATAAAATAAAATGAGAGTTTTTAAATTGTTTTACTTTTATTTATTCATTGAAAACCCAGTCATTTCCGAAAACTACCAAAATATCATTGTTTTCAACTATGACACAACATTGTTAAAAAGTAATTTTTAAAAAAATCAATATTATTAAAATGGAAGATATTAATTATAATATATTCTCCAAAAAATCTATAATATCATTTTTTATGAAAACAATATTCATAGAAGCTTGTATGGGCATTACTAAAAATTGAGTCCTTATTTTCCAATATAATTTCTTAATATAAAATATTTCTACATATTTATATAAATTTTTTAATATGATTCATTCCTCTAATTTTAAAATCTCTTTTATAGTGGTAGTATATAAATAGTATATTTAATTTCATTTAAGCTTCGGGTTACTTAACATTTATGCTACTGAAAATATTGTTCTATTGTTGAAAAATCATTGTTTAACATGATTAAAAAATATATTAGATGACTAAGGAATAATATTATTAATTATATAATATATAAAAAATTATATAATTAAATAATAGTAATTAATTTACATAGTTTTCATAAAAACTTATTTCTCATGTAAAAACAGTTCTCTAAAAAAACTACATTCATATGATTTTTATTTTCATTTATAATATAATGAAAACCACGAAACTATATTATATTTGGGTATGAAATATAATATTCATAATTTAATTATTTTTATTCATAACATTCAATTTAATGAAACAGTTATTATAATATTGATTGTTTATTTATACATGGTATTTATTGGACTGTAGTTTATTTAAAAGATAAAATATAATGAATTATATAATACAATCATAGTTTGTTACAATATCACTTCTTTAAAAAGCATTCCTCTTGTTTTCGAGAATTAAACATTGTCAATGCATTTGGGTAGTGCTTCATCACAATTTATTTATGATCCCATGATGTATCTTCTGTCATAGGATTTTTCCGAAGTACTATTACCAACCAAGACATATGATTTCTCCTCAATTATTCCATGGTATCAAGAATTTGGATATACTACATAAAGTAAGATATACTAGATTACAATACTATTTCATTAAATGTGATAACATCTTTTTGGAATGACATGTACATCATTAATAATTATATAAATAACACATTATGTACTTTATGGGGGCATGGTGGCATTTCTAAATAGTAATCCACAACTCTATTCCATTCATTTATTTCAAAAGTCTTGATATACCTATGGCTTAGTTTCAATTTTTTTACCAATTTCATAAAACCCATCTATGGAGATAATTTCAATAATATCTGATCTCTCACATTAAATTTAAAATCATTCCTTTATTTACTCTCATAGTTCTTCTTTCAATATTGATGTTCATTGATATGAATTTGAATATATTTTAGATTTTTTATAGTTTCATCAAAATGGTTTATCCCAACATTATTTCATTCACTGTTATCATCCCCATGATATTTCACGTATGATATGTCATTACATATAAGGCTTCATAGGGAACAATTTTAACACATGAATGGAATATTTAATTATTAGTGAACACTACCATTGGTAAATGTAGATCCAAAAAAAATTGTACTAAAAATATGAAACTGAAACATTTATTTTAATGTTTTAAAATATATTTCAGTCTTTCCATCCATTTGAGGGTGATAAATGGTTCTTAAATGAAGCATGGTATTAATATATTTCTGAACAGTTTTCCAAAATTATTATTTAAATTATGGATCACCAATATATAAAATTTATATAGATTCTCCATGACGTATTTGATATTTGTTAATCTATACAATTTTAGTGAACTCAAGAGGTAAATCTTTTACAAAAAAAGGAAATTTTTTTCTTTGGTGAGGTGATAAAAAATAACACATATTTAAATTTTCATTTATGTATTCATTGGTAATTTGGTGATAAACACATTTTTAATTTCATCCCTTTTCCATGTTTAAATATATAGAGGTTCTACGAATCCTATTTGATTATATCTCTCTACAATCACCTTTTTAATATCAAAAAACATGACACATTATCTGTAACACCCTGAGATTTTATGAAAAATATTCTTTTAAATTTCATTATTGTCTTGTGTTGTACGCTACACCAAACGGAGCTTGCACAACACGCATCCCTGACTTTCCTTTCATTACACGCAATCGCAACCTTCCTTGATACCGTGTGTAGTACGCAATACCGAGTTTCACTAAACAACGATATACTATTAAAATATTATTAAAACTAGCCGTTATGAATAGTAATAACCAATTTTTGAAATTTTGAAATTTTTATTTTTCAAAATGGACTTCATTTTTGGATTCGGAATATCGAAATTAGCTTAGGGTGAAATTTTGGTGATTTTCGGATAACTTTCATATTTTGATGAATAGTGAAAATTACTAAATTTTAATTAAAAACAACTTTTTCAATCGAAATAATTAATAGTGATAAATTATTAATTTGAGTGGTTTAAAAGTATATTTAGAGTATATTTTTACAATTTAATAAAATGTTGGTCATTGGATATAATTTCACATTTAAACCAGATATAAACAAGTGTCAATCTTTTGATAGTTATTATCTCTTAAGAACACGCTATTTGTTTTGATGACAGGAATTAATTTTTAAATTAATTAATTCAACTGATATGTTTTGAATTTGGTAAAATATAAATCATTTTTGAGTTCATAATATCAAATATACTTTAGGCCTAATTTTTGGTATTTTTCTGAAAACTTGCAATTTTTGATGAATAGTGAAACCACTAAGTGGTAGTTAAAAAAACTGAATTTTTCATAAAACATAATATTACCGCTTCTGTGAGTGGAATTTCAAAAATCTGAGAGACACGGTTGATGTCAGTAAGTAAAATGTGGTTCAATGAGATGAAAATAATTTTTGGTGAATAGTAACTTTTTACATTTATTTACAATGGTTAAAAGTAAATAGGGTAATTAAGGGTAAAAATGATATTATTAATAACCTAACACATATCCAAATTCTTTTGGATAAGTGTAATTCAACCAAAAACAAGCTTAGGAATAAAATATGACCATTTAGGCCAACTTGTATTAGATTAGGACATTTATTATTATTTAATTCAAAAAAGAGTTAAAAGAGTTAAAATCAATGTTTATTTACTAAAACATTTTTAATATAGGGTTATATATAAGATACATTCGATTATAAATATTAATTAGAAATATAAAAATATTTCCTATATAATGGTATTTTATTTGTAAATTTTATACATCATATAATTTAATTTATTTATGACAAAGCGATGATGCAGTAATTATCTTATTAATTAAATATTGGCATAATTGATGTTATAAATACCAAAATAAATATAATTTGAGACTTTTTATGAATTCCACTAATTTTCTAGGTTAATATGACATGTTAGTAATGTTGTAATTAACTTTTTTAGAACTTATCATTCTGGTATGATTTTCACAAAAATCAATTACTAAATAGTGTCAAAATTGACATAAAATAGTTTTGAAAACAAATATTATATTATTAATTGTTATTTTATTCCTAAAAATATAAGGATCGTCCAAATGACTTAGATAAGGTTATATATATTAATAATAAACAATTTGGGGTTATTTTGGCTTCTTATAGTAAGTTTATTAACCTTATAGTGTAAGAACACAAGAAGACACGGTAATAGTAAAATTATTTAACTCAGTGTTAAATCTAAATGATAAGGTTAATATAGGAACCTAAACTTGTCTAAATTCTATTAGATGAGATTATATCGACTCATCCCCACCTTATACTAGAAATAAATCAATTTGGAGCTATTTAAAACCGAACATGACTTAATAATAAAATAATATTGTTAGTTTTTTCAAAGGAGCCCCTCTCCTCCATTATAAAAGGGCACCTCCTCCCTCTCTTCCTCACTCAACTTTGATCCTTCAAGCTCGTCCAAACCCTACCAAATTATCTTCTCCACTTCCCTAGAAACATCCTAGAGGTTCTAGTCTTCCTCAAAGACCAATTTTAGTGCCCTAAGAGGAGGTCTCAAAGAGGCGCTTCAAAGAAGAGGTAATTTCCGTTACCGATTCTTTCACCTTTATTTATTCTTCCACTTCTTATTCTTAGGTTGTTTCATTATGAAGTAATAACATCAGTATCACTCATATACTGATATGTTATTATAAGTATGAAACAATCCTATATTCACCATCTGTCCATCCTACAGAAAACGAAATCACCGCGCGTGCGTACGTACGGAATACCGTCTCCACGCCGTGGTGTAATCTATTTTCCGCCACCACCTTAATTGGATGGGTATAATGGTGTAATGAGTAAAAATATATGATTATTATAAAGTGATATTGATACTGGAATAGTATACATACACTTCAACACAAGTCACGATCATGAGAACGATATCATCGCTCGTGCGTACGTACGGAATACCGTCTCCATGAGGCGATGAGATTCATTCTCCACATTAACCATTAATGAATGATTATAAAGTATATATAATGAATAATAATGAAATATATGACATGTTAAATCTACTGGATTTATGTATATATATATATATATGATTGTCATCTATTTACTTCCATTCAAGACAATAAGGAAAGGAAAACAGCGTTCATGCGTACGTACGGACTATCATCTCCATGAACGGTGTGTTTCATTTCATTTATCTATCTATTATATATATATACATATACTGAATATATATGATATATAAATCATTTTTTATATTCTGGAAGTAATTAAATCATGATATAAGTAATAATAATGTCAAGAACAACAAGTCCAAACACCTATGACAAATGAACCGATTTTACCCAAAACACTCTTTAACATGGAATTTACAAAAGAACGGGTAAAATAAAGTCATAAGTGAACCATATATTATATAATAACAATGAGTATGATTCTGGAATAAGTCAATGACATTATTTAAATCATTATACATGAGGTTCGGACACTTACGAAGCAAATCGGACCTAAGGTAAGGGAAATATCACAATCTCATTTTTATCCGAGATTGTTTATACTTTAGTATTTAATGGGGTGTATTTTATCATCCACATCCATGTTTCCTCAATATGTAATATTATTTCCATTCACCTACAATTTTTTAAATCCTATTTTACCCTTCAGTGAGTTTTTAGTAAAAGATATTAAAGGAATCTTTTGTCATTTTTCGTACGAGGTACTTTTTTTGACTTTTCCGACAAAAGTACGAGAAGAATTTTTTCTTTTAACTTATACGGCATGAATGGATTTTTAAAACATTATTTCCAAGAATCTCCCATTACAAGTTTTCAAGTTTATTTTTAATCAACTTCTTTTAGTTTAAAATTTTAATACATGTTAAGAAAGGAAAATGTCTTTGAAGTAGAAAGGATATTTTCCTCAAGAATGGAGTTCAAGTGTTTTATCAAAATTATTTTCCATCTAAGATAATAAAGGGTTCTGTTTCTATCCCTATTATTACATGGATTTGATTATGTTTTAATGGAAATATTTTTATGAATTCCATTATCTTATATGAATTGTTTTATGATGTCATGTTTTTTAACAATCCCATTTTTATAACATGGGTTATGCTATGATGTATGGTTTATGATTTTGTGGCACACATGAGAATGGTATCATTATGAGATGGGTGGGACCTATATCTCCCTCCAATGCATTGGTTAAAGACTTTCTATCTCATGAGATAGACATGGCTCGAACGGTAGGTTATACCGGTTCAGTGAAACAAGACTGAAACAAGGGTAACTCTGTTTAGAAAGGGACTTTGTCCACTAAGATAGTCTTGGAAATGAGTCTTGACTAATAAGAAATGATTCTATATGACTATGTTTGTATGCCACAAAGTTTCATGATTTATGTTATGATTATTGGGATTTCATTTCACTACTATGATTTATCCCATGTTATGATATTATGATCTCTTTTGCAGGTTAAGATTTCCAAAATGTTATGTTCTTATGAATATGATGTGATTGTTTTTTCTTTTGTTTACCCTTACTGAGCATTTGAGCTCACCCTTTTATGTTTTCTTTTCCCCAGGATATAAATAAAGGTTTTATGTAAGAAAAAAAAGGAAGATCTTTAAGGGAGATGTTGAAGATCTTTCACCATGATTAGAAGAATACGTTCCGAGTTTCCAAAGACACTAAACTATTACGGTCCTTGTGTGTGTGTTTTTGTTATGTACTAAGTATTCCACAAATGTAATGTAACGTCCATGTATATCAAGCTGTGGGTCTCTACATTTGGTATTAGAGGAAAGGTTTAGTCAACCTTTGGAAACTAGGATGCGAAAACTTTCGTGAGATCCCTAGAGACATTTCTAAGTTATGTCTAGGGATTCCCCTAAGGATAAGTATACTTATAGGATATAGTCCTAGAACTATGGTAACGATATTATATTAAACCAAAGATGTTAGATATTGAAGTTACTCTCCCTTTATTATGATTTTCCCTCTCACAATATTCTTTTTGGGTTTTAGAAAATGGCTGGAAACAAGGTGATTCACGATAATGGAAGATATGATGGACAATGGAATGATATTCTTCATGAGAAACCAAAAGAAATGGGATTTGGAAGTCCAAACATCATTATTATGCCGAATCAGAAATCTCATAATATGATCAATAAAGTAAAATTTGGTAAGTTTCCTGACTCGGCTAATAAGAGAAACATGGAGTTTCATGATGATCATAGAGGAAAGAAAGTTCAATTTCCCCTACGTAAATAATGTGGGAAGAGGCATCAAGGAGAATGTTTCAAAGGAACTGGAAGATGCTTTGGGTGTGGAAAAAAAGGACACAAAGCCAGTAAGTGCAACGGAAAAGGTTCAGTTAACAACAAGGATGAGGATAATGGAATTGCTACGACATAAACAATGGTTAAATGTTTTAAATGTGGAATTTACGGGTATTATACAAACCAATTCCCTAAGGGAAAGTCTCATGAAGAGAATCAGTATGGCCGTATGGGTAATATTTATGTTGATGACGATGAAGAGACTACAAATGATATGTGAGATGAAATAATTGTTGCAGCCTGGTCAATGGTTTAAGAAGGTACTGGAATGATTACATGTTTATCAGGTTTAAAGAATCTCATGGTACTATGGAATAAAGAGACATCTAAAGATTGTTACATTGTTTTCTTTCCTTGAGTTTTGAAAGTGTGTGATTAATGCTACCAGTATCAATGAAAGGTTATTTAGATATTTTTGGAATGAATATGATATGCACATAATGAAAGGATATGGAGAAAATTAAATGTTTGATAGTATTCATGAGCTCATGACTGATATAAGGAGAAGGTTATATCATGGTTTGAGTATATAGAATTTTTGGATTCTAGTATGTGGTATGAGTTAACTTTTGAAAGCATTCATGTTTTCACTAAGGTTTATTAAGTATTCATTTTTCAAGAGAATACATGATTAAGGTATTCACATTATTGGAATGTGACCAACAAGATATATGGGGGACAAATGATGGTATTCACATGCTTGGTTGATGACATTTCAAGTAATAATTTTCTTTATACTATGAGCTTGGACCGAAGAATTTTAGATAAGCCTAAAGATTAGAATGGATTATGTTGGACATAAGTTAGGATAAAACGTTTTTCGATATTATTTATGGTATGTTATAGTAATATAGCTTTAGAAAAAAGGACAACCTGCAGGACGAGCGACAACCCATCGCGTCAGACAAGGCTGCGGGAATCGAACCCACAACCGAAGAGCGACTGGCCTTTATCGCATACCATTGGACTACAGGAAGTCCCTGTTTAGTAGAAACTGGTTTTATTAAATTAAGAAGTATGATATATGAAGTATAAGTCCATTTTAGGAACCATATATGATTAATCTCACTATAGAATGACTTATGTATATTTAATAACTTTTTCTAACCTTTTGTTTGAGACAGATGGAATGACCCGTCATTCTATCACATGATCTGCTAACACTTCACAAATAACAAATTCAACTTCATTTATTTAAGAGATGAAGTGGAAATTGTTCAAGGCACGAACAACAGTGAGATTGTTCCAAAATAAAGTAAGTATTTATTCTAATTCAAATTCTTCAACTTTAGGGAAACGATCATGAAAACCAAAAATGTTGTCCAAGTGCTCTTATATCTGATTAATCAGATGGTACCATAGATCGTCACAAATTTATGGATTTGTGATTGTTGGCTTTTCCATAGCCATGTTCTCTACCACTCTCCATCAGAACATGATGGTTATATTTTTCTTCCATATCCATATTTTCACCTATGTGGAAACCCAATGATTAGTTTATTTGGGTAACCGTTACGTTTCATACTTTTGTTTTTAATGATTGGTTTTTGGTATTCCTTTTTACGATGTGGGTATATATTAAAGAAACTTTCGAGTAGTAAACCATTTATAATCCTGATGAATTTCGAGGGCGAAATTCATTTTAATGGGGGTAGAATGTAACACCCCGAGATTTTATGAAAAAATTTCTTTTTATTTTAATTAATGTCTAGTGTTGTACGCTACACCAAAAGGATCTTGTACAACACACATCCATGACTTGCCTTTCATTACACACAATCACGACCTTCCTTGATAGCGTGTGTAGTACGCAATACCGAGTTTCACTAAACAACGATATGCTATTAAAATATTATTAAAACTAGCCGTTATAAATAGTAATAACCACTTTTTGAAATTTTGAAATATTTATTTTTCAAAATGGACTTCATTTTTGGATTCGGAATATCGAAATTAGCTTAGGGAGAAATTTTGGTTATTTTCAAATAACTTTCATATTTTGATGAATAGTGAAAATTACTAAATTTTAATTAAAAACAACTTTTTCAATCGAAATAATTAATAGTGATAAATTATTAATTTGAGTGGTTTTAAAGAATATATGGAGTAAATTTTTATAATTTAATACAATTTTGGTCATTGGATGTAATTTCACATTTAAACCAGACATGAACAACTGTCAATCTTTTGATAGTTATTATCTCTTAAGAACACACTATTTGTTTTGATGACGGGAATTAATTTTTAAATTAATTAATGCAACTGATATGTTTTGAATTTGTTAAAATAGAAATCATTTTTGAGTTCATAATATCAAATATATCTTAGGCCTAATTTTTGGTATTTTTCTGAAAACTTTCAATTTTTGATGAATAGTGAAACCACTAAGTGGTAGTTAGAAAACTGAATTTTTCATAAAACTTATTTTTACCGCTTCTGTGAGTGGAATTTCAAAAATTAGAGAGACATGGTTGATGTAGGTAAGTAAAATGTGGTTTAATGAGATAAAAATAATTTTTGGTGAATAATAACTTTTTTCTTTTCTTTACCACGGTTAAAAGTAAATAGGGTAATTAAGGGTAAAAATGATATTATTATTAAGCTAAAACATGTCCAAATTCTTTTGGATAAGTGTAATTCGACCAAAAACAAGCTTAGGAATAAAATATTACCATTTAGTCCCACTTGGATTAGATTAGGCAATTTATTATTATTTAATTCAAAGAAGAGTAAAAAGAGTTAAAATCAATGTTTATTTACTAAATTTTTTTTAATATATGGTTATACATAAGATAAATTAGATTGTAAATATTCATTAGAAATATAAAAAGATTTCCTAAATAATGGTATTTTATTTGTAAATTTTAGACATCACATTATTTAATTTATTTATGCAACAACGATGATGCAGTAATTATCTTATTAATGAAATATTGACATAATTGATGTTATAAATACCCAAATAAATATAATTTGAGTCTATTTATGAATTACGCTAATTTTCTAGGTTACTATGACATGTTAGTATTTATTTAATTAACGTTTTTAGAACCTATCATTCTGTTATGATTTTTACAAAAATCAATTACTAAATAGTGTCAAAATTGACATAAAATAGTTTTTAAAACAAATATTATATTATTAATTGATAATTTATTCCTAAAAATCTAAGGATCGGCAAAATGACTTATCTAAGGTTATATAAATTAATAATAAACAATTTGGGGTTCTTTTGGCTTCTTATAGTAAGTTTATTAACTTTATATTGTAAGAACACAAGAAGACACGGTAAAAGTAAAATTATTTAACTCAATGTTAAATCTAAATGATAAGGTTAAAATAGGAACCTAAACTTGTATAAATTATATTGGATGAAAGGATTTCGACCCATCCCCACCTTATCCTCGAAATAAATCAATTTGGAGCTATTTAAAACCTCACTTGACTTTATAATAATATAATATTTTTTGTTTTTCCAAAGGAGCCCCTCTCCTCCCTTATAAAAGGGAACCTCCTCCCTCTCTTCCTCACACAATTTTGAGCCTTAATGCTCGGCCAAAACCGTCCAAATTCTCTTCTACAATTCCCTAGAAACATCCTAGAGGTTCTGATATTCCTCAAAGTCCAATTTTAGTGCCCTAAGAAGAGGTTTCAAAGAGGCGCTTCAAAGAAGAGGTAATTTCCGTTACCGATTCTTTCACAGTTATTTCTTCTTCCACATCTTCTTCTTAGGTTGTTTAATTATGAAGTAATAACATAATTATCACTAATATAATGATATGTTATTATATGTATGAAACAATCCTATATTCACCATCTATCCATCCTATGGAAAACGAAATCACCACGCGTGCGTACGTATGGAATACCGTCTCCACGCCGTGATGTAAACTATTTTCCGCCACCACCTTAATTGGATGGGTATAATGGTGTAATGAGTAACTATATATGATTATTCTAAAGTGATATTAATACTGTAATAGTATACATACACTTGAACACAATTTCACGATCATGAGAACGATATCATCGCTCGTGCGTACGTAAGGAATACCGTCTCCACGAGGCGATGAGATTCATTCTCCACATTAACCATTCATGAATGATTATAAAGTATATATAATGAATAATAATGATATATATGACATGTTAAATCTACTGGATTTATGTATATATATATATATATTTATGTCATCTACTTACTTCCATTCAAGACAATAAGGAAAGGAAAAAAGCATTCATGCGTACGTACGGACTACCTTCTCAATGAACGGTGTGTTTCATTTCATTTATCTATATATTATATATATATATAATGAATATATATGATATATAAATAATGTTTTATATTCTGGAAGTAAGTAAATCAGGATATAAGTAATAATAATGTCAAGAACAACAAGTCCAAACACCTACGACAAATGAATCGATTTTACCCAAAACACTTTTTAACATATAATTTACAAAAGAACAGGTAAAATAAAGACATAAGTGAACCATATATGATATAATAACAATGAGTATGATTCTGTAATAAGTCAATGACATTATTTAAATCATTATATAGGAGTTTCAGACACTTACGAAGCAAATCGGACCCAAGGTAATGGAAATATCACAATCTCATTTTTAACCGAGATTTTTTATAATTTAGTATTTACTAGGGTGTATTTTATCATCCATATCCATGTTTCCTCAATATGTAATATTATTTCCATTCACCTACAATTGTTTAAATCCTATTTAACCCTTTAGTGAGTTTTTAGTAAAATATATTAAAGGAATCTTTTTTCGTTTTTCCTATGAGTTACTTTTTTTGACTTTTCCGACAAAAGTACGAGAAGAATGTTTTCTTTTAACTTATACGACATGAATGGATTTTTAAAACATTATTTCCAAGAAGCTTCCTTTACAAGTTTTCAAGTTTATTTTTAATCAACTTCTTTTAGTTTAAAATTTTAATACATGTTAAGAAAGGAAAATGTTTTTGAAGTAGAAAGGATATTTTCCTCAAGAATGGAGTTCAAGTATTTTATCAAAATTATTTTCCATCTAAGATACTAATGGGTTCTGTTTCTATCCCTATTATTACATGGATTTGATTATGTTGTAATGGAAATATTTTTAGGAATTCCTTTATCTTATATAAATTGTTTTATGATGTAATGTTGTTTATGAATCCCATTTTTATTACATGGGTTATTCTATGATGTATGGTTTATGATTTTGCGGCACACATAAGAATGGTATCATTATGAGATGGGTGGGACCAATATCTCCATCAAATGCATTGGGTAAATATTTTATATCTCATGAGATAGACATGGATGGAACGGTAGGTTATACCGGTTCAGTGAAACAGGACTGAAACGAGGGTAACTCGGTTCAGAAAGGGACTTTGTCCACTTAGGTAGTCTTGGCAATGAGTCTTGACTAATAAGAAATGATTTTCTATGACTATGTGTGTATACCACAAAGTTTCATGTTTTATGTTATGATTATTGGGATTTCATTTCACTACTATGATTTATCCCATGTTATGATATTATGATCTCTTTTGCAGGTAAAGATTTCCAAAATGTTATGTTCTTATGAATATGATGTGATTGATTTTTATTTTGTTTATTCTTACTGAGCATTTGAGCTCACTTTTTTATGTTTTCCGTTCCCCAGGATATAAATAAAGGTTTTAGGTAAGAAAAAAAAGGAAGATCTTTAAGGGAGATGTTGAAGATCTTTCACCATGATTAGAAGATTACGTTACGAGTTTCCAAAGACACTAAACTATTACGGTCCTTGTGTGTGTGTTTTTGTTACGTACTAAGTATTCCAAAAATGTAATGTAATTTCCATGTACGTCTAGCTTTGGGTCTCTACATTATCCAAAATTTCCCACTTATTATTGTCCCAAATATCATTTTCCATTCAAATATATATACATCAATTTTCTGTACAGGTGTATAGAGAAATTATTACCATGAAAATTATCAAACAAATCCATTTCATCACAATTATAAATGTAACACATAGTATCCTTCCTAGTTTTTGAACACCATCTTCACATATGAAACCATTCATTTTTTCATCATTTATGGATATTTTTTATTGAAAAATCACATCATCTAGTTTAATACGTTGTTTTCAACTGATCATTTATCTATCATTTAAAAATGAGTGACATATATAAGGACCTAACCTTAAAACATTATAAAATTTTGAATTAAATAAATATTTAACATTGATAATATTTTCAGGTTTAGATTTTTAGTTAATTAGTACATAACTATTACATAAAATCTTTAATATTACATATAGACACTACTACTCATTATACATTTTTTTCATAAAATAAAAACAATTAAAAAGAAACATGTCTACTTCCATGTTTTAGACAAAATGACATTTACATGATCCTATCCTTGACTGTATTCCTCTTTATATCATGTGTAAATCATTTCAAACACATGGGATGAGCACAAAAGGATCATTATGGGTTATAAAATAAGAATGGAAAACATTCTTCCATCAATAAATACAAATCAATGAAACCATACTTTTACCCATAACATACCTTGCAAAATCATAAAATTTATGAATAACACACACAAACCATAAATCATAAGGGATATTTATCACATATATATAAAAAATACATTATATCTATCATAGATACATAGGGAGATTCACTTATAATTCCCATCACAATATATTCCCTAAATCTCTTAGGAGATACATCACGTTTACCTCTGTCACATTACCCAATGCATTGGTGTGCTATCTCAGTCTCACTCACCCTAGGTTTATCACAGAACCACCAATATATATAATAAATGCCCAATAAACATAATCATAACACATAATATAAGAATAAATAAAGATAACATTTCCACATTCCAATATATCAAATAATTATTTTGAAATAAATAATGCTTTATCAAATCATTTTCAAAACCATTTAAAAAGTGATTTTTGAATCAAAGTGTCCCCTACCAAATAGTAGCATTTAAATGAAATATCATTTTAAAAAATTATGTTCATATAAATAGACCAAAAATACATTTTAAAAACATGGTAATTAATGAAAAATATTTAGAAGAATAAATCTTTAAAACATTTAAAACAATATTTTAGTTAAATAGTTTTTTAACAAAAAGAGGGATGCTTGAGTACAAATAAACGAGGATTAACATTTAATAAGAATTCTAAAATATCATGGGAATAAATGTATTCATGATATATTATGTAAAAGGATATTATTTTCACCATATAAGAGTGAATTGGTTGATAACAACAATGATGTATTAGTGGAAATGTAAATTGGGAGGTAATCCCTTCTAAAGAGGGTATCCATAAATTAAGTATAAAACAATAAAATAATTATGGGTGAAAAATATAAATAAACCCATTATAAGTTTATATTATGTATAAAACAATCAGAGGCCATTCACACTGATTCATATGATGACATATTCAGGATGTAAAAGTTTAACCTAAAGAATGCAAATTGGGTTAAGAAGTTCCCTTGCAAAAAATCGATAGACTAACCATGTCAAATTAAAATTTATAAAATGAGATGATGAGATAAGAAGGGTATCTAATAACTTGTGCATAAATTTTAAATCAATAAGGATATCGAAGAACATATCGCAACAAAATATGATTTAACTTATAAAACTAAAAAATGAAGTCTTTTAAAAATATTAGGGTGAAAGGTTCCCTTACAGATTGGGTAACATACGAAATATACAACACATTAAAGAAGGATCATTCAATGAAGATGTAAATACCAAAAATATATAGTGAATTACCTAATGAATACAATCATGGACAGTACACTCACCACATAAAAGGAAATAGTGGCCAATATAGCATTAATCCCCTGGATTAAAAAGCGAGATTTAAAACCCTTATATCGTTTTAATAAATCGAGTCATACGACCAAAATTTAATAACAAAGAAATTAATCACAAAACACCATGAATATAATGATAATCATGATAGTATATATAAAATGGATGTACACAATACAACACATGCAATGAATAAGTGGCGAACAATAGAAATCTCACCGAATTAAAAGTGAGATAATAAAATCTTGTATCTCATGTTCGACTTGACCCGGTTGTTCCTTGTTCTTCCTGAATAATAAACTGAAGTTAATTTATACCTGATTATGATAATTTTTCAATTTTATTATCCTATTTATATCACTTATTACTAATATATATACATTATGCAATCATTTTTGTTAATAATGGTGGTTTGGTCGATATTTGTTACTTGTGTCAAAAAATGAACAGCTTAGAATTACTAGAGGTCCATGGGGTCAATAGTAAATTATCCCAAACATTATATTCATGATTTGTATATCATATAAATCATATATATCCAGAATATATATTTATTTATAATAGTACAAAACATTTTGAAGATAAGAAATGAAGTGCAACTTTCATGGAGACGGTAAGTCGTACGTACGGATGTACGCTAAATTCGTGTATATTTCATATTATAATGGAATTGATACCTAATTATACATATTTATATTATAATTATAATATAATTTCAATTATAACATCATTATATATATCCATTATACATCACACAAATGGAATTAACGAGTCGTTTCACTTTGAGGGGGCGGTAGTCTGCACTTCCGCAAATGAAACTATCGTGTTTACCCATTACGGAAACCATAAATGTATGCTATAAATGTAAAATAAAGATGAATAAATAAATTATAAAATTAATATATATCATATATAAATATCATTCCATATTAATTTCAACCATGAGAGGCGGTAGGAGATAATCGAACAATCATCATTTCGTGAGGCTTTAGTTTGCCATCCATCAAAATAGTATGTTCTTCAACCATTATATAGATATTTTTGTATGTTTAGTTAAAATACATTTCATAAAAAATCCTAGAATATTTAGGATAATATTTTTGTTATAAAATAAAGGAATACAAATATTTTAGGTGTTGTAGATGTAAAATAATAGAAAAAAGTTAAGAGGAACTGTTACCTTTAATTTGGGTAACATTCATTGGTTTGAACCAAAAGGAATTATTGGAGTTCCTTCATCCAAAGTTAAGGATTCTAGTAGTAGGGGAGGGATGTAGAGAGATTAATTGGGTAGATTTTGGACGAACCAAAAGGCTTGATAGGTATATAATTAATTAAATTCAATTATAATATGCCTCATGGTCAAAATAAAATCATCCAATAAGAATTGGACTGGTTTTGAATGTTATTTTAATATTTATAATCTTATTTATTTAAATCATTTATTAATGAGGTATATACTGCCTCATTATTGTGTCATAAATAATATAATTCATTTTTTTTTTATCAATTATAAAAAATTACATGATGTAGGAAATATTTTTATCTTTCCAATGAATATTTATAGTCGAAATTATAATTTATATAACCCCACGTAAAACATAATTTACAAATAGATATTTGTTTGTGTCATTTTTCCTTTACATTAAATTATTTAATGTAAAGTGTCATTATCAAACCTAAGTGGCTACATGGGGTCCCGAAATCGACCCAATGATGACCATGGTCTGCCATGACTCATCCAATAATGTTATGATAAGAGTTAATATAATCTATTATTAGTATGATATTCTTTTTTACCTTAAATTTCCCTATTAATCGTTAACTACTATAAATAAAAGTCAAAAGTTACTATTCACCAAAAAATTATTTTCATCTTATTGAACAGAATTTTACTTAATAATAACAACCATGCATGTTGGATTTTTAAAATTCAATTCACATAAATGGTAAAATTTCATAAAAATGAAAAAGTCAGTTTTTTAACTACTACTAAGTGGTTTCACTATTTATCAAACATGAATGTTTTTTAGAAAAATAACTAAAATTCAGTCCAATATATGTTTGATATTATGAATTAAATAATGATGACTGTTATACAATATTCAAAACATAGAATATTAATTAATTAATTTAAAATTAATTTTCTTTGTCAAAAAAATATAGTGTTTCTAAGAAATAATTTCTATCAAAAGATTGACAGTTGTTTATGTCGAATTTCAAAATGATGTTATTTACAATGACCAAAATTAGTTTTAATGGTAAATATATATTCAAATTATACTTTAAAACCAATTTAAAAGATAAAATAACAATATAATTAAATTATATTAAAAGTCCCTTTTGAATTAAAATACAGTATTTTTCACTATTCATTAAAAATGAACTTTATCAGAAAAATACCAAAAATTTACCTGAACTAATTTTAATATCCTAAATATAATAAAGAATTTTATATTGTGAAATTGACCATATAAAAAGGAAAAAAACTATATTGGAAGAGGGTTGTCTATCGAAATGCGGAAAATCGACCTTTTAGTGAATATTAGAGTATTCATGCATAAAAATAGATTCATTCATATTTTAATCCCCTCACTTTTATTGGATAATTGTAAATCATTTAATAAAAATTATAATAATATTTTAGTTATTTCTATTAATTTCAACCAATACAACAACTAGGAATTAACTACCATTTAAAATAATAATATTTTATTATTAGTGTGCAACTTAAGATATCAATGAAACCTGTTGTTGAGTATTGGGTACGCGATCGAACATAACGTCCCCTTTAATATAAAGTAAATATTTAATTCTCAAATATTAATAAATATGAAAAGTGTCTTATTCCTTATTTTTCTAAGGATGTTACAACCCTTCCCCCTTTTGGAAATTGTGTCGTAGTAATTTTAAAACTGGGTGTGGAAATTTCATTAAAAGTCCCACATCATAAAAGAGTGAGTAAAACTATCACATTAAAAGAAAATGAGAGAAGTAAAAAGGTCACCTGAGATAACCCCTACATGGATTCCATATAAGAAAACATGGATATGGATGTGAGAAAAAACAGTCCAGTTCTGAGGGATAGTGATAGATTTCAAGAT
The DNA here is from genome assembly GCA_963277665.1 of Viscum album. Taxonomy (NCBI): domain Eukaryota; kingdom Viridiplantae; phylum Streptophyta; class Magnoliopsida; order Santalales; family Viscaceae; genus Viscum; species Viscum album. The sequence continues at coordinate 788,128,797 of OY728126.1, read as the reverse complement.
TAGGAGAATGTTAACAATCAGAAAATCAAAAACATCTGATGTGTTAAACGGTCATTGATTACATAGCCGGAAATTTAAACCAACAATGTTTTTATTTTACATTACATTTCATAATTTTGAGGAATTCATTTACTACATAGAATAATAACATAAATAATTATTCTTAACTTCAAGTAGAGTATCATCATTAAATAAGTTTCTACCAATAACGAAAAATCTCTCAAAGCAATGAGATTTCAAAATGGCTTAGTCACATAAAAAGCACAAGAATCATCATCTAGGGAATCACATAATCCACAATAGAAGACCTATGTATTTCCCTTTTCATTAGAAATTTTCTAAAACCAAAATGGTTAGTAAGATATCAAATAATATCCAAAGGAAAATATTTTAGAAGAAGAAAAACAAATGTTATTCTCTAAAATTTATCAAACAAAACCCAATGATCAACAAAGACCATTAAATAAAAAACTTTCCCAAAAATTCATAAAAAGTAATCCCAACTGTGATTGTTTCCCAAATCTCATAATGATTTAATTACATAGACTTCCAAGATACATCTTAACATTTATCTCTTCGTGACACCAGTTACTCATAATTTCTCATATTGAAATGTATTTAACCTAATTGCATATTCTCTATGATAGGTTAATCATTATCATAAATAAATCAAATCATTATATTTCCATAATTAAAAAATTGATTCATCCAAACTAAAATTTACACCATTATTCCACTATTTAAATCCCATAATATTCTATCTTCCTTAGGCATATAGTGTTTCCTCAAAATAGGGAACGTCGTCCACAACAACCTTTATCACTTAATCACTAAATCATTTTTCAATACTAAGTATATCCATTTGATAAAAAATAAGTTCTAAAAATCAACCTATTCTTGTTCCATAAAATTATATTACTAAAATAATAAGTCATTTTAAGCAGTGACTTCAAATAGGATAGTGGTAGGTGATGGGACCTTATCTCCCTTCGGTTGTGGGTTTGATTCCAATAGCTTTTCCTGGTGCGACAGGATGTCACCCATCCTACCAGTTTTCCTTTTTATAAAACTAAAAAATAACCCTAACATGTATTAAACTCAATGGTTTCCATATGCCTCTAATTTTCATCCAAATTCATTATGATCTCAACTTCTTATTTCATGATTATAAATTTCACCACCATATTATAAAATAAAAAGATCCCAAAAATCAAAAAAAATCATACCTTGATCGTGGTGTCTATTTTGTTTCATCATCATCTTGTTCACATTGGTAGAAGGTCCATGCATTGAAAAAATAATTTAAAAATCCTTCATAATAATTTTCTTCATCCATCCAGATACACCTTGTACAACATGGGTCATATAGGAGTTAAAATTTTTTTTTGGAAAATAATCATTTAGGAAATATAATATCTAAACCTCTGATAAAATAGGTTTTCTATAAAATAATCGGACCGAATTTGAGTTGAAACATTCAATTAATGGTCCTTTTATAATACCATAAGTATGTTATGAGAGACTATACTATAAAATATAATATAAATAGGTTGCGCAAGTGTCTCATTCATCCGCAGCTTTTTTAAAATCGAAATATGAATCAAAATCTTATGATAAGGAAAAATATTTTTAATGCCTTGATAATATTTACCTTTCTTGAAAATAAGAGAATATTTTGAAAATAGGATTTGTTTAAAAAAAACCCATGATCCATGATGATAACGAGGTATTGTTGATTTTTTTGATAGCTCAAACAACTGCATGCAAGTGAGTTGTATGCTAGAGAAAGTTTCAAAATCATCTGAACATGCCCTCGTAAAAATTATTTCAAGAAAGTCATCAGGAAGAGATTGAATGTTGTTTGAGATGCTCATATTTACATTTATAACTGAAATTCCTTGATAATAAAAATTTATAAAACATGTATTTTACTTAAATAATATACCAAGGGACTAACCATGTGTTTAACGAAAATTTTTAATCCCTACTGTTGTCTAAACCTCCCTTTAATACCAACTACAAGGACCCATCCTTAAAACATTACATAATATTGAATTAAATGAATAATTCACATCGAGGATCTTTTCAGGTTTATTGTTTTAGAGTATTAGGATATAAATATATCATTACAACTTGAATATTACATATAGACACTGCTGCACAGTATCCATTTTTCATAAAATAAAAACTCTTAAAAATAACAATGTATTGTTCCATGTTTTAGACACCATGACTTTTACTTGATCCCAAAAATGATCATATTAATATTTACGTCATGTGGAAAACATTTCAAAAAAATGGCATGATCATAAAAATATCATTAAGGGTTATAAAATAAAGAAGGAAAACATTATCCCATCAATAAATACAAATCAATGAAACCATACATTTCAATCATAACATACATTAGGAAATCATAAGATTTTTAAATAACACACACGAATCATAAATCATAAAGGTTACTTATGGGATCCATATAAAACATAAAATATAGCTATCACAATTACGTAGAATGTTACACTTGGAATACCCATCATAATATATTCCCTCAATCTCTTAGGAGAAACATCATGTTTACCATCATCACGTTACCCAATGCATTGGAGAGATATCTCGTGCTCACACGCCATTGGTTTATCATGGAACCACCTATATTTGTAAAACATTCCCAATAACCATAGTCATAACACATAAAACAAGCATAAAAAAATATAACATTTCCACATTCCAATATATCAAATCAAGATATTGAAATAAACAATGCTTTATCAAATCATTTAAAAAGGATTTTTGAATAAAAGTGTCCCATACCACTATGATGATTTTGAATGAATTATCATTGAATACATTATTGTTCATATAATTAAATCCTAAACCCCATTTTGAAAACATGGATATTAATGAGAAATATTGAGAATAATTAATCTTTAAAACATTTCAAACGATATTGTAGTTAAAGAGTTTTTTAACAAAAAGAGTGATTCTTAAATACAAATAAATTAGGAATAAAATTTAATAAGAATATTATATTATCATGATAATAAAGTTATTCATGATATAATATGTCAAAAGGTAGTATATACACCATATAAGAGTGAATTGGTGCATAACAACAATGAAGTCTTAGTGGAAATTTAAATTGAGTTGACATCCCTTATAAAGATGGTGTCTTTAAATTAATGATAAATCAATCACATAATTATGTGTGAAAATTTTAAATACACCCTCTATATTTGGATATTAAGTGTAAAAAAATAAATGGTCATTCACACATATTGAAAGAACAATATATTAAATAAGTACAACTTTAATCCAAAGAATTGAAATTGGGTTAATAAGTTCCCATACAAAAATTCGACAGCCTAACAATATCACATTAAAATTCCAAAAATGAGTTAATTAGATAAAATTTATATCTCATCAAATAGATATAATGTTTATATAAATAAGGATATATAATAACATATCCCAAAAAAATAATATGTAAATTAAAGGACATAAAAAATAAGTCTTTCAAAAAGAGGTGGGTGAAATGTACCCTAACAGATTGGGTAACATATGAAAGATACACCACATGAAAGAAGGATCATTCAATTAAGATGTTAATACCCAAATATTATAGTATATTACACAATTAATACAATCATGGACAGTACATACACCACACAAAAGGAAATATTGGCCAATATAGCATGAATCTCATGGGAAAAAAAGTGATATGAGAAACCCATACTTCATTGTAATCAATCGTGTTGGATGAACAAAAGATAATAACCACAAAATTAATCACAGAATAAAATCAATATAATTATAGTCACCTAATATATTTCAAATTTCAGTACAAAATAAACCACATGCAATGAATAAGTGGCGAACAATGTAAATATCACGGAATTGAAAGTGAGATAAAAAATCCATTACCTCCTGTCCGACTTGACTCATTTGTTCCCTGTTCATCATAAATAATAAACTAATGTTAATTTATACATGATTAAGAATATTTTTCATGTTTATTATCATTTCTATATCACTTATTACCATGTTATAAACATTATGAAATCATTTATGTTAATAATGTTAGTTTTGTCGATATTTGGTTCTTGAGTAAAAATAATAATAACCTTATAATTACATGTTTTTCATCTGTTCAATATTACATTATCTCTAGAAGTGTATAAATGATTTAGATATGATATAAATAATATATATCCAGTATATATATGTATTTATAACATTACAGAACATTTTGGAGATAAGAAATGAAATTCACTATTCCTGGAGATGAAAAGCCATACGTAAGCATGAACACTACTATCATTTCTATTTCATATTTTAAGGGAAATAATAAAATTATACATAGATATATTATAATTCCAGTGTAATTTCATTTATAATATCATTAATTAAAATTTTTATACATTCCATATGTGGAATTAACGTGTCTTATCACTTGAAGGGGGCAGTAGTCTGCACATTCTCAAATAAAATTACTGTGTTTACCCATTTTGGAAACCATAATGGTAGCCTATAAATGTAATATAAAAAATCATAAAGAAAATATACATATAATATATATCATATATAAATAAATTTCCATATTAATGGACACCATGAGAGTTGGTAAGAGCTAATCGAACAATTGTCCATTCGTGAGGCATTAGTTTTCCATTCACAGAAACAATATCTTCTTCACTCATTAGATGGAGCTGTGTGTAATTGTAGTTAAAATCCTTCCCAAAAAAACAAACTAATATATTTAGGAAGCTGTTTTTGTTATAAAAGAAAGTAGTAAAATGAGTTTAGGGGTTGGATAAGTAATATAAAAGAAAAGAAGTTAAGGGGAACTGTTACCTTTAATTTCTGTAACTTCCTTTGGTATGAATCGAATGTACTTGTTTAAGTGCATTATAACTATGTTAGTGACTAATGGAGGAGGAGAGGGGTGTAGGTAGATTAATTGGGCAGTGTTTGTATGAGTCAATTGTCTTGAGTGATGTGAGGAATTGGTTTGAAGTGGTGTCCATTTATAAAGGAGAGAAGGGACTCTTTTGGAATGTGTGAGAATATTATTTTCTTATATAATGATATTTGGTTTTGAAAGGTCCAAAACTAATTAATGTAAATGATAAGATGAATCATGGTCCAAAAAAATTATCCAATATGAATTGTACAGGTTTGGGATGTTATTTTAATATTTATAATCTTATTTATTTGCATCGTTTATTAAAGAGGTATATACTGCATCATTATTGTGTCATAAATAATATAATTTATTTGTTGTCTAAAAATTATAAAAAAAATTCAATGATGTTTTTAATCAATTTAGACATAAAAATTATATTTATAGTCGAAATTATAACTTATATATCCCCATTTGAAAATTAATTTACTAAAAAATATTTATTTGTGCCATTTTATCCTTTACATTAAATTAATTAATTTAATGTGTCATTATAATTATTAAGTTTCTTTATGGGGTCCAAAAATTGACCCAAACATTCTCATGGTCTTCCATGACTCATAAAATAAGGTTAGGACATGTGTTAAGGTAATGTTTTATTATTATGACATTCTTTTTACCTTGATTTTCCCTATTTACCTTTAACCGCGGTAAATAAAAGTCAAAAATACTATTCATCAAAAATGATTTTCATATTATTTTTCCAAATATTAATTAATAATAATAAACATGTATTTCATATTTTTGATATTTAATTCCATGATGCGGTAAAATTTTGTTTAAATGAAAAAGTCATTTTTTACTACTAATAAGTTGTTTCACTATTCATCAGAAATTGATGTTTTTCAGAAAAATACCAAAAAGTATGACCAAGCTATATTTGATATTCCTAATTAAAAAATGATGTATATTTTAACAAACTTAAAATATAGGAGTATAATTAATTAATTTAAAATTAATTCCCATTTTCAAAACAAATAACGTGTGTTTAAGAAATAATTTTCAAAACAAATAACGTGTGTTTAAGAAATAATAATTACCAAAAGATTGACAGTTTTTTATGTCCAATTTCAAAATGAAATTATTTCCAATGAAAAAAATTAGATTAAATGATAATAATATAATATAATTACACTTTAAAACCAATTAAAAATATAATATATACATATAAATAAATTAGATTAAAAGGCACTTTTGAATTAAAATATAGTAGTTTTCATTATTCGTTAAAAAATGAACTTTATTAGATAAATACCTAAAATGTACCCAATGTAAATTTTGATGTCCCTAATCTAAATAAGAATTTTATTTTGTTAATTAAAACATATAAAAATGACCAAAACTATATTTAAAGAGGGTTTTCCATCAAAAGGCGGTAAATCATCCTTTTAATGAATGTTAGAGTTTTAATGCTTAAGATTAGATTCATTCATGTTTTTTACCATTAAATTTTATTGGATACATTTAAAAACATTATACAAACATATATAATCATATTTTAGTTATTTCTATTCATTCCCCCCAATACAACAACTAGGCATTGACTACCAATTAAAATAGTAATATTATATTATTAGTGTGCAACTTAAGATTTACAAGAAACTCGTTTTTTTCGTATCTTTTACGCCATCAAACATAGTGTCCCCATTAATTTAAATTTAATATTTTATTCATAGATATTAATAAATATGTAAAGTGTCTTATTCTATATTAATATGGTATGTTACAATATATCCCTTTCAATAATAATTACCATATTCAAATTTACTATATCCATGAAAATATAATCCTATAGGAACCTCATTTTGGATAATAACCCTTGATTTTTCCAAATCAATGCATCTAATATATTATTTTCCTTCATTATGTGTTTGTGTATTAATATTTCATTAACTTGGTGTTTTTGGATACATCACATTTCAATCAGGTTTAATTATTTCCTCGTAAATATTAATTTTAAACACTTATGGTCTATGTATATATAATATCATTCTCTATAGAGATAATGTCTTCATATATATGAACAAAATATTTTGAATAACAAAATATATTCATGAGTGTGATAGGTTTTTCATCATGAATTTTAATCATCATTGATCCATAAGAAATAATTTTTATACCTAATAAAAAATAATTTCCCATATTGGATGAATTGATTTATATCACAAAACAATCATTTCCTTCTAAATGATTCTAAATATGACCCCTCCAAAATATATTCATAAATTCCTAAGAAAAATATTTACATTGTTCTATCCATATGAATTAAAATACTTGGGTCGGGGGGGGGGGGGGTAATTAAGGAAAATTTGTTAGTCAATCAGGTGACATTTTTAATAAACCACTAATAGAAACATTGAAAACTAATGAGACTACATAAATTGGTGATAATAATTAGTATAATACCTTTTTGTACAACATTTTTATATTAGGGTTGACTATAATTTAACCGTTGGATATATTATGACCAGTTTTTTTTTCTAATTCCTGAATTCAAACTTGAAAAAGGTAGAGGGTGCATAATCTATGATAATTTAATGATTGTTACGTAATAATGTCAATAATTTATTTTAAATAAATTAATCTGAATATCTTCATTCATCGCTTGAAAATTATGATACCTATAAAAATGGTAAATTCTTGAAATGAATTAATCTCCTTGAAATTGAAAGAGGAAGTACGAAATGTGAAGTAGATGATATATATTCCTTATCATTAAGGAATTAATTTCCTTATGATTCATTAACAACTTCATGGATCAATAATTGTTATTAATTAAATGAAGTGGGGTCCACCTTGTAAAAACTAGTGGAATATAAATCCATTATTAATAAAATCTTATAGCAGTTTCATAAATTTCACCATTTCCATTACCTCTATTATATAGGAATTGTTTGATATTTTTCATGCATTATTGAATAATCAATGGAAAACTCAAATTATTGAAATTTTGGTTTATTGGGAAATTCCCCATGAAATGTATCAATTTATTCTTTAAAGATAGGTAAATAATTCATTTTAAGACTAATTTTTCTATTAATAAATTTATTTCTACTATTCAACCCTATGTATGTCATTTAAAAGAGTTAATGGGGGTGGATCTAGAAATAAATTAGATTATGAAGACTCTTATATATAGATAAGAAACATAAATAATCACAATGATTCATATTTTCACTCACTATTCAATAAATTTTATATTCATAATTTGAATGCTAATCTATTAAAATTATTATATAAAAATCAACCATTGGAAAAAAATATGGTCTAAAAATAGGGCTTATTTATGTGTCAAATTGAATAATTATTGACACATCCTTAATTTAGTGGGACTTTCAGTATGAATCTTGAATAATGTATACCTTCTAAATGGGATATGGTAAAATATAATTTTCATGGCTATTGTGGAAGTTATTAAAGAATGATAAAATATTGAACCAGATACTAAATTAATTAAATTTATGGATTTCACTAATGTACCTACAACAATATCATTAAAAACATCAACATGAACTTTTTGGTTCCTATCATAAAGGCCTTTATCATTTATTAATTCAACAAGAAAACTATTTGGATCCCTAGAAGAATCATTTCTATATTTCCCCATCTAATTAAATTTGGATAATTGAATATTGGATGATTATTTAACTCTCTATTAATCATGAGCATTGTGGAATTTCCTCTTAAAACCTAAAAAAACTCCCTCCCCTAAAAATCATGATACACAATGATTCATTCAACCTTAATGAAAATATGGAAATTCCTCCCTTACATTTTCCCTTTTCTATTATTTCATTTTCCATAGTTCAGAGTAACATTTTTCTTTTATTATTTTCAATCACAATCATTATACATTGACAATTATTTCTATGTCATTGTAATACATGATACAATATCATTCAATGATTAGAATAATTTTAAACTAGTTCATTATGATATTTTGGCTTTCTCCAATAAAATATCTAATAAATTTCACTATTTAGATTATGTACATAGTCCCAAAAAATAATTTATATCCTTTTAATGCTAGCTTCATACATGGAAATATATTCAACTTCGATTTTTCATAGACTCAAGAATTGTACCTTTATATATTCTCTTTCTTGAAAAGGAAAATATTTTTCCTATGAATGTAACAAAAAATTCTTCACTTCCATGTTTTCAATTTCCACCACAATCATAGTGTTTTGAATCAATAAAAACTTTTAATAAGAATTTCCAAAAAGATGTCAAAATTTCATGATGACAATCTCTCTATTATTATGTCAAATAATAAGAAATATATTCTCCAAAAAAATCATTTTTCTCGAAAAAATGAATTTTTGTTTTATAACATCATTGTTTTCTAAATGTCATGTCTTGAAATATATATTGAAATACTTTTTATAAAATCAGCTGAAAATAATCATGATTTCGTGGCTCGGTATGCCCGAAATTAATTTTTGAAATATATTAAATATATTAAAGGAATGTGCATTGAGTTGAAATAAATGAACCATAATAATATCTAAACCAGGTGTCTAATTAGAAATACAATGGTACTATTGAGTTCATGGAGTGGTTTTTAACATAGGAATGACACATCGTTTCACGATGGGGTTGTTTTTGGGAAAGTTGTTGCAGGTATGGAAAAAAAAAATCAATAAAATTATTATTTTTATTTGGAATGATGTAGTGGACTAAATTATTTTATATGTATAAACATATAGGGAAATTAGCATGGTTTCCACATAACACTAAATACCTAGATGAGGCTTTGGAGGATATTCCATTGGTGAATGACAGTTGGATCAAAGATCGATAATTGGTTTGCAATGAAATTCAAGGACCTCGCCAATGAAAAATGATGTAGACATGTTATTCACCACCCACAGATCTGTATTAAGGTATGATGTTAAATTATTTGGATTTGTCCCCATTTTTTTAATCATATAATGAATGTGTATCAATCATCCAATTTATGGATTCACAGATCATAAATAAATGTGAGTATGAGTTAGATTTTACAAGGAATTGGGGAATTTCATGTGATTGTTTTATTTTCACTTTTTCACCATTATAATAAAAAATTATCAAGTTCAACACGAAAATTGTATATGATTCATTCTTCAGGTTTGTTATTTTCCTCTAAATTTTCATTTATTCTCTCTTTATTGTATGATCTCATGTCCCACAGTCTAAAATATTCCGAGAAACAAACAATTTTAAATGATATTATAGGCACATAATTTTGATATTACAGATCTAGAATCATTATATAATAAAGATCATTTGATTATATATGTGGTAGTGAATCAGAAAGATTATGGGATATTAGATCATTGTGTTATTCAGCACACAATGACAGATCACTAACGAGGGGGATTTCTAGAAGGATTTGAAGGCTTTATTTCAGTTATTGGGGATGTAATCGGTCAGTTGAATATGGATTCATTTTTCTAGTGAGGTTTCTGGATGGATCATTAGTCAAAGGAGTGGTATAATCCACCTAAACCATATCTATGATTCTAGAAAGTCCCAATATACAGAACATGTAATCATGGAGTACATGATTTCGTAGACACTCAATGTGGTGGCTAGGGTATCCTTGTGGTCTTAATATTCACATAGCTTGTGAAACTCATCACATGAGGTGTGGACCCTCACATTAAACTCAACAGGTATCATAGAGTATACACAACAAGACATATAAATTCATGACAACATGTACATAGACACAACTGTCCTGACACAAACATTCTTTGGAGTACACGAGATTATACTCACAATGTACTCTAACATGGTCACAAATATAGATAAGGTCTATTTATCTAGGGAATATCCATGTTTTAATGGGACATGTGGTATACTAGAAGAATATGTCATATACCACTTCAATGTTTTCTAAGATCCCGTGTACTATTTTTCTTGGAAATATTTTGTACGGTAGAATTTTGTTGGTATATTCCCTTGGGAATTGGTTATAATCTCATAGTACACATAGAATAATTATTCCATCAATGGATCTTCTAGAATTTTGTAATCGGAATCATTCTGTGATGCTAAGATTGAGACCCTCTATCATCACCATTCCCTATGTGGATTTCTTCATATCTTCATGACCAAAACGAGGCATCCATTTATCCACTACTTAGTAGTTATTCCGGATTTTGTTTTTGGTATACCCCTAGGCCAGGGATGTGATACTCATATATATATATATATTTATATATTTATTTATCCTAAGACATATAGTTTAAACATATTATAGCTTGACTCATTGAGAAGTTCATCTCAATTGGAATCCACCAATGTTATCTAACTTGTGGTGTGTGTTTTCTTAAATGACGGCTATATAGAATTTTTTAGTATGTATCAAAGGAATGGAATTTCAGTTAGGACCCTAACATTATACAATGTGTATTTATTAGAGTATATATTTTTTTTTATTTTATAGAAATATACCTATATTTGGTGGACTATTATTACTATTGATTTATGCATAGTGATTTAAGGGTATCCTAGCAAGTATTGGTATACTAACCCCTTTATGGGATTTTACCTCATTTGTCATGTCTTATCCAGATGATCGACATTTTGATAATGTCTTGGAGGGACAAAAAACAAGTGGATGTTAGTGAACTAGATAGACCAAGGTGTGTACCTATGATTATCATGACATCATTCCCCATCTATAAATTCATGTTTGACTTGTTTTTCATACAAATTAAAGTGTGGAATTATTTGGATGTTTTTCCTTTTAGTACATTTTATCATACACTGATAGTGGGATTTAGATTTTTTCTAACATGGTTTAACAATTTTTTTACATTTCATCATTAGATTGTCTTGGATATGTGTTTGTATATATAGATACTTTAGGTTACGTCCTCCCATGTGAGCTATATGACTACAAGGACTTGATCTCCACCCCCTGGTCTATGGGATATATGATTTAAATATTCATGTTTTTGGTGAATTTGGGATGTGTCTTGACAAATTGGTGTCATATTTAACAACTATATTGAAATATTGGAGTCTAGAGATTGGTTTAAGGCAATGGTGTTAAGTGATTCGAGTTTAACATTTAGTGCAGGGACTATAGTGTTGGTGTGGTGGCCGGTATATCTAAACACCTAGACTCTATCTAACTTCATTTAGACAAGGTGGATAAGTAAATTATTTAATCTTTAATAAATGGTAAATGAAAAATATAGGAACAATTTATGGTTTACATGTCATTTTTTAGTCATCAATACATTAAAACTCATTTACTCTGGGGCATTTTTTCTATTTCTAGTAACCTCTATGACTTATTCCAAACAGGATTAAACAAAATTACTATGTGGAGGATACCCTCAGTGATGATGAGTCAATATAGTAGGATATTTTAGATTATATACCTAAATGTGGTACACTAGTAATACCAGAACATGTTGTGCTGTAGATGGAACCCACCATACCAGTTGATGAGATGCACATACATAGTGCACTTAATGAGTTTCAATGACAGTGTCCACTAAGGTTCTATGTCAATCTAAATCCCAATGGTGGATGTGGACTATCTTGAGGTAGTGAAATTATTTTTTTCATCTTTTTAGTAAATTCCTATGTCATAAGGTACTCTTGGGGTGGGGCATCTCAGTGGCCCTCTAGGATAATAGTGGGGTTTATTGGTCCTTTAATATGATGATGTGACACTAGCATCGTCAGATTTCAAGAATGTTTTCATATAGGAGTTCACTCTAATTATGAAGAGTTATTTTAAAATACACGAAAACTATATATACATCATGGATGTACGATAGTAGTTGAGTATTCATCGAGGATCACAACATATCTTGATATAAATTGGAAATGGTTCTAGATCAATTCTTTTGGGATCTGTCCTTTTATCAATGAGTGCGTAGAGGCATAAAAACAATAACTATACCTATATGAATTCCTACCAATTATGGGGTTCTATAGAAATAATTGGTGGTTTAGAGTTCCCTAACTGAGAAAACACATGTAGTTGTTTCCTATTTTGGGAACACATGAGTAGAGACTTCATTGGTAGGGAGTTGAGATTAGTCTTAGGGAAATTAATGTGATAAATGATTTAGGAGGAGATATCTTGATAGAGGTTCTATAGTTTATGGATTATAGTATTGGTCTATTAATTATTGTCATAAGTGGTTCCTCTCATGTTATGGTAGGTAACATATTATAAGGGATGGGACATCCCATCATATGGTTAACACAGAGACAGATAATGAGGTTATAATATTAAGGCAACAATAAGAGTAGATTGGTCCATTGGGATGATGAAGTGGAAGAGTGTGTAGTAGGGAAGAAATAGGTGGTAGCTAATTCAACTTGTCACTTCCACCACCTCCAAGTTGTCCTTTCCTTTCCTAAAGATATATATTGTGGGGGTTGGGGGTCACTACATGTGGTTGATACATATGATCTAGAGGTTTTAGGAGTTATTTGAGGTATTATATGAGTTTTTATACCATATATTAATTACCGAAAGAATCTTGATCCTCTAATTATTTAAATATCCCATATACAGTTCTAGAAATAAATATTATTTATGAGACATGGGAACAATTGGTAGGATTCAAGACTCATACATGAGAAAAATAAAAAACAATACACGTCTTCAAAAATTTTGACATGAATCATGCAGATGAATGTTTCTATTGGTTTCTCTTTTTATCAACTAGGATGCATTAGGATGTCATCATAGTTATGTGATGGTAATCTATAATTCATTTCTATAAGGATTATTTGAGGATGATGATGTGGTGTGTCATCATTTATGGGATTAGGTTCTCCATTACTGGTGAAAAGTAATCAAAATTACTATGAGATGACTCATTTTTTGGATAATGTATCCAATTACTCATCATTTGGCTGACATGATTATTGGTGTAGTGGATTTTATGAGTTTTCAGTTCTCTATAGTGGTGGGAGTGTACCAAAATTAATTTATAGATGATATTCTTGGATTATCTCTCCATAGTGAGAAATACATATGCATTTATATCCACCACATGATGACCATAATATATACAACAACATATCAGATGGATCTTGTAGTGGTTCTTGTACTATGGATGTAAATTGAGGACTTTTCGAAGAAATGATTTGTAAAACCCAGTATTTTACCCCAGGAATCTACAGTTCTATTAAGTAGGATGATAAATGGTTGATTGATGTTGTAATAGGATAACCATTAATAAACAAGGTTACCATTCATAACAAATACCCACTTTTGAGGTTTGATGACCTCTTTTATCATTTGATAGGGCCATAATAGATTTTGATGATCAATCAAAGATCAAGCTGTCACCAATTGTTAGAATGGGTTGAGAATAAACGAAATACATCATTCATATGTAATTGTGGTCACAATGAGTACTTGGTGATTCCCATATTCATTATGAACACTGCATAAGTGATTATGGGACTCATGATATAGATATTTTAGCATTTTGTAGACTGGATCAGGGTACTGTTCATTGAAACTATAATAAAATACTTAATATCTGAGGGGGAGAATGTAAGACACATGAATATGGATTTATACATACATCAAGAAAATCATATTTTTAGGAATCTCATAATGTTTTAGATCTCAATTCAAAGGGTTCAAATTTTAGGACATGTTATCATGGAAGATGGTATATATGTGAATCCTATGATGGTCAAGGATGTCTTAGCTTGGGATCCACCCATGTTTGTGATGGTTGTGTTGATATTAATTTTATCTTTATTCTACTATCATAGAATCATATTTTGTCTCAATAATATATTATTTCCTTTGATATCATTGACCCATAAATGGGGGTATTATCATATGGAAAAAGAGGTTCCAGTAGGCTATGGATGAGTTGAGACTGATATTTATGAGTTCTTCTATCCAGTCATTCCTAGTGAAGGGTGTCAGGTAAATAGTGTTCTATGATGCATCAAGAATAGTGTATGGTTTTGTTATTCTATATATGTAGGTGTTTATTTCCAATTGTTAACGTTAGTTGGAACCAGTTTCCATGATTACATGACCCATGATCTTGACTTAGTAGACATACTTTTAACAAAGAATAAGTGGTTAAACACCCTAATGGTCGAGTGGTATATCATCTATTCAGGCAACAATATTCTCAATTATATATAATATTATAAGGTATATTAACATGATATAAATATATATTCAAGACTTACTTTTGGATTTTGAATTCAATATTTTCTATACTATTGGATATGGAAGCGTTGTAGAATATTATCATAGTTGGAGATATTGTGTGTTGTCATGGACTGCGTAATTAGGGTATACGACCTAATTTTATTTATCCTTTGTGGATGGGGATAGAGAATCATGACTCCAGTTGATGGTTATTACCCATCAACATTTATAGTGAGTTAGGGAGGCGAATCTTGGGAATACTAGCTTAGAGACCCTAATAATTATATATCTTGTAGACATTCCCATGATGGGGTTTTTGAAGGTGGGTAGCAAGACATTATTTTTATAGGATGCACTATGGAACCATTTAGGTTCAGAGAGGAGGTTTTGAGAGGGGTTACTACACCTCCCCTAGTGGTAGATCCTTGTGTGGAAAATATGTACATGGATCTCTTAAATTAGATTTGTAGGCCAAGGATGGAAAATAGAGTTTCATAGTTTTTATCTTTATTCAATATTTAACATCAATTAAAGGCTATCCACTAGGTTCCATCATGTTTAGCTCAACCCCATGAGGTGATAATGTGGAAGTGAAATGGGATATCCATGGACTACTTGTTGGTAATACCACATAAATTTATGGTAATTGATTCCATCATGGAGATCATATACAAAATCACCATGTCAAGCAACATCTAATCTATAGGAGGGAAGATTTTAGTAGAGAGATTGGGATTATACTACATGCTTGAGTTATTCTGACTCCATAGAGTTCCCTAGAAGATAATTTCATTCTATGATTCTCGTATAACATTTGGATTAGAAAAGGTAGTTGCAATGATTTTTGGACTCATCTTCATTTGAGAATAGTTTTCATTCCAATAATAATGTCTATATTAAGTTGATCATTCAGGTTATGGGGGACATTTATTGGGATTTATTATTATACATCTATAATATCTGCCTGGATCACATATAATTATTCAAGTTTTCTAATAAATAAAACTATCATTCCACCGTCAGTGTGAATCTATTTGGGGGATTGTACGATCAAATCTATATGTCATCCCATTACAAGACAAACATAAGATTTCCATCAATTATGGTCCTAGAAATGGTGTGAGACAATACTGAGAAGGCAAATATCATCCATGTGAGAAAATGTGTTCTCAAAGGATTCACCTCAATGTGGATTATTGAGATGTATTTTAGGTGGAAAGATATCTTTGATAATAATTGGTCATTTATAAATAATTCATAGATTTGGAATGGCGGTGTACCTCTTAGATTTATCACCATAGTTAGATTGGGTACATGATGATATCCATGAGTTGCAGCATAGTATGTATATGCTATATTTGTTTTACATTATTGATTGGGTTGAGATGGACGATGAATAGAAAGCTATAATTTTATGAGTACCTTATAAAGATCATTGATTGGAAGTAGATGATCCTTCATGGGTAAATAATACCCATAGTGTGTTTATATTGGTATTATAAAAAATAGATTATCACTAGTAAGCAGGAGACTGAGATCCATGCTCACTACCCAGGTCCCATTGTGTACTAATTTTTTGGGTTTTCAATTACTAAATCACTAATGTTGCTTGAATGTACCAACCATGTTCTTACCATGTAATTAATGGGAAAAATACAAGAAAATGTTTCAAGACTAGGAGATGAGGTATTTCATGTTTCCAAGGCTTAGTATTCCTAAAATAAACTAATGGAATAGATTAAGTATATTAAATTCACTATAACACATTTCTCATAAAAAAGTGGAATATTTCTCAAAAGGTACCGAATAAAAAATCCATAGAAACAATTGATCTATCAGTGTGAGTTTTACTATAGGAGAGGCATATTAATTTTTGTCATTGGCTATTTGTGGAATATTTATCATGAAAATGGATTAAAATTTTACTAAGAAAAATTTTTTCTTTTATTTTAAAGGGAAAAACAAAATTATTATAAATAAATATATAAATATGTGACATCATAGTTTTATATACATAACCCTTGAGACATATATGATCATTAATTGGAGAATGAAATACAGATCAAACATCTAAAACTGTCGTGTAATTGGATTTAAGTATCCCACCAATGTTTAAATACATAGATTCAATCATCATCATTGTTCGGTCCATTTCTATTTATGATGTTAATTTTTTTAGTTTCATCCATGTTTAATAATTCATATGGTGGGTTTTACGGATTCGACCAATATATTGATTCTTGAATCAGGGATAATGTTAGTATGAGATATATATATATTCAGAAATTGTATAATTTCATGCCATTATTTGATTTTCACATTTTTTTCAATTTAAATGAACAAATGATTATAAAAAAATTGGAAAAGGTACATTACTTATATTTATGATTTATCATTTCATACCTATTTGTCTACTCATAATGGTAACTGTTCGTGGACTATAGTTCGTCAAATGAAGAGAAACCAATTGTTTCATTCTAGAGTCATCAAGTTACGGTTTGATATTAGAGATTTTAACATGGTATTTCATATTGATGTTTAAGAGATGAAAGAGATAATGGATCATATCAATTTGGGGATACTCGATATTTGTGTTCATTATCTTGTGATGTTGGATTATACATTAGTTTGAGTTCCAAATGGATTCCAAGGTAAGAACCCATTGATAGGTTTCCAACAGGGTTAGCCATCTACATATTCTAGTTTTCAGGTTAGTTGTGTAGTTATATATTTGGCTGAATGAGTGGGAGGAGATGTCTAAAATATATTTACAATTCTTGAATATCCTGATATATAATGCCTGTAATCAAGGATTACACGTTTTGGGACCCTCACAGATATGGCTTGGGTTTCAATGTGGAGTAACATATTACATGGAGTGTGGAACTCACAATATAGTATGTGAACCATATCCTACTACACAGTATGTATCAGTGAGGATACATAGCTACATGTATACAGAAACATCTATTTCTACACAGACATCACTGGATAAATACAGACACAATCATGAGTACATGTGCACAGACACCGAATGGACTCTGACATGGACTCAAATTAGAAAACATGTGCATTCACATGGGTAGAACTTGTTTTCAATGGGACATGTTGTGTTATTTTTAGACACAATATGAACCCATTATAATTCACCAGAAACACCCTATCATTTTTTTTGTTGAACAAGATTCATTAGGTATTGTATCATTGAACATTTACCAGGGATTTAGTATGGAATCATCTCCTACAGAAGATAATTATCCATTTAGTGTGGCTTCTTGGATAGATTCCTTGGTATACTATCAAAATGCATTGAGTTGGATAATCTCTCATAATTTTATCGTAGGGTGATTTCTTTGCATCATCATGACTGAAAATATGTTGGTGTAGATCTACTACTTAGTGGGTTATTCCATATTGAGTTATTGGTATATCCCATGGAAATGGGTGTGATCCTCATATATATATATATATATATATATATCTTTTTTTAATACATCTATATTAAACCTATTACAACAAGACCTGATAAGAATTACATCATATATAGATGACATCATTGTTACCTAATATGTGGAGTGTTTTCTATTAGATATGTGCACTGTGGAATCATTGAGTATGTATATCTAGAATGGCATTACGATTCTAAAATTACCTTGAAAATAAGGGTCCTTGTTGAGTATATCTAGATATTTCAGTTATATGCATTGTATACATATAATAGTGTTTAGTTTACTTTTATTCTTGTTGATGTATGCTTAGTGATTTTGGGTATCCCACTATGTATTGTTATACTCTACCATACATGGGTTTTCACACATGTTTAATTTCTTATGAATTTGATCAAACTTTGGACAGAGTCCTAGTGGGACAGGAACCAGTTGTTTCGTAGTGAGGGGAATATAATGATTTGTTCTCCAATAGTTATCCTCATAATATTCCCCATATATACTTTTCGTTATGACATATTTTTTCAGATTTATTTAATTGATCTTGTATTGGGAACTTATTTACTTTCATAAATGATTTCATACTCTGATAGTGTGATTTAGGTGTATGAATGAATGGTTTTTTAGTTTTTTTACATTTAAAAATATTATGGGATTTAATATATGCATATGTGTATAGGTACATTATGCTAAGGTCACCCATGGGAGTGATATTCCGACCCAGTATCGGTCACTGACCCCTGCGTTATAGAAGTATAGATTAATGTATACATGGTTAAGGACCCATTGGGATGGGTCATGATATATTAATATTAAATTTTGGTGGCTTCTGACTCAAGAAGTGGTACAACCATTATACATCACATTCAAGATGATTTTATTTCCTAATACAGTCAAGGATACTGATCATAACCTAATTGAACTACCGTAATATTGTTATAGTTTATTTTATCACTTGATAATTATATAGACCCAACATTATAATTTTTCCAATTAGAGAAATCCCAATATGACTTCCCTGAATGGATATGGTTCACATTGTATCTTTAATGAACCATTTATAAAGAATTTCATACAAAATATTAGATCAAAACATTTGAAAAAATATATACATCCAAAATGAGAGAAAAGTTTATAATAAATTAAAAAATATATTTCTAGAAAATATAAAATATCAAAAACAATTGTTTCTTTGGGAATATTTTAAAATCATAAAAATATATTAATTCATTCATACTTATTTCTAAATAAATTTTTAATTATCCCAATCATAACACTTTAAAGTGTCAAACGGAGTGTGCGGTAATGGAATACTCATCATGTACTATATTGATTGACATGAAACAATCAAAAGAACTCATTTTTTACCACATGATAATATATTCCAAAAACATGTCCACTTCAATTACCAAGGTATGGATATATTTCATGGAAAACTATATAATTTTCACCTTAACAAAACTTTTGGATGTTTTCTTATACATAGACTGATCCTAAATGGGAATAATTAATTTATATTAACTCATCTATTTTTTTTAAAATATATTTCCCAAGCCTTCGAACAAATCATTATTTTATACCAACAATAATTAACCTAACATTAGTCTTAATGAATCAGTGGTTACTTCAATTCATATTCATAATATACACGTGATCACATAAAAATGGGTTTAATAGTACCGTGGTCATGGTTATATTGATAAAGATTTCAATCTCACCAAAATTATGAAAATGTAAAAAAAAATTAAGCATCCCTTGAAAACATGATTATTCCATTTTTTATATCCAGGTATATTTATAATAATATACATAAAAAGGGACATGAAACTTCAGAAAGGGGTGAGCTCAAATTATTAGTATGAATATGAGTATAATAGAAACTAATGTCAAATAAATAAAACATGACTGATATTACCATGATAATAATCAAATATGACCCTTTACTAGTATTATAAAAATGATTTTTGAAACTATGGATAATTTAACATTAAAAAAATTACATTGTTAATTATAACTTGTTTCTTAATGACTGATTTCATAATTGGAATCATTATAAACATACTATCAAAAACTTTTTCTATGAAATTGAACATAAATGAATAAGAACATTTCTATACACACAAAATTATTTATCTAATGATACATTTTAATTAATTAAGTGGATTTAGAAGGCCCATCCCATTATATACTATTTACAATGTATTCATTATCTAGAAGGGGTGAATGATGCTTAAGGAAAATATTTTTATTGAAAATTATGAATATAAAATGTAATTAATCTCCCATATTTATAATTATAATATAAAATAATAAATGGAAATATATATAATTTTATCAAATTGAAAATATAAATTAATTCATAATATTTAGAAAATTATTTTTTCATAGATTAATATACCATAAATATTATCATTGATATTTTTATTGAAATAAATATAATTTTTAATTTGAAATAACTTATTAAATGTAATTCCATTGTTTTAGGTAAAACATTTTAATTGATGATTTCATTTCAAATAAGTAATGTAATCTTCAACTAAATGTGTTTTCAATATGAAGGTAAATTTTTATCATTCTATATAAGTTGAAAAAATATTCCTTTCACACTTTTATAAAAAAGAAACTCGTTTGAAAAGAATTAGAATATTCCTTATGAAAATATTTAAAAAATAATTACTTTTCTAAAAATCAATATAATAAATCATCAGATAGTTTGAAGAATTTGTTAAAACATTTAATAAATCATGGAGTTAGAAGAGAAATTATTTTCTATCAAAGAAATAAATATAATAAATATTCCATGAAAATATTTATTTGGTCTCTTAAGTATATAAAAAGATATAAATGAAAGGAAAATATGTTAATTTATTAGAATAAATAATGTATAAAAAATTATAATCTCCTTAATATAAATAGATTATATAATTTTTCATGTGTAGACATAATCAAAAAAATCTTCAATAATGATGTGATTGTGCAATAAACTCTTACTACGTTTATAAATTCACAATACTAACCCCTATAAAATTAATAAAATAAATTAAATTAAATACTATAAATAAAAATATATTAATGAAATTTAAACAAATTTTATATCATAAACACCCCACAAAAAAAATAAGTGGTCCAAAATTTATGTGTGTCAGAGATGTAAATGCGAGATTTGAAACCCTTTTGTCCAGAAAGAAATCATTCGTATGATTCTAAACAAAATGTATAATAAATACAGATTTATAATAAATCCAATAAAACCCATTATTATATAAAATAATAATATTATTATTATTCTATTAAAATATTTTTGCTCACATTTATTATCAATTCGTTGTTAAACATTCCATTCTGGTTAATAAAAACAACTTTTTTAATATATGTTTTGGTTTGGCAGTTTTGATCCTTTTAAATTGATCATAGTATCATCATCCCCATTATTGAAATAATGATATAATTTTCATATATATTCATTATATATAATTTTATATAATCCCCAAAATTTTGAGATTTAAAATGAATTAACCATTCCTGGAGGCAGTTTTTCATACATTGACATGAATAATGTTTTCGTTTATTAAATGGAATGAAAAAATAAAAGTAAATAATAATTCACAATTAAAAAATTTTTATTATGTAATATATATCATATATATTAACTAAATATATCATTATTACCCTATTGTTAAATATAAAATGAAAAATATATCTCTTCGCTTCATGCACATTGTAGTCCACACATATGCACGTGATATATTTTAATTTTCCGATAGATAGGAATGCAAGTATTTACATGTAATATTATAATTATGTTTGTGTAATTATTTCATAAATATAATATATTTACATAAAATCAATCATTTTAACCTTATGTGTGAGGAGGTGATGGAAAAAAATTACATCATTTCACGAGGAGGTAGTCCACTATAAACACGTTCGGCTATTTGATTTCTCATTTCAAGGAATATTGAATATTAATAAGTTATCAAAATTGACATAGTAAAATTAAAATATAAAAATAATGGGTTAGTATTTATTTTTAATTTTTAAGAATATTTAATTTGGTATAAGAAGAAAAAAATAAAGATGCATGGTTATGAATTATACATCTTCTATAGGGAACATCTATAAGTTTATACATAATTAATTCCTATTAGGGTTGTATGATGAAATCTGGGAAAAATGTTATAGTAAGGGATGTAAGTGATGGATTTGGTGAGATTTATTCTAACCCAAATGGATCTTTAATTTTAGAGTGTAGACGAGTATAATGATACATACATTACATACATTGATATTATTGGAACATTAACCAATAACCATTAAAAAATATAACAACGTCACTACAAGATGTTATAAGTATAGTGTCTTTTGAAACTTGGAAATATATAACACTAGTTTATAATACATCTACATTGTTTCTGTGTTATTCCTTCATACCTAGACATCTTTTTGACATATCTTACTTAGTACACTTATTCACTACCTAGAGAAAGGAAACATAAAAACGATGTTCTCATATTCTCAATAAATGTAAAATATGGTGATATCAATCATATCATAGTTGCAAGACATGGGAATATAACATTTGAAAATATTGTTTGATATATAAAATATAATGACATCATGAAATTAGTTAAATCATAAATAATCAACTAACATAGTCATCACATAATACATGGAATTTGTGGCATACACTTATTTAATGAAAATATTTTTGTATTTTTCATGGCTCATTAACAATACTATTATAGTAAACAAATTACATTATTGAACTGAAATCACACTTCATTCCTTCTCTATATTGTTGAACTAACATCATTTAACTATCCAACAATGTAAATATCATGAGATATAAATCTATAACCCATGCATTAGAAGGGATATATAGGTCACAACCATCTCATAATTTAATAATTCTTATGTTTTCCACTTAAACACAAACAATTCATTATATCATAACCCTATGAAGAAAATGGGTTTCTTAAAAATCATTCTAGAATAATACATATCAAACAAATTGATTTCATAAATATTATTCAATCATACAAAAAATCAAGAAATAGTAATAATAGGTATAGAAATAAAATTATATTTTAATAATGTCATCTTAAATATAAAATAATTTTTATAAAACACAACAAATAAATTTTTGAGGAAAATATTCATTATTCTTGAAAAACATTTTCTTTTCTCAAAATGTTGTGAGATTTTACATAAATTAAATCTTTTAAAATAAAATTGAAATATTGTAATGGAATATAAATGGGAGTATTTTTTAATGAATGTTTGGAGATACTTTCATGTCTTACAAGTTAAAAGAAAACATTCTTCTTGTACTTTTTTCGAATTTTCAAAAAGTATAACAAACCAAAATGAAAAAATACTTTCATACTAATTAAAAAAAATTCACCAATGGGAGAAATGGAAATTAAAATTTTATATTTGTATAGAATTAATAATTTTGAATACATATATATGAAACATGTATATGGATGATAGATATACCCCATTAAATATTTATGTATATACAATCAGGTATAGTAATAAGAATTCAAAATTATCCCTTACCTTAGGTCTGATTCCAATTATATGTATCTAAACCTACTATATAATCATTTAAAAATAGTAATTAACTTATTTCGGAATCATTTTAATTTTTATGATATCATATATGATTATATTAAAGTTTTTATTTAATAATATTTCATTATTACTCATTATTCGAGTATTAACTGCTATATTTTCCGATGCATTTTTTAGAAATGTTCTTGTTCTTATTATTATATTATAGTTATTTCATTTTAAAAATGATATAATTATAATATATATCATATTTATTCATTCAATTCATTTATAGAATCTGGTTTTAATGAATATCATATATAATGATTCAAATTGTGCCGTGGAGATCGTAGGTCGTACATACGAATGAGTGAGGATATCATGGACATAATTTCTGAATGGTATTGAAGTGTATAGTGTATAAAATTAAATAATCAATCTCAAATTTTAATATAAATATATAGTTATTATTTCAATAATTATACCCATCCATGTAAATGGGTGTTGAAAAATAGATTACTCCATGGCGTGGAGATGGTATGTCATACGTACTCATGCATGGTGATTTCATTTTCTGTAGGATGGATAGAAGATGGAATATAGTTTTTTAATAATCATATTAAAATATTGTTATATTAGTGAAATTTTAGTTATAACATTATATAAAATAACTCATTAAGAGGAAGTATATGAATAATGAATTGTGAAAGAATCTGTATTGGAGATTACCTCATCTTCTACAAGCTCATTCTAAATCTATTCGGAACGCACTATTATTGGTCTTCAGAAAATACTAGAACATCTATAATACTACTAGGGATGTTGTGAAATGAAATGGGTAGTGGATATCAATTCTCAAATTCTCAATGACTTTTGTTGAAATTAGGGAGGAGGTTTCTTTTTTATATTCAGGTGAGGTGCACATTTGAAATATCATGAAATATTAATTTATAATAAAAAACCCCATAGAAAACAACCTATTTTTCTTAGTTTCAATGATAAGATGAGATAAGGATGTAATATCATCAAAAAATATTGACAATTATTTCTATCAATTTAATACAGATCATTTATATTAACCCTTAGATATTAAATTCAATGTTAAGGATAATAACAAATTATTCAATATTAAAATAGTATAATTTTTACTTTTTTATGTCCACTAGACATTGACTGAATAATTTGGGCAATTTTCAAAAATTTAATTATTATTATAAATTTTTAAAATATTGTATTATTATTTAAAAATAATTTAAGGTGTTATAGTCATATAAATTATACATTTAATATATTAATTATCCCAAATTAGATATATAATACTATTTTTAATAAAATTAAACAGATAGTTACATTAATAAAATAATAAAATCACAAGTTCATTGTAATTATTTAATACACCTTTTTTGTTGAATAAATACATAAAATAAAACAATATGTTCTGGATAATTCTACTAGATTTCAGAATAATACTTATTAGAAAAATATTATCTATAAAATCCATCATAAAAAATTTTATAGTTATTAAAATATGATTGTGAAAATATTAACATTACTTAAATAAATAAATATAACTATTTTAATATCTTATATAATGATCTAAATAGTCAATAACTCAAAAAATGGATCACTATGGTCGAGATATAATATTATAATATCATTTGGTGAAGTGTTTGTGTCTTTTAATAGTTATTATTTATTTAATAATAAGTAGTTTGTTGACATTTCATCAATTAAATAATTTTCACATCATCAATATATAAATGCTTAGTGTAATTATTTATTTCGTAAAAATAATTCCCTGATAAAAAATTTTATCTTTCGAATTAGTATTTATAATAAAATATATCTTATATATATCCTTATATTAAAAATTATTTTCTTATTAAAATTGGAATGATATATATTTAACATTTTATTAAATAAAATATATTGAATATCCTTATCTTTTCCAACTAGATTCCATTGATTAAAATTTAGTCCCAATGATGATTTTGGCCAAAACCTACTCATCAAGTGATATTAAGACATTTGTGAGTGTTAGAGAACAACATTAAGAGACATTTAACAATTTGAAAGGCATAATGGTGCCAGGATTTATGGTGCCATTTGATTCATCAGAAATCACTATAATAGAGTTATTTGGTCTTAATATCCATTCACTAGAGATGAATAATGGGAATGAGTAATTACTTGATTATTTATAGTCTCATTATTTCCATATTCCCTGATCAATTTCAATTTCATCACTTATTCCATGAAATTAAGTTGAATTGTCCATTCCCAATGCCTTACCATGTAATGTGATCCATAAATAAAATGACAGATCATTCTATATATCTATATGGTTAGAACAAGATATCAAATATTCATATGTCCACTTATGGTGATATATTACATTATTCTAACAGACTTCATGTGAAGTTTAACATTAAAATTCCTAGTATTAAAAACCATATAATTGTTCTTAAAACTAAAAATAAGAATCATTATAATGAGGTTCACTAAATTAGATTAACATTTATAACCCATATATTATAATGTATCAATTTTTGGTCACATTCAACAAATAAGAACACCTTAATTATATATTCTCTTGTTTCCTAGTACAAACATGAATTACCATAGAACCTTATTAAAAACATGCATGATTTCAAAATTTATGTCTTCCATATACAGTAAATCCCAAAATTTCAATATACATAATAGATGATATCATAAATCACATTGTGATAACATCACTACCAAAATCATTAATACCATAAAACAACTCTTTATTTCCAAAAAAAAATAATAATATAATAATGGTAATCCTATAGTTAATTTTTTCACAAAATTATTAAATAACTTTTCATTATTACCAGTACCACTCATCATATACTAATAAATGGGAAAAACTCGATAGAACAATATATATTTAATAATTCAATAGTGCCATAATATTGATTTTAAAACATTATTTTGGAATATTATTACATAAATATTAATCATTTCACCGCATCATTGTCATACACTACCTCGCCAATATTGATCACATTAAAATTTCCTTTGTCATTAGCGTTAAGTGGTGGCGAAGTTGATCATATTGGATAAAAATTTTATTATGGTATTATATGGTGTAATTATACATTTCATTGACTCATATAATTGATGTGGGGGTGTATTCTCTGTATCCTTTTTTCTATTTTCATCATTTTCTATTTTTTTCCATTACATTGATACTCAACAGCCCGATGAATTTATTTTAAACACTTAAAATAATTAATATAACCATTAGGATAGAATAAAAACTGTTTATTTCAACACATTTAGGATAAAGAAACACTCATTAGATTTTTTCATGTTTCTTTGATATTTTCCATTGAAATCCATCTTATATTTCTTATAAAACCCGTGAGATCGATATGTAACCCCTACCTACATTTCTACCATGGTATCAAAAAAATATTCATAGCTAAAAATGTACCTTATGGATAATTCCAATAAAAATATATGTTTTAATAAACTGATTAACCTTTCAAATTCACATTCATGTTGGATGATAATTGCCGATGTGTATCTCGAATGACATGTACAATTTACCTCATATATACGAATAGATTCATCATCCCTTTTTAAGCTCAAGGGACCCCTTTTCCATTTTCATACAATAAATATATGTAATGTATGTATTGAAAAAAATATTTTTGGACTCATACCATTCTATGGATTTAATTTCATCATTCTTCCTCGTGTTCTTGATCAGTGTCCTCCAATGGTTGGCTTTAAAATCTAACTAATCAAAACCAAAAAATAATTTTCCATGTTTTTAATAATGAAGGACAGAAAATAACTTGTTAGTGGTATTGATCAATTTTTTAGAAACATATGCATCAAAAGATACACTGAATGAAGTTTGAATTTACCTAATAAAGGACTCCACATTATATTGATCCCTTTTATACATATTTTCATGTCTATAATGATTCATCAGTTGTGTAAGTATAAAGATAATATTTTTCACTAATGTTCCTATAACATTTGGTTGTCTAGTTGAAAAATGGGTTTATTTCCCATTTTATTCATCTTTAAACTATTCATTCGTGTTCTGTCCATTTTCTAAAGCCCAAATGAATACTGTAAGTGGCAAAAACATACTAGGAAAATAACATAATCAAGTGGATTTACTTTCAATCTCTCACATCATTGGTTTAATACTATGTTAACTATGATCATTCCTAAATTTCAAAGATTTTATCATATACATTGTCTTATCCTTACAGACATCCAAAGACAACTCATTATAAATATTTCTTTGGATGTTGCTAAATTTTAAACATCCTTGTTTCAAAAGTATAACAAAATATTTTCATTAATACAAACTATAATGAACCAAAGATTACATACATAGATATTACATAAAAAATAAAGAATATATTTTTTAAAATATAAAAAATACCTGATATGTCCATTTATCTTCATTGTCTTTAGAAACTAGGAATCATAGACAATTATTTAAAAATCATATATATTGACTCTAGCATATTTATTTTTAAATATGACCCATTATATATAAAATACATAATACAATTATTCAGTACCAGAAAAAAATTAATTTTAAAAAGGGTGAGATCAAATTCCCATTATGTGTTAAAATTTGAGACATGAATCTTATCATAATCATATGAAATAAGAACATAACATTTGAAAATAATATCATGCATATAAAGTGCAATGATATCATGTCATACAATAAATTATAAAGAATCAACAAACATAGTCATAACAGAAGACATTGAATTTGTGCCATATATATGAATAATGAAAATCCTTTCATATTAGTCAATGCTAATTTCTATGACCATCATAGTGGAAAGAGACCTTTACAAAATTTAGTTCACTCTTCATTCCATCATTGTATTACTAAATAGTGTACATTTCTAGTTTCATCCATATTTATCTCTTGAGATATAAATGTTTTCCCAATGATTGTCTTGGAAATATAGTCCCCACATAGCTCATAATGAAATTTTTCTTATATGTACCACAAAAACACAAATCATTCATCATATCATAACCTAATAAATAAAATTTGTTTCTTAAAACCCATTCTATCATAATTTATAAAAGACAAATAGAGATCAGAAACAATATTCCATAATAAAAAAATAAATCGATATAAATAATCAATATATAAGGATAACTTTATTTATATAATTTCATATTAGATGGAAAATAATTTTGATAAAACATTTGATATTAATTCTGGAGGAAAATATCCTTTCTCCGCCAAAAACATTTTCGTTTCTCAAAATTCCATGACTTTATAAAACACAATTATTTTTTTTAAATGATGGTGAAATATTTTAAGGATGCTTCATGAAAATATAGTGTTAGGAAATAAAAAATATATGTTCATGTCATATAATTTACAAGAAAATATTATTTTTAATCATTTTCAAATTGTAAAATATGTACCTCATACCGAAAATGAAAAAATATTACTTTCAAACATTATAATAAAAATTTATATATGGGTAATATTTATATTAAAAAATTAGAGAAGGAAATAATGAATAATATTGGAAACATATTTATGAAACATGGTCATGCAAGATAAATATACACCAGTAACTATTTATGTGTACACAATCTTAGCTAATAATGTGATTGCAAAATTATCCATTGCCATATGTCTGTTATCCATTTTATGTAACAAACCCACCTATATAATGATTTAAATAATTCATTTTAATATTACAGAATCAAATTAATTTTTATGATTTCATATTTGATCATATATTAATCAATTTGTTAATAAAATTTCATTACTACTACCTATTCACGTATTAACAGCTTTATTTTTTTATGCATGTTTTGTCGGATTAGTTTTTATTACTATTCAAATGTTATAGTAATATCATTTTTAGAATGATATTAGTTTAATATATATAATATCGAGTCATTAAATTAACTTATTTTTTCTCTCAATAATGCATATCAAAATTGACATTGCATTATATAAAATACATTAATTTTCCATATATTCTCCAAGTGGATTTCAATGGGCACTATTTTGACCCAAGGAATGTTTATATCAAAATGTATTAATAAAATGATCTTAGGAAATTTTTTAGGGTAATTTAATAGTATTTATATTTCCCATAGTTTTCATATTTACCCTTTACCATTGTAATATATATTTCTAATGTTACTATTAATTTTTTTAAAAAATAAAGATATTTAAATTTTATGGTCCTACTAGTTCCAAATATGGAATAAATTTTTCCAAATTTGAAACATTAAAGTTTCAGTAATTAATTGAATATTAATCTCATTGTTGAAATTATAATGGTTATAAAAGCATTGTAATAGATTAAAATGTATTTAATCAAAATTAATTGTAAAATTTATGATACTAACCTAACTTATATTAATTAAAAAATACATATTATATTTATAATTTATATTCATTAAATTATATAATGTATCTGAAGAAATATTTCAATAATTTTTTTAAATTAATAATATATATATATTTACAATTTATCCAACATCAAAACATATCAGAAAAAACCTAAAAAAATAAAATTAGATTTTTTATATTTTATTTGGATGAATAATTTTATTTTTTTAATTAGATCATATTAATATATTAGAAACTAGTTTTTGAAATGGTGCGCCATCTAATTGTTGTAAAACTATATTTTTTAAATGTTCTATTTTACAAAAATGGGAATATGTTTTTGTATCATGTCTAAAATGAATATAAGATATGTTTAAATTGATAGATTTAATATATTACATATATGTTATATTAAAAAAATACATCCCGAGTGATTTTATTATTTTAAAAAGTCACTTAATTTTTATCAGAAAAATATAATGTTTATACATGCCATTATGTTTACTAAGATATAATGAAACATAATTATATTTAGTTGTTCACTTAATATCAAACTATAATGTAATTAGTTCTATCAAAAGAAGTTGAAATTCTATATAATACAAGCCATGAAACGTATTACATACACCTAATGTTGTGCTTGTGTTGCATATATGAGAAAATTATATTCGTGTAACATAAAACACAATACATCATAGATATTAAAAAAAAATATCTAATAAAAATATTACGGTGTTATAGGTAAAGGGGTTGTCCTTTTAGAAGTGGTGGAGGTGAATTATATAGATATTTCCTAAAATAATATAACATGAAAATTTCATTCCAAAGAATAACAATCCCAAATGGACATTTATTTAAAGGAGGGATAAAATAAGTTCCAAATATTTATATAAAATAGTATTATGATATGTTTAATTGTAAATAATCCAAATATTTTTAAATCCTTGGTATATGCATTTTTTCACAAAAAATGGATAATTAATTTTTATAGATTTTACTATTTATGAACGAAAAATAAATATGTTGAAAAAAATTATTAATATTAATTATATTTATTCCTAATATTTAATCCACATTAAAAAATATATTTCATTTTAATAGGAAATTTCGTATTTAAAATGAAATTTACAAACACGAAAAAAACGTTGTCTTCAAATGAAAAAGGATTCTCAAATATAAAAAGTATTTATATCAAAATTAGACTTAAATTTATTTATCTGACTTCAATATGATGACTAATATTATTATTTATATAATTTTATTTAATAAAATAAATCAAATAGATGTTTTTTAATATTTTACAGTAAAAATAAGTTTTCCATAAAAATCATCATTTTTCACAATTCATGGAAAAAATAAATAGAGTCATAATGTTCTAAAAAACTCAGTATTATATAATTTTTACATACTTATCTAAAATAAGAATCTAATTTTCTAAATTATATCTTAAAAAATTAGATAATTTTATTCTTAAAATAAATATTCAAAACATTAATGAACCAATTTTCTTAAAAAAATATTTTTTATTGTAAACATGCATTTATTCATATCCCACACATAAAAATAAAAATTATATTACTGATAAATAATTAGAATTAATATAATATATATTTATATTTAATTATAAATTGTTCAATGTAATGGATTAATTTAATTTCTCAAAAAAACACCTTGCTCACATAAAAATAATTTTTTAGAAAAAAATTTATTCAACATTCAAATATTATTAATTTTAATTGATAATCCATTTATAATTAAGTTTTTTTATTTATATATATAAAAACCATATACTTTTCATTTTTTATTTATTCCACTCATTTACACTAATTCAGTAGCTATGTTATTGTCATATATAATATTATAGATAATTTATATATGGGGTTGTGTTAATCATATTTTACTGAAGAGATTAGATTTATAAATATATAACATAAAAACTAGGGGTCTTAAAATTAAATATCCTCAACAACCTTATCCTTTAATTCAAGGCTCCTCATTTCTTCTATTATACCCTGTTCACTACATTAATCATAATCATATGTATATCTCTAGAAACCAATAATTCTTACCACTCGGATTTTTCTTTTCTCCTTGTATTTTTATTAATGATTCATTATTCGATGATTTTACCTGCATTTTCCTTTCATTATGTTCATGCAACAAGATAACTTAGAGATATAACTATAAACAGTAAAATAACATTTCATCCCTTCCATTTTATTTTCTGTTCTGAATAGACTCATCTCTATAGTATTCTTCCTAATGTTTTAATTTTTTTCCTTAAAATTAATAAATCTTTATCTATTATTTAAAACACACATAAATAAGATTTTAAATAATAATTTATACTATATTTCAATTCATTAACATTTTTAATTCAAATAATAATATTTAAAATTTTTTATCTTCAAGTCCCACTTAATCAATTAACCAATTAGTTCTTCCAATGCATATCTTTTAATATTAATACTCTCATTGATTTCCACAGTATTTTAATTATAAATTTTTTGTATTAACCATATATCACATATTACTAAAACTATCATTTCATGATTCATATCATGTTTACTCACTCCATTTATTATACATGTTATTTGGTGGATCTATTGGTTCATAAATAACACTAATAATTTTTTAAAAATTCATTTTTATGAACTCTATGATATTTTCATCTCATGGGAGTTTCTTGTAGTCAAATCAATGACAATAATGGTTAAAAAAGTTATTAAATATATTTTTTGAAAACATATAGAAGTCTATTATTAATCAATAAAAATGATATTTATAGCCCCTTTTAATATGACTGTTATAAGATAAATTTATTTTATATTAAATAAAATTTTTGGAATATATCACATCATCATTAAGGTAACCAATAAATTTAACAGCATAAAAATATATTAAATGTTTTTATCAAAAATTCTATTTCCATATTTTATTAAATCATATTAAAATGATTTTAAAAAAATCAAACAAACTTTTATGCCATATTTAGTTAATATAATATATGGATAATATTGTTTAATTTAAAATATATTTGAAATTATGTGGATATTTTTATTTTTATTCAAAAAAATATTCACTTGAAAATAGAAATTGTTTTTAATTCCATTACAATATTTAAAATGTTTACCATTTCCATTATAATTCCAAATGATAATATAAATTAATAAAGTAGTTAGGAAAACCTCAAAAAGAAAAAACCATAACATAGTTTAGAAAATCAATTGTTTTTAAAATTATTTTAGAAATATGATTAACTACATCATGAAAAATTAAATTATTCTATTTGGAAAAGGAAATTATTTCTTATATGTTGCAAAATAAAAACACCATATCATAAGGAGTGGTCTAAAAATGATTTTGTTGGTTTAATAACTCATGAAGAATTATTCTTATATTATTTTGAAACAAGTGAAGCAATTTAAAATTAACATGGATGATATTCTCATTTCTAATTCCAAATATAAAAACAATCTACTATATGTGTAAAAATAATTTCTATAGACATATTATTTAGATACCCTTATAAAAAAAATAATTTATTTGTGAACATCATTTAGTATCTACGTATTCATGAAGAAAGTCTATATTGAAATAATATATACCTATATAAATGATTTCTTATGTTAGAATAAAAATAATTTGAATCCTATATAGACTCATCATATGGTATGAAACCATCAGTCATCATCACTTCCCCCACTCAACTTAATCTTTTAGTTTTAAATAGAAATATTATTTTCTATTAACATGTCTATACATGATTTTATCCTCAAGGAATATCTTTTTAGTATATTATTATCCCATAAACACTTATTTATTAATAACAATTTGGATTATCAAATATATAATATTTTTAAATTTCTTATTTAATCATGTTTGGTATTTATAAAATATTAGTGGTATTATAATGTTGACTATAAAAAACAATCATAATAAAAAATTATTTGTATTAATCAATATTAACACTAACTATATATTAATTTTCTATTAAAATACTAATTCCAATAATAATTTAGATTTTTCGATAAAAGAATTCATAAAATATGTAATTTACTATTAAAAAGTTTCTTACTAGAGAGTCATGGCCATAAAAAATTAGAACATGAAGAATTATTAGTGAACATTGCCTTATGATATAGAGAAATGACATTATAATTTTTGGAATCCACTAAATTAATAATAATGGTTATGTTATTCGTCCAATGTATTGAAATAGGATTTTTTTTAAAAATATAGAAAGTATATATATATATCTCAAAAAATTTTAAGATGAAGAAATTGTGAGAAAAAATTATGAATTACACATAAGGTCAGATTATCCTTTTTTATCATTACTACTTGAAATAAATGGCACAATAGTAAAATAATAATCAATAGAAAAATATCTCTATTAAAAATAGAAGATAATTGGAGATGTTATAGATGTATTCTGAATTCTATAGTTAAGAATCAATAAATATTAAATTTTACATCATTTTTATCTTTTATAAATATTTATAAAACAATTTATAAAATTTTGGGTAATAAATTTATCAAAACATTGTGATGAATTATTATACCCCAAATACCACCCATACTGAAAAATGATAGATAATTTCTAAAAATTGATATGATCATGTTTCTAGGTACAAATAAGTAAGTGGTAGTCTAATTTATGATAATATATCCATTAGGATTTTTTATCTCTATGACTGTAATTTATCAAACTAGTTACCTTTATGTGTCAAAAATAACAAAAAAATATTCCAAATTCTCATTCCCAAACATCGAATTACCATTATGTAAAAGAGAACTGATTCTTATGTATCACATAAATTTGTTTTAAAAAAATGAATTTGAGTTACTAAATTACAATTGTTTTATGAATGAATATAATCATATGATCATTGCTTCCAACATAAATACACATAAAAATAATCAAACATAATTTTATATACAATAGGTAAAATCCATCATATATGTGATTTCCATAAAAATAATAAATCATACATGTTTTCAATATTATATATATAATATTGACCTTCCAAATAGTTACTCATAAACAAGAATATTTTAAATTTTTGTGATATAGAGGCTTTCCAAACATATAAATTTTCACACAATTCGTCTGTACTAATATGTAATAAGTAAAATAGTTTGTCATCTTTAACATAGTTTTTCAATACTAATCCAATTTTCCCTAAACCTTCATATAATATGTATTTATTATTTACAATGTCACGACCCGTCCTAGTGGGGCCCCAGCCGCAACTCCCCAATCCCACCTCCAACAGGCCAGGGGCTGGTGACTAGCACGGAGTAGGCATGTTACTAACATGTGAGGCATTGCCTATAAACCTGTACACATGCACAAAACATCTCTAAGCCCACATGATGAAAAAGTAAAAGCTACTAAAAATGGAAATGCATGCATACACTAAAATCCCAACAAACATAGTACGATAGGAAAGTAAAGTACTATAATGTAAAACCCTATGCCAAAAGTACAATCCCACCAAACAAGAGTTTGAATCAAACTCCAACCTGTATGGAAAGGTACATGGACTACAATCTGTATCCATAGGAACACACCTCAGCCTGCCTGATCTCACTGAGAAACATCCGATCTTGTCCTACCTATAATCCTATCAAATGCTATCTCTTCTGCACAAGACACGACACGTGCAAGCAAAGCCTGTGTAGGGGTGAGTATAACAATGCCCAATATGACACCGTGAAACCACATAGGAATACCACAAGGAAAAAATACCACAAATGAAAGATATAGTCATCTCTACATAGTAAATGTTTACAAAACATATAATATGAATATCTAGATATGCTCATACATGATCAACCATCGTGAAACCACCACTAAGATCTAGCTCGAAGATTCCACTATGTAGTAACAAGGAGAAAACATTCTGAGGTCTGAAGAGAGAGATAAAAAGTACTCCTTCGGGGTGAACACAAATCACATGTATATAAGAAATATGATCCTCAGGTGAGGATCATAACTGATATCCTTTGGGGGATTCAAACAACTCATTCTGAACTAATCCGCTAATCCGAGGATCAGTGTCTGGGTAATTTTTGTCACATCGATACCAAGAACTCTACCTAGGGTACCAGGATGGATTGGAGGATCCTGATCAAAGTCTCACAGAGGGGATTCCAAAAACTCTATTCAAGAAGTTCTGTTGAAGGAGTCATACATTTGTATGTAGGAAATGTTACTGGAAACCTTCAGGAGAAAGACCATGGGGACGGACCCTAAAGAAACTTGTCCATGTCAGAAAAGGTAAGGGACTTAAGCCATATAAAAATAGTTTACAAATCGTGTAGTATGGTTACACGCCTTGTTACATGACCCTGGGTACTTCCCATGTAAATGGCCCATGTCTTCCATCCAAGCTATGTAATACTCAACTACACGGCGTGTCGAAGGATCACACGCCGTGTTCCCTAACTGTGGTACTGCTTGTGTAAACGACATGTGTCATTAGGCTTGTTGTGTAAAAAGTCACTACACTGCATTTACTTGGATTTCACTATGTGTCCAAGCATCTGGGGTTCACTCCGTGTACGCTAGCCATGTGCCCGTACACGGTCTCTGTCCGTGTCACCTGTCCATGTACCAGTACATTGGGTATCCCGTGTATCTGGCAGGGTCTAGCCGGAAAAGGTTATACACGTTGTGTCCTTGGTCGTGTACCCAACCTGTGTCTGTGTACTCCCGGAGTACACGCCATGCGGCCTGCCAATGAACACATGCCGTGTAGCCCATACTACATGTCGTGTAGTCGGGAAATTCCGAGAATCACCATCTTCCTCCGCATCTCGACCGATATTTCGGTCTCCGTTTCCATGATTCTTTCGTCGTGAAACACAAGATCGGGGGACATCCAAACACCCTAGCCCTGAATCCTATCCTTTCAGGCCTTGAATCGGCTCGAGAAACAACTTATGATCTAGTGATGAAAATGTGCACAATGCTCAATTTCT
The DNA here is from genome assembly GCA_963277665.1 of Viscum album. Taxonomy (NCBI): domain Eukaryota; kingdom Viridiplantae; phylum Streptophyta; class Magnoliopsida; order Santalales; family Viscaceae; genus Viscum; species Viscum album. The sequence goes on along the minus strand of OY728126.1, from coordinate 788,091,310 downwards.
CCTGAATTGCTTAGATACTTCCATCATTGTTGTCATTGTAGCTTCATTGGATCATCCCGGTGTCAGATCTATAATCTCGGATCGTTACACAGTAGATCAAAGGTGCAATCGATCATGGTTCTTATCCATCAAAGAACTCATAGAATAGACATGAAGAACATGAAATTTTGGGGAAGAAAAGAACAATAAATCGAGCGGGAAGAACCTCAATCCATGTTCGTGTAAATATTTGTTCATCATAGTTAGAAGATTAAACGAAACCAATATAACTTCAGGAATAAAATCCCTAAAATCCCCGCAAAAATCCCATCCCGCAAACCCGATTGATCTTCATGATAATATGTTCATGGATTAGTACATGTTCGTCAAAGGAATCAATATCAGGGAAAAGAAACCAAGTTCAAACATCCTATATGGATCTGTGGCGTTCATTGGTGAATATCTGGTCCTCGCGTCATCATCGCCGGTGGAATTTGTCAAGAACGTCGTCGCCGCATTGGGGGTTTCTTCCAGATCCAACAGTGCCTCCAAGGGATTTGGGGTTATGAGGTCTGTAACCCTAGACCCTTGTGCAAATCTCTATTTAACAAGAAAATATATATTTTCTGCAACAATATTTAATAAAATATTTTTATCAAATATTTAATTACAGTTACGTCGAAAAATTAAATATCACCACCGAACTGAGCCAGTCGATATTAAGTCACTCCTAGGGTAAACCCGCTGCCCTAGACGCAATGGTGCCCTCATATTTCCGATCTGAGAACCCATTCAGGAGGAATTCAACTCTTTCAGGAAAACCATATGTGCAAGTAACATAATTATTTAATTAAATTAAAACATTTGTTTCGGGCCCACCGAGCCTGGGAACTGCACGCCATCTCAAAGCCTGGTCTCAAATGAATTCCCACATAATATTAAAATAACCCAAGGAAAAATCGGATACATTACATCACACCCACCTTAGGAATTTTTCGTCCCCGAAAAGCCAAAAAAGGGCCACTCAAAAAGATGTGAGTACTGCACATGAATCTGAGCCTCCCACTCCCTCGTGCTCTCCTGGAGATTCCCATGCTACCACAGGACACACACCAAGCGAATATCTCACCCACTAAGGATCTTCTCCAGCCAATCCTCGATCTCTATATGGTACTCAACAAAGGTTCCTCCATCATCGATGTCCATCTCATCCCAGTCGATAACATGCAATGGATCATGCACGTACCTCCACAACTATGACACATGGGAGACGTTGTGCACCTGATCCATCTGAGGATGTAGAGATAAGAGGTACACCACCTCTACAACTCTACTAAGAATCTGTAAATGGCCGATGAACCTCAGAGATAGATTTCCACCTCGTCCAAATATCCGCAATCCCCGTCGAGGTGAGACACGAAGGAACACATGGTCTCCCTCCTCGAACTCCAAGGGCCTCCTTCTCCTATCAGCAGAAGACTTTTGTCGACTTTGTGCAGCCTTCATCTGCTCCTAGATGACCTGCACCTTCTCTGTAGTAACACGCACCATCTCTGGGCCCATGAGTGCTGACTCTCCTGGGTCAGTCCAACAAGGTGCTAACCAGCATGGTCTCCCCTACAAAGCCTTAAATGGTGCCATACCAAAAGTGGAATGATAATTGTTGTTATAAAAAAATTCCACCTGGGGTATGTGATCCTCCCAGCTACGACCAAAGTCAAGTACGGAAGCTTGTAGCATGTCTTCCAGAACCCAGATGGTTTGCTCTTTCTGACAATCAGTCTGAGGATGAAACGATGTGCTCAAGCGTAATTGAGTCCCAAGAGCTTCCTGCAACCCCTTCCACAAATGGGATGTGAAATGAGCATCATGATCTGAGACGATCATGGATGGTACTCCATGAAGCCGAACTATCTCTGTCACATACAAGCGTCCCATGATTCCTACTGAGCACTTCTCACATATGGCTAGGAAGTGGGATGACTTGGTGAGTCAGTCAACGATCACTCAGATGGCATCGTCTCCCCTATACGTTCGTGGTAAAACCATCAATAAGTCTATTGGTATCACATCCCACTTCCACTCTGTCACCTCAAGGGTTGATCCAAACCTGCTGGAACCTGGTGCTCAGCCTTTTCATGATAACAAGTAAGGCACCGAAGAAAAAACTTTTCCACACTCTTCATTATTCCTAGCCACAAAAACTAACATCGGAGGTCCTGGTACATCTTTTCCACGGCTGGATACACTACCAAATGAGAGATATGGAGCTCCCTCAAAACCACCTCCCGCAACGTCACTGGTACTACCATGCGCCCTCTAAAAAGAACAACTTGCTCCCCACCATTTTAATATATGTCGGCAGCATCACCTGTGGTTATCTGAGCAAGTAGAGTCTCACATCCAACATCCTCTAGTTGTTCTTCCCTGAATTGATGTAAGAGCGCATGGGTAACAACCATCTACAGAAGGTAAGCTCCCTCATCTCTATCCAAGAATGTTAACTATAAATTGTCCAACTACCTCGTCGCCTCATCCAACAACTGCGAACTGGATTTCCTGTTGAGAGCATCTACTATAATGTTCCCCTTCCCAGGAGTATAAACTATCTAGAAGTCATAATCCTGGACGGACTAAAGCCACTGCCTCTATCAAAAATTCATATCCTTCTATGAAAAGATATATCTGAGACTCTTGTGACCAGATAGAATGATAAACCGCTCGACTACCATGTAGTTCCACCACATTCTCAATGCGAAGACTACCGCTGCGATCTCAAGATCATGGGTCATGTAGTTTTGATCATGTGTCCCCAACTGACGTGAGCCATAGGCAATTACCGCTTGAAATTGCATCAGGACACAACCAAGCTTGGTTCTTGATGCGTCGTAGAACACTATGAACTCATCACCATTTTTAAGTAGTCTTAAGATCATGGCACTTGTCAGACTCTATCTCAACAAATGAAAAGAATGCTGGCATCTCTTGGTCAACACGAAAGGCTGCACCTTTTGGGTCAAAGCTGTCATGGGAGCTAAAATCCTGGAAAATCAAGAATGAATCTCTGATAGTAGCCTGAAACCCAAGAAAACTCCACAACTCCATCACGCTCTAGGGTGGATCCCATTATAACACTACCTCTACCATGGCTGTGTCCACTACTATACCATTTTCTAAGACATTGGGGCCCAAAAAGTGGACCTCTTGCAACCAGAACTGACACTTTGAGAGTTTCTTGTACAAATGGTGCTCTCAGAGTTTTTCAAGAACCATCCTTAGGCGCCTCACATTCTCCTCCTTGTATGTAGATTACACAAGGATATCATCGATAAAGACCACCAAGAACTGATCTAGATTGGGCTGGAATATCTGGTTCATGATTCCCATAAACACTACTGGGGGATTCGTCATGCCGAAGGGCATCACTAATTTCTCATAGTGACCGTAGCAACATCTGGAAGCCGAATTCAGTATATCCTCATCCTGTACTCGCAAATGGTGATAGCCTAATCGTAGATCAACCTTTGAGAACCATTGTTCCCCTCTTAACTGGTCGAAGAAGACAACGATCCTCGGTAGTGGATACCAGATCGTCATGGTAACCTGATTCAAGCTCAGGTAATCCAGACACAGCCTAAACCTCCCATATTCCTTATTTTCAAACAACACTGGTGCCACCCAGGGTGAAACAATGGGTCTCATGAAGCCCTTTCTCTGTAAGTCTTCCAGTTGCACTCTTAGCTCAAGAAGCTCTATAGGAGCCATCCAATTTGCTGACGCTAATATGGGTGTCGTCCTGGGTTTCAACACAATGCAAAAATCTATCTCCCGACGGGGAGGTAGTCTGGGGATATCTTCCAGAAAGACGTCCTCATACTTAGCCACTACTACTGGAAACTGGAAAATCGTGATCTTTGATGCGCCAAGGGATAGGCTAGACAATTGATGTGAAATCGGTTGTACCTTCTTACACACGAGTCCATCCTGCCCTGCCAGGGTCTCCTTTTCATCGAAAAAGGAGAACCTCATTCCCTCACAGTGGACACACATCACCCTTCACCTAAAACAATCAATATGGGCATGAACTGTTGATAGCCAATCCATATCAAGAATGAAATCATAAGGCCTCGATGATACCACCAAGAGGTTCCAACCGAAACTCTCACCTCCAAGGGTCTGGTGCACTTTCTGTAAAGGTGTGTGATCATTTAATCTTCTCCATTAAATGATTATAAGTGTAAGGGTTGAGTCAACATGTCAACTAGAATCTCATGGTCTCAAACTACATATGCATCCAGAAAAGAATGACTAGCACCTGTGTCTATCTATATGGAATCCAAAGAAGAAAATACACAGATTGTAACTCTAATCATTCAGGGAGTACCGGGGTCATAATCCTTTGTTGTCGTCACCTGTCCTTCCCTCGGTCCACTAGCACCCTGAGCCAGGGGCGGGCCTCCGGGGGTGGTGGTAAAAGGTAAAAACGCCGACCACCTCTAGCTGCTCTCCCCGCTCCTCTACCATGTCTGCTAACTCGCAGATCTGTCTGCTACAGGCGTTGCCTCTGCCTCGGTGGTCCATCCACCGCTCCCATGTCAATAGTATGGTGGGACAATCTCAAGTGAGATGTACCCTTCCATCACAAGAGTATCATATCCTCTCTCGAGGCTGGATGGATGCACCCTACTAATCCTGTACGGCAGATCCCCGGTCTTGGGATATCCTCTGAAAATATCTCCCATGTCTGGGTCCCTAACATCGGCTCCCTACAGCCTAGGTCTCTACTCCATCTCACTCACTACTGACAACTGTCGTCTGTCTCTGCTCTTCCAAGAAGCTCTCGAACACCAAAGACCGCTCGAGCACCCTAGCATAAGTAGAAATTCTCATAGGGATGATGATGGCTCAGATATCTCTGTGCAAGCCCCACTCGAAAGTATGAGCTCTGAAGTACTTATCCATGACCATATCCATAGAGTATCGTGAGAGGTCAGTAAACCTCAATGACTAGTCATCCACCATCATGGTTCCCTACTGGAGCTAAAGAAGATCCTGTATATGTACTGCTCTCAGGGTAACCAGTGAATAATCTTCTCTGAAGAGACACTCAAACTCTAACCATGATCGAGTCACCTCATCCTGGGTCTGGATAACTAAACTCCACCATCGTCCTGTCGATCCCTGCAGAAGGCTCGCTGCCAAGATCACCATCTGGTCTGCTAGTGTCCTGACCAAACAGAAGACTCTTTCCACTGCCTCAAGCCAGTCCTCTACGAACTGAGGGTCGGGATCACCTCAAAATATATGGGGTCATTATCTCTACAACTCGTTGAGTGATCTTAGCCTGCGCTCCTCCTCTACTGGTTAATCAGGCAATAAAAACTGCTCCACTAGTGGTGGAATTGATGGCTCGCCACCTGAAGGTAAGACTGGGTGATCTAGTCCATGTACCGAAGCTTCATCACTGAGGGGGTCATCCTCGTGATCGATCTGCTAGATCCTAGAGGGTGCGCGTCATGGAGGCATCCTGTATTGAAACATGATGTATCACAGTTAGTGAGTATATCTGGATAATTCAATTCATAAGGACATGGAAACCACAACCCATTCCTATATGATGCATGTACCATTATCTTCCCTATAACTATTGTTTCATGTTCCGAGTCGAAAAGCAAGTTATCATTGTCCTGGTATTTGGATATGTTGGCCTCCAGCACCAACACGGGGGTCCGTGGCCTGAGAGCCGAACTCTAAACACATAATATTGTTTCTCTAAACCAACTCACAGACTCTCGGTCCTAAGGTATAATCGACCACCATTGATACCACTCTGTCCGGACCCGTCCCCGTCAGGCCCGAGCCACATGATGAAACCTGTACACACGCACACAACATCTCCAAACCCACAATCTGAAAAAGTAAAAGACAATAAAAATGGAAATGCATGCATACACTAAAATCCCAACCAACAGAGTACGACCGGAATGCAAGGTACAGTAATGTAAAACCCTGGGGAAAAAGTACAGGGCCACCAAAAGGGTGTCTGCAACAAAGTCCAACTTATAAGGAAAGGTAATGGGACTGCAATCCATAGCGGTAGGAACACATCTCGGCCTGCCTGATCTCACTAAGCAACATCTTGTCCTGGTCCACCTAGAATCTTGTCAATGGATCGCTCATCTCCATATGACACGCCACATGTGGGAAAAGCCCATGCAGGGGTGAGTATAACAATACCCAATAGGACACCCTAAAACCACATAGAAATACAACAAGGAAAAAATACCACAATGGAATGATATAGTCATCTCTACATAGTATATGTTTATAGAACATATAACCAGAATACCCATATATACACATACATGATAAACCATCACGAAACCACCATTAAAATCCCGCTCGAAGATTTCACTAAGAACGTAACAAGGGGAACACAATCTGAGGTTTGAATAGAGAGATACAATGTACTCGTTCTGGGAGAACAAACTCCACAAGTACGAGGGAAATATGATCCTCAGATAAGGATCACAACCAACAGCCATGGGGTGATTCCAACAACTCATTCTAAACAAATCCGTTATGCAGAGGATCAGCACCCGGGTAAAGTTGGTCAGGTCGATAACAAGAACTCTAACTAGGGTACCAGGAAGAAATAGACAATCTGGCACCAAGTCCCATAGAGGGGATTCCAAAAACTCTATTTAGGAAGTCATGATGAAGGGATCATACTCCAGTATTTAGGAAATGATACCGGAAATTTTCCGGAGAATGACCTAGGAGATAAACCATAAAGAAACTAGTCCATGTCATAGATGGAAATTGGCGCAAGCCATGTAAAACAGGTTACACAACATTTAGTATGGTTACACACCGTGTTCCTTGACCCCGGGTACTGCCCGTGTAAACGGCCCGTGTCATCTGTCCAAGCACTATAAAACTCAACTACAAGGCGTGTAGAAGGATCACATGCTGTGTTCACTGACTCCGGGTACTGCCCGTGTAAACGGCCCGTGTCATCAGGCTTGTCATGTAAAAATTCACTACACTACATGTACATGGATTACATGCCATGTACGAACATCTGGGGTTTTCTCCTTGTACAATGGCCATGTGCCTGTAAACGGTCTATGTTTGTGTCTCCTTCCCATGAAAAAGTACATGGGGTATTCTGTGAATCTGGATGGGTCTGGCTTGGAAAGGGTATTCACGGCATGTCCTTGCCCGTGTACCCAACCCATGTCCATGTACTCCCGAAGTACACGCCATGTGGCCCACTGAAAAAAACATGTCGTGTAGCCCATACTACACCCCGTGCAGTTGGGAAATTCCCAGAACCGTTTTCTTTATCCGTCCCTTGTCTGGTCTTTTGGTCTTTGATTCCATGATTTGTTCGGTGTGAAACTCAAGATCAGGGGTCGTCCCAACACCCTATCACAAAATCTTAGCCTTTCGGGCCTTGAATTGGCTCGACTAACAACATATGATCATCCGATGAAAATACGCTCGAAGAGTGATTTCTCCCAAATAGATTATATCCATCCATCATCCTCATCATTGCAGCCCCGATGGTACATCCTGGTGTCGGATATATAATCATGGATATCTACACTGCAAATCGAAGGCGCAATCGATCATTGTTCTTATCCCTTGAAGAACGTGTCGAATGCACATGAAGAACGTGATTATTCTGTGACGAAAAGCACAACAAATCGAGAAGGGCGAACCTCGATCGATGTTCATGTCGATCTTGGTTCACCATCGCTAGAAAATTATACGAAACCAAAATAACATCAGGAATAAAATACCCAAAATCCATGCAAAAAGACCATCCCGCAAACACGATCGATCCGTGGGACAATCTATTCGTGGATTGTCCTGCGATCATCGTATGAATCAAGAAAGTGGAAAGGAAACCAAAATAAAACTTCCTAGCTAGATCTGCGACGTTCATTGGCGATGATCTGGTCGCCGTGTCGTCGTCGCCGGAGAAATTCATCATGAATGTCTTCTCCGCGTTGGGAGTTCCTTCTAGGGCCTCCAGAGCCTACAAGGGTTTTAGAGTAATGGGTTCTGTAACCCTATACCCCTATGCAAATATCTATTTAAAAATATAAAAGATATTTGCGGCAACAAGATTTAATAAAATATTTTTATCAAATATTTTATTACGATTACGTCCAAAAACCAAATTTCACCACCGCCCTTCACCAGCCGATGTTAGGTCTCTCCTAGGGTTAAACCACAACCATGGATGCAATAGTTCCCTCACATTTCCAATCTGAGCAACATTTTAGGAGTTATTCCACTTTTTCAGGAAAACCATATGTGCATGTAATTTAATTATTTATTTAAATTCAATCATTTGTTTCGGGCACATCAGGCCTCCGAACTACACGCCGTCTCAAAGCCTGGTCTCAAAAGTATTCCTACATTATATTAAAATAACATATTGAAATATCAGATACGTAATAAACAAAATAAAAAATAATTAAATTGAAGAACAATGATTCATGATGTTAATTTTTCATCATATCATTTTCTATTATATGGGAGTTAACCTATTTGTTTGAAATATACTAAAAATCCCACAAGAGGTTTATAGAATTATACTTAACTCAGTCACACATAATGAATAATAATATATTTTCATCATCAATTAATCCCAAACTGTAACACCCCAAGCTTCTACGGTACGCTTCTCTTTGAATAATGCGATAGCGTGTGTTCTACGCAACATCGAGTTCTAACAACCAATCAAACTAGCCGTTATGAATAGTAATACCTACATTTCGAAATTATATATATTTTATATTTCAAAATGGACTTCATTTTTGGATTCAGAATATCTAATTTATCCTAAGGTGAAATTTTGGTACTTTTCGGATAACATTAATATTTTGATGAATATTGAAAATTACTAAATTTTAATTAAAAACAACTTTTTTAATAAAAATAATTAATAGTGATAAATTATGAATTAGAGTGGTTTTAAATTATTTTTACAATATATTTTTACCATTTAATATAATGTTGGTCATTGGACACAATTTTACAATTAAACCGAACATAAAGAAGTGTCAATCTTTTGATAGTTACTATCTCTTAAAAACATGCTTTTTGTTTTGACAGTGGGAATTAATTTTAAATTAATTTATACCACTTCTATGTTTTGAATTTAGAAAAATGGATTCCATATTTGGAATCAGTATGTTCAAATTGTGTAAATAGGTAACTTTTATTTTTAGACATTTTGAATAATTATTGCGGTAAATATTTTATTTACCATGGTTAAGGTTAAATCCGGTAAATAAGGGTTAGAAAATAATATTATAATAATATTAAATTACCCTAAAACGTGTCCTATACTTATTGGTTGACAAGGGTTCGACCATAGGCATCTTTGGGTCGATTTTGGGACCCCATGGCGCCACTTGTAGGTGATAGGGACACTTTATTTTAATTAAGTTAAAATGAATAAAAAAATGACACAAGCATATATCTTTTAGTAAAACAATTTTTACATATGGTTATATATGTTGGATTTTATATTATAAATATTTATTATAAATATAAAAAAATTTACTACATAATTATATTTTATTTATATTTTTTAGACATTATATAATTTAATTTATTTATGACACCATGATGATGAATTAATTACTATAATAGTGAAAAATTAAAATAATTGATATTATAAGTACCCAAATAAATATAATATGATACTTTTAATGAATTAAACTAATTTTATAGGATAATATTATATATTAGTATTGATTTAATTGACTTTGTTCGAAGTAATCAATCTTTTATGAGTTTCACAAAAATAAACTATTGAATAGCGTCAAAATTGACCTAAAACAGCTCTTAAAAAAATTATATTATTAATTGATATTAAATTCTTTAAAATCTAAGGTTCGGCCAAGAGAGTTATAACATGATAATTTCATCATTAATGTACCAATTGGCGGTCTCTTGGATGTATATAGAATTTTTATTAACCATATTATATAAAAATACAAAGAGACATTGTAAAAGTGAAACTAATTAACTTAGAGTTAATACTTAAAGATAAGGTTAATAGAAGTACCCAAACCTGTCTAAATTCTATTGGTTGAGTTGTTTTCGACCTATCCCCACCTTAAAACTTATATAATAAACTTTGGAGCCATTGGAAACCGAATATGAATTTATTATAAACTAATATCTCAAGCTTTTCCAAAGGTGCCCCTCACCCCTCTTATAAAAGGGCACTCCTCCTTCTCATTTCTTCAAACCTTCAAAGCCTTTTGGTTAGGCCAAACTCTGCCCAAACACTCTCCCAACATCCCTCACTACAACCTAGAGGCATTAGTTTGATCAGAAAGCCAACCTATGGAGCACTTTTGATCAAATCAAAAGGAAGAACCTGAAGAAGAGGTAATGATTTCACCACAGTTTTCCAAGTTCCTTTCTTCTTCCACTTATTCTTCCTTTGTTGTTACCATTCTCAAATAATAACTCCAGTATCATATATATACTGTGATGTTATTATAAATATGGTACAACCATATTTAGTATTCTATCCACCCTTTTAATAACATGTCACCATACGTGCGTACGTACGGCTTACCGTCTCCACGTCGTGGTGTAATTGTTATTCAATATATTATTATTTGGATGGGTATAATAATGAATGTGTAAATCATGTAAATAATAAATATTACATGTTAATTATTATGTATATATGATATAACATTCATTTATATATTATTTTAATATCAAAAGAATGATATTGTTTCTCGTGCGTACGTACGGACTACCGTCTCCACGAACGCGATAAGATTCATTCTCCATCGTATCTATTAAAGTATAATTACCATTTGATGATTTAAAAATGATGTCTAAGGACTTGATATCATTCTGTATATGAATAATATACAACCTATCCATTAAAAACATGGCTTACGTAATAAAACATATAAAAGAAAACAAGTAAGTTAACACCCGAAACAACGATAATACTAAGATATTATTATCAAATCAATATTAAAAGATCATATATGATATCATATTAATATATATGATTCTTGTATAATTTAATAACAATTATTTCACCATTATACATGAGGTTAACCTACCCCAACCAAGGAAAAGTACAAGGTAATGGTTATTTCACAATCTCTTCATTATCCGAGATTGTTTATATGTAATAATCTACTGGGATCTCTTTATCATCCACATCCATGTTTCTTCAAAATGTATTTCAAAACATTTTTATTATTTACAAGAATAGGGGTTAAAGTCATTTATACCCTTGTTTGTCTTTTTATAAGAGGAATCTTTCTGTCGTTTTCAATACAAGGTCCTTTTTAACCTTTTCGAAAGAATTAAAGTAAGAATGCTTTTTTAACTTATACGGCGAGTGCGGTTATTTTCTGCCGTTATAAAATCTTCAAAGTTTTCCTTACATGCTTATAAGAATATTTTCAAGAAAATGTTTTATTTTATATGGCTCTTAAATGATTTCAAAAATAGAATGAGAAATTTCTCCAAAAAGTGTTTTGATTTCATCTATGTCAACATCCTTTGATGGATTTTACGCTTATTTGAAGTTGATTGATTATGATACAAAACTTCTATATTGTATTGAAGGTTTTGTGATATGTTTGACTGTGGATGTGCTATTTTTATACCATTCATAGTTTATGGTGAAATTATTGACATTTCGTATGCTATTTTTAATACGAATGTTTATGTTATGTTTAAACCTTTTCATATGGGAATGCATTGGGCTTAAGATGTGATAGGTGGAGCACGCTATAACTCCTCGATGCATCGGTAGGTCTCATGAGACAAACTAGTGTCTTGAAACAAGGCCTTGGCAAAATATTATTTGTAGTCTTGGCACGAGGCCTTGGCTATGTGGTTATTATAGTCTGGCATTATGCATTCCAACATTATGAAATTGGTTATTGATATTACATGTGATTATTCGATTAGTAGAGTATCCTTGTGAACAAGTAAATGGAATTATTTCATTTTACTTTTGCCATACTATGTTGACGTTTATGTTTAAAAGGCTTTTGTTTTAGTTATACATAGCCTTAAATGTTTATTCTTATTTATGAATGTTTCTGGTATATTATTATCCTTACTGGGTATTCGAGCTCACCCCTTTTCTATGTTTTATTTTTCCCAGGAAGTGAAGAAGTAATTATGAATGACCTGCAGGGATATTATGTGGGGATATGAGTGTGGTTTATGGAGACAATATGTTTTTGTAGTAGTTTTTTATTTTATGATGTAATGTAAGACTTATGAATATATCTGGTGTTTCCAAGGCTACTAAATGAATCGGTCTTTCGAGATTTGATCTTTCTTGTCATCATGCCAATGTTATGTAATAATGCACCGACTCTGGGTAACTAGGGTCAGGGCGTTACAGTTGGTATCAGAGGATGTTTAGTAGAAACCTTGGAAGATAGATTTAGATAAACTCTGATTAGAGCACGTAGACCTAAGATGAACTTTGAGGATTGGTATAGAAGAACTTCCTATAATTTTGGTATTGTAGAGATTTTGTGAGTTTTCCAAGCAATAAATCTCGGTCTGGATACGAGCAGGTAGAGGTGGCTCTGGCACAGATGTACCTAGGGGTAAAAACCGAAAACACCGCTTTGAGCTAGACTCGAACGGGAACTGGTGCACGACAACGGGCCTTGCTGCACTCTTGGTTACGACACTCCTGGGGGATATGCTTAGGATAACTCTCATTTTCTTTACAAATCATTATGAAGGGTTTATGAGTATATACTTCCTCAAAGAAAACATTTTTATGATTATGGATTATATCCATAAATAGTTCAATTTATTTTAATTGTTTTATAAGTATGGGATTATGTATTTTGATTCATAAACTGATCTAGTTTATTCCATTGTTTAGAAATGGTGCCTAGTGGATGAAATGGAAACTGTATCAATGCACACACTCCATGTAGGGATTGCCCTCCTACTCATGATAATTATAGTGGAGCTGGTGATGCAACTGATGCCGATCAACTAATCACCATACTGGGACAACTCACTCTGGTTATGAATAATAACCTTACTCGTATGGAGCATCCTGATCCACAGTGTGGAGGATCAATGTTAGATTGATTCATGAGGCAACAAACACCAACGTTCAATGGGAGAACAAATCCCTTAGTAGCTGAGCAATGGATAAATTCCCTAGAGAAAATATTTCAGGCTTTGGGGAGCAGTGAAAGGGAAAAAGTTATCATGGAAGTTTACCGCCTCACTGGAGATGCTGATCAATGGTGGTCATTGATTCAAAACATGAAGGAAGATGATGAAGTATCAAATATGGAATGGAGGGAGTTCAAAGATCTATTTTTAGAAAAATACATTCCTCGTGACCATCGAGCAGATATGGAAAGGCAATTTCTGAGTTTGAGACAGAAGGAAGATGAGAATGTCACAAAGTATGAGGCTAACTTTACAAGGTTAGAAAGGTATGCTGGAGATTATATACATAACCCAAGAATTAAGATTGATCATTTCATTGATGGGTTAAAACCATTTCTCCGTCGAGCATTTGTCTCACAATCCTTTTCGTCGTACGAAGACATTGTCTCATGTTCTATCAAGACCGAAAAGGAATTCTCTAAGTCTTATGACTATAAAGAAAAGCAAAAGAAGAAGAGACCTGCTGATCAATCTAGGAATGGAAATAAGGGGAAGAAGGGAAAGGTTGAATATCCATCTTATGGTAAATGCAGGAAGAAATATCATGGTACTTGCTTCAAGGGAATGGGAGTCTGTTACAAGTGTGGTGAAAAAGGCCACCATGATCGTGATTGTAAGGGGAAGAAGGAAGCTACCAACGTTCAGTGCTACAATTGCAGGGAGATGGGGCATTATGCAAATGAATGTCCTAAGAGTAAGTAGAACTTACCTCAGAAAAGGCCAAGGGATCAAGGCCAGGCTTATGCTATCACTAATGCTGAGGTAGAATCTGCTAAAGACGTGGGGGAAGGTAATTTAATGGTTTCCTCAAGTTTAGCAAATGCATTATTTGATTCTAAATCATCACATTGTTTCATATCTTCCCAGTTTGATAAGAAAATTAGATATTTCCAATTTGATTTAATAAGGTAGCTGTCAGTTAAAACCCCTAAGGGAAGTATCATTGCAACAACATTTTGTGAATTAGTCCCCATTTGAGCACATAAATGATCTTTATCTGCTGATCTTATCATCATACCTATGATTGAGTTTGATATAATCCTCGGTATGGACTGGCTTTCGGACTATGATGCGAAGATTTATTGTAAGAAGAAAGAGGTTACGATTCTTGATGATAATGATAAGGAACACCTTATCTTCAGAGCAGAATCGTCACCACCTAATTCTTATTTAGATCCACCCCCAGTAGCTCAACTTAATTCAATTATTGGGGAGGAAGAGAATGAAATGACTATGGGTGAGGAAAGGAATGTTCAAATAGAGTATGTACATGTTGTTAAAGAATTTGTAGATGTATTTCTGGAAGATTTACCTGGACATCCTCCAAAACGAGAAGTAGAGTTTTTCATTGATTTAATTCCTGGATCAAGGCCTATATCGAAGACTCCTTATAGAATGGCCAATGTAGAGTTAGTCGAACTAAAGAAACAACTATAGGAGTTGAGTAAGAAAGGATTTATTCGCCCTAGTGTTTCTCCATGGGGAGCCCCTGTTCTTTTTGTTAAAAAGAAAGATGGATCTATGAGGTTATGTATCGACTACAGGGAGATCAATGCTATAAAAATAAAGAACAAGTATCCCCTACCAGGCATTGATGACTTATTTGGCCTACTGCATGGAGCTCTATACTTTTCAAAGATTGACCTTCGATCTGGATACCATCAGTTGTGTGAAGAAGGAAGACATTCCGAAAAAAGCATTTCGAACCAGGTACGGGCATTACGAGTTTACTGTAATGCCGTTTGGATTGACTAATGCACCATCTGTATTCATGGATCTGATGAATAGAGTTTTCAAGGAGTATGTGATGAATTTGTGGTGGTATTTATTGATGATATATTGGTATACTCCAAAACCTACGAAGATCATGAAAATCACTTGCGCATTATCTTGAAGACTATGAGGAGGCTTGAATTATATTGGAAGTTTAGCAAGTGTGAATTCAGGCTTCAGGAGATTTCTTTTCTTGGTCATATTGTCTCTAAAGAAGGAATCTCTGTTGATCCTTCTAAGACCAAGGCAATCCAATAATGGCCAGCACCTACGAGTATAAATGAGGTACGTAGTTTTATTGGTTTGACAGGTTATTATAGACGTTTTTTCCAGAATTTTGCCCGATTGGCTAACCCATTAATGAAGCTCACACGTAAAGGGGTTAAATTTTTTTGGACAAAAGAGTGTGAAGAATGTTTCGAAGAACTGAAGAGAGGATTAGTCAATGCTCCTATATTGACTCTACCATCGGGGAATGATGGGTTCGTTATTTATAGTGATGCATCAAAGAAAGGACTTGGTTGTGTGCTTATGACGAATGATAGAGTTATTTCCTATGCATCACGACAGTTGAAAATTCATGAACAAAACTATCCTACTCATGATCTCTAGTTAGCAGTTGTGATCTTTGCTTTGAA
Organism: Viscum album; assembly: GCA_963277665.1. Taxonomy (NCBI): domain Eukaryota; kingdom Viridiplantae; phylum Streptophyta; class Magnoliopsida; order Santalales; family Viscaceae; genus Viscum; species Viscum album. Next base: position 788,075,687 of record OY728126.1, on the reverse strand, counting down.
GATATGGAGGCACTACCTCTATGGTGAAAAATGTGAGTTTTATACTGATCACAAGAGTTTGAGGAATATTTTCTCACAAAAATAACTCAACATGAGAAAAAGGATATGGCTTGAATTACTCAACGATTATGATTGTACGATACACTACCACCCGGGGAAAGTAAACAAGGTGCCAGATGCTTTGAGCAGAAAAGACCATGGAGTTTTGAACATGATGAGAATTGAAAGGGATCCAATTTTCATGGATCTAGTAATGATGGACATGGGTATAACCAGGGAAGGTGAAAAATCAATTCTTTTTCAAATGTTTTCCAAACCATCTTTACTAGAAAGGATTAAGAGTTCTCAGACCGATGATGAAGAATTCCAAAAGAAGATTAAAGATGTGAATGATGGGAGATTGAGAGACATTGTGTATGAAGATGGAATTTTGAAATTCGGGAAGAGGCTTTGTGTTCTTGATTTACTTGATCTAAAAATGGAATTGCTGGATGATTCTCATAGTTCCAATTTATCTATACACCATGGGAGCACCAAAAAAGTATAGAGATTTGAAGGAACATTTTTTTGTGGGACAACATGAAGAGGGAGATTGTTGATTTTGTGTCATGATGTATGGTTTGTCAGCAAGTTAAAGCTGGAAGGCAACAGCCTGGAAGAGTCATGAAACCTCTTCCCATACCGGAGTGGAAATGGGACAATATTACGATGGACTTTGTCATGGGGCTACCAAAGACTCCTAGAAGGAATGATGCAATATGGGTTATTTTTGATCGTCTTACCAAGTCAGCACATTTTCTTGCTATAAGAGAAGATCTACCCCTGGAACATCTAGCAAGACTATATATTAATGAAGTTGTGAGACTTCATGGAGTACCCCTATCGATTGTTTTTGATCGTGATCCCCGTTTTACTTCAAGATTCTGGAAAAGTCTTCAGAAATCCCTAGATACTGAACTTCATTTGAGCACTGCTTACCACCCTCAGACACACGTACAATCAGAACGGACTATTCAGAACTTAGAAGACATGTTGAGATCTTTCTCACATGACTTTCAGGGTATGTGGGATCAATATTTACCTCTGGTAGAATTTTCCTATAACAATAGCTTCCATTCGTGTATTCAGATGGCACCATATGAAGCGTTATACGGAAAGAGATGTCGTACACCAACCTGTTGGGATGAAGTTGGTGAAAGAAAACTTGTAGGCCCAGAACTGGTGGAGGAAACGGTGGAAAAGGTGAACGTAATCCAAAATCACATCAAAGCAGCTCAATGTAGGAAGAAGAGCTATGCCGATAATCCAAGGAAGGATTTGGAATTTCAAGTCGGTGATCATGTTTTCCGTAAGGTATCTCCATGTAAGGGAGTCACACGTTTTGGTAAGAAAGGTAAATTGAGTCCCAGGTACATCGGACTTTTCGAAATTCTAGAACGAATTGGGGTTGTAGCTTACCGATTGGCAATGTCGCCATATCTCTCCAAAGTTCACGATGTGTTCCACGTATCTCTGTTGAGAAAATACATGCCTGATCCAACGCATGTACTCACCTATGAAGAATTAGAACTGGAACCCGATCTGTCTTATTGCGAAGAGCCCGTCAGGATTCTTGATATGAGAGAACATGTACTGAGAAACTGGACGACGCGTCTGGTAAAAGTTTTGTGGAGAAACCATAAGATGGAAGAGGCAACGTGGGAACCCGAGTAACATATATTGAAGAGCCACCCGAGTCATTTCATGTGATAAGTATTCTAGAAATTTTGAGGATGAAATTATTTGAAGGAGGGGAGGATGTGACACCCCAAGCTTCTACGGTACGCTTCTCTTTGAATAATGCGGTAGCGTGTGTTGTACGCAACACCGAGTTCTAACAACCAATCAAACTAGCCGTTATGAATAGTAATACCTAATTTTCGAAATTATATATATTTTATATTTCAAAATGGACATCACTTTTGGATTCGGAATATCGAATTTAGCCTAAGGTGAAATTTTGGTACTTTTCGGATAACATTAATATTTTGATGAATAGTGAAAATTACTAAATTTTAATTAAAAACAAATTTTTTAATCAAAATAATTAATAGTGATAAATTATGAATTTGAGTGGTTTTAAAGTATATTTAGAATATATTTTTACCATTTAATATAATTTTGGTCATTGGACACAATTTTATAATTAAACCGAACATAAACAAGTGTCAATCTTTTGATAGTTATTATCTCTTAAAAACACGATTTTTGTTTTGACAGTGGAAATTAATTTTAAATTAATTGCTACCACTTCTGTGTTTTGAATTTAGAAAAATTTATTCCATATTTGGAATCAGTATGTCTAAATTGTGTAAATAGGTAACTTTTATTTTTAGACATTTTGAATAATTACTGTGGTAAATATTTTATTTACCATGGTTAAAGGTAAATCCGGTAAATAAGTGTTAGAAAATAATATTATAATAATATTAAATTACCATAAAACGTGTCCAATCCTTATTTTTTGATAAGGGTTCGACCATAGGCATCATTGGGTCGATTTTTGGACCCCATGGTGCCACTTGTAGGTGATAGAGACACTTTATTTTAATTAAGTTAAAATGAATACAAAAATGACACAAGCATATATCATTTAGTAAAAAAATTATTACATAGGGATATATATGTTGGATTTTATATTATAAATATTCATTAGAAATATAAAAAGATTTTCTACATAATTATATTTTATTTATATTTTTTAGACATTAAATAATTTAATTTATTTATGACACAATGATGATGAATTAATTACTATAATAGTGAAAAATTAAAATAAATGATATTATAAATACCCAATTAAATATAATATGAAACTTTTAATGAATTAAACTAATTTTATAGGATAATATGATATATTAGGATTGATTTAATTGACTTTTTTCGAAATAAATAAATCATTTATGAGTTTCACAAAAATAAACTATTGAATAGTGTCAAAATTGACATAAAAGAGTTCTTTAAAAATATTATATTATTAATTTATATTAAATTCCTAAAAATATAAGGTTCGCCCAAAAGACTTATAAAATGATAATTGCATCATTAATGGACCAATTGGTGGTCTCTTGTATGTATATAGTAAGTTTATTAACCATATTATATAAAAATACAAAGAGACATGTTAAAAGTGAAACTAATTAACTTAGAGTTAATACTTAATGATAAGGTTAATATAAGTACCCAAACCGGTTTAATTCTGTTGGTTGAGTTGTTTTAGACCTATCCCCACCTTAAAATTTAAATAATCAACTTTGGAGGCATTGGAAACCGAATATGAATTTATTATAAACTAATATCTCTAGCTTTTCCAAAGGTGCCCCTCAACCCTCTTATAAAAAGGCACTCATCCTTCTCATTTCTTCACACCTTCAAACCATTTTGGTTTGGCCAACCTCTGCCCAAATACACTCCCAACATCCTTCACTACAACCTAGAGGCCTTATTTTGATCATAAAGACAACCTAAGGAGCCCTTTTGATCAAATCAAAAGGAAGAACCCGAAGAAGAGGTAATGATTTCACCACTGTTTTCCAAGTTCCTTTCTTCTTCCACTTCTTCTTCCTTTGTTGTTACCATTCTAAAATAATAACTCCAGTCTCCTATATATACTGTGATGTTATTATAAATATGGTACAACCATATTTAGTATTCTATCCACCCTTTTAATAACATGTCACCATACGTGTGTACGTACGGCTTACCGTCTCCACATTGTGGTGTAATTGTTATTCAATATATTATTATTTGGATAGGTATAATAATGAATGTGTAACTCATGTAAATAATAAATATAACATGTTAATTATTCTGTATATATAATATACCATCCATTTATATATTAATTTAATATCAAAAGAATGATATTGTCGCTCGTGCGTACGTACGGACTACCGTCTCCACGAACGCGATAAGATTCATTCTCCATCGTATCCATTCAAGTATAATTATCATTTGATGATTTAAAAATGATGTTTAAGGACTTGATATCATTATGGATATGAACAATATACAACCTATCCATTACAAATATGGCTTACGTAACAAAACATATAAAAGAAAACAAGTAAGTTATCACCTGAAACAAAGATAATACTAAGATATTATTATCAAATCAATATTAAAAGATAATATATGATATCATATTAATATATATGATTCTTGTATAATTTAATAAGAATTATATCACCATTATAAAGGAGTTTAACCTACCCCATCCAAGGAAAAGTACAAGGTAAGGGTTATTTCACAATCTCTTCATTATCCAAGGTTGTTTATATGTAATAATATACTGGGATCTCTTTATCATCCACATCCATGTTTCATCAAAATGTATTTCAAAACATTTTTATTATTTACAAGAATATGTGTTAAAGTCATTTATACCCTTGTTTGACTTTTTATAAGAGGAATCTTTCTGTCGTTTTCAAAACAATGTTCTTTTTAACCTTTTCGACAGAATTAAGGTAAGAATGTTCTTTTTAACTTATACGGCGAGTGCGGTTATTTTCTGCCATTATAAAATCTTCAAAGTTTTACTTACAAGCTTATAAGAATATTTTCAAGAAAATGTTTTATTTTATATGGCTCTTAAATTATTTCAAAAATATAAAGAGATATTTCTCCAAAAAGTGTTTTGATTTCATCTATGTCAACATCCTTTGATGGATTTTACGCTTATTTGAAGTTGATTTATTATGATACAAAACTTCTATACTGTATTGAAGGTTTTGTGATATGTTTGACTGTGGATGTGCTATTTTTATACCATTCATAGTTTATGGTGAAATTATTGACATTTCGTATGCTATTTTTAATACGAATGTTTATGTTATGTTTAAACCTTTTCATATGGGAATGCATTGGACTTAATATGTGACGGGTGGAGCCCGCTATAGCTCCTCGATGCATCGGTAGGTCTCATGAGACAAACTAGTGTATTGGAACAAGGCCTTGGAAAAATCTTATTTGTAGTCTTGGCACGAGGCCTTGGCTATGTGGTTATGATAGTCTGGCATTATGCATTCCAACATTATGAAAGTGGTTATTGATATTTCATGTGATTATTCGATTAGTAGAGTATCCATGTGAACAAGTAAATGGAATATTTCATTTATCTTTTTCCATACTATGTTGACGTTCAAGTTTAAATGGCTTTTGTTTTAGTTATACATATCCTTAAATGTTTATTCTTATTTATTAAAGTTTCTGGTATATTGTTATCCTTACTGGGAATTTGAGCTCACCCCTTTTATATGTTTTATTTTTCTCAGGAAGTGAAGAAGTAAATTATGAATGACCTGCAGGGATATTATGTGGGGATATGAGTGTGGTTTATGGAGACAATATGTTGTTGTTGTATTTTTTTCATTTTATGATGTAATGTAAGACTTATGAATATATCTGGTGCTTCCAAGGCTACTAAATCAATCGGTCTTTCGAGATTTGATCTTTCTTGTGATCATGCCAATGTTATGTAATAATGCACCGACTCTTGGTAACTAGGGTCGGGGCGTTACAAAAACAATATTAAATTCCTTTTTAACATAAAATTATTCTCAAAATGATCCATTGCAAAAAAAAATATCTTCAATCTCAAAATAAACCCGAGATAAATATACGATCCGCAATACCATTTATTTGATTTCACATGAACAAATTATATAGATAAATAAATAAATATTTATATATATCAAAAAATTAAAAATTATAATGACTTTGGAAAATATCAAACATTTATTCTCATCGATCAGATCGAGAGGTAATAATATCCCCTTAAATATAGTTTTTGATGTTAAAGATGAATACCCAAATTTCATTCTTCCTCTTCTGTAGAATATATAAAAATTTTAAAGCATGGTACAACCCTTCTCCCACAAATCCTATTGAACAAGTTCATTATTTCATTTCACCAGTACTATAGACAGGGCCTTCTCCTTAAAATCCTTTTTTATTCAATCCAAAATATGAACTGAAATCTCCCCAAAAATTATATTATCCACAAGATTTATATTCATATGAATAATGAAATGGAAAAGGTATAGTAGATATCCCCAAAATATCATATAAAAGAGACCCATCACCCATAGAAATAAAAATATGAGTATGGTCCAATAAGTATGATCCTGCATCAATTCTTTATATGATATCAAATGTCCCAATGTTACTGGTTTCTAATTTCATCAACCTTAGAATATTTGGCTGTCCTCATATAGGGAACTAATAGAAACTATATTTCAATAAAATGTATTGTAAACATCATTAAATTGTGTTATATCGTTTTCTTACATTTTAATGGAACTTCATTCTATTAGCTTTGGTTGATATATTGGTAATTTTTTAAGTGGGTGATTTCAATATTTTTTAGTTTTTTATATTATTTAATGGAATAATTATAAATCAATTAATTTAAATATGACTTTATGAATTCATTAGAGAGTTTCATATTGAACGAGAATTAGATATTTTTTCTCTATAAAATATAATATGATATATTCTAAGACTTATAAAGCATTTTCGAACAATGTGGAATAATTTTTCCCTAATTTTTAATAAAATAAGACATTTTTGTAATCAACAAAAAATTTAATTATTTTACGATATTTAGAATGACCTATATGATTATTTAAATTAAAAAAACCTCAAAGTTTATGATTTTCATCAACCGGTAAGTCTTTTTCCTCCCCAAAAAGCATATTTATTCCCTCCTATAAGACATTCATTATGTAAATTCAATTTTTTCCAAATACGTATTATTACATTGAATCTTATATTATGTTTTGAGATAAATGTTTCATATTTTACCAAATTACTTTTTTCTATTTAATAATATATTTATTTTATAAATTTTATATGTCTTTTAAATTATATTTCATTGTTATACCGTAAAATATCTTTTAGCTATGCTGGTATTCTTAATTTAAATTACTCCATAGTAAATTTTCTTAAGAATATGGATAAATGATGTCATACACTATGTGATATCATCAATCCTAATGTACAAGCCACGTAGATTTATTGAATTAATAATGATGAAGATGATATAGATAATTGGAAAATTGAGAGTAAATAAAGGCCATATACACTATGTAAATCACATGTGATTATGACTGTAAATAATGAAATGATTATGCTATAATCTATATAAATAATGATCAATAGACCATATTCAATGAGAATTAGTTATTTGTGGGGTCAATTTTATTTTCATAAAACCAATGTAGTCATGGGTACATGAAAGTGATATGACTTAATTTATCCACTCTTGGATAAAATCTCATGTGGTTATAGAAATAGAAACCCATGTATATCTATTTTTAGATTTTTTATATTGTTATATCATTTCATATATCATCAGAGATTGTATTGTTGAATTATGAAAGTATATTTATTTCTTGAATGAATTTTCCATTAGACTATTCTATTTTTTAATTTATAAATATAATGTTGACATTCTAACAATTTAATCTTTCATTGGTGAAGTCTTTCCACTAATAATAGTTATTATATTTATATTCTATTACATGGGTGTCATTGATCATTATAATCAATTTCATTAGTTGATCAACACATATACTGATATAATTATTTAATTTTCAGGTTCATTTATATCTTCCATAAATAGTAAATTGGGTGACTATTTATATATCCAATTAGTTTTGGAATAATATAGTCTGAAAATAATCCACAATTTTCTAATGCTACTTCTATTAATATTATTTTTTAGACAAGACTTAAATCCTAATAATCAATTTCTTCAAAAAAGATCCATTTAGTTTAGGAATATATATATATATATATATATTCAGAATTTAAATTTCATCAAAACAATATAAAATCTCCAAATGTTTTTTAAATTTTAGAAATAAAATCATATAGTTTCAAAATATAGTCTACAATCTCCTTGAGAGAAAAAAAAAATGGATTTTCCCTTTTCATTTCATATGAGATTTATGTTATTTTATAAGGGATACATGAAAATTAACTTCCATCAATTACACCCCGTAGTGGGTCAGTTTTCAATATTTAAAATCCATTTATATCCCAAAATTATAACTCAGTTTATTTTAATTTAGATCATGAAATTATCTAAAGACATCAATCTATAAATAGATATGTTAGACATTCCACTATATGTAGAGGTGAATACACTTCTAACATAATAGTAATAAAATATTTAAAATTGAAATATCTCATGCTTGAAATAAAACCCATAATTAAATAGAATAATATTATAAATAAAACTAACTAAATCCTACATAAAGTGTTAATTCCACAATGTTTTTTCAAATCAAACAGAGTTATCTCAGTAAATCTAAAAATTCAAATGACAACCTTGAGTATATCCTAACAAAATAAAAGAATTTTTCAGTTACCATTATTTAGACAAACAATTATATAATGTATATTTATATAACAATATACATAGGTATTTTACACTACCCATCACAAGAAATTACCATGATTGTTTATTTCACATTAAAATTTTATTATAAATATGCTGAAAAAGAAAAATGTAGTACATGAAATTTTTTAGGCTTCAAGAACTACATAATTAAAAATGAAATATGTTTGTATTAGAAAATATCAAGGATAATATATCGAAATTTTTTTAAATGTTTTTAATATTTGTAATATAGATTTACATATATTAAAATTAATGAAAAATTTCTGATCCAACATGTTTAATAGAGACTTTGGAATTAATATTGGATTATGATAAATTAACAAATAAGAGAAAATTATTCTAAATTATCCTAAAATGAGGTTATGTGTAATATAAAAAATAAGTCAAAAAATATCAATTTTAATGAACTAGGGTCCTACTTAATATTAATCATAATAAACTATTTCCCAAATCACTTATAATAAAATCATGAATATGAGTGAAATTATTGATATTACTATGATTTAAGGATATATTATGAAGAAAAAACACTTAAATCTCATCCCAAACAAGTTATTTCATCTCAATTACATATTCAAAAAAGATTTTATGCCTCTAAAGGAAATTTTAGTTATCAATGTCAACAATTGAATTAACTTTATTAAAAATTTTAATGATTATTTTACTTGAATTACTACTCAATCTAATATAAATATGTATTCTCATTCAAACTATAATTATATACAAGAATATAGTAATCATTAATAAGAAATTATGTATCCTATGAAATAAAAAAACACCTTAGTTCATCATGTAATTGTAAATATAAAAATACCAATTTGAAATCCAAATGTAATAATAGAATAAATATATGGACTATATAAATTGATCATAAATTTAAAAATAGTCTCAATAAGTCTTTTAGATAATAAAATATCATGATGAACACTTAGATTAATCCAATGGGTCTGATCCACGATGTTTCTAGAAGAAGTAAGCAAATAAGTAAAATTTAACGTTATAAAATCCCTCGAATCCCAAATGAATTGAAAAATACAATACAGTCACTACATATTTTATGAGTGACATTGAGCAAGAAAATAATATTTCTAAAAATTCCCTATATTATACTATATAAAATAATAGTGATAATTTCGTTCCCTTTTCAAGGATTCTATTTTTTTTAATTATTAATCAATTTTTCGACCGAATGAAAATATTGAACATTCTATGAAAGAAAAAAATATTTCAAATGAAAACTATTTTTTTTAGGGAACCAATAATGATTGGAAAAGGATAAAAGGAACTTATGTATATTAATATTTTTCTCAAAATGTTTTTGAAAAATATAAACTACCACTCTGATATTAACAACTCGTCGTGAAAAGTGATGAAAAGGAGTTAGAAAAATATGTATAAAATGCATTTACAAAATTTTTGGGTGAAATCATATTTTATGAGGTTTTTTGGAATTTTCTATGGTGTGATAAATGTATGAAAACAATATTTCCTCCTAAAATAAAATTTAATGGTGGAGATTGTTAAACTTTTGTGAGTAATTTTTCCACTATGATCAAAACATCCATGCCTATAAAATGTAAATATAAATGACCCTTAATATTGAATTTCACCATATTGGATTATGAATTAAATAATGTACTATTTACTAAAAACATATATTTATTTAAGAAGTATTTAATTTACTCTTCAATAAATGATAGATAACTAAAACCTAACATAAATATCATTCTAATTTATAAGAGAAGTGCAACGAATATTAGTGGAGTTATAATTAGAATTATTTTTCATGTAATATATTTCAATTCTCTTATATATTTTTATTATCATAATGTGGAAGATGATTCTTTTCACACACATAATCCTTTAATTATTGGGATTCCTTTTTCACTAATTTTTACATCATTTATTTTTTCTAAAGCAAATATTCACATGTTTTGAAAATTTCAAGGTTATTATAAATCATTTAGTCCATCAATAAATAATTAAAGGACTATTAATATTAATATATTAAAATTATGTATTACTATTCCAATTTGTTTTCTCCATGTAATATATTAAATGAATCCCTAATTTAATTTTCTAAAATTTCATATATAGTTTCCCATGGACCTAATTTAAATAATTTTAATGCTAATGCATGTGATGAGAATTTTTTTATTTAATAACTATTTTATATAAACCAAATTATTTTAAATCGATACATATATATACTTTGATATTTTAGAAAAATATAAATTTTGAATAATTTATCAATTATTGGGGAGTTTCTGAACATTTTCAATGTGTAATCACTAATTAGTTTCTAATTTTTTACAATATATATAAATATATATATATATATATATTGATGATTTATTTTTATATATTTCATCTTACCTGGTTTTATGAATTAAAATGATTTTTATTTCCATAAAAATTATGATATTTTTTTGTGTGAACATATTTTTTGCGCATAGAAATTGATTTAATAGTTTAATAAATATAGGCCTTGCATGTTCTTCAAAATATTTTTTTAGAAAAGATTACTAGAAACTAAACATCAAAATTAACTATTGTACACATCATGAATCTTAAATATACATATTATTTAATAATAAATGATTTAAAAGTATCTTTTTTATTCACATGTTCATTGTTTATTGAGTCAAATATATCCACTGATCATGATATGAAACTACATCCTAGATATTTCAAATATGAGTTATGATGTGATAATATGGAATCTATTTTTCTAATATCTAATAAAATTCCACATAACCAACATAAAAAATTATTATGTATTGTTTTAATAGTAAATATATTTTTTAACGATATTTTTATCTAATTTAATTAAAACTAGCCCTTCAATTTTTAGGCAAGTAATTATTTTATTTTAAAATGAAAAATGTTTTAAGAAATTTCAATGAAAACTCAACCCAATAAATTATGATGTTTCGGAAACAAATCAGTAGTTTTTTTGGAGTCTAAGATTAGTTTTATTATCTCTAATATCTAATCGAATAACATCATCAATTTTCTTTTAATTAGTAGTCTCCATTCATAATCAATTAAAAAATATTGGTTAGGATTTTCTTCATATACATATAAATAAATATGGAATGTGGATTAATTATAGTAAGAAAAATCATGGGAGTATAAAGGAACTCATTCCATATAAATTTATTTATTATGTTATTACGAGATCAGATGGATAGATACATGTTTTTCATTGAAATATTCTCTCATTAATTATATATTACCATTACACCTCTAGATACATAGAGAACCCCTTACACTTTTCCTTTTTTTTACTTATTTTTATAAAATAACTCAGTTCGATTTTGTAATACCCCATATACATTTCAAGAATGTATGATTGGAATTTTCTATGAATTTTGAAAATCATATATTGAATTTTATTGATTAATTAACTGCATATTAATTTCTATTTATAAATAATTTAAAATCATTGTTGTGTTACATCATATTTAATTCATATAAATCATGTTCATAACATTATAAAATTGAATAAAATAAGGAAATTTATTTTTTCAAGGTCATTATGTGTCTAAATATGAAATTAATGATGAAAAATAAATTTCATTCCTTTATGATTTTCCGTAATTGAAAAGAATGATATTTGAATAATATTTTCTATTAAATTATATTTTTATAGAACATTACCTTTTAAATTTTGATTGACAACATTCACCGTATCAAGAATTCATTAAAAATATTTTTACTTTCTATTTTAGGAAATTTGATTACAAGACAATATAAATATGAAAAATAGATAAATACACCCCCTTTTTAACCTCTAAAATGGAACATCCTCCTTTAATTACGAATGGATACTGCTTATTTATCACATGTAAGGCCCTATTATATTTCATTAAGGTAACTTTAGAAATTTTTTAGTCAACCTATTTGGTTTGGTGTATAATGTTGAAAATAAATTTTTAGGATACCTGTAATGGTGAAGGTAGAGATTTTTTGCATTTTCCGCTATAACCTATAATTTTTTCAACATATTGGATAGTTACACACTATGAAATTGAGGTTCCCACCATGGAATTTACACTAGGCTTAATATATGAACTAGATATAAAGTGTGATAGTTTCACACATCATATAATCTGTTCACATAATGTACTAGGAAAATTATTGTTTTTAATAATGAAACAAACAAGTTTTTTTATGTATACAGGAGTTGGGTATTTGATGATGTGTAATTAGATTATAAAATATTTATGTATTGCAATGGGATGTTATATGTTGGTGGTTTGGTAGAAATGTTTTATTTCATTTCACTTTTTCAAATCCCCTCACAACCCATTCCATACACAAGTATTTTTTGTGATTCCCTTCATTCTAGATCTCATCATATAGTGACTGATCACCATTGGGGTTGGATTTAATCACTAATGGAAGGTAATTACTTGGGTTTTTCATTGTGTTTAGTTAAAACTGTGGTTTAAAATATTGTTGTGTATGGATTTTTGATTATATAGGGTTTTCTATAAAAACAATTATTTTCCTGGAATTCATTATATTTTGAAGTCCTTTCCCACGGTTACTGGTCATCATTACTGATGGAATCCTGGTTTCCTCATTGTTTTGGAATCTATTTCAATACAATTGGTTAGTAATATTTGTTTTTTCCAATTCATGATAATTTCTTATGGTTTGATCATTTTTATTATGTCATGAGTGGTTTTAAATTATATTATTTAAGGGAAATTGTTTTCGAAAATGGGTTTTCATTTAAAAATCTTTTTCATGATCTTGAAATGGGTTTTCAAACACACAAGTAGTTAATACTATTATTTAAACATATTTATAAAATTTATTTTATGGTTTTTAAAATTTAATACAAAAAAATAAAATTTTTAACCTTCGGCGCATCACAAAAGAGGCATAGGTATCCACAATGTCTATCGCACCACTAGGAGGTTACTATTGTGATCATTATTCGAAAAACCCAATATCTGTTTGATCCAACACATGCCTATTAAGATTTAATATTTTCTATTATTTATTTTATCATAATCTAGTGCCCAATAAGAGGTTATTTTTTATTTTTTATTTATGATTATTTATCCCATGGTGGTAATTTTTATGGAACTTTGTATCATATTTTTATATGAGGTTCTATCACAAAGCATAACATGATATGATATTTATTGTATATTATTTATTATTTTAGTCCCTTTTACTTGTCAATTTTACATTTTGACAATATGAATGTAATTTATGAAACCCAAATTATATGAAATTGGACGAACGATCAATAAATGTTTTGGATTTCTGAAAATTCTATGTTAAACCATTTTATTTTAAATTTTAGAATCTTTTATTGTTGATATTATTCCTCATATATAAACTATAGTGGTATCATATTAGGATTTAGGGAACATAATAATCATGCATTTGTGGTCTTGTAGGTGTTTTATGGTAGGATTATGGTAATGGTATGAGAAATAGGCTTTATATTTGATACACTTTTTGTTTATAAATTTGGTTTAGGTTGGGTTATAGGTGGCACTTATTCATGTGGGGTTATGAAATACATTCTTTTAAAGCCGTTTTTTGTTTTCCGTATGTCTTTTATGTTATATTATAATTTTTTTCTGTGAAATAATGTTTTTTTCTTATTTCATTCATGTTCAGGATTCGTTTCTATTACCATGTATTTACATTATTATGTGATAGGATAGTATGGGTGTCATGTCTAGTTAACCCAAGTAGGTTTTCTATAATATTTTTTTTCAAATGGAAGTTCATCATTATGCATAGTATCTCTTCCTATCTTTGGTTATTTTACTTAGTAATATTAATGATAGAACTATTAGAATTATAATATTTGGTATAGAAATGAGTCCTATGTAGCCCACTTCCATGTCTGTAACTAAGTTTCAATAGGTGTTCTTGGTATTATACCAGGTTTGAAACTTGGTGTTGGACGACATTTGAATGAACAATATGTGATGTCAATTTAAATTTAAATTTTCTTTTTATATGTTATTTTTTTCTAAGTCTCTTTAAATTCTTAATGTTTCGATTCATTATTAATAATACTATATTATAGTCATATGATATTGGATTTTTCCTTTTATAAATTTATTTATCCTTTTATCAAGAAATTAATCTGATAAAATCAATACAATAATTAAACAAGAAAATATGAGACTAGTTCCCTGGTAAAATGATCAATAAGAACCTAATTCTGTAGAAGTTGTTATTGAAATTAATCAATCTCTAGGTCATGATAGTTTCAGTAACCAATGATGTGTGGTAGATCATGGATCAAGATTTAGGAATACAAATCCACCCATATTCTATTGTTTCAAAGGACTATAGATATATGAGGGGGTATTGAGAAGATATGGTGGATCTTCATCTTCATGATGACTCTTGAAGAATCTACAAAGAGATTTTACAGTTATATGCATGAGGGATCTGGAAGGAGATAGTGGTAATTGATTTTGAATGATATGATATAATATGAACATACTCAGGATTCATTCATGAAAATATTAACACTATATATTTTCCATAATAAATTTTATATGGAGGCGAAATGATAGTTTCTGACCTAATAATAGTCATATTTTACCATTCTAGAGTATTCATCTCGTTTATCTTAGTAGTTGGATATTGAAAAAGATTATTCCACAATTATGTACCTTTTTATTAGAGTATTGAGTTATGAATGAGGCCTAATATTCATTTAATGTTGATAAACATGGTCTTTTATACTATTGTTGAGGATGATTATAAAAATAATTTGGTTGGGGATTATATAGTTTGGAAGTGAGGACTTGGTGAAGCCTTAGTTGGTTTAGTGGTTAGACATGATGTATCTTATGGCTACCAAATAGTGTAATAGAGGTAACTCTTCCCCCAGACCAATTTTAGGAGCATAGAAATGGTAGTAATATGTTTATTTCTACCAGTGTGGAAATTGTGGTCATACCAAAACTAACTATATAGATCCTCCTAGTATATACTATCAGTTTGGATGATCTATTCATCAAATGTATTTTTTGATAAAATTTATATTGTGGGTGTAGGGAAGGATCCACTCTCACAAAGGGTTATTAGGTTTATACAAATGCTTCTAAGGGTGGTGGGTGTAATCATTATGCTAAGGTATATTTTCATGGAGTTATGATCGTATATCATTATGTTTTAAACTATACACCAAGGTAAATAGAATTATATCCTTCAATTGTTAAAGGTATAATGTTTATCTCTTAATATATGGTTTAACATGGTTTCATATAGGGGATACTAATTATTTTATTTCATTAATGTTAGTTGATGTTTTGGGATTGTCTTTAGAACTCATGAACTTATTGTTGGATCTTTCCACACCTTTAGGAAAGAGGTCTAAAACGTTTTTAGATGTCCTATGTGTATAGTGATGATATCCAACTAGGAGGTGGTATGGAACTTCCTAGTGTGTGATCATGATGACTTAATACCTTTTAATTATATTTTTTTATACCCCTAGGAATGGTAATGTGTTTACTACGACACTGAGAAGAAAATAACTAACATAAACCATGTGTAATTTAGTTTAGTAATGGTCTTTAATGATTTTGTTTGCATATATGAGCTCACATGTGGAATAGGATGGTCAACACTTTTTCATTTATTATTTAAAATGTTGATTTTTTTGGATGAGTGTGTTTTGTGTGAGAAAGTGAAAGATGTTCAATACAAACATTATAGTGAAATCCTTTATTGTGTGGGGTCCTTGGGTGAGTGTTCATGGTATACTAGGGGAAATTTTTACATCGAAAGTGGTTTGGGAGTTCTATTTTCCTTGAGACATGAGTAATGCGTTAGTGGAAATCAATCATGTTGGTATGTGAACGTGGTTTAAAACAATATTTATTATGACATGTGGCATTGGTATTGATGGATGGGTACGAGATAGTTTATAGAGTATTTGTTCACTATTCCATAATTGTATAGAGTTATGAAGGAACACTAGATACATGTTGTGTTACTGTATCAAATTTCTATATCTACATGGACATGTGATGATATTTCTGTTGATTTAATTGTTAGATTTCAACTGAATCCTTGTGTCAAGGAAATGATTTTGGTGATCATTGATCAAATAAAAAAACAATAAATTTCTTAATTATAAAGGAGATGATGGATGTGTAAGAGCTTCAAGACTTTTATGTCTAAGAGATTTTGAGTCTTCCTATGATTCCATATATAGTTTTCTTTGATAGGGTTATGAGGTTCATATCCAAGTAAAAGATGTTTTTGGAGCAGGTGATGGGTTCCCAAATTAATTTATTAATAACTTATCATCCACAAATGGATGGATATATATATAAAGATATCAATGATCTAGAGGATACTTTATAGCCATGGGATCACAATTTTGGAAGATCTATGGAAAAAATTCATTTGGATCAGTTATCCAATAAAAATAGTTAATACTCTATGATATAGATGTAACCCCTCAATTATTTATATGGGCACCCTTTGGGATCTTCTTTTTTGTACATAGAGTTGGCAGAGTGACCCATGGCTAGACCACGTGATGTTAAAGAGAAGGTCGAGATGGTGTAGTTGATACAAACGAATTCAATCACATCACATAATCACCATAAATCTTATACAGACTATTAACATCTGTTGATGGAGTTTGATATTGGTGGTCATATCATTAAAATATATTCAACTCACATGACATATTGTCTCTTAGGAATGCACGTTATTTTAGAACAAATGATTTTAGGCCCTTTTGAGGTCATTGGATGACATCTATAGATGTCCTGCTAGTATAATTTACTATTTATTTTATAGATATTCATTATATGTTTTATGTTTCTAGTTGAGGATGTATATTATGTATCCATCCCATGGGATTATATGGGTTTATATTTATATTTTACTTGATACCACATTGGTATGTAGCTATTTTAGATTATATATCCCTATGATAATAAATTTCATAGTTAAATTATCCCCCTGGTCTAGGTGCTATCGATGTGTGGACATGACATCAATGAGTTGTAGGAATGTGATTCATTTTTGAGGGTGTGTGGCCTTCACCTTTGTGTTGATCGTCAATCTAGATGTCTTTCTTAGGGAATAAAGAATTTATGGTGTATAGAATTTAACACACAATTACATTTATATCAGGTATATTTTACCAATTTCATTTATTAATTTTTCATTGGTTGTTTATTGATAAATGTAATAGATAGATAATTTCAATGGTGAAGTCATAGATATTTTGGAATTTTCTACTTAGACGTGGAGTTTTTTTAGTCTCTTAACATTTATACAATTTGTAATGGAGTTACATGTTATGTAATGGTAGGCAAGAAGAATCTAAAAAATGGATATAAAATATAGGTTTACACACAATGTAACAGTTTCACATTATATAATATGAAAATGACTTGTATAGTTAAAAGGTGATGAGTTTTTAGTGCATAATGGTGTTGAGAATTAGAAACTGTGTAATGTGATAACATATAGGTTAATTCTCACAAGGGGAAGTTTTAAGTGGTTATATCACCTGAATTGTTTTATTTTATTCTTCTTTTCTTCCATTCTCTCTCGACCCATTACATTACCTAGGTGATTTTGGGTGACTTATATCCTTTTAAATTATTTTTTAGTGATTGACAATAGTTAGAGAAGTATTTTTTATTAGTGGTTAGGGAATCCTTATACTATGAACTATTTTTGTGTTATAAAATTATTTTTGGATATGAATTTATACACATTTATTATTATAATGGATTTTATATCGATAATTTTCAGTTTCTCGGTGTTGCATGTCTTTCAAATAATTTTCTCTATGTTTCATGTCACCATTATGTAATGAATAATGGTTTATACCATGTTGATTTAGGTGTTTCTATACAATTTTTTAATCAAGTGAATTATGTATCATACATGATAAATTATATTATGTTGTTCATTTATTTGATGTGATAAGTTTTTTTGAATGGATCCATGGAAAGGTAAACGTTTTCAAAAGGGGTTGTCATTTTAAAATTGGATTTTCATGGTATCAAAATGTGATTTAAAATTCCAATGTGGGC
The DNA here is from genome assembly GCA_963277665.1 of Viscum album. Classification (NCBI taxonomy): domain Eukaryota; kingdom Viridiplantae; phylum Streptophyta; class Magnoliopsida; order Santalales; family Viscaceae; genus Viscum; species Viscum album. Next base: position 788,057,174 of record OY728126.1, on the reverse strand, counting down.
CAAATTCATTTTAAAAATTATTTATAAGATTTGTGGTCATTTTTTTGAAAATTTAATTATGAAAATATACATTGGGATGTTTGGGTGCATTGAGAAGGAGACCCGGGTAAACCTTTCGTGAGGTATACTACAAGGTTATAACATTGGTGATATAAACATTATTGAATCAATATATGTTGGATCTAACATATGATTATTTTGGCTAGAGAGTGTCTAGTATGAAATGTCCCATTAGATAAATCCCAATACAATGTGCCTTTTCACTTTTCATTTAATGTTTTTTATATGATTATTTTTCATGGATTTTTATCATATATTTTTATATGTGATTGTATAAAATAACTTTGCATGATGGGTTATTTCAAAGATATGTGTACCTATTTTTGTGTGGATATGATTTATTATTTTAGTCACTTGTATTTTTTTTATTTACAGTTTAATGATATGAAATTATTTTCTAAAACCCAGTGGAATAATATTTTTAAATGATTTACAAATGGTTTTGATTTATTGAAATTATTTTTTAAACAGTATTTTTAATGGGTAGATTTATTTCATTCTCCATATTTGACTACAAATAAAATCTTTAGTCGTATCCTGCAAGGATTTTTCCCAAACCCTTCTTGATATGTTATGTGTTTTAATATTTTTATTTCTTAAAGTATTTTGGTATAGGGGAGAGCATAATCATGTTGTTTGGTTTCTCTTGTCACTGAATCTTTTTGTTCTGGTTGGTTTAGTGATGATTGTTTGTCATGTAGAAATATGACTTACTTAATATTTAGTAATTTTTTTCTTGGATTTTATGCCATTTTGGATATATTTTTCATTTTATCTTTTTTACTCTATATGTTTTTCTTCTTTCTCATTTTTTCCAGAATGAAATTTATATGTTGTTTTACGTTTATCATGCGACACGAAGTTTTTTAGCTTGTCTAGTTGACTTGTTTTGGTTTATTATTGGTTATTTATATTCAATAGTAGGAAAATAAATATCATGTGAAAAATTATGTATTTTAGACTTTATATCAACCAGATGATAAATATTAAATAGTTATTAGGATATTTTTGGGTTTCTTATTTACTTATAATATTTTAGATTTTAATTTTCATGTTGTAATGTAATTGTTTCAAAATACCATTCAGAAATCATATTTTATATAAATAATCATGATGCTAAATAAAAAAATTTTATATGAATTTTATTATTATAATAATTTTCTTTTCAAAAAAACTCTAATAAAATATGTGGAAAACATGTTGGTGGCCATTTAAGTGGTTTATATACTAAAATATTTGAGAAACATTATACATTTCATCCCAATACTAGAAAATCTCATAATGTAAAATTAAATATAAAATGTTTTTTGATACCCCATAATTTGGATCATGTTATTTTTTTCTATCTGATTAATTTTCCATTTTTTTATAAGAATAATTGTGAAATGTTTGTTTTTTAATCATTATTTTACATTTTTTGATTACACTTATATGTATAATGTTTTTAGTAAAAATATTTAGGGGTGAATTCTAAATTTTTAATTGCCCTAAATGAATAATTTATTTAATATTTCAATAGGTTTTGGATATTATATAACTTTTATAAATTATAGGATTTATATTTATTCTATAATTGTTAGGGACACCATATTTAAATGTGATTTTGAATATAAAGAAACATATAAAACATAGTGATCTCAATATATCTGTTCCAAGAGGAATCTATTACCTCAATAAGTCATTTTGTTTTGCGATGTGTTTGATGTATCAGGCATGGATTTCATGGAATAATTTCCAAATTCATTTGGGTACCATTAATTATTACATGTATTTTAATATGAATCAATATGTGATAATTATTTATAATCTATAAAGGGTGATTTGAAAAAAATTTCCAAATTTTCAACTGAAATGTATCACTAATAGATCTAGACACCAACGTCAAAATTGGATATCAAAATAACATTGGATGAAATTAAAAATTGATATTAATACCTTTTTAACCATAATCAGATATATGATTTAATTTGTAAAATATGGAGATCAAATGTATTATTTAAATAAATTTTCACCCAAATACAAATGATTTTATTTTGAGATTAGATGAATCACTTTTTTATAATATAAGTACCATTGAAACACCAATTTCAATGTATCTATATACAATTTTATTGAAAAAGACATATAAAAAATAATTTTAATCATGAACATAGAAATTTTTGGGAAGTTCATAAATGAAATATGATTCTGCTTTTCAATTAAAAAAAGAAAAACTTTCTTTAATGAATATAATTAGATAAAAAAATTATATGAATGGTCCATGATATATATATGGAGAAATAATATTTTTATTATAGGATGATCCTAAATGAAGAACATAATTATAAATTTTATTTATACTATTAAAATTCACAATGAATATACTTCTACATAAATTTCATTCCAATTTATATGGTAGTTTTATTATTACTAAATATTTTACATTTCCCTTGAGGATAAATGAAGGTAATAAAAATCAATTTGGTAATAATGTAAACAAATGGAGCACTTTATATAATCTATTATAAAGCCACTTCGAGGAGAGTACCATCAACCAATTTATTATTAAATTTTAACATTAGTTTTTTCTTCCCTTCTTATAAGTTTTTGTAATTCCATTAATTTTTATTTGGATTTCTCACTTGAAATCTTATAAATGGAATAAATTTAAAAATAATTTTTTGGGGAATATAACATCATTGGAAAAAATTGATATTTTAATTTTCCCATTTTATAATTTGAAATCTATTTTATTAAAAGTTTTCTACATGTTTAATTTTAAAATTTCAATTATTTCTCTTTCAATTTGTATGTTTCTTTTAAAAAATATCTTGGTTTTTGAATATTTTTTAAAAAATCATAATAGATTATTTTTTAAAACACATGTTAATGAATTTAATAAGATGACTAATGAAAAAAACATAACTTAATATTGAAATAATTTGTATCCACATAAAATTATAAGCGATATTAACTAAAATATTTATAATAATTTTTTTATTCGGATGAAATATTTCACTATCTAAATGTTTCAATCACCTACATTATATGATTAATTTTCCATTTATGACATTGTAAACACTTCATTAGATAAGGAAAAAAATTCATATCCAACATGAATTTTAAAATATTTTATTAAAACAAGATATTTTATAGTATTATTATTGAGATTAATAAAAAACATATTGAGCTTAAAGTCACCTAGTAAAATGATCATTTTGAATCTAAAATTTGCTTCACATTGTATGCCAATATCCTATACAAATACATGGATAAAATAATGGGAAGAAAAAGTATTAAGCAATTCTCTCTATTTAACATTATCTTCATTGTTTAATATATTATAAACTTAAACTCATCTCTTGGTGTATATTGTTTTGTGGTTTAGAATATTTTTCATAACTATTTATTTAGTAACACTTCATTGTAGTAGATCAATTTAGGATCTAATGAAAATACACACTATATAATCTATTTATAATTACGTTTCTAAAATCGAAATGTTAAAAATAATATTTTTTTCATGAGCTATTTTAAAGGGAAACATTTTCATTCTTTGAGTTCGGAAACAAAATGTTTTCTTTCATAGGAATTAATGTGATTCCCAAAATCTTTTTAAGATATATATATTCCCTCAAATCCACCAATATTTAATTATGTATAGATCAGAAATATGAAAAAAAAGACTAGGATGTAAATTGAGAGGATCAAATGATTCATCCCAAATGAAGAAGTTATTAATAGTGTATAAATATTGTAATTATTTTTATATTTTAAATATTTTCAATGGGAGTAATATGGAGTTATTTCCATGATTGTAAACAAAATCAAACAATTTATGTTCTTAATGAGCCAAAACCTCTTTAGTGTAACACAAACAATTTCATATTATATACATACATAATTGTTTTCCCAAAACATTAATATAATATATTCTTCATTGACATAGTTCCTTGACACATTTATATGGATATTTATGAAATTATAAATCATATAGTTACCCTTTCATTTCCATTGATGAGGAAATAATTATGGAAATTATATATTTGTTGGAGAATTGAAAATTTCAGTGGTGTAAGTGTTTTTGTGATCATGGGGGATAAATTATGGTTGGATGGACTGAATGAAAAAAAAATAGAAAAATTTGAAGGATATTTCTTAAGGCGATGTGATACTTTTTTTCTATAGTTCTTATATTAGTGGATCTCATGTCCATGTGTTTTTAAAATTATTTTGTATTATTTTAGTTCTAACATATATCAAACTCCTTCAATAATGATTTAGAGAATTTATAGATTTTTTATTTTCAAAACATTTGTTCTGTATTTATATTAATAAATCATATCTATTTGGTCACTTATTAGTGTAATTTAATAAATTTTGTTTTTGATGATGTTATGATAATTTTTATTTAAAATTGATTAATTAAATGTTTTAATGTGGTTTACTGAATTTTTTATTTAATTTATCATTTGATGATATTATAAATATTTAAATGACATCAATTTAAATTTTCATTTTGAACATGAACATATAATCATATATTGGACTTCAATATCATATGAAATTTAATTAGTCTCATAAGACCTTTTTCATATAACAATGTTAATTTATTTAAAAAAATCCCTAAATGATGGTCTCAATGCCTATATGACCATATGTAATCATCATATTCTATTAATGCATAATAAATATTATAATTTTAGTTTCCAAAACTCCAACTTCATATGGGGTTTCAACCTATAATGAAATTTTAATCCCATGGGAGATATTTTTATGACACAATCTGACATTTTCGATACACATATATAATTTTAAGATCTCATATCATAATTTTGAATGTTGTAAATTATTGTTTGATTTTTGTGTTATATTTTGAGATAATATGGTATTTAACATATATATACATAATATAATATAAAATAAACTTTTATTGGATTCTCATAATTCTGTTACCATACATAAATTCATCTTAAATGATTTTAATCCTTTTCAAAAAAATTAGAGCACATGGATTAAAGATGTTGGGTACACCATGATTTCATATAGTAGTTGGGGACCTTCTAGAGTAGGTTTTTATTTCCATATTCCTATATTAAGCCATATATTTAAAATATCATATGGGTATTCATAGATAAGTTACTACATCAGTACTATATAAAATTTAATTTTTGATCAATTTATTAATGGTACAATTCTCTAAATTCTTGTTTTTAGGAAGTGTATTGTGCCATCCTGAAACTGGGGCCTATTATACTTCCTAATCTTTTGGAACAGTAGAAAATTAATCCATCCATATAAATCAAGCCCATATTAGATCATATTTTCAATGTTAGAAAGAATATAGACACAAAATTTCCAATAATACCATATATTTTTGCTATTGTGTGGGTTTTTATGTATCTATGTAAGTAATTAAATCCACTTACGACTATATATCCATGTACCCTCTATGTTTGGGGTTCCTTTAAGACATAAAAAATGAAAAAGACTACTTATAACACTATTTAAATAAGTGGGATAATAAAAAAATACAATTTAATATCCTTTTATCTTCTGGAGAACATTTTTGTTTGACACTTGTATTGTTCATTTGGATTTAATGAATAAATGGTGAACATGTAATGGATATTTGGAAAATTCATATAATATTAAACATGTATCCAACATGAATTTATAATGTTTTATACTCATAATGAAATAATTGTTTCTATTTTCATCACATGAAAGATGGAGTCATTGAGAACACTAAATGTGTTCTGTTATTGTGGGATTAATAGATGATTAACATTGAACTACTATTGACGAGGGAAGAATAAGGATATTTAATTTCAATAAACAATTCCTGTATAAGAAACCAATAGTCTTTAGTAGTGTAGATCCATTGATATTTCCTTTCTAGCCATTTTAAATCATTGTAATTTTTATATTTATATGGGAAAATTGTTTTTGAAGGAAATATAATTTTTCATTAATGATTTTTTTTCAACTTTTTAAAAAAATATTGTATTATTTTTATAGTAAATATCATGTTCTCCTAGTTTAATATTATATTTATAGGTCATGTAATTAATTAAAGTTAAAATAGTAAATTTAAATTTCATAGAGGGATATTAAATTTTGAAACACTTTTAAAATATTATAAACTCCCATAATAGAGTCATGGTATTGATTTTATTTTTATTAATGTGTTAAAAATGGATTATTTTATTGAGAATTGATAAATCCAATTATAAATTCCAAATTTGGTCAAAATCTGGGAATGTCTGAAGGATCATCACTTGTCCACTACTACTATTTTCTAATAGTTATTTTCAAACCTATAATCATTAAAATTTGGATTTATCTACCGAAATATTAATCACTATATTTTTAGAGTAGTATAATTTTCATTACATAAAATTTACTAAAATACAATCCAAAATGGACAATTGAGATTTCCTCTGAAAAATTATAAAATAAAAAATATGAACTTTTTGAAATATGGTTTTCAATCTATTAATTGGAAAACAACTGGACATTAAAATGTCATTTATTAGTAGTCAAATGATATTTTACAATTGATCTAAGATATATTCATTCCATTATATATATATATATATATGTTTGTGTGTGTGTGTATTACTACCCTGTTACACATTTCAAACATTATATGCTTGCATTATCACCTAAGAAAAAACTTCATCGTTCTCTAAGTGGTCTCCAACAACTTCACGGTATTTTGTATATAGTTTTTAATATTTTTTATGTGACTCTTCCTAGTACCAGAAAAATATCTAGAATCCATAAAATATGTATCCAATCAACACATCCTATACTATATGTGTTAAAAAAGGTTCATTCTAAATTGAATTGTAATAATGCTTACTGTTGGAAAATAATAATCTTTGTAAATTGTTCTCTCATGTACCCTAAAAATCTCATACACGTTCCTGAATAATATCTTTTGGTGTTTATTGAGAAGTTATAGAATAATCATTATTATAATAGTGGTAATATATTATCAAATGAAACTATTAATTAAGAACCCTCTACAGTCTTCAATAAATGAAGGATGAAAATGATTAATCTCTTTTGGAAACAGAAATCCAAGGCCCCCAATGAATGCATAACATCGCATATAAAGAATTCATTACTGAGTCATCAACTGGAATTGATTCTATAATTTAAATAATATGGGAAACCATTTTTAACATTACTATATTAACAAATATTAAATCACTACCACACATTTCCCTCTACTAACATGTAAATAAATGGGTATTCACAACATCTCATCTCCATATAGAAATTGATATTGACTAGAGAGGACCAGTGGGACACTAGTTTTTAGAAATATCCCATTTACTAGAGTATCATTATATGAGAAGATAAATATCTTCAATTATTCTTTCTAGGGGAACCAGAACTATTGATGAATAACATGGTATATGATGGTTAGTCTTGGGAAAATATACGATTTCTTGTTTTTATAACAAGTCATCATCTCCTTACTCTTTTTTCTAGGGACTACAACATGAACTAAAATATAATTAATACCATTATATTTTATATATCATAATGGTCGAGACTCTATACCCTATATTATCCCGCATTACTTTGTAGTCTAAATATGATATATGGATCCCCCATAAATTCCTTAGGTGCTAGTTATTGATATCTTATGACCTGAATACTACCAAACACTAATAATCATGAACATATGTACAAATATTATAACAATGACATTATCATCCTCTAACTACAAATAATATAAAATACATATCCCTGATCAAACCTACTCCCTATATCAGTAACACCATTACACGTCCTAGGGGTAGACACCATAATAAAATAGAACGAATGTAGACACTCAAACAACTATTTTTGAAACATTTTCAAGTTATTATATGATAAAATATACCTTAATATATTTTAATTAGTATATACCAAAAATATATTTCACAAATTATTTGGTCGTATAAACCTTAGGTGATGCACTACGACTTCCAAATAAAGCTCATTTGTTAAAAACATCCCCTCAACTAGCATTATCTACATGGACCCATATGTAACATCTTAACCACCCTCCCTCTAAAAACTCATTATTCTCTACTCTAGATTTAAATTAGTGAAAAATATAATCTTATCATCATTATAGTACAATAAAGACAATAGTTTTCATCAAAAAAAATTTTTTTATTTAGTGAATCTCTCTCAAGAGAATCCCACCATAGGAAAATTACCCATTATTTGAGAAGTCTATCATTAGTACAGTCTAGTAGAAAAAATACTATATAATTTATTAGTTATAACTAGCCAAAAATGAATTTTTGGACTTAATATACTATCATATACAACTGCAAAGAAATTAAAACCTGTACATAACATGATATAAAAAATACAATACTCATATAATATAAACCCCATGAAGCCTAACTGATCAATCCGAAACAAAAAATTTATTTAAATATAGGAATAAAACTATTTATCTACATTTTAACTCTACAATATTTATACGTAGATAATTTTCCAATCCTCAATAAGTTTGTACAAGAACATATCTTCTATGAACACAACGAAAAAATAAAAAATATATGGATGAGAAACCCAATTCTAGATGAAACTAAACACTTATATAATTTTCATCAAGAAAAACATATTCGAAATGTACTCATATAGGATAAAAATACCCTTTATGGTATATAAATGTATATTAGGTGATGTGACCCAAATATGATGATGAGATCATCTCAATTAGATCATTTAGAACTATATAGAACCTCTTATTTAGTCAAATATATTTTATATATGTGAATGTTGAGCAGATTTCTTAAAATTTTCTTTGATAAACATATGATAAATAATGAATATTCTCAAAGGTCCACCTTTAATTTTGATTATATAATTGGATTTAATGGCTCAGACCTCTCCAGCCCATTCCTTTGTCAAAAGGAAGTTCACGAAGTATTCTGGAGGGTACAATGGACTTTTCCCACAATTTCTAGAATTTTATAAATACACACCATGTTGGGTGAGTACATGAAATGTATCACCTTGCAATGTATACCTCGTGATGAAGGCCGTTTCTTTTTTGTATGATATAAATGAGTACAAGTCGTGTATCCAATAATACATGTCGTGTAGTCCCTCCACGCGTACGTGTTACCCTCAAACAGTGTGTTGACCAGTCAACGGCAGTGTGCCATGTTAGAGTCGTGTCCTTTCCGTGTGAAATAAATGATTACATGCCTTGTATCCAACACTGCACGTTGTGTAGTCCCTCCCCGCGTACGCGTTACCTCTCAATCTGTGTGTTTACCAGTCAACGGTCGCGTTCTGTGTTGATGGCCGTGTTGGAAGCCACGTGGTGACCGTGTGAAATTGCTGAGTATACGCCATGTACCATAAAGTACACGTTGTGTACATTTGTTTTTATTTCCTATAAAAGGAGGGTTCCCCTCCTTCTTTTTAACTCACCCCCTCCTCCCCACTCCTCTGAACATATCTCTCCCAAGAGACTCTAAGGCTCCTTTTCTTCCATAACATCTTCATCCGAGCTCCGATTTACGATCCGTCAGCAGCCACAGGATTGTAATGATGATCCGGAACTTCTGAGCTTGGATCCTTTGTCTTTCCTTCAGAATTTCCTTTCCAACCTCCACCCAAGGAGGTTTTTCCGAGACTCGACATAAGTTACGGACCCCGACGGACGTATTCTAAAGTTGATCTAGGGGAGTATTGTGATCAGAACCTGTTGAGGTGGGGATCATACCTTCATCTCTCTCTAAATTGTGCATCATATGGGGTGGGAATCCTCTTGTTATCATGAGAAACGGTTGAACCAATAAATAAAGATAATAAATCATGAACGAACGGGGATGGGGATGTTGTTATGTTTATCTTTATATCTTGTGATATTATGTTGTCAATTGAATAGGCTTATGCCTACAAGAAAATCGCTATCGTTAGGGGCCTTTTCATGTGCAATTAAATGTCGCCCTATCTTTTTAGACTGTTTTTGTGGATGGAAACTTCATTGAATGTGAAAATTGGTTAATCAAGTAAAGTTGGCAGATTTAAAATCTGGAACCCTTTTGTGATCACCCTGGTTGAACAGAATGTAATAATGAACATGTGGGCGTTGGCTTGGATACATGGCATGTGATGGGGTTTGTTTATGTGAAAGGGGGAGGGGTGTATGGATGGTTGTTGTGGATCGGGTGAGAAGTGGGGTTGCGGTTGGCTTGGTAGTGGGTTGGTGTGAATGTTGTATCAGTGATGGGCAGTGGGGCTGCGATAAATGGTATCGATGGATAATGATGTATGGGATTCGGTGTGATTGTGGTTATGGCGGATGGCAGCAGGGCTGCTGGAATGGGTTGGAATGTGAACAGACTATGGGTTGGGAGTAATAAAATTGGGGGAGTTAATGAATAGTGGGGAATGGTAATGTAATAAAAATAATCGTCAATGTGGTTGGTTGGATAAAAGAAAGGACTTGGTTGTGTTGCTTGTGTTTTCCTAACTTGATTTGTGTATGGAAGGGATAGGTTTCACGAACGATTGATATGGTTGGTTGTGGATAGTTGCCCAGTAATTAAGGAACTAATAAACTAATTCTTCTGAAACATGAAAACCTTAATGGGGTTTTTGAATTGTTTGTTGTATGCATGCTTCGTGGTAGCAGTGCCGAGGCACGTGCTCAGTATCTCCGTTTAGAAGCCATAGGATGGGCTGAGTGTTTGGTATATATATATGTGTGTGTCTTTATCTTTTGTGTTTTATGGAACCCCACCCATGTTGATCACTTAGTGTCAAACACACCCATTTCATGGGAGAGGGTGTATTCCCCCTAGTTACTAGCTCATTCCTGCTCCTTATTCCCTAGGCTGTGATGGCTGGAGGTGACCTTATATCCAAGATTGATTGGGTAGGTTTCGATTGGGGTGGTTTTAACCCAAGACTCTTCGGGAAGGTTTACTGTTTCCCAAGAATCATCGGGATCAGGCCCATGTGTGTGCGGGCGGGATAAGTGGTTGGGAGGCCAAGGTGTGTGCTGGAGGGATACGTGGTAGTGAGGGCCAGGTGTGTTCGGGTGGGATACGGGGTTGTGAGGCCCAGGTGTGTGCGGGTGGGATACGTGGTTCTGAGGACCAGGTGTTTCCGTTTGGGATACGTGGTTGTGAGACCCAAGTGTGTGCGGGCGGGATGTGTGGTTTGTGAGTCCCAAGTGTGTGCGGGAAGGGAGTGTGTGGCAGCATCACGACGTTTTCCATTAGGAAGAGCAGCAAACTAATGAGAAATGGCGTGCGGTACCCAATAATCTTGTTCTTATACTACTAATACCTATTGTGATTGTGTTTTTTGGTGAGTTTGGATGGTGAGTTTGGGTGGATAGATTTCCCTGCTAGGTTTCTTTTGTTGTTCTCATGGGACATTAGGATGTCTCCCCACCATTGCATGAGATAATTAGGTTTCCCTACATAGTATACTTGTATGCTCACCCTACGTTTACTTTCATGTTTCTAGGAGGACTACTAGGGTCGTGCGGGTCCCTACTAGTCAGGATAGTTGGAGTTGTTGCAGTAGTTGTACACTTTTTTCCTTTCATATTGTAGTTTTGAGCATTCTTTTACTTGTACCTTGTTTCAGAACTATTTAAACATGCATGAGGGATTGGTTTGGGTTTATTTCTATACAATGGATCTTTTCATTTTTGGTAGTTGACTTGTCCTATTTCCCAATCTTAAATAATAAAAAGGGTAATGCCTCCCATATTTTTGAAAACTCATACCCTTGGTGCTAGTCGCCACCCCGAGGCATACTAGAGGTGGGACTCGGGGGTCATTATCTCTTTTTTTCCATTTCCAGCTCAGGAGGGGCATCTTTGGTGGGAGGGGGTCGTGACAGAATGGTATCAAAGGCTGATGGTTGAGAGATAGGATGGATTTTGGATTTAGGCACAGTGAAGAATGCATGGGATGGTAGGGAAACTGTGTTGGTTAATCTTGGTGCGTGATATAGGCCTGGGAGCACCGGCTAGGTCATGAGATTTTATTGTCCACTGGGATCCGATGCAAGGACTCTGAGCCTACCGAACTACCAAGTGAGACTACATTTATTACATGGTAAAACCCCTATGGAAGGTAAATGAATCATCACGATTGTGTTTTACGTGATTTGGGTGTTCTAGGAAAGAAATTGAAATAAAATGATAAAATTAAACCCTGAGAATGTCCTTATTACTCAGGAATAGGATTTATTTGTTTACTGTACCACTATGGCACTTGGTCGACATCATAGTGGAAGAGGAGCTGGGCGTGGACAGTTGCACGCAACAGAGTCGGCAGCTCTGGCATGAACAGAGGTTGTGTGAGGTATGATTTGTTAGTTCACCACTCTCATTTTTGCCTTGTTCGATTCGGGATCTTCATACTCCTGTTTTTCACCTGATCTAGCCCATGCTTTGGGATTAGACGTAGAGAGACATTCTGTACCACTGGTGCTGAGTACACCAGTTGGAGACTAGACCATCATATCCTATGTTTTTCGTGGATGTGGGCTGACGTTGGGACCACATCAATCTAGTGGGGACCTTCTTTTTCTACAGATGCATCCATACAATATCATCCTAGGCATCAAATGGTTGTTTTCTATTAGTGCCGTTATCGACTGCTTCCGAAGAAGGGTCGTGTTCTCTAACATGGATGGGCAGCACGTATATTTTGTTGGCGAGAGAGATATCAGGTAGGAAGTCGTCATGTGAAGCCTCTCATTTCCTTGTTAGGCAGGTTATCAATGGTTACAGCTGATACAGAAATGATGGATTTCTCGGTGGTTGTTGGGGAGCTCCTCGATGTTTTTCCATAGGAGTTTGTTACTCTACCCCCCCTGACGTGACGTTGAGTTCGGGATAGACTTACAGCATGGTGCCCGTCCGATTTCGATGGCCCCTTATCAGATGGCACCTTCGGAGTTGCAGGATTTGTGGATTCAGATTGACGATCTGATGGAGAAGGGTTTTTTTCGACCCAACCTATCTCCAGGGGTTCTCTAGTTTTGTTTGTGAGAAAGGAAGATGGTGGTCTTAGGATATGCATAGACTAATGAAGGTTGAACCAGGTAATGGTGAAGAACCGTTACCCCCTTCCAAGGATAGATGATCTTTTTGAACAACTGAGGGGAGTTGGTTGGTTTTCTAATATTGATCTACGATCTGGATATCATCAGCTGAGGGTAAAGGATAATGACATCTCGAAGACGTCTTTTAGGTGCAGGTATGGGCACTTCGAGTTTGTAGTGATGTCGTTTCGAGTTACAAACGCACTATCTGTGTTCATGGGACTTATGAACATTGTCTTCCGAGATTTTCTGGACTGGTTCATCATTGTGTTTATCAATGACATCCTGATCTACTCAAAATCAAGGGAAGAGCACGTTGAGCATCTCAGGGCTGTCTTGTAGGTCCTTCGACACCACCAGCTTTATGGGAAATTGTCGAAGTGTAAGTTCTTGACACAAGAAGTACACTTCCTTGGGCACGTAGTGTCTCAGCATGGAGTGTCAGTGGACCCGTCGAATGTGGAGGCAGTTTTTTCTTGGGAAACACCCTAGAGCATGGTAGAAGTTCGTAGTTTCCTGGGGTTAGCAAGTAACAATTGGAGGTTCATTTCAGACTTCTCCCGAGTTGCTTCTCCATTGACATCTTTGACTAGGAAGAGCCAGGTCTTCCTATGGAGTGGGAAGTTTCAGAATGCTTTCGACTACCTGAAGGAAAAGTTGGTTAGTGGTCCCATACTCAGGATTCCAGAGGAAGGGTTAATGTATGTGTTGTTTTGTGATGCTTCTGGCCATGGTCTGGGGTGCATGCTGATGTAGAAGAAGTGAGTGATCTGTTATGGGTCTAGGAAGTTGCGCCCTCATGAGCGCAAATATTCCACCCATTACCTTGATCATTAAATAGTAGTGTTTGCACTGAAGTTGTGGCAACATTACCTCTATGGGGAGTGCTTTTTGGTCTTTTAAGATCACAAGAGATTGTGTTATATCTTCCCCCAATGTGACCTGAACATACGGAAGTGGAGATGGGTCGAGTTTCTCCAAGACTATGACATCGAGATCTGTTACACTGAAGGTAAGGGAATTGTTTTGGCTGATTTCCTGAGTAGGAAGTCACATAAGGATGTGGTTCGGGAATCCTCTGACTCTTGGAAAGCGATGGGACAGTTGGTTGCCTAGCACTTGGATGCCAGGGTAGAAGGTGTTAGAGGCTGTTTGTTTCAAATGACGGTGAAGTCCTCTTTGTTGCAGCAGGTGGAAGATTCTCAATGGGGGGACTCTTAGGCGGGAGTAAATTGAGATCGTGTTGATTAGGGAAACTCTCCAGAAGGATGGTCAGACGACAACCGACATTGGAAGATTTTCCATTGAAGGTTGTTTGTTCTGGAGTCAATGCGTGAGGGAGTTATCCGTGAGTTCATAGATCAGCCTTGGCAGTACATCCAGGAGTTTCAAAAATGTACGGAGGCCTGAGGGAACAGTTTCGGTGGCCCAGAGTGAAACAGGCAGTGGCGGAGTCTGTGGCTAAATGCCTAGTATGTCAGCAGGTGAAGGTTGAACACCGTGTTTCCAGTGGCTTGTTGCATCCTTTAGATATCCCCGAGTGGAAGTGGGATGACACCTCAATGGACTTCGTCACAGGACTACCTAGATCTCAGGGTGGTTATGATGCTATATGGGTAGTGGTGGATAGAATGACTAAATCTGCTCACTTATTATCAATTACAGAGTCATGCCTGGTGAGTACCTTAGAACAGAGGTGCGTAGACGAGTTTGTGTAGTTACATGGAGTTCCAAAGACTATCGTCTCAGATTGGCACACTTAGTTTATCTCACGAGTCTGGAGGGGGTTATATCATGCTTTTGGAACCCATATATGCCTTAGAATTTCTTTCTAACCCCAGACCGATGGGCAGACATAGCAGACTATCCATGTTGGAGGACATGCTGCGAGCATGCATTCTGTATTTTGGAGGATCATTGGTACGACACTTGGATTTAGTAGAGTTTTCCTATAACAATAGCTTCCTCTCTTTTATTGGAATGGAACAGTTTGAGGCTTTGTATGGATGACCATGTCGTTCACCCATTTTCTGGGCAGAGGTTGGTGAGACAGGTGCACATGGGTAGGAGGTAGTGCAGAGCACCAGATAGAATGTCCAGCTTGTACGTGAGAGGATGAAAGCGGCTGAAGACCAACAGAAGTCTTATGCCGATCGTCGGAGGAGGCCCATGTAGTTTGAGGTGGGAGATCATGTTTTCTTGAAGGTTGCCCCTCAACGGGGGCTGCAGAGGTTTGGGAAAGGGAGAAAGCTCTCACCTAGGTTCATTGGACCTTTCGAGGTGATAAGGCGAGTCGGCAAGGTAGCATATCAGCTGGCCCTGCCACCTCAGTTGGATAAGGTTCATGATGTCTTCCACGTCTCCCAGCTTCGTCGGTACTTACCCGACGACTCTCCCGTTAGTGACTGGGGAGAGATAGACATGGGAGACGATGCGGCCTTCGAGGAATGACCAGTCAGAATCGAGGATCGTAATGAGAAGGTGCTCCATGGATGAACCATTCCATTGGTTCGTGAGTTGTGGAGGCATGCCGGCCTTGAAGAGAGAACTTGGGAACAGGAGGCCCAGATGCTCGCTCAGTACCCGGAGTTGTTTTAACTTGTGTATTCCCTTGTTCTTCTGATTTTTGTTTTGATGTTATCCTATGTACCTTTGATATGGAATGCTTGGCTTGTCGGTTATGAGAACTTTTGTTTCCCTATTCTCTAGAAGTGTGTAGCATGTCCGAATGTGTGGGGAATTGGAAAACCTGACTCTTCATCGAGACACATTAATGAGGATGCGATAGAACCCATGCGGGCGAGACAGTTCCACCTAAAGCGGATAATATCTCGACATAGGAGAAGGAATTTTTCCCCAAACCTCATGTTCGGGCAGTGTGTTGGTTGTGTGGTGTTGGGGGTAGTGAATGTTGGAAAATCATAATATATGGAAGTGGGAAGGACCAAAACATAATCAAGACGCATTAATGAGGATGCGATTAAACCCGTGCAGGTGAGTCAGTGCCGCCTAAAGCGGATAATATCTTGACATAGGAGAGGGAATTCCTAACACCTATGATTAGGGTTATTTGTTGGGTTCCTATTATAACGAGAACCCTAAGAGGTATCTTATTGGGTTCCTCTGGGTTTGTTTTTGAATTCTAGGGGACGAGAATGTTTTAAGAGGTATCTTATGTAAGGGCCCGGCCCTCCCCGGCCCATTCCTTTGTCAAAAAGAAGGTCCCAAAGTGTTCTTCAGGGTAAAATGGACTTTTCCCACACTTTTCAAAAAAATTTAAGTACACACCGTGTAGTGTGAGTACACACCGTGTATCACCTTTCTTGGTATACCCCGTGTCGAAGGCCGTAACCTTGACATGTGAAATAAATGAGTACACGCCGTTTATCCAATACTACATGTCATGTAGTACCTCCACGCGTACCCGTTACCCCCAAACCGTGAGTTGACCAGTCAATGGTCGTGTCCCGTGTTGGAGTCGTGTCCTTGCAGTGTGAAATAAATGAATACACATCATGTATCCAATACTACATGTCATGTAGTCCCTTCCCACGTAATCATTACCCCTCATGACGTGTGTTGACCAATAAACGGCCGCGTTCCACGTTGAAGGCCGTGTTGGAAGTCGCATGGTAACCGTGTGAAATCGCCGAGTACACGTCGTGTACCATAAAGTAAACACCATGTAATTTTGTTTTTCTCGCCTATAAAAGGAGGGGTCCCCTCCTTTTCAAATCACCCCTCTCCTCCCCATTCCACTAAGCAGAGCTCTCCCAAGAGACTTGAAGGCTCCTTTTCTTCTATAACTTTTTCGTTTGAGCTCCGATTTACGATCTGTTAGTGGCCACAGGATCGTAACGACGAGGAGGAACATCTGAGATTGAATCTTTTGCCTTTCCTTTGTCCTTTCCTTTACAACTTCCACACGATGTGGTTTTTCCGGGACTCGATAGAAGTGAAAGATGCCGACGGACGTCTTCTAAAGTAGATCCGGGGGAGCGTTGTGATCAGAACCTGTTGAGGTAGGGATATTACCTTCGTCTCTCTCGAAATTGTGCATTATATGTGGTGGGTTGGTATTGTTTTCATGAGAAACGGTTGAACCAATAAACAAAAATAATAACTGGTTAAATAATGAGGATGGGGAAGTTGTTATGTTTATCTTTATATCCTGTGATATTATGTTGTGAATTTAATAGGATTATTCCAACATAAAATAACAGTCATTGGGGGCCTTTGATTGTGCAATTAAATGTTACCCTATCATTCTAGACCATTTTTGTGGATGGAAGCTTTGTTGATTGTGGAAATTGGTTAATCACGTAAAGTTGGCTGATTTAAAATCGGGAACCCTTGTCTGATCACCCCAGTTTAACAAAATGAAATAATGAACATGTGGGTGTTGGCTTGGATACATGGCATATTATGGGGTTTGTATTTGTGAAGGGGGGGGGTGTTTTTTAGGTTGTTGTGGATCGGGTGCGCAGCGGGGCTGCGGTTGGCTTGGTTGTGGGTTGGTGTGAATGTTAGGTCAGTGACGGGCAGTGGGGCCACGATAAATGGTATCAAGGGATAAGGATGTACGGGTTTCGGTGCGATTGTGGTTATGGCGGTTGGAATCGAGGATGGAGGAATGGGTTGGAATGTGAACAAACTATGGGTTGTGAGTAATAAAAGTGGGGGAGTTAATGAATATTGGGGCATGGTAATGGAACGGGAATAATAATCAATGGGGTTGGTTGGCTAATAAGAAGGACTTGGTTGGGTTGCTTGTGTTTTCCTAACATTATTTGTGGATGGAAGGGATATGTTTCATGAACAATTTATATGGTAGGTTGTCGATAGTATCCCAGTAATTAAGGAACTAATAAACTAATTCTGTTGAAACATAAAAACCTAAATGTGGGATTGTGATTGTTTTTTGTATGCATGCTTCGTGGTAGCAGTGTCGAGGCACGTGCTCAGTTTCTCTCTTTAGAAGCCATAGGTTGGTCTGAGTGTTTGGTATATATATATATATATATATATATTTGTTTCTTTTTTATTTTATCGCACCCTCCCATGTTGAGCACTTAGTGCCGAACACTCCCATTTCACAGGAAAGGGTGTTTTACCTTTTGTTACTAGCTCATTCCTGATCCTTCTTCCCTAGGCTGTGATGTTTTGAGGCGACCATACACCCATGATTCTTCGGCTAGGTTATAATTGGGGTGGTTTTATCCCATGACTCTTCAAGAAGGTTTACTGTTTCCCAGGAATCTTCGGGATGAGGCCCATGTGTGTGCGGGCGGGATACGTGGTTGTGAGTCCTAGTTGTGTGCGGGCGGGATACCTGGTTGTGATGCCCAGGTGTGTGTGGGCGGGATATGTGGTTGTGAGGCCCAGGTGTGTGTGGGTGGGATACATGGTTTTAAGGCCCAGGTGTGTGCGGGCTGGATGTGTGGTTTGTGAGGCCTATGTGTGTGGGGGTAGGGAGACTATGGTAGCGTCAGGACGTTCACCGTTAGTAAGAGAAAAAAACTAATGGGAAATGGTGCGGAGTACCTAATAATCTTGTTCGTATACTACTACTACCTTTTGTGATTGTGTTTTTGGTGAGTGTGGCTTGTGAAGTTGTGTGGATAGATTTCACTACTAGGTTTCTTCTATTGTTCTCACGAGACATTAGGATGTCTCCCCACCTATGCACAAGAGCTTTATATTTCCCTACTGAGTGTACTTGTATGCTCACCCTACGTTTACTTTCAGGTTTCCGGGAGGACTACCAAGGCTGTGCGGGACCCTTGGGACAGTTGGAGTTGTTGCAGTTGATGTAAACTTGTTTCCTTTGGTATTGTACTTTTGAGATTTCTTTTACTGGTACCTTATTTCAGAACTATTTAAACATGCATGTGGGATTGGTTTGGGTTTATTTCCATACAGTTGTTCTTTTCCATTTTGGTGGTTGACTTGTCCTATTTCCAGATCTTAAATAATAAAATGGGTAATGCCTCCCATATTGGTGAAAATGCCTACCCTTGGTGCTAGTCGCCACCCCGGGGCCTACTGGAGGTGGGAATCAATGGTCATTATCTCCCTTCCTCCATTTCCATCTTAGGAGGGGCATCTATGGTGGGAGGGGGTCGTGACATTGGAAAACATCAATGATATTTACATGATCATGTGAACCCATTCAACAACAGATTGACAAGATGATCTTTTAAATCTTGAAATATTATATAAAGAATTCTATATGGTGTAATGGTAATTGTATCCATTCCTCGAAAAGAAAAATCATGAACTAATTGGACCCAAGGTGTTATCAACAAGATATAATCTACAATGAAATCAAGAATTTGGCCAACTTGGAATGGAAGGATCATATAAAATATCTACTCATCATCGGGAATGATACAAGAAAACTAGGTTAGAGTCCCTCCATTCTATTAAAGGTAAGGCATGATACAAACATTCAACGTGATGAAAGCAAAAAATAATCAAAATTAACACACAATTTATTCAAAAAAGACACATTTCAAGGAATGATATAGATATGGGATCCATTAAAAACTATCAAATATATAACATGTATTTTTTCTGAACCACCCATCTCAAGGATAATAAAATTTTAAAATAATCTATATCTACTTATGGATATAGAACATTCCCCAAATATTTAAATATCATATGATCTTGACCTTATTAGTGTATTTATTCATATCACCATATAATGGATCTATATGGAAAAATTTAATTCAGTAATATTTTAAATATGAATGAATGTGAAAAATTTCTATCAAATAGTGAGTATCCAAAAATATAAGCCATTAAAATAATACATAAAATGGTGGATGTTAATGAATTCCTATAATAAGAAGTAGGATAAATAGAATATAAATTTACTAACCCTTAACCATGATCCATTGTTTTAGTAACCTAAAATTTTCAACCCTACATTAGTTTCTTTTCATGTGCCCACGAAATACAATCACAAGAAGATCCTAGTTAGACTATAAAACTCCTACTAACAAACAGAAAAGAAATAGAAAATCCAAAACTCAAAATATAAATATTGAAAGATCCAAAACCATGTTTTCCTTTCCAATCATTCTCAAAACATCATTATAGGTTCCTCATCATCCAACATGACCAACTATTTACTAGTTTTTTATGTCATAAAAAATTAATATATAATCATCTATAAAACTAATATCACACTAGTGGATCTCCACTATTATATGAATGTGTAAATCAAATACATTTTTTGTTCTTCATACATCCTCCCAATAAAAAACTACATCTTCATAATATCCGTCAACACAATGTTCCAAACTATCCCCATATATAGAATATTTTTTGACCACCAAGATGAACATTATGATTCTTCTTAGATATGAGGTCCATTATCAGTATATTAGAAAAATGATATGTGAATTAAATGATTCTATTCTTGGATAGTATATAGAAACTCATTCACAATTCATTTGTTATCTCATCCCCCAAAATATTTGATAAAACATAGCATCTCATAAAATGTTTTTCTATATTCCAAAACATATATCAATTCATAAGTAAAATTAATCGACAGTTAGAAAATATTATCTCATTTATTAACAATAAAGATATTAAAATAAAAGTGTTCAGATAAATCTCCCAGTATGAACCAAAATAATATCCCACCTAGACTAGAGTACCCCACCAGTATATCGCTGTGTGTCATATAATAAATCCTTCCACATAATCTCACCTCTCATTGTGTATCTCATAAATGTAAATTATAGCTTTAATCAACTCCATACAATGATTAGTGACATAGGGTCTACCAATAACAAAAAATAATGTAATGTTATATATATATATTACTCTATTATTCAAATTATATATGCATTATTTATCTTGTGGATTATACCAATCAATAGACTACATGACATGTAGTATACTCTCATAGAGATAATCATCAATTTTATGTCATATTCAACAGTGATCTAAATGTTAAATCCCAGTGGGGATACCATTCCCATTCATACCATATCCTCTAATATATTTATTTATAGAGGATACTCTCATCAATTCAAAATTTATGCCTCAGTGAAAAAATCTATCATAACATCTAATATCAATATTTTGGTTATGTTAAAAGGAAGAAAATGTACCTTCTTTTACATATACACTAAAAATATACTCAAATACTCAAAACAAGGATGATATCTCATGAAACATAAAACAACTCATAGTGACATAATCAATAACTCATTTGATTCACAATTTTTTTTTAATTTTCATATCCATCTACATGTTCCCCACATTTGTAGTTCATTTAAATTAAATTTACTAACAACATATATAGTAAAAGTCTAGTAATTTTCCAAATAAAATTTTATTTTATTAATACAACTTATATACAATGAAATTATTCCATGTTGATAACAGTGAAAAAATATTTGGAATTAGTTAATTAGGAATCTTCAATTATTTAATATAAGAAGACACCATATATTATGTTTATAACAGAGTTAATTAAAAACCATTATATCATATTAAAATATTTCATTTAAAAATTAATTTTACACGAATCATAAATTCATAATATTATTCATAAATGATATATCAATCTCCAACGAAAGGATTTTTTTAAATCCAATTAATATTGTATAAAAAATACATCCAATTTACTAATGTAACCGAAATATAAATGTGAAAATCTTGAGATAAAATATCTTAGCTAGAAATATATAATTCCCTAAAATAGTTGATTATTATGCTCATGAATATGGTCCAAAAAAATTGGATAATAGCTAAAATATCCAAATATTTTAAAATAACACAATGTTCGATAGTGTATACAAAATTCAACATTGTGCATAAATGAACCACAAAATATAGTTATTTAAATATGAGTATTTTAATATTTCTATTTTATTGGAATTAATATTCATGAAAGTAAATATAATTAAATATATATGTCCATAGTCAATATTATTTTATTTATTATTTCTCTTGAAATAAACCCTCAATTTTTTTGAAATATTATATACGTCCAAAATACGTTATTTAAAAAAATTTAATTAATAATATAAAATAATACAATATATTTTTTCTATTTTTAGGAAAATTATTTGATAAAATTATGTTAATATTTATAATAAATAGATGAATATTATCTAATAATAATTTTTTTGGATTTTTCTAGAAATTTTTGATTTTACAATAATGTGTGAAATATAAATATTTTGTTGAAAACGATATTCTTTTTTTTAGAATTGAAAATATACATTTAGTTTAAATTTGTGATTAAAAATTATTCAATATTATTAATTTTAATCTAATTATAGTCTTTTTAATTTATTCTCTTTTTAAATTTTGAATAATTATACTTTTTAACATAAAACATTATTTTGAGAAACTGTTTTTACAGTGTTTTTCAGGTTTAATTTCAATATAAATTATAACACATCTATATATTGTTTTTATTGATATTATTTTAAATATATTTAATTATATTAATTTTTGTTATTTAATAAGGGAAATATAATTGTTTTTTATAATTACAAATTAAAAATTAAAA
This sequence comes from Viscum album, assembly GCA_963277665.1. Taxonomy (NCBI): domain Eukaryota; kingdom Viridiplantae; phylum Streptophyta; class Magnoliopsida; order Santalales; family Viscaceae; genus Viscum; species Viscum album. The sequence goes on along the minus strand of OY728126.1, from coordinate 788,034,487 downwards.
ATATGTTACCATGATTAAAGAAAAAACTAGTATCCAATCAGATAAACTAATTTGACAGGAATTTAAATATCCTAATAACATTTTGAGTATCAATTTTATAGAATATTTTCAACACTATAAAAACTAATATTATATAATGGTTAATTCTAGATCTGTTTTTCATGAGTAATTAAATAATATATTTAATAATTTTGAAAAATTATAAGTGTGTCATCTACCTCACATACAAAATTGAAACCCCTCTCCTCTCCTCTATACAATTCATGAGTCCTCCAGCTCACAAAATACCTAAAAAATCCCTTACATACATCACTCTGCACATAATAATTTTCCATGTTCTTTCATATAAAATATATAACTAATTTAGGTGGAAACGAATAGGGTTAGTCTAAAAAAGTTATAGTCAATGATTATGCATTTTAATTTAATTTCATGTTCAACCAAAATAAAATATATTTAACGATGATATTATAATAATAAAACTTATTTCTTTTAATAATATATTTTTATTTTTTTTTCGTGATTTATATCCATCACCTCTTTTGTTAAATGGGAAATGGACCCATCATTCATGTGTATAGTGGAGAGCCGCCTCACACACCAATTTACTCCGATTTCCATCCCCTCCACTATGGGATGGTTTTGATAAAATATTAATGTATTATATATTATATTCATGACCTTTTTTAAATTCATTTTAAGGAAAATATATTCAACATTTTTTAAATCCCATTCTATGAAAATTGAAATCATTGACTGTGTGTACATAGAGATCACTACCTTTACGATGTGCATTTATTTTTTTTCAAACCCAAATAATGTAGATTGAATATATAATATTATTTAAATAAATAATATATTATTTATTTTAGAATTATAATTTCAAAAAAAAATTAATACATATATTCATTCTATCGGGATCATTAAAAAATGGAAAATGTTAGTATTGCATATGTACATACAAAAATATTCATGACTATGACATTGTTTATTTTTTTAAAATTTCATTCCCTATTGAAGTCATATTTACTAATGAACCAAATATCATTAAAAAACAACGTGAACTAAATTGAAAATTTTAAAAAATATAACATGGTATAGAATCAATTAAAATGAATAATAAAAATGAAAATGATTTTTTAGTGATTAATTAATTAAAAAAAGTCATTTTTGGATCATAATGAATGTATCTGATGAGTCATACTTGAGGTAACTGATTTCTACTCATTTCCTAATCCATTGATGGATATTTTTATTATTTACATATTTAAATTTATGTGTTGTATATATTAACACTTTTAGGTACATGACAACAATATCTATTAGTTAATGTTGATTAGTTATTCAATTCAAATTACTCTTTCTAGATAAATATTTCCAAATAATGATGATTTCATTACTCGTTTGAATATGGTATATTTTTCTTCCTTATGATTATTTTTGGGAACATAAGTATTGAAATTTCATTTCATTTATCAAATTATTTATTAATTAAATGTAATTTTATCCTTATCCTTTTTACCAGGTTTTAAGTTAGTAATCTTAATGTATACCCTAGAAGGGTTATTTTCAATCTTTGTTTTCAAAATACTAATAGAATTTTATCTTCTTCACATACATAAGGATAATATATTTTCTCACCCACAAACACTGTTTTCAATATTTCAATTCGTTCATAGGATATAGGTTATTTTTAAAAGTAAAATATTTCTGGAAACATATTTTTAATGTTTCATTTCAATTCATTTAAATAAAATATTTTATATAAAAATTTATATTTTCCTAATAGTCATCTATCGTATGTTTATAAATTTTTATATATTAATGTTCCCTTGAAAAAATAAATTTCATATGATCAATAGATATTTAAATTTAAATAAATATCAATATTTTATATAATGAAAATTATTTTTTTCTTAAATAATATATCATATCTACATAATTTTATATTACTGTGAATTTTATTCAACAGAGTATGTAAAACATGATAATTTTGTATTTTTTAAACAACAATAATATATTTAGATAAGGAAATTTTTTCATGAATTATATTATTAATTAAATATATGGGGGTTGATTTTTTCAGCTTGTGATTTTTGGGGATTGAATTATTCATCCCCTCAATAAATATATCGGTCTCATGAGAAAAATCAGTGAAATGAAATTACTACATTGAAAAAACGATGTATGGAACCCTAACATATAATAATATTGATTTATCTCACTTATAGTGGAGTAACTATAATACATTATATTACTACATTGATATTATTAAAGGATTATTTTTTTTATCAATTTACGTATTTAATGGAATTTGTTTTTAGTTATTTACCATTTCATATCAATTATTCATTAATCATGAAAACAAACTATACAAAACTCTTACTTAATATATGAGCATACCCTTTGTTATTTTCTTTTATCATGGATATGAATATTGATATTATGATTCAAACAAAGGTGAAATAATTTTTCTATGATATTTAATTTATATTTCAATTTTAATAGAGGAATCACAAATGTAGATAGTTCTGTAAATCCGGTAAACTGGTTAGTCATTTTGGGTATGATGCCTTGTTTCAATACCAATATGATATATACGAAACTGAATTACGGTTTCTTGAGATAGTATTGTTATAATATCCTATGTAGTGTCTAGTTTTAAAAATAGAATAAAAAACATTGAAAACTTTTTCAACACCACATTGTTAATTTCAATCCAATATCACTCAATACTAAATGGATTAGTGAACCAAAAGAACTTATATATAGACCTACCTATATTCATTATGTTCCCAACATGCAAGAAGGGTATACAATTATATTTTGGAAGACAATACCACTGAGATCATATAACGATAAATTATAATTGTTGTATAATCAATATCCACTAGTATGTAGTCATCAAAAATAAATAGAAATCATTTCATAAATACACCCTGAATGATAATAAATTAATTTTATAATAATATTATTTTATAATATTTTACGATTCACATTGGTATGTAATTTGGAACACACATGATTTTTCATATACCTCAAATCAAAAATCATTATAATTTTACAAATAATAGGATTATTCAATAAATAGAAATTAATGCAAGACTAGTCATATCTCTTATGAGTATTCCAATATAATAAAGTCAACCCTTACCCATTTGGAAGATTATTTTATCCATACCTCTATCCATGAATCCCACTCTCGAGTAACCATGGTGGTCTATATAGGTTTTTATTATCACTTTGTAGGCCACCACTAATAGTGTTCACAGTTCTATCCACTCTTATTGAATACATATTGATGTGCTATATTAAATAACCAAATAGAAAAAAAATAAAACCAATATTTATCCTTTTATTACATGGATATTTTAGGGATTATAATACATTCTTAATATCATACAAGATGTATTTGAACATGAGGCATAATAGTGTTGATTGACCACATCCCTCCATGAACCTATTAATTTTTTTTCATTACTATATTATCTATATTCCACCCCATAATCAATATCCCAATATTATATCCTAGTGGATACATGATATAATACAAAATTGTTTAAAAATCACCTCAATTAAGGGATCAAAATTCCATCACAAAACCATTACCAATGTTTCATTAATGGGGAAATTCACATCCAACCCTAGACCCATCACCAAAATTATATCACCCTTTTGATCTGAAAACCATCATTGATAATTTACCAAATTATCCTCACCTAGGGGATTAATATATTACCTCTAAATCATTACATATATATGATTCTATATTTAAAAATATCATTCACTTCGATATTTACTGAAAATCTTCATCATAACATGATTTTGGGGGCCCATAGTTTTATATCTAATTTTTTCAAATTATTATATTTAGTGATATGATATAATAAATGAAAATTGTAAAGAGTATATTTTTTACTCTATACTTATATTGGAATTATTAATGTAAATTATTCTCAGTAGATATTCCAAAACTATTTAGATTAATTTTGGAAATGTGTTATTACATCGATGTGACCCCATATCATAGGGATATGAAAATAAATGTTATAACAAGAGGATTCTATATGGAAATGTGAAAAATATCATTAAAATGTATGGTTTAAATTATCTATTTGTATTTGATTCAAGTATATTTCATTTTTCCAATATTTTCTTGATTATAAACATTGAATTTAATTTATTTGTTTCTCAAACATAGTTTATATACGGGCTTTTGGAGAAACAATATGATAACCATTACATGTCCCTTGAAAACCCTTCTGTAATGTTAATTATGAATTATAATTTTATTTTGGGACTTTTTAAAACAAGATATTGTTCAAACAAATTGAATATGATGATAATCAATAAAAGATCATTGATATGTAATGGTATGTATGATTCTCTTGTTGACATTATGGTAAAACAAAAAAAAATCATGTCTATTGGCTTTGAAATTTGAAATTTCATATTTAGGAAGGATGGAAATGGGTTTACCATTTATGGGATGTCCCATGTGAACATTTTTAGTGGGGGTTTAATATTTATTTGTATGTATATGATTTTTGAATGGTTTATAAAACAATATATTCCAATCATCTGGACCTCTCAGATTAATTTTATGTTTTTTCTTTAACCCTATTCAATTTTAAGCCTAAGAAACCTATTTTTATATCCATCTCACTAAAAAGTACTATAAAATCCTAGATAAATTCTTCTCCTATCATCCAATAAATTTCAATTATCATTATCATTTTTTTGATGTAGATTCATATGTGGGATACCCCTCTAAATCCATTTCATCCATTTATAAACCTTTATTCTTCGATTTAACTCTTTTATATAACCATTAATGTTGCTGATAGAATATTTGATGGTTGTAATTTCTCTATATCAATGAAAATTTATCATCTTTGTGTTATATATGGCATTTCCATGCTTATGGGAGAATTCAACATCATTATATATTACTTCAGGCATGTTTTCATTAAATATTGGTGGAGTTTCTTTGTTATCTTTTTTATTGCATCCCATTAAATCATTCATAATTTTGGAATATTTATTAATTCAATTATTTTTATACTTGCTACCTGTGATTGTCCATGGTTATTTTAATGCTTTTCTATCTTGTGGGATAGATTATAATTCCATGATAGGTGTTTTTGAATTTTCATGAATTATTTTAATGTATTATTTTTGTTTTAGAATAAATAGTGTACAAAATCATGAGGTTATTATATGAATACATTCCCCAAATTAATATACAGAACATGTTTTCAATTATTTTAGTGATTTTAAAATAATCTAAATGATACATTTCATTTTTACGGGGTCTTGAAATCTAGTTTTTTGATGTTTTAATTTTTTTGAGAAACTTTTTTAATTTCAATGGTTGACTCATGATATCTGTGAGTTTTAAATGGGATTCAAAAAATTATTTGGGAAAAAATGTCACCAATTATTGATTTGTGTGATATTACAAATATTTTGACTTATCATAGAATTCATAAAATGTTTTCTAAAAATGTACTTTTACTGGTTTATGGAAAATGGGCTCACATAATGGGATTTGCTGACAAATTTAATCCATGTCATAATGGTTATGATTGAGTTTTCATGTGACCATTTTATGAGATATTTTACCTTTAGAGATCATGTATGTTTCTCATGCATAGTAGTCATGGGGAATTTTATTATTAAAATGTATGAGGTGTGGTATAAGATATTTATAATTATTTATATTTGATTCATTTGGAGTTTTATTTTTTATCACATTGACATGAATTTTCATGGTCGTGTTATTAATATTTTAGATGGTCTATATGATGATAAATCTATGTATAAGAGATATGTCAACTAGAAAGTGTTTCCTGACAACTTTCAGATTTCTAGTTTATAAGGGGTAGTTGACCTTGTGAAATAGAGACCGTATTTTATTACTATGGGTGTATATGAGATATAGAGTCATTTATTTCAAAATTTATCTTGTGGAATATGGGTAAACACATACTAGTTAATTATTTTCATTCTAGCATCATTATCTTCAATTCTGTTTTTATTAAATGACCCTTAAAATTATTCATTCAACACTAGGATCTTATATATAATATCCCTAGGAGAGTTCTACCATTTTATCAATTATTTTCCTATCATATTGTGTGATTGATTGGAACCTATATACCTTTTATTTATTTATTATGATCATTATAAATGACATAGTTGTACATTTTTTTATTCTTTCCATCTTTATTATTTTTGGAAGAAATTTAAAATGATTTAGAAAGGGATTTGTGAAATGTTTTCAGAATAATATAGATTATGTTTTCATTTTTATTGATAATACATAAAAAAATTAAAATGAGTTTGAATATATATTTTTTGAAATGTGAAAAAAAAATTTCTAATTTTGTTTGAGTCTTTTTATCAAAATGGAAAAAAATTGTTTTAAAACATTGGTGCTTTGTTTGATATCATGGTTTAAGGCTTCCTTGACATGTCTTCCTTGGCAATTTTTTTTTCAAGGATGTTTTTAGAAAATCATATGAATTTGGAAACCAATTTTGAGTATTGAAATATATAATTAATAAAAACATGTTTTATGGATATTTTTAATTATGGACATTAAAATATAGGTTTTGGTAAAACGTGTGACTTAATGAGGAATTGGGTTTTCACAAAATAAAATATTTCTATGGAAGAATGAGATTGTTAAACTACTTTTATAAGTTCCTTGATTCATTATAGAATGGATAATGGAAATTCCATATTTTTCTATTTGAAATAGAACACAAATTTTTATGATGTGATGTTGAAGAAACAATATAGATTTCGTGGGTGGATACATACATGGAATTTTATCTCATGTATATATTTTATAGGCACATGTTCATTCGAGATTGATTATTTTCTACTTTTTTTAGTAGGGAGAAATTAGATGTGGATAGATTATTGGGGTTATGTGGAGAATTTTGTATGGTTTCGGGATTCCTTTTGGTCTTAGTTACTATATTAACCACCTTGGTTGTTTTCATTATATGCTTGAACTAAATTTTTATAAGATTGTATTATTGATTATTTAATAGATTCAATTTTACACGTTGTTTCTTTTTTCATTATATCTTATATCAATCTTTTTAGGGTTATTTAATTCTTACACTTAATATCTATACTGTTATATAAAAGCTAAATTGTTCCCGTGTTTTTTATTATGATTCCCAATTTAAATTTTCAAACCCACGGGTTTGATAATTTCGTTAATGACATATGATGAACTGGATTAATATCTATGTAAGGTGGAATCCTTGACCAGTACAATATAAAATATTAACCTATCATAGGATGTCAGTAGGGTCTAGGTATTGGATGTCTCCTCATATTATTTGGGGTGTTTACTGTTTGTAGATGAGGACCTCAGAACATGAGGAATATATAGTGGGAGCGTGTTTCAATGTTTTACTCTCTTTTTACCTCAAGCCTATATGTGTATTCATTATTTCATCATTGATTATATCTATTGATTTATAGTTTCATGGGATAATTGTTTGATGCCTATGGAATTAGTTCTTTGATCATCAATGTAATGACTTAAATTTCCTCTATGACATTCTTTAATATATTAGAGTATAGATAGAAAATTTTTATGGTTTTGTGTAGTTGGATTGTAGTTCATAAATATCATATTATATCCAATAATAGGATGCGAGATTGGGTAAAGGGAAAAATTTATGAATGAATTTTTTTCTTCGATCTTGTGTCCAACTAAATCTTGTTTCCATAACTATATAGGATTTTATATTTAAAAAATCTAAATTCTTGGATTAAATATTATGTTAGATAAATGGGAAAGGAATCATGTTGGGACATGTGATATGATGGAATAATTGTGTTATATTTTAGTTAAGTGTGTTGAATTCCATCTAATTTGGGTTTTATATGTGTTGTGAGACATATTTTGTGTGTGTGAAAATTAGAAATAAATTTCGTTTCATGAAATAAGCGCTTTTGTATTGTTTTAAATTTGATCATTTTTTAATAATTTTTTTAAAATATTTTATTTTATTTTGAAAATAATATTGAGTATTGACTGTGATTTAATTTCTTATTGACTTAACACTTTTATTGGGGGACATGTTTTCTATTTAATGGGAGACCAATGATTTCAAAATATCATGTTTTTTAGGATTTTTAGTCTTTATAAATATATTTTTTAATAAAATATAAATATTATTAAATTGATTCCATGTTTTATTTTCCTCATGAAATCTATAAGGTATTTTTTTATTAAATCTAGTTGATATTTATTAATTAGTTTTTTAATATTTAAAAATTTATCATGCCATGACTTTTGAGGGTGATTTAGTTTCAAGATGTTTCATTCAAAAACATGTAAATAATGGATTTTTTTGGGGATCATAATTTTTGAACACATTTTTGGTAATCCATGTGAATACCCTTGTGTTTCTCTTGGATAACATTTTGTATTGTACAATTTAAAGACATATATTTTTTCTCTATAGGTAGTGAATGTTTTTGATAAAATCATTGTGATCCTTTGGAACGAATATAAGGTTTTTGGTTTTTATGTGTAAGGGTACAAATGTGTTAATGGGTTTGTTAATATTATGATATTGTGTGTTATTGGTATAAAACATGGTACACATATTTTTCATAATTGTTGTATAGTTTTTAATTCCATGTAATGTCATGTGTGAAACATTCTTTTTTTTTAATCTAGGAAATGGAATGGGAATATTTTTGGATGGTTTAAAAAAAATTGACCTTACTAGATTAATTTAAACTGGAAGTTATTCTTTTTTCCATGATTTATTTTAATCTTAATTTCCCTATTTTATTCTCTCTCTCACATTAATGGAAGGACATCACCAAGTGAGTCTCTTCTCACCACTTCCCTTCTATTATGGAAGTCCTCCTATATGGATTCAAGTGTATTCCACTATTAGAAGTCCCTTTAAGCACCTTTAATCCATTTATTTTTCCTTCTTCCCTCAATTGATAAATATTTTGTGAACCCAAGTAAATTTCATTTCGGATTTTAGAGAATAATTTAGTCCAAATATTATTTCCTTTCTCGTTTATGCATTCTAGAGATAATTTAATTTTTTTTCGAATGACATATCTATTTTAGGTGATGAACTCTGACATTTTTTTAACTAAAATGTGGTTAGTTCTTCATTATTTTCTATTTGTGTTACATTTCATTAAGTGATTTATAATTTTAGAAGGGTCGTTAATTAAAATTATTCATTTATATGTCATTAGTGAGGTTCCAATAATGGTTTTATCTAATGATATGTATTTGGATCCCATTCTATGAGATTAAGAAAATACCTAAATTAATTTTAATGGATTATTTTGGGTTTTAAATAATTAGATATATCTATATTATGTTTCATATTTTTAAAATTTCATAAATTAGTTAACAAAAAATTTATAACGTATCAAAATATATTTAAATTATCTAAATTGATTGTTTCATTTTAAATGGGTGGGTTAACCCGGATTTTGAGATTATTCAAAAAATATTATAACATTTATTGTTTTAAATGTTTCTTTAATGTGATGTTTGAGTTCTCAAATGGGATTCTAGAAATGATTTTTAATATATTTTTCCCAATAATTGACTAGAATGGGATTTTAAATTTATTAAGGTGTCTTATCATTACTATCATGTTTTGGAGAATGTCACATGTGACAGTATGTGAGAAATAGGTTTTCATGAAGTGGTGTGTAGTCCACATTAGCCCATGCAATCCTTATTATACCCAAGATGTATTTTGATCCCAATATTGAATGTTTTAACATGATTCATCAGCCTATACCACTTATGAATTATAGTGACATGGGATATTTTTGTGATCATGTACGAGGCGAGTCACATGTTATAACAATACTTTATATTTTAATTATGATATGGTTTATCTATTCTCATGATCAATTAAATATCCACAAGATTTAGGGAAATATAAGAAATGTTCTATATTTTATTTATTCCTCGAATTTGATAGTGTTTCATATATGGTGTATTTCATTTATACACTTAAATCCTTCTAAAAGAAGGGGTAGTGGTCATTTTGAGCTTGAAGGCTTCTATTTTACCAGTGGAATCAAAGATTATCTGTGGACTATTATTTTCATATAGTTCCATGAGATTATTGATGTTATAGATAGGTTCACTACTATCACATGAGGATCCTTATCAAATAATCATGTCTTTTTTAGTGGATCTATAGGGTGATTCCCATTACACTAGTATATTATATTGGATCATCTAAGGGTTTTTACCTTTTCTCAATTACTTCCCCTACATTATGTATGATTGTTTTCACTATTGTAACATGTATATTGGACCTTATTTTTTGATGTGACATAGTGTATCCTTCATGTGTTCATTCCTACCACATTATTTGTTTCATACAATTCAAATTTTTTTAAAAATATATCTATGAAATTATATCAAATAAATAGTGGAGAATGATTTATTATAAGGTTCATTTAGTATATCATGAAATTATCATTAAATGAGTTTTATTTAAATATTAGATGTTGTTTTCCAATGAGTATATGGATAATATTAGTTGGAATGGGAAAATTATTTTCATTTAAAACATCAAATCCTGGGTTTTATAAATGTGTTTTAGGCCTCCATTCGTTGTTTTCCTTTTGGGAATGATTTTTGAATGATGGTTTTGAAATTAATTTTAAATTATACAACCTTTTTTGTTTTAAAATTTGTATTTATCAATATTATGTTATACTGGGAAGGTTTTACTATGGTTCATTAAATTGTGGATTCGTAAAAGAGGGATTCATCCTTGTAATTGTGTTTTCCATTTTATGGGTTTTAGTTAAAATAAAAAATAAATATAGTTTTAAAAAATACTCTGATGTTTTCACTTTTTTATTATATAACAGTTTATAGAAAATTAATATTTTTCTAATTTTTTTGATAGTATAATTTTTAGGTTTTAATATGGAAATATTAATTTATATTTATTGGTTGGGGACATACTTGGTTTTTAGCATTATAATATGTCTTATTGGTTCATGTTTGCTCGAATATGATTCATTCCCTGATAGTATTTTGGGAAGACATTGACCATGATTTGACTCCAGGTTTTAGATGGTGACATGTTTTTAGGATTAGTGATTCATTTTGATTTTGGATTTATATTTTTAAATTTAGTCTATAATAATTTATACATCATTTGTATGTTTACATTCTACTGATAATTTTTTATTTAATGATTTAACATATATATTGTTTTGAAGTTCAGAGATTATATTATCTCGCATAGTTGTTTTAGTACATTATTTTTTCTAAATATTTAATCATTTATATAAGGGATGAATAATTCTCATGTAATGTATTATTATTCCTAATGACTATTTTCCTGCCCATAATGATATGGATCAACCTTTTGGATTTATGATGTATTGTTCCAAGAGGTGAGTTTGATGGAAACTTGGGGGTTTTCTATTTAAAAAAATATACTTATTTGATGATACTCATTAAATAATATTTATTTATTCAGTGAAGAAAGTTAATAGTAAAAAATTTCTAGAAAACCCAAAAAAAATCATAAACACCAATTATGAGTATATCCTTAAGAAATATTGAGATTAAACCATAATTAAAACATAAGAGAATTCTATATTAATATATGGATAATCCTGTATAAAATTGAATAAAAACACTAGGTATTTGAAGAAAAAATAACATTAGAATGAAAATAATAACACGATTGATATTCAAGGTGTATTCTATGTGTTCATTATCAAATAATCCCTAAGTCCATGATTATTAAGAATTAAATTTTTTCACTCTATTGAGTGAAATCTTGAAAATTTCATTATTTAAATCATTAATAAATTTTTACACCCAAATGCATCACACTTAAAAACACTTATTTATAAATATAATAAAACTCTTACCAAATTATCAAAAAACAAGACTCATATATCCATGTGTTCCCCAATATATAGGTAACTCTCAATTGGGATATAAAAAAACAAAATATATCTCAAGAAATAATAAATATCATAATAGTTTCTATTATTTATAAATTTTTTTGTCCAAAACCATTAGTAAATTATTATCCTCAAATATATAATGTATCATATATTCTAATGAATTTACTCTTAAATATAAAATAGAACACCATATTCCTTATTCCAATTTAAATGAAAATTATTGGAATGTATGAAATTAAATCCCCATGTGAATCATTCATTAGCATCAAAATATACTTTTTATTCATCATCTTTATTCATTTCTACAACTAGGTTACTTTGAAACCAATTCAATGTATTTAAAAAGAGGAGACTAATTTATTTCATTTACCATATATTAAGTATAATGATTCAATATGATACACTAACTCTAAAAATACAACAATTACATATTATAGTTTAATCCTACCATTATATATTCTTACATATGAGGTGGATAATGTAACACTTTTGATACCCACATATAAAATTCACAATCAAATTTGGTGATTTTAAGGTATAGTCATTTTTCTCTCTACCCTTACAAATTGGCTAATCCTAATGAAATTGAGGAAGAAGAATTAAACAATAAGTAAATTACAGAGAATGAAACTTTTTGACCAAATGATGACTCTTATATAAGGGAGGTATACATTTTTTATAAAAATATTTAAACCCACCAATGAAACTAATATTCTATATCTCACCCATGTCAAACTTTATATCTAAAAACATATATTTTTTATAATTCCAAGAAATTTTCTAAATAGAATTTATACTAATAATCATCTCCTAGAGACCTCCACTAATCATTCTTATTCCTAAATAGTGATAATTGAATCACCCTTGTCATGTTGAAAACTTTCGATAATCATTTTATAACATATTCTCATACACCATGTACCACTATAGTTTTACCAAACATAGAGTTAAAAAATATTCCAACATAATAAATTTTCAACATATAAAGGTAAAATACATAATTATTTTTAACCCAAATATATTCATATTTCCTGAAAAATAAAAACCTATTTTATTTTTCATAAAAAAATAAAACATATTCACAACATGGATGGATTGGGATGTAATAACAAAGATGTGAAAAATATGGTCTCTTTCATTACGGTGTTACATGTATTTCGTAGATAACATATCAAGCATCTTAACAAAATAAAATAAATAATAATTTAAAAATAATATATATTTTCCAATTATATTTAACCAAATAATTTCTAAATATTCCCAAAGATATATCATTTAATAATACCCAAATTTTTCCATGAATTATTTTTTATAAATAAATCTGAAAACAAATCCCTCATACCTTAAATTTTTCCCAAATATAAATAATCTATTCATGAACATTAAATTAATTTAACTACATCACTTGTCAATATATATATAAATAATTATATAATTTTCATAAATGAAAATTTAATAACAAATAACACTCTATTAAAATATTCAAATAACATTTTATTGTGGTCCATCAGCAAAAAACTCCCAAAATTCAACATGAATTTCCCTAAATAAAACCCATTGTTTTAGGAATCTTATATAAAATATAAAATTATAGAATATGAGGATCAAATTTATAATGACATATTATTCATAATAATCATTTTAATAAAATTATCATTTCACATATGAACAAATTTGATCAAATACACATTCATTTTGATGATCCACTTTTTTTTTGATTTATTGCATCTATACCCATGAAATAAAAACCCTTTTCATCATCATCAAAAATGAAACAATAAATCTTCATCTATTTAAACATAAAATATTTTTAACCTGAATATAATTATAAAAACTGAGAAATATACATTTGGTATCAAATACCCCATAAATTAAGATAATTTAAAATATATTGTTGATATATGAAATAGACTCTATAAATAGTTTCTTTAATCAATTTATCTATCATGGGAAATTACAAATTCCATTTTTATTAATTCTATTTTTAGTACAATTTACATCCATAAAAGCTATATTATTCTATTTAAAATATAAAAAATTATTCCTTCTATCACCTATAATATTAATAAAGAAGAAATTTTCACTATAACAAATATGTAACATCATCACAACTATAGACCTCGAAACCTCCATATACTTCTGATAAATCCATAGTTTTGTAGAAGATATATTGAAAATTTATTAAACTATTTTTTGTTGTTATTTAATGTAAATATTGAAATAATTTTACTATGTTATTATAAACCAAAGGTTTTATCTTGATCTAGAATATGTTTTAATCCTGATATCATAAATTCATTTACATGTAAAATTGCATTGATCATGTCTGTTAATACTAATGTAGAATCTGAAATAGTTAATTTAATGACAAATTTTGTGGAATCATACCAATCATTTTTATCTTATTTATTATAAATATTATTTTAATTTCAATTATCTATAAATCATACATATCATATTATTCATTTGGAACACTTATATTTGTATACATAATAAACAATATAATTATTTTAATTGAATGAATCATATTTATAGTATAATTATATTTCTCTTTCTAACTGCCTTTATCATCATGTGATCTCTCAGGATGTTTATAATCTGAAAAAATTGATTTTTCTTCTTACATAATAACATTTCTAATGTTCCTAAACTATTATAAGATGAAACATCCATTAAGATCATACTTTTTAATAATTAAACGTAAATACATTGTTAATTATAATAAATTGTAATTAATGAAATAATATTTTTTCTTTTATGTTTTATAATCCCTTAATAATGTAATTTATTTTATTTTACCCTACTGAAAATATGATCTATTTTATTATACATCATATATTTTATTTTCTAATGAATTGTTTTTGAATACAAAAATTTAAAATTGGAATTAATAATATTTGTTTCAATTAATATTGACCATTATGTCATTAATATCATATGTGGATCTTCGATATTTGAGTGGAAACTATTAATTGAAATATAGCATCAACATTAACTCATCATTATTTATATATTATTCTAACATTTTGGGTTTTAAATATATATATAACTGAAAATTATTTCTATATATATGTAACTAAACATTTAATGATAACCATATTCAATTTTCATTATAGGTGATAGTTAATGAGTTCCAAAAATAATTTCCAATCATATTCTCACAATATGATCTCATAATCATTGTTTATCTATGAATTGTTCTAATAATTTAGTTTCGGTATCCTTCACCATTAATAATATTAATACATTCCAAAAAATAAAATGCATTAAATTTAAGTAGCTAATAATTTTTAATACAAAAAAACATAAAAATGACTATTTCTAAATAGATTAAAATGAATTTTACACATAAAATTTATGAATTGATTTATTTTAATGTTTTTAAAAAATATAAAACAAAACAATCTATAAAAAATGAATATAGGGATATTTATTTTATATTCCCATTATATATATAACTATTGTCCCCAGATTAAAATTTTGAGTATTCATTTATCCTGATTGGTGTTTGATCCCATTTAGAATATATTCCTAAATCAATATTATTAATACCATTACAAAACATGGCTATTATGTTTATGAACCCTATTTTGTTATATGGGTTCTACCATATTCTAATTGTGTGATGTTTATGAAACTCATTTCCTTTCCCTGGGTTATGAAATATTGTGAAGGTTTTAAAATGTTGTCAGGAACCTATGGATATAATATGATTATGTGATGGGTTCTAGGAGAATTATATATTTCTACATTTTGTTGGGTAACGATGGATATATCATCTAATAAAATAGTTGGAATGTGGATGGAACACTACTTCTTAAGGTACTATATCCACAATGATAGTCTTAGGAGTGAACCAAGAATTAGAATATGATGGAATGGGATGTGAATCCAATTCACTATAATAATCGTGGAAGTGATCATTGACTTTGGAAATAGTATTCAATAATTTTATGTATCCAATAAAATTTTATCTTATTCCATTGTTATGATTTCATGGATCATGTTATTTGATTCGATTATGATTTATGACTTAAAAAGTTCCATGATTTATAAAATGACTCGTGATTGTGATTCAATATTTGATAGATTTTTTATTCAAATGTTATGATAATATTCTCATTTTATACTCATCTTATAGTTGATATCTCCATTATTTTCCCTTACTAAGAATACCATCTCAAATGTCTACTTTCCCCAGGTTATAAAGAATGTTCTAATGAAATATATTTATAAGAATGGTTTTAGTTATGATGGACATAGTAGTATATGATGTTGATATATTATGAAAATGTGGTTTATGTATACATGATTCCAAATCTTGTATTTCCTCATGATACTAGTGTGTATTGTAGTATTTTTTATTTAATATTCTTATATGAAGATGTAATATTTCTATATAAAAATTATGGCTCGCTATAGGTTTTCTGGAAAACCTATTCATGGTAACGAATTAATACAAATATATTTGGAAGTTGATATATTGTATAGGATTCTTAGTTTCATAGAATGAAGATATTTTACATAGCTATAGGTAGGTCTTAGCCCCCAGAATAAGGTTTCTTCAGGGGTGGAAGATCTTAATCCCCCAAATGGTATCATATTAATCTTTTTATATATTCTTCTAGGTCATCGGTTTCAATAGTTAATATTTTTAGTTAGCTGTGTGTACATGGAGTTCTACTATATGTTCCTCTAATGCGGATTTCTCAGTCATGGAATAAAGAGAAGGGTGATCCTGCATTGGATATCAGAGAGGATACTGCTAAGAATGATAATAACCCTAATATGATCTACTTCCTCAATGAGTAGAGAACGACTATAGAGGTGGCCATTATTAGGGTTAGAGAGATTGTGGATCAGGTGATGGATAATATAATGATTTGGTGATTCCAACACCAAGAAATCTAGTTGTCTTTTGAGTTACGTTTTTTTTATTTTTTACATGGTTTCATGATTTGATAGACCTAATACAAATGAAATACATTATATTACTTTCCATTATGACACGAGGTAGAGTGGATTTTAGTTCCAATGGAATTGACTAGAGATATTTGAGGTCTATATTATCATTGTGAAAATTGTAGAGATTTTATGCTACATCTAGGAATGAAATACTATTAAATAGATTTAAAATATCTATAGATAAAACAATTCTACAACTTCATTATAATTAACTGAAAAATCTATCGTAGTATATTGTGGATTTAATATTTCTAGAACTCTCATAATGGGTCCCATTCCATGAAAAAAAAAACATTCCCACCTTTAACAGTCCAATGGATGAAACCAATGCAATATATGAATATCACACATATGGGAGGCCATAATATATTGTACTTATACAAATCCACATTTCTCCTAGAAAATAAAAATGATGAAATATAGAATTTCTAATTACCATTAATACATAAATCTAAAAATCCAAAAATCAGAGTATGATTATAGGAAATGGAATAAAAAAAAGACAAATACAAACCTTCTAAAATGAAATTTTAATCAAGTCCACAATATAACATTTTTGAGTACTATAGTAAATTGAACATCAGGAACACCCCATCGAAAATCAGGCTCACCATGATCCACCTAGTCAGGGTCCCTCAAGGAATTTTTCAAATGTTTGGTCATCTGTGTATGGAATGACTCATTTAGGAATATCCCAAGCATGGGTGAGTGTAACATTACATTGTAGGACTCATCAACATCACAAAACATATAACATCAATATTAATAATCAACTCATTATATTTATATTTCATTGGAAAATATATTACAAATATCAATAAATAATCAAAAAATACACATGTATCATGATAACGTCACAATAATAGTTGAAGACTATTATTTCTCATCAATGGTTTCACATATCCCTTATTAAGGAGAACATGATGTATGAGACAAATATAACTGATGGAATTGAACTGAGATACCATTCTCATCGGGTATCACCATAAGAAGTACGTTCTAAAATTCGTAAGTGAATTTTAAATCAATGGGGATCACAATTAAAGACATAGGGTATACTAATAACCCCTTTTTGATTAAGGTGATAACTATAGGATTTCCATACACATTTTCTTGTCTGAGAAGATAAAAAAAATTCAACCATGGAAAATATAAGATTATATAGGACCTCACATTGGGCCTCAGTAAAGGATTCGAAAAACTCTTTCCTAGAATTAATCCCCATTGATGTTATCTCCATTCCATTTATAGAATGTGGTTTCATAATAACCCTCTGGAAATGGATCCCGGGAACACATTATTAAATAAACTTATTGATGATAAATATGATAAGATATCAAATCTTTTTTGGGGAATGAACAAGGCATTTCCATGTCGTACTAGAACATCTCATCGACCGTGATTCCTCATCTTGTATCTTGGAACATTCATAAAACTATATCAGATCTGGAGTATACCGACTTTCTAATCCCATCTACTCCAAGATCATTCTTTGTCTTACTACTCAAGTCTACGTCCATATAGTCTTATCTCATTCTGTTTACCTCCTATGTTACATTCTAAGACATCAGGTAACACTTATAGTATATGTGAAATGTATCGCAAAATTTGGGATACTTTTCAACTCAATGAAAAACCTAGTTCTTATTTGATGGTCCCCAATATATTTTCATACTAGATTACATACCATGTAACACAAATTTTCAGAAAAAAACCCATGAATCATACTCACCCATCATCATTTTCTCCTCCACACTCATATTCATCTATGATTCATTCCAGATAGTATGGATCATGCCTGAACAACCATGCCACTATCATTCTGTTGATGCTTTTTTCGTCACAGAGTCTAACGACTGAAAAAGGGGAATACCTTAGCATAAATAGATTCTTCCTTTGATGAAACATAAAAATTTGACAAAGTCATGAACAACGATTTGGTTAATAATGGGTCGTTCAAGTTTCATAATGGTCGTATAAGTAAACTTGCGCGCTACATATTGGGTGAGTAGGCAACTTGCGTGCCCTATTTTATTTTCGCCCAAGGTCTTCAGTAGCCTATAAATACCCCTTGTGGGCCCCCCCATTCCGACAAAAAAAAATTCCAAATGTCATATTTAAGATCTCGGAACCCTAGTCTCTACTAAAAGTATTTTGAACACTTCTATGGTAATTTATTACCTATAATGGAAGATCTAATGAGGGGGAACATGGCTTATGTGTTGAAATTTTCCAACACTTGCACACCTAAGTGTCTAACCCATATTGTAAATAAAGACAATTGTGCACCACCTTCTCCCTTCAGTAGAACCTGCATGACACACTTTTGGAAGCCTTTAGATATAATACTATGTGCTTGATCCATTTCTCGCCCATGTATTACCATAATGGTTAACCGGCGCACAAGTACTCATGAGTCGCGCAATAATACATGCACGGCCAGGACATGTGCGCCCATAGAGGACGTGCATGCCTACCTCTTTTTGGGTTCCACTCCATCCTATTAAACTCTTTTCTTCAAATAAACCTCTCCTCGACAAGATATAACCTTCAAAACCCTCTTCAATGTAATTTATGGAACAATTATTTTTTTGGCTTCCATATCTGAAAAGAATTCTGTGGAACATCTCTCAAAATGTATAAATTTAGAAATATTTATTTCACTAAGGATAGAGATTTCATTCATTTCAACCGCATCCATTAGAATGAGAATTTGTTTTACCTAGACCTCCATTTTAGGAGTATGCTTCAGTCCAAGTTTTCTTAATATGGGCATCCTCCTCAGGCATAATCCCCAATCATAATTTTCCTTAAACAAGGGAATCCTCCCCATGAGTAATCCCCAATGTCAAATTCCCTTAATATGGGCATCCTCCTTAAGAGTAAAGCCCAGGTTCCCCAATTTTGTCCTCCTTCTCACGAGTAAGCCCCAATGTCTCAAGTCCTCTTAACCTGGGCCTCCTTTTCAGGAGTAAGCCCCGGTCCTAATTCCTCTTAACCTAGGCCTCCCCTTTATGAGTAAGC
The DNA here is from genome assembly GCA_963277665.1 of Viscum album. Taxonomy (NCBI): domain Eukaryota; kingdom Viridiplantae; phylum Streptophyta; class Magnoliopsida; order Santalales; family Viscaceae; genus Viscum; species Viscum album. Next base: position 788,014,525 of record OY728126.1, on the reverse strand, counting down.
CCCAGTCTTAATTTATTTTGATTTGGGATTCCACCTTGTGAATAAAACCCAATCTTAAGTCCCATATAATTTGGGCATCCTTCTCAATAGTAATCCCTAAGTTAAGTATCCAAATCTCCTAAAAGCACATATACCATTATGGACCTTGTTCCCGGGTTTCTTCCCTGATTTAAACCCCAATATTCATCTATATGGGCAGTCATACATACATAATACCCACATTATTTCTTGTCATTGCATCTTTCGTGGCACAATCTGTGGGTTTTTCTAATAACTCTTGTTTCTCACACTGATCATGGCTCACGTGAGTATAGAGCGTAAAAGTAATTAAGACAACTTTCTATGGTCCTCCAATCATGCATAAACCTCATACATCATCATTAGACATATGTGGGTTCTGATTCCTTTTATAAACAAGGATATGTAGGTATCCCATATAAGGGTACAATCCCAACTCTAAAATAATACATCTCCTTTTGAACGACAACAAACATCAAGTACCCTGCTGAGTGGCTTTAAAACCAGTATGGTTATCATAATGACCAAGAGATTTCTATATAATCTGTCAAAGGATACCATTGAATAAGAATATCTAACAAACACAGATGATTCTCTATCAATGAATTACCTCAAATAAGTATAAAATAACCTCTATATCTCATACATATCAATCATTGATTGTCAGATATAGTGGAAAGCTCATTTTCATACTTTTTAATTTAATACTGATTCACTAACTGAATTCAAATCGATATAGAGAGTCCCGGAGTAGAAAAAACTTCCCCCAGAAAGGTGTTATAAGTCTGACCTCCCATCCTCTCGACCAATGCAAATTCTTAAGCCTCATCCATCCACATCTAATGAGCCCTAACATTCAGAATGTATGTCCAAATGGATATATAATCATTAGATGTTTTTGGTTCTATGAAAAAACTCCTTAGGAACTGATTGGAATGTTTGAACCTTAAACAAATGTGGTCATCCCCATTTCCTAATGAAACAAAAAATGGTGAACCAAACGTGAATCCTTAACTAAGCTAAAATGATGTATTACTTATTTGTTAGGCCCCTATTTTAACACAATGAGAGGGCCAACAAAAAAATCAATAACATATGTTCTCATCAAAAATATGTAGGGGACAAAGTTATCTTGATTATGTCTGTTATATCAAATTGGAACTCATTTCCACGATCTCTCTATGTTAGAGAAATGGTTTCTCTAATGATTACACCTGTGAATGCATCTATAGCTACTCCTACTAGATCGTCGTCCTATCTGAGGATGACATGACCTACTCAGCATATTCAATGTTGGGTATCAAATGCACTGGTTATGAAAAACCATCAACACGGTACCATTCCAACTCTGGAGGACTCTAGACAAGCCCTTCAAGCCAATAATTCACCCTGGTAGTTCGGACTGCGACGACCAGCAATCAAGAAGCAGGTGGTGCCAACCACCATCTCCAACCGTTTCGGGTCGTTATCCACAGAATGCAATCACCAGTCCCTACCATATTATCGAGAGGTGAATGAGAAGGTCACTCAAGGCCATAATTCACGGAGGCATGATTCCTTCCCGAGGGCTCCCATCAATAATCGCCCTTAGACTCGTGTGGAAGTGCGCCCTCAACATGATTAGGGTATCTCCATTCGGGGTTCAGCTCAGGTCCATCAGACTTGAGCATGCATGATGAAATACCAGAGGCAAAATCTAGTCAACAGAGATCAGTTTCTTAATGCTTCCCCCTCCGGATAAGTCCATCAAGACAACATGAAGGCAAGAAATGAGCGGGCATATACACCCATCCGTCCTGATGTTACTTCCCAACTGACTCATCCGGCAGCAATACGCCAATCCCACTAGGATATCCCGGTAGAGTATTATAGGCATACATATACACCTATTTATAACTCATCAGCTAGTCAGCCGACTCATCTGAAAATAACCAAATATGGTCTCCAATCTAAAATGGTGGAAACTGATCAAAAGGTTCATACATATGTTTAAAATCAATAATTCTGTCAGCAGTATTGTTTTCTAGTATTGATGGAAAATCATAAACCATACTTGACTATGAATACACAGCAGGCAGATACACCTACCAATGTTAATCAAGTCTACCAACAGTCTCTTTTGGTAGCATCCGGAGAAGTCAGTCGTAATGTTCTGATGACAAATTTGGAGTAGACTCAACTCTCTACCCCCACACATGAGTACTTTCAGAATTCACTGATAGGAAAAGGTGGAAAAGAGTAGAAATAAACACCCACTCCATGCACGGAATGGACGTATATTCCCATTCCGGTAGCTGAAGTCACCAAGAACATTTTGATAATGATGAAAGAGAAAAAGAAAATCACTTCTCATATTGTCGAAGCCATTCAGAATATTATAATATCTTCAACTGCATCATAGGGAATGAAATGAAAATCTGTCCCTACCAATGGAGTGACACATCAACATATCACTCTAGAATAGATACATACTTCTATTTCAATCCATGAGGGTTGTGGGTCATACTCCCCCATTTTATACAGACAATCACGTCAGGCACATACACCATGTTTGAATGATGATAATCAGCCTAACCTGACTATTTCTCTTGAGAAGGCACATACACCTACACATAATAATGACTTTTTTCAATAAGTAGTTCCTAAAGTGAGTAATAAAGTGGTCTAAGAAAAATACCCATTCAGCATAGCCAAGAAATCAAGATCCAATCTATAATAAGGCCTTCCTCGATGTTGGAGTTCTTGAAGCCTTCAGAAAATTATCTATTGGAACTCAAGATTCTACTTTCACATTTCCCAATATTGGGAACATTGATTCTGAAGGTCTTCATCAAACATTTCCTCATGAAGGCTTTCTTCATGACAGTTTGGTCGATCTTGAAGTATCATCTTTATATGGGAGCCACGAGAACCCTCTGTATGGTCAGAAGATCAAGGATCAAAAGGTTTCTTCTTTTGCTGTAACCCGCCATGGTGGTCCTCCCCATCATGATGAAATTAGCTTCAAAAGCCCTCTCCACAGTAGTAATTCTCATTTTATAGAAAACTATTCAAAGGAAAAAAGCAGTAATGAGAAATACCTCTTATATGGAGGCACATTAAAATGTGAATCCATTCATGTCTGATGCTGTACTGCTAGCAGGTGAAATACTTTCACAAATAGAAGATAGCTCGGGGTGTAGGTCATTCTCAAAACCACCCCTATGTTATTCATCATCTAGTATAATAAATGAATTCTCTACCAATCTTGTTGAATCTGATGAAGCAACAAGAAATAACCAGCTCTGGTCTAATTAGATAGAAAAATCATTATTGAATGATAAAGAGGAAGTGCTAAATACGAGAAAAAAAATTTCGAAACGTGATGTGCTAGTCATGTTTTGGCCTTTGTATGACTCTCAGTATGACACTCCTGATATATTGATAGAAGATTTTATTCACGATATTCGTCTCAACATGAAGAAAACTCTTTGTCAATTAAAAAATAAAATATTATCTTATGATAAATATGATAATGATGTCACGAAAATAGATGGGTTACAACACCAAATTGATTTACCATGTGTCTCAGTTTCATGATATCCGAAGGCTGAATATCTGCAGAGATCCCTTTAGCATTAATGCCTTGGCACACTAAAAATATTGCGTCAGATAATTGACAATTCCCCATCTGCTATTCATATTATGGGATGGGGTGTTCATGGTGCACTACATGTCACTGTTCTCTCCAGTCAACAAAGCCAGCCTAAAATGGTATCATGCAATATTATTGCCAATGGATGACCACAACCAATGTGTTTTGTTTGCAATCAAAGGATTTCTCAGGAACATGCCTCAACTAGTTCTTCCCCTAGTCATGCATACAAAGAACAAGTTGTTGAATTAATCTTTAATCAGGTATATGAGAATATCAAAAAGGACTCTCGTTTAGAGCAGGCACATCATCAAGTGACAGGGGTGTCAGAAATCATCCAGCGATCGTTTGAGCCAGGTGATTTGAGTGGATGTAGGTTGATGCATCCCTCCAATTTCCAGACTAATGTGACAAAGATCAAGAGAGATTTTATGAATGTCTCAGATGGAGCAGCTCAAGACCCACCCCATATTTCTAGACTGGTTACTCTTTTAACCCAACCCTTGGAATCAACATATAGGATTCAAGGTGTTGAGCAGGAACATCATGAATATCCCTAGTCCACCGCACTGGGGACTTTGTCAAATCCTTAATCTCATCATCAATGAAAGTCAGTCTTCAATCGATTATGGAAGAAGCCACAAAAGGGAAGAAGAGACTTCATATCATGATAGTCCATCCCAATTACCATTCGTTAAGAAGTTCTTGAGGGATCAAATCAACAAAAGGAAATGTCTCATCAAGGACATAGAAGAAGAAATTTTCATAGAAATACCGATAGAAGGGATGCAATGCGTTATGCATCAATAAATGTCATCAATGTCGTCATTGCTGATCCTCTAGAATATGAGGCTCATTCAGAGGATTCAGATGAAGTTCCTGCTCAAGAAGTTGTACACACAGACACAAATGAAGAAGGTGTGTGTACATGAAATCAATGGATTACCCAAAATCTTGGTATTCCTTCAAATAATCAACTTCCCCCTCTCCGAAAGACATACAACAAGGTGAAATGATTGAATCAGGTTACATACCCTTAATCTAGAGAAGGACAATCACTCTCACTAGAGAAAAGAGTTTCAAAACAGGAGGAAGAAATGAAGGAATTAAGGAGGATGAATGTAGAACTACATCAAGGTAGTATTCATCCTAAGCGTTATGGAGTTAGTCAGCTAAGGGAATTTGTTGTAGATACTGAGATGGATCATGAATATCATCCTTTTCCAGTAAACCATCAGTGGTCTAATACTACGGGTCATGCACTACAATAATCGGCAGTGCTACCATAAATTGTAGTACCAACCACCATATCTGTCCAAGCTTCAGTTATTGCACTTTCTCAGGTCCATGGGCAACCGGATGTTTCTCAAAAGTTAATAGCTACCATTGAGTCATTAACATCTTAGTTAGTATCTATTGAGGGAAAACTTGCGCAAATTCATCCATAAAAGAGAGCTTACTCAGAATGGGTTGATGTAATTACTCCACCATGAAATTTTTCAAGTACCACATTACCAATAATTAATGTTTATGGAGTCCCAGAGCAACGTATAACAGGTTTTTCTTCTCGTTGTGATCCTATGATGGGATCCCCTCAGCAACAGGAAGTAGGTAAGCTCGGTTGTTTTGTACAGTCATTACGAAGACCTGCATTTTTCTGGAATATAACCTTTCAATCTCGGTCAATTACTGGATGGGAAGATATCCTCCAAATATTCCTTCTTCAATTCAGCTCAACGTTTCCAAAGACAATAATTTTGGATCTTACAAATTGTAACCAAAGGGAGAATGAAATGGTTTCAGATTTCATTGCTCTCTGGAAGGGATTAACATATTCCCTAAGCATAGCACTCCCTCAAGAAGAATTGTTTCCAATATATGTGGAAAATTTGAGTGATGAATTATGCTCACAGTTGATCCTTGTGAAATACCCAAGAGGGTTTCGAGACCTTACTACGATCGATCAATAGATTTAAGAATCTCTTGAAAAGACATAGGATAAAACTCGTGTAATTCCATCATCTCTAGGAAGGATAATGGGTAGAGCAGAGACTGCTACAGTTACACTGAAACAAGAACATGTACCTGCTTCTACTTAAATACCATCATGTTATCAAAGGGATCCACCTCCTGAGCATCAACAATATAGGTTGTTTCTTCAAGATGATCAATGAGATCATGGAAGGAAACAATTTGAGGAGTTAAAGATAAATGTTTATTCTTTCTAAAATGAATATGTTCCTGGTTACTTCATTTTGGCTCTGGAAAATAATTTGGTTCAATTTCCATGGCACAAAAGGCCATACATGGAAGGAGTTGAAGACCATCCCAACTATTTCCCATTTCATTAGATGTTGGGGCATCCCATTTAGGATTGTTTTGTCTTCAAAGACCTCCGACAAAAAATGGTGGACTCAGGGCAAGTCAAACTGAATAGTTCTTCAGCTAAGGTATCATGTGTTACTGTTATAGATCTAGATAAAAAGGTCGAGTGGCAAGAAGTAAAAAAAAAATATGCAGAAATATAATGATTGGATGGTCAGATAAACGATCAACCGAACTCATTCCATTTTACTAACGCAGTTCAAGAAACCAATTTTCTCTTCTAATGTGAATGCCACAACAAAGACTCCTTCATCAAAATAATAATCCCCAAAGAAACTACATAATTCAAATAAGGAAGAGCAGTCAGAAAACGATGAGATCATGTCAAATCCCAATTTGTCATTGAATCTGGAAGATTTTATACCATCTACTTTGATGCCACGGGCACTACCCCACCAAACGGCATAGCCTAAACTGGCTAATCAGGCAGAGTCATCATAAGATGAAGAGTTGATCTTTGGTTCTGTTAATATGATTCACATAACATATTTTTATGCTAGTCGCAATTCCTATCTTGAAGAGCATGAGTTCCCTATATCAAATAGCGAAATTAGAGGGAGTTCTTGAGGTCTCAGATACAGAGGAAGACATGGATATCCCAAAAGCCAGTAATCCAATTCAACCCTGGCTAGAACTGTGTATACATCAGAAACTCATGACAGAACCCTTCAGCAGGCTCAACAAGAACAAGAATGTTCTTCCATGCAAGGCAGATTCAGTCCTAGCTCAATTATATTACAAGATCGTTTAGAGGTTAATACTTCTTCCTCTCAGAAAGTAAATAGACCTAGTCGGTCTAATCTTCCAATGCTAAGTGTATTTCCAACTCCTACCCCAATACAAGAAGTATCTACTTCCAATGCATCAACTGTTATAGCACCTGCAAAACCACATGTTCATATTGGGAAATGCAGACCTTTGGATCAAAAGTATGATGTCTTGAAGCATTTGTCCCAAGTACTATCCATGTTATCAAATGTGGATTCCTTAAATCTATCAAAGGATCTTCGGGTGGCAGTCATTGAGGCTTTTTCAAGTCCTCAGGAATACAAAACTGAAATTTTTGCGGCTGAATTCTACCATGTAGATAATAATCCTACATAATTCCATGTAGTGATATATTTCACAGATTAAGATAATGATGTTGTTTTGAATGGTCATATTAGTCCTTTGTATTTATTTGTCAAGGTCAATGATGAATAAATATGAAGAGCTTTCATTGATAATGGTTCAGGAGTCAACCACATCCCCATTCGTACACTTCATCGATTGGGCCTCACCGAATCTGATTTATCACATTTTACATTGATGTTCCAAGGATATGGTAAAAATTAACAAGATCCTCTGGGCAATATCACACTCAATGATCATTTTGGAGATCTTGTTTCCAATTCATATTTCATGGTTGTTCGTCATGAGACAGCTTTCAACATTTTTCCTGGAAGACCTTGACTACATCAACATGCAGTTACCCCTTCATCATACAATCAATGTCTCAAATATTGTTACTATGGTCAAATTATGATATTGTATGGTGATAAATCCGCATTCAAAACAAGTGAATCTTACTACATTGAGGTAGAATTCTATCACATGGTGGGAACAGAGAAATCAACAGCAAGGGAGGTCACCAATGTTAATTCTCCATATGGTTTGGAAAAGATTCCAGTAAACCCATTCATACATGTGAGTATATATTATGTGTTTCCTATCAGTCAAATTGACATGATAGAACCAAATCCCAATACTCCTATGGAAACTTCCATAATGTCAATTACGACAATCAAGCCAAAATGAATGGGAGAAATTGGTTATTCCCCAAGAAATGATGAAATCTCAAATAGAGATGTCATCATTTCATCCGCTGAAATCAAGAAAGTCTATACATCTCCAACCAAGAAAGAAGAAGTTATAGCAATGTCAGAGATGAACGATGATGTTGAATATTAATCCATCATCTCCACTTTATTACCCAAGGAAGACCTTTAATCAGCAATAGGGTCAGAAATGGTAGCCTCTTCATTAATATGTTCAAATTTTAACATCTCTCTTAATCCTTGAAATTATGCTTCATATTCTACTATGAAAGTAGAAACAGAAGAAATAACACGTGTTGAAGAAGAAGAGGAAGATCTCATGGATGCTCCTCTAGATTTTGAAGAGGGTATCTCTACCTTTGTGGATGAACTCAAAGAAATAAATCTGGGTACAAAAGAAGATCCACATCCTACTTTAATTAGTTCGTCCATGACCCTTGAAGATAAAAAAATATATATTTCATTTTTAAATAAAATTCGAGATTTATTTTCATAGAACTGTATAGAGATGGCATTCATTGATCCCGATGTTGCTACACATTGTTTGGTTTTTCCATAAGAACATCGAGTATTTAAGCATGCTGCAAGAAGAACACACCCAACTTATGCTTCCAAAATTTAATTTGAAGTTGATAAGATTATCAAAAATAAATTCATCAAAGAAGTTCAATATCCCAAGTGGTTGGTTAGTATTGTCCCTGTGAAAATGTAGAATGGATAAATTAGAGTTTGCATTGATTTCTGAGATCTTAATCAGCATTTTCCCAAGGATGATTTTCCAGTTCCGATCATAGAACAATTAATTGATGCAATAGCTAGTAATGAATATCTTTCCACCATGGATGGATATTCACGGTATAATCAAATCCGAATGTCTTAAGAAGATTAAGAATCTACAGCCTTCAGATCCCCCTCAACATGTGTTTTTCTATTGGGTAATGCCCATTGGCCTAAAGAATGTATGTGAAAAATATCAGCGTGCCATGCATCGTATCATTAAACCCTATTTAGGGATGTTTGTCAAATGTTATGTGGACGATTTGGTGGTTAAATATATACAACGTTCTAATCACTTGGCTGATTTGGAAATCACATTCTACAAACTTCGACAGCACAATTTGAGGATGAACCCCTTAAAATGTTCTTTTGGGGTAACCTTAGGAAAATTTCATCTATTTTTTTATGCCCTCGTGGTATTGAAGTCGATCCTGAGAAGAAAAATTCAATCCTTGGTATTTCACCTCCTTGAAATTTGAAGGAATTGAGGGGACTTCAAGGACACTAAGAATATATTCAGTGTTTCATCGCCGATATGGCAGGAAAAAGTTTACCCTTCACCAAATTGATGAAGGGATTCACTTGCAAGTGGACTGAAAAATTTCAAGAAGCATTCAATATTATAAAGAAATATATATTGAGTCCACCGGTATTAATTCCACTTGTTTAAGGAAGACCACTTATTCTTTATGTGACAGCTTTTGAGCGATCATTGGGTGCCTTCTTTACCGAAATGAGTGATGCTAGGAATGAAAATAGCCTTTACAATCTCAGTTGTACTATGCTAAAAGCAGAAACCCAATAGTCAAGTATTGAAAAGTGTTTCCTAGAATTAATCATTACAGTTCAAAAATTGAGACGCTACCTGAAATGTCATGAGGTCCAATTGGTATCTCTCAATAACCTGCTCAAATTCATCCTTGCTCGTCCAATGCTTACAGAACGTCTGGCAAGGTGGGAAGTTATTTTTTAGTAATTTGATATCCAGTATGTGTCTCAAAAGGCAATAAAGGGCCAAGATCTGGAAAATTTCCTTGCTAAACAACCTTTAGTATAAGATACATCATTAGATATTGAACATCCTAGTGAGGAACTCTTTTCTCATCAAGATAATCTTCAAACATGGGAAATTTACTTTGATGGTGCTTCCATAAGTCTAACATGGAAGAAAATGGAAGATCCTAAATTTAACAATGTTGGGTTAGGAATTGTGCTCTTTTATCCAGAAAAGTTAGTGCTACATTATTCCTTCTTATTGTTGGAAGGCAGTATAAACAATGAAGCAGAATATCAAGCTCTCATCACAGGGTTGGATTTGGCGCTTCAAGCAGACGTGAATCACTTAAAGGTGAAAGGTGATTCAGACATGGTAATCAAGCAAGTCAATGGTAATTATGCCATCAGAAAAGAAGAGTTAATCCCTTTGTATGATTACGTTAGAGAGTTAATGGTGGAATTTCCTTCGGAACTGACCTTTTCTTATGTCCTACAATCAAAAAAAGCCCAAGCTGATGCACTGGATAATATAGCCACAACCTTGGAAAATCTAAATTAAGAAGAGACAATCATCATTATTTCCCACCGCCATAAAATTTCACCTTATTTTCAAACCATAACAGAGGAAATCAATGAAATTAGTCACATTTTAGAACCATATGGTAAAACTACATGATGGATGATACCTATCAGGGAATACCTTCAAAATGGAACACTCCAACCTGATAGAGTCGAGAAAGAACAATTCTGGTGACGTGTGGTCAATTTTACTAATTATTATAGCCCAAATTACCTAGAAAAAATTTATCTACAAAAGATGTTTTTATTGAGTTCTCTTCAGATGCATTGATGGTGAAGAGACAATGGATGTCATGAAAGAAGTACATGAAGAAGTCTGAGGTGCCCACCAGTTTGGATATAGACTGTCTGATCAAATTTGAAGGCTTGGATACTTTTGGCCCTCAATGATACAAGATTATGTTGATTTCACAATGAAGGGTCATTTATTCCATGTATTTGCCAACTTCATTCACCAACCCCCAGATTTGCATCATGCAGAAACATACTCGCGGCCATTTTCCACATGGGGAATGGATGTAGTGGGACCTTACCCTTCAGCTAAAGCCAAGCAATTTAAGTATATTCATACTGCTACTGACTTATTTTCCAAATGGGCATAGGCAATACCTCTCAAAGAATGTAGTTTTAAAATAATTGTTAGCTTCATCATGTCTAACATCATTTCCCGATTATTGTCCCTCATACCATATTGACGGACAATGTCACCAACTTCTGTTCGTCCGAGGTAAGGAATTTGAATCAAGAATACAACGTCAAATCCAACCCTTCATCTCAGTATCATTCAGTGACCAATGTCCAAATAGAAGCCTTCAATAATACTCTTTCAAGCATAATTCAAAATATGGTGGATAAAGATAAGAAATAATGGCCTGATAAACTCTTTCATGCTGTATGGTAATTTCAAACCACCACCTGCACTGGAACGCGGTCAACTCCATATTCATTGGTATATGGAATAGAAGAAGTCTTTCCAATTGATTTTCAATTACCTATGCTCAGAGTAGCCATTTGGGATCAGACATCTATAGATGAACAATCTCAAAAGCTATTGGATGAATTGGAATGATTAAATGAGAAAAGATTGTCCACCCTGTATCACTTGGAATTCTATGAGAATCGAATAGCATGAGATTTTAACAAAAAAGTCAATATTAATTCATTCATTCGGGGAGAATTGGTATTGGTTCTAAGAACTAAAATGATACCAGGAAAGAAACCTCCCAAGCATGAGCCAAAATGGGAAGGACATTGCTCAATACATAAGGTCTACTCCAAAGGAGCTTATTCATTAATCTCAATTGATGGAGTACTCAACTCTACTCCAACCAATGACTGATTCTTGATGAAGTATTTTGTTTTACACAAAAATTATACTTCCAACATGATGTTAAAATGGGAAATCCTAGCTACATGACACTAAACAATATAGAAGTCCCTTATGTTGAGAAAGATGTTAAACTATGAAAAAACCTTAATACGTCCAAACAACATGATGCTAAACTGTACAACACTCCATCTTCCAATATGAAATTAAACTGCACAGTTCCCAAAGTCCATACTGAAAGACTTTAAACTGCATAATCTACTCCATCGTCCTAGCTATATGGAATTAATCTATACAACACCTTCTTTTGACCTAACTGCATGACATTAAACTGCATAGTCCCCCATCGTCCAACATGACATTAAACTGTGCATCATAACACTTATTGCTATCTCTTGTTTCTCACACCTAGTATGACTCATGTGAGCTTAGAGTAATCTTCAGCCATAACACCTTCTCTAGGCCTCTAACCATGCATATGACCCAACACCATTTTTAGGTCGTTGTCCTTATGAACAACTTGATCACAAATTCATTCGTTAATTGAACTATCCATACATTGATCCATGCCTCCTAGGGTGGGTATGTAGGCATTCTCCCAAGGTTTTATCCCAAAACCAATTTATTCACATCGGTTCACCTCAATCTCATACAATGTTGATTCATGAAGCCTCCCCCAGAACTAATATTTTTTACATTGGTTTATTATCATCCTTGCTATATGACATTAAACTATTCGCACCTTTTTCCTTTACAACAATAAACTACAACATTATTTAACACTCTCACCTGAGAGGGAATAATTATTTACATTGATCTCCAATCATTTTAAATTCCCAAGACTACGTGAATACATGGAAATACCTGAACCTTTAATCGTGGGGAAAACCATCATTGCACTAATGTCCCCTTTCACCCTTCATATGTATGAACCAAATATGTACATAGTATATATCCAGAACTACGTGCGACTTGATTCCCATCCATATGGGATGCACAGGAACGTTCGAGCATCCCTCGAATCTAGCCCCAATTCTTTGGTCCTAACAACAAATTTCACTTTCAGTCCCTTTGCTGAAAAGTCCCCCTGTGAAAACATGAATGTTGTATGAAATCCCTGGTTTTCATTCACATCAGTTTCATAAAACACACACTATGTATTCATTATTATGGTCCGAGCTCTGTGACCCTAAACTAAGATCCCATATACTCTCGCCCCACATGACGTTAAACTGTATCTCAATAACTACGTATGGCTTGACTCCCATCATTATGGGATACGTAGTGAAGTCTAGCACATCAATTCAGGACCCAGCCAAAACATGATTATGGTCAGTATTGGTCTATGTATCTCTTTCATACATTGGACAATACCCATTTTCATGTGTCATAATCCTAACCTTAAATACATCCATATCTCTATAACCATTTTCATGACTTCTGGTCACAAAATGTTTGATACCTGGCAATTCTTTTCCATGACTATGCAGCATGTTCCCTTAGGCGGCCTTACATAAGTATTCTACATAATAGAACTGTAAACCGAAAGATACTATTATTTGACTATGAATCCAATGCCCTTAGGTGGCTCTGCATAATTCAACCCCCTAACAAGTTTTTCAAATAGTGGTAACTTCATTCATGGCAGGAAACACTCTTTTTTCCTTACTCATCTTAATGAAAACTTGAAGGGATATGCAAAAATAGCCATCTTTAACATATTTTTTCAATAGTCTTTTTCATGATATGAAATTATTCAAGTCTATGGTTTATATCTACCTTCCCTACATTTGGGTTAGACCTTCGTAGGAGTTACATTAATCTAATTCTTTAACAATTTTGATTTGAAATATCCTCTCCATATTCAAGTTCCACTCTCTATAAAGAAGACTCTATGCTATGAAAAATTTGAATCTCCATAAAGATTCACTGGCATTTTTTCAATAGTAAAGTAAAATTTCTGAGAGCCTTTTTGCCTGACTATGCAGCATGTGCCCTTAGGCGGCCTTGCATAAACAGTCTACATAACAGACCTGTCAGCCAAATTATGCTATTATTTGACTATGAAACAAATTCTATTAGGTGGCCCTTCATAATTCAACCCCCTAGCGGGTTTGTTAAATAATGGTAACTTCACACTTAGGAAATACTTATTCTAATGCCTCTTTGCCATTTTTTATATAATTCATTAGATTTATAAAAATTTAATTCATAGTTTACATGTTTTCCCCCATACATGAATATGGTAATATGTTTTCAGATAAATTATCAAGAAATTGAGTCAATTTTAATCTATTCGGTCAAAGTTATTATAACATTAAAAATTATATTTTTTATGTCCGACATGATTGAATTTAACATCCCTCAAAAGACAAGGGATCTTTTTTCAAAAGTCATTCCCCAGCTTACTAAATATTCACTTCCTATGATTTTGGTAATATTGAGCAATAAAAAGATTCAAAGTCTGTAGGGTTATTTTTATAATCCTAGAAAAAATAAAACTATTATTACTATGACCATTTTCTTAGGTAAAAATTTAGAGCAGGTATCCAAAGAAGGAATGCACAAATTATTAGAAGGTGACAGTGTTTTTCATTGATGCACAAGAGTTAGAAGGACATCCAAAGATTGAACATTTTTCTCTTTTTCAGGAATTACAAAATAATTTCAACATAATTTTTCATTTCATTTATGGAATCCTATGATTCATTAGTAACCACATGAATTTCATTCATTATACTGGATAGAATAAGAGATGCAATGATGCCATCTCTTCCTGGAACAAATGTAAATTAATGATCTTGAGTGCGGTTTGAGAAACTTTTCTGCTGATCAAACAGTTACTCTGTTTTAGTCCAAGAGACTTGGAAGATGGATATATGGATTTGATAATGGATAATTGGAAGTAAGGATATATTTGGAGAGAATACACTTTTCATATATTATTCTAATGTCCTGACAATCTTTTCTCCACCAACCAGTAGTAGAAAACACATTCAGCCCATGGGTATTCCATTTTCATATCTTCCTGGAAATGGCATGGAGGAAATATTTGAATGTTCACATCATTTATTTCTCTCTTACGCATAACATATCTAAAATAAATGGGCAGTGCGACTGCATCATGGGTATATAACTCTTTAAATCTGGAACATTTTCATCTTGCAGATGACCATGGCCATTCCGAGGCAGGTAAATACATTGTGGGAAATTGAGATGATACTTCTTCATGTACTTTTCCAGATCTGGGAGACTAATTTTGTATACATTATAGTAATCATGGCCAATAATGTTCATCATATCATAAATTCGTTTGATATCCAGTTCATTAGCCATTCTAATTCTTCTAGGAGCCATTTAATTTTCAAAAATGTCGAATAATTAACTCCTAAGTAAGTTTATTTGTCATAAAATTTGTGATTAAATGTGAAAAAATTTCTAAGGCATTAAGGCGCACAAGTACCATGTTAGCACGTAGGTGTAATTGTGTCGCACAATTTTTTGGAATGCATGTATCACCGCGCAAGTCAAAATACCTCTGCAGTAGCATGACACGAACAGAAGCAATGAAACCACAGAAAATCAGTATACATGCGCGATGAGAGCAACCTGCACCGTGAGAGCTCAGAAGTGTTCAATGTCGGGTTCTTTTTGCGAGAATGGTGTGCATATTTATAGGCAAGGCCACACCCCCATGAACTGAAGCGTGCACGACTCTCACCTACGCGCCGCTACCTGTGCGCTCTAAACTTGCGCGCCGCACTTCCTTGGTTTTCTCCTTTACCTCAGAGCCAAATCCTCTATCCTTTCGGAACCATCTCTGAGAGGGAACTTTTATTGACACTCATTTTCATCACAGAGTCTAACGACTGAAAAAGGGGAATACCAAAGAACAATGAGATTCAGGCTTTGAAGAAACATAAAAAATTGACAAAGGCATGAACACGGATTTGGTTAAGAATGGGATGCGAACGTTTCATCATGGTCGCACAGGTGACTTGCGTGCCCTATTTGATTTTAGCCCAAGGTCTTCAGTAGCATATAAATACCCATTGTGGGCCCCACATTTTGAAGAAGAAAAATTCCAAAAGTCATATTTAAGCTCTCGGTTCCCTAGTCTCTACTTGATGTCTTTAAAACACTTATAAGGTAATTTCTTACATAGAATTGTAGTTCTAATTACTGGGAACAAGGCTTAAGTGTTGAAATTTACCAACACTAGTGCGCCTAAGTGTCTAACCCTTAAGGGAAATAAATACACTTGTGTGCCACCTTCTCCCTTCAACAAAACCTGCACGCCACACTTTTGGAAACCTTTAGTGATAATACTAAGGGCTTGATCCATGTCTCGCCCATGTATTACCCTATGGGTTAACCGGCACGCATGTTCCCATGTGTCGCGCAAGTATACTTGTGTGACCAGGACTTGCACGCCTTCCTCTTTTTGTGTGCCCCGCCTACCTAATCAACTCTTTTATTCAAATCCACCTATCTTCTTCAATATTTAACATTAAAAACCCTCCTCAATGACATTTATGGCACGATTCCATTATTGGCATCCTTTACTGAATGGAATTCTATGGAAAATATTTCAGAACCAAGTGATTTACAAATCTTTATGTCACTAAGGTTAGAGATTTCATTAATTTCATCCTCATCCATTAAGATAAGATGATATTTAACATGAGACTTTTTTTCAGGAGTATTCCCCAGTCCATGTTCCCTTAATATGAGCATCCTCCTCATGAGTAAGCCCCAATCATAATTTTCAATAAACATGGGCGTCCTCCTCATGAGTATACCCCAATCTCAAATTCCCTTTAATATGGGCATCCTCTTTAGTATTAAGACCCATGATCCCTAATTTTGTCCTCCTTCTCAAGAGTAAGACCTAATGTCTCATGTCCTCTTAACCTGGGCCTCCTTTTCATGAGTAATCCCCAGTCCTAATTCTTCTTAACCTGGGCCTCCTATTTAGGATTAATCCCCAGTCATAATTTCTTTTGATATGGGATTCCATCTCATGAATAAAACACAATCTTAAGTCCCCTCTAATTTGGGAATCATTCTCATAAGTAAGCCCTCAGATAAGTATCCAAATCTTTAAAAAGCACAAATACCTTTATGGACCTTGTTCTCGGGTGTCTTCCATGATGTAAACCCCAATCCTCATATATTTGGGCAGTCATACCTACATAAGCCCCACATTAATTCTCATTATTGAATGTTTCGAGGCACAATCGTCGAGTTTTACTAATACCTATTGTTTCTCACACTGAGCATGACTCACAATAGATTAGAGATTAAAAGTAATTATGACATCTTTCTGTGGGCCATCAATCATGCATAAACCTCATACCTCTTCATTCGAACTATGTGGGTTATAATTCCTTATCTAAACAAGGATATGTAGGTAGCCCATCTGCAGGTACAGACCCATCTCTGAAATAATCCATTTCCTTCTAAACGAAAATAAACTTCAAGTGCCCCGCTGAGTGGATTTAAAACCTGTATGGTCTCATAATGACCAAGAGATTTCTATATAATGTGTTGAAGGATACCATTGACTAAGAATCTCTAACAAATACATGTGATTATTTATCAATTAATAACCTAAAATATATATAAATGATTATCTAAATCTCATACATATCAACCATTGATTGTCAGATCTAAAAGAAAGCTCATTTTAATACATGGTAATTTAATAAGTATTCACAAACATAACTCAAATCTATAAATAGAGTCCCCGAGAAGACAATAATTCCACGCATAAAGTTGTGATGAGTCTGACCTCCCATCCTCTCAACCAATAAAAATTCTTAAGCCTCTTCGGTCCACAACTAATGAGCATCTACCTTTGGAATGTAGGTCCAAGTGGATATATAATCATTGGATGTTTCCGGTTCTATGAACAAACCCGGTAGAACCCAGTTGGAATGTTTGAACCATAAACAAATGAGGTCATCCTCATTTCTAGAGGAAACACGATCACTAGACTCTGGAAACCTAAATGCAATGGGAACCCCTCAGTGTACCTCCTGGTAGACACATGTTAATACTTTCATGAAAAATTTATATCCACTGATGATCCATTATTGTAGATCAATCCCATTATTGATATTAATCTTGACCTTTGATAATAATATATGTCCCCAGAAATAGGTGTTCAATGTTTATTATTTAATATTTGTCGAAAATTTATCAAAAAATGTATTCCATTAAACATTGAATGATGAAATGTGATCGAAAACCAAGAAACAAGGTAAAGTGTAATGGACACTAGTTATGTTCATTTTGTCCTTTATTTATTGTCATATTAATGATCAATAAAGATCAATAATAAAAATATTTATCTACTACCAATAATTCATGCTGAATAATCTTGTACCCACTATATGATCAAATTGAGTATTAATCCATTGGTTGATTTATGTATGAACATGGTACAACAATAATATCAGGACAAATAAAAAAATAAAAACTCTATACATCATGGTTGTTCTATTAATGATGATGTATGAATACACATCTTTTTCGTTGGAAATATCCTCTACTTCCATCAGACAACAATCAATGATCCATGATATGGTCATTGTTATCCCATGGATGATCCTCAATTGATCTCTCCATTCACAACAAGGTTATTTTATTATCCTTTGTATTCCATCATAACCATATAATTATATCGAAAGTCATGTCATGGTGTATTAATTAAACAAATTAATCTAATTTAAATGTTCTCCCAGAACATCCCCCTACCTGAATATTTGACACGCACTAATGTTAGGGTTCTCATAGTGTAAAACACATGCTATGAGAAGAAAATTGGACTCATATTTCAAATACAAGTCCCAGTTTCTTGAGTTATTACACTATTTATAGAAATCTAATCATTTGTGATATTTAAAAAATTTAATATACATCAAAAATTCAATCAAGTCACACCAGGTTGTATAATCTCACACCGTGATAGCATTTGGAAATTAATTTTTTATATAATATTCTCAAGAAATACATCGAAAAATAAATTTCATTTTTTCTCTACACCACGGGGATTTATGTCCCATTAAACAAAACTAAAAGGAAAAAAAATTATATTAGTACTAAGAATGAATGTGGGTATTCCTTTCTCATGTACTATTATAATGATTCACATGAAACAATGAGACATCCACTAAAAGAATCATTATACCATAATGGATTTTCAGAATGAGAGGGTATGGCTATGCCATCGGTACTATCTAGTTCTTGCACGATAAGCCTAGCTAGACGGTCATGCAATGGTGGAGAGATTCTATCAAGATGCAGATGCTGGGGAGGGGTTGTTCCTTGTAGATAATCTGGTTGAATTCTATAAGACCTTCGAGTCATTTATTCTCCTAAAATCCTACGGTCCATGTAATATCTGAGCCTACGGGCCTTGTAAGAGTTCCCCCTCAACCCTTGAAAGGGGGGTTATCAAAAATATATAAAAAATGAAGGTCATTGGGCCATTTAGGCACATAATTACTCCACTCCATCTTATCATGGATCTCTAACATGAACTCAGAATTAGTAAACCCATCCTTGTTGTCCATAATTCCATAGTCGATAACATGTTATGGTTCATGAACATACCTCTTATATTTTGTAACATGGATGACATTGTGTACAATGTATAATAGTTTGTGTAGAAGTTAGAGGTATTCCAACTGGCCAAAAAATGTTGTATCTATAAAGAGAAATAAATCCCAGAAATATCATTCCACACTAAGAAAATCTCTACAATTCGTGTAAAGTTCATATCCTCAAGAACTAATGATATCCCTCCATGAACTCAAAATGATCCCATTATTAGTACCTATATGACTTCCGATGGCTCTATATAGTCCTCATTTTCTTCATGATGATATGAACCATCAATGCAGTGGTTCGTACAAAATCTAGCCCCATAAGTGATTAAAATATTGGGTTGGTTCATCAGAGTGGTTACTTGTATGGTTGTCCATAATGGTATTTGAATGGTTCCATATTGTATGTGTAATGGTATATATTTTTGTATATAGACACGACCATTGGTTAGTGATCATCCCAATATAACCGAAGTCCAACATGCAATCCTGCAGCATGTCCTACAAAACATGAATTTTCTACTACGTAGTTATGTGAGTTTGAGAGTGAGGCAATTTCCTAAAATAAAACTAAAGCTCAAAGGACTCATACATTCTCTTTAATAACTATGACATTAAATAATAATAATAGTCAAAAAAAATATTTGGGGGAACTACATGGAGCCAAACTACCTATTTCACATAGTGGAATCTCAATCCTTCTACTAAACACTAATCTAAAATATATTGGAATTGGGATGGATGGGTGAGTCAATATACAATCATCAATAAGGAGTAATGTCCCCAATACATGTGGGGTTACCCCTCCACTATGTCCAATTATATATCATGACACATAGACTCCATCACCTCAAGGTTTTGAGATTAATCTGCTATAACATGTTGATCGACCATCAACATTCTAAAAACAATACATTGAGATAAAAAATATATAACACTCTTCTTTATCCTTGTCCACCAAACCTAATTTTAGTAGCCTTGGTATATCTTCACCACTACTTGATGCATCTAAAATATAAATTTATGAAATTTACATCATAACCTCCCCCAGAAATTCCACTGGTGTAATCATGAATCCTAAAATACAATATGATTCTCATAATCAGAAATCCAATCAAAAAAATATTTAGTGGATTTGTGAGTACAATGGGTCCGGCATCATGTATCCCCAATCTATGCCTCCTTCACATAGTATAAAATAAAATGTGTAAACCCCGTCTAATTTATTTATGATTCTCCATCAAAATCTGCAAATTATAACTGCAAAGAGGCTAACTACTCTGATTTATCATTCATCAAATACATACCATATCTCTTAATAAGATCATCTTCTATCATGTCCCACTTCATAGGAGTAAATAATCATTCAACATCATAATTTTGTATGAAAATTATCCATCACCAACACATCATGTTATGCTCATTTATAGGGAATATATAATTAAACCCACTTATGAAAAAAAATATGTGAAACTTCCCTCCCTTCAAGTAGTGTCACAAAATCTTTAGTGATAATACTACATATACTAGCTCATGATTGTGGGTTGAGTAGTTCTGTTAATGTGTTATCAAATGACATGAAAAATAAGATTTCACTACATACTCCTCCATCACAATACAAACAAGATCATTCCCTGATGTATCATATAACCTTATATACTCAACAAAATCCTCTAGAAATCTACAGGTTAGAGTTCTATTCATTCTCAATCTCATCACTTGGAATGCCTCTTGGAACCTCTCCATCAAAAAAGGATACTACGTTTGGTTTAAATCCATCATGGGGTGATATACTACATAAATAAGGTTTGAATATATAATAGTAGCCTACAATTCCATGGATATTCCTACCACCATAACATGCCTTGGTGGATCCCAATAAATGATACATAATATATTAACTGGTCCACTACTACATTGATTTTAGAGGTAACCTATCCCAGGAAGACCAAATTGTGATCTCATAAGTAGACCATCCAGAGATTCCCATAAATCAAGTTCTCTTGGAGTATATCTAAAACCATCCTCAACTATCTAACTTTCTCTGACATGGACACTGATTACAATAGGATATAAGCAATGAATACTACCACAACTTGTCTAAAATAATACTAAATAATATAGTTCAGGATTCCCATGAATATCAGAAGGGTGTTATTCCTATTGTAAGTCATAAAAAGATACTATTTGTGACTGTAAGGACATCAAAAATCCATTGTTAATATATCCTAATTCAATACTCGAAACTGGTTATATCATCTTATGATGTCAATCTTTGAGAACCATCACCCCTATTGAAAAATAAAAGAAATCATCAATCCCCAATAAGGGATAATTGCTCTATAAATTTACCTGTTTTAGGGGATGTTAAATCAAACACAACATCAAGATTCCTTACACATTCTGGGTAAAATAGTTGTGTTTCCAATGGTGAAACAATAGGCCTGACAAAACACTTTCCTCTACTGTGCACCCAACTACACCCTTAGCTCTCAAATCACTAAGTGAGGAATCCTATATACATATGAAAATATCATAAAAATCCTAGGGTTAATAATAATTTAAAAGTATGTATGTTGGTGGTGTGTTTATCTTGTAAACTCACATAAAAATATAACCTCATACTCCACCACCAATTTTTGAAATTGAAAGATCACATCATTGAATGAACCAATGATCATTCTACAAAAATTGGTGTGAAATCAAATACACAATCCTATTAATGAGTCTGCCCTACTCTTATTGGGTTTCCCCATCACCAAAAATGGAAACCCCATCCCATCACTATAGACACATAGTATCCTTTTCTAGAAATAATATATCTCTAAGTGAACTATTGATAGCACATCTATAATGTACATAATGTAATTTTCCCTCATTACTACTAAAATTAGAACCCAAAATACACTCTCACCTCCATTAATTAAATTAAACTATTGTTCTAAGTGAATGATTTTAGAGTAATCTCAAATAAGAGCCCCAATATGGAAGGTTTGATCCAGAGGCCCAACCAGAATATTGATGTCTTGAATAATAATTTTATATATATGAATAATGGATTGAGAGTCATCATATCTGTTAGTAGGATCCTGTAATGTATTCAAGTGGCTAGTTATACTAATTCTACAATAGTACCAATATAAATCCAATGACATTTTTACGGTGGAAATTTATATTAACCCCACCCAAATATTGTTTAATGTTTCTCCCACCTCTTCCTCATGTTTATCTATTTCTCTTCCAAAACAGACAAACCTATTCCTCTACCTTAGTCCATATTATAAAAAGTTTAATTATTAGATTTATATCAGTGATGATGGATTCTAGATATCTCTCTTTATTATCCTATTTCATATCTTCAATATTATATGGTTTTTAGCATGATTCATAATTATTTAAAAAATTGATATCTCCCTAGATGATAGTTAATATACCTCTTTTAGAATGGAATTTTGCGCAACCTAGGAATAGTTTTCCCCAAGATGATATTTAGGTGTTCGGTTTTATTTTTTTGGATTTTTAATATAACAAAGGTTAATTTTTATTTATTTTATAATAAATTTAAATTGGTTAATGGTCAGTTTGGAAGCATAGGATGATAATTTTTCCTCTCTTTCTTTAATAGGTGGATCAGGGTAGGTGAACCATGTACCATAATGAATTGGTAGTTATGGGATTTCCAATGGGGTACCATACATTATTTAGCATTAAGGCTGAATTATTTAATAATTATAAATGTTGTGACAAAATAATTTGTTATTAATGGTATGTGAAAGGGGTCTCTGTCTTGGAGACTAGTTTAGTTGACCATGTATGAGACTCTAATGGCCATGTAAGATACTTCCAATAATATAAAAATATATTAAAATATTCAAAAAGTTATGTTTAATTTCATTCATTATATTTTAGTAAAATTCATATGATTAGGTATTGTTATTTTTGTTATTGTTTTACCAATTAAGGTGATGATCCATTAATTAAATGTATTGACAATGTAGATTAGTTATTTTTTTTAAAAACCATACTAAATTGTTTGAAAATAAAACAGTACATAAACCATTATATTCCTGGAAAATTTATGTTGGAAACGTAGGATTCATGTGCACTTTCTCGATTCCTTGACTATCATAGGTCATTACCTTTCAATAATATATGCCCTTCATCTGAAATTGGCACTAAAAGCGATCACTAATATTCTAATTAGGGGAGTCACCTACATGACATATGTCTTTTATGTTTTATTCCTATTCTTAATAAGGTTGTACTATTAAACTTCTACTGTTTATCTTACAATCATTTTTGACATGAATACCAACAACATATTTTTATTTTAGCCTTTATGAACCTAATTTATTTGATGATATTTCTTAGGGGTGTTCATTCTCAGAGTGGTGGACTTTTTTATGAGGCCTATGGATCCAGGGGAACTCATTTTGGATGCCCCAATAATCAAAAATCCTTAGTAAGGGAGTTCTTTTAATGATTATATATATGACAATGTTTACCCCCTTCAATTATTAATTTCTTATTATGGAAACTAATGAAATCAATATAATAATATGGTGCTAGTTATTCAACCAATCATAATTAATAAAGATATTTATGTTATATTCTATTAAAAATTTAATTTTGGTCCATTAGTAAATAATAATAATTGGAAGGTTAGTTTTAATTGATATTATTCCATGAAAAAAATTATGGTATAGTACCAAGGCCCCCTAGAAAATGACCCTGCCTATATATTACAAGAAATATGAAATTTAATGAATAGATAATGTAAATAATCAATAAAATGTATGTGGTTATAATAATATTTATAATATTTATTGTTTTTAGGATATATGAATATAAGTAAATAACTATTATATTTTAATTAACACCTATGAATCCTTGAATGTTAGGTGATACCATGATCTTTTATTAAATTTTACCAGACTCAGATTCCAAATAGTATCTTGGAAACTACACAATAATTTAAATTATTTTTTCTGAGATCATCTTGAAAACAAAAATTAGATATTATGTCACACAAGATAATTACCCGACAAGGATCTAGGTGATTCTAGTGGTCTCTTGGTTGAAAATGTTTCCCCAATAACATGATTTTTGATTCATCACAGAGTTTGATGATTATCTAAACAATTGATTCTTATCATACTCCATCTGATAAAGTTAAAATTCCATGATTACACTATTAAAAGATTTATAGGAATAGTTAGTTGAGAAAGTGATTGATGGGTACCATGTTATGACCATATATTATTAGGTAAATGGTTTTATAATTCTAAAGGGACATCCCCAAAGGAATTCATTATTGATTCTATTTTAATTAATCTATAAACACCATGACCCAGCATCAATCTATAATATGTAATTATGAGTTGTTATCTTGGATCCATTGGTTACTCCAAATCTGAAAGGTAAGCATATGATTCCTAGGATCATACTATATCTAAGACTTAAAAACATTCCATCTGGTACTTGGAATTATATCTTATATTTGATAGAGACATTTATATATGATATGAAGGCTAGGAATTGTATCCCCTTGTGGTGAAATAAATTTATCATATATATTATAGAATTCTCTAAAGGATCAATGGTCAGAGAATCATAACCATTTGGACCAAGGTAAAATATTGGTAATATAAATCATTTATTCTAACATATAAGGGAATTTTGTTATTATTAATATTAGTATTTTAAAAAATTAAATATTTTCTACATGATATAAATGGGTCTAAATGTTTTGTGTCTCATTGAGTTTTTTATACACTGCCAACTTGGATCACCAAAGCACTTGTATACCTAAGAAAATAGTTAAATGTATTCTAAAAATAATTGGGGCGAGGCTCATGAATGATCTTGTAGGATGGATTAAATGTGGACATAGATATTTTTATTTGGGTCCAGTTTTTATGTTTTGGATCAAGTCTCTATATTTTATTTTATTTAGGTTTATATATGTAACACGCCTAGTAGACTATTAATGTTCTTTGGGAATGTTTTTTTGGGCCCTTACAACGTTTCATTTTTATTTAATATTTGTACATATATGATTCCAGAAATTAATTATTATGGTTTAATATGATTATTATAAAATATCATTCATTCTATAACTCTAAAGCGAGTGAATATCCTCCCCATAATTACACCATAGTCCTTCACCACTAATTGGTAGACTCTGACATATGTAATCCGAGAAAATTTTGTGATAGTAATCCGAGAATGTTGAAAAAGTAATTTAGAAACAATGTAAATCATCATAGATTCATAGTGAATATACATTTCAAAAAAAAAATTTATATATAAAACATAAATTTAATTTAATGTATTCTGAATAAAAATTTATTCGAAATAATAAGAATTAATTTACAATAGAAAATTAATTTTATAACTATGAAAAACACAGAAATAATTAACGGAAGATGAAATACACTAAAAATAATGATTTTTTTAATTCATAATATATATCAATCACCTAGTTAATATATAAATTAACATAATAAAAATTTACTTCCCTAAAGGAATAAAAGACGTATGTTATAAAATGTTAAGAACATATAGTTTCATGGTATGAGGAAAATTTAATGTATACTAAATGATTTATCTTTTTTATATACTTTTTTTTAGGAAACTGTAATATTATATCGATGATATTATAGTTTAATGGAAAAAATATATATAATTATTATAGTGTTTTATGATAATATCAAATTCAGCAATAGAACTATTACTGGAGAAATTTCTAAAGAGAGTGTGAAAATTTTGGTTAACTAGTTAATATTCAATTGAAATTTATAAAAAAAATTATAAAATATAATAATATAGTGTTTATATGGATGAGGAGTTATTATTATTTTTATATTGTTTATGAATAATCCATAATTTTTAGTAGAATAATTATATTTTAATGGGGATGATATTTTTGTTGATGTTTCTTTGAATGAATGTAAAAAACAATTCATAAATACTTCATCATTTGTTTCAATCACATATGATTAGTTATATTATTATTCTAAAGGTATATGATATGTGTTCAATAGAATAATTCTTATATGAAAATTTTGATCTATGAAAATTATATGTTAGGGATGAAAGTATATTGTATATAAATGATGAATTCAATGAGTACAATCAATATATTTTTTATTTATAACTCGACAAGTGTATGTCATATAATTTATCATGAAAATGAAGTGAAATTATAGGATGATGATTTCATGGATAATCGGTTAGAAATAGTTTAATTTTATGTCATGGATGTTGATCTAGATTAAATATATTTCCACTAGAAGTAACATCAATTTTATATGTCATGATCTTGAAGGTGGAAAAATAGTTATGCGATATATTTTGTTTAATTATTAATGAAATTTAATTGAAAATCCAGTCTCATATTTATAATTTAAATGTTAATCCCAAACTAGATTTAGAAAAAGAAGAGTAAATTACATCATATAATAAGGAAGGGATTTTAAATTCTTCGGAATAAAGTGTGAAGATTAAAATAAGTAATACTCTAAAACATGATTGTTGCGATTTTTGTTGACTAATGTGTAATAAATAAATAAATTAATTATTTCTCATTCTTATTGTTTGAATTACATGTATTACATGATTTATGTTCATGTGTAACATATCGATGTCATTTATTTATATCATTTGTTAAATATTGATTTAAAAAAATTTTAATTAATTTATTTATAATAAAATATAATTTACATTTTAAATATAATAAATCTTCATAATTTATAAGCCTTCGTTGATTATATAATTAAATTTTACATTCAATTTAAATTTAAATTTGATAAAAACTATCAGTTGATAAATATAGAAGGTTTACTGACTATAAGTTGTTCTAAAATTATATTATTAACATTGTCAATTAGAAATCATTTGGAAAAAATGTGTTCTATGATGTTATGTTATAAAATATATTAATGTTTATAAGTAATCTAATATCAAGAAAACTGAATGAATTTTATTCTACATAAAATTAACTATATAATATGATTTGATATATATCAATTATGAAATTATATACAATTTTTATTATGAAAATATTGTATTTTTATAAACATTATTTTATTCAAAAATCTATATCTAATTGAGTCATATTATTTAGTGAAATGTGTTTTTAATGAAATAACAAGATGTATGATCATGTTACCTTGAGAATGGTGAAATGGGAATATTTTTCGATCCCCCATGAAACAACTCAATTAACATCTATATAGTAAATACATAAAGATGTTAAATTTGATTTCAAGTAACCCCAGTTAACGTGATATGATAATTAAGTATCCATTTCTATTTCATTAATTATATTTTATTTTTTTCTAGAGAATATATAAATTGAATACTAGTCATTCAATGGTAATATTGATGAAGGATTTCTAATTATTTATTAATTTTAATAAAATGAGTTGAATATAGATTTTTTTTAATCTTATAATTGTCTATTGATATATTTTATAAAATAAGGACAATGACGGGTGTCATGCTTATTATCCCTAATGATTACCCCTCCAAGACCTAAAATGAATGAATGGTTCGTACTGATCGAGTCCATCATCCAATAGGCACTAGGTTACTAACTATCACTAGATGTATATCATACACACAAATTGGTGTAATTAACTTATACGAAAAAAATAAACAAGAGAGAGATATGATAGATACACTGATCAACAATTACACCTTGTGATTAATCAATTTTTTAGACATATAATATTATAAAAGACTAAATATATTATAAAGAAAACTAAAATTATAAAAAATGTATTCTCAATAGTGACTATGGAACCTAAACAGCCCCTATAAACACATAATATAGTAATATTCCACCCAATATAAATCATTCTCTAGCTAACATGATAAATTATGAATGTATAAGCGATATGAACAAAATATTATACTTATTAGGGTCCTCAATATAGCCATTAATGAGAAATATAATGAAAATATACAAAATTAACGTGAAAAAAAATTAAATTGACATGGTATCTAAACTGGTATACTATGATCCAAACCTCGCCTATGATATCTCTCACCAAGTCACACATATAAGAGATATCATATATGATATTAATTAATCAATAATGATACCAAACTACCAGTTCACCCCTATTTTTTTACTCTTCCCCAATGTCATGCATCTTGTTCCATCGCACTCAAAAAGCATTCCCGCCCATATCCTATTCGGGATGTTATCACAAAATGTATGTGAGGAATAACAAAATATCACCATCCCAAATTATATCACCATATTGTAACCATGTAGATTCTAGGATCCTCTATTGCATGTATGGTGGGCATCATATATCAGGTATTATACATCAAGTCATCCCAGCCAATGCCCCGAATGATGTACCTCAAACCATTATTTCCCCTAAAATTTTTAAATATATTAATCTGTTGGATATTATTTCTAGCTATACATGTATTTAAAATAGCGAGAAAAAAGTTTCACACAATACAAACATATATATAAAACTAACCAATATTTATACTAATACACAATTGTTCTAATAAAAGGGAGCGGTGATAGAGGGGGTAGTCATACATCTATCATCACCATCGAGATATTGGGGAATTTCTCTTCATAGAGTCTAATAGTTTCTAGTCATCCTAATGTCATGGATGGAGTGGCATATGAAATCACAAAACATATAGGGTATAGTAGAGATCAAAACCATAAAATTGTTATAACCTATTCCTATGCTACATTAGATCAATTATCACTCTAACACTAAAATTATACTAATATAGAATAGACATCCAATAGGTAGAGAAGTATTTAAATACCCATATTAATTAATTGTTTCCTTCAGATTATAGTTCTACATGATCAATTCATCAACTATAAAATATAAGTATTAAAATAAAATTTCATTAACCATTAAAGTGATTTTCAGTCCCTATTTTCCTAATACAACCGAGTACTTGATTTCTTAGGATTAACATTATCATTTTAATTTATGAAAAAACCACCATAATGGATTAAAAATTTATTATTATTTATTATCATTCCATAATTCAAGGTATAAGTGTAATCATATTCTCTAACCATAAAATAAATATTCATCCAATCACATCTACTATCTTTTTGTGGGGGGATGTGATCAATTTAAAATAATAAACCCGATCATCTAATCATTTTAACAAACTTAATAAAAAATATCTCAACTTCAAAAACATAATGGGTAATCCTAAATTAAATAATTTTCATAATCTAGGTTGTATTCCAAAAACAATCATGCATATCACCATGCATTTCATGATCATTTAATACAATATATTCCTCATCTACAAGCCTCTACACCTATATCTCAATAGTCATCATAGGAACACATTACAATTCACTGAAAAAATTGAACAAATTTAACATATAAGAATGTATACAAAGAAAAAAGTCAATAGAGAAACATTAACCTTAACAAAAAATATTTGATCTTTTCATGGAAATATGCTCTCACTGCCACTAACCTAATTTATCTACCATTTATAACTAATGTGAAATCCCTGCCCCAAGAATTTATCATGTTCTTAAAACCATTTCTTATTTGATCATGAATTAAATATATTATTGTTCATATATTCAGAAAATAGAAAATTTGAGGTATGATCTATAACTATCAATAAAATAAATTAAACATGCTTCGTATATATTTTTTTATAAGTATCATGGTTTATGTGGGAATTAATTTAACATAGATTTAGTTATTAATAATTTCATAAAGTATTACTATATAATTTTATTTATACAATTCAATTAATTACTGAACAATACATTCAAAAAAATATTCATACTTGAATAGATTATATTATCATAAAATTGTATTAAATAGTGAATTTATTAAATAGTAATATTTAATTTTTTATCAAAACAATTAAATTTTTATTTTTTTTAATTAATAATTTCACCAAGTGAAATATGTTACACCTAACAGAACAAAAATGATTATAAATATAACATATATATATAACTCTCTTGTAAATATAGAGGCAAATAATTATCATGGTTGGAAGAAACAACATGTGATTGTTAAATAAAAACTGTTTACATTCATTAATTTTTTTAATCATTATTATTTTAATTATACTTATATATAAATATATAAACCATTGTCAAGTTATTATTTTACATAAATCAAAAATGATAATAAAATAATCCCCTAACTGACAACTTGAAATTCTCTTCCCACGAGAACATATCATCATCATATAATTCTTTTTAGCTCAGCCATAATGAAACTATGACATCATAATGAACTCGCTATATGAAGACATCAAAAAATTAACTAGGAATATAATTTAGAATTATAGAGTTCTAACACCATATAATGTAATTAATAATTATTTTAATGAAAAATATGAATGAGGATAAACTAATAGAAAAATGATAAACCATCCTCATATCCCCACAAGATGAACTCATGAATCCAGCGATTGATCTTTATTTAAAGAATAATGAAATTATTTCAAAAACAACATTGGAACACAAAGGGTTCAAGTGGATTTTATGCGAGCTAAGTGGGTTTGGGGGATACAAGAGTACTCATAGAAAGATATCTTTTTATAAAACCATGACACAGAACCTATAATCACACTATAGAAATGAAAAACAAATTGTGTACTATTGGGGAACATAAGAAACTAGAAAATATCCCCCATATTCTATCCATTTATGGAATCCTCATTACACTATATGGTGGAAAAACTTTTTAACCATGGGTGTAGTATGGCATAACTATATCAAATATGCTACATGACACCCATCACAAAAGGGGTGTTACGGTGTATCATAACCCTTAATCGGTATCGTCAAAAAATTTGTACAACCATAATTGAGTAGTTATACTGTAGACAAAGAGTACATCCAACGTATCTCAATTACTATGGGAAGGGTTATGACATATCATAACTCCATGATATTTCCTATCCATTGAAGGCAGCATCAATAATTTTCCATGTCAATTCCTCATATGGTTTATCATACCTATATACGCCTTAGTGAACTACACAATATTGAAGACCAAGGATTCATCCCAGAATCCACATTATATACTCTCCATAATAATGGTATTCTCCTTTATGTTCCCCCACTAATCAAAAACCACAAAGGGAAGGTCTACCCAAGTTCGATCCCCTTATATCAAGTACCTTTAAATCCATTATCACTCTTATGAATTTAAAAAACACATTTACATACAAAATCAATATGGGTTAAACAAAAAAAATACATGGTGAGACACACATAATCTGAATCATCCTTATAAGATATTGAGGAACTCACTCATATGAAAAAAGGTAAAATCCATGATACAACCACAAGGAAATTATAAACACTATCCAAATGAATTACCCCTCAAATAACAGAAAGAACATAATAGTAATAAAGAATGGAAAAAATATAAAAATACATAAAGGGTTCATGAACCACAAAATTAGTAACAATACATAAGAATATATAAATATTTAAAAAAAATAAAGAACTGATAATTTAATTGAATCTCATTTTACTAGGAACTCACATCTATCCTACTATGTCACCACAACACATGAACTAGAGTAATAACACTCTTGTGATACACCTTACCCTGGTAGTCTTGGATCTCCATAGGTTTCTCTCAAAGGTTTTAACTTCGTCGTCATTGATCCCTCCATACTATATTACATTATAATTCCCATGCAGTAAATATTAGAGATTCTGCATATGAAAAATAACAATTATCCCTCTCATTAGTGGGGGGAATTACTATTCGTTAACCATGGATAAAATGTGATCCAACAATACAAAAGTCCCCACAACCCAAGGAAAATGATTACTCCCACAACCAAAACATTTCATCCCATAAAGAGGGTTTTCTTTCCTCAATACATGATCTCCAATGTGAATATTATTATGACACCTCCTATGATCATCATAGGACTTCTGAAGATTTTGAGATTCTCATGTCATATTTAAAAATAAATGAAAGTTATTTATAATATTTTTTACTAGTTACAATATGATAATTTCTAAGAATTTATCCCATTATTTCATAATGTAGAATGAATATTTGGACAATAAAAAGATTCAAATTGTTTCATACTAATGGTGCAGTGAAAAATATTATTATAAATAATCATAATGAGAGGAGGGTGACTAATCCATGAATATAAAAAATCATGGACATAAGAACAAAACATTTCTTCATTTTTATTGATATTTTTCAATTTTTCTATCTTATATAGATAAAAATTAATTTTATGGAATAAAATGATGAAAAAAGATCGACGGATACCTATGCACACCTTTAAAGTAAAAAAAATTGGGACTTGATCATTAATGATCATCATTTGGACTCTGTTGAGTCTCACCACTACCTCTAGATATTTCACAGATAAAACATCCTTTGATATTGACTCTTGGAACACTATAATGATGAATTATTTCTTCTAATGATACAATATAATTAATATAGAATCAACGATTCCTTAATCTAATGTTAAAATTGTAAAAAACTCTATCAAGATGTCCTATTACGTCCATTCAATAAGACTTAATGGATAGAGAAAAACATCATGAATAAGGTTCACAACCTTCACCTTCATAGAGAAAAACCATTGAAAAATAATATCTACAACTACAAGCTTCAACCTAGAAAATGAAATCATTCCACTTTAATCTCGGTATATCATTATCATTTTAGGATGTAATTACACGGAAAATATATGTAACCCATGTAGAACCATATCATGAATTTAAATATGGGTCGATATATTTACACAAAATATTAGAATATGTTTTCATCCTCACTTTGCCCAGTGGAGGAATAACCCAAAATGACTCAGTTATTCTAGGTTGCCACCTCAGAATCCTACAGTAGGGACTCCCCCTCCTATTATAAAAATTATGAATTCATTTTTAATATAAAAACATAACATATACCTGAATCCTCTCTCATATCCAGGTCCACTATTTAGTGTTTTCTATCACTCTTTATGAATCTTTTAATCCACACATAGAATTGATATATAACTTCATTCATAGAGCATCATCTATAAAATTCACCATTCCAATATTATATGAAATCTCAAATTCATAATCCTATATGAATTCCATCCTCCATCATTATTACTAGTTCAATACATATTGGGTGAATATAGGGATTAGTCTAATATAATTAGTTAAATACAAAGACACTAATGGTTGATGTAATGTATCCATTACATCAAAATAAATATTAATTATTTTAACTCAAGAAAATTTGTGGTATTTTTATACAAATTGGGATATAGATATTAATACCGAAAAGAAAAAAATATTCAAAGATACATTGAAACTCAAAAAAACAACATGTAAATTATTAAAATAATTTTTGAACGGAACACCCACTTCAAGAAAAGGAAGGATGAGATAATTCAATAACTTTTATATAATGTCAATGAATGTTTTCTGACATTGGTTGGTCAAAAAAATTTATTATTTCACCCCATAGCTATCAATGGAATCACAACCACAGATAAAATATATATGAACCAACTATAAAATCATGTACTACAATGTAAACGTTGTACATACAAATATATATTTGTGGAATACCATGAAATAACTAACAAAATATACTTAAGATGTAAATATATTCATGTCATGAAAATGACATGAAATATGAAACGAACTAAATTATCCTAGAAATATCACTTTGAAAACATAATAAAGTTCTGTTCATGATGAATAAATATAAAAAATGAAATGATATTCTATGCTAACTCCAACCTAAATGAAACGTTTTTAAGGATTCAGTTGATGAAAGAACTGACACAAACTTATGCATGAACTCTCAGAATAGTTCTTCAATTATACCGATGAACATGGATGGAGACTTAATGAAACCGGATTACTACTCAATATACATTTAATTCCCATGAATCCATTATAATTTGGTTATCATAATATCCACATCCATCACCATTATATGATGCTATATTGATCTTCAATCTATGTTCAAGATCCAAATAGCTCTTCTCAACTAATTTAATAAGTCATCAATCCAAGGAAGTGGATACTAGGTGTTCACTCTCCCTTAATTCATGAAATGATAATATATAAAAAGAAAGAAAATCCCATTTTTCTTCATAATGAATAAAATTTCTACACCCCATGATTAAACAATTTATTATTTAAAACCTCATTGCAACAGATCATCATTATATACATGATGATCCCATAACTCTTAAGTCACTATCCTCTATAGAGATACTGAGAGTATAAAAATCATAAACTATATCTCGTTCCTTAACTCAATATTATATTGGATGGACTTTACATACTCTATATGGAAAACATCAAGGAACACATTGACATCCCTATGAAATAACATCAGATGATCCTCCAATGAATGCACCAATATCTCATCAATCAAGGCTGCTACGGATAATACATTCCTCTGACCCATCAAATGGTCTCTCTTACCAAAAAAAATTATAGGATAACCATCATCATTATAGAACACAACCATGAAAACTTATGAAATCCACAATAAATTTACAAAAAAAATTTGTACATATAGAGGACGATGTCATATAGATGTATATGTAACCATATTATGTTGCACTAAAACCAATGTGCCGCAAAAAAGCTCATAGTCCAATATAATTTCATAAAGATAAGATTGATCTCCAATTAGTGTAATCAATTCCAAAGAAATTTCAATTTTCTCCACCTCAGGTCACAAATAATGGATGAAAGTTAGATATATGAGGGATTTTGTAGTCTATGTATAAAATAACACATAAAACTATAAAGAATATATGAAAAGTCTATGTCGAAGGATGGATGGATATACTGGTGTTGGAAACACCAAAGCATGAATCTATTAAAGAACCAATCCATAGACTCCCTGACATGATAAAGACCACCTCCAGGGATGAAGTGAACTATATATTCATGATGAATATATAGGGGTTTTCCTCTACCAACCTCATATTCATAATGTTGATCCAATGATAAATCATCCTACTACTAAACCCTTATTTGAAGTTGCCTTAATAGAGGAACCTAAAGCAATCCCCCTAGTGGAAACTACTTTCCAATCATGGTTGTGCACTCTCCCAACTGATAACCTTATACACTAAAATAAATAAATTCATATAGTCCCCTAGAAATGTCATGAGCCCATTCAACCCTACTAAAATGAGATTATGAGAATTGGGAACAACCCCAAATATTTTGAAAAAATATTTGGCCAGGAAATTGGGATCCCTATATGATCACTATTGTTCCCATGAATCTTGGATAATCCCCTCTAATGTCATGGAAACACCTTAAGATTAGTAAAAAATTATAATGGATTGACTTGGTTCTGGAACTCTTGCAAGAAATCCTTCTCAAAATGATTCCCCCTATTCTCATCATCTTGAAATTTTTATCTATAATATTAGATAAGGGTCTTAAAATGGATTCCAACCTTCAACATTAAGGAAATTCATTTTGTGATGGTATGTCTATAGTTTTAGATATTCATTATTTTGGTTCAGTAAATATGTTATTTCTCAATACTTTCTTGATACATCATTCCAATGACTATTGAATTATCACGATCCCTGAGGAGAAACATCCTCAACAACCTCATTGATACATTTATGTCATATCTATGACATATTTTAAAGCTATTTTACATTTACTTTCTATTGTTTATATTATTGTGGGGGTTTCTAGGTTTTTTTTGAATAATGTGTTGTTTCATCTCGATTTTGGCCAAAATGTGAGCCGATATCTATAAATAAAAACAATTTTATTGTTTTATAACTAATTTATTTTTAAACATTTTCCCCCAATTCATCTTCCCAAATGTCATAACCTTACTTATTTATATGATCATAACCATTTGGAGCACTTAGGAACTCATAATCATGGTTGATTGTGGTGATTTATTCAGGCATTAGGGAACCCATGAGCCCATTTCCATATTTATGAAAATACATTATTTCTTTTAAATATCTTTCATTTTTCTAAAATTGTTCGTTAATTCAAACTTTCACTCAAGCCCACAAAACCTATGTTCACTGCAATGTTCCATTTTCACTTTTTGGAGCTCAACATCATCGTTGATTAGAATGAATTTTTCTAAGGTTTCTCAAATCATGTAAACTTTTAAGGCGAATTTGTTTCTTTTATATATAATTATTTTTTACTCATTTTCCACATATTAGACCCAAATCAACATCCTCAAACATATTCAAACCTCTCATTTAATTTTTGCTAAATGGATACTCAACTATAAGTGTATTTGGTGTGATTCCTTCAATGTTTCTCAAGTAAGTGAACATGAAAATAATGTGTTCTATGTTGTTTCAATAAGGATTGGATTATGGTTCATGAAATTATCTTATTATATTGTTTTATGGATAAAAATTCTGTATTTTTGTGATTTTGGTATTCATTTTTGTTCAAAAGGGGGTTTTTAGATGGGCTTTATCTACAAAGAATCGTTTTACTTCTCCAAAACAAATTAGGAAAATTATAAATGGTTCATGAATTGCACAAGGGATACAAAGAATGTTTAGATACTATTTGGAGTTTCTATGACCAGAATTGGTGTTTCTTTTGAAAATGGAATTTTATATAATGTAAAACTTGTTTGAGCACAAAGAGGGATACTCGAGTATCTATGTTGGCGGACATGAACTAATACGCTATTTATCTGGAGCGATTTTTTCCATGTTTCACATGGAATTTTTTATTCTAAAAAAACTAAAAAATACATTAGTGAAGATAGAGGAACACTAGGTTAATTTTATTTTCCCTACTAGAGGCTCATACATGATAATTGACAATAATATTGTTACATTCACACTGAAATATGAGCTACAAAATGGTCACAAATAAATAGTTCCCAGGGGTGTTCTCATGTTTAGTGATCATTGACTACATGGTACATTGCAGATACCCACACTTGAACTACATGGACATTAAATTACTTTTTTAGAATACTTAATACATAACAAAAAAACCCAAGGACCGTATTAGTTTAGTGTCCTTTGAAACATGGAACATAATGTTCTAATCATGGTGAAATATCTTAAACAACTCCCGTAATGATCTTCCCATCTTTTTCTTATCAAAAAACATTATTTATATATTTGGAAAATAAAACATAAAAACGGTGAGCTCAAATTCTCAGTAAGGGTAAGCATGGAGAAAATAAAGCAAACCATATACATTTGAACATGAATATAATTTTTAAACATCAGATATTGAGTTGTAAAATAAACCATTGGCAGTGTGTAAGGAATATATGATAAAGGAACATTAATCATGATAAAATATCATGGGAATAAAACATGTAAATGTGGAATCCATTAACGACATATTATGATTTCCATACTAGCCAAGGCATTTCTGTCTAGCCCATTATAGTGGACAAAGCCCATTACTGAACCATGTTTTCTTGTCGTTCCATCCCTATATTACTGAACCAGGATTACTTTACATTCCATATATGTCTATATCTTGATATATAAATCTTTAACCAATGCATTAGAGGGAGATATAGGTCCCACCCATCTCATATTGAAATCATTTTTATGTGTGCCACAACACAATCATAAATCATGCATCATAACCCAAAGAATAAAATGGGTTTCATAAACATCATCTCATTTTAACATAATCCATATAAAACAAATATATACATTTCATCATAAGAAAACTCAAACCATGAAAATGATAAAGACATTATACTTCAAACATAATCATACAAAATAATTTCATCTTATATGGAAAATTGATTTGAATAAGCACTTGAAATAAATTCTCGAGGAAAATATCATTTCATCATCAAAATCATTTTCATTCTCTCAAAATGTCATGGAATTATAAAGGAAAATCTTTTTGTCTAAAATAATCATGAAATAAAGTATAGGAAAATTCATGGAAATAAGGTGTTACAAAATTGTAAAAAAAAATTCATTTCGTATAAGTTAAAAAAACATTCTTCTCGTACTTTAGCCAGAAAAGTCCAAAATTACCGTATATGGTAAACAATGGAATAATTCCTTCAATAAAATTCGGTAAAAGTCAAAAAAGGATAAAAATTACTTTAAAGATACAGGTATGAATAGTAAACATTTTATGAAAAAAAATTCAAAAAACATGGACAAGGATGATAACCCCAGTAAATACTTATGAATAAGCAATATCGGATAAAAAAGAGATTTGCAAAATTATTCCGTACCTTATGTCCAATTTCTTCTGTATGTGTCCGAGACTCCTGTATAGCGGGTTTAAAAATATAATTAACATGTAAAATAACAATAATAATATTTATGATATCATATATGATTCACTTATGACATTATATTATCCGTTTTATGTATATTCCATGTTACAACAGCGTTTTGGGTAAAATCCTTTCATTTATCGTACCTGATTCAACTTGTTGTTCTTGATAATATTACATATATACTGATTTACTTAATTCATGAATTTAAAACATCATTTATGTATAATATATATCAACCATATAAATATATATTATTGATCAATAAATGGAATTATATACGTTGTTTATGGAGACGGAAGGTCGTACGTACGCATGAACGTTGTTTTCCTTTCCTTATTGAATTCAATGGAATTAAGTAAATGAAACTTATATGTAAATAAATACAGTATCATTATTATATCATATCATTCAGGATTATTTGTTATATATACATTTCTAACATACATTAATGGTTAATCAAGGAAAATTAATCTCATTGCGTTCATGGAGA
The DNA here is from genome assembly GCA_963277665.1 of Viscum album. Taxonomy (NCBI): domain Eukaryota; kingdom Viridiplantae; phylum Streptophyta; class Magnoliopsida; order Santalales; family Viscaceae; genus Viscum; species Viscum album. Next base: position 787,975,615 of record OY728126.1, on the reverse strand, counting down.
CGGTAGTCCGTACATACACACGAGAGAAAATATCTTTATTTTGAGGTTATAATCGTATATAATTTTATGGTATGTCATATATACATAATCATAATAATTTTGTATTTATTATATATATCAATTATACTCATTTTTATATCCATCCAAATGATGAAATGATTGAATAACAAACTACACCAGGACATGGAGACGGTAAGTCGTACGTACGCACGTGTGGTGTCTTTTTCATTCATAGGATGGATAAAACTACTAATATTGTTGTACAATATTTATAATAACATTAAAGTATATATAATATACTTTATTTATTATTTTATAATTGAATCAAAAAAGAAGGAGGAAGTGGAAGAAGAATGGAACTTGAAATAGGTTTTGAGATATTTACATCTTCGTTGGGTTCTTCCATTTGATTTGATCAATAGGGATCCATAGGTCGGCATTATGACTAAATTATGACATATAGGATGATGGAATAAAAGTTCATAGGGTATTTATGAAGGTTTTTTCTGAGCCACATGGCTTTGGAGATCATAATTAGAGTGAAAGTTGTGTGCCCTTTTATAAGATGGGTGAGGGGAACCTTAGGATAAACTGACAATATTATTTTATAATAAATTCATATTCAGTTTATAATGGAAGCAAAGTGAATTATTTCTAGGATATGGTGGGGATGGGTAAAAATACTCTCAACGAATAGATTTTAGACCAGTTTTGGTTGCCATTGTAACCTTGTCATTTAGATTTAACTCTCTGTTAAATAATTTAACTTTTATCGTGTCTTCTTGTATTCTTACACTATATGGTTAATAAACATACTATAAACATCCAATATAACCAAAATTGGTTCATTAATGTCGTATATATTTTTATATAAGTATTATGGAAGAACCTTAGAATTTTAGGACCATTATATTAATTAATAAAAGAATATGTTTTTTTAAAACTCCTCTTTGTAAATTTTGACACTATTTGGTATTGTGTTTTTTCTAAATTTATAACAGCATTATTACTTCGGGTAAAATTCATATAACCAACACTAATATGTTATATTAACTTAAAAAATTATTTAAATCAATAAAAAGTCTCAAATTAAATTTATATGGCTATTTATAATATCAATTATTTTAATATTTTATTAATAAGGTAATTGCTGCATCATCATTGTGTCATAAATAAATTAAATTATTTAATGTCTAAAAAATAGTAATAAAATACCATTATGTAGGAAATATTTTTAACATTCTAATGAATATTTATAGTCGAATATAGTTTATGTATAACCCTATATTAAAAATGTTTTAGTTATTAAACATTATTTTAACTATTTTAACTCTTATTTAAATAAAATAATAATAAATGTCCTAATCTAATCAAAGTGGACCTATAGGGTCATATTTTATTTATATGGTTTTTTTGTCAAATTACAGTTATCAAATGTAATTGGTACATGTTTTAGGGTAATAATAATATCACTTTTACCCTTAATTAGCCTATTTACTTTTAACCATGGTAAATAATAGTTAAAAGTTACAATTCACCAAAAATTATTTTAATCTCCATGAACCACATATTACATACTGATATCAACCATGTCTCTTGTATTTTTTTAATTCAACTCAAAAAATCAGTGAAATTATGTTTTATATAAATTTGCAAATGCTCCAATGAGGTCGGTAAAAGACAGTAAAAAGTTCAATTAAAATTCTATATATTTAAAATTATTATAAAATTACGCCATTGAATTAAATTGAACTTAGATAGGTATTATTTATCTATTTTGACCTGAAAAAAATATAATTAAAATAAATTATTATTTAAATAAAAAGTCGTGTTTAACCAATAACGAAGTGTTTTCACTATTCATCTAAAATTGAATGTTTTCAGAAAAATACCAAAAAATCACCCTAGGCTAATTTCGAAATTCTGAATCAAAAAATGAAGTCCATTTGAAAGATAAAATTTATAAAATTTAAAAAAGTTGGTATTACTATTCATAATGGCTAGTTTATATAATAATTTAATAACATATCGTTGTTTAGTGAACTCAGTATTGCGTACAACCCACGTTATTGAGAAAGGATACTCTTGCATGAAACACAAGACAAGAATAGTGTTGGAGTATAATATAAGATAATATGGTGTTGCATATAGCACAAGTTAATTTTGGTGTGGCATACAACACAAAACATCTGTGAAATTAAAAAAATATTTTTCTTAAAATCTAGGGGTATTACATTCTACCCCCCTTAAAATGAATTTCACCCTCGAAATTCTTCGGGTTTATAAATGGTTTCCTAAATGAGTGATTATTTCATAGAAAGTCACATCGTAAAAAGAAATACCAAAACATAACTTCAAAACTAAAGTATGAAATGTAACGGTTACCCAAATTAACTAATCATTGGGATTCCATATAGGAGAATATAGATGAAAATATGGATATGGAAGAGAAATCTAACCATCACGTTCTAATGTAGAGTGATAGAGAACATGGCTATGAAAAATCCAACAATCACAGATCCATAAATTTTTCATGATCTAAGGTACCATCTGATTCATCAGATATGGGGGAAATTGGAAGACATTATTGGTTTTCAATATCATTTCCCTAATGATGATGAATTTTTGAATTAAAATAAATACATACTTGATTTTGGTACAATCTCACTGTTGTTCGTGCCTTGAAAAATTTCCACTTCATCTCTTAATGAAATGGTGTTGAATTTGGCTTTTGTGAAGTGTTAGCGGATCATGCGATAGAATGATAGGTCATTCCATATGTCCCAAACATAAGGTTAGAAATAGTTGTTTACATAATTCCATATATGGTGAGATTAATCATATATGGTTCCAAAAATGGACTTATACTTCATCTATCATACAACATAATAAAATAAAACTAATGTCTACATACCAGGGACTTCCTTTAGGCCAATGGTAGGCAATAAAGGCCTATCACACTTCGGTTGTGGGTTTGATTCTCGTAACCTTGTCTGGCACGATGGGTTTTCTCCCATCCTACATGTTTTCCTTTTTCTAAAACTATAATATTATAACATTCCAGAAATAATATCGAAAAAAGTTTTTTTCCATAAACAATATTATCTTATTTCCAACTTAATCAATTCCAAACTTTAGGCTTGCCAAAATACTTCTGTCCAATCTCATAGTATAATGAAATATATTACTAGAGAGGTCATCTACCAAGCATGATAATACAATAATTTATCACCCATATATCATAAAATATATCATGTTGGTCACATTCTAAACATGTTAATACCTTAATTATGTATTCTATTGAAACATGAATAACCATATAATCTTTGTGAAAACATGAATTCTATCAAAACATTACTCTTTCCTCTTACCAAAATCCAAAAAATTCTATATTCTCAAACCATGATATCACATTGTCCTTATATCAGTCATGAACACCTTAATACTATGAAACATCTCATTATCTCCTTATCCTTTCATTACCCACATATCCTCTGCATTCAAAAAATAACTGAATAACGTTTCATGGTTACCAGTACCATTCCACATGTACATTAAAAAACTATTGGTAAAACAATAGTGTAACAGTCCTTAGATGTCTCTTTATTCCATAGTACTATAAAATTACCTTGACAACATAACTCTTGATAAACATATAATCATTCCACTACCTTCTTAAACCAGTTACCGGGCTTCATCATTTTATTCCTCAACACATCTTTCATCTCATATATAATTTGTAATCTCTTCATCATAAAAAACATAAATACTATTCATATCACCATGTGGATTCTCATCTTTATTTTTTCCTTGAGGTCATTGGTTTCCATAATGCTCGTACATTCTACATTTAAAACATTTAACCATTTTTGATGTCTTGGAAAAACCGTTACCCTTGTCCATGGTGTTAACTGAACCTTTTCCTTTGAAATTAATGGCTTTGTGTCCTTCTTTTTTCACACCCAAAACATCTTCCAATTCCCTTGAAACATTATCCTTGATGCCTCTTCCCACAATATTTACATGGGAAAAATTTAACATTATTTCCTCTATGATCATCATGAAACTCCATCTTTATAATATTAGCTGAGCTAGGAAACTTACCAAAGTTGATATTATTTATCATATTATGAGATTGATGATTAGGCATAATAATGATGTTTGGAATTCCCAATCTCATTTCATTTTGTTTTTCATAAATAATATCATTCCATTGGCCATCATATCCTCCATTATTGTGAATATTCCTCTTTCCAGCCATTTTTTCAAACCCAAAAAGAATAGTGTTAGAAGAAAAAATCATGCTAGGAAAACAACATAATAAAGGGGAGTACCTTCAATATATAAAATATTAGGTTTAATTCTAGGACTGTTGACGTAATTCCTGGACTATAACATATACATATAATTAACCTTAGAGACATCCCTATATATATTTTAGATATATCTCTAAGGATTTCACTAATGTTTTCGCATCCTAGTTTCCAATGGTTAACTAAACCTTTCCTATAATACAAACAATAAGTAACTACACTAGATGTACATTGACATTACATTACTTTTTCAGAATACTTAATACATAATAAAAAACTCCCAAGGACCGTATTAGTTTAGTGTCTTTGGAAACATGGAACATAATCTTCTAATCGTGGTGAAAGATCTTAAACATCTCCTATAAAGATCTTCCATTTTTTGTTTTCTTATCTAAAACCATCATTCATATCCTGGGGAACAGAAAACATAAAAAGGGTGACCTAAAATGCTCAGTAAGGGTAAGAATGGTGAAATGAAATAAAACCATATACATTTGAACATGAATATAATGTTTAAACATCAAATCTTGAGTTGTAGAATAAATCATTTGCAGTACGTTAGGCATAGATCATAAAGGAACATTAATCATTATAAAATATCATTTCAAAAGAACATGTAATTGTGGTATCCATTAGGAACTATTTATGATTTCCATAGTAGCCAAGGCATTTCTGTGAATACCATCATAGTGGACAATGTCAATTATGGAACCGGGTTTTCTTGTCGTTCCAGTCCTGTATTATTGAACCAGATTAACTTTTCGTTCTAGCGATGTCAATATCATGAGATATAAATATTTTACCAATGCATTGAAGGGAGATATAGGTCTCACCCATCTCATATTTAAACCATTCTTACGTGTGCCACAACATAATCATAAATCATGCATCATAACTCAATGAATAAAATGGGTTTCATAAACATCATCCTTTCCTAACATAATCCATATAAAAAATGAGTAACTTTCATCATAATATAAATGAAACCATGAAAATTATAGAGAAATTAAACATGAAACATAATTAAACCAAATAATGTCATCTTATATGGGAAATAGTTTTGAATAAACAATTGAAATGAATTCTTGAGGAAAATATCATTTCTTATTCAAAATCATTTCATTTTCTCAACATACAGTGAAATTAAAAAAGACAGTATTTTTGTTGAAAATAATCATGAAATCATGTATACAAAAAATCATCGAAATAATGCATTACAAAACCATAAAAATCTATTCATTTCATATATGTTAAAAAACATTCTTCTCGTACTTTTGCTGGAAAAGTCAATAAGTAACTTATATGGTAAACAAAGGAATGATTCCTTCAATAAAATGTGGTAAAAGTTGAAAAATGGTTAAAATTACTTTAAACATACATGGAAGAATATTAATCATTTTATAAAAGCATTTTTGGAAAACATGTACATTGATGATAACCCTAGTAAATACATACGTATAACAATATCGAATAAAAAAGGGATTTGAAAATTATCCCATACCTTAGGTCCAATTTCTTCTATCTGTTTCCGAGACTCCTATATAGAGGGTTTAAAAATATAATTAACATTTAAAATAAACATAATAATATTTATTATATCATATATTATTCACTTATGATTTTATATTTCCCATTCTTTTGTAAATTCCATGTTAAAGATGTGTTTTGGGTAAAATCGTTTCATTTATCGTACGTGTTTCGAATTTTTGTTCTTGATATTATTACATATATCTCGATTTAAATAATTAAATAATGTAAAACATTATTTATATATAATATATATTCACCATATATAAATATATATGATAGATTGATAAATGGAATGAAATATGACATTCATGGAGACAGAAGGTTGTACATACGCATGAACGTTGTTTTCATTCCTTATTGAATTAAATGGAATTAAATAAATGAAACATTTATGTAAATAAATCCAGTATCATTATTATGTAATATATTTTAGTATTATATATTATATAAATTTTTTAATCATACTTGAATGGTTAATCATGGAAAATGAATCTCATTGCATTCGTGGAGACGGTAGTCCGTACGTACGCACGGGTGAAAATATCATTATTTTGATATTATAATCGTATATAATTGGATGGTATGTCATATAAACAGAATCATAATAATGTTATATTTATTATTTATATAATTTATACTCATTTTTATACTCATCCAAATGATGGAATGATTGAATAACAAACTACACCACGACATGGAGACGGTAAGCCTTACGTACTCATGTGTGTTGTCTTCATCCTTCATAGGATGGATAAAACTACTAATATAATTGTAAAATTTTTATAATAACATCACAATATATATAATATACTGGATTTATAATTTTAGAATGGAAACAACAAAGATGGAGGAAGTGGAAGAAGAAAGGAACTTGAAATAAGATTTGAGATATTTACCTCTTCTTTGGGTTCTTCAATTTCATTTGATCAAAAGGTATCCATAGGATGGCTTTCTGACTAATTTAAGACTTCTATGATGAATTAATAAAAGATGATAGGGTATTTGGGCAGGTTTTTCCTAATCCAAATGGCTTTTTATGTCTTAATAAGAGATAAGGGTGAGTGCCCTTTTATAAGAGGGGTGAGGGGCACCTTAGGATAAATTTAAAATATTATTTTATAATAAATATTTATTCGGTTTATAATGGCTCCAAAGTGACTTATTTTGAGGATAGGGTGGTTATGGGTCGCAATAATCTCAACCAATAGATTTTAGATAAGTTTAGGTTTCCATTGTAACCTTATCATTTAGATTTAACTCTAAGATAAATAATTATCTTTTACCTTGTCTTCTGGTATTCTTACACTATATGGTAAATAAACATACTATAAACTTCCAATATAACCCCAATTGGTTCATTAATGTCATATATATTATTATATAAGTATTATGGTGGAACCTTAGATTTTTAATACCATTATATTATTAGTAATATAAAATATGTTTTAAAAATTCTTTTATGTCAATTTTGAAACTATTTGGTATTGTTTTTTTTATAAATTAACAACTACATTATTACTTGTAATAAAATAAATAAAACCAACCTTAATATGATATATTAACTTATAAAATTAGTTTAATACATTAAAAGTCTCAAATTATATTTATTTGGGTATTTATAATATCAATTATTTTAATATTTCAATAATAAGGTAATTACTGCATCATCATTGTGTCATAAATAAATTAAATTATTCAATGTCTAAAAATATAAATAAAATCCCATTATGTAGGAAATTGTTTTATATTTATAATGAATATTTATAGTCTAATTTAGTTTATGTATAACCCTATATATGAATTGTTTTAGTTATTATGCATTGATTTTAACTATTTTAACTCTTATTAAGATAATATAATAATAAATGTCCTAATCTAATCCATGTAGACCTAAAGGGTCATATATTATTACTAAGGTTGTTTTTGGTCGAATTACACTTATCCAATTGAATTAGGACATGTGTTTGGGTAATAATAAAATCATTTTTACCCTTAATTACCCTATTTACTTATAAACGTGGTAAATAAAAGTTAAAAGTTATTACTCACAAAAAATTATTTTCATCTCATTGAACAACATTTTACTTACGGATATCTACCGTTTCATTCATATTTTTTAAATTTAACTAACTGAAGTGGTAAAATTACATTTTATGTGAATTTGCAAATGATCCTATGAGGTGGGTAAAAGCCGGTAAAAAGTTCAATAAAATTTTTATATATCAAAAATTATTAATAAATGACTCTAATGAATTGCATTAAACTCATATATGTATCATCTATCTATTTTGACCTAAAAAATTTAAAAAAAAAATAAATTTTTATTTAAATAAAAAGTTGGTTTTAACAAATAACTCAGTGTTTTCAATATTCATAAAAAATTAAACATTTTCGGAAAAATATCAAATATTCACCCTATGATAATTTCGATATTCCAAATTTAAAAATGAAGACCATTTAGAATGATAAAATTTATAAAATATCAAAAAGTGAGTATTAATATTCATAACGGCTAGTTTATAAAATATTTTAATAACATATCATTGTTTAGTGAAACTCTGTATTGCATACAAAACATGCTATTGAGGAAGGTTGATTTTTCATGAAACACAATTCAAGAATAGTGTTTGCGTATAATATATGCTAATACGGTGTTGCTTATAGCATAAACTAATATTGGTGTGGCGTACAACACAAGACATCACTGAAATATAAAGAATATTTTTCATAAAATCTCGAGGTGTGACATACATCCCTTTGAAATACGGTGTGTTTGGATTAAAAAATAACTATATATTTTTTTTTAATTTGATCATTCATTAATGTTAACCCTCGAATACTATTTTTAGTTAAATGATACATTCCTTAGAAATCAATGCTACCATTTTTTGAAATAAAAAATGGAAATATTTTTATCTCTTGATGTTTATCACATGGAATATATTTGGGTAGTATCCTATTGGGATTAGGCTCGCACCTTATATACAACCTTGAGTGTTAGTATACATTGTTATGGTTGACCCATGAAAGGGAAAGCCCTTTGGAGATGACAGTTCGGGTTGTTAGTTACTTACGTAGTGCAGTGTTGTGGAGACGGCTCGTGGGTGTTGACCCCTTGTCATGTGGTAGTCCTTAGGATTTTTTTCTTCTATGTATTGTATTTTTAGACCTCTTGTGTCTTGTATAAAACCTGATATTTAGTTCTTCATTTTAATTATTCCATGTTGGGCATGAAATTTAATATTGGGTTTATTATTCTTTTTTGGTTATTTTATTTATCCTTACTCTGGTAAATCATTCCCAAAAATGTTTTTTATGATACCCAGACACTTGTTCCATCCCATGGGGATAGATAATTCGATTTGGCCCTCACCACGTGCTAGGTTGGATGCCAGTTTTGATGGAGATCAGATCTAGTTTGTGACAATATGGTATCAACAGAGGATAATCTTGTTGGATTATAATATTATTTTGGTATGAGTACAGTTAGACTAGATCAAGGACTATCATAATTCTCAGATCTGGACATGAGTAGGGTAACTATCCTGAACCTTTCATGATAGACCTCATGTCACAATAGGGTGTTGGGATTTTTTTGACTTCTCTTCCATTTGGGACGTGCGGGCTGTATATGTCACGTGGAAATTTGGTGGAAGTGAAGTAGTTGTGTATTTTATTGATTTGATGAGTCTTATTCGTTTATATTTTATAATATTACTAAAATTTCTCTAAATTGTCATACTTATGTTTCTTTTGTGATTATTTATTTTTGTAGCAACATGCCACCAATGAAATCTCGCATTCCATGGAAGGATGTAAGAGATAGTTCATTGTCACCGTGTGATCATAGGTTTGTAGAAGCTATTGTTCGGGCTATACATGACCTTGAATAGGGAGTGGATCTTACTCCAACATTAACCAACGTTAATGATTCTGGTCAAAGGAAGGAAAAGTCTATGTGTTTTTGAAAAAACAATCATCTCACTTTCCTAGAGAGCATAGAACCTTGGGAAGCAGCAGAATGGATTTAAATGATTGTGTGATTGTTCGAGTTCCTTGATAATAATGAGGATATAAGGGTGAAATTTTCCTCCTTTCAATTAGAGGGTCCTAGATTTATGTGGTTGGAATAAGTTGTTCATGATATAAATTATGAGTTGATGAGATTGTAGGACATCGAGGTCACTTTCAACAACTAGTACTGTCATGAAGTTTTGGGTTATGAAAGGTCATGAGTGTGTATTGAACTTGTCTAGGGGGAATTCCGTGAAGGAGTATGCAATCCTCTTCACCAAATGGGTATGTTAAACAACTGAAATGGTCTCTAATTTGTAGATTATGGATTAGATTTTTGATAGGGGTATGAGGCTTGAGTTGTATTATTAATTATTCTTATTCAAGGTGAAAACCTATGCATAATTAGTTGATCTAGATTATATAATATGGAGTGAATTCAAGGGGTATTATAGTTTATTTGGGATTATATCAGTGATGATATGTGGTAGTTCATTAGATAAAAAAATGTAAGCAATATGAGTAGGGGAAATGATGTGGCATTTCAGGCCACACTTCTAGGAAGCTTTCATATGTGGCCGCTGATGCGAGTTCTGTCTTGTGACACTAGTGTGGAAGGCCAGGGAACATTCGATATGAATGAATATCTCCTCCAAAATCATTTTGTTAGTGTGGAGGTATGGGGATGTTTCATTGATTTTGTAGGATGGTGCATCAACTTCAGAGTGCGGTATGATCTCAACATTCCAGGGGTGTGCCAGCTCAGTCAGAGTTGTCGAGGATGGGGGGATATCAATTTGGTGGCCATTGTGGAATGGAAAAATAAACTTCTAGAAAAATATAGTTCGGGGTAGAGCCACATGCAGGTGTCTGTTCTGAGGAATACACGAGGCATCTTAATGCCATTGAGCAGGCACCAACGGGCTCAGATATAGTGCCATTGACTACCTGAGGCTCCATTTTGTTTTCATATTCTGTATCTGCTTCTCATTTAGATAAATTGGATTTAGTTTTATTTTTTTCTTCCCATATTTTTAGTAAGATAAATCTTCCAACTGAGATTTTTTCCTTTCATGATGGAGATGGTGACGCTGTTAGGAAAGAATAAGGAAAAGGATATCAGGTACCCATCATGTGCGCTTTCCATGTTAGGGGTTGAGATGGAGTGGGACCACCGTGTATTTCATATGGATCTGTTTGACGGAATAATTGTAAATGGTTATCCATTTCACTTTATGTTGAAACTTTATTCCAATAGGTGGAAATTGAGTTTCACAACACTTTATGGAAATCCTTATGTTTTTTGTGAGGAATGGGATCCATTGTCCGGTCACGAGGGACCTCTACTAACTGAGTTTTGAAATCATTTTCTCATGTCTTCGTCACTCATGATATAGGTTAATGGGCGTTCTCTTAAGGGTGGGTTACCCCAGGTATTGGATGAGTTCTTGAAGGTATTTCTCGATTATTTTTCATGTTATCCGCTTGAGAGGGGTGTTGAGTTCTTGATTATTTTTACACCAGGAACATAGCCCATATCTCTTCTGATGTATCATATGAACCCCATCATGTTAAAAGTATTAAATATACAATTATATGATTTATAATCCAAAAGATTAATTCACCCGAGAGTCTCTCCTTTGGCTGCTCCTGTTCTATTTGGAATGAAGGCAGACAGATCCCTCCTATTGTTTATTGATTAACAAAATCTGTACAAGGTAACCATCAAGGAAAAATACACATTTCCATAAATAGATGAATTGTTTGATCAGTTGAAGGGGGGAAGTTGTTTTCTAAAATATAATTGCATTACAATTACCATTAACTCATGGTGAAAGGGGATTATATCCTAAAGAGAAGCTTCTGAATCAAGTACATCCACTTTGATTACTTTTCCATACCCTTACGATTAACCAATACTATAGGTGTATTTTTATGGAACACGAGAATAGGGTGTCCCACCAAAATCATGACCCTTTTTTTGGTATTCTTTGACAACATTTTAATTTACTCGGGATCCAAGGATGCTCATGAAAATCATTTTCGAATAATTTTGTGTAATTTTTGCTATCACGTCCTTTATGAAATTTTATCTAAGTGCACCTTCTATATCAAAAAGGTGATGTTTCTAGGGTATGTGATCTCATAGATGTGAGTTTCAGAGGATCCTGGGAAGTTACATTCAGTGATTCCATGGGATCAACCAAAGAATGTGTTTGAGATCAAGGGATTCATCGGCTTGGAATGATACTATAGGTAGTTTGTTCAATATTTCTATCGGCTTACTTCACCCATGACATTTCTCACCTGGAAGGGTGTGGAGTTTGTTTTGGGACTAGAATGTCATGAATATTTCAAGGATCTAATGTAGTTGATGAGTACCAACTTCATGTTGATCTTTCCAGAATATATAATTGGATATGTTGTATATTGCAATGCATCAGGTATGGGTCTTTGGTATGTGATTATGCAGGATGATCCCATGGTGTCCTATATCTCCTTCCAACTCAGACCACACGAAATGAATTACACAAACCAAAACTGGGAGACACAAGATATGAAGAATGCTTTGAATATATAGAATCACTACCTCTTTGGGGACATGTTTTTGTCTATTATGATTAAAATATCTTAGCCTTCATCATATCTCAGAAGGATTTTAACCTAAGGCAGCAGCCTTGTATCGAGTATTTACAAGGGTTCGACTTCGATATCATATACAACCGGGGGAAGGGTAATGTGGTATTAGATTCCTTGATCAGAATATTTTGAGTGCATAGTATGCTGAATTCCAGTGATGAGTGCACTCTGTTGAGGATTTTTTCTCAGTTGCATGTGGATACCAAGGTGCACAGTAGAGGTGCATTCTAGGCAAGAATTTAGTTAACCCCATCTATTGTGGAAATGATTTAGCTGGAGAAGTTTAGGGATTATCTATGATAGTGTTCAATGAATTTTCTTTATGGTGGGGAGATATCATATGATTGGCCTTTATTCCATGATGGTATCATGTGATTCAGAGGCCTCTTGGGGGTACATTTGTCTCCGTGGATGGTGGTCATGATGGATAGCCTACAGTCTCAGCGGGTTGTCCATCTATGTTCCACCAAGATGTATTATGTTTTTTTTTCATTTTGGTGTGCATGTGTATGAAAAGACATACCTGACTTCATATCGAGACGCAATACATATGAGTAGGTGAAACCAGAGCATCAAAGGCCCTCCAATTTACTTCATCATTTACCCATTCCTTCCTTGAAGAGGGTGGAGGTTTCCATGGATTTCATAGTAGGCATGCCTCATACATCATCATAAATGAATGGTATCTAGTTGGAAATTGATCATCTGACCAAATCATCTAATTTCATTTAAATCAACGATTTTACCAATGTTGAGGAATTGGGCTAGTTGTATGTGCATGGAGTAGTGAGTATCTATGGAATCCCATCATTTATAATTTTATATAGGGACCCTCATTTTACCTTTAGGTTTTGGAGTGGCCTTTATAAGGAATTATAGTCACAGAATAAGTTGATTATGTAATTAACCCTCTAATGGATGGTTAGAAAGATCAGGCTAATCAAATTTAGGAAGACATGGTTCAAGAATGTGTGTTGGATTTAATTAGATCATGGGATGTACATCTTGTATTGGATTAGTTTTCCTATAAAAATATTTATCAATCCTTGATAAAGATGGAAATGCTCAAGAAAATTTATTGTCTACCGTCTTGATCTCATTTATGTTGGGTGGGGGTGGGTGAGACATCAGTGCTGGATCTGAGTATTTCATAGGATACATAGAACATGGTTTAGTTGATTAGACAACAATTTTTGATATCCCAAATTCGAAAAAAGTTTTATGATAATCTTATGCATCATCCATTGGATTTTTCTATGGGTGACTGTGTATTCAAGTATGTGGCACCTTGCTCGTGTTATCATCATCTTATTTGGTAAGTGACACTAACACCAAGGTATGTGGGATCCTTTGAAATAATTAATATGATTGTTACAGTGGAATTCTGATTACCTTTTCCCTCTCAGTTTTCATCGATCCATGATTTGTTCTATGTCTCCAAGATAATAAAATAAAATCTAGACCAATCCCTTGTTTTTATTGGGGAAGAGTTGGAGTTTGAAACAGATCTGTCAGTGGTTGAGTGACTAGTAAATATTATGGATTCTAGAAAAAATGTGCATCGGGGGAATACTATTACCCTTGTTTGAATCATCTGGTATGATGGGAATAATAAAAATGAGAGTTGGGAGAGGAAGACATGGGTTATTGAGTAGTTTTCTTTTCTCTTATCTGATCAAGCTTCGAGCTCAATTTCAAATGGTGTGTTTTTTGTATGGTTAGGAGAATTTAGGTATCCATGAATTATTTTAAAGGTATTTTTCACTAACATTCAATTATTTTTTGTAGTTGGATGTTTCCTAGTAGTTCTGAATAAAATGTTGATTTCATTAATATTTGGTCCAAACCGTGAGCCCATTTATAGATTTACAAACAAAATTTGATTATTTTCTAACTCATTAATTTTGAAAGACATTCTACCAATTAAATTTTCCACTTGTTCTCCCCTAACCTATTCAAACCACAATTTCAATTTGGGCACCTTGGGTACTCATAATCCTGGTATATTTGGGTGATTTATTATGGCATTAGGCCAACCCATGAGCCCATTCACATATTTAAAGAAATAATTTTTTTTCTTTCATATCTCATTTGATTCATAACATTATTCTATCATTAAACCTCTCACTTGATCTCAAAAACCCAACGATCACCACTATGTGCCTTTTTTTCCTTTTGGGGCTCATCTTCATCATGAATTACTGTGAATTTCTTAATGATTTCAAAATTCATCCGGGTTTGAAAATGAAATATGTATGTTCCAAAAATTGTTCATTTTTTTAAATTTTTTTCCATTTCAGTCCATAATCAACCTCCTCGGCCTTATTCAAACCTCCATTTCAATTTTGGCTTCATGGAGATTCAACTATTGGAGTATTTTGGGATATTTCTTCATTGAATTTCTTGAATTTTAATTCTGCTCTTCTTCCTTCCATTTCTGTAGGGTTTTAACCTTCCTTCTTGATATTCCAAATGTCCATAAACTAAGGGTTTGTACCTATAGTTTTATTTAGATATTCTTGGTCCAATATTATATTTTTGGTTTTATTCACTCCCTTGGGCAGTGGTAGCGGTATGGTGGATGTTCTACACCAGGATTCATGGTTTTTAACATTTATGATAGTTGATTCCATTTTTATGTGGTACTTGATGAGTTAGATTTGTTTGATTTATATTTTCATAATATTCTGCTTTCATTTTTTTGTGCAGAAAAGACTTTTTGGTTTTATTTGTTAAGTGGATGATTTTAATGTTGCATTTTGTGCAAAAATTAATGTTTTTCTTGTACATTCCTGCTTGTATCAATTGGGTTTGTTTTATGTTTCATGAAATGTTCTTATTAACTAGATTTAGGGATTATAATTCTATTGTGGTGTGAATTTGGTATAAATTACGTTTCAATAGAGGGTTTTTATATAGATTTTATGATAAATTCATGGTTGTACGTTTTGAAATTATTTTATTAATATTATAAATGGTTTATTGAATTACAAAATGTTTGCAAAGCATGATAAGCTACTTTTTTGACTGTGTATGAATATAAATGGTGTTTTATGTCAAAATTAAATTTTGTTTCTTGTGGAAATTGTTTTAGCACAATGAGGGAAACTCATGCATCTGGGTGGGAAGATGTGTAATGTTATTCTTGTGATGTGGATTCGTTTTTTCCTTCTTTCATAGAGCACATTTGACTTTGAAAATATTAAAAAAATCTATAATGGTGATGATTGGGTACCACTATTTTATGTATATGTTCCATAATAGTTGATCGTTCATGAGAAAATATGTTGATATGGGTACTTTCACACCGACATACGAGGTACGTTGGTCTCACAAAAAACTAGTGCTTAAGGGTTTCCTCATGTTTAGTGCTCATTTACTCCATTGTATTCAACATTGTACTATGTTGTGTTTGGATGAAAATTTTCTTATATTGGATTTTTTATTTAAAAGTTTAAATTAAATATTTTTATCCATTGAAAACTATTTTCATTTAAAGGTTGTATTCTTTATAAATCGTTGCATCCATTTCTTGTTATAAAAACCATAAATCATTTTATCTTATCATGTTTATCACATGGAATATATTTTGGTGGTATACTATTGGGATTCTTCTAACACCCTACTTACACATTTGGGTGTATGTATACATGATTATGTTTGACACATGTTTTGGAAAAGACTTTAGAGATGGAGGTTCTGTTTGTCAATTGCTTCTGTGGGGGGATGGTGTAGAAATGGATCATGGGTGATGACCCCTTGTCATGTGGAAGTCATTGGCCTATTTGTTTCTGACAATTTTTTTTTGGTTTTGTACCTATTCTATATTTTTTAAAAACTTTTATTAATTTCTAAATTTGAATTATGTCTTTTTGTGACGGAATTTTCAGATTGGGTTTGTTCTTCAAAATTAGTTGACTTATGTATCCTAACATGGGTAAATCATTAACAACCCATTTTTTATGATACTCATGAACTTGGGATATCCCATGGGGATTGGGAGCGACCTTTGTCCCATTCCAATGTCTAAGACTGGTACTTGTTTTGATTGAGACCAGTTCTGGTTCATGAAAAGACATAAATAATTGACAATGAGACCCATTGCTCTTTTAAAGTATATAAAAACTTAAACATATCTTAACATCATCCAATAAATATTATTCAAACAATTATAAAACATAATCCTAATAAATCAAATTTATTTGGTTATAAAACTATCATTTTTCCTCCAATATGTTTCATCATCATCAAACATTACTCTACGATGATCTTCTTGTACATCTTGTTGAACATCTTCGGCACGATCCTGATGAGGACATCGACCCAGATCCATTCATATTAAAATAGAAAAATGTTATGGACTCATAATACTTGACTATAATTTATTTAACTGTTGTTAATTATTAATTTTAGATTTTTATTATTTATTTTTATCCTGTCCTATGATCTACCCATTTCCTAAAAAGACAGAAAAGAAGAATGATACAAAATCCTTTCTTAAGTCTCTACCCCACAACTGATGTCAGTTTTCCTATTATCCATGATCTATATAATGATCTATGTATCATTTAATATGGGACCATAAATAAACCTGTCATAACAGGTATTTCTTGTTTACATCACTTACAAAACATATATGGCATAGTTTCCCTACCAACCCATTTCTTCATCACATATTCTTAACTCAATGTTGCATTGTATCCCACATCTGGACACATTAATATCACTTAATCACGACCTCCTCCCAAAAATAATACCCCTATTAGTCTAAAAATAATATAGTAGTAATGGTGATAGCATGATTTTTTCCACCAGCAAGCCCTAGGTGGATAACTGGCACAAATGGGATATCATTTTTAAAAATAGGATTCTTTACTCTCGAACATAATAATGTTCTATAAAGAGATAATAAAGATAGATCAATGAAAAAATATCCAGAAGAGAAACATAATTCTAAGGGTTTACATGTACTATCATTCAGTATTATAAATCATGAATGGAAACTATAAGTTACAAAAATAGAAACGTAGTAGAAACCTTGTAGCTCAAATTACTCCAAAAACACTAAATTCTTATAAAATCCATTTCAATATCCAGACTACTCCTTCTAAACTCAAATATATTTTTTATTTATGTGGGGAAGTCCTAATCGTATACAATGTAGGATCCTCCTTAGAGCCTCTCATAAAAAATAGAATGAAGGCATACTAAATCACAATGAACAACAAGTTGACATTACTCATCACCTAAACATGAATTCTAATTATCAAGCCTCATCGTTTCTATCTATCACCAAGTTAGGCATATAAGAGATATCATCTTTTAAAATATTAAATTATGATAATTTTCACACTAACTCTTACCAACTTGGGTTTTAATCCTCCCCACAGTCATACCTCATGATATATCCCTCACCTCAAGTATATCATCCTATAAACACACTGGCTACATATCAAAACATGCATTTCATGCATCATATCATCTTATCATCCAATATCACATCCTTATATAATGATTATGTTGTTTTTGGATTGGCTAAAATGTTTATAACTTGTATGATACATGGTGTACTATACCTCGAGGCATCAATTCACATACCTCCATTATGGTAATTCAATCCATCAAAGCCGATACATATCATACCTATAATAATACTTTGGATTCTATATTTGGTGATACATGTGTGTGAAATGACTACAATTAACTACATCCCAATACAAAAATATATGGAATCTAATCTCCTAGAATAAAAACACATGACAATAGTATGAGTACTGATCGAGGCTGGAGGGGTAGTCATCCTTCAATACATGCCCTTGGGATCATGGGGAAAACACCCTCCCTGATTCCACAAGATTCTAGTCCCACTATCAACATGGATGGAGTATCATATGAATAAAATGTAATTGTTATCATATATCTCACTACCATTCTATGGAAAATACCTAGTCCTAGTGAAAATTGTAGTTATAATTACAGGGAAAATTGGATTCAACTACTACAGACCATATAACCTATAAGAAAAAAAAGAACATTATATGCCTACAATAATTACATTGTTTATTTTTTATATTCATTTTCATTTTTTTAATTCATTAACCATTAATTAAAATTATTTTGATTACATTTCATTAACCATCCAAGTAAAGTCCATACCCTATAGACATAATTGGATTGAGTTTATGGTTTCATTGTTTAAAAATTAACATTTTAATTCTTATAATAACATACCCTTGGGTATTCCATGTAATAATAATTATTTATAATAAATAATTAGAGGAACTATAGGAAAAATTCAATTCTACAATATGAGATAATGAAACAAATCACATCTTGTTACATAATGATGTGCTAAAGAAAATGCATATATGTAACATCCATGGTAAATAATGAATATGATGTTTATATATTTGTTAATATTTGTGAATTAAATATTAATTTTACTTTAATATGGATGCTATGTTCAATGGCGTACTCGATACACAACAATTGGTTTCTTTGAAATCTTATGTTGCACAGAACGTTGGGTCATACTGAAAAATAATAATATTATATTATATTAAATGGTTATTAATGCATAGCTGTTGTAATTGTGGGAATGAACCCAAATAACCCAACAAATTATTATACATGTTTGTTACATGTTTTTACATTTATCGAATAAATTTTAGAGGCTTAAAATAAGAAATAATCTAATTTCATGTATAAATACTATAATATTCTATAAAATGTCGATTTACCGCCTTTCGATGGAGAAGCCTCTTTAAATCTAGTTTCGGTCACTTTAATTTGTTTTATTTGAAAAAAAAAATAAAATTCTTCTTTATAATGAAGACATCAACATTTACTTTTGTTAAATTTTTGGTATTTTTCTGATAAAATTCATTTTTTAAAAGAATAGTGAAAAATACTGTAATTTAATTCAAAACTAACTTTTAATCCAACTTATTTGAATAGTTATATTATCTATTTAAATGGTTTTGAAGATTAATTAAATTATATTTTTTCCATTTTATCCAATTCTGGTCGTTGGACGAAATATCACTTTGAAATTGGGCATAAACAAAT
This sequence comes from Viscum album, assembly GCA_963277665.1. Taxonomy (NCBI): domain Eukaryota; kingdom Viridiplantae; phylum Streptophyta; class Magnoliopsida; order Santalales; family Viscaceae; genus Viscum; species Viscum album. The sequence continues at coordinate 787,956,050 of OY728126.1, read as the reverse complement.
GCTAATTTTTTATAGATATTGTTTCTTAAAAACATACTATTTGTTTTGACAACAAGAATTAATTTTAAATTAATTAATGAAACTTCTATGTTTTTAATTTTTTAATATAGATATCATTTTTTAATTCAGAATATCAAATATTGATTAGGTTGATTTTTGGTATTTTTCTAAAAAACATCAATTTTTGATGAATTGTGAAACCACTAAGTTGTAGTTAAAAACTGACTTTTCCATTTAAATGAAATGTCACCCCTTCTATTAATTGAATTTTGAAATTATTACATACATGGTTATTATTAGTATGTAAAATTTGGTTCAATAAGAAGAAAATAATTATTTGGTGAATAGTAACATTTGACTTTTATTTACTGCGGTTAAAGATAAATTGGGTAATTATAGGTAAAAACAATATTATAATAATCACAAATTACCTTAACACTTTCCCTAACATTATTGGATGAGTCATGGACAACCATTATAATAATTTGGTCGATTTTGGGACCCCATTAAACCACATGGGTGTGATAATGATACTTTAGATTTATTAATTTAAAGTAAAGATTAAAATAAAAAAACAGATATCTTTTTGTAAATTAATTTTTACATGGGGTTATATAAGATATTTTTCAACTAAAAAAATTCATTGGAATTAAATAAATATTATCTATATGATGAGATTTTTTTATGATTTTTATACATCAAATAAATAAAATTATTTATGACACAAAAATGATACAATATTTACCTCATTAAGAATGATTTGAATAAATAAGATTATAAATATTAAAATAAAATCCAAAACCTACCCTATTCATATTGGATGAAATTATTTCGACCCTGATTCAGCTTAACATTGACCTTAATTAATTTTGTTCCTTTATTAACTGAAAATAATTATATAGTAAAATAATATTTTCACAATTTTCTAAAGAACCCCTCCTCCCCCTTATAAAAATCTCTCACTTCAAACCCATTCCTCACACCTCTCAAGCCCCTTCGCTTGTCCACACCCTACCCAGATAAGCTCTTATGATTCCCCTCTTTCTCCTAGAATCCTTACCTTAGGCAAAAGGAACTTTCATAAGTCCCTTTGGTTCAAATGAAATATAATTACATGAATTGAAGGAAGAACAAGGAACAATCAAGTCATGTCTGACACGAGATAAAAGATTTCTTATCTCATATTTAAATCTGTGATATTTCCATTGTTAGCCACTAATTTATATCATGTGGTATATTGTTTACTTACATTTTATATATATTATCATGATACATTTTATATTCATGTTATTCTGTGAATCACTTGGTGGTTATTAATTTGTGGTCATATGACTCAATTGATTACAACATGGTAAGTGATTTTCATCTCACCTTTTATTCCCATGAGATTCAGTCTATATTTGCTACTATTTCCTTTTGGGTGGTGTATGTAATTACAAATATTTTATTCATTGGGTAATATACTACAATTTTTTTTACATCTTCATTTTCTGATCATTCTATCATGGGTTTTATGTTTTGTATGTTACCAAATTAGTTAGGGAATCTTTAACGTAATTTTCTTTCCATGGGTTAATCTCCTCATTCTTAATTATGTCATTCTTTGATTTTTTGTGGAATATGCATTTATTTATTTCTGTTTTAAATTACACTCCCCTTTGTGTAGATATACTTTTTATAGACATAATCACACCATTGATAAATTCTCAAGTCATCGATATGCACTTGATAAGAGTAATTTTAACTCAATATCCATTTATTGAGTTAAACAACCATGTCATTGATGTTGTTTTTATAAAAAAATCTATCAATGCCCTCTGATTAATTTACACTATTCATCGACTATTTTTGTGTATATTTGTAATTGTCACACATTATTATGTAATTGATTTATCTTTAATCTAAGGATTCAATTTTTATAAGGTATTTCATATCAATTTACATTCTATTGAGGATTCATTGTTGTTATACACCAATTAAATCATATATGGTGTATATACTGTGCTTTGGAATATTATATCATGAATACTTTTATTCCCATGATATTATAAAGTTTTTATCAATGTTATTCCTCAATTTTTTATATTCAATCATTTCTCATTTTGATAAAAACTCTTTAACTAAAATATTGTTTCAATGATTTATTCTTCTAAATATTTCTCATTAATGTCCATTATTTCAAAATGGTTAGATGTATTTATTTATATTAACATAAAGTTTACTAATTTAAATTCCTTTAAAATCATCAAACTTAAATGGGGAACATTGATTCCATAATATATTTATTAAATGTTTTAAAAGGATTCGAAAATGGCTTGATAAAGAATTTTTTTTATTCCAATATCTTGATTTGATATATTGGAAGGTGGAAATAGTATCATTTCATTATAATTCTGTTATGTTTTATGATTATGTTATGGTTATTGGGAATTGTTTATGTATACGGGTGGTTTCGTGATAAACCAATGGAATGTGAGCCCGAAATAGCTCTCCAATGCATTGGGTAACGTGACGGAGGTAAACATTAATGTTTCTCCTAAGAGATATAGGGAATATTTCCTGATGGGAACTCCCATTGTGACCCTCTATGTAGTTGTTATATCTACAAATTATGTTTCTTATGAATGCCATTTGTTATCTTTATGATCTATGATTTCTGTATGTTATTAATAAATATTATTATTTCTTGATGTATGTTAAGATTGAAAATCAAGGTTTCATTGATTTGTATTTATTGATGGAATAATGTTTCTTTTAATTATTTTATAACACTTAATGAGATTTTTATGCTCATCCCATGTTTCTAAATTTTTTCACATGACATAAATAAGAATAGGGTCAAGGATGGGATCAAGTAAAAGCCATGCTATCTAAAACATGGAACTAGACATGTCTCTTTTTTGAACGATTTATTATTTTATAAAAAATGGATACTGGGTAGTAGCATCTACATGTAATATTCAAGTTATTATATAATAACTATGGACTCATTCTATAAAACACTAAACCTGAAATGATCCTCAATATGAATTCATGACCAAATTCAAGATTAAGTAATGTTTAAGGTCAGGTCTTATAGTTGTCATCATAGGTCGGTTTAGAAAACTTTAGCGATTAATAGTTTTCGTTAGACACATGGTTAGTCCATATGTTTATTATTTATGTTAAATAGTCGTTTTATAACTCTTTCAGTTCAAGTAATTTCAGTTACAAATGGATGGAAGATGATCTCAAACAACTTTCTTATCTCTTCATGATGACTTGCATGCACTAATTATTGCAAAGTCATGTTCGGATGATTGTGCAGCTTTTTCAAGCATACAAATCACTAGTAAGAAGTTATTTGCTGTATCAAACACCTCCACTAAACCTCTTTATCATCGTGGATCAGGGGTTGTATTTATACAAATCCCATTTTCACAATATTCTCATATTTTCAAGAATGATAAATATTATCAAAGCATTTTAAACTATATTACTTTATCAAAAGATTTTGAAGAATATTATGATTTTGAAAAAGGTACTGAAGAAGGATACCCTCGCACAACCTATTTATATTTGATCTTACATTATAATCTCTCAATACATAACTATGGTATTTTAAATGGACCATTAATTGAATGTTTCAACTCAAGCTCATTCCGACAGTTTTATAGAAATCATGAATTATCAGATGTTTGGAAATTATATGTCATACATGATTATTTTCCCATGCTATTTTCTTGTGAACTCCCATATGACCGATGTTGTACAATGTGTATTTGGATAATGGAAGAAAATGATTATGAAGGATCTCTAAATTATTGTTGCAATGCATGGACCTTTTACCTATGTGAACAAGATGATGATGAAACCATGTGGGTATAATGATCAAGGTATGATTTTATTTATTTTGGAGATCATTTTATTTTATCATATGGGGGAGAAATAAAAAATGACAATATATGTAAGACATAAAGTAATATAATGATGAGAAAATAATGAATTGGGATAAAAATTATAGGTATAAGTAAAGATTTGTGGATAAGACATGTTTGGATTATTTGTTAGTTTTACAAAACGGACAACATGCCGATTGTGTGACAACCTGTCACTTTGGACAAAGCTATGGGAATCGAACCCACAACAAAAGGGCTATTTTGATTTATCACCTACCACTAGACTATGTGAAGTCCCATGTTAGTATGACTTATTATATTTAGTTAAAAGTTTCTATTAATCGAGAATAAGTTTATTTGGGATATTATCTTTTATCAAATGGATATACTTAGTATAAGAAAATTATTAGGTGATTAAGTGATGACAGTGATTTTTTGAGGACATTCTCTCTTTTGGGAACACTGTATGCTTAAGAAACGTAGAATACTATGTGATTACATTTGTGGATTAATGGTTGAAATTTTATTTTGGAAGAATATATGTTTTTATTGTTGATATTTTGTGATTAGGGTTATTTATGGGAAATATTAAACTATCATAGAGAATGTGTGATTTGGTTAATTATGCTTCAGTATTAGACATTAAGAAGATTCTACGTTTTTGGAGTAAAATGTTATGATTTACTAAGGAAGAATATGTGATTAAAAATTTATTAGTTTTTAGTTTCAATCATAATTTGGATTATATTGATTAATTTTAAGGACAATTGTGTAGTTAATGATCTTTCATGAACTTTGGGTACATTATGTTGAATTGTGGAGATTAATAGTGTTATTTCATTTAATAAAGGATTATCCTTTTGTGGATTATATGTTCTCGTACTAACCATTTTTGTTTTAGTTAATGTCTAAAGACAAGGGAAATATTTAGTAAATCTTTTGTGTATTATGTGATTCTCTAGACAATGATTCATGTTCTTTTGATGTGACCAAGAATTTTTGAATTCTCATTTTTTGGAGAAAAGATAAGTGTTTGGTAGAAACTTATTAAATGATGAAACACTACATGAAGGTAAGTATATTTCCTTGAGTTATTATTCTATGTAGTAAATTAATTACACAAAATTAAGAAGGGGAATGTAAAACAAAAATTTTGTTGGTTTACATTCCCTACTAGGTAATCAAAGACCATTTAACACATACTATGTTTATGATTTTTTTGTGGTCAAATTTTTCATAATCATGTTTTCTATCACTCGCCATCAGAACATGATAGTTTGTTTTCTATTCTATATCCATGTATTCTAACATGGAATTCTAGTATGGGATATCTCAGGCGACCTTTGTACTTATCATTCTTTATTTTAACGTGATAGTTTTATGGAGCCTTTTTTCTGATGTGGGACATTCAATGATGTCTCTAATCCGAATTTCAAAATTTCTAGGAAATAATTCCCCAAAGGGGTGAAGGATGTAGCCTCCCAGGTAAATAAAGAATATGATTTTTTCATATATATAAATATTTGTGAATTAAATATTAATTTTACTTTGAAGGGGATACTATGTTTGAGGGTGTACCTGATACACAATAACATGTTTCATTGAAATCGTACGTTGCACACAATGTTGGGTCATACTAAAAAATAATAATATAATATTATTATAAATTGTTATTAATGCCTAGACATTGTAATGGTGGGAAAGAACAGAACTAAGTAAAAAATGATTTTACCTCTTTCTTAAATGTTTTTAAATTTATCCAAAAAATGTTTAGAGGCTAAAAATAAGAAAGAATATGATTTTGTGCACAAATTCACTAATATTATTTAAATGGTCGATTTACCACCTTTTGATGGAAATCACTCTTTAAATATAGTTTTGGTCCCTTTTTGATTTTCTATTTGAAAAAATAAAAATCATTTTTTGAATTGGGACATCAAAATTTACTTTGGGTAGTTTTAGGTATTATTCTGATAAAATTCATTTTTAATAACTAGTGAAAAATACTTTATTTAAATTCAAAAATGACTTTTAATATAAAATATTAATATGGTTAAATTATCAATTTAAAATTATTTAATATGTAATTAGATCATATTTTATCAATTTAATCCAATGTTGGTCATTGGATGAAATTTGACTTTGAAAATGGGTATAAACAATTGTCAATCTTTTGATATATAATGTTTCATAAAAAGATGCTATTTTTTTTTACAACGAGAATTAATTTTTTATTAATTAATTCCAATTTTATGTTTGGAATTTTGTAAAATAGACATAATTTTGGAATTTATAATATCAAATATAAGTTAGGATGTTTTTTTAGTATTTTTCTGAGAAACATCAATTTTTGATTAATAATGAAACCACTAAGTAGTAGTTAAAAAACTGACTTTTCCATTAAAATGAAAATTTACCACTTCTATGATTTTAATTTCAAAAATATTGAAAAAATGGTTGTTATTTTGATGTAAAATATGGTTCTATAATATTGAAATACTATTTCCTTGAATAGTAATTTTTGACTTTTATTTACCATGCTTAAAGGTAAATAGGGTAATTCAAGGTAAAAAGAATCTTATAATAAAACCAAATTACCATGACACTTGTCCAAACCTTATTGGATGAGACATGGCCAAGAATGGTCATCCTTGGGTCGATTTTAGGACCCCATGTAGAAACATGGAAGTGATAATGGCACATTTGATTAATTAAGTTAACGTAATGACAAAAATGACGAGAACAAATATCTTTTCGTAAATTAAATTTTAAATTGGTTTATATAAGTTATCTTTTCGAATATAAAAATTCATTGTAAATATAAAAGGAATTTATACATCATGACATTATTTTTTAAATTTTTAGACATCAAATAAATATAATTACTAATGACACAAAAATGAGGTAGTATTTACCTCATTAATAAATGATTTAAATAAATTTGATTATAAATATTAAAATAATATCCAAAATTTGTCTAAATTTTATTGGATGAATTTATTGCGACCATGAGACATATTATCTTCAACCTTAATGAGTTTTGGACCTTTAGAAACCGAAAATAATTATATATAAAATAATATTTTCAAACATTCATAAAGAACCCCTGCCACCTTTTATAAAAATCCCTCACGTCTAACCCATTCACCACACCTCTAAAGACCCTTGGCACATCCAAACCATGCCCAAATAAGCTATCAAGATCCAACCCTTCCTCCTAGATTCTTTATATTAGGAAGAAGTCACTTCAAGATGTCCTTTTGGTACAATCCAATGGGTGTTACCAAAATTAAAGGATGAACAAAGAACAAACAAGTCAAGTCAGACATGATGTAAGCAATTTCTTATCCCAATTTTAATTACATGAGATTTCCCTGGTTATCCACTAATTGATTTCATGTGTTGTATTGTGTACTACCATTTCATGTATATTATCATGATTTTTTTATATTCATGTTATTCTGTGAATCATTTGGTGGTTATTATCATTTGGTTATATGACTCGATTGATTACAATGTGGTAAGAGATTTTCATCTCACATTTTATTCATGTGAGATTAATGCTATATTTTCCACTATTTCCTTTTGTGTGGTTTATGAACTACCCATGAATTCATTCATTGTGTAATATACTTCAATTTATGGTTATATACATCTTCATTTTCTGATCCTTCTTTCATGGGTTGTATGTTTTTTATGTTACCAATCGATTATGGAACCTTTTAACCCAATTTTCATTCATTGGGTTAATCTTCTAATTGTTAATTGTGTCATGTGACGATTATATGTGGAATCATAATTTATGTATTTATTTTTTAATTTACACTCCACTTTGTGTGGATATTATTTTGCTACACATAATCACTCCATTGATAAATTCTGAAGTCATCGATTTGAACATGATAAGAGTAATTTTAACTCAATCTCCATTAATCTAGTTAAACATCTATGTCATTCGTGTTGTTTTTACAAAAATATGTGTGGAGGTCCTATGATTTATTTACACTAAACATCCAATAATATTGAGTGTATTGATATTTGTCACACATTATTATGAAATTTATTTATCCTTACTCTAAGTATACAATTTTTATAATGGATTTCATCTCAATTTACATTCCATTGAGACTTAATTATTATTATGAAACAATTCACTCTTATATGGTGTATATAGTGTCTTTTGGCATATTATATAATGAATCCTTTTAGTATCGAGATATTATAACATTTTTATTAATGTTATTCATCAATTGTATATATTAAAGCATCTCTCATTTGGTTAAGAACTCTTTAACTAAAATATTTTTTTAAATATTTATTTTTCAAAATATTTCTCATTAATATCCATGTTTTTAAAATGGTTCTAAGTATTTTTTTTTCGAAATTAATGATTTAAATTTTTAATTCCTTTAAAAGCTTCAAACTGTTATGGGACACTTTGATTCAAAAATATCATTATTAAATGTTTTAAAAGGATTTGAAAATAGTTTCACAAAACATGGTTCATTTCAATATCATGATTTGGTATATTGAAATGTGTAAATTCTATATTCCCATTATACTTGAGATATTTATTATGATTATGTTATTGGTATTGATCATTTTTTACATATATGGGTGGTTCTGTTATAAACCTAGGGCATGTGAGCCTAAGAGAGCTCTCCAATGCATTGGGTAATGTGACAAAGGTAAACATTAATATTTTTCCTAATAGATATAGGGAATATATTATGATGGGTATTCCAAATGTGACTCCCTATGTAGTTGTGATATCTACAATTTAAGTATGTTATGAATGCCATACGTGACCTTTCTGATTTATGATTTTTTTATCTTATTCATAAATCTTATGATTTCAAGAGGTATTTTATGATTGAAATGTATAGATTCATTGATTTGTATTTATTGACGGGATAATGTATCATTTCATTATTTTATAACCCTTACTGATATTTTTATGCAAATCCCATGTTTTGAAATGTTCTTCACATGACATAAAGATGAATAGGGTCAAGGATGAGATAAAAAACAATTCATGATGTCTAAAACATCAATCTAGACATGAATATTTTTTCAAAAGTTTTAAATTAGGAAAAATGTATATTGGTTATTAAGGTCTACATGTAATATTCAAGTTATTATGTAATTTTTATGGCATAATTCCTTAAAACATTGAACCTAAAAAGATCCTCAATGTGGAATCTTGACATAATTTAGGTTTATGTAATGTTTAAGGCCAGGTTCATATAGTTGGTATCAGAAGTTGGTTTATATAAATTTAGGGATTATGAGTTTTTATTAAACACATGGTTAGTCCCTATGTCTATTATTTCATTTAAATCCTTGTTTTATAACTTTTTGAGATCACGGAATATCAGTTACAAATAGAAGGAGGAGGATCTCAAACGACATTCCAATCTTTTCTTGATGACATTCTTGCAATAATAATTGCAAAGTAATGTTCGAATGATAGTGAACATTTTCTATCATACAAATCACTTGCAAGAAGTTGTTTGAGATATCAAACACCTCAACTATACCTTGTTATCATTGTGGATCTTGCGTTGTATTTAAACCAATTTTATTTTCATAATATTCTCATGTTTTCAAGAAAGATATATATTATCAAGACATTTTAAAATAATTTACCTTATAACTGGATTTTGATGCATGTTATGATTTTGAGAAAGGCGATGATGAAGGGGAACCCTACACAACCTAGTTATATTTATTTTGTTATATAGTCTCTGAGCATATACCTATAGTATTTTTGAAGAACTATTAATTGAATGTTTCAACTCAATCTCGGTCTGAGTGTTTTATAGAAATCATGTTTTATCATATGTTTTGAAATGATATGTCAGACATGATTATTTTCCAAAACTATTTTTCTATGATCACCCATATAACCCATGATTTACAAGGTGTATTTGGATAAAGGAAGCAAATTATTTTTAAGGATCTCAAAATCATTGTTTTAATGAATGTACCATCTACCTACGTAAACCAAATGAAGATGAAACCTTGTTGAAACCATAATCAAGGTATGATGTTCTTTATTTTGGCGATATTTTTATTTTATAATACAGTGGTGAAATAAAAAAATGAAAATATATATAAGACATAAAGAACTAACATTTTGTGATCATAATGAATTGGGATGAAAATGAGATTTATAATCTAACCATTGAGGTTAAAACGTGTTAGGATTATTATTGAGTTTTATAAGAAGGACAACACGTAGTCCGTGTGACAACCCGTCACATCGAACAAAGTTGCAAGAGTCAAACCTAAAACCAAAGTCCCATTGGGATTTATCACCTACCAATATACTACGTGATGTCCCTGGTTAGTATAACTTATTCTTTTTAGTTAAATGAATTTATTGGTAAAGAATAAGATGATTTGGGATATTATGTTTTATAAAATGAATATCCCTAGTATATGAAAATGTTTTGGTGATTAAGTGATAAAAGTGATTTTGGAATATGTTCTCACTTTTGGGAACATTGTTTGTTTATAAAAAATAGAATACTATGGGATTAAATTTGTGTAGTAATGGTAGAAATTTTAATTTGGAAGATTATATATTTTTATTCTGGGCATATAGAGATTTGGGTTATTTATGGAAATGATTATACAACCATAGAGAATATGTGATTTGTTTAGTTATGCTTTAGTATGAGACTTTAAGAGTAGTCTATTATTTTTTGAGTTAAATGTTTTTATTTTTTATGGAATACTTTGTGATTAAAACCATCGATGTTTTGGGATTCAATCTTATTTTAGATTATTTTAAAGAATTTAAATGATAATTGCGAATTGAATGGTCTTTCTTGGACTATGGGTAATTTTTGTTGAATTTTGGATATTATTAGTAGTATTTATTTTTATAAAGTATTATCCTATTGGGGATTATATGATCTCATACTAACCGTTTTGGTTTCAGTTGATTTATAACGATAAGGAATATATATAGTTATTATTTTGAGGATTATTTTATTGTTCTGAAGATGATTCTTGTGAATTTTATGTGACCAAGTTTTTTTCAATGCTCACTAGTTTGAGAAAATATTATATATTTTTAGAAACATTATAAAGGATGAAACAATACATGAAGGTAAGTATACTTCCTTATTTTCTTATTCTATGAAGTAAATGAATTCCTCAAAATTATGAAAAGGAATGAAAACAAATACATTACTGGTTTACATTTCCTAATGGGTAATCAAAGACCATTTAACAGATCATATCATTGTGATTTTGCATTGGATAACTTTCTCATAATCATGTTTTCTATCACACTCCATCAAAACATGATAGTTTGTTTTCTCTTCCATATCCATGTTTTCCTACATGGAATCCTAGAATGGGTTATCTTGGGTGACATATGTACTTTTATTTATTTATTTTAATGTGATAGTGTTATTGACCCTTTTTCAAATGTGGGAATTTCACGGAAGTTTCTGAGCCCAATTTTTAAATTGTGATGATGCAATTCCCAAAACGGGGGAATTGATAGGTTCACTAGGCTGAGTACCCTGTGAGTGGGGGGGGGGTGAATCAGGGTATGACTAATTAAAAATTAAAGCCTGTTTTGATCTTGTTATGCTGTTAAGAAAAACATTATTCTCTCTCTTTCCTGTTGCCCAATATAAACAGAAGGTAAAGCATGCACAAGAAACAACAATTTTTACTTGGTTCACTGATAAGGGCTACATCCAAGGAGCATACACCAACAAGTTTCCGGCCATACCAAATTACACTATTCTTCACTCGATGTAGATTACAAGGTTCAGGCACAATCACTCTGTCCCAGGCTCACTTCCTTTACAAGGTTTAGTGTCAGCTCACTGCTTTCCCAAGGGTCACTGCCTGCTTCTCTCTCTCTGGCTCACTGCCGGTGGGGAGGATCACTTTCTTCCTCTTCCTTTGCTCACTGCTCTAGAATGGATCCACTCACAGTTTATAGACCTGTAGGTCTCTTCATTTTCATGAAGGAATGCATATTTCCTTATATGTAAATGCTCTGTTGAAGTCCAAGTATCACCCTTAGATTAATATCTCTTTGCACCGAAGGTATTGGGAAAACTTCCAACTTCCAAGTAGCACGAAAATCACTGCCGGAAATAAACCTTACCTGGCGCGCAAGTCTATCGCGGCGCCCAAGTATCAGCGCTCAAGTCACAACCGGCAGGCATGTATTCCTCAACCACATGCTCGACACAAGATTTTGCAACTCCAAACCTACGTGACTCACTTCCTTCCTCACCTAAACCACCTCAGGCGCACAACTAACACTTGGCGTGCAACTTACTTCTCTAGCACCCAAGTCCCGCTTTCACGACACACCACCACTTGCGCAACCACCACATCTGCACGATGGGAGCTCTGAATATTCAAATTGTTGACCTTTAGTGATGAATGATGAGGGGTGGTCCATTATTTATAGGAATTTGGTCACCCCTACGCGACGGCGCACAAGTCTCTCCTCGACGTGAAAATCTCTTCTCCTGCAAGTCACTTGCGCGACCTAATTCTAAACTTGCGTGAACCTCTTCCCATTTCCATATTTTGATCTTCTAATCTTGAAAAACCACAGGCGCACATGTTTTCAAGCTTCAAAGGGATCAGCGTGCAAGTCTCTTTCACATAATGCAAGTCACTTGCGCTACACCACCAATACTTGCACGAAACTTGTCCCTTTTCCACATTTTGATGATCTGTTCTTGAAAAACATATGAAATCATCCATTCATTTTGTCAACGATCTTAAGTCAAACATGGATCATTGACCTCATCTCTTGAACTCGACATTCCATCATGAAATAATCTTTTTCAACAAATTTGTATGTCATTGTTTTGCTTTTTCAACAACCACCACTCAGATGTCCACTTTGTCAACAAACACAATCACCTCAAAAATGCTTCAATGATACGTTGAGGGATTTTTTCCCAACAGGAATGATGTAAAATCCTATGTAAACAAAGAATATGTTGTTTTATTTTAATAAATAATTGTGAATTAAATATTAATTTTACTTTAAATTGGATTTTATGATCGATGGCATACCCGAAACACAGCAATGGGTTTCTTTGAAATCTTATGTTTCACAGAACGTTTTGTCATACTGAAAAATATTAATATAATAATATTTTAAATGTTTATTAACGATAAGCCATTGTAATGAAGGTAATAAACATAACTAACTAATAAAAGATTCTACATGTTTTTTAAATGTTTTTATATTTATGCTATACATTTTAAAGGCTTAAAATAAGAAAGAATCTGATTTTAAGTAGAAATACATTAATATTCTATAAAAGGACGATTTATAGCCTTTTGATAGAAACCATATTTATATCTATTTTTGTCACATTCATTTTTTTTTGACAAAAAAAAATTCATCTTTAAAATAGAGACATCAAAATATACTTTTGGAATTTTTTTGGTATTTTTCTAATAAAAATAAAATTTTAAGGAATAGTGAAAAATAATTTATTTTATTACCAAACTTCCTTTTAATATCACTAAACTATATGGTTAGATTATATTTTTAAATGGTTTTAAAGGGTAATTAGATTTTATTGTTACCATTTAATCCAATTCAAGTCATTGGAAGAATGTTCACTATAAAATTGGTCATAAACAAGTGTTAATCTTTTGAAATGTATTGTTTCTTAAAAAGACGCTATTTGTTTTCACAATGAGAATTAATTTTAAATTAGTTAATCCAACTTCTACATATTGTATTGTGTAAAATATATCTCATTTTTTAATTTGAAATATCAAATATATCTTAGGCTGATATTTTTGTATTTTTCTTAAAAACATAAAATTTTGATTAATAGTGTAACCACTAAGTAGAAGTTAAAAAACTGACTTTTTCAGTTAAATGAAATTTTAACATTTTTGTGAATTGAATTTAGAAAATCCAACAGACATGGTTTTTATTAGTAAGTAAAATGAGGATTAATATGATTAAAATAATTTTTTCATGAATAGTAACTTTTGACTTTTATTTACCGCGGTAAATGGTAAAAAAGCTAATTCCATGTAAAAATAATATTATAATAATACAAAATTACCCTAACAATTTTCCTAACCTTATCATATGAGTCTTGGCCTAACATGGGCATCTTTGGGTTTCTTTTGGGACCTCATGGAATCACATGGGAGTGAAATTGAAACATTAGATTAATTAATTTGATGTAAAAACCAAAATTTCAGAAAACAAATATATTTTTGAAAAATAATTTTTACATGGGGTTATATATATAATTATTTAGGATATAAATTTTCATTTGAAATATAAAATTATTATCTACATCGTAGTATTTTTTATAATTTTTAGATATAAAATGAATAAAATTATTTATGACACACAAATTATGCAGTATTTAACTCGTTAATAAATGATTTAAATAAATAAGATTATATATATTAAAATAACATCAAATACCTGTCAAATTATTATTGGATGATTTTATTTCAATCATGAGTCATCTTATCTTGGACATTAATGAGTTTTGGACCATTAGAAATAGAAAATAATTATATATTAAAATATTATTTACACACATTCTTAAAGAACCCCTCCTCCACCTTATAAAAATCCCTCACTCCTAATCTATTTTTCACACCTCTCATTATCCTTGGATCATCCAAACCCAGCCCAAATATGCTCTCAAAGATTTCCATCTTCCTCCTAGAAGCCTTACATGAGGCAGAATGTAGTTCCAGAAGTCCTTTTTTGTACATCCATTTGATATATATTATCATGATCTTCTTTATATTCATGTTATTATGAGAATAATTAGTTGGTTATTCAATTTTGGTCATACAAATCGATTGATTACAATGTGGTAAGAGATTTTCATCTCACTTTTTATTCTTGTGAGATTCATGCTAAATTTTCACTTATTTCCTTCAGTGTTGTGTATTTACATTCCATGATTTTATTCATTGTGTGATATAATTTAATTTATGGGTATATTCATCTTCATTTTCTAATACTTCTTTCATTGGTTGTATGTTTTATAAGTTTCCAAAAGTGTTAGGGAACCTTTTGACCCAATTTTCGTTCCTTTGGTTAGTCTTATAATTCTTAATTATGTCTTGCTATTATTATGTGTGGGATCCCAATTTATTTATTTCAGTTATAATTTAAACTCCCCTTTGTGTGGATATAGTTTTGATACACATAATAAATCCATTAATAAATTCTCTAGTCATAGATATAAACTTGATAAGATTAATTTTAACTCAATCTCCAGTCATTGAGTTAAACATCCATGTCATTGGTGTTGTTTTTTCAAAAATATATGTGAATGTCCTCTAATTGACTGACACTAACCATCCAATCATATTGATTGTATTTATGTATTTCACACATTATTATGTAATTGATTTATTCTTAATCTAATTATATAATTTTTATAAGGGATTTTGTCTCAATTTACATTCCATTGAGGCTTTAATGTTGTTTTGAACCAATTCACTCTTATATGGGGTATATACATCCATTTGTAATATTATATCATGAATCCTTTTAATCTCATGAAATTTTAATGTTTTTATTAATTTTATTCCTCAATTTTTTTTATTCAAGCATCTCTCATTTTGTTAAAAACACATTGACAAAAATATTGTTTTAAATATTTATTCTTCTAAATCTTTGTCATTAACACTACTGGAAAATGAACCTATCCCCACGGTTTTCACCAAAACCGTGGGGATAGACCCCCCTATACCCACGGTTTCGGAAAAACGTGGGTATAGGTGAATTTTCATGACCTATACCCACGGTTTTCCAAAACCGTGGGAATAGGGGGCTCTATCCCCACGGTTTTGGAAAACCGTGGGGATAGGTCCTGAAAAGTCACATATACCCACGGTTTCCCAAAACCGTGGGTATAGGAGGGGTCTATCCCCACGGTTTTGGTGAAAACTGTGGCGATAGGTCTGGGATAAAATAACTATACCCACGGTTATGAAAAACCGTGGGTATAGGTCAATTTTGTGTGCACGGGAAAAAAAAATTTCCGCGGGAAGGAATTTTTTTTTTGGCGGGAACCCTATACCCACGGTTCTTCCCTCTATACCCACGGTTTTTATAACTATATTTAACTAAATATATATATATATATACGTAAAGTTAGGGTAGTGGTTAGACGCGGTGTTTACAGCGAAGAGGTCGCGGGATCGAAACTCGGCGCCTGCATTTTTTTTAGGACATATACCCACAGTTTTGAAACCGTGGGTATAGGTCGTTGACACCGTGGAAATTTTCTATGTTTCGGTGACACGGTGGCAGGACACCTATACCCACGGTTTTCCAAAACCGTGGGTATAGGCTGGGGACCTATACCGATGGCGTTCCAGCCCACGGTTCCCAAAACCGTGGGTATAGGCTATACCCACGGTTTTGAACCGTGGGTATAGGCTGTTTTTCCAGTAGTGTAATGTCAATGTTTTCAAAATGATTTTTCATATTTATTTATATAGACATTAATTTTTTAAATTATAATTCCATTAAAATATTCAAACTGGCATGGGGGACAATGATTCAAATATCTCATTGTTAAATGTTTTTAAAGGCATTGAAAATGGTTTGTTAATGAGTTTTTTATATCAATATCATGATTTGATATATTGGAATGGGGAAAAGTTATCTTTCCTTTATACTTGTCTTATGCGTTATGATTATGTTATGGTTATTGGGCATTTTTTACCTATACTAGTGGTTTTGTGATAAACCTAGGGCAAGTGAGCCTAAGATATCTCTTCAATGCATTGGGTTATGTGATAGAGGTAATGTTAATGTTTCTCATAAGGAAATTATAGAATATATTGTGATGGGTATTCCAAATTTTACTCTCTGTGTAGCTGTGATAGCTAAAATGTAATTATATTATGAATAACATAAGTTATCTTTATGATTTATGATTTCTGTATGTTATCCATCAATCATATGATTTCATGAGGTATGTTATGATTGAAAATTACAGTTTCATTGGTTAGTATTTATTAGTGGGGTATTGTTTATTTCTATTATTTTATATCCCTTACTGAGCTTTTTATGCTCATTCAATGTTTTCAAATGTTTTTTTTTCACAAGATATAAAGATGAATAGGGTAATGGATGAGATCAAAGAAAATTTATGCTATCAAAACATGGAACTAGACATTTTCATTTTTTTATCATGAGTTTTTATTTTATGATAAATGGATACTGGGTAGTAGTGTCTACATGTAATATTCAAGTTGTTATGTAATCTTTATGGCCTAATTCTATAAAACATTAAACCTGAAAGGATCCTCAATGTGAATTTTTCACATAATTCAAGATTATGTAATGATTAAGGTAGTTTTATTATAATATATAATAGTAAACACATCCATTAAAAGGATTAAAAAAAATAAATTGTCTCGTCTTTCAGCATCACAATGGGTATGCCCAACTTCAACATACTCTATAAGTCCATTTCCATCCCTAACCCAATAATGCATATCACCATGAATCACACTAGAACAGACATCCACTACATCCATACTAATGTCCTCCCAAATATATTTGGTCATTTATCCTAGTTTCACTTCACATAACATAGAAAAGAACATATCTAGGGAAATCATAATGCCAAACAAATAATCAAAAGGGAATCATGGACCAAAAAATCTTCCATTACATAGAAGAAATGTTTAATCAATCCCAACATAAGGTATCCATTATTTATAACCAATAGGAACTATATATCCCCATATTTTTTCTTTATCAAACAACCAATTTTTAAACAATCTTTAATTAACCAATTCATTTTTCAATACTTATAACTATGAAAAACCAAATATATTAGTTAAAAATTGTATAATATATACAAATATGCTTCATATAATATAATATATTTATTAGGATTGTAGGAAATAAATCCCAATTTAACATTCCACTAATCATTAATCTGAATATATTGATCACATTGTTTTGTGTGATAATTCATCAAATCAAATTATTCATCGTGATGCAGATCATAATGTTTCCAATGAAACCCATTTTTTATGTGAGTTCTCCCATGAATGATTCTTTCATGGATAACAATATCACAGTTAATCCACACATCCCCCTTGATAATTCCAAAAATATTCATGAAATGAACACGAGCCCGAAAAATAAAATGTCTCTACAATCTATTTGGTATAAGGGTTCAAGAAAAAAAGGGTGCTCTAGCTCAAAATTTATGTTTTAATGAAGATCCTTTTATGGAATTTTCAGGGTATTTCTACCTCTGAAATTTTTTCTATTTTAATAAGAATGGTTAATACTCACTTCCCATTATTATATTTCATTTCTGAACCTTAAAATTTATTATTCATCAAATTACATTCATTTGTGTCAACAGAGTAACTCTTTTATTAGTGAAAGAAAAACATTTTTCATCTACTGAATCTCATTGGATTTTCTCACATACATCTCTTCAAAATGGGAATGTTTTTAACATTACTGAGCAGGAATTTACTTCTATCATTATTTTTTAAGGAAATATTCTTTTATGTGCTTTTACATATTCTAAATATATGTACCATGATAGGAGACCTCTCTAGAATGATCTTATACATTTAGGGTCTAGTTTTAACATACATGGGTTTTGGATTTGAAACATCAATGAAATTCTAATATCTAATGAAAAAAATAGTCCCTCCCTTACCGCATTCTCCATGAGGGAATTCAAAAAAAAATTGAAGACTACATCCCTATTGAAATAAATCATACTGGTGATATATACACATTATATTGGAAACATCACAATAGGTTTGTTGCCTCTAATGTCGATGCATTAGAAAATTGGGATACCATCTTCAGCACCACCCTTCACAAACACCATTATAAACATCGCCCAATTTTGATACTTGTTTCCACCAAAACTATGAAACATGAATTACCTTTTATGTTTAATAATTCTTGGTTTTCTAAAGAAGAATTCATATACATCATTAAAAGATTTGGACTTCCATGACACACTACAGTGATGTCCTTTCTTGCTCCGTTAAATTAAAATATCATAAAATGCTCAAAAGTTGGTGTAGCTCCTATGACAGAAAAATTAATAATGAAATTATCATTTTAGAGGATGAACATAACCAACTGAAAAACAATAATACTAGATCTTATTTTTATACTAATCTGAATCATGAAATCAACATCCTAGGAAAGATCAACTACATGCTCAATTTTAAAGATAATATGATAAACGAACATTAAAGTTAAATGTTTCTCTAACATTGATAGAAATACTATTTTTTATAAATCAATTCAAAGATCTAGAAAATATTTTAGACTATTAGATTTCATAAAATATAGAGGCAACCAATTAGAAAATTGTGTTGATATTTCTAAACACATTGCCTCTTATTCCGAATCACTTTTTAATGGACCCGAAAATAACAATTTCTTCTTCCATGAGATCTTATCAATTGTGTTTAATTATGAAGATAATGAAATTATTCTCATCATAACTTCTGATAATGAAATTAAGAAAACTATATTTAGTTTAAACCCTAATAGTACGTCTGGATAGGAGGTCTTTAATTATGACTTCCTTCAACGCAACAAGGATATTTTTCATTTTGATGTATGTAGGATTCCCTAATCATATTTCTCCAATGGAGTGTTCCATCATAGATTAAATGATCAATTACTCTATCTAATACATAAATTTGGCAATGCCTCTGAGATTCATCTATTCAGGCATGTCAAACTCATTAATATCATTTACAAAATCATCAGGATGATAATTACTTATAGGATTTCATTCTTCTTGAATTATTTTTTCCTGGAATTAATTTGGGTTTATTAATGGTATATCTATTCAAAAATATATTTTTCTTTTTTGGTATACATTAAATCATTAAAAAATCTTAACAGAGGTGGAAATATATCCATTAAACATGACACCAAATAAGAATTTGATACAATGGATTGGAGAATTATCTTTAAATTGTTGCAATCTTTTGGTTTTACTGATCCCCTCATCACGACTATCCAAACATTATTCCATTAAGCCTCAAATTCAATTATGGTTAATGGATCCACTATGGTCTATTTTAAATACAACAACATTGTTAGGATAGATCGACCCTTTTTCCATCCTTTTCTCTATTATGGAAGACTATCTTACTCAATTTATCACTCTCCTTGTGAAACATATTAAACTCAAACTCATTCGTGTTTCAAGGAGTGTGAATGCCCCCACCAATTTATTTTATGCAGATGATATCATTATTTTTCTAGAAGTTGATAAAATAATAATTTAGAATCTAAAAAATTCCCTCTCTCATTATGAACAGGTTTCTATGAAAATCTTTAGTTGGAACAAATCTTCTCTCTTCATGAAAAATAATTCAAAATAATGGGAAAATTAATATCTTAAATGAACTAGGTATAAATGAGGGAACTCTACTATTCACTTACCTATGTGTTCCAATATTATGGAAGGCCCAAATAAATTAATTTCACTACAATTGTTGATAAAATTATAAATATACATTCTTCATGGAAATGAAAATAACAATCTATGTAAAGTAGAATATGCCTTGTAAATCAATGTTTTTTATTAAATTTTTTACTCTATTTTGGTAAAGAAATTTCTTATAGGTCTCATAAAAATTTAATATCTCAATCAAAAATTTCATTTAGACTGTTAGCACTTTAGAGTGGAAGCATGTGATTGTACCCATGTTGACATGTTGCAAACCAACAGATCAAGGTTGTATTTGCATTAAAAACATATGTACTTCAATGAATCTCTATAAGCCAGACTCACATGGAACCTCCTCTATAGAAAATCTAACTCCATGTATTTTTAAAAAAATAGATTTCTTGGAAATCAGAAGAAGGGAAATTTCAATTTTTTAACTCTTCAATATAGCAATCCATATTTAAATCCTTTTTATCCATTATGAAAAATTCTAGGCAGATGGTTTCTTGATATTCATCAATGAATTTATGGTTGGAAAATTTGACAAAAACTCACATAATATCCATGTTTCTCCATGGTCAAATCCATGGTCATACAGAATTTTCAATTAGAGATATTTTAAATGCTCAATATGATCATATTAATGTAACCATTACAAAATTCACTGACAACTATCATTTCTCTAACACATATGATTTCATAATTTGGTTGCCTTCTTATAATGGTATTATTAATTCAAAAAAACATTTAGAATCACTTATTTTTCAAATCTAAATGTAATTTTTGTTGGATGAAATCATTTGACAAACCATGGATAAAACCATCTAGATTAACTCTTATTTAGAAACGTGTGCATAACAAGATACCCTCATATGGATTTCATCAATTTTTTTTCAATAAAATTTGTTTTAAAAATAGAATTTATAATCAACACAAATAAGATACTAATCACCACATTCAGTGTTGAACTACATATTCTACTTTTTATAACTATAAAATTGACATCATTTAATTTATATAGATACCCTATGACCTTGTCAAATCTCAACTAAATATTTCTTCTGAAATGGATAGTTTTCAATAGATTAGATGCTATTTCTGAGCATTAACATGTGATCTAGTATGACTGAAATGCTCTTATTCCCCAAAATTTATCCTCTAGTCATAATACATTATGAATGAGGATCCTTAATTCCATATGTTAAGATTCTATGACTCAAATGGGACACTTCAACAACACTGTGAATGATTTTTGAAATCATAAATGTCATAGTATTGATAGAAATATATTACAGCCTCGCCATACTTTTGATTTTTCGGACATCCTCATTTGCCTGCCCGGATTAAAGTAAATGTGGATGGAGCCTCAAAAGGAAACAGAAGTCTAGTGGTTTGTGGTTAAATATTCATGAACCACTTTGGTAAAATCCTCATATTATCTTATGGAAGCTACAACATTACCAATTCTCATGATGGTGAAATGATGAGTGTGATTCATTCAATTTCATTCACTAAACATTATGGTTGGAGAAACCTCTAGATTGAGAGTGATTTGACTACAATTTTTCAAGAGATCTGTAATGTTGTGACGCATCCTTCCTGGCATATTAAAACCCATTACATGCATTGCACTCACTCTGTTATCGATATTAACTACTAACTCATTCACATATATCATGAATCAAACATGGTTACAAATAGACTAGATAACAAAGGATTCAATCCAAGTATTTCATGGCCTGATGTTATCACTAATGAATTACTCCCCTTTTATAATAAGGATTATAATATGCTTCCATCTTTTAAACACTAGTAACTTATTCATTTAATAATATTTGTGCCTAGGCTTTCTAGACAAGGTGTAATCCTCTTCAAAAGAAAATAACAATTTTAACATCAATTTAATTATCCAATTACATAATGACATAGAATAAAATATTAAATTAATCATTCAAAATAACATAAAAAATATTATAATAAAATTATAAGAAATATCATATTTAATAGAGATGCCTATATAATTCTATATCTAGATAATTAAATACTACATTATTATGGATATAATGTTAGGGCCTATATACAGTTATCCCATTCTATATGTTTTTTGTTTTGGAGGGATCTAAAAGAGTATCCATGTGTGTTAGATGTTATATAAGCTAGAATATGACATATAGAATTGGGAATCACTATAATATTATCCTCACATTCATTGAGGGGTATGTTTTGTAATATGATTACTTGAGGAGGAATGTGGTGGAGGAATCCTTACCATTTTAGCTAATCTATATAATATGGAGTGGGTGACAATAGAATAACAACACAGGGGGTTCTTAAGGTTTTAGGAAAGCATTGACATATGGTCTATGATCTATCACTCCCACCAATTTGGTGATGGGGATCCCTCGATGTGGTGAATTCAGAAACCCCATATAGGGATGCATGGATCTCAGATGATCTTTGACCAAGGGGTCTATTGTGTGGTTCCATTATCTATGCTTTAGTACAGTCTTTGTTATTCCGGTTTATTGTGTTGTCCTATGTATTATATTATGGTATTATAATGACTAGTATTTCTATAAATACCCATATAGGACCATGAACCCACATTTCTCCCATATCATTCTCACATTCCCTATTTGTACGAGTGTTATTTTCAATTGCCTTTGATACGACATTTAGTATGTATAGATCATGAAATTTTTTAGTTTGATTTTTGGTGATTTGGGGTAGGTTTTTATTATTTTATAAATATTTGTCATGGCTTTCTAGTTTCCACACATTCTTCATTAAATATAGTAGTGGTTGATCTCTATAATTTTAATGGACTATCCATTATCTTTACGGTGTGTTTTTGGAATATCTTCTTGGTTTGATCTTATTGTGATAAATATTCATGGCGTTAATCGAATAATGTGAGAAATTTTTTTATTATTAATTGTTAAGAGATTTCTTACCTCTAAAATTTATTTTTGTGTATTGATAAATTTATTATGGTTTATTAAAATGTATGTAAGTGGAATTTAGCTAATAATTAGTAAAATTAATTATAATTTCAAATTGGTTTATATTTACTTGTCACTTGCAGATTCTTCCCCTCATGATAAGAGTTATTTCCTTTATTTACTGTACATTATTCTCTCTGAACCATTTATTTATCATCTTATCTAACATTTTTTTGGCATGTTATTCGAGGTGAAATTGGTAAATTTCATAAATTTTTAATTCATTTTAATTATAAAAATTTAAAGGGGAATGTTAAAAAAATATATATTTTATTAATATATGATTACATTTAAATTTATCTAAGTATTCATGTTAAATTTAATGTGTTATTACATGTGTTAATGGAATTGCATATGAAACATGATCTATAAATATTCAGTATTATATTAAATCTTAATGTAATTTTAAATTATAATTTTTCCCATAACAGTTTTTAAAACATGAAAATTCAAGGAAACATGTTTAATTAATTTTATAGAATTTTAATGTTGATTCCATAGTATTTTGATATTTGGATCCTATGAATAATAAATTATTATATACACGATGTAATAAACACCTATGTTTTTATAAGTAAAAATTCTTTTAGATAAGAGTGTTTGTTGGTTATAAAGGGTGGTTACTTTGTGTTGGGGACCGTGATAAAAAAATTTCATGTGAATGAAAAATTAATTTTTAAGGAAATTTTAACTTTTTGACTATGTTTTTTTGTTTTCCATCAATTATGATCTAAATATATGTTCCTTATTATGATATGTGATGTGATCCTGGTAGGGATAATGCGATATGGGTGGGGAGACCCACATTTGTGGTAGCAGTTGACACCTGGCATGGTGAGATACATTGGGATATTTTGATGGGTATAGTTATAGCGTTAGGTTGATGGAATTGGTTGACTTTGGGCTTACCCAATAATATTATTAAATTTTTGATTATTTCTATTTGAATCTATTTAATAGTGGGATGGATAGATTTTTTTATCATCATTCCTTTCCCCATGGATTTTCAATCTAGATGTTATTGGTTTCATTCTTTAGTGATAAATAATGATTTCTCCTAGAGTACCTAAAAATATGAAATTATACAGATAATTATCAAATATTTTCAACATGTTGTTTGATATTGGAAGAATTGAAATTTTAATATCATTCGTAAGAAACTGTGGAATGAGTTCGATTATGCTTGGAGTTTAGCGACCCAGACTATTCCTAAAATAATATTAAATCATTATAAAGTTAAACAACATAATTTTATTACACCATGAGGATATAGAGGTTTAGTGTCTTGGGTAATTAATACCAAGAACAACATTTACAACATTGAGCATAAACATTTATTTAACTCATTCTTCTCTAGATTCTAATTGGAACATTACCTCTCCTTACTACATGTAGTCACCTGAGGATATACATCAAAAGGGGTGAACTAAAAACCACACAAGAGGATTGATAAGAAAAATATATAATGGGGTGGTTATAATCACAACATCATCAACAAAATCATTATAGGGAACATTAATACAAGATTTGAAATGTGTAAATGCATAAAAATAAAACATAATGTCTTAGTGGTCTTCCACCACACATAGTTTAGAAAAAATATAGCATCATGTTCACACATTATTTCACATTAACTCGTGAGGTTCATCACAAAACCCAGTTCTGTGGAGAGATTTATAATTCTAGGAACTCCTATCACATTCAATCATTCATATTGCACTATATAATTCTGGGTGCTCCCATCACATCTTAATATTTACATTATAAAACAAGCCACATTAAAAACATGGGAAACATTAACATAACATAACCCATTGATTGAAATGGGGTTTACCTAATAAATCATACATTCATAAATATTTGGTCCCATAATAATTTGGGAATATCATTCTTGACATAGAACCATTAACCATGAGTGAAGAGTGAAACAAGATTCCAGAAGTTAAAAGTGTGTGTTTATTTGAAAGTAGATTTATTTATGAAAACATTGAGTTTTTTATATAAAATACTATAGAACATATATATCATAGAAAATTTTTTAAATGATGAATTTATTATTTTAAAAGAGAAAAAAATACAAAAACAAGACTGAAAGAGGGATAACCTAAAAGAAGAATGTGGTGTTTGAGAATTTACCCTTACCTTGTAGCCAAACACTTTATTCAATTTAATGTCATGTAAAACGAAATTATATTCATAAGATCACAAATACAAAAAATTTTATTCATTAATATGATTCATTGCTGTTTTATTAAGTTCAATTATGGAAGTCGGATGAATTATTGAGTTTAAATTCACTATTCGAGAATGGTCATTTTATAGTTTTCTTGAATGGTTCATCTGAATTAATTATTGGAAGATCATTTAAAATGCGGAAACACATACAGAATTGTAATTATATGTTATTAATTATTTTAAATAACTTGAAATAATCTTATAAATATATTTTCTATATACCATGAGAATGAATTATTATATAAGATGCTTAATGATGATGATTTGTGTTAATTTTGGATGTTTTTTACGACAATAAACTTATATTGATTAATAATTTAGTAATATGTAAATCAGTTAGTTACAAAGCATTAAATAGAATATATTACATATAATATAATCTGGTTCAATCATAAAAATAGTATCATGAATAGATATGAAGTGGGTAATGGGAAAAAAGATATCGTGTCAATCTTGAAGGTGATAAATTAAAACCTCACAAAAAATATTTTCTTTTCCAAACTAAAAAGCATAGGGGAAGGGGGTAGTAATATATATTGTCCCATTAGTATCATAAAATTACAGTATATATGGGATAATGGAGTTTCCATAAATATTGGATGAGGATTGGTGGGTATATATTAATAAATTATTGTAAAATTTAAAATAAATTGAAGTGAAAGAGATATAGTAGAATGACCTCTTGAATAATCCTCTTTACATCCTCCATAAGTAACCTAGGATTGGAATTTTGGTGAGACAGGAAGATCTTGGAAGTTAGAAGGGGATAGGGAAGAATTTTGGGTAGTTTTTAGACAAGTCATGAAGCTTGAGAGTTGTGTAGAAATGAGGGTGTGAAGGGTGTAATTTATACCAATACTTTTACTATGGTCAAATTGGCACTTCATAGATTCCAAAAATTTATTTAATCATTAGTGGGTAACATTAATATTATTTTGGGAGATTTAATCTATGGTTTATATTTATATTCATAAGGGTAGGTTACCATTCACCCAAAATAATGTTTATCCTATTGGACTCAAAACATATTACTTATCGCAACCATTTATGTCAGATTTTTGAAATTCAAAACATATAAGTGAAAAAATAATGCTTAATGGTTACATGGTATATAGTATAATTATATATAAAGGTTCTTCCTAATGTGATTATACTATATCTAAAAAATATAATATTTGAATTCAATTGATAAAACATTGGGTCCTTACATTATCCCCTCCTATGAAATTTTGCCTTCAAAATTTCATTTTACAAAAACATGTGATGGTAGTACTCCTTAATTGACTCCTTTGGTTCAAAAGATGCTTCTTCAATCTTATGGTTCCTCAAAAAAAAATTGGCAAGGAGGGTTGTCTTGTTGGGTAGAACCTTATCTCTTCAGCCCATAGTCATTACTACATACTCCCCATAAGAGGGATCTTATTCCAGATGCACCCCCTCCGAGTTCAATATATTTGAGGGATCTTGTATGTACTTCCTAGGGAGTGATATTTGAAAAACATCATGAACATTATCCATATTTGGTGGAAGATAAATCCAATAGTCTATAACTCTTATGCGTTCAAGGATCTCAAAGGGGACAATATAACTTGGACTTAGCTTCCCTTTCATTCAAAACTGCAAGATTCACTTACATGGTGATATATGAAGGATGACTTTATCTCCAATGTCGAACTCCAAGTCCCTTTAACGGTTTCAGCATAGCTCTTTTTCCAACTCTAATAAGATTTGATGTGTTTATGGATGACAAACACATTATCAATCATCTCTATAAAAATATCAGGACCAACTAGCTTTCTTTATCCAACTTCATTACAATAGGTTGGAGTTCTACATCAATTTCAATAATGTGCTTCATATGGATCCATCTAAATAATTGAGTGGAAGCTGTTATTGTATGAGAACTAAACCAATGGGAGATTCTGATCCCATACACATTTTAATACTAATGATAAGGCTGTTAGAATCTCTTCATGCATATAAATAGTTATTTTATATTGGCCATCTATTTGGGGGTTATAGTTTGTGTTGAAATTTAATTCAGTACTCATAGAATGTTGATGTATAATCCCAAATTTAGATTTAAACCTTGGATCATGATCAGAGACAGTCTATTGTGAAACACCGCATAGTCCCACCACTTTTTTCACATACATGATTGCAATTTTTTTCAAGTGATAGAACATCCCAAATAAAGATGAAATGGGAAGTCATGGTGAGTCGGTCAACCAAAATCCATATCACATTATTTCCCTTGGACGTCTTCGTGAGACCCATGAAAAAGTCTAACATGACATTCTCTAATTTCCACATGGGTATATACAATGTTTGTATCATCCATTTCGATAGTTATTTTATTTATCCTGTTGACATACCATGAACCTTGATAAATATTCAATATTGTTCTTCTTAATGATGTCCCATCAGAATTGTTCTCGGAGATATCGGTACATCTTGATGCTACCAGGATGGATAGAGAATGTTGATCTATGTGCATTGTCCTAAAGGACATTCTAAATCATGGGTGATGAAGGCTCCCAACCCAGCATTCCAAAATATAACACACCATCATCCTCGATATGGAACACATGTATCTTCCCATCCTTTACTACAGTCACCTTATTTTTTTAACTCTATATCATCCACGTGTGCCTCCTTATTCTTCTCTTGGATAGATGTTTGAACAATCATATAGGAAAGGTATGATGTATTCCTTTCACTTATGATTTCCAAATCCATCCTTTGCATATCCACGATGATATTATATTGACCCATACATTACATACATGGTTATTACTTCAAAATTCAAGCATACTTATTACAACATATAACAAAACCATGAAAGTACTGTATATGTACAGTGTCTTTAGAAACAAGGAAACTTAATCAACTGGTTCATAAATCATCTAGGTTGTCTCCCATTTATTTCATCATATCTAGATTCCCTTTTTGGCATATCCTACTTAATATCCTTCTTCCTGGCCTAGGGAAATGATAACATAAAAAATGGTGAGCTCAAATGCTCAGTAAGAGTAAACAAAAGAAATATCAAAATATCATATTCATAAGAACATAACATTTTGAAAATCTTATCCTGCAAAAGAGATCATAACATGGGATAAATTATAGATGTGAAATGAAATCCCAATAATCATGAATTCAAACATGAATCTTTGTGGCATACACACATAATCATTGAGAATAATTTCTTAGTAGTCATGACTCATTTCCAAGACTATCTTAGCGGACAATGTCCCTTTCTGAAGCAAGTTAACTTCTCATGTGAGTCATGTTTCACTGAACCGGTTTAACCTGTCGTTCCATCCATGTCTATCTCATGAAATATAAATCATTACCCAATGCATTAGAGGGAGATATAGGTCCCACCCATCTCATAATGAAACCATTCTTATGTGTGCCGCAAAATCATAAACCATACATCTGGACATAACCTATGTAATAAAAATGGGATTCTTAATCATCATGCCATCATAACGTAACCCATATAAGATAAAAGGACTACATAAAAATAATTCCATCATAACATAATCAAATCAATATAAAAATATGGATATAAATAGAACCCTATATTGTCTTAGATGGAAAATTATTTTAATAAAACACTTGAACTTCATTCTTGAGGAAAATATTCTTTCAACTTCAAAAACATTTTTCCTTTCTTAACATGTCATACAACTTTAATCTAAAAGAAGTTGATTAAAAATAAACATGAAAACATGTAAAGGAATCTTCATGGAAATAATGTTCTATGAATCAATTCATGCTATATTAAATAAAAAAATATTCTTCTCATAATTTGGTCAGAAAAGTCAAAAAGTACCTTGTACAAAAAATGACAAATGATTCCTTTCATGTCTTTTACTAAAAAATCAACAATGGGTAAAATTTGATTTAAAAAAACTTAGGTGGATGGAAATAATATTACATATTGAGGAAACATGGCTGTGGATGATGAATATTTCCTATTAAATTCTGAATAATAAACAATCTCGGATAAAAATGAGATTCTGAGATTTTCCCTTGCCTTAGGTATGATATGTTTCGTATGAATCCAAAACTCCAATAAAATGGTTTAAATAATTTCAATTGACATATTACAAAATCATATTTATTTTCATGATATCAGATATGGTCATATTTGTATCTTCTTAGTAGTAATATTCCATTGCAACATGTTATTCAGGTGTTTATTGCTTTATGTTCTTATGTGTGTTTTGTCGAATAAATTTTTATTTCTCTTTATTGGATATCGATATATCATTTACAGAATGGTATTAGTGTAATATATATCATATTAATTAATTCAATGAATTTATATAATCATTATTAAATAAAGATCATATAGAACGAGTCACATCACATCGTGGAGAGGGTAAGACGTACGTACGCATGAGCAATGATATCGTTCCCATGATCGTGGAATTGTATGGAAGTTTATGTATAATATTTCATAATCAATACCACTGTAAAATAACCATATATAGTTATTCAGTTTCACCAGTATACCCATCCATGTAAGGTGGTGGTGGAAAACATATTACACTACGACGTGGAGACGGTATTCCGTACGTACACACATGCGATGATGTTGTTTACCGTAGGATGAATAAGATGTGAAATTAGGATGTTTCATATTTATAATAAAATATCAGAATACGAGGGATACTGATATTATTACTTCATAATGAAAAAATAAAAGAAGATGGAGTAGAAGAAGAATGGGACTTGAAGAAAACGGTAAAAGGTATTACCTCTTTCTAGAAGTCCCTCCTTTAAACATTCTCTTAGGGCACTAGAGTTGGTCTTTTGAGAAGACCAGTACCTATAGTAGGTTACTAAAGACGTGGGGAAGTGAAATGGGTAGGGGTTCTCCGAGATTGGAGGCTCAAGTTGGTGTGAGGAGGAGAGGGAGGAGGTTCCCTTTTATAAGGGAGGAGAGGGGCACCTTTGGAAATATAAGAAATATTAGTTTATATTAAATCCCAACCCCACATAAAAACTTCGCTAATGACTCATATACTATGATTAGATGAGATGGGGTTGTAATATCATCAACCAATAAAATTTAGACATTTTAGAATTTTATTTTAAACATTATCAACTTAATTTATCTTTATTTATCAATTTAAGGTTATTTGTGGTAATAATATTCTAAATATTAAATTATATATAATTTCATATCAATTGTGAATTTTCCTTAATTTGAGACTTTATGACATTTTCGACCATATAAATTTTAATTCATAATTTTTAAATATTTTTGTGATTTTTAAACAAATTTATAATATGTTATTTTAATAAAATAATAATAGTGTAAATAATGACACTATTCAGTTATTTGAATTTAAATAAAATATATACAGAAGATATGCTCGGACTAAAATCATTAATAAATTCATAAAATGTCATATGTATATATAAATATAGTGAATCACATTAAATAGTTCATATAATATTTATTTTAATATTTTTAAAACCACTACTTTTATATTTTAATTAATAAAATAATATCAACATCACTATTGTGTCATAATTAATGATAAATATTTAATCTCTAAAAATTCTAAATAAATTCATATGATATAGATAATTTTATAAGATTTCTGGAGACTATATATATCAGAAGTTTAATTAAGTTTATTACTAATTTAAAATTATTATACTTATAAGATTTAAGAAAGTGACATATTGTCACTTTCCTTGGTTTTAATAATAATTATATTATTTCCTTGTCAAAAGTCCACGAAATAAATATAGTCTGACCCTTAGGTGATATGGGTCAACATTTATTCATCTAATAGAATTTTGGAAGGTGTTATGCTAATTTTATAATCTTATATTTACCCTTAATTACCCAATTTACCTTTAATTAAGGTAAATAAAATTTACCTTTAACTATGGTAAATAAAATTTATCGTAGTTACTATTCATAATGCCCAAAAATAAAAAGTAGCATATTACCATAATTTGGACACACTGATTCAAATTATGGAATCCATTTTTTAAAATTCAAAACACATAAGTTGCAGTAATTAATTTAACATTATTCTCGTTGTTAATAAACCGGGTTTTAGAAGTTAAAACATTGCCAAATATTGAAATGTTTTTACCTATGATTTCTATGTGAAATTAATGCTAATTACATAAATTATATTAAATGGTAAAAATATATTCTATTTATAATTTTAACCATTAAATATTATAATTTACCCATATAAATTATCTCAATGAAAAAAAGTTGTTTCTAATTAAAAATTAGCGTATTTTTACTATTCATCAAAATATTAAATTTATCATAAAAGTATCAAAAATTTATCCAATGTAAATATTAATTTCATGATTCCAAAGAAGAATTTTATTTTGTCATGTTGAACTTATAATAATTTCAAAAAGTAGATTTCATGTGGGTGCGCTATCAAAAGGCGGCAAAACTGCATTTCTTCAAAAATACCTATTTTACCTGAAATTTTTTTTTTGTTCTCTTACCATGTTCTAGAAAATGTGTAAGATGAATATTAATGTCATAAAATTTAAAATTAAGTCAATACTATTCATAACAGCTAGTCCATAATAATATATCGTTGTTTAGTGAAACCCGGTATTGCGTACTACACACGCTATCGATGAAGGTCGCGATTGCGTGTAATGAAAGCCAAGTCAGTATTGTGTGTTGGGAAATATTGCATTGCTGTGACATATAAAATAAGACATAAAAAATATTTCTCATAAAATCTCTGGGTATTACATTCTACCGCCCTTAAAATGAATTTCTCCCTCGAAATTATTCACATCATTACAAACAGATGAGGATACCTCTCGCTAATCATATCCTCAAGTTCCCATGTTGCTTCTTCTAATTGGTGGTTCCTCCATTAAACATTCACAAAGCGAGTGGTCTTATTCCGTAGGACTTTTTCACCATGATCCAGAATCTCTATTGGATGTTAATCATAATAAAGATCCTGCTCCAGCGGTACAACTTCTGAGCTGAGTACATGTGAAGGATCATGTATGTGCTTTCTCAGGAGAGATAAATGGAACACATCGTGAACTTGAGAGAGATTCAGTTGCATCTCCAATCGGAATGCTACCTTCCCAACACGATCCGGTATTTTGAAAGGACTGATATATCTGGGGCTCAACTTTCCCTTCTTTCTAAATCTCATTACGGTCTTCCATGGAGATATTCATAAGAACACTTTATCACCCACTTCAAACTCTAGGTTTTTCTTTGGTTATTAGCATAACAATTTTGTCGACATTGAGCTGCTGTTTTGTATTGTTGAATAGATCAGACCTTTTCTGCCATCTCATCAACAAAATCAAGTCCTAATAGATTTCTTTCCCCAACTTCATCTCAGCAAGTTGGAGTTCTTCAATTCTTTCCATAGAGGGCTTCATAAGAAGCCAACTAAATACTGGAGTGAAATCTATTATTAAAAGAAAATTCCACCAAAGATTGGTGTTGATCCCAACCAACATTGAAATTCATAGGGAAAGCTCTCAACATGCCTTCTAGAGTTTGAATTGTCCTCTCAGACTGACTGTCTGCCAGAGGATGGTAAGCAGTGCTGAAACTCAACTCTGTATCTAGATCATGATGAAGACTTATGTAGAATTTGAGGTAAACCTTGGATCCCAATTATATGTAATGGAAATTGGTACTGCATGAAATCTTACCACTTCCTTTACATATGTCCTGGCAAGCTGATCAGGAGAAAAATATTCTCTAATAGCAATGATGTGTGCCAACTTCGTAAGACGATAAACTATAACCCATATAGCATTATTTCCTTTGGATGTTTTATGAAGTCCTGTGACAGAGTCCATAGTGATGTTTTCCCATTTCTATTATGGTATGGGTAATGGTTGTAATATTCCCTTAGACTTTTTTCTCTCATCTTTAACTTGCTGACAAACCAACCATCGAGAGACATATTCAGAAACATATATATTCTTGTCATCCCAACAAAAGTACCCTTTCAGGTCCCTATACATCTTCGTGATTCCAGGATAAATAGAGATTGATGAACTATGAGCCTCATCCAGTAGCTCATTCTTTAATTCTGGGATGGGAGGGACAGCAACCTGAATGTTAAACCTTATTATCCCATTACAATCAAGGTTGAATTCAGGAATATTTGTCACATTCTTTTTGTAACTCTACATCTTCTTTCTGTGCCTCTTTAATCTTCACATGTATAGATGGTTGAACATTCATTTGATGAAGATAATATTTTTCCCCTTCCATTATAAATCTAAGATCCATCCTTTGTAAATCCATATATATTGGATCTTTTGTGATACTCATCATGGATAAGCAAGCATGGTCTTTTCGACTTAATGTGTCTGCCGCCTTGTTTTCTTTCCCATGGTGATAATGAATGGAGTAGTTGTAACCCTTAATCAGCTCCAACCATCTTATTTGACGCATATTCCGCTCCTTTTGTGTGAAAATATACTTTAAACTATTATGATCAGTATAAATATTACATCTTTCACCATAAAGATAATTCCTCCAAGTCTTTAATGCCAATATTACTACAGCTAACTCCAAATCATTAGTTGGGTAATTTTTCTCATCGATTTTCAACTGCCATGAGGAATAAGCTATCACCATATAATTTTGCATGAGAACACACCCCAGTCCCTTCGTGGATGCATTAGTGTAGATGAAAAACCTTTCTCCACTTCATGGTAGTGTGAGCATAGGTGCACTGGATAACCATCTTTTCAACTCCTTGAAATTCTCTTCACATTCCTCCGTCCATACAAACATAACTCTTTTCCGAGTCAACTTGGTGAGTGGGTTAAATAACTTTGAAAAATATTTCACAAAACGTCAGTAATATCCAGCCAATCAAAGAAAACATCAGATCTCAGTTACTATTGTTGGTCTCGGCCATCTTTTGATAAGCTCTGTTTTTGCTGGATCCACATATATCCCCTCTTTTGATATTATGTGAACCAAAAATGAAACTTTTTTAAGCCAATATTCACACTTGGTAAATTTGGCATAAATATTCTCCTTTATTATGGTCTTTAATACAATTCTCATGTGAACTTTGTGTTCTTATTTTCTCTTTCAATAGACAAGAATATCATCAATAAACACTACCACAAACTTATCTAGATAGTCTCTAAAGACTCTATTTATCATATTCATGAAGATAGTAGGGGCATTAGTAAGACCAAATGGCATTACTATAAATTCATAGTGTCCATACCTTGTTCGGAAAACCATATTTGGTATATCCTCCCTTTTGACCCTCAATTGATGATACCCTGAACGAAGATAATTCTTGGAAATGTATTGAGCTCCGCGTAGTTGGTCAAATAGGTCATCAATGTGTGGGAGAGGATATTTGATCTTGATAGTGATCTTGTTAAGTTCTCGATAATCAATGTAGAGTCTTATTGATCCATCATTCTTCTTATCAAACAGAATAGGTACTCCCCAAGGTGACACACTAGGGCATATGAATCCTTTATCAAGATTCTCTTGGATTTTCTTCTTCAATTCCTGCAACTCAATTGGGGCCATTCAATAAGGTGTCTTTTAAATAGGCAAAGCACCCGGTACGAGTTCAATAGAAAACGCAACTTCACAATTTGGTGGAAGACTTGGAAATTCCTCCTAAAATAAATCATAAAACTTCCGTACAATGGTAATATTATTAATCGTGAGTTTATCTCCAACCATATGATATAAATAACCTTCATTTAGTGGAATCAAGACCCATAAGATGGAAGAAATTTCCACTGGAAGGTTATGTTCATCCTTGCATCGATTGACGATCATCGATTGATCTGGAATACGAAATGTTACTTCCCTTAATTGGAAATTGATATGAGATCCATATAATAAAAGCCAAATCATGCCATGAATCACATATAATTCCACTATAAGAAGGATCAAAAGATTTTCAGGAATCACATTCCCACAAACTTCAATCGGAGAAGAATTAAAAACTTTTGATGCAACCGTTGTGCCATTAGGAGTTGTCACAGCCAACTCAACATATAATTGTTGAGGAAATACGGCGATACCCTTAGAAAATTCTTCAGAAATAAAAGATTGTGTGGATCCAAAATCAAAGAAAACATTTCCTACATTAGACTGGATGGTAAGTGTGCCTCTCACCACTTCGTTGTCGTACTCCACATCGCTGATAGTAATTTCATGAGACATTACTTTGGCTTTGTCCATAAGAGTTTGTTGACATCGATCATCATCATCAACCCTTGTATTTAGGCATTGATTGGCATAATGCCCCATCTCCATGCACTTGAATCATTGAAGTTTATTAGGTGAATTCTGGGTATCCCTTCCTTATTTAGCATCATTAGACATCTTCTTCCCATTATTTCGACATTCAAATGCCCGATGACCTTATTTTCCACACTTATAACAATTTCTTGTCCCCTTAAGACAATTTACTCTATGTTTCTTTCCACAGCTTGAGAATAATGGAAAACTCATCTTCTTTTCAGTGTAGTCTATATATTTTCCTTTGAATTCCATTTTCTTCTTCTTATCAAACCCATGTGACTGATGGGTTACACCAATCTCCATCTCAAACTTGAGAGCACATCGAACAATTTCCTCCTAGCTATTGATGTCCCTTATGGATAATACCCTTCGAAGACTTTGTTTTAAGCCACTAAAGAATTGATTGATCTTACTCTCAGGTTGGATACTAATTCTGGAACCGTACCTTGAAAGTCTTGTAAAATTTTCTTCGTAGGTACCAACTGATTCATCATCCTTTTGCTTCCTTTCAAGAAACTCCTTCTCCATCATTGTTCTACGAATACGAGGGAAATACATATTGATAAATAAGTTCTTGAACTCGTCCTATTCCATGGACTCAATTTCATCCTTTTGCCTCGTATTATTGATAACATTCCACCATTGATCATCATCACCTTCAAAACAATATACAGCTAAGATGACTTTATCATGTTCAGAACATTGAAGAACTGAAAATATCTTTTCATTGGTACTGATCTATTGTTCAGCCACTAATGGATCAAAAGACCCGCTGAATGAAGGTGGATGCTGCCTCATGAAGGATTCAATAGAATGTTTCTCCTTCCTTATCTCGTTTGGAAGTCCTGCATGATTCATATCATGGGAAAGTTGTGTGAGCATGGATAAAGGATTTTTCATTCCATATCCCATAATGTTTGGTTGCTCAGGGGGAAAATCATTACATTGACCATCCCATTCCGCATTAACACGGTTCCTTCGGGTTCCATCCATTTACTAAAAACAAGAAGAATAGTGTGAAAAACAATAATTAAAATAGGAAAACCACATAATCAAGAATAAAATTTCACACTTAAGGTCATATCATAGGTTGTTTATGGCCATTTCTGAAACACTGAGATTGTGTTCTTTGCTTAGACATATCCGTAGGCTTCTTAATAAGTATTTCACATCCTTGTTTCCAAAGGCTGATTATACCTTTCCTTTGGTACCAACTATAATGACCCATACATTACATACATGGTTATAACTTCAATATTGAATCATACTTATTACATCATATAACAAAACCATGAATGGACTATATAGGTATAGTTTCTTTAGAAACAGGGAAACATAAACAACTGGTTCATAAATCATCTACGTTGTCCCCCATTTATTTCATCATATGTAGTGTACTATTTTGGAATATCCTACTTAATATCATTCTTCCTGACCTGGGGAAAAGAAACCATTAAAAAGGGTGATCTCAAATGCTCAGTAAGGGTAAAAAAAAGAAATATCAAACATATCATATTCATAAGAATATAACATTTTGAAAATCTTTTACTGCAAAAGAGATCATAACATGGGATAAATCATTGAAGTGAAATTTAATACCAATA
Organism: Viscum album; assembly: GCA_963277665.1. NCBI lineage: Eukaryota > Viridiplantae > Streptophyta > Magnoliopsida > Santalales > Viscaceae > Viscum > Viscum album. The sequence goes on along the minus strand of OY728126.1, from coordinate 787,918,562 downwards.
ATCATAACATAAAACATGAAACTTTCTAGTATACACACATAATCATAGAGAATAATTTCTTAGTAGTCAAGACTCATTGCCAAGACTATCTTAGCGGACAAAGAATATTTCTGAACCGAGTTCACTCCTCGTTTCAGTCCTGTTTCACTAAAACGGTTTAACCTGCCATTCCAGCCATGTCTATCTCGTGAGATATAAATATTTACCCAATAAATTGGTGGTATATATAGTTCCCAACCATCTCATAATGAAACCATTCTTACGTGTGCCACAAAATGCTAAACCATACATCATGGAATAACCCATGTAATAAAAATGGGATTCTTAAACATCGTGCCATCATAACATAACCCATATAAGATAAAAGGACTTTATAAAAATAATTCCATCATAACATAATCAAATCATTGTAAAAATATGGATATAAATAGAACCCTATATTTTCTTAGATGGAAAATAATTTTGATAAAACACTTGAACTCCATTCTTGAGGAAAATATCCTTTCTACTTCAAAAACAGTTTTGCTTTCATAACATGTCATACAATTTTAAACTAAAATAAGTAGATTAAAACTTTACATGAAAACTTGTATAGGATGATTCATGAAAAAAAAATTTATGAATCCTTTCATACTTTATATGTTAAAAAAACATTCTTCTCGTACTTTGGTCGGAAAAGTGATAAAGTACCTCGTACTAAAAACGACAAAAGATTCCATTCATATATATTACTAAAAACTCAGAAATTGGTAAAATTTGATTTAATAAATTGTATGTGGATGGAAATAATATTACACAATTAGGAATCATGGATGAGGATGATAAATATTCCCCTATAAATTCTGAAGTATAAACAATCTTGGATTAAAATGAGATTGTGAGATTTTCCTTTACCTTAGGTCTGATATGCTTCGTATGAATCAGAACCACCAGTAATATAGTTTAAATAATGTCAATTGACTTATTAAAGAATCATATTCCTTATTATGATATCATATATGGCCATATTTGTATCTTCTTAGTAGTAATATTTCATTGCTACTTGTTATTCGGGTGTTTATTGCTTTATGTTCTTAAGCGTGTTTTGTCGAATTAATTCGGGTTACTCTTTATAGGATATATATATATAACATTTACAGAATTGTATTAGTGTAATATATATCATATTAATTCATTCAATTCATTTATACAATAATTATACAATAAATATCATATAGAATGATTCACATCACATCGTGGAGACAATTGGCTATACGTAAGAATGACCGATGATATCATTCCCATGATCATGGAATTATATTGAAGTGTATGTATAATATTTCAGAATCAATACCAATTTACAATAACCATATATAGTTATTCATTTTCACTATTATACCCATCCAAGTAAGGTGGTGGTGGAAAACATATTACACCACGACGTGGAGACGGTATTCCGTACGTACGCACGCGCTGTGATTTTGTTTACCATGGGATGGATAAGAGGTGAAATAAGGCTTTTTCATATTTATTATAACATATAAATATATGATGGATTCTGATGTTATTAAATCATAATGAAAAAACTAAATAAGAGGGAGTATAAGAAGAATGGAACATGACGAAAATAGTAGAAGGTATTACCTCTTTCTCGAAGTGCCTCATTTAAACCTTCTCTTAGGGCACTATAGATGGTCCTTTGAGAAGACCCGTACCTCTAAGAGGTTTCTATGGAAGTGGGGAAGTGAAATGGGCAGGTTTTGGCCGATCTATAAGGCTCAAATTGGTTTGAGGAGGTGACCTTTTATAAGGGAGGAGAGGGGAATCTTTGGAAATATAAGAAATATTAGTTTATATTCAGTGCCAACCCCACATAAAAACATCAAAAATGACTAATATTCTATTATTAGATGATATAGGGTTGTAATCTCATCAACCAATAAAATTTAGACATGTTACTAATTTATTTTAAACATTATCAACTTGATTTATCCTTATTTATCAATTTAATGTTATTTGTGGTAATAATATTATAAATCTTAAATTATAAATAATTACATATGTGTTGTGAATTTTATATAATTTGACACTTTATGACATTTTAGACCATATAAATTTTAATTTATAATATTTAAATATTTTTTTGATTTTTGAACAATTTTGTAATATGTTATTTTTATAATATAACAATAGTGTCAATTTTGACACTATTCGTTTATTTGTATTTAAATAAAATATATTCATATAATATGATCGAACTAAAAGCATTAATAGATTCAAAAAATGTCATATGTATCTAAAAAATTAGTGGATGACACTAAATAGTTCATATAATATATATCATAATATTTTTAAAAACAATTATTTGATATTTTAATTAATAAAATAATTTCAACATCACTATTGTGTCATAATTAATGATAATAATTTAATCCCTAAAAATTTTAAATAAATTCCTAAGATGTAGATAATTTTATTATATTTCGAGAGACTATTTATATCCGATGTTTCATGAAGTTTATTACAAAATTAAAATTATTATACTTATAAGATTTAAGAGAGTGACATATTCTCACTTTCCTTGGTTTTAATAATAATTATATTATTTCATAGTCCTTGAAATAAATATAGTCCGGCTCTTAGGTGACATGGGTCGACTTTTATTAATCCAATAGGATTTTGGTAGATGTTGGGGTAATTTAATAATCTTATATTTACCCTTAATTACCCGATTTACCTTAAACTATGGTAAATAAAATTTACCGTAGTTACTATTCATAATGCCCAAAAATAAAAAGTATCCAATTAACATAATTTGGACCCACTGATTCCAAATATGGAATACATTTTTTAAAATTCAGAACAAATAAGTTTCAGTAATTAATTAAAAATTAATCCCGTTGTTATGAAAACGGGTTTTAGAAGTTAAAACATTTCCAATGATTGTAATGTTTTTACCAATGAATTCAATGTGAAATTAATGATAAAGACATACAATATATTAAATGGTAAAAATATATTCTATTTATAATTTAAAACCATTCAATACTCTAAGTTATCCATATAAATTATCTCATTGAAAAAGTTTGTTTTTAATTAAAAATTAGCGTTTTTTTACTATTCATCAAAATATGAAAGTTATCAGAAAAGTACAAAAAAGTTATCCAAAATAAATTTTTATATCATGATTCCAAAAAAGAATTTTATTTTGTCAAATTGAACTTATAAACATGTCAAAAACTAGATTTAATGTGGGTGCGCCATCAAAAGGCGGCAAACCTGCATTTTTGTTAAAATACTTATTTTACCCGAAAAAATTATTTTGTTATGTTACCATGTTCTAGAAAATGTGTAAGATGAATAATAATATTATAAAATTAAAAATGTAGTTAATACTATTCATAACTACTAGTCCATAATAATATATTGTTGTTTAGTGAAACCTGGTATTGCGTACTACACACACTATCGAGGAAGGTCGCGATTGCGTGTAATGTAAGCCAAGTCAGTATTGTGTGTTTTGAAATATTCCTTTGGTGTTGGGTATAACATAAGACATAAAAAAAATATTTCACATAAAATCTCAGAGTGTTACAGATATGGTCATTCTCAGTTAAGAGCAAGGATATGGTAGCAAGTTCATTTGTTCTTAGAGCATCATATACCTTGTTCTACATTCCTGGATGATATTGAATAGAGAAATAGTTGTCCTTGATTGTCTATATCCATGTCCTTTGATGCATGTTGAGCCCCTTTTGGGTTAATATAAACTTTAGGCTCTTGTGGTTGGTGTACATCTCACACTTCTAACCATAATGGTTGGGTTGTAATATTTTCAAGGAAACTATTACAGCTTCCAACTCTAGAGCATGCGTTGCGTGGTTCTTCTCATGGATCTTCAACTATCCTGATGCATAGGCCATCACATTATTATTTTTCATGAGTAATAAACCCTACCCTCACATTGAAGCATAACATTATATCACAAAACATTATCCACTTTTCGGTAATGTGAGTTCATGTGTAGTGATCAGCCTTCTCTTTAGCTCCTAAAATATACCCTCAACTTCTTTTATCTAGACATACATTACCAGTTTCCTTGTCAACATAGTTAGAGGGATTGAAATTGTGAGAAATTTCTCACAAAAATGTCTCTCGTGACAATAAAAAAACAAAAAAAAATTAAGATTTAATGTGACACTAGAGGGCCTAAGCCACTCCTAAAAAACCTTACATTAAAGGGTCCACTTAAATTCCGTCACTTGTTATCACATGTCCCCATAATGTGACTTTCTTCATCCAAAAGCCACATTTGCTGAACATGGCATACAAAATCTCATTTCTCAATGTCACCCACACAAGTCTTAGATTTTCTTCATGTTCCACCATTCTATTGGATTATATGAGAATACCATCAAGAAAAACTAGAAAAAATTAGTTGAGGTAATTTCTGAAGACTATATTCATCAATTACATGATGATTGTAGGAGAATTAATAAGTCTAAAAGGCATTAAAAAAGGCTCACAGTTCCGATTCCATGTAGAGAAGGTAGTCTTTTGAATATATTCTTTCATTACCATTAGCTGATGATATCTAGAATGAATATCCCTCTTTGATATGTATTTAGATCCTTTGAATTGATTGAACAATTATTCAGTCCTAGGAATCAAATACTTGTCCATTACAGTGATCTTGTTGAGTTTCAGATAATCGATACACAACCTCATTGTACCATCCTTCTTCTTCACTAAGAGCACTGGAAAAACCAAAAGTGGTGAACTATGGAATATGAAACCCATTTTCAATAGATACTGCATCTGATTATTTTACTCCTCCAGTTCGATAGGTGCCATCCAATTGGGACAAATTGAGATATGAGTAGCTTCGTGTATCAGCTGTATTGATAACTCTACCTCACGATCCAGGGGATATCAGGGAAACACATGGATAAATATGTCATTTTAATCCCGTATTATGGACATTTCTTTTAGGCTAGAACCTTACTTTGACTCAACCATTCGACCGATGTATGATTCTGCATAGGGAATCAACACTCAAACCGTTGATGGATGGTAAAAAAGAGATTGAGGTTCTTCCATTCATTTTTTTAGGTGAATTGGATGGTTTGGAATATGAGAAAATATTTCTTTTTATTGACAGTTTATATGTGCTCTATATAATGAGATACAATACATTTCCATTATATAATTGAATTCTACCAAGGAATGTATTATGAGATTCACTGGAAGAATATTCCCACATACGACAATAGGTGAAGAGACAAACACTGGGGTTGCAATGACTATACCACTTGTTGTTTTTACAGATAAGTAAACATCAAGGTTACAGTACTTAGAATTTATAGTTATAGCAATCATTCGCTATATAAAGGGAATCATAGAATGGGAATCAAATTATACTTTTTACATTATTGAGTGAATAAAAATCGTGCCTTGTATTCCATCATTATCTTAATCCATGCCTGCTATAGTGATGGAATAAGACATAAAAAATTACTTTGTATTTTGTGGATTCTGGTAGTGAATATCGTTGAGCAAAATAGGTTTATTTCACTGGCTGGCATAGTGTCCATTCTCCCTACAGTTATATCATTGAACGATGGGTTGTTTTCTCCTTTCTTCTACCACATTCTCCTTCCTTCTCAATTCTTTTCGACACTATTGAGCGTGTTTTCCTTCGTTCCAACACATGAAGAATTCTTCTTCCCATATATATATTTCTAATGATGAAACTCCCCATATTATTGGCATGTGGGCCATTGGGGTTTCTTCCCCACTTTATCATTACATCCCCCAGCTTGAAACTCCATCTTTTGTTTTTTATTAGAATAGCCATGAGAACATTATCCAAAATCCATATTCACATTGATATAACATCAATGAACTTATTAAAAAGACCAAATGTCTCAAATTTAAATATCATTTCAGAGGTTTGTATTTGACTAACATAATAAACTATAAATTTTTCAATCAATGTTGATAACAAAACCCGAACTATACCGTGAAATCCAAGTTAAATTTTCCTCTTAAGTTGTGACAGATTTTGGTACCTTTTGATTAAGCGCTATAACATTCTTCTCCATATTTGTAAAAAGTGTTCATGGGAAATACATGTTACAAAACAATATCATAATGTATTCCCATTCAATTTCATCAATTTCATGATTAAGATTTCTGTTCCTAATCAATGACCTCCATTTATAAGACTATACATCTAGATGATAAATGGTAAATGTCACCTTCCCCATCTTAGAATAGAGAAGAACATAAAATATATTCTCCCTAGATTTGACCCAATATTATAAAACTAGATGACCATAAGATCCACTAAACATTAGTAGTCATTGCTGCATAAAACACGTTATTCCTAGTTGATCCCTCTTGGTGAAGGATTACATTCCCAATTATTCTGATTATAGTACATAACTTGAGATAGTTGGGTAAGCATAACCATAGTTTTTGAACTCCACCTCCTTAAGAATTGGGGGTGTCGTTTGGGAAATTTTTGTTGGTCCCTTACATGGGTTGTCGACCTAGTTTTTCGTGGTTCCAGCCATTTTCTAAAATAAAAAAGGTTAGAAGAAAACATAAGTCACCGATTAATGAACAAAAAAAATAGTAATTTATACATTTTTAACTAAATTCATAACTTATGGGATCAATAGTTAAATATTCTTATGGGTACATTTTTACATAGAATAATACTAGAGTTTTTCTATGGGGTTCATTAATTTTAATTCCCATATTAACTAAACCTTTCCTCTATTACTAAAAATTAAGACCTAGACTTTTCATACATTACTATTACATGATTAAAAAGATAAAAAACATAAAAATCTTACACACCAAGGAACCAGAGGATTGGTTTCCTGGGAATACAAGGACCAAGTATGACATTTACAACATCAATCATTTACATTTATTTAATTCATTATTCTATAGATTATTATTAGCACATTGCCTTTCCTTAGTACATGTGGTCACCTGAGGATATACATCAAATGGTGTGAGAAAAAATCCCAATAAGAGGATATATAAGAATAGTATATCATGGATAGAGAATAACCATAACATCCTCATCAAAATAATGAGTTGAAACATTAATAAAAAAATAAAATGTGAAAAAGGCATTAAAATGAAACATTGTGCCTTAGTGGTCATCTAACACATATAGTTGTGAACATAGCTATCATCATTTTAACACATCATTTCAATTTATCTATTGAGAAATATTAATTTACCCAACTCATTGGATCACTATATAATTTTGAGTGCATCCATCACAATCAAACATTCATATTTCACTGTATTATTCTGGGCACATTTGTCACATCATAATTTTTACATTATCAGGAATTACACATTAAAAATATGTGATATTTAATAGTGACATAAAAAATAAAAATAAATGGGTTTCACATAATAAATTATTCCTAAATAAAAATTTAGTCCCCAAAATAATGGGGGAATATCATTCTTTAACCAGAACCGCTAGCCACATGTGAAGAGTGAAATAATATTCAAGAAGTAAAAATTGTGTGTTTATTTAGAAAAGAGGGTTCTTTTGGAAAAAAATGAGTTTTCCATAAAATAAATTAGAGAATATGTATATACAAGAAATGGTAATAGAATTTTTATTATATGAGTTTTATGATGAACCCATAATATATATGGAGTGACCGATGTAGAATCCTATAAAAGAATGTTGTGTTCGAGGATTTCCCCTTAACTATAATCTAAACGCTTTCTTCGCTTTAATTTCCCATATAATCAAAATATATTCACTAATTAAAAAAATCCAAAACATTTATACATTAATAAGAATCATTAAGGTTTTATTAAGTTCATTTATGGGATTTTGGATTAGTTATTGAGTTAAAATTAATTTTTTTGGGAAAGCCGGTTTTTATTGTTTTGCACATTAGCCTCATCCGAGTTGGTGAGATATCCTTAAGTGCATCCATTAGATCCAGGTTCGAAAAAATGTAGAGGAATATTTATTCGGTACTGTAGTAGCACTGTAGTAGAAACTGTAGCAGTGCAGTACACTGTGCATGTACTATAGTAGAGTTGTACACTGTATAGGTATTGTAACAGAACTGCACACTGTGCAGGTACTGTAGCAATCACTGTAGCAGATATTGTTCGGAACTGTAGCAGCTGTAACTATTCACCGTGGGCCACCGGTTTGGGCTTAGAGTCCTTAAGGCTTTTGGTCCACCAAGCCCTTCGGTCTAGTAGGGATTTCAGCCCACCTTTATGGCCCTCAGGCAACCACATGGCCTTCGGGACACATGAATTTTCCCCAGGCACATTACAAAAAAAGGAGCAGACCTAGAAGTGGATATAGAGCAGGTGCACTCACCAGAGCAGAGCCAGATGGATTGTTCAGAATGAGAGGGTATGTCTATGCTATTGGGACCAGCCTGTTCCTGCATGGGAAGCATAGCCAGATGGCCATGCAAAGGTGGAGATATACTACCATGATGCAAAATGTTGGAGAGGGGCAGTTACCTGTAGATAGTCTTGTTGAATTACCTAAGACAATCGAGTCATGCAGTTTCCTAAGCCTATGAGACTTGAAATATCTTAGTCTACAGGCTTTGTAAGGTTTCCCCCTCATCCCTTGAAATGGGGTTATCAAGAATCAATAAAAATGAAGCCCTTCGAGCCTTTTGAGCTAGTTTTTATTGTTTTCATGAACAATTCACCTGAATTGATGAAATTATGTTCATTTAAAACTCAGTTTAACATCATTAATAGTAAATATAAGTTATTGATAATGATATATAACATGAAATTATCTTATAAATAATTTTTTGTGTATAAAATTAGAATGAATTATTATATAATAATTTTAATGATGATCATTTGGGTTAATTCGGGAAGGTTTTCGAACACAATGATCATATTTTGTTTAAACATTCTTTAATATGTACATTAGATAGTTCACAAAAATTAAATAGGATAAAATACATAAAATATAATATTTATCACCAATAAAAATGTTGTAATTTATATATATGATGGTGTTAAATGATAAAATAAATCATGTTGTTCTTAAAGGTGATAAATTAACTGTAACACCCCGAGCTTCCACGATACGCCTCTCTTTCAATAATGCAATAGCTTGCATTGGACGCAAGTTCGAGTTCTAACACACCGCAACGAATCAAAGTAGCCGTTATGAATAGTAATAAACACCTTTTAAATTTATAGAAATTTTATATTTCAAAATGGACTTCATTTTTGTATTCCTAATATTGAAATTAGCCTATGTTGAATTTTTTGTAATTTTCTGAGAACTTCAAAATTTTTATGAATAGTGAAAAATACTTAAAACAACTTTTTTAATCAAAATAATTTATAGTGATAAGTTATAATATTTAGTGGTTTTAAGGTATAATTAGAATATATTTTTACCATTTTATCCAATGGTGGCCATTAGAATTAATTTAACATTGAAATTGGACATAAACAATTGCCAATCTTTTGATATAAATTGTTTCTTAAAAACACGCTATTTGTCGTAACAGCGGGAATTAATTATAAAATTAATTAATGAAACATATATGTTTGGAATTTTGTAAAATAGACATCATTTTTGAATTCGGAATATCAATTATAGCTTAGGGTGAAATTTTGTCATTGTTCTGAAAAACATCAATTTTTGATGAATAGTGAAACCACTAAGTGGTAGTTAAATAACTGATTTTTCGTTTAAATGAAATATTACCACTTCTGTGATTTGATTTTCAAAAATACGACATACATGGTTGTCATTAAGAAGTAAAATGTGGTTCAATGAGATTAAAATAATTTTTTGGTGAATAGTGACTTTTAAGTTCTTAATCGCGATTATAGGTAATTAGTGTAGTTTAAGGTTAAAATAATGTTTTAATAATATAAGATGAGCTTGAAACTTGTCCTACTCCTATTGGATGAGTCATGGCCGACCAAGACAACCCATGGGTCAACTTGGGGACCCCATGGTTCCACTTTAGTTGGAAAATGACATTAATATATATATATTTAATGTTGAAATTAAATTGACACAAACATAAGTTAGTTTACTAAAACAATTTTTAAGTGGGGTTAAACAAGTCCAAATTTTGTCTATAAATATTCATTAGAAAGATAAAAATATTTCCTACATCATAGTATTTATTTTATAATTTTTAGACATTAAATAAATTAAATTATTTATGACATCATTATGATGCAGCGATGACCTCATTATTTAACGATTTAAATAAAATTAGAAGATAATGCAAAATCCAAGGCATACACTTGTCCAAAGCCTATTGGATGAGGCGATTTCGAAACCTTATCACCTTAGCCTCGAATTATATAAGTGTGGGACCTTTATAATCCGAAAAACATTGTGTAATAATGTAACATTTCAATCCTTCCAAAAGTGCCCCTCCTCTCCACTTATAAAAGGCCCCCACCTCTCCCACCTCATTTACACTTTAAATCCATTTGGCTCGTCCAACCTCTGCCCAAATACTCTCCCAAAATTCCTCCATTACTCCTAGAAGCCTCACTTTGGGCAGAACTCTTCCCAAGGATGCCTCTGGCTCAAATCAAAAAGAGTTACCCGATTTTGAGGTAATGTCTTTTCTAATGTTGTTTTGTTTTATTTTTCTTCTCCAACCCCCTAAACTCTTTTTATTCATTTCTTTTATAACAACACCAGTATCCTCAATATACTAGGATGTTGTTATAAGAAGTATTCGAGCTACACTTACACACACCTACATCTAATGGTTAAAGAACATACAGTTTCTGTGGATGGCGAATTTCTGCCTCACGAAACGATGATTGTTCAACACTCATATATCACCTTCAAAGGTGGCCATTAAGATGTAACTATTTTTATATATGATATATAATATGTTTATGTTTTAATTATGCTTCTGTATTTCTAATTTATGGCATACTTTATGATTTCCATTATGGGTAAAACGCGATAATTTCATTTTAGGAAGTGCGGACTACCGCCCCCTCAAAGTGATTTGAATCGTTAATGCCATATGTGGGATGTATAAAGGATGGAGTAAATGGTATTATACACTATATTATACTGGAATTATATTATACATTTATATCATTATGATTTAGTTCCATTAAATATGAAATTGAAATGAAAGTAGCGTTCATGCGTACGTACGGCTTACCGTCTCCATGAACGGTGCATTTCATTTCTTACCTCTAAATGTTACGTAATATTATAAATGAATGTATATACTGGATATATAAGATATATATGACATCTAAATCATGAATATAATTCTGGATATAATGGATATTTCACCACATAAACAACTTGTAATTATAAGAAGCTTATTGTTGACTCAAGTACCAAAGATCGACAAAACGACCGTTATTAACTTAAATAATTACATAATGTTCATATAATTGTAATAAGTGATATAATAAGGATAATGAAATTGAAAATGGTTCTTAATAAGGTATATATTAACTCTAGTTTATTATTCAGGAGGTTAAAGAACGGTTGAGTCAAGTCAGACACGAGGTAAGGGAACTTCTTAACCCAACTTCCATTCTTTGGGTTAATCTCCTACTTTCAAATTATGTCATGATATTATTATGTCCTATTTTGTATTTTTACTTTCTTTATGTGTACCTGTAGTGAATACACATAATAGATCTATTTTATTTTAAAAATGATCTATTTAAGGACTTCGTCTCAATCCCCTTTCATTGAGGCATATTTGGTTTTATACACAACTATCTCTTTTATATGGTGTACAAACACCTTTGACTTTTACGTTTATTCAAAAGGAATCTTTTTTTATATGAAGCGTTTTACTAAACGACAAAAAGGGAATGTTTTTCTTTCCGTACTTATGCGGCGACAACGACTTCTCCGCCGCCGGGACCATTATTTGAGTTTCGGCTTCCTCTACAAGCCATCATTTTAATGAAAAATAAATACAAAGTGTTAACTTTCTTTTATTTTATTGAAAATGGTTTTGAAAGCGTTTTTATTATATCAATGTGTTGTATTTATATCTTGTGATTGAAATGTGGAAATGTTATGTTTCCTTTATGCATGTTTTATGTGATACGATTATGTTATGGTTTATGATATGTTTAAACCTATTCATATGAGGAATGCATTGGACTTAATAAGTGACGGGTGGAGCCCGCTATAGCTCCTCGATGCATCGGTATCTCTCATGAGACAACTAGACGTGGAATTGGCCGAGGCCCTTTCCCAATTTGATTTATGGTTTTGGCCGAGGCCTTAATCATTTTAGACGTCTTGGCCGAGGCCTTGACAAAATGTTTCAGAATGTCCGGCATTATACATTCCCTCATTCTGAAAGTGGTTTTTGGTATTGCATGTGATTATTCGACCAGTAGAATATCCATGTGAAGAAGTGAATGGAATTATCTCATTTTACTTTTTCCATATTATGCTGAACTTCAAGTTTAATAAGGCCTTTGTTTAGTTATACATTGCCTTAAATGTTTATGTTTATTTATGAAAGCTTCCGCAATATTGTTATCCTTACTTAGCATCTGAGCTCACCCCTTTCAATGTTTTAATATTTTCCAGGATGTGAAGAAGTATTTTATGAATGAACTGCAGGGATAGTCCGAAGAGGATAGAAGTGTGGACTATGGAGACTATGTGATTATAGTTTTTCACTTTGTGATGTAATGTAACATTTATGAATGTATCTAGTGTTTCCAAGGCTACTAAACTAATCGGTCTTTCGAGACTTGATCTTTTGTGATCATGCCAATGTTACGAAGTAATGCACCGACTCTAGGTAGCTGGGGTCAGGGCGTTACTGTTGGTATCAGAGGCAGTTTAGTACAAACCTTGGAAGCTAGATTTAGATAAACTCTGATTAGAGCACATAACCCAAAGATAGACTTTGAGGATTAGTATAGAAGAACTTCCTAGAATTTTGGTATTATAGAGATGTTATGAGTTTTACGAGCAATACATACCTGTCTGGATACGAGCAGGTAGAGGCGGCTCTGGCACAGATGTACCTAGGGGTAAAACTCAAAAACACCGCTTTGAGCTAGACTCGAACGGGAACTGGTGCACGACAACGGGCCTTGCTGCACTCTTGGTTACGACACTCCCGGGGGATATGCTTAGGATAATTCTCATTTTATTTACAAACCACTATGAAGGGTTATGAGTACATACTTCCTCAAAGAAAACATTTCTTTTTATGATTATGGATTATATCCATAAATAGTTCAATTTATGTAAAGTGTTTAACAAGTATGGAATTATGTATTTTGATTCATAAACTAATCTAGTTTATGCCATTGTTTAGAAATGGCGCCTAGTGGAAGGAATGGAAACCGTATCAATGCACGAACTCCATGTAGGGATTTCACTCCTGCTCAAGATAATTATTGTGGATCCGGAGATACAACTGGTGCTGATCAGCTTCTCACCGTACTGGGACAACTCACGCAGGTTATGAATAATAACCTTACTCGTATGGAGCACCCTGATCCGCAACGTGGAGGATCAATGCTAGACCGTTTCATGAGGCAACAACCACCAACCTTCAATGGGAGTACAAATCCTCCTGTAGCTGAGCAATGGATAAATTCCTTAGAGAAAATATTCCATGCCTTGGAGAGTAGCGAAAGGGAGAAGGTTGTCATGGCAGTTTACCGTCTCACTGGAGATGCCGATCAGTGGTGGTCGCTGATTCAAAACACAAAGGAAGATGATGACGTATCGAATATGGAATGGAGGGAGTTCAAAGAGATTTTCTTAGAAAAATATTTTCCTCGTGACCATCGAGCTGATATTGAAAGGCAATTTCTGAGTCTGAGGCAGAAGGAGGATGAGAATGTCGCAAAGTATGAGGCTAACTTTACAAGGTTAGCGAGGCATGCTGCCGATTATATACGTAACCCAAGGAGTAAGATTGATCGTTTCATTGATGGGTTAAAACCATTTCTCCGTCGAGCTATAGTATCACAATCCTTATCATCATACGAAGATATTGTCTCGTGTGCTATCAAGACAGAAAAGGAATTCTCTAAGTCTTATGACAACAAAATAAAGCAATAGAAGAAGAGAACGGTGGAACAAGAGACAGATAAAGGGAAAAAGGGAAAGACGGATTTTCCATTATGTGATAATTGTGGGAAGAATCACCCTGGTACTTGCCTAAAAGGAATGGGAGTTTGTTATAAATGTGGAGAAAAGGGTCACCAGGCTCGTGATTGCAAGGGAAAGAAAGAGGCTGTCAAAGTTGAATGCTACAATTGTAGGGAAACAGGGCATTATGCAAATGAATGTCCTAAGCGTCAGGGAAACTTACCTCAGAAAAGGCCAAGGGATCAAGGCCAATCTTATACTGTGACTACAGTTGAAGCGGAATAATTAATGTATTGGTGCTTTTGGACTCAAGGATTATATTCTGGTTATAAGAATAATGTGATATATATATATGGATTGTACTGTAGTACTTGTTGATTTCAGTAAGGTTTTAATATGATTAAGGTAATCATATTTTTAGTATGTGACAGTAAGAGAAAATTTTCTTTGTTTGGGGAATCTGATGTTACAATTGATTTTGGAATTTAGAGACCTTTTAGAGAAAGTTTGGACGAAGATATTTTGGATAACTATAAAGGTTGGAGTGGATTAAGTTGAACCATGGATAGTATTGTTTAAGGTTAAAGAATTTCTGAAGATTATTTTTGGAATATTATAATACTATAGTTTTAGGAAACGGACAACCTGCAGGGTGGGGAATAACCCGTCGCAAAGCTGCAGGAATCGAACCCACAATCATAGTGCGACAGGCCTTTATTTCCTACCACTAGCCTACAGGAAGTCCCTGGTTATTACAAAATAGTTTTTCTAATCTAAATGGTATGTGTTAACATTTGTAACCTTATACAATTAGGATAAATAGAATATTTTTGAGTTCCGTTACCATTTGGAGTAAAAGTTGGGTTTGTGGTAAAAATTTATTAACGAATGAAAGTATACATAACAAGTATGTATATTCCCTTACGTTCTTAGTAAATCTCCTAAGTAAATTCCTCAACATTATAAAAGGTAACTTGAAACAAAAATGTTGTCGGTTAACTTTTCCAACTGGGGATTCATTGACCGTTTAACCAATCACATGTTTGTGATTTTCTTGTGGTTAAACTTTCTCCTAATCCTGTTTTCTATAACTCACCATCAGACCTTGATGGTTTGTTTCTCCTCCATATCCATATTTTCATAGAATCCTAGAATTGGCTATATCGGGTGACCTTTGTACTTATCCTGCTTTCTTTTAATGTTATATATTTATTAACCTTATTTCTGATGTGGATTTTCCACAAAGGTATTTTCTATTTTCAACCTTTTATTATCAAAGAAAAATTTCAAATTGCGAGGACGCAATTTATTGAAGTAGGGGAGAATGTAACACCCCGAGCTTCCACGATACGCCTCTCTTTCAATAATGCAATAGCTTGCATTGGACGCAAGTTCGAGTTCTAACACACCGCAACGAATCAAAGTAGCCGTTATGAATAGTAATAAACACCTTTTAAATTTATAGAAATTTTATATTTCAAAGTGGACTTCATTTTTGTATTCCTAATATTGAAATTAGCCTATGTTGAATTTTTTGTAATTTTCTGAGAACTTCCAAATTTTTATAAATAGTGAAAAATACTTAAAACAACTTTTTAAATCAAAATAATTTATAGTGATAAGTTATAATATTTAGTGGTTTTATGGTATAATTAGAATATATTTTTACCATTTTATCCAATGGTGGCCATTAGAATTAATTTAACATTGAAATTGGACATAAACAATTGCCAATCTTTTGATATAAATTGTTTCTTAAAAACACGCTATTTGTCGTAACAGCGGGAATTAATTATAAAATTAATTAATGAAACTTATATGTTTGGAATTCTGTAAAATAGACATCATTTTTGAATTCGTAATATCAATTATAGCTTAGGGTGAAATTTTGGCATTGTTCTGAAAAACTTCAATTTTTGATGAATAGTGAAACCACTAAGTGGTAGTTAAAAAACTGATTTTTCGTTTAAATGAAATATTACCACTTCTGTGATTTGATTTTCAAAAATCAGACATACATGGTTGTCATTAAGAAGTAAAATGTGGTTCAATGAGATTAAAATAATTTTTTGGTGAATAGTAACTTTTAAGTTCTTAATCGCGATTAGAGGTAATTAGTGTAGTTTAAGGTAAAAATAATGTTTTAATAATATAAGATGAGCTTGACACTTGTCCTACTCCTATTGGATGAGTCATGGCCGACCAAGAAATCTCATGGGTCAACTTGGGGACCCCAGGGAGCCACTTTAGTTGGAAAATGACATTAATATATATTTATTTAATGTTGAAATTAAATTGACACAAACATAAGTTAGTTTACTAAAAAAAAATTTAAGTGGGGTTACACAAGTCCAAATTTTGTCTATAAATATTCATTAGAAAGCTAAAAATATTTCCTACATCATAGTATTTATTTTATAATTTTTAGACATTAAATAAATTAAATTATTTATGACATCATTATGATGCAGCGATGACCACATTATTTAACGATTTAAATAAAATTAAAAGATAATGAAAAATCCAAGGCTTAAACTTGTCCAAAGCCTATTGGATGAGGAGATTTCGAAACCTTATCACCTTAGCCTCGAATTATATAAGTGTGGGACCTTTAGAATCCGAAAAGCATTGTGTAATAATGTAACATTTCAATCCTTCCAAAAGTGCCCCTCCTCTCCACTTATAAAAGGCCCCCACCTCTCCCACCTCATTTACACTTTCAAGCCATTTGGCTCGGCCAACCTCTGCCCAAATACTCTCCCAACATTCCTCCCTTACTCCTAGAAGCCTCACTTTGGGAAGGACTTTTCCCAAGGAAGCCTTTGGCTCAAATCAAAAAGAGTTACCCGATTTTGAGGTAATGTCTTTTCTAATGTTGTTTTGTTTTATTTTTCTTCTCCAACCCCCTAAACTCTTTTTATTAATTTCTTTTGTAACAACACCAGTATCCTAAATATACTAGGATGTTTTTATAAGAAGGATTCGAGCTACACTTACACACACCTACATCTAATTGTTAAAGAACATACAGTTTCTGTGGATGGCGAATTTCTGCCTCACGAAACGATGATTGTTCAACACTCATATAACACCTTCAAAGGTGGCCATTAAGATGTAACTATTTTAATATATGATATATAATATGTTTATGTTTTAATTATGCTTCTGTATTTCTCATTTATGGCATACTTTATGATTTCCATTATGGGTAAAACGGGATAATTTCATTTTAGGAAGTGCGGACTACCGCCCCCTCAAAGTGATTTGAATCGTTAATGCCATATGTGTGATGTATAAAGGATGGATTAAATGGTATTATACACTATATTATACTGGAATTATATTATACATTTATATCATTATGATTTAGTTCCATTAAATATAAAATTTAAATGAAAGTAGCGTTCATGCGTACGTCCGGCTTACCGTCTCCATGAACGGTGCATTTCATTTCTTACCTCTAAATGTTACGTAATATTATAAATGAATGTATATACTGGATATATAAGATATATATGACATCTAAATTATGAATATAATTCTGGATATAATGGATATTTCACCACATATACAACTTGTAATTATAAGAAGCTTATTGTTGACTCAAGTACCAAAGATCGACAAAACGACCGTTATTAACTTAAATAATTACATAATGTTCATATCATTGTAATAAGTGATATAATAAGGATAATGAAATTGAAAATGGTACTTAATAAGGTATATATTAACTCTAGTTTATTATTCAGGAGGTTAAATAACAGTTGAGTCAAGTCAGACACGAGGTAAGGGAACTTCTTAACCCAACTTCCATTCTTTGGGTTAATCTCCTACTTTCAAATTATGTCATGATATTATTATGTCCTATTTTGTATTTTTACTTTCATTATGTGTACCTGTAGTGAATACACATAATAGATCTATTTTATTTTAAAAATGATCTATTTAAGGACTTCGTCTCAATCCCCTTTCATTGAGGCATATTTGATTTTATACACAACTTTTTTTATACGGTGTATAAACCCCTTTGACTTTTACGTTTATTCAAAAGGAATATTTTTTTATACGAAGCGTTTTACTAAATGACAAAAAGGGAATGTTTTTCTTTCCGTACTTATGCGGCGACAATGACTTCTCCGCCGCCGTGTCCATTATTTGAGTTTCGGCTTCCTCTACAAGCCATCATTTTAATGAAAAATAAATACAAAGTTTTAACTTTCTTTTATTTTATTGAAAATGGTTTTGAAAGCGTTTTTATTATATCAATGTGTTGTATTTATATCTTGTGATTGAAATGTGGAAATGTTATGTTTCCTTTATTCATGTTTTATGTGATACGATTATGTTATGGTTTATGATATGTTTAAACCTATTCATATGAGGAATGCATTGGACTTAATAAGTGACGGGTGGAGCCCGCTATAGCTCCTCGATGCATCAGTAGGTCTCATGAGACAACTAGACGTGGAATTGGCCGAGGCCCTTTCCCAATTTGATTTATGGTTTTGGCCGAGGCCTTAATCATTTTAGACGTCTTGGCCGAGGCCTTGACAAAATGTTTCAGAATGTCCGGCATTATACATTCCCTCATTATGAAAGTGGTTTTTGTTATTTCATGTGATTATTCGACCAGTAGAATATCCTTGTGAAGAAGTGAATGGCATTATCTCATTTTTATTTTGCCATATTATGCTGAAGTTCAAGTTTAATAAGGCCTTTGTTTAGTTATACATTGCCTTAAATGTTTATGTTTATTTATGAAAGCTTCCGCAATATTGTTATCCTTACTGAGCATCTGAGCTCACCCCTTTCAATGTTTTAATATTTTCCAGGATGTGAAGAAGTATTTTATGAATGACCTGCAGGGATAGTCCGAAGAGGATTGAAGTGTGGACTAGGAGACTATGTGATTATAGTTTTTCACTTTGTGATGTAATGTAACATTTATGAATGTATCTATTGTGTTTCCAAGGCTACTAAACTAATCGGTCTTTCGAGACTTGATCTTTTGTGATCATGCCAATGTTACGAAGTAATGCACCGACTCTAGGTAGCTGGGGTCGGGGCGTTACATTAACCCTCTTGAACAACGTTTTATATTCTAAAATAAAAAGTAGTGGGGAAGGGGATTGGATGATAGATTGTACCATTATTATCATAACATTCTACTATATGTGAGATACTAGAGTTAAAATACCATGCGAATGAGTATAGGTGGGGAGAGATTATGAAAAAATCTGGAAATAGAAAACAAATTAATGGATAAGAGATAGGGGTAATACCTCTTCAATCCAACTCTTGATATCCTCATTAAGTAACCAATGATTTTTTATGAGACGCAAATCTCATGGATGGAGGGGACAGTCTAGAGAAGATTTTTTGTGTAGTGTTTTTACTATGTTTGAAGCTTGAGAGGTGTGAGGTAATGATGGTGTGAAGGGTGGTATTTATAGTGGAGGGGAGATGGGTTCTCTTAATATTTTAGTCATTAGATTGTTAATTTACCTCAAGATAATTAATGGTTATTATTTCATGGCCAATAATAGGAAATAGGTCACGTGAGTTTGATATTTGAGTGCTTACATCAGTTTTTATGTTGGTAATAGTGAAGTTAAATTAAAATGTATTTAGACAGTAAATTAAGGTATGATAATATTCATAAATAATTCAGGTATTTCATAAAAATATGAGAAGTTCACCTAAAATATTTTTTAATGTGAAGAATCAAAAAATGAAGTCCAATTTTTAAAACAAATTTATAAATATGATTAATTAATTTTTTTTAATTAAAATAATGATTTACTTTGAAAAATACAATTTTAAAAATTTAAATTTATTTTATAATGATTTCAAAAATAATCTACGATCTTATAAAATTATCTAAAAACCAAAAGACTTAGAAATGTTATTTTGTAAACAC
Organism: Viscum album; assembly: GCA_963277665.1. Lineage (NCBI taxonomy): Eukaryota > Viridiplantae > Streptophyta > Magnoliopsida > Santalales > Viscaceae > Viscum > Viscum album. The sequence goes on along the minus strand of OY728126.1, from coordinate 787,898,526 downwards.
ATTTTAATAAAATAAATTTCAATTTATACTAATTTATTAATTATAATTAATTACTGATGAATATAAAAATACCCATACTTTTACTACGATCAAATTTCCACTTCAATGATTCCTACATTTTATTTAATCATTCATGGGAAAGGTTATGATTATACTGGATAATTTTCCCTAAGGATCATAATACTATTCATAAGGGTTTGTTACTATTCAAAATGGTAGGATACTATTCAAAAAAAAATTAGGTTTGTCAAATCTGACTCTATACATCTTATTGATCGGTACTGTGTATGATAGATTTTTAAAATTCAAAACATAGCAGTGAAAAAATTATGTTTAATGATCACATAGTATTTACTATCATTATATTTCAATATTCTTCTTAATGTTTTTATAATATAAGGAAGAATTATAAGAAATTAATTCCAATGATAAAACAATGGGTTGTTACATGGACGACATGGAATTCAAATGTATGGTTAGTGAAATGGAATCGAATTAATGTCAATTAGTTATTAATGAATAAACTGATGTGAATTAGAATGTTAAACATGAAGGATATAATTAAAGAAGGATTATTAAATACATATGTGATTATAGTATTTCTATTGAAAGCCACAAAACATGGATGTTCGAGTGATTATAGTAATAGTTGAGCCATTTTCTAGGTTATGACCATAGTTTAATTGTGAGATATATAGTACCCTATATTTATTGTTACTTCATACGATACCATACCCTTGTTGGTAGGGTGAATGAATCCCAATTGACTATTAGAGGTTTTTTCTATCACATCCATGAATTATTTTATTGGTATTGTTTTGTTAATATATTTTTTTCATTGTTTGGGGGGTTTACATTGCATTTTTTTAGGAAATAGAGGGTTTTCAGAAATTGGGCCAAACTGTGAGCTTATTTCATGATTTAAAAACAATTTTTTTTCAACTCCTTAATTTCTCAACATTATTCTTCCATTCCACTTCATAAATATATTCCCCTATCCTTTTACAACCACTATTTTTATTTGGACCCCATAGAAACTCATTATCATTTTGAATTTGGGTGATTTAGTTAGGCATTGTTCCCACCGGTGAACCAATTTATTGATTTAAAATTTTAAATTCATTAATATATCATTCAATTTGTAACGTTTTTTTAGAGATTCCACATCCCAATCTAATCCAAAAACAGAAGGAAGTTCTCCATATTTGCATATACCACTTTACAGCTAATTTCCATCACATATTAGGGTGAAACATCTCGGGGTTTGTCAAATCGTCTCGATTTGATATGGTAATTTGTTTCATCAATAGATCATCCCATTTGCTCTCTTTGTCCTCTATTTAAGTCCCCATATGAACTCCAAAAGCTTATTCACGCCTCCCTATCAGTTTTTGTTTCTTGGAGATTAATCCTTTGGTGGACATGGGGCGATTTCTTCAATACCTCTCATGTATGTGGGTTTTCGTCCTTCCTCCTCCAATTTTCATTGGGTTTCTTCTATTTTTCACTATGTTCCTAATGTCTAGAAATAAGGGATTTTAACCTAATGTCTTTTTTAGATTTTTGGTCCAATCTTGTTCTTTTGGGTTTTGGTCCACACACTTTTGGTGGGATGATGGTGCGGTTGAAGTTTCGCACAAGGATTTGAGGGTTTTGATATATATGGTTGGTGGTTTTTGTTTAATAATTGTAGAATGATTTATCTTTCTAGATTAATATTTAATTTATTTTCTTATTTCATTATTTTTAGTGGAAAACTATTTTTTGGAGCATTTTTTATGAAATTGGTTATTTTGGGGTAATTTTGAGTTAAAATGGGTGTTTTACTGGTGCATTTAATGTTTTACCAATATGTATAATTTTATAATTATTGGAATGGATTTATAAAATTTTTATAAGGATGAAAATTCTGAATTAGTGTAATATTGTTATGGATTTTGTGTTAATATAGGGATTGTTAATGGATTTTATATGCAATGTTTTGTCATAACATGTGTAATTATTGTATGGAAATTCTAAGAATTTGTGTGATTTATAAAAATAGATAAAAACAAGTTTAGCCACTATTAGGACCCTCAATTACCAGGACTGGTTTTTTATGTTTCAATGGAATTTGGAAGCATGTGGAACTAGTTTGATCACATGGATGTAATCTTAGGTGTTTAGGTGGGATGACGTGTACTAGCATTCTAGTGATAAAGAGTTGTTTTGTCCCTGTTTCGCTTAGTTTATTTGATATTGAAAACACTAATTAAATTTTGATGATGATTATTTTGGGGTCAACAAGGTTGTGGTTGATTCCCCTTCTAGTGTCTCGTGAAGGAGAATAGATATTGTTTTTTTACTTTAACAACGAGATGCATGATAAATGGGACTCACTACAAACATTTTCTTTGGGGGTGTTCTCGAATTGAGTGATCATTGACTATTTGGAATTAATCAATGGTTTATAGTGTGTTTAGAAGGAAATTTCAGTATATTACCTTATTTATTTAAATTTACCTAGTAATAAACGTTATCCACATTGAAAACTATTTTCAGTTAAAATACGTACCTTTATAAATTACTAGTACCATTCTAGGTTTATAATAGTTGAAATATTTTTACCTTATACTATTTGGATTCTGGATTCATTGGGTGGTATCCTATTGGTATTTGGCTCACACCATAATTACACCTTTTGGTGTAAGTAAGTATGGTTATGTTTGACATTGGTAAGGTCAAGGATTTTGGAGATGTGGTTCGGGTTTCTAGTTCCTCCCGTTCTGTAGTGTTGTGGACAAGGATCGTGGGTGATAGCCACTTGTAGTGTGGCAGTATTTGTCTTGTTTTTATCCTACATTGGTAGTTTGGGACCCCGTGTGTCATGTTAAAACACTATTATTGTGTACTGAAATTTTATTTAAGGCATGTTTGGTTGTTAATTTTCATATTTATTTTATCTATTGTCATTATTTTTTAAATTATTACATACTTGGTTAAATCATTCCCAACCCAATATTTAAGATACTTGTGCACTTGTTCCAAGCCATGGAGATATGTAACTCCCTTCAGGTTATTCTATTGTCTAGGAATTGTTCCTGTTTTGATGGAAACCAGATTTAGTTCGTGAGAACATTTTATCAGAGGAGGTGAATGTTGTTGGGTTATATTATTAACTTGGTATATGTCAGGATAGATATGGGCTAGGACTGCCGGGGATCAATTTTTTGGTCTTGAGAAGGGTTTATGGTCCACACCACTCAAGAGAACCCTCAATTCACCTTGAGATATTATAATTGTTTATTTTACTCCGCACCTCAGGGAGAAGTCTGGGCTATAGACTACACGTGGAAATCGAGTGGGAACGACCACTACTACAAATAATGATTTTAATAGCGCTTAAAATATACTTTAATGGTGCTATAAAATCACTATTAATTATGGTGAATACGGGGGCGGGGCTCTTTAGTAGTGATGAAAATATCGCTAAAAGAGGTTTACCTTTATCTATATTAAAAAAATAACTTATAAAGGGACATCTTTAAAAACTCTTTTTTGAGCGCTGATAAATTTCTCCTTTATCAGCACTATTTGAGCACTGATATAAGGAACTGGCCCTAAAACAATAAATAATCATGAATTAAATGAATAATTCCCATTGAGGAACTTTTTAGGTTTAGAGTTTTAGATAATTAGGATATAACTATAATATCTCAATGATTACAAAGTAGACACATCTACTCAGTTTCCATGTTTTCATAAAATAAAAACTCTTAAAAAAGAAACATGACTAGTTCCATGTTTTAAACAGAATGCCTTTCCTTGATCCAACCCTTGAACCTATTCATCATTAAGTCTTATGGAAAACATTTCGAAAACATAAGATGATCATAAAAAGATCAGTAAGGTTTATAACAACATAGAAAGAAAACATTAGTCCATGTATACATAAGAATTAATGAAATCATACTTTACTCATAAGACATAAGCACTTTAACATACCTCATGAAAATCATAATATTTATGAATAACTCAAAGAAATAATAAGACATAAAGGTAACTTGAGGAATTCTTAACATTCTTAAGTAGGGAGTAACCCTAATGGTTACGTTTGGAATACCCTTCACAGTATATTCCCTAAATCTCTTCGGAGAATCCATTGAGTTTAACTCCTTCGCATTACCCAATGAATTAGAGAGATATCTTGGGCTCACCCTCCCTTAGTTTATCATGGAACTAACCGATTTCATAAACTATTCCCAAGAACCATAACATAATCATATCACATAAAACAACCATAAAGTAAACATAACATTTCCTCATTTCAATCACAATATATCAATACTACACATTGATATAATCAAAACATTATCAAAACCATTTTTAATACCAGAAAAAAAAAATTAAAATATGGTATTTATTTTTCATTTAAAAATTGTTATGGGTTCTAGAGGAAGCATAAACTCAGGTAATGGTCACGGGGGTGGAGAAGTCATTGTCTCCTCATACGTAAGACAATAACATTCATTTTGTTTTTTAGAAAAATTCATAATCTAAAAATATTAATTTTTAATGAAATTAAAAGTAAAAAGTGTTCATTAAAAAAATAATAAAATAAGGTCGTATATAAATTGAAGTATGCCTCAATGAAAGGAGATTGAGACGATGTCCCTTACAAAGACGGTATCATTATATTAAGGATAAATCGGTTACATAATTATGTATGAAAAATATAAATACATCCAATATAAGTGGATATTAATTTTAAAACAATCAGAGTTCATCCTCACATATTCATAGTATGATATAATCAATAAGTAGAGGGTTAACCCAAATAATTGAGATATGGTTAAGAAGTTCCATTATAGAAATTCGATAGCCTAACAACGTCACATCAAAATTCATAGAATCAGTTGATGAGAGATAAAAAGGGTATCTCATTATGTGGACATAAAATTTACAGAAATAATGATATATAATAATATATCCAAACATTAAGAAGAAGTATATTAAAAGACCTAGCAAAAATAATACTTCTAAAAAGAGGAGGGTGAAAGGATCCCTTACCGATTTGGGTAACTGTCGAAACGTACACCCTGTGAAAGAAGGAATATAAAATGTTAATGTAAATACCCATGACCAAAACTATATTATACAAAGAGTAGAATAATGGGAAGTACATACACCACTAAAATGAGATAGTGACAGAAATAACATAAATCTCATGGGAATAAAAAGTGATATAAAAATCCCTTACCACATTGTAATCAATCAAGTCATATAACCAAAAGATAATAAGAACCAAATGAATAACAGAATAAAATGGTTATAAATAGAATAATGATAATATATATCAATTGGTAGTACACAATAAACTACATTCAATAAATAATTGGCGAACAATGGAAATCTCACAGAATAAAAAGTGAGGTAAGAGATCCCCTTACCTAAAAGCCGACTTGTCTTGTTCATTTCTTAATATTCATGAATAATAAACATTGGTACATTTATATTTTCTTATGGACTTCCATTAATGTTTATTATTCAATTAATATCACATTTTACCATGTTATAGTAATTAGTTAAATATGTGAGTTCATATGATATGTTTTGTCGATGTTTGGAACATGAGTAAACAATGAGCTTGATTGAAGAGAATTGTCCACGTAGTTATAATTAAATCATCTCCAAAATAGTGTTAATGATTAAAATATCATATATATCTAGTATATATTCATTTTATACTATTACATATCATTTGGAAATAAAAAATTAAATGCACCGTTCATGGAGATAGTAGGTCGTAAATAAGGATAAAGATACTTTCACTTCTTTGTCATATTAAAAGAATTTAAACTAAATGAGACATATATATATTATAATACCAGTATAATATATATGTTATATAGGTAACATAAGTTCATTAATTACATTATTTATAAATTCCGTGTTTGGAATGAATGAGTCACATCACTTGAGGGGGTGGTAGTCCACACTTCCTTAGATGAAATTATCACAATTCCACAACATGAAAAGCATAACGATGTGATTCAAAAATAAAATTCAGAAGCATATTGAAAAAATAAATACCATATATATCATATATAAATACAGTGACATCATAATGACCACCATTAAAGGTGTTAAATTATGATTTAACGATCATCGTTTCGTGAAACAGTAATTCACCACCCACAGAAACAGTAAGTTCTTTAACCATTAGACAACGGTGTGTGTAAGTGTTGGTAGAATCCATATCATAAAAAAATCCTAGTATACTGATAATACTTGTTTTATTATGGTATCAGATAATAAGATGATAATGGTGAGTGAAGAAGGGAAACAAAATAAAGAAACTCGAGTGAAGACATTACCTCTAAATTGGGTAAATCTTTTTGATTTGAGCCAAAGGCTTCCTTGGAAAGACTTCTTCCCAAATTGAGGCTTCTAGGAGTGATAGAAGGATATGGAGAGATAATATGAGTAGATTTTGGAAGATCCAAATGCATTAGAGGTGGGGGTAAGGGGGTAGAGGTGGGGGCCTATTATAAGAGGGGGGAGGGTCACTTTTGGAAATTCATGAAATGTTACTTTTTTATAAAATGTTTTTCGGATTTTAAAGGTCCCACAATAATATATTTCGAGGATAAGGTGAGAAGGGTTCGAAATACACCCATACAATATGTTTTAGAGAAGTTTATGTATTATATTTTACAATATATTTTCATTTTATTTAAATAAATCATTAATGAGGTAATCTTTGCATCATCATGGTGTCATAAATAAATATATTTATTTAAAGTCTAATTTTTTTTAAAACAATAATTATCTAGGAAATATTTTTAGCTTTCTAGTTACTATTTATAGTCTAATATATCATTTATATAAAAAGAATTAAAATTGATTTACTTTGGTGTTACATAGTTTGGTTATATTTTCATTTCATTAAAAATAATATGATAAAAGGTCACTATCACACAAAAGTGATTCCAAGGGGTCCCTAAGTTGGCACAAGGCATTCCATGGTCGGCCATGGCACAACCAAGAGTATTTCGACACATTATTGGTCATTTTATTTTATTATGATCTTATTTTATAACCCACAACTACCCGACTACTAAATACTCATGAGAATTAAAGATTACTGTCGTCGTTACTATTCATAATGTCAAAAAAAAAGACTCTTAATTAAATAATTTGTATCTTATGATTCCAAATATGTAATACATTTTTCAAAATTCCCAAAACAGAAATTGCACCAATTAATTTAAAAATAATTCTTGTTGTCACAACAAAAGACCGATTTTTAAGAAGTAAAATCTATCAAAATATTGACTTTTTTTGCATCCATTTGAAATGTGAAATTACTTCAAATGAACAAAATTGTATGAAGTGATAAAAACATATTTCAATTACACATTAAAACAAATTAAAAGGACAATGTAACTATATAATTAAATTAGGAAAAAATAGTTTTGAAGTAAAATGCAGCCTACCTGAATTGACCGAAGGCCTTCATTTTTTATTGATTTTTGATAACCCCCCTTTAAAAGGATGAGGGGGAACCCTTACAAGGCCTGTTGGCCAGAGATTATATGGACCGTAGGCTTATGAGATTACATGACCGGAAGGTATTAGAGACTTCAAACAAACTATCTACAAGGAACTACCGCTCCCCAGCATCTGCACCTTGATAGTATCTCTCCACCTTTTCATGACCATCTGGCTAGGCTTCCCGTGCAAACATAGGCTGGTACCGATGGCATTGCCATACCCTCTCATTCTGAAAATACATTTGGCTATTCTCTGGTGAGTGCACCTGCTCTGAATTAAATGGTAAAAATATATTCAAATTACACTTTAAAACCAATTATAAAGATAATCTAACCATATAAATAAATTATATTAAATGAAGGTTTTGAATTAAAATAAAACATTTTTCAGAAATCATAAAAATAAACTTTATCGAAAATATAATAAAAATTTACACCATGTAAATTTTTATGTCCCAATTGTAATGAATGATTTTATTTTGTCAAATATAACATATAAAATTTTCGAAAAGTGGATTTAAAAAGGGTTCTCCATCAAAATCCGTTAATCAAACATTTAATGAATTTTAGAATATTTATGATTAAAATTGGCTTCATTCGCATTTTAAGCCTCCCAAATTTATTGGATAAATTTAAAAACATTTAACACAGATATATAATAATTTTGTAGTTATTTATGTTCATTCCCTCCATAACAATGGCTAGGCGTTAACTATCATTTGAAAAAATATTATTATATTATTAGCGTTCAACGTAATATTTCAGTCAAAATCATTGTTGCATATTTCTTATGACCTCGAACATATCATTCCCTTTAAAGTAATATTAACATTTTATTCACAAATATTAATAAATATGGAAATGTAATATTCTTTATTTACCTAGGATGTTACATCCTTCCTCCCTTTTGGGAAATTGCGTCCTCGCAATTTTAAAATTGTGCACGGAAACATCATTGAAAGAACCACATCGGAAAAGGAGTCAACAAAACTATCACATTAAAAAGAATAAAGATAAGTACAAAGGTCACTCAAGACAATATATACTTAGATTCCATGAAAACAAGGGTATGGAAGAGAAAAAAATGGGTCATGTTCTGATGAAGAGTGATAAAAAACAAGTTTAGGAGAAAGTTAACCACCAGAAAATCACAAACTTGTGATTGGATAAATGGTATTTGATTCCCCAGTAAGAAAATTTAACAAACAATGTTTTTGTTTTAATATACTTTCTAGTGTGGAATTTATGTTTGATCATGACTAAATCATAAGTAAAAATACTTACTTATCATGTAGACATTCATCTCTTACTATATTTCTAAAACAAACTCATATTTTCTCCAAATGAGGAATATTTAGGAATACTTGTTCACATTAAGAGATCTATAATCAACAATTTGAGAATCACTTAATACACAAAAAATGAACTATATATTTTCCATGTCTTTAGACCAGAACCAAATCCAAAATTGTTAGTACAAGATCATATAATCCCCAAAATGATAATCCTTTATAAAAATAAATACTACTCTTAATCTCTAAAATTCAACAAAAAACACAAGGTTCAGGAAAGACCATTAAATAAACAACTACCCATATAATTCATCAAAATAATCCAAACTATGATTGAAACCCAAATATCTGAATGATTTAATAAAATAGTCTTCCAAGGTAAATCTTAACATTTATCTCCAAATAACATCAGTTACTCTTAAAGTCTCATACTAAAACATAATTATCCGAATCACATTTCCCCCATGAAAGGATAATCATTTCTATAGATAACCCAAAAATCAACATATTCTTGATTCATAATATCATCTAACTAAAAATATTTAGTCATAATAACCAGGGACTTCACGTAGTCCAGTGGTAGGAGATAAATACCAGTCGCACTTTGGTTGTGGGTTCGATTCCCACAACATCATCCTGCGCGAAGTGTCTTCACACGGATTGCATGTTTTCCCTTAAAAAAACTATATAATTTTATAACATTACCAAAAATAGATAAATTCATCAATAATAACCATAAGATATTTTAACCAAAAAGGTTATCTAATAACTTTCTTTTTTAAATGCCAAAATTTATTAACCAGTAATTTCCTCAAATTCAAGGATCATATAAACCAAAATGGATCTCTATAACTATATCCACAAAAGAAATGAACATTATTCCTTGAATTAAATTTCATATATCAATCATCATGGTTACACATAATATAAATTGGCTTCTAATGTATTCTCTTCATCAAAAGAGCCTTAATAATTTTAAGAATATCACCATCCTAAAATATACCATAACACTGGAATCCCTTATAGGTAGACATTTTAATCATTCTACATTCTTCATGATCCATTAACCATTCCTTTCCAACATATTTTTAAATACTTCGTTCCTACAAACCAAATCATGAATCATATCCTATGATTTCAATAATAGGAAATCATATGTTAAGAAATAATACATACCTTTCATTGGTCATTGTCAATTTCTTTATCCTCAATCAGAATGGCATTAGTTATTGGTAAACAAATATTTGTACGATCCTAGTGATCCCATTCCTGAAACTTCTTCTTAGGAAATGTGTTTATATAATTACCATATACACCACATTTAAAAAATTCAATTGATCCCTCGGAAGGGACTTCTTTCCCATTCCTAGATTCCAGTAGATGCTTCCTTTTTTCCATGGACGGTTCTTGCTTTATGACCTTTATTTCCACACACATAGCATCTTTCTGTCCCAATGAAACATTTTCCTAGGTGATTCTTTCCACATATTTGACACATAGATTTTTTAACACACTTACCTTTATGATTATTACCTGAACATCCGTATGGATTTGTTTATCGCATATATGGTTCCTTATAAAGATCACTAAGGTTCAGGTGGACAATCATGACTCCAAATACCTGGTTGAGAATAACCACAAGTGTTCTCATTGCAGCTACCATGTCATCCAGTTGCTCATTCAGAAAACTGTCACAGATTTCTTCACATCCACTGTGACTTTGGTTCCTTCTAGATCCAACCATTTACTGAAACCAAAAATTTTAGTGTGACTGTATTAGTAAAATAATCATATATTACAAATATATTACTATTCATGTTATCTTAAACTCATTCACTTTATAAAAATAACTATGACTCTTTCTAAAATCCTAACCATTATGGTAATGTCATTTATGCTTAAAGAATACCATAACTTCTAAAGTTATCTTAACTGACCATTGACATCAACTATAAGGACCCAACCTTAAAAAATTACATAATCATGATTTAAATGAATAATTCACATTTAGGATCTCTTCAGGTTTAGAGTTTTAGAGAATTATGACATAACTATTACATTTCATTGATTACAAAGTTGACACATCTACTCAGTTTCCATTTTTTCATAAAATAAAATCTCTTAAAAAATAAACACGAATACTTCCATGTTTTAGATAGCATGTCTTTCCATGATCCCCCCCTCAACCCTATTCAACTTTAAGTCATATGGAAAATACTTCAAAAACTTGGGATGATCATAAAACACTCAGTATGTTTTATAACAATACAGAAAGAAAACATTAGTCCATGTATACATCAGAATCAATGAAATCATACATTACTCATAAGACATAAGAAATTTAACATAACTCATTAAAATCATAAGATTTTTGAATAAATCATCTAAATCATAAGACATAAAGGTAACTTGAGGTATTCATAACATTCGTTTGCAGTGAGTAACCCTCATGGTTACGTTTGGAATACCCATCACAACATATTCCCTAAATCTCTTTAGAGAAACCATAGCGTTTAACTTCTTCACATTACCCAACGCATTGGAGAGCTATCTCGGGCTCACCCACCCTTAGTTTATCATGGTACCACCTGATTTCATAAACTATTCCCAAGAACCATGACAAAATAATTTCATATAAAACAAGCATAAGGGAAACATATCATTTCCACATTTCAATCACAAGATATCAATACAACACATTGATATAATCATAGAATTATCAAAACCATTTTCAATACCAAAATAAAAGAAAATTAAATCATTTTATATATTATTCATTCAAAAAATCATTATGTCTTATAGAGGAACCTGAAACTCGAATAATGGTCACGGTGGAAGAGAAGTCATTGCCGCTGCATACGTAAGAAAAAAACATTCCTTTTCTATTTAGTAAAACGCATCATGTAAAAATATTCCTTTAAAATGATAGTAAAAGTAAAAAGGGTTTATTATACAACTAATAAAATAAGGTCGTATATAAATTGATGTATGCCTCAATGAATGGAGATTGAGACAATGTCCCTTACAAAGAAGGTATCCTTAGATTAAGGATAAATCAATTAGATACTTATGTGTGTAAAATATAAATACATAAAATATAAGTGGATATTAAGTGTAAAAAAATCATAGGTCATCTACACATATTCATAGTATGATATAACCAATAAGTAGAGGTTTAACCCAAAGAATTGAAATTGGGTTAAGAAGTTCCCTTACAGAAATTTGATAGCCTAACATCGTCACTTTGAAATTCATAAAAAGACTTGATGAGAGATAAAAAGAGTATATCATCAAATGGACATAAAATATTCAATAATAAGGATATATGAGAACATATCCCATTATTAAGAAGATGAAAATTAAAATACCTAACAAAAATATGTCTTTTATAAAGTGGAGGGTATAAGGATCCCTTACCGATTTGGGTAACTTTTGAAATGTACACCACATGAAAGAAGGAATATACAATGTTGATGTAGATACGTATAACCTAAATTATATTACACAATTATTAGAATAATGGGTAGAACATATACCACTCAGATAAGATAGAGAAAAATATAGCATAAATCTCTCGGGAATAAAAAGTGAGATAAAAACCTGTTACCTCGTTGTAATCAATCATGTCATGTGACCAAAAGATAATAAGAAAAAAATGAATCATAGTATACCATTAATATAAATATAATAATGATAATATATATCACATGGCAGTACAAAATACACCAGAATAAATAATTTATTGGCGAACAATGGAAATCCCACGGAATTAAAAGTGAGATAAGAAATCCCCTTACCTCAAGTCTGACTTGTCTTGTTCGTTTATTTATATTCATGAGTAATAAACATTGGTCAATTTATAATTTCTTAAGGACTTACATTAAATTTTATTATTCAATTAATATCACATATTATCATGTTATAATAATTAGTTAGTTATTTATGTTCATATCATACGTTTTGTCGATGTTTGGACCATGAGTCAACAATGAACTTGTTTGAAGAGAATTGTCCATGTAGTTATAATTACGTAATCTCTAAAATGGTGTAAATGATAGAAATATCATATATATCCAGTATATATCCATTTTATACTATTATATAACATTTGTAGATAAAAAATGAAATGCACCAATCATGGAGACGGTAGGCCGTACGTACGCATGAACAATACTTTCATTTCATTGTCTTATTAAAAGAATTAAAATTAAATGAGACACATATATATATATATATACTATAATCCCAGTATAATATATATTTTATAATGGAAACATAAGTTCATTAATTACATTCTTCATAAATTACATGTTTGTCATGAATAAGTCACATCACTTGAGGCGGCGGTAGTCCACACTTCCTCAGATGAAATTATCGTAGTTCCACAAAATAAAAAGCATAACAATGTGATTAAAAAATAAAATTAAGAAGAATATAGAAAAAATAAATATCATAAATATCATATATAAATACATTTACATTATAACGGCCACCATGAAAGGTGTTAAAAGAAAATTGAACAATCATTATTTCATTAGATCGTAATTCGCCACCCACAGAAACAGTATGTTCATTAACCATTAGACGGATGTGTGTGTAAGTGTAGGTAGAATATTTTTCCTAACAACATATTAGTATGTTGGAAATACTGGTGTAATTATGGGATAAAATAAGAATATGATATTGTTGAGTGAAGAACGAAAATAAAAGAAACAAACTCGGGAGAAGACATTACCTCTAAATCGGGTAACTATTTTTGATTTTATCCAAAGGCTTCCTTTGAAAGAATTATACCATATGTGAGGATTCTAGGAGATATATAGGGATGTAGAGAGATAATATCAGATTTTTTTTGAAGATAAAAGGGCTTGAGAGGTGTGGGTAAGGGGGTAGAGGTGGGGGCCTTTGATAAGAGAGAGGAGGGCCACTTTTGGAAAGTCCTGAAATGTCACTTTATTATAAAATGGTTTTCGGATTATAAAGGTCCCAAGGTGATATATTTATAAGATTTGGTGATAAGGGTTCGAAATCTACCCTCCCAATAGGTTTTATACAAGTGTAAGTCTAATATTTTACCTTATCTTTTCATTTTATTTAAATAGTTCATTAATGAGGTAATCACTGCATCATCATGGTGTAATAAATAAATATATTTATTTAATGTATAAAAATTATAAAACAAATACCATGATGTAGGAAATCGTTTTGTGCTTCCAAGTATTATTTATAGTCTACTATATCATTTATGGAAGCCAAATTAATTTTTTTTACGTAGGTGATACATAGTTTGGTTATATTTTCCTTTCTTTAAAAATAATATGATAAAAGGTCACTATCACACAAAAAAGATTCCATGGGGTCCCTAAGTTGGAACAAGGAATAAAATGGTCGGCCATGAAACAATCAAGATGATTTGGACACATTTTGGGGTCATTTTATATTTTTATGATATTATTTAATTACCCATAACTACCCAACAACTAATTAATCATGAAAATTAAAGATAATTGTCGTTGTTACTATTCATAATGTCCAAAAACCAAAGGGTATTAATTACATAATTTAGACCATATGATTCCAAATATGGATTCCATTTTACCAAATTCTAAACACATATATTACAGTAATTAATTTAAAAATAATTCGGGTTGTCACAACCAAAGGCGGGTTTTTATGAATTAAAATTTATCAAAAGATTGACTTCGTTTTACAACCAATTGAGATGTGAAATTACTTCCAAGGAAAAAAATTATATTAAGTGATAAAATCATAATTCAATTAAAAATTAAAACCAATTAAGATGAAAATCTAAATATATAATAAAATTATATGTAAAGGCAAATTATGATGTTAAATGCAGTACTTTTCACTATTCGTAAAAAATGAACATTTGTCAGAAAAATACAAAAAAATTATCCAAAGTAAATTTTCTATTTCAAATTCAAAAATTATTTCCATTTTACCAAATTCAAAATCTAGATGTTGCATTAATTAATTTTATAATTAATTCTCGATGTCAAAACAAATAGCATATTTTTAGGAAACAATATCTATCAAAAGATTGACACTCGTTTATGTCCAATTTCAAAGTGAAATTAATTCCAATGACGACCGTTGAATTAAATGATAAAAATATATTCTAATTAAAATTTAAAACCAATTAAAAAGATAATCTAACCATATAAATAAATTATATTAAATGGTGGGTTTGAATTAAAATACAACATTATTCAGTATTCAAAAAAAGAACTTTGTCGGAAAAAAATTAGACAAAGTAAATTTTGATGTCCCGATTATAAAGAAGGATTTTATTTGGTCAAATATAACATATAAAATTGTCAAAAAATTTATTTAAAAATGGTTCTCCATTAAAAGGAGATTAAT
The DNA here is from genome assembly GCA_963277665.1 of Viscum album. Taxonomy (NCBI): domain Eukaryota; kingdom Viridiplantae; phylum Streptophyta; class Magnoliopsida; order Santalales; family Viscaceae; genus Viscum; species Viscum album. Next base: position 787,883,315 of record OY728126.1, on the reverse strand, counting down.
TGAGATTTTAAATAATAATAGAATATTTATGCTTAAAATTAGATTCATTCGCATTTTAAGCCTCTAACATTTAGTTGATAAATGTAAAAATATTTTACAAACATATATAATCATTTTTAGTTTGTTCTGTTCATTCCTGCCATTACAACGGCTAGGCGTTAACTACTATTTGAAATAATATTACAATATTATTGGTGTGGAATGTAAGATTTCAAAGATACTCATTTTTTCTTATTGGGTATGCTATCAGACATAGCATTACCTTTTAATTATTATTAAAATATTATTCACAAAAATTAATAAATTTGAAAATGTAATATTATTTATTTACCTGAGATGTTACATCTGATATATGTGTAAAATATCAGCACTGAAAATATCACTGATAAAGAAAAATTTATCAGCACTAGACAAGTGTTGATATATTAGACATTAATCAGTGCTTAATTAGAGCTGATATAGGCCAAGTTGATGGAGCAAACCATGTACCTACACACCTGATACATGACCTTCACACACTGCACAAACCACACCTACACACAAAGCCCAGAAGAACAAAAATGCTATATGCAGTTACTTGAAATCATGAATACAAAAAAAACCCACCACCATATACCTTTCAAACAATGTCTAATATGTTAACAATTATAATTATCCAACAAATAGTTAAAAACATTAATGTTTCATCCTTTTTTCATCCATGATCTGCTCTCAAGAATTACCATCCATGGAATTTGTTTCTTAACAAAGAATTCGAAATCATGAAAAAAATATCACCTCTCTAAGAAAACAAATATTATTTTAGTAATAAATTATTGAAACAAGATAAAAATTAATATGAATGAATACATTAATAAATGTTAATTCAAACATATTTAAACCATTACATGTCCATATTTCAATGTATTGAATTAATATTTTTGAAGAGTTTCAACATGACTAGTTGAATTATAAATATTGTTTTCTAAGATGACATTTATGAGAAATGAATAGGAAGAAATGAATACAACCTCATAGAATTTAAAAGGGTTCATTTATTGACAATTTAAAAAAGGAGTAATCTCCACATGTTATACAATACGACACATACATGATAATGTATTCAATTTCACTAGAGTATTCAATTTTAGATAAAATTATAACATTTTCCTAGTAATACCACCATCCTTGATAGGGTATAAACCTAATAGACGCATATATTTGGAGACTCTAAGAGTGTTCTATCCCATGCTTGGTCAAAGGGAATGAGTGCTTGGGCATCCGCATTGGACATTGGGTCCAACCATTCAGGGACCCTGACCCCTTATGCCTCTCTAAGGACCCCATAAAATATCTAAGGACCCTTTGAAGGTATGGAAGGAATGTATTTCCCAGTTTTAGAGAGGTCCAGATGAGAACCAACATAATAAGATAGGCCATGATCTTATTGGTTCACTTTTGTCTTCATATCCTATGTATTTAGTGTGATTAGAAAAAACCCCTCCCTCCCCACCCCGAGACAGCCCCCTTGGATGACCCCTCTCCACTCTTAGACTGCCCCCCACCACTCCACCTGCATCCCACCTCCCTCCTGGACAACCCACTTCCCACCCCATGAAGCTCCCCTCCCGTTCCCTATACATCCCCCTTACCACCCCTGTATATCCCCTCCCTCCAATGATATCCCATCAACCCCTCATAGACACCCTCCACTTTTGGAAACCCCCTTTTTCCTAGAAACTGCCCCTCCTTCACCCTGCAGCCTCCTTCGTTTTCCTATTCAACCCCCTTACCACCCCATGGACATCCCTCTCCCCACCTGGACATACTCCACTTTTGGACACCACCGACTCATGGACACCCCTCCCTCATGGACACCACCTCCTTCATAGACACCCCCTCCCACCCTCCCACATAGACACCTCGTCCCTCCTTGACACCCCTCCTTCCTAGTTCTTTAGGGAATACCCATTAATAAACTTATTTATCCAACTATATTTTCATCATCCATTTGATAATGGAATAAATTTTATTCATACTTTAGCATTCACTAATATTAACTATAAAATCAAAAATATTTTTCATAGATACAGTTCAATAAATTGAGGAAAACCCAAAAATATATTGGAGGAATAGGAAAGAAATTTCACATAACATTATCAATAATATAATTTGAAAATACATAATGTAGAAACAAAGATATCCTATGACACAACTGGGAGACGCCAATCCTATGGAATGTGGGAGGAGGGATATATATATATAAAAGTAGTGGGGATAAGTCTTCTGTAATTCATTTTCTGGTGAAAAACATCTCATTCCATGGATTTCATCCACATTCCAGGATTGAGGGTCAAAATTGATTTAGTTGAGAGTGTCTGCACATCTCTTCTTGATCAAAAAAAATTCCTTCCATCATCACATATATCAGCAGTAATTGTTCCAACATATGTATTCGACAACAATTTTGGAGTAGAGAAAAGGTGAATTTCATAGAAATCTATAGTGATAAGTTTAATAATGCATATGTTGGGTCATTTGACATTAAATAATATATATATATTGGTCCTCAAATGAAAATAGAATATAATTTTATAGCCATTACAGGGGCTTGGATTTGGTTTGATGGTTTGGATCATTTGATGCCTCACTTCAGTACCACATTTGGATACTCTAGAAGTTGTCTACTCATTGTATATTATCAGTATCGAATGGAATTCTATGGATCTCTTCCTGGAAACCCACTCCCTTCTAGAAATACCAACTCCCTCCTCTCCTAGAAAACCCACTCATGGACACCCACAGGACACCCCCTCCCTCCTAGACACCCCCTCCTTCCTGGACACCCCCACCCACCTAGAGACCCATCCCACCTAGAGACCCCCTCCCTCTTGGATACCTCCCTCCCCTCCGAGATACCCACCCAAAATCCTGGACACCACCCACCCACTCCAATATTTGGACACCCCTCACGTTTGGACACACCCCCTCCCTTCCAGCATAGACACCCCACTCATGGACACCTCCCTGGACACCCCCTTCCTTTTTTGACACCCCACTCTAGGAAACCCCTTGGACACCACATCCCTCTTTGACACCCCTTCCTTCCCGGAAACCCCCATCATCCTAGAGACCCCCCTCCTATATAGATACCCCCTTCATCAGAGACACCCTCTACCTCTTGGACACCTCCCTAACCTCCTTGAAACCACCCACTCCTAGACACCCCCACCCACCCTCACACCTGGAATCCCCTCCCATTGGAAAACCCCTCCCTTCTGGACACACCACATCCCACCACTTCGGGACACCCCACTCATGTACATGACCCTTGACACCCCCACCCTTTTGTACACCCCCACTCATTAACACCCCCTGGACACCCTATCACTCGTGGTCCCCCCCCCCCCTCCCCTCCCACCTAGAGACCCCCTCCCTCCTGGACAACCCCCACCCCCCCCCCCCTTCATGGAAACCTTCGTACCCTCCTAGAAACCCCAACTTTTAGACACCCCACCCAACCGAACCCTTGGACATCCCCTCCCTCTTGGACAAACCCTCCCTCAATTGGTAGTACACAATAAACTACATTCAATAAATAATTGGCGAACAATGGAAATCTCACAGAATAAAAAGTGAGGTAAGAGATCCCCTTACCTAAAAGCCGACTTCTCTTGTTCATTTCTTTATATTCATGAATAATAAACATTGGTACATTTATATTTTCTTATGGACTTCCATTAATGTTTATTATTCAATTAATATCACATTTTACCATGTTATAGTAATTAGTTAAATATGTGAGTTCATATGATATGTTTTGTCGATGTTTGGAACATGAGTAAACAATGAGCTTGATTGAAGAGAATTGTCCACGTAGTTATAATTAAATCATCTCCAAAATAGTGTTAATGATTCAAATATCATATATATCTAGTATATATTCATTTTATACTATTACATATCATTTGGAAATAAAAAATTAAATGCATCGTTCATGGAGATAGTAGGTCGTAAATAAGGATAAAGATACTTTCACTTCTTTGTCATATTAAAAGAATTAAAACTAAATGAGACATATATATATTATAATACCAGTATAATATATATGTTATATAGGTAACATAAGTTCATTAATTACATTATTTATAAATTCCGTGTTTGGAATGAATGAGTCACATCACTTGAGGGGGTGGTAGTCCACACTTCCTTAGATGAAATTATCACAATTCCACAACATGAAAAGCATAACGATGTGATTCAAAAATAAAATTCAGAAGCATATTGAAAAAATAAATACCATATATATCATATATAAATACAGTGACATCATAATGACCACCATTAAAGGTGTTAAATTATGATTTAACGATCATCGTTTCGTGAAACAGTAATTCACCACCCACAGAAACAGTAAGTTCTTTAACCATTAGACAACGGTGTGTGTAAGTGTTGGTAGAATCCATATCATAAAAAAATCCTAGTATACTGATAATACTTGTTTTATTATGGTATCAGATAATAAGATGATAATGGTGAGTGAAGAAGGGAAACAAAATAAAGAAACTCGAGTGAAGACATTACCTCTAAATTGGGTAAATCTTTTTGATTTGAGCCAAAGGCTTCCTTGGAAAGACTTCTTCCCAAATTGAGGCTTCTAGGAGTGATAGAAGGATATGGAGAGATAATATGAGTAGATTTTGGAAGATCCAAATGCATTAGAGGTGGGGGTAAGGGGGTAGAGGTGGGGGCCTATTATAAGAGGGGGGAGGGTCACTTTTGGAAATTCATGAAATGTTACTTTTTTATAAAATGTTTTTCGGATTTTAAAGGTCCCACAATAATATATTTCGAGGATAAGGTGATAAGGGTTCGAAATACACCCATACAATAAGTTTTAGAGAAGTTTATGTATTATATTTTACATTATCTTTTCATTTTATTTAAATAAATCATTAATGAGGTAATCTTTGCATCATCATGGTGTCATAAATAAATATATTTATTTAAAGTCTAATTTTTTTTAAAACAATAATTATCTAGGAAATATTTTTAGCTTTCTAGTTACTATTTATAGTCTAATATATCATTTATATAAAAAGAATTAAAATTGATTTACTTTGGTGTTACATAGTTTGGTTATATTTTCATTTCATTAAAAATAATATGATAAAAGGTCACTATCACACAAAAGTGATTCCAAGGGGTCCCTAAGTTGGCACAAGGCATTCCATGGTCGGCCATGGCACAACCAAGAGTATTTCAACACATTATTGGTCATTTTATTTTATTATGATCTTATTTTATAACCCACAACTACCCGACTACTAAATACTCATGAGAATTAAAGATTACTGTCGTCGTTACTATTCATAATGTCAAAAAAAAAGACTCTTAATTAAATAATTTGTATCTTATGATTCCAAATATGTAATACATTTTTCAAAATTCCCAAAACAGAAATTGCACTAATTAATTTAAAAATAATTCTTGTTGTCACAACAAAAGACCGATTTTTAAGAAGTAAAATCTATCAAAATATTGACTTTTTTTTGCATCCATTTGAAATGTGAAATTACTTCAAATGAACAAAATTGTATGAAGTGATAAAAACATATTTCAATTACACATTAAAACAAATTAAAAGGACAATGTAACTATATAATTAAATTAGGCAAAAATAGTTTTGAAGTAAAATGCAGCCTACCTGAATTGACCGAAGGCCTTCATTTTTTATTGATTTTTGATAACCCCCCTTTAAAAGGATGAGGGGGAACCCTTACAAGGCCTGTTGGCCAGAGATTATATGGACCGTAGGCTTATGAGATTACATGACCGGAAGGTATTAGAGACTTCAAACAAACTATCTACAAGGAACTACCGCTCCCCAGCATCTGCACCTTGATAGTATCTCTCCACCTTTTCATGACCGTCTGGCTAGGCTTCCCGTGCAAACATAGGCTCGTACCGATGGCATTGCCATACCCTCTCATTCTGAGAATACATTTGGCTATTCTCTGGTGAGTGCACCTGCTCTGAATTAAATGGTAAAAATATATTCAAATTACACTTTAAAACCAATTATAAAGATAATCTAACCATATAAATAAATTATATTAAATGAAGGTTTTGAATTAAAATAAAACATTTTTCAGAAATCATAAAAATAAACTTTATCGAAATTATAAAAAAAATTTACACCATGTAAATTTTTATGTCCCAATTGTAATGAATGATTTTATTTTGTCAAATATAACATATAAAATTGTCGAAAAGTGGATTTAAAAAGGGTTCTCCATCAAAATCCGTTAATCAAACATTTAATGAATTTTAGAATATTTATGATTAAAATTGGCTTCATTCGCATTTTAAGCCTCCCAAATTTATTGGATAAATTTAAAAACATTTAACACAGATATATAATAATTTTGTAGTTATTTATGTTCATTCCCTCCATAACAATGGCTTGGCGTTAACTATCATTTGAAAAAATATTATTATATTATTAGCGTTCAACGTAATATTTCAGTCAAAATCATTGTTGCATATTGCTTATGACCTCGAACATATCATTCCCTTTAAAGTAATATTAACATTTTATTCACAAATATTAATAAATATGGAAATGTAATATTCTTTATTTACCTAGGATGTTACATCCTTCCTCCCTTTTGGGAAATTGCGTCCTCGCAATTTTAAAATTGTGCACGGAAACATCATTGAAAGACCCACATCGGAAAAGGAGTCAACAAAACTATCACATTAAAAAGAATAAAGATAAGTACAAAGGTCACTCAAGACAATATATACTTAGATTCCATGAAAACAAGGGTATGGAAGAGAAAAAAATGGGTCATGTTCTGATGAAGAGTGATAAAAAACAAGTTTAGGAGAAAGTTAACCACCAGAAAATCACAAACTTGTGATTGGATAAATAGTATTTGATTCCCCAGTAAGAAAATTTAACAAACAATGTTTTTGTTTTAATATACTTTATAGTGTGGAATTTATGTTTGATCATGACTAAATCATAAGTAAACATACTTACTTATCATGTAGACATTCATCTCTTACTATATTTCTAAAACAAACTCATATTTTCTCCAAATGAGGAATATTTAGGAATACTTGTTCACATTAAGAGATCTATAATCAACAATTTGAGAATCACTTAATACACAAAAAATGAACTATATATTTTCCATGTCTTTAGACCAGAACCAAATCCAAAATTGTTAGTACAAGATCATATAATCCCCAAAATGATAATCCTTTATAAAAATAAATACTACTCTTAATCTCTAAAATTCAACAAAAAACACAAGGTTCAGGAAAGACCATTAAATAAACAACTACCCATATAATTCATCAAAATAATCCAAACTATGATTGAAACCCAAATATCTGAATGATTTAATAAAATAGTCTTCCAAGGTAAATCTTAACATTTATCTCCAAATAACATCAGTTACTCTTAAAGTCTCATACTAAAACATAATTATCCGAATCACATTTCCCCCATGAAAGGATAATCATTTCTATAGATAACCCAAAATCAACATATTCTTGATTCATAATATCATCTAACTAAAAATATTTAGTCATAATAACTAGGGACTTCACGTAGTCCAGTGGTAGGAGATAAATACCAGTCGCACTTTGGTTGTGGGTTCGATTCCCACAACATCGTCCTGCGCGAAGTGTCTTCACACGGTTTGCATGTTTTCCCTTAAAAAAAACTATATAATTTTATAACATTACCAAAAATAGATAAATTCATCAATAATAACCATAAGATATTTTAACCAAAAAGGTTATCTAATAACTTTCTTTTTTAAATGCCAAAATTTATTAACCAGTAATTTCCTCAAATTCAAGGATCCTATAAACCAAAATGGATCTCTATAACTATATCCACAAAAGAAATGAAAATTATTCCTTGAATTAAATTTCATATATCAATCATCATGGTTACACATAATATAAATTGGCTTCTAATGTATTCTCATCGTCAAAAGAGCCTTAATAATTTTAAGAATATCACCATCCTAAAATATACCATAACACTGGAATCCCTTATAGGTAGACATTTTAATCATTCTACATTCTTCATGATCCATTAACCATTCCTTTCCAACATATTTTTAAATACTTCTTTCCTACAAACCAAATCATGAATCATATCCTATGATTTCAATAATAGGAAATCATATGTTAAGAAATAATCCATACCTTTCATTGGTCATTGTCAATTTCTTTATCCTCAATCAGAATGGCATTAGTTATTGGTAAACAAATATTTGTACGATCCTAGTGATCCCATTCCTGAAACTTCTTCTTAGGAAATGTGTTTATATAATGACCATATACACCACATTTAAAAAATTCAATTGATCCCTCGGAAGGGACTTCTTTCCCATTCCTAGATTCCAGTAGATGCTTCCTTTTTTCCATGGACGGTTCTTGCTTTATGACCTTTATTTCCACACATATAGCATCTTTCTGTCCCAATGAAACATTTTCCTAGGTGATTCTTTCCACATATTTGACACATAGATTTTTTAACACACTTACCTTTATGATTATTACCTGAACATCCGTATGGATTTGTTTATCGCATATATGGTTCCTTATAAAGATCACTAAGGTTCAGGTGGAAAATCATGACTCCAAATACCTGGTTGAGAATAACCACAAGTGTTCTCATTGCAGCTACCATGTCATTCAGTTGCTCATTCAGAAAACTGTCCCAGATTTCTTCACATCCACTGTGACTTTGGTTCCTTCTAGATCCAACCATTTACTGAAACCAAAAATTTTAGTGTGACTGTATTAGTAAAATAATCATATATTACAAATATATTACTATTCATGTTATCTTAAACTCATTCACTTTATAAAAATAACTATGACTCTTTCTAAAATCCTAACCATTATGGTAATGTCATTTATGCTTAAAGAATACCATAACTTCTAAAGTTATCTTAACTGACCATTGACATCAACTATAAGGACCCAACCTTAAAAAATTACATAATCATGATTTAAATGAATAATTCACATTTAGGATCTCTTCAGGTTTAGAGTTTTAGAGAATTATGACATAACTATTACATTTCATTGATTACAAAGTTGACACATCTACTCAGTTTCCATTTTTTCATAAAATAAAATCTCTTAAAAAATAAACACGAATACTTCCATGTTTTAGATAGCATGTCTTTCCATGATCCCCCCCTCAACCCTATTCAACTTTAAGTCATATGGAAAATACTTCAAAAACTTGGGATGATCATAAAACACTCAGTAAGTTTTATAACAATACAGAAAGAAAACATTAGTCCATGTATACATCAGAATCAATGAAATCATACATTACTCATAAGACATAATAAATTTAACATAACTCATTAAAATCATAAGATTTTTGAATAACTCATCTAAATCATAAGACATAAAGGTAACTTGAGGTATTCATAACATTCGTTTGCAGTGAGTAACCCTCATGGTTACGTTTGGAATACCCATCACAACATATTCCCTAAATCTCTTTAGAGAAACCATAGCGTTTAACTTCTTTACATTACCCAACGCATTGGAGAGCTATCTCGGGCTCACCCACCCTTAGTTTATCATGGTACCACCTGATTTCATAAACTATTCCCAAGAACCATGACAAAATAATTTCATATAAAACAAGCATAAGGGAAACATATCATTTCCACATTTCAATCACAAGATATCAATACAACACATTGATATAATCATAGAATTATCAAAACCATTTTCAATACCAAAATAAAAGAAAATTAAATCATTTTATATATTATTCATTCAAAAAATCATTATGTCTTATAGAGGAACCTGAAACTCGAATAATGGTCACGGTGGAAGAGAAGTCATTGCCGCTGCATACGTAAGAAAAAAACATTCCTTTTCTATTTAGTAAAACGCATCATGTAAAAATATTCCTTTAAAATGATAGTAAAAGTAAAAAGGGTTTATTATACAACTAATAAAATAAGGTCGTATATAAATTGATGTATGCCTCAATGAAAGGAGATTGAGACAATGTCCCTTACAAAGAAGGTATCCTTAGATTAAGGATAAATCAATTAGATACTTATGTGTGTAAAATATAAATACATAAAATATAAGTGGATATTAAGTGTAAAAAAATCATAGGTCATCTACACATATTCATAGTATGATATAACCAATAAGTAGAGGTTTAACCCAAAGAATTGAAATTGGGTTAAGAAGTTCCCTTACAGAAATTTGATAGCCTAACATCGTCACTTTGAAATTCATAAAAAGACTTGATGAGAGATAAAAAGAGTATATCATCAAATGGACATAAAATATTCAATAATAAGGATATATGAGAACATATCCCATTATTAAGAAGATGAAAATTAAAATACCTAACAAAAATATGTCTTTTATAAAGTGGAGGGTATAAGGATCCCTTACCGATTTGGGTAACTTTTGAAATGTACACCACATGAAAGAAGGAATATACAATGTTGATGTAGATACGTATAACCTAAATTATATTACACAATTATTAGAATAATGGGTACTACATATACCACTCAGATAAGATAGAGAAAAATATAGCATAAATCTCTCGGGAATAAAAAGTGAGATAAAAACCTGTTACCTCGTTGTAATCAATCATGTCATATGACCAAAAGATAATAAGAAAAAAATGAATCATAGTATACCATTAATATAAATATAATAATGATAATATATATCACATGGCAGTACACAATACACCAGAATAAATAATTTATTGGCGAACAATGGAAATCCCACGGAATTAAAAGTGAGATAAGAAATCCCCTTACCTCAAGTCTGACTTGTCTTGTTCGTTTATTTATATTCATGAGTAATAAACATTGGTCAATTTATAATTTCTTAAGGACTTACATTAAATTTTATTATTCAATTAATATCACATATTATCATGTTATAATAATTAGTTAGTTATTTATGTTCATATCATACGTTTTGTCGATGTTTGGACCATGAGTCAACAATGAACTTGTTTGAAGAGAATTGTCCATGTAGTTATAATTACGTAATCTCTAAAATGGTGTAAATGATAGAAATATCATATATATCCAGTATATATCCATTTTATACTATTATATAACATTTGTAGATAAAAAATGAAATGCACCAATCATGGAGACGGTAGGCCGTACGTACGCATGAACAATACTTTCATTTCATTGTCTTATTAAAAGAACTAAAATTAAATGAGACACATATATATATATATACTATAATCCCAGTATAATATATATTTTATAATGGAAACATAAGTTCATTAATTACATTCTTCATAAATTACATGTTTGTCATGAATAAGTCACATCACTTGAGGCGGCGGTAGTCCACACTTCCTCAGATGAAATTATCGTAGTTCCACAAAATAAAAAGCATAACAATGTGATTAAAAAATAAAATTAAGAAGAATATAGAAAAAATAAATATCATAAATATCATATATAAATACATTTACATTATAACGGCCACCATGAAAGGTGTTAAAAGAAAATTGAACAATCATTATTTCATTAGATCGTAATTCACCACCCACAGAAACAGTATGTTCATTAACCATTAGACGGATGTGTGTGTAAGTGTAGGTAGAATATTTTTCCTAACAACATATTAGTATGTTGGAAATACTGGTGTAATTATGGGATAAAATAAGAATATGATATTGTTGAGTGAAGAACGAAAATAAAAGAAACAAACTCGGGAGAAGACATTACCTCTAAATCGGGTAACTATTTTTGATTTTATCCAAAGGCTTCCTTTGAAAGAATTATACCATATGTGAGGCTTCTAGGAGATATATAGGGATGTAGAGAGATAATATCAGATTTTTTTTGAAGATAAAAGGGCTTGAGAGGTGTGGGTAAGGGGGTAGAGGTGGGGGCCTTTGATAAGAGAGAGGAGGGCCACTTTTGGAAAGTCCTGAAATGTCACTTTATTATAAAATGGTTTTCGGATTATAAAGGTCCCAAGGTGATATATTTATAAGATTTGGTGATAAGGGTTCGAAATCTACCCTCCCAATAGGTTTTCTACAAGTGTAAGTCTAATATTTTACCTTATCTTTTCATTTTATTTAAATAGTTCATTAATGAGGTAATCACTGCATCATCATGGTTTAATAAATAAATATATTTATTTAATGTATAAAAATTATAAAACAAATACCATGATGTAGGAAATCGTTTTGTGCTTCCAAGTATTATTTATAGTCTACTATATCATTTATGGAAGCCAAATTAATTTTTTTTTACGTAGGTGATACATAGTTTGGTTATATTTTCCTTTCTTTAAAAATAATATGATAAAAGGTCACTATCACACAAAAAAGATTCCATGGGGTTCCTAAGTTGGAACAGGAATAAAATGGTCGGCCATGAAACAATCAAGATGATTTGGACACATTTTGGGGTCATTTTATATTTTTATGATATTATTTAATTACCCATAACTACCCAACAACTAATTAATCATGAAAATTAAAGATAATTGTCGTTGTTACTATTCATAATGTCCAAAAACCAAAGGGTATTAATTACATAATTTAGACCATATGATTCCAAATATGGATTCCATTTTACCAAATTCTAAACACATATATTACAGTAATTAATTTAAAAATAATTCGGGTTGTCACAACCAAAGGCGGGTTTTTATGAATTAAAATTTATCAAAATATTGACTTCGTTTTACAACCAATTGAGATGTGAAATTACTTCCAAGGAAAAAAATTATATTAAGTGATAAAATCATAATTCAATTAAAAATTAAAACCAATTAAGATGAAAATCTAAATATATAATAAAATTATATGTAAAGGCAAATTATGATGTTAAATGCAGTACTTTTCACTATTCGTAAAAAATGAACATTTGTCAGAAAAATACAAAAAATTTATCCAAAGTAAATTTTCTATTTCAAATTCAAAAATTATTTCCATTTTACCAAATTCAAAATCTAGATGTTGCATTAATTAATTTTATAATTAATTCTCGATGTCAAAACAAATAGCATATTTTTAGGAAACAATATCTATCAAAAGATTGACACTCGTTTATGTCCAATTTCAAAGTGAAATTAATTCCAATGACGACCGTTGAATTAAATGATAAAAATATATTCTAATTAAAATTTAAAACCAATTAAAAAGATAATCTAACCATATAAATAAATTATATTAAATGGTGGTTTTGAATTAAAATACAACATTATTCAGTATTCAAAAAAAGAACTTTGTCGGAAAAAAATTAGACAAAGTAAATTTTGATGTCCCGATTATAAAGAAGGATTTTATTTGGTCAAATATAACATATAAAATTGTCAAAAAATTTATTTAAAAATGGTTCTCCATTAAAAGGCGATTAATTGAGATTTTAAATAATAATAGAATATTTATGCTTAAAATTAGATTCATTCGCATTTTAAGCCTCTAACATTTAGTTGATAAATGTAAAAATATTTTACAAACATATATAATCATTTTTAGTTTGTTCTGTTCATTCCTGCCATTACAACGGCTAGGCGTTAACTACTATTTGAAATAATATTACAATATTATTGGTGTGGAATGTAAGATTTCAAAGATACTCATTTTTTCTTATTGGGTATGCTATCAGACATAGCATTACCTTTAAAGTATTATTAAAATATTATTCACAAAAATTAATAAATTTGAAAATGTAATATTATTTATTTACCTGAGATGTTACATCTGATATATGTGTAAAATATCAGCACTGAAAATATCACTGATAAAGAAAAATTTATCAGCACTAGACAAGTGTTGATATATTAGACATTAATCAGTGCTTAATTAGAGCTGATATAGGCCAAGTTGATGGAGAAAACCATGTACCTACACACCTGATACATCACCTTCACACACTGCACAAACCACACCTACACACAAAGCCCAGAAGAACAAAAATGCTATATGCAGTTACTTGAAATCATGAATACAAAAAAAACCCACCACCATATACCTTTCAAACAATGTCTAATATGTTAACAATTATAATTATCCAACAAATAGTTAAAAACATTAATGTTTCATCCTTTTTTCATCCATGATCTTCTCTCAAGAATTACCATCCATGGAATTTGTTCCTGAACAAAGAATTCGAAATCATGAAAAAAATATCACCTCTCTAAGAAAACAAATATTATTTTAGTAATAAATTATTGAAACAAGATAAAAATTAATATGAATGAATACATTAATAAATGTTAATTCAAACATATTTAAACCATTACATGTCCATATTTCAATGTATTGAATTAATATTTTTGAAGAGTTTCAACATGACTAGTTGAATTATAAATATTGTTTTCTAAGATGACATTTATGAGAAATGAATAGGAATAAATGAATACAACCTCATAGAATCTAAAAGGGTTCATTTATTGACAATTTAAAAAAGGAGTAATCTCCACATGTTATACAATATGAAACATACATGATAATGTATTCAATTTCACTAGAGTATTCAATTTTAGATAAAATTATAACATTTTCCTAGTAATACCACCATCCTTGATAGGGTATAAACCTAATAGACGCATATATTTGGAGACTCTAAGAGTGTACTATCCCATGCTTGGTCAAAGGGAATGAGTGCTTGGGCATCCGCATTGGACATTGGGTCCAACCATTCAGGGACCCTGACCCCTTATGCCTCTCTAAGGACCCCATAAAATATCTAAGGACCCTTTGAAGGTATGGAAGGAATGTATTTCCCAGTTTTAGAGAGGTCCAGATGAGAACCAACATAATAATATAGGCCATGATCTTATTGGTTCACTTTTGTCTTCATATCCTATGTATTTAGTGTGATTAGAAAAAACCCCTCCCTCCCCACCCCGAGACAGCCCCCTTGGATGACCCCTCTCCACTCTTAGACTGCCCCCCACCACTCCACCTGCATCCCACCTCCCTCCTGGACAACCCACTTCCCACCCCATGAAGCTCCCCTCCCGTTCCCTATACATCCCCCTTACCACCCCTGTATATCCCCTCCCTCCAATGATATCCCATCAACCCCTCATAGACACCCTCCACTTTTGGAAACCCCCTTTTTCCTAGAAACTGCCCCTCCTTCACCCTGCAGCCTCCTTCGTTTTCCTATTCAACCCCCTTACCACCCCATGGACATCCCTCTCCCTACCTGGACATCCTCCACTTTTGGACACCACCGACTCATGGACACCCCTCCCTCATGGACACCACCTCCTTCATAGACACCCCCACCCACCCTCCCACATAGACACCCCGTCCCTCCTTGACACCCCTCCTTCCTAGTTCTTTAGGGAATACCCATTAATAAACTTATTTATCCAACTATATTTTCATCATCCATTTGATAATGGAATAAATTTTATTCATACTTTAGCATTCACTAATATTAACTATAAAATCAAATATATTTTTCATAGATACAGTTCAATAAATTGAGGAAAACCCAAAAATATATTGGAGGAATAGGAAAGAAATTTCACATAACATTGTCAATAATATAATTTGAAAATACATAATGTAGAAACAAAGATATCCTATGACACAACTGGGAGACGCCAATCCTATGGAATGTGGGAGGAGGGATATATATATAAAAGTAGTGGGGGTAAGTCTTCTGTAATTCAGTTTCTGGTGAAAAACATCTCATTCCATGGATTTCATCCACATGCCAGGATTGAGGGTCAAAATTGATTTAGTTGAGAGTGTCTGCACATCTCTTCTTGATCAAAAAAAATTCCTTCCATCATCACATATATCAGCAGTAATTGTTCCAACATATGTATTCGACAACAATTTTGGAGTAGAGAAAAGGTGAATTTCATAGAAATCTATAGTGATAAGTTTAATAATGCATATGTTGGGTCATTTGACATTAAATAATATATATATATTGGTCCTCAAATGAAAATAGAATATAATTCTATAGCCATTACAGGGGCTTGGATTTGGTTTGATGGTTTGGATCATTTGATGCCTCACTTCAGTACCACATTTGGATACTCTAGAAGTTGTCTACTCATTGTATATTATCAGTATCGAATGGAATTATATGGATCTCTTCCTGGAAACCCACTCCCTTCTAGAAATACCAACTCCCTCCTCTCCTAGAAAACCCACTCATGGACACCCACAGGACACCCCCTCCCTCCTAGACACCCCCTCCTTCCTGGACACCCCCACCCACCTAGAGACCCATCCCACCTAGAGACCCCCTCCCTCTTGGATACCTCCCTCCCCTCCGAGATACCCACACAAAATCCTGGACACCACCCACCCACTCCAATATTTGGACACCCCTCACGTTTGGACACATCCCCTCCCTTCCAGCATAGACACCCCACTCATGGACACCTCCCTTGACACCCCCTTCCTTTTTTGACACCCCACTCTAGGAAACCCCTTGGACACCACATCCCTCTTTGACACCCCCTCCTTCCCGGAAACCCCCATCATCCTAGAGACCCCCCTCCTATATAGATACCCCCTTCATCAGAGACACCCTCTACCTCTTGGACACCTCCCTAACCTCCTTGAAACCACCCACTCCTAGGCACCCCCACCCACCCTCACACCTGGAATCCCCTCCCCTTGCAAAACCCCTCCCTTCTGGACACACCACATCCCACCACTTCGGGACACCCCACTCATGTACATGACCCTTGACACCCCCACTCATTAACACCCCCTGGACACCCTATCACTCCTGGTCCCCCCCCCCCCTCCCCTCCCACCTAGAGACCCCCTCCCTCCTGGACAACCCCCACCCCCCCCCCCCTTCATGGAAACCTTCGTACCCTCCTAGAAACCCCAACTTTTAGACACCCCACCCAACCGCACCCTTGGACATCCCCTCCCTCTTGGACAAACCCTCCCTCATATACACACCCCTCCCTCCCCTCCCAGACATCCCCAGTCATGGACACACCCTGGATACCTCCTCCCTCCCCTCATAGACACCCCTCTCATGAAAACCTCTCAGGACACCCCCTCCCTCATGGACAACTCCCTCCCCTCTTGGAAACCCCCATTACTTGACATCCCCACCCACATGTGTTGGAAACTAATTACAGAATTGAAAATCAAAGAGATTGTTTCCCATAAATATTTTATGATTCCCACTAGTGGACTAAACAACTATGCATTGGTCAAAATCCACAATATCTACCATTATTTTCCAATGAACTACATTATTATAAGCATCAATTCATGAATTCATTTTAATCATAAGAATGAAAATATAGATTAATTATGAAAATGTCAGATTATGGTTTAAAAAAATGGACTTGATTAAGAAATTGGAACATGACTAATTAGAAATATCATATTAAGTGCATTACATGTTCAAATTCTTTTGATCGTATGACAAAAATATAATCAAGTGATCAAATGAACCTGATAGATTTATACGATTACACGACCCATGATGCTTTATTCGATCATATAAATATGTCATGAATACATAGATCATGTTTCATGTGAATTCACATAATTTATTATGTGATGTGTTTATGTGATTTGATCATGTGATGAGATCACATAATCAGTTCACATGAACCATTTTATCAAAGGATCATATGTGACATGATCAATTGAAGAGGATTATGTAGAGTATAGAAAAAACCTATTAGTTCTCATAGAGCAATGAAATAGTGATTCATTAGATAAAATAGATTTTCCATTACCTTTGTGATTGATCAGACATAGCGTTGTTTCTCGTCCTGCAATGACAATCCATGAGGACAGAAATGTTCTAAAATAAACGAAACCTAAAAGGAATAATGAAAATAAAATCAACATTTCATTATATTATTTGTTGTTAAAATATACATATTATATCATTAAATTAATTTCACATATTTCAAAATGGTTTATTTGGTCCAAATATAAGCTAATAACAAAACTAATGTATCTTTGGCCTCTTTACTAATGTTGGTTAACTACTACTTATCATAGCATCTGATATGAACATCCAATCTGGAATATCTAAAGGAGTGTAGAAAGTGAAGGAAAAGTGAGCACTGGATGATGATGCAATAGAGATTGTGTCGGATGATAGCATCACAGTGATGCTGGATCAGATGTTCAGATCAGATGTTATGCTAAGACATAGTACGCAATCCCGAACCACCAACGACCACAATTTTCAAGAAGGAAATTTAGCCAGTACATTTAACATTATAACCATCAATATCATATAGTAGTAACATGCGAAAAAGAGGAATCCAATTAGTAATATGAGAAAAATCACAGCAAGGGTGTCATTTTTCCTAGGGAAGAGGGGCGTTCGTGGTAGCAGAGAGGCACACAAGAAGAAGAAATTTTCAACAAAAAAGAAAACATAAAATTTGAACTCATATATCATACATATAAAAAATAGTTCCAATGGGATTTAGTAATTGGGCATGTCTTGTTAAAAATCATTGAATCCTATATATTATGATCCATGAAACCCATCCATTCCAAGGGACAATTTTTTCACTAAACACATCATCAGGTTCATGGTGGTACCCACCGCGATCCTGATCCAATGTGCTCCCCACCTTCATAAATTCCTTTTGTAACACATCATCTAGTAGTCCAACAACCCACTGGGTTTGGTTTACAAATAACCCACCCAAGACACACATGAAAAATACCTAAAGAATCTTGTACTAGTTGTTTTGTTTTATTCCAATGATAATCAAACAATTCTATTGTGCTTATGAACTAGGCCATAACACACTTAGAACCCATCAAAATGCACTAGTAATATATCAAAATGAACCTGTCATACCAAATATTAAGTAACAAGTTCCCTATATTGTCTATAACATCTAATATCAGGGAATATACAACCACTAAATTTCTTCACATGATTCAATACTCTAATCATGTGATGAAATAGTTCCACCCCCAAAATAATTCGATGAATGGGGTTCACCCCCAAAATAACATGATAAATCATTATTTACTTCATGAATCACCTTCTAATCACATAAAGATTATCTTGATCCTTCTGTAGACATATAAAACTTTTCTAGTACATCATTTAAAATATAAATTTGTTATTTATATGGGACCAGATAAATCAGATTCACCAACTCAATGACATACAAATGAAATATCCACCATCCAATAACGAGTCCCATTATACTGAAGACCCTTGTAACATGAAGTTCATACCTCTATAATGAATGATCCATATATTATCATAGATATTTATTAAATGTTATCATATTTATCATACATAATCGTTAACATGAAATATCATGTTCCACATCTTCCCCAGTCACTTAAATATTATAACCAACACCTATTGAAATTTTTTAGAAATGAATATCGAACACTCATTAACCATTGGTTCACTCCCCGTGACATTTTTACCTTATAAATCTTATCTAGAATCACCTAGACATGTTATATCACCAAATGTGTGTTTCTACTTTTGATCCATGACCATTTATCCAAAGAAACACCTATCTATAATTAACTCTCGGATCAAACATGACACTGTAATTGATCCATTTGTGATGTATCCTCCACCATTGATTGAAATTTTCAATTTTATCCAAAACCCCATGAAAATGAGTCTAAAATAATTTCTTAAAATCCATTGATACTTATCTCACACTATAAATCTCATCAAATTAAAAATTAAATTGGTACCAGGCATAACTGGTGTGTACCATTCTCACCTCATCTAATATAATGGGTGTACAATATTCTACCACTTTATAAAATTACCTAATTCATGATCCGACAAGTCGAACAACATTTTTTCATACTAAAATACCATCTCCCTGAGATACTCTAATTAACCCGATCTATAAACATACCGATGCACGCCCCATGAAACCACTACATCCAGTCTCTATAAAAGTGATCAATAACCCTCATTATTGAAATAATGAATCTCTAGAAATGTGTAAATCTCTATGATACATTGAATTATCACTCGGCATGGACTAACCTCAGTCCTATATCATCTATCTTCATCTCACATTCATAAAACCACGACTATGCACCATGGTATATCAATCATTGAAACAAAAAACCTCCATGCTACTTTCCAACAAGATTAACATTCTTAAAATTTTCAGGTAAACTGCACTAATTCCATTCAACCGGTATCATCTCAAAATAACATGTTTCCATCCATAATATAATACCACTCTTCTATGAAACACATAAAAACACAGGGCTTGGAATCACACTAATATTACCCTCGAAACAATCCTTGATTCAAAAAACATCAACACTCAAGGTTCCCTTACTCAATATATTCCAAGGAATCTCAATGTTTATACAATATAATGTAAAAAAAATTACCCATACCTTCCAAATTATCTATTTATAAGGAATCACCATGCATATATCTAATACTTGGTATGACACCACTTATGATAATTACAACTCAAAGAATATACCTTTGCTTCATGTTTATAAATAATTCACAAGTCTATGCTAACCCATAACATATTTTTGTTTTATATATCTCATATAATCTCATCCATAATACCTGAAACACTCAAGGAATATACCATTGAGGTGATGGAAATGACGGCAGAGGCAGCGGTGGTAGACACAGCGGTGGCAGAGGCAGTAGTGGCAGTGGCAGTGATAGAGGAAGATGTGGCCAAGGAGGAGGACGGTCATGGCGAAGGAGGAGGGAAAGGTAGAATTGTCAGAAGAGGAGAAGGAGGAGGGGGGGTCTTGGTGTTAGATGGGGGTAGGATTAGCTTCCATGAAATCTTGAATGCATGCGAGATAGGTGGGTCATGGTATGTTTTTTTATAGAAACCCATGGAACCATTATCAGTGCTAGTTAAATGCGCTGATAAAACATCAATTTATCAGTGATAAAATTATAGCGACGATAAATACATATTTTATAAAAGTATAATTTTTCAATTTTTTTATATTATTATATATTTCTTTATAATGATATATAAGATAAATATATATATATATTTATTAATAATTATAACTATAAATTGTATATATTTATAAATTTTGTTATATTATTTATAATGTATACAAAAAACATTTTTTTAATAAAAATATCATACTTTTATATAAATTACTAATAAAAACGTTTATTAGAAATTTATTTACCACTGATAAAGGTTACCTTTATCAGTGCTTATAGCTAGCGCTGATAAAGGCACACACCATTATCAGTGCATTATGTTTAGCACTGATAAAGGGAAACACTTCTCTTGCACAATTTTGTGGTAGGGGATGTTATTGTTTATTTTATTATTGTAATATATTTGGTGTTTTTATATTTGATGTAATTGGTGTAATTTTTCATAATAGTTGTACTTATTTTTTCTCTTCTGATTGTTGCCTTTTGTAGCAATAATCCTCCCAAGAAATCTCTCATGCACTCACAGGGGGAATATGGAGAGAGTATTCACTGAATGCTTAATCAGGGGATAGTAGAGAATTTGTTTTAGGCTATCCAGACATTGGTACAAAGAAATCCTCCCATTCTAGTTCGGTTTTGGAAAATGAGACCGGTCCAAGGAAGGAAAAGGCCTTGGAGTTTCTGAACAACTAACAACCTACTCTTCAATGTACCACAAAACCCCTGGAAGCAGAGTTGTTTCTCGAAATGATCAAACACGTGTTTGAGATCCCTAACACACCTGAGATGTTCAGGGTGAATTGTGCATCATTTTTTCTAGAGGGTCCTAGTCACATGTGGATGAAATCTATTCTTCAGTATAGGAAGCATGAGTAGAGGTGCTGGAAGGACTTCAATGTTACTTACAATGACCAATAATGCCTTGAATTGTTCACATTTTCTTGATCAAGAGAGTTTATAAAGAATTTTTTGGGTGATCATTCTATGATGTAGTATTCCGACAATTTTTTAGATGGTTTGGTATGATCTGGATTTTTTATTTTATGAGAAGATGAAGCCCTAAAAGTTCTAGCGGGGTATGCAGACAGAGATATATTCCCAGGTCTTCCTCTACAAGCGAAAAATCTATGTAGAGGTAGTTGATCGGGTATGTATGGTGGAGATTGACCAAAATGGGAAGGATTCTTTTTCTAGGATGATATCATGTCTTAATAGTGGAATATCCTCAGATAATAAAGGGAAGTGGTAGAAGCATGGGGTGAAGGGATGTGGCAGCTCAGGACCACCTTCCAGGAACATTTCTTTAGTGGCTTCTGATGCAAGTCCTGCCTTGTGTCACCAATATGGGATTCTATGTCACATCTGACTAGAATGATAATTTCCTCGGCATCATTAATATCAATGTGGTGGTATTGCAAGCTTGGATCTCTTTTGTAGGATCACACATCCACTCAAATGTGGGGTATGATCATTGGATTCCAGGGGAGTGCCAGCTCTGTTATATCCATCAAGGATAGGTGGATCTCAGTTTTGGGGAGAGGGCGGTAGGGCCAGATCAACTTATATGTAAATATTGTTCAAGGAATAGCCAAATAATATTTTTCATTCTTAAGTAGAGATTAGACATATTCATGTAGTGGATCAGGCACTATCATGATCAGAGGTGGGGACACAAACACATTGTGGTACTGTTTTGATTGCATTTTCTAAACCTACTACTTTTTATTATAATGGTGCCTCTTTTTCATTCATATCTTCCATTATTGTGAACATGATGTATTATACAACTCAACTTTTACCTTTTTTGATGGAGTGGGAGACACCAACAGGAATGATGAAAGATCAGGGTCTCAGGTGCTCATCGTGTGTTCTTTCATTGTTAAGGAATCATATAGAGTGGGACATCCTTTTCCTAGATATGGATATATTTTATGTGATACATGTAATGTATTAGTTGGTAATCTTTCAAATGCACATCTATTGCTATCGGCGATGGGTCTGTTTCTGGGAAATAGATGGGAGTCTTTATGTTTTCCTTAGATATTGGGATCCTCGGTCAGGTCACTCAGGACCTCCACTCCTAGAGTTAGGGAATAATTCCTTCTATTTTTCACCACTTGTTCTAGAGGACGATGTTAATGCTCATGAATGTGGACTACTACTTGTAGTGTATGAGTTCTTGGAGGTATTCCCAACAAATATTTCAGGATTACCACCGTAAAAGGATGTGGATTTATTTAGTGATATGTAACCAAGAACACAGAACATATCTCTTATCTCATCCCATATAGACCTACTAATATGAGGTAATTAATGATATAGTGGGAAGATTTATAATCCAAATGATTCATTCTTCCGAGTGTCTCTCCTTTGGTATCTCTTTTTCTGTTTACGAATAAGTCTGAGAGATCCCTCTGGTTGTGTATTGAATACCAAAATTCGAGTAAAGCAACCATAAAGAACAAATATCCTTTTCCACGAATAGATTATTATATTTGGAAATGTAGATGGGGGAATTGTGGTTCTTGAAAATAGACATGCTTTTGGGTTACCATTAACTAAGGGTGAAAGAAAAAGATATTCCATAGATTGCCTTATGACATGGGTAAATCCACATTGAGTATCTTGAAATGCCCTTCGGATTGACCATTGCTCTAGTGGTCTTCATGTAACTCATAAATATTGTGTTCCACTTGTATCTCGATTCCTCAATCGTGGTGTTAATTAAAGACATATTTTTTTACTCTGGATCTCATGAGGAACATGTGCATCATTTGCAAATCATTTTGAGTACATTGCGGGATCACCACCTTTATGAAAATTTACCCAAGTAAACCTTTTGGATAAGGGAATTAAAATTTATAGTGTATGTGGTCTCAGATTAGGTTTTTTTAGCGGATCCTGAGAATATAATAGTAGTTATGTAATGGGTGTAGTCGAAAATCATTTTTGAGGTCTGGTGTTTCCTCAGCTTGGCAGGATACTTCATGCAATTTTTAGGGGTTTCTCATGGCTTGGTTCTCCCATTAAAGCTATCACCCGAAAATGGGTGATGTTTTATATGGGTCTATGAATGTTATAAATCCTTGAGGAGATAAAGCAGTGGTTTACTACCACCCCAATGTTGATCATTCCGGAACCAGGGAAAAATTATGTGGTATATTGTGATGATTTAGGTATGGGTCTTGGGTTCATGCTTATGAAGGATGATAATGTGGTTTTGTATGCCTCCCAAAAACTTCGGCCACATGAAAATAATTATCCAAACCAAAACATAGATCATGAAGTTGTGATGCATTTTTTGAAAACATGGAATCACTACCTCTTTGGGGAGAGTTTTATAGTCTATTCTGATCACAAAATCATAGCCTACATATTCTCAGAGAAGAACCCCAATTTGAGGCATCGACGTTGGATAGAGTACTTGCAAGGGTTCAACATTGACATTATCTATACCTCAGGAATGGTTAATGTGGGGGAAAATGATTTGAGTAGAAAATTACCAATGAAAACCTCGATTAAGTCCATTGACGAGTGGACTCGGATGGAGATCTTTGCTTAAATGCATATAGAGAACTTGGGGCACAATGGAGGAGTGTTCTGGTTGAGAATTTAGTTGAATGATTTTCTCATGGAGTTTATTCAGTGAGAAAAACAAAGTGATGAGTTTTTTTTCACCGATTGAGGCTATTTTATCATGATGGGGAGATAAATTCTGATTGTAGATCATATCCTGAGGGAATATACAGAATTAATGGTCATTCCGTTGTGTCACCACCATTGTGTACAGTGGTGATGCATGATAGAAAGCAGTCTCAGTGGGTTATCCATCTGGGTTCTACAAAGATGTATTATGATGTGTGATGATGGTTATGGTAGCCAGGTATGTGACAGGACACCGATGAATTCAGTTTGATATTATATACATGTCAGCAGGTGAATGATGATCACCAACATCCCTCTGATTTTCTCCATCAATTATCAATTTCATCCTAGAAGAGTTATGAGGTTTCCAGGACTAGAATTTTTGTCTTACCTCATACACCATGGGGTAAGAATTCCATATTTGTAGTAATTGATCGTATGAAAAAACAACCCACTTTTTTCCGATCAAGTAAACAACTAATGTGGACGAGTTGGGCCGATTGTATCTTCAGTAGGCAGTATGGATTAATGGTATTCCATTTGACGTTGTCGATGATAGATACCCCTATTTTACTTCTTAGTTTTAAGGAGTCCTTTCAAAGGCCTTGGGGTCTCAGATTAAAATGAACATGGTATACCACCCAAAAATAGATGGTCAGAAATAGTGGGTGAATTAGGTTTTAGAGGACAAGCTCTCTGAATTTGGTTTGGAATTTTGAGGTTCACGGGATATCAATTTTAAAATGGTTGGGTTTTATTATATTAATAATTTCCAATCATCAATCTGAATGGATCACTTTTAGGTGCTCTATGGGTGTCATTTCTGGTCCTCCTTTGTTTGGCAAAGGTAGGTGAGACCACACTATTGGGAACAAGACCTGTGTTGGAGACATATGTGAATATCACATTGATCTGAAAGTGTTATTGATATATCATAGTCACCAGAAATCATATAATAATAAAAGGTATTAAGACCTATATTTTTCAGTGGGTGATCAGCGGTTTTTAAAGAGGCCCCTCATCTAGGTCATCACCATTTGCGATATCATGGAAAACTAACACTGATGTATGTCCGAAATTTTGAGAATAAATATAGGATTTGAATGGTGTCATTTAGTTTATTTTTTCCCTCTCAGTTTACATCTATCCATGATGTATTCCTTGTCTCACAAATGAAGAAGTACAACCCAGATCCATCCCATGTGCTGAATTTGGTGCAGTTGGATATAAAGATTGATCTGCCTGTGGTTGAGAGGCCAATTAGTTTTGTGGACTCCAGAGAATAGGTTTTTCAAGGGAAGACAATTCCTCTTGTTTTTATACTATGGAAACATGGTACCGATGAGAATGAGATATGGGAGTGAACATCTGGTTTTCAATAGTAGTTTCTTTTTCTCTTACCTGATCAAAATTCAAGATGACATTCCTAGGGAAGAATATTTTTTTCGTTGGGATAATTGTAACTTATATGTATTATTTTAACGTTATTTTTCATTTCATTAACATTAATTCTTTTTTGGGGGATTACAATTCATTTTATGAGGAAATTGTGGGTTTTTTGAATTTGGCCCAAACAATGAGCCCTTTTCCATATTTAAAAACAAATTTTGTTCCTTTTATAACTTTTTCTTTCAAATATTTTCATCCATTCCACTTCCTAATTTTCTTATACTCATATATTAAGACTACCATATCTATATGGTCCCATTAGTAACTCATTATCATTTTGGATTTGGGTGATTTAGATAGGCATTGGGCCAACCCGTGATCTAATTTACTTCTTGAAAAAATTAATTCTTTATTATCATATTAATTTTGATATTTTTGTTATTAAACATCCCACTAGAATCCAAAAACCCTAGGATCACCACCATGTCTATTTCTCCCTATTTAGATCTTATTTGCATCACATATTAGGAAAAAACTTCTCAGGGTTTGTAAAATCTTCTAGATTTGAGAAAGTAATTTGTTTTATGCATACAACATTCAATTATCACTCTTTTCCCCCAATTTCAGTCCCCACATTTCCTTTTAAGACTCATTAAAGCCCCCTATCAGTTTTTGTTTCTTAAATATTCATCCTTTAGTGGGACAGTGGATATTTCCTCAAGATCTCTCAAGTAAGTGGGTTTCCATCCTTATTCCTCCCATTTTTATTATGGTTTCATAAATTTTTCAGGATTTTCCCAATGTCCAGCATGTACATATTCAAACCCATGGTCTATTTTTGAGTTTTATTGTCACATGTTGTGTTTTTTGTTTGTCTTCACTCTTTTTTGGTGTGGAGGTTGTGTGGTTGAAGTTCCGAACTACAATTTGACCGTTTTCACATTTATGGTAGGTGATTCCATGTGTATGAATTTTATAATATGTTAGATGGATGTATTTATTGTTTTTTATGTTCCCCGTTCATTATTTTTATGCGAAAATTTATTTTTGGTAGTATTTGATAATATGATTATTTTTTACTATTAATTTTGGGTGAAAACTGGTGTTTTACTTGTTTGTTCTATGTTGTGCTCAACGCTATTGTTTTATTATTCATGTATTTTATGTACAAAAATGATTTATTGCGAATAATTCTATTTTGGTGTAATATTAATATGCATTTGGTGTTAATAGATGTGTTTAAAATGGATTAAAAATTCAATGCTTTGTTATAACTTGTGTAATTATTTTTTTGGAAATTCAAAGCATGTTATTGTGTTATTAAAGTGGTGAAAATAGTTTTTAGATACTATTTTTATTGTTTATTAAAAGAACTGTATTTTTTTGTAAAAGAATTTTGGTAGCATGTAGAACTTGATTGAGCACAAAGACGAATACTTGGGTACCTAGGTTGGTGGGATGTTTATAAGAATGCTAGTGATCTTGAGTTGTTTGGTCGCTATTTCACATAGAAATATTGACATAAAAATCTCTAACAAATTTTTTATGATAATTATTTTGGGGAAAACTAGGTTATGTGGGATTTCTTTACTAGTGGATAAAGCATGAGAACCATTATTGATATGGTTACATTCACACCATGATGCGAGTTACATGGGGCTCACTACTAACTAATGCCTTGGGGTGTTCCCATGTTGAGTAATCATTGACTATTTGACATCCATAATCGGATTATAGAGTTTTTGGGTTGATAATTCAGTATCATACATGTATTATTTATATGTACCTATTCATTAAAGTTACCCATAATGGGAAATATTTTAATTCAAAAGATAAACCTCTAGAAGTTTTTTCTACATTCATTGTTTATTACAATTATATGCTCTTTATCTTCTAATTCAAGACACATGGAATCTTTGGGTGGTATCCTATTGGGCTTGGTCTCACACCCTACTTACAACTTTACATTTAAGTCGAGTTGGTTTTGTTTGACCAAGGTTAGGGATATAATTTTGTAGACAGTGGATCGGGTTTTATGTTTCTCCCGTTGTGGTTGTTTTGGAGATAGCTCGTGGGAAATAGACCCTTGTCTTGTTACTATCATTGGGTTGGTTTTTATGTTAAATTGGTAGTTTGGGACACCATTTGGCATGTTAAAAACCCTGTCTTATGTTCGGAATTTTTTGTTAAGGCTTGGGTAGTTAGTAATTTGAAAATTTATTGTATTTATTGTCTTTGGTTGTAAATTATTCTAAACTCAGGTAAATCATTCCAAAACGAATATTTAAGATACACATGCACTTTTTCCAGCCTGTGGGGATAGGGAAAACCCTTGGTGTATTTCAATGGGAAAGGTTTGTTGCTAGTTTTGATGGAAACTAGATTAAATTTGGGACTATATTCCCTAATATCCATGTATAGAGGATTAATTGTTGACTACCTCCTCTAGTCCACTATCTTCTCTTAGATATATTATGTATTGATATAAAATCAAGATGGTTTTCATATATATATATATATATTATAGTTTGGTAGTGTACAAAAGTTATTTTACATAAATATATCTTTTGATATAGTATTCAATGGATTATTTTGGGTAAGATGTGAGTTAGGCTAACTAGGTGTAATACCCAGTGGGGTGAATTAGGGTATGACATATTCAAACTACATCCCATTTTGATCTTGTTTTTTCATTAAATAAAGCACCCTTCTCCATTTCTCCTATAGAAATATACGAGCATAAATTAGATAATACATGGGACACATGCATTTTAATTGGTTCTCCCTCACTAGTCAATGTCCATGGATTAAACACCGGCA
Source organism: Viscum album (assembly GCA_963277665.1). Classification (NCBI taxonomy): domain Eukaryota; kingdom Viridiplantae; phylum Streptophyta; class Magnoliopsida; order Santalales; family Viscaceae; genus Viscum; species Viscum album. Next base: position 787,854,546 of record OY728126.1, on the reverse strand, counting down.
ACATGATGATGTACCAAATCCAATGAAATTACACTACTATTTATAAGGTTTGTGCAATATACTCAATGCCATGGATTCATGAATTTACCACATTTATGTTCTGATCACTATATTCTATAGGTTAACTCCCATTTTCTCTTCCTCTGGCTCACTGCTGGTGGGAAGGATCAACTTCTTCTTCTTCCTTCGCTCACAGCTATTGGAAGGGATCAACCAATAGTCTATGGACATGTAGGTCCCCTTGTTTCCATGAAAATCGTGATCCTCTTTAAGAACCCAGTTCTTATTCTTGAGGTACGAGTTTTTTATTTTCTCTTCTCATTAGATTTTATTGAGAAAATATTGAAAATTGGAGAAAATACAGAATTTGGTGACTACATGTCGTATACTTTTCCACAGGCTGTGAACTTTGGCCATGTGGAAGGAGTACACAGGGCGTGTAGGCCTATCGATGAATATGGGTGTAACAACGAACTACCTGCCATGTATAGGGTATTTGCATGCCGTGTATTCAGTCTGAATGTGAACAGTAATGTGGTGAAGGCAGCCTCCAGATGAGCGACAGTACACGCCGTGTTCTTAGGTATTACATGCTTTATACTCATGTCGATAGATGAACAGTGCCATGGTGGAAAGTAGCCTCTGAAGGAACAGTTAAAAAAAGGAAATTACACACCATGTACTCAATAGTACACACTATGTAGTCTTTTTTATCACTTAAAATGGGAAGTAGCCTCCTCTATTCAAAGAGAAGACTTTGAAGTAGAGGAGAGCTCGGGAGGATGACCGAAGCTTTGGAGATCACCCGATCGAGCATCAGGAATCTGATTTTTCCTCGGTCGATCTCATTGGAAGCATACGGGTAAGCCCTCCCCTTTCCTTGATCCGTTCATACCAATTCGTTCTCGAGGGGATGTTATTATCATTTGAATGAGAATAATTTTACCTAAGATATACATCATTTGTGAACAGTTTGAGGAGCGTCGTTGATGTATACTGATCAAGGGCGATCAAGGTAAGTGGTCTGGTGTTTAAATTCCAACTGTTGTGTGTTTTGTGTACTGTTGTGCTATGAACACATGTTTGGGGTGTCGTATGGCTGAGGCCACATCTGTTTAAATACCTATAATTAAATAGTTAATTTATTTCAATTTTAAAATATTTGTTTCAGATCACTTCTTGTGCACCACATCAATATTTCATGTAATCCAAATCTTATTCGCGACATCCCTATCTTGCATGCAACTCCAATTCATTCATACAAGTCCCTTGTCTTAAAAATATCACATGATTTACAACTATGTTTTCAGCTATGTATTGAGCTTCCATAAATTATGGAGGATAGTATTTATTTATTATCATCACTGACCCATGTGCATATGATATAACATATTGTGTAAGATCCTCTCCAAGCACGCAAAACAAAACCAGATTTTGCATTGGGCTTAGAAACCTTGTTTGTGTAAACTCCACATTCATGTACATTTCCAAAATTTCTTGAACATAATTCCTTTTATTGATTTAAATATTCTTATCCTAAAACATTCCTTGCATGAAAATTTCCAAACAACCTTTAATATTGTAAAAAACATCCTCTTCCAGAAACACCATTCTCCATTATCAGATTTTGAGGTCCAAAAATATAGCAAACTCTAGAAAAGTGTGAAAACATGTACCTATTATACCTAAACCACCACCATATTATCAATTCTTTTTTAATGGATCTTATTTATCATAGAATCACCACAACTGACAATGGAACACCTCTTTGTCAGCAAATAAAATGAACAAAAAAATTCTTCAATGTTACCATGGGGGATTATTTTTAAAAAAATACATCCTTTTTGGTTTGTTGACAATACATTCATAAATAGATACCTATATATAGTTTTATCAATCATCCACAACCATTGGCATCATGAAATTAATATAGTGATCGAATATTTACTCATCACATACTCTAAGACCACATGTGAAACACTCGACATGAGAAACATTAATAATATGAAAAGTTCATCAATAGTACACATTATTCCATTCCAATACCAATAATTTTCTATCACCATGGACCTCATCTATCATGATATTTATCCTCTAATTTATCAATTCTAGAATATTCATATTTAATACCTCTCCTCTATCTCAGTGGTCTCTAATCCCATTAGTCCCCCTATGTAAGTTCTCCACTTGTTATCTTTCCCCCATGTCTTGAGGAAACCATTTTCTCTATTTTGGGTAACAAAATTTCTCCCCCTCTTTCAATGAATTAAATGGTAACTCATTTTTTATTTGAAACATGTTAATGAACACATGTTAGTAAATTTGAAAAAATACACCATACCTCGGTGAGATGGGGTCCCAGATCCACACTTTTTTATGTTTTGGGAGTCATATATACTCTGAGAGCCATTAGATGTCTATCAAAATGTTCATTCGGTAATTCCTTCTTTAGAATGTCAACATCATGTAGTTTTGTAGTCTCATACTCCAACTTCATAAGCCCTTGTTCCACCTACTCCTTGAAAACAGATATTTTATTTCAATATTCTCTGTACTTGAGTGAAGGATGAGATTTTTGTTCTATGACTGATATAACTTGAATTATCTCAATGGATTCTAATTAGAGACTTCACATGAGCTCCCATGTTATCAAGCTGCTGCTTTATACAAAATAACTACATGAATTATTGAGTGGCTGTAATAAACATAACTTCTATAGTTATCAATGAAATGTAATATTTTTTCTTACATAGCCATGAAATACACAATCGACCTAGATAAAAATCACATCTAAACATTTATTTCTTATTATCTGCTGAAATGGCCGAATATTTATTTTTATATCCCAATATCTCTAGCTGATATTTATCATTATACATCAATCTGAACGCTACAGTAGCCTAGACATACTGATGTTTTCATGTCACTGCAAGAATGTGGCTTTACATTGGATTTATTTGATATCTCATTGCTTGGAATGTGGAAAAAACAATGCTCGTTCATGACACTATAAAGTATAGTAATAATAAAATTATTTTCTTATATTATATGTTATTAACAACCTGTAAATCATTATATTTTTATAGTTTTTTGGGTATTAACTGGAGTTTTCATCTCCTGGGAATTGTTAATTCCAAATCTTCTTAGAACATCATTGGAATATTTGTATTGACTAATGAATGTTCCATTTATTCCTTCTGTAACTTGTAAACCATGAAAATATGTCATCACACAAATCATTGAAATTTCGTATTAAATATTCATTAATTATGAATGTGGTCTACATCATGCTTCATCTGATCCACCATGGATTATGTAAACAACATAAACTAGTACCATTATCCTTTAGTTACAATCCTTATTTACATAGATATTGTAATCAACTCAACTTTTCGGAAAACCACGCATCTCTAGAATAGATCTAGTATTGATTAACAAACTCTTGGCTCTTTCTTCAACCTATAAAAAGCATTATTTAGAAAAAAAAATTCTTCACATCTTCATGTATCAGAAAGCCATCTGGCTGCTCCATATAAAAATATTCTTACCGAACCCCATTATAAAATGTGGACGTGTCTTCAATTTGGAAAATATTGATCATTCACTACCCAAAAATGGCTCATAATAGTCATATGATCTCTATCCTTGGAATAGGGTAAAATTTATCATCAACATCAATACTCTCTAATTGGGAGTACCATTTTCACAGTAATCGTGCTTTGTTTCAAATCATTGTGCCATCTTCATCCGTCATATATTGAAAGACCCATTTTGTATCGATGAAATTATTATATGTTGGCCTTGAAACATTCTTACATGACTAATTTTTCTTAATTATGTAAATAACTAAATTAATAACCTAAACCCAATTCTCATCTTCAATGACATCACTAAATCACTAAGGATCGAACTGTGATATGTATGATGTTTTATATAGATTCTACATCCTCCTTCTCTACAATAGAACTATTTTTTCAAGAATTATGTTTTATCTATCTATCTCATCTCTTCCATCTGTTATTTGTATATACAACAACATATTCTCATCATTATCATTATTTATGTATTCGTCTGAATCATCCACTAAAATAGAAACATCCCCTCGTCTTCTAACATATTTGTCACAATCCAAATAATAATTATCAATTATTTTGTGGAATATTCATATCATTTTCTAATATGGTTACATCATGGCTTTCAACAGTCTTTCCCATTCATTTACTGAATCATTAATATGAATTTATTTTCATTAATTATCCGAATAATATACCTTCATCTTCATGTGATTCAAACTTCATTTGTTTATCCTTATTGAGAATGAAACACTTCCAAATAATTGATTATACATTAGTAATGGTTTCCTTCATTACCATATCTCATATAGAGTCCATACTTATTTCCATCATAGTAGCACTATATTTTATGTGTAGACTTCATCATCATGACAACATTCCAAAATTTATGAAGAATATTATTCTCAAGGATCATTGTTCTGGCCATGTTGTTGATAATTCGATTTATTCTCTCAACTAATCCATTTTCTTGTTATCTTAACATTGATACTAGATTCCTTATCCAATGATTATTGAGATAATGCTTCACATGGATATTTTTGAATTAAATTACATTATTTGTTCAAATCATCTGAATTGTTTTAACCGACATATTCTCAACATCCCATTAATATGTTTTTATGCAACTGATTACTGCATTCTTATGGGTGATGATGGAAACCCCTTACATTCTACAAAAATCATCAATAAAGTGAATATAATATCTTCTACCATTAATATCCATTTGTCAAATTGGTCCTTAAACATCAATATGCAACATGTTAAGAAAATATATACTCCTTTTATCTTTTATCTCATATGTCATTCAGATGATCTTCCTAGGTTGACAAGAATAACACATATTGGTATGAACATGTGATTATATAGGGAGATCTTGATCAAAATCATATTTTACCTACTCATTTAAGTAAGATTGGACCATGTGCCAAGTCATTTATGACACAATTTATTGTCTTCTTCCTTAAAAATATCTCATCTCTTATTCTCTACATACAATGTAAAGATTCCATTTCACATTCATTCCATGTAAAAAATAGCACAATCATTTCCTTTAATGACACATAATTTTTTTGGAAAAACGTAGGACTTGTCCTGATTTGGATAACTATTTTACATATAGTAATTTTTGACTGAGTAATTAAACAATAAGGACTTCTGCATGTATCATGTCTTTCCCCCCCTGAACATCGCCTTTCTAGAGCCAATAATTTTCATGCCCTCATTATTACCAAATATTACAATACATAATTTATTAAAACAAATCCTTAACACCATATCCATATTACATATAATATGTGTGGTTCACCAACTGTCAATGATCTCTATTCCAGTGTAATATGATACTTTAAATGAAATCTATGCAAAAACATAATACTAACCATTATTCTTCATGATCTATGTTTTGAATTCAAACATTGTATAGACTGATAATATTTATCATCCCCAGTGTATAATGGACTAGCATAATCCTGCAACAATACAAACCAAATATTCACTTTTAGCTCACTTGATGGTTCATGGAATTGCTTCATATGACAAATTTGGTTCATCTTCGGCACATCCCGCCACATGGTAGATGTATGGTATTTGGGCATGTGTCCAAATCCTCTACAATAATAATCATGACCCATGAAAGATATACTAGATTATTGAAAATTGTTTGGATTCCATTTTTGTTCGTTTTCCCTTATATATATATTGTCTATTGAACACATATTTTCTGATTGTCTCATCATTTCACACCAATAACATCTAATGTTAGGCACATTCATGGGTGAAAATTCAGTACAACTGGTTTAACTTTGGGTTCAATGAATCATTTTATTCTTCTTTGTAACCAAATTACTCTTCAATAATAGAGTTAGAGCATGTGGATTGACATCAATCATTACTACTATTTTTTGTCAACAACAATTCTAGCATTATCATTCAAATTTGGTTGTTTCTTCTATTCTTCTAGAACAATATTATGAAAGTTCATCTCCATTATTTCTTTTATTATCTGCTTTCCAGATGTGTTACCAAGGGTCAATAATTTTTATTGATCCATGAGTGATAATTTTAGATAGATGACTTCCAGTTCAATTTATTTGATACGTTTGATTATATCATTTCTTGTTTCAGTAAAACTATCTATTTCACCTTTCAATTAATCAATTTTAAGCCTGTACTTAAAAACATATCTAAACTTTATTTAATTAAATAATTCAGTTTTTCAATTTATTTATTCATTATAGACTTCCCTTCATTATGTTGATTCATATATTGTTTGGCATCACGAACCTCTTTCTCGGAATTCTGTTTTTTATATATATGAACATCTATTTCTTCATGAGAAGCTTCTTGTTTGACCTAAACGTAAACACATACATCAACATCTATTTCTTAATAATCTATATTTTTTTTAAAATATAATTTATAAAAACTTCCACCATATTATATTCTTGTTGATCCTTACAGTCCTATGATTAATTAAACCCATATTCTTCTGAACTATCATCTTTTCATGAAAGAATAATCTTATTTTTGAATAAATTTCCCTTAATGAATTTCTTCCCATTCATGTTTTTTGAGGAATTATTCAACATAATTTCAACTTCTTCTTCTTCATCATCTTGAATCCTTTTCAAGAACATTACATCAAGATTCTAATCATTTCTATATGAAAATCATGAAAGTGGAATATGACCTTTGAACGTTACTTTTCCTCTGTAATGATTTGAGGAAAATATTGACATAAACCCATTAGTCACTTCATCATTCAATCCATCAATAACGGTGAGAATCCTTATGGCTGTGAATGCCACAAATTTTTATTTTATGTTTTCCACAAAATCTATATCGTTATTTCCCATTTCTTATTCTATAATGGCCTTCTACATTTTATCCAATTTCATCTCTCACAATTCGTCATATTCCAAAATACAGACATTCAAATTGAACAGAGGTGGTTGTTTGAAAATGATATTATAAAAAATCATTATATCTTCAATGAATTCTTCAGTTCCATGCATGTCTTCCATAATAACATTTACCCAGTCATATAATGTATCAACAAACTCATTTGTGGCTATTCTGAGAACCTATATTTGTTTCACAGTACCTATATCTTGGCTTTTATAACTTTTTAGTCAACCACATAATATTCAGAAGAATCTTCCACATATAATTTTATGAATTAAATAACATTACCTTGATAAAAATTTCAATTGTTATGGATCCTCCTAATGAATTGATTCGCTTGACGTACACATCCAATACCCTTATTTTAGTTACTAATAAATCTCGACAATCAATATCAGCACAAATACCATGAATCGATGTTTTATAGACATCCATTCCCAAAGATCAGAAGTATTTATACATACAATTTTTCCATAATTTAAATTTATTACCTTGGAATATCAGAATCCATTTGTATTTGAGAACATACATTGAAATCAATGAGATTAAACGACATCAAATTATTATTTCCCTTAGATACCAATTGTTCGGTCTATTGGGTTGAATACCATGAGATGGGAGGTGAATCATGGTATATGAAATTAAAACTAAAACCCCTTTTGATGTTTTTTTGTTGTTAAACAGAACACACATCTCTCTTTTTCTTGTAGGAACATATGAAAATAAATTAAATATTTCATGATACATGTCTATTTTACTTGGACCACCCCCACAGGGATACATCCACTGAGAATACACCAAATATGTGTCGAAGTACAAAATCCACTAATATCACAATTCTATTTAAATGGTTCATGATAGATCATATATTCCTAGGATCACATTATTTTATAGTGTTCATGGTCTCCTCACAGCATTTACATGTGTCACTCTTCATGTATCATCCACTAGCTCTTTACTGGTTAGATGAATCATTTTATTCCTATTTCTTTACTGACATAACTTAGAAGGGATATATTCATTGTCTATGGTATTTTATGTAACATCATGTTCATGAAAACCAACATCCTAAAATATATATAGACTCTATTTTTATGTTCATCATTCATCCATTGTTTAATACTGCTTACCAAATATGTACTGGGAAACTCCAAATATTTCGCACAACCCTTACTGCACCTTTCATGAAGAATTAATGCCTTGAGAGCAATAATTAACTTTTTTTTCATGAAAATGATTTTTAATGAAACATCAATATTACACGAAACCAAAATCTTATGTGAAACATACTTAGCTTGTGTGAAACTCTAATTCATTCATGCAACTCCCATTTTATACAAAACATACATGATTTAGAGCACTAATTTGACTGATTTATTGAGCTTCCTTGAATTAGGGGTGTCCCCTATTATTTATATTCATCACAAACCCTATGAGGAATATTGGACACATCACGCAGGATACTCTCCTTGTGCACAAAACCAAAATTGACATGGAATTGGGCCCACAATCATCATTATCTAAAAATATTATTTTTCTAACAATTCCAAATATATTGTGAGATTCATTCTGTTTCCATATTTCATGTTTATAATCCTGAAATATTCCTTACATCCATGTTTCCATCATAGAAACAACACCTCTAGATCATAAATTTTTTTCATGATTAATTTTCAACATAGAAACCCCACAATGGTCCAACGAAACCTTCTTTATCATCGAACACAATCAACTAAAAAATGAATCAATGTTACCCTAACAGATTTTCCCCATCATTGTTTATAATCTATGATGACTAGAGTTACTTTACATTCTGTATGGTTTTTTGATAGATTGAGGTTTAATACCCCCTGTATAATTCATAACATTCGGGTTGTGGTAACTCAATGAAACTATTTTGTTAATTGATAGTTATGTGATATATGATGATGAGATTATTTAATTCAGAATATTCATGTGGTGATATGTAACCCATGCTCTTATATGTTCACTTAATTTTGGAGAGGGAAGGCTCATGGCCTCTTATTTTATGTCAATAAATAAAAAAATTGGATAATTAGTAGTAGGATGACCTTATTTAATTATTTTTATAATATATAATTTCAATTGTATGAGTGAATTGGTTGGATTTGGCCATGGTATGGTTTGGAACATAGTATACTTGTTTTGTGATGAGTTAGTTTTTTTCATAGATCTTTGGTATTGTTTAATTGTATATTACATGAGAGGATCAATGGATGTCCCTTATACGTATACTATTAGTCTCCCCACAAATTAATATAATATATTTTTAATGTTATCATGATAATTTGGGATATATGGTTAGATATTAAAAACTATTGTTTTTATAGGAGATATTTCGATTGCATAGTTTCTATCATGATTAATATTTTATTACTTGTATTTTCCTTTAATTTATTATAGTCATGTATGAAATTATATGTATGAATGTGAAATTATTTTATAATTTTGAGTAGTTGTGGGTTTTTGTGTCTATCTTATATCTCTCTTCTGTATGATTCTCCTTGAGGATAATTCCTCCCATTTGAATGTTTGTTATACCCAATGGGTTAATCTCTAACCCGGTGCTTATTATAGGAGATACCAAGGTATTAGTATATCCTTTATTATATTATTGGACTAGGAGGGGTACACTATGAGAGTAGGGTTCATGATAATTTTTTTTTTCATAAACATTCACATGGATATGTGATGTCATGCCTTTACATGACACACCTGTTATTTTGAATTTTTTTCTCCAAGGGGGTGATATACTATAAGATAAAATCAAAGGTATATGTCTCTTAATAGGGTGAAAATGTATTATTTATATTTATTATATATATATATGTGGGAATTTTTTAAAATGGAATACATATGTGTATTTTAATATTGTCATGAAATTTTTTATGAAATTATTTCACTCAGTGTGAATGGATGGTTAATGAATTCTAATAATCTATATAATGATTTTGTCTATTGGAATTGAATATTATATTCATAAAATGAGATTATTTTTTATAAATGTTGAGATGGGATGTTTTATTGATGTATTCAATGTGAATAAGAGTTTCTATATTGGAATGATTTATGAGTACAACTCGACATTTTTTTATATAATAATATAACCATTAACAACTTATAATTAATGGATAATTATTAATTCTATATATGTGGTTTATTTATGTTCATTGGGATAATATTAAATATAAATCTAAGACTATTATAACCAATAATTTAAATGTAATTCAATTTTATTCCTATGAGATGACTGATATATGGTTGAGTTTTTTTGAATTTTCCATGAACATTGTGATCCAAGGAATTGTTGTATTTCATTTACATCAAATAAATATTATTCATTTATTGTTAATTTAATATAATTAAAGGGAGAAAAGTTTTGTTTTATTGATGATTTTATGATATATAAATTATTGAAACGATTGGATGGATGTTTAGAATGTTATTTTATATAGTGAAATTGAATAACAATTTTCAAAGAGTTAAAAACATATCATGAATCATGATTACTGAAATATGGGTTTGATTTTTGAATAATTTTTTATACTATAGACATAATTTAAAAAAATAATATATTACATGTGGAATGAAACCATGATATTATTTAGTTGTTTTGGGTTTATTTTGAAATAAAAAAAATTCATGAACAAAGGAAAATAGTTTTTTGTTATATGTTGTTAGAAGAAATTAAACACAAGTTGTGGTTACTATAATTGAGTAAGATATTTCAAATACACATCATTTTTTTTCAATTAATGCTATTGTTTTACAATGACGGTAGTGGTTTATAAAACTATTAATGATAATCATCATAGTCCAAATTATGATGAAAATAAACTTATAAAAAAGATTATTTTTATATTTATCAAATCATTATTGAGTTGGATGGGGTATAATATGTGGTTTGATAGAAATTTATTTATTTACTAATAGAAAATACGGCCTCTCATTATATATCTATTCTAGATGTTTTTGTGATTATTTTTCAAATTCTTCATGGGATACTGTTTTAAAATCATTATCCACATTTAAAAAAATTAAATATTAATCTATTATCATCACTAATATAGTGGTTGAAAATATGGTGATAATTTATATATATATATTTATTGAAAATTGATATTTTTTTATTCTAAAAAAATAGATGAATGATTAGAGGTTTAGTGATGCGATTGAAAATTATAAAACTTTTTTAATTAATGATACAACTAAATTTTTGGATAAAATTTTGAGAATACATAATGATGTAATAATTTTTTATTTTATATTATTATGATGATTTATAAAGGAATGATCCTCTACTATGGATATTAATGTATAGTATTGAGGGAAGAATTGATAAAAAAATTATAGATTGATATTGGATAGTTTCTGTTTTTTGAAAATTAATGAAATATCTAAACATCAATAAATCTATGTGGAAGAAGTTGTATTATTTTTAATAATTTCTATAATATATATTTAAACATAATTTTTGAGTTCCATAATCATAGATAAACTTAATATGTGAAATTATATTGGAATCATTCCATTAATTTTCATTGTTGGTGAAATTATTTTTTATTACAATTAAAATTTAATTTTTATTGATTGGGCCTACATAATATATGTGATATAATTTGTTTTAGGAGATAAAGGAAAAATTATGATGGTTATGTCCATTGGATGTTTTTATTTGATTATATTGTTGTGTGAGATACAATGTAAATCCCCTAATATAGTCACTCAGTTTCAATTAAATACCATATGAGTATTTAAATCCAAATTAATATTTTAAATCACTATGTATAGGTATATGTGGTATTGAATCAATAAATTAAATTAATTAAATTCAATACATTTAGTTTATATCAAGAAAGAAAAAAAACTTCTTTAGGGACATCTCAATTAGTGATTGGTGTTTATTAGGTGAAAATCATAATATATATATTATCTAATTCACATTACCTATTTAATAAATCAACATTTTGAACCACACTAAAATTAGTTAAACATATTCTACTAAACAAAACTACTTCTGATAATGTACTTCTTTATAATTTAAGAATAAAAGTTATATTTTTCTGTATAATTCATATATTTTTTTTATTATGTTACATTATCATGATAGAAAACACATGGTATAACCATTTATTCCCTACTTCATTGGAGAAGTAATGATTTTAGGATTTTTACAAGTTGAAATCCATGTTTATTTTACTTTCATTAAATAATTATTATTAATAATTATATTTTTCATAATAAATAAAATAATATCATAAATAAAGGATTTGTAAAATGTTTATACTCCATCAATAAAACTGAGTTAATAATTATTACATATATGTATAACACATCCCTGTATGAATTTTGAGTTCAATATAAAATCTCAAAAGAATAATTCTTTGAAAATGGTTGTAATTAAACTAAATATTGTATCATTTTGAATGTACTTTATTTTCAATATTTTTAATGTAACATATGAATTTTTAACAAGGAAGTGTAAATTTGAAAAAACTAATCTCATATTTTCCAACACACAGATTATTTGAATTTTTATTGTTAATGTGTGAATATATATTATTTAAATAAATAGTTGACTAAAATGTAAATGGGTTAGAATAAAAATTATAATGATTATTGAATTTTATAACATCATCAGAAGTAGAATTTTCTTAATTAGATTCAAAATTGAATGAGGAAAAAATATTTAGGGATGATGAAATTAACAAATAATTAAAAAAACATATTTATCCAAAACCTATCATTCAAGGTGAATGATCACCTATTTGAAAAAATAAAAAATAATTTTCTTAAGTGGATTAGAATTAGAGGAAATATGAAACTTGTTTTTGTTCACCCCAGGTGTGTATCACCTCCACATTGTGGTTTATAAGGATATTTATTTATGAAAAGTTATAGATAATGGACTATGGTATTTATTACTCATTTTGAAAATAATTTTGGATGATCAAATAATCAATTTAAAATGAATCCAACATTTGTTTTCCATTAAAGAGGACTAGAATCCCATTGAGTAGTTCATTGTACTTCATGGGTAGATTTTCATAGTGACTATAACAACTAGAATAATCCACCATGTCTTTTCCATCAGTGTTAATTTTTATGTTTCTAATTAGATGAATCAATTTAGCACATCTAATATTGGAATTTTTTCTTTTTCTGAGAGGGGTTCATTTTTACCATCAATTCACATAGGAAAGGAAGGGTCCTTTTCCAAATATTTCAGAAGAATGACTTGCTCAACGTTCAGACTAAAATATCAATCCACCAAATCCAACTAAGAATTATGAACCCTCATCATGTCAAGCCCTATTCCAAGAATTCCATGTTCTCCAGCAACCCCCAATAAGAAAAATCACTCATTCATTTTGTTTCTCTATATTACCTATGAATCCATAGATTATGTAAAAAATTAAATAATTAATAGTATTAATCTAGAAAATAAAACAAATGAACATTCCAAGATTTCCCAAATACATTTCTTCCCATGGACATTGGAAACACAATAGAAAATAATAATTTACTATATAACATATGAAAAGCGTACATATACAGGTCAGATAAATCAATTTATGCATAACCACCTTGACTATAAGGATGTGCTGGGATAAAATTTTCCAAAAAATTAAGTTATAATTCACATGGATATCATTAAACCATACGATCTCCCCCACTAAACTCAAATAGGATTCAATTATGTTAGAGAATAGTATTCTTTGGTAGAAATGAGGCTCGACCATGCTCCCATAAAACCTAGAATATCCTGATCATTATTCAGTGTGATATTCCAGAATTTTATAGACATTGGTTTTATCAAAATTGATTATATTAAGGTTTAATTCATCCTATATTTGTAGAAATAAAAATTAGTAGTCCAAATACACAGAGATCATAATTTAATAACAACTCAGTTATGGTTCAAAAAAATTATTTTTTCAGAAAAGATAATCCATCATGAATAAAGGTATAGATATGGAATATTCTTGTGTATATATCTCTATATCCCTAAGAATTAAACATTCAATATTTTCAAGTCTTTATATTGTTTCAAGATAATAAAAACCAATATGGAATAAACCCTAAGGAATCACATTCCTAATTCACTTGGATATAGTACATGGATAGTTACACTATTGATGTTTTTTCCTCTTTCCCCCATCATTTGATCTCTATCAACTCCCATGAATCCGAATGATTCTATCTATTTTAGATTCCCTTATAAATTAATGGATGCATTTTTTTATTCTCCTCAAAATATTGTCTGGGTTGTTTGGAAAAGTTAAATCATTAATGGAAATTTAATAAATCAAACAATTAAAAAGCATTATCCAATGTCTAGTGGAATGATAAATATTTTTACATTATTTTACATGGATCATAATTTTATATACCAAACCCTAAAATTGAGGGATACACACTCTTTTGGAGAAATTAAATGCACCGAAATAATACCTTCGGAATGTATTTTTTATTATACCTGGATGAAACTCGATATTTTTTGCCCTTAAAAGTAGGAAAATGTTCTATGTAAAAATGTTACATTCATCACTCTTAATATTTTCTCCTATCCACATGATTTACTCATAAAAATCCTTATTAATATTTTTAATTGATCATCTATTTCCATTAACTATCTGAAACATTTCATCGGTGGAGTATGGAGTGATTAATGTTGAGATAGATGGGGTTTAGGCTTGGAAGAGGTTGAAACACATGTATTGAGATTTTTAATGACGTATTGGTGTATATTGTGTTTAGTTTTACCTTTTTTATAAAACATACCTTACAGATAATGTTGATTCCATCTTTAATGTATTATAGGAATTTTGGGAATAGTACCATTGTGTCTTATTGATTTGATTGAATTGTGGTTGTATTTATGGTGGGGCGTTCGATTTTTTGGTTAATGGTAAGTGAAAGGGTTTCTATTCTACTGTATTTGGGGACATATCGAGAAACATTATTCTTGACATTAGACTTATAAATTTCTAAATAAATTATTTTTAGTGATTTTTTATATGAAATTTGTTCTAGATCAAACATTTTTATATATCTAGAGGTACAAACCATTTTTTCAAGGAAATTTATAACATCGAAAGGCTGAATAGGTATAGAGAATGGAGTGGTGGCACCTGCTGGTGCCACGGGTGGAGGAACAGTGCCCTGGCCGTGCATGACGCTCGCACCGAAGGATACCGTCTAGATACGGCTGGCCGGGCAGGAGCGGCGGTGCCGCTCAACACCGCCATTTCACGAAAGAGGGGAGCCCCCCTCCCCCACCCCGCACTGCTCGGCCAGCTGGCTGAGTAGCGGCCAGCGGCAGGCTGGGCCGGGCCAGGGCTGGCCACGACCTGCCATGCTGGGTCAATTCCCCCAAATGGGTCGGACCCGCCGAGTCAGGACGGGCCGACCCGCCATCCCATTGTGTTTGATGGGTCAGGCCCATTTCCCTTAAATTCGAATCACTTCTTGATCATGCATCCTATCGACACCCCGTCTGTGGAAATGGGACCCTTGTGATGACACGATCCTTTTGAGATACATTATTTCAATTTTGGAAATTTTTTTTAAAATATCTGGGTTTGGCACAAGGGTAATTTCAACCGGGCCCCAGGAACAGAAAATCCAATAACTCCCAGACCGGGAGTCCATATGACATGTCGTCTATCGCGTTGTGTTTCATTTGATGTGTCAGAACTTCGGGATACATCAACTCTATAATTCGTGATAGTTGATGTATCTAACCCTTTTCTCAAGGAGCGGACCTTGCCGTAATCGAGTGTGCTGTGTTCGGGAACCCTAGACGTGGATGCGACTGCGATGACTATTGTTCTAGAATCCTTCGTTCGTTCGACAGTGATTACTATTGTTCTTGTATCCTATGTGGGTCTGGCAGTTTAAAATGATGACTACTGTTCTTGTATGTTGTGTGTGTTCGATAGTTTGACCTCTTTATCTGAATTCTGTGTGGTTCTAATAGAGTAGTTGTTCTTGTATCGTATATGGATCTGACAACATAGCTAGTCTTTTATCCTATGTGGGTCTAACAGATTACATGAATCAGTTACTAAATCTAATCATCTCTATCATGATACGAAATATGTATACCTATGTTAGACGAGTCTCGAATTTCAATCATTATCATCGATTGAATTGACTTAGGTTCCTATGTGGATTGGGTTGTTCATGGGCTCAAGAGTTGGAGCTGAATTGAGATAGATAACTTGGGTATATGTTTGGGAATATACCTAAGTAGATTTGGTTGATAATTCATTATCGTTTCTTTATTCTATGGTTTATCCTACATGGATTCTAGAAGACCTTCAGGGTCTTAGGGTCTCTACTGAGTATCGTATAATCACCCCTGTACAGGCTATTCCTGCACTACTTTGTGTTGAATTCAGACGATGGACATCACTGATCGATGTAGAGACTAAAAGAGCTGGATGATATCCAGAGGTGGACCACTTTGCGAGACGTACATGGAGCAGACGGACGGAACCGAGGTGCTGAGGAGGCCATCTGTACCCACCCTTTAGGTGGGATTCTCGGAGGATGATTCAGTTGTTGTTGATTTCTTTTACTGCAATTGTAGTAGCTTTTTAGTTGTACTGTACATATAGTTGGGCTTGTATTTCTATCCCTTTTCCTTTCAGCACTTAATTTTGTATACAATATTACTTAGTATTTACTTCATGTTGCGTACTCCATTGTGTTTTTTTAATTTTATAAATGCAATGCCTTACCAGCATAGGTAATTACACCTTTGCTGCTAGTCTCCAGCCCTTGGCCTACTGATGGTGGGATTGTGGTAGTCACAACACAGGCCCCAAGGATGGGTCGTGAGAAATTGGTATCAGAGGAGTCAGTTCTACAGCATAACTCAGGTCACTGATCATTATTTTCTTTGAAGAATTTTTTCTAGAGTATTGACTATGGTTTTCATTTCAGGGAGTCGAGTGTTGGTGTGGCGGCTGACTTATCCATACACCAGGACCCTGACCTCTAATTTCTGACTCAGTGCACAAAAAAACTAATTTCATGTGTGTTTCAAATGTTTCATTGTGATTACATTGAGTCAGCACACTAGGTATACTTTTTTGACCGTGGTGCAGCTATTTCTTTTAAGGATGGCTTGAATAAGGCATCCCTCTAGGGTTCCGAGTTATGTATGAGATGTTAGCCCACCGAGCGACGAGGCCTCGGTGTAGGGCCCCATCACAGCGGAGGTAACGGTGGCACCTCTACCCGCTGGACCACCGTTACCACCAGCCCCAGTAGCAGAGATTGCACGCCACCTGAGTGCGTTGCACAAGTTCCATTGATAGAGGCCACCCAGGTTCCGCAGAGAGACGGACCCACATGTAGCTGAGGACTAGTTTGAGGTTGTTGTCGGAGTTCTCAGATTGGTAGGGACACCATCCAAACTTGTGGTGATCCTTTCCGCAAATATCCTGCATGCAGCATCAGGTAGATGGTGGAGCCTGATGCTCCAGGTGCATGACGTGGAATCTTTACTCTGGATGGACTTTGAGAGTATCTTCCTGTCGGAGTTTGTTCCAGCCACCCTTCATGCAGTGTGGATTCAGGAGTTACTTCATCTGCAATATGGACATAAGATAGTATCTCAGTACTCAGGGAGGTTCACTGACCTCCTGATATTGGTTCTGTTGTGTCGGGCACACGAAATAGAGCCAACCTTATGGGGAGAAGGATGTTCTATGCATGCGGTAGGCAGGGCCACATGGCTCGTGACTTCTTGACATTCCATGCAAATGACCTGCAGATGGTAGAGGTACCTCCCAGGGAGAGGAAGACGTTCGACCGTGGTGGTCCATCGGGAGTAGGTGGATGAGGTAGAGGACCTGGTCGAGCAGCGTGTGGTGGACAATGTTTTGAGGCTCTACCACCCCCAGGAGGTCCAACCTGACCACATGGATCTGGCGGATAATGGTGGCCTCATCTTTAGACAGTTGAGGCCTACCACCACGGTGCACCTGAGATGACTTGCGGTACTATATGTGTGTAATCCAACCCCTTATACAGTACTTATAGACATAGGTGCGAGTCATTCTTTTATTTTTTCTACACTTGTTTGGAGCTTGGAGATTCCTAGGGAGCCGTTGGCTCGATCCTTACGGCTAAAGACTCTTACGGGAGCAGACTCGATGATTACGCACTGGTGCTTGCAGTGTGAGATTACTATAGGAGGCTAGAGTTTCAGCTGGTATCTTCTTGTATTGGTGTCGTGTCCTTATGAAGTCACCTTAGGTATGGACTGGTTTTCTACAGTTAATGCTCAGATCAACTATATTAGGAACAATGTACGGTGTGACCACATGGATGGGACCAGTTTTACCTTCACTGGAAGAAAGGGAGCCTTAGCAGCACAATATGGACATACACAGAGGAGAGGGCAGCCGGTCACAAATCCGTTGGATAGTCTCATGCACAGAGCAGTGGATGTGCAGAGTCAGAGTTTTCCTGTTGTGGTGGATCAATATGCAGATGTTTTTCCTGACACTGTTCAGGACTTCCTCCTCTTAGAGAGGTAGACATATACATAGACCATTACCCTAGGAAAACACTGATATCTACTCCAGAATATCGGATGGCTCCCGCTGAGCTTCGTGAGATGTGGGTATAACTAGAGGACTTATAGGGGAAGGGATTTACCCGACCTATTGTTTCACCAATGGAATCTCCGATTTAGTTCTCCAAGAAGGCGGATGGGAGTATGAAACTTTTTTTTGACTACCGTTTCCTTAATCAGGTGACCATGAATAACAGGTGCCAACTTATGAGGATTGACAACCTCTTTGATGAGCTCAAGGGAGAAAGATGGTTCTCAAATATAGACCTCAGGTCAGTCTATCACCATCTCATAGTTCGAGACGAGGATGTGCATAAGACAGCCTTCAGGTGTCGATATGTCCAGTACGAATTCTGGGTTATGACCTTCGGCATAACCAACACTCCAAAAGTGTTCATGAGTCTCATGAATAGGATCTTCCACCCTAACCTCGACCGCTTCGTCAAAGTCTTCATGGAAAACATATTGATTTACTCGACTACTGAGAAGGAGCACGCCTACCATTTGCGTGTAGTACTTGACACACTCCGAGAGCACCAGCTTTATGGTAACCTCTCGAAGTGCTAGTTTTGGATTCTAGAGGTTCAATTCTTGGGACACGTCATCTCTAAGGCTGGGGTAGCAGTGGATCCTACGATGATCGAGGCAGTGTTTTCTTGAGAGCTACCCAAGTGTGTGATGAAGGTTCGTAGTTTCCTGGGCCTAGCTGGATACAATCATGGATTTTTTCCAGAATTCTCCCAAGTTGCTGCACCTCTTTCAACTTTGACTAAGAATGGGAAACCCTTCGTGTGGTTAGATAGATGCTAGTAGAGCTTTTAGGAGCTGAGATAGAGATTGAACAGTGTTCCCATCATGAAGATACCAGAGGAGGGAGTATGGTACATTTTTTACCGTGATACATCAGGGACCAGACTCAGGTGTGTCGTGATGTTGGAGCGAGAGGTGATTGAGTACGGTTCACATCAGTTGAGGCAGCACAAGCAGAACTACGCTACCGATGACCCAGAGATAGCATCATTGGTCTTCTCCATGAATATGTGGCGGAAAAATCTGATGGGATAGAGTTTTACAGTCTACTATGACCACCAAAGTCTCAGGTACATCTTCTAGCATAAGGACCTGAACTGGAGACAATGAGGATGGCTTGAGTTCCTCCAGAACTATGACTTTGAGATAGTTTATACTCCTGGGAAGGAGAACATTTTAGCAGATGATCTCAACAAAAGATCAGGCATTCAGCTACTAAGAGAGGCGATAGAGCAGCTAGATGCATTGTAGATACCCTTTGTGGATAGAGATGGAGAAACCTTTCTTCATTCTATCACAGTCAATCGTCCAATTTTTCAGCGAGTAAAAGAGGAACATCGTTGGGAAGTTGACTGCAAGGCGCGACATGCTCAGATATCCATATGACAGGCACCTGATGGTTTTTCTGAAGGTGGGGAGCATGTCATCCTCTTCTGAGGACGTACCATGGTACAAGATGAAATACTAGAGGAAGTGTTAAGGGAGTTTCACACTTCCCCTCTAGCAGTACATCCATGAGTGGAGAAGATGTATCAGGACATCAGATGACAACACTGGTGGCCAGGTATGAATAAGGTTGTAGTAGAGTTCGTTTCATAATGCCTCACTTTTCATCAATTGAAGGTGGAGCACTAGGTACCAGTAGGCTTGGTACAACCCTTAGAGGTCCCATAGTGGAAGTGGGACGAGATATCTAAAGATTTCGTGACGGGGCTTCCACATACATCCAGAGGACATGACTCTATCTGGGTGATCATAGACTGACTCACCATTTTGGCACACTTCCTTCCGATCAGAGAGCAGGGTGAAGTAGAGAGCTTGGGACGCATATACATTCAGGAGATTATATGGATTCATGGTATGCCATCTACTATCATCTTCTATCTAGATTATCGTTTCATTTCCCAACTATGGAAGGGATTACAGGAGGCTTTTGGGACACAAATTCTCTTAAGAACCTCCTTCTATCCTCAAATGGATGACAAGACTGAGAGAACCATTCAGACACTCGAGGACATGCTCAGTGCATGCGTCCTTGATCATGGTCACTGTTTTGATGATCACTTAACCTTGATGGAGTTTGGCTACATAAACATCTATCACTCCACCATCAGGATGGCACCATTCGAGGCAATGTACGACTGACCGTGCTGATCACCTCTGTGCTGGACTGACCCGGGGGAGTCAGCACGTGTAAGACCAGAGATGGATTAGGCTAAAACATAGAAGGTGAAAATCATCCTAGAGTGGATGAAGATTGCACATAGCAGATAGAAATCCTATGCTGATAGGAGACGGAGACCACTAGATTTTGAGGATGCCGACCACGTCTTCCTACGGGTCTAACCTCGACAGGTTATATGGAGATTTGGCCGGCGTGGAAAGTTATCTATACGCCTCATCGGACCATTATAGATCCTCATCAGAGTAGGCGAGGTGGCTTACCGCCAGGCCCTTCCACCTCAATTAGATTTGGTGCACGACGACTTCTACGTATCTGATCTGAGGAGATACGTTCCCGACCTGAACCACATCAACGACCACTTGGAGCTGGAAATAAATGTTGGGGCGACATTCACGGAGGTCCCGGTGGAGATCTAGGATCGAGAGGAGTGGGTCCTATGTGGACGGTTGATTCGTCTAGTGCACATTCGCTGGAATCATTGGAACCTCCAGGAGAGCACATGTGAGCGGGAGGCTCAGATGCATGCTTAGTACCCCCATTTGTTTCCCTAAAGTCTGTTTTAGATTAAGAAGTATGTAAAGCTCTGAGTTGGGGGTAATGTAAAGACCCAAAAATTTCAAGGAATATTTTTTCATAAATTTTTTGAAATTTTATGAGTCTGAAGTTTCTGACGACGCCTGATTCAGAGGCACGGTGTGCCAAGAATCAATTTCTGATGTTTTGTTCGGGTACGTTTAGTAAACGTACTTGAGGGATTTTATATATTTTGAACCAGTGCATGGAATTGATATCTAAGGACACTGATGAACACATAGCATCGGAATTCTCTTACAGGGACAATTAGCACAGTTGCATTTTGTGTCGTTTGAAACATAATTTTTTGGGAATTTTATTAAACTGAATAAAATTTATGTGTTATATAAATTTTATAAAGGTGGTTGTTAAATCCACCAAAGGGTGGTTGGAGGTGGGGTCCACACTCCACATAACCTCCCATGGGAGGATAATGTGTAGTGGGGCCCACACATGCCCCTAACCCCCCTATAACCCCTTAAACCTTTTGTCTTCCCATTAAGGTGACAACTTTCCATTAACTCCACTTTATTTAATTTTGATAACTCCCCTCTTTTAATGTTGAACACTCCACCTCCCTCTTATTGTCATTATTATGACAACACCATTAATTAATTAATTGAACTCCACAATTTATTAATTAATTTGTTGTTTGAATTTTGAAAACCATGTAAGAATAAAATAACAGCCTAAGATATTAATTTTCTTTGCTCTTGATGTGTTTTAAAAGCATTGGGACAATTAGAAAGGGAGAGTTCTTCCATGAAGAACGTCATACTCTCTCGGCGAAGAATGCTCCAAGTCTCGATAGACGTGAAGAAACTTCTCCTACCTTCTTCTTCCTCCGCGTGAAGGGAGAATACATATCCCATGAGGAAGGTCGCCAAAGACAATGACTCTTCCTCCGACGTTGATGGATCGACACCGTTTTCCGCGACTTCGATGAACGAACCTTGATTCGAGGTAGGGGGTTTGTGTTATATTAAGTGATTAAATTGTACCTCATTTTTCGTTGAATTATGTGGTTTGTATTAGGCCATATTCTATCGCCTAACAAGGAGGGGGAAGGCAAAATGAACAATATCTGATGATCCTCCAATGATCCCTGTTTTTATTCGTGATGGAGGTGGCGACAATTGAAGGCGACGGCGGCATCGGCTGCCGTGCGCCGGCCCGTTAGAGGACCGCAGCAACGGGTGTTGCGCGGGTGGTGGAGACCGCGGCTATCAACTAGGACGCTCGGCCGATGATGAACCGGCCAGCTTTAGCCATCGAACATGAGTACCACAGTGCCCCTTTGGTGTCGCGCTGCGGACAACCGCGGCCCACGCTCCGCGGGCTGCTTCGGCGGTGAAACTACTCGGCGCCTTACCAGTCGGGATGAATTGAGTCGCGGCACCCGTTGGTGCTGCGGGTGAAGTAAAAATGGCCCGACCATGCGGCCTGCTAGCAGCGGAGGAGACCGGCCCACTCCGACCTGCCGGGCAGGAGGGGTGGCGCCGCTGTTTCATGAAACCGGGGGGCCACCCCCCCAAGCACAGCTCGGCTAGCTGGCAGAGCCGAGGCTGGCCGCGAGCCGAGTCGTGCCCCACCGGTCCAGGCCACGCCCCCCTGGGCTGGGCCTATCCCTCTGGTCCGGGCCTATTCCCTCATCAAGGTCGAACCCGCCGAGCTAGGACGGGTCGACATGCCAGCCCATCGGGCATGACAGGGTGGGCCCGTTTTGCTGAAATGCGAATAACTTCTTGACCGTGTGTTTGATCGATGTGCCGTCTACGACACTAGAACCCTTGTGATGAGGTTTTTCTTTTGTGATACTCTATGTCAGATTTGGACATCATTGGAAAATGTCTGGGTTTGGAAGGAGCGTAATACCAACATGGCCCCTAGAAGGGAAAATCCAATAACTCGCAGAACGGTCGTCTGTTTGACGCGCCGTCTGTCGCGTTGGGTTTCTATTGATGAGGCGGAACATTGGGATACATAATAACTGGAAATAGTGTTAGTATATGTATCGAAACCTTTGATCAAGGTGCATACCCTCCTAGAATCGAGCGTGTTGTGGAGGGGAACCCTAGAGCTGGCTGTGATTGTGATGACACTGTACTGGAATACTTTGTGTGTTAGACAGTGATGACTATTGTTATTCTATCCTGTGTGGGTATGAAAGTTTACAACAATGACTAATGTTCTTGTATCCTGTACGTGTCATGTAGTTTGACCTCTGTACTTGTATCATGTGTGGGTCCGACAGAGTAGCTGGTCTTATATCCTGTGTGGGTATGACCGCTTAGTTGGTCTTGTATCCTGTGTGTGTCTGATAGCTTAGATTAATCAGAGACTACATCCAATCATCTCTATCATGATACGAACGATGTATACCCGGGGGAGTTTATTCTTGACATTCAATCATTATCATCGATGTGATCGACTTACTTTCCAGTGTGGATTTGGTTGTGCTTGGGCTCGAGAGTTGGAGCCGAACTAAGATTGATAACTTAGGTATATGTATTGGAATATACCTATGTTGAGTTTGTTGATACTTCGTTATCCTTTCTTTCTTCTATGGATTATCCATCGTGTATTCTGGGAGACCTTCGGGGTCTCGGGGTCCCTAAATAGTATCTTATACTCACCCATGCATGGTTTATTCCCACAATATGTTGTGTTGGATGCAGATGACGGACAAATGTTGAGCTGGATGGTACCCAGAGGTGGACCCCTTTGCGAGACGTACACAGAGAAAACGGATAGAGCCGAGGTGCTGATCGGGCCATCTATAGCCACTATTCAGGTGGGATTCCCGGAGGATGATTCATTAGTTGTTGTTTTACATTACTACAGTTGTACTAGCTTTTCAGTTGTACTATACTTCTTGTTGGACTTGTATTTCTGGACCCTTTCCTTTTAGAACATACTTTTGTATATAGTATTACTTAGTGTTTACTTCTGGTTGTGTACCATGTTGTGTTTGTTTACTTTTATAAATGCAATGCGTTCCCAGCTTAGGGATTTACGACTTTAGTGCTATTCGCCAACCCCTGGCCTATGGAAGGCGGGCTTTGGGTAGTCATGGAACATGCCCCGAGGACGGGCCGTGACAATATGTTAGAAAGTGGTCGAATATTTAATATAATTACGATAATGGATGAACCTAACTCATAAAAAATTATAAAATATAACATTTGAGCTATATCAATTCCATATCCAAAAATTTGAAACCTATTTTTAATCATTTTACCCATACTTAGGTATCAAATATTTTTAAATGTAACTTATTTTTAAAAAGGATATTTGCTATATTTGAACATCTAAATTAAAAATATTATGTTTAATTTTCATGATCCAATCTGTATATTTTTTATAAATATTTTCTAAAATTAAAATGTAAAATTAAATGAAAAATATTATTTAGAAATATGTGTTTTATGAATAAATGTTAACATATATAAAAATAATTATTATTGATTAGTTTAATGGTACTAATTAAATGATAATATATAAAATGGGTCATATGTCACTATATTTATAAATTATAAATATAATTTAACATATAAACAACATGATATAATGGAAACAGATAACGTTAATTGAATATTATTATTTTTCATTATTTACGAAAAAAATATAATTATTCAAGGAAAAGAAAATTTTCTAAATTTTATATTTATTATAATTTGAAACATTATTTTCATTTAAAATAAATTTTTAAAAAAATAGTATAAAGTAATTACAAAAAAATTGAATAAAATGTAATAAAAATCATTTTTGATGAAATTTCATTTTGGAAGAATAAATTGACTTCAATAAAGAGATAGATATTATTTCTTAATAAGAACACACTATATTTTTATTGATTCTAAATGTTATATATATATATATTATATTTTTGTTACTCATATTCTTTCTATTTAATTTAATGGCTAGGTATCATATAAATTAATTTTTTTTATAATACATCTTAATTCATTAATGATCTATGTTTAGTGCTAAGAATTATATCAAACATATTATTATTTTAAATTAAAAATTAATGGTGTTGAATTATCCCCCACCCCACCAACACTACATTAATATATTATGTTTTCATAAAATTGCCACACTCGTCAGTAGTTCAATATTTGAATAACCCTTTATTAAAAAACCACATTGTACGGAGGGAATTTAAAACATCCTTCATGAAGGTGGGGTGGGAAAATAATTTTTACATGAAATAACACATAATAATGTTCACATACACATATTTTTGTTAGTGGAATGTTTTAATATAGTAATGTAGGAATAAATTAACATCCTATGAAAAATGGAGACTGATAGGGAACTTGGTCATTATAATTTTAATGCTAATAAAAAAATAAATATGTGAGGGGTAAAAGACCCACCTATTCACCATGAATTACTGTAATAAATACAATATATTTATTTTATAATCATATTCTTAAATATGATTGATTCATTCACTATCATTTATTGAGAACATGATAAAATGAACTTATTTTTTACAATTTAATTTTATGAACACAAAATATTCCTTTGGTTATGCTTCAATAAATTTACTATTCATATCTTCCTCCACAAAATGAATATTTATGATTATTTTATAATTCCTAAAATACAAAAATAAAATATTAGTGGATCATAATATACTTAATGAAATGAAAACTAATTCCATCAATCTCAAAATATTTTACAAAACAAAAAATATTAGCATAATTTATCGAACACCAATTAGTATATTTATATCAAGAACCTCAATAATAACAACCAAAGTTTGGATTATTCTATTATATAAATAGATATCATTAAGACTCACTCATAATATATATATATATCCAAATTCAAAACCCACTTACTTTAATGATTTGATAATAATTTTTTAAGATATTTTTTGAAATTTATACCCGAAAATTATGTATCTCATAATCTCACGTAACAATCATGAAAATACCATGATCATATATTCCATTAAAACATGATAATAATTTCAATAAAATAATAAATCTATCTAAATAATCAATAAAAATATATATTCATTAAAAAATAACATTATTCATATGGCATTAATAAAATCATAGATTATCAAATGTTGTCCACAAATCCAACTAATGTAGTAAACTTCACAACATATAATATAAATCATCTTTTTTTTCAAAT
The DNA here is from genome assembly GCA_963277665.1 of Viscum album. Lineage (NCBI taxonomy): Eukaryota > Viridiplantae > Streptophyta > Magnoliopsida > Santalales > Viscaceae > Viscum > Viscum album. Next base: position 787,828,010 of record OY728126.1, on the reverse strand, counting down.
ATCATATCAATTCAAATGTGATAAATAACAAACAATTAACAATATCAATTTAAATCCTCTCGATAACCAATTTTATATTATTAATGGAATACCATGAACATATTAAGAGTTATTTATCCCTTAATCATGTGTTCTAAAAAATATCACATTACAACGAAATCATGTTTGTAGGATGTTATTTTCATATAATAAATGATTCCAAATCCATAGATTAAGACTACCATATAAAATTCCTTATAACTATCATGATTATTATAAAAATAATAAAATTGATCCAGAATCTCTATAGAATAATTATTAAATTCCACGAAAATTAATCATTGTACTAAAACCATCATCATAATATAGGCTCTCACTTGGTAATAAATTTTTCTCATAAATTAAGGAATTCAAGAAGATAATTCAAATATACCCCAAACATAATGAATTACACTATAATTGGTACCATATAATGAGATTCACATCCCAATGCCAAAAAAATCATTTTTCTGTATCAATGAAATTCTTATCATCTATATTATCCACCAATAAAACATCTTATCATCCCTTAAGGATGTTTCCTTTGGTGAATCTTCCCACATTCATGACATGTAGTAATCCAAATAATTCTCAAGCCTTAACATTCATAAAACACCATTTTTATCTTAGTAGGTTTGTGAAGAATATAACCCATGTGGAAATAGTAAATAATATAACAAGATAGTTCATAAGGAATAATCATAAGTTTTATCCTTGCATCCCTTATTTATATTGTATTACCATAAGGACAATCAATCCATTGTATGCCACATTTAGGGTTTAGAAGGTTACTTATAGTAACAAACATTTACTGAAAACATGTAGGATTGTATGAAAGTAATAATTCATAACATATAATTATATAATCGTGAATATTAACTCTAAATAATGGAATCTTATTTTCCACCTATGATACCTTGTGTTTAACCTATGTAATCCATAATCACAGTCTTTCAAAATCCATCATAATAGTTCTTAAATAGAATGTTTATTAAAACAATAATATCTGTTATTATTGTGAAACCAGGAATACAATAATAGATAACTGGCCATGCACTAGAATGATGGTCAAGATATACTCGACCACCACTTTTCATGGTTATGATATGTATATGAATATGTTCCAAAACAACATAAAGATATAGAATTATGATAGGGTTGTATTTCTTGTAAAATTATATAATATTTATCATACCAAAAAAATTATGTAATCTGATAAATAGACATATCCCTAGGGTTTTCAAAAAAAATCTCTTATATAAATCTCAAAAATTTAATTATACACATATCAGATCAAAAGATAGATTAACTATATATTCATATGTTGATATTACATTTTTATATATAAAATAATATTTTAGAATATTAAAATCCACCCAAAAAACATAACAGAGTAATGAATTTGGATGTAGGATACACATTACTTTTATTTTATCAAAGACTAAATGTCTCAAACATAATGATATTCACATACAGTTCATTTATTTGGTATACCCTTCATAAAACCTTTCATCATAACAATAGGAATATAAATTTTAATATTATCAGTTATTATAAAAAACAGAGACATCAATGATCACATAAGCATAATATGAACATATAGTTATGAGATTAAGAGAATAACATTTGAAGATTATACCTAGTCTATCATATATCATAAATATTTATCATGACAGGAATATTTAAAATTTATAAGAAATATAAAAAATTGGTCAAATCAACTTATCCAAGAGGAAATAACAGTGGAATATGAAATTTTTTTTTCGCATACACATAATCATAGAAAATTATTTCTACAATAATGGATTAGTGACAAAACAATAATTTTGGATTAGATTCACTCCCCATTCCATCATTTCCTTATTCATGGTTCACTCCTATGAAAATCATAGATGCTAGAACCCCTCACTAAATTAGGTTCACTAACCATTCTAGACCTTATTTTCTCATAAGATACCGTTATTTACCCAATTAATTTAGGGGATATCTAATTTTAATCCTAGAAATCATATTATAATATACCTAAATATATTAGATTAAATAAAATTAAACCTTAATCATATGTCTCATTCCCTGAAAACCAATCATGTTTCAAAAACAGGTGATCATTTAATTATAGCCAAACACATTAATATAAAGCAGGTTTTATAATTGTTTCATCATAACATAATTAACCTATAAGAAATAACTGGATTTCCTAGAATCATCCTTAAATAATAATAATCATATTTCATTCAAATAATGAATGTGAAAGGATCCAATTTTTAATATCCCAATTAAATCAAAAATATAAGAAATAAATTTTATTATATAAGAAAAATTTCATCAAAATATCACATTTGTATAATTTGGGGGAAATCCCTCTTCACATAAGAATAATATTTCAAAAATACAATATATTTCCAATAACTAATGAAAAAATAATAATAAAAGTGAATTATTGAAAATTTTAAAGCAATATTCAAATCCTTGTGTGGCCTTGATAGAGGGGATTTTGTTCAAACAATGTATGTCAAAACCATGTCTCCATTCAAATATAAAATATGAAATAAAAACTACCTCATTAGAAAAATGAAAAGAATATTAATTTCATAACATTATGTAATATTTCCATCATGGAAAAATGAAAAATAAAAAATAAAAAATAATTTTAAAAAACCCGGGAAAACATTTTTTTAAAATATTGGTCATTGATGAAAATTTATTGTTTACCATAGATAAGAAACATTACTTTAAATAAAAACTTTATTTCAATATTCTGGGTAGAAAAAAATAAGAAAATGAATGAAGAACATGTAAAGTCAACAAATATCCAAATTAAAAACATATTTAAGAGATAAACATATATTGACTTTAAAATACTAAATTTTTTAATGAAAATTATCATAAAATATATTAATTTGAATAATATACACCACTCAAGAAAATTAAGTTGTAAATATGGAATTTTTCTTACAGAAATAGATGTATAACTTGAATCTCATACCTCATGTCTCATCTTTCTTCAGATGCATTCAAAAATACTATATAATAAATTTTGATTAAATATAAATTTTTAAAGTAAACTCAGGAATATATATATATATATTTATATTTAACTATATATCCTATAATAAATTATTTACATATAATTTTTTCACCCATTTATTAGAAATTCATTATTAAATTCAATATCTTGGATGATAAGTGCTTCCTTTTTCCATTCATGTTTCATTGTGACCATACTGGGCTCTATACATTGATCATGGTTCAATAGTCTCCGTAATTTTAATAATTTAATTTTTATTACATTTAATAGTTTTTAACACTTTTATAATCATTCATTTAAATAGATGATTATGAATGAACTAGATCACATTATGTTGACAGTATACCATTTGTATGCCCATGTGATGTTTCCATTTTTTATGGATGAAAAAGGAAAAAATACAAACATTAATTTACATTTTCATAATTATAATATTTTGTATGATATAATAAATAATTATTATTTCCTTTATTATAACCATTAATTTAATGTGGGGATGAAAAATGATATGAATCCCTTCATAGAGGTGGGATCCCACATATAAGCACAATGTATCTTTAAAATTTACATATAATAGATTGTAGTTGGATAGTAGTTGTTCTATTATCATATTTAAATTATGTATAATCTATATAAATTAATCATAATTTCAAAATAGATACTATATATTTGGAATTGTTAATAGAAAAACTAAAATTGAATGTAATCGATTCAAATTTATACCTCATTATCTATTTTAGTTTCAATTTGTGATGATTTTCACTTGGTTAATTTCCATGATATTCCTAATAGTAGGGGTCGAGATATTTCAAGTACCACTTTCCATTTTTTATACCTATATTTCATTCATGAATTAATATTCCGGCTAATTTCTCAATGGTTAGTGAATACAACAATGAGAATTGGTCCAGATTATTATCCTTTGATTGGTGGTTAATGTGAGAGGAGAATTAAAACACAAAAATATATTCATGTATCCTATTAATTATATTTAAATTTTATTTTTGATCATCATATTATTATTTTAGAGTTTACATTAATAATAAATTCCATTCTCTAATTCAGATGTAACTATATGAGTCCTTGTCTTGGAAGATGTGCAGATCTCAAAATTATCGCGATGTTTTTCGGGTAATATGCTATTGGGTCGTGAACACACTCTATAATTTCTAGGTAATATTTAAACTATGAAAAAATATTAAAAATTAAAATAATATTCATAACATAAATAAAAATAAACATCATATTAACACCATCTCTTGAAAGATAATGTCTGATCTTGAGTGCAACAAGACCTCAGGTGCACATCGCCACTTGGAAGAGATTTTAAACTACAGCGATTGTATAAACACCATGGGTAAGGATACTATACCAACAATATAATATCATTACATCAATAATATATATAATATATAAAATCTATGATTAGTTAATGTGAAATAATATTATATTAAATAGAACACATGACATATAATTAATGAAGGGAAACCTATTGTGGAATGAAAAACAATAGTTATAGTGTAACATGGTAAATATCACTGTGGAAATCCACCAAATTCAATCAATGAATTTCCACAAGAAAAATGTTGTTTGTCTTACCATTCTTCCATTAGATTCATTAACTTTTTTCATCAATATATGAAAATGTTTCACAAATATTAAGATGATCATAAAATGGTGTAAGTATTAAAACTCTATAGCACAACATAAATGTGACATTAACAAATTTTCCTAGGTATAATATGGTCATTCTGTGATAATAATAAATGTATAAAGTACTTATAAACATGAACATACCTATAACCTATTTAATAACAAATCCTAAATGATATATGTCCATACATATCTCTACTCTATTCTAATGTAATATAAGAATATCAAAAATAATCATGAACAATACACAATGGTAGAGTATCACATAATACATAAGGAATAATGTGATCATAATTATTTTAAACCACTATGAATCAAGTCAATACTTCCACTTTCAATCCAAAAGTCATTGAGTGGTTGTGAAAATTTTCATCCACTTGGAATTGAGTAAAAAAGCTTCATAGAATCCACTAATCATAAAAGGAATGTAGTGAGATCCATGAGGAATCATTATATCCCTACCATATTCATAAGTCTATCATCATCGTCATCACATCTCATGTGCACTGAACCTCTAAGGGGTTTCCATTTCATAACATTCTACCTATCATGAGATCCAGGAAAAATACATCAAATGTCATGGTAACACACAAAACATTATTTAACATAAAATAGAATACATATCATATAATCATGAGAAAAATATTTAAATCATAAATTACTTGAAATCAACATAAAATATTATCAAACAAGATAAAACAATAATTAATACAAAAATATATCATAATATATAATCACATTCTACACCAAAACACACATATAATCACAATATTCCATGATCATCACAAATTCTAACAAAAGAACATACCTTGAAAATATATCAATACCAGATCCCCAAATTGTACAAAACATCGAATATTAATGTTTTTTATTAATAAAAAAAATTTAATCAATGAATAGTGAATGACCAATGTATCTCACCCATGAAAAACATTCATGTACATTCCGTAATCTTAATATGGTCTCCAAATATTCGATAATGAGTTATATTGAGGTAACTCAAGAGGTTTTCACATCATGACCAGGGGTTCAAAAATCACATCTATTAAAGAGTCTATAAACCAAAAAACCCAAATGTATATTGAAAGAGAGGAAAAAAATTCAATAAAACCAATTATCAATTTTAGAATAGATCATCATTTCGACATCAATTCCTGAAGAAAATATTTGTGTACAAATAAGACCATAATTCCATTTTTAATCCACTAATGGAAAATTGATTAATTATAAAAAACAAGAATAATATTTTCTCAAGTTTATCAACATGGGGAATATTACCAATAAACCACCACCATTCTTATGGAGTCTAAATCGAGTCAAAAATAATCTCATTGACATGTGTACAGAACCAATGATATAAAAAATTATGAATCCATCATTATTTGTAATTTTCATTCCTAAATCATCAATCGAAATTATAGAAATGTCAGTCACCATAAGTGAGAATATTTATATCATGTGATACCTACAAACAGATGGTTTTGAATATGGAACCTCAATTATATATCTTTAAACCATGATTATTGTCTTGGTTCATTCTATAAAAGAGTGTAATCTACAAGGTATGTCTAGAGAAGTCTTTGAAATTCATGGGGATTCCTATAACATTAAAACTATTTCCAAATGGACCATCAATGGACCTTAATAATGAATTTTGAGGATTAATTTCAAATGTTCATGAATTTTCCATACAATTAAAAAAACTATACATAAACTAGAAATAATTTATGAGATTATGTGCAAGACAATAGGTTTAGTTACATAGTTTCATAATCCATTTTCCAAATCTTTTGTTGTCTAAAATATCATACTATATGTCTTCCAAGGTGAGACTGCATGGTTTTCTAAACAATTCCCCTTAACCAATAATCACCCCTTGAGACTCTGACTCTCTATGAATAGTTTACTGATGAAACAATGAATTTATTTTACTAGAAAAACATTGAATAACATCAAATTATATGGAATTTGGATGAACCAAGAATGAATGAGAGATGTTCTGTAAATCATATTGAATGAGATCCAACATATAAATAAACACATCTATCCATGATGAAGTAGGATAGTAAGAGAAAAATGCACCATTATGTATCCTATAATTACCAATAAATTTAATTAGGATTTAATAGTGATAGTTTGGATTTAATACATGGGTTGTTGAAAATTTAGTTAAAAAAATCCGAGCATTAAATTCCCATAGCAAGTCTTGGTCAAATAGGTTGGAAATCCAGAAGGATGGAATTGTATAATAAAACATAAAAAAGGAAATGAATTTATATACTCCCACTCTAATTATTTCTCAACCACAGGAAGAATATATAATATTTTTCTCAAACAACTTGGGCCATTGATCCCAATCATCTACCAACCTCTCCCATGAATCCTTATTGATTCGTCCATGCCACCATAGTATATAGGAAATTGGATTTTATCTTCGTTCATGACACTCTCTATTTGTTCTACAACCCACACTAGGAATGACATGTTTGTTGCACTTGGATCTAGCAAAACATCCTCATGTTTGATTCCATTAGTGTTTTGAGGCATGTAACCTCAATGATGTGACATAGAAAACACATAATTCATTCCTTCATAACATGAAGGAAGATAAACAACTTCTTCTACTGTATAATCACATTAGTTGATATTGAAGGGTCTTCGAATCATGGGTATATCTTCACTTGTTTCCTCAAACATAAATTTTCTATCCATGGAGTCACACTTAAAACAAATGGCCACATACATCAAATTAAAAATGTATTATCATTATATTATAATAACATTTATACCTTATATAGGCTCTGATAAACCATTTATAATTTATTTTCACTCTCTCAATGGACTCCTGATGCATACTTGGAAACATAATTGCTACCTAACAAGACATGTTCCCACACAACCTTGAACATAATGGAATACCATAATGAAAATCATAATCATAAATAATAATATAAAGTAACTGGTATATGTGGTTAACTCAATTTTAGATAGGTTATCATAAAAATATCCACTAATGTCTAGGACACAAGATCAAACAATATCCTCTATTTTGTGAATTTTTTTCTTCCAATATATGCGTACTTCAGAATAAAATAATTTATTTAATATCTACTAATTATATAATCCCTTTTCCAAACCCTAAAAAATGGTGATATAAAATATGACAAGCTATCATATACAATTCTAGAGGTAATTCCATGTAATCATATAATTTCATAGACATATAGCTTTAACATTTCATCTACTTAGAGGGAATCAAGAATTGGTAGGAAATGAGAAACATTAATTAATTAGTCATGAATGACCCAAATACTGTAAAAACTTCTTAGGGTACTCATCGAACTAATAAAAATCCCTTCTAATGACCTCCCACATCTTCATATGAATAATAATAAGTTGAAGTATTCCACCTCAATGTTGGTTCTCATCATTAATATTAGGGTTTTAATGAAATCTGGAAATGAATCTAGATCATCCCCCCTTCATCCCTGGCCATCAGATATATAGCCTTTATCATTGTAAAATAATTCATACATGAGGATGTACCCCCCAACATAAATTTATGCAGGTCTCTTATTAACTCTTCTGGGATTGAGGGATGGACTAAAACTACACCATGTACAAGGATCACCTAATCACTATCTACTGAAGAATATTGTATTACGTCACCTCCAATTTGATGTTCATGTGTCACATAACAGCCTAATATTTTTATATATCAATAATTTATCCATTATATAAAAAAATAAGATAATAATAAATTTGTAGTATATTATCTATCCTTGGTACCCTTATACAAACATCATACAATCATAAAAAAGCATCATTAGGAACTCTTATTTATCCTAATTCCAGTAATTATGATTTTTACCAACATGAATCCTATTAATACAATATTATACAATAGTTTTACATATTCTTGGTGAATATTTATAAGAAACTCAAATCTCAATAGATTATATACCCATTTCATTTTCTACATTTTTGAGACCCTTAGATTAGTGATATAAAAGGGGTTCCTATTTTATTTGTTGAAACCAATTGTATAAAGTGAGAGAGCGTAAAAACACATCTATGAATGGACCATGTTTATTATTTCAATTTAATGGGTTGGATGGTTCTTCTAATGGGATCATATCTATCGTGACACATAAGTATATACCCACTCATTCTCTATTAGTACTTCTCCAGGAAAAACAAACAATGCATCATAGTTACCATATAAAAAATCAAAATCTCATGAAGGATAAATATTGGATCTATATTAAACCTCCTCATCAACTCAATAAAATTGTCTTCATTGTAATCCAATAACTAAATAATTACACCATTATTTTTTAGAACAATTTAGTGCACTAATAAATGAGAGTAGTCATGTATAAAATGACTATAATATCCCACTAATCCTTAAAATCCATTTTTTGAAAATGTGTTCCATTGATGTTTCAAGGACATCACTACCTGAAATTTCATTATGTTGTTGGATATACCCATATTAGACACCGCACACCCCAAATATTTCTCTTGTAGAATAAAAAAGTCACACTTCTGTAGCTTGTTATAAATCTGATATTCTCAAATCCTTATCCAGACCATATAAACATATTTGGCATGATTCTATGATGTTAGTGAGTTTATAAAAATTTCTTCAACAAACATAATGATGAAATAGTCATGATAATGGTGAGAAATATTATTCATGGGAGTTATGAATTCATTATATGAATTATTGAATCTAAATTTCATCACCATGTATTCATATAGACCATACCAACTCATGAAAACAAACATTGGTATGTCTACATATATAACCCGATACATATGATAGAAAAAGATGAGATTAAAAATGGATAATCATGAAGATCCCCATAAGAAATCTAGTATACTTTTGATACATGGAAGGGGGAATCTCTCCTTCATCAGCATCTGATTCATCTTTTAGTAATATATTTAGAGTTTATGACTACCATGATCCTTCTTGATAAACAAAATTGGTTCAATCTATGATGAAGTAATCACAATAATAAATCCCTTCTACTTGAATTCCTCATTAATTACCTTGAGATCTATCTTCGTGGCTAATGTCATTTAATAAAGGCGGACCACAAACAGATATGAATATTGTCTGATCTCTTTTTAAAACTCAAATACTTTATCAATGTAAGGTGTTCAAATTAATCTTATTTGAAATATGTATAAAGATACTCATGTTGAAGAAATTATAAAGGGATACCAATTATTTTACTAATGTTTTGAAGAATACAATCATTTATGTGATAGTTCCAGTATAGCTAAATCATGTAATAACTATGCCTTCTAAACTACCGTTCGGAAGTCATCATGTATATCTCTCACATATATGATGAAAATGATAACCATATTTGATAGTAATTAATATTAGCTTTGATGTTGGTCAACTAGTTCATTCCATGAATCAAATCAATGTTCATCATCTCAAGAATCATACTTCCAACTGTTGTCTATAAGCATAAATTACTATTGGTCTCTCTACGAATTATTGTATACTATCTAAATTCATACCTAGATCTATATAAATTGAATGAATCTCTTAATACCACATGATATGTAAATATTTCCAAAAAATAACATCTACATATATTATGGAATAAGAAAAAATGTATCAAATAAAATAGTATAGAAAATATGTGTGAACATGATTTCAACCTGAACTGAATATTTTTCCCCTATATAGTATTTTAGAATCTAATACACTATATATACTCAACCTACCTAGTTTCTACATCCATATGAATGAGATAAATGACCCATTTTAGTCATACTAGTAAAATCCTGATGTTGAGGACCCCTAGATGATTCCCTTTCCCCCTAAACAAGTATTCCTTGACACCCTACTTTTAAATATCCTAAATTTAAAATTTTATAATGTTTGTTGGTGTAAATTCTATCCTCATTTTTCACACAGGCTTTGAGGTGTTCTGATTACTATATTTTAATTACTAGCATTACCAGAGATAATGTACTTATGTACTCATCCTAAAAGAACTGAAGAATATAAATAGTACCCCAACTTTTTTACCTAACCATACATCACATAATTGGTTTTCCTCCTCATAATACAAAAATATTCACACCATGTAGTAGTTAGAGTTCCACTAACTTCTTTTACAGAATGGTGAAAAAATATAAACTGCTAGATCTTACCCAAAAACCACTCAATATTTAAGGACATTCCATAAAATATTGAGTATTCTTAATGAAAAAAATTCTAAAATAGTCATAAGAATTTAAAATCAAGTCTGATATCAAACATCGATACCTTTTATACATTATTTAGTAGTAATATATGAGAAACAAAATATAGATCATTGAAACTTAATGGTACACATATACTATAATAGAACCCAAAAAATCTCATTGGATTATTTTTCATGGTCAATATTTTGTGTATCGAGGGTGAAAATATAAATAATATTTAAATAATGGTATCCAATTTAAGACCCTCATGTCTTCCTACCTATCCCATTTCACCCCATCAACTATAGGTGGATACCTATAACATGAATGTTTCCAGCTTCACCATATTTTCCCTATGAGTCTCAATGAAGAAAAATTCACCCTCAATGATCTCTATCTATTCTTCTATATCATGTGACCCTACAGTTCTATTAATGTATTTGTAATTGAGGAGTTGAATATCCCAAAAATTGCTGACCATTTACCCATTTATCCCACCACCATGTGTGGGAACAAAGGAAATGGCCCCTGGGTGATGTGGACACACCAACTACACCATCATAATAGGTATTGACACAGGTTATACTACAAACATTTATAAATCTGGTGTTGTAATAGTGGAATCCTCCCTAGTGGGAAAATATTTAACAGTGTCACATCGTAGTCCAATTAGTCTCAATTAATGTTGAATGTTATGAATAGTTAAGATATCACATAAAATTGGAATTTATTTTGATAGATCCAAATATGTATATTCTGTGTCATGAGGTTTTTATAATATTCTACCCATATACCAAGGTATATCTTTTATAACACTAACTAAGGCCTCAATCATTTTATGATAGTTTTATTCACATGTATATAAAAACATGTCACCATTCTCAGGTATATAAAATTCAATACAATAGATATATACTCATTCAAATAATAGAATCCTATCATGAATTGATAGCAAATAAAAGGAATCAAAATAACAAAACATTATGTGGCACCATAATTATATATATATATATATGGAATGTTATCTTCTGTTCCTAATAGTGATGCAAGAACACAACCAAATATAATATAATAGTAATATATATCCCATAAATGTTAATGTGGAGGACTGTTACACATGAGCATCCTAGGAACATGATAAATCTGCAACCCAAATTCCAAAAATCCAATCTAATATTTACTATGTCCAATGATATTTAAAATTAAAAGAAAAAACCATTCTTTCATAATTTTTTGAAATTCCCCCGACTGAAAAAATACGAGTCTAATCAAGAGTTTCACTATACTACCTGGGTGACTCCCCACTCTGAAGTGGCTATCAACTATATGTGAGGTTCTGAATTCCATCCACTGGGAGACTAGAAAATCATTATACTATCCATAAAAAATAACATAAATGAAATTTACAAAATAGCAGTAAATATGATGGAAGAAAATAATAGTTAATGGAAAACATGACATATAATAAATAAAAGGTCTTATAGTTTATAAATCCAAACAAGAGTAACAAAGAAAATAGATAAATAAATAAAACACTATATAAATTTATTGTAGTCTATCTCAGTCTCACTAGTATCTTTATGATATCTTAATAAACTAGCTCCCATGTAACTGATTACATGGATTATATCATATTCAAAAAGTGTGCAAGATGATCTAGATTCCTATGAAGACTGTGAGTTATAAAACATATCTGGACACCACCTTCACATCCTTGTTAAGTGTGCGTTTATATAAAAGGTTTATAACATGACAAAAATAATTTCTCATGAAATTATAAACAATCAAATACTAACAACCATGTTTCTAATCAAGACACTATGATCCATAACCATACATGATTCATCTTCATTACGAAGGGGATATCAAAAAAATATAATTAATAAAGATCTATTAATAAGGAGAGTAAAGATAATTCTCAACATATTAGAAGAATCATTTGGTAATTATATATGATATACACTATGAATATACTAAATAATTCTATATAATATATACTACGCCTCGATTGATTGTACTACTCATCATCGTGTAATCATTCAATTTATCATCAACTAGTCCTCAAAAGAATCACATAGACTTCATGAGTTATCATATGGCTTCCAAACTTTTTAATACGTAACTTTTCATTACATTTTACATACAGAGGATCTTTAAAGTCTAGTGTCTTGAAAATAAAGAACATTATACAAGAAAACAACATAAAACATTCTTCTAAACCACTTTTATGGCTTCATCATAAGTTCATCCAATGTACATTTACAAAATCTCATATTCTGGAGACATAAATCAAAGGAAAGTTTGAGTAGAAGGCCCAGTAAGGGTAAATAAGAGATTCAATGTACTTGTTATATTAATAAGGACATGAATAAAAACATAAAGACATGAGAAATGGAAGAATTTGAACTAAATAAATAAAATAACTAGGAACATAACTTTAATATGTGGCTACAATACTTTATTTAGACATTCATGAACATATCACCACGGTCCATCCATAAGGTGTTATAAAAATTACCAAGGTTATTCACCAAGGTATCGTAAAACTTTTAGTATCTAGAGATTAATTCCCTACCCAATGAATTGGAGTGCTATCAGTGTGCACCCTTAATATGTCTTTACATTCATGTGATCCACACAGATCATAACCAAAAATTTCATAAATAACCCTAATGGAATCAAAGAAATGGGTTTCATGTCAAAATTTGTGACGCTTAAAAAGGACTTAAAAATAAGATCATTATATCATTTATAACCCATGGAAAAAGAGTGAGGGTTATATGTATATCAATTCCAAAATCAAATATATATTTATATATTTATGAAAACCCATGGAAACAAAAAAAGTCGTGGTATTCACATAAATAAAGAAAATAATTTCTTGAGAGAAAGAGATAGAAATTTTTAGATGAAATTTTTCCAGCATAACGGTTATATAACATGGATTTAGAAAAAATTGAAAAGGGAGGGAACAAGGGGAACCCACTCATTAACTACTCATAATACAATATGGGTACTGAATAAGATCATTGTACGGATATTTTAATGACATACCACATGAAAAGAAAAAATGAAAGAAAAGAAAAGATGTGATTTCTCTTATGAAAAATTTGACAGCCTAACGACATCACTTAAATATTCAGGAAATAAATTGATGAGAGAGGAAAGTGTCTCTCAAAAATTAGAAATGAAATGGAAAAAAATGAGAACAAATATGAAAATACCCTCAACATAAATATATGGAAATTAGAAGACACAAGATAAAGGAAGTCATGACTTAAAAGAGGAGGGTGAAAGGATCCCTTATCTTGAAAAGTAACTTCTAAAGTTTGATGCTCGGGACATTGGGAGGCTTGGGGGCACCTTGGGAGGACTCTTTGGTATGTAAAAAGACCAGAACTTCATTGGTGAGGATTTGGAAATGAAATGAATTAGGGAATGGCTTGGTATTTATAAGAGAAGTGAGGGGACAGATCATTAATTTCCAAGGGACACCTCATCAGTGGTATTGGAAAAACAATGGGCTTCCCATTGTATTTACCCATGGTATTGGACACTTGGGACACCTTTTACCTTATCATACTATTCATAGGTCGACATGAACTATTTCATAATTATTACATCCTCAATGATGTCATTAAACACTCGACACTCAAAAACATTATTTTCACTATTCACCAAAAATTCATGTTTCTCAGAAAAATCCCAAAATGATACCTAAACCAAATAACAATTATCTGATATCAAAAATGAACTCCATTTTATGAAAATTATTTTCTAAATATTTTTTATTTAATTTTTATATAAAAACACTATTCATTGAAAATTCAACTGTTTCAGACAAATCCCAAAAATTCACCTTAACCAAATATCGATGTTCTGATTTCAAAAATGAACTTCATTTGATGAAAATAAATTTCTATGTATTTTTAATTTTATTTTAAAATAAATGTTCTATTCACTAAAAATTAAACTGTTTCAGAAAAATCCCAAAAATTCACCTTAACTAAATATCGATGCTCTGATTTCAAAAATAAACTCCATTTTATGAAAATAATTCTCTAAATATTTTTAATTTAATTTTAAAATAAAAAACTATTTACCAAAAATTCAACTATTCCAAATAAATCCCAAAAGTTCACCTTAACCAAATATATATGCACTTATTTCAAAAATGAACTCCATTTTTTGGAAATAATTTTATAAATATTTTTAATTTAATTTCTAAATAAAAAACACTATTTAGCAGAAAAAACTAATACTTAACCAGTAATTATTGAAAAACTTCTCTATATATTTTATTGAATCACATTACTTAATCAAGGTGCCTAAATTATATTAATAATTTCTTAAGTGAAGTTTCTTAATCCATTTGGTCACATCCCTAATCATAAGCGTAAAATAACAATTCATAATTTGCTATTCAGAAAAAATTTAGTTGATCTTTTTAGACTCTAAGTTTCTTTATGAACATAAGTGTAGAAGACCATTTATTTAGAATAATTACACATTATTAATTATTTAAGGATTTCATATATATATATATTAAAATATCCATTTTCTATAATTCATCAATAATATGCATACAATATTTATCTGAACATTCAAATATTCACAAACATCCCCATAAGAAGAAATCACAATTTTTATTTAAATCAAAAGATTACACAATGCAGTTATGGTCTCTTTACATAATCCCGGATAACACTAGCATAGGACCTAAGAATATGGTGTTCTAGGCTGAAAGAATCTTGGGGCGGCTCGACCAACATTACCCGAGTAGTGATTTCTATCAGCTTGAACTTCTCGCAAAGGTGATTCCGTTCCAACTTCACCGGATAATGTTCGGCTTGGGATTGGTCTAGAGAAAATCCCTTCGGCGCTACCTCCTTCTCGAGTTCTGTCAGATGGGATTCCATTGGCCCGAAACTACTAGATGGGGCCATCAGATATTCTTTCTATATTAATTTATCAAGATCACTTGTATTTATAGACAATAATCACAACATTTAGTTTCCAATAGTCATATTGACCAACTTTCATATAATAGTCAAAACCCAATGGTCTAATTTTAATTATACTCATTTTATTAAATGAAATAGTTTTGTTGATTATAAAATAAAATAACACAAAAAAAATTGTGGAACATAATTTATTCATAATTTTGGGTCGTTACAATCTTCTGCCATTAAAAAATTTTGTCCTCGCAATTTTAAAATTGGTCTTGGAAATTTCATTGAAATTCCCACATCAAAAAAAGTGTTAATAACACTATTACTTTTAAAGAAAGAAATGAAAGTACAAACATCACCCGAGTTAACCCATACTAGGATTCCATATAAGAAAACATGGATATGGAAGTGAAAATAAAGGGTCAAGTTCTAATGGAGAGTGATAGAAAACATGATTAGGAGAAAATTTAACACTAGAAGATCACAAACTTATGATGTGCTAAACGGAATTTTATTACCCAGTACGAAATGTAAACCAACAACATTTTTTCATTACGTTCCTTTTCATAATTTTTAGGAATTTATTTACTACATAGAATAAAAACATAAGGAAATATACTTACATTCAATAAGAGTTTCATCCATTAATAAGTTTCCACCAAGACTAATCTTTTCTCCAAACAATGAGCATTCAATAAGACTTAGTCTCATCAAAATAACAAGAATCATATTCTATAGAATCACATAATCCTCAAAATAATAACTATCTATTTCCCTTGACTTTATTCATCAACTAAAACTAAAAAATTGATAGTATAAGATCATATAATCCCCAAAAGGATAATAATTTATAAAAAGAAAAATGACTATTAATCTCCAAAATAAATCAAAAGTACCCAATGTTCCAGAAATTCCATTCAATACACAATCATCCATAAAATTATTCACAGTAATCCATACTAATATTGGAACCCAAAACTCAGAAGAATTTAATCACATAGTCTTCCCCAATAAATCTTAACATTTATCTCCAAATTACATCAACTATTATTAAAGACTCATACTAAAGTGTAATTAACATAATCACATATTCACTATGATAGGTTATTCATTTTCCCAAAATAACCCAAATCACCATATGTCCACAATAAATACATAATTTTTTACAAAAAAATCTACCATTCCTTCTCAATTTAAATCCTGTAGTATTTTATTTCCCTTAGGAATATAGAACTCGAAAAGAGAATTTTTTTTCCAAAATAACCATTGGCATTTAATAACAAAATCATTTTTCTATACAAAGGATATCCATTTGATAAAGCATATGATTCCAAAATCAACTTATTCTTGATCCAAAAAATAGCAGGTGCATTAGTTAGTCTGAAGGGCATAACAACAAACTCATAATTCTCTTATCTCGATTGGAAGGCACTGTTTGGAATATCATTGTTCTTCACCATCAATTGATGATAACCAGAACGAAGATCAATATGAGAGTAGAATTGAGAACCACGAAGTTGGTCAAATAAGTCATCAATTATATGAAGAGAGTATTTGTTCTTCATTATTATCCCATTCAATTCTCTATAATCAATGCATAGCTGCATCGATCAATCCTTCTTCTTCACAAAGAGAACATGTTATCCCCTTGGAGACACACCTGGTTGGTAATACACATTCTCCAAAAGATCTTGGAGGTGTTTCTTTAATTCCTCTAGCTCTACATTTTCCATCCTATAGGGGGTCTTTGACGACAGATGAGATCCAGGTACAAGTTCAATGGAGAACTCTACCTCTCTTTCTGGGGGAGGTCTAGGTAACTCCTTAGGAAATAAATCAACATATTCCTAAATGAAGGGAACATTTTCTAAAATAATAAATCCTTTGTGAAAAATGTATTTCATTTACGAATATTTTAACTAAATATGATTTTATGTATTAAAACATCATGCTTAGACAATTACATTTTTCTATAATTCCTTCATAATGATTCATAATAATCTTGTAATTAACCAATCATATCCCCTATGAGTGTTGTAACCAGGAGTGCAACAAGTCCCATTATCATGTACCAATTCCTATTCGTGTCTAGTTCAAAGTGGTAATTTTGGGTTTTACCCCTATGTACATCTGTTCCAGAGCCACCACTACCTACTCGTATCCAGATATGAATGTATTTGTTTGATAAACCACTAACTCAATATTCACCAAAATACCAGGAAGATTTCCTATATTTAAACGTTTATATAGGTTTATTCTTAGAGTTTTCATATCCTAATTTCCATAAATAACTAATCTATCCTTTGATACCAACTATGGCATCTCGCCATTTTAATACATAAATTTTCATTACATTTTACATATAGAGGATATTTAAAGTATAGTTTCTTGGAAATCAGGAAAAAAATATATGAAAACAACATAAAACATTTTTATAAACCACTTGTAAGGCATTATAATAGGTTCATCCTATGTACATTTACTTTATCTCATATCCTGGAGACATACATCAAAGGAAAGGGTGAGCAGAAGGCCTAGTAAAGGTAAACAAGAGAATCAGTGTAGTTTTGATATCAATTAGAACATGAATAAAAACATAAAGACATTAGCAATTTAAGAATAGGCATATCATAAAAAAAAGAACATGAAAAATTACTTGAATATGTGGCTACAACATTTTATTTAGACATTTATGAACATATCAGCAAGGTCCATCCCCATGGTGTCATAAAAATTACCGATGTTATTCACCAAGGTATCATAAAACTTGTCATCTCTAAAGTTTAATTCATTACCCAATGAATTGGAGTGCTATCACGGTGCACCCTTAATATTTCATTACTTTAATGTGTTCCACATAGATCATAATCAAACATTTCATAAATATCCCAAATGGAATCAATGAAATGGGTTTCATGTCAAAATTTGTGACGTTTAAAAAGGACTTAGAAATAAGAACATTATGCCATTTATAACCCATGGAAAGGGAGTGAGGGTTATATGTATGTCAATTACACAATAAAATATATATTTATATATGTATGAACAGTCATGGAAACGAAAAAAGTATTTGTATCCACATAAACAGACAACAGAATTTCTTGAGAGAAAGAGAATGAATTTTTGAGGCGAAATTTCTACCGCATAATGACTATATTAAATGGTTTTAGAAAACATTGAAAATATAGGGGAAAAGGGTAACCCACACACAAATAACTCATAATATAGTATGGGTACTGAATAATATCGTCGTATGGATCTTTTAATGACATACCACATGAAAAGGAAACATGAAATAAAATAGAAAATGCGATTTCACTTACAAAAAATTCAGCAGCCTAACGACATCACTTATAAATTCTAGAAATAAATTGATGAGGGCAGAATGGGCCTCTCAACAATTATACCTGAAATGGAAAAAAATGAGATCATATTAGAACATACCCTCCACAAAAATATATGGAAATTTGAAGACACAACATAAAAGAAGTCATGACTTAAAAGAGGAGGGTGAAAGGATCCCTTAACTTGAAGAGTATCCTCGAAAGCTTGATGTTCGGGACCTTGGGAGGATTGAGGGCTCCATGGGAGGACACCTTGGATGGTAAAGAGACCATAACATCATTGGAGATGATTTGGAAATGAAATTATTGAGTTAATGGCTTGATATTTATAAGAGAAGTGAGGGGACAAAGCATTAATTGCCAAGGGACACCTCATCGGTGGTATTGGCAAAACCATGGGCTTGCCCAAGGTATTTGCCCATGGTATTGGTCACATGGAACACCTCATACCTTATCTTACTATTAATAAGTCGAACTGAATTATTTCATAATTATTACATCATTAATGATGCCATTAAACACCCAAAACTCAAAAACTGTATTTTCACTATTTACTGAAAATTCATGTTTCTCGGAAAAATCACAAATTTTCATCTCAACCAAATATCGATGCGCTGATTTCAAAAATGAAATCCATTTTATGAAAATAATTTTCTAAATATTTTTAATTTAGTTTTTAAATAAAAACACTATTTATTGAAAATTCAACTCTTTCAGAAAAATTCCCAAAACTCACCGAAACCAAATATCGATGTTCTGATTTAAAAAATGAACTCCATTTTATGAAATTAATTTTATAAATATTTTATATTTTATTTTAAATAAAAACACTATTCACTTAAAATTCAACTCTTTCAAAAAAATCCAAAAAAATTCACCGTAACCAAATATTGATGCTCTGATTTCAAAAATGAACTCCATTTTATGAAAATAATTCTCTAAATATTTTAAATATAATTTTTAAAGGAAAACACTCTTCACCAAAAATTCATCTGTTTCAAAAAAACCTAAAAAATTCACCTTAACCAAATATTGATGCACTGATTACGAAAATGATCTCCAATTTATGAAAATAAATTTGTAAAAAATTTTAATTTAATTTTTAATTAAAAAACACTATTCACCCAAAAAAACTAATACTTAACCAATAATTTCTAAAAAAGTTATTTACTTATTTTATTAAATCACATTTGAAAATCAAGGTAGAAAAATTATATTTATACTTTCTTATGTGATGTTACTTAATCCATTTGGCCACATTACTAATAATAAGTGTAAAATCACTATTCATAATATACTATTCATAAATAATTAAGTTCATCTTATTAGACTCTATATTTCTTACTGAACATAACAGTAGAAGGACATTTTTTTAAAATCATTACTCATTGTTAAGAATTAAATGTTTACATAAATATTTTAAGATATCCTTTTTATAAAATTCATCAATAATATGCATATAATATTTATCCGAACATTTTAAAATTCAGAAACTTCACCATAAGAAGAAATCACAATTTTTATTTAAATCAAAAGATTACACAAGGTAGTTACGGTATCGTTACATAACCCCTTATAACACCAGCATAAGACCTAAGAGTAATGTATTCTAGGGTGAAATAATCTTGGGGAAGCTCGGACAACATTGCTAGAGTAGGGATTTTTATCTTCATGAACTTCTCGCGAAGGTGATTCCATTCTAGCTTCACATGATGAAGTTCTGCTTGGGTTTTGTCTATATGAATGCACAAAGGTGCTACCACCATCCCGAGTTCTGTTAGATGGGATTCGATCGACGTGATACTACATGATGGGGCCATCAAATCATATTTCTATATTAATTAATCAAGATTACTTGTATTTATAGACAATAACCACAACATTCTGTTTCCAACAGTCATATTGAAAAACATTCATATAACAGTCAAAACCCAACAATCTCATTTTATTAAATGAAATTGTTTTTTTGAGTATAAAATAAAATACCACATAAAAATTAGGGAAAAATGTATTTAAAATTTCAGGTCGTTACACATCATCAAATAAATACCATATAATAATTTATCATTTCATTTTATGTAAAATATCACCCTATGGGAAAACAATCTATGAACTGTCCACCTATTCTGACGACCAAGAACAACACCTATAAAGGATTTGTAACATCAATATCATTCTAAATAATACCACTCAAAGCATAACATATCATCCAAACATATTATTAGAATCATAACATAATTTTGATAAATATATAACAATATAAATCTTGTTACAAGTGTACTCATAGAAATAAGTATCATTAATGGGTCTCACTGGCTAAACACACAACCACATGTGAACATAGTCACGTATAGACATCATATACTCTAATTTAAGATCATACAAACTAAACAAGTTAATACAAGAGCCCCATATGGATAGGAACATCATTCCTAATATTTTTTATAAAGAACTATTTGTTCTTATAGATACCATTCTGAAACCACATCTCACACTGAGATAAATAAATCTTTCATTTTGAGGATTCCAATTTCAGATTCTATTTCATCAAAAAAGTTGTTTAGAAAGGATTCTAAAGAAGTTTTGACATTTTGAATGCTGGTTACAGAATTATATATCATAATAAGTCAATAAAAATATCCAATTAAATTGTTTTTTAATGGAGTGATATAAAATTAACTAAAAATAATGTTAATTTGTTAATAGGAAGTGAATACCACCTCGATTCATGAATAGAACCTCATGTCTATCCAATGGACATTAATTCATCAATAACCATAAATAAAAAATAGATTTAGTAATTTATTAATGAATAAGATAATATCAAAAATAAAAAACTTTAGAAACTTCCCCAAAAACATCTATCATTCATGATGAATTTAGCTATGGCGACAAGTGATGTGATTAAAATATCAAAACTACCACTAGTAGAGAAACTATTCAAGAGTCCATTATTAGTTTCAATTATAATCCATATATTGGGAATAAAAATGATTGATAATTTATTCATTTAAATATAAGAGGTGTACATTAATTAGATACCTAATGAATAAAGGGTTATTAATCACATTACTGAATTCTATATCTTCTAACAACATTGATCCATGAGAATCTATAGTTAAAGTCTAAAAATTCATCAAGGATGACTATAGGTATCTCATAAATAAAAGGTAATTATTATAAGAATAATAACTAGTGAAAAACTGAAATATATTATAATTATGATGGATTTAAGATTTTTATTTTCAGGTGATCATGGTTTGGTAACACGGTGGACCAATTGTTCACCATTCGCATGATTTGTTCACATGGTTTTTTAAACCATATACCTTCTTTGTTGTTAGACACTTGATATTTCCACATAATTTTCTTATTGATACCAAATTATTTTTTAAACCATGAATCCTTAATTTTTTTAACACCTTTATCCTTTTTCTCTATTTATGTGGTTAATGGTAGAATCATATGGTTTGTTAAAAATATTCATAAACCATTAACAATTAAAATTGTAAAAAAAATTGATACCATATTGTGGACCCCTATAATTCAACCCACAAAAAATTAATATATCCAAAATATATGATTAAATTATGAATTCAACCCATAACCCACTTGAAAGATATGAGTCCATTATAATTAGAGTGATTTGTTACTTATTTTAACGAATGGTGTTCTATTGAATATCACTATGGAATATGATTATGATATTATGCAAATAAGGAATTTAAATCCTAGATACAATGTCCCTTATAGAATACATAATCAATTTTTGACATTATAGTGACATCTTTCAGGCATTATATTGATAATGTTGAGAAATATCTGGCACAAATCAAGTATTATATTGATAATGTGTTGATAAACAGGACCACACATTTTTTTAATGTAATTTAGATAAATACAATGTATGTGGAAGTGATATGGGAACCAAAAAATTTCATGGGTAAAAATTAATCCTCATATTCCTTAATTAATGTAATATATTTTTTTGGGTGAAATTATTATTGTTTGGGTAAAATAAAAAACCTCATTCTTTTAGTATGAATTTTTCTAAATAAAGTTGACAACATCACTAGATTTTAATTCCTGAAATAATTAAAAAATAAACATTCAACCTTATGACAATATAAGATATAATTTATTATTATATTTTTTAATAAAATATGATTATAATTGTAAATTATATTCTATTTTAAGAGGGATATAATTTCATTGGGAAAAGGACATTTATATTATAGAAATTTTTTATGAATGTTATTCATTTTATTATATTCATTAAATCATATTTATAATATATATATTTAAAAAATTGAAGGAATAATTTTTAAAATTAATTAATACTATCCATTAAGAAAATAACAAATTATCAAAACTAATTCATTGCCAATCATTTCTAAACAATTGTTTTTTTAATCTGCATTAATTAAAACATAACATATCATATTCTAATTATAGATGTAAATGATTTATTTTTTTATGATTTTATTCACTCAAATTAAAATATTTTAATATATAGTATATTGAATTGAATATCTATTAATTCAATAAAATATTTTAAGATGATATTTTTTTTAAAATTTATTATGTTTTTTATATCAATGAGAAAAAATATTTCATCACCATTTTAAAATTAATTTGGTAACATGGTTTTATATATGAAATTATCAAATCAGTGTTTTTTTAATATTACAAATTTATCTTTTATTCTTAAATATTAGATAACCATTTCAATGATATTCACCATGGTACAATCTTGAACGTTGTAAATGACTTAACAGAGTTATGTGACAAAAATGTTACTAAAACATATTTATTAGTTGTTTTCTGGGGGAATATAGGATAATTCATAACATATCTATACCAAATATTCTCAAGTTATGTAATATTTTTGAAAATGGGGATGGTACTTTATAGTTAATAATTTTTTGGTTGGTGGTGCGGTCTTCCTAAAATATTTTTACATTTTATTGATGAAATGAAGTGAGACCACACTATTTTCCAAGATTGTTTTTCCTAGTTAGGACATTTAATCATCGGACAAAGCCTTCATTCCCATTTTAAGGAGTTGTATCATGCATGGAACATTGGTGGCTTTCCATACATCCTGGCCAATAAGGAATCACAATACAATAAGAGAGATTGAGGAAGGTCCCAAAATTGATAAGGTTACAAGGGTCTTCCCTTCTGATTCATATTCCGTAATTTTTTTTTGGGTGCTTTCATGAATACCATGGTTGTCATAAATACTACCTCTCTATGGTGTCTTCTAAATTGGGAATTTAAATTGATAAATGAATCCCCTATTATAATGATGTAATTTCACAAGTATATTGTAATAGAGAGGAAATTTCTGAGTATGTTTTTAATACATCTTTGACTTGTTTTTCTCCTTTACAATGACATCCTTTTTCATTTACATTCATGGTTTTTTAATTGGATGATTTTTATAATTTATTTTATTAATACTCTTCCATTATAGTGAATTACATGGTTCTTTTAGTTATCTTATACATTTCATCTATTTGTATATAAGAAATTAGTTAACAATAAGGAATAAGTATTCTATTACCCAAAGGGATGACCTTTTGTTCCAGTGAAAGGGGGAATATATGTATGAAAATAAACCATTGATCATGATGTAATAAACTAAGGGTTACATATTATAATATCCCAGTAACCACATTGTAGAGTAGGTATGGCCATTATAAATTACTCAAGATGAAATTTGGAATGAAGTAGGCTCTTATAGTGTTTTTGGAATTGATGAAACAGATTTTCAACAACTATATCTATACATATATTATAGTATTTATGGATTATATCATGGGACTTTGAAGAACTGATAATAAACATGAGTTTTATATTTTTTTCAGAACCTTTGAGCGGAAACTGCCATTATGTGATGTGATCAAAATATAATTTATGGATCTAAGGGGTGATGTTCTTAGGGAATATGGATTGAGAACATGGAATCCCATTAGATCCTGAAAATTTGAATAACAAGTGAAAAAACCATGGGTCTGATTTCCCGAACTAAAAAATTATGGCATGAAATATGTAATAGGAAATATAAATTGAAATGAAATATTGCATAAAAATAAACTAGTCTAAGTGGTTAAACATCTACAATGATAAGTTGAAACATAGATAAATGTCAAATAATGAAACCAAATTAAACGAAAACTACCACTAGAAACTCTGTGTTGTATATGGGAAATTTCCCTCCATCTCACCACCATTATCACATTCCTATAAAATATGAAACCATGCTACCTCTAAAAAAATCCTTTATCTTTCTATTATTAGACATTTAAAGTTCTACACACCCCCAATGGAATCTATATTTTTTGGAAAAGCATGACTCATAGGATCCAACCAAATAGTTCAATATAAATATTATACCAATTAATCTAAATATTCTTAATATATAAAAAGAATTCATAATAAAAATTTACTATTTATAATAAAATCATAGTAAAATTATTTCCCTCGTTCACTTATAAATATTAAATTCCCAAAAACATTTGTCAATTTTTTTCGAATAATCCATTAAAAAATCATGAATAATTTTAAAGACAATGTATATAAAAACTAAATACAAAAAAATGAAATTTGAATTGAGGTCAACCCAATGATAACATGGGTACAAGATATTTTAGAATCATTTACAGCATTGATAATGTCATGAAATATTGTCTATAGAACACAACATTATGACATGAGCTAATGGAAGTGAGGAACACCCCATTGATGAGCCCCATACAGTGTCAAAAAATAAATTCCCATGAACAATTGGTTTACGAAATATAGCAACACACCATGAGTGTACCTTATATAAAGACAACAACAATTCCCAATACAATGACCCACTCTTTGGTACCAAAGGATGCAAGATTCCAAAAATATAAAATTGTTTCAAAGGGTTTATGAACTATCATAATTTTTTTTTCAAAGACGTTCTTTATAAACCATGTGAACAAATCATATCATCTTTATCCGAATGAATTCTTTTTCACCCTAATATAGCAAAAAAAATATTTTATTAAAAACTATTTACCCATTTATATCCTGATGATAATTGATCATGATAATTAATATTTTTTTAAAAAATATATATAGAAACCAATTGCAGGTGTGGTTTACCAAAAAAATGTATTGGGACTGAATGAACAACCACACACTTGTTATTACATGACAAAAATAACAATATTTGTGTACCATACTGAAAGGGAAAAAACTCAAAATAGATAAGAGTATATAGAAATTGATTACCAAATCATATAATCAATTTCACATAACCATGTGGTAGGTGGAGAAGATAATAAATCACATACCTAATGGAACATGAGATATGATCCCATCCAAACATGATCTGGACTCTAAAAAAATATACTAGAATAAGATGTATCATCAAAGGTATATGAAACCTATTCACCCATGATACAGACCAATGTAAATAAAATATCCTAAATCACATCCCAAAATCATTTTAAATAAAAATACATAAGGGTAATTATTATGTATGGCTTAATAGGTGACAAAACCATATTATAGATTCATTAAAAATCTCTATATAAACTTCCTCCATTATTTAAAAATCATCTATAATTCTCTATTAAAAAATGGGAGGCATGTTATTCCATATTAATTATTTAAACATACGATACAATGGCATGGTGGATGTTCCCTATTCTAATGGTGGCTATTATTTCACCCTAATAAGAATATGGATACTACCACTAAAATGGGGTATCTCTTAAATAATAGTTATTCTAAGACTAGCCATGACCTCCCATACATAATGTTGAGTCTATATTGTCACAGTGTATCAGAATACCACCGATATGTATATCTCATAACCATGTCCACATCTAGGAATGGTGGATCTTCTTGTTGTTTATGGGCTCTAACCAACAGAAAAAAGGCTTGTATCAGAGAGAAATATAGCCTTGATTTCACCTAAAAAACTATAAACCCTTTATTAAACCATTGGAACCAACCAAAACATATCAATCCCAAAATAAACCATCCCAATGATCAAATATATAACATACCTCATGATGGAATGTGGTATAATAATTTCTAACTGAAACTTATTATCCAATATCCATTATTATGACATTACTTTTATCTTAATTAGTGAGTATTTAATGAAACATTGACAGCATCACACAAAAAAAATTATAGCACTTTAACCCACCTAAATTCACAACCATCCAAAAATTATAGCATGAATAAATAACCAATTTATCATTTTAATATCCTCTCTAATATTTGGTAACACATTCTTTTAAAAGTGGTCCCAAAAAATTATTTTGATGAATTTTTCTACGAGTACTTTATATTATTCTCTACAAGTATTTCATTGTAATTAAAAATTATTCAATATCTTTTTTATATAACTAAATATAAATCTATTTTATCACAATAATGATATATTTTTTATTGTTTTTTTATTTTGTAAATATGATATTATTAATATATAATAACATTTTCTTACTCATTCAGTCTTTATAATGTTTTCTATATTAGGTTGGTTTCCCCACATACATGTACAAGGTTAAAAATTTTATTCTAAGAATGACAAATAATACAGAATACCAGTAATATAGTGTAGTAATAATTAGTTAACAATGTTTTCATACATTTATAGTTCTAACAAATATTAATATTTTTATCTATATTGTCAACTCTCTTTACTAGATTAAAATTCATAGAAAAGTATATCTTCATGGATTCAATGAAAAAAATAATAATAAGATCGATGAATAAACACCTTAAAATACTGAGGTATATCATATTAAAATAAAACATCTTCATTAATAGTCTTTAGGGGATAATAAATGATCTAAGAATTAATACTAGAACATAAAACACAGAAAATATATTGGAAAAATAAATCGTTGACATCCAAATATTAGATGAAAAATATTTAATTTATAGATGTGTAACAATGATGAATAAATTAATGGTATAAATTATAATTTCTATTAATAATATTCTCACATATATGAATTATAATATAATATATATTACATATTATTTTATGATATGTATAATGAAGTAAATGTACCTGGTATGGTTTGTTGCCCAATATCATATTAAATCTAAGACTATTTTATGCCTAAATATATATATTTGAGGAGATTATATATACTATCAATATAAAACATATTAAAAATTTTATCGTTTAATTATTTCTATTTATTACATTTTTAAATATTTGTTCACTTTAGATTGTTTCAAAATTCAACAGAACGGTTAATTGTAAGGAGAACAAATATTATCTCATCATTTAGTCATTTTTTTCATTCATGAAAATATTCCTTATATATATAATACTATTCTTATTTATATATAAATTATTGGTTAAATTAATTTTTATTACATAATCATCCTTTGGTAATTTTTATACATATTCTTCTAAACATCTTTCACACTTTTCTTTTCTGACCTTCTATAAAAAAGTGTAAAAAAATTATTTTTACAATTTTCCACATTAATTCCATTTCATATATTATATTTTTTAATATTTTTAATTTTTTTCACCACCAATTTAATGTTTTTCATAATGTAATTTTTTTTATAATTACTCAATAAATTTATTGTATCTACAATTTTAAAAAATAAATGGATATTTCCTCATAATTGTAAATATAATTTACAAATAGTCTATTAAAGGAAGCTTTCATAATTGTATACAATTATTAGGTATTATAATGATTTCCTATGAATATTATCTTTTGTTGTTATCTAAATTCCATATATGGATGGATAAATAGCATTCTATTAGTATTTTTCCATGAAACACACATCTTTCTGAAATTACAATTAAGATATGATGGATATATGAATGTTTTCATTACCATGTGTAAAATAAATCTGATGTTTATTATTATATGAATGGTGAGTTTGTTATAGAAATAAAATTAACTTTATAATGACATATTTGACATCACTTAATGATATACTATTAAATGACTAAATGATATAACTCATGTCAATAAGGTGCACCTTTCTTTTTAGGATCCATCCTAATTAAAACTCTATAATCCATCATAAATTTCCTGCAATAGTGAGTTTTATGAGGGAATTTCATGGATGTTTCCCAAGGTGTGTGTGAATGAGAAAAATGGACCATAGAAATAACATGTGTTCGACTTACGGGTCTTTCATTAGTCAGATGACCCGTTCAGACACATGGGTGGACCATAGGGTGCGAATCATGTGTCTTTGTGGAAATTAGTGATATATTGTGGGCCACTACCCAATATCCATGTTAAGGCGGTGTGTATTTACTATTAGTAAGACCCAATTGTTTTATTTTGTATTACAGTAGGAACCCAACCTTAAGTGTACTCAACTTTCATGGTTGAGATGTATGGTCTACAATGAGGATGTTGTGATATAAATTTGGGGGGGCGGGGGGCGAGCGTAACACCCATGAATGATAAAGGGTTAAATGATTAAGTATATGAATCATGTTAATAAGGTCCACCATTCTTTTCATGAGCCTTCTCGATTAGAACGCCACAATTAAATGTGATTGTCCTAGAGTATTGAATTGGAGGGGTGTCCTTATTGTAATTTTCCATGGGAGTGTTTGAGTGAGGACAATGCATAATAGAAAAAATATACATTGGAATGTTGTTATTTTCATTAGTCAGTTCACCCATTTTACCTTATTGTTGGCCCCTAGGGTGGGGACAACATGTATCTGAGGAAACTAGAGGTTCCTTGAACGACTGAACCTAACGTCTATGTTAAGGTAGTTTTTTATGATGTCAGTAGGGGCTATTTGTTATAAATAATATCGGGGGAAATAACATTTAACGTATAATAGTGTTAATAAAATAAACCATGGAAAATTTAACATTAATGCTTAACTAGAGTGGGAAGTCAACCCAATCCACCTGGTGAATTTTTCCTTAATGTGGTTAATGTAAATACTCAGAATGGAAAATGGATAAATGAATAAATGTTATGAATCATGTCAACAGGGCGCACCTTTCTTTTTGGGATCCTATATGATTAAAAATCCTTAGTTAAAATTCATTTTCCTTGTGTAGTGATAAAGATGGGTAACCTTGTAGAAATTACATTTTAAGGTAAAATGGAGTGAATCTAAAAAAACATGTGACATTTTCTGATAATGATTAAATGATATTGGGTGTTATACATGTCCTCCATGGGATCTTGTGGTGTCTGGCATGATCTAACTTGATGGTGATGTCATTGAGGGGTGTCTATGATGTAATACAGGCCTATTTGGAATGAATTATATCTCTAAAGTTAATTTGAAAATACAATGGGGTGAATCAAATCAACTATGGTACGATTTCCTTTAATGTTTAACTCGAATTAAAAGTTAAACAAATCCGTTATGGGACTTTTTATAGAATGCGGTGAATGTAAAACCTCATAATCATAAAGAGTTAAATGACTAAATGATATTAATCGTTTCATCATTTTGCACCATTCTTTTTGGGATCCTAACTTATTAGAACTATAAAGATAAAAATGTTTTTCATGGAGTAGTTATCTTGATGCGTGACCTTCCAAAAATTTCATTTGAGGTACACTTATGTAAATCATATAAACCACATGACATTTTAAATAAAAGATTATGTGGAATTGGGATGAATTCCAATCCATCATGGGGATTTTTCAAGAATCTGGTGACATTAATAGAAGTGATCCTTGATGAAGTAAATGAATTTCTTTGTTTATTATTATTCCAAAAAGTTTATATTCATAATTATTATTTGCATGTTATGATTCATGAATCCTTATTTTTTTCAGATGTCTCTACACCCTTATTAGACATGTTTTATCGTATGTAAATGTCTCACACTATCTATATTATTATATGATATATGTTCTATATGGTTTAATTCTCTAATGTAATATGAAATATATAAGACTATGTTATCATATAAACATGTTCATATTTAATCTATTATGTTCCTTGATTGAAATCTCATATATCTACCCTTATTAAGAATTTGAGATCACTCATTCTTATTTCATTATTACATAGTTTATGAGGAATAAAATTATGTATCATTTTTATAAAATAGATTATTTATTGATGAATATATGTGTGATATGTAGAAATTGTGGTAAACTAATTTTGTTTTGTATATAATCATGACATTCTATAAATCAATAGGTTCTGTGTGGTAATTTATTTTGAGATACAAATATTACTCATAAAAAGATATTTAATTTTGATATATGTTATTTTTAAAACATATGCAAAATTTATTATAGAATAATTCATCCCAAAATTAATGTATAATATTATTATAATAGATTATTATTTTAGAAATCCTAAATAAAAAAATCCTATAATAAAATCACCCACTAGGATAATCACATTTACTATTAAAATAAATAAACAAAAACATACCTATAAATATTAGTTTCTCCTCTAGACTATATTCCCAAACTCTAAATTGACCCCCTTTAAATCGTGTAATATGAATATGAGGCACAACTCATTACAAACAGACAATGTTAGTTCATACTTGGTATAAGAAATATACATATATATGAATCCCCTAAGGGGGTTCCAATTATGTGTCTCAATATTTGAAGTAGCTGTGTATTGTAAACTAAACCGTAGTACACGAGAATTAAAATAATTTAATCATGTTAAAACTATGAAACCATGAATCATTTCCTTGAATTTGTTTTTGTAATTTATGTAAATAAAATATATCATAGTAATTCCAATAAGAAATTTTTTTTGGAATAAGATAAAAATTTTACACAACAACATATCGAGTAACCTAGGATCATCTATTATTGTTCCATAATCAACCATTATATAGAATCATAAATTACAGTGAAATATTTATGCTCTTTTAGTGACCCAATATATTAGCGGATGAATTTTGGTATTCCAAAATGAACATAAAGTGAATTTGTAGGAATTTGGGGTCTTATTAGAGTCCAAATATCCTCCTAATTTGATTTTAATAGAAGTGTATTTTGTTGGAAACTATTAAATGTTTCAAATTTCCAATTAATACCAAAATTGTTATAAATATATGTTCAATTGTGAGAGGTAGTGGAAATATCCTTATAAAGCAAGACATTGTTGGGGTATAGTAGTACCAAATTGGTTCAAATATTGTTCTTCTGTAATACCCCATGATTTGAAATAATTTGATTTTTAAAAAATTTGATTTCATTTATAGGTTGTTTTTCAAGAAATAACATGTTTAGGTGAACTATGAAAAATAATTACAGAAGAATTAATAAATACATTCAAAATTAACACTAATGTAATTTTTTCAAAATAATAATTTATTATATTTTCTAAAAAACATTAAAAACTATTTTAAAACTATATGATCTAAAATTGAATTAATTATTAATTTTTGGTGTAATTTAAATATCATTTGTAAAAAACTACAACATTTTAATACTAATTAATTTGTTACCCAAGTTAAAATTAATATATGTTAAATAATGGCCAATCAAACTAATAAGGGTCTAAAAATACCAAAATATTTATAATATATATTAGTTGATTTTATTATAACATTATATTATCTTATCATCGAATATATGTCAATTTGGTGGTATCTTTATATAATTTGTTTCATTATAATTTAATATTTTTAGAATATCCAACAGTTTTATTCACAGCCATTATAAAAGGAAACCTCCTCCCTCACATATTTACACGTAATTAGGCCTTATAACTCAACTATACCCATTGATTTTATTATGTATGCTTACCTAGTAAAATTATAGTGGTGATGTTATTTTCAAAAGTTAAAGAATATATCCCGTCAATGGATATCCAAATGATTCATTTTGTAGTTGAGGCAATCACTCTAACTGATCAAATTGTTCTTCAACTCGTCCATACCTCCTATAAATGGTTTTTATCATATAATAATAAATTCAGTATAATCAATAATTAAAAACATTATAAGGACTATTAAAATACCTATATACAACATTTTTACCATCAAACACTATGTGATATTATCGCTTGTGCGTGTGTATGACATCCAACCACCACATAGCGACGAAATTCATTATTCATCCACATATTATATAGACATGTCTTATGATGGGATTAGTTATTATATATGTTATATATATATAATTTTATACATTTATAAATATAATTTTATGATTGCATTATCCTCATCCAATCAATTGAGAAACGATAACGTCGGTCACCTGTACGTATGGACTACCATCTCTATGTTGTGATGTGATTAGTTTAAAATTATAATTCATATTGTTAATAATAAGGATGAATTCATGGCCATATTATATATATATATATAACAATAGAATTTTTCTAAACAATTTTATAATTATTTTCCTTTCTTTCTTTCCATTTGCTGAAAAATGGAAACAAATTTTATGCATACGTTAGACCTATTGTCTCCATGAATGGTGTGACACATTTTTCTTTCTATGATTATAATTAATGATTTTAAATATGTATTTCATTAATATATATTATTTTTTAAAATTATTAACATTCTAGAAAATATGTTACAACTATCAATTTAAATGTACAAGGACATTATAACTGAAACATGCTTTGAAAACAAAGAATTTATCATCCAAAACACTCTACTAGAAATTTTACCTATAAGAATTGATTTATAGCCACAATTTATAAAAAATATGGTGATATCTAACCAAATTCCTTGAGACACATGAATGTATATCCTCCCCTTTCACATACTCCTCTCAACCCCCATCTTCAGCCATTATTCGTGTTGCCTCATTAAAAATTCCTTGTGTTTCCTCCCCCTCTCTCACCCTTCCTCCCATGAAATTCATCTTTTTCACCACTTCCCCTCCTCCCCTCTTGAGGAATTCAGACAACCTCCCCACCGACTTGGCTCGGACGTAGCCTTCCCACCTCCCTGCC
This sequence comes from Viscum album, assembly GCA_963277665.1. Lineage (NCBI taxonomy): Eukaryota > Viridiplantae > Streptophyta > Magnoliopsida > Santalales > Viscaceae > Viscum > Viscum album. The sequence continues at coordinate 787,793,885 of OY728126.1, read as the reverse complement.
AATGCGGCCCCCACCACCATGCCGACATGGAACTAGTAACCCTCCCATACTCACCCCCATCACATTGAATGCCTCACTACATCGCAATGTTACTCTAATGAGGCCACCCCACTATCCACTATCCTCCTACTATGTGGCCACCTCACCTCAACAAGACCCTTATCCTCTAACATCACCACCACATATCTATGATTTCTTCCATAGATTAGGGTTATGTTGATTTAATATTGTTATCCTCTCTAATTATCAGGTAGGATTAATTTGTTTCTATTTCTTATATTCATAATTTTCAGATTTGTTTTTAATATGGTTTATTTGTTTTCACTTATTTCGTTGTGTATGATTTTTTATCTAAATTTCATTAGGGTTGATTAACTCATCGGTATATATTATAACAATTTCTACAATAGTTTTGATTATAGGTATCAATTTCCGGCCATATATAGTTAGGTTATGTTAATAATTATGCCATCCCATCCCTCAATTTTCTTCATTTGATTTAGGACCTCTATTGTAAATTTTTTTCCTTCCATGAATTAATTTTTTACGGTATCTCAGATATCATAGGGATGAACATCTTCAGACAAGCACCTCATCTCTTCTCACGTGACAATATATTATAATTTTGTTTTACCTGATATGTTCAATAAATGAATGAATAAATTATCCTAGAGAATGGTACCTTCTTTTGTGATTTATTACGAAAATAAAATCCATAGAAATTAAATAAATATATGTTTTTTTCATACTATTATCATGATATTTATTCTACATAAAATATTATAATAATGCCTAGTAAAAAAATGGTTGACTAAGGTTTCCAGTGACTTGTGATTTAAAAATGAGAGTCATTTATAATAATTTTCATAAGCAAGTCATTAATCTACCAAATGTTTACGAATTAGTTTTATTAGGAGATAATTTTCATGCACCTATGTATCACATGTAAGAATTAATTATGTAAATTGTGGATTTTTATAGATGTAATGGAATATAAAATTTTAGTTTCATTATTATTTTTTCATTTCATGGACTAAGGCATTAAATGAATTCTCAATTAGGTCATTCATTTTTTTATTTAATCATTGCTCCACGAATCTAATGTTATTCAAAATTCCAATGATATTTTTAAAATTATTTTACATATATTAATGTAATTTTCTACTGAAATTATTTCTTCAAATAAGATTAATATTATAGTGGTATGTTGGATTGTGTAACTATTGAACCAACATTAATGAACTAACACACATGAATACTATGGAATACATTTTCATATCCAATTGTCATGAATATAACCTTTTTATTATATTTGTATAATTTTAGACACAATAAAGGCTTATTTATTCTGTAATGCAAGTGGATGGGGCATAATATCCTTTTAATATACCATTGATAATTTCATTCTATAACATGAATGAAATGATTTGAAATGGTGATTGTTGATGAGATTTAAAATAAAGCATGCATGATAAATATTGACGTTGGAAAAAATACATATACTCCGAGCATCAGTTACTCAGAACATTGAATGATTCTTTCCACATCTGTATTATTATATGTAAATATTTAATTTAACTCATGAATTCACATGGGACTATATTGATTTAAATAAGATATTATTCTTCCAATGCCTAAATCTTGATGATAATGTTACAAGTGGATATTGTTATTATTACCATGTATTCTATTAATTACTTTCCCTCTAGTACTGATTCTCCCATTTAAATATTTCTATTCAACTAATGATCATTCATCATATTGATGATTTTACAGCACCCTAATGAATTACTATTGCAATTTTTTTTCTCTACCAACATGATCAAATTAAATAGAGGGTATTGTTGTAGATGTAGTGACTATGAATCCACATTTATGGTTTTTATGAAAAATTCTTTGTGTGATATGATTTTTTATGGGTAATGTTTTCATAATTTTCAACAAAATTGAATTTGGATTTTCGGTGGATTTTTATTATTGTATAGTATCGAACACAATTTACATATACATAAAATATTTTTATTTTTTTATAAATCATGTGATCACATTTTTCCATTTTTCCCTCTTTTTTTATGTCCTCCAATGAAAATTTATCTCCACTTACATTGAGTTTGAGTTTCCACAATATTAGTATAACTTCTATTTATTCATTTAACATAAATTTGGTGTTTTTTGTTGTTTGGAATAAATTTGAGAGTGATTAATGATATGTTTAAATATAGCATTATTTAAAATGGAACACTTTATTAAGAAAAATAAAATAGAAATACAATAAGGAGTTATAAAAAGGGAGGGAATAAGAAGGAAATAATGATGAACCCATGGGATTCCACTCCTCCGAGCCACGGATTGAGCAGCCTAACGTCATATCCCTTTCTAAAGCTATAACTTGAATTCACAACTGTGAATTGTAGCCTTACCAACCCCATATTTCCCTCTTTAATACCCCACCTTCTCATTGAAATATATGGAAACATATAATACTAATTAAATGCAAAATATTAAATAACCATTGTTGTTTTTACACCAATTCAATGATCCACACATGCCAACACATGGACATAACTACTCCAGTATAGACCCACACCTGGATAGTTCCACCTGCCACGAACTAACAACCCCTAGAAATCCAAATTCCTAACATTCACCCCACACTAAAAATAAACATTGCCTACAAGGTGGAATTTTATAACATGACCCAACTCATTGTTGTGACTATTCTCTTTCGAGTATAGTTATTTTTGAACACATATATCCCCCATATGATCACAATAATTCAACACATCTCTATGTTGTTTTAGCTTTTCAATATTAATTTTGATTATACTTTTCTACTTTTTTAGTATTGTAGACTTATCAATTGTTTCTAAAGTGTAGTTCCAGTTTACTGGTCAGTATTTTCTCATGAAATCCACATCAAGTACAACATTTCTTCTTTCTTAGTGAATTGAAATTCCTAGTGTCGATAATAATCTACTATTCAAGCTAGTTTACAATCTATAAGATTTTTATAATTAATACAGGAATTGTGATAATGTGATTCCCGTTGACAACTAGCATCAAATTCATCCAAAAAATGTTATGAAATATTAGCAACAAGTTTCATGTCTAGTTCGCCAACATGCAGTGCACCAAGAGGCACATTTTTCAAAAGCCTCTCAAATATAGCTTTCTAAAAGACCCATCACAATGCAAGGGATTGATAAAGAGATGATGGTAGAACCTATGGAATCCATGCGGTATTGTTCAACTTTTTAAGGGAACATAAAGAGTATTTATGTTAGTCTGCTTGATTTGTTTTAAAAGGTGTTGTTAATATATTGATTTTCAGATTTCTATCCTCAAATTCAGCATCTTCCTTTATAAAATATTTTTCTGATATGTTTTAATTCATCACATTTGGTGTTCCATCATTCCCGTTTAATGTTTTAAACATTAATTGAAAAAAAATATAATGGAAACACTACTTGGGGAGTATAATCATAATAAAAAACCGATGAAAATGTTGTTACTCGTCCTTTTAAAACAACAACCACATCCTGTGTGTAGCAGGAAAAATAATTCTAATCTATCCCTTATTTGGTTCTTGTTCATACGAAAATATAATTAATTTAGTTGGATGCTCCCCATGATTAGATGATTCTCATATATCAAAACTATTTTGGGGAGTTGTTTCAAAATACATATTGAAAATATATATGATGGTTATTAATTTATATTGAATAACTAAGGATAGAAAAAGTATATTGAGAACAAAATGATAATGTTTTCACCAGGAAAAGAAAGAGTTAGGTTTATTCTCACTAAAAATCAAAGGGGATCTCAACAGGCGAATTGAGATGGACTGATGACATCAATAACAATGTTTTAGTTTGAAAATAGTATACATAAAATTATGGAATTTTCTCCTCTGATATAGAATATAATGACCCATACTTTTTATACATAGGTATTATATCAAAATTTTATTGTTATCATTGAAATATATAATAAAACCATGACATCAAAATATACCATTACTTTCTTTAGAAACTTTGAAACATAAAACAACTGGTTCATAAAACATGTTCATTGTCTATCACTTATTTCTCTATAAATATACTCTTTTCTAACATAGCTTACCTAATTCCCTTATTCAGGACATTGGGAAAAGAAACATATGAAAGGGTGAGATAAAATTCTCTATAAGGGTATACAAGAAAAATATCAATCATATCATTATCATAATACATAATAACATAAAATTTTAAAATATTAATTGGCATACGAAATATTGTGATATCATGTCACTGGATAAATGGGCTCATGAATTAATGAACTTAATTTCAAAAGTTATAACGTATGTCATGATGTTTTTTTGAAATACCCATAAGCATAGAAAATCATTTCTATATTTTCCATGGCATAGGGCCAAAGCCATCATGGCATACAAAGCCTGTTACTGAACTAGGTTTACATTCCATTCAAGCCATGTATTACAGAACATACATTACTTGTAATTCCATTGATTTCAATATCCTGAGATATAAATCTTTACCCGATAAATTTGATATAGATATAGGTCCCACCCATCTAATAATTAAATTATTTTTACTTACGCCAATAAATCGTAAATCATTCATCATAGCATAACCCATCAAATAAAAATGGTTTCTTTACCATCATTCCAACAAAATCTATATAAAATAAATGGATATTAGAAAAATAATCATATAAAAAACAATCAAATTAATGTTATAATATATATGGATTCATAACCCTCTATCATATTATATGGAAAGTTAAATTTGACAAAACACTAGGATTTAATTATTAAATAAATTATGATTTGTTATTAAAAAACAATTTATTTTCTTAAAATGCCTTGAAATTTTAAAATAAAAGTATTTAATTGAAAATAAAAATGATATTTTGTAGAGGAAGTTTCATGTAAATAAATAATTATGAAGATTTAAAAATCTTTTCATGTTGTATAAGCTAAAAAACTTCTCATACTTTTATCGTAAAATTCAAAAAGTACCTTATCTCAAAAAAATGAAACTATCTTCCTTTCATTTTGTTTAATAAAAATTTTCCATTTTGTACAATTGAAATCAAACATTTATATAAAATATAAATGATATTTCATATTTCAGAAACATTTATGTGGATTATAAATATACCCCAATATATATTTACATTTTAATAAAATCAAATAATAATGAGATTGTGAAATTATACCATACCATTGGTACGATATCATTAATATGTATCCAAACATCCTAAATAATGGTTAATGTTTGTTATTAACTTATACCAGAACAATATTAATAATTATGATATCATATAAGATCATGTTATATCATTTTGTTAATAGTGATTCAATATTACCATTATTTTGGGTGTTAACTGTTTCATTTTCCCATTCTTATTTGTTCATATAAGTCATGATTTTTCTAATTACAATTTATTTTATTCATGTCCAGATTGAAATTTTGTTCATAATTATTATTTTTAATTATCATATAAATTTTATAATAAATCTTCAATTGTTAACGTGGAGAATGAATCTCACTGCACCATGTAGACAGTACGTCGTATAGACACACGATCTATGATATCATTTACTTTTATGGTTATTTGGTATGGAATTAGATGGTATATTAATTATAATAATTAATAATCATATTATAATATGTATTTTAATTCATTATTCCCATTATTATACTCATCAAAATAATGTATTGTTTAATACCAGATTACACCATAGTGTGGAGATGGTAAGTCTTACGTATGCACGCATGGTGATATTGTTATTTCTAGGATGGATAAAAAGAGGTGTAGTATTTTCCCATAACTACATTATAATATCAGAATGTATCTAGAAGTGGATTTTCTAATATACTATGGAACCAACATAATAAATGGATGTAGAAAAAGAAAACAAATTTTAATGATGTGTCAAAATAATTAACTTTTTGTAGTTTCCCCTTTTGATTTGAACAAAATCACTCCATAGAATGATTGTATTACAAATGTGTGGCCTCTAAGAAGAAGATAGAGATGTTTCGGAGGAAATGGGTATCGTTTTTCAAGGATAAAGGGCTTCATAGGAGTGATTAAAATAGAAAAATTCGTGCCCTTTTATGAGAGAGGGGAGTGGCTCTAATAGAAATACCCCAACTATTAAATTAATATAAATTAATTTTTAAATTTAAATGCCTTTAAAGTTTATTATATAAAATATTATATGAGGATTCATCAAAATCCTCTCAAACTATTAAATTTATAAATGTTTTTTTAAACCCTATCATTTTGATTTATAAGTATTTAATCTTTTTAATTTTAATTGTGGTAATATATTATTAATAATTAATGGTTATATATATATATAATTATATGGTCATAATTGACCGTAAAAGGATATTTTATGACATTTAACCTATTATAATTATCACTTTTCAATTTTTAAATATTTTCATTATTTTTATATAATTGAATTATATTTTATTTTTTAAAAATATCAACAGTCTTAATTTAGACAATATTCATTTTGTTGATTTTAAATATAATCCATATAGATGATAACTTCTAACCATACCATTTAATATACTCCAATAATGTCATAATAACCTATACAATTAGTGGATAACAAAAATTAATTAAAATTATCATTATTTTAATATTTTCAATTTCTTTTATTTGATATTTATGTTAATAAAATAAATTATGCTTCACAATTGTATCATCCCTAATGGTAATTATTAAATTTTAAAAAATTAGAAATAATTTTTTTTGATTTATGTAAATAATTTATATTTCCAAACACTATCTATTGTCGATATTATCTCATGGTTATCCATATATCAAAATTAATATACTTTTATAAAAAAAGTGTGTCTTTTTGTCACAACCATAGATTTTAATAAAAAAATATCTTAATAAGGGGAAAGTGGCCATTAAGTGGTTAAATTTCCAAAAATAAATCATAAAGTTCCAATTTAGTCATCCCGTAGTATTTTTATAGGTATTAAAGTAATTTTATTACATTAATTTTAACTTTAATTCCTTGCATCACCATGAACCATGGTAAAAATAATAATTAAAAAAGTTATTATTCATAATGATAAAATATAAAATTAATCTATTAAAAAAATTGACCTAAAGATTCCAAATATAGAGTTTATTTTAAACAATTCGAAATATAGATGTTTTATTAATTAATTTAAAATCAACACCGTTTTTGGAATGAGGGAACATGTTTTTTTATGTTAAAACATTTCAAAAGATTGAAATAATTTTATATATGAATTCAATTTAAAATTAAGTCTAAATAAATATATTTAATTTAAGGATAAAAATATATATTATTTAAACTATAAAGAACTCAATATTCTAATATAACAATATAAATTATTTCCGTGAATAAAAATGTTTTCCCTTAAAATTTAGTCTTTTTTACTATTCATCAAAATATGAAAGTTATCATGAAAATATTAGAAATTCATCCTAAGTAAATGTTTATTTCTCACATCAAAATAAAATAATTATCTTGTCATTTAAAAATTATTAATATGTCAAAAAAACATTTAATGGTTTTCTCTATTAAATGGCCTAAAATAACCGTGTAACAAAAATTGGGTTTTATATATCAAATAAGGTTTATTCATGACATATTACTAAAATAACTATGGTATGTGTATCAAAAATATTTTAATTAAGTATATAATATATATATATCTCATTAATTTCATTATTAAAAGTATTTCACTCAATAATATAATTATTTATTGATTTAAATATTTCATAAATAATGGATATCCCATGAATTCATAATGAAGTTTTATAAGTTAGTTATTATTATTATATTTAACCAAATTTCTATGATATAATGGTAATATCATACTTATAGAGTTTTTATGTTCATTTAAAATCATGATTTTATGAAACACAGGATACCAAAGAATAAAAAGTATTTCGAGAATTTATTTCCTTAAAACATCTCTGTGTTACATTTTACACCTCTTAAACTGAATTCCTCCTTCAAAATTCATCACATGGAAAAAAAGAATATACCCCTCCCTTATCATATCGTCATGTTCCCCTGTAGCTTATTTAAATTATTGGTTCCACTATAGAACATTATCCAGGAGAGTAGTCTGGTTTCATAGAACATTTTCACTATGATCTAGAATCTCTCTCAGTTATTCTTCATAAGAAAGGTCTTTCTCCAATGTTATTACATAAGAGATTAGTACATGTGACAGATCTTTTATGTACATTCATCGGAGAGATACAAGGAAGACATCATGATATCGAGAGAGATACAATGGAAGAACCAATCGATAATCTACCTTCCCAACATGATCAAGAATTTCAATAGGGCTGATATACCTAGGTCTCAACATACCCTTCTATACAAATCTCATTAATCTATTACAGGGATATTTTTTTTCAAATAACCTTATCACCCACTTCAAACTCTAGTTATTTTCATCCATTGTTAGTATTACTTTTTTTGACATTGGGAAGATCTTGTGGGTTGTTGAATATATCTAACCTTTTAATGTATTTAATTAAAAAGATCAGGTAATAATACTATTATTTCCCCAACATCATACTATAAATTTGGGGTTATGAACATATTTCCATTAAGGTCTTTATAAGGAGCGATATGAATGTTGGAGTGAAATCAATTATAATAATAAAATTCCACAAATGGTATATGTTGATCCCAATAACCGTTGAAATCCTTATAGAAAACTCTCAACATGCCTTCCCAAGTTTGAATTTTCCACTCAAAATGATTTTCGGTATAAGGATGATAAGTAGTTCTAAAACATATCTCTATATCCAGATCATGCTGAATACTTCATCTGAACATCGAGGTAATCCTAGGATCACGATCAGATATAAAGGAAAATGGTAATCCATGTAATATTACCACTTCCTGTACATATAACCTTGAAACTGATCAAGATATAAATCCTATGTAATAGAAATTAAGTGTTCTGAATTCATAAGAATATCAACTATAACCCAGATATAATTTTTTACTTTGTATGTTTTGGGAAGCCCTACAAAAAATGCCTAAAGTGATTTTTTCCATTTCCAGTCTAGTATGGGGAATGTTTGTAACATCACCTTAGGCTTCCGGCTCCGAACCTTAAATTTCTGAAAGGCCAAGCATCAAGAGGAAAATATGGTGAAATCATTATTTATTCCATCCCACCAGATATTCTCTTTCAGTTCCATGTAAATATTTGTGTTTCTGGGGTGAATAAATAATGAAGAACTATGTGCTTGATCCAATATGTCTATCATTAATTTTGGTATAGGAGGAACCCAACCCAGGTTCCTAAACCCTATTATTCCATTAAAATCAAGGATTTATTTCGTAAAATTTCTCACCATATTTTTTAGCTCAACATATTTATCTTAGTAATCCTTAATATTAACTTGTATAGATGGTTTAAGATTCATATGAGAAGAATAATATTTCCTCCCTTCCGTCAAAATTTCAAGATCCATCCTTTGAAAATCCATAAATATTGGATATTTTGTGTTCCTCATCAAGGATAGGATATCATGGACTGGTAAACTCAAATAATCTTCCACCTTATTCACATTCCCAAGGTGGAAATGTATTGAGAAGTCGCAATATCTAATAAATTACATCTATCTCCTTTTGTTCAAATTCATCTCATTTTTTTGAAAATATAAATTAAACATTTATGATTCGTATAAATATCACCCCTTTCACCATAAAGATAATTCCTTAATAACATTAATGCAATTATTACTGTAGAAAACTCTAAAAAATGAGTTCGGTGATTTTAATCATGTATTTTAAATTATTATGAGGCATATTCTATCAAGAAATATTTTTCCATGAGATAACATACAAAACCCTTATTGGATTCATCACTATAGATCACAAACCATTCTCCACTACAAGGTAGTGTTAGTATATGTGCACCGGATAACTCTCTTATTAGCTATTTGAAATTCTCTACATATTCATCCATCCATAGGAAATAAAATCCTTTCAGAGTCAACACGGTGAGTGGATTAGAAAATAGTGAAAATACTTTAAAAAACACAAATAATATAAATCAAAACCATGAAAATATCGTATCTCAGCTACCATTTTTGTTCTTGGAAAACTTTCAGAAAACTCTGTTTTCTAACGTTACACAGATATCCCTTCTCCTGGAATTTTATTCACCAAAAAATGAAACATTTTGAATCCAAAATACACCCGAGGTAAATTTTCCCATTTGGTTCTGCTTACTCATGGTCATCAGTACAATTCCCAAGTTGTACTTATGTTCATCTATACTCTTCAAATAGAAAAGAATATCATCTATATATACTACCACAGTCTGATCAAGATTGTCTTTATTGACATAATTAATTATATAAATGTAGATAACATGGGAATTAGAAAGACCAAAATGCATCACTGTAAATTCATAGTGTCCAAACCATGTCCAATATTTTGTTTCTGGTATATCCTCCTAATAGACCCTTAATTGAGGATATATGGAATGATGATCAGTATTGAAAATGTATTGATCTCTGAAAAGATGATCAAATAAGGCATTAATAAAGGGAAGATGATATTTGTTCTTGATAGTTACCTTTTTAAGTAATCAATAATTATTTTACAGTCACATTGATGCATAATTATTTTTAACAAAAAGAATAGGTCCTACCCATGGAGAAATACTAGGGAGTATGAATCCTTTTTCAATATTCTTTTTGATTTTCTTCTTCAATTCCTGCAACTCAATTGTTTCCATTTTATATGGTGTATTTTAAAAGGGAATATCATCTGAAATGAGTTCTATTGAGAAATCAACATAATGATTTGGTGAAAGACCTAGAAATTATTCCATAATGACATATAATAATCCCGTTAAATGGGAATATTCATAATCTTGAGTTTCTTCCCAACCATTTCAAATAAATAATCTTTATTAATAGTAATCAAAAACCATAAGACAGAATACTTTTATTGGAAGGTTATATTCTTCCTAGAATCGATTGATGATCAAAGATTTATATATAATATAAAATTTGGCTTCTCTTTCTTGTAAATTGATATGATATCCAAGAGTGAAAGCTAAAACAATATAAGAATCACATCAAATTACACTATAGGTGGATCAATTTTTTTATAGGAATCAGTTTCCTTCAAAAGTAAATAGAAGATGAATTATAAACTATTGATGAAACTATTATTCCATTAAATTTTGTGAATGTTATCTCAATATCTAATTATTAAGGTAATATGTTGATACACTTGTAAAATTATTCAAAAATAAATTATTGACAGGATCTAGAATCCATTATAAAGATTTCTAGTTTAGAGTAGATGGTAGGTGTACATTTCACCACTCGATTATCACACTCGATGTTGTTGATTGTGATTTCATGTCACATTCCATATTATTTTTCCTTAATAGTATTTTTATGTTGAACATAATCAATAACCGTATGAATATATCTTTTATTATCATAATTCCCCTTTTCTTAGCACTAATTTCATTGAAGTGTTGGATGCTCATTATGTGTAGCCTTTTATTGGTTCACATCATTAAACGCCTTTTTCCCTTCACTTTATATTTCTACATCCCAATGTCCTTATTTTCCACACATAAATAATTTAATTCTCCCATTATGACTATTTAATCAATGTGTATTTCCACACATTGAGCATAATGGAAAATTCATCTTCTTTTGATTGTGTAATTTATATTTTCCATCAAATTCCATTTTTATCTTCTTATCAAATCTATGGGAATGATGGGTTACTCTAATATCCATCTTAACCAAGAGAGAACATAGATGGATTTCGTTGTAACTATTTATGTACTTTATATCTAATTCCCTTCAGAGACATGGATTAAGAAAACTAATGAATTGATCAATTTTACACTCCGGTTGGATAATAATTCCAGAAGCATTGCATGTCTATATTGTAAAATATTCATTGTATGTACCAATAGATTCATCGTCCTCTTTATTACGTTCAACGAACTTCGTCTCCATCATTATTCTATGAATAGAAGGAATCTACTTATTATAAAATGAGTTCTTGAACTCATCCCATTCCATGGACTCAATTTCATCCCTTTTCCTAGTATTATTGATAATATTCCACCATTGTTCAACTTCGCCATCCATGAGATTGACTAATAAGATAAAATTGTAATGTCCAGAACATTTTAAAACTGATAAATATCTTTTACATGGTACTGGTCTATTGTTCAACAACTAATGGATTAGAAGATGCACTGAATGAAGCTGGAAACTACCTCATAGAGGACGCAACATGATGTTACTCCCTTCTTTGCTCATTTGGATGTCCAGCATGATTCATGGCTTGGGAAATTTGTGTGACCATGGCAATAAGATTTTTTGTTCCATATCGTATAACATTTGTTTTCTCATGGGGATAATCATTTCATTTCTCAATGCATTCAGCATTAATGTGGTTCCATCGTGTTCCATCTGTTGACGAAAACTAAGAAACATAGTGTGAGAAACAATAATTATAATATATTACCACCTAATCAAGAATAAAATTTCTATTTAGGATACATTAAGTTTAATCAAAATTTATTAATGGTCATTTCTAATACACTTGGATATTATCCTATATTTATACATATCTATAGGGTTCTTAATAAGGGTTTCTTATACAGGTTTCTAAAGGATAACTATATCATTCCTCAGATACAAACTATAACTACCCATAATTTACAAACATTGATATTACTCAAAATTGGTGTACAATGATTACGACTAAAAATAAAACCATGACTGGACAATATAGGCATAGTGTCATTAAAATAGGGAAACATAACCCAAACGGTTCATAAAACATCTACATTTACTCGCCCTTATTCCTTTCAAACTATACATCATTAAAACATAGCTTACTTAATACCACACTTAATGATATGGGGAAAAGAGACTTAAGAAAGGGTGATCTCAAATTCTCAATAAGAGCATATTAAAAAAATATAAGCCATATCATTCTTATAATACATAAGAACATTACATTTTGAAATCTAAACCGACATACGAAATATCATGATATCATGACATGGGAAAAAATTTTATAAGAATAAAAAGACATATTCCCAATAGTTATAACATTTGTCATGAATGTTTTTGGAATACACATAAGAATTGAAAATAATTTCCATATTAGCCAAGGATCATAGCCCAGACTGCATTTTGGATGAAGTCCTTTATTGAATTGGGTATATTTGACATTCCATCCCCATATTATGAAATAGACTTTACTTTTCATTTCAGTCGTGTCTATCTCATGTAATATATATTCTTTCCCAATAAATTTGATTAAGATATAGGTCCCACCAATCTAATATTGAAATCATTTTTATATGTTTCACAAAAACATAAATCATTTATCATAGAATAAACCATGAAATAAATATCATTTCTTAAACAAAATTCTATAATAATCATTATAAAATAAATGTATTTCATTAAAAATAGTTCCGAAATTAACTTAATCAAATAAAACTTATAATAGGGATTGAAACATAACCCAATTTCATCTTATATACATTTTTTTTCTAAAACTCTTTAATTTAATTTGTGAGGAAAATATCATTTTTTCATCATAAACATTTTCTTTTCTCAATATTCCATAAAATTTTAAAATAAAAGTGTTAATTTAAAAATAAACATGAATTTTGGTAGATTATTTTCAATGGAAATAAGGCATTATGAAGATGTAAAAATTGATTCATGTTTTATAAGTTAGAAAAAAAGTCTCATCGTACTTTTTTTGAGAAGGTAAAGAAGTACCTCGTATCAAAAAATTACAAAATATTCATTTCATTCCACTTAAAAAAATTTAACAAATAGAAAATTCACTTAAAAAATTTTAGATGAACAAAAAAGATTTTACATCATTTGGAAACGTGGATATGTATGATAAATATACCCATGTAAAAACTTACGTATAAATAATCTCATATAATAATGAGAATGTGAAGTTATCCATTACATTAGATCTCATTTCTTTCGTATGTACCCAAACCACATGTATAATGGTTAATGTATGTTATTAAATTATTCCAGTACCATTTAAATATTTATAATATCTTATATGATCCTATTATATGAATTTTAAATAGTGTTTCAATATTGCAATTTTTTCTTGTGTCAACTGCTTTGGTTTTCCATTCTTATTTTTCCATGAATGTTTTTTTTGTTATGATTAAGATGTATTTAATTATTTTATAGAATTAAAATAAGTTCATAATTATTATTTTTACTGATCATATAAATTTTATAAACATTTTGGAATTTTTACTATGGAAAATGAGTCTCACCGCAATGTGGAGATGGTAGGTCATACGTACACACGAGCGATGATATCATTTCCGTTGATGGTTAAACGACATGGAATTAGAAGGTAAATTACTTATAATGATTAATATTCATTTTATATTCAATATTTTCATCCATTATACACATATAAATAATGTACTATTGAATAACATATTACAATATGTTGTCAAGATTGTAAGTCGTGCGTTCACACACATGGTGAAATTGTTATTTGTAGGATGGAAAAATGGAGGTATAAGATCAGCACATAAATTTAATAACATATCATAGTGTATAATATTTTTCATTTATTAATTTATTATGAAAAAATAGGTTATAGAAGAAGCTAATAATTTTTAAAGAGGTGATAAAATAATTTCATCATCTCGAGTAACACCATTTGATTTTCACAAAAGGCATCCTTAAAATTGCATTTCACCCAACATGTGGCCTAAAAAATCAAAATTAGGGATTGTGGGATAGAAAATGTGTAGGGAATTGCCTATAAATGTTCTTTATTAGTGTGATTAAAATTGATTAAGTGGTTTCCTTTTATAAGAGATGGGAGGGGCACCTTCAGAAAAAAAACTATTAAATTAATATAAATTAATTTTTAAGTTAAAATGCCTAAAAATGGATTAATTAGATGATTAGATGAGTATGGTTCAATCTCCACTCAACCTATAAAATTTATAGGAGTTTGGATTTTATTTTAAACCTTATCATTTTGATTTAACCATATTTAATCCATTTAATTTTAATTGTGGTCATATATTATTAATATTTAATGGTTATAAGTATTTAATTATACAATTTTAATTTACAATAAATGGATATTTGATGACATTTTAAAAATTATAATTATCACTTTTTATTTTTTAAATTTTTTTATAATTTTGAAATAATAGAATAAAATTTTATTTTTATAATATATCAATATTTTTAGTATAGAAACTATTTATTTAATTGATTTTAAATTAAATCCATAAGGAAAATAACATTGAACAAAAATATTAAATATAATTCAAAAATGTCAAAATAACCATTAAAATTCATTTATAACCTTAATTAATTAAAATTATATTTCTTTTATTATTTGTAAAATCATTTATTTGATATTTCTATTAATAAAATAATTTATGAATCCATATTATGTCATCGATTATAGAAATTATTTAACTTCTAAAAATTAAAAATAATTCTCTATTATATAGGTAATTCATTAATGTTTACAGATACTATCTATAGAAGATATTATATTTTTTTATCAATATATTAATGTTAATATAATTATATAAAATGAAAGTGTAACATTTTTTCACATTCATTGGTTTTATTAAAATTAATGTCATATTCATTGGAATGTGTCCATTAACTGATTCTATTTCGAAACATAGTTGATAAGGGACTAATATCATCACCCAATATTATATTTGTTGGTTTTAAGGTAATTTTATAACATTATTTTCCCATTCAATTACCCTATTTACCATCAACCATTCTAATAAAAATAATTTCATGTGTTACAATTCAGAAATCCCAAAACTTATTATATCCTATTAACATAATTTTTACATACTGATTGAAAATATTGATTCAATTTTTGAAAATTCAAAACCTAGAATTTTTATTGCATAACTCAAAATCAATCATGTTGTCAGAATGAGAGAACAAGTTTTTTTAATGTTCAAACATTACAATATATAGAAATATTTATACATATGAATTCAATGTAAAATTAATTATAATGACATAAATTATATTTAATGATAAAAATATATTATATTTATACTTTAAAAGCATTCAATATTATAATTTATCAGTATAAATTATTTCAGTCAAATAAATATTTTTCTCAAAAAATGTCATGTATTTTTACTATTCATCAAAACTAGAATGTTATCTGAAAAATATTTGAAATTTATCCATGGAAAATTTTTATATCATACTTTAAAATAACATGTCTTTGTTTTCATATAAAAATTATTAATGTGTCAAAATATTAATTTTAAATGGATTTTTATTTCAAAGATGTAAAGACACTCTTTTAAAAAATAGGGTTTTATATATAAAATAATGTTTATTCATACATTATAACTAGCATACCAATTGGATGGATATAAAAAATATTTTATTATGTATATAAATTATACATCTCATTAATTTCATTACCAAAACTATTTCACTCAATAATGCAAAGGTATAATTAGATTATATTGTTCGAAAATTATTCATAGAAAATTAAATCATAGTACATATAAAAAAAGTTTGTTTGTTTTATTCTTACTAACCTAACGGATAGGCTATAGTGGTAATTTTATACTAAGGGATGTTCGAGTTTTGATTAAAATCAAGATTCCATGCAACACAAGATACTGAAGTATAAAAATTATTTAATTGAAAATATTTCATAAAAACATCTTGGTGTTACCGAAAAGGAAGGTTATGTTCAAAAAATGAACCTCTGGAGTCCCAAAGTTACCCTTTATTCACATAAAATAAAAAAATTATGTTTGAATTGTAATAAATAAAATTTCTAGGAGCACAATTGGTGAATAATATATTTTTAGGTATAAAAATAATTTTTTGAAAAACACCATAAAAATGAGTCTATATTTGTATAGGAAGTCTAGTTTATGAGATACGTGATCACCTGTTCCTCATTCACCAACCTAAATAACCTCACCAATTACTCATAAAACCATACATGATCTAAAATTCTATTAATTGAATTTCCTCCCACTTCTGTGAAACTAATGATAATTTATTCATTGTTTGAACATGAAGATCAATTAGGATCCCCCCATTAATTAGTCAAAAACAATTTCAATCCATTGAAATGTATTTCATTTATTCCATATTATTAGGTTCTGTATTTTATAATCTGCACATAACTACCTTCTTGGTGAATATGATGATAACACCAAAAGGAGAGGTGCATGTTTGGAGAAAACTCTTCACATCGTGGTCCTTATGTTCTGACATCATCTATTTCTGTTTGTATAGTGTTATATAGTAATTAATGACTGATATGGGTTCCCCCTAAAGGATAATATCTATCATGAAATCGATCTCTCTCATAGAATTACTCAATGATAAGTGATCTAAAAATACATCTTATAAGAGACTCACCACTGGAGGAAAAATGGCAATAGAACTTCCTCATCTATTGGAAGAATTATTCCTGCTTTCTACAATGTAATAGATTATAATAGAAAAATTATTTCCATATATAATAGCCTCATCATCCCACTATCCTAATATAATACACTCATCTCCCACATGAATGGGGAAAGGCTCCCGCTTGTAGTCTTAGATGATGTTACCCTAAAAGTTCATAAAAAACTATAATAAGAATGAAATAAAATCGAATCATATCAAATACTAAAAAATCAAAAAATATTATATTTCATAGCCATTGGACACATGAGAGACACCTCTAAAAATATATATACTCTTCTTAAGATTTGTGTCATGTGTTAAAAATCTTTGTAGAAACCCCTTATTCAGCACCAAAATTGACATAAGTTATGATAAAATTAGTGATCGACAACCAAAATATTTAAAAAGTAATAGAATGTGTGAAGGTAATGAAAAATATAACTCAAATATTCAAATGAAATCCCACTTGTTTAGGTGGATCCTATTCTAACGCCTAAAATTTTCATGCCTCAAATCTAATACCCTAACCCAACTATCCCTAAATCACTTATATTACTAAACCCTATTGTATATATTACTGTGACGGTCTAAACACTCTGAAAAATCCATTCTCAAACCTCCATAATTTAAAACTTATACATATCTATGGACTACTTTTCAGCGGCCATGATTCTTACATATTCGTCAATCTTTTACTCAAGCCATATTAGGATACATTCAAACATATACTCTATAGATTCGTTAATATGTTTCCGGAATGGGACTCCCTCAGCTAACTAGTACACATCATGCTATATTTTCCATCCGTGTTTCACTAAAAACTCCTGGAGGGAGTCTCTCAATGACATGGGATAGATGAACCCTTTCTTTATGAAGACTATATTTCATACACACAATTTTTACTAAATTTAATATCTAATAATTTCATTATCCTCATTATTTTATTATAAGATAGATACGATATATTTTTCTGTAAGACTATTTGAGAATATATATATATATATATACATATTTATTTATTATATATATTTTCATATTAATTGTTTTACATGAAAAAATGACCTTTACAGTTGGAAAAGAAAGAAGTTATACAATCATATAAAAATTGAATAATGAGTGTAGAACTGATTAACTCTTTGATATTGTGTCACATATTAAACTAGTACTCCTCCGTGCTATTGCACGGAATATTCTATTAATGGTTTTTCTTTTAATAAGAGATTAATATTTGTATAATTTGAGAAGAAACAGTAATGTTGAAATTTTTTTAATTAGAATGTAATGGTGTGTGATAATGAAATAATAGTGCATAGAATATGAAGACACCATTAAAATAGTTGACAAAAAAGAGTTAAAGTATATGAATTTTTAAATTTTGAGGATGAATATATGAATTCATTTTCAATTTCGACCAAAATAACTATAATGAAGGAACTGGAATAAATAGTGAAAGATAAATCAATGATAAGATAGAGGTTGTAATAATAAAAATGTGAAATGTAAAAATAAATAAAATAATAATATATTAAATGAGTGGAATGTTCAGGAAAAAAAGAAAACATAGTGAAACTATTCATCTGGAACTTGAATCAATGAAATAGATGAACAAAAATTGAATATTGTTATTTCATCACTAAATGGAAATAGTCTCGGCTTGTGGTTTTAGAAGTAGAACCACTGTACCTAAGGGGATTTTTTTTAATAACCAAATGTCTGATTCAGAATTATTATAGTTGAATTTTTTATAGAATCTTAATAGGTTTCTAACATCATAAGAAACTTTTAATCTAGTCACATGGAACTCAAAAAATAGTCAAAATTAGAAGGTCTGTAAAACATGAATTTCATAGAACATTATACAACAGATTAAAAATTTTATGATTATCACTAATCATTTTGATATAGAACATAATCCAATTATATAACATATAATTCATGATATCGAAGTGATATAAAATTTAATATAATGGAAATAATAACCATCTCAGTACATAATATTTAAAAACATGAGCAAAATATTTTCTAAAATCGCAAAACAAAAACCAAATAATCAATATAAACTATAATTTCTAAAATTAGGTCATGAAGTATTGAGATATCCTCTATAAAAAATAAGAAACTTGTTAGTGGTAGAATTTTTATTTCAGTATGCACTAAATATATAACTAATATATTATTCAATCAAATTTACATTTTGCGGTTAACCAATGGAAAAGAAAATTCATAAGAAAGAAATGAGAAAATCATTTTTGTAGAGGCATTGGACAATATGTATAGTGAAACAACAATAATAAACTAACTATTAATGAAATTATCTTAAGAAAAAAGTTGAACAGAACAACATTGGTTGTTTGTTTACAATCTTATTGGATCCAAAATAATCTATATGATGGCACCAACAAAATATATTTCTAAATCTCAAATCCATAAAATAGATGATGGATGATAACAGAGATAGAATGGGATGGATTTCTTAATCATGATACCACAAAAGGATCTAATAGAGTAGATAGACTTCACCAACACCTCATGTTTTTCTAGTGTGATCTCCCATTTATGATTTGATGATGTTGTTGGCTTCTGTTGTGGTATGGAATTGATCTAGACTTCAATTTCAATAGAAGAAACCACACTGCAATGTAAACACAAGAACCCACACTACAGGTCAACATGTATTTCCTCTTAAATGGGATCATAAAATTGCAGATAGGTTACATAAGGGAACATGTAGAAGTAAATGAGGAATACATATTTCTAACTGGGAAGGAAGATCAATAAAAAAAGGAGAAGATAATAAAAATATGAAATTATAGACTATACCCGTACATTGGATTTGTGTTGTTCTTGAGCATCTTTATCCAGCAAAAAGACATCAGAATTCAAAAGATATAAAAATTGTTTTAGTCGAAAAAACACTTTATAAAATATAGATAATTAGTTTAACTAGAAACATACATAATGATTCAGAATATTGGAATTATGTTATACATGAAACAAGAATCATAATTCAGATGATGAGTAATTATTTTTAATAGAAGGTTACTTCAAAACATATTAATTTAGAAATTTGTTTTACTGAAAAAAATAGTTACAATTCCTAGATTGGTTAATCTATTCAAGTGGAGAAAAAAATTGAGAAATCCAAATATTGGAAGACTAAATAACTAAAAAAACATCATTATATATTAGAACATGGATTATCAATTTTTATGTATATAATTTTCCCATAATGTGGAGGAATTATTAAAAATAATAACCATTTTTAATTTCATTAAACATAAATTATTAAATAGACATTGTTAAACATAAATTGATAAACATAAATTTTTAAACATAAATTACTAATTAGTTTTTTATTAAAATAAACAATAATCTATTTTAAGGAAATAACCATCTATTTTAAGGTTTATAATTTAATTAAACAAAAATTATTAATACTGAAATTGAGCACAAATTATCAAAAAAATTAAACACAAAATATTAAATAACATAACTGTCTGTTTTATTTTATATAATTATCCATCATGTGGATAAATTACTAAACAGAATAACCATTTGTAATATCATTAAACAAAATTTAGTAAAAAGAAATAGTTAAAAAATTGTTAAAAAGTAATTAGTTAACAGAAATTATTAACAAGTTATTATTAAAACAAATAAGAAACTATTTTAAACAAATTTCCATATATTTTGAACAAAAAACCCTCATTTTTAATGATTATATTTCAATAAACAAAAATTATTAAATAGAAATTAATAAACAGAAAATGGATTATATGTTTTATGATTATAAAATTTCATTACTGTGTATTAGTAAACTACAGTATAGGTATAAATAAAAGTGGATAAATTATTTGAAATATGCATTTTGAAACATAAAGATTTGCAGAAAATGTGTTTTCGAAATGGATAAGTTCTGTAAGACATACATGTAGTCTACATTTTATTTGTTTATTTGAAGATATCCTTTATATGAATATAAAGATTAGTGTCATCAGTTGATGGTGGTGTGGAGTAATAAGTTAGTCAGACATTGTGTCTAAATGAATAATCAACATCAATTTTTGTCAATATAAAACTCTACAAATGAAAGAAATAATGAACTTAATCAAAATAAAATCACCCAATGCTCAATTGATAAACATTATAATGATAAATCACATTCCTTAAACTGATTGTTGAGGTCCATCTTCATTATAATATAATGAAATTCTTAGATTTTATGAAATTGAAAATGAACACCTTATGCATGTCAGTAATATTGTTGGTTATCCATGCTGTGAATGCATTGTCTTCACTCAGACATGCAGTGTTAAACAAAGAAACAATTTGATTGACTAAGGCAATAGATAAGCTCCCCTAAACATTATAGATCACATTTTAATTGTACAACCAATTTGTAATAATAAAAATAGTAGGAATTAATGTATGAAACATGATATTGAAATTACAGATACTATCGAGTAAAATCCTTCATGTTTAATATAATTTCATATAGTAGTGAAAACCAGGAGAAAATAGTGAAAATAACAGTCACTAAGAACACATCAAATATGGGTTCACAGGATTGTGGAATCTAAAGGTACAACGAATTACTAGTCCTGAATTTATTAAATGTTTCTATAGAGGTGAGATGAGTAAAATAGTACGAAGAAATGTAATTCCTGTTTTGAAGACAACAGAAGAATACACTGGTAGCATTTTATGAGAAAACATGTCCGTTGAAGAGAAAATATAGCCAAGAATTAAAGTACATATCCCCTAGATGGAAGAAGATAGAAATACTACCTTGGATAGAGAATCATGAAAAAAATGTCATTGGAGGAAAATGTAGGTTTTACATTGATCCATATGATGTTTCTCTAAATGTCTTATTTCATATTTTCCTTTTACAAACCAAAAACCAGAATCCACAATTCATCCCTAAATATTTTGAATTACAATGAATAGATGAGAAGTGAACAAAAAATTACAAGAGTATCATCTACTTTATACGAATTTAATGAAACAGAAATTCTAGTGTCTTAAATTTGCATACTAAATTCAGAAACATTTATGCAAAAATTTCCTGCAACCATATGAGGGTCGAAACAGAAGTTCACTTTCTTCCTTTACGACAAAATATAGGCAGTCATTACCTATTCCTATTATAATATTCATTAATACTGGTAAAACAATTAGATCACAGTGAAACAACACAGTAAACATTTAATGATGAGTACAATGGAAGAAATGTTATTATATACATAACATCCACATAAGAAACCTACAATATACTCAGGAAACCAAATTTAGAACATATAGACATGTTTTTAACATCGACTTTCGTGAGTAAAAGAAAATAAAAAAAATGCATTCAAATGAATAGTATCAAAAACCTCCACCATTATGCTATTCTACAATGAGTAACGTCCATCTTAATGAGAAATCAACGAGCAATGAAAACTGATACAAAAACGCATTTCATGAAAACCATCCAGGATGTCGTGACAACCGTCTAGCATGAAAAGCATCCTGCATGAAAATCACCACATATATAAATTTTATAATAAACTTGTAGATAATTCATACTGAAATGTCCTCCATGAGAAATTCCAAATAAAAAAATCTACAGAATAGAATGTAATACAATTATGGTTTAAAATAAAAATAATAAAAACCCATTAAACAACAAATAATTATTATTACCAAGACAGTAGAGCAGAAAATTTCAGTCTTCTTTCCCATTTTTCTTATTCAAATTTCCCTTCATTCGCATTTCATGTTGAGTACAATGAGTAATTGTACCTAAACTATCTCGACTAATCAAAAGTCCATGTTCCTTTTTGTCCTACGTATCAAATTCATGTGAATGTTTTTTCTACGTAGATAATATTGTTAGTATAATTTGAAGGTTCTTTTTGAAGTTGAAATCATTGCAAAACATATGTGATTGTTAACATGGACAGTAACAGATTTAAAAAATTGTATGTTATGTTTATTAAAAACATTGACACTCAACACTATTCATGCTTGTATTATTACAGAAAATCAAATAAGTTATTATTCACTTAATATTCCTATTACATACCTGGGTAGATCATAGAATAGATGTACAAGAATCAAACCTACTGGCAGTTTTTTAACATGATGGAGAAAACCTACCAGTTTGATGCTCCTATTATGAAATGTTGGAAGGGAAATTACAGTAACATTAATTATGTCTGTTTTTTAAGAAAAATGAAAATGAAATGAAGCACATTGTACCTCGAAAAATTCAATGCCTCTACTAACTTGTGAAGACCCACTACTTTGAGGACCCTATAGATTATAATAAATTTAAAAAGTATAGTTATGTAATTTTATGTTAAATTTATAAAATAAAAATACCAATACTAAAATACCTTATTATGTTCAAATCCGTCTGTAAATTTTCTAATATAGTTGTCTTTATCACTGATAAATAGTACTCAAAAGCACTTTTGTTCAAATTATTGATGATGGTTTTGAATATTGTAATTGGTCACATCAATTGATATTAGCACTTTTTTTGATATGAAATTGTTCAACTGTGGAGGAAAACCATACTCATTATCTTCCTAAAATACAAATGATAAGAAGTGTGATGAAAAATATTTCATGAAATTTTTGAGGTCATAGATGAAGTTGTTTGTACCTGTATCATAGCAGTTCTCAACTCTACAACTGTTTTTTGTTAGAAATAGATGACTTGTTTGTCAAATAAAACTACATAACATGAGTCTGTTCTATCAGTAACCATTAGTCTCACTCTGAATATTTTGCATTAAATATTAGGTTTATATGGTCAGAATTACTACATAATTTTCTTTTATCAGCATGATTGTAGCATATTGAAAATAAGAAATTTAAAAAATTATAAATAGGAAACATGGGACTAGTTCTATTTGGGGACAATATGCAATTGTGGAACTAAATTTTGAGTTCTAAAACATTTACTTTTTTCAGGTAGAAGTAACATGAATTGGAGAACCAACTGTGAGTAATTTGAACATTTATTATTGTAGCTAATATTAGGCAAAGTGCTGGCTGAAGTAGAGTTATTTCATAATAAAAAACTCATTAGTACATGGATTATGCGATGTGTTCATAACACATCATATTTAATTTCTGAAAACTAGGATTATGTAGTTACCATGTAACAGTTTTTTACATCTGATATTTTTTTCTTGTTATTCCAATACAAGGCTGCTATAGAGGGGTTGGCAATAGTTGGTGGTTGGCTATGTAAATGTTTTGTTATTACCAACCCAGACATGGTAATTTTAGAATTAAATTTAGGAAAATAATTAATAATAATGCTTGTGTATTAATATTGGGATGCAAAAAGATTAAACATGTTAAAACAGACAAAAAAAATTACAACTATTGTTACATGGTTCTTAAATTGTCTACTTTGAAAATATGAAGATTGTAAAGTATCTTTGTTGCATTATTTGTTGTTGTAAAAATAATAGATGCTGAAAGGATTATGAATTCAATGAAAGAATAATTAGAGAGATAGGTGTTCATGAAACATATTTTACGAAAGAATTATAAATTGAAATAGTAAATAATGTAGATAGAAACCATACTGCTTAACCGCTTCACCCGAACAAGTTGTAATATCATAATTTTAGATGACTTTCTGTTATTTTCCCAATACTACATCATTTCATTTTCACACTCACCCCATAAACTACAGGTTATTTGTGAACCTCTGTATGAAAATAATGTAAAAAAATGATTGAATATTTAATGTGTTCAGTTTCTGAATGTAAATTTAAAGGAAAATTAACCTGTCATCTTGTAGAGTAATTTGCATCCTACGGTTTGAAAGACCCATAGATTCCACCGGTTTAGTGTATCATAGCAGCCCAATTATTTCAATAAGATATATGAAATAAATACACATAATTTGATTACAATAATGAAGAGGTATTAAATACTATAATGTTTAATTTATTAAACTTTTCTACAAAAAACATTAACATGATGTTGGTAGTGTAACGTACCTAATAAATGTTGTTCTGTAACCTTAATTTAAATAATATCATCAAATAAAGTAAAATCAAAACTGAGAAGAGTAATTTCAGCCTCAAATGGTCGGACAAATGTCGTAGATGTGAACATTAGTCTGTAGATATGTCTACATCCCATGTATCTACCATGGTTTGATGCTATTTGGATGTTTTGTATAATAGAGTAGAGCCCTTCACATAAGAGATTTCTGTAATTTGAGATAAGCTGGCGGGTAGTGATTGTACACTGAATTCTGATTCCCTTGTGATACAATGTTGAAACGTAGGACAATAGATTAATATAGTTTGTCACATAGGACAGAGACAAAATATATATATTCTGACAGACTTATAAATCATAAAAGTAAAAAAATAGAAGAAATTGAAAAAATTCATGAAATGTATACTGACCTCTTTATCAGTAAGTATTAGATCTGTAGTAACAACTTTATTAGAGTAGTTTGGTGAATAATTTCACTGGATGTTTAAAACACGAAACTCTATCCTTAGTGTCTCATCATCCTAAGGGGTAATCACATTAAATAAAATAATTCATCTGGAAATTATCTATTCAATCTCTACAAATTTAATTAGTGTTAAAAAATTAAATATATCAATCGGTTTCACACTGATTGAAGTAGACAATCCAAATTCAAATAGCTATAAAAAAATAGACACGTTATAAAAAACTGTACCTATGATTGGTTATCAAATATTTCGTTGTACACAATATTTTGCATGTAATAAGATGATGTGTTATTGTTATCATCAACAACAATTTTTAAACCACTCATAGATGTGACCCTAGAAACCGCAACATATAGCTGACACTGAGAGAACACAGGTTTGCAGAGATATAACTCAACAAAAGACAATGATTAACCTTGACTTTTATTAATAGTCTTTGGATAAGAAAATATCAAAAGATATTGCCTTATATATAATTTGAAAGTCCATTTAACATCAGAGTGTGTCCTATTTTGTAATGGGATGAATATTGATTATCCTGATTTACAAGCAGTCAAAATTTTCCTCAAATGACATGATCACCTGAGTTTCTAACAACCATACGGCTACTGTTACATAAACCAACAGATTGGTCTACTTTTCTTAGTAACATAATGGGGACACCAATCTTTAGAGAAATTTTGTGGGTAGCCAAACCAGAGACGTTTATACCATTTAACATCTCATAGTTGTATACGTTTTCGTCTATATCTATATGAAAACATGAATTGCAGACTGAATTTGAGATGAAGTAGTCATTCTTTTCAGAGTTTCTGAGAGACATCATGCAATCGTTTACTTCTTGAACAACATCACAAGATGGAGCTAGAATGGCATGCTCTATCAGATAAGAGAGGTCACTATATATCTTAATGAAATCAGGATAAGTATGATCTAAAATGTAAATCGTTGCATTGGAAGTGTAGTTAAAAAGATATACATATGGAATTTGGAAGAGCGCCTCAAAATCAGTAGGTTCCCCAACTCGTCCATCGCCAAAATCCAAAGTCCATTTTGCAAATTGATGAACCACATTCGGAACATCAATGGATGTAGAGGAATGAAATATCATGTTCATTGTTAGATTTAATATCGGACAGTTTTTCCAATGATACGATGAATTAATACTTGAAAATACAATTTCATTCCTGTTGCCACCTAGTATTATAGGTAATAATTGTCTGAAATCACAACCTAATACAACTATTAGACCGCCGAATGGTAATTTTGTTGCATTATCATTTTTTTCTGTCATTATATCTCTGAGAGTATGGTCTAGAGCCTCAAAGAATAATTTATGAACCATAGATTCCCCATCTCAAATAATCAACTTTTTAGACTGTAAAAGTTCTGTTAAATCACTTTATTGCTGAATATTGAGAATAGACAGTTCATAAATGAAGATTGGAATACAAAATATAGAATGTGCAGTGTGTCTGCCTGGAAGCAGCAAGGATGCAATTCCACTCGAAGCGACCGCAATTACAATGGAGCCCTCATACCAAAGAAATGATGTTAGGATTATCCTTATGAATGTTTTACTTGTTCATCCATATCCATGGAAGAAGAATAATTCACAAGAATTTTTTTATAAAGAAGACAAAATGACATCCATCACCTCGATCTGTTCATTGGTAAGCATATTCTATAATGTTATGTACTTGTTTCATAGAAATTCTCTATTGTAATGTAGTTCCTCTACAACTAAACAATTCACATGACTGTGAATTGTGGAATCTGGTATTGGCATGGGAGGATAAAATCAGAGATATGTTCTATAGCTCCAATATATCTGCTCTATTTCAAGCAGAACATGCATGTATATATGATGTTTGGTGAATGTAAAATATATTAAAATGAAGAACATGGTATTATAGTAGTATAAACGAAGATTCATTCAGTAAATCTACATAATTTTATTTAGTAAATTATACATTCATATCGGTGGACTAATAACTGATTAGATAGAAAAAAGTATATGTAAACAACATAACATCCTGTAAGTTTTATTTAATAAACTAATATCACTGAATTTTTTACTTAATTTTATGTAACTATATTTCTGAATGGAATAATAATGGTGGGAGAATAGAAAATAGTTATATGCAGCTGGTTGGAAAATATAATCTGAAAAACACATTCAGACCTTGGATTTATAACTTATGTCTTTGTTCATATAAAATTTCTTCAACTAGAATGTGATAGGTTTGGTTCCAAACAATGTATGGACGCGAAATGTCATTTGAAAGTAACATTCTTGAAAAGATCATGTTTACATAATGTCACATTCCCCATGTTGAAACATCCTTTATAGCTTCAATAAAATCAGCGTCATCTTCTAGTAGTCCCAGATCATAAAAGGCCTCTCTAAATGTTCCATGAGTAACATAGTACACTGTTTTAATATCTTCATATGATATAGGTCCTTTGATATTTGTTAGAAGTATCCAATAGTAAAATAGATCTCAAGTTATTTGAGGAACATAGTAATTCCTTCCAATAGAAAACCCATTATTTCAACGATGACATTTCTTGTCATTTGAGTGGAATGAAAAATTAGTTTTAAATTCAGCAAAAGTTAGTACCCGTGCCTCTCGGTACTCTGAATTTTCATGAAACAATGAGGTGAACATTGTATCTTTGACATTATGGTGAATAAAGTCATCAACAATATTATCTGTGTCCATGAAGGTTATAGAATGATGTCATGGTAAATGGAAACCTAGCCTCTCAACTGCTGTATTTCTGTAATGGATATCATAATAAAATATCCTCCAAGAAGCCTCACAAGGAGATATGTACTGAAAATGATAATAAATGTTTATTTCATCCACATTTTTGTCTGAGAACTCACTGTTGTTGCGTTCATAGAGTGTTTTTGTTGCAAAATCATTTCCTTTGTTAATATATTTAAACAAATATTTGATGGAAGATGACTTATTACAGACACCAATGTTAAGAATAGATTGATACATTAATAGAAATAAAAGATTGTATGGTACACCATACTGATTATCTAAAAAATAATAGTTTTTTAAAATTTTATTCCATCATCCTTTATGTGATAGGGAACGTAACCATCATCATCATCAATGGTATGCCCATCAAATTTTATTGGAAAAAATTTGTAACATTTTCTATTTCTCATACAAGGCGATGTTCGGTGGGCATCACCACATGGGCCATGGATCATAAAATTATTAACAGCTCCATCTAGTCTGGGGTATTCATAGTTATTTGGAATTTTAGCCCCTACAATTTTGTTTACATGATCTGGTGTGTGAAATTTATTTTCATGAAAGAGAAATATAATGATGTGCACGTGGGGCACGCCTCGTTTTTGAAACACCACTGTGTGAACAACCGAATGGTAAGATAATAGTTTGACAGTTTTTAGAAGATGGCAATTAATGTAAAAAGGATCTGAACTTATGGGAACGTAATAAAATAGTAACATGCATGTGACTTCCCAAAAAACAACGTTCTCTTATATCTTTCATTAGACCAACAAAATTTAATATTGAAAACTCAATATAATATTTGTGGGCAGTCTGGTGGACGGAGGTGTCGATTTCAAATTAATCAAGTTATTTAAGGCCACATTAGGTTACATGTAAATGTTAAAAAAAAATATGGATACCCGGCCCAATTACATATTGACATAGTAGCTTTGTAATTCCAGATCTTATTCCTTGGTCCACCCATAAAAGAAGAAGGTAATATGATACGCTTCCTTTACGATGTCCCTTCATGATCACCTCAAATATCTTGTAACCCATTTTAAAGTTAGACCCTAAGTTTCATTTGCTTGAAGCAAATGAATGATAGTCTTTGAGAATCAATCATTGTATAATCCTCAACTATAAACAGTTGGACAAATCTTCCAGAATGTAGTATGATCGATGAATCATTATCATGGAATTTCAAGTGGAATATAAAGTACTCTCTCAATTTTACTTTCTTGAGTGTAGTACTTGTAGTGAATTGAGTATCATGATGTAACACATTGTCGCAATATCCATCATGGCCACCTGTGAAAATAAAAGGATACTGCAAAAAAAGATACAGTGGGTGCAGCTCATCAATTCATTGTAAATCACCACTTTTTCTTTGAAGGATGATGTCTCGTTCATGGTTGAGATCCTCAATATCACTGAAAATCAGCACTTCAATTTCAGACGTATTTAGAATGTTATATGTAGCAGGATGCATTTGTCATCTTTTAAGTATTCATATCTTTAATGTTGAACCCTCTTGACAGTTAAGCACATCCCATTCATTTATAAATTATCAAGCCAAAGATTTGTTCTCATGAAGCATATGTTGTAGGTTCTGGACGATATTGTAGTTTATAGTAGATTGTTGATTTCTCTTATCAATAAAGGGAATATTTTGAATGTTAATATAGAATGGTGAACATTTTGTTAACTCAAAAGAAATAATTTATTATAATGGATACCTCATTACATGAATTCTATTCTGACACACATGTGTTGTATTGTAGACGTACAGTTGTGCGAACCTCGGAGGATGACCATCAGATGGACATAAACTGCCAATGCAATGGAAGGTTTGTCCATTTAATTTGTATATAAAAGGATCTAGACCATTATTGAATGACCTATCTACCTTTCCACCAATTTATGTGATTGCAAACATTGAATTGTAAATATGGATGTGGTCATAGAATAATCGGGCTTCAACCGAAGTTTGATCAAACGCCAACATCTTCATGTATTCAGGACATTCAGGAAGTATGTCCAAAGAAACCTTTACCATTGTGCAACATAGAGAATAATGTTGGTTTTTTCAATTTCTATATTTCTTGTTTCTCTTAGAAAACCAAAAAAGCATGACAATATTTATAGATGTTGGAATGCTCTCTGATATCAAAATAACCTGATTGAACAAAATTTCTATGTAGACAATTTTATGAAATGTGGATCTCAACAACAGAGACAATGATTTAGTATTAAAGAACCGCTACTGCAAGTCTAGTAATTACATGAACTAGTGTCCTTAGCATTGTCCTATACTAGTGAATCTCTTATTGAAGCAAGCGGTATGTAATTTTAGACTTGGTGAAGTTTTAAATAACTCTGTAACGTTAGTAGTGAAACATTTACATTTCATTACCTCTACAGTTTACTGCACCATTTATGTCAACAATTCTATTTTGTGGAGATTTAGAACTATTTATTCTGATTGTTTCTTGAAAAAATAAATGGTTTACTGAACCTGAATGCAGTAATAGAAGAAAAATTATAGCTATATAGAATATACAGTGGTATATATGTGTGTGTTTGTGTTTCAATATTTATTGTACATCATACCAACAAAGGATAACGAATTGTTGTTCCCATCTGCAGAAGGAGTTATGCATCATCTGTTTTTATAGGGAGGAATAAGAAGTATAACAGAAATCAAAGGTATGGAAATGTGTTTAAACAGTATTCATTTTTACTACATTGAGGTATCAGTTGATGAATTAGGTAGAGTATTTTCTTCATCCATTAAATATGCAAAAAATGATGAATGAAATGTTATTAGGGGCCTATATTTGTTGTATTACATACAATATGTGCTTGGAATTTAGTAGTTATGATTCTTACAGAAATGAATAGGAAGTTCTATCAAGGTAGTCGATCATTGTTTCTGTTTGATAGATCCAGCAGATCTCATTGACATAGCCACAGATGGTTCTGGCACAATGCACAATGAATAACTTAATTATTAATAATTTTTTTTATTGTGAAATTTAGTGTGTAGTGCAATGGTTTATAAATGTAATTTTAAACAGAACTAACCATCATTACATAGGGATGATAATGGAATTCTTGTGACTTCAGTTGTGTTCGTAATAGTTGGTAGGAGTTCAATGATTGGGGATTCGGACAGGAAATCAGATTCTAGATAAGAATTTTCAGTGGATGCCACCACTGATGCTTTGACAACGTCAAATTCTTAAGAAAAAAATAGATTGTTAATAAGTACAATAATTATCTGTGATGACATTGGGAAAATGACCATCGTTATGTCGTTTCATCATCAGCAGTCTATACTATATCTTTATATCTATACAGTTATATGGGGAATTGAAGATTGTATTCGACCGAGCAGACAACTGCCCATCATATGTAATATAAGTAAATTAGTATGAAATATTATGGTTAGTACGAATTGTTCATTGTAACATCACAAATATGCTATAGGTTAAGGAAAACAAAACTAACCATTTATACATAATGATTATAATGAATTCGTGTGACTCCATGTGTGATGCCACCTACTGGTACTAATTTACTCGACTGAGTACCATAATGGTTGGTAGATGACAAAGAATGGTCTGTAGTAGTTGTCGGCACTGATCATATTGCATTTGTAGTGAGTATGGCTACTGAATATAGGTTACTAAAAATAATGGAAAATTTTCAATGGTACATCATAGATTATTCACAAACTGTCTATCATTCCTTCATATGTATCCTTCGTTGAATCCTTGCGTCTTTAGAGTTCGACGGAGCAGACAACTCACAAACCCGATCCGTTGCATCCTTGCAATACAAGTTTGTTTTTGACTGAGAAAAAAACTTCTGAAGCTCTGTAATAATAGTATTTATGAATGTTTTCGGTTAGTATGAAATGATATATGAACCATCACAAATATGATATAGGTTAATGAAAACGAAACTAACCATTTATACATATAGAAGATAATGGGATGTGTGTGACTGCATGTGTGATGCCAGCTACTGATACTGATTTAATCGAATGAGTAGTATAATGGCTGGTATATGACATATAATAGTGTCCAATAATTGTTGTTACTAATCATGTTGCATGTGTAATGAGTTAAACTACTGAACATAGGACAATAAAAATAATTGAGCATTTTCAAGGGTACTTAATACACATCTCACAAATTGTCTGTTGTTCCTTCATTAGTCGCCTCCTTTTCATCCATGCATCTTTTGAGTTCGATGTAAATTTAATGTTTTTTTATCTTTATATCATAAAGTCAAGGTGTGCAGTATTAGCATATAATTCACAAAGGACATAACAATCACAATGTTTTACATAATAAATGAAAAGATGAAGTCTACATTAACAGACTGTAGTAAACATTTATGTTTAGTGTATCTATTCTAGTATCAGCTATCCAGATATGCTTTTTGATATCCTCATGGATAAAGAAATTTTATTTGAAAAAAATACTAAAACAAAATAGAACAGCAAGCTTCATTGGATTTTTTATATTGGAAAGCTTATACATTCAATTTAGGAAACTAAATATGCAGTTGGATATCAACATGCTTCACTAAAATGAGATCACAATAAGTTTCTAATAAAATTACACAAGAAACAATCAAATATATATATTATATTAATATCATTAAAGAATATTTAAAATACCGAAATTAAACATGAATACATAGAAAATTGAATTGATACCATATTTGCAGTTTAAATAATTAAGCCTCTCCATTACGAATATCTGTTCATACATGTGGTGCATAGATGATGCGGCTGGGAAGACAAATAGCCGGAAGGCTGCCATGATGGGAAGAATACTTCCATTTTATTTGGAAACTTTTACTCATGTTAATACCATTCAGTATAAGAAAATGTATGGATGGTGAAAATGTATGGACTGAAAGTTTTGAAAATTATCAACCATGGAATTTATTCAATGATAATACAAGTAATGGATGTTTTCAAAAGATCACCTGGACAAAGTGGGTTTTGGTTTAGTGGACGACGTGAACCGGCCATTAAATTAGGTTGTCCGACTATGCATTTTGACATGAAGGTCGAATATTCTATAGTCAGTGCGGTGAAGAATTCAAAGTGAGAGGACGTCACACTGGATGAAAGCCTGGATGTAGATATGGAATGATTGGGCACTCTGCGGGAACCCTATATCGAGAATATATTTGAGATGAATGCAACTACGAAAGACATAAAACATCGACACTATAGTACACTGCTGTAGAAGGTGCTCGGAGGCGATACACATGGACGTTGCAGTCAAAATCAGTAGCTAGTGATCGGAGATAAACTAGTGGGAGACCGTGAACACGAGGGACGTGATAGAGGTAGTATTATGGATATCTTGGTCAAGACCCACCTGTTTTTCAGTGGAAGGAAACGGGGGAGAAACTTCGGTATGAAAAGGAAAATAATAGAATTCACGGGGAGCAGGTACGTGGAGATAGGGGTGATTGACACGTAAGAAAAATTAGATGAGAAATCATACTGGAGGGACATGTGGAATCAATAAATGCAAGGATTAGTATAGTTAGTAGATATGATAACTTAATAGGTGTATGACCTATGTTTGATGACAAGATTGAGGAGGGGATGGGATATTTTATAGGATAATTTTTCCTCACAGCAACATAAATAAAGTAACATATGGAGAGAGATGTCCATGTTGAGCAGGAATAGACCTAAAATAAAAAAACATACTGAAGCAATGTGATCAAATTATTAACGTAATCTTCTCCATTATCAAGAGATAAATATTCCTTTATTGAATGTGATATCTGATTAACATCGGTGTGTAGGATCATAGTAGATATGAAACTAAACCTATATTGAATTTATTAAACCATGTTAGTTCTTGTGATAACTTTGATGTTCACTTCACTAGGATGAAATGATAATGAGAATTACTAATATAATGAGATATGAAATTCTATTAAAGGGGTATTTGGTGTAACTGTTGTCTTGGGATACATGTATGAATAAAACATGGAATATAATTTCTTTGGGAGCAAGGGTGCATTGCATTGGGATGTTCAAATGATGAATCATTGACCCTTTTTATATGGTAAATAGTATACTTTCATATCTGGTCAAACTGCATGATTTTATTAATATGATGATAGAAATGATAAAGATAATATTTAATGAAATGGTAATATGATATTATGAATGTGTAATCTAAATGAATACACTAGTGGAAAAATAATTTAATATGATCCATTGTTAGTTTTGGTTATTTAAAATATTTATAAAAAAGATTTTATATGTCTTTTATATTATAACTAATATATAATATTATCATGAAGTCATTTCCACATCAGTTTGTTGTTTTACAGGAAAAATATTATTTTTTTCATTGGGTTTCTATATCCTTTATAAAATATCAAACATATGAAATCTATAATAATAATAATAATTTAACAAAATTGTAGATTATGTACTTCAAGAGAAACATTGACATTGCTGAGGAGGTTTTAGGTGGTTGGGGATCCAAGAGTATTTTTTAAGAAATTTTCATTCATCGCGTTATAAAACTAGGGAAATTAATTTCACATATGGTCTTAGTAGAAACACACAAATCACGAAACATATTTTAAAATGTAAAATTGATTCAAATTTAATTGATTTCAATTAATTTAAATTTTTTGGGGATACTAGAGATTTATTTGTGATAGAAGAAACCCTTTGTAACATTATATTATCGATAATGAAATATATAACTCCTCTCTATGGAAGCAAGGTGCATTTTCCCTTAACCACAAAAAATCTATGTCTAATTTAGGTTTAACTTTTCAGTTTTGGTAGTTTTGTTAATAACCAAATTGTTCATATTATTATTAATGATTGGATAAAATAATTTCTATTTTTTGGGGGAGTCAGAAAAGTATCCTCCTCCATTGGAGGTAGAAATGTTCTTAAAGGGAATCCCTTATAACACCCGAGAATTTTATGAGAAATATTTTGTTTTTATGTTATAGAAATAATCAAAGGAATCCTTCACTACACACAACACTAGCTTGGCTTGCTTTACACGCCACCTCGTCCTTCCTCGATAGCTTGCGTCGTACGCAATACTGAGTTTCACTCAACAACGATATGTGATTAAAATATTATTAAAACTAGCCGTTATGAATAGAAATAACCACTTTTTGAAATTTTGTAAATTTTATTATTCAAAATGGACTTCCTTTTTGGATTCAGAATATCGAAATTAGCTTAGGGTGAAATTTTGGTACTTTTCGGATAACTTTCATATTCTGATTAATATTGTAAATTATTAAATTTTAATTAAAAAAAATTTAATCGAAATAATTAATAGTGATAAATTATAAATTTGATTGGTTTTAAAGTATATTTAGAATATATTTTTACAATTTAATACAATGTTTTTCATTGGATGTAATTTAACATTTAAACCAGACATAAAAAAGTGTCAATCATTTGATAGTTATTATCTCTTAAAAACACGCTATTTGTCTTAACGACGGGAATTAATTTTTAAATTAGTTAATGTAACTGATATGTTTGGAATTTTGTAAAATAAACATTATTTTTTAATTCATAATATCAAATATATCTTAGGCATAATTTTTGGTATTTTTCTGAAAACTTTCAATTTTTGATGAATAGTGATACCACTAAATGGTAGTTAAAAAAACTGAATTTTTCATAAAAATTAATTTTACCTCTTCTGTGAGTGGAATTTAGAAAATCCGAGAGACACAGTTGATATAAATAAGTAAAATGTGGTTCAATGGGATGAAAATAATTTTTTAGTGAATATTAACTTTTCACTTTTTTTGCCACGGTTAAAAGTAAATAGGGTAGTTAATGGTAAAAATGATATTATTTTTATCCTAACACATGTCCTAATTCTATTGGATAAGTATAATTCGACCAAAAAAAACATTAGGAATAAAATATGACCATTTAGGCCCACTTGGATTAGATTAGGACATTTATTATTAATTTCATTAAAGAATGGTTTAAATAGTTAAAATCAATGTTTAATAAGTAAATAATTTTTAATATGGGGATATACACAAGATAAATTCGACTATAAATATTCATTATAAATCTAAAAATATTTCCTACATAATTTAATTTTATTTGTAATTTTTAGACATTAGATAATTTAATTTATTTATGACACAACGATGATGTAGTAATTATCTTATTAATGAAATATTGACATAATTGATGTTATAAATACCCACATAAATGTAATTTGAGACTTCATAGGAATTAAACTAATTTTATAGGTTAATATGACATGTTAGTATTGATTAAATTAACTTTTTTGGAACTAATAATTCTATTATGATTTTCAAAAAAATCAATTACTAAATAGTGTCAAAATTGACATAAAATAGTTTTTAAAACAAATATTATATTATTAATTGTTATTTTATTCCTAAAAATCTACGGTTTGTCCAAATGACTTATATATGGTTATATATATTGATAATAAACAACTTGGGGTTCGTTTGGCTTTTTATAGTATGTTTATTAACCTTATAGTGTAAGAACACAAGAAGACACGGTAAAAGTAAAATTATTTAACTTAATGTTAAATCTAAATGATAAGGTTAAAATAGGAACCTAAACTTTTCTAAATTCTATTTTATTAGATTATTTCGACCTATACCCACCTTATCTTCTAAATATATCAATTTGGAGCTTTTAAAAACCGAATTTGACTTTATAATCAAATAATATTTTTTTGTTATTCCAAAGGTGCCCCTCTCCTCCCTTATAAAAGGGAACCTCCTCCCTCTCTTCCTCAAACCACATTGAGCCTTCAATCTCGGCCAACCCCTAAAAATATATCTTCTCCACTTCCCTAGAAACATCCTAGAGGTCCTGGTCTTCTTCAAAGACCAAGTTTTGTTCCCTAAGAGGAGGTCTGAGTGAGGCGCTTCAAAGAAGAGGTAATGCCCGTTACCGATTCTTTCATCATTATTTCTTCTTACACTTCATCTTCATTAGATGTTTCATTATGAAGTAATAACATAAGTATCACTCATATACTGATACGTTATTATAAATATGAAACAACCCTATTTCACAATCTATCCATCCTACGGAAAACAAAATCACCACGCGTGCGTACGTACGGAATATCGTCTCCACGTCGTGGTGTAACCTATTTTCCACCACCACTTTACTTGGATGAGTATAATGGTGTAAATAATGACTATATATGATTATTGTAAAGTGATATTGATTCTTAAATAGTATACACACACTCCAATACAATTCCACTATCATTGGAATGATATCATCGCTCGTGCGTACGTACGGAATACCGTCTCCACGATGTGATGTGACTCGTTATACATGATCTTCATTGCATAATGATTATATAAATGAATTGAGTGAATGAATATGATATATATTACAATAATACCATTATTTAAATGAGGTATCTATAACATAAAAATAATAATAATAATTTATTTGACAAAATGCGCATAAGAACAAAAAGTAATAAACACCCGAATAACAAGTAGTAATGAAATATTACTAACAAGAAGTTAAGAATATGACCATATATGATATCATAAAAATAATTATGATTATATAATAAGTCAATAAAATTATTTAAATCATTATACAGGAGTTTCGGACACTTAAGAAGAAAATCGGACCTAAGATAACGGAAAATAACACAATCTCATTTTTATCCGAGATTGTTTATACATTGGTAATTACGGGGGTGTATTTTATCATCCACATCCATGTTTCCACAATATGTAATATTTATATCCTTATACAATATTTTAAATCCAATTTTATCATTTGGTGAGTTTTTAGTAACAGATATGAAAGGAATATTTTTTCGTTTTTCGTACGAGGTACTTTTTGACTTTTCCGACAAATGTACGAGAAGAATGTTTTTTTAACTTATACGACAAGAATAGATTTTTAAAACATTATTTCCAAGAATATTCCTTTACAGGTTTTAATGTTTATTTTTAATAAATTTCTTTTAGTTTAGAATTGTATGACATGTTAAGAAAGGAAAAGTGTTTTTGATGTAGAAAGGGTATTTTCCTCATGAATGGAGTTCAAGTGTATTATAAAAATTATTTTCCATCTATGATAATAAAGGGTTCTGTTTCTATCCCTATTATTACATTGTTTTGATTATGTTGTGATGGAATTATTTTTATGAATTTCTGTATCTTATATGAATTGTTTTATGATTTCATGATGTTTAAGAATCCAATTTTAATTACATGGGTTATGCTATGATGTATGGTTTATGACTTTGTGGCACACATAAGAATGGTATAATTATGAGATGGGTGGGACCTATATCCCCCTCCAATGCATTGGGTAAAGATTTTGTATCTCATGAGATAAACATGGCTGGAACGGCATGTTAAACCGGTTTAGTGAAACAGGACTGAAACGAGGAGTGAACTCGGTTCAGAAATGGACTTTGTCAACTAAGATAGCCTTGGCAATGAGTCTTGACAAATAATAAATGATTCACTATGATAATGTGTGTATGCCACAAAGCATCATGTTTTAACTTATGATTATTGGGATTACATTTCATTTCTATGATTTATCCAATGTTATCATCTCTTTTGCAGGATAAGATTTTCAAAATGTTATGTTCTTATAAATATG
This sequence comes from Viscum album, assembly GCA_963277665.1. Taxonomy (NCBI): domain Eukaryota; kingdom Viridiplantae; phylum Streptophyta; class Magnoliopsida; order Santalales; family Viscaceae; genus Viscum; species Viscum album. Next base: position 787,754,430 of record OY728126.1, on the reverse strand, counting down.
ATTTGTTTGATATTACTTTTGTTCACCCTTACTGAGCATTTGAGATCACCCTTTTGTATGTTTTCATTCTCTAGGTCAGAAAGAAGGTTATTAAGTAAGATATGCCAAAAGGGACTATAGATATGATGAAATAAATGGGAGACAGTGTAGATGCTTTATGAACCAGTTGTTTATGTTCCCAGTTTCTAAAGACACTATACCTATATAGTCCTTTCATGGTTTTGTTATATGTTTTAATAAGTACGCATAAATTTTGATGTAAAAACAATGTATGTAAAGTATTGATCGTTATAGTTGGTATCGGAGGAAAGGTATAGTCACCCTTTGGAAACTAGGATGTGAATGCCTTAGTAAGAACCCTAAGGATAATTCTAAGCATAGAACACAATCTCAGTATTTTAAAAATGACCATGAATAACCTAGGATAAGACCTTAAGTGTGAAATTTTATTCTATATTATGTGGTTTTCCTATTATAATTTGTGTTGCTCACACTATTCTTCTTGGTTTTAGTCAATGGATGGAACCCGAATGAACCGTGTTAATACGGAATGCGACGGGAAATGCAATGATTGTCCCCCTGAGAAACCAAATGTTATGGGAGCTGGAATGAAAAATCTTGTAACCATGCTCAAACAACATTCTCAAGCTATGAATCATGCAGGACATCCAAACGATCAAAGGAAGGAGCAACATTCTGTTGAAACCTTCATGAGGCAGTGTCCACCATCATTCAGCGGGTCTGCAGATCCATTAATTGCTGAACAATGGATTAGTACTACTGAAAAGATATTTTAAGTTCTTCAATGTTCTGAACATGATAATGTCATCCTAGAAATGTATCGTTTGGAAGGATATGCTGATCAATGGTGGAATATTATTAAGAATACGAGGCAAAGGGATGAAATTGAGTCCATGGAATGGGAAGAGTTCAAGAACTTATTTTTCAATAAGTACTTCCCTTGTATTCTCCGAACAATGATGGAGAAAGAGTTTCTTGAAATGAAGCAAAAGGATGATGAATCTGTTGGTACCTATGAAGCAAGTTTTACAAGACTTGCAAGGTACGCTTCTGGTATTATTATCCAACCTAAGAGTAAGATCGATCAATTCTTTAGTGGCTTAAAACCAAGTCTCGAATGGCGTTAGCCATAAGGGACTTCAATAGCTACGAGGAAATCGTTCGATGTTCTCTCAAAGTCGAGATGGAGATTGGAGTAACCCATCAGTCATATGGGTTTGATAAGAAGAGGAAAATGGAATTCAAAGGAAAATCTAAAGAGCACACTGAAAAGAAGATGAGCTTTCCCTTATGCTCAAAGTGTGGAAAGAAACATGGAGGGAGTTGTCTTAAAGGGAAAAGTAAATGTTTCAAATGTGGAAAGGAAGTTCATCAGGCATTTGAATGCCACAATTATGGGAAGAAGATGCCTAATGATGCAAACAAAGGAAGGGACACAGATAATGAACCTACTATTCTTCAATGATTCATGTGAAAGGAGATGGGGCATTATGCCAATAAATGCCCTAATCCAAGGGTTTTTGATGATGATCGACATCAACAAAATCATAAGGCTAAGGAAAATGGAAAGTCACATGCAATTTACATAAGCGATGTGAAGTACGATAACGATCTGTTGAAAGGTACACTTACCATCCACTCTAAAGTAGAAAATGTTTTATTTGATTCTGGATCCACCCACTCTTTTATTTCTGAGGAATTCTCTATGAGTATCGTTGTATTACCTCAACAATTAGATGTTGAGTTAGCCGTGACAACACCTAATGGCACAACAGTCGCATCAAAAGTTTATAATTCTTCCCCGATCGAAGTTTGTGGGAAAGTACTTCCTACAAATCTTGTGATCCTTCCTATAGTGGAATTTGATGTGATTCTTGGAATGGATTGACTTTCATTATATGGAGCTCATATCAATTTCCAAAGAAGGGAAGTCACATTTAATATTCCAGATCAATCTATGATCGTCTATCGATGCAAGGATGAACATAACCTTCCAGTGGAAATTTCTTCCATCTAATGGGACTTGATTCCACTGAAAGAAGGTTATTTATCTCAAATGGTTGGTGAGAAACTCACAATTAAGAATATTCCCATTGTACGAGAGTTTGATGATGTCTTTCCGGAGGAATTTATGGGTCTTCCACCAAATTGTGAAGTTGAGTATTCATTTGAACTTGTACCGGGTGCTTTGACTATTTCAAATACACCTTATAGAATGGTCCCAATTAAGTTGCAGGAACTGAAGAAGTAACTCCAAGAGAATCTTGATAGGTGATTCATACTCCCTAGTGTGTCACCTTAGGGAGCACATTTTCTATTTGTTAAGAAGAAAGATGGATCAATGAGACTCTGCATTGATTATCGAGAACTTAACAAGATCACTATCAAGAAAAAATATCCTCTCCCACGCATTGATGTCTTATTTTACCATCTACGAGGAACTAAATACTTTTCCAAGATTTATCTTCGTTCAGGGTATCATAAATTAAGGGTCAAAAGGGAGGCTATATCAAAGACGGCTTTCCGTACATGTTATGGGCACTATGAATTTATAGTGATGCCATTTGGTCTTATTAATGCCCCTACTATCTTCATGGATCTGATGAATAGAGTCTTTATAGACTATCTTGATCAATTTGTGGTAGTCTTTATAGACGATATTCTTGTCTATTCAAAGAGCAAGGAAGAACATGAAGGCACTTGAGAATTATATTGAGGACCCTGAGAAAGGAGAATATTTATGCCAAATTAACAATGTGTGAAAGTTGTCTTCAAAAAGTTTCATTTTTGGGTCACATAATCTCAAAAGAGGGGATATCTGTAGATCCAGCAAAAACAGAGGTTATCGAAAGATGGTCGAGACCAACAATAGTAACTGAGATCCGAAGTTTTCTGGGTTTGGCTGGATATTACCGACGTTTGGTGAATGATTTTTCACGATTATCTAATCCACCCACCAGGTTGACATGGAAAGGAGTTACGTTTGTTTGGACGGAAGAATGTGAAGATAATTTCAAGGAGTTGAAAAGAAGGTTATCCAGTGCAACTATGCTCACACTGCCTTATAGTGGAGAAATCTTTGTGATCTATAGTGATGCATCCAAGAAGGGATTGGGGTGTGTTCTTATGCAAAATGATATGGTGATAGCTTATGCCTCACGACAGTTGAAAATCCATGAAGAAAATTACCCAACTCATGATTTGGAGTTAGCTGCGGTAATCTTTGCATTAATTATTTGGAGGCATTATCTTAATAGAGATCGGTGTGACATTTATATTGATCATTAAAGTTTAATGAAAATTTTCACGCAAAAGGAGCTAAATATGCACCAAAGAAGATGGTTGGAACTGATTAAGGATTACGACTGCTCAATTCATTACCACCCTAGGAAAGCAAACAAGGTGGCAGATGCATTAAGTCGACAAGACCTTGCTAGCTTATCCATGATGAGGATCCAAAAAGATCCTATATTTATGGATTTACAAAGGATGGATCTTAGAATTATAATGGAAGGAGGGAAATAGTATCTTTCTCAAATGAATGTTCAACCATAAATACATGTGAAGATTAAAGAGGAACAGAAAGAAGATGTAGAGTTACAAAAGAACGTGAGAAATATTCCTGAATTCAACCTTGATTGTGATGGGATAATATTGCTCAGGAACCGGGTTTGTGTTCCTCCCATCCCAGAATTAAATAAGGAGCTGCTGGATGAGGCTCATAGTTCATAATTATTTATTCATCCTAGAAGCACGAAGATGTATAGGGACCTGAAAGAGTACTTCAGGTGGGATGGCATGAAAAGAGATGTTGCTGAATATGTCTCTCAATGCTTTGTTTGTCAGAAAGTTAAAGCTGAGAGACAGAAGTCTAAGGGGATGTTACAACCATAACCCATACCCAAATGGAAATGGGAAAACATCACTATGGACTTTGTCATAGGTCTGCCTAAAACATCCAAAGGCAATAATTCTATCTCGGTCATTGTTGATCGTCTTACAAAATCTGCACACTTCATTGCTGTTAGAGATGATTTCTCTCTGGATCAGCTTGCGAGGATATATGTAAAGGAAGTGGTAAGATTGCATGGAGTACCACTTTCTATTATATCTGATCTGGATCCGAGATTTACCTCGAAGTTCTTGTGAAGTCTTCAGCATACTCTGGATACAGAGTTGAGTTTCAGCACTGCTTATCATCCTCAGACAGACGGTCAGTCTGAGAGAACAATTCAAACTCTAGAAGATATGTTAAGAGCCAGCTTTATGGATTTCAAAGGTGGTTGGGATCAACACCTACCTTTGGTGGAATTTTCTTATAATAATAGCTTTCACTCCAGTATTCAGATGGCTCCTAATGATGCTCTCTATAGAAAGAAATGCAGGAATCCAACTTGCTGGGATGAAGTTGGGGAAAGAAAGCTATTAGGACCTGATCTTGTTGATGAGATGGAAGAAAAGGTCCGATCTATTCAACAAAACATAAGAGCAGCTCAGAGTCGATAGAAAAGTTATGCTGACAACCGAAGAAAAGACCTAGAGTTTGAAGTGGGTGATAAAGTGTTCTTACGAATATCTCCCTGGAAGAGGGTCATGAGATTTGGAAAGAAGGGGAAGTTGAGCCCTAGATATATCGGTCCTTTCGAAATACTGGATCGTGTTGGAAAGGTAGCATACCGATTGGTGTGTCCATTGAATCTACCTCAAGTTCACGATTTCTTCCATGTATCTCTCCTAAAAAAGTACATACCTGATCCTTCACATGTACTAAACTCAGAAGTTGTACCGCATGAGCAAGATCTTTCTTATGAAGAACAACCGATAGAGATTCTGGATCGTAGAGGAAAAGTCCTACAAAACAAGACCACTCGCTTGGTGAAAGTTTTATGGAGGAACCACCAATTAGGAGAATCCACATGGGAGCTTGAGGATATGATTAGGGAGAGGTATCCTCATCTTTTTGTTACAAAGTGTCGAATTTCGAGGGAGAAATTCATTTTAAGGGGGGTAGAATGTAACACCCGAGACTTTAATGAGCAATTTTTTTATGTTATATAAATCATCAAATAAATCTTTCACTGCACACAACACTAGCTTGACTTTCTTTACGCGCAACCTCGGCCTTCCTCAAGAGCTTGCGTCGTACACAATACCGAGTTTCATTAAACAACGATATGCGATTAAAATATTATTAAAACTAGCCGTTATGAATAGTAATAACCAGTTTTTGACATTTTGTAAATTTCATTTTTCAAAATGGAATTCATTTTTGGATTCAGAATATCGAAATTAGCTTAGGGTGAAATTTTGGTACTTTTTGGATAACTTTCATATATTGATGAATAGTGAAAATTATTAAATTTTAATTAAAAATAACTTTTTTAATCGAAATAATTAATAGTGATAAATTATTAATTTGAGTGGTTTTAAAGTATATTTTGAATATATTTTTACAATTCAATACAATGTTGTTCATTGGATTTAATTTCACATTTAAACAAGACATAAACAAGTGTCAATCTTTTGATAGTTATTATCTCTTAAAAACACGCTATTTGTCTTAACGACGGGAATTAATTTTTAAATTAGTTAATGTAACTGATATGTTTTGAATTTTGTAAAATAAACATCATTTTTGAATTCATAATATCAAATATAGATTAGGCCTAATTTTTGGTATTTTTCTGAAAACATTCAATTTTTGATGAATACTGAAACCATTAAGTGGTAGTTAAAAAAAACTGAATTTTTCATAAACCTTAATTTTACCACTTCTGTGAGTGGAATTTATAATATCCGAGAGACAATGTTGATATCAGTAAGTAAAATGTGGTTCAATGAGATGAAAATAATATTTTTGGTGAATAGTAACTTTTTACTTTTTTTAACCACGGTTAAAAGTAAATAAGGTAGTTAAGGGTAAAAATGATATTATTATTACCCTAACACATGTTCTAATTCTATTAGATTAGTATAATTCGACCAAAAACAACCTTAGGAATAAAATATGACCATTTAGGCCCACTTGGATTAGATTAGGACATTTATTATTAATTTCTTTAAAGAAGGTTTAAAATAGTTAAATCAATGTTTAATAAGTAAATAATTTTTAATATGGGGTTATACATAAGATAAATTCAACTGTAAATATTCATTAGAAATATAAAAACATTTTCTACATAATGGTATTTTATTTGTAATTTTTAGACATTAAATAATTTAATTTATTTATGTCACAACGATGATGTTGTAATTATATTATTAATGAAATATTGACATAATTGATGTTATAAATACCCAAATAAATGTAATTTGAGACTTTTTTTGAATTAAAATAATTTTCATGGTTAATATGACATATAATTATTGATTAAATTAACCTTTTTTGAAATAATAATTCTTTTATGATTTTCACAAAAATCAATTACTAAATAGTGTCAAAATTGTCATAAAATTGTTTTTAAAACAAATATTATATTATTAATTGTTATATTATTCCTTAAAATATAAGGTTCGGCCAAATGACTTATATAAGGTTATATATATTGATAATAAACAAATTGGGGTTTGTTTGGATTGTTATAGTAATTTTATTAACCTTATAGTGTAAGAACACAAGAAGACATAGTTAAAGTAAAATTATTTAACTAATGTTAAATCTAAATGATAAGGATAAAATAGGAACCTAAACTTGCCTAAATTCTATTGGATGCGATTATTTCGACCTATACCCACCTTATCTTCGAAATATAACAATTTGGAGCTATTAAAACCCTAATTTGACTTTATAATAAAATAATATTTTTAGTTATTCCAAAGGTGCCCCTCTCCTCCCTTATAAAAGGGAACCTCCTCCCTCTCTTCCTCACACCACTTTGATCCTTCAAGATCGGCCAACCACTGAAAATATCTCCTCTCCACTTCCCTAGAAACATACTAGAGGTCATGTTCTTCTTCAAAGACCAATTTTAGTGCCCTAAGAAGAGGTCTCAAAGAGGCGCTTTGAAGAAGAGGTAATGCCTGTTACCGATTCTTTCATGTTTATTTTTTCTTCCACTTATTGTTCATTAGTTGTTTCATTATGAAGAAATTACATCAGTATCACTCATATACTGATATTTTATTATAATTATGAAACAACCCTATTTCACCATCTATCCATCCTACGGAAAACGAAATCACCATGCGTGCGTGCGTACGGAATACCGTCTCTGTGCCGTGGTGTAATCTATTTTCCACCATCACTTTACTTGGATGGGTATAATGGTGTAAATAATGACTATATATGATTATTGTAAAGTTATATAGATTATGAAATAGTATACATACAATCCAATACAATTCCACGGTCATTGGAACGATATCATTGCTCGTGCGTACGTACGGAATACCGTCTCCACTATGTGATGCAACTCGTTATACATGATCTTCATTGCATAATTATTATATAAATGAATTGAGTGAATGAATATGATATATATTACACTAATACCATTCTGGAAATTAGGTATCTATAACCTAAAAAGAAAAATAAGGATTTATTCGACAAAACGTGCATAAGAAAAAAAAGTAATAAACACCCGAATAACAAGTAATAATGAAATATTACTAATAAGAAGCTAAGAATATTACCATATATGATATCATAAAAATAACTATGATTCTAGATTAAGTCAATAGAATTATTTAAATCATTATACAGGAGGTTCAGACACATACGAAGCAAATCAGACCTAAGGTAAGGGAAAATAACACAATCTCATTTTTATCCAAGATTATTTATACTTTGGTATTTACTGGGGTGTATTTTATCATCCACATCCATGTTTACTCAATATATAATATTTATATACTTATAAAATAGTTTAAATCCAATTTTACCCTTCGGTGAGTTTTTAGTAACAGATTTGAAAAGAATCTTTTGTCGTTTTTCGTACGAGGTGCTTTTTGACTTTTCCGACAAAAGTACGAGAAGAATGTTTTTTTAACTTATACATAATGAACGGATTTTGAAAACATTATTTCCAAGAAGAATCCTTTACAAGTTTTCAAGTTTATTTTTAATAAACTTCTTTTATTTTAGAATTGTATGACATGTTAAGAATGGAAAATTGTTTTTGAAGTAGAAAGGATATTTTCCTCAAGAATGGAGATCAAGTGTTTTATCAAAATTATTTTTCATCTAAGATAATAAAGGGTTCTGTTTCTATCCCTATTATTACATTGATTTGATTATGTTGTGATGGAATTATTTTAATGAATTCTTATATCTTATATGAATTGTTTTATGATTTCATGATGTTTAAAATCCAATTTTTATTACATGGGTTATGTTATGATGTATGGTTTATGATTTTGTGGCACACATAAGAATGGTATCATTATGAGATGGGTGGGACCTATATCTCTTTCCAATGCATTTGGTAAAGATTTTATATCTCATGAGATAGAGATGGTTGGAATGGCAGGTTAAACTGGTTCAGTGAAACATGATTGAAACGAGGAGTGAACTCGGTTCAGAAATGGACTTTGTCCACTAAGATAGTCTTGGAAATGAGTCTTGACTAATAAGAAATGATTCTCTATGGTTATGTGTGTATTCCAAAAAACTTCATGTTTTATGCTATGATTATTGGGATTACATTTCACTTCTATGGTTTTTCCCATGTTATGATCTCTTTTGTAGGATAATATTTTCAAAATGTTATGTTCTTATAAATATGATATGTTTGATATTTATTTTGTTCACCCTTACTGAGCATTTGAGCTCACCCTTTTGTATGTTTTCTTTCCCCAGGTAAGGATGAAGGATATTATGTAATATATACCAAAAGGGACTATAGATATGATGAAATAAATGGGAGACAGTGTAGACGCTTAATGAACCAGTTGTTTATGTTCCCAGTTTCTGAAGACACTATACCTATACGGTCCTTTCAGGGTTTTGTTATATATTGTAATAAGTATGCTTCAATTTTGAAGTAATAACAATGTATGTAAAGTAAGGGTCGTTATATCCCTGGTGTTGTGAACGTCAATATAATATAAGGTGCTCGTCACCTTTCATATGAGGATGGAAAACTCAATTCCATCCCACACATTCTATGTTTTTCAACTAATTCCTTGGATTTGAATCCCTGATGTTGTATAGAAGGCCTGGGAACGTTTTTGATTCCATGAAATATATTTTCTGAGTTTCTTGTTGTATGTGATTTCCAGTTCATTATTAATACTCTTTTGGTAACATGTTTTTTACATAAGTTAGTATATGTTTGTTGAGATTTTTTTCACGGCCTTGATGAAGGATATGAGATAAATTGTTGTCTTACTATGATTTTTTTCTTAATCCTTGGGGAATGAAGCACAGTATGCGTATGTTTTTTATGGTATCTACTATGGGAGGATATGATTATAAAGAGTGTTGTTTTTTATGGAATCATTACACTATAGACATGGTTGTCAACGGTAGGAATATATCTTCTATGACAAAAGATTGAACCACAATTACAAAATACTAAAATAGTTCTATTTACAATTGTATATCCATTTCAATAGGATTTCACCTATATCCACTCCAATAGGAGCCACAGTTCATTAACCTAAGACTATTTCCTATAAAAATTGTTTTGGGGGCTATAGTAATATTTACAAACTGTGTCTATAGCTTTATTTTGTAGAATTTAAAGTGATTTTAATAAAAATATATTAATAAAAATATTATATGATATCATAAAAAATAATACATGATATGAAAGACATATTTTTATTGAATAAATGTTTAATAAATTCAAATTTATTATATAAAAGGTTTCAATGTGAATAATGAAATTCCTGACTGGTGAAAATAGATTTTTGTATCACTTTTATTTATATTGTACCCATGCCATATACAATACCAAAATCTATTATTGAGTTTATATACTACCCATTAATATATTTTTAGAGTTCTATCAAGAAAAATATGGTATTTAAATATCCATATAATTTTATTTTTATCAGGGGACCCAAAATTCAACTTATTATATTGTTGTAAGCATTTATTTCACAATCTCATCATTATTTGGGATTATTTATGTATAAGAATCCACTAAATAATATTTCTTTTCCTAGTCCATGATTGAAAAAAAATCAAAGGTTTTTAATATTCCCCTATAATTATATATTTTAATTATTTACATTTAATACATTTTACAAATTTTTTTGAAAGGAATATTTTTTTTTATTTCTAATAATTGATCTTTATTGCTATGGTGAAAAAATTATAAACGTAATTTTTTGTAATATACAACATGAGAGTATTTTCCCACTATCATGATTTGTTAATCAGATTAATCACACATTAAAAGAACAAATGGTTATTTTTAAAGAAATTTTATTCCCTTTTTATTTCATGGATTTTAAAAAATTAAATTGGAAAAGGCATTTTTCTGAAGAATTATTTCAAGTGATATTTCAAAATCATTTCCATGTAAGATATAAAAAATTTATGTTACTTATGCTTTATAAGGGTTAATATTCAATGACACTATCCTTGTTATTTTTATGGTTAAGTATTTTTAATGATGGAATGATATTTATAAAACCCATTCTATTTATGGTTTATGTTATTATGAAATGATTATTAAACACATTTGATGTGCCCAGATCAGTGTGAATCACTAAGAGGGGGAGGGGGTGAATCAGTGATCCTTTAAAACTTTTTACTAATTGATTCTTAATCAATTAAACCTCTATGGATAGTTAAGGCCTCGATCCACTCTTCTTATGTCTCTCAACCTTTCCCGGATAATGCTGTAATGAAAAGGCACAGGACACAAGGATTTACATGGTTCGGCACCAAAGGCCTACATCCTTTCCATGCTCTCCCAGCATGGATTCTCCCATTATAATCTGTTAGTATTACAATGGTCGATACAGCTTTCCACCGTATCTCTCCTGAGTCCCACAGGAGGGTCTTTATACTGCGTCCCACAGTGTTACCAGAGTCCCACTGGCCTGCTCCAGAATCCCACTGAAGACTTCTTCTCCCTGAGTCCCACAGGGTCTTCTCTTGGCTCCTCGAGTCGCACGAGTAGCTCTTCTTCACATTAAGCTTCTTCAAGTATCTTCAGCAGTCTGGGATAGAGACTGTTGGCCTTGCTCTGTACCTCTTCTCACTTGTGATGAACATGTCTTCTCGTCTTGCTCAGGATTTATCTCCTTCTTCTCAGGATGACCTGGCTTCTCTTCAACTACTGAACACTCAGACAACTGATATCTTTAACTTCAGTCTGGCTCAGTCTCACTCACTTCAACTTCATGCACTGAGTGCATGGCAGCTCTGCATCCTCATGCACTGATTGCATGGCTTCTCAATACTCTTCAAGAACTCCTGGTCTTGGAAAAATCAATTGCACACCATTGATTTGTCTCTGTTCACGTGTGCACGTGCATGCATGCATGCATGCACTTTCCCTTTCCTCTTCTTGGTGTAGTATACCTAAAAGGGTGTAACACTTTAAGCACACACCAACTCCTCGAACATCACACACTTTATTCAATTTGGTTACACACTTAGAAGTGTGTTATACTCTAGTGTGAGTCCTCCCTTTTCTTCTTCTAAGTGTATACACACTTCTTAGTGCACACACTAGGTTCGGCCAACATGTCTCTTTGCACACACTTGTTTCATATTTCACACACTTAAAACTTGGCCTTCACTTCTTCTTGCACATCCCAAAGGCTACGGCCTCCACTTTGTTTAGCACACACTTGGGTTCAGGTTCTTCAATTGCACGCACACACAAGATGTGGTGGCCTTCACTTCCTTCAAACACTTAACCCGTAGGTGTAGTTATACTCCTCCCGAACTCAAAGGAGGCGCGCAAGGGTGCGGCTTCTCTTCTTCAACACAGCCGCGCAAGCCACAACAACCCACGAGTGCCCGCAAGTGATGCGGCTGCATCGGGTCTTCCTGCCACGCAAAGGGAAGGCGCACATGGGACTCAGCCTTCTTATCGCGCAAAAGAGTTGCACGCAAGGAACTTAGGGAAGCCAAAAATGGCTTCGGGCTGCTGCCGCGCAAGTGGTGCGCGCAGAGGAGATCTTCGCGAGGCAGAGAGTGCACTCACCGGTCTTCAAAATTTCAGCGCATCAGCAAGCTTCACCGAGAGATCGACCTCTCTTTTTATAGGCAGTAGAAGCCTCTGTCCTCCGCGTGAGATATCTTTCGAAACCCCGAAGATTTCGGTTCTTTAAAGATTTTTTCAAATCTCATTTCTCATCTGTTTCACGCGGGTTCTCTCTTCTTTTTATTTTCCTCCTTTTCTTTCACCTCTACGTGCATGGAACGTGTGCATGCCTCTGTTTAGGCCCATGCATGCAAAGCACGAACACCACATGGACTCGGCACCTTGGGTTTGACTTCGTCCAATACTCGAAATTCTCCATCCAACGTGTGCATGCATATTTTATTGCATGTATATGTTCCTTACGGAGAGACGAGCACAATGGTGCGTTCCGCTTCGAGAAAGACAGTCGGGAGCTCGACTTCAGTGCTCGGGTTGCTCCTGGTTCGACGGAGGCACGTCGGGGAGCTTCGGGCGAGCTCAAGGAAGAGGACGGTCTCGCAGCCGTTGGATCGGCGATTTAATTGATCTCGGACGGCCTGGATCAGATCATCTCGCCGCGAATCAGATGTGCGGCTTAGATCGTCCGCGCAATCAATCGTGCGGCTGGGATTTTCTCCGCGGAAAAATTCCGCATCCCACATCGAAACGGCGAGAGGATTTTTCGCGCTTTATCACCCTGGCGCTGCCATCATCTCAGCAATTGAACTTCCAACCCTCTCGGTGCCACCCCACACCGAGTTCTCTCTGCGGGCGCGCTCTGCGCCCACTCTTCTCCCTGCGGGCGCGCCACTGGCGCCCACTATGCACACCCTTCAGGCGCGCTCTACGCCCCTGCTGCGCAGGACCTGATCCCCAGCGTGGCCTCGGCTTACACACGACCACGGCCTCTCAGGCTGGCCCCATGGGATCCCCTTGAGCGTGGTGACCTAGTCCCACATGTGTCTTGGGTTGAACCCTTAAGGCTGGTCCTTGGTGGCTAATTTTTTGCTTGAGGAAACACTTAAGTACTTTGTATACAAACAAAGTAACCATGTGTAAATGCCAAATGCCCAGTGCCACAACTCTTCTTCTTCATTTCTTCCCTTCTCTTCTTCATTATAATTCCTCAAATCTCCTCAACATATATTCATTACTTAGGAGTGAATTCCCAAGGTTTCTTCTTCATCAACCGAACTCCTGAATCACATAATTCTTCAATGTTCTTCATTGATCTAATCAGAGATCAAGTTGGATCTTCTTCACATTCACATGCACTAGGAGATAGTGCATGGACATCTTTAATCAACTTCATCCACTCAGTAGTTGTGGATGGATCATCTTCATCTCCTCATGCATTGTCAATACAATGCATGGTCTTCTAATCATGTTGTGACTTTGTATCATCTTGATACAAGTTCTTTGAACTTTAAAGACCAGCTCAACAATCGTCTGATGTGACTAGATAATGTTTCAACCATCATCTCCTATTTCACTTAGTGAATCTCTTAAGTGACATGCATCTTAGTACCATGGCCATTCTCCATTCATCACCATCACCATCACAACCTTTGTCATTCACATCTTGACATTCCTTGACATCCATTCATTCCATGACAACTTCATGCCTCATTGACAACAAATGCAACACAATGCACTTCAATCTCCCCCTTTGTATTTGTTGTCAATACACTTCTTCAGCACATATGAATGTGTCAATATGTGTGCCAATATTTCTACCCCTTATTGGCAATCAAATGCAAAGGTGTGGTGTGGATCTCTACAAAATATTTCTTCCTCCCATTGAATAGCATCTTCTTGAAAATCACTAAGAGAGGGATGATGTCACATGTTCACTTGAGCAATGAACCTTTAGTAAATCAGCTCTAAGTCTACATGGGCTAACCCGGTGTAGAAAACAAGAGTGATGTAACCAAGGTACTCAATGCTGTCCAACATTCACAATACATGTGAGATCATGCTTCAAGGGGCTTGAAATTTTTCAGATATAACAATGAATTTGCTAAATCCTGCACAACTTCACAAAACTCATTAGAAAGTTCAGGTGCAAAGATAAAGCTCCCCCTTTAATCCATTTGTCTTCAATCCATACCCCCCTTAATTGACAAGATAAACTCAATTAAGAAACAAGGGATGAAAGTATGATTGGAATACCTTCACTTTTCTCAAGATGGTATTAAATCTTATAATCTCATCTTCTTCTGATTGGCTCCCCCTCAAGGGGTGCACTCCATTCTGTCCAAACCACTCTCTAGATGAGAATGATCATCATCTTCAATTCCCTGCAATGTTAGCACATGTAAATACCAGAAGTATTAGGGAATAATATGGAACCTCCATGGTTCATCAATGTGAACAACAAGGTTGAGAAGATTCTCTCAAACGAGATGTCCCATTTTCACCAGTCTTCACACTTACACATTTGATCTTCATTGATGATTGTGATGGTGTGGTTCTCAACACATATTCATGTGAAATCTTCTTCTTTCCTTTTGCATTAGAAATTGCCAGAACTTTATCTTCAGCTTTTTGCAGATCTTTGGCAAGTTGCAACTGATTTGGCAATATGACTAGTAAATCATTTGGAAGAGTGGCCTCAGTTTTTGGAAGTTCCACATGGTTCTTTGGATGCTGCTAAGCTACCTCTCTTAGGAACTTATTTTCAATCAATCCCTTCTTCTTCTGGATTGATTGTCTTTTAGAGTTCAGTCTGCTTCTATTTAGTTTCATGGCTTCTTTACAATGGTCCATGATGTGTCCTTTCTTTCCACAGTAGAAGAATGTTTTCTTGGTGGTCCTTCTGGATGCATCACCCTTCTTGGATTTCAATTCCAAGGACTTCTCTTCATTCTTCAAACTCTTCTTGGGAGCATATTCCACTTTCTTATGCTTGCTTCCCAAGGAATCTCTCTTAGCCAGGTTCAGTGATCTTCTCTTCATTCCAGCTTCGGATACATTCGAAGATTGATATGTATCAACTCTTTGACCACTTTTTCAACCATCCCAGATGTTGTCAAGTAATCCAAATCTATTTGCAGTAAACAGATGTCTCTGGACCTGTGGATGTTGCTTCCTTCCTTCTGGCTTGCTCCCCCTTGGCATGGGCTTCCTCTGTGCTTTGGCATTCAGTGGATTGTACCAACAATCCTTTGCACAATGCCCATACTTGTTACAACACCAGCATTGTCCCACGAATCTTGACCTCTTCAGTCCTTCTGATTGTAGGGTACTTTTCATGACCTGTTGTGCTATTTCAGGAGAGCTCTTCTTCTTTACTGTCTTCATCCATATTTGTTTGGAATTATTCTTCCATCCTGCACTTTTTGTGGAAACACAATTAGAAGCATCAGTACAAGATGGTATGGATGGTACCTTCTTTCTAGAAGATGTTGCACTTTTATTAGAGGATGTATTTCTCTTAGAATCATCCTGATCAAAGCATACTTGAGTATCAACATGTCTTCTTCCAGCTGACTGGGAGGATTTAGCTTTAGGTGATTGCAGATGTTTCAATATCACCTCCAGTTCTAAGTATTTCATGTTGAGGGAGTTCTTCTCATCCTCAACAGTTCTTAGCTTTCCTTCCCAATTCTCCACCAGTTGTTTCATCTGGTCTTCATGCACCTTCTTCAATTCTTGCAATGAATTGTCCATCTCCTTCACCAATTTGACTTTTTCTTCAAGTTGATCATCTCTGACATTCATTGAAACTTTGTGCCTCTTTTCCAGTGCATAGAAAACATCTTTGACCATTATGTTAATGAATTCTTTCTCAGAAAGACTTCTTTGCAATTCTTCAGTAGTGTCTTCATATCTTTCATTGCAAAGAGATACAGTTTCATCTTTAGCCTTCACCAGCATTCTGAGAGTGTTGGTTATGCCAACCCTTTTTTCCAATTGATCTTCCAGTGAATTGGCTTCATCTTCTAGCTGTAATTTTTCTTCTTGATGATCAAAGATGCCTGCAGTTATACACATTGCCACTTCCTTGGGGACTCTCTTCTGAAGATATTTGAGTGCATTTAGAAGATCATCGTATGTTCGAACTTCATCATAGCTAGAGAAGGCTTCATCAGAAGAATGATAGAAGGAATTGTCATCTGATGTGACTTTCACAGTACCTTCCATAGAAGGTGTTTCTCTGTTTGTAGCAACCATCATCTTCATCTTCTTGGCCTGTTTCTTCTTTCTGTTCTTCTGAGTCTTGGCAGATATCTCCATTTGAGGCTGGTCACTCATTTCCTCAAATCTACACTTAGTAAAGACTCCCTTGGATCTTTTAGAGGCAACCTTCCCTCTGATACCAATTGAAGTGCCCAGATCAGTGTGAATCACTGAGAGGGGGAGGGGGTGAATCAGTGATCCTTTAAAACTTTTTACTAATTGATTCTTAATAAATTAAACCTCTATGTCTTGTTAAGGACTCGATCCACTCTTCTTATGTCTCTCAACCTTTCCCGGATAATGCAGTAATGAAAAGGCACAGGACACAAGGATTTACAAGGTTCGGCACCAATGGCCTACATCCTTGCCATGCTCTCCCAGCATGGATTCTCCCATTATAATCTTTTAGTATTACAATGGTCGATACAGCTTCCCACCGTATCTCTCCTGAGTCCCACAGGAGGGTCTTTATACTGCGTCCCACAGTGTTACCAGAGTCCCACTGGCCTTCTCCAGAATCCCACTGAAGACTTCTTCTCCCTGAGTCCCACAGGGTCTTATCTTGGCTCCTCGAGTCGCACGAGTAGCTCTTCTTCACTTTAAGCTTCTTCAAGTATCTTCAGCAGTCTGGGATAAAGACAGCTGGCCTTGATCTGTACCTCTGCTCACTTGTGATGAACAGGTCTTCTCGTCTTGCTCAGGATTTATCTCCTTCTTCTCATGATGACCTGGCTTCTCTTCAACTACTGAATACTCAGACAACTGATGTCTTTAACTTCAGTCTGGCTCAGTCTCACTCACTTCAACTTCATGCACTGAGTGCATGGAAGCTCTGCATCCTCATGCACTGATTGCATGGCTTCTCAATACTCTTCAAGAACTCCTGGTCTTGGACAACTCAATTGCACACCACTGATTTGTCTCTGTTCACCTGTGCACGTGCATGCATGCATGCATGCACTTTACCTTTCCTCTTCTTGGTGTAGTAGACCCAAAAAGGGTGTAACACTTTAAGCACACACCATCTCCTTGAACTTCACACACTTTATTCAATTTGGTTACACACTTAGAAGTGTGTTATACTCTAGTGTGAGTCCTCCCTTTTCTTCTTCTAAGTGTATACACACTTCTTAGAACACACACTAGGTTCGGCCAACTTGTCTCTTTGCACACACTTGTTTCCTTTTGCACACACTTAAAACTTGGCCTTCACTTCTTCTTGCACATCCCAAAGGCTACGACCTCCACTTTGTTTAGCACACACTTGGGTTCAGGTTCTTCAATTGCACACACACACAAGATGTGGTGGCCTTCACTGCCTTCAAACAATTAACCTGTAGGTGTAGTTATACTCATCCCGAACTCAAAGGTGGCGCGCAAGGGTGCGGCTTCTCTTCTTCAACACAGCCGTGCAAGCCACAACAACCCACAAGTGCACGCAAGTGATGCAGCTGCCTCGGGTCTTCCTGCCGCGCAAAGGGAAGGCGCGCAGGGGACTCAGCCTTCTTGTCGCGCAAAAGAGTTGCACGCAAGGAACTTAGCAAAGCCAAAAATGGATTCGGGATGCTGCCGCGCAAGTGGTGCGCGCAGAGGAGATCTTCGCGAGGCAGAGAGTGCACTCACGGGTCTTCAAAAATTCAGCGCATCAGCAAGCTTCACCGAGATATCGACCTCTCTTTTTATAGGCAGTAGAATCCTCTGTCCTCCGCGTGAGATATCTTTCGAAACCCCGAAGATTTCAGTTCTTTAAAGATTTTTTCAAATATCGTTTCACATCTGTTTCACGCGTGTTCTCTCTACTTTTTATTTTCCTCCTTTTCTTTCACCTCTACGTGCATGGAACGTGTGCATGCCTCTGTTTAGGCCCATGCATGCAAAGCACGAACACCACATGGCCTCGGCACCTTCGGTTTGCCTTCGGCCAATACTCGAAATTCTCCATCCAACGTGTGAATGCATATTTTATTGCATGTATATGTTCCTTACGGAGAGACGAGCACAATGGTGCGTTCGGCTTCGAGAAAGACAGCCGGGAGCTCGACTTCTGTGCTCGGGTTGCTCCTGGTTCGACGGAGGCACGTCGGGGAGCTTCGGGCAAGCTCAAGGAAGAGGATGGTCTCGCAGCCGTTGGATCGGCGATTCAATTGATCTCGGACGGCCTGGATCAGATCATCTCGCCGCGAATCAGATGTGCGGCTTAGATCGTCCGCGCGATCAATCATGCGGCTGGGATTCGCTCCGCGGAAAAATTCTGCATCCCACATCGAAACGGCGAGCGGATTTTCCGCGCTTTATCACCCTGGCGCTGCCATCAGCTCAGAAATTGAACTTCCAACCCTCTCGGTGTCGCCCCGCAGCGAGTTCACTCTGCGGGCGCGCTCTGTGCCCACTCTGCTCCCTGCGGGCGCGCCACTGGCGCCCACTATGCACTCCCTTCGGGCGCGCTCTGCACCCACGCTGCGCAGGACCTGATCCCCTGCGTGGCCGCGGCTTACACACGGCCGCGACCTCTCGGGCTGGCCCCATGGGATCCCCTTGAGCGTGGTGACCTAGTCCCACATGTGCCTTGGGTTGAACCCTTAAGGCTGGCCCTTGGTGGCTAATTTTTTGCTTGAGGAAACACTTAAGTACTTTGTATACAAACAAAGTAACCATGTGTAAATGCCAAATGCCAAGTGCCACAACTCTTCTTCTTCATTTCATCCCTTCTCTTCTTCATTAGAATTCCTCAAATCTCCTCAACATATATTCATTACTTAGGAGTGAATTCCCAAGGTTTCTTCGTCATCAACCAAACTCCTGAATCACATAATTCTTCAATGTTCTTCATTGATCTAATCAGAGATCAAGTTGGATCTTCTTCACATTCACATGCACTAGGAGATACTGCATGGACATCTTTAATCAACTTCATCCACTCAGTAGTTGTGGATGGATCATCTTCATCTCCTCATGCATTGTCAATACAATGCATGGTCTTCTAATCATGTTGTGACTTTGTATCATCTTGATACAAGTTCTTTGAACTTTAAAGATCAGCTCAACAATCGTCTGATGTGACTAGAGAATGTTTCAACCATCATCTCCTATGTCACTTAGTGAATCTCCTAAGTGACATGCATCTTAGTACCATGGCCATTCTCCATTCATCACCATCACCATCACAACCTTTGTCATTCACATCTTGACATTCCTTGACATCCATTCATTCCATGAAAACTTCATGCCTCATTGACAACAAATGCAACACAATGCACTTCAACATTTATTTTCTTGAATTATGATATGATGAATAATTTAATCCCATGTGGTTAGAATATTTATTTTTTTCGTGATATGAGGTTTGGGAACTATATCTCTATACAACGAATTGTGTAATGACTTATAACAAATCATATTGACATGACTGTAATGTGTTATGAAGACAGTTCATTAAGGGACTATTTCAACCCTGATAATCATGTCAATGATCCATGACAACTCTGGCGGTTTGAGGGGTGACCCAATTTCCCTATTAAAGTCTTGGAAATGATTCTTGGCTAATAATGAAATTATTTTCTAGAATTTTAGGATTTCCACAATTTTAGTTTTATTCAATGTTATTTTCACATAGATCGTGTTCCTGTATGAATTATGTATTATGAACTAACAATATTTTTTCGTTGACTCAAGATTATGATACATTATATATAGGGTTTTGTTTTCAAATATTTTTTCCATATTTTTTTGCCATTTTCCCCATGATTCTTTTAAAATTTCCATTCACCCCTTTCTTACGTTTACTATCAAAAATTTAAAATAAATATTGTGTGTACGTGTACTAAAGGGGAAGGTCATTTTGAAAAACATTGAATATCATTCAACAGATTATATGATTGTTTTCTATTTTTCGACTATAACTAAACAATTAAGATTCATGGAATATGTTTTATTTAATGTAATTAATATTCATCTAAATAGATTTAACATCTATGTATGAAATCTTAGGACATTATAATTAGTATCACAGTAAAGGTTTATTCATCCTTTGTAAACCAGGATGAGAAAATATTAGTAATATTTTTATAGATTAGCCAATTTATAGGTTACAATCTATGAATTTTGGAAATGATCATGATTAACCTAGTAGTTAACATATGGTGTCATATATTTAAATTTAATATTCAATATATATTATTTTTTGGGTTCACCCTCTATGATTAGTTTTGGTCACACTATGATTTATAGTTTTAGTCACTAGTTGGAACCTGAAAGAACTATGTTAATAATGAATATGATGGGAAATGCATTTCTTTTCCTCCACAAACATAGAATTTCATGATAGATGTAATACAAATTATTATTACTAGGATCGAACAACTTTCTCTAGATTTATATCATTATAGACATAAATTAGAAAACAAGGAAATCATATTGATATGTACATTATAAGGAAGAATCCACCTTCCTTCAGTGGGTCTTCTGATCCCCCAGTGGTTGAGAAATGGATTAATAACACTGAAAAAGTATTGATAGTCCTCCAATGTTATAAAAATGAATGCTTTATTTTGGTTTTTTATTATTTGGTGGGTGAGATGGATTATTGGTATTATATTATCATGAATATGAGGAAATGATATGAAATTTAATCCATGTTATTGGATGAGTAAATGACTAATTTTTCAATAATTAATTTCTTCATATCATTTTTATTAAAATTGGGAAGTAATCACTTATGTTAAATAAAAATAAGATGAATATGTTGGAACTTTTGAATAATGTTTATCAATACTTTTAAGGTATGATTCTAGTATTTTCATTTAAATAGAATGTATGGTTGGATAACTATTCTATGGAATAAAACAAATTCTCTAACGGATGTTACCCATAAGTTAATTACATAGTTGCAAATAAGTAGTTCGAGGTCCAATTAAGGTGGAGATGGATATTGGATTTACCCAAAAAAAATTTATTTGAAATGAAAATATAAAATGGAATAAAAAATATTTTTTACTATCCATGGAGAGACGAAGATTAATTTTACATTTTCTTCCAACTATGGGAAGAAGAATAGTGTAAATTTTCATAAGGGGACTTGTAGATGATTCAATTGTAGAATGCAATTTCATTTGGTAAAATAATGTCAATATAATGAGAAGAAGAAAGTTAATGATGTGTATAGAGAGAAGGATGTAGAAAATGCACCCCCAAAAATCAATGCTTCTAGTGTTTGTAAAATGGAAATTATGTTAATAATTTGACAAGGGTTTATGATGATGATTGATGCTATTAAAATATTAAATCCAAATACATATGGAAATATTATGTGATACCGACTGGAAAATTGGAGAATGAATACAATGTGGTGTAATGTTTGAGTTCTTAAGTATTTGAATTAAATAATAATTTTGTTCAATTAATTTTATTGTATTATACAATAATGAATCATTTATATATTAGTCCACATTAGTTTCTTCTTAAGGATTTTAAATCATATAGTGAGTAGTTCTAGATCCATGAAATTTTTTTACTGTGATAATGATATTTTTTGGAGAAATTTTTTAATTTGAATGAAAATACTCAATATGAGAATGATTTGATGAATAGATGTTTTATGGAAATAAAATAAATGTGATAGAATTGGTGGACTTGTAACCAGTTAGTAATATGATAAAATGTTGGTTTAAGATATAATAAATTAATTTTTTAGATATTTTTTATTTATTGTTTGAGTAAAGAGACAAATTTTGAAAGCCCACATGGTTTCACTGATGTTTTACTGTAATTTATGCTATTTTAATTTTTTAATTGACTACATGGTAATGGTATTCACATGTTATAAACATAAAAATTAAAAGATGAATCATATTTTTGGGTGGTTAATTATTATTTTATATTATAAAATTAATAATATTATTCTGAATTTTTTTGATTTTAAAATTTATGAAGCTTCACAAGGGAAACAATTTATCATATTTGTTTTGTCTAAAAATGGATGAAATTTTAGAAATTAATATATTAATTCACATATATATATTTATTTGTATTATATAACCTATTCTATCCAGTTTGTAATGATGATAACTAGATATATAAGGAATGACATGTTATCTAGATATAAAACTTATTATTTTTTAGTTCTTCACGGGTGGAAAATTTATCTTCATTTCATAGAGTAAGATATGAAGAAGAAATTGATCTAGGTGAAAAAAGTGATAATTATACATATAAATTAATATTTGGTAAGTATATCATCTCAAAGTATTTTTAAATTAAATTTTATCATATTTTAATCATTTATGATGATAAAAATGACCTTTTTTATACCGCATTAGTCTACAGTTTTTTGGTCATTAACATTATATTCACCATGTTCTCTATCACACTCTATTAATTAATGGGTCTTAGTTTATACTTTAAAATCAATATTTGTGTTTTGATATTTTGTTTTACCAATATTTAAACCCATTTAAGAATTAAAAAAGGTAATATTTATGCTTCAAACTTCCATATTTTAAGGAATGTTTTATTATTATAATTTATGATGTGTGTTTCCTTGAATAAATCTTGAAAATATTATAACAATTTATGACAATGAATAATTTAAATATAAAAATTAATTTTAATGGAGGAAGAATTTGACACACATATATTTTTATTATATCTATTTTTATATAATTTAATATCTTTGATAGGTTGAATTTCATTTCATAGAATGTTTAAATAAACCACAAAATATTTTTAAAATATTATACATTTTTTATAACATTAACGTTAAATCTAAAATAGATAATAATAATAACTTATTTATGAATGAAATTAAAAAGAAAAAGCCATTATTAATTTTTTTTACGTTTTGGGCTGTAGCCTCAATTTATTAATTAAAGTAAAGAAATCATTAGACTGGGTAGCGGAAGACCTATTACATTGCCCGAAGTCACAAGGCCAAGTGACATGAATACTAGTCTTGAAAGCCCATTTATTTACCACAAAGTGCCCCTTAGTGAATAGTTCTGCTACAGTTCCCAGGCTGCTACAGGCTCCGGGGTCTATTAGAAACATCTTAGAAAAATGATCAAGTAACTTTTAGTAAATCCATATTATTCTTTATAAATATTTTTTCATTAAATAATGTGTTTTTATTATTTTTATGAGTGAATATTAATATCAATAAGTTATATTAAATTTATTTGGAAAATGTAATTTCATTTTTTAGTTAATAATTTCAAAATAATAAAAAAATTGGTTTTTGATAATTTTCAGAAAAAATTTCTTTTTTTTCAAGGACTTGTAAATATATTATATTTTATAGAAAACCATTTTTTTATTTAAATGTATTCTAAAGGAAAAATTGTATTTTTGAAATTTTTAAAAAAATTATTATTTCATATAGAGTTGAAATAATTTTATAATGTATTTCTAGAAGTTTTTTAAACATGAAATTATTATAAGAACATTTTATGATTAAAAAGGTAATTTTTTTGAAAATTTATTTTCATGGAGTTTTACATGCCTTATTATAGATTAAATTATAAAACTTTTATGTTTTAAAATTTTAAAATTTGAAAAAAAATATTGGAATATGTCCTTCAATTTTATATAAATTGGTCACTTTTATTTTTTTCTATCATGAATAGTTATCTCGGTAATTTTTTTTGACCCAAAAATGGATAAATTTGTCTATTTTGTATAAAAATAAAATGATAAGGGCAGTAAGATGATCCTAAAAATTTCCCACATTTTTTTATATGAAGTTAACTCAATAATTATCACCTAATTATACAAATTTTGTTACTCAAGGGATGATTTTCACTAATAATTATTTGTATGATATTTAAATAAAATAAAGTCACAAATTTTAACTTTCCTTGACTTAAATATCTCGCATGTGTCCACATGGAGAAAAAAGTAGGTTTTTAATGAATAAAATTGTCAATATTTAACTTAATAAAAATAATTTAAAAGTATAAATTTATTTATTACTACTTTTTACACATTATGATATTATAATGTTTATACTATTTTATTTAGGGAAAATTCAATGATGACACATTCATGTTATTAATAACAGTATAATTTTTAATAGGATGTAATGAAGATGACATCTAAGACTATAATTATTATTTGTAAATATTAACGACTTAATTACATCATGGTAATATATTATAAAATATATAGTTAATATATAAGTACCTTAAATAATAATACAACGATGATTCAGTAACTATTCAAAAAATAAAAAAATAAATATATGAAAATATATAAATAAAAAGAAATATAATATCAATTAATTTTGTGTTATATAATTTCATAGATTATAATTATATATTACATGTGTAATAAATAGTTTATTAGATTTTATTTGGTTTATCTTATTTTCTTAATGTCAAAGTAATGAATAGTGTCAAAATTGACATTAATGATATTTTTTGAAAATAATAATTTATTAAACTATTTCAAAATCTGAAAAAATATTTAATATATAATTTTTTAATATGGTCTAAAATATATAAAAAATATATTTTATAGTCTAATTTATATCACATAAGTAAAAATTACAGCCTTTTAATGTTGTAAAATTGGTTACTGAAATAAAAATTAAAATAAGCTAAATAAGAGTTAATCTATATGGTTATATTTTTACGAAACACCAAAATGTGTTTAAAATATTTTTGAATATGATATTCTAATATTATATTATCATTGATTCAATTATATTTCAATTTTGTGGTATTTGGGTAGATAATTAATTTGTTTTAATTAAATAATTTTTTAATTTCCGAAAGTAACCATAACATCTATTATAAATGGACACCTCCTCCTTCAATTCATTACACCACATTCAGCCTTCTATATCAATAATACCTTAATAATTTATATTCTAAACATATTTATATTCATTATAATGGTGTGTTACTTCTCAAAATACAAATCGTAGATCCATGTAGAGGTGTTCCAAAGTAGAGGTTTCAAAGAAGATGCAATCTCTCTAACTGATCACTTTCGTTTTCAAATCATCCATAACTCATTTAAATATATGATGATTATAAAAAAATAATAACATCCGTATCGAAAATATGTTTAAAATTTGTTATGATTATGAAAAAATCATTATATACCCTCACACCCCTAATGTAGAAAGTGAATGTATCACCCGTGTGTACGTACGGCTGACCGTCTCCACGTAGCGATAACATTCATTTCTCATCAACATCCTTTATAAATGGGTATTATGATAAAATTAGTGTTAATTAATTATAACTTTAATATAATTATACCTTTTTATATTTAATATTTTGTATAACCTATCACCATCTAATCATTTTTGAAAAGATATCTTCAATCACACGTACGTCTGGACAACCATCTCTTTAATGTGATGTGAATAATTTTAACTCATACATCACTTGGATTTTAATAACTATAATCATTATGAATATTTATGATATATATATATAACATAATAATTATTGTTTAATGGAACAATTCTATTTACCATTTTTTCATTCCATTAGATAAAAAATGGAAACGGTGTTGTTACTTATGTAAAACACATCATATCCATGAATGGGGTAATTCATTTTTCTACATCTAATTTTTATGAATTATTATAAATATTTATATATTAAATATATATTAAATTTCAACCTTGATTAAAATTATATAAATTATTTAATCGTGATTAATGTTCAATATTTGGTGCTACCAATGTGAAACATGCTTGAAAAACAAATTACTTATAAACCAGTACAGTGATTTTAAAAAATTATTAATAAATTTTTGATAATAAGTTATAAAAAATAATACATGATATTATGGATATAGTTTTATAAATTAAATTTATAATAAATTTATATTTATTATACATGAGGTGTCAATTTGAACAAATAAATTCTTGACATGATGTAAGGGAAATTTTTTTCTCTTTTATTTCTGAGGGACACATGCCTTTTACAATACTTGATTCTTTTTTGAAGTGTATATACGACCCAAAAAGTTATTTCAATAGTCTTATAATGAATATTTTGGTATATAAATATGAAAAATATTTTCTCCCTTTCATGGGATATATGATTTGACTGTTAACAAAGTGGTAATGAATTGTTTCACAATCTAATCATTATTCGGGATTGTTTACATTTAAGAATCCACTGTGAAATATTTATATTCCATGTAAATGTTTCATATAAATGTTTTTAAAACGTTTTTACCTATTATCAAAAAATTAATTGAAATCATTTTTACCCATTTTTTTTAAATGCTTTCAAAAAAATAGCTTTTTGACGTTTTCTAAACAAGGTTCACAGAATCATTTATTGATATAAATATATTAAATCAATGTTTTTAACATAAAAAACATGAATTAATATTCTTTATTTCATGAATTATAAATTATTTGATCATCTATTAAAAGAATAAATGGTTCTTTTAAATTATTTTTTTTTGTTTTGTAATTGTGTGTGTTTTAAAAAATTGTTTTCCAAATAGAAATTATATTTTTCTCAAGATTAATTTCTTGTAATATATCTAAAATATTTTTCATTTAAAGTAACCATAATTTGGAATACTAATTTTTTTATCCCATTATTATGTAATGATACTATTATTATTCTTTTTTATTGTTGTCTTATTTTAATAATGGAATGATATTTAGGAAATCCATTTCATTTCCATGGTCTATGTTATGATGAATTTTTTTGAAAACTATTTATTTTCATGGGTTATGATAGGATGGAATATTTATGTTCATGTGGAATACATGTATATGGTTTTTTTATTTGATGGGGGGCCTATATCATTCCCAAATGCATTGGTTAATGAATTATATCTTATCCGATTGACATGGCTGGAATGGGGAGTGAACTTGGTTCAGTAAGGGAATGTCTCAACTATGATATTAAAGGGATTGAACCATTACTAATATGAAGATTTGAGCAGTTAAACTGTTCTACTATTTTTTTCATGTAAAAAATCCATTAATACTAATGAAATTATTTTATATTCTATTTTTCTTCAACAATTCCATGTTTTATTCCAATTTTCATTTCTTATCGATCATTTTACATTAAAATTTTGGTATTATAAACTACCATGATTTATTCTAAGACTCAATATTATTATAGCTTCTATTGTGGGTGTTATTTTAAAATATTCTGTTCATATTTTTATATCCTTAATCATTTGTTTTGGGTGATTCCTCCCATCTTTACAGATACACAACATCTGAAATAAACCCTTTCTTATGTATCATATCCCTACGTTATGAATAACGGTTTTAAATACTTAATCTTTAGATGATGATACTTATGGGAAACATTGAATAAAATTCAACTGAATAAAATATTTTTTCCAATGATTGCAACCACACTAAACTATTACAATCCCTGGGAATTTTTTTGACTTTTAATGAATATTCATCTAAAATAATGTAATATCAATGTATGAAAATCCAAGGCTATTATATCTAGTGTTTCTAGCAGTAAAATATTTGGAAAATCCTTCATAATGTAAAATTTCCACATATTAATAATTAATTAATTATATATGATAATGGAAATGTAATTTTCCGTGATCCACAAATGATTGAATCCAAAATCATCTATTTTTTATCTAATATATAAGGATTTTCTCAACATAATTCATTAGTTCACTATGCTTCTCTTCAATGAAATTTTTCATCAAATAATCTCTTCTATATACCTAATATGATTTCAATATCATATCAGTCCTATATAGATATTATAATAAATCCCATTTCATAATGTTATTTTTTTTATTTTAATTACTAACTTCTTATGTCAAGTAAGACTACGTGGTTTCAACTTGTAGGCCGGTTCTATTATCAAGAAGGTGGTGTTATATGTTTTCACGGGAAAACATATGATAATGATTCATGATATTTAATTACAAATTTGTGTAATGGTCTAAGAAGAGTAATGAAAAAATGACCAAGTTCTATATATATATTAAGAAGAATTGGGGTTTTCTATTTTTTGAATCATTTGGATATACGATGTATGTGGATTTTTATTCACATTATAGATTTATGGATTTCATTAAAATTCAATTTTTAAAATGTTTTGGTCCTTTTTTTATTTTGATTGATGTGGTTCCATGATTAATGAAAAGATATATATTTAGTAGTTTTAAAGAAAGGTAGGCTCTTAAATCTAGAACAATTGGTGATGGTTACTATCATGGTTAGTGTGGAAAATTCTTATATGATGTGGTTTATACTAATAATCATGAATGTTTTGAAGATATTTTTTAACGTTTTTCCATAGGTATATATTTAATGAAACATAAAATGGTGTGGAAGCCACTGAGTTTGTGTCCATATAACACATATCCAAAAATTTGTGGTTGAATATTGGTTGACTAGTTGTATCCCATATAGTTATGATGTATAGTATGATTGTGTTGACCATTAATTTTTTCTTGGATACATCATAGTTTTCCAAAGAAGCATATGATGATTTGGATCAGTGGATGGGAGAAACTATTAATTGAGTATATTTTTCGCTAAACTATTAATCCTATATATTGACTAATTTATTATATATTAGGGTACTTGAAGAACCCGATAATGATTTGTGATATTTTTGATGGAAATGTTTTTTGTTTTGAATTATTACTTTTTAAGGATGTGTTTAAAATCTCTTAGGAATGTTTTGTGTGGTATTTTATTTTTATTTTCCCACTTCAGTGTTTTCTGAATCATTAAATCTTCTATCAATCATTTGATTATCATAGTGATGTAGGTGCAATTTTTTTTTATTTTAATGATGTCTATTTAACTATTTATAAATCAATATATATATATATATATATATATTATCAGGGGACACTTTTAGTGGTCTCCTGCAAAATTGATACTTACACCAAACATATTCACTTTATAACACATTCATACTATATGCCTCAATTAATTTGGAATTGTAATTTACCCCACATATATGAAATATTAGTTGGTGACTCTATATATTAAAAAAATTGTTGGATTTGGATTTTAGACCTATAATAGATTATTCTTTGGATCAAATATTTGTATACATAAAACGAATTTATAATTTTTGTTATGATTTAAAAAAAATATTTCACTCTAATATATAAAATGTATGAAATTTTGGATATAAATCATATATTACTATTGATATTCATGTATCGATATGTATTTTTTAAAATTTTTAATATGATTCTATTGTCTGTTAGATTAATTTAATTATATAGGTTATTTTCTTAACAATATCAACCCTAAGACCCTCCCTACATGTCGGTAACTTCTTGTTTATGTGGTAGAAGTCTAGCCATCTAGTGGGACACTTTCTCAACTGTCATTTGGGTGGTCTAGTACATGGATTATACATAAGAAACTCTTTATAATTTTGTGACATTCCCAACTAACTACATGAGGTGAACCATTATCATTAGTTAGGTTTCATGTATAATCACATTTATATGATCTGAAGCCTTTGTATGGGAAAATAGAGAAAACCGTACACATGATCCAAACAAATTAAACATGTTTGGTAACATGGATATACACATTTATAGGAATTGGATATGACGATGGAATGACATGATAACATATTAGATGTGCCAAGTCATAAATACATGTTATATCCAATAGTTGACCATGTGAACATCGCAAATAATAACCTAATGAAATCTTGCAGAACTCGAGAAGAACGATCAATTTGGGGGTAACATCACACCATTTTCCAATGGTCTACGCACAAAACCCTAATAAGGAAATATGAAGAGTTTTTATGATACTAAACCATTATAGTGTAAATTTACACCCTAGACCTCATATTAATATTGATACTAAAATAATTATTAATGGTATATAGCACATAAAATTCTATACCATGATCCTCACAAATGTTAACAACTATACATGACCCTCTAAATCATAACTTATTGTTAGACAACATCTCAAGATGATCATAAATCCAATTTCAGAAAACATACCAACACTCTATAAATCTTGTCACATTGAACCAAAAAAATACTAAAACCATTAAGGTTGAAATGAAATCACATTACCACTTTAACTTATAAAAATAATCAATGATGAATCATAATGTTCTTTTAAATACCTTGTTCCCCTAATTGGATGTTTCCTAAATCAATTCCAATATATGATCAATGGTATTCCACACATTTATTTGATCATATCCTCACACCTAGGAATAACCATGGCTAGAAAAATAATATTAGTTCATTGTGTGAAAAATGTTTTCTATTAATATTTTATACTTCTACCTTCCTATATTTGATTATATAAAGATATTCTGAAAATAAATTTTTTGATATGGTTATACAAGGAAACCTTGTAAGCGTCAAAAAAAATAATATGTAATCATTATTTTGAAAAAAATATTTAAACCAACAAAATCTATGTCACCATTTCAATGCACTTACCAGGGGGTTACATATTATTCAAACATTTTTAGACACTTCCAAATGAATTCATGTATCATTATATTGATTCAAACATCCAGTATAACCACTAATAAGTAATATAATCATAATTTACCAGTATGGACCAATTTATAAAAAGTAAATAATATACCTATTAAATACATATTTAATATAAATATCGTATATTTTGAATTTTCTCACTTTTAAATCAGATATTCAAAACTTATCTAAAATAAAAGTTTAATAAAGTAAATCTATTAATGTTTTTAATTATAATTTCACATTGTTTTAACAAACCTAGATATTTCATTGAATTCTCATACCCATTACTCAAATATACATGATACTGAAATAAATAAATGTTAAATTTTTGGAAAATTTAATGAATGCATTTATGTTTTGATTTTAAGTTTCAACCCATCTAATATCATTTCCTTATTTGACTATATAAACTTAATATCCATAGATAAAACACATAGTTCATATCATGGGGTTTATACTAAAATTATTCCGAATCATTAGGAATAATGAGAATTATCTAATGACATAAAAAAACTTTTTATAGAGGCTCCTAAAAATTTATATATCACATTGATTCACTATTGAATTTTTATCTAGAGACTCAATTAGTGAAGATGATTTAGGGAAGAGATAGGGGAGTTGTGGATTGTGTGGTTTGATCGAGAAACACTATTGAATGTTATAACAACCTTTCTCTTTAATTCACACATAGACATAATTTATTACATAAAACCGTAACATTATAAAAAATAGAATCTCGATTGATCTAGTGTCTTTGGGAATAAGGAACATTACATAACAACTTAAAACATAAAATGAAAGATGATATTGAAAACTACTATAACATGAACTCGTCATCCCTTCATACATAGCTTTGCATGGGATAACCTGATGACATCCATAATAAAAGTGTGACCTATACTTCCCAGTAAAGGATTAAAAAGGAATAAAATGAATTATACAATACATTTTAGGGAATATAAATATCAATGTATAATTATAGAAACATGAACACAAAGGCATGATTTTGAATGATTATCATAACATAGAAATGTGGAAACAACATTTAACATGATCGTAGCATGTCATAGGGCTCATTAATAATTTATCATGTGTAATCCCTAATTTTAATTTAATTATCATGAGAAAACTGTCATTGCACTTGAAGTATCAGGATAGTAGTCATTACCAAAATCATTGGAGTGCTATCAGGGTACACCGTTCTTAATCATTTCATTTAATGCATAAGTGTGCCACATGGATCATATAACATGGATTCATCAAAAATAATAATTTATTCCAAGAATATGTAATGTGAAATTCATAAATGAAACTATATAATAAATATGTTAATTTTTATAAATGTGAATACCCTTGATAATGAAATGGGAAATGTATTCTCTACAATATCACTTCGGCTTGAAAAATCGTGGTACAATTTCAACAGCATAATTGCATGACATAAGAATTCCTTAAAATGGATTATGAGTGAGAAAGGGGTGCCTCATCATATATACATGAAATGTACATTAAGGGATCATATATAAACGTTTCATTACACATGTAATGGAATTTATATTCATAATACAAAAACATTTCTTGAATATTAACGAAGAGAGAGAAATTCTTTATGGAATTTTGGCATTGTAATCGGTGTACATGGGAGGCATTAATGAGAGAGAAAGAGGTATCTCATCATTAAAAAATAATGAGTGAAGTATAGGGGAGGTGAAAATTAGACCTCAATCATTTTTAATTAAAGATAATTTTTTATAACAACATTAACAAACATGGAAAAAAAGAGAACTGAAGAAATATCATACTTGGAAGTGTATTCCCAAAGGCTTAATAGAGGATTAAGAGAGGATTATGGGGAGCTTGGGGTGGTTTAGGAGGATTCTAAAGAGAGTTGGGAAAATTTTAGTAGAGTTCAAAAGGCATTGCGTGAAGAATAAGTTAGAGTTTTCATGGGTTTATATAGGAAACAAAAGGGAATTATTTATTATTTAGTTTTTGGTCACCACACATTAAACTAATCAAAACCATAAACCAACCCATGGGTTTTCCCATGTTTTTTAAAATATGGGAGTGGAAAAAATTATTTTGTAACTCCAATGGCTGAACATCTAAAAATATTATGTTTGCATATGTGGAGGTGAGTCACACTCTTAAAGAAAATCAATTTTAAGGGTTAAAATGTTTTATAAGTCTAGGAGGGTCCATTAGGAAACCATAAAATTATCCAAAAAACCTAAAATCATATTATTTTAAAGGTAAAACATATATTTTCCGAAATTCATGTTTAAATTATTTTATTACATCAATATTGGGTAATTATGATGTCTTAAAACACATTATATATTTTAATTGTTGGAAAAATATCATTATCTCTATTTGCACATAAGGGGTCTCATGAAGATAGGGTTTCCCACGTGCTACCTTCATCTCCACCATCATGGATCAGATATCTCCTCCGCACCTCTACACAGTGCATGTGCATCTGGCATCCTCTTCTGGTTGTGGCATCATGCGGGTCCAGGAATCTCAGAGAACCCATTGTTAATCCCTCCATCTCTTTATTCACTCAATCTAGCCAGGGTCATCTTGGAATCACGGTGTTGGTCCAGAGTTCTGTTGTTGCATCCTGTAAGATGCCACTGCACTTCATGTCAGCTATTTGTATCCTAGAGGGTCTGGTCTCCATGTATGGGTTTGAAGGTGACAGCAGAATCAACGACTCTGGAATTGGCGAGGACTTCTTCTGGCGTGACATGGGAATTCTTCATTCTGGTGATGTTTCATGGTTCTTTCTACACATTTTAGGTTTTTTTGCTATGGGTCGAATTAATGGATGGATATCTTCTATGCCGATTTAGTTTGGTTCTGATTTCTAGTCAAAGATGATGGTTTCTTCAATGCAGCTGATTTCTGTTATTGAGTTTGGTGAAGTGAATCTGTTATGGGGTGTATTCTTTCTTAGGTTTTGATTTTCTAAATGGATGTTTTTTTTCAGTTAAAAGATATATTTGTGGTGGCTTACAGTTTTAGGTCTGAGAGTCAATGTAACTATATACTCTTATAGGAATGGTTTCCGATGGGGTTTAGAGCAGGGGGTTTCTCCTGATTTTTTCCTTCGGATTTGGATGTTTGGGAGGGTATAGCTTTTCTATCGGTTCCATGCTTATGAATTATGGCATGGGACTGCTTGTTGAGAAGCTATGAGTAGGAGAAACATATTTAATTTTTATGTTGTTGGGTGGTGCTCTTCTGTGTAGGCTTTAAAGACTTCTTGGTGATTAAAATTTTGTATCGTGGTGCATTGAATGTTTCTTTAACTTTGTAAGTCATTTATTGTTTCATTGTTTTTCCAAAAAAGTGATTGGATAATAAAAAATTAATTTTCAGTTGTTGTAAGGGTATTTATTTTTCACCCAAAAAATCGTGTGTGAGAGAAAATTAAGAAAAAATTTCTGTTGGATAATTGCGATGTCAGGATTCAAAAAATAAAGGTCATTTTATTTAATAAGTTTATAAATATTATAATTTTAACTTTTAAAATAAAAGGTGAAATTTACCAATAATTCATGGGTTTGGATGAAAATAACTTTTAAAACATAATAAAAACCAAAATTATATTCATAAAAATTGTATGATCATTTATATTTAATTAAAATTATTTTAATATTAATATATAATTAAAAAATGAATAAATTCATCAAAAGATATTTCATAAATTAATATTAAATAAAAATATTATTTGTTCATTAAAACACATTTGCAATGTAACAATAATAAAATGAATGTAGATTCCTTATTATATACAAAAATAATGGACATAATCAAAGTGCTATGGTCATGTTATAAAACCCCTTGTAACACACGCATTTGACTGAACGATAATGTGTGAGATGGTGACAGACTCTTGGGGTGGCTCGGATAAAATTGCTCATGTGGTAATCTCTAATAGCTTCCACTTCTCTCGTAGGTTTTTCCATTCATGCTAAATGTGTTGACTATTAGCTTGGACTACGTTAAGAGAAAATCCTAGTGACGCAGCCTTCTTCCCCAGATCCGATAAATGGTGTTTGTAAGAGGCAAGCTGACTGTATGAGGCCATCAATTCCTTTTTTGAGTAAATTGGATTTTTTTAAAGCCCTACATTTATGCAAATCATGTGATCACTATTCAAAGACTATATTAAAAACAATAAAATTTCTTAATGGTATTTTAAAATCCGAATACCTAAAACCAAGGAAGTTTATATGTTTTTAATAAAAATTCTTCATTATAAGACATTTTATTAAATCAACAGAAATTTTCATTACAGAATGCTTGAGTTATTGTAACTTTCCACCATTAAGAAATTTCTCCCTCAAAATTTTCCTTTTAACACCCTAGAATGGATATGGGTAACTCTCCTTCATTATATCCTCTGATTCCCACGGTGCTTCTTCAAACATGTGGTTTCACCACAACACCATAATGAGGGGAATTGTCTAATTTTGTAGAACATTTTTTCATATTATCTAATATCCTCACCGGCTTATCTTTATAAGGGAGTTAATTTTTAAATTATACAACATCTAGAATCAATACATGCGATGGGTCATAAATGTACTTCTTCATGAGTTATACACGAAATACATCATGAAATTGAGTTAGGTTCTGTGGGAGTGGTAGTCGATAGACCACTGCCCCAATGTGATAAATGATCTCAAAGGGGCTGATTACATTTAACTAATCTTTCCCTTATTACCAAATCTCATAAATATCTTCCATGTTTATATATTGATGAAAAACACTTCTCTGAAATCTAATTCTAGGTATCCTCGATGATTATCAACATAGATCATTTTTCTACATGGAGAAGATTTAATTTTCTACTGGAAGGTCTCAACCTTATCCAGCATTTCATCGACCATTTCCAAACCTAAGAGTTTTTACTCCCCAACACAATCCCAACATGCCGGTGTTTTGCACCTCTTCCCTTATGGGATTCATAAGGATCCATTAGGATGTTTGAGTGGAAATTGATGTCGTAAGAGAACTCAACTAGAGGTAGATATTGATCACATCCTTCTTTTTAGTCCATTGAGAATGCTCTAAATATGTCCAAAAGTGTTTTAATAGTACATGTAGATTGGCCATCAATATGAGGATGATAAGCCTTACTGAAGTTCAACTCAGTATTCAGATCTGTTAAAGTATCTTCCAAAACATAGAGGTGAATCTTGGAATTTTATCGAATACAATAGATAATGGTACTCCATGGAACCTTACCACATATATGTTGTATATCCATGTGAGTTTCTCCAGTGATAAATCCTCCCAAATTGCAATGATTTGTGTATTATTTATAAAAAATCCACAAAAACAAAGATAGAATTACTTCCTTTGTATTTCATCAGATGTATGGTGAAAAATTCCTTGGTGATGTCCTTCCATTTCCATTAAGGTATGGTTAATGGTTGCATCATCCCTTTAGACTTCTACCTATCATCCTTCACTTGCTGACATACCACGAACATTGATACATACCCAATGATCTCATTATTAATGTTATCCCAGTAATAATGATCTTGTAGATCTCAATACTTCTTCAGGTTTGCTGGGTGAATGGATAAATTTGAAATATTTTCATCATCCAAAAGTTCCTTCGTTAACTCCAGATTCAATAGAAAACATAGTATTTTCCAAAATCCCACATATATTTCTTTATAGACATTGAACTCTTAGGATTTCCTATTTGTTATAGTTTCCACTTTCTTCTAAATTCCCACACCATCCTTTTGATAATCCTTTATCCTTTACAAAAGAGACGTTGAGAAATAATTTGTGAAGGGATTGACAATGTTCCCTTCATTATGATTCCCATGTCCATCATCATCAAATATAAGAAGATTGGATACTTTTCAATTATTATCAATGATAGGACTATTGGTTCCTTTATACTTAGATCATCCACTATCTTGTTCACATTAACAAAGTGGTAATGGATTGAGTAGTCATAGTGTTTGATTTACTTTAACAGTCTTCATTTTTGAATGCTCAACTCTTTCTTTGTGCATATATAAATTAGGATTTTGTGGTCTGTATATATCTATTACTTCTCCCCAAAGAGGTAATGTCACTATTATATTAAAATAAATATCACTGCAGCCTACTCCAGATCATGTGTTGGATTGTTTTTCTAATTAACACTAGATTTCTTTGAAGCATAGTTAATTACTTTGTCAATTTTCATTAACACACACCCCATTCCCTTTTTCGATGCATCACTAAATTCCAAAAAATGTTCTCCACTTGTGGGTAATGTGATCACGAGAATAGTGATAATCCTCTTTTTCAAATCCCTGAATCTATATTCATCACTACAGGAAAACATGACTCTCTTCCATGTTATCATGGTAAGAAGGTTTGTTAATCGTGTGAAATTTCCCACAAATCAGCGATAATATCTAGCTAACCTCATTTTTCTATGGATACTCGTTAGAATTATTGTCCTCATCCGTCTCTCAATTGTAGCTTTCGTGGAGGTATCCATAAATATCTCATTTCTTTTTACAATATGAAAAAATAATGAGAACTTTTTCAACTAGAAGTCACACATGTTGTACTTTGAATAGAGCTTCTCCTTTCGCAAGTTCTCCAGTACATTTCTTTGATGCATCTCATGATCCTCATTTGTATTGGAGTATATGTTAATATTGTCAATAATGTATACCACAAATATGTTGAGAAAATCTCTAAAGACAATATTCATCTAGTCCATGAAGATTGATGGAGCATTAGTGAGTCCAAAATTCATTTCTATGAATTTACAGTGCCTGTGTCATGTATAAAAAATAATCTTGGGAATATCCTCCTTCTTCATCCTTACATGGTAATATCCTGACAACAAATACACCTTGGATAATTATTGTGCTCCACATATTTGATAAAATAAGTCATAAATTTGTGGCCGAGGATACTTGTTCTTTATCATGATTTTGTGGAGCTCACTAAAATCAATTCAAAGGCACATTGACCCATCCTTCATCATGATGAAGAGGACTGGTGCATCCCATGGAGAATAACTTCAGTGTATAAACCATTTATCCAGATTCTTGGTTAGTTTTTTTTCAAATGCTAAAACTCCTCAAATTCCATTATATATAAAGTCCTGGATTTTTGCATTGATCCATGTATAAGATCAATTGATAATTCAACATCTCTTATAATATTAAAACCTATAAATTCCTCAAGAAACACCTCAGTGATTTCTCTCACAATAGGCATGTCATCAAGGATGGTTGATTCCATAGACTCAATAAACTGATGCAGATATTCATACTCATAGGGTTGTAATATCCATGCTTGAGATGGCGATGCTAAAGTAGAATTATCTTCCTCATTGGACTTATATAGATTCAGGGGCTGATTCTCCATATGGAGAGTGATTTACCTATCATGGAAATTTATGTTGTATATATATAGAGAAAGCACATCCATGCCAATAATTACATCAAATTCCACCAGAGGGATCCAAAAACAATGACTGGTAAGGTGTTATATTCATGGGATGCAATGATTTACACATTTTTGATACTAATAGACATCTTTAAATCCATGATTTGTGGTGATGTTTGAATTGTTCTACAAAACATTAGAGATATAAAATAAGGCATACAATGAGAATCGAAAAGAATGTTCACTAATATTGATTTAATAATTAGTATACCAATCACCACATCTTTGTCGGGGTTCACATCAGTAGTAATGATGGAAAAATATAACCCCTGCTCCATTAAAGGTTTTTTGTTGCCTCTGAAAACCCTTGCCTTTAGGGAATTAGTTTGATAAGTTCCATGGTTATTTTTTTGATGAAACAATGAAC
The DNA here is from genome assembly GCA_963277665.1 of Viscum album. Classification (NCBI taxonomy): domain Eukaryota; kingdom Viridiplantae; phylum Streptophyta; class Magnoliopsida; order Santalales; family Viscaceae; genus Viscum; species Viscum album. The sequence goes on along the minus strand of OY728126.1, from coordinate 787,715,835 downwards.
TATGCAATTAGGATTGAATAGAGTGTTCTCTCCCCCATTGTAGTCGCGGGTTTCTGTTGTCAGTAGTTAATAGCTAGTTGTCCTTCTCTTCCAAACCTAAAACTTTTCCTCTTCCCCTTCAAGAAATATTTAGGGTTCTCATTTCCACACCTTTGGAAAGTGGGGTGTTAGATTTTTTTATCTCCATTGGATTTATCCATCGGACTGTTAGTTTTGAATTCCACCTTATTCTTCATATACCCATAAAGCTACTGAGATTCACAAATCTCCATTTTTATTTTGATGGCACATCATACTATTTTATCACAGATCATAATGTCATAGATCTCTACGTATTTTTATAGGATAGGTTTTAGCCCATCAAAGAATAGGTCAACCTTGAATTCGGGGTTAACGACAATGTCAGAGGCATATCATTCAATCCTTTTATGGTTTTCCTTGTACACTCCGATGGATTCATCATATTTTTTATTGAGGGAAATGAAGTCCCTTTCCATCTTAATTTGGTGGGTTTAAGGAAAATATTTTTCAAATAAAATTTTACAGAAATACTTCCATTCCAACACCTCAATATCTTCCTCAAACTTTGTATTTTTGATCAATTTCCACCATTGCTCAACTTTACATTCCATACGATAAGTATCTAGATGAACCGTATCTTGTTTAGAACATTGAATGCTGGGAAAAATATTTTCAATTGATTTGATACATTTTTCGGTGATTGATGGATTTGATGATCAACTAAAAGTATGGGGACTTTATCTTATGAGGTTCTCATTTTCGACAATTTCATTCATGGGGGGGGGGGGTTGAACACTCATCTTGACCCATGTTTCTACTAAAAAAATGGGTTAATTGAAAGAGTATTGTGGCAGAGTTTTCAATTACTGCACCCATACGATTGGGAATCTCATTAGAGTAGTCTTTACATTGATATTTTCATTGGTTTTTAGTCTGAGTCCTCCTATTACCGGACATTGGAAGGAATACATAGATAGTTCTGGGAAACATATAAAGGGTAATACAAAGATTCAAATAGAAGACTTATAAATAATATTTATTTCTATAACTTATGAATTTATCAGATTCAATCTATGATATCCATGATTTAATTTCTAACATATATTCAATGGGGAATGTTTTACCCTTAATAATGGTTTGTACTAAGCATATTAATTTAATAAACCATATCCCAAGGGAGTGTCATAACCCAGAGTGCAGAAAGACCCATTTTCATGCACCATTACTCTTTCGTGTCTAGAACATTGTGGTGTTTTTAGGTTTTAACCCTAGAATACATATTTGCAAGAGCCGCCTATTCCACCTCATATACAGACATGAATGTATTTTCTCATGAAACTAGTCTTTACATAGTGCATTGGAGCACTATGAGGGTGCACCCTTCTTAATCATTTAATTTCATGCATAAGTGTGCCATATGGATCATATAACATGGATTCATTAAACATAATCATTTATTACACTCTAAATGAATCTGGATTAATCCCATGAAACTATATAATTAATAAGTTACTGTTTATAAATGAGAATACCCTTGAAAATGAAATGGGAATCATATTCACTACATAGTGACTTTGAATTTGAAAATCACGGTGCAATTTCGGATGCCTAACATCATGACATAAGAATTCATTAAAAATGGATTATGAGAGATAAAGGAGTGTAAAATCATATATACATGAAATTTACAGTAAGGGGGTCATATAAAAACTTGTCCCAACATATTTAATGGAATTTAAATTAATAATAACAAATTATTTCTTGAATGTCAATGAGGAGAGAGAAATCCCTTCTGGAATTTCGGCATGGTAACATGTGTACATGTGTGGAATTAATGATATATATAGAGGTATCTAATAATTAAAAAATAATTTGGGAAGTATGGGGTATGTGATAAACCATACCCTAACATTTATAATTGAAAATAAAAGAATATCACTTCATTAACAAATATGGAAAAAATGAGAATGGAATAAATCCCTTACATGGAAGTGTGATCTTAATGGCTTGGGAGAGGCTAGAGAGGGGATTCTTCAGATAATAAGGATGCTTAAAATGATTCTATAGATAGTATTTCAGTGGATGTTTGACCTCCAAACGCATTTAGTGAATTGGAATTTGGAGCTTGGGTGGGTTTATATAATAAAATTTAGGGAATTCTTTATTATTTAGGTTTTGGTCACCACACATTAAACTAATCAAAACCACAAACAAAACCATGGTTTTTACCCATATTTAATTTTAACGTGGATTGAAAAAAATTATATTATAGGTACACTAGTAAAACATTATTAAATATTAGGCTTGACAATGTGGAGGTGTGTCACACACTTAAGGAAATCAATTTAAATAGTTAAAATGTCATATATGTGTTGGAGGGGAAACTACGACACAATAAAACTAATTAAAAAAACCTAAAATCAAATTATTTTAATGTTAAAAAATTATATTTTATGAACAAAATCTTTATAAAATTTTATTACATCATTATTGGGTCATTATGATGTCATAAAACACATTATATATTTAAACAATGTTTAGTTTTACCCAAAAACTTCTATTGTCTCAGAAAATAAAAAAATCACCATTGAAAAAACTAGACATCCTAATTCCAAATATAATATTCATTTTATCAAAAAAAATTCTAAATATATGAATTTTTTCATTTAAAATAAAAACAAATATTTATCAAAATTTCATGGGTTCTGATAAAAACGGCTTTCAAATTATAATAAAAATAAAAATAGTATAAATAAAAATTATATGAACTTTTATATCAAATAAAAATTATTTTAGTTATAATATTTAATTAAAAATCCTTTAATTCATAAAAAAAGATTTATTAATTGAATTTTTACCGAAATACTATTTGTTCGTTAAATAAATATTTACAATTTAACAATAATGAAATGAATGTATATTTTTTATTATATACAAAAATAATTCACATAATCGTATTATTAAGGTCTTGTTACATAACCTCTTATAACCCCCACATAATACCAAATGGTAAGGTTTGTGATGGTAACAGACTCTTAGGGTGGCTCAGATAACATCGCTCGGGTGGTAATCTTTATTAGCTTACACTTCTCTTATAGGCGATTCTGTTCAAGCTTATCGTGTGGAAGAAGGGCTTGGGATTGGTCAAGAGTTAATCACAGTGATACCACCTCTTTTCTGTCCTTCAATATATGGGCTTCATATAGGGAAATCCTACTAGATGAAGCAATCTCTTCTTTTTCGGTGTAATTGAATTTTTTAAAGCCCTATATTTATACTGAGAATGTGATCACTGTAAAATGACTATATTAGAAACGACCACAATTTTTAATGGTATTTTAAAATCCAAAAACATAAAACCAAGGATGTTTATATGATTTACAATACAATTTTATCACAATAAGACATTAAATTAGATCATGAGAAATTTTCATTAATGATAGTTTGGGTCATTACTAATATGTTCGAAATTGTTAATAAATTCAAATTCAAATCATAAAAAATATATACTTTCGATGAAGTTCCAAATAAACATGGGCATTATATTTAAATACAACCCCCTATAGGGATTAAATGTGGTTTTACTATATATATCATGCCATGCTACCCCTATATTAGGGATAAATATTAAAGTATGATCATTATTTCTTGTATAAGAGGTTGATTTATTTTTTATCACTCTCCTATGAGAATCCATCATATAATTACACCATTTGATTTCATTGTGATCTTCCCCTTAATATAAAATTGTAATTTTTCACTATGGTAGTCTTATTTGTACTTATAATGACACCCCAAAATCTAATGGAACTACCAGGCAAGGTTAAAATAATCCCTGTATTATATCATAACTTTTTGAGTCCAAATATGAATCACAATTCTTGAAATAACCCTACATTAGAACTTATAACACTAATTTACTCTTTATTTACAAATACATAACAATAATGTTCATTAAAAAATCTAAAAAATAAAATAAAATATATCATCCTAATGATGTAACCATGATGACAAAATGATAACTAATTCACCCATTGGAATCTAATTCTACATTTTATTTATATTTTGATCTTAATAAATATATATTAAAGCTAGACCAAATTAGTGAAATGATATGTTATTTTAAACATATTATTCATGTGCTCAATAAATTTATGATATTTCATGAATGATATATTTATCATAGATACCATCTCCTAAAATACATGTATAAGAAAAATAATAAGTCCACATTATCTTAAAATGACCATCCACAAATCATACACTTGTTATCTAGGATACCAACCCCTAATACCAAACTCAATATCTTTATCCAAGAAATAATTATGAATGAAAAAGATAAACACGTACTTTATTATAAATTATATATTTTTCTATATTATAAAATCACATATAAAGCTACCCACAACTAATGAATCATAAACTCATCCATTTACATTGATATTGATATGATTCATTAATCATCAAACACTAAAATTATTCCACAATTGTACGCTCATAGGATGTGAACATTTTATAACATTGTGATTTATATCCACATCATACAAAAGGATTATAATTCAACATATATTGGTAGAATACCCTCATACAATGGCTATTTTTATACCACCATCATTCTGCTGCGATGATAACATATCGTACAAACTACATATGCATAAAAATACATTTATCTATCCAAAATAGTCAAAGATGACCTATTTAAAAAAAACCAAGAGTTTAAAAATAATATATCTTTCACATCATTTGAAATTGTCTTAAAAATTATCTAAATAATTTTAATTTGACCACAATAATCTATTATTTATTAAAAAAACCAAAGGGATGATACTAAGTTCTATCTATCTATGTTAGTTTTTCAAATATGTAAAATATTAATAATTTCATATCCTCATTAAAATATTTTAAATTTATTTGATTATATTGATACCATTACAATATATAACCATCCTTGGAACACTATTAACATTCCACGACATGTATCACCATTAATTATGGAGTTAATTGAAAGACCTTATTATAAGTCTTTCAGAAGAAACTTTCAAGAAACCAGCCAAACTCTATCCATTCATAGAAAATTCTTGTATTCCCACATCCAACAATGGAATGATAAAAAATAACTTAATCACCATCTAATTCTAGATTACTTATAGACATATACCAATGAAAAATGGGGCCAATCTCTCCAATATTGTGAACTTGATACATTTCCCAATATAACAATTCATTAAAAAATAATTTACCTTCAAACAAACATTAAATGGAATGAATTTATAATATCAACGACATATTATCTTACACTATAGAATCAATATTAATTATTAAAATATTTCCCTATGATATGAAAATATGAAAAATAACACTCAAAATACAGATACATAAGTAATGTTTTTTAATATATTTCCCTCTATGTCTCCACTAAAAAATGGTTTTGGATATTGATGAAGTTTTATATAGGATGGATGGATTTAACATCCCCCATAGTAATAATTATATAAAATACTCAAAAATATAAAACATTCATGATGCGAATATATAATAAACCGATAAATAATCTCAAATATGAAACTCTCTCAAATATTATTTTTGTTTTACTAAAAACATTTAAAAGTACCATAATGAAATATAAAATCTACTGATAATTATCATTACCTTATAAACCATACAAATCATTAAAAATAATGATTAAAAATATCATAATTAATTACAACAAAATAATATTGCATAATCATTTAACTTCATATCAATGACACTTTAATTAACTACTACCTCACCCATGCCACTAAAGATCAAAATGACCAAAATCAAGTACATTAAACAAATGTCCAATAAATTTTTAATACCAAATAATTTTAAATAAAAGATATTGGGAATCATATACCCTAAAAACAAACATCAAAATAATATACTTAATTTTATATATCAGGGAGACAATGTGATCCAATATGTATCCCTTTAATTAAGGCTATTGATGTGGAATGACCCTGTACATGATGAAAAAACTACAATTTTTTCATGAGGTCCTAAATCCACAAAAATCCACTATAGAACAAGATTTCATACCATGATACCCACTTATCTAAATAATTTAATAACCAGGAACATTACACCATGATAGTTAACTACATTTTAAATATAATTTCATTACAAAATAATGTCTCATCTTTCATTTTTTTCCTCAATATGAAAGTATATTTTCCCCAGAAAATAAGAGACTCCACTGGTTTTAATCACAAGACTAATATAAATATTACAAAAATGAAAATATGTATTAAAAAAATATTAAATATAATTTATACCATAAAAATCTATCATAATGTTTAGAAATACTAATTGAGTTGGTCATGAAAACATGTTTAACCAATTTTACCACAATCATTCACAAATAAGAATCCATAAAACTAAATAGAGAGTAGTATGTCATCCCAATTTAAACCATTAATCTTATTAGATAGTAAGAGGTCCCAAATTTAACCAAAACAAAACATTTAAAGTCCAAAAATAAGATAGACATAAATCTAATACCTCCACCATCATGCATCTACTTTTTATAACTACTCACTTTAGATATTTTATTACATATATCATTGCAGGAACAATAATTAAAATGAATAAAAATGTATGAAAACATCATTTCAGTTATAATATATTACTGTTCTAAATATTGTTTTTTTAATAAATGACATTTTATATTTCTAATTTCTATTTAATTATGTAACGAATACAAAAACCCCTTTTATAAATTTATTTCATTCATTTATAACATATTGAATAATATTTTTTCTTATTTAAACCCTTAGTACCACTAATATGAAGTCATGTACATGTCCAAAATATGACTAAGTGTTACTTATAATTCCTAAATATGTAAATATTTCCACCCCATACTGAGAGGTAATGAATATATTAAAACCTTCACACATAATATCATACGTAAATAAATGATTCAATAATTATAATTAAAATATTAAATAACAATTCAGTATCACTTAATACAAATACAACCACTATATTTTTGTTTTCGTTAAACAAATTTGATCTAAACTCAATTTCTTGACCACTCTTGTCTGCATTTTTCACACCTCTTATGTTAAGATAACAAAATTATTATCAAATTACATTTTTTAGCAACTCAACCATGCTAGATTCCTATTATATTAGAAAGACATAGGATTCCAATAAGACACTTGTCTCACCAACCCTTATGTAAATTTGTTTACTCTTGTGGCTATAGTCTAAAATGATCTTATAGATATTATAGTCATCTTATCCTCACATAGAATAACATACTGTTAAAAATCATCATCAATCATTATTTTTTCGTGGATATAAAACATATAGAAAACAAAAATAATTTATAGTATCATAATGATTTTATTATATCTAAACAATATTCAACAGAGACACAAACATGAAATATTACACACCACAATATTAAACAAATACAAAAGAAGAATATACATTGATACGTAATTAAATATTACATTGAATACAAAACCAATCTCTCTAAACATCATCATTTTAGTCCATATAGGTCACATGTTTAATCATAAACATGAAAGTACTACTATAAGGTATGAAAATGAACTATAGTGAAAATTTTGGGTGTCATACACATATCTCAATTGATGATAAAAAATCTAGTTTCTTGAACAAATAATTATATTTCATGTATGTATGTGAAGAGAAACATACAATATCCCACATATAATCACTCCAGGTAATTATCTATGAACCGGTCCACCACAACCCCATGTCTCACATTCATTTACAAATGAAAATATATTGTATCTACCATAGCTAATGAAAAAATGAACTCATTTTGCAACGGAAAAAAATACAAACATACGAATACCAAATATATAAAGATTCACTCTTGTTGCTCCCAGAAAAAATAAAAACCTAATCAGAAAATTAATATAATATAAGTAGTGTGTTATATGAAGGGGATAACATATAAAACTATCGACATATGTTGAACAACTAAAAAGATGAATGTTAGATATATTACAGAATATGTCATAAGAGTATCCCATGGATGGAATAAAATAGAAAATATCATTCATGATCCAAATAACCCACAAAAGTTAGGACCCTTAGAAAATAGAATATATAGGAAACACAACCTGTAGATTGGGTATTATTACAAAGATAATCCAAAAATCATACAAAAAGCAATTTTTTATACCATTTTTAATTTAATATACCATTTTACCAATTACATTATAAATATTTTAGATTCATATAATGAATGTGAAATTGGTTTTTGCAACTGAACTCTCTACTCTTATAGTGTCATGTATACATCCTTTTCTATTTTTGTGAACCACTATATTGATATAAAACATCATGGAATACAATCTCACCCTCATAATAACATCTCCACTTATCGCTTGAATCATTGATGAAATCCTAATGTGTACCCCAAGTCTATTTTCAAAAAATATACATGCACTCTCCTCTAAAGGGTTAGAGTGGATTACTCATTACAATTGGAACACTGGTTTTACATTTTAAGTGATATCTAATTTCCAAAATTATTAAACATTCACATGGTATAAAATTTATCCTATATATTTAATACACGTCATCCATCCCTACATCCTACTATAAACGATAACCTATAAGTTATGATCTAATTCCTATACAAAATAAAACCGTTTGAGTCCCATTCTATAGAATAACTAATTCCTCTATTGAAAAAAGAGTATCCGTCAAACAAATCAAAATAGCCATCACTCTACCTCTATCATGAGAATATATGATCCCCAGATAGACTAAGACACATACCATGTAAAACATATAGATATTCACTCATTAGAATTTATTACCACTGAATTCAACCAATAAATATACATAATATACAAATCATGGATCATCCTATGTCAAGAAAAAAAATATCACATTCCAAAATGCTATTTGGGTCTCAATAATTGTATAAACTATATTTTCACCTAATCATCAGTGAATGAGAACTAGACTAAATTTACAAACCCATTTGATGAGTACTTGAACATCTCTAGGTTTTACCATTTTTTATTACATTGTTTTATACTTCCTCAGTGATATTTAATAATTCACATGCCTCGAACATAATGAACATACATAATCTTCACATACATGTAAGTGACATGTGTTAAAATATGAAAGGGAAAAATTAATATAAATATATTATTGTTATCTCTTATGATAATGAAAAAATCTCACTCTTTGAAAAAAACTCGTAGATTAAAAGATTAAGCTAAAAAGAGGGATTATCAGAAATAATGGTAAAAAGGGATGAATATATAAAGGAACTATGGACTTAATACCATTATAATATAGTAAAAACCTGATTCTGATGACACATTCATATAAAAATATATTGAGACATAGGTATAGAGAATCGAAAAAAATATTGTGGTATTAGGATATTTAGTAGACGGTCTCAATTGATATAGGGTACCCATTGTGTAATGTCCCAGACCTCTCTGGTCCATTCCTCTATGAACATCTACTGTTTGAGGTGTTCTGGTGGTCAAGGTGACTTATCACTAATAATTTTCCAAATTTCCAATTCGGTGAATAGTTCCAATGGTCGACCGCTCTGAATAGTTCCAATGGTAGCCTTGTGAATAGTTCTAGTGGTAGAATTATGTGAACAATTCCAACGGTAGCCTTGTGAACAATTCCAATGGTGGGCTTATATGAACAGTTCTAATAGTCCCTTGTGAATAGTTCCATTGGTAGGCTAATTTGAATAGTTCTAATGATAGCCATAGTAATAGTTCCAATGGTATGCTTAGGTGAAAAATTTAAATGGTAGTCTTATGTGAAAAGTTCCAACAGTAGTCTTATGTGAACAGTGTTTCCAGAATTGTATGTTTCCAATGGTTGCATCTATTTCCTTTTCCAAATTTCGAGTTCATTAATAATGATACTATAATGGTGAGGTTTCAATGGTAGCATCTACTTCTTTTTACAAATGTCGAGATCATGTACAGTCTTTCCAGAATGGTGAGGCTACAATAGTAGCCTGTATATTTTTTTCCAAATTTTAAGATCATGAACAGTGTCTCCAGAACAGTGAGGTTAAAATGGTATCCTATACTTCCTTTTGCTAAATTTTGAATTTATGAACAATTTCTCCAGAATGGTAGGGTTTACATTGTTTCTAGAGTAGTAGGGTGTATGTTGTTTCAAGAAATATAGGGTGTACAATGTTTTCAGAAAGGTAATGTGTATAGTGTTTCAAGAATGGTAGGGTGTACAGTGTTTCCAGAACAGTTGGGTCTACAGTGTTTTCATAATGGTAGGGTTTACACTATTTCAAGAACGGTAGGTTGTATTGTGTTCCTAGAATGGTAGGGTTTCTAGTGTTTCCAAAATGGTAGTGTGTTCAGAGTTTCTAGAATAGTTGGGTATATAGTGTTTCCAGAATGGTAGGGTGTATAGTGTTTCCAGAATCCTACAGTTTCACCCCTTCAGTTGTTTCATTGTTGAAAATTGCATGAAAAGTCTTAATTTAATGGATTTAAGGCCAATTGAAATCATGTAACTCCTATCATAATTATCCAAAGGCTTGATATTCATTTACGTGGTCAAACTAAACTGTTTAATTTGATCACCTTTTAATGGAAAGTCCAGCATATCTTAAACAAATTCTCTGTTAAATCTTCTAATAGGACGAGATGTCACCCTCCCAAGTTCTTTCTCTTTGTTCTCTAGTGGGAGATGCTCGAACATTCTATTCCATTCAATAGGAGTTGTGAAATCAAACATTCGTCTTTGGATTGGTTCCCCTCTATTTTTAAAGAAAACAATAATTGTCGATCAATCGTCGATATAAGGTTTAATCGATCATCATTCTATTGTGTTCATCTTCTTCTGTTTCTCTTTTCTCTTTTATGCGATTCTATATCTATGTTCCTAATAGAATATTAATGTGTGTTTACCTGTGTGGTGGTTTCTCTGCATCATCGGGTATATATTGTTGTCATGGGGGTAGGAGATCGTAACCCGTTCTGTGGCGCATTCTCGTACAAATAAAATCAAGAATTGTTTGAAGAAGGGGATTTATTGCCTCTATTTTATTTTATGTGCAACTATAGAGTTAGGTTGTTTTATCCCACTATATAAAATTGAATTTAAATTGTTAAATATTGGAACTAGATAAATTAATTGATATTAATTTAATTTCATTGCGTCTTTTTTCGCTAGATTGTTTGATATCATTGATTTCTTTTTTATCGTTTCATTCTTGATGGAAATTTGTAATGAATGTATTGCTGTAATTAATTGGAAATTGTTTGGATAAATATTAAGAGGCATGTAAATAAATATTGTTGTTGTTATTTTAATTTTATGTTAATCCAATTGATGCAGAAAGCATGTTTGATCAATTTGTGACAACATAGTGTTTAGGTTTCCCAATGTTGGAACCTATGAATAATAAATCAGTTAATCTTATATGGATTAAATAATTGGGTGTTTTATAAAAGACAATTCCTTGTAGGGTTCCGAGTTATCATGTTGCTTGTTTAAGGGCCAAGAGCCAAATTGATATGATTTTTTTCCTTATACTTGTGTTTTGAGGTGATCATGTAAGGCAATTGTGATATGTGGGGGAAGGGAGGCATATTGGTTGTGGAAGTAGTTGATGCATAGAGTAGATAGATGCATCAAATTATGTATATGTGTGTTTGGGGGTACACCAGAGATGATGGAATGAGTTGGATGTGAATGTTTGGATGCTTGTAATTTCTTATTGGTTGATTATATTCCTTACATTCCCCACTACTCAGTGCAAATGGGTTGATTACCCTCCTTCCAAAAGGGGTGAAGACGCCCATGGTATGACACTTTCTTTTCATGTTTGCCTTCCTAAGGTTGGTTGGGTCTACGATCATACTATAGGTGTAAAATACTCGATGGGTAGTACACCTTATCACCGTTTTGATCCACTTGTTTTTAGTATCATAGAATGTTTTTTGTGAATGACTGGGAATATAGTAATGTAATTGTTATAACAAATGATATAATAAATAATGTTAACCCATGGGGTTGGATCTTTCTAGGACACAATGCTGAGGTAGAAATTTAGAGGAACAATGATCTTTGCGTGAGATTCTAATGAAATATAATGTGGAAATTATTAAAGTTTAATTAATGATTAATGAATTAATTAACGTAAATTCAAACATATAAAAAGGGAATGAAGTAATGTAGTCAAGATCATTAAATGGTTGTGTGCTTATGAGATACCTATACATAGAAGTGGCAGTCGAGAGTCTGAGAGACGTTAGCTGCAGATGAGTATAATACTAGGTTATACTGATAGGGTGGTTGTGAGCTATATTATATTCTTTACATTTTTTGACTTTATACACTAATCCACCCCTCCATTTAGAGAATCTGACTCCCTGGGCATTCTGATACCTGATGGAGGTTTTCCCCAACATTCTGGTGGGAGTATGGATGGATGAATACCCCCTTTGGCCCCACCATCTTCTCTTGGTAGATACTTGTGTTAGTAGGCACATTGATTAGTTTTCCCCATATATATATATATGTTGATGGTTGAAATGGCTAGTGGATTTTTACACACATATATTCTAGATATAGATTCCTATAGACTAATATAGGTGTAACGTGTATAGGATGTGATGGATTTAGGATTCTGACTCCATGTGAGTAATGTAATGGCTTGAGATATAATTCTTGATGACTGATACACATTATCTGAGCTATGGTTTCTACTGGAAACAAACTAGTTAAATTTATTATATCAATTTTTTGGTTTTTTTGCATGAGGGGCAGGTTGTGGTGCTTCACCGAGGTGTCTCTTGGGAAGCCCTTTTGGATGGAGATGGCAGAAGACTTGCGACATTGTGGAAAAGCAACATACTAGTGGGGAATTAGTTGTGGGGAACCCTTTATATTTTTTATTATATTATATAATCTAGTTTTCGACACTTGGTGAGAGTAACCATGGAAAGGATGGGAACATATATACCTTTTTAGGTGATTAGTTATTTTCACTTGTTTTTCATTGTTCTTTATCATTATTTTTTTAATTTTTCACAAGTGTATTTGGGAAGATCCCACTGAGAATATTTTTATACACACCCTATGTATATATATATAAAATTTTTAAGGTTATTTTGTGTAGGTTAGTGATCCAGATGGTTTCTTCTATCTTAGGGTTTCAGGAGCTGTATGGGCATGTGGTTGTTTTTGATTTTACTCTCTTTTTGTTCCTACTATTTCCACATTCTGTTTTATTATTTTTTTCATGAAATTGCATATGTATACTTTGGATTTATTTTATATTTAAGTCTGAGTTAGAGTTTTTTGGTTTCAATCTTATCTCTCTCTTTGGAATGTTTTCTCTTAGTGGGTAATTCCTCCCATTTGTGTGTTTACAATACCCTCGGTTCTAGTGTCCAACTCGGGGCCTACTGGAGGTTGGACATAGGGGGAATTAACTCCCTTCTCACATTATCTTCCATGGAGGGTACACCTTTTTTGGAGGGTCTCATGACAAAGTAGTATCAAAGGTCTGGTTGAGGGATAGGATTCAGCTTGGTGTTTGGCACAGGTGAGGTTTCATGGGATGGTAGGGAAACAGTGTCAATCATGTGTAGCAAGTGATGTAAACAGTATAGACTGGTAGATACATATGTTTTTAGGCCCCCCCTGTGATTTGATGCACGAACACTTAAATTTACAATGGCTACTAAACTAGGTGATACTAGTTAATGGGTAGAGACCTATTAAAGGATCATTCATCATTATTTTTATGCATTTGTTTTATTGGGTAGAACATGGGATAAGATAACCAAAAATGAATAAAAGGAAACAATTAATCAATTAATGTTGAGACTTCTATATTCTCGGTTTGGGAGAACTAACTGTTTTTTATTTTATAGGTATGTCTCTAGGTCAACATCTTATCAGGTTCTCATAGAATATTTCCAACATGATATGCCGGCAGATTGCTATAATATAGAGGTTGAAGATGACGACACTTGAAGGAGGACACTGTGAGAGCTCCAACACTAGATTCTGCAAAAGTACCAAGGATCCATTTAAAATGAAGTCATAGAATTCTAGTTGGAGGAGGTCGAGAGAGGATTCAAGTCAATCCGTGATCAAAAAGAGAACTCGATGTATTTTTTGTGACGATGCTACATAGAGCAGTGAGGCTATGGTGGTTCATATTCTGTGGGGATCATGAGGAGTCGGCGATCTCAATGGAGGATTTCTGAGACATGTTTAGAGTCGAGTTTCACTCATTGAAAATGAAGGCATCCATTCCCCATGAAATTCATACCCTATTATGAGGGATCTATATTGTGTGAGATTTTGGAATCTATTTTAGGATCCTTTTATGATATGCTTCAGACCTGTTTCTAGATGAGGAGTCCAGGGTGAGGCATTTCTACGAGGCTTTGCATCTAGAGATCTAGTTACAGGTCAACCCATTTATGTTGAAGATGTATATTGGGGTACTGGAAAGGGAATATTTCATTGATAGGACATTATCTAGAACAATATCTTCAAGAGTGGGGAGTCTCCAGGATTCCGAATGAAATAGTGTTTTTGTCTGTGGTTCTCGATTTTCAGGACATATGAGTTTTTGTTTAGCCAGGGGTAGGTCCCATACATCTCCATCTCGTTTCTCTAGAGTATGAATTTCTCAAGACAATGCCAAGGGATTAGATGTTTTTTTCTTGTGGTGGCTGAGGTCATTAGTAGTGAGAGTGACCTACCTTTCCGATTAGTCATCGTGCACCTGGTTTTCTGCTACAAGTTCCTTCATTGAGGCAGTTCCAGCTGAGGTACTAGTAGCAGGTTTCAAAATATTTAGATCAGAAGAGGGTGGATGGGGTAGTCAATGGATAGCACTTTGACACTCCCTGTCCTCATAGAGAAGAGCATATCCAGAGTGGTGGTTTAAATAAGGGTCAGAGAGGTCATGGAGGAGGCTGTAGTGAGCTTCATGCTTTAGCGTTGCATGTTCCAGGCGAGTTAGACATCTTTCTAGGAACCCTTTTCTTATTTTCTACCTAGGTGTATTTTTAGATAGATTCAAGTGAGAGACACTCCTTCATATCACCTACTCTTTTCCATGCATTTGTACTTGAGATATAGAGGCTTCTAGTGCCCCAGAATTGACTATGCCAGTAAGAGGTCAAGCAGAATTTTTGGAATTAGGTAGAGACTGTGAGCTAGCGATTGGGAAGCACTGCTATGGGAGAGATTTCATATGTTTACTCATACAACCAAATGATGTAATCTGAAGCATGGATTGGTTGTATTATGTTAATGATTTCATTGATTTTTTTAGGAGCTAGTTTTTGTTCTTTGATGTATATTGAGATCATGTGGTGTTGGTTGGCGAGCGAGACCCTAGAATGGGACTGAGGCATGTTCTTTTGTAATCATCCATGATGGATGAGATGATGGTAATTTCATTAGTGGTTTAGGAGTTTGAGTTTCCTTGGGTTGTGGAAGAGTACTTTGATGTATTTAAAAAAAAGTTTTTCGCATTACCAAATCAACTAGATATTGACTTTGGTATCAAGATACAACCAGGAGAGTCTCCTATCATAATTACTTTATATAGGATGGCCGCTTCTGGGTTACGAGAGCTATGCATATGGCTTGATGGTCTATTACAGTGCGGTTTTGTTTGGATGAGTGTGTCACAATGGGATGCACTAGTCATGTTTGTGAAGTATGGTGACAATATTCACTACTGGAAATGTTGTTTTTCCCAACGGGTTTTTACCAACGGTTTGCTAAAACCGTTGGGCTTGAAGGATTAATAAAGCCTTTCCCAACGGTTCATTGAAACCGTTGAGAAAATCCACCACTTTGCCAACGGTTTGAAGAAACAGTTGGTAAAGGGGTGTGTTAATCACCTTTTGCCAACGGTTCAAGAGAACTGTTGGGAAAGGGTCACCCCTTTGCCAACAGTTTGAGAAACCGTTGGCAAAGGGGTCCTTAACATCTCTTTCCCAACGGTTCTTTAAAACCATTGGGAATTATTTCCCCCAAATCCTGCTCTCCCCCATTCGCACAGAACCTAATTTCATCCTCTCCACCGCTCTCCTCTGGAGAAATCCCCTATCCGAAGAGGTGAAAACCATATGAAATCAGTTATCTTTTCATTTATACACATATACTTCCTTATTTTTATTGTTATTGCTTTATTATTTTAGTTTTAAGTTATGAATCCACCTCCACCTCTCTGCTTCTCTCCAAATCCCCCATCCGAATAGGTGAAAACCCATTTGAATCATCTCAAATAAAGTAATTTTTTCTTTATACACATATGGTACATTGTTTTTATTGTTATTGATCTAATATTTTAGTTTTAAGTTTGGATTTTGATTTGATTTCACCGTGTAAAATAGGGAAATGAATAAATATTTTTTTAATTAATTAGTTTCCCCTGGAATATCAGTTGTGTTATAATGTCCATGATAAATAAAGGGGTAATGTAATAAAAGACCTTGAATAAATAAATTGTGGAAGTTGGGGTATGTTGCCTCTATGAGAGGTTTTTTGTTGTGTTTCATTATATGTTGTAGGCTGTTTTATGGGGATTGAGGTGACCAGTTGGGCTTTGTGATATGTGGGGTTGTAATGTGATGGTTAGTGGGCATGGATGTGTCATGTGATGTTGTATGATAGTGATGATGTGTGGTGGTGTTGTGTTGTGTGGAGGTGTTGTGTGATGAAGTTGTGGTGTATAATGTGGTGAGGTGGTTTTGGTTGTGCGGTGGTTTGTGATGTGAAATATTTTTATTATGATATGTGGTTGTTTTGGTGAGATGGTTGGTCGATGTAACATGGTGTCGATGGTTATTGTGAGATGGTGAATTGTTGTGTGGTGGTTTTATTAGTTTCCTGGTTATCTATGGAATAAATTATGCCGTTAAAACAAAAAAACAAGATATTATATAAATGAGATGGAATAGAAATGGATGTGTGGTAAATGGATTTAATTAATTTAACATTAAATGAATGGACAATGTAAGTGTGAATGAAGTGTATTATAAATGAATGTGAGAAATGATATGCATCTTGTGTGGTGGTGGTGTGGTTTATGTTTTTTATGGTAGTAGTGAAGTGTGTGATTATGTAGTTAATGTGAACCCATAGGTTGAGTATTTTTTGCTATCTATATATCGTGTATTTTTATGTTATTTCTACACATTCCAGGGGGTGGTATGTCTAGGTGGTGGTGGTGGGGTTGCAGGGGAGGGGGATGTGGGCTGTTTGGGAGGGTGGGCGGGGCTATCCAGGGGGGGTACGGGGTGTCCAGGGGGGTATGGGGTGGGCGGGCTGTCCACAAGGTTGGACGGGCTGTCCACGGGGGTGGCCGGGCTGTCAGGGAGGGGTGGGCGGGCTATCCAGGGGGTTGGGTGGGCTGATGGAGAGGGAGCTCAAGCTTCAAGGATGGCAATGGATCACAAGAGGCCTTGGAGATTTGTCGTTAGAGCGTCAAGACATCAAAATATCATTAGGTTATGTTCCCGGCATCCATGGTTTCTTATTTATAGGAGAAATACCCATAAACACTTCAATATGGCCGTTGGAGGGCTTCCGGAGCCGTTGGGGGTCAAAAGTACAAGTCTGGTCAAAGTCCAACGGTTGTTTGACTGGGCACACCGGCTGGCCGGTGGTGTCTCACCAGCTGGCCGGTGGTCCACCGGTTGGCCGGTGCTGAGCTCCCGGCTGGCCGGTGGTCCAGACAGAGTAGGCTTTCTGTCTGGGTTCCACCGGCGGGCCGGTGGGCAAGAACCGGTTGGCCGGTGCCCATACCGGCTGGCCGGTGCGCTAACACTAGCTGACCGGTGGGAATCCACCGGCTGGCTGGTGGACTCAGAGTGTCCACTATCAGCCTTCTTGGGCCAACTCCTGGGCAACCTTTTTCCTAGCATCAAAACACTTGAAAACAAGATAGAACACGATGAGAGTGATTGTGATCATTAAAATCCAAGAGAGAGGGGTACATCAAAGGAGGGGTGGGCGGGCTGTCCAGGGGGGTGGGTGGGCTGACCACAGGGGGTAGGGGTGTCTAGGGTTTTGGGCGTGCTATCCAAGGGGGTGGGGGGTTGTCCATAGGGAGAAGGGGTGTCGATGGGGGTGGGTGGGCTATCCACGGGGGTGGTTGGGCTGTCTATGGGGTAGGGGGTGTCCACGGGGGCTGGTGGGTTGTCCACGAGTGGGGGGAAACATTTATCAAGTTTTGCATTAATATTATCCTTTGCATTATCGAATTTTATTTAGGAATCATCAGGAAGAAATAAAAAAAACATTGATGCAAAAAAATACCTCCATACACTAGGACGCACGACCATGTCAGATCATGAGAGACAGTAGGTATGACAATTGATTATAAGTTTTCTTTACGACTTACATTTTCTTTTGTTTCCTCAATTATTTAATTATTTGATGAAGTCTTTATATAACTTTTGTTTTCAATTTCATTGTAGAGGCAAGTACAAAATATTCAAGGACGTGTGCCTCGAGCAAAACTGTTTTGCTCGAGTAGACGAAAAAAGGATGGAAGTGCTGTCAACGAAGCGACTCAGCAGCAGATTGTAAGTTTTAATCTGTTGATTTTATATTTTAATATCTATTTCGTAACTTAATAATATATTTATATTTGTAACAGGATGCTTTAGAGTCCCTCGATGCCCAAGAAACAGACAATTTTGGGCCATCTGATCACTTACATCAGGTGTTGGGAGAGGATCATTCTGGCAGAGTACGCTGCCGACCTAGGATAGCCCCGATGAGGTATTGGCCTTCCTCAGGTATGAGTTGTAGTGCCACCGAGCTGCAGCAAGTTAGGGCACATGCAGAACAGGCTGAGAAAAGGGCGACAGAGATGGCAGAACAATCTGCTAGGGCAAACAGTGCATTTATGAAATTTATTGAAGTTCTACGTCCAACACTTCTAGCAGAGGCCAGCCCAGAGATTGATGGATACATGTCGCCGATACATTCTATATATGGTGCACCAGGTGGCAGTTCCTGTGGTGGTCAGGCCGATGTCCAGCTTGAAGATGATGATGGCGAGCAGTCTGATGCGGAAGAGGAGGGAGATGAGGAGGGCGAGGAGGAGGGCGAAGGCGAGGAGGAAGGCGCTGTGGAGGGTGAGGATGATGAGGAGGACAATGATGAGGGCGATGATGATGATGATGATGGTGATGGTGATGCTGATGTGGGACATATTGATCCGTAACATTTTTGACTTATATTACTGAGATTTGATGTTTAATCAATTGTAGTTGTTGGTTTTATCTAGACTCGTAGTATAGTATTGGAGTTGAGTTATTTTTAAATATTGTCTGTTTTTATGGATGTTGTTGTCTATTAGTGGTTGAGTGTTTGTGAACTCCCTGGACAACCCCCCTCATTCTTGGACCCTGGACAACCCCCCTCCCCCTTGGACCCCCCTCACGCGCGTTTACGAAGCGCGTGCATCACTTAAAATACGAATATTGAGCCGTACCACGCATACCACTCGTCCGATTGACGTACCGTCTGCGCGTACACGTCACGAATAATAATTAGAATGGTGCACGGGGGTTTCAGCTCAATCTGAGGTCGTCCGCTATGAATTTGACAGTTGGACGCCCGTTTTGGCCGTTTATGACACCAGGACTGCGTTTTCGGTCACCGCGGGCACATGGCACGTCTGATTGACATGCCGTCTGCTCGAACACTTCAGAAATCACTCACCCGTATTTTTTGTCTGATTTCAGGCCATTCCGATTTCGTTCGGCCCGTTTGGACCCCCCTCACGCGCGTTTACGAAGCGCGCACATCACTTAAAATACGAATATTGAGTCGTACCGCGCAAACCGCACGTCCGATTGACATGCTGTCTGTGCGTACACATCACGAATAATAATTAGAATGTTTCACGGTGGTTTCAGCTCAATCTGAGGTCGTCCGCTATGAATTTGACCATTGGACGCCCGTTTTGGCCGTTTCTGACACCAGAACTACGTTGTCAGTCACCGCGGGCACACGGCACGTCCGATTGACATGCCGTCTACTCGACCACTTCATAAATCACTCTCCCGTATTTTTCGTCTGATTTCAGGCCATTCTGACTTCGTTCGGCCCGTTTGGACCCCCCTCACGCGCGTTTACGAAGCGCACGCATCACTTAAAACACGAATATTGAGTCGTACCGCTCAAACCGCACGTCCGATTGATGTGCCGTCTGCGCGTACACGTCACGAATAATAATTAGAATGTTTCACGGTGGTTTCATCTCAATCCGGAGACGTGGTGTGTCTGGTACCACTCAAAGTGTCCGTCTTTTGTTTCAAAAGGACATCATTTTAGGTGAAAAGCATCAACTGGCATACGGAAAACTGACCAAATGCATTCCGAATCTGTTGATAATTTATCCCAACAATCCATGGGTCATATGTGACGTGTACGAGCCATCCCGGGATGAATCTGAGTCGCGGTGTGGCCAGGATAAGTCTAAGTGACTCTCTTTTGGTTAAAATGGTCACCATTTTAAGTACATACGGAAAAATGACCAAACGGATTCGGTTTCCGTTGAAACTTTAGGAGAACGATCCATGGGTCATATGTGATGTGTACAAATCATCCCCGCTTCAATCCGACATGCGGTGCGGCTGACACCACTCAAAGTGTCCGTCTTTTGTTTCAAAAGGACGTCATTTTAAGTGAAAGGCATCAACTGACATACGGAAGAACGACCAAACACATTCGGATTCTATCGATACTTTAGCACAACGATCCATGAGTCAAATGTGACGTGTAAAAGTCATCCTCGTCTTAATCCGAGACGCGGTGTGGCCGACACTGCTCTAACTCTGTCTCTTTTGTTTAAAATGGACATGATTATAAATGAAAAGATCAACTGACATACGTAAAACCGATCAAACGCATTCGTAATCTTTTGATAATTTATCACAATGATCCATGGGTAATATGTCACATATACGAGCCAACCCGGGATGAATCTGAGTCTCGGTGTGGTCAGGATTAGTCTAAGTGTCACTCTTTTGTTTAAAATGGACAACATTTTAAGTATATACGGAAAACCGACCAAACGCATTCAGTATCCATTTAAACTTTAGGAGAACGATCCATGGGTCATATGTGACGTGTACGAATCAACCCCGCCTCAATTGGAGACGCGGTGTGGTCGGAACCACTCATAGTGTCCATCTTTTGTTTCAAAAGGACGTCATTTTAAGTGAAAAACATCAACTGGCATACGGAAATCCGACCAAACGTATTCGGATTGTGTCGATGCGTTAGGAAAATGATCCATGGGTCATTTCAGACATGTAAGAGTCAACCCCGTCTAAATCCGAGACGCGGTGTGGCCGTTACCACTCTGACTATGTCTCTTTTGTTTAAAATGGACAAGATTATAACAGAAATAAACAACTGACATATGAAAAAATGACCAAACGCATTCGGAATCTGTTGAAAATTTAGGACAACGATTCATGGGTCATATGTTACATGTACGAGTCAACCACGCCTCAATCCGAGTCACGGTTTGGCCTAGACCACTCTAAGTGTATCTCTTTTCTTTAAAATGTACTACATTTTAAATTCATACGGAAAACCAACCAAACACATTCTGATTGTGTTTATATTTTAGCACAACAATCCATGGGTCATTTGTGATGTGTAAGAGTTAACCCCGCCTCAATACGAGACGCGGTGTGGCTGACACCATTCAAAGTGTCTCTCTTTTATTGAAAAAACACTTCATTTTAAGTGAAAAAAACAACTGACATATGCAAAACCGAGCAAACGATTTCGGAATATGTTGATACTTTAGGAAAACGTTCAATGATTCATTTGTGACGTGTACGAGTTAACCTCGCCTCAATCCGAGGCACGGTGTGACCAGTATCATTCCAGATGTATGTATTTTTTTTAAAATGGATATCATTTCTATTAAAAATATATGGTATATGAAAAACCAATCAAATTATGAATTGAATTCTGGATTCCACATATGATTGTCATCTAAATTTTAAAATGTATTCTAAATGAATTATGTATGTTTATAATTATGTTATGAATTCTACTTTAATTATGGATGAGTATATTTCCAGGATGCATTATATGTGTTGGTTGGTTGGTTTTCATTATTTGTATGTGTTGGTTTGTTCTCTATATGTATGCATTATATGTGTTACATGTACAATAATGGGATTGAAAAATGAATTGAAAACGAGGGCATAATTGGATTGAAAATTGAATTTAAACCGAGGGTGAATGCCCAAAAACCAGACCTGCTGTGCAAATTGCAGGCTGCTGTGCAAATTGCAGGCTGCTGTACAATTTGCACAGCAAAGCCTATGCCAACGGTTTTCAAACTGTTGGAATAGGCTCTATGTAGCTGTTTTTACCAACGGTTCAAGGAACCGATGGTAAAAACACCTATCCCAACGGTTTCAAACCATTGCGATACCCTGTCTCATGGTGGTTTTAACCAACGGTTCATGGAACTGTTGGTAATAACCTTTCCCAACGGTTTGTAAACCGTTGGGAAAGGAAATTATTTGTTGATTTCCCAACGGGCCAAACCGTTGGGATATGTTGATTTTTTCTAACCTATCCCAACGGTTCTGTGTAAACCATTGGGAAAATCCTTTCCCAACGGCTTACTTCCCCACGGTTTGTAGAACCGTAGGTATAACATATACCAACGGTTCTACAGCCTTTCCAAACAGTTCTAAACCGTTGGGAAATGATAGATTTCCAGTAGTGAATCTGGGGTTCTGTATCGATTATTGTCGCTTAAACTAAGTGACAGGGAAGAATCACAATCCTCTTCCATGGATTGTTGATTTATTTTATTAAGTAAAGGGTTCAAGTTGGTTCTCAAACATTAACTTATGGTCCGGATATCATCAGATTCTTGTGAAGGATGAGGATATCCCAAAAACTACATTCTCTTGTAGTCATGGGCATTATGAGTTCATTGTAATGTCATTCGGTGTGACGAATTCTTGAGCTGTGTTCATGGGATTGATGAATGCAGTGTTATGTGACTTCCTAGATAGGTTTTTGGTGGTTTCCATCAACAACATCCTCATGTACTCCAAGAATGAGGAGGTGCTTGTATAGCATCTACACAACATTTTGGAAGTTTTTTGTCAACATCAGCTATTCAGGAAGTTGATGAAGTGTGAGTTTTTGGCACAATAATTATGTTTCTTGGGGAATGTTGTGTCCTATTAGGGAGTAGCTATGGATCCCTCAAATATAGAAGCATTTGCCTATTGGGAAGCCCCAAAGTATGTGGCAGAGGTGTAATTATTCCTTGGTCTCACGGCTACTACAATAGTTTTGTTGAAACTTTATCTCAAGTTGTCGATCCACTAACATCATTGACCCAGAAGGATTAGCTGTTCATGTTGACAGATCCATGTCAGGAAGCATTCGAGTATCTGGAGGAAAATTTAGTAAGTGCTCTAGTTATTTTTCACCCATCATAAGAATTTCATTTTAATTTTTTCTATTATGATTCACATATGGGGTTTGTCTATCATATGATGGAGTATAAATAGGATGTTTCTTATGATATGGTCAATCTCATAACCATGAACATATCATTTCCACCCATGATCCTGAGTTGGCATCCGTGGAGTTTTCTCTGAAGTTGTGGAGACATTACCTCATTAGAGAGTGATTTGTGGTTTTCACTAATCATAAGAGTCTTACGTATGTTTTCTCCCTGTATGAATTTAACTTGTGATGACATTGTTTGATGGAGTTAATATAGGAATGCGACTTCGAAATATCTTATACCACTATAAAATGGAATGTTTTAGCCGATGTGCTGAGTAGGAAGTCATGTAGTGATGTAGTGTGTGAATCTCGTGGTTTTTGGAGAGTTATGGATGAACAATCAGCATTATATCTCTATAAGTGAGAATATGGGGGAAAAGGATGTCTTTTTCAGATGATGGTTCCATTATTTTTTTGTTATGCAGGTGGAAGAGTCCCACTTGGGGGATCAAGAGGTGGAGGTCCGGAAAGACCGAGTTGCCTGTGGTGAGGCCCCAAATAGTTGGTCTGAGTTAGAATAACACCGAGTGTTGTATCATAGAAGGATATTTGTTCCTCTGGAGATGTGTGAGACGGTTCTCATAGAGGTCCATAGTTTTCCATTAGTGGTGCATCATGTAGTCAAAAAGGTGTACCGAGCCCGGATGAGTAATTTTTGGTGGCCTGGGATGAAGCATGTAATTGTGGAGTTTGTATCTTGATGTTTCGTCTACCAGAAGGTAAAGTCTAAGAACCATGTCCCTAGTGGGTCGCTCAAGCCATTAGATATTCCTCAGTGGAAGTGGGATGACATATCAGTTGAATGTTTTACTTGTATACCTTGAGCTCAGGGAGGACATGATTCTATTTGGGTGGAAGTGGATAATTTAACAAAATAATCCCACTTCATAGTGATCAAAGAGTCAGTCTCAGTGAATGTTTTGACCAGGTAGTATCAATATGAGGTTGAGATATTTCATGATGTCCCAAATACAATCATTTATGATTGAGATCCTAATTTTACC
This sequence comes from Viscum album, assembly GCA_963277665.1. Lineage (NCBI taxonomy): Eukaryota > Viridiplantae > Streptophyta > Magnoliopsida > Santalales > Viscaceae > Viscum > Viscum album. The sequence continues at coordinate 787,691,221 of OY728126.1, read as the reverse complement.
TCCATGGGGTCGAGAGGTATCTAGCATGATTTATGTTCTCATCTATGACTTATATATACTTTTCATCTGTAGATGTTTGATCACATAGATCAGACTATCCTCACTCATGAATACATGTTACGCTCTTCTGTCCTTTGTTTTGGATGATCATGGGTGAGGCACTTACCATTGGTGGAGTTCTTTTAAAATTACAGTTTTAACTCCACCATCTATATTTGCGTTGTTTGAAGCTTTGTATGGCCAACCATTCCATTTTATGTTGAGATGGACGGGGGTCAGAGAGTCTTCAATTCTCAGATTGAAACTATTGTAGAATATAATAGATGTGGTTCAGATGATTTGTGAGAGGATGAAGATAGAACATGCTAGTTAGAAATCATATATCGATCAAAGAAGGAGACCCTTAGTGTTTTATGTTTGGGATATCATGTTTCTGAAGATGACATATCATCATGTGCAGAGAAGGCTTAGTCATTGGATTATGATTTCTCCATGGTTTTTTGGGGATTTTGAAGTGTTGTATAGTGTTGGATCTGTGGCATATTGTGTAGAAAATCTACAAAAAATGAGCAGGATTCATGATGTTTTCCATGTATCACAACATTTTCATTATCTTCATGATGACTCACAGTTCATTGATTGGGAAGAGATCGCTGTTGATAATGATGTTACCTACAATGAGTGGTATTTAATGATCTGTGACCACAAGAAGAAGGTGTTGCACGGGCATTCTATCACCTTTGTTCATGTATTATGGTGACACGGTGGTGTGGAGGAGAGTACCTGGGAATGTGATTCACATATGTTCTCAATACCTCAAGTTATTTGATGTTTAACTCTTTTCATGTTATAAAATTGTTCTCTTTGTGGTTTTAAACCCTTTTTGTTTATGATATGTCATTATTTGTTTGCCTCTAATGTATTTCTATCTTTTGAGAAGTATGATGATGGGTGGTTGTCCGGACCCCGTTCATTTTACCTTTAGCAGGGTATTTGAATTCTTGAGGATGAGAATGTTTTGAGAGGTATCTAATGTAATGAAAGAGAGCTCTCTGGACTGTTTATCTATGAAAATCTATTATTTGATGTGTCCAAGTGGTCATGTTAACTGATCCCCATCAATTTTCAATATTTCCAATTTGGTGAACAATTCCAATAGTAGACCACGATGAATAGTTCCTATTGTAGCCTTGTGAATTGTTCCAATGGTAGGCTTATGTGAACAGTTCCAATGTTAGACTTTTGAACAGTTCCTACGATATGCTTTTGTGAACAGTTCTAATGGTAGCCTTGGGAACAGTTACAATAGTAGGCTTATGTGAACAGTTCCATCGGTAGCCTTGGTAATAGTTCTAATAGTAGGTTTAGTTGATATATAGCAATGTTTTTCTTTTGTGAATAGTTCCAATGTTAGGCTTATCTGAACTCTGTTTCCAAAATGCTGAGGTTCCAATGTTATCCTCTATTTCCTTTTCCAAATTTTGAGCTCATCAACAGTGTTTCCAGAATGCTAAGATACCAAAGATATCCTCTATGTCCTTTTCCAAATTTCGAGTTAATGAACATTTTTTCATGAATTGTGAGGTTCCAATGGTAGCCTCTATTTCGTTTTCCAAATTTCAAGTTAATGAATAGTGTTTCCAAAATGGTAGGGTGTATATTGTTTTTATAATGGTAGGGTGTACAATATTTCCAAAATGGTAGGGTGTACAGTGCTCCCATAATGGTAAGGTGTACAATGTTTCTAGAAGGGCTGGGTGTACAGAGTTTCCAGAATGGTTGGGTGTATTGTGTTTCCAGAATGATTGGGACTACAGTGTTTCCAGAATGGTTGGGAGTCCAGTATTTCCATAACGGTAGGGTGTAAAGTGTTTTTAGCAACAGCTGGGTATATAGTGTTTCCAACATCCTACAGTTTCACCCCTTTAGTGTTTTCATCTATGTAAAATGCATTAAAAGTCGTTTTTAATGGATTTATGTTCGATTCAAATCCCATAACTCATATTTTAATTTTCATAAGTCATGCAATGCTTTACTTTATCAAGCTGTGTGGTTTAATAAAATCCTCTTTTAATAGATAATCTAGCATATCTTATAATATCACACCATTAAATCTTCTATAGGGACAAGATATATTTCTCCCTAGTTCTTCCTCCTTGTTCTATAGTGTGAGATTCTCAAAAGTTTTATTCCTTCCAAAATGAGTTGTTCGATCAAAAATCCCTCCTTGGATTGGTTCCCTTCTGTTTTTTAAACCTAGAAGTATTGATCAATATTCAATATAAGGTATGATCTATCATCATACTTTTGAGTTCATCTCCTTCTAATTCTACTTTCTCTTTTATGTGATGCTATCTACATGTTCATAATGGACTTCTCTTGGGTGTTGACAAGTGTGGTGGTGTTTCTGCATCCTCGGGTGCATATAGTTATCACAAGGTAAGGAGATAGTAACCCATTGTGTGGGTCATTCCCATATAAAGAACATCAATAACCATTTGAGGTAGGGGAATTGTTTCTTCTCTTTTCTGTTACATGAAACTGAATTGTTTGAATGTCATCCCCACAAGATCACAATAGAATTGACATATTAAATATTTGAACAAGATAAATAAATTGATAACGATCATATGTTATTACCTCTGGTTTTTATAGATAGTATGATTTCTATTATTACTTTGTAATCATTTCATTCATGATTGAAATTGGGAATGAATGTACCAATGGAATTAATTAATAATTGTTTGGATAATGATTAAGAGGAATGTAATTGAATCTGGTAGTTTATGTTTTAATTTGATGTTAATCAAATTGATGCAGTAAGCATGTTTACTAAAATTTTGATAGCCTATTGTTTAGTTTTCCCGGATTTTGAGGCTCTGAATAAGAAATAATGTAATATAATATGGATTAATGAAATTTTTGTTTGATAAAAGACAATTCCTTATAGGGTTCTGAGTTACCATATTTCTTGTTTATGTTCCAATATCCCAATTGATATGATTATTTTTTGCTGCTTATTGTGTTGTAACGTGAGCCTGGAAGGATTTTTTGATATGTGGGGGTAGGGAGTCAAATTCGTTGTCGTATTAGTTGATTCCTAGAGTTGAGAGATGCATCAGTTTATGCATAAGTGTGTTAGGGAGGACACCAAAGATGATGTAATGTGTTTTATGTGAATGTTTGGATTCATGTTGTTTCTTATTGGTCGTCTTTCTTCCTTACATTCACTACTACTATAAGAATTTGATTTTCTAATCCTTCATCCAGAAGGGGAGAAGAATTGTGTGGTATCCCACATGATTTCCTTCTTTAGATTCCTAAGAGATGATGGGTCTACGCTCTAGATATAGTTGGAAAATACTCGATCAGTTGTTCAACAAATCATCATTTGGATCCCCTTGTGTTTAGTATCATATAATTCTTTTCTAGAATGTCAGGGAATATGGGAATTTAATGATATTAATAAATGAATGAATAAATAATTTTATGCTTTGGGGTTGGAGCTTGTTGGGACACAATGCTATGGTTTCAATTTAATGGAATAGTGAAATTTGGATATGATGATAATGAAATTTAATGTAGAAATTCTTAATGGTTAATTAATATTTAATGAATTAATTAACATAAAGTGAAATAGATAAAAAAATATATTGAGTAATGTAATCGATCTCATTAAATGTTTGTGTACATATTTGATACCTAGTCTTAGAAGTGGCAACCGGGAGTCCAAGAGATGTTAGCTACAGCTGAGAATAAGACAAGGTTATTCCCATGTTATGGTTGTGAGCTATAGTATATTATGTACTTTTCGTGTTTCAAATTTCTCCTCCACCCCATTAGTTAGGGGAAGTAACACCCAGGGGATTCTAAGCCCTAGGAATGTTTTCCCCTATATTTCTGTGGGAGGATGGATGGATGACTAACCTCTAGGGACCAACTCTATTCTCTTGGTAGTTACTTGTTCTCGTAGGCACAATGGTTAGTTTTCCCCATACATGTGATTATAGGGCTATAATGGATTGTTTTTATTCACACACAGATATCCTGGATATAGTTTCATACAGACTACTATAGGCGTAACATGTATAGGCTGTGATGGCTCGAGGATCCTTACTCGGTGTATGGGATAAAATGACATGAGGTATAATGACTGTCATATGATACATGTTATGCATGATATGGTGGATCCTAGAAGCTAACCAGTTTCTTTTTCTACATGGATGTGGTTGATTTGGTTCATGAGGTGGAGGTTTTAGTGATTTCCCATGTGTCTATGGGCAAGATATTTTGGAGAGAGATGTATTAGGACGTGCGACATTGGGAAAAGTGGAAAACCATTAGAGATGTAGTAGCGGGGTACCTCTAATATTGTTTATTATAATATATACACTTGTATGCGATACTTGGTTATATTATCCATGGTGAGACTAAAAACTTAGTATACCTATTTATGTGTTGAGTTAGTTTCACTTATTATTGACTATGGTATATTATGCATTCATTACATATGTATGAGAGGATATGTAGATGATCCAATATAGTATATTTTTATACTCACTCTATATATATGTGTGTGTGTGTGTGTGTGTTTCTATATAAACTCTTTTTCAGGTCACATGTTATTGGTTGGATATCCAGCTAGTTTCTACAAGATTGGGGTTTCAGGAGCTGTTCGGGCTTGTGGTTGCTCCTATTTTTACATTCATTTCATACATATTGTTTTCCCCTTTTAGTTACAGTAGTTTTCAATAACATTACAAATTTGTACTATGAATTTCATTTTTATTTCTATTTATTTTGGGGTTGGTTTGTTTATAAAATATCTCTCTCATTCACATGGGTTCTCTTAGATGGTAATGCCTCCCATTTGGATGTTTACCATACCATCGGTGCTAGTTGCCAAACCGGGGCCTTCTAGAGGTGGGTCTCGGGGGTCATTATCTCCCTTCTCACATTGTCGGCCCATGAGGGGTACAACTTGTTGGGAGCGGGTCATCACACATTTATGTAATTTAATTACAATTTTTAAAATCAATCAATAACAAGTTCATTATAGCATGAACTTGGTGTCACTTTGTATTCCCCTTAGAAGGGACATATTATAGTGTGAAAAAATGTTTTCCCTTATAACACCCATATGTTTTGAATAAGGGAGTGATTTCATTCATTTATTACGGAGTGACTAGGTGATTTTTAACATTACCCTCCCCTTTACCGAGACATAACGACAAACACCACCACCACTATTTCTATTGATAGGTATTATACATATTAAAAATTAATATTCCTAATAGAGATAAACTCTAAAGACTTAAAAAAAATTCCATAGAAAAACACTAAAAAACATGAACTTGAGTAATATAATCCCCTATGAATTCACTTACCATAATAAAAATGATCATACTTATAGTACTTGAATGACCCATACTCAATAACTGAAAATTAAAATTTCATCTAAACTCACCTCTTCATAACAACATGATTCATTATAGATATTGTATTCATAAAAATAAATTGAAACACATAAAATATGTATTATTTAGATATCAAAAATAATTATTATGAAATAGATATTTATGATAATGAATATTATGAAATAAAATAATGATATGAGATACTGAAAACATGATATTTATAAACTTTTCTCCAATCAATTACAAAAAACATATTTTTATAATCATGATATTTTAAATTATATGAAATTGATACATGAATTAATTTCATAATCGTTTAATAATATTAGCATGAGTTATGGTGTATTTGAGAGATTTTAGGTTACAATGTGACAACCCAATTGCATCAACTCGTTTAAAAGGCTCTAATGATATCATATATAATTTATTTTTTGTGTATAATTTCTTATAGTCATATAAAAGGGTTGTTATTCTATAAATATATCAACGTGGTAAATTTATTCTTAATTTTAGTAATTTTATTTTGATTCAATACCTTAGTTATAATTTAAAAATTTTATTTGGATTCTTATAAAATTTTATTATATAAATAATTTTTTTCATGTTCTTTTTTTATCATGGTTCCTTTAATTGGTTAGTATATTGAGAAAAATAAAAGGTAATTAACATGATTTATGGCCTTCATGGGTGAATTTTCATAGATATACATGTGAATATCTATTTTATCATTTGATATTATTTAAAAAATAATGATTTTTATTAAAACAATCATAATCATTTAACTTGATAATTCTAGTTTATAGTATTTGATAATACATTGGTGAAAAATATGTATAAAACCCCATAAGTTTCATATATTGATATTAAACCAGAATAAATTAATATTCATTACATTATATAATTAATGACATAAAAATTGTTTAGGTTCTCTACCATTGTAAACGTAGATACATAAACAACATGTTTATAAGTGAGCTAATACATTTACCACTATATTATTACAAACTACCACCATTATTAATCATATCAAACATTATACCATTGTTAATAACCTATAAAATAAAACCTAAGAAATGGAAATATTTAAAGCTCATTAATTTTAAACAAGAGAGATATCTATATAATATAAGCATAAGCTTATGGGTAAATTGTCAATATCAATTAAAAACCATACCTAACACATCATTGAACATAAAACTCAGTGATTGAATAATTCTTTTTTTAAAATACATTAATCATAAAATAATCGAAGAACATGATCAATGATAACATAACATTGGTAGCAGACATATAATTTTAGCATAGTCAGGATCATAGAAAATCATTTCCTTCATAGTCAAGACTCATTTACACAACATTCCTTGTAAATTGGGATCGAAACCCAAACAATCATAATAGTCATGGTTAAATATAAATCCTATAATAGTTCAATTAGTTCACTCCCTAAACCATCAGAATAGTCATGGTTCACTCCAATTACATTCTTAGTGGACAAATTCCCTTACTGAATTGTGTTCAATACCTATTATGATCTTGATTCTCTAATGAGATCTTAATTTACTCACAATGCACTATAGGGAGACATATCTCTATCTCATTACATAATTAATAAAATGTTCATGATTTAATATCATAAAACATTCATCATATCATGTCCCATGGATATAAATGGGCTTCCTAAACATTTCATTCTATAAATACCCGTGTAAAATAAATGATTTCAAAAAAACATTTCATTATTTAATCATAACATAACATGTAGAAGGGAATGGGTTCCATAAAAAATTCTTCACAATTAAAAAAATTAAGGGAAATAATAATAATTTTATCATCAGATCGTTAACCTTATAAATCATAATTAATATAAAGGGTGTTATCATATATAGTTTTTTTAGAAATACAATGGTGATCAATTCTAAAAAAGTAGTATTTTCAATTTTAAAATCACATTTCCATTATAAAAATTCTTTTCTTTTAAAAAAAATTCCTTAATTTAAAAATAACCATTTATGAATATAATTTAATATATAATACATTAAATATTCATGACTATGGAAATTTATTTTCATTTGGTAAATATTGAAACAAATTTTACTTTCAAATTTTTAGAATGTGAAAAACCTTCATGGTTTTGAAAATTACATGAAGATTAATTTTGAAGAAGTATTAAAAATATTAATCAATGGTAGACATTACATAAAAAAATTACTGTGCAAAACCAATCCATTCTTCAAAATATTTTTATTAATCATTAATATAGAATACAATGTGTTTCGTATCAAATAGAGAAATAAATTAAATTTTCATTAAAAAACCCTTCAGAATATTGAGTGCATAAAGAGAGGAAAATGAAGTCAAAACAAGAATTATCAACAAATAAACATATGTTAAGAAAATTCATCAAATTATTGAGAAATATATCATTTCATTTTTTCATAAAAGTCATAATCATAAACAATCTTAATAAATAATGAGATTGTATCCTAAAAGCATCACAACATTGGTAACATTTTAATCAAAAGGAATTTAAAAGAGAAACCATATTTGAATATTTATATCCCATAATTTTAAAGATAATAACAATAATAGTGTAAATTTATATTGTTCATATAAACCCAAAAAAATGAATCTTGTGGTGACTACTGTATATGCCTCCTTGAAATAAATGTGACTAGAGATATTATACATGAGACAAAAAAAAATATTGTACATAATTTAAACTAATGTATTGTAAATTTAACAGTATTATAAAACTATTAAATATCCATTAAAATAAGAATCATACCATATATTATTTACTTATAAACTTTTATTACTTATTCATTAACAATAAAGTGTAAAATCAAAATTTGGGTAATTAATGTTTCGTTTTTCATGTTTGATTTTCTTTGGTTTTTTAGGTCCTTTATCATAGATGTTGGTTCCATAACGTCCATAATTTTAACCATCATATAAATATAATATATATTCTTTATATATTAATTTATTTTAATCCATTAATTATAGAGATATAAAATGAATTACACCATTCATGGATATGGTAGGATGTATGTATGCATGAAAAATATTTTGATTTTCATGATTGATGAGAAAAGGTAAATAATATATTATATTTATAAATAAATTTTATTCAGATATTTCATTATTTTCATTACACCTATACCAACTACCATTCATTTGAAGCGTGAGTGAGAAATGAATCACACTCTTCATAAATCACTATTCTTCCATACACTTGATTGATGTTATCACGTTCCCATATATTTGAAAACAAATAGGTATAGGTTATAAAATGATATAAAAATTATAATTATTTAATAAATATTGTATACATATGTTACATCCATCATTACGTTAATAAATGATATGTGGTGATAGAAAAGGAATTAAATTAGATAGTGATGTGGTAGTCTATATTACAAATTATTTATGGTTTCATTTCTAATTTAATTGAATAGGATTGGGATGTAGGTTTTTTCATTAAAATAATAGAATCATATTATATTTCAAATATTGGTGTAATTATATCATCAAATATGGAATATATTTTTGTGTTATGGACGAAATAATAAAATAAAAACAAAAGTATGATAATTTTACATCTTCTTTAGAGAATATATATAGGATTTTACTTAAATACATAATAGGATGGTTTAATAATAAAAGCACTAATGGATTTCATGATAAGATTTTGGAATGTGTTTAGATAGGTCTTGGATGAAAAAAGGGTTTTGAAAATATTAAGAAGAATGGAGATTGGGTGGCCTTTTAAATGCAGGGGGGAGGAAACACCTGGAATTTTGAAATGAATATAGAGTACCCACGTTTTTTTGGATGTATTGATGCTCCAAATTTGATCATTATGTATCATTTTATGTGATAATGCTGAAATATGACTCTTCAAATACAGGTGGAAAACATTCTATGTAGTATCCCAAGAATTTCCGAAATATATTCATTGAAATTTAATTAAAACTATATTTATATTGGGTAATAATAAATTAAAAAATTTATGTTTTACTATATGAATAGAATCTTTTACCTATCATTACATGTAACATCGAGATTTCTCAATAAATTTTGTTACATGCATGGTCGAGTCTTACCAAACAATAATATAACGTTTTTATTCATATTTTTTGAGGAATGTATCGCTTGTGTGTTATATTATAGGTTTTCAATAAAACTATATATATATATATATTTAATTAAGTATCCTACAAAATCACATTTTTATATAAAATTTATTAGGTTTAATATAAGAATAAATCCAATTTCACACTTAAAAAGCGTTATATTTTTAGAAGGTAGTTTTTTCACCTTTTAATGTTGATATTATTTTAATTCTTTTTTTGAAGCTTTTACAATGTTTACATAAATATATAAAATTAATTATTTAAATAAATATTTAAAATTTTAATTTGGGTGAATTTTTGAACTTTTATGAGAAGTATCATGATTTGATAAATAGTGAGAATAACATATTTATATTTAAAACATCATTGTAGTCTAATATATATATATATATATAGTTAAATTATTTTTATAATTGGGTTAACATATAATTAATAAACATTTATATAGACTAATTCAATTGAGGTCAATGGAATCGTTTTTATATTGAATTTAGATATAACGAACTTAGACAAATGTTGAATATATTCACTTTTAAAAAATCTGCTTTGTCCTCCCATCTATGGGGTTAATATTAAATTAATTTATACCCCTACTATTATTAGTAATTATAAAAATATATTCCATTTATTTCATAATAATAATATATATTTTATCATATGGTAAAATTAGATTTTGACCAAATATATTAGTGAATGTAATTAAAATTAATTATAGCGATTAAGGTAAAAACAAGCATACATAATGATGAACCATCAAATATATGGTGTTTAACTAACCCGAAACATATACAATAAACATTGGATAGAAATATCTCTATTATAATAATAATATGATTTATTTTTATTAGTTTTTGGGTTACTATTCCTTAGAATATACTTATATAATAAATAAAGTGAGGGAAAAGAACTAACAAAGAATATTCCTTGCATTTACCACTTATAAAGCTTTGAAGTAGGGAATACGATACATATTATTGTTTGAAAATTTATTTTATTATATAAATATGTTATTTTTATAATTATATTTTATATTTTATTGTTATATAATATATAATTACATTATATTCTTAATAAACAACAACACATGAATTATTTTATTTATAATTAAATAAAATAATGGAATTTTTTTATAATTTAATATTACTAAAAAATCTTATCCTCATATATGTTAAATAAATTATTAATAAATATCAATTATTTTCCATTAAGGGGCCAATTTATCTTTTAAAATTAACACATTGACCCATAAATAGTAAAAACAATGTTAGCACAATAAGGGGAAAAACTATGTTTCTCAGCATTACATACATTTCTCTTAAAAATAATGTCCAAATCCTAGAAGATTATTATTTTATAATTACACGTTGATATTTAAAAATAATTGCTTCAAAATATTAAAATATTTTTCTCTTTATTTTATTTTTAATAGATTAATTGCATAAGATAAAAACTAGCAACCAAATTAATAAACAAAATAGAAAAAATTGAAAATATAAAGACTAATGAATAACTAAAAAAAGAATTTATTTTTGATATTTTTTTCTTTTTATTTAACAAAAATCAATTTTAATCCATTATTTTTCATTTTAATGTTAGATATGGTATGTGTGACTTCCCTATGTTATTTACATTTTTGAATTTGTAAGATTGTCACTCCTCATCCACTATAAAAAGGCATTCACTCATATCCTATCTTCACAACTCTCAAGACCTTTTTTAAATCAAATACATTCCAAAAGAATCATTCAACCCCCTCCCCATATCCTATATTCCTCAAATATATTTTAAATCTATTAATGGACACCCTTCGGTGTAAATAAAACAGAGTTACCTAAAAAATGGTATCATTCTTCAACGTGCATTTCAATATTATTGCATTCTCAAATAATATAAATTATTCTAATTAAATTAATATATTATAACCTAAATATAATAAATATCTGAATATATATATATATATATATATATTAGTTTGACGTTTCATCTTACACCTACATTAACATTCATTATATGGGTAATGAAATTTATGATTCTGTGTATATCAGACTACCGCATCACAAAAAAATACTGTTAGTTTTTCCATTACCCCAACTCAGCGATGAGAATTGTTATAGAAATTATATTTTTATATGATATATAATAAATTTTTGTTTTATTATTACTTAAATATTTTTATTATAATACATACCTTTATACTTTCAAATTAGAGGAAATAAGATAACATAATTTTTAGACGTGTGGACTACCTCCTTCTCAATGCGATATGGTATGTTCAATTGTTATATAAGAAGTATTAATGATATGTTTAATTAAAAATCTTATATAAAATATTACATGTATATTATATTAAGGACATAATTAATTTTTAAAAATATAATATATCATTTCCATTATTACCTACACACACAGAAAAAGTGTTAATGTCATTAATGGACGTGTGGACTACCTCCTCCTCCATTAAATGTAATTCATTTTATATCGTAGGGATTATATATATGAGTATATATGATTAAATAATATGGTATATATGAAATAATTATTATTATTAAAATATTAATTTCACTTACATTCATTCGAAAACAATCATTGAAAAATGGGAATATTACTCTTTTGTACGTAAGACCTACCATCTCCATGATTTTAACATAGGTTCAATTTTCATAACAAAATTTCAGGATTTTATAAATAATATAAATTATGTATACATATTATAATTATTTAATGATTATTATTATTTTTATGTTTATATAATTAACTCCTTGACCATATCCAACCATCCCTAGTTGTTTTGACACATAAACCGAATAATGTCAAAACACAATATGTAGACTTAATTGTGTATGTAGTTGTAAAAGAAATTGTAATAAGTGATGTAAAATTAATTGTAAACACTTAAATGGTTATGATGAAATTAATAAATTAGCATATGATTATTAGTTCAGATGATAATAACACACAGTACATGTCAGACTCAACTAAATCGATTTCGTCTCAATATCATTTTATTAAATAATATCTAATTGCTATTCTCTATAAATATTTATTATGGTGTTAGTACAAACCCTATTAATTTTAATGTCACGAATTTACATATTCTAATGTTATTTAATGTTTTTTAAAATTTTATTCTTTCATGGTACATCGGATAAAAATGTTACAAAGTGGCATGAGACACTTTGATTCAAGAATATATTTTAAAATGATTAATGATTTAGGCTAAAAATAAACTTATTCACTTCAATATTCATTATATTATATAATATGACTATTTATAATGTTAAAAAATTATAAATGAAATTTTATTTATATTTTTAATTTCATTCATAGGTTTCAAATGAATTTTTTTACAATATGTAAATAGAATATTTTTACAAAACCCAAATGATCTGTTTTTATTTTCATGTACGGTGACCAATAACTTTCATGTCATCATAAATTTGTTTTTACATGTATATTACATTGAAATAATTCATGTTTTCATAAATAAAACCTCTTTTTTATACAATGATATTGAAAATAGGTATTCAAATAAAATGTTTATTTGGTATTGTAAATGTTTTTTTTTTGAAATAAAGGGGTATTTTAATCGGATAGTGTTATTCATATATGATTAAAATGAGTATTTACATGGGATTTATGATCATTATTTATTAATTATTTGGTATTGTATCATTAGATGGAATGGGTGATACTAGTATAAATTATACATGTGGTGTCTCAGATAGCACTAGGTTTTCAAGTTATATAATAATGGATGGGAGGGTCTGTAATATCCCTCCAATGCATTGGGTATAAAATAAGATTGTGTGGTTATTCCATTTGTAATATGGAAATGTTTTAATTTCATCCAAAAATTAATTTCAATTATATTTATTCTTAATCGGTTTAATTAATATGATGCTCTAAGTCATGTAAATGAATTTTAATTTTTTAAATGGGCTTTTCTAATTTTATTTGGATAAAATGTGTGTGTTTTAATGTGAAAATGTGTTGTTTAATATTCTACAAAAACATTGATGATAAAGGAAATCATTATATGAGTTTTATTTTTCAAACTTAACTAATGGATTTATTTCCTTTTATAGCCATTACTTTGATTTTATGTTAATACCATGTTTCTAAAATGTTTTTATACGTGTTACTTACAGGTAATGGAATGGAAAAAGTCTTGCAGAAATTTGGGATGATTCGCCATGAAAATAATTCATGATTAATTTTTATTTTTTAATGTTTTGGGAATATTGAATATTGATCAGAAGTGTACACTTTTTAATTTATGATTTTATTATAATAAGTTATGGAATAGCTCCCTAAAAGTGTAACATGATATTATCCTCAATGTAAGTGAAATTAAAATTCATTAATAAACACATTATTATGTAATGTTTAAGGCTGGTTCCTTATAGTTTGAATCGATGTAATGGTTTAAACAACATTAATGATTAGGATACTGTTGATCTAATTAACATGGAAGATTTAACATTATTGTTATGTTGGAATGATAAATCATTTTATGATTTCTTCATATAAGTGATTTCTCTTATTAATGGTTTTCCATAGTGGAAATAGGACAGATGTATTGGGAAGGACTGGTGAGAAATATTTCCTTCAAAAATATCATCCAAAGATCATTGGAATTGGAATTAGATGGTTTATTACAGTTATCTATTAGTTGAAATTGTATATAAATGGTTGTGATATCCAGACCAATGAGTAACCCGATCTACCACATATGAACATGTCTATACTGGATCATTTTATTAGACAATATCCCCCATAATTAAATACATAATCAGGCATAGTGGTATCTTACTGATGGATCATTTTCGTAGAGAATAAATTTAGAGGCTTTGGATTTCTATAACAACATAACATATCACATTCCAATTAAAATTCTAAATGTTATGTTTATTGATGGTGGTATTTGGTTCTAAATACTATAGGTAAATATTATCTTGATTCCATGAAATAGAAAACATTTATGAATCACGTCCACTATAAATATTTCCTTCAGGTTGTTCGACTGAGTTTGGCGAAACCATTTTTGGAATTAATGAAAAAGGATAAAAAATCAATTGTTACATATGAATCAAACATCCCATCAATGGCTATGTATGATCTGGATTTTAAACGAGACATTGCGAATAAAATTAACATATTTTACTCTGGATTAAAACCATTCTTATGATGAGATTTTCCGACATATATTTTTTAATGTTTTGAGAAAGTGGGGTTTTTTTTGAAAGTTGAAATGGTGTTTTCCAACACAAAGGTTCAATTATATCACAAGAGTAATAAATGTTCAACGTGGATTTAAATGGATAGTCAACAAACTATGATTTTTTTAAGAAGGGAAATAACTTGTTCCATGTGTCATAAAATGCAGTTCGGTGAATGTATGTTTTGATATGGAAAGTGATACTGATGTGGTATTTCTAGTCACAAGGATGTTGAATATAAAGAGAAGATTTCCAAATAATCCAAGAGTAAGAAAAAAATATCCACTAAACAATAATTATTTTTAGTTATAATAAATGGGGACAATATTCTATTGGGTGTCCAAACATACTTCCTCATGATGGAAATCATCAACATCTAAAATTGAGATGTAAGATCCCGGTTTTTGCTAAAATGGATTTTGAAAATTCTTTATCTCCTTCCAGAGCATCGCATTCAGGCGGCATGCGATTCCGAGCCCCAGTGTGGCTGGAATTAAATTTGGTGTGCATTCACAATGGACTTTCAAAATAAACCTAATAACTCCTAAATTGTTTCTCGGATGGGAAAACTGAGGGCACCGTTGATTCCGGAACGTGCAATTTACCCTAGGAGGAGTATAACTTTCGCAGGCGCGACCCTTCTGTGAAAAACACCAGAAGGGGCAGTTTTTTAATTTAGAGGCCTCCTGTATGGACATTAAAACTTTAGAATGGAGGCTCGGATTAAAATTCTGAGATAGTCGTCGATCTCAGAACATGGTTTTTACCCTAGGGGCGGCTTAACCTCGACCCCGCCGAATGTTCGGGTACGGGGTCTACGGGCCGGGGGTTTAAGCGTTTAGTATTTAAACACACCACCCCCACCCCCCTAGTTCCTCTCCTTGGTGGTTCCCCCTCAATGAGATCCTCCCCTCTCCTCCTCTTCTCCAAACTGTTGCGGCCAACAAATCGTTGCGAAGCGACGGGCTAAGCACCCGAGGTAGGATCGTGTGTTTATTCATTTTTTCAATTACCTCATCTATTTCATTCTTAAATTACAGCATTAAATATCTATTAAATTATTTAGTGAAGCCCATATGCACGTAGGGCTCGTTCTATGCTTTCCAACACATGCTTCATATTGAAAATCCAAGTCCTGAGGTCACCGCAGTGATCCGACGAAGTTTCGTGAAGTTGTTGTTTTTTCGGCAGTCCAAGCTGGTCTGATGGATTTTTGGGCGGCGGCGGTCTTCATCAGCGGTAGTGGTCATCGGCCAGATGAGGCGGTGTCGGCGCGTCAAGCTATCTCGCTGAGGTGCAACGGTGAGGGGGTCGCGACGTGCCCCCCCCCCCCCCCCCGTGCGGGGACAGAGACCTGCCGAAGGCGGGTCTCCGAGCAAGACTGCGACTGGCCACGAGGGCTTGTCAGCGCTGAGATGACCTGGGATCCACGGCCAGGCCGCATCGCTGAGCCATGGGCCAGAACGTGCCGGCCCAGGCCAGATGGACTGGACGTGCCGGGACGGTCCAACCCAAGGGGTTTGGACCCTCTGACTTCATACACCCGTAACATTCACTACAAGTGTCCATTTTTCATGTTGTCTGTGGAAGTTCCATCCTCGGCTCAAGGCAAAGCTTTTGAGATAGTTTCAAGGGTTTTTAATTCCTGAGATATGGGCCTTGGTGGCGTGACACATTCGTTATGTGGATTGGCATTATTCTAGGGGTTCTATTTTTGGGTGGCGCAGACACATCCAGAGTGTGTTTTGAGCGATGTCAGCGGCGTTGGAACCCTGGAGCTGAGTCGGAGTTTTCCAGGGTGGATTTAGCTGTTGAAACATAAGTTGAGGCTTGGATCCCATGACGTGTCTTTTAAGCTGCGAGCATCATTTAACAACTTTTTCATCAGACGTTCGTTCGGGGTGTGCGAGCAGTCAATTCTGGGTGTTTTTTTGGGGGCATTGTAATAGCCCAATCCAACTGCTTTATTTTTGCATGGTGGATCGGGCCCCACGGGTTCATTTTGGGAGTTGGCAGTGATTTCTATCCTCTACACCGGGTGTCCATTTCAGACAAGTGGTTAGTCAATCATGGGGGCCTCTTTGATAGGACCACAACGGTGGGATCCATTGGTAGGGCTTTAGTATTGTGATACAGGTCCAATGTAGCACTGATCATCTGCAGTATGAAAAAATGCATCATTTTTTCCGGATAGTCATTCCACGTGTGTGTGTAGTCAATTTGACGCGTTTTTCTGAGGGGATCACAATGGTGCGATGCGCCCGATAATTTTTTAGACCGAGGATTGGTACCACAAGATGTCGTTCAGGCGAAAAGCATTGTTGGAAAACCTTTCCATCAGATATCCTTTTGAGGCAAGTAGATAGTCTATCTGGTGTGTTTTTCTACGAGTATTGCAACGGTATGATACGTTTGGATTTTCAGAGCCTCGTTCAAGATCCATTAAATGTGGAGTATCGAAATGTGTATGAGTGGAGGTTCTTCCTGCGGTGTTTGTAGATAACCCTTGACATGTGATTGTGACCACTCTTTTAATAGTGAAGTAAATGTTTTCATTGGTGTGGTTGGTCATGCTAGGGTCGTGGTGAAAGCAAGTTGGAGAACATACATTTTCACCCTCTTTGCATTGAAGTTGGACATCATGTGCACAATAGACATTCGGCTGGAAATGTAGTATACTCTAAGAGTATATGGGTTTTCCAAGAGGTACATGTTGTAATTTTTACCTGATAATGTCTTTTTGTGTGGTTTTTAGATGAGATAGGGCCACACGTCATGAGGGCCCCATGTGCGTACCATGTTCTACTTTGCTTACCATTGACCTCTCATGACGCAGAGGGTCCTTCTAATAATGATGGTTTAGACCAGTAGGGTGGAGTGGTTTCCCCTGGTTCTCTTCTCGGTGGAGTTGTTTGGGTTCCCCTTTTCTTTTAGACGTGTGGACTACCAGTATCACATCCATTCATGTCACATGGTATGGTTATTATGGATTTAGTGAGACCAATACTTTACACGGGCACTAATCCTCAACCCAATAGGTTGTTTTCAGTATGGTGTGGAGCGCAGTGAGACCTTGGTGCAGACACCCAAACTGAGAATCGAGATCATATCTTCCTTCTGCGATCTACTGTGATGTGTTTCCCTAGGCAGATTTACAGGTATCGGCATGACCCACACTACATGGTCACTGACCCTCTGTTAGGTGAGTTTTTTCAGATTTGTGTCATTGTGTGATACCCACTCCGTGTTCTGTTGGCCAGTGTTGTACCATCCGGTAGGGATGGACATAGCGGTTCCGAGTTTACCCTCCAGCGGGGCTGGGCAGTTGGTTTCCCATCAACTTCTTAGGGTTTACCCTCCACTAGGGCTGAGCAGTGGGTTACCCGATGACCCCTTTGGGTTTACTCTCCAGCGGGGCTAGGCAGTGGGTTACCCGACGACCTGTTAGGGTTTACCCTCCATCAGGGTTGGGCAGTGGGTTACTCGACGACCTCTTCGGGTTTAACCTCTAGTGGGGATGGGAAGTGGGTTACTCGACAACCTCTTAGGGTTTACCCTCAAAATGGGATGGGCAATGGATTACCTGATGACATCTAGTATTTTTTATCCAGTGGGGCTGGTTAGTGGGTTACCAGACGACTTTTAGAGTTTACCCTCAAGTTGGGATGGGTAGTGGGTTACCCAGCGACTTCTTTTAGACTCATAACATTCTATGGGGATAGTTAGTGACTTTTTCGCTATGACTACATGAGTGGGATCCTTGGTTGTATGGATCGCCGGTGTGACATCTTCGACATGACCTAAGGACATATGAAGATGAGGGGATCTTTTCCCACCGATACGCTTCCTTGCGACGCGACATATAAGCCGTGCATGCGTGTCAGTGATGCCCAAAGTGGATAGTATCGATGTGCGGTGATTGAACCCCTTTGACTTGTACCTCCTAGGTTGATGTGCGAGACGTTTGAGTTCAGTGTTGGATATCCTTAGATCTGTTGGATACTCACTTTCATGGGATGAGTTGTGAGATGGAGATCCCCTTATGAACTTGTTTGGGTTTCATGTTTGAGCAAATGGATATTTATATACCTTGTTCCAATACCCACTTCTTGGGTTTCGGTTACTCTCCTTCCAGGATAGGTGATGAATCATGAGGTATGACATGTGCTTTCCGTGTCTAGCTTCATGTGGTTGGATGAGTCTACTCTCCTACTATAGTTATTAAAGGCTTGATGGGAAGTTCGTCTTCTCACCGTTTCTTGCTCCCTGTGTTAAGATGAGCCTCCTTCCTTCCTCTGCTTGGGTTGAGCTATACTCTTTACTACCCTATCTGTTGTACTCCTTTACTACTCCCAGTTTGACCTACTTCTCACCCTTCAGTACCTCCTTTGTTTCTCCCTCGATCTTTCAGGGTATCCAACTGAGTATTTTTATACTAGTCCTTAGTTGGGCTTTTCTTGCACTTGGTGTGCACTTGTAGATGAAATATAGGTTTCTCGTGACTACAGAAGTGCTTAGGTGTTCGGGAGCTTGGACCACATGTGGTGGCCGTAGTCAGGTTCTATGTATCAGACTCTCCCACATTTTTTACTTTTGTTTATCTATTCTCGGGTTATGTCACCTTCTTGTTTGGACATGTGTCTTTCCCTTTTCTTTTTAGTTTCCCTTATCACTCACTTTGTTCTGTTTAGAGGTCGATGCACCCGACTGGTTTTTTATAGCAGTAGGAACATTAATTTTACTTTTACTTTTCACTTCTACATTGAGTGGGTTGAATGTGTGTGTGTGTGTACAGGTACATAGGCAAAGGCCTCCCCGTGTTTTTTAGCCTTCGGCACTTGTCTCCTGCCCCAACCCGATGTAGGCGAGCTTGGGGTAGTTGTGGCTCGATCCAGTTATGGTCAAGTCATGGAAAAGTGGGATAAAAGGTTTTTCGTTCCTTGGGACGTTGTTCAGACATCCCTATAAAGGAAATGGTTGGGATCTAGGGCAATAGTGTCAACATGTCTCGAGAGCGGCTCTCTGGCTAGGGATTCCAGTGATGGTGTGGAAGTTGATGTATCCATTCACCAGTACCCTGATAACCCGCTTGTCGACTCAGCATGCTAAGACACACATTGCAGGAAAAATTGGTTTGTGCATCACATCGGATTTAGTATTTTCCTATCCTTCTTGAGTCAACTCTACATTATTGTTACTGTCATATACATACATGCTCATCTGATCGCAGTGCTCCTTGATAACAATCAGGATTCCTCTGCGAAGACAGCCAGCCAGGATACTAGTTTTGATTTGTGACGATGACCATGTGAGCGATGAACCCTCAGTCCAGGACCCCTCATGCGAGTCCATTTCTCCGGGTGGGCCGGTAGCATCACCCCCGCCTGGTGAGCAGCCGACCGCATCAGTAGAGCAGATTAAGCTTGAGCGAGGGTTGAGTGTGCTTCGTGAGCTCTAGCGGCGGAGACGGATGAGGTTCAGCGGTGAGCCAGACCCTCAGGTTGTAGATATTTGGCTAGAGATAGTGGTTTGCCTCTGTAGGATTGTACAGACACCGACAGATCTTATGGTGGCTTTGACCTCCATCCTTTTCCACGGAGCAGTTGGGCATTGGTGGAGTATGGTGACTCAGTTACTCGATGAGTCGTCACTTTCATGGGACGGATTTCAGCTTCTGTTTCATGAGAAGTTTTACCCCCTGTGATTACACTCCATTTGGATCCAGGAGCTCTTGCAGTTTCAACCGGGAGGGATGATGGTGACTGAGTACGAGACTTGGTTTGTAGAACGTGTATGCTTTTACCTGGACTTGGTCCATGACAGCAACATCCAAGCGCGGAAGTTCGAGCCAGGTCTCCACAGAGATATTCATTCCGTCATCGTATCCTTGTGCATCCCCACTTATGCTGAGACATCTTCCGTAGCTAGCAGGCGCCAGATGACAGACCCTCGACCTAGGTGTCCTTCCCACCACCGGTTTTAGAGATGTGGTAATGCACCACTATGGAGGCAAATCGCATGGTATCATTCAAGGAGACCCTTCTGTGAGTGGACTTCGGGTCATGTTCGTACACCATAGTGGTGCCGGAGGGCACCAAGGTAGGCTAGAGAGCGCTGGTGAAATGCTTGTGATGGATGAGGTCACATGGAACGGGACTTCCCAACCAGGTATGCTGAGAACTTTGGGCAGGCAGCTCGCGCACCACCACGGCAGAGTTAGCGCCATGATCAGGGTAATTCCTAGAGAGGAGGTGATTGTATAGGAGCGGGAGGAGTTGGAAGTGGGAGATGAAATTACGAGGCCTTCCCATCACCACCCGATTGTCCTCGTCTGTCTTTGGGAGTTGATAGATGGGACCATAAACAACCACGAGGTTGGGATATCTACGATCCTGCAGAGCTTGAGGTGATAAGAGATATGCTCTACAACTCTTCTACTTTTTGCAGTAGAATTTTTAGACTCTGTAAGTGAAATGATTCACTCTCTGCTCTTTGTTTGAGGTGTTACTAGGGTGAATCATGGCATTGATGTAACCCTTTGTCCATAGAGTTGAATATGTTGAACTTTTTCTTTAGTCGATGGTATCGAGTCATTCACATTCCGAGCGTGTAAGCGAGTCTTGGTCGTGGGATTTTGACAGTGAAACCCTTCTTGATCAGATATCCTTGGGTATTTCACCATGTGGATATAATGAAGGAGGTAATCATCATGCTTTGTCCCATGTCCAAACGGTGATTCCAGTCACGCCGTGTGACATAGGGGTTAGACTGGGTAGGTGAGCTACCCCCGAGGGCCTTCAGGCCTTTTGAGACCGTGCGAATGGATGGAGAGGTTGTCTACTTCCATGTCGTAACCCCCCCCCCCCCCAATTTTGGAGGGGGTGCACGACGCCTCCCATGAGACATACCTGAGGAGATGTGTGCGTGCTACTATGCACGTCATCAGTGAGGGAAGACCTCGCATGACTAGATAAAATGCTTTGTGTATAGTGACACAGAACTATGCAACAGTTTTCGTGGGTACATGAGAGCTAGGTGTGGGAATAGTACCCTATGTTGTTCCTGGGTATTGCTTTTCGGGGATGAAAATATTGAAGGAGGGAATGATGTAAGAACCCGGTTTTTTCTACAAAGTATTTGGAATAATTCATGATGTTATTCTAGAGAAACACCTTTAGACGACGTGTGATTCTAAGCCCTAGTGTGGCCAGAATTAAATTTGACGTGTGTTCACACTAGACACGGAAAATAAATATAACAACTCCTAAACAATTGTTTAGATGGGAAAATGGAGTGCACCGATGAGTCCGGAACGTTCCGTTTACCCTTGGAGGCGTATTACAATCGCGAGCGCTGACCTTCTGTTGAAAACGCCACCAGGGGAATTTTTGAAATTTAGAAACCTCAGGTGCGGACTCTACAACTTTTAAATTGAGGCTTAGATTAAAATTCTGAGACCTCCATCGTGCTCAGAAAGTGTTTTTTATTCTACGGGCGACTTAACCCCGACCCCGCTGAATGTTTGAGTATGAGGTCAATAGGGGGGGGGGGGTTTAAGTGTTTTCTATTTAAACACACCACCCCAACCATCTCCTCTACATTAGCTCATCTCCTTGGAAGTTCCACCTGAATGAGATCCTCCTCTCTCCTCCTTCTCTCTAAGCTGTTGCGGCCGACAGATTGTTGCGAAGCGATATGCAAAGCCCCCGAGGTAGAATCGTGCCTTTATTCATTTTTTCAATTTCTGCATCTACGTAGAGATTGAATTACAGCATAAAATCACTATTAAATTATCAAGTGAAGCCCATATGAATGTAGGTATTGTTTTATGTTTTCTAACGCATGATTTGGATTTAAAATCTGAGTCCCAAGGCGACCGCAGTGATCAAACAAAGTTTTAGGAATTTATGGGTGTTTATCCCGAAGTCATGGCCGGTCAGGAAGCTTTCCGCATGGCGGTGGTCTAAAGCGGAGAGGGCGCAGGGGATCCCATGTAGCTGCAGTCATCTGTCGGGCGAGCTAGCGTCAGCGCGGCGGGCGAGCTTGCTAGGGCGCAACAGAGAGCGGGTGGAGGCGCGTAACCCCATGCGAGGAAAGAGACCCGCCGAAGGCCGGTCTCTGTTCAAGACCCCAACCGACCACGAGGGTCAGTCGGTGCTGCATGGACCCAGGGTCCACGGCCAGGCTGCGTGACTATGATGCGGGCCGTCCCATGCTGGGCGGACTAGTCGGTCCAGGCCGGTCTAGCCCATGGGGTTCATCCCCTCTAACTTCATACACCTATAAGTTTCACTACGAGTGTCTGTTTGGTGTGCTTCTTACGGCATTGACATCCTCTTCTCAAGACAAATCATTTGAGATGTTTTTTGGGGGTTTTAATTCTTAAGATATGGTCTTTAGGGGCGTGACATTCCAAATAAGTGGATTCACGTTATTCCAAGGGTTCTTGATTTTGGTGGCGCGGACACATCTGGAGTTCCTTTTTAGCATCGTCACCGGCGTTTGGAGCCAATATCTGAGGCGGAGTTTTCCAGGGTTGTTCAAGGTGTTGAAACCAAAGTTGATGCATGGGTCCCAGAACCTGTCTATTAAGCTGCGAGTAGCGTTTAACAACTTTTTCATCAGATGTCTGTTTGGGGCATGCGAGTAGTCAATTCTAGGGGTTTTTCTGAGGGCATTGCAATGTCACAATTTGACCAGTTTAATTCATAATGGTGGAGCGGGCCCTATGGGGGTCATTTTGGGAATTATTGGTGATTTCAATCCTCTTCACTAGGTGTCTGTTTCGGAAAAGTGAATAGTCAATCATGGGTGCCTTTTCGGGAGGATCACAATGGTGTGATCCATTGGCAGCGCTTCATTACTGTGATGTGGGTCCTACGTAGCACCACTCATGTGTGGTATGACAAAATGCATCATTTCCCCAGGATATCTGTTCCACACATGTTAGCAGTAAATTTGATGTGTTTTTCTGAGGGGATCGCAATGGTGTGATGCGCCCGACGGTTTTCGGGTCCAGGGCTCGGGACAACAGGATGACGTTCGGGCGTAAAATAGTGTTAGACAATGTTTCCGTTAGATATCTGTTTGAGGAAAGTATATAGTATATATCACGTGTTTTTCTTAGAGGATTTCAATGCTATGATTCGTTAGGATGTGCGGAGCCTCATTCGAGATCTCATTAAATATGAGGTCATGAAGGGTGTATGGGTGGAGGTTCTCCATGTGGTGTTTGCAGTGAACCCTTAGCTTGTGATTGTGGGCACACCTATGAGAGTGAAGTAAGTGTTTGAAGAGGTGTGATTGGCCGTGCTAGGTACGTGTTGGACGCAAGTTGGAGAACTTGTGTTTTCGTACTCTTTGCATTAACGCTAGACATCATGAACATGATAGCCTTTGGGATGTAAATGTGGTATACTCTAGGAGTATATAGGTTTGCATAGATGTTCATGTTGTAGTTTGTACCCAATAATGTTTGTTTGCATGGTTTAGAGAGTATATTGGGCCACATTTTGTGAGGGCCTCATGTGTGTACCGTGTTTTACTTTATGTAAATTTGACCTATCATGGCATAGAGGGTCTTTCTGTTAACGATGGTTTAGACCAACAGGGTGGAGTGGTTTCACCTTGTTTTATTCTCGGTGTTTTGATCAGTGGAGTTGTTTGGGTTCCCCTGTTCCTTTCTCCGTGTGGGATTTTAGTATCACATCCCTTCATGTTACCTGGTATGGTTATTGAGGATTCGGTGTGACTAATACTTTACATGAGCACCGATCCTCTACCCAGGAGGTTGTTTCCAGTAGGGTGTGGAGCGTAGTGAGTCCTGGGCGCAGACTCCCTAGCCGAGTGTCGAGATCATATCTTCCTTCCACGATCTACCTTGTTGTGTTACACTAGGCTGTGTTCTAGGTATCGGCTTGACCCAAACTACATAGGCATTGAACCTATGCTAGGTGAGATGTTCTAGAGTTGGGGCGTTGTGAGATACACACTCTGTGTTCTGTTGGCCAGTGTTGTACCATCTGGTAGGGATGGCCAAAGAAGTTCCGGTTTTACCCTACTATAGGAGTGCATAGTGGGTTTCCCATCTAATTCTTAGGCATTACCCTCCTGCGGGGCCAGGCAGTGGGATACCCGATGACCTCTTATGGTTTACACTCCAGCGGGGCTGGGCAGTGGGTTACCCGACGACCTCTTAGGGTTTACCCTCCATCGGGGCTGGGATGTGGGTTTCCCAACGACCTTTTAGGGTTTACCATCCAGTTGGGCTGGGCAGTGGATTACCCGACAACTTCTAGGTTTCTCCCTCCTGTGGGGCTAGGCAGTGGGTTACCTGACAACTTTTAGGGTTTACCTTCCATCTGGGCTGGGTAGTGGGTTACCCGACGACATATTTTAGACTCAAAACTTTCTACGGGGCTAGTCAGTGATTTTCTCTTCGTGACTAATGGTGAGGGATATTTGGTTGTACGGATCGATGATGTGACAACTTTGACATGACCTTAGGACATAAGAGGACAAAGGGCCCTTTTCCCACCGAGACGTTTCCTTATGATGCGACCTAAAATCTGTACAGGTGAGTCAGTGCTGCCCAAAGCAGATAGTATCATGGTGAGGTGATTGTGCCCTTTTTACTTGTACCTCCTAGGATGACGTGTGGGATGTTTTAGATTAGTATTGGATATCCAGAGAACTTTTGGTGACTCACCTTCTAGGGCTGATCTGTGTGATGGAGATCCCATTACAATCTTGTTCAGGTTTCATGTTCGAGCATATGTATATGTATATTCCTTGTTTTGATACCCACTTCTTTGGTTTTTGTTACTCTCCTTCCCAGAGGGACTACGATGTGTGGGGTATGACATGTGCTTTCCGTGTCTATATTCTCGTGGTTGGACGAGTCTACTCTCCTGCTATAGGTAGTGAATTCTTGATGGTATTTTCATCTCCTCACCGTTTATAGCTCCTAGTGGTTGGACGAGTCTACTTCCTTCCTCTTCTTGGGTTGAGCTATACTCTTCACTGCACTCTCTATTGTACTCCATTAATACTCCTTGTTCGATCTACTTCTCACACTTCAGTACCTCCTTTGTTGCTCCCTCGAGCCTTTGGGGTATCCTACTGAGTATTTTTATACTCACCCCTACATGGGTGTTGCCCGCACATGGTAATCCCTTGCCTACGACGGACAGGTTGCTCGTGACTACAATGGAGTTTAGGAGTTCGGGAGCATGGACCTCGTTCATTGGAAGCATTCAGGTTCCTGGTGTGGGACTCTCCCAGATGTTTTACTTTTTTTACATGTTGCCGTGTAGTGGCAATTTTCTAGTTGGGTACATGTTTTTCCATTTTTGGTTCAGTATACCTTCAGCACTCACTTTGTACTATTTAGAGGTCGATGAACCTTGTTTTTTTATAGCAGTTGGAACATTACATTTCATTTTAAATTGCACGTCTTCAATGAGTGTGCATCCTGTGTGTGTACAGGTACTTAGGAAAAGGCCTCCCCGAGTTGGTTAGCCTTCAGAGCTTGTCGCCAGCCCTGGGCATATTGAGGCGGGCTTGGGTTAGTTGCGGCTCGAGCCGGGTAGGGTCGGGTCGTGACAAAGTTGTATCAAAGGTGGTTCATTCCTTCATGTGTTATTCAAAAGTTGATAAAATGAATTGGTTGGGATCTAGGGAAAACGTGTCAACATGTCTCGAGAGTGGCTCCCAGGCCAGGGATTACAGTGATGGTGCGGCTGCCAATGTATCCATTCATCAGGACCCTGATAACATTCTTGTCGACTCGGCATGCTGAGACTCACTTTGTAGGAAAAATCGGTTTGTGCATCACATAAGATTGAGTCTTTGACTATCCTTCTTGAGTCAGCTCCCCATTTTTGTTACTATCATGTAAATATATGCTCATTTGATCACGGTGCTCCTTGATAACATTCCGGATTCCTCCGCAAAGATAGCCAGCCAGGATACCAGCTTGGGTTCATGACGATGACCCTGTGAGCGATGAGGACTCAGTCCAGGAACCATCATGCGAGTCCCTTTCTCAGAGTGGGCAGGTAGCAGCACCCCCGCCTGGTGAGCAGCAGGCAGTGTCGGCAGAGCATACTGATCTTGAGTGTGGGTTAAGTGTGTTCCATGAGTTCCAGTCACAGAGACCGCTGAGGTTCAATGGAGATTAATACCCCCAAGAAGTAGAGGCATGGAAAGAGACAGTGCTTCACTACATCAGGTCTGTTCAGACACTGGAAGATCTTATGGTGGCTTTGACTGCCATCATTTTCCACATAGCAGCTGAGTGTTGGTGGAGTCTGGTGACTCAGTTACTTGATGAGTGGTCACTTTTGTGGGACGGCTTTCAACTGCTCTTTCGTGAGGAGTTTTACCCCACCTGCTTACACTCCATACGGATATAGTAGCTCTTGCTATTTCATAAGGGAGGGAAGGTGGTGACTGAGTACGCGACTAGGTTTGTGAACCGTGCAATATTTTACCCAAACTTGGTCTGTGATGGTAACTTCTGAGTGAATAAGTTCGATCATAATCTCTATAGAGAGATTTGTGCGATAATCATACCCTTGTGCTTCCCCACATATTCTGAGACTTCTGCCACAAATAGAAGGCACCTGATTACATACTCTCGACGCAGGTGGACTTCCCACCATCGGTTTTTGAGATGTGGTCTTGAACCACTCTGGTGGAAAAGCACATGGTCTCAGCCGAAGAGAACCTTCTGTTAGTGGACTCCGGGCCGTGTTTGTACCCCCACAGTGGCGCCAGAGGGCACCAGGGTAGGCCAGAGAGCTCCAGTTCAATGCTTGTGATGGGTGAGGTCACATGGCATGGTACTGCCTGACTAGGTATGCTGGGAACTTCAGGCAGGCAGCAGGTGCACCACCATGGTAGAGGCAGCGTCGTGATCAGAGTAGTGACTAGATAGGTGGTGCTTGAAGAGGAGCGGGGGGAGCCGGAAGTGTGGTACGACATTAATAGTTCTTCCCATCACCACTAGGCTCACTATATAAGGCCCCGGGAGAAGATAGTTGGGGCCATGGATAGCAGCGAGCATGAGATGTCTACGTTCCTCCATAGCATGAGGTGATAAAAGGTACGCTCTACAACTCTTCTACTTTTTGCAGAAAAATTGTTAGACTCTGTATGTGAAATGATTCTCTCCATGATCCTTTTTTGATGTGTTACCCGGGTGACGTTGTGAGTCAGTGTAACATTGTGTTAGTAGAGTAGAAGATGTGGAACCGTTTCATTAGTCGATGGTATCGACTCTATTGTTTTCCGAGCATGTAAGAGAGTCTTGGTCGTGGGAAATCGACTATGAAACATTACCTGATCGAATATACATGGGTGTATCACCATATGTATATTTTGAAGGAGAGAATCATAGAGTTTTTTCCCATGTCCAAAGGGCGATTCCAGTCACATCATGTGATGTGGGTGTTCGACTGGGGATGAGAGTTACCCCCGAGGGACTTTGGGCCATTTGATATCGTAAGAAGTGATAGAGAGGTTGTCTACCACCTTTCCCTAACCCCCCCAAAGTCTAGATTGGGTGCACGATGCATCCCATGTGACATACACGAGGAGATGTGTGCGTGCTCATATGAACGTCATCGGTGAGGGAAGACCTCACATGAACAGATTAAATCCTTTATGTGCAGTGATGCAAAACATTGCAAGAGTTTTCCTGGGTATGGGAGAGCTTGGTGTGGGCTTAGTACACTATGTTGTTCCCTGGTTTTGTGTTTCGGGTACGAAAATCTTGAAGGAGGAAATGATGTAAGATCCCTGGTTTTTCTAAAAAGACTTTGGAGAATTCTCAATGTTATTCTAGAGCATCGCCTTGATACGGCGTGCGATTCCAAGCCCTGGGGTGGCCAGAATTTAATTTGATGTGCATTCACACTAGAAACGCCAAATAAAGATAATAACTCTTAAAATATAGCTCAGATGGGAAAACTGAAGGCACCGTTGAGTCCGGAACGTGCCGTTTACCCTAGGAGGGGTATAACATTAGAGGGTGCGACACTTCTGTGAAAAACGCCACTAGGGGCGTCTTCGTAATTTAGCAGCCTCAGGCGTGGAGTTTACAAATTTTCAAAGGAAGCTCGGATTAAAATTCGGAGTCCTATTTCACCCTCCAAACGTGGTGTTTACCCTAGGGGTGTCTTAACCCGGACCCCACTGAAAGTTCGGTTATGGGGTCTACGGGCGGGGGGTTTATGATTTTTCTATTTTAACACACCACCCCTACCCTCTCCCCCTAGCTCATATACTTGGTAGTTCCCCCTCAATGATATCTTCCCCTCTCCTCCTCCTCTTGAAGCTATTGCGGCCGACAGATCATTGCGAAGCGATGGGCTAAGCCCCTTCAGTTAGGATCATGCATTTTTTTTTTCAATTATCGTATCTACATAAATCTTGAATTACAGCATAAAATCGCTGCTATTTTATTGAGAGAACCCCATAAGTGAGTAGGGCACTTTCTAAGCTTTCTAATGCATGATTCCTAGTGAAAATCCGAGTCCGAAGGAGACCGCAGTCATCCGACGAAGTTTCAGGAAGTTATGGGTGTTTTTCCGGCAGTATTGGCCGGTCTAGCGGCTTTTCGGTCCATGTCGATCTTCAGCCGAGGCAACACAGTGGATAAAATGCGGTGGAGGTCTTTAGCCAGGTGAGGAGGAGTTGGTGTGGCGGGCGAGCTTGCCGGGGTGCAATAGTGAGAGGGGTCGCTGCGCGCGACCCTATGCGGGTACAGAGACTCACCTAAG
The DNA here is from genome assembly GCA_963277665.1 of Viscum album. Taxonomy (NCBI): domain Eukaryota; kingdom Viridiplantae; phylum Streptophyta; class Magnoliopsida; order Santalales; family Viscaceae; genus Viscum; species Viscum album. Next base: position 787,661,663 of record OY728126.1, on the reverse strand, counting down.
GCTGGTCTCCGCGCAAGACTACTGTAACACCTCAAGATTTTATGAAAAATATTCTTTTAATTTCATTAATGTCTTGCGTTGTATTCTACACCAAGATTACCTTGCGCTATACGCAACACCGTATTAGCTTGCAGTATACGCAACAATATTCTTGGACCGTGTTACACACAATTTTGATAATAGTTATTCTACGCAACATTGAGTGTATATATATATATATATATTAAATGTATAAATGAAATATGGTTGGATTCTGTTATACGAAACAACGAAGGATTCTTTCACAACACGCACCCCTGACTTGGCTTGCATTACACGCAATCACGACCTTCCTCGATAGCGTGTGTTGTACGCAATACCGGGTTTTAATAAACAATGTTATATTATTATAATATTGTCATGAACTAGCCGTTATGAATAGTATTAACTAAATATCGAATTTTATAACATTATTATTCATCTTACACATTTCTAGAACATGGTATAAGAACAAAATAAATTTTTCGGGTAAAATAAGTATTTTTCAAAAAATGCAGTTTTACCGCCTTTTGATGGCGCACCCACTTTAAATATAGTTTTTGACATGTTAATATGTTCAATTTGACAAAATAATATTCTTCTTTTGAATCAGGATGTAAAAATTTACATTAGATAATGTTTTGATATTTTTCCGACAACTTTCATATTTTAATGAATAGTAAAAACATGCTATATTTTAATTAAAAACAACTTTTTTCATCGTAATATATTATGTGGTTAAATTATAATATTTAATGGTTTTAAAGTATATTTAGAATATATTTTTACCACTTAATATAATGTTGGTCATTGGACACAATTTTACAATTAAACCGAACATAAACAAGTGTCAATCTTTTGATAGTTATTATCTCTTAAAAACACGCTTTTTGTTTTGACAGCGGGAATTAATTTTAAATTAATTTCTCCCACTTCTGTGTTTTGAATTTAGAAAAATGGATTCCATATTTGGAATCAGGATGTTCAAATTGTGTAAATAGATAACTTTTATTTTTAGACATTTTGAATAATTACTGCGGTAAATATTTTATTTACCATGGTTAAGGGTAAATCCGGTAAATAAGGGTTAAAAAATAATATTATAATAATATTAAATTACCCTAAAACGTGTCTTAACCCCATTGGTTGATACATTGTCGACCATGGGCATCTTTGGGTCGATTTTGGGACCCCATTGATCCACTTGTAAGTGATAATGACACTTTATTTTAATTAAGTTAAAATGAATACAAAATTGACACAAGCATATATCTTTTAGCAAAATAATTGTAACATAGGGTTATATATGTTGGATTTTAGATTATAAATATTCATTAGAAAGATAAAACGATTTCCTACATAATGGTATTTTATTTGTAATTTTTAGACTTTAAATAATTTAATTTATTTATGACACAATGATGATACAGTAATTATCTTATTAATGAAATATTGACATAATTGATGTTATAAACACCAAAATAAATGTAATTTGAGACTTTTTATGAATTCCACTAATTTTCTAGGTTACTATGATATATTAATGTTGATTTAATTAACTTTCTTAGAACATTTAATTCTGTTATGACTTTAACAAAAATCATATATCAAATAGTGTCAAAATTGACACAAAATAGTTTTTAAATCAAATATTATATTATTAATTGTTATTTTATTCCTAAAAATCTAAGGTTCGGCCAAATGACTTAGATAAGGATATATATATATTAATAATAAACAATTTGGGGTTCGTTTGGCATGTTATAGTAAGTGTATTAACCATATAGTGAAAGAAAACAAAAAGACACGGTAAAAGTTAAATTATTTAACTTGGAGTTAAATCTAATTGATAAGGTTAAAATAATATCCTAAACTTGTCTAAATTCTATTGATTGATAGTATTTCGACCCATACCCACCTTATCTTCGAAATAAGACCCTTTGGAACCATTATAAACCGATTTTGACTTTAATATAAAATAATATTTTGAGATATTCCTAAGGTGCCCCTCTCCTCCCTTATATAAGGACACCTCCTCCCCCTCCTCCTCACACCAATTTGAGCACTCAAGCTCGGCAAACCTCTGTCAAAATCTCTTCTCCACTTCCCTAGAAACATCCTAGAGGTTCTGGTCTTCCTCAAAGACCAATTTTAGTGCCCTAAGAGGAGGTCTCAAAGAGGCACTTCAAAGAAGTGGTAATTACCGTTACCAATTCTTTCATCTTTATTTCTTCTTCCACTTCTTCTTCTTAGGTTGTTTCATTATGAAGTAATAACATCAGTATCAATCATATACTGATATGTTATTATAAGTATGAAACAACCCTATTTCACCATCTATCCATCCTACGGAAAAAGAAATCATCGCGCGTGCGTACGTACGGAATACCGTCTCCACGCCGTGGTGTAATCTATTTTCCACCACCACCTTACATGGATGGGTATAATGGTGTAAATAATAACTATACATAGTTATTACAACATCATATTGATTCTGATATATTGTATAACCCACTCCAATTCAATTCAATATTTATAGAAATGATATCATCGCTCGTGCGTACGTACGGACTACCGTCTCCACGACGCGATGAGATTCATTCTCCATGTTAACCATTTAAGAATGATTATAAAGTATATATAAGAAATAATAATGAAATATATGACATTATAAAGCTAATGGATTTATGTATATATATACATATGTATGTCATCTACTTACTTCCATTTCAAGACAATAAGGAAAGGAAAACAGCGTTCATGCATACGTACGGACTACCGTCTCCATGAACGGTGTTTTCCATTTTATTTATCTACCTATTATATATTTATATATATACTGAATATATATGATATATAAATCATATTTTATATTATGGAAGTAAGTAAATCATGATATAAGTAATAATGATGTCAAGAACAACAAGTCAAAACATCTACGATAAATGAAACGATTTTACCCAAAACGCTTCTTTAACATGGAATTTACAAAAGAACAGGTAATATAATGTCATAAGTGAACCATATATGAAGTCATAACAATGAATATGATTCTGTAATAAGTCAATGACATTATTTAAACCATTATACAGGAGCTTCGGACACATACAAAGACAATCGGACCTAAGGTAAGGGAAATATCACAATCTCATTTTTATCCGAGATTGTTTATTCGTAAGTATTTACTGGGGTGTATTTTATCATCCACATCCATGTTACATCAATATGTAATATTATTTCCATCCACCTACAATTGTTTAAATCTATTTTTAATCTTCGGTGAGTTTTTAGTAATATGTATGAAAGGAATCTTTTGTCGTTTTTCGTACGAGGTACTTTTTAACTTTTCCGACAAAAGTACGAAGAATGTTTTTTTTAACATATATGGCATGAATGGATTTTTAAATCATTATTTCCAAGAAGCTTCCTTTACAAGTTTTAAAGTTTATTTTTAATCAACTTCTTTTATTTTAAAGTTGTATGACATGTTATGAAAGGAAAAATGTTTTTGAAGAAGAAAGGATATTTTCCTCAAGAATGGATTTTAAGTATTTTATCAAAATTATTTTCCATCTAAGTTAATAAAAGGGTTCTGTTTTTATCCCTATTATTACATGGATTTGATTATGTTGTGATGGAAATATTTTAATGAATTCCTTTATCTTATATGAATTGATTTATGATGTCATGATGTTTCAAGAATCCCATTTTTGTTACATGTGTTATGGGATGATGTATGTTTTATGATTATGTGGCACACATAAGAAAGGATTCATTATAATAAGGGTGGGACCTATATCTCCCTCCAATGCATTGGGTAAAGATTTTATATCTCATGAGATAGACATGGCTGGAATGGTAGGTTATACCGGTTCAGTGAAACAGGACTGAAACGAGGGTTACTCGATTCAGAAAGGGACTTTGTCCACTAAGATAGTATTGGCAATGAGTCATGACTAACAAGAAATGATTTTCCATGATTATGTGTGCATGCCACAAAGTTTCAAGTTTCATGTTATGATTATGGTGATCTCATTTTCACTTCTATGATTTGTTCCATGTTAAGATATTATGATCTCTTTTGCAGGTTATGATTTTCAAAAAGATATGATATGATTTTTATTTCTTTTGTATACCCTTACTGAGCATTTGAGCTCACCCTTTTATGTTTTCTTTTCCCCAGGATATAAAGAATGGTTTTAGGTAAAAAAAATGGAAGATCTTTACGGGACATATTGAAGATCTTTCACCAGGATTAGAAGATTATGTTCCGAGTTTCCAAAGACACTAAACTATTACGATCCTTGTGTGTGTGTTTTTGTTATGTACTAAGTATTCCGCAAATGTAATGTAATGTCCATGTACGTCAAACTACGGGTCTCTACAGTTGGTATCAGAGGAAAGGTTTAGTCAACCTTTGGAAACTAGGATGCGAAAAACGTTAGTGAGATCCCTAGATATATTTCTAAGGTATGTCTAGGGATGTCTCTAAGGTTAAGTATACATATAGGTTATAGTCCTAGAATTGCGCTAACGATCTTAGAATTTAACCTAAGATGTTAGATATTGAGGGTACTCCCCCTTTATTATGTTGTTTTCCCTAGCATGATTTTTGCCTCTCACACTATTCTTTTTGGGTTTTAGACAATGGCTGGAACCCGAAGGAACCGTGTTGATCAATGCAATGGACAATGCAATGATTGCCCTCCTGAACGAACAAATGTTATGGGAGATGGAGTGCAAAATCTTATTTCTATACTAACACAAGCTATGAATCATTCTGGACTTCCAAACGAACAGAGAAGGGAACAATATTCTATTGAGTCCTTCATGAGGCAACGTCCACCTTCTTTCAGTGGGTCTTCTGATCCACTTGTGGCTGAACAATGGATCAATACTACTAAAAAGATATTTTCAGTTCTTCAATGTTATGAACATGATAAAGTCATCTTAGCAGTATATCGTTTGGAAGGTGAAGCTGATCAATGGTGGAATCATATAAAGAATACGAGGCCAAGAGATGAAATTGAGTCCATGGAATGGGACGAGTTCAAGAACTTGTTTTTTAGTAAGTACTTCCCTCGTATTCTTCGAACAAAGATGGAGAAAGAGTTTCTTGAACTGAAGCAAAGGGATGATGAATCTGTTGGTACCTATGAAGAAAATTTTACAAGACTTGCAAGGTACGCTTCTGGTATTATCATCCAACCTGAAAGTAATGTTGATCAATTTTTCAGTGGCTTAAAACCTAGTCTTCGAAGGTCATTAGCTATAAGAGACTTTAGCAGCTATGAAGAAATTGTGCGTTGTGATATCAAGGTAGAAATGGAAGTTGTTGTTACATATCCATCTCATGGTTTTGACAAGAAACGAAAGATGGAGTTCATGGATAAATCTCGGAATAATGGTGAAAAGAAGATGAATGTTTCCTTATGCACAAAGTGTGGAAAGAAGCATGGTGGAGATTGTCTTAAAGGGACTAGAAAATGTTTTAAGTGTGGAAAAGAAGGTCATCGAGCAGCTGAGTGTCGAAGTAATGGAAAAAGGGTTTCTAATGATGTGAATAAAGCAAACACTGCAGAGAACGCATCACCAACACTTCAATGCTTCAAGTGCAAGGAAATGGGGCATTATGCTAATAAATGCCCTAATCCAAGTGTTAGTGATGATCAACATGAACAACCACTGAAATAAAAGGACAAAGGGAAGTCACATGCGATCACTATTGGCAATGTAGAATATGACAACGATGTGGTGGAATGATTAAGTGTTTGTGTAATGGGATTCCAATATAATATTGTATCATGGAGTATTGGAAAATTTATGTATTGGTCTAATGTGGTATTCAAAGTGATTGAGATATTTTTTTTGGAAATAAGATGATATGCGCATAATGAATGGAAAACGAGAAAATGAAATATTTAACAGTATTCATGAGCTCATGATTGATATAAGGACTAAGTTATATCATGGTTTGAGTATATAGAATTTTGAGGATTTTGGTATGTGGAAAGTGTTAACTTTTAACTGCATTCAAGTTTTCACTATGGTTCAATGGGTATTCAAGAGAATACATGATTAAGGACTTTGAATGTTTGGAATTTGACCAACAAAACATATCTTATGATATATGGGGATCAACGATGGTATTAAATCTCTGGTAATCGTTTTCACTATGTTATGAGAATGGACTGCAGTATTATGGATAAGCCTAAAGATTGGAATGGATTATGTTGGACATAAGTTAGTATTGTTTAAGGATAGAAGTTTTTTCGATATTATTGATGGGATGTTATAGTAATATAGTTTTAGAAAAAGGACAACCTGCAGGACGGGCGATAGCCCATTGCTTCGGACAAGGCTGTGGGAATCGAACCCACAACCGAAGTGCGACTGGCCTTTATCACCTACCACTGGCCTACAGGAAGTCCCCGTTTAGTAGAAACTAGTTTTATTTTATTAAGCGGTATGATATATGAAGTATAAGTTCATTTTTGGAACCATATACGATTAATCTCACTATAAGATGGACTTATAACTTTTGCTAACCCTTTGTTTGAAATAGATGGAATGACCCATCCTTCTATCACATGATCTACTAATGCTTCACAAATAACAAATTCAACTTCATTTCTTTATGATATGTAGTGGAAATTGTTCAATTCACGAACAACAGTGAGATTGTAACAAAATCATGTAAGTATTTCTTTTAATTCATCAACTTTAGGGAAATGATCTTGAAAACCAAAAATGTTTTCCTAGTGCTCTTATATCTGATTAATCAGATGGTACCTTAGATCGTCATAAATTTATGGATTTGTGATTGTTGGCTTTTCCATAGCCATGTTCTCTACCACTCTCCATCAGAACATGATGGTTAGATTTCTCTTCCATATCCATATTTTCACCTATGTGGAAACCCAATGATTAGTTTATTTGGGTAACCGTTACATTTCATACTTTTGTTTTTAAAGATATGTTTTGGTATTCCTTTTTACGATGTGGGTTTCTATCAAAGAAACTTTCAAATAGTAAACCATTTATATCCCCGACGAATTTCGAGGGCGAAATTCATTTTAAGGGGGGTAGAATGTAACACCTCGAGATTTTATGAAAAATATTCTTTTAATTTCATTAATGTCTTGCGTTTTATTCTACCCCAAGATTACCTTGCGCTATACGCAACACCGTATTAGCTTTCAGTATACGCAACAATATTCTTGGACCGTGTTACACACAATTTTGATAATAGTTATTCTACGCAACATTGAGTGTATATATATATATATATTAAATGTATAAATGAAATATGGTTGGATTCTGTTATACGAAACAACGAAGGATTCTTTCACAACACGCAACCCTGACTTGGCTTGCATTATACGCAATCGCGACCTTCCTCGATAGCGTGTGTTGTACGCAATACCGGGTTTTAATAAACAATGTTATATTATTATAATATTGTCATGAACTAGCCGTTATGAATAGTATTAACTAAATTTCGAATTTTATAACATTATTATTCATCTTACACATTTCTAGAACATGGTATAAGAACAAAATAAATTTTTCGGGTAAAATAAGTATTTTTAAAAAAATGCAGTTTTACCGCCTTTTGATGGCGCACCCACTTTAAATATAGTTTTTGACATGTTTATATGTTCAATTTGACAAAATAATATTCTTCTTTTGAATCAGGATGTAAAAATTTACATTAGATAATGTTTTGATATTTTTCCGACAACTTTCATATTTTAATGAATAGTAAAAACACGCTATATTTTAATTAAAAACAACTTTTTTCATCGTAATATATTATGTGGTTAAATTATAATATTGAATGGTTTTAAAGTATATTTAGAATATATTTTTACCACTTAATATAATGTTGGTCATTGGACACAATTTTACAATTAAACCGAACATAAACAAGTGTCAATCTTTTGATAGTTATTATCTCTTAAAAACACGCTTTTTGTTTTGACAGCGGGAATTAATTTTAAATTAATTTCTGCCACTTCTGTATTTTGAATTTAGAAAAATGGATTCCATATTTGGAATCAGGATGTTCAAATTTTGTAAATAGATAACTTTTATTTTTAGACATTTTGAATAATTACTGCGGTAAATATTTTATTTACCATGGTTAAGGGTAAATCCGGTAAATAAGGGTTAAAAAATAATATTATAATAATATTAAATTACCCTAAAACGTGTCTTAACCCCATTGGTTGATACATTGTCGACCATGGGCATCTTTGGGTCGATTTTGGGACCCCATTGATCCACTTGTAAGTGATAATGACACTTTATTTTAATTAAGTTAAAATGAATACAAAATTGACACAAGCATATATCTTTTAGAAAAACAATTGTTACATAGGGTTATATATGTTGGATTTTAGATTATAAATATTCATTAGAAATATAAAACGATTTCCTACATAATGGTATTTTATTTGTAATTTTTAGACTTTAAATAATTTAATTTATTTATGACACAATGATGATGCAGTAATTATCATATTAATGAAATATTGACATAATTGATGTTATAAACACAAAAATAAATGTTATTTGAGACTTTTTATGAATTCCACTTATTTTCTAGGTTACTATGATATATTAATGTTGATGTAATTAACTTTTTTAGAACATTTAATTCTGTTATGACTTTCACAAAATTCATATATCAAATAGTGTCAAAATTGACACAAAATAGTTTTTAAATCAAATATTATATTATTAATTGTTATTTTATTCCTAAAAATCTAAGGTTCGGCCAAATGACTTAGATAAGGATATATATATTAATAATAAACAATTTGGGGTTCGTTTGTCATGTTATAGTAAGTGTATTAACCATATAGTGATAGAAAACAAAAAGACACAGTAAAAGTTAAATTATTTAACTTGGAGTTAAATCTAATTGATAAGGTTAAAATAATATCCTAAACTTGTCTAAATTCTATTGTTTGATAGGATTTCGACCCATACCCACCTTATCTTCGAAATAAGATCCTTTGGAACCATTATAAACCGATTTTGACTTTAATATAAAATAATATTTTGAGATATTCCTAAGGTGCCCCTCTCCTCCCTTATAAAAGGAAACCTCCTCCCCCTCCTCCACACACCAATTTGAGCACTCAAGCTCGGCCAAACCCTGTCAAAATCTCTTCTCCACTTCCCTAGAAACATCCTAGAGGTTCTGGTCTTCCTCAAAGACCAATTTTAGTGCCCTAAGAGGAGGTCTCAAAGAGGCACTTCAAAGAAGAGGTAATTACCGTTACCAATTCTTTCATCTTTATTTCTTCTTCCACTTCTTCTTCTTAGGTTGTTTCATTATGAAGTAATAACATCAGTATCACTCATATACTGATATGTTATTATAAGGATGAAACAACCCTATTTCACCATCTATCCATACTACGGAAAAAGAAATCACCGCGCGTGCGTACGTACGGAATACCGTCTCCACGCCGTGGTGTAATCTATTTTCCACCACCACCTTACATGGATGGGTATAATGGTGTAAATAATAACTATACATAGTTATTACAACATCATATTGATTCTGATATATTGTATAACCCACTCCAATTCAATTCAATATTTATAGAAATGATATCATCGCTCGTGCGTACGTACGGACTACCGTCTCCACGACGCGATGAGATTCATTCTCCATGTTAACCATTTAAGAATGATTATAAAGTATATATAAGAAATAATAATGAAATATATGACATTATAAAGAAACTGGATTTATGTATATATATACATATGTATGTCATCTACTTACTTCCATTTCAAGACAATAAGGAAAGGAAAACAGCGTTCATGCGTACGTACGGACTACCGTTTCCATGAACGGTGTTTTTCATTTTATTTATCTACCTATTATATATATATATACTGAATATATATGATATATAATTCATATTTTATATTATGGAAGTAAGTAAATCATGATATAAGTAATAATGATGTCAAGAACAACAAGTCAAAACATCTTCGATAAATGAAACGATTTTACCCAAAACGCTTCTTTAACATGGAATTTACAAAAGAACGGGTAATATAATGTCATAAGTGAACCATATATGAAGTCATAACAATGAATATGATTCTGTAATAAGTCAATGACATTATTTAAACCATTATACAGGAGCTTCGGACACATAAAAATACAATCGGACCTAAGGTAAGGGAAATATCACAATCTCATTTTTATCCGAGATTGTTTATTCGTAAGTATTTACAGGGGTGTATTTTATCATCCACATCCATGTTACATCAATATGTAATATTATTTCCATCCACATACAATTTTTAAAATTCATTTTTAAACTTCGGTGAGTTTTTAGTAATATGTATGAAAGGAATCTTTTGTCGTTTTTCGTACGAGGTACTTTTTGACTTTTCCGACAAAAGTACGAAGAATGTTTTTTTTAACTTATATGGCATGAATGGATTTTTAAATCATTATTTCCAAGAAGCTTCCTTTACAAGTTTTCAAGTTTATTTTTAATCAACTTCTTTTATTTTAAAGTTTTATGACATGTTATGAAAGGAAAAATGTTTTTGAAGAAGAAAGGATATTTTCCTCAAGAATGGATTTCAAGTATTTTATCAAAATTATTTTCCATCTAAGATAATAAAAGGGTTCTGTTTTTATCCCTATTATTACATGGATTTGATTATGTTGTGATGGAAATATTTTTATGAATTCCTTTATCTTATATGAATTGATTTATGATGTCATGATGTTTCAAGAATCCCATTTTTGTTACATGTGTTATGGGATGATGTATGTTTTATGATTATGTGGCACACATAAGAATGGATTAATTATAAGATGGATGGGACCTATATCTCCCTCCAATGCATTGGGTAAAGATTTTATATCTCATGAGATAGACATGTCTGGAATGGTAGGTTATACCGGTTCAGTGAAACAGGACTGAAACGATGGTTACTCGATTCAGAAAGGGACATTGTCCACTAAGATAGTCTTGGCAATGAGTCATGACTAACAAGAAATGATTTTCCATGATTATGTGTGCATGCCACAAAGTTTCACGTTTCATGTTATGATTATGGTGATCTCATTTTCACTTCTATGATTTGTTCCATGTTAAGATATTATGATCTCTTTTGTAGGTTATGATTTTCAAAAAGATATGATATGATATTTATTTCTTTTGTATACCCTTACTGAGCATTTGAGCTCACCCTTATATGTTTTCTTTTCCCCGGGATATAAAGAAAGGTTTTAGGTAAAAAAAAATGGAAGATCTTTACGGGAGATATTGAAGATCATTCACCAGGATTAGAAGATTATGTTCCGAGTTTCCAAAGACACTAAACTATTACGATCCTTGTGTGTGTGTTTTTGTTATGTACTAAGTATTCCGCAAATGTAATGTAATGTCCATGTACGTCAAGCTACGGGTCTCTACAACTACGACCGACCAAGAGGGCCTTTCGGTACTGTGGGGACCCGAGGTCCACCACTATGATGCATGACTGAGCCACAGGCTAACACTGCAGGCTGAACTTGGCCGGTCCCCCCCCCAAGGGGTTCGTACCCTCTAACTTTGGACACCCGTATCTTTCACTACAGGTGTCCATTCTGTATTCTGTTTGTGGCAGTGCCATCCTCGGCTTGAGAAGATTCTTTTGAGATGGTTTTTGGGGGTTTTAATTCCGGATAAATGGGCCTTTATGGATTGACATGACCGTTATGTGGATTGGCGTTATTTCTGGGGTTCTTGTTTTGGACGGCGCAGACACATATGGAGTCCGTTTTGAGTGCCGTCAGCGGTGTTGGGACCCTGGAGTTGAGACAGAGTTTTCCAGGGTGGTTTTAGGCGTTGAAACCAGAGTTGAGGCATGATTCCCATGGCCCGTCTTTTAAGCTGTGAGTAGCGGTTAGAAACTTTTTCATCGGACATCCGTTCGGGGCGTACGAGCAGTCAATTCTGGGTGTTTTAACTAGGGCATTTCAAAAGCGCAATCCGCCCTTTTTAATTCATCACGGTGGAGCGGGCCCCACAGGGGTCGTTTTGAGCATTGGCTATGATTTCAATCCTCTTCACCGGGTGTCCATTTAAGACAAGTGAATAGTCTATCTTGGATGCCTCTTCGAGAGGATCGCAACAGTGCGATCCATTGGCCGCACTTTGGGACTATGATGTGGGTCCCATGTAGCACCGCTCATGTGCGGTCTGACAAAATGCTTCATTTTCTCCGGATATCCATTCCACATGTGTAATAAGTCAAATTCATGTGTTTTTATGAGGGGATTGCAATGGTGTGATGCACCCGACTGTTTTTGGAACCGAGGCTCGGGATCACGGGACGTCGTTCAGACGTAAAGCGGTGTTGGACAACCTTTCCATCAGATATCTATTTGAGGCAATTAGATAGTCTATCTCACGTGTGTTTTCATGAGGATTCCAACGGTTCAATCCGTTTGGATGTGCAGAGCCTCATTCTAAATCTCATTATATGTGGTAGCATGAATGTTGTATGGATAGAGGTTCTTCCCGCAGTGTTGGTAGAGAACCCCTTGTGTGTGATTGTGAGCACTCTTGTGAGAGTGAAGTAAATTATTGAAAAGGTGTATTTGGACATGCTTTGTCTGTGGTGGAAGCAAGTTAGAGAACATACGTTTTCTCCCTCATTGCGTTGATGTTGGACATCATGTGCACGATTGCCTTTGGGCTTGAAATGTGGTATACTATGAGAGTATACGAGTTTTCCTGGAGGCACATGTGGTAGTTTGTACCAGAGAATGTTTGTGTACGTGGTTTGGAGATGAGATAGGTCCACATGTCGTGAGGGACCCATGTGTGTACCGTGTTCTAATTTAAATACATTTGACCTCTTGTGGCACAAAGGTCCTTCTGTTAATGATGGTTTAGACCAGCACGGTGGAGTGGTTTTCCCTGGTTCTGTTCTCAGCGGTTTGATCAGCGTAGCTGTTTGGGTTCCCCTATTCCTTTAGCCATGTGGGATTTCGGTATCATGTCCCTTTGTGTTCCCTGTTAGGGTTATTGACGTTTTGGTGTGAAAAATACATTACGCGTGCATTGATCCTCTAGACATGCAGTTGTTTCCAGTAGGGTGCAGAGCGTAGTGAGCCCTGGGCGCAGACTCCCTAGCTGACTATCGAGATCATATCTTCCTTCCTTGATCAACTGTGACGTGTTTCTCTAGGAAGAGTTCTAGGTATCGGCATGACCAACATTACACAGACGCTGACCCTCTATATGGTGAGCTGTTCCGGATTCGTGTCATTATGTGAGACCCACATCATGTTCCATTGGCCAGTGTTGTAGCATCTAGTAGGGATAGCCATAGCAGTTCTAGGATTACCCTCCAGCAGGGCTGGTTAGTGGGTTTCCCATCGACTTATTAGGGTTTCTCCACCAGCAGGGCTGGGTAGTGGGATACCCGATGATCTCTTAGGGTTTACCCTCCAGTGGGGCTGGGCAGTGGGTTGGCCAAAGACCTCTTTGGGTTTACCCTCCAACTGGGCTAGGCAGTGGGATACCCGATGACCTCTTCGGGTTTACCCTCCAGCAGGGCTCGGTAGTGGGTTACCTGATGTCCTCTTAGGGTTTACCATCCAGCTAGGCTGGTCATTTAATTACCCGACGACATCTACGGTTTTCCCTCTAGCGGGGGCTGGGTAGTGAGTTACCAGACGACTATTATAATTACCTTCCAGCTGGGCTGGGCAGTGGGTTACCCAATCACTTCTTTTAGACTCAGACCTTTCTACGAAGCTATTAAGTAACTTTTTCTCCATGACTAAGGGAGTGGGATACATGGTTGTATGGATCGACCATGTGATATATTTGACATGACCTTAGGACATCTAAGGAAGAGGGGTGCTTTTCCCACCGAGACGTATCCTTGAGACATGACCTAAAAGTTGTGCGGGCGATTTAGTGTTTCCCAAAGCAGATAGTATTTAGGTGTAGGGATTAAGCCCCTTTGACTTGTTCCACTTATGTTGACTTGCAGGATGTTTGGGTTGAGTGTTGGATATCCCTAGAACTGTTGGCGAATCACTTTCTTTGGCTGATCTGTGAGGTGGAGATCCCATTATGAACTTTTTTGGGTTTCTAGTTTGAGAATATGGATATGTATATACCTTATTCTAGTACTCACTTATTGGGTTTTTGTTACTCTCCTTGTAGATGTGGAAAAGACGCGTAGGGAATGCCACGTGATTTCTGTGTCTAGATTCTCGTGGTTAGATGAGTCTACTCTCCTTCTATAGATAGTGAAGGCTTGATGGGTAGTTCATCTTCTCACCGTTTCTATCTCCTTGTGTTAGGAAGAGTCTACTTCCTTCTTCTTCTTGGGTTGAGTTGTACCCTTTACTGCACTATCTATTTTACTCCTTTATTACTATCTATTCAATCTACTACTCCCACTTCAGTACCTCCTTTTTTTCTTCCTTGAGACTTTGGGGTATTCTAGTGAGTATTTTTATACACACCCCTGCATGGGCATTTCCCTCACATGGTGTGCCCTTGCAGACGACAGACAAGATTCTCGTGACTATATAAGAGCTTAGATGTTCGGAAGCATTAACCGTGAGCGGTGGTCATAGTCAGGTTCCAGGTGTGGGACACTCTCAACTGTTTTACTTTTTTTTACATGATGCTGGGTTGTGGCACTTTTCTGGTTGGGCACGTTTTTTTCCTTTTTTTCAATTTACCTTCAGCACTCATTTTGTACTATTTAATGGTATATTCACCTAGTTAGTTTCTTTATATCCATTACTTCTTTACTTTTCCTTTTACTCTTCCAATCTACATTGAGTGGGCTGCGTGTGTGTACAAGTACTTAGGAAATGTCCTCCTTGAGTTGTTTAGCATTCGGTGCTTGTCGCCATCCCCTAACATATAGAGGAAGGCTTGGGGTAGTTGCAGGTTGATCCGTGTATGGTCTGGTTGTGACAAGAGAGGTGTGATAAAATAATTTTCTGCTACAGTAGTTAATGCCAAATTATTTTGTGATGCTATGGATGTTCCAAGGTTCTCAATTTTTTTTATTTTTAACCATAAGTTATTGGTTTTAGACACTTTTTTTATGTTTTATGTTATGCGATTATAATTTGAATAAGAATATTTTTAGAGTTTTTTGTTATGATTTATAGTAATAAAATGATTTATTTTAATTATAATTTTTTATTTTTTTGGAAATTGGTTTCAATTATTTTATAACACTTAGGTTTTAGATGTTCTTTGGTGATTAAGATTATTTTAATTGTTGTTCATCATATTTTTCGTACTGTTCTGATGACGATATTGTGATTATAGAAATATTTCATGTTATTATATAAACTTCTATTCCTATACAGTAATGTTATTCTCAAACATTAAGAATATAGGCTGTTGGAAAATTTAATTTTAAAATTTCCAATCATTATTTACAAATATAATGTAAAAACTAGGGGGATGAAATTTTTTAACGAGGTAGGACGTAACAAGAAATGATTTTATAGAATACATTCATTCAAATTATTTTTAATTCATTGATATAATAATATAATATAAATGAATTGTTTAGATTGAATTATACCCAACACCATGTTTATATTTCATTGCACATAACATCTATTTTTTCTTATAACAAATGTTATATAGATGTCCAAGTCTTATCGAATAATAATACACTATTGATAATATTATCTAATACATAATTCATCACATGGACATTATATTGGTGGCACTAAATAAGAATAACTTTATAACATTTCAAAAAAATATATAGTTTTTTTATATTTATACTATAGTTTTTATATAGATATGGTAAAAAGAAATCAATTTTTACACACAAAAAGCTATTTATATTTTTAAAGGGTGTTTTATAACCTTTTAATGTAGACAGTAGATTAAATATAATTTTTGTAAACATTTATTAAATTTATATAAAAAAGATACATCAATTTTTAAATAGGAATATAAAAATTAACATGGGGTGATTATTTTTTTTCCTGAAAAGATACACGTTTTTTTGGAATAGTGAATAATAATGATTTTTTATTAGAAATTTAATATTTTAAAATTTATTTTTAAAGTTAAATTATGTTTATAATTTTCTTAATGAATAATTTTATCAATTATGTATATAATTTCTAAATTGTAGTCATTTTTATCACTTTGATATTGAATTAATTATAATAATAATTGTAATTGTATTGACACATTCACATTAAAATACATGATTTTTCTTCATGTCTGGAAAACTAATTTAATATTATTTTCATTTACTTTTTTCTTTAGATTTTGAAAAAATGGAAACCATATAATCTAATAAGAATAACATATTATATCTAGTAAGGTAATGATATTTTTATACAAAAATATTAGCGAAATAAATCATATTTAATTATAGGTATTAATGTAAAATTAAGCTTAGTTAATGATTAATATTAGAATATATGGTTTATACATGACTCGAAACTTATCAAAAACTAATTTGATAGACATTATTTTTCCTTAAACACCTTAGAAAAAATATTTATGTGTTATTGGGGCACAATTCCGTGAAATTCGCCTCTATATTATGTAACATAATGAAATGGAAAAAGAAGAACATTCCTTGCCATTGACACTTATACATTGATGGTGTCTGTAATAAGATACATAAGATTGGTTATAAATATTAATTTGTAATATTAATTGGTTATTTTATCATAAAAATTTATATTTAATTTTTAGAGATGATATCATTAAAATAAATTCTTATGAAATGCCAATGAAAAAAATATACAGTTAATAATTAAATATAATAAATGATATTTTATTAAATAATTAAAAAATACTTATATATTATTAAAACATATTTCAATGTTAATAACAGAAAATTATTGTCAATTAATAATCTAATGGATATTTGATAATTTTTATATTGATCTATAAATAGTGAAAACTTTGATAGCTAGTTAGGGTTATAATAGTGTTCTTCCATGTTACATGTGATTATATTTAAATTCATTTCCATCGCATATCAAATATTTATTTAATAAATTAAATGTATTATTTTTTAATCATTGGGTATAATGTTTTTGTTAATTCTCATTTTAATTAATACTTAATGCATTAATTACCTAGGTTAGAAAACTATCAACCCAAATGAAGAACCAAATGGAAAAATAAGGAAAAATAAACTCTAAGTACAAATAGATAAAAAAATATTTTATTTTTCTTTAGAGTGAGTTATTCTTGAACAAAATTAAAAATTATTACATTTTTTCATTGTTTAATTACATTAGGTAATGGGGACATCCTACTAGTGATTATGTTTTGGAATTTACAAGAATGTTAATCCTCCTCCAATATGAAAAAGAATTCACTCTTATCCCCTATTTACATCTATAAATCCTATTTAATGGTGAATCACCTTACCAACTAATCTCCCAAATTCCTTCCAATAATCCTAAAATCATTAATTTGGGAAAAATTTCAACAATGTAGGCCTTTTATTTCAATCCAAAAAAATTTATCAGAAAAAGAGGTGATGTGATTCAAAGTGAATTTCTGTTTTTTCCTTCTCAACGACACATATTAATCTTATTCCATGTATTTCTAATAAAATATGTATTATGAGTATATTGATATATATTATTGTTATTATTTCTTCATAAACCCATATATGCTTCCATAAATTGGGCATGAAATTAACATTTATGTTTACAACAGACATCCGCCTCACGAAACGATGTCTGTTATTTTTTTGTATCTTCACTAATGGTTTTGAATAATAATGGAAATAATGTTTTTATATAATATATTTGAAATTTATGTGGTATTAATACTTTTATAATTATTATATAACATTGACCATTTTGAAATATATTTTTTTGGGAATATGATAACATCGTTTGTGAACAAGTGTACGACCGCCTCCTTCAAGCGATGCGATACGTTCACACAATACATTGAATTTATTAAGGATGGGTATAATTAAAAATATATGCAATAAATGAAATATAAATTATATTATTTAAATAATTATATTTTTTAAAATTTAATATATCATTTTCATTATTTCTTTTTTTCCCAGATAAATAAGTGATAATATCATTCGTGGATGTCTGGACTGCCACCTCAAGAAGCTATGTGATTCTTTTTTCATCATAAGAAGTATATATATGTATGTAAATATTATTAAATAATATGATATATATTATGTAATTATAGTAATCTAAATACAAATGTTACTCATATTCATTCTATAACGATCATTGAAAAAATAGAATGTTACTAATGCAGATGTATGGGTTACCATCATTGATATTCTAACATTGGTACATTTTTCATAACCATAATTCATATAATTTTTTAAAATTATAATTTATGTATAAATTTTATAATTATTTAATTATTATTATTATTATATTTTTATATAAAGACATACTTGATCAAATTCAACAAACCGTAGTTGGTTTTACACATTAGCCGGATATCATCAAAACACCTTGCATAGAATTAACTATTTAAATAGTATTATATGTCATTGTAATAAATGAAATAATAGTAATTATAATCCTGAAAACGTTTATGAAAAAATAAAATAATTTTTTTAATATTAATATTCATGAATATAAGTACATGCATAATAAGTAAGACTTTAGGTAAGGGATTTTGTCTCAATTACTTTTAATTGAGGCATATCATGATGTAATGAACCTTTATGATTTTCTAAGATGTATATATAGCCGCTTTGGAATGTTATATCATTATTGGAATTATTATAATATTTTTTAATATTTTTTAAAATTCTATTCAATCATTTTGATTATGATTCAAATATTTCAATGTTTTGTTGGACACTTTGATTCATAAATATCTTTTAAAATGTTCCATGATTTAACATCTAATAATTTACCACCATGTCAATATTCATGATAAAATTTTATATTTATATTTATATTTATATAATAATATTATCAATGAATTTTTATTTCTATTTTTAATTTCAATCAATGTATTCAAAAGGAATAATTTTATGTGTCTTAAACTAAACGTTTTGAAAAATCATAAAACAAATGTATTATTTTAAATGTGTATAGAAAACAAAATTTCATATCCTCTATAATTTAATTTTATCTTTATCATCCATTTAAAACAAATATTTTTGTTATATGAAAATACCCCTTTACCTATTTAGGATATTTTTGTATTGAAATTGTGTTTACAAAGAAAATGTAATTTTTTTTATTGAAAATGTATTTTACAAAGAGATGGGTATTTTTATACAAAATTATTTTCCTTAAGGGTATAAATAGTTATTTGCAATGGTATTTATGTTGAATATTTTTATTAATGATATGGTATATGTGAATTATAAGAAATTGTTGAGCCTGGAATAGATTTTTCTTGGGGTGGCCCATATACCATCAGGTGATCCCATTACAGCCTATATATGGGGTAGCCCAGATATTGTTGGGTGGTCAGATTATATAAAAAAGGTTGGTTATTTGATATCCATCTATTGTGTGAAAATTTTGGAATTCGGTCATATTGATATTCCAATTATAATAGTTTTGAAAAGGGTTTAATGACTATGACACTCCAAGTTGCCTAAAATATTTTTAATTGTTTTCTATGGATTTTAATGTTTTACATTGAGAAAATTTTTTGTTGATTTTTATGTGAAAATGGTTTATTTAATATTCTTAATGAAAATTAAAGATAAAGTTAAACATTATATTAGTTCTCATCTTTTTACTAAACAAATGGTTACCTTTATTTTTATAACCCATACCCAGATTTTGTGCTCATAACAATTTTATAAAAGGTTTTCATATGTATTAAGGATAGGTAAGAGAAAGGAATAAATCATGTTTAAATTCATGGATTTTTTCCAATAATGTAATTCATTATTCATATAAAATATTATATATTGTTGCAAAATGGATACTGATCAAAAGTTTCCACATTCTACTTTATGGGTTTTTTGTATGAGTTATGGAATAATTATATAAAACTATTAAAATAAGAAGATAATAAATGTGGGAGAGAAACATTATTATTGACTTAACATAACATTACATAATGTATAAGGAAATGTGTTTCTATTATAGATCTTTTTACCCCTTATCTTTTTAGGTTAATCTATGGATAAATAACATAATTCTTAATTTTGTAAATTAATTCTTAGTTTTTCACTATTCATTTTGGAAAAATATTAACTTGAAATTGTAATATAATATTAATTGTTATTATTTAAAATATAGAATATTTTTTTTCCAAAATCCATTCAAATAATTAGGAAAAAATTATTTTTAAACAAAACCTTTATATTTTTTAAAAAAGATATTTACCAAGAAAATAATTGATAATTATAGACACATTTAATATTATAATCCAAAATTAAATGTATTTTAATATCCAAAAATGGAATCATAAATACATTATTTAACTGTAATTAATTATTTTAACAATTGTAGACAATATTTCACACTGTAAATGCTTTAAATAAAAATTATGTTTTTAATAAATGTTTGTATTTCAAAACTATTAATTTTAAAATAAATTTTTTTAATAAATTTCTCAAAATATATACTTCAAATATGATTTTAACATATATATTTAAAAAATTAAATTTATAATTTTTTATCCATTTTTTGAATATTATAAAAAGTCAAATTTAATATTTTATTACAATATACAATTAAATCATTTTTTAGAAAATTGTATTTTATAAACATAAAATATAAATACTCAAAATTAAGTGATTTTTATCAATTTTTTTCATAAAATATATATACATAAAACATAATAAGTTTTTATACCAATTCTTACATCCATGTATAATGGAAATGTTAAAATTATATTTTTTTTAAAAATTATTAATATTAATAGTATACCATAGTTCATTAAAAGAATTTATTCTCTGTAACACAAGCTATCTACATATTTAAAAAATTAAAAAATTAAAATTTAAGGTATTACATTCTATCCCAAAAAAATTAATTTAAAATTCATAATTTTATCACAATGAAAAAAATGATTATAATTTTGTCACATTATATCATTAGGTTCCCACATTGATTTCTCAAGCTGGTGGTTTCACGACAAAACATTAACCATTTGAGGGGTTTTATTATATAGAACACCTTATCTATTATAAAAAATTCTTATCATTTGTACCATATAAGAAATATCATGGTATAGTATAATAATATATGAGTTTTGTAAATGTGAAAGATTATCAATGTACTTCCTCCATGGAGGTACATGTAAAACATCATGGAAATGAGATAGGTTCAGTGAAAGTTCCAATAAATAAGCTATTATCTTGATGTGAACAATAATTTCAAAGGTAAAGATATACTTAAGGACTGTTTTTCCATATTTTCCAAATCACATAACATTATTCAATGATGAAATTTATTGGAACACCTTCTCAAAACTATAAATTCTAGATCACATCAATAATTATCAACATAATGTTTCAACCGACTATTTATTGTCCTTATAGGTTTTCAAATAGATCTAACCATGATTACTGTATATTCCTCTTGGTCTAGTCTCAAGAACATTATTTCCCCATTTTCTTACTAATATGATAGAGTTTTACACTTATTTTCATTTTAGTCATTATAAGGATCCATCCGATGACTTGAGTGATGCTATTATTGTAAGAAAACTGAAATAGAGGAAATTTTCATTCAGAAAAACATTTGAAATCAATTGAGAAAGACATCATCATTTCATCAATTTTATTAATTCCTATCTTTCACTGGTCATCTGTATGAGGATGATACATAGTATTGAAACTCAATATTTTATCTACCACGTTGTGAATAATTATCATTGTAATTAAGGTAAACCTCTAAACCCAATTAGTAAAATTTCTTTTGGTAGTCCATAACAGATTAACACACCATTAATTTATATTCATATAGTATATTCCAAAGATAATTATTTTCTAATATTGATGGATTGGGATGTATTTTTTAAGGTTATCTACTAAAACCTATATAGAATTTTTCTCTTCATATATTTTTGGGAGTCCAATGGATCCATGGTAGTGTTTTCAATATTCAATTATGGTATAGGTAATGGATTTAAAATCCACTTATATTAATATCTATATATCTTAATATGGTTACATTCGATCAACCAATAAAAAACTCTATGATAAATCTTCTTAATTGATCCCACCAGAAATACTCATTACAATCTCTATAAAACATTTTTCTTTCTGGATGAATACAAAATGACAAACATTTAGCTTCATCTAATAACTTTTTATTCAAATCTGATATAGAATAAACTCATTCATGGTTACTGAACCTTATCATTCCATATTTATCAAGGAAATATTCAAATACATTTTCATCTTTTTTTGTAGCTCCATATCTTAATTTTGATCCTCTTTTATCCTAAAAATGATAGATGAACAAAAAATAATTTAAGAAAGATATGATTTTTCACATTAGATAATTATTTTATGATTTATCTTTTGAAAATAAAATGATATTGTATCTTTTATGATATTAATAATTGATAATATGGTATGAGCCTCCAACTCAATGCATCATTCACTATGTTCTCTTTCTTATGGTGGTAATGTATTCAGAGGTTTTGATCCTTTATCAACTTCAACCGTATACACTAGAAAATATTAAACATTTTCTATGGGAATATTTAATTTATACAATTATGATTGGTATATATATCATGATTTTCAGGATAAAGATAATTCCTCTGTATTTTTAATATAAAAATTTCCATTAGTTGCACAAAATTGTGTGATGGGTAATTCTTCTCACAAACCATCAATTTTTTATGAGGAATTAGTTATAAAAATTTCATTCAATAATATAATTCATATTTACCATTTCATGAATAAATCTATATTGGTTACAAACCATTATTTTTTCAGGGAAATGTAAGAACATGTGTATCGACTAGTCTTCTCAACAATTCTTTGAAATTTCCCTCACAATCATCTCTCCAGAGGAATTTGTCTCCCTTCCAGGTTAAAAATATGAGTGGATGAAATGGTCATGATAAATTATCAAAAAACTATAGGTTATACAAAACTAAACCAAGAAATATATGGATCTCAAATAATGAGTTTGGTCAGGGAGAATTTTCAATAGACACTATAATTGATGTAAATACCAATATATTATTTCTTGAGATTATATAACCCAAAAATGGAAACATTTATAGAAAGAAATCATGCCATGTGAATATTACATATTTTTTCTTCTTCCATAATGTATTAATTAAAATTATCATGTCGTCATAATATTATTCCTTACTCATTGATAAAATGGGAATATCATTTATAAGGAATACTACAAATAGATCAAGGTAATCTATATACAAAATATTTATTAAATCTGCAAATATTGTGGGGGGTTTAGTGAGACCAAATATCATAATAATATAATTATAATTTCCATACGTTGTGTATAACGCCTTTATTCATATATAATCCTTCATTAACCCAAAATAATGATATCCTTAATAAAGGTAAATTGTCGAAAAATATTGATCTTTGCATCATTTATCAAAAAATATATCCACAAGGGGTAGATGTTACATTCTTATAATTGTAATATTGAATAGTTCCTCAATAATAAATTTAGAGTCTCATAATTTATCATTTTTTATAAAAAAAATAATTGGTTCACCTCTTAGAGGTATATTTTCTAGAATAAATCCCTTATTCACATTCTCGATTTTTTTTGTTTAATTACATCAAATCAATAAATGTTATTCAAAAAGAATTCATTAAAAAATGAATAGCATTTGGAATAGGTTATATTTAAATCTCAACTTCTCAATTCAAGGGATAACTTTGAAATTATTCTAGTGACACAACAAAAAACACTTATAATATAGTTTTATAATTGATAATGAATTATCCAAAACCATATTAGTTAATCACCCCTTCTGAATGGGAATCAAAACCCATTCAATGTATATTGTATCTATCAAAATATTATACATACCTTCACATTCATAAATGTTCATAGGTATGTTTTTCATATCAAACGTGTCTTCCCTTCCTTAGCAGTTGATGTGGGGTTTATGTATTCATTCCAATCCATGAAAAATATTTCGTACAATTCTACTGGAGGATAATAAAATGAATTATACGAATTTCATTCCTAAAGAAATTAAACTCGATAAGAATCATTGGAATGATATTTTATTATCATCTAATTGGTGGTATTAAATAATTATATATCATATAATCATTTAGATGGTATTTTGATACCTTTCAAAAATTATTCAGATATAAATGACTTGGTAGATCAAGAATAAAATTAGATATTATAAGTGCTATAGTGGATGGTATGGGTTCCCTTCACTATATATTTTATCGCACCCTTATTAAAATTACCGATCACATGATATTTCTAATTGTCACATGGAAAAATACATTGATGAAATGGATAATCATCATTGAATTATTGATTTGTTCCCTTTTTTTATAATCCACATACTCATTTTACATGAATTATTCAAGTGTGGGTGGTGAATTTTATGTTTCTTTATATCAATTTCCTTAATTAGATATATAATTAAAGTCACATAAACATTTTATTACCTAATGACATTCATTTAAAATCCTAAATGATTTACTAATTCCCTTTTGGAAATTACCTTTATATTTCCTTATACAATTTTAGCATCAAGGAATGATCATCTTATTTTAATCATAGTTTTTAGAGTTTCCATTGACTTCCATATTTTTTTTCTTGTCAAACCCATGAGATTTATCAGTCACTCAAATATCTATTTCCATATATGTTAGGTCTACAAGGATGAATACCCTGAGAGGGGGGGGGGGGGGTTAATCATGGTATGACTAATTTAAAATTAATGCCCATTCTGATCTTGTTTTTTCATATTAATCAAAACACTCTTCTCTCTAGTTCTTGTTGCACAATATAAACAGAAATTAAATCAATCATAGGACACATGAATTTTACTTGGTTCACCGCTAAGGGATATGTCCAAGAAGCGTACACCGACAGTTTGCTGTTCGTATCAAATTCCACTATACTTCACCAGCTATGGATTACAATGTTTGGGTACAGTCACTCTGTCCCAGGCTCACTGCCTTTTCATGCTTTAGGGTCATCTCAATGCATTCCCAATGGTCACTCCCTATTTCTCTCTATCTAGCTCACTGCTGGTGGTGAGATCACCTTTTTCCTCTTCCTATGCTCACTGCACTTGGAAGGGATCCAGTCACAGTTTATAGACCTATAGGTCTCTTCACATGCATGAATGCATGCATCCTCAACTATTGATAGATGCTATGTTAAATTCCAACATTCATCCAATGATGAATACCCCTTTTCATATTAACCACAGTGGAATTCCATTGGAAACACCTTCGCAAAGAACCCTACTTTTCTAGGCTCACAATTTCACGAAGCTCAAAGAAGTCTTCGCGAAGCTCCTTCCTTTTCGCGAAGCACTGCCATGAAGCACTTTCGCGAAGCACTACAGCGAAGCACTACCATGAAGCTCAATTCATTGTAGAGAAACATCCCCCGCGAAGCTCACTGAGCAAATGCAGAGCGTGCAAATTTTGCAGAGCTAAAATAGCCACCGCGAAGCTCTTATTTCGTGAAGCACACAGGCTACGCGAACTACCTTCGTGAACTGAGAGCAAATGATTTTCTACGAAAATTCTCTCTTCTTTATCATGAGGGGGTCGAACTGTATTTATAGGTGATTCCACCGACCCTCGACCCTTCCGCGTGATGTCAAAGCCACGTCATCTCAAATCACGAAGCTCCGAAGTTTCTGCTGGAATTTTTTCTAAATCGCAAAGCACCACGGAAATTTTCCGATCATGGAGCTCATCGTAATCGCGGAGCATCACCATCAACATTCCTTCGTGCCTTCGCCACAAATCTCCCTCACAAAGCCCTTACCTCCACGATTCTCTTCAACTCTGACATTCACGAAGCGTTGATGTAATCGCGAAGCATCACCGCCTCCATTTTTTTGGTCTTTGCGAAATACAATCCATTCATCCCATATTCGTGAAGCTCATGCCTTTTCCCTATAAAAACATGATCTTCATGGAAATCTTATTTTCATGATGCTCACGAAACTACAAATTTTGGACCCCAAAAATTTGGAAAACACTGGAAACAACACCACCTTTTACTGCACTTTTGTACCGCCTACAAATCATCCTTTTATTTTTCATCGTTCTTTGTCAACATCGATTGTCAACAACATCTCGGGAACTCCACAATTCACCATGGAAACCTGCTTTGTCAACAAACAAAATCAATCCAAAAATACTGCAATGTTACCTTGAGAAATTTTTTCCCAACAATATAGATATCACATATAATTATTTCATCATAGCTAAAAATTTCACATATGGATAATACCATTTGGGTATGTGGTTCTAAGACACTAAAGAACCGATCAAACATACTTTTAGGTAACACATAAATTATAGAATCATAACTAAAAAGTCTTGAAAAATTATCCTCATAGATACAAATAGATTTATCATTAATATAATTTAAATCAAGTAAGTACATCTTCACTTCTTTTCAAATATTACAACAAATTTACAAATTCATAAATACGTTCTTAAAATAATCTAATTTCATGGATTCAATTTCATATGAGTACATTTATTCTTAATAGGATTCCACCATTGAACCACTTTTCCTTCCAAAAAATATATATCCAAAATTACATTTTCATTATCCAAACACTGGAGAATATAAAATATGTTTTTCAGTGTACATATCATTTTTCAGCAACTGGTTGATCAGTGGAACCCCAAAAATAAAATAGAGTCTACTTCATGAACGACACAACAAAAAATTTCTTTATTTTTCTTATTTTGTAGTTCATCATGAATCATTATATGAGATAATTGTGAGAGATTATAAATAATAGTTAACATTGAATACCAAATTAAATTTAGTTCCTCAAAAGTAGAATAATAAATTTTTCTATTGAATCTTGAAATAACATGATTCTATTGGGTTCCTACCGTTGACTAAAACTAAATACCATATTTGATGAAATATTATTCATAGTGAGGAATCACATAATAAAGAAAAATATCATATATGATATCTAAATCATGAAAAATTATTTACACTCAATGAAACATTAATGTAGACCTAGTTATATAATGGTAATTATTAATGTACTTCATCATATTTACAAATAAAAATTTCAGTTAACTAAATCAAACCCACTGAGAGTGTCAAAACAGGTGTGCAATAAGGAACATTGTTTATTTCTTGGTGATCCACATGGGAAGCCTAATATGATTTTATTAGAATTAATTCACCTAGGAACCATTATTACAGAAACTTCTAAAATTGTGGAATCTAGATAGGTATTTATATCTTGAAAAAAAGAGTCTATTTATTGTAATAAGTGACAACATTCCCATATACTTATGATTTTACAATTTATGCTCATTAAATTATATTCAACGTTGTTTTCAAATTGTTTTACCAAAAAATGCTCTAATTGGAACTATAGATACCCTCACATATAATACATATATAATACATATAAATATAAAAATATTAATTTAATTATATAGTGTTCCAAAAAATATTGAATTTGTTCTAGTGCCTTTGAAATATCCAACACACAAACAAGTAGTCCATAATTGTGCAATATCATCTAACACCTTGTCCTTAATTACAACTACCATAATATGAATATCATAAAATATACCTTTCTTCATAAATTTGGGATTGAAAACATAATAATGGGTTATATTAGATTCATATTAATGATAAATAAGGTAAATATCAACATAACATAAAAATAATGGTATTAGAACATGGGAATAACAAATTAAAATTATACTTCATATATAAGAGACCATTAAAGTATGTAATGAAATAAAGCTAGGTAGGTAATTAGAAATTAATCATAATGGAATCAAATAGATGTATACATGAGATCATAATATTTTCGTAAGATGTGGATTTTTGGAAAACACAGAAACATGGAATATCATTTCCTTGGTAGTCAAGACTCATTTCCATGACTATCATAGTGTATTAGGATTCCACCCAAAACAATATTAGTAGTTAAGGTTCACTATTAATAATAAAATAGTTGATGGGGTTCACTTTAGAAATGATTTTAGTACTCATGGTTCATTCTTAGGACTATAATAGTGGATGGAATACCTTACCGAACTGCGTTCATTCTACATTCTATGTTTGTTTATCTCATGAGACCCCAATAATTTCCCACATAAGTGTGGATAGATATAACACCCTCTTTTAAAATTATCATTATATTTATATTCCACAATATAATAAATAATTAACTATATAATAGATAATTAAACGAAAAGGGATTCATAATCATTTCGATGTGGGAAAAAATTTTATAAAAGAAATGGGTTCAATAAACATTTCATCATTTCCATATAAAATAAGATGTCGAAATAGAAAATGATTCATAAAATATATATTCAAAATCAACATAAACCAATAATTGAAAGAATAATAGTTGTATCTATAGATCATATACCTAATAAAAAATATGTTACCTCAAAGGATGGCATTTTAGATTAAAAATTATTTTTAAAGATCACTTATAATATTTCTTGAAGAACAGAGGCTTTCCAGTTTAGTTTTTTTACGAATAATTCCCAAAAATATGAAATTAATTAACAATTAAAATAAAATTAGAAACATAAAATATAATTTTTTGATGAATTCATTTTATATTATGAAAATAAATTTTCTTTATGTTATATATGATAAATTAATGATAGATTTCATATTTTCGGTAAAAACCATGTGGGACTTGTTGGAAAAAGAACATGAAGATGCATTTTAAAGAAACTAAAATACCAATATAGAGAAAATATTACTTAAAAATTCTTTTAGGGACATTTTAAAATTTATGAAACTATTTTTAGAAATCATGGAAATAGAGGAGAGAGTTTTTCTGACTCGATAAGAAAATAATGTTTATTTTCATTAAAATAAATTTATTTTGGAATCAAGTGTAAAAAAATTTACATTAATGTAAAACATGTATTCTAAATAACTAACCATAAGATAATAAAAATAGTGATTTTATCTGAATTTGATAATAATATTTCATCTTCAAAACCATAATCATATAATGTCCTTTTAAAAAATTTGCTTTTAACATAAAATCCTTACCTCATTGATAAAGTTTTAATCATTTGACCTATAAAAGAAAGAAACTTATATTACTATTTATATGCTCTAATTTTCATTATATGAATCATAATGTAAATTCATGGGATTTACAAACATCATATCAAAGAAACAAATTGTGACTAGAGAATACGTCTCCAAAAAATTAAACAGAGACTAGTAATCACTTATATTAAGTATCGACATCCTTCGTAAACATTCAACATCCTATATAATAATTTCTATTTTTTATAAATAAATTATATTACCTTACCCATATAAATTATCACATATATTATTTACTTTTAAACTTTTATTACCCGTTTATCCATATTTCTTTATTATATAATATTTCAGCTAATATTTTATTCTCTTTTCATATAAGTTTTTGTTTGGTAGTCTTAATAATTTTTTATGATATTGAATCCTTAATATATATGATTTTATATAGGATATAAATATCATATATTTTCATTATATTTGTTTTTATATTAATACATTAAAGATATATATATATATATAAATAGAATTACTCCATTCATTTCAATAGGAAGATATGGACATCGATGAGTGTTGTTTCCATTGTATACAAGAAAAAAAAATTAATAAGTGATAATAATTTAATAAAATTACATAATCAATTTTATATCATATGTATAAAATATTTCCATTAAAATTATCCTTGTTTGATTCTACATAAAGAATAAGACGAGTGACATTATCATATTCACATGGAATAGAATGTGAAACAGAATATATTATATAATCACTTATAATTATAATATTTTCATAAATATCATATTAAAATGTTAAATTTTTCATTATAACTTCTGTTTAGCAGTGTTGATGGAAAATGAAATACATTAGTTCTTGAGGTGGTAGTCCAACGTATAAATGCTAGGTAATTTATTTAATAGTAAATACAACAAGATAATGATATAATATATCTCTTTAAAATAAAAATATATCATTGTATAGGATATAAAAATTTCATTATATCTTCATTTTCAACCAGATTTTAAGTAGGTGGTTGAATAAATAAAACAAAAACAAAAGTTTAATAATATTATCTATTCCATAGAGAACCTCATTTTTCTTATAAATAAACAAATCTTAATAATGATTCCTAATTATATTAAATAATATATTTCATTTTTAGGGATTTAATGAATGGATTTGGGAAGGTATTTTCCAAGCAAAATAGTTTTGGAAGTCTGAATATAAGAGGAGAGGGGTGGCCTTTTTATGTGTGGGAGAGGAAACACTATGAAATTTTTAAAAGAAAAGTGTGCCGGTATTTTTTACCTTCTAGAAGGATCCAATATGGGTATTTATCAAACCATAGAGGCAATAATTTCAATATATTTTCATAAAATGGCACTTGGATTTGTTTATTGGTAATTTTAGCCCATATCTTTTTATTTTAACACTGGAAATCTATTTTAACAATAATCGTTGCAATAAATTTTAATAGTTTCTAATGTTCATTATCATCAAAATTATGTTTCCCATTATATATAGTATTAATTATTACAATTCAAAATATCAAATCCAGTTTTCCAAATTCCATTCACAAAAGCGGGATGATGTTTTAAAAATAAACACACCAACGTGATGAAATGATGTTTTCCAAATAAATTTATTTCCAATGTATAAAATGTTTTATTAGAAAAATTCAATATGATATTAATTTCAATAAACGAAATTTAATTTATCATCATATAATTTAAAATATTTTAATTTTATTACATTAAGAAATAATATATATCCATTTAATATTTATAAACAAAATATTATTTTCTAATAAAAGAAATTATTTTTTAGTATTCATCAAAAAATAAATCATTGTATACTATTACCAAAAAATTATGAAAATATAATTTTAATATGGTTATTTTTTTAAAAAAAATCAATTTTTTATCTAAATTTTAAATAAATTACTTTTATTATTTGTTAAAAATATTAATTAAAACATTTTTTTAGAAAATAGTAATATCTAACCATATAATGTATTTACGGAAAATTCACTACATTTTTATAAATAAGTTTTAATTATATATGATAATTATACTTAATATAAAAATCTTTATATACCAATTCATATCATGATGTTTAATAGAATGGTTATATTTGTCTTTTTTATATATTAATATTAATAGTGCATTACTAATCGTTAACACATGATGTTGTGTCTAATACATGATATCAAGGAACATAAATTATTTGAAAAATAAAAACTCAGGGTATTAAAACATGATCATAAATTAGGTATAAAGTGATTTCATTCATGTGTGGTTGATTATATTTTTTCACAATATATGATTTATATAGAAATGAATTTTGATTTCTTGAATGACATTTTTTAAAATTTTGTAACTTATAGACACTGGTTTATTTCTAACTAAGCCAGGGATAGAATTTGGACCAACTAGATAAGGGTTATATTTATGAATAATTCCTCTAAATGTATTAATATTTTTTAAATACTCATCAACCTAGGTACGAGACATTTATACACCATAATAGGATAATTATGTGTATGATTGATTCACATTAAAAAAAATTAATACAATTTAATTTTAATTAATATATTTATAGACCTTATGATTTATATATTATTTTATAAATAAGATGATGTTAAGAAAAAAAAAATATTGATTACAATTTTCAATATTTGGTTATTTGGAGCAATTTATATAATGTTTTTCAAATAATTTTTACTACATATATAAAAATATCTCATTGATTTTTAATAATTTTTTGATATTTTATTTTGTATTAATTTTTAATAATCTTTATAATTCTATAGGAATTCATATTTATTTGATTTTTATGTAGAAAACAATGATAGAAAAATATTATATTTAGGGTCATTCAAGGTTGTAAAAGAACATTAATGAAGATTACTCATTCAAGGAACATATAAATGGGATGAATCTACTTATCAATGTTAGAACTTAATCCTATAGTGAAATGTAAATATAAATTCATAGATATCAATATCAACTAGGTTATGACATTTTTATACTGAATCATAACACTATTACTATTCTTGATACCTTTTCCCAGGAACACCCACCTTGCATGTTATTTTATGATGAAAACTACATTATTTCCCCGTATTTCTACTCACCAATGTTATGATAAATTCATCACATTATCATTGATGTCATCACGATGAATGAATTGGAATGATGGGATTTCATTTTCTCTGTCCATCGAAGACTCCATGGAACCTGTCTCCTAGTTGGGGTCTTCATGAATGATTAATATGGGGTTCATGTAACATTTTACTAGTGCAATCTATTTGTCGATGTTGGTAAATTACACTACATCTATCAAGAAATTAAAAAGGTTCTTCACAAACTAGAAAACTTCAACCAGTGGAACAATAATGTTGGGCATCACTATAATTTTTTGATACTAGAACATCGGTCAACTATATTCTTCCTCAAATGAGGGCTTCCTAAGGGCATGGAACCCAAGGCATCCCATGTTGATCGTAGGGTATATTTTTCCAAAGGCATGTATTATGTTGTTTTCCTATATAATACCATGCTTAACACAAGGTTGGTGGTGAGTTTAATATTTTTCATAAACAGTATGAAGTTGATTTAGACATCCCCAGGTGATGGATCATAAATGTGGATCCCATGGAGGGAATACATGGATGTTTTTCTAGACAGATAAGAATAAAACCTATGTGGGAGGAGCCTAGGTGGTGTGTCTCATAAATAGAATGTGTCATATAGTGATTAATGATCTGGAAACCACTAGAGGTGGATCATATAGGGTTTACCCCTTTGAATGGGGAGCCAATGTTTTCCATTGGTTGGGATAGAACCTAAAAGGGACATCCCATGTAACATGCATTGATGATAGGTATAAAAACATATATAGATTGAGAGGGTTCAAATAAAAATCACAAAATATTAGTTTACATTTTCAATATAATTTCTCTTGTATGGATGATAGGTGATACGTGGATTATACATGGTTATCTTGCCAGGTTCCACTAGAAGTAGGGATCATATCGATGGGGCTTACATGTATTAATGACCAAGATGGATGGAAATAATTTATCGGGATGAGGAAGCCAAGGTAAAATTGAAATAGATATGGATGAAATGTAGAGGTGGAATGGATGGGGTGGATGATATATTATGGTTCTTGGTATTGAACCTTTAGGAGGTTTCCAATGAATCATATTTTTTTTGGAGATAATATCCATATAGATTGTAATGGGGTCATCAGGGCTTAAACATGAGGAGGAGGCTGATAAATCATATGTTGTGGGGCGTATGAATGAATGATTCCTAGTGTTCTTAGAGGCGATACGTTCTCCAAGGTTGTTGGAATGATCCTACGAAGTATATGAACCAAAAGGGATCAGGATGAATGTGAATAATGTTATTTAACCATGAGAAGGCTTCCAACGTCTTGGAATTATTTCGCAATCAAACTCAATGTAGTTCAGAAGAGTGTGGTTGTAGAACCGCTTGTTTTCAAGTTTGTAACCCTTCCTTTATTATTTATATGAATTCATATTATATGGGTGATGTTTGGGGGAGTTTGGAGAAATTTTGGAGGACTTTTTTATATAGTTGCGTGGTTGGTGAACGATTTGGGAAAATCATGGAACCACTATAGCAAACTATACACAATAAATCGCGAGATAATGGGAAGGCACAAAAAGGGAACATGATTTTCAAAAATATTTATAGAAGCCATGATATGTTAGAAATTGGTATTTTCATGGTTATAAAATGGGTTAAAAACTATACAACGCTGTCATACGACATTCACTGTTGAAGTAGTGATTGGAGCCTAGTTTGGACAGAATTTTCATACATGAGCAACAAAACCATGTTCTATTAAAAAATAGATCCTAAAAAGATGATCTGGCTCTGGTTTATGTAATAATGCATATTTTTACCAAAATATTTTAAATATTCATTTATTCCTCCCAGTGGTCGTAGAACCTCTCACCATCCTTTTGTATGAAATATCAAGGCTTCCCATGGTTTTTTATAGCCGGTTTCTCAAGGCAAGTCATATTTCATGGTAGTTCGTGATGTTTTTTATTTGATCCACTTCTCTGTCACTCTATATTTCATATATATAAAACTGTTTTGGTTAAGTGTAAGATATTTTATACCAAAAATGATTATATTTGGCCTCGTTTATGATAGAGGGAGATATCTAAGGTGGTTTCATTGAGATTCAACCCAGTTTAATTGGTGTTGGAGTTCTATTATTTGTAATAATCATTAAAACCTAGGTATGTGGCTTCACACTCATCTCCTCTATTGATAAAAATATTTATTAGTTTAAAATTTATTTAATTTATTAAATATTTTGTGAAATTATTGTGAAAATATTGGTAAAAACATTATTAAGTCATTGATTGATGTATTTTATTGAATTTTGGATTTATTGAGCATTTGATTTGATAAATGATTTTGAAATGATTATTTTTAAATTGTTTCATGGATAAATTCTTGGGAAAAGGGATTTTAATATATAGGTTGTTTTATTGAAATGCCTTTTGTATTGAAATGGTTTTGGCATGATTTTATTTTAAACAGGATTTTGTAAATGGAGTGTTTTGTGTTTATATTTTATTTTGAAAATTGGTTAAAATATAACCTTGTTTAATGTGCCAAGGTTGTAATGGAACATGAGATTTAATTTTGCTGTTATTTCTTGGTAGATTTATGAGAAACCACTCATGAGATTGAAAATTTCTTAATGAATAATTCATGTATAGATTGGTGGATATGTTGATATGTGGATTGGAATGGGATATTCCAAAAATGGAAAGATTGAATAGTTTTGTTTTTAGTGTGGAAAAATATTTTATTAAAATAGTTCTAGTTTTTTATAATATTATCATGTTGTTTATATAAATTATTTTCTATAAATTTTATTATTAAATTTTGTAAGCAGTTCTATCCTTGCGGCATGAGTTGTGATGTCATTGGGGAAAATATATTGAGTTTTATTTCTCACCCCTAATTTGGATATTCAATTCTTTTCAGATTTTTTTAGTATGGAATAGGTAAATGTAAAGAATTCAACTTATCTACTGGTTCTTTAGGGTTTTTGGAGAATGGAGATAAACATGGATTTTTGAGATATATCATTTTCTTCATTGTGTTTTATAATCTTCCTTGTACATTTATATAGTGGTATTCATTTGTGGTACATTGTGTTACATAGATAATGATAAATGAGATGTTGAGTTTACTTTCATCTTTTATCTTGCATAATATATTGGTTTATTTTGTTATGGATTTTGGTTGGTTTTTATTTTAAAAGGAATTTTTTTTACCCACGTATATCGAATCCCTATTGAATTTATTTATATTCATTTGTATATTAGGTATTCCACATAAATCACAGTAACATTCTTCCAGAATATCAAGGCCTTGATAATAAGAGTGATGTTTCATGTGGTATTGGGTTTTTTGTACAAAAATCTATTTGAAACAATTGGAATTATATTGGTATAGTACAAAAATCTGTTTGAGAAGGTGGTATTAGTTTTCTTTGGTCCAAAAATCTGATTCAGAGAAGTGTAATCATCTTGGTCCTTCCTTTTTGGAACATGTTCTCTATGCATTTTTTGGTCTTCAACATGGGTTTTTTCAGTCTTAGAGTTGAATTCAATCTATATTATTCCTTTAGTTGGGATCATATAAAGAATTAGGATTACATGGACTAGAATTATAGAGCATAAAAATATAGAGCTATCCATTATCTGCATAAATTAATGTTACCCGGTAGATTGGTACATTAGTATTTTGAATACACATATTGGATTTACATCTCATTTTATGAGTATTTTCAAATGAAATAAGCACGAAATCCATTAGATTAATGTCTTCCCACTAAAAGTGATTATTTAATTTTGAGTAATGATCTATGATTTTATGTTAAAAGTTTCCTTTCATTAGAATCGATATATTTGTTTTCAAATATGTGATTTTGAACAAGATTATTATTCTCTTATTTTTAAAATGGTTTGATTTTCAATTACCTGGTGAAATTTTAACAAACTGATTAATGTGGGAAATTTTAATTTTGGAAACCACTATTATGATAATATGAAATAGTTCAATTTGAAATTGTATTATTTATGTTAATAGAGAGTTAAGATTATGATATACATTGTGTTTCTAGAAATTGGAAACCAGTAGGAATCTTAGAAATCAATCAAAAGAAGATGCAAAGAATGTGGTTGCACCTGAGCCATCGGGGAACAACAGCTACATTAAAGGATAGTCCAAGCATTATAGGAAATATTTAGCATGAATAGTTGGGATGATCTAAGGATCGTGAATCATGTTTTATAGAAATATAATCCACCCATCATTTAGAGTTATTATGAACCAGAAAAGGAAGCGGTGTGGAATAATATGATGAATCATATCATTTATTTCATCAGCACACCAGTAGTTCTAAAAGTCAAGATAGAAACATACATGCTAGAAGATCATGCACTCTAGTAGTGGGATTTATCTATTAATTTTAAATTATAAAATGACCTTGCATGGGAGGATTTTGAGTAATTTTTTAAAAAATAAGCAATCATCATTTTTAAAAAAAATCAAAGAATGATGGACTTCATCAATATGAAGTAAAAAATTATTCTATCACAGAGTACACAAATTAATTAATTAATTAATTTCACATTTTAAAAGTGGTAGCTTCCAGTGTTCCTTTAAAGTAACTCATCTTAGAATCAAGGATAAGATATGATATTCTCTCAAATATCGTTGCGATCAGTATTACAGTCTATACAATGGATTTTAATAGGGTATAAGTAGATGAAAGGGAAATATCTGGATCTATAGGTGGAGGAATTACGTTGATACCTAGGAAAAATAGTAACAACACCAACATATGTAGAAATAGGTTAGGGGAACTTATTACTAAATAGGGGTCATAAATTTGAATCCAAGGGTTGGATTACTAAATACTCTATCAAGAATAATGATCCAAGCAGTGTGGTACCAAATTGGTTTTTTTGACCACATAAATCGAGTGTAGGAAACCACTTATATTATGCCATAATTTCCAATAAAGGGGAATCCACAACACTTTTGTTATTATGCATTGTGGTCGGGTGTTCAGGACACTTCTTAAGAATGAGAGAATTCATATGCGATGATTTGATGAGGGATATAGAGTCAATCTCATCCATAGAAGAAAAAAAGCCATGGTGATTCATAGAATACAAGGAATCCTTAGTAAAGTAACTCTAAACATAGAAATATTGAAATAAGTTCATCAATGATGTAATTATATGTAGCTGAGCGGGTTATTGTGTATGATTAGTTCTGACAATATATAGGGCGAGGCATGATTATTTCAAATCCTACCCCTATGAATGTTTTGTTTTATTTGAGTGATTCCAAATAATTTATTGCTTCTCTCATTGTTTAATTATTTATTTTAAATGATTAGATTAATGCTTCTATTATAAAACATCAAAAACTTATTTTACAATTAAATTATTGAGACATTGTGTGTAGATCATGTTCTATAATGATTAATAGAGCCGAGATTAAAACGGATTTCTAAGTGATTGAGATGAATTTTTTTATATAATTCTATATATTATTTTTTTGTCAATGTTCAATGATTTCACATTATAAAGTAAATTATATTCCTATTTTTTAAAAAAGAAGATATTATCAAGGATCTCTATTAAGGGGACTGAAATATAATGTTGGGTGTAATGGGATTATTGGGACCAGTAGTTGGAATGATCTTATACATGATGGTACTGTATTTATTGAAATTAAAGGAAAAGACTTCGAAAACAATTTCCAAGTAGTGATGTATGTGTTTCTAGTTGTATTTATTGAAATTTTCTGGGGTTTGCCACATATAAGAGAAATGGAGTTTATGATTGATCTCCTTCTAGGGACCAGAACTATTTTCATAATATCTAATCAGATGGACCCCAAATAATTAAGGGAGCTAAATTTATATGTGTAATAGATATAAATAAAATGCTTCGTTTGGCCAACAATTTCAATGTGGGATGAATCAATTTTTTTTCAAAAATAAATATTGAGCTTTTTAATAGTTTTTGGATTATCACAAGATTATAGTTGTTATGATAAAGAATATGTATCCAATTCAACACATTGATGGAATATTTGATCAATTGAAAAGATCATAGTGGTTGTCTAATATTGAATTATAGTTAGGATATCAATAATTGTAGATTTGGAAGGAGGATATTCCAAATACAACTTTCAAAATAATGTATGACCAAGATGAATATATTTTGAGGCCTTTCATTCTTACAAATGATCATAAGGTACATAAGGAATTGGTGAATCAGATATACTAAAGATATTTGGATTATTTCATGGTAATGTTTTTGGATGAAATAATGATGTATTAAATGAAAAGGACTAAGAATGAGAAACACATGGAAACAGTGTTGGGAATCTTGAGAGATCCACATATATATTCAAAATTATATCTATGTGAATTTTGGATACTAGAAGAATGGTTTTTTGTAATTTAATTTCTAAAAAGGTATTTCTATGGATCCAGAAATGATAGAGGCTCTTACCTCGAGGAAACATCCAAATAATTACATTTAGATATTGAGTATCCTTAGTCAATATGGTTATTACTTATGTTTTTTCATGGGTTTTAACGATTATCTTCCCATATGAAAACATTGAAAAAGAAAAAAATTCCATTCTAATGGAATACATAATTTCAGATGACATTTATTGTGATTGAGATTCCCCTTAAAAAACACCAATCATGATTATTCTAGACTAAGGAAAAGGATCTATTGCGTATTTTGATGCTTAGAGATCAAGCTTCTAATCATTTCTAATGAAATGAATTTTTTTCAAATGGGTTTACAAAATTGAATGATCATGAGGATAACTACCCAACACATGATTTATAGATATCTAACATATTCCAAACTTTTAATAAATGGAGTAATTATCTCTTTTATGATAAATTTATTCTGTTTATAGATCATAAGAGTTTTAAGAACATATTTTAACAATTATATTTTAATTTGACACAAAGAAGATGGACAAATTGTCTCCAAATGATTTACTTTGACTTTTGTATAAACTGGGTAAGGGATATTAAGTGTCATATAAATTATGCATAAAATGTTATTATCATAAATAAAATAATTATAAAATCAATGGTAATTTATTTCAATGACAGTAAACATGAACTTGGAATGTGATAAATAACGTGATGTTGTGGCTTTATTGCAGTTTATTTGGTTCCTGATTTGGTAAGGATTGTTAAAGATGCACAGATGTCTGTCTTAGATTGTTTTGAGAGGAGGTAAGAACTAAATTGTGGAGATACAATTGAGGGATAGAAAATGGACGAATGTTCCTTTTTGTGGTTTATATCAGGTATCATCATACTTATGTCCTGTCAGGAAGAAAACAATCATGATTACAATCATTCAAGATGTTTTGTTTGTCCTGGAATATATATATTTTATAAGATGATGAAATAATGGTTCTTGTGGAGTGGTATGAAAAGGTTATTGGCTTATATTACTCAATATTTTTAACTTGTTACCATGTTAAGAAGGATCATAAGAGACCAGCTAGAATGTGGCAGTATTTACCAATCTCTATTTTTATGTGGGAGTAGATAGATATGGATTTTGTAATAGGTCTTCCAAGAACAGTCTGAAAAAAATGATTCCATATGTGTGATAGTCGATCATCACACAAAATCATCCCATTTCATTACTATTCATAATTCTCATATAGTGGAGGAATTTTCAGTGTTCTATAAATGAGATGGTGTAAAGTGGAATGGAATATTAGTTTCGATCATGTCAAACAAAGATCTAATGTTTGTGTCTAATTTTTCTAAATCATTAAAAAAATCCCTAGTGACAAAGTTATATATGTGTATCAGGTATCAGCATCAAACATGTGAGAAATCTGAAGGGAAGATATAGATATTGGAAGATATGTTGTGGCCTTCTCTAATAGATTTCGGTGGATACATGGATGAGAGTTTTCTATTAGTGGAGTTATCATATTACAACGATTATCAAGCCTCGATACAAATGGAAATATTTAATGAATTTTTTGGGTTTCCTTGTTATTATCCACTATTTATGGGTAGAAATATATGAGACATCAGTATTTCAGTCGAGGAATTTTCAAGAGATAATGGATATGATTTAGTCAATTGGAATAAAAATGGAGTTGGAATAGATTTATAATAAATTATTTTCAGATCATCTTCTTTGTCCATTTTGAGTCACGGTGAGTGATAATGTTTTCTTGAGGATCTCTCCAAGGCATTTGAATCATCTTTTTGGGAATCATGTAATGTTATCTCCTCGATTCACAAAACCTTTTGAGATATTAGAATGGGTTAGTTGGGTGGAATACCGGTTATAAGGGACCCCATGGTTTATTGTGGTGCATAATGTGTACCATGTATCTCAGGAAAAAAATGTATAAGCCTATTCTTAGAATGTTATTCGAATGGATCACTTTTA
Organism: Viscum album; assembly: GCA_963277665.1. Taxonomy (NCBI): domain Eukaryota; kingdom Viridiplantae; phylum Streptophyta; class Magnoliopsida; order Santalales; family Viscaceae; genus Viscum; species Viscum album. Next base: position 787,620,903 of record OY728126.1, on the reverse strand, counting down.
AATAACATGAGATGCTTCATTGGTATAGATCTAGGTGCCTATTATGGGTATCCAAGAGAAATTATTGCTTGAAAAAATCATCAGTCTAGTAGAGGTTTGTAGAAAAATGCATAGATTCAGGAACATGCATGATAATGTGAGAAGGAAATGAAAGAACAATGTCTATAACTCATTCAACACAATGATATTTTTTTTACATTCGTTGGATAGAATGACCAATGGTGGGATGAATGTAGCACCCTCAGTTTCATGATAGTAATAATTTATTTATTATTTTTATGTATGTAATGTACGTGTGTTATGTTTTAGAGTGATTGAAGAAATTATGTAGTGTTTTTTGGGTTTTCTATTTGTATAAATTCGGTTTAGATGTTTTTAAAACCATCAAATGCCTACATTAAACTGTTTAGAATGAATCAGGGTTTAAAGGGAAGGTGCAGGAGAAGCACATGGGTTTAAAAACAATATAGTGAAATAATTATATATTGTACATTGGTATTTTTAATAGGTGTCTCATGGTTTGAAATCCATTTTAGACTAATCGATGTGGTTCATTCATGAGGAAGTGGCTTGTGCATGGTTTTTGCATGATTTTCCCAACAGTGTGACCAAACCTTGCATAAATAAAAAAACAAGATCCTAAGAAAGTGGGTCTAGGATGAATTTTGAATTAATTCCTAGAGTTTCTCAAAAAATCCCTAAGTCATAATATTTCCCTCTCAGCGGTTAGAGAACATATCCAAATCATTTTAGATGCAATTTGAATTCATCTCTTGGTGATTTGAAGCCAGTTCCTCATGGTATTTCATCGTTCGTGGTATTTATTGATGTGTTTTCATAGATATACTACTCTATCTAACATGGATTTTTAGATCTATATCTTTGGTGTAAATATATAAGTTATTTTCTGAAAGAAATTATTATATTTGTCTTATTTTGTGAAGGGGATGTATATATAAGGTGATTTTTTTGATATTCAACATGATTTCATTACTATTTAAGTGTTGTTATTAATTTTCATCTTAAAACCCTAGGTATATGTATTCACTCTCAACTCCACTATTTTTAACATGAATAATTGATTTGAAATTGATTAAATTGATTGAAATTTATTATGAAATTAGGTTGAAAATCATTGTGGAATCAGTATTTAGTGATCGATTGAGGATTTCTATTGATCTCTAGGATTGTTGTAAATGTGATTTGAGAAATGATTATAAAATGATGATTTCAAAGATTAGCATTCTTTGATTTATGGGATAGTGTTTTCACTAAGAAATTTTTTATTGAAATAATTTTGGCAATGAAACGGCTTTTCCATTATTTTATTGGAATGGTTTTGGGGAAAAGATAGTGTTGTGTGTTCATATTGCACTACAAGGTTCGGTAAAAATATGACCACGTGAATGGTGCAAAAGGTGTAGTGGCATGGAGGATTTAGTTACATTTTTATGACTTTTTAGATCTCTGAGATACCTATAATAAGTAAGTAACTGTCATAATTAATAATTAAAGTTTAAATGTGTGGATGTGTGCATATGTGGATATGTGGATTGGGAAGGGATATGAAAAAATGAAAACAACGAATAGTCTGGAACAACAATCTTGGTTTATTTCATGGAAAAATTTTTAAGTGTGATAAAATATTTTGTTAATGTAGGTTTCATTTTGTGATATATGGTTTCATTTCATTTTATATAATTTATCTTATTAAATGTACTTCTCATTTCTATATGTGTTTCATGAGTAGGTTACTCAATGGGAATAATCTACTAAGATTCATTTCTGACAACAAAATAGAAAATTTAGTGCTGTTGCAGATGTTGTTTACTGGGAAATAGGTAAAGGTAAATCATTTCACATCTTTATTAGAACTTCACGATTATGGATCATGGTGTTGGAGTTTTAGTTTGACTCCATATCATTGGAATCATATATATTTTTCTTCTATTGTATACTTTCACATAGTTTTATTATTTTGTGGAACTTGGTTTTAGATTAATTTTGATAAATTAAACGTTGATTTTTATTTCATAGTTATCATGCATTATATATTGGTTTATTTGGTTATGGAATGTTAGGTTGGTTGTTTTATTTTAAAAAGTAAAATCTACACCCCACATGAATTGAAATCTCTTCAGTATTTATGGAATTCCTTTGACATCATGCAGATGTCACCTAAGGCCTAGTAACATTCAACATCATTCTTATGAAAATAAGAATATGGTGGATGTTATAATGGAACTTCTATGCAGATGTGGCCCATGGTGGTTGAAACTGGTTATTACTCAAGGGGGTATTTCCATTAGGGGTAGAGATATCATTGTTGTTAATAGCCACATGGACAACGGAGTCCTGCTCAATGTGAGAAACAAGAGGAAGCAGTAGGTTGAAAGGTAATGTCGTGAAAGCTTCATCATCAAGAGTTGGTGTGGTGCATATATGTATAATATACCAAAGGAAGATAAAATTATCTATTTTGAGGATCTCATTTCATATGAGTAAGAGTATGATCCACGTTAGTCATGCACATGTCATCCTATTATAGTAGGTGATATGACATACATGGATACTTCCCAATGTGAAAATGGAAACATAGACCAAATGGAGAGGGATGTAGATTTAAATATGTGGGATGTTTTAGTCTCTCCATGACCAGCCACAATTTGTTTCTTTATAGAGTATGTCATACCTTTCCATTTACACAGGGTGACATCCCACACATGGCGAGATCATAATTTAAAATCTCGTGTAAATGACATGTGTTATTTTCAATTTTAACATCATGTATATCAATGGTTGGGGACTTACTCCAAACCCCTTAGGTTTATATAATATGCACATCCCAACCCATAGGTAAGGAAAGGAATCAACAATGCTAGGTGGAAATTGTGTGGAGGAGTGGTCAATAGTCGGTTCCATGTTAGTGTCCTTATGCTAAAAAAATGGTGATTAGCATACACATGAAAAAAAACAACAGTTATGGCACTAAAATAAGAGAAACCATGCAAAGGACCTTGAAATTAATATGCACAAGGCGTGAGGGTTGCACGGAGGACGTACATGATATAAATGGTAGTTTCATGGAAGAAGAGATCAAACATAGTTGTTTAGAGTAAATTCAACCCATGGAGGTTCATGGAATGGGTGCATGAAATAAAAAAGGGTTTCACGTAAGAGAGAGGGTTTGAAAGGAAAATGGGTTGTGCACAGGGTTTTTTTGGTCTAGACTAGGGTTGCATGCAAGAGGATATTTTTTCTCACACATGACATAGGTGAAAAGAAAGTGGGTAATGGAAAATATTTTATGGGCCCACAAGAAGTGGGACCCAGAGGTGGCTTATCGTGAAATATCCTTCATCATGATGGATTAAGATAATTATTTATGTCAGGAATGGGTAGTATAATACATAAAAGATAGTCAATATTTCTTCTATATGATCAACCTGATGATGGATTCTTTATTTGTATATATAGAGATAAATATTCTATAGTGCACGCAAGATTAAAGCGAACAAATGCATCCATTTGACATCGCATTTAGTGTGTAGGATACATATGCATGGAATGGTACTTTACACCCCATTAATTCCTATTTTTTGCACTTTCCATAGGGATTTTTTGATGGATGGGTTAGAACATATCCCTTTGACGGTGCATTGAGTTCCCAAGGAACATATGCCTGGATACCTATCTTACTCATTGATTTTGAAAGACATGTTTTGATTCGTTACACTTATAGATATATACATTTGAGTAAAAGGGTAACTTAATTTTATCAAAATATGACCATGGTTGAACTATTTTAAATTCATCAGCAAAAAATTCCTCCACCTTGGAATCTAACCTAAAAGGAGACCTAATGGATGGGTTCTGATGGTTGGGTTCTGATTGAAACACTGAAAATAATCGTGTATTCGGGGAGGTACATGAAAAATACAATGTCCTATAAGGAATTCACCATTAGAATTCAAATAGGACCTAGTCATGTCCAATATATTTGTGGGGTGGGGTAAGTAGAGTTCATTGACTTGTCATATGATATGATATTTCTCTCTTGTGCAAACAATTCTCTGAATCCCACGTGGAAAACCAAACCTTGGTCCTAAACGTGCACACAACAGTTAGATTCCATTGTGTTTGGCCGTTATAATTATTTCATTGAAATTTCCTCAATCAAAATATAATATTACATACCATAAATCCTTTTTCACGAAAAATAATACTCTTTCACTCCAAATGTGGGATTCCAAACTTCATCAATAGGTTCATAAACAAAGTGATGTTGTGAGGTAAGATGTCATCACATCATGAAGAGTATAAATTATTGGTAAACGTTAAATAATTCCATCAAGAGGGTCACATCAAACAATTAAATTTTATTCGGAATGTTGATGCAACTATGTAATGATTATCTCCTACTTCACATTCTCCCATTGAGGAATTTTCGGATAACGGTTAAACTATTTATCGCATACATTGAAACATAATGACCATATTCTTGGGTCACATGGGAAGACAACCTCCATAAATAGAAAAATCATGGAATAAGGGCATAATACTAAGGAGATTCAAGACATATCCATATGTGACTTAAATAAAAACAGTAGAGAAATCATGAGAAACAAGTCAGTGTATGAGGAGTACCCTTCCCACTATGCAAGATCCTTTAATGTCGTATAAGGGATAAAAGTGTGGGATGGAAGAAGTTTTGGGAACTGGTTACAGGGTACTATTTGCAATTGGATGGTTACATTCATACTATATATGCTACATGTGTATGTATTTTGGAGGATAGATACGTAAAATTGGGATATATGAAGTTGTATTGACATCACAACACCATATCTAATGCCAGTAGGAGCTGGTACTAGATCCATCCATCCAATGCATTCCTAACAAAAAAATGTTCCACCTCCACTTTGGGAATGTTGGCAACATACCATGAGATATTAAATTCATTGGAGGAATTCTTATTGAGGGAATATAGTACGATGAGTTCCTTCCACTAGAGAATACCTCTGTGGATAGAGCACAGGCCAACATCTTAACATGAAATCTATGGGATGCGTTGAAGGAATAGTCGAAGATCATGTATATTTAGAAGGAAATCAAATTCCTTGAGTGGTTTAATTTGATCCATAATAAGGATAATATGGTGGGTATGTTAGAAAATTGAATGAGTTCAAGAATTATTTCCAATGGCGCATGGAAGGATGGTTCTGGGTGATCCTAGAGGAAGGATATTATCAACCATTAGGGTACAACACGGCTGAAGAATGGGACCTAACAATACGATACACAATATTTCATGGTACCTTATTAAGAGGGTGTATTTTTTAGGTGACGTTCACAATAATGGAGTCCTCCTAGAGACCTTGTTGGTGGTGGGGATCATGGAAGCTCATAATGGAGTCAACCATAGAGTTCCCATCTTAGAAATAAATTACAGTATTCTGGGTTGAATATCAAGGGGTGGTAATTTCAAATTATTTTATGGACCATTCTAGAACCTACATGTATAGAATACTCCTGATTTCGGTGCATATGATTTCCTAGTCACCATTATTTCCCTAATAAATGATATATGGCCATCCCTATAGAACATTATAGGGGTCCATCCACTGAATCTCAATTCAAAGGGGGTAAAACTCTTGTTCTCTAACCATGTGAATTTCATTTTCCACCCATTCTTCACCCCAATCAATGAGATGGTGAATAAACTTCAAGTCTCACTCGGGTAGATAGAATACTCACATAGTATCTGGGGTAGTGTACTAGTGGCCCAGATTTCTTTTAAGATCAATTTCAAATAATACATGTTATCCCTCATCTCCAAATAATCCAAATGACTTTAAGAGTTGTCAAAAGAAAATTACAGATTTTTTGGAATATTTTCACCCTTGCATCAACTATAAACAAGAGTCCATGATACAAATTACTCGGTTTGTTAAGAAAATCATGCTACTGACCACAAATTTTGATGTCGACCATTAAATGGACTATGTGAGAAAATACGTGATGGCTTGTTTAGAGTAAATCTTGAGAAGACATATCTGATAGATCAATGTAACAAGCATGGGTCTAGAGCTTCCAGATGGTGTTTGTGATTCAACCAAGGAATTAATCCCTGGGGAAGACCATTCAATAGGGTTGTAATAACCTAGAACCATGGTTTAGGGGAAAACACAAGTGTCTTTCACACCTCCATCTTCATAAGGGATGTGGTCCATAAAGAGACCCGGAGTGTCGGTGAAAGAGGCCCCTAGAGAAAAATGAGATATTTTCATCAACCTACTACTGATTCTCTATTCCCTTATATTTATTTGTCCTTAATAAAATAAATACTATCAATATCTCTAATGTAACTATGGTGAAAAAAGTTGTGGGATGAGCTCATGCTTATAGAGATAGGAGATAGAAAGTTTCCACGTAAGGTGGACTACAATCAAAGGTATTCATGTATGATGGTCAAAGACATTTATGTGTGAAAATATGGGGAATATGAAGAATCTAATGACCAAGTAAAAGTGAATCATTATCAAGAGCATGATCCAGGACAAAATTTTCCTTACCACAATAGTGACGAGGAAGAAGAAGAAGAAGAAATGGTGGAATAATAATAATAATAAAAGGATGGGGATAAGAATAATGGGATGATGAAGAGGAAGTTCTTATTGGTGGAGAATACCAAGAAACAAACCTTCCATTATGGGAGTACCTAGGAGGGCGACATGATTTTGGGATCTGATAAGGGGCTCAGTGTGAATCTCTTGGTATGTATTAACATACATTGCCTTTTCCATTTCCACCTTTCAAAACATGAATGCACTATCAAAAAAATCTCATTTATAGGAAAACATTGAACTTAATTAAATATTACCGAAAAAATTGGTTGATAATGTGCCAATAGATATGGAAGAACATGTCCCCAAACCTAAGCCTAAAGCTGAGCTAGGTGATCAATCTGTCACATCCATGGCGGATAGTGGTGATACAGCTGATGGGGAGAGGCAAATCTTATGAAACCTAGTCTGTTATCTTTTTAAATAGATATCCAGTTCTGATCATTGGTGCAATAAGAGATGTAGTGTCTCTAATGGAGGATGTTCATATTGTTACTCAAGAACTATATCTTGTAGCACTTAGAACACGTATGTCAATGCCATCATAGACCCATACCAGTCAAATAAGGATCAAGTTGATAGATGTTCCAATCCTAGATAGTTAATTGATGACTATAGTCCCAAAAAAGAAATGGATGGGGAATATATAGGATCTCTTCCGATGAAAATGCATATCTATGAGGAGCCAGTCATCATAGATAATCTTGTATTGGAAATAGGTGAATGGTTGATTTAAGCCAAGTATAATTCTGATGACATGTTGGAGATTGAAGATGTCTAATGTGAGGATGTGGGGGGGGGGGATTAGTAAGATAAAATGCTCAACCCCATGTGATAGAGTCTAGTCCCTTATAGAGGATGATAGAGGAAGTCTTTGATGCTGGACTTTTGGTATCTTTATCCCAAATATGATCCTCTAGATCCAAAAAAATTGGATGACTCAAATCCAAAGGTTGATGAAAAAAGAAAAATTACTCATCATGGGGTGTAGAAGTTTACCAATAGTTTCCTTGAGTCTTCAAAGGGATAATTGTTCAGTTGAATGGTGTCACTCTGCCACTTTCTACATTTTCTATGCATAGGAGCGGTTGACACTTGAGATCATTATGTGTTGATCAATAACTATCATGCGTAGCAGATAAGAGAAATCAGTAAAAAAGACTACTCCTAATATCAACTGAAATATAAAAGCATCAGGAAACATCAAGAGGATGAAAAAGAGGTCTAGGGCCTAAATGAATAGATGAATGATCATTCCTTATTTCCAGTAATCATTTAGAACTTATCATGTTGAAGTAGATAGAGGATGACCAAGAGTAGATAAAACATGTTATCCATAAAGTTAGCGCTAATTGAGATATATAGTACTTAAAATTAATTAGGGAAAATTAGATTCATCCAAAGACCAATTATGATGAAAGGGAGATCTGGTGGCAGCATCATACATTGGAGAGCACACACCCAAAGGTGGTGGAGATAAAGCGCTCCTTTATGGGGTAGATCCACAGATGTTATTTTTTTACAAACTCATGAAACATTCTATTTTCTTTTATTTCATTAATTTTCATGTATTTACATATTATTCCATTGTATAAATATTTATTATTAATCACAATTTTTAGAAAAATAAAGATTAGTCCCTAAGATCACATGGGTAATTCCATATGTGAGAAATAAGGGAAGACCACAAAATTGTTCACATTATTTGAGAGTGTCAAGTAATCAACTAATTAATTAATATATAATGTTTCTGAATGAATGGTACGAGTGTTTAGTCTGAGAGAGGATATGACTGGAGAATACATATCAGGACGAAGAAAATATGTATTTCCTGACATTCTCTAGTGCATGAATGTGATAATAATAGGCGCATTGGAATCTATATAAACAAAATTGAATTCGATGTGTGAGTCAGGATAGCCATAAATAATAAACACAATGGGAGTGGTATAATAATATAATACAACTGTAATCCATGTCAAAAAATGATATCCGTAATATATTGCCTAAAATGAGAAAAAACAACAAGATTCAACATCTAACCATGCATAAAAAATGATGCATATCATGAAATATCCCTAGATGTCCTTTGGAATATTGGCCATAGACTATAGTAGGGCTTTGGCCAAACACCATTCAATTAAGGGTCCATAAAGAAATGAAATAGGGTGATGATATGAATAAAGGGGCACACAATGCATGGAAATGGAGCTACGGAATATATGAATGGACTCTAATACCATTATAAGTATTCCAAAATGGGTTAGAACAAAATAGTGTGTGTCTATTTGTCTAAGCAATGAAAGACCAATTGTCTAGGGGAGAATTTTCTCATATTTCTAGAGAAAGGTTAAGATACAAAAAATGTGGAATATAGAAAACATTGAGTGGGAAGACCTCTCGAGAGAGTCCTGATATGATTTTTAGTTTTACATGATGTAAATGAGGAATATTAAAATTTACTTTAATGACATATGGAAAAGATGACACATGGTATAGTTTAGTGTTGTGTGATCAAGATACATCCAAAATTTAACCTCATGTTATTGGGAAATGGTGCATAGATTATGGTCATTCATCATGGACCATATCCAAAATATTAATTTCTTGTAGGTTTAACTGTGGAGATGTCTATTCCAATAGTATTTCTATTTCATGGTGGAAATAGATCTGACATGAATGAGACCAAATAGGCTTTCATACAAAACAATTATCACGAATTGTAAGGTATAAGTAATATTTTTTATGGAGAGACAATAAATTGACATTAACCGGGGACATTTGAGGCCCAAAACAACACCATATATACCATTGAGGATTTTAGTTTACGGTCGTAGAGTTTAGACAGAGGATCCTTTTTTTGGCTGGACCACATCAGTACCACCCAACTAGAACACCTAATCCCACATGAGAAATGCTCCATGTGGTATACCACAAATGCTACTGGGTTCTATATGGCATGTGGGAGTTCACATCAAAGGTGACACCAATGAATAATCCACACTATGATACATGTATGTATTGAAGAGACTGGTCAAGAATTACAAAACTTGAATAAAATGGGAAATGGTTACAATCTATTGTCTTTTGAACATGTTTGAAACACAAGGATCATAACCATACCAGTTAAAAACAAACTAAAAAATTGAAAAATCCACTACAGACCATGTTCTAAGCACAAGAATTGTTATTTTTCTTCCAATGATCTCGTAGGTCATTGGACTAGGTTGGGAGGAGATCGAAAGCAGAATGATACCATCATTTTTAGGGACCATCATTATTTTAAAAATGAGGGAAAACCAAAACCGAGGGCTCAATATGAGGATTGATCATATCGGGGAGTGGCATTCAAACCCAATTGTAAATATAGTTTAAGATCCTACTCATGGACCATGGAAAACAGTTTAAATTTGGTTTCCATAGACTAGTTGAAAATTGATTTGTCTTAGGGTATGCACACAAAAAACAAGAGTTAAAACTATGCTTGAATGAGTCCTAGGGGGTGACATGTTGCATAAACATCCTAGAACATATGACATAATTTTTGAGGTCACAATTCTTGGTTCATAACTGAGGCTAAAGGGGCCAAAAATGATAATAAACATGTGGTTTGGCCCAATGTAAAAATGTATGGAAGTGGATATATATCCTATAAGGATAGAAATAATTCCATAAATAGTTATGAAATTATATAGAGGTATGATATAAACATTATTGGGGGGAACCTCTATAGTTGGGACGTTGAATCATTCCATATTTATCATGAGGAACATTGAACTTGTTTAGGTTAGTACCATAGTTGAATGCCATTTTTTGTGGATGATTACTTTTTTTTAAGGATATAGAGTTTGGATCATATAGGTTTCTATCTCAAATGGTTATGTTATTGTGGTTTTATGATAAAACTCACATGAATGAGGGTTTAAGAGGCCTTAAATCCATGAATCACTTCTCAGAAGAGACCAATATACTGTTTATTATCATGATTCCTTGATTATACACTCTAAAATTATGTTCATAGAGTTTAGAACAACAACACATAGTTTATGGTCATAGAGTTTGAACAATTATGTTATAAGTCCAAGTGGAATATGTGTAATGTGTTTAGGTAAGAAACAATGTGAATGAAGAAAAAGATGGCCCATCACACCTCATGTTCAATCCTAAAAAACATCACCTATATTTTAATGTCATTTATAATGGACTATTGTATGTCCCAAGGGGTCATAGATCTGATAACCTTGAGGCAATGCCGAAAGAAATGTTCATGGGTGTCACTACATATCCCATGGGGATGGGAATCAAGCCATTCATAGTTGTGCAATTATGTTCGTTTTATGTTCAGTTGTAAAAATGAAGATGAACGGATGTGATAGAGAGATAATTTTGAGTCCCAACCCATAGTTGAATATATGATCATCCCTTTGTATCCCATGAGTATGGGAATCACGACATGCATAATTCTTGATGTGAATTCCTCCTGTGCATTTTTGGCTCATACTTTGAATGGAATGGAATTTTATTTTATTCATATATGGCTGGGCCGGGATGAAAAACATAGAAATTACTACTTATCATGTGTGGATGGGAATAAATCAATACAATGTTCAGGAAAATTTAAATTGTGAGTATCCATATCTAGACGTGATTTCCTCCTTGGAGAGAATACAATAATGTTTTATTGATTTTCATCATGAAATAGGACAATGTATCCATAGTTTAACATTGTTTGACAGGATTGGTCCATGAATTTTCACATCTTGTGGAATGGATGTCTATTTATATTCATTTAATCTTTATGTTTCTAATAAATTGGGTATATGTATAAATGTGGGAATGTGAGTGGAGTGGAAATATAACACGACAAAAATTTGGACCTTAGAGACTCACAAAACAACACACCCTCTTAAGAGAAAACTCGGGACAATATATCGAAAGGATGAAATTAAAGTTTATCTCGTATTCAAAACGTCATAGAAATCATACATATCCCAAAAAGATGAGAATCCTGCCATACATAGTTTATGATATTGGAATAGAATAAGACTCGTGTGGTAAACAATTTCCTCTAAGATAAGAACATCACGGTAGAAATTTTTAGTCCAAATTCATATTGATTAAACTATATGGTTAACAGTTTATGTTCATAGAAGATGAACTGTGGGGTAATCTTTTTAATTAGATATAAATATCATTTTCAGGTGACAAACCCTATGTAAAATAGGGACTAATAGGCTCCTTGTTATTCCACATATTCTTGAATAGAATTGAATATATATTAGAGTCGTGATGATCAGACTATGGGGTATAAAAATAGTTTACGATCATAATGAGTGGACCAACTTCAAATCGTTTAAGGTCATATCTTCTCAATCGCATGCATTTATTTTAATTTATAATTTTTTTACCCTAGGAAAAATTATTCTCAAAAGGATATGTTTATCATGGTGGTCTGGGTAACCTGATGTGATTGAGGAATTAGGATTCCTCGACACAACATGACACAATCTAATGAGAACCTATCATATTATTTAATGTCATAATGCATGGGCATAGGAACCTAGTTTAAGGTCATGTTTCTTGGGGTGGAAAATGTTGGGTAGTTTTTCATCATGAAACTAGAATGGTGGAGAGAGGAGAGCTATCAAGGGAGGTATATGGTGCAACCATTATATATCGATGTGAATGAGAACAATGGAGGCACCATACCACACCACCTACTCTTGAAACAAAGTTATGAAAATATGTCAAAAGGTTGAAATTATATCTGGACCCAAATATGAAATATATATTAATTTTTACATATACCATATATATAATAATCAATCCATACATTGTTCTTGACAATAGAAGGGTAGAAGATAGATTCTAGATGTGATGTAATCTCAGATGATGAAATAACGGTGGTGTTGTATAATTTATAATCATACAACATGGACAATATGGTTCTTAGTTTAGGTTCATTGAATTTAGGTCGTGCTGTAGTACATATCCTCTACATGGGCATGATCTTTACCAAAACTCATAATACCACGTGAGTCATTCTTGGTGAGGGAATCGAGGAAGGATGTCACGAATTCCCTATCCCCTAGAACAACACATAATGGGTTAGATGAATTAAGGTGGTAAATTCCCAACAATAATGGCCTTCATATTCAACATGTGTAGATGCTTGAAAGGGTGACCACAAGGGTGTTAGTGGCCACACAAACATGGGGAGGTGAAAAAATAGGCAAATAATGACATTTGATATTCAGATTATGAATTGGTTGACTTGTGGGTGGGGATCACTATTGACCAAATTCAAATCAAAGGATAAACAACAACACAATTCATGGATGGGGAGTGCGAATTCTAAATCTACTATAAACCATGTTAAGAACAAATGATCTACTATTTGTTACAGTAGATAAATTAGATATTTTCCTAGGATGGGAGGTGAGTTAATCAATGAATGATACCATCACCATTATGGGTCCTTCTATAAAGGAATGATGGTGGGGTTCCGAATCCAAAAATATTGAAAGAATGTTACTAAATCAACGAAGTGTCCATGTGTAACACATTACATTAGGTTTCATGCCATAATGCATTAGATAACATTAGTGGTATGAATTATTCCGTATTATGGAGAAATAACCTGGTCTCCCAAAAAAATTATGGTAATATTTCATGGATAAATAAGTCATAGTTTAATATTTCAGATTTTGGACAATAGGTACCATGTTTAACTCTGTAGGAATGGGATGTGTCTGTGCAGTTTATTGTCATGTGGTTAGGAGGTTATAACATCCCTCCATTTAGTTACATAAATTTTCATTACTTTTTACAAACAGATGATCTTTAAAGTTTAGTATCATGGAAATCAGGAACATAAAACATGAAAGAATTAAACATATTCTAATAACCTAGTATGTAATCCTCATAGAATCATCCAAATTAAAATTACTGCATCTCATAACCTACAGACACATATCAAAAGAAATGGTGCACAGAAGGCCCAGTATGGAATGAAAGGGAATCAATTTACTTTTAAAATCTTAAAGAACATAATGAAAAACATAAAGATAATAGAAATAAAAGTAGAGTAATATCATAATGAAAATAAAATGAACCATCACATTAATATTATGATACACCATTTAATTTATACATTCATGGACATATCACCAATGATCATTCAAAAGGTGTCATAGAAATTTCCAAGGATATTCACCAAGGTATCGTGAAACTTATCATCACTAAAGATTAAATTCATTACCCAATGCATTGAATCTCTATCAGAGATCACCCTTAATACATTTTTATTTTCATGTGATCCACATCTATCATAATCAAACATTTCATAAATATTCCATATTGAATAAATGAAATGGGATAAATTTCAAAATCGTGATATTTTAAAAGTGCTCGAAAATAAGATCATTATGTCATTTATAACCAATGGAATGGTAGTGAGTATTATAGGTATTTAAATTATAGAATAATATAGATCAATTTAATTTCTTTATGAATACCTCTGGTAATGGAAATAGATTTTGGTATTCACATAAATAAAAATATATAATTTCTTGAGAAATAGAGATACTTTGAGATGAGAATTCTGCAGCATAAACACTATAGAATATGGTTTTAAAAAATATTGAAAAGAGATTTGGAAAGTAAAAAACATTTAAAAATAACTTATAATACAATATAGGGACATTATAAGATAGAAAAAAGATAATTGTATGGGTATTTGAATGACATACCACATGAAAAAGAGTGTTTAATGAAAAGAGAAAATGTGATTTCTTTTACGAAAATTCTGCAGCCTAACAACGTCCTAAAAAAATTCAGAAAATTAATTGATGGGGGTGTAGAGTGTCTATCATAATTTGGAAAAAATATAGACCGCAATAAGGATATACAAGAATATACGCCAACATAATAATATAGAAACTAGAAGACATAACATAATGTAAGTCTTGACTTAAAAGAGGAGGGTGAAAGGTTCCCTTACGTTGAAGAGTAACATCGAATGCATAATTTTTGGGACATTGGGGGTGCCTGAGGGAACCTTGATAGATGTCCTAAGGATATGAAATGACCAGATCGTCTCTGATAATGAATTTTTAAGGAATAAAATAAAAGAATGGGTTGGTATTTATTGAAAAAGTGAGGTAATATTTTATTAATTTCTAAGGGGCACCTCATCAGTGGTATTAGAAAAACCATGGGCCTCTCTATGATATTTTTCCATGGTATTGTCTATATGTGACACCTCCAAGATTATATTACTATTCACTAGTTGACTAGAATTATTATATCAATATTACATCATTAATGATGTAATTAATCACATAGAAACTGACAACTATATTTTTACTATTCACCGAAAAACTAATAATTTTATAAAAATATCACAAATTCAACCTAACCTAATATCTATGCTCTAAATTAAGAAATTAAATCCATTTATGAAATAATTTTTTTAAATATATGAAATTTATCTTTTAAATAGATCATTATTTATTCAAGAAAACAACTCTAAAACTATAACTTTTTTTGTTACACCTTGAAAGTGTAATCAAGGTCCCATAATATTATATTATAACAATAATACAATAAAGTAACAATTAATGATTACATTTTTTGAAAAAAAAAATTCCTATGAAACTATTAAATTAATTATAAAATTGTAAATATAATTTTAATGACCTATAGAAATACCAAAACTTATACTATGATATTTTTTTCAGAATAAAGTTTTCTAATTTCTATTTATACATTCATGGGTGAACTTTATATTTTTTGGCCAATTTACTATTCATTACTATTCATATGTGTATGTGACAATTCTCCAGAAAAAAAATTTAATCTTATTTAACATCATTTTTACCCTAATTACTACCATGTATGATGGATTT
Source organism: Viscum album (assembly GCA_963277665.1). NCBI lineage: Eukaryota > Viridiplantae > Streptophyta > Magnoliopsida > Santalales > Viscaceae > Viscum > Viscum album. The sequence continues at coordinate 787,605,368 of OY728126.1, read as the reverse complement.
TCCAAAATCATTTCAATGAGTAGGTTATATAATAATAAAAAATATTTTTTACTATTCACAGAAAAAATACTCTTCATTAAATACTCTTCATCAAGAAAACAATATTCATGCAACAGAATTCATAAAATTGAATCTTCATTGAAAATTTCAAAAAATAAAGTCAAGGTTATTTTTTGCATTTGAAATTTATAAATGATGCTTATTTTACGGTAATAATTCTGTAATTATGATAGAATTTACTTTTAAATATAAAAATTCATAGTTATTAAAAAATAATAACTGATAGAAATTGAATTGTGAAATTTCATAGTGAAATATCTAATAGAAAAAAAGTAAAATAATTTTTTTCATTTAAATTTAAAAAGTGGTTTTTAATCATATTATATAATTAAAAAAATCATTGTTCCATATTCCTTATGTTTTTATAATATTTATATCATTTTTGAAATCTAACATTTGGGAGTGAAGTAAATCGTTGTGCTTTTTTTTAAAACATAATAAAGACATTTCAGTAGGAAATACATCTATAAATAAAAGTAATTCATTTTTTCAGGGCGTCACATTCATCCCCCGTTAATGAAATGGTGTCCTCACAATTTTCAATTTTTATAAATATGATAATACTGGGAAACATAAAATTATAATGAAATTTATTGTTTTAAAAATTACTATTCTTCCACAACAATAACATTTTCTATAAATCCAACATAATGATTCATAAAATGATTGTGATTAACCAAACATGTCCCCCGGGAGTGTCAAACCAGGAGTGCAGTAAGGCCCGTTGTTGTGTACCTTGATACCCCAGGACAAGGCGATACTATTTTTTTGAGTTTTCACTCTTAGTAACATGTATTCCAGAGCTACATCCACTTGTTCTTATCTAGACATTAATTTATTTGTTCAGAAACCACTTACTTAATATTTACCATAATTATAGGACGTCTTACTATATTTAAACCATTCTAAAGGATTCATCCTAATGTTTTTACCTATTAATTTCCGTAAATAACTAAACATTCCTTTCATACCATCTATGAAATCCTACCATTTTATTACATGACATTTCATTATATTTTACAAACAAAGGATCATTAAAGTATAGTGTCTTGGAAATTAGAAACATAAAACATGAAAACAATAAACATCTTCTAAACCACTGATAAGGCTTCATCAAAGATTCATCCAGAATAAAATTACCACATCTCATTACCTGTATTCATACATCAATGTAAAGGATGAAAATAATTCCCAGTAAAGAAAGCAATGGAATCAAATTACCTATGAAATAAATAAGAACATGATGAAAAACATAAACACACGAGAAACAAAAGTAGGGGCATATCATAATGAAATGAAAATGAAACATAACATTAATATGTGTCTACAAAATTTAATTTAGACATTCATGATCATATAATAAAGGTTAATCCTCAAGGTGTCATAAAAATTACCATGGTTATTCACCAGGGTATGGTGAAACTTGTTATATCTAGAGATTAAATTCATTTACCAATGCATAGGAGTGATATTAGGTTGCACCCATAATATGTATTTATTTTCATGTGGTATAGATAGATCATAATCAAACATTTCATTAATAACCCTTATAGAATAAAATAAATGGGTTTCATTTCAAAATGAGGACGTTTTATAAAAATTCTTAAAAATAAGATCATTATGTCATTTATAACCCATAGAAATGGAGTGAAGGGTTATATATATATATATATAATCAAAAATCATATCGATCATATATAGGTCTTGATAAATATCCCAAGAAATTAAAATGGGTTTGGGTATTCACATAAATAAAACAAGAGAATTTTTTTGTGGAATAGAGAGATTTTGAGATGACAATTCTACAACATAATGACTATAAAACATGGTTTTAGAATACATTGGAAAAGGAGGGGGAAAGGATAATCCATTTAAAAATAACTCATATTACATTATAGGTATAGAATAACACTAAAATAAGATAATGGTATGAAAATTTTAATGACATACCACATGAAAAGAAAACATGAATGAAATAAGAAAATGCGATTAGTTTTATGAAAATTCGATAGGATAACGATATCACATAGAAATTCAGAAAATTAATTGATGTTATTGGAGAGAGTCACTAATAATTTGGAAATTATATGGACCATAATAAGGATATATAAAAACATACCCCAACATAATAAAATTGAAACTATAAGACATAACATAAAAGAAGCCATGACTTCAAAGTGGAGGGTGAAAGGTTCCCTTACCTTAAAGAGTAACATGGAAAGCATGAAGGTTGTGACCTTGGGGGGCTTGAGGGAACCTTGGGAGGACTCCTTGGGAGATAAAAATACCATATATTCAATGATGATGAATTTTAATTCATTGAATGAAATAATGGGTTGGTATTTATAGAAATTGTGAGGGAATATTATATTAATTTCCAAGGGACACCCCATTCGAGGTATTTGAAAACCCATGGGGTTTCCCATTGAATTTTTCCAAGGTATTGGCCACTTGGGACACCTAAAAAATATCATACTATTCAAAAGTCAACCATAAATGTTACATCATTATTACATCATTAATTATGTCATTAATCACACTCAAACTGAAAACTGTATATTTACTATTAACTGAAAAACAAAACATTTTATAAAAATCACTTAAAATCACCCTAACCTAATTTCTATAATCTGAATTCAAAAATGAACTCCATTTTAGGGAAATAATTTTATAAATATTTTTAATTTAATTTTTAAATAAAATTATTATTTATTCAAAAAAACAACTCAAAAACTATAACTTGTTTTGTAACACCATGATAAAGTATTCAAGGTATCATTATAATATCATATAACAATAAGGCAATAATATAATTATTTATGAATATGTTTAATGAAAAAAATTTCATTTTAAATAATTATATTAATTATTAAATTTTAAATACAATACTTTTGAACTACAAAAATACCAAAACATAAACTATGATCGTTTTTCACTTTTAAGATGTCTAAATTGTATTTATAAATTTGTGGGTGAAGTTTCTATTTTTTTGGCCTATTTACTAATCATAACTATTCATAAGGGTATGTTACTATTCACTGATAATTTTTTGTTCTTATTTAACCACATTTCCCACCCTGATTACAACCATGTTTGATGGATTTTTGAAAATAATTTCCAAGAAAAAGTTATTTAATAATAAATTATTTTTTACTATTCATCGAATGAACACTATTCATAAAATTATATTCATCAGGAAAACTCTATTCATCCAACACTATTCATCAAATTTAATCTTCTTATAAAATTTCTAAAAAATCAATTTATGTTAATTTTGACATTTGATATTCAAAAATGATGTTTATTTTACCATAATAATTCTATAATTATGAGAAATTTTAATTTTAAATTAAAAATTTCTTATTTATAAAAAGTAATTGCATATATAAAATGAATATAGAAATTGCATAATGAAATTTCTAACAATTGTTTATTCATTTTAATTATAGAAGGGGTTTTAATCGTACTATTTAATTTAAATAATCATTATTCCAAATACATTCATTTGTTATAATAATTACATCATTTATTTTTGTAAAGGTTGGGGAAATGTCACATTTATTACTAAAGAAAATAAATGTGATCTTTTAACTGAGTACAGTGAACCCCGTTACATGTACCAAAGTCCCAGTGGACATTTAGCCCATTAGATGGCCCGTAGGCCCTAAATTTTTCCCCGAGGCTCATTTTGTGAATAGTATTGCTATAGTAAATGCCTATTTCCATTCCATGCCTAATAATTATATCATTTATTAAAACTAAAATTTGGGTCCAATGTCATACTATTTGGTTTTATTGTAAAACATAATTAAACGTTATTAACATGAAATAGATCCATAAATAACAGAAATGAATTTTTTCAGGTTATTACAGAAGTTGTTCCATTGATTAATTTCATGTTTCATGAATGTAAGTAGGGAATTCATTTAGAAAGTAATGTGTATTATGTGGTAGATTTATCACGATGTAAATTAGGACACAAGGGGTCCACACCACACAACACAATTCTAGGGGGAAACCATACCTAGATCAGAGTCAATATTTTGGACTTAGGTGATTAGTTTAACATCATGACCTTGGGATGAAAAATTTTATATAGTTTACCATTATTTAACATTGATGTTGCAACATTTTTGTAACATCATTTTGCATAGTCTTGGAGAACATTACTTTTAAGGTCATTCGGAATGTACCATCAATGTTGTGAAGTTTAACATCACGTATCCATGATTTTTACTCTATGGAGTTCAAATTTATTCATCTTGGACTGTATTTTTCTTATTTTAGGGTCAGATAATTTGGAATTTTGGTCATTACATATTTTATATTTATGAAACATGGTCATTTTATACCATTATACTGAAGCATTTCTTGAGGATCTCGACATTGGTTGGAGGAGTGATGTGCTCTGCATCCATGGAGACCAATGAGTATGAACCTTTGGGATAGAACTTGAGGAATATGTATGGTCCATTTCACTTAGGTACTTAAATTTGTGGCTTATTTCTAGGTATAATTAGCTTCCAGATAACCAAAATTTTATTCCCTTGAAGAATAGATTAGAGATGATCCTTATTGTTGAGTTCTCTAACTATCATGTTCTAGTGCCTCTTTAGATTATTTAGGGATCTATTCCTAGTTTCATCAAGAGATTCCGGTTTAATGAGATGGACCCTGTAAATCTTTTCTGATTTCATATTGTCATATAAATATGTTAAGAGTAAAGGTTGATTAATCTCTACGGGCATGACTTCCTCGGTTCAATTCACCAAGTAATATAGGTCATCATGGTAGAATTATGATTCGTATTCTGATAATCCCAAGGAGAGTTGAGGAGCTTGTCCAATAACATTTTATGGTTTAGGCCCAACAAATTCTATATAATTTTATAGTTGTTTTTTTAAGGCCTCGATCTATCCATTTTTCAAGAAATGGAAGTGAGAAGTATGGTTGGGCCAGAATCTATAATGAGATTATAACTTATTCAGCTCGATTACTTGGAAGATGGTTACATTTTCAGTGGGAATGGAATGAGGGAATACAAATATATAAATGATGTGGGAGATCATGAATTCAATAATGAATTTGCATTGCGTTCCTTAATAAAAACAACATCTCCAAACATGTAAAATAATTTTTTTTGAAATAAAAATACTCAGGTGAGCTGTTGGGGGTGGATACAGTCCCACAATATAAAGTACCTAGCCCAAGAGGTCCAAGATTACATGGTAATATGGAGGCGATATGGTCATCTATGCACTATGTTTCCATGAATCTGACATGCAAGGAACCTCTTGGAGAACTCAATATTGTTATGGACCATGGTGGGATAGAAATAAACCACTCTTGGAATCTGGTGGGAATGTTTTATACCACCCTGATGAGAAACATAAGACACATCATGAACATTCTACATTCCTATGGAATCAGGTATCTTTGAATGATGTGGAGGTCACTCCATCGAACACATGCATTAAATAGTCTACTCGATATTGGTACCCATCTAGAGGGTGAACTGTGTTTTATGTCCATAGATTCACTTGTGTTTAGCTCTATCCAAAAGAAGAGTTCCATTATAGAGATACTCAATGAAGGGAGACATACATGAAGTGTCTTCTTCAGTTTCATAGGGAATTAGAGGTCCCACATGGAGGCACCATTGATAATTTTCTTTTTCTACTTGTTCCATAATCATCATGAGTTATGGGAGTAATGGACCATTGATGAACGACATTAATGAACATATCATCTTGGTCAGGCATTGTGAGAGTATTAGAATGACTGACTAGGCCATCATTTCAAACATTCTTTGACTGAGGGTACATAACTCGCCTATGGATGAGAAAACAACTGGGCCATAATATGTTATTCATTCTTGAATGTGGGTACGAGCCATAGAGTTCAGACAATGTAATAAACATTGATATACCTAGTGACTAACTCAGAATCCCGTTTCACATGCTTGTGGGTAACTTATTTCTCATGAGCTATCTTGAGGCCATTGATGAGAGGATTATTCTAAACATCATTGTTGGTAATTCGCTCGGATAGTAGAAACATATAGGGTAAGGAATCCAATGCTTGGGTGATGAAAATGATACCTACACCACCCATACCCATCATTTGGTCATTTTACCTTATACTGGTCTGACTATATGAGGCACAATCGAAATTCATCTTCATATACAAAAATTCTTGGTCCACATAGAGGACAACCTCATTTTTTAAATCAACATTAAGAGGAATTTTCTATTGGGCTAGACGAGTGGCCGTATGGTCATCCAGTGCATGACCCTTGAAGACATTATATAAATAGAAGGTCTATAAAAGGATTTTTTTGTCAAATTGATGATGAATCACCACCATGATTGCAATGTGACCAATAAATATTGGACTATTCATGATATAATTTATTGGATTCATGTTGGAAACCACTTGTATCTTGTGATTATGTAGATAGATCTGTAAATTCTACACTACGTAAATTGGCATGATTTAACTCTTCTTGATATCTAATTTTTTAGTATCCATGTCAGGGAATATGAAACGGAGACAATATAAATTTCTCTATGTCCATTAATTGTTCTTTTGAGAGATCATGGCACCAAGATATCATTCTAGAGCAGTCACATTGAGGAACTATAGCTTCCTAGAAATGGGTGGAATAAAAAATAGAGGCTTCAGAATACATTTCATGACTTACTCAAATGCAGTATTAAACTCTTCATACCATTGGTAAAATGTTCCTTTTATGATTTGTTTGGAGAAGGTCATACACATTTGTCCAGCATCATGATGAATCAATGTATGTAGACTAAGTGGCCTGGGAGGCCTCAATGCCATTAGAGGTAACTCAGTGGAGGCATCGAGATCTTGGAAATGATATTCTCGAGGCCAATATTAATTCATATGTACTAACAATGAATTAATGAAACATACCAGAGGTAACCTTGAAGGCACACTATAAAGTTTTCATCATTATATGGTTGGATCAGAGAATCTAAACACCTTACCATGATCATTTAAATGGACCTAACACTAGGGTTATTTGACAGAAAATAATTCACATTTAATTCTACTAGTGTCTTGAGGATTGGTTCGAATATGTATTTCCTAGAAAGTATATAGTTGCAAATTGAATTATTCAGAATGAAGTGGTTTTTAATAGTATAAGGTTCATTGTGGTTCCATGAAGGTAGTAGACTCATAATCTACGGAGGCCATATAGATATAATTATATATGGAATACCCATTCATGAATAAGAGATCCTGTAACCTATTTTTGAAATTGATCAAGATCACTGTCATTGGAATGGTAAAATTATCCTTTGGACATTGACAGTTGAGATATAAGAAGTCGATACAAACATTGAACTATCTAATCCTCATCTTTATGGGAATGATGGTGGTGAGACAATTGTGGTAAAAAAACATCCATTATGATTTCTTAATTCAGGATCTTATAAACCTTGACCTCAACCATGGAACCATGAGTGGGGTTTATTTTTATAGGAGGCATATTCAACCCACAATTGCTTGTATATAGACCAAGATGGTTTATGGTGACATGAGGATCTTATCCTGACAAATAGTCATAAAACCAACAAAAAAATGATGTAGCTTTGGGATGTCCATGTAAAATTTTTGCTCCTCTATCATCCTGGCCGAACTGATCAACATCGGCCTCAAATTTTACGTGGTTCCTAGATTTACTAAAACTAGTTTATCAATATTGGTGGAGACACCATTTTCAAATTTGGGAGGAGCTTCTTCCAAATCCTCTTTATTATCAATGGCAGTGGAGTTGTTAGATGAGGTAGTTCGTCCAATCCAAAAGATTATAGAGGAACAAAAGTGACATCATGGGTGGATATGGAGTCCTCACTCAAGAATTTAGTATATTATAAAACCATATTGATGGAAACTATCCGACTAATTCCATATGTCCATCATCTAAGGGGTATACACTTGATGATACCTAATACAGTGGTGATATTTCATTCTATGCTAGCTCAACCCAACTCTAGAGAATAGGAATGTATGGAATATTGTTGTAGCCATGGGGTGAACATCATGGTACCTCATAGGGGTTGGGGTTAGAATTTCACTAGATCATTTTTATGTAGGACAACAATGTAACAATCCAACATTACATGTATCTAAGAACATGTCTTTCCCTTTTATCCAAAACAATGATTTAGTGTCATATTTCTTCTGTTGTGTCTTCTAACCGGAGAATATGGAGGATGATGGAATGGTCCAAGTCCATCCATGTGTCGGTCAAAGTGGTAGGGTGCTCAACCTCATTGATCTGAATGAATTTATAATTTCTCTTATAATAGTTGTCATCCACATAGCAGTATTCACAACATGTGAAGGGAGACACATCATCGTGGAGCATTCCCACTCGACCGTAAAATATTTACATGAGGCATTGGTCATATAAGGAGGAAGCCACTACTTGAAAATGGACTGAGGGTCTACCCATCAAAACATCACTTGTGGTTTCACACGAGATGAACATGAATTCATTGTTTCCAATAATGATTCCAAACCGGGTCTTCTAGTGGATTATTTTTCATGAACTCTACTCGGTCTAGTCATAAAACTATATTTTTTTTGTCAGAAGGACTCAAATCTTGTTCACTCAGTCCTTGATTAGAGAGCACATTGTTTGGGATGAGATTAATCACACAACCTTTGTTGACTAAATAGTGGAGGAATTAGATAACATTTAAACGGTAAATGATGTATAGTGGGCGGAAATTTCCATATACATGGGAGGATTCATCTTTTCACAAGGTTGAGATGATGATATGGAATTATGCTCTCTCGACATCCTCATAATTTAAGGTCATTGCAGTTTCTAATTCTACTTCACACTATATGGAATTACACAAAGATATCATGAGGGATTATCACATGTATTATAATATATATAGGGCATTTTTTATTGGGAGATTTTTAGTAATAATGGTGAGGTGCATCAAAACATTTTACTTTCATGATAAGTGTGAATTTCAACAAATTGGGGACTTCTCCTTGGTTGGATGTATAAAAATAATTACTGGTTGAACAAGTGGATTTTGACTAGTGCAAGAAATATCATGCTTCTGATTATATGAACCATGAAATATCACTATCAACTGGATATTAAATTTCTGAGTCATAAACACAATTGGAAGTGTTTTATGAAGAAGAAATTGTGGTTTTTATTCATAGTGAATTAGAACAATCAGTGGTGGTAAATAATTTTATAGGATGGGATGATAAGACAGGTCAAGTTGACCTCTATGATGAACCTATTTCCTAGTCATAGTATCATGCAAAAAATTGTTTCAATAACTAGTGTAGGAATCCTAGAGATTCTCATATCATCGGATCCATGGACGATGGCACCAACTGAGGACATTCGGGGGACTGTCATGGTACTGTCCACCATATTGGATCATGTAGGGTTCCACATGATCGATGATATTCACAGAGGCATAAATATGATTATCATCATAAGAATCTTCTTATACCAGGTGTACCCTGGGGAAAATACCCATCTGCAGTGGCATGAAATCACTAAGAGAGTGGTATGAAATCCGCATCGATAGTGGATTTTTATTTCCCTGATGTCTTTATTTCCTACTCTTCTAATCAGTAAAATTATTTGACATGGTCATATAAAAGATGTATGTTGGTAAAGGAACATTGACATTTGGAGGCTCTGGTTGAGTTAATCGAGAGAATGGAACCATGGGCACACATTAATGCTCTTGGAGGTAACCAATCATAATTTATCTATGTCCTATAGTTGGAGAAATTCTACCATTCACCTTCACTATCACTATTAGGCTTGGCAGAGATGCATTATACATAATTTGGGGCTATGGGCTATGTAATGGGATAAATTCCCATTGGGCCTACAGGCTATGTAATGGGTCTCCCTCTACCCAGTTAAAGAGGTCTTTGATTTTATTTAATAATTAAAAATGAGGCTTCGTCCCCAACCATTAAAAAAAGAGATGCATTATACATATCCTTGTGAAGTGCCCAATCTGACAAAAATTTCATCTACATGGTCCTAGAGCCAGTCCATGGAAGCATACTGTCAAATGATGGTATTCCCAAAAATAATATAATAAGGGTAGTCATCAGGAAGATATGTGAAAATTGTATAATATATTTTTCTTCATTCTAGATGATTCATAATTCATTTCTCTGTAGAAATTTATATATAATAGGGAAATTTATCATTATTGAATGAGAAGTTTTTGTTTATCCTATTCGGAAAGGGAGCTCTCAGAGCATGGCCATGATGTGGGGCTAGCTTCTAATGATGGATTATTTCCTGATTCTCTCTCCTAGGTGGAATTAGTGCGTTAAGGGGGTACAGATACAGATCATGCATAGGGATCTACTAATCCTGAGGTTGTTTTCAATGGTGAGGCTACTGATGAAGATCTAATATTAATAACTCTAGTGGAATGAATACCTCTATCTACATGAAGAAAGTAGTCTCTATCATTGTGGATATTAAGGTAGTTTTCAATGTAGGCAACAAAAAATCCTACTTGGCATATTGTATGGGTATACCTAGGCACTAGACTATGTTTGAGATATCTTTTAAACAACATAGGGATTTTCTAATTGATGATAAGGGTTCAAGTCAGCCTTAATGTTCCACAAACACATCTCCAACAATTGATCATGGGTTAGAGACATGTTAAATGAATACATAATAATCTTAAACCCGGAAACCATGTCATTGACCCTCTAATTCAGTTGTTGATTGTACATGGATAGGTCGGAAGTACTAGTTTTCCACATGGAGGCACTAAAATTGTAGTGAAACTATGTACGAGGAAATTTTCAATAAATAATTGACCCTAATGGTTGCTAGTTGAATCGTGTGAACACTATCCCTTACAAAGTATATAATAAATATCATAGTTTAGTGGCCTGATATTATTCAAGAATTCCTAAAATTAGCTTGCACCTTGACATTATGTACACTAGATGTTGCAACATGTTTATCATCCCATTGAATGGGATGAATGATGGATTCCCAAAGTGTACTGGTGCTCACATATCATCCACCCATGGTGGATTTGGATTTTTATCCGGTGTGATTTGGAAACTCATGCCATATGTACCTAGACGAGAGTAGTGAGAGAGCTATCAGATCATCTAGACAAGGCTTCCTATATTGAGGAGGATTTCTGACCACCAAAGTGTTGACAATCTGATCAACATGGAATGAAAACATAGAAGCTCATGTAAGAGCTTGTGGAACTGCTGTTTGGGTAGCCATATTTGAATTCAGAGTGAAGTTATCTTGTTTCTTAGTTGGATTTAGACACATAAATCAAAATTACATTCCATATACTCTAGTCTCTACCCTTTTGGGATGCATGGGATTATCTAGATCGCTCAGAGTGTGCAGATGGAGAAGAACTTATGGGTGCCATTATTGGCCCAACTGATGGGTGATAAGAACATGTCAAGGATCACCATAATATGGATTAAAATCTATAATTATTTCATTAAGTAAGTCATCAATTAACCTCTTATGATCATAAATCTATTGTATCAAGGCATTCATATATAGATCAAGATATGTCTCTTTCCTGAAAATGGACGGGTCGTGTGGTTTGTATGTTGTGATCTAACCATTACCCTTTTGGTGTTCTTATTGATGTGTAATAATGTAGAGGGGTCCCAAGTACAAATGATTTCCTTTTTAGGTGAGTGTGAATTTCTATAGGGTCCACTTATTTTTGTGCTGTTGAGGGTGTGGCTTGAATCCATTGAATCCCACTTCATTATCCCCATGTTGGATCATCACATAGATAACCATGTTCACTATGATAGTGCTTGGAGGCATATCCACAATGTCTCTAGTTAAATTAGGCTATCATAGGAGAGTACTAATGTGTATAGTAGAGTACTTACCCCATCCCTACATTTTCGCATGTTGCATTGACACTTCCATAAATATATATAGCACCACGATGCTCAAAACACATCATTTCTGAAAGATCTGGTGGTATTCAGGTGATGCAGGGTGCTCTGCCACATGGAACACAGTCAACTAATCCATTTGGAACAAGAGGTTGACATCATTGAAATTATATCAGTTCATTGGGTAGAGAACATGATGGTCAATCATGAGAAAACATGTTTTCTAAATGGTTCGTCAAAATCACATAACCCCGTCTTGGGTGACGGTCTCCAAAATGTTGATATCAGTAACTGAAATTGACGAGAACATCTCAGACCACTGGTCGGCTATGAGGGTGTCCCCCAAGCTTCCCTGTTTGGAAGTGGGATCTAGATCTTGGCTGTCGTAGGTTCTGATTTCTAGTTTTGGTGAAATTGGAAACGACACTGATGTGTACCCCTATAGAGGCATAATGGTCTATAGAGAGACTACTACATGCACTTACTAATCAAAGTATATTGGGTCGTCTCATATAGTTGGTGCCGAAAGCTTCCTAACAACTCCATAAAATGAGGTTCCAACCACTACCTAATGTGTGAGGGTGGTGGCAGTCATTAGTGGATCTACTTGGTGCTCATGGTTAATCATTCACTGATATATTATATGTGATCTCATATAGAGGTACCAAATGTATTGTGTGATGATAGAGAGGACTACACCACATGACAATGTAATTGAGGCATGTTTTACCCCACATTCATATACCTACGACAAGATTTGGGGATCTTGTGAAATTTACCTTTTGGAATGAAAAATTTCACCTGTTGGGACCCTACATTAGACACTGATGTTGAAGCCTAACAGGATGTCTTCATACCGAAGTCAAATTTATATTTAGAAACTATGAATTGAATGTGACTGATAATGACATAGCACATATATGAGTAATTAATTTTTTGACACCTATTTTCCCTTCACAAAATGAAGTGTTTCGTTAGGGAAAGTAACATTTCCACATGAGGAGGACTTTCATGTTGTGGGTTGATAAATGTGGGAGATCCTCGACTTTTATTTTTCAAAACATCGGGAGGACCTCTTTTCTGGTCATCATTAGAGCGGGGAGGGCCTATGATCTAGATTTGGGTAGATCATAGATGACCTTGGTTATCGATGTAGTAGGGATGACTTATACATGAATAGACGGAGACATGGAGAGAACCTCTATGTTTGTTGTGAGAGTTGGTACGACCACCTATTTGGTTATCTAATGTGCAAGGAGCAACAGAGAATATATAAATTGTGTCATGGGGAGGAACTCCATGTTGTTTGGCATGAGCACATGGAGGACCCCTGTACTAGTTTCTAGATGCATGGGGAGGACCTCACAAGTGTAGGATTGAAATAGCATATATAGACAATAAATTATAAGAAGGGGTGAATTGTAGGATTAAATAAATTTTCTTTTAACTTAAGGAAACTTATGTTTAAGCTAGATAAATAGTGTAAATTCACAAACCCTAATTAGTTATATCTCAAAGGAATAACTAGAAGTGATCGGGTCCAATTATAATAAACAGAAACTTATACAAGTTATATAGACGAAAACATAAGTAGGTTAATCGTATGAAACGATTCCACCTTATGGTGGACATAATAATATTTATAAGAGTATGTGTATGAATAAGAATGTATAAAAATGTCATACATTATTTCTTAAAAAAAATTCAGTGAAAATAAAACTTGTAGCAACAATAAGTAAACAAGTATGAAATTAATTAATTCAAAGGGAAAGCTATCCAACAAATATGGATAAAGTTCACTTGATTTAAACATTCACGAATGTCTTTCTTACCCACACTAGGTTAATCCGTTGATAATAATATCAAAGTTTGTTTTTCAATCCCAACACGCCCTCATACATTTTGTTAGTCGGCATATCTATCATCCAATCTCAGGAAGTCCTTGAACTTTAATGTAGTATGCAGCTATATCTTTCTATCCTCAGAAGTCCACGATTGTACACAACATTAATCAGAGGGACACAACAAAAGCTAAAAAGTTGTTCATGGCTGAAGAAGATGTACTCAAATCACACAAGTAATGAGAGTCTTTATCAATAAATAAATCACTTCATAACATCACATAATGTAATATCAATTTTTTAATGTATTGATCTACTTCAAATAATCTAGTATCTATATTGAAGTATTTCAACGGTCGGCTCCCTCCTCCAATGGTTATCTATTTCATTAAATTTTAGAGAGACATGTACACATGTCACTCCACAAACAATTACTTTGAAACAAATTATACGACATTGTTTTATGTATGAAAAACTTTGGACAAATTATCATACATATGAACTAATAATATGTATTGAAATATCATACCATTATTAAGAAACTAAGATCTGATAAAATGGAAAGAATATGTTATGAATGTAATTTACCTTAAACAAGTATGAATAATTGGAATCTATGAAATATAACATTTGGAGTATAAATATATGAACAATTGGAATCTAGAATAATATATATTCGGAGTATAAATTCTGATGAATTCAATGTTTTAATCCTTTAAAATTGAGAGTCTAAATTCTGATGAATTTTTTGGGTGAATTCTAAGGAATTTGGAGTCCAAATTTTGAAGAATTAGGTGTCAGAATTATATGAAATTCATATTTTGAATTCTGAGGAATTGGGTGTCAAAATTCTGAGGAATTTAGAGTCTGTATTCTGAGGAATTCAGAGTCTGTATTTTGAGGAGTATAGAGTCATAATTCTGAGGAATTATGAGTCTGAATACTAAGGAATTCATTGTATAAATTCTAAGGAATTCATAATTGGAATTTTGAAAATTCGGATTCTAAATTCTGAGGAATTCAGATTCAGAATTTCAAGGAATTTTGAGTTTATATTTCAGATAATTCAATGTTTGAATATCATAGAATTTTGAGTTTTTATTTAAATGAATTCAGAGTCTGAATTTCATAGAAAACAGAGTCTAAATATTATAGAATTAGGAGTCTGAAAATTTGAAAATTCAGAGTCTAAATTTAAAAGAATATGATGTCTCAAAACTGAAAGACCCGATATCTTCAGATCTACAAGATTATGATGTTATTAAATAAGTATCTGAATTTTTGTCTTAGGAAACAAATTAAAAATTATTTGGGAAGACATTAAATAAGACAATAATAATGAAAGGTATTGTCAAAAATTTCATAGAGGTATAAAATTTTCCTTAGGAAAATAATTCTTAGAGAAATATAATTTTTATTAAGAAAATGTAATTGTGATTTTCAAAACATAGATGAATGGGAAAGTTATAAGGTAACCTTATTGACTCAACAATATCCTTCTTCTAGAAAGAAAAAAAAAACACTTCCAAAAAGAATAAAAGGAATAATGAATTTTCTTTTTGAACTATAAAAGAAAACATAGATCCCTTTACATAGGACTTATGATGAATAAAACTAACCCCCCTTAGGATTTTAAATTCCTAAGGATTGAATTCTATTTTTCATAGCGATGTTACTTTTTCTTTCTTATGAAAATCTTCTTTATATATACTCCCCATTACTTAATCCCACAATACCTAGGGTATTCTCATATTTTTAATATTTTTTTGATCATTCTTTTCTCCCCCTTTGTTTTTATTTCATCTAGGCTGGGCGAGAATGAATTTTTTTTTACCGAGTGGATTATAAATATACATGAAAAAATAATTGAAGGAAAATATCATTATCATAGGAAAAATTGTTAAAGGTAAAATACAAAAAAATATAAGATTATCAGTAAAATCATTGATCCTTCATTTTCTTTTTCATGTTCTTTCTCATTATTTCATTTAATTTCATCATCACTTTGTGACTATCCTCAATCGTTTTGAGAAATTGATCTCGATCATAATTCTTCTTTTCAAGAGCAATGTTATTTTATTCTTGGGATTTATAATTTCTTCCATGTACTTTACTATATCTTATGGTGGTTTGAACTTTTTTTTCAAATCTTCCCTGAGTTCCCAATCTCTCTTTAAAATTTGAGAAACTGAATTCATCATCCCATTCAGATCTCTATCCTCTTGCATCAAGGAAACAATCACATGATTCAGATTCACTGAAAAACTCATTATAAGGTATTTTATTATGACTTTGACCTATAAAAAGAATAATTTACTAAATCATGGTAGTCTTATAAGATTTTCATATCATAAATTATTCTCATATACCATTTTCTTATTTATCTACATGATAACCTATAAGCATCATAACCCATTTGAAAAGACATGAACTCTGTTTCAAGTTTGATAATCTATTACATCATCATGATTATAGAATCATACTTTTGATTGAAATAATTCCTAAATAACTAACATATTTAATCGATACATGGAATCAAAGATATTGTGTTCACTAATTTATACAAAAAATAAAAAAAAATCTATAACCCATTGAAGATGAAGATTTGAAGCTGATTCCTATATTTGAATGGAATCCTTTTCAATCTCATCATATTTGTTGATGGATGTTCCACCAACATATTTCTTAGGTTTCACAAGCTCATCCTTCATGGAAAAATAATCAACCAATTTACTTTATTTATCGTATATAGATATCACCTACCCAACTTTTGATGTTTCATGTTCAAAATCTGAGTCATGGATTATCTTTTCATCATCAAAATATTCTTTATTATCTTCTTCCATAATATCATTAGCATGAAGTAAACTGTGGTTACTGATCTCATAAAAAGAAGGTTCGTCAACCTCATCCTGGGCATCATCATCATTCCCTTGAGAAATTTTTATTTACTCAACCTGGTATATTATGATCAATAAATTATCTGAAGGACATTCATTATCATGGAATTTATTCAATAGTTTAATCACATATTCACTTTATTATTCGTTATATTATTCCTATTCTTCTACATATTCATTATGATCTATCTAATCTTCCACAATAGGTTCCAGAATTAAAATTTTCTTTCTGAAGGTTTTTACTAGAACTGAATCATGATGGAAGGATTCTAGAGCCTGGATATGTTCAGATTGATTTTCGGTATCATTAAGAACAGATTGGATGATCTCAATTTCTGACATTTGTTTTCAAATTCATCAATTCTTATGGCCTTTCAAGATATTCTTATACTTGAATCATTAAGTTCATTGCCTCAATACGGTATTAAGAAAATATAGAATCACCCTTCTCCTCATCCTTCTTCTTTTTCATTCTACAATTTTCAACCACATCATCAAAAATGTATTTATAATTTTCAACTTCAGTGGAGTGGAATGAGTTTTTGTAATGGAATATTTTTCTTTTTATTGTGGTTCTTTCTAATTTTAAAACTTTTGGGTTTTCTTATATGGTTCCCCGACATCCCCTTTCATGGTTAAATCATTATCCTCAAATTAATAAATATTATAAAACTATTCTGACTTGATACTGAAACAAGCTGTCATCCTCCTAAGATTGTCATCACTCAACTACATAATCTCGAAGGCCCTAGGTTTAGAACTGTAGGGAGTTTTAATGGATTCTAATTATATAATAAACATAATCGACAAGATCTATGGATTCTTTATTATCTAATACTTTAGAGTTACATTATTTATGTTGCCGATGGTTAGAAGGATTTACTTTATCCCGAGTACCTTTCTAAGATTAACCAACAATTCCATCATTTAGATATCAATTTTTTTAGATTTTATATGTCTCTCTATATATAAATTATAATTCAATGTAACCATAAATAAAAAAACTTTAAGTTTGTTTTAAGATGGTTAAAATTTGTTGACTTAACTATCTTGAGTCAATGGCACTCAATTTCCTTTTCCTCTTCAAATCTTTTTTCCTTTTCTAGCAACTTCTGAGAGAAATGCATTGTTTCATCTTGATAAAGAGTATCAATAATATTTACAGCCATGTTAAAGGATAATGAATATTTCTTACCATATCTATTACATGAAAATGTTTCCGCACGTCCTTCTTCATAAAAACATACAAAATCATAAAATTAAATGCGAAGATCTGGATAAACTAGATCTCGATTATTTAACATGGATACACATAATCATTCCCATTCAGTCAGAATGATATTCATAATAATCAAAGAACTATACATAGAACTGAAATTTTGGTTAACCAAACATTTTCTATAAATTTTCTTATCCTTTATTTCCTTTTTTGAAACCATCTTATTATGTTAGGATACATAGAGAAACATATAGAATGAAATGAAACATAGAACATTGGATGAATTATTTGAAGATAGGCATAGCTTCAGCGTAGAAACTCTTGAAACATTCATGTGGGACAAGAATAATCAAGGCCTTAAAATAATAATTGAGGCGATGGTTCAAATTTTCAATTAAATCCAACAGTTGAAGAAAGTTGGATTTGATATGACAGTTGATAAAAATACATTTGAATTTATTTTAAGGTTATGATCTTTTGAGGTATTAAGTGAAAACTCGGATTGATGTAAAGTGAATATGATGGAATTTTTTCATAAAACAAGAAAAAAATACTAACAAGTAAAATTTTAATTATCACACTTTTGTATGGAATAATAAATTTTTTATTATTTAGAATGAATTTTTAGTATACAGAAGGATCTTCCTGAAGAACTTGGATTCCATAAATTTTATCACGGAAATAAATATTTATGTTTTGAAATAATTATTGAAAATATTTCATGTAACGAAACATTTTAATAATGAAACAAAATTTGTTTTGAAAACAAATATTAATGAAAATAAAAAAAATAGGCTCCAAATACAATTATTGATTTAATTTTTTTTATTAAAGACATGGAAAAACATGAGTTTCCAAAGAAAACGTAAAAATATTTAAATAAATCAACAAATGAACCCCCCCCCCCATGAAAAGGTGTTTCTTAATGGAAATAGATATGTTTCAATAAAAAATTAATATGGAATATTACCTATCGGTTATCATTATTAACTTTTATAAATGTATTCAAATCTATTAGAGTGAAAAAAATTTGTAAAAATTTCAGCATGTTGATGTTACCATTATTATAAATTAAAGAATAATATCTATTTTATGTTTTTTATCCCTAAGAAATTGATGCCTGATATCATTGTGAATTGCAAGAGAGTGATTTTTTGAGTTATTCATAGAGATATGGAGCTTTTATTCTCATAAAATATACATTTCATGGGAAAAATCATTCCATAGTCTATGTGTGAATGTTGCATCCATAATACATGTGCACAACATCTTCCAGCAGCAACATATGCATCATTAGTAGAGGAATATTTTAATTGGTGTTACTTCATAGATGAATAAGAAGCTAATGAATATTATATGAAGTTATTTCCAGAGGTATTTTTTTATCTATTCTATGTCCACCAAAACAATCATTTGTAAAAAATTTAAAAACCAAATCTTTTCGAGAAAAATAGAAAAGTCCAAATAAATGTCTCCCATTAAATAGAGAAAAATTATTTTCACTTATTTTAAATGAGAGTACATTGGAATAAATTTATATATTTCTGATAATCATATTGAAAACATTATGTTTGAACGACTATCTCTTAAGAATATGAAACCTCTTATCATACCTGTAATATATGTTTGATCTACTGGTTTTCTAACTTCATCATGATTTATAGAAATTGATGTTAATATTAGAGTACCTATACTTTTAGTGTTGTCATATCCATACATTTATGAAGATATTTAATATAAAAATGTTAATATATATAATATCTTTCTATTTTTTGAGAAATTTGAAAACCATAGAAATATTTTAACTCACACATTATACTCAATTAAAATTTATATTTCCTGATATTCTCAAACAAATCAGTTAATGATGGTTGATTTGTTCCGAATATAATGTATTTAACATAAATTTGAATAATTAAATCTTTTTTCTTATCATTTTTTATAAAAAGATTTGGATCAGTTGTTCTCTTAACATGATTTTTTTGTAAAATAAAAATTTTAATTCTATCATACGAGGTTCAAGGGGATTGTTTAAATCTATTTTCAGCTTTGGTATGTTCAGAAACATGTTCAAAATGTTTTGTGTCTTCAAAACCAGGAGGTTGTTTAACATAAACTTCTTCTTGAACATATATGTTAAGAAAAGAACACTTCACATCCAATTAAAATGGTTGAAATTAAATATTTCTTCAAAGGAAAGTAGTATATGTGTAGATACATTTCTAGTGACTGGAGAGTAGTTATCTTCATTGAAAATTCGTTCTTGTTGATTATAGCCTTTAACAACTAATCATGCTTTATTTATTACTATTATTCCATTGTCATCACATTTATTTCTAAAGAAAACTTTTACTACAATTACAGATGTTTCCATAGGTCTTTCAACCAATATCTAGTCTTTAATCCATTTAAATTCCTTTTTAATGAAATTATAGATTTTCTACTTCATTTTTTAATAACTTCTCAGCCTTACATGTTTTTTAAAATCACCAATGATACAATCACTGGGGTGATTTTTAAGAATCAATTTATTTGGGTTTTGTAAAACATGTTCATCAACCTATTGTTGATAATATTATGGGGTAAATACATTAGAAAAATTTTCTAGAGGATATACCATTTTATAAGAATCTTCCAACACAAGTTTATAAATGGTTTTGAAAACACATATTAAGATGTTGGTTGGGGTTTATTAAAAACAAAAGGACTAATTTAATCAAATTTAACATGCAGTGTTTATTCAACAGTATAATAATTTTTCCAAAATTCATACTTGGCATCCAGTAACATTGATGTAAATAAGTCTAGTTTTTCTACTAGTCCACAATTAAAAACGTTTTTTCTAAAACAAACTCTGATTAAAACTCAAATTATAGTATAATAAGTATTAATAATAGATTCAGAAAAAAAAGGTTTAGAAATATAATATTCACCCAACATGGTTCTAGTAATCTCTTAAATAAGGAGTTCTTAGGGATAAGAAGTTATGGGTAATGCCTTTCTTACTACAAATGTATCAAAATATAATTTTTAAATTTTACTCTATGACCACTATGGATAGTTATAAATGGATGGTTTTTCTAATTTTTAAAAAGGTATATAAAGGATTTGAAATAATAAAATGATTCAAATATATTTGGTAGAAAAAAAATACATTTAAATATAGTGTAATCATCAACTAAAACGAGGACATAGTATTTTCCACCAATACATCATGTTTTTATTGGACCAAAAATATCCATATTAACTAGCTATAATTAATGAAAAGATAAAACATTAATGATTGGTTTAATTTTGGACTAATGTTGCATTCCATGTTGACAAGGGTCACAACCTTTTGAGTAATCAAATATAAGCTTTAGTAGTTCCTTAACAAGTATTTCCATTTATAGTTTTCATAGGTTCTTAAGGTTAGAATATCCTAGTCTTCTATGCCATAACCAAGATTGATCATCCATTTCACTATGGAAAGGTATATCTTGGATCCTTAGTTCTTCTATGTTATGTGTATTAACATTCTAATGCATTTGGGAAGAGAAAAATAAAATCTTCGTTGAAATTATGTACATGGAATTTATCATTCCTAAAATTTACATGGTAACCTTCATCACATTATTAGATTATGCAAAAAGGATGTTCTTAAGGCAATTAAAAAATAAACCATTTTAAATTAAATATTCTTCAAGAATAAAAAGGAAACTTATACCCACAATTTCTCCCCTAGAATTATCTATAATGTTTACTTTCCTCCTCCCATTTTGATAATATCCAAAAAGATGTTTTTGTCAGATGTAATGTGCTGGGAACATCCACTTTCCAAATAACATATTATTTTGTCTGTACTAATTTTATTTTCCATAAAAAAATATTTAGACTTTCAAAATACTAGGATTCTTGGATCTGAAAATTTAAAAATTAAAATCTTAGGAATCTACATTTTATTTAAAAAATAATCCTTATAAAAACATTAAGATAGAGTTTCATTTAAAGAAAAATTATTCTACCAATGTTAATCGCATTGAAACATAGTAAAAAATGGAGCACCTTGGGAATCAAAATAGTTATTACTAAAAATAAGTTTTCAGTAATTATATCCAAATACTAAAAAATTTATTAGTGAAAAAATTAGTGATTAAATTTTATCAAATTCAGTCTTTTGAGAAGTAAAATTTGATAAATGATTCTTTAAAGAAAAAATTTCATATTTTAGTCTGATGACTAAATTCTTATCCTTATTTTCATTTTATTTAGAATTATATTTATCGTCTAAAACATTTTTCAATGAAATAGAAATTTTATGTTCTTTATAATGATTATTATTCTTAGAATTAACTTCTATAATTTTTTTGAAACACTTTCAAAATAATGTGTTTTTTAATATATATATTTAGAATGATCAAATACATCATTTGTTTGAATAAAAATTCAATAATTTTCTTTCTATATCATATTATTTATCTTCAAATTATAATTATCATGTGATTTAGAAAATCTATAAAATTATTGAATTGAAGGTAAATTATTATCTTTTGATTCGAATTATTCATCATGTAAAGAATCATAATATCTTTAATTTGAGAAATTTTTATTTAACAAAATATTTTTCATGGATTCAATATTGTTCAGATTATCTATAGAAAAAGCATTACCAATAGGCAATCCATTTATAATGCCAATATTATTCTGAACAAAAGAATCATATTCAAGGGATTAATCTGAAGAGTAACCACCACTACCACTCTAGGTACCATTTGATTTCAAGACATTCTTAGACTTAGATTTGTCATACTTATTTTTGTTCCTTTCATAATTATTCTCATTAATGTCCTTTTTCATATGAATAGGACTACAAAGTGTGATGTATCTTTCCATTTTTCCTTTATGAAAAGTTACTTCAGAATCATTATTTTCCTTTATATCATTCATCATATAGTTATAATGAAAATAATTATTTCCCACCGTTATTTTCATTCTTATTACATGATTGGATAAATCAATATCATATAGTTCAATGTTAATCTTTCAGATATAATAATAGTTTCAATATCTTTAGATCAAGTTACCCTTTCTGGGCTTTTGGATTTAGATTTAGTAATTAATGCTACACTTCCATTACAATTTTTCTTGTTGAAATCAGAATCTCTCTTCATTTTTATTAATTCTGAAGAAGAGTTCCAAATAACTCATCCAGAGTAATTTTAGATACATTCTTATTTTCATCAGTAATGTTTGTTTTATATTCCCACTCAGTAGAAATAAATATCAGTTACCTTGTCCAAAAGAACATCATCATAAATTCCTTTATCTCTTATAGATTGAAGACTGTTGACAATGTTCATAAATATTTTTTTACAGTTTACTAACAAGTTCTCTCGAAGGAAATAAAAATATATTTTATTCATCTCAAAACATAGCTCTTCCAGTATGTATAACATATGAGGTTCCAAAATGTTTAACTTCATGTTTTCTCTAAATATAGTTTTAAACATCACAAGAATATATTTGATTATATATATTATTGGTCATAGAAAAGAAAAATGAAATTTTCCCCCCTCTAGTTTAATTGATATTCTAGTTTTTCTTGGTTGGTAAATGTTCTGATGTTCATGCGTGGAATCTTGTATTCTCTAGTAGTCAAAACAACATTTTAAACTCTAGTGTTATCAACAAAAATCATCATCCTATCAAATTAGTACTCATAATTGTTACCATCAATGATAGGTGGTCTATTAGTATTAAGGGTCACTAAAGAACTGACATCCATACCTTCCATTTCTATAATATATTATTTTCCACAAAAAGGATTAGAAGCAAATGATTTTATAAATAAAATATTTATGGAATACTTGAGAAAGTAATGTTAAGTAGGAAAAGTAGAGAATGAAAACATATATGTAATAATTATTATTTAAGATACCTCCTCTAATACTAATTTTATAATTTAAGTAGAATATGTAGATTCTCAATTACATGATGTGGTGAATTGTAGGTTTAAAAACATATTCTTTAAACCTTGTGGAATATCATATTTAACAATGTTAGTCAAGGTAAATTCACAAACCCTCTTTGGTTCAAAATAAATAGAATAATTGGAAAGTAATGAGTCCAATTATAATAATCCTAAACATATATAATTTAGAAATAAGAAAAATTAACCAGGAAAATCATATGAATAGATTTTACTTTAAAGAATATATTTTTTTTCCTAGATTTTTAGATAATTTAGAGTCCTAAAATAGAAACAATTGCTTACTAAGGATCAGTATGATTTCGAGGTTTTTATTTTAGGATCCTCATTTTTGGATTATAAAAAATAGGCTATGTTTTGGAAGACATTAAATAATACAATGTGAACCGAATGTAATGTTAAAATATTTCATAGAGAAATAAAACATCATTAAAAAATAATTCATAGAAAAATATAATTTTTCATAGGAAAATGTTTTTATAATTTTTGAAACATAGGGGAAGGGAAATGATATAAGGAAACATTTTTACCTCAACCAACTAAATATTTTAGAAACATGGGTAAGAAATCAATGATGTCAACATGTGACATGGGTTGGACCTTCTAGTTTGTTGAAAGTGATATCACATAGAGGACAATCAGACAGATCAGTACGGATGTAGTGAGTGATTTTTCATTGATCTTGTCTAGAGTGTGGAGGAACTGTGCTAGAGCTACTGGAGACATGGGAAGGACCTCCATATTGTTGGTTGAGTGTGTTGGAACAATCTCCACTATGAATGTACTAATTATGGGGAGGAACTCTATACTGGTGGGGGATGAATGATTTAAGAGCATCTCTTTTGTCGGTGATACTACAAGGAGGACCTACACTTGACCTAGGAATGATGCAAGGAGGAACTTCATATTGACGATATTTTTCCATGAGAGGGTCTCTGTATTGGGAACAATATTCTTGGAGAGGACCTTCATGATGAATGTTACCATGTGGGGAGGTACCCTACTTGGGTTGATAATAGAAACATTAGGAGGGCCTCTATGTTGATGATAGAGAAGGGTGGTTTTCCACTCTGAATAGTGATGGTATATGGACGAGATCTATGAGGGATATCATTATCATGGGTCAGCCTAAGATAAATACTTGTAGTGATAGCACATGAAAGAGAAATCCTAGCCTTCATTTGAGGTTTCTGAGGTCTAAATTTAGATTGGGTTCTAGAGGTTCATTGCTATGCAGTGGATGGGATATGGTGGAATGCACTATTGGTGGGATGGGCCACATGAGTCATGGAATATTAGGCCCTTTGATTGGAATATTTCTGATCTACGTTTTGGAATTAGTGGAAGTTCATCTGGATTGAGGATGCCAAATGATTCGTGTAGACCACATGTTCTTCGACCCAGGGGACCATTGGTTAATGGCATTGACAAGTCCCAGTGGGATCCCTCAATTAAAGTTCATGGGTGGTGTTCTTTTCAAAGCTGACCAGAGCTACTCCGACTTCATTGGAATTAGGGAGCGAGTCATAAGAGGGATCTAGAGAGATTTCCCTAATGTGGTTGGACATTAGAGTGGGTAGTTGTGGGTCACTGTATAGACCTTAGGGGCAGTGGTGTTCAAGAGGCACAAAATCCTATTGGTCCTTCCAAGCCATGCCCCTTGTGTGAATGACCCCCTCCTTCTCATAGACATATGAGTGTGTCCATCACCCTCTTCTGAATGATTTCACAGGAATACATGGTTTGTTGGTTCCAGATAGCCGTAGTCGTAGGAGAAGTCATGATTTTGGTAGAGTCGGGTGTGGATTTCACATTGTTAGTTATCATACCCCAATTTCTAAAGGTTGGGGTACATGATATCCTCTTACTAGGGTCGTATGATGTATGAATATTATGCCATCAGTATGGGTATCGGGGAAGAAATTACCAATTCTATGGCATTTTTTAATGATCAACGGCCACAGAGAGACATCCACAATAACGATGTTGCTATCTATAATTCCCAAATATTAACTTCCCAAATATCTAGTGATTTCTTGCAAGACCAACTATTTTCATTGTGGTACATAGAGCAAGATGTGTCGATATGGTAAAATGATTATCTAAGGATGTCATGAATGATTCTGATCACCATGATGAGGAGAAGTGTTCATGTTGGTTTCACCATTTATGTTTCTGAATCATTCGTTGGGGAACACCCTACTTGCATGTTATTTTTCATTGATGGCTGTATTTTTTCCCATATTCCTACAATACAAATGTAATAAACATTCATAACATTTTCAGTGACAACTTCTCCAGGATAAAATTTGGATGATGGGTTGTTGGTTCCACTCTCCAGGCATTTCTCCTTGGTACTTTTATCCTAGTCCTAGTCTTTATCAAATACAAGTTTTGGTTTGTGAATCTAATCCCTTGTGTCATATCTTTGTTGATTCTCATAAATTATGCTCCATATATCAAGACATTCCAAGAAGTCTTGACAATGTATCAACCATCATTCTAGGGAGTATTCTTGTGGTGAATAACTAATATTTATGGACACAAGATCATTGGTCACCTGTACATTAATCATATGAGGGATTCTCAAGGGTGACGAACCCAAGTCGTACATATCAATCCAAGGGTATCTTTTTCTAGATGAATGTCTTATAAGGTATTATCCATGCATCCCCTGACTAACACATGGTATACAATGATATTTACATATTTTGAATATGGTATTAAGTGGATAACGATATCCCGTTGATATGGATTAGAGAGGTGGATCCTTAGGAGGGATACCCAATTAGGATTACCCAATTGACTGGTCAGAACGCCTGTAGAGATGGATGTTGGATGGTTTTTCTCATAAATGTAATGTTTCACACCACGATGACTGATCTAGAAACTTCTTAAGGTGGACCAATGAGGGTTCACCCCTATGAGGGGGTACAATGGTTTACCATTGGTAGGGATTGAACCTCAAATATGCTTCCAACATACATTTTTTAGAAGATAGGGATCAAAACAAATTTTCTTAGAGAGATTCTATCATAGGAATTATACATGGTTAGTTCCCATTGCAAGAGAATATCTTTTTATTGGATGATGGGTTATGAGGGGAATACATGTGGTTAGTTGCTGAGGTACCTTTGGGAGTAGTGATGTTGTGGATGAGGATTACGAGTAGGAATATCTCTGATGGATGGAATGGTTTTACCAGAATGTGGAGGACTAAGAAAAAATATGAAGCATATGGATGAGGGGTTGACATGGAATGAATGGCATGGATTAATTGTTATGGGTTCTTTTATTTAAACATTGGGTGGGTTCCAACATATACTAGTTTTTTGGGTATCAAATTCCTAATAGTTTTGTATAAAGGCCTTAGAGATTACACCTGTAGTAGAGGAACATGCATCATATTGTTCGGGGATTACAAATTATAGCTGCATAGTGGTCATAGGGGATATATTTTCTCCTAGGAGAGGGGAATGATCCTTCCAAGGATATGACCTGAAGGAGATTCGAATGGATTTTAATGAGGTGATTGAAACATAAGAAGGATTTATACATATCCCAGCTTTTTTAGAATCAATGTCCACAATGTTTCGAATAGTATGGTACTTATGTGTAGAAGCATCCCATGATGTGGAAACACAGGTTTAATCTAGGAGATATTCTCGTTGGGTGTAGAGATTTTGAATCCACTACTAGATTCAAATCCCACATGAGTTGTTCTAAGTGAGAGAGAGAATAGTATGTAGTAGGTCATAAGGTCTCAATCTTGACTCGTCCCCTAGGGGTATGTGCCCGGACTAACCCAAGCCCGCAACTAATAGGCCAGGGGCTGGTGACTAGCACTTAGTCGGAATATCCCACAAATTGAAGACATTTGACTCAGTACCTGTATGCATGAACACAAATCCAAGCCCCAAATGTTCAAATGTAATAACACTAAGTAAAAAATTCTTTCAAACAATTATATCCCATAACTAGAGTACATTAGTGAATGTAATAAAAAGTAATAAAGCATAGAATAAAATCCCACCAAAAGTGTTTGTAACCATGTGTCCAACCTATTAGAAGTGGTATTGGTAATGTTGTCTGATCTATAAGAGCTCCTCATCTTTCTGGTGTCACTAATAACCACCTAGTACTAGTACACCTTGGACATTGTCAAAGGGTCGATCATCAACACAATATTTGACACATGCAAGAAAATCTTGTTTATGGGTGAATAAAACAATACTCAATTAGAAAACCCAAAACCAAAATGGAAATAACACAATGGAAATGAATCATATAAACTACAATGAAATAAATTCCTTGAATGTAATAATGAAAATGAATATCATAAATGAATACCACCAAGGAGTACCACAAATGACTACCTAAAAGTAATTCATAGTCAACTCCCTTTAGATAAACGTATAAAAAATATATCAAGAACATACAGATGTACTCAATACAATATAATTAGGAATCTCATCAGGATCCATATTCTTCATAAGACACACACTCCCTATAATACCCACAACCTCTATAAGACATGGACTCTCCATAAGACAAATAAACTATAGGTTACTCCCACCAATAAAATGTTTTCTCGAAGTACACTTGTTTGGGGATAAATTACTTCTCAAGGGATTAGGTTTTATGAACACTCCCAAAAGACCCACATAAAATAATTCAAATTTACCATCACATCATAAGGTTCCCAACACCACATACTCTTCTTTAAACAGAGATCAGGTTTAAAATATATGGTCATTTGAAAATTTCAGAAGGGGGTTCATTGGGCCATAATGCAATCATGTTGTCAAACCACCGACCATAATGGTCGACCAAAATGGTCGATCACCCATTCCATCCACCCCTGAAGTTGACCAAGGTTTTGTAGCCTAATCTTTCATGGTTACACAACAACTGAGTCGACCATGGCACAATCTTTCTACACCGAGTCTAACCCGGGCCTGACCTAACTCGATGGGTTTGACCCGACTCAGTCCGTCTTCACTTGGTCCAACCCAACCTCTTTCACCTAGGCCTGACCTGATTTTCCTGGGCCAGTCTGACTCCTCTGATCAATCCATCACGTTAATGGCCTTTCTAACCCACTAAAAAAGTTAATAACAGTTTCCCACTCATCCACTACCGCCACATTCCATGGACTAGACCTGATCCATGGATTTCCACAACATCTATGGCCCACCATCGCCACGAAAATCCTCCCACCACATCCCACACATCAATTCATTGCATTCCATAACTAACACATCTAGTTGTTATGCAAGTGGTCCCTTCATCAGACCACTTAGCCACCTCTGATCCTCATATTTCTGAAATGAAGTCAAATCAATATTGATCGGGTCCCATTTAATGCAGATATGTCATTTCATCCAATTTTCCTTCATTTTGAGGGTCTATTTGCATTGGAATCCATTTGGAAAGTACAAATGAGACAACAAGGGTCCAAAAACAATGATTTCCAAGAAGAGAGGAGAAAAATGTAGAAATAACACAATAAAAAATAGAACATGTGAATTTTTTTGTGTCAGACAGAATCCTTTCTCATTAGAATGAAGAATCAAGAATAATTTAAAAAATATATCATGTTAATAAATCTCAAAATTATTAACCGTACCACAATGATCGATCTGTGGATCAATATATTAATGGATTGACCCAAGTTCATCGAGAAAATCAATAATGTGGAAATAAAATAAGAAACAACTACCCTACCTGGAGTATATATTGATCATTGATGAAGAACAATTGTGTTTTGGTCCTTGAATAGATAATACAAATCCATAGGCACGATGACCCACTATCTGAACGTCAATCTATAATTGTTTTCCTGAAAATCTCTCCAACAGTTGTCATAATCTCCAGGGTTTGATTGTCCAAACCAGATGAAATTATGTAACTAAATTTTTAAAATAGAAATAGTAATTGCATCAATAAAATAACTTAACATTAAATTATTTGATAAATATTATTCCCTTTTCAGGTTATTTCATTGATGACGTACACCAACTAATGTAACATTGATCATAGGAAAACTCCACATTATGAACTCAATAGTTGTCTAAAATTTAATGTCCCTATCACCATTAATGAGTTATTAGGATTTTAATATATATTAATTTTTTACTATTACATCATTGTTGAATTTTTTTCCAAATGACCCGCACTGATTAATGTTTGGTCATTCTAATGGTTAATCTACCATTATAATATCAACAGTGTAATAAAATTTAATATATGGGAATCCATTTAAAATATAATTCAGTTTTTATGGAAATCCAAATGATGGTGAAATTTAAAACATAAAATTTTTCAGTGAATTGTTTCAAGCCCACCTGGACTTGGAATTAACATAAATCTCACTGCCTAGTCTCATAATTTTCACAAAGAATTTTTAAAAATAAAATCATGAAATTTGAGTTATTCCATTCATTCCACCTTGGTGTTTTAAATTCCCAAAATCCAAAAATTTGTACTAATCAATTACATGAGAGCACTGAGAAAAAGTATAACCCTCCCACCCCATGTTATCTCTTATATATTTTCCTGCTTTCACCAGAAATAGAAAAATGTAATTGACTGCCCCTGAAAGATCCGCTCATAACTAACTTCGATTTCCACTGAGAACTCGCCAAAATTTTCTGAATCCTCAATTTCTATCTCTCTACAGTCAATGACATGAAATAGGTCACTCACGTACCTCTTTGGATGCAACACATGTCATAAGTCATGTATCCTCTCTAATTACAGAGGTAAAGCCAACCAGTATGTCGACTCATGAAATATATGTAGTATCCAGAATGTTATGATAAATATTTGAGATATAATTCCACCGTGGAAAAATCTCTCGAATCTGCATCGAGGTGAGACCTAATGGAACATATGGTTTCCTTCTTCGAAATCTAAAGGCCTTCATTGTCTATCAATATACGACTTGTGAAATCATTATATAGTATTCATCCACTCCTGGATGATCAGCACCTTCTATATATTTACCTTCAACAACTCTAAGACCATGGGTATTGAAACTCATGGGTCCATCTAGTATTGTGGTGACCTGAAGGGTCACCCATATATGGCCTCGGATAGTGCCATACCGATGGTAGAATGTTAGTTGTTGTTGTAAAAAAACTCTACCTTGGGTAGGTGATTGTAACACCCCAAGCTTCTACGGTACCCTTCTCTTTGAATAATGAAAAATCGTGTGATGTACGCATAATCGAGTTCAAACACCACACAACCAATCAAACTAGACGTTAAGGATAGTAATACCCAATTTTTGAAATTTATAAATTTTATTTTTCAAAAGGGACATAATTTTTCGATTCGGAATATGGAAATTAGCCTAGGGTGAATTATTGGTATTTTGCTGGAAAACTACATTTTTTGATGAATAGTGAATCCACTAAGTGGTAGTTAAAAAAACTAAATTTTTCAGAAAAGTTAATTTTACCACTTCTGTGAGTGGAATTTCGAAAAACTGAGACACAAGGTTAATATCAAGGACTAAAATGTGGTTCATTGAGATGAAAATAATTTTTAGTGAATAGTAACTTTTTACATTTATTTACCACGGTTAAAAGTAAATATGGTAATTAAGGGTAAAAATGATATTAATATTACCATAACATATGTCCTAATTCTATTGGATAAGCTCAATTCGACCAAAAACAACCTTAGGAATAAAATATTATCATTTAGGTCCACTCGGATTAGATTTGGACATTTATTATTATTTAATTCAAAGAAGTGTCAAAAGTGTTAAAATCAATGTTTATTTACTAAAACATATTTAATATATGGTTATACATAAGATAAATTCTATTTTAAATAATTATTAGAAAGCTAAAAATATTTCCTAAATAAATTTATTTTATTTATAATTTTTATACATTAAATAATTTAATTTATTTATGACCCAATGATGATGTGTTAATTCCAATAATAGTAAAAAATGAAAATAATTGATATTATAAATACTCAAATAAATATAATTTTAGACTTTTTATGAATTAAACTAATTTTCATGGTTAATATGACATATTCTAAATGCTTTAATTAACTTTTTTCGAAGTAATCATTCTGTTATAATTTTCACAAAAAACAATT
The DNA here is from genome assembly GCA_963277665.1 of Viscum album. Taxonomy (NCBI): domain Eukaryota; kingdom Viridiplantae; phylum Streptophyta; class Magnoliopsida; order Santalales; family Viscaceae; genus Viscum; species Viscum album. The sequence goes on along the minus strand of OY728126.1, from coordinate 787,573,307 downwards.
TTCAAAATAGTGTCAAAATTGACATAAAAGAGTTTTTAAAACAAATATTATATTATTAATTGGTATTCAATTCCTAAAAATCTAATGCTCCACCAAGAGACTTATATCATGATATGTGTATTATTAATGGACCACTTTGGGGTTGATTAGAGGTATATTGTACGTTTATTAACTATATAATATAAAAATACAAAGTGACATGGTAAGTATCGAACTAATTAACTCAGAGTTAAATCTAAATGATAAGGTTAATATAATGACCCGAACCTGTCTCAATTCCATTGGTTGAGTGGTTTTCAACCCACCCGACCTTAACCTTTAAATAATCCACTTTGGAGACATTAGAAACCAAATATGGATTTTTTATAAAATAATATTTCTATCTTTTCCAAAGGTTCCCCTCACACCTCTTATAAAAGGGCACTCACTCTTATCATGAATTCAAACCATCAAAGCCATTTGGATAGGACAAAATCTGCCCCAATACTCTCTCAAATTCCATCAAATCATCTAAGGGGCATTATTTTATTCAGAAAGCCAACCTATGAGCCCTTTTGATCAAATGAAAAGAAAGAACCCGAAGAAGAGGTAATGATTTCACCACCTTTTTTCAAGTTCCTTTCTTCATCCAGTTCTTCTTTTTTTGTTATTACCATTATAAACTAATAACTCCAGTATCATATATATAATGTGATGTTATTATAAATATGGTACAATCATATTCAGTATTCTATCCATCCTTTGAATAACATGTCACCATACGTGCGTGCGTACGGCTTACTATCTCCACGCCGTGGTGCAGTTGTTATTCAATAAATTATTTTTTGGATGGGTATAATAATTATGTGTAATTAACGTAAATAATAAATATAACAGGATAATTATTCTATATATATAATATACCATACAATTATATATTATTTTAATATCAAAATAATGATATTTTCGCTCATGTGTACGTACGGACTACCGTCTCCATGAACGCGATGAGATTCATTCTTCATCGTATCCATTCAATTATAATTCTAATTTGATGATTAATAGTAGTATCTAAGGACTTTATATCATTCTGGGTATGATTAATATACAACCTATCCATGACAAACATGGCTTATGTAACAAAACATATAAAAGAAAACGAGTATGTTAACACCTGAAATGACGAAAATACTATGATATTATTAACAAATCAATGTTAAAATGTAATATATGATATCATATTAATGTATATGATTCTTTTATAATTTAATAACAATTAATTCACCAGTATATAGGAGGTTAACCTACCCTCAACCAAGGAAAAGTACAAGGTAAGGGTTTATTTCACAATCTCTTCATTATCCGAGGTTGTTTATACGTAATAATCTACTAGGATCTCATTATCATCCACATCCATGTTTCTTAAAAATGTATTTCAAAGAATTTTTACTATTTACACGAATATGGGTTAATGTCATTTATTCCCTTCTTTGACTTTTTATAAGAGGTTTATAAAGGAATCTTTCCATCATTTTCCAAACAAGGTGCTTTTTAACCTATTTGATAGAATTATGGTAAGAAAGTTTTTTTAACTTATACGGTGGGTGCGTCCGTTTTCCGCTGTTATAAAATCGTTGAAGCTTTCCTTACAAGATTATAGAAATTTTTTCAATGAAATTTTTTTATTTTCTAAAAATATGACTCTTTAATGATTTCAAAATGGAAAGAGATATATCTCTAAAAATAGTTTTGATTTCTTCTATGTCAACATCCTTTGATGGATTTTACACTTATTTGAAGTTGATTTATTATGATACAAAAATTCTATATTGTACTGATGGTTTTGTGATATGTTTTACCATGGATGTGTTATTCTTCTACAATTCATGGTTTATGGATGAAGTATTTACATTTCGTATGCTAGTTTTAATACGAATGTTTATGTTATGTTTAAACCTTTTCGTATGGAAATGCATTAGACTTAATATGTGATGGGTGGAGCCCGCTATAGCTCCTCGATTCATCGGTAGGTCTCATGAGACAAACTAGTGTCTTGGCACAAGTCCTTGGTAAAATCTTATTTGTAGTCTTTGCACGAGGTCATGGCTATGTGGTTATGATAGTCTGACATTATGCATTCCATCATTATGAAAAAGGTTATTGATATTGCATGTGATTATTCTATTAGTAGAATATCCATGTGAATAAGTCAATTGAATTATTTCATTTTATTTTTTCCATATTATGTTGAAGTTCATGTTTAAAATGGTTTTTGTTTTAGTTATACATTGCCTCAAATTTTTATTCTTATTTATGAATGTTTTAGCTATATTGTTATCCTTACTAGGCATTTGAGCTCACCCATTTTCTATGATTTATTTTTCCCAGGATGTGAAGAAGTAAATTATGAATGACCCACAAGGATAGTATGAGGGGATAAGAATGTATAATATGGAGACTTTGTTGTTGTAGTTTTCATTTTTATGATGTAATGTAAAACTTTATGAATATATCTAGTGTTTCCAAGGCTACTAAAGAAATCGGTCCTTTGAAATTTGATCTTTCTTGTCATCATGCCTATGTTATGTAATAATGCACCGACCCTAGGTAACTGGGGTCGGAGTGTTTCAATTGGTATCAGAGGAAGTTTAGTACAAACCTTGGAAGCTAGATTTAGATAACCTTTGATTAGAGCACATAGATTTAAGATGGAATTTGAGGATTAGTATAGAAAAACTTCCTAGAATTTTGGTATTGTAGAGATTTTGTGAGTTTTCTGAGAAATACATCCCCGTCTAGAAACGAGCAGGTAGAGGAGGATCTGGTACTGATGTACCTAGGGGTAAAAGCCGAAAACACCGCTTTGAGCTAGACTCAAACGGGAACTGGTGCATGACAACAGGCCTTGCTTCACTCTTTGATACGACAGTCCTGGGGGATATGCTTAGGATAACTCTCATTTTCATTAAAAATCATTATGAAGGGTTTATGAGTATATACTTCCTCAAAGATTTTTTTTTTATGATTATGGATTATATACATATATAGTTCAATTTATGTTAAGTGTTTTATAATTATGGAATTATGTATTTTGATTCATAAACTGATCTAATTTATGCCATTGTTTTGAAATGGCACCTAGTTGAAGAAATGGAAATCGTATCAATGTACGCACTCCATATAGGGATTTCCCTCCTACTCATGATAATTATAGTGGAGATGGTAATTCAACTGGTGCCAATCGTCTAATGACCATACTGGGACAACTTACTCAGGTTATGAATAATAACCTTACCCGTATGGAGCACCCTAATCCACAGCATGGAGGATCAATGTTAGATCGCTTTATGAAGAAACAACCACCAACGTTCAATGGGAGTACAAATCCCTTAGTAGCTAATCAATGGATAAATTCCCTATAGAAAATATTTCATACTTTGGGGAGTAGTGAATGGGAAAAAGTTATCATGGCAGTTTACCGCCTCACTGAAGATGTTGATCAATAGTGGTCATTGACTCAAAAGACGAAGGAAGATAATGATGTATCAAATATGGAATGGATTGAGTTCAAAGATCTATTTTTAGAACAATACTTTCCTCGTGACCATCGAGCAGATATGGAAAGACAATTTCTGAGTCTGAGACAAAAGGAGGATAGGAATGTCACAAAGTATGTGTCTAACTTTACAGGGTTAGCAAGGTATGATAGTGATTATATATGTTTCCCAATATGTAAGATTGATCATTTCGTTGATGTGTAAAAACCACTTCTCCACCGAGAATTAGTCTAACAATCCTTCTCGTCGTATGAAGACATTGTCTCATGTGCTATCAAGACAGAGAAAGAATTCTCAATGTCATATGACTTTAAAGCAAAGAAATAGAAGAAGATATATGATGATCAATATGGGAATGGAAATAAAGGGACGAAATGAAAAGTTGAATATCCATCCTGCAGTAAATGTGGGAAGAAACACCATGGTACTTTCTTAAAAGGAACGAGAGTCTGTTACAAGTGTGGTGAAAAGGCCACCAAGCTCGTGATTGCAAGGGGAAGAAGGAATCTACCTATGTTTAGTGCTACAATTGAAGGGAGATGGGACATTATTGAAATGAATGTCCTAAGCGTCAGGGTAAATTACCTCATAAAAGGCCAAGGGATCAAGGCCACGCTTATGCTATCACTACTTCTGAGGTAGAAGCTCTGAAAGACGTGGTGGCAGGTAATATAATGGTTTCCTCAAGTTTATAAAATGAATTATTTGATTCTGGATCATCGCATTGTTTCATATATTCCCATTTTTCTAAGAAAATTATATTTTTCCAATTTGATTTAACAAGGGAGTTGTCAGTTAAAACTTCTAAGGGAAGTATCATTGCAACAAAGTTTTGTGAATCAGTCCCCATTAGAGCACATAAATGTTCTTTATCCTCTGATCTCATCATCATACCTATGATTGAGTTTGATATAATCCTTGTTGTGGATTGGCTTTCGGAACATGATGTAAAGATTTATTATAAGAAGAAGGAGGTTACAATTTTTGATGATGGCGATAAGGAACACCTTATCTTTAGAGAAGAATCATCACCACCTAATTCTTATCTAGATCCACCCATAGTAGCTCTACTAAATTCAATTATTGGGGAGGAAGAGGATTAAATGATAGTCGATGAGGAAAGTAATGTTCAAATATAGGATGTACCTATTGTGAAAGAATTTGTAGATGTGTTTCTGGAAGATTTACCTGGACATCCTCCAGAGCGAGAAGTTGAGTTTTCCATTGATTTAATTCCTGGATCAAGGCTTATATCGAAGACCCCTTATAGAATGGCCACTGTAAAATTAGTTGAACTACTGAAACAACTAGATGAATTGAGTAATAAGGGATTTATTCGCCCTACTGTTTCTCCATGGGAAGCCCCTATTTTTTTTGTTAAAAAGAAAGATGGATCTATGAGGTTATGTATCAACTACAGGGAGATCAATGCTATTACAATAAAGAACAGGTATCCCCTACCACACATTGATGATTTACATGACCAACTGCATGGAGCTCAATACTTTTCAAAGATTGAACTTCGATCTAGATACCATCAGTTGTGTGTGAAGAAGGATTACATTCCTGTGACAGCATTTCGAACCAGGTACATGCATTATGAGTTTAGAGTAATGCCTTTTGGATTGACTAATGCACCCTCTGTATTCATGGATCTGATGAATAGAGTTTTCAAGAAATATCTCGATGAATTTGTGGTGGTATTTATTGATGATATCTTGGTATACTCCAAAAGCTACGAAGATCATGAAAATCACTTGCGCATTATCCGGAATACTCTTATAAGACATGAATTATATGGGATGTTTAGCAAGTGTGAATTCTGGCTTCAGGATATTTCTTTTCATGGCTATATTGTCTCCAAAGATGTAATCTATGTTGATCCTTCTAAGACCAACGCAATCCAAGATTGGCCAGAACCTATGAGTAAAACTGAGGTACGTAGTTTTATTGGTTTGGTAGGTTATTATCGACGTTTCATACTGAATTTGGCCCTATTGGCAAACCCATTAACGAAGCTCACACGTAATGTGGTTAAATGTGATTGGACATAAGAGTATGAAGAATGTTTCGATGAACTGAAGAGAAGATTAGTAAATGCTCCTATATTGACTCTACCATCGGAGAATGATGGGTTATTTATTTATAGTGATGCATTGAAGAAAGGAATGGGTTGTGTTCTAATGCAGAATGATGGGGTTATTGCCTATGCATCATGACAGTTGAAAATTAATGAACAAAACTATCCTACTCATGATCTTGTGTTAGCAGCTGGAATCCTTGATTTGAATATATGGAGGCACTACCTCTATGGTGAAAAATGTGAGGTTTATACTAATCACAAGAGTTTGAAGTATATTTTCTCACAAAAAGAACTCAACATGTGGCAAAGGAGATTGCTTGAAATACTCAAGGGTTATGATTTCACGATACACTACCACCAAGGGAAAGCGAACAATGTGGAAGATGCTTTGAGTAGAAAAGACCGTGGAGTTTTGAACAATATGAGAATTGAAAGGGATCCAATTTTCATGGATCTAGTGAAGATGTAAATGGGATTAACCAGGGAAGGTGAAACATCAATGAATTATCAAATGGTTGACAAATAATCTTTACTAGAAAGGATTATGTGTTCTCAGACCGATGATCAAGAATTTCGAAAGAAGATTAATGTTGTGAATGATGGGAGATTGAGAGACTTTGTGTATGAAGAGGAATTTTGAAATTCGTGAAGAGACTTTGTGTTCCTGATATACCAGATCTAAAAAGGGAATAATTGGATGATGCTCTTAGTTCCAATTTCTCTATACACCATGGGATCACCAAAATGTGTAGATATTTGAAGGAACTTTTTTGGTGGGACAACATGAAGAGGGATATTGCTGATTTTATGTCAAGATGTATGGTTTGTCAACAAGTGAAAGCTGGAAGGTAACAGTCTGGAGGAGTCATGCAACCTCTTCCCATACCGGAGTGGAAATGGGACAATATTACGATGGACTTTGTCATGGGGATACCAAAGACTCCTAGATAGAACAATACAATATGGTTCATTATTTATCGTCTTACAAAGTCAGCACATTTTATTGCTATAAGGGAAGATTTACCACTTGAAAGACTAGCAAGACTATATATTAATGAAGTTGTAAGACTTCATGGAGTACCCATATCGATTGTTTCTGATCATGATCCTCGTTTTACGTCAAGATAATGAAAATGTCTTCATAAATCCTTAGATACTGAACTTCATTTGAGCACTGCCTACCACCCTCAAACAGATTTACAATCAGAAAGATCTATTAAAAACTTAGAATACATGTTGAGATCCTGATCACATGACTTTCAGGGTATGTGGGATCAATATTTACCTCTGGAAGAATTTTCCTATAACAATAGATTCCATCCGAGTATTCATATAGCACCATATGAAGTGTTATACGGAAAGAGATGTCGCACACCAACCTATTGGGATGACGTCGGTGAAAGAAAAATTATAGGCCCAGAACTGGTGGAGGAAATGATGGAAATGGTGAAGGTAATCCAAAACCATATCAAAGCAGCTCAAAGTAGGCAGAAAAGCTATGCTGATAATCGAAGGAATGATTTGGAATTTCAAGTCACTGATCATGTTTTCCTGAAGGTATATCTATGGAAGGGAGTCATATGTTTTGGTAAGAAAGGTAAATTGAGTCCAAGGTACATCAGACATTTTGAAATTCTAGAATGAAATGGGGCTGTAGTATACCGATTGGAAATGCCGCCAAGTCTCTCCAAAGTTCACGATGTGTTCCACATATCTATGTTGAGGAAATACATGCCAGACCCAACCCATGTACTCACTATGAGGAATTAGAAATGGAACTCGATATGTATTATTGCAAAGATCCAGTCAAGATTCATCATACGAGAGAACAAGTACTGAGAAACCGGACAACTCATTTGGTAAAATTATTGTGGAGAAACCATAAGATGGAAGAGGAAACGTCGGAACCCGAGGAACATATGATGAAGAACCACCTGAGTCTTTCCATGTGGTAGTATTCTAGAAATTTCGAGGATGAAATTATTTGAAGGAGGGAGAATGTAACACCCCAAGCTTCTACGGTACGCTTCTCTTTGAATAATGCAATAGCGTGTGTTGTACGCAAGATCGAGTTCTAAAACACCACAACCAATCAAAGTAGCTGTTATGAATAGTAATACCCACTTTTTGAAATTTATAAATTTTATTTTTCAAAATGGACTTCATTTTTGGATTCAGAATATCGAAATGATCCTAGAGTGAACTTTTGGTATTTTTCTGAAAAAAATCATTTTTTGATGAATAGTGAAACCACTAAGTGGTAGTTAAAAACTGAATTTTTCATAAAACTTATTTTTACCGCTTCTGTGAGTGGAATTTCAAAAATCCGAGAGACAATGTTATTATCAAGGACTAAAATGTGGTTCATTGAGATGAAAACAATTTTTAGTGAATAGTAACTGTTTACTTTTAATTACCACTGTTAAAAGTAAATAGGGTAATTAAGGGGGAAAATGATATTAATATTACCCTAACACATGTACTAATTCTATTGGATAAGCTTAATTTGACCAAAAAACTTTAGGAATAAAATATTATCATTTAGGTCCACTTGGACTAGATTAGGACATTTATTATTATTAAATTCAAAGAAGATTCAAAAGAGTTAAAATCAAAGTTTATTAACTAAAACTGTTTTAATATAGGGTTATACATAAGAAAAATTCGATTGTAAATATTCATTGGAAATATAAAAATATTTCCTACGTAATGATATTTTATTTATAATTTTTATACATTAAATAATTTAATTTATTTATGACACAATGATGATGCAGTAATTACCATAATAGTGAAAAATTAAAATAATTGATATTATAAATACCCAAATAAATATAATTTGAGACTTTTTATGAACTAAACTAATTTTCTAGGTTAATATGACATGTTAGGAATGATGTATTAAAATTTTATCGAAGTAATCATTCTTTTATGATTTTCAAAAAAATCAATTTTCAAAATAGTGTCAAAATTGACATAAAAGAGTTTTTAAAACAAATATTATGTTATTAATTGATATTCAATTACTAAAAATCTAAGGCTCGGCCAAGAGCCTTATACCATGTTAGTTGTATCATTAATGGACCCCCTTGGGGTCTCTTGGAGGTATATAGTATGTTTATTAACTATATAATATAAAAATACAAAGTGAAATGGTAAGTGTCAAACTAATTAACTAAGAGTTAAAACTAAAAGAAAAGGTTAATATAATGACTCAAACTGTATAAATCATATTGGTTGAGTGGTTTATGACCCATCCCCACCTTAAAAATTAAATAATTTACTTTATATCCATTTGAAACCAAATATGAATTTATTATAAAATAATATATCTAGATTCTCCGAAGGTGGCCCTCACCACTCTTATAAAAGGGCACTCCCCCTTCTCATTAATTCACACCTTCAAATCCATTTAGATCGGCAAAAATATGCCCAAATACTCTCTCAACTTCCCTCACTTCATCCTAGAGGCCTTCCTTTAGTCAGAAAGCCATCCCAAGAGCCCTTTTGATAAAATCAATAGGAAGAACCTGAAGAAGAGGTAATGATTTCACCACCCTTTTTCAAATTCCTTTCTTCTTCCACTTCTTCATTCTATGTTATTACCATTCTAAAATAATAACTCCAGTATATTATATATATTGTGATGTTATTATAAATATGGTACAATCATATTCAGTATTCTATCCATGCTTCGAATAACATGTCACCATACGTGCGTATGTACGGCTTACCATCTCCACATCGTGGTGTAGTTGTTATTCAATAAATTATTATTTAGATGGGTATAATAATGATGTGTAAATCATGTAAATAATAAATATCACATTATAATGATTATGTATATATAATATACCATCCAATTATATATTATCTTAATATTATAAGAATGATATTGTTGCTCGTGTGTACGTACGGACTACCGTCTCCACGAACGTGATGAGATTCATTCTCCATCGTATCCATTCAAGTATAATTTTCATTTTACGATTAAAAATAGTATCTAAGGTCGTTATATCATTCTGGATATGATTATGATACAACCAATCCATGACAATCACAGCTTACGTAACAAAACATATAAAAGAAAATGAGTAAGTTAACACCCGAAACGACGATAATACTAGATATTATTAACAAATTAATGTTAAAAGATCATATATGATATCATATTAATGTATATGATTCTTGTATAATTTAATAACAATTATTTCATGATTATACCGGAGGTTAACCTACCCTCATCCAAGGAAAAGTACAAGTTAAGGGTTTATTTCGCAATCTCTTCATTATCTGAGGTTGTTTATACGTAATAATCTACTGGGATCTCTTTATCATCCACATCCATGTTTCATAAAAATGTATTTCAATTTTTTTTTACTATTTACAATAATATGGGTTAAAGTCATTTATACCATTGTTTGAATTTTTATAAGAGGTTTATAAAGGATTCTTTTTTTCGTTTTCCAAATAAAGTGCTTTTTAACCTTTTCAACAAAATTAAGGTAAAAATGTTTTATTAACTTATACGGTGGGCGCGGCTATTTTCCGCCATTATAAAATTGTCAAAGATTACCTTACATGATTATAAGAATATTTTCAAAGAAAATGATTTATTTTATAATAATATTACTCTTAAATGATTTCAAAATAGAAAGAGATATTTCTCTAAAAAGAGATTTGATTTCATCTATGTCAAAATCCTTTGATGGATTTTACGCTTATTTGAAGTTGATTTATTATGATACAAAACTTCTATATTGTATTGAAGGTTTTGTGATATGTTTGACTGTGGATGTGTTATTTTTATACCATTCATGGTATATGGATGTTGTATTTACATTTTGGTTGCTAGTTTTAATACGAATGATTATGTTATGTTTAATCCTTTTCATATGGGAATGAATTGAACTTAATATGTGATGGGTGGATCCCGCTATAGCTCCTCTATGCATCAGTATGTCTCATGAGTCAAACTACTGTCTTGGCACAAGGCCTTGGAAAAATGTTATTTGTAGTCTTGGAACGAGGCCTTGGCTATGTGGTTATGATAGTCTGGCATTATACATTCCATCATTATGAAAGTGGTTGTTGATATTGCATGTGATTATTCGATTAGTAGAATATCCATGGGAATAAGTAAATGGAATTATTTCATTTTATTTTTTCTATACTGTGTTGAAGTTCATGTTTAGAAAGGCTTTTGTTTTAGTTATACATTTCCCTAAATGTGTATTCTTATTTATGAATGTTTCCACTATATTGTTATCCTTACTGGGCATTTGAGCTCACCCCTTTTATATGTTTTATTTTTCCCAGGATGTGAAGAAGTAAATTATGAATGAAATGCAGGGATAGTATGAGGGGATAAGAGTGTATACTATGGATAATATGTTGTGGTAGTTTTAATTTTTATGATGTAATGTAAAACATTATAAATATATCTAGGGTTTCCAAGGCTACAAAACAAATTGATTTTTTGAGATTTGATCTTTCTTGTGATCATGACAATGTTATGTAATAATGCACCGACTCAAGGTAACTGGGTACGGGGTGTTACAGTGATCCTCCCAAATATGGCTCAAATCTATCATGGATTCCCATTGCATGTTCTCGAGAACCTATATTCTCTCTCTATCTGGTTATCCCTGTGTTGGTGAAATGATGCGATCATCTGTAACTGATTCCAAAAAACCTCATACAATTCCTTCCCCAATGAGGATGTAAAGTGATCATCACAATAAGAGACTATCATTGATGTAACTCTATGGAATAGAACTATATCCCACTCATTGTGGTGTCCCATGCTCTATACTTCACTCTACTCTAGAATATAGAGGATGTTGGAAGACATGGTGAGTTGGTCAATGAGCCCCTAGATGGAATCGTTTCCCCTAGAAGTATGTGGTAATCCTATCCTGATTTCCATTGATATCCCATTCGATTTATATTATAGCACCTCAAGGTGATGAGTCAAACCTGCTGGAACGTGGTTCTTATCCTTTACTTCCTAACATGTGAGGCAACTAAAAGACTTTACAAATCCCTTATTCAACCCTAGCCCCAGAAAAAATGGTTGTTGGAGGTCATGGTACATCTTTTCCACACCTGAATGTACCACCAATGTGTATGTTTTAAACTCCATAAAAACATCCTCCAACATAACCACTAATACTTATTTATTCCCTCAAAATAAAATGATGTTCTACCCACTATTTGAATATTCACCAGGGGAAATCCTTGTTGACATATGAGAACGTAATGTATCATGGTATATACCCCCATGTTGTGCCTCCCTAAATAATTATACAATTGGATGGGTAATCACCATCAACTAGAGATGAGATACTCCATACCCATTCAAAAAGTATATCTACAATGAGTCCATCTTCATTGATGCCTCATTCAACACAAAAAAATTGGATCTCTTGCATAGAGTATCTTCCACCACATTTACCTTCCTAGGAGTATAGACAATCGGCAAGTCATGGACCTTGAAGAACTCTAGGCATCGACCATGTCTCATGTTCGGATCCTTCTGAGAGGATATATACATTAGACTCTTGAAGAATAGATTAACGAGATCTCCAATATTGATATTTCCATAAAAGGTTACTTAGACAAAGATGTATTAGAGGATCCCATATTGTGATTATCCGAATCTTGTCTCCAATAGGTGAAAGGATGGTGACTAACACTGAGTAATAATATCTAAAAAATGGAAGGCGTTTTATTATGTACCTATTAACATGGAGACATCTCCAAACCCAAAATTCTGAAATGTATGAACAGTAAGTAAAAAATGCATGCAAACAACTATATCCTACAACCATAATATAATAGCGAATGAACTGGAATGTAAATAGGGATAAAATAAAAGTCCACTAAAAAAATATATAACAATGAGTTAAACATGTTAGAAATTAGGTACTAAGAATGTTGTCTCAACTGCAAGAAAACATCATATGTCCAACCACGCTATGTACAATCTAGTCTTGGTCCTCTAAGGAACCCATCAATGAGTCAATCATATTCACAATTCATGACACATGCTGGAAAATCATATGAAGGGTTGAGTAAAACAATAATCATAAGGAAACCCCAAAACCAAAAAGGGAATTCCAAAAAATATACAATATTATGGATATACCATGAGGTAAATACCACAATGGAATACCGTGAAGTAATACCTCCTTTGAATACCACAATGTATTTCTAAAAAAGAATGCATAATCATTTCCATATAGATATATGTCTATAAAAATAGTTCACGAACATTAAAATATACTCAATAAAATAAGACCCAATGACTCAAATATAATCATCTTCTCCAAATGACACACAATATCATTAATACACACAGTCTTCATAAGACACAGAGTATCTATAAGACACACAATCTCGAGGACTCAACTATCCATTGAAATGTTTTCTTGAATTGTGCTCGTTACGGGAGAACTCAATCCTCAATCCATTAAGTCATATCCACACAACCAAAAATCCCCAGTTAGTTTATTTTTAAATTACCATTACATCATAATGGTCCCAAAAATGAATACGAATCATCCAAAAGTTACTCTATTTGATTGTTAGTGACTTTTGAAAATTTCAGAAGGGGGTTTACTAGGACTTCCTCTAACAATGTGGTTGGTCCACCGATTATGGAGGTCTAATGCACGGTCTCCCCATCCCCAAGGTTAACCATTGAATGAAAGCCCATACTTCTGTGACGGTCAATAATTTTCTAGATTTCATGGTCATGCGATATCTCAGTCGACAATGGCCCGATCTTTCCACCCAGGGTTCGACCTGAAACAATACTTCTTCGTGGGGCCCGACATAACCCTATTGGGGCCATACTGTATCACTTGGGTCCATCCCAATCAACCTAGGTAGGTATTCCTCTTTTATCTCGTCCCCCTCTCGTGTGGGTTATCTAGCCTAGACAATGTTTTCATCGGTCGCATCCCATGTGGCCACAACCACTACTGCATCACGTAGGCCAACTGTGTGCCATTGTTGCTGCCTTCACATGTGAATGTCTGTCATACTTGCGGCCCACCATCACTACACACGACCTCCCACCACATCTCAAATAGCCTAATGTCACCTTCCATAACCTTTACCACAATAGACTCTTCATGTCACCATGACCAACTCCTCCAGTCGGCACACCACCTTTGCCGTGTTTTTGGACCCACGCCAATGGTCCATTCTGTAAACCACTTAGAAAAAAATAATACTCAAATTTCTATAAAATGTTCTATCTATAATGCTCAGTTCCCAATATATATTGAACCAACTTCTATTTTTTTCCTTTAATATGGGGGCTGGATTTCTTTTGGATCCTCCCACCTAGTCGAGTATTCACCACAAGGGTTCAACGGTAAAGATTTCCCTAAATAGTAGAGTGAAAATCACAAAGAAAATCCATAAAGAATAGGCCTCATCATTTTTTTATGTTGGCCTCAATATTTTCTAATTATAATTATGAACGAAGATGAATTTAAAACAATATCCCACTAATAAACTCCACAATTATCAACCTTCCGATGACAATCGATCTTTAGATCAATTTTTTTCTGGATGGACTAGCGTTCTTCATGAAATTAGTCAGAATGGAAATAAAAAAACCCATCGTTTCTAGAGATCATATCAATTACTGATGAATAATGGTTGTCATTCCATCATTGATGTGATCCAACAACTCATTCGGCATGACGACCTCTGTACCAAACTTCTATCTGTCATCATTTATCAGAAAATTCCACCAACAGTTGTATGAATCTCTAGGGTTTGAGCGTCCTATCCTATTGAAATATTATAACCATACATTTAAAGTAGAAAAAATTCTTCCATAAATAAAATAATTTTTCATTAAATTATTTAATTATGATTACATCAATTTCATGTTGTCTCACAAAATTCATGCTCCGATGAAAGAAAACTCATGCCTAGATAAAAAACCACATTAAAAACTCAATGATGGTCTCATATTTCCAATATAAGTCACTATTCAAGATTTATAGGGATTTTAAAAGTAAATAAGAATATTAAATAATTTTATATAACGTTACGTCTTTCTTGTCTTTTTCATCAGATGACCCACACAAATCAATGATTGGTTGAGCCTATTGTAATGATACTTTTATAAGCTCAACAGTGCCCTCATATTTCTTATCTAGGCATCCATTTAAAAGTCATTACACATTTAAGGAATTTTTTGAAAACATGATTTTAAAAACATAAATTGTTTCAATGAATTGCATCGAGAAGACCATGTTTCATAATCACACACCATCTCAGTTCATAGTCTCTCAATTTTCAAAATAATTTCTAAAAGTAAAACATAGTAAATCTAGGCCACTATTGTTTCATCAAGAAAGATATATCAGTGTGTGGTGGTTTGGGGAATACACATAAAATATTCCCAAGGAGGATTGAATTTTGTGGGATGATTATCTCATTCCATAAGAGTATTAGATTGTTCCATGTCACTCATACATAGGGAGTCATATCAAATGATGTGTTCTGTCTCACATGGATATTTCTAGAGGTGGACATGGAAAAAAATCTCAAACTCATAGAGATAAAGATTTGATGATGCAGGAAGCAATATGCTCATGATGACTATCCCTTCTCTATTCTTAGGCAGAGGATGTTATTTTTTGCCAGTCATAAAAAGTGAAATATCAGGCATTCCATGGATGGAGATATTAGAGTTTAACGTCTTGTGTCAAGGACATGGTTGATTGGATGTTTGGCATCCAGTAACTCCTAAATTGGTTACATAATCCATACCCTACGAGATTATATAAAAAACACATCTCAACACTTGGGGAAGGGATGACATTAGACATTCTAGGTGATAATGGTGAAAAGTAGTGTTCGATTGTGGTGTCAATATTATCATTAATATGTCAAAAATTAATTTTGATTAACATACCTATGACAAAATTCTGGAGGTAGGGCATTTCAATAAGGGACACCTCATGAGGGACCATGTAATCATTTTGTTCAAGCCCAGAGGGATGAATAATGGATATGATTGAAAGGCATGATATTTTCACATAAGAGGGACTCGAACATGGTGATTTGGAGTAAATTATCAACTTTAAGGTTCAAGGAAGGGTTTCACACTAGATCAAAGGCTTACAAAAAAGATAGCGGGTTTGAGAAGAAAATTGGTTGTCCCCAAGGGTAGGTGGTTTGGACTAGAGTTTTAATTAGAGGCTACTTTTTTATACACCCGACTTATGAAAAAATAAATTAGGAATGGGTCAAGACCTTGTGGGTCCACACAAAGGGGGGATATAGGGGATCAATCACACAAGATATTACACCATCAGGAGCTCATGGATTGCAAGCTATCATGAAAGAAGAGTTTTATGTGTAGTAGATAGTCAACTTTTATTTTTGGATGATCATCATAAAGTAGAGGGTTACCTTATATATATATATATAGAATATTATACTATACATGTAGGATTACTGGGAGAAGATGCCTCTTTTTGGCATACCATTGTGCGCAAAGGAGACTTATGTGTGCTCCGACATTTTATGTGCCAACTATTACACTTTGATGAAAATTCCAAATCTGTTTTCAGATGGTCAGGGCAGAATATGAACATTTTATGTATCATTTATTGTAAAAGAACCTTACTTGAAGATTCCAATCTTGAAAAAAGATCATGAAACTTTCTCAATGCTCCATTGTCCATCTCCAAATGTTCTATGGGCTATAATGGTCCCTTAAGATTAACCAAAGATGACCATGGTGGATCTGTGTGGAATTCAGTTAAAATAGTTACCCATTACGTTATAATTAAACATTGAGATCATGTAATGGGGTGATCACGATGACGAATAATTTGGAGATGTATTCAGCTGAGAAATTTTAGATAGTAGAAGTGGGTGATTTCATTCATCCTTTCATTGAGAAGATTTGTTTCTTTTAATATGTTTTTGGTATACCATACCCTATACTTGTACAACCATACTAACTTTATTATGATAAAAAAATTGTTACCCTGCAATGTGAACTCCCCTGAAAAGTAATTTACATTACATTTTTATTAAAAAATAGTTATATATTAAATATTTTGAAATTTTTATATAAGTTTTAGCTATTTATAATCATTTTTATAAAAGATGTTTATTTAAATTATAGGTATTTATTTAATTATTTATTTATATAATACATATTTTTTATTTTTTTCCTAAATTTTCATTCTTGTGTTGGAATAGTTTTTATGATTTGTACCATTTCTAATAAATGAGCTTCCCAGAATGACTTGTTTTCTAACCCATAAATAGTTCTAGAATTAGCTATCATATCGTGTAAAATTTTTACGGATCATATTGAAATTGATTATTTTTATATGTTTGTATATCAGGAATAATATTTTTTTGTCAGGCATTAATATCTTCCCTATATATCTTTTAATACATTTATTTACTTTTTTATAGTTTAATTTTATCAAATTTAATGTGTTTAGTGATAATGATTCAAAAATTATCCATCTTTATGATGTTTTTATAATATTTTTTTAAAAAATATTTTACGGAAAATATGTTATTTTTTAAAAAAATTCAGTATTTTTAAAAACTATTTAATTTTAACAGACATATATTTCTTATCTTGGTCAACCACTCTTAATAATTATTATAAATAAATTATATCAATGAAAAATGTTTTGGATTTATTTTGAGGTGAATGTACTTTATTACATGTTAAAAAATTATTATATATTAAAATATTTTTATGGGATTTTCAATGGTATGAATAACTATAGTAGCCCAAGATTTTGTAATGTATTTTTTAGAAATAATTTAATCTTTCTGATATTTAGAATTTCAAACATCAATAAAAAATGTTTATTTAAAATTAAATCTCTATTTTGGGGTTGCGGCAGATGCAAAACCATGTTAATCATACAAAACATGAAATATAAAATTGGGTCATGTTACATGTAACACCAACATGGCATATGATTTGAAAAACAATCTTGTTTCTATGAAACATCAAATTATTAATCTAATTATTTAAATGAGATATTTATAACCGAGAAATCAATCATTTCAATATAAATAGAAATATATAATTATCCAATATTTTTACACTTTTTTATATGTACAAAAATATTCTAAATCAATGATACAATTATTTTGGTAAAGTCCATATATTTTTAAAAGTAATATTTTCTCCAATGAACTGATTTTAATATCATTTTTTTAAAAAAAATATTTTAGAAACATTTAGTAGTTGAATTCAGTAAAAAACGTCATTTTTTATGTTGGAATTATGAAATTATATTATGGTTACTTTTTTGGGATTTTTCATTAATATATCATTTTTGTATTAATAGTGAAAAATATCTGATTATAATTTGGAACATCCTTTTGATATAATATAATTATATGGTTTTATTAAGTTAATAGTTGTTTTAAATGTTTAATTAGATCATATTTATATCATGTAATCTAATTTAAGTCATTGGAATCAATTTCAATTTTAAATTGGGTATATAAACATCGCAACCCTTGAGACTTTTTTACTTTTAAACACACGCAGTATCATCCCATCAACTATGTAATTTTAAAAATAATTTCAACAACATATTATATTATAATTTAGAAAAATATATTCCATATTATTATTCACAATAATATATATTTCATAATATGTTCAAATTATTTTTTTAATAAAAAATTAGTTTATGTGATTAAAATTAATTACAATGATTAAAAAAAAATTAGGATAACATGTACAAAACCAGATAATTAAGACCTAAATTGACCTAAAAACATCCCAATCACCCATTTTATCGATATTATTCACCCATGAACCTTTATTTATTTATTTATTTTTGGTTATTTATCACTTTTATTAAATAAAACCATGGAAACATATAACTAATTTTCAAAAATTCCCAGTGTCTCTGTTCCCATTCGATATAAAATGATACTACCTACCCCTCTTTTTCAAAACACTCAAACTACATAGGTTCAGCATGTATTTGAATAAAAATCATCCCAAAATTAATCCATTTATCTTTTTATATTCTTATTTGTGTGTAAATCAATCGAATGAATCATTTTGTCAAAAACCAAAAGTAATTAATCGATTAAGAGGTAAAGACGTCTCTCAAAATCCCTTCATTTATTTTCTTTCTCCATTGCTTCAATATATTTATTAGATTCATGTATAATGCCACCATTATTATCAATAAAATAGGGTTTTTTGTTAATTATTCATCCTATAGTTACACACACCACCATCTAATGGGTAACAAAATTAATGTTTATGTGTTTGACAATCTATCGTCTCACAAAATAATGATTGATCATTCTTCCTTTACAGCCTATCATGGTTTGAATTACGATGAAACATTTATTTATATATAATACATATTATATTTATTAAGTCTTTAATATTATTTAATCCTTTTAAAACACAAATCATTATACATTATATTTGGTTAAAATAATAAAATATTTTTCGTGGAATTGTGGACAACCACCCCCTCAAAGCGATGTGATTCGTTCATACAGAACATGTAATGTATTGACATTATTTTAAGTGAAGAAATATGATATATGTGAAATAATAATTCTTTTTTAATGAAATTATATACATATATTAATATAAATTTTTTATTTAATTACATTCTTTCAATATTTCAATAAAATGGAAGCAGTGTACATGCTTACGTAGGACCAGCTGTCTCCCAAAAATGGTGAATTCCATTTCCTATATATATAAATAATAAAAAAACAATTATACTGATTAAAAATTAAATTTATTCCAATTTTGAAATTCTTCATATTATAACATAAATAATATTTATCAATGATTTAATAAATGATGACCCTTTCAAAAAATAACGATAATATTACCAAAGGCATAACCTTATCATTGAATTGTTAACAAGTTGGTAATATGATATCATTACCATAAATATATGGAATTAAATATAATAATTAATTTATTTAAAATATTTATAAGAAATTTATATTTATTTTTCGTGACATCTTACATTTTTTAAGAATGTCAAGACAAATGGTATGGGAATTTCAACTAACTTTTTATATTCATGAGATAAATTCAGTATTCACCATCAAATCCTTTCTAGTAGTTTGTATACTACCCACAGATGAATTATATTATTATTATACTAAATCATATGTTTATTTACATATCAATCTTATGATATTTATTTCATGATATTTACATTTTAAATGCTACCAAATCATTAATGTAATTTGGTCTCAATTTCCTTTTATTAAGGCACACATATTGTTATGCACCTATATATTACATGAAGTGTATATACTACCATATAAATAATATATTATGAGTATCATTATTTTCAATATATTTTATGTTTCATGTAATTTCATGTGTATTATGGTTCAATGATACCAAGTGATAGTGTTTATTGAAAGTTTCTCATTTCATTTCTTGATTTTTTATGATGACAGTTCTTTTGATAAAACCTTATGTTCCATCTCTAAATAACACTCATGAATTATTTTATACTTTGATTATTCATTATATTGACATGTATTGGTACCATTTATACCACTATATGGTACCTAAGATATTAAAGAATGTGTTTTTATGAAATCCTAAATTTTACTCTCTTCGGTCAGAAATTTGCATTCCCTCAAGCCTTGTATTAAAAAAATATTATTCCAAAAATATTCTAATATTAACCTATAAAAATTAATATAATTTTCTACCCATGTATTATTTTTTAAACAAAATAGTTCTTTTTTATTAAGGGATTATTCTTGTTTTTTTGATAAAGGAAATTTTCTTATCCTTTTTACAGAACATATGGAATTTTTGGTGAATAATTATTTACCCACTATTATGCCCAAAATTCCCTTTAAATATCCATTACATGATTAAAACGTTATTTTTTTTAAATTAATATTCTCCCTAATATTTTGGATATTAATTCTTTTAAAATTTATTTTCAATGAAAACAATTACAATTTTTTATAAAATTATTTCAAATGTCTTAATGCTTTATTTTTATGGTTTCAAAGTATTTTAAATGAAAATGGATTTAAAAAGGATTTATATTAGAAATAGAGTTTTCAAAATAAGAAAAGATATTTTTATTAAGATAGGTTTTAAAATATATTTCAAAATTATTTCCCTTCTAAGATAGTATATGTTGATGTAACATAAGCATTTCTGGAAAATTATCTAACGGATACGTCGATATTCATTCTATTAATATATTATGTTTTGCAGGAATGATGTTTTTTGAAAACCCAATTATATTTAAATTAAAACCCTACCTCTTCCATGGATTTTAATTTTATGAAACCTTTTCTTCTTCAATAACTTATACAATGACAAATGTTTATGAAACCTGATTCCTTTCACAGGTTATTCTAGGATGAAATGAATATGAAAACTATATATTTACCATAGTTTATTATATGATCTCTTTTTATGGGTCATGATATTATGAATGTTTTATTATCATGTGGAACATGTAGGTGTTAGTTTAATTATGTGATAGGTGAGTCCTATAGCCCCCTCCAACGCATTGGGTAATGATGTATGGCTAAAAAATATACACATTATGAGTGATTTAGATTACATGTTTACAATATTATGCATGGACCTAGTTGCATGTCCATAAGTTTATGTTTGAACCTAATAACATGTTCATAAGGTTAATAGTGATCTATATTTTTTGTTCATAAAATTATTTATGGACTTGATTACATGATCGCAATTTTATGAATGGATGTGGTTTCATGTAAATTATTTTATCGTGAACTTGATTATATGTTCACAACGTTTTTCAAGAAAATTATTTCATGTTAAAAACATTATGTGTGTACCAAGTTTCAGGACCCTAAATCTATGTGAGGGATATATGTCATTTCTTTATTGTAATGTGCGAACCTGTTTATACATATACATGTTTATGATGTTATACGTTGATATATATGACACAATTCCATGTCTTATTCATATGTTATGACTTAACATCTTATGTTACCGATAAACTTATGATTCATATTTTACGAACTAATAATCCTCAGGCCATGATTCATGATTATGATTTTTTATATGCATGTTATGTTCATCTAATCATACGATCATATTTTTTTACCCTTCTGTTCATGTTATTATTACGGGTTCATTCTGTTTACCATTATCGAGCATTCATGCTCCCCCATTTTTTATGATTATATTCCCTATGTTTAAAAGAATCATTTTCTAATATAATTATTAAGGGGTATATTTTTAGGGAAAGTGAATATCATTCACTCCATTAGAATATTTCTGGTCAATGTTTCCAAATTGAAGAAACTATTATAGACTTTGGGCGTCTATATTTTTAATGTATTATGTATTCTGAAAAAGTTAAGTATTATATATTTATTTTATTATTTCCTTATTATTGTTTTTATCAGGGAAAAGTATTAGTCAGAAATTGGAAACCTAGATGTGGAATCTATAGTGAAAAATCTATGGACATGTCTATTGACATGTCTATGTATATAGAAAATTATAGTAAAATTTTATGGAATTTTAATAAAGGATAGAGTCAGTGGTTTCCTTGAAATTAAAATATCTCTTGATACTATAAGCAGATATGGATCTCAGAATGATTTACCTAGCATTAATAACTCTAACATGATATCCTAGGCCAAACACTGTGTAATATGGTACACAATAATGGACCGTACTGCACACTTGGTTTTCCAATCTTGAGAGATATGCTTTTGGAATTAAGAAAAAATTCATGAACCATCATGATGGATTTAAATATATGTTTTCTATAAATAACATAGTATAAACCTAAGGTGTCATAGTTTAAGGAATTTATAAAAATTTCGGAATCCTATAATTGAGTTTCATGATTTCATGGTTACTGAACATGGTAAACATTTTTTAATCTATGATTTTGGTATTAGTAAATGTTTGGAACCTAAATTAATCACATTAATAATGATTTTTATGGAAAATCCAATGTTATTTCTCTTGTGAATATGAATGTAATGAGAGTGGTAATGAAAAAATATCATCGTAATGATAAAATATCACTCTCAAGATATGAATCATGATCAGAATACAAAAGAGAAAAAGAGGGAACAATGTTCTTTTGAGTCCTTCAGTAGGGAAAGCTCGACTTCTCTCAATATGTGATACGATCCACATGTTTCTTAACACATGATCAATACCGCGGAAAATATATTTTTTGATTTTCCATTGTTTTGACCTTGAGAAATTAATTCAAGTTGTTTATCATCTAGAAGGGGAATCAGGATAGTGTTGGTCAATAATCAATAATATGAGGATATATGATGAAATTGAACCATGGATTGGGATGAGTTTGAGAAATTTTTCATAAATAAGTACATTATATGTGTTATTCAAACGATGAAAGAAAAATTGTTCACTGAGTTGAGGAGAAAGGATGATGACTCAATCAGTACATATGAGGATAATTTCCTTATACATGAAATGTATGCTTCTGCTACTACCATTCAATCCAAAATTATTGTTGATAGGTTCATTAGTGGCATAAATCCATGTATCAGAAATTCATTGAACAAAAGATACATTAGTATCTTTGAAATTATTATGTTCTATGTGGAAAATGTTGAAGTGGATGATTTTGGAACTTATCAATCTCATGGTTTTAACGAGAAAAGAAATATTGAGTTAAATGGAATTTCTTAAGCTCATAGAGAGAAGAAAAAATTACAATCTCTTATGTGCCAAAACTATGGTAAATTGAAAATAGGAGAGATCATAAAAGAAAAAATATGGTGTTTCAAGTATATGAAGCCTAACTCCTATGATAAATAATTTAGAATTAATGTGAAAGATAAATTCAATGATATTAATTGAGATAAAATCCAAAATAATGAACCAACCCCACGTTAGTGTGCTAAGTGCTTGGAGATAGGTCATTATATGAGTAAATGCCCCAATCGAAGGGCTAATATAGAAAATTAGACACAAAAACCACTGAATAAAAAGAAAAAAAGAAAATATTATGCAATCAGAATTAATTTATAGAATTATGATAATTATGGATAAATTATTCATTCCCACTTATTTGGGATTTTTATGTTTGTTTTTTTGAGAATAATACAATTCATAACTTTATTTTATATCCTTTACCGATATTTAATGTGATTATATCATATAGATAGCTTTAAAATTAATAAAACCAAATTTAATGTTCTATCAATGTAAGGATGAACCCATGTATCAAATAAAAATGTTCTTGGTATGGGGTAAGATCATACTTATGGATGAAATGTTGAATTTTATTTTGGAGGGGTTATAATGTTAAAATTTTATGGAATATTTTATTTAAACTCTAAATACTGTTTTTGATACTAAATTATTATCTCAGAACTTGAGGATTTTTTCATATCGGATAACTTTTCTTAAATAATTTTTGTTAATGGAAACTACAGACAGATGGGATGACTAATCATATATATCTTGAACTATTTTTACATTATAGAGAAAAAATCCCCCCTTCATTTCATAGGGTAATAGATTGTTTGGAAATATATCAAGGGTATACCAAAGGGTGATATTGTTCATAAGAAAAGGTATTAAATCAAGTAAGCAGATATTCATGTGAATGTTCTTCATTTTTTGAAAAACAATCTTGAAACCAAACATGTTCCCATAATACCAATGATTATGAAGAATGAGATAGTATTTTAGGATAACGAAGATTTATGGATTTTGAATTGTAAAAATTTTCATAACAACATTATCTATAACTATCCACCAAATGAAGATATTTAGATTTCTCTTTAGTTCCCATGTTTTAAATTTCTGCCATTATTCTCTTATATAGAAACCCATCTATGTGTTACTCTAGGTGACTAATACGGTTTTAACTTGTTTTTCTAAAGGATTTTTTAGTGTTCATTTTTATGATTTTGGTTTCTTCTAATTGAACTTAAAATTTTTAAACCATGGTTTAACTAGATAAATTTTGAGGGTGAAATTCATTTTAACATGGTAAAATATAACACACTAATATTTTGAGAAGTATTTTTTTGAATTAATTTATAATTTTTGATATTTCACATTTTACTCAACACTAATAAATGTTTATTTTATATTACGGATTTATGCCCGGATTATGTATTATGAAAAAACAATTTAATCATGCACTACATGCAACAATGAATTGGAATATGTTACACCCAGAACAAACTTTGAGTGTGTTATATACAACACTAATGTTTCTACAAAACAATGTTTTATTATTATAATTATTTAAATATGATAATTATAACCTAGACACTAAATTTGTTATATGAATATTAATAAATAATTTTCAAATATTTTAAATAATTTTTTAATAGAAATAAAACAAATTTTTAATGAAATATATAATTTTTGGTCACGTCCTTATATGTTTAAAAATATAATTTTCTTAAATGAACAACTTTTTAATGTCCATCTATGAAAAAATAATAAAATTAATTTTTTATACACATATAAATATAAGTAATAAAATAAACTTGATTTTTATTTTATAATTTTATAATTACCTTAGGGATAATTGTTTGGATGTTTTTGAGAGACATCATTATTGGATTAATAGTAAAAAATTTCATATTTTAAGTCAAAATTTCATATTTCGCATTATATATTTATAAAGTTATGTTATAAATTAATTATATTTTCAAATTTTAATTTGATAAAAAATTTATTAATTAATCTAATTGAGTTAATTAAAAAAATTTCACTTTGAGAAGGGTATAAAAATTAGCAAACTTTTAGACATTTTTACTTTAAGGACTTGCAGTGGAATCTTTTTAGCCAGATTATTTTAAAATTAATATTTTCCAATTATGTGTTTAGAATTTGGTAAAATTAATTCCATATTTTTAATGACAAGATTTTATAATTTTTAATATGGTAAACATAATTTTTTCCAAATTTTTTTTGATATTAATTAAAATTACATAAAATTCTTTACAGAGAAATTAGGTTAATAAAGTACTAAACCTCAAATTTAATACACAAAACAACCAAAAACTAATCAAAACCCCGTTATCTGGAAATTACTAGGCCATAAACATTCCAATATTGAGTTTTTTTTTGTTCGTTACGAGTTTTTATAGGAAAAACGTGTGTAGACATAACTTGTTTTCAATAATGTCATGTGTGTCCTTTCCCTTCCCTATAATATTTCACCACCTCTCACTCTACATTAGACCTCTCCAACCAATTATTTTCTCACATGATATAACCAATACACTTCAAAAAATCTATACATTCCATCATTTATGTCCCATCCTGGTCATAATTAAATCCATTGAATCCATCTAGAACTAACCAATATGAGTTACCCGATTAAGAGGTAATGCCCTTTTTAAATATCCTTTATTTCAATTTCAATCTCAACCCCATAAACTATATAAATCTAATTGTGTTATTACTAAACATTTATAATAAATATACTATCATGTTTTTTTTGATAATGTTTCTAACTAAACTTACACACAACTTAATGTAATGGGTAATGAACATACTGTTTATGTGTATAGAGCACTACCGCCTCAAAAAACATTTGTTCATTCCTTGTTAACCACATATCATGGTGGTAATTATGATAGAATATATATATATATATAATATATATGATATTTATTATGTATCTCAGTTTTTTTTAAAATTATTATAAAACATATATTTATCCTTATTATTTTTTGTAAATATGATAATTTTTATTCAGGATGTGTGGACTACCGCCCCATAAAAGCGATGTTATTCATTAACACACTAAAAAAATATTTTAAGGATATATTCAGTGAACATATATGATATATATGAAATAATCATTCTATTTTTTTGATATAATATTCATACATAAATATACATATATGTCATTTACTTAATTTCTTTATATACTTCAATAAAACAGAAGCTACATTAAAGTGTTCATATATGATACCATCTCCATGAATTGTGTATTCCATTTAATACATCTATATATTATTACAATTCTCATATAATTAATGTTAATGATATTTATATCTTGTTTTAAATTTTTAAAATCATTATATATATATATATAAGGACCAAGAATATAACAAATTAAGACACATGCGAAAAACAAAATGAATATTACCTGAAGTGTAACC
Source organism: Viscum album (assembly GCA_963277665.1). Lineage (NCBI taxonomy): Eukaryota > Viridiplantae > Streptophyta > Magnoliopsida > Santalales > Viscaceae > Viscum > Viscum album. Next base: position 787,546,517 of record OY728126.1, on the reverse strand, counting down.
ATAACAAAGAATTTTTAAAAAGTGGGTAATATAATTTCATAGTAAAATAATATATTTAATTTTATATAAGAATAAATTTCTTTAAAGTAATCATAAAAATTTGAATTTATTATACATTTGGGTTTTACGTGTGAGAAGCAAGTCAAGACACAAGGTAAAAGTATTTTATCTCATTTTTTATATCCATGAAATACATGATTTATTCACCATAAATACCTTTTGGGTGGTGTTTAAATTTACCATTGATGAATTATATGATTATTTGAATTAATTGTATTGGAATTTATACATCCATTTGATGATATTTATTTCTTGGGGTTTGTATTTTAAAAGTTACAAAATAGGTAAAGTAATTTTGTCCCAATTTTCATTCTTTGAGGAACATTCTATGTTATGCATCTATATTTTCAATGAGTGTTATATACTTCCTTTAAAAATTTATATCATTAGTATCATACATTTCATGATATTTTATGCAAAATATAGTTTCATCCAGAGAATGGTTTAATGATTTAATGGGGTAGGAGTGTATTAAAACAATGCCATTCCTCCCATGTTATTTAATACTGGGAATCTTTGGATAAATCCATGTGATCCATCTCTCAATAATACTCATGAATTTTATTCTCCAATAGTCATTAATGATATATATATCTACTGGTACCATTTTCCACTCTTATGTATGTAATATTATTCGGAAAGTGTTTCTAAGAATGCCTGAATTTACCCACTCTTCAATTATAAATTTTTGTTACCACAATCCATGTTTTCTGAAAATAATTATTTTAAAATAGTTTCTAATATTATCTGAATATTATTATATTATTTTTTTAACCATTTTTTATTACTCTTAAAAAATGTTAATAATTAATGAAAGCATTCTTCTAGTTGCTTTTCATTCAAGGAACCTTTCAATCATTTCAATGGTATAAAATGATTGTTCACTATATACATATTTACGCACCATCATGAATGATAATACCTTGAACATCCCTTTCTAGATTGAAATTTTATTTATTTAAAATAAACATTTTCCTTATATTCTAAATATTCACTATATAAATAATTATTTTATGTGAAAAAATGTTTTCAAAACAAATTTAATTTTTAAAAATTATTTTAAAAATTTGAATGTATTATTTAAACTTTTTTAATGTATTTTCAATGACAATTGTTTCAAAAGGTTTTATGTATGATAGATTCTTCTTAAAGAAGATATGATATTTTCAACAAGGAATCAGTTAAATAATGTTTTAAAATTTTTTCCTATCTAAGGAAATATCTTTTGATGTTTCTCATGCATTTATGGAAAATTTTCCAATGGTTCCATTCATATTCATTCTCTAAATGGTTTTCATTATGATGACAAGATGTTTATGAAAACCTATTTCTCTTTTATGGGTTACATGTCTATGAAACATGTTCCTCTTACACTATTTTAATATTTAGGATACATGTACCTTTTTAATTGGTTATTTGATTATAAAACCCATTTCCTTTCTATGGGTTATACCATTATAAATGATCATGAATCTCGATTCCTTTTATTGTTATTCAAGGATGAAATGAATATTAAACCATTATATTTTCCATATTTTATGATATGATATTTTTTATTGCTCATGATATTTTGTATGTTAATTATCTTGTGGAACATGTAAGTGTGATTTCTATTATGAGATGGGTAGGACCTATATCTCTCCCCAATGCATTGGGTTATAATATAATACTCTTCTGTAAAAACATTATGTGTGAACCTGATTACATGGTCAGAATGTATTACATAAACCTGGTTTCATGTTGACAAGTTTATGTGTAAACCTGAATAAATGTTCACAATTCTATGATTGAACCTTGTTATATGTTTATAATTTTATGGGTGAACATGATTGTATGTTATCAAAGTTATTCATGGTCCTGGTTGCATATCCATATAATTATCTGTAAACCTGAATACGTGTTCATTCTGTTAAGAATGATCCTGAGGTAATGATCACAACAAGATGTGTTGACCTGGTTGAATGTCATAATGTCTATGTGAGGGCCTGATTTCATGTCCTTAACTTAATGAGAAACCAGTGTATACATATATATGTTCATGATGTTTTTCATTGATGTGCATTCCCTAATTACATGACTTATTCCAATAGTATGATTTAATGGATTATGTTTATGATTCTCTTATGATTCATGTCTTATAAACTAAAAATCTTTAATCCATGGTTCATGTTTATGATCTTTAATATGTATTGTATGATCATACAATGATACTATTATGTTCTCATACCCTTAATTTTTTTTTAATTTTTATGAAGTTTTTTACCATTAACAAGCATTCAAACTCTATAATTTATTATGTTTTCATTTCACAATATGTGAGAAATGGTTTTTAATATAATTACTATGGGGGGAATATTTGGGGGTAACATTGATGATATTTTTCTGATTTATAATATTTTGGTTCCACAGTTCCAATGGAACAAAAATAATATAGTCATTAAAAATATATTTTTTAAATTATTACTTATTCCACACATGTAATTTAATTTATATGTATGTTAATATTGGGACATTATAATAACCCCTACCTAAGAGGGGGTCATATTAATATATATTTATGAATTCATATATTCAAATGTTGTTTTATATATACACTCTATTCTAAAATAGAGAAAAAATAATAAAATGGAAGTCTTCATGTTCGATGTAGTAATATATTTTATTAAATACCAACACACACAATGATTTCAATTGAGAATTAAAGGCCTAAAATACAATATTATGAGGGTAAATTTATTTTTTCAATTTACCTTTCCTACTATTTTTTATTTTCTATATCCAAGGTTCCTTTTCCCTTTAATCACAACACAATAATATAACATTGAAAATCCTTTCAATCACATTTGGATTTGATGACTAAACTAAAGGTTCCAGGCATAGAGAAAGTGCATGGGTGGATGTGCCCACTAAGATTTTTCCATTAGCAATGATCAATCTGGGATCAATAAGATGATAATCACCAGTCTCCATGGATCAATTCTCAGATGTTGATAAAGAAGAAGAAATTTCCCGGAACCACAAAAGTGGATCCTCACAGGTTGATTATAATTAATTTAATTAATTAACAAGAAGTACATTTTGGGTGTTCTTTCTTTATTGATATTATTGATCAAGTTGTTATATGATTCTTTGTTGCGTCGTAGAAGCCATGTGTAGACTTCCTCTACCGGTTATCCACATTTGCACCTCGTACCTATGTACGTCGCCAAAGGAGTCTCCAGGTGCTAGCATGAGGAAACCATTGCTTGATTTTTCTACCTTAGATCATTTTGATCCTATGGAAGAGGATCTCTCTTGGTCTTGAGAGCGTTCTTGGATGAAGGAGTTCTTTTTGTCTTGAGAGAATTATCCAGAATTGTTGTGGATAATAATTCTCTCGTCCATGGAAAAGAGTTGGGATTGTGAGGATATTTATAATTAGGTTTGAGGTTATAGAGTTATGACAATAAATAATCACGTTATGTGTTTATTTATTTCATTAAATCCCTTTTGAAAACCCCATGTCGAGTTATTAATTACTTGACATTTTCCCACACAGATTATAATAAATATCATTTAAGAAAATTATATTTCCTCAAAATCCCAACTAGAAAAACTACACGACGTGTAAATTTTTTTTTCATTGAAAACTACACGGCGTGTACATTCAATGTACACAGCATGTATATCTTGTTTTCATTTATTAATTTCCTTTCGAAAATGAAAAATACATGGCCTGTAATCATTGATACATGGTGTGTATTTGTTTTATTTTATTCATCCTCAAACATTAAAATTATTTAGGCTTCCTTGAATAATTATTAAACCACGTATGGGAATAATATTTTTTCTACTTGAGACACTTGAATACACTTAATGTGTGACCCTAAAATCCTCTTTCCCTTTGACATTAGGTGGGCCTCCCTAAATTCAAAGATTACTGTCTAGTAACGGGTCATGGAAACCAAGAGAATGAAGTTGATGATGCATTGAAAAATCACCTCATACGAATGCTTACTGTGTAATTTAATCCCTTTGTCTCAACATCTCATCAAGTAAGTTTCATGGAAGTGTCATAAACCTATATGGTTGATCTATCATTCTTTGAATTCCAGAAATAAACTTGTCGTGATACCATGGCCATGGAATTTTTTCGATAGTTCTATTTCAATCAAAGGCCCTGAGATATCTACATCCATAAATATGGAAGGGAAAAATCCTTCCTCGACTTATCCATTAACTTCATTTCGTTCGTGATGCACCCAACATACCCTATATCCCGAAAACATTATTCATGACGGTTTTCATCAGTAAATCTCATTGCGTGAGTCATGACATGAGTAAATGATAATATACTTGTCTAAGGACCATTTTACACGCTCGAAGATAGTAATGTCCGATGACACCAAGACATGTAGAATTTACTACTGGCGTGTCTGTTATCATAATCTCCCATCATGGAGATTACCACATGCGAACTCCATGAGAGAGAGTCTCATCTTCTTACGAGAACTCGCACATGGCGATATGTATACTATGTGTCCTATCATTGTATGTCATCCAACCACAGAACATTATTTAAAAATATTGTTATGGTATTTCATGGTTCTCATCATAGAGGGGATATTCCATGACCATATTAATGCAACAAATATTCCAGGACATTATTATATTATAGTCAAGTAGAACAATGAACAATATACAATTAGTTGGCATCCATGTAATCAAAGAAACAAATTGTTGGTTCTGAGGACACCAAACCTTACAAAATCCCACATGGACTAGAGCCAACTGTCTATGACTTTTAGTCTGCTAGACCTCGCATGATGATCATGTTTCTACAGAGTCAAGGCTTTAGTCAATGGGACTGCCATGTTTTCTTCTGTGGAAATACTGCTCACTACAACTTCACCTCTCTGAGAAAATCCCTCAAGAGATGATACTTCCAAAGTATGTGCTTTTTCTGCTGATGTAACCTTGGCTCTTTTTCAAGTGCCACTATTGTAGTATTATCACAATAGTGTGTGATAGGATCTTTACTGCTTGGTAATACATCCATCTCTTGGACAAAGCATCACATCTATACTGCTTCTTTAGCTGCCTCAGAAGATGCGATATACTCCGACTCCACTATTGAATATGCCACCATGCTTTTCATTGATCTCTCCAAGCTCACTGCAGCTCTATTAAAACTGAAGATATATCTAGTCTGTGATTTCATGTCATCTTGATCCGTCTGGAAACTAAAATCTACATGTCCTCTATGGATTAGTTCCTCATCTCCTCCCTAAACTAGGATCATATCCTTAGTACACCTTAGATACTTAAGGATAGTCTTGACTACCATCCAATGGAGGTCTCCGGGATCTTTTTGATATATTCCAACCACACTTAATGCATAAGATACATTTATACTTGTACATAGAATAACATATATGACTGACCCAATCACGGATGCGTAAGGGATCCTTTTCATTTCCATTCTTTCCTCATGTGTTTGAGGAAACATTTTCTTGGAAAGATGAATTCCATGTGACACTGGAAACAATCCTCTCTTGGACTGTTCTATACAAAATCTCTTCAATATCTATTCAATGTGTGTACTTTGCCTCATGACCACTATTCTATTGGATCTATCATGATGGATATTTATCCCAAGAATATATGATACCTAGCCCTAGTATTTCATAGAGAAGCATTTATCTAATCATACCTTAACAGACTGTAAGATATATACTTAATTTCAAATTATAAATATGTCATCAACATATACTATTAGGAAAACAACTGCACTCCCACTAAACCTCTTATTGACACAAGGCTCGTATTTATTCTTAACAAAGCCAAATTCCATTACGGCTTCATGAAAACAAAAGTTCCATGACCTTGATGATTGGTTTAATCCATAAATGGATTTCTGCAAATTGAATACCATTTTGGAATCCTTTGGAGTCAAAAAACCTTCAGGATGTGTCATGTAGACATCTTTCTAGAGGTTCCCCTTATGGAATGTTGTTTTGAAATCCATTTTCCAAATATTATAGTCATGGTAAGCGGCAATGGACAATAAGATTATGATGGATTTCAGCATCGCAACTGGTGAAAATGTTTCATCATAGTCAATTACATAACGCTGTCTAAAACCTTTTGCAACCAGTCGTTCCTTATAGGTGTTGACATTCCCCGCAATGTCCAGTTTCATCTGGAATACCCATTTATTACCAATAGGCTTTAAATCAACTAGAGGATCTACTAAAATCCAGGCTTGGCTTTGGTACATGGAATCTGTTTCAGAATTCATGGATTCTTGCAACATGGAAATATTTGTGCCTTCATATGCTTATTTATTGGTAAGAGGATTAGCATTGTCAACCAATAATGAGTCACCATCCTCGGTGGAAACAAAAACATATCATTCTATTTCCCTCACCACTCTCGTGCTCCTATACAGTTCTCTTGTCTATGGAACAGATTTTTCTTCCACAAGGCTTTGTGGAATCTGTTCTTGTACCTGCTACTATGTATCTTGAGCCTCGACTTCATCAAAGTCTATCTCCCTCATACTATGTCTTTTGTATATGTGCTCCCTCTCAAGGAATATGTCCTGTCTTTCCACTATTACCTTTTTATCTGAGGGGTTGTATAGGTAATATCCCCTTGTTTTGATTGTATATCCTATAATGATTCACTTTGTGCCTCAGGGTTCCAGTTTTTTACCTGAAGAGGCCTAAACAAATTCTTCACTACCCCAAACTTGTAAATTCGATAGCATGGCTTTGAGTCCAATCAATAACACTTTGGGAATACCATTTATCAATTTAGTTGGTGGGTGGTTTAGTATGTGTGCTGATGTTTGTAATATATATCCCCAAAAGGATAATGGAAGACTCACACAACTCATCATTGATCTCACCATGACCAAGAGAGTGAGGTTCCTCCTTTCACTTAAACCATACCACTGAGGTGTAAGGAGGAGTGAGTTGAGATAGAATCCCAAACATCCATAAGAAATAAATGATGTCCTGATTAAGATATTCTCCTCCTCTGTCTGAGTTGATTTTCTTAATCTTATTACCATATTGGTTCTCAACTTCATTCTTGTATTATTTGAACCGATCAAAATAATCTGATTTATACCTCATTACATAAATATATCCATATCTACTAAAACCATCAGTAAGACTAAAGATGTACGAGAACCCACCCCCTGCTTCAATTGGAAAAGGTCCTCACACATATGTGTGATCTAATTATAGAAGATCTTTATCCCATTTACCTTTCCCATTAATGGGGCTTTGGTCATTTTTCCTTGTAGACACGCATGACATACACTAAGTGGTTTTAGTTCGAAAAAATCTAAATACCCATCTCGAGGTAATTTTCTCAAGCGTTTCTCATTGACATGTCCTAGATGGTGAGGCCAAATTTGGGTGTGGTATGATTCATGTGAACTATCTTTTTCATCGATTTCCATTACCTGGATTGTGTAGTCTAACACATAAAGGACTTTATATAAATGTTCCCTACCAAAACAAATTATATCTTTATAAAAGTAGCAACTTCCACTTCCAAAAATGAAGATGAATCCCTCAGTATCTAATCTGGATACTAAAATCTAGTTTTTTTTACAGAGGGTACATAATAACATCCTTTCAAAACCAAGACCATCCTAATAGGAAATGTGAGATGGTATTATTTGATAGCTATAGTAGCGAGTCTAGCTCCGTTGGCTGCTCATAGATCCACCTTACATCGGTCAGTATTTCTAAATCTACGTGGTTCCTATATTTGGATACAGATGTGAGCACCACAGGAATTCTCTAATAACCAATTAGTAGAAATAGATAGATTTCATTCGATAACGAATGCACCTGAAGATTACTCGTGCTTCCTTGGCTGGGTGTAGTTTTTCTTCTAGTGGCCATTCTTGCCACATGCGAAACAAACAGCCTCATATTCTCTTGCCACCCCTTTGATATTCCTTTTCATTTAAGGCCTTGAAGAATATTTTTCCTTAAAGATATTATCCTTCCCATTACTTTTATACTCCATGAAGATAGAAGGATTTTCACAGTTCATATCATTGTCCACTTGGAAAATATGGGTAAGAAGATTAGACAGAGACTTGTCAATGTTGTTCATGTTGATGTTCGCAAAAACTTTTGAGAAGCTATGGGGGAGTGATGCAATAATGAGATTAGTTCCCAGTTATTTTGGGAGTTTAAACCCTATATCCTTGAAGCGCTCAATGTATCCAATGAGCATGAAAACATGAGGCCGGGCTGGGGCACTCTCTCCAATCTTGCTCTTAAATAGACCCTTTGAAATCTCAAACCATTCCTGTCATTCCCTCTCCTGGTATAAACCAAGGAGGTTCTCGAGCATGCTGTAGGCATCCATGTATTCATGGGACTTCATGAGATCACTAGACATTAATGATATCATAAGAAACTGAATGTCGAGTACATCAGTCAAATTTTGATCATAGACCGGGAAATCTTTATCAGTTGCTACTTGGGCAGGCAGATCAGGAAGTGAGGACACTAACACGTAAAACATTCATTCATGGTGTAGGATAACCAGAAGGTACCTAAAACACTCCTAAAATTTACTACAGGTGATGATATTGTCTTTATCTATAATTGATCGCAAAGAAAATGTGGTTGATGAGTTTTTCATTTCGATTCTACAAATTTAATGAGATGATTTATCAGTACCTTTGATTACATTTTATGATAAATAATAAATGAATTTATTAATTCTCCCACTATTTTATCAAGTCTGAATGGCCCTCACCTTTGAATTCGGAATGTACAGTTGATTTTACATTCTTGTGGGTAGGATCCATATTCCCCTTTGAATAACCCCAACAGGGGTTGGTCAAGCTATTTGAAGGTATTTAGGTAGGAGGTTCTTTGCCAACAGTGAGCCTATAGTTCATTGATCTGTTGAGTGGACTCTCCAATCTTGAAATCCTGACTTGGATTTCTTCCACTCTTGCCTCCAATATTACCTGAAGTCTAGAAAGGGATACTCCTGTAGATGTAATACGGTTAAGAGAACCTGAAACATTTCATAAGGGCTTCCTTTATAAAAGCAAGTGTCCCAACAAGGGTTGGTCAAACACATAGTATTATTGAGTCTTTCCAATAATAATGTAATGGAAGGCTTGGTTTGACATAATATGGTATTGAGGGATTTTAATATTATATGTGTAGTTTTTCATTATCACATGCTTTCTAATATTAAATGATGCTAACTTAAGTGATTAACAATATTTCAATAATGTTTACACATAGTCCATTTTTTATTTTATTCCATCATTTCAGGCTTGTTTATTTCATTAATTATGTGATCGCGACAACACATACATAATAAATAAACCTTGCAATAAGACAGAAATAAACTAATATGGCATGATCATGATCATGTATTATTTTACGTATCTAGTAGTTTGATAAGCTAACCCTGACCTAAGGAAAAACACCTTGAACCCGATGGTTCGTGTTCTGCAGCTCCCACCAGTTCACCTTTGTATGTTCTTGTATTGGTTTCGCCTCAGCTTCGAATTTAGAGCCATCTCCTATGGCTTGGGAGATCCTCCATTACATGGGGTTTGCATTAAATAAACCTTGGGCAATCATGCCCTACATTTTATTGGAAGAAGGCTCATAGACCAACGAATTTGAATGAAAAAAATTTAAATGAAACCATACACACATACAAAGGGTATTTGGTCTAGCTCATGATCATCCATATCATGCAATGACATTTATGCATATTCAAATTCTTTTAATCGTTCTATTATTTAAGATACGTCACACTTGAATTAAATTAATTATGATCTTATAATTAAGAAATTCTTTATATTAAATTCCTTTCTGAATTTACTTGAGACTCTTATCATCCATATTCCTTGTACAGGTTTTCATAAATTTGGAGAAAACCTGATAAAATGTCTATGAAATACACAGTGTGTAGTTTATATTTACACGGCGTGTATTTCTTTCCACCCTTAATCCGAAGTACATGCCGACATATTTGGCATGTTTTCTGTACTTTTGAAAATTTGGGAGTACACGGCATGTAGATAAATCTAACATGGCATGTATGAGTTACGTGGTAACCAGCCTGGAAATCCTGTGTACGCGGAACACCGCTTCTCCTCGTTCGGGGTTTTACCTGGACCAGATCAGACTACACAACATGTTGATTCAACATACAGGCAGTGTATTCTTGTTCCCACGTCCATTAATTTCTGGCCAACATGGGGTAATAAATACCTAGGTGTAATCAATTCACACGGCGTGGTTTGGCGGACCAGTACTGGTTCATTGAACCTAAGTACACAACGTGTAGTTTTCACTACACTATGTGTATTCTTGTGCAGTATGGACAGAAAGAGTGGCTCCCCCAGATGAGTTCCTTATTTTTTTTAATCAAAATTTAAATTAAAAGCTCATTTCTGTGGTGTGAATTGTGAAACGAAGGAGGAAGAATAGATCTTGTTCATTTAGTTTAATAGAACAATTTATCATGAATTGAATCAAATATAAATGCATAAATTATCGACAAAAAATAAATAACCATATTCAACATTGTAACTTCCCTCTAATACCAATTTAAGCTTCTGAGCATTGTAGAAGAACGTGGGTGGATGTGCCCACTTGGATTTTTTTCATTAGCAATATCAATCCGGGATTAATATGATGATAAAATCCAATCTCCATGGATCGATTCAAAGAAATCGACAAAGAAGAAGAAAGTTCCTGGAACCACAAACATCGATATTCATAGGTTGATTATAATTAATTTAATTAATTGACCAGAATTACCTTTTGGGTGTTCTTTCCTTGTTGATATTATTGATCACGTTCCGATGTGATTCATCTTTGCGTCATAGACGCCAAGTGTAGACTTCCTCTAGCGGTGATCCACACATGCAACTCGTATCTCTGGATGTCACAAAAGGAGTCTTCAGGTTCTAGTGTGGAGAAACCTTTGCTTATGTTGTTCGACATAGATCGTCTTTATCCTATAGAGGAGTATCTTTCTCAGTCTTGAGATAGTTCCTCGAGGAAAGTGTTATTTTGGTCTTGAGTGAATTCTCCAGAATTGTTGTGCACAACGATTCTCATGTATGTGGAAAAGAGTTGAGGTTGTCAGGATATTTATAATCGTGTTTGAGGTTTTAGAGTTATGACAATAAATAAATGTGTTACAAATTTTATTTATTTCATTAACTACCATTAGAAAACCCCGTGTCTAGTTATTAATTCCTTGACATGCACCCACACTGAATATAATAAATATCATTTAATAAAACGATATTTCCACAAAATCCCGACTGGAAAAACTACATGGCGTCTATTAATAAATACACGACATGTACTTGTTTTTCATTGAAAACTACACAGTGTGTACCTTCAATGTACATGGAGTGTATATCATGTTCTCATTTATTCATTACCTTTCCAAAATAAAAACTACACGGCGTGTATATTTAATAATACATTATGTGTACTAGTTTTCAAAATAAAACTACACGTCCTGTAATCATTGATACACGACGTGTATTTGTTTTATTTTATTCTTCCTCCAACATTAAAATAATGTAGGCTACCATGAATAATCATTAGAACATGTATTGTAATAATCATCATTTATCTTTAAATACTAGAATACACTTAGTGTGTGGCCCTCTAGGCCTCTTTCTCTTTGGCATTAGGTGGGCTTGCCTAAAGTCCGAGATTATTGTCTAGAAACGGGTCAAGACATCCAAGTAAAAGAAGTTGACACCGCATTGATGTATCACCTCATACGAATGCTTAATGTGTAATTTAATCACTTTGTCTCAATATCTCATCAAGATAGTTAAATGGTAGTGTCATAAACCTATATGCTTGATCTGTCATTCTTTAACTTCCAGAAATAAACTTGTCGTGACACCATGGCCATGGAATTTGTTTGACAGTTCTATTTCAATCACAGGGCTCAAGATATATACATATATTAATATGGAAGTTAAAATTCCTTCCTCGACTAATCCATTAACAACATGTCAATTGTGACGCACCCAACATACCCTACATCCTGCCACCTATCTTCGTGATGGTTTTCGTCAGCAAATCTTTGTGTGTGAGTCATGACATGAGTTAATGATAATCTTCCAGTCTAAGGACCATTACACATGCTCGTAGATAGTAATGTCCGATGACACCAAGACCTGCAGAATTTACTACTGGAGGGTCTGTTCACATAATCTCCCATCATGGAGATTTCCAAGTGCGAACTCCATTAGAGAGAGTCTCATCTTATTACAAGTACTCGCACATGACGACCAGTATACTATGTGTCCTATAATAGTATGTCATCCTACCGAAGAACATTATTTAAAAATATTGTTATAGAATTTCACGGTTGTCATCATAGCGGGGATAAGCAATGACCTTATTAATTTAACAAATATTCCTAGACATTATTGTATTATTGTCATGTAGATCAATGAAAAATATACAATAAGGAAACATTCGTGTAATAAAAGTACAAAAAAGTTGGTTCTCAAGACTCCAACCCTTTCATAATCGATATATTTGATGAGGAATGTAAGGTATTCCCATATCACATTGTGATTTTACTCTTATTTGGACAAAAAATATTGATAAAGGATAAATTGTCAATTTTTTTATTAAAAATATCAGCCCCCTTTTCTGGATGTAATCCATCGAAATATATTAATATATTAATATAATTTATTTTTGAATACAAGTGTATAAAATTTTATCCATTCTTATAATTTCTATATAGCTTAAATACATTTAGACAAGAATTAATGAGTTTGTCACCATAATTGGTTGTAAAAGGATATTTTGTGGATGGGTTGAAATCAGAAAAAGAGACTCTTCTTTATGAATCTTATACCAATCAATCCCCATGAAGATTATAATCGTTGAGTGAGGAATGTAATAAGTTTTAGGGTGAGGTGATTAATTTAATTTTCTTCCTTTAAATGACATGATTCAATTGATTGTGGTGTGCAATTTGTGGTCATGCATTCAGGTATATTAATGGGTCGTTCAATGAGATGCATACAAGACTGGTTTCATGATCTTTAAAATCAAGAGGAATTATATTATTAGAACTAGGTACACAATAATGTTTTTGTAGTGAAAATATACATAATTCAACCATTCTAGGATAATCATATAGATATTCCATGAAAATGTTTTTTATAGACTAATAGAATAATATAATATAATGGAAATCTTAAAATATAAGGAAGTATCTAAACAGAATGAATTTTTTGAAAATATTAATATTATCTTCACCCAATGAATTTTAGGAATACAAAATCTTGATTTAGGTTAATTTTTTTTAGAAAACCATGAATTCAGTGTTTTCTCAATGTATTTTAGATGATATGTAGAGGATATCAGCTTCTGATGTTTTAAGAATCAAGATGATGATCTCCAATTATAAAATTTTAAGAATACATTCTGTCAAGATTATCTCAAGGAGTACTAGGAAACTAATTAAAGGATCTCAACTCAAATATTATTTAGGTAATTAAAAGGACTCTCACAAGTGAAGTAATTTTTGGAAGTCAAGAATATTATCTCAACTAATTATATTTTTATCCCTATAGGTTACATCAATCTATGCCTAATGGAAATGGTTTTAGGAAAAAAATAAAATGTCCTTATGCATGATATTCCTATACTAAACCTTAGAATGTTAATGTACATAATGGTATAATTTTCTAAATCTGTCCTGGATTCATATATAAAGGTATTTTTAAATGAGGTTACCCTTTGTAAAATAACACATGTAGATATAATTGATTTTATATTGAAATAATATAATTTTTGAAACCTATATTCCACATATTATTTGTGAATTTTGGAAGTTCATGGTGAAGCAACCCAGACATTTCATACCAAAATATATAATACTATTAGATGAATTTTCATTATATATCATTACAATTCATTACTAATCCTTAATGGTTTATTGTATATAAAAATGTGGATACATAAAAACTACTTGATAAATGTTTTACATTATATTCTATCATGTTCATCATAACTATCACCTTTAAATGATGCATCATGTAATGACCCATTATATAATATTCTAGAGACAATTCTTAATTTATTACGTTGACCCTGATACATGATGTCATTTCTGAAATAATAGAATTATTTATTATTCTTATTAAACTAGATACATATGTGATAGTCACATTAAATTTGAAAAAATAAAATATAAAACTTTATGAATGTAAGTATTCAATATTTATGAACTCATTAATATATTCCTTGTTCATATGATTTGGAAATAAAAATAATAAGTGGGAAAATAGAAGATCAATACGGGTTATAACACATGAATTCCATTATTAGTAAATAAAAAATAATCATAATTTCAATGTATATAACTAGAATCACATTCCATTTAATCCATATCCTCATCATAATGAATACAATGTAATGATTAAAAGAATATCAAATTATGTGATATAAATAATCCTATGAGATCGAAATATACCCATGGTTATTATTCAAAATAAACTAAGAGATTGCAATTAAATAATTCATATAAATGGAATGAAAAATGAAGAATATTTGTAACATTCTATTGAGACTATCTTCTATTAAATTTTTAACTATGTGTTTGTATGTTCAAAAAACACCGTTTGATAATTATATTAAATTAGTTTCTCTCATGGGAAAAAATAATGCATTGTAGATATACATAATATTGGGAACGAAAAATAACATAATTATTCCAACTAATTTATCATAAGAATAAATGGAATCTCAAAATCAACATCATTCAAAATCAATTACTATTTTTATTAGAAGAAATTGTATATGATACTTGAATACATTCCCCAATCAATTTGATCATAAACCATCTTAATAAAGAATAAGTATTATATTCTTAAAATATATCACTCTTATAATAAAATTAACATAATTTATTATGGTTATTGAATAATATTATTACCATTAAAATATCATTAAAACATTATTATGTAAATTATCCTATTCCCATCAAAAATAAAATTTTAATAACAAAAATATTCTAAAAATTTGAAAAAATGTATTTTTGAAAAAAAATTATTGGTCCTTTTATGGGATCCTATAAAGAATTGTGTATTCATGGCAGTGGTAAATTATATTCATGTTTTATATATAAAATAAATCATTAATTATATTTGTTAACATAAAAATGTAAAAAGAAATTCATTTGGAAAATTAAAAAAGGATTCCTTTTAAATAATTATGTAAAATAAAATCATGGGTAAAAATTTCTTTAATAAATCATTAGAGAGTTGGAAAAAAATATTTTTTAAAATACTTTATAAAATTATGGGTATGAAGAAATTATATTCAATACCATGTAAGAAAATAAATATTTCCCTTAAAAACAATAGTTTGGTGTCTTGAGTGCATAAAGAGAGGGAAATTTATGGAAAACATGAAATTCTATGAAATTAGCTGAGGAATAGAAAATATGTTGGGTTTATTATTGAAATATAAAATAACTCCCCTTGTAGATACTTATGTATTTTTAATCAAAAATATTTATTAGGCTATGTGACAAAAAATTAACACATAGGTAACATTTGAATAATTACCCCCATGAAATAAATTACGTCAAATCTGAGAATAGATAACTTCAATGAAAATATTTTTATGAAAAAAATCTACATAGGAAATTAGAAAAATCCTAAGAAAATAAGATAGGTTTTTAATATAACAAATTCTCCAACGAATATAATTTGAAATGAAAAACCTTTACCTCATGTATGTAATTATTTATATGTGTACCAATATCATGTATAATAAATATAGATTTATTAAACATATATTATATGAACATAATAATATAAATCTTACAATATATGTTTAAATTATAATATTTTACATCCAATTTATTAATTATTCTTTATAAAAATCGCACTTTCAGGTGGTAACTACTTCATTTTTAAAATATTTTTTTCTTTGGAATTTATTGCAGATATTCATAGATCATGGTTAAGTCATATCTATAATTGTAAGGAATATATAATTATCATATATATTTATAAAATATATTATTAGTACCATCAATGTAATGCATAAATATAAAATATATAAAATATCTTCGAGGAGGTGTTATTCCACACGTATGGATAAATGGTACTATCATTTTCCATCAGATTGATAGGAAGAAAGGTATTTATTATATTATATTTTCGTAAGAATATTAATTTCTAAAATATAATACATAATATTTAATTCTATATTTATAACTATAAAAGTTTAATTTGGATGATAAATTAATTACACCACGTCATGTAAATGGTAAGTCTTTTATATGCACAACAAATGTTTTCTATTATTTATGTAAATGTGATGGAAAATGGTTTTAAAATTTAATAATAACATATCATTATATGTGTGGTATTATTTATTTTATTTTGTGATTGGAAAAAAAATTTGAAAATAAATAAAATAAGAAATATTTATGAAAGTTTCGGTTAGGATGATTACCTCTTCATAGAATTTGATCATTTATATCATATCTTAAGGGACCTAATGTTGAAATTTTAAGAAGATAAGAAAATAAATAACACATATAATGGTGTTTAGAAGAGATTATAATTGTTTTTTATCAATTGAAGAGGTTGTAGGCTGTTTTTAGAAGTTATTAGAGGTTGTGAATTTTTATTATTTGTGAAAGGAAACATTGATATAATAATAAAAATATTTAGATATAATAAATTAATTTTAAATTGAAAAAATATTTCTATAACTAAGGATATAAGATATTATATTGTTTAAATATCATAAACTAATTAAAACATGATATGTTTATTTGGTATTATAAAACATCTCTTTTTGTTTATCCCTTTTGTTAACATATTTTAGCCTTAACCATAGAATCCTTTTTTAGTCATAAAGTGGTATAATTATAAATAAAAGATAACAATTGTCCTATAAATGGCCATGGGATAACAATTGGTACCATATGTTATCCACATTTCCATATTTAATTATATTTATTTTTTAAAATTATTTTCCGAAAATATTTTTCCATAAAATATCAATAATATCAATTTGGACACAAATCATATAATTTTACAATAAATACTTCATAAAAAATACATCATTAAAATATAAATTTCAACAAAAAAAATATTCTAAATAAATAAATAAAATTAGTTGTTCCTGGAACTTCTCTAAAATATATTAGTTTTATATTTGTTAAAATAATTAATTTCATTTTATTAATTTGAAAAATACAATATTTATATCGAGTAAAATTTTTATGTAATTGTTTAGTCACTAAATATTAAAAATTTATTAACTTGATAAAAATTAGTTCATATTTAAAATAAATAATTATAGTTGATCCAATCCTATTTATATTTCAATAATGAAAATTTTGATCTTTTATAGTGAGGAGAGTAAAATTTTTTATTTATTATTTTATTAAATTAATATAATGGTCCTAATAAACAAATATGAAGACATGTGGCCATATTCTAGAGACATGGATGGATACATATTATTTTCCCCCATTCAATACGATATATAAATTTTTTTGATACAATGTTTAATCAATATGATATAATTTTTAAACATATTTTCACGATCTTAATTATTTTTAATTGATAGTTTTCATAATGACAAAAAATAAAGAGGGAATATTTTAAAAAAAATTGGAACCCTAATTCCAAATATTGAAATAATTTTTTATGATCCAACTTTTAAAAATTTTATAAATTCATTTAATATTAAATCACAAAATTCAACAAAGAGCAATTTTTCTTAAAAATTATTTTTTCGAATAAAAATGGTTTAATAACAAATTTTTTTTAAAAAAATAATCCAATTAACATAAATGTATTATTTATAATACATGAGAACTAATTTTACATTTAATCTATTCTAAAAAATATGTACATTGGTAAATAAATGAAACTATATATTGTTTTCAATGAAAATATATATTTTTCAATATTCTTTTAAAAATAAACCTCTCATATAAATAAACAATGTCACTAGGTATCATTGAAATGCAGATTTCAAAAAATTAATTAATTTTATCTGTTATAATATCTAATATTCTAGGATAATAATTATAATTTATACAAACCAATTGCAATTGTTTTTTAATAAAATTAATTTTTTTAATAAAAATTCTTTCACTAATAATTGAGTAAATATTTATTGTTAATTAATATTTATTTAAATCATTTTAATATATTTTAAAAAATTCGTTTCAAACTACTGATTCATGTATATCCAAGGGATAAGTGAAAACTATAACATTAATAATAATATTTTAATAGTAAATCATGTTATAATTAAATATTTTTGTCTCATGTTTTATATTCTATCAAATAGATTACCTTTTTAAATTATTAGGGTGTTACATTTTGAAATTCGAATTTTTTTTTTGAAAAAAAACAATAAAATTGTTGAATAAAATATTTTCTTATAAACATGAATAGAGAAATCGATGATCATCTGACATAAAAGAAACATGGGTTTCCAAATAGGAAAAAATTATTGCTATGAGAATATACGGAAATAGAGAAGTTACCTAACTCACAATGACTAATATACAATGATAGAGAACATGATAAAGACTGAGTTAACGACAAAAAAAGCTATGATGGAAGAAATGAAAATCATTTCATTGTAAATGATAGTAATTGTATAACATTTTTTTCCAATATCCTTTCCCAAAATTTAAGGAATCCAATTACTATCTACAGTAAAACATAGAAAAATATACATTATTTACATGCATAATTTCATCCATTAATAAATTTCCACCTCAATATTATACATTCTGTAAAATGTGTGTACTCAAGATGATGTTTTCAAGCCCTCTGTAAAAAATTAATCATATAATGAATTATATAGGAAATAAAATAATAAAATGATATTACTCATACCGTTAAAATTAATCAAAAAAATTATGAATAAGGAAAATATTTTATCCAAATTTGTGGAGGCTTCCTATGAATAAATAATTCATTTTACTTAAAAACATCCACAATAACACCAAATGTTAATCTTATATTATTCCAAAAATAAATAACCCCAAATCCTAGTGAACCTTAATAACATCAAAATTATTGATTTTTTAAATAAAGAATGTTAACTCTTTCCTTTTAACTTAAATTCCCTAACATTAATTACTTTCGTATCATGTAATATTTCATGTTAAACCACATGATAAAACTAATTCATACATATACTTCAACCAAATTAAGAAACCCAAAAATAACATTATTCACCATGATAAATAAATATATAATATTATAATGCAATGAAAATTAACAAAATATCTTGGATAATGATAATATATTAACCTTAATGGTCATCTTTATATTGATAATAAATTTATCTACAAATATTATCCTATAAATTAAAAACTTTTTAACCATCATTATTATCTATATCCCACTGTATGATAGACCATAATTAAATAACCATGAAATAATATACTAACCTAAAGGGTTATATAAACCTTAATAGTTTATTCCTCATAAAACCATGTAAATTAGATAAATCACAGCATAATACCATCACATAAACATTCAAATGGTGTACATATTACAATAAATATACAATAGGATTAATCTTATAAACCCATGATAGAATCTATAACTCTTATATTATCCACTTATGAAGACATATATGATTCAAAAAATAATAGAATCCTTATTCATAAAATAAAATCATAGACTATTTTCATAAATAAATAAATGAAATAAACCTCATCAAAATGATATAAATCAATTTATCATCAAATAAAAAACCAATATCAAGTTAACTAACATTATACCATTTAATGCATCAATGTAAATAATATATTTATCACAAAACATAATATCATAAATACTGATACATCAATGTGTAACCTAACATACTTACTACCATATTATATAAATTAATCCTTGGATTATGGAATTATATTGGGTAATTCTCGTATTCCATGCACATAATAAATTGAACTATAAATGATACATTGTGATGATAATAACATCCCTTAATCAAAATTGTAATTATTACTCATCAATTATTTAATCTATTCCCTGATACTTTTTAAATAAACTAGTTTTCCATTCATTTGATAAATTTATTTTGGTGTATTTTTCCACATTTTAGACATGAATGAAATTAATAATTATTTTATCCATGATATATACCACTCAAGAACTCAACAATACTATTCTATCCTTTTCTGATGAGTCCAAGAGTTAGTTATGTTTTATATTGTTAAAAATATATCATGATTAAAAATTATAAATAATCAAAATATATTTCACTTTAGGCCAATTTGGTTACAAATAATCATTATATTGACCACAAAATGCAGTGTTAACATAATTTCTCCTCGTTCTAGACATTTAATAAAACCAAAAGGAAGTGTCTGAAAGAAAATTATCAAAGTGGGAAACCAAATAATCTCTAACATATAAAAAATATATGGGTGGTATAATGTACATATACTAATCCACAAATTCATTCATTGGGTTGCCTTCCATATTATATGTTATCCTAAATTTAGTTCCCTTTCATTCCACTAAACAGTTGCTAAAAAATTTACACAAACACTGAATCTAGTGTCCTAGAGTCATTTATTAAATTATAAAATTTTATCTTGTTATGTGGATCATATAATAAAGGATCAAATTGATTATTACTCTTGGTTAATAAGAATAATTACAAATTAATACATTATATTTGAAAACATAAATTGAAAACATATTTAATGTAAATATTTTGAATCCATGAAATCAATAATATATTTGGTATTCATATTCTACGGAAAGGAAAAAATTAAGGATAGGCTCCAATAATAATTAAACGTTACACACAATTGAATATTTCCTTCTTAAATAAGTCAAAATCAATATGGAAAGATAAATTTTCTAAAATCCATTCCATTTAATCAATACCATGATAATGAATTGTATTATTTAAGGATTAAATGAATAATAAATAATTCCCTTGAAATAATAACCTGATATTCAAAAAAATACATGGATATCATTAAACAGTAATCACATTGATAGTAATAATCTTTTAATAATGGTTTAATACCTAATTTGGGACATTTGAAACTTACTATAGAGGATGTGTGGATAAAAACCTCAAAGTATGGGTTTGTATACACTGATAACCATTTTAATAAAAATCAAAAATAATTTTATATATTGATATATATAGTACCAAGTATTTAACAGTTATTATGTCCGGATTTTAAGCTTAACATACCATTAAATACAACCCTAGATGATAAATTATATTTTCACTAAAATATCGTGTACATAATTTAAAAAAATGTAAAAGAAACTAAAAACATATTTTATTTAATCCTTAGAATGGATTAATAAATCTCTTTCAGACCTTATATATTCATATTATAACCTAGAGAACACATGAACACAAGAGATGATCTAAAAACCCCATTAAGGGAATAAGCAAAGAATAAAATGTTTACATTGGTTTGAAGATGTAACATTATGATATAAAATGAATGAAACATGAATAAAAATAAATAAGATTCCATATTATAACATGAGAACATATAATAATGATGTCACAGGAATGTGGAAAAAATTTATAACCTGATATGAACATGATTCAAGGCTAGCTACCAAGGAATAATGTACAAAGTCCCATAAAGGAATAAGGTTAACTCCCTATCGCATCATAATGTCTAATGATACAAAACATTATACAATTAATTGGAGTTCTATCTAGGAACACTCATCATTAAAATTTAATAAATATTTTTTCTAAATGAATAATCATACAATAATAATCAAAAATAATCATAAGGGTTTCCCATGGAGAATAATTGGGAATCATAATCTGGTCAAAAAGAATAACATAGAAAAATATCATAATGGTGACCGTGAATGAAAAGTTTTAAAGCATAAATTTACATCAATAATGTATTATATCAAATAATTATGATATTCTATGTCATAATTAAGTGGATACATGTTTAATTAGTGTTTAATAACCTTTAGAATTAACATTTTTTCCTGTGGTTTATGGAAAATACAACATATTACTTAAAATAGAAATGGTATAATTACTTTTATAAATCCATAAATGAAAAATGAATTTTTTTTCATGAAAATTTGATTTATTTTATAAAAATATTGTTTTAATAAATTTATTTTCTATGTCACTTATATTGTTTTTAGAAATTAGTAAGATCACTTTTATCGGGCTTTCTAATCGGGATGAATTGAGAGGGTAACGCTATTAAAGCTTGTATAAAACGGTAAAATAAGGATTAAATGGTTTGTATAAATGATTTTGGAAAATATAAATAGAATTTATTAGAATTATATAGACATAAATAAGAGTTTAATTAGGTTAAATATAGAGGAATCATAACCTGATGAAAAAATGGATGTTTGGAAAGAATCCCTTACCTGGTGTATTAACATGTTACTAAAATGTTCTTAATTTCTTTGATAACAAAATTAAATCAGTAAATTAGTTAACAAATAGCATTTTATACATGTATATTATTTATTATATATTTTATCTTCATTTATTTCTTTTTATTAATTATGATATTGAATTTCATTTTTTGGGAGTGTTTGTTTCCTTGGTTTTCAATATCGATTACTTGTATACATATATGGAAAATCGTGTTCAATGAAAATGGTTGTACATAATAGAAGTTATATGTTATTAATTAACATAATGTATATTAAACTATCAGGTAAATAATATGGTCGTATGGTATTTTTTAATCATTATATGTTAGTCAATGATAATCATTTTGGTTAATTTTTGGGGGTTTTCGATCACAATGAAATCAATTTATTTCATCATTAACTATTATGTATATATGTTAATTATAGAAAATAAAAATGGTCAATAAATAAATATTAAAATATTTTTCAACCATTATAATGGATTTTACAACTTACGTGAACTATGTAAAATGAATTTAACACTTGTCATCCTTGAATGTGATAAATTAACACATAACGAACAATGTTTTCATTTTTAGAAAAAAAGGGGAGGGAAAAGAATTGATGATTGATTATCCCATAAAAATAATAAAATTATATAATATGTGAGTAACTTTTGTTAACTTTCCACTTCGACTACGGGAGGTTTGGAGAGAGTATGAAAAGAAACAGATTTGAAAATAAATTAAATGGAATGAAAAAAATATTTTACCTCTTGAATTCCTCCTCCTTGTGAACCTCTATAGGTCAATGGTTTTTGTTATTTTGATGGTACCAAGAGATCCATGATGTGGGATATGATATTGGGAATATATTTCATATTAATTTATATATGGATTGATTCTTGAGAGGTGTGGGGAGAAATGTTTTTGAAGGGTAGTATTTATAGGGGAGAAGAAGGGTGTTTTCTAATTATTTTATTTATTAGATTATTATTTTTCAAAATAAAGTAATTATTGATTATTAAAGTGTATAAATACAATATTTTGTTCAATTTATTTCTTACAAAATTTCACATGCATCATCAAATACTTAGTCATGATTGAAAAATTCATCTATTTACTTATATCATATATTACGATATTTCACTATTCACCCAAAATTAAAATATATTTTAAAAATCTAAAAATTTCATCCTAATTTTTTTGACATGTATAATTTAAAAAAAAGATTATATTTTAATAAAATAATTTAATTAATATGATTAATTCAATTTTTAATTAAAGTATTCAATTATTTTGAAAATACCAATATTAAAATGTTAACAGGTTTTTAACACATTGTAAAATTAATCAATGTCCCAAAGAATTATATTCTAATCAAAAGAAAAATAAATATTAATTTTTTAATAAATTTAACAAAACTAATTTTAATTTTAAATAATAATTTTAAATAAAATTTATAATAATCATTTATGTTTTAAAAGAAATACCGGCAATTAACTAGTAATTTCTAAGACATTTACTAACTTATATTATGATATGATTATATCATATTTTCATTTATAATTATAATTATAATTTCAGTGTTGATATTACAATTCTATTTACTAGTTTACTATTCATAATTTTTATATTAATATTCTACAGTCAAGATTCTATTTCATCACAATATGCTCCTTAACTTCTTAAAATACATCTTATTTTATTCATTCTATATTAAAAAGGTTTTAAAGTTCCAGTCAATGTGATTTTATGAGGAATAATTATAATAAGGTAATTTCTCTTGATAAAATTATGATTCATTACATTCTTACGTATTTTTTAAACTTCTCCCTCTAAATATATTTTTTCCACTGTATATTGAAAACATTTGTGTGTACATCTCCTATATCACTTCTTCTAGTTACCAAGTTACCCCTTCGTACTTATTGTTCTTCCAATGAACATTGACTATGTGATTAGTCTTGTTGAACAATACCTTATCTCTTTGATTCAAGGTCTTCAATAGATTTTTTATATATGAGAGATCATTTACCAACCATACCGACAATAAATTCTATATATGTGAGAGATCTAGTATTTAATTTCTCAAGACAGTACATTATATATGAACTATACCAATACATATATACCAACGGTTAGTAAAAACCATTTTTATAGGTCCCCTTTCCCAATGGTTTGTCCAAACCATTGGGAAAATCCCCCTTTGAGGTCACTATTCTGAATGGTTTTCCAAAACAGTTGGGAAAGGGTATAGATTTCCCAAGGGTTTGGCCAAACCGTTGGGAAAAGTGAACTTTGAGGCCACTTTTCTCAACTATTGGGCCAAACCATTGGGAAAGGGTATGATTTTCCAAGAGGTTTGGCCAAACCATTTAGAAAAGTCCACTTTGAGGCCACTTTTCCCAATGGTTTGTCCATACTGTTGGGAAAGGGTGGGTACCTAAACCAACAGTTTTACTGTTGTGATATGCATTTCCTAACAGTTTTGAGAACCGTTGGAATAAGTGCCCATATTTTTTATGAGCACATTTATCAAATATCGTCAAATAAACCAATATATAAAATTCATATATATATATATATATACATATTTATCAAAATATATTCCCAAAGGACACTCTAGGATAGTGGTAATGTCATTGATATATAACATGATGGTTTTTGTTTCAAACCTCCATATGAACACTTTTTTATATATTTACTTATTCTAACGGTTTCCTCAACCCGTTTGGAAAGACCTATCCCAACGGGTTGGAAGACCGTTGCAAAATACCAATACCAACGGTTTGAAAACCATTGGGAAGTGTCTTTCTCAACGATTTTCTCCAAACTATTGGGATATGACTTTCCCTGTGACAAATCACACAACGGATACCAAAACTGTTTGTATAGGCTATACCAACAGTTTGGGGAACAATACCAATGGTTAAAAACTGTTGGTATAGATAATGTTTCCATTATTGACAGGGATATGTGGAATAAATTGTGTACATGAGACATGGTAGGTGAATGTGATATATGGTAGGTCACAACTCTAATATAATCAATGATATCGACGGGAGATATGTACCAAGGAATTTTCATTTCTTTCTTCACAAATCTCATGATCCTATTCCTTGGAGATATATAGAGGACTATCTTGTCTCCAACCATAATCTCTGGGTCTCATCAACAATTTCTACATAACTCTTCTATCGTCTTTGGGATTCTTGGATATCACACTAAATGTTTTTCACCGTTTCTATCATTTCATAGACCATTTCAAATCCTATAATCTTATATTCTCCAACTTCATCATAATAACTCTGTGTTTTACATCATATCCTATAAAGACCTTCTTATGGAGTCATTTTCATGTTCGAGTGGAAACTATACTTATATGATAACTCTACCAAATGAATATGTTAGCCCCATCCTCTCTTAAAATCCATAGAACATGATCATAATGTCTCTTCCATCCTCTGAATTTTTTCATCGTATTTTTCTTCAGTTTAAGGATGATATGTAATAATGAAGTCCAACGTCATCCTTAGAGCACGTTTTATACTTTTTTAGAGAATGGTGGTGAATCTCATACCCCAACCAGATTCAACTGATTTTCAAAATATAAAAATCCTTACCACTTCATTGATATATATTAAATAATGTTGTTCCAAGGATATGTCCTCTCAATTGGTGACAATGGTAGTTATCTTTATAATACAATCCAAAAGAATCCATATAGCATTGTTTCCTATCAATTTCATCAAAAGTCCAAAAAATAGTCCATGGTAAATTTTCAAATTTTCATGTTAGTGTGGGTAATGGTTCCATCATCACATTAGACATTTTTCTTCTATCATTAACTATGATACATTCCATGAACATTGATGTAAAATTAGATACTTACTTTCTCATATTTTCCCAAAAATTGTTTTTTCGGAGATCTCAATACCTCTTGGTGCTCCCTTGGTGAATAAAAAAAGTTGAGAAATATGATCCATTTTGAACTCTGAGGATCACCAATTTTTTATATCTTCCACATTTTTTAAATTTCTTCATTATTTCATTTGGAAACCATTATTTTTTCCATAAGGGATGGTTAAGAAATAATTATAGAAAGTATTGTTGATGTTCCTTCCATAATTATTCCCATGTCCATAATTTTTTGGTCTAAGATTTTTGGATCATTTTCAACTCTCATCATTGATAAATATGAAATATCAATTTTATTTATAAAATTCACAACCGTATTTTCATTACTAGGATCGTAGTGGATTGAGAAATCATAATCGTGGATGAGCTCTAACCATCTTTTCCTGCACAAATTTATCACATTCATTTTAAATATATACTTGTGGCTCTTATGATCAAAACATATTTCACACTTCTCCATATAGATATAATTCACCATATTTTCTATGTGAAAGTTTTAGCCACAAATTCTAGATTATGAGTTTGATATTTTTTCGAATGATTTTTCAACTTCCTTAAGGATTAGCCTATCACATTAACATCATTAATTATTATAAAAACCCTAAAATTTCATGAAGCAATGAAGTACAACAAAAAGAGTTCCCACTTGTTAGAGTGTGAGAACTAGTGCAATGATAAAATCCTTTTTCAAATATTTAAATTAGTATTCACTTTAACATGTCAAAAAAAACTACATTGTGAGTATGCTAAGAAACTAATTTTAAAAATCATGATATGTTCTTTAAAATAATCGTTAATACATTCCTAAATCAAGGATTATATGGTTTCCCATTACATAAGTCAGTCTTGGCCACCATCCAATTTCCTTTTTCATGGAAGGATCCATGGTTATTATATATCTAGTGGTAAATTTCCACATAATGATACTTCCTCCATCAAAAAATCAAATTTATTATATTAATAATAATAATTCTACATTAAAAAAATCATAAACAAATTATTCAATTGATTTTCATGTTACACATTACTATTGGAGTATAAAAAAATATCATTAATGAAGTCAATTGAAATTTGATGAGGTATTCCATAAAAAATCTATATATTAAGCCCCTGAATATTCATGGAGAATTTTTGAGACTAAAATACATCAATATGAACTCATAGTTTTTGAATATCATTCAAATTGATTTATTGGGAAAATTTTCATTTTTCACCATTATTTTTTGATATCCTAGCCAAAGGACCGCCATAGATAAATAAATGGCCACATATAGCTAATATAAAAAGTCATCTAACCATGGAAGGGGATACTTGTTATTAATTTTAATTTTATAGATATCATGATTATCAGTACATAGTTACATTGATTTATCATTCGTTATGAAAAATTGAAATGGTACACCACACATCGAAGTAGTAGGGTTTATAAAACAACATTACAGACTCTACCATAATTGTTTGTTTGTCCTTCTATACCAATGGTGTCCAATATATAAGGTGTATCTAATATATGTAGAGATCTAAGAATATTAGTAATTGATAAATCAACCTCTCAGATAGAAGGAGGACCAAGAGATTCTTTATCAAATACATCAGTGTAATAACTTATAATGGGAATGTCTTCAACCATGATTCTCTCCATTATCTCAATAATTTGAGCTAGATATGATTTCTCCTAAAGTAATAATATCCAAAATTGAGAGAATAATTCTGAAGGAGATTCATCCCTCTCTTTACAAATGAACATAATTTTAGAATGCTTTGGGATGTGAAGAGTTATCTCCCTTTCTTGGTATTTGTTCTTGGATTTATTTAAGATATCCAGTTTATGCTGAATATAGAATAGAACATTACCAAAGGGATTACGACATGATTTTTTTTAGGTTCAGTCCACAAACATTTACCGAGGAGAAGTTATAAAAATTGGATGCAATAATTTTCCCATTTTTTATTCTCCCAGATAACATAACCATCAAATTTTAGGTTGTGATTTAATAGATATACTAAACATGAAATATATGAAATAATTCATAGAACCTGAATTAGAATGTATGTTTTCTACACCTGAATAAATAACCATCATGCATATCACAACGTCATTATTGGGTTCCACATTAGTAATGTTGACATGATATAGAATTATAGGGTTCCTTGGAGATTGTTTTTTTTTGATTTCCACCATAACCATTGTCCTAGAGAAATTGATCGCATAATTCTCATGTTCTATGAAGTTGATATCCAACACTATAAGAAGATTTTTTTATCAAAATCTTCCTTTATTCTTCCACGTCAGTGGGATTCTTCATATCCCTTCATCAGTTATTAGCCATATTCCTATCTCATCCACATTAGAATCATCTATTGGGTTACTTTAAGATGCCTCCCAGATTCCACTTCCCACACTTCTTACACATGGGATGTTGGGTCTTATTCCCATCATAAAATATATCTATTGATCAACCTATATTAGACTCTATTTTTCTATTTTTTTCATTAGGACCATGAGAAAACTAAGAGTCTCTGATATCCATTTCATCTTTACGGTAAAAATATATAATAATTTTGTTGATTTCTAGGTATCTAATCACCATATATTTTTTTATAATCATATTCAGTCAATTTTATAAGTGACCCACCTTGATTTCTAAGTTCATAACAAATTCAGGGGCATATCATTCTAACCATGTGATTTTATCCTCACACACAAGCAATAGAATCGTCTTCATTTTTTGTTACTCTATGGAACTCTATTTCAATATTAAGATGGAGGGTTCATGGAAAATATTTTATAAAAAATATTTTTCATGATATATTAAAATTCCATGAATTAATTTCATCCGTGTAATTTTTATTCATCAACAGTTTCCACCAATGATCAACTACCCCATAAAAATGATAACATTTCATCACATCTATCTCTTCTTAAAATCATTGGAGGATAGAGAATATCTTCACAATAGATATAGTCCATTGTTTTGTGAATATGGGATCTAATGATCTACTAAATATGGGAGGCCTTTGTAAAATGAAAAATTTTACCACAAGTTTTTCTTTCTCAAGATAAAGAGGGACCTTCGAACGATTCATGTTATTATTCATATCTTAATCTATTTTAAAAAGTACTATCATTGTATTTTAGAACTCCTTCCCATCATATTTGGCATAATATAAATGAAATAATCCCATTTATTATCATATTGATTTCTGGAATGGGTTATTCTATTTTCATCCATTATCTATGAAAAATAGTATACAATTTGAGACATTAATACTTAGCTGATTAGAAAATATAATTAAATTATTGACCATTAAAGGATATACTTGTAAATGAAAAGTATAACATAATTTTAGAAACCTTTTTTTGAATATCAGTTAACAATACTGAAATAATTATCCCTAGGGTTCTTACTAAAGTGATCAAGCATTTATCATTAAAAATAATTAGTTCATGCTCTGATTCCAACTATGGGGACCCTAGTGTTTTACAATTATTATTACATAATGTTAAGAATAATTTACCATCATATACTACAATTTATCATATATCTAGTGTATTTGGAATGTTAGGTATACAATTTGGAATCCAGAAACCAAAACATAAATATTATTTAATTAATCATTATAATGAGAACCTAACTCAAATTGATAGCTTATATAAAAATCCCTAGCCGTAGAAATTACATAATATTGATATAATTAAATAATTTACAATGATGATCTTCTTAGGTTTAGAGTTTTCAAGAATTAAGGCGTAAATATTACATTACCTCTCAAAAAATTACATTGTATACACTTTGACTCTATCCATTTTTTTCTCAATAATAAAACTCGTTAAATAAAAAAAGATTTATTTTATTGATAAAAATAATATTGAATTCTTATGATCTCATACCCTTCCTTATAACAAGTGAGAAATCTTTTCAAAAACATTGTATGAGCATAAAAATCTCAGTATAAAATATAAAAAATGCAATAAACCCATTAGTTCATGAAATGTTTTTCACAAATTCATACTTTTAACCCTTAAAAACTAAAATATTTAACATAACAATTGATATAATAATATTCTTTAATAAACACATGAAATCATTAATCATGAAGGTAACTTGTGGGTTCCATAACATACAAATATTGTAACTTTCACAACTATATAGGGAGTTTCATTTGAAATATCCATCATAGTATATTCCCTAAATCTCTTAAGAGAAACATTAATGTTATCCTCCATTAAGTTACCCAATGAATTAGAGAGATATCTTGGGCTCTCCTTCCATAGGATTATCACAATACTGCCCATATATCTATGAAATTCCCATGAACCATAACATAATCATAACACATACAAAAATCATAAATGAAAGATATCATTTTCACATTGGAATCACACTATATCATTTAAACATATTAATATAATAAATGATTTCTAAAGACCAATTTCAATTCCAAAATACATGAAAAGAACGTTGTATGGTATTTATTTACCTTTTAAATTCAGTACTAATTCTTACAGATTGAAAATATCATATACTGCTAGTGGTAGTAGAAAGGACGTTGTCATCGCATACGTTAAAAAGAAACACTACTTTTTTCATTTAGTAAAAAACAATTAATAGGAAATATTCATTTTTAAAAACATTCAACTAAATTAAATGAAAATGTATGTAATTATAAAACATATAAAAGACTTATTTGTGTAAACAAAAATATACCTCAATGAATGGAAATTGAGAAAAAGCCATTACCTTGATCCGACACATGATGCAAAACTCTTATGTTATTGGATAATAAACATAGGTTAATTTATACTTTATTGAGAAAATTTTTTATGTTTATTATTAATTTAATATCAATATTTAATATTAAATAAAAATTAGTTAATTATTTGATTATATATTCATTGTTTTATCGATATTCAGTTCTTGACTCAAAAATGAACTAGTTTGATGTAAATTGTACATGTGGTCAAAATTTCATAATCTCTAGATTATTTTTAGTGATTTAAATATCATATATATATATATATAATAGTTTATAATATTTTGATATAAGAAATGAAATGAACCTTTCTTGGAGATGGTAGGTTATACGTACACATTAAAACTATGTTCGTTTCCTTAACAAATTAAAGATAGAAAACTAATTGATACAAAGGTATAATTTTATTCAATGATAATATATATATATTATATATGTCTAATTAGTTCATTAAATCCATCCGAATTACATTCCATGTATGTCATTAATGGGTCATATCAACCTTAGGGGGTGATAGTCTGTATTTCGTCAAATGAAATTATCATATTTACTAAATATGGAAAGCATAATGTTATGTTGTAAATAAAAAATAAAGAAGAAAAGATAAAATATAAATATATAATATATCATATATAAATATACCACTATCATAAAATCCCCCTTGAGAGGTGGTAGGAGTAAATTGAAAAATGATTGTTTCATGAGGCAAGATTTCTCCGTACTTAGAAATAATATGTTCATATCCATTAGACAGAGGTGTGTTTATGTATAGTTTGAATTAATATCATAAAAAAACTAGTATATTGATGATAGATATTTTTTTATTTAATAAATTAATAATAAGAGAATATGGAGTTGAGACGGAAAAATAAAGGAAATGAACTTCAGAGAAGACATTACATCTAAATCTTGTAAGTCTTTTGATTTGAGCCAAAAGGATTTCTTGAATTGCCTCCTCCCATGTGTTAAGGATTATAGGAAAAGGATATTAATTCTAAGAATATTATTGGATAGATATTTTCTGAATATAATTTATTTGGATGTGTATGATAATGAATAGAAGAGTTTTGTTTTATAAACTGAGTTGAAAGGAACTTTAGAAATTTTTTGTAATAATAATTTATTATAAATTCAATTAAAATTATTAATGGTACGAAACACATTGAATACAAATATAAGAGGATTTGGGTTTGAATACCCATCATCCATGAATTTTTAGACATGTTTTTTATATTTTATTATCTCTATCTGTTTTGTTTAACCCTGATTTTACGATTTTTAATCTTACTATGATATCATGTTATTTACATTTGTGGTGTTAATGTAATTTCCATATCAAGTTAAACGACCCATAGAGATTTATTTAGGAAATATTTGTACTTATATTAGATTTTTTCCTGATATTATATTCATAAGAATTTAATATCATTTTGTAAACTATTATATATTTCATGTAATGAATTATGAAAATTTTGGACAATATTTATACGTGACAATTTTAAAAATTTATAACAATTTGATTACTTCGAACCAAAGGAATTAACCGAAATATAATATGTAAATATCATCCAAAAAATTAAATTATGATGTCAAAGTAACCAAATTAAATTTATTTTTACATTTATAATATCATTTATTTAACTCGTTTATTAATGAAGTAATCACTGCATCATCATTGTGTCATAATTAAATTTATTTATTTATGGTCTTTCAATTATAAAAAAATTATCATAAAATAAGAAATACTACTAGGTTTTTAATTACTATTTATATTTGAATATATGAGTTATGTAACATCATATAAAAATTATTTTATTAAAAGGTAAAAGTATATGTTATATTACCCTTTTAATTTAATTAAAAAATATAAAATAACATTTTGACACCCATGTGGCTCCCAGAAGCCTATTTTTTTGCATAAGAATGCTCATGGTCAGAAATATCTCATAAAATAGGATTAAGACAAATTTCAGGGTTGTTTTATATTGTTATAATATTAATTTTACCCTTATTTACTAGATTTATCTATTATCCTGTGTATATAAAATAATTTCAAAAGTTACTATTCATAATGTCCAAAAATCAAATATACCTATTTTCCCAATTGGAACCTCTGATTCCAAATACGGAATCCATTGTTTCCTAATTAAAAACACAAAATTGGAAGGAATTAATTTAAAATTAATTGTCATTGTCAAAACCTGAAAATTGAGTATTAAGAAATTAAATTTCTCAAAAGACTAACATGTGTTTATATCTAGTTTAAAAATCAAATTAATTACAATGAAAAAAATTAAAATAAATGGAAAATAATTAATTCAATTAAAATTTAAAAACAGCTAAAATGATAATCTAGTTTTATAAATAAATTAGATGGAAAAGAAGTTTTGAAATAAAATGCAATATTTTTCAATAATCATTAAAGTATTGAAATTTATTAGAAAATTACCAAAAAATTTACCAAAGTATATTTTGATATCCCACTTCTATAAAAGAAGTTAATTTTGTAAAATATATCATATAAAAGTGACAAAAGATATATTTAAAAATAGATCTCCATTAAAAGGTTGTAAAACTACATTTTTATATAAAAATACTTCATTTTTCCAAAAAAAATTGTTATTATATAATATCCACAAAATGGGAAAGATGAATTTAAAAAATCACATTGAATATATAATATATGTTTTGCCTTAAATAGAAATATATAAATAGTTATATAATTTTATAATCAGAATTATTCTCTTTTAAATAACTTTTAGTAAAGAAATATTTTAAATTCAATTGGTTTCTATTTCCATTTCCAATAAATTTGGTAACCCATGAATCATTATTTAAACATGTATAATACATATTTCAAAATTTAGTTTATAATATTAATTCCTACTATTCCAACACCTAGATATTAACAACCATTTAAAATAACAATAATACTATTGTATTATTTTTCGGTTTAACTCAACATTATGCGCGACATATGATTTCAGAGAAACCCATTATTTCATGTCACTTTTGCGAATATTAAATGTTTCCCAATTAGCATAAAATTAATATCTAATTCATATATATTTATATAAAATAAACACATTATTTTATAAATACGTTGGTCATTACATCATTCCCCCATTGTAAAAATTGTCTCCTCTAAATTTTAAATCTAGGATCTGAAACATCACTGAAAATACCACATCAGAAAAAGAGTCAATAAAAATATCACTATAATAGAAAGAATGAGAAGTACAAAGGTCACACGAGATAACACATACTAGGGTTCAATGTTGGATGGAAGGTAAATTAACCATTATGTTCTGATGGAGAGTTATAGAAATCTAGATCAAACGAATTTGACAATCTAAAAACCAAAAAAAATTATGAGCTAAACTGTCATTGATTTCCCTATCTGAAACGTAGTCAGACAAAATTTTGTTTTTAATGTATTTTTCATTATGTTGATGAATTTATTTATGATATTGACAAAGAACATAAGGAAATATATTTTATTTTCAAGTGGAGTTTCATCTTTTAATAAATTTCTTCCAAACACCCCTCTTTTCTATAAATGATGTGTATTCAAGATGCCTTGAACATATCAGATGCACTAGAATCAACATCTAGGGATTTACATTATACAATAAAGATAAAATATATATTTCCACAATATGTAAACATTAAAAAAATCCTAAATGGTTAGAAAACGACCAGATAATCCCCAAAAATCATAGTCATTTATAGAAATAAATGATTCCTTTAATATTATTTATTCAACAAACAATGCCCCAATTTCTACAAGTACCATTCAAAAAAACATTTCATTAATATACATCAAAATAATCCATCCTACAATAGACACCATAAATATAGAAGGATTGGATCACATATTCTCCCATGATAAATCTTAACATGTATCTCTATATAACATCGACTACTTTTAAGGTCTCATACTAAATGGTAATTGACCAAATCATATATTTTTTATGATAGGTTAATCATTTCAATAAAAAACCAAAATCACCATATGTCCACAATAGGAACATAGTTTATTCAAAAATAAAATTCAACCATTACACCTCAAATTAAATCCCATGTAATTATATTATCCTTTGGCATATATGGATTCCAAACTAGAGAATGTCTTCCAAAATAAAAACTATCAATTATTCACCAAGTAATTTTACTATAACAAATATATCCATTTTGTAAAGAATAATTTCCCAAAATCACATTATTCTCTATCTATAAAATCGTTTAACTAAAAAGGACATGTCATACTAAAAATTGAATTCAAGTAGCCATGTGGTTGGCGAAAAATCCCAGTCCCACATTGGTTGTGGGTTCGATTCACACATATTTTTATGAAGCGACATTTTTTCATACGGTCTGTGTGTTGGCCTTTTTCAAAAAAATATAATTTCATTACATTCCCTTAAATTAGATAAATTTCTAAAAAATAACCATGAATTATTTTAACCTCAATGGTTATCTCATGCATCACTTTTTTCATCCCAAAAAATTAATAACCCATAATTCTCTCATATTCAAGGCTCATATAAACCATACTAGTTATTTATAACTATATTCATAAAAGAAAAAATAATTTTTCTTCAATTTAAATATTTATGAAACAATTATAATGGTTATTAATATTGGAAGTCTTCTAAATTAATATCATCATTAACACATTTAAATATATCATCATCCATATATCCAACATTACTCTATAATTCATAAAATGTCAAAATCAAAATCCTCGATCATTATTTATGATCCTTTCTCAAATTGTTTCAATATTATTCTTGTATACTTCTTCCTTAAAAAAATAATGCATAATTTCCTTAGATTAAAAAATTTAAAAAACATGAGATAAGAAATAATATGTACTTTTCATAGGTAATTTTCAGTTTCCTCATCATCAATTGGAATGGCATTAGGTATTGGTAAACATATATTTGTACATTCATGGTGATACTAATCCCAAACCATCTTCATAAGAAATCTATTTGTGCAATGACCATGCACACCACATTTAAACTATTAAATCGATCCCTCAGAAATAACGTATTTCACTTTCATCGATTCAACTAAACTATTCCTTTTTATAATGATGGTTATTAATTTATAAACATTACTACGACATATATATCATCATCCCACCCCTGAAAACATTTTACTATTTGTTTATTTCCATATCCTTCACACATTAGTTTTTTAATAT
This sequence comes from Viscum album, assembly GCA_963277665.1. NCBI lineage: Eukaryota > Viridiplantae > Streptophyta > Magnoliopsida > Santalales > Viscaceae > Viscum > Viscum album. Next base: position 787,510,135 of record OY728126.1, on the reverse strand, counting down.
TCTTACCTTTATTATTATTAATTGAACTTCCATAGGGATTAGTTTATCACATATATAATATCGTAGAAATTTAACCAAGTTTCAACAGGTCCATCATTACTATAGATATGTGGATAATAATAACAACCAAAGTTCTCATTGCAGCTCACATTTCATTCGGTTGCTTATTCAGAAAATAACCATAATTTCCTTCTCATTCATTGTTACTTCTATTCCTACTAGATCATCCCATTTACAAAAAACAAAATGGTCTATGTGAGTATATTAATAAAATCATCTTATAATATCTTATGATGAGGGTAAAAAATATGATATAATTATTCATTTTTTCTGAAACACATTTAATTTATCAAAACATAACTATGATTCTTTGTAATATTTTTACCATTATGGTTATATAACTAATGATTAAATAACAGAGTAAACTCTAAATAAATATTAATGGACCTATGATAACAAAAACATGTCACCAACATTAGAAATTTCATAATATTTATCCATGTCATGAATTAACACTGATGATCTTTTCATGTTTATTATTTTAGAAAATTATGCCACAAATTTTACATTACATATTAAAAAAATACAAAGTAGATACTTCTATGATACCAAATTATTTTTAAAATTATAAAACTCCACAAATAATCCCAAAAATCATTTCTTGATAAATATAGTCTTGAATTTTTACTCTCTATTAACCTCCATAATACCATTTTCAAAATATTTCAAAAACTATTGATGAGCCTAAGAATCCTAGTAATGAATATAAAATAATGAATAAAACCATTAGTCTATGTATATTTAAAACACATAAATTTTTGTCACAAAATCATTCTTTTCACCCTTAAAACATAAACTCATTAATATACCTTATGATATAATAATATTCTAAAAAAACTCATAGAAATTAGAAAACATAACGGGAAGTTTCTACATCAAAATCATACATACACTGTAACTTTCACAGCTACATTTGGAGTGACCTTTGGGATATCCATTGCAATATATTTCCTAAATATCTTATGAGAAACATTAAAGTTTACATTAATCATGTTACCCAATGAATTGGAGAGAAATAACAAGATCACCTACCCCTGGTATATTATATAACAAATCATATACAAAATCAATTCTGAAGAACCATAACATAATCATAACACATAAAATAGACAAAAAAGAAAAGATAACATTTCCATATTGCAATGACAATATATAATTTCAATAAATTAATATAATAAAAACATTCAAAAACAATTTTTAATTAAAAATTAATAAAAAGGGTATATGGTATTTATTTTCCTTTTAAAAATAGTATATCTTTTGGAGGAAGTAAAATATCAAATAATGATTGCAGAGGCAAACATGTCTTTGTCACCTCATATGTTAGAAATAAACATTCCTTTTATCATTTAGTTAAAAAAATTAAAGTAAATATTCATTTCTAAAACTGTTTAATAAAATTAAAATAAAAAATGATATACTTATACACTGTATAAAATAATGTTGTGTATAAACCAAACTATGCCTCAATGAAAAAAAGATTGAGGCGAAGTCCCATAACTTGATCTGACTCAACAAATACAATTGTTATATTCATGAGTAATAATCTAAGGTTAATTTACATTTTATTTGCAACATTTTTATATTTATTATTCGTTTATATCACATATTACCATGTTTTAACAATTATTAAATTGTAAGAGTACATATTGGTCATTTGGTCGATATTCAGTTCTTGAGTCAAAAATGACCTTGTTTGATGTAAATTGCCTATGTGGTAATAATTACATAATCTCAAGAATATTATTCTTGATTTAAATATCATATATATCGATTATATAAGTATTTATTATAATATAGAACAATTGAAGGTATGAAATGAAATGCACCATTCATGGAGACGGTAGTTCGTACGTACACATGAACACTACGTTAATTTTTTTCAAATATTAATGGAGGGAAAACTAAATTTTACATAGGTGTAATATTATTATAGTAAAATATATGTGGTATATATGTTATATATCTTCATTAAATCTATCTTTTATATGTTTCATTTATTTAATGAATGAGTCATATCACTTTGAGGGGGCGTCGGTCCACGCTTCCTCAAATTAAATTAACGTATTTACACATTATAGAAAGCATAATGTTATATTGTAAAGAAACAATTACATAACTATAGAGATAATATAATTATCATATATATCATATATAAATACATATCAATCAAAATAGGCATGATTAGTGGTGGTAGGAGAAAATTTTACAGTCATCGTTTCTTGAGGTTGTAGTTCGCCCTACAAAGAAAAAATATGTCTGTATCAATTAGATGGGGGTCTGTATATGTTTAGTTCGAATCCTTCACATAAAAACAACATAGTATATTTATTATACTTTTATTTTTATTTAATAAAATAATAATAAGAACATAGGTCATAGAAAATAAGTATAGGAAAGGAATTTGAGGGAAGACGTTTCCTCTAAATTAGGTAACTTCTTTTGATTTGAGACTAAAAGAATTTTTTAATTATCTTATGCCCAAGTTAAGACTTCTAGGTTGAACAGAGGGATTATAGGAAACTTATTGGATGGATGTTTGATTGAATATATGCATTTTAAGTGTGAGATAATGATAAAAGGAATGCCTTTTATAAAATAAGTGAGGTACACTTTAAGAAGGTCTTGAAATATTAATTTCTAATGAATTCAATTTCAATAAAAACGGTCTCAAACTAATTTAATTATAAGATAATATTATTTGGGTTCTAAAAAATATCATAAAATAATTTTTATGCAATTTTAATATATTTTTATCCTCATCTTTTTTGTTTAACTGTTATTTTACCCTTTTCAATCTTACTGTGATATCAAGTTATTTACATATTGTGTTTTAATGTAATTACCTTATCATGTCAAATGACCCTCAAAAATATTATTATTACAATGTTGGAAATATTTTAACCATTTTTATTAATATAATATTATTAGGGATTTAATATCATTTAATAAATTATTTTATATTTTATGTACGGAATTCGGTCAATTTTGGATACTATTCATACATGACTTTTTAAAAATTTATAACAACATGATATCTTTAAACCAAAGGCATTCAATATATGATAATACGTATATATCATCTATAAATTATTTTATTACATTAATATAACCATTTTATATTTATTTTTACATTTTTAGTATTATTTATTTGAATCGTTTATTAATGAAGCAATAATTGCATCATCATTATGTCACAATTAAATATATTTATATAATGTCTGAAAATTATAAAAAAATATTATGATGTAGAAAATATTTTAATATTTATAATTACAATTTATATTTAATTATTTCAGTTATATATCACCATATAAAAAATATTTCACTAAAAGATTGTATTTTTTGTAATATTTCCCTTTGCTTTAAATAAAAAATTATAAAATGTCACTTTCACACACAGGTACATCCAAAAAGTCTAATGTTCAGCCTACGGACTATCATGGTTAGATATATCAGATAAAATAGTTTTTGGAAATTCTTTAGGGTTGTTTTATATTATTATAATATTATTAATTTTCCCATATATGCCAGATTTACCTTTTAACCATAGATTATAAATTTATTACTAAAGTTACTATTCATAATTTACAAGAATAATGGTACCTATTTACACAATATTGAACATAAGATTCTAGATATTTAATACATTTTTCTATATTAAAAAAAATCTTTATAAATTAATTTAAAATTATTTCCCGTTGTAAAAACAAGAAAGTGTGTTCTTTAAAAAATAAAATCAATCAAAATATTGACAAGAGATTATATGAAATTTAATAGTTAAATTCTTCTATTGTCCAAAATTGGGAGAAATGGTAAATAATATATCCTATTAAACATTACAAAAAATTAAAATTTCAATATAAATATATAAATTGATTAGATGAAAAGGAAATTTTGAATTAAAAAGAATTATTTTTTCAGTATTCATAAATAAATGAACATTAAACGAAAAATATGAAAAATATATCCAAAGTAAGTTTTTATATACAAATTATATAAATAAAGATTATTATGTCAAATAAATAAATATTAAACTGGAAAAACAAAATTTAAAATGGTTTCTTTCTTTAATAGATGTAAAACTATATTATTAGAATAAAAAACATGTTTTATCAGACAAATTTAATTTGTTCTTATATCATTTCTAGAAATAATATATGACGAATTTAAAAAAATAAATTAAATATATAAAAATATTATTCCTAAAATAAATATACATAAAGACTTATATGATTTTATAAACATAACTATTCTATTTTAAATAGGTTTTCTTAAAAACACTTTCTTTATATTCAATTGGTTTTTATTTTTATTTCTAATATATTTTTAACCAATGAATACTTCTTTAAACATGTGTAAACCATAATAAAAAAATTAGTTTATACTATTAATTCATTATTTTACAATGTCTATGTATTAACTACCATATAAAATAATATTCATATAATTGTATTATTTTTCTGTATAACACAACATTTTTTGCATCAAATTAATTTGGAGAAACTCATTGTTGTGTGTCACGTAGACGATCTGAAAAAGATTCCCCTTAAACATTAAATTAAGATCTTATTTATAAATACTTATTTAATAGAAAATTATAATTCTATAAATACCTATGTCATTACATTATATCTATATAGGATATCATAAGTAATGCATGAAAACAATATATAAGCTAAAAACCTGGTAAGGGAATATGCTTAGGAATAATCCTAGAACATGGTTTAGAAGACACCAAAAGATGATATAAAAGGAATGAAACATGAATAAACATACATAATAATCAAATATATTACATGGTAAAATATAAACATTGAATCATAGAAATGTGGAAACAAAATTAAAAATGACATTAACCTGAGTCCAGGATACCTGTCATAAAATTTTGGACAAAGTCCCATAGTGGAATCAGGTTCACTCATTTTCCTAATATGATGTCTCATAAGGCTATACATTACCCAATTTTTTGGCGCATAATCTGTTCACACCCATCAAAAATTTGTCATAAATATGTAAACCACATGAAGAATCATATAAAAAATCCAACATAATCATAAGGGTTACCCATGTAATGAATTGGGTATCATAATTAAGTCAAAAGGCATAACAAAAGGGGATATCAAAATGGTGTTCATGATAGAATAGATTAAAACAGGTAAAGGAAATTTATAAAGGACAATAGGGATTGATAATGATAATTAATATCAAACTGAAGTGAATTCAGGTAAAATTATAGTCAAAAAAACATTTGAAACAAATCCTTTTAGTGTGGTTTAAAAATAAATTATTGACTCTGTAAAACAGAAAATGAATAATTGTTTTCATAAATGTTTAAATTAACCAAGATATCATTTCATGATGAAATGAATAATTTTAGAAAATAAATTTAGTCTTAAATAAGATACTTGGGCGCACATTAAAATGGGTATGAAATCGGGATATTTCTTTTAATGAGGCTTGCTTATCAAGAATAATTGAGAAGGAAATGTTATTAGAAGATATATATATATATAACAAGGAAGGATGAAATGGTCTCGATACTTGTTTTTTGAAAATATAAATAGAAATATTAATAATTATATTATATTAATGGTGAGTATCAATTAGTTAAAGAGAGTGAAATCATATCCCCGAATAAAAATTGGGGTTCTAGAAAAAAACCATACATTATGTTTGAATCAGTATTTCACTTTATCTTATTATCCTAGATAATAACATTACTTATAATAATTATTTAATTTATAACTATTAATAAATATATTTACTTATTTAAAATTTTATTATTTCCATTTATGGCCTTTATTATGGGTTAAAAAATTAAAATTCTTCATTTTGGGGCGTTCATTTCCATGGTTTTCATTATTGGTTACTTTTATAATTGTATGGAAAATCATCTAAAATGAGATTTTATGAATATAAATGAGGTAATATGTTATTAATGAAGATAAATAATATTATACAAACATAAATTTCAATTTGTTGTATGTTGTGAGGAATATTCATTAGGTAATTAGTTAATGAAATTCATTTAGGTTAAATTTAGTGATTTTTTTATCACAACAAACTAATTTTGTTTTATCAGAAAGTATTATGAATATATGTTAGTTACAAAATGTAAAGGGGGTTATAATATATATTTTAAAATATTTTTCAACCATTTTAATGGTTTAAATACCATCCATTAATATGGTAAAATAAATTTAAAACTCAATAAACATGAATGCGATAAATTAAAACATAAAGGGCAATGATTTAATTTTTAGTCCCGAAAATTTATGGGGAAATAACTGATGATTTATTATCCCATAAACATTATAACAGTATTGTATATTTGATTTACTATAGTTAACATGCCTATTTTTTTAGGGGAGGTGAGGATAACCTAGAAAAAGTGTTCAGCATGAAATGAAATTAAAGGAAAAGGAAGATGATTTTTAACTTTTAACTTCATCTTCCATGAGAAACCCCATAGGAAAAACGTTTGGGAATTTTTATGAGGAGAATATATCCAGGATTTGGGGGAGGGTTTAGTGAATATATTTGATTTGAAATATTAAAAATCTCAACGCTAGAGATGTGTGAGGATAAGAGGTGTGGTTTGCATTTATAAGGGAGGAGATGGATGTTTTCTCGTTATATTATTCATTAGTTAATTTTTTTTTCACAAAAAATAAGTATTGAATATTATTGTGACTATATAGATTAGTAGACTCATTTTATCATGAAACAATGGTAATATAAAACATCAATAACCCCATCATTACTCAAAAATCATTTATTAACTTTCATTGTGAATTATTGTATTTCATTATTCCCAAAAAATTTAACTATTTTATAAATATCAAAAAAATCACCCTCTCCATTTTGAAATAAGTATTATTAAAAAAAGAAATCCATTTTACAGAAATATTGTTTTAAATGTTATAAATTAAATATTCAATTGAAAGCATCATTTATTTTAAAAATACTAATTTCCAAATTATATCTCAAGTTATAACACTTTGATAAATTAATCAAGGTCTCATAAAATTGTCTTACAATAACATTAATTATTTAAAAAATATTAATTTATTAATAAATTTAATTAAAATAAATTATCTCATAAATATTTATATTAATTATAAACGTGAATATAATCATTTATGATTTATAAAAATATCAACCCTTGAATAATAATTTATAAAAAACTTATTAACTTATAATCTGATAGGATTATATCATAATTTATTTTATAACATTTATAAAATTATAATTTTAATAATGTTCTATTTGTTAATCAAAAATCATTTCATATATCTGTATGAAATGAAAAAGAAACCTCATTTGGAAAACAATAAGACGATTTATTTTAAACCATTTTGGAATAGTAAAACATTTTTAAAATATAATTTAATAAATAATTGGATAATACTAAAAATAATACATTTTTTTTTGTAAAATATGGATATGAATGAAAAAGATTCCCAGTCAAGTATAAAATACATTTATGTTTCCTAAAAAATATTATCTTGTTAATATAAATGAATAATGAGTGGAAAATGAAATAATTCAACATAATTCCATAAAAATATACAAAGAAGAATAAAATATAATATTTTTATGATATAAATTTAAATAAATTCATTCATGGAGACTTAAACATGAATAATCTGTAAAATGATGAGATAGTGAAACAAACTCTTTTCACTTTGGTATGATTTTAATCACAACCACCACGAATGAAATAAAAGAAATGAATCATAAAATATATTGAATATAAATAAATTCATGAAATACATTATAAGTTCTTTAAAAGATATTCCTCATAAAATTATATATCATTATAACATAATATATTTTCCAATGAAATTATGTAGAGAACAAATCTATTAACTCAGGATAGATTTCCATCATATGTGGTAAGTATTCCTATATAATAAAAATTATTTTTGTTATAATTCCATTATAAATACCTATCATATATATAATACCATATTTATGATACGTATAACCATTAATCACATATTTATTAATAAATATTTATTAAAATAATTGTTCTGGTACTTAACAACATCAATTTTGAAACATGTTTTTGTTTGGATGTTTCCTTCCTTTTAAATTGATCATTATTAGATAAAAAATATAATGTTAATAATGATATAACTATCATATGAATCCATTAAATCTATTTTTATTACAATCCATGTTATGTTTAAAGGATCAATTATTGAGATCTCCTCATGGAAGTGGTAGTCTACATGTATGCCTGGGTGATGTTAACATGTTTTAAATAAATTAAAATGAATGAAGTTATATATGATATTACATTTTTATATGGGTAGTTTTGTTATAAATATCATATATATTATAACTTCTAGCTCTTTAACCCAAAAAGTAAAATATTCATGAATAATGAGTTACACAATTTCATAGAGACTGTAATCCATACACATGCGTGAGTGCTGTTTTTATCTTTTATAAGATGGAAAATAGATGGAAAATGGTTGTACCATAAAAATAATGAGAAGTTTTTATATTTATGATCTTTGTTTAAATGTTTTCTATAGTTATAACACATTAATATAATGTAGGAGAATATATAACCTTGAAAGTGTCAGTAAATAAAATTACATCTTCCTCGAAAGAGCTCTATTTGATCATCTCAGGGGTGGTATCATATAAAGGACCCAACATTGAAAAAATTTATACAGATATTTAAATATTTTATTTATGTTTTTTATGATAAAAGCTACATTTAGTGTACGGAAAATATGATAGGTGGTTCCATTATATAAATCTAAATTCCACAAATCGAATTTAATAAAAAGGTTTAAATATAATAAATTAATTTCTAGTTTCATGTTAAAAACAATGGGCTAGAATTTCCACTCAAATATATTATATGGTTAAAATATCATCAATGAAAAAAATATTGACTTGTTAGACTTTTTTTTAATGTTTTTTTATTTAACCTATCAATTATCCTCTTTTTACATTAACCAAGTTAATGTTTTTTCACTTTTAATGGATAATATTATTACATTAAAGATAAAAAGATTCCAATACAAGGATATGTTGCGAATTTTTTTAATATATTCTATCACTTTTCCTCTTGTACTATTTTGGTGTTTATAAAATAATTAAATGATTTATTATATTTCATAAAATATAAATTTTGTCATTTTAAACAGAATTCATTTAATGTTACTCTTAAAATATTATGGAAACTTTATTATCGTAATCCAGTCACACAATAAATTTACAATATGTCACATATATATATCTATAATGTTTTTCATTTTTATCATCACACTACAAATAATATTTCATTTATAATTTTACAAAAAAATTATTTATTTTTTCTATTATAAAAAGAAATAATAAATTGTAATTATGTATGATTTTTAGGTATTTAGTAAATTACATGGAATTATAAATAAATTAATATGATAAATAATATTATTCTATGTTTCAAATAAATACTTTCAAATTGAACATGTCCACATTATATCCTTTTAATAAAAATTTAGAGTTATTATATTCACGATAGTGGCAATTATAATAAATTGTTTTATTAAATTAAGAAATGTCTATCCAGAAAAATTATTTCCAAAGTATCTAACTATTATTGAATCAGATGGAAATGAATGAATTCACATAAAAAATCAGATAAAAGAATGTGTTGTGTTCAATTTTTACAACTCATCATATTGTTTTTAACCACAATTACATATTTACCTTTACCAGGATGAGAATTATTTACTACAGTTTCTACTAATAATGAACAAAATTGAAATGGTCTTATATTTAATAAAATTATCAACTATTTTCTAAAATTCAACCCACTTTTCATTATTAAATTTCTATAGTTTTTTGAAATTAAATTATGACTAACCTGCAAAACAAAAACAAAAACATTTTTTAAAAAAAAATTCCTTGTCACTATATAAATTTCTATGATATATTAAATCATAATATTATTTACAATAATCATTTTTCAAAATTTTGGATATAATAGAAATCATTTTAAATTCAACCGCATTTGAAACAAATGTAACCTAGTATATTCTTTCAATAAAAATAATGATTTCAAAGAAAATATATATTATAATTATTCACTGGAAAATAAATCATTTCATAAATATCCCAAAATTTCAACAAAAGTTATTTTTGCTATAATAATTGATAATATTGTACTTACTTTTATAAAAAAAATAAAGATTATATTTTTTAAAATATTACATAAACACATAAAATTAAATAAATATCCTTATTAACATTATACATTTTTGAAACATAAAAATGATATAAATAATATTTGAGGAATAATATATAATTAATTAATACATTTTATGACACCGTAATACAGATTTTTATTAATTTATAAAAACATATTCAGTTTTTCAATCCAATGTATTGATGATAGGATTTACAATAAATAATAATATTTAAATTTTATATTATAGTTCACTTAATGAAATGTGTTTCTAGTTTTATATTTAATCAAACATAGAGTAATTTAAAAAAAATGTTGTTACACATCATACATAATTAATTTATTCGTATCAAAATGAAATGATATTTAAGAAATGGTTAGCTCAGATTATTATTAATGGTAATCAAGAAAAATATCAATGGTCATTTAAGAATAATTTGAGAATAAGTGTAAAGTAACTAGATCTTATCATTTGAAAATATTAATAATTAATTTATAGTTCATAATAACGAGTCATTAAAAAATGTATAGATGTTTATATGACAATAATCATAATTTAATAATGTAACCCAATCCCAGAGAGAAATGAATTGTCATCAGATCATGTCATAAAATTTTTCATAAATATAATCATAGAAATATTATATAAATTATACTCAATAAGTCATTTTTCACTTGTTAGTAATGGTGTAACCAACCATTTTATTGCTTCAGGTTAGGGACAAACCCAGGTATACACACAATATTTACGTAGTAAACATCTGATATAACCATTATTTTATGCTTGTTATAACCTCATATATACACATTGATATGAAAAAAACATTAATCTTCACCAAATAGATTTTATAGATATAAAAAGACCTTCCATAACATAATCAAATTTAATTCATAGGTATTCCAAAAATCATGGAAACTATTATCATTTTATGAAAACCTAATTAGGGAAAATATAAAAGGGTTTCAGATAGTGTTTCACTGCCATAATAATAATCAATATTGGGAAAAAATTAATATAATATCATCGGAAGAAATCCTAAATTAATCATATGGGACATCAATGGTTTTTTTATTTGATGAAGAAAAATTTTAGGGATCATTAAAAAAAATTTCTAGAAAACAATACCTTTTTAATTTTCAAATAATAATTAAAAAATAATATTAAGAAGTTATGAATGAAAAACACTGCTGAAAAGTGGGAAGAAAAGAAAAATGAAAATAGTAGATATCATGGTGGGAAAATCTACTCATGTGGTATATTAAAAATAATGATTCCATTACTTTTTCATTATTTTTCAAAAGTACAATGTACAAAAATTGACAATAACATTAATTTTAAAAATATTCATAGATTCTAATACTTGTTAAAAAAATATAATAATAATTTTAAGATTATAAAGACAATATTAAAATAATTATATAAAATATATAAATAGAAGAGAAAATTCATTAATAAATATTGATGTCTTGTCTATTTTTCTTAATTACACAAATCTGTTTTGTTATGTAATTTAATATATGTGAAATAATAGAAATAATATAACCTATATAAAAACCATCGAATTATTAAATTCAAATTATTTTTTAGATAAATATCATATAATTTAATCATATTAATTTTAATCATAAGGAGTCCCACTAAATATATGATTGTAACATAAAACCCTTACCATTTGTATTACACTCTTTATAAAAAAACCTACAATATTATAAAAAAATAATTTAAATGAATATATTAAATAATATTATTTATAACTATAATATAATATATTATCCACTTATAATATAATATATTATCTATTTATATCATCTAAACAAAAATTCATCAGCAATTTATTGTTAAAATTATTTATTTCATATTTTAATTGATTCGTTTTTCCTGAAGGATTCCATATAGAATATTATATAGTTGTAAATTTATCATTATTATGTTATCTAAAAATAATTAACATTTAATGAAATATGAAATATGTTAAGTATATTAAAATTTATATTAAAAAAACTAGAGATGGAAAAATGAATTAAACAGTTTATGGAGACAATACTTCGTATACACACATTAAGGTTATTTTTAAATTATTTTAAAAAGATGGAAGGAATTATTAGTAATATTTTGTTATAAAAGTAATTATTAAATTATAAATATAATAATTACTTTGTAAATTAAAAAATTTAAATAACCTTATTATGTGGTCATGGAGAAGATTTCATATCACTGCATAGAGGTTGTAGTCCACACATTTGCATGATCTATACATTCATTTATTATTTAATGGAAATGATATATAAAACATTTTCTCCATAATTTTGATAGATCATAGTATATTTTTTATATTTTATTCATCATTTAATGATGTATATAATCTTTTTAGTTACAGTCTCATGTGAAACAATATTGAAGAGTTTGGTTAAGAGTGATACCACTTTGTTAAAAACCCAATACTTTATTACACCATTTTCCTTGAATATATGGTTTTTTGATCAAAATATAAACTCTAAATTGTGTGGATAGATTTCTAGAATGTATTTGGGAAGGTAATGTCCGACCTAAAATGATGAAGAAATTTTTAGAGGATATGAGGGAGGGAATCCTTAAATAAGTGGGGGAGAGGACGGACATGAAATTTTATAAAATTTTAAACATAATAATTTCATTTACAATAAAAATAATTCCACATAGACAAGGATTTAAATATTGGATAATAAAGGGTAAATTTATTTTGATACATGAGGGTTTATTAATTTTAATTTGAAAATTATACAACTATATCTTTGTTTAACCCCATGTAAACTTGTTTCAACCATAACAATGGTAACAAATTATCACTATTTTTAAAATTATTTGTAAATTAAAATGAACTTAGACTCTTGAAAAAATTTAATTATTCATCCCAAAAATTTATTAAATTTAATCAAATTAAATTATTACAAGTTCCATAAATTTATTTTACAATAATCATTATTAATATGAAAAAAAATTTCCTAGAAAAATGAAATTACATGTACATGAATATATTTATGAAAAAATGTTGGGTAATTTGTATTAAAATGAAAATTATTGTATTATGATTAGCTGAATTGTCTAGATATGTTTTGATATCATTACCTAAAAAAAATTACCTTTGTAAATACCTGAATGGAAAATATTTTTTTCATTAAAATAAAATTTCATTATTATTCACTATGAAAATTATCATTTCATAAACATTGAAAACATTCTCCTTATGATACTTTTTATATTTTTATTCAAAAGTAGATAGCCTGACAAATACATAAAATTCATATATTTTTGATGAAATTTAATATAATAATCTCAAATAAAATACAATTAATTTTTTGTGAAATTGTTCTTAAAAACATCATTACTGAAAATTGAGTACTTTATATGAATTAATATATACATTTTCATAGTATAAAACAATCATATATATTTTCCATAATTCGGTTATTTTTTTAATACCACCAAATTAATGTGTAGGTTATAATTGTATACTATATCATATTTCATTTAGACATAGGTTTGTGTGTAAAATAATTTATTGATCAAATAATGTTTATTTCAATGAAAAAAGTAATTAATATTTATTAAATAATACCCCAAAAATATTAATTTCAATCACGAATTTGTTGACTCTAATATAATCCAAAAAGAATACATTTATTTTATCATACCTTTATTTTTACTTTAATATTATCTAAATTTATGATTCCTCCACATAACAAAAACCATGTTATTATTCTTTCTCCATAGCACAATATATCTGTAACCAAAGATTTTTAATAGTTTATATTCTATGGAATGATCATGAAATTTTATTAAAAAATATTTTCATATTATATATGACATCTCAGGATTCTATTTCCTTATGTGAGATATATGGAACACATTGTGAACTTTGGAAGGGTTAAGTGGAAGCACCATGTGTTAATAAATATTCCGAACTTGAACAAGAATATTAAAGGGAATAATATATGTATGTATAATTATTCCATTATTTTAGAATCTCAGATCCTTTTTCTGTGGAAATATTCAAGGAAATACCTTCTCGAAATCCTTGACTTCTTGATCTTTCTAGGGGCTATTGGCTTAATGATTCATTGATGTACAATTAAATGGATGTAACCCTTCACACCATTTCTTTAGATATCTCATGTTTTGATAGATTTCATTAACCAAAATCATTCTAGAATGTCAGTGTTCTTCTCTTCAATATATAAAGTGATTCGTATGGATCCATCTAAATGATTGTGTAAAACATACTATTGCATGAAATGTAAAAAAAAATTTTGACCACAATAATCATAAAAATCAATTGAAAAAGAAAAGAAAATATTCTATGGGTTTTGAGTTGTTATCTAAAACACACTATCTCTATAAGGATAATAGCTAGTATTAAAAGAAAATGTTAAATCAAATTCATTGTGATGAATTCTCTAGATCAGGAAAGTAAACTATAAATCTCGATCAGATAAAAATTATTGTGGTACTCCATGAATCATGAAAACATTTCAACTTTTTATTTTTGAAATATGATCCAAAAAAAAAATTATTTGATGGAAATAAATTTTGAAAAAATCATAATGAAATTATTTATATCCCAAATAACATATTTTCGTAGAATGATTTTGGAATAAAGAAGATTAAATCGTTTGTGTTTTTTCAAATTTTGATTATTTTATTTCTAATGTTAGTAAAATAACATGAAACATAATTAACTCATCTATAACATGCTGATAAACCACGAATTGAGATAAATAATCCCCAATATTACTCGTTAGGTTTTCCCACCATATATACTCTTTCAAATCATTATACAACTTCTTACACACCTGATTAATAAAGAATGATGAAATATGTACTTCATTAAATATCATATTTTTCATGTCATGTATTTATGTCCCACTTACATTGTTCATAAAAATTATCATTTCATCAAAATAATGCTTGAACCTATGAAATTTTCTCATAATCTTTTACAAGTATAAATCAACCATTGTTTCATTTTAATCATCATACATATTGATAGTTAAAAAACATTTGAGATAGATATCATTTCTCATTTCAATATATATTATAGGGCCCAACTATTAAAAACCCCAATATATTGGACTTTTTTCATCTTCATCATAGATAATGTTGCATGATCATTTCGACCAAATGTTTCAACTACCTTGTTCTTGTTCCCATTGTGGTATTATAATGTGAAATTATAATATTTATTCAACTCTAACAATATTAGCTGTTTCATATTCAACTATATGTAGGTAATTATTTACTTAAAACTTTTATGACCATTATATATATCACACTTATAATAGTAATAATAAATCATCATGAAATTTAATACAATGAATAAAAAAATTAAACCATATCACGAGTTGAATAATTTTTTTCATTAACATTAAATTTTAATCAAAAATAAACTAACGCTATATTATTCGGCATAATATCACATATCATACCCTTATTTTATGAATCACTAAATATCAAAACCCTTATCCATAATATGTTAGTGTATGTAAGTGTCTTTGGACCATCCATCTTTCTTCTCTATTAAATTTTACTCAAAATTTTTGTTCCTAAAAAACCTATCTCCCTTATGTGTTAACATAGAGATGTAACTTTTAATCCATAATAAATTCATAAAAAATAATCTATTATATAGAACCAATCCAAGAAAATAATATATCTCAATTACCGAGGTTGGTCTGGGAAAATTATAAATAACATCAATAATTTATGGATCTACTGATATACCCTCTCTGAAGATTATATGATTGGAAGAATAATATTTTTATTTGTAAAATTAAATAATTGAAAAAAAATTTGTTTCTTAAATTTCCTTATATTTATCAATCAAATACTCAATAAATCATCATTATTTTACATATTATTAGAAGGAATTCAAAAAACGTATTCAAGGTAATCTCTTAAAACTATATTAAAAATTTTTTTGATGATAGCGGGGAAATAGTAAAAAATGGTATAAAATAAATTCCTAATCTTCATACCTCAAATAGAATGTTATCTTTAATATTAATCCATTTTTTACCCTCTAATGACTGTATCCATATCAATAATCAATCATGGGAAAATATTCATTTCGTTGTAATTGATTGAAAAAATCATCAATACCTAGTAGGAGATACTTATTATAGATTGTTAACATGTTAAATGTTTTATAATCAATTTATAGATAGATTGATTAATAATTCTTCAAAAAAATAATATTTTCAATCCATAGAGATAAAAATATAAAAATGAATCCATTATCGCGATTCTATAGGAGATATATTTTTAATTATTACATCTCAATTATGGACAATCTATAAATATTATTTTAAATTGGTGTCGAAAAGGGAAAGAGTTCTATAAAAATTCAATTACACGATTTATCAGAATTTGAGGAAAATATTAAGGATATTTCTCTACAAGAATTCAAACCATATGTGTATCATCAATGTTGAATTTATCCCAAACCATCTGAGAAAAATAAACATTTTTATAGAAATATATACCTATAAAATAGATTTAATTTCAATTCGATGGTTATATTTTTCCAATTATTGATATAAACCCATTGGCTTCTAATGAATATAAAATGAAATAACCCTTCTTAAAAAATAAAATTATCAGTATACAAGGAAATAAAAATGTTTCCAAAAATAAAATTAAATTCAACATCAGGGGGGATAACAATATTTGAAGGAATCACATTCCCCAAAACACCAATATGAAAATAATCAAAGACTTTATATGCGATCATCCTACAATTTTTATTTTTCACTACTAGTTATAAAATTAATCATTGAGGTGGTAATGTGTCAATACTCCATCCCCAGAAATTGTAGAATTCTAGGGATAGAAATCAATGAAATAAAATGGCGATTGTCTGATTCCTACCTCCAGTAGGTCTTTGGTTGGGGAATAGCACTGAGAGTATAATAATAAAAATTTCATGGAATTACCCTCTCAAAGAAAATATCAAATAGATATATATGACATATACACCAAAAAAACCATTCAAATATATATAAGAAATACCTATTGCATTTATTTAATTTAATATAGTACTAAAACAAATAAAGTTGAAATAAAAATTACTAAAAAAACAAATAATCCTTTCACCACAAATCCCAAACAACTCTAAACAAACCATAAGATAGTAGTATACATCAAAATACCCAACCTTATTCTACTGGCCTAAAAATATTTTACATATATGTGGGGTTATAAAAATATTATTCTAAGAATTATCCCTCCTATATCTTCTTTTGAAAATGATAATGAAGTCATGATAATGCACAATAGAAAACATTGAAACTAATTTATCTCATGAATGGCATTACTATAATCCCCAAATCACTATGGATATCCATCATCAAGTACTAAACACATAAGATCATGTGTTATAATATAAATAAAATTGATACCCTAAAACCACTTCCTAGTTTATTTCCCACCCTACCCCAACATTGAACATACAGATCAATCCCTTTACCAAAGTAAGCCAACCCAAAGACTCTTGGTATAATTAACATTTGATGAACATCATGTATCACATCAACCAATATCACATAACTATATACTATCTATGTTGTTTCAGGGATCCATTATAGATCATATAATGTTTGTCAAACATTTGGAATTATACCCATATACACCATTACCAATAAACCATGTAATGTACTTCAATCCAACAAAGCCTATGTACATCATACCTATTATAATAATTTGGCTACATTATCAAAAGATACCTATGTGTAATAAATCCAAAAGACATCATAACCCTATGAATACATATATATACTTGGAATTAAACCTCTTTTCATAACATCACATTAATATTTTAGGATAAGAGGGATGGTCCAAAGGGGGTAGTCATAAATCAATCCTCTAACTGGTATGTGGAGGAAAACATGCTCTCAGAGTCCAATGGGTGTCAGTCTCCCTAATAAAAATTGTTTGGGTAGTGTATGAAATCGTAGAATATATATGATATAAATAAATAAAGATCATACTATAGGAATGACCCAATATTAGACTCAAATATTGTAAATAAAACTTAAACACATTATCACAAACATAACGAGCTAGATATGTTATAAGAATACTAGAATATAAAGGTTATACATTAAATTACATATTTTTATTTTTATCATCTAATTTACATTAATTATTTCATTGTAAATAAATTAATTTAATTCAACATACCTTTACAATCAATCTATGTTCATTCCCTCCATGAGTAATCCAATCCGAGTCCACAATTTATCTTGAGAATCACATCATTTATATTAATAAAAAATCATCTCATTGTTTTAAATAATTTATTATACATTATTATATAATTCCAAAAAATGATGTACACTAGGAATAAATCCTTTGAGACCATCAAGAGATGAAACCAAAAACATAGACATGCATCATGCCATGGTAACTAGAATACTGATAAAAAAATATCCCATCATCTCATAAATACATCCATTTCATGAAATAATTCATATTTAAAAACATCATTGGGTAAAAACATATTTAACCTGTTCCATTATCTCTAGGGTCATCATTGATACCCACATGCATATCCATATGAATATCTATTTCCTTTGTATAAATTACAACCAAATTATCCAGGGCTCCCAAACCATATATAGTCATCCATCCAAAGCCCAGAAATCCCATGTTCAGCTATACAAGGCTTGTAACACATTACATGGTAATGATCACATTTGAATCACATTATAAGGAAGTAATCAAGAAAGAATTATTAATAGTGAAAACTGGGCGCTAAAAAAAGGTATATGGCCTTTACATATAAAAGAGCTCTCACATCTCCCAATAGAAGGCATTATCCCTTTTCAAGAAAATAACAACTCTATACCCCAAAAATTTATTATTAATAGACAAATCATTTAAACTCCCTCTTAATTTTACCAATTTATTATTCACAAGTTTCATGTACATGAATCCTATGGTATCCTCTATATCATGCAATAAAATACTAAACATGACCACTTTTATAAGACAAGTTTAATCAAACTAGGAGAAGAAAAATTATAAATTAGAATTACATTTTTTATTTCTCATCTATAATAAATAAAATTCCCTACATTAGTTATCAATTCCATTAGAACAAAGAAGATCATATTTAATTAAAAAGGTTCATTTCATGAATAAGATCATAACCAAACTACAACATTTAATTAGAAATTTTAGACATATTTAATTCTTAATCCAATTAATTAATAAATTCCTTTTTATGTTATTTAACATTTATCATATATTAAAATTTTACAAACTAACCATAAAAACAAGAAAACAAATTATAATAGAGATATAACACTATCTATAAATTAAATAGGTAAGTAATTATCAATACAAATAGAAACTGAATTATATAGATAAGAATAAATAAATTTTATTATTTAATCTTGTGGAATATTTATCACCTTAATTACATTTCCTTCAAATGGGTCAAACCATAATAACATTGCAAATGTTTCTAATTAAAAAAATGAATCAACAAATCCCCTTCCTCAAAAGAATAAATATTATTCATTTGATACTGGAGAAACCTTCAACAAATATTATCTCTGTTCTCCATAGGAAACATTAATCACCAAATGAAATCATTCCATGAACACACATGAAAATTAAAATAAAGAAATCTATAATAATAGATAAGATGAAATTCTAAATCAAGGAAAGATAAAAAAGGAGGAAATGATATCAAATAGATATAATATTATAGAAAATGGTGTAAGAGATCCCTTTTGATTACCATAAAATGACCTCATGGATATGAGAATCAATCCCAATTGAAAGTGTCTTCAAAGTCCTTAAAAAAAATATATTGGTCACCTGTGATTAGAGGGATATTTTTAGAAAAGAAAGCGTTTTAAATGGTGGGTTGTGTATTAGTAAAAAATCATAAACATAAGGGACCAAAGATTATCCCAAAAGACCATACTGTAGTACTACCCAACATCTTTAATTCTATAGCTTAGCCTAAGGAACCGCATTGCATCCAATGACTGCGAAAGGTGGTTCCGAGTTCAATGTCCACATCCAATTAATGGGTATATGGGATATATTTTTCATCTATAAGGACAATGTCATAAGATCCCCTCTACTAATAATGGTACCACACCCTATCATATAAGACAACATGTACCTGCCCCTCAAAAGAAAGTACCCTAGAAACCAAACTATGTTGTATCCTCCATTGCATATTTTTCCATAGATGAAAAAATTTTGTATCTATTTTCCACTATGTCATTACTAATTTTGTATATTTTCCAACAATATCGCATCAACCAAACTACTCAGTGTATCCATAAGGATCCATGGAATATCTTACCAAAACATGGAAGTGGAACCCTCCCTTTTCACTAATCACTATTTAAACACCTCAAAAACTCTTATGTGTTCCCCTAACATCCAAAATTCACCATTTTATATGACACTGGTATCATGTACACCACAGTAGATACCTCTCAATACATTATCAACAATGATAATTTAAAACCAATCCCATATATAAATAAAGACAAATGTATGCTTTAACCACCAACTCATGAGATACCTATCAATTATCTCACCCTCATAAGAGCCCAACCTCGTCATCAGAGAAATAATTGAAAAAATAATCAACCATAATTGCAGTTTTCTAAATATATTTTATTGGTGATACCTCTCATATAAGGGAAAATCAGAAAAAAACCATTAGAGTAATTCATCACATAAACTAATAAATTGTTCAACAACCAAAATGTTCATTAAAATATGAAAAGAGTTGACATTCAACCAAATTATGTTTTTCATCACATATCAATTTATTACTTTTCCATGTACTATCCTCTATAAGACCTTTACATAAAATCAATAATACATGGGAATATAACACTAATAAAACTCATTATATTTATGGTATTGGATATCCAAAAGCCATTCCTCAAATATTTCTCCAAATAATCATTGATCTATACAAATTAATTAATTTATAATCATAATAAAGGTTATTTTAGTTATTTGATACATGAATGAATTCATGTATCCCTGTCATCTATATGAAATTTTATATGATATTACATGGCTCCAACACAATTTAACACCTTGAAAGGGCCATGAAACCACTGAGAAAGATTACTCCATATAAGAAAACCATATCATCCCCCAATAAAGAGACGCATTCAAAAACACTTGATCACCAATGTAAATTTATTGAGGTCTCCTCCATTAATCAAATTGGGATTTTGGACTATCCTACAATACATTTTTCTCTTCAAGAATCATGTAACCTTCTTTTTCATCTTTAATACCAGTTATAGTATCATAATTTCTACATCTCAAACCCCGGTATTTCACAATGGATAAGGGAAATGTTCTAAACAAATATTTTGAAATGTCATTAAGAAAATTTAGGAATTAAATATATTTTTATGAAATATCAACTGATAAAAGGTCCCTCTTTTATAGACTAATAATATCTAGGACACAAGAACAAACCATTTCATCAATTGTATTGATTCCCTTCTCTTAATGACCATCTATATATGGATGAAATTAATTTCGTAGGAATTACTGAGAGCCATGATCATGCAGGAGACATGTCCATATCCTATATATATGATAATGTTACCAATAATAGGATACCATCTTCTTCAATACATAGAATATCATAGACTCTTTTATATTCTTCCTTGTAAAAAACTCCACTAAACTCAACTAACAAATCAATATGAAGTTCGACTACATCTTCCAATTATCCATTATCACCCAAATAGCATTGAATCCTCTATATGGTTGAGATAAATGAATAAAGATGTATATCTATCTATCCTCCCAATTCTAAAAGGGAACATCTAAATTCTTCATAAAATCAATGAAAACATAGTTTTCAGCCTTTACATACTGACTGGAAAAAAAATCTAGAAATATATATTGTACAAACAAGTTTGAACCCAAGTGACAGAAAATGAACTTTTAGAGTTGGATACATATTTTTTACGCAATTATATGCTGACAATGATGATCCCTAAAACTCATGAAGGTATATATAACACATTACTAAAGGTGTGAGAAGACTCTCATTTAACTACAACTGTTGTTGTTCCTCCTTAGACAAACCATCATGTGAATAACTGAAAATAGGTTAGTTTCCACAAACATCCACAATATAATCCACTATATTGGTCTCCAACATATTTTTCTCCAAATATTTAATTTCTAATATATTGATACCAAATCCTCTTCCAAAAATATCTCTCATATCTTGATGCATTACTTAGATTTATTTAATCAGTCACCAGGAATCTCTAAATTCATTCACCGCCTCACAACATGACATCATACACAATGTATGAACTACTACATTTCCCTTTCCAGGTTTATATAAAATCTAAAATTATTAATTCTATAATAATCTAATCTACCATCACTAGAAAAAATATAATTCATATGGGTAGAATACATTCCTCAGGCTCTTATTCTTAGTAAAAACCAAAATATAGTTTTTTGTTAGAGAATATGGCTACAACGTCAAGGAAACACAACTATTTTAATAGCGAGAAAATGGGTGACATATTTATGATAAGGGGGCATAACTAAAAATAAAAAACAACAAATCTATACTAAATCCAAACACAAACCAACATAGACATCAACCATCACCTATAATATTAAATTGAACTCTTTGTTCTATGGAAGAATGGAATGGAGCACTAAAAACATCTTTTTTTAGGTACATGAATGCATCATAAAAGAAGACAATATACATAAGAAAATGATAAATTATGGTTTAGAAATTTATGAAATGTTTAACTTGAGGTATATTAGATATGAGCCACCAGTAAAATTCTATAATTCCTAGGAATCATATCACCTATTCAAAAATCTTTGGTGATTCAAAAGATACAACTACCTTTATCATTAAATGATACACATATAATCCTTACTTGGATAACACATACAATTACCAAAAAAATATTGAGATACTAGAACTCACACTTATGTAACATGATTCTGAATTGTTGAAAATGAAGAAAGAATAAAATAAAATGTATATGCTCAATATTATCCACTTCATACATGATGTTTATAAGAATTTCATTAATAAATACCAACAAAAAATTGAGAAAAAACTTATTAAATTGGTCATTGAAAAAATGAACACTAGTAGAGAATTTTTGGCATCAAATAGTATCACAATAAACACAAATTTCCCATGAAGACATCAAAATGTATTCTTGATAATATCGCCATCCCTTACCCAAAAATGATGATATCAGGAATACTGAAAAATATTTAAAATAAAAGTTCTCCAACCAGCTGAATGAATAAATCATTACCCCTAGAAGAGGATTTAATTTCTTCATTTTAACCGGGTTCAAATAGTGGTTATCAATGTGGAGACACAACCTTACATTAGAATTATTAATGAAAAACATGGTTCACCCCAGGGAGACACACTTATCTAAAAAAATTCTACAAAATATCATTGAGATCTAACCACATATCTCACAACATAGAAGGAATAATCCTGTGTAGAGTAATCAAAATAAGATATATTTCCATCTATTACTATATTCCATACATGATATCCCAATAATGGGGTTATTCTACATCCCCCTTAGGAAACAGATCGGGGTAATCATCAATGAGATTCGGAAACCCTCACTATGGAACCTTTAATGATCTCTATCTAACCCCATCCATCAAGTATAATAAAGATGGGCCTCACTTCTAAACCATATGAGGGTCTCTATTTATAATTACCATTATTGTCTCTCTACCATTATCAGAGATCCCAAACCTTTTCAAGAATAATTCCATGATATCCTATTAAAAATCTATTCATTCCATGCCAAGGATAATGGTGTATGTTGGTATCTGTAAACATGGGATATCTATAAATAGAGTGGTGCTTCTGCAAAACTAGATTTATGTTTCTATATGTTTCATAAAATTTTTCTTCACCTCCAACTAGAAAAGTCAATATCAAGGAAAGTAAATTTTCTCAACCTCAAATCCAAAATCATGAAAAGATCATGATATGAAAGAGTGTATATCTAAAAAATAAATTAATATATGAAACTGTGTATTAAATAAGAAAAGGATACCTCAAATGAATAATTGATTTCCTTGAACTAGAAATGATAAAGTATGAAGTTAACCATTATCACAGTACTTTATTTACAAGAAGATATTACTTAAATAGTTCGGAAAATTTATATAAAATCATAACAAAAACCAAACTAGGAATATATAGGTTTTATGTCTTTAGAAACTGGGAATCATTAACAATTGGTTCCTAAAACATCTACATTCTCTCTAATTAATTTATTCAAAACTAGATTACTTTTTGACATATATTACGTAATTCTCTTCTACATGTCCTGGGAAAATGAAACATATGAAAGGGTGAGGTCGAATTTTCAGTAAGGTTAAATAAGTGGAATATTAATAATATCAAAATCATAAGAACAAATGATTTGAAAATCAAATCCTACATATAAATGTTCAGAATATCATGTCATGGGATAAATCATAAACGTTCAATGTAATCCCAATATTCATTACATAAGACATTAAATTTAATTTCATACAAACATATGCATTCAAAATCATTTCATATTAGTAAAGTCTCATTTCCTAGACCATTATAGGGGACAAAGTACATTACTAAACCATGTTCACTCCTCATTCCAGCCCTTTATTAGAGAAGTAGATTTACATCTTTTTCTTGTAATTTATATATAATGACATATATATCATCACCCAATTAATTATATAGAGATATAGGTCCCACCAATGTCATAATTAAACCTTTTATTTGTGTTCAAAAAAATTAATCATTTATCATAGCATAACCCATGACATAAATTGAGTTTTTTAATCATCATTCCATCATCACATAATCCATATAAAATATCATTGCATAATTAAAACATTCAAATCATAGTAATAATAGGTATATAAAAATAACTATATTTAAAGATCATCATCTTAGATGGAAAATAATTCTGATAAAAAACATGAAATTAATTCTTGAGGAAAATATAATTTTTTCTTCAAAACATTTTCCTTTCTCAAAATTCCATGAAATTAAAAAATATATATAGTTTAAAATAATATGGATATATTTTAGTGTTATATTCATTAAAATAGGGTATCTTGAAACCATAAAAATATCTTCATGGCGTATAATATAAAAAACAGTCTCCTTTTACTTTTGCTCGAAAAGTCATAAAGTTCCTCAAATCGATTAAAGACAAAATATTCCTTTCCTTCCGTTTAATAAAAAAAATTCAAAAAGTGTTAATTTATATTAATAAAATTGTTGAATAATAGAAAAAATATTAATAAGTTGGATAAATAAATGTGGATGATAAATATACCCAAGTAAATACTTGCGTATAAACAATATCAGATAAAAATGATAATGTAAAATAATACCGTACTTTTGGTCTGATATCCATCGTAAGTATCCAAAACTCAAGTATAATGATTGAAATAATATTATTGAATTATTAAATAATCATAATAATTTTTATGATATCATATATTGTTATATAATCATCCATTATAATAATATTTCATTGTAACTCATTATTCGGATTATAACTTCTTTATGTTGTTATGCAAGATTAGTCCGATAAATTAATGTTACAGTTATCAGGTTATAGTAAAATCATTTAAAAATTGATATTTGAATAATATATTTCATATTTATTCAACAATTACTATATATAATAATGGTTTAATTAATATCTTCTAAAATGAATCGCATCACATAATGGAGACGGTAGGTTGTACGCAAGCAGGAGTGAACATATAATTCCCCAAATTATTGAGTGGAATTGAAGTGAATGGTGTATAATATTTTAGAATTACTAACATGTTATAGTAATAATACACAGTTTTTTATTTCTATCATTATACCAATCTATGTAATGTGGTCATGAAGAATAGATTACACTACGACATGTAGATAGTAAACCGTATGTACACATGCGTGGTGTTTTTTTATTTCATAGGAAGGATAGAAGATGAAATATGGTTGTTTCATATTTATAAGAAAATATTAGTATATAAATGATTATTATTTTATTAATTTATAATTTAACAACTAATGAAGAGTATTTAGAAGAATAAAAAAGTTTGGAAGAATCGATAGATAATATTATCTCTTCCACGATGTGCTACCTCTAAATCTCTTCATAGAGCACTGGTGTTGGTCTTTGAATATGACCATAAACTCTAGAATGAATATATGGAATCTAATAAAAAAAGGTAAGGGGATTTCCGATCATGAATTCTGAAAATGAACTGAATTAGAGAGGGAGGTGGTGGTCTTTTATAATTGTGGTGAGGGGCACTTTTGGAAAGTCAATAGATAATAATTTATAATAAAATGAAAACCTACCCAAAAACAACAAAAATGTACCAATTTAAAAAATGAGATGAGGTAGGGTTGTAATATAATTAACAATGGATCTATTACAAGTTATTTATTCAATTTAAACTATATAATTTTAATTGACACTTAGTTATTCTATTTAATATTAATTGTGGTTATGACATTCTAAATAATTAATGGTTATAAACATTTTTTATATGGTTTTAATTGACCTTTAATGGATACATTATGATATTTTGACCTTATTATAATAAATTTTTTATTTTAAAATATTTTTTATGATTTTTAAATAATTAAATAAAATTAAAATATTATAAAATACCAATAGTGTCAATTTAGAAACTATTCCTTAATTTGAAATTAAATAAAATACAAAAAAATTGATAAATTAAAACCAAAATATTTAATACACTCCAAAAATGTCATAATAAGCTATAAAATTTTTGGAACACTTCAATTAGTTATTATGAAATTTCATTTAATTTTGTTAAAACCATTTTTTTATATTTCTATTAATAAAATTATTTCTAAAACACTATTGTGCCATCATTAATGTAAATTTTTTAATCTCTTAAAATTATAAATTAATTTTTATGTTGTATTTAATACTTTTATATTTCCATATAATATATATTTTGGATATTATCTCATAGTTATCAATATATTTAAATTAATATACTTATATAATATTAGATTTTGATATTAAGTCAAGTTCATTAGTTTTTAATATATTCTTGCCATATGCAGATCTATGTGGCCATTGAGTTTTTAAATTTCAAAACATAGATTGTAAGGGTAAAATATAGGTATAAAATAGGATTTTTTACATTTTTACTGTAGTTTTTTAATATCATTTTTATATTTTATTACCTGATGTACCTTTAACCATAGTAAAAAAAATTACCTAAGTTACTATTCTTAATGTCCAAAAATAAAATTAGCCTATTAAGATAATTTGGAAATAAATATTCCAAATATGGAATCCATTTTTTAAAATTCGAAAAAATAATAATTAAAGTAATTAATTTGAAATTACTCTCATTGTTGAAATTAGAAAACATGTTTTAAAAGTGAAAAAATTATAAAAGTTTGAAAAGTTTTTATCGATGAATTTAATGTAAAGATAATTCCAATGTCCTAAATTATGTTAAATGGAAAAAATATATTTTATTTATACTTTTAATCTTTTAAATATTATAATTTAAAAATTCAAATTATTTCCATTGAAAAATATATTTAAATAAAAATATATCACATTTTGTCTATACATCAAAACATAAAATTTATCAAAAAAAATTATCCGAAATTCATACAGAGTAAATTTTTACATTCTAATTGAAAATTAAATTTATTATGTTGTCTTATATAACATATTAATGGGTAAAATTATTAATTTACGATGGTTTCTTTATTCAACGGTGTAAAAGTAACCATAAAAAGGGTTTTATACTTCAAATAAGGCATTATTAATACCATATGACTAAAATATCCATTGGATTAACATTGAAAATAGTTTATTATGTAAAGAGAATATATATATCCCATTAATAGCATTACAAATTGTAATTCACACTAAAATAAGAATATCTAATTGATTTATATTTTTGATAAATAATTGATAGAAAATGAAATCGAAATGAGTTTTCATATGCTAGTTATCATTATTATCGCTAACCTAATGGCTAGGATATAAAGGTCAATTTAAAATAAGGGTATCTTTTGGTTCGTTTAAATACATGATTGCATGTAATGAATGCTAATGATGAATAAAAAATATTTAGAGAAAATATTTCATAAAAAACATATAGGTGTCAAATTTTACCCCCTAAACTGAAATTCACCCTCGAAATTCTAAACATGTAGACAAATAGATGAGGATACCACTCCCTCATCATATCTTAAAGGTACCATGATTTTTTATTCAAATTGGTTCTTCCTCCATAAATCATTAACCAAGTGAGTTGTCCTGTTTCATATAACTTTTTCACTATGATACAAAATATCTATAAGTTATTCTTCACAAAAATGATCTTGCAATAACGTAATGACATCTATGCTTAGTACATGTGAAGGATCCTGTTTTTACATTCTCATTAGAGATACAGTGAACACATAATGAACTTGAGAGAGATTTTTTGTAAGTGCTAATTGGTAAGTTGCCTTCCGAAAATAATCAATAATTTCCAAAGGACCGACATATGTTGGGGATCAACATTCCCATCATTCAAATTCTCATTACTCTCTTCTAGAGATATATTCTTAAAACACCTTATCACACACTTCAAACTCAATGTCTTTTCATCAGTTTCCATCATAAATTTTTTTCCGACCCTGAGCTGCTCTCTTGTGTTGTGGAATAGATATGAGTTTTTCTGTCAGTTCATCAACAAAATAAGTTAATGGTAGATTTCATTCCACAAAATTATACCAACATGTTAGAAATATACACCCATTTCTATAGAGGGATTAATAAGTATCCATATGAATTCTGGAGGGAATGATATTATTTAAATAATCATTCACCAATGGTGGGTGTTGATAACAAAATACAATTGAAATCCATAGTGTAAGATCTCAACATTCCTTCCAGTGTTTGAATTATCCTCTCAGACTGACCGTTTGTCTATGATGGATAAGAAGTGCTGAAACTCAACTATGTATCCAGAGCATGCAGAAAACTTCAACAAAACAATGAGTTAAACCTCGGATCCCTATAGGATAAAATGGATAGTGGTAATCTATGAAATGTTAACAATTATTTTACATATATTCTTAAAAGCAGAACCAGGGAGAAATCCTATCTAATAGTAAAGAAGAGCTCCCACTTTTTAAGGCTGTCAATTATATCATTCATAGCATTATTTACTTTGGATGTTATGGGAAGCCCAACTATAGGGTCTACAATGTTGATTTCCCATTATGATTCCAATAAGGGTATTGGTTGTAACATCCCATTATAAATTTTTCTCTCAATATTATCTTTCTAAAAATCTAAGCATCGAGAGACATATTAATCAACCTCACTTCTCATTCCATCCCATCAGAAGTACTATTTCAGTTACCTATACATCATTGTTCTTAAAGTGTTAATATAGAATGAATCAATTTGAACCTCATCCAACATCTCTTTATTTAATCTTGGTATGTGAGGAATGTAAACCAAGTTCTTGAGACATATTATTTCATCATAATCGTGGTTGAGTTCTAGAATATTTTTAACAATCTTTTATTGCTCTTCATATATCTTCATTTCCTCCTTAATATTCACTTGTATCGTTATTTAACATTCATTTGAGAATGAATATATGTCCCACCATAATTTAATATTTCAATATCCATACTTTGTAATTCCATAAATAATAGATTTTTGGTGACCCTCATCATTGGTAGTCTAACATGGTCATGTAGACTTAATGCATCTTGCACCTTGGTATCCTTCAAGAGGTTATAATTTATTGGGCATTTGTAATCATTAATAAACTCCAAACATCTTCTTTATCACATATTCGTCTCTTCTTGTGTGAAACAATGCATTATCCTTTTATGATCATTATAAATACCACACCTTTTACAATAATGATAATTCCTTCATATCATTAATGAAATGATTACCATAGATAACTCCATATCATATGTTGGGTATTTTTTCTCACGGATTTCAACTGTCATGAAGAATAAGCTATCACCATATCATTTATCATGAGGACACATCCCAACCCCATATTAGATGCATCACTTTAGATCACAACCCTATCTATACTATAAGGCGGTGTGGGCACAGGTGCACTAGATAAAACTCTTTTTAGTTCATTGAAATTATCATCAAATTCCTATTTTCAAACAAAATTTCCTCTTTATTGAGTCAACTTGGAGCGTGAATTATAAATTTCTGAAAAATATTTCAAAAAACATCGATAATATCCATCAAATCCAAGAATACAATGGATATAACATACCATTTTTGGTCTTGACCATCCTTCCATTACCTCTGTTTCAATTGAATCCACATATATCCCCTCTCTTGAGATTATGTGACCCAAAAAAACAATTTCAATCCAAAATTCACACCTAGTAAATTTTTCAAAATGATTTTCCTTTTTCTGGGACTTCAATATAATAATCATGTGATCTTCATCTTTGTGGTTCCTCATTGAATATATAAGAAAATCATCTTTAAAGAATACCACAAATAGATCATGACAGCCTATAAAGACTCTATTCATTAGATCCATTATGATAACATTGGAATTAGTAAAATAAAAAGGCATCACTATAAATACACAGTGTCCATAACATGTATGGAATTCCGCATTTGGTATATCCTCTATTTTGACCCTTAATTGATGATATCCCGAACAATGATAAATTATGGAAACGTATTGATCACCACATATTTGGTAAAATAATTCATCAATATTGGAAGACGTTATTTGTTTTTTATAGTAATTTTATTATGTTTTTGATAATCAATTAAGAGTATCATTGATCCACATATATTGTTATCAAATAGGACATGTTCTTCCCATGGTAACACACTAGGGAGTGTGAATCCTTTATTAATATTATCTTGGATTTTGTTCTTTAATACCTACAATTAAATTGTGGCTATTATATAATGTGTCTTGGAAATAGGCATAACACCTTCTATGAGTTATACCAAAAACACAACTTCATGATTTGGTGGAAGGCCTAAACATTTATCCAAAAAGACATAATCAAACTCCCCTATAATGGGTGTATTCATAAAAAATATTTTCTACGAAACCAATTGAGATAAATAACCTTAATTTATAAAAATGAAGACCCAAAAATTGGATGAAATTTATACTGGAATGTTATAATCATCTATGCATAGATAAATGATTATAGATAGATCTAGATTATTAAAATTAAATTCCCTTCCATGTAAATTGATATGACCTAAATATATAGAAATCCAATCCACACCATGAATAAAAACAAATTACACTATAGGAAGGATTACAAGATTTGTAAGAAGCAGTTTCCCTCAAACATAAACCAGAGTAGAATTATCAACTTTTGATGCGTCCTTTGTGCCATTAGGATTTGTCATAGCTAACTCAACGTCAAATTAAATTGGTAATATGGTGATACCCATAAAATATTCTCAGAAATTAATGATTGGGAGGATTTATTCTCAAATAAAAAAATTTCTACTTTTGTGTAGATTGTAGTCTACCTTTTAGCACTTTATTGTCGTACTCCACGTCATCGATAGTGATTGCATGTGAAATTCCTTTCTCATTGGCCATAAGAATTTGTTGACATTGTTCATCAACAAAAACCCTTGGATTAGGTCATTTATGTTCCTAATTCAACATTTATATGAACTTGTGGAATTTAGGTATAGGTGGGACATTCTATGTTGCCTTTTCTTTGTTCACATTATTATGCATCTTTAACTATTATATCGACATTCAATAGTTTTATGACAATCTTTCCACACATAAAACATTTTCGATTCCATTTTGGAAAATTCCCTCCATGGTTTTCCAAACATTGGGAATAAAAGAAAACTCATGTTCTTGTTAGTGTGGTATTTATATTTTCCATTCAATTCCATTTTTCTCTTATGGTCAAACCCATATGACTTATGGGATAATCAAATCTCCATCTCAACAATCGAAGAGAATCGATCAATCTCCTAATAGATGTTGATGTTCACTATGGCTAATGGCTTTTGGAGACTTGGTTTTAATCCACTAATGAATTGATCAATTTTACTCTCATTTTTTATAACAATTTTAGAATCATACAATGGAATCTTGTAAAAGTTTCATTTTAGGTACCAACAGATTCATCATCCATTTACTTAATTTCTAAGAACTATTTCACAATATTTTTTCGATTAATAAATGGAATTTTCTTATTGGAAAATATGTTCTTGTATTCTTCTCATTCTTTAGACTCAATTTCATTTCACTGACTCATATTCTTGAGAATGTGCAACCATTGATCATCTTAACCTTCAAAAGATATACATCTATGATGAAATTATCTTGTTCATAACATTGTGGAAATAAAAATATCTTTTTAGTGGAACTGATCCATTATTCAGAAACTAATAGATCAGAATACCCACAATATAAACGTGGTTTCTACCCCATAAAAGAATAAATAGAATGTGGATCCATATTTTTTTCATTTGAAAGTCTAGAATGATTCATAGCATTTGAAAGTTGTGTGAACATGGCTACTTGATTTTTCATTCCAGCTCCTATAACATTCGGTTGCTCAGGGGGGGCTATCATTTCATTACACGCCATTATCCACCTTAAAGCAGTTCCTTGGGGTTCCACCCATTAACCAAGACTAAGATTCATATTGTCAGAAACAATGATCATAAATGGATAATAACATAATTAAAGAATATAATTTCAATTTAGTGCACTTAGGTGTTATCATTGGTTATTCATGAACATCTCTAAAACACTATTATTGGATTGTAACCTATAGTTAAATATTTCCATTGGGTTCTTACTAAGGTTCCACCATCCTAGTTTCCCAAGGATTACTATAACATTCTTTTGATACCAACTATAATAGCCTATAATTTAAAATTAGGATTCTATTTTCCATTTATGAAAATATATTACATTACATAACAAAAACCATGCCAGTACCAAATAGGTTAATGTTTTTAGAAACAAGGAAACATAAAAAATGGTTCGTACAATATCTACGTTTTCTCCCACTTTTTTCATCAAAACAAAGATTCTTTATGACATATCTTACTTAATACCCTTCATCATAACCTAGGAAAAATAAAAATTAGAAATTGTGAGTAGAAATTCTCAGAATGGGTAAACAATATAAATATCACTCATTTCATAATCATAAGAACATATCATTTTAAAATCATATCCATATAAAAAAATCATAATATCAAGTCATGGGATAAATAAAAAAAGTAAAATATAATCCTTTTTGGAATAACATAAGACATAAAATTTTGTGGCATAGAAAATTAAGCATATAAAATCATTTCATATCAGTCATGGCTTATTGTCAAGACTATCATAGTAGAAAAGGTCAATTATTGAACAATGTTCACTCCTTGCCCAATCCTTGTATTACTGAACCAGATTTATATGTTATTCCTATTATGTCTACCTCATGATATATATATCATATCCCAATTCATTGGAGTGATATATATGTCCCATTGATCTCATAATGATACCATTTTTATGTGTTCCAATAAAACATAAACCATTTTTGAATGCATAACCCATGAAATAAAATGGTTTTTTTAGAATCATTCAATCATAAGATAATGCATAAAATATATTACACCATCATTATAAGATTCCAATCATAGTAATTGTATGGATAAAGGAATGAACCTATTTATAGAGAAGTATATTAGATGAGAAATAATTTTTATAAAAAACTTGAAATTAATTATTGAGGAAAATATCATTTATTTATCGAAAATACTTTCTTTTATCAATATACAAAGAAATTTTAATAAAATAATAATTTATTTTAAAATAATATTGAAATTTTGAAGAGGTAGATTCATAGAAATTTGTTATCGGGAAACCATATAAATCCTTTCATAACATATAATTTTAAAAAACATTCTCCTCTTAATTTTGCCCGAAAAGTCAAAAAGTTCCTCAAATCAAATAATGACAAAATATTTCTTTTACACGGTTTAATAAAAATTTACCAAAATGGTAAAATTGACATTAAAAAAGTATAAAATAATAGAAATAATATTATATAATAAGGAAACATGGATTGGGATGATAAATATACCCTTGTAAATACATAAGTATAAAAAATCAGATAAAAATGAGATTATAAAATTATGCATTAACTAAGGTCTAATATATCTCATATGTATCTGATCATCCTATATAATGATTTAAATAGTGTTATTTACTAATTCTAGAATCATAAAAAAAATTATGATATCATATATGATTATATTATTATTAGTTTTTAGTAATATTTCATTGTAACTCGTTATTCATATTTTAACTGATTTATGTAGTTATGCAATATTTTTCATAAAAATAAAAGTTCCACTTATTAGGGTATAGTTAAATCATATAAAAATGATATTAGTATTATATATTTAATATTTATTAATTAAATTTATGTATATAATCCTACTTTAATTAAGATCATGCAGAATTAATCGCATCACATCGTAGAGACGACAAGTCGTATGTAGGCATGGGCGAAGATATCATTCCCTAAAATTTGGAATGGAATTGATGTAAATGGTGTTTAATATTTCAAAAATAGTAACCTTTTATAATAATAATATAATGTTATTCTTTCCATTATTATTACAATCCAAGTATGGTGGCGGTGCAAAACAACGTAAACCATGGCGTGTAGACAGTAAGTCGTACGTACGCACGCGCAATGATTTCATTTTTCATAAGATGGATAGAAGGTGAAATATGAATGTTTGATATTTATTATAACATATCAATATATGATTTATTCAAATGTTATTAATTTCTAAAGAAAAAACTAATGAATATTAACGAGAATAATAAATGAGTATGAAATAAACGGTAGAATAGATTACCTCAACCTCAACGAGCTTCCGCACAATCTCTTCTTAGAGAACTAGAGTTTGTCTATCAAGATGACCAGAACCTATAGAATGAAAAAAGGAATGTTTATATGAAAAAATACAGGCTATGGACGAAATTTAAGGCTCAATATTAAATAAAGAGGTTTGGGAGGAGGTTCCCAATTATTATTGAGGTGAGGGTAACTTTTGGAAACTTCATAAATAAAAATTGATAATGAAATAAAAATCGACCCAAAAACCATGAAAATGTACCTACATAAAATATGAGATGAGATAAGGTTGTCATATCACCAAAAAATAATTTTTTTACAAGTTATTCTTTCAATATAAACAATATCATTTTAATTAACACTTTGTTAATATATTTAATTTTAATTGTGGAAATGACTTTCTAATTATTTAGTAGTTAATAATATAGATTTATTTGTTGTTAATTTATCATAAATTAATATTTTATAACATTTTATACCCAATAATAATAACTTTTTAATTTTTAAATATTTTTTAGAATTTTTAATAATTTAATAAAATGTTATTTTTATAAAATATTAATAGTTTCAATTTTAACACTCTTCATTTAATTGACTTTTAGTAAAATCCACACTGAATATAAATTCGAAAAAAGTACATAATACACTCATAACATGTTATAGTCACCTATAATATTTTTTATCACATTAATTAGTTTAAATTATATTTATTTTAATATTGGTAAACCCATTTTTTAATATTTCAATTAATAAAATAATTTCTACATCACTATTGGGTCATCATTAAGTATAATAATTTAATCATTAAAAATTTAAATAATTTTGGTTTAAGAATGTAATGATTTTAGATTTCTAGAAATTATCTTTTGTTAATATTATGTAATATTAAACTATATATTAAAATTAATATACTTATATAAAATGAGATTGTGACATTTTGTCACATTTATTAGTTTTTATTATATGTCTGTCGTATTCGTAGGTATGATGCCATTAAGTTATTCCATTTCAAAAAATATATTGAAATGGTCAAATTTAGTCTTCCAGTATAATTTTTATAGGTGTTACAGTTATTTTATAATATTATTTTTACCTTTAGTTACCTGAATTACCTTTAACCCTGGTAATAAAAGTAATTACCAATGTCACTATTCATAATGCCAAAAAATAAAAGTAGCATATTTACATAATTTTGACCTACTGATTCAAAATATAGAATCCATTTTTCAAAATTAAGAACACATATGTTGCAGTAATTAATTAGAAATTAACCGCGTTGTCTAAATGTGAAAATGAATTTTAGAAGTTATAATATTACAAAAGACTAAAATGTTTTTACATCTTAATTTAAAGTAAAAATAATTCTAAAGTACTAAATTATATTAAATTTGTAAAAATATATTTAATTTATACTTTTAAACCATTCAATAATATAATTTAATAATATAAATTATTCCAATGAAAAAATTTATTTTTAATTAGAATTTACCATATTTTTACTATTCATCAAAACATGATAGTTTTCCAAAAATATCACAAATTCATCGAAAGTAAATTTTTATATCCCACGTCAAATTAAAATGGTTATTTATTTTAATAAAATTTATGAATGTGTTAATATATTTACTTAAAAGGGGTCCTCTATTCAAATTTGTAAAATAAATTTTTTTAAAAATAAATAATGTTTTATACATAAAATAGGCTTGTATTCGTACCCTATGACTAAAATATCCTTTGGAATAATACAAAAAATATTTTATTATTTATATAAAACATATCTCTAATTTATTTCATTACCAAATTTAATTCACTCAATAATACAAAAATCTAATTTATTATTATTTTTCATAAATAATTGATAACCTGTGAATTCACAATGAATTTTCATAAGTTAGTTATCATTATTCGCACTAACATAATGGATACACTACAATCGTAATTTTATAATAATAGTGTATTATGGTTTGTTTAAACACATTATTTCATGCAATGAATGCTACTGATGAATAAAAAATATTAATTAAAATATTTCATAAAAAATAGTTTGGTGTTACTAACATGCCCTACTCCATAACCACTATGACCCACATGATGACCACCTCAGCTATGAGGCTCATACCTATAAGGGAAAGAATTTTCATTTGGATTTTCTCTTTTCACCACATATCCACTATAATTAGCTCGCGTTTGATCCCCTAGCATTCACTTCCTTAGTTGATGCATGCTCAATTAGGGAACATGTAGTGGAAGACCTTGTTCACACTGATTTCCCTGAATGGTCGAGCATATTGCCACTAATAACCTCAACATCCATAATCAAAACACACATTTTATCCATTTAAATAATTCTAAGTGTCTCTCCCCCCATATAAACATTATGTTGAGGGCATCGATGATCCTCTTGATGACTGAAAACCATATTTTCCAGGAAATTGGGAACGCCAAAGAAAATCCTTAACTCACAATGAATCTTAATGAATGACCTATAATGATGATCACATTTTGGATAATAAAATCTCAAAACCATATTATCTATGAAAAACCTCGTGTTAAATCAACAAAATAAATGGTATAACCAAGATACAGATCACATGATTAAAATCCTACTCAAAATTCCTCACTCAAGCCTCCTTATTATAAAACTGCTCTGAATCATATCAGATATCGATCCAAAAAAATATCATAAATTGTCACTAAGTAGAACTACCATATGTAATTTTTAAAATCTCATGTATACCAGAAATACTCTTTTTTCAAAAAAATTAAATTTTATCCTAACTTGTTTAAAAACATATCCCCTGATACTGCTGAATCCTCACTATTATAGAGGAATGAGAGCTACAAATACCTCACAAATCCATGTAGAATCGTTAAATCTTGTGAAACTCAAGGATAATTACAATAATTGATCCTTATAAAAGAATTATTTTCATTCTATATCCTATTTACAATTAATTAATATAAAATGGATCCCTCATACCTCTATATACTATGGTACTGATACTCTAAGACTGTTATTCAACAAATGTATTCATCATTCAATTCAACATTGTGCCAGTCTTATAGAACAACCTACTAAACATATTTCAACAAAACATGATGAGAACATCAACTTGGAGACATGAATTCAAAATTAATACGAAATTAGTAGTTGAAATCGAGAATATTGAATAATAATCCCTAATAATGTTATCCTTAATTTTATTTCATAAGGATTAATATTTTTCTAAACCAACCATACCAAACATAAGATCAATGAAGAATGATCATTTATACATTCAGGTGTTACTATACCATAACGATAAACATTAAATTTAGTTGGGTTGGTAATCGTAATTTTTTGTTCATTAGATCATAGGGTGCCCTAAATACATGTGTCATAGTTGTTATCCCATGTTGACATTACTTAATAAACATAGTGGAAATCATTTTTATAAAAAACCAAACACTATCACATGAAAACAACTCCATACAACATCATATCCCCCAACCAAAACCATGAATACCACAATTTTATAACCCCACCCATCAAATTATTTTTTATAGGGGTTGTAAGTAAGAGAAGATAGATGGTGACCACCCATGTTCCACCTCTAATAACCCTTGTGATGGGCTCTTTATCCAAGGGTAAAACAAATATACAAAGTGGTTGAATTATCATATTAAAGAACATTTTGATGAGTGATATTACATAGATACACAATTAAAATTAGGCAAATATATATAATGAATAAAATTTCATACATGTAATGGAATAAATTACAAAAAATTGATTCAAAAACTATATTTACAATAATGGTAAACCCGTAAAGGACCAAAAATACCAAAAAACCATTTTAAAAAAGTGAGATATTAATAAATATACCAACCTATTAAATACTCCAACTAACCTATAAAAATATTAAAATATATTTAGAGTGATTATTAAGGGATACTTAATATGATCAACCTAGGATAAACTCATGAAAAAGACAATGGAATAAAGATTAATCTGGGTGAACAAAAATGAAATTAGCTCATCGGCTAATCAGGTATGCGATATACCAATATATCTTATGGCTATAACACCACATGTATCACATAATTTATACCAAATAATATAATATACATAAAAAGGTAGGCCAGTACTACTTCCCCATAAAATTACTACACTCCCCCAACATTGTATGTCCTATTCCATCTAACTCAAAATATAATCCAACAAAAATAAACCTATGATATGTACCACCTCATGATCCTTATGCATCACATCATCCCATATCGTATATAATGTATTCCTCACGTAGTTTTTAGGATCCACTATATATTATGCTATGTGTATCATACATCAGGTGTTATACCTCAATCCATTGTATCACATACACCTTATAATTTACTTCATTCCATCACAACCTATTCACGTCATAAAATGACAATCCTTTGGATACTATATCTGTTGATACATTTGTGTCAAATAAAAACGGGCCATCACAAACCTCTACAACATAAATACTGGTAAAAACCTTCTTGTATAACAGAATATGTATGTATCTAGAGAATAGCATTGGGCCAGTGGGGGTAGCCATCTAATCATCCTCTCATCTATATATTTGGGAATACACCCTTCTAGAGTCCACAATGTATCAGTTAACCAAACAGAAATGGGATGGTATCATATGATATCATTAAATTTAATTGATATAATATATCCCATAATAACACTATAGGAATAAATGAGTCTTATACTCGACTCTAGATAACGTCTATTGAACACCTAGATACCTTGGATAAGAATTAGATATAAAATAACAACACAAGAATTTAAAGAATATATATTAAATTATTTATTTTACTTTATATAAATTCCATTACCTTAATAAATTCGTTAACGAACATCATCCTATAAATCTCAATAGTCAAGCGAAAAAATCCTATTAAACTATCAATATTGGAAACCAAGAAAATTGAGTTACCTCAAATAGTGGGGAATTTAATAATGAAAAACAATCATCCTGGCCATCACACACTTCAATAACCAATATATATTTAATAAAATCACTGAGTAAGAACCACATCAAGCCATTAAATCACCTTTATTTCCATCCCTTACACCCCCAATCATGTCTTAATGCATATCACTATAATTAGTGTTAATTGTTTCCACATCAACTAAAAATCACCATCTATATGTCCACAGATATCTTAATATTATACATCCTAGGATCATTTAACATCACGTAGAAAATATCAAATCCATGGAATATCATAATGAATCAGGAAAAGAAACATAATAAATATTGAAACTATGACCTAAAAACAACGAATCCATCATTCACAAGTAAATAAGATCTCACATCACCCAAATGACTTCATTTAGAATTTATAAGAAATCTTGATTTCTCAACCCCATAGTTTTATCATTAACATAAAACTATTTTTTCATCTTGAATTAATTAATTCATTTTTCAGAGTTATAAACATAGGGAAACCAATGCCAATATCTATAAGAAGATATCAATTATTTTAAACTCACTATAGTAGGATACTAGTTTTTCTATTCTATGAGATGAAAAATTCACAATACAAATAGCATTTACTTTTTATCATAAAAATTAATTGACATTATAAACATTAAATTTCTAATCCATTGAAATTTAGAAGATAACATTCAGTAATAAATGTTATTTCATGATTTTTTTTCATAAAATTATTACATTAAATTATAATAAATTATATTATTTGTTTATTAATATTATTATGTAGTTAACTAAAAATATATATTATTTAACATTATCAATGAATTTCAATATGATCTACCAATAATAAAAAAAATTATAACAAAGCATAGTATATATAGAACACTGTGTAGAAAATCCACTACATTAGGTTATAATGGTAGAATGAAATAACATGTGATCACAAAGTACATGCCAATTTCATTCAATAATATAGACATATATTATTTTACTAAATTGAATTAAAATAAAAATGGATAGAAATAATAATATTATGAATTAAAATAAATAAAAAAGATAATAAGAAAATCCCCTAACATAAAAGAATCAATGTTTCTCACATGAGAACCAAAAAACATTGTTGATCCCTAATCCCCTCTCTCCAGTGAATAAACTATGATCTCCCAATGACCTTGTTCCTTTAAAATCAATAAAATGAAAATGGAAAATTCCTCAAAAATGTGGTTGTATAATTCCACACCTGTAAATAATAAATTCATGTTAAATAGATCAAATAGAGAGAACCCACCTTGAGAAATAAGCAGATCTCCCGTTTTACCATTGATTGATCTCTATGATCTAAAGATCAGGCCATGTAGAATGGGGAATAAAAGAAAATTGGAACGAGGTATTAGTTTCAAGGGTTTTGAGGAGGGATATAGAATTGAATATGGTTTGAATGTGGGTAAGGTATTTATTGATAGAAAAAATATATGGTACATGGTGCATCCCTATATATCGTACCATAACTCTATGTTACCCTGTTTATTCTAAGAGGCGGTATAAGAAACCATTATTTACCAACCATTGTTCAAATGAGGATATAGGTTCAATGGATAGATCCTATTAAAAGGGATTTTGGGGATATAATATAGCTTTGATCACCACATCACTAGACACCCTCCACCAAGAAATGCATTATGCCACATCCTTTATCCCACAACCCAAATATCCATAAAAAGGTTTTTTCCTTGAGACCACTATGTTTCAAAACCTACATTCCATATCATGTACATTCCTTGAAATTCAAAGGCGATGTTTTCCTCCTTGAGTCTCCCAATGACATATCTATGTATACTATTCCATAGTAGCCACAATCCATGGTACATCCATGAGGATCCACACCACTACCTATGAAAAAATTTATTTGACACCCTATATTTTTCCCAAAACATATCCAAACTTCTTGAATCCTCCTATGGGTATCTCCTAAACTATATTTTCAAAATGGGAGGGGATTCTAGGATCCAAGATATTATGTACTATACTAAACATTGAAAATTCCTAATAAATATTATATTTTATAGATTGAAAATTTAATAAGACATCATAATTTCTACAGTTGATTGAAAGTGTAAATTTCACCAAATTTTTATCATGCCCCTAATTTTCAATATATATATCAATATATTTACATTATATTTTGGGATTAATAGGTTTATATTTTTGGTCATCAAAATTATAACACATATTCTAGCACATGTTATCATATTTCTAATAATCCTTGATTTTGAATCATTTTAGAGTTGGTAGGGAATTTTATTGCGAGTTTTCTTCATTAACATAATTTGATGTCTTCTCACATAAAATTGGGGTTTTTTTGACTTATGTCATTCCTTTCCACCCATAAAGTACATAATAGTCCACTTTTGGTAATTTACTATAGGTTTCTTTCAAAACATTTTTCGTAAATAAAGACTCGCCATCTTTCATATATGGTTTTTAATAAATAGAATTTTTTTTTGTTAAATAATTTATATATTATAAAAATTATGTGATTGATTGGTGACTCAAATCTCAACATATACTATGGTTTAATATTTAATGATTTCATTATATATACTAAAGTCTCTTTTGGGTAATTCCCTTTATAAACATGGTTTTTTACCATTAATGAATTGGTAAATTCTATATTAAAATCCAATGATAATACCTAAATAATTCCCCACATTGATTGAAAAAGTATAATCATAATTATTATATTATTCATTATCATTTTGGTTTAGGTCAATGAATTACATACCTATTTTTATTTGAAAAATATAAAAAAGAAGACATTAAAAATTAACCATCTAATCACATCCCAATACCTAATGTCAGTTTTTATTGGTTGTTTATGTTCATGGAATAATTAAAATATTTATATACTCTGTCATCCACTTAATAAATATCTAACTCAGGTTTATCATTTATTGGACATCGGAGATAAAAAATTATATTTTCAATGTTACTGACCTTATGATCAATAATTATTGGATCAATAGACCCAATAATATAATGAGGATGTGTCATTAGAAATTATTTTGTGTAATTTTGTTCCGTTATTTTATCATTTAAATGATAAACATGATTCCGAGAATGTGAATATTTGATAATCATATAAACAATATTTTTAATTCCATATCCCAAAACATTTGATTGTTCCGATAGATAGTTACATCACATTCCACATTAACATGGTTGTTTTGGGTGTCAAGAATTTTTTACTATAACGATCCAAGACATGAACAGATATATATTACATCCCTTTTTATAAATACATAAACACACTCCCAAAGACCATATTAGTTTACTGTCTCTAAAATCATAGAACACAATATTCTTGTTTCATAAAATATCTTCATTGTTTACCACAAATATATTCACCTTAGTATCCCTACCAAAAACATTTATTTATAACACGAGGAAATGAAAACCTAAGAAAATCATGAGAACATATTCCCATTAAGGTTAAACAAGGGAGATACATAATCATAAGAATGAAAATAAGTGTATGATAACATGATAATAACATTAGAAGATCATAACCTCCATAACAAAGATCATATACATATGTCATGGAATAGATAATTGATGTTTCTGAGAAATTAATCATAAGGAAATCATGATCATGATTCTTTA
This sequence comes from Viscum album, assembly GCA_963277665.1. NCBI lineage: Eukaryota > Viridiplantae > Streptophyta > Magnoliopsida > Santalales > Viscaceae > Viscum > Viscum album. The sequence goes on along the minus strand of OY728126.1, from coordinate 787,466,270 downwards.
AAAAATCAGGTTTGTATAATGCATTGACTTGCGGCATTCACATAGGAATATAAAAGTAATCTCTTGAAGTCAATGCACATTGCTAAAACATTTCATGGATATTCATGAGGATTATAATTATTGGTAATCACACACAACAATACTATATCATATTAATTTCGTTATAAGGTATCAGGTTTCCCTAACATCCCATAATGGATTATGTTTTCCCATCTTCCCATAGTGGATTGGTTTCCCCGTCTTCCCATAATGGATCATGTTTCCCTTTATTTTGATATTGGATCGATCTTATCAAATTGACTCTCATCATTATATAATTATATATAAATCATTACCCATTTAATTAGATGGATAAATTTATATCAATGATCATATAATTGAAACAATAAAAATTTATTCCAAAAGAACATTAATCTTTAATTATATTAGAATCCACAGAAGGTAATGGGTTCCATGAACCACAATCAATCATAACATAACCCATGAAAAATATATGAGGATTGTTAATATCATTCTATTATTAACATGAACCGTTATTAGAAATAATAAAAATTCCCTCATTGGATTATATCACTTGTAAATCATTGTTATAATAAATTTTTATTGTAAAATATAAAATAACATTTAGAGATCACTATAAAATAATTCTTAATGAAAATATTCCTTATTCTTTGAAAAGGTTATCATTTTTAAAATATCTTCTAATTTTCTTAAAAAAATAAAATAACCTTTTAATATTATACTTGAATCCTTATTTAATTAATTTATCATTAAGCTGGATATTTTTGTTCATTCTACATTAGTTAAAAAAATTCCTTCCATATTATTTTGTTAGAAAATTAACAAATATCCTTGTTTAGAAAGTGAAAAAAAATTATTACTTTCAACCCATTTAATAAAAAGTCAATCATGGTTAATGGTAGATTTATTTATTCATATGATTATTGAAAAAACCATTGATAATTTTTTAAAAATGCAGATACAAAATATTAATATCTTCTCAGTGAAAACATAAAATGAAACAATTCTAAATATTGAGGATTTCATGGAATAAATACTTATCACATTATTATTATTATTAAATTAATATTCACAAAAAATAAATAAAATTATATTTATAATAAAATACCATAATATTTATAACAATACTCATAAAAATATTCATGGTTTGTATATACACCCCAGAAAAAGAAAATAAAATTAGTTTATAAGGGATGGGTCCCCCAGAAATAATTGTGAGATGAAGATCCCTTAATACAAGAGTAAATGTTGTATCGTGAGACCCATCATAGAATAAAATCAATTAAAACATTTTATAAAATAAAATTAAATAAATTAATGTCCTATGTAGTAAAATAAACAAAAAAAATATGTGATGAATTTTGTGAATATTTACTAGACTTAAAGGCTATATAATAAAATTCATACCTTATATCTTGAATCCCATTATACTCGTGAAATAATAAAAAATAATAAATATTATTTTGTTAAAATATATTAAATTATCATTTTCATATATATATATATATTACCATATATTATATAATTATGATATTATATTACCCTATTATAAACAATTCCTTGTTTAAGTTATGTTTAGGGTACTAACTGCTTTGTTTCTTGTATATGCATTGACTTGTTATTTTGGAACCTTATACATAAATCATTCTTTAATAATATTAATAATCATAAATATTATATATATATATATATATCATATATATTCCTTATATATATTTATATTTATCAATATAAAATTATAAATAGTAAATAAAATACATCATTCATAGAGACAGTAAGCCATCCCTACTAATGAAACCTACTTCAATTTCTTATCATATTGGACGAGTGAAATTACATGAAATATATATATCTATATATATATATCTATAATATAATTAAATTAGAATTATTATGACATATATTTTATATTATTTCAATAAACCCATCCTTAATAAATTTTATGTAAAGTGTGAATGAGTCACATCACTTGGAGGACGCGGTAGTACACACGTCCACAAAATATGATATAGTATTCCAATAATTGGGAATAATAAAGTATTTGTTATTTAATAATTCTATAATTATAATTATATAACTTAAAAAAATTATTTCTATAATATTGACCACTAGTATAATTGTTTATGGAATAATTAACAATCATGGGTTTGTGAGGTGGTAGTCCACTATACACATGAATAATGAATTTGTTACCAATTAGATGGAAGTGTGTCTAATTATAAGAATAAAAAATAATATAAAAAATATTGGAATATTTAATGTACATAATATATTCTATGAAAATGAAATATATATAATTTAAGGGATTTAAGGATGAAATAATACAAAAAGGTTCATTGAGGAACGTTACCTCTTCTTTGGGAATTTCATTTGGATTTTCACAAAAGGACTTCTTTTGATTGATTTTTCAAAAAATAAGGCTTTTAGTATGAAGAGAGGTAATGTATGACGATATTTTGATATATTTCTTCCAAATACAATACATTTTGATTTGTGAATAATAGAAAATAATAGTTTACCTTTTTTGAAATTGGGATGGCGTATATTTGGAATCTCTTTGTATATTAGTTTATAATCAATTAAAACTCAATCAAAATACCTAAAACAACTATTTACTTGAATATAATAAATTATCTAACTGTAATATCATAAAAACTATATATATTTTAGATGCGTTTTTTCTATTGTAGACCATATCATTGGGATAGACCATAAAATATGGCATTTTAATTTTAATTTTGATAACAATGTTTTCAACATTAATAAGATGTAAAGATAACATATAAATTTAAATTAGATAAAAAAATGTCAAATTTAGGATATTTTTTTACCCTAACTCATCCCCATATCCTAATATAATATCTTATGTTTTTAAATTTTTTAATGAAATATTTATATTATAAAATATCTCAAGTTTCAATATTGACACAATTCATAATATTAACTATAATAAAATTCATATAGTAAACTAAATTTTCTAAAATTTATTTATTACACCCCATATATGCCATATTCACCTATAAATTTTTTATAAACTTAATGATGTCAATTTTTGTTTCTTTTAGTATTTCTAATAAAATATAACTTATTGTTTCTTTAATTGAATAATTTCTCAGTCATCATGGTGTAATTTTTTATTAATATTATTTCTTCACTAAAATAAACAAATAAATTTAAATTCTGTATAAAATGTTTTAATATTAAAAATAAAATATATATTCAATAATATATTCTATTTAACACCATAATAAAAATGTTATACTTATTAAAATTTAGTGTGTTGCATTTTTTTTCTCTCATTGATTTTAATTATATCCACCACATATTAATCAAAAAGTGTCAATTAAATTATAAAATATAAATTAATTTTTGTAAGGGTCAAATTAAAATCATCCTATAAATATTTTTAATGTTTTATGCTCATTTTATAGTCTTTATTACATTATTTTTAACATAAATTACTCAAATTTCTCTTTAACATGGTATTAATAATTACCAAATTAACTATTCATATTGGAAAAAAAATAAAACGGTCCTATTTAATAAATTTTGAAAATATGATTCAAAAAATTGATCCACCTTTCACAATTAATAATAAATAATTTGATAAAAATAATTTAAAATTAATCATGTTGATTGAACAAGACAATTGGGTTTATAAAGTCCAAACAACCAAAAGATTGAAATGTATTTTATATCTAAATTTTTTGTGGAATTGATTCCAATGAAATTTGTAGATATAATAATAATATATTAATCTAATTATAAATTATAACCATTGAAATATAATATTTAACACAATATATTATTTTGATGAAAAATCATTTTTTCAATTTAAATTTAGTATTTTCAGATTGAATCAAAACATGGAACTTATCAAAATAATCATGAAAATGAAAAAAATAAATTTTTATATCCCTCATTCAATGATGTTAATTTTTTCAATAATAATTTATAAATGTTTTAAAAATTTATTTAAAATAATTGCTCTATCAAAAGGATGGAAAAATACTTTTTTAGAAAAATACTTCTTTTATGCATTAAATGAGATTTTTTCTTATATAATTTCAATAAAACAGGAAAATTGAATGATAAAAATTAGATTGAATATATTATAAATATATTTATTTAATTTAATCCAACATAATATATTTTTTTATCTATTGTTTTAAAATACATTTATGCACCATTTTTTAGAAAAAACAATTTCTATTTATTTTAGAAAAGAGATTACATTCATTTAAAATTTCATGGTAAAATAATTATATATATGTATAAAATGTTATATCATTATACATTTAATCCTTTTATACAATCCATTCTATTGTATTTGTTATAATTTTCTTGTTTAAAAAATAATTATTATAAAAATATGTTTCATAGAAACTCATTATTGCATTTATAAAAAGCGACGATGGTGTTGTATGTAGAAAGTGATTATCTTGGAGTAGTCTATAACATAATACATAAATTAAATTTAATTAATTCATAATAAAATTGATAAAAAAAAATTATTTTGTTTAATTCTACCCTGTTAAAATAAATGTTTATGTGAAATTCATCATTCTAATACAAACATATGAGGATACTTCTACTTCATCGTAACCATACATTTACACACAACATATTCAAAATGGTTGGTGTCTCCACAAAACATCAACCAAGTGAGTGGTATTCATTGTAGGGAATAATATCTACTATCAATACTTTCTACATGTTTCTCGTCATAAGAAGGTTCATGCTTTAGCGGTATGTCCTATGAGTTTAGTAAATTTGATGTATTAGATATGTACATCCTCAGAATAAATACATGAAACACATCTTGAACAAGAGAGATATTCGGGATTATGTCCCAATGGGTAAAAAACCATTTTGTTATGTTCAGGACTCTTAAAAATGAAGTCATATCGTTCCAATTAAAATTTTCACATCAAAAATTAGAGGAGGTTTTTTTTGAGATTTTTTTTCTGTCTAACTAAAATCATAATGAGAGAAAATAAAACATTTTTTAAATAGAGTGAAGGTAAAATGTGAATATCAACACACAACTAGGAGTAATGGAATGTGAAAATAATGATATTTAAGATAATTTCAACTATCATGTTCTGATGGAAAGTGATTGGGAATATGGTCATTATATATATAATAACAATAGAATCATAAATTTGTGATGATCTAAGAGACCATTTGATTTATCAAAAATGAAGGTAATGAGATATTGTTTTCTATACACTTTTGATAAAGGTGAATAATTTTTATAATATTGTATAATTACTTGATTTATACCATTTTGAAGTATTTTTGAACCCTGATTTATTCATTAACTAATTTCATCACTATCCCTTGATCTATAAAATGAGGTTGGAATTGTAATTCCTAAAGAAACAGATAATAATAAGATATATAATGTGATCATAAGTAATTCCTTATATATCTTTTAATCGTCATAATTAATTGGTATGAACTTGTTGTCTAATATTTATTAATAATAGTAGTAATATTTAAAATCTTATGTATATTTCAATCTAAAATTTTTTAAGTTGTTAACCTTATAAATCATCCGAATGATTAAAATAAAAGACTTCTAGAATAAGGTCACTTACCATTGTATTTATACCTAAAAACCAATGAATATTTTTATTTCCACATACCAAATATTTGATTACCATTATAATGTATACTCTTGAAACATTGTAATAACTATAATTACCATAAATCCTTATTTAAAACATGAATTATTTCCAAAATTAAATCATTCCACATAATATAATTCTAAAAATTCTATAAATTCAATCTAAGAAATTATAAACAACCTTGTTATATTTTGAGTCCCATGGTCATCAATATTATCTCAATTATAATCAAACAAATATTTATTTCATGCACATATTAAGGTTTATCCTTCCCTTAATCTTGTGTTTTCACAAAATATAACCTTTCCATTAATAACATTTGTAGTCTACCAATAGTATAAAACATATTATTATAATCCCTTTGTGAAAAATAATAAATTTAAAATCCATATATATTTCACATTTAATATTACATAATTCTAGAATCCAATTACATAAACACTTATTATATCACACTTCATCAGTAATAAATTAATAAGGTTACACCATCCAATTTTTTAATAACTATTTCTATTCAAATTTTTCATGTATCATCATCAGTAATAAAACCATTATTTGTACAACATTTCTAAATATATATGTAATATTTCCACATGTGAAATCAATATACGTAATTTCCATTCATTACACATTTTAAAAATTCCTAAATTGGTTATACATTATGAAGGTCAATATTCCCTTCGGTTACATTAATTGAACATTTCAATTTACCTTTTAAATAGAACTCTTTATGTCCTTTTCCGTAGTCAAATGAACTTATTTTTCCTTTAATTCATCCATTTGGGTGTTTTCTCATATTCATGACATAAATGAAACTAAATTTTCATTTATATATCATATCTATTATAGAATTATCTGCAAACTTGTTCCTTCCCTTCCTAGGTTACTCTGAGAGTTGTAAATGCTATACATTACTAATCATATTTCATGGAAACTAATTAGTCATGATAAATATAACCTAAACTGAAGTTATCCTCCAATTTAAATTATCCACATTAAATTTTTCATGACATTTATAATTAACCATGTCAATTTTGGTTCCCTTCATCCACTAAAACACGAATCCATAATGTGAGAACAACTTATTACAATATAAAACCACATAACCATGAGAAATCATTTATAACATGTCATAAACATGACACCTTCTATATTATTTTTCACAATAGGATTATCCATAGAGATATCCTATTAAATATACTTAGAAATATCCCTAGGGATATTATTATGGTTTTCCCAACCTAATTTACAATGGTTGACTAAAATTTTTCTATGACACCAATAATAACGACCCATGATTTTTATACATTAATATTACATCATATTTTAGTTGAAATAAATGAAATACCACACAAATACTATATTAATTTAGTTCATATAGAATCTTGGAATAGAAAATTCTATTTTGGTGAAATACATCAATGTTTCCCACCAATATCATTCCTTTTAGTAACCCAACCTAAAACCTTTATTTAATACCTTAGGTAATGAAATCATAAAAAATGTGTGTGATCTGATTCTTAGTAAGGGTAAAGAAGGGAGATACGTAATCATAATCATGAACATAAGGGTATGTAAACTTAATAAAATAATTTCAAGGTCATGCCATACAGGTCAAAGATCATATAAAAGAGTCATGACATAAATAATGGAAAATCATATGACACGAATCATAAGAAAAAAAACATGATTCATGAGAGAATCATGTTTGTATGTGATATAGACATTTGGGATTCATATAGGCATATAAAAAATAAAATTATGTCATGTTACATTGAGAAAACATAATAGGGAACTTCATTGTGACTATATCTACCGGGAGGTACATACCCTAATCCCTAGTCACAATCCATTCCTTATAAGGGACTAGGTTTCCCCATCTTCCCATAGTTTCCATGGTTTCCTCATCATCCCATAGTTGATATTGTTCGTCAATTTGATTCCCATCATTATCTCATTTGATAGAAATATTTACCCATTGAATTAAAGGTATTTATGGATCCCACCCATAAAATAATGATAACCATTCATATATATAACCCAAAACATAAATAATTAATCATATTATAATTCATGGAATTAAAAATTTCTCATAAACATAAAGAAAAAATAACCCAACCCATCTGAAAGAATTGGGTTTCATAATTTTCACTTCATAAAATATATGAACCACTATTAGAAATATTTTGAATGGTATAATTTGATAATAACCCTAGTAGAAAATAAGTAACATAAAAAAGTTATCTTAGATGTAAAATAATGTTTAGATTTCACATGATAATAATTCTTGAGTAAAATATCATTTCATATTTTATAATGTATTATTTTTAAAAAATGACACACATTTTTAAAGGAATACAGTTTCTATGGAAATAAACCTACACAATTTTAAGGTAATAATAATTTGAATAAAGATTCATGATAAAATAATTCTCATTTAATTTTTATATGTAAAAAACAATCCATTCACTATATTTTTATTGAAAAATCACTAAGAGGCTAATTTATAAAAAGTCAAATATATTATTTTCATGGTTTTTTATATAAATTAAAAAATGGTAAAAAAATAAATATATTCTTAGGATAATATTAAAAATAGTTTTTATTTTTTAATATAACTGATTGGGAATACAAACATTCCCCAATAGAGACTTCAATGAATAATCTAGAATATTGATGGGATTATAATATAATTATTAAACAATTTTTAATCTGCAGAACAATATTTTCATGGATAAAATAAAATTATATGGATATGAAAATAACATATACATCATAATTATTCTCATAAATCAAATTCATGGGTGGTATATAATCCAAAAAAAAGTGTATAAGGCATGAGTCCCATCAACATAAATGTGAGTCAATGATACCTTACTACTAGGGAAAAATATTTATCAAGAGACCTGTAAAATATTAATATCAATTGAATCATTTAATATCATGAAATAAATGATTTTTCTATACAAAATTTATTATATATAGTACCCAATAATATTATGTGATGATTATTGCATATATCACAAAGAAATAAATGTGAGATAAGAAAGCACTTAACTTTTATCTTGAATCATGTCATACTCGATAAAACCAAAATTATAATAAGTATTTGATTATTATACATATATTATAGAATTTTATTGATATATATAATACCATATATTATTTATTATTGACATCACATTACCTTATTATTAAAAATTTCAGGTTTATGTTATATTTTGGGTAACAACTACTTTGTTATACATACATGTGTTGACATTTTATTCATGGTTTTATACATAGATCATGATTTAATTATATGAAAAATGGTGAACGTGATATAAATATCATATATAATCAATATATATGTATTTATGGTTATCTAATAGAGATATAAATAGAAAACTAAATACACCATCCATTGAGATGGTATGCCATACGTAGACATGATCATTGCCCCCATATCTTGTCATATTAAAAGAAAGAAGTTAAATTAATTATATGTAAATATATATATATATATCATATCATTAAATTAGATTTATTATGACATATATTTCATATACTTTCACTAAAATCATCCCCAATACAGTCCATGTAATTTGTGAACTAATCCCATCACCTTGAGGATGTTTTAGACCCCATGTCCACAAACGAAGTTACCGTATTACCCAAAAAAATAAAAGTAAGGAATTTATTGGATAAATAATAATTATTGAAGTATATATATATATCATTACAAAATAAATATCTATCATAATTCCCCCACCATAGATGGTATAAGTACAGTGAATGATCATCGTTTTTTTGAGGTGGAAATCCACCAAACACACGAATGATATGTTCATTGCCCATTAGATGGAAGAGAGTGTAAGTATTAGTAAAAACATAGAAAAAAGGGTACATAAATGATATTTATGTAATTATATAAACACAAAATACATATAATTTAATGTGATTAATTAATAAATAAAACAAAAAAATTTGTTCATGAACATTACCACTACATTTGGTATCTCTTTTTGATTAGTAGAAAAAGAATTTATTTTGGTTGATTAATAAACAATTAATATATTCTAGGATGTATGGAGAAAAATTGGGATGTGATTTGGATAGATTTTGGTACAGCCCAAAATCCTCATAAAAGTGAAGAAAAGTGATGAAGAGTTTCCCATTATGTGAGAGGGAAATGAACTTTTCAATTTTATCAAATTGTTTATTTATAATAAATTCAGTATAAATTAAAATAACTCCAAAAGTAATTATTTTGAATATATGTTTTTATTAGTTTTTGATATCTAAAAATAGTATTTTAAATGGTATTTTGTATTATTTTAAACCTTATCCATTTTTTTAATTGTTAGATAATCCATTTTTATTTTACTTATGGTAAGAAAAAATTTATATCAAGAGGATGTAATTTTTACTTATAATGTATATATTAGACCATAAATAGAAAATTAGTGTTAATTTGGATCTTATATTATACCCTTGTAGTCATTTAGCATTTTAATTATTTTTAAATACTTTAATAAATTATTATTTTCACAAAATATACTAATTGTCAATTTGGAACTATTCAAAACATTGACTTTAAGAAAATCAATATATCATGTTATCGTTAAAAAAAATTATTTAATACACATATATTATTTCATATTCATCTATATAATTTATATATCACCATACATATGTAAAATTATTTTTATTTTAATATTTATAATTTCATTTAATGGTTTGTTTAATTCATTGAATAATTACTACATCGCCATTGTGTAAATATTTATGAAATTTTATTTTCCCAAAAATAAAAAATTAATTGTCCACCGTGTATAACTATCTTTAAAATTTCATAATTATTATTATATTTTCATACATTATATTTGACAACATATTAAAAATATTATAATTATTAAACTTAAGTGTGTGACATTTTGTAACCCTCATTGATTTTAATGATATCCAAGTCATTTTCATGGAAAAGTTACTACTAAATTAGTCCATTTGAAAACATATGTCTTATGGATTGAGTTAAATATATCCCCAAAAAATTGTACAATGTTATTTTTATTTTCCGGTCCTTATTAATTTACTTTTAATTTAAATTACCAAAGGTGTCTTAAACATGGAAATAGAAATTATAAAGTATCTATTAATATTGGACAAGAATAAAAGGAATATAATTACAAAATTTTGAAATTCATATACAAAATATGTTATCCATTTTTTATAATTCATAACACATAATTTTCTAAAGTCAATTTAAAATTAGTCTCTTTGATGGAATGAGAAAACATGTTTTCTAAAGAGAAAATGATTAAATATTAAAATAATTTTATATCCAAAAAATGTGAAAATGATTGAAAAGAACAATGTTGGATTAAATTTTAATAATTGATCAAATTATACAATAAATTCAGTTAAATGCATAAGTTAACACTATAAATTATTTTGATGAAAAAAACTATTTTCAATTAAGCTTCAGAATTTTTTATTTTTCATCAAAATATAAATCATTTCAAAAATATACTAAAATTTAAACAATATTATATTTTAATATCCCTCTTTCAAAGAAGAAGTTTATTTTTTCAAGTATATTTTTTAAATTTTTAAATATTATATTCCAATCAACTACTCCATCAAATAGAGCCAAACTGTGTTTTTTTTAAAAATACCTTTTTTGAATAAAATTGGCTTTGTTTATAATGCCTATCAAGAAATAATAAGATTGATGTTAATTATTATTCTTTATTTATAATAAATATACATAATGAATATAATCCAAAATTATTAATTTTTTATTTTTTGGTATAAAATAATCATGTGCATATTTTTTTATAAAACATTTCCTTTTATTTTAAAAAAATATTTAATTAATTCATATTTTTTTGTTCAAAGAATTTTTTATACATGTGAAAAATAGAATTTCATAATACAAATAATCTTGTTCATTCCTTCCATTCTAACAGTTAGGTTATAATATTCATTATTAAAATAATTTTCATAATAAAATTATGTTTCATTGAAACATTGTGTTGAATGTAAAGAAAGATAGATCGTATTGCATTTAGTTAAATCATTACTTGGTGTAGAATATAATAAAAGAAAAAAATAGTTAAACTTTATTCAGTAAAAAATCATATAAACACCCGGTTTAATAACTACAAAACAAATCTCATTCTATAAGTAAAACTAATGACATTTAAAATGAATATAATCATGAAAAACTATCTAATGGATATCTAAATCATGACACATTATTTATAATTAAAATTTATTTTTGTAAATAAAGATGTTTTCATAAAATATTCAACTATAAAATTAATTCAAAAGAAAATTCATGGAAAATTTCCAATAAATGAACTATTTAAATTTTGAAACAAAAACAAATATAATATTAAATTGTAATTAATTTTAATGAAAATAAATATGTCATTAAAAAATAGTATTTTTCTATATGCATTGAAAAATAATGCATTTCAGAAAAATCACACAATTCAACCATAAGAAAATTTTATATGATTATTTAAATAAATAAATAAATATATATATTACAAATAAAATTTATAAATGTTCAAAAGGTTAGTTATAATATTTTCGTAAAATATTAAATAAACCCCATTTTAGAAAAAGGAATTTTTTTATGAATTTATTGATTTCAGTGATTATTTAGTGATTATTTACTAAGCAATTATCAATAATGAAATTTATATATTTTCCTACATAATTAAATATTATCAATATAGGCTAATTTAATAGTTTTGTTATAATGACCATATTTAAATAAAAATATTTTCTGATTCATTTATGTTTAGTGTTGTGTATTGTTTACACGATTAAAAATTGTATTTATTTTAGAATATTATGATATCACTTCCATCACCCCATTATTAAATTTTTTCATAATAATTTTAACATGATATTGGTTAATGAATATTGGAAAATGCATTTTTATTATAAGGATAGATGTAAGATCACTTATAATTTTATATTCAATTAAAAAATTTATCAAATTTTTTTTTTAAGAATGAATGTGAATTATAGTTACTATAAAAATGGTTCAAAGTGATCATATCCTATATGGAAGAATTAATGAATATTATATTTTGATGATAAGATCACATTTATCCAAAGGCTTGTAAAAGGTAGAATAGGGAACATTCTCTTGTTTTCTTTCATTCACGCTAACACACCGTACAATGTTTTTTATGTAACCATTAATTTTTTTAGAAAATAGACAATCTATAATATAAACTACCATCGAGTAAACAATTTTAGAGACAATCATGGATTTTATAAGATATATCATGCCATCCATATATAGGTATTTAAATTTACATGATGAATGTTTGTGGAGTATTTAGTCAACAGTAGGAGAGAAGTAACTAGACACGAGTCTTCCAAAAAAAATGTGCACAGTGAGATATTTGAAGGGAATACATATTTCATTAATTCCAAAATCATTGATAACATTTAATTTTCTTCTAGAAGAAAACCATTATCCAAAAAAATATATATGATTTTCTCCAACAGATTGTTTATCCATAAAAATATTCATATGGCGAAAGGGAAAATTTGAGATTATTGACATTTCTTTTAACAGATTGTAAATAAAAGATGATGTTATCATCATATAAGAGATGTGTTGGAGAATTAAAATTCATGAATGAATGAATTAGTTTAATCTTTATTTGATCCACAATATGAGTGATTAGCCTACTTAAGTAATCTTCACAAATCGAGAAAAAAAATTGTAGAGAGGGGGTCAACCTGTCAAAAACTCTTAGTGAATTTAATGTAACCCCTAAGAGAGGCATTAAAAAGTATTTAAATGCAGGATGAATTGAAAGTAGTTTTATTTTTTCTGATTAAAGAGTCATTAAACCCAAAATTCTTCAAAACATTGAAAATAAAATTCAAACCATAGTATCCAAAGCATTTATAAATTCTGGGCTGATAGATATATTTCCACCCCTACTAGAATTATTTATCAAATTTGTTCATTCTGAGGCATAGAAAACACAATCATAGATGGGTTATACTTTAAGAAAACTAAATTTATTTTATTGGACCATTTTTTTGTGATAAAATAATGTTTTTTGGAAAGAATATTACTATTTATATTATATATTATTAATAAGACAAATGTGTTTGATGATATGAATCTCTAAATAATTCTCTATTTTATAGATTAAGGGGAGGAATTTTTAGTTTATCCCAAGGGAGATCACACTCATAGAAAATAATTAACAAACTAATCTACAAACACCAGCTTTAATAACATACCAAAATTGTTGATAGAATACGTTATAGAAACAATCATGTCTAGAATCACTATCAGGATTAAAGATGAATATAGTTTCTCTAATCTCATTGTCAAGGGGAATACTATTCGGGAAAGAGTAGTCATATAAATTTAACACCACCAGAATAACATTAGGTAAAAAGATTTTATTGACATCATCCCCTGATGAAAATATTTTCAATGTAAGTTAGACATGATTGGAAATACCATATATAGTAACAGTTAGGATATCTATGTTTCTATGGGAGGCTAGAGGTCTAAATTATTTCTAGGTTCATTAATGTAAATTGTATAAATTAGTATTTATTTTCCATTAGTGATCCATATAGGATTGATTTTTATTCAATGTTTACCCTTGAAGGTTGGCAAGGAAACAAGTTTATTAGTAATATTTATTTCATGTTATAGATCATATGAAAAATTATTACAAGTTGTGGTTTTATAGAGATGATTAAGTTACTCTTCCAAAAGAAGGATGTCATTGTCAATTTTCTATGTTATGGATCTTGAACAATCATTAAAAACAAATTTTAATTTTTTTTAATTTGATGGTATAAGAAAAATTATCATTTATATTATACATGGAGGACCAAAAATATTTTATATTGTTAGCAAAATTAAGATATGAAGACAAAGCAATGTTAAATCTAAAAGATAAAACATGCTTAATGATATTCAATATTTAGTTGATCTGGATAAGATAGTGGTTCAAACTAATATTACGAAGGGTGAATCTAGAGATGTTTTCCTATTGATCATGGGAAGAAATATTTTATAATGATCTATCTTATTTTCCAACAACCACCATATTTTAATGCTTCCTATAATATTTAAAAATTGAACTAGAGAGATTAATTTAAATCAGATTTTTATCCTCAATAGAGGTTTTGAATTACCTCGAAGATCTAGTTGAATGTGATGGTCCCATTTTCTCACATGGGGTAAAGATGGTATTAAATTCAACCTCCATAAACTAGGGGTCTAGAATGTTATTTCTATGTTAAGATAGATCATTCCAATGTGGTATCATATCATTTAATATATTCCAAGAGTAGATAAATTAATAGTAAATGAGTGTTTGATCAAAGATGCAATCACTTTTAATTTAATTATGATAAATATTAAAAATATTCACATTATATAAAGAATAATGATTAAATATTCAAAAAATTCAATACATGAATAATTTTTACATTCCACTAAAAAATTATAACCAAAATGAAATAGATGAAAAAAATCAATAGGAAAGCCACATTTTTTGTTTAGAAATTGAATTAACCTTAGGATGAATAGTATTGATAAATTTTTTTAAGACCAAAAATGTGTCCAGATTTTCAATAAAATGAATATTCCAAAATAAAATACTCATTAAATCATGTTTTTGTGGTTGGAGCACAATTTTCTCTTGTATTCAGACCCCTTCTTTCTAGATGATCTTCTTGGAATTTTATCTTTGTTTTTGCTGGTTTTCTTTTCTTATTTTCTTACTATAGAAGAATGAATAATGTTAGCAATACATGCACTATTTTTAGTATATATTGGTTCATGATTTTTTTATTTGAAAGAGTAACCAGTTGAATATTGTTTTTAGTAAATGTTTTATGATTTGGGATAACCCAGTCAGTTTTAGTCATTGAAGCATCAGAAATTGAAATTCCTTCTCTCGCCTTTGTGGTATCTTTAATAGCCACTAGTTGATTATTTATTTCTGTAAAAGTCATCTCATTCTTGATAGGCAGTCCAATATTGGATATATAAACCTATAAGATTGAAAAGTGTTGTGTCCTTTTGTGGAATCTATATATTATCTTATTGGGTTACATTTTCAACACATTTTTTCATATTAATGGGTTTTCAAAACTAATGAAAAGAAGTAGATGTGTTAACCTATTCTGTCTGCATTTTGATAATAATTCCTTGATTTGTAACATGCATTTATCTATCATTAGTATTGCAAATTTTAGGTGGGTTTAATTCAATAGAAGTTCCATGTTCTTTACTCGGTTTAATAATTTAAATTCCAACATTCAAGTCACCCAATAAACCTGTGGGAAGCACTTAAATTTGTACATTTCATTCATTTTCATTAGTAGGTACCACATGAGGGGAAATTCATTAGTGGGAGTGATGTGGGACTTCATTAAGGAATTTGAAATCATATTCAGGTTCATTCTGGTAATGTTTGAAGATATCCAATATAATTATTTCATTTTACTAAACTATATATTTCTTTTTAGATTCATTTCCATATTCTTCCACTAATATTGACCATGATTTTCCTACAACAACAACTATAGGGTTCAAATTTAATTGATTTAATAACCCATTTTTCATTTATCAACCTGAAGGGTTCATGCTTATCATAGACGGATCCTTTCTCATTTTATTATTTCCAGACCTCATTTCTATCATTGTCATTTAGTTGGATGAAAATTTCATTTTCCACTATACATTTTAGTATTTAAGGGACAAATATTTTATAATTATCACTGAAAGGAGGCATCAGATCATATTCTTCCTTCACTTCCGTCGAATAGTCATTATCCTTAAAAGAAAAACTTTTTGGTAGCTTGGATTCCTGATTATCTTCAAATATAACATTGGAAAATAGGCATAATTTTCCCTGTAAGGTATGTTGGTCAATCTTGGGGAGAATTCCAATATAATAGTATATATCAATTCGGATATTTGGGTCCCAGGAAAACTAGTTGAGCTTATGCAATCTAACCAAACTCTATGCCATGGTTTTCCTATATGTTTTCTCATTAATAGAAAAATCTAATTCAGAGATACACAATAATACAGGTTTGATTTGAATATTTCTTAACATCAATACCCAGTCTACTTCATCCTAAGAGTCGAGAAAAATATAAAAATAGCATATACCTAGTGGGAAAAGTTTCAAATTTTAAAATTTCCTTTAGATAGAAATACTGGGTTTTAGATCCATATATGACTAGTGTTTATCACCATTTAATTAAAAAATATGATCAATAATAGAGAACGTACACATTTGGTTTCTCGATTGAAGTTCCACAGGGGAAGCATATATTGTAATCCTTCATCATCCAGGTTCTTAATCCTGGGTGGTTTTGATGTGGCTATCTTGAGTAGATCTGATCACCTGAGCTCTTCGAGGAATGAAATTCCTTTAGATTTTCCATATGGAGCTTGGTTAGGATTCTATTCAGCAATGGTTTTTTCTTGTATCATTTCATGACGGATTGATTTGAAAGAAATATCCCTTTCATGATCAGAGGATTCCATGATTCAATCAATATAGAGAGAATATTCAAAAAGATCCCCAATCTCATGAGGATTAGGATTTATACTGCGAGGGTTCACCGAGCCATTCAGAGAGATGTCCATCCATTGTATTATCAAATTGAATCCAAAGATATCTAATTCATTTTTTCTAATAGTCATATGAATTTTTCATCTTCTATAATTAATGTTTTATTCTATTACGAATATCATTATACACTTTATTTTTTAAATTAGAAAACATTCATAATCTAATATGTTATTTTAAATAGAATAAAAAATAATTATACCCTTATTTTATCCGATATGATATTGTCCAATCAATTCATTAACTATTGTAGGATAAAAATTATAATCCAATTTTTGTTCTACTATTCACCCCCACCCATTACACCCCGTTATTTGTATAATTATTTTAGAATAATTTTACATTCTTCAATATCATTCATTACACTCAATACCTTGTTTTAATAATCCATCATACACTATTACTATTACTATTTTAACATGACCATTATAACCAACATATGAAATTTTGTTGTATGGATATGAATATTTTTTTAAAAAATTAATTTACATCGTTTCATATAATGGTAAAATATTAATAAAAAATCAATTAAATTTTAGTAATGTATTTATAAACATCAATAATAAGTTTCATCTCAAAAAATGTTTTTCATTTATTTTTTTTAAATAATAAAATTCATTTTTACACTTTACAGAAAATTTATTTTGAAAAATATACATCATTTTTTGAATAAACATTTCATATTTATCGTAGGGTTAATTTTGGAGAATTTAATGAAAAAATAAATTTTTGATGAATTGTGGAATTTTTTTTTTCTATTAATAAATTATTTTACATAAAATAATTTATTAAATACATGTTGATTAAAAATATTAAAAAAAATATTTATATTATTATGTTATTATTAATACAATTTTTTTAATTGGCATCAAATTCTTGTTGATTTTGTAAAATTAAGACATTATTCAGATAATAAGATTTTATCCTCTAAAACACACTTATTAAAAATTCGGGTTTAATTTTGAATCAAAATATTTCACATTAGGGATTTGAATTAAAAAATGGATCCAATATTTGAAATCATAATAATTAAAATTATTTAACTATTTCAAATAAATATTTTGTCAAAATAAATTATAAAAAGAGTAAAAATTTAATATTAAGTTTATGGTCAAAATGAGTTTACCATAATGTGTAAAACTGAGAAGATGGATAAATAAATAAACTAATATTTATTCCATATTCTATTACCTAGACATACTTAGACCTTATAACATCCAATGTGTTCGAATAATCAATTTTTATTCCTTTTAAATAATTAAAATATGTTTATAACATTCCTTTATTAAAATGCCCAATGTGTCATCTCCGACACTTATAAAAGCGAACCCCTTTTCATATCCTCTTCACACATAAAATACTTTTTGGTTATAAAAATCCCGATACAATTATCCACATTAAATTCCTCCCTTAATTATATTATAATTTATTTTGTTATCGTACTCTCCAATGATGTATTTATGTATAAACAAAATAGATTTTCTAAAAAAGATGTATCGTTCATAATAATCGATTGTTTTTTTATTTATTCGTATGCCTACTTATAATAATATTAGAATATTTTGATATAAAAAACTCTTTATCTACCATATATAAATATTTTCTTATTTTAGTTTAATAACCCACATTCATCTCTACTTCTATCAAATGAGAATCAAATATTACATTATGAATGTAGAGGACCACTGCCTCACAAACCGATTTAATTTGTTTTCCATCACCCACTATAGAATATATATATATATATACATATATATGTATTTAAAATTCATGTATTATATTTTTGAAATATATTTAATTCTTAAATTACTATGTCAGATATAACTTCTTATTTTTTAATCTATTGGAATAATTGTCACATTACTAGTGAAAACATGAGGATTACCCCCTCCACAAAGAGATATAATATGCTTTTCATTTTATCTTGAATGGGATTAGAATATGGATACATTAAATTAATATATATGATATAAAAATTATTAATGAAATTTAATATTATATTTTACAATCTTTTTTTCATATATCAATAAAATTAATATTACATTCATGTGTTTGAATGACTTACCATCTCTATGAATTGTGTAATTAATTTTCTATCTCAAATATTTATGGATGACTTTAAATAAATATATAATTAATTTTCATGATTTTTTAGCATTATTTAATATTTTATTTTATTTAACCATAAAAATATACCTTTATTTAAATGAATATAATAATACATACATTAATAGTGAAGAAGATATCACCCAGAACAATGTTTTTAACAGAAAATTATAAAAAAAAATGTTGTACTATATGATATATAAATCAGATATGAAATGATATATAAGAGTATATTTTGTTAATAGATTCATAATGAACCTATTTTTTTATATGGTAGGATCAAACTCATTCAAATGAGGTTGATACTTTAGGGAATGGATTTCTAGTCTCTTTTATAATTGGAATATATATAGAATACTCACCAAATTTATTTTTTCTTGTGTACATAATATCTATTGATATATTATCCTATGAGTATACATTTTTTATTGATATTTGAGGTTCTATTTCATGATATTTTTAGTGCAATTATAATTTCAACATTTTTATATGTGGTAATATATTTTCATCCCATATTTTATTCCAAAGTACACATGTCATATTCACTACTTGACTCCATTAGGTGTCTTATTTAATACCCATGAATTTATTTTGGGGTTATTTAAAATCAAGTAATTGGATATAAGTATCGTCATAAGTCTCCTAGTTTTCATGGGGCTTATGATTCATAAGATTCCAAAATGTTAATGTTTTTATGTAAAAATTGAAATGTTCATCGAGATTGTGTATGATTAACATTATAAGGATTAAAAGATATTATCTTCCACTCAATAAAAAAATTATATTTTCTCTCTTATGGATATTTGATGAGTATAAATTTTTTAATTTCATTTTAAACTCTAGAAATATTAAAGAGACCAATATAATTTTCATGAAAAATATACATTATTTCCCATTTATGATGAAAATATGTTTTCTTACACTTCCATATCTTTAAAAAATGATTTCAAAAATGTAATTAATAATATCTAATGATGGTTAAACCAAACATCAACATGTTGTTAAATTTATTTTATAAAAAACTACATAGAATATTTTTGTTTTTTTAATTAGAAATATATTTATTTTTATTGAAATTGTGAATGGAATTGATATTTTCATTTTTATAGAACGAATATCATTCTTCAGCATCATGAACACTCAATTATTTATTGATGAAAAATTTTCCAAGGATTCTTTTTGATGAAAATGATTTAATTGATAGTTTGAATTTTTTATTGTGTTATTTCAAAGAGTAATGGAAATTTCTCTCAACATATAATCCACATGATCTTTTAAAATTACTTTTCATCAAATATGACATCTTTAGATGTTACGTAATATTTACTATAGATATAATCCAACCATACCATTAATATTATTTCTCTAGATAGATCATGGTTATAATGAAATGCAGATCATGAAGCATAATTATTGTAAAAATTTTATCCTATGATGATTCGATGAAATTATTATTGGACTCATTCATCTCCCAAAGTCTATCATAATGACTAATTGTTGAAATTATTATAAAATGTGATCTATTTTGATTGGTTATTCTATAATGAATCATTTAAATGAATATGAATTATATTTCATTTCATTATGTTAGGATATGATGAAATCTATATTCAACTCATCTTCATTTCATGGGTTATGATATGATGAATGACTTATAAAATTTCAGAAAACATGTATATGGTTATAATTATGTTATAAGTGGGAATAATATCTCCCTAAAATATATTGGGTAAATATTGATATCACATTATAATAATAATATTAAAATATGAAGTGAATGAAGTTTAATAAGGGTCTATGTAAACATTGATTTAATAGGCAGTGAACCATGAACTATACGATGGTTTGGGTGAAGAACCATTACAAAATTATAGCCTTAGAAATAGGCCATGATCACAAGGGATATTGCTTTATATTATTATGACTATTGTGAAATTACATGTCTTTTTACTTTGTTATATATACATGGATCATGTTCTTTGATTATTTTTTGATTAATTATTTATAATGTACCATTATTTATTCCATTACTCGTGTTTATGAACTATTATAGGTGGGGTATGATTCTAAAATGTTATTCTCATGTTCTCATACCATCATACTGTTCTTATGTTCATATCTACCTTGTTTACCCTTACTGAGAATCTGTGAAAAGCCTTTATTATATATCCATTACCTAGGCTATAAAGAAATTTAATTTGTATTAATTCTAAAAGAATGATTCTAGTTATTATTAACATAGTGGGATATTATGTAGTTCACTCATTAATGAGTGGTTTATATCTCCATGTATCAAAAGACACTAAAATTTTATTGTTAATGGTTTTGATTTTGTATAATTAAATGAATATTCATCTATTAAGATGTAATAAATATTTATGAAAGTAATTGGTTAATATTTATTTTATTATATAATGGTATAGTTACCTGTTTATAAGTACACTAAAGAATCAATTGTGAGAAACATATGGATAATTATAAATATAATTACATAAAAAAAATGTCATCGATTTTTTTGTAGGTTAGAGTGAGAAGGTTCCATGAAAATAAATACTTTTTAGAAACCACAATTAGATGTGGATATGAAACAAATATAACTAGGTGTAATAAATCAGAAAATGGTGTATTGATTTTTGACTCATTTTCATCTGATGTTTGACAGTAGGCCTTGATCCACACTTGGTTTGACAAACTCGGAGGATAAGTTTTGGAAAATCAAAAACACATTATGAATCATCATGAAAGATTTGAATAAATAATGATCATGAAAGGCCTATGTAAAATTTAAGTATTAATATATTGAAAATAGGGTTTCTTGATTTATATGTCGTGTAATTTATTTTTTATGATTATTGGGGTTTCTAATATAATTAATGTTTCTCACACTATTTTATTGGTTTTAGTGCATGGATGGAACCTGACTGAATAACTGTATAGATTAGTATAATGGAAAATGATATAATTTTTCTCTTAATGTAACAATATTTATGGGATATAAAAAAAATATCATTTCTATGATCACGCACTTTCTCTATATATGAATCACACTATGCTTCCAATAATGAAAAGGATGGAATAAATTTTTTGGTTTAGTGCTCTATGAGGAAACACCCTCTTACTTTTAGTGGGTATGTTGATAAACCAGGGGCTATGTAATGGATTATTACCACTAAAATTATATTTTCATTTCAACATTGATCATAACATGAAAAAATAATTTTTTATATATATAATTTGGGTGCATAAGTAGATAAATGTTTGTATCTTGTAGATAATATTATAAAACTGTATGAAATTGAAATGATAGAGTGGGATTTATTTATTTATTTAATAATAAGTACCTTCCTCATATTATTCATAAAAATATAGTATTAATTCCATGATTTTAACCATATATATAATGAATCTATTTGTACAAGTGAACAAATCTCACAATACATTCACATTACACATATTCTATTATCATCCAACCTAAATGTATGGTTTTCTAATTTATTATTATCATAAAACCAAGTCCCCAATGGGAAGTCACCATATTATTCTTTAGTAGATATGGATAAATACTGTTATCTTCTCCCATAGTGGAAATATAGATTGTAATTAACCATAAATATCATGGTTTTGACATAAAAATAATGATGTAATTCAATTTTTATTCTAAAACACAGAGAGAGATGAAGATTATCATACTCTTATTCTGAATGTGTTGAAGGATAACTATTATAGATTATCTTAATGAGGTTGGTAATTTTTTTAAGTGTGTAATGGAAGTACATCAAAAAATCGAATTCCCCAGTTATATGTAGAAGATAGATAATGATGTGATTGTAGAGAAATCTCCACAGATTTCACAATCCACACTATATGGTTTCAAATGAATGGAGTATGGAATTTTTTTAGAAATGATCAAAAATACGAAATTTCATGTTGATGATTTGAGTTTAAGTTCTCTTAATCAATGTTTTCTCCACCTAATTCACCAACCACAGTCTAATGTTTCTGTTTTAAAGAATATGGGAATTTTCTTAAATAGAACCCAAATATGAAATTTAATGATGATGATAGGAGTTAAAAACCTCTTATGCTAAGCGACATACAGAAGTATAATGCGATAATAATTTATGCTTTGGGGTATGATAATGATTTGTTGAAAGCTACACATATCATACTCTCAACAACTATCAATGTATTATTTGATAATATATATACCCGCATTTGAATTAATTTCATAGGGTATCAAATTTACAACCCAATGGTTCGATTTTCAAATAGTAATGAAAATCAAAATTAAATGATGATCAAATATCAAGTATATGAATGTTTTTTAATGTATGTTTTATTAAATATGTATACTAAAAATATTGTTATTCTCACTCTGGATGAATTTGATGTTATCGAAGGCATTGGTATAATTATCCTACATAAATTCAAAATCTATTTCTGTTGAACAAAATCAATTTTTTGATATTACAACCCCTACATTGATATTCTATGACTGTGATGTTAAATTTTAACTTCAAATAAATATCACACCCATTAGATAATAAAAATTTCTAGAAAATGGGTGTTTGTCACATATTTTTTCAGAGCAAAGAAACATCAATTATTTTCCTCATATGAGGGATTTGTTTATATATTTTTTGAGGAGTTATGAATAATTCTTCTGAATCATTATGTTGAGTTACAACACAATGAAAATCTAAAATAAAATAAGGTATTTGATATCTTTTTCAACATGCAATAGAAATATTAGAAAAATATATAATGCCAAGATACTTTATTATATATTTTTTTAAATAAATTTATTTTATTAACTAGTTTAAATTACACATAACACTGATGTTATCTTAAGTGACATGTGACAATTAGTTTATTCATTGTCTTGTGTTTTATTATTGAGTGAGTTTTGCGAAAAATGACATAATACTAATATTATTATTTAATATGAATGTTATATCCAAAACATTGGAATGTGTGGTATAAATAAGTGTGAATAAAGTAATAAAATATGAATTTTTCACATTTTTTGTAGTTATCAATTTTTTAGATGTAAAATATGTTTAAATTAAAATAATAAAAAAGAAACTTTTTTTAATGAAGATCATTTTGTGCAATGAGAACAAAAATTAAAATTAATTTTAATTAAATATAAGAAAATTTACTTGAAAAAATTAATATAATTTTTCAAATAATGATATGAAAATAAAATTAGGGTTATGTTTTATGATTTTTCAAAAATTAAACATTTTTAATGAATAGTAAAAAATCTTGAATTTTAATTAGAAACTGCCATTTGATTTAAAAAAAATATAATTATTATTTATATTTTTATTTGGTTTTAAATAAAAATTACATCTATTATTTAAACATTAATAGAGTTTAGTTCGTTAAGTCATTTTTAAATTTTCAATTATTTTTTGATATATACACTTATTAAAATATTGGACATTTTTATTTTTAAAATAATATTTTTCATCAAGTGTAAATGATTTACAATATATTTAATTTAACAATTATATAAATTGATTTTAAAAAAATGAATTAAATATTTGTAATTATAAGAATTTATATTTTCTAATAAGGTAAAAATAATTTTTGATCAAAATTATTTGTGATTATAGTAATAATTATTTATCACGGATAAGTTAAAAACTAATTTTGCATGTGTTAAAATAAGAAGTTTATAGTCCTAGCTGACCTACAAGCTTGTAAAAAACCAAATTTCTGGAATATGTATAACTTAAGCATACATTTTATATAATGGAAAATTATTAAATATTTTTTCAAAAATATAAATGTTGTTATGATTGAATATTTTTCAAAAATTTTAAGTGTGCCACTAACCTCACATATAGATGGCCATCCCCTCTCCTCAATACTTCACACATTCACCACTTTTTGTTTGATAAAAAAAATTCCAACATACCTTACCAAAATCCTTCATTTAATCCTAGGAGCATTTTTTTCGAATAATGACACACTAGGATGACTTTAGTTAAATACTATGGATGGTTTCTAAATAATAGGTAATGTTCTTCAACATGTGTTTTTATTTCATTTTGTTCTCCACCTCATCGAATTTGTATTAAAAACTGTGAATTTATAAAAGAATATATTCCATAAAATATGGTATTTTTATAATAATTTACTTATATACAACCATCCCCAATTACATCAAATGGTTACCAAATCATTATTCATGGGTACCAAGGACTACCTTCTTGTTAACTAATGTCATTATTTTTTACATTACCTCCTCTCACAGCTAGGATTGCAGATGTATTAAAAGAATTTATATTATATTTATGACATAATTATACTAATTGATTCATTATATCATATATTTATATATATATATATATGCATTCCATTCCTGGGTGGATACGATAACATTGCTCATGTTTATGATAGGTAATTGCCTCAATAAGCGATGTGATTCCCATTCCACTAACACTTTACATGGAAGGAGATAATGATAAAAATAAATATTATATGTGATAAATATTAAATATTTATTATATTTATGATAAATTAATCAATTATATAATATATAATATATATATGATTTTCATTTCTTTATTTTTTACTCAATGAAAGCCTATAACATCCTTTCTGTTTCTGTAGGCTATGACCTTCATGAAACGATGTGACTCTCTTTTAATCACCACACCACATGGATTATAAATATTTCTATGTGTTTTTGTGTCTCTGTGTATGTATATTTAAAAATTAATATGTTATTTATGTTCTTAATATCATTTTGGGAAGAAAAATATTTACATAACTTTTTCAATAATGATCGATGAAAATGAAAACGATACTCATGTGTTTGAATGATATTAAAACACCATAATAGTAGAATAGTTAGTTTTTGAAAATTATATTTCTTGACTAGTTTAAATACATTATTTATTCATAAATAATATAATTATTTATTTTTTATTGTTTTTTATATATTCAAATAACGATCTCTAAAACCAATAATCACCTTAAAAATTCATTTTTGACATAAGTCTAATATCATTGAAAGACCAACGTAATCATCAATTTATTTATTAATTATTTATAAAATTATTGTAAGTGAAATTAATGAACTAATAAACTTAAAAATAAAATTAATTAGGTAAAAAATTAACATACATTTATTATTTATAAATATAAATAACATACGAGATGATTTATACTAAAGCTTAGGGATTTCATCTCAATTTACATTCCACTGAGACATTCTTTTTATTACTACACAATTCATATTTATACGGTGTATATATGTTCCATTTTACTTGTAATATTGTTATTTATTCAATCTTCATGGTATTTTAAGTTTTAATTTTTAATTTTTTCATCAAATGGGATTTGAATTAAATGATACTATGTGGGAAATAATTTCATACCTCAATTTTTTTATGTTACTTCTTTGATTTGATTTATATTATATGACTATGTGAATAATGATATTTTATGATCATTTTTTTCATTTCCACAAGTTTTTGTTGGATTTGAAGCTAATTAACATAATTGATTCACTAATTTTACACAAATAATTTGGTAATTGTAAGGGATTACTTTAGTGTGTCATTCCAATATCTATTATGCATAATTAAATTTCTATTGAAGTAAATTATATTTTCATTAACTAATAAATCCATTTAATTTTATCTAAATATATTTAACTACTACATTTCCATGTAATATTACACTTTTTCAACTCTTTCAAACAAAAAAAATTAAATAATTTTTTTATAAATATTCGATATTATTTCATTATATAGTTAGAAACACTTTTTCATAAAAACATTTGTTTTGGTAAAATGATTTCAAAAATAATTTTTAGACATTTTAAGAAGATTTATCGATGTTATTTTTATCCATGTTTTGTTTTTTTCATAATTATTTTAGTATAATATTCTTTTCATTTTCTGAACTATGCACTTTTATAAACTGTTTAAATTCAAAAGAAATGTTCTTTTTAACTTATGCAGCATGTATAGAATTTTCAACCATCATGACTATCATTTCATTCAATATTCCTACACACATTTAAAAATATATTTTTTAAATTAATTTTTTCCGAAATATTATGGAAAATTATTTGTTTTTTAAAGATATTTTCAAATAAAAGGATTTTCAGACTCATTTATTTTTTGAAAATTTTTTTTAATGAAATTAATTTTTCACCAGGAATGTTTTTAATGATATATATTTAAATTTAATTCATCAATGAAAGTAACCTTTTATTGTAATTATGATCCACAAGGGATACATAATTTTTTATGATCCTTATTCATTCTATTTATGGTTTATGATCAATTTTACAATGGATGTGCTATTCACATACTATTCAACAAATTACTCTGGATAGTTTATTGTAATGTTTACAGATTTGGGAAAGTATTAAAATTTTATATTATTCATTTTAAATATGATTTTTCCGATAGTTTCCTTTTATTTCATCATTATATGTCATGAAATGAACTTTTTATATGATGGGCATGGACCAAATATTATTCATCCCATTAATTTAATGATAGGCCTCATGAGATAAACCAATTGGATAAATTTGATGGGTTTCTACCAGCATATTTTAACTGTCTTGAGGATATATAAGTGTTGTAAAATATCTTGAGGAATTCTATTCATAGTAAATAGGTTAGTATTATTCATTAAATTAATATAAATTTAGTTATCAACATTCTATGTGATAATACAATTACTTATAATATATATGGATAATTTTCAAGTTCATGTGATGATTTATATGGAATTACCTAATCCTCATTTATTCTTGGCATAGTATTATCATGTTATTTATTAAATTTCATGTGTTTGATTTATTTACCTTGACATTTTTATTATTCATTATTTAATTATAACAACAATTATAAGATTACCTTTATTTAGAATTAAAGATCACAACGTTCTTATGTTTTTTTCCAAGGATTACAGGATGTATTTTTTGATTGACTTTTGGTGGTATGCTAAGGAGACTATTTGTTTTCATGAATAAAATTATGTTTGTTTTTTTATTCATTCAAATATAGTGTGAATTTTATGTATATATATAGTTTACAAAGACTACTAAACTATTCTAAACATTGGGATGCAATTCCATGTATGTTATTACAATATGATATAGTAACCACATTCTCTAATCTACTAGGGTCTTGATATTTTCAGTTTGTATCAAAGGAATTTTAGTACAATTCTTGGGAACTAGTTTTTTTATATCAAATACTTCAAAACATAATCATGTGGTCAAAATTGTTGATAAGTATAAAAAACATTAAAATGATTTGAGAAGGTAAATATAATTTGGTTTTCCTAGAAAAACATCGATTTCATTAAAAAAATAGTGTATAAATTGCTCTGAAACAGAGGTATTATGATTAATAAATTTAAAAAGTTTGAAATAGAAAATACCTAATTATCACATGGTGCACAACTATACGAATTATTGTGCACATTATTTTTCACTAATAGGGGATATTCTTAGGATAATTCACATTTTATTTCGAAATATTATGATGTGTTTGAAATATTTTTTTCTCTAATGAAACCTTGTTTAGGATTCCACGTTTATATATAAAAAATTTTCAATTTATGTTAAGTACTTTTAGGATTAAACAATATTTTCATAATGTTACATTCTAATATTGTTTATTACATCATTTAGAAAAAAAGACCAATGGAAGGAATGAGAACCACATCAGCACACATAATCCATTGTATAATAATGTTTTTTTACATGGTGGGATTAAGCCAATATTTTGAGGGTAACTATTCCCACAAAAATTCTCATCATATGCGGACATAGTATCATGTGCCAAAAATTATTTAAAACTAATTCTCTATGTATTATGGATTTGAATTGAATAAAATAATGGATTGGAGAGAAAAAGTCATAAAAAGGAAGAATGGAGGGAATGATCTTTTCACATGTGATAATTATGAAAGAAACAACTTTGTAAATTCTTGAATGGCATAATCGATTTCAATATGATTGTTGTGAATTTCTACTATATATTTTTCCAAGAGCTGTACTCCCAAATCTAATGAAAAAATACTTAAAATTATATTCCTTGGTTTAATGAAGACATTTGTTACCCCAATTTGTCATATAATCATTACCGAAACAAAAGGAAAACATGGATCAATTCTATAATAGAATAAATTTTATGGTTACATGTTTACAGAATTCAAGAAAAAAACTCTTACATAAACCATTAACCTAACATTAAATGATAATTTCTAATTCTTAACCATACTTTTCATTTTAACTTAACTACATCATCCTCACCCATATAAAATTTCTTCTACACTAAACTTTTTCAACACCATAAATTAAAACTTCGGGAATAATGAAAATAAGGAGGGTGATCTCTAATGCCCAATAAGAGTTAACATAATAATTAAGAATTAAATGTATATAGTGAAAATAATTTTGAATATGGGTATAATATCTCAATAAAATTGCATTACTGAGTCATAAAATAACTCATACCCATCACTTCATGGATCATCAAATACAAGAAGATGGAAAAAGAAAGAGTCATCATGATCAATAATCAAAGTCAATAAGATATCATTATAGATTATTAGTATCATTATAAAACCATATAAGTAATATGGATAACATGTACATACGTGGTACATTATTTTCACTTCACGCTTACATTCACTCGTAATAATTGTATAACCATACTATTGACTATTATACCCAATGCATTGGATGGAAATAATAAACCCACCTATTGTTTGTTCATTGTGTAACCTCCTATCAATGGTTTATCATTTAACTACACATCGTTTCATTATATGGGAACCAATCATCATTAGGTTTTCATGTAACCTCCCAAAAAATTCCCAAGTACCACTAAAAAATCATATCCCATAAAATCATAAATTAACATATATTAAAACCCAGTATCCTACTTATACTATGATTAAACCATTGATAAGAGACATGGTCTACAACAATTTATTGGAAACATGGTTAACCATTAGAAAAAGATGGGGTTCCTTAAGATATATTTAAATCATGGTTATCTAATGGAAAAGTAATAGGTTCCCAAATAATCTATTTGAAACATGATTAACCCATATAAAAGAAACGGGTTCTATGACAATCAATTTAGAACATGATTAAGCCGTTATAAAATAAATGGTTTCCAATACAACTTCATTTAAACAAGATTAACACATGTAAAAGAAATAGGTTCCATTAAATTACATTTAGATAATCATTAATCTAAAAAAATAGGATCCAAAAATATTTCATTGAATCTTGTTTCACCCATGGAAAACAAAATGGTTCCCTAACAATCTCATCGAATCATGGTTATCCATTAGAAAATAAAAATCTTCCAAAATAATATCTTTGAAACAATATTATTTCTTACATAAATGAATGAGGATGGTGGCAACGCAAAATATTCTTATTGGAGGATATATGACATTAAAATATTATTTTTATGAATACAAATACCATTAAAATATCATCTAAAAATCCATGAGTAATAAGACCATTAAAAATTCAAGAGTGTCTCATATCCCATTAAAACAATCGAATCATGTCCCCCATTATAAATAACATTAAATGAAATCATTAATAATTTGAGAATAATAAAATTAATGATATATCATGTAAAATGAGTGGTATAAACACCTCATAAATTAATATGGGTTTTTAACATACCATGCCTCTCAAATAGGACAAACTGTAATAAAAATCCATTACTTCATGGGTAACTTGGAAACCATAAAACCCATGAAATAGAGATCCTAAAATAAATATGAAAAACCACATTAAATATAGTAAAATAATCAGAAAATATTTTCAACTGATTTTTATACACCACACAATAAAAAAAATTAAAAAAATAAAATATATCTCAATTAAATCAAAGTGAGATGACAAATGCAATAAAAAATATCTAGTCATTGGAGTGAAAATAATTCAATTAAAAAATTAGGTGTGCCAAATTTAAATGCAAAAAATAAAAGATTAAATATTTAACAGTATAATCAATGGTGATTTCACACATATTCTTTGAACAACATAACCAATTTCATATATGTTTAACCATTTGAATGGAAATGGGGTTAAGAAATCTCAGTCTTTGCATCTCAATTTTCATTCTGGTCCTATAAATCTGGATTTTTAATCATATGTTATTTATTAACATTCTAAATTTACTTATACAAGTTTATTTTTCATTTTATTTCAATCATATACATGTTATTTTTATTTATTTAATATATAATATTTTAGTCGCGATAATTTACGGTATTCAGCTTATTTGTCAAAACTGACATTGACAGGTTGACTATGTAAAATGAATTAATTTTTTAAAAAATATATACAATTATAAAAATGAAATAATTATCAATTTTTTCATCAATTATATTTTTAAAATTATATAGGAAGAGAAGTAATGAATAACTAATCAATTTTGTGATAATGGAGATGGTATGTCATTTGTACACGGGAATAACATTCCCAACATTCAATCATCATTATGGAACGAAGGTGAGTAATGTTTATCTTTATTTAATTTCCATTATATCAAAATATATTATTATTTTATTATATATACTAATATATATCAATTTTTTTATTTTTTGATGAAAAATGAAAAATCACATCTCTTTGGGGAGGTGGTAATTCACAGATCCTTGAATGATGTTATGACATTTTTAGTGTGTGAAATGGGAAGAATAAAAATAATATTGTGTATTTCTAGAAAGATAATTTTTTCATGAATATAATAAAAATTTCATTATTATGATATATTTTCATCCAACACATCCTTATTAAATTCTATTCATTAAGTAAATTAGTCACTTCACTTTGAGGTAGTGGTAGTCCACACATCCACAAACAACGTTATTATATTCCCAAAAATTAAAAAACATGAAGGTATGTGTTATATAACAAATCCAGAAGCATAATAAAATTTTAAATTTCAAATAAATCAAGTAAAAATATTAGTTTATTATTATTACCAACCATGAGAGGTGGAAATGAACAATTTAATGACATAATTAGATGAGTAGGTAGTCTATTGTACACACTAATGATGATTGTGTATCCCATTTGATAGAAGTGAATAAATGTTTATGTTAAAAAATAACATAAATCCATATCAGAATATTTTTTTATACATTGATTATTATATAATAATTTGATAATATGAATTTATGTTGATTGAGAATTAAATAAAACAAATGTGATCACTGATGAATATTACCTCTTTTCAGGTAATTCCTTTTGTTTTGGTCCAATGGATATCCTTGGTTTGATTTTATAACAGAGTGAGGATTCTAGGTCGATAGAATTGATTTTGGGAACTTATTGTTTCCAATTTTGTATGATAAAAATTTCTTTAGAGGAGTGATTATGTGTGGAGGGTGAGTGAAATTTTATAATAGGGAAGGAGTTCTGTCCTTATGAATATAAAAGGTTAAACACTATTGGAAGGTATCCCACACATCATGTGACCTAAATAAAGAAAAATAATTGTTCCTAGTATAGATGTATTTGAATAATGGACATTAAATGTGTTATTTCACATGTTACTTTTTCATTTGGACCCTTCATATTAATGTTAAATCACTAAGTACACACATTTTAACCATAATAATTATAATAAATTTTATTTTCATTAAGTAATATTTTTGGTCAAAAAATAAGATGGAAATATATAAATAATAAATTGTGATGATTAATAATACATAATCTATTCTTACATGTTCACTCATAGAAGAAGAAGAAATTAATTTATAATAAATCTTTATGATTGGATGACACATCAGGTTTTTAAATAAGAAATGTTCAAAAACATGAAAGGTTTTTATATCCAATATCAGAGAGAAATTTAATAAAAGTACTAAAATTGGTTTATATGGTATAAACGTTCCAAATTTATAATTTAAAATAATTCAAATATATAATTGAACACAATAAATTATTTTTCAAAAATAATGTTTTAAATAAAAATTTTGGTTTATTTACTTTTCATAAAAATATGACTATTCTCAGAAAAATACCCAAAAATAACCCAAAAAAATAGTTATTTTCCTATATAAAAAATGAAGATCATGTTTTCAAATAAAAATTATAAAAATCTCCCAAATTTATTTTTATGAAACATTTCCACTATGTGGGTCTAAAACATACTTTAATAAATATACAAAATTTTCACTCATAATTTAGTTTATTCTTACCTATGTCTATCAAAAATAATGTATTAACAGAAAAATTTTAGATTGAATATATAAATTATAAATTTCAATAAGATTTTTCAAATATAGTTCTAAATTATATTTCATAATTTAAAAACAAATTCTCCACATAAAACATGTTTTTTTATAAAACACATCTTTTATATATTCAATTAATTTTATTGTCATTTATAACTAATTTGTGAAAAAAAAATTAAAAAATTTTTAATCAATATATTCTTAATTTGGGACATCATACTCAATCATTCCACTCCAATTTATAGGTTATAACTATCATATTAAAAATTAATATTTTATTCTTTCTATAAAACTCGGTCTTGTATGTAAAACATGTTATCAGATTGAATAAATATCACATGCAATGAAATATAAACAATGTGTTTCATAAAAACAATAAAAACAGTGAACTGCATATAACAGAAGCTATCAAATAATTTAAATTAATTTTAAATAATATTTTCTAAATTCTTATTTTTTTATGTCCTACTCCCCTTAAAATGATTCTTTCCCTCGAAATTTTTCTTGGTTATTGAAGTATTAACATATTTAGTATTCCATTATAAAAACTGTAATTGTACAAGTGAAATAAATAAAAAAATACCATAAAATATTATAATGTTATAAATAATGGTACCTGCTGTTATTCCTAACTATGACTCCTTATTTGGATAACATTGCAGAATGATTGATTTGGATGGCTAAACGAATTCCCATGGGCTTTTAGAGAGTAATGAAGAATGTGGTTAAGAGGAAATCAATGATGAAGAAACCATAACCAAGTTTTTATTGAAAATTTCATTGGTATCATATTATAATATTATAATAAGATAAAATTTTATTTCAATATTTTTTATTAAAAATTATGTATTTCCTTTAAAACCTATAATTAAAAAATAATTAAATATACTTACATGAAAGGTGAATTTTATCCTCTACAAAAAGTATAATTAATTTCTCGAAACTAAGAGTATCAAGATATTTTTTTCACATCTAAATAAGAAAAATAAAATATTAAATACTCCATAACCATAACAGGGATAGTCAATGTATTACCCTTTACTTTCTACATTAAGCAAAAACAAAATGGTAAAAACATGGTAAAATAATTCAAATAATTAATAAATCTGAATAAGATAAAATAATGATCTATCTTCAACACTAGTAACAAATTCTAAATCTAAATAATAATATAACCTTATATTCCAAATAACCTTAATAACCCCAAAGTTAATAATTTTATTAACATTATGTGTTATCTCATACATTAAATATTTGATGTCTTAAAGGCTATTATCTTCTTTTGATATAATAATTGTAACATAGTCACCAACCCCCTTTTCAATCATGTTTTTATATATATATAAATACTTGTGTTCTAATAATGATCTCAATATCCTAGATCATATAATTCTTGATGGTTATAAATTATCTTAAAACATATTAATACAAAAGTTAAAGTAATTCTTCCCATTAAATTTAAACCAAATAAAATATCTCAAAAAAATCATTGATAACCTCAAAATTTTAACTACATAAAAATATAAAATGGTGTGTATTAAGACATTGAGATTATGGTCAATATTAAATTTATATTCCTAGGTTTTTATCCATAACTCATACTATATTTTCAACTTGAAATATCCCTTTCCTTATAGTTTCCTATACTGACATTCGATACAAGCAATTTCAACCCTAGAGATGCACTCTGATATCTTTTTCGGAGATCCATAACATTACATTCTTGGATTTGATGAAAAAAATTGTGACCTAAAATTCTCATCTTACCATTATAAAATCATAATTAAATCATTTTCACTATCATAGTGGAGGTACATTTAGTTTTATAGTATTATATAATTTGAATAACTGACCATAAAATTTTGTCAATAACTTAAATGGATAATTATTCATGTTAACCCGGGTTTTTTTAACATTGTAACAACATCATAACCCATATTAAATCCATTTTATAAATAACTTTTTCAACTTCATTCTTTAAAAATGTGGAAAATGAAACATATGAAATATATCTCAAATGATTAATAAGGGTAAACATAATCATTAATTGATAAATTTAGTTGTGTTTGATAAGAGTGCATAAGGCATTGTTGACATAACCAAATTGAATGAATAATTAATCAAAAAATCATACCCATCAATTTTTATATCATAAATCCTGAAAAACATGGAAAAGGAATGATTCAATTGGGTCAATAAAAAATCAATTTCATGTCAATCATGATTATTATAAATATAATAATTTCATAGCATGAATATTGAAAACAAGTATTTAAATTGAAAAATAATTTTCAATTCACCCATATAATCACTCATAAAAATGGAATAACTATTTGATAAACTTCCCTACCCAACGTATTGGAGGTATATCATGGACCCATTTATCATTGGTTGATCACTTAACCATGTGTTATTAGTTTATCATATAACAAACCATGATTAGTTTATCACAGAACCACCCATCATTGATTTATCAGATAACAAACCATAATATATCTAAGAGCCATTAAAAAATTAGAACACATATTATCATATATTAACTCATATTAAAATACATTATTAATTTTATAAGAAGACTAATATATATAAAATAAATTTTTTTTACAACAATCAATATGAAAATTATTTAACCCATTTAAAAGGAACAGGTTCGATAATATCTCTTCGAAACATTGATATCCCCTTGAAAGGAAATTTCACCAATAAATTATATTTGAAACATGATTAACCCATGGAAAAAATGGGTTCCAAAACAATTTGTTTAGAGCCTTATTAAACCAGGGAAATGAAATAAATTTCAAAACAAAATAATTGAAATAAGGTTAACACATGAACAAAAATTAGTTCCCTAAAAAAATTTAGAACATGAATAACCCATGGAAATGAAATTACTTTTAAACTAATATCACTAAAACTTTATTAAACCATGGTATATAAATGGTTTCTATAATAATCTCTTCATAACAATGTTAGCCAATGGGAAAAAATGGATTCAATAAAAATATCTTTGATATAATATTAAACCAAAAATTATATAATGAGTATGGTATAGATAAAAAATATCCCCAGTTAAAGATATATAACAAAAATGTTTTTGATTTTGGTAAATGAAAATAAAAATAAATTATTGTCAAAAAATTCATGGGGAAACCTACTTTTAAGCATTCCAAACTGTCCCATAACCCCATGAAACAATTTAATCATATTCCCCATAAAGGAATAATTTCAAATGAAACATATAATATAAATAAAACAAGAATATTGATGATATATCTTGTAAAATTATAATTATAAACACATCATAATATGAAATATGTGAATAACATAATAAACTTCTCACAAGTGGAAAATTGTGGAAAAAATCCATTACATCATTGGTAACATTGTCATCATAAACCCCATGAAAAATAAATCACTAAAAGGGTGATTAAAACACATAAAAATTTAGGATGATAATAATCACGTACATTTATAAGAAGTGTGTACAATATACAAAAACAATATGTAGCGAATATGTAATATATCACACAGATATAAAATTAAGATGTGAAAGAAACTTATAATGATTGAATCATTTCAGTGATAATAAATCAAGGAAATTAATATTTATTTAAATAATATTTCAATAAAATATAATTATAAATAAGTAATAATATAATTAGTGTAAATTTTCTTACATATTCATGGAATTATATAACCAATTACATATAATTTTGTCTTTGTGAATGTTAATTGAGTTAATAAATCCATTACCTTGACACTGATTTACCATGATTTTACTATACCTTCTTCAAAAATAAATATACATTACTTATTTACATACATTATAATGTTATATAAGATTATTATTTATTTTATTTCACTTTTATATATGTTATATAAAATTACATAATCAATAAAATTTATGTCGAATGTTTTAACCACATTCAGTTTATAAGTAAAAACAGACTCTGATATGTCGATTATGGTCAATGAGATAATTATTTAAAAAATCATCATGGTTATGGAATTCATTAATATTTATATTTTAACCTCAATTATACAATTTAAACACTATAACAAAAAAATTTATGATAAATTAACCAATTTTGTTATCATGGAGATGGTGGGTGTGCATGTATTCTTGATTAACGTCCTCGATATTCAATGATCATTATTGGAAAAATGTAAGTATCTTTTATATTTATAGAATTATCATTTTATCATTAAAATAATTTTATTTTATTATAAATACATATATATATCATTATTGTGATGTGTTTATTAAAAGGGAAGAACCACATATCATTGATGTCACAGTAGTCCCCAAGTCTACAAACGTTGTTCTCGGTTTTTTCAGGGTGGTAAATTGAAAGAAGAAAAATGATATATTACATATCTAGATATATTATTATTTCATGAATATCATAAAAATTTCATTATTATAATATATTTTTATTAAAACCATCCTCAATTAAATCCATTTAATGAGTGAATGAATCACATTGATTTGAAGAGGCGGTAGTCTTCATATCCACATACGACGTTAAAACATTGTCCGTGTGTGAAATAGAAAGAAGATAAAAGGAATTTTTTGTGTAAAAAATTATTATGTCGTAAATATAAAATATATTTCATTATAATCTTATATATTTATTAATCTCACCCTTAACACATTATTGGTTATGATTGAACAAATCACATTTTTTTAAAAGGTGGTAGTCTAGATGTTTACAAACGATGTTTTTCATATTCCCAGAAATGGAAATCTGGAAGTTCTATGTTCTATAAAAATTAAAGAAATATAATAAATTTATTAATTTATTTTATGTAATAGAAAATTGTAATTATATCATTATTTAAATCCTTGAGAACATGCAATGGATGATTGAACAATATCAGTTCATGGGGCAACAACCCTCCATATACACAAAATATGATTTTGTATCCTTTTGGTTTTCATTAAGGGACTACCATGGTTTGATTTATTCCAAAAATGTGTCTTATAAGATTATATGAACTCATTTGGGAGCTTATTTGGGATATTATTTATGTTTTAAGGGATTTAGATGTGCAAATAATTGTGTGGGGGGGAGTGCATTTTAATAGTGGAGAGAATGTTAAATTCTTATAAACATAAAAAGGCAAACAATATTGGATAGTTTCCATTAGATAATGTGACTCCAAATATTAACTAAATTAAGTAAAAGTGGAGATATTGATGAATAATTTTCTGAAAATTTTATTTGAACATGTTTTTATGTAATTTTTTCAAATCAGATAAATGTTTAACCATTGATAAATTAATTGTTTCCCTAGTAAATGTAATTAATTTTATTTTATTTCACTAAAAATTATGGTAAAATATAAATTTGAACATATTAGAAAATATAAAATATTTTGTTACCCAAAATAGAATAAAATTTTCCAAATTCTATTTACAGAAGTTTAAGAAACTAATATGAAATTAATCTCAGAGAGGGGAAGAGAGAATAGGTTTTTTAAAGAGAAATGTTCAAATGTTAGAAATGTTTCTATATCCAATTTCATTTTGAAATAGGTAATAAAGACCTAAACTTATTTAATTGATTTAAAAGATATCTAAATATACATTAATCCAATTAAAAATAAAATTTAACACTCTAAATTATTTATAAGAAAAAAATATTTTCAATTAAAATTTAGTGTCATTCACTATTCATTAAAATATGAATGTTCTCGGAATAATAAAAAAAATTTACCCCATAGTAATTATGATATTCAAAATTAAAAAAATAATTTTTTTTAAAAGAAAATTATATATGTTCCCAAATATAGTTTTAGAAAAATATTTCCATTAAAAGGTTATAAAAATGTCTTCCGAAAATATATAAATTTTTTATAGTTAAATTTCCATTATTTTTATCTCAATCATGTCAAATATATTGGATGAATTGAAATATATTTGGTTTAATATATGAAAAATATATTTAAATTATATTTTTCAATAATATTTATTAATTTAATTTGTTAACAGAAAATTTCATTATAGTCATAATGGTTTTCACAATACGAATCATTTATATTCAACTGATTTTAATTTTCATTAATTTTTAATTTGACAATAAATAATTCCTTATATAATAATTTTTTAACTGTAAATTCATAATTTAGATAGTCTTCTTCAATCTTATTATTCCATCGGCTAGGTGATAACAAGCATATTATTTTTTAATATCAATGTTTTTCCATTAAATATGTTCTTATGTGTACCACTCATTATCTAAGAGAATCATTGTTACATGAAATGAAAGAAAAACATAGTTTCACATAAAATTCAAGATAAATAGTTAATTTTATATAAATAAATATCAAAGATTTTAAATTATTTTAAAATATTTTATTTCGAAAAATCTTAAAATGTAACACATCATGCTTGTGATTTGATGGAAAATAAAAAAAAATTATTTTTGTAAATATTTTGATTGTAAGGAGATAGGGCATAATGAAAATGATTTTTCCAAGAATTATAGAAATATACATCAAAATAATATAATAGATCATCCTCAAGATTATCTAACTACCTCATATGAAGGGGTTGATTGTTGTTTATGTGTATGTATTAAATAAATATTTTATTTGAGTATTTTATCAATGATATTATAATTATGAGAATTATTAAATATATAGGGATTTTACATATCTACATTTCTTCAAGGATTTGGAATCGTTTTTTGACCTGTACGGATACCTATGAAAATGATTCTCTAGAAAGATGGACTTACTAGAAGAAACATTTTTGAGGGAAGGATAACTCTTAACATGTTCATTATGATTGAATTATTACATTTGGATGATTATATGTTTGATATGGATAATTTAAATTGGATAGTAATAACTACCTTGGATCTGAATAATTATTTTTTTGAAAATGTCTTTTATTATATCATTATATGATTTTGAAACATTTCTAGATTTACGGAATATATTCAACAATCTATATATTATATATGGAATAAAAAATAATCACTACTAGAAATATCACGTATACCCATGGTTTAAAACCGTGGGTATTTCCCTTGAAACCATCGGTATATGATATACCCATGGTTTCAGAAACCTTGCGTTGTAGTTCCATCGCAATAGATATATACCCACGGTTCTCTGAAAATCATTGGTATAGACCAAGGAAAATTGATATTACCCATGGTTTGTAAACTTTAGGTATACATGTATACTTACAGTTTGAAAATCGGGGGTATACTGATTTACAGTGGCCCATATTTACCCACTGTTTACCAAACCATCGGTATAGACAGAATCACTACCACCCTTAAATTATTAGATAGCAAATACCGAATTTCTATTTGGATCTATTCTTGAAGAAGGATTTGATAATCATGAGTTTTTTGGGATTTCAATTTCAAATTTATTATGTAGACTCGTTTAAATATGTTTTTGGAATAGCCATATAGAACCTTGATATTCTCCCATATTTCCTGAAATTGATCTTTCTCAGTCAGTGTAATCACATAAGAAGCACGAGGAACATTCCATTGGTTTTCACCGATACAAATAGGATATAGTTCTTGTCGAATACCCCAATCCAATAAATCTTAAAAAGATTAGAAATCATCTTTGGTCTTCCCCTTAATATTCAATAGAATTGCAAGTAACATTTCACATATATTTTTCTCAAAATGAATTATGTGTAAAAAATGCCGAAACAAATTAGTAGACCAATATGAAAACATAAAAAATTACTTCCCTTTTCAAATTGTAAGTGACTTCAGTATCAACATTCTTCCTCTTTTGAGATTTTAACTGACCCTTCCCTAATGAAAAGCAGACATTTTTCAATTCATTAAGCACATCACTTCCTGACATACGTTGAGTTGGTTTTTCAATGTCAACATTATTATCAAGCCTTTGATGATTCTTCCTATATAGATAATCGATAGTCAAGAATCGGTGATTCCATATGAAACAGAAACTACAACTCTATTTAAGCCTTCTCGATCATGTATTGTTCATACAAATGGGACATGATAGTTTTCCTTTCGTTCTCCACCCACACATCATTGCACAGGAAGGGAAATCATTTATGGTCCATAGAAGGGAAGCACACATCTCAAATGTATTCATTGAAGAAGCATCAAATTTCTGCACACCTAAATCCCAAAGTTGATTCAACTCTTTTATTAAAGGCAGTAAGTATACGTCTATATAATTTCCAGGATCTGAATGTCCAGATATCAGTATAATCAAGAATGTGAAAGGTTTTTTCATACACATCCACGGAAGAAGATTATAAACTTGAATTAAAACCGGCCACATGTAATGTGCAGTAAGAAACTGACCAAACCGATTATAACCATCACCTGATAGGCACAATATGACATTACGCACCTTAGCTTCAAAATCAGGATGTTGTGCATCAAATGTTCTCCATGCTAATCCATCTGCAGGATAAACCAAATCATCATTACCTTTAATTATCTCAGCATCGTTCCATCACATATTGACTAAAATTTCTGTAGACATGAATATATTTTGAGGTCTATTAATCAATGGAATGTGCCACATGAAATTCAATCGCACACGAGATGGTGTTCCATCACAAAAATTTACATCGAGATATACCACATTCTTTACAGTCATTATGGTCATCTATTTTCTCAAAAAATAAACCGCAATATTTTGGACAAGCATGGAATTTATTAGTAGCAAATCCAAGGTTCTTAATTAACTTCCATGAAATGTAATGATTTGAGGGAGAACATGCACCATTAGGAAGAAAGTACATCAAAAATGTAAAACTATAATCAATTCAAGAATTAGAACTCCCATACATGGTTTTCCCATGATATAACCTCATTAAAAATTCCAACTTCTTCATTTTAGTACATTCTTGATATATTGGAGTACTGGAATCGTCTAATAAAATTTTCACTCTCTCAATATCATCGTCTTCAACATTTTCCTCGTGTGTACTGATACCATTGTCTTCTTGCACCGGTATGCTATCTCTATCCAAATGATATACATATGGAAACCGATCAAATATCAAATTCACCATGTCACTTCGTTCATTTATTTTATTAACAGTCGATGATTGACTCATCTCTCCATTGTGAAACCAAATATTACAGTTTGCTTGAAATCTAAATTATCTTAAATGGTAACTAACTTCCTCTCGTCTTATCCATGGTATTCTAATACATTTATAGCAGGGGCACGGTATACAATCTTCATCTGACAAATTGTTAAATGAAAAATATAAAAAATTCTCCAAATTATGTTGATGCTCTGTTGAAATCTGATCGGTACGATACATCCAGATTCGATTAATTCTATAATAAGAACAAAAAATATCATTCAATCAGAAATGTAAATCATATTTAAAAAATTCATTACAATCAATTTTATTATTAAATCAATCAAAGCATATTAGTAGCTAACAAAACAAATTTAATGACAAAAGGAGTCTATGATTGAATAAGTAGGAAAACAGGAAAAAAAGTCTACCTTGTGATAAAAACTAATGAAAAAAATTTAAAAAGACACACCCAAGTGGTCATTTATGGAGAATAAATAAAAAATTTCAATGTATAATACTCATTTATAGATGTAGAAGAATTATACTCATGGGAAAAAAATTTATTTTAATAATATGAATTTATAATTATATAGAATTTTTTTAGGTCATATTTGATGGGGAATAAAACATTCAATGAAAATAGAGTAGTTATAAATTTAATCTTTTGGAATTAATATTGAAAAAATGATTCAAGGTATCCTTCAAATATTTTCCAATATGATTCTTTAAATATATAATTTTTACAGATTCTATTGCAACATAGGAATATTTACTCATATGGAAAAGATATGTTTTTTAAAATATAGACATAATGATATACTTGAGAGTATTGAGAATCAATGTTTGGGGGTTTCAACCCCAT
Organism: Viscum album; assembly: GCA_963277665.1. Taxonomy (NCBI): domain Eukaryota; kingdom Viridiplantae; phylum Streptophyta; class Magnoliopsida; order Santalales; family Viscaceae; genus Viscum; species Viscum album. Next base: position 787,422,689 of record OY728126.1, on the reverse strand, counting down.
TAAAGGAAAAAATGTTAGAAACTTATTGTAAAGTCTATATAGAAATCACAGAACATGTTTGATATTCATGAATAAGTATATGGAAGGTGTGATCATCCTATTCATGATTAAAATGAATACCTCATTATTATACCATGTAGAAAACATTTTATTTTCAATACTCAAAATCCTCTAAATTAGAATAGAAAAGTGAAGGAGAAAGATTTAGTTTTTGATGTTTCACCCAAAGTATCCAAAGGGGAATGTCCATTTATCTTTGATAGTGGATGTTCTGATCACATGATAAAAGAGTTACAAAATAGAAATCTATTGAAAAATGAAATTTATTCATAGTTACCTTCATAAATTATGGGTCACTAAAGGTTAAAGGGTTTGGTTTAATTGTTATTGGGAGTGATAATATTAAATCAAAAAACACTCTTTGTGTTAATGGATTAAACCACATTCTTTTAAGGGTTTATCAACTTCATGATAAAGAAAATATATTTTTTTAGGAATCATGGGTTATTGGTTGAGAACATTGAGGATGTAATAGTGGTTAAATGAGGATAAGAGTGCTAGAGGAAATTTATTCCAATTGGGTGTTGTTGAAAATTCATGTTATCTAAGCATGAATGAAGAGAATGAATTATAGTATCGTAGGATTGGAGATTATATATATTATATTTTTTTTAAAATGAGATGTGCTCTCTTTTAATTTTCTATGAGATGATAAATTGAGAATATATATAGAGTGTTCCTTTTATGGAGACATAGGTAGTTGGCTGTTGAAATTTATAGAAGAGTTCATGTGTTGTTCCCCACGTTTTAGACAAATAAAAAGGATGAAATTGAAGAGCCCATGATGATCAGAAAACATATCATGTCTTAGAGTCTAAGATCCCTCATTAAGTTAATTTTTAAGGGGTGGTGATTACATCATAATTATGAAATTTCTAGTATAGTGTTGATCTTTACTCTAGGGTTAGATAATTAGGAAAACCATTATTCATTACAATAGTTCACTGTTTAAAAAACATTTTTAGTGTTTGATTACTATGAAATTGTTAATGAATAAAATCCATTCATTGATATTGAATGAATTTTTTATTTTTTATTTACTGGGATCATACTCATTGATTGGTAATAAGTTAATTCGAGATATGTTTAAGAAAAATTAATAAAGAATATCCAGCAGTTCTCTGTCTACATCATGGTTGTAACAACCCCTATTTTTTATATGTGAATATACTATTGAATAATATATATGTGTGATATTTCATAAAAAATAAACAAATTATTTTTAGAAATTCATAAATTTACATGTCCATAATATGACCATGGTCCATTATAGACATTTGATATGTAGTTATTATAATGTGATAATTAAAATTGGTGCATATTAAGGGTTATCATGAGAGATAATTTATATACAGGACTAAATGATGGCCTCAACTAGTAGGAAATAAATTTCTGGAAACATAGTAATCTGAGCTTAGGAAAATAGTTGGATACAAAGGGGTGGTTCACTAATACAAACCAAAATCCATAACATGAGGATGGATGGGAAGGATCCCTCTCGCAATGTGTTTTGATATTTTATATGTGTTGTTTGAAGAGATAAAAACATAAGAGGGGTGTGATTATGGTAAAAGGAAATAAATTCAATATGTTATGTCATATTTATTAGATATATTAATTGGTATAAAAATATATAATGGTATCATGGACTTATATGACTTGATAAATGGTTTTCAGAAACCACATTAGATTTCTATGCTAGATCTGGAATTTCATCTTGTGATGAATAGGCTCAAATGATATAGAGCCTCATATACAATGATTGTTGTTTCAATGCCTCATATAATGTTTTCAGTTGTGTTATGTGATATTTGGTAATTGATAAATGATATCATTCCTTATGTAAATTTTTATAAGGCTACTAAAATTAATTTAATACTATACATATAATTAATAATAACTTTCATGGAATTTATGTTTATATGTTCGTGTGATAATAATTTGTTCTTAGGTTATTGTTTTTTCTAGGATTCCAAAATTTGTAGTAAGTGATTATTCATAACCAAATAATAGTTAAATTGTTTGAAGTATTATCTATATAATTAGTGTAAATAACTGAATTCATTTAGGGGGATTTGGGGATGGGAACACATAAGCTGTTTATTATTATCCATAAAAATGAAAGCCATGTGAGGAAAGGAAGGTTCATGGTTATCAATTGGTGTCATAATTCCATCATGAAAAGGATATATTTGTTAGTTAAACATGTTGTGTGACTCAAACAATTAGTACATTATTGTTTATTATCCGATGGTTTGAGTAATTATGATTGAGATTTCAGGATGTGTAAAAGAATGAAAAATCTCAAGTTATACATGTTTATATAGGTAAGTGAGTCACTTGCCCAACTTTGATGTTATTGACTATATCGAGTTTAGAATTATTAGAATTAACGTATTCATCAATAACTCAATGATATGTATTAAATTAAATTGCTAAAACTATTTCAGTAAAACATGGCAGAAGAGATGAAACAACTAAAATCCTAGAAAATAAAAATTAAGAATTATTTTTATCTAACAAGTTGAATTGAAAGTGCTTAAATACCATAAGTCTTAATCAAAAAGTGGTTTAAAGATAAACTAATGGGTTGAATGTGGTAAATTGATCCAAATTTTCAAGAGATTGAGTTTTCGGAAAAGGTTGAAAGAGCTCAATATCAAATAGGTTGTAAATTAATTTAATGATAAAGGGAGAGAAAAAAAATTTCCAATATGGATTTTAAATGTTGAGGGGAATCAAAATGTACCACCAAGGATTTAGTGGATACCATTAAAAATATACTACATGTGTTGTATAGATGACATGGGTGTATAGCTAATATGGCAATCCAATGTAATTATCTAATAATGGGGGGAGAATAAAAATAAAAATATGTACAAAAATCTCATTTTCATTATATTTATAAAAATGGGAGTGAAAATAATACACCATAAATAAGTATTTTGTTGAATAATTTATAGTTAAAATTTGGTGTAGGATTTATAGTAGTGTTACCAAAAAAATATAAAGGGAGGTAAAGTTTCAACCAGGTGGTTGTGTGTTGGATTTGTTTAAAATAAGTGTTCTATTTTCTGATAAATAATTGTGTTTGATAATAGAAGTCAGGAAATATAGTTTTGAGATTTTTTGGAAGTTATTTAAGATGATAAGTTAAAGAATGATAAGTTATTAAAAGTGTTTTGGATGTGGGGTTAGAGATGTTCAAGAAGTAATGATTTTAAAAATGTAAAACTTAATATTAAAAAAGTAAATTGATAGTGGATGTAAAGGTTGTTCATTAGATCATTAGTATGTTACAGAATTAGAGAACCAAGATGTTCTGAGAAGAATTTTTTTTACTAGATGATTAGAAGTTATGTATATATGTTTTTTTGAAGTGTATGTCTATAAATTAATTTGGGAAGAAATGTTTTATGATTTTTGGATAAGGTTAGAGAATTTTAAGATGAGTAATTGGATGTTTTTGGAAGATTAAGTCTGGAAATTGTGCACATTGGTTATTTTGTAAGACACATGAATAATCCATGGCATAAACAAAAATATTTCTCCAAGATTAATTTTTAAATAAAATCTGGAAAGGAAATGAAAAACATTAACCTGATATAAAAAATATATTCCATTCAGAGGAATAATAAATTGTAGAAGAGGAAAAATTTGTAATGTCCATATTGGATCTTATACATAAGGATTACCTCAAAAATAAAAGTCCTACAAATGGGTTGATCTATACTGGTATTCTAGAAAAGAAGAATTTGTGAGAAATAATTCAATATAAGTGTGTAAAGGCTATTCTCAAGTTGAAGGAGTTGAATTTGATGATACACTGAGGAGAGAGTGCTGGGAGGGTGAGTAGGGATGTCATTGGAGCTGGAGGCAGCATGGTGAAGTTAGGGATGTTGAGGTGGAGGAGATGTCAGGGAGGTATAGGTTGGGAACAGAGGTGGACCTCGGAGGCAGAGCGGGAGGAGGAGCTTAGAGGCAGAGGCCGGGGAGAGGATGAGATGGTCGGGAGGTGGAGGTCGGATGGCCAAGAGGCGGAGGTCGGAGTGGGGAGTAGATGGCTCGGAGGTGGATTTCGGATGGATGAGAGGCGGTGGATGGGGAGGGAAGGATAGGAATAGGAGTCGGAGGTCAATGAGGTAGGGTTAAAGTTGGGGGAGCGTGATGGACCATGATACATTGGGGTTGAATGCCCACAGATTAAATAAAACCATGGGCATAGACAATTAAAATCCATCTATCCCAATAGTTTCTAAACCGTGGGAATAGATGCGTGGGGATAAACCCCATTTCTAGTAGTAAATGTATGTTTTAAATATTGTTTTATGGTAAATAATGATATTACCATGATTTAATAGAATACGAGGTGAAGGTATTTTTATTCTTGGATGTAGAAATTAAAAAATACATCATTTTGTTTAGAGGATTGACGATGTGTTCATTTTGGAAATTTAGTGACCCTATTTATAATGTTTTGGATATTAATATTTTGTAAGGAAAATATTGTTACCCATTTCTGAAATGGTAATAGAAAAAAAGGAGTATTATTTTCATAGAACAATTTTTTATATTGGATTACATTTTTAACCATATGAGTTTTGGAAAATAGTTACAGATATATGAAAATAAATTTCACCCTTTTATACATCTTATGATATATTAAATGTGAAATTTAGTGGTTCTATCTTGAATAATAATTTTGGGATATTCATTTATTAGAATAAGTGATGAATTTTAAATTTATTTAAAGACAACCAAATGAAGAAATTGAATATTTCAATGTATTGTTATATGGTAAAAGAATTACTCATCTCTAAGATAAAAATATTAAAAAAAATTAATAATTATACCTTTATATATGTTGAAATTATGGTCTTTTAAATCATAAAAGATTTTTTAATTTGAGGACCTTTAACATTTCATTGATCACTAAATTTCTTGTGATCAGTTACTTTCATCACTCTCAATAATTATTTTCTATTTTATCTCATGTATACATCTTCCTATTCAACCAATTTTTCAGCATTAAAAAACAAGTAATATAATATTCTATATGACCTTTGTACAAACATTTCTATATTATTAATAGGATATTTCACTATCTTTCATTATAGTGAGGGTTCCCTAAAAAATAATTTTAAATTATCAAATCATTGATTATGAAGATCAATATTAAATTGTGAGGATATCATTTCCTTAACATGAGAAGTCTGTAATGCAATTATGGCATACAAGACATGCAACACCAAGCATAGAAGAAAATATAAAACATGATACAATAATAATTTTTTTTAGAAATTAAATCTATGATATAGGTTTAATTTCCATAAATATTTAGCTTAATATTCATTGTAAATGACCACGGATCTCATTAATGGGTTGTGTTTCACATTAGACATAGTTTTACAGAAAAACAAGATATTATTAATAAAATTATTTAATATTAATATTATTTCATAGTAGTTGTAAATATAGGTATAAATTAGATTAACATAAATATGAAGATATATATTTTATATACATTTATTAGTTTTAATTTTATTACATGTATAAAAATATTAATTAAAATAAAAAATAATTTTTTTTTGAGAAACTGTTTTATTCTAAAAGGAGGCTTAGTCATGACAAGAACACATTATTTAAAAATAATTTTACAAAATGAACAATATCTATTTGATAAAATATAATTATTCTTTAAAATAATCATATCAACATTATCTTAGTTATATTTTTTGCTCTTTTTATGTAAAAATTCAATTTTTTTGAATAGTGAAAAATATTCGATTTAAATTTAAACCGCCATTTTGTTTATATTTTTATAATGAAAAATTATATTCTAAATTATATTTAATGTAATATTATTTCAATTATATATAAATTAATTCAATATATGTAATTTAACCATTTTATATTCAATTTGTATTCCAATACATAGTAATATTTTGAGGATTTCCTCTTTTGAAACATGCATTTTCATAATGTATCCGAGAATAATTTTATATTACATTTAAATAATTATGTAAAGTGAATTCATAAAAAATAAATACATATTTTGAATCAAAATAATTTATATTTTATAATAAGTTAAACATAATTTAAAATAAAAATTTGATAGAGAATACGATAAAAATTATTTATCGCGGGTAAAGTAAAATATGTTTTAATCAAAGGGTTAAACTAAAAAGGTAATGGATAAATATTACTAAAAATAAATTTAATGACATAGTATATAGAAATATTTCCACCTTATCCATTATATTTTTTAGAATTTACAATTTTTGATACTTTTTAATGATAAAAACATGGGTAAGATTAAATCATTTCAAATAATTACAAGTGTCCCACTCACATCACATATAAAAGGCCACCTGCTATCCACTATTATTAAAAACAACACAAATATTTGGTTCTAAATGTCCCATAAATAATACCATAAAATCAAACCTATTCTAATCCTACAATCCTTAATTTTATTAGAAGTTCATCCTATTAATGTTTTAGTGAAACCCTCTGGAGGATACTTGAAGAATAGTTAAGGTTCTTCCATGTGTGTTTTTATTTCATTTATTTTTACAAATCATAAATTATTATTAGACCATTATGAAATTATAGACATAGTTTATTACATATAATGTAATGTTTTTAAAATATGTTCAATACCTATAACCAAACCCACTTCCAAAAAATGTGTTGCGGAATCACTATTCATGTGTACTAGGGACTACTGCCTCACGAAATGATATCATTCATTTTTGCATTACCACCTATCACGGTTCGGTATGATGGTGGATAATATATATATATATATATATATATATATATCTGTTCTACATATAACATAATTACGTGTCTTGAGTAATTATATCATATCTATCAGTTTTAATTTACATTAATTACAATATATGATAATGTCGCTTGGGTGTATGGTGGGCAACCGCCTCACGAAGCAATGTGATTCAACTTTCAATAATGATTTTAGTAGATAGGGTTATGTATAAGAAAATTATTATATGTTATATAAATAAAATAATTATTATATTCATGATATATTCATTATTCTAAATTTATATATATATATATATGATTATCATTCTTACCTTTTCAATAAATAAAAGATAATAATGTTGTTTGTGTATTTGGGGACTACCACCTTCAGAGAATGATGTGCTTTCCTTTTCATCCAAACAAAAAATGATATATATATATATATATATATATATATAATCATATTTAAAGATATGGTCTATTATTTTTCAAATTATTATAATTACACAATGATAAAATATTACATACCTATATTCCATAATAATCATTGAAAAATTGAAATGTTACACATATGTACGTATGACCTAATTTCTTAATGATTGTATCATTGTTCATATTTTCAAAACCAAATTTCACGTTTGGTTTTAAAATTATAATTGATTTATAAATATGATTATTATTTTATTATTGTTATTATTATTTATATGATTAAAAAATTTCCTCTTTGAGAAATATCCACCATCCGAATAAATTTTTGATTTATAATTCTTATATCATTTAAACACCTTACGTAAACATAAATTTATTATGTAATTGTACATAAAATGATAATAAGTGAAATAAAAGGAATAATAGAAATTTAAAAATTACCTTATGAAATTAAATAATTAAAATAATTTTTTAATTCAAGAAGATAAAGAATGTACATAATGACAAGACTCTTGGTAAGGCATTGCATATCTATTTAAATTTCATTGAGGCTTATTTGTTATTATGCTCTAATTCGATTTTATGTTGTTTATATACTACAACATTTACATGTAATATAATGATTATTTCACAATTCATGGAATTTTATGTTTTAATTTGGAAATCTTTCTTAAAATGGTATTTTAATTAATTGTTATCATGTGTTAATGAATTTCATAATTCAATTTCTATTCATTATATATATTAATCTATCATTTTAATTGATATTATATGATTTTGTGAATAATTTTTTTGTTATAGTATTTTGTATTTCTAATTTTTTATATGTAATTATAGCTGATATACATAATCGAGACACTTATTAATCCCCATGTTAGCATTATGGCCTTTATAATCCTTTATTTTACAATATTATATTAATTGAGATAATTTATAATTGAATTTAAATTGATGGAAATTATTTTATCATTATCTAATAAACCCATTTAAATATCCCCAAATTGGGTTATTTTCTATTAATTCAATTAATAGCACCATTTTTTCATTATTTTATACTTGAAATTTTTGAGTGGTTTTTATGAAAATCTATCTCAATTTCACTCTTCGGTCAAAAATCATTTTTCATGAAAATGAGTGTTTTAAAAAAACAATTTTTTAAAATTTTAAAAATTATATATTTAAGATGTTTTTAACCATGATTTAATTTTTATAAAATTGATTGAAATGAATCATCATGTCGTTTTTTGAACAAGGCTCAATTATATCCTTTTTACAAAGTAAAATGAATGTTCTTTTTAACTTATAGAACAATTACAGAATTACACTCCATAATCACTGTCCTTTTTTGAATCATCATATGCTTGATTAGAATTATATTTTAAAGGAAAATATTTTTCCTAATTATCTGGAAAATTCAATTTTTAAAAATTTATTTTTAAAATGAAATCATTTTCTAAATGTTTTATTTTTTAAAAAACTCATTTCTAAGATGAAATGATATTTCTTGAGTAATGAATTAATGATCATTCTATGGAATTTTTATTCAAAAAATCAACTCATTATTTTAATTATGATCCATTGGGGATATGTTGTACTTATAACTTCCCTATTTATTAAACAGATAGTTTATGATCAATTTTATAGTGGATGTGATATTTTGATACCATTATCCTTATTACGATAGATGATTTTTGGTTATTTTTATTTATTGGGGAATTTATTCACATATTTTATTACTATTTTAGAATATGAATGTTTATTTTTTTTATGTTTTCCATTTCACATGGTGAATTCAAATCACTTTGTATGTCATTCGTGGGGATTAGAATTTATGTATCTCCTCAATTCATCGACAGGTCTCATGAGAAATTCAGTTTATTAAAATCAAACGTATTTTAACTTTATGTTTAAACACTCATCGGGACTAATCATGAATGTAAATATATTCAGAATAAATCTTGACAATTCCGATGTTGAAAATTTTTCATTCTATCATAATGAATTCATTTATTTATATGTTGTGTGATTATTCTATTTCGTATAATATCCATGGTTATGTATTCAATATCATCTAATAATTTTTTTGGAATTATAGGATCATAATTTATTTCTAATATATTATTCTCATGTCATTGATTAAAAGGAAAGTATATTAGTTATTTAATATTACATATTTAGTTGAACTTATTTATTAAACGCTTCATTTGTGAGTTTACCATTACAAAGTAATTGTCTTCAGCCCTTTTTATGATTAATTTTTTCCCAGGATATAAGGAATAATTTTTTGATTGAAATGGAGTGATTAACTAAGAGGAGTAATGTAATTTAAAAAGAAAATTATTTGTTTATATGTTGTAATTAAATATAATAAGAATTTTAAGTATGTGTCTTGTTTTCTAAGACTTATATACAATTTGTTCCATCTGGATACAATTTCTTTTATCTTATTCTAATTTAATAATCTAACCATTATTTCCAGGATATAGGGGTTTTTCACATTATATGAGTTCTCAATATATTTCACACATGGTGATACACCTATTTCAAAGACAATATATATAATATCTCTATATGAGTGGAATGATTTCAAGAAAAACTCCTAGAGAATCATGAAAATGAATTCATTAAGATAAGTGTGTCATATTGGGGTGACCATTTTTTATTATGACAAAATATTAATCTATTTGAAACAACATGTATTATCGACAATATTACAGGATCACAATCATGATAAAGTGTCATCCACTCTCTATTGATGAAATGTAAGTCCAAACACCTAGACCGAAATAATTTATAAATATTGAAATTCATTCTATATATAATAATTTGTGGGTTCAAGAGGTGGATGTATAACATAAAAATTTCTATAGAAGATATTTTAACTATGAATATCTAACGATGTCATCTGTTCAATGTAATAACACCATTATCATTAAGGATTTAATGAATAGAGTGTTTAGAGATTAAATTGATAAAATAGTTGTAGTATTTAGATATTATATTCTTAATTATTTAAATATAATGTAATACGATTAAAATCACTCAATACTTATACAGAAAAACCTAAGTAAACAAAACTACTATTAAAATTTTAAAAAGTGTAAATTTTGAAAAGATTCATTTTGGGTCATATTATTTCAATAAAGGGTATATTAATGGATCCATCAAATTAATAGGATATTTAATTTTATCCCATACCAAAAAAAATGACGGTTATAAATAGTTTTCATGGATTATATAAATACTATTCAACCTATTTGGAATATTTCTCATCAATATGAAAAATAAATCACTTTGTCAACTCGGAAGGAAGCAAAAACCTCACTAATACTATCATATAACCATGGAATAGAACTGTGGGTTTATCCTCTAAAACTAAGTGTGAATAAGGCATGGGGATATGTCTATACCCAGGATTTATATATAAATCATGGTAATATGATATGAGGACTTCTTAACAAACACAATTTTCATAAAACCATTTATATAGACGGATGTAAAAAATGATTCTATGATCAATGTTTTGTGAGAAGTGGGTATTGTGTTCTACTACCATTTGATAGCTGAAGCATCATCTAACACCTCTCAAGAAACCTACTATGAAATTACGAAAAACTGTACATATTTATTGTAGTATACATATTATATATTTCACATTAGTCCACCAAATTATTAATATTCATAAAACCATTTACAATATGGTATCATATATATACAATCCACATTTTCAACTAATTTTAGTGTTCCACCCATGTCTCTACCTATACTCAAAAATGAAGGGGGGTCGATATCTCCCCCATCACCACTAGTGTCATCATAATAATCACCAACATTGGCACCTGGAGCACCAAAATCATCATCATCATCATCACCACCACTACCACCACCACCACCACCAGCAGCTCAACCACTTATGTACCCTCACTATCATCACTCAAGGAATCATATAAAGAGTCCATTTATTTCAAACATGAGTCAAAATTAGTATAATCCTCAAATGGAAGTGGTGGGATTATATGTCATAGAGCATTAATGAAGTTTTCTTGTGGATTGTTTAAGTCATTCATGCTCTTTTATAACTATTTTATTGACCCCAACAACTTATTTATAAAAATAATACATCTCAGTGGTCTGAGATTTTTGGGATGTTTCTGATGAGGGCCAATACCTATTGTGGATGATGTTATTATTGGGTCTACATCCATCTATCCACTTGTTCTCCTCACCCAATACCATTCTCCAATGATAATTTGGATCCAATTTGTAAACTTATTTCACATCAAGGGAATCCAAAGAATAATTTTGAAAATATAAACATGATATTTAATTATGAATTATTTAATAAGATTTTAAATATAAACAAAAACATACAATATTTTCTTATGTTTGGGTATTTACTACACTTCCATCCTTTTTCGTCATACTCATGAAAAATAGTTTTTCTCAAGGAACATGTCCTTAGATGTCTAATTACACATTATGAAAATGATATTGATAAGTATAACAATTAATTATTAAATAATATGATTGTGATCAACCTATAATTATCTAAAATTGTATATTTTGAATAAATCTATAAAATAATGTAGAATTTAAATTTAAATTTAATAATAATTTTAATACTAGTTACATTAGAAATTATATATTATAAACATTGGGGTGTAATGGATTTATCTAGTATATTAATTTTACTCCAATTATATTTTTGTTACATTATTTGGTTATTTGGTCGCATAGATTTTTCCCCTTTGGTTATTAGGTTCATTATTTGGGTAGGTTGTCTTTTAAAATGTGAATTTGAAAATTTAGTCATTTATCAATTTATACAATTAGACAAATTGTCCATTTATCCCAATTAATCATGTTAGTCAATTAAGTCTATTTATACCTTTTATAACATTTAGATAAATTATTCCATTTATGTCAATTATTTCATTTAGAATACTTTAGGCTAATTAGGCTACGTATTTGGCATATTAAGGCTAATAGGTCAATTTGGGAAAATTTTGGCCAATTAGGCCATTTATTTTGTAAATTTAGGCCAAGTACACTACTTCATAAATCAATTTAGTCTAATTAGGTCATTTGTTTCCAATTTTGGACAATTGATGCCAATTATATAATCTTGGCCAATTAGACAAATTATGTCATTTCTTTAGTCTATATTATCCAAACATTCTTGTTATGCATTTTGTCCATTTATTACTATTTAGGTCAATTAAAGTCAATTTAGGTAGTCAAATTCCATTCAGACAATTTAGGGAATTTGGGAAAATTATGAATTTACACAATTTATACAAATTAGGTTATTCAATCCATTTCTGCCAATTGGGCCAATTTCATCCAATTTGGGCACTTATGCCAATTAGGCCCCTAAGGTCAATATGGCCATTTAAGACTATTTAGGAAAATTAATCCATTAAATACAATTAGTTAATTTATTCCAATTTAGTACCATTAGGATTGTTACACCAATTTATGTCATTTCGTATGTTTAGGCCAATTTTGGTAAATATATCTAGTTAGAAAATTGTAGGCCATCTTGGCCAATAAATGTCATTTGGACCAATATTAGAAACAATAATAAAATTTAGTCATTCAATCCATATAGTCGAATTATATAATTCATTTTAATTAGTTATTTCAGTACATTTTGGAGAATTTTTTCATTTTTCCATTGGGATAATTGAGAAAAGTTGTCCAATTGTGCAATTTATGCCAAAATAGGACATTTACTCTAGTTAAATTGATTTGGTCATTTAAACCAATTTGGATTTTTTGTCCAATTATTCCATTTAGGAAAATTAGTACATTTTATACATTTGGGACTATGGGCCATTTGGTCCAACTGGCTAATTTCACATTTCGTGTCTCATCCTTTCAATCCAGGACATTAGGCTATTATGTCATTTTTTCATTTATCCATTTATAAATTTCACCATTAATAAAAATAGTCCATTACCTTATTATTTCATTAGTCTATATGGATATTAGGCCTTTAGGCCATTTTTCCATTAGGCCATTTAGTTCATTTAGTCCATTAATGATATTTATGACATTTAGGAAATTTATCACATTTAGTCGATTTAGACCATTAGGCCATTAGAAAATTAATCCAATTGGACTTTATTCCATTAGTCCATTTTTTCTATAAGATCATTAGGAAATTACGAAAATAGGTCATTAGGCCATTTAGGTGGTTTTTTCAACATTGGTAGTTCAGGTCATTTCAGAAAATTTGTTCATTTTTCCATTTGATAATTTGGTCACATTGTAATTTTTTCCATAGATCATTAGGTCATTAGTCCATTTAGTCAATTTAGTCCATTTATCTATTTAATGAAATTTAGGCCATTTGGATATTTTACAATTTAATTAATTATCCAAATTGGATATTTATGCCCATTATGCCATTTAAGCATATATTTACAATTTGGACAGTTAGGAAAATTAGGTTATTTAAGACACTTTTGGACAATATAGGTCAATATAGGTAACATATATGTATTTAGACCAATTTAATACAATTATTCCATTTAGGCCAATTATTTTATTTAGTCTAATTAGACCACTTATGAAACTTATCCAATTTTTACCATTATTCCATTAATCTATTATGGAATTAGTCCATGAGGTCATTAGGACATTTCGACATTAGAGTAGAGAATGGTTTTTTCCCACAACACTTTGAAATATTTCAATATATATTTCCAAAGCTTGTCACTGACATGCAATGCGATTCCAAGGCCTAGTGTGCCCGGAATTCATTTCATAAAAATATTAAATATATTTTATCTTATGCAAATGTAGTTTCATAAAAAAGGGGTCAAATATTAAAAGGAATCACATGTCAGAAATATGAGACATTTTTAATTATGTAATGCATATTTTACACTATTCCCAAACTAAAATATGTTTATTCAGGTCATTCATACATCATTCTCCTCGGAGGTATGTTTATTGGATTAATTAATTAATTTATTTATTCCTAAATGTAATGATTAAGATTATAGAGCCATGTATAATCCTCTACGGTTATCCATATAAACCATGGGATGATTATAGAGTTTCTCTTCCTCCTTCTATTGGGTAATCACCTCGAATGATGAAGAAATTCATGATTACAGCAGATTGAGACATCAAAAATGAAACAATTTCTTTCAATTATTGGAAAACAAATTATTCGATGATGAATGATCCCATATCTTGGTAATAATCTTAAATTTTTTTCATTTAATTTTTTATTAAATTTATTGAGTGTATCAATCCCTTTATTTGATTTGTGCCCAACATGGCCCAACCTTACACATTTTTATTGATTATATATAATAATTTCAACTATTATGTAACAATTATTATCCTCATCCATGATGAATTTGACAAGAATTCTTGGATAAGATCATTTAATTATGTTTTTTGTGTCTCCCTACATAATTTCTCCATGTTCTAAATTGGCAGGACACATAGATCCCATTTCCACATTTTCATGTGATACCAAGCTCGATCAAATCCCTAGAATCATGAATAATTCAAGAACAAGGGACACATTAATGAAAAAGGACAGATATGAGATTTTTGTGAGTTCTAGATGATTTTATTTAGGATCTAAGATCACATCTATGGTGACAGAAGGATTCAGATCAGAGAAAAATACCATGGAACTCATGTGGATCAATAAGATCAGATTTATGGCCACTGGAAAGACGAAAATGATGAACTATGGATATATTAGAAAATATCAAAAGTAAATGAGGTAGTATTTTTTGTGTAATTACTTATGTTATGAATATGGAAGTCGGTGAAAATTTTTACTACACACCATGTACCTCAATGTACACACATCTTTTCTCCCTTGGATTTAATGTCTAGGGTTCTAGAATATCATAAGGTTTTCATGGTGTGTTTCCCATATATAAACCATGTACCTTATCCATAGGTGGATTAGCTGAATGTTGGATTATAAAGGAAGTAAATAGTGTGGGTGTACACGATCGTGTATCAATGTATATGAACATGGCTAAAACACACGAGTGTAACCTCGTGTGATTTAACACATTATTTACCAAAGTACATCGGCATGACATGAGTATACAGACATGTTCGGAAGGACATATCCTAGTACCAGATAGTTTGGAAATTCTATGTAGTCTACTTGCACAATGTTTACTTCTACATGGATTGGGTTCCTTCTACTAGACACGGACATGTCCAAGAGGTTGAGTGGGACCACATGTCATGTGGGTCCCCCCACATACATTATACATAATGGTTAATTTTTATAAAACATCATGGGTATGTATTTACATTGTTCAATGTGGATTTTGGCCTTCAAGAAGTATTCTTATGTTTTTTTCCAAGAAAAATGTGATGCTTCCCTCAATTATGGATTTTGAGGTATTATATGAAATTTTCCGGTCATAGATATTATTTTACGCAATACCTAATATAGTAAGTGATACAAAAAGATCATTATATGCTTTATGTGTTGTGGAACGCAACCTTAGTATGTTAATGTGTCATCTAAAGTTACATACCTGGTGGAACACCAAATGGATAGGGCTCAGGTCCCGTTTACCAGAGTCGAACCCCCTATCACACCAGGGAATCTGTCATCAACCTATAGAGTTTAAATCACCATCATTATGGTTTTAGGACCTCTATATTTTTTTTGGTACCACATATCGTATTGGGTTTGGGTCCTCCATGACTATAGTGGAACGCCCTTTCATCATAGGTGGAATTCATCTATGTTTCTGAGTGTAACCACTGTCTGATAGGGAAAAAGTCCTCATGACACTAGAGTGTAACCCCCCAACCCCATCCTCTTGGGAATGTGTCTTCTACATATACATACATAGTGGATCCCACATTATGCTCTTGAAAATAGGTCCTCTACATAGAGTTGTGCCCCCTCAACTATGAGTCACTATGATGAGGGTGGTTTGACTTTGATTGTTACTTTTGGGAAGTTGTGTGAGATGTAGGGAATCGTTGTTTTAATTTTAGAACTATAGGTTACTCTTCTAATTGGGATGAGATATGGCATAGATAACCCCTTTCTCTCTTGATTGGTCATATTATGACTTAGTATATATATATCCATACATTTTTATTTGGATAATCTCATTCATTATGTTACAAAGATGTGTGGGGTCTATTCCACATGTTTTTTATGATTATATTATCATATTTTGATGATTTAAATCTCTTACTATAGGTGTAAGAGAAATGACATGTGGATCATCTACATATCATATTGAATCACTTTTTTTTATGAGGTTTATCTCTCTAAAATTGGGATGATAACTTCTCTTTAAACATGTCTTGAATCTTGTTTACTATCTAATGTATTTATACTCCTGTTGGATCTCTTACTACCCCCTTCATATTTCAAGGCATCCAACTAGGTATGTATATACTCACCGCTGAATGGTATTTTCTCACACTAGTCATGCCATTCCTAGACAATAGATATGTCTCTGGTGACTTCAAAAACAAATAGGGATACCTGGTACATTGGACTGCATATGATGGTTACTAATTGAAGATTTGATGTTTGTATCTCTAGGCAGTATACATTTCCAGTTCATCTAGGATGGGACATTTTTCATGAGGGGTGTTTATTTTACCCTGCTCTTTTTCAATTCACACTACAGTAATCTTTTACTATCTAGAGGATTTATATGAAAGGTTGTTACTTTAGGTTTTTATTTACTTTAATTTTAATCCCTCTCAGATTTTTCTTTGAGATGGTATTGTTTGTTTAAATATATATATAGGAAAATACTCACTAGGTTGGTTATGCCTTCAATGCTGGTTTCCATCATCTGGCCTATGAATGTCAGATTAGGGTAGTTTTGTAACGATCCCTAGCTTAGGTAGTTCCATGAATGATAGGTATCTAAGGTGGTTCAATCTATGGGGTAGTGTTTGGAGTGGACCCCTTACAAAGAAATGTTGGGATCATGGAAACAGTGTCAGAGTGTCTCACATTTGGTTCTCAAGTTTGGGAATCCAATAACAGTTTGGGGGGTGATGTATCTATTCACCATGACCTTAACTACCTTCATTTTGATTCGGCATACCATGACATTGGTTACATAGATCAATGGTATTTGAGTCATATATGATTGATTCATTGATTTTACTTATTTAATTATCCCCCATTATTTATACACACACATATATATATATATATATATATGTGATCATCTAACTGTGGTACATCTTGATTAAATTATATGATGCCTCCTCAAAGAGAACTATCCAGTATACCAGTTTCATATCATGATGAAGATCTAATGAGTGATAAGGCCTCTGTTTATGGACCATCATGAGAGACCCTTCTTCTAGGTGAGTAGGTAGAAACACCTACAAATATTTATTAGTAGATAATCCCATTATATTAGGTTGAGTACCCGTGACAACATATATCTTTCTATGAATTTGAAAACCAATGGGTGTTATGGTTCCCTTGTAAGGCATATCCTCAGGAAAAAGAACATTTGATGGATTCATTGGTCCATTATTTTAAACACATTAGAACACTTAAATATTAGGTTGTTTCACATTCAGATATCAACTCCCATGGAGTAGTTGGGTGCGAGTGGAGAATTTCTACATAGATGCAAGAAGATTCGACACTCTCAAGGACCAACTTTTAGAAGATTTTTCACAAGATGTACTACCCCTCAAGTTTGTGATTTATTCTGATTTATGAGAATCATGAGATGCAATATGGAGGGATTATTGTTGTGGATTACACATTAAGGTTCATAGAATGTACCTAGAATTCCCATGACATGATCAAGGATGACTACATCTGAGAATATAATTTTTACAAGGGTATCCAAAAAGAGATACGTGCTAGCATAGTTACATTGCACATCCCAAGATATGTTGGTGTATTGTTATTGGTTCTAGTGACATGAAAATTTCATTAATATGGACATTATGAAGTTGGAACATGTAGTGGGAATCATTGGATTGAGTCATCTAAATCTACTTGTGAATTCCAAATGAAAGGATCTCAATATAGGAGACTTCCCCGTTTTCAGACATAGGCACGTCATTAGAAAATGAATAGAGTGTTGGGGAAGTGAAAATAGGGGTGATTCATTTTCTTCTGATAGGTTAGGTTACATATCCTGAGACAAAATGACCATACATGTTGAGTATTATAGGAATATAGCTGATGGATTGCCATAGCAGGGGCAATTCCATGATGAAAGATATAATATATAAGGGAAGGGTGACCCATAGTGAGGTTGATCCAGTAGAAGAGGATGTATGGATTGTGGAAAACACAATGAGATTATCCCACAACCCCAAACATATAGAGCAATTTAGAATTAGGTAGCTAGTAGTTGAGGTCCCCAATGGATACAGGCATCAGAGGATTATGACCCTGTAATTAACTATATGATTAGATGTAAAATCTATATTTATTATAATCATCCAGAAGTATTAGTAGAGGCATGTTCCTTTCATTACTTCATATCTCAAATCTATGTTTGATAGATGGATCTCCCAGTTGTGTCTCTAAACTAGAAGCTTCATCATGAGGATCCTATATATAATGCTTCTTCAGTTTCATTTGGCTTCAAACAATGAAAGATATCGCTTGGTAGATAAATTATCTCATGGGAGATTTTGGACATCACAATAGAACTCTAGGAAATCATATGGGGGAGGTATTACCTTTTCATGATCTGATCTTGAATTTATTTTCACATTAAAAAATTTAGATAACTATATACTAATGATTCAAGATTCACTTTATCTGATGAGGGAGATATCATAGTCTCGCAAGCAGGTTTTGTGAGAAGGGGAATATAGTCAATCACCATTCAATTGGTGAGTGAATCCACTGGTATAAAAGTGTATTTATGAATTTGGATTCTTTAATTTGAATGGGATTATATATATAACTTGAATGAGGGTGTTTTAGGTATAATTATGAGGTAGCATATGATTTTTTTTCATGTAATTTCATCACAAGAATGCTCTGATGTCTTATGTGGTATATCAGATGGGACCCACTACGCTCTGGGAGATGTTGTTGTAGTTATATAATCATTAAAAAATGTATTATATCTTTCCTAATGTCTCCTCAAGGTAAGCCATAGTGTTTTTCATTAAAATGGAGGGAATTATATTTCTACATTGATTATATTATCATTTCTTTAACTAGGCCATGATATAAAACATGTAAATAATGATGAGTACTGAAGAACACTTTTACATGTTTCATGGTGTGAGATGTTTTTTTGAGTTCTGTCATAGGTCCATCTGCCACCAGTTTTGGGTTCTCAAGGTAGATATTCCCAAAATGGAATTCTTATGTAACTATAGAAACTATGTGTATACAATGTTTCTATTTCATGGGGCTAATTCCCCCTCTATATTTATGTCTCTAATGAACCTGCTTTGAAAGTATTACATGGGATAGTGTCGTGTTTTTTTCAATATTGTCATATTCATCTACTCTACATCAAAGGAGGAATATGTTTATCACTTTATTTGGGATCTATATTTTATTCTACAAGACTAGATTTATAGATATCTCTTAAATTTTTTGTTCTACATTCAAGAGGTTCCCTTTTTGGTAAATGTATTTTTTTAGAATGATTTATCAACTAACACAATGAAGATATATGCAGTTATTTCTTCGGAGACACCCAATAATGTGTCAATGGTATATAAATTTCTTGTTTTGGTGGGGTATTACAGGAGGTTTTTGAGAGACTTCATTAGAATTACACCCCCTTTGTCCACTCTAGCATGAAATTGGTATATGTTTACCTAGTCTGAGAAGTTATAGATGACCTTATAAGTGTTTCAGGTGATGTATAAAAGTGATCCTATATTGAGAATAACAGATGAGGGCGTAGAGTACAAAGTGTATTATGATTCCTCAATACCTAGTCTCAGTTACATATTGAGTCAGCACTATAAATTTATCCCTTATGGGTCAAGGAAGTTGAGACGCCACAAGGGGAACTACATGACTCATGAACTAGAGCTGGATGTTTTATTATTTTCCCTAAGGATATAGGGGCACTATCTATTTTGGAGTTCTTTATAGTAGAGTCAGACTAATCGAGTCTCTGTTAGATCTTCACATAGTGAGACATGAACCTGGGACATCGATGTTTGTTACAGTTCCAATAGGATTATGAATTTAATATAGTATATACTTTAGGTAAGGTAAATTTAGTATAAGATTCACATAACAAGAATTCCTTGAATATCTAGGTGCATGAGGCTTTAGAGCAGTTGGCCTCCCAACAGTTGACCCTTGGTGATCAAGAAGGCCTAGCGTTCCTACATTGGATGATGATGACACCTCTGCTTCATGTGCACATGAGTGAGTCCCAAGAAGGATAAAATGAATGTGATTCATTATGTGAAATGGTATGTATAGACGATTAAATATATCAATATTCTGTATAATGGAATCATATCAACTTTTTACAGGGATGCACAATTGTTCCAATCACGATGCATGATGATATGATAAGAGAGTTAAACACATATCATATTAATATTCATACTATTGCGGGGAATATGTATAGACAATTTCATAGTTAGTTTCAGTGGCTTGACATGATATGTAGAATAAATGAGTTTATCAATCGGTTCCTCACCAAACAGTATGGGAAGGATGAGTTCCCTATTTCTATAGGTTTGATGAAACCCCTTGATATACATGACTATAAGTGGGATTTCATATACATGTAATTTTTATAGGGAATACATGCCCAATGAAGTTTCATGACTCTATATGGGTGGTATTTGACTAACTCACATATTCCAGACACCTCATGTCCATCACGAAGAAGAATTTATGGTAGTGTTTGGAGAATTTGTATATGCGAGATATCATTCACCATCATGGTGTTCCCTAAACAATTGTCTCTAATTGTGTTGTTTATTTTATGTCATGGTTGTATATAGGAATTTAAGTGGAATTCTGGACCCAAATGTGGATCGGTAAAAACTTTTATCCAACTACATAAGGGCATACAGAGCACACAATCAATCAGTTTGAGGTTATAATGAAGGATTGTGTGTTATACATTTGTCAGAGTTTGGAGGATCACATTCCCATGGAATATTTTAAAAAACAACTAAAATTTTACCATTTCTACATCACATTATTAGGCATTGTATGTGTGACCTTTTAGGTCAACCTTATGCTACACAATAATTTTAAATTAATCTCTTGCGGTCCCATAGATTGATCAGTTGATTATTGAGAATGTCCCAGTCATCCATGGGCAGATGTGGATGGACAAGAGTAGAGATATATATTATGAAGATCATCATTTTTGGCCCTTGGAGTTTTATAAGGAGACAAACATATCATGAGAGTCTTCATACGATGAAGATTACAGAGGTTCATCTGGAAAGAAAATCTTTCCCCTAAGATCATCAGGCTATTTGAGATCATTAATCAGGTTAGACATATTTCTTACTACTTATCCATGCACCCATATATGGATTAGGTGAATGACATCTTCCACATGTACTAGTGAGGAGATACATATGTGACCCCATGCATTCATCAAATGGGTTGAGGTGGTCATAGAGGATAGATCATCCTTTGAAGAGAACCCGTAAGAATACTAAGATTTACTGGAGGGGGCCCATCATTGATGGGTCATCCCCTTGGTTCCCATTTTTTGATACTATAGTAATACGAAAGATAGTTCCTAGGAGAGGTAGACCTAGATGTGTCACAACATCCAAATATATTTTCTTATTTTTTTAAGGGGATAATTATATTGGTGGAGGGAATGATTTAGAGACTTTTATTTTCTTTTGAAGACTCTAAAATATATCTATATATATTTCCATATCTAGGTACTCATATGGCTTGTGATTCTCGGCCTCATGGGCCCGAAATTTATTCTATAAAAAAATAATTTTTATTTTATATTACTCTATCATGTGTTCATAATGAATCCAGGCTAACTCATAAAATGATTCTCAAGTCAGAAATATTATATAGTTGTGAATTCCAAAATACATTGTTTACCCATGGAATTAACTAAAATGTGACACCATGGGGAGTTCGGACATGTCACTCATTGGTGGTGTATTTAGTTGATTAATTAATTAGTTAAATATTTATTTAATTCATTTTAACCTAAAAAATAATTATAAGTATACTACCATGGATAACATTCTTATGCTAGCTGCATAAATCCTTAGAGGATTCAAGTGCTTATCTTCTTCATTCCATTGCTGAATAACCTCACATGACGATTAAAAAATAGATCAGTGCATATCTGGATTTCTCGAATACAATGACTTCATTCTATCATTGGTGGGTATGTTATATGATGAAATCTAATACAATATCCAAGTAAGAAATATCAATTTTTTTTACACACATTTTGATTAAATATTTTGAGTGGATCAGTCCCCTTATATGATATACACCAATTTTGGATAAACCATGAATTCAAGTATCGATTAAATTACATTGTTTCAAAATTTATCTTACCCTAATAATCAAAGTTCTTTTTTCATTTGACATGAATTCTAGTAGATTATAAATTATGCATTTTTTCGGTTCCTTTCTTCCTAATTTCTTCATGGACATCATTGGTAGGACCTTGCAGTCCTAGTTCGACATTTTTTGTCTGTACCGAGCTCAATCAGACCCCCCAAATCATTAAGGATTCACAAAAAAAAGTAGGTATCAATGATACAGGGTTATATATAAGGAATTTATTTTTATGGATTATCAATTTGAGGATTATTTTGATGAACTGAGATCAAATCCATGGTCATGCAAATGGAGGGATGCGTAAAACTCATTACAAAACACTCGTGGGTTGACAAGAATGGATTTTCAGCCCGCAGATTGCTAGAAATGATGAAAAATGGCAAGATCAGCTAATATTGGAAGGAAAATATTTAGGATATATGGTGGAATAGAATAAATAAAATTATATATCTTGGTTCTATAAATCAATGAAATATACGACTACTAACTCTTTACCTCAATGAAAACATGTTCTATAGCCCCCTGGCTGTGATAGTTAGGGTTACAAAAAATCATAACGATGTAATAATGTGTATCCCTCTTATATTTTGAGTACCTTTTACCCAGGTGGGTGATCAATGTGATGGACCACATAGGAAAGACTCTATGTTAGGGTAGATGGTTAGGATCACAACACTGTACAAACGTACATGTACATGACTAGAGCATAAAGGCGAATCCTTGTGTGAAGCAACAAAACATGTGAAATTGTACACAGACCAAGATTGAGTACATGGAATTGGACATAAGTACATGGCTTTGTCCTAGATAGTTTGGACACACCATGTATTCCCCCTATAGGTGTGTTCTTCTATATGGATTGGGATCCATGTTCTAGTCACTGATATGGCATGGCAGTGGAATTAGAGCACACACCGTGTGGGTCCCCTAACATTCCATGTACTACATCGTTCCTCTTTAAGAAACTAAATTGGTCCACATATCCTTCATTCAGAAATGGATTTCCCCTGTGAGTTTCCTATCAAAAGTATTTTCTGCATAGAAAAAAATGAATCTCTCAGATGTGGAATTTCATATACAATGTAAAATGTTCTATGAAATATTATTATTTGATTTCGCACTAGATTATAGAAGTGGTCTTGTGATATCATTGTATTATTACTATTGATTGGACCCCTACTGAGAATATGTTAATGGGTCTTCTATAGTTACATTTCGAGTGGGGGCCCAATACTGGGTTTGGTGCAGGTCCTCGATGACCAGAGTGAAACCTCCAATCACAATAGGGGTGGGTCCTCATAGTATAGAGTTGGACACCCATTAGTATGTGCAAGAGTCATTTAAATTTGTATTAGAACCCCCTATCAGATAAAAAGTATATTTTCAATGAATATAATGTAACCCCCTATTACACAAGGGGGCATTGCATTTTCCTATAAATTAAAACCCCTTATCAGCATGTTTGTGTTTCCTCAAACTTTCCATGTGTATCTTTTTATTAGATTTTCCCTGGTTCCTTGTGAAACTATAGTGAAACCTCACCCCCACCCAATCGTCTTGGGTGAGGGTCCTCTATGAGATCATTTAGAGTGGAACACCACATACTCAAAATATAATGGGTCCTCTACATTTTTCGTTTCTCCCTCAACTATGGGGAATAGTGATGAGTTGTGGTTTGACATGAACTGTTACTTCTAAAATGATGTGTGAGATATTGGGAATTATTTTTTAGAACACCCTGAAATTTTATAAGAAATATTATTTTTTAACTTCTTTGATGTATTTTATTGTATTCAAAAAAAAAATTATTTCACTATTCACAACACCCAATTAGCTTGTATTACACTCAAACACTAATCTTGACTTGTGTTACACGCAAGAGAGACCTTCTTCAATAGTGTGTGTTGTCCGCAATACCGAGTTTCACTAAAATATGATATCTTGTTATAATATTATTATGAACTATCCGTTCTGAATAATATTAACCACATTTTGAGTTTTAAAATGATATAATTACATTTACACATATTCTAGATCATGTTATGAGAACAAAATAATTTTTTTTGGGTAAAATAATAATTTTTAAAAAAATACAGTTTTATCACCTTTTGATGGCGCACCGACTTTAAATATAGTTTTTGACAATTTGATAAGTTCAATTTGACAAATTAGACTTCTTACCAGGAATTAGGATATAAAAATTTAGTTTGGATAAATTTTTGATATTTTTATGTTATGTTTTATATTTTGATGAATAGTAAAAATACAATAAATTTTAACTAAAAACAACTTTTTTCATCAAGATAATTTATATGGTTAAATTATAATAATTAATGGTTTTAAAGAATAAATAGAATATATTTTTACCATTTAATATAATTTAAGTCGTTATCATTAATTTTACATTGATTTCATAGGTAAAAATATATCAATCTTGTGAAATGTTTTAACTTTTAAAACCTGAATCCTCAATAGTGGGATTAATTTTAAATTAAATACCCCAAAATCTGTGTATTGAATTTGAAAAAATAGATTCCATATTTGGAATTAGTAGGTCTATATTATTTTAATAATATTCTATATATTTTTTGGCATTATAAATAGTAACTATGTTAAATTTTATTTACCACTATTAAAGGTAAATCAAAAAATTAAGGGTAAAAATAATATTATTAAATTATCATAAAACCTTCCAAAGTTTTATTGGATGAATTGAAGTAGAATCATATCACCTAAGGGTATGAAGAGAATATTTCCATGGACTTTTGGCCATCAGAATGATGTAATTACTATTATAACCAATGAAAGTGACAACGTGTCCATCTCTAATATCTAATAAGTGTAATAATTTTAATTTAGTGATAAAATTTATAAAACTTCGAACATAAAGAGTCACCAGAAATCTAATAAAATTATCTATATCATGTGAATTTATTTATATTTTTTTGTATTAAATAATTATCATTAATGTAGACACAATAGTGATGTAGAAATTATTTTATTGATTGAAACATCAAATAAATGGTTTTAAATTTTTTAAAATAAATATTATACGAATGATTTAATGTTCCCAATGAATTTTTATGAACAATATTACATGATAGAGATATATTAAATATTTTTTTCGAATATATCTTAAGTTTGAATTTTATTTTAATTCAAATAATTGAATAGTGTCAAAATTGACACCATTGATATTTTATAAAAATAACATATTATTGAAATGTTTAAAAATAACCAAAATATTTAAAAATTATAAATTGAAATTAATATGGTCTAAAATGTCATAAAGAATCCAATTATGGACAATTCACAACACATATCTAATGATTTATAACAATTTAAAATTTATAATATTAATCACACGAATAAAATTAAATATATTAAATAAGGATAAATCATGTTGATAAGGTTTAAAATTATATTCCAACATGTCTACATTTAATTGGATGATGATATTACAACCCTATCTCATCTCATATTCTAATTTGAGTCATTTTGAAAGTATTTAAGTGAGGTTTGGGTTTATTATAAAATAATAATTTAGAGGTTTCCAAAAGTTCCCCTCTCCTCTCTTATAAAAGGGCACCTCATCCCTCCCCTCTTCACACAATTATGATGCTTCAAGCTTAGAAATCCACTGGCCATTACTCTTTTAACCTTCCCTAGTCACATTCCAGTGGTTCTGGTCTTCTCAAAACACCAACTCTAGTCCCTTAAGGGGAATCTTAAAGGAGATGTGTCCAGGAAGAGGTAATCTCTTCTACTGATTCATTCAAGTTTAATTTTTTTCTACTATGTATTCTTTAGATTACTAATTATAATGTTTTAACATTAGTATAACTAATATACTAATATTTTATTATAAATATTAAACCACCATATTTCACCTTCTACCCGTCCTATGAAAAACGAAATCACCCAGCGTGCGTACGTACGGAATATCATCTTCACACCAAAGTGTAATATGTTTTTCCACCCCCACCATACATGGATGGGTAAAATAGTGGAAGTAATAACTATATATGATTATTATAACATCATAATTATTATGAGTTATTATCTATTCTAATTTCATTCAATAATTATGTGAACGATATCATCGCTCGTGCGTACGTACTGATTACATTCTCCATGACGCGATGAGATTCATTCTCCACGTTAACCAATAATCATGAAATATATAACATAATTATGAGATTTTATTGATGTATATGTTATTTACTTACTTCCATTTAATTTAATATGGAAAAAAATGGTGTTCATGTGTACGTACGACCTCCCATCTCCATGAACGGTGTGTTTCATTCCATTTATCGATCTATTATATATATTATATTCTGAATATATATTATATATAAATCATGTTATACATTCTGGAAGTATGTAAATCATGATATAGATAATGATATCAAGAACAAAAAGTCTGAACACATACGATAAATGAAACGATGTTACCCAAAACGCTGCTTTAACATGGAATTGGCAAAAGAACGGGTAATATAAGGCCTTAAGTGAATAATATATGATATCATAAATATTATAATGGTTCTGTTACAAGTTAATAATATTTTTAATCCCACTATACAGGTGTTTCAGACATGTACGGAAAAATTGGACCTAATGTAAGGGATTATTTCGTCTCACTTTTCTTTCTGTGAGACATATACCTTAATCACCAACTATTTATTTTATATGGTGTTTATGATTACCATGAATGTTTTAAGATTTTTATTATGAAGAATATTATATTTACATATTTATTTCATTATCATTATTTTATGACATGGATGATTCCACTAATTAAAATTGGTATGGGTTAGTTATTCTAATCTCGTTCTCATCCATGATTGTTTATTCGTAAGTATTTACTGGGGTTATATTTATCATCCACATCCATGTCTTATAAATTTTTTTCATTAAATGCTTACCATTATTCAATATATGTTTAATGTCATTTTTCCCTTTTTTGACTTTTAGCACATAGAAGGAATGAAATCTTTCGTTTGTTTACCATACGAGTTACTTTTTGACTTTTACGGAATAAGTATGAGGAAATGTTATTTTTACTTATATGGAATGAACATATTTTTACAGTTTCATAACAACATATTTCCATGAATATTCCTCAACACGATTTCATGAATATTTTCAACAAAATCATTTTCTTTTAAAATTTCATGGCATTTTGAGAAAAGAAATTTATTTTGAAGATGAAAATATATTTTCCCCAAGAATTCATTCCAAGTGTTTTATCAAAACCATTTTCCATCTAAGATGACATTATATAATATGTATATGTTACAAGTATAATTTCTCTATTTTTTACATGGTTTAATTTTTCTTATGATGAAATGATATCCATTTATTCTATGTGGATAATTTAATGATGTGATGGTGTTTATGAAACCCATTTTATTATTTGGGGTATGATGAATGATTTATGATTATTTTGTGGCACACGAAAGAATGATTTCATTATGAGATGGGTGGGACCTATATCTCCGTCCAATGCATTGGGTAAAGATTTATATCTCATGAGATATACATGGCTGGAATGACAAGTAAATATGGTATAGTAATACAGGGATATAACGGAAAGTAAACCTGGTTCAGTAATGGACTTTGTCCACTATGATGGTCTTGGAAGTAATGTCTTGGCTACTATTGAAATCATATCATGTGCATAATGGTTTTCCACAATTACATGTTTAATTCCCATGATATTTTATCATGATTTATGTTCATTTATGTTATATGCCTTATGTATTGTCAAGATTTAATTCACAACTCAATATTTTGATGTTGAAACATTATGATCATGTTTTTAAGTTCAAATGTGTATGTTTTTTTATTTTCTCCATACTTACCCTTACTGAGAATTTTTTCTCATGCTTTATAAGTTTTCTTTTCCCCAGGAATTAAAGACTGGTTTTATGTATGAAAACAGAAGGGGAAGATCTTTATAGGAAATGTTGAAGATATTTCACCATGATTTGAAGATTGTGATCCGAGTTTCTAAAGACACTAAACTATCACGATCCGTGAGTTTCATTTTTTGTTATGTATTAAGTATTCTGAAAAAGTAATGTAATGTCCATGTACATCAAGCTTTGGGTCTATATAGTTGGTATTAGAGGAAAGATTTAGTTAACCTTTGGAAACTAGGACGCGAAAACATTAATGGGATCCCTAGTGATATATCTAAGGTATGTCTTCGGATGTCCCTAAGGATAAATATAATTATTGGGTTCGTGCCTAGAAGTATGTTGACGATCATGAATAACCTAGTGTGAACCTAATGTGTCATGGATTAAGGAATTTTTGATAAGTTAGACATCCCAATAGTGACTTTTTATCATTATGTGGTTCCTCGTTATTTTAAATATTTCTTACACTATGGTTTCTTGTTTTAGTAAATGGAGGGAACGAGAAAGAATTAAGTTAACATCTATTCCATTGGACAAATTGGGGATTATGGTTAACAAAATTGTGTAATTCCGGGAGAAAAATATATTGTGAGTATGTCAAATCAGTCATCATGATATATGATTAACATAGTGAACTGTAGTCATATTCGTAAGTCATCAAATTATAGGAAGATGGACTTTTATGCACATTCAAATGGTGAGGAAAATAGAGGAAGGAAGATTACGCTATATACATACCAATAAGAAAGGAAGAAGAACCTAGAGGAATACCTCAAATAGAAGGTAAAATGATATATGTGTGGGTAAAAGGGGCATAGAGTGACTGAATGTTACAGAGTTAAATGTCTTATCTATGGAGAACATGGGAATTACCCAACTCAATGCCCTTTCCTAAGAGGTTACTTCTAAATCGAGAAAGGACATATTCCATGCCAATCATTAATGAAGATAGATTGAAGGGCTCATGTGTTGGAATTCTAGAATACTGTTGTTGAGGTACTTTTATGGTATATTGAAATATCTATGTATTTGTCCACTATTGTTTTATATAGGAATATGGTACTAGTAACCCTAAAAATTTATTGAAATATTTTTGGAAAGATGATGATATGCGCATAATGAAGGGATAAAAAGAAAATAATATGTTGGATATTATTAATGAGCTCATGACTGATATAAGGAAAATGTGATATCATTATTTGAATATGTAGAATATTTGGGATTTTTGTATGTGGAAAGAGATCACTTTTGACAAAATTCATGTTTTCACTATGGTTATAATGGCAATTCATGTTTCAATAATAATTGATTAAGGTATTCATATGTTTTGAATGTGAGGAAAATGATATATGTTATGATATATGGGGGATAAATAATGATATTCACATGTTTGTTATATGACTTTTCTAGTAATCGTTTTCTTTAAACTGTGAGTCTAGACAGAAGTATTTTGGATAAGCCTAAAGGGTGGAATGGATTAAGTTGGAAATCAGATAGTATTGTTTAAGTCTAGAACATTTTAATATTATGATAGTATAGTTTTAGAAAAAGGACAACTCGAAGGAAGAGTGACCACCCATTGTGTCGGACAAGGATACGTGAATCGAACCCACAAACGATTTGTGAAGGGCCTTTATTGCCTACCACTGGCCAACAAGAAGTCTCTGGTTAGTAGAAATTAGTTTCATTTAATTAAACACTATAATAATGGAAGTATAAGTCCATTTTGAGAATCATATACAGTTAATCTCACCATATATGGACTTATGTATATTTAATATCTTTTGAAAACTTTTTGAGATAGATGGAATAACCTATCATTCTAACGCATGATCTTCTACATTTCAAGAATGAAAAATTGAACATTATTTCATTAAATAAGAGATGATGATGAAATTGTTCATTGAATGAAAAAACGATGATATTACACTAAAATCAAGTAAGTATTTCTCTTTATGCAAAAATTCTTCAACTTTAGGGAAATGGTCTTGAAAACAAAAAATGTTCTCCTAGTACCCTCATATCCGATAAATCATATGGTACTTTAGATCATCACAAATTTATGGTTTTGTGATTACTGTATTTTTCATAGCCATGTTCTCTACCACTCCCCATCAGAACTTTATGGTTAGATTTCTTTTCTATATCCATGTTTTCATCTATGTTCTCCTATATGGAAACCTGGTGATGAGTTAATTTGGGTATCCATTTCGTTTCATACATTAGTTTTTAAAATTGAATTTTTTATTTTTTTCGATTTGGGATCCTATGAAAGAATCTTTCAAGTAGTAAACCATTTATAACCCTAAATAATTTTGAGGGAATAATTCATATTAAGGGGGGTTGAATGTAACATCCCTAGATTTTATGAGAAATATTATTTATAAATTTCATTGATGTCTTGTGTTGTAAACTACCCCAAACTTATCTTGCAAAATATGCAACACCATATTATCTTGTATTATATGCAAAAACTATTCTTTTCTTTTGTTACACACATGAGCGACCTTCCTCAATAGCGTGTGTTGTACGCAATACCGAGTTTCACGATACAACAATATATAGTTATAATATTTTTATGAACTAGATTTTATGAATACTATTAACCACATTTTTTAATTTATAACAATTTCATTCATCTTACACATATTCTATAACATGGTATGAAAAAAAATTATGTTTTCGGGTAAAATAAGTATTTTTCAAAAAATGCAGTTTTGTCGCCTTTTGATGGCGCACCCACATTAAATATATTTTTTGACATTTTTATATGTTTAATTTTTCAAATTAAAATTCTTACTTTAAATGAGGATAAAAATAATTCTTAGGATAAATTTTTTATATTTTTCTCTTCAGTTTCATATTTTGATGAATAGTAAAAATACACTAAATATTAATTAAAAACAACATTTGTGATCAAGATAATTTATATGGTTAAATTATAATATATAATGGTTTTAAATAATAAATAGAATATATTTTTAATATTTAATATAATTTGTGACATTATCAGTAATTTTACACTGAATTCATAGGTAAAAACATTTCAATCTTTTGCAAAGTTTTATCTTTCAAAACCCATTTTCTCAACAGCGGGAATAATTTTAAATAAAATATTGCATCTTCTGTGTATTAAATTTGAAAAAATGGATTCCATATTCAGAATCAGTAGGTTAAAAATATTTTAATATGCTACTTTTTATTTTTGGGCATTATAAATTGTAACTACAGTAAATTTTATTTACCACTATTAAAGGTAAATCAGGATATTCAAGGAAAAATTAATATTATAAAATTATACTAAAACTTTTAAAAATTCTATGGGATTAATAGAAGTTGACTCATATTACCTAAGAGGTTGAATAGATTTTTTTTCATGGACTTTTGACCATGAAAATGATGTAATTGTTATTATAACCAATGAAAATGACAACATGTCACTCTCTTATATCTTATTAGAGTAATAATTTTAATTTAGTTATAAACATAATAAAACATCGAAAATAAATAGTCAAAATAAATCTAATAAAATTATATACAGCATGTGAATTTATTTAGTATTTTTAGGGATTATATAATTATAATTAATGGTGACACAATAGTGATGTAGAAATTATTCTATTGATTGAAACATCAAATAAATGGTTTTAAAAAATTCAAAATAAATAATATATAAATTATTTATAGTGATCCATGAATTTTTAAGAACAATATTACATGATAGGGATATGTAAAATATTTTTGTTAGAATATATATTCTGTGTGTATTTTATTTAAATTCAAATAATTGAATAGTATCAAAATTGAAATTAAGATATCTTATAAATATAACATATTATTTAATTTTTTAAAAATATAAAAAATATTTCAAAATTAAAAATTTAAATTTATATAGTCTGAAATGTCATAATGAATCCAATTATGGACAGTTCACAACACATAATTAATTATTTATAACAATTTAAAATTTATAATATTATTACCATAAATTAAATTCAATAGATTAAATGATGATAAATCAAGTTGATAAGGTTTAAAATTAATTTTAAAGAAGTATAAATTTTATTGTATGATGATATTACAACCCTATATCATCTCATATTCAAATTTGCGTAATTTTAGAAGTTATTATTAGCAGATTAAGTTTCTAATAAATTTATATTTTTGAGGTTTCCAAAACTGCCCCTTTCCTCTGTTATAAAAGGGAACCTCATTCCTCTCCACTACACAAAATTTTGAGACTTAATGCTCTTCCAAACCCTGCCCATTACTCTTTTAATCTTCCCTAGTCACATTCTGTGGATTCTGGTATTCTAAAAAGTCCAACTCTAGGCCCTTAAGTGGATGCTTAAATGAGGTGCGTCAAGGAATATGTAATCTCTTCAACAAAATTTTTCAAGTTTCATTTTTCATCTACTTCATCCTCTTTAGTTTTTTCCATATAAAGTAATAACATAATTATAAATAATATAATTATATGTTATTATAAATATGAAACAACCCAATTTCACCTTCTACCCATCATATGAAAAATGAAATCACTGCACGTGCGTACTAACATAATACTGTCTCCACGGCCAGGTGTAATATATTTTTCCATCACCACCTTACTTGGATGGGTATAGTGGTGTAAATAATAACTATATATGATTATTATAACATAATTCTGATTATTAGATATTATCCATTCCAATTCCATACAATAATTATGGGAACAATATCATCGCTTGTGCGTACATACGGATTATCGTCTCCACAACGCGATGATATTAATTTTCCACATTAACCATTCCAGAATGATTATAAAGTATATATAATAAATAATAATGAAATTTATGAAATATTAATTATACTATATTTATGTATATGTTATTTACCTACTCCCATTCAATTTAATATGGAAATAAAAACAGCATGCATGAGTACATACGACCTACCGTCTCAGTGAACTGTGCATTTAATTCCATTTATCGATCTCTAATATATATTATATTCTGAATATATATTATATATAAATCATGTTTTATATTCTGGAAGTAATTAAATCTTAATATAAGTAATGATATCAAGAAGAACGAGTCCTAACACGTACGATAAATGAAACGATTTTACCAAAAATGATGCTTTAACTTGGAATTGGCAAAATAATGGTTAATATAAAGTATCAAGTGAATCATATATGAGATCATAAATATTATAATGGTTCGGTTACAAGTTAAAAATATTTTTAGACCCACTATACTAGTGATTCAGACACGTTTGGAAGAAATTGTAATTAATGTATGGGATTATTTTGCCTTACTTTTATTTCTGCGAGACATATGCCTTCATCACCAACTATTTATTTTTTATGGTGTTTATGATAACTATGAATGTTTTATGATTTTGATTATAAAGAATATTATATTTACATGTTTATTTATTTTTCATTATTTTATGACATGTATGATTCCACTGATTATAATTGGTAATGGATAATTATTCTAATCTCGATCTCATTTGGGATTGTTTATTCGCAAGTATTTACAGGGGTTATTTTTATCATCCACATCCATGCCTTTTAAAAATGTTTTAAATAAATCACAACATTATTCTATGTATATTTAAATTCATTTTTACCCTTAGTTTAATTTTACCACATGGAATTAAAGGAATCATTCTTTTGTTTACTATACGTGGTACTTTTTGAATTTTATGGTAAAAGTACTAGGAGAATGTTTTATTACTTATTCTGCATGAACGGATTTTAACGGTTTCATAATGAATTATTTACGTAAAGATTACTCTACACTATTTAATGATTATTTTCAAAAAAAATCCTTTTCTTTTAAAATTTAATGGAATTTTTAGAAAAGAAAAATATTTTTGACGAAGAAATGATATTTTCCTTATGAATTGATTCAAAGTGTTTTATCATAACCATTTTCCATCTAATATGACATTTCTTTATATGTATATGATTCAAGTATAATGTCTCTATTATTTACATGGTTTCATTTTTCTTATGATGAAATGATATCCATTTATTATATGTGGATTATGTTATGATAGGATGATGTTTATGACACCCAATTTATTCTTAGGGTTGTGTTGAATGATTTTTTTTATTTTGTGGCACAGAAATGAATGATTTCACAATGAGATGGGTGGGACCTATATCTCCCCCCAATGCATTGGGAATGGATTTATATCTCATGAGATATACATATATGGAAGGTCAAGTATATCTGGTTCTGTAATACAAGGCTGGAACGGAATGTAAACCCAGTTCTGTAATGGACTTTGTCCACTATGATGGTCTGGGTAGTAACACCATGGCTACTATGGAAAAAATATAAGGTGCTTAATGGTTTTCCTTAATTACATTTTCTCTTATTATGCTATTTTATCAATATTTTTTCTCCTTTATGATCTATGCCTTATATACTGTCAAGATTTAATTCACAACTCATGATTTTTATGTTTAAACATTATGTTCATTTTTTAAGTTCAAATGTATATGTTTTTTTATTTTCTTGCATACTAACCCTTACTAAGAATTTGAACTCACACTTTATATTTTTTCTTTTCCCCAGGATTTAATGAAATGTTTTTGGTAAGAAAATAAATGCTGAAGATCATTATGTGAGATTAGAAAGATCATTCACAATGATTTGAAGATTTTGTTTTGAGTTTGCAAAGGCACTGAACTATTATGTTCCTTGGGTGTCCTTTAGTTATGTATTAATTATTCTAAAAAATTAATGTAATGTCCATATATTTCATGCATTGGGTCTCTAAATTTTTAGACAAATGTAACTCTTGAAAACTCATCCTTTTATGCTGATATATGATACTAATATCACGCTTCTATCTCTATTGGGATTATTTTGACTAGGAATATATATATATATATTTTCATTTTTATCCATACCATTGGATTTGGATAATATTCTAACATGGGTTGTGAAGATGTGTGGGGTATGACTTGTTCTTTACATGTCTAGGTTCTCATGGTTGGATGAGTAAACTCTCCAGCTATACGTGGAAAAGAGTCCATCTTTAGTTTGTCTACGCATCGTGTTAATCCCCTTGGGATTGGATGAGGTTACTATCTCTTTTTTTCGTTGATATCTTCTATTTCACTATATCATATGTCATATGTACTATCTACAGTCATTATATTCAATTTCTATCTCAAAAGGCTCCCCCTTTTATTACAAGGCTTCATATTGGGTATGTATATAATCAATCCTATATGTTATTTCCCCACACATTACATTCCTTATGAATATGATGGACAATTTTCTGTTGATTTAAAAGGTGATAAGGTATACTAGGAAAATTATACCATGTACGCTGTCATATTTTGGGGTTTAGGATTTGGGATATCATAGTAGTTTACTTTTATAGTTTTTATGGGTGATACATTTTTCTAGTTGGGCATGATTTTTTTTTTCTTTTTCTTTTCTCACTACACTGCCCTCCACTTTTACCACATATAGGTTTTACAAACATGTTTATTCCATTATATAATTTATTATTTTACTTTTACTACCTCAATAATTTTTCATCATGATTATGGTGTGTGTATATACATGAACATAGAAAAATGTATCCCCATGTAATTTTTTCCTTCAACGATGGTCGCAAATCCCTGGCCTTAGGAGGCGTGCTTGGGGTAGTTGCAGCATGCTCTCAGAATTTTGTAGGGTCATGATAATTAGGCTATTATTCCATTTAACCATTTGGCTCTTTGGAAACATTTCTACTTGACCATTCGATGATCTGGAAATTTGATATGTTCTCATTTAGCCCAATGGTCTATTTAGACTATTTTGTCCATTTTGTCTATTTAGGACTATTTTTCCATTTATTGCATTAAGGAAAGTGGACCATTTGACAATTAGGTTATTCGTTCACCTAGTAATTTTAATCAATTAGTCATTATGTCCTTAGACCATTTTGGTAATTTGGCCACTAGGCCACTAGTCTATTAGGCATCTATACCATTAATATGATTCTGTTTGGATTCTAGAATTATGTTATCTGAGTATTTTGTCAATTGGAATTTTTTAATAATAATCAATAGATATATAAGTATTGTACTACAGTAATTTTTCTTTATGGAATTGAAATCATATGAATAATATCATTAGTAATTAAGATAAGTGACTCTGTTGTATATTGATCTTCTGGAAGACAAATTCCATGCGAATGAGAAATAAAAAATTGTGATTTATGTTGAGATAATATTAAAAATATTTTTTATTGTATAGTATTTGTGACCAATAATGTGCTTAGTTAACTTATGGTTTGTGTTATGATAGAATAATTAGATGTTTGGATTTAAGTACATCCTATGATTATAGTCTTGGAATAATTCATGTTTTATAAAGGATTAAAGAAAACTGATGTATTAATATATTTGGTATGTGACAAATAAAAATAGGTTATTTGGAGAATATCATGATAAGATTATTTTTGAAATCTAGTGACCATCCTTCTAAATTTTTGGTCATTGATTAGGGAATAACTTTTTTAGATAATTTGTATGAATAACTACTTTTGGAATGGATGTAGTTAAACATTGGAAATTACTTTTCCATAATAACATACACTAACCGAACAGATTTTAGTAAAAAAATTAAGGGTATGAATAATCACTTCATGACCATATGATTTATTAAAATTCCTTCATGTGTGATGAATTTATCATGAACATTCATTTATAGGTTTAACGGTAGATGTAAAAATAGATCAATGCCTTGGAAAACGATGTGATTGTTCTTATGACGTGGAAAGAAATTCTGTATTTATATATTATCATGTGATTTTACGGACAGTAAAGAACCCCTCAATTATAAAAATAATATTTTACAAAAAATGTAATTGGTTTAATTTTCCATTTGATAAATCAATGGAATTTTAACAAATTAGAAGAATTATGTAGTTTAAATTGTTAAATTTATTCTGACTATGTTCGATATTACTCTCCATCAAAACCTGATAGTTAGATTATTCCTCAATAACAAAATGTTTACTTTGCTATATTTTTATCATATTCAAATTCGTATTTTTGTAATAACCTATAAATTTACATTTCCACAATATTAATAGGATATCTTATTAACAATACATATGATTTGGGGTTTTCAAAAAATAATTTTGAAGTATCAAACATTGATTTTTCGAAGTAAATTGACAAATTATGAAGACAATATTTTATTCAAGGAAGGGGGAATAGGAAACCCCATGATTTTATTATATGTATCATTTAGAATTTAATTTCATCGAAAGCATTAGATTAAACCAACACCAAGCATAAACAAATAACTATATACTATTAAATATAGTCATTTATAGAAGTCCATTATAACCAGGTAGTTAAATTGAAAGGATTGAACAATATTAATGAAATTATTAAATTTCTATAATACATATTCAATAAACTCTTTTTAAATTCATCCAAATGATTTTATAGGCATATTATTTTAATGAATCCTATTTTTTGAATTATATGGCTTTATTTTTTTTCTAAATGTAGTTGTAAAACCATTTTAGGGCACACTTGTCTGATTTTTTTTTACACTTTTATCAATTATATTGATAAACATTAATTCATTATTAAATTAAAAGTCTCTATATTAGCATCGAATTATATTTTTGTATTTTTTAGGAAATCCTTATTTTCCAGTGAAAAAGTGAAATATTCTGGATTTTAATAAATCATTAAATTTCATTATATAAATAGCATATTTATGACTGTAATAGTAACAAAAACTATGAAAGTACAAATGAAATTTATGCATCATATAAATGGTAATGTTATATATTTATATCATAGTATATGTAAATGAGTGTTTTAGAAATTATTAACTAAGTTTTGATATTTTAATTAAACATAAAATCCTTATTTTCAATTTTATAACTAAATTAAAGATGAAAAAAAATTAATTTAATAAAATTTATTAAAATATTAGATTTTTTATGATTATAATATAATTTAATAAGACAAAAATTAATTTTTAAAAAACATATAAAATTAGTTTTAATTTTAAAATTTGTATTCTTTACATAAATAATGATTTAAATTAAAAAAGAAATTTATCGTATTTAGAAATTTAATTCCCTAAAATGAAGTTAATTTATGAATTATAAACATCAAAAAATGGTTAATGTGAATTGTCTATATTTTTCTAAAATACCTAAATTTATGGTGAATTGTAAAATAAAATAATTTATCGTATAAGTAAATTTCATGCCAAATAAACTATTCAATGATTAATTTTTTATCTAATCATCATAATATAAAAATAAATTTATTTATTTTAATATATTAATTAATATTTCACAATATACACATAGTCTTAATCCAAATTAATAAAGATATGAATAAAATATTCAAAAAACACCCCCTCATCCACTATAAATACCACCCTCAATACCTCTTTTCCTCCCAGATAATAAGCATTTAAATATGTATAATTAATGCCCAATCCCCTTTCAAATACTCTTCCCCTCATCCAAGAAGTTTTGGTTTCAATAGAAGGTAAAACCAATTTCCCTAAAGAGATTCTAAAGGATAATAATTCTAGAGTTCAGCCCCACTTTCCTTTTCTTGTAATCTCATTTCAATTTCACTTATTTTCTTACACTTTCCTCACATACTATATCAAAATATTAATGATAACTAAATTATCTTATATATATGGTAATTTTATTTTGTTAATGTAAAATACATTATCTTGTCTCTTCTCCTCCTTTATAAATTCATAAATTTAAAACATCATATGTGAGGTGCCAATCTACTGCCTTTGTTGATGATGTGATTCCACTTTTCAATAACGAATTTCAAGATGGTAATATAACCATTTTTAGGGATTAAATATACTATTATATGTGTATTATATATTATTTATTGTTTTTTAACTAGTATATATACGTAATATTCTCTAAGAAAAAACTAGTTTTTGAAGATCGATAAAATTCCAAAATATTATAAATGATTATCACTAATGATTTATACAATGATTTATCCTCATACTATATAAATAAAATATATTAATGTTTAATATTTTATATGTTCACAAATATAATATAATTTTAATTATGGATAACTTGTTCAATTTCAAATGATATTTTATACATGTATACAAGTAAAAAATCATGAAAACCAAGGAAACAACCACTCCCAAAAGTTTAAATAGAATCTAATAACTCATCAAAAAAGCCATAAATAAACATAATAAAACTAGAAAAATTTAAAATACATGTTTAAAATTATCTGAATTAAATAATTAACTAACTTAATATGATTATCTATGATGTTAAGTACAAGCATAAAATTCATTTGGACATAAGGTAAGCATTTCCTCATCTCATATTTTTTATGTGATATATTCCATATTCACCACTATTTTTAGTGTGGGGTATGTATACATCCCCTTTATATATAACATAACTATGATACATATATAAAATTTATTCATTATTTCATTTTATGAATATATATTATATGTTACATATAAATCGATTGATTGCAATGCAGAAAGGGATTATCCCAAAACCTCTATTTTTCTTTCGAGTTACACATTCTCTCCCATTACACTGATGTATTTATTTTTCTTTTTTATATAATTCTTCTGAATTATGTTTATATTTTTGAAACGAAGTTATATAGATCATTTGATACTTATTTTATGGGTAAATACAAGTTTTATTAGGATTAACGTTTCAATTCCACCAATTAAGCAAGACTCATTAAACAGAATTTTCCAATTTCTTTCCCTTTTTTAGGTGCACTCCCTAATATATTTTATTCTTCCATTATGTTTCTAACATCACTAATGTAATCATAAAAATATATCTTCTTTTAGTTTTTGGTTTTATATAATATATTTTTAATTATCCAATTCAAATTCTCTTTAATATTTTCCTTAAAACAACGTAAAAATGATTC
The DNA here is from genome assembly GCA_963277665.1 of Viscum album. NCBI lineage: Eukaryota > Viridiplantae > Streptophyta > Magnoliopsida > Santalales > Viscaceae > Viscum > Viscum album. Next base: position 787,382,041 of record OY728126.1, on the reverse strand, counting down.
ATATTTAATGTTTATTAACACTATTATTCTATGTTTTCAATTCATCTGGACATATTTTGTTTTTCTGAAAAAATTTCATAATCCATCAATTTTAAATTCTGAAAAAATTAGTTTTATAATATTATTTTATGAAAAATAATAACGATTTTCTGGAAGAACTCTTGTTTCCAAAATAAAATGATATTTCTCTAAATTTTTTATTAATGATTTTAATATAGTATTTTATTCTATGATTCTGATTAAAATATTTCAATGTTATATGAGAAACATTGATTTAAATCCATATTTTTAAATATAATATTTAAAATATAAATATGGTATTGTAATTATAAAGTTATTGGTAGGTCCAACTATAGCCCATAGAATCATAAGTAGGTATAATGAGACAAACTAGACTGGGTTTTGATTGAAGCCATAAAAAATAATGTAAGCTTTTGGGATTATGACTTTATGGAATGATTATGATTTCCAAAGTCTTGATTTACCTCGTTATTATATTAGTAATTAATAATACATGTGATTATTTAAATATCAATGGTTATGTTTTATTCTCACATGATTATTTATGTTGAATAATTTATTCAACTTTTATTCCTATCATACCAGGCTCATGTTAATAATTAAATGGCACAATCTTACAGAAACATTTAATCTTTTTTTATTTCTCCCCTTATATTTCATACCTTTACTAAGCATCTGAGGTCACCCCTTTATTTTTTATTATTTTTCCCCATGATTTTATGATGTGTATGAGGAATGACTTGAAGTGATAATCATTTATAGTTTCAGTGTTTCATATAGATTTTATTTTTTTTTTGATTAAATTTGTAATGTAACAATTATAGATGAATATGATTTTCAAAATATAATAAACTATTGAATCCCTCAGGTAAATACAGAGTTTATTATTATACCAATGTAATTTGGGAACTAGATTGAAGCTACTATGGTCGTGGTCATTACTGTAGGTATCATTGGATGTATTATAGGAACCAAGGAAAATAGATTTATAAAACAAAGACTTCTGAAAATAATAGTAATATAGAATTTGAGTATAATTATAGAATAACCTCTTATAATTTTGGTAAGTTAGAGATTATACGTGTATTCTTAGAAATACATCAATGTCTAGATACTTCAACATTATGTGGTTCTAGAACAGGTGTACCAAGGAGTAACAACTATACCATGGTGCATCTAACTGAAGTTGGCATAACCAATTACACAACAATATGGATTATGGTTCACCTTGTGTGACAATCAAGGTGGATATGCATAGGATAATAAACATTTTCTTTATAAACCATTATAAAGGATTTAATGTCAATACGTCCCCAATGAAACCATGTTTATGATTATGTGTTTATCTTTGCAATTTTCCCCCTTTATGTTAAATATCTATGTTGTTTTTGATTTATATATTTTTTTTCCTAATGTTAGGATAAATTCTAGTGTATTAAAATGTTTAGAAATGGTTAATATCTTGTTTCAGGGGAACCACATCAATTCATATAATCAAAAGAGTAATAATTATTGTTTCATAGATTGGTTTAAACTAGTCTTTCAAAGGGAATTAGTATTGAAAAAATTATCATCATAAGAAGAAATAATATCATTTTCTAATAAGACATATAAGGAAATATCAGGGTACTATGGCTTCAATGTGAACTATGAAATGAATATGAAATATGAGAAAAGGATAGATAAATGGAAGAAGGTATATTTTTTTTTCGCTTATATGATAATTATGGAAGGAGACACCTCGGTATGTGATTAATGTTAAAATGAGTTGGCATCATGTGTAGAGAAAAAGGCCACCATGTTCATGATTGTATGGAAATGAAATAATTTTCACATGTCTTGTTTTTTAATGGCAATAATATAGGAAACTGCAAAAACAAGTCTCTCAAGAGTGAAAGGAATATAAAAAATGAGGATAATGGATCCTTGATAGTCTTATGATACTACCATATAAGAAGATTAATGATTAATATTGTTTTTTATTCTTTCTACGGTGGACGGGAACATCATTGTAGAGACAGGTGCTTTTGGTACAAAGTTCATACATTCCAAAGGTAGATAGAATCCATCACATCAAAAATGGTGTTTTCTCCTTGACCGAAGTAGGATGATGGGATTTAGGTTCCTCATTCCATGTATTCCTCTTCAATAATAATCATGTAATCTAGGTCTCCCTCATAGATTTAAGTCATAGTTTTTAAATTTTTTTCTTGGTTATGTATCTCTCTAAACATCAGTTAATTTCATTACTCCTGTCTAGAAATTACATTGGGTATTGACATGATAGTGTCCTTAGATTAGAGTATATGGTAACATCAGGCATCATGAGGAATCTCATAATTCTAGAATAATAGAACACTTGTATTCTTCTTCGTCAGAGGGATTCTCAAGGGTGAAAAAACACAATGAATCCCAAATCAATCATGAGTTATCTTATACTAGCGGCAATATTTATGAGGTTTTCGTCAACATCACATATATAATAGATTTTATGTCGTGAGTTTAACATCTATAGGTGGTAGTTACGCTAAAGGTGTAGTTTATAAGGTTTTACATAGACATACCTTGTTAAACACAGGGTAATCCATAACTTCAACATGTTGTAGAGATGGTGTGATAGTGATGAAAAACACCCTAGTGAAAAATAATATTGATATATCCATAGGATGGTTCTCTTATAATGTTTATAGTACGGATGGATTGAAATGCTCAAAATGAGTGGACCCCTGGTGGTGTGCCCCAATAAAGGATTATGTGAAATATGGGCGGTGGATCCTAAAAGTGTGCACCATATAGATAGATTACAACACCCAAAAAGAGTATACAGGGGGTGGTGTGTCTCAAAAAGAGAAGATGTAAAACCGTGAGGGTGTATCCCAAAATGGAGCACTAGATAGAAGGATCTGAAAACCCAAAAGAGAAGATCCATGTGATATTTCTCAAAAAGAGAAATATTCACATCAAGATGGTACATCTTGATGTGAGAGCACAAAATAAAGGTATTAGAAGGGTCAAAAAGTGTGTACCCATGGTGGGGGTCTCAAAAAGGGCATATATCGCACCCTGAGGGTGGACCCCAAAACAATGGGCACCGGATTGATGGGTGTAGTTGCTTAAAAATTGAATATTTAACATTGTGAAGGATGATATAGGAATCACTACGGACGGATAAGGGGGTGGTGGGTCTCATCAAAGGGGAAACCAAGGCTTATAATTTTCTAGCATTGAACCTCTAGGAGGATACCTATATTCCTTGTATAGAATATAGGGATCAAAACCCACGTAGTTCGAAAGGGTGAGTCATGTAATCAGGGTGTACACAATAGAAAACAACTTATAAAGGTTGGGGATTATGCAGAGTTAGTGGCATGGATTCTACAAACATAAATGAGATGAATGCAGCATAAACATGGTTCACTATCATTATGAATGTTATGGTTTCACTAAGATTAGGCAGCTTAGGTAAAATCAAGATGGATGTGGATGAAGTGTCAAAGCCTGAAATGAATTGTGATGGATTCAAGAACATATGTGAAGGTGATGATATTGGGCATAAACCACAAGGTTGTTTCCTACGTATCTTATTGGAATGGAATCAAAGTACGCATAGTTCTAGAATGGGTTATGAGTCACCTAAGAAGGTGGGTTGTGAGAATGGATGTGTGGGTGGGGACCCAAAGGAAATGGAACAAATGGGTTACGCCATGATATTCCCTAGTCGTAAAGGCTCGAGGGAGAGTCCTGGTTAAGGACTGGGTGATGGGATTGAACCACTGTGAGGATTCTTACATATCGCTATGGTAGGAAATAAAAATTCTTTGTAGTTTATGATGTGTCATAGAATCCGGGTGTATACAAAGGACAATGGTCCAAATTCATTATAGGGCTTACACAAGGTTAACATTCCTTCACAAGAGGGATACACTTTGTTGGAGTAGAATGGTGAAGTGCAGGGATTATGAACAGTCAGCTACCTAGGTATGGATTAAAACACCACATGGTGGATTACCTGGAGGTGTGTCCCAAAGAGGGATGATGTCACATCTGGAGGGTGCATCCATATGATGGTACACCATAATCTACATTACATTGGGATTGAACATTATAGTGGAATCTTACGTACCCTGTATAAAATACAGAGATCAAGACCCACATATTTAGAGAGGTGTATTTTAACATCATGTGATAAAAATAGTGAATTTTCATGTAATGGATGGGAAAGATGGGTGATGGTTTTGAAACACAATGAGGCATCCTATGATTCCTGTGGTTGGGAATCAAATTTCATATAGTGCAGAAATGAGAGGTGTATGTATAACACAGGGCTAGAATCCCATAAATATGTTGAGGATTATATCTGGTTATCACCATAAAGATGTCATCATTGATTTTACTACATTATAGCTCATGTGAATCATGATCTGTATGAGAAACATGAGGAAATAACAAAAATGATGGATGTGTCGTAAAAGGCATGAACATAGGGAATAATGAATCTGGTACATGTCGAAGCTGTTAGGTCCTATTAAGGAGAGGAAATCAAGGATGGGGCTTACATGTGTAAGGTTCTTGGGGGCCCTATAGAGTAGAAATTATGGATAGGTCTTGCACGTGGATGTTTTCTAGGTGCCGCTAATGGGGGACAATGATGGATGGAGATTACGTCTAGAAGATTACCATGGTCCAATAATGAGTGGAAAATATGGATGAGGATTACATGTGGAAGTTGCTCGTGATATCCTCTTCACGTGATGTCATAAGGTATTCGCTTGTCGATTAAAAGGGGTACATATTCATTATAATGACATGTGAATGGATTAGTGGTTTGGGGATTATGAAATGAGCTTCATGTTATGTTTTACTCATATCATGCCAAGAGGCATTCTCGTCATAATGATTCATGGAGTGAAAATTGTTTTGGGGATTGTCCCATAAAAGGAGGCATGAAGTGGCTATTTTCTATCTAGCTTATGATGAGGCTTGTTATGCTTGATTCAAATGACAAACTATTCTAAAAAGAAAGGGTATGTTATAGTTTAAATTCATGTAGTGGGTACTGTTGACATCATTTGTTTGGAACATAAGGAATCTATTTTATGGAAAAGAGGCATCATGTGTTTTTTATATAGGGTGTCCTACAATTTATAGTCGTGTTGTATAGAGTATTAGGCAAAAATACCTTTAAATGGATGGTGTGGGACTAACGCAGTTGTGGTCCACCCAAGATAAATATTTTATAGGAGTTAGGTGATGTGGATTGGAAGAGTTTCTTGAGGAAGGTTTTGACTCAAGGTACTCAAGGAAATAAACCTGTAGATCTCAACTCGGGGAAAGGGAAAGGGACCAATAGTAATATATCTACTAGAAGAGTCTTATTGAGTCTAGAGAAGTATCTCAAATCATGGATCTCTTGAGGTGGATGTTGGATGCACATAAGGGTGTAGTGTAAAATTTCATAGATCCAACCCGAAATGCTTGCGGCGAGACTCTCCATTATTCATGCGGTGAGTGAGGGTAGGGACATGACAGGCCATGAGGGTCTTGACCAGAACACCACATTGATCCTGAGTGGGGTTGCGGGGGTGAGGTCCCAACTGTATAGACTATAGGGCACCAACATGGACACTATTGTATGTACGATGGGAAATGCGTAGGATGGTATGTGTGCAATATGTGACTATGTAGCATGGGTGTGTGAAAAATTTGGAACCTTCTTGTTGTTGCATGTAATATTGGCTCAGACAACACTATTGTGCGTAAGATTGTTTTTTTTCATGGATGGTTGGATGTTTTGTGAACAATATTTGAATCGTTTTCATATAAAAGAAATATTAGGCACAAGAAGAGATCTATCATGCAAATGACATTAGCAAAAAAGTGTTAGTGTGAGGATCAAACCACTATGGGCCTGTGAATAGGATGATCTATATGGGACCTATCATGAAGGATTTCATATTTAGTGTTCCACTCATATATGTATGCACAAAATTGGTGGTCATACGTGAAGCAGACTAGTGACTGACCTTCAGAGACGTACCTTGTGGGTAGCGTTGAGCATGTATTTATAGGAGAAACCTTGATTGGTGGCATATAAGATTCCAAGGGTCGAAGATATCATTTTTGTGACCTTCAACCAGTGCATGCACAATGGTGTGATTGACATCACAGTTGGTTCATAAGAGTCTATCACATAGATTCCAATCATGTGTGAAAATATCAAAACATTCACAAACCGTATTCTTACCTTTTCCTTACAATTCATGGAACATTCCAGAAATAAGTCTCACTATGCGTGTAAGTCACTTGTGCACGAATGTCGATCATGCAGAAATATCTCTAAAAATTCATGCATCATTCTTAGCCATTTGTTGGGTGCCCAAGGTGTATGATGACATCACATTGGGAACATAAAATTTTTTGTCAATAGGTTTCTCACAAGATTCAATTATTGTATGAAAGATTCAATTATTGATGAAAAAACATCAATTCATTCATTCAAAAAATATATTCTTGCTTGAAAAAATATAATTTTCCCCAAAATTATCCCAAAAGTCGTATTTTACTATCCAAAATTAAAATAGCAATAAATTATAAAATGTAACTCTATTTGGGCACTACAACTAGTCCAATAGAAGCCTTCGAATCGATCTACACTAAAAGATCATGTTTGGATATATTTAGTGCATCTTGTGGATGTGTTTTCTGGTTTCAATAAATATTATTTAGTTTGGATGAAAGAATTTTGTTATTGAAGTATTTTATCAATAATTCATTAGTTACAAGAATCATGATTTTTATTATGGATTTAATACATTAATTCATTTTTGATGAATTGGAAGCATGTAATGAATAGAACCAGTAATCAGGTGAAGTGATTCTGTTTTATGTGGATCTTATTAAAAACACATGACTTGGGAAAGAGAACCCTAAACATGTTCATTATGTCAGGAAAATATTAAAAATATGATTATGGAATAGTATTGATGACCATGAAAGTGGCTAGTGGTCTTGATAGTTAATGTAATTCTGGAATTATTAGACGTTTGGAATTAAGGAATCCCATGTATTTTACTCATAGAAGAATTGATTTTTCCTAATGGTTTATAGGACATTAAGGTATTAATATATTTTATATGTGATAATAAAAGCTATATTTTTTTAGATATTTTATTAAGTTGATTTTGGAAATTTAGTGACCTTCTAAATTTATGGTCCCTGAATGTGGAAATACATGTTTTATATGAGTCTTAAGATTAACAACATATGTAATGGATCTTGTTAAACCTTGGAAATTAATGTTCATTAATAACAAATGGTAAACTTCTTGGTTTCAGTAAGAATTTTATGGTCAATGGAATGACTTATGAACCAAATGATTTGTTTAAAGGTCTTCATTAGATAATCATTCAACATGAAAATTCATTTATAAGTTTAAGGGGTGCAGTGAAAATAGATTAATGAAGAACCAAAGGATAATATTATGACTATGAAACGGAAAGGAATCATGTATTTTTATCTTCTCAAAAGCTGTTATGGATAATAAAAAAACATCAACTCTAGGAAAAGTATTTAAATAATTTATTTATCTATTTACATTTAATTTTATAAATAAATGGTCTTTTATGAAATCACAAAACTTATGTCATTTTCATTGTTAACATTCTAGTTACCATGTTTTCTCTCTCTCGCCATCAATAAATGACGGTATATTATTTTTCAATGTCCATATTTTCAATTCGCACTAATTTTATCCCATTTAAATACCTTATTTTCTGGTAACCTATGCATTTCCCATTCCATCTTATTAAGATGATATTTTTTTATCAGTACATCCTTTGTGAATTTCTTTCAAATAAATTTTGAGGTATCAATCTTCTATTTTTCAAAGTACAATTTCAAATTATAATGACAAAATATATTAAGTGAGGGGATAGTGTACCACCATAAGATTTTAGGATATTTATCTTGTAGAATTTGATTTCTTTGATGTCATTGGTTTTACAAAACACCAAGCTTAAATGAATAATGATATATAATTAAATATCATTATTTTAAATTTACCATTATAACATAGTTGTTATATTAGAGGGACGTAATAGTATAATCCGAGTAAAGAAATTTATATATTATATATTTATTCAAATGTTTTCACATTCATCCATATGATTTAATATGAATTATATATGAATGATTCTAATTTAATGCATTAAGAGGCTATAGTTTTTCAAAATGCAGTTTTACTACCTTTTAATGGAACACTTATTTTAAATCTAAATATATATTATTTTATAAATTATACTGTAATCAATAACCTACATTTTTAAAATTTGAATTTGAATATTATCTCAGATTACATTTTTTAGTTTTGTAAACATATTTACTTACCAGTTAATAAGTGAAAAAACCATATTTTTAAAAAATGTAATTTTCATTATATTATTAATCTATATAGAATTTTAATTGTAACATCACCTATTATAGTATAAATAATCATTTGTAATATTATAAATTGTATAATGATAAAAGTAAATAATATTATGAGTAAATATATTCTTTAGAAATTTTTAATTATGTGATGTTTTTTTTATAAAAAGTAAATGTTTATTTTAAATATTAGAATTAATGTGATTATATAAAAAAATATTTTCATAAAATATCATCCCAAATTAATATTTTTATATATGATTGTGTTATATTTTTAGGAGACCTTGATTATCGTTTCAAAGTGTTATAAAATGATTTATAATTTTAAAATTATTATTTTCCAAGTAAATGGTGATTTCAATTAAAAAATTTATTAAATAAAGTACATTAATTTTATAAAAGGGAGTTTATTTTTTAATTAGTCATTTGGAAAAAAATTATATTATTTTTTATGATTTTTCTCAAATACATAAAATTTTGTGAATAGTAAAATATGGTAATTTATTGTATAAAGATATTTTAAGTTAAATATTATATTACATGGGTCACCATTGATGTAAGAACAATAATCTATAACTCTAATCAGTTATTTTAATATATTTTGAAATAATTTCGAAATTACACAAATTCTTTGGCCTAAATAATAAATTATTGAAATCATATTTTAAAAAACAACCCTCTCTTCCACTATAAATACCACACTCAAAACCTTATCTCCTCACAAAACATTAGCCTTGAAGCTTCTCCAATTCTAAATAAATCCTCATCCCAAGACTCTTCCCTATGTATATGATTTTATGGTATCAATAAATGATTAAAGCTAACATCCCTAAGGAGGTTCTCAAGAAAAAGAATTCTAGAGATAAAATCATCTTTCCTTTTCTCTTAATTTCTTTTCAATTTCATTTATTTTCTTTTTCTCTATGAATATCCTCTCTAAAAATTGAATGTTAACTGATGTGTATTATATATATTGTATTTTATTATTTCGATGGAAAATACATCATAGATTATCTCTTCATATTTTCTTATAAAAATGATAACATCGTTCATGATGTGCCAATTTACCACCATTATGGATGACGTGTTATCGTTTTTTAGTTATTCCTTAAAGGATAGTCATAAACCCAATTTTATGGTTAAGAAAATTATAAGATATTTATTAAAGCATATTTGATGTTCAATGCCGATATATATACATAATATTAACTTATAAAACAATACTTGTTCTTGATTATTGAATAAATGCCAACAAAATCTAATCTGTTTTTCACAAATATTATATCTAATGATTTATACTCATTATATATATGAAAATGAAATATATAAACATTTTAAATTCTGGATATTAATTAATTACAAATATTTTCAATTCTAGATAACCATTCCTATTTCAAATGAACTTACATATATGTGTACAAGTGATCCAACATTAAAAACAATGAAATGAGGACTCCCAATTGATGAAACTGAATATCATAACTCATATAAAATCATAAATTATCTTAATTGCCTGAATGGCCCGAAGGTCTTCTTTTTTATTTTATTATGGATAATCGCCCTTTTAAGGGTTGAATGGGATCCCTTACAAGACCCGTACGCCCAAGGCACTAGGCTCGACAAACCTGCAATACATAAACCAAAGGCCCAGAGGCATACCATTCCCAATACATGACCAGTAGGCCCAACCCACTTGAACTGCCACTCCCTAGCTTTCTACATCATTGATCACTTAGCTCCCCACCTTTCATTGCTGATCGGCTAGCATTGCCCCATAAAAATCTGCATGGGGCATGGTCCCGATGGTGGCTGTCATACCCTATATTTCTTCCAATATAGTTAGCTCTGCATCTGGTGGCTCCTACTCCAATTGATATAATCCCCTTCTGGGGCCTGTTCTGTGGGAACTGGGCTACTCCATGGTCTATGTGACCCAAAGGCCCTATGGCCCGAAGGTCTTTGATGATTCGAAGGCCCTGAAGACCCATAGGACCAAACCGGTGGCCCGAAGGCCCAAATCGGGTGAATGTTTCCAGCTGCTATAATACTGAAAACTAATTGTTATATTACTTCTACACTACTACTAGTGTAACCAAGAAATTATCCTCCAACTGGTTTTGAACCCAGGTCTCCTGGATTCCAAGCAGGAGCCCTTACCACTTGGGAAAGAGCACTTCGGCCATAAATTATCTGAATGAAATTATAGTAATAACAATAAATGTAAAAATCGTTCGTAATAAAATAAATTACTATCTTATCTTATATTATTTAGAGTATTATGTACGTGTGCATAACAATTTCATACATAAAGTAAGGGTTTTCTCATATTACATTTCTTTATGTGAGATATACAATTTTCAACATTATTTCTTGTGTGTGGTGTATGTCTAAATCCATTTTGTTGATAATGTCATGATTATATTTACTTTTATTTTATTCAATATCCAATTTCATGATTTTTAATTTTATGGTGACATTAATTCAATTTATTAAAATTTTGTAAGGGATTCTCCCCGAACCACTATTTTTTCGTGTTATGCTTTCTCAATCTTTACCACTAATAAATTCTTCATTATTTTATATAATTATATTAAATTGTATTTTTTTGTTCCAAAATCATGTACCCAGATCATTTCATCATTATTAAAATTTAAAAATGAATGTTTTATAAGGGTTCCATTTTCAATTACTCTCGATAGGATACCCAGATTAAAGAGAATTCTCTAATTTCATTCCCCTTTTAAAATGAACTCCATATAATGCTTTAAGACTCCATTATTATTCTAGAATGATTTATTTTATATTGAATAACTATATTAGTTCATTTTTATATATAAAAGATTTTTCTTTTTATGATTTTAACACTCTATAATATTTTCCTTAATCATCTATAAAATGTTTAATCCCCAAAGTTTCATAAACACTCCTTTTATTAGTTTTCACTTAAGTTGTACATTATTAATTCTTAAAACATTGTTTAATTTTCCTTAAATTTTATATTCTATGATATTCACTTTTACTACATAATTTTATGAAAAATACTAATGATATTCCAAAATTAATCTTCTTTCAAAAATAAAATGGTATTTATCTCATGAAATTATCAATGATTAATACGTTTTTTTCATACAAGATAATGATTCAAATAATTCATAGTTTTATGTGACACTTTCTATTTAATAAATATTTATATATAAATAGTTTGACATATGAGAAAATCATTGGACTTAATAAGTGACAGTCGGGGCCTGCTATGGCCCCTCGATGCATTCGTAGTTATTAAGAGAAAAGTGGGGGATGCTTTTTGGTAAGTCCTTACTCTTTTATCTGGAATTATTGATTCAGACCTTGATTGAATGTTTAGGATGACTTAAATTACTCATTTCTTCATTATGATATTAATAATTTATAATACATGTGATCACTCGACTTGTCGAATATTCCTAGTTATGTTTCATTATCATATATTTATTAATAGGTAATTATTTATTCAGATTTTCTTTCTGACATATTAAGATCAAGTTATTGATTAAGTGGCATATTATTTAGTTAACAACTATGTCGTAATTATTTATTCTTATTTATGACTGAATGTAATATTTTTATTACCCTTGTTGTGCATCTGATCTCTCCCCTTTATTATGTTTTAATTTTCCACATGATGCGATGATATTCATTATGAATGACTTTCATGAATAATCTGGTAGTTTATTGATGTTCCTTATGGTTTTGATTTTCATTTTTCTTTTAATTTATAATATAAAAATTTTGTAAGTATATTGTTTTTCAAAATATAATAAACTATTCAGTCATCTGGGATGCAACTTAATTGTTTAAAATAAAAATGAAATTAAGTAAGAAACCAACATCAGGCTACTGAGGTCGGTTATTAACTGTTGGTATTAGAACAAGTTTAATTGAATCATTGGAAACTAGATTCATTAAACACGTAGAAGAGAAAATAAACCTAATATAGGCCATAATGATATGAATAAAATTATTTCCCATAATCTTATTAAGGTGTAGATTATGCGGGTCTTCCTATAAATACATCCTAGTATGTATAGTATAAATTGATGTGGTTTTTGAGTAAATGTACAAATGAGTAATATCTCTAACATGTTGGGTTAGGCCTAAATCAGTGTAACCTGATATATTATAATGGCTCGTACTACATTCCTAGTTTAACACTTTCGGTGGATATTACTAGGATAATTCACATTTTCTACAAAAACCATTATAATGGATGTAATAGTAAATATCTCTCTAATTAAACCCTTTTTATGATAATGAGAGTAGCTACACATATATGTTTTGGAATTTTGTTAAGTAATTTAGCACTTTTGGGAATATACATTATAGATCATAATGTTGTGATCTGATCTAGTGTATTCCATTGTTTAGAAATGGAACCTAGTAGAATTAATTGGAATCATATCAATGCCCATAATGAAAATATTATGAATGTTTCAATCATTGATTAGTTTAAGCTAGTATTTCTAAGGTAAATAGTATCACAAATATTCTCATCCTATAAAAAATTATATCCTGTTTCAATAAGAATGATAAATAATTATCAATGTGATTTGGATTAAATGGGATATGAGAGAAGAAGATGAAATATTTGGAAAATATTCGAAAAGGGAAGAAGGTAATGATGTATTTTCCGACACGTGATAATTATGGACTGAAACACCAAGGTATATGATAAAGAGGAAATTAGTTTGCTTTATGTGAGGTAAATAGACCACCAAACACATGATTGTAAGGAAATGAATGAATTTTCCAAATTTTTGTACATAAATTTAAAAGAGATGGTACTCTACAAAAAATAATTTGTCAAGTGTGAAAGAAATATTTAAATTTATTGGATAATGTATCATGGGAAAGCTTCTTCTACTACTATAGATGAAGTGTAAATATTATTATCATTGTGTTTGGATTCTAGAAAAATTTTATTTGAATATTTTTTCAATAATAATTTCTTTATAAGAATCATTAGTATATAAGGATTTTAATACATTACTTGTTCTTGAATGAAATGGACACATCTAATGAATAATATTAATATTCAAGAGAAGTGATTCAGTTGTATATTGATCGTCTTAAAGACACAAGACTTGAGAAATATAACCATAAATATGTACTTTATGATGAGATAATATTCCTTAGAATATTATAGGGTATTTTTGGATACTATGATGGTGGTTTTTGATCTTATGGTTTATGTTATGCAGGAATTAATAGATGGTTGGATTTAAATACAACATGATATTTTACCCATTGAAGGATGAATGATTCACATAGGATTAAAAGAGATTAAAAAATTCAAATATTTGTTGTGTGATTATAACGTCTACATTATTTGGAAAATATTATAATTTTTTGATTCTGAGTATTTTGTGACCATACTTCTAAATTGTTGGTCATTTAATGTGGATATACATGTTAATATAAGTTTTAATATTTACTACATGTGTAATGAATCCATTTAAGCACTAGAAATTATTATGAATTAATAAATAATGCTTACCTTTATGATTTTTGTAATCATTTACAGGTAAAATTAATGATTTATGGACCATAATATTCATTAAATGTTCTTCATGCATGAAGAATACATCATGAACATTCATTTCAAGGTGTATTGGATGAAATGACAATAGATTGAATCACAAACAAAGGATGAGATTATTTTTATGCAAAGGAAAAGAATCATGTATGGTTATCCTCACAGGTGATTTTCTACATAATAAAAGATACGCCTAACTCTAAAAAAATTAGAACACAAATTATTTCCATTTACTTTTCTTTCTAAGAATTCTGTTATCTTTGAACTAACAACATGATTTATTTCTTTATGCTGGCCAACATTCTAATGACCATGTTATCAATCCCTCTCAATTAGAACATTAAGGTTAGAATATGTTTTATTATCTATATTTTTACATCAATCCAATGTTATCTTATTAAAATACATATGTTTATGGTCACCTCTGCATTTACTTTTCCCTCATGTTAAGAGGATATTTAATTAATATTACTTTTGACACGGGATTCACACAAAAGAATTTTATGTATCATCCTTTTTTATATAAATTATAATTTAAAATTGAGACTAAAGACATTATAAATTGATGGGAGAATGTATCACCCCAATTTTTTTTGATATACATCTTCAGCCATTAAATTTTTCTATATAATATGTTTCACACAACACCATGATTAATTTAATAATGTTATAAAATTAAATATCATTATTTTAAAATGATATAATAACCTAGTCTAAAATTTAAAAAGATTAAATAATATTAACAAATTTATTAAATTTATATACTATATATTTAATCAAATGTTTATACGTTCATTAAAATGATATTATAGGCATAAGAGAAGAATGAATCCTATTTTTTAATTAAAGCGTATATTTTATAATAAATGTTTTCTACCACTTTTTAACAGTGTTCTAGTTTTGAAAATAAATTTTAGAACTTTTATAAATTATATTTTAAAAAATGAAATTCATTTTTAATATAAAATTTTCCAATTATCATAGGGTAGTTTTTATTTGTTTTTTTCAAAAAATATTTATTTTCCAGTGATTAAATGAAAATTCAAAATTTTTATAAAACTGTCATTTTCATTATATTAATATTACATTTATGATATTTATAATAATTTCATATATTAATGTATATATAAATTTATTAAAATATTTAATTGTAATATGTTATAATAATATCACATGATAAGTAACTAAATGTTTTAGAAGTTATTAATTTAATGTTGACATTTTTTTATAACATAAATATTTATTTTCAAGTTTAAATTAAATATAAAGATTTAAAATAAAATTTATTTCAAAAATATTATTCCAAAATTAATAATCAATTTTCTATGATTAATAGATAAATTTATAAGGCTTTATTTAATTAATTAAATTGTTATAAAATCAGTTATAGTTTAGAAATGGTATTTTCGATGAAAATGATTATTTCAAATAAAAATTATATTTATCATAATTAGAAAACAAAATCATAAAAGTAATTTCATTTTTTAATTGTGCATGTTGAAAAATAGTTACTGTTAATTTTTTTTCTAAAATACCTTACTTTTTTGTGAACAATAAAATATAGTAACATAAAGTATAAATACATTATAAGTTAAATACACTATTTTTTGTGAAGTCAATCATTTAATCTATATTAAATAGAACTAATAATAATTTTTAAATATATTTAGTAATATTTCTCAAAATACACAAATTCTTTATCCAAAAAATTTAATTATTGAAATGAATTTTCAATCAAACACCCCTTCCACCACTATAAATACCACCCTTTACCACTTATTCTCCTTGGACCTCTTAAGCCTTAATTGTTGTCAAATTACAATCCAATACACTTCCCAAGTATCTTCTCCATGTCAAGTATTTTTTTTTTGAAAAAGAACAAAACTCATTTCCTTAGGGAGGTTCTCATTGAGAATAATTCAAGAGGAAAAAACCAATTTCTATTTCATTTAATTTCTTTTTAATTTATACTCTTTTCTTATTAGATAAAAACATCATTTGTAAAACCATGAATGAAAACTCAAATATAATATATATAATAGAATTCTATTTTTTCCATGGAAAATTCACAA
The DNA here is from genome assembly GCA_963277665.1 of Viscum album. Lineage (NCBI taxonomy): Eukaryota > Viridiplantae > Streptophyta > Magnoliopsida > Santalales > Viscaceae > Viscum > Viscum album. Next base: position 787,365,952 of record OY728126.1, on the reverse strand, counting down.
TCAAGTCTCTTCGCATCTTCCTTTTATTCTGAAAATGATGTCATCATGTCTAAAGTGTTGATGTACCGTCTTCACGGATGACATGTTTTTGTTTTTTAAGTCATCCTTAAAGTCAGGTAATAAAACCATTAATATTGTTAAAATAATTTATAATATATATTTTAATACTTATTTAATGTTTGGGAACCAGTATCTATAAATAATATTAACAAATAAAAAACATGATTGTCTTTATTGAAAAAATCCAAAATAATCTAAAGGATTATCACTAATGAATTATCCAATGTTTCAACTTCATACAATTTAACTGAAAAAAATATATCCCTTAAATATATTATATGTTCATTAATAAAATATATTTTCTATTTTTTTTTTGACTTTTCCCATTTCGCATTATTTGTCAGACATCTCTACATGTGAACCAATCATGAAAACTAATGGAAACAAGCACTCTTGAATGAAAAAGTTGAATCTCATAACTCATTAAAAAGGGAATAAATGATATTAATAAAATTATAATAAATCATTTAAAGGTATAAATGTTCTTAATTTATTAATTACGTTGTTTAATCTGATTATCCCTGATATTAATTACATGTTCAGAATGGATTCAAACATAAGGTAAGGGTTTTCCGATCTCGCCTTTCTGTGAGATATGCCTTATTCACCGATATTTATTTTCTGTGGTGTATGAATACATTACATTGATGTATAATATAATTAGTATATTTACCTTAATTTTATTAAATGTATTAAATTATGATTATTAATTTAATGGGTTATATGATTCTATTGATTATAATGTGTTAAGGAATTCACCCTGAACATCTAATTTTCTTTTCTGGTTACGCTTTCTTTCTCTTTACTCCAAATTAATTCTTATTAAATTTTATAAAATTATAAAAAATCATTTTCATATGTTCCAAACTCATTTATCTATATAATTTTACCTTTTATTGATGGGGAAATACATGTTTTATAAATATTTCCTTTTCAATTCCTCCTGTTAGGCATTCATGATTAATGTTAATTCTGAATTTTCATACCAATTTTCTTATGCAATACACAATATTTTTTATGAATCCATTATTTTTCAAACAACACTCACTTTATCATGAATAACTATCTAGGTTCATTTTAGGTAATATATAATATATTTTTCCTTTTCAAAATTATATTCTCTTTAATATTTTCATTAAAACTCACTAAACTATTTCATCTCTAAAGTTTCATAAAGACACTTTTTATATGTTTTAACATAATTTAGAAATAAATTATTCATAAAACCTAATCTCATTATCATTACCTTTTATTTTCTATTTTATTCACTTTTACAATTTTATTTTATAAAAATTACTAATGATCTTCCAAAATAACATTTATTTCAAAAAAGGGTATTTATCTCAAGAATTGATCAATGATTTTATTAGAATATTTTCACCTTTGATTATGATTGAATTTTTTTAGGTGGTATTAGATAATTTCATTTAATGATATATTTTTAAATTTTTTATTTGACATATGAGGAATGTGTTGGACATAGTTAGTGATGGTTGCGGCCCGCTGTAGCCCCATGATGCATTAGTATGTCTCATGATGATAACTAGACTGGGTTTTGGACAAGGCCTTAACATCTTATATAGAATTATTTCACGAGGACATGATTTTATTTATATTATTTCCAAAATTATGCATTCTCTCATTATGATATTAGTAATTAAAAATCCATGTGAATATTATATTAATAGAATATCCATAGTTATGTTTAATTCTCATATGGTTGTTTTTATGTTTATATTTATTTAGTTATTATTCATTCCATATTACTACCAGGTTATTGATTAAATTACATCTATTTCAGTTTGTCACCATTCAATTATCATTTATTAGTGTTTATCAAATCTTTAACTATATTTATTACCCTTTCTTAGTATTTGAGATCAAACCTTTGGTTTTATTTTTCACTTGTATGTGAAGATGTGTATTATGAATGAATTGGACTAATAATATAGTAATTTAATGGTGTTTCCTAGGGATTTATATTTTTTATTTTAAGTTATACTTCAACAATTGTGTATTTATGTGGTTTCCCAGATCTGCTAAAATATTCGGTCCTTTATGGTGCCCCTTATGGTTTGTTATACCTATCTAATTAAGTAAGGCACCAAATTTTTGCTACTGGGGTCTTGTTTATTATTGTTGGTATAATAGTAAGCATAGTAGAATCCATGTATACTATATTTAGAAAACATTTAGTCTCGAAAATTAACCTAATATAGACATTAAGGATAAGAATATAATTACCTCCTAGAAATTGGGTAAGGTATAGATTTTGTTGGACTTCCAATATATTCATCCATATCTGAATATTACAAGTAGATGTGGTTCTGGAATAGATATACCTACGTGTAAACACTCTTACAAGGATTGTCATGCTTGAATCGATGTGACCTGGAAGATGACAATGGACCTCACCATATAACTAGTATGAAACTTCAAGGGGATATTCATATGATAGTTCTATTTTTATTAAAAACCCATTATGAAGGATTTAAAGTTAAATATATTCACAAAGAAACCATTTTTAGGATTATGAGATTAGTTATGGATAAATTTTATCAAATTATGTTAATTATATCACTTGTTTTGGGACTATACATTATGTTTCAAAATTTTATGATATAATCTATTTTATTCAATATTTTAAAAAGGGTTCCTTGTATAATGAATTAGAATCACATAAATTCTCATAATTCAATTGCTAAGAGTGATCATTTCATCGATTGGTATAAGAAAAACCTTCAAAAGAAAGTTGTATCGAAAATATTCTCATCTTATGAGGAAATAATATATCATTCTAACAAGATTGGGAAAAAATTACGTAATACTTATGGAATAAAAAAAAGAAAAATAAGAAGCTGAAAATTTGGAAAAAAAATTGATAAATGGAATAAGTTAAGGAATTATTTTCCTACATGTTATAATTATGGAAGGAAACACATTGGTATATTGTTAATAAGAAGAGAAGTTTACTTAAGGTGTGGATGAAAATTCCACCATGATCATGATAGTATATAAAGGAAATAATTTTTCAATTTTATGAACATCAATTTCAAGGAGATGGTACATATATAAATCAATGTCACAATTTTCAAATAAATATACACCAAAAGATTATAATTGATCGTGGTAATTCTTCTTATACTACCATAGATGAAGAGTAATGATTAATATTATTTCATTTTGATTCAATAAATTTGTTATTTTATTATTTTATCATTAATTATTTGCATATAAGAATAATGATATATATAAGGATAGTATTATAGTGCTTCTTGTTTAAGGAAGATAACGCATGTGATGTATAATACTTGTATTCAGGAGAAGTGATTCTGTTTTATGTTGATCTTCTTGAAAATACATTATTTCGGAATTATAACTATATATATTTGATTAATGATGGGATAATTTGAAATAGATGTTTATGGGATAGTATTGTTGTACAATAAGGTGTTCAGTGATCGAATGGTTTATGATTTTCTAGAATTATAAGATGTTTAGGTATATGGATATCCTGATATTTTACTCTTGGAATAATGGATGCTTAATGTTTTTTATAGTAGATTATAGTATTCATTATTTTTGTATGTTTCTATTAAAGAGATGTTATTTTGGAAATGTTGTGTTAATTTGATTTTTGAAATATTGATACATTCCATCTAATTGTTTTTTATGAATTTGGACAGTCATGTTGTAGATTTTTCTAAATATTAACTATTTGTGGAATGAATCGATTTAAACAATAAAAATTATTATTATTTTTATAATATATGCTTTCATTCTTGGTTTGATTTAAAATTTAATGTTATAAATTTTTACTTATGTAAAATATGATTCATTAAAAGTTATTTCTGTGTAAAAAATTTGTCCTGAACATTAATTTCTAGGTGTAAGGGATGAAGTCAAAATAAATATAATCACAACCAAAGGATGAGATTATGCTAATGAAATGTAAATTTATCTACTTTGTTAATCTTATCAAAGGGATTTTATTGATATTAAAATAACCCCTATATTATAAAAAAGTATTTTAAATAAAGAACGTTATCTGTTTACTTTTATTTCTGAGAAATATGTTGTCCTTTGATAGATCATATAATTTCCATCTTTGTGATAGTTAACATTATAATAACCATGTTCTATATCTCTTTATGTCAAATGAAGATGGTTAGATTCCTCTTAAATGTCAATATTTTCACATCACACTGATTTTATCCTATTTGAATACCTAGTTTTGAGGTAAAAAATACATTTCACATTAACTCTTATGAAAATAATATTTAATTAACCCTACTTCATATGTCTTTTTCCAATAAAATAATTTTGAAGTATGATCCTTTGAATTTTTTAAGTTCAATTTCATATATTGAAGAAAAAATTTCATAAAGGAGGGTAGAATTTAACAACCAAATGTTTTATGATAATTTTCTTTTTTAATTTAATTTCATTGATAACATAGGGTTCACACGACACTAAGCTTAAACATATATTGATTTACAATTAAATATCATTAATTTAAAACAACTATTATAGAATAATAATTATATTCCCTTGAATGAATGGTATTAATAATATTAATTTTTTTATTATATATTTAATAAAATATATTAAAATTCATCCAAATTATTTTATAGGTATAATATAAAAATGACTCCAATTTTATGCATTAAAACATTATAGTTTTTTTAAGTCAATTTTCGAAATTTTTAATGGTTCAATTTTTTGAAAACTATATTTTTAATCATTTATATATTTTTTGTAAAGAATAAAATTTATTTTTTAAATTATATTTTCAGAATTTGAATAGGGTGAAATTTTTGAATTGTTTGGAAAATTTTATGTTCCAATAAATAAGTAAAGAATTAAAATTTTTTAAAACATTCATTTTCTTTATATTAATATTAAATTTATTGTTTTAATAAAACCTCACTAATATAAGTATATATAAAATTTAAACATATTATAAATGGTAATATAACGTAATTATATCTTAGTATAAATACATATTTTTTTAGAAATTATTAATTAAGTGTTGATATTTTAATAAAACAGAAATGTTTGTTTAGAATTTTTAAGTTAATATAATGATTTAACGAAAAAAATTCTTTCCATAAAATTTATACAAAAAATAATAATTTTACAGTTTTATGATTAGAAGAAAATTTCTTCATACCAGAATTAATTTTTCAGTGTGTTATAAAGTTAGTTATAATAATAAAAATTGTATTTTCATGTAAATAATGATTTTAATTAAAAATAACTATTCTCATATATAGATAATTATTCCTATAAAATGGATTTAATTTTTTAATTATACACTACAATAAATGGTTAGGGATAATTATGGCGATTTTTCTAAAATAATTGAATTTTTTTTGGGGAATAGTAAAATACAATAATTTGCAATATAAATAGATTATAAGTTAAATAGGATATTCCATAATTAATTTCTGATGTAATAAATATAATATAAAATAAAATATTATTATTTTAATATATTTTCTATTATTTTCCCATAAAACTCATAGTCTCTAGAAAAAATAATCAATAAATGAAAAAAATATTCAAAAAACTCCCCTCCCCTCCACTATAAATACCACCCCTACTTGCCTATTATCCACCCATATCTTAATCCATGATGTTTTCCCAATCCCTATGCAATACACATAAAAGGACTATTCCCCACGTCCAATATATATTATTCTCAACAAAATAACCAAACCAATTTCTCTATGGAGTTTTTCAAGGAAAATAATTCAAGAGGTAAAAACCTCTTTCTTTTTCTTTTAATTTCATTTTAATGTCGTTTATTTTATTATTATCTCTTCTCATGCTCTATAAAAATATTAATAATAATCTCAATATCATATATATACTATATTTTATTATTTAAATTTAATATCCACCATCAAGTCACTTATCCTCTTCCTTTTTATTCTAAAAATGAAAATATCACTTGTGTGGTGCCAATTTACAGCATTTATGGTTGTCGTGTATTCATATTTCAATTAAACCTTCATGGAAGGTAATATAACAATTTTTACATTTAAAAATTATTATAATATATGTGTTACATCTTATTTAATGTTTTGGAAGAAATAAATATACAAAATTAACAATTAAAACCAAACTAGTTTGTGATTGTTGAAAAAATTCAAAAATAACTGAAAAGGTTATCACTAATTTTTTATATAATTATCCTTCCTCATACCATATATCCGAATGAAATATATATCCATTTAAAATTATTTATATTCATTAATAACATAAAATTTCATTTTTTGATAACTTCCCCCATTTTACATGATCTTTTTACACGAATTCAAGTTAACCAATCAGATCAACCAAGGAGACAAACACTCTCGATATACGAAATTTAATATCAGAAATCATCAAAATGGCCATAAATGAATTTAATAAAATTATAATACATTAAATACATGTATAAAATGATCCAAATAAATTAATTCAGGTATTTGTCAGCGTCTCGACTTTGGTTATACCCAAAGATGCCCCGTACCCGGTTTATCACATGGACTCAATAACATTTCACTGAATACCTAAGGCTTTTGAATAGTAGTGAGTGCCTCGGGAAGGATAATGGTGAAACAATTCCATCATTAGTTTATTAACATGGTGGAAACAAATAGATAATAGTAGTGGAATTAGTAATATAACACAATAAGTAAATTAACAACTGGATCACATATATAAATGATGCGTGTCCTATATGTCTATGAAAGCAGCCAAAATAGTCTCAATGATGGAATAAAATATTAAAACATGTACAATAAAAAAATTATAGGAGCATCGCAATCCACATATTGGTCATATGATCATCAACTCTATAATAATTATGTACCTGAATTAGAGGGTCTCTTCCATTATCTATACCTACAACAAAATAACATTTTTGGGCCTAGAAGAATGACCCAAACAGGTGTGGGACGAATCTATGTAGGAAACCACAAAAATACCTATGCCTCACAATCATAGAACATATATAGCAATAAAATATGAAAAATGATGTAATAAACAAGGAAGTATACAAAGTAACCAATCCAAATACTTCAACTACATTCATTTACATTTACCAATTATTCAATGAATCAAACTCAAGAATCCCTTTGGGATGTTATCACTATCTACACCATCTGGTTTAACATTGACAAATACTCTATGAAGAGGCAGTCACTATCAATTCCCTATATCACCTTTAAACAGTAACTATAAACTCTCTGAGGAAGCATTCAACATGCAATTCCAACTGTAATCTAAAAATAGTATACTACATAAACTCTGAGAGAGCACTCATGTCCAGGCCCCCTATGGTCTTGCATCTTGAATTGTAACAAATTCTCTGGGGAAGCCCCCAACCTTCATTCCCCCTAGAGTCTCACTATACCAGATTCCCACAATCCTTTGTAATATAATGGTTCAAAAAAATATCCTACTCCCAAAGTAAATCTCAAGTAATATATGGATTCAAAACTATAAAGTTGAACACAAAAATGTTATATAATTACAACTCCGTATTAATAGAACTAGGAATGGAAGTGAAATTATCCAAACAGAAAATTATTTTCCCAGTGGACAATATCAAACTATCATGTGAAAACACATCCAGAGCAATGTAATAAGAATTATTCATTATCTATCACACTTATTAAAACAAGAAAATAATAGAAGTCATTAACAGGGTTGAATTCCCCAAACACACAATACCCCAAACTATGGTATTGAGCACTATTTTCCAAAATAACTCAATAAAATCTAAATTTTTTTAAAAAACCACCAAACTCTATATTTTATGATCGATATAGTTGTACCTATGCCTTTGAATAGATATAGAATTCGGTATATCTACAATAAACGTCAATAACGCTCAACCATAGATATCTCACGAAATAGGATAAATAAAGAGTATAGGGACTTGAAGATGGAAGAACTCATTGTGAAAATTCCTACATAATTGAAGGTGTTCAATTTAAAGAACAGATTAATGATCGGTGGCTAAGTTAATGATCAGTGATTCCCTTCACTCACAGACTTGATGGGTTCTGAATACTTTGTTTCCTTGATCATGATGCACTCTCTCTACGATATATCAATTATAAATTAAAATACATATAATTTTTTGTATTGATACGTGGTGTGTATATTATTTTTCTAGGACCTTTTAGGTAGCCTTCAAGACACCCTACATGGCCATGTACTCATCCATTATACTGCCAGTAAATGGCTACCCATGGCAACTGGGTGCACAACATGTACCCCTAAGTACACGCCATGTACTCCTTAAATTTATAGATTCTCCCCATTTCCAAAAAACAAATGAAATTAAGATCCGTACTTAAAATGATGATATGGGTTCCTAAAAACAATCCCCCTTAAAGAAATGTGTCCATGAATTTCCTTATGATGGAGGCATCGAAGAAGAATCTTCAAACAGCTCCGACCACTGCGATCGCACATTATCCTTCCTCTCTTAAGTCTCTTCTTGAACTCACCCATGCTTCCATAAAACCCATACCAAAGTAACAAACCAGCCATAGATTACCTTGGCTTTGTGATCAAAAATCTGTATAGGATGCTCTTTGAATGATGGTTGCACCTCGAACTCAACCTCCTTGAGTTGGAAAACATGATCCGAGTGTGAGAGGTAACACTCCAACTCTGAAATGTTGAAGATGTCATGAATATCCCGGTACCTTTGAGGTAATAGTAAATGATAGGTAACATTCTTGACTCTCTCAAAGACCTTAAACGGCCCAACATTTCTCAATTAAATCTTACCATGTATCAAAATCCTCCTGTGTTCCAACCTTGGTGTGGCAGATAAGAAAACATGATCACTGACCTCGAACTCCAAAGGTTGTCTCTGATGATCCTCATAATACTTATTACATGACTATATAGAATCCATCCTCTTCTGAATCATCAACACCTACTCTATGGTGTCACGGACCAGATGAGATCCCAACATAGTTTCCTCTCCTACATGCAGCCTATATTGGATGGATCGGCATGGCCTACTATACAAATCCCTACATGGTACCATCTGAATAGTTTCCTAAAAACTATTATATTATGAAAACTCCAAAAACGATATATGATTATATCAATAACATCCATAATCTATGAAACGTTCATAAATATTGTATTATAGAACCTGAATCGTATGATCAGACTGGCCATTAGTCTGGGGATGGTAATATTTACATAGAAGTACCTATATACCCAATACCCTCTATGGTCCCTACTTGACCCGAGAAGTAAAAATGGAATCTCTGTCTAAAAAAATGGAGTGTGGAACCCCATGAAAATGTAAAATCTATCGGATGTAAAAAATTCCCAATTCATCAACACTGAAGGTCTTCTTGATTGGTAAGAAGTGTGCAACCATTGTGAGTCTGTCATTGATAACCCAAACAGCATCATTTCCTCTAGGAAAACTCAGTTAAAATGTCACTATGTCAATCAAGAAATGATTCCACTTCCACTCAAGAATGGTTATATACTATAAAATACCTATTTTTCACTGATGATTCGCCTTCACTTATTTCCAGTTGGAACACCTCATCACAAATCCATTAACATATCTCTTCATACTGGCCACCAATACTGAGGGTGTTGGTATCGGTACATCATTGTGACCCCACGACGAACTTCCCAAAATGAAGAATTAAAATACAACATCATATCTTCGCATATGTCTGATGAAAACTATACACGTCCATGAAAATGAAAAATCTATTACTCCCCTACTATCCATCAAGGAATAGGGTTCTCTCCAGACACACTCTCCCAGAGGACCAGTCCTTCAGAATCTGATAGCTTCCTTCTTCGCAGTCAGCTGAGTAGAGTATAGGTAACATCTATAGAAGAAAGAAATTATTTCCCTTGTATATACTATACATCCATATGCATCTTATATTACAATGATACAAGATTCCAATCACTATTGGCCTCTTGAACTGGTGGTATCTAAGTCCTCCTTCTCAATGCATCAGCCAAAGAGTTGCCTTTCCAAAGAGTGTAGGCAATCTCAAATTCAATGGACTGAAGGTACTCAACACACCTTCGTTATCTCAAATTAAGATCGTGTTGAAGGAAGATATACTTGATACATATGTGCTTAGTGAAAACCAAAAAATGATCTGCCAACAGATAATGTCTCCAACAACATAAAGCAAGACCCACTATAGCCAAATTGAGATCGTGCATTGTGTAATTCCTCTCTTGTTGCCCCAACTACTAAGACCCATACACAATGACTCCTTCCACATGGAAAATCATAGATCCTATCCGGTTACCTTATAAATCAATGTAAATAGTTTAACTCATACCCAACTCTGTAAAAACTAGTATCAGGGCTAAATAAATCCTTTAATTCATCTCCTGGAAGGTTGAATCGCAAGAATCTGTCCACATGTACTTCACATCATTCATATTCAAGCCCATTAGTGGTGCTAATATGTCTGAAAAGTTTGTTATAAAATTTCTATAGTAACCAGCTAGACGGAAAAAACACCATACCTCAAAGATATTATATGGATTCTCCTAGGAAACCACTGCTCTCACTTTCTTTTGGTCTACTAATAATCCTCTCTCAGATATAACAAGACCAAAGAAGTGAATCTAGTCCATCCAAAAGTGGAATTATGAGAGCATAGAATATAACTGATGCTCTCTCTATATACTCAGAATGATCTCAATATGTGTGGCATGGTCGAATATACATGGCGTGCAAGAACATAACATGACATCTACTAACCGAGATTCATCAATATGTGTCGTTGGAAACTTTCCTAGATACATGACTCTTCTAACTTGGCGTGTACTCCAAATACATAGAGTGTGTCACCAATCATTTACCAACTGTTTGTCTCTAACCACACATCCCGTCACATGGTTAATGACAATACAGAATGTATATACAATACACGGTGAGTACATAAGAAAAGTACTTCCTTCCTAAACAGAAGGATACATGGTGTGTATTCATAATTAGACATTTTGTATTTTATGTTTTCCCATACATTAAACCTAAGATACTACTTCGAAACCCCATAAAAAACTGAATCAAACATTAATGTTCCAAATTCAAATCCTTGGGGGCCCATACTACCAAAGAATCAAAGGTTGGCATCAAAGACATATATATGACAAGTGTAAAATTGAAATCAGTCACATGATCCACAAAATTCATATTCATGAGGGCCCATAACACATCTTGGACCAATGATTGGAATTAATTCAAACAAAACCTTACACAATTAGAAACACCCTATCAAATATAAGGTTTTATATGAAGTCATCTATCACAAAAGCATGCATATATAACACAAAATTTATGACATCAACAAGAAATCGACAATGAACCCTAAATGGAATGACAAGAATGCATGACATGGGATCTATATAAAGTGCTTATAAGATGAATGAGATGGAATACCCTCATCTCATTGGGTTGAAATAGAAATAGAATCTCAATAATATCAACAACAAAAACACAAAACATGTGAATCACCCTATAGTGAAATCAAATCAACTGTAATAATTGAAAAATAAGAAAATTTCAATAATCGGGGAATATCAGCTTTTGACTATATATGAATTATCTACTCTCAAGAATAGCTTATTACCAACTACCTATTAATTTTTAATTCCTATATATAGGATTCAAACTTTTTTTCGAGGGAAAAAATAATCATGTTATCACCACTTTTGAACATCCTGGTCTGGTGCCACCCAATGGTGCCTCGTAACCAATTGGTCACATGGCTACAAGCACATTTCCCGGAATATCAGAGGCTAGAGACAATATAGCATGGGCCTTGGGTGTGATAGTGGGTAAACTATTCCCTCATTGGAAGTGTAACAAAGTGAAAACAAACATATAACAGTAGCGGAAGCAGTAATACCACACCATAATTAAATAAATACCTGGAGCACATATATAAGTTATGTATGTCACATATGACTAGGAAAGCATCCATAAAACTAAAAATGTTGGAATAAAGTACTAAAAACTATACAAGAAAACAAATAAACTCCAGCAGAATCACAAGCCATAGCTTCGTCTTATGCTCTCCACCTCCACAACAATAACAGAGGTGAAGTATAAGGGCTCTTTCTCTTATCTATACCTACAACAATATAATATATTTAGGCCCAAAAGCTTGACCCAAATGGGTGAGATACAAAATCCTATAAGAAACCACAAATATACCTCTTCTAAACTATTAGTGAATATATTTTGTTGTAAAATATGACAAAATGATGTATTAAAAAAATAAGTACACCAAGTAAACAAACCTACAGTTTCAAATACAATCATTTACATTTACCAATTATTAAACCAATAAAACATAAGAATCCCTCTGGAACATTCTCAGAGTCTAACCCCTCTAGTTCATCTTAGTGAAAGACTCTATGTGGAATCACTCCCCATAAATTCCTCATGTGAACTTTAAATGATAACTATGGGCTCTCAGAGGAAGCACTCAATTTCCAATTCCCCTGGTGGTGTTGAAATAGAATAGTACAGACACTCTAAGATTGCACTCATGTACACCCCCCCTATAGTGTCACAATGATAAATGTGACATACACTCTGGGGAATCCCTCAACGACAATTCCCCATATGGTCTCACTACACCAGGTTCCTACAAACCTATGTAATGTACTTTTTCGAAAAATATATCCATCATCTAAAGTAATCATCAAATACTACTTGGTTGAACAACTAAAATTCATAACACATGCACGTCACATAATAAAAACTCTATCCTAACAGCACTAGGCATGGAAAATAGAGCACCCTAACAGGCATTTCTAGACCCAATGTCCAATATCCAAAAATCATGTGAATACACATGCATTACAAGGTAATAAACCTTATTAATAATCATTCACCCTTACTCAGACCAAAAGAACATATAAGGAATTAAGAGTGATAAATTCCCAAAACACGCAATACCATAATCTTGGTTATTGGGATATTTTTGAACATATAACTCAATTAAATCAATAGAAAGATAGAAAAAACCATGATTTTGTATGATGGATTTATTTGGACCTCATCATTTGAATCAACGTAGATGGCAGTATATCTACACAAATGTCAAAAATTCTCAACCATTGATGTCTCACGAATGAGGATAAATAAAGAGGTGTGGTTTTGGAAGAATGAAAAACTCACCAGGGTGATTCCAATAAAATCTACAGTGTTCTATTTAGAGAACAGATGAATAATAGGTGGCTCCATGAATGTTCATCAATTTCCATCACTCCATGATGAGACGGGGTCAGAAGAATTCATTTCTATAAATGATACATGATCCCTGTACAAAATATCAATTTAAATTACAAATACACAACAAGTTCATTAACGATTCATGAAATGTATGTACCTTTATTTTCCCTCGCTTTAGGTAGTCTCCATGTCACCCCACATGGTCATGTACTTGTTTCTCACACGACCAGTACACGACATCCCAGGGTTACCGGGTATACAACGTATACTCCTAAGTACATGACATGTACACCATAAATTTATAGATTATTCCCTTTTTCCCAAAACACTCAAATTCATAATCCATAACTAATATGAATATCTAGTTTCTTATAGATTAAATGTAATTATCAATTATTTTATTTGAAAGGGAAGAAATATTTCAGACTTAAGGTAAGGGTATTCTTATCTCACCTTTATTTCAATGAGATCATTCTTATTCACAACTATTTCTTATATGGGGTGTATGAATACATAAATATTAATTATAATAGAATTAATCTCATCATATTCATGTAAATCTTGGTTTAATTTTACTATTATTAATTTTATGGTGAATATAATTTTAATAATTACATAGTGGTAAGGGAATCTCCCAGAACCTCCATTTTTCATTAGAGTTACACTTTGTCTCTCTTTACCATAATGTAATTTATATTTATTATTAAATAATTATTCTATGTTCTGTTTATATGTTACAAATTCATGCATCTAGATCATTTTTATTTTATATTATGGGAAATATGTGTTTTATAAGGTTCCCCATTTAAATTTCTCCAGATAAGAAATTATGATTAAGTGGAATTTCCCAATCTCTTTCCCAATTTCATGTGAAATCGATAATATATTTTAAGCCTCCATTATTTTTATAACATTACTAATTTAGTCTAGAAAATATATCATGGTTCATTTCTGGTATTATATAAAATATTTTACAATTTCCAATTTAAATTCTCATTAATATTTTCCTAAAACAACATTAAAATGTTTCGTCTCTAAAGTTTCATAAACACCATTTTATATTATTTCACATTTGTTGGATATTGTTTAATTGACAAAAATAATTTTATTTTCCATCCATTTAATTTTCATTTTTGTTCACTTTTATAATCTAATATTATCAAAAATATAATTGATTTTCAAAAATAACTATATCTCCCATAATAAAGGGGTATTTCTCCCATGAATTTATTAATTATTTTATTATTGTGTTTTCAACTATGATTATTATTCATATATTTCAAAGTGGCTTGTGAAAATTTGATTTATAGATATATTTGGAAATCGAATATTTTATATATAATGAAAATCATTGGACTTAGTAAGTGACCGGTGATTCCCACTATAGCCCCTTAATACATCTGGAGGTCTCAAAAGACAAACATCACCAGGTTTTTTTTATGCCTTAAACATTTATATATATTTTTTGGATATGGCCTTGTTTGTAAATTTATGATTTTAGGAATTATGAATTCCCCAGTTCGGATATTATTAATTGATAATCATGTGGTTATTCATCTAGTATAATATACATTGTTAATATTATTCTCATGGGATTATATATGGATTTATTTATTCATTTTTTCTTACAATATTTTGATCTAGTTATCAATAAAATTGAATGTGTTTTAGTTAATGACCATTACATATCCATTTAGGATTGTTTATTGTAGAATTGTTTGTATATCATACACTTTCTGTGCAACTGGGCTCACCCATTTCTCTTATTTTATATGTTTTTTGGATGCAAATATGTGTATTCAGTATGACATAATGGGATTATCTGGGAGTTTATTTTAATTTTCTATTATGTTTAATTTTTTTATTTCTATTCATAAGATATAATCCATTAATATTTTTGGTTTTCCAAAATCTAAAAAATTATTCAGTCCATCAGGATTCGAATTCGTTGTTTATTACACCAATTTCATTTTGTAAGGCCTTAGATTCATGTTATTGGGGTTGAGGTCAGTACATTAATTTTTCAATGATTTCTTTAAAATCATTATCTATCTAAGATGAAATTATATTATGTTAATTAATTATACCGGAGAAATAATATAATGATACCAACCTTATTCATTCTCAAGATGGTTTCATAGTATGATGAAATGATTTTATGAAAACTTCTTCTTTTACACATGTTATCCTTTTATGAATTCATAAAATTATTATAAAACAATATAAATTTCCATCATTAATAATATGATAAATTTAGGAAGTTATTATGAAAACAATTCATTTTCCAAGGGTTAATCTATATTGAATTGATGATATAATTATGAGACCCATTTATTTTCTACAATATATTATTAGATAATTTTAATGGATCCTTTTTCATTTAACTTGTTATGAGATGATTAATGTTTAAAAATCATATGAACAAATATGTATGATTTTAATTATGTGATTCATGGAACCTATATCTCCATTCAATGCATTCGGTAAATATTGATATCTCATGAGATAAATATCTCTAGAATGGGGAGTGAACCCAGTTTAATAACAAACATTGTGTGTAATTATTATCTTCGGAGTGAACCTTAACGCCTATGATGTCCATTAGACTTAACCCCACTAACTATGATTGCATTTTAAATTATTCTTGTCTACAAAATTAATCAAATTTCTATTCTTATTTTTATTCCAAAATTCCTTTTCTTCTTCGAATTTTATTCTTCCATGGATCTAGTTCTATGATTATATTGGGAATCATATCTTGAACAATTCCATCATTTATTTAAGGACTCATTTTTATGATCTACTATGTTATGGGCATTGTTTTGAAATTTTATTCTTATGTTTGGATATCTGTATTCTCATATTTTGTTGATATATCACTTTCCCACCTTTACTGAGCATTTGATCACACCCATTCTTTTGATTACGTTCCTGATGAAAAAATCATTATTTATTAATAATCTATGAATGGTTCATATTATGAAGAACTTAGTCAGGAATGATGTAGTAAGCATATGTACCAATTATTTATGATTCCATGTTTGGAAATAAAATAAACCATTATGTCCCTTATACATATTTCGGTATAAAGAATATAATAATATACTTTTAAAATGAGATATCTAATTATAAAAAGTATAGGCCACTATACCCCATGGTCACCACTTTCTAAATTCTATATCTATCACCATATGTGAAAATATGTCTTATCAATGTATTCTTTATACTTTCTTAGTTGTATAAAAACATACACATTCATCTATTTTATGATATATATTTTCATTACCAAAAAGAAACCATGTATACGTAAATAGATTTGTGTCAAAATAGGTAGGACATCCATTTGAAACTCTTGATAATAACAAATATAGACATCCAATGATCATTAATGGTGCTAATTATAAATATTTGGTTGAATAAAATAATAAAATTGTTATTTACTTAAATTTATATCATTTCATTACCATAAATAACATTAAAAAACATTATATATATAATTATTTATATTTAAACCTGAATACAAATCAAAGAAATAGTAAATTTACAAATATAGAAATACATTTTTTTGGTACAATGACTCGAAAAATTAGTATTCAACCTTTTATCTTGGGAGTGTTGGAATAGAATAACTAAAAATTTGTGAATTTATGATTTTAAAAAATCCAATTTCATTACACTAAAAGAGTTTCACTTCATTCTTAATAATACTGATTTATTTCTCTAGTTGGTGAAACATTTCTTCAAATTAATTAACCATTCATGATTTTATATAACAGACATTAATGTTCATATGAAAAAAAATTCTCATGAATATCATATGGGGAATGAGATTCATATTTTAAAAATCAAATGTGAATCTAAATAGAATATGATAGTTGAGAATATACATACAATAAGTCATAATATTTTTAATACTATTGGTTTAATTATATTGTACTTGAATATATTGAAGTGAGAGATGAGAAGGAGAAGAAAAATATTAGAGTTTCATTTTCCTCAACATTTGGTGCTCTAAAATCAACTACTCATACTTTAATAACAATTAATAATATAAAGAAAAAATATAAGGTTAAATTTTATTTATTGTAATGTCCATGTTATTTTCATTATCTTGATAATATAATGAATCATTACTTGTCCTTAAGTGACATTTCTATGATTCCAAATGATAGAGATAAATGATAAAGAGTTTAAAATGCATGTGGGGGATTATTTATCCATTATTAAGTAAAAACATTAAACCAACAAACAATAACAAAAAAACATACTATTTGATGTATGTCTAAATGAATGAAAACTCAACAGATTCCTTTATATGAAAACCACACCACGTTTTATTAAAATAGAAGACAAGATATTATCAGAGTAAATAATAGAAGTCAACAAAAGAGACTCCAAGGCAACCAAATGACTTTATGCTCTATAATATATATGCTCCAACATCAGAAAAATCCCATGAATAATGAGTTAGTGCAAGATAAGTGTGATACATTACCTTTTCCCATTTCTTGGAATATACCATCTACAAAAGCACCAATGTTCCAATGAAGGGTTGAGTATAAAACTTATTAAGCTTTCTATAGTGACATTCTTACTCATGAACAAAGGATAAAATGTATAGAATCATTTATCTAAATTTTTTTTTATAATATAATTTCAAAAATAGTTTATAACTAAATAGAAACAAGTAGCAAAACCTTTTATAACCAAGAAAAAACAAGTGATATTTTCTTCCAATTTTCCAGCAAGTCATGATTCAATATAAATAACCAAACAAGGATTTAAAAACTATTTTTCATTATCATTTTGGCATAAAATATAAATTACACGTCACCACACACCAACCCATGCATGAAACATGAAAATCCCAATACTTATGAGAGGTGAGTTATCTATCCACTAAGCCTTCACATAGTCGACCTCTTTGATGGGGGTACATAAAGACCATTTTCATTTCAATAATTTGATAGGGATCCTTATTTCCCATATGAATCCAAATTAATATGAACACGCACAACATCCCATTCCAAATCCATGTGTCTCCAACC
Source organism: Viscum album (assembly GCA_963277665.1). Classification (NCBI taxonomy): domain Eukaryota; kingdom Viridiplantae; phylum Streptophyta; class Magnoliopsida; order Santalales; family Viscaceae; genus Viscum; species Viscum album. The sequence continues at coordinate 787,347,583 of OY728126.1, read as the reverse complement.
AATTCAATAAACTTGTTCTTTTATTGAAAATCTTTATTCAAGACAATTAAAACAAACTATTTCATACCAATAATTAGTTAACCTTTAATTGAAAACATTTTAATCTAATATTTGTGCCATAATTATTGGAAATCCTCATTAAAAAACATTTTTAAACCCCAGATAAATTAACATTTTCAGGAACACCTAATTTTACAAATTTCCACAATTAACAAAACGTCAATTGAGATGATTTCAACCTATTTCAATAAAAAAAATTTAAAATAAAATCAACAGATTATAATAAATTTAAAATAATTCCAATCAGTTATATAAATAAGAATCTATAGTTAATCCACAAACCTCAACTATTTAGATGAAAACCAAAAATGGATAAAGAACAATCCAAAAACTGTGTTGATTCTCCATTAAATCACTTTAGTCATCTTCTATTAACATGATCATGAACAAAAACATTATTTGGAATCCATATATTATATCTAACCATAGTGGTGTAGATCTAAGAATACAAATGAATATGACATGTTGATCTAAGAAACTATGGAATAAATAATGATAAATGACAATTCCAACAAGAATCGGGCATGAAAACACCAATGGAGGACTCTGGATTGTCTCCATATTTCATGAGAGATTTCATGTTACCATCAATGGGAAATAATACCAAATTACGGGTGAAGAAGTGAAAAAATTAATCATATAGAGTCAAATAAATGTGAGATCCACTTTTTTAAGATCTCACATTATGCCAGCTAACAGTTAGTCCGAACGGTTAGACAAACAGTGCACAAACCACACATTAGCTACTTGTTGGGATAAAAATATTGTGTCCTATTTAAATAGACTCATTAAAATTGTTCCCACCATGAACAGGCTAATATCCAAAATCTACCAATCTTTAAAGTTTCTCTTAGGATTTTTCATGGTTCAGCCAAACTGTGTGCATCTCGTGTGCCTTCACATTATCCCCCAAACTCCTTGAATGTTCTAAAACTCTCACGAACTTCACCCTTATACATTATATAAATAAAAACATAGATAAAGGATTACATACCAGAAATTATGATTACTAAATTCTCCCCACCATTGGTCTTTCTGTCCCAAAAATGTATGAAACCATTTTTAACCAAAAAAGTGGTATATCCACTGCTTTTTCATTACACTCTACTATTCACATGTCTCTTCTAGAATATTATAGTGTTTCCATAATCCCTGAACTAGACCGAGGATTTTCTTCACAAGACTTTATCCATCTTATACAAAATTCACACCCGAATATGTACCAAAAAATCATTTGGATCTAAGTCAATGTGATCTCATCTGATCATATGGTCATTATCAAGATGATACTTTTTCAACAACGACATGTGGATCACATTATGCACGAAACAAAATTGTGGTGGCATTGACAACTGATATGACACCTCTAAAATCCATTCTTGAATATCAAAAGGGACAATGTATTGAGTAGATAACTTGCATTGCTTCCCAAAATGACAATATCCAGGCCTTGGAAAATCAACAAGGACACATGATCAATCATCGTGAATTAGAATGTTCTTCTTTGATGATCCACATATGATTTTTGATGAATCATAGAAATCTACATCGATTTCTTAATCAACTAAATATTCATTATTGATTCTTGTACAAGGATTATCTCAACTAATTATGTTTCACCACCTCCACCCTTTAATGTGGAGAATGATAAAGATTCCTACACAATTCATCAAAAATAGACACATATATAGAGGTATGATTGTGGTTATTTAATGAGAACTCCCCTAAAGATATATACTCTTCCCATGCTCCACAAAAATCGATTACGCGGGCCCATATCATGTCTTCCAACATCATTATCATTCTTCTGGGCATGATGCGTAGTACTCATTGTTAACTGAGTGCTAATGGATTTATGTAAGGATTTCATGAAAGAAGACATGAAACATGAATATTTGTATGATTCTATAGAAAATTGAATCCCATTCCTCTTTAACACTTATTTGATATATATTCCTGGTATCATCATCCATTGTATAAGTTTCATGAATAGGGATAAAATTCCACTGAATTTTTAAAGAAATCCACTTCCACCCATATAGAATCATGTTTCTAAACCATTCTTGGAAGACCAATAACAAAATATATGGCTATCTTATCCCATTTCACACTGGGATATATAATTATTGAAACATACTTGTCGTTCATTGATGTTCTACCTTAACTTGCGTACAAGTTAAGCACCTTGAAATGAACTCAAACACCATATCTTTCATACCAATCCACCAAAATTTTTCTTTCAATGCCTTATACATCCTCTGTATAACTAGATGTACAACCCACCTTGAATGTTGTAAATCATGAAGAATTTTTTCTTTACATGTTATTGGTAAAACCATCGAATCATTGAACTACAAAACTCAACTCCCATCATGTTTCAATCCTTCAATAGTCTCCCCACCATTTAGTATTGAAATCACAAACAATCATTCTACATCAGATATTTGGTCACCTATAACCATATTTACCAAATCCAGAACAAATAAAATAAATGAAAACCATAACACCACCTCACTATTCACATTACCCATGCATGTCATCTAGGACTGACATTAAATTCAACCAATATAAAGCTTCTTTATCCATGTGCACATATGAATTTATTTTTAATACATCATCCAATGAATTACCTTAACCCGATGAATACATCAAGTCAAAGTCAAATATTTGGAGGTACAACATCTATCTTATTTTCGTTAGATTCATATCCCATTGTCAGAAAATCACTATCTTTCTATTATGATCTGTGAACATAGTAAATTTTTCACCAAAGAGATAATGACATGAAGTCTTCATGTCATGGACAAACATATATATCTCAAACTAGTGATTTGGGAAATTATTCTCATGCACTCTCAACTTCATTGATCCATATACAACCAAAAGTTCTCCTTTCCCAGGAATAAATCCCATCCTTGATCCTGATGCATCACAGTATATAACATACCCCTATCTTGATTTTAGAAAAACCTAGATATGTTTTTATATAAGATTAAATTTTAGTACATTAAAAGACATCTAGCATTACCCACTATAATTATAGGGAAATTCTTCTTTGTGAAAGATGTTATTGGTGAATATTTCCATGATATTTTGTGTACAAATCATCAATAATAACCATATATACCTAAAAAATTACATATCTCAAAGACATTATTGAGGGGGTTCAAATATATAACATCTTCAATATTTTAAGGATCCAATTACACACCATTTTCTAAAATTACATGTCCAAGATATTGTACCATTTCGATAAACAAATCACCCATTTATAATTTAGAATTGAAAAGATGGACTCTGAAGATTCCAAAAATAGATTCCATGTGATGATCATTGTCATACTTTGTCATTGAATACATCAATGTCATCCACAAACAGCACAAAAAAAGAATTCATAAATCACTGAAATATCAAATTCATCAATAACATAATGTCCACATGTGAATTCATATTTATCGAAAGTCAGGAATATATATTTAGAGTGGCCATATCTGCTCTTGAAATCTATCATTATAATATCCTCCTTCCGAAAATGTAATTGACGATATCCCAATCAAAATTCCATTTTAAAGAACCACTGATATCTACTCAATTAATCAAGAAGATCATAAATGTGTGGAAGTGGATACCTATTCTTGATCATATCTTTGTTATGAATACAATAATCTACACATAGGTTTAGAGTTATATCTACATTCCTCGTGAACAAGACCACTACATCCCATAGAGATGTACTTGTCCGGATTAAACACCTATCATCCAGCACTTCTAAATGCACATTAATTTCCATTAATTCTATTGGTTCCATCTTATAAGATGAAAGGGAAATTGGACTGGTCCCTAGACATAGATCAATCCTAAAGTCAACATCCCTTCTATGTGGAAACCCTGTGATGTTTTTTAGAAACACCTCATGAAGTTGATCTACAACTGCTGGAAAACATCTATCCTTGATCTATTCTATTAATTCCAATGTCAACACTTATAACTATTAATAATTTGTTCCCACTACTAGTTCTTATGAACCTACTACACCTATATTTACAAAAATTTGGCCTATGAAGAGATGATCAATGTTGTCCACATTTTTGGAACTAACCATGATCAATAATTTTCAATGTGAGTGATGAACAATTTCAACCAATCCAAACCTAGTATTAAATCAAATAAATCCATATCTAACACTGAGAAGTACCATATCATCTCATCTCTAACAATAATTATTGAACATTCTCTAAATAGAATGGGTCGACATTATCTTCCAAAGAGAGGGTTTGATGTTTTAACATGGATAGAATCATCTACATTTTTTAACATATAAAATATATAACATCACAAGAAATGAAGGAATGTGATGCACTATAATTAAAAAGAACTTGAATATGGGAAGAATTGAATAGAATCTTACATATCACTATATATAGTCCAGCCTGATTATACAAAATCACATTATCATCACTATATAATTTCTTAATGGCTGCACTTTTCACCATTTTTCTTTTCTATGATTTCCCATGTTGAAGATTCATGGTTTCCCTAGAATCAACATGTCTAGAACTATTCTGCTGATGAGACTAATTCTACTAACCTCGTCAGGTCGAAGCATATGATGCTTGCGGCACCTATGAAGTTTTTTATGCACATGAACTCAAAGCCTTATGACTATAGTAATAAATATTCCCCATATTCTTTTAGTTATGACATGCTCTAGGTTGTGAGGATAACTCTAGATTCATGTGTCCAAATAAACCAATTTGGAACCAACCGGATTTACTCTTGATCATGGAGGAATGTTCACTAATCAATCCATATTACATTGATCCCTTATTCCACCTTGTAAATAGCTTTACATCTTATTCTTTCTCCCATCATTAGAGTTCCCACCATTTTCCATAGTTATAATGATACTTACTCCTCAAATAACTGCTAGGATAACCCTTTCATCCACAATCGCCCTATTCACCATCTATGTATAATCTGTTATAAAAAGCATTTTGATCTTCGAGCGAATCTCCTACCATGTCCCTAATTTGAATATATGTTCTTTAAAGGCCGCACATACACCAAATTCTATTGAAAATTTCACAAAATTCATATATTTAAAGGCATACACTATGATAGATATATTTTCCGGCAGTAGGCCGATGTAGTATATCATTCTTTAAATCCTGAATGTGTGATGATAGATTTGATTATTAATAAATTCCTCAAAATAATCCAAACTATGATTGTGATCCATTTTATCAAGCACCGCAAGATCCCACCACAAGCGTGAAAGATAATCAAAAACAAAAATATGTCACTAGCTTGACCTTGAGATCCGCTGGAGTGCTAATGAAATCGAATAAATGACTCATCCTGTTCAGCCACACCTCTGCCTTTTGTTTTTAGAATCATCCTAGATTATAGGTGGATTTTACATCCTGGACTAGATAGGATGATCGATGTGCCTTAGACCATACCTCCTGTTTAATGTGTCCACAACATGAAATGATTGGACAATACTCTATACCAGCTCTAGGTTAACCTATGGTTTAGGTGAAACCACTTTCTCTACAACATCATCTAGTGCATAAAATTTTTTTCCAACTAGGTTCCATTTAGTAAAACTCACAATTTCTTTCAGTCTCACTCTCTATAAACTGATGTGTTAGTATTTGAAATTAAATCACATTAAAAATCTCAAAATTTCATTGCCCAAAAAACCTTTTTTTAAACTTCCTACATTTTTTAGAAAATATATCCATTTTAAAAATATAGCTTCCATACACTTTTAAAATTATTTCATTTATAAAAAATCTCATGCATTTAAAATATATGCACTTTTTCACAAAATAAAAATCATTACTCCCAAATTAAATATGTACTCTTAGTGGTAATTCTTTCTCCATAGTTCATGTAATTCTTATCTCATTCGATAAGACCATGAAAATATGATTCCAATTTCCAATATGTGTATACAAAACACTTATGTACCCAAACCCATGGTAACTGTTTGTTGGACATAAAAAATATAAGCTAAATATTTTTATTCTCTACATTTCATGTCCCAAAAATCCTACTTCTTCCTAAGATAACAACCCATGTAAAAGACTATAAGTAATTTCAACTTCAATAATATGAAAAATGATGAGTACTTATTCCCCATGAAATGAAAAAAGTTGATAACACATATCTCAAACATTATTTTGGATCGAACAAAATGATACCATTTATAATGTCCCTTTTATTTCCATTGGTTTCAGAATACAATGAATCATTACTTGGACTTATGTGAGATCCCCAAGATGTCAAATTTTGGAAATAAATGGTGATGGTTTCAAATGAATCTGGGGTATGATTTACCCTCTAATAACAAAGAACATAAACACGTAATATCATAAAAAACTCACTATATAATTCATTAATAAATGAATGGAAAATGAGACACTTCATTAATATGGAAACCACACCAAGGAATACTATGGAGGAGGAAAACACATTCAATGTAAAAAAGCATAAGATAACTAAAAGAATCTCCAAAACAAAAACAATCCTCCAGGATCCATAAGCTTCATGCTCCAACATCACCATGAATCCCAAGTCTCATGAGGTGGTGTTATATACATGTGATACTTTTCCTTTTCCCACTTCATGGAAGATAACTTCTACCAAACCACTAATGTTCCAAAGTAGGGGTGATCATAAAACTCAGTTGTATTTACTAATTACTTCTCTACTAACTCCACTAGGATAAAAAGTCTACAAATATTTATCTAAAAATATTATATAAAACAATTTCAAAAAATAGTTTATAAATAAATATAAACACGTACCAACTTATTTTTAACCAATAGTAATCAACTACTATTTTCAAGAAATTTTCCAGAAAATATAAATTCTAGAAAAAAACCAAAAAATGATTTAAAATCAATTTTTAAATTTTTTTTTTCATTAACATTCCATTACACCTCACCACAAACCCAACCTTGCATAGTACCTGAATCCCCCTATACTCGCCAGCGTTGAGTTATGATTTCACTAAGCCATCAATTAGTGAAACACATTTATGGGCTTACATCACATCCATATTGTTCCCAACAATTTAATGGGGGTCCTTTAGGCCCCAATCGATCCTAATTCATATTAAAACACACAAAAACTCATGCCAGACCCATGGAATAACCAAGCATGATCAAGAAATTTAATGAACCTATTCTTTTATCGAAAATCATGATGTAATCTAATTTCAAAAATCCATTTAATTTCTATAAAATATTCCCTTTTATTTAAAATATTTTAACCAAATCATTGTTCAAAAATTCTAGAGTATCCCCATTTTAGAATCCACATTATAAAACCAAGAAAAAAATAAAATTTTCAAGATAACCCAATTTTCTTGATTTCTACAATTTACTGAACCATTATGAATGAGGGTTTCCAATAATATCTAAAAATCCAAATAAAAAACATTTAAACACAAATTCAACAATTTGACATCATTATAATTAGTTCCTCCATGATCTATCCTGAGTTAAGCCACACATCTCAACCAAATATTGACTTAGAATGCTCACGAAACCACCTTTGATCTCTTCCCCAAACATGATCAAGACAAAAAATCATTTTATTTGGAATCCATAATCATAAATCTGACAAAAATGGGTCTAGATCTATGAAACCAAAAGAATAGGATAAGTAGATCAAAGAAATCATGGAATAAACGATGAATAATGACACTTAACACATGAACTAGGATTGAAAATGACCAAGGGAGATCTATATTGAATCTAAATATCATGGGAGAGTTTCTCCTACATTGAATTAATAATAATCCCTAATTAGGGCCACAATGTAGGAAAAAATCCTATAGAGTCAAAAACACATGTGATCAAAAAATTTATTGTCTCACTTTAACCCAATGCATGGTTAGTCACCATGGTTAGACAAAGAATTACCTAACCGTAAGATATCCTTTACCTGGGATGTCACGAACCAATCCAGATCGACCCTGAATAGGTCACCTGAGCGAGTCTGCAATATGTCTCGAGGGGCGTTCTCGATCCCCCCATGATAGCAACCAGTGCCGATCATCAATGTATAAATGTGGGACCGATTTAAGCCCAAGAGATAATACCGGGACCAGATAAATAAATTGAAAAAATAGAGCATGCAACAAGATGGAAAAAAACTTAAATAAACAAAGAACCGATCCCAAAACAAAGTATCATTAAAAATAAGGAAAATGGAAACAAGACCTCGCTACAACGATCTCCATGTGACCCCTTTGTAACCAGCAAACCAAAGCCCAAAACTGCTCCCACATGAGAATCCACTAAGAAAGAGAATGAACAGCATCTGAACCTACAGCTGAAATGATAAAGGATAGGTGTGAGCATAAAAATGCTCAGTAGGGATATGTTTTGGGCTTTTGTTTGGAGGTGACCAAGGGGTCACATGGAGTTCGTTATAGCTGGGTCTTTCTTCCATTTTTCTTATTTTTAATGATACTTTGTGTTTGTATTAGTTGTTTGTTTTTTTAAGTTTTAGTTGTCATTTTTCTACATGCTCTGTTTGTCCTATTTATTTATATGGTCTCGGTTTTATCTATTGGGCTTAAATCGTTTTATTGTGTAAACTTTGATGCCCTGCACTGGTTTCCATCCCGGGGGGATCGAGAACGCCCCTCGGAACATGTAGCGGACCAAATCGGATGACCGGTATAGGGTCGATCTGGGTTGGTTCGTGAAAAAATGGTATCAGAGGAGGTTCTTGTTATTTGGGGTGTCCGGTAGATGGAGATTAGTACTATCAGGACTTGAAAGGTAGGTACGAGAAGGGCGTCATCAACCCTTTTTCATTCCGAACCTTGAGTTTCCAGGTGTAGTCTGGGATTTGGGTCTTGTTACATTGTTTTTGGATTGAGGGATGTCAACGGAGGCAAGCCGATGTCATTTCGTGACATCACATTGAGTAGTGTCCCATGTGGAGTCCGAGTGCATGGCTTATGTTCCTCCTAGTTGTTGACACTTACTTGGAGTGTGTCTCACTACCATGTCGCTGGGTTAGGTGTAACTTCTAGTTCCTCATTTTGATGGTTCTTTACAAGTTGTACTCTATTTCATTCTGGTTGGTGAAAGCGTGGTTTTGGAAATGGAATTGGTTTTCTTTAAATGTAAATTATTTCTCTAAAATGATTTTTAAAATGGTAAAGGGAATTTTAAAATTGGATTTGTTTTAGTAAATGCTTTGGTTTCGATGAGTAAAGGATGTTTCCCTTGGTACTCTTTATGGAAGATTACATGTGTGTGGTGTGTACGGTAATTGTGTGGGGGAACTTGTTTATGGATGATGTGGATGGAAAGGGATAGACACACATGTTATAGTCCATATGATGCATTGGGTGCTTTTAATTTATATAAAGGTTCTGGATTTTTTTCCTTGAGTGGATTTTTTGTAACGCCCCGACCCTAGTTACCCAGAGTCGGTGCATTATTACATAACATTGGCATGATCCCAAGAAAGATCAAATCTCGAAAGACCGATTGGTTTAGTAGCATTGGAAACACCAGATATATTCATAAGTCATACATTACATCATAAAATGAAAAACTACTACAACAACATATTGTCTCCATAAACCACACTCATATCCCCACATAATATCCCTACAGGTCATTAATAATTTACTTCTTCACTTCCTAGGAAAAATAAAACATAGAAAAGGGGTGAGCTCAAATGCCCAGTAAGGATAACAATATACCGGAAACTTTCATAAATAAGAATAAACATTTAAGGCTATGTATAAATAAAACAAAAGCCTTTTAAACTTGAACTTCAACATAGTATGGCAAAAGTAAATTGAAATAATTCCATTTACTTGTTCACATGGATACTCTACTAATCGAATAATCACATGCAATATCAATAACCACTTTCATAATGTTGGAATGCATAATGCCAGACTATCATAACCACATAGCCAAGGCCTCGTGACAAGACTACAAATAAGATTTTTCCAAGGCCTTGTGCCCAGACACTAGTTTGTCTCATGAGACCTACCGATGCATCGAGGAGCTATAGCGGGCTCCACCCGTCACATATTAAGTCCAATGCATTCCCATATGAAAAGGTTTAAACATAACATAAACATTCGTATTAAAAATTGAATACGAAATGTCAATAATTTCACCATAAACTATGAATGGTATAAAAACAGCACATCCACAGTCAAACATATCAAAAAACCTTCAATACAATATAGAAGTTTTGTATCATAATAAATCAACTTCAAATAAGTGTAAAATCCATCAAAGGATGTTGACATAAATGAAATAAAAACACTTTTTGGAGAAATATCTCTTTCTATTTTTAAAATCATTTAAGAGCCATACAAAATAAAACATTTTCTTGAAAATATTCTTATAATCATGTAAGGAAAACATTGAAGATTTTATAACGGCGGAAAATAACCGCACTCGCCGTATAAGTTAAAAAAACATTCTTACCTTAATTCTGTCGAAAGGTTAAAAAGGACCTTGTTTTGAAAACGACAGAAAGATTCCTCTTATAAAAAGTCAAACAAGGGTATAAATGACATTAACCCATATTCTTGTAAATAATAAAAAAAAATTGAATTACATTTTGAAGAAACCTGGATGTGGATGATAAAGAGATCCCAGTAGATTATTACATATAAACAACCTCGGATAATGAAGAGATTGTGAAATAACCCTTACCTTGTACTTTTCCTTGGTTGGGGTAGGTTAACCTCCTTTATAATGGTGAAATAATTGTTATTAAATTATACAAGAATCATATATATTAATATGATATCATATATGATCTTTTAATATTGATTTGATAATAATATCATAGTATTATCGTTGTTTGGGGTGTTAACTTACTTGTTTTCTTTTATATGTTTTGTTACAGAAGCCATGTTTGTAATGGATAGGTTGTATATTATTCATATCCAGAATGATATCAAGTCCTTAACCATCATTTTTAAATTATCAAATGATAATTATACTTGAATGGATACGATGGACAATGAATCTTATCGCGTTCGTGGAGATGGTAGTCCGTACGTACGTCCGAGAGACAATATCATTCTTTTGATATTAAAATAATATATAAATGGATGGTATATCATATATAAAGAATAATTAACATGTTATCTTTATTATTTACATGATTTACACATTCATTATTATACCCATCCAAATAATAATATATTGAATAACAATTACACCACGACCTGGAGACGGTAAGTCGTACGTACGCACGTATGGTGACATGTTATTCAAAGGGTGGATAGAATACTAAATATGGTTGTACCATATTTATAATAACATCACATTATATATATGATACTGGAGCTATTATTTTAGAATGGTAACAACAAAGGAATAAGAAGTGGAAGAAGAAAGGAACTTGGAAAATGGTGGTGAAATCATTACCTCTTCTTCGGGTTCTTCCATTGGAATTGATCAAAAGGGCTCCATAGGTTGGCTTTCTGATCAAACTAAGGCCTCTAGGTTGTAGAGAGGGATGTTGGGAGAGTATTTGGGCTGAGGTTGGACGAACCAAAAGGCTTTGATGGTGTGAAGAAATGATAAGGAGGGGTGCCCTTTTATAAGAGGGGTGAGGGGCACCTTTGGAAAAGCTAGAGATGTTAGTTTATAATAAATTCATATTCGGTTTACAATGGCTCCAAAGTTGATTATTTAAATGTTAAGGTGGGGATAGGTCGAAAACAACTCAACCAATAGAATTTAGACAGGTTTGGGTACTTATATTAACCTTATCTTTAAGTATTAACTCTAAGTTAATAGTTTCACTTTTACAATGTCTCATAGTATTTTTATATAATATGGTTAATAACCTTACTATATACATCCATGTGACCACAAATTGGTCCATTAATGATGAACATATCATGTTATAAGTCTCTTGGCCTAACCTTAGATTTTTAGGAATTTAATATCAATTAATAATATAATATGTTTTTAAGAACTATTTTATGTCAATTTTGACACTATTCAATAGTTTATTTTTGTGAAACTCATAAAAGATTGATTACTTACAAAAAAGTCAATTAAATCAATCCTAATATATCATATTATTCTATAAAATTATTTTAATTCATTAAAAGTTTCATATTAAATTTATTTGTGTATTTATAATATCAATTGTTTTAATTTTTCACTATTATAGTAATTAATTCATCATCATTGTGTCATAAATAAATTAAATTATTTAATATCTAAAAAATATAAATAAAATATAATTATGTATTAAATCGTTTTATCTTTCTAATTAATATTTATAATCTAAAATCCAACATATATAACCCTATTTAAAAATTGTTTTTCTAAAAGATATATGCTTGTTTAATTTTTGTATTCTTTTTAACTTAATTAAAAAAAGTGTCCCTATCACCTACAAGTGGCACCATGGGGTCCCAAAATTGACCTAAAGATGCCTATGGTCGAACATGTATCAACCAATAAGTCTAGGACACGTTTTAGGGTAATTTAGTATTATTATAATATTATTTTTTAACCCTTATTTACCAGATTTACCCTTAACCATGGTAAATAAAATATTTACCACAGTAATTATTCAAAATGCCTAAAAATAAAAGTTACTTATTTACAAAATTTTGAAATCCTGATTCCAAATATGTAATCCATTTTTCTAAATTCAAAACACAGAAGTGGCAGAAATTAAATTAAAATTAATTCCCGCTGTCAAAACAAAAAGCGTGTTTTTAAAAGATAATAACTATCAAAAGATTGACACTTGTTTATGTTCGGTTTAATTGTCAAATATGTCCAATGACCAAAATTATATTAAATGGTAAAAATATATTCTAAATATACTTCAAAACCAATCAAATTCATAATTTATCATTATTAATTATTTTGATTAAAAAAGTTGGTTTTAATTAAAATTTAGTAATTTTCACTATTCATAAAAATATGAAACTTATCCGAAAAGTACCAAAATTTCATCTTAGGCTAAATTCGATATTCCAAATCCAGAAATGAAGTCCATTTTAAAATATAACATATATATAATTTCTAAAAGTAGATATTACTATTCATAACGGCTAGTTTGATTGGTTGTTAGAACTCGGTGTTGCGTACAACAAACGCTATCGCGTTATTCAAAGAGAAGCGTATCATAGAAGCTTGGGGTGTTACATTCTACCCTCCTTCAAATAATTTCGTCCTCAAAATTTCTAGAATACTACCGCATGAAAAGACTCGGGTGGTTCTTCATCATAAGTTCCTCGGGTTCCCACGTTGCCTCTTCCATCTTATGGTTTCTCCACAAAACATTTACCAGACACGTCGTCCGGTTTCTCAGTACTTGTTCTCTCGTATTAAGAATACTGATAGGCTCTTCACAATAGGAAATATTGGGTTCCCATTCTAATTCCTCATAGGTGAGTACATGCGTTGGGTCAGACATGTATTTCCTTAACAGAGATACGTGAAACACATCGTGAACATTGGAGAGACTTGGCGGTATTGCCTATCGGTAAGCTACAACCCCAATTCGTTCTAGAATTTCGAAAGGTCCAATGTACCTGGGACTCAATTTACCATTCTTACCAAATCGTATGAATCCCTTTCATGGAGATACCTTCAGGAAAACATGATCACCGACTTGAAATTGCAAATCCTTCCTTCGATTATTGGCATAGCTCTTCTGCCTACTTTGAGCTGCTTTGATGTGATTTTGGATTACTTTCACCTTTTCCACCATTTCCTCCACCAGTTCTGGGCCTACAAGTTTTCATTCACCAACGTCATCCCAACAGGTTGGTGTATGACATCTCTTTCTGTATAACGCTTCATATGGTGCCATCTGAATACTCGAATGGAATCTATTGTTATAGGAAAATTCTGCCAGTGGTAAATATTGATCCCACATACCCTGAAAGTCAAGTGGGCAAGATCTCAACATGTCTTCTAAGGTCTGAATAGTCTGTTCTGATTGTCCATCTGTCTGAGGGTGGTAAGCAGTGCTCAAATGAAGTTCAGTATCCAGGGATTTCTGAAGACTTTTCTAAAATCTTGAAGTAAAACGGGGATCACGATCAGAAACAATCGATAGGGGTACTCCATGAAGTCTCACAACTTCATTAATATATAGTCTTGCTAGACGTTCCATGGGTAGATCTTCTCTTATAGCAAGAAAATGTGCTGACTTGGTAAGACGATCAACAATAACCCATATTTCATCATTCCTTCTAGGAGTCTTTGGTAGCCCAATGACAAAGTCCATCGTAATATTGTCCCATTTCCACTCCGGTATGGGAAGAGGTTGCTTGACTCCCCTAGGCTGTTGCCTTCTAGATTTCAGTTGTTGACAAACCATACATCTTGACACAAAATCAGCAATCTCCCTCTTCATGTTGTCCCACCAAAAATGTTCCTTCAAATCTCTATACATTTTCGTGCTCCCAGGGTGTATAGAGAAATTGGAACTACGAGCATCATCCAGCAATTCCCTTTTTAGATTAGGTAAATCGGGAACACAAAGTCTCTTACCAAATTTCAAAATTTCATATTCATACACAAAGTCTCTCAATCTCCTATCATTCACAGCTTTAATATTCATTTGAAATTCTTCATCATCGGTCTGAGAACTCTTAATCATTTCTAGTACAGATGGTTTGGCAACCATTTCAAAAAGCATTGATGTTTCACCTTCCCTGGTTATTCCCATTTCCATCTTCACTAGATCCATGAAAATTTGATCCCTTTCAATTCTCATATTGTTCAAAACTCCATGGTCTTTTCTACTCAAAGCATCTGCCACCTTGTTTGCTTTCCCCGGGTGGTAGTGTATCGTGCAATCATAATCCTTGAGTAATTCAAGCCATCTCCTTTGCCTCATGTTGAGTTCTTTTTGTGAGAGAATATACTTCAAACTCTTGTGATCAGTATAAATCTCACATTTTTTCACCATAGAGGTAGTGCCTCCATATCTTCAAAGCAAACATCACAGTTGCTATCTCGAGATCATGAGTAGGATAGTTTTGTTCATTAATTTTCAACTGTTGTGATGCATAGGCAATAACTCTATCATTTTGCATAAGGACACAACCAAGTCCTTTCTTTGATGCATCACTATAAATAACGAACCCATCATTCCCCGATGGTAGAGTCAATATAAGAGCATTGACTAATATTCTCTTCATTTCTTCAAAACATTTTTCAAACTCTTTTGTCCAAACAAATTTAACCCCTTTACGTGTGAGCTTCGTTAATGGGTTAGCCAATCGTGCAAAATTCTGGACGAAACGTCGATAATAACCTGCCAAACCAATAAAACTACGTACCTCAGTTATACTCATAGGTGCTGGCCATTCTTGGATTGCCTTGGTTTTAGAAGGATCAACAGAGATTCCATCTTTAGAGACAATATGTCCAAGAAAAAAAATCTCCTTAAGCCAGAATTCACACTTGCTAAACTTCCCATATAATTCATTCCTCCTTAGAGTCTTCAAGATAATGCCCAAGTGATTTTCATGATCTTCGTAGTTTTTGGAGTATACCAAGATATCATCAATTAATACCACCACAAATTCATCGAGATACTCCTTGAAAACTCTATTCATCAGATCCATGAATACAGAGGGTGTATTAGTCAATCCAAACGGCATTACGGTAAACTCGTAATGCCCGTACCTGGCTCGAAATTATGTCTTCGGAATGTCTTCCTTCTTCACACACAACTGATGGTATCCAGATCGAAGGTCAATCTTTGAAAAGTATTGAGCTCCATGTAGTTGGTCAAATAAATCATCCATACGAGGTAGGGGATACTTGTTCTTTATCGTTATAGCATTGATCTCCCTAGAGTCGATACATAACCTCATAGATCCATCTTTCTTTTTAACAAAAAGAACAGGGGATCACCATGGAGAAACACTAGGGAGAATAAATCCCTTATTACTCAATAACTCTAGTTGTTTCTTTAGTTCAACTAATTCTACAGTGGCCATTCTATAAGGGGTCTTCGATATAGGCCTTGATCGAGGAATCAAATCAATGGAAAACTCAACTTCTCATTCTGGAGGATTTACAAGTAAATATTCCGGAAATACATCTAAAAATTCATTCACAACAGGTACATCCTCTATTTGAACACTCCTTTCCTCACCGACAGTTTTTTCATTCTCTTCCTCCTCAATAATTGAATTATGTTGAGCTACTGGGGGTGGATCTAAATAAGAATTAGTTGGTGACGATTCTGCTCTAAAGATAAGGTGTTCCTTATCATTATCATCAAGAATCGTAACCTCTTTCTTCTTACAATAAATCTTCGCATCATAGTTCAAAGCCAATCCATACCGAGGATTATATCAAACTCAATCATAGGTATGATGATGATATCAGCAGATAACGAACATTTATGTGCTCTAATGGGGACTAATTCACAAAACTTTGTTGCAATGATACTTCCCTTAGGAGTTTTAACTGACAACTTCAAATTGGAAATATCTAATTGTCTTAGAAAACTGGGAAGATATGAAACAATGTGATGATCCAGAATCAAATAATGCATTTTCTAAACTTGAGGAAACCATTAAATTACCTGCCACCACGTCTTTAGGAGCTTCTACCTCAGCAGTAGTGATAGCATAAGCCTGGCCTTGATCCCTTGGCCTTTTCTGAGTTAAGTTCTCCTGACGCGTAGGACATGCATTTGCATAATGCCCCATCTCCCTGCAATTGTAGCACTGAACGTTGGTTGCTTCCTTCTTCCCCTTGCAATCACGAGCTTGGTGGCCTTTTTCACCACACTTGTAATAGACTCACATTCCCTTCAAGCAAGTACCAGGATGTTTCATCCCGCATTTACCACAAGATGGATATTCAAACTTTCCCTTCTTCCCCTTATTTCCATTCCCATATTGATCAGAAAGTCTCTTCTTCTCTTGCTTTGCTTTAAAGTCATAAGACTTAGAGAATTCCTTTTCGGTCTAGATAGCACATGAGAAAATGTCTTCATACGACGAAGTGGATTGTGAGACTAATGCTCAATAGAGAAATGGTTTTATCCCATCAATGAAACGATCAATCTTACTTCTTGGGTTACGTATATAATCACTAGCATACCTTTCTATCCTTGTAATGTTAGCCTCATACTTTGTGACATTCTCATCCTCCTTCTATCTCATACTTAGAAATTGCCTTTCCATATCTTCTCGATGGTCGCGAGGAAAGTATTTTTCTAAAAACAGATCTTTGAACTCCCTCCATTCCATATTTGATACTTCATCATCTTCATTCATGTTTTGAATCAATGACCACCATTGATCAGCATCTCCAGTGAGGCGGTAAACTGGCATGAAAACTTTTTCCCTTTCACTGCTTCCCAAAGCCTGAAATATTTTCTCTAGGGAATTTATCCATTGCTCAGCTACTAAGGTATTTTTACTCCCATTTAAAGTTGGTGGTTGTTGCCTCATGAAACGATCTAACATTGATCCTCCACGCTGTGGATCAGGGTGCTCCATACGGGTAAGGTTATTATTCATAACCTGAGTAAGTTGTCCCAGTATGGTGATTAGCTGATCGGCACCAGTTGCATCACCAGCTCCACTATAATTATCTTGAGCAGGAGGGCAATCCCTACATGGAGTGAGTGCATTGATACAGTTTCCATTTCTTCCACTAGGCACCATTTCTAAACAATGGAATAAACTAGATCAGTTTATGAATCAAAATACATAATCTCATACTTATAAAACACTTAACATAAATTGAACTATTTATGGATATAATACATAATAATAAAAATGTTTTCTTTGAGGAAGTATATACTCATAAACCCTTCATAATTATTTGTAATGAAAATGAGAGTTATCCTAAGAATATCCCCCGGGAGTGTCGTAACCAAGAGTGCAGCAAGGCCCGTTGTCGTGCACCAGTTCCCATTCGGGTCTAGCTCAAAGCGGTGTTTTCAGGTTTTACCCATAGGTACATCTGTGCCAGAGCCGCCTCTACCTGCTCGTATCCAGACAGGGATGTATTGCTCGGAAAACTCATAAAATCTATACAATACCAAAATTCTAGGAAGTTCTTCTATACTAATCCTCAATGTTCATCTTAGGTCTACGTGCTCTAATCAAAGTTTATCTAAATCTAGCTTCCACGGTTTGTACTAAACTTCCTCTGATACCAACTGTAACGCCCCGACCCTAGTTACCCAGAGTCAGTGCATTATTACATAATATTAGCATGATCGCAAGAAAGATCAAATCTCGAAAGACCGATTGGATTAGTAGCCTTGGAAACAGCAGATATATTCATAAGTCTTACATTAAATCATAAAATGAAAAACTAATACAACAACATATTGTATCCATAAACCACACTCATATCCCCACATAATATCCCTGCAGGTCATTCATAATTTAGTTCTTCACTTCCTGGGAAAAATAAAACATAGAAAAGGGGTGAGCTCAAATGCACAGTAAGGATAACAATATACCTGAAACTTTCATAAATAAGAATAAACATTTAAGGCTATGTATAACTAAAACAAAATCCTATTAAACTTGAACTTCAACATAGTATGGCAAAAGTAAAATGAAATAATGCCATTTACTTGTTCACATGAATACTCTACTAATCGGATAATCACATGCAATATCAATAAACACTTTAATAATGTTGGAATGCATAATGCCAGACTATCGTAACCACATAGACAAGGCCTCGTGCCAAGACTACAAATAAGATTTTTCCAAGGCCTTGTGCCAAGACACTATTTTGTCTCATAAGACCTACCGATGCATTGAGGATCTATAGCTGGCTCCAACCGTCACATATTAAGTCCAATGCATTCCCATATTAAAAGGTTTAAACATAACATAAACATTCGTATTAAAAATAGCATACGAAATGTTAATAATTTCACCATAAACTATGAATGGTATAAAAATAGCACATCCATAGTCAGACATATCACAAAACCTTCAATACAATATAGAAGTTTTGTATCATAATAAATCAACTTCAAATAAGCGTAAAATCCATCAAAGGATGTTGACATAGATGAAATCAAAACACTTTTTGGAGAAATATCTCTTTATATTTTTGAAATCATTTAAGATCCATATAAAATAAAACATTTTCTTGAAAATATTCTTATAATATTGTAAGGAAAACTTTTAATATTTGATAACGGCATAAAATAACCGCACTCGCCGTATAAGTTAAAAAAAACATTCTTACCTTAATTCTGTCGAAAAGGTTAAAAAGGACCTTGTTTTGAAAACGACGGAATGATTCCTCTTATAAAAAGTCAAAAAAGGGTATAAATGACATTAACCCATATTCTTGTAAATAATAAAAATGTTTTGAAATACATTTTTAAGAAACATGGATGTGGATGATAAAGAGATCCCACTAGATTATTACATATAAACAACCTCGGATATTGAAGAGATTGTGAGATAACCCTTACCTTGTACATTTCCTTGGTTGGGGTAGGTTAACCTCCTGTATAATGGTGAAATAATTTTTATTAAATTATACAAGAATCATATATATTAATATGATATCATATATGATCTTTTAATATTGATTTGATAATAATATCTTAGTATTATCGTTGTTTCGGGTGTTAACTTACTTGCTTTATTTTATATGGTTTGTTACGTAAGCCATGTTTGTAATGGATAGGTTGTATATTATTCATATCCAGAATGATATCAAGTCCTTAAACATCATTTTTAAATCATCAAATGATAATTATACTTGAATGGATACGATGGAGAATGAATCTTATCGCGTTCGTGGAGACGGTAGTCCGTACGTACATACGAGCGACAATATCATTATTTTGATATTAAAATAATATATAAATGGATGGTATATCATATATACATAATAATTAACATGTTATATTTATTATTTACATTACTTACACATTCATTATTATACCCATCCAAATAATAATATATTGAATAACAATTACACCACGATGTGGAGACGGTAAGCCGTACGTACGCACGTATGGTGGCATGTTATTCAATGTGTGGATAGAATACTAAATATGGTTGTACCATATTTATAATAACATCACAGTATATATATTATACTGGAGTTATTATTTTATAATGGTGACAACAAAGGAAGAATAAGTGGAAGAAGAAAGGAACTTTGAAAATGGTGGTGAAATCATTACCTCTTCTTCGGGTTCTTCATTTTCATTTGATCAAAAGGGCTCCTTAAGTTGGATTTCTGATCAAAATAAGGCCTCTAGGTTGTATTGAGGGATGTTGGGAGAGTATTGGGGCAGAGTTTGGCCGATCCAAAAGGCTTTGAAGGTGTGAAGAAATGAGAAGGAGGAGTGCCCTTTTATAAGAGGGGTGAGGGGCACCTTTGGAAAAGCAAGAGATATTAGTTTATAATAAATTCATATTCGGTTTCCAATGGCTCAAAAGTTTATTATTTAAATTCTAAGGTGGGGATAGGTCGAAAAAAACTCATCCAGTAGAATTTAGACAGGTTTGGGTACTTATATTAACCTTATCTTTAAGTATTAACTCTAAATTAATTAGTTTCACTTTTACAATGTCTCTTTGTAGTTTTATATAATATGGTTATCAAACATACTATATACATCCAAGAGACCACCAATTGGTCCATTAATGATGAACATATCATGTTATAGGTCTCTTGGCCGATCCTTAGATTTTTAGGAATTTAATATCAATTAATAATATAATATTTATTTTAAGAACTCTTTTAGGTCAAATTTGACACTATTCAATGGTTTATTTTTGTGAAACTCATAAATGATTGATTACTTCGAAAAAAGTAATTTAAATCAATCCTAATATATTATATTATCCTATAAAATTAGTTTAATTCATTAAAAGTTTCATATTATATTTATTTGGGTATTTATAATATCAATTATTTTATTTTTTCACTATTATATTTATTAATTCATCATCATTGTGACATAAATAAATTAAATTATTTAATGTCTAAAAAATATAAATAAAATATAATTATGTAGGAAATCTTTTTATATTTCTAATGAATATTTATAATCTAAAATCCAACATATATAACCCTATTTAAAAATTGTTTTTCTAAAAGATATATGCTTGTGTCAATTTTGTATTCATTTTAACTTAATTAAAAAAAGTGTCCCTATCACCTACAAGTGGCACCATGGGGTCCCGAAATAGACCTAAAGATGCCTATGGTCGAAAATGTATCAACCAATAAGTCTAGGACATGTTTTAGGGTAATTTAGTATTATTATAATATTATTTTTTAACACTTATTTACCAGATTTACCCTTAACCATGGTAAATAAAATATTTACCACAGTAATTATTCAAAATGTATAAAAATATAAGTAACCTATTTACACAATTTGGACATCCTGATTCCAAATATGGAATCCATTTTTCTAAATTCAAAACACAGAAGTTTCAGAAATTAATTTAAAATTAATTCCCACTGTCAAAACAAAAAGCGTGTTTTTAAGAGATAATAACTATCAAAAGATTGACACTTGTTTATGTTCAGTTTAATTGTAAAATTTTTTCCAATGACCAAAATTATATTAAATGGTAAAAATATATTCTAAATATACTTTAAAACCACTCAAATTCATAATTTATCATTATTAATTATTTTGATTAAAAAAAATTTTAATTAAAATTTAGTAATTTTCACTATTCATCAAATATGAAACTTATCCGAAAAGTACCAAAATTTCACCTTAGGCTAAATTCAATATTCCGAATCCAGAAATGAAGTACATTTTAAAATATAAAATATATATATAATTTTGAAAAGTAGGTATTACTATTCATAACGTCTAGTTTGATTGGTTGTTAGAACTCGGTGTTGCGTACAACACACGCTATCACATTATTCAAAGAGATGCGTACCGTAGAAGCTTGGGGTGTTACATTTTTGGCTTCTGAAAAGTTGTTTTGGCATTTGAAAAATGATAGTGGGATAAGGCAGTTCCAAAATTTAAATGAAAATGGTGATTTTGGAAGAGGGTTTGGTTGTGTTTATATTTTATTGGCTTATTGGCCAGTTTTCTTGGCCTGGGTGTTCTTTTATATTGTTTTTTGGATTAAGGAAGGTTTTGGTTTTGTGTCTCTTGTGTTGTTCAGAGTATGCTTCCCAGAAAGGTCCCTTGTGTTGTGGATGAGTCATGTCTAGGATTTGGTTATTTTAAGTGTCATCACCCTTTGAGGTGTTGGAGGTCTGGTAGCGGTGGTGAAATGACTTGAGGGAAGTGGAGTGTGTCTTTGGGTGTTTGGGATCTCCCTAGGATGTTATGGTTCGTGTCATTTCGAGTTGGTTTTAGTGTTAATTTTGGGACTAGTGGAGGTTGGTTTCCTTATCGTAGTTGGAGTTTGGGGAGTAGTTGGTGATATTTGGTTTTTATTAATGTTCCATATCTGGCGAGGAGTCTGTGCATGTGGAACCTTCCCTAAGAGGACATATTCATTGATCCTGACACATAGTTTCTCAGGATTCCTTCGTACGTGTTGTTAGTATAGCTGGTGCGGGCATTCCAAGCCATCAGGCCGCATCCTTCCTAAGTCATGTCATCATTGTGGCCATTCGGGTTACCTGGGGAAGATCTACGGGATGTTTCATTTGAGGACGGTGTTCTGATTAAGGGATTCTTATGTCTGAATATGAGGCATAAGATTCTTCACCCATCAATTCCACAGCCTCAGGTCTTGGGGTGATGCTCACGCACAGTCAGCGTGGCAGATGAATTTAAGACCATTGCTTGGTTCTTTATCATTTGTCTAGAAATAGAGACATTCAAGGTTCCCTTGTTATTATTTTCTTGCTATTGCAATTTCATCTTTTGTTGTGAAATTGTGATGAACATATCCTTTCGTGATCATTGTAGTTGTGTTCTTCTGAATATAACCTCTAGAATTGTTAGTTTTTCTTCAAAGTGTTTTGTCCCTTGTGTGGCTTGGTCCTTTTTTTAGTGGTCATTTGGAGATGTGAGGTGTTGAATAGTTTTAGAACCGTGTGGGGGAATTATTAGTTATAGTGGTGGTGTTATAGGTAATTCCTTATTTCGGTGCCCCGGTATGTCGGGTGGCCTTGTAGTGGTTTTCTGTTTTAGTCTCAACAGACTAGTTCAACTCATGTGTAGAAGTCGGTAGGTTTGGTTGGGAGTTCCCGCGTTGTATTCTGGAGTGGTTTGTTTAAGTTCAAATAATTATGTAAGGTGAATTCATGTGGTGTGGAGAACCCTCTCATGTTATCCCTTTGATTTTTTCTATGGTTTTTAATTGAGTCAGTCGGGTGTAACTTGTAGAGTGAATAGTCTGCTCAAGGATCATATTTTTTTCAACTCTTTTGGTCGGGCTTTGGCATGAGATTAGGTTGTTTTTCAGCTGGGTGACTTTCTGGGGGTAGAATGTTTTGTGGTGGGGATAATTGTCACACCCTAACATTTGAAATTATTTTATTTTATAATTTCATGGCTTTCGTTAGCCTCATCAAGGTGTGGGTTGTGTGCGTGTTTAATTTTTGTTTTTTTTTGACATTCGATGTTTTGGTGGCTTTTGGACTAATGCACGGACACCGCAAGGTTGGCCGTAACTGTGTATTCAGTCCAGATACCCTTGCGGTCACCCATTACATAAAATAATAATAAATTATGAAAATGAAATAAATTAAATGATTATGATATAACAACAATAACATTATTGTGTATAAAAAATATTTTATTTAAATTAAAATTGTCAATGTTCTTATTATCAATAAATTGTTATACGTATACTTTTTATTTGGTTGTTATTAATTTTTTTATTATTTAAAATAAAATGATTAAAATTATTATTTTTATTACTATTATTACTATTATTTTTATTTCAATATTTATTATTTTATTTATTATTATTATTAACATTTTATTATTATTATTATTTATTTGATATTGCCATTAATTTTTTAAGGGTTTTAATCACACATTTTTTCCCACCTCGCCTCACCCAACACACCCATTTAATATCTTTTTTTGTATCCCTCTCTCCACGCCTCCCCAGTCACCCCCTTTTATTTCTGTAACACCCCGAGATTTTATGAAAAATATTCTTTTAATTTCATTAATGTCTTGTGTTGTATGCTACACCATGATTACATTGCGCGATACGCAACACCGTATTAGCTTGCAGTATACGCAACACAATTCTTGGATCGTGTTACACACAATTTTGATAATAGTTATTCTACGCAACATTGAGTATATATATATATATTCAATGTATAAATGAAATATGGTTGGATTCTGTTATACTAAACAACGAAGGATTCTTTCACAACCTGCAACCTTGACTTGGCATGCATTACACGGAAACGTGACCTTCCTCGATATCGTGAGTTGTATGCAATACCGGGTTTTACTAAACAACAATATATTATTATAATATTATTTTGAACTAGCCGTTATGAATAGTGTTAACTAAATTTTGAATTTTATAACATTTTTATTCATCTTACACATTTTCTAGAACATGTTATAAGAACAAAATAATTTTTTCGGGTAAAATAAGTATTTTTCAAAAAATGCAGTTTTGCCGCCTTTTGATGGCGCACCCAATTTAAATATAGTTTTTTACATGATTATATGTTCAATTTGACAAAATAAAATTCTTCTTTGGAATCATGAAATATAAATTTACTTTGGATAAATTTTTCATATTATTCTGGTAACTTTCATATTTTGATGAATAGTAAAAACATGCTATATTTTAATTAAAAACAAATTTTTTCATCCCAATAAATTATATGGTTAAATTATAATATTTAATGGTTTTAATGTGTAAATATAATATATATTTACAATTTAATATAATTTATTTAATTAGTATTGATTTTACATTGAATTCGTAGGTTAAATCAATTCAATCTTTTGCAATGTTTTATTGAAAACCCCATTTTCTTTAGACAACGGGGTTAATTTTAATTTAATTTATTCAACTTTTTTGTACTGAAATTATAAAAATTGATTCCATATTTGGAATCAGTGGGTCCAAATTTTGTTAATAAGCTATTATTTATTTTTGGGAATTATGAATAGTAACTACGGTAAATTTTATTTACCATAGTTAAAAGTAAATCGGGTAATTAAGGGTAAATATAATATTATAAAATTACCCTAAAACATGCCAAAATTCTATTGGATGGATAAAAGTAGACCCATATAACCTAAGGGTCGGATTAGATTCATTTTATGGACTTTTGACCATGAAAATAATTTTATTATTATTAAAACCAAAGAAAGTGACAAAATGTCACTCTCTTAAATCTTATAAGTATAATAATTTTAATTTAGTGATAAACATCATAAAACTTCGAACATGAATAGTCTCCAGAAATCAAATAAAATTATCTACATCATGAGAATTTATTTAGAATTTTTAGGGATTAAATAATTTTCATTAACGGTGATACATTAAAGATGCAGAAATTATTTATTAAGTGAAAAATCAGTAATATAGTTTTTATTGAAATAATAATACCCATTAAAAGGCCCAATAACCTGACCAAAACTTCTTGGTAGTGTATATATATACCATAAGAATCCAATGACTTAATATATAACCATTTGGAATCTTATAAAAGTGATTATAACACTTATATTGTTTTATTTTAAATGATGCCAAAGTTATCACCTTCATAATTTAACAAATATAACAATATAAATATTGTGATTTTAAGATGATAAATTCTAGTAAATGTATTATTGTAAAATTTAATAGATTTATCTTCATCATAGGATTTTATTTTTAATTTTTATGCAAAAAATCAGTATATTAAATAATTATACAAAAATGTTGTAGTAATTATTTTAATAAGAGATAAACCAAATAAAAGGTTTTAAAAATAATAAAATAAATATTATATGAACTATTAAATGTGATCCACTAATCTTATAGATACATATGTCCTGTTATGAATCTATTAAAGCTTTTAGTTCGAACATATATTCTTTATATATTTTATTTAAATTCAAATAAATTAATAGTGTCAAAATTGACACTATTGTTATTTTATAAAAATAACATATTATAAAACTGTTTAAAAATCACAAAAATATTTAAAAATTATTAATTTAACTTTATATGGTCTATAATGTTATAAATTAACCAATTATGGAAAACTCACAACAAATAAGTAAATATTTGTTATAATTTAAAATTTAGAATTTTATTACCCCAAATAAACTTAAATAGATTAAATTAGGATAAATCAAAATGATAAGGTTTAAAATAATATCCAAACATGTCTAAATTTGATTGGTTTAGGAGATTACAACCCTATATCATCTAATCTTAGAATATGAGTCATTTTTGGAGGTTTTTAAGTGGGGTTATATTTATTATAAATTAATATTTTTAAGATTTCCAAAGGTGCCCCTCTCCTCCCTTATAAAAGGGAACCTCCTCCCTCTCTTCCACACACCACATTGAGCCTTCAAGATCGGCCAAACCCTGCCCAATTATCTTATCCACTTCCCTAGAAACATCCTATAGGTCATGGTCTTCTTCAGAGACCAATTGTAGTGCCCTAAGAGAAGGTCTCAAAGAGGCGCTTCAAAGAAGAGGTAATGTTCGTTACCGATTCTTTCAACTTTATTTCTTCTTCTACATCTTCGTATTTAGTTTATCATTATGAAGTAATAACATAAGTGTCACTTATATAATTATATGTTATTATAAGTATGAAACAACCCTATTTCACCATCTATCCATCCTACAGAAAACGAAATCAGTGCGCGTGCGTACGTACAGAATACCGTCTCCACGTCGTGGTGTAATCTATTTTCCACCATCACCTTACTTGGATGGGTATAATGGTGTAAATAATGACTATATATGATTATTTTAAAGTGATATTGATTCTGAAATAGTATACATACACTCCAATACAATTTCACGATCATTGAAACGATATCATCGCTCGTGCATACGTATGGAATACCGTCTCCACGACGCGATGAGATTCATTCTCAATGATTAACCATTCATAAATGATTCTAAAGTATATATAATAATTATTCATGAAATATATGACATAATAATTATACTGGATTTATATATATATATATATGTATTTCATCCCATTAATTCCATTCAATTCATTGAGGAAACGAAAACAACGTTCATGCGTGCGTACGGCCTACCGTCTCCATAAACGGTGTATTTCGTTCCATTTATCGATCTATAATATATTTGTAGATTATGAATATATATTATATATAAATCATGTTTTATATTCTGGAATTAATTAATCATGATCTAAGTAATCATTTGATTAATTACAAGTCAAAACACGGACGACAAATGAAACGATTTTACCCAAAACACTCTTTAACAAGGAATTTACAAAAGAACGGGTAAAATAAAGTCATAAGTGAACCATATATGATATCATAATAATGAATATGATTCTGTAATAAGTCAATGAAATTATTTAAATCACTATACAGGAGGTTCGGATATGTACGAAGCATATCATACCAAAGGTAAGGGATAATTTTCCAAATCTCATTTTTATTCGAGATTGCTTATTCATAAGTATTTACTGGGGGTTATTTCTATCATCCATGTCCATGTTTTATAAAAATTTATTCATGTATGTTTAAATTCCTTTTTACCCATTTTGACTTTTACCCCTTGGTATGGAAGGAATCTTCCTTTTATTTACCCAATAGGGTACTTTTTTGGCTTTTTCGGAAAAAAGTACTAGAAGAATGTTTTTTTAACGTATACGGCAGGAAAGGATTTTTACGGTTTTATAAAGCCTTATTTTCATGAATCTTCTCCAAAATATTTCATGAATATTTTCAACAAAATCCTTTTCTTTTAAAATTTCATGACATTTTTTGAAAAGAAAATGATTTTGAAGAAGAAAGGATATTTTCCTTAAGAATTCATTTCATGTGTTTTATCAAAACCATTATTCATCTAAGATGAAATTATTTCATATGTGTGTGTTTCAAGTATAATGTCTATATGATTTACATGGTTTCACATTCCTTATTATGAAATGATATCCATTTCTTTTATATGGATTATGTAATGATGGAATGATGTTTGTGAAACCCATTTTATTTATTGGGTTATTATGAATGATGTATGTTTATTTTGTGGCACAAGTAAGAATGGTTTCATTATGAGATGGTTGGGACCTATATCTCCCTCCAATGAATTAGGTAAAGATTTTATATCTCATGAGATAGACATGGCTGGAATGGTATGTTAATCTGGTTCAGTGTTACAGGACTGAAACGAGGAGTGAACTCGATTTAGAATGGGACTTTGTCCACTAAGATGATCTTGGCAGCAATGCCTTGGCTACAATGGAAATCATTACATGTTCTTAATGGATGACACAATTACATGTTTTATTCCCATGCTATTTTATAATGGTTTATGTTCTATTATGATCTATGCCTTATGTACTTCCATGTTTTATGTCGTTGATCAAGATTTTTATGTTTATACATTATGTTCATGTTTTTAAGTTCAAATGTATATGTTATGTTTTATTTTATCCATGCATACCCTTACTGATCATTTGATCTCACCCTTTTTATGTTTTATTTTCCCCCAGGATCAAAAGAAAGGTTTTAGGTAAGGAAACAAAAAGTGGATGATCTTTATGGGAGATGTTGAAGATCTTTCACCACGATTAGAATATTACGTTCCACGTTTCTAAAGACACTAAACTATTATGGTCCTTGTGTGTCTTTTTTTGTTATGTATTAATTATTCCGTTTATGTAATGTAATGTCCATGTACGTCATGCTTTGGGTCTATACAGTTTGTATCAGAGGAATGGTTTAGTCAACCTTTGGAAACTAGGATGCGAGGACATTATTGAGATACCTAGAGATATTTATAAGGTATGTCTAGGGATGACCCTAAAGATAAGTATACATATAGGATATTGTCCTAGAACTACACTAATGATCATAGAATTAAACCTAAGATGTTAGATGTCGAAGGTACTCTCCCTTGATTATGTTATTTTCCTTGTATGATTTTTTCCTCTCACAGAATTCTTTTTGTGCTTTAGTCAATGGAGGGAACCAGAAGGAATTCGGTTAACATTGAATCCAATGGAAAAATTGGTGACCATGATCAACAAAATTGCGTAATGCCTAGAGAGAAAGATATTGTGATTATGCTGAATCAGTCATCGCGATATATGATTAACAAGGTGAAATTTAGTGGTATGCCTAATTCATCAAATAAGAGGAAGATAGACTTTTATACATGTTCACATGTTGAGGAGCATAAATAAAGAAAGATTGAGATTTCTAAAGAAGGGAAGAAAAACCTTGAAGAATACCTCAAATGGAGGGACAGATGTTATATCTGTGGAGAAAAGGGTCATAGAGTGACAGACTGTTATGGAGTTCAATGTCTTGTTTGTGGAGAACATGGGCATTACCCAACTCAATGCCCTGACCTAAAAAGTTACTTCTAAATCAAGGAAGGACTTATTCCAGGACAATCATTGAAGAGGATGGATTAAAGTTTTTATTTATTGGTATTCAAGAATAATGTTGTTGAGGTACTTTTATGGTGTATTAGAATATTTTTGTATTATTCTATTATGGTTGTCAATAATTTTATGGTACCGGTAACCATGAAAAGTGATTCAGATATTTTGGAAAGAAGATGATATGCGCATAATGAAGGGATAAGGAGAAAATGAAAAGTTTGATAGTATTCATGAGCTTATGATTGATATAAGGACTATGTGATATCATTATTTGAGTATATATAATTTTGAGGATTTTGGTATGTGGAAAGAGTTAACTTTTGACCGCACTCATGTATTCACTAAGATTCAATGGGTATTCATTTTTCAAGAGAATACATGATTAAGGTATTCACATGGATGGAATGTGACAAAAATGATATGTGAGGGATAAATGATGGTATTCACGTGCTTGTTATATGACATTTTTAGTAATCGTTCTCTTTATACAATGAGTTTGGAAAGAAGTATTTTGGATAAGACTAAAGATTGGAATGGATTGTGGTGGACATAAGTTAGTATTGTTTAAGGATAGAACTTTTTTCGATATTATTGATGGGATGTTATGGTAATGTAGTTTTAGAAAAAGGATAACCTACAAGATGAGCGACAACCCATCGCGTCAGACAAGGCTGTGGGAATCGAACCTACAACTGAAGTGCGACTGGCCTTTATCACCTACCACTGGCCTACAAGAAGTCCATGGTTAGTGGAAACTAGTTTTATTTTATTAAGCGATATGATATATGAAGTATAAGTTCATTTTTGGAACCATATACGATTAATTGAACTATATGATGGACTTATAACTTTTGCTAACATTTTTTTTGAAACAGATGGAAGGACCCATCATTCTATCACATGATCTGCTAACACATCACGAAAAACAAATTCAACTCCATTTCTTTAAGGGATGAAGTGGAAATTGTTTAATTCACAAACAACAGTGAGATTGTACCAAAATCATGTAAGTATTTCGTTTAATTCATCAACATTAGGGAAATGATCTTGAAAACCAAAAATGTTGTCCTAGTTCCTTATAGCTGATGAATCAAATGGTACCTTAGATCATCACAAATCTATAGCTTTGTGATTGTTGGCTTTTTCATAGCCATGTTCTCTACCACTCTCCATCAGAACTTGATGGTTAGATTTTTCTTCCATATCCATATTTTCACCTATGTTCTCCTATGTGGAAACCCAGGGATGAGTTAATTTGGGTAACCGTTACGTTTCATAATTGAGTTTTTAAATCCATGTTTTGGTATTCCTTTTTACGATGTGGGTTTCTATAAAACAATCTTTCGAGTAGTAAACCATTTATAACCCCGATGAATTTCGAGGGTGAAGTTCATTTTAAGGGGGGTAGAATGTAACACCCAAATATTTTATGAAAAATATTGTTTTAATTTCATTAATGTCTTTTGTTTTATTCTACACCATGATTACCTTGTGCTATATGCAACAACGTATTAGCTTACAGTATACGCAACACTATTCTTGGATCTTGTTACACACAATTTTGATAATAGTTATTTTACGCAACATTGAGTATATATATATATATATATTCAATGTACAAATGAAATATGGTTGGATTCTGTTATACGAAACAAAGAAGGATTCTTGCACAACCCGCAACCCTAACTTGTCTTGCATTACATGCAATCGCGACCTTCCTCGATAGCGTGTGTTGTACGCAGTACCGGGTTTTACTAAACAATGATATATTATTATAATATTGTTATGAACTAGCTTTTATGAATAGTTTTAACTAAATTTTTAATTTTATAACATTATTATTCATCTTACACATTTTCTAGAACATGGTATAAGAACAAAATAAATTTTTCGGGTAAAATAAGTATTTTTCAAAAATGCAGTTTTGCCGCATTATGATTTCACACCCACTTTAAATCTAGTTCATGATATGTTTATAAGTTCAATTTGACAAAATAAAATTCTTCTTTGGAATCAGGAAATAAAAATTTACTTTGGATAAATTTTTCATATTATTATGGTAACTTTCATATTTTGATGAATAGTAAAAACACGCTATATTTTAATTAAAAACAACATTTTTCATCGCAATAATTTATATGGTTAAATTATAAAATTTAATGGTTTTAAAGTATAACTAGAATATATTTTTACCATTTAATATAATTTATTTCATTATCATTGATTTTACATTAAATTCGTAAGTTTAATCAATTCAATCTTTTACAATGTTTTATGAAAAAACCTGTTTTCTTTAGACAATGTGCTTAATTTTAATTTAATTTTGTCAAATTATGTGTACTAAATTTGGAAAAATGGATTCCATATTTGGAATTAGTGGGTCAAAATTATGTTAATAAGCTACTTTTTATTTTTGGGAATTATGAATAATAACTACGGTAAATTTTATTTACTATAGTTAAAGGTAAATCAGGTAATTATGTGTAAATATAATATTATAAAATTACCCTAAAACATTCCAAAATTCTATTATATGGATAAAAGTAGACCCATATAACCTAAGGGTCGGATTAGATTCATTTTATGGACTTTTGACCATGAAAATAATTTAATTATTATTAAAACCAAATAAAGTGACAAAATGTCACTCTCTTAAATCTTATAAGTATAATAATTTTAATTTAGTGATAAACATCATAAAAATCGAACATGAATAATCATGAGAAATCAAATAAAATTATCTACATCATGAAAATTTATTTATAATTTTTAGGGATTAAATAATTGTCATTAATGGTGATACATTAATGATTGAGAAATAATTTATTAAGTGAAAAATCAGTAATATAGTTTTTATTTAAATAATAATACCCATTAAAAGGCCCAAAAACCTGGTAAAAACTTATTGGTAGTGTATATATATACCATAATCATCCAATGACTTAATATATAACCGTTTGGAGTCTTATAAAGGTGATTATGACACTTATATTATTTTATTTTAAATGATGCCAAAGTTTTCACCTTCATAATTTAATAAATATAACAATTTAAATATTGTAATTTTAAGATGATAAATTCTAGTAAAAGTATTATTGTGAAAGGAAATAGATTTAACTTCATCATAGGATTTTAGTTTTATTTTTATGCAACAAATCAGTATATTAAATAATTATACAAAAATGTTGTAGTAATAATTTTATTAAGAGATAAACCAAATAAATGGTTTTAAAAATAATAAATAAATATTATATGAACTATTTAATGTGATCCAATAATTTAATAGATACATATGAACTTTTATGAATCTATTAAATCTTTTAGTTCGAACATATCTTCTATATATATTTTATTTATATTCAAATAAATTAATAGTGTCAAAATTGACACTATTGTTATTTTATAAAAATTACATATTATAAAATTGTTTAAAAATCACAAAAATATTTAAAAATTATAAATTTAAATTTACATGGACTATATGTTTATAAAGTAACCAATTATAGAAAATTAAAAAAAAATAAGTAAGTATTTGTCATAATTTAAATTTTAGAATTTTATTACCACAAATAAACTTAAAAAGATTAAATAAGGATAAATCAAAATGGTAAGGTTTAAAATAAGATCCAAACATGTCTAAATTTGATTTTTTGATGAGATTACAACCATATAAAATCTATTATTTGAATATGAGTCATTTTTGGAGGTTTCTAAGTGGGGTTAGATTTATTATAAATTAATATTTTTATGAATTCCAAAGGTGCCCCTCTCCTCCCTTATAAAAGGGAACCTCCTCCCTCTCTTCCACACACCACATTGAGCCTTCAAGATCGGAAATCCCCTGACCAATTCTCTTATCCACTTCCCTAGAAACATCCTAGAGGTCCTGGTCTTCTTCAAAGAACAATTTTAGTGGTCTAAGAGGAGGTCTCCAAGAGGCGCTTCAAAGAAGAGGTAATGTTCGTTACTGATTCTTTCAACTTTATTTCGTCTTCTACTTCTTCTTATTTAGTTGTTTAATTATGAAGTAATAACATCAGTATCACTCATATACTTACATTTTATTATAAGTATGAATCAACCCTATTTCACCATCTATCCATCCTACGGAAAACGAAATCACTGCACGTGTGTACGTACGGAAAACCCTCTCCACGCCGTGGTGTAATCTATTTTCCACCATCACTTTACTTGGATGGGTATAATGGTGTAAATAATTACTATATATGATTTTTTAAAGTGATATTGATTCTGAAATAGTATACATACACTCCAATACTATTCCACGATCATGGGAATAATATCATCGCTCGTGCATACGTATGGAATACCGTCCCCACGACGCGATGAGATCCATTCTCAATGATTAACCATTAAAAAAAGATTATAAAGTATATATATTAAGTAATCATGAAATATATGACATAATAATGATACTGGATTTATGTATATATATATGTATGTCATCGAATTAATTCCATTCATTTCAATGAGAAAATGAAAACAACGTTCATGCGTACGTACGGCCCACCGTCTCCATGAACGGTGTATTTCTTTCCATTTATCGATATATTATATATATGTAGATTATGAATATTTATTATATATAAATCATGTTTTATATTCTGGAATTATGTAATCATGATCTAAGTAATCATATGATTAATTACATGTCAAATCACGGACGGCAAATGAAACGATTTTACCCAAAACACTCTTTAACATGGAATTTACAAAAGAACGGGTAATATAAAGTCATAAGTGAACCATATATGATATCATAATAATGAATATGATTCTGTAATAAGTAAATGACATTATTTAAATCATTATACAGGATTTTTGGATACGTATGAAGCATATCGGACCTAAGGTAAGGGATAATTTTGCAATTCTCATTTTTATTCGAGATTACTTATTCGTAAGTATTTACTGGGGGTTATTTTTATCATCCATGTCCATGTTTTATAAAAATTTATTCATGTATGTTTAAATTAATTTTTACCCATTTTGACTTTTACCCCTTGTTATGGAAGGAATATTCCTTTTATTTACCCTACAAGGTACTTTTTTGACTTTTTCGACAAAAGCACGAGAAGAATGTTTTTTAACGTATACGGCATGAAAGGATTTTTACGGTTTTATCAAGCCTTATTTTCATGAAGCTTACTCCAAAATATTTCATGAATATTTTCCACAAAATCCTTTTCTTTTAAAATTTCATGAAATTTTGTGAAAAGAAAATGATTTTGAAGAAGAAAGTATATTTTCCTCAAGAATTCATTTCAGGTGTTTTATCAAAACCATTTTTCATCTAAGATGAAATTATTTCATATGTGTATGTTTCAAGTATATTGTCTATATGATATACATGGTTTCACTTTCTTTATTATGAAATGATATACAATTCTTTTATATGGATTATGTAATGATGGGATGATGTTTATGAAACCCTTTTTATTTATTGGGTTATTATGAATGATGTATGTTGATTTTTAGGCAAAAGTAAGAATTATTTCATTATGAGATGGGTGGGACCTATATCTACCTCCAATGAATTGGGTAGAGATTTTATATCTCATGAGATATACAGGGCTAGAATGGTAAGTTAATCCGGTTCAGGGTTACAGTACTGAAACGAGGAGTGAACTCGAATCAGAATGGGACTTTGTCCACTATGATGGTCTTGGAAGAAATGCCTTGGCTACTATGGAAATCATTACATGTGCTTAATGGATGCCACATTTACATGTTTTATTCCCATGCTATTTTATCATGGTTTATGTTCTATTATGATCTATGCCTTATGTACTTCCATGTTTTATGTCGTTGATCAAAATTTTCACATTTAAACATTATGTTCATGTTTTTATGTTCAAATGTATATGGTATGTTTGATTTTATCCATGATTACCCTTACTGAGAATTTGAGCTAACTCTTTTTATGTTTTATTTTCCCCCAGGATAAAAAGAAAGGATTTAGGTAAGGAAACAAAAAGTGGAAGATCATTATGGGAGATGTTGAAGATCTTTCACCATAATTATAAGATTACGTTCCATGTTTCCAAAGACACTAAACTATTACGGTCCTTGTGGGTCTGTTTTTGATATGTATTAAGTATTTCTCTAAAGTAATGTAATGAACATGTACGTCAATCTTTGGGTCTCTACAATTTCCTTTTGTAAACATCTCTCCATTATCTTCCTCTCTCTCTACTCGCACATCTCCCCCAAATTATCCCTCACGACTCCCCCACCCTTCTCTACCATTTAATTCTTTTATTATTATTATATTTTATCCATCTCTTCTCATTTATTCCCTTATTTTATTCCTCCCTCCACTCATACCTCTCCCAAGTCACCCATCAACCCTTATCTCTCACGCATCACCCCCTCTCTCATCATTTATACCCTTTTCCCCTTTTCTTTTTATTCCTGCCTCCACTCACACCTCTCTCCAATCACACCCCTTTTTCATTTACACATCACACCCCTCCTTCTCCCCAAAATTCATTTATTTTTTATCTCTCACTATCCCCTCACACTTTATATTATGCGCTCAACCCCATATCCCCCAATTTTAATCGTTTTTATCCCATCACACATTCATGCATCCCCCATTATTTTTTATTATTTTTTCTTTATCTCCCATGCACCACCCCACTCTCCCCTTACACCCACTCTCCCCAATTTTTCCGTCACGCAGCCCTGTTCCCCATGAACTCTCATGAATTCCTTCTCCCATATAGTGATTCAACCAGCGGCTTCTCCTCCCTCTAGCACGGTAAGTTCTCTTCCCCTTTCTCTTCGATCATCAATCATTTTTTTTGGTTTTCATGTGGGGTTTTTTATTCTAAACCATAAATGTTGGTTTTAATGTGTATCTCGGGTTTGATTTGTTTTTAGGGTGTGCATTTTGTCCATGGGGCGTCATTCTCCTTCCCGTTCATGTTTCATTCCAGTCGCATGAGACTTCTGTATGTGTTTCTATGTTTTTCTTTCTTAAAGTATTTCCTTTTATGCTTGCCATTTTAAATAAATTTATAATATATTTTTTCATCACTATGGCACATTTAATTAAATTATTATAGCGATTTAGAATTTATTTTATTTGTCACAAATAGGTTTTAAATGATTTTTAGTGTAAATTGCATAGCTTTATGATTTCTAGAAAGCTTGTTATGTTTATTTAAGAAGGAATTGATCCCTTATGAAATGTATCACCGTTATTATGTTGCATCAACATTTTTGTATTACTAATGAACTTGGATTGGTTTTTTTATAACATAGTTAATATGTAAAAACACTTTTGTAATGGTTTAATGAATTCAATGTTTTATTTGGAGTTTCTTTAAAATATTGTGGGCAATTGGTGGTTTTTGAGGCAAGACGTTAAAATGTTTTCTTGGTGCGCATTTAATTTCAAAAGTGGATTTCGGGTGTGTATGTTTTGATGTTGGTATAACATAGTAAACGTGTTAAAATGTGTTGGAAAGGTTTTAATGTTTTCTTTGGATTGTTTTGTGTTCTATAAATATTGTAGGTAGACATTTAAGGTTTAATGGTAATTGGTGTTTTCTTGGAAATTTATTCTTCTAAATGGATTTTAGTTTTCAAATAAATTTGGTCCCCTTGAGTGGTTTCTAAAGAGTATTTTAAATGTGTTTTTGTAAAGTGTTACATTAAGTATATTGGAAATCAAGGTTTATAATGTGTTCTTTAAGGTTTGACAATTCATTTTAAAACATGTTTTGGTGTAGGTCGGAAAAGGGTAAACGAATGTTTGATAATTGTGAAATGTTTGAATGTGTGTTTAGAACTTAAGGGCCCATTGGTTTTGTAAATGTAAGAGTGGTGTTTGCAAGATATTTCGAATAAATGTGTGTTATCGATTTGAAATCGTAAACGTTTTCCGAAATGTTTTAATGTTTATATGATATAGCATCCCAGTTGTCACTTTCTTCAATGTGAATGATTGAACACATATATGAGGATCTCATGTCTAGTGTAACCCTTTATGGGTGAACTTATAGGAAGCATCCGTGTTTGAGGAAGGAAAGTGCAGTGATATGAGTCACGCGTGAAAAGGCATTCCTACCTACATAGTATAATTATAACAACCATGGGTTCATGGGTGTCGTATAGATTATTGAGTGACGGTTTCTCACCAGCCCTGATAAGACGGGTTGGTGCCCCCTGGTAGATAGAGAGGACAGGTGGGATTTGCCACTGATTTTGTCACTAGGGCGATCAGTGGGTTATAGACTATGGGGATTAACTATAGGCCGGTAGGTGCTTCCGAACTGAGTGTGTCTAGGGGTTTTCTAGGGATGGTCTGGATCACCCTTGTTTACATATTGTATTACTTGATTATTTTCTGTTACACTGGTTTATTTTCAGCTCGTATTGCCTGTTTATTTTTCTACTACACTAATCTATATTCAGCATGTATTATTTACATTAAACCCTTTTTCACAACCCTGATATTACTTGATTGGTTTTATTTATAAAATGATAAAGTGTTTTTGAAATAATATATAGCGTGAGTTAGTCCTCATTGTGGGAAAGAGGTGTTATTTTTTTAAATGGGAAAACTATATTTTTATAATTTTATTTCCAAACTTGTGTCATCAGACAACTATGGGTAAGGAATCACTTGGATTCAGTGGTTTACTTTTGGCATCGCTACTGAGAATTTTTGTTCTCACGCCTATCCTTTATCATTTCAGATGCAGGTTCAGATGTTGTTCAGGCTCTTTCTTAGTGGCTGATCATGTGGGAGCGGTTTTGGGCTTTTTTTTGGAGGTGACCAAGGGATCACATGGAGATCATTGTAGCGGGGACTTGTTTCCATTTTTATTCTTTTTATTGATACTTTGTATTTGGATCGGTTCATTGTTTATTTAAGTTTCAGTTGTCATTTTGTTGCATGCTTTGTTTGTTCAATTTATTTATCTAGTCCTGGTTTTATATCTAGGGCTTAAATCGTTCCCTCGTGTATACATTGATTCCCAGCACTGGTTGCCATCTCAGGGGGATCGGGAATGCCCCTCGGGACATGTTTTGGACCGGCTCCGTTGACCGGTTCATAGTCAATCTGGGTTGGTTCGTGACTTGGGATGAAAATTTCATAACCACCTCACATGTCTTCCTTAACCATAGTCCCACTGTGTTGAAGCTATTATCCCACATATACAACCCTATATGGATTCTCATACGATTCAACACTATTTAGACATACCATACAAATCTCGTTCACCTACACTTTATCACTGAAAACTCCTTGAAAGATCCATAAATACTCACAACCTTCGCCATTATACATACATACATAAGAAATAATGAAAGGGTTACATACTAAAAACAGAGGGTTATACACATTATTATAATTGAAAATAGTTATGGATATTTTTCGTATCTTTCATGATTTATGTATAAGATTAAAAAAAAGAAAAATAACAGTTATGATTATCCATTTGGAATAATGGTAAATTATGTGAAAACGCACTCACCATAAATTTTGTGTTATAAATATCTAAACCCAATGCATATAAGAAATTATTATTCAAAACTAAAAAAGAATTTTAATTATTTGAAATATTTATATTATAATAAATGAAAACCTATAGAGTATTCAATTATATTTGGATCATTATAAGGGATCCATCACTGATAATAGTAGTGATGCTCAAATTGATTATTATAGGTGTATATTCATATTTTATATCAATGTTTCGTTGAATGATTTATAATTAATTAGAAAGGTAACTATTGTCTCATTTGAACATTACTATAATTACACAAATTATTCATTTACAATAGAAGATGATCAAATATTAAAATTTTCAGATGATGACAATGGTATTCCATCCCAAGGATAAATTATTACATATATGAAATTATTTGAAATTAAAAACGATAATTTATTTAATTAAATCTACTCTCTAAGAATGTATTTTTAAATTAGATGAAAATATTTCAACCCCATCCTCTAAAATTTTAAAATATTCACTTGAGTTATATAATAATTATAAATGTATACATTTTCCTAATGATCAGATGTTAGTTCATACAATAATATATGAAATTAATAGTCTAATTAATATCATAAATAATTATGTTTTAATAGAGAAACTTTTGATATGAATTTATGATAGGTGAAATCAAATAATATATCATCATGAAAAGGCCTAATGTCTATAGGGATTGATTTTTTATGAAATTATTTTCATCAAAGAAATGATACATTTATAAAAAGTGTTAAATATGATCACATTATTGAAATCAATATACATCAAAAATAATTTATTCTATCAAACATCATAACACTAATATTTACAAATAGTTAGTAGTTGATCAAAATATAATAGTATTATGGATGTTAGTTAATATTATTTTATCATAATACATTGATGGATCCAAGAATTTTTGGGCACCAAAAAATTTTCATCTAGAATTTTTTAGGAACATATGGTGAGTAACAATTGCTAGAACATATGTTACATAGAAAATTTCTGTTCTGAAAAATATTACACAAGAAAAGTGAATTTTGTGTATTGTACAAAAATTTAATGGAGGATAAATCACTTTTGGAGAAACGTTTCAAGGTATGATCATAAATATATCTGATGATGTGTTTTTAGTTAAACCGTTAATTAATAGTGTTTAAATTACAAGGATTAATCAATTCCTGAATATAATTTTCAATATTATATAAATTGTATATTTTAATATTTGGGAATGAAAAATGTAATGTTAAAATTTTTTATGGTGTGAAGTTTTTGTTTATTAATATATGTGATAATCCTTACATTGAGAATTTAAATGATATTAGATATCAAAAAATATCATTACACAGTGATTTTAGTAGAATGTTTATTGACTTTTCATAGAATTTTATGGATTAATAAGTCCAAAAACTCAACTAAACATCATTGGATGGGGATAAATAGAGAATCATCATATCCTTAGTGTAAATATTGAGAGTCTGTTCTCTTTCCAATATTTTAAAGCATATAATGTTTTAAAAAAATTGTTATAAATTTTTGATGAAATGATAATCAGAAATTTTAAGGAAAATAATCATTATTTAAATTTAAAACATCTAATGATTATTTTTTGGTTTTTATTCTAGAAAACCCCTTGATGTTAAAACAAAATATTATGTAACATTAATCAAAATTATAATATGTAAAGCACGCCTAATGGAATAAATGATACCTGAATTAATATTAATATAATTCTATTCAAGGAAAGAGGATGTAAAAAATTCCTATATACCTATAAATAAGATTATCTAAAGGAACAATAAACTTGATAATATCATTATTGGTGTAGATAGATTACTAAGAAATCATTGTTTAGAATTGAATGTGATCATAATGAAAACCTATTAAAAATTTAACCCAAAAAAAATTTGATGAATTGTATGATGATTATGGTTTCTCTAGATATGGTAAAAAATTATTAAATTTTAATAGAAAATTATTTGGTCCTTGGTTGAGTCTTTTAATGATATTATTATTATATAATATAAATGGAAAATCATGAATAACTATTATAGAAAAGAGATTATTTTTAAAATTAAGTAATGACTGGTATCTAAGGTTATTAAAAAGCATAAGGGAATAGATTATGGATAATTTTTTTTACTATTATATATATATGTATACATCTATATAATTCTATATTTCTTAGCTCACCTCAACATTTCAATAATTCAAGATGTGGTAAATAGTGAAATATTTAATGTAACTTTTTAGGTGATGGTTTATATATAAAAACACCTATAATAAAAACATTATGTTTTCAAAAATAATATTTACATATATAATGTCACTATATATATATAAACACCCTCAAGGGGCTTAGTTCAATTAATTTATCTATTTCGTCTTTAGAATAAATTGTTAAATGAATTGATGATCCATATTATGGTTTAATATTTTTTATTTCAATATCACAGAATAAATTTCCTTCATGTCATTATATTTGGATAACCCCTAAAGGAACTAATTGACGACATCCTAGAATATAGGGATTGTGTATTCCAGAGGTGCATTGTATAGACCCAGGAATTTCAGGGTATTTTTTTCATAATTTCTTAGGAATTTTATGAGTCTGTGGCTTCTGAAGGCACTTGATTCTGAGGCCTGGTGTGCCTGAAATCAATTTCCGATGTTTAGCTCGGGTACGTTCAGTGAACGAACGAGCGAGTTTTTTCTATCATTTTAACTGGTGCTCGAAATTGAAATATAAGTCCACCGTTGATTTCAGAACACCGAGTTTCTCCTAGAAATGACTTCACATCAGCCAACAAGGGCCGAGAGAGAAAGTTATTTTTCAGACCATTCGAGAAAAATAATAAAATAATATAAACGAATTATTTTATTTTCCTTCTCCCTTTTTAGAGTGACGAGGTAGCGATAGGGCGGTGACAATGCAGATCAATGAAGCTTATTAATGGATCATTAAACTCATAGCGTAATGATGCTTTAATGACACCATTATGGCAACGCTACGACGTGCTCCTATTTATATTTTCTCACACCGAGAATATGTGGAGGAATGAAATTGGAGGATTCTCTGGCGAACCTCTGACGGACTTCCACCCCAGTGAAGAACGAAGAATGCCGACAAAACGTCTTCTTCTTCAATGCCTTTCAAATATCAGAGCTGGAAAGCAATGTCGATGTCTTAACCCCCTTGAGGAAGAACACACGACAACGAACTACAAAGAGGTAGGGGGTTTCTGTTTATTTATGTTTACGTGATTCTTTCCCTCGAGCATGGAAGAATATTCGGTTGGGTGTTTATTCGGACTACTAACGTGGTGGGTACAGACTACGAACATGTCCGGACCCACCGTCAACTTGTTTATGATGTGCGGCATCATGGGATCGATTGCGTGGTAATAGGAGGTGGCGCGGCGAGCGGACGGGCGGCCAGGCAATGCTACAGATTTGAGGTGTGCAGGCACGGGTAGCCGGGGGCTGTGCGGTGGCACGACAGGAGGGCAGGA
This sequence comes from Viscum album, assembly GCA_963277665.1. Taxonomy (NCBI): domain Eukaryota; kingdom Viridiplantae; phylum Streptophyta; class Magnoliopsida; order Santalales; family Viscaceae; genus Viscum; species Viscum album. Next base: position 787,304,956 of record OY728126.1, on the reverse strand, counting down.
TGGCGGTAGGCCGGAGGCGGCAGATCCATCATGCGAGGCATCCACGGGAAGGCCAGGCTGGTAGGGTTTGTTGGAGAAGAAATAGTGAATGTAGAAGGAGATTGGATATAGAAAACGTTTAATGTAAATAAATTAAAACATAAAGAAAGAAAGATAATCCAATGATTGTGATGTGCACCATTTAATTAGGGATTTCTATGCGTGAAATGGAGGGAGGCTCACCAATTGGAGAGAGAGGGTGGTGGTGAGTGACATTGTGTTTTTTTGAGGTAAAATCAATTAAAAATAATAATATAATAATCATATTATTATTTTTGTTGATAAAACACTTTTCTAACTGTAAATTATTCATGAGACCTCGGTGTCATGAACCGTCTGTGGTTGTGCGACCCAGATTCCGAGACGGACATTCTGAGTCCAATATTGAATGTCTTTTTTGGGTTATTGGATCGGGTACCCGAAGCGCTGGAAATATAATTGATTTAATATTATTATTAAATTTTGGACCCACCATAACTCTTGTGTGTGACGTCCGGTTGACTTTCTGTCAGTGGGGATGTAATCTTGTCAATAATACGGTCGATTCAAGTCTAATATTGAATACGAAATTCTGGTTCGTGGCCCGTGTCCACGAAACAACGAATAATAATAATAATATTATTATTACAGGATCTTGTATCTGACATATCTCTCCCATACAGTGTCAGAATGAAAAATTGTGTACGACGTTGCGACCCTAGAATTAAGATGAATGTTTCAAGACCAATTTTGGATATTTATGTTGAGGTTGGGGCATGGGCCGAACGAGGCCCGGTTCGCGCGTGTTGCAGTGAAATATTACTTTTTCACTGGCTATCCGTTTTGGACCAATGGGTAGTCCATCTCGTGTATTTTTCAGTATGGATCGCATTGGTGTGACCGGATTTGTTAACCGGAGTCTTTTGTGGTACGACCAGGTTGGATCGAACAGGAATCCAACAGGGCCTTCAGAGCGGAAATGCTTATAACATAATGACCGGATGCCCGATTGACGTGCAGTTAATTAAGTTGGTTTCCTTTTGTTTAGACGGATCTTTTGGCTTACTCCGCTCGAGGTTCGAACGTTGTTGGTGTACGATTGGGTTGGTTTAGGTTATAAACCAACCGGGCCCCCTATTACGGAAAAACCAATAACTCTCAGACCAGACGTCTGTTTGACGAACCATCAGAGATGTTGGTAATCTCATTGAATAATGGTTCCTTTGAGTATACCCATGGGAGTTTGCGATACTGTTGAGATATGTCCAGGTTGTGTATTACAGGAACCCAACCAGGCCCTCGGGACTAAAAGGATTATAACTCACAGACCGGGCGTCCGATTGATGCGCTGTCTGTTGCGTTGATACCCATTTGATGAGGAGGTCCTTTGAGATAAATATTTTTGGGAATTTGTGATACTTGGAGTATCGAATAGTGGCCCGGGGAGTGGCCCTTTCTAGAGACGAGTGTTCGTAGTGTAGAGACCTAGTAGCTGTAGACCTGATGACTGCTTGACCGATTCGAGTAGGAGTGGTTCGATTAGACTATAGGATAGAGCACCAAATATTTTGAAGAATACCCACAGTGGACGGAGCGCCTGGTAGTTGGTAGAAGACCTGTAGTATTCGATAGGAGGAGTACCAATTTAGGCTTTTAGGGGGAGCGCCTAGTATTTGGCGACAGACCCATAGTGGAAAGAGCACCCAATATTTGGTAGCAGACTTGTAGTACCTGACAGGGGGTGTATTTCAGCTGTCTAAGGACAGTGAGTAGTACCTCAGTGTCATGTCAGGGCTACTGTACTCGATAGAGGAGGCGTTCTCCATCATTTTTGGTTTCGATAATGAAAATCCTGGTTTGAATTGAATCAATGTTCTTTGTATTTACCTCATGATTGAGAGGGGTCACTTGATAACTTGGGTATATGTCTGGGCATATACCTAAGTAATGGTTATCCATTTATTTCATAACCTTTGTGTTTCCTCATGTTTGAGATGGGTTACATGTTAACATAGGTATTAGTATGGGATTATACCTAAGTAAGGGTTATCTGTTGAGATCCTTCTTTGTGGTTAGCATTGTTGGATTTTAGTGAGACCTTAAGGATCTTGGGGTCTCTACTGAGTATCATTATACTCACCCCAGCACGGGATATGCCCGAACCTCATTGTGTTGGATGAAGACGATGGACATCACTGATTGTGGTTGAGGCTTGTTGAGCTGGACGGTTCCCGGAGGTGGATCTCATGACGAGTCGGTACTAGGAGGAGATGGATGGTCAATCGGTCAGACGTGGAGTGCTGAGGAGGACATATGTACCAACCCTATAGGTAGGATCCATGGTGGATGATCCAAGAGCTTCTTGTCACCTATCAGCTGTTGTCCATTTAGTTGTACTTTCCTTTCAGTTGTACCTCTACCGTACTATTGGGCTTGTATTTCCGGCCCCTTGGTTTTTCCAGCACACTTGTTTACTGATTTACATAGTGTATTCCTCCGCTTGTACTATACTGTGTATTTTACTTTTATAAAGGCAATGCCTTCCCTTTTCATTGGGATTTATGCCTTTGGTGCTAGTCGCTAGCCCCTGGCCTATGGAAGGCGGGCTTGGGATAGTCACAGCACGGGCCCTGAGGAAGGGTCCTGAAAAATTGGTATCAGAGGACGTCGGTTCTACCACAGAACTTAGGAATCTGATATTTTTCATTCTGTGATGCAATAATGTTAAGGGTACTAAGTGTGGTTCTCAGTTCAGGGAGTCCAGTGTTGGTGCGGGCGGCCAACATATCCATACATCAGGACCCTGACTTCTGATTTCCGACTCAGTGCATGAAAACACTGATTGCGTGTGTGTTTTCAATGTTTCTTTAAAGTCATCTCAAACCAAGTCATCTCACCAGGTATAGTCTTTTGACTGTGTCACACTTGTCCTTTCAAGATGCCTCCCCTTGGACGATCAGCTAGAGCCTCGACGTTGTACGTACTAATAGTTCGTTGAGCGATGAGGCCTCAATGCAGGGCTCTCTTCTAGATCAGACACCAGTAGAGAGTGCATGACACATGAGCGCGATGCAAAATTTACAGTGATAGAGGCCTCCCAGGTTTCGAGGCAAGTTGGATTCTCAGACGACTAGGCACTTGCTGGAGTTTGTAGCATGAGCTTTCCACATAGCTGGGACACCCGCAGACTTGATGGTGTGCCTAGATGTTTGCCTCTTTCAGGGAGCAGCAGAGAGGTGGGGGTGCTAGATGCTCCAGTTTTGAGAAAATATTGCCTTCACCAGGGGAGACTTCGAGACTTTCTTCAGGGTGGAGTTTATACCATTGGATCTACACTCTGGGCATGATCAGGAGCTTCTTCCCTTGACACATGGTTTTTCGTCAGTATCCGAGTCATCTGTAGGTAGGAGACAGATGATGTAGAGGTCCAGGAGGACTAGGAAAACCGATGGGCGACCTTGTGTTTTAGGTTCGGTTGTGCGAGGCAAACAGAACAGAGCCAGCCATACGAGGAGTAGGAAGTGCTATACATGAGGCAAGCAGGTTCAATTGGCTCGATACTTCCCTTCCTATCCAACAGATGAGCAACAGGTAGTAGAAAAACCTACCAAACTGGAGTAGAGGAGCTGGCTGTACAGCCAGTGGTATGAGACACTTCGAGGAGTTTCCACCACCACAGGGAGGCCCACCCCGAGTACAGAGAATGAGTGGATATTAGAGAGCTCTCCTTCAGGCAGTGGAGATCTAGAAGCAGGTGGGATGGAGCAGGACTAGTTCCAGGCATGGATGCCTTTTTTATGGTGCTCTAAGCATCATTTTTTTCTGTTTTTTGTGGTTGTGATGTGTCTTGTACTTTGAACTGCATTAATAAAAGACACCTTTATATGTGACGTTTAATATCTTGTCCACTTTGTATGGTTGATACTAAGAGGTTCTAGTTTAAAGCTATTGACTTGACCCTCACTAGTGAGATTCCTGTTGGAGGAGACACAGTAACCACGCACTGATGCCGACAGTGTGGCTCAACCCTTGGTGGCGAGAGTAACATTTGGATCTCTTGGTAGTTGCGTCGAGGACTTAAGACGTAATTCAAGACAATAATTGTACCGTTCATGTCTGGATTGACTGTATTAGGAAAAGAATGTGGTTCATCTAGGGAATGAGACCAGATTTCTCTTTTCGGAAGAGGATAAATCTCAGCAACTCTTTGATAGAACGTAGACAATGAAAGGTGGAGATGAGTTCTTACAATTGGCATGTCTCACCCATTTTTCGTTGATCAAACTATTTATGGTTCTCTACAACTCAATAGTCTCAGGTGTATCTTCTCTCAGAAGGACATGAACCTGAGACAACAGCGATGGTTTGTTTTTCCTCCAGGACTATGACTTTGAGGTAGTTTGTACTCCTGGGGAGGGGAAACAATGTATCATGTGCTTTTTAGTAGGAGATCATCCATTCAACTTTCAGGAGAGGCGATACAACAGTTAGACACATTTCTGATATCCCTTGTGGATAGTTATAGAGTCAGCATGTGTAGAACTAGAGATCATTCAATCTAAAATGGAGAAGGTGAAGATTATCCAGGAGTGGATGAAGACTGCACAGAGCATACAGAAGTCATATGCGGATAGGAGATGAGACCACTGGAGTTTAACGGTGGCAACCACATCTTCTTACGGGTCTCAACTCGATGGGGTTCCAGTAGGGGTTGAGGATCGACAGGAGTGAGTCCTATGAGGACGGTTGATTCCTTTTGTGCGCTTTCGTTGGCTACACGGGAACCTCAAGGAGAGTATATGTGAGTGAGGGGCTCTGATACATGCATAATACCCTCTTTTGTTTCCCTAGTTTGTGTTGTAGATTTACAGGGGCGTAAATCCCTGAGGTGGGAGTAATATAAAGTCCCAGAAATTTTCAAGGAATTTTTTTTCATAATATCTTTTGAATTTTACGAGTCTGTGGCTTCTGATGACACTTGATCCCGAGGCCCGGAGTGCCCGGAATCAATTTCTGAAGTTTAGCTCGGGTAGGTTCAGTGAACGAACGAGCAGGTTTTTTCTATCTTTGAACCGGTACTCAGAATTGAAATCTGGGGCCACCGTTCGTTTCAGGACGCCGAGTTTCTCCTAGAAATGACTTAACATCGGCATGAAAGGGCCGAGAGAAAAAGTTATTTTTCAGACCTTTCGAGAAAAATTATAAAATAATTTAAATGAATTATTTTATTTTCCTTCTCCTTTTTTGGAGTGGTGGGGCAGCGATAGGGCGATGATGATGAACATCAATGAGGCTCATTAATGGATCATTAAACTCATAGCGTAACGACGTTTTAATGACACCATTATGGAAACGCTGCAATGTGATTCTATTTATAATTTGGAACACCGAGAATATGTGGAGGATATAAATTGGAGGATTCTCTTGTGAACCTCTAACGGAATTCCGCACCAGCGAAGAACAAAGAATGCCGACAAAACTTCTTCTTCTTCGACGCCTTTCGAATATCGGAGCCAGAAAGCGACGCCGACGTCTTTACCGCCTTGAGGACGAACGCGCGACAACGACCTACATAGAGGTAGGGGTTTTTGTTTATTTAAGTTTATATGATTTCCCCCCCCCCCCCGAGCATGGAATAATATTCTTTTGGGTGTTTATTCGAACTACTAACGTGGTGGGTACGGACAACGAACAAGTCCGGACCCACCGCCAACTCGTTCTTGATGTGCGGCAACATGGGGTCGGGTACGTGGTAACGGGAGGTGGCGGGGCGAGTGGACGGGGGGCCAGGCGATGAAGCTGGTTTGAGGCGCGCTGGCATCGGTAGCCGGGTATGGCGCGGCGGTGCGGCGGGAGACCAGGATGGTGGTAGGCCGGTGGCGGCAGATCCGGCATGAGAGGCAGTCGCGGGAAGGCAAGGCCGATAGGGTTTGGTGGATAAGAAACATTGAATGGAGAAGGAGATTGGAGAAAGAAAACGTTTAAAGGAAATAAATTAAAACATAAAGAAAGAAAGAGAATCCAATGAATGTTGTGTGCACTATTTAATTAGGGATTTCCATGCGTGAAATGGATGGATTTGCACCAATTGGAGAGAGAGGGTGGTGGTGCGTGACATTGTGTTTTTTTAGGTAAAATCAATTAAAAATAATAATATAATTCTCTTATTATTATTTTTGTTGATAAAACACTTTTTTGACAACAACTTATTCGTGACACCTAGGTTTCATGAACCGTATGTGGTAGTGCGACCCAGATTCCGAGACAGACATTCTGAGTCCAATATTGAATGACTTTTTTTGGGTTTTTGGATCCGGTAACCAAAGTGCTCGAAAAATAATTGATTTAATGTTATTATTAAATCTTTGACCCACCATAACTCATGCGAGAAATGTCTGACTGTCTTGCTGTCAGTGAAGATGTAATCCTATCAATAATACAGTCGATTAAGTTCTAATGTTGGATACTATGTTCTGGTTCGAGGATCGGGTCCCTGAAACACCGAATAATAATATTATTATTATTATTACGGGATCTTGTATCTGACATATCTCTCTCATATGGTGTCAAAATGATGAAGCGTCTACGATGCTGCGGCCCTGGAATTAAGACGGATGTTTCAAGACCAATTTTGGATATTTATGTTGAGGTCGAGATGTGGGCCCCACAAGGCCCGGTTCGCGCATGTTGTGGTGAAATGTAACTTTTTCACTGGCTATCCGTTTTGGACCAATGGGTAGTCCATCTCGTTTATTTTTTATCATGGATCGCAATGGTGGGAATGGTTTGGTTAACTGGTGTATTTTTTGGTACAACCGGGTTGGATCGAACATGAATCCAATCAGGCCCTCAGAGCGGAAACACATATAACTTATTGACCGGACGTCCGATTGAAGTTCCGTTAATTAATTTCTTTCATTTTGTTGAGATGGATCTTTTGGAATACTCCCTTCTATGTTCGGACGCAGTTGGAGTACGATCGGGTTGGCTTAGCTTATAAACCAACCGGACCCACTAGTACTGAAAAGCCAATATCTCTCAGACCAGACGTCTATTTGACGAACCGTCAGCGACGATGGTAATCTCGTTGAGACGTGGTTACATTGAGTATACCCATGGGAGTTCATGAAACTGTTGAGATATAGCTAGGTTGGTTCGTACACGAAACCAACCAGGCCCCCAGGACTAAAAGGCTTATAACTCACAGATCGGGCGTCCGATTGACGCACCGTCTATGCGTTCAGACCCCTTTGACGTGGTGGTCCTTTGAGATACATCTTCGTGGGAATTTTTGATACTTGGAGTATCAACCAGTGGCTCGTGGAGCAGACCCTCCCAGATATGAGCATACAGAGTGTGGAGATCTATTAGCTATTGACCTGATGACTGCTTGACCGATTCGAGTTGGAGTGATTCAATTGGCCTAGTGGACGGGACACCCGGTATTTGGCGGAAGACCCATAGCAGACGGAGCGCCCGATATTTGGAAGTTGAACCGCGGTACTCGACAGGAGGAGTACTTCAGCAATCTAAAGTTAGTGAGTAGCACATCAGAGTTCTATCTGGGATATTGTTCTCGATAGAGGATGAGTTCTCCAATAGTTGTGGTTTCGATAATGAAAATCCAGGTTTGAGTTGAGCCAAAGACATTTGTATTTACCTAATGATTGAGATGGGTCACTTGATAACGTGGGTATATGTATGGGCATATACCTATGTAGTGGTTATCCGTTGATTTCATAACCTTTGTTTTTCCACATGTTTGAGATGAGTTACTTGATAACTTAGGTATAAGTATGGTCTTATACCTATGTAAGGGTTATCTGTTGAGTTCCTTATTTGTGGTTATCCTTGTTGGAATTTAGTGAGAACTTGAGGGTCTCTGTGTCCCTACTGAGTATCGTTATACTCACCCCTGAACCGGATACACCCGCACCTTGATTTGTTGGATGCAGATGATGGAAAACACTGATTGTGGTTGAGGCTTGTTGAGCTGGACGGTTCCCGAAGGTGGATCTCACGATGAGTCGGTACCGAGAGGGGACAGACGGACGAACGGTCAGATGTGGAGTGCTGAGGAGGACATCTGTACCTACCCTTCAGGTAGGATCCATGGTGGATGATCCAAGAGATTATTTTCTCCTTTCATTTGTTGTCATTTGAGTTTTACTTTACATTCAATTATAGTTGTACCGTTCTGTTGGGCTTGTATTTCCGTTCCCATTGTTTTTTCAGAACACTTTTTTACTACTTTACCTAGTGTATTCTTCCGCTTGTACTCTGTTGTGTTGTTTACTTTTATAATGGAAATGCCTTACCTTTTCATTAGGATTTAAACCTTTGGTTCTAGTCACAAGCCCCTGGCCTATAGAAGGCAGGCTTGGGGTAGTCACAGAATGGGCCCTAAGGACGGGTCGTGACATGCATGATGGTTTACCTTAAATATTTTATTTCTTCCTCCAAAAAACATAGAGGCTAAAAGCAATAAAATATACATGAAATTATTATAAATAAAAATTAAACACATGTAAAATAAAGTATGCATATATTATTATTAATGTTGGTATCTCTTAAAAACATGAGCCTAATGGATCTTGGAAACTGTAAAAATAAAAAAATAGATACATAATAAAATTATTACATTAAATGATATATTATCAACATAAAATTATGTTTTTCTATTTATTAAGTGATATATACGAAGAAAATTCCATTTATTCCCAGATTATTGAAATTATGAGGATTATACATTGCATAAATGAATATCAGTTAATATCCTATAATTTTAATCCTAAACTGAATATACATTATAATGTTATTATAATATAAAATCTAGTATATTTATAATGCACCAGAAGATATCTTCTTGAGAATTTAATTGTTATATAGATACATTATTTTCATTGTCCAGTAAACATGAACATGTGGTTTCATTATTTTTAAATGAATCATTTTGGGGGATGTTATGTTTAAGAGTTGTGGACATAGATAACTTTGAGATATTGGATTATGATTTATTGAATGTTCTATTCTATGTGAGGGAACATGTGATATCTATTTTCTAATTATCTAGGAACCCAACAAATGTGCACATATCATAGATATAATACAACACTTCATTAATTATCCTAGACATAATGAGATTATTTTCATTATTTTCATAATGAATAGTCATCGTAGATTTATTTTCAAAACACCATTCAATTTTTCTAGATATGAATATATAAAATATTATATACTTATGTTTTATGTATAAAAATAATAACTTCCCATTAAAAATTCCTTATCTCTCGGAATTGAGGAATCCCCATAAAAGGGGTTGAATATTCCTTGTGATATATAGTATTAAACATTCATGAACGTACAATACATTATAAGATTGTTCCTTTAATCAAGAACATCGAATTTTTTCTATTTTTCTTTTTGAATCAAACATAACAGAAGTCATAGTTTAATTGATTTTAAGTAAAATAAGATTGTATGATATATATATAACTATATGGTTTTATTTTTCGGAGAGGAAACCGCAACATTATTTCAATGCACAAATATATTTTATATAAGAAGTAAATTGAATTTTAAAAATATTACATACTATTTTTATTTAAATGCACTCTTATTGAATTTATAATGTATCCATCATGTTTTATTTATCAATATAATAATTTCATCCCCTAATATTTTACTTATTTAACATTTTTAATATCATATGTTATTTGATTAAATCGTAATGAAAATGAGGTTTTCTCAAATTAACCATCAATAGTAATATATTTTTCAATTTCTTGGGAAATAAGAAAATTTAATGTGAACAAATTCCATGGAATTTGTTTTTGAAAAATATCATCTTTTGACATCAAAATATATCATATTGATTGTTCACTACTTTTATTATTATGAAACATCAATTATTTTATACACCCATTTTCATTATGATAATTCTAAAAGGATAGAATGGGTTTTCACCCTATCCTATGTTGGTTCTGTAAGGGGATATATTTCATAGGGAAATTGACCATATGATTTCATCATATAGAAATTAGTTGAATTATTATTATTTTTAAAAATTTTAGTAATTTATCTTATAAAATTATATTTGATTACTTATCATTGTTTATTCATTTTTACATAATTCATTATGGGAGATTTATTTGATATTTTTTGGGATGATTATGATCATTTGAATGGAAGGTAAGTTATTCAGTCATTTATAGAAAATAATATCACTTTGTTATTAAGGGAATTTTTCTTCGAAGGGGAATGTGTTTTGGAGAAATGATTTTTTAAAATTATTTGAGGTTGTTTCATTTGTTATCTGAAAGCCGAGATGATTTAATATACAAAAAATCTAATTTTTTTATTAAAAAATTAAATGGGATATTTGGATATTATTAATAAATGAACTTTATTTATATCTATTTATATTTTATAAAAGAATTTTTTATATTTTCATAACAAATCATGTGTTGATAAAAAACTAGAAAGTTTATATTTTTAAAATTCATTTAAATAGCATCACAAAAAATCTCAGATATCCTAGTACCCTGACACTAGAGTTGGAACTAGAATTTCTTTATTGGGAGCCCCAATCCCCATGGGTTTGCGATAGACAAGTGGAATTATACAAGATAAAAGATGGAATGTATTCTACATAAGAACATGGAGAGATGAATATACAAGTCAGTATACTCAACACTCAAATGTGATAAAGTAACTAAAAAGAAACATTAATAACAAATCCCAAGATAGTCCATCATCAATTTTGTTGGTATCAAAGAAGATTAAAACTCAGAAATCGCATGGATCTACATTATAACATCTCCACTGGTAACCTCCATTAATCTGAGCCTAAGTGTTCAAGGACATTCACCTCCTCTAAAAGGAAATTTTTTTCCCCTCACATTAAATAATAAAATTTTGAAATTCCTAAAGGAATAATTATAACTAGATATATAAATACTTGTATGGTCTCACCAAGTGTTCCATAATTGTTTTCAAAATAATAAACCATTCAATCTATCAATTTAACAGAAACTAGGAATAGAATTTAATTTTTATATTTAAAATAAAACAATATTCACTTTACATTTAAGGAAATTATAAAAAACATCCAAACATGCTAAAATTTTCATTTAATATAAAAGATTTTATATAAATTACCTAGACTGAATAGAATTGTTCTATAAATCAAGGGAATGTATATCAAATCTAAAATTTTAATCCCACATAAAAGAACATTACTCTTATCCACTCCCACATTAGTGGAAATAACGTCCACTCCCACTTATGAGAAAATGACATTGAATCCTATTTATGATAAAATTATATCCACTAACACAAAATGGAATAACATAAAAAATAGAAATCCATAATTTAAAAACTAAAATAAAATACAATTTCTCAATTCCAATAACTAACATGTCTTTTCAATTTCAAAACCAAATAACGGGTTTTCACCCATTCATGCCATTTTAAATCTATTTTCAATTGAATATTTTTCCTCAAGATCAATTATCAAATCATTTTTAATAAAATTATTTCCAAAATCAAGCATTTATTTTTCATAAATCCACCCAAAATTTTAATTCCATTTAAATGGGGTTTTGTTTCTCAAATTATAGTCCTATTAAATTCAAGGATAAAATACAAATTTTTAATTCAATTCAGAACACATTACTATATTGTAATGATATTCAAGGCATAAATATCATGATAACTAATGATGAAACCTTTGACCATTAATCAGCGATCGAAAATCAACACTCTCAATGAGAACGCCAACATAAATCAATGTCGTGGGAAATCATAGAGCACAACCTAGAATCAAGATCTAACAAAATAGAGTTTTTATCCATCCATTATGTGATCATATATTTACATTCCATGGAAGATAAAATGAGATACCATAAACACACATGATAAGATATATACTTATCTAGAAATGACTGAATGAGGCAAGATTCACTTTGATCCACCATAGAAAGTGTTTGGTGGATCCCAAATCACTATGGGAAGGCTTTGTGTTATGAAATTGAGCTATATAGTCTTAATGGAATAAAAAATAGGTTATGATCCACACACAAAAACTACCTTCCTCTTAAATTTCTAATTGCATAACCCAATTTCATGTGATGTAATCCATGAAGGGATTGTACATTGAAAGAGGTTATGAATTATATTAATATATGACTATGAATATTTCACATAATGGATAAGTACACACATAATGTGATAATTTCACATTTTTTACCATTTTTATAGCCTATTCCTAGTAAACATTACATGGTGTATAATACCATTACATAGTGAGTAATCACCCAGATGGTTTGAAACAAACAATTTTCAACCCAAAAAACCCCCCAAAACCAAAAACCAAATGATAAAAAATACATGAAATGTGTAATGTGATGTTATAACTTTCACACCAAGAAATCATTTTTCCCTTGTAAAGCATGTCAAGAAGATTCTATCTCCAAGAGATGAGGCAACTACTCTCTCACTAGTTCTTCATGCTGCCACGTCTCTTAAAAATCAAAATCTAGAAGCCATTTCACATGAAATATAAGTTTCATCCTCCCATGAATTACCTTTGTGGTAGAATAAACAATCCTAATTGGATTCCTAGTCATAAATAAATAAAACTCAACATCATGATCACTCAACCTCAAAAAATGTAAAGGATCAAAAAGATACATTCTAGGTGGCGATATATAAAACTCTTTTGGTATTGATAACAACAATAGTAGAAGTTACAAATGGAAATCCACTTTTGAAAACATATCAACAACATAAAAAGGTCACAAATAATAAAGTTTACTATTATCTTTCATTACAATACATCGGTAATCCAACCAAGATGAAACCATCAAGAACATTTGTTTTTTATAGAAAAATCCAAAGGTCTTTGATGATAATAAACATAAGATTCATATCATCTCTGTGGAAAAAAAATTGTCTGATCAATCATCTAAATAGTTTTCATTTTCTACAAGACCAATCATAGTCCACCTAAGGATGCCTAATCATTCATAGACCAAAAATATATTTATTTACCCAATATTTTATATAAGGCCTCAAAAGGATCCATTCTAATAGGGGAATAGTAACTGTTTTATAATAAAAATCAAACTATCCCCAAAGTTCATTAGAATGACAATGAAATTAGAGAATTAAAGCACAAAGCATTTAATAAAGAACTTGAATAGCAATTTCTGTGTTTCAATCATTATGTGGATGATATTTCAGACTCAAATGAATAGGGGATCACTTCCCTTCCCAAAGTCCTCTGAAAAAACAATTGGTAAAATGGGGTTCTATATCCAAGAAAACAGCCAAAGGAACTATGTGAAAATGAAAAATAATCATTGACCTATATGAAAGTATAATAATAATAAACAATAAAAAATGTCTCTTCTCATACAAGGACACTATAATAACCATTACATGTCGTAGAACATATTTTTGTTACATGGGATCACATCCAAATGGGAATTATAGATATCCCCCAATAAAACATTTCTCATGGGAAAAGATATAATATACCATTTCTAGAATCATAGGATACCTTTAAATGAGAATAAACATTCCCTAATGGTATCCAAAATATAAAGAGTGTATTTAAGGACTTTGAAATCATCATTAAACTATTGTTAATGATGAATCATCTTGAGAGGTGTGTGGGTATACTAAACACTATCTAGGAAAACCTTATACCTTGTTACCCATACTCCAATATAAAACTATGTTAAAATACCAATCAAGTTCCACTCATCCTATTATTCATTCACTATATGGGTCAATGGATTCATGCTAAATGAATCAGTGATGACATTTACTATCCATGGGTTATAGGAAATGTCGAAATCAAAATACCATAAGTACTCCACCGAAGGCCTCCTCTAGTGATTCATATATTTCATTGGAAATTTATAACTGAATTTCTTATGTTCAAAAGACATGGTGAATTTTTCCTTGAAATGAAAATTTTGAAACTCCTAAGTTCATGAATAATTTATATGAACTCAATGTTATGGGTTTGATAATTATACTCATCATGCCCTTGTTTTCAATATCCTTTGGCTACCACATGATTAAAATTTATAACAACAAACATGAATCCCAATCCGAATGGTTTTTAAAAGAATTCATTGCCCTACCCAGCCTCTAGAAGAGTCAATATTGGCATAGTGTCCAAAGACATTTCGTCTCTATAAATTAAAATTAAAATTTATCATCCAAAGAAAATAGAAATCCCTTCTGGGTGAGGGATGCCATTTGAGAATCCAACATAGATAAATCCTTTACAAACCTACAATAATAACCCTCTAGAACCAAGAATCTCCAAAAATAGAAATAATTATGGGGATTCTTACATGCCGTAAAAGACTTCACTATCTCATGGTCTACTGAAATACCATTTTCTAACACCAAATGTCCTGAAAAATCATTCTTAAATATTGAAATAAAATTTGAATACCTATCTATAGAGTTTTAGATTTCTCAAAATTTACAGAACTATTCTCAAATGATTCCTTTGATCATCAAACTATATAGTATAAAAAACAATTTCGTACAAATATACCACCCCTAATGTATCAATATTATCATGGAAGATCATGTTTGACAAATTTCATTAATACAATAGGATCATTGTTTCGACCAAAGGTCCAAACATGATAATCAAAATGGTAATTCCAACTCTAGAAGGTGGTCTTATGAATGATAAATTCTTTTATTCAAAACTAGTAATAACCATATCATAGATAAATCTATAAGAAATAGTTATCAACATTCAAATAGTTAAATAGATCATCAATCCATGTAAATTGTTACTTACTCTTTACCATAAATCGACTGAGTTTCTAATTATCAACAATGAGCAAACTATAACATCATCACTCTTTGCAAAGAGATTAGGCACATACAATGGTGACACACTATAGTGTATGAGGACTTTCTCCAGGATATCTTCAAACAGAGTCTATGCATCATTAATTTTATATGGTTCCATATTTTAAGATGGAAAAACACTAACCGAGTACTGAATACTAAATTTATACGGAAAATCACCCCTCATACTGATGTTAGACCATTGAGTTCATGTGGAAAGATTTTGTGGAGTCGTGAAAATTATTAGGGGGCATCCTAATTAAATAATTAATTCCCCATATCAAAATCAAACACTAATATTAAATTCACAAATACTGGATAGGATGGTCCAATCTACAAAACGTTGGCTCCCATTCTCATTGAAATATATGAAACTCCACCTAGGGTTAGTAAAGGAGATCTTCTTAGGATACTATTTAATTTGGTTCATATTATAAATCTTCCCATCTCACCCCAAAATGATATCGAGAGGTCTCATTTCATGAACTAGAAAATTCTAGGTAATAATAATATATTATAAATAAAATGATTAAGTTGGAAAATAGAGACCATACCCTCTAGTTTTTCTATGTGGTGTATTAATATCCATCACATGAGAAAAAAAAATATCCATTGTATTATTTATATGGTTTATAATATGAGTTGATATAAATGAGTGAGTTTTATTGATATCAAATAATGTAGTCACTACAGATGAAGCTATAGTGATGGTACCTCTCATGATCGCAAGACCTATTATAGATTCTTCTAGAGATTCTTCAACTCCGTGAGGAAACGTTGTTATAGATGCATATGGATAGAATCCCACAGTTTGGGAAGCATCTGATTAAACCATGATACATTTATGTGTTTATAATCCTATTCCACTACATGGAATAGAAATTAAATTTACTTATTTCTATTGTTTCTTGATGACAAGAGAACTAAATATCTTTGTACCTCAGTGCAAACACCTATCAAATGGACAACCACACCACACTTAGAGAATATAAAAGGGCCTATTCCGGGAACATTGAGAGATCTTTAGGATTCCAACAATGGAGACACACAATGAGAATCCCCAAAATTCCACTTTCGTTTAATGGAACATATGGAACTTCCATGAGAGAAAAATGGAATTCTAATCAACACTGATATACCAACTATGCTATGGTAAACTATTAATGTCCAACCCCACACATTAGTATATGAATATTTCACTTGAAAAAAACAAGTGAATCGATATCTGGTGACAGACCCATATCAAACCTTCATTTCATTATTCTCTCACTCAAAAAATCATAGTAGAAAACTACACATACTAATTTAACACCCTGAAAATCTAATATAGGAACATTTTACTAGATAATGTGTATGACACATGACACCAAGCGTATAAGGGAATATATTATCCCGAGAATTGATAATATATTTTTTATATTAAATAAATTCAATATAATTTATATCTTTCAATTCATGTGACATTGATTTAGCATGAATTGTTACACCCAATGCTTCTACGATAAATGTTTCTATGAATATTGTAGTAACTTGAATTGTACACAATATGTAGTTTTAACACACCACGACAAAAGAAACATACCATTATGAATAGTAATAACCACATTTTGAAATTTTATAAATTTTATTTCTCAAAATGGGATTCATTTCTGAATTTAGAATATGGAAATAATCTTAAGGCGAATTTTTGGTATTTTTCTAATAACATTAAATTTTTGATGAATAGTGAAAAACACTATGTTATTTTTTATAACCAACTTTTTATTTAAATAATTAGTTATATTATTTTAATTTATTTTAGGTCAAAATAAATACATTATACATATATATTTTTAATGTAATTCATTCGAGTCATTTTATAATATGTTTAGATATATAAAATATTATTGAACTTTTTTACAGTCTTTACCCACCTTCATGGAGCATTTACAAATTTTCATAAAACATAATTTTACCACTTTTGTGAGTTGAATTTTCAAATTACGAGAGGAAAAGTTGAAATCAGTATGTAATATTTTGTTCAATAAGATGAAAATAATTTTTAGTGAATAGTAACATTGGACTTTTATTTACCACGGTTAAAAGTCAATTGGGTAATTAAGGGTAAATATGTTATTATAATTACCATAACATATGTCATAATTCTATTGTATTAGTTTAATTCCACCCAAAATAGGCTCAGTAATAAAATATGATCCTTTTATACCACTTAGATAAGATTTTTAAATTTATTATTATTTTATTTAATGAAGAGTTAAAAGAGTTAAATTCAGTTTTTTATAACTAAATAATTTTTTCTATTGGGGTAAACACAATATAAATTTGAATATAAATATTAATTAGAAATATAAAATAATTTCCTACATAATTACATTTTATTTATAATTGTATGAAATTAAATATTTTAATTTATTTATGACACAATAATGATGTTGTAATTACTTTAATAATGAAATATTAAAATAATTGATATTATAAATATACAAATAAATGTAAATTGAGACTGTTGATTAATTAAACTAATTTTATAGGTTAATATAACATGATAGGGTTGATTAAGTAAATGTTATTTGATGTGATAATGTTTTTATGTCCTTTAAAAAAATCTAATACTAAATAGTTTCAAAATTGACATAATTGAGTATTTAAAAAAAAATACAATATCATTAATTGATATAATATTCCTAAAAAACTACGATTCATAAAAAAGAAATATATATGGTTATATATATTAATAATTAACAAAATTAGGTTCTCTTGTCTTGTTATAGTAATTTTATTAACCATGTAATATAAAAATACATATAGACATGGTAGATGTCAAATTATTTCACTAAGAGTTAAATCTAAATGATAAAGTTAATATGGTGACATAAAACTGTCCAAAACCCATTGGTTGAATGTTTTTTGACACATACGCACCATATACTGAAAATAAATCATTTTTGATCCATTATAATCTAAAAAAAATTATTAGAAAATAATATTTCAATCTTTTCCAAAAGTGACCCTTACCTCTCTAATAAAAGGGTACTTATGCACTTTATTTAACACCTCAATAGCCATTTTTCTCGGCCAACCCCTATCCAAATATCCTAAAAAAATTTCTAGAATCATCCTAGAGGCCTTTCATTGGTATGTATTTCATCCTATGGATCCCTTTAAATCAAATCAAAAGGGAGAACTTGAAGAAGAGGTAAATATTTCATATCCTCTTTCAAGTTGTTTTCTTCTTCCGCATCCCTTTCTTTGTTGTTTCCATTCTAAAAAAAACTCTAGTATCATCTATATACCTTGATGTTATTATAAAAATGGTACAACCATATTAATTATTCTATTCATCATATGAATGACAAAGTCACCATACATTCTTACGAATGGCTTACTATCTCCACGTCATGTTGTAGTTTGTTATTCACACACTACATTATTTGGATGGGTATAATAATGAGTATAACTAATGTAAATAATAAATATAACTTGTTAATTATTAATTATGTATGATATACCATCAAATTACATGTGATTTCACCATCAATATAATGTTATTGTCGCTCGTGCATAAGTAGGGATTACAGTCTCCACGAACGCGATGAGATTCATTCCCCATCAAAAACATTCAATAATAATTTTCTGTTTATGATCAAAAATAATGTTTATGAACATAATATCATTATGTATAAGAATCTAATACATCATATCTATAACAAACATGACTTACATAACCAAGAATATAAAAGAAAAAGAAATCAAATAACACCTGAAACTATGATACTACTAAAATATTATTAACAAATAAATATTATAAGATAATATATTGTATCATATTTATGTATATGATTATTGTGTAATTTAGTTAAAATTTATTAACTATTATATATAAGAATAACATACCATATAGTACATAAAATTACAAGGCAATGGTTAATTTCACAATCTCTTTGTTATCTGAGCTTTTTTACGTAAGTATCTACTGAGGCCTCTTTTACATCCACATCCATGTTTCCTAAAAATGAATTTCAAAACATTTTTAGTATTTAATAGACTATGGGTTAATTTTATTTATACCCTTGTTAAAATTTTTAAAAAATGGTCTGAAGGGAATCTTTCTTTCATTTTCCAAACAAGGTACTTTATAACCTTTTCGAATGAAATAAGGTACAAATTTCATTTTTTAAATAAGACGGAGGGTGTGGCTACTTTTTACTATTATATCATCGCCAAATCCTCCCATACATGTTTATACGAATATATTCAAAACAATTTTTCTCTTTTATAATCATGTGGGTTTTAAATGATTCACAAATAGAAAGAGGTATTTATTTCCAACTGTTTTCATTTTTCCTATGTCAACATCCATTGATGGATTATAAACATGTTTTTAGTTAATTTATTGTGATCCAAATCATCCATATTGTATTGAAGGTTTTTTGATATGTTTTACTATGGATTTATAATTTTAACACCATTCATGGTATACGGATAATGTATTGATATTTCCTAAGCTAGTTTTAATACGAATGATTATGTTATTTTCAAACATTTAAATATGAAAAATGAATTTGACTTATTATGTGATAGGTGGATCCCGCTATATATCCTCGATAAATTAGTAGGTCTCGTGAGACAATCTAGTGTCCTGTCACAAGGCCTTGACATAATCTTATTTGTAGTCTTGCCACAAGGCCTTGACTATGTGGGTATGAAGTCTGGAATTGATCATTCCATAATAATGAAAGTGTCTATTTATATGGAACGTGATTATTCGACTAGTATAATATCTATGTGAATAATTAAATGGAATTATTGGATTTTATATTTTCCATATTATGTCGATGTTTATGTTTAAAACTCTTTTGTTTTAGTCTTAAACAATGCCTTAAATGTTTATACTTATTTTTGAATGTTTCCACTATATAGTTATCCTTATTGAGCATTTTCATTCATCCCTTTCTATGTATTATTTCTCCCATAATGATAAGAAATATTATTTGGTTAACCTGCATGGATAGGCTAAGGATATTAGTGTGTCAATGGGGAAAATGTTTTTGATGTTTTTATTTCATGATGTAATGTAAAACATATTAATGTATATAGTACTTCTAATACTACTAAACTGATCAGTCTTTCAGGACATGATTCCTTGTAACATGTCAATGTTATGTAATAATTCACCAACTCTGGGTAACTAGGGTCATGGAGTTACAGTTTGTATCAGAGGAAGTTTAGTACAAACCCTAAAAACTAGATTTTGATAAAATTTGATTTGAACACATTACCCTAAGATATAATTTGTGGATTGGTATATAAGAACATCATAGAATCTTGGTAATGTAGTGATTTTGTGTATTTTCCATGAAATAAATCCATGTTTGGATACAATCAAGTAGAGACTGCTCTGGGACAGATGCACCTAAGAGTGAAAACACTAATAATTGTTTTGGGCTTGTCTTGAGGAATCATGGTACATGAGAATGGGCCTTCCTACACTCTCGGTTACGACATGCCTAGGGGATATACTTAGGATAATTTAAATTTTTTTTACAAACCATTATGAATGATATGTGAGTATATACCTCCTCAATGAATTTTTTATGATGATGAATTATATCCATAAATCGGTCAATTTATGTTAAGTGGTTTACAATTTTGAAATTATGTATTGCGATTCATAAACTAATATAGTGTATTCCATTGTTTAGAAATAGGGACTAGTGGAATAAATTTTAACCATATCAATGCACATAATACATATATGGATTTCCATCCTACTCAAGATAATTATAGTGGAGCTGGGGATGCAACTGGAGCTGATCAACTTATCACCATACTGGGACAACTCACTCAGGTAATGAAAAATAAACTTACCCATATTGAAACTCTAATCCATAATTAATAGGATCAATGTTAGATCGCTTCATGAGGAAACAACCACCAAAATTAAATGGGAGTAAAAATATATTAGTAGCAGAGTAATTGATAAATTTTTTATAGAAAATATTTCATGCTTTGGGGAGTAGCGAAATGGAAGAAGATGTCATTGCCGTTTATCACCTCATGGGATATGGAGATCAATGGTGGTCATTAATCCAAAACACAAAAGAAGATAAAGAAGAATCAAACATTAAAGGGAGGGAGTTTAATGATATTTTCTTAGAATAATCCATTCCTCATAAAAATCAAGCTGATATAGAAAGTCAATTTCTGAGTATGAGGCAAAAGGAAGATAGAATGTTGCAAAGTATGGGGATAAATTTACATGTTTATCAAGGCATGCATAAGATTATATATGTATCCCAAGGAATATGATTTATCAACTATTTTAGGCGTTAAAACCATTTATCCATCGACAATTATTTTCACAATCTTTGTCACCATATGAAGATATTGTCTCATCTGCTATCAAGGAAGAAAAGGAATTCGTTATGTCTTTTGATAGAAAAGCAAAGAAAGAGAAGAAGAAATCTGCTAATCACTTTGGAAATATAAATACGTGGAAGTAAGGAAAAGTTGAATATCTATCATGCGGTAAATGTGGGAAGAAACACCCTGGTACTTTCTTGAAGGGAATGGGAGTCTGTTATGTGTGAGGTGAAAAGGCGACAAAGCTCGTGATTGCAAGGGAATGAAAGAGGTAGTCAATGTTGAATTCTATAATTGTTGAGAAAAGGGACATTATGCTAATTAATTTCATAAGGTCCAAGGAAACATTCCTCATAAATGGCCAGGAGAGCAAGGACAAGCTTATGCGATCACTGCTACTAAGATTGAATATAAGAAAGATGTGGTGGCAGGTAATTTAATGGTTTCTTCATGTTTAACCAATGCATTATTTTATTCTAGATCATTGGATTATTTCATATCTTCCCAGTTTTCTATAAAAATATGATATTTTCAATTTGAATAAATAAGGGTGTTGTCAGAAAAATCTCCTAAGGGAAGTATCATCACCACAATATTTTTTGAATCAGTTCCCATTAGGGTATATATATGTTCTCTATCTACTAATATCATAATCATACACATGATAGAATTTTATATATTCCTCAAAATGGATTGTCTTTGAAACCATGATGCAAAAATTTATTTTAAGAAGAAGGATGTTACAATTTTTTATGGTGATAAATAGTACCTTATCTTTAGAGCAGAAACGTCACCACCTAATTCTTATCTAGATCCACCCCCTGTTGCTCTAAAAAATTCAATTATAGGGGAGGAAGAGAATTAAATAATTATGGGTGAGGAAAAGAATTTTCTAATAGAGGACATACCTATTGTCCATGAAAATGGGGATGTGTTTCCATAGTATTTACCTTGACATCCTCCGGAATGAGAAATTTAATTTTCCATTGGATTAATTCCTGGTTCGAGGCCCATATCAAAGACCACATATAGAAAGTACACTATGGAATTAGATGAACTATAGACACAAATAGAATAATTGAGTAATAAGGGATTTATTCACCTGTGTGTTTCTCTATGGGGAGCCCCTATCCATTTTGTTAAGATGAATGACAGATCTACGAGGTTGTGCATTGACTACAAGGAGATCAATGTGATAATAGTAAAGATCAAGTATCTCGTACATCACATTGATGATTTATTTGACTAATATCATGGAGATCAATATTTTCCAAAGACTAAACTTTTATCTGGATATCATCAGTTGTTTGTGATTATAAAATTCATTCTGAAAACACCATTTCGAACCAGGTAAAAGCATTACAAGTTTATAGTAAAGACTTTTAGATTGACTAATTCACCCTATGTATTCATGGATCTAATGAATATAGTTTTCATGGAATATCTTTATTACAATGTATTGTAATTAATTGATTATACCATGGTATACTCAAAAAGCTACAATGATCATGAAAATCACTTGCGCACTATTCTGAAAATGCTCAGAAGAAATGAATTATATGATAGGTTTATAAAGTGTAAATTTTGGATTCAAGAGATTTATTTTCATTGGTATATTTTCTATAGGGATATAATCTCTATTTATCATTCAAATACCAAGGCAATCCAATAATGCAAAGCACCGATGAGTATAACTATGGTAAACAGTTTTATTGGTTTAGTATGTGAATATCAATGTTTCGTCTAAAATTGTGCCCGATTATCTAACCCATTTACCAAGCTCACATTTAAAGGGGTTAAATTAATTTGTACAAAAAAGTTTGATAAATGTTATGAAAAATTGAAGAGAATATTAGTCAGTGCTCCTATATTGTCTCTACCATTAGGGAACAATGAGTTTTTTATTTATATTGATGCTTCAATGAAAAGAATAGTATGTGTCCTTATAGAGAATGATAGTGTTATAGCCTATGCATCACGACAGTTAAAAATTCATGTGAAAAACTATCCCACTAATGGTCTTGAGTTTTGATTTGTAATATTTTTTCGGAAGATATAGAGACACAATACCTATGTTGAAAAATGTGAGATTTATATAGATCACAAGAGTTTGAAGTATGTTTTCTCACAGAAAAAACTCAACATGAAGCGATGGAAATGTCTTGAACTAATCAAAGATTATTATTGCACTATATAATATAACATGAGGAACGAAAAATATGTGGCAGCTGATTTGAGTAGAAAGGACCATGGAGTTTTGAATAAGAAGATACTTGAAATGGATTCTATTTTATTGGATCTAGTAAAGATTGATATGGGAATAACCATGGAAAGTAAAACATCAATAATTTTTAAAATGGTTCCCAAACCATATATACTAGAAAAGATAAAGAGTTCTCAGACTAATGAAGAGGAGTTTCAAAAGAATACTAGTGTTGTGAATGATGGCAGATTGAGTGACTTCATATATGAAGATGGAATTTTGAAATTTGGGAAGATACATTTTGTACCTAATATACCAGATCTAAAAAGGGAATTGATGGATGATTCTCATAGCTCTAATTTCTCTATACACCCTGGGAGAACCATGATGTATTGTTATTTGAAAGATCATTTTTTGGGACAACATGAAGATGGAGATTGCTAATTTTGTGTCATGATGTATGGTTTTCCAAAATGTAAAAGATGGAAGGCATCATCCTGGAGGATTTATGCCACCACTTCGCATACCTCAGTGGAAATGGGAAAATATTATGATAGAAATTATTATGGGGTAGCCAAATACGCCTAGAAAGAATGAAGTAATGTGGGCCATTGTTGATCATCTTACCTAGTCCACACATTTTCAAGATATAATATATGATTTACCACTTGAACGTCTAGATAGAATATATATTAATGAAGTTGTAAGACTCCATGGGTTACCCCAATTGATTGTTTCTGATCATGATCCTTGTTTTACATAAAGATTTTAGACAAGTCTTCTGATGGCCATTGATACTGAACTTTATTTGAGCACTGCCTACACCCTCAAGCTGATGGAAAATCCAAACAGAAAATTAAAATCATAGAAGACATGTTTTGATCTTTGTCACATGACATTCAAGGTATGTGGGATCAATATTTATCTCTGGTAGAATTTTCTTATAAAAATAACTTCTATTCAAGTATTCAAATGGAACCATATGAAGTTTTATATGGAATGAGACGTCACACATTAGCTTGGTTGGATGATGTTGGTGAAAGAAAACCCATTGGCCAATAACATTTTAAGGAAAAAATGAGATGGTGAAGGTTATTTAAACCCACATCAAAGAAGCTTAATGAAGGCAGAAGATCAAAGCTGATAATCAGAGGATGGCTTTGGAATTTCATGTAGGAGATCATGTTTTCTTGAAGGTATCTTCATGGAAGAGTGTGATATGATTCGGTAAGAAGGGTAAATTTATTCCCATAAACATTGGACCATTCCAAATTATTGATTAAATTGGGGTTATAGCTTACCGTTTGGAAATGCCACCAAGTCTATCCAATGTTCATGATGTGTTCCATGTATCACTGTTGAAAAAATACATTCATGACCTAACGCATGTACTCACCAATGATGAAATTGAACAAGAACCTAATCTATATTATTGTGAAGAGTCTATAAAGATTATTGATAGCAGAGAACAAGTACTAAGAAACCATACGACTCATCTGGTAAAAGTTTAATTGTGATACTATAAGATGGAAAAGGCAACGTTGGAACTTGACGAACATATGATAAAGAACCACCCGAATATTTTAATACAGTGATATTCTATAAATTTCTAGGAGGAAATTATTTTAATGTGGGGATAATTTAATACCGCATACATCCTCAACACGTTTCCCTTTGAATAATGCAGTAGCTTGCATTGTACGAATCATGGAGTTTTAACACACCACGAACAATCAAACTAGCTGTTATGAATAGTAATACCCAAATTTTAAAATTTTTAAAATTTTATTTTTGAAAATTCACTTCAATTTTGAATTTGGAATATCGAAATTATCTTAGGGTGAATTTTTGCTATTATTCAGAAAACGTTCAATTTTTGATTAATAGTGTAAAACACTGCGTTATTGTTTAAAACTGACTTTTTATTTAAATAGTACATTATATTATATTAATTTATTTTTTGTCAAAATAGGTAGATAATACCTATATTTGTTCAATTTAATTAATTGGATTCATTTTATAATAAGTTTATATTTATAAAATTTTATTGAACTTTTTACCGTTTTTTACACATCTTCTAGGAGCATTTACAAATTTGAATAAAACATAAATATAATGCTTCTCTGAGGTGAATTTCAAAAATCAGAGAGACATGACTGACATATTAAAGTTAAATGTGGATATATAATATGAAAATAGTTTTTTGGTAAATAGTAACTTTTGACATTTATTTACTGTGGTTAAAAATAAATTAGGTAATTAAGGGTAAAAATGATATTATAATTACCCTAAAACCTATACTAATATTATTGTATAAGTTTAAATCGACCAAAAACAACCTTATGAGTAAAAAATTATTATTATTGTTCACTTATATTTTATTTGGACAATTATTATTATTTTATTTAAAGAACACTTAAATGAGTTAAATTCAAAGTTTAATAACTAAACCATTGTTAATACAGGGTTACACGAAATATAAATTAGACTATAAATATAAATTATAATGATAAAAATATTTCATAAATAATGATATTTTATTTATAATTTTAATCTTTATATAATTTAATTTATTTGGGACATGATGATGATGTAGTAATTGCCTTAATAATGAAATATTAAAATAATTGATATTACAGGTATCCAAATAAATGTAAATTGAGACTTATAATGAATTAAAATAATTTTATAGGTCAATAAAATATTATAGATTTGGTTACCTAAATTTTATTCTAAGTGATTATGTTTTTATGGCTTTCAAAAAAATAATATACTAAATAGTGTCAAAATTTACATAATTGAGTTTTTAAAACTAATACTATATTATTAATTGATATAATATTCGTTTAAATATAAGGATGAGCCAAAGGATATAGATTAGGTTATATATAATAATAATGAACCTCATGGGGTTATCTTGGCTTGTTATAGTATATTTATTTACTATATAATATAAAAGTACAAAAAGGCATGGTAAATGTATAACTATTTAACTTAGAGTTAAATCTAAATGATAAGGTTAATATGGTGATCTAAACATGTCCAAAACCTATTTTTGGAGATTTTTTTGACCCATTCCCACCTTATAATCATGATAAATCATTTTTGATCTAGTATAAACCAAAAATGAAATTATTATAAAATAATATTTCAAGCATTGCCAAAAGTCAGCCTTACCTCTCTTATAAAAGGGTACTTCCCCTTCTCTTTATTTCACACCTCCATAGCCATTTGGTTCGGCTAACCCTTGTCCAAATATCCTACCAAAATCCCTCCAGTCATGCTAGAGGCCTTCCATCGGTCAAAAATCCATCATATGGATCCCTTTTGATCAAATAAAATGGAAGAACCCGAATAAGTGGTAAATATTTCATCACCTCTTTCAAGTTCTTTTCTTCTTCCAGTTAAACATTCTTTGTTGTTTTCATTCTAAAATAATAACTCCAGTATCTTCTATATGTTGTGATGTTATTATAAAAATGGTACAACCATGTTCATTATTCTATCCATCATATGAATGACAAAGTCACCATACATGTATACATATGGCTTACCGTCTCCACGTCGTGGTGTTGTTTGTTATTCAAACACATCATTATTTGGATGGTTATAATAAAGAGTATGACTGATGTAAATAATAAATAATTTTTTTTTTAAATTTTTTATATATGATATGACATCCAAATATATTTTATTTTACCATCAATATAATGATATTTCCACTTGTGCGTACATACGTATTACCGTCTCCACCAACGCGATTAGATTCATTCCCCATCGTAATCATTCAAAAATAATTTTCATTTTTTTATTAAATATAATGCTTATAAACATAAAATTATTATTTATATGAATAAAATACATCTTATTCATATCAAACATGACTTACGTAACCAATCATATAATGTAAAACGAATCAGTTAACACCCGAAATGAAGATAATACTTAAATATTACTAAAAATGAAATATTATAAGATCATAAATGATATTGTATTTATGTATATGATTATTTTGAAATTTAATAACAATGATTTAAATATTATAAAAGAGGGTAAAATTACATCTACTACGGAAAAATACAAGGTAAGAGTTAATTTCATAATCTCATTTTTACTTGAGGCTGTTTTTACCTAAATATCACCTGGGACCTCATTATCATCCACATTCACATTTCATCAAAATTTATTTCAAATATTTTTTACTATTTACTAGAATATGGGTTAGAGTCATTTATACCCTTGTTTTAATTTTTATAAAATGGTTTGAAATGAATATTTCCTTCATTTTCAAAACAAGGTACTTTATGAGATTTTTGAAAAAATTAACATCAGCACGTCTTTTTTTAACTTATACAGTGTGGTGGCTATTTTTGTCATTTTTATCATTATAAAAGCATCCCATAAAATCTTATAAGAATATTATTAAAAGTAAACTTTTTCTTTTATAATTATGTGACTTTAAAATCATTTCATAATTGAAAGAGGTATCTATTTCAAATATTTTTCATTTCATCTATTTCAACATCTTTTAATGGATTTTAAGATTGTTTGAAGTTGATTTATTATGATACAAATCTTCCTTACAGTACTAAAGGTTTTGTGATTTGTTTGTCTATGGATGTGTTATTTTAACACCATCCATGGTTTATGGATAATGTATTTACATTTCGTAAGAAAGTATTAATACGAATGTTTATGTTATGATTTATCCTTTTCTTATGAGGAATGCTTTGGATGTAGTAAGTGATGGGTTGAGCCTGATATAGCTCCTCGATCCATCAGCAGGTCACATGAGACAAACTAGTTTCTTAGCATAAGGCCTCGACAAAATCTTATTTGTATTCTTGGAACAAGGCCTTGACTATGAGGTTAAGAAGTCTGGCATTATGCATTCCATCATTATGAAAGTTGATATTGATATTGCATGTAATTATTATACTAGTAGAATATCCATTTGAAAAAGTAAATGGAATTATTTGATTTTATATTTTCCATATTATGTTGATGTTTAAGTTTAAAAGGCTTTTGTTTTTATTCTTATACACACATTTAAATGTTAATTCTTATTTATTAAAGTTTCCGCTATATTTTTATCCTTACTGAGATTCTGAGCTCACCCCTTTCTATATTTTATTTTTCCCAGGATGTACAGAAATATTTAATGGTTGACCTACATGGATTTTCTAAGGATATAATTGTGGTCAATGGGGAAAAATATTTTTGATGTTCTTGTTTCATGATGTAATGTAAAACTTACGAATATATCTAGTACTTTCATGGATACTAAACCTATAGGTCATTCGGGACATGATTCTGGGTATCATGCCAAAGCTTTGTAATAATGCACTAACTCTAGGTAATGGGGGTCAGGGCATTACATAAATCACATGCAATATTGAGTTTCTTCATTGTCTTGTGTTACATGCAAGACTATGTTTTACTGAACAATAATATATTATTAAAATATTATTATTTAATATAATAAGATATAACCTAGCCATTAAATTAGGTGTTGTTAATAGTCATAACTAAATTATAGAAAATTATAATTTATATAAAATATAAAATGAATTATTTTGTTTCAAATGAATTATTAATTAATATAATAACTAATTGAATATAAAGGGAATGGATTTATAGGGAACACATTCTCTTCTCATAATTCTGTTTTATCATAATAAATAAAATTAATTATAATTATTGAGTGATATTAATGTAATATATATATATATTCATAAAATAATTTTACAATAATCGAATATATTTGATACGAATAAGAAAAGAACAAACTCAATATTTCATATTAAAATCTATATTTTTAAAAAGGCATTGTCACTGTATTTTAATGAAGAACCTATGTTAAATACAATTTTTTTAAAATTTATAAATATTATTTATTTAAAAAATTTTAATATTTGAATATCGAAGATAAAAAAAGGTTATGGTTTTTTTGTATTTTTTGTGATGTTTTATTTTTCAAATGAATAATGAATAATACTGAATTTTAATTCAAAACTATTTTTTTCAAATTCAATTATACGGTTAAATTATATATTTATTTGTTTTAATGTTTAATTTTATATATTTTATATAATTTAATAAAATTTAGTTTGTTTTAAAATATTTTATATTAAAATTGGATATAATGGATTAGCAAATTTTAGAATATTTTTAATTTTGAACCATGAATTGTCATCCCATCAACGAGATTAAATTTAAATTAATTTATATAACCTCATTGATTTGAATTTGAAACAATTGATTCAATATTGGGAAAGATAATGATTTATAATAAATAATGTTTTTAAAAATGTTTTTTCCAATAAAATCGTGAAATTAATTACAATTAATTACAATGATTAAGGTGAAATGATGTTTTTCGAGGGACTAAACCTTAAATTGAACAACCAAAATGACATAATAACTTGTCAAAAATCCATTTTATTGTAGTTTTTCTAAAATATCCTTCATTTATTCTATTTTGAACCATTACTTTAGCCACATTACATGGCTAAAACGTTGGTATAACTCCCTTTCAAAAAATCTACATGTGGCACACCTCCTCCACTAAAAAATGAACTCTCCTCACAGAATTCTTCACACATCTCAACACGCTTTTTATCAAGAAATATCTACCCAAATTGGACCTAAAAAATCCTAACATAATCCTAGATTCCTTCATGTTGGCATAAATCTATCTAAGGAAGCCATTTGGTGAAAATGAAACTATGTTTCCTGAAGAAGAGGAAACAACTTTCATCAAGATCATTAGTTTTATTTCTATTATACACCCCCTGAACTCTAATTATTAAATTTTTTACTAACATAAAAAATATACTCAATCTACTGAAATATTTTTAGGTTAATGGTTTGACCTAAATTACACACACATCCATGTAATGGGCAACTAACTTTTTGTTTCTGTGTACAGCAAACAACCGACTCACAAACAATGATTGTTTGTTCTTCCATTACCACATAGCATGGTGGGAATTATAATGAACACAATTTTAATATATTATATATGTTATATTAACAATTTATTATTTTTTCATTAGTTTTTATATATAATATACCATTATTCTTTCCATTTTCTATAAATATGGTAACATTTTGTGTGGAAGTGTGGACTATAGCCTCAATATATCGTTGTGATTCAATCACAACATACATTCAATGTATAAAATATGGTTGTAATTAAACATATGTTACGTAAAAAATATATATTATATTCATGAAATAATTTTCACTCACTAAATATGATTTATATAATTTTTATATTTCACATTCACAAACATAAAAAGTGATAATGTCATTTGTGGATATGCAGACTACCACCTCCACGAAACGTTGTGATTCCTCTGACACCATAAGATTTATATATATAATTATATATTATAAAATAATAATGTATTTATTATATAATTTTAATTATATAAAGAATAATGGTACCAACTTTCAATCCATGATGATCATTGAATTATGAGAACATTGCTCATGCATACATATGACCTACCATATATATGACTGTAATCTCGATTCATTTTTCATATTCCGATATAAATATTGATTTTAAATGTACAATTGAAGTATATATTTTATAATTTTTATGTTATTATTATTCTTTAGTTTTTATATAATGATCTATTTGGCCATAGTTGACCTACCAAAGCTTCATTAAACATAAATCGAATCTGGTTAAAACTCCAATGTAAACATACTGTTTTAAGTAGTTATATAAATCATTGTAATAAGTAAACAAAATATTTTTGATAAACATTAAAAGAAATAATAAATAATATAAATATCTAAAATATGTTTATTAATCAAGAATATAATGAATACTAAGACAAGTGAAACTGATTATGTGTGATTTTAAGCTCACATTTTACATCTATCAGCTAAATGTTTTATTCATCACTTAATTATTTTGTGTGGGGTATATAATTACCATTTATTCATATTATATCAGTACTCCTTTTATCTTCATGGTATATAAAACATCAATTTCATGTCATTACTTCATTAGGCATATGATTTAAAATGATTCAAATTGTTATGGGAAACATTAGAATTCTTAATGATTATTTTGATCAAGAATAATTTTAATGATATTTCAATTCTATTTGAAGAAATTAAATAGTATATTTTTTATAAAACAATTATTTTTTTTAAACTAGTTTTCATTAAAATCTTCATGTATTAGTACCATTTTACCAAACATTAGAACTCAAAATGTTACAAGTTATTTTAGAAACCCAAATTCATTCTGTCTATAGTCGGAGAATCTATTTTCTTCTAAAAATGATTTTTATAAAAAAAATTCAAAAAATTGTATTTCAACATTAAAAAATGATTTATTAAATAAAAGTTTACTTTTTTTCCTTTTACCTACATTTTCAAGAGAAAATTATTATCTATATTAGAATACATAAATTTTCTAACCTACATACAATGAGAAGGAATATTCTATTTTACCTCATACAACATGTATAAATTTATCTTATTTCATTAATATGAATTATCCTTTTGATGTTTAAAAGGATAATTTTCAAATAAAATATTTTCACAAGTGATATAAAAAAAGGTTTTTCAAAAGTTTTTTAAATAAAAAATTATATTTTCTTCAAAAAAAATTTTATAAATATTTTTATTGAATTTATACTCCTGAATGAAAAAAACCATTTATTTGTTTACTCCACTTAGGATATGTTGTTTAGATACCAATCTTATTTCTCTATTATAAGTATTATGATTGATTTCACCAAGTATAATTCTGAAATTTATTTCGTGGATTTATTCTAGTCCTCTTAAAATATTCAAATTCATATTATATTTGACATTAAATTTCCCAAAAATATCTATATCATTTTTCTAGTATATGATTATTTCCTAAACGATATTCCATTTATCATAGAATGATTACATTAAAAGTTATATGATAATTTCTAGAAATATTGATATATTTGTATCCATTATTCAATATAGATATTTGATAATTAATGTGGTTTATTAATTAAATATTTTACTCGATGTGAGGAATACTTTGAAGAATAACTAAATGGTAGTGTCAGAAATTTCTATATCCACTAGATTCATTGGAATGTTCTAAGGACACAAATACATTTCACAATTTAAATATATTTATAAATGATGTTTTAAAAATTATGGTGGATGGATCTTGACATAAGGGGTTTTCTTAATGCTGAGACATGATATCCTATAATTAATCATTACCTCTACTTTTGGTCAGTATTTATTATCCATGATATTTTCACTATTAAAAATTGAATGAAATCATTTTATTCTAAATTTATTTATTTTATGGAACAATTTTTTAGTCATTTATGATTCCATAATTATTCTTCTCAATGATTCGTTAATGATTCTATTATATTTTACCTATACAGAGAATTTGAGCTCAACTTTTTTGGTTTATGTTCCCTAGCAATCCATGTAAAATAATATGAAATATATATATGGATATAATAGACAGAATAATGTTATACTTAAAGGTGAATATTTTGTCGTATTTAGTGTATTCAACGATAATACAAGCCTAGTGTGTGTATCTGGTTTATAAAGACTACTAAACTCTTCGGTACTACAATATTTTATTCCACCTAAGCATGCAAATATAATGGTATCATGACACCAGCTCTAGAAATTATGGGTTCAGGTCAATACATTTTTATTAATTGATGTTTAGAAGAAATCATGGGAACTATATTTATGAAAATATATATTATAGAACATATCCATTTGATAGATTCTAAGGATATGTATATAAGACCACCCTAATAGTTTGGTAAAGTAGAGATTATGTGGGAATTTCTTGAAATGCATCCTTGTCTAGATTATAGAAGTAGACGTGGTTCTAGAATATATGTAACAATGAGTTACAACTCCATCATGGTTTTCTGAGCTT
Source organism: Viscum album (assembly GCA_963277665.1). Classification (NCBI taxonomy): domain Eukaryota; kingdom Viridiplantae; phylum Streptophyta; class Magnoliopsida; order Santalales; family Viscaceae; genus Viscum; species Viscum album. The sequence goes on along the minus strand of OY728126.1, from coordinate 787,271,555 downwards.
GACTTAGTGTAACCCAGTACACGAAAATGGGCCTTACTGCGCACCTAGTTTGAATCTCATAGGGGATATTCTTAGGCAAAATCCTCTTTTTTCATTTTCAAGATAAACAACTTTTTCGGTTAGTGGGAACCTCACTAACACAACACACACAAAATTAAAACTAAAAAAAAGAGGCCCAAAAAATTCAAACATCATCACACAATCAAAGAAAATTTTTAATCTATAAATCAGGTGGGATACAAAAATTGGTATTCATCCCACCGAATTGAAATTGAAACTCAAGGAGATCATGATCAGAATGTCAGAGAAAATCATTTTTCGTCCTTTTTCATTTCCACCAGTCTCCATCATCACCCTAACACAATTAGGGAAAAATGTCAGAAAAGTTTTTACAAGATGCAGAACCAAACCATTTAATTATTCATACAAGATCCCCACCATAAAAGATGGACACCTTCGCAAAAAACTGAATCAATCCTGAAACAAATCATGGCTGCTAGTGAAGATCACTTGTCGTGACATCACATCTTCATCATACTTAATCCTCCAATGAGAGTCAAATACAGATATCAAATCACAATAATGACCATCCTAACAAAATATCCAATGAAGGAACCTATCATATGATGAGATCGCCACACAAGAAATAGAGGGACTAACCAGCAAAGCACCAACTCACCGATGAATGTAGAATGGAACCCACCAACCATCACCATACGCCTTGCAGAAGAGAAACTTAGACTCACCACCACTGAACAACCCACGTATAGAAATCTGACACCCTCCAAACCCAAATCCCAAAATCTCAATGTCACCACGCAGGTGATCTTCCTCAGAGTGGTGAGGATAGACATATGGCCAGAACTAAGAATAGAGAGGAAGAGGAACATGAACAATGTCATGATGATAGTATAGAAAACCAGAAACAATGAAAGGATTATTCTTGGGATCATTGAGAACTAATAGCCACTGAACCATAGGATCCCAAAACCTCTAAGAAACCCTGCTTCAGATCCATCCTGGAAATCTGCATGGGAACCAAAGGTCAGATTAGGGGAGTTTCCAAGGGCCCTAACAAAGACACCAATGACAAACCTACAAACTTGGAAAGAAGAAATAGAATTTGGAGAAAATAAGTGAAGATAGTTAGGGGAAGAAGGAGATGTGCTCAGATGCGTTGTTAAGCCCACATTATAGGGTTTCAGGAGGAAACCCTATGTGGGGTGGATAGGGAGAGGGGAGAACCGAGAGAACCAGGAGAGAAAGTGCTCATCCTCCACCTTTTTCGATTTTCGTAGGATAATTCAAATTTTATTTAAATTCTATTATGAATAATTTGTACAATGAATAAAATATGTTACACCCAAGGAGTCTCATATTTAAAATAAGATATCATGATTTATATATTCAATAAATTATTATGATTTTTATATGATTATTTGAATCAAAATATGATTTCTGGATATGGTAAAATGATGGTACCCAAAAGATTAAATTTATCATTGAACATGAAGGACAAGGTAGTGATAATGAGATGTCAAATTATTTGGTGATAAGAGTGAATGATCTCATGTTTATGACTCATTTTTCTTCCTGAAATATGATTAACATCATATACCTTAACCAACTCCTAAATTCATCAATGAAAATAAGGATGGAGTTTGATAAGAGATCAGGTGGTTGGGACCTTGGAGATATGAAGCATAAACTCCACACATGTAATAAATTTGAATGGAGACACCTATGAAATTGTCTTAAAGGAACATGGAAATGCTTTATCTATGGGAAAGATGAACATAATGGAAAAAAATTTATGAGTAAAATGGAAAGTGTAATGGATGTAAATGAAACTCATAGAGAGGAATCATTTATAGTTCAGCATCGTATATTTTGTAAAGACAGACAATATCCATGTGAATTTTTTCTTAAAGAGGATAAAATCTATTCAAAGTAAGGATCATTGTAAAAATAAGTGGATGATGTATCTATGTTTCGGGTTTATGATGAAAACCTTGTTTAAATGTCTATTTAAAATTTAGCATTATTTCATGGAGCCCCATCATATTTATTATGGAAATTATATTAATATGTATTTAGAAAAGGACAAATAGTATGTCAGGTGACAACCAATATATTCTTGTAAGGCCGCAAGTAATGAACCCATGACCAAAGGAAGATATGGGTTATACATAGACTACAAACCTACAGAATATCCTGGTTAATATGTAATTTTTTTTAGTAAAATAATTTGAGTAATAAATATTAATGATAAACCATTAATAGAACATTTTTTTGTTTATAAATTAACATAATAACAATATTAGCATTAAATAATTCTTAGAGATGAATTTATTGACATTTAACTATTTTATGGGGCTTATGATCCATTTATTTTTAATTTTAATAATTCATAGATGAATGGTAATTTTTGGATACCCATTTCATGATGTATGGGAAAAATTATAATTTGATTGAAACAGAACAAAAAGATAGAATTGTTCATAAAAATTAAAATGTGTCAGGTAAGTAAATTTTCCAATAATCATAGGCAGTAAAAGAATTTTTAATCATCAGTAAAATGATCTTAAAAAAATATTTTCCTAATACATTGTTTTTTTATAATGAATGGTATTTTACATAATCACGTATTTAGTGCTTTGATTCCCTGAATATTCTATCAATAATTAGAATGTTTTTGATTGATAACCCCAATCACAACTTATAAATATTTACGTTATTCCTCTAGCATTGTATCTCTTCATGCCACTAAGGTCCTCATATATAGAAAACTATTTATATGTTACTCCATGTGACATTTTTACTTCCTATTCTCTCTAATCTAGAAGATTTATGATGGAAACATCTCATAATGTGTCATTTAAAACATTGGAAATATAAAAAAATCTTTCCCCATGATCCATTTTAAAATTTGGGGGTCAAATTTGTTTATTGTGGGTAGAATGTAATGCTCTAGAAATAAAAATTTGAAACATTGAATTTGATAGCATGTATAACACACAACACCAAACACATAACAGAAGACAATATCCTAAGAATGTATTATATATTTACTACTATAAATAAATTAAATATAATTTATTGCATGCAATTAATGAGACATAGAGATAGAATATATCTCATTAAAGAAGGATTTTCTTCAATGGCTTCTGATACACGCATGAACAAATTTTACTATATAACAATATAGTATTAAAAAATTATTATTAAATATAATAAGATATAACGTAACCATTAAATTATAGGTTTTGAATAATATTATTTAAATTATGATAATATTTGACTTTAAAAATATAAAATGATGTACATAGTTACGTATTAATTAGAAGTGAATTTAAGAACCAACATAATATAGATGGAATGTTTTTATATAAAAGTATTTTTATTTGCACAAAGTCATCTTATCTTAATAAATTTATTTAATTAAAATTATAGAGTTATATTAATTTAATATATAAGTTATATATTAAATAAATTATATTTACATTATTCTAATATATTTGACTACAATAAGATATTAACAAAGCAAATATAATTCATAAAAGGTATAATTTTATATAGGCAACTCTACCGCTTTTTAGTGATGAGCCTATTGTAATTCCAATTTAATGAAATTTTATAAAAAATAAATGGTTAAATAAAATTATTATTTAATGATGAATATAAAAATTATTTTATGTTGAATTTTCTATGTTTTTTCATAATTCTAATTTTTTTAATGAATAGTGAAAAATAGTGAATTTTAATTCGAAAATGTATTTTCTTGTAATTCATTTATAAGATTAAATTATAATCTTTATTAGTTTTAATTATTAGTTTGATAAACTATAAATAATTTAATCTATATTAATTCTATTGAATAAATTCAACTTAGAAATTTGATATAAATACGTTGAAAACATTTTATCATTTCTACTTTGAAATCCCACATTATTGTCCCATTTGTAAGACTCAATTTAAATTAATTTCTACCAATTATGTTATTGTAATTTTGAGAAATGGAATCCATATTTGTATTAATAATATTTTATAATGTATAATAATTTAAAAATTAGTTTTTTAATAAAAATATAAGTGAAGATAATAAAAATTCTTTACAATGATTAATGTTAAATTAAGATTAACAAGGGACTAAAACGCTATCATAACTGCCAAAATGACATAAAAATTTGACAAAATCCATTTTATGGTCATATTTAGACCCTATAACCCATTTTATTTAATTTGGTCTGGTATTTTAGCCCCATTTAATTGTAAAAACAGGGCTATAAATCTTTTCTGAAAAATTTACAATAGTGCCACACCTCCATCACCATAAAATGGAACTCTCCCCTCCAACATCCTTGAATATATCAAGAATATTTTTATCAACCAAGATAATCTGGAATAGATATTAAAACTAACAACTCTCATTATAAATCCCTTCATTTGGGAATAATTTCATCCATGTTATCCATATTATGAAATAAAAGGAGTTACCCAAAGAAGTGGTAACATCATTCATCGTACTCTTTAGTTTTATATACATTCTCCACCCCAAAACTCTCATAATTTTATAAAAAACAAGTATTATAAATATAATTATATAATTTATGTTAAAGGATTAATATAAACATAGAAACACTTAAATTTAATCGGAAATGAACAAAACATTTATTTGTACATTGAATAACTACCACATTAAACGATGATTGTTTGTTCTTCCATTACCACATTCCATGATGGGAATTATGATAGACACACTATTTATATTATATATATATATATATCATATTTCTAAATTCATTATTTATATAAAAATTTTATATAGAACATACCTTTGTACTTTCCATTTTTTTAAATATAATGAAATTCTTTGTGGATGTGTGGACTACCTTCTCCAAAAAGTTATCTGATTCGAACACAAAATAAATATAATGTATAAAGTACAGTTTCAATTTAAAATTTTTTAAATGAAAAATATTATATTATTTTAATGAAATAATTAACATTCTATAAATATTATATTTATATATAAATAATTTTATTCATGACCCATTCACACACTAAAATAGTGACAACATCGTAAGTGGACGTGTGAGTTGTCATGTCCTCAACATATTGGGAATCCATTTACATGAAAATAATACTTTATATATATATAATATTAAATAATATTTTATATATTAATTAATTATCATTCTTGAAAATTAAATTTTACTTATACTCATTCCATAATGATAATTAATAAACAGCAACATTAGTCATGCGTTTGAACAGCCTACCCCACATTAATTGTGAGGTAGGTTAATTTTTAATAGCAATATTTAATAATTGGTTTTAATGTATAATTATATATAAATGATATAATTATTTCATGATTATTGTTTTTGAGAAGTTATATATTGACCCCATTGACCATAATTGACATATAAATGTAGATTTTAAAATTTAAAATGAATTTGGTCCCAACCCCCAAAAAAATTTAAGAATTTTTGTTGTTTTATACAACATAATTATACATAAAAAACATGTTATGATAAATATGAAAATGTTTTTGAAAAAATTAAATAATAAACATAAGTATATTATTTATGACTATAAATACATGTGAGACAAGTCATACACAAGGTAAGGTATTTTCATCTCACATTATACATCTGTGAGTTAATTTTTCTATTGAAAACTTACATTGTTATTGTGGTGTATATAATTAAATTTTTGATATAATAAATCATTAATAATTTTATCTTCATTGTATTTAAAACATTCATTTAATGTTATTCCTTAAAGACATTTATGATTTAAAATCATTCAAAGTTGAATGATACACATTGGAATTCATAAATATTATTTTCCACAAGAATAATTTTAATTATTTTTTATTTCCACACGAGGAAATTATATGACCATTTTTCAAGAAACACTACAATTTTCCTCTGGAATGCTTTTTCATTACCTTTTTTTCAAGTATTTCGGTGATTTTTCCACTCATTAGAATAAATAATATTTAGGAAAAGGTTTTTTAGAAAATATGTATTCATTTTCTCTTTAGTAAAAGAACATATTTTCTTTACAAAAATTAAATTTTATAAAAATTATTAAAAAAATGTTTTTCATCCATTCCAAAATAACACATTAATGAAATTTTTACCCCTGTTTATTTTATAATTATTTTAAAAGGAATAATCTGGACTCCTTCCGAATAAGACATCTTTCTAAATTTTTTACTCTGCATTGGAATGTTTTTTCCTCACATGGAATACCCAAATTTATCCTCAATAATGTCCTCAAAGCTTACTTTTCAATCCTAAATGGTAAAATTTTAAATAATATGTTTTTTAAAGCGATTTTATTTTACAATGATTATGATAATGTTCTTCATTGAGAAATATATAACCCACATGATGGATTTTAAAAGATATGTATATTGAATTTATAGTCATAATTGACAAAAATCATTTATTTTTTTACTCCCCTTAGGATATGATGTATTGATACCGTCATTATTTTTACCCTAGAAACTATATGATTAATTTTTCAAAGGTTAGTATCTATATTCACTACCTCTATTCCATTTAGTCCCCTCAAAATATTAAATTTTCTATAATCCTTTGAAATTAAATTTCCCCTAAATATGGATTTCATTTTTCATAGATATGATTATTAACTGAATTGTATACCCTTTTTTGTATGGTGTTTAATTTGAAATATATTTGATTATTTTGGGAAATATTGATAACTTTTTATCCTTTATTAAATAAGAATATTTGATATGACATATTGTTTATTAATTAAATCCATTTCTCGATGTGGGGGATGCATTTAACATTTAGTGATGGGTGGGCCCAAAATTTATATAAACATTAGAGTTATCAATAGGTTATCATGAGACAAACAAGGTTTTCATATTAAATGTGGTTATTCATATTTTTTTAGCTGTTTATAGGATTGATCATGATAGTATAGGTTTTAATGTTCGTCAGACATGAAGTCCAATAACTATTCTTTTTCTTATATATTGATTATATATTTAGTATCCATAAGATTTTCACTATGAAAAACTATATAGATTCATTTCATTCTAAATATATTTATTAAATGGTATATGTATTCAATTATTTACCCTTCCATAATTATTGTTCACTATGATTCATTATTTCTTTGGTTATTCATTACCCATACTGAGAATTTGAAATCACTGTTATCTTTTACCATTTCCCAAGGAATCTAAAAAGAATATTATGAATTATAATAATGGATAAAATCTATGGAAAAAATTAATCCTCAAATAAAAAACATGTTGTAATTAGTGTATTCATAATTAAAAAAAGACACATGTATGTTATAGTTTACCAATACTAAAAAATATTTGACCCTTTAATATTTAGTTACATGTAATTAAGGTAGTGTAATGGTAGAATGATACCAGCTCCAGGATTTCTAGTGTGAGGTCACTACACTTTGAAAAATGGTTTTCACAATTCATCATAGTCTTATCATCATACACAAGGAGGAAAAACTATATATCCTAAGCCAGTAACATTGATTATAGATAAAACTGGTTTGTGAAAACAACTCTAAAGTACGTCCACTAGAAAACATTATGCTTAATAATAATTATCATCAAATCCCACCATCAACATCTCGAACCATCTATATTGAATGTAGCACATTTTACCTTAACAGAATAATGTGTTTCTAAGAAATAAAAAGTGATTTATATTTCGCAACCAATCCTTGGACTCATGAGAATCATTAGATACGTGGAATGTTTGTGTATTATATAATGAACCTATTAATGATTATTTCTATATTTATCCCTATGAGGATCCACAACTAGAGACTGAAAAGGAATGGATGTTTTTTCTTATCCGATATCATGGACTCTACACTCAAGAATATCATCTAGATTCTTTCAAACTTTATGAATTTCATATATATTTATCTCCATAATATTACTACTTGGGATAATTCAAATTACTTCATATATTCATATTTATAAAAAAAACATCAGTAGACAATATTGAATACATCAACAATATTATTTGAAACAAAAACTCAAACTAGAAAAATAAGAATATCAATTCCATCAGAAAACACATCATGATTCTGATTTCTAAATATCCAATAACAAAATAAGGTATAATAACAGTATTATATCAAATTATTCAACTATATTATAGTATCTAAATATCATTAGTTAATTAAGGATGGATAGGGTGTGATATATTCAGACACTCACTCGCAACTACCACTTAATTTACATATTGACATCCAAATCTATAAACCGAAATCAAGGAATGATGTATAACATGAATATTTTATAACACTTTATATGAACCAAACTTTATATTTTGCTACATTGACACTCGATCTGACACTAACATGGAATAATGGGAAACCCAATCGTCATGGGAGGGAAACTAGAACCTAGAACTTTTCAAGAAAAATAATGAATGAATTGCCCACAAGAACAACAGAATAAAGAGATTCGTGTAATTATTTTCAATAATCCAATGGGAGAACTTATTAGAAATGAACTTGGTATAACTAATCCCAAAGAAGTACATCATAAAAACACTTAGTATCTTACCAGATGGAAACTCATGAATCCCCTACAATAATTGGATATCATCTCAATTGGTTTCCTCTATCATTTTGATCCTAAATGATCAAGTACATTTTCCTAATCTAAGATGATATTTCACATTGATCGGTCTATAGTAAGAAAATATGAAAACACAAGATGGAAAATGTGGGTTTTGACCTACAAATCCTAGTAAGGTCCCACCATGAATTATATAATCATTTCCAAAATAATAAACCAATCATATTATCAATTTAAAAAAAAGTACGGTAATCTTGATTATATATTTTCTATCAACCATGATTTCATTAAAATATAATGATGGTACATAAAGAAACTGTCAAACATGCCTAAATGAACATTTTATATTAAAAGTTTATATAAATAAGATGGAATTAAAAATCCAATTCCATAAAATAGTAACATAAATATTAAATTAGTCAATTGATCCACCACATGAGGAAAAATTACAATGCTCAACTTCTAGATAAGGTAATATTATATCCACACCCACTCTAGGTAGAATTGAATACACTTCCAGATATGAAAAAATTAAATCCAATCCAACTAAATTGAAAATTAAATCCTCTCCAACATAAAGAACAAATTACATAATTCATATTAGAAATCAATAACTCTTAACCTTTAAAAATACAATTTCCCTATTCCAATTTATAACATGACTTTTCCTTTCCAAAAACAAGTCATATTTTTTCATTATTTCATGAAATTTCCAATCATTTTTCAATTTAATCGATTTTTTCTAGATTAATAACCAAATAATTTTCACTAAAAATATTTCAAAAATATAGAAATCAATTTTCTTGAATACACCCCATAATATCAATCCCATTAAAATTTGATGTTTTCTCAATTTCAATACAAATTTCAATGAAATGATAAAATAAATATTTTAAAATCACAAATAATCAAATTATTATAATATAAAACCCTTCACGGATTTAATCATTTGGAAAAGGATCACATAATGACCTAACATTAATCAATAATCTTGAATCAACACCCATAATTGGAACAACAATGTAGATTGACGGATTGGATGATATATATATGCATTATATATTCACGTTCAACCAAAATGATGTTTATATAAAACCACAACATGATTATCTATTCACAGACCATGGAAGATAGAAAGAGATTACATAAGAAAACTCACTATATCATATCCACTAACCCAAAAAAGATTAATCATGTTGAACATGAATTTGATATGCCAATAAAGGGCGTGGAGGAGCCAAAATCACCAATGGAAGGCATTAGGATACCATAGGGAGAACAATAGGCAAATATAATGAAAAACGTAATTTTTCCAAACTAAAAACTACATGCCTATGGAAATACAGAGTGTGTAACCCCAGTTCACATCATATAAACCAAAAAGGCATCTTATAGAAAATGAGGCATTAATAATTATAAAATTATATTTTTTGTCCTATTAACATCATGAAAACTCTAAAAAGAGTGCAATAATTTCATGTTATCCACATATTTTACAAAATCTTATTAGTGAACATTACATTGTTTGAAATACCATTAAAGGGCATGAAATTTCCCAACAGACAAAAAACAACCTAGTTTCGACACACACAAAACCCAAAACCAATAATCAAAGATGAATTCATACCTAAAATGCATAACCAGTTATTAAAAATTGTACCATTTTAAAAAAAATTATCCAAATCATCTAAATTATGGGACACTTTTATGATGGTCATTAGTTAGTCAATATATCTTCTAATTTCATTATTTTTGAAAGGTCGCAAAAAATTCAGTGTGATTTTTATTTATGATAAATCTATTTTGCGGAGTTTTTTTATGAAGTTTGTTTTATCATTTTAATATATTTAATTAATATATAAATTTTAAATACTATAAAATGTTTTTTTATGAATTTTTATGAAGAAGAACTCATAAAATGGTTGTGGCTGAAGCTACAGCCAGAAGAAAATGGAATGTTACATCTAATGAATATAAAACTATATGTAAATATCAAATAATATTACCATTATTGTTTATTATAGTAAATAAAAATAATTAGAATGTATCATAATAGATGTAAATATATCATTGTCTAAAATTTGATAATTTTTACTATAATCCAATTCATGTTTTCAAAATATCGATGATTTAATGCTTCTTACTATAATATTTTGTTAAATTTTTTTTATTAAGATCCCTTTATAGAGTAGTATTCACTATAAAAAACATTTAATTTACCATTTTAATAATTCTATTTATAATCAACATTAATGAAGGATCTGTTGGTATATGGATGATTATTTATATGATTTATGAGATCCATTATTTTCTAAGGATATGAGGATGTTTTAAATTTTGATGGCTTTATATTCAATAGTATCTAGATTTTAACCTTTCATAGATAATTAAATTTAATATGATATTATATATAGAGCCACATGTTGTTATTCATGGGAAATAAAGCAATGTATTTCTAGGATTTGAGATTAGTACCTTCTTACTAGTATATATTTGATGATGATCTAGATGTGGAAGTTGAAAATCTTGGATAAAGAATGAATTTTCTTATATCACTTTGGATTACAGGATAGAGTTACATAAATTATAATTTTTTGGTAATATAAAATAATTTTAGTGTTTTATTAATTTTCATCCTACAATCCACACATTATTTATTCAATTATAATTTTCATTGATAGAAATTTTCAAATGCTAAGGTTATTTTATTTGTATTTTTTATTTTCCACATAATTATTATATTAACAGAAATATGGTTATATTTTGGTTATGTATTTTCCATTCCATAATTAAAAATTTTATAATTATTTTATTCTTTGTTATATTATCTAATCAACCTACTATCTTAAGTGGGAAAAACTATAAATCAATTTTAAGATACAATTAATCATAACCCTTATAGCAGATAAATATTTATAACCCTCTAGGATACCTATGGATGAATGGAAATAAAGTGGTGCAAATGGATGGATCATGTTCAGTTTTAAATTTTTATAAGACAGTATTATTTCGAATTCCAATGTTCAATATTTTCATGGATGAAAATCATTAGGGATGAAACTAGTATGTAGGTATAAAAGTACCTATTTAAAAAACTTCTACTTTTTATGGAATTGCAATGATATATGGTTCTTCAACAACTAAAATGGTGGGATATATGATCAATCAGTTAGTTTTTTTCAATATTATTGGATCTAGAAAAGTGATTTCTCATTAGGGTTCATGATTCTAGAGAATCAAAAAAAATATGATTTTCAGAGAACTTTTTCGGATTATATTTTGTATTAAGGTATGTTATAATTGAATATGAATAAATATAATTTATCATCTTTTGAGATATTTTAAAAATAATTACTCTTTTATACAGTCTAAGATACTACAACATGGATTAATGGTATATGAGATGATTTAATTTTAAAATACAATGAAAACATCAATTTCACATCCAACATAGACTTCGATGATTTTCACGTTCTAAAATGTGACTATCATGTGGTTACAATGTATCATTATGAATAAATAATGGGTTTCCTTTCATAATTAAGTGTATTTTTACCCATATCAATATAAAAAATATAGATCTATTACACTTGGTATCTCAATAATATCTCTCAAACTCACATGGGTATCAATATATTGCAAGAATTGGTGGATGTTAGTGAAACATTATAAATTGATTTAGAAGAATCAATTATTGATTTTAGAGAATTCAATCTATGATATTATCAGAACCGAATTACAATCATGGTATGCTAAATAATTTTCTCAATGAATCAAATCCCAAAGATCTAATTTGGGTCATTGAATCAAAAATAAAATTGTATTTATAATTAATATTAAAATCAATATTTTAGAACATATTGATGGATATATTAATGTGATTATCATGTTAAAATTCAAGGCTCCATTATTAAAAATAGTTTTTTAAATAACTATTTACTTTTTTAATATTATTTAGAAAAAACTAATAATTTATCTCTATCCATTGATGTGGTGGTAATTAATGGAAGAATTTTTATTATATATATTAAAATATTCATTAATTATTCATCTTTTATTTCTATGTATCGAAAATCGACTTTTTATTTAGTACGAATTTTTTGACAATGAGAATTAATATGGGGGTGTTTTTTAAGAATATGAAATAATTCATATGATATATTTTGTGTAAATGTGTGTGTCATGTGATTTTGAGGTGAAGACTCAGATTTTTTATTCCATATATAATTTACAATGAGAAAATTATTGATATATTTTATTCTAATTTAAAGACATAAATTTGTAATTATTTTGGTAGATTATAACGATTTTTACATAAAAAGAATAAATAGTAATATTATAATTTAATTATTAATTGTTCTATACCAATGTTGAAAAATTGAAAAATAATTATTTAGATATTTTATATGTTGATATAATATAATGATGTGGATATTATATTTCATAGAATGATGTATCTATTGAGTATGTGGTTTTCGTGATATAATTTAGTATGGTGATATATTTATAGATTCTGAATATATAGAAATTGAATTTTAAAATAGATATAGATCAATTGTAATATAATTAATGACATTTTATGTATTTATGATTTATTGAATTACATAAATGAGTTATTTTTAGTAATTATATAATTTTTTATCCAAAGTGGAGATATAATAAACATAGTTAAAGTTATTTTTAGATTATCATATCATATTTTTATTTCTGACTATTTTAAAGATGTAAAATTTTCTATTCTCAAAATGAAAACCACCTCAGTTGGGCCACAAATGATTAAATATCAATGTTGTTTTGATTTAATTTGTATCCCAACATTCTAGTTATTTCAATTGAAATCTACCAACCTATCACATATTTTTATCATTAAGATATTCTAAAAGAATTGGTTTTTAGGGTTTGATTGTGATATTTTAAAAACTTCTCACATTATACTTATATACTCTATTTTGGCAATACTTTGATTGTGGTGAAATGTATGACTGATATTGTAATGTCTAAAAGGGGAATATAGACCCTCAGAGGGATGCAAATCAGGGTGTCGATATCCTTTGAAAACATTTTTGAGCACCATGAGATCTTGATCTCTTTTTTTCAAGACTCACTTCCTCTACTCTGTATTATTAATTTTGATATTGTACTTTTCAATATTATCTAATTATAATGCACATATGTAATGAAAAAAATAAAGCACAAAGAAAAAAATATTTTTACTTGGTTCACCATCACTAGGCCTCATCCCAAGTTCATATTGTGGCACTGTTTCGATTGTACCAAACGAACACATGCTCATAGAAAAATTACAATGTTTGCGGTTGAACTTCTATGTTCAGGATCATTTCCATTACAATATATTGGGTTTTCTAACTATATTCCCATTTTTCAATCCTTATGTCACATCCTTTGACTTATAACTAGTGGGATGTATCACCGTCACCCAATTCCTTTGGTTACTAATCTTGGATGGGATTCACACACAATTTATGGATGGGTAGGTCCCTTCATTTGCATTAATGCATATATCCTCAACTATATATGGATTCTCTATTGAATTCCATTTTTCACCCTTAGATTAAATTCACTTTCCTACGAGTTTTTAGTCACACTACTGGAAAGTAGATCTTTCCCAACGATTCTATACCAACGGTTTGCAAAAACCGTTGGTATAGGTCCCCTTTCCCAATGGTATGGCCAAACCGTTGGGAAAGGCCCCCAAATTGGCCAATTTTCCCAACGGTTTGTCCAAACCGTTGGGAAAAGTGGGCCAAAATTCAACATCCACCCCACGATGAAAATCAATACCAAAGACCTATACCAACGGTTGTTAAAACTGTTGGTATAGGTCTATACCAACGGTTTTAACAACCGTTGGTATATGTACTTCCATTTTTTATCGGACATTCATACCGCGAACATTATATAAAACAAAATTTAAAATATTTATCAGAATACATATATATATTTATGTAATTATGATCACAAAAGTCGTGTTAGGTTAGTGGTTGAGTCGTTTAATGATAAACGAGGGGCCCTGGGATCAAATCCCAGTGGATGTTTTATTTTTGGAATTTATATACCAAAGGTTCCAATACCATTGGTATAGATTTCATATTACCTATACCAATGGTTTCAAAAACCGTTGGTATAGACCTATCCCAACGGCTTACTTGGATACGGTTCTCCAAACCGTTGGTATAGGCTATACCAACGGTTTCAAGGCCTATACCAACAGTTCCAAACTGTTGGTAAAGGTTAGTTTTCCAGTAGTGTCCGCAAAAATAACATTCATATAATATTTATGTCCCATCAAAAACAACATAATTTTTCTATAAACCACATTTTGTATTTTGTGTACTCTGTAGTAGGTATTCATCAGGGAACACCTCTTGCACGAATTGCATCTCTACATAGACCATCCTCCTTCGTGGACCACTTCTACTCCTCCATGTATCGTTACCTTCTTTGTGAAATCTCTCTACTTCTGTGAACCATCTCTCCTCCATATACTAGGTCTTCCAAATCCATGTAATGCTTCCATTTTTTGGACATATTTACCCAATATACCTTTGAATAAATTTCTTTACATAAAACCACTCCACCTTCCAAGGAATTCTCCTCACAAACCTCTTTTGGACCTCCCCAAATTTCCAGAGGGTTGATTTCCACTAATAAAATTATCTCTCTGAAATTATTGGATTAATGCTCCTTATATAGATTAATAGAGCAAGAAAATCTACTATTCCATGTTTATCCAAATCATCAATGTCATACTACCCTCACCACATACCACTTCTCTCATGAACCGTTCTTCCCTATCTAGTCCATATACTGCATTTCTTCCTTCACGGAGACCAAAACCACCAAAACATTTTCATGAATTATGCCCTTTGCAGTTTCTCAAATCACCTCTTTTTTTCTATTAATGACAATCCATAAAACATACCACAAACATACCATGGATAACCTGACTTCTCCACAAATCATTTTCTCCCCCATAACCATTCTCCAATGTGATCAGCATCTCGCGCTTTACAATTCCCTTCTTCTACTAATTTCCTTCAACCTTCTGTGTACCACATATGCAATCTGTGAAACTACATAAAAAACACCTACCATAATAATTAGCAGTCATCTGGAATTTTCAAATAACACAATCACACTAAAAACACACTGAGAGGTTAACTTGAGGGAATATTTCCCTAACAGATATTCACCATCTATGGAATGAGCTATATTATAACATTTTTCATTTCTTTTAATATTGTATTTCATGAGTATTCTCCATATTTCATGTGATATATTTGAATTGGATCCTACTGAGTATACTAACATACTAACATATATATTGTCATTTATAAATTTTTGGAATCATGTTTGAAATTCTATTACAAAATAATAGTACAATTTATGATATGATTTTCTAGTGTTGGAAGAGAATAAATTTATGTGAATTTGATTTTGGTTTAATTGATATATTTTTGTTGTTGTTTTTCAATATGGCATATTTTAATTTTTTTTAAAACATATCTTGAATTTTATTATTTCGAGATACTTTAAAAAATTTATGTTTTATTTTTTTTGATTTTTTGATTGAATTGTGTTCATTAAATAAACGGTTAAATAAGGCGATTTAGTTGTATATATATATTTAAATCTAGTCACCACCCAAATTAATCACATTTCCTACTGATGTGGAGTCTTGTAAAATTCATTTAATGATATGAGAAATTGATGTTTACATTCCTGGAGTCCTAATGCCCTTAGTGGGGGTTTTAAAATGATAATTTAAGAGAAAATGTTTCCTATAATTAAAAAATATTGGCAATGTAACCCATGGAACCTAGTGTCTCACTATTGGTCTGCTTGTTACACACATGATACACCATGTATGTCCATCTAAATTCTTATTGTAATTTGATGTTACATTGGTATTGTTTTTTTAGTTGAGTTCTTGGTGGGAAATTATCTATAAAACAGTGTCACTATATTGGGTACCTAGTGGCTTCCCATAGTCACCACCCACCAATAAACATCTTTAGAACACTCAAATAATTCCATTGGTATTTTTCCCACGTTTACCACTTCCAATCACAGATGTAAGTCTTTGAAGAAAAACAAAAATTCATATTACTCTTCTACCAAATTTATAAAGTAAAAAAACATATATTTGTATTATTTAGTTAGAAAACATAAATAAAAAAATTTATATTCTACATCAAATTTCCTTTTTCATAAAATATAAAAATAGAAAATAATTTATAATTGAAAAATATTTATACAGTTATTTATAAAAAATATCAAAATACAATTGAAATTAATTAATGAAACGAGTTTTTCATATGACCCACAACACTTTTCAAATGAATAATATATATATATAAATAAAGAAAATATCTCTCATTTTTATACCTATTAAATGTTACTATGATCATATAACTATGAAATATGTATATTTTACAAATTAAAATATAAGATATTTTCCTTCAGGTATTGTCAATAAATTGTACAAATAAGCTAATTCATAGGTTGGATTATCTTTATTTTCCATGTATATATAGATCTATACCATATAATATGAATAAAAATAATTAGGTAAAATTATTAATTAATTTTTTATAATAAAAAAATAAAAGTCATTAAATGCATTAAAGTTAATTTAATGGCCTTAAACTAATATATAGGCCCCCAGGAAAGCCATTTGGTTTAAATATCATTAACTTTAACAACTAATTTTGACTATTTTAAAAATATGTGAATCTATTGAAACCCATTATAACATGGACTTATAATTACATTAATTTATTCAATATTTAAATAATCGATTTTATTTCATAACACCGTTATATCTATATCTCAAAATGCAAAACCATTTATGTAATCTTGCATATAAGAAGACTATGATGTTCATTACCCAATATTGAACTTTTATGAGCCTAAACAAGGTATAATGATCATTACTATGATTTGGTTTCCTTTAATATATTTTAGGAGGCGGTAAAAAAATAAATGTTATTGTTTACATTATGTATAAATCCATATCAAAATTAAAAAAAATTCACTAAATCCCTATAGATATAGTGTTATTTTTAATATGTTATGTCATATGTAATAACCTATGAATATAGATCCAAACATTCCATTGGATATCAAACCAAAATAATTTGAATTAACTTTTCATTAGTCTCCTAGAGTTTTTGTACAAGAAAATTGTTAAATAATAAAATTCTCATCTCTAAAATCATTAACTGTTACCAAATAACCATTTATATAATTTAAAACTATTAATATTTATTTAATCAATAATTATATACAAATACTAAACTCAATAAAACTGTTGTGATACAAAATAAATTAAAGGTTCTATTGGGATATATATTAAAAACATGTTGTCTATATTAATGCTCACCAATTTTATTGCATCCATCTTCTATAATTTTCATTCATCGGCCTGAGGCACTCATCATTTCCTTGCCAATGGTAACCAAAAGAAAACATCTGCTTCTCACTATATTTCAAGAGCTTCCTACTAGGGTCAAGGGGATAATCCAAAAAATAATATGACTATTACCTTTAATCCAATCACTAAACACTGTATAAATAACCTAAATATACACATACATGATTATAGAATGCATTATTAAACAAACACAATTTTATAATTTTTTATGGTTGTCATCTAGATACATAAACACTTGTCACCCCCTTCATCAATACAAAATAAAACCAAATAAATCATAATATAGTTCATGAACATTGTGCGCACTACCGTTTTTGGGCCACATACACCATATCTAGAAATACACACGAAGATGAACTAGTTGAACATTCTCATCATTTTCTCAACCTGAATTTGGAATTAAGGCATTCTCACAAACCATGGTTTACATAAAAAATGTGTGAAATAAATATTATTAGTGGCATTCCATGTTGCCAATGTATATGTTGTTTTATTCATGTATTCATGAGGAATAAAATAAAGAAGACACCCATGTTCCTTGGACATCGTGTGCTAACCAATCCAACATATATCCCTGATAATCTAGTTAATGTCTGATAATAATTCAATAGAGGAACTGATTTTACCTTTTTCTACACAATGTTAGAATCTACATTTTCACCTCATTTTTTCAATTCCACTATATTGATACCCATCCCATTACAGAAGAATAAAGGTAGGATAGTGTCTAAACCTCTACCTAATTCACACAGACACTGGTTGCGCTCATATGTCTTTATCATGTCTCACTACATTTTTTCTCAATGAATGGTCCTTTGAACAGTCATCACATCATCCAAGAAGAATTTTGAGAGGTTGTCCTTAACCCAATCCTATAAAATATAATGACCATCTCATTATCAATAACCAATCCATACATGACAATTTCATTGACCCAATACATGAAGGAATAATGAATGATCATCACACAAAACCATCAGTACATAATCTTGGGAATTCATATCTGCGCAACACATTCTTAAAGGATACTAAGAGGATTAAGAGAGAAAACCCATTATAGAAGTATATGGAGAGGTATTAAAACATCGACTCATATCTGCAGACTCTGAGGATTTCATAAGCATACTAAACCATCAATATAGACTCATATAAGATCCATTTAGAACATTTTAGCTCATGGGGTCAATAGTTCATCACATAACTCTCCATATGATCTTGGGAATCAATTCATCTAAGACCTATCTACCCACTAAACACATCTCCCCTCACATGTTAATGAATTCAATGGGCCCTTTATTCTAATCATTTCATCTTATCATCTACAATAGATCCCACATGACGTTCACCAGGGATGTCACTACTAGGAAGAACCTCCACAAAAAAACCAAAGGTTTTGAACAACCTCATCATTCCTGGTCATACTACCCCTGGGTTATAACAAGCATCAATACTCTAAGAATATTTTCACATTGATTCCATGTTCTAAAAAAATGGATTTCCCACACCTTGGTCCCATATTAAATCTCTTAAGAGATATCCTTAAACCCTTAAATGAAGGAAATCCCTCTTCATAGGACATTTCTATTCCTTGAGGTTATTTCCAACTCTCTTCATTTTCCAATCCACAAAAAAATTATTTTTGTATTGATGTATAATCTCCTCACTTATCATCACATGGACTAAGCCTCTTATGACAGATAGAAAAACCCTATCAAATTACATACTAGTATACCAACATCTCATATCTCATTAAAGTGCCAAATAGTTCCTCTCTTCATCCAAACCATTGATCCCTACACATGGTGAAATATTTAAAGGGAGTTTCAATGTCACAAAATTTCTAAAAGACACTCAACACAATGATTTGAAGCCAAAATCCACAAAATCTATTATACATAAAAACTCTCTCAACCTAGTCATATTACTATAAAAAAGAAGTATCAAATTATTCAATTATAAACAATAAAAATAGATTTTATTAAATGGACAATATACCTATATTAGGGAGTTACTAACTAGGATAATCTGGGTATTACATCATCCAGGCCCGTGTATTCATCACCCATGTTTGTACTATGACATGAGAACCCATAGAATTTGATATTTAATTATTAATTGTTAATAAAATACTATAAGTATTTTTTTGAAGTCATGTCTATGTGCCTTATTTAAATGAATAATTACTAGGTATCACTAAAACACCCAAACATTAATAAATGGTTTTTTACACTTTGGAAAGAAACCCAATCCTATGATGGAAGAAATAACCAATTAATAAAGCTTTTTAGACAATAAATTTTATCATAAATAAATAAATGTATTAAAAAATTAGTTATGTGGATTTCCCCAACAAAAAGTATTTTTTATGGAATTTAGATATCACCTATGGTTCTTCTCTAGCCAGTGTACAAAAAATCCTAATCTAAATTTTTCAACTCCGCAATACTCTTGGTGAATCCAAACCAAAACAAAAAAAATAATAGAATAATTATTCTAACCCCCCCCCCAATGAATAAATATTTTATAATAAGAGTAATTCATCTAATGTAATAGTACAAATATTCTTAAAACCATATATTGTTTGGGTAATGAAATTGTAGTGGTTGGAATCTGGCCAATGTAAAGACCCAGAAATTTCAAGGAAAAGTTTTTCTTAATTTTCTTTGGAATTTTACAAGAACGCAGTTTCTGACGGCGCCTGATTCTGAGGCCCGGTGTGTCCGGAATTAATTTCCTAAGTTTGGCTCGGGTAAGTTCAGTGAACGAACGAGCGGAAATTTCTAACTGTTGAACCGGTGCCCGGAATCGAATTCCGAGGGCACCGATGGAACCGCAACACCGGTAATTGCTTAGGAACACCTATTTTAGAGTTTCATTTCTATGAGGGGAGTTGTTAATTTTTGTGGTAGTTAAAAATAAAAATTTAACAATTTTTATTTTTTCCCACTTGGTAGTATTATCCTAAGTAAGGATGTTGGGGGTGGGACCCACTTGTGATAACCAACCAGGAGAGGATAAGGATGAGTGGGACCCACACGAGCCCAACCCTTCACTTTGCTATCCCCTCTAAACCCCCCCATTTATGTTTTGTTAACTTATCACCTCATTAATTTTATAACATCTATTGTTAATAACTAAAGTGAGTTAAATGTGGGTTTTGAATTTTCAAACTCTTGAAATTCAAAACCTATGATGGGTTAATAAAATAAGTGGGAGGATTATTTTATTTTGGGGTTAGTTGTTCTTGTGGTGGAGACTTGGGAGAGAAAGGGCTACGTTTGAAGTCTTCTTCTTCTTCAACCTCGACGAAGAATGCGAAGAACACCGTTCTTCAACGAAGAACACCTCCGCCGAAGAACACGACGTCTTCTTCCAACGACGTTTTCTCTTCGGACGCACCTTGACGAAAAAGGAATCGACGTTCGTTTTCCGCGACACCGTATCTGCGACGCGACGTTCTTCTTCCGCGTCGTCTCTTTCGCGACGGTCTTCTCGCGACTAAATCTCCGTCAACGACTTCGAATCCTCACTTCGCGACATTGACATCCTTTTCCCGCGACACCCGACTTCCGCGACGCTCGTCTTCCGCGGCTCGTTGACGAACACGGTTCTTGAAACCGAGGTAGGGGATTATTTTATTTAATTAATTTCGTTCATGAATTCTAGTTTTTCGATCTTCGTGGTTTTCGACTGATTGTTATCAAATAATTCGAGGGGGCCGGTCTGCACAAACACGACCGACCCTCTTCCTTATTTCATGAATGATTTTTTTTGGTTGGTACGAGGAATCATGGTGCCTTTGCACCACGCGGTTTCATGCAGAAGATATTCGCGGCGCCGTCATGCCGCGCTGTGGAAAGAAATTCCAGGACGCGACGCCGTCACGCCGCATCGAAGAAAACTGAAGGCGTCGTGGCCGGAGCGGGGCCACAGCGGAGGGGCGCGGTGTCATCGCACTGTACCGAACGAACCGAGCTGCGGCCGATTCCGGGCCGCGGCAGAGCAGGGTGACCAGCGGCCGGCATCGGGCCGCCGGCGTCAGTGATGGAAGGGGAACGGTCGTCGCCGGTCCCGTGGTGCAGGAACCGGCCGACCATGGCGGGCCTGCCGGACATGGAGAACCGAGGGAATTAAATTCCCCCGGATGGCAGCAGCAAGCGGCCCCATTAACGGGCCGCGGTTTCGAACGAAGCGAGGGGGTAGCCTCCCCACCCCCCGTGCGCGAGCCGCCAAAACGGCTTAGCCGTTTTGGCCGAGCAGCCGGCCAGCGCGCCCAGCGCACGGGCCGGTGGGCGGCCGGGCCGGGCCGGGCCGCGCCCAGGATGGGCCGGGTGGACCCGGACCCGACTCGGTTCGACCCGGTTTGGGCCATCCAGGGGGTCTCGGGCCGGGTCGATCCGGGCCCGAAACCCCCGTTTTTTGACCGTTTGGGTTCAATTGCCCATAACTCGGGCTACGGACCACCGATCGATGCGCCGTCAGCGACGATATGATCATTGAAACGAGACGGTCATTTCGACATACCGCACTCAAAGTTTTCAGAATACTTTGAGTTCGGCCGGGTTGGTTCGTACACGAAACCAATCGGGCCCTCGGAGCAGAAACACTCATATCTTGAGCTACGGACGTCCGATTGACGTGCTGTCAACTTTGATAAGTTCCTCTTAATGGGATGGATCTTTCAAAATACACCACCCAAGGTTTGGACGCAGGTGGAGTATGGTCGGGTTGGTTTTGCCTTAATAACCAACCGGGCCCCTTAGACGAAAAAGCCAATAACTCTCAGACCGGGCGTCCGATTGACGCGCCGTCTGTTGTGTTGAGTTCATGTTGACGATACGGAAATTTTGGATACATCAACTTCGGACTATGTGTCAGTTGATATATCAGCCTCTCGGATCGTGGAGCGGACCCTCCCGAACAAGCTTGCTGTGTGTGGGAACCCAAGTGCTGGCTGCAACTGCGACTTCGACGACGACTGTACAGAGATCCTCAGTGGATTCGACTGCGACGATGATAAAAACAGTATGGGAATCCTCCATGTTTTCGGCAGTGACTACTACAGTAAATCTTGGGATTCATCAACTCCAGTCGACCTGTCAGTTGATGCATCGACCTCTTAGCTCATGGAGTGGACCCTCCTGGAACGAGCTTGCTGTGTGCAGAAACCCTAGAGCCGGATGAGACTTGACAACAGCTGATTGAACGAGTCGGTGTGTTACGGATAGCCCAATGGGGAGTGTTTGGTTGTAGCGGCAGCCCCACGACAGAGGTGCGCTTGGTTGTAGCGGCACATGGGAGCGCTTGGTTGTAGCGGCAGACCCACGACAGAGGTGCGCTTTGTTGTAGCGGCACAGTGGAGCGCTTGGTTGTAGCGGCAAACCCACGACAGAGGTGCGCTTGGTTGTAGCGGCATAGGGGAGTGCTTGGTTGTAGCGGCAGACCCACGACAGAGGTGAGATAGGTTGTAGCGGCACATGGGAGCGCTTGGTAGTAGCGGTAGACCCACGACGGAGGAGCGCTTGTTTGTAGCAGCACAGAGGAGTGCCTGGTTGTAGCAGCAGGCCCATAGTACACGATAGGTGTAGTACTACAACAATCCAAGGTAGGAGGGAAGCGTTTGGTTGTAGCGGCATAACCACTGTACTTGATGGAGAAGGAGTTTCCCAATATCTTTGGGTTCAACTTCATGATCGATCTTGTGTGGGTCATTGCGAGGGTTAGTACCTACAGATCCTTGTGGGTCCGACGGCTTAGATGAATCATTGGCTACCTATAATCATCTATAATTTCATACGAAGAAGTACATGTGTGAGATGAATCCTGTATACTTTCATGTGTGGATTGTGTTGTGTTATCCTGTGTGAATTACGTTTTCTTTCCTATGTGGAATACATATACTTTCCTATGTGGACTGGGTTGTACTTGGGATCGGAGGATGGAACGTATTGGAATTTATTACTTAGGTATATGTATGGGCATATACCTAAGCAGTGTCTGTTGTTACTTCATGATTGTATCTTTCCATTGTGGTTTATCCTTTGTCGATTTTGGGAGACCCTCGGGGGTCTCGGGGTCCCTACTGAGTAGCTTATATTCACCCCTGCATGGGCTATGCCCGCACTACGTTGTGTTGGTTGCAGACGACGGACAACATTGATCGTGGTTGAGGCTTGTAGAGCAGGACGGTACCTGGAGGAGGACCACTGGGCGGGACGTACTCGGAGCAGACGGTGGGACCCGAGGAGTAGTGGAGCTATCTGTACCCACCCTTTAGTTGGGATTTCCAATGGACGGCTCGGTGTATTGACTTTTACCTTTCAGTTGATTTTTTCCCCTTCGAGTTGTACTTTACTTTCAGTTTGGGTTTATATTCTGGCCCACTTACTTTCCGCACTTGCAGTTGTACTCTGTTTTTACTTAATGTTTACTTTTTCCTCTTGCTAACTCTGAGGTGCTTGTTTACTTTACAAAGGAAATGCCTTCCCTTTTTCCTGGATTTACACCTTGGTGCTAGTCGCCATCCCCTGGCCTATAGAAGGCGGGATTGGGGTAGTGACGGCACGGTCCTAGAGGACGGGTCGTGACAAATTGGTATCAGAGGAGTTCGGTTCTACAGCGAAATCTGATCTTTTCTATGTGATGAAATTGTGTTCAGCGTATTGAGTGTGGTTATCAGTCCAGGGAGTCCAGTGTTGGTGCGGCGGTCGACGTATCCGTACACCATGACCCTGACTTCTGATTTCTGACTTAATGCAGGAAAACATTGATTGCATGAGTGTTTCATGTGTTTCTTTGTGATTACTATGTATCAGCTCACCAGGTATACAGTTCTGACCGTGGCGCACCTGTTTCATTTTCAGGATGGCCCCACGACGGTATCTAGCTAGGGTTCCAAGAGTTGAGCGTGACGACATCCCACCGAGCGACGAGGCCTTGGTGCAGGGACCTTTATCAGCAGTGGCACCGGCAATAGCTCTACCTGCCGAGCCACCGATGCTTCCAGCACCAGTCGCTGACAATGCACGTCGCCTCAGTGCAATGCATGAGTTCCAGCACCAGCTACCGCCCAGGTTCCATGGGGAGACGGACCCCTAGGCAGCCGGGGACTAGTTGGAGGCAGTCGTACAAGTTTTCAGGCTAGTGATGACACCAGCAGACCTCATGGTGATTTTCGCTGCGAGCCTACTACACGCAGCAGTGGGCGGATGGTGGAGCATGATGCTCCAGGTGCATGACGAGACATCTCTTCTCTGGACGGACTTTGAGGGCATCTTCCGCTCCGAGTTCGTCCCAGCCACCCTCCGAGCGGTGCGCATCCAGGAGCTACTACAGCTGCGGTAGGGCAACATGACAGTAGCCCAGTACGCGGCGAGGTTTACCGATCTCTCGCGCTATTCCATGGACATGGTACGTGACCCATTCTTCAGGGCCCGAAACTTCGAGCAGGGGCTCAGGCGAGAGATCACAGCTTCAGTTGTTCCTCACAGCATGCCGACATAGACAGGAGTGTTTGAGCGATCCCTCTTGGTGGAGAGTTTCCTTGCTGAGAATTCTCCAGTATCAGGACCCACCACTAGCCGTCATGCGGTAGAGTCTTCTGCAGTGGGTAGTAGACATATGACGTAGGGGTCCAAGAGGACTAGACCTACCAGTGGTCGACTGCGCGACACAGGATCGATTGTGCGAGGCACCCGGGGTGGACAACGACTTACCATGAGTGGACAGTGTTACTCCTGCGGAGGGGTTGTTCACATGGCTCCTGACTGTCTGACCCGCCATACGGATGACCAACAGATGAACGAAGGACCCCCATGCAGAGACAGTGGTTTGGCCATGGAGTTCCGCATGGTACATGTGGGCGAGGCAGAGGAGTTGGCCGAGCAACAGGTGGTGGACAACGCTTCGAGGTGTTGCCATCACGACCACCCGGAGGTCCGCCCCGACCGCAAGGAGTTGGTGGACATGCGAGAGCTCAGCTTCAGGCAGCTGAGGCCTTCGATCATGGAGCTATGGGAGCAAATGGACAGGAGCGGAACTAGTGGATACATCTTTTGTACTTTGAGTTCCTTGTTTCTTTTTTGTAGTGTCTTTGTATTATGAGATGCAATAATAAAAGACGCATACCTCTGTGATGTTTTCATTCCTGTCCTCTTTTGTGTTGCTACTAAGATGTTCCAGTTTTGACTGTTGACTTGACCCTCACATATAAGACATCTACTGGAGGATACCCAGTTACCACACACTGATGTCGATAGTGTGACTCAACCCTTAGAGGTGAGAGTAATGGTTGGATCTCTTAGTAGTAGCGTCGAGGCCTTACGATGTCATCCTTGGTATGGATTAGTATCATCCATGTCGAGATTGACAGTATTTGGCAAAGAAAGTGGTTCATCCACGGGATGAGACCAGATTTCTCTTATCGGTAAAGGGGAAATCTTAGCAGCTCTTGTGGGACTGGAGATGGTCCAAGCCACGACAGGGAAGGTCCAGGTCATCCAGGAGCAGATGAGGACAGCTCGGAGCCGGAAGAAGTCTTATGCTGACAGGAGGCGGAGGCCACTGGAGTTTGCGGATGGCGACCACGTCTTCATGTGGGTCTCACCTCGACGTGGATTACGGAGATTTGGCCAAGGTGGAAAGTTGTCTCCATGCATCATCGGACCCTTCCAGGTCCTTAGTAGGATTGGCGAGGTGGAATACCGCCTAGCTCTACCTCCTTTGTATCCCTAGTTTGTGTTGAAGCTTTACGGGGATGTAAAGCCCTGTGGTGGGAGTAATACAATGACCCGGAAATTTCAAGGAAATTTTTTTCTTAATTTTCTTTGAAATTTTACAAGAACGCAGTTTCTGATGGCACCTGATTCCGAGGCCCTGTGTGCCCGGAATTAATATCCGAAGTTTGGCTCGGGTACGTTCAGTGGACGAACGAGCAGAAATTTCTAACTTTTGAACCGGTGCCTGGAATCGAATTCCGAGGGCACCAATGGAACCGTAGCGCTGGTAATTTCCTAGGAAAACCTATTTCGGAGTTGCGTTTCAATGAGGGGAGTTGTTAATTTTTGTGGTAGTTCAAAATAAAAATTTAACAATTTTTATTTTTTCCCACTTGGTAGTTTTATCCTATGTAAGGATGTTGGGGGTGGGACCCACTTGTGATAACCAACCTTGAGAGGATAAGGTTGGATGGGACCCACACGATCGCAACCCCTCACTTTCCTAACCCCTCTAACCCCCCCCCCCCCATTTAAGTTTTGTTAACTTATCACCTCATTAATTTTATAACATCTTATGTTAATAACTTAAGTGATTTAAATGTGGATTTTGAATTTTCAAACTCTTGAAATTCAAAACCTATGTTGGGTTAATAACAACAGTGGGAGGATTATTTTATTTTGGGGTTAGTTGTTTTTGTGGTAGAGACTTTGGAGAGAAAGGGATAAGTTTGAAATATTCTTCTTCTTCAACCTCGACGAAGAACGCGATGAACACCGTTCTTCAACGAAGAACACCTCCGCTGAAGAACGCAACGTATTCTTCCAACGATGTTTTCTCTTCAGACGCACCTCGACGACAAGGGAATTGACGTTCGTTTTCCACGACGCCGTATCCGTGACACGACGTTCTTCTTCTGCGTCGTCACTTCTATGACGGTCTTCCCGCGACAAAATCTCCGTCAATGACTTCGAATCCTCACTTCGCGACATCGACGTCCTTTTCCCGCGACGCCTGACTTCTGTGACGCTTCTCTTCCGTGGCTCGTTGACGAACATCATTCTTGAAACAGAGTTAGGGGATTATTTTATTTAATTAATTACGTTCATGAATTGTAGTATGTTGATCTTCGTGGTTTTCGACTGATTGTTATCGAATAATGCGAGGGGGCCGGTCTGCACAAACACGGTCGACCCTCCTTTTTATTTCATGAATGATTTCTTTGTGGTTGGTATGAGGAAGCGTGGTGTCGTCGCACCACGCGGTTTCATGCGGAAGATATGTGAGGCGCTATCGCGCCACGCCGTGGAATGAAATTCAAGGACGCGATGCTGTCGCGCCACGTCGAAGAAAACCGAAGGCGCCACGGCCGGAGCGGGGCCGCGGCGGAGGGGCGCGGTGTCGTCGCACTGCGCCGGACGAACCGAGCCGTGGCCGGTTCCGGGCCTCGGCGGAGCACGGTGACCGGCGGTCGGCATCGGGCCGCCGGTGTCGGTGCTGGAAGGGGACCGGCCGTCGCCGGTCCAGTGGTGCAGGAACCGGCCGGCCATGGCGGGCCGGCCGAACATGGAGAACCAGGGTAATTAAATTCCCCTGGCCGGCAGCAGCAAGCGGCCTTATAAAGGGGCCACGGTTTTGAACGAACCAAGGGGCAGCCCCCCCCCCCCCGTGTGCGAGCCACTAAAACGGCTCAGCCGTTTTGGCCGAGCAGCAGGCTAGCATGCGGGCCGCCGAGCCGGGTCGACCCGGTTTGGGCCATCCAGGGGGTCTCGGGCAAGGTCAGTCCGGGCCCGAAACCCTCATTTTTTGACCGTTTGGGTTCAATTACCCATAACTCGGGCTACGGCCCACAGATCGACACGCCTTCAGCGGCGACATGATCCTTGGAACGAGGCTGTCATTTCGACATATCGCACTCAAGGTTTCAGAATACTTTGATTTCGGTCGGGTTGGTTCGTACACGAAACCAAGTGGGCCCTCGGAGCGGAAACACTCATATCTTGAGCTATGGACGTCCGATTGACGTGTCGGAAACTTTGATGAGTTCCTCTTAGTGAGACGGATCATTTGGAATACTCCGTGGTTTGGACGCAGGTGGAGTACGGTCGGGTTGGTTTTGCCTTAAAAACCAACCGGGCCCCTGAGACGAAGAAGCCAATAACTCTCAGACTGGGCGTCTGATTGACGCGCCGTCTGTTGCGTTGAGTTCCTGTTGACGATACGGAACTTTTGGATACATCAACTTCGGGCTATGTGTCAGTTGATGTATCAGCCTCTCGGCTCGTGGAGCGGACCCTCCCGAACGAGCTTGCTGTGTGTGGGAACCCTAGTGTTGGCTGCGACTGCGACTTTGACGACGACTGTACAGAGATCCTCAGTGAATTCTACTGCGACGATGATGAAAACATTACGGGATTCCTCCGTGCTTTCGGCAGTGACTACTATGGTACGTCTTGGGATTCATCAACTCCAGTCTACTTGTCTGTTGATGCATCGACCTCTTAGCTCGTGGAGTGGACCCTCCCGGAACGAACTTGTTGTGTGCGGAAACCCTAGAGCCGGATGAGACTTGATGACTGATGATTGAACGAATCAGTGTGTTACGGATAGCCCAATGGGGAGCACTTGGTTGTAGAGGCAGACCCACGACAGAGGTGCTCTTGGTTGTAGCAGCACTGGGGAGTGATTGGTTGTTGCGGCAGACCCACGACAGAGGTGCGCTTGGTTGTAGCGGCACAGGGGGGGCGCTTGGTTGTAGCGGCAGACCCACGACAGAGATGCGCTTGGTTGTAGCGGCACATGGGAGCGCTTGGTTGTAGCGGAAGACCCACGACGGAGGAGCTCTTGGTTGTAGTGGCACGGGGGAGCGCTTGGTTGTAGCAGCAGGCCCATAGTAACCGATAGGTGTAGTACTACAGAAGTCCAAGGTAGGAGGGAAGCGATTGGTTGTAGCGGCATAACCACTGTACTATATGGAGAAGGAGTTTCCCAATTGATTTGGGTTCAACATCATGATCGATCCTGTGTGGGTCATTGCGGGGGTTAGTACCTACAAATCCTTGTTGGTCTGACGGCTTAGATGAATCAGTGGCTACCTCTGATCATCTCTAACGTCATATGAAGAAGTACCTGTGTGAGCTGAATCCTGTATACTTTCCTATGTAGATTGTGTTGTGCTATCCTGTGTGGATTACGTTTGATTTCCTGTGTGGAATACGTATTCATTCCTGTGTGGACTGGGCTGTACTTGGGCTTGGAGGTTGGAACATATTTGAATTGATGACTTAGGTATATGGATGGGCATATACCTAAGTAGTGCCAGTTGTTACTTCGTGATTGTATCTTTCCTTTGTGGTTTATCCTTTGTGGATTTTGGGAGACCCTCGGGGGTCTCGGGGTCCCTTCTGAGTAGCTTATACTCACCCCTGCATGGGCTATGCCCGCACTACGTTGTGTTGGATGTAGACGACGGACATCGTTGATCGTGGTTGAGGCTTGCAGAGTAGGACGATACCTAGAGGAGGACCATTGGGCGGGACGTACTCGGAGCAGACGGCGGGACCAGAGGAGTAGTGGAGCTATCTGTACCCACCCTTCAGGTGGGATTTCCAGTGGACAACTCGGCATAGCGGATTTTACCTTTCAGTTGTTGTTTTCCCTTTCGAGTTATACATTACTTTCAGTTTGGGTTTGTATTCTGGCCCACAGACTTTCCGCACTTGCAGTTGTACTCTGTTTTTACTTAGTGTTTACTTTTTCCTCTGGCTTACTCTGAGGTTCTTGTTTACTTTAAAAAGGCAATGTCATCCCTTTTTCCAGGATTTACACCTTGGTGCAAGTCGCCAGCCCCTGGCCTATGGAAGGCGGGCTTGGGGTAGTCACGGCACGGGCCCCGAGGATGGGTCGTGACAGCCACCACCATACCTCCCCATACACAAGATACAAAATTGTCTCAAGGAATAATGTTTTAAAAATACTTCCACACAAACCATTATCATATTGAATCCATCACTAAAATTCAAAACATTTAATTTCAAATGTTGAAATAAAAAAATTATATATGTACATTAGCCATTTAACAATGTTTATTTATCATATATAATAATTTTCATGAGTTTGGAGGGTTCACGGATGGTTTAATTGTTTTTCATATGTGTTTGTGGATGATAATGGTTTAATCATGGTATATAGAAACCATTAATTATATCTATAAATCTATATAATGTGACATTAGAGTCATTATAAAGGTGCATGGCTGGATCATATTTTTTCAAAACAATTCACATTCACAATGAAATCGTGTGACTGAAGAAAAATAGAAAAGTGAGTTTGGCCAATGGTTTTTAAACTGTGCAGTGACAATAATTCAAGGTTATGTACTTTGGATAGTAGCACTACATTGTTCTATCAAGAATTACCAAACAAAAGGGGTAAAACTATGCAGCTCTATAGAGGTTTTCCAAAATCACTTGTACAGTTACCACATGGTTTCACAGACCTTATAACCTTACCATGCAATATCCATTTAATGATCGTGTTTTTTTTAAAAAAATTGATTAAGTCCCTAGAACCCACATTATTATCCTATTCTTTAGGGTCTTAATAACCAATACTCTCCTAGGTTCCCAAGGTGGATAATTTATCCAAATAATCATTTGGATTTTTTTACATGTTTTTGAGATCCAAAATAAATTAAAAGTCCTTGTTCTTACTCATTATTCATTTATATTCTCTTCGTATCTGTCTTAGATCCATATATCTCTAATTTTACCAATAAATCTATATTATATGATATAGATTTTGATGAGGTATTGTTGTATCTATTGATGGTATGGTATTATAAACCCAGATCAAGAATTTCATAGTTTGGTTTATTATTTTCATCATCCATTGAGATATATGTTGCCTCTCTCCCATCACCACTTATTGTATAACATGAAGTAAAAATTTTATTTAAATTCTCTAGTTATGTTTTTTATTGAAACATATTCTGATTTCATAATGGATTACATTATAGGATTATATTTTTGAGGTTTGTGGAATTGGATTGATTATAGAAAACCTCATTTCTTATATTTTTAAAATGATAAATAAAAAGTTCTGGTACAGTTTTGATGAATTAATAATGTAAGATGACATGCTTTCAATGGAAGAGTTAAATCTTGTAAACATAAATATAATGAAATGTGGAATATTTGGGTTGGTGTGAGTTTAAGGTGAGGTGTAGTATGGTCCTAATATACCATTATTAATGTGGGATGAGGTGTGGTCAAGAAGTACCACCATATATGTTTGACACAGAGAATAAATTTTTGGATGGGTGTCTATGTTGTTGTCTAATAATGGGAATTGTTATTTAAAGTGTCCACCAATGGATATTTTCTTTTTAATGTTTTTATCACTTGTATTTCTATTAAGATTTTTTATAATTTTTTTAAATATTATAAATTGTTTTACATCAAATTTGATAACAGAATATTCTCCATGCTGTGGGAGATAGGAAGTCTATGGGGATAATCTGTACAATGTTATACCCACCCCCAACATGGGATCATTTTATATATAGAATGTATTGTATAATGAGACATAAAAACGGGGAGGTATCTTATTTATATAACGATGCATCCCAATTTCATATGAATATAAGGTGGTGTTGTAGATTGGATCTAGTTTGTGTTGGGGATGGGATTATACCACATTTGGGTCTTTATGTATTATTGAATGATTGATTGTTTTATGATGATTTTTTTATTGGAACGTAAATATTTTTATACTATTGCAATTAAATATGGGATGTATTAAATATACTCAGGAATCATATATATGGTATTGATGATTATAGTTTTTTTATTTCAATTCTCTATTATTTAAATTTTAAAATCAACCCCCAATATTCTCTTAGTACCATTAATTTTATTAATAATTGTTTTGTATCTCGGGGATGATTCCTGAGGTTAGTAGAAATATATCACTTTTATAGACAATTAGAAAAGTAGATATATTAAAAATGGTTTCATTCATGGTTACATTTTATATCTACTGGGATAGTGGAAATGAGGTTAAAATATTTTAACCAGAAATGTTTATTACAAAAATCAGATATAAATTTCTTCTGACGTTCATCAAGCAACCAGGGACGTTATGATGAACAAAGAGTTCTAAGACACTTCTAGTTGTGTTCTCATCTCATCGTCAGGGGGTTATATGATCAGTGTTTTATATCAATAATTCATAATGAGACTTCCTACAAGGATTTCATTTTTATTTTTTCATTTGGTGGTTTTTGGGAAATAGTTACAATGTTTGGGTTTTTATAAAATGAATTTTAATTTTTCTTACATGTGGTGATCTTGAATTTATTAATATTGCAGTTTCTAGTGATTAATGACTAAAATGATATTTTTCTAGTTATATAAAATGACGCAATTTTTATATTATAGAAATAGTAACGAAGTAGATGTTGATAATGTGATTTCACCTGATCTACATGTGAACCGAAAACTTCTACAAATAAGAATTTGGTATATTCAATCCATTGATAGTGGAAATTAGAATATTTAATCCTAGAAAGGGGATCACTCTATTTGGTTTCGTAAATAGAATCTAACCTTATTTTTGACGGTCTTATGAAACTAAAAAACTATATATGTGCATAAAAAGAATGAATCAAAATTTTCAATTACTACGTATGCTATTCAAGATAAAGGTCATGTAAAAACCCAAAATGCTTGAGGTTCATTCCCACTTATTATAGGATTTAACTAATCGTGATAAAGTTAAACAAGGGATTGTGTGGTTAGATATTAAATAATTATTAATAATGAATTTACATCAAAACACATTCCTTATTAGAAGAATATGTAATTTCTTCAATAAGAACTAGAACAATATATCTAGGACTGAGTACAAAACTATGTTTATGATCATTGTTCTTTTTAACTAGGGTTATTTATATTTTATCTATAAAATAACACATATTTTATTATCGGATAAAATGAAGATTCTATCAATGAAAAAAAAATTAGTTTGGCTTATACAAAAATTTTAAATAGAGATATGGTGATGGATAGAGATATCTCATGAAATATGGTTGGAGGAAGTATATTTATCTCCCCAAGAGTATTTAAGAACTCAAATCAATGGAATAATAAGAAGAGAGGCACCCACAGCTCTACTGGTAGAGTATCTCAAAATTATACCACATAGTTAGTTTACTTTAATCCATGACCCAAGAGTATGTGTGTGTGTTTTTAGTGTGGTTAACTTGATCATATCATGAAATAATGTTTGGAACCATTTAGATCAATTCACAACTATAATTTTATGGGACATCACCAGTGCTTTTTTGTATCACTCCTAATGTCTAATGCTGGAGATGGACCTCATGATTCTTATATATCCTATTATTTTTTCAGGGGGTTTCATATAAATAACACACATCCACATAAATAAAAAATCAATAAAATTTATTATTTTACCACGATTAATTATGCTACGAAATCATAGTAAGGAACCAATGTTTAGGCCATAGATGGGAAAAAACATTATGGTTCCAAGTTGATGATTACACAGAATCATTATTCTCTTTCAATGGTGTGAGATAAGTGTATTTAGAATTCAACATTTATGAAGGATTAGTTTTATATGGTTGTGGGATACTCTTTTATTGATCCCAATGTTGTTGATCATATGGTTTTTCTTGATAAATTGATGCCTTAGGTCATGAAATTTTGAACACATCTTGGGAAACATTAATGTTCTTCCATTATGTGTTTATTCTGTTCTATAAAGAATTATGTGTTGAGGGTTGCCTGTTTTATAATTATTCATGAGATTAATGTATTTACATATATTTTTAGAATTTATTAGATTAAATACTCAAAATAATACATATACAATTATTCATATCTTTTTAGAGTCACATATTTTTGTTTTTTGTTTTGAATATCATTAAAGGATATTGAAATGTGAATCCATGATGACAATGCCCATTGGTACCGATTGATTGAAAAATATATTACCATTTTCTAGTGAGTAATTTTTCTTCTATTGAGGAAATTAGATATTTAGATTTTTCAATCAACGAGTAATTTCTATATCTCTTTCCCAATATTTTCTATGGGTTGTGACCTAAAAGATAAGTAGAATTTTTTATTTATATCCTACCAAGGACCAATCCTATTACAAATTATTATTATAGAATGGTAACAATAGAATTAAGTAAATTAATGGTTCAATTGGAACCATTAAAAATAATATGGATCATTTGAATGATCATTTATAAGTGGGAAATGTCCATTATTATAATAAATAAGTTGGATGGAACTTTTAGACATTGTGTGGATTATCATAATCTCAATATAGTTTTGATAAATAATATATATCCTCTATCGTCAATTGAAAATATATATTTATCAATTGAGGTATCCTCATGATTACCTAATATTTTTCATGATTGGGGTATCTCTAACTATGAGTTTAGAAGGGGATATTTTGAAAACAACATTCTAGAGTTGTTATAGAAAATAAAAATACAAGATAATCCTATTTGGAATTTTTATTTATCCAATTTTTTTTCCAAATATTACTTATTCGAATATTTTAGAGGAATAATGAACCCTTTTTGGTGGTGTCTGTTGATAATAGTCTAAATTAATCTAGAACTATAGATGATCTGTAAAACTATTATGATATATATATGGGTATTTTTTTGTTGAAAACCCCCCCTTTATTTTATTAATTCAATGTGTTGTTTATAGATACAAAAGGTGTGTTTCCTTTGACACATAATTTTTAAAACAACATTTTCTGTAGATCCTAGAAATATATAAGTAGTTATATATTGAAAAACAATGATGATTGATTTTAGGATTTTTATTTTCCATTATATAATAAAAAAATAATCGCAATTTTTCCATGATTTTTCTGGACCTTCCTCAACAATGATTTCATTTACAAGAAAACATTTTCATTTACAATGAATATATGAGTCCGAAATATATTTTCATGAGCTTAAGGATCCCCTAACATCAATTCATATCTTAAAAATACTATAGATTGAATAATGACATGTCCACAATTTTGATGCATCTGAATATGGGTTGTGATTTATTCTCATGAAGGATGATCATTATACTAGTTATTCTTCACAATAGTTATGGGTGAAATTGATTAATTTACCAAAATATGATTTGAAATTATTTGTTGCAGTGTATGCATTGAAGATTGGGGGTCATTATTTTTTCTCAAAATCCATAGTGTACCTGAATAAATGGATCCCAAAACACGTTCTCTCAAACATGACTTTTAATATAATACAAAAAATAATGATGGAATATCTTCATATTTTTCACTAGTTAAAGGGAATTCTATAAATGATGAATTGAGTTTAAATTCATATAATCAGTTTGATAAAGAGTCATAAGATCAAATTCTGGTAAAGTTAAATATAGGTAATATGCATCAAAATTGAGTTTTGAAAAGGTGATATAGTAGTTTTAAATATCGTTACTCTTATTCATAATCTGGTTGAGTAGGTTAGATATTCATAGACTTCTTATGATAAACAAATTTCTCTATGGTAAAAATAAAATGATGGGAAGTCCATTATTGTATAGAATATATATGTGAGTTTCATGTTGTGTTTTTAAATCTAGATCTCGGTAACTCTATTGTATCAAGAATAACATCTATATTTATACCACGATTAGAGAAAGTAGTTTCATTCTAGAATTCAAATAATTTATTCCTCACTGATTTCACAATTATAGTTGGACGGAATTATGAATAATTTTCTAGTGTTTATCTTTATATGAATTTCCAATAAACATGTCCACGTCTATCCCTATTATTATATTGGTATGTGGTTTTGTTTAAAAATTCCTATAAAGAAATTAGAGAAAATAACAATAGAATTTTTTCTAGGCCTTTCAAACAGAGTTTAGAAATTTTATGACAAATGGATGGTTTTTTTGATTTCTAAAAAATTATCCACACATTATCCCCATTCATGAATCCATCAGATATAATACTATTCCAATATCAACATTCATAATGTGTTAAATTTACATTGAATTCCAATTTCTATTGTTTCTGAAAGATACGCCAAC
Organism: Viscum album; assembly: GCA_963277665.1. NCBI lineage: Eukaryota > Viridiplantae > Streptophyta > Magnoliopsida > Santalales > Viscaceae > Viscum > Viscum album. The sequence goes on along the minus strand of OY728126.1, from coordinate 787,234,666 downwards.
CATAAATTTATGTTTTTGAAGTCCATGTAGTAATACCATGGAACGTATTTGACTATGATCAGATCCTCTCATAATCCAAATAAAAGAAAACCCAAATTATTTATCGAAAAATTAGAATAAATCCTTCCATCATGTTTCCTGGATTTAGGGGGCTCGTGAAAAGATCATATTTTGATGGTATATTTCTCTAAAAAAAATCATTATGTGGCCTCCATAAATATGGATCCATGGAAATCATTATATGGTCTTATTTTACATTCACCACTTTTTGGGTGGAAATAAGTGAAATATCACTAATGTGACCAATCCTTCAACATGATACAACATATAAATTTTAGATATCCAAAAAGTGGATGATAAATACATAAATTCAACAAAATCATATGCATTTCATCATCAATGACTATCATCATTTCATGTGGGAAGTATTATTTTTTAAGAATTTATCAATTGTAAAAGAATAATCATTTTTGTATGAAGTGCATGTATTATCCTTGATAAAATTTTCATTTTCATGAAATTAATTAGTTATTTATATGTCTTATTTGTTGGGTTTACCTTCATGGGTCATGTATATGCACAATGTGACTATGGTATATTAATTGAATATTTAACAACCTAATCATGACGATTTGATTCATTAATAACATTTTTAACATGAAAATGATGCTATATTGATCCATGTCTAGATAACTGTTTATTACATTTAAGAGAAACTATTTCATGGTAAGGGAATCATTTCGGTTTGGGTCTATATGAATATAGTCAGATTCAGGGTGAGATGGTGGAATGTGAAAAAGAAATGTTGGAATAGTGGCTTGAGATCTTCCAAAAGAACAATGATTTCCTAATTTCTATGAATTGAAATACTAATGTTTTTAAGAATTTAACAGCCATATTTCTGGTAATATACACTTAAATTTATGTACGCTCATTTTATTTAAAACTTGGATTTTGTTTCAAGAGTTATTTAATGGATTTTAATTGTTTTTGAAGTGTTTTGGGAGGTTCCTTGTTTGACTATGGTTAGTCGAAACTGTAAACTATCCCGAGGAAATTTTGTAATGGGATTCTGAGATTCAATTAGTAGAATCATTGATATATATTGATTTTTCCAAATAATTGGAATTATAGGATAATAATTGGGATTATATATAGATAGAAAATCATGGTCATCCCAAGCTTTGACTTAACTTTTTAGCCATCCAAAAAAGGTGTTTCCTTGGTATAACACCACTGCATGTTTTTCACATTGTTTACCGAACATTCTAATACATCCCTGAATCTCTCTCTATAATTTCAATTCACACACACTTGGTTAGTGAAATTCATGAAATAATATATAAACTCATTACAAGATATATAGATAGTTTAATGAAAAATGTGTTTTAATTTAGTTTACAGACAAAAATATCATTATTCTTCTATTATTATAGCATCTCATAGTCTTATCCACACTTAGGCTCCCATTATGATTTCATTCAATCAGAAAGAAACTTTTGGATGAATCAAAGTGCATTGGTGATCCAGAATAAATGGTAACAACCTATTCGTATTCATTATTCAAATATATACTCTTCCCCTATCTCTTATATTAGTCAATATATTTGGATATAGATAAATTTGTGTGATTGTTTTATTATATAAAACATGATTATATAATTGTGGGTCTATTGTATGGAGGGTGTTTTGAACCGGTATTTAAAAATTCATAGATTTGTTCTTCATTGTCAGCATAAGTTAAGAGTTAAGATGGTTTTATATCATCACTACGTGTTCTATAATATGAGGGTTAAATATTATTATGATGTTCTACAATAATTATATGTTACAAAAATTGTGTTATTTTTGGAAAAACCCCATTTTTATTTATGTTTTAGAATTAGGGAAAATTTGATGGATTTGGGAAAACCACATTACTTATAATTTTAAAATGATATATTGACAATTATAGTAAGCTTTTAATTTAAAAAAAATACTGATTAAATGTTTTTAAAAGAATTGCTTCACCATGTAAAATGAGTTGGAAGGGTATTTGGAATAATATGGTTTGTGTGTGCTTAAAATGGGATAGTGTATGGTAGTGAACTACTTTAATTAAATTTTGATATTGTATGTGCCTAGGGTACCAATGTCAATGTGTGAGACCAAGAATGTGTGTATTGATGGGTGATTTTTCGTGAACCTGGAAATGGTTATGATATGTTTTAGTTAATGGTTATATGATAGTTTATTTTTTTTCAAACGAGACTTTCTCTAATAATTTTTTAGAAAATTTATACTTATTCTAGAATTGTTCTATATGATATTTTATAACACATTCTTTTAAAAGTGGCATGACATGGGATGTTAATTTATATTACCTATTTATTGATATACTCTCTCTCTCTTTGGGAAAATTGGTGTGTTTTTAGATATTTCATATATAGAATATATAATGATAAGTTATCACTTTTCTATATAGAGTCATTTTGATATCAGGGGAAAGATAGTTGGTGTTAGGGCTAGTTTGGGTTGTTCATGAGTGTATGACACTTCGGTTTCTTCATTAATATAGTCTATTATATTTTTTTATGATGTTTCATGTTTCAATTTTTTCTCTATTATTTTTACTGAATTATTTTTACCTTTCGGTTTTATTTCTTATAACCATTCATCAAATATATTGTTTCAATATTTGTAATTTTGGATATTAGATTGCAGTATTAATAATGACAAATTATTCTTCCAATATTATCTTAATCTCATGGAATTTGTCTTATCCTTTGATTTCTTAGGTATCTTATATATAGTTAGTGTCACTCTATCTCCTCTTGAGCCACTAAGATGAGTCAGAATGTCTCAAAGAGAATCACCATCTATCATATTATATCACGGCATGAGCTGTGGGATTAGTTTTAGAATGGGATGATGCTAAAATTATATAGAATACCAATCACCAGGTACATCTCAAACAATCACACACACACACACACACACTCATGAAGTATAAATGGTATCAAACAACATATATCCAAACCTCATAATAATTTTTAAATATATATTTTATCCATATGACTCCATGTTCTCATGACAGACCATTTACCAATTATAAAATCTTAAATCCATTAGGAATTCCAAATTTATGACAACATTGTTATTTTCATTCTCCCCAACCTAACTCTTATCTTCCTTCAAAATTCACGTTATTCCTCAAACAATACTAATCAATAATTAATGATCATCAATTAAATGAGAACTCACCATGGTCTATATTTGTATACTGAATGTTTTTTTATACATAAACCCTACTAGTGAATAAACATACAAATATATACTAAGACAACAAAATTATAAAATTACCATCTCTAAGATAGAACCAAGAAACCTCTCGACACACTAGGAAGTATCCATTCAATTCATCCCAACACATATAGTAATCCCCAAAATAATTTTCCATTAAAAATTTCCAATTACTATCCATGGTGCTTCACAATATATGAATGGATTACTGAAAAAAATCTCCCATGTTTCCAACAACACACCAACGATATTTTAAAAAGTTATGCCAACATGATTTCAATATGACAACATCCAAATCCAAGAAATGTAGTAATCGAACCCTATATTTTTATCATTACCTAAAAACACTCAACCACAATAGTTGATGTGATAAGAAAAAAAACATCTTCATATAGATCAGTATTCTAAATAATTATCCTCTATATATAGGGACCTTCTTATATACACATTCCATGATACAAACATCACTTTCTTTATTAGTTTTATCATCACAACATACTCCATCTTGATATTTTATCACATGATTCCCCACCTAAATCATGTGTCAAATTCCCTTGACATCCTAAAATGTATCATTAAATGGGTTCCCTAATAGAAACGTGTTAATAATCATTGATTTATTCCATAAACGATGTGATGAACCATAGTTTCACCCATTAAATTGTGTTAGTAATCATATATTACCCATAAAATTACTGATAAATCACATAAAAACTCCCATATATCAAGGAAAACAGACCTAATATAATAAAAACCTGATCACAACATAAATGGGTTATTACCAAAAAAACCCTAATATTAGTAGATCTTACCATTCACTAACATCTGTTTTTACTCTGATAGTCTGCCAAACTATCTCAGTGTACTCAAAGCTCTTATAACATATTGTTCATTAACTAATGACCGATATGTTTCCCCTCACTATAATATGATCAATATAAATTATTTATAGACTAAAAAATAAATATCTACATCCCATTATTCATCCATCACTAAAATAGATCGATGGATGCGGTTGTTCCAATATTTCCTAAGAACCTACCAGAAACAACAACACATATCCTTATCCCTTGAGAAAATTCATTCTCAACATCCAATGGTGAGATTAAAACTATATAGATTCACTAATCACCATATTCTAAATGTGTCCATTAACTAAACATATAATAATTTTACCCCCACTATACTACTCTCGTACGTCTAAACTAGATCAATTTTAAATGGATTATCACATGGTCTTCACAAAGATCTACAACCCAAATGGTAAATGAACACACCTTTTATACACCTTACCAAACTCACAATGAAATTTATTGAAAATCCATTCCAATTCCTAGTTACAGCCTTCCAAGACATATTTATTCTTATAAAATCTTTAAATAATATCATACTAAGAACATTACATGGTCTCACCTAATCCCGATGATTTTATGACTTTTTACTACCAAATCATACAACATGACTCACACTCCAATGAGTTAGAACATATTTAACCTAGGATCCAACAACTAACCATTTTATCAAGCCCCACTACATGTCATGATTATCCAATATTTTATATTTCATAACCATTAAAAGTATAATCACATGACTAACCACCACGATACAATCATTTTAATACCATGATAATCTAACCATGCTACCCGACACCACCTAATAGTTCACCATAAGAACAATATGTACATTCATATATATGGTCCCACCCTCTCTTCCTGAATTTATTACCATAATAATTCCAAATCATTGCATTCCCCAAAACTCCTTAGGTTTTTGATAGAACCACATCGTTTAGATAAGTAAAGTTCTACCAATAATCATTATGGTTCAATGACAAATAAGTTGTTGATAAAATTATTAATAAAAAATAAATTTATGACAAAAAAGGCTTCCAAATCCCTGAGGAAACCATTTTCCATCCTGTTATCATTCCTCATGATTCATATCTATGTACCAAACCCACATGGATTCCATTATTAAGTCAATAAACAGACATACTGACCAGTTATGGGTCCCCATGAATCTCTTGACCAAAAATCTACATATAAACCAATGGAGAACCACTTTAATAATTATAAAAATGTACATCCATAAGATATATATTATTTTTTATATTAATATGATTCAGAAAAAACGTATATAGGAACATGGAATAATATATTTCATATAAATAAATAATGAAACACCAAGAGAAAATACTATTACATAAGATTAAGAAAATGTCTTGTGAGACATATTCCATTAATATGATTCATGAATAATTGACTCATTCTAAATTTAAAATAACCAAATCCCTTAAAAACATCTCTATAAAATGCCTCATATTAAAAATAAATATCATCTATAATATATAAAACTACTAAACCCATTATTATATTCCTAGTTAATAGGACATCCAAAAAGCAAGTTGACCCAAATTCTCATGTTTGTAGTCCGAAAAAATATGTAACAAATTACAATAAAATTATTCTATAATATATCCAAATGATAATACAAAACAATTATTTGATTATGATACTATATTACCCATCTTAGGTCCATTATCTAGTTCCCATGATCATTCCTTTAAAGAACCTTAAGAAACCCTCCCCATATGTCATATGCTGCAGATGGGTGGTGATTGTTTATTCCATTCAATTGGGAGACTATGAAATCAAATAAATGTAATATAACATAGAATAAATAACCAAAACATAAAATCCCATAATCAGAGTACATATAAAAAAATATAACAAATTCCAAAAGAAGTTAATTCAGTCAGATAAAAACTTATGACCTATATGAAAAATAAAAAATACAAAATAATCCAAAAAGTCAATAATTATGAACTAACCCTAAATACTTCATAAAATCATAGAAATATTACCTCTAAATATAAATTGGGTTAAACTATACTAATAATATTCATTTTATATTCTCATCAAAAAAATAAATATGGAACGAATGGGAATCATGGTGTTCATAAAGGCTGTCAGAAAGACCTCCCAGTAGTGTGCCATAATGTTCTATTAGTATACACCATCATATTGATGTGTGCATGAGTAATAAAATAAAAAAATTAATGAAGATTCACTAAAATTATATATTATCTATAGAAATCACCCCTCTACATCTTATTACCATGTTCATACTATTCCACCACAGAACATGATCACACTAACATCATCAATTTTCATGAATCGATCATATCATATTGTATATCATATTCCACTATATTTATACCTTTCTTATACTTAATTTTATAGTTTTGGTCTTTGTCTATGTTAATACATAATTGAAGAAGATAGTAGTAAACTTCATAAATCCATTTCTTTTATAATTACTATAAATATCAAGGTAGAGTCCATCAGTCATCCCCCCTCCATCGATGACGCAGTCCCTAGGGTAGTCCTTAAACCAATCTAGTACTAAGAAATAAACAATTCAATCATTCCAATTAAATCAATAAATTATATGGTCCTAGAAAAAATACTAATAGGGATAAGTCACTTTCAATAGGCCAACCCATTCCCATAGACTAGTTTGAGGTATCATTACACTAACTGATCATTATAATCCATGGGGAGGTCTATGAATTCCAACTGGCCCCTATAGTCTTTTGGGATATCAAAAGATCATTGAAAACCCCTTATAGACTCCAAGGAGAACACATTAACTTCTCTAAACCACTCATATGCTTTAAAGGTTCATTAAGAACATTCATTCACATTAGACCCACAACTCATCAGACAACTCCTTAACTGATCCATTGAAACTAGTTGCTTGAGAACCCACCCCATAGAAAATAAATCTCACCCAAATAATTATGAGATTTACCATGATCTCTTGACCTTTTTTCTTCGTTTCCCATTGATTCCATCTCCCACATATCACCCACTCTTGATTTCACTCCCTGAAGTCTACTTTGACCCAGTCCATAAGGATTTTTCCAATGGCGTCCCTCTTAGTCTAGTGGGCTAAGGCCCATACCATGGAAGTAAACTCTAATTCCATTTTCATTTTGATTCCATATTAGGATCTAACCCCAAAATCCAAAACTATGTCCAATATCACATATCCTATGGTAGATCCCTTAATCTATCACATAGTGGAAACATTTCTCCACCACATCTTATATGGTGTTCGAGAACACACCTTGCTCACTACACTCTATAAGCCTCAAATCACTGTTATGATGGTGTTACTCACCAAGGTACAGTCATACAACCATATAACCCATCATCACTAAGGACAATTTTCTTGTGACTACATTTACAACCTAGTAGATTCCTATATGAATCTGCGTGTGTGTTATATAACATATTGAGACACCCTAAGGTATCATATCATCATAATAAATTCACTTTACCCTTAGAAATAATGAATTTATCTATTGAAATGTCATTTATCTACTAAATTGTAATTCACCCAATTTTAAGAGACCGAATACAACCCCAAATCTCCTTCTGTGGAACTCAAAATACCTAGATATATATTTATCCTAAATTAAAATTCATTCATGAACGTACTCTTATATGAACACGCATGTGGCTTTGTATGGACAACATATGACTGTTAAGAATTACTGCCTATCCAATGCTTTACATCACCATAGATAATCTCATGAATACCTATTCCAATCCCAAACCACTACTCAATTTTATGTCTTAGGCCATAAGACACGTATAATAATTACAAAATATTATATTTAGTTATTAAATATAAATCAAAGTGTAATATTCCTCTAACAGCACACTATGTATAGTCATTACACTATAAAATTTAACAACATGGTGCAGTCTATACTCAAAATGCATTTTCACATAAACCATGTAATATCCCCATTTAAGACACCAATTCAAATCAATAATTATACCCATTATATCTGAAAACCCCAAATATATTATAATAGTTGATTACCTCAACAAAAAAACACATTAGATGATGTGCAGACAACACATCTTTTCTTCCTCTATCAATTGTGCATAAAAACCACATCAATGTCATCTAATTCAACATTTCTATGGATGAATTGAAATCGAAATGCCAAAAAATTATCAGGATTTAGAATGGAAACTACAAAAAAATAAATATTTTATGAGAATATGAATGAACCTAACAATACCACCAAAAATCATCCCCTAGAATTTTTAGTTGAATGTAAGGGGGTTGGCTATTCTACACCTCATGTAGATCTCCTTAAGCATGAAACAAAATGGGTTTCAATCCCAATTATTATATAATATAACTATTAATGCCACATTAACAACTAGAAACTATATTTCACACCATGAACATTTTTAAAAATATGGCCTCTCCCCAATTTAAATCATTCCCATCATTAACCATAAGATCCCTTCATGAAAAGGATACTACCGCACTTATGCAACAATTAATCCACCTAGACCTTCTCTCATTGTATCTCAGATTCGTGTGATGCATATAGGGTTTCACACAAAATCCAACCCTTACATTTTATAATTCAGGCATTATTGGATTCCCATTATGTGTCCATGTTCACAATATAAACCACGCAACAAATAAATATTTCAAATATCGTCAGTAATTCACAACGCAAAATGATTTTTTTTAATTACAACCATAATGAAATACCATAATATATCAAATAATTTAATAACGAGACATTGAATATGTCAATAATATATAACCTCTCATGAATTATTGAATCTATAACAAAATACTAAATATAATAGATTAATTGATCTCATTTATTGTATTCTGATAAATGAGTACATCAAATTTTCCTAATATTAATAGATCAGAAAATCGCATGCCACATATCATATTATGGCCACACAGTTTATCATAACATATCCATCCAACAACCATATTTAATACCAACAATAAAAGAGGATAAATCAAATATCAATTAATAAAAACCTTCCAGTAGATCAACATCATCCCTAACAACCCTAACATTATCTTCTCCATTTTACTAATGTTTGTAAGGATTTAATGTATAATGGTTTATATATGAGATTACCTATAAAAATAAATGATTTGGTTCATTTATTATGAAATTCAAATAAATATGTCCATAATAATTAATATTTTTGTATATATATTCCAGGGATTTACAAATAAATAGTATGAACTCTAAATCTCCTTTTTTCACATTATATTATTTTATATGTTATTCCTTGAAACTGCAGACCCATATCTAGTGGTAGAAACATATTATTCTCAAAATTTCATTTGTAAAAGATAAATATTAATCCCAACATAACCCTAAAAAATTATAAAATCAATAAGAAATTATGATTCACATAAACAAAAAAAGAAATTTCTGTTCAAATAATTATAAATTTTGGAAGAAACATTATATAATGAAACCCATATCGACTCCATCAAAGATGAATTTCCCCACAAAAACAAGGAATCCTTATTTACATGTATCTACATATCATCACCCAAAAAGTTCACTATACGTGAACCCAATATTTATATTTTATATATATTAATCAATATCTTGTACTGATGAAAAGGAAACATATAATATGTGATTTCAATTGATAAGTTAGAGGAATCGTACAAAATATCATGGAATAAATGTGAAATGAATAATATGGATAGAGTATATATCAATCATAAAAAATACATTTTTATTTATAACTTGAATATATAGTAATTCTATGGATAATATAATAATATAAATAATAAAATGTTAAATAATACCAACATTTATTTTCAATATATGAATATTTTCTGAAATCATAATCATAAAATCAATTAATCATTCCAATACTACATACATAAAAGGAAGAGGACTAAAACAAATATAAAGGGTAATTTTTCACATGATACCTAACAAGGAATCAAGGGGATATATATTATTGGTCCACAACCATCACAAAAAAGGCCAATTTATCATTATATGAAGGAATACTAATCAATAAATAACAATAATTAAATATTAATAAATAGACTTAATTATTAAAGTAATATGTATGTAGATAGGAAATATTTTTCTAGTTAAAAAATGGAATAACATTCCTAGTAAGAGAAATTCAAGATAATACACTATAGATTAGTGGTAATATAGGTATGTAAGGACTTGAAAAAATATCACAGAAATATTTTAGGAGATATAGAATGTGTCTATGAAATGAAATAATATGAAAATAGAGGATAAAATAATGTCAAGATAGATATGAAGATAGATAGAGAAGACACCCCTTACAAACATGGTGTTGTATGAACAATAAATTCATAAGTTAATATAGAGGTTAATATATGAAACACAAATTTAATTTCAATATAAAGTTTATATTCATATAGAAATAATTAAATAAAGTTATAAAAATAATTTTCATTAACCATGTAAATTTTTTTTAAACAATACTCAACACCACATTCAAAAATGAATTTATAATTGGAACAAGGGTATAAGGGATGTAAGAGAAAAATGAAATTTAAACTTTTAGGTGTCGATTCATCTTAAAAATAATAAATCCTACAAAACTCTTTCATAAATTTCGGATACAATCACATGTAATTAAAATTTACCATGAAAAATAAAATCGTATGAAATTTTACATTGTACCTTATTTTTTCAAAATCACTAATTTGATTCTCAGACCATTAGCATGAATGGTCTCAAAAGCACCAATATAAGAGTTTTATATATCAGACACATGTTCACCATATCACTTTGATCCTAAACCATAGATTACCTGGTTTTAGTAAAAGAAATTTAGGATTTTGTTGAAGCCACATTAATTCCTAGAATAATATAGGCTTGATCATTAAAATTGTATTAATACAGCTATTTTCTTCCTTTGATATATCACTCTAATCGTGAGATAGAGGAGTTAAGATCCATAAAATTCATTCTATATATTTTTAGGTTTCTTAAAGAGTCTAAAATTCGCATATAAAATTACCTTATACTTCTTAGAATTACACTTTTTTCACTGGAATGTAATGACCATCATTTAATACACTTTAACACACTTAGGACTAAATTAATTATGTCATAAATATCATAATTATTTTTCCACCCACATGTAACACATTAAGAATTTTTGTTATAACATAATATTCATTTTCATACCCATTATCGACTATACTAATTTAATGAATTGTGAATTTGTTATATTCATTGGAATAATTATATTAACTCATATTCACATTTATTGTAAAGAAAACATTTAAAAACATTTTAAATAAATTCGTTCATCATTATATAAAATTAAAATATGTAATTAAATTATTTTTGTTGGAATCTATCACCCACAAACATCCACTGGCCCCTAGACATGAGACCCACTTCATGCTGAACTCTTATTCATACAAATAGGTGGATCTTGGGGATACACAATATTTCAAAAACTCTATGTCTTTATCTTGATAATATTGAGTCAAAACCATAGACCAATAGATTATTATATAAGTCAATATGACACCTAAGGAGGGAATGAATTTCATTGCTATTACTACCTTTTACATACTCATTTAGTGTAATATATTCATGTTATATCATGATATTTCATTAACCAAGATGAACTCATGTATCATAATACCAATGATGATTTATATATTCAATGAACACATTAGAATGGCATAACTTATTGGACCATGTGAATGGATTTAATAAAGGCACTACAATCCACATAAACCATGGACCAATATATATATCTTCCTCAACTTGGAATCAACATTTTATATCTTGATCATTAACCCACTACCATTCCACATAAGACACACCCAACAAAAGATACTTCTCGATGACATAAATGTCATGGTTCTTTCCTTCAATAAATGTGTAATAAAATGATGCAAATTTGAAATAAACTCAAGTCAAGGAATAATAATATTTTTCATTGATAGAAACAACCATAGAAACTTAAAACATGTTGTGTACTTCTGGGAAGTTAAATCCTCATGATACCAACTACTTGAGATCATTGTGTGTGAATATACTCCGACGATGTCATAATGATTATGAGCCCCCATCACCTAATAGTCATACAACATTATTTTACCATAAGTATGTTATATCTAGACTATTAGAAATATTTTAAACATTACTGACCTAATATCTCAAGGATCTTATTAGAACTGAGAACATCAAAAATCATTTGACTTGACTTGTAATATAAGGACACTACCATGAACAATTGGGAAGTAGAAGTATTAAAGTTGTTATGGTATGATTATAAAAATTTATATATAAAAATATTTACATGTAATGATAATAAAATAATATGAGGGAGTTGGTTTTATGTATCCCACTCATGATACTACAACATCCACTATGGCCAACTGCTAAACATTCTCAACTTCCATTCCCTCATATAGGTATCAAGGTTCTTATAATATATGGATTTTGTTATGGGGTCTTTGAAATTATTGTCGATGGGTAATATAATCACAAATAAATCACATATAATTGTATAATACCTCGAGAGATGAAACTTCCAACATATATTATTTATCCTCTGGTGCGACTAGGCTCTATGCAAAGAACCTCTACTACAGTATTATAATTGCATACTCCAATAGATTTTTCAATTATAGGTACCACACAAATAATATAAACATAAAAATGTTTCAAAATAACATCAATAGTAGCCGAAATAGTTTTATACAGTTGTATTTTGTAATAGATCTGTAACAATCGAATACATCAAGCTCCTCTAACTCACTACACTGCCATTTTAGAATAAGATTTATTTGGAAAACAATTTCATATTATTGTTACAAATATATAACTGGAATCAATGTATCACCTCAATACTATATCCTTATCTCCTTTATTAACCACTAATACATTTTTTATATGTATCACATAATTTAGGATAGTTTTTATAGCTACACAATGTTTTTCCCTGGGATTTTCATTATATTTTTATCATTATGCAAATTGTAAAGGAAAAATAAAACCTTTTACAAAACATGATATATGTTATAAATCCCACTAATGAAGAATGAGGAATTATAATCATTTAATTCATTCATTCTAGTTTATGTGGACACATATTATTTTATGGATTAATATAAGGTGAAATTTTCAAAAACAATTTCTTGTATTGTTCTATGTTATTTCTTTTGAGTACATTATCAATATATTCTCTTTGAAATAGACCATAAATACTTGGAGATATATCTCAATATATAATAATTTCTAGAATATTTATACGTCAATTATTTATATCTAGGATAAATATCCATTTAACAATGTATTCACAAAGTATAATAATTTCACTTTTATTTTCCTTTAGGAATTTATCATCGACCTTTAAAACTAGAAAACTTATTACGCTCACATTAGCATTATTATAAAAAAATTGTTACCATTTATTCCTAATGATCCCAAATTCTATTATGTCATTATAAAAAGTGACATTCCATGATAATGATATCTTCTTAATTATATCAATTGGTCACTCCATATATTTTTTACTGGTACTATTTGACATAAAAAACACATTAGGTTGTCATATATACATATTAATCTAACTTTATATTTATTAAAAATGTTTGACATCCATTTTTCATATCTCATAATCATGAATGAATATTATTTCATGTAATATTAAGATAGATTTTAGTATAGTGACAATTGGGAAGGTTTAATTAGATTTGATGATATAAAATTTCCTAAAACAAGTCACTATTATCCATTCTTTATTGGTGATAACTTGATCATCCATGTAGATTTTTTCCTAAAATCATATTTACACCAAATTGATTTTCCATTATCTAGTAGGTATACCAAAATCAAAACAATATTTGGCTACATAAAAACAATTTATGAATTCCTAGATTCCATCCATTTAGCAGTATCCTTTATATATACTACGTTATGTTAGGTTATTGGTTAATAATTCTCTAAGAGTAATGTTTCACCCGAAAATATATAAAGGAAATGACCTCTATATACATCTCCAACGACTCTAGTAGAAATTTATAGTTATTGTGTTTTGGGAACATATTTCCCTCCAAAATGTTTTGTCGATATTTCACCTATATAATATATCATACATCTAGATAATTATCCTTAGAAAAGTCAATATATCTCACAGTTGTTCTCTTGGAAATGTATTCCTGATCTATAAATGTATCATGTCATGATACAATAAACATTTTATTATAATAATTGTATATGTAATATCATTTAGTCTCATTAGGATTTGATATATAGATTCATTTCTAAATTTGATATTAGAATTATTCATTATGTAAAGTCCTGAAAAAATATTCCCATCCCCATACACATATATAGGACATAATAGGTTTTTCTATAGAACAACTCTTATGGGTTCCCATTTACTAAATTATTTAGTTCTCATTTTAGTGTATACTCTATAGTCATTAATGAATATCCAAAAAAGATTAATGGTAGAGTTTATTAACTCATCATCAATCTGACCATGTCAATAAGGGTTAGATTCCTTCGTCCACTAATACTATTCTAATAAGGTGTATATAGATGAGTGAGTTGGTAAATAGTCCCACACAACATTAAATTATCAGTGAATAGTTTGTTAAGATATTATTCACCATTGTACGAGAGGATTTTATTATTTATATTACTGTGTTCATTTTATAATTCATTATGTTATTCTGTAAACGGGCTATTGGAATCTTACTTATACCTCAATATTTATATATATCCCTGACAACTATAGTCATTAGTAAATGAAATGAAGTCGAGAGACACATATATTATCTACTATAAATGTACCACATACATTAGAATGAATAAATTTAATGGCTTGTTTTCTCACTCGTCATTTACATTGAATGGTGGTTTAGTCATTTTACATTGTAAATAAGTATGATATGCATCTGGTTTTAATTGAATAAAGGTAAAATAACCTTCTTGATATAGTTTTCTTAAATGATTCTTTTTAACATGACCTAGAAAAACATTCTATATTTGGGTATGATATGATTCATTCTTGATATATTTTTCATTAAATTAAAAAATATAATTTCTTTTGTTTTAGTATATATATCCCTTTTCTATGATAGGTCGTAAATTAATATATGTTATCTATATACAAGTGAAATCATTTATTTCTAAATTGGAGATAAAATTTCATAGTGTCTCAACTCATCCCTAATTCTTTTTTCTAATAGACGATACATAATAATAATGATATAATAATAAAAATTTCCCCTAAGAATTGAATGATGATAATATTCAACATATAATACTACTTGTCACTCAGAATTTTCTACGCATAGATCAACTACACATTTTAAATAGAATTTAATGTATGTTATTGTAATATATTAATAAATATGTCTTAGAAAACTGAAGTATCCCTTAACCAACATGTAAAAATAGATAGAGTTATAAAAATAAAAAATATACTAGAAGCAAAAGCATCAACTTGCATATTCTTATTCATTTAGATAATATTCTTTTAACATCCTAGAATTTTAATCTATGAAATATTTCACGGAATATAATAAATATGTATAATTAAAACAAATAAGAAGGGATTTTTTAATAATTATAATAATATGCTACGTTCAGAAAAAAAAGAATCACTTCACATAAGTGTCCAAGAGTAAAACATTTACAACAATCATTTCCAATAAAAGGGGAAAACAAACACTGAACAAAAAGAATTGTAGAATACCTTATTTCGAACCACAATGAGTAGGACCCCAACAATGATGATTATGGTAACAATACATAGAAGATAAAAATAGAAATCATCCTTATAAGAGAGAAAACTGTAATAAATAGAGCTTGAATTATAAATTTTTTATTTATAGTGGGATATTAATATAATTAAAGTTATATATAAGACAGTGTGATTCTATTTGAAATATATTCAAACCCTAGTTAGAATTTTATTTTATTTATATATTTTTGACTATAAAAATTGATTCTATTCAATAGTGATAATATATGATAATAATTCAATGAGAATTAATATTTTATATTGAAATTTTACAATACAGTATATAGGTTACTCAATTATAGTGAGAATAAATAATTTTATACTATTTAAATAAACATATAAATTTGATGAAAATAATATATTAATATACATTATTCTTTTATGTAAAATTAACTATTTTATATAATAAAATAATATCCTAGAATGCTAGCAAGGAAAACACGATAAAAAATTGTGGGATAAAGCTCATCAAATTGTGGGAGCTATCTCAGATACCCCATATGTTGGATATAGGGTGTGAGAGCCTCCAGATAGTCTTATGTTACACATTGTGAGTGTAAAAGCATTTAATATGGTTCAATCAAGGGGAAAGAGGGTCAAACACCAACTTTTTCTGTGTGAAGAGTTTTTCAGGGGCTAAACCTTGCTCTCCGATTAAGTGGTGGTATAAATTGAAAATATACATGATAGAACAAAATACAAATAATATTCAAAATGGGACAAGATATGAGGTGTAATTCCACCAAATGTAAACCATAAACATATAAATATAACTATTTTATTATATCAATTCCATTAATGTAATCACCCAATCCATCGTCTTCATCCCCTTACAAAACATGCTCTCTATAAGTTAACATGGTCATTATTGTCTTCCTAGTATATTTTCCTCATCCAATACTAATATACATTACCTATAGGTATCATGACATGATTAGAACCTATACCGTAACTATGTTCTTCATGTTACAACATGCCTACATCCCTCAAACAACAAAAACATTGTAAAACCCTTTAATGGTCATTTAGCTATAATGATCAACAACATCCTCATAAATCATTGATAAATTTCCAAAAATTATTAGAGATTAAAAATAAGTTTTATATATATATATATATTAGTGATGATATAATTTAAAATAATCATAATATACAGTTGAAATCTGATGTTAGTTTAGACTTCCTTACTCAATGAGATGCACAAGTACAACAGTGAGGTGCACACATATATATAACTAAATATACAATTTTTTTTAATAAACCCAAAAAAAGAAATATTATATTTTTCCCACAAAATAAATAATATTACTCTTATAGTTTGTCATATTAGTTCATTATCGAATATATATATATATATATTTGGAAATATATATATGATTTTCTACTTATATAGAGATAGTGGGGATTTTGCTAGACTATAAAATTCATGTATAAGAGGGGGAGTTTTCTCCTCAAAATTCTTATTTTTTTGGGTCACGAGGTGAGTTGCCTATTTTTTCTTTAGGATGAATGATGTGCCTCTTGTATTGACATTATATATTTAGGGGACCCATAGTCTTTTGTTCATATGGAAAAATTGAATAACTATATCTCAATTTTATGGTATACTCGTGTCATTTACCAATAACTGAACTATATAATAAAAATATATATTCAATATTATAATGACACACATCACCTATAAAAGGTTACTTTCAAGTGTTCTTCTAGTTGATGCCTCAACAATTTTATACATTCCTATTTTCCTGACGCACCAAGAGAGAGAGAGAGAGATCGTTTATTGAAGATATTTCAAGAGAGGCAGTTCATATAACAGATATGTTATAATGTATCAAATAATAGTTATATTATGGGGATGTTATTTTATAAATGTTAATTATACTTTCAAACAAATTTTAATTGAAATGGATTATCGATAAACAATTATTTCTTTTACATTACTCATCATAAGTTAATTTTCCTTCAAACATATACATTGTGTTTATAATTGAAGTATATTTTATTACATATATTCCATTGATTTCTAAACCATTCTATAAAGGGAAATTGATTTTCATAAATTTAATTATTTTTTTAATGCATAAAATTGTGATTTTTGATCTTAAAATATTGTTTTATTTTAGATTAAACCCTGAGAATGAATGATTAATTTAAATATCTAACGATTTTAATAAAAAAATATTTCAGATAAAATTGAATTCAATTAATTTTGAAACCCATTTTATATTTATTTTCTAAAACCATAATCATGGGGGGAAATTATTTAGTCTATTTTCATAGCCTCATTTTGTCAATGTTTACTTCAATAATATAGATGACTAAATTATCATATATATTTTTCTAAAATGATTATGCTTTCATTTTATTCATAATATTTTATTTATATTTTTTCAATCTTGAACATAAATATTTTAATAGTCATAAAATATATTTATATTAACATTATGAAATTATCTTGAATGTCAAATATTTAATTTCAATGAAATATTTGGAAATGTTTCTTATAAAAGTTCTTTTTGTTTGTAAATATAAATATTCTTCATTAAATAATTTTGTTTAAATTATCTTTTTCAAATATGTATTTATTCTCTTCTTAATTTATATATAAATAATTATTTTGAATGGTTTTAATGGATTTAGAATGATTAAGGTAGTATTTTCTAAATTGTTTTTACAATTTTTACACTTGGATACTTGTTATGTTAATGATGAATGGGGAGTGAAACTGTTGCCTTAATAAGAAATTTTCACATAGGTGATCATTAATATCCTTAATAGACCCATGGGTTCATAAAATAATCCATGTATCATTGTATTCAAAGAATATATATTATTTAAAAAATTAATACATAATGAATTTCATGGATAATACAAGTTTATTTAATGATTTTTATATTTTTATATTAAACTGGTATTCAAAATGTTATTCCACATTAAATTTTTTGAACAACATCTTTTTAGGATTTTTTTACGAAGTTATATTTACATATTTTGGGAAATGTTATTTTCATAAAAATATTATTTCAGTTAAAATGATATGTTTGAAAAAATTGTTTTATAGTATTTATATGATGAAATTTCCTTGTTTTTTAAAACCCGTTGTAGTGAATTTTTTATGCTCACTGCATCTTTTAAATTTGTTCCCATATGTTGAGTGATGATTATATGATCAATGGTGTTTAGTTTAAATTAATGATATATCCCATGTGAATCTAGTTAGATGTTGTATAATTCTAATTGTTGTAATTTTTTTCCCAATTATTCAAAAAATCAATAAAAATATTGATTTTATAAAATGATATATAGTTCTTAGATTAGTATTTTTTTAAAAATACAGAATTTTTTAGCACTTAATTTGGGATTATAGGTCTCCATTCATTGTATTATTATTAGATAGGTTGTCAAGAAATGATTAAAGATTATGATGTATTATTTTGGGACACACTAAGATTCAATGTATATTTCTATCCCTGATCTGTAACTTTTTTAGTTAAAGATTATCCACGAAATAGAAAGAGACAGGCCATGAAAAAATCTCCTCTCTCTTTCTGAATTCCTATATAAAAGAAAATTACTAAAATCATTCTCTGATTAATTCTTATCCTGTTCTAATTTCCATTTAACCCAAAAAAAATTATTAAGAATCGAATATCTATAACATTCACTATTTTTTAGGGATCATGGTTTGTATATAAACATATTATTAATTCCAAATATTCTTATTATGCTATGGGTGGAATATATTATAACGAAATTTTATTATATTAACACTCACTAAAACATATGAATTAGTTTCCAATTTTGATTAATATGTTAAAGAGTATAACCATGGTGAAACCAATGTGTATCATATTTAAATTTATACAATTTTTGGAATTATCAATGATAATAATGAATATGTTGAAGATGAATATGAAAATTTATTATATAAAATCAATTTCTAAACATATTTCATGGTATTATATATTAATAATAACACCTATTTAACTATTTACGGATGTTTAAGTCAATTTTATCCAAACATCAATAGTTGCATTTTTAGAAAATAAATACTAGATTTTGAAATTATGTTAAGATTCCTTTAAAACTTCTAAAACCTATCTCTTTGAGTGTGATTCCAAAACATAAGACCTTGTTAATGGAATTATCTAATTCTGTAAAATCATTAAATATATTTTAATATTAGGCTAATTTAATAAATTTTATTTTTTTCAGATGAAGAACCACTATAATGACGCTTTAAATCTAAAATATAGTGTATTCCTTTTATAAAATAACTTTCAGTGTAAAATTCCATAATGAAATATAGAATACAACATCCAAAAATTTTAATATATTATATATTTTATTGAATGTAAAAAATATTACTCTATAAACAATAAATAAGAAAATTTTACAAATAATAATGATAATATAATAAATTCATTAAAAAAAATATCCTTTCAGACTAAGGATAAAGGAATGATAAATATAAAATTACTATCAATAATAAAACATGTCAAAATACAATAAACATGCTAACACTAATAATTGAACAATTCATTCAGATCCACCATGGATATGATCCCTCTAGTGATTATAATGTTACTAACAAATAGTATAATAAATATAATAATCATCCTTACAAATGATAAATTCAAAATACCTTGATCTGGAAAAATAAAAAAATTTGTTCATGTGGGGATTTTATCGAATATAGTATATGTATGAGATTATTACATTATATAGTCATTAGAAAACAATTAAAATAATAATTATATATTATTAAATTTCAAATTTTAATATCCCTCGATCGAAATAGTAAAGGAGACTAGTTCTTTGAAAAGAAAACCATTTTTATCATATAGTGATAATATTTATCGATAATACAATTGGATGTAAGATATTATGTTATAATTTTATTAATAAATATATATTTTACTTAATTTCATTAATAAGATAATTTTTTAGAATTTTTTTGTAAATATATAAATATTATGATAATATAATATTAACATACTTTATAATCAAAATAAACATTCACATAGTATATTAAAAATGGACATCCTAGGAAGCTGGCTTGGATAGCTCAACAATATATTGAGGGAGAAATCATAAGAACTCATGTGAGCCTTCATAGATATCCATGTTTGTGGTAGGAGGGTGGGAGATCTAGTTTACATGCTTAGGATTATCATTTTTTGATCAAAAAGCAATCATGGTGGCACATACAAGGGGATATGTGTGTCATCCCACCCCATGTATGTGTCTGAAGTGTGTTGTGGGTATCGATTACTGATAAAGGATTAATTGATTCTTACAATTAAATACTACATATGAAATTACACAATTACTAGAAACATCAATTTATGATAAGATTTATGGTTTACTATTCACCCAATTAAAAACATATTTGTATAATGAGTATTTCCATGGTCAAATCAATTTCAATTGTCAGATCACACAATCCATAATCTTCCACATTATACTAAACCTTATACATCTCCATCACCATTAACATTTTATTCTACCTCGTATGATGACATCATCACCTCCCATCATGTATAATATTTAGGTGTCATATCTCTATGACACTATATGGAACCACAATCATTTTCTTACGAGAATATGCATGTAACCCTCAAACAAACAAAAGATGTATAGACCATTCGAAGGTGTTCCCACTACAATGATAAATAATTTCATTATTATGATTTAAGAAATTCCCATGAACACTTGGTGATTCATTATAAATGAGTTATATAAATTTATAAAATGGTGATAATAAAATATATGCTATGATATTATATAATTTCATAAAATGTCAGTTTAGAATTCCGAGCATTGTGGGTTATACTAGTACGACCATGAGGTATGTAAATTTTAATAAATAATGAAAACATAATTTTAAAAAAATAATGGTCACCGAAATTTATTTTA
The DNA here is from genome assembly GCA_963277665.1 of Viscum album. Taxonomy (NCBI): domain Eukaryota; kingdom Viridiplantae; phylum Streptophyta; class Magnoliopsida; order Santalales; family Viscaceae; genus Viscum; species Viscum album. Next base: position 787,212,824 of record OY728126.1, on the reverse strand, counting down.
GATCCCTCAAACATCATATCCTTCCTTGTTTTGTCATCCATATTATGTCACCATAGAATATATATATATATATATATCTAAATTAGTAAATATATCTACTATTATAAAAATATATGTATATAAATATAAATAGTCATAGATTGTGGGGATTTTTCTTGACTATATAACAAATAGATTGCATGATGGGTTTTTATTCACGTAAATTCCTGTTTTTGAGGGACATCGGCTAAGTTTTTGTGTATTAATTCTAAAGGATGGATGGGAATCTTATGTTGTTGTAGTGTATCAAGAAGTCCCACAGTCTTTAGTTCCCAGCAAAACATGAATGAGGAGGTTCCTATTTAGTGTGATCCACCTGAAAATTCTCTAATACAAAACTATTTATAAAAATATATATTCAATATTATTATGATAGATAGTTCCTATATAAGGAGAATATTGGTTGTTCTCCACATTGAATCATCCTCACTAATATACATTCATGTTGAAAAATGTTACAAAGGGGTAGTGAAAAATAGTTTTTTGAAGATATTCCACGAGAGGGTATTCATTAAATGAAGACATCATAATTTCTAATCTATTAGTCAATGGTATAACGATCATGCTTTATTAGAAATATTTTTATTTTAACATTCTTGTTTATGATAAATAGATTAAAAAAACTATTGTTTCTTTTACAACACTCTTCTTAAGATAATATATCATAAATAATTTATTATGTTTTTGAGGAAAAATTATTAACAAAATAATATTTCAAATATTTAAAATCATTATTGTAAGGGAAATTGATTTAGATTAAAAAATTATTTTTAGAACCCTATATCCATATGATCATAAATTTTAAAATACTATTTTGAGGTTAATAAACAAATATAATAAATGTTTTATAGAATTCATAATAATATTTGTGAATATTATTCTGTATAAATTTTTTTCAAATTTATCTTTTTATAAATTTATTTAATTTTTAAAACCCTATTCTTGGGGGAAAATGTGTTGCTCTGTATCCATAGAATAATTTCTGAAAAAAATTCATGAATTTAATAGAGTAAATTTACATATTGTTTCTTGAATTAATGTATCATCATTTTACCTATAAAATATCCTATAGAATTTGAGGATTTCACACATGTATATAGGTACATCAATGAAAAAATTTAATTAACCTTCCATAATTTTCATTATAATAATTTTATTAAACTAAATAAAGATTTTTTATATGTTTCTTATGAATGATAATTATTTTTATATGAGTAATTATGTTTCTTCAATTATTATTTATATATATTATAGCATATATTTAATTATTTTCTACTTTAGTTAAATTTAAATGATGTTTTTGAATGGGTTTAAAGGATTTTTTAATGAAAAAGGATGAATTATATATATTCATTACCAAAAATATTTCATTGGATATTGGTTATACTAATGAGAAATGGGGACTAAACCAACAATATCAAGAGGGCATAGTCATAATTACTGATCTTTGATGTCCTAAGTAGCCCCATGGTTTTCATAAATATTCTCCATGTATGATTATATTACCAATGTATATATTTGTTTTGAAATTAATTGTTTTTGTATTTAAAGGAGAATTCAAGTTTTTTTCAAAGTTTATTATATATTAAAATTAATATGTCTTTCAAAGTGGTATGAATATTTAAATGTTTCAAATAAAAATTATTAAGTATAATTATTTAATGACCTTGTATCATAATTGGGTAAAATTATTCACCAATCAAATGATTTTTATTTTATTTAATAAGAATTTTAACAAAATGGTTTAATATTATTTATATTATAATGGGGTCTCCACTTGTTTTTAAAAATGATATTATGAAAATTTATTTCCCACCTTTATTTTTAAAAAAAAATTCAATGGTTTTTTGATTCATAAATGATTGATGATGTTTGGTTCTAATAAACAATCTAGAGAATATAAATACATTTAGATGTTGTATAATATCACATGTTGTATGGTTTTTCATAATTATCCAACTACTAAATAGAAAATATAAATGGTTGTGTAAAAAGTAATCTAATATAAAGCTGGTTGTTTTCTTTTAAAATATAAAAAAATTTCTAAATTCGATCTTAATGTGTGATTATTTGGTCATTTCACTTCATTTAGATTCCTTTTTAAGAAAAATAAAATCATACTTCATAAATAACATTTAACTCCACCAATATTATGGTTTTTTGGATGGGTGGTGAAATAAGATATTTCAATTAGACTTATCCCTTGACACTTTAGCCTTTACATTCTTCTTCTTGTTCATAATAAAGTGTGATTTGCATGAATTCATAATATAATTATGTTCTTATAGAAGTAAAAAAACAATTTTGATATTGTAATGAAACACCGATAAAATTTAATATTATTTTAAATAAACACTATTAATAAATAAAATTTCATATTAGAGGACAGGATTAGTGAAGAACATTTTATTAAATCACTATCTTAAATATATCAATAAAATCAAGAATCTTATAACTAATTTTATAAACATATTAATATCACAAATAATAAAACTTAAATAATTTTGACGAACACAACATTTCCAAAATTGTAACTCATTTCTATAGAATCATCTATAATTAGAAAATAAATAGCATGGAAGATATTGAAAATACATAGAGTAAAAAGGATATTGAAAAACATATTGGGAGTAAGTAATAAATTTTATGTGATATTGATTTATCTGAAAACATTTATGAATATGTATTTATATGAGTTTTTTATGTCTGGCATATAACTGTTGGAATTTTATTTAAACTTTTTAAATACTGTTGTTAATGATAAGATGAATTAATTTAAAAATAATTATATTTTCTAGGTAAATTGTATAATAGTTTGGAATTGAGAAAATAAAATAGGTCTTAATTACCAATATTTTATATGTATGAAACATATATTATCAGTATTTTTTTATAATTAGGATGATAACTTTTTTTCAGTATAAAAAAATATAATAAAAATAAAAATAAATGTAGGAAAATGATATACATTTTAATCGGTATTTGATTTTATATTGATTACTTATGAAAAAATTATTTCCAATCATAGGAATATAACATCTTAGTCATCCAATGAAAAGGTGGGCCTACTTCCACACATCCAATCCATTGATAGGTTCTACAAGGGAAATAGGTATTGTCTTCACCCCACGGGTTTAGAGAATATCTCAGTTAAAGGATGACAAATCCTATATATATGGATGGTGGAATGTGTGTGTAGAGAATATCACATATTGGTCCTCATATCATGTGTGGAGTCTTATGTGATTTCATATAATGGATTCCACCACTTATCTTATTAAAAATAAGGATAATGCATCAGTTTTCGATATGGGCCATGAATAGTAGCTACTGTTCATCTGATATTAAAATCATTTGATATAAACCCAATTGTTTAAATGCTTATATCCAAGTAGTTTTTTCTTTTTCAAAATCATCATAAACATCATGTTTTACTGAATGTGACCCTTAATGTTGTCACATTCACTCTCACATAATTCCATATTTGACCACAATGTATAGATAGGACATCTTGAAATAAATTCATCAAAATGGGGTGAACAATTTATAAAATTAAACCAACATAATATAGAATATCATTTTCTCTAATATTTAACAGAAATTTATAAGTACTATGTATATATTTTTATTTAAATCAATCACGCTATTTTATTTTATTTTATTTTTGTCTAAAATATTTAAACACCATGAAACACTTTTTCATGTCTGTTTTGTCAATATTTTGAATCCATTTCTGGATTTCCAAATTTGCAGTGGGAAACTAGATATGGTTTATATATATAAATATTAGATTTGATACCTCAATCCTTACCCAAATTCATATGCCAATTTTTCTAAATGAGATGTTTTTAATAAAATTTGAAATGTTAACATAAAATTATTTCATGTATATATTATGTAAATAATTCATTTCTTGAACTACTATATATATATATAAGATCTCATTTCCCCAACAGCATAGGACCCAACAGTTTTTCTAGACAATATTTATCTCTATTCTTTCTAAAACATACAAAGAACTCAACTTCCTAAAAGTAGGCCACCCTGTTTTATTTTGATGTAGGGGAATAATTTCCAAAATATCCATTTACATATGGGATTATATTTTCAAAAATCAATCATAATATTTTGTAACAAATTTTTTTTTGAATTTAGAACATTTATTCATATTCTTAACAAAAGTCTATTATAAATATAATGCCTCTTTTACACATATATCGGTAGAATTAATTATTTTTTGTTTTTTTATAAGTAATTATATTTTCAATTTCATTCTCAATCACCTTATAATTTATTATATGAATTGAAAAAAAACTTCATTTAAAATTTTTTCACATTATTTTTAATGGATCATTAATTTTATTAATTTTACTATGATAACGTTTTTAAAGAGAAAAGTTATTATTTTACATAAACATTGTTCATGAAAACAATATATGTTATCCTTTTATATACATTCTCTATTTAAAATAAGTATTCAAAGTTAACATTTAATGTGTCAAATGTTATCATACCTCAATGAATGTCATTTATAATATTTGATATATCCATTATCTAAGGATATTCTTGAAATTTGAATCATTTTTTCCGTTATTAATTTTAATTTTTAAGCTATTATGTTAATGAGTATCAAATAAAATAAGTTATTTGAGAGAGTGACTTTTTTCATGTTTTTTTATCTTCATAAAAATGATATTGTTCTTTGTAAAATATGTTAAAATTTTATTTTCCATAATAAAGTTAATTTATTTATGATGTTTTGGGGTTTTTGGGATATGATTGAGAAAGGTAGATCTTCTTAAAATCATTTCTAAATATTTTAAATTTCAGTACCAAAAGAAATGATAAGGTATGTGGAGTAAAACCCAAAACTCACAGGGGAATTATCATATAAATTATATTTAAAATGGCCACATGTTATTCAAAGAATTGTTATCTATCATTTTATCCCCTAAAAGTTAATAAATTCTAATGTTTTTAAAGGATAAATCCATTAAAAATTTCAAATGTTAATAATAAATTAAATGTTTATGAAAATAATATTTAATATGTTTTTATAAAATGTTTTAAATGAATTTTGATGTATTTTTTTATTAATTTATTTATCTTCAATCTTTTTAATACCCACACTAAGAAATGTTTATACTCATCACATCTTTTAAAATATGTTTTCACATGATAATCAAAAATTAAAATGGTTCTCTATTTATATAAGGGGGAAGATTATGAGATTAAATTTAGTTAAATTTGGTAAAACACAAATAATTTGTACTATTTTTTTATAATTCCCAAAAGTCATTATTAAAAATGTTTAGAGAAATTATAATGGTGTGTGTATTAATCAGGTTTTTTTCTAATTTAAAAAACTACATATTGTGTCTTGATATTGAATCCAGAAGTGATGATTCAAGACGTTACATGTTACAACCAATATTAAATTATAGTAATTCAATAATATATTTGAATAAAATTATAATTAAAGGATCATTTTAATATTTGGTGGGAAAAACTATTATTCTATATAATGAATATTAGTTTTGATGTTACAATCATAATAATTCAAGAATGGGGTTTTAATATAATACCATAGAAATAAACACTTATGAGAAACTGAAAATATAGTGTTTTAATATTAACTAATTTAATTATAATAACTTGTGATAATATATATAATTAACCATGTTTCTAATATCAACTAGATATAAATGAATATGTTATAACTTGGAGGTAAAGGTATATTTTTTAGATAACTATTTTTAAAGAATAATACTTTTAATTTTCAATTAATTAAAATAATATATAATGATAAATGTTTTTACATGAACTTATAGACAATATATATCTATATAAGTTTAAATCTATGAAATTTTTATTTTAAGTTTTATAATTAATGTAATATCTTTTTAATAATGGAAAATGAAATTCCTGAAAAACATATTTTAGACAAGTTGATTAGGATTAATATTATTCTAAATAACAAAAATTATATACATTATTTTTTAAAAATGGTTTCCATATTTGGAAGAATCACTAAATTATTATAGATTATTACAATTTTATTGATTTAATAATAATGACTAAAACTTGATTAAATATGTCACCATAGTTCAGGTTAAATGATTTTACCAGGGGTTAATCTAAAAATATAAGTGTGAAAATAAACAAAAAAAATGATGAAAACCCATTGGATTTTCAAATTTTGAAATTTTATTTATCAATACGAAATTTGAGCAAGTTTTGACTATTTTTTTGAAAAATTATACCAGAAATTTTTTTACATCTTATAAAAATTACTATTATGTCAGTCACCTTAATTATGAATGGGTTTTTCTTACCCCCAATTATTCACACATACTGACCCATTTATATGGATTAATTCAATCAAAAATCTATAACAACCATCTTGATATAGAGTCTATCACAATTTTTATTCACAAAACACTAACCTTCGGGTTCTTAATAATATATTTAAAGGAGCCTCATCTTGGATATGGTAATCATATTCACCAAAACATATCTTTTACTTCTTTTTTCCACCATCAATTATGAATTACTGATTACCATATAATAAATAATTTATCTAACATATTCATATATATTATCATCTTTATTTAATAATTTTATCAATCTCATTCTCCATCTAATATGAAACAAAATAGTTACTCAAGTGTACAGTGGACTACTTCCTGGTGAACAGGTGTAATTTATTTTCTTTCACCACCCACACAGATAGTCATAATAAAGAAATTAAGGAATTTATATTATAATTATGAAGTAAAATTGATTATTTTAACTTTATTATATTATCCAATTTCTTACTCATTCAACCCACTATGAAAATTATAATGTCGCACGTCAATAATTAATACATACAATATCCCTGAAGCTATGTGATTCATTTTTGTATCTAAATTTCCAAAATGGTTACAAAAATGTTGTTAGTTAATAATTATAATATTCATACAATTAATATAATTATATAGTATATGTAACTATATTCTTTTATCATGAACCTAGACCGCAACGACCAAACATGAATGCAAAAATGATGCATTTAACTTCAGAAACAATTGAATAATGAAATATTAATGATGAATGGGTAATAATATGTAATAAGAGGATAAAATATGATTATAAAAAATTAATTTTTTTCTATAATAAATTTAAAACATGTTTAAACCCATTTTAAATTATTTTAAATATTTCTCAACTAAAGGGAAGCATGGAATAACATATTTCATCACAATTTACACTCTATTGAGACATATTTGTTAATATGAACCTATTAATTTTTATGTTGTGTATATAATAACCCTTTGAAATATTTAACCTATATAAATATTTATTAAGGATTTTCAATGTCTCAATTCATGTTTATTGTTTAATGGTGTTACAAGTTATCTGTTACCCTTGAGGTAATGATTTATTATATAATCTCATTATTTGGGATTTATTTATATTTTATATAAGAAAAATTAAATTTTTTTTAGAATAAGAAAACATGTACATGTCAATCCCAATATTCTACTGAAGATGATCTCAGAGAATATCTCCTTTCGAAAGCTTCAATTTCACACGTCCTGGAGCCTGAAAGGAGTTACGTAATAGATGTTATGGGTATTCGAAATTTGGAAGCTATAAAATGCCATCTAGGATGGTTTCGGGGAAAACTATGGATTTGCAAGTAAAAATGGAATATAACACTTAAAAACAGAATATTGGGCATAAAAATTGAATCTTCTGGGTAAAAATGGATTATTGCGCATAAAAATGGAATCATTCATGAAAAATTCATTTTCACATAAAATAGGAAGGGAATTTTATGTGCATTGACATTCAAGGCTTCTCTTATAAATACAATTTCACCCCCTTCTACCCAAAAGGCCACCGGAGGTCAGCCGCCACTCAAAAGAACATATGTCCGCATTTTCCTCACCTTCACACAAAACCCCCCATAATCAATTACCCACGTAGCTTGAGTTGATCCATTCCTCAGGAAACACATCCAAACCCCATCACCTGGTTCCTATGCATGGTTGAACCTGAAATGGATTCCCTTGCGTAAGTCCCAACAACATCCATTTCTATGTGCATTATGCATAACAGTCCTCTCTACAACACTATAAATTGTAGTACTCTCTATATGAAAAATAAAGGATGCCTCTTGCTACAAACAGAAGATTCCATATGCACCATGTTTTAGAAGCCAACAGTCCTCTCCGCATGACTATAAAGTATAGTGTTCCCTATCATTCAGTAATTGGATTCTTCTAGTTCCAAATAAGAGATGCCTGATGTGAAAAGAAATAGATGCCACATTCCATGATCACAATGGCATAATATAATGAGTGTTGGAATCAATTCCAACATTCCAACACTCCAACCCATGCTTTGTGTGTCCTACATTTAGATCATCAACCTATTTCATGTCGGAAGGGACTCCCTAATAGCCTGGTGTCATTCCATCTATGCTCACCTACTGTCTTGGGAGAATGTCATAGAAGACATTGGATAACAATTTCATTCAGGTCCTGTGATTCAAAAATGGTCAACAATCAGCCTTCATTTTGTATTCCCCATTTCAGGATAACATGATATGGTTGATGTGTTTCGTACATGGTAAATAGTTATCCTCCATCATCATGCCACCCGAACCACGTTCTGAATGTCGGTAATTTGATTCACACTTTTCATCTCCCTTTGTTCGGACTGATTCCAACGCCCTTGGCGTTATCTGGCTTGTGTACTTGTGCCTAGGTGTTGCCCCCAATTATCAAACCAAATCCACCAATGAGTTGGGATTCCCTCATGGAAAAACATGAGGAGGACATTATGGGAAGTATCTATGAAAATTCCCCATCCACCGTTGTTTCTCCTTAGCGGCACCCGAGACACTTCCATGTGTAATCCAAGCATAATATCTAACCCGGAATGCTAATGGCCACACTAGCCACATATCCACACTAACGTGGACCACTCAACGGATCACTCCATAACACCCCTTCAGCATGGCATTGCTGATGCATTCCCTTCCCCAAGTGGTGGGAGGTATCAGTTATGTATGTCCCAAGGGGTGCAGAGTGAACCCACCTTATCTGAGGTGCAAGACGTTAAACTATCAAGAACCTTCATCTTCAGCACATGATGTTAAACTATGACCATGGACCAATTGTCGTATGCATGGTTACCCACCTAGGACATTCTGCACACCCACTGGTCTCCACAAAATTAAAATAATTCTCACATGGAATGAGATCCACTTTATTGGAGCGGTGTCGTTCTGTGGGGAAAGGCAACCACGATGGTGTAAGCCCCTTGATTCTCTTGCAGAAGGTAGCACTCATGCTCCCCCTCTCTTACTCAATGCAAAGTCCCAGAGAGAAGGGGACGGTAACCAGATTCGACCTTTTCGGTGAGAAATCCCTCTCCCATTGGGATTTTTCACCACCGAGGGTCCATCCGGGAGTAAGTCCCAATCTCTATCTTCCTGGGCTTCAAACCACCCATAAGCCTCTATTTACTCTTTGGGATACATACTACTATTAATCCCCATTTGACATCCCACAGACGCAACTTTTGCAGCATGATCGTTAGGTATTTTCTACCTCTTGTTTCTCACACCGATCGTGACTCACATGGGATTAGAGAAAGCTTTGACCATGACACCCTCTCTAGGTTGACAAAGATTGTAAGCCCCACACAGTCCTTCTAAACTACATGGAATTTGGTTCTTGAAAAGGCAAGGTACGTTGGAATCCTTCCTAAGGTTCAAGCCCAACACCAGTTGGTCCATAAAATCTTCATGATGCTTCCCACTCCTCCCGAACTATGTAGACTTTATTCCTTACTAAGGAATGGTACGTAAAAAGCCTCCCTGAGGTTCCATCCCAACAACTGTTGCTTCCAACCCCCTTTACATCGGTTCCCACCATCCATAACTACAAGGACATTGATCCTTGCAAAATAAATGTATGTACGAAGCAACCCTAAGGTTTAAGTTCAACACACATTGGTCCTAACCATCTTTACATCAGCCCAAAAACACCACTCTGTAACTATGTGCACATTGATCTTTGCCAAGGAAAGGTACATAGGATGCCTCCTTGAGATTCAATCCCATCAACCACTTGTTCCGACCCCATTCATGTCGTACCACCTTCATCCAACATGATGTTAAAATGCATGCCCCCTTATCATCCTGCACGACGTTAAGATGCATCCACCATCCCAAACTATGTGGGCTATGATCCTTGTCTCCTAGACTAAGTGTGTAGAAAGCCTACCTGAGGTTCAACCCCATGCATCGGTAGTTGTGACCCCATATAGTGGAAATCCGTTGTGACAATATTCAGTGGTAAGTCGGTGTGACCACATCGAGTCATTAGATGTTGTGACCCCATCTATTGGCAAGACATTGAGACCCCATCTAGCAGTAAGCCGTTGTGACCCCATCCAGCTGTAAGCTGTTTTGACCATAATCAGGGGTAATCCGTTGTGACCACATCTATCGGTTACCCATTGTGACCACATCTAGCGGTAAGCCATTGTGACCCCATTTAACAGTAAGAATTTGTGACCCAATCCAGTGGTAAGCTGTTGTGACCACATCCAATAGTATATCGTTGTGACCACATCCAGCAGAAAGCCATTGTGACCAAATCTATAAGTAAGCCATTGTGACTGCATCCATCGGTAAACCATTGTGACACCATCTAGCGGTAAGCTGTTTTCCCCATCCAATGGTAAGTTATTGAAAACTCCATTCAGCAGTAATCTGGTGTGCCCTCATCCAATGGCAATCCATCGTCAAACCAAAACCTATTGGTAAGTCGATGCCATCCCTTCTGTTGGGACCCATATCGCTGGTCTGTCCCAGTGGCGTAAGACCAACATTGGGCAATTAACCCCATGTAAGCCCCAGTATATCATCAGGTTGTTGTTCGCTACACACTCCCTGATTCTATACCCCTATCCAAAACATCATAAACATTGATTCCCTCCCACAAGGATATGATGGAAGACTCTTCAAGGATTATGTCAAAAATCACAACCACCCTCGAGTCAAATCCATATCATTCTCCATCCACTCCACTTATCCATCCATTATCCATATTGATTATTACCCAGGGCACCACATCCTGGTGGGATCATTCCACCACATTCCCCGTCACTTTAACAAAAATCAGGTTCCAAGAAATGTGTTATCCCCAACATCAGTGTTCCATCCTGTGGTTGCATCAATCTGATCCATTGTAGTCAGTGTTCCGATCTGTTCGATCCATCTCTGCTTGATGTTAAACACATGGCATACCCCGTGTTAATCATGGTATGATGAGGAAAACCACAAATACATGCCTATGGAATGTAATACCCCACATTTTATGATGGATTACTCGGGCTTCCGCATCCTAAATAATCCCTATAATAAAGGAAAGAAACCCAGATGTGCTAGTTTTCCAACTTCCTGACCCACTAGTGATGTAAAATGTGACTACTCCCTAGACCTAACGATGCTTCCCAAACCGTACCCCTTGTAATGTACCTATAGAAGTAGTGTGATTATCCAGAGTCCATAAAGAAATGGCACTGGTTATAGTTTCACAAACATCACCTTAATCTATAAGGGTTACACAGACTATGTGACAAGTTCAGGGGAGGAATTCATGAAATGAAGAACCAATATCTCATCATTCCATTTTGATCAAGGAGAAAACATTCTGGAATAACAAATCAATGTTGTATGCCTTTGGGAAGTTGTAATTGGGGGAAACAGCTTCACATCTTTGACCGACAGATGTGCACACCTTGTCAAAAGCATTGGAAACAAATTTATTCATTATGAACTCTATATATTTTCTTACCCTATAGATATTAAATTAGTTTTCAAATTTTCATCCTATTTTCCCTTCACTATAAGATGAATCAAGCAATGATGTTTTTAAAATATTGGCCAATCCTATTTGTCTTTTTGATCAGGTATATTTTCATTATGTGTCCATTTTTTTTAGTTTTTTTAAAGTTATTGTTTTAATCAAATTAATTATCTATTTTTTTTATTTAATTAATAAAATGTTTTCAGAAAATCTACATAAATGTTTTTTTAACAGCTCATTATCGACTTTGGTTACAAAAAAAATCAAAATTAATTTTTCATTTTAATATATACAGTTGTAACAAACATTATAACCATCAAAACCATTTTATGATATTTGGATTCCTATAAAATTTTTAAATATTTTGAAAAATAAATCTCATTTAATAAATATTTATTTAATTTATTGAGTCTATTTTATTTTATCATCTAAAATAGAAAATTTTTTTACCAAAAAACAATATTATCTCTCACTAATTTTCTTGTCATTAAATCTCTCTTAAAACATTCCATTTCATAATATATGTGGACATTATATTTCTGTTAAGTATCTATATCATTTTTAATATAGATATTATTACTTCCTAAACTATATACCATTTCTACATATGGTGTTTACTATGACTGTTATTTGAATGAATGAGAAAAGTTGATATTTTGTATTCTCTACTAAATTCAAATATTTAATGGTAAAACATATTTTTTACAAATAAAATAGATCCTTGAATATATAAGGAATGAATTGGACATTTAGTGATGGGTGGGTCCTAGAATTATATATCCCCTCAGTGTGTCAATTTGTCTCATGAGGAATATTAGTATTCCTAATCAAATTCATTTTTATTCCCTACCTACCCCTCAATTAAACAAACTCTATATAAGGATTTAATTATATATATATCAGGATGGTGAGATCATGAAATATAATATGATAAATTGCTTCATTTAGAAATTTTTTATTATTATAAAAGATATATTTTCAATGATATTATCTATTGATTCGTTGCAGACTCATGTTGTTGAATAATGAGATGTGTTTTCAGTTATTTATATGACCAAATAAATTATGCATTATTTACCAATGAAGTATTATTAATTTTGTAACAGTTTCAGTGAATTTGATATCACACTTATTTTATACCCATTCCTTTGGTTATGAAGATGAATTTTCTATAAGGTTTCCATGTATGTCGATTTTATTCCATTAATAAATTTTATTTTTTAATTTCAATGTAACAAAAATATGAATCACATATGTATGTAGTTATTCAATAATAAAAATTTGATACGCCCTTGAGGATTACATCCCATTTATTTATGAAATTATAATTTAGTAGTCAGCAGCTCTAGGGTACTAGAGATGTTGTTTTTATAGTTGGTATTAGAAAAATATCAATAAAAATATTGAGAACTCAATTTAAGAATATATGTGTTATGTAACATAACAGAATGAGAAAACATTATTGATAATTTTAATTATAGGATAATCATAAAAAGTTTTGGTTATTTAGAGAATGGGTGGTGTCTTCTAGTAAAACATCCCTCTTAAGATACTATGACTAAACATGGATTTGAAATAGAATCATTGTGGGTTAATTTCTCTAAAAGTGAATTGTTCGTGTATGTATCAACCATCATGATAGTGAGCGGTGATTGTTCCCTTAAATTATGACTACTTTGAAATTATCAATGAATATTCGTGAGTTAATTATAAATTTTTCTATAATATATTATGATATATTTGAAATTATTTTGATGATTTAATGATATCCCCCAAGAAATCATGTTTTTGATTTTGATATTAACGATTCATATATTTTAAATTTCTGATACGTTTTACAAAAAAATAGAGTATTATATATTGTAATTTAAATTTCATAATAATATAAACAAATTATATATATGATACAATTTAAAAATGTTTCTTATAAGAAATGATGGTATCAATACTCTGGATTAAAGTAGAAATTTACATATTAATCAAGCCTATATAACTAGTGTTGGGGATGAGCTGATCATAGACATATAAGGGTAGCTGAACAAGGTTATGACTAATAACCATGTATATATTTATTTAAATAATATTCCGTGTAATAATACACTTATATTGGATCAATTCATGCAATATAATCCCCAATAAGTAAATGTAACTACTAATATAGTGGTAGGATAGGAATTCATTTACTCACTTTAAATGATATTTTTCTCATTATATTGTAATGATAAGGAAATCATTATACATGTGTTACACTGTTTCAAATGAGATACTGATCAATGCTGCACATTGATCATGAATACATGGGTGGAATAAAAAATACTATAAATTAAATGAAGAGATTCTATTTAATATTCTTTAATAAATAATATTCACATCAGAAACCAATTAGAATGCAGATAATGTTCCTTGTCATAAAAAAATGGAAGAATATTGTGCTGTAGAGTTTATGGATAATATTAAAATACTATGTAGTTATTCATATGATTATATGTAATATTGAAATTATTATTTACCATTTATTTGAATGGATTAATCCTATTTTTTGAAATGAACTCATTTCTCTATTGTTTTCATCATAAGGTAAAATCATTTTTTTATGTCAAAGTAGATTATGGTTTTTATAGCTCCTATATATTCAAGGGGAAATATATATAAGAGGTTTGATGAACCCTAATAGAAAGGGAACATTTTAAAAAATATGAATATGAGGAATATGTTTCCATAATGTGATAATTTCATATAGAAACATCCTAAAAAATATTGAATGTCATTAGTGTTTTTATTGGTGTATAGATAAGGGTCATATATCTAATGATTGTAATGGAAATAAAGAGATCAATATTATCCATAGTGTAAACTGTAATTAAATGTGGAATTATTGAGACTAATTTGATATAAATCAAGTGACCATACAATAGAAGATGATAAAGAAATAAGGTAAAGCTTATGTGATCACTATAGCAGATGTTTAGGTTACAAAATATTTATTAGTATGCAATTTATTCATATAATCAAATTTATCACATTATTAATTTGATTCTAGATATATTCTCTATTTTGTGTCTTTCATTTTTTCAAATAAAATTATATATTTCCCTAGAACCTTGAGTTGTGATCTTTCAATAAAAACTCAAATCACAAATCTCATTTTAATATGTATGTGTTAGGAAGTATATATTTATACACAAAATAATTCTCTATTTTAAAAATCTATTCTCATAAAATTGTATGAATTTTTTATAATCATTGGTCTGGATTAGTTCAAAAAATACACTTCAAATTTTATTTCATAGATAATAATATTAAAATTTATAATAAGGATTGGGATTTTCATAACATTAGATGGGAGACTAGATCATATATTTCTTCCCTATATTTTTATTGATTAGCTTTTTTAAATAATATTCCTATAGAAAAAGAGTATAGAAATCCAATGAATAGAAAATTTAATATTGAAATTTAGGCTACGACCATTTTCTAACAATACATTATTGTAGTTTATGTGGAATTAATTTGACATCCACCAGAGCATGAAGATGAGTTTCTCATTGGTTTTATCCTAGACATAAGACTAGTATTAATGGATCCATATATAATATAAACTATGGAATTAGTGGATTTTGAAGAAAAATAAGAGTTACATAATACGATATTTATATTCCTAATAGTTTCCCTATGGGGATCCCATTATATTTTTATGAAGAATAAATATAGATCTTAGTGTATGTAAATTTATTATTAGGAAATCAATGCTATTATAGTAATGACAAATAATCCCATACATTGTGTTGATTACTTATTTTATCTACTTCATGCACAATAATATTTATATAAAATATTGAACATCATTATTTGAATCATAAATTGTTGAAGAAAGATGAAATTAGGAATAAATCATTTTTAATTAGGTATAGAAATTATGAGTTTAATGTAATTCCATTTCAAATTGACTAATGAACAATCTATTTATAGATATAATGAACCATCAGTTTATAGATCTAATGAAAATAATATTCAATGATATATTGATTATTTTTTCTGGTATTTATTTCTAATATCATGGTATATTCTAAACATTACAAGGACCATAATAACCACATTCAGATCAATAATGTGAATCATAAAATAAAAATAATGTTATAGGATTTTTTCCAAGTGTGACCTATCGCTTCAGAAATAATATTTTCAATGAAACATTGTCTCTGAGGAAGCAATATTATGCATTTCTATAATGGTAAATATAGTTAAAAAATAATAATCACTATAAATTAATAGAACTATGTTATGTGGTATTATTAGTTTGGTACAAATATATCAGTGATTTGTAAAAAAATACTAAATTGGTTATCCTGTTATGCATTTTTACCTAGAAAGGTTTTATGTTCATTTATAAAAATGTATGTGAAGAATCTTTGGATGAATTGAATGGGATATTGGTCAATGATCTTATTTTTATTCTACCATCTAGAAATAAGGGATTTAGTATATGTATTTATGAATCAAATAAGGGATATATTTGTGTCCTTTTATTGAATGATAAAGTTGTTGAGCGGATTTTAGGCACATGCCTATTGTCTCTTAGTGATGATGCCCTAACTGAGATGGAGATGGCCTTGGAATCACCCATATTCATCGTCATAATGGGGGAGGATCTCTCTCCTTCATTATCTAATGTTCTCTCCTTCCTCCCTTTCTCAAAAACTAAGGATCTCTCTATGTTTTTAAATATTTCATTAAGATTGAAGGTCCCGAGCTATTTGATTGCACTCATCATCTTCTATTATCACGATCAATGTTGTCATATTCATCAATCCACTTGGATCTGAACCAAGTGAAATGTTTCACACATCTATGACCTTTGGGAGATTTAGTTGTCTACATCATAATCAAATCATTGGGGTTACAAGAGCGTGTTATTTTTTGTCTTCCTTACAAACACCACCTGATGGTTCGTTTCTACATGGAGGAGGATATAAGTTTCATGTTGTATAGTTATTCATGTAAGTGCATTGGTTTTAGATACTTTTTATTTTACTAGTCTAATGATTTCATTTTAAAATGAGATTCCTCTTCAGTCACAATCCGGGATTCTCTCCTTATACATCATTTAACAATCCAAGACCCAGCAATCCTTCAGATGCTTGGGAACACAGTTGGATGTTTTCAATGACCAGACAACAAAACACATTCTATAACCCATCCAATAAACCTCTACATTTTTTATGGTTATTTCACTATGACACTGATGAAGTGGGTGTGTGTTGTTTTTTGAGAATAATTTAAGTGCAAAAAATCGGTGTTCTCTGAATCCTAGTTTGATTATTATAGGTTTTGTTGGTTTATCATTGATTTCGTAATTAATTCTCCACATTTACATGGAATAATAGAATATTTATCCATTGTAATTTTATATGGATAAATTTTAATAATGTTTTATGACTACCTGGGGTACCTCTTTCAATTTTTTCTCATAATGATCCATGATTTACCTCAAAAATCTATAAATATATCCCTAACTCTATTAATACCATGCATCATTTGAGAACTACATGTCATCCTCATTCTTATTGATTGTCTTAAAGGAAAATTAAAATAATAAAAGACATGTTGAGATAATTCCAAATGTATTTCAAGGGATGTGGGATCTTTATTTGACCTTTTTTAGTGTTTTATCAATAGCAATAGATTCCATTAAATTATTTTAATGGTGTCGTATAAATCATTATATGGTGAGAGATGATGTACTTATAATTCTTGGTTAAAGTGGTTAAAAGGAATCTTATATTCCAAAAACACATTTATGTGGAAATGAAAATGGAAAAGACTACTCATAATCATAGTAAATAATGTCAATGTAGGAAAAGTGTTTTATATATAACCATAGGAATGATTTGTAATATCGCTTCAGGGATCCCGATTCCTTGAATGTATGCCCATGGAAGTGTGTAATATGGTTCAGTATGAAATTTAATCAGATACCTAGGTACATAATACCTTTTTGAATTTTATAAGGAATTGGAGTAGTGGATTTAAATTAGTAATTGAACTCATCCCCTCTAAAGTACATGATATTATCCGCATTATATTACAAAATTTATAAATTCTATACCCAATTAATTTTCTCAGCTATGGTGAAATTTAATTGGGACCTGATCTATTATACTATATAGAGTTGATCCATATTTTTAGAAACTAGAGAACGAGTATTGAGGAATTTGATAACATTAATCATAAAGTAATTTGGGAGAAATCATAAAATGGAATATGTATTGTTGGAACCTAATTGTGTTATGATGAAGAACACCCCTCAATTGTTTTTAATCAAATATATATTAAACATTTGACTATGAAATATTTCTAGGATGGAATAATTTAATTCCCTAATATTAATTTACAATTTTGGTACCATCTATTTTATAAAAACAATATTATAATGAAAATTAATATATTTATGGATCAAAAATTCTAATTTCATATGATGAATATCAATTTTCATCAACTTGGTCAAATTAATCCTAGAATGATTTTTTGAAATTTTTCCTCAGAAAAATGATTTTATCAATAATTGAAAATGATTTATTAAAAAATTAATCAATATATATATAATTATATATTATAATATATTTATTTATTTATATAATTATATTTTTTTACTATAATTTTAATAAAAATAATGATAAGATCATTTGGAGGTAAAAGGGATATTTTTTAGGAAATAATTTTTAAAAAGCATTATGCCTTTCTATTTAATTTATTTATAATAATATTCAATATTGAGTGATTCTAATTAAATTTTATTATTATGTATATAAATATTTAAAATCAATCCCTCTATGTATGATTACTTGTCATATAGATAACATATGGTCCTCTTGTGCTTGAAAAATGAATTTTTCGAAAAAACCTTTTCGACATGTTTATTGGGATTATTTTATAATTAAAATCTACTAAATATGTGGATTGAATTTGATAAAATATATCCCATATTTGGAATTAAAATTTCTAAAATTTTTAATTCTTCCACTTTTATATTAGATAATAGTGAATTGTAAAAATACTATAAATTTATCACCATTGTTTAGTTAAAACAGGTTTACTGGGGGTTATCATTATAAGACAGAAGATAAAATAACATAAACACTCAAAAACCACTATTTGTGGTTTTATTTAGACTATAACATTATCACCATTGAATATGTGAAATTTTGGATCAATTTTTACAATAAATTGAATTGTAATTGTTTTCAAACATTGAAAACTAGAATGTGTGACACTCACCTAAATAATAAATGAGATCCACATCCCATCATATATTCACACAAATTATGGCATTTATATCATAAACCCCTTATAAATCATCTCTATAGTCATCATCTATGTTCTAGTGTTTTTTTGCATCCAAAAATACTAACCATGTAGTTCTTAATAAGATATCCAAAGGGATTTTTTCTTAGTGAAGGTAATCAACTTCACCATGCTCTTTCTTTTACTTCTTTTTACTACATTTAATTTTGTCTACATATTTTAAATATAAGAAAAACAATAAAAATTATACTTATATTTCATTATGTTAATGTAATAATATTTATCAATTTCCATTTCAATCAAACGGGAAACAAAACCATCACTCATGTGTATGGAGAACTAGAGCCTCAAAAACCAATGTAAATTTTCATCCATCACTGACTCACATAGATAATCATAATGATTTTAATGGTGAATATATATGAATATAATGACATAATTTGATTCTAGAATATAGATATATAATCCACTTACATTCTCATTCCACCAATTATAGAGATGATAATGTGACTCGTGTGAATTTATAGCTTACCATCTCCACGAATTGATGTGATTCGTTTTCCCTATGCAAATTTAATGAATGATATTAAAATTTTATATAATGAATCAATGTGATATTCAAAACATTAAAAAATTTCTATATATGATGGAACTATATCCTATTAACAATATTTTGAAGGAGCATGATATATAATGGAAGAGAAAATGAATGAGTTATCATCCGATACAATATTAAAAATGAAATGTTTTGATGAATGGGAAATAAAATGTAATAATATAATCCAATATATTATTGTAAACATTAATAAAGTTCTAAAATAAATTATTCAAATCATTAAAACAATTATATTAGTATTAAATTCATTGTCAACTAAAGGGATGTGTTAGATAAGGGATATCATGTCAACAAGCAATTCATTAAAAAAATTGTAATTATAAACATATTTTATTTTATTTGGTGTGTACAGTTCTCCATTAATATATTTAACATATTTAAATATTTTTTCATGATTATTAATGTTTCAATTAAAATTTATGCTTTCATGTGGTTTAAATGATAAATGTTACCAAAGTGAAAATGGTTTATTTTATAATCTATTTTTTGGAATGATTTAATATTTATTGAAGGAATATTGTAATGTATTTTTCATAAAATCCAACTATTTTCAATTGACCTGTATATTTAATAAATTTCCACTTTTTTTCCATTTTCCCCTTATATGGCTGTTAAATCATATATTAAAATTTTTTATAGAAACTAATGTTATTTCTCTGTTTGAGTGAGTAACTTATTCATTCATATCCATATTTTTAAATAGTTTTATAGAAAATGTATCTCTATTTACAAAAATGATTTGGTAAATTTATTTTATGCTTTATTCAAAACTTAAAATCTTTTATAGGAATATTTTATATGTTTTATGAAAGGTACCCTTTTTTTACATTAGTTATAAAAAGAGAAGAGGAATGATATATTTTAATATAAATTGTTTTAGCAAACATTCCTAATTTCATAACCATTTGAAAATATTAATATTCCTCTAACTAGAATAATTTATTTTAAAAATAAACCCGTTTTTAAAAATATAATTTTAATCTCTTCTATAATATATTATTTTATTCAATAAAACATGTAAACTTATCACAAAATCACTATTGTCTCTCATTAATTTTACTGTTATAAACATTATCATGAAATATTAACACTATAGTGATCATTGTAAATTACATATCACATAAAATTTATTTTACATATTCACTGGATATGATATCTTCCTAAATCATATAAGAATTAAACATATGTGTTGGACTTTTGATGATATTTTATTGACTTAAAAAAATATTAATATTTCTAATTCTTTACTCAAAATAAAAAATTTAAAGAAATGAATATTGTCAATTAATTTTATTTATAATTAAGTGTCTAAGTAATTAATTTCACATACATGATGAGTGAGGAAATGATTTATATATCCCATTAATTTAAAGATTGGTCTCATGAGAAAAACTATCTATCCAAAATAAATTTGTTTTTCATGCATACATTCACATCGATTAAACTATTTTATTACAAGGCTTTGATGGTATAGTTATCATGATGCATGTGATCATAGCAACAAGTAATATTCTTTTCTTATATTGATAATTTAGAAATTATTATATATGAAATTATTACATTGATATTTCCAATGGATTCATATCACACTCAGTTTATTGATTAAAAGGAACATCTTTTCAGTTATTTACCATTCCATAATGATAATACCATATTTAATGATAAATTATTTCTTTGTTTATAACAATTACTATGCACATGGGATCAATACTATTCTATTTTCATTCATTAGGTTGTTAAAAATAAATATTTTAACGAGTTCATTAGATTCCAAATGTTATATAGTAAAAAAACTATATCTACTATAAAATGTGAATCATGTATATATATAGTTCATCAAGAATACTAAAGTAATCATCCCATTGATATTATGAATCATGAGATTATAAAATTATAATAATGTAACAAATGGATCTATGTTACATTATTTGGTGTTTCTACAAGGAGTGAATTATTCATGATATTCGTATTATAATTAACCATGAATGTCGATAATCTATGCGATATGGGGGAAACAATGAAATTGTTTCTTGTTCAAAGTTCGATTTTAACCCAAGGGCCATAAATTTATTAGTTTATGAAAAAATCATCAGCAAATTAATTATTTATTGATTCCCATATACTTGAAATCATGTATACGAAGAATTGTATATCTCGTATCTTTCATGATGATCTCTCTCATGGTATAACTCTTGGTGATACGATGCCATTAGGAAGGAATCTTTTCAACATGAAATTTCTATGACTCACTGATCACATATAGAAAGGTAAATCATTTTATGTATATCTCATCATCTATATTCTACAGATATTTATATTTATCTACATTTCATGCCTCTGAAAGAGGATCAACAGTATGTGGGACTTCAATACAAGCATCTTCCACTTTTATTGTAGAACTATTCCAATGAACCTATATTATTAATGAAGATTTTGGTTAGTTAGGATATTATATTTATCCAATATCGATCATTGTGTAATTAAATTGGTTTCGATTTTTAGTTAATATACAATAATAAAATATATCAAATTAGTACTTTATCTGTGATACCACTAGAAAATTTCAATTTATTAATTTTAAATATATCAAACTATTTTATCAAATCCTAGTACCCCTTATCTACTAGAAGAAGAATAATCATTCTCCTGAGTGTTATAGACTAATGTATCATCCATCCTATCTTCATATCTAGATCTTTGAATGAATAACTATTCCAAGAGTCTATGGTCGAATTTTTACTACAAAACCACATTTACTCATTACTCCTTCATTTGTTGACTATAGTAACACTTCCTATAAATGATTACACTAAAATTAAAAATTCAATTCCTCCAATGTTGAAAAATTTTATCTATGTAAACTCCTCTGATTTTATCTTTAGTTTAGTCATCACACACTCCCATAATTCCTCCCTATTACTAAGAGGAACCCACAACCATGGCTAACAAGAACCTGAAAAAATGTTTTCTGTTTAAATTAATGATATTAACAAAATTTAGTGACCTAATAATTTCCATGGAAGATTTTAAAATTTAATCAATGTGAATTAAATCATTTCTACCCAACATTCTTGTTCAATGTCATCACACATAGAATATAATGATTTTTAAAAATGAAAATATTCACCAAAAAATCATTTTATCAATGAATTCTAGTTTATTATTATAATATGTGATTAGGTTTAATAAATAAAATTTCAAGAAATAATAAACAATTTATATACTAGAATTAATAAATATTTATGACCCTATAATCTGTTAAATATTGGTTAAGCCATTAATAGAATAATTGATTATCCGAGACCCTAGGGAAATTTTGTAAGTCAATAAATAACTATAATTCATGGAACCGACCCAACATTTCAAGGAGAGAATGCCAGGTATGGATGGAAAGGAGACTGATATAGGAGAGGCTTCTTTGGATATCATTCTTGATTTGCAGTGGGCATCAATTGTTGATGACATAGGAAAATCACGGGACAAACTTTTACAATCAGATGAAGAAATTTAGGATAATTCCCTAATTATTCATGCTTCTAAGGAGGACGTGGAAAGAATAAATATGTTCCTAATCCCACTAAACAAAAATACAGAGCATGGAGACTTGATTTTCAAGCATCATTTAATTCTTCCCTAGAGACTTCAATACCAAGATGTTAATAGTGAAGGAGTTCTTGTGAATGAGGGACAAACTGGCCCATTAATTCGAGGTTATTAACAAAGGAAATCAGAACAAAGATGTATCATATTTTTCTTGGAAATTATATAGGGAGGCTTATGCTAATGGGTTTATGCTGGTCATTAATAATTTTTTTCCACACTATTACGTTTGACGGCTCAGTTTGATCATGAAGGTTTCACACTTTTTCATTAAAAGTGTTTTTAATAAAAATTATGATTTATGGAAATAAATCACTTTAATTGAAATTTTGAAAACTCCTATGAAATTTAGTTGGTTGGTTTACACCAAATATTAACTCCATACACTTTCCAATGACGTCCTCTGGTCTTTTCAATGTCTACTCATGCATAATTGAGGGGAACGAGGGGTGAGAAAATAGAATATATCTCATAACTGGCTTTTATAATTGAAGACTAATTGGAGATTCACATATTGTAATAATTAAATTGATATTACATTTTAAAACATAACTTATATACTAAAACTAAATAAACAATATCCTGAACATTTAATGGTAGGACTCGGTTTTGGATTTGATAGCATGCGATTATATTGCATAAGAAAAATTATATCATCTAACATATAAAAATATCGTATTTTAGTGATTAAACATGTAGTAAAATAATTTTATTTAGTTGTCAATACAATCCATAGAACCCAATATAATTTTACTAAAATATATAAAATTATATTACATGTTTTAAATTCTCTATTAACATTTTGGGTCCATTTCAACAAAAAAAATGATCCTCAAAAATTACTTTGATGCATGTGGTAGGTCTAAAATTACTAGAATGTCGGATTTATAGTAACACGGTCCAGACCTAGTCTAATGGTGGAATTTATATAGACACACATATATATATATATATAATTTATATAATATGTATAATATGTATTAAAATATATAACATAATTACTTAATCAAAAACCATCTCTATCCCCATAAATTAAGAGAGAGAAAATCCATGCTTAATAAAATGGGGAGTGGAATCCATTTGTTTTGATTTTACCTTATCCTTCCATTTAAATATATATATATATATATATATATATATATCATTTTAACAATAAATATTTCATAAGAAGATGTTATTTTCATTGTAATACCCATCAATCTTCTGATATATCTGTTTAATAAGAAATGGTCTATCATTGTTTTTAAGCTAAAAAACATCAAAATTAAATCCCTCAATGTTAACTAAAATCAAACCTATAAATTCCATCAAAATTTACACATAAAACCAAGCAGTCTTCGATATTTCATATCATGGTGATAGAAACATGGATTGATACTTAATAAGTTATATAAGGGTAATATCACAACCCTCTTTTCAAAACATTTCTAATTTAATGTGAATTTATTGGTTTTTTCTTATTTAATAATTACATGTTAACTAAGATTCCACTTCCGAAGGAAATCATTTCAGAAGGGAAGAATGAAAATTATTCAATTTAAAATTATTGGGTGTTTATTTATTTTAAAAATATTGAATCCATAAAATCAATTTTTCTAAAAAAAATTATGGATCAAACTGAAATTACATTAATCATGTAAGAAATTGAATGAAATTGTAAATTATAATTTCTTCAAATCCCCTATTACATTCTCTCATAATTGAAATGTAATTCACCAATGGATCCATTCTCGTAATCCAATATATCATCCATATATTCAACATATATTTTTGATCATTAACTTTAATTTCAAGGTGTTAGTGTGAGAAATTGATGAGCTTTACCGTATCACTTTAATTTTGGGATAAATTTAGACTCGGTTGACAAGAAATAAATGATAAAACCTTTTTATAACTTATGTTTCTCTCTATAAAAATAAAATATTTCATGTGAGAGCTCTAAAATTCATTTTAAATGTATATTTCCAAATTCCAGAGTCTAAAATTCACTTATACGAGGTTATACATTCTAAAATTTAATTTTAGTCCGTAGATTGTAATAGACATAATTTTATTCCCTTCAAAAGTCATATGAAAATTTTTAATAGTTAATAAATTTCATAAATATTTTATGAATCACATGTAAAACATTAATGTGTTTCGTTATAAAATAGCAAACATTTTTTCATCTTGTAATATCCATAAAATATTAAATGAACCCTGAACATGTTATGTTTGTTTCAAAATTTGTATTTACTAATTTTAATATTTATGATTTAAATAGTTTTAATAACTTAAAAATTAAATTCAATTATAATGTTTCTAAAAATTAAAAATGTAATTGAACTATTTTACTTACAATCAATCCCACTAATACATTCATCGGCCCAAAAACATATGGCATGCATTGTCCTAAACTCATATTCATTAAAATGGGTGGAATATATGAATACACTTATTGTGTTACCCTATAGGTCCATACCAAAATAGCGGTAAGACCAAACCATATACCATTAGTGGATTCTAGAAACCCATTTGGTCCCCTAAGGGGATAAGTAATTTTATATCTACGACTTTCTCTAATGATCACATTTTATATAATGTCATCTCATTGTATCAAGATATCTCAAAAAAAAGTATGCACACTTATGTAGTCATCATTTCATTGGTTTATATATTTCATGACCAGAAAATATGAACTTTATTTCCTTTAACAAGACTATAGATTTAATGATCCTAATACCAATATTGTATTCATGGATGCATTATACAAATGTTCTCAAACTCAGAAGTGATAAATTATATATTGGTCGTTCAACTAAATTTATACCGTCAAAGAAACACCCAAAACAAGTTTACATTCCACAAAATCAATTCCATTAATATTTAATTTCATTAATGTAAGTGATCAAATGGTGAACATTTATAATGATCTCATTTCGAGATCCCAAAACATCATCAAAGATTTGAACATCTAAAA
The DNA here is from genome assembly GCA_963277665.1 of Viscum album. Lineage (NCBI taxonomy): Eukaryota > Viridiplantae > Streptophyta > Magnoliopsida > Santalales > Viscaceae > Viscum > Viscum album. The sequence continues at coordinate 787,186,435 of OY728126.1, read as the reverse complement.
ACACCTAAATTCTGTGGTGTTCAGATTAAAAGGTCGATCCACGTGATATATACTATTCGAGATCACCATGTTTGAACTTATTAAACAAATCCTCAATAATTATGATTCACAATCACATAATAGTTATAAATAACCTATTTATCATCTGTATTATGTAACTAGGGAATATGAAAAATGATTAGGATTACTATAATAGGGTCTCAAGATTCTCATTATAGTTGTTAATTACAACAAAATTTTGATATAAAATAAATTCTATGGACCTTAACATGTAAACCAAATAAGAAAAATTATACATACTATTATAGATATAGTAAACACATGAATTTATTAAATGGTATAAATATATAGGTAATCAAATTACAAAAAGGTGTTTGGTCTAGGATACCGACTTTCAACAATTTCATGGGGTGATAATAATCATTGAAAATAACTATTTTAAATTAATTCCAAATATTAAAACCATGAATGGTAATTATTTTATATATAGGAAATGATGTGTGTAAGATTAAAATAAATATAAATATATAAGGGAACTAGATTAGTCTTCGCTCTATGATGATGCAAATCATGGTTGTAGTTAATGACTCAAACTTATTGATTTTGGTTTTTTGTGGTAACAACGTTCATTATTTCAAGATACTCCAGAACCTAGTAATTTCTAGTAATTATTGGCCACCCATAGGAATTAATGGGGTATTTTTCATGAACAATTACTCAATTTGATTAAAATTAATTCATATAGTTCGTCAAAGGAAAACCCCAATCCCTCAGAGTGTGGTTCGATTTTTTGGGACCATAAATGTGAATTCGTGTTTGTTTCAATGGATATTGTGGTTCTTCATCACCACTTAATGAGGAAATATAGGGTTTTATTAATTCTATTAGCTTCGTAAGGGAGAGGGTTATAATATTTTATGTCTTTAAAGTGACTCTTCTATGATTGAGAATGTCATCTGATGTGGCATGTTACATATTTTATGGATACTCACTACACAATTGATGGAATAATTATAGTTCTTTATGAGCCCAAATATAATTATTATGCATGTATAATGGGAGGAAAATATGGTGTATTATGGGAAATATAATAAATAAGTTGGAAGGGAAGTCACATGGTCAGATGAACTAACTATGGAGTCAGTTTCACTTTATGAAATAGATTAAAACCAAATCACATATTTTAGGATCCTGTAACTTTTCATTTTTCAATAATAATTACCTAGGAAAATATTGGGATGAGGGACCATAAAAATAAAAATAAAATGGAATGAAATACATGTATTTATTTTTCTAAGAAATATTATTTAATTAATAAATATAAATGTTAATAATAATGAGAATTTTTTTCATTAAAACCCCTCAAAACAAGGAAATATTAATAATAATAAAAATTATAAATAAAAAATTTAAATTGATATTATGTGGGAAAAATCAAATTGAATATATAATTAAATAATTTTGTAATGAAAAAAGTGACCATTGTGTACAATGTAAAATAGGTTCTTTTTTAAACCATGGTAAAGAACAAAATTGTAAAAATTACCTTAAAATAATTTATTATTGAAGAAGATAATTCATGTAACAATAAAAATAATTTTTCGAAAGTAAAATATTTCATATAGTAAATAAGAGATATCATGAGGTCCGCATATATGAAAATATTTAGCTTTACAGTAAATCAATGGGTGGTGAAATGTTAACGAAATTTATTAACACATGATAATAAAAAGAGAGCATAATATAATACAATAATATGGTATAATAAAAACCTATGGATTGAGTTAAATAATAATGTTTATAAGTATGTTATTTTTAATGTTTTTTAATAATACACATTACCACTTAAGTAATGTGGGAGTCGAATGATAAGTAAAATAGATAAAATAAGTGAAAATAAAACTCCCAAGAACAAAAATCATATTTTTTTAATTTGTAATTGGGAATTATTAAAACTACATAGAAGAATGTTTTTGTGTAATTATAAACATGTGTGCTTGAAATTAATTTTTTTTTGTGAAGAACAGTTAATTAATGTCCTCTCACAATTAGTGTGTGCATATTTTCTCATGAATAACATAAATATGTTCATTAAATACTTTTTTGTATCATTTCTATTCCACACTTCATTTATTCATATCAATTTATTATAATATGCACTTGATTTATTTTATTTATTTTCCACTCATCATTTATTTGAGGGTTGTTTGGTCAACTTATTGAAAACTAATTTGTAATGTTGAACATTTTTAAATGAGTTAGGAAATAGTTGCATCACCCCTAAGAATATTGAAATATATTATTCTTATTATTCTTATATCACAATGATTGTATTATTTAATTATTTTTAAAAGATATATTCGAATCATTAAGGGTGTTTCAGTGCAATCATTTTATGTTTTTCAATATATAATTAATCTTTTCTCCAAAATTTTATAATAGAATGAAATACATATATTTCTAAAAAATTATTCCGGTATAGATATATAATTAATTATATAAAAATACCTTTATTTCCTTCTATGTTAGTTGGTGATTAAAAATGAATATTTTTTTCTTAGAGACAATAATTTGACTATAAAACAAGATATATTTTAATTTTCAAATGAATAGGGGGAAAAATATATGTACTATGTCATTAAAATAATAAAATTTATGTATACAAGTGATATTTATTTCACTATATTAGTACTATTATAATATATTTTTAAGAGGTTCAATTGGATTGAAACCTGAAAGAACGACGTTTTAAAAATTAACTATTCCATTGATATTCTTATTTATAATACTCACTAATCCTTCACCTAATGTAATTTTGGTGAGCCAAGAACCTTTAGTACTTGTGAATTAGGGTTTCATAGGGGTTTGGATGTGTTGGAAAAGTTATTTAGATATGGGTGTGATGATATGTGGGGTTGTGAATATGTCCTTTTATAGGTGAGTGGGGGAATGATTTGTAAATATTAATTTTAGAATATTAAAATAAGATACAAAATGAATGAAATTATGAAAATTTGTCATTAGGGAGGAAAATAAGTGTAATATTAAATAAGTCCCCCATACACCTATATTAATATTAGTTTTTGTATTATTTTAAAACAATAAAACTAGAGTAAAAAATTTTACCTTACTTTACCCATTATCATTTGGACCGATTTATGCCTTACTATCATATTTATAGGTCAACAAAATAAAATGGCTATTTTACCTATTATGAAAATGGTGATTATTAGTATGTACTAAATTTTAAATTATTTGATTTCTAAAGCTGGTATTAATTTATTTTATTATAGTAACTCATAACAATAAAAAATAATAATCTAAAAGATGTCTTTTATTATAAATAATGTAAATTTATTCTTTTTTATTTACAATTAATAATATCATAATTTGGGTAACATTAATATATATATATATATACATTATCTCGGCTCGACGATGATGCCCTAATCTGGGATGGTGGTGGCTTCAGCCTCCCCCCTTACCGGTATCAGAAGGGGGGAGAAGGCTCTTATGGATTTGATCACCCCATTCTCCAACCCGGAGGATCGACCGAAATTTCCTCCTATCATTCTTAGCCTGAAGGTTCCCAATTTCCATGATGACGTGCCTCTACTGCTGTTATCGGCACTGGAATTTACGGATGCTTCTACCCTCTTGAATATTATTGTGGTTGCTCGTTTTAGTCTATGACGTCCTTCCGTTGATGACTTCGACTGGTTCGTCTTTAAATCACGGGGGTTACAAAACCGAGCGATTATTGGGCTTCATGACAAACGTCACCTGATGATCCGCTTCACATCTGAGCATGATCTGATTTACGCACTTTCATGTGCTTCGTGAAAATGCCTCGGTTACAGGTTCTTTCTATTCCATTGGACTTACAAGTTTAACATGAAAATGGATTCGCCTTTTGTTTCTTTATGGGTTAGGTTCCCTGAATTACCAATGTCGTTTCAAAACCCTTCTATCCTTGAAATGTTGGGGAATATGGTTGGGCAATTTCTGTGTGTTGACAGTAGGACTCAATCTGTTAGTCACCCGGTTAACGCACAGATTTGGGTGGAGGTGGATGTATCCATACCACTGGTGGAGTGGGTTTGGGTTGTTGATGGTGAATAAATTAGTTACAAACAATCTGTGGTCTTTGAATCTTGTGTAGAATTTTTCTCGGTATTTAGGCATTTGGGGCATACAGCTTCTGGGTGGAGATGCGACAAAAGGAAAGGGACCTTGAGGCAGAAGAAGTATAATGAGTTGGCATCAACTCGGGGAGATGGAAATAGTAGGGCTACTGTCATATCATTGCAGAAGGAGTCAAGACCCTCCTCTGTCTCGAAGGCTGTGGAAAATTCTTTTCAACTGAAGATGGTCCTCATGGAGAGATACAAGAAGGACCCACTGGATCCAATGAAAGAAGTGGAGGCTCATGGAATTGATCCCTTGAAAAATAGTCTGATGGTAAATCTCCCAGACCAGGAGGAATTGCCTTCGGAGGCTGTTAAAGGAGGCGACAATGGTCGGGTTTTCCTGAAACAAGGTACTCCAGTCGACTGGGTGGGACAACAGTCTGTTGATACATGGTTGATGCAGGTACAGCAAGGGATATCAGACGATCTAAGCAGAGCATTGGATCTTGAGGTGATGGTCTTGGAGCCAACCGAGGGTGGAAGTTGTATCTTGCCAAAGGCTTCTTCGCAGGGTACCCCCACCGAGCTGCTGGGTATTTGGGTCGCCGACCAGCGTAAGGGGCAGAATTCCATTCAAACTTCTAACCGCTTTTTGTGGTATGGAGGGACTGGCTCATGCCCAATAGAATTCCTTGGATGTACAAACAACTGGTGGAGGAATTACTTTAACGGCAGGTAAGAAAACCAAAGGGTACAAGGATTACTCGTACCTTCCAAACCCAATGGAGACCAGGTCAGGTAAAAAAACTATAGCAAATAAGATGGCATGCAAGTCTGATTTTATTCCTAAAATTCCGGTAAATTTTGATGTAAGGGCGATCAAACTGGTGTGGAGAATGTGCCAAGTCCTCCTCTTTCTAGGATCGAAAGCAAAGGAAAGGTGGTAGATGATTTTGACAATTCCCAAGAGCTCCCCATGCAATTGAATGAAGAAATGATTAAGGTGTATTTCCATATTAGGATATCAAAGGAGGATTCTCAAAAAGTATTAGAAAGTCAGTTTAGTTTTGATTTTAAAGAAGACCAATCCTTGTGGATTGATAAAATCCTCATGGATTGACAATCAGAACAGATTATGAAGATTCAGGCAGTCTCGATCTCAAGGAACATGCCTCAGAGGAGGATTCAGAGCAGGTGTTTTACCTATGGAAGCTGCCAGGATTTGGTTGTTTGAGAGGGTATGGCGTCATCCATCGGATCGGGCATGTTCTTTGACATAGGACACTTGTTGTCCGTATAGTCTTGCAATGGTGGAGAGCTATACATGTTTTCTAAACGAACGGGACAGGCAGTTCCATGGTGTCAGTCTGGTTTTATTTTCTTGATCTTCAGGTTGTGTAATGTTTGAGATCTCGATATCTGTTCGGGGATTCACCCCTTCTTCCCTTAAAAGGGGGTTAATCTTATAAAAAAATTCCTAGGCCTTCAGGGCATTAGAGGTATAAATTTCATTAAATTAATTTTTAAAATTGAATAATTTTTTTTATTATGATAAAAAAATATAAGAAAAATTAATTCATAAAAAATAATATGTTTTAACATCAAATAAGTTTATTCGTGATTTTAAAATTGAGTACGTATATACAAGGAATTATTTAAACTTTTTTCTAATAAAAATATCATTATTATTTTATTTTTAAAAAAATTACAAATAATTAGAACATGTAATAGATTAATAATTACAGTTGTGTATCATCTTATCATATACATATATAACACCTCAATACCTCCATGTAATATCTTAAGGTAGGATAATCATTTATGATTGGAATGGGTGGTGATTCAATAATAATGAATCTCATATTCATTTCATTGACCTTGAAATTGTGATGTTGATGATTTTTATAAACATGAAATTGATGATTCTGGTATTTGGATTTGCCTTTGGATAATATTAGTTATTATACTTCCTTTCCATGTTAAAAAAATAGATGTTTAATCTTTATTATTTTTCCATTATTTCATTTTTTATTCTTTCTACAAATTTTTTATAATGTAGTTACATATATATATATATATGTTATCTTTTTCGACAAATATATTCTAACATTCATATTTAATACATATAATTTTATCTTATTAATATATCACTATTCATTTTAGTGGATTTTTATGTATGGTAGACGGTATTCAACATAGTATTTATTTTAATGATATCAATTATTATAATATCATGGTGTTAAATACAATCCACATTTAACGTATTTCTTCTTGGAATTTAAATTTCTCTTGTTTATAAAAAATTATTTGGGGTTTCAAAATATTTTAATCACTCATAATATAAATATATATCTGAATAATTTATAATATTTTTAATATAAGTTGTGATTTATCCAAATAAAAATCCCACATGAGTGTCAAACTAAGTGTGTGGTTAGGTAATCATGTTATACATTTGATAGGGATAAAGGTAATAACCATCCAACATTTTTAAAGGTAATTAACCCTAGGAGAGTCAGTGTGAGATCTTGTAACTAAATCTTGTATATAGAACTAATTTCATTCATAAAAAACAACAGACTCTTAGAATTACAATTTGTTTTTTTTTCCATGTGATTGATATTTTTATTAAGGTTTTTACTAACATATTAAATATGTAACATCAAATTATAGGTAAAATTATTTTTAATAAAATCATTGATACTATATGAAAAACCATAAATTCATGAAAACATAATCTCCATGAAATAAATTTACCCATTAATTAATAAAAAATATGAAATTTAAGATCAATTAGATTAAACACTAATCATATAAACTCCAAAAAGTTATTATTATTATTTTTTAATGAATTTATTTTTCATGTTACACCCGATATTTTATGAAAAATATTCTATTAATTTCATTGATGTCTTCTGTTATACGCTACACCAAAATCCACTTGTGCTATACGCATCACCATGTAATCTTGTAGTATATGAAAACAATATACTTTGCTTGTGTTACATGAAAGAGCGACCTTCCTCGATAGCTTGGGTGGTACGAAATACCGAGTTTCACTAAATAATGATATATTATTATATGTTTATGAACTAGCCATTACGAATAGTGTTAATCGCATTTTGAATTTTATAATTCAACTTACCGATTTTATAGAACATGGTATGGGAACCAAACAGATTTTTCAGGTAAAATATGTAATTTTTCAAAAAGGCAGTTTTTCCACCTTTTGATGGCGCACCCAATTTAAATATACATTTTGACATGATTAGATGTTCAATTTGAAAAAATAAAATTCTTCTTTGGAATTAAGATATAATAATTTACTTTGGATAAATTTTTGATATTATTCGGATAAGTTTCTTATTTTGTTGAATATTAAAAATATGATAAATTTTAATTGAAAACAAATTTTTTCATGGATATAATTTATGTAGTTAAATTAAAATATTTGACGATTTTAAATTATAAATATAATATATTTTTATATCTTAATATAGTGTAATTCATTTTAATTAATTTTACACAGAATTCATAGGTAAAAACATTTCAAACTTTTGCAACGTTTTCACATTTAATACTCATTTTCTCGACATCGGGTTTAATTTTAAATTAAATGATGCAACTTATGGGTGTTGAATATGGCTAAATGGATACAATATTTGTAGTTAGTAGGTCCAAATTATGTTAATAATATACTTCTTATTGTCATTTGGAATTGTAAGTATGGTAAATTCTATTTACCAATGTTAAGGATAAATTGGGTAATTAGGTGGAAATATAATATTATATTATTACCCTAAAACTTGTCATAATATAATTCTATGATTATAGATTGCCCTAAATCATAATTGTGTCGAAATGGAATCTATTGGAACCCACTTGGATGTGATTAAGGCCCTTAATTTAATTTATTTAAAGAAAGTGAAATATATCTCACTCAAACTTTAATAATTAAAGTATTTTTAATAAATGGTTATATAGAATAAAAATTCTATTATAAATAATCATCTGAAAGATATTTGTTTTTCTTTGTTGCGGTAATTTATTTTCAATTTTCAAGAAATATCTAATTACTTTAATAGCTTCAACATTAATGATGCAGAAATTATTTATTTAGTGAAAAATCAATAATATAGTTTTTCTTAAATAATATTACCCATGAAAAGTCCCAAACACCTGAACAAAACCTATTTTTAGAGTATATATATACCCTAAACATCCAAGGGTCTACATGTGTTCCATTTTTAAATTTATAAAACAGATTATGACATTTATAATACTTTATTTTAAATGATGTCAAAGTTGTGACCTTCATAATTTAATAAATAAAACAATTTAAATGTTGTGATTTTTAGATGATAAATTTGATTAAATGTATTCATATAAATTATATTAGATTTATATTCATCATAGTATTTTAATTTTAATTTTTATTCAACAAATAAGTATATTAAATAATTAAAAAATAATGTTGTAGTAATTATTTTATAAAGAAAAATATCAAATAAATGGTTTTCAAAATATTGAAATAATTATTATATGAACAAATTAATGTTCTCCATAATTTTTTTAGAAGATTATGACATGTTAAGAATCTATTAAATTTTTTGGATCGAATATATATGTTTTGTGGATTTTATTTAAATTCAAATAATTTAATAGTGTCAAAATTGATACTATTGATATTTTATAAATATAACATATTATCAAATTGTTTAATAATTACAAAAATATTTAAAAAATTAAAATTTAAAATTTTATATATAAACATTTAATTATTTATCTAATTATGGAAAATTCACAACCCATATGTAATTATTTATAACAATTTAAAATTTAGAATATTATTACCACAAATAAAATTAAAAGGATTAAATAAAAATAAATCAAGTTGATAAAGATTAAAATAAATTCCCAACACGTATAAATTTTATTGGTTTGTAATATTACAAACCTCTCTACTATAACCTTCAAACTGAGTCGTTTATGGATGTTTCAATGTGGGGTTTGATGTTATTATAAATTAATATTTTTCCTGTTTCCATAGGTTCCCCTCTCCTCCCTTATAAAAGGGAACCTCCTCCCTCTCCTCTTCACAAATATTTGAGCATTCATGCTCAGAAAAACTCTTCCCATTACGCTTCTAAACATCCCTGGTAACATTCTGGAGGTTCTGGTCTTCTCAAAAGGCCAACTCTAGTCGCTTAAGAAGAAGTTTCCAAGAGGTGCTTTGAAGAAGAGGAAATCTCTTCTACCGATTCTTTCATGTTTTTTTCTTCGTCAACATCCTCCTATTTAGTTTTTTATTTATAAATTAATAAAATAAGTATCAATAATATACTGATATGATATTATAAATAATAAACAACCCCATTTCTCCTTCTATCCATCCTACCAAAAACAAAATCACCATGCGTGCGTACATACAGAATACCGTCTCCACGGCGTGGTGTAATCTATTTTTCAACCACCACATTAATTGAATGGGAATAATGTTGTAAAGAATAATTATATATGGTTATTATAACATTATAATGATTAATATATGTTATATCATCCACTCAAATTACATTCAATAATTACCGGAACGATATCATCGCTCGTGCGTACGTACTGATTACCGTCTCCACGACGCGATGAGATTAATTCTCCATGTTACCCATTCAAGAGTGAATATAAACAGTAAATAATAAATAATCATGAACAATATGAAAAATTAATGATACTGTATTTATGTACATATATGTTTCATTTACTCAATTCCATTCAATTCATTAAGGAAACGAATACAACGTTCATGCGTATGTACAACCTACTGTCTCCATGAACGATTTATTTCATTCCATTTATCGATCTATCATATATATTTATATTCGGAATATATATATTATATATAAATAATGTTTTACATTCTGAAATTATGTAAATCAAGTTAAATGTAATAATATAAAGAACAACAAGTCCAAACACGTATGATAAATGAAACTATTTTAGCCAAAAGGCAGCTTTAACATGGAATTGACAAAAGAATGGGTAATATAATGTCATAAGTGAATCTTATATGATATCATTAATATTATTATGGTTCTATTACAAGTTAATAATATGTTTAAACCCACTATACAGGTGTTTTGGACACGTACAAATGAAATTAGACCTTAGGTTAGGGAAAATTATTCCAATATCGGTCTTATCTGAGATTGTTTATTCGTAAGTATTTATAGGGGTTATGTGTATCATCCGTGTATTTGTTTGCTCATAATTTTTTCATAAATTTTTTAACATTATTCACTTTATGTTTAAAGTCATTTTGACACTTTTTTTGCCACATGGTATGGAAGGAATCATTCTTTTTATTACCATATGATATACTTTTTGACTTTTTTGGCTAAAGTATGAGGATAATGTGTTTTTAACTTATATACCATGAATGGATTTTTATTGATTCATAAACTACTTATTTTTCATAAAACATCGTATGCATTATTTCATGAATATTTTCAAAAAAATCCTTCTTTAAAATTGTATTTCATTTTGAGAAAATAAATTAATGATTTTAAAGAAGAAATGATATTTTCCTCAAGAGTTCATTTCAAATTTTTTATCAAAACTATTTTCCATCTTAGGTGACATTTTTTAATATTTTTATGTTTCAATTATAATGTCTCAATGATTTATATGGTTTCATTTTTCTTATGATGATATTATATCCATTTATTCTATATGGATTATGTTATGATGGGATGATGTTTATGAACCCCATTTTATTAATTGGGTTATGATGAATGATTTATGTTTATTTTGGGGCACATAAAATGAAGATTTCATTTTAATATGGGTGGGACCTATATCTGCCACCAATGCATTAGGTAAAGTTTTTTTCTCATGATATATACATGGATGGATGACAAGTAAAATTTGGGTCAGTAGTATAGGGTTGGAATGACAAGTAATCCCAGTTCAGTAATAGAATTTTTCCACTATGATCGTATTGTATGCAATGCCATGGCTATTATGGAAAGCATATCATGTCCGTAATTCATTCTACAATTACATATTTTATTCTCATGCTATTTTATCATTATTAATTTTCCTTTATGATCTATGCCTTACATACATCCAATATTTATTTCACAACTCAAGATTTTGATGTTTAAACATTATGTTCAAGATTTTTAAAGTTCAAATATATATGATTTTGTTGGAATCCTCATGTGTTAATCATGTTTTAATGATCACAAATTTCAATAATAATTACATATATTATTAATGATCACAAATATCACAAATAATATTAATCATGTGTACTTATGTTTCAAGTTATCTCATACTTGTTAATGGTTAAGCTTAATTCTTATTATGCATATCACTGTTTAAGTCTGAATATGGTTATTTGCCTAAGTACAAGACACTGTGAAGATTTACACAGTAAGTCAAACACTCTGAGGAAGACACAGACACCGTTACCAATGAGGCACCGTAACCACGAGACACAATGACCATGAGACATTGTGACATAGTAAGCCTAAAAACGTGAAGCAAGACACTAAGGACTGACACCGTAAGCCAAAAACTTTGTTTGCCTATGTGTCAAACACAGATAGCAAGACTTTGTCATCAAGTCACTGGAAGCCAGAAACTGTAAGCAAGACAACGTGGCAAGGAGACACCATGACATGGAGGCATTGTGAAGGAGACACTGTGAAAGAGATACCGTGAAGGAGACATTGTTTTCATAACTACTGTGACACCGTTCATAAACTATTTTATCGTTTTTCTATTTAAAATTTTAACTGTCATATTTGACGCCTTTAATGCACTGACATATTAAATGATTATTTGTAGCCATAGTATGAGGTATGAGGTATGAAATACATGGAACATATCGGCTAACACTCATGCATTTGATGATAAAGAGAAGGGTTCCCAATATGAAGAACACAACAAGCGGCAACTCAAGAAACGCGAGTGCAATGTACTAAATAGAAAAGCAAGTTTGAGCATAACCGTGAAGAACCCATTGCATGATCTTCAAAGAAGGAATTTTCTTATGCATACAATCCGACTCTACTAAAGAACACACGATGTACACTGGGGTCAAGAGAACACCGTTACTCGTGAAGAATATGATTTGAATTGTGACACTCTGTTTTTCAACACAAAAACCAGAAAAGGACTCATAAGCATTTCTGCTGAATCGAAGGAGTCCAGAGCTGCACTGATAATTACAAGAGCATTCTAAACTCATATTTACTTTCTCTCTCGGTGTTTTTTTATTTAATTTCGAGTAGTGTGTGTAATCTGTATATTTTACACACACACACACACACTAACTTTTGTGTTGAACTTGAGGATTTAAACATACTCACACCAAATTCTTTTTACCTTTTCTACCCACAAAAACTATGGAAGAGGTCCCTGTTTGGCCTGGTCATTATTTTGTTTAACCAAAAAAACTGTGGAAGAGGTCCCTGTGTGGCCAAGATAGTTCATGCCATGTTGTTAACCTTGATCTAGGGTGGGGATAAGAGTTTATTTATATAAACTTCTTGGTGTCAGATGATCACTAAGTGGAGCGGATTAGGTCTCAGATTGAGACTGAACCACTTTTTTTATATCCACTGTGCTATTTTAATTTTGACTACATTGTTTTACTTCATTACTGCATAATGCAGAAAAACACTAAAATAATTTTATAGTTAGTCTTGGAAAGAAGTTATATCTAATTTTTCGTAGTAAAATAACTTCAAAAGTAACTTCAGAAATACGAATTATGATTACTAAGAATTAATAAATCTTCAAAGAAGTTGTTTAGTCAATCTCGTATAACGGTATAACCTTGATTAACTAGGATGTTTCTATTTTTGGGGAACTCATTATTTGTAAACTAATATCTTTTAAATAGAAATTTCTATAGTTACTCAATTCACCCCTCCTCTCTTGAGTTAACTACTCTAACCAACATTCTGTATCAGGGGAAGATTTATTAGGACTCTGTGTAATTTTATCCAACTATGATTGTTATTGTACATTAAAGATCTGAAAATTTCTGTAAATTCTAATTTTTTTGATCTTTTAAAGTAATTTGTTAGTTTGGATAGTAGATTGGAAGGTGCTGCAACTAACCGAACACCATTCATTAATGGAATAAACTATTCTCAATGGAAAATTAAAATGAAAATGCATCTAGAGAGTATGAGCATTGAAATTTGGTTATCAATTATAGATGAATACAAAATTCTTGTGACTGATAGAATTACATGGGATGAACCTACCAAACATGTTTACAGTAACAATTGCAATGCCATGAATTCCTTGTACTGTTCCATAAGAGATGAAGAATTTACTTGGATTTCTTCTTGTAAAACTACCCCCGAAATTTGGAATACCTTTTCTATCTCACATGAAGGAACATCTAGTGTAATGGAATTGATACTTAATACTTATACTATAAAATATGATAATTTTAAATTGAAACCTGATGATCCGATTTCTGACATGTATCGCAGGTTCAATGAGATTTTCAACACAATGATCTCTCTTGGAAGAGAAGTCACTGCCAAAGAACAGACCATGAGAATCCTTAGGTGTTTACCTGACAGATGGAGGAAAACCTTTGTCTCTATTATAGAATCATGCAACATCAGCAATCTATCTATAAAATAACTCATTGCGAAACTGATGATTTATGAGGAAGAGCTTAAAGTCAAAAAAATAGGAGGATGAACAAAAGAGGAAATCTATAGCATTCAAGACCGCCTTCTCAAAGCACAAAGGCCAAGGAAAACTGGAAGCTTCTATAGACAGTTCCACTAATGAAAAATCATCACAAGATAGTGATGAGGAGATGGCTCAACTAGCCCAAAAGTTTAAAAAAATTTACAAGAAGAAAAACCTTTTTAAAAAACATAACATTAAGGGAAAGTATGATAAAAAAGGAAACTGGAAAAAGTGCTGGAAAAGAAGTGAAAAAACTGATGAAGTTGTCTGCTATGAATGCAAAAGAAAATGTCATATAAAAGCTGACTGTCCAAAGCTCAAGTATAATAAAAAGTATGAGGACAAGTACAAGAAGTACAAAAAGGAAGTGAATGCAACCTAGAGAGCCTATGAGGATAGTTCATGTAACTCATAGACATCACATGATGAGCATTCTAACAAAGCCAACATGTGTTTTATGACAAACACATATGAGGTAACACTAAACTCTTCTATGCATAATTCAAAATATTCAAAAGAGGAAAGTGACTCTGAAAATATGACTAATGAAGAAATGTTTGAATATTGTAACATGCTTGAAGACACATGAAATGAATTAAAAGATAAATATAAATCATTGAAGAAACAACATGATCTAACTGTAATTGTTAAATCTGAACATACTACTGAAAAGGAGAAAAATTATCCTCTTCTCAAAGAAATCAATGAACTAAAAATGTTTAATGAGCAATTAAAAAGTGACATAGAAAAGTTTACTAATGGGAAAATACCCTTACCCAAATTCTAGGAAAAAATTTCTCATAAATACTATACTGGCATTGGTTATCAACCCGGTAAAAGAAACCTTAGTAGAACTTATTTTCTTTCAAAGTCGAGGACATATAATTTTTTTCCCAGTTTTGGACATAGCCTAACTAGCTCAACTCAAGAAACATATTCTACTATTTCATGTTTTTGTGGACCAAATAGAGTTTATTTTTCAAATACTCTATAAAATGCTTATAGGAATCCAATGAGACAAATATGAGTTCCTAAATCACTTATTACTAATGTTACTGAACCCAAAAAAGTATGGGTACCAAAATCTGTCTTTGCTTGATCATGTTATAGGAAAGCTGCTTGAAGATCTCCTGTAAGAATCTGTGGTAGTTGACAGTGGGTGTTCAAGGCACATGACACGAGACTACACATGCTTCAAAAATCTGATAAAATTAGTTTGAGGACATGTCACATTTGATGACAATGCCAAAGGGAAGATCATAGGATTAGGCTAGATTGGTAACTGTGATTCGATTCTAATTTCTAAAGTACTATTTGTTAATGGCTTAAAATATAATTTTCGTAGTATCTGAAAATTATGTGACAATGGATATCATGTTAAATTTTAAAATGATGCATGTAATGTCTTTAATTCTAAAGATGAATTAGTATTTTCTGCATCATGGAATGAAAATATTTATTCTATTAATTTATATTCTTTAACTTCTAAACATGTTTCATGCTTAAGTGTATTTCATAATGAATCTTGGCTCTGGAATAGGAGACTATGACACTGTAATGTTCACTCCCTTAGAAAGATAACTAGAAAATTTCATGTTAAATACATACCCAAACATGAGTTTACAAATTTCAAAGTGTGTAATCCCTGTCAAAAGGGAAAACAACACAAAATCACTTTCAAAACCAATAATGATGTTTCTACTTCACAACCTCTCAAATTGGTTCACATGGATTTGTTTGGACCGTCTATATTTTCTAGTTTAAATGGGAAGAACTATTTTTAAGTTCTAGTAGATGATTTCTCTAGATATACCTAGACCTTCATCATGGCTCACAAAAGTGAAGCCCGATCTTATTTTACTAAGTATGCCATGTCTATAGAAAATCATAGTGGCCTTAAAATTAAATCATTAAGAAGTAATCATGGCCGTGAGTTTGAAAATCAAGAGTTGTAATCTTTCTGATCCCAAAATGGTTATAATCACAATTTATATTCCCCTAGAACACCTCATAAAAATGGTGTTGTAGAAAGAAGAAATAGAACCTTGCAAGAAATTTCTAGAACTATGATTATTGAATATGAACTACCTATTTACTTTTGGGCTGAAGCTATTGACATAGCGTGAAACATAATCAATAGAGTACGGATTAGAACAATTCTCAAAAAGACCACATATGAACTATAGAATAATAGGAAGCCTAAGGTTAATTACATTATAGTTTTTGGCTGCAAAGTCTTTATTCTCAACACTAAGGATAATCTTGACAAATTCACATCCAAAAGTGATGAAGGAATTTTCCTAGGTTATTCAATATCAAGTAAAGATTATAGAGTATTCAATAAGAGAACTAAATGTGTAGAAGAATCTGTCCCTATAAAGATTGATGAAATAGATCCACATGACCCTAGTACCATCCTATAAAATCTAGAGGATAATTTATCAAATCTGAACCTCAACTGAAAATCCTCAAATACTTCTGTGAAAGAATCTGTGAAAACATCCAATTCTATAAATTCTATGCAATCAATTCTTAATGAACCTGAATCTGTTGATGAACCTGAATTCACTAGTCCCTCTTTTCTAGAATGGTTAGAACTCTAATAAACCATCTCATAGATGCTGTTGTAGGATACTTAGAGAAATGAACACAAACTAGATCTTCTCTTAAAAATCAGTTTGAAATTCAAGCTTTCTTGTCATAGCTTGAACCTAAAAACATTTATGATTCCATCAAATATAAATTTTGGGTAATGGCTATGTAAGAAGAAAATAATGAGTTTGAAAGAAACAAGGTATGGA
This sequence comes from Viscum album, assembly GCA_963277665.1. NCBI lineage: Eukaryota > Viridiplantae > Streptophyta > Magnoliopsida > Santalales > Viscaceae > Viscum > Viscum album. The sequence continues at coordinate 787,169,781 of OY728126.1, read as the reverse complement.
AACCTGTTGAAAGACCCAAGGACACTTTCACCATAGGCACTAAATGGGTGTTTAGAAATTAGGTAGATGAAGATGGAAATATAGTAAGGAATAAGGCTATATTAGTTTCACAAGGCTATAGTCAAGAAGAATGAATTGACTATGAGGATACTTTTGATTCATTATCCAGACTTGAGGCCATTAGAATTATACTTTTTTATGTTGCACATCTTAATTTCAAACTATATCAAATGGATTTTAATAGTGCATTATTAAATGGGTATATAGATGCATATGTTTTTGTTGAACAACCCCTGGATTTACCAACCCTCATTTTCCAAATCATATTTTCAAATTATCAAATTCTTTATATGGTTTAAAACAAGTTCTATGAGCTTGGTATGATAGATTAAGTACTTTTCTTATTTCTAGAGGTTTTACAAAAGGAATACCTGATCCTACCCTATTCATAAAACGAATTTATAATGATGTTTTAGTTTTTCAAATCTATGTAGATGATATTAATATTGGATCTTCAAAGACATCATTATGTATCGAATTTTCTAAAATGATCCAAATCGAATTTGAAATGATTTTAATGGGTGAAATAAAATTCTTTCATGGATTTCAAATATTTCGAAATAATGATGGAATTGTTTTGACACGATGTAAATACACTAGAGATCATTTAAAACGTTTTGGAATGGATAGCACTAAAAGTAGTGACACTCCCATGAGTACCACCTGTATTTTGGATCTTGATGAAGATGGAACATCTATTGATCAAACCACTTATAGAGGAATGATTGGAAGTCTAATCTACATAACTGCTAGACATCCTGATATTATGATTAGTGTCTGTATGTGTTCTACTTTTCAAGAAATCCCTAAAGAATCTTATTTAAATTATGTAAAGATATTTTTAAATACATCAATCATAAACCCAATTTATGACTGTTTTATCCTAAAGGACAATCATTTGAACTAGTTAGTTTTTATGATTCTAACTTTGGTGGCTGTAAGTTATATAGAATGAGCACCTCTAGAACATGTCACCTTTTTTTAAAATCACTAGTATCATGGTGTAGTATGAAACAATGTTCTGTTGAATTATCTACGACAGAAGCTGAATACATAGTAGCTGGCAGTTGTTGTGCAAAAAATTTGTGGATGAAACACACATTACTAGATTATGGATATCAATTCAGACATGTACCAATAAATTGTGACAATAAAAGAGATTTCAACATTTTAAAAAATCATGATTGACATTCTAGGACAAAACATATTGATGTAAGACATCACTTTTTGAGAGATCGTTATCAAATGGTGATATCACCTTAGAATTAATTGAAAAAGAATATCAACTTGCAGATATATTCACTAAAACATTAAATTCTGAGAGAATAGAATACATCATACAAGATCTTGGCATGATCAAGCACAAATAGATATCTTAATAGTCTTACTGTTTAATATTTTACTATATTTTACTTTACTGTTTCATGTTCATGGTTTCTCGGATACTGTCTCATGTTTACGGTCTCACCGTTAGCACTTTCTATTCACGGTCTATCATTTACTATCTCATCATGACTGAACATATCATTCACTGTCTCATTATGATGACCAATAACTATCTCACTGTGACGACCATTTACCATCACACCGTAACGTCTATTCACGGTCTCACTGTGAAAATTATTTTTTGTTTTCTTTTAACCCATATCGCGGTAATTATTATTTCACCACTTTTTACTTTCCGCATTTTTATTTTTGTGACGTTCAAAATTCCCAAATGATGAAACAAAAGGGTTTCACTCGGTTCTTCACCCAGACCTTCTCCTAATCACTCTTCCCAAACCCTTTCAACCTTGTATCCTTTCCCTTTCTCTCTTTCTCAATCCTGCGATGAATGACAAGGATGAATTGTCCATCTTCATCCACTCTTGAGAATCTTATCTCAAAGAAGAAGAAAATAACACCGAAGCTGGTGCCCGAATTACCCCTAAATCCAAACAGGGTAAATCGCATTATCTTTCCTGAAAATGAAGTTTTCCCTGAGTGGTTCTTTTCCTGCAAGTCACTGGTTTTAAATGTTTTAAGAGAACAAGGCTAGATTGAATGGTTTTCAAGGAAGGATAGGCCCATCTTTCTGAGGTTGGTGGCTCAGTTTTATCAGCATGTACAATTTTCTTTTGATGCTGGTGAAATCAGTGTTTTGAGTAGCTAGGTCAATGGAAAAAGATGCTCTTTCTCATCAAGGTTATGGGCTTCATGTCTTAGGATACCTCACGAAGGAATTTGTGACGATTATCAAAGATATCCCCCACCTACAACGGATTTCATTGACCTAGAAAATGCACTGGAAACCCAAAATGGAAATGGATCCAAGAGAAGGGCCATAGCTACTGAACGTGATGAAGAGACAAGGTTGTTGTTTAAATTGGATCAAAATCTGGTTAGCCCGAGGAAAGGTGACTTTTCTATCTTGATGTACCAAGATGTGTTCTTGATTCATATTATGATTAATGGACACAAAAACAATCTGTGAGAATACACCATTCACTATATGTGTGAATTGATCAAGGTCACATCCAAATCCACATCTCTGTTCTACTCTAGGCAGATTTCAGCAATGCTTGTTGCAAATAGAGTAGTTAAACCCAATGAAGAAGTACTTATGGACTATGAATATTTTTTATCCCAAGCTACCATCAGGATGATGAGAATAAACTGAAACCCCTGGAATAAGGAATGGGTTAAATATAATGATAGTCTCTATCTGAAGTTTAATCCTGTAGATTATCCAACAAGGCCGAAGGACATTTCTGATCCTAGTTTGGAACCAGATGATGTTGTGGAATATTCATAAGATGAAGAAGGATATGGAGAGGCAGCTAGATTACCACATAGAGAAGAGGATGATATACCTCAAAGGGAAGAAGTTGTAGTTGAGGAATAAAGGTATATTAGTCCTCCTGTTGTTCTTGAAGAAGAACCACATGTCCCTAGAGTTGATATCAATATAGAAATTCAACCTGAGGCTGCAAGAGAATTAATTGTCCTTGAATCTGAGCAGCAAGCCATGGAAGAGGATAAAGAAATAGAACTCCCTACTATGAAAGAAGCAACTCAGAAAAAACTCCCTACTGTGCAAGAAGAAAATCAAAAAGAACTCCCTACTATCCAATATGCTAATCTGGAAGACCTTCCTATGGAACAATCTGTTCCTGAGAAAATACCCTCTATAGAAGAGAGGATGGATATAGCCTTTCATTTGGATATGAAAGAAATGGCTGAGGAAATTAAATATGAACAAGTGGATTTAGAAAAACTACCTGAGCCTCTAGGGGCTCAAGAGGAAGTACTTGTTGAGGGGGAGGAACCTCAAAATCTTGAGACTAATGAATCTGAGGCGGATGAGGCTGATTCTCATGAAGAATCTCAACCAACTGAGTCATATTCGGTGGACACTCATTATAAATTCCCTAGCTTATATGATGTAAGTGATTCACTGCAGGTTACTGCAACTGGGATTGATCTTTCTTTGTTTCAATTGAAATCTGTCACATACTTTGCACCTGAACCTGAACATCATCCTGAACCCAAACCTGATCCTCAACTTGAGCCTTCACATGCCCCACTTCTTACACCTTCACCTTTACCTGAACAAAAATATTTTGTCAGTAAAGATGATGTGAAAGTCTTTGGGGACACTATCTTAGCTAGAGTTTAGAAACGTATGTCCTGCCAACCTCATCTTGTGACCAAACCGAGTCAGGAAGATGCCTCACTAATTATAGAAAATATTATCTAGAAAATTCAACCCTAGATGATTCATGATATTCAGGACGTAAGGGTTGAAAACAAGTTGCCCAGTACTGATGTTGCAACTCTGAATAGCATGGTTGAAGACCTATAGAGAGAACTGCATTCATGATCAGAACCGGCTCCTTCTCCTCCTTCTCTTGTACCTTATGTTTAAAACATAACTCGATATATTGTGTCCCAGATTCATCCATACCTTCTATCCATTGATGAAAATATTTGGGAAAGGAATAAACACATGTTGCATCACATGAGAGAGCTTGTGGAGAACCTTAATAAGATCAAAGATGAATATATTGGCTGTATTCAAAAGGTCCTGAAATAGCTCAAGTCTCTGACCATAACTATCAAAGCTTCTACTTCCTCTGATCAAACAAATATTCCTTCCTTGGATAGTTCATTGCTCAGATCTATAGTCTAGGTAGAGATTAAGAATGCCTTATATGGCTTTGATATGGCTCATTTATCTGAAGTTGTTATGAATAGTGATAGAGTGATTGACCTGGTTCAAATCCATTCCAAGATTGCCAATGATTCTCAGCATGTGATCTCTAAGAAAGTGGACTTCTATTTCAACTAGATTTCCTCCGAGACTGATATGACCAATCACTATAAATATCTTGTAGAGAATCTGAGAATACCTCATATGACTCGGGCCTTCATAATCCAAGTCCATAAGCTGACTGAGTTTAGCATATTGTTGGGGATGATCATGAAAAATAAAGAAGATTTTGAAAAGGACATGCAGTATGGAGGATAGATTATTGCAGACTTCATTAAATGTATGCGACCGTATCTTCATATTCAATGTACAGCAAATGTAGCCCCAGTGGCTACTCCTCTCAGACCTAGATTTCCTACTTTCACTTTTTTCCTTAGCATCCTCAACCATGTCTTTTGTCCATTCTCTTAGTCAGATTAGGCCTGTCATTCTTGACCAACAACTGCCATGATCTTCTACTGCTCCATCTTTGGCTCCCTCTGTCATCGAAGGTCTCCCTTTAACATATCTCTCTACCACTTCTATGCCTTCTTCAACATCATCAACTACCCCTATGGATTCCTTTTCTACTGTTAATAACGGCAAAGAGAAGGTCAATCCTGGAAGAAGCCTAGTGTCTCCTATTTTTTGATGGGGATTTTATTGATTTTTTTCTACTTTATGTTGTATTCTGAATACTATTAATGCCATAATCACTATTTCCCTCTATTATTTCTACTTTTTTATAATCCCAAAAGGGGGAGAAATAGTGAGAAGTTATCTGTTATTCTATATGTTATTTTCTCTATAGTTGCATTCAATTTACCCTTTTACAGTATTTTATTTGTGATCATCAAAAAGGGGATGATTGCTGGACTCCTCATGAATTAATCATGTCTTAATGATCACAAATCTCAATAATAATTTCATATTTTATTAATGATCACAAATCTCACAAATATTAATAATCATGTTTATTTATGTTTCAAGTTATCACATACTTGATAATGGATACACTTAATTCATATTATGCATATTACTGTTTAAGTCTGAATACAGTTATTTGCCTATGTACAAGACATTGTGAAGCTTGACATAGTAAGTCAGACACTATGAGAAAGACATAGAAACTGTGACCATGAGACACCATGACCATGAGACATCGTGACATAGTAATCCTGACTCCATGAATCAAGACACTAAGGACTAACACCATAAGCCAGACACTCTGTTTACCTAAGTGCCAGACACAGTTAGCAAGACACGGTCATCATGGCACTGGAAGCCAGAAACCGTATGAAAGACACCATGACAAGGAGACACGGTGACATGGAGACACAGAGAAGGAGACCCCATGAAGGAGATACCATGAAGGATACGCCGTTTTCATAACAACTGTGACATTGTTCCTAAAGTATTTTGTCTTTTTTCTATTTAACTTTATAATGTTCATATTTGACACCATTAATGCACTGACATATTAAATGTTTATTTGTAGCCATAGTACGAGGTACGAGGTATGAAATGCATGGAACCTTTCGGCTAACACTCATGCATTCGAAGATAAAGATAAGTGTGCCCAAGAGGAAGAATGCAACACGTGACAACTTACGAAATTTGAGTAAACTATACTAAATAGAAAAGCAATCATCTGCCTAACCACGAAGAAATAATTTCTAGATCTTCAACGAATGAATTTTCTCATGAATACAATCCAAATCTACTGAAGAACACACAAAGTACAATGGGATCAAGAGAACACCTTTACTCATGAAGAAAAAAACCTGAATCTTGACACTCTGGTTTTTCAACACAAAAACAAGAAAAGGAATCAGAAGCACTTCTGCAGAATCGAAGTAGTACAGAGATGCACTTTTAATTTATAGATCATTCTAAAATCATATTCACATTCTATCTTAGTGATTATTTTATTTACTTTCGAGAAGTGTGTGTACTTTTTGTATTTCACACACACTGAATCCTGTGCTGAACTGGAGGATTTCAAAATCCTCACACCAAATTCTATAACCTTGTTTACCCACGACAACTGTGGAAGAGGTCCCTGTGTGGTGTGGTCATTGTTTTTTTTACCCATGAAAACTATGGAAGAGGTCCCTGCATGTCCAAGATAGTCCATGTACTATTGTTAACCCCGATCAAAGGTGTGGATCAGAGTTTACTTATATAAACTTCTTGGTGGGAGTTGATCACCAAGTGGAGTGGATTAGGTCTTGTCTTGACACTGAACCACTTATTTTAAATCCATTGTGCTATTTAAATTTAGTCTAATCTGTTTTACTACTTTGCTCCATAATCCAGAAATACACTAAATTCACTTTGATAGTTAGTCATAGAATGAAGTTATATATGATTTGTCTTAGTATGATAACATCTAAAGTAATTTTAATAATACCAATTCATATTATTGAGAATTAATAAATCCTCAAAGAAGTTTTTTAAACAGTAAAACTCTTATAACAGTATAACCCTGATTAACTTGTCTGTAACTATTTTTGGGGAAATCATTATTTGTAAACTAATATCTTTTAAATAGAAATTTTTATAGTTACTCAATTCACCCCCCCCCCTCTTGAGTAAACTACTCCGACCAACAAATTTGTTTTATTTTCTCCATACGTGCCCTTATTGATAATTTGAGCTCACCCTTAAAATGTTCTATTTTCCCCAGGATTTAAATAATGGTTTTAGGTAAGAAAGAAAAATGGGAAGGTCATCATGAGACTCTCGGATCGTCTTTCACCGCGATTAAAAGATTATGTTCCATGTTTCCAATAAAACTAAACTAATATGGTCCATGGGTGTTTTCGGTTATGTATTAAGTATTCTAAAAAAGTAATGTAATGTCCTTGTACATCACGATTGGGTCTCTATAGTTGGTATCCAAGGAAAGGTTTAGTAAACCTTTGGAAACTAGGAATCTATAACATTACGGAGATCCCTAGAGATATTTTTAAGTTAGGTGTAGGGATTTCCCTAAGGTTTAGTATAACTATAGGTTATAGTAATAGAATTGTGTTTATGATCATGAATATCATAGGGTGAACCTAAGGTTTCATGGATTAATGAATGTGTTATAAGTTAGACATCCCAAAAGGGAATTTTTATGATTATGTGGTACCAAGTTATTCTAAGTTTTTCTTAAATTGTGGTTTTTGGTTTTAGTAATTAGAGGAAATGAGATGGAATTCAGTTAACATTGATTCTAATGAACAAATTGGTGACTATGATCTAAAAAATTGTGTAATGCCTGGAGAGAAAGATATTATGATTACGCTGAATCATTCATCGTGATATATGATTAACAAAGAGAACAGTAGTTGTAATCCTAAGTCATCAAATAAGAGGAAGATAGACTTTTATTCAAGTTTGAATGGTGAGGAACATAGAAGAGGGAATATTACGCTTTCTACAGATCAAGAATAATGGAAGAAGAACAATGAAGAATACCTCAAATGGAGGGGAAGATGTTATCTGTGTGGGGAAAAGGGGAATAAAGTGACAGACTGTTATGGATTACAATGTCTTATCAGTTGAGAACATGGGAATTACCCAACTCAATGCAATGACCTAATTTGATACTTTTAAATTGAGGAAGGGCCAATTCCACGCCAATCATTTAAGATGATAGATTTTACGGCATTTTTATTGAAATTCAAGAATAATGTTGTTGATGTTCTTTTATGGTATATAGAAATATCTATGTAATGGTCCATTTTGGTTTTCCATAAGAATATGGTAGCGGTAACCATGAAAAGTGATTGAAATATTTTTCGAAAGAAGATGATATGAAGATAATGAATGGATAAGGGGATAATGAAATGTTTTATAGTATTAATGATCTCATGGCTGATGTAAGGACAATGAGTTATCGTGGTTTGAGTATATTGAAATTTTGTGATTTGGGTATGTGGAATGAGTTAAATTTTTATAGAATTCATGTTTTCACAAAGGTTCTAAGGCAATTCATCTTTTAAGAGAATACATTATTATGGAATTCACATGTTTGGAATGTGAACAACAAGATATATCGTAAGATATACGGGGGATAAATGACGGTATTCATATGCTTTGTTGATGACCCCTCCTGTAATCGTTTTCTTTATACTATGAGATTGGACACAAGTATTTTGGATAAGCCTAAAGAATGGAATGGATTAATTTGGACATTGAGATAGTATTGTTTAAGGCTAAAACATTTTTCTAGAATGTTATAATAGTATTGTTTTAGAAAAAGGACAATATGTAGTATGGGATACAACCTGTCACGTTGGACAAGGTTGCAGGAAACGAACCCACAACCGAAGTGCGACGAGCCATCATCTTCTACCAATAGCCTACATCAAGTCCCTAGTTTGTAGGAATTAGTATTATTTTATTAAGATATATTATAGATGAAGTATAAGTCCATTTTTGGAACCATATACGATTATTCTCACCAGAGGTGGACTTATGTATATTTGATAACTTATGCTAACCTTTTTGTGATAGAAAAAAATGGGATGACTTATCATTCTATCACATTATCTTCTAACACATTATGAATGACTAATTCGACATCATTTATTTTAATAGAGATGAAGTGGAAATTGATCCTGGTATCACCAACGATTATTTTACATAGAAATTAGGTATGTATTTATCCTTATGAAAAATTCACCAACTTTATGGAAATAATCTTGAAAACCAAAAATGTTGTCATAGTACCCGCATATCTGATAAATCAGATGGTACCTTAGATCATAAAAAATTTATGGCATTGTGATTGTTGTATTTTTATAGCCATGTTCTCTACAACTCACAATCAGAACATGATAGTTAAATTTCACTTCCATATCCATATTTTCACCTATGTTCTCTTATGTGGAATCCCAGTGATGAGTTAATTTGGGTAACCATCGTGTTTCATACTTTAGTTTTTAACATTATGTTTTGGTAATCCTTTTTACGATGTCGGTTTCTATTAAAGAAACTCCCACAAAGTAAACCATTTATATCCCTGACGAATTTCGAGGTCGAAATTCATTTTAAGGGGGGTAGAATGCAAAACCCTATGATTTTTTTGAAAAATATTATTTTAATTTCATTGATGTGTTATGTTTTACACTACACCAAAATTATCTTTCTCTATACACAACACCGTATTGTCTTGTATTATATGCAAACAATATAATTTCCTTGTGTTAAACGCAAGAAAGACCTTCCTCGATAGCTTGGGTGGTACGCAATACATAGATTCACTAAACAATGATATATTATTATATTATTATGAAATAGCCATTATGAATTGTATTAACTGCATTTTGAATTTTTAAATTCATATTACACATTTTATAGAACTTTTTATGAGAACATAATAAATATTTCGGGAAAAATAAGTATTTTTAAAAAATACAGTTTTGCCACCTTTTGAGGGTGCACCCACTTTAAATATAGAATTTGACATGTTTATATGTTCAATTTCACAAAATACAATTCTTATTTGGAATCATGATATAAAAATTTATTTTGGATAATTGTTTGATATATTTCTGATATGTTTCTTATTTTGAGGAATAGTAAAAATATGCTAAATTTTAATTAAAAACAACTTTTTTCATCGAGATAATTTATATTGATAAATTATAATGTTGTATGGTTTTAAAGTATAATTACAATATATTTTTACCATTTAATATAATTTACTTAATTATCATTAAATTTACACAAAATTCATAGGTCAAAACTTTTCAATATTTTTCAACATTTTATCTTTTAAACCCCATTTTCTCAACTGTGGGATTAATTTTAAATTAAAAACTGCAACTTCATTGTTTTGAATTTGGAAAAATGGATTCCATATTTTGAATCATTAAGTCCAAATTATGTTAATAAGCTACTTTTTTAGGTATTATGAATATTAACTATGATAAATTTTATTTACCATAGTTAAAGGTAAATCAAGTAATTAAGGGGAAATATAATATTATAAAATTACCCTAACACTTGTCTTAATATAATTGGATGATTATATATTTCCCTAAAAAATACTTGGGTTGAAATGGAATCTATTGTAACCAACTAGAATGTGATTAAGACCCTTAATTTATTTTATTTAAAGAATGTGAAATATGTCTCACTCAAACAATAAAAGTTAATGTTTTTTTAAAATATGGTTATACAAAATATAAACTAGTTTATACATTCTCATTTTAAAGATAATTTTGTTCCATTGTTATGGTAATATATTTGTAATTTTTATGAAATATTTAATTACATTAATAGATTATTCATTAATGATCCTCAAATAACTTTTTTAGTGAAAAATCAATAATACTGATTTTATTAAAATAATATTACTCATAAAAGGCCCAAAAACCTTACAAAAACATATTGGTCGAGTAAATATATAACCTAATCATCCAAGGGAATACTGGTAGACCATTGTGAGCCTTATAAAATAGATTATGACATTTATAATATTTTATTTTAAATGATGTCAAAGTTGTCATCTACATAATTTAATAAATATAACAATTTAAATGTTGTTATTTTAAGATGATAAATTCTAATAAAAGTATTATTATGAAAGATATTTAATTTATAATCGTTATAGTATTTTATTGTTAATTTTTATGCAAAAAATAAGTATATTAATTAACTATTCAAAAATGATGTTGTAATTATTTTATTAAGAGAAATATCAAATAAATGGTTTTAAAAATATAAAAATAAATATTATATGTAAAAATTACTGTGCTAAATAAAATATATAGATGAATTGGACATGATAGGAATATATTAAATATTTTTTTACGAATATATCTTCTGTGTGGATTTTATTTAAATTCAAATAATTGAATATTTTCAAAATTGACACTATTGTTATTTTATAAAAATAACATATTATTAAATTTTTTAAAAATCACAAAAAAAAATTAAAAATTAAAATTTAAAATTATATAGTATAAAATTTAATAATGTATCTAATTATGGAAAATTCACAACACATAAGTATTTATTTTTAACAAATTAAAATTTAAAATATTATTAAAACAAATCAAATTTAATAGATTAAATATGGACAAATCATGATGATGAGGTTTAAAATAAATTCCAAGCATATAAAAATATTATTTTTTATTATATTACAATCCTATATCATCTCTTCTTCGAATTGAGTAATTTTTGGAGGTTTCTATGTGGGATCGGCATTTATTATAAACTAATATTGTTTTTGTTTCCAAAGGCGACCCTCTCTTCCCTTATAAAATGGAACCTCCTTCCTCTCCTCTTCACACAAATTGGATCCTTCAATCTCTACCAAACCATTCCCATTACTCTTATAAACTTCCCTAGTAACATTTTTGAGGTTATGGAATTCTCAAAATACCAACTCTAGTCCCTTAAGATGAAGTTTAAATGAGATGTGTCGAAGAAGATGTAATCTCTTATACCGATTCTTTCAAGTTTGTTTCTTCTTCAACTTCCTCTTAATTAGATGTTTCATTATAAATTAATACAATAAGTATCACTAATATAATGATATTATATAATAAATATGAAACAACCCAATTTCATTTTCCATCCATCCAATTTAAAATGAAATCACCGCACATGCGTACGTACGGAATACCGTCTCCACGCTGTGGTGTCATCTGTTTTTCCACCACCACCTTACTTGGATTTGTATAATGGTGTAAATAATAACAATATATGATTATGATAACATAATAATTATTATTATATATTATATCATCCACTCAAATTTCATTCAATAATTATGGGAATGATATCATCACTTTTGCGTACGTACAGATTGCTATCTCCACGACGTGATTATATTCATTCTCTATGTTAACCATTAAGGAATGATTATAATGTATATATAATAAATAATCATGAAATATTTTAAATAATAATGATACTGTATTTATGTACTCATATTTTTCATTTACTTTATTTCAGTCAATTCAATAATGAAATGATTAAAGCGTTTATGCGTATGTGCGGCTTACCATCTCTATGAACAATGTATTTCATTCCATTTATCGATATATCATATATATTTATATGATGAATATATATATTATATATAATAAATTTTTTACATTATGCAATTATGTAAATCAGGATATAATTAATAAAATCACAAACAACAAGTCCAAACACGTATGATAAATGAAATGACTTTACACAAAATGCTGGTTTAACATGGAATTGACAAAAGAACATGTAATATATAGTCATAATTGAATCATATATGATATCATAAATCTTATTATGGATCTGTTACAATTTAATAATATGATTAAATCCACTATATAGGGTATTTGGACACGTATGGGAGAAATTGGACTTAAGGTAAGGGATAATTATTACAATCGTGTTCTTATCCGAGATTGTTTATTTATAAGTATTTATTGGGGTTATGATTATTATCCATGTCCTTTTTTCTAAAAGTGTTTTCACAAAATGTTAAATATTCTTCCATGGATGTTTAAAGTCATTTTTTACATTTTTTTACCACATGGTATGGACGGAATCTTTCTTTTGTTTACTATACGAGGTACTTTTTGACTTTTCCTTAAAAAGTATGAGGATAATTTTTTTTAACTTATACAACATGAATAGATTTTTACAGGTTCATAAATTCTTTTCTTACACTAAGTTTCCTATGAATGATTTAATTATTATTTTCAACAAAAATTCATCTCATTAAAATTTTATTTCATTTTGAGAAAAAGAAAAATATTTTGAAGATGAAAGGATATTTTCCTCAAGAATCATTTCAAATGTTTTATCAAAACTATTTTCTATATAAGGTGAAATTATTTAATATTTTTATCTTTAAATTATAATGTCTCTAGTATTTAAATGGTTTCATTTTTCTTATTATGAAATGATATCCATTTATTTTATATGGAATATGATATAATAGGATGATGTTTATGATACCCTTTTTATTCACTGGGTTATGATGAATGATTTATGATTATTTTTTTAAAAAAGAATGATTGATTTCATTATGATATGGGTGGGAACTATATCATCCTATAATTTAATGGGTAAATATTTTTATCTCATGATATAAAAACTGCTGGAACGGTAAGTAAAATCCGGTTCAGTAATACAAGGCTGGAACGACAAGTAAACTCGGTTCAGTAATGGACTTTTTCCACTATGATGGTCTTGGAAGAAATGTCTTGGATACTATTGAAATCATAAAATGTGATTAATGGATTCCACAATTACATTTTTTATTCCCATTCTATTATATCATGATTAATGTTCCGTTATGATATATGCCTTATGTACTGCCAATATTTATTTCACAACGCAAGAATTAGTTGTTTAAACTTTTTGATCATGTTTTTTTAAGTTCAAATGTATATGATTTGATTTATTTCCTCCATTATTTCCCTTACTGATCATTTTAGCTCACCCTCTATATGTTTCCTTTTCCCAAAATTTAAATACTGGTTTTATGTAAGAAAAAAAAAGTGGAATATATTTATGGGTGATGTTGAAGATATTTCACCATGATTAAAAGATTATGTTCCATGTTTAGAAACACACTAAACTAATATGGTCCTTGGGAACTTCTTTTGTTATGTATTAAGTATTCATCCAAAGTAATGTAATGTCCATGTACATAAAACTGGGGTCTCTATATTTCATGATAATAATTTATAATCAATCACATGGGTATACCAATAACACGATCACAATTTCAATCCAATTCCCAATAAAAATCTCTCAAAATATCATTATTCACTTTTAAATCCTATCACATATGACCTAAAAAAGTCTTTCTATGACATTTAAAATATAATAAACCATTAAATTATGAATGCATGATAGTATCTAAAATTATTAAAACAAACACATCTAAAAAAATATTGGCCACTAATGATTTCAAATTCTATATTGGATACTAACTATGATGCCTCACACATTCACTCTAGGATGAGGTGATAGAAATATTTTCTTTTTTAAATCAGCTTTGATGTTGTAGATATAATGTGTGTTTTGCTTTTGTTGTTTTAACATTTTTATATAATATTACAGTGAATGTTACATAAAAAACAAGAAGATTTTTTTGATAATTTTTTTAGAGAAACATTATTAATTTAGATAATGTAATCTTAATCCTAAAAGTACCAAACTGCATGATTTCATAATTTTCTCTCGATTATAGAATTAGTTTAATGATGTATAATGATTTAGTGTAAAAAGTTAAATGTATGAAGTACCATTAATTGAGTTAAACAATATGAGTACCATTAGAATAATGTTTTAAGATGAAGTGATATAATTTTCATGTTAAAAAATTGATGATGCAATTGTATAGAGATTTATATATGGAGTTATCTGTATCAGATAAAAAATGAACACACTAATGTTTTCATATGTAAGAATAATCCATCACATAGTTATACCTAAATCATTACAAAGGATTAGAAATTAATGATACATGATACATGTATAGAGGAACTCTCTAATGTTCACCAAACTATGAATAATTAACAAAGACTATTTGTATTAAATTCATGATTATAATGTGTGTATGATTCAACTAGTATGAAGCAATTTGGTTTTTAATTAAATAATAATTAAATTATATTGAATTGAATATGTTTGGGATAAAGGACATCTGGCCAATACATTCATATTGAGGCCACACGTTCATGACACCAAATAGAGAAATCTGTAAAGTCGATTCGAACAAACACTCAAAAAGATCACTAGACATAAAATACCATAATAGATCAATATTATGTTTTTTTTGTACATAGAGGAATTTTATGTCAATATAAAAAGAATTTAGATTTCATCAGATAGTGATATGTTGAGATTATTGGACAAAATTATCCTATATATGTTGAATGAGATTTAGAAGTTTTGATAGTCCATAAGAAAAAGATGAATGAATGTGTTCCAAAAAGAGTCTTCCAGATAGAATATTTATCATGAATACATATTGGACAAGGATACTATAATGATTACACATTGGATAGTTATTTTTATATATTATTAAATACTTACAAATTATATAATAATTTAAAAATTCTCATAACTCCATTCAATGATAAAAAATCATGAAGAGATTTGAGGAATATTTATGATGGAATGATCATTTAGTTTTATGGAACATATGGCCATTAATTTTATCTCCAAAGTTCCATATGGTTTTATTTGTGGTTAAAATAAACATATTTGAGCTAAAATATTCATAATTTCGCTTTTTTCAATCCTATGTTTTTTTGTTCTTTTGGAGAAAGTGTGAACTTGTAAAAGAATGATGACACATTATGATTGTACATTATTCATTCTAGTAATGTTTAGGATGTGATGAAATGTTTCTCTGATGATATTATAAATAGTAAATATCTTTATTGAATAAATGGATTAGTAAACAAATTTCATCTTACAATTCATAAACATAGTGTGAGTTTCCCACCATTTTTTTACATACATGAATATGTTTCATCAGAACTAGTTTCATTGGAAATTATAGAATATGACTAAGGATAATTATATAGAGTTAATAAAATTGTTGAAATCATACTAATTAGTACCAAACACATGGAATCAGAAATATCATACCAAATTGAATGGAAATGGATAGATCATACTGTATGGATTTCTTAAATGTGTAATTTAATTAAGTAATATATCTATAAAATGTTATATACATGTTATTTTATTCATATACATGAATCTATTCTATTAGGAGGATGTTTTGAGACCAAATATTATTTATATTGATTTTGATGATCAAGAAAAACGCATACACATGTGATGTTGATTCAAAATTATTCTTCAAATAAAATCTTAAGAAGAATATATTTCAATAATAAATTAAAAAAGAAGTAATAATATATTATATCATGATTACTAGACCAATTATTTCAAAGTAATATTTCTAGGTAATATAACTAACTGAGAAGGAAGTGTTTACTATAAGGATAGATGGGTGTATAACCAATTATAATAGGATAATTTATTACCTATCTGTAAAACTAGAGTTGGTTGGTGAAAAAATCACTGGTGTGTAAAACTCGTGATTCATATTCCATTGTAATAATCAAAGAATATAGTAAAAGAATATATTTTCGGGAACATAAAAATCATTAAAAGGAGTATGCCTTTTAACCAAACCATGTAAATATCATATGTTGATCTATCATTATTTTTACTTTACATGAAGTTACATTTAAAGATGTATTTTAGTCGATTAGAACTCTAATATATTTCATAGATTGAATTATAATATAATAATTCATAAATTAATATAAAAACTATTTCACCCACTACCCCACTCAATGATCTCGCACTGATAAAGGAACCACAATTGGTTTTATAATATAGGTACCCAATGAATGAATCACCTTTCTATAAAAGATATATTATATAAATCCTCTGAAAAAATAGTTTTTCTTATATTCAATGGAAGGAACTAGCATATGTGGATGCATATGATGTTACATTATCTTATATCTGTATGTATAGTTGGTTGAGATAAATTAACATTGTTATTTACAACAATTAATTAGGTTTTTATAAAATATGGTGAAACAAAAAATTATGAAGTTTCTTGAAAATAAGAAAAATAATTTTTTTAAATCGATTATAGAATGATTATGAAAATAATATGGGATTTAAAAAGTCCATTTAAATGGCGTATATGTTGATAATTAGTAAAAATTGAATATAAAATATAAATGATTAGAATTTAGAAATATGTTGAAGAACATTTGAATATATTATGATGGATAATATTTAATTTGTGGGTAGATAATTCACTAGAGGCAATGATATTGTAAAAAATATCATATATTTAGTGATAAACTAGAATATTTTATTAACATTATGATATTAATGAGAAAATAATTATATATATTTTATTCCAAGGTTCTATTATTATAAGATCATTCATATTTCTCAATAGACAATATTTAGAATATTCTCTTGGAATATAAGATAATAAAAGAAATTATATTTAGGAATAATTCATTGTAATAGATTGCTTTAATAGTTTTTTAAATGGATGATATATTATAAATATGTCGACAAATAATCAAGTGATTTGGTTATTTAGTATGATGAATATGAAACCAACACCATCATTTCTCTTCCTTGTATAAAATCAGATGGAATTTTAGAAATGAAATGTTAAAAATTATCCTAAATGATGGAATTGTGATGACAATAGTCATCTTGTAGTAGACTTGCCTTTAAAGAATTTATATGATTATGATTCATAAAAAAATTATTCCAGGAAATATAAGTGGAAGAAACATTATAATATTTTGTAAAAAAGAAGAAGAAACATTTGGGGATAATAAGAAGGATGGATTATTAATTATCTAGTAATGAATCTAATTATCAAGTCTACTAAAAAAATCATGTCATAATAATATGTGCTTCATGAGAATATCATGAAGATAGATAAAATAAAACATAACTAGAGATTATTATAAATTAATATTTTTGTGTTCTTAGTGATAAAAGTTAAAACTGAAGAAGTAGATGATGTGGTTGTAAAATAACTTAAGGATATAACCATAGAGAATAATTAGAAAATCAATGTGGAGGAAAAAGTAATTAATGGTATTTGATCTAAAAAAATGTATGTTGATGAAATTGAAAGGAAATATAAAGGATATAAAGAAACATCATCTAAAAATTATAATCGTAATAAGGAATAAATAAAACTTGTTGATTAATTTTAGCATAACGAGATGAAATTGAAAGAATTTAAAATGATTGTAAATGAGCATAAAAAATATTGGATAAGAAATGGAAATATTTTTATAATATATAATAAATTATTATTATATAATAAAAAGAGTTATGAACGATTAGAGAATAATTCACTAAATTAGTTTAGGGTAATTTTGAATCTTCTAATGATTGAAAAAAATCCCCATAATCAGGTAGTTTGAATATCAAAATAATCTCATGTTACATCTACTTCTAATAATAATATTGGTTGAAAAGATAATATTAAATATCCTAGAACAAATAAATTTAGTGACAAATATCGTTCAACTATGATAGAGTGGAATACATCAATACTATTTTCCCATTAATATTTATGTTTGCAGTTTATATAAAGGATAATAAAACATGGTATATATCAGTATTATAATAAGTAAAAAATCCATATTTAATGGTAAGTTCGCATGTTATGGAGTAATTAGTGATAAATAAAAATATAACTGTACAATAAAACTCTGCCATGAAATATTTGTGAACCATGGGCGAGCTACGAGATACATAAAATAAAAAAATATAGAAATTATGATATTGAAGAACATAATGTCTTGAAGGTAGAGAATTTTAATTCTTCTAGTAAAATATTTTTTAATCTTAATAATGTAAAGTTATAAAATATTATCAATAATTTTGGGAAATAATTGTATCTCAACAAATTTGGGATGTGAAAGAAATATTGAAGAGATTTTTGGTATGAAAAAATAGACAAGTCTAGAAATATGGGAGAAGTACAAATGTTTTCTGAAGAAAAAGTCAATAAATATAATTAATAATTTTAAAAAAACTTGATAAAATGTTTTCAATGTATAGTAATTTAATGATTTAGTTCAAATATTAAATATGTTTGAAATATGGGAATGGTACAATATATTTAATTACTATCTTAGAATAAAATGATGAAATCATGAAGAATATGTAACAAACTCGTGTGAATAAAGATCTAATTGGTAGTGAATAGATGATGAAAACATCCTCTAAAGATTCAATAGGTGATAAAACATCAATTAAAAAATATATATTGGATAATCCCCAGGATGAATACCCAAAATATTATAAAACAAATAATTCAAAGATTATTTGTAGACATACAGATGAATACCATTCTAAACATTTCTTCTAAGGATCATTGAGGTGTATATTTTTTTACAAAATACTTATTTATTTGAACAAACTTTTATAGAATGAAATAATAATAAATAACGAATCTTTATATGTGTTGTGTTAGTTCTATATCGAGATGATGAACCCATCATTGAATCATATTGATTAACATAATGATGGTTGGGGTTCTTCCTAGTATGGGAGGATAGATAATGTTTAGGTATCAGTATAACACTATTCTGAATAAATATGTAATAAGGAAAATAATGATCTAATGTATGGGGAGTTATTTTTATGAACGTGATTTATCTTGATGAGTTAATTGATATTATTGAAGGATTTATCTAAATAAACATACTAAAATTTATCATAATATAAATATTAATGAATGACATCAAGGAATGTTTTACAAAGACATATTATCATGGAAACAATTAATCAACTATATTTTTACCCTTGTTTTCTGCATTGGGTTCACCAATTTAGACATAATTTTTTTAATTAAAGGATATTTTTATAGAGACTCATGTAATACAATTCATCGTGAATTGACCTACTAGGGAATGCATGTCTGGCGAAAAACTTAGTGTGGCACACCAAGTCCATCACTAATATCTCATGGGTTTCTAACTGATGTCATGTAGGCATTTCATAAACATGAGATTCCTTATCCTAATTACATGTTCACATTCCCAAAACTCAAAATTATCATACAACACAAAAAGTTAAGGAACAATTGATACCATATTGAATTAGAAACCACTATAACACATTTTAGAATGAATAATATATTGGAATGTATAAAGGCAAAACAAACCCCCCTGTAACATAAGAAATATTCCACCACACTTTGAAAGAAGTGATGGGTTTCAATGTAACACCCGATACAAACCACAATCTATCTAATAGATTGTGTTCTGTATACTACATGTCCACTTAAGACTCTATCAAAAGTTATTTCTTCTTCATAAGACATGGAATGTGTTGTATGGGGACATGAATTTATTAGTATAACAATACCCAATAGGTCATCCAGAAATAAAGAAACATATGAATCATGGGAGTTTCCATCTAATCAATAGGTATGTCAAAAGGATATGAGACATAAGATAACGAAAAAAAACTACATACACTCACGATAGACACCAAGTCACAAATATGTCCCAACCATACTACCATACACATTTGTTACTTGAGTATTAACGGTAATTGTTCACGGATAACTCTATCTATAATTCATATTATCACTAATTACACACATATGAGAGGTCATGATGGTCAATCCTTACCATGGATGTACTCATATGATCCCCAACTATAGTTATACCAAAATAGCGGATCACACAAAAGGTTTATGGGAGACCATATACACTATAACTAAAATTTGTCATAATGTATGGGATTTTACATCTGTGTACGTGGGTCATAACGCTTCCTCAAACCCCCCATGGGAATGATGATATGCAATAAGATCATACCTTTGGCCTCATGGGGTGATACATGAAAAATATATCTCAGTCTGACTCATATAGGGGCTTATAATTCTATATAAATACATAATATTACACTTTACATTCATATGGATAGAGCAAGGAAACATACTAAAATGATACTAGTCTAAGCTGAAGAGATGGATATCCTTAACCAATGGTGGGAATATTTCACATAATATAAAAGTGGTACACAATGCATCATTCCTACACCCGGTCTACCCATGTCTCCCCATCTCACACAACATTTATTCACCCACATTTTCAATGTGTTATTTGGGGATACACAATGTGATGTTTTCCAAATAGCAATCTGAAGGCTCCTACCCTATACCAATTTATATCATGTTGTTCCCGTATATTTTATAACATGTCAGTGTACAATGTCAATTCTAGTGTACAAAGCCCTAAATTATTTCTAATAATTCTTGTGTACTCTATTTGAGCTTCTGTTTTTTATATATTCTTATATAGGTACCCCTAGGGTACACATAGAGCCATCGACATCAGGTAACATTGCGTATGATATTTTCTTCCATAGAAAAACCATACTATTAAAAGTGAGGGACTATATAGATTATATTCTTAAGAAAACAGAGAGTGTTTATGGGAGTTTTCTAGAAATTCCATACCATTATATGTGTTATAAAAATTCCTCTTCCATTTTTTATTTCACCGGTACACTGACTTGTAATCAAGCATCTGAGATTGTCTGGGCCTTTCAATCATCATTTAATAGATTCTTCACATAAGGTCCTATTAAATCATGTCACGTTCCATTTAGAAAATTGAAAATTGGAATACATAGATCTAATCCATATCTACAAATAATCACCTACCATCTTTATCTCAGGTTGATCAATCCATCTATTGTGAATGTGTAATTATTTTATCGGTTGGTGGTGCTGCATAATTTTCACACCTCTATAAATTTCTGAGTGTTGGTCATGCCTCTATCCAAGAGAATATCGGTGAATATTGTGTGACTAATATGGGAAGAAATCAAAATTAATATAATAATTCAAACAAACATCAAGCATTCATTGGGCAGGCCTTGATTTTATTCCATTATAAAATTTAATAAAACCCAATAAATAAATAATACCAATTTCCAAATCACAGGATGATAAAACCAATCATACAAGCTTGAATGACCTGCTAATGGATCGGTTAGTAGATCTAATTGATTTCCATGATGAAAAAAATAAAAAACTAATACCAAAAAATGAAAAAAATACCTCATTTTAGGATCAATCGGTAAAGGGGGTTGTATTTTTATTTACATTTTTGGAGATATCCAAAAACTCAATTTTTGTTCGTGATCCAAGTGGTATTGACTTTTTGTTCCATGATCCTAATGTTCACAAATGCTAATGCACCCACTACTCTCACAGCCATCGTGTTATATATTAATCCTTATTATTTGTAAATAAATCTAAATTTATAGTGGGATATATTTCTTATAAGAAGATTAATTTCAATAATTTATTAATTTACTACTTCTCTCAGGACCACTTTTTAACCAGACACTCGATCCTGAGAGTTTTTATGTCATCTGAAACATAAGAATAGTATTTTAGATTCAATGGTGGTCCTAGATTTTTGATCTGAGACATGGTTAATAATTTAATCCATTATTTTGAAAAAACTACAGATGCATGATTTTATATATTTAATATATTTATTCAAACAACAACAGTTACCATCTAGCCTAAAAATCTCATGTTTTCTTAGTGGATGAATACTAAAAAATATGTAATATATTCAAATTTCTTTCCAGAAATAAATAGGGATGTTACGTTCGTTTCATCCTAGGAGTTTTCATCCCGAAATTAGAATATCCTTCTCATAGAGATGTTTTTTATGCTAATATATAGGTCTCTATTTCCTAGATTCACTCTAAAATATTCATATTCATCCCTTGAACATACCCCAATGGAATAACTCACCCATGAAGTATCTTCTCTTTATAGTCCTCGAAATATATTTAGTAGTTTTAAAGGGTTGAAATATCCTTGATTTACTTCACACACTAATCAATATCATGGGACAGTTTGTGCACATACCTCTTTAACTCTGACATGTGGAAGTTTTTATGTACCTGATCAAAATGTAGAGGTCGGGGAATGTTTTACACCACCTCACCAAACATTACTAGAATATATAAACTTTCGTTGTTACTCAAGTATAATATTCTACCCTAGACCAATATGTACAATCCACATCGATGTTATATCCTCAAAAACACATTGTCTCTCTTCTATAACTCCAATGGACTCTATTATCAATCCACATAATACAACTTATGGATCCATGTAGTCAATATCCACTATAGGATGTTCTCCACCTTCTATTGTATTTCTATCACAAACTCTAGGCCCATGACTTTTTAATCTCCTAGATTATGGTGATACATTGATGTATGATAGGGTAACCAATATAATTCATCAGATAATGACATACTTATGGTGGAATGTTTAATATTGTAATATGAAATCTCTAAAAATTGTAGGTGGTCCCCCAGACAATGAATATTTTCCAACATGAAATAAAATATAATTTCATACAAAACATGAATGGTCTTTTTAGTCTTCATATCTGTCTTATGTAAATCACTATGTTCAAATGTAACTGGGTCCCAAAAGCATCATGAGATACTCTACATAATCGTTATTTGAAGAGATAATCTTGATATGAAATGATCTTTGATGGAACTTTATGAATCTATATTATATCATATACAGAAATAAATCCTAATATCTTTAATAAACGCATCTCTATGATAGATAAAATGTAGACTCTCTTGGTGAGTCACTATATGATCAACCGGATGATTCCATGTACTCTAGAAATTATAGGTATACACATAATTAAAGCCATAGAAATTTTTTCTCATTTTCACTCTTATGCCTCATGGGGTTGAGCTAAACCCACTAGGACTTATAGTCAACCCTAACCAACTAAAAAGTGAAAAATCGATAGACAATATCTACTACACATATCTTCATACCTAGCTACCATTAATAACATCGATGGTTTCTGTAAATTTTCTCCCCAAATTAATATACTTCAGATATATATCTATGAAACAACATATGAATACCCTCTTGCACTGTCACTCCCAACTCTATGTGTCATTTGAATTGTTAATGTGCACTCTACCATTAGATAATTCATCAGGAGCATATCTATTATATATATATATATATATGAATATATTAGTTATCACAGTTATTATCTATAATTTTAGAATACCTAATTATTTTTATATGTTCTTGGGTAACAACCATCAACATTATTTGTGTTTCACTCTCCTTTTCCTCAAAAGGAAAGTAAAATGATGCCAACTCCTCCAAATCTTATCTATTCAACTATAAACAAGATCTATTATTGGGATAATATTCCACAAAACTCTATTTTATAGAAGTGTAGACTATATTAATGTTATAATCCTCTAATAACTCTTTTTATATCCTGTATCTCCATTAATATCCTTATGATATATGTTGTCGAAAGATTCTAGTGGTCACAATATATGGTAAAAAGAAAAAATATATGCTAGTGCCACCACATCTTCTAGGTGAATACTACCATTGTCATCTCTAAACAATGGGTAACAGAGTTATTCTCATGAGGTGTAAAATATTGTGTCCTATAGTAAATCACAACCTTCAAATATAGAAGGAATCAACCATGTCCACTCCATGATGAATCGTAGAACGTTACTTTCTCAACACCTTCATCTTAATGTCTCGAGATTTAGGCGATCATCATCCCATTACACAACTCCTGAAAAAAATAATGGAACCATTATTTCCACCTGAAATTATTTACCATATGATTTAATAGAGTCATGGTTGCTGATATGGTAGATAAATTTAGTATGAATATCAGATATCATGCCAACCCAAGGAAGGTTTGCACCTCGATTACGATCTCGGGGGGATCACAAACATGCACTACAAATCATTCATTAGTTCCATTGATACAAAATTTCATCAATGAGATTTTCAATAATGTAGTCCTCATGAATCATGGATTCTCCCTTAGATAGAATTATATAATCATGGTTCTATTGTAGTGGTTCAGGACCATTTTCAAGTGTCTTGGGTGATACTCCATGGACTTCAAGTAAAAAAAATGTCATAAATGAAGACCACAACAAACATGTCTATAAAATAGTTAAATATCTCATTCATGATTCCCATAAACACTAATATATTTTTCATTACATAAAAAAAATATCCATGTGCTCATAATGAATTTAGCGACATTAGAATGAAATAAATATTATATCCTCATACCATACTCGAAGTTGGCGATAAATATATATATGGTCAATATTTGTGAACCAAATCCACTATTTTAAAAGGGTTGAAATGGTTGGTGATCCTTGGCCGTGGATACTAATTTGTTACTTCATTTATGAAACACTAATCCACTCAAAACCTCACACTCTCATCCTCCTTGTTGGCGATCATCACAAGAACTTTCCAAGGGTTAAGAGTGGATCTGACAAATCCCATCCACTTCAAGTGGTATAATAGATAATTTCTTCCACAATTATCCATGGTAACTATATGAAACTTTTTTGAAGATATTAGTGATTTAACAAGGTGAAATTCAATGAAGAAGTAAATATCTTGTTGGGGAATTAAGCCCATCTAATCATCAGGAATGATGTACAAATACTCTTACACCACTATAGGATGCTACAATCCCATAGAATATATTTCAATAAGGTTAATATGATGAAATTGATGGGTGATTTATTTTATCTTCTGAATTTTGAATATATCTGTCTCTTCCTGGGTTTATGTCTCACCCATGAATGAAAAGGCCTTCTATCACAGTTCACACACTGCATGCCTCACCTGAAATAGTGAATCTCAGTATGAAAGATGGATAATCATTTCATTCCTAGGATAATGTTATATGTTCTCATTGCGGATAAAAAGATATCAAAAAATAATATCTCTCCTCAATGAGTTAGATCACAATTCTGAAAATGGTTTGAGGTCTATAAATTCACTCTTTTTGTAATATCCAAGTGTAATGAGAAATCCAAGAAAGAAACACAAATATCTATGTATAAAAAAATTTGTGGAAATAAATGATTGGCTCGATACCATTTCTGTCAATAATTATGATGTAATACATAAGATATAGATCGTAACACTAATCAGTCAAAGTGATTTAGGCTCATAATTATTCATGGCCTATTGTGGTCTACCAAATCCATGATCCTTGAACATGACACCATGGGGTGGTTATGAAAATCAGTCAAAATACTAGCCACCTCTAGCTGCTCTAACATATCCACTTAAAAATCCTTCATCCTACGGGTCTCCCTGATCCTACTATTGTTCCTTCCAATTCTATTTGTCAACCACCACTAATCATGATTATAATTGGTCATACAATACTATGTAAGGTTTCCCCAACATTCACATAAGGAACACTACCATTATCTAGAATTATTATTATCATAATGAGATCCCGGAACTGTAGACCCTGTATTCAAGAACTATCTATCGACACATCATGCATACCTGGATTATTTTGTCTTTCATAAAATTCCAGCTATTGAGGTATCAGATCATGTATTCCCACTAATATATATATATATATTCATGTCTTCTCTATGAAAATATCTAAAAAATATCTAGAGAGAATCATGAGATGTGGGTAACGTAAGATAAATACTCATCCATGGTCAGGTTGTCTTGGAAAATATTAAATTATCCTAGATTTTTCCCACTCAAAAAGTGGATGGATTGAACTCCCACTAGAATACTCACTCGATATGAGAAATTGGTTACATGTAATGTCATAATTTTCTCTATGTGAAATCCTAGCACTATAGGAGAGGGACTACACAATGTGTGATCTTAGATCTGCACACTGTATAGTCTAGAATTTTACATAAATTCTATGCTATTTTATTCATGAATAACAAGCCAATGCATACCTAGATTTCACCACAAATCCTTTTGATATATAGGGATCTAGGATTTACCAGGCCTTTACGTCACCAGTAATAATATTTTAACCACATCCTCAACTATGAAATCTTATTTTATTGAACATCACCAGTCTTTACATCCTAAACTAGAAATACAGATCCCTAAACACAATCGGGAATGACCACAATCACCTTTAATCATCACCAAACCTTGATTGCTCTATCAATCTCCAACTTAAACCCATCGTATAGATCCATTCAATGATAATTGTCAATTCAATGACTGATTAATTGATAAATTGTATTCCCACAACCAGGGGAATAACATTGATGATCATGCAATGAATGGTAGTATAAACCCACAAAAACATAATAATATCAATGAACATCATTTTTTTCATGTTTCCCACTATTTTTTCCCATTATAATGATGAATTATTGACCAATAAATAAATAATACAATTTCCCAAATCTAATGAAGATAAACCAAATCGTACAAGCATGAACAACCCATGAATCCATCCATTTGTTGATCTGATTTTTTTCCCTCATTAGATAATTAAATGGGAAAATAATCCATTGAAAAAAAACATCCCACCACTGGTTTGGATTAGTAAATGATGAGGAAAATAATTTTGTTTCAATAATCATTGAGAACCAAAAACACTATTTTCATTGGAGACACCATCAATATAGATTTTTTAATCAACGATCCTATCATCCTATAATGATCCTCTATAATATCGTCACAAGTCACTATTGTTATATATCTAACCCAATTATTTGGATATTTATACACGTTTTTGTAGGTATATTTTTCATGGAAAATAATTGATTATTTTAATTAAATAATTTATTACTTCTTCTACAAATACTTATTAACAAAACACCTAAATCTAAAAAATGGTATTTCTTTCTTAGGGTAAAACCCATATTCCAGATTAAATGATATTCTCTTGTTTCCTTTAGGATACAATATTTGAGAGTTATTTTATTATATTAGATAAACTATATTCTTGTGATATAATATATTCAATATATTCATTACACCAACACAAAAGCTACTCAGGACTTGAAATCCCTTGTTGTCACAAATCATATTACAAAAAATATTCCTAATATATTCAAAAATATTACATGAAACAACAGGAATGTTACATTATTCATATCTCAATTAATGTTATTAAGAATCTATGGGGGACAAAGATTATTTTGAATGATTCAATACGATACTTATTATTTTATTTTTAATAAGGTGTAGAATGATCTTATGAGAAGAAAATATAAGGAAAAAAATATATTTGGGAAAATATATTGATCATACATATTGAATTCTAAGATATGTAATGTTGTGTGAGTATATTCAAAAGTAAAACATAGAGGGATATTATTATACAAAAATGTGTTTGGTTATGTTTGATTTCAATTTTTCAAAATGTATTTTTTGAAAATGGTAATTAAGAAACATGGAGAAAATTTTTAGAATACTAGTTTATTTGTTTACAGAAAAATTATCAAAACTGAATATTATATTTTTATCCCCAATTACTAATCATCATAACTAATAAAATTATCATGATTAAAAAACGAGTTTAATGAATGATATTTAATTTTTCTACATTTTTCGTTGTAATAAGTAAATAAATAAATGATATGAATAGATAGAGTACCATCTATTTAATGGTATCGAATGAGTCAATATAATGATAAAGTTACAATGATAAATGATTTTATAGTATGAATATTGATATCTAGATGGATCTTGATTATATAAATGACATATTTGATGTATTTACTAGATTGACCAAAGATCAATCATGATGTTGGATGCGGGGTTGTATAATGGATGAGATATAATGATTCTATATAGGATACTTAGGCATAGGAACTCTCGAATTTTAATTGGATTTTGTTAAGTGAGAAAAGACTATTTTGATAATTATCATGATTATAATGTTACAAATTTATAACATTTATGATGTCTCAAGATATTAATTAAATAAATTTAATATGATATAGAGTGTAATATGTTTTTTGTAGAGGATGGATTGTTATTGATAGAAGATATATGAAGCTTGTGTAGGGAACCATGTAGACAAATATTTGGCGCTAAACCGTATTATGGTTCATCAGATAATCAATAAAAAAGATAATTGGATAGAAAACAATTTTAACGATAAATATGAAGATGTATGTGACACATATGAATGTGATTTCATTAAAAATGGAATTTTAATATCATCGGATATGAATATGTTGATCTCATCAGAGAGAGTATTCATAATGAAGTTGAATGGAATGAAGATATTCTTTGAGTCCATACAATTGATAAGTAATAAGGTGTAATATAAATATTACATTTTATATATGTGTGTGATTTTAAAAATTTATATTATAGATATTTGTCTTATTGATCGTACAACAAATAGTTGTTTTAGTCAATTTATTATTCATTTTAATATCATTAAAAATGTTATTATTTTGAGCAATACATTCAAAGGTAATACATAAATATGATATTTGGGGACGTTTCAATAAAATTTTAAAATATTTTTTATGGAACCATTGTAAATTTTGATTGAGTAAAATGTTCCAGATGGTTTGAAGGTGATGAAATGAAATTGAGATGAGTGGGGAAATTAAATGTTTGAATTTTTGGATCCTTTTATTTCTACTGGTTATATTGTGGTTGGGTTCCAATATAAAGGGATTAAGGCATAATTTGAATGTTAACGTGTATTTCACATGAAGGACTATAAGTGTTAATGGCATCATACCCAATTATTCCAAAAAAATAATCTATTTGTTGAAGAAGAGTTGTATCATACTGAGTTTCATTCGATGAAGTATAAACATACTATGATTTCGTATTTTGTGTTTTAAATGTTTTAATATGTTTTTCCATTCCATGTTTCATTGGATATTTGAGAATATGAATATGTTTCACTAGAAAGTGTTCATCTCATAAAGACCAATAAATTGATGGGTATTAACCAAGATCATCCAAATAAAATTTAGATAATAAATAGATATATAAAGATCATACTAGATGGATTTATGAATATGGAGACCAAATATTTTAAAATATAAATATTAGTTAGTTTTTAATTTATAATAATAAAATTTTACTATGAATTTTTTTAGGACAGTAATGATTTAGTTTCTTTAGAGACTAGATACACAATATTTTTATCTGAGGAATGATATTCAACACCTACCACAAAGTCTTTTAAATTTAGAACTCTTCATTGTAAAACCACCATTAAAACCTTTTATCATAACCTTGTCTAAGAAACATAATAAATGATGACAGTTGATTCTATGTGAAGGTTATCATAATAGATATCAATCGATGATCATATGTATGATAAATATATGAATTGTGTATGAAATCATGACCAAAAATTCAAATTTTATTACCCAATATAACAATGATCGAAGGAATGGGATATAAAATAATTCATTATCATTTAAAATTTCATGTTTCATAAGAGTGAGAAGACATCATATATCAATCATGAACCATAATTACATGTCATATAAAAGTTACACCAATATAAGTATATAGATCATTTTATATATTAATGTTAATGATTAAGACCATCAAATAATATTGGATCAAGAGTTAATACTTATTTCACATAATGGATCAAGCACATGGAATTATTTTCCAAATGGTATAAAGTACATCTAATTTTTTACCTTAATCAGTCATTCACATTAACTAGTTTATTTTAATGGATCAATCATAGTGTCATGTTTCCAAAGGTTTTTTAAGATTTATAAAACATTACCGAATTAATTTGAGGGATAAATAATTTAGGGACCACCCATAATATAATAAAAATCATACATATAATTCCACTAGATAAAAAAATTAATCATATGATAACATAAATATTCATTCAAATAAAATAGGATTCATAAACATTTTATCATTCAAAAAATGATTACTTTTGAGAATAGATAGGTTAATATACATATTATAATCATGATCTTAAACAACCTAGAAAAATAATAAGGATGGAATAACTTGATCATATACCCAGTAAATAATAAGTTATATAAATATATGAATAACTTCATTAAAGGAAAACTATATGGTTTCTTGATGAAAATATCCATTTCAATTTGAAATGAAATTTTTGAAACCTACAAATTTACTTACTATTAAAGAAATAATTTTATTTCATAATTATAATGGAAACTCTAATGGGAGATTCAAATTTGTGATTTTTCATTACGGTAGGAAATTTAATTTTTACCATATCTATTTGGATAAAACATTCCTTCAACACTTCTACATAATATTGAAAAGGTACCATTTTTGGAACGTGAAAAGCAAATATTTTAAACTATGTTGTAAAAAGTAATAAAAATTGTAAAAATGACTTTAGTATTTCATTTTTAAATATTTAAATCCATTTTTAAAATATTTTATGATTACATATATATGGTAAAAAAAAATATCCCATTGAAGATTGAAATAGAGTTGTTTCTACTAAGAAACATATTCTCGATTCTTTTAAGTACTTATGTTGAGAAAAATTAAATTAAAACATTTATTCCCATAAAATAAAAATATGAAAAGAAAATTAATGTTATTTTTGATAGATATATAATAATAATACATCAGTTGTATGTTAATCAAAAACAATCATGAAAAATGGGATTATAACATAAAACCCATAACGCTTTGGTATCATTTGAATCATAACCACCAAGAAATAATTACCCATAAATGGATATTTATATCACATAATTTTCATGATTAAAATAAAACAATTAATTAATATACATTATATTAACCATGTAATGAAAAAAATGTGAATAAGTCATATATATATGTATATATTCATCCATAATTTTAGAGATATAAAAATGAATTACACCCTTTAGGGAGATTGTATCCCGCACATACGCAAGAACATTGTATTCATTTTTCACTAGATGGAAAGAAAATGTTGATAATAATAATGAACCATAAAAGAATCATAATTATATAATATAAAATAGATATATTCATTATATCCATCCTTATTACCATCCATGTAAGGTGGAGTTAAAAATGAATCACATCACTTAGTGGAGATGGTAGTCCACACATACGCATGAGCAATGTTATCTAATTCTAACTTTTTGGATGGTAAGTGGTTAGATATGCTAGTATAATTCCAAAAAAAAGGTTTTAAATAACCTATATGAATTTTAATTTCATCATTATACTCATCCATCAAATATGGTAATGAAAATTAATTTCATCACTACATTAAGATGGTAATTCGTACGTAGAAACAAACAATACATTCACTTCCAATTACTTTAAAAATATGGTAAATAATTATAATAAAATTTAGTCATCTTTGCTATATAGATTATCTATTATGATGAATAATAGAAGGGACTTATTGGACTTAAATGTGTGATTAAAAAGGAAGTGATTTGTTAATATGATTACCTTCTGTTTCGTACCATTCATCTACATCTCTCCTTTCGGGTATCAGAGCTTGTATTTTGGGAAATAAAGAATATGTGTAATCTGTATAGAGTTTTTTATATATAAATTATGTATATTATGGGTTTAATATCCTATGTACTTATAAAATAATTTGTTTAAATTATAGAATTAAGTATTTAATTTATTATAAATGTATAATGAAATAAGTGGTATTTATAAAAATTAAAGAATCTATAATAATCAAATAATAACCTCACCAATGAGGGTATAACTATAATATATGTATCTTATAAGATAAAAATATGAAATATTTTTATCATAGAGTATGTAAATAAATATTTTTAAAATTATAAATATATTGTTGGTAATTTTTTTGGAACGTAATTGTTTTTTTTACAATTTAATAATTAATAAAATGAATTAATACATTTTTTTCATAATATAATATATTTATAAAATAGTTTTTTATCATTATAAGATGATAATTTTAACAGAACAAAATTAATATTTTAAAATGTCCTAAAATTCTTTATAATTTTAAAATTTATATTTTTTCAATAAATGATGAATTTAAATAAAAATTTTATTTCATATATTTAGAAACTTATTTTCATAAAATGGAATTTATTTTTTAATTATCAGCATTTGAAAATGTTTAGTGTCAATTTTTTATATTTTTCTAAAATACATGAATTTTTTTTTAGTACAATATAGAAATGTACATTATATATACATTATAAGTTATATAAACTTTTCCTTGTGTCGTTTATTTTATAATCACCATATTATAGAACTCCCCTTAATTATTTTAATATATTTGTTATTATTATATTACTATTCATAGTCTTGATTTAATATAATAAACTAATGAATAAAATATTCAAAAAATAGCCATATTTCGACTATAAATACCAACCATTACCAGCTCTTCTCCTCACACCTAAATAACATTATATAATGTTTAATATCAACCAAATTCCCTTCAAATGACTCTTCCCTACATCCCAGATCTTCTATAATCACCAAATGGCCAATACCATGTGCGTTAAAGAGGTTGTTAAGAAGAACAAGTTCATGTGCTAAAATCCTCTATCATTTTCTTTTATTTTATATAATCTTATTTCATTTTTTATTCTCCTCCCAAATGCACTATTAAAGGAGAAATTATAACATTAATATCATAAATATACATGAAATATCCTTTTTAATGTAATATTTATCATCAAACCTCTCCTCTTCTCCTCTTATTCTAAAAATGAAATCATTATCAGTGATGTGCTGATTAAACACCTTCATGGATGTGTAATTTAAATTTAAATTTACCACCATAATGTATAGTCATGAAAAGATTTTATGTTCAGAACATAATTTAATATTTATATTTCAAATTTCTTATTATTGAGCACTAATTTATATACATAACAAAAAATAAAATGATATAATGTCCTCATTATCGTAATAACATCCAAAATAAATTCAATCATTTTCATTAATGTTTTATCTAATTAATCATACTATATCAAATAAAAAAAGATATATGAAACCATTTAGGATTATAGAAACATATTAACACTGTTTCATTAAAATTCTTGTTTTTTCTTTCATTTTAAGTGAAAATCCATAATGAACCAACTATGGAAACCATGAAATAAATGCACCCTAAACAATGAAAGTAAAAAAATATTTTTAATAAATGGGTTGAAATATGTTATAAAAATATCATATAAGTAATGGTAAATATGATTATAGTTTTATAATAAATTTATAATTCTTTTTAAACCATTATACAAATGGTTAGAATATGTTTGAAGGATATCAAACCTAGGGCAAGGGACTTTTCATTTAAATACCCTCTTTTAAATTCCAATTTTAAAGAATTAAATGGAATTTATTGATGATGAAGTTATTCATGTTTAATGATTATGTTACGGTGCAAGGGAATTTTCATTAATGATGGGTGGGTTGATGATAACACCCTAATTCCCCTAGTATTTTTATATTGTAGGTTTTTTGTAATGGGTATTCATAGTGAAATTGTGATTGTTTCATCTTAATGTAGCCACGATAGTTACATTGTAAGGTAGTTGTGAGGGTTATTAATAAAAAGTGAGTCACTATGGTTAAAATACTATGTGATTATAGTATTAGAATAATTCCATAAGCGAGATAAATGGGTTATTTATCTTTTCTATGTTTTATGGTAATTTTATTTTTTCACAAAGTAAGTATATGTTACATTAAGGGTGAGAATTATATCTTTGGGAATAAGATTTCATATGTTTATAAGTATTCATGGACTAACAATTCCTATCCTTATTTCTATATACCTTAAAGGTCTTTTTATCATCCCTTATGTCAAAATGTTTTTCATAATGTTTTGGGGATTGGTATGAAAAAAAAAGAACAAACCATGTTGAATTGTAATGACCCAATGTTTTATCAATGAAGTTACCTTCATATAATTATGTATTATAGTATAATCACATAACATTTCTTATAAAACATAATAAACACCCTATAAATAAATAATGAGTCACAAAAAAGTTATCTTAATAAGTTATGGAATCTATACTGTTGAAATAGAATATTGACCTTTGGGATTGTATTCTGACCATCATGAATAATAAACCATCATATTAAATAGTAACCTCACAAATGAAAGTATAAACAAAAGGTATCAATCCTATAAGTGTCAATATGATATAATTATATCATAGTATATGTTAGTAAATATTATAAAAATTATAAATTTATTGTTGGTATTTTGGTAATTCATGTATATTTAATTGAAATGTTATGATTAGTTTAATAATGTAAAAAATTTATAATCTTAAAATTTATTCATAAATAAGTATTTTTCTGAATTATTATTATAATATAATTAAAAAGACCAAAATTAATATTTAAAATTGTTAAAAAGTCATTTTTAATATTAAATTTCGTATTTTTCATGTAAATTATAATGGAGTTCATTTTTAAATTCTACGCATTAAAAAAATGTTTTGGTGAATTTTTGGGATTTTTATAAAATAGATGAATTTTTGGTGAATAGTATAATAAGATAATTTATGATAAATTATAAATAAATGAATTTATTCCTAATTCTTGAGTCAGAGATTATTTAAATAGTTATTAGTTTGAACTAATATGCTCTCTTTACCATTTTTGGTCCCAATAATGATTTCTATTCATAGTCTTGTGAAAAAATGTTAAACTAATGATGAAAATAATGGGAAACCCCTCCTATCCTCCACATTAAATACCACCCATCTTTAGCTATTCTATTAAATTATTTCAAGCCTAGTTCCAACTCCAAATTCATCTCAAATATCTATCTATTTCCCTATACCATGTCCAAAATCCCTTGGTCTCTTCAAAAGACAAAATCCTCTTCAATAAAGAGTCTCTCTCGGAAGATATATTCCAGAGGTAAATTCCTCTTTTCATTTCATTTATTTTCATTCATATAACTTTCTTTATATTTCTTTCCTCACCTCCTATTATCCAAATGTTATGATAAATACAATACCATACATGTACTAGAGTTTTTTTATGATAATTTAATAATTCATTATCGTATCTCCCTTCCCCCCCTTTTTACTAGAAATTAAAATACCTTCCATGATTTTTTTAATTCATCAAATTAAAGAACGACTGGTTTTCAATTTCAATTATCATCTTTAATTCTAGTCATGAAAATGATTTTATGGTTGAACCAGACTATAATATATATATTATGTCTAATTCAATTTCTATATTTTTTTTACGTATGATATTAATTGTTAATGATATATGTGTTCACTTTCATAAAAATACGCCAATTAAAAAAAAATTATCATTAAAATTTTTTATAATGATTCATATTCACTCTAAATAACCAAATGAATTTTATTACCATGTAATCTTTTTTACTTTCACTAATAAAATACAAATTCCATTTTGGAAAACCATTCTCATCTTAAATTTTTATTCTTACATGTATATAGGTAAACCAATCATGAAAAAAAAGATAGCAAACACTCAAAAATAATGAAATTGAACCACTTAACCTATAAAATTAGTCATTAATGGACTTATATAGGTTACAATGAAAAATTTACATGTATAAGAGTTTATGGAAATTTTAGTTAACTATTTTAATTTCGTTACCCAATATATTATGATCACGTGAATGACACCATGAGGAATAGGGTAATGGATCCTATAGGAACATCCATTATTTATTTAGAATGCTCTATAATTATTTTTACACAAATGAAGTTATATGTTATTTCTATGTAAATCTTACATATACTATGTAAATTAGAAAAACATATTTTATCAATGTCCATTCATCATTCACGTTCTAGTATATACACGTTTTTAAATGATTCCCACCTTAATACTTCCTGATAATGAAACTCTTTTTCAGGGAACTCCCAAATTCTTACCCAATTTAAAGTACACTCTATCATCTGTATTAACCCACCATTGTATTTTTAAAATAAGTATTTTCTAATTAAAACATTATTGGTTCACTTTTGGTTTCATATAAAAGAGTATTCCATTTTCTATTATTATTTCTCATTAGTGTTTTTTTTAAAACCACAACTATTTTTTTTAATTCTTATATATATTAAATATTTTTCATAAATGTTATAAATTATTTTTAAAATAACATAACATGATATATGATTATTTTACCTTATTAATTTCCATTTCGGTTATAATTCCTTACGTTAATGGACACTTTCATGATACAGCCATTCATTATGCTTTGTGACATGATTTTGATACCCATTGCATTCCATGGGTAGCCTTATGTTTTTATATGATTGATTATTTATGATTAATTATATGGAAAACATATTTTTAAACCTTATTAGATGGAAAAAACCAATATATCACTCCAATTCATTGGGAAAAGCTGAGTCTCGTGAGATACTTTGGGCAGCAGTCTTGGCTGTAAGCCTTGACATGTGTAACCATGTGCAATAGTCTAGGTTGTTATCCTTGAATTATAATCCTCTATGTGAAAAGGGACTTTAATTGTTCTAAAGACATGTTTTGTTTTGCTTTAACAGTACTATGAATCCATTTTTATATGATCCCATGTTTAGAATTTTATGTTTACATATGTATTGTTCCTTTTTATGTAATTATTTAATTCCTTCAAACCCATGTGCTAAAAAATTATTTGTATGTTTATTCATTTACATGTATTTTTAGCAAATCCCACCCTTTAAGATATCTATTTTTTATCCAATTAAGATTTATGAGAACAATGTACATTAGGAGATCGTTATAAATATTAAATAAGGAAATGTTTTTTAGTCCCACATTTCTCAGTTTTAAATACCATGTCTTACAAGACACTATACATTATGATACTTGTCCTGAAATATGAGGTTTTGTAATGTTTAAAATCATGTAATTATGTGTGTAAAAGGATAGGGTATGTATAGATAGTATAAATGGATGGTTTAGTTTTTTTAGATATTAGAAATATATGAATTTAGTATGAACCATAAGGATGAGACTATGTATAAGAAATCAACCCCAAATATTGGTAAGTATAGATATAGTGCTTAATCAAGGATATACATCCCTGTCTAGATACTTGAAATTTTATTTAGATCTAGAACAGATGTATATAAGGTTAAAAAATTAAAACACCACATTTAGCTAGAATCTAATTTGAACTAGTGCATGTCAATGGGCCTTGCTGCTCTCTAGGATTGACACTCTTAGGATATTTGCTTTGGTAAATTCATCAGCTTAGTAGAAACAACTATCAAGGGAATAATAAAGGAAACCCATAAGAATATATGTTAGAAAAAAATCATGTAAATGTTTATAGTTACATTTGTATGAATATTAGTTAAGTATTCATTCCTTGTAATTAAATGTTCTTTTTCTTAGTTAATAGAGAAAAAAAAAGAACACATTCAAAAAATAAATGTTGTTGTAAATGTTACAATTTCCCTAATGGTATTCATGATATTATTGGAGTGGGTTCTCAAAACATTATGACATTACTTAAAAAGTAGTCTCACATTATGAATAATAACTTGAATCATGTGGAATTTCCTCCTCATCTAAAAAAATAGCATTATTCCATTGAATCCTTCGTTCAATAAAGGCCTCCCATGTTAAGTGGATTATTTGATCTCCTCCTCATGGAAAAATGCATTAAATCAATTGAAACGATATTCTATATCCTCTAGTTTCCCGAAGAAGAGAAATTCATAAAGGTACTATATCATTTTAATTGAGAAGCTAATCAGTCGTGGGAACTTCTCAAGAATATGAATTCCCAAGAAGAAATTGATTCCATTTTTGAAAGAATTCAATAAATATTTTTGGATAAATATTTTCCCTGAATACTTCGTATCAAGATGGAAATAATGTTCCTCATAATTAATTGTATGGAAGATGATCCATCGGGGTGTATGAAGAAAAATTAACAAGGCTTATAAGATATGCCTCAAGATTTTTCAAGAACACCAAAATATAGGTGGATCTCTTATTTGGTGTACTAAATCAAAGTCTACAAAAATATTTGGCAATTCGAGATATCTAATGATATGGGAAGATTGTTTTCTGTGACCACAAGGATTAAATGGATATCATAGACTCGCTATGGTCTCTTAGTCTCGGGGACAAAAGATGGAAAATATTTTCTAATATGGGAGGTTGGAAAATAAATCCAATCATGGAATGAAACACTAACATTCCACCTATAAAAATTGTGGGAAGAATGATCCTGAGAATTTTCTAAAGCGAACAAAGAATTACTTAAAATATATAAGAATGGGGAATATAGATAATAACTGCCAAAGGGGTATGAAAAATCCCACTAATGTTTAAGAATAATGGGAGGTTCAGATCAACACACATCCAATAGTGTAGTGTTACAATTTGATGTATGATGTTAATTATGAAAACAATATCCCTATGTACATACTTTGAATCAATGAATTG
This sequence comes from Viscum album, assembly GCA_963277665.1. Classification (NCBI taxonomy): domain Eukaryota; kingdom Viridiplantae; phylum Streptophyta; class Magnoliopsida; order Santalales; family Viscaceae; genus Viscum; species Viscum album. Next base: position 787,130,731 of record OY728126.1, on the reverse strand, counting down.
AATTGGAGTTATCAATAATAAATTTAGAGTGTATGATAAATATATACATAATTTATATGATATCACTTTATTACATCCAATAAAATAGTAACCATTTTTATTAAATGAAAATTATATATAAATACAAGAATATTATTATTTTGGAAATTTCGTAGAAAGGATGAATGATAATGAATAATAGACATAACATTGGGAAAAGTATTTTAATTATTATATGTTTAAATGATGGTTCATTACAAATTTTTTTAATGAACATAAAAATCACCTATTTGGGTAATTACTACATTATTCTTCATTAATACATTTAAAAGACCCTCAAAGATAATATAAAATGATCCCTTAAATCAATTTTTTAGAAAAGATAATTCTTATTACAATATAATAAATTTGGAAATTGTGGAAAAGAATTATGGACCGTAAATATAAGATTTGGTTTTGTACAACATATAGAACTATTTTAGAGAATTGTGAACCAAATGTAGTTGAAAATTGTATACTAATTATAAATCATAGAATATAAAGAAGGATTAAAATAAAATAAAATCATAGTCTTTATGAAACTAAATATATAATGATGATGTTTTTAAAAAATTCTTAAAACTCTAATATTGAAAATTAATTAAACAATAACATTTAAGACATATGTAAATTATGAATAAAATAAAATGTAAAATTGAGTTCGTAAAACAATTGATAAAATACAAAAAATAAATAATTATGGAAGATATAAGAAGTTATTGTGTCAGTATGTACACCATGTAAAATTAAGTTGGTTCATAATAAGAATATTGTCTAAAGGAATTGAAATTGGGGCGATAAAACCAAATTTAAATTACCATATCATATGATTCATTGGGATATGAACCCCAATATAAACATTATGTTTATTAAATATATAATACTAAACCTTTTTCATTTATATTTTACCATTCTAGTTACCATTAATATAACATTTCATTCCATTATGGTATAATATTATCACTGTCAATTTTATGTTATTCGGTCAACATCACAAAAAATTCATTGGAATTTTTATCATAGTAAATATGCTTATAAAATATTTTAACAATATCTTATGTTTTTTGAAAATATGGTCCTTATTATTGTATTATAAATAAATTTTTTCAGTTTTAAAGGATTTCAAATATATACTCAAATTAAAAACATCTCCTAGTATACTTGTTTTTCATGAATATTTTTTATAAAAATTTAAAGTTAATATTATTCATATAATATCTAATTGGTATTTTTAAAATCATAACAGTTTCATAAATATGTTATTTCATCATTAAATCTATTTTTATAACCAATCCATTTATGGTGGGGATGAATAATGAAATACATAGTTCATATATATGATAATCCCAACACAATATAAGAGACATTTTCATTTAACATTGAGCAGAACATGGGTATAAAATGGTAATCCCATAATTCTAATAACGTTTTAGAATAAGATTTATGTTATTTGAATTATGTTTTGAAGGTTTTAAAATATTATGGGAATGGTTATGAAGAATGAAACAATAATTTACTTAGTTAGAATAATTACCTATGCCTTTAATATAATCCATCAATATAACTCATTACTCTAAATATTGTTTCCATTTTTATATAAGAATTTCCATAATGATGAGTGTATATATTTGATGAATTTTTTTGTAGTGTTTTTTCAAAAAGAATGATTTGCGTGTGAGGATAAGTGTGGTGGTGAAGGGGTCCCTTTATATGTGAGATGGGTAAATTTTTTGTAAATATTATTTTTTTACATGAAATGTGTTGTCATAATAAAATGAACTCGATTACAAATTATAATTGTAGGTTAATTGATATTTTCTACCAATATGTACATCACAAAATCCTTTATAGATGAGTTTTTGTCATGTTTGGATATATGAAGTCTTCATTTGTTATTTTTCCTCAATTTATCATTTAATGTGGTGACTAATTTTTATCATGGTACATTATTGTTATGAGGAAAATAAAAATAAAAATATTATATTACTTGGAGATGATTATTTCAAATATTGTATACATTTATTTGAATCAAATTCAAAATGTTGATGAAAAATCTACTAACATAGTAATTCTTAATGAAAAAATCATTTTTCATAAAAAAATTATTTTTTATGCATAACGTCATTTCATTACTATTCCTTACAAATTTAAAATAATTAAAAAAGTATAATTTATACATAAATAATTAATATGTTTAATGGAAGAAATTAATATAAAAACAATATGTTATTTTAATAATATAAAAATACAAAATAGATAAAACAATTTAATTATTTGTAAATTAATTCCTATTAACATCAACATATTTTATTATAAAATTTTATTATGGATTAAATTTTATATATGAATTAACAACAAACATTTTTATTATAGTATAAAATTTAAATTCAATTAAAAACTAAACTTTATTAAAACATTACATATTTAATATATATTCCGTAGTAACTATTAAATTTATATTTTTTCCAATCATCTACATAGTAAACCCCTTGGAAACATTGTATAATATATTAGGTTATAAGAATAAATGTTTTCCATTATGGATAGTGATATATATATCATACATATAACTATGATTTTGGTGATCTTAGACTTATCTTGTAAATTATTTCACTCAATCCATTCTTTTTAAAGCACAGATGTGGGATTTAACTATGAAAATCCTATTGATACATCATCCATTTCATGATAAAATATATGATCCATGTACAGAAAATAATAACTGATTAATTCTATATCTTCTACTTTATAACTCGATTTGACAATGCAGTAACTTTCTTTTATACCCTATAAGTAAACAAAAATAAATGAAAATGAATAATAAATACATCTAATTTTATATAAATAAGATTTCATGTTTTGATTTACATAATTATTGTGTGTGGTAAAATCAATTAAATAGGCATTCATTAAAGGATATTTATTTATAAAATAATTTGGTGTTACATTATTTTGATTTTTAAATTATTCTTTATTTATTTGGTATGATCATGATTTTGATAATGTCTAACTGTAGTGGTGGAAAAAAATTAATAATGGAAAAAATATAAATAAATTATCAAGATTTGGGTTGACCCTCTTATAACTACATTCTTTATTTTATTAATAATCATTCCTGGAAATAAATTTGAAAAGTATATATACTATAATATGGAACTATACATATAAAAATATAATTTTAGTACTCCTTAATATAATGACATATAGTGAATTATTTCTTATAATTATATACAAATTTCATTACTAATCACGTGAAAAATTATTTAAACATTAATTATAATGATAAAAAACACAATTGATAGGATAATTGTTAAAAAGATATATCAATACTCACTCAACTACCATAACATAAAATTAAACATCACTTCACTCATTGATTGAAAATAGAATATCATATATGAAACAATCAATTGGGAATAGAAATACATTATTAAAAATATATAGTCAACCAATAAAAATAAAAAACCATAGTAATGAATAAATTAAAGATAAATATTTTATAGAATGAAAAATAAAAATGATAAAATTATAGTTTTTGATTCTTAAGATATCACCTTAGGATCTTCCAAAATCGTGGAAATATGGGCTTAATAGGACATAAATTGGTAGAAAATTTTCTTTATCATTACACATTTTCATAGAATTAATTTATGAAATCTCTCACACCAAAAATATATATCCTCATAAATGATTGATAAACCATAAAAAATGTATTACAATTTTTAAAATACTAAGGTTAGATCCCCATGTTTATACATGTCACTATTTCTATATAGAAGAAAACAACTTCCATTAATATAATCATTAGCTCAACCTCCAATGTTATCATAATGGGTTCATTTAAAATATACCAACAAAAATAAACTACTCTTTATAAGCTATATGATAAATCATCCCCATATATTTGACCATTCTACCTCCTGGGACACTACAACAATAATTTTAGTCTGTATCTATATATAATATATTTTAGTATAAGAATCATGAAAATAAAATCAACAGAAAAATTAATATCTATTTTTCTTCAATAAAAGTTTGGATGGTTAAAAACACCAAAATTTATCAGATTGTGACACACAAATATCATACTATTTTCCCTACATAAATTAAAATTTAAAAAAATTGACAATAAAAAATAGTTACCAATAAATAATTAGTGATCCTCAAGAAAATAAGTTGTCACAAAACACATGGAAGGAACCTACATCAATACAAATAGGAATTTCAACATAATTTCCAATAATCCTCATGTATATCAATTATATATTGGTGATGATGTTTTTAGGTGTGGATTAGTATATATATTTCAATAAAATTGTGTAATGACCATAACATCCATTTTAGACAAATACCACTGATTCTCCCAGTCTTTGGTTTGGGTACTCAGCGGGGAAGATAGTGAAACAGCTACTCCATGTGGGTCTCCAACAAACTAGTGTCTATAGAGAAGGTAAATAAGAGGGTAAATTATACACGAGGAGGGATGACAATGTACCAAGTGGATTATTTCTCTATTTTTTAATATAAATTAATTTATTTTGTTATTTTAGTTCAGTACATTAATGATACTTTTTCTCACTTTCCTGTGCATAGTAAGCGATTAGTATCCTCTTCATCAACATCCCACTTTAATTTCATGTGGAAATTAAATCTTGTTTTAATCTAGATTCATGTTTCATTAATCATGATGAGTAACATATGGTATCGATTTGAATCCACATTGACCTATTAATTATTTATTATGAAATTTTAGCATGTTCGAGAATTTAAACACAAAAAGAATTACTTTAATTTTTTTTCTAAATGATTTTATTAGAATCATATAGAGATGCTTGATAATTGGTCTTTCATTGAACCATGGTAGGTGGTTCCTAACATATACCGTTGGTTTATACTCGTTCCATGTGATTTATTACATGTGGGCCCCCAGACCATGTGTGATTGACATAAATTTCATTAAAATGGTCACCCATGCTGCAGTGTAAAGAGCATAAGAATTTTTTTTGGACACATTATACCCTCTGGTTGTTATAAAATAATTTTAATACCATTTATGGTGATGGTCATAATTTAATTTTTGTTGGATTTAAATATATTAACCCCAAATGGTTATCCTTGTTCTGTATAATAATATGTGGGATCCTATATTGATGCATACACACACCATTATGATATTTGATGTGACTCGTGTTGTGTTCAACATGGGGATCAACCAATAAAGTGTTTTTTAGTTTAATAATATCATTGATTATTTGAATTGGAATGAGTTTGGATTTTCTCCAATACATTATTATAGAACCAATTAGGTTATGCCTCATTTGTCTTTAGGGAATGTTTTCAATTATGTAGTTTCTGACATATAATATACTTCATGAGTGATGGATAAAATGAAAATCCAATATTTAAATGATTATTTTAAATTATCATCATTTTTAAACTATGTTTTTCATGTGGCATGATATTCCCTTGTGTAGTTAGTAATTATTCTAGGATCATAATTCCTAATTGTATCATGATATCTGTTAAATTTGATGTTATTCCCATTTGATATTTTTTCAATTTATTAGATGTTATGACCATGAAAATATGATTTAATACTCTTGTAACAAAGAGTTTGATGGGGTTGGGATATTATTATTAGTAAACCTAGATGTTTGGCGTAATGGACATTATACTATACTTTTAAATAATGGTATGTGTTACCTTTATGGGATTGATAATGGTCGAACATGATTTCCGTATCTTATACAATGTTTCCCAACACTAACCATGACCATCACTCTTGTGGGTATGCTTGTTTCTAGGGATTTTATGACCAATATATATAATATTGATAAGTTGTAACACATGCATGTACATATTTTCTCAGTAATGAAACAAAAATGAATTCAATTTTATTATTGAGACTTAATACCAATATATTTATGATTATGTTCCAATCAGGATGTTGAATCCATATATCTAGTAATTATTTCAAGATATATTTCCATGATAATAATAATTATGTCATTATATGTATGTTATTCAATTTTTTTCCAGACACGTTTTTCAGAATCATTACTCATGTGATGGTCATTAAACATTGAAGAGAATATATTAAAAATTTATATGACATGGTATGTGATATCACATTCATATTAATTCTTGGGACAAGGAAATGTAGTTTGGAAAATGAACAAGAATATTTTTTACATTAAATTCATACTAATACCAACAAGTTATTAAAAAAAATGCTATATTCTAAGAATAATGAATCATCACATATAATTTATAATTAATTATTATGATCAATAATTAACTTGCATTTTACTTTATTAATCATTGATTATTTGGTTAACATCTCAATGATATGATTTTTCAATGATCCCTCTCAATTAATATTATTATCTTCTATGGAATATAAAAAAGTATCACCTATGGTTGTCCCTCAATGTGGTTTCATGATATTATTTAATATTTATCACTATAATAATTTGTTCTAATTGTAGATTATTTGAATTGGTGAGTCATTTTTCATTATTGGAGAAACATTAACCACAAAAAACAAAGTAAATTGTGGATAATAGTAATTAAATATAGACTAAAAATTGAAATTACATTTATGAATCATCAATGTTGGACTATTTTTAATTCCTCAAGCACTATATTCTTCATTTTATTATGAATTTGTTTATTTAATTCATCAATTAAAACCTATTTAAATCAATGAAAAAACCTATTATTTCCAATATATTATAGTGATAACTTGTTATAAATGTAAATCCCCCAAGGAAAATGTTATGACTACCCATAGACCATTGAGTGGAGATATATAGACTAGATCCCTATACAAAAGTGCAATACCATTCCCAATAATTTTAAAAAATAGAAGAAAAAATCTGCCTTAATTTATTTTTAATAAACATCTAGTACACATTAAATGAGAAAAAATTCAAAAATGTTAAATACTTTCTTTGCTACTTAAAATAATATAAAAAATATTTTAAAATGTTGGGAATGAAGTATAAAAGACTCGAAATATAGTTCTCATGGATCTATAATAACCACAACAACTATGGATTTTAGATACTCGTTAATATATTATGTCCCTGAAATTATTTCTCTCAACAACCTTCTAGAATCGGTGTTGTTACATGTGCATTCAATAACTACGAAAAACAACACTTTTGTGTTTGGTTTCATCTAACATTGAATGGTTTCCTTGTTTTATCATTTCTAATCTACAATATATCATTGTTTTCATATAGTTTTGAATATATTCATGATCATCATTTTCCAAAAATGTTCATGAAATCGATTTTATTGAATTTTGGTATCATTTTCCCTCCTTTAAGATAATGTATAATCCATGTTATTAAGTTTATTAAATTTGATATGAAACACAAGTCAAACTATTGTTGGGTTAATAGATGCTCAGTTCAAATATCAAGGCCTATATGATTTCAGGTACCCAGTTCACTCAAATGTAATTAAAACTAGTTTTCCACCTAATCTAAAGAGCACCTCCTTGTATGCTAGAGTTTTATTAAAAGTTGTGAGGGTCTATGGTAGAATACTGTGGAAAATATACAATCATGATCAGACTATATCACAATGGTATAGTCCTATTAATGAATTAAAATTAATAAAATACAACTCAGTAGTGGTATATTAATCATTAATCATATAAATAACCATGTAATCACATCTATCAATGTGATATATAAAAAATGACCATGAAATGCTATAAAAATGGTGAAATCCAAGTGGATTTGGGGAAATACATTGGATAAAGTGGAATAAAAATGGAAAAATATAAATAATGATATCTCTGGTAGAATATTGAGAATATCTCATTCATCTTACCATATACACAAACCTACCATGGTAAAAAACCATAAAAAGTATGCTACATTCCCATGTCACAGCATGTACCCATAAAGAGTGTCTGGGTACCCAAGGGAGGCCCAAACAAGGTGTGAGATATACTAAGTAGGACACTGAAAATGGTGTTTAATTCCATAAATTTTCGGAATATATAAGAATAATTATATAGGTAATAATATAAAAGATTAATTAAATTTTGTAATTAAATAAGTCACATAACTCTTGGTTCCTATGGATATCATTACTCTAATAGATTAATAGGTTTAAAATGGAATATAACTATGTAAAAAATCTATCATGATGTGATTTATAAAAAGTCTAAATACCTTATTCATGGAAAAAGTTTCTCTTCTAAATAATAAATGAGAAAACAATGTATATAAATGGTCATCATAAAAATGTAAGGCTTTAACCAAATCCTATATTATTTTTTGGATTGGAATTCACATTATGTAATTAGATAATTAATTAATTCAAAGGCACCATTATCCCATCCATTTAATTTCAAATTTTCAACATGGGTATCTCTTCAGGTGTAACATGAACCCATAAAATTATAATCCCATGAAATTAATCCCTTGTTGAAACCTTGGTATCACTCTACAAGTGCTATAAAATCCCCATCCACTGATTCCATCCTTGGTGGTCCATAATGGGATTCCAAGTATCACCAATGCAATATATAACAATATTACCTCTAATTACATCCTTATAAATACACAAACGGATTCCACATATCACTAATGGAATATATAATTATATACCCTATGAGTACATCCATGGTAGTACATATTGGGATTCCAAGTGATAATCATGGCATATATAATTCATCTTCCAATTGATTCCATTTATAAAATTCATATGATAAACCATGTGTCACCAATGGGACATAACAATTTTAGAAAAATTGATTTAATTAAATTATATCGATGAGTTTTTTATACAATTATATTTTAGATCCTTCGTTTCACTCTCAGCATGGAAATAAGAATGTTCATGGACATGATGTTTAACCATAAAATTTATGATTAAATTTAACTCAGTTGGACATCAAATTTATATATTCAATTAACTCATCTAATATTGTGGCTCAAATAATTGCCTAGTAATATAATACCATTAATCATATGAATTCTATAATTCATAATAACTATACATTTAAATTTAATGACCATTCCAAACCAAAAAGAGAAGTGAAAATATATAATGGAAAAGGAACATTGTATTCCATTCCCTTTTTCATTAAATTTAGTTTTACACATCGACCAGTGCATTTTGTATACAAAAATCATTGGGTAAAATGACACTCCTAAAAATGTGAATCAAATTCATAGGCCACCCATGGTGGTTTTATCCAATTTTTAGACAAACCCATCAAGTGTTTCAATTGAAGTTCCTTAACAAACATTGATATTGAAAATAATATCATAGTCCATAGATGTCAAACCCATACATTTAAATTTATACTAATTCCATCTAACAATCAACTATTGGAAACCATAGTGCCCAGAAAAATGAAACACAATATAAACACCAATAATATTAGAGAAAAACATATGAGAACCCACATCATCTTGGTAGTCATCTACTTATCAATTTTTTCCTATAATCCTGGTTAGAACTAATGAAATTAATTACATATGAAAATATCTTAAAATTAAGGCATATTATATCACATTGACCAAACACTATCAAAATTTTTATAAATGATGAAAGGATCTTCAGGAGTGATGATATTATATAAATGCTTCTAATAATACGAATGGTTTCTCAATTGGTGATTGGATGGGTAAGATACATCGATGCCTATGGGGATTTCAAAGGAGCTATTTAATAGGTGAGGGGGATGTTGTTCCTGGTAGATGGATGAAATATAAGTGTTAGCGTTATATATAACGGATATAAATTATTATATTATTATTTGGTAAAGGGTAGCACAGTTTCCAAACGATTGTCAAAACCATGCCCCAAATGTGTTCCATGAACTACCCCATGACACTCCTTGGAAAGGCTAGGTACACAGCCATACTATCTATGTGAAACAAATTTAAAAACCTATATAAAGAGGTATGAAATACTCACATGGGAGGGATGACATGTAATGATTTCTAGGAAAAACCATGTTTCCTAAGATGAAGAAATAGACCATCCCACAAGATTTATTCAAACCATGTAGACAAGGCGACACTATTTCTACAAACTATACTAACCAGCTATTTCCACTAAACGTTGGGGCTTCGGGATCTGAAAAATACTTAGAAACCCAAAAAATTCTCTTAAACTCATCAGTAAATCCAATTTGGTTGATACTAAAGAATTTAATTTAATATTAATTTTTCAATGACTCGATGAAAATTCAGGGTCTTGTAATCCACACCCTTTATAAAATCATCCCATATTAGCCCTTATAAGGGTGAAAAAACATCACCTTAGAATAACAATTTCCAATGTGAAACTATGCCGGCCTTCGTCTACAAATTTTTATCTTGTACACTACAATGATTCCATTAAACCCCTACCAAAGGGATTGACTAGACTCAGATGACTATTTATCCCTAAACCACATTATAGATAGGATGCTCCTCAAAGGATGAATCGAACTCCAATTAAGCCCCCTAATACTTAATAATATGAGATAGATCTGAATGATATCAATGAATTTAATACATAAAATACATCATGCAATGGCTGGTACCTTTATTTCAATTTCAACTGATAATCTTCTACCCTGACTCTATAAAATTTTAATTGCAATGATATAATGGCGTGATAGATTCCCTTTTTTCTAAATGTTTTATTCCAAATTTTATTTTAAATATGAATGAAAATGAAACACCACACTTCAAACTCTATGGGTAAATAGATATGATCAAGATATTAATTTTTTATAGACTCAGGTGTATATATATACAACATAATATGTTGAACATATTCTGACATCTTCTAGATGAGGTGAGGATCCATTATCACTTCATCTTCTATATATAAGCATCATAAGGTTGTGAAGAATTGGAAACCAAAAAAGTAAAAATAAGGATCCATCTGTATGGTGTGTTGGAAGATATTATAGAAAGATAACATAGTGAGAGGAAACTGTTTCTCCCATAAAACATAGAAATCATCGATTCAAAATTAGAGCATATACTCCAAAAATGATATGGTATTCGTGGACTAACCATCAGTCTGTGGGTGTTGTTCTATACTCATAAATAATTATGATCACATATCCCTCTATAAACCCTCCAAAAACCATGACATGAATTGAATGTCCTTGGATGACATGATAACGTGTGGATATCTATAGATTCATATGATCTGAAAAATGTAGATCTTCATAACCTCATCTATTAAAAAAGTTTTTCAAATTGTCCAGAGATGTAGGATATATTTCAACCTGTTTATGATCACCCAAATGATGTCAATACCTCAGGGTGATTTAGGGAAATATCATCACAAAGTCCATGGTGTTTTCTTCTCATTTCAACTCAAGAATATGTAACAGTTTTTAATGTCTTTCTGGTTTGTAGTATTCTTTCTTTAACTACTGACATATGGGACATTGAGTAAAAACCCATTTATTTCCCTTTTCATCCATGACCTCCATTATTGGCAGCATAAGTCAACATAAATATCTATAATATCAAGATATACTACGCTTATAGATTCATGGGACAATTACATCAACAACTTTGTGTCATATGTAGGAACCCTTATATGTCCATGAATTAATTAGATCTTATTTTTATTAGCAACCCTATAAGGAAGGGTGTTATCATATATAATACTCTCTTATAGATCCAAGAACTTATGATTAGATAACGGTGTCATCTTCACTCAATAAAGAATTGACTAGGTCACTAATAACACTGAAATTAACAACATTACATGTTGTTTATAGCCTCTAAATATATCTCAAAAAATAGATCCATAATCATCCAGTATATTCTGAACTCTTGACCTAACTGTGTCTGAGTCTTTATACTCAGATAATTGGAACCTCCATTTCAATTTCCAAACATATAGGAATGCCCAAATTTTAATATATGATTGTATTCATCCCACATTCATTTCCAGATATTAAATTTAACCTATGAGAATATTCATGTGAGGATTTTCATTGTCCATATACACTACAAAATGAATTTATAATAAGTAATTCCTCAAAAAATGAAAGGTGTGAACAACAACAACTAACTCGAGATCATGTATCAGGTAGTTCCTCACATGTAACGTCAACTGACAATGGAAATATACAATGAATGACTCCTCCTACATCAAAACTAATCCTATCCCAATTTTTGATTCATCATTGTAACCCATATAGTTTTTTCTTTACTTTTCAAAAATACTGATCAATACTAATGTCAGCCTCCATTTAAACTCTTAAAAGCCATTCTCACAAGATTATAGTCCTATGAACATCAAACCCTTATTGTTCAAGAACAAAATTAGTTATTCTAGGTGAGAATATACCTAAATGAATCAACTTTAATAACTACATATAACCTTCTTTTTTACAACCGATATTCATGTATCTATGATTATGTGACATATGATGTGAACTATAGCCGACCAAAAAATTGAACTATTGGATCATAGAATATAAATTATTCTCTCTCACTTTATTCAATAAGAAATTAATATTTTTTGAATGGTTGTGTTGAGTACCACAGTAAAAATATATATTTCCAATGAAGACAACAACAAATTAATCCAGATAAGGGTGTATAACACATTTCATAAATTCCTTGAATAATGTCGGTGTATTAATGAGGCGAAACAACATGGCCAAATACTCATTCAATAAATATCTGTTATAAAATAACATATGTGTTATATCTAATACTCTAATATAATCTTGAATATAACCATAACTTAGATCAATCATAGTGAAATACCATGCCTTCCTTAGATGGCCATAGAGGATATCTTTGTGTTGAAATGAAATCTAGTTCCTAAATATAAGAAGGATTAACTAACTGTAATTCATTCAAAGCCTAAGGATGCCATTTGAATTCATGGAAAAAAATTTATTGAACCCCCTTTAAAATAAATAGGTCATTCACAAAACATCCCTTCCAACTCCTTTAGCTACCTCATGAGATCATATAATTCTACAATATCCATCATATAAGAATGAATGGAAACCAATGAAGCTATTGAAAATTGCTTTATAGAAACCTCGACATCTCTCTAGAATGGTAGTCTTGAAATGTAATTCATTAAATAATCCATGAAATGATATATGACTACAGTGAAATATTCCTGACATGTTCTATGATCATCTATATAAAAACGTACATTATGGGTTGTTATCCGACCCATACCACAATCCTTTTCTCTTGATCTATATTCTGAGACAACCCTTTCACCCTACTGAATAAATTCTCAAATTTAAGTGATGTGAAAGTCACTCTCAAGTGTTAGTAGTCAATGTATAAAAGATATGGAACAAACTAGTCAATCAGAAATTTTTTTAAAAACCCTAACATCTTGATGATAAATAGGTCCCGTACGTATTAACACCCACCAATATTTATGGGGGCTACATAAAATAGCATTAAATCCCCAATAATATTTATAATGTAATATAAAATTTCATCACACCATAGGATAACTAAATATAGATCCTATGTATCTGAAAAATATTCATAGATATGAAGGAATGGGAAGCACTTGTATATAATAGAGATGACACTATATTAGAGGATACTAAAAGAGTTCCCCCCTCACACAATAGAAGGTATGTAAATCAGGTCCTTATGTATCAACTAAACTACATATATCTTTCATGACCTATAGCCCATAGTTATATCCTAGCTATAATGAGTATGTTTACTCTTTTCGTATTTTATATCATGTGTCTAGTTATAATAGCCACGACTACCACCGCGGCCTAATTATCCAGTATCACTTCAGATCCCTACTAAAAGAGAATATATAGACCTCTCTCTTCAATTCAGAGTCCATGCAGATAGTCTCTCAATATTTACTAGAGGAAAATATATTCAAAATCATTAAAGATAATCCATAATTCCACTAGACTAGTATTCGACCTAGTCCCTAGTACAATGGTTTTTTATATTTCCAAGACTACCACCCTAATGGAACCTCACAACGCTACTTGAGTATGCACCCTTTCTACTAATATCACAATTTTGAATCTCAAAATGATGGTTCCTACATTTGGTGTATGTAGTTCATGATTTTGGTTCAAAACCAAATTGTCTCACAGCCCCTGTATCTCTCATGTAACGCTCATTGATAAGCTCTCGATTCACTATTCAATATCACGTAGTAAGAAAAATTCATTCTATTGTAATCAGATGTCATTCCTGGGACCATTATAAAATTTTACAGATTTTGATAACTCATCCCCTAATAGAATAGGTATGAAATGATGGATTTCCTAGAAATGGGTAAAAAATTATATGATTGATAAGGAACCCTACTCAAGTTTCAAAAAATCATTGGCTCTAACATTCCTCAACAAATTCAGAGAGAAATAATCCAATAATTATATCTAAAAATCCCTCTCATCCATATCATAATGAAAATTCTATTAGGGTAATAACTTCCCAACGTATTTTGGAGAACTTTTGAATAAAATATGAATGGAGATTCACACCCTTATCCTGAGGTGTCTCATGATGCTCAAAAATCAATAGAATGGTCACTATCATGGAATTTAATGCATGTGGACCATCATCCCCCCAAAAAAAGAGAATTTTTTTTTGATAAAACTCGCAAATAAACTCTAACATAGTCGTGGAAGGCTATGGGGAACCATTAAAAATATACCTAAGTTATAGGAAACCCTTTCAGAATTGGGCATCAACACACATATCATATATAAATAGTGGATCTTGAAGTGTCACTATTTGTGGTTCAACCAATGACTTAGGGCCCACCATCTTCAGGGCATGTTCATCGCAACCCTCCCGACACCCAACTCGAGGTCATTGTGGTAGTATGTCTTTAAAACTTTTAATCAGACAACTCAATTCCCAATATAATTACAACAAGAATCATATTTATCTGAATATGATATATACAACCCTCTCTATATAAGAGTCTCATCCCAATAACAACTCATAATTTCTATTCCTTGAGACATACAAAATATAAGAAAAGCATAAGATAGTTCCTAATGAAAACTACTAAAGTTGGGTCAGTGTCACTTTTTCTTGGATAAGTAAACGGTATTGGTGTAGAGAGTGTCAATTACATTTTTTAGAAACAAACATCCTTTATGTTTCAATAACAATCTCCATTTAATAGTGACCATTCCATTTAATAATTTACTTTCAATTTGGTTTGTACTCATTAATTTATGAAAACACTAAATTTGATGAAATATATATATCTCTATCTCTAATTTAAAATGACTCATAAAATTTTTAAGTTGAAATGTGGTTTCTATTTTATAAAAAGCAAATATCTACTAATTCATAGCATGACATGTAGCACAATCTCAGTGAAAAAAATATCAAGCCAATAAAAAATTATGCATGAAATCCATGTACTAATATTTATATGGAATGGAATATAGATGACATATAAATACTCAATTTCCTATTATTATGCATGGTTTATTTCATCATTACCGTACCATCCAAGGAAAAAAATTCATTGTCATAAAGAACAAAAAGCAAAAATAAAATCACCCAACAATGATTCCAAGAAAACATGAATAAGCATAATCGAGAACAGTATGTCCCATACCAGGTAATTTTACATTTCACTGAACATGGGTTATCTATTCCCTAGAACATGGTCATGAAGAAATCCTTACATGCCCTATTTATTCTTTCTACCATCCCAATTAGTAATGTTAGTAAAAGAAAATAAATGAAACACCTCTAATATCACTTTTTTACATCCCAAACATGGTTCATTTCAAATGCAAACAAACCCAATTGGTCATATTACATCATGAACTCCTCCTTGTATGCATAAGGATATAAAAAAGAGGTTAGGGTCTATGGTGGAGTAGTTGGGAGATTGTAACCTCACGATAAGAGTTAATAATCAAATTACTATCTTATTAATCAAGATAGAAAGCATGAAAGATAACTAAATTGTATAAGAGTAATCCTCCATTATATAAATGACCAATTATTCACATCCATCAATTTCATATACAAGAAAAATGTTAAATTCATTCTATAAAAAAGATAAATACATGGGTCCATGGGAACAAGCATATAAACCATGCCATACAAAATCGAATAAAATACCCAAGGATATCTTTATCGTCCTATCAAGCATATATTCATTCCAATACCATGTAAATGATTCTATAATGGTAATCAAGGATCCATGGTAGTTTTATTTACCTTATCCCTACCTATATCAATGAACTCTATTTGGGTACCCAAAAGTAGACCAAATAGGGTGTGTGATATACTCAGTAGACTACTACCAATAGTTCCTAATTCCAACTTGTATGAGAATATATAATTAGAATATTATAGGTAACAATGTAATTGATAAATGAAATGCGATAAATAAATAAAAAACAAAGTTCTAGGTTCCAATGGAACACTCATTGTAGAGACCAAAAGCTTATCGTACATGGAAATTACATTACTTTTGCGGAATACTTAGTACATAACAAAAATACACACACAAGGATCGTAATAGTTTAGTGTCTTTGGAAACTCGGAATATAATCTTCTAATCCTAGTGAAAGATCATCAACATCTCCCATAATGATCTTCCTTTTTTTTACATAAAACCTTTCTTTATATCCTGGGGAAAAGAAAACATAAAAGGGTGAGCCCAAATGCTCAGTAAGGGTAAACAAAAGAAATATCAATCACATCATATACATAAGCACATAACTTTTGGAAATCTTAACATGCAAAAGAGATCATAATTTCATTACATGGGGTAAATCATGGCAGTGAAATGTAATCACAATAATCATAACTTAAAACATGAAACTTTGTGCCATTCACACATAATCATAGAGAATCATTTCCTGTTAGTCAAGACTCATTGCCAAGACTATCTTAGTGGAAAAAGTCCCTTTCTGAATCAATTAACCCTCGTTTCAGTCCTGTTTCACTGAACCGGTATAACCTACCATTCCAGCCATGTCTATCTCATGAGATATAAAATCTTTACCCAATGCATTGGAGGGAGATATAGGTCCCACCCATCTTATAATGAATCCTTTCTTATGTGTGGCACATAATCATAAACCATACATCATAGCGTAACCCATGTAATAAAAATGGGATTCTTAAACAACATGACCTCATAAAACAATTCATATAAGATAAAGGAATTCATAAAAATATTTCCATCACAACATAATCAAATCCATGTAATAATAGGGATAAAAAAACAGAACCCTTTTATTATCATAGATGGAAAATAATTTTGATAAAATACTTGAACTTCATTCTTGAGGAAAATATCCTTTCTACTTCAAAAACACTTTTCCTTTCTTAACATGTCATACAATTTTAAAATAAAATAAGTTGATTAAAAATAAACTTGAATAATTGTAAAGGAAGCTTCTTGGAAATAATTTTTTAGAAATCCATTCATGCCGTATAAGTTAAAAAAAACATTCTTCGTACTTTTTTCGGAAAAGTCAAAAAGTACCTCGTACGAAAAACGACAAAAGATTCTTTTCATACATATTACTAAAAACTCACCGAAGGGTAAAAATGGATTTAAAAAATTGTAGGTGGATGGAAATAATAGTACATATTGATGAAACATGGATGTGGATGATAAAATACACCCCAGTAAATACTTACGAATAAACAATCTCGGATAAAAATGAGATTGTGATATTTCCCTTACCTTAGGTCTGATTTTCTTCACATGTGTTCGAACCTCATTTATAATGATTTAAATAATGTCATTGACTTATTACAGAATCATATTCATTATTATGATATCATATATGGTTCACTTATGACATTATATTACCCGTTCTTTTGTAAATTCCATGTTAAAGAAGTGTTTTGGGTAAAATCGTTTCATTTATCGTAGTTGTTTTGACTTGTTGTTCTTGACATTATTATTACTTATATCATGATTTACTTACTACCAGAATATAAAATATGATTTATATATCATATATATTCAGTATATATATATATATAATAGATAGATAAATGAAATAAAAAACACCGTTCATGGAGACGGTAGTCCGTACATACGCATGAACGTTGTTTTCCTTTCCTTATTGTCTTGAATGGAAGTAAGTAGATGACATATATATATATATACATAAATCCAGTAGCTTTATAATTTTATATATTTCATTATTATTTCTTATATATACATTGTAATCATTCTTAAATGGTTAACATGGAGAATGAATCTCATCGCGTCGTGGAGACGGTAGTCCTTACGTACGCACGAGCGATGATATCATTTCCATAAATATTGAATTGAATTGGAGTGGATTATACAATATATAAGAATCAATATGATGTTGTAATAACTATGTATAGTTATTCTTTACACCATTATACCCATCCATGTAAGGTGGTGGTGGAAAATAGATTACACCACGGCGTGGAGACGGTATTCCGTACGTACGCACGCGCGATGATTTCTTTTTCCGTAGGATGGATAGATGGTGAAATAGGGTTGTTTCATACATAAAATAAAATATCAGTATATTAGTGATACTGATGTTATTACTTCATAATTAAACAACCTAATAAGAAGAAGTGGAAGAAGAAATAGAGATGAAAGAATTGGTAACGGTAATTACCTCTTCTTTGAAGCGCCTCTTTGAGACCTCCTCTTAGGGCACTAAAATTGGTCTTTGAGTAATACCAGAACCTCTAGGATGTTTCTAGGGAAGTGGAGAAGAGATTTTGGCGGGGTTTGGCCGAGCTTGAGTGCTCAAATTTGTGTGAGGAGGAGGGGGAGGAGGTGTCCTTTTATAAGGGAGGAGAGGGGCACCTTTGGAATACCTCAAAATATTATTTTATATTAATGTCAAAATCAGTTTATAATGGTTCCAAACGGTCTTATTTCGAAGCTAAAGTGAGGATGGGTCGATCTCCTATCAACCAATAAGATTTAGACAAGTTTAGGGTATTATTTTAACCTTATCAATTAGATTTAACTCTAATTTAAATAATTTATCTTTTACTGTGTCTTTTTGTTTTCTTTCACTATATGGTTAATACACTTACTATAACATGCCAAACGAACCCCAAATTGTTTATTATTAATACATATATCCTTATCTAAGTCATTTGGCCGAACCTTAGATTTTTAGGAATAAAATAACAATTAATAATATAATATTTGATTTAAAAACTATTTTGTGTCAATTTTGACACTATTTGATATATGATTTTTGTGAAAGTCATAACATAATTATATGTTCGAACCAACTTGATTAAATCAACAATAATATATCATAGTAACCTATAAAAGTAGTGGAATACATAAAAAGTCTCAAATTACATTCATTTGAGCATTTATAACATCAACTATATTAATATTTCCTTAAAAGGGTAATTACTGCATCATCGTTGTTTCATGAATAAATTAATTTATTTAAAGTCTAAAAATTATAAATTAAATATAATTATGTAGGAAATCATTTTATCTTTCTAATGAATATTTATAGTCGAATTTATCTTATGTAGAACCCCATATTAAAAATGTTTTAGTTATTAAACTTTGATTTTAACTATTTTAACTATTCATTAAATAAAATAATATTAAATGTCATAATCTAATCCAAGTGGACCTAAATGGTCATATTATATTCATAAGGTTGTTTTTGGTCGAATTACACTAATCAAATAAAATTAAGACATGTTTTAGGGTAATAGTAATATCATATTTACCCTTAGTTACCCTATTTACCATTAACCGTGGTAAAAAAAAGTAAAAAGTTACTATTCACCAAAAATAATTTTCATCTCATTGAACAACATTTTACTTACTAACATCAACCGTGTCTCTCGGATTTTTGAAATTCCATTCACAGAAGCGGTAAAATTAATATTTATGAAAAAATTAATTTTTTTAACTACCACTTAGTAGTTTCACTATTCATCAAAAATTGAAGTTTTTCAGAAAAATGCCAAAATTTCACCCTAAGCTATAATTGATATTCCGAATTAAAAAATGATTTCTATTTTACAAAATTCCCAACATATAAGTTTCTTTAATTAATTTTATAATTAATTTCCGCTGTCACAACAAATAACATGTTTTTAAGAAACAATATCTATCAAAAGATTGACACTTGTTGATGTCTGGTTTAAATGTAAAATTACATCCAATGACCAATATTGTATTAAATTGTAAAAATATATTCTAAATATACTTTAAAACCACTCAAATTAATAATTTATCACTATTAATTTTTTTGATTAAAAAAGTTGTTTTTAATTAAAATTTAGTAATTTTCACTATTAATCAGAAAATAAAAATTATCCGAAAACTATAAAAATTTCACCATAGGCTTAATTCGATACTCCGAATCCAAAAATGAAGTCCATTTTGAAAAATAAGATTTACAGAATTTCAAAAAGTGGTTATTACTATTCATAACGGCTAGTTTTAATAATATTTTAATAGCATATCGTTGTTTAGTGAAACTCGGTATTGCGTATTACACACGCTATCGAGGAACGTCGTGATTGCGTGTAATGCAAGGCAAGTCAAGGATGCATGTTGTGCAATCTCCTTTTGGTGTAGCATACAACACAAGACATTAATAAAATTAAAAAGAATATTTTTCATAAAATCTCAGGCTATTACATTCTACCCCCCTTAAAATGAATTTCGCCCTCGAAATTCGTCGGGGTTATAAATGGTTTACTATTCGAAAGTTTCTTTAATAGAAACCCACATCGTAAAAAAGAATACCAAAACTTGGTTTTAAAAACTAAAGTAAGAAATGTAACGATTACCCAAATAAACTAATCACTGGGATTCCACATAGGTGAAAATATGGATATGGAAGAGAAATCTAACCATCATGTTCTGATGGAGTGTGGTAGAGAACATTGCTATGGAAAAGCCAGTAATCACAAATCCCTAGATTTGTGATGATATATGGTACCATCTGATTCATCAGGTATAAGATCACTAGGACAACATTTTTGGTTTTCAAGATCATTTCCCTAAAGTTGAAAATTTGCTTAGAATAAATACATACTTAATTTTGGTACAATCTCACTGTTGTTCGTGCCTTGAACAATTTCCACTTCATCCCTTAAATAAATGAAGTTGAATTTGTTATTCGTGAAGTGTTAACAAATCATGTGATAGAATGACGGGTCATTCCATCTGTCTCAAACAAAAGGTTAGCAAAAATTATATACATAAGTCAATCTATAGTGAGATTAATCATATATGGTTCCTAAAATGGACATATACTTCATATATCATACTTCTTAATATAATAAAACTAGTTTCTACTAAACAGGGACTTCCTGTAGGCCAGTGGTAGTCGATAAAGGCCAGTCGCACATCGGTTGTGGGTTCGATTCCCACAGCCTTGTCCGAAGTGATGGGTTGTCGCCCGTCCTACAGGTTGTCCTTTTTCTAAAACTACATTACTATAACATCCCATCAATAATATCCAAAAAAACTTTTATCCTTAAACAATACTAACTTATGTCCAACATAATCCATTCCAATCTTTAGGCTTATCCATAATACTGCAGTCCACTCTCATAACATAGTGAAAACGATTACCAGAGATTCAACACCATTGTCGATCCCCATATATCATAAGGTATGTTTTGTTGGTCACATTCCAAACATTCAATGTCCTTAATCGTGTATTCTCTTGAATACCTTAGTGTAAACAATAATGCAGTTTAAAGTTAACACTTTCCACATACCAAAATCCTCAAAATTCTATATACTCAAACCATGATATCACTTAGTCCTTATATCAATCATGAGCTCATGAATACTGTTAAACATTTCATTTTCTTGTTTTCCCTTCATTATGCGCATATCATCTTATTTCCAAAAAATATCTCAATCACTTTGAATACCACATCAATAAATATTGCAATACTAAATGATACAACATTATTTTGCAATCCCATTACATAAACACTTAATCATTCCACCACATCGTTGTCATATTCAACATTTCCAATAGTGATCGCATGTGACTTCCCTTTTTCCTTTTCCTTCAGTGGTTGCTCATGTTGATCATCACTAACCCGAGGATTAGGGCATTTATTAGCATAATGCCCCATTTCCTTGCACTTGAAGCATTGAAGTGTTGGTGGTGCGTTCTCTGCAGTGTTTGCTTTATTCACATCATTAGAAACCCTTTTTCCATTACTTCGACACTCAGCTGCTCGATGACCTTCTTTTCCACACTTAAAACATTTTCTAGTCCCTTTAAGACAATCTCCACCATCCTTCTTTCCACACTTTGTGCATAAGGAAACATTCATCTTCTTTTCACCATTATTCTGAGATTTCTCCTTGAACTCCATCTTTCGTTTCTCGTCAAAACCATGAGATGGATATGTAACACCAACTTCCATTTCTACATTGATAGCACAACACACAATTTCTTCATAGCTACTGAAGTCTCTTATAGCTTAATGCCCTTCGAAGACTTGGTTTTAAGCCACTGAAAAATCGATCAACTTTACTTTCAGGTTGGATGATAATGCCAGATGCATACCTTGCAAGTCTTGTAAAATTCACTTCGTATATACCAACAGATTCATCATCCTTTTTCTTTAGTTCAAGAAACTCCTTCTCCATCTTTGTTCGAAGAATACGAGGGATGTACTTATTGAAAAATAAGTTCTTGAACTCGTCCCATTCCATGGACTCAATTTCATCTCTTTGCCTTGTATTCTTGATAAAATTCCACCATTGATCAGCTTCACCTTCCAAATGATGTACTGATAAGATGACTTTATCATGTTCAGAACATTGAAGAACTGAAAATATCTTTTCAGTGGTACAGATCCATTGTTCAGCAACAAGTGGATCAGAAGACCCACTGAAAGAAGGTGGACGTTGACTCGTGAAAGACTCAATAGAATATTGTTCCATTCTCTGCTCATTTGGAAGTCCAGAATGATTCATAGCTTGTGTAAGTATATCAATACGATTTTTCACTCCATCTCCCATAACATTTGTTTGTTCAGGAGGACAATCATTGCATTGCCCATTGCATTGATCAACACGGTTCCTTCGGGTTCCAGCCATCGTCTAAAACCCAAAAAGAATAGTGTGAGAGGCAAAAATCATGCTAGGGAAAACAACATAATAAAGGGGGATTACCCTCAATATCTAACATCTTAGGTTAAATTCTAAGATCGTTACCATAGTTCTAGGACTATATCATATACGTATACTTATCCTTAGGGACATCCCTAGACATACCTTAGAAATATCTCTAGGGATCTCACTAACGTTTTCGCATCCTAGTTTCCAAAGGTTGACTAAACCTTTCCTCTGATACCAACTGTAGAGACCCGAAGCTTATCGTACATGGAAATTACATTACTTTTGCGGAATACATAGTACATAACAAAAATACACACACAACGATCGTAATAGTTTAGTGTCTTTGGAAACTCGGAATATAATCTTCTAATCCTGGTGAAAGATCTTCAACATCTCCCATAAAGATCTTCCTTTTTTTACCTAAAACCTTTCTTTATATCCAGGCGAAAAGAAAACATAAAAGGGTGAGCTCAAATTCTCAGTAAGGGTAAACAAAAGAAATATCAATCACATCATATACATAAGCACATAACTTTTGGAAATCTTAACCTGCAAAAGAGATCATAATTTCATAACAAGGGGTAAATCATGGTAGTGAAATGTAATCACAATAATCATAACATAAAACATGAAACTTTGTGGCATTCACACATAATCATAGAGAATCATTTCTTGTTAGTCAAGACTCATTTCCAAGACTATCTTAGTGGACAAAGTCCCTTTCTGAATCGAGTAACCCTCGTTTCAGTCCTGTTTCACTGAACCGGTATAACCTACCATTCCAGCCATGTCTATCTCATGAGATATAAAATCTTTACCCAATGCATTGGAGGGAGATATAGGTCCCACCCATCTTATAATGATTCCTTTCTTATGTGTGCCACATAATCATAAACCATACATCATAGCGTAACCCATGTAATAAAAATGGGATTCTTAAACAACATGACATCATAAAACAATTCATATAAGATAAAGGAATTCATAAAAATATTTCCATCACAACATAATCAAATCAATGTAATAATAGGGATAAAAAAACAGAACCCTTTTATTATCTTAGATGGAAAATAATTTTGATAAAATACTTGAATTTCATTCTTGAGGAAAATATCCTTTCTACTTCAAAAACACTTTTCCTTTCTGAAATGTCATACAATTTTAAAATAAAAGAAGTTGATTAAAAATAAACTTGAATACTTGTAAATAAAGCTTCTTGGAAATAATTTTTTAGAAATCCATTCATGCCGTATAAGGTAAAAAAACATTCTTCGTACTTTTGTCGGAAAAGTCAAAAAGTACCTCGTACGAAAAACGACAAAAGATTCATTTCATAGATATTACTAAAAACTCACCGAAGGGTAAAATGGATTTAAACAATTGTAGGTGGATGGAAATAATATTACATATTAATGAAACATGGATGTGGATGATAAAATACACCCCAGTAAATACTTACGAATAAACAATCTCGGATAAAAATGAGATTGTGATATTTCCCTTACCTTAGGTCCGATTTGCTTCGCATGTGTCCGAACCTCCTGTATAATGATTTAAATAATGTCATTGACTTATTACAGAATCATATTCATTGTTATGATATCATATATGGTTCACTTATGACATTATATTACCCGTTCTTTTGTAAATTCCATGTTAAAGAAGCGTTTTGGGTAAAATCGTTTCATTTATCGTAGTTGTTTTGACTTGTTATTCTTGAAATTGTTATTACTTATATCATGATTTACTTACTTCCATAATTTAAAATATGATTTATATATAATATATATTCAGTATATATATATAATAGATAGATAAAGGAAATGAAAAACACCGTTCATGGAGACGGTAGTCCGTACGTACGCATGAACGCTGTTTTCCTTTCCTTATTGTCTTGAATGGAAGTAAGTAGATGACATATATATATATATATACATAAATCCAGTAGCTTTATAATGTCATATATTTCATTATTATTTCTTATATATACTTTGTAATCATTCTTAAATGGTTAACATGGAGAATGAATCTCATCGCGTCGTGGAGACGGTAGTCCGTACGTACGCACGAGCGATGATATCATTTCCATAAATATTGAATTGAATTGGAGTGGATTATACAATATATCAGAATCAATATGATGTTGTATTAAATATGTATAGTTATTATTTACACCATTATACCCATCCATGTAAGGTGGTGGTGGAAAATAGATTACACCATGGCGTGGCGACGGTATTCCGTACGTACGCACGCGCGGTGATTTTTTTTCCGTAGGATGGATAGATGGTGAAATAGGGTTGTTTCATACTTAAAATAACATATCAGTATATGAGTGATACTGATGTTATTACTTAATAATTAAACAACCTAAGAAGAAGAAGTGGAAGAAGAAATAAAGATCAAAGAATTGGTAACGGTAATTACCTCTTCTTTGAACCGCCTCTTTGAGACCTCCTCTTAGGGCACTAAAATTGGTCTTTGAGGAAGACCAGAACCACTAGGATGTTTCTAGGTAAGTGGAGAAGAGATTTTGTCAGGGGTTGGCCGAGCTTGAGTGCTCAAATTAGTGTGAGGAGGAGGGGGAGGAGGTGTCCTTTTATAAGGGAGGAGAGGGGCACCTTAGGAATACCTCAAAATATTATTTTATATTAATGTCAAAATCGGTTTATAATGGTTCCAAAGGGTCTTATTTAAAATCTAAAGTGGGGATGGGTCGAACTACTATCAACCAATAAGATTTAGACAAATTTCGGGTATTATTGTAACCTTATAAATTAGATTTAACTCTAAGTTAAGTAATTTAACTTTTACCGTGTCTTTTTGTTTTCTTTCACTATATGGTTAATACACTTACTATAACATGCTAAACGAACCCCAAATTGTTTATTATTAATACATATATCCTTAGCTAAGTCATTTGGCCTAACCTTAGATTTTTAGGAATAAAATAACAATTAATAATATAATATTTGATTTAAAAACTATTTTGTGTCGATTTTGACACTATTTGATATATGATTTTTGTGAAAGTCATAAAAGAATTATATGTTCGAACCAAGTTGATTAAATCAACACTAATATATCATAGTAACCTATAAAAGTAGTGTAATTCATAAAAAGTCTCAAATTACATTCATTTGAGCATTTATAACATCAATTATGTTAATATTTCTTTAAAAGGGTACTTACTGCATCATCGTTGTGTCATGAATAAATTAATTTATTTAAAGTCTAAAAATTATAAATTAAATATCATTATGTAGGAAATCGTTTTAGCTTTCTAATGAATATTTATAGTCGAATTTAGCTTATTTATAACCCCATATTAAAAATGTTTTAGTTATTAAACTTTGATTTTAACTATTTTAACTATTCATTAAATAAAATAATATTAAATGTCATAATCTAATCCATGTGGACCTAAATGGTCATATTATATTCATAAGGTTGTTTTTGGTCGAATTACACTAATCCAATAAAATTAGGACATGTGTTAGGGTAATAGTAATATCATATTTACCCTTAGTTACCCTATTTACCAATAACCGTGGTAAAAAAAAGTAAGAAGTTACTATTCACCAAAAATAATTTTCATCTCATTGAACCACATTTTACTTACTGACATCAACCGTGTCTCTCAGATTTTTGAAATTCCATTCACAGAAGTGGTAAAATTACGATTTATGAAAAAATTAATTTTTTTTAACTACCACTTAGTAGTTTCACTATTCATCAAAAATTGAAGTTTTTCAGAAAAATGCCAAAATTTCACCCTAAGCTATAATTTATTGTAAAGACCCGTAAATTTCAAGGAAATGTTTTTTCTTAATTTTCTTTGGAATTTTACAAGAGCGCAGTTTCTGACGGCACCTGATTCCGAGGCCCGGTGTGCCCGGAATCATTTTCCGAAGTTTGGCTCGGGTACGTTCAGTGAACGGACGAGCGGGTTTTTCTAACTTTTGAACCGGTGCCCGGAATCGAATTCTGAGAGCACCGATGAAATCGCAGCGCCGGTATTCGCATAGAAACGCCTCTTCTGGAGTTGCGTTTGCTCGAGTGTGATTT
The DNA here is from genome assembly GCA_963277665.1 of Viscum album. Taxonomy (NCBI): domain Eukaryota; kingdom Viridiplantae; phylum Streptophyta; class Magnoliopsida; order Santalales; family Viscaceae; genus Viscum; species Viscum album. The sequence continues at coordinate 787,103,557 of OY728126.1, read as the reverse complement.
TTAATTTTCGGGATTAAAGTTGAGAAATAAAATAATTTTGCGACAACTTTATTTTATTTCGCTTAAGCCACTTGAAAGCCACTTGAGGCCACTTAAAGGCGGCTTGAACTAAGTTGAACTGGATAGGATGCTATCCGGATATATCCTACCCCATTGGTAGGATATTTGTGAGTTGGGGCCCGCACGAGCCCCGCCGTTTCTTTCCGCTAAGAAACGCACCCGCGAAAACCCGTCTTAATGAAAGTCAACTGACGCGTTTCTTAAAAATCTTAACAGATCATTTAATTGGGCGGTTTATTTCGTGAATTAAATGGGCTGTTTCTTTCGTTGAATTAATTCAACGAATTAATTCAATCGTTTCTTATCCTCTTTTCGTGTGTTGGCATGTTAATAAAATAAGACCAACCAAAACCTTTTGGGGGATTACTGGTTGAGAACGAATCCTTGTTCCTCTTCCTCCTTCGCGAAGAACGCGAAGAACGCGAAGAACGCAAAGAACGCCGAACCCGGAAATCGACGACGTGACGCCGTGATCCGCAACGCCGACAATGTTCTTCTGCGACGTCTCTTCCTCCGCGACGGATCTTCGCTCGGCTGCTTGAGGTAAGAGTCTCGGACCTTCCTTTTTATCTCTTTCGTGGTTCTTAACCAAAAACACAGATTTAATTAATTAAATTAAATCTGTTGTTTCATGGTGCGTTGAGTTCGCCGACTCAACACTGGATTCCGCGATGACGCGACGCCTCCCCGCGATGACGCGACGATCCCTCTCTTCCGCGACGAGCTTTTCCGCGAAGAACGCCTGTGCGCGACGATCGACGAGGTAGGGATTTTATAATTTGGAATACCCCTCTTTATTCCCGTGAACGTTCTTTAAAAATTAAAGAACCAATTTCTATTGAACAATTTTATTTTATTAAAATTGTCGGTTCATGTGTTGAAGAAATTTCTCCCGGTTGTTTATCTCTAACACGGAGGGTGCGGGCCAAACGAACACGGCCCGACGACCCTCCGCCGTTCTTCTTTTTGTGCGGATTTGACGGGCGACGACGGAACGTGCCGCAACGGATGTTTAATGATTCCGCAGTGAAGGACGAGTCCCGGGAGGAGCAGCGGTGCAGGCGGGAACAAAATCGGACCACCGGAGCGATCCCGGTGGCCTGTGGAACTCGCCGGCGGCGCCGGCAGCCGGGAGCGGCGGCGCCCCGGTGCGCCGCCGGACAGGCCGTCGCGACTCAGCGCGGCGGCGGCGGCCCCCGCGGACCCGCGGCCGCGCGGGTCTGGTGCCCTCGGACGCGACTGAAGCCGCGTCCCGACTCAACACGGCCCCACGCGGGGGGCCGCGGCACCACATGGCCGCAGGGGGCAGCGCCCCGCGTGCCTCGGCCGTTCGGCCGCTCGGCCGAACCGGGCCCGGCCGGTCCGACCGGCCGGGCCTTGCCCTGGCCGGACCGGGTCGGGTCGACCCGGTTCGGCCGACTCCCGGGGGGTCGGCCCCGGCCCGGACCCACGTCTTCGGACGGTTTTTCGTTCAAACGCTCGTAACTTGAGCTACGGGCCTCCGAACGACGCGCCGTCAGCGGCAACGCGATACTTGGATCGAGACAGTCGTTTCGGTATACTATACTCAAGGTGCACCTTCCTTTTCGGGAGCCTACGTAGTTAAAACACCGTAGTTAAGCGTGCTTGTCCTAAAGCAGTGATCAGGATGGGTGACCTCCTGGGAAGTTTCCCAGGGTGGGTGTGAGACGGAAAGACCAATAACTAACAGATCGGGCGTCCGATTGACGTGCCGTCTGTTTCGTTGTTTTCCTCAATGTGAGACGGATCGTTTGGCATACTCCGCCCGAGGTTTGGACGCAGGTGGAGTACGGTCGGGTTGGTTTTGCCTTAAAACCAACCGGGCCCCTGGGACGAAAAAGCCAAAAACTCTCAGACCGGGCGTCCTATTGACGCGCCGTCTGCGACGTTGAGTTCCTGTTGTCGATACAGAACTTTTGGATACATCAACTTCGGACTTTGTGTCAGTTGATGTATCAGCCTCTCGGCTCGTGGAGCGGACCCTCCCGAACGAGCTGCTGTGTGCGGGAACCCTAGGCTGGCTGCGACTGCTTCTTCGACAGCGACGACCGTGCAGAGATCCTCAGTGGACTGCGGCGACGACGGTGCAGAGATCCTCCGTGGACTCCGATGACGACCGTGCAGAGATCCTCAGTGGACTACGGCAACGACAGTGCGGAGATCCTCCGTGGACTCCGACGACGACCGTGCGGAGATCCTCCGTGGACTCCGACGACGACCGTGCCGAGATCCTCAGTGGACTGCGGCGACGACTGTGCAGAGATCCTCAGTGGACTGCGGCGACGACTGTGCAGAGATCCACTGTGGACTGCGGCGACGACTGTGCAGAGATCCTCAGTGGACTGCGACAGCTACTGCACTCAGCGATCCTACGTGGATCAGTGCTACCGATCCTGGGTGGGTCCGATCCTACGTGGGTCAGCGCTCAGCGGTTCTGTGTGAGTCAGTGCCTACAGGTCCTGCGTGGGCCCGGTCCTGTGTGGGCCCGATCCTGTGTGGGTCACTGCGAGATTAGTACCTATCGATCCTTCGTGGGTCCGACGACTTAGATGGATCAGTGATCATCTTTATCGTCATCCGAAGAAGTATAACTGTGTGAGCTGAATCTTCTGTTTACCATGGGCAGTGGAGCGCTTGGTTGTGGCAGCATATCCTTGGCAGTGGAGCGCTCGGTTGTAGCGGCAGACCTGCGATACTGGAGACGAGCGTACAGAGTACGGAGACCATGTAACCGGCTGAGACCTGAAGACTGCTCGACCGACTCGACTTGGAGTGAGTCGACTAGCCCAGTGGACGGAGCGCCCGGTATTCGGCGGCAGACCCACGGCGGACGGAGTGCCTGGTAGTTGGCAGCAGACCCGCAATACTCGACTGGAGGAGTGCCTCTGTAGGCTATTTGGGTGAGCGCCCGGTATTTGGCAGTAGACCCTCAGCGGACGGAGTGCCCGGTAGTTGGCAGCAGACCCACGGTACTCGACAGGAGGAGTACCTCAGCAGTCATAGGTTAGTGAGCAGTACCTCGGAGTCGTGACAGGACCACTGTACACTTCAGAGATGGGGCTCTTCAGCAGTTACGGTTTCGATAATGAAAATCCTGGTTTGACCTGAGTCAATGATCCTTGTGTTTCTCTCCTTTGTTGATTGTGTTGAGCTACCCTTTGTGGGTTTACGTTTGCTTTCCTGTGTGGACTGGGTTGTGCTTGGGCTCGGATGTTGGAGCCGAACGAGAATTGATGACTTAGGTATATGTATGGGCATATACCTAAGCCGTGTCAGATGTTACTTCGTGATTGTATCCTTCCTTTGCGGATTATCCTTTGTGGATTTCGGGAGACCTTCAGGGGTCTCGGGGTCCCTACTGAGTAGCTTATACTCACCCCTGCACGGGCTTTTCCCGCACTACGTTGTGTTGGTTGCAGGAGACAGACATCGCTGATCGTGGTGGAGGTGTGCGGAGCAGGACGGTACCTGGAGGTGGACCACTGGGCGGGACGTACTCGGAGCGGTCAGGTGGACCCGAGGAGCAGAGGAGGCTATCTGTACCCACCCTTCTGGTGGGATTTTCCAGAGGACGGCTCGACGCTGCAGTTTTCCCTTTCAGTTGCTGTTTTTCCTTTCAGTTGTACTTTACTGTTGGGCTTGTATTTCCGGCCCCTTTTTCTTTCAGCACAGCTTGTACAGTTTTTACTTAGTGTTTACTTTTCCGCTTGCTTACTCTGAGTGCTTGTTTACTTTTCAAAGGAAATGCCTTCCCTTTTTGTTGGGATTTACGCCTTGGTGCTAGTCGCCAGCCCCTGGCATATGGAAGGCGGGCTTGGGGTAGTCACGGCACGGGCCCCGATGACGGGTCGTGACAAATTGGTATCAAAGGTGGTCGGTTCTACCGCAGACTCTGATCTTTCTTCTATGTGAAGCAATAGTGTTTAGCATATTGAGTGTGGTTATCAGTCCAGGGAGTCCATTGTTGGAGTGGCGGCCGACGTATCCATACACCAGGACCCTGACTTCTGATTTCCGACTTAATGCACGAAAACATTGATTGCATTTGTGTTTCAAGTTTTCTTCGTGATTACTTGTGTCAGCTCACCAGGTATACTGTTCTGACCGTGGCACACTTGTTTCCTTTTCAGGATGGCACGACGACAGCAGCCAGCTAGGGTTCCTAGAGTAGAGCGCGACGACAGCCCACCGAGCGACGAGGCCTCGGTACAGGGCCCGTTGACCGCAGAGACGTCGGCGGTACCTTTACCCGCCGAGCCTCCGATGCTTCCAGCACTGGCAGCTGACGATGCACGACGCCTCGGAGCTCTGCACGAGTTCAAGCGCCAGCGACCACCTAGGTTCTGTGGGGATTCAGACCCCTAGGCAGTCGAGGACTGGCTGGAGGCGGTCGTCCGAGTTTTCAGGCTAGTGAGGACACCAGCAGACCTCATGGTGATCCTCGCGGCGAGCCTACTGCACGCAGCAGCAGGGCGATGGTGGAGCCTGGTGCTCCAAGTACACGATGAGGCCTCCCTCATCTGGATGGACTTAGAGAGCCTCATTCGCTCAGAGTTCGTCCCGGCCACCCTCCGTGCGGTGCGCATCCAGGAGCTTCTTCAGCTGCGGCAGGGCAGCTTGACGGTCGCCCAGTACGCGGCGAGGTTCACCGACCTTTCTCGGTACTCGACAGACATGGTACAGGACCTCTTCTTCCGGGCCCGGACCTTCGAGCAGGGATTGAGACATGAGATCAGGGCATCGCTGATCTCCCTCAGCATCCCGACCCAGGCAGGAGTGCTAGAGCGAGCCCTCCTGATCGAGAGCTTCCTGGCTGAGTCCACAGCGAGACCTACCGCAGGGCGGCAGATAGCGGAGTCTTCGGTAGCAGGTAGCCGACAGATGACTTAGGGTTCCAGGCAGACCAGACCTACCGGTGGCCGACTGCACGACTCAGGCTCAGTTGTGCGGGGGAGCCGGGGTGGAGTCAGAGCCAGGCGTACCGAGAGTGGGCAGTGTTACTCCTGTGGCGGGATTGGTCACATGGCTCGTGACTGTCCGACCCGCCATGTTGGTGATCAGTAGTTAAGTGAAGAACCTCCCAGGCAGAGGCAGAGGTTCGACCGTGGCGGTCCGCAGGGAGGAGGTGGACGAGGCAGAGGAGCTGGCCGAGCAGCAGGTGGTGGGCGACGCTTTGAGGCTCTGCCACCACCACCACCAGGAGGTCCGCCCCGACCACAGGGAGTATGTGAACATGAGAGATCTCAACTTCAGGCAGTCGAGGCCTTCGATCATGGAGCTCTGGGAGCAGATGGACAGGAGCAGAACTAGTGGATACGTCCTTTGTACTTCTAGTTCCTTGTTGCTATTGTGTAGCGTCTTTGTATTATGAGATGCAATAATAAAAGACGCATACCTTTGTGATATTTTCATCCCTGTCCTCTTTCGTGATGTTACTAAGAGGTTCTAGTTCTAGCTGTTGACTTGACCCTCACTTGTGAGACATCTACTGGAGGAGACCCAGTTACCACACACTGATGCCGACAGTGTAACTCAACCCTTGGAGGCGAGAGTAACGGTTGGATCTCTTGGTAGTAGCGTCGAGGCCTTACGACGTCATCCTTGGTATGGATTAGTATCATCCATGTTAGGATTGACTGTATTAGGTAAAGAATGTGGTTCATCCAGGGGATGGGACCAGATTTCTCTTATCGGCAAAGAAGAAATTTTGCAGCTCTTGTGGGACCTGAGATGGTCCAGGTCATCCAGGGGTGGATAATTACAGCTTAGAGCAGACAGAAGCCTTATGCTGACAGGAGGAGGAGACCACTAGAGTTCGATGATGGCGACCACGTCTTCTTGCGGGTCTCACCTCGGTGTGGTTTGCGGAGGATTGGCGAGGTGGATTATCGCCTGGCTCTGCCACCTCAGTTGCACCGGGTGCACGACGTCTTCCACGTATCCCAGCTGAGGAGATACGTGAACGACCCGACGCACATCATTGACTATGGGGAGCTAGACATGGATGATGGGGCGACTTTTGCAGAGGCCCCAGTGGAGATAGAGGATCGACAGGAGCGGTCCTACGTGGGCGATCGATTCCTCTTGTGCGCATCAGATGGCAGCATGGGAACTTCCAGGAGAGAACTTGGGAGTGGGAGGCTCAGATGCGTGCTCAGTACCCACCTTTGTTTCCCTAGTTTATGATGTATCTTTACGGGGACGTAAAGTCCTGAGGTGGGAGTAATGTAAAGACCCGTAAATTTCAAGGAAATTTTTTTTCTTAATTTTCTTTGGAATTTTACAAGAGCGCAGTTTTTGACGGCACCTGATTCCGAGGCCCGGTGTGCCCGGAATCATTTTCCGAAGTTTGGCTCGGGTACGTTCAGTGAACGGAAGAGCGGGTTTTTCTAACTTTTGAACCGGTGCCCGGAATCGAATTCTGAGGGCACCGATGAAATCGCAGTGCCGGTATTCGCATAGAAACGCCTCTTCTGGAGTTGCGTTTGCTCGAGTGTGATTTTTAATTTTCGGGCTTAAAGTTGAGAAATAAAATAACTTTGCGACAACTTTATTTTATTTCGCTTAAGCCACTTGGAAGCCACTTAAGGCCACTTAAAGGCGGCTTGAACTGAGTTGAACTGGATAGGATGCTATCCAGAAATATCCTACCCCCTTGGTAGGATATTTGTGAGGTGGGGCCCGCACGAGCCCCGCCGTTTCTTTCCGCTAAGAAACGCACCCGCGAAAACCCGTCTTAATGAAAGTCAACTGACGCGTTTCTTAAAAATCATAACAGACCATTTAATTGGGCGGTTTATTTCGTGAATTAAATGGGCTGTTTCTTTTGTTGAATTAATTCAACGAATTAATTCAATAATTTCTTATCCTGTTTTTGTGTGTTGGCATGTTAATAAAATAAGACCAACCAAAACCTTTTGGGGGATTACTGGTTGAGACAGAATCCTTGTTCCTCTTCCTCCTTCGCGAAGAACGCGAAGAACGTGAAGAACGCGAAGAACGCGAAGAACGCCGAACCCGAAAATCGACGACGCGACGCCGTGATCCGCAACGCCGACAACGTTCTTCTGCGACGTCTCTTCCTCCGCGACGGATCTTCGATCGGCTTCTTGAGGTAAGAGTCTCGGGCCTTCCTTTTTATCTCCTTCGTGGTTCTTAACCAAAAACACGGATTTAATTAATTAAATTAAATCTGTTGTTTCATGGTGCTTTGAGTTCGCCGTCTCAACACCAGATTCCGCGACGACGCGACGCCTCCCCGCGACGACGCGACGATCCCTCTCTTTCGCGACGAGCTTTTCCGCGAAGATCGCCTGCGCGCGACGATCGACGAGGTAGGGATTTTATAATTTGGAATACCCCTCTTTATTCCCGTGAACGTTCTTTAAAAATTAAAGAACCAGTTTCTATTGAACAATTTTATTTTATTAAAATTGTCGGTTCATGTGTTGAACAAATTTCTCCCGGTTGTTTATCTCTAACGCGGAGGGTGCGGGCCAAACGAACACGGCCCGACGACCCTCCGTCGTTCTTCTTTTTGTGCGGATTTGACGGGCGACGACGGAACGTGCCGCAACGGATGTTTGATGATTCCGCAGTGAAGGACGAGTCCCGGGAGGAGCAGCGGCGCAGGCGGGAACAAAATCGGACCACCGGAGCGATCCCGGTGGCCCGCGGAACTCGCCGGCGGCGCCCCGGCGTGCCGCCAGACAGGCCGCCGCGACTCAGCACGGCGGCGGCGGCACCCGCGGCCGCGCGGGTCCGGTGCCCTTAGACGCGACTGAAGCCGCGTCCCGACTCCACACGGCCCCACGCGGGGGGCCGCAGCACCACTTGGCCGCGGGGGGCGGAGCCCCGCGTGCCTCGGCCGTTCGGCCGCTCGGCCGAACCGGGCCAGGCCGGTCCGACCGGCCGGGCCCCGCCGCGGCCGGACCGGGTCGGGTCGACCTGGGTCGGCTGAATCCCGGGGGGGTCGGGCCGGGTCGGCCTGGGCCCGGACCCCCGTCTTCGGACGGTTTTTCGTTCAAACGCCCGAAACTTGAGCTACGGGCCTCCGAACGACGCGCCGTCAGCGGCAACAAGATCCTTGGATCGAGACGGTCGTTTCGGTATACAATACTCAAGGTGCACCTTCCTTTTTCGGGAGCCTATGTAGTTAAAACTCCGTAGTTAAGCGTGTTTGGCCTAGAGCAGTGATCAGGATGGGTGACCTCCTGGGAAGTTTCCCAGGGTGGGTGTGAGACGGAAAGGCCAATAACTAACATACCGGGCGTCCGATTGACGTGCCGTCTGTTTCGTTGTTTTCCTCTAAGTGAGACGGATCTTTTGGCATACTCCGCCCGAGGTTTGGACGCAGGTGGAGTACGGTTGGGTTGGTTTTGCATTAAAACCAACCGGGCCCCTGGGACGAAAAAGCCAATAACTCTCAGACCGGGCATCCGATTGACGCGCCGTCTGCGACGTTGAGTTCCTGTTGTCGATACAGAACTTTTGGATACATCAACTTCGGACTTTGTGTCAGTTGATGTATCAGCCTCTCGGCTCGTGGAGCGGACCCTCCCGAACGAGCTGCTGTGTGCGGGAACCCTAAGCTGGCTGCGACTGATTCTTCAACAGCGACGACCGTGCAGAGATCCTCAGTGGACTGCGGTGACGACGGTGCAGAGATCCTCCGTGGACTCCGACGACCTCCGTGCAGAGATCCTCAGTGGACTGCGGCGACGACTGTGCGGAGATCCTCCATGGACTCCGACGACGACCGTGCAGAGATCCTCTGTGGACTCCGACGACGACCGTGCAGAGATCCTCAGTGGACTGCGGCGACGACTGTGCAGAGATCCTCAGTGGACTGCGGCGACGACTGTGCAGAGATCCTCAGTGGACTGCGGAGACGACTGTGCAGAGATCCTCAGTGGACTGCGACGACTACTGCACTCAGCGATCCTATGTGGATCAGTGTTACCGATCCTGTGTGGGTCCGATCCTACGTGGGTCAGCGCTAAGCGGTTCTGTGTGAGCCAATGCCTACAGTTCCTACGTGGGCCCGGTCCTGTGTGGGCCCGATCCTGTGTGGGTCACTGCGAGGTTAGTACCTATCGATCCTTCGTGGGTCCGACGACTTAGATGGATCAGTGATCATCTTTATCGTCATCCGAAGAAGTATACCTGTGTGAGCTGAATCTTCTGTTTACCTTGGGCAGTGGAGCGCTTGGTTGTAGCAGCATATCCTTGGCAGTGGAGCGCTCGGTTGTAGCGGCAGACCTGCGATACTGGAGACGAGCGTACAGAGTACCGAGACCGTGTAACCGGCTGAGACCTGAAGACTGCTCGACCGACTCGACTTGGAGTGAGTCGACTAGCCCAGTGGACGGAGCCCCCGGTATTCGGCGGCAGACCCACGGCGGACGGAGCGCCTGGTAGTTGGCAGCAGACCCGCGGTACTCGACTGGAGGAGTGCCTCTGTAGGCTATTTGGGTGGGCGCCCAGTATTTGGCAGCAGACCCTCAGCGGACGGAGCGCCCGGTAGTTGGCAGCAGACCCGCGATACTCGACAGGAGAAGTACCTCAGCAGTCTTAGGTTAGTGAGCAGTACCTCGGAGTCGTGACAGGACCACTGTACACTTCAGAGATGGGGCTCTTCAGCAGTTACGGTTTCGATAATGAAAATCCTGGTTTGAGATGAGTCAATGATCCTTGTGTTTCTCTCCTTTGTGGATTGTGTTGAGCTATCCTGTGTGGGTTTACGTTTGCTTTCCTGTGTGGACTGGGTTGTGCTTGGGCTCGGACGTTGGAGCCGAACGGGAATTGATGACTTAGGTATATGTATGAGCATATACCTAAGCCGTTTCAGATGTTACTTCGTGATTGTATCCTTCCTTTGCGGATTATCCTTTGTGGATTTCGGGAGACCTTCGGGGGTCTCAGGGTCCCTACTGAGTAGCTTATACTCACCCCTGCACGGGCTTTGCCCGCACTACGTTGTGTTGGTTGTAGGCGACGGACAGCGCTGATCGTGGTGGAGGTGTGCGGAGCAGGACGGTACCTGGAGGTGGACCACTGGGCGGGACGTACTCGGAGCGGTCAGGTGGACCCGAGGAGCAGAGGAGGCTATCTGTACCCACCCTTCAGGTGGGATTTTCCAAAGGACGGCTCGACGCTACAGTTTTCCCTTTTAGTTGTTGTTTTTCCTTTCAGTTGTACTTTACTGTTGGGCTTGTATTTCCGGCCCCTTTTTCTTTCAGCACAGCTTGTACAGTTTTTACTTAGTGTTTATTTTTCCGCTTGCATACTCTGAGTGCTTGTTTACTTTTCAAAGGCAATTCCTTCCCTTTTTGTTGGGATTTACGCCTTGGTGCTAGTCGCCAGCCCCTGGCCTATGGAAGACGGGCTTGGGGTAGTCACGGCACGGGCCCCGATGACAGGTCGTGACATTGATATTCCGAATTCAAAAAAGATTTTATTTTACAAAATTCCCAACATATAAGTTGCATTAATTAATTTTATAATTAATTTCTGTTGTCACAACAAATAGCATGTTTTTTTGAAACAATATCTATCAAAAGATTGACACTTGTTTATGTCTGGTTTAAATGTAAAATTACATCCAATGACCAACATTGTATTAAATTGTAAAAATATATTCTAAATATACTTTAAAACCACTCAAATTAATAATTTATAACTATTAATTATTTCGATTAAAAAAGTTTTTTTTTAATTAAAATTTAGTAATTTTCACTATTCATCAGAAAATAAAAGTTATCCGAAAACTATCAAAATTTCACCTTAGGCTAAATTCGATACTCTGAATCCAAAAATGAAGTCCATTTTGAAAAATAAGATTTACAGAATTTCAAAAAGTGGTTATTACTATTCATAACGGCTATTTTTAATATTATTTTAATAGCATATCGTTGTTTAGTGAAACTCGGTATTGCGTATTACACCCGCTATCGAGGAACGTCGCGATTGCGTGTAATGCAAGGCAAGTCAAGGATGCGTGTTGTGCAAGCTCCTTTTGGTGTAGCGTACAACACAAGACATTAACAAAATTAAAAAGAATATTTTTCATAAAATCTCAGGCTGTTACACTCATCCTATTCTACCTACTTTAGTCTATTCTAGAATATCATTGAGTAAAAAAATTTGATGTGATGTGATTTATTATAAATTCCTAGTACTCACTTCATGGCCATATAATCCACCATGAACTGTATCTGAGAAATATATATGTATAATATGGCCATAATTGTAATTTATGGCTCCAATAGAATATAAGATTGTTCATTAGTGTCGCACTAGTGTCGTGTAATTTATTTAATACTTTATTGAAAACCAACCTAGTCTCGTCCATGTACTACCTAATTTGGAACTCAAGTATCACTCTAGACATAAAATGATGTCATATCCTTATATGCATGTAACAGGAATCCCTTATTGGAACCTTGGTGTTTCTCTATGGGTGGTATATAATCACAGACCTCTATGTCCTTCCATATAGGTCTAAATATGGTTCTCTAGTGTCAATCATGTCGTATTTAATGATCAAACCACTAAGTCCATCATTGTAATTCTATAAACATATTACATGTTCACTCATGTTGTATATAATGTTCTTCCCCCTAAATTTAACTATATCACTCTACATAGGAATTATATGTGTCACTCATGGTGTATAAAACATATCTAACAAGTGATTCAATCCATGGAATTCATATATGAACCCTAGTGTAACCCAAGTTGCATAATTATTTCATTACAATTAACTTCATTTAATATTCTAGATGATTCCATTTATGTCATTCTAAATCAGAACATATGTTTCACTCTCAATATGTCTATATGATGATTCATATACTAAATTGTAGCCATACCATTTATGTTCAAATCTAATTAAAATAGACATCATATTAATATGATCAATTAAATTGCCTCAAAAAGTATCTCAAATATTATACTAATATTATAAGTCTTAGTATCCCATGATTTATCTCACTCATCTGAGTTGGGAATGATAAATTTAAATAACATATCAATAAAAAGTGGGATGGGAAATGAAATTTTTTTAAGGATAATGTCTCATACACCCTAATTCATTAAAATCTATTTTTCACATCAAATATTTATTTTTACATTCCAAAATAAATTGGTAAAATAACATTCCTAAATAGGTGAACCAAAATCAAAGGAAACTAATTGTTGTTTTATCTAATCATGAAACACGACCATGAGGTTGTTTGACTCAAATACCTTACACTCCAATGATATATAAATGGGTCTTGTTGGTAAAATATCTTAATCCAATACATTTTATTTTTTTATAATTCCATTTAATAAGAAATGATTTGAAAATATGTTGCATCAAAAAAATACTCAATACATGAACAACAAAATATTAATGCAAAATATGGAGACCACATACCTCATTTTTCTATTCCACTCCTCATTTGTTTTTGGCCACAAATCCTATATATAATATAAGTAATCGAGTAAGCATAAATATGACCTAAAAATATGTCACATTATCTACCATGAAAATAACTCCATTGATAGAGACATAAATGATGAAGGGGACTAATAATGTAAATTGATTTATGACACGTATCTAATGAGATGAATAATGGCTCAATTCGGGTCTATCTTTAGAAGAAACATCCATTCATATGATGATTCCAACGTAGACCACCAACATTTGAGGGGACTACTATGCATGGGAGTGGAAAAAATGGGTTCAATTATATAGAATGTAGGTAAAATTATAATTTACCCATTTTTAATGGGTCCCATAGTGTGGCCTAATGGTTTGAAAAACCATACAACAATTTTTTTCATGAACATCACCATGATAGCCATCACATAGGCTAAAAACACAATTTGACAGACCATGCATGTACCATGAATGAGTCCCTCTATAAAAAGGTCTATAGCATTTTCATGGGTGTACGGTTGGGGTGAATGGTTTGGAAAAACCATTTGTCCCAATATAGAGAATGAATAGTCCGTATATGATTTAATCAAACCACATACACTATGTTTCTTGTTTCTACTAACTGTGAATTCCATCTATTTTCTCTAAATTCTACACCTCTAGGATCAGAATAAACCCTAGACACACCCTAAAACCCCAATGCCCAGATTAGGCACTCTAATTTGGATAAAACTAAAGAAATTATAATGAATTTAAATTGTTACATATATCAATGAAATTTTACGTTATTACAACCTCATCTAAATGGTAATGTTATTTTTTGGTCATAGAGGACTCCCACATAACCAACAGTTCTACATGCAATGTTTCATATATAGCCAAATTTTCTTCCAATTAATTCACATACATAAAGTCATGTGTGACTACTATTTTTATATGTTTGAAATATTCTTTATTTATGTATTTGAATTATCCTCATACATGGATCATAGAAGACTCATATTCCCAAACATGAATATATTTTATTTCATGGAATTCACTTATGTGGTTAATACACATATGTGGATGGACATGTATCTGATTCTCTATATATGGATAATTCACCGACGTGGATCTATAAAATTTTCTATAATTCAATAAAATATCCCCTAACATTTCAGATTCATCATAATACACACCAAATAGATAAAATTTCATGAAAAATTAATAATAAATTTTTTCTTTTATCCTAATAATTCGGTAATGGGTAAAACCATAAAAATCATGAAGTAAGCGTTTTTTTCAATAAAATACTGTATATTCACAAGATTAATAATATGATGCAATTCTTAAGAAAAATGATAAAATTTTGAAAATTAATTCACTATTATTTTTGTTAAATGTAATAAAATTTCAATTTATTTCAATTCCACCACACATAAGAATTTTAATCCTAGAAAAAAATTCATGAAGATCAATCTAGATGCAATTTCAGGACACTGACACCGTTAAGATCCACTATTTTGACATGCAACTAAAATAATAATTCTACATTGTTTTCTTTTTATTCAAATTCCCAATTTAGTTTATCTAGTACATTAGGCACTCATTTATATTTCAATGAACATAAAACACATACCTCATATGAATTATTACTCATTACAAAAATTGATATTTTTATTATATAAATTTTCTTCTCATCAAAGAAAATGTAATTGATTCCCTGGGCTTGATGAATTCACGAATCACCACCCAATGTGAGTTAATGAATTATGTAAATCATGAATAAATTTTAGGTTTGTTTGGATTATTATGAATGGTATAGTTCATGTTTAAAAACTTTCATTCTCAAATAATGGTATTTCACTCTATTGTGTAGAAAAAAGTCATAAATCATCTTTACAATCATGAATGTGTATCTTACTCAATCTTGAGTGTATGAAATACACTCCAAACTTCTTTAGAACTTCATTGATAGTTCACATCATACCTTATTCTAGAATCATAGGTGTTTCCACTAAACATACTTCATAGATCTAATATCATTGATATTTTTCAATATTTTTTCATATATGATATTTTGAAGAAAATTAGTACTCTTTTTAATTTAAAATTTTTTATTTTACACAGTTTAATTCTATATTACCTTAATATATGTTTTCAATTTATTAACCAATATTTCTATTTGAAATTAGAGTAACTAAAAACCTATGATATTCATTAATAATTAACAAGTATTTTCCTTGAAATTCTATACTAAGACACATCATTTGACAATATCTATCCCTAACTCACCTAATCAATCACTATATCTCCTCATATCACACACAGTCTCTTTCTCTATATATCTATCTATATCTCACTCACACACAAACACACACACACACACTCTCTCTCTCTATCTCTATTTTGTAGAATCAAACCTCAGTGTTTCTTCACTGATGTTTCCACTAAATGTACTACCACGTGTTTCTCCAATAATAAATCATATTCACACTGACATAAGTTCTACTAGGGAAGGAATTTTACTTCGTAGAGCATGATTTATTTAGAAAATTTATTATTATTGGGTTAGTCAACAAATTTTTTCATTTCTATATGAGTTTTATTATAATTAAATATTATATAAATTGTAAATTAATTATATTTAAGAGTTTTAATTTCTAAATTAAATGAATTTATAGGATCATTTAAAATTCAGTTCCGTCAAGGAATCATGATTTCAAAGAAAAATCTAATTATGGATATAATAAGCATGTTTTGGTTCCTCAAAAATGTGATGTGATTATAAATAATATGTTAATAAATGTTTATAAGTATCATATAATGGTAATCTACAATTTCAAAGCAATTCATGACATTTCATTCATAATATTAGAGGTTTTATCATGAATTAACCTATAATACTCGGTCATAAATTATTTTTATTTTAGTATTCATGTAAATTTAGATTCATGGGTTAAAGTAGTTAACCTTTTGAAATGTGTTTGAATGGTCAAAAAACAATTAATTTTTAACTCATTTTATTTCAATAACATAGTATATTAAAAAAATAACCAATAAAAAATAAATGAAAATAATGAAAAGGCCAGACTAAAAAAAATAAAAGAAACAAAAAATGCTAACTTAAAAAAAGGAATCACCTCCCCTCAAAAAATATTTTATTAAATTTTTTCATTGAAAAATATGCTATGGGATATTCTGTGATCCTAAATATAGGAAATTATATAAGAATGTGATAATGATAGAACAAATCTAGTTTCCAGTTGTACATGGACCTATAAATGTGATCCTCCACTTCTGGAGGCTCTAAAAAATAATCTTTAACAAGAATTAACCAATTCACATTTATAGTAAATAATTATCCCATATTAGTTTTTAAAACATAATAATACCAAAAGGAAAAACATGAGTAATAGAGAAAGGGTCAACCCATTTTTAATAATATATACCCAAAAATAAATTCAATCTCAAATCAAATAATAGCATGTTGTCTTCATTTTCAATGAAATTATAAAGGATATTTCCTTAAAGAATATCATTTTTCATCCTTTTATATCCTAGAACATTTAAATACCCTATTTAGGATCTCTTCCAGCTCTTATATAAAATGAATTTCTTTTCCAATAGAATTCTCTGTCAACATACATCTTTTATATAACCCAAAAGGTTTGTATACAAAATTTTCAATGAAGTGACAAGATTTCTAAACTAAAATTACAAATTGGAAAATTATAATTTGAGTAGTAAATGTAGACCTATAATAACCTATATAATTAATTATTCTAAAACTAAAATTATTTTTATGCCCACATAGTTTCGCAATATTTTTTCATTTTGTTATTCCACACTTCATCTATTGAATTTTTTGGATGGTGATAGAGAGTATATAAAATATGGTAACATCAATATTTATTCATAATTTTCTGAAAATATACATTAAAATTTATTTTAATTGGTCAATGAATAAAGAATTATTTGTCCTAATCATAAATAAATATTCCCTTTATAGGTTTTACCATATCTTTTCTATCATACATTCATTTCCTAATGGATTCTACTCATTCGGAACTAAATATATGTATAAAATAATTAAATATATCAAAACAAAATTGAAATGGTGCCATGAAATTTTCATACCTTACATCATAAAATTCACTATAAAAACATGTTATTAATGCATTATATTCCTCTTAGAAATATTACTTTCGAGATAATATTTTTTTCTAGCTTTGGGAGACTCAAAATCATATTTACAAATAGTTCACCAAAAATGAACAATAATAATATCATTTTCTATAATATATTTTATTTAAAATATAGTTTTCATAGATAAATATGTGAAATAAATTCATAACATATGAAACATTATAATTATGAATTCATCTAATTATTATTTGATCAGTAACAATGTTACATATGTATGGATTAATGAAAATGTAGTTTCTTGAATGTAAAACAATCCTAAAAAAATGTAGTTCAAAGAACTTATGTGTTATTTCATTATCTTATATGTGAGAACAAATATTTTAAATATATGGTATATCACTCTTAATAACATTCAATTTGTTATTAGGTAATGTTTATTTAATGGGTTGACATATATGAACTATCTCGTCAAAAGCATTGGGTAATCAACATAAATGGAAAGTGACCCAATTTTCACTTATATTCTTATCATTCATTAAAACATAATTTTTTAATTAATAACGAATTTCATAGTAAAATTTGATTTGTTTCGTGCTTCTTCAATAAATGAGGGATTTTATAATAGTTGATTAATGATATCAGTTTAGATCCAAACAAGTTACATTTAAATTAGTACAATGAAAAAACAATAGAAAGAATCTCATTATCAGTGGTTATGTATTTGGATTGAAAATTATCTAATATCCAATATAAATAACATATTAAATATTATTTTTTATCCACTTTTTGGCATAAAATTTCACCATCTAATAAATCGGTGGAATTACACATAAACTCAAAATGTGGGTTTAATTTTTTTTGGATGAAGGGTGGGGATGTCATTTTTTTCAACCCGCTGAAGTATTATTTTCACCACTCATTGAAGAAAAAATTTCCTTTTTATGTGGTCTTGAAATGTAAATTTCTATTTTTAAAATTTATCTAATGGATCTTCTATAAAACAATCGTTTTCAATTAATAGATCATAAATGTATCACAATTCTTAGGTATGGTAGTGGTGGAATGATTTCTAACGTATATTTATAAATTCGAATTTCTTATTTTGAGATTATATGTCAATAAAAAAATCTGTTATCGACCATGAATTGAAATTTTTCGATAATTGAGAATGTGAGTATTATAAAAATAAGTATCAATAAACCAAAAAATCCTAAAAATCCATTCAAATTTTGTTCAATTAATAGTGAAATGATCAAAAATATCTACCATGTATTATTCTAGAGATATCATGAAATTATTGTTCATACATATTTGTAATCCTCCATGGAATTAAATATTCCAAAATACCTTATAAAATAAGTAAAATTATTAAAAATTCTTGTTAATGTTGATTTATCATGATCTTAATGTGAAATATGTAATTGAGAGTAACACGATAATCCATAAATAACATAATAGTGGGTCAATCATATAATTCCTAAAATCAATTGAACCGATAATGAAATCAGACATAGTTGTTTTTTAGTGACCATATTTATTTTCCTATAATAAATATACATATTTTATTGATTTTTCTATCTAATAATAACTTGATCTAAAAATTCATTCTAAAAAATATTGAATTCAGTATTTATAGGGAAAATATAGATTTGATTAAACCAATAGCTATAACATACGGGAAAAATCTAGTATCTAACAATGTTTTTTTCTTCCGTTAAAAACTCTAACAATGTTGGATTTAATATCTTTTGAAAATACATCAATTAATTTTAATTTTTATATAAGAAAAATCAACATATGAAAACTAAAGGTATGATTTTTTCATATCAGTTAAAGTCTATCCTAAAGCTCTATTATGAGTTCTATGTATACATAAGAGTATATTCTATAGAATTTTTCTCTTATTTATCTAATTGATCATCATAAATCTATCAATATCACATAATAATTCATAGTTTATGTTTATAAGATTTTTTATCATATTTAACAAGAAAATAATTTTTTTTCATTCTATAAAGTATATTTTTATGAATTGATATTAAGTTTTAAACACTTTATTCATGAAAAATATGTACAGTTTTCATATTCATCTCAGGGATAGTGAGTTTTGTCTCATATTATTTGCAAATATTTTTTCTCAAAGGTAATTCCCTCTTAAACTAGATAATTGTTATTATATTTTTCAGAACCAATTTCACTAGTTTTATATGATTTTAGGTTATAAAACAAGTGGAATTTTTTATATTTCAATAGTAAAACAACCAATAGATTCTATAATTTGTTGTTTCTCCTTTATTTAATGAAATAAAATTTAATTATTTTAAAACATGAATTTCCAAATGAAATATAAATTTTAATTTCCATCAATAGTATTACCTACTTCTTTAGGAAATTAAAAATCATAATTATGAAAATTTTATTGTCGAATTATATTATTCATGTATAATATCAAGTAAAATCATGAATAAAATCGATTGAGAAAAAATAAAACAATTTCACTTGTGGTTGTGAATGGTTATTATTATGATATTTAATTGATTAAAAAATATTTACAGAAACAGATTCTACTATATATTAATGATGATTAGTTCCTTTGTGGATATTGATTATTACCTTAGACATATTCAAAATTGGTTTCCAATTATTGAGAGGTAATTGGGTAATAGTTATATCATCATCCATATCGAAGACATAACAATCAACACTAAAATTAATGTATTTGGTTTGTACAAAAATATTATCATTTACTCTTGTAGATTTTGTAATGATTTTGTTTTCTAATTAGATGATATGTCCAAAATGATTCAGTTATCCGAGATGTATGTTTGAGAACACTGAATTTGGAATACAATTTATTACAGCTCCAAGGTCTAACATCGTATCCTTAAATATAAATTATCATATAGTGTATCAAAAGTTAATGTTCCATGGATCATATAATTTGAGAGTAAGGCATGTTTTATCATAGAAAAATCCTTCAATCCAAATTTTATTCTTTCCCCACTGTGTAATTTAATTGTTTGATAACACATTTATTTTAAGAAACATCATACCTCAAAATTTGTTTCATAGGATCATTTAATATAATGTTGGCTGGGACTTTTCCAAATGCCTCTAATATTTTATTTATAATTCCTAACTCTTGAGGATTATTTATTGGGCATTTTCGTTGAGGGTGCTATTAAGAGGTCCCATATTCTTCATGTAGATTTTTAGAACTATTTTTGGGAAGAAATATTTATATAATTCTCCAACAATATTTCTTGATATTTACAAGAAAACTATTCTCTTCTAAGAGTGTGTTTTATTTCTGAAATGAATTGGAGATTTTAAAATTTATGAAAATAATGTTTTCTTCTTCATCAGTCCATATATTACATTTTGAACTCTTATAAGTCTATGTGTTTTAATATTTAGTGTTTTAATTTTCATCAAGGGGGTTTTTAGTTCACTCCATGTCCAACATTGCATGGAACTCACATTTTCAATCTAATTATCTTTTTGATTCACTTGAGGCTTTGTTGGAAATCCACCAATTTATTAATTACATATAATTAAAAATTTTGAATTTATTTGTTATATTTGGGTCATCAATGTACTCATTGTTATCTATTGGGTCATCATAGTTTAATTACTAATATATTTTTATTTGTGAGTTTTTTGAGGAAGAATATTTTATTGAAGTTGAGAATTATCTTTCTCAATGAATTAT
The DNA here is from genome assembly GCA_963277665.1 of Viscum album. Lineage (NCBI taxonomy): Eukaryota > Viridiplantae > Streptophyta > Magnoliopsida > Santalales > Viscaceae > Viscum > Viscum album. Next base: position 787,083,209 of record OY728126.1, on the reverse strand, counting down.
GTTGTCTATGCAATATTTTTATGTAATTGAAAAAAATATATTTTATTTTTTTGGATGTATTATCATATCTTGAAATTGGTCATTCTAATTTAAGTTGAAATTTTGGTGGGATAAAAAAGACAATTATTAGTTTAATGGAATGGGTATTCCTTAAAAAACATCATTGATATTTTTAAACAGTTCTCGAATTTATGGTAATTTATAATAGAGATATTATTATAAGCACAACTTCCACTGTGAAATTTTTATGGAAACTATTTTTAGATTGTTTTAGTGTTTATTTATGTATGAAAGAATAATATAGCTCAACTATGTGGTAATATACCAAAATTAATTGAAAATCATGTTACTCCAAGATGTAAAAGTGCATTTTTATTCAGAATAAATTTATTTTAGGAGGAATATTATTCATAACTAAATTATATTCTTGGATTATTATTCAATTGAGTTCCATGAACCATATTGAGTTTCTTCAATAATGGGTCCTCCTTTATCAGTATCTATCGCACACCTATTCTATTAGTTTCATAAAATAAAATAGTTTTTAATTTAGTGTTCCACACTAATGAGATATTTGGGGAAACAAAAAAAGAGTTTATTGAATCTTCCCCGAGATTCAAGGAAGTACTCTACATTAGTTTCCATATTCTCATAGTTTTACTTCATTATTTATGTAGTTCTGGAGGTAGGTGATAATATTTTAAGGGAAACATTTCATAAATGCATTCCAGTACAGAATTTGAATTGATTTTGAATTTAATATAAACTCTTTTCCGACCCCCTCTATGGAAAAAATGAATTATCTATGTTTTATTTATCCTCTGTTAACACTAATTGGTTCCATATTGAAAAAAAGATAACAAAATTCAGAAATAATTTCCAAACTACCACCACCAAGATGCCTATTGAATTTTTTTATTTTATGTGTGAATCCATACATGTCTTCAAATATCATTTTATACCTAATATTTTTTATGATTTTAGTTTTCCTCATAAGATAAAACAATATATTTAAGGTTTTTCTTCATACATTGTTACTTTAGGTTTGTATATGTTTTCCAAGATTTTTTAATGGAATCCATTAATGTTATTCTATTATCTACCAAGGTCTCTTCACTAAATAAGCTGATATTGTGTCATTTAGAGATAACTATTTTTCATTTATTACTATATAATAATAGTTGAAATCAACTTTGTAATCTAAAGGGAATAACATATTGATTGAATTTTTTCTCATGAATATGAATTGTAAATAACATATGAAACCACCTTAGAGAATATTACAATATAATGAAATAATTTTACATAGATCCCTCTCAAAAAATATTTTTACCCCATACATAATGTTGTAAAGAAGGACTCATGGTAGTGTTTTGAATTCTTCATACACCCTCTTCTTCATTTTGATAATTATCTAATTAAATTAGTTATTTCACACTTATATAAATCATGTATAACAAGTAATTTTTTCTTAGAAATTTAATCATGACTTTGATTTAATTAATATTCATTTTGGTAAAGTGATTTAACTGATCAATAACCTCTAAGGTTAAAAAACTAGATAAACACCCTATGAAAAAGGGAACGAACTTGTAAAATACATTTATATAGGCTGAACATTAGTATTAGATTCATATATTTTAATAACAATATAGTCAATGTATGAAAAGAATATATTTAAAACATAATATTACCTTCCTCACAAATGGAAGTAATCTCTATAATATTCAAAAATATTATAATAAATAAAAACATGATTTGAAGAAAGTTACCTTGGATCCACAATATCAACAATTTCTTGGGAGTTTAGCCTCAAATGGCTAGATCCTCACCAAGAATTTATTCAATCATTTGGTTTTCAGAATTAGTGTTATTATTTACACTGGAATAAACCCAGAAAACCCCCATTTCCTTTATAGATTACCCAAACTTTAAATTTTTTATTTCATTTGAATTTGATTAATATTACAATTTCCCTAAGGTCTTCTAGTTTTGACTATCAATTTGATAGGGAATGTATCTAATCCTCCATGAAATCAACAATTTTTATCCTTCCAAATAGTTCTCCTTTTTTTAGATAATGGCATCTCTAAATGATTCTACAGATTTAATTTGATCTGATATATTCTTTTAAATTTTATAGGGGAATGGATAATCTTATGGAATCCAAAAACCCTATGATGAATAATAGGTGATTCTTTTTTTCCAATTTTAGAGGACTTCTACATAGATATTAAATTTTCAATGATTACCTTTGTAGATTCCTTCTCTTACATATAATTCTAATATGTAAATGTTTGTGTTACCCAAATTTTATATGTAAGAATGTTTAAAACATCTAATATGTGAATGATTCACATATGTGAATCACTACATATCAAAATTCTCAAATACTAATTGATTTTCTCTACAAAGTTATATACATTAGTGACCCACATATGTGGATGGTAATGTGTCCATATTATAACCCATAGCTAATACACATGGGTATATCTATAGAATATCATAATCATATCAAAAAAACCATTTAAACATCATATATTTACCATAATAACCAGTAAAATCATTAAAGTCTCCTTAAAAACATAATATTATATGTAAATTATATCTAATAATTATATAATTTTCAAAACATTAAATGGTAATAAATTAAGGTATTTTTACAGTAAAGTCAAAAATATTCATGGTATCCCAATCATGGTCAAATTCTATTGAGAATGTAAAAATAATGGGGATTCATTTAAAAAAAATTAGGAACAAATCATATCTATTGTGGAATTATCACCTATTTTTTCTTTTTTTTTTCAATACATAAAAGGATTAAATGGTATAAACCCAATTACTATGATACATATGTTCTATATAAATCCCAAAATGAAACTAAAAAATTATCTAGTTTCTATAATAGATTATTCTATTTTTATTGAATTATACATTAATTCTAGAAAGAGTCTATTGATGGTAGATGAGTTCTTCCAGTTTTCCCATAGAATGGAATGAAAGGATGATAGTTCATACTAAGTGTTCTTGATATATATATAGTGTGTTTTCTCACTAGTATTAAGAGAATCTATATCAGGAATATGTTGTTAACAACAATATTTAATCATAAGAAATTATATAATCATGTATTTTATTGCTTCAGTGATAAATAGAAATTTCATAAAGTCAATTAAAACATTATTTAATTATTAATATATTCAAATTCTTTAAATAATAATAATATTATTATTTTATAGTTGACGTGCAATAAAACTATGCTTAAGAAAATTGGATTTATTAAATAAATAAATTCATGTTTATTTAAATGATAATTAATATATTATTCACACTACGGCTATTAACTCTATGTAAATTCCCAAACCAAAATTTGTCAAACCTAGAATAATGAATATATATTTAAATAAATATATATCACTATATTATTAATTTACAAAATAAATAATAATTTTATTCACAAAAATTTAAACTAATATATAATAAATATTCATTGTAATAAATTCATTCTCTTTAATAATATGTGACTGAATATATACGATAAAAATTAAAAAGAAAACATTAATTCTCATAGTAAGATATTAATATTTTATTATAATTTGAAATTGATACAGATTATAATTTTGGTTTTATATAAACATTGTGTGTGACACTCTATGCCCCTTTCCCTGTTGTGTTAGTTTGAAAAGAAATATTTCCAAGATTTGAATCATGAAACATTTATAAGAACCCATAGAGAATGAAATTAATTTTAATATAAAAGTGTCATTTTTTCAATTACTCACTATGTAATTTTTCATTTCAAACATTTACCCAATTATTGGAAAAATATATAAGAATAAATAATACTAGTGGAATTTTTATATTTTCTTATAATCTCCCTCTGAATAGATCCCTAAATTGTGAATTCGTGATAATAATAGCATGTGCCTTCAAGATAGCCTAACCTAGAACGAGGGAGTATAATTCACACAGTTATATAATTTTCACATCATTCAAAAACTATAAGCATGATTCTTACACATCTGCCTATGAAGAATCATATTTCAATGATATGATTAAATCTCTTAGACAACCAACTAATTTCATTGATTATTATTACATTTTAATAGAAAGATGAAAGGTCCATGACAAACACACATCACACATCTATTTCCCTTGAAGACTATGACGTATATAGACGTTGACCATTCATTATCATATGTATTTTCTACAAATTCCTATGTTTTTATTTTTGGAAAAGAACATGGTGATGGAGATACATATAATAAAGGGAATTTTATAAATAGATAATGATATCTCAAATAGATCCCACATTGAAAAAATATGAAGAAATTCATTTTTAAATATATTATCAAAAAATGCCTAGGAATATCATTTTCATCTACTATCTAATATTTCACACATCATGCAGTAATATGGTGGGATTGGAAGTTTTGTTATGACTCGAGTATGAATAATTGAGTTATATTATAAGAATAAATATTTTTTGAACTATTTTGATGAAAATAATCATTATAATATCCATACTTAGAGAATGCATTTCAAATTCACATACTAGTCCTAAAATATTACCTTTATATAGTTCAACTTGAACATTATTGGATTTCATTATAATTAACCAGGATTTGTAGAGAGACCTAATCGTTTCAAACTTTAATATTAGGCATTAATATGTGAATTTTCATTATGTAAAATTATGATATACACCTTAATATTTTAGGCCATGATGCTTTAGAATCATGGAAGCATATATATCTCGTTTATAAATGTTTTAAATAATCTCCCACTTTGTTCTTCATAACTATTTTCCATCATAGATATATCATACATAAAACCGTTATACATATCCTAGGTAAATTAAATATATGAATGGGTGATATTTGATTCTTAGTAAGGTTAAATAAGAGAGATATCACCGATCCCACAAGCATAAATTGAGAATTATGTAATGAGTACATGAACATGGAATTTTGAAAACATACCATTTATATCAATGATCATAACCTTTAATCATGTCATAAAGCATGGTAGTTCATAAGATATTAATAAAAAATGAATCAATAGTGATGATCCATTAGAATGAAACATTGAAATAAAACATTGATTTGTAGGATACACATAATAGTGGAAAACTATTTATTTATAATTTAAGTATCTATTACTAGTCTATAATATTTGAATGGGTTCACTCCCTCTACTATCATATATTTTATGGTTCCTTCCAAACACTTTCATATTAGGAAAAGTCTCATACAAAACTCAGTTCATTCTCAATTCAATCTTTTTCATCTATTGAGATATCAGCCATTACCCAATGCATTAGATAGGGATATATGTCCTAACTATCACAAATTGAATAAAAGACATAAGTGGGACACAAGATCATAAAAAATAATCATATCAAAAAACCATGAAAGTAAATGGGTTTCATATACATTTAATCATAGAAAATCTTATTGGAATGGAATGGTTTTTATAAACAGTTCATCTTTTAATCATATCATTAACCATATAATAGGAAAGGATTTCATAAAACACTTTTCATCCTAAACATAATCCATCTAGAAAAATATTAAGGATGGTATAATTGGATCATATACCCTATAAATATTATATAATTTCAAATGATGTCAAATTAGATGAAACATTATTTTTAAATGAATTTTTAACATTTCATGAATATAATATCATTATAACTTTTAAATAAAATATTCTAAATCTGAAATCATCCCAAATATTAAAGAAAATTATTTATTTCAAAATAAAATTTAAAACATGTAATGAATGATAAAAATTATTTATATACCAAGAATTGTGGAGATACCATTTCTGTCATATATTTTAAAACAAATACTCCTTTCGCATTTTAGGTAAAAAATAGAGTTTCATTTTTTTAGAAAAATAAATGAGTTTACATTTTTAACTATTTAATAAAACCTAAAACATTAGTAAAATTTTCATTATAAAATAATTTTATAATCTTAAAAATATTATTTATAACTTTTTTAGAAATCATGTACATGGAAGAAAAAATATTTTTGACCAAAGAGAGATTTAAAGTCGATTTTTCATAATAAAAAATTGTTTTGGTATCAATACTCCTTAAAGAGAGGGAAATGAAAGAAAAAATGTACTGTGTATAAATAATTAAAAACGAATAAAATATATGTTTTTATTGATATTTATATCATAATATTTCACCATTATAAACTTAAGTATAAAAAAACATTATAAACAATGAAATTGAAACATAAAACTTCAACCACATTGTTGAATTTTGAGTAGTAAGCCCAATGAATGAAATTAATATAGATTGATAAGTATATCCAAAAAAATAATAGAGATTAATATTAATATAAATTCAGATTACATAAATACATGATACCAATGAATGATGTGGTGAATATGGCTTCTATCCCATGAAAATAAAAGTGTGACGAAAACCCATTACATGCTTCAGTGACATTTGAAAAATAATCCCAAAAAATAATAATAACATTAAATAAACATTAAATATCATGTTAATAAATAAATTAGTGATATAAAACGTAAAGGAGGTTGTATATATTCCTTATAAAATAATATAGTTCCATATGACATCATATGCCCAAAAAAGATAATCTGAGATGAAATTCTCTTACCACAAATCTTGAATTTCTACATACATGTTCAATAATAATTTATAATAAAAAAGGGTTTTCATAAATTTTTCCAATACCATTATAAAATATTTCATACAATAAATTATTTACATATGAAATTTTATTATCTCTTTATTAACAATTACTTTTTATAATCATATTTCAGGTAATAACATCTTCCATTTTCTTATATGTATTGGTTTGGCAGTTTGGGTAATTTTACATTGATCAGGGTTATATAATCTAAATAAATTAAAACATGTTAAAAATATAATATATATTTATTAAAATGTGTTTATATAATTCCAATAATTTTAGTGATATAAAATGAATTACAATATTTATGGAGATCATAGGCCGTACGCACGCATGAAGGTTGTTTACATTTTCGTGAAGGATTGAAATTGAGAAATATAAATATTAATTAACCCATAAAATATTATTATTATATAATATATATCATATTTATCATTTAAATATTTATTTATAACTATGCATTCTTATTCAAATGAAAACTATATTAGATCACTTTGTGGAAGCGGTAGTCCACATGTATGCACAACCGACATTATTACATTCGAATATTTTGGAAGGTAAGATAGTAGATGAGATATTATAATTCCATAAGTATGAAAATTTCATAAATATTATATAAATATTTAAAATCCATCATTCAGTCCATTCTAAATTGTAGATGATAGTAAACAAATTATATCAACTAGAGAGGCAGTTGTTCATTGTATATACAATTATAAAATTAATTTTCTATTTGATGGAAGAAGTTATAGAATTAGTTTATCTTAATAACCTATAAAAACCTACTTATATGGGATATTTTGATTTTATTATGTAATCATAGTTGAACAATATTTTATTTGGGTAAAATAAGAAATAAAATAACAAATTATGGTTTATAAGGATTCATTTTCTTCATTAAATCTCCGTAGGTTGACACCAAAATAAATACTTAGTGGTTTATTAATAAAAATTATCCCATTGAAAATTTTAAGGTATTTAATATAGGATTCTTTTAAAATAATTGAAAATATAAAAGTAGTTGTATTCTTGAAGAGGTAAGTGGAAGTGGTTCCCTTTTAATAGATGTGGGAGAGGACACACTAAAATATTTTGTAAATACAATGTTATACACACATTTTACTCATGCCAAAAGGATAAAAAATTTCAAAATATCAAATATTAGATGATACAGGATAACAATATGCCTATAAAAGGTGACTCAAACATGGTTATGTTTTTTTAACTATGTTATTTTTTGTTTAATCCCTTAGTAAACCATTTTTAATAGTTATCATGGAAATTCATTTTTTCTATTATTTCGAATCATTATGAATTAAAATAATTTAAAAATATTTTATAATATAAATAACTAAAATTAAAAATATATATTATATTTTAAAAAAATTAATTCATAGACGTTTAGAAATTTAATCTAATATTAAACCAGCACATATGGTGAAAAATGGATTTCTATTGTAAAATCACTCAAAGGTATGAAATGTGTTTATATAAAAATTAAACAAGAAAATTATTTCAACGAGATTAATTGGAATAATAATAAAATATTTAAACTGATTTTAATTCAAAAACTTTTTCAAATAATATTTATGTTTTAAATTATTTTAAAAAAATTATTCAACAAAAATCATTGTTTTTACAATTCAATAAAAAATTAACCATTTTTAAAATTTCCCAAAAATTAACCCTAACCTAATTTTGACATGATTATTGAAAATATGAAGTAAATTTTTTCAAATAAGTTTTCTATAAGGGTAAAAGTTAAATATAACTATTTTTTCACCAAACTAAATAAAAAAATGTTTTTTTGAGAAAACATTATTTTCAAAGAATATAATGAAATTACAAAAAAATAAGAAATTATTTATAAATATTAATATCATATCAAGGTTTCGTAGAGTTAGTGTTGCATGTATCACAATATATAGAAGAAATTAAATTAATTTGAAAATAATAATTATATCTATAGGTGTTATAATATAAACCACTTATATTATCTATTAAAATTTTATTACTATATGATATATTCGTCTCATCGTATAGTCAGGTTCTCATGTATCTTTATCAAGTTTTTGGCCATTACAAAAAAACCTTATCGATGTGAGAAGTCTTATTTCAATGAAAATTATATCTATGATACAAAATATCAAAAGGGTTCTATTCATTGAAAATATCATTTTCTAGAATTATGAATTCTTAGTTCATTACATGTGAAGTATTCAAAGTGTAGTTACATGGGAGAGACACTTGAAAAGCATCAAGGGATTGGGGGAGGTTTAGTGGAACCACCAATGGATAAGTCATTATCCCTACTCTATAATGAATCTTAGAAGAAAATATACCTAGTTCACATATATCATTCATTTATAAAGCTTCAAAATTTATTACATGGTTAAATTCATAGAAAATGTTTCTCACTAAATTTAATCTCTAAATCATGTCAACAATTATCTTTATAAAACTTATATAGAATTAGATCTTAAATTATGTTTTTTATATTAGATCTAACATTCTCTTCTTATTTCTCGGTTATATCAGGTCTTATTATATTTCTTTCTCCAAAATCATTCCATAAATGCTGATTTTTACACTTATATCCATATAGAGAAATATAAAGATCAATTAACACCAATTTTTGGGTCTCACACACATCATCATCAAATATTTGAGATGTATAAATCATATTTTCACGTGATTGGATTCCATTTTACTAAAGAATAATGAATGGTAATGGGTTCATTTTAATAATATTATTGCTTTTTTATTATATATAGAAATATAATTTTTCTACGTATTTATGTATACCATCCTTTTGTTTACAAAAATCATCTATGATATCATGTTGGCCATCTCAATCAATGGAACATGTGGGAGTCACCCCAATGACACCTCGGGATCCAAAAACTATTCCAGAAAGTAGAGATACTTTAGAAAATCATATCTCACATGATGGGAACACATTGTGTGTGTAGGTGTTCCTAGTTGGAAAAACAATGGGAGGGCATGTGCAGTGGTGTGTGGGGGAATGTTTTGTGGGTACTGACCCAGTAACCAACTCGAGCAGTGAAGGATATAACCAGACATTTAATGTAGATCCATACAACATAGGAAATAAATGTGGTATATGGAAAGAGTATGATTAGCTTCCACAATTAAAATTATACTTTTTATCCACTTGATCAAGACAATATAGGTATACTACTCACCTAATAGGGTCATCTTCAACATCCTACTCCCCTCACAAACTATACATGCCACTGGATCGATATAGAGATACATGCCCCATGATCCCATGACTCCACTATTATTTTACTTCCATTTTGTTATTCTCTAATGATCTAGCTCAAGATTTAAAAACCATCATCACCGTCTCAAATTCGTGCAAGCATCTTCACTTTGAAATAATATGATCAAGATATCACTTTAATCCATTTCTTTAAATGGGTTGTCACCTTCTAAATTTATCCTTTAATGATCTTTCTTCATTGTATCTTATGAAACCATTTTATACATTTCATAAATTAATGAATGATAAACCCATCACATGATCAGGATAAGTTAACCACACGAATTCTGAAAAACCATCATGAGAGGTGATGTCCTTAATGGTTTTTCTGCATTTGTCCATATATGTGTTTTACAATATTGTTAAGGGTTTAAAATCATCATATAAGGCTCATGTAATAATCAAGTTGTTGTCGAAAAATACATCTAGTATCACATGAATAAGATTTAGTGAACAATGAGAGTCCATCACAAAATATTGTAAGGGTATTTCAATTGGTAGATAATGAGATTGAAAATATTTTATAACATAATAAGATTCACATTAAAAATAATTTAACTCATTATTATCAAATCCTCTCATCATTTCTTCATTCAGATAACTCCACTGCCTCAGGCTAGAGCACACTACACATTCAGCATTAAATGTGGTGACAAACCCTACCACATATTCTTATTGAAGTCCCTATATACTATAAAAGTACACATGAAAGGGGAATATAATTGAAAGAAAATGAGGATTGAAGATATGAAGAAAAATATTCGCGAATTAGTGATATTACACTTTTTTGAAAAAATTCTGTCATGTGATCATGGGAACCAATTATGTGATCCCTTTAAGATAACATGGTTGAATAGTGAATTGAATATAATGTGATGCCACTGGAAAAACATAACATTATGTGAGGTATTAACTTAGTCATTTGATCTTTGTCTTGTAATCTCATAGATATAATTTGATCAAAAGATGATTTCATAAGGGTCTCTATATTGCGATGCACATATGAGACTCCTCTATGATTCTATTTTACATATATAGTTTACATGCATAAACCTCATAATTTTGATGCATGTGACCTGTCATGTGCTATGATACCTCAGACATATTGTACATCAATTTTGATGTTTAAATTAACTCATGGACATGAACCCCTCTATCATTAACCTAGGGTATGTGTCCATGACATAAACCCTAGGCCTATGGATAGTAACTCTTCTTTCTAAGTAATTCTTCAGATGTGAAATATAACATTTAAGAGAACAAATGTCACGAGTTAGTAAACATCCTATGATGTCATTGGGTGGGAACCCCTCAACATTTATATGGACCTAGACATGTCTACTAGGGAATGAAATTCTATTTTAGACTCTCATCCACGAAATGTTGACAGACACATGCAAGAACCTGTTCTATGAAAACATTCATTGGATGGTGGAATTAACATGAATATAAAAATATGGATATTCCACCATCTCAACACAAAAATTCTTAGACATTGAGTGCTTTTTATGTGAGTGAACATGGACATGTTTTTTAAGACCCCATAATTTGACTCGCATAAGATCACCCGATTTCAAGAATGATTTGTCTTGAGATTCCCTCATGCATCGCAAAACATTCTAGCATTTCCATGTGAAACTCCACTATCATGTCATAATTATCATTTGAATACATTCTAGGCTAGTCTATTTGATCATGTGTTGACATCATGGAAAATTAACTTCGATCATGTGAAGATATCATGTACAAGGCACTAAGATCATGAGAATACACCATGGACAAGTCACCTTGATCATATAATGAAATATTTGGAAAATCACATTGATCATAATAAATTCCATGGACATATATACATTACTAATTAAAATAAACCCTAAAAATGCATTTTAATCATGCGTGGATATCTTAAAAAATATTCTTCGGTCAATTAGAAGGCCTTGGACATGTTATCATTGATCAGGAAAATATCATTAGACATGTCCAATTTGATCATTCTAAGACATCCTAAACTAGTCACTTTGATCATTATAACATATAATTTATAATTTTATTACGTTTAAACATTTTTATTAAATATTTTTACTCTCTTCCAATAAAATTTAGAGGCTTAAAATTATAATAAATAAAATTTTAATCGAAAAATACTCTAATATTTTGAAAAGGTTTATTTGTTGACTTATGGGGAAGAACTCTTTTTGAATATTGGTTTTTTCAATTTCATATGTTTTATTTGAAAAAAATAAACTTCAAATTTGGAATCGTGACATCAAAATTAACTTCATTTGAATATTCTTTATTTTTTTGGTAATATTATTTTTTTATTGAATATTGAAAAATACATCATTTTATTTCAAACTCACCTTTTCATTTTAATTATTTATATTTTTAGATTATTTTTTTACATGGTTTTAAATAATATTTAGCTGAGTTATTTATATTTTAATACAATTCATTTCATTGGATGCAATTTCAAATTAAATTTAAATTAAAAAAACAATGTCAACTTTGGAACATGTTACTTAAATCCCGCATTTTCTCAATTCATTTACAGATTTAGTGTTAAATGTAATTTAAGCAATTATTTGAATTTATTTTTCAAAAAAGGATATACATTGTTGTACTCGTTGTGGGAAATTTGGTCCAATTGGAACAAAATATGCTTTGGTGAATAGTAATGTTTGTATTTTATTTACCACAGTAAAAGATAAATATGGTAATTAATGGTGAAATTTATATTATAATATTATAAATTCATATTAACACTTGTAATAATCTTATAGTATTATTTGTTATCATCCATGACCATACATGGCCTAAATTGTGACATTTGAAGGCTACTTGAGTGTGATTATGACATTTAAAACATTTCTTTTAAAGTAATGGAAAATGATAAATAAATATTATTCTTCCTAATAAAATAATATTTATATTCGGTTAAATAATTTATATCAAAAAATATGAATAGTCCTAAAAAATATAAAAATATAACCTAAATAATGGGAATTTATTTGTATTTTTAGGAATTAAAAAATTGAATTTATTTATGACACAATGATGATGTATTGATTGATTTATTAAAGAAAGAATCCAATAATTGATATTAGTAAAATTAAAATAAATAATAGTTAAATATTTGATCCAAATTACACCTTTTATGGATTCCTATGACATGTTAGGAATGATTTAATGTACTTTTTTAGGGAATCAATTTGTAATGATATTTTTAAAAAAGTAATGTAATGAACAGTGTAATAATTATATTAATTCTTAGTTTAAAATATAAAAATATTTATTTAAATAATTAAAAATTTATAAATATCAATTATTTGAAAAAAATGTTTATATAACTCTAAAAATATCATTTTTGATTCATCCATTGGACTTTTGCCATGATTTGGTAATTATTTTAACCCTGGCCGTGTAAAATACTTGATAAAACGACATGACTTAAAAAGGATAGATAAAAAAGATAAGGACTAAACAAATATTCAAAACTATCCTAATTCTCATTTTCGAATTATATTTCTAACCATACACATACTATATTATATATAAATCAACTTGGACCCACTTGGAATCGAAATTGAATTTATATTAATTTAATACGTATAATAATTTCAATGGTGCCCCATCTATCTTCTATAAAATGAATCTCATTCCATTCTATTAATTACACCTAGAGAACCTTTTGGTTCAAACAATATCTACCCAAAAAATTATTATAATCCATCCCCGCATCATTCCGTCCTTATTTTAGGAAGAACACCCATCATGGATGTGTTAAGGGGTTAAGATAGGTGATCATCTAATGGAAAGTTAATATTTCTATTTATGTTTTTTGATTTTTTCTATTCTTACACATAATTTAAATATTCTTATTCTATGATTAACTAATATCCATAGTTCCCTAAATATACAAAAATGTTAATATGTTAATTTAATCACCCAAATCCATCTCCATTTCCATTAAATGGTAATCAAATTAATCTTTCTTTTTTGTACGTGTGAACAATCACCTCCACAAACCGATCAAATTTGTTTTTCAAAACTATATATCATGACTGGTAAAAATAATGGAATTCATGTTCATATTATATATTAATGAAGTATTAATTATTATATGATAATAACATATCAATTGCATTCTTATTTTTCATAGACATTAAAATGGCAATGTCATTCGTGTGTTTGTGTGAACAATCACCTCCGCAAAGTGATGTGAATCATTTTTTCATTATATAAAATTTATGATATATATATATATAAGTATTAACAAATTATTAATATAATATTAATGATATTATGATCATTCTGTAAAGATAAAATAATACTTACATTCGTTCCATAGTAATCAATGAAAAATGGAAAACAATATCTGTGTGTATATAAGACAAACTGTCTCTAAGGTTATAACATTGTTAATTTTTTATAAACACACTTCATGGGTTGATTTAATGGTATAATTTAGGTATAATGATGAAAAAAATGTTGTTAATATTATTTTGGAGATGGTGGACTTATAAACACATAAACAATTGACATCAACCTCGGTTTACTTTCCACTCTACTACCAAATATCGAATGAAGATCCTCTATGAACTTATATAATTATTTAATTATTATAACATTGCAATAAATGATATAAAAGGAATAATGAACATGATAATGGTTCTAAACAAATTTAAAAATTAACCTATGTTTATAATTCTAGAATATAAATAATGTACCTGATGATTCAAACTCATGGTTGGGGACATCATCTTAACCTCCTTTCATTGACACATATTTTGATGTTATACACTAACATCATTTTATACGGTCTATAATCAAACCCATAGAATTTTAATTTGATTAAATAGTTTTAAAAAAATTATAAATTTCATTGATAGATGGAATTTTTTTAATGTATATGGAGACAATGAAATTTTTATTACTGTTTCCATTATTTAATGTTTGGATTCCTCTACAAGACATATTGATTTTAAATAGAAAATTAATTTATTATTCCACTTTCATGTATTTTTTATTGAAATTTTTTTATAATGGAATGATTATATCAATATCATGAAATATTATATTGCGAATGGAATGTGGAAATGTACTTTTTCTTTTATACTTATTAATGTGTTATGATTCTATTATGGTTCATGAGCATTGAGTATGTGTACGGGTGATACATGATAAATAATGGGAGAGTAAGACTTTGGTATCTCTCTAATAAAATAGGTATTGAAACGAAGTTAACCAATAAGGTTTATCCTATGATATTTAAGTAATATACAATGATGGGTATTCCAAATGACCTTGATGGTTACTCCCTATTAAATTGTGATGGCTATAATGTAAGTATGATATGGATGCAACAAGTTACTTTTAATATTTATGATTTTTATGACTTTATTCACGACTCTTATGACTTCAAGAGGTATGTTAAAGTGCTTACGTATTATGCATGAAATGTGTGATTGTAGGAAAATGTTTTCATGGGATTAAATTATTATTAGACTAATAGTTTCATTCCTTATTTTATATCCATAACTATGTTTTTGTGATCATACAATGTTTTTGAAATGATTTCAAAATTGTATAAGGATGAGTTAGAGAATAGAAGAAGTCAAGATAAAGTTTATGAATATTATAATCATGAAAAAATAAAATCATTCTTGAATTATTTTTATCATATGAAAAAAATAGATAGTGATTAGAGGTGTCAATATTATAATTTTTTAATTCTTTTGTAATAATTGTAACCTAATTATCTAAAACACTAAAACTGAGAAGATCTTCAAAGTGAATTCTTGAAATAACTCAAATTAATGTGGTTGGGGCATTATAATTGGTATCAGAGGTCGTTTTAGATAACATTAGATGTTAGGATATTATTAATATAATATCTATAAATGATTTTAACACTATGGATAAATAGAAATGATATATAATTTGGATATTAACATGTTTCTTCGCTTATTATATGTTTTTTTAGAATGGTTATTGGTATCGAAAACAGGTTCACTATGATGGGATGACATCTCGAGGAAAACAACCTTGAAAATCAACATCTTGAGATGGTCATAATCATAACTAAATAGTTTGATGTAGTGATTTAGTAGTTGATATATGGAATACATTATGTGGAATCCATCCACGAGATCAGTCAGATCAGCCACTGTGGAACATGTCAGTAGTGGAGAATTTCATGAGGAAACATCCCCTATCATTCAAAAGATCATCTGACACTATGTTTTCTGAATGGTGGATGAAAGAACTAGAAATTATTTTTTATGAAATGGGGGGTTTATTAAAAAATTAGTTTTTTTGTTTACTGTTTTGAAGGTGATATCCGGAATTAGTAGTCTATAGTTATAAAAATCAGGGATAATGAGGATATTGATGCTAATGAGAGGGATGAATTCAAAAATAATTTTCTTCACAAATTTTTTCAAAAGGAAATTTGTATTAAGAGGGAAACAAATACATGGATTTGTGACATGAGGATGAATCCCTGGATACATATGAAAAAAATAACTCGACATGTAAGGTATGATCCAAATTTCATTAATATCATGATATTAAAATCAATTATTTTTAGTTTTTATTAAATCCAAATTATTGAAGGTAATTGGATTCTCATTTGGTAAAAATTTATGAAAAACATGTTCAATGTGTGGAGAAGTTAGAAATGGAGTTTTCTGATGATCAGGTTTTCATTTAAAAATAGTATAACAAGGGGTTGTGGTGGAATGTGAAAGTGATGAATTCTTCAAAAAAGATAGATGGTAAGAAAATTAAGATTATAATTTTAAATATTTTTAGTAAAAATTGCACTGTAAAATGCCTTTTGAATACTCATAAGTTCTTTTGATGGGGAAAAATGGGACATAAGCTTCATAACTACTCTGAGAAAGATCTAGGTTATAGTAAGACAAAATCTGATTTATAGTTAGAAAACAATTTTATGTTAAATAATATGGTTCATTATGAAAGAGGGGTTAGATTTAGAACATGAATGATGGGTAGTAGTTGAGCTATAAGTGGAAATGTCTGGTGAAATAAATTTCAACTACATCATAAGATGTTGGGATATCAAATGAATTGGTATTAGGTACATTGTTTGTTTATAATGATTTTCTAATTATTTTTTTGATATAGGGTCCATACATTATTTAATTTATGATAACTTTTATTGTGAATTGGAAATTCCACTTCATGAAATGAATTTATAAATTATTTAAAAAACACATGTATGAAATTTTGATGAAAAAAATAAATAATAATTATATTCCTATCCATATCTATGGAAATAATTTTCCTACAATCCATGTTGTTTTTCCTCTAGAATAGTTTGATTTTATTCTCAGTATTGGGTGTATTTATATTTATCATGATGAGATGGATTGTAGAGTTGAATAGAATTCATTTCATAAAGGCTTTCAATTTGTGTATAAGAATGAACCCTTACTATTGATAAAATATTAGGAATATTTGAAACTATTAAAAGATGGAAATTAATTTTACCTCTCACAAATTTTTGAAAACAAAGAAACTCTTCATATTGATGATGATCCAATGGTAAATGAGAATTATGATATTTTTTCTAATGAGTTTCCTGGAATTATACTTGATCAATATGATTAATTTTCTATTGACCTTGTTCTTAATGCATGGACAATTTCCAAACCCCCTTACCAAATGGCTCAAATTGAACTATTATAGTTGAAGAAGCTATTGAAAGAGTTATTAGATAATGGATTCATATGACCTAGTAATTCACCATGATGAGATCATGTCTTGTTTATTAATAATAATGATAGTTCAATGAGACTTTTCATTGATTATAGAGCCCTTAATAATATAACTATTAAGAACAAGTATTCATCACCTTTTATCAATGATTTGTTTGATCAACTCTATGCAGCACAATATTTTTTGAAGGATGACATGAGAACGGGGTGATATCAATTGAAAATTAATGAAGTATACATTCCAATGACATTGTTTCATTCCAGATATATGAATTATGAATTTGTATTTATTCCATTTGGAATAACTATTGCACCCAATATATTCATGGATCTTATGAATAGAAAATTCCATGAGTTCTGGGATAAATTTTTGGTTTGGTTTATTAATGAAAGTTTGATATATTATAAAATTAAAGAATAACATGAATGTCATTAAAGGGTTATTTTAAAAAAAACATAAAGGAAATGAAATTGTATGGGAAATTCAGAAATAGTGGATTTTGGTAGAAAATAAATCCTTTCATTAGTTATATTGTTTCTAAATAAGGGATAACTGTTGATCCTATTAAAACAAAAGTTATTCATTAATGGTCAATACAACCATATATAACAGATAATCATAGATTTATGGGTTTATCATGATATTATAGGAGGTTTGTCTAAATATTTTCTGGATACCTCTACAAATTACCATGTTAAGTCAAAAAAGATGTTAAGTTCATCAAGAAGAAGATAATGTGATGATTGTTTTTATTAATTGAAAAGAATAATTGTTATTGATCTATTCTAGAATAGATTTACTGAAAAAGTAAATTTGTTTTCTATATTGATGCTTCATTTAATAGATTTGGTTGTTTCCTAATTCATAATGATCAGGTAATTGATTATGCATCACTTCAGTAGAAACCTCATGAGTTAAATTACCCTACACATTATTTGAAATTACCTTCTTTTGTTTTTTATTTAAAAATCGGGATCCATCATCTATATGAAATAAAATGTTAATATGTACAGACCACAAATGTTTCATGTATATATTCACCCAAAATAAATTGACCCTAATATAAAGAAGATTGGATGAACTAATAAAAAAATAATGATTTTATGATTCATTAACATCCATGAAATGAAAGTTAGGTGTTCGATGCTTTGAGTTAGAAAGGTAATACCATGTTAACCATGTTACATTTGAAACATAATCCTTTGGTTAATTATTTGACGTACATTGGCATTTTATGTTTTTAATGCTATAAATTCCCCACTTTTTTTTAGGTTTTAGTGAAATCATATCTATATAATAGAATTAAGAAAGAACATAAGGAAGACAATGATTAGAAATAAAATGTGAAATAGATTAAAAAGGGTAAGTTTCCATTATTTAACGTTGATAGTGATTTTTTTGGGTTTTCATAAGTGATTATGTGTGCCTTCAGATTCACAGTTGAATAAAGTGTTATTATGTAAACCACATTGTTCGCTAATTTTATTTTATCCTTTTAGTACTAAGATGTAGAAATACCTCTAAGAGTATTACTAGTTTGATGGAATGAAAAGAGATATGTATGATTTTACTATGAGGTGTCTGAATTTTTATTAGGTTAAATCAGATCTTTGTTTTCCAAAGTGGATGCTTTAGCCTTTTCCAGTACAATAGTGGAAATGGGAAAATATGTCCATAGATTTAATGGTGGTTTTACAAAATAATTTTGAAGGTAAAAAATTTGATTTGGTTTATTATTTATAGATTGCATAAGTCTTCTCATTATTCATTCTAGAGATGCTTCATCACTATATAAAATATTATCATTTGTATATTCATGAGATTGTCAGGTTACATGGAGTTTTCCTCTACATTGCCTTTGGTCATGATCCCAGGTTCACTTCTAACATTTGGAACGGCCTTCATAATTAGTTGGGTACTAAATTATATTTCGATACATCATTTCATCCAAAATTATATTAGCAGACCGAATAAAGAATTATGAACATGGAGGATATGGTATATTATTGTTCAATTCATTACGAGATAGGTTGAGATCAACATCATTCTTTGGTTGATTTTTCATATAATAACAGTTCTCATTCTAGTAAACAAATGGAACTATTTGAGGCTTTATATGGAAAGTGGTTTCGAACTTCTCCTTTGGGATGAAGTAGGTGAAAGTAAGTTTATGGGACTAGAATTGGAATAATAGATGGTAGAAAAGGTTTTGATGACTCAAAAATAATCCAGGACAACTCAGAGCTGGAAAAAAATTATGTGTATAATAGGAGGAAGGATATTTCTTTTGAGGTAGGTGATCATGTATTTCTCAATGTTTTCCCATGGAAAAGTGTGATGTGATTTTCTAAGAAAGAGAAGTTGAGACCATGGTTCATTGGACCCTATAAAATCCTTAAAGAAATTTGATTATCTTACTACCGAGTGGATTTACTTGTAATTTTATAATACCTATAAATTGTTTTTTCATTTTTCAATGTTAAAAATGTATATTCTGGATCCATCTCATGTTTTTAGTCAAGAATCAATTATATTTGAAGATAATCTATCTTATAAGGAATAGAAATTGAAGATTCTTGACTACCAGTCTCATGTGTTGGGGAATATTTTGATTCATCGGGTAATGGTTTCATTGAAAAATTAAATTATTGAAGAGGCAACATATGAAAATGAAAATACTATGAGAGAAAAATACCACCATTTATATTATTTTTATGTAAAATTGTGAGGACACAATTTCCAAAAGTGGGGAAGGATATAATATCTAAGGTAATTATAGAATAATAATTTATTATATCTTTTAATATTTATGAATATATATGTCAATTTTACATTAATTTTAATGATATGTATGATATGATCCCCAACACACAACAAAAGGTTTCCAAGAAACATTATGTTACACACAAGATTGAGTTATACCAGGAAATAATATATTATTAATATTATTATTTTAATTGTTAGTTATCTCCTTATCGTTATATTGTAGGAAATGACCAAAAATAAATATATTTTTTACACATGTTAATCAAATTTTTTTTACATTCTTTTAATAAATTTATGTGCATTCAAATGAGAATAAATCCAATTTTAATCATAAAATACACTAATTTTTTTAATATGTTATTTTACCTCCTTTTGATCATTAACACTTTTTAAATATTGTGTGTTTAATTTTAAATATTATATTTGAATAAATAAATTCTTTGGAAGAATGACATCAAAATTTACTTTTTTTCATCATGATGTAATTTTTCATAATATTCATTAATTGAAGAATATTGAAAATAATGACATTTAAATTTAGAACTGCATTTTCATTTAAATTATTTTTATTATTATATTACCCTTTTACATGTTTTAATTGAATAATTAGATAAAATTTAATCAACAAATAATATGTACTTCCTTGAATGCAATTTCAAAACTTAATTAAAAAATGTGAACTTTTGAACACATTACTTTTAAAACACATTTTCTTGATTCTTATATTGTGTTAGTGTTAAACATAATTTAACAACTTCTATGAAATTAATTTTAAAAAATGTACATGCATGGTTGTAATCAGTATTAAAATTTTCATCCAATATTATCCAAATTATTTATGGTCCATAGTAAGATTTTTATATTTTAAAAATGGTTATAGTTAAATAGTGTAACTAAAGTTAAAATTAATATTATAATATTATAAATTTATCCTAACATGTGTCCAATTCCTTTTAGATGAGTTATTATCAAACCTAACCATACTTGGGCTGAATGATTCACTATTGGAAGCCACATGGGTGTGATTATGATATCAATAACATTTAATTTAATGTAAAGAAAATTATGTCATAAATATGTCTCTTCTTACAAAAATAATTTCAATATTGGGTTGTATAAGTGATTTCATCAACTATTAATAGTATATATAAATATTAGAACAATTACCTACATAATGGTAATTTAATTTTAATTTTTTGGAGTTAAATAATTAAATTTAATTATTACACAATGATGATGGATTAATTGATTTATTAAATAATGAATGAAATTAATGATATTAATAATATTAAAATGAATATAATTTAAAAAAAAAATTATTAAACACATGAATTTTTTAGATGACTCCGATATGTCATTATTGAGTTAATGTATTTTTTACGAAGTAATCTGGTTTTTCGGATATTTTAAAAATGTCTTGTAATGAATTGGTTCACAATTGACATAATTCATATTTTGAAATATAAAATATTTAGTTAAATGATACAAAATTTATAAAAATACATAATTTAAACAAATAGATTATATACATTTAACACATTTCATTAATCAAACATTCATTGGTCATTTTGTAGGAATTGATACTGATTTTAACTCTAAAATTGTAAATTACATGATAAAACGGTAAGAGTTAAAAACATTAAATAAAAAAAGATAAGGTTTAAAAAATTATTCAAAACATTTCTAATTCTCATTTAATGATTATATTTTGACCCTTCCTCGTCAAATCTTTAAAATAAGTAAAATTTTACCCATTTGGAATAGAAAATAAATTTATATGAATTTTATATTTTTAATAATTCCAAGGTGCCCCTCCCCTCGACAATAAAAATGAACACTTTCATCTCTATTACTCAAACTTGAAAAACCATTTGGTTCATACAAAATCTACCAAAAACGCTTCCTATAATCCCTACATTCATTCTTGGGACCATATTTTAGGAAGAACACCCATGTTATAGGTGTTAAGTTGTAATGAAATGTGAGCATCTGAAGGAAAGGTAGTGTTTTAATTTAAGTGTTTATATTTTATTTCTACATCGATTTCTAATAAATATCCTTAATACGTGATGAACTAATAACTAAATAATCCTAAATATTATTATATGTAATTATATTAATATCATCACCTAAATACATCTCCACTTGAATTAATTTGTAATTTAATTAATCATTCGTGTGTACGTGTGAACTATCACCTCCACGAACTGATTAAATTTGTTTTTCTAAAACGTCCCTCGTGACTGGTTATAAAAATGAAATTAATGTTCATTTTTTATATTAGTTAAATATTAATCATTGTATTATAATACAATACCAATTAAATTCTTATTTTCCATGTTCATAAAAATGATTATGTTATTTATGCATACCCGTGGACAATCACCTCCATGAGTAAATGTGAATCATTTTTATTCATTATATAAATTTTATGATATATACATATATATGTATATTTTTAGGATTAATATGATATTAATTATGTTATATTTTTTATATAAAGAAAAAGTAATAATTAATTTCTTTTTATAACTATAAATGAAAAATGGGAAATGTTTCACATGTGCACATACGGCTTACAGTCTATGTGATTATAACAATGTTAATTTTTCATAACTATACATCATAGTTTGATTTAACGGTATAATTTCTATTTAAAGATGATAATAATTTTATTAATATTATTATGGATATGATGGTATTATGACCACATGGACTATTGACCTCAATCCATATTCATTTTTGACTCAAGTACTGAATATCGACTGAACATCCGATATGAACATTAAAAATTCTATAATTCTTATAATATGCTAATAAGTGATATAAAGGAATAATAAACATTAAAATGGTTCTCAAGATAGTATAAATTAACCTAGGTTTATTATTATGTAATATAATGATAGTACTTGATGAGTTGGACTCACGGTAAGTATAACGACCCATACTTTACATAAATGGTTATTACTTCAAAATTGAAGCATACTTATTACAACATATAACAAAACCATGAATGGATAGTATAGGTATAGAGTCATTAAAAACTGGGAAACATAAACAACTGGTTCATAAATCATCTACGTTGTATCCAATATATTTCATCATATCTAGAGTCCCTTTTTGGCATATCCAACTTTATATCCTTCTTCCTGACCTGGGGAAAAGAAATCATACAAAATGGTGAGCTCAAATTCTGAGTAAGGGTAACCAAAAGAAATATCAAACATATCATATTCATAAGAACATAATATTTTGAAAATTGAATCCTGCAAAAGAGATCATAACATGTGATAAATCATAGAAGTGAAATGTAATCCCAATAATCATAACATAAAACATGAAACTTTGTTTCATACACACATAATCATATAGAATCATTTCTTAGTAGTCAAGACTCATTGCCAAGACTATCTTAGCGGACAAAGTCCATTTCTGAACCGAGTTCACTCCACGTTTCAGTCCTGTTTCACTGAACTGGTTTAACCTGTCGTTCTAGCCATGCCTATATCATGAGATATAAATATTTACCCAATGCATTGGAGGGAGTTGTTGGTCACACCCATCTCATAATGAAACCATTCTTATGTGTTCCCCAAAATCATAAACCATACATTATACCATAACCCATGTAATAAAAATGGGATTCTTAAACATCGTGCCATCATAAAATAACCCATATAAGATAAAAGGACTTAATAAAAATAATTCCATCATAACATAATCAAATCAATGTAAAAATAGGGATATAAACAAAATCCTGTATTTTCTTTGATGGAAAATAATTTTTATAAAACACTTGAACTCCATTCTTGAGGAAAATATCCTTTATACTTCAAAAACATTTCTCTTTTCTTAACATGTCATACAATTTTAAACTAAAATAAGTTTATTAAAAATAAAATTTAAAACATTTAAATGAAGATTCATGGAAATAATTTTCTATGAATCCATTAATATCATATAAGTTAAAAAATAATTCTTCTCGTACTTTGGTTAGAAACGTCAAAAAGTACCTCGTACTAAAAATGGACAAAGATTCCTTTCATATCTTTTACTAAAAACACACTAATGTGTAAAATTGTATTTAAACAATTGTAGGAAGATGGAAATAATATTACATATTGAGGAAACATGGATGTGGATGATAAATATTCCCCAGTAAATTCTGAAGTACAAACAATCTCGAAAAAACATGAGATTGTGAGATTTTCCGTTACCTTAGGTCTGATATGCTTCGTATGAATCCAAAACTCCTGTAATATGGTTTAAATAATGTCATTTGACTTATTACAGAATCATATTCAATATTATGATATCATATATGATCATATTTGTCTCTTCTTATTAGTAATATTTCATTGCTACTTGTTATTCGGGTGTTTATTGCTTTATGTTCTTATGTGTGTTTTGTCGAATAAATTCTTATTAATATTTAGATTATATAGATATATCATTTACAGAATTTTATTAGTGTAATATATATAATATTTATTAATTCAATTCATTTATATAATCATTATTCAATAAAGATCATATAGAATGAGTCGCATCACATTGTGGAGACGGTAGGCCGTACGTACGCACGAGCGATGATATTGTTTCCATGATCATGGAATTGTATTGAAGTGTATGTATAATATTTTAGAATCAATACCACTTTAAAAAAAAATCACATAAATTTATTTATTTGCAGCATTATAGCCATCCAAGTAAGGTGGTGGTTGAAAACATATTACACCACGGCGTGGAGACGGTATTCTGTACGTATGCACGTGTGGTGATTTTGTTTACCGTAGGATGGATAAGAGGTGAAATAAGGTTGTTTCATATTTATAATAACATATCAGTATATGAGGGATACTGATATTATTACTTCATAATGAAACAACTAAATAAGAGGGAGTAGAAGAAGAATGGAACTTGGAGAAAACGGTAGAAGGTATTACATCTTTCTCAAAGTGCCTCCTTTAAACATTCTCTTATGGAACTAGAGTTGGTCTTTTGAGAAGACAAGTACCTCTAGTAGGTTTCTAAAGATGTGTGGAAGTGAAATGGGCAGCATTTGTCCGATCCTGAAGGCTCAAATTGGTGTGAGGAGGAGAGGGAGGAGGTGCCCTTTTATAAGGGAGGAGAGAGGCACCTTTGGAAATATAAGAAATATTAGTTTATATTAAATCCCATCGCCACGTAAAAACATCCAAAATGACTCATATCCGAATATTAGATGATATAGGGTTGTAATATCATCAAGAAATAAAATTTAGACATGTTAGAAATTTATTTTAAACATTATCAACTTGATTTATCCTTATTTATCAATTTAATGTTATTTGTGGTAATAATAATCTAAATTTTAAATTATTATAAATAATGACATATGTGTTGTGAATTTTCCATAATTTGACAGTTTATGAAATTTTAGACCATATAAAATTTAATTTATAATTTTTAAATAATTATGTGATTTTTAAACAATTTTATAATATGTTATTTTTATAAAACAACAAGTGTCATTTTTGACACTATTCATTTATTTGAATTTAAATAAAATTTATACAAAATATATGTTCGAACTAAAAGAATTAATAGATTCATAAAATTTCATAAGTAGCTAGAAAATTATTGGACAATATTAAATAGTTCATATAATATTTATTTTAATATTTTTAAAACCATTTATTTGATATTTTAATTAATTAAATAATTTCAACATCACTATTGTGTCATAATTAATGAAAATTATATAATCCCTAAAATTATAAATAAATTCCTATGATGTAGATAATTTTATTATATTTTAAGAGACTATTTATATCCGAAGATTCATGATGTCTATTACTAAATTAAAATTATGATACTTGTAAGATTTAAGAGAGTGACATATTGTCACTTTCCTTGGTTTTAATAATAATTATATTATTTCATGGTAAAAAATCCATGAAATAAATATTGTCTAGCCCTTAGGTGATATGGGTCGACTTTAATTCATCCAATAGGATTTTTGTAGGTGTTAGGGTAATTTTATATTCTTATATTTACCCTTAATTACCTGATTTACATTTAACTATGGTAAATAAAATTTACCGTAGTTACTATTCATAATGCCCAAAAATAAAAAGTAGCCTATTAACATAATATGGACCCACTGATTCCAAATATGGAATCCATTTTTTAAAATTCAAAACACATAAGTTTCAGTAATTAATTTAAAATTAATCATGTTGTTAAGAAAACGGGTTTTGGAAGTTAAAACATTGCCAAAGATTGAAATGTTATTACCTATGAATTCAATTTGAAATTAATTCTAATTACATAAATTATATTAAATGGTAAAAATATATTCTATTTGTACTTTAAACCCATAAAATATTATAATTTAACCATATAAATTATCTAAATGAAAAAAGATGTTTTTAATAAAAAATTAGTGTATTTTTACTCTTCATCAAAATATGGAAGTTATCAGAAAAGTATCAAAAATTTATCCAAAGTAAATTTTTATATCCTAATTCCAAAGAATAATTTAATTTGGTCAAATTGATCTTATAAACATGTCAAAAACTAGATTTAATGTGGGAGTGCCATCAAAAGGCGGAAAAACTACATTTTTTTTAAAAATACTTATTTTACCCGAAAAATTAATTTTGTTCTCTTGACATGTTCTAGAAAATGTGTAAGATGAATAATCATGTTATAAAATTCAAAATTAAGTTAATATTATTCATAACGTCTAGTCCACAATAATATATCGTTGTTTAGTGAAACATGATATTGCGTACTGCACACGCTATCGAGGAAGGTCGTGATTGCATGTAATGCAAGCCAAGTCAGTATTGTGTGTTGTGAAATATTCCTTTGGTGTTGGGTATAACATAAGACAAAAAAAATTATTTCTAATAAAATATCAGGGTGTTACATTCTACCCCCCTTAAAATGAATTTCTCCCTCGAAATTCGTCACATCATTACAAACAGATGAGGATACCTCTCCCACATCATATCCTCAAGGTCCCATGTAGCTTCTTCTAATTGGTGGTTCCTCCATAAAACATTCATCAAGCGAGTGGTCTTGTTTCGTAGAACTTTTTCACTATGATCCAGAATCTCTATCGGATGTTCTTCATAAGAAAGATCTTGCTCCAGCGGTACAACTTCTGAGCTGAGTACATGAGAAGGATCGGGATTGTACTTTCTCATGAGAGATACAAGGAACACATAGTGAACATTAGAGAGATTCAGTGGAAGCGCCAATATGTAAGATACTTTCCCAACATGATCCAGTATTTCTAAAGGACCGATATATCTAGGGATCAACATTCCTTTCTTTCTAAATCTCATTACCCTCTTCCAGGGAGATATTTGTAAGAACACTTTATCACCCACTTCAAACTCTAGGTCTTTTCTTCGGTTATTGGCATTTCTTTTTATCTACTTTGAGCTGCTCTTATGTGTTATTGAATAGATCAGAACTTTTCTTCCTTCTCATCATCAAGATCAGGTCCTAATAGCTTTCATTCCCCATCTTTATCCCAGAAAGTTGGAGTTCTGCTTTTCTTTCCATAGAGGGCTTTATAAGGATCCATCTGAATACTAGAGTGAAAGTTATTACTATAAGAAAATTCCACAAAATATAGGTATTGATCCCAACCACCATTGAAATCCATAGTTCAAGCTCTCAACATGTCTTCTAGAGTTTTAATTTTCCTCTCAGACTGACCCTCTGTCTGAGGATTGTAAGCAGTGCTGAAACTCAACTCTGTATCTAGAGCATGCTGAAGACATCGCTAGAATTTCGAGGTAAACCTCAGATCCCGATCAGATATAATGGAAAGTGGTGCACCATGCAATCTTATCACTTCCTTTACATATATCTTGGAAATATGATCAAGATAAAAATCTTCTCTTATAGCAATTAAGTGTGCCGACTTCGTAAGACGATCAACTATAACCCAGATAACATTATTTTCTTTGGATGTTTTAAGAAGTCCGGTGACAAAGTCCATAGTGATGTTTTCCCATTTCCATTCTGGTATGGGTAATGGTTGTAACATTCCCTTTGACATTTGTCTCTCAACTTTAACTTGGTGACAAACCAAGAATCGAGAGACATACTCAGCAACATCTCTTTTCATTCCATCCCACCAGAAGTACTCTTTCAGGTCCCTATACATCTTCGTGATTCCTGGATGAATATAGAATGAAGAACTATGAGCCTCATCCAGTAGCTCCTTCTTTAATTCTGAGATGGGAGGAACAAAAACCTGATTCCTGAACCTTAATATCCCATTACAATCAAGGTTGAATTCAGGAACATTTCTCACCTTCTTTTGTAACTCTACATCTTCTTTCTGTGCCTTTTTAATCTTCACGTGTATAGATAGTTGAATATTCATTCGAGAAAGATAATATTTTTCCCCTTCTAATATAATTCCAATATCCATCTTTTGTAAATCCATAAATATTGGATTTTTTGTGATCCCCATCATGGATAATCTGGCATGGTCTTTTCGACTTAATGTGTCTGCCACCTTGTTTGCTTTCCCAGGGTGATAGTGAATTCAGAAGTCATAATCCTTAATCAGTGCCAACCATCTTCTTTGACGCATATTCAGCTCCTTTTGTGTGAAAATATACTTTAGACATTTATGATCAGTATAAATATCACACTGTTCACAATAAAGATAATTCCACCAAATCATTAATGCAAAGATTACCGCAGTTAACTCCATATCATGAGTTGGGTAATTTTTCTCATTGATTTTCAACTATCGTGAGGCATTAGCTATCACCAAATCATTTTTCATGAGAACACACCCTAGTCCCTTCTTGGTTGCATCACTGTAGATCGCAAACCATTCTCCACTGCATGGTAGTGTGAGAACCGATTCACTGGATAACCTTCTTTTCAACTCCTTTAAATTCTCTTCACATTCCTCTGTCAAAACAAACTAAACTCTTCTCTGAGTCAACTTGGTGAGTGGGTTAGAGAACCTAGAAAAATCATTCACAAAACGTCGGTAATATCCATCCAAACCAAGAAAACTTTGGATCTCAGTTACTGTTGTTGGTCTCAAGCATCTTTCGATAACCTCTGTTTTTTATAGATCCCAGGTGATCCCCTCTTTTGAGATTATTTAACCCAAAAATGGAACATTTTGAAGCCAAAATCATACTTCGTAAATTTGGCATAAAGCTTCTCCTTTCTTAGGGTCTTTAATACAATTCTCAAGTGATCTTCATGTTCTTACTTTATATTTGAATAGACAAGAATATAATCTATAAAGACTACCACAAACTAATCAAGATATTCTATAAATACTCTATTTATCATATCCATGATGATAGTCGGGTCATTAGTAAGACAAAATGGCATCATTATAAATTCATAGTGTCCATACCTTGTATGGAAAGCAGTCTTTGGTATATCCTCATTTTTGACCCTTAATTGATGATACCATGAATGAAGATCATTCTTGGAAATGATTTGAGCTCTGAGTAGTTGTCCAAATAGGCCATCATTGCATGGGAGAGGATATTTGTTCTTGATAGTGATCTTGTTGAGTTATCGATAATCAATGCATAATCTCATTGATCAATCTTTCTTCTTCAAAAATAGAACAAGTGCTCCCCAACGTGACGTAGTAGGGCATATGAATCCTTTATCAAGATTCTCTTGGAGTTTCTTCTTCAATTCCTTCAACTCAATGGGGGCCATTCTATAAGGTGTCTTGGAAATAGGCAAAGAACCCAGTACGCGTTCTATTGAAAACTCAACTTCACGATTTGGTGGAAGTACTAGAAATTCCTATGGAAAGAAATCATCAAACTCAAGTACAATGGAAATATTATTAATCGTGAGTTTCTCTCCAACCATTTGAGATAAATAACCTTCATTTAGTGGAATCAAGACCCATATTATGGATGAAATTTCCACTGGAAGGTTATGTTCATCCTTGCATTGATAGACGATCAAAGATTGATCTGGAATATGAAATGTGACTTCCCTTATTTGGAAATTGATATGAGCTCCATATAATGAAATCCAATCCATGCCATGAATCACATCAAATTCCACTATAGGAAGGATAACAAAATTCTCAGGAAGCACTTTCCCACAAACTTCAATCGGAGAAGAATTGTAAACTTTTGATGCAACAGTTGTGCCATTAGGAGTTTTCACAGCCAACTCAACATCTAATTGTTGAGGTAATATGGCGATACCCTTAGAAAATTCTTCAGAAATAAAAGAGTGGGTGGATCTAGAATCAAGTAAAACATTTTCTACATTAGAGTGGATGGTAAGTGTACCTCTCACCACTTCGTTTTCGTACTCCACATCGCTGATAGTAATTGCATGTGACTTTCCTATCTCTTTGGCCTTAAGAGTTTGTTAACATCGATCATCGTCACCAACCCTTGGATATGGTAATTGATTGGAATAATTCCCCATATCATTGTACTTGAAACATTGAAGTGTAGTAGGTGCATTCTATGTATCCCTTCCTTTGTTTTCATCATTAGACATCTTCTTCCCATTATTTCGACATTCAACTGCACGATGACCTTCTTTTCCACACTTATAACATTTTCTTGTCCCCGTAAGACAATTTCCTCCATGTTTATTTCCACACATTGAGAAAATGGGAAAAATCATTTTCCTTTCAGTGTGGTCTTTAGATTTTCCTTTGAATTCCATTTTCCTCTTCTTACCAAACCCATGTGATTGATGGGTTACATTAATCTCCATCTCAACCTTGAGAGCACATCGAACAATTTCCTCGTAGCAATTGAAGTCCCTTATGGCTAATGCTTTTCAAAGACTTGGTTTTAAGCCACTAAAGAATTGATCGATCTTACTCTCAGGTTGGATAATAATTCCGAAAGCGTACCTTGAATGTCTTGTAAAATTTGCATTGTAGGTACCAACGGATTCATCATCCTTTTGCTTCAGTTCAAGAAACTCCTTCTCTATCTTTTTTTGACAAATACTAGGGAAATACTTATTGAAAAATAAGTTCTTGAACTCGTCCCACTCCATGGACACAATTTCATCCCTTTCCCTCGTATTCTTAATAAGATTCCACCATTGATCAGCATCACCTTCAAAACAATATACTGCTAATATGTCTTTATCATGTTCAGAACATTGAAGAACTGAAAATATATTTTCAGTGGTACTGATCCATTGTTTAGCCACTAATGGATCAGAAGACCAGCTGAATGAAGTTGGGCACTGCCTCAAGAAGGATTCAACAGAATGTTCCTCCTTCCATTGATCGTTTGGAAGTCCTGCATGATTCATACCTTGAGAATGTTTTGTGAGAATGGCTACAAGATTTTGCATTCCAGCTCCCATAGCGTTTGGTTGCTCATGGGGACAATCATTGCATTTCCCGTTGCATTCCACATTAACACGGTTCCTTCGGGTTCCAGCCATTGACTAAAACCCATAAGAATAATGTGAGAAACACTAATTATAATAGGACAACCACATAATAAAGAATAAGATTTCACACTTAAGGTCTTATCATAGGTTTTTCATGGCCATTTCTAAAACACTAAGATTGTTTTCTTCGCTATGACATATCCTTAGGTTTCTTACTAAGGCTTTCACATCCTCGTTTCAAAATGTTGACTATACCTTTCCTCTGATACCAACTATAACAAACCATACTTTACATACATGGTTATTACTTCAAAATTGAAGCATACTTATTACAACATATAACAAAATCATGAAAGGATAGTATAGGTATAGTGTCTTTAAAAACTGGGAAACATAAACAACTGGTTCATAAATCATCTACGTTGTATCCAATATATTTCATCATATCTAGAGTCCCTTTTTGGCATATCCAACTTTACATCCTTCTTCCTGACCTGGGAAAAAGAAATCATACAAAACGGTGAGCTCAAATTCTAAGTAAGGGTAATCCAAAGAAATATCAAACATATCATATTCATAATAACATAATATTTTGAAAATCTTATCCTGCAAAAGAGATCATAACATGCGATAAATCATAGAAGTGAAATGTAATCCCAATAATCATAACATAAAACATGAATCTTTGTTGCATACACACATAATCATAGAGAATCATTTCTTAGTAGTCAAGACTCATTTCCAAGACTATCTTAGCAGACAAAGTCCATTTCTGAACCGAGTTCACTCCACATTTCAGTCCTGTTTCACTGAACTGGTTTAACCTGTCGTTCTAGCCATGCCTATGTCATGAGATATAAATCATTACCCAATTCATTGGAGGGAGATGTAGTTCACACCCATCTCATAATGAAACCATTCTTATGTGTGCCCCAAAATCATAAACCATACATTATACCATAACCCATGTAATAAAAATGGGATTCTTAAACATCGTGCCATCATAAAATAACCCATATAAGATAAAAGGACTTAATAAAAATAATTCCATCATAACATAATCAAATCAATGTAAAAATAGGGATAGAAACAGAATCCTGTATTTTCTTTGATGGAAAATAATTTTTATAAAACACTTGAACTCCATTCTTGAGGAAAATGTCATTTATACTTCAAAAACATTTCTCCTTTCTTAACATGTCATACGATTTTAAACTAAAATATGTTTATTAAAAATAAAATTTAAAACATTTAAAGGAAGATTCATGGAAATAATTTTCTATGAATCCATTCATATCATATAAGTTAAAAAATCATTCTTCTCGTACTTTGGTCGGAAACGTCAAAAAGTACCTCGTACTAAAAATGGCCAAAGATTCCTTTCATATATTTTACTAAAAACACACTAATGGGTAAAATTGGATTTAAAAAATTGTAGGCAGATGGAAATAATATTACATATTGAGGAAACATGGATGTGGATGATAAATATTCCCCAGTAAATTCTGAAGTATAAACAATCTCGAAAAAACATGAGATTGTGAGATTTTCCCTTACCTTAGGTCTGATATGCTTCATATGAATCCAAAACTCCTGTAATATGGTTTAAATAATTTCATTTGACTTATTACAGAATAATATTCCTTGTTATGATATCATATATGATCATATTTGTATCTTCTTATTAGTAATATTTCATTGCTACTTGTTATTCGGGTGTTTATTGCATTATGTTCTTATGCGTGTTTTGTCGAATAAATTCTTATTAATATTTATATGATATAGATATATCATTTAAAGAATTTTATTAGTGTAATATATATCATATTAATTAATTCAATTCATTTATATAATCATTATTCATTTAAGATCATATAGAACGAGTCACATCACATCGTGGAGACGGTAGGCCGTACGTATGCACGGGCGATGATATTGTTCCCATGATCGTGGAATTGTATTGAAGTGTATGTATATTATTTCAGAATGAATAACACTTTAAAAAATCACATAAAGTTATTTATTTTCAGCATTATAGCCATCCAAGTAAGGTGGTGGTTGAAAACATATTACACCACGTCATGGAGACGGTATTCTATACATACGCACGCGCGGTGATTTTGTTTACCGTAGGATGGATAAAAGGTTAAATAAGGTTGTTTAATATTTATAATAACATATCACTATATGAGGGATACTGATATTATTACTTCATAATGAAACAACTAAATAAGAGGGAGTAGAAGAAGAATGGAACTTGAAGAAAACGGTAGAAGGTATTACATCTTTCTCAAAGTGCCTCCTTTAAACATTCTCTTAGGGCACTAGAGTTGGTCTTTTGAGAAGAAAAGTACCTCTAGTAGGTTTCTAAAGATGTGTGGAAGTGAAATGGAAAGCATTTGTCCGAACCTGAAGGCTCAAATTGGTGTGAGGAGGAGAGGGAGGAGGTGCCATTTCATAAGGGAGGAGAGAGGCACCTTTGGAAATATAAGAAATATTAGTTTATATTAAATCCCAACCCCACGTAAAAACAACCAAAATGAATCATATCCGAATATTAGATGATATAGGGTTGTAATACCATCATGAAATAAAATTTAGACATGTTAGGAATTTATTTTAAACATTATCAACTTGATTTATCCTTATTTTTCAATTTAATGTTATTTGTGGTAATAATATTCTAAATTTTAAATTATTATAAATAATGAAATATGTGTTGTGAATTTTCCATAATTTGACAGTTTATGAAATTTTAGACCATATAAAATTTAATTTTTAATTTTTAAATTATTTTGTGATTTTTAAACAATTTTATAATATGTTATTTTTATAAAAAAAACAAGTGTCAATTTTGACACTATTCAGTTATTTGAATTTAAATAAAATTTATACAAAAGATATGTTCGAACTGAAAGCATTAATAGATTCATAAAATTTCATAAGTAGCTAGAAAATTATTGGACAATATTAAATAGTTCATATAATATTTATTTTATTATTTTTAAAACCATTTATTTGATATTTTAATTAATAAAATAATTTCAACATCACTATTGTGTCATAATTAATGAAAATTATATAATCCCTAAAATTATAAATAAATTCATATGATGTAGATAATTTTATTATATTTTAAGAGACTATTTATATCCGAAGATTCATGATGTCTATTACTAAATTAATATTATGATACTTTTAATATTTAAGAGAGTGACATATTGTCACTTTCCTTGGTTTTAATAATAATTATATTATATCATGGTCAAAAATCCATGAAATAAATATAGTCTGGCCCTTAGGTGATATGGGTCAACTTTAATTCAGCCAATAGGATTTTTGCAGGTGTTAGGGTAATTTTATATTCTTATATTTACCCTTAATTACCTGATTTACCTTTAACTATGGTAAATAAAATTTATCGTAGTTACTATTCATAATGCCCAAAAATAAAAAGTAGACTATTAACATAATATGGAGCCAATGATTCCAAATATGGAATCTATTTTTTAAAATTCAAAACACATAGTTTCAGTAATTAATTTAAAATTAATCCTGTTGTCAACAAAACGGGTTTTGAAAGTTAAAACATTGCCAAAGATTGAAATGTTTTTACCTATGAATTCAATTTGAAATTAATTCTAATGACATAAATTATATTAAATGGTAAAAATATATTCTATTTGTACTTTAAAGCCATTCAATATTATAATTTAACCATATAAATTATCTAAATGAAAAAAGTTGTTTTTAATAAAAAATTAGCGTATTTTTACTATTCATCAAAATATGGAAGTTATCAGAAAAGTATCAAAAATTTATCCAAAGTAAATTTTTATATCTTGATTCCAAAGAAGAATTTCATTTTGTCAAATTGATCTTATAAACATGTCAAAAACAAGATTTAATGTGGGAGCACCATCAAAAGGCGGCAAAACTACATTTTTTTTAAAATACTTATTTTACCCGAAAAATTAATTTTGTTCTCTTGACATGTTCTAGAAAATATTTAAGATGAATAATAATGTTATAAAATTCAAAATTAAGTTAATACTATTCATAACATCTAGTCCACAATAATATATCGTTGTTTAGTGAAATCTGATATTGCGTACTGCACACGCTATCGAGGAAGGTCGTGATTGCGTGTAATGCAAGCCAAGGCAGTATTGTGTGTTGTGAAATATTCCTTTGGTGTTGGGTATAACATAAGACAAAAAAAATTCTAATAAAATCTCAGGGTGTTTCATTCTACCCCCCTTAAAAGGAATTTCTCCCTCGAAATTCGGCACATCATTACAGACATATGAGGATACCTCTCCCACATCATATCCTCAAGTTCTATGTAGCTTCTTATAATTGGTGGTTCCTCCATAAAACATTCATCAAGCGAGTGGTCTTGTTTCGTAGAACTTTTTCGCTACGATCCAGAATCTCTATCGGCTGTTCTTCATAAGAAAGATCTTACTCCAGCGGTACAACTTCTGAGCTGAGTACACGTGAAGGATCGGGATTGTACATTCTCATGAGAGATACAAGGAACACATAGTGAACATGAGAGAGATTCAGTGGAAGCGCCAATCTGTAAGACACCTTCCCAACGTGATCCAGTATTTCTAAAGGACTGATATATCTAGGGCTCAACATTCCCTTCTTTCTAAATCTCATTACCCTATTCCAGGGAGATATTCGTAAGAACACTTTATCACCCACTTCAATATCTAGGTCTTTTCTTAGGTTATTGGAATTGCTTTTTTTCTACTTTGAGCTGCTCTTCTGTGTTATTGAATAGATCAGACCTTTTCTTCCTTCTCATCATCAAGATCAGGACCTAATAGCTTTCATTCCCCATCTGCATCCCAGCAAGTTGGATTTCTGCATTTCTTTCCATAGAGGGCTTCATAAGGAGCCATCTGAATACTAGAGTGAAAGTTATTATTATAAGAAAATTCCACAAAAGATAGGTGTTGATCCCAAACACCATTTAAATCAATAGGTCAAGCTCTCAACATGTCTTCTAGAGTTTGAATTTTCCTCTCATACTGACCCTCTGTCTGAGGATTGTAAGTAGTGCTGAAACTCACCTCTGTATCTAGAGCATGCTGAAGACATCGCTAGAATTTAATGGTAAACATCAGATCCCAATCAGATATAATGGAAAGTGGTACACCATTCAATCTTACAACTTCCTTTACATATATCTTGGAAAGCTGATCAAGATAATAATCTTCTCTTATATCAAAGAAGTGTGCCGACTTCGTAAGACGATTAACTAAAACCTAGATAACATTATTGCCTTTGGATGTTTTATAAAGTCCGGTGACAAAGTCAATAGTGATGTTTTCCCATTTCCATTCTGGTATGGGTAATGGTTGTAACATTCCCTTAGACTTTTGTCTCTCAACTTTAACTTGGTGACAAACCAAGCATCGAGAGACATATTCAGCAACATCTCCTTTCATTCCATCCCACGAGAGGTACTCTTTCATGTCCCTATACATCTTAATGATTCCTGTATGAATATAGAATGAAGAACTATGAGCCTCATCCAGTAGCTCCTTATTTAATTCTGGGATGGGAGGAACACAAACCTGATTCCTGAACC
Organism: Viscum album; assembly: GCA_963277665.1. Classification (NCBI taxonomy): domain Eukaryota; kingdom Viridiplantae; phylum Streptophyta; class Magnoliopsida; order Santalales; family Viscaceae; genus Viscum; species Viscum album. The sequence continues at coordinate 787,045,747 of OY728126.1, read as the reverse complement.
TTATTATCCCATTACAATCAAGGTTGAATTCAGGAACATTTCTCACCTTTTTTTGTAACTCTACATCTTCTTTTCGTGCATCTTTAATCTTCACGTGTATAGATAGTTGAACATTCATTTGAGAAAGATAATATTTCTTCCCTTACAATATAATTCCAATATCCATCTTTTGTAAATCCATAAATATTGGATCTTTTGTGATCCTCATCATGGATAATCTAGCATGGTCTTTTCGACTTTATGTGTCTGCCACCTTGTTTGCTTTCCCAGGGTGATAGTGAATTCAGAAGTCATAATCCTTAATCAGTTCCAACCATCTTCTTTGATGCATATTCATCTCCTTTTGTGTGAAAAAATACTTTAATCATTTATGATCAGTATAAATATCACACCTTTCACAATAAAGATAATGCCTCCAAATCATTAATGAAAAGATTACCGCAGTTAACTCCATATCATGAGTTGGGTAATTTTTCTCATGGATTTTCAACTATCATGAGGCATAAGCTATCACCAAATCATTTTTCATGAGAACACACCCTAGTCCGTTCTTGGTTGCATCACTGTAGATTGCAAACCATTCTCCACTGCATGGTAGTGTGAGCACCGGTTCACTGCATAACCTTCTTTTCAACTCCTTGAAATTCTCTTTACATTCATCTGTCCAAACAAACTAAATTCATTTCCGAGTCAACTTGGTGGGTGGGTTATAGAACCTAGAAAAATCTTTCACAAAACGTCGGTAATATCCATCCAAACCAAGAAAACATTGGATCTCAGTTACTATTGTTGGTCTCAACCATCTTTCGATTACCTCTGTATTTGATGGATCCATGGAGATCCCCTCTTTTGAGATTATGTAACCCAAAAATGGAACATTTTGACGCCAAAATTCATACTTGGTAAATTTGGCATAAAGATTCTCCTTTCTTAGTGTCTTTAATACAATTCTCAAGTGATCTACATGTTCTTACTTTATATATGAATAGACAAGAATATCATCTATAAAGACTACCAAAAACTAATCAAGATAATCTCTAAATACTCTATTTATCAGATCCATGAAGATAGTCAGGTCATTAGTAAGACAAAATGGCATCATTATAAATTCATAGTGTCCATACCTTGTACGGAAAGCCGTCTTTGGTATATCCTCCCTTTTGACCCTTAATTGATGATACCCTAAATGAAGATCATTCTTGGAAAAGATTTGAGCTCTGAGTAGTTGGCTAAATAGGTCATCATTGCATGGGAGAGGATATTTGTTCATGATAGTGATCTTGTTAAGTTCTCGATAATCAATGCATAATCTCATTGTTCAATCTTTCTTCTTAACAAATAGAACAAGTGCTCCCAAACGTGACGTAGTAGGGCGTATGAATCCTTTATCAATATTCTCTTGGAGTTGCTTCTTCAATTCCTGCAACTCAATTGGGGCCATTCTATAAGGTGTCTTGGAAATAGGCAAAGCACCCAGTACGGGTTCTATTGAAAAATTAACTTCACGATTTAGTGGAAGTCCTAGATATTCCTCTGGAAAGAAATCATCAAACTCTAGTACAATGGAAATATTATTAATCTTGAGTTTCTCTCCAACCATTTGAGATAAATAACCTTCATTTAGTGGAATCAAGACCCATATTATGGAAGAAATTTCCACTGGAAGGTTATGTTCATCCTTGCATTGATAGACGATCAAAGACTGATCTGGAATATGAAATGTGACTTCCCTTATTTGGATATTGATATGAGCTCCATATAAAGAAATCCAATCCATTCCAAGAATCACATCAAATTCCACTATAGGAAGGATCACAAAATTCTCAAGAAGCACTTTCCCACAAACTTCAATCATAGAAGAATTGTAAACATTTGATGCAACCATTGTGCCATTAAAAGTTGTCACAGCCAACTCAACATCTAATTGTTGAGGTAATATGGCGATACCCTTAGAAAATTCTTCAGAAATAAAAGAGTGGGTGGATCTAGAATCAAATAAAACATTTTCTACATTAGATTGGATAGTAAGTGTACCTCTCACCACTTCGTTTTCGTACTCCACATCGTTGATAGTAATTGCATGTGACTTTCCTTTGTCTTTGGCCTTAAGAGTTTGTTGACATCGATCATCATCATCAACCCTTGGATATGGTAATTGATTGGAATAATTCCCCATATCATTGCACTTAAAACATTGAAGTGTAGTAGGTGTATTCTATGTATCCCTTCCTTTGTTTGCATCATTAGACATCTTCTTCCCATTATTTCGACATTCAACTGCCCGATGACCTTCTTTTTCACACTTATAACATTTTCTTGTCCCCGTAAGACAATTTCCTCCATGTTTCTTTCCACACATTGAGAATAAGGGAAAACTCATATTCTTTTCAATGTGGTCTTTAGATTTTCCTTTGAATTCCATTTTCCTCTTCTTACCAAACCCATGTGACTGATGGGTTACACTAATCTCTATCTCAACCTTGAGAGAACATCGAACAATTTCCTCGTAGCTATTGAAGTCCCATATGGCTAATGACCTTCAAAGACTTGGTTTTAAGACACTAAAGAATTGATCGATCTTACTCTCCGGTTGGATAATAATTCCGGAAGCGTACCTTGAAAGTCTTGTAAAATTTGGATCATAGGTACCAATAGATTCATCATCCTTTTTCTTCAGTTCAAGAAACTCCTTCTCTATCTTTTTTTGACAAATACTAGAGAAATACTTTTTGAGAAATAAGTTCTTGAACTCGTCCCACTCCATGGACTCAATTTCATCCCTTTGCCTCGTATTCTTAATAAGATTCAACCATTGATCAGCATCACCTTCAAAACAATATACTGCTAAGATGTCTTTATCATGTTCAGAACATTGAAGAACCGAAAATATATTTTCAGTGGTACTGATCCATTTTGTAGCCAGTAATGGATCAGAAGACCAGCTGAATGAAGTTGGGCACTGCCTCATGAAGGATTCAACAGAATGTTACTCCTTACTTTGCTCGTTTGGAAGTCCTGCATGATTCATTGCTTGAGAATGTTTTCTGAGCATGGCTACAAGATTTTGCATTCCATCTCCCATAACGTTTGGTTGCTCAAGGGGACAATAATTGCATTGCCCGTCTCATTCCGCATTAACACGGTTCCTTCGGGTTCTATCCATTGACTAAAACCCATAAGAATAATGTGAGAAACACTAATTATAATAGGAAACCCACATAATAAAGAATAAAATTTCACACTTAAGGTCTTATCATAGGTTTTTCATGGCCATTTCTATAACACTAAGATTTGTTTCTTCGCTATGACATATCCTTAGGTTTCTTACTAAGTCTTTTACATCCCCGTTTCAAAATGTTGACCATAACTTTCCTCTAATACCAACTATAACGACCCATACCTTACATACAAGGTTATTACTTCAAAATTGAAGCATACTTATTACAAAAAATAACAAAACCATGAAAGGAACATATAGGTTTAGTGTCTTTAGAAACTGGGAAACATAAACAACTGGATCAACAATCATCTACGTTGTCTCCCATTTATTTCATCATATCTAGAGGCCATTTTTGGAATATCCTACTTAATATCCTTCTTCCTGACCTGGGGAAAAGAAAAAAAACAAAAGGGTGAGCTCAAATGCTCAGTAAGGGTAAACAAAATAATATCAAACAAATCATATTCATAAGAACATATAATTTTGAAAATCTTATCTTGCAAAAGATATCATAATATGGGATAAATCATAAAAGTGAAATGTAATCCGAAAAATCATAACATAAAACATGAAACTTTGTGTCATACACACATAATCATAGAGAATCACTTCTTATTAGTCAGGACTCATTGCCAAGACTATCTTAGCAGACAAAGCCCATTTCTGAACTGAGTTCACTCTTCGTTTCAATCCAGTTTCACTGAACCGGTTTAAACTGCCATTCCAGCCATGTCTATCTCATGAGATATAAATATTTACCCAATGCACTGTAGCGAGATATAGGTCCCACCCATCTCATAATGAAACCATTATTATGTTTGCCACAAAATCATAAACCATACATCATACCATAACCCATATAATAAAAATTGGATTCTCAAACATCGTTCCATCATTACATAACCCATATAAGATAAAAGGACTTTATAAAAATAATTACATCATAACATAATCAAATCATTGTATAATATGTGATAGAAAAAGAAACCTATATTGTCTTAGATGGAAAATAATGTTTATAAAACACTTGAACACCATTCTTGATGAAAATATCCTTTCTACTTAAAAAATCATTTTTCATTTCTTAACATGTCTTACAATTTTAAACTAAAAGAAGTTGATTGAAAATAAACATGAAAACTTGTAAAGTAAACTTCCTGGGAATAATGTTCTATGAATCCATTAATGTCGTATAAGTTAAAAAACATTCTTCTCGTACTTTGGTTGGAAAGGTCAAAAAGTACCTTGTACTGAAAACGACAAAAGATTCCTTTCATATATTTTACTAAAAACTCACCAATGGGTAAAATTAGATTTAAATAATTGTAGCTGGATGGAAATTATATTACATATTGAGGAAACATGGATGTGGATGATAAATATTCCCTAGTAAATTATGAAGTATAAACAATCTCGGATAAAAATGAGATTGTGAGATTCTCCCTTACCATAGGTCCGATATGCTTCGTATGAATCTAAACCTCATGTAATATGGTTTAAATATTGTCAATTGACTTATTACAGATTCATATTCATTGTTATGATATCATATATGGTCATATTTTTATCTTCTTAATATTAATATTTCATTGCTACTTGTTATTCGTGTGTTTATTGCTTTATGTTCTTATACGTGTTTTGTCAAATAAATTCTTATAACTCATTATAAGATATAGATATATCATTTATAGAATTGTATTAGTGTAATATATAACATATTCATTCATTCAATTCATTTATATAATCATTATTCAATAAAGATCATATAGAATGAGTCGCATCACATCGTGGAGATGGTAGGTCGTACGTACGCACGAGCGATGATATCATTCCCATGAACGTGGAATTGTATTAAAGTGTATGTATAATATTTAAGAATCTATACCACATTACAATAATCATATATAGTAATTTATTTTCACCATCATACCCATCCAGGTAAGGTGGTGGTGTAAAACATATTACACCACGGCGTGGAGACGGTATTTCGTACGTACGCAAGCGCAGTGATTTTGTTTACCGTAGGATGGATAAGAGGTGAAATAAAGTTGTTTCATATTTATAATAACATATTAGTATATAAGGTATTCTGATGTTATTACTTAATAATGAAACAACTAATGAAGATGGAGTAGAAGAATAATGGAACTTGAAGAAAACAGTAGAAGGTATTACCTCTTTCTCGATGTGCCTCCTTTAAACTTTCTCATAGGGCACTAGACCTGGTATTTTGAGAAGACCAGTACCTCTAGTAGGTTTCTAAAGAAGTGGGTACGTTAAATGGGCACTGGTTGGCCGAGAATGAAGGCTAAAAATGGTATGAGTCGGAGAGGGAGGAGGTTCCCTTTTATAAGGGAGGAGAGGGGCACCTTTGGAAATATAAGAAATATTAGTTTTATTAAATACCAACCACCAATAAAAACTTCCAAAATGACTCATATCATAAAATTAGATGATATAGGGTTGTAATGTCATCAACTAATAAAATTTGGAAATGTTAGGAATTTATTTTAATCATTATCAACTTGATTTATCCTTATTTATCAATTTAATGTTATTTGGGGTAATAATATTCTAAATTTAAAATTATTATAAATAATTACATATGTGTTGTAAATTTTCCATAATTTGAAACTTTATGACAGTTTCGACCACATAAATGTAAATTTATAATTTGTAAATATTTATTTGATTTTTAAACAATTTTATAATATGTTATTTCTATAAAATAACAATAGTGTCAATTTTGACACTATTCATTTATTTGAATTTAAATAAAATATATACAGAATATATGTTCAAAATAAAAGATTTAATAGATTCATAAAATGCCATATGTATCATGAAAATTTTTGTATAACATTAAATAGTTCATATGATATTTATTTTAATATTTTTAAAACCATTTATTTTATATTTTAATTAATAAAATAATTTCAACATCATTATTGTGTCATAATTAATGATAATTATTTAATCCCAAAAAATTATAAATAAATTCATATCATGTATATATGTTTATTATCTTTCTGGAGACTATTTATATCCTATGTTTCATGAAGTTTATTACTAAATTAAAATTATTATACTTATTACATTTAAGAGAGTGACATATTGTCATGTTCCTTGGTTTTAATAATAATTATATTATTTCATCATCAAAAGGACATGAAATAAATATAGTCCGGCCCTTAGGTGATATGGGTCGACTTTTATTGATCCAATAAGATTTTTTCAGTTGTTCGGGTAATTTTATAATCTTATGTTTACCTTTATTTACCCGATTTACCTTTAACTATGGTAAATAAAATTTACCGTAGTTAGTATTCATAATGCCCAAAAATAAAAAGTATCCTATTAACATAATTTGGACCCACTGATTCCAAATATGGAATCCATTTCTTAAAATTCAAAACACATAATTTTCAGTAATTAATTTAAAATTAATGTCGTTGTTAAGAAAATGGGTTTTAGAAGTTCAAACATTACCAAAGATTGAAATGTTTTTACCTATGAATTCAATGTGAAATTAATTATAATGACATAAATTATATTAAATGGTAAAAATATATTCTATTTATACTTTAAAATCATTAAATATTATAATTTACCATATAAATTATCTCAATGGAAAAAGCTGTTTTAATTAAAAATTGGCATGTTCTTACAATTCATCAAAATAGGAAAGTTATCAGAAAATTATCAAAAATTTATCCAAAGTAAATTTTTATATAATGATTCCAAATAATAATTTTATTTGGTCAAATTTAACTTATAAACATGTCAAAAAATAGATTTAATGTGGGTGCTCTATCAAAACGTGCCAAAACTGCATTCTTTTAAAAATACTTATTTTACCCAAAAAATTTATTTTTTTATCCTATCATGTTCTAGAAAATGTGTAAGATAAATAATAATGTCATAAATTTAAAAAATTAGTTAATATTATTCATAAAGGCTACTCCATAATAATATATCATTGTTTAGTGAAACCCGGTATTGCGTACAACAGACACTATCGAGGAAGGTCGCGATTGCATGTAATGCAAGCCAAGTCAGTATTGTGTGTTGTGAAATATTCCTTTGGTGTTGCGTATAACATAAGACATAAAAAAATATTTCTCATAAAATCTCAGGGTGTTACAGTAACGGACGTCATCTCAATCTCCTTTCATTGAGTCTTATTTTGATGTTATACACCACATTCATTTTATACAGTGTACAATCCACCTATATTGATTTTATTTCAATTATATGGTTTTAAAAATGAAGGTTTTTATACAAAAAAATTTCCCTAAATTACAAAATAAATGTTTTCATAACTTATATGACAACATCAAAATTTCCTCCACCTTGACCATTATTTGATATTTGGATTCCCCTACAAACCTTATTGTTTTTTAAAGGAAAAAAATATTGTATTCCCTTGTAAATTATTTTGGAATAGAATTTTTTTTATGTGATGGATTATTTCAACATCTTGAGATGATATATTTTCATTACAATGTGGAAATTTTATTTTTCCTTTATACTTGTTAATTTGTAATGATTATGTTATCATTATTGGAAATTTATTATGTATATGAGTGGTTCTACGATGAACCGATGGTTGTTGATCCTATGATAGCTATCCAATTAATTATATAATGATACAGAGTTAAAAAATAAGGTTTCTATATATTTATTTAAGGAAAATACAATGATGGGTAGTACCAATGTAACCATTAAGGTTAATCCCTAGGTACATGTGAAAAATACAATGTTAGTATGATATGTATTCCACATGTTACCATTAAGATTTATGATTTATAATAATTTTTTCATTTAATATGAATTCTAATGTTTTTTTAAATTGAATATGTATTATTGGTGAAATTTTTGGTTTTCTAAAATAAAAATCCATGTGATAAAATTATTCATGGACTAACAGTTTTATTCTTTATTTTATATCACTTAATGAGTTTTTTGATCTCATCTCGTACTTTTTAAATGTTATCAATACATTATAAGGTTGAGTAATATAAAAAAAATGTAAAGATTTTTGTTATTAATATTTCTATTAAGATAAATGAAATCATTCTTTATAGAGATTTAGATTGGGAAAAAAAGGATTGTGACTTGAATTTTCTACATTTGAATATTTCATTGGTTATGTAAGTATTATGACCTAATTCTTTGAAACATTAATCCTAAAAAGATATTAAATGAGATTTATTGACATAAATCAGGATTTTTTAATGTTTAATGCTGGTTTCTTATAATATAAAGAGTCATATAAATTTCAGGGAAAACCTCAAGGGAATGTACTCCATGCCATAATGTCACCCAATAAATGTCTTGAATATAATCAAGACATGTCATGAAATCAATCAATACATGTCAAGCTGACATGTCAAAATTTTCACATAGAACCACTTAGCCATATACCATGTAAACCCTTATCCACGGACCTTTGGAAAAGTTCCCAGTTTATATGGATTTTTTCCTTAGTGTGTTGGTGTAACATTTTCATGCGACATTATTTGTCTCTTACTATCGGATTAGTAAATTGTTTCATACCAATAATATACAATAGACCATTCATGTTAATCACCTATTTTTAAAAAATTTAGGGGCGACAATGTTTATAATATGAATTCAAAAACCTCTTTCTATCTGGGTAGAAGGATACCCATTACATATCCCATATGACAAAGACCAAGTGACCCATGAATCTGACCTGAAGTCCAAATGAAAGATACATAAGATTTCATCCAAAGTCTCGAGTTCCAATGGGAATCCACCATAATGTAAGACCCTCAATATATCAAATATTTTTAACTCAATAGATATAATTTCCCCCAAAATTATACCACCCTTCACCATCCATTATCATATGGGAAGTGGGATTATATGTGATAATCCTTTTAGGTGTATTCCTCGACCTAGCTTGTGAGTAATTTAAATACATCAGTGGGATGGGGAACAACAAAACTATTTTGAATCAAATTCTTATTCTAAATAGGGTATGTAGGACATGTTCCCAAGTATAAAAATACATACCATAATGTCCATTTGATATGTAAACACACCACTCAAAGGGAAACATTTCAGGGAAATCCCTTTACATATATGCCCGCATGTGTTTGGCATATCTTTTTTATACCTTATTTCTCACACGTGGAGATAATTATAGCAATATAATTATGAGGATTCCCTGAATGTTGTACATATTTTGGGATGTAATACTAATTACATCTCATCATCACTGAAAGGACCATACTCAGGATGAGTTAATGCAGGGCATCCATGCATGCATAATTCACGCTCAATTTATATATTAGCACACATTGTTTTGACAAAGGAACCTATAACATGAAATATGTGGACTATGATCAATGTCCTAAGAGGATGCCTATCATGGCTCCATGAGGTTTGAGTACCATATTTACATCCTTACACATTATGTTAAACTGAATGTTATAGTCTTGTCATATGACATTAAAATATGTCAAATGAACTGTGTGGATGTTTATTCTTGTTCTCATCAATTACATAAGATTCATGATAGAAGATAATTTCCATATAAAAGACACCAAGCACCATAATTTATGGAAACTAACTCTAGAGCTATTAAAAATTGATAAATACAAAAACATCATAAATGGACAAGAGAACAAGGGAGAACCTATGGCACAAAACATTGTCTGAATCAATACATGGTTTTATACAATGAATTAGAATATGTGTGACCTTACCCCTAATGTCGAATGGGATGGATTTCATAAAAATATATTAAAAAATAGATATTCCAATAATATTCAAAAATCCCCGCTAAAAGTGAAATTTGAATGTCTACACATCCTCTAAACCAATGTATGTTTCTATGTTTAATTGGGTCAGAGACACCAATGGACCCCTACAATTGGAAAAATAGATTATTTCTTTTTATGGTTGAGTGAACCATTGTGAGTTTCCATTGGTGGAAAAGAAATTAATCTCGACACAAATGAATGTCCCACCACCCTCAATTAACCCACAATAGATCATTGGGAAAAAACAATCTGAATTTTTTATGAAACAAAATGGTGAACCTGATGTGAAATTATTTGACTATGTCATCCATTTCATTTTCTAGAAATTATATTTTTAACCGATTCTATATGGATATTTTCTTTCTCATGTTTTTCAAACAAATAGTTCACCCAATACAGTTTTATAACTTTGTTGAACATTTCACAAAAGAAGGAACCACATATTTATCATTTAACTATGAATGTAATACCTCAAAAATGTACTCTTATATATGATGGATCACAAAAAAAGAATCTTGTTTCATCATCTGGACTTCTCATTTTCCTTATTTCCAATTGGCATCCTTGAATGTTTCAATGGTTTCAAAGAAAGCTGGAAAAGCTATTATTCCATGAAGAACCCTTCATGTTATTGTGAAAAACAAATTGACACTTTGAGCGTGTGAATTTTCCACCATTAAATATTTTTCCCTATGTCCCTAATGTAAGAGGACCCCATTACAACACCCTCAATACCAGTTAGGGATTGTTATGGTCTGAGTGTACCACATTAATTTTTCCATTATATATTTTTAACCTTATCATGAAATATTTCAAAGAATGAATCTTCAAAAGTCGTAATTCTCACAATATTCTGTCAGTGATGTAGTGGACCTTGATTCTACATTCAACAACTTTGGGAGAATATTTCTAGATCATGGAAACACATACCATACCAACCTCATGATGGTGGATGCGGGTAATCCCCATGAAAACTCAACCACTTATTATATTCCTAGGAGGGATCCAATATATTATGGTTCTCATCATCAACATGTGATCATTATTCCACTATGAGATATAAGGGAATATTTCCGTACCACATATATCCAAATAGAAAATCCAATAAGAATTATTTCTAGGGGTATCAAAATATTTTAACTCTAGAGTAGGCTTATATCCCTATTATAGGCAATCAATATGAGGCCAATCAGTGTATCCTACCAGTGTCCTAGACAAAACTCCAAATCATTGATACTTGTGAGCTTCAAACTCTATCAAAGCTATAATTGTTGACTATGTAATCCCATGGATCCACAAGATGAAAAAAGGGATATTTCCATAGAACAATAGCCACTTTTTTAAACCTATGGCTATAGGTAGGCAATAGACACAATTTTTATAATATTGACTATAGGAAATTTTTTCAAGGGATTTATCTATTGTTTTAGTAAAACATTAAATATTGAAGACACCAATAGCCCGGATTTTTATGTTCTTCACTATATGTATCCCACCCTTTTGTGGGAGAAAACTTTTCCAGCATAAAATAGAGTGATAAGCACTATTTTCATGGTTTTTAGGCTACCACCAAGTTTTTTAATAATATATATAACATAATATATATTTATATACCTGATTCTCAGTGTGATGTAGTGGTTTGGAGGATGAATTCTATATGTGGGGTATGGAGATCAAATCTAGATGGTGATATATTATTTTTGGTTGTAATGGTGGTTTTCAACTATGGCAATAAAACCTACGTCCATGGTTTAAACTGTGGAAATATATCTACCACCACTGTGGACTAGGATGAGACCTATTAAAACGGTTTTGAAAATTGTTTCAATGGGTCTCACCCTACATCAATAGAGATAGTGACAATGGTTTCATAAAACCATGGTTGTAATCTATGGCTAGGGTTTTGGAACCTATATAGATTTCAACAATGGAAATTGGAAAATTTTCTAGTTTTGATCACCCCACCCTATAGTGATTGTGGAATTTTTAAGATAATATATCCTCAGATCATCTTCATTATGGGTTTCAACTATAAAATGTTATAATATCCTCTACCCCAGATAACGTTTCAACCAGTACTGACCCACCAAATGGTACATTGGGCCCTGACCAACCAAATGGTACATAGGGCACCATCCCACAAAACAGAATATCATGTACCTACCTATCAAACAAGATACTCTATTAAAGAGGAGAAGCATCTATATTACGTCTCTGAAATTATAATATCAACTGAATATGAGGATTTATCATCCGATATATATGAGATCACACCTAAAAGATTATATTCATAAAATCTTTGAGTCATTATATTCATAAGAGGTTTGCCATTGTACTTACTCTAGAATGGGAAAATATGGATCTAGTGGTATCCTTAATGCATCTATAGAAGTTATTGTCGACTGTTCTAGTTTTTCAATGTGAAATTTTAATGGATCATATAAGCTATTGAAATAGTGCATTTAGTCTTTGTAGGAAATGATGATAACCACACCATCACCCACTCACCATACCAATGACAGAGGGTAGGGTGTGGTCATTGAACTTACTAGATATCCCCTCAAGTATGACAAAGAATATAATAAGGAACAATATATCTCTCAACTCCGGTGAAAGAAAAATGTACATAAATATATAATTTGGGGAATAATCCTAGGATATATTCCCATGAATGATGTACTAGAACCATCATAAGGAAGAACTCCTTGTAGTAATGCTCCAAATCCTATAGGTATGGAATAAATTTTATATTTTTTCTCCCTCAGAAGGTGAAATCCATACATTGTTCCACCTCACCTCAACACATAGGGTTGGTCACATTTTCTTATTTTGAATACCCCTTTTACACCATACTAGTGTCATTTCAATATTTCCACCACCTCATAGAGGGTATCCTTGAATCAAAACTGATTCATGTTCCCACACTAATATAGTTATAGGTATAATGTGTGAGAAGCAATGTGGTTTCACGTCATTTGAAAATAGGATGAACAAATTATATTGCCTCTAATAAAAACATGTCCCTATGTACATTAATTATTCCATCAATAATGGTATGACATAACCCTAAAAATTAGTAAGATGACTGATTTGTGGATGGTAGAAACTGAAAAGCATAGATCCTACCACCAACATATTAGGAATTTTATATATAGTTGATTTAACATTATATACTAGAATACGATGTATATAGAGGAGGAATATTCGAATTATAGATAATTGAATCCCTACTACTTTCTTTTGAGAACACTAAACAGAACACACATGTTGTGTATTAGATAATGGGCCACATAACTTTTAGTGATAGGAAACCATTTTTCAACATGGGACTGAATAAATCTCATTCCATCCAAAAAAACAAGTCCACATGTATATTTTCTATTCAATGTAGAATGGTTGTTTGAAATTCCAATAATGTGGATGCTGAGTGAGGTAGAGTTGATAGATCAGAAAAGCACTTCCCCTTCCAATGATGTCTCTAGAACACAATAGAGAGTTTATTTAAATTAAAATATTAGCTATATGAGATTGTAAATAATTGATTTATTGATTTAGAGGTTCTTTAAACTGATGTAATATACAAACAAGTTATGAGAAATCAATCAAAAATATCCCTCTTGATAGGTTACTATATGATACAACCTAGTCTTGTAGAATTAATCTACACAACAAAGTCTTAGTTTCATGATGCTAAACTATGAAATAATTTCATAGTAACATGACGTTAAACTATATGACAACATCCATGTCCCATATCCTTAAACTTCATGTAAACGTCCTTGTTTCCTGATCTGAAACTAAATTTAACACATCATGGTCAATGGAAGGTAAAATGTGAAACATCTCATATTCTATAAGACATCTTCAACATCAAGAGGAAATTATTGTTTCCACATGTACCAAGGATACAATAAAATATTCATACCAATAATATAAAAAATAGCCAAAACCTCTAAGTCACCTACCGAGGGAGTTATTTTTATGTTCATCTCCTCAGGCACTAAGATCATGGAATCAAAAGAACCATGTCGAATTAAAAATGTTGTGGAAAGAGGGAACATTATCATATCCATACTATCTCAAAAAAGTATGCATTCATATCTGGTTGGTAAAAATAGCTCAAGAAATATATACACCCTCATGTATAAATTTCAATGGAATATTTTTATGGAACTAGAAGGATTGATGTGTGAATACATACCCAATTATATAAAATATATACACCATAATATTATAGAAGTTGCGATATTAAATGCATACTTTCTTGTACATAGCCTATAGAAGTTCTAGTAGTGTGTGATAGGAATAGTGGAGCTCTATCGGTATGTTCTGGTGATGATGCAAGGATAGGTAGACATTTTTCCCTACATATATAGTAGAACACCAACAAGTTCAACATGAATAGGTTTCTACTCTAGTGAAATCATACGTTATTACTCCCTTCCATGATGATTATCGATATATTCTTATAAAGGTAAAGGAATATGACTAGGCATATATCCTCATTCTGGCTAGGGCTCAACAAGTGTTAATGGAAAATTCCTCGAGACATGATCTTAATCCTATCATATGAAAGCCCAGATAAAGAACACAAAGGCACGGGACATGGTTCATTTCAATGTTCCAACTCTAGATCACCATGTGATAGTGGAATATGTATCACGATAGACATATATTCCTATTGAAAACACAACCTATTTATTCCAAAGTCACTTGACTAGTCTCATATCCCCTCTCCAAACATGTTTTATCCGTAAAATAAAAAAACTATAGTAGACTAATATCCCATATAACGAATCTTCACTACATATTCTTGATTCTCAAGGAATATAGGAACATATCATGCTTTCCTATAAATGAATGATTTCTCTATAATTCTTCATTGCTATATAGGATTTGTCTGAGATCCCTTTTAAAATTCCATAGAACCATTAGAATATTATAATAGAGAATTCACAATTTAGTTGGTATTATTTCCCTACTTCATCTACAGTTGATAGGTGTTTTATGAAAACCACCCATAGGAAGGCTCAAATACATACTGATAATATTGGTGATAATTGATATACTCTAGATGATTTTTATTAGCTGTATTACATCACAACGGTTTTAGATTCTTATCAACATATTCATGAACTCATCCAGCAGTAGGATCATATCCCTAATCAACCTCAAAACACAGGTCAACATTTTCAAACCCGAACATATAATGAAGCCCATATCTATGATATTATCAGTGTCACAATCTATGAGGATGTTCAAACAATACATGTAAAACCTAAATGGTTTAATGACTCTTTAACCAAATACAATGGTGTACACTACTTCAATAGTCTACTCACAATAATATATAGATGAATTGTATGTACATAACATAGAACATCCACTTTGGTCAACCTCCCCATGGTGATATCTCTCTCTGGGTTATAAAACTATTTACCTTTCCCAAATTCCATCATATAAATATTTCCCCTAAAAATAGAAATATTTGTTTATAGAGGTACTCGAAATGCTAGGGTTATACATATATAGTTCTCCGATAACAATTAGTGACACCTCACCTCAGTTAACAGACAACCATATAGGAATCCTCTATGGTCTGACCAGGGGGGAGACATATTACCCTAATAAAGAAGAGGATGAAATGGTTATATATTTGGATTCATCTTGAAACAACCTCCAAGACATGATCAGGCCTATTTCTACATCCCAATACAATATCCAAAACATGTTAGAAATAAAGTGATTTCCTACATTCACTCGAATATATAGGTGACTAATTACATATTGAAAGATCGAATCCACCCTTATCAAGGATATGAGAGACACCACTACCTCAAAAAAACACTTTATTGTAAGTTGGACATGGATTAGGTCGTTGTGGACAAATTCTTGGGATGGAAAGAGAATAAAAAAATCCCACCACATATTTTCCTGGTACTATGACAAATCTCAAAATATTTTTCAATGTTTTGTCGGACAATTGAATTTGATGATGGGGAATGTATGGATCATTTTAGTTTACCCTTTCCCCAAGGTATAAAATCTATTTGGGTATGGAATCTTATAATTTCATAGCCTCATGATAAATCATGTTTTAGGATTGTGATATCCAACACTGAAACAGATTGCCTTTTCTATTTCCATTTTGTAAAACTGGCATTGATTCTCATATACCTAATGATACCTAGGAAAAACATATTTTCAATGACCAATTTTAATCCCTATATTATGCTTGACTTAAATTATGAGCTTCCTATAAACTTGATTATGGTCGAAGACATGATCCAAAAAGTCTAGGATCCACCTGCACTTGATGACAGCATTAGAGAAAAGAACCTGTTTTGAAATCATTCTATGAAAAAAAATTAGTTAATGAAGATAATTTATTATTCCATATACACTGTTAAATTTATAGTAATATTGATTAGCTCATATTACCCACAATGTCTGAGAATTTATCAATGGACTCAAAGGAGGAATAGTATGATGATTACCTCAGGAATGACCCTCCAATATTTAAGAAAACCATCTTTACAACCATTGTCGATATCCTAATGGTGATTCTAATAATAGAAGAAGGCTCATGGACTACTTTTATTAGTGAATGCATGATTCGTCATGAGTAAAAGGTTAATATTCCATTGGTGAGGTAGCATTGATATATGTACCCATAGAATTATATAGAAATTTTAGGGATAAACTCAGATGTGGAAAAACTCCACCTAGGCTTACACAATTATAATCAAGGTTCCAAGAGAATATCAAAGGTAATTCACCCCTATAATGATAATATTTTATTTATCCATGTCTTAAAACTGTAATGAGTCTGAAGTCATCACCACCAAACTTTAGACATCATAGTGTCCATGGCCCTAGTCATATGACCTAAAATAATGAGACACCAATGGTCATAGTTGTATGAAAAAAACTATAGGACACCATGCATCATTACCACATGACACTAAACTTATTCAAAAAAAAATTCTTCATAGTTCATGAACTACAAAAAATCTATATCTATACAAATGAAAAATGATGTACTCCTATCCATAGGTGTGATTCAGATCTACATTGGGAATCTCCCCACATAATAATTACATGTGGCTAGATTAAAACAATTATAGTATATGTAGTGGTTCCCAGATCCAAAATTATATTCTTTTATAAAATATATAGGAACTATTCATCCTTACAACATGAATCTAAACTATATGGAGATGTCCTTATTACATGAACCTAAAATGGAATAACCATATTTTCCAAGTCATAATAAATTAAATTAAATGACAATATATTTTGAAAATGAAATTAAAATTATCATCAACAAATTTATCGAGCGTAGGATTCCCTAAGAAATCATCTTGGGAATCGGCATGTGTAAAAATATGATGAAAATCGTGACATGATTTTTTGAATTCCTCGATGATGTTTATAGGGCTTAATGTCATCCTTTTCACGTCATGTAAGCTCCATCCTTACCAAAACGTGCTAAAAGAAATGGTATATGTCCCTATCATTTGATGATAAAATGTTCACAAAACTACGTATAGCATCATTACCAATCCAATAAGATGCATAGATATTTATAGATCTTATATATAGGTTTTACCATCACATTATAAAAAATGCATTTTTCCTGTATTTTAACCACCTATGTGTGGTCCAAGAAACCATTTCTATCACATGTTTATCACATTCATCAAAGATCACGTCAGCTTATGAATTATTGGATGGGATTCCCTACATGATCGAGACATATCATTTCACATCAGGGTTCTCATATTATTTGACGCAAGTCAATAAAATGAACACCATAATTGCTTAATGCATATAATTAAACCATATAGTGGATGTATCATTCATAAAATCTAACTACAAATTACTATATAACATTAATGAGAGTAACATTGTAATTGTGGTTGGTCTCCCCCCAAACCGCCATTATATAACTAAATTTGTATTTATTTTGACCATCACATGATATATAGTGATTCCCAGATCTAAAATCATGGGCACATCTACAATAATCAATGGGATCAATACCAGCCTCTAGGTATGGTTCAGATATGTCAAAAGAGTACCATTCATGAAATAATTGTGTATTAATTCTTACCATCAGAGTATTTGTAGTGATACTGAAAAAATCCAATCTTGGGTCCTTCCACAATAATCATCATGACTAATTCCCCCTTTATGTATTGGTCAAAAGATCATGGATAGTTTCATTTTTAAGAACTTTGTGTTTCTAGATTCCTACTAGTATAGGATACATAGTGAAACACAAATATCCAATCTTAGATCTATATATAACAATCAATGTAAAAAATGACCCCCCATATATTTGGGTTAGATCTACATAGAGTGTTTCACATTCATGATCTATGTGTGGCTTGATTCCTTCAATAATAGGATATGTACTGTTGCCCAGAACTCCAACCAATGGTCTTGCAGTAACAATAAATGGGGGAAATTACCCCATATACAGATGTGTTAGACCTTCGTTGAGATTTTTCAATTCAAGAACAACGTGTGTCTAGATTCCATAAATCACATGATATGTTCTGAATCTATCATTTACAATCAAGCATCCATCCATAAAAAACAATGATAATAATTTCCCCTTTGTGTATGGGTTATACTTGTGTGGAGAGTTTCCCATTCAATAACTACATATTCCTTGATTCATTTCATGATAGGATTCATAGTGATGCTCAGATATCAAATCATGGGTCTTTCCATAATAGCAATGATAAAAATAAATATCTCCTCTAGGTGGGTCAGACCTATGTAAGGATCTATATGTGAACTACTAGTGACTTGATTCCTACCATCAATGATTACATAGAGATGCCTAGATCTTCCATTTCATTCCCATATATCGGAATCCATCACTGCCAACCACATTCCCTGATTATGAGTAATATTTATGCAGGGGAGTATCCTTTAAGTGGTTGATTATGGAATTATTTTACACATAAAATATTTATAGGGAAAGTCAGGGTATCATAGACCTAAACATAACATATAACACTATTTAAAGAGGCATGAGTCATCAATTCTCAATTTACCTATGCATCAGTTCGATCTATGTATGTCCTTCCTGCACATGAGATAAAATTTTGAAAAAAATTTGTTCTATGGCATATAGATAACCATTAATATTACAATGTTGTAATAATAGTGTTTTTTATAAGAATAATTGATCCCTATAATTACATTGATTCCTCAATGATATCTTTCCCAATTTCATGTTGATTCCCATATCATTACCACATTTTGTTAAATTGTATGAGAAATTTCCTTCTCATATGAAATTACCAGGAAATATAACAATATCGAAAAAACTGGTCCTAAAATTATTAATAAAATGTAAAAATATATATGAAGGGGTCATTATAAGGGTGTTTTACAAACAATGGAGTGAAGAAATCCTCTCGTGTCATCATCCACAAAAGATTCATAGTACTCTAGGGCCCTGAATGACCATTGTGAATAGATTTACAAAACCACCCATTTAGATAACATGTATGTCCCCTAATTGGACTCTCTAAAAGCATGTGAGAAAACTATATGAATCTGTGAACCTGATTTCAATCATCCAACCCACTTCGGTAGTAATATCTGTGGGACATCCCTGTATCTCACCATTAAGTTCATTACAGCTACTTTAGAATCAGACTCCTTCAAATATTCTGTCCAATTGAATAAAAAAACATATTTAATAGCATGCATCATGACCTTTATTTAATCCCTCTACAAAATCCATTTCCAATTTAATGATGAAAACATCCCTATACAAATCCATGGTGGGTTTGAAAAATACCTCCACTCCCTGAAGTACCTAGAATTCATGCAATCGCACCATCCACATTGACCTTCATCCAAGAGTCAATTAGGGGAATCCATCGAATATATTTAAGAATAAGGGGATGGTTGGACCTACCATAATTTCCAATCCACCTAATAGTATTCACGTGAGATATAATGTTACCAATAGAACCAAATTGCACAATATCCACAACATCAACATTCCTATGATGGAACATTAGACAAACATTAAGTAAATAATTTTGATCATAAAATATCTTTCATTCTTAGACTTCCAGATCTAGGGGAAGGTGGAAGCTACATACACTAATAGGATTTGTAGAATATGGTCTCTTTTATCACAATTGGTGATGAAATTCATATAATCTTCTATATTTTCATGTGTGTCTAGGATGACGAATAACATCCATCTAGATTATATTAATAGTTTCTTAGCATATAGATAGGTAAAGAACATGTATTGTTGGTTCGGTTCATCCTTAAAAATAATGTGACAAGCCAAAAAAATAACTTCCCAGCCCTTCTCATTTGGTCATGTGTAATAAATCTTTTTTCTAGATTATATATATAATATTGTATCTAGGGGGTTGAAAAAAGTCTACCTTGAATTTAATGAGTCGTGAGGGAGTTAACGGAGTTCTTTCACCGACAATCTTATTGTATTATTTGGTGTTAAAATTTCCCTTACAACTTTTCTACAATATAAGTTTTTCCTTGTCCATGAAAACCTGACTTTGAATATCCCTTATAGACTGAATGTATATGAATTCAAGGCTATCAATTTGAGATAATAAGTCAAAAATACTCATATATAATTGGTTAGGGGAATGTTTGGTCCATCCTTGAGAGATCAATCTACCGAAAAGGTGTCCCAGTAGTTGATATTGGAGTTTTATTCAACTATCCAATTTCAATTCCTCATAAATTTTTTGAAATAATGCTATAGTAATGATCATACAGATGAACCAAGGTATTGTGGATAACCATCCACTAGCCCTCCTCTGAACCTGCTTGAGAAAATATTTTCTATATGGGTCATTAATGGGATATGAAATTAGAGGTCAACTTACCAATAAGACTGTCATTAAATATTTTGAGATAATTAATGTCAACTCCCCCAAATTAAATGGGATTGATAAACTTACTCTAAGAGACACTTATTCATTTTCTTTCATGGATAGATCCTGTCAAAATAAAAATCTAGATCACGAGTCTTACCTCTTTGATTAAGATTCTTGTCCACTTGTACATCAAGAAGGAACAAAAAAACATATAAGTGATGAATGAGTTTGTTATAATCACTCTACCAAATAGAGATATGGATTTATCTTTCAATATAACTATTTGATGGATAATTCTAGTACATATCCTTTTGAGATACTGACTACTTTCACTACCCCAAAAATACTGTCACGCTAAGATAAATGAAGGGGAGGGATCCCTTACTCACACTAAACATTCTAATAATTCCTTTATATAATCAAATTGATGTATCATCACCAAAAACAAAAGAAAAGATTTTACCTAGATTATGGCATGAACATAAACTTTCTCATAATGAGTAAAGAGATCATTAATAGAGGTTTTGATAGTCAATAATGCTTTCCCAAATTAAATTATGTCATCATCATAATGTAGGTTTGAGTGGATGGTTTCACCTCTCCATTCCTTCATTTTCTTGTAAATTCCTACATATGCAAGATCATTGAGGGAGATTTTTGTGTAATCATCTACAAGGTCAATGTGTAATCCCCAAAGTGGATCCCCTAGTCACACCCCCTCTTGCTTGGAATAAAATCCCCTTGGTAGAAATTGATTAGAATGGATAACCTTGCATATGGGAGCGTCACTCATATCAATCTAATAAAAGTGTTATATAATCCGAACCTCTTGAGAATACAAAATAGAAATGTCCATTTTTATACTATCAATGGCTATGAATATGTCAATATTAAGGGCAATGATCCCTTTATTCACCTTACTCATCATATCGTTGATTCCTATAGAGGTTGTGAACAACCCTTTTTGGATGCAAGTTCCCAGGACAAAACCATATTGATTTGAGGTAATGTGTTCATTTATTATGGATCACATTCTGAACATTATGATTTTACTAATAACATTTGGTATGAGGTTCCCTATATCAATCAGTGTAAAAAGATTTTTATTAATAGTATTCTCATTATTAGGAATTAAGGCAACAAAATTTTAATTTGATCCATATGATAAATTGGAAAGAGTAAAAAAGTCCTTCAATAAATTAACTATGAAATATTGAATAATTTCCCAATGGAACAAAATAATTTTTTCTAAAACCCATCACAGCCAGCGGTACTGTCCATGTTGAGAGAGAAAATAACTTTCCTAACATCTTCTTTGTTTGGTGGTATGACAAGACTCTGATTCTATTTATCATAAATATTGGGGGTTATGGTACCAATGATTTTATAAATATTATCCACCCCATAATCATAATAAATATCACTTAAACAATCAACCACTTCTAGAGAGATTTCATTATCAGAAGTGTAGATCTATCCATCAATGCAGATGACATTGTTTCTTAGATTTATCTCCCCATTATCTATATAACTTGTGAAAGAAACATGTGTTTCTGTCACCCTAATTCAACCATCATACATTCAAACAATTCTGTTACTATCATTATATGATAATAACAATGTAATGTGGCCTTGCATACTCGTGTAGTAAATCCATAAATTGTATATTCTTATTCTTGTTAATAGCCACGAGTGTCGCAAGATCAGTTTCATCCTATTTCTTTTTAGAATCAATCTTTCAGAAAGACTTTACACTCCATTAATTTAAGATCTTCTTAGTATGCATTAGTTTATCAATAATCTACCTAAATGGGATTCTTATAGGTATAAAATTCGTATTTTCCAAAATGATCTCCCTACATCCAGGAATAAAAATTGTACCATTATTAACACAAAAGAGGAGAGGTGATTACCTTTCCATGTTAGAGACCTCTACAGTTGTAGGGTTGTGTTCAGATTGATGTTTAGAGAGGGTGTGGCCCATGATTCAAATTAAAAAACTTTGATAATTCATTTTCACAAAATATCTAACCAGGTTAATAGCAGTCCTACCATTTAAAATATACATGCTCCATGTAAAATCATGTCCTATAATTTTATCCCAAACGTGATTGAATGGGTTTATAAAAAAATAAAATTCATTATCATAATTAACTTTAAATGTGGAACATATTTTTTCCTCAGGTGAGAGATCAGTGTTAAAATCATCCTTGATCACCCACTTATGAGCATCGTATCTAGAAATTCCTTCAATCTCCCTTCATAGATCCATATTTAATATGTATGAAGTAGATACATAAAAAAAATAGATCATCACATATAATCTAGACATATATTTTTTCTTTTGTACTCGAATCATTTTTATAACATGTAGCAACATTGATAATTTCATGCCTATGAACCCATAGATGGACCATGTTATGACTAAGAAGATTCTAAAAAACAAGTGTATATCCAATAGATTCCAATTTTAGGTGACTCCAATTCTCAAACAACATCTTCATCTGAAATAACTTAATAAAAATTTTCTATTAGGACATAATAATATTCATGTGTACTTTAGATGTTATTTGATTCCCTAGACCATGGTAATTCGAGTAGAATATCTTCATTATTTTAAGGATTTTTCCCCTGTCATTGACCCTTCATTCTTTTCCATCATTGGATGACCTTTTCCTTTTCCATTCGTGTTTTTATTCGTCACATTCTTTGAGGATGTAACCAAAATTGAATCATCTAAAAAATTATCTTCACCTACATTAGAATTTTCATTCCAACTCCCACAATTATTTTCAAGGTGAAGTTTCTCCTCCACTTCATTTTCCCAAAGCATGACACCCAATGAGTAAATGGGTTTTTTGAATTCAAAGAATCATCCTATTTATACATAACTGACTTCCTATTAGAAAATATCGAATGAGGAACCTATGATAAGGGCTCCTCCATGTTAGTAGGATCATCATTCTGAGAGGCATTACCACTAATTTTCTCAAACCAGTTAAGTGCAGAATGACCTTACTACTTTTTATCATGATAATTAGTTACGAATATGGAATATGTTTAAGTTTACGGATACATGGAATAATCTTTGGTGCGCATAGGGCTAGCCATTTTGGGCATTCCAGATCCAATATGTGCAGAGCCAGTGTTTCCTGTATTAGTAACACCATCATGATTATGAAGAGTGATACCCAATATATCTTGTACCATCAAACCATACTCCATTTATTCATAGAAAACAATCCAATGCTACTCAGTATTCTCATCTATGATATTCAATGATTTATTATTTATGGAGATAGTGGGATGAGAGCTCTATACAACGTATGTCCCATCCTTCTTCTATTCACGAGTTCCATATGGAAGGGTGATCATAACAGTTCATTCACTTGATTTATCCCATTATATACCTCACTCATGATAAGCATAATTCCAAGTGACAACATCAGTGGCCACATCAATTTTGATCTCCAAGATTCTTCTCACATCTTTCACTATTGTCTTACCCTCCATATCTACTTCATGCAGGTTAGTAAAATGTTGTTCAGATAAGAGAGCCTCATAATTTTCATGGATAATATTTATAAATATATCATTCCACTTGTGATTTTAATTTAGAATATGTCCAACCTATATTCTTTTCTCGGTATGATAACCAGTGTTAACTGCAAGGGTGGTGGCTCCAATATCATCCCCAAACATATCGAAACCAGAATTAATTTTTTTTAATTAACGCAATCATTATTTATGATAATATACATCCCTTTCTCTTTCCATCTACATGTGGCATTATGACCCTTCATATAATATAAATCACAAACATTCCCCTGATTCCATTCAAATAAATGAAGAACCAAAAACCAAAAACATGTACATAATTTTGGTATCCTTTCATAATGAATTTGTATATTTATTATATTATCCATTTTAGTGAGAAATACTTCCTCCAATAGGGTTTTGGACATATCAACATCCACTAAAATATGGTCATAATTCCCAAATATATATTATTTTTTTGCTTATACATCCTAATAGGATTTCTCACATTGGATGAAATATCAAATAGAATGTGTGGATTCTAGTAAAACCAGTTCAATTTTAAAATACAAATCCAAATCTCTACATGAGTATTCCGTACCATTTCCGAGTCAATGTTATTATACCACTCTTGAATTTGATGATATCCAGGTCTCAGGGAAAGAGACATGAATCTCTAGGACATTATTTTGCAATCACCAGATGGGATGATGATTTGATACTTTCCATCCCCCATTTTTATCATCTTCATACACTAAGGCCCTAGAACATAGGAATTCTATTCGTCATGTCATTTAATTTCCACATGCACTCTCCTTTTAGTACGATGACCATTAGAATAATTGAGTGACGATAGAGTTGAACAAATTCCTCAATGTCCTCTTAATTTTTCGATACACGTGTAATTTGTCCCATCTTGAAATTTTCACATACATGGGTTGAACACAATTTGTTTTCACTATCCTTTCACAGCCCATGAAGAGAAGAATATTTATCTCTATTTGAACATGAAATAGGTGGATATTTGTAACTTCATCAATGTAGATCTAATCACCCTATGATGTTTTCGTTGATACCCAAAATGATTTTCCCAAACTATTTCACATGACCTGAGAATGTTAAGTCAATATTTACAAAACATTCACCTCCCACTAAAAGGAATGTTAGAGTACTCTTGACATTTGTAATCCAAATTATGCTATTTTGTAACATTCCCCTCATACCAATACCATGTACATAATGACCTTAAATTTCATAAACTTGTGTCAAGGATGCATTACATTAGACTTCTTCATTTTATGGTCCAAATCAAAAGAACCAAAAACTACTAGTGAAAAATACATATAAATTATCAGGCTCCGAAATTGGAGGACCCAGAAAAAATCATGTATCATCTCACTAAACTCTTATTCTCTATAGTTTCATAAAAATGAATTTCAAAAAAACAATGAATATTTATCATAGGTCCCACTTTTTGATTATAAAAAATTGAGGACATGATCGTCTAACAACTTGGTCCAGAAAAAGTTAGGGTAATGATTTGGTTGATATATTCGAAGTGAAAAGGTGTTCACATGGATACAAACGAACATTTAGGGTTTTAGATCCCTTAATGAATTTTAATGTTCTTATAATTTGGCTTCATGTCTATAAAGTTTGAATTAACCAATCTCATTCCTAAAGTTGATACCCATCACTTGGAAGCCAATGAAACATGGGATTATATTCACTTGGATATTCCCTATCAAAGATAGGTATGAGGGGCTTGATCATCCAAAATGACACATTGGTCCATAAAAGAAAACACCCCTTAAATCCATTTTTTTCTATACTATGTGAATCCTTATTGGTTTTGAAAATTACCATTGTATTACATGTACCCCCTAGTTCCCACCTCTAGTTAACTCATATATTTCTAGAAAATGATTTAAAATCCCCATAAACATTCTACTAAAGAGGAATCTACATCCTCGACAATACGTCACCACATTTTCTGCTACTTCACAATGATGTAATCCCACACTCCATTGCAAATTATTTTTATGGCCCAAACCACAGGACTCAAATCCACTTTGTGTATGTCTCGAGCCATCAAAGGAAAGTATATACTACTGTGGGGTTAAATAACTCTCCATGGTTTTCTTTCACTGAACTTCCAACATTATCATCTAGACATTTGAGTCTTCAAAATATTCCATGGAACAAGGAAAGTGGGTTAGGTTCCCATTTACTTGACTAAGGATTTAATCAAAAAGGGCACATGCATAAGGGATGATGATCTTCCAACTTGTGAAGCATCATTATTTTATTTAAATGACAAAAATACTCATGATCCATAAATAAACTATGGTGGAATACAAAACCTTAGGGTGTTTTTGGTCACCCATGGTATGTCTTCCCCATTCTACTCTTGATCCTTGTTAATACCATGGCTAAACTCATCACCTTATGATGTTATCAGTCATCCCCAATATGTATCCCCCATTCCAGGGTCACAGATTCAATCTCCCAAAAAAATATTTGCACGGACCATATAATAATTTTCCAAGTGGTCTTAGTATCCCTCCCATGCTATCATTTTTTAGAAGCAATATTATAAACTTAAATTCATTTAACATCCTTATAGTATGTCATTAAACAAATCAAATTATTTAATTACCACATGATATAAAACTACCCAGAAAATTTACATTACAAATTAAACTATATGTCATGGAGAATGATAGTATTAAAGTGGTACATTACCATCATCTGATGTTCTAATATAGAAGACCTTATTCTATAGTGGAATAAGGTCCATGATAGAATACCCTAAACTACATCATTGTAATGGTCCTATTTAATACAACATAAATCAACCAATTATAAGATACATGATGAATTTATGGCTGAAAATTTAATATATATACCAAAAAATCGACTCTTATATTTTTGGACATACACATTCTATTATCTAGGTAATATTGAGAAATTATGCAATGAAATAGGCATTAATAATTTCAGGTAAAATACACATGATAGGGTGGTCTGAGAAAAATCCAATTCCACACTAAAAAATATTTTTCCCAAATGATTATTAAGAAATATTTAGGATAGTCAATTGAAGAAGATATAAATAATATAGAGACTATTCATTTCCCCTTGTGAAAATCTGGTTACGCTTCCTAGTTCCACATATCTTGGATGAAATTAGAACAGATCTCTTTTTTCTCAGGACCCACTAAAGGGATCTTAGAACTATCATTAATTTTAACTACATGAGTCTTTTTCCCTCTAAGGAGACATTAAACTATGCATTGTGGCGATATTTTTTTGGCATGTAATGCAGCATTAGAGCTACATTTTTTCACTATCTTTTCCATTACATGGGTCCCTACTCATGATTTGGTTGCAAACAATGAACATCTCTTTTAAAAATAAAAGATTGATCTATATAAGAATCTTTATCGTAGAGTTATTCATCCATGAACGTTTTTCACAAATACAAGATATTGATCTACATATTAGTTCATATCAAAACTAGAAATGTATTTATTCACATTATCCTAGTACACGTATCAACATTTAGGCCTCTAATATTGAATTCATTCAAAAATTCCTTAACATAAAAATCCTATTTCCATTATAGAATGTATAATAAATCTATAATTTATTTTATTTTTGACTAAAACAGTGTTTATTCTTTTGGAAGACCCAATTCCTTGAAATGATCTCCCATCATTAAAATCTAGAGGATTTTTGTTCTGGAAACTCAGATCCTTGGAATCTTGTATCTCTACTTGGTGGGGTTCTGAGTCCCATAAAATTATTAGGTTCACAGTAATGTGATATAATTTTAGATTATAAAAAAATTTATTTCATTCTAAATAAATCAATTCAGTGGGTTCATATTTTTAAAACTCATAGTTGTGTCTCAGACACATTGACTCAAGATATCAGATAGGTTTGAAGCCTATTTTTAGGGGATTTGAAGTATAATTTTTGAAGTATAATTGATGGTAATTGTTCAATATTAATAAGTTAATGGATATTATTTTATTTTCTTCACATTGAATATTTTTATCTGTGTTTTTATGGATTCCATTATTAGCTAAAAAATTTCATACTAGGAAAAGTCATCGGCCAACTCAATAATTAGATCGTGTTGGAGTCACCTAAACCTTTCCCCTTGATCCATTAAACTATCCAAATGAGAAGAGATATTTTGGGTAGCATATCTTATTCAATGAGATCATAAGTTTCATGTATGTGTGCCGAGGAACACCACACAATGGGAGGGCATGAAATGTGGGGGTGTGGGGTGTGTGTTTCAGGTGTACACCCCGATGAAGATCATGAGATTGATAATATACATAGCCCCATTAATTATGGCTAGACATCCTCAAATATTGATCTCGAAAAATAATAGTATATAACTATTACTCAATTAAAATTAAACCAAAACAATAGTAGACACCAGATCAATCCAATCATTTTTTTTGATCACCTCATGTTATTATCTTTAATGTCATACTCTCCCCCCCCCCCCCCACTATAGACACCATTGGTTTAATGCAGTGATCAACACAAAATAGTCACATGAATCCACCATTTGATGACAAACTTTTAGTACTTCTCCAATGATGAAGATCAAGATAGATGAATCATCCTCGATGCCTTAAATACTTGGACCCGTATTCACATCACATTATTCTGATCAAGCTATTATGTGATTCCATCACCTCGAATAGGCAGTCACATTCAAAAATTATATATTAAGGGGGTCACTGCAAAGGATCTCTAGATACCATATAATAAATTTTATAACATTATGATTACTCTACCAATCGTGTTGTTTGGTAATGTAGAACATGTGAATTGTGATAATATATCTTGACCGAAAATTCTCTTTTAGGTAGTTTAGAGGTTGTCCAATGATATATTTAAAAATATTAAAAGGTCAATAAAATCATTCTATAATTCTCTAGTTGTAATCAAGTTTTTGTTCCCAGGCACATCTGTTATTTTATAAATTTTGTCGCATGAACCATGAGAGTCCTTCCAGAAAGGTTTTAAGGGGCATGAAATTTCTCGATGATAAATAGGAAAATATTTTATATCATCAAAAACATAAAATAAAAATAAAAACTATATTTATCATTAGATTCACCCATCATTCTTTCATGCGGATTTTCCCACAATTTTAGTCCAGTGCATAAAAACCATCATAGTAAAATGTGATGCTAAAACATTCCAGCTCTTCATCTATAAATACCTAAATCCCTTAAAAAATACACTTCATAGGGGGATATAAATAAGTGTAGATTGGGAGTCAATTGAAGAAAATAATTACAAAAGGAGTTATGTGATTCCACAATTAGACAAATTATTTCATCTGACAATGAGAACACATCATGTGATACCTTAAAGATCACAGGATCATGTTATGAATAGAATTCCATGTGACACCATAATGATGATTCCTATTAATAAGAGGTATTCATGAGATCATGTGATGCCTCACTTTTTCTATGAATCTTCCATGAAATCCCTCGTACAATCAAATGACACCAACAAACATCCCAAACACAAGTTCAAAGTTCCCCTCATATGACCCCATAAAGATCATGTGATTTAATGATGATCATGTTATGCTCTCATGTGCGCCTATATTAAGTGATGTGTGTATGATGCTCAATCATGTGACTATTTAACATGAAAAGCTAATTGATATAACCTTAAATCTCATGATGGCTCTATTTAGTCGTGTCATGTAAGACCTAAAAAAACAGGATAGTCATGATGATGATAGCAGATATACACCCATGCACATGGACCCCTCAGTGATGAACCTAGGGTGTGACTCCATGATATAAACCCTATGACCATGGATATGAACTCCACTTCCCATTTAATTTGTGGGATGTTCAACATCCCATTAAAGTCATCCCATTTCATGAGTATTTAATCTTCATGAATGAAAATCATGTAGTGCCCCTCGACATATAAGTGGACATTGACATGTCAACTATGTAATGTAATTCCCTTACAAACCCTCAGTCATGCAATATGTACACCCTTGGAATGGAACACATACCATTCATACACTCCATTTTAGGAGGACTTTACAAGAATGTGACCATGTGTACATGTCCTCTTATAACCATAAAAACCATCATACAAACATTCTTTTTCATGAGCATGAACATGGAATATTAACCATGTGATCACTTGAATCACTGGTCTCATGATGGCCACATGTTTCCCCAGATGTTCCAAAAACATTCATGAAATAGTCCTTCGACATAAGATCATTATCTTGTAATATCATATTGGGAATGTCACTAGGATCGTGAGAGTACATCATGGAAAATTTACATTCATCATGTGAAGAAGTCTAGAACGAGGCACATTGATCATGTGAAGACACCATAGACATGTCACCTTGATCATGAAAATACATCCTTGGAAATTCACTTTTATCATGT
This sequence comes from Viscum album, assembly GCA_963277665.1. Classification (NCBI taxonomy): domain Eukaryota; kingdom Viridiplantae; phylum Streptophyta; class Magnoliopsida; order Santalales; family Viscaceae; genus Viscum; species Viscum album. Next base: position 787,014,837 of record OY728126.1, on the reverse strand, counting down.
CAATTTCCCTAAACATTCCATATTTGATCATGTGAAGACATCCTGGAAAATTCAATATGATCATATGAATATATAATGGAAAATGCTCTTTGATCATGGGAAATTCCCTGGATATGTGAGATTTGAAAATGTGAATGGCCATGGACATGTATGCTTTAATAATTCTAATACATCCTAGACAAGTCACTTTGATCATGTGATGAAATTCTGGAAAAGTAACATTAGTAAGGTGAAAGGACCTAGATATGTCATCATTGAAAATAAAAATCATGTTAGACGTGTCAATAAGCAGCCTTGGATGGGTCTACTATTTCAATCTAACATCCAATACATGTCACGTATACAATAAATACATGTTGGGAAAACAATATAGATAAGTCAGGAAGACATGTCTACTTAATCCAAAAGACACATGGACATGTACCCTAAAATCCCCCATCCATGAACCTCGGATTTAGTAACCCATTTATAGGGGTATTTCCCTTAATGGGTTAAGGAATCACATTCAATAAACCTTATTTATTTTATTCTACTAGACAACCCCCTATGTCAATCTAAGAATATTAAAAAGACCTTTCATGGTAATCATTTCTCTTTTTTTATCAAAATTTAGAGAATAAATATGAATCATGTTAATCCATCCTTGTATAAGATCCTATCATCTCTAAACCACAAGGATAATAATAATCTGTTTTGAGTGTAATCATCAATCCTAACCAATCTGTTGTTTATGGGGTAAATGAATTATGAGGACTCTGACTCTTGTCCAAACAAGATACGTAGGACCCATTTTTAAGTCTTGAGTTCCAATCAGAAGCCACAGTATTATAATCCCCTTTTTATCTCAAATATTCTCAACTCTAAGGACTAAACTCCCCCATAAGTATAAAATCCATCATAATCATCAGCAGATGGGAAGTTGTATGATACATGGGAATCCTTTTAGGTGTATTCCCTATCCATTCCCTTGAGTAACATAAACCCAGTAGTGGACCATGCCCAAAATAATCCACGGGGGATCTGATTTTTGTTTTAAAGAGGATATGTAGGAATCCTTCTTATATCCATAGATCCATACTATATCCTTTATTAGACATGTAATCAAACCCCTCCAATGGACAGTTTATTGTGTAATCCCCATAAAAATATACACTCATTCAGTTTTTCTAATCATTCAATATCTCTTATTTACCACAATGAGAATGAGTCATATGGGATTATAAATAAGTAATTATTGTACTAATAGAATGATGAGGACTCCATTGTATAGTCCTATTATTCAGAAGTAAGACTAATTACTTCTCTTATTCACTTGAAGTTCCTTATTCTAAATGAAGAAATTCAGGGTTTCCTAATATTCATATATCCCACTCAAGGCCTCTGTTTTTTCACCTTTTGGAATGGAGGGGCCCATAATATGAACTAAAACACTCATTAATTTCATAAAAAGACATGTAGGATTCCTACTTGAGGCCTAATCCCCATATAAATAAATTTTCTTCATGATATTATACTCCATCGAATAGTCATAGCATACGACCTTATATTATGCCATAAAAACAGTGTGGGTTTTTATTTTTTGTTCTAAAAAAATACATAGTAAGACTCATAGAGGTTCAATCCTATCTCAATATTGGAAACAACCTATTTAGATGAATATAAACTTCAAAGTGCTCAGAAATTATTGTACATTAATGCTTCATAAATAAATGACATGGTGTTGGAGAATATTTGGTACAAACTGTTGTTCCAATCAACACATAGTTTTAATAAATTCCCAGGAATATGGGTATCTACTCTCATATTAGGTCCTAGAAATAATTTCATGAGAAAAAATTATTTTAATAATAAGGCCATTTAATAGGAAATAATTCCACCCTTAAAGGGTGTTATAAGACCTACCACCCATCCTTTCAACCAATGTATGTTTCTTATTTTCATTAGATCTAAAAACCCACCCCAATTAATGGCATACATTTGAAAAATGTGTTTATTCCATTCCATGGATGTTGGAACTTTTGGGAGTTTCCATTATAAAGAAATATTTTAAATTCAATGTAAATTATTTTCAAACAACCCATAATATAACCACAATTTAGTGTCGAGAGATTCATTTCATAATATAATATGATACAGGAGCCTTATGAATTATCGACTAAAATATATTATTTTTTAAATAATATTTTATATGGAATTTTTTACAACAAGAACGTTTGAAATCCATATAAAAGTATCTCAGTATATCCTGTGTGGTTTTAATAGTTCACATAGACTAAAAATATATATACGGATGATACATCGTAATGAAAATCAATTCCATATCAATAGTTTACTATAGGCAACACCTGAGCATCAAGATAAACCTTATATCCCAGTCAAATATTGTTGAATAAAGTAATCCATGGGACTTTACCACTTCATTAGTGTATATCCTAGAAAGATCATCCAGATAGAAATATTCTCCGATATTGAGGAGTTATACTGACTTGTTAATAAAAATGAATACAGTCGATATAGAATTATACCCTATATATTTTTGGGGGAGTCTGACATCAAATCCCTGGTGGTGTATTACCATTTCCATTCTAGTATGAGTAGTAGCTATAAAATCCCCTCATATGTCACTTTCTAAAATACCAAGCACAGAGATATGAACTCGTCAATATCTCTCCTCATTCCATCCCACTAATAAAACACATTCCTATATCTATAAATTTTATAACTTCTTGGATGAATAGATAATTGTGAAATAGGAGCATCCTCTAATAGTTATTTTTTAAAATCGGTTATGGAAAAAACACAGACAATGTTCCTCAAAATTATTATTCTAACCTAATCAAGGCTAAACGTAGGAATATTTCTAAAATTTTCAACATCAGAGTATCATTCTTCTATTATTCTATAATGAACACTTGGATAAATGGTAGAACACAAATTTGGGAAAGATAATATTTTCCCCCTTACTTCCAGATTTCAATATCCATACTTTTAGAATTCAGAATTATTGGATATATTTTTATCATAATTATATATAATATAGCATGATCCTTTTAACACAATTTATATTCATCCATGTTCAGTTTTCCACTTTGGTAATGTATTGGGAAACCAAAATAATTAATCAGCTCCAGCCATTTTCTTTGGTGCATGTCCAACACATTTTATGTGAATCTATACTTAAAAACATATTGATAATTATATATGTCACACATTTCTCCATAAATAAAATTTATCCATATATTAAATGAAAAAATTTCCACTCTTAACATTAATTCAGGAGTTGTGTTTTTTTTCACGAACCATAAATTTTCATGAGGAAAAATCTATCATTATATCATTCATTATGATAACACATTCCAGTCTCTTATTTGATGAATCTCATTATAATATAAAACATTCTCCCCTATAGGGTAATTTAATAACTAGGGTACTTGCTAAAAATATATATATTTACTTTAGGCTTTCCACACATACATTTATTTAGAAGTACTTGGCTCCATTACTAGTTAACATGGTGAGTGGATTGGAAACTACTAAAAAATTATCTATAGACCATAAATAATATCAAACCCATCAAATAAAACATTGAATATTAGTTATAATTGTTGTTATTTTACAAATAATAATAAAATCCTTCATTGGTAGGCTGACCAATATACTATCACATTAGATTATATGACCATAATATTGATATTTTTTAAGAAAAAATTATTAGTTACTAAATTTTCAATAAAAAGTATCCTTTCTTTGGGTCATCATCACACTTCTAAAATGATATCTATTATATTATATTCTCATTTAATATATAATAATGATGTATATAAAAGGGAAAATATCATTTCACAAGGTAATCTCTAAATAACCTATTCATTAAATATGTGAAGATAGAAAAGGAATTAGTAAGACCCAATTGAATCACAGTATATCCATATTTTCCATAACATGTTCATTATGTTTTCATCACTGTTTCAACCTTATTAACCATAAACTTTTGAGATATATAATGAAGATCAATCATGGAAATGTTTCTAGATCTTCATTGTAGATCAATGAAGTCATCGATATGGGATAGAGGATAATTGATCTTCATTGTGATCATGTTTGGATCTGAATAATCAATGCATAGTCATACTGATCCATCATTAAACTTAACAAAAATAACATGTGAACCCCATTGAGACACAATTTAATGAATGAAACACATTTCATGTTTATCCGAAAACTTCTTATTCACTTCATGCAACTAAATCATGGCCATTCCATCTGGAGTATTTGAAATATTTATAGCACAAGTTATGATTTATATTGTTAACATGACTTCACAACTCAATGAAAGACTAAAAAACACTTCCATATATACATTATAAAACTAACTTAAAATAGAAATCTCATTTTATTTATAATTATTCAAAACCATTAGAGATAAAATAACCATTTGAAAAATAATCAATTCCCATACAATTGATATGATCATCAATATAATTTCATATTTATCATCACATAGATAGATGATTATCGGAATGTTGGAAATATTCGGAATAACATCCCATATTTTAAAATTGTTATGGGATTTTATTAAAGAAATACAATCCATTAATATGATAATATAAAATTAAACCATAATGAAAATAAAAGCATTTATAGGAAATAAATTACCACATATATAAACCTCATACAAATAATAGACTTGAGTTAAAATCAACATTCCATTATAGTTTTCTGTACTAATGAAACATATAATCATAAAGAGGAATTCGTATACCCAAAAAAATATTTAGAAATAAAATATTGGTTCGACCACAAGTCAAATAAGACATTATCGCTTCTAGAGTGGATGGTATGTTTACCATTTACCATGTCATTTTCATAACTCTAATTGAAAATAGTGATCACATGATATTTCACTTTATCTCTTATATTAATAGTTTACTGACTTTGATAATCATTATAAAAATTTATGTTTGGTAACTAGTTAAATTAATTTCCATACGCCTAATATTTGAAATACTAGTGTGTGTTCCATTCATTGGATATTGAAATCTTTTCGAATCATTAGTTATCTTCATTAAACAACTCTAGCATTTAATTTCATGATGACCTAACTTTTCACACTTAAAACCTTTACAATGCCTATTAAAATAATCCCCTCCATTGTTTCCATACCTAATTTGAGCATAGGGAATGAAAAATAGTCTTATCTATATGGTTTTTATAATTTTCCTAGAATTAAAATTATATTTACGGCTCAGAACCATGATTTTGATGGTTAAATAAAATATTCATTTCCACCTTCAGTGTTCGAAAATTAATTTCTTCATAGCTACTAATGTCCCTTATGTATAATTCCCTTCACTAACATGGTTTTAATCTGCAAAAAAAAAAAATCAACCACACATTCAGGTTTAATGATAACATAGGAATCATACATCGTAAGTCTTGTAATTTTTTTCCCAAAGGTAATAACAGACTAACCAAACTTCAACTTAATCTTAATGAATTAAAAATTTATATTTTTTAAGAATAATATTATGAAAGTACATGATTAGATATAATATATTAAATTCATACAAATTCATGTAGTAAATTTCATATTGTTTCCACATCTTCTCTACAAGGGTCAACCTTCGGTCTACATCACCATCAAAAAAATATACTACCAAAATAGCATTTTAATGTTCCTTATAATGACCCATATTTTTCTAACCTATAATTTAGGGGAAAAAATTAAGTTTTAACATTATAATATGATAAGGATTAAATGATCATTTCCCCATGAATTTGACTTAGGATAATTTTTTCCTACACTTTTTGTCCTAATATTTTATGTTTATCCTAGGATATGTGTTTATAAGAATTATAATCCCTTTGAATTTTTGTAGAATAACTCATATTTAGTTTTTAAATATATAAATATTAATTTATTCATGAAATTTCATAGAACCATATATTTTTAATGGAGCATAGAATTGAGATTCCATATCCAACATTGATTATAAAACTTGTATTTCATCCTAGGTGGGTGATAAACACTAGTTGGGAATTAATGTCAACTCAGGACCATATTTCTTTTCTTTTCTTTTTCTAATTTTCATTTCGTTTATTTTTTATCTCCCCTAAGGATTATTATTCAATTCCATGTATTCTTCCCCCTTCACAATACTATGGTAGGAAATGGTATAGGGTTAGAGAGAAAGATAATTATTCATAGATATAGAGATATAGATAGAGTGGGGAGAGTGGGGGGATAGAGGGTAGAGTAAGAAGGTTCCATGTCGGTGCATAGGACAAGACAGATTATTATGCGGAAAATATGGACCAAATATTGGGTAAATTATTCTGATGATTCCTCCCCAAGGTAGGATACTTTTATGTCATTATTTTAGATCCCAATATATTTTCTGTTTTCTAGTTTTAAATCCCTATTATCCTCACTTAGGAAACCTTCTTGGATGACCTATTTTTTGTGTTGAGGGAATAAAGGTTTATTGTGATTTGAGGAATTTACCATTTGGTAATCTTAATAACATGACATGAGTTTTAGGTAACAAAAGCTATGTGTTATTACTATGTGAGGAATATGATTCTTTAAAAGTGCACTCAGTGTATGGGGTACACACACTATGTACTAGGACTCAACTGTGTATCCAATTTCCTTGATAAATAGACCATTTAAGGTTACACGTGCGGGTAGATTACATTGACATACCACATGTGGGCGGCCTATTTATAACGGTACATGGATAGGATATATACATGGACAATCCATATTATTTTTATGGGAATCTGCCTTGGTATGGGTTTAGGTCATGTACATGGTGAACATTCCATGTATATGGGCTTTGAAAATCCATGTCCAGCTTAGTTGCACACCTAGGTGGGGATTTGGGATAACATGTTGTACACTTCCCATTCCTACACTTTTAGGGATTTTCATATCTTTATTCCCATAAATTTGATTTGGACCCACGGCTAGCATTTTCTAGCTATATTTTCACATAGATCATGATGGTAAAACCCACGAGGTGTTTTAACGACAATTAGGAGGAATTTTGAATATTTTCATTAAATAGAGAGGTTTATCCTTTTATAATAAAATCTAGTGGTCTCTTATGAGTGAGACCATAATATTAGATGGGTTGCGGGATATCTATCATGGATTTTTCATAAATATATCCTCTTTAAAGGATGTCTCCATTTTGAGATGGTCCATTCTATTCAATGAGTTCATGAGGATCGTTGTTTTTGATGATCCCTTGAAAGATTCCTATTCATATGTTTCAAACAAGAGGATCCCTATTAGGATTCCTCTATGTTCATACCTTTTACAGAAGGTCTCTTATATGATACCTTCATTTACATACTAAGCATGGTAATCCATTATTGGTTCCCAATACTTATTTAATCGTTCAAAGGATCCCATATAGAATGAATCTATTTCTTATGATTTTTTTGTGTCCCATGTTGGATGCCTTTTCTATGTGCGTATTCAAGAATCCCATAATGTTTTCCTCAATTTACATAACTATATGTATTCCATATAAAACTCTTTCATTTAACTTCACATACAAGTATCCTAAGTAGGATAATTTTTCTTATGTATTGACTTCGAGGATACAAAGTAGAATTCATATTAGTTTTTGGACATGATGGGTTTAGTGGTTTCATTAATTTTTGACTGACCTTGAGCTAGTATATCAGGTATTGGTAGATTTGGAAGTGGTTTTCACCGTAGAAACCATGTAGAACATGTAACTCTGAGAGGTTAATCCATTAGAGGTTGGTTGGTAATTTGACCACCATTACTCTTTTAGTTATTTATTCACATGTTTAATACTAATGTAGCGATGATCACCAAATTTACTTCTTTGTTGGTGGTTGATGAACCTAGAATGATGCTTCATTGTTTCCCTTTTGGATGCATAGAAGTTATTCCATGGCTATTTTCCTTTTTTTATTTTCATTCCAAGACATATTTCCAAGAATCCAGCTTCTAGGCCATGTTATTCTATAAGTTTACATGCATACCCAGAGGTAATACCTCTTTCCTAGATATTAAGGCTATAAATATTTTAATATTATATTATTGGGATTTCCAAGGGTTCTTCCAATAACATAGCTTCTAAGACTATTATTAGCATATACATACATAGTGTCCCTAGTAATGATACTAATGGATTATTATTCTCCCTCATATAATGAGCATGGTTATGTTATCCTAGAATTTTTAAATGTTAAGTATTATTATTCCCAAATCATTTTAATTTTTGTATGGATGATTATGTTCATTTTGACCTAATTATAATCATGGTTTATTACACTCTCCTTAGTTATATGGATGATTGCTCTCTCCTTGATGGATTGCTTGACTGTGATGTTGGACATAGTGCTTCACATCATTACATAAGCATGTATGATTTTGTTCTCTGTAGTGATAGATATGACTCCACTCTCTCTAATTAGAGACTTATAGGGGGAGAAATACATCTCACTGATGAGGTCACATTATAATTTTCATAAGGTTCGGACCCTTAGGGTTCATCCGAGTCGTAATGTCATTATCACATATGGACCAAGACCTAGAGCTCAGACCGTAGTCTATATATACATGGCATGAGAGTCATAGAATCTTAATCAAGTTGATTTATTTGATATATATTTGTAATTAACTAGAATATATTATTATAGTGATTGGAGTTCATTAAAGGTTTTTCTAGTAATAGTATTTGTGTCCCCCTGTTGTGATGTAGCTTATATAATGAAATTTTACAGCTGGAAAAAGATGGTATTGATGATTGGAATAATGGACTCAAATATAAACATTATTACACATGTCATGAGTGATATGATATACATATCAGTTCTCTTTGCATAAGATATACAAGAAATTCGGATTACGGACCCAAGGATCCACTACAATTGTATTATATATTTTAAGTCACCATACTCATATATATAAACATTTATGTATATATGTAAATTTATGGGAATATATACACACATAAATGTGGATATATATGAAGGAAATCTCATAGTTGATTGCGATTATGGTCCAAGGGTTATATTGTGATTCACTTGATGTTATTTGATTCATATTTCAGTTGTTTCTTAGCTAGGCTCGGCATATTTCATGATCATGCACTTGTGAAAATGTTCTAAAGGATTACCATTGGGGTCCCTATGAAGGTAATATTATTAAAAATATATTTTCAATTTGGTGTGATTTCATACCTTATGTATTCATTACATGTTGTTCATGGATGCATGGAATATCGGTATGAGGAATATGCTTGCACAATTGAGAAGAGACTCTAATGTGGATTCTTATGATTTGGATGATGTAGTTTGACAGTGCCATAGATACTAGGTTTGGGGTCTGGATAAGAGTTAGTAATAGATCCCTATACTCTTATTTCAGTTTATTTTATTTACTCCTATATTTATTTTCATCCCTATAGGTGACCAGTGTTGTATGAAACTGTTGTTTAAGATTTTATATAATTTTATTTATTATTACTGCATGTATTATTTCAGTTTATTTAATTCTTATGATATTTTTTCATTACTACACTATATTTTATCTAGTAATTTACACTATTATTTACTCATATATGTTGGAATAGTCTCTCCATAGAAACCCCCTAGGCCCTCACTTCTAGTTGGTATCCACTAGCGTATGGAGGGGTACACTTGGGGCATCCTAAAAAAATAGCTCAGGGCATCATTTTAGTATAATTTCTATCGAGGTTTTTCAAAGTTGTATCAATGTTGTATAACTACATTTTTATTACTATTAGAGATATGATAGACCAAATTATTATGAATTTGTCAAATCCTATTATGGATATCAAGTAGGTACATTGAGAAATATTTTTCTGATAAGATGTCCTGGCTTTAAGAGTTATGGGATTACTGTTAAAATATGTGATGTTATATTTATATATGATTTTCACTTGGATAAATGCATATGTTGTGTGGATTTTATGATTTATTATGAATTATATACTATTGTACATTGGAAAGAGGCCAGATATTTATTTTTTCTCCTGACTAGAAATGGAAATATATGTCAAACTCATTATATTAAGAACATGGAATTTACATGTTATAGGCTTCTAGTGTGTGAATTTACTATCAATAGATTCCAATTGTTTGAGGTGTAAAATAAATCTAAATAGTGCATTCCCATATAGATTTTTGGTTTCATTATACTTCATTAATCAAACATTAATATATATTTCCTTCTGGTGGAAGGTGATGTGGATCAATGTAGAGATATGTGATGGTGAAGAAGATTACTAATTACTCATCCACATGAGGTGTAGAAACCCAATTAGGTCAACAAGGAATATGATTCCCTTGTGTTAGACCCCTCATTGTGTGTTATTTTTGAGTTTGGATTATTAAAAGTCTCAGAAATAGTCTAAACAATCTTTTCTTGTAAATATTGTAATGGAATTCTATATAACTGACCTATTTGTGTTTATTTAGTCATATCATTTTCTATGATGTTGATAGGTACCAGGATGCTTCTTATGATCCAGACCTAGAAGGGGTATTACCATATATGGATTCATTGTGACTATGAGTTAGGTGTCTCTTATATTTAGTTATCATGGCCTCCAAGGGAAGTTCTATATGAGGATTCTCAGTGAGGATCAGGGCCCTTATAAGTCATGTTGATAGATTTGAACCCTGTAATTCATTGTGATCATTAACTTCCTTGGATAGAATTGATCTATTGTTCTATGTTGTTAGACCTTGCCACCCAGTCATGAGGCATAATCTGTACGGATAGGTGGGAGACCTAGAGGCCCTGATTTTTTAATCTGACCCATGTAGGACTAAATTCATTTTGATCAAGGGAAAACTATGAATATGATTATACCAGGATTGTGGATGCCTTTTTAGACAATGATCTATGTTATATTCTCATCTGATAGTAATGCCTAGTTAGTGATTAATTTATTTTATATAGTCATGTTAATGAGTTGGATTTTTAAAAAATCACCATGTGTGATTTGGTATCAAGACAATCTTCAACATGTATGAATATTTGTATAATTGTCCTTATTGAAAAGGGTATTTCCTTTTATTTATGTGTTCATAGATTGTCTATATGCCCATTTTTGAGTGAAATCATGTTAATGTAAGTCATGGATAAATTTTTGGTGAAGGTTTTGTGATCAATTTTGAATAGTAGTTCTGAAGGGAGATTCTAGATACTATGGACAAACATATTTTTTAGAATGGTCATCTTGGTTTCAATATTATAATACACATATGTGTATGAGTAATGAAATAAAGGTACACAATAGTTGTGTGTGTTAACATTTAATCATCTATTATTGAGTATACAAGTGAAAGATTAGGATCGATGATTTTATGGCTGGTTGAAGTAATAAATTCTTGGTAATTGTTAAAATTAAGAATGTCTCACTATGGTAGATGTTATATCGAAAATCAATCAATCTTCTTGATATGGTTGACCCATTGATGGACCTAAAAATTCATTATAGGAGACATGATATTAGGATTTCGATAAAGGAATTTGTATCCTATTTATTGTGAGTGTGGCACTAACAGAAAGAGTTGTAACACCCTAATGATATCTTAGTGTATATATAGAATGATATGATCATGATCTATCTTGAAATAATAATATGTATGATGAGACATAGTCTCTCTACACTGATCATATTTTCCTTTTATATATATTTCTTTTTTTGGAACAAGGACCAATTGTGGATGCATCAAGGATAAGTATATGTTAATCCATATTTTTGGGTACTAAACCATTGGATTTTGATGGTGGTAACCCTTGTTTCAATTTTAATTTATCCTTTCCTAGGTTTTTGGAACTTGGAGTTTGGTTGTGAAAAAATTATAAGGTTATTCTTATGGAGGGTACTACTAGATCAATCATAGTTATGAGTCTCTCGTGTAAAAGACTTTTGTTGATGCTATGCGAATGATCATTGGATGGTCAAGGTGGAACTATTTTCTCATATTCATAGGTTGAGAGAATGTATACATTAGAAATGATTCTTAGGGATTAGAATGTTTAAGGTGGGAGGATTGTAATGTATCGTGGTTTTTTGGACTTAATATTGAGCATAAATTTGACATTTTCTTTCATATTGTTGTATGGGATAAAATGGTCAATATTTTTGGTGTAGATGACTTAAGATAATTTTTTATATAGCTCCATTGGTCCCAGAATAAGGTTTTTAACTTAGAACATGAGTTCTATGGATGTTTATGTCCTTTTCATTTTCATAGAATAATTTTTATTTAATATTTGATTTATTTAATATTAATTTAATTATGCCTATTTTTTCAATCATATATTTTATATACAAAATCATATTTATTTCATTATCCTTTATTGAGTCCTAAATAGTAATTTTTTCTCATTGCGGCAAAATCATTGGTTGTGTGTCGAGGCCGGCTGAAGCCCCTTTTTCTTTTCTTTTCTTTTTCATCATTTATTTTATTCTCATTCCATTATCCCAAATAAATTCTATCATATTCCCCTGTGGGATTTCGCCTATGCAATAATTAGAGAGAAAATATGAGAGTAATAAAAAGAGGGGTGATGGAGGAGGAAGGGTTTTCCACCATAGAGCTCAGGACATGATAAATCATCGTGTGTAAATAGTGATCCATAGACACATGATAATCTTTAGTGGATTCCACCCAAAGGTAAGGTTTTTAATATTTTTTCCCTATGATCCCCGTATAATTTCTATTTTCTAGTATAATAACCCTATTATTTTTTCTTAAGACCCCTTCTAGGTAGATCTATTGTTTTATAGGGGAAACGAGTGTTTCAGATTATTTGAGGGATTTCTAATTATGGAATTTCGGTCTAATGTTGTGTGATTAAAGGAACACAAATTATGTTTTATATCATTTCATGGAATATGATCCTTTATAAGTACATTTCATGTATGTCGTATGCCCACCATGTACAAGAAATCAGCAATGTAGTCGAGTACCGGGGTAGATAGCCCATGTTGGGGAAAATTGCCATGTAGATCACATGAACAAACCCTATGTGTGTGGCATGAAATATAAAAGTACATGGATATGATATATACATTGACATTCTATGTAATGTAGATTGGAATGTTTCATGTTTTGATAATACACTATGTACATGATGAACATTCCATGTAAATGGGCATTTACATACCATGTCTTGATGAGATACACGCATAAGTTGGGATTTAATAGAATAGTTATGTACTTGGGAAACATGTTATGTACTCCCTCATGGGTTCCCTTTTTGAATTGTTGGTATATTCACATCTATGAATTGGAATTGGAAACTTGGGCAGTCCACTCTTATTTTGTATTCATTTAGATGACATTGGTAAAACCGTTGAGGTGTTTTATGCACTCATATGTGGTGTTTCTCGATTTTCCATAAACGAATAAGTTCTTCCTATTTTAATAGAATTTAATGATCAATAAAGAGTGAGACATTGATTTAGGATGGGACATGGGCACTATAACATTATCAGTGAATTTATATATCTTCCTTTGATGATTCCTCCCTTTCAAGATGTTCCCATTTAGCCAAAGAAGCTATGAGGTTAGTTGTTTCTAAGGACCCCCGATATGATGTCTCTACTTATGTTTTTACCATGTAGATACCTTTTAGGATTCCTCTACACTCTTACCTATTTACAGTGGAACCTTTTGGGATACCATATCTTACAACATAACCAAGTTAATCCCTTATATAGCACCTCTCTTTGTTACCTATTCAATGTATCCCATGTAATATTAATCTATTTCTTATATTTATTTTTCGGGCCAAACTCTGGAATCCATTCATATATACTAGTCCAAGGATCATGTGTTTGATAAATGTGTTTACATACCTTCATAGATTCCACGTAGGATCCATTTTCTCATCACTTGGGACCCTATGTAGGATAACGTTTCTTATATATAGACATCCAGGATCCCTGGTAGGATGCCTTCACGTTTTTTTATATGAGTGACTGAGTAGGTGCCCAAATGTTTGATAGAACCTAAGCTAGTACATAATTGTTTTGTAGATATAGTTGTGGGTGTTACCTTAGAAAGTTTTCCAAAATTATAATCTTAATAGGATGAGTAAATTGTGGTAGATTAGGAATTTTTCCACACTTACTGTTTTATTTAAACATTCACCTATTTACTCCTGATGTTGTGATGATCAATAGTGGTAATTCCAAGTTGGTGGAGAATGAGTCTATTGTGATGAATCTTTATCTACCTTTGGGATGCTTCAAAGATATTCATGGGATGTGTCATATTAATTTTTCTGTTGCCCAAATGTATTTCAGGAGATCTCTATTCTGATCTATGATATTTCATATATTTTATGGAATACTCATAGGTACTAACATGGACATGGATATTGAACCTATATATTATTTACATTTATGTTATTGGGATTTCCATAGGTTCTTATTAGGATCCATCTTTTGACCCTTTAATTATGATATATGGGAAGGCGTCCCTAGTAATGATACTCAGGAATGATTACTCTCTCCCGGGTGATGAGAACGATTCCTCGTTCCACAAATTGGTAAATATTAATGTTGATTCCATTATCCTCTAATTGACATGTTATGAGAATTATTATTCTCTATTTGATCTAATTATACTCCTAGATGATTGCACACCCCTGACTGATAGGGATGATTATTCTCCCCCTGGTCAATTACTATACCATGGTGTCAGATGTGGAATTTTACATCTATGGATACTCATGTATGATTACACTTCCTCGAGTGATAATGATGATTATTATATCCCTAATTAGATACCTTTTGGGGGTGAATGAAGAATCTTTAATGAACTCTTTATATAGTTCTCATATGGTTTATACCCTTAGGGTTCATCTGAGTCACAATGTCATGGTCACCAATATAGTAGGTTCAAGGGCTCGAAAATTGGATTGGATTTACATAGAATGAGTGTAATGGAATCTAGTTCTAGTAAATTTATAGATGTTTAAATTGAATTCCATGGAATCCCGAATTATAGTGATTATAGGAGAGTATGGGTGAACCTAGGGTAAGGAATAATATCCCCCTATGGTGACATAGATTTCTTAGAAATATTTCAACACTGAATGAAGAAGGAATGATCTATTGCAATTATGGACCAAGAGACTGACATAATTTTAAAAATATTTATTGGTACGACATCCTACTCACTACCCACATCATAATATGTCCAGGTTATTGGGATTATAAACCACCTAATTGAATATTTCTATTTTATGTTATTTTATTCACCATTATCATGTTTATAAAAAATTATATATATATATATATTTATTTATTTATGGGAATATATATAAACCCATAAAATGTGGACATACATTTTTGGAATTTTCTAGTTGACTCTGATTATATACCTATGGTTTCACTATGGTTTATTTTACAATATTCTATTTATCTTTTAGTTTTGTCTCCTCTATGATGAGAATATTGTATGATATTGCACTTCTGATAGTCGATTTATAGATTCATCAAGGGGTTGTCTACTGAGAATATAATATATCACATATATATGCACATTGGTGTGCATGTGGACCATATGTATTCTTTTCATGTAGAGCACATATGCATGGTAGATGGGGAATGGACCTAGGGTAGCTTGATTGAATAGAGTATCTCATGTGGATTATTATGATTGAGCTAATGCAGTTCGACAGTTTTATAGATATCATGTACGTCTTCAAGCTTAGATTTAGTAGTAGATCCTTGTACTTTTATTTCTGTCTCTTTGATTTACTCTCATGTGCATGTTCAGCCATGTGGGAGATGAGTGTTTTATGACCTTGATATTTGGGATTTTAAATAATTTCATCTATTATTAAAGAATCTTATATTTTAGTTCATTTATTGATTTCCCACTCTTATAATTACTTAATTGGATGTTATCCGGTTTCTTCCATAGTTTTTTACTCTAATATTGGGGCATAATCTCTCCAAAGACACATCGTAGACCCTCTATACTAGTCAATATCCACTAGAGTATAGAAAGGGTCGAATAAGAATCATAATGTACCATATTAGAGCACTATTTGTGTGGGATTCGTCTTCATATATTAAATTCCAAAACTCATATAATGAAAAAATTATTTCATTGCAATATATCCATCACTCAAAAACTACTGGATCTTCAGAATAAATAAAATAAAGTGGAAATTTTCCCATCAAGTATGTTATTTTTCAAGTTTTTCACTGAGTTGAAATATCCATGAGTATTAGAACATATCTTTTGGTGGAATTCATGATTTATAAACTAATATATAGAATGTAAATATGAACATATGTACAGATAAAAATGTTATTTTATATAAAATTTAAGGATCAATAGGTTTATCAGTTTTTCTTTTGCGTTTCAAGAGCACCATGCATTGAAATCATAGTTTTTTGGAAATTGATAAGGGGTCACACTATTTAATCTTGGTTATGGAAACCATGCATCCAAATTGTGCATATCAAATGTGCGGGAGCATAGTTAGGGCAAAAAATGTGAGAGTATTATCACTCACATGTGATTAGTTCCATAGAAAATTGTAGAGGATGGTGCTTGGGAGACACATAGTTATTAAATTGTTCTCCTAGATATCAAAGGAGAGGTAATACATGTGACATAACCATGCATGGGCTATGTATAATTGGTAAACCACATTCATGTCTCTAAAATCCCAAGTACCTTTGGAAAATTAGTCCACACGTTTGGCACATGGTTAGACAAATTGTGCAGCCTTAACCATTCCCCTCATTAATGGGGTGAAATTCCAATTTTTCCCATGTCCCAGTGTTTCTTTACTCGATTATCTATTTTCACCACTTTTGAACTACAACCCCCCCCCCCCCATGCATGGTAGGATCTCCTCTACTTATCCATTAGGAATGGATGATTCTCTTTAGTTTAGATTCATAATTCAGTTTCATATGCCTTATTTTTTAGGGAGATTACCTATTACTCTAATTTATTTAATTCCAAAATAAATAAGAGACCGATATTTGATGAGTAGATTGCCACAACCCTAAGTAATGTGGTCAATGATATTTTCCATTAATTTTTTTTCATTTTTAAAATGTGTAGTTTTGTCATGCACCTTACATTGCGAGATTCACTCCTAATTTTTGAAACACCTTAATTTAAATTCTTAGACAATACGCATTATGATATATAAGAATTGATGACATTGTATATGGTTGTAAAATCCTCTTGGGACAACAATTTGGGTTTTAAAATTTATTTTCCTTGTCACACATTTGTCATAATCAACTAAAATAAAAAATAGGTATGTTAGGATTGAATCCTATAGGGAAAATAATTTGGTTAAATGATGGAAGTATTTTATTTTAATTACAACATATAATGTCTACTCACATGGTCTTTCACTTATTTTTATTGAAATTACTAATTAAATTATTATTTTTTAAATGCACATATACATTCTTTCTTCTTGTTTGTAGAAGCTAAAATTAATTTAAATGAATTGCTAAATGGATACATATCACCACCGAACCACATTTTCATTTACAAAAGAAATACAAAGTGAAATAAATAACGTAAAATGGTAAATTATCATCAAGGTATTACATTGTGTAATTTTATTTAATAAATGAATGGTTCGATATGTTTTTTAAGATTTTATTTTACTGAAAGAATATTCAGACATGATATATCCTTGTATTCTTTGGGAATTCGTTCATCAATAAAATGACACCACTTGTATTTGTTGTTCTAGCCAATGAGTTATATACAATATTAAAATTCTATAAATGTATTATCTATATGTTAACAAATTGGCATAGTACTAATGATTCTCTTAAATTAAAATTGAAATAAATTATCTATATTAAATAGTCAACAGATACACGATCACATATTTACAAAATTATTCAACCTTATATTTTCACCATTAACAATGTAATTCCAACCTTGGGGGAGTGATCCACTTCATGAAAAAAATTTACCTGGGCTACTCATTTGGACCTTCAAGTCCATAATGTCATCCTATTTATTTATTTCATGCCATGTGGGTAGAAGTTTATCATTTTTTTGATCAAATCTTGTATCAAGATTAGCGCAAATATGAAACCTCAAACTCGTTTAGAATCATTTTTAGTGTAATTACATGGATTTATCGTGTTGATAACTCATATACTCCTACAGTTATACCACATTAGTTGATTTTTATATGGGTTGACCTTCTGATGCCATTAACGACATGGATACACATTGGTTCCTTCATTATTATTATATTTAACATGATTCTCCATATTAAATTTATATAACTCCTAATATATAAATTCACTATGTCAATACAAATGTTATAAGCCTCTGGTCTTAATCTGTTCATGTATATATATTTATATGTATATGATTACAGGTATAAAAATATATATAACAGGACACATGTTTAGGGAAATTACTACATAGTCTACAGAACATATAGTTCTCTAGGTATCCAATAATTTAAATGGGGTTTATATGTTTTTTTGGAAGTGACTTGGGTTGGTTTCCCAATACATGCCAAAAGAAATTTATAAAAATGAAAGAGTATAGTGAAAACACGAGGTGTAGTCAACCTACACCAGTATAAAAAAACATACCTTCCACAATATAGAGCAAAAAAGAAAACCCAGCCTAACACATAAAGCAGAACAGACTCTGAAAAAACGTGATACAAACCCAGATGGTCCATATTCAATCCCAATACATCAAGAATAGCCTCATGAAGTTCACTGAAAAATAGATCCTGTAAGAGAGAGCACATAGATCATGTCAGCCAAAACAAAGGAAATAGAAAATCATAATCCAATCAGTTACACCCTTGTAACCCCAAAGCTCCATAGAATAAAAAACAGCCAGTCCTAAGCTGAGAAAATATCCAGAAAATATCTTTCTTCCAGACATGCAGATCTTCATACCAGCCTTCTCAAAAATTTAGTTCAGAACCAATAAACATATGACATCCTCAGCAAGATTCAAAGGTTCTTAGAGGATAGAGAAATAAGCCATCAATCAGGATTTAATCTGAACTGGAGAGCACTGATCCTCCATTTCCAGGAGTGTACAGCAATTCCAAAGCTAAAGATCAACCAAGGAAAGAGCAGATGAATAAATCCTTCAAAAGCAACAGGTTGTACAGAGCACTCCATCCATTCACAGTAAATATGGAAAGTGATTGCATAATATATTAGTTAGGCACCAGGAAAGACAAATCTGATCAAAATATCCCCAAAAAACAATAGAGGCATAAAAACAGTGTATCACAAAACATATTTCAATTCAGACCAAGGCAGATTGAAACATCAATTTGGAGCATCAAATCAGATTTCCCAAACATCTTGATCAAAGATGTAAACTATGACAAAGAATGTCATAACACCATTAAACAAAGCCCTCCATAAAAACATCCAAACAAAATCATGTAGTCTATCTTTATCTGTCATCCAGTAACTAATTGCTCAATAAGCCCATGAGAACAACAGTCCTAGTAATCAGGATATGAGAAAAGTATGAGATCCCAGCACAACTCATAATAAGAAAGAGTCTTTTCAAATACAGCCATAACGGGAGAAACCAGTCTCCAGAGATGCAACTATATAACCCAGATTAAGCCAAAGTGAACAGAAGGAAAACAACATGACAATTATTATTGAGTCGAAAAGAAAAAAAATCATATCTTCTAAAAGATAAACTACATGCAGATTCAAGAGACATCCAAAAAAATACTAAACAATATAAACAATGGAATCCAAGAGAAGATCTTATTGCCAATCAATGCTCATGAAATCAAAATTTGGATCATTGTTGAATTCCTCAGCAACTTTAATGAACATCCTCTTTCTAATGTCCAGGTAATCCTGAGCAGTTATATCACCATTTTTATACCTTAGAAAGGTATATTTATCATTCTCCATAAACCAAGAATCAAGTTCCTTAGGAAAATCTAGGTCATTATCATATTGGTAAGAATCCCTATATGTAGGAACATTTTCATCACCTTCACTTGAGGATGAGTCAGAACAATCTGAGGATTGTGAATATTCAGGTAGTGGTTCAGTAGGTAAAGGTTGTGGAGGAACCTCCAGGATAGAAATTTTGGCCGCTAATGATCTTGTGATAATAGTTATCTCATGAGTGACATTAGATCTTTGTTTTCTAGTTTTCATAGTCATTGGAGTAATGAAACCATCAGAGTCCACATTGGTTTTATTACCTTTCCTTTCCTTCCAAGGCACTGCTTCCCCCACATTGGGGGTCTTACTAGAATGCACATCAAAAGACTCATCATCCTCTTATTGAAAAACAACATTACTCTCATTCCTACCATTTCCAGTCACTTGATCCTCAGATATTGAATCCCCTATCATGATTGGATGATAAACCTCATTCCTTTAATAATCAGGATTCTCCTGTTGCTTGGTTATAGTGAGAGCCTCATGAGAAAAACCTGAAAGCTGACATCTAGGTGCTTTAGAATTCAAACCCCTTTTATCCTCATCTTCTCTTTCCATGCAAACACCTTCAGAGGCCTCAGCCACAACTTTTTTCTTACCTCTATCTTTTTCTATCCATTTTTAAGTTATATTTTTCGGACAAATATTAGTTTTTCCATAGCTACTTGAATTATACCCTAACATGCAATATAAATGACAGTAGTTTGGGACACATTCATAAATCACTTCTTGAGAAAAATGAAAGTCTCCACTTTGAATCCAAATAGCCGAGGGCAATTGTTGGGAGACATCAACTTCCACACATGCTCTTGCAATAGAGGGTCTAGAAAGTGTTTTGGTGGCATAATCATGTCTCATCGGGGAGCCAATGAGTGATGAAATAGAAAACAAATCACTTTTCTCGAATAAGTGTAAAGGTAATCCAGGAAATCCAACCCAAATAGGTACAATTGGAGATTCATCAAGAGGATCAAAATCGGGGGTCCATTTAAGAATTCTCATTTGGCAGCCCCCAAAGGACCATGTATGTTTGGACCAAAGTCTATAATAGCTCTCAACAAAATCAAATCGTAGCAAAATGTGAGAGGATGTGAGGAGACCGAGTTGAAATCCCGTAAATCCAATGACTCCCAAAGTAGATCGAAGAAATTTCAATGATGGACTTCTATATTGAAACTTCCCAACCAAGAAAAATCAGAGATCTGAGGAGAGTAAACTAACTTCATCGGTTGAGAAGGCGATGGCGAGTTAACCACAATGCTGATAGGTCTTTGGTTTGATCTAAATGTTCTGGACCGCATCAGCATACACAGTCGACTCTAAGGATAATTTACCAGCAAAAACTTCAGCGAAAGTGCGATGATCTGCATTAGGGTTTTTATCTCGCGGCGGCGGGTTCGTTCTTGGTTCACAGCGGGCCTCCCCCATTCTCTCCACCCGATGGGGTTTATATGTGTTTATTTTTTATTTTACATCCAAACGATTTATTTCTGTCGACACATATTTATTTTATATTAGAATATTGGATAATGTTATATATCATTAGTGGTTTCCTACTAATTTTATCCCTCGTTATGTTCAGGATCCCTTTGAACTATTAAACCTAAAAAAACCTTGTGTTTACCGGATCTGGATCAAGATTTTCCTACTTTCTACTTTTCATTTCATGTTGTTGTTCTTAGATATGGGATCTTAGGGTCAAAAGATCGAGTTTGAACTCATGATTCTCATTTAGATGGAATTTATATATTTTTTTCATATCATTATAAATGTTTATATATAACTCTATATTTTAATTTTTATGTACATTGTAAAACATTCATGCTTGATTATTAACTCTTTTATTATTATTTTTTAATATGTCATTGGACATTTTATCAAGTATAGTTATCTAGTATAAATCAGTTGTTCATATTTCTACTATGATAGATTATATCTTATACCACTATGATACTCTATTCATGAGGGTATAATCTCCCTGCCGTACCTACTTTAGACCCTATATACTTATTAGTTTCCCTTGGAATATATAGAGGTGTAGGTGATGTTAAGTTACTGATCACCTTTAGGAATTGGATTAGTGGCCTCTAGGATGGGACATTTCAAATTGGCATCATATGAATTATTTTTCTTTATCTTACTATTTTTTAATAGTATAATACAATATTATAAATAAGTATACAAATGGTAAATATCAATTTTTTAGGTATTAACCCATGAACGTGGAAAAGACAACGTGTCTAGTGATGGGATTGTGTTCTTGTTTTTTAATTATTGATTATTATTTCACCATTAGTGATTGATGAAATTTATGGTTCCTAATAATTTATGAGATATATGGTATTTTCCCTTGGTCGGTATAGAATTTATGAATTGTTACAATAATAAGAATAAGCACATAGATAATTATAGTTAATGGATATTCCATTCCATTTATGTTTCATTGGTTTAATTCCTAATATATGTTGGATGAGTCTTCACAAATTCATCATCATTCCATTCTATATACAATTTTTAGATGATTATTCATCATGATTTATTATATACCATTATTTTTTGGTTTCCTTTTAATATTTTTGTATTATTTACTTCTAGTTCATGGATGAACATTTGTGGTTTTGATATATGATTGGTTGATAAAGTGTATATGTCACCATAAATGGATTTATCCCACACACCATTATGGTGGAACCCTAACAAACCAGTCATCACATGTTAATGTCATGAAACATTGTTTTCATGGGATGAGAAATTTATGGTTCAAATTAAATGTTTTATAATAATAATAATTTTTTTGTAAATATTTCTTTATAAATTATGAAGTGTAACCCATAAAATCTAACCATATTAAATGGACATGTAATGTAGTAAAATAAAAGATAAAGACATGGTTTCAGCTACATTAATGAAAATTTTAACTTATAAAAGAATGTACAAATATAATTTTTTAATGGTATTGAATCTAACAGAACCAACTAAGGTGATAAATGTAAATCATTACATGAAATTGGATCCTTTATAATTCTTCTTACCCTATAGTATGGGCCTGACTACCCATATGGATAAATTCTTAAATGAAAAGTGCATACTAAGTACGTCATTTGGTGCATGTTTCATGTAAGATAAACTCATTAAGGGTGTTGAAAATTTATATGAATTATTTATGATGGGTTTCACATAATTGAACAATAATTAGATTGATATAACCCAATCTTGTATCCTTAATAATTTATATTGTAGTATATAGACGCATCTGTTTATATTAATGATATATGGGATGGTTATTTAATGTTTCATCATCCAATTTTATGAGTTACATATAATGTTATTGTGTTGTCTCACTAATATGATCCCCTTTAATTAATAATTTCATGTTATTTCACTTTTCATTTGTACATATATGAGGTGTTAGTTAATTCCAATTCCAATAAAAACCTAAATGATGTTTTCCTTTATCACATGGAACTATATTTTTTTCTCTAATCCCAAATGAGAGAATATTTATGATAAATAAATTGGAAAAATGATTTTATAAGATTAATTTCTTAATTTTTATGAAATGGAATCAAAACAAGTAATTCTTAAATGGATGTTCGAAATAACATTCCCATGTTTCCTTGTGGTCTTAGATAAATGATGTACCAAGTATTATTTCATTATAACAGGCACATGATGACCCTTATATTGAGCCTCACTAATTTTTCAAATAAATTTTATTTTTGGTAATGAATTATATTAATCCTATTTTAGTGTAATATATACAATGATCCATAATTTAATGAAAATCTATAATGAATCCTTTATAGTTTCCTGGGAATTGGAGAGTGAGAGTCACCTGTGGGATTATTTTTATATCTATTGAACATAAATGATAGGTGATAGACCCTAGATACCCATTTCGAGTGACTGTAGTTTAAAATTTAACACCCTTGAATATAGTGTGGTTAATCTATAAAAACCCAGTCTTAATGTACATAGATATTACATCATATTTTCAGAATACCTAGTACATTACTCAAATAGATTCCAAAAGTCCATATTATTTTTGAGATTTAGAAACATGGAACAAAAATTTTCTAACTCAATGATTGATATTCTATGTTTCCCACAAAGATCAATCTCTTGGTAAATCTACATAAAACCATTATTTATAACTTAGGTAATAGAAACATAAGAAAGGGGTAATCATGCATTCTTGAAAAGGGTAAATAAAATAAATATGTAATCATAATAAGAACATAAGGGTATAATAACATGATATTAAAAAAACAAAAGATCAAAACATGCATATCAATGAACATAAATATGATTCATGGAATAAAGATTAGCAGTTCATAATACATGAATCTTAATAAAATTTACAACAAAAGACATGAAAGTATAACATAAGAATAGGAGATGGAATTGTGGTTTTCACATCAATGCATAACATCGTGAACATATATACATATGAACAAGTTCACTCACTCATTATGTTAAGGACATGAAATCTGACCCACTCATATACGTATAGACAAAAAATCATGTCCATGCATAATGTTTTGAAAATGAAATCATGTTCATGCATAAATTTGTGAACGTGTAGTCAGGTTCACTCATAAACATCTGGACAGACAACTAGGTCTATGCATAACATAGTTAATATGTAATTAGGTCCGTCCAAATAGTATTAACTTTTAATAAGGATCTCTCATAACAATCTGAATGTGTAATCAGGTTCATGCATAAACTTATGGACATGAAAACGAGTCCATGGATAACATTGTGAACATGTAATTTTTCAACGCATAATTTGTGTACTCATGTTTCATCAATTATTACCTAATGCATTAAAGGAAGATATTGTTTCCACCCATCACATAATACGTGTTCCACAAGATAATAAAAAACCAGTATATCAGAACCAATGAAATGAAATGTGTATTATAAACATATCAACTTATCATTGCCTATGGAAAAGATTTATTTCTTATAAACATTTCATCAACTCATGGCCTATAAAATTAAGATGGTGTCAAAAGAGTATTACTCCTTGAAGAGAAATGGGGGTCATAAGAATCATTCAGATAATACATAAACCTTTCATGACAAAATTTGAATGGAACCGTTGGATCATTTCCCATAATAGAATGTGTAACATAAATGGATATCATCATAGATGGAAAAAATTTGGAATATCATTTAAAAAAATTACTTGAGTATCATATCCTTTCTTCATTGAAAACATATCTTTAAAACCTAAAAAAATTAAATTCATTTTGATATAAAAAATTTAAAACATATAAATAATGAATGAAATTATGGTTTAGAAATAAATTCCTTGAAATCATAAATAAATAAAATTGAAAATATTTTAAAAACAATTTTCCTTATAGACTTTCAAAATAATACTGAAAAAATAATGAAAATATAATTTCTTTTAAATCATATAAAAGAAACATCAAAACTTTTTGAAAAATAGGTTCTTTGAATATAAGTAAAACAAGATTGAAAATAATTATAAATCATCTAAAATAAGTTTTCACATAATTTATTTATTTTTCTACGGAAAAAAACTTTCGAAAATATATAAAAGATGTTTTTAAATTCATTTTGGGCATTTTAAAAAAAAAATTGACAACCATTTTTCATTGAATTTATTTTTTAAAAGGAAAATAATTATATAATGTTAGGAAAAATATTCTTTTAAAAAAATACCATTATAAATACATTTAAATCATTAAGTCAATGGTGGTCATGATAATCAATAGGTCCATACATGTTGAACATTCCTTTTGCACCATAAAATTTCAAAAATATTCCTTAATCAAAAAATGAAAACATGATTCCTTTTCAAACTAATTTTAAAAAAAAGGTAATATATGGGTAAAAATTTCCCTTAAACGTCATAGGATAATATTTAAACTTTTTTGAAAAAATATTTAGAAAACACGATGTTTTAATAATGCAAATTTAATACTGAAAGTAGATATATAATCATATTTAAAAAAAAATCTTAATTATATTTAGTACAAAAGAGTAGAAAATTGTATCGTTAAATGATTATAACATAAATATCAATATTTTAAGAAACATAATGAGATTTATTGATAGATGGATCATAATATTTCATCAATTGAATCATAATCACAAACATTCTCGATAAATGATATAATTGAAGCTATAAAATATTACAATATTGGAAACATCAAATTATAATAAAATGGTAGGAATAAAATTAAATTAATCTTCAAATATCATTAAAATAATTATATTAAGGATAAAATTTTTCAAATGGTAGTATATATACCTCATAGAAAAATATAGGTTCATAACTTCGCATTTGTCTCAATGAAGGAAAACTGAGAAACTATTACATTACTAATTTGACAGCTTTTGAAACATACCCCCCATGAAAATAATATCACAAATTGATTATCTAATTACACATAAATTTTTATATAATAATAATATTATACATCCGTGGTAATTATACAAAATACAAAATAATATTATTAGTGGTGAATAAGGCATGTATCTCATAGAAATAAAAAACGAGATGAAATTCCATTATCTTAAGTCTTGACTTTCTTCATACACATTCAGACCACCTGTATAATTAATATTAATATATTATAAATATACATAAATAAATATTATTATATCTAATACCACATATGATCTTGTTATGTCTTTATATCACAAGTTTATTATCAACTACATGTTAATGTTATATTTAGGGTAATATTTGCTTCATTTTTCATATATGCTTTGACTTTTTATTCAGGATAATTTTATATATATCACGACTTACTTATTTAAAGAATGTAAAATATGGTATAAATATCATATGTATTCATTATATATATATATAATAATATATATATATATGATATAAAAATAAAATTGATTAAACAATTCACGGATATGGTAAGTCATACGTACGCGTGAATGTTGCTTCAATTCTATAGACATATTGAAAGAAAAAAATTAAATTGAATATATATATATATATTATAATTTCCTTATTATTATTATTTCATATATATATAATATAATTTCACTAATCTAATCATTAATTCAATCCATGTATGATATTGATAAATCATAGCTCATAGGGGAGGAGTTGGTCCACACTTCCCCAAATGAAATTATCGTACTTTAAAAAATTGAGAGCAAGAATGTATGTGTTATATAAAAATTTAAAAAACATCATAAATATAATAAATATCATATGAAAACATTTAACCTCATAATACCCAACCATGATAACTGGTAAAAGAAAAAATGAACAATATTGTTTCTTGAGGCAGTAGTTCATCGTACCCAAGATCGGTATGTTGTTTACCTATTAGATGCAAGTGTGTGTAAGTTTAGTTATCACCCATATAATAAAAACATATAATTATATTTAGGAAACTATTCTTTGTATATAATTAATGAATAATAATATTTGAAGTGGTTGGGATGAAAATAAAACAACGGGGCTAGAAGGAGGATGTTACCTCTTATTCAGGTAGCTCTTTTTGGTTTGCACCGAAGGGATTATTTTGATGTATTTTTTCCCTAGGGGAGGATAATAGGTTTTTGGAATATATATTTAGGATATATTTGATCTGATATATCTTATCCTAAATTGTCTTGAGTTTTATAACTAAGTGGGATGTGTGAGTTCCTTTTTATAGTGGATGAGGAGTGGCGTTCTCATAAATTCATGGAAAGGGAATTACACCTACATATTTTCTATTAATATTATCTCAAATAATAGACCAAATTATATTAAATGATTATATGGTCGAAATAGTTCTATAAAATTTATTTTGGAAAATATTATAGTATATTTTGGGCCATAAGATAATGCATTATACCTATATTGAGTTAATTTTCCTCTTAATCGTTGAAGTTAATTTTAACTAATTTCTCGAGTATTTTTGGTCCAAAACTATTTTAACCTTATTAGAAAATATAAATTATTATTTTCTTAAATATGTAATAAATTTTTCCAAATCTGAATCACATTATTGGAAGAAGTTATTTTCAATTTTAAACCTCAAACTGAAGGACAAAATATGTTTTTAAGGTAGAAATGATCAAATGTTTGGTCAACTTCTATATCCAATTTCAAAATGAAATTTATTAAAATGAATTGAGTTGGTTAATTTTATAAATCTGATCCAATATTTATATAAAACCAATAAAAAACATATTATAATTATATAAATAAATTATATGAAAATGAATTTTTAAATTAAAATCAAGTATTTTCATTATTTAAAAAAAATATATAATTCATGGAAAATTACCAAAAATTCCCTATAAACTAATTTTTATGTTTATATTTCAGAAAAAAAATATATTTTGTCATAATAAATTTATATAAGTTCCAAAATTTAGAATTTATCTATATTTTCCATTAAAAGGTTGTAATATTGGTTTTTATGTGCCATATTGGGTATGTTTTCATATTATGCATATAAAATCAATTTGATGAATATAAAAAAAATAATTTATTTAATATATAACATTTCAATATTATTAATATCATTAATAAAATGTAATTATTTTAAATGTTTGATATAAATCTCCATTTTCTCATAATAATAGTTTTTTATAAAATACTTCCCTTTATATTAATTTGGTTTCTATATTAATTAATAATTAATATATAAAAAATGAATTTAACATTATATTTTAATAATTTAGTTAATCATATAATATTCAATTCAATAGATAGGTTATATAATATTATTATAAATAATTATATTTTAAGTAATCTATTATTGTTCGGTAACACTTGGTTTTGTGTGTTATAAAATCCATCAAGAAAAGTTAAGAATGCATGAAACGTAAGATAGCCTTGATGTTCCATGTACATTAAGAAAAAATTTATGTTTTTGATAGTGCATGATTTACATGGTGTTTCATATAACTCAATCCAAAAATTGTTGTTTGACATAAAATACACATTTTTCATTATTTCATGAAATGAACAATATCAAATAGATTTAATTAATTCAAAAATTGATATCAAATTATCTCTAAGTGTTACATTATTCCCCACCCCTAAAATTAATTTCACCCTATAATTCTTTTTTGGGTTTCAATGTTTTAATACATTAATGTTCCTTTACTAGAAACCCAAATCATAAACATGAATACTAAAACATTCATTGAAAGGTAAATCTTGAAACATTACAGTTACACATAGTAAAATATAACTAGCTTGCTACATATGAGAACGTTGGTGGGAATTGAAAACATGGACATGGAAGAGAAATATAACTATCAAGTCTTGATGGAGAGTGATATATAACATTTTTATAAGAAAGTTAAAAATAAATTTCATAACCAAAAGAGTCTTGAAAATGGTCCTTGATATCATTAGAAATGATGATAACATGACAAAATTTTATTTAATGATCATTTCCTAATGATTATGAATATTCATGAGAAGTTTACTTGCATGATTCAGTATAATCGCTCTCTTGGTTGTGTATTGATAAATTTTAACATCATCTATTATTTTAATAAATAAAGGTGATTTATTTATTCACGAAGCATTTTTAGATCATGAGATCCATAAATATAATGGTATTTTATTCAATAAATCACAAAAAAAACGTTTTCAAATGTTATCTAATATTCATAAATCAACATATAAAGATATGATAATTTAAAACCCAAAAACTAATCTGATGTTTAACATAAACCATTCAAAAAAATTGTTAACCTTATAACCCTTCCAGAAGGTGAAAATCCAAAACTTATAAATATTTTCACCAAATCACCTTAACATTTATCCCCAAAATATCATAATGTTTATCTTGGTTGTCACATTCCAAAAATGTAAATACCCTCATCTTATATCCTCTTGAGACATGGTAATAAACATAATTACCATAAATCCTCTTCAAATTCAATTATTCTTTATTATTCCATAGATTACTGAATAAATTCCTAAAATCCACGATATTGTAAACTTCATCGAGGATAACATATTAAAAATTATCAAGCAATCCTTTATCAGTTCTAACTTAATCGATACTGTTGAATTTTATTATTCATATTCATTTTATCTTTATCAAAACATCATTATCTCAACAACAATAATAAATTAATGTTTACCTTCCAATAATCAAAATATCTCCTTTCTATGAAATCACTTTTCAACTACACTAGTAACATTTAATATATCATTAAAAATGTATAATGAAAAACATATAATGAAAATAATTATATATTTCATGATTCTTATACCATAATATTTTAATTCAAGGACAAAAATTATTTATTCATCCAACATTCATGTTAAATAATTTACAAATATTATTTATCTTATTCTTAAATACCTCATTCAAAAAATATGAAATACGGTTCATTTAGTAACATTTATCAAAAAAACATTATTCATGCATGTAAAAAAAATATAGACAACACATACCATTCATATGTCATTCACGGTCTCTTCATCAACATCAGAAAAACCATTATTTGTACCACCTTATTGATTCTCTTCAATATCCTTCTACATTTGAAAACAATTTTTACAATGCTCATACATTCCACATTTAAGGAATTTTTCTCTTGATAATACTGTAGGGGGATCATAATTCCCATCCATTGCGTTAACTGATCTTCTAAATTTCCCTTTGAAGTTACATGATTTTTGTACTTATTTCCCAGAGTCAAGACATATTCTTGTTATTTTTAGAAATTCTATTAGGTGATTTTTCTCAAATTCTCAACATGTGGGATACTGAATACTCATTCCTTCATGGTCACTATTTTCTAAACACTTAGCAAAATCCTTCTTTATCATTTTTGTGAGTCGTAGAGTTAGTTAAGGTTCACATTTTTAACCATGTTATATGAAAAATAATTAAGAATGGTTACAATGTCCTTCACTCTAGTGATCATCCCATTTGACTACTCATCAGCTAGTTTTCCATTAAATTCATCCTTATCGCAATGCCATTCGGTTCCCTCCATTGAAATAAATTGAAAATCCTAGAATAAGGAGTAGTTTTCATAGTGAGGAAACACATAATTATTAAAACCAACTTCTAGGTTGTCGAAATTATGACACCTTATTTAATATATGACTTCTTAAGATTATACTTGGTTATTGAAGTCCAAATTATTTTTTAATCCTTCATGTTTGTTAATGAAGAGTTTATGAATTCCCAAAAAATATCCCATGGGAGTGTCAAACCTAGTGGACAGTTAGTCCCATTTTTGTGTACCAGCATTTGCTCGAGTCCAGACCGACACTCCTTTTCCATGTTATTAATCCTAGGTGTATATATTTTATATCCACATCCACTAGTTGTATCCATACTGGGATGTATTTAGAATAAACCACTCACTCTATCTATTATATATATTTTAATACATATTCTAATACTTTTACTAATCCTTAGACATAGCATTATACATGTCCTTAGAGTTTTCAATAATAATTTCTCATCATAGTTAATAAATATAGATTAAACCTTTGATATGATACAGACCATGAAAACTATGTCCTAATTTACATATACATTACATCATATATTTGGAATACATTTTACCTAACTCAAATAGAATCCCAAATACTGTATTAGTTTGTGCCTTTGGAAACATGGAAAAAATATTCTAAATTACTGAAAGATATTAAATGTTTTGCAAAAAAGATCTCCCACTTAGTAAAACTAAATAGAAACCATTCTTCATAAACTATAAATGGAAACAAGAGATGGGTGAGCTCAAGTTCTCATTGATGGTAAATAAATGAAATATGTATGGATTACATGTACATAATGGAACGAGAATATTTTGTGTCACATTATGATATCACACTCTTCATATCAATGATCAAAAACATGATTCATGTCCTGAAGATTAGAATTTTGTAAGACATGAATAATAAGATAATAAGGAATATAATCCGTGAAATAATATCATAGGAATAAAAAATGTAATTATGGTATACAAATAAATTTATAGCATTGTAAAAATGAATAATAAGAAATAGTTTAACTCACTCATTTAGTTAATGACTTGAAATCAGGACCACACATAGACATATGGACATGGAACTACGTCCATTAATAATGTAATGATTTTGTAATCAGGTTCAGGCATTACAATTTTTATAGGTAATCATTTTTATGTATAATCTTATGGACATGAATCCATCTCTATTCAAAACATTGTGATAATATATTCAGGATCATGCATAAAATTATGAACATATAATAAGGTTCACTCATGACATTTTGAATTTGTAATCAGGTTCACACATAAACTAATGGTCATGAAAAAATCCCCATGAATAACATTATGATCATGTAATCAGGTTCATTTATAACATTTATAATCATGATCCATCCATCACTACCCAATTTATTAGAGGGAAATATAGATCCCAACCATGAAATAATATATGTTCCAAAAGATTATTATGTGAATAATCATATTGAAACCCATCAAATTAAATGGGTATCATAAACATACCATCATATCATTACCAATAAAAAATAGATAGGTCTCATAATAATTTCTTGATATTATAATCCATGAAAAGAAGGGAATTTCAAAATCATATATTTATTGGATGAAAAATGGGTGTTATTAACATTATTCTATCAAATCAAAATCTTATAAATAATGAATATGAATGGAACCATTGGATCAGTTCCTAGAAGATCATCAACAACATCAACTAAAATCTTCTTATATGGAAAACAATTTTTGAATATATTTTAAAAAAATTAAAGAGGAAATATCGTTTCTTCTTTAAAAATGTGATTTAAAACATTAATCCTTTTGAAACTATTTTATTTAAAAATTACATTAAAACATTGAAAGAAATATTGAAATAATTTTTAAACTTTTTATCGATGAAAAATATTAAAATAAGATTAAAGAAAATTATAAAACCATTTTTCATGAAACGTTATAAAGAATTTTGTTATATATTTTTAAAACCTCTTTCCTTGAAATCTTCTAAAATAATCGTGAAAACATTTTGAAAATAATTTACCTTGAAAACTTATAAAAGAATACTAAAAAAATATGGAATATATTTTCCTTTAAATTACTTTTAAAACATATAAAATAATCATTGAGATCATTTAAATTCCTTTCTTTAAAAAACCATTTTAAAACTTATAAAAAATGTTTCCAAAATCAATTAAAACAATTTTTATCATAAAATTTTTGCTTTTGAAAACACTTTTCCTTGAAAAAAAGTTTATATTAAATAAATATATTTAATAATCGTAAATATTTTAATATAAAAAAATAATCTTGTAATAATGAAAAGTAATCATCAAGGAAATAATGGTGATGATGACGGGTAGGTTCTTACATAGCGAACAATACTTTTTCACTTTAAAATTTCATAACTATGACTTAATAGAAAAAAAATAAGAAAATTATTTTGAAATTTAAATTTTAAAAAG
This sequence comes from Viscum album, assembly GCA_963277665.1. NCBI lineage: Eukaryota > Viridiplantae > Streptophyta > Magnoliopsida > Santalales > Viscaceae > Viscum > Viscum album. The sequence continues at coordinate 786,981,413 of OY728126.1, read as the reverse complement.
GTAACACATGGGAAAATATTTCTTTAAATCTTAATTGTGTAATATTAAAAAAAAATCAAAAACTTTTTTCAAAGCACCATTTTCAATGAACATAGATTTCTAACCAAATAGTGGCACAATGATATATTTTCTAAAAAAATTTCTTAAATATCATAAGTACCAAAAATTGGAGAAATTGTACCATTACATGGATATAACATAAATATACATATGTGAATAAATTAAATTAGATTTCTATATAGATGTATTATAATATTTCATCAAGGATATCATAATCGTAAACAATATCGACAATCAACATTATTGAAGCTATAAATCATTACCACTTAGGTAACATTTAATCACAATAAAATAAAAAAAATGAAATTAAATGAATCTTAATATATCATTAAAATAAATATATTAATGATATAACATGTCAAAATGTAGTGGATACAGGTTGTAGAATAATGTCTTCTAATAACGTGCCATGTGTCCCAAAGAAGGAAAATTGATACAAAATTACATTACTGATTTCTTTACATTTGAACATAACCCCATGAAATAAAGATCATAAAAAGCATATTTAAATGACTATAAAATTTAATATAAAAATCATATAATATATACATGGTATGTATAAACACCACAAAAAATAAATTAGAGTTTAATAAGGCATATATCTCACTAAAATAAAAAATGAGATGAAACTCCATTACGTTAAGTATTGACATTATTTGTACAAGTTTAAACCTCTTGTATAATAAATACAAGTTTATTATACATATAAACATAACCATATTGTTATATATAATGTTTTATATTTATTATGTCTTTATAACACCCTTTTATTAATAACTCCATTTTAATATTCTGTTTCAGGTTAAATCTGCCATATATTCTGTATATGATTTTACCCGTTATTCATGATCCTTTTACATAGATCATGATATACTTAGTCCTAGAGTGTAAAAAAATTATAAATATCATATAAATTTATGATATGTATTTATATATATTATAATTTATATAAGATATAATTATAAAATGGAATACACCAGTCATGGAGACAATAGGATGACCATAAACTTGAATGTTGTTTCAGATTTAAAAGCTGTATTGAAAGAAATAAATTAAATTATATATATATATATATTATAATTTTATTATAATTATTTTTTCATATATATAATATAATTTCAATATATTCAGTCTTAACAAATTTCATGTATGGTGTGGACGAATCACATCACATTGAGGAGGCGGTAGTCCAAACTTCTATGATCAAAATTATCATTCATAATAAAATATAGAGCCTGAATTTTTGTATTAAAAAATATTTAAAGAAGCATATATAAACCATAAATATCATTTAAAACAAATATAAATACATTTTACATCATAATTCTCAACTATGATAGGTGGTAATTGAAAAAATGGCAAACATTGTTTCATGAGGCGGTAGTTCACCATACAACCGAACTGTCAGTTCCTTACCCAATATATGGAAGTTTTTGTATTTTCAGGTATAACCCATAGAATAATAACTTATATCTATATTGTGGAAATTTTTTATATATTCATGTTATAAAAATATACAAGGTGGTGGTGAATGAAAATAAAACAAAGGAGTTTGAGGGAGGTTGTTACCACTAATTCGGGTAACTGCTTTTGGTTTGAACTGAAGGGATTCCTTGGATCGAATTATTTATATGTATGGTATTATTGATTGATAGTATGGGTTTTTATTAACTATTTGGGATAATATTGTTAGATTAAATGGGTCTTTATTGGTTTGAGGAAGTGGGATGGATAAGTTCCTTATATAGTGGAGGTGTAGTGGCATTCATGTAAATTTTGTAAATGGAATTCCACAATCATTTTTTCTTTTGAATGGTGGATATAATAATGGAAAAACACTGATAAAGGGTGATTATAGGTACAAAAAATGTCCAAATAACAGATTTTGGTTTGGTTTCAATTTTAGTATGGGTCTTATGTTTAAGGATTAGTCCTTTATTAAGGTAATTTTCCTTTTAGTCAACATAATCAACGTAATTAAATTCACAAAAAAATTGTAAAAAACTAAATAGACCTTATTAAACATTATAAATATTTTTATTAAAAATATAAAATACATTTTCCAAATTCCAAGAACAAAAGTGGTATATATTAATTAAAATTTAATCCCACTAAAAAAAAGGATATAGTTTTTTAAGTAAAATTATTAATACTTTTGGTAAGTTTATGTATACAAATAAAAATTGAAATTTATTCCAATGAAATAATTTGGATTAGTTGTTTTATATTTGATGAATTTTAATATTAAGACCTATTAATAACATAATTTTACCATGTATAATAATTACATGAAATTGTATTTGGGAATTAAAATCTCATATTTTCACTAGTCCTAAAAAAAGTTACCTCACGAAAAATAAAAAAAATAATATGTAACCTAATTGTTATGTATAAATTTCAAAAATAAATCTAATTTTTAGATTTATAATATGTAAATGTAATAAAATTTATATTTAAAATAGGTTCTCCACTAAAAGTTGTTAATTTGGTTTTTTGTCATATTAGTCTAGTTCTCATATTAGGATTATAAAATAAATTGGATAAATATAAATATTTTTTGATTCAATACATGAAATATAAATTTAATTAATATCATTTATTAATATTACATAATTTATATTGTTAACATAATTTACTTGTTCCGCATTAAAAAATTATTTAATAAAACTATTCCCTTTATTTTCATTTGTTTTCTATACTCATTTATAATTAATATGTAAAAAATTAATTCAATTATTTATTTTAATTAGTCAGTTAATCTTAAAATCATTACATTAATAGATAGTTGATATATTATTATATTAAATAATAGTTTTTTCATAGTATTTTATTGTTCGGTAACACTTTCTCTTGTGTGTTACACAAGCTCTCAAAGAAAGTCTATCTTGTGTGTAACATAAGCTAAACCCGATGTTCCATGTAGAGAAACCAGAATTTTATATTGTGAGTAGATCATGATTAACATGGTTTTTCATATAACAAAAATCAAAAAATACTTCTTTGATATAAATTAAACTATCTCTACTGTGGCGTGAAATGGGAAATATGTAAAAGGGAAAATTAATTCAAAAAATAATTTCACAAAATCATAGTATTTTATAAATAACATTATAGAATATCTCTCTAATGACAATTAGTAATCATAATTACTTATTATAGTTATTAGATAAGGGGTTTTGTTCACAAACCTATTTACCAGAGTATGTCTCTTAGGGATGAAATAAAACCCCCTGGTATATAGGTATTATTTGAAAATTCGGGCTCTTGTTAAGGGAGTGAACATTATATAATGCACCATTTCCAAAAATTAGACATTTCTATTACATGGTCAACCACATATTAGTTTGTGTGACCATTATTTTTATCATTCATGTATTTTGGATAACATGGGAGTGCATCAATGAGATTAAAAGTTATATGATATAATAAAACTCTAAGAAAAAACATCTGTATGAGCCATCCAATTCTGGGATGTAGGGTTCTAATATGCCTTTGAATAGTATCAAATGATGTGATATTTTGTTGTTATAAAAATGGGTTAGTACAGATTGATATGCATTGTACCTATAATATTTTAAATTTAATATAGTTAAAAATGAGAATTTAGTGTAAATAATTTCACCCAATAGTTGTTATACAAGATTTTCATTCCATATCTAGAGTATATTGGCCTCAGAATTAGAGGAGTTTGAGTTATCCCATTATTATTGAATGAAATTGAAAAAGTATCAGGTGTTGTAACACTAATCATGGACTTAGAATTGGATTAAATACCTATTTCCAATGACATGTCATTGTACTAATTGGTATCACATAATGTGTTTTTCAATGTTAAATATGATATTACACTCATTTATATAGAAGTTTTTACTCTCTATTCAATTCCAAAATTGGAAAAAACATGTTTACCACATCTGAAACACTTGTTATGTGGTTGATGGAACATGTTCTATTGGATGAGTTATCATTCCCAATAATCTTCAACTAGGAAACAATTATGGTGGGATTCCTCACAATAAATGTGATTTAGAATTTTCTCCCTTATAGAAGTATTAAAACCACAAGGACCAAAATGAAATGTTCATAAGGGGACCTAGCATGCAGTGAATTTTTTAATTCAAATTTTCATATATCTCTCATGATAATGAGTTTTAAAACATAGGTGTGATAATAAATGGAGTCTATATTCAACATTTAAGCGTGAAATGAATTATTAATCCAATGGTTACATAGGATGGTGATATATTAGTTCCTCCAAATAAGAATAATAATAAAATTGTTATATTAGTATGCTTACTTGAAGTAAATCATATGATTTGAGTCAAAACTATTTTTAATGTTATGATGTGACCATTTAATTCCTCTAGATGAAAGGATATGTTTTTAGTAAATTAGAAATCTCCAGTTTCTATTTGTAATCTCTTTTAAAAGAATTCATCCAATAGTGGTCTAATTGTTCTTTTTATTTGAAGTTGGATATGATTATTTAGAGTCATTGTGGGGAAAATCATCATGGAAATGATTTGAGTGTCTCGAGTATTTTTTATTAATCATTTATATAATATTAGTGTACTCTTGAAATAGTATTGATCATTCCCCTTATCATTAATTCATCTAGAGTACATTGAAAGAGTGTTGATTATAAACAAAGCTAATGAATGATATCAAATTCCTTGTTTCATGGATAATATACTATTTGATGTTTTAAAATTGTATAATGGATGATTTTATACGTTTGGACTATCCAGGGAGATACTATGATTCATGTATAGGAATTCCATTAGTGGAATCATGTAAATTGATAATTTGTTTACTTGATCACCATGAGAGATGCCACTGATGATAATATTCAATGTTGTTAATACATGGAAGTCTCATTAGTGTACTAATTTATCACTATTAAACTCCTATGAATGTGTTTCCATGGATGAGATCCATGGAATCTAGTAGATAATTTTGAGGGTACCCTAGACTTGATGTTATGATGGGCTTGTATTTCATTAGTTTGATATTCCAAGGGAGTTGGATTGGTTTTCCCCCATGTTCTTCATAATGTACGACAACTAAAATGACCATATCGGTAACATAAAACCATTGTAGTTGGTTATGGTATTTGGTGAATTTACATAAGTAGATATCATGTTACCTTAGTATAAAGTCATCTTGATTAGGTTTTATATGTTTCTGATGATATAATTGAATAATTTTTTAAATAGTCTTCCATTAGTGTCTTGAAATTAATTCTATTTTTTGATTGAATATGGTCAATGGGGAACCCAAGTAGGAATGTCTTCGAAAAGAAATCAGTTTACTACATGGTAGTCTGAGGCCTTCAATCAAAAATCCAGCCTGACTATGCAAAATTATTTTGATCCAGAATCAACCATTTCATCATGTTAATAAATTTTCTGAACTATAATGTTCAAACATTGGGGGAGTTTTTAAATAGGCCATTCTGATGATGGGAGATCAATGAATAATATTTATCCATTCATGCTTAAAATTATGGTGGGGAGTTACATTGGTTAGATATTCAAAGATATAGTGGAATGATCACATATAATTTCTAATGGGATCCGGTAAACTATAGATCAATGTTAAATTTTGTATACGAGTGTTGGAATGGGTTTTAGATACTTCTGCGGCATACGCTTAAAAAATTCATGTAGGTGTGTTGCATTTACTAAATACAATAAGGCCATTTGAGCAGGAATTCAAGCACTTATTGGGTTGGGTGATGTTTTTGTTAGTAGAATATTAAATTCAATTAAAATTTTCTTAAATTTTTAAATACCCCTGTCTAACATAAAAATCATTTATAAATGATATTTAAAATGAAATATAAAAAATCTAATGAGGACTTTGCAGGGTTATTTTCATGGCCTAATTATATTTAATAAATTCAAGGTTTTTTATTCTATTTGACCTTTTATCTTTTAAAAGTAGTGGACAAACATGAGAATGTCATTGATTCTAAAAGAAATACATTGATCACACTTAGGACACTATCAATAATAATTTATCTAACTTTTATACCACACTAGTGTTTAGTCAATGTCTTTCATATATGTGAATTCCATGAAACTGTATAGAGGATTCACTTTCATATCGTGAAAATTATAATTATTTGGATTATATCATTGGATTCAGACTTATTATCTAAGAAACATGATGATATAGACTACCTAACGAGGATCCAAATCATTTTTAGCTCATTATTACATGGGACATGACTCCCCGTATTTAGTTAGAAACTTTTATGGTGTAATCCCAACGATTTATCGCATTGATTAAATTCATACCCATATATCCAAATAGTATGAGATATTTCTATGAGTTGGATTGGACCTATGAGGTCATGGAAAACTAGGATACACAAAGGGATGTTATTTATTATTATATTTTACCAAATAATTTTTATGTCAATTAGGATAACCTAAAAAAACTATTTACTATGTGGATTCTTTGGTTGTAAGCCTCGAGTCCTTTTCAGTACATGTATATCATTGAATATGTATCTAAATACATGTTTGAAAATATATATATGTTTGAATATGATCATATAAATTCCATATTTGGAATAATCATATATAATCATACATCTATACATTATGTAACTTAAGTGCATCATGGGATTATTATTTCATACACTTTCTTACGTTTGATATATGTACACACTACCTTATTTTATATTTATTGATTATATAGGATAAGAAATCATTGGTGGGGGAATAATAAGTTATCTCATACCCTATTTTTACCACCAGTTCACTTGGGTACCTAAATAAACCATATGGTTTTAAGATCAAGTTCTGTATTTTCTTTATTGTTTTTTTATTTCATGTTTTTGTTTTGGATATGGGATCTTTGGGGAAGAGAATTTAGATGAATCTAATTATTCTCATTGATATAGAATTTTTGGATTTTGTTCGTTTTTTATATATGATTATATATCAATTGATGTATGACTTTTTCTTTACATCGGATCATATTAATGCATGATTATACAATCCTTTATCATTCATGGTGAATTTGGTATTGTCAATTTTATTATTATTTTTATCTTATGTTTCATAGATATTTATATTTAATACATAGTTTATTTTCTATTATACTATAAATATTCTCAAATATTGAGGGTATAATATCCCCATCATACCACCTTTATAACCTTGCATCTAGTCTATAGCCTCTTAATTATGGGGAGGTGTTCTTGATTCCATGTGAATAATTATCTTGGGGTAGTGGTTTACTAGACTCTAGGATGGGACATTACAATGGACACAATATAATAGTGTTCCCTCTATTTTTCATTTTAATTATCAGCATGATAAATAGATTGATAATTTTGTGTTATGATATAAAAAATATTTTTTATTCCATTTGTCGTGCTATTTAGTTTCTTTGGAGGGAAACCATTTCATTTTGCATCAAAGTCATCATTAACATTATTACATTATGTTCCAACAATTGACTAAAACAAAAAATCATAGTGATAGAAATAATAATAATTATGGGAAGCCAAATAGTCATTAATTTTTTTTATTCTTATCTATATCATGAAACAATTTTTCAATTTATATCCCCTTAAGTTTACACTATGTTATTCGTGGTAATCATTATTTCAAATGCTTCAAGATTGTGTGTAAAGAGTTTTCGAATTTATATCATATATCCCATATGAGTGTTGAAATAGCTATGAAACAAAACCCATTATCATCCACACAGTGACAATAAATTAAAATCCCAATGCACCATATTGGATTTATGTGCCCAAGGAACATATGTTCCAGGTCCACATAATATTTTATTATCCAAACTGGGATATAATTTCATAGAAGTAAATGTCTCTATATTTTACAAAAAAACTAAGATATTTTTATAATAATTAGACTTACCCTTATAGAATTAACTAATTTTTACCATTATACTATCCAATGGTTATGTAATCCTTACTTTATTTCAAACTATATCAATCCAAACATCTTATACCTAAATATCATATCATAATAGTTTAATATTCATTAAATAATATAATTATCCATAATAGAATAATTTAGGTCAAGTGTATTTGGAATCATTGAATCATAAATGATATTTTCATTAGATATCTAAATTATCCCACACTTAATTCCACAAAAATATTACACTTATTGGATGTGTTGTACGAAAAATCATTCATTATACCCTAGAGAATGTAAACCTAAGAAAGGGTGAGCTATGACGCTCTGTAAAGGTAAACAAGGTAGATATCAATGATAAAAGAAGCATAAGATGAGAATATGGGTATGGAAATATTAAAATACCTTAAAAAAATACCCTATATATCAATGATAAGAACGTTGATTCATGGAATGAATATTGGAAGTGTGTGAGTCCTGAATCATTATTGAACCAAATAAAATGAGTTATATTAACCTAAAATTATTATTAGAAATATATACGTATAACTGATAAAAAAATTTAAAATTGATTATTTAGTAGTAAAGACCCATTTCCAAGGATAGCATATTATAATAGGTTCACTCTTCAAACTATCATCATTGTTAAGGTTTAATCCCAACACTGCCATTGTGGAAAACATACATTACTGAACATGGTTAACTATTTATTCCATTCCTATTTTTCCCACGAGATATCATTATTTAACCAATTAATTGGAGATATATGTATGTATCAACCATAAAATAATTAAAATAAATAATATGTGTGTCAAAAGATCATAAAACATTCATCAAATTAAAACCCATTAAAATAAATTAACATTATAAGAATTTCATCATGGAATGACTCATGTAAAATAAATGGGTATCATAAACATTTCATATTTTCCTCATAGAAAACCCCAAGAAAGGGAATATGATTCACCAAAATCTTATCAACATAAAAATTAATCATCTAGAGAAATTATAAGTATGTTATAATTATATCATATCCCTAGAAATTTATTTCTATATCAAATGATGATATCTTAAATGGAAAATGATTTTGAATGATATCTTGGAACATTTCATGAAAAAATATATATTCCAATTTGAAATCACATATTCGAAATTTAAAATTTTCTAAAATATTTAATTAAAAATTTTATTTTAAAATAAACTTGATGAAATAAATAAATATTTATAAATAATTGTGTGGTTATGACAATAAGAAATATTTTTCATGCTGTATAAGTTAAAATAATGATTCCTTCTACATTTTCTGTAAAATAAATTCAAAATTATCCCATTTTTAGAAATGATAAGAATATTTCATTTACACAATTATATAAAATTTAAAAAATGGATAAATATTTCTTTCAAAACTCCATATATAATAATAATAAAAATTCTTTAAATTTTTTTTAGAAAACATTGACATTGAATAAAAATAAATTTAATTTAAATAGCAGAATATATTTTTTTATAAAAAATTATTTTTTGGTACATTTAAACATTAAAGTGAAAACAATTAAAGTAAAAAATGTATTATCTTGAAAAAACTAGATTTGAATAAAATAAATTAGATTATTTAGATTCGATAATAGTATTTTCTCAATGAAATGATTTGCATAATCAATCATGAAAAATAATGATATTGTAACATTAATATTTTACCATGTAGGATTCTTTTTAATAATAAGTCACAGAAAAAAGGATAATTATATCCTAATATTTTTATAAGATGAATCATTAGACATTCATTGGTTGTATATGCACTATATAAAAGAAAAAAGTGGTAAATATAGAATGTGTCCAACAAAAATAACTGTTGGATGAAAATCCATTAACTACTTTGGAATCTTTTTAATCTGAAGCCCCTTGGAATAATAATGATAAATAAAAAATTAAATATCATGATAAAAAATAAATTAAAGATAAAACCAAATCAATTTTTTTGTATATACAACTCATAAAATTATATGGCTACTAAACATGACTTATGTCCCAAAGAAGTAATGTTGAAACGAAATTACCTTACCTCATATATTTAATTTCTAAGTAAAAATTAAAAATTACTATATAATAAAAATTAGTTTATAATGAATATATTACAGATCCATAATTATATATATAATATTACATATGATTTGTTGGTAACTTTTTATTAGATGTTTAATAATAATTCATTTTTAAATTCATGTTTCAGGTCATATATAGTTCATTAATCATGTATGTTTTGTTTTCATAGATTCAGACCATTTAATTTCTTCATGTTTCAATAATATATTGAATTTTAAAAGTGATAAATATTTCATATATAATCATTATACAAGTATTTTTTTCAACCATTAACATTATATTTAGAAAATTATATACATTGTTCATGTAGATAGTGGGTCATACATAGACATGAATGTTGTTTATATTTACTCAATGGTTGCAATGAAGAAAAGTAAAATATTAATTAACATTTAATGAATTATTTTTATATGATAGAAGTCATATATATTCAATAAATCTATTTGTATTATCATTATTTTTAATATAAAATAAAAAATGTGTAACATAATTTCGTGGAGCAGGTAGTCCACACAGATGCACGAGCAACGTTTTCATATTCCAATGGATTGAAAGGTAAAAAGATAGATAATATATTATATTTTCCAATATATAAAAATATCATAAATATCATATAATTATTTTAAATCTATCGTTATACTCATTCATGAAAATAAGTGATTGAAAATGAATTACATCGATTCGAGAGGCAGTAGTTTATCATACACATGATCGATTATTTCATTTCCCATTTGGAGGAAGAGGAGATGAGTATAGATTATTACACAAACAAATTCTAATAAATATTTATGGGATATGATAATGTTATAATATCACCATTTTTTAATAACATTTAAAATAGGTGTAAGAAAAAATGAAATAAAAATGTCGATTAACAATAATTAATATTCTTCAAATACCCTCCTTAGATAATCACCAAATTACATCATAAGAGGGTTTCCTAATAAACATGGAGCCCTTATAGTTTTGGGGTGGAATGTAAGGAAGGTATTTATTTATGTAGGTTACTAATAAAAATTCTTTTTTACTGAGAAGAGTAGAGGGGAGGGGTGACCTTTTATAAGTATGGGACATGATACAATGGAATTTTTGAAAATAAAAAATTATAACCAAATTCTAAAAATATAAGATGGATAAAAGTTGGATAATTATCATACCATATATGATATTGAATCTAAATAAAGTCCAACCATTTTATTTGAACAGGTATTTAGATCATTTTACCCTTATCCATTTCATTTAACACCCGAGAAACCCATTTAAACATTAACCATAGTAATTAATTTTTAGAATTTTTACTATTAATTATGACCAAAATTTCAGTGGAAAATATTATATAATATTAATTACTATAATTATGAACAGTGATTACATTTTTTTAGTTCAATTCAAATAAGTTTATGAATTTAATTTGATATTAATCCCACAGATGTGATGATGAAACCATTTTCCAAAGAAATTTTTTTCCAATGAATGAAATTTTTTATTATCAATCATCAAGATGATCTTAATTAAAATGACCTAAATTTTATTGATCATAAAATAATTTCAATTATTTCAATTTAAAAAACTAAAAAAATATATTTTTTTAAATGACTTAATCAAATTGGAAATTTTCAATAAAAATCAGTATTTTTCACTATTAAATAAGAAATTAATCTTTTTTTAAAAACAAAAAATTACCCAGACCTTATTTTGGAATGTTGATTTCAAAATTTAAGTTCTTTAAAAATATTAATTGTGTATCATGGAATGTTAAAACAATGTCATGGGTTTTTTGCACACTATAGATAAATTATATTTTTGGAGAAAATGATTTCATAAAATCTATAGATTAAAAAAAACCTCCATATTCCCTTGAAATCATGCTATTTGAACCAAAATTCCAATTATTCTATATCATAATCAATAGTGTATTTTATCACAGTTATAATCAACCATCTCATTCGTCCATATCCCGGGGAAATCATACCCCCAACTTAAAGGCCATATTCTCTTGGGATAGTAAACAAATATATCTATATTATTTCATACAAACATTATGGTTTACCAAAACGTTACACTAATTCATAATCCATACATGATAAATTTCTAGAAAACATTCCCATTGAATTTCACAACACATGATATTATAATTCTTGGAATACATGATTTTTAGACAACTCGAAAAGGTATGACTTGTCATAATAAGTGGAGGTAAGCTATATGGGTTATTAATAACTTATTGGAGACATATAAGAATACAATTACATGGTATAGATCCTAACATCCTTACACTCACCATCCCCCTTAATAGAAATAAAAATCATATATTCAGGATACATTGTTTCAATGAGTATCATAATTTAACATAATTATACATTTAACTAAATATGGAGAACAAATAATAAAAATTTATTTTGACATCGATGCAAGGTTTTTATCAAATTTATTACAACAGGTAACAAATTCCAATCTAGGAGTTGGTAAAAATTTATGAATATGTACTAAATATCATGTAGAGTCATAGAGTGGGTAATACATTACCTTTAAAATGTGTGGATGAGCCTGACCCTTCATCCTATCGACCAAAATGAATTCCCAAGTTCCACTAGAAAATTACAATGGCCACATAACATTAGAATAATGGATCCCTCATTCCTAAAAAACTATCATGAGGAGTTTCCTCATATGTTCATGTGTCCCATTAGAAAAAATAGTGATCCTCATGTGAATCCATTAATATAGGGAAATCAATAATAATAAATAATTTGGTTGCCTCAAAAACCAATATATTTTCAATTACATGTATACGAATACTAGTAAATTTAAAATAGACATGAATTATTTAATAATGACTGAAGTTCTTATAACATGATCTAAATTTTGTTACTACACTAACAGTTTTTAAAATTTAGTTTTTTTAACGCATGAACTAATAGACCTCCCAAATGTCAATCATCAATTTTAAAATGAATTGGAAGGTTAATGATACATATATTTCTAAAATTTATTTGGTACTAACTCTAACCAACAAAAATAAGTTATCACCGACACAAAGAATACAAAAAATAGTTGTGAATCCAATATATGGGAAGAAAAACCATAATAATATCATTCTTATATTAGATTTAGATCACAAAATTATTCAAGATCCAATGAACTATTGACCATCATAATAAATGATGATCCTGGAAAAGGTATGAGAACCCACTTCAACATCCAATGATCTTCTGATCCTTTCCATATAATAAGATAATTTCATACTCTAATATCTACAAAGTATTGAGGGACTAATTAGTGTCTCTGTTACCCTCTCGAAGCTTCTCTAAATGGATATTCCTATTTTCCCTCATTCTCAAAATTTTTTTGTATAAAATTATCCTTCATTATTTACTGAATAGGCCCTTAATGGGAATGAAAATTAGTTAATCCACCAGGGGGTACTTATGAGAAATGTTCACCTATGGTTAAATATAATGGATGGGAAGTAGTTGGTGGTTATCTCGACTCCCGCTACCAATATCCACCTATAGATATTAGAATCCCCCATAGGGTTGGATGATTTCTTCTTCCTGAAAAAACAAGAATGTTAGCATATTTTTATGGTCATTGGGGAATATGTGTATATCATGTATCTCTCAAATCAAGCCAGTTGGAACATTTTATCGAACAAATAAAGTCAATAGTGTCCACACATTCTCAGTTTTATTGAATATTTATATTACTATATTCTTATGATAACAAACTTATTGGTGTGTATCCCAACAAAAACTCATTACAATAATAAATATATCGGGGAATAAATAGTTGATATTCATATAAAAATATAGAGACACCAAACGGGCAAGAACATATTCCCACATAAACTGATATAGTATATCATTTAGATTTTATAAAAGCAACACAGAAATGAGTATATATTTTCTCTCCCATTTAGGACGATGATTTACTTATTCCAATAAATAATTAGGAATAAAATAAGGGGTATACTCCCATTACAACTACAAATTTTCATCAGATTCTCATATTTTCACTATGATAGTCACATTTTCCTATCACAACCATAAAAAAAGACCAAAAATTACTCTAATAGTAAAATAAGAATAGGTATATCCCTAGTTTCTTGAATAATACATTCAATACTACAATAATATCCTATACTCAGGAGTAGAAGATGGTTCTCAATATAATAGGAAAAAAAGGGGTAGGTGCATATTCTCACTCCCATTATAGAAAGATCTCATCAGTGCACATTAAATTCTATAAACGATAGAGAATATATTCTTTCTCAGAATTTTTAGGATTTTGTGTATATTGTTGTAGAGATTCATCACTTCGATAAGGAACATACTATCATTATAACTAACTTCTATAATCATATTTTTATAATCACCACACAAATAACTCATATTCCTACAAATAACATATATACCTACTGTAATACTCAAATTGTCACCAACCAGTTTGTTCATATTTTCATAGAGATAAAATGATATCATCTATATCTTCCAATTATGAAGAAGGATTGAACCCGTACCACTTCACAATATTAAATATCTATTTGACATATTTCAAGAAGGACCTATGATCATCTATGAGGGATATTTCTCAAGAAAGAAACTATAAGTAACTCATTACCTCACCTGCTTGATACAAATAATCAAAAAGGATATATTGTTAAATGTAATATATTACATTTTAATATTATAATATCCTCATCATTATCAATTATATTTTCCTTGAGAATATCTAGTATCCTTAAATGGGGGCCAAAGGTTCATTAAGTTCATCACCATAAGATCAAAACAATATTCACCATGGATGTCATCCCTAAGGTAATATAGAGGATGACTATAAATATCATCCCTATGATTCAATTAGTTATATTTATTGTTGTAATACTCCCCTTGAACATATTACATCATAAAAACACTTGTATTCCTTGATTTTTAATACAAAAAACCATTCCATTGTATAAAGGGGTTCTTGATGATCTATGTCTGACTATATATGACACATCATTATTTTCTAATAGTGATCTGCAACAAACGATGATTGAATAACAAAAATGGTAATAATCTCTTTAATAATCATTAAATAATTTACTTTGTTCTAACTAGATGGAGGAATCCACCTCTTGAAATGAATAAAATGCCATAAGGGTGTGGAAATAACTAATTGAGGTAAATATCCCTATTTTATTCTAGAAGAGATCCTATGATTAGTACGATGATAAAAAATACATTATATATAGAAAAAAACCAATATATATGAATAAATCTATAGATAATTACCCACCACATCATGTTGAATCACAAATATTATAAAAATTACACAAACCATAAAAAAATTACAATCTCTACTATAAACCAGAATTTTATTACGACCTTAGTTTTGCAATATATGGAATAGGAGAATTATACTGTGAATCTTAAACATATTTTCCTAGAAATATGAATGGATATGAAAAAAAAATAGTTAATTAATCCACACTTTTTTGAAAATTAGGGGCATAGGTTTATATGAAACATTTCATTTTACAACACATCCCAGTTTATATAACCCATTGGGGAAGGTTTTATGAAAAATAACTGATTCAGGAAAATTAACATAACAATAATGTTTATATGTTAGTTTATTGATTCATTGAAAAAAATAGAATTCCCAAATGACAAAATTTACATAAAAATGGGATTAATTCTTCAATATATTATTTCATCAAGCATCCATGCAGATCAACATATCTTCGTAGCTAATGAAAGTAATACACTCAATAATATAGAATCCCTCAATAACTAAAATCTATTTAAAAAAATTTAATTTACTCCTACTAAATACCACATTAATTCGAGTATTATTATTTTTTTATCTATGAAAATAGTTTTATAAACAATCCAAGAGAATCCCCAACCCATAGGGATGGGAAACATTCATTATTTATACATCTACCAACGTTTATGGATAAAAAACCGAATAAAAATGTAAATGTAGTAGTGTCACATTCATGTCAACCCCAACCCAAAGGAAGGAGGAATTATTTCAACATCTATCTCCAAAGAAGTCAATATTATCATGATTTGTCTAGTTACACTATGGGAACCCTAAAAATTATTATGATCTTTGACCCTCCATTACCATTGGAGACACTATTGGTTGAGAAACATTAGGATTCTATACAAAAAAACAACATAAACCCAAAATTTAGGGATAATAGCATGGATAAAGGATGGAACCAGAGGTTATAATATAAATTAGATCCCATAGACTAATTTTTTAGTCAATGAAATATTGTTTTAAAACAAATGATATCTAGAAGAAATAGAATGTACATTTGACTCATTGAAAAAAGATTAAATGATTATGGTTATTCGATATGTTTTCTATATCATCGCCTAGTTTTGAGAGATGAAAGTTATCCAAATATCTATACTAAAAAAATGATAAAGATAATTTGTACCAAAATGAAATCATCACATGTGTGCCTATTGAAGGTGTTTGGACTATGTATTTATGGAAAACCCATAATTTGGTATATCTACACATCCAGTAGCCTTATACATTATTAACCTCATCAAATGGTACAATTGAAGACATGGACACATCCAACGAATCACATGAAGAAGTTGAGCCCTTGACCATAGATGAACAATTTTTCTATTTTCCGGAT
This sequence comes from Viscum album, assembly GCA_963277665.1. Taxonomy (NCBI): domain Eukaryota; kingdom Viridiplantae; phylum Streptophyta; class Magnoliopsida; order Santalales; family Viscaceae; genus Viscum; species Viscum album. The sequence goes on along the minus strand of OY728126.1, from coordinate 786,964,700 downwards.
GAATTAGGAAAACTAAGAAGTGATAATTTCCAATCTATCTAAGGTAACATTATTATTTATTACAATCATCAGGATGATGTTGATATTCCATATCTAATAAACCCTCTCTGAGTTGAAAATACATTACACCCTATATGTGTATAAATGAGTCACCCAACTATCCCAACTCCCAAACATCTTATATTGTTTAATATAGTGACTATGGATGATATAGAATGACATATTCTACCACAATTGTTACCCACATTCTGAATAATCTATAGGATATTGATCCAACTAACATATCAGATGACAATGTTTACTTATTAGTCACACCAAGATTTTCATGCTTAGGATTTTTTTACATGATAATCCCCCATAGATTTTCATTAATCCATAAATTCAATTAAACATTAATGGAATAAATAAAAGGGTTATTTTAACAAATGTAGTTAGTTAAAAAAATTACCCTAAAAGGGTGATTCTTACCAATGTTTTTAGATTATAGCTTTTTCCCAAAAAGGATGGATGTGATGCCTCCTCCACCAAATTTTTAGAAACCCAAATTTCTAAATTTAAATTGTGTTGGAGACATAGAGAATAATTTGAACCAATTTTGGTTCCATTATTTCCCAATGATGTGAATAATAGAGAAACAATGAACATAAAGCCTCGTTTTTTTGTGTAGAAATTAAAACGAATAGTATATGATTAGTACAAAAAATTATATATTTTTATGTGGTGAACTAAGAAGAAATACATCATTAATTTATCTATAATTTTAACTCCATGTTAAATAAAATATTGATCTTGGATGTCTCATAATATATGAATCCAAAAATTGATAGAGTCTCAACTTTTAATACTAGATGGAAGGTATCACATTATTTATAGGAATTAATCTTCCATAATATAATCTATATGACATATACCAATTTAACAACTGAGATATATTGGCAGCATAAATAATCCAACTAAAATTTCCTTATGTATTTAGGGAGTTGGTAGTAGTATCCTAACATTGGGGTGGAACTATTTGCACTCTGAATCTAAAACTGGGAAAATTCATCATCTAAAAAGATCAGAAAAGAAAATGGTGAAACTATCCTTCTCAATAAAACACTATTATTGATTCAATTTTCCAAGACTAATAAATATTTTATATCACATTATTCTAAGTGATCACCAATAAAATAAGTTTCTGATTGGGGATAAAGGCAATATTTATGTCACCTATGAATCTGGAAAAAGAGAATAAAAAATTACACGTTTATTAAATAATTATTGATAGGGTAATTTGTTAATTTTATGGAGGATAACAAATATAAATTACAAGAATCCTATAGTGAAAAGTAATTTCGTCTCCATTAATATCAACATTACGATCCCTGTCTCCAAATCTCCCTGTGTATCATCCAATATATTTTCATTAAATATTTTCATTCAATGATTGTTGACTATGAGGTTTTATTGTATGAATTTCTATGGAATATGATGTGTATGACTAATCCATTTCTCTATTTGATGAACAAGGATAATTTTATCATGTTTCAACTATGAATGTAATTAATTTAAATGACTGGATGAATCAAAAGATAGCCAATCAAGAACCTTTCATATGTATGGGACAACATGAAATACTATCTACGATCTCAATTCAATCTATGAAAATTTATCTATCTTGTAAATAAATCCCCTTTTAGAAAATGAAAATAAACACAATAGAATATTATCCTCACCCAATTTTAATATGGTCTAGAATATAAAATTTTTTCTACATCTGATATTTTATGCATGATAACTACCACTCCAAAAAGAACACACATAAGATGAAAAGTCATTTAATGAATAGGTCAATGTAATCTACATTGTAGACTCATTAACTACTGAAGAAAATTCATAGATACCTAATGTACATAAAAAAGTGTCATCGAGAGTGAGATGCCACAGAATCCAAGTAGGGTAACCGGGGAAGAATAAAAAATAATCTAAATATCCATGACTCACCCTCACTAAAACAATATATATATAGTCAAAACTCACATTTAAAGAGCTCAAAAATTTCAACGGGGTCATTAGTATACCTATGAATCTTGCATGGATTGTGTTGAACCTATCATCTTGAATAATTAGTTAGTAAGCATACAATTATCAATTGTACATTGTCTTATGTGTATAGAATATGAATATTACAAATAGAAGGAAAAAATCCCACTAACTCTAATCAAGAGTGGAAATTTTCAAAATATGTGAACTAGAAAACAATGTTTCAAGCTAAGGAATATTCTCACATCAATAATAATTGTCCTTTGATAAATTAGACTGAAATTAATAAAAAAAATTGTATTTTCTATAGCCAAAATATAAATTGTATATGCACTTTATATATCAAATTATATCCAACTATAAATCATTGAATATCTATAAATATTTTATGAATAAGATATAGAGGTTTCCCTCCATGAAATTTACTATATAAAAATTATCCTTACAGAATGTTAAATGATCATCTTATTGACTAAAGATGATCAAGAAGTTGAAAATAAATGAAGACATTAGGCTTTTGCATATCTATGTCAAGATTGATAATATTGTATTTAATCATGCATGGACTATAAATTATTCTTGGATTCATTTTTTCTGATCTATATTCTCGTCTTCATTCCTTATTGAGAAAATGAATTATCCTATTATAAGAAAAATGCTCAGGGATATGATAAATGTGAATAAATTCCAATTAGGAGGATCATATTTATTGTCAGATTCAAATATCATATCCCCAATTTTGAATTTATTTTCATTACATAAGACACAACATTTATAGTTTTTTAGAAAATATTCTGGAACCGTTTATATGTTGTTATATAAATTCATATCATCATCACCACAATAATGTTGTAAATGGGATTGTTTGGGTATTTTATAGATACTTGTATACTCTATATTATTGTCAATTTTATTGTATTGAGGAGTAATTATAAAATGAAAAAGGATATAGTATTAATAGAAGATTATACTTATATATCATCCATAAATATTTTCAAATACACACGCACAGATCAATGGAATAATTTTGGTGATGAATTCACGCTCCACATTACTCAAATTTTCATTATAAATAGTAACATGGGAACTCAACAAGCTATTACAGTCCCGTCATACTGTGTTCATGGACCGTTTTTCCCATGATATTGTAATTAGAAACCTCAATAATCCTTTTTATGTACAATGAAGATGTCACATTTTAGGGAGGTCATAACAATACTAATAATAATGTCCATTCGATTTTCAATTGAACATTAAATGACTGCAACAATTTTTACAATATGAATGGAACTCCTACTGTTAGAAATATAGTTAATAATTCCCAATTATCATATAAAATATCTTAGAGTTACATTACATCATCTTTCAAGGATAATGTCAATTATCCCCATTTTCATACATCTTCATCTTATCTTTATTCATACTAGACAACACATCATATATTAATGAGGAATATTCATCCTCGATATCTCTAAAATTTTAAAAAATAAAATCTCCCATATATAAATTAATATTATTTTGACCATCAATTTTATGAATTCTCTATATATTTCTCCATATATTTAGTAAACTGGGGGAGATTAGGAGGAAGCCAAATGGGAATAAGATCTAATATATTCCCCTCTAGAATTTGGGGATGGCATTTAAACTATTGTGGATTAAATCATTAATAATAACCTTTGAAAAATAGAAATTGTGTCTTATATTGATCATTCCTAAATTTCCATAGAATAATATTTACCTTATGTTTAATTCCTATAAAAACATCAAGATATTTCCTTTTTAAACAACATTAACATACATGGAATAGAACCCAGGTTAACCACTCACCACTTTAGAAAATTAGAATAACACTAGGGTTATAAATAACGTTTAAGAAAAAATGATAAATAATATTATTAAAAGGTGGTAAATGAGCCTTAAAATATTTTAAATTTTTGTATCCTCTAGAAATTATAATACCAAAAATTTCTTACGAACATCATACACATAAAACAATTTATATTCCGATCATTGTAATAATTTTATCTAGATATCAAAACCAGTAGATCCAAATGGATGAATTTCATTATCCAATTACATACTTATAATTAAAAAAAAAGGATTCCAAAACATATCCATTATAGATTCATTATCAATTTATAAACAGATCATGAATCCCCCAACGATGAACATTACAATACTTTTAGATTGCCTAAAGAGGTATTTTTACCTAGATCCTTACCCATTCACATGAAAAATACATTCTCCTAATATGTATATAAAATTATATATATGCTTATGACCATACTATGGATAGACATGGATTAATCTATTGAGGATCTAGTGGTAAAATACCATAAATGCGTTTGATCACCTAGCTGATAATAAGACAGTTGTCTACAATCGACAAAAAAATAATAAAAATAAATCCAATGAAATGTATAGTCATATGTGTCATAGAAATTCCTAGAAATCATGGTATAAAATAAAATTATCATTTTTAACATCAAATTTTCCAATGTGATCCAAAAATTAAACCTCTCCAAAACCTCAAATAGTTGAGAGGGATTTTGGTACATCTCATCAATACTTGGTGGTCAATTGTCAACCTCACCATAAAATGTTTACCCATTACTATTTTGATGAATAAGGGGATATGATATCAATGATATGGGGATATTTATAATGAATTTTATGTTATTACGTAATAACTTCTAAATATATAATTTTGTATAGCACTAGTGGATGGAAATTCTATCGTTTTTATGTAAAATCATATAGTAGACAATTGTTGCTATCTATTTAAAAAAATGATACCAATTGAGAAAACAAACTCCATTATCTAAAAATAATATTTTTGGATGTCGAAAAATGTAACTATATTAGGAAATATAACTGCATGAAATTTATCCTCATAATATAAAAGTTGATACATTATCATTAAAATTATAAATTCTGTACAGTATTTTATATGGAAAAGATGATATATATTCAAAAAAATCCAATGTTTTTAGGGGATCTATAGTTATTGGATGTCATTTGGAAACACTTCAACATAAAATTAATGATATAATAACTAATGAAATGGTATAAAATATAATATTTTTGGATAGAACACCATGATCCTAATATGTACCAGTTAATACATAGATCATTTATGATAGAGATTTTAAAATTTAAAATATTCGCAATATATGGTATATATACTCTTATGTTACATCTTGAATACTCGTAGGGAATTGAATGGTGAACTCAAACCCAATAGAGTATGTTTAATAATTGTGTTTTTCACCTTAATGAAGTAATTTTTTCAAATTTCTTCTTACTATAAGAGTGTTTCACCATTAATGAGGTGGTGTGTTAGAAATATATTTTATTTATAGACTTTTATATTTAGATATCAATCGATTACTATAATTTCAATGATTATTCCAACTAGTTTATAAGATAATTCATCAAAAAGATTCCATTAAATGGATTAAGTGATTCCATAAATTGGTAAAGTGTGGGTGTTGAAGTTTGATTTATCCACAAAATTGACACTTACCGATAACACATATTCATAAACCACTTTTCCTAATGCATTTTATAATATATCTGTTGATTTGAAAAATATGGAACATGAGGATATATTCATCTATATTATATCTTCACGGTTGGTGTCTTAATTCGTTGTCTATTATATAAGTGAGACCAATAAAAATAATTCCACCATCAAATATGGTGATCATATATCCTCATTCTAAAAGTTTGGGATATAATGTATATCTCCCATTAAATAAAAATCATAAAATGAAATTATACTCCCTTATATAGGTTAAAATATAAACTCTTTTGAAGGTTAGTGAATATTGAATTCTGTTTTTTCTTAAATTCAAATAAATAAAAATATAAATGAGACATTGAAAGATTTACCCTCAAGTTAATTGTATGAGGAGAAACCCTCCCTAGTAAATATTAATTACAAATAGGTTCATATAGTACACATTGGATAGAAACAAATATTTCCCATAGGACTGGGTAATATTAGTCTCATATTATGTTTTACTGAATTTATCTGAGAAAAAATGTCATTATTTTTATTTAAAATCTAATTTTATTAAAAAACACAAGAGTTTTTACACACATCCGGATATTTCTATCAATTCACCTCCTAGGAAATGGATTGCAGGGTGAAATATTTTGAGACATATCTAGGAATTTTATGTAGATTATAACTACCAGTGACTTCATTTATAAATATGTATATGATATACCACTCATGGATGTCGGTATAAATGCATAAATCATATATATAAATATTTAGTACGGATTGGCATACCTATATACCATCTTGAATTCATATTATGATGTGAATTATTAAATTAGATCTATGAGGAATTGTTGAATAAGAATACATATCAAATAAAATTATCTTATTTGGTGTATCTATCATCATTCTCTTCCTCGTGATTGTGACGTTAAAATGATTTCTATTAAGTAGGCCTCACAATGTAGATTCTTCTACTCGTCCGTGGGTGAACATTTTACTATATCATTATTTTTGGAGAATAGTGGGATTTTTTAGAACATATTTTGTATCATGGAAATTTTCGTCAAGTATGAGGATAATTTTTATGATTTTTTTAATTTTGGATTCATTGTAGTAATATTGTAGGTGAGTGAAATTTGTGTCATTCTATTCCTGCAATTGGATGCAAAGTTATTTGGAAAACACATACTAATGTTATAATGAATTGCTTTTATATGTATCTTCTTGGTCTAAAGGAGAAAAATAAATGAATCATTGTGACACATGGTGTTATTTTTCCGTGGAGTGAAATATATATTATTCTATGAAGACTCGTGATAAAATTAAAACCACTTTTCTACTATCTAAATGGAAATGGACATGTGGGGTTCAATAAAAAGACTGATTGTTGACTGGAACTCAACAGAAATGGGTCATATGATCTAGGGAATAAGAGGGGTTTTGGCTATTTTGGAACAGTTATAGAGCTATTGAGATGATATTTAATTCATTTTATGGAGCTTGATATTATTTTTTGGAAGAGGATAATACTTTATCAATAGGATAAATATATATATTTTTATCATATGTGTATGTAATAGATTAATTTTTTTCTGTATATATCACTCAATAGTCAGGTAGTCTAACGCTGGTCTATTTTTGACCATATTAGATCATGAAAGGTTATAATATGTTATTTTATTGAAAATTAGAAAAATTCGTTTGAGGATTGCATAGCATCATGAGATTTACCTTCATAGGGTTCTCAATATAACCCTTTTATTATTTTATTATTTAGGATAACTGCCTCTTTATTTTAGGTTTATTGTGTGAGAACATGCCTTTGTATTCAATCATTTTAGTCCTTCTTGAATTTTCCATGTTTCTCACACTTATAATAATATTCCATATTGTTTGTGAGGTATAAAAAGAAAAATATCGTCACTAGATTTGATGTCCCTCACAGGAAAACAACACCAAATTATTTTATTTAATGTTGAGATTACTATATCTATAATATAACCAACCATATAATAGTTCATCCTCCAACCATGAAGAGTAAAATGAAATAATTAATGCTTTTAAGAAGACCTTGTCAAATATTCTTCTAATTATTATGGACATAAACATGTTCAAACCATATAAAATTTTTATCCTCAACTGTCTTATCACAACACAACTTGTGTTACCACACAAGTATCCATATATTTTATTTTATGAAGATCATTGGTGGTGTTACCCATCGAGACTCAATTCCCTTCTCATCTCGTCAAAATATCCTATGATCCAACTAGTGATAAAAACCTCGTGTGTTTCTTGATGATTTGGAAAAAATTACTATGAAATGGATGTTCACATATCATACTATAGATGAATATTATAATAATGATTTGTAATAATTTCATAATATATTATGTCTCTTCTCATTCTTCATAGGGGAGATTGTACTAGATCATAGATCCCCCAAGATCCATGGGATGAATCCACTGAAACTCAAACCAAATGGGAGATAAATTATTCTACACACATTATACATTCCAATGGAGTTTAATCCTTGGAAACTATGTAAACGAAGTGAAATAGACCTCTAAAAAATTAAATTTTTCTCATGAAATAATTCCCATATTCATCAAGTATATTCATATCATCATTACTAAAATATAGTAAACTTCATTGTGAATGACCCTATTTTAAGACATTTAACCAGATTATGTATTCGTTATAGGAACTATGATATAATACTCTCAGTTCATTCTAAAAGATGAAATTATTTAATTCCATGTGTTTAATCAAAATTATCATCCATATAATATGAAATTATTTAAATAGGGTTATGTTTCTGTACCAATTTTTAATATGGTTTAATTATGTTTAGGATGGAATTATTTTTATGAAATCCATTTTTATATGGATTATTATAGAATGATGTTTAAGAAACTAATTTTATTCCTTGGGTTCTAATATGTTGAATATTTTTTGTTTTTTTGGAAAACATTAAAATGATTTCATTATGAGATGAGTGGGACCAATACCCCTCTCTATTACATTGGAAAAGTATTTATATCTCATGAGATAGACATTGCTAGAACAGGAAATGATCTGGGTTTAGTATTATAAGGTTGGACTGATGAGTGAACTTGGTTCAGTAATGGACTTTTTCCACTATGTTGGTCTTGTAAATGAGCCTTGACTAATATGAAATGATATTATATGATTATGTACATTCCAAAAATTCCATTTTTTGTAATGATTATTTTCATTTATTCCTTATGGTTTATCCTATGGAAAGGTATCATTGCACTTTATTTGAGGGATAATATTTTAAAATGTTTTTATCTTATGCCTTTTGATTATGATATGATTGGAATAACCCTTTTTGACCCTTACGGAGATTCTAAACTCACGCTTTTTAATGTTTCTTTTTCCCAGGTTGTGAAGAGGAGTATTAAGTAAGATCTTTCAACTGGGGGCCTAATTATGAAGGAATAAGAGGAAGACAATGTAGATTTCTTATGAACCAGTAGTTTATGTTTCCCCATAACGAAAGACATTATAGTTAAACCATTCTATCAGGTGTTCATTATATTTTTGTATTGAATATCCTTAAATATTGAAGTATTATCTATGAAAGTAAATATTCGGTCCTTATAGATGGTATCATAGGAATGGTATAGTTAGCCTTTGGAAGCTAGGATGAGAAAACATTAGTGAGATCCCAGTAAATATTTATAAGGAAATATCTATGGATGTACCTAAGGATAAGTCAATGTACAGGTTAAAATTCATTAATTTTGGTAATGATTATTGTTAACATAGGATTAAACCTATTCTTTTAATGTTTGAAAGTACTTACCCAAGATTATGATATTTTTCTAGTATGATTTTTTTCTCTGACACTTTTTTTTGGGTTTTAGGAAATGTCTTGAACACAAAGGAACGTTGATAATGAATAAAGAAATGGGAAATGAAATAATTTCATCCTGAATAACCAAATTTTATGGGATATGGAATTAAAAAAATATTATTATACATAAATAACTTATGATTCATTCTGGACATCTAAATGAGCAGAGAAGTGAACATCATTCTGTTGAGTCCTTCGTGAGGAAATGTCCACCTTTTTATGTGGGTCTTCTGATCCACTTGTTTCGAAAAAATGTATTAGTACCACTTAAATATATTTTACATATGTCACTATAAATAACATGATAAATTTTTTTAGTATTCTTATCATTTAGAAGGTAAAGTAGAGTAGTGGTGGACTCTAATCAAGAATATGATACAGCAAGATGAAATTGAATCCATAGAAAGGGGCATGTTTAAGAACATATTTTTCAATAAGTACATCCTATTTATTCTTCATAAAAATATTGAAATGTAGTTCCTTGAGCTTAGGATAAATTATGATGAATCTATTTGTACAGACGGTGAAAATTTTACAAGATATGTGGGGTACGCATTAGGAATTATCATATAACCTAAAATTAATGTTGATAGGTTCTTCAGTGGCATAAAACCAAGTCATTTAAAGGAATTACCCATAAAATAATTTAGTAGATATGATAAAATTTTCATTATTATATAAATGTAGAATGGTAATTTGGGGTTACATATCAATCTCATGGTTTTCACAAGAAACAGAAGATGGAGTTCAAGGGACAATGTCCAATCAATTGTGAAACGAAGATGACAACTTCTTTTGTCATATAGTGAGGAAATAAGAATGATGGAGATTTTATTAAAATGGATCGTAAATGTTTTATGTGAGGGAAATAAGTTCATCAAGAAGTTTTGTATTGAATTAATGAGATAAATATAGCTACTAATGCGAATAGAGAAAATCTTACAGAGAATGCACCACCCACACATCAATATGAAGAGTGCATGTAAATGTAGAATTATTCCAAACAATTCCTTAATCCATGGGTTATCGATGATAAGAATCATCAGAAAACCCTTAAGGATAATGGAAAAAGAAAATTTCTTGTGATCACTATTGGAGAAGTAGAGTAAGACAACGAAGTTGTGGAATGATTGAGTTTTTATGTAATGGGATTCCATAATAATGTTTTGAAATAAATTTTATGGTATTATAGAATAAGGAAATATTTTTTGGTCTATTGTGGTTTTTACATTTAATATTAAATTCAAATTGGTTCTACTAACCCTTAAAATTGAATCAGATATTTAAGAAAAAAAACATTTAACGATAGCATGTCCTTTAATATGTGCATAATATTGGGATAATAAAAAAAGAGTTGATTGATGGTATTAATGACTTTGGGAAAAATATTTTATAATTTGGGTTTTTTATGTCATGCATGAATTATATTTTTTTTTTAGATTTATGGTATTTTGAAGGGAATACATTTTTAAATCATTCATGTTTTCACAATGTTTCTATTGTAATTCAAGTTATCACCATGACTTAAGAGAATTCCAGATTAGTTGTTCATATGTTTGAAATGTGACCAAAAAGTGATACCTTATGACATATGGGGGGAAATGATCGGATACAATATGTAACCTCTTTCTAATGTTTTGGTTTTTAATTTTTTTTTGAAGGATTGTAAGATTATCAATTTATGGAATGTTTAAATAAAACTTAAAATTAAGTTTGTTAGATTAATGTAATGTCAACCAATAAGTGTACTTGTGCATATTTGATATATTTTCATAACTTTTTAAATTATATGAATGACATATCATCCTCTTTATCGATCACGTGATCTTCTAACAAATTATAAAAGAAAAATTCCACATCATTTTATAGAATAAGAGATTAAGTGAAATTTGATCAAGGCAGAAGGAAATGATGAGGATATAATTAATAATTTATGTATTTATTTTTAATATTAAACTCTAGGTAAAGGATCTTAAAACCATAAAATTTTCCTATTTCCTTCATTTTCGATGAATCAAATTTCTCCTTAAATCATCGTCGATTTATAGCATTCTGACTGTTAACATTCTCCAAAACTTGTTCACTATCACTCTCCATTAGAAAAGGATGGATTGATTTTTTATTCCATATCCATGTTTTTTATTCCAAACTATGTTATTCAATGTGAAAACCTATTGAGGTGTAACTTTGGTTCACCATTATGTTTCTACCATTAATTTTTTAAAATGAAGTCTAAGTATTCTTTTTCAATGTGGGTTTCTATTAAAGAATCTTTATAGTATTAAACATTTTATAAAACCAACAAATTTCAAGGAATAAGATCATTTTATGAAGGGTAGAATGTAACACCTTGATATTTTTATGATATAGAGTTTTTTTAATTTCTTTGATGTCTTTTGTTGTAGGATACACCATGTAAAGCTTCTGTTATACACAACATCGTATTAGCTTTCCATATATGCAACAATATGTTTGACTTATGTAACACATAATTTCAAGATATTTTGAAATAATTAATTCCAAAAAAGATTGAGGTTAAGTAAACAACTAAATATTATTATTTTACTTTATAACCTAGTCATTATAATTGTGAGTATGAACATTATTAACATCCTTCTAAAAAAACTATTTAAATTAAAATAACAGATTTTATAAAATTGAAAAATAACTCCTAATAGATTTTATTTATTCTGTATATATATTATTAAATATACTATATAAAATAAATATTATATGTTTTTTAGACATGATATTAAAACAAATTCAATTTTTCTGATAAAATATATATTTTTTAAAAAAATGAAATTTTCGCAGCTTTTGATAGGGAAACCATTTTAAATAAAGTTTTTGACACTTTTATATATTATATTTAACAAAATAAACATATTCTTCAGAATAGTTATATAAAATATTTATTTGGTTGAATTGTTTATATTTTTCTGATATGTTTTGTCTTTTGATGAATAGTAAAAATATACTAAATTCAAATTGAAATCAAATTTTTTCATCGAAGTAATTTTTGTTGATAAATTATATTCCTGAATAATTTTACTGTATAAATATAATATATTTTTATCAGTTAATATAATTTTGGATATTGGAATTCATTTTATAATGAATATAGATGTAAAAACATTTCAATCTTTTGCATTATTATAGCTTTTAAAAACCATATTTCATTATGACAACAGAAATAAAATAAAAATAATTAATGAACCTTCACTATTTTTAATTTTCAAATATGGATTTTATATTTGGAATCATTGTGTACAAATTACGTAAATAGCTTTATTTTTTTATCAATTTGAATAGTAAATTCTGTAATTTTTATAACTACGGTAAAAGGGTAAATCTTGTAATTAAGTGTCAGAAAAATATTATAAAATTAACCTAACACTTGAATTAATAAAATTTAATTGTTAGGTTTATACATTTTTTTAATGTTTGTTGTTGAAGCCTCATTTTTATTAATAAATCAAAACAAATACCTCTTTTAACTGGGTAGAGGGAGACCCATTACATAGCCTAAAGGCCTAGTGGGATCATATCCCATTATATATAGCCCATAGGCCCATATTTTTAGCCCAATTCCCTGTCTTTGAATAGTAACCCAGCTGCTTCAGTACCCTCGTAGTATCGCCACTGCTACAGTGCCATGTCGTCGCTACAGTACCCGCCGATCAACAATACTGCCTCTGCTACAGCGCAGCTACAGTACTACTACAGTACCCTGTTCCCATTCGGTTTTGAACCCCCATTTTTCATGTAGTATTACGGGGTGCTTAGCACTAATCCAAACCCCAGCTACAATTATTAGGTTTATACAAAAATCATACATGGGTCAAAATGGTAACCATTTGAATCCACTAGGATTATATTAGAATATTTAATTTATTTTATTTAGAAAACTTTAAATATGACTCACTCAAATTTTAATAACAAAATAACTTTTTAAATATTATTATACAGAAGATAAATACAATTATAAATACTAATTTTAAATATAAAATGTTTTTCTTTATAACGGTAATTTATTTTTAATTTTTCAGAAATAAATAATTTCCTTTATTTTGTATATATTGTGGATGCATAAATTATTTAATTGATGAAAAGTTAATAGAACACATTTTATTAAAACGATAATAACCATTAAAAGACCAAACTAGTTGAAAAAATATTATTTTTCAAGTATATATTGACTTTAATCATCCATGGATCATGTTATTGACCATTTTTAGCCTTATATAATTTATCATGGAACTTATATTAGTTTATTTAATATGATGTTAAACGCATCACATTCATGTTGTAATAAGTATAACTTTTTTAATGGTGGTATATCATAACGATATATTCCACTAAAATTATTCTATTTAAATATATTATATTTATATTAATAATATTATTTTAATTTTAAATTTTCATTAAAAACTAATTGTATTTAATAATTACACAAAACTGTTGTTGAAATTATGTTATTAATGAAATTACCATATTATTTTTATTGCAAATATAAAATTATTATAATTTGAGATCATTAATTTATAAAATTATTTTTTTATTATCTAGACCCCTAAAGTATATAATAAAATAATTATTTATATGATAAAAGATTATATTATTGTTTATAAAAATGAGTAAACCAAATAGTGTCATAATTGAAAATTTTGATTCTTTGTCGAAATATTGTATTATAAAATTATTTAAAAATCATAAAAAATTTAAATATAATTTATAATAATTATTAATTGGTGTAAAAGGTTCTATTTTATTTATTTGTGGTCTAATGGACATCAAATAAGTAAAAATTACACTGTTTTAATATTGAATAATTTGATACCTAAATTAAAATTAATTAGGATAAATAATGGTTAATTGAAATGATACTGTTTAAATTGATTTAATAACATTTCTAAAATAAATTTTTTGAGGATATTACATCATTATCTAATATAATAATCTAAACTAATTCATTTTGGATGTTTTTGGATAGTTTTTTATTTTATTATAAATTAATATTTTTGGAGATTCCAAAGGTGCCCCTCACCATAATTATAAAAAGGGAACCCCCTCCATCATTTAATCACAAATAATTTCTCCTTCAAGATCAAATATCCCTTGAAATTTTACATTATAAACATTTATAGAAACATTTTAGAGGTTTTTTTCTTCTTCAAATACCGACTCTACTTTTTTAAGAGGTGATTTAGAAGAAGCAAATAGAAGATGTAATCTCCTATACGGATTGATTCAAATTTATTTCTTCTTATATATAATATTCATGAGATGATTCATTAAAAAGCAATAAATACAGTATAAATTATATACTAAGATGTTATTATGATTATGAAACAACTGTATTCCACCTACTATCTCTTTTATGAAAAATGAAATCATCACATGTATGTACATACAACTTACCGTCTACACACCGGGGTGCAATCTATTTTCCCCACCACCTTACATGGATGGGTATAATGGTGAAAATAATAACTATATATGATTATTATAAAATTATATTGATTTTAAAATATTATACACCATCCACTTCAATATCGTTCAACAATTATGGGATTGATATCACCGCTCGTGCATGTGTACTGCCGCCAACAAGCCCGTACCTGTGTGGTAAGAGATCGTTCTTGGCATCCAAGTGACCCAGGTTTAAAACTGGTTGGAGGAAAATTTCCATCGTATTTTTGAAGTACTGTAGTAGTTATTGTAGTTGTTACTGTTCGGTACTGTTGTAGATATGACTATTTACTTGATTTGGGCCTACGGGCCACCGGTTTAGGCCAACGGGTCTCAATGGCCTTTGGGTCATCAAAGTCCTTTGGGCCTAGGGCCTTCGGGCCATAGAGACCATGTAGTAGGCCAATCCACATAGAGCAGGACCCTGAAGAGGATCAGAGAAATATGAATAGTATCCACTATAAGCAGAGTTAACCAGATTTGAAGAATGAGAGGTTATGGTAGCCGCCACCGAGACCAGGCACCATGGAACATTGAATGGGGAAATGCTAGCCGATCAAGGAATGCAAGGTGGGGAGATAAGTGATCAATACCATATAATCTATGGAGGGGAAGTTCTAGTGGGTTGAGACTATATGTCATGTAATGGGCATGGTATGCCTCTGGGCCATCAGGTCATGTATTTCGGGTCAGTAGGGCCTTGTTCCTTGGGCATATGGGTCATGTACGGGTTCCCATTCAACCCTTAAAATCATGATTATACATAATCAAATAAAAAATATGGCCTTCGTACCATTCAGGCATGTGTACGGCCTACCGTCTCTACGATGAAATGTTATCCATTATACATGACATTCATTAAATAATGATTATATAAATTAATTGAATGAATAAATATTATATATATTATAATAATATCATTATAAAAATTATATTTCCATAACCTAAGTATAAGAAAACTAACATATTTGATAAAACATGCATAAAAATGAAGAATTTAATACAAGAATATCGAGTAATAATGAGATCTTATAAACAAATGGATCATAATATGAACATATATTAAATAATAAAAATGATTATGATTTTGGAATAATTCAATAAAATTATTTCTATCAATATACAAGTAGTTCAGACACATACATAAAAAATCAGACCTAAGGTTGGGAATAATTTTTTAATCTCATTATTATCCAATAATGTTTATACATATGTATTTACTAGGTTATATTTATCATCCACATCCATGTTTCATAAATATTAATTATAAAATATTCTTTCTATCATTATATAATTTATTTAATTAAATTTACCATTTTATGAATATTTAATAATGGGTATGTAAGGAATCAATTTTTTTTTCATAATGAGGTATTTTAGGACATTATCACAAAACTATGAGAATAATGTTTTTCTATCTTATATGAAATGAATGGATTTTTAAATTTTCATAATTCTTTATTTACATAAATATTACTATACAATATTTCGGGTTTATTTTCCAAGAAAATCATTTCTTTTTAAATTTCTGGGCATTTTGACAAAATAAAAAAATTTGAATAATAAAGGAAATTTTCCTTATTAATTAATTTCAATTGTGTTATCAAATTATTTTCCATTTAAGATGAAATTATTTAATTAGCGATTTGTTACTATCTGTATTATTACAATGTTTGGAATTTTTATGATGGAATGATATTTATGAAATCCATTATTTTTTAAGGATTTTGATGTAATGTTGTTTAAGAAACCCATATATTTCCTTAGGGTATTCAATGATGAATGGTTTATGTTTATTTGGCACACATAAAATTATTTAATTATGAGATGTTTGGTACCTATATCTCTGTCCAATTCATTGGGTAACGATTTATATCTCATGAGATATACATGAATGGAACAAGATATGATATTGGTTTAGTAATATAGTGCTGGAACGAGGTGTGAATTTGGTTTAGTAATTGATTTTGTCTGATATGATAGTCATTCCAATGAGCCTTTACTAATATTAAATGATTTTCTATTCTTATGTTTCTGAAAAAAAAATCCATGTATTTTATTATGACTATTTTCTTTTATTCTTTATGATTTGTTCTTGGACATTATATCACGATCTTTTATATGCATGATAGGATTTTCAAATGTTATGTTATTGGGACTTATGATTATGATATGATTGAAATATCCATTTTTACCCTTACAGGGAATCTGAACTCTCCATTTTTTATTTTTATTTGTCATAGGTTTTGAGGATGAAAATTATATAAGATATGTCAAAAAGGGTTCCAGTTGTGAAAGAATAAGTGAGATACAATGTAGATGTATTATGAACCAGTTGTTCATGTTTCCTTGTATCTAAATACAATAAACCTATATAGTTGTTTGGTGTATTTTTTATATTTTTTAATGGATATTGTTCATTTATTAAGTAATATATATGTATGTAAATTATGGGTTGTTTTCACCACAACACTGATCCTCACCTTAACTATTCTAGGTATGTCATATACCCTATACTATGATGCATCCCAGGATATAATTAGTTTTGTTGTGATGAAGAATGATCGTGTGTTTGTTTATGGCTATAGAAATATGAGACCACATGAGAGGATTTATCCAAATCATGATCTGGAGTTATTTTTGGTGGTACATGATAAGAGATGATGGAGACACTACCTTTTGGGATTTATTTTTGCACTATATTCGGTCCCCAAAATCCTGAAGTAAAAAAATATTAGTATGACATAAACCTTTGTAGGAGGAAGTGGCTCAAGTATCCCTGGTTTTTCGACATCAAGAATGATAATACATTGGGAATGGGTAATTGTTTTCCCAATTCCTTGAGCTGGATGACGGAGATAAAGGCAGTTTAAGAGTTCATTGATAATTGTAATATGGAGGAACTCTTTTTAAACATGCATTTAGATGGTCACGAGTCCCAGGATGAGTTTCAATGAAGTGTAAATCAATTATACAAATTCATGTCGACCATATCAATACATGTTAGTCATATAATATGGAAGGATTTGCACATTTGGATAGAATATATGGTTTTAAGCCACCCCCAAGATGGTCTCCTTGTAGCAATTATGTTTTTTATCTGTTATTGGGTATGGGTTCATATGGGATTTTGTGAGGAGCATATGATTGATATTTCATTCTTCTATATGGGAGGTACATTGAGGCATGAAAAATATGTATCATCATCTTCATAAGAAGTTCCGGTAGACAATAATTAATGATGATTCTTTAATTTTGCTTAGATTTGTCACTTATCAACATATAAAAGCTGAGTATCAGAGGCCAGCTAGGTTGTAGCAGCCTCTTCCCATTCTGGAGAGGAAATTGGATGATTTCACTATAGAAATTTTTATAGTATTACCTAGGAAACCTTACAAGAATGATGTCATATGCTTGATCATATATTTAATTATGATGTTATTCCACTTCATGTGTATTAGTGAGACCTTGAATATTGATGAGATGGGTAATATATACATGTGATATTTACATTTTTTTAATGGTGTTATAACGAGTATAATTTCTAATAGATATCATTTATTCAGGTCGTAGTTCAAGAAGGGTACTTAGATGGCTCTAGTATCACATGTTCTCTTGATTATATCATTTCATCCACAAACTAATAGTTAAGAAGAATAATCTATTAAGATTGAATAGGTTATGTTAATCCCCTTTATTTTATATTTTTATGGTTAATGGGAGAAATATATATATCTTGGGGACTTTTATTGTAATAAAAACGTCAATGATTTAATAAAATTATATCCTTTTGAGGCCTTTTATAGAATAATGTATCATTTTCTTCATTATTTGTTAGAGATAGTTGATTCAGAACTTATTGGACTTAGTTTCCTTTAGGTGACATTTATGAAGGTTGAGTTTATTAGGAGGCTGTTGGTGATTGTGAATAGAAATCATAAATCTTATGCTAACCTTCATTGAAGACCTCTAGAGTTTAATGTTGGACATCATGTTATCCTTCTAATGATTCCAATGATGGGGAAACATCTAATTAGCTAATAGGTGAAGTTTGCAGCTAGGATTATTAGTCCATTTGAGATAGTGAAAATGGTTACCCTAGTGGCATACCGATTGGCATGTATATAGTGAAACAATTCCATAAAAATACATGTTTTTCATGTCATTGTTTCAGTGAAATCTTATAGACCCTTATCATCTAATTGATTTGTAGGATGTTGATCATTGTGTGGGTGTTTCCTTTGAGGAGCATCCAAAATGGATTAGGGATTATATTGGAAATTATCACCAGGGAATGTTCATACCTCTTGTTCTAGTTTAGTGGCAACAAGGGTGTGTTCAAGAGGATAACTAAAATAGAGAATATGATATGAAATCATAGTGTCTAGACATGTTTACTAAGACCCCCATAGTGATGTTTGGTGCAGCATATGGATGATTTTTTATTTGTTAAGGAGATTGTATTATTACTACTTTTTTTTATAGCTACATCCCACATTGATTTTTTGATTGAACTAATTTTATTTTGGATTTTACATCTTCTTTAAACATTTTTGGTAAATTATTTTATTGAGATGAAGTAATTTTGATGGTGAAAATTACCTAATGTTAATGGATTTATGTTTTTTTGAGTTAGTGCAGTCTGAGTAAAATTGTGTCAATTTATTTTTAGGGTTATACATGAGTTTCGAAGGCTATGATGGTTATATATGTTGTTACAGTAAGAGATGGGCTAAATGTTGTTCGCTAGACACTTTCCTACTGTGAATGTTTTACATGACCAAAATAAATTTCTACGAAGATTCCATGAACTAGTTTAGAGCGTGAAATGCTTGTAGGACATGAAATATTTTAATGTCCTAAAATTGTCAATCAAGGTTATTTTGACCTAAGGTAACCCATTTTTCAGCGTATCTTGGAAATCATGATATTAATGATGTAGAAGGGTTTCACATCGTAAATCTCTAATGGTTATTGGTTACAATCAATGTTGTGCATATGATTTATGTATCCATGTTCATCTCTCTGACTCAAACCCTAGTTAGACTCCATGAAATCTTGTAGTGATTACTTCATTTCTATATTACTATATCAAGTGTTTGATCTCTAGTGAGTTCCTTTTCCTTAGTTATCCCATCACTTATGTTTTATATTTATTTTCAAGAAGGTAATCTCTTGAAAACTATTGAACTAGGTTTTGATATTATGTGATCTGGTTATTTATTTATGATCTCCAACACCTTCATTCCTATTTGGACTTCCATGTTGAAAGCATTATTGTGTATAGGTTACTCCTCAAAAAAGTCATCATCATCTAAATCAAATTCCTTTGGATAAGACATGTGAGAGAATTCTTCAAGATAATGGTGAATTTGAGAAATGTGGAATACATCATTAATGTCATGATACCTCAATGGTAATAGAAATCATTTGGTTTATGGACTGACTCCATCCATGATTTCAAAATTAATGATTAATCTTGCCCACAGATTCCTTTCCAGCTATATTCATCTATGCACAAGATTGGTTGATAACCATATGAAAACATGATCCTAGACATTGAACTCTAGCAGTCAGTAATGTCGTTCATCATAATATATCTTTCTTGACTAAGCAATTGGAATATGTTTCCAAATCAGTTGAAAATACTCTATAGTCTCTTACTTGAGATGAGTATAAATTAATGTTGAATCGTCTACCTCTAAACAATATATGGGTGAACTAAACATCTTACCATAAAAGGAATCATAAAGATCCACATAAAGTATTGAATGAATGCTATTATGATATGAAAACTTGATTATAGGGATATACATTTCCCAAAAATCACTAAAGTCAAGGAAAAAATCTATAAACATGTCCTCCAACATTTGTATCATCAGTTCTAACTATACATCTATCAGACAGTGAACATTTGTTCTCAAAAGCTCTTGTGTACATATATCCTTATGAACACCTAACAAAACCTTAATGTGAAATAAGAATACCTATTTAAAATGATACTATGATGGACCCTATGTAGCCTTATTATCTCATAAACTTACTACCTTGTAATCTCATCATCTAATACATTCTCTTGATTATGAAGGAAGTCAGATGATAAATTCATATGATCCACGACGAACCAAAATGTGTCCCTAAATAATGGTGACCTTGGTAAGATAAATTAAAAATACAATTCATCATCTTCACATATCCATTCCAGAGGAAACAAAATATGTAAAATGATAGTGGGTTTCTGGTTCTCTACATTCAGCTGCAAATTAGTGGAACACATAGTAATCAAACATTCTATCTATTGTTTAATCATAGGCCACTAATACTGGAATCATATATCTCTATACATCTTGGCGATGTCTGGATGTACTGTCCACTATGAAATGTGGGACAATCGCATCAGTTACTATCATATATTTGTAGGATCCCAGTGGTGCACATGTATACATATGATGTCATCACCATCAAAAGACCAATCTAGAGGTGGGTCCTCAAAGAAAATACTCTCCTGGAGAACCAACCCCTTCTGATATGAAAACTAAATTATTGTTTGCCTAAATATAAAGAAAGAGTTAATTATAAATTCCATAATAAAAGGTCACTCGTGACTCTCATTAAACTCCATATGCATCAAATAAAAGAGGGACCTCGGTTTCTATTCATCACAAGTGTCTTTTAAATTTTGTTAACATGTCTTCCATTTCAGTGCATCATCAACTAAATTTCCTTTTCATGGAGTATATGAAATCTAAATGTCAATGTAACAAATATATTCAACACATAATCACTATTTGAGATTCATTTCCTGTTATGTAAAGATATATTTGAGGATTTTTTGGTCCTTATACACAAAAAGTACTCACCCATACCATAGTGCCTCTACCTGGATAAGGAATAGACACCATATTCTAGATAAAGGTCATTCATCATGTAGTTATGATCAAGATGTATCTACTAAAATGAACATACATAGTGAATCAATCCACCTACATCTCCACTACACCCAATCTGATTCTTGATGCATCATAGAGTATTGTATAGCCTCTATCAAGATCTGGAAGAATTAGAATATGTGTAGGGGTAATACTTCCTTCCTAAATGTGAAAGGATTTCTATCATGATTAAATCCACATGAACATCACACCCATCTTATTAAGACCAATGAGAGGTGAAATAAGGCATGCTAATTATTATATAAAATTCTTGTAAAATATATCCAGCCCCATGAAACATTGTATATGTAACAAATTATTCGGCTACTCCCAAGAAACCACAACAGTCACATTCTCTAAGTCAATAGATACATCAGATTACTATATAATATGACTTATGAAGAGAACTATGTAAATCCATAAGTGGCACATGTTAGGATCATCATAAAGATGATTCACCCTTAGTGTATTCAAAATTATATCAAGATTCTTATCAAGGTATCTCTATGTATAACAATACAACAATATATCATCCATGGAAACCATGAAAAAATAATACATATATGGGTGGAAAACACTATTCATCAAAACCCATTAAAATTGAATGTGATTTCACAAGACTGGATGATATAACATGATAATCATATAAGTTGTACCAACTTTAGAAATGCATATGTGGTATATATAACAATCTAAATCACACATGACGATAGCTCAATCTCAAGTTGATATTTGTGAATACTCTATCTATGTAGATCTATTTAAATAAATTATCTGTTAGACATAGTGAATACTAGTTCATAACTATAGTCTTGTTCATCTATCGGTAATCTAATCACAAAAAAGGTCCTCATCCACCTTCTTTGTAAAAAAAGCACAGGTGAAACCCATGAATATGTGTAGTGTCAAATAAAACTTTTAGACAACTAGTCTTCCATCTATTTATTGATATTCTAAATCTCAATATGTAAAATCGTGTACAGAGGAATGGACAATAGATATGTTTCAAAAATAAGATGAATATTAAAATCTACATCTTGTTCTAGAGTTTTCCTACAGATATAATCAAGAAAATCATCCTTGAAATGATCTACTACCAAAGGAAAATCTATTTGATGGGATTCCTCCTCCTCCATATAGAGAATAGAAATTTCGGCGGCCACTCCCCTTACAGAATTTCTCTAGTCCAAATATACAAGCCTATAAACTCCACTCAACATTGTTACATGGAATGGGTAATTAACTGAATCAATCTAATGGGACATATGGCCTCAAGTGTGCCTCCCCATTCACCAGATGCTACCAACAAGCATCAAGTTCCAAGGGTTTTCCCATCGGGATACTATGCTATCATGTTATAGTTTATCATAGAAAATAATAACAAAATTATAAATGGTGGGAGTGTATGATAAATGAATAACTCATTGAAATCAGATATAAATAACCAATAAAAAAATAACAACTCTGAAAATGTAGAAACGAAATAATATACCAAAATGATGATTTCATGTCATGACATGTCTTTATGAAACTAGAAAACTGATATAAATGGAAGTAAAAAATACATGTAATCCAAAAACCAAAGAACAACAATTATCCAAGCATCTTAATCTCTTAATTGGTCAGTTTTTTCTAAGATCTATCATAATCAATAAATCATGTTAGCTGTCAAAAGAAAGATACTTCCTCATATCATCACCTTTATACATTTAATTTACATGGGTACCTCAGTGGCCCAAATAGGATGTTAGATAAATATCAGAAGGTCACCACCAATGGTGTCAATATAATCTAATATATGAATATAAACTAAAATTTTGAAATAATATATAAATGTAATGTAATTATAGAAATGTATATATCCTATAACTTATTCAACCACAACTTCTGTCAAATTATGTATAATTTAATTTATTATGTTCCAAATTATAATAACTATCAACAATATTTTATATCATTTAGATAATGTATGAGGATCCATGTTGTAACCATGGAATATTATAATGATAATAATAATGAATTGGGAACAAATTTATATCCAATGAATACAATAATGATAATAACAATGAATGTGGAGCCATGGTGAAACCAAGGCATACTTGTCCTCAACTGCCTATCTAACTCAGTAATAACATCCAGTATTGATGTAAAGTGTTTCTGAGTGTAATCCAAGGGGAATGTCCCAAATAATTCAAATATAAATTATTCTAATAATGTCTATGGATTTCATCCATGGTAATCATATGTAATGAATGACTCATCCCAGTGGTGTGAATCCATGGTTCCATGTTTTCGAAGGCATTAATCTAGATCCAAGGAGTGTATACAAGGAATCCTAATATCTGGAAGATATTGAGGGTGTCATATTATGCATGGTAGAGTATCCATTAATAGTAAAGAACCATGTTCAAAGCTGGGTATCTCCCTTGGAAACTAGATCCTTGAATCAAAATGGAATCCTATAAGTGCTCAAGGAAATCCCTCAGGAATCCATCTATGTATCATGTATGGCCTCTCCAATTAATATAAAAAGGTACATATGATTTTGGACCATTAAAATTATATCATTATTTAATTATGCCATAAAACACTAATTCGAATATTAGTTTATTAGGTTCATTCCACTACATTTAATTAATGTGACAAGTCTATTCAAGTGGATAAAATCATCTATTACAGTAATTAAATAAAAAATTATTAGATTTATTCATTTCCCATTCATGTAACACAACAAGGTGGCCTAAGGTCACACAACCAATGTCATTTAACTACAAAAAATATTTATTTTCATTTAATTTCGTTTTATTTAGCATAAAAAGCTAAATCAATACGTACAACCAATTTGGTTTATATAATTTGATTCCATGTGATATTGTTATAATAAATTTTATTAAATAATTCATTATTTAATTTATAAAAATTACCTTATCATGGTCAGTTCCAGGTACTCTTGAACTGAACCACATATAGTCCCATAAGTGTAACCAAGGCATAAATATGGAAACACACAACTTGGGGAGGTTTGAATTGTGTTCATATCCTCCAAAAATGTGTAGAACATGTATAACAATTGATATAGAATATTTGAATAGTGATTATAAGCATGGAATAAGAATAAAATAAGAAATTCTTGGAGATAACCTTGTGCAAAAAATGTTGAATGATTATGAAATGGTGATACTTTTATGGAAAAGTTATAGAAAAACAGTATAGATCTAATAGAACTATCATCATCATGAATAAGGCCCTAGTCTAGAATGGATAAAAAATAGAATAATTAATTATCACCCAGAAAATAGGTCATATGATCTGGAATCTTAATACAATCATTGAGAGGGGGAAAATGAAAAACAAAGATTTTTTATTGAAGAGATTGCCTGGATGAATCCAATGAGATGAATGGAAGTTTGATCAGACATCATATGACAGAGACACCCAAAAACATAGTTCAATTCCAAGGAGATCTCAATGTTAGGGGATGGTATTCTTGAACTCGTTGATGAAATAAAAAATATGTGTGATATACAAAAATTTTAATGGAAAAATAAACATTTATCCATAAATTACCGGGCCACAAGGTTAGAAAAATGATACACTGGCTATCCTATTCGGATATGCTAAAAACTATAGGCAACCTATATGGGAATGAAACACTAGGAACATGATTAAGGAAATTTTTGTTCCGTGATTTTCTCGATAAATTTTCCAACATGGTTAGGGAAAACTCTGTGGGTTAAGTTACATGGTTTCTAATAACTATGTGACCTAGTTTTTTCTTCCTTCGAATGGGGTGTCGAGCTCTAAACAAGCCCTAAACACCCTAGAAACCCTGGTGAACTCATTAGGAATCCATAATAGTTCCAAGATAAACTATTAGAATAAAATTTAAATGATCAATACCTCATAAAAAAATTTCTTATAATAAATGATATCAAAAATGTCATTAACAGTCTCAAAAAAATCTATTAAATAAATTGATGCTCATGTTTGACATTCTCTATATAGTTTTTATAAGGAATCTTCAGGTCATTTTCCAAAAAATGGTTGCCCGGTTTTTACCAAGAATGTTAAAGGAATATTTATCTAAACATCTATGAAATTAAAATAACCTTCATCAATAATGCCCGCATGTTGTTTTAAAGCATATTTTATAGGTTAAAAAAGGATAATTTCATATTAATTTATTTTATAAATATTTTATGAACATTTAGTTTTTTAAAATATTATCAAATAATAATGATGATTTATGTAAAAAATGTTTTTAATGATATTTTTCAGATTTATATTAATTAATGACATAAAACCTGTATTATACATATGGTAAAATTTGAAAATATTTTATTTATTTCATTCTTATTATTTTGTGGGATGGTTTATGATTAGATTTATTGAGGAAGTATAACTTTATTACCATTCATCATATTATTCCAAATGGTTTATGATTATGTTTATTTGATTAGGTAGGTTTTGACATTTACTATGTTATTTTTTCATTATGAATGTTCATGTTGATTATTTGTTTCCCATTTAATATTATGAATTCATTGGACTTATTATGTTATGGGGTCCATGATATAGATATCCTCTCAATACAACAATCTGTCTCATGTGACATATCAATTGGCCAAATAAGATTGTTTTCCATCCACATATTTAAAAAAAGTTATGAAAGTTATTGATGATTTGTTTTAAATTTTTTTAATTATTTATTCCCTCATTATGAGTTTTGTTATAAATTTCCATGTCTTTTTTTGATTAGTGAAAAAATACAAGGATTATTTTACATATTATTTCATTTTTTTATATCAATTTATTTGATCATTATTTTTTCTACCATATTATTCTCTACATACTGTTTAAATGGATATGTATTAGTTCTTTACCTTTATATATTAATTAAGTTTATTTATTCTTTATTTCATCCATCGTACGTATACCCCTACTGATCATATGATATCACCAATATCTTATGTTATATATTCCATAGGATACCCATTAAGTTTTTTTAGTTTGAAATTAATTGATATTATATGGATAAAAATCATGTTCTCAAAGAAAACAATATTTTTATTTTATCTTTAAAATGAACTTTTATATTTAAGTGTGTATCTAGTTTACAAAGACTATCGATATATCCATTCCATCATGAAGTGATTCCTTACATCCTATATAATTGTATTAAATTATAAATACAAACTAGGATAATGGATTTAGGGTTCATAAATCTGTTTACAATATATTGTCTTAAGAACTCAATTTCCACGGAGTAATTCAAGTGAAACAAAATTCATCAACATAATTAGTTTTCAAAACAAATTTTCTTTTATTTCATTGTTTTCTAATCCTAATTTTCAAATTTAAAATATTTTGAAATTATTATATACTGTATACTAAATATTAATATCATATGGGAGTAACTATTAAACACCATAGCACTTTTCTATTAAGAGAATTGAATTTTTCATTCATGTGTCGTATAGGCTACCGCCTCAATGAAGAAAAGTATTTTTTTCACCACTACCTCTATTAAATAATTATAAAACTAAAATTGATGAATAAATATGAAATTTGTTATATAATTATGATTATAAATATTAGAAATATAATAAACATTATTTCCATCTCATTATTTGATAAATTATTACGTTAACATTGTCTTATAAGGAAATTTTTTTCCATAAAGTAACATATATTTTTTTCTTCTAATATAATTATTTTATATTAAACCCCTTGAATATGGTAAACCACATTAAAATTATCTAAATAGTATCATTATTATTCATTAATAATTATATTATTACCAAAATAAACCACTTTCCATATCATATTTATCCATTGATTATGAAATGTTAATGTTCGGGTCAGACTAACCACCTTATTGAATATTGACTTAAAATAATAGTATAAATGATTATGAAAAATTATTTAATAATAATATATGATATGAAAAATAAGATAGAGGTTTTATATTATAGAATGGTGTCATTAATTTTAAACTCATTAATTATGATACCACTATTCATTTGTACAAAATAACCAAACCATGACTACTTCATACTTCATCACATGAACCATAAAAAACAGCAATTGAATGAAATTATTAAATTATAAATAATAATAAATAATTATTTATATTACATCAAATTATCTAACAATGAATAAATTTAGGATAATAATCCATAAAAACACATCTTTATTGTGACTAGTAGAAAATGATCATGATTACAAACACATAATATTGAAAATATATAAAAATGTATCATTATACATGTAATGAGTAATTATAAATGAAGATTATAAATTTTTTTAGCATTAACATGTTTCATAAATAGGAAAATAAAATATTTAGATTTTTATACAGGTTATTCTAAACATTTATTGGAATTTTGGAATTAAGGATTGGGTTTTTGGATTATAATTTTGTTTTACTTAGATATGCCTTGTGTTTAAAACATATATATATTTATTTGTTATTTTAACACCCCAAAAATCCTAAGAGTAAATTTTATTTGATAGCTTAAAACCTCTCATGAATTTTTGGAGTTTTTAATATTTTAATAAAATTTGATATATTATTTATCTTTCAATGCATTAAATAATAATTTTTATTGTTTTACACACAACAAATACTTTTTTTGATAGCTTGTATAGCATGAAAGGGTGAGTTTTGTTGAACAATAATATATTATTATAATATTATTATTTAATATAATAAGATATAACCTACACATTAAATTATTTGATATTAACAGTATTAACTAAATTATGAAAATATATTTTTTAGAAAAATATAAAATGAATTCACAAGTAACTAATTAATTAGATAGAAATATAAAAATGAATTTAATATAAGGGATATTTTTTATAGTCAAAGTGGTTTTTTACAAAATAAATTAAATTAATTAATATTAGTCAATGATATTAATTAAATAAATATTTTATAAATTCAATCAAATGTTTTTTTTTATTCTTATATTATGTTTTATAGGAATAAAATAATAAAAACCCCAATTTTATGAATAAAAATATTTTTTTTATAAAGGTAAGGTTTCATCTTTTTTATAGAAATAATTATTTATAACATTTTTTTTGAAATTTATTAAATATTATATGTGAAAATAAATATTACTTTTGAAATTGTAACTTAAAAATTATCATATGGTGAATATTCCTAATTTGCTACGAATATTCATTTTCTGATGAATATTCCAAAATACTAAAATTTATTTGAAAAATGCCATTTTATATCAATAATTTATAACATTAAATTATATTCTAAATTTTTTTAAAGAAAAAATAGATAAATTTTACATAAATTATTATATTTTAGTTCATTAAAATCAAATTATCTTTGAAATTAAATATAAATACTTATAAAAATTATAAAACTTTTTACATTAAAAACTTGCATTTTTTTCTTGTATGTGGGATAAATTTTAAATTAATTTATACCACAAATATTATTTTAATTTTTAAAAATGGATTCAATTTTTTTAATTAAATTATTTAACCATTTATTATAATGTATAATTATTTTTTGATTGAAAATATTAGAAAATATGATTAAAAAATTATTGCGATTATGAAAAAAACTAGCATAGCAGAGGACTAAACATTAAATTATTGGGACAAAATGGCATATAAACATTCCCAAAATTCATTATATATTTATATATAGTCCATATACACCATTTTATCTATTTTTATTTATTTTTTTATCTAGTTTACATTGGAAAAACGTGGGTGAAATTCCCTTTTCCAAAATTTACAAGAATTCCACTCCTCCTACATTATAAAAATTTACTCAACCCTCCCATTCATTCACACCAATAATGACCTCTGGCTCACCCAAACTATACACAAATAATATAACAACATCCATATCTTAAACGTAGAATCCCAACCTTAGTAATAAATCCAACTAAAGATGTATTTTCGTATATACCCAAAGGCCTTACCCAAAAATGAGAGAACATTCTCCAAAAATCACATTCATTTTATTACAATATATGCCCCAAAATTTATAATTATTTCATTATAATAAAATAAATAAGTATCCTAAAAATAATAATAAGTTTTCATTTTAATTTTTATACCTAATCATAAACACATTTCCATCTAATGGGTAATGAACTTATTATTTTTGTGCACGACAGGCTATCACCTCGCAAAACGATGATTGTCTGTTCATCCTTTGGAACCTCAAAAAATGGGAATTATGATGTACATACAATTATATATATATATATATATATGATATTTATAATTTTTTTTAAACTTATATAATTTATATATTAAATATACAGTCTTAAATTCCTTTTTGTGAGGATAGGATAGCATCGTTTGTGGACGTGTGGACAACTGCCTCCTGAAAGCGATGTGATTGATTCACGCTATACATGGAATGTATTAGAGTACAGTTTTAATAAAATCATGTGAAATATATTATATTAATATGATACTAAAATGATAATATAATATAAAAATATCACTTACATTTTAAATATGAAACATAAATGGAAGCAACATCCATGTGTACATACATCCTACTGCCCCCATGAACGACGTATTTCATTTCCTATCTCCAAATATTATGTATTTTTATAAATATATATATACACAATACATATGATAATTAAATAATGCTTCACATTCATCAAATTATTAAATCATTTTCTAAGTAATAGGAATAATTAGTAACACATCAAAACATACTCGAAAAAATTGAAATTAACACATGAAATAGAGGGAATAATGTAATATTTTAAACATGTTAGTAATATAATATTATAAGAAGTTAATATATGAAATTATAAATATAATTATGGTTCTGGTATAATGATGTTATAGTATTTATTCCAGTCATACCTTTCACGTTTGAAAGGATAATATTTATTGAATTTCTTTAAAAAATATTTTCAATGAAAATTATTTCAAAAATATTTTAAAAAATATAGATGTTATTTTCTTTATTGGTTTTTTTAAAATATATTTTTATAGTATTTCCATTCATCAAAGAAAACACCCTTAATTTTTACTCCACTTGATTTATATTGTATTGATACCTTCCATATTCTTCTCATAGATAGTTATTGATTTATTTGAGCAATTATAGTATTGATATTTTCTCCCCTGATTTGTTTTTTATTTCCCTGGAAATATTAAATTTCTCATGACCATTGAACATTGAATTTTCCATAATTATCCACATCATTAATCATGGATATATTCATTTCCTATACCGTATAAAATTTCTATATATGATTTTTAATAATAATTTTTTTTATTTACTGGTTAAATATTTATTAATCTATATCCTTTACTCAATATGGATAATTGATATGGAACATTTTTTAGGGATTAAATTGATTATTTGATATATGAGGTATGCATTGAGAATGAGCTTTATGGGTTGGGGTCTTACTAATGCATGCCCCTTGATGAATCATTAGTCTCATGAGATGAAATAATTTTGTTATTCAAAGCTAATATATTTTTATTTTGTATGTTTTAAACTTTCTTTAGGATAGGTCTTTATGGTAAATGTATCATCATTTTGGGAAACATGACATAAAATAATTATGCATTACCTTTATTGTGAATTCATTTATTATTATTATCTATGTGATTATTTTGTTGACATTATCTATGGTTGAAATTTAATTATTAGTTTAATTATTACAAGTAATGTGTGTTCAATTATTTATGATTCCATATTAATTATGCATTATCCGGTTATTTCAAATGGAATGTGTGTTCTATTTTCGACATTTTCATAGTATTTATGAACATCCTACTTGGGTTATTGGATATAAATATTTTTTGTTCAATTATTACCATCCCATATTTATTTTCCCATTCATTTATTTTCTCTTCCATGGAACATTACCCATACTAAGTATCTGAACACACCCTTATTTTGGTTCATTTCCTCAGAATTCCTTTAAGTGTACCAATAAATATAAGCAATGATAATCTAGAAGGAATAAATTTATTATTATCAAAAAAATATGTTGTAATTTTATATTCATTAATAATATAATAGTTATGTATGTATCTAGTTTACAAATACTACTACAAGGTTTAGTCATTAGGGATGTGATTTAGATGTATATTATACAAATGTAATGGATATAGGCACTGAATCTGGGATTTCTGGGGTTGGGTCACTACATTTGTTATCAGTGTAAGTTTAGTAGAATCCACGGGAAGTAGATTTCAGAAAACATAGATGTGGGAACATAAAATTAAGATATAATTTGATTAAATTATATAAGAACATCCAAAAGTATCATTTAGATAGAGATTATGTGGTTTTCTTACAATACATCCTTTTATGGATACTATACGTTGACATGGTAGTGGAACAGATGTACCTAGGGGTAACAACTTCAAAATGGTGTGTCAGGTTTGACATGACAATGACCTAGAACATTACAATTGGCCTTAATGCACTAATGGTTTGAAACATATAAGGGATATTCTTTAGAAATTCATATTTCTTTTACAAACCATTATAATGGATTTGAACATATGATGAAAATAAATAACCTAGGTTAAACCTATGTTATTTTAGATTGAAAATAATGTTTCATGATTTAGATATCCAATTTATTATTATATGATTTTCTCAGTACTAATATTATTACTCACACTATACTTTATGGTTTTAGTCAATGGTTGGAACCCATATAATTCAATTGACAATTGAAGAAGAAGGAAAAGTTAGTGAAAATAAGTGACCAATTGAAGTATTGATAGGAATGAAAGACATCGTGTTTAATTATTATCATTTTTAATGAAAATTTTATTATTAAAATATACCTTATCCATATCTCTAAATCACTAAAGAATAAGCATATATATGTTCATAAGAGATAAAGTGGTAGAGACCATATAGAAAAGATGGCTTTATTTCCATTATGCAAGAAATGTGGAAAAGGACACCCAAGGAAGTGTCTCAAAGGAATGTTGAAATAATTTATGTGTGGGAAAGAAGGATATAAAAAATTAATTTCTAAGGATTAATTAAGCATAAAATATAATAAAATAAATCTCAATCTAAAGATCCATTAATGTTTGGTATCATTAAATATGGTGAACCTGGGAATTACATGATTAAATCCCTACATCATGAAGATAAAATATGGACAAAAACAATATGTGGTAATAAATGGATTATGAATTAATGTATTGTGTTTTTATTGAAAATTATAGTTAAAAGGATATTTAATGATTAAATGTCAAGGATTTAGAAAATATTTATTTTTTATATTATTTAAATATAGTATTATTAATTGGAAACATGTATGTTGATTGATGACCCTCCATTTTGAAAGGTCAAGAGACATGAACCTGTTACTGAAGGATGATAAGTGGTTAGTGCCTACCAATGTCCTACAAGATGTCCTGGTTGATTTTTAACTATTTTTAGTTAAATAAATTGATGAATAAATATTAAAGATGAACCAACAATGCTACTTTTAAAATTAGGGATTACTGTCATAACAATATTTTTTTTATAAAATAGTTTTAGAAAACAATAATGACTCATTTAATGGGTTTTTTGATCTGTTAAAAAAAATTAGTGCTTAAAAAAGGGTTTCATTCTCAAATATCCATTTCATAGAGTAAGTGATGAATTAGAATTTGATTTAAGCACAACCAAATTATGAAATATTTAGAATGTTGTTGAAATGTATTTATATATTCTTAGGAAGTAAATTAATTAGCCAAATTGATAAAATGATTCAAAAAATGTTGTCATATTTCTATAATTTTTATTTAAACTATGGCCTTTTAATTCATCACATATTTTTAGTTTTGATGCCCTCATCATTCCACAAATCAATCACTTTTCTGTGATTGATGTCCTTAATCAATCCCTATAAATATTTATGATTTTTTTCTATGGCAATACCTACAATTTCCACTAATGTAATCCTACATAGAAACCTATTTTTATGTAAGTTTGTGTAAACTATTCACTTCCAATTAACTCTTTTCTAGATTATTTTTATGAACCCTACTCATGATGTGGTAATTTATGATATTAAATTTTAAATAATATATTATGTTAAATTGTTAGGGCAGATTTTTTTTTTAAGAGAATGTATCACCTGACAAGAAATATAAATTTTTATTAAAAATACATTTAATGAATATATGGGAATCCTTCCAGTTCCACCAGATCCATCAAACATAATATTAGGAAAAAAAATTTTAAAGAAAGTATAACCCCATTTATTGAAGAATCATAATATAATTTCCATGCAAGATCAGATACCTATTTATTCTGAACATCTTTGATAATAACTTATAATTGATGGAAAAACCTATATCATGTTCACAAGAACTCTCCCACTATTATATTCTTGGAATTGAAGCCTCTAGTCAAAATTAAATGTTACATGATAATCTAGTCTCTCTGCTCCGTGTTTGTGTCCACATGATTGGGAGCTCATTTATCCTTTCTATATCCTCCTTAGAATCATGAATAGTTAAGACCTTTTCCATCGTCTCTCTATCCAAGTGCAAAACGGGTTCCCACAATTTTAATGAGTCCTCAATAGTGGTGTAAAAACTCATAAAATTCAAGGGAAATTTTTTCTTAATTTTCTTTGGAATTTTAAATGAACGCAGTTTCAGACGACACTTGATTGCGAGGCCCGGAGTGCCCGGAATTTCTATCCGAAGTTTAGCTCAGGTACGTTCAGTGAACGAACGAGCGGGAATTTCTAACCTTTGATCTGGTGACCGGAATCGAATTCCGAGGGCACCGGTGGAACCACAACGCCCGTAATTACTTAAGAACTCTTATTCCAGAGTAGCGTAATCACGGGTGTCGATGATAAAAATTGTGGAAGTTAATTTATTATTATTCTACAATTTTTATTTTACTTTTGTGTTTGAAGGCTATGGGTGGAAGTTGGGTAACTACCCAACCTCCCTTCAGATGTTATGAGGGTGTTGGGGCCCACACGAACCCCATTCCTTCATATTCTTAAAATCTTCAACTCCCCATTAACTCCCCTTCATTTAATTTGACAGCTTGTGTAATTTTGATGAGGTGAGTTAAGTGTGGTTAATTGAATTTCAAACTCTTGAAATTCAAAAGGGTAAGTTGTGTTAATAAATTAAGACTTGGGCTTATTTTATTAAGGTTAGAGTTTATGCCACGTTGAGAGGTTTTGGGAAGCATGAAGATCTTCTTCATCTCTAACGAAGAACATCTTCGACAAAGAACGTGAAGAACACCTCGGACTCCGACGAAGAACACCATTCTTCAATGAAGAACATCTCCGCCGAAGAACGTGGAGAACTTCTCCAACAACGTTTTCTCTTCGGACGCACCTCGACGGCAACGGAATCGAAGTTCATTTTCCGTGATGCCCGACCTCTGCGACGATCGTCTTCCGCGGCTCGTTGACGTGCACCGTTCTTTAAACTGAGGTATGGGATTGTATTTAATTAATTTGTTCGTGATTACTTCCCTGAATTTCTTTGTGAAATTTAACAAACTGCTATCGATTAACGTGAGGGGGGGGGGGGGGGGGCGGACCGCACAAACACGGCCGCCCCACCCCCTTATTTTTCTTGTTGGATTCTTTTGGATTGAAATGGAAGTGGCGCAGTGCCCTTGCACCGCGCGGAATTATTGCGGGAAGAAATACGCGGCGCCGACGCGCCGCGCCACGAATTAATACAAGGACGCGACGCCATCGTGCCGCATCGGATACATCCGAAAATACAACGACCGGTACTGGGGACGCGGCGGAGGGGCGCGGTGCCATCGCGCCGTGCCGGACGGCAAGGGCCACGACGGAGCAGGGTGACCGGGGGCTGGTACCAGGCCACCGGTGTCGGAGTTAGAAGGGGATCGGCCATCGCTGGTCCCGTTGAGCAGGAACCGACCGGCCAGGTCGGGCGGGCCGGACAGGGAGGAGCCGGGGGAATTAATTCCCCCGGCCGGACATAAGTGCGGGCCCAATTAAGGGGTCGCGGTTACAGAAAACAGGGGGGCACCCCCCCCCCCCCTCCCGCACGAGCCAAAACAGCTCAGCCGTTTTGGCCGAGCAGCTGACCAGCGCACCCAGGCCGGGTCGTGCCAGGCCAGGCCGACCCGGACCCTGGGCGGGTCGACCCGGTTTGGACCAACCGGGGGCTCTCGGGCCGGGTCGGTCCAAGACCGAAACCCCCGTTTTCAGATAGCCTTTGGTCTTTTGCCCATAACATGTGGTACGGACCTCCGATCGACGGACCGTTAGTTGCGATGCGATCCTTGAATCGAGACGGTCGTTTCGATATATCGCAGTCAGGTTGTTTTTGCCTTAAAAACCAACCGGGACCCTGAAACGAAAAAGCCAATAACTCTCAGACCGGGCGTCCGATTAACGCGCCGTCTGCGACGTTGAGTTCCTGTTGACGATACATAACTTTTGGATACATCAACTCTGGACTATGTGTCAGTTGATGTATCAGCCTCTCAGCTCATGGAGCGGACCCTCCCGAATGAGCTTGCTGTGTGCGGGAACCCTAGTGCTGGCTGCGACTGCTACTGTGACTGCGACGACGACTGTGCAGAGATCCTCAGTGGATTCGGCGATGACGACTACAGCACTCAGCGATCCTCTGTGGATCAATGCTACCGATCCTGTTTGGGTCCGATCCTGTGTGGGTCTGATCCTGTTTGGGTCAGCGCTCAGCGGTTCTGTGTGAGCCAGTGCCTGCAGATCCTATGTGGGTCCGATCCTGTGTGGGTCTTTGCGGGGGTTAGTTTCTTACTGATCCTGTGTGGGTCTTTGCGGGGGTTAGTACCTATCATTCCATTGTGGGTCCGACAACTTAGATGGATCAGTGATCATCTCTATCGTCTTCGAAGAAGTATATCTGTTTGAGCTGAATCCTGTTTGCTTTCCTGTGTGGATTGTGTTGTACTATCCTGTGTGGATTATGTTTTTTTTGTCCTGTGTGGAATACGTATACTTTCCTGTGTGGACTGGGTTACTCTTGGGCTCGGAGGTTGGAGCGTATTGGAATTGATGACTTAGGTATATGTATGGGCATATACCTAAGCAGTGTTGGTTGTTACTTCGTGATTGTTTCTTTCCTTTGTGGTTTATCCTTTGTGGATTTTGGGAGTCCATCGGGGGTCTCGGGGTCCCTACTGAGTAGCTTATACTCACCCCTGCACGGGCTATGCCCGCACTACGTTGTGTTGGTTGTAGATGACGGACATCGTTGATCGTGGTTGAGGCTTGCAGAGCAGGACGGTACCTGGAGGTGGACCACTGGGCGGGCCATACTCGGAGCGGACGGCGGGACCCGAGGAGCAGTGGAGCTATCTGTACCCACCCTTTAGGTGGGATTCCCAGTGGACAGTTCGGCGTTGCGGCTTTACATTACAGTTGTTGTTTTCCCTTTCGAGTTGTACTTTACTTTCAGTTTGGGTTTCTATACCGGCCCATTTACTTTTTCCGCACTTACTCTTGTACCAACTTTTACATAGTGTTTACATATACTGCTTGTTTACTCTGTGGTGTTTTTTTACTTTTCAAATGCAATGCCTTCCCTTTTTACCGGGATTTACGCCTTGGTGCTGGTCGCTAGCCCCTGGCATATGGAAGGCGGGCTTCGGGTAGTCACGACACGGGCCCCGAGGATGGGTCGTGACAAATTGGAATCAAAGGAGTTCGGTTCTATCGCAGAACTTGGGACTCTGATCTTTCTTCTATGTGAAGCAATAGTGTTTAGCGTATCGAGTGTGGTTATCAGTCTAGGGAGTCCGGTGTTGGTGCTGCGGCCAACGTATCCGTACACTAGGACCCTGACTTCTGATTTCCGACTTAATGCATGAAAACATTGATTGCATTTGTGTTTCAAGTTTTCATTGTGATTACTTTGTATCAGCTCACCAGGTATACAGTTCTGACCGTTGCGCACCTGTTTCCTTTTCCGGATGGCCCCACGACGGCAGCCAGCTAGGGTTCCGAGAGTCGAGCGTGATGACAGTCCACCGAGCGACAAGGCCTTGGTGCAGGGTCCTTTTTCAGCAGTGGCACTGGTGGTAGCTCTACCCTCTGAGCCACCGATGCTTCCAGCACCAGCCGCTGACGATGCACATCGCCTCAGTGCACAGCATGAGTTCCAGAGCCAGCGACAGCCCAGGTTCCGCGGGGAGACGAACCCCCAGGCAGCCGAGGACTGGCTGGAGGTAGTGGTGAGAGTTTTCAGGTTAGTGAGGACACCAGCATACCTCATGGTGATCCTCGCAGCGAGCCTACTGCACGCAGCAGCAGGCAGATGGTGGAGATTGATGCTCCAGGTGCACGATGAGGCATCTTTTCTCTGGACGGACATTGAGAGCCTCTTCCGATCGGAGTTCGTCCCAGCCACCCTCCGTGTGGTGCGCATTTAGGAGCTTCTTCAGCTGCGGCAGAGCAGCATGACGGTCGCCCAGTACTCGTTGAGATCTACTGATCTCCCGCGCTACTCTACAGATATAGTACGGGACCCATTCATCCGGGCCCGGACCTTTGAGCAGGGATTGAGACACGAGATTAGGGCATCGCTGATCTCCCTCAGCATTCCGAATTAGACAGGAATACGGGAGAAAGACCTTTTGATCGAGAGTTTTCTTGCTGAGTCTACACCAGCGCCGAGACCCACTGCGGGACGGCATGTAGCAGAGTCTTCTGCAGCAGGCATTCGACGGATTACTCTTGGGTCCAGGCAGACCAGACCCTCAGGCAGACGACCTCAGGACACTGGCTCATCAGTGCGGGGCACACAGCACGGAGCCAGTCTTTCGAGAGGCAGACAGTGCTACTCGTGCAGTGGGTAGGGCCACATTACTCGTGATTGCCCGACCCGCCGTGCCAAGAAGCAGCAGACGGTTGAGTTACCACCGAGTCATAGGCAGAGGGTCGACCGTGGTGGTCCGCAGGGAGGAGGCGGACGAGGCAGAGGATCTGGCCGAGAAGCAGGTGGTGGGAGACACTTTGAGGCTCTACCACCACCACCACCAGGGGGTCCACCCCGACCACATGGAGCTGGTGGGAAGAGATAAGTACAGCTCCAGGCAGCAGAGGCCTATGACCACGGCACGCCCGAGATGATTCGATGTACAATCTTTCTCTATTCCACCCTTGCTGCAGTACTTATAGGCACAGGAACGAGTCACTCTTTCATAGTCTCTGCCCTTGTTCGGAGCTCGGAGATTCCCTCAGAGCCGTTGGCTCGATCCTTATGGCTAGAGACTCCTACGGGAGAAAACTCGACGATTATGCACTGGTGCCGGCAGTGTGAGCTTACTCTAGGAGGCGAGAACTTTGGCTGGGATCTTCTTGTAGCGGCGTTGAGGCCTTACAACGTCATCTTGGGCATGATTGGTTGTCTACGGTCCATGCACAAATTGACTATTTTAGGTGCAAGGTGCAATGTGTACGCACCGACGGAAGCAGGTTCACCTTCACCAGCGAGAAGGGAGCCTTGGAAGCATAGGACGAACATCCGTGGAGAAGAGTACAGCCCATCACTCATCATTTGGCTATCCTCATCCTAGGAGCATTTGACGTGCGGAGTCCTGGTTTTCCTACGGTGGTGGATCAGTATGCAGACGTTTTTTCTGACGACATTCCAGGGATACCTCTTCAGAGAGAGGTAGACTTTTATATTGACTTGTACCCTGGGACAGCCTCGATATCGACTCCAGCATAATGGATGGCCCCCACCGAGCTTCGAGATCTGTGGGTATAGTTGGAGGACTTGTAGGGAAAGGGGTTCATCCGACCTAGTGTTTCACCCTGGGCTTCCCCGATATTGTTCGCCAAGAAGGCGGACAGGAGATTGTGACATTGTGTCGACTATTGTCGCTTGAACCAGGTGACAGTGAAGAACAAGTATCCACTACTGAGGACTGGTGACCTCTTCGATCAGCTCAAGGGAGCACGGTGGTTATCAAAGATAGACCTCAGGTCAGGCTATCATCAGCTCACAGTTCGAGACGAGGACGTGCAGAAGATGGCCTTCAGATGTCGGTATGGACACTATGAGTTCATGGTTATGCCTTTTGTCGTAACCAATGCTCCAGCAGTGTTCATGGACCTCATGAATAGGATTTGTCAGCCATACCTAGATCGATTTTTAGTGGTCTTCATCGACGACATTTTGATTTACTCGACAACTGAGGAGGAGCATGCCTACCACTTACGGGTTGTACTAGAAACACTCCGAGAGCACCAGGTTTATGGTAAGCTCTCAAAGTGCTAGTTCTGGATACGTGAGGTCCACTTCTTGGGACACGTCATCTCTGAGGTGGGAGTTGCAGTGGATCCTGCGAAGATAGAGGCAGTGCTAGCTTGGGAGCCACCCGGGAGCGTGAGGGAGGTGCGGAGTTTCTTGGGACTTGCTAGATACTACCGGAGATTCTTACTAGACTTCTCTAGAGTTTCGACACCACTCTCAGCTTTGACGAATAAGGGAGAACCCTTCGTGGGGTTAGACCGATGCCAGCAGAGCTTCCAAGAGCTGAGACAGAGATTGACCAGTGCACCTATCTTGAGGTTTCCTGAGGAGCGGGTAGGGTACGTAGTCTACTGCGATGCATCTGGGATCAGACTCAAATGTGTCCTGATTCATGAGCGAGCAGTGATCGCCTATGGATCACGTCAGTTAAGGCCGCATGAGCAGAACTACGTTACCCATGACCTGGAGTTAGCAGCAATGGTCTTTGCTCTGAAGACATGGCGACACTATCTGATGGGCGAGCGCTTTACATTCTTTTCTGACCATCAGAGTCTCAGAAACATCTTCTCTCAGAATAATCTGTATTTGAGACAGCGGCGATGGCTCTAGTTCATCCAGGACTATGACTTTGAGATAGTCTATACTCCTGGGAAGGGGAACATAGTAGCCGATGCCCTCAGTAGGAGGTCGTGCATTCAACTACTTGAGGAGGCGACAGAGCAGCTAGCCTCTTTGTAGATAAATTTCGTGGATAGAGATGGAGCAGCATTTCTCCCGTCTCTCATAGTCACTCCTCCACTACTGCAGCGGGTCAGAGAGGCACAACATGGGGACGCTGACTGTGAGACGCGGAATGCACAGATATCCTCAGGACAGGCACCTAATGGTTTCTCCTTTGGAGCAGAGCACGACATCCTTTTCAGAGGACGTTCCTTGGTACCAGTTTCTTTACGGGAGGAGGTGCTAAGAGAGTTTCACACTTCTCCTTTGGCGGTATACCTTGGAGTGGAGAAGATGTACCAGGATCTCAGATGACAGCACTGGTGGCCGGGCATGAAGAAGGTTGTGGTAGAGTTCGTTTTTCGATGCCTCACCTGCCAGCAGGTGAAGGCTAAGCACCTGGTACCAGCAGGCTTGGTACAGCCCTTGGACGTTCCGGAGTGGAAGTGGGACGAAATATCTATGGACTTAGTGACTGGACTTCCATGCACTTCCAGAGGTCATGACTCCATTTGGGTGACTATCGACCGACTCACCAAGTCGGCTCACTTCTTACCCATCAGAGAGCAGGGCTCGGTGGAGTGCTTGGGATGGATTTACGTTCAGGAGATTGTACGGCTTCACGGTGTTCCATCTTCTATCGTCTCCTATCGAGATGCTCGCTTTACTTCCCGGCTATGGATGGGATTGCAGGAGGCGTTCGGGATGCAGCTACGTCTGAGCACATCCTTTCAACCTCCGACGGATGGTCAGACGGAGAGGACCATTCAGACTCTCAAGGACATGCTCTGCGCATGCATCCTCGACTTTGGTCGCAGCTGGGAGGACCACCTACCCTTGGTGGAGTTCTAGTACAACAATAGCTACCACTCCGCCGTCGAGATGGCACCACACGAGGCGTTGTACGGACGACCTTGTAGATCTCCTTTGTGCTAGACAGACCCTTGGGAGTCAGCACTTGTGGGACTGGAGATGGTCCAGACCACGACAGAGAAGGTCCAAGTCATCTAGGAGTGGATGAGGACAGCTTAGAGCCGGCAGAAGTCTTATACTGACAGGAGGCAGAGGCCACTAGAGTTCGAGGATGGCGACCACGTC
Organism: Viscum album; assembly: GCA_963277665.1. Classification (NCBI taxonomy): domain Eukaryota; kingdom Viridiplantae; phylum Streptophyta; class Magnoliopsida; order Santalales; family Viscaceae; genus Viscum; species Viscum album. The sequence continues at coordinate 786,922,813 of OY728126.1, read as the reverse complement.
TTTTTGCGTGTCTCACCTCGACGTGGATTATGGAGATTTGGCTGAGGTGGCAAGTTGTCTCCACGCTTCATCGGACCATTCCAGGTCCTCATCAGGATTGGCGAGGTGGCTTATCACCTGGATCTACCACCTCAGTTGCACCGGGTGCACGACATCTTCCACGTATCTCAAATGAGGAGATACGTGCACGACCCGACGCACATCATTGACCATGGGGAGCTAGACGTTGATGATGGGGCGACTTTTGCGGAGGTCCCGGTGGAGATCGAGGATCGATAGTATAGGGTCCTACGTGGACGGTCGATTCCTCTAGTGCGCATCAGATGGCAGCACGGGAACCTCCAGGAGAGCACTTGGGAGAGGGAGGCTCAAATGCGTGCTCGGTACCCTCGTTTGTTTCCCTAGTTATGATGTATCTTTATGGGGACGTAAAGCCCTGATGTGGGAGTAATGTAATGACCCGTAAAATTCAAGGGAAAATTTTTCTTAATTTTCTTTGGAATTTTACGAGAACTCAATTTCAGACGGCACTTGATTCTGAGGCCCGGAGTGCCCGGAATTTCTATCCGAAGTTTACCTCAGGTACGTTCAGTGAACGAACGAGCGGGAATTTCTATCCTTTAAATGGGTGCCCGGAATCGAATTCTGAGGGCACCAATGGAACCGAAGCACCGGTAATTTCTTAGGAACTCCTGTTCCGGAGTTGTGTTATCATGGGTGTGGATGATAAAAATTGTGGAAGTTAATTTATTATTATTCTACAATTTTTATTTTCCTTTTGTGTTTAAAGGCTATGGGTGGAATTTCGGTAACTACCCAACCTCCCATGGGAGGTTATGAGTGTGGTGGGGCCCACACGAACCCCACCCCTTCATATTCTTAAACTCTTCAACTCCCCATTAACTCCCTTTCATTTAATTTGACAACATGTGTAATTTTAATGAGGTGAGTTATGAGTGGTTAATTGAATTTCAAACTCTTGAAATTCAAAAGCGTAAGTTGTGTTAATAAATTAAGACTTGGGCTTATTTTATTAATGTTAGATTTTATGCCACGTTGAGAGGTTTTGGGAAACGTGAATATCTTCTTCATCTCCAACGAAGAACATCTTCGATGAAGATCGTGAAGAACACCTCGGACTCTGAAGAAGAACACCGTTCTTCAACGAAGAACATCTCCGCCGAAGAACGTGGAGAACATCTCCAATGATGTTTTCTCTTCGGATGCACCTCGACGATAACAGAATCGACGTTCGTTTTCCGCGACGCCCGACCTCCGCGACGCTCGTCTTCCGCAGCTCGTTGACGTGCACCGTTCTTGAAACCGAGGTAGGGGATTGTATTTAATTAATTTGTTCGTGATTACTTCCCTTAATTTCTTCGTGAAATTTTACCAACTGCTATCGATTAACGTGAGGGGGGGGGATGGCACAAACACGGCCGACCCACCTCCTTATTTTTCTTGTAGGATTCTTTTGGATTTAAATGGAAGTGGCGCGGTGTCGTCCCACCGTGAGGAATTATTGCGGCAAGAAATATGCGGTGCCGACGCGCCGCACCACGAATTAATACAAGGACGTGATGCCATCGCGCTGCGTTGGATACATCCAAAAATACCATGGCCGGTTCTGGGGCCGCGGCGGAGGGGCCCGGCGTCATCGCGCTGCGCCAGATGACAAGGGCCTCAGTTGGTTCTGGGCCGCGGCGGAGCAGGGTGACCGGCGACCGGTACCGGGCCGCTGGCTTAAGAGTTGGAAGGGGACCAGCCATCGCCGGTCCCATTGAGAAGGAACCGGCCGGCCAGGTCGGGCCGGCCGGACAGGTCGGGCCGGCCGGACAGGGAGGAGCCGGGGGAATTAATTACCCTGTCCGGACATAAGTGGATCCCCAATTAAGGGGCCTCGGTTACAGAAAACTGAGGGGCAGCGCCGGGTCGGTCCGGGCCCGAAACCCCCGTTTTCGGACCGTCTTCGGTCTTTTGCCACAACATGGGCAACGAACCTCCGATCGATGCACCATCAGTTACAATGCGATCCTTGAATCAATACGGTTGTTTCGGTATATCGCACTCAAAGTTTCGGAATACTTTGAGTTCGTACGGGTTGGTTCGTACCCGAAACCAACCGGGCCCTCGCAGCAGAAACACTCATATCTTGAGCTTCAGACGTCCGATTGACGTGTCGTCGACTTTGTTAAATTCCCCTTAATGAGATGGATCTTTTGGATTACTTCACCCGAGGTTTGGATGCAGGTGATGTACGGTCAGGTTGGTTTTGCCTTAAAAACCAACCGGGCCCCTGGGATGAAAAATCCAATAACTCTCAGACCGGGGGTCTGATTGACGCGCCGTATGCGACGTTGAGTTCCTGTTGACGATACGAAACTTTTGGATACATCAAATCTGGACTATGTGTCAGTTAATGTATCAGCCTCTTGGCTCGTGGGGCGGACCATCCCGAATGAGCTTGCTGTGTGCGGGAACCCTAGTGCTGGCTGCGACAGCTACTGTGACTGCGACGACGACTGTGCAGAGATCCTCAGTGGATTCGACAAATACGACTATGACACTCAGAGATCCTATGTGAGCCAGCGCCTACAGAACCTGTGTGGGTCCGATCCTGTGTGGGTCTTTGGGGGGTTAGTTTCTTACCGATCCTATGTGGGTCTTTGCGGGGGTTAGTACCTATCGATCCTTTGTGGGTCCGACGACTTAGATGGATCAGTGATCATCTCTATCGTCTTCGAAGAAGTATACCTGTGTGAGCTGAATCCTGTTTTCTTTCATGTGTGGATTGTTTTGTGCTATCCTGTGTGGATTATGTTTTGCTTTCCTGTGTGGAATACGTATACGTTCCTGTGTGGACTGTGTTGTACTTGGGCTCGGAGGTTGGAGCATATTGGAATTGATGACTTAGGTATATGTATGGGCATATACGTAAGCAGCGTCGGTTGTTACTTCCTGATTGTATCTTTCCATTGTGCTTTATCCTTTGTGGATTTTGGGAGACCATCGGAGGTCTCGAGGTCTCTACTGAGTATCTTATACTCACCCCTTCACGGGCTATGCCCGCACTACATTGTGTTGGTTACAGACGACGGACAACATTGATCGTGGTTGAGGCTTCTAGAGCAGGACGGTACCTGGAGGTGGACCACTGGGCGGGACATACTCGGAGCGAACGGCGGGACCTGAGGAGCAGTGGAGGTATCCGTACCCACCCTTGAGGTGGGATTCCCAGTGGACAGTTCGGCGTTGCGGCTTTACATTACAGTTGTTGTTTTTTCTTTCGAGTTGCACTTTACTTTCAGTTTTGGTTTGTATACTGGCCCATTTACTTTTTCCGCACTTACTCTTGTTCCAGCTTTTACTTAGTTTTTACTTCTACTTCTTGTTTACTCAGTGGTGTTTGTTTACTTTTTAAAGGCAATGCCTTCCCTTTTTACCGGGATTTACCCCTTGGTGCTAGTCGCCAGCCCCTGGCCTATGGAAGGCGGGCTTGGGGTAGTCACGGCACGGGCCCCGAGGACGGGTCGTTACAAGTGGCTTCCCACTGCAGAGTAGGAAAGATAGGCAAACAAGATTCCCCTGTATCAGCCTCCTTCCCAGCCATCCCCAATATTCACTCCTTTGAATATTGTGCTGATTCCAAATTTCCTCCCTCTCTGCTCCCAATTGGCCTCCCTCCCTATATGGGCTTTCAACCAACACTGAACACTACTTCACCACAGATCTTCCCATGTGGTTTTCGCATTCCTCTAAAGAATTCTTCTCGCACATCTTTTTGGAGGCTTCTTTCACACATTTAGACAATGTATTATTTTTTTGGAATAACTTCTATACCCTTACCTGATGCTTTGCCTAATGATCTAGTTACTATTGTCTTAGGGGTGTTTTAGTGGTCTTTTTGAGGCCTTTATTTTTTCTCCCCCTTGTGATCAAGAAAATTCCCAATCATGGTATTACATTATTTCCTTTTTCGTGATGTCGTCCTAACCAAGACGTACTTCTCATAGTCTATTTTGAGATGGAAATCTCCATATTTGTCACGTTGGTCGTCATCTTCTGACCTCCTAGACCCAACCTATTTGCACTTCCATTTAAGAATGATTTACTTCCGTCCTCCAGGGTCCTACATTGATAGCGTAGAGTAGGCTGTCTGCACAAAACCATGGCCCATGAATTAGGGCATTGTATTAGTATCCTCCCAAGTTTCCTCCTCCACTACAGCTTTACCTGATTGGATCCAATTAGGCCTCTCCTTTCATATACCTAGCATCCCCAAACTCTTGTACATGCTCATCATTGGAAAATAGAAAAATATTGATTATCCAAATAAATGGTTTACACTTCTCATATAGGACATGTAACCCTTGAAGGCAATACCTCCCGATTGATCCCATTGTCGGCCTGGGGATCCCCAAACATTGGATGTTCCATAACACTACCTGCCCAATATTAAGAAGCACTTCCTAAACATTCATCCTCCCTTAAAGGCCTAACCACCTAAACATCCGTCATTAGCCTGTCAAAGATTTTCTTAACATTTGATTCAGTGGGCACCACCTTTGTTGGTTTCATAATTGCAACCATAATCAAACTCTCACGACAAACATCCTTACAAGATCTATGGTCAACACCGTCACATTCTCTATCCTTCACATATTCTACTACATAATCACTACAAGTGGAATAGTCTTCCATCCTCATCCCCTGTGAGTTTATTCTTGAAATCCCCTTGATAAGAATGAAAAATCGTGTCCTAATCGCTTGCATGACATGCAATTTTGAGTTTACATGTGTTACATGCAATAAAGTCATTTTTTATAGCTTGTGTTACAGTTAAGACCGAGTTTTGATGAAAAAAAATATATTATTAAAAAATTATTAACTAATATAATAAGATACAAACTACCCATTAAATTGGAAGTTATTAATAGTGTCATCTAACTTGTGAACAAATTTTATTTATAAAAATATTAATTAAATTAAAATATTACAAAATAATTAAAAATAAATATAAAATCAAATTGAATATAAGTGAAATTTTTTTTACATTCTAAAATGATTTTTAACCTAATAAATTAAATTAATTACTACTAGTGAATTATATTAATTAAATATATTTTTATATATTCAATAAAATATATATTCACCCAATAAATTTTATAGGTATAAAATAAGAACAAACGCAATTTTATGCATAAAAAGGAATATTTTTCTAAAGAAATTTTATTCCATTTTGATGGTAAACCATCATTAAAACTAAATTTTTGAAACTATATAGATTTTTATGACAAATTAATATTCATTTTTGAATGGAGAAAAGAATAATTATATTGGGGTAAATGTTTAGTAATTTTGTGTGAATTTTCGTTTGTTGATGAATATTAAAAAATATTAAATTATAATAGAAAACAAATTATTCATCTAAATAATTTGTAGGATCAAATTATATGTGTAATGCCCCGACCCTGGTTACCCAGAGTCGGTGAATTATTACATAACATTTGCATGATCACAAGAAAGATCAAATCTCGAAAGACCGATTGGTTTAGTAGCCTTGGAAGCACCAGATATATTCATAAGTCTTAAATTACATCATAAAATGAAAAACTACTACAACAACATATTGTCTCCATAAACCACACTCATATCCCCACATAATATCCCTGCAGGTCATTCATAATTTACATCTTCACTTCCTGGAAAAAATAAAACATAGAAAAGAGGTGAGCTCAAATTCCCAGTAAGGACAACAATATACCAGAAACTTTCATAAATAAGAATTAACATTTAAGGCTATGTATAACTAAAACAAAAGCCTTTTAAACTTGAACTACAACATAGTATGGGAAAAGTAAAATGAAATAATTCCATTTACTTGTTCACATGCATACTCTACTAATCGAATAATCAAATGCAATATCAATAACCACTTTCATAATGTTGGAATGCATAATGCCAGACTATCATAACCACATAGCCAAGGCCTCGTGCCAAGACTACAAATAAGATTTTTCCAAGGCCTTGTGCCAAGACACTAGTTTGTCTCATGAGACCTACCGATGCATCGAGGAGCTATAGCGGGCTCCAACCGTCACATATTAAGTCCAATGCATTCCCATATGAAAAGGATTAAACATAACATAAACATTCGTATTAAAAATAGCATACGAAATGTCAATAATTTCACCATAAACTATGAATGGTATAAAAATAGCACATCCACAGTCAAACATATCACAAAACCTTCAATACAATATATAAGTTTTGTATCATAATAAATCAACTTCAAATAAGCGTAAAATCCATCAAAGGATGTTGACATAGATGAAATCAAAACACTTTTTGGAGAAATATCTCTTTCTATTTTTGAAATCATTTAAGAGCCATATAAATAAATACATTTTCTTGAAAATATTATTATAAGCTTGTAAGGAAAACTTTGAAGATTTTATAACGGCAGAAAATAACCGCACTCGCCGTATAAGTTAAACAAACATTCTTACCTTAATTCTGTCAAAAAGGTTAAAAAGGACCTTGTTTTGAAAATGACGGAAAGATTCCTCTTATAGAAAGTCAAACAAGGGTATAAATGACTTTAACCCATATTCTTGTAAATAATAAAAATGTTTTGAAATACATTTTGAAGAAACATGGATGTGGATGATAAAGAGATCCCAGTAGATTATTACATATAAACAACCTCGGATAATGAAGAGATTGTGAAATAACCCTTACCTTGTACTTTTCCTTGGTTGTGGAAGGTTAGCCTCCTGTATAATGGTGAAATAATTGTTATTAAAATATACAAGAATCATATATATTAATATGATATCATATATGATCTTTTAATATTGATTTGATAATAATACCTTAGTATTATCGTTGATTCAGGTGTTAACTTACTTGTTTTATTTTATATGTTTTGTTACGTAAGCCATGTTTGTAATGGATAGGTTGTATATTATTCATATCCAGAATGATATCAAGTCCTTAAACATCATTTTTAAATCATCAAATGATAATTATACTTTAATGGATACGATGGAGAAGGAATCTTATCGCGTTCGTGGAGACGGTAGTCCGTACGTACGCACGAGCGACAATATCATTCTTTTGATATTAAAATAATATATAAATGGATGGTATATCATATATACAGAATAATTAACATGTTATATTTATTATTTACATGAGTTACACATTCATTATTATACCCATCCAAATAATAATATATTGAATAACAATTACACCACGACGTGGAGACGGTAAGCCGTACGTACGCACGTATGGTGACATGTTATTCAAAGGGTGGATAGAATACTAAATATGGTTGTACCATATTTATTATAACATCACAGTATATATATGATACTGGAGTTATTATTTTATAATGGTAACAACAAAGGATGATGAAGTGGAAGAAGAAAGGAAATTGGAAAACGGTGGTGAAATCATTACCTCTTCTTCGGGTTCTTCCTTTTGATTTGATCAAAAGGGCTCCTTAGGTTGGCTTTCTGATCAAAATAAGGCCTCTAGGTTGTAGTTAGGGATGTTGGGAGAGTAGTTGGGCAGAGGTTTGCCGAACCAAAAGGCTTTGAAGGTGTGAAGAAATGAGAAGGAGGAGTTCCCTTTTATAAGAGGGGTGAGGGGCACCTTTGCAAAAGCTAGAGATATTAGTTTATAATAAATTCATATTCGGTTTCCAATGGCTCCAAAGTTGATTATTTAAATTTTAATGTTGTGATAGGTCGAAAAAAACTCATCCAATAGAATTTAGACAGGTTTGGGTACTTATATTAACCTTATCATTAAGTATTAACTCTATGTTTATTAGTTTCACTTTTACAATGTCTCTTTATATTTTTATATAATATGGTTAATAAACTTAATATAAATCCAAGAGGCCACCAATTGGTCCATTAATGATGAACTTATCATGTTATAAGTCTCTTGGCCGATCCTTAGATTTTTAGGAATTTAATATCAATTAATAATATAATATTTTTTTAAGAACTCTTTTATGTCAATTTTGACACTATTCAATAGTTTATTTTTGTGAAACTCATAAAAGATTTATTAATTCAAAAAAAGTAAATGAAATCAATCCTAATATATCATATTATCTTATGAAATTAGTTTAATTGATTAAAAGTTTAATATTATATTTATTTGGGTATTTATAATATCAATTATTTTAATTTTTCACTATTATAGTAATTACTTCATCATCATTGTGTCATAAATAAATTAAATTATGTAATGTCTAAAAATTATAAATAAAATATAATTCTGTAGGAAATATTTTTATCTTTATAATGAATATTTATAATATAAAATGAAACATATATAACCCTATTAAAAAATAGTTTTTCTAAAATATATATGCTTGTGTCATTTTTGTATTCATTTTAACTTAATTTAAATAAAGTGTCCCTATCACCTACAAGTGGCACCATGGGGTCCCAAATTCGACCCAAAGATGACTATGGTCGAACCCTTATCAACCAATAAGGATAGGACACGTTTTAGGGTAATTTAATATTATTATAATATTATTTTCTAACCCTTATTTACCGGATTTACCCTTAACCATGGTAAATAAAATATTTACCGCAGTAATTATTCAAAATGTCTAAAAATAAAAGTTACCTATTTACCGAATTTGGACATACTGATTCCAAATATGGAATCCATTTTTGTAAATTCAAAACACAGAAGTGGTGGAAATTAATTTAAAATTAATTTCCACTGTCAAAACAAAAAGCGTGTTTTTAAGAGATAATAACTATCAAAAGATTGACACTTGTTTATATTCGGTTTAATTGTAAAATTGTGTCCAATGACCAACATTATATTAAATGGTAAAAATATATTCTAAATATACTTTAAAACCACTCAAATTCATAATTTATCACTATTAATTATTTTGATTAAAAAGGTTGTTTTTAATTAAAATTTAGTAATTTTCACTATTCATCAAATTATTAATGTTATCCAAAAAGTACCAAAATTTCACCTTAGGCTAAATTCGATATTCCGAATCCAAAAAATGAAGTCCATTTTGAAATATAAAATAAATATAATTTCAAAAAGTAGGTATTACTATTCATAATGGCTAGTTTGATTGGTTATGGTGTGTTATAACTCGGTGTTGCGTACAACACACGCTATCACATTATTCAAAGAGAAGCATACCGTAGAGGCTTGGGGTGTTACATTCTCCCCTCTTCCAAATAATTTCGTCCTCGAAATTTCTTGAATACTTATCACATGAAAAGACTCGGGTGGCTCTTCAACATAAGTTCCTCGGGTTCCCACGTTGCCTCTTCCATCTTATGGTTTCTCCACAAAACTTTTACCAGACGCGTCGTCCGGTTTCTCAGTACTTGTTCTATCGTATCAAGAATCCTGATGGGCTCTTCGCAATAAGACAGATCGGGTTCCAGTTTTAATTCTTCAAAGGTGAGTACATGTGTTGGATCAGGCATGTATTTCCTCAACAGAGATACGTGGAACACATCGTGAACTTTGGAGAGACATGGGGGCATTGCCAATCGGTAAGCTACAACCCAAATTCGTTCTAAAATTTTGAAAGGTCCGATGTACCTGGGACTCAAATTACCTTTCTTACCAAAACATATGACTCCCTTCCATGGAGATACCTTAAAGAAAACATGATCACCGACTTGAAATTCCAAATCCTTCCTTCGATTATCGGCATAGCTCTTCTGCCTACTTTGAGCTGCTTTGATGTGATTTTGGATTACCTTCACCTTTTCCACCGTTTCCTCCACCAGTTATGGGACTACAAGTTTTCTTTCACCAACGTCAACCCAACAGGTTGGTGTACAACATCTCTTTCCATATAACTCTTCATATGGTGCCATCTGAATACTCGAATGGAAGCTTTTGTTATAGGAAAATTCTACCAGAGGTAAATATTGATCCCACATACCCTGAAAGTCAAGTGAGAAAGATCTCAAAATGTCTTCTAAGGTCTGAATAGTCCATTCTGATTGTCCATATGTCTGAGGGTGGTAAGTAGTGATCAAATGAAGTTTAGTATCCCAGGATTTCTGAAGACTTTTCCAGAATCTTGAAGTAAAACGGGGATCACGATCAGAAACAATCTATAGGGGTACTCCATGAAGTCTCACAACTTCATTAATATATAGTCTTGTTAGACGTTCCAGGGGTAGATCTTCTCTTATAGCAAGAAAATGTGCTGACTTGGTAAGACGATCAACAATAACCCATATAGCATCATTCCTTCTAGGAGTCTTTGGTAGACCCATGACAAAGTCCATCGTAATATTGTCCCATTTCCACTCCGGTATGGGAAGAGGTTGCATGACACCTCCAGGCTGTTGCCTTCCAACTTTAACTTGCTGACAAACCATACATCTTGACACAAAATCAGCAATCTCCCTCTTCATGTTGTCCCACCAAAAATGTTCCTTCAAATCTCTATACATTTTCGTGCTCCCAGGGTGTATAGAGAAATTGGAACTATGAGCATCATCTAGCAACTCCCATTTTAGATCAGGTAAATCGAGAACACAAAGTCTCTTCCCGAATTACAAAATTCCATCTTCATACACAAAGTCTCTCAATCTCCCATCATTCACAGCTTTAATCTTCTTTTGAAATTCTTCATCATCGGTCTGAGAACTCTTAATCCTTTCTAGTAAAGATGGTTTGGAAACCATTTGAAAAAGCATTGATGTTTCACCTTCCCTGGTTATTCCCATGTCCATCTTCACTAGATCCATGAAAATTGGATCCCTTTCAATTCTCATATTGTTCAAAACTCCATGGTCTTTTCTACTGAAAGCATCTGCCACCTTGTTTGCTTTCCCCGGGTGGTAGTGTATCGTGCAATCATAATCCTTGAGTAATTCAAGCCATATCCTTTGCCTCATGTTGAGTTCTTTTTGTGAGAAAATATACTTCAAACACTTGTGATCAGTATAAATCTCACATTTTTTACCATAGAGGTAGTGCCTCCATATCTTCAAAGCAAAGATCACAGCTGCTAACTCGAGATCATGAGTAGGATAGTTTTGTTCATGAATTTTCAACTGTCGTGATGCATAGGCAATAACTCTATCATTCTGCATGAGGACACAACCAAGTCCTTTCTTTGATGCATCACTATAAATAACGAACCCATCATTCCCCGATGATAGATTCAATATAGGAGCATTGACTAATCTTATCTTCAGTTCTTTGAAACATTCTTCACACTCTTTTGTCCAAACAAATTTAACCCCTTTACGTGTGAGCTTCGTTAATGGGTTAGCCAATCGGGCAAAATTCTGGACGAAACGTCGATAATAACCTGCCAAACCAATAAAACTATGTACCTCAGTTATACTCGTAGGTGTTGGCCATTCTTGGATTGCCTTGGTTTTAGAAGGATCAACAGAGATTCCATCTTTAGAGACAATATGGCCAAGAAAATTAATCTCCTGAATCCATAATTCACATTTTCTAAACTTCCCATATAATTCATGCCTCCTCAGAGTCTTCAAGATAATGCGCAAGTGATTTTCATGATCTTCGTAGGTTTTGGAGTATACCAAGATATCATCAATAAATACCACCAAAAATTCATCAATATACTCCTTGAAAACTCTATTCATCATATCCATGAATACAGAGGGTGCATTAGTCAATCCAAACGGCATTACGGTAAATTCGTAATGCCCGTACCTGGTTCGAAATGCTGTCTTCGGAATGTCTTCCTTCTTCACACACAACTGATGGTATTCAGATCGAAGGTCAATCTTTGAAATGTATTGAGCTCCATGTAGTTGGTCAAATAAATCATCAATACGAGGTAGGGGATACTTGTTCTTTATCGTTATAGCATTGATCTCCCTGTAGTCGATAGATAACCTCATAGATCCATCTTTCTTTTTAACAAAAAAAACAGGGGCTCCCTATGGAGAAACACTAGAGCGAATAAATCCCTTATTACTCAATTCCTCTAGTTGTTTCTTTAGTTCAACTAATTCTACAGTGGCCATTCTATAAGGGGTCTTCAATATAGGCCTTGATCCAGGAATCAAATCAATGGAAAACTCAACTTCTCGTACTGGAGGATGTACAGGTAAATCTTCCGAAAATACATCTACAAATTCTTTCACAACAAGTACATCCTCTATTTGAACATTCCTTTCCTCACCGAAAGTTATTTCATTCTCTTCCTCCCCAATAATTGAATTAAGTTGAGCTACTGGGGGTGGATCTGAATAAGAATTAGGTGGTGACGATTCTGCTCTAAAGATAAGGTGTTCCTTGTCATTATCATCAAGAATCGTAACCTCTTTCTTCTTACAATAAACCTTTGCATCATAGTCCGAAAGCCAGTCCATACCGAGGATTATATCAAACTCAATCATAGGTATGATGATGAGATCAGAAGATAAAGAACATTTATGTGCTCTAATGGGGACAGATTCACAAAACTTTGTTGCAATGATACTTCCCTTAGGAGTTTTAACTGACAACTCCCTTATTAAATCCAATTGGAGATATCTAATTTTCTTAGCAAACTGGGAAGATATGAAACAATGCGATGATCCAGAATCAAATAATGCATTTTCTAAACTTGAGGAAACCATTAAATTACCTACCACCACGTCTTTCGGAGCTTCTACCTCAGCAGTAGTGATAGCATAGGCCTAGCCTTGATCCCTTGGCCTTTTCTGAGACAAGTTCTCCTGACGCTTAGGACATGCATTTGCATAATGCCCCATCTCCCTGCAATTGTAGCACTGAACGTTGGTAGCTTCCTTCTTCCCCTTGCAATCACGAGCTTGGTGGCCTTTTTCACCACACTTGTAACAGACTCCCATTCCCTTCAAGCAAGTACCAGGATGTTTCTTCCCGAATTTACCACAAGATTAATATTCAACCTTTCCCTTATTCCCCTTATTTCCATTCCCAGATTGATCAGCAGGTCTCTTCTTCTCTTTCTTTGCTTTAAAGTCATAAGACTTGGAGAATTCCTTTTCGGTCTTGATAGCACATGAGACAATGTCTTCGTACGAAGAAAAGGATTGTGAGACTAATGCTCGACGTAGAAATAGTTTTAACAATCAAAGAACGATCAATCTTACTTCTTGGGTTATGTATATAATCACCAGCATACCTTGATAACCTTGTAAAGTTAGCCTCATACTTTGTGACATTCTTATCCTCCTTCTGTCTCAGACTTAGAAATTGCCTTTCCATATCTGCTCGATGGTCGCGAGGAAAGAATTTTTCTAAAAACAGATCTTTGAACTCCCTCCATTCCATATTTGATACTTCATCATCTTCCTTCATGTTTTGAATCAATGACCACCATTTATCAGCATCTCCAGTGAGGCGGTAAACTGCCATGATAACTTTTTCCCTTTCACTGCTCCCTAATGCCTGAAATATTTTCCCTAGGGAATTTATCCATTGCTCGTCTACTAAGGGATTTGTACTCCCATTGAACGTTGGTGGTTGTTGCCTCATGAATCGATCTAACATTGATCCTCCACGCTGTGGATCAGGATGCTCCATACGAGTAAGGTTATTATTCATAACCTGAGTGAGTTGTCTCAGTATGGTTATTAGCTGATCGGCATTAGTTGCATCACCAGCTCCACTATAATTATCATGAGCAGGAGGGCAATCCCTACATGGAGTGTGTGCATTGATATAGTTTCCATTTCTTCCACTAGGCGCCATTTCTAAACAATGGCATAAACTAGATCAGTATATGAATCAAAATACATAATCCCATACTTATAAAACACTTAACATAAATTGAACTATTTATGGATATAATCCATAATCATAAAAATGTTTTCTTTGAGAAGTATATACTCATAAGCCCTTCATAATGATTTGTAAAGAAAATGAGATTTATCCTAAGCATATCCCCCAGGAGTGTCGTAACCAAGAGTGCAGCAAGGCCCGTTGTCGTGCACCAGTTCCCGTTCGAGTCTAGCTCAAAGCGGTGTTTTCGGGTTTTTCCCCTAGGTACATCTTTACCAGAGCCACCTCTACCTGCTCGTATCCAGACATGATTTATTGCTCGAAAAACTCACAAAATCTCTACAATACCAAAATTCTAGGAAGTTCTTCTATACCAATCCTCAATGTTCATCTTATGTCTACGTGCTCTAATCAGAGTTTATCTAAATCTAGCTTCCAAGGTTTGTAATAAACTTCCTCTGATACCAACTGTAACGCCCCGACCCTAGTTACCCAGAGTCGGTGCATTATTACATAACATTGGCATGATCACATGAAAGATCAAATCTCGAGAGACCGATTGGTTTAGTAGCCTTGGAAACACCAGATATATTCATAAGTCTTACATTACATCATAAAATGAAAAACTACTACAACAACATATTGTCTCCATAAACCACACTCATATCCCCACATAATATCCCTGCAGGTCATTAATAATTTATTTCTTCACTTCCTGGGAAAAATAAAACATAGAAAAGGGGTGAGCTCAAATGCCCAGTAAGGATAACAATACACCGGAAACTTTCATAAATAAGAATAAACATTTAAGGCTATGTATAACTAATACAAAAGCCTTTTAAACTTAAACATCAACATAGTATGGAAAAAATTAAAATGAAATAATTCCATTTACTTGTTCACATGGATACTCTACTAATCGAATAATCACATGCAATATCAATAACCACTTTCATAATGTTCGAATGCATAATGCCAGACTATCATAACCACATAGCCAAGGCCTCGTGCCAAGACTACAAATAAGATTATGCCAAGACCTTGTGCCAAGACACTAGTTTGTCTCATGAGACCTACCGATTCATTGAGGAGCTATAGCGGGCTCCACCCGTCACATATTAAGTCCAATGCATTCCCATATGAAAAGGTTTAAACATAACATAAACATTATTATTAAAAATTACATACGAAATGTAAATAGTTTCACTATAAACTATGAAAGGTATAAAAATATCTCATCCACAGTCAAACATATCACAAAACCTTCAATACAATATAGAAGTTTTATATCATAATAAATCAACTTCAAATAAGCGTAAAATCCATCAAAGGATGTTGACATAAATGAAATCAAAACACTTTTTGGAGAAATATCTCTTTATATTTTTGAAATCATTTAAGAGCCATATAAAATAAAACATTTTCATGAAAATAGTATTATAAGCTTGTAAGGAAAACTTTGAAGATTTTATAACAGCAGAAAATAACCGCACTCGCCGTATAAGTTAAAAAAACATTCTTACCTTAATTCTGTCGAAAAGGTTAAAAAGGACCTTGTTTTGAAAACGACGGAAAGATTCCTCTTATAAAAAGTCAAACAAGGGTATAAATGACTTTAACCCATATTCTTGTAAATAATAAAAATGTTTTGAAATACATTTTGAAGAAACATGGATGTGGATGATAAAGGTATCCCAGTAGATTATTACATATAAACAACCTCGGATAATGAAGAGATTGTGAAATAACCCTTACCTTGTACTTTTCCTTGGTTGGGGTAGGTCAACCTCCTGTATAATGGTGAAATAATTGTTATTAAATTATACAAGTATCATATATATTAATATGATATCATATATGATCTTTTAATATTGATTTGATAATAATATCTTAGTATTATCGTTGTTTCGGGTGTTAACTTACTTGTTTTCTTTTATATGTTTTGTTACGTAAGCCATGTTTGTAATGGATAGGTTGTATATTATTCATATCCATAATGATATCAAGTCCATAAAAATCATTTTTAAATCATCAAATGATAATTATACTTGAATTGATACGATGGAGAATGAATCTTATCGCGTTCGTGGAGACGGTAGTCCGTATGTACGCACGAGCGACAATATCATTCTTTTGATATTAAAATAATATATAAATGGATGGTATATAATATATACAGAATAATTAATATGTTATATTTATTATTTACATGAGTTACAAATTCATTATTATACCCATGAAAATAATAATATATTGAATAACAATTACACCACGACGTGGAGACGGTAAGCCGTATGTACGCACGTATGGTGACATGTTATTCAAAGGGTGGATAGTATACTAAATATGGTTGTACCATATTTATAATAACATCACAATATATATATGATACTGGAGTTATTATTTTAGAATGGTAACAACAAAGGACGAAGAAGTGGAAGAAGAAAGGAAATTGGAAAACGGTGGTGAAATCATTACCTCTTCTTCGGGTTCTTCCTTTTTATTTGATCAAAAGAGCTCCTTAGGTTGGCTTTCTGATCAAACTAAGGCCTATAGGTTGTAGTGAGGGATGTTGGGAGAGTATTTGGGCAGAGTTTGGCTGAACCAAAAGGCTTTGAAGGTGTGAAGAAATGAGAAGGAGGAGTGCCCTTTTATAAGAGGGGTGAAGGGCACCTTTGGAAAAGCTAGAGATATTAGTTTATAATAAATTCATATTCGGTTTCCAATGGCTCCAAAGTTGATTATTTAAATGTTAAGGTGGGGATAGGTCGAAAAAGACTCAACGTATAGAATTTATACAGGTTTGGGTACTTCTATTGACCTTATCATTAAGTATTAACTCTAAGTTAATTAGTATCACTTTTACAATATCTGTTTGTATTTTTATATAATATGGTTAATTAACGTACTATATACATCCAAGAGACCACCAATTAGTCCATTAATGATGCACTTATCATGTTATAAGTCTCTTGGCCGAACCTTAGATTTTTAGGAATTTAATATGAATTAATAATATAATATTTTTTTAAGAACTCTTTTATGTCAATTTTGACAATATTCAATAGTTTATTTTTGTGAAACTCATAGAAGATTGATTACTTCTAAAAAAGTCAATTAAATCAATCCTAAAATATCATATTATCCTAAAAAATTAGTTTAATTCATTAAAAGTTTCATATTATATTTATTTGGGTATTTATAATATCAATTATTTTAATTTTTCACTATTATAGTAATTACTTCATCATCATTGTGTCATAAATAAATTAAATTATGTAATGTATAAAAATTATAAATAAAATATCATTATGTTGGAAATATTATTATCTTTCTAATGAATATTTATAATCTAAAATACAACATATATAACCCTATTAAAAAATTGTTTTTCTAAAATATATATGCTTGTGTCATTTTTGTATTCATTTTAACTTAATTAAAATAAAGTGTCTCTATCACCTACAAGTGTCACCATGGGGTCCCAAAATCGACCCAAAGATGCCTATGGTCGAACCATTATCAACAAATAAGGATAGGACACGTTTTAGGGTAATTTAATATTATTATAATATTATTTTCTAACCCTTATTTACCGGATTTACCCTTAACCATGGTAAATAAAATATTTACCGCAGTAATTATTCAAAATGTCTAAAAATAAAAGATACCTATTTACACAATTTGGACATACTGATTCCAAATATGGAATCCATTTTTCTAAATTCAAAACACATAAGTGGTAGAAATTAATTTAAAATTAATTCCCACTGTCAAAACAAAAAGCGTGTTTTTAAGAGATAATCACTATCAAAAGATTGACACTTGTTTATGTTCGGTTTAATTGTAAAATTGTGTCCAATGACCAAAATTAAATTAAATGGTAATAATATATTATAAATATACTTTAAAACCACTCAAATTCATAATTTATCACTATTAAGTTTTTTTATTAAAAAGTTGTTTTTAATTAAAATTTAGTCATTTTCACTATTCATCAAAATATTAATGTTATCCGAAAAGTACCAAAATTTAACCTTAGGCTAAATTAGATATTCCAAATCAAAAATTGAAGTCCATTTTGAAATATAAAATATATATAATTTCAAAAAGTAGGTATTACTATTCATAATGGCTAGTTTGATTGGTTATGGTGTGTTAGAACTCGGTGTTGCGTACAACACACGCTATAACATTATTCAAAGAGAAGCGTACCGTAGAGACTTGGGGTGTTACATTATCCCCTCCTTCAAATAATTTCATCCTCGAAATTTCTATAATACTTATCACATGAAAAGACTCGGGTGGCTCTTCAACATAAGTTCCTCGGGTTCCCACGTTGCCTCTTCCATCTTATGGTTTCTCCACAAAACGTTTACCAGACGCGTCGTCCGGTTTCTCAGTACTTGTTCTCTCATATCAAGAATACTGACAGGCTCTTCGCAATAAGACAGATCGGGTTCCAGTTCTAATTCTTCATAGGTGAGTACATGCGTTGGATCAGGCATGTATTTCCTCAACAGAGATACGTGGAACACATCGTGAACTTTGGAGAGACATGGCGGCATTGCCAATCGGTAAGCTACAACCCCAATTCGTTCTATAATTTCGAAAGGTCCGATGTACCTGGGACTCAATTTACCTTTCTTACCAAAACGTATGACTCCCTTCCATGGAGATACATTAAGGAAACCATGATCACCGACTTGAAATTCCATATCCTTCCTTCGATTATCGGCATAGCCCTTCTGCCTACTTTGAGCTGCTTTGATGTGATTTTGGATTACCTTCACCTTTTCCACCGTTTCCTCCACCAGTTCTGGGCCTACAAGTTTTCTTTCACCAACGTCATCCCAACAGGTTTGTGTAGGACATCGCTTTCCGTATAACGCTTCATATGGTGCCATCTGAATACTCGAATGGAAGCTATTGTTATAGGAAAATTCTACCAGAGATAAATATTGATCCCACATACCCTGAAAGTCAAGTGAGCAAGATCTCAACATGTCTTGGAAGGTCTGAATAGTTCGTTCTGATTGTCCATCTGTCTGAGGGTGGTAAGCAGTGCTCAAATGAAGTTCAGTATCACGGGATTTCTGAAGACGTTTCCAGAATCTTGAAGTAAAATGGGGATCGCGATCTGAAACAATCGATAGGGGTACTCCATGAAGTCTCACAACTTCATTAATATATAGTCTTGCTAGACGTTGCAGGGGTAGATCTTCTCTTATAGCAAGAAAATGTGCTGACTTGGTAAGACGATCAACAATAACCCATATTGCATCATTCCTTCTAGGAGTCTTTGGTAGCCCCATGACAAAGTCCATCATAATATTGCCCCATTTCCACTCCGGTATGGGAAGAGGTTTCATGACTCCTCCAGGCTGTTGCCTTCCAGCTTTATCTTACTGACAAACCATACATCTTGACACAAAATCAGCAATCTCCCTCTTCATGTTGTCCTACAAAAAATGTTCCTTCAAATCTCTATACATTTTCGTGCTCCTAGGGTGTATAGAGAAATTGGAACTATGAGAATCATCCAGCAATTTCCTTTTTAGATCAGGTAAATCGGTAACACAAAGTCTCTTCCCGAATTTCAAAATTCCATATTCATACACAAAGTCTCTAAATCTCCCATCATTCACAGCTTTAATCTTCTTTTGAAATTCTTCATCATCGGTCTGAGAACTCTTAATCCTTTCTAGTAAAGATGGTTTGGCAACCATTTGAAAAAGCATTGATGTTTCACCTTCCCTGGTTATTCCCATGTCCATCTTCACTAGATCCATGAAAATTGGATCCCTTTAAATTCTCATATTGTTCAAAACTCCATGGTCTTTTCTACTCAAAGCATCTTCCACTTTGTTTGCTTTCCCCGGGTGGTAGTGTATCGTGCAATCATAATCCTTGAGTAATTCAAGCCATCTCCTTTGCCTCATGTTGAGTTCTTTTTGTGAGAAAATATACTTCAAACTCTTGTGATCAGTATAAATCTCACATTTTTCACCATAGAGGTAGTGCCTCCATATCTTCAAAGAAAAGATCACAGCTGCTAACTCGAGATCATGAGTAGGATAGTTTTGTTCATGAATTTTTAACTGTCGTGATGCATAGGCAATAACTCTATCATTCTGCATAAGGACACAACCAAGTCCTTTCTTTGATGCATCACTATATATAACGAACCCATAATTCCCTGATGGTAGAGTCAATATATGAGCATTGACTAATCTTCTCTTCAGTTCTTCGAAACATTCTTTACACTCTTTTGTCCAAACAAATTTAACCCCTTTACGTGTGAGCTTCGTTAATGGGTTAGCCAATCGGGCAAAATTCTGGACGAAACGTCGATAATAACCTGCCAAACCAATAAAACTACGTACCTCAGTTATACTCGTAGGTGCTGGCCATTCTTGGATTGCCTTGGTTTTAGAAGGATCAACAGAGATTCCATCTTTAGAGACAATATGGCCAAGAAAAGAAATCTCCTGAAGCCAGAATTCACATTTTCTAAACTTCCCATATAATTCATGCCTCCTCGGAGTCTTCAAGAAAATGCGCAAGTGATTTTCATGATCTTCGTAGGTTTTGGAGTATACCAAGATATCATCAATAAATACCACCACAAATTCATCGAGATACTCCTTGAAAACTCTATTCATCAGATCCATGAATACAGAGGGTGCATTAGTCAATCCAAACGGCATTACGGTAAACTCGTAATGCCCGTACCTGGTTCGAAATGTTGTCTTCAGAATGTCTTCCTTCTTCACACACAACTGATGGTATTCAGATCGAAGGTCAATATTTGAAAAGTATTGAGCTCCATGTAGTTGGTCAAATAAATCATCAATACGAGGTAGGGGATACTTGTTCTTTATCGTTATAGCATTGATCTCCATGTAGTCGATACATAACCTCATAGATCCATCTTTCTTTTTAACAAAAAGAACAGGGGCTCCCGATGGAGAAACACTAGGGAGAATAAATCCCTTATTACTCCATTCTTCTAGTTGTTTCTTTAGTTCAACTAATTCTACAGTGGCCATTATATAAGGGGTCTTCGATATAGGCCTTGATCCAGGAATCAAATCAATGGAAAACTCAACTTCTCGTTCTGGAGGATGTCCAGGTAAATATTCCAAAAATACATCTATAAATTCTTTCACAACAGGTACATCCTCTATTTGAACATTCCTTTACTCACCGACAGTTATTTCATTCTCTTCCTCCCCAATAATTGAATTAAGTTGAGCTGCTGGGGGTTGATCTAAATATTAATTAGGTGGTGACGATTCTACTCTAAAGATAAGGTGTTCCTTATCATTATCATCAGGAGTCGTAACCTCTTTCTTCTTACAATAAATCTTCGCATCATAGTCCGAAAGCCAGTCCATACCGAGGATTATATCAAACTCAATCATAGGTATGACTATGAGATCAGTAGATAAAGAACATTTATGTGCTCTAATGGGGACTGATTCACAAAACTATGTTGCAATGATACTTCCCTTAGGAGTTTTAACTGATAACTCCCTTATTAAATCAAATTGGAGATATCTAATTTTCATAGCAAACTGGGAAGATATGAAACAATGCGATGATCCAGAATCAAATAATGCATTTTCTAAACTTGAGGAAACCATTAAATTACCTGCCACTACGTCTTTCGGAGCTTCTACCTCAGCAGTACTGATAGCATATGCCTGGCCTTGATCCCTTGTCCTTTTCTGAGGTATGTTCTCCTGATGCTTAGGACATTCATTTGCATAATACCCCATCTCCCTGCAATTGTAGCACTGAACATTGGTAGCTTCCTTCTTCCCCTTGCAATCACGAGCTTGGTGGCCTTTTTCACCACACTTGTAACAGACTCCCATTCCCTTCAAGCAAGTACCAGGTTGTTTCTTCCCGCATTTACCACAAGATGGATATTCAACCTTTCCCTTCTTCCCCTTATTTCCATTCCTATATTGATCAACAGGTCTCTTCTTCTCTTGCTTTGCTTTAAAGTCATAAGACTTAGAGAATTACTTTTCGGTCTTGATAGCACATGAGACAATGTCTTCGTACGACGAAAAGGATTGTGAGACTAATGATCGACGGAGAAATAGTTTTAACCCATCAAAGAAACGATCAATATTACTTCTTGGGTTACGTATATAATCACCAGCATACCTTTCTAACCTTGTAAAGTTAGCCTCATACTTTGTGACATTCTCATCCTCCTTCTGTCTTAGACTTAGAAATTGCCTTTCCATATCTGCTCGATTGTCGCGAGGAAAGTATTTTTCTAAAAACAAATCTTTGAACTCCCTCCATTCCATATTTGATACTTCATCATCTTGCTTCATGTTTTGAATCAATGACCACCATTGATCAGCATCTCCAGTGAGGCGGTAAACTGCCATGATAACTTTTTCCCTTTCACTGCTCCCCAAAGCCTGAAATATTTTCTCTAGGGAATTTATCCATTGCTCAGCTACTAAGGGATCTGTACTCCAATTGATCGTTGGTGGTTTTTGCCTCATGAATCGATGTAGCATTGATACTCCACGCTGTGGATCAGGATGCTCCATATGAGTAAGGTTATTATTCATAACCTGAGTGAGTTGTCCCAGTATGGTGATTAGCTGATCAGCATCAGTTGCATCACCAGCTCCACTATAATTATCATGAGCAGGAGGGAAATCCCTACATGGAGTGTGTGCATTGATACAGTTTCCATTTCTTCCACTAGGCGCCATTTCTAAACAATGGCATAAACTATATCAGTTTATGAATCAAAATACATAATCCCATACTTATAAAACACTTAACATAAATTGAACTATTTATGGATATAATCCATAATCATAAAAATGTTTTCTTTGAGGAAGTATATACTCATAAACCCTTCATAATGATTTGTAAAGAAAATGAGAGTTATCCTAAGCATATCCCCCGGGAGTGACGTAACCAAGAGTGCAGCAAGGCCCGTTGTGGTGCACCAGTTCCCGTTCGAGTCTAGCTCAATGCGGTGTTTTCGGGTTTTACCCCTAGGTACATCTGTGCCAGAGCCGCCTCTACCTGCTCGTATCCAGACATGGATTTATTTCTCGGAAAACTCACAAAATCTCTACAATACCAAAATTCTAGGAAGTTCTTCTATACCAATCCTCAAAGTTCATCTTAGGTCTACGTGCTCTAATCAGAGTTTATCTAAATCTAGCTTCCAAGGTTTGTACTAAACTTCCTCTGATACCAACTGTAATGCCCCGACCCTAGTTACCCAGAGTCGGTGCATTATTACATAACATTGGCATGATCACAAGAAAGATCAAATCTCTAAAGACCGATTGGTTTAGTAGCCTTGGAAACACCAGATATATTAATAAGTCTTACATTACATCATAAAATGAAAAACTACTACAACAACATATTGTCTCCATAAACCACACTCATATCCCCACATAATATCCCTACAGGTCAATCATAATTTATTTCTTCACTTCTTGGGAAAAATAAAACATAGAAAAGGGGTGATCTCAAATGACCAGTAAGGATAACAATATACCGGAATCTTTCATAAATAAGAATAAACATTTAAGGCTATATATAACTAAAACAAAAGCCTTTAAAACTTGAACTTCAACATAGTATGGAAAAATTAAAATGAAATAATGCCATTTACTTGTTCACATGGATACTCTACTAATCGAATAATCACATGCAATATCAATAACCACTTTCATAATGATGGAATGCATAATGCCAGACTATCATAACCACATAGCCAAGGCCTCGTGCCAAGACTACAAATAAGATTTTTCCAAGGCCTTGTGCCAAGACACTAGTTTGTCTCATGAGACCTACCGATGCATCGAGGAGCTATAGCGGGCTCCACCCGTCACATATTAAGTCCAATGCATTCCCATATGAAAAGGTTTAAACATAACATAAACATTCGTATTAAAAATAGCATACGAAATGTCAATAGTTTCACCATAAACTATGAATGGTATAAAAATAGCACATCCACAATCAAACATATCACAAAACCTTCAATACAATATAGAAGTTTTGTATCATAATAAATCAACTTCAAATAAGCGTAAAATCCATCAAATGATTTTGACATAGATTAAATCAAAACACTTTTTGGAAAAATATCCCTTTCTATTTTTGAAATAATTTAAGAGCCATATAAAATAAAACATTTTATTGAAAATATTCTTATAAGCTTGTAAGGAAAACTTTGAAAATTTTATAATGGCAGCAAATAACCGCACTCGCCGTATAAGTTAAAAAAAACATTCTTACCTTAATTCTGTAGAAAAGGTTAAAAAGGACCTTGTTTTGAAAACGATGGAAAGATTCCTCTTATAAAAAGTCAAACAAGTGTATAAATGACTTTAACCCATATTCTTGTAAATAATAAAAATGTTTTGAAATACATTTTGAAGAAACATGGATGTGGATGATAAAGATATCCCAGTAGATTATTACATATAAACAACCTCGGATAATGAAGAGATTGTGAAATAACCCTTACCTTGTACTTTTCCTTGGTTGGGGTAGGATAACCTCCTGTATAATGGTGAAATAATTGTTATTAAATTATACAAGAATCATATATATTAATATGATATCATATATGATCTTTTAATATTGATTTGATAATAATATCTTAGTATTATCGTTGTTTCGGGTGTTAACTTACGTATTTTCTTTTATATGTTTTGTTAGGTAAGCCATGTTTGTAATGGATAGGTTGTATATTATTCATATCCAGAATGATATCAAGTCCATAAACATCATTTTTAAATCATCAAATGATAATTATACTTGAATGGATACGATGGAGAATGAATCTTATCGCGTTCGTGGAGACGGTAGTCCGTACGTACGCACAAGCGCCAATATCATTCTTTTCATATTAAAATAATATATAAATGGATGGTATATAATATATACAGAATAATTAACATGTTATATTTATTATTTACATGAGTTACACATTCATTATTATACCCATCCAAATAATAATATATTGAATAACAATTACACCACAACGTGGAGACGGTAAGCCGTACGTACGCACGTATGGTGACATGTTATTAAAAGGGTGGATAGAATACTAAATATGGATGTACCATATTTATAATAACATCACAATATTTATATGATACTGGAGTTATTATTTTAGAATGGTAACAACAAAGGAAGAAGAAGTGGAAGAAGAAAGGAAATTGGAAAACGGTGGTGAAATCATTACCTCTTCTTCGGGTTCTTCCTTTTGATTTGATCAAAAGGACTCCTTAGGTTGGCTTTCTGATCAAACTAAGGCCTCTAGGTTTTAGTGAGGGATGTTGGGAGAGTATTGGGGCAGAGGTTGGCCGAACCAAAAGCCTTTGAAGGTGTGAAGAAATGAGAAGGAGGAGTGCCCTTTTATAAGAGGGGTGAGGGGCACCTTTGGAAAAGCTAGAGATATTAGTTTATAATAAATTCATATTCGGTTTCCAATGGCTCCAAAGTTGAATATTTAAATTTTAAGGTGGGGATAGGTCGAAAACAACTCAACAAATAGAATTTAGACAGGTTTGGGTACTTATATTAACCTTATCATTAAGTATTAACTCTAAGTTAATTAGTTTCACTTTTACAATGTCTCTTTCTATTTTTATATAATATGGTTAATAAACAGACTATATACATCCAAGAGACCATCAATTGGTCCATTAATGATGAACTTATCATGTTATAAGTCTCTTGGCCTAACCTTAGATTTTTAGGAATTTAATATCAATTAATAATATAATATTTTTTTTAAGAACTCTTTCATGTCAATTTTGACACTATTCAATAGTTTATTTTTGTGAAACTCATAAAAGATCTATTACTTCGAACAAAGTTAATTAAATCAATCCTAATATATCATATTATCCTATAAAATTAGTTTAATTCATTAAAAGTTTCATATTATATTTATTTGGGTATTTATAATATTAATTAGTTTAATTTTTCACTATTATAGTAATTACTTCATCATCATTGTGTCATAAATAAATTAAACTATGTAATGTCTAAAAATTATAAATAAAATATAATTATGTAGTAAATATTTTTATCTTTCTAATGAATATTTGTAATCTAAAATACAACATATATAACCCTATTAAAAAATTGTTTTTCTAAAATATATATGCTTGTGTCATTTTTGTATTCATTTTAACTTAATTAAAATAAAGTGTCCCTATCACCTACAAGTGGCACCATGGGGTCCCAAAATCGACCCAAATATGCCTATGGTCGAACCCTTATCAACCAATAAGGATAAGACACGTTTTAGGGTAATTTAATATAATTATAATATTATTTTCTAACCCTTATTTACCTGATTTACCCTTAACCGTGGTAAATAAAATAATTACCGCAGTAATTATTCAAAATATCTCAAAATAAAAGTTACCTATTTACACAATTTGGACATGCTGATTCCAAATATGGAACCCATTTTTCTAAATTCAAAACACATAAGTGGTAGAAATTAATTTAAAATTAATTCCCACTGTCAAAACAAAAAACGTGTTTTTAAGAGATAATAACTATCAAAAGATTGACATTTGTTTATGTTCGGTTTAATTGTAAAATTGTGTCCAATGACCAACATTATATTAAATGGTAAAAATATATTCTAAATATACTTTAAAACCACTCAAATTCATAATTTATCACTATTAATTATTTTGATTAAAAAAGTTGTTTTTAATTAAAATTTAGTAATGTTCACTATTCATCAAAATATTAATGTTATCCGAAAAGTACCAAAATTTCACCTTAGGCTAAATTCGATATTCCGAATCCAAAAATGAAGTTCATTTTGAAATATAAAATATATATAATTTCAAAAAGTAGGTATTACTATTCATAATTGCTAGTTTGATTGGTTATGGTGTGTTAGAACTCGGTGTTGCGTACAACACACGCTATCACATTATTCAAAGAGAAGCGTACCATAGAAGCTTGGGGTGTTACATTATCCCCTCCTTCAAATAATTTCGTCCTCGAAATTTCTAGAATACTTATCACATGAAAATACTCAGGTGGCTCCTCAACATAAGTTCCTCGGGTTCCCACGTTGCCTCTTCCATCTTATGGTTTCTCCACAAAACTTTTACCAGACACGTCGTCCGGTTTCTCAGTACTTGTTCTCTCGTATCAAGAATCCTGACGGGCTCTTCGCAATAAGAAAGATCGGGTTCCAGTTCTAATTCTTCATAGGTGAGTACTTACATTGGATCAGGCATGTATTTCCTCAACAGAGATACGTGGAACACATCGTGAACTTTGGAGAGACATGGCAGCATTGCCAATCGGTAAGCTACAACCCCAATTCGTTCTAGAATTTCGAATGGTCCGATGTACCTGGGACTCAATTTACCTTTCTTACCAAAACATATGACTCCTTTCCATGGAGATACCTTAAGGAAAACATGATCAGCGAATTGAAATTTCAAATCCTTCCTTCGATTATCGGCATAGCTCTTCTGCCTACCTTGAGCTGCTTTGATGTGATTTTGGATTACCTTCACCTTTTCCACCGTTTCGTCCACCAGTTCTGGGCCTACAAGTTTTCTTTCACCAACGTCATCCCAACAGGTTGGTGTACGACATCTATTTCCGTATAATGCTTCATATGGTGCCATCTGAATACTCGAATGGAAGCTATTGTTATAGGAAAATTCTACCAGAGGTAAATATTGATCCCACATACCCTGAAAGTCAAGTGAGCAAGATCTCAACATGTCTCCTATGGTCTGAATAGTCCGTTCTGATTGTCCATCTGTCTGAGGGTGGTAAGCAGTACTCAAATGAAGTTCAGTATCCCAGGATTTCTGAAGACTTTTCCAGAATCTTGAAGTAAAATGGGGATCACGATCCGAAACAATCGATAGGGGTACTCCATGAAGTCTCACAACATCATTAATATATAGTTTTTCTAGACGTTCCAGGGGTAGATCTTCTCTTATATCAAGAAAATGTGCTGACTTGGTAAGACGATCAACAATAACCCATATTGCATCATTCCTTATAGGAGTCTTTGGTATCCCCATGACAAAGTCTATCGTAATATTGTCCAATTTCCACTCTGGTATGGGAAGAGGTTGCATGACTCCTCCAGGCTGTTGCATTCCAGCTTTAACTTGCTGACAAACCATACATCATGACGTAAAATCAGCAATCTCCCTCTTCATGTTGTCCCACCAAAAATGTTCCTTCAAATATCTATACATTTTGGTGCTCCCAGGGTGTATAGAGAAATTGGAACTATGAGAATCATCCAGCAATTCCCTTTTTAGATCTGGTAAATCGGGAACACAAAGTCTCTTCCCGAATTTCAAAATTCCATCTTCGTACACAAAGTCTCTCAATCTCCCATCATTCACAGCTTTAATCTTCTTTTGAAATTCTTCATCATCGGTCTGAGAACTCTTAATCCTTTTTAGTAAAGATGGTTTGGCAACCATTTGAAAAATCATTGATGTTTCACCTTCCCTGGTTATTCCCATGTCCATCTTCACTAGATCCATGAAAATTGTATCCCCTTTAATTCTCATATTGTTCAAAACTCCATGGTCTTTTCTACTCAAAGCATTTGCCACCTTGTTTTCTTTCCCCGGGTGGTAGTGTATCGTGCAATCATAATCCTTGAGTAATTCAAGCCATCTCCTTTGCCTCATGTAGAGTTCTTTTTGTGAGAAAATATACTTCAAACTATTGTGATCAGTATAAATCTCACATTTTTCACCATAGAGGTAGTGCCTCCATATCTTCAAAGAAAAGATCAAAGTTGCTAACTCGAGATCATGAGTAGGATAGTTTTGTTCCTGAATTTTCAACTGTCGTGATGCATAGGCAATAACTCTATCATTCTGCATAAGGACACAACCAAGTCCTTTCTTTGATGCATCACTATAAATAATGAACCCATCATTCCCTGATGGTAGAGTCAATATAGGAGCATTGCCTAATATTCTCTTCAGTTCTTCGAAACATTCTTTACACTATTTTGTCCAAACAAATTTAACCCCTTTACGTGTGAGATTCGTTAATGGGTTAGCCAATCGGGCAAAATTCTGGACGAAACGTTGATAATAACCTGCCAAACCAATAAAACTATGTACCTCAGTTATACTCGTAGGTGTTGGACATTCTTGGATTGCCTTGGTTTTATAAGGATCAACAGAGATTCCATCTTTAGAGACAATATGGCCAAGAAAAGAAATATCCTGAAGCCAGAATTCACATTTGCTAAACTTCCCATATAATTCATGCCTCCTCAGAGTCTTCAAGATAATGCGCAAGTGATTTTCATGATCTTTATAGGTTTTGAGGTATACCAAGATATCATCAATTAATACCACCACAAATTCATCGAGATACTCCTTGAAAACTCTATTCATCAGATCCATGAATACAGAGGGTGCATTAGTCAATCCAAACGGCATTACGGTAAACTCGTAATGCCCGTACCTTGTTCGAAATGCTGTCTTTGGAATGTCTTCCTTCTTCACACACAACTGATGGTATTCAAATCGAAGGTCAATCTTTGAAAAGTATTGAGCTCCATGTAGTTGGTCATATAAATCATCAATACGAGGTAGGGGATACTTGTTCTTTATCGTTATAGCATTGATCTCCCTGTAGTCGATACATAACCTCATAGATCCATCATTCTTTTTAACAAAAAGAACAGGGGCTCCCCATGGAGAAACACTAGGGTGAATAAATACCTTATTACTCAATTCATCTAGTTGTTTCTTTAGTTCAACTAATTCTACAGTGGCCATTCTATAAGGGGTCTTCGATATAGGCCTTGATCCGGGAATCAAATCAATGGAAAACTCAACTTCTCGTTCTGGAGGATGTCCAGGTAAATCTTCGGAAAATACATCTACAAATTCTTTCACAACAGGTACATCCTCTATTTGAAAATTCCTTTACTCACCGACAGTTATTTCATTCACTTCCTCCCCAATAATTGAATTAATTTGAGCTACTGGGGGTGGATCTCAATAAGAATTAGGTGGTGACGATTCTGCTCTAAAGATAAGGTGTTCCTTATCATTATCATCAAGAATCGTAACATCTTTCTTCTTACAATAAATCTTCGCATCATAGTCTGAAAGCCATTCCATACTGAGGATTATATCAAACTCAATCATAGGTATGACGATGAGATCAGCAGATAAAGAACATTTATGTGCTCTAATGGGGACTGATTCACAAAACTTTGTTGCAATGATACTTCCCTTAGGAGTTTTAACTGACAACTCCCTTATTAAATCCAATTGGAGATATCTAATTTTCTTAGAAAACTGGGAAGATATGAAACAATGCGATGATCGAGAATCAAATAATGCATTTTTTAAACTTGAGGAAACCATTAAATTACCTGCCACCACGTCTTTCGGAGCTTCTACCTCAGCAGTAGTGATAGCATAAGCATGGCCTTGATCCCTTGGCCCTTTCTGAGGTATGTTATCCTGACTCTTAGGACATGCATTTTCATAATGCCCCATCTCCCTGAAATTGTAGCACTGAACGTTGGTAGCTTCCTTCTTCCCCTTGCAATCACGAGCATGGTGGCCTTTTTCACCACACTTGTAACAGACTCCCATTCCCTTCAAGCAAGTACCAGGATGTTTCTTCCCGCATTTACCACAAGATGGATATTCAACCTTTCCCTTCTTCCCCTTATTTCCATTCCCAGATTGATCAGCAGGTCTCTTCTTCTCTTTCTTTGCTTTAAAGTCATAAGACTTAGATAATTCCTTTTCGGTCTTGATAGCACATGAGACAATGTCTTCGTACGACGAAAAGGATTGTGAGACTAATGCTCGACGGAGAAATAGTTTTAACCCATCAAAGAAACGATCAATCTTACTTCTTGGGTTACGTATATAATCACCAGCATACCTTGCTAACCTTGTAAAGTTAGCCTCATACATTGTGACATTCTCATCCTCCTTCTGTCTCAGATGTAGAAATTTCCTTTCCATATCTTCTCGATGGTCGCGAGGAAAGTATTTTTCTAAAAACAGATCTTTGAACTCCCTCCATTCCATATTTGATACTTCATCATCTTCCTTCATGTTTTTAATCAATGACCACCATTGATCAGCATCTCCAGTGAGGCGGTAAACTGCCATGATAACTTTTTCCCTTTCACTGCTTCCCAAAGCCTGAAATATTTTCTCTAGGTAATTTATCCATTGCTCAGCTACTAAGGGATTTGTACTCCCATTGAACGTTGGTGGTTGTTGCCTCATGAATCGATCTAACATTGATCCTCCACGCTATGGATCAGGATGCTCCATAGGACTAAGGTTATTATTCATAACCTGAGTGAGTTGTCCCAGTATGGTGATTTGTTGATCGGCATCAGTTGCATCACCAGCTCCACTATAAGTATCATGAGCAGGACGACAATCCCTACATGGAGTGTGTGCATTGATACAGTTTCCATTTCTTCCACTAGGCGCCATTTCTAAACAATGTCCTAAACTAAATCAGTTTATGAATCAAAATACATAATCCCATACTTATAAAAGACTTAACATAAATTGAACTATTTATGGATATAATCCATAATCATAAAAAAGTTTTCTTTGAGAAATTATATACTCATAAACCCTTCATAATGATTTGTAAAGAAAATGAGAGTTATCCTAATCATATCCCCCGGGAGTGTCGTAACCAAGAGTGCAGCAAGGCCCGTTGTCGTGCACCAGTTCCCGTTCGAGTCTCGCTCAAAGTGGTGATTTCGGGTTTTACCCCTAGGTACATTTGTGCCAGAGCCGCCTCTACCTGCTCGTATCCAAACAGGGATTTATTGCTCGGAAAACTCACAAAATCTCTACAATACCAAAATTCTAGGAAGTTCTTCTATTCCAATCCTCAAAGTTCATCTTAGGTCTACGTGCTCTAATCAGAGTTTATCTAAATCTAGCTTCCAAGGTTTGTACTAAACTTCCTCTGATACCAACTGTAATGCCCCGACCCTAGTTACCCAGAGTCGGTGCATTATTACATAACATTGGCATAATCACAAGAAAGATCAAATCTCGAAAGACCGATTGGTTTAGTAGCCTTGGAAACACCAGATATATTCATAAGTCTTACATTACATCATAAAATGAAAAACTACTACAACAACATATTGTCTCCATAAACCACACTCATATCCCCACATAATATCCCTACAGGTCATTCATAATTTACTAATTCACTTCCTGGGAAAAATAAAACATAGAAAAGGGGTGAGCTCAAATTCCCAGTAAGGATAACAATATACCAGAAACTTTCATAAATAAGAATAAACATTTAAGGCTATGTATAACTAAAACAAAAGCCTTTTAAACTTGAACTTCAACATAGTATGGAAAAAGTAAAATGAAATAATTCCATTTACTTGTTCACATGGATACTCTACTAATCGAATAATCACATGCAATATCAATAACCACTTTCATAATGTTGGAATGCATAATGCCAGTCTATCATAACCACATAGCCAAGGCCTCGTGCCAAGACTACAAATAAGATTTTGCCAAGGCCTTGTGCCAAGACACTAATTTGTCTCATGAGACCTACCGATGCATTGAGGATCTATAGCGGGCTCCACCTGTCACATATTAAGTCCAATGCATTCCCATATGAAAAGGTTTAAACATAACATAAACATTCGTATTAAAAATAGCATACGAAATGTCAACAGTTTCACAATAAACTATGAATGGTATAAAAATAGCACATCCACAGTCAAACATATCACAAAACCTTCAATACAATATAGAAGTTTTGTATCATAATAAATCAACTTCAAATAAGCGTAAAATCCATCAAAGGATGTTGACATAAATGAAATCAAAACACTTTTTGGAGAAATATCTCTTTCTATTTTTGAAATCATTTAAGAGCCATATAAAATAAAACATTTTCTTGAAAATATTCTTATAATCTTGTAAGGAAAACTTTTAAGATTTTATAATGGCAGAAAATAACCGCACTCGCCGTATAAGTTAAAAAAACATTCTTACATTAATTCTGTCGAAAAGGTTAAAAAGGACCTTGTTTTGAAAACGACAGAAAGATTCCTCTTATAAAAAGTCAAACAAGGGTATAAATGACTTTAACCCATATTCTTGTAAATAATAAAAATGTTTTGAAATATATTTTGAAGAAACATGGATGTGGATGATAAACATATCCCAGTAGATTATTACATATAAACAACCTCGGATAATGAAGAGATTGTGAAATAACCCTTACCTTGTACTATTCCTTGGTTGGGGTA
Source organism: Viscum album (assembly GCA_963277665.1). Taxonomy (NCBI): domain Eukaryota; kingdom Viridiplantae; phylum Streptophyta; class Magnoliopsida; order Santalales; family Viscaceae; genus Viscum; species Viscum album. Next base: position 786,889,704 of record OY728126.1, on the reverse strand, counting down.
GGTTAACCTCCTGTATAATGGTGAAATAATTGTTATTAAATTATACAAGAATCATATATATTAATATGATGTCATATATGATCGTTTAATATTGATTTGATAATAATATCTTAGTATTATCGTTGTTTCGGGTGTTAACTTACTTGTTTTCTTTTATATGTTTTCTTAAGTAAGCCATGTTTATAATGGATAGGTTGTATATTATTCATATCCAGAATGATATCAAGTCCTTAAACATCATTTTTAAATCATCAAATGATAATTATACTTTAATGGATACGATGGAGAATGAATCTTAACGCGTTCGTGGAGACGGTAGTCCGTACGTACGCACGAGCAACAATATCATTCTTTTGATATTAAAATAATATATAAATGGATGGTATATCATATATACAGAATAATTAACATGTTATATTTATTATTTACATGAGTTACACATTCATTATTATACCCATCCAAATAATAATATATTGAATAACAATTACACCACGACGTGGAGACGATAAGCCGTACGTACGCACGTATGGTGACATGTTATTCAAAGGGTGGATAGAATACTAAATATGGTTGTACCATATTTAAAATAACATCACAGTATATATATGATACTGGAGTTATTATTTTAGAATGGTAACAATAATGGAAGAAGAAGTGGAAGAAGAAAGCAACTTGGAAAACGGTGGTGAAATCATTACCTCTTCTTAGGGTTCTTCCTTTTGATTTGATCAAAAGGGCTCAATAGGTTGGCTTTATGATCAAACTAAGGCCTCTAGGTTGTATTGAGGGATTTTGGGAGATTATTTGGGCAGTGGTTGGCCGAACCAAAAGGCTTTTAAGGTGTGAAGAAATGAGAAGGAGGAGTGCCCTTTTATAAGAGGGGTGAGGGGCACCTTTGGAAAAGCTAGAGATATTAGTTTATAATAAATACATATTCGGTTTCCAATGGCTCCAAAGTTGATTATTTAAATGTTAAGGTGGGTATAGGTAGAAAACAACTCAAACAATAGATTTTAGACAGGTTTGGGTACTTATATTAACCTTATCTTTAAGTATTAACTCTAAGTTAATTAGTTTCACTTTTACAATGTCTCTTTGTATTTTTATATAATATGGTTAATAAACTTACTATATACATCCAAGAGACCACCAATTGGTCCATTAATGATGAACTTATCATGTTATAAGTCTCTTGGACGAACCTTAGATTTTTAGGAATATAATATTAATTAATAATATAATATTTTTTTAAGAACTCTTTTGATGTCAATTTTGACACTATTCAATAGTTTATTTTTGTGAAAGTCATAAAAGATCTATTACTTCGAACAAAGTAAATTAAATCAATCCTAATATATCATATTATCCTATAAAAATATTTTAATGCATTAAAAGTTTCATATTATATTTATTTGGGTATTTATAATATCAATTATTTTCATTTTTCTCTATTATAGTAATTACTTCATCATCATTGTTTCATAAATAAATTAAATTATTTAATGTCTAAAAATTATACATAAAATATAATTATGTAGGAATGATTTTTATCTTTCTAATGAATATTTATAATCTAAAATCCAACATATATAACCCTATTAAAAATTTGTGTTTCTAAAATATATATGCTTGTGTCATTTTTGTATTCATTTTAACTTAATTAAAATAAAGTGTCCCTATTACCTACAAGTGGCACCATGGGGTCCCAAAATCGACCCAAAGATGCCTATGGTCGAACCCTTATCAACCAATAAGGATAGGACACGTTTTTGGGTAATTTACTATTATTATAATATTATTTTCTAACCCTTATTTACCGGATTTACCCTTAACCACGGTAATTAAAATATTTACCGCAGTAATTATTCAAAATGTCTAAAAATAAAAGTTACCTATTTACACAATTTGGAAATAAGGATTCCAAATATGGAATCCATTTTTCTAAATTCAAAACACAGAAGTGGTAGAAATTAATTTAAAATTAATTCCCACTGTCAAAACAAAAAGCGTATTTTTTAGAGATAATAACTATCAAAAGATTGACACTTGTTTATGTTCGGTTTAATTGTAAAATTGTGTCCAATGACCAACATTAAATTAAATGGTAAAAATATATTCTAAATATAATTTAAAACCACTCAAATTCATAATTTATCACTATTAATTATTTTGATTAAAAAAGTTGTTTTTAATTAAAATTTAGTAATTTTCACTATTCATCAAAATATTAATGTTATCCGAAAAGTACCAAAATTTCACCTTAGGCTAAATTCGATATTCCGAATCCAAAAATGAAGTCCATTTTGAAATATAAAATATATATAATTTCAAAAAGTTGGTATTACTATTCATAATGGCTAGTTTGATTGGTTATGGTGTGTTAAAACTCAGTGTTGCGTACAACACACGCTATCACATTATTCAAAGAGAAGCGTACCGTAGATGCTTGGGGTGTTACAATATTATAAATTGTGTTGAAAATATAATTAGATTTTTTTAAATCAATTAATCCATTTTTTGTTCATTCTAATCAATTTCACTTTGAAATTAGATATAAAAACATAGAAAACTTATGAACAATTTTATATTAAAAACCTACATTGGCATCCCGTCTAAGGGATTAATTTTAAATAATTTTCTATCATTTTCGACGTTGGAATTTGGAAAAATTGATTAAATGTTTGGAATCAAAATAATTTATAATTGAAAATAACTTCAACATTGTTTCAGATCAAAAATATTACCGAATGTTATTAATATTATTTCGAGCAATTTAGAAAAAAATGAGCATATCAAGGGACTAATCCTTAAAAATAATGTTCAAAATGATATATAAACTAGTGAAAATCCATTTTGTGATAATGTTTCTACCCAATAACCATTTTTATATAATTGTTTTCATTATTTATCCTCTTTACATGATAATAACATGGGTGAAATTCCATTTTTCAACAATTTACATGAATGCAACTCCTCCCCAATAAAAAAGGCACTCACCCCTCCAATTTATTCACACCTCTCAAGCCCATTTTATTTATAAAACCCAACTAACATAGTCTAAAAAATACCTACCATCAACATAGAATCCTACCATTGGTCATAAATCCAACCAATGAAGTATTTTAGTATAAACAAGAAGGAATTAACTTATAAAGAGGTAACATTATTCAATGATCACTTAAATTTTACTTCCATATCCAAACCTACAACTCTTATAATTATATTATTAAAAATTAACATATTATTGTAAACAAATTCAGTTGTTTTTATTCTAATATTTAAACTAAGATTTACACAAACATCTATCTGTTGGGTAACAACCTTACCATATTGTGTACGACAGACTATCACCTCCCGAAATGATTATTGTCGGTACTTTATTTACCCCCACTCATGGTGGGAATTATGATGTAAATATTTTTTTTATATTATATATATTATATTTATAATTTTATAATTTTTTTCATTATTCTATAACACATCCTTAAGGTGTTTTATTTTTTTGGGATACAATAACATCGCTTGTGGATGTGTGGACTACCGCCTCCTCAAAACGATGTGACCCGTTCATTCTATACATTGAATGTATGAGAGGGTGGTTTTAATAAAATAATGTGTAATATAATATCTAAATATGATTCTGAAATTATAATATATGTATATCACTTAATTTTTCATTATGACAAAGAAATTGAATTAGTGTAAATGCATACGTACGACTATCATATCCATGAAGGGTTTGTTTCATTTTTCCCATACAATTAATATGGAATATTATAAATCAGTATATAATGAATATATATGATAATTAAATCATTTTTCACATTATGGAGACATTATAGAGATGATTATATCATGATATATTTTATAGGAAAAACAATTAACAAGTCAAAACATACTAAAAAAATTGTCAGCTGGCACTCGAAATAGGGTGATTAACGACTGGTTTTTAACAAATGAGTAATAAGATACTATATGAAGTTAATATATGATATTTTAAATATAAATATATATTTTTTATAATTTAATAACATTATTAAAACCATTATATAGTATGATGTGGGATGTTTACTCGAAAGGAAATGCAAGGTAAGGGGCTTCATCTCAATTTCCAATATTTATGGAATTCATTGTCATTGTGAAACTAACTTCTTATATTTGGTGTAAATATTTACACATTGACATATAATATAATGAAAAAATAATTATTAATGGTATTTTTAGCTTAATTTTTAATTATTTATTCTATGGTTATTTTTAATTAAAATTTACCATGTTGTAAATAATTTCATAACAGGATTCATTTTTATTGGGTTATATTACTTCCTCTCTGACATTTATATTCTATGATTATGTGGTTGATCACTTTTTATTATCTATTTTTTTATTTATTATTTTTATGTGTATTTAAATTTGAAACCCATAATCTATCAATCGATTTATTATCACAAAAACATAATGGTTTTTTCAAGTATTTACATCACAAGAACATTTTTCGTGAGAGTTTACAAATGAATTCCCATTAAAATAAATTATTTATTAAACCCCTTAATTTTATATACTCTAGTTATTCATGACACTATTCAAGTTACATTAAAAAAAATTCACTCATTGGTACTCAAATTGTTTTTGAAAATATTATTAAGAAAACCTGACTTAATTTCTATAATAGTCAAAGAACATGTCTTCTTCTTAAATCAGTTCTTAAAAAAATTATTTAAAAAATGTTTTCAACAAAAAAAATGATGTATTGAAGAAACTTTTGACCTTTTTTATTTAATTTTTTTTTCAAAGGAATCATCATGTCACTTTATAAAAAATCATTTTTTTTACTTTTATTCCATGAAAAAAGTATATTCTTTTACAATTTATGAAATTTTTGAAATTACCCATCATCATTTCCTTGAAAATTCCTATTCAATTTTTAAAAAATATTTTTTAAATAATTTTTTACATTTATTTTCAAATAATATGATTTTCTAATAAAAATTCAAAATTTAATAAGCTATTTTACAAAAATATTGTTTTTAAAAGATATTTTTATATTATTTTACATTCAAAAATGACAAAGACCCTTTATGCTGACTCTACTAAGGATATATTGTATTCATACCATCCTTATTCTTCGTCTGTATAGTTTTTTATTGATTTGACCAATATTAGTTTTAACATTCATTCCCATTATTCATTTTTATATACCATTGAAATATTCAATTTCATATGATCGTTGAATATTAGACATCCCTAATTATCAATATAATTTATAATGGATATGTTCATTTCATAACCATATAAAATTTTTAAATGCAATTTTTATATTGAATTTTATTTGATAAGTTTTTATACATCACACAGTACATATATTTGATAAGGCAGATTGTTTATTAATTAAATCGATAATTTGATATATAAGGAATGATTTGGACATGAAATATACAGGTTGGGACTAGTTAGTGCAAGCCCCTTGATACATCAGTACTCCCATGAGAAAAATAATAATTTGCAAAACATAATATAATTTTTATTTAGTTGGTATGTTTTTTCTACCTTGAGGACAGATATTGATGGCAAAGGTATCATCTTTCTGGGAAACATGATGTCCAATAATTAAGAATTTCCATTATTGAGAATTTAATTTTTGTTGTTATCCATTGGATTATTACTTTCACTTTATCTTTGGATTCCCCTTAATTCTTGGTTTTTAGATTACATGGCATGTGTGTTTAGTTATTTACCTTTCCATATTAATTATTCTTTATCTAGTTATTTCAAATTCCATGTGAGTTCATTTATTTACCTTTCTATACTATTATGCACATCATACACAATTATTGGTTATAGTTCATGTGTGATCAATTAATACCTTACCATAATGATTTTTCTCAATGAATATTTATCGATTCCTATGTACATTAACCTTACTGAGAATTTGAACTTGCCCTTATTTTGATTCATTTCCCCACGATTACCTAAATTGTATTAAGAAAGATATGAAACGATACAGTAGATGGAATAAATTTATTATTATAAAATAATATGTTGTAATTTTTTTATTAATTGTTAATAAACTACTCTTGTATTTATCTATTTTACCAAAAATAATAGATTTATTGGTCCCTTAGGACACGATTTACATGAATCTTATGCCAATGTAATGGTAGTAGGTACCCACTTCATGCTTTTTTGGGTTGGGTCCCTACATGTTTTTTTGGGAATAGAGTTAAATTTATCATATATTTTATGAAATATAGGGTATTTAAAATCCAAATCATAGCTCTAAATGTATTTTCAATTAGATATATTTTGACATTGTACGGTTTTTGTTTAACTTATGCACCCTTTCATTGAGTTGAAATGATTAATCATGAACTCCCTACCTTTATTCCAAGATTCATCTTATTTATTATTATGGAATATACATTATATTTTTATCTGGTTGACATTGAATATTTTTTATTCAAATATTCCCCCTCGATCAATTTCATCCCCATATAATTAATACATTGTAAAAAATAATTCACATTCTATTTACAACAAATATTTCTTCAATGTTCATGTTTTCTCATCCTGATGTTTCTCTCCATTCCTTTCTGGGAACCTAAATATGTATTAGATATTATGACTCACATATTTTTACATTAACAATTGTAATAAATTTTATTTTTAGCATTTTTATCGATGTATATTTCAAAAAAAAATAATTTTAGAACATAAAGGGGCATATTCGAGCTACCCTTATTACCATATAATTAATTATTTAATATAATTTTCTCATGCTATTAAAATATTATTCACTTAAATTTATCTCATATATTTTATATACATTATTTAAATATATAAATAATTTACATTACCATCCTTTTTGTGAATAATACATGATTACATATCCTCAATTATTTTCTCCTTTGTGTAAAACTCGAATGAAGGGGACTTTCCTTTTTTATACCTTGTAAACCATGCATAATTTTTTTTTAAACCCTAATTTATTTAAAATCTACACATTCTTTTATGGATAATCCTTCTAGTAAAATTTTAGTTTAATTGAAAATAATAATTCATTTCTTACTTAAAATCATCCAATTCTCATTTGAAAAGAATATCTTATATAATTCATTTGTATTCTTACTTCTCCTTGGTCCTTCACATGTATTATCTAATATTAGACTTCACTATTCAATACTAATATTTATTTATTAACATATGATGAAACAGAATTAATTAATTTTTTACTCACATATGGATCGTTATGTCATCGGTTTTGAATATTATTTGTGATAATATTATGAAACCCACTTCTTTCTCATGGGGTTTATCATGCTTATGAATTATGTTTTCTTTATTTCTATCATGTAATACATGTATGAATGAAAATATCAATATTCCAATTATGTTTTAAGTAGTTATGGTGTTATATTTCATTCAAATTCATCACTTAATATTTTCTTCTCAGGAGAAACTATGTATGATGCACACGCGTTTAGCCAAAGTAAACCATATTATGTGATATGTGGCCCATGAATTATATATAAATCTAATTGATTGGGTAAAGATTTACATCCAATTAATTAATTTGAAATGTTATTTGTAGTAAACCCGATCCACTATGGGATTCTATCACCTATGTTTATAGTATATGGGAGTAATTTTAATCCACCACGAAACTCTACCTACCATTATAGTCATGGAAGTTATCCTTCAGTTTTTATAATGATGTCATGTTTGATGATTTCCCTAAAAAAGAGATTAAATGATCTTATTATATAATTTACATATTCATTATTTATATTATTATCAAATGTTCTTGTATTACTGTATATTTTTGTTCGTTAAGATAACATTTATTATCTCTAGGATTGATGTTTAAATCATATTGTCTCATTTTATATTTAATAAGGAATTTATCTATGATAATGTTACAGATATTATTAAGAAATAACCATTTTTGTTGTGTTGATGTGTTTTTCCTTGCTGAGTATTTGCGCCCACCCCCATCGCATGTTTCCTTTCTCATATTTATGAAGATATTTATTGAATAATAAGATGTATGTTAATTTTTATAAAAAAGTTTCACTATGGATAAATGTTTATAGATTATTAAAAATAAGTTGTTTATGTAGTTATCCCACAATGACAATATACAAAAAGTATCATTGATTTATGTGATATTATTTTGAGATGTAATGTTTCACTTATAGTAGTGATATTAAATAAAGATATGTTTACCATTTGTTTATATAATTTTTATTATAGGATGGTTTAGTTGTTTTTTAGTAATATTTTATATATTTTACGTGTTATAAAAGGGAAAATTTATTAAAACCCAATTAGGTACGTCTATGAGATAATTCTATGTATAGGATAACATATAGAAATCTTGGAAAAGTTGAGGTTGGGTGGTTTTGCTTGAAATTAAATATAGAGATCCACATTTTTCATACATAGACATTATAACATAATAGAAAAATATGCATTACACAATATAATGATCCATTTAAGAATCATTTAGGTGTACTACCTTCGGAAACTTCTATACATAAAAAAACTGCTTCATAAGTGAGATATAGAATCTCTCACAAATATCTTCATAATAGAATTACTTCTTAACCATATCATACATAAATAATGATATTCATAACATGGGTAAACTAATCATAAGAAAGAGTTATATCATATTCATAGTTAGGGTAAAAAAGGGATATTTTAATATAATATGAGTATAATGGAATGAGAACATTGGAATAAAATTTAAAAACCATAACCTACATATCATGGATCATAAACCTGGGTCATGGAATAAATAATTTCGTCTCACAATACCTGAATCACAAAATAATAAATTAACATGATCCATGAGAACATAACATCGAAATTAGACATAGATTCATGGAATACACATAACAATAGAAAATAATTTACATAGAATTCAATAATAATTTCAAAGTCTATTGTAGTTGATTAGGCTCACTCCGTAAATCATATTATAAGTCAATTTTCACATCCAATTTTATCATTGTGGATTGGGATCAATCCATAAACCATCATAGAAGTCACCGTTCACTCCCCTAACTATCATAGTGGACAATGTCCCTTAATGAATTGTGATCACTACCCATTTCAATCCTACTTATCCCATAAAATCATAGTACTTACCTGATGCATTGGAGAGAGATATAGGTCCCACAAATAAAATAATCAATAAATTTATAATCCAATAGATCATAAAACATTAATCATTTCATAACCCCTAAAAATAAATGGTACTTATAAACATATTACCATTGGATAACATATGAGAAAGAAATACTTTTCAAAATATCTTAAAATCATAAAAATAAATCATATAGTGAAATAATAATAGTTATATCCATTTATTATATCCCTCTTGAATAATAATTAACATCAAATGATTTCATATTAAATGGAAATTTGTTCTAAAATATCATGTGGGAAATTTCTGGGGAAAATTTCATTTCTTGACTGAAAATCACTTTTCAAAACTAAAAATTCAAAAAATAAATGATAAAATAAATTTAATTGAATATAAAAATTTAATCTTATAATTTAATGATTAAAACAATGAGTGGCCTTGATATAGGGAAATCGTTTTAATTTCATAAGTGTTAAAAAAATATTTCTTTAAAATCTTTGGTATATTCTAAAAACCCATTATTTGGAAAAATACACAAAGTTTTTTTTTAAAAAATAGCCAATAAATTGTAAAAATTAAATTAAAATAACATATATTAATATGAAAACATCCTTGGAAACATTATTACAAAACATGTATATAGAATAAAAATGAGGTTTTCCAAAGAGAGAAATAAAGTCAGTTTATATTAAAACATAATTTTAAAACACTCAGAACTAAAAGAGAAAAAAAATCTAAAATGTTTATTATTAAGTTATTATTATAGGAGAATAAATTTTTTTAGTTTCATGTAAAATATATAATAATATTTAATCTAAAAAATCATTATAATATAAAATCCCAACAAATAATGAGATTGTGTTATCAAACCCCTACCCGATTAATAGATTTTGAAAAATAAGCCACATGAAAGAGAAAACCATATATTTATATTTGAATTCAAAAAAATTTCTAATAATATAAATAAAATATATAAATTTCAATCATATACACCACACAAATTAATCAAGTGGTGAATATTTCATTGTCTCCTAAAAATAAAATGGATACTAGAAATCCATTTCCCCATGTATCTACTTCCATCATACAATATAAAACCTCTTATGTAATAACTATAATTTAATGTTAAATATATTTGGAAATTTTATTCATATTTATCTTATAATTAATGATTCATGTATGAACTTTTATTAACCATTTATTAAAAATTTCATGTTAAATCATGCTTTTGGTAATATCTATTTAATTTTTCTTGTATACTTTAGATTGTTATTATCGATTATTTTAGTACAATAATGGTTTCATAATATCAATTAGGTGAAAAAATATATAAATATATTATAAATTATTTATATAAGAATTTATATTAATCTATTACAGGTATAGATAGAAATAAATTTCACTATTAATAGAGACGGTAGGACGTACATATACATAAGTGATGTTTCAATTATCTTGATAGAAGAAATAAATGAAATTTAAATATTATATTTCCATTAAGAAAGTTTATTGTAATATATATATATATATCATATTATCATTATTAATATCCTTTCTACATTCCATTAATATCATAATTTAAAGATGAATCACATCGCTTGACGAGGTGGTAGTTTTCCATACCCATGAGCGATGTTATCAAATTTCCATAGAATGGAGCGCGAAAAGTATATTAAATATAATAATTACATATATATAATTGTTTCTTAAATTTCATAAATATGTTAAATTCATCATTATATCCATCAGTGAGATATGGTGATATAAAATTAATTGCATTAATTCCTGAGGTGATAGTCTGTCGTACACATGTTTGATGGTCTCATTTCCCATTTAATGTAATATGAGGTTTATATTGGTTATTAAAATCAAAATATATAATCTTAATATATTGGAGATATGTATGTCATTATATCTTAATATTTATAGAATTTTCTATGGAGATGGTCCAAGATATAACACAGAAACACATGTTTATAAATTTTACCACTTCTTTAGAGAACCTCTTTAGGATTATACATAAAGACTTAAAAGATTGGTTTAATAACATAAATATTCAATATAGGATGTGGATATGGAATTAAATAACCAAATTGGTATGTATTGACCAAACCAATGTGTTATTGAAGTCGTAATTCATGATTAAAAGGGGTGTAATTTTATAATTGGGGAGGATGACACACATGAAATTTCTGAAAAGAACAATGTGAACTCATGTTATTTTACATTGTAAAAGGATCCAAAATGTGTCATTCCCAAAATTTATAGGCTATAAGGTCTATATATAAAAATTAATTGGGTTTTGGGAATGTTTTTAAAGCATTTCACCCCTTATCATTTTTGTTTAACCCCCATGTAAACACGTTTTATCCATAACTTTGGTTATAAATTTTATTGTTTTTATTGGTCATTTGGAAAAAAATAGTTTAAAATATTAGAAAATTTTAAGTATTATTATTCAATATATTTAATTTATTTTCCCAAATTCCAATTGCATATATATAAAAATTCCTATTAAAATTTAACCTACAATTGTTACAAGAAAGTGGTTTTCGAAAGAGAAAAATATCATTAGTATATAGATATTTCATATAAATGTTTTATATGATATATAATATAATTAAAAATTATATTTATCCATAAATAAATTTAATAGTTCGACAATATTTAACAAAAATAATCAATTTTTTTAAATTATCTAATTGAAAAGTCTGTTTTTAATCAAAGTTAGTATCTCTTACTATTCATCAAAAAATCAATTTATTCAGAAAATTATCAAAAAACATCTCTAAGATAATTTTGACATGTATATTTCTTAAATTATGTATATATTTTCATATAAATTTTATAAAAGTGCAATCATTAATTTTATTTTTTCACAAATTTCAATAAATACCTTTTTTCAGTAAATAGTAATTTTTAAAACATATAAACACTTTACAAAAATTAAGTGCTTTTTATTAGTATGATTTCATTATATAAAACCATTATACATAATATTTGAAAATTATTTATTGTTATTCATACTAATAATTTTATGTTAATTGCTATAATTTACTTTTTTGAAATATTAATATTAATATTATATCTTTGTATGTTAAATCTCTATGTTGTGTGTAAATAGCCTGTCAATGAAATTAAATAATTTGAAATATAAAAACTCTTGTCTTATATTATACCCCCATTAAAATGAATTTGTTACTCAAATTTACATAACTTTGATACAAATAAATCAATATTCATATACCTCATTTCATCTTAGGGTTCCCACATAGCTTATATGTGATGGTGGTTTCACCACAAAACATTGACCAGGCCAGTGGTCTTGTTTTGTTGAACATGCACTAAATGTTATATATTCTCCACCAGTTTTTTAGAATTATTAATAACATTATATAGTATTATGAACACTTATGTTATTATATGTGAATGATCAGGTATGTACATCCTCATCATAGATACGTAGAACAAGTTGTGGACTTGGGAGTGTTTTGGTGGAAGCACCAAAAGACATGTTATTATCATGATATGATCAATAATTTAAAATGGAACAATATACAAAAGGTATATTTTTCCATTCTTTCTGAATCTCATTACATTTATCATATATAAATTCATCAATATAACTTCTCACAGACATCAAATTACATGTCATTTCATTAATTTTAAATATAACTTTTCTATCGACTTTGTGATTCCATTATGTGTTACTAAAAGGTTCAAAACTTCATTGTCCATTAGTTATCTATTTATGGTAACAATATAATTATTTATCCAACTTATTCAAAACCCATTTGAGTTCTACATGTATTTGTATTAGACTTCATAATGATCCATATGATTTCTTGAGTGAAAGATATTATTATTGGAAAACTTGACTAGATAAAGGAGTTGATCCCAACAACCTTTGATATCCATAGAATAGGATCTCATCATATAAAAATGGGTATGAATGGATTTATCAGGAATAAAATATTCTTGAGGATGAAACGCAATGATGAAACTCAACTCCATATCATGAGATTGCGGATGACATCTCCAAAATATTGTGGTAAACCATGCGTCATGATAAAAAGCAACTGAATTTCATATTCCATGAAATATTCACACTTCCTTAATAAAAAATAAGTAAATATTTTCTAGAGGGAAATATTCTATGATAGCAATGATGTGGGATAAATTTTTAAGGTGATCGACTGTAAACCATATAGTATCATCACCTTTAGCAATTTTTTGGAGTCCAAGGACAAAAAACCATGGTGATCTTTTCCAATTTCCATTAAAAAAAGTGTATTGGTTGTAACATCCCCATATACTTTTGTATCTCAACCATAACATTCTAACATAAAAAACACTAAGATATAAACTCTCAAATATCTCTATTTATACTATCCCATCTGAAATACCTTTTTAGATACCTTTAAATATTTTTACATCCTAGATAAATAGAAATTGATGAACTACAATCCCCCAATAATATATTTTTATTCAAATCTGGTATGGACAGAACACATACATAGTTCATGGACCTTATTACTCTATAATGATCAATCATATATTCAGGAAAATGTATCACATTATTTTGCATCTCCATATCATCTTTCTACACCTCTTTTATCCTGACATGGGTAGTTAGTTGAATACATATTTGACAAAGATAATAATTCTCCCCATCCTTCAAGATGTCAATATACAAACTTTACTAACACTTAAATAATTGATCTTTTTTGATCCACGTAATAGATAATCTATTATGATCAATTCTATTTAAAACATCATATGTTGTATTTCCTTCCCATAGATGTAATGTATTGAGAAATCCTAATAATTAATAGGCATCATCCATATTCTCTGAAACAAATTCAATTCCATATAAGTGAATATATATTATAAATAAATTATTAGTATATAAATATATTCTAATTTTCATCATAATGTTAATTCCCCTGTGTTTTTAATAACAAAATAATTAAAGGAAACTATAATCATGAGTATGGTAATTTTTCTTATAGACCTTCATTTATCATGAGGTTTAAGCTATAAATATGTGATTCTCCTTGATAACTAATCTAAATTCATTATTGGATGCATAACTATATATTAAAAACCCTTATCTACTGCAATGTAATATAATCATATGTGTACTAACTAATATTATCTCTAGTTCCATGAAATAACTCTAACATTCATCTTTCTATAGGAATATGGCTCCCTTCCAAGTTAGCTTGGGGATTCAATAAGATAATCATGAGAAATAATCCAAACCCCATAGATAATATCCTTCTAAATCACAAAAAATAAGGCTTTTAGTCAGCATGGTCAGTCTGGGACAATGTTCTATAGACACTATCTTTGGTGGATCTACTGATATACTGACTATTGAGATTATGTGTAACGATCCATAATTTTATTAATGGAATATATCTTATTATAATGATTCTATGAAACACATACATAATATATATAATAGAATAAAAACATTTTAAATTAATAATAACACATTACTTAGAAAATAAACTAATATAAAATCCCAATATTATAGAAGGACAATAAATAAAAATAAAATAATAATTGGAAATTTCGATCTGCTCGATCTACTAGAACGATTTCACTCACAAAGCAATCAATAGAAATAAAACATAATTTTCATTTTGAATATGAAATCATATATATAACCATTATATAAAATATAACTAAATGTGGAATGAATGAAATTAGTGGTATTGGTAGAAATTCAAAAACTGATACTATTGGAATAGTAACCAGGCCATTGGAATTGTAATACGGTAATTTGGAATATTAATCTATTAGTTAGAAAAGGTATATTACCAATGAAATTATAAATAAATATTATCTATCTTATAAGTGTATATATGATATTGTTATATCATGGAATTAGAAACAAAATGGTTTCAAAATGATATATTAAGTGGTTGTATTTTTGTGTAACCTAAATGTTTTTTTTCTTTTTTATAATTAATATAATTATTTAAAAAAATTATTTGCATAAAATATATTCAAAAATTAACATTTTGTTTTTTTATAATTATATGATAATTATATTATAAGTTAATTAATTTTTCCAAGTGTCATAATATGGGTTGAATTTTGTATTTTTTGAATAAATGATGATTTTAATTAAAAATAAATTTTTTCATATTTATAAAATTATTTTCAGAAAATGGATTCTAGTTTTTTTTAATTTACATATCAAAAAATGGTTAGGGTGATTTTGTGGGGTTTTTTTAAAAGAGTTGATTTTTTTATGAATAGTGAAATATGTTAATTTACGGATAAGTTGTATACATGAATTCATGTTTCATAGATGGTAAATGGATTATGTAAAAAACAAAATGGTTCAAAATATCCAGAAACATATACATAATTTAGACGTTGTAACAATATCTATTGTTATTCTTGAGATAAAATAATAAACAAATGGAAAACATAATCCAAAACACCCATCTCTGCTCCATATAAATAACACCCCTCACCACCCTTTTACCTCACACATCATAAGACTTGTAACTTTCCTAAATTACTATAAATTAAATTCCCTATAATCATACCCATGTATATGATCAAATGGTTCCAAAAATACATTAAACCTTATTTCCTTAAGAAGGTTCTCAGTAAGACAATATCCATGAGGTAAAATCATCCTTCCTTATCTTTTAAATTTATTTTATTTTCTTATCTTCTATTCCCATACACTATCCAAAGAGACATGATAACTCCAGTATCATATATAGACAATAATTTTATTTTATTAATTTAATATACCTCATCGAATTTATTCTCTTCTCCTTTCACTGTAAAACTAATTAAATCATAGTCAGTGATGTTTCTATTAGCCGCCTTCACGGTTGACGAGATTTCATTTTCCATTAATAACATCAAGGATGGTCATAAAACAATTATCAAGGTAAAAACATATTTTAATATTAATTTTTTATTTTTTTAAGGTTTTTTGACTAATATCTAAAAAATATATTTAACAAAATGAAATTATTTCGTGATGGATTGAAAAACTAAAAATAAAAAATGAATAAAAAAATATTAATTTATGTTTTATCAAATGAATCATCCAAATATCATAAAATATGATATACAATACAATTTGATCTTATATAAGTTCATTACTAACACATTATTTCAATTATATAGAATTAGTCTCATTTTAAAAAAAATAGTCCATAATTATATACAAGTGAACTGATCATCAAATCCAAGAAAAAATAGTATTGTACTAATAAAATTGAACTATAACTCATCTAAATGTCCATAAAAACATGAAAAATTTATAATTAAACAACTACTTTGTTAATAGGTTCTTGATTTAGTAATTAATGAGTCTAATTTGATTATCTAGGATAATAATTTCAACTGAATAACACATTCGTTCATATGGTAAGGGGGTTTTTGACCCCAAATTTCAATCTTTAGGTTATTCGTCATTCATGAAACATTTTATTGTGGTTTTCCTTTTAATATTTCTCAAACATAATTTAATTGTTCTTAATTTTTTTCAAATATATTCATGTTTCAAATCTGATTTTATGACAAATACAATGATTTTTTCATAAATAACTCTTCTTTCCAAAACACGTCTAGTCTCCTCAAGAGTAATTTCTTCTTTACTCAAAAATAATAACTATTATGAAAAATATGTTCTTTTCTCATTTCCAATTGTGTACACCATGTTTTTTAATTTAATTATAATTAATTAAGTCATTATGAAACCCATTACTTCACACGAGTTACATCATGACTTTTATTGATATACATTATATGTGGCATTCTTGATAATGTAAATGTTTTGATATGAT
The DNA here is from genome assembly GCA_963277665.1 of Viscum album. Classification (NCBI taxonomy): domain Eukaryota; kingdom Viridiplantae; phylum Streptophyta; class Magnoliopsida; order Santalales; family Viscaceae; genus Viscum; species Viscum album. The sequence goes on along the minus strand of OY728126.1, from coordinate 786,872,727 downwards.
GAGGGTGATCAGATTTATATATAACTCTAACTCATTATGTAATGTATTTTACCTCATCAAAAAATGTGTCTTATAATTGAACATGAATCTTGGTTTGTTCACAGTGATGGTGTTATTATTATTAACATTTTCTATTTATGAACATGATGAATGTTTTACTCCCAACTATTTATGGTATTTGACCAATATGGCATGATGTTTCATTCTTATGCATTAAAATTTTCTATGCCTTTATATAATGTTTTCTCTAATGATTTTGATGATGATGATATGATTACATTAGGTGTATTATTATTATTATCATCCATGTTATATTTATTTATGTTTTTATTTATTCTCTAAATGTGAATTTAGAACACCCATTTCATTGATGTATATCTTTATATGAATTTATGTACTATAGAGGATGAAAGCATTTGAAGGATAAAGATTAATTTTTTTTATAAAAATTAATGTTTTATTATGTACAAGTTCTGTATATTCCTAATTTTGGCAAGTCACTAAACCTTCTATCTGGTATTATAATGTTCTTAGGTTTCCTAACATTAAAAAGATTCTACAGACCAGTAATAAAAATTTGGTTCGCTATATTTTATGTCCCAAAAAGGAAACCTTTTATAATAAAAATTCACAATTGGTAAATTTACCATAAAGTTCCTCTTTAATTAGGTTCTTTACATGAATTATCAAATGATCTTCATGCTATTCCTTATTCTTTGAATAAATGTGAATATATTTTATAATGACTATGTAAAATTGATGAATTTAATATCTAAAGACTATACTCATTAAATCCATGAACATAGTGGGAAATTAGTAAGACCGAAGTACATCACTATATACTCATTGTGGCCAAAACATGTTTGGAACACCATCATGGGTATATCCTCCTTTATAAAACTAAATTGATGAAGTAAAAAATGAAGTTAAATATTGTAAAAGTATTTAGATATATGTGTTTAATTGGAAAAGTCATCAATATTGGGTAAAATATACTTTTTCTTAATTGTAATCATGTTCTGTTCATGATAATTAATACAAAATCATGTTTATCTATTATTTATTTTATCATAAAGAATAGTTTCACTTCATTTTATACATTGAAAAATGAATCACTATTCAATATTACCCTAGAGTTTCTTCTTAAATTCTTCAAAATAAATGAGGTTCATTCTAAAGGGAGTCATTGAAAATTGAGTTGCATTATGTATATATTCTATTCAAAACTGAACATCATGATTCAGTGTAAGAAGAAGATATTAATCTAGATAAACATCAATACACTATTAAACAAAAGGCATATTTGTGATTCGGTGTTTCTCTCAATACATTAGAGATAAATTAAACATTTAATGGGAATCAAGACCCATTGATGTTATCTCCATCAGAATTTTATATTTGACATCTCACTAGTAGATGGTCATAGGTTTTTTTAGAATATAATTTACCACCCTCAGAAATTGATGTGGTTTTTATGTACTTAATTTCAATCCCTGAGTAAGAAATTTCAAATTATACTTGAAATAGAATAATAGTATTTTTAGGAATCACATTTATATAATATTAAAATGGATAAGAATCATTGTAATGAGATGTGATCATCATTCCATTGGGGGATTTCAATTATAATTCAACTTCTAATTATTAATAGTTTTTTTGATACCCTTAAAATTTAAGTAGATAAAATTGAGTGGTAAATTCTAAATAAAAATAAGCCATTATAAATTCAAGGGTGGATGGTAAGTGTACCTTTTATCATGTTGTTATCTTACACCTCTTCGGAAATAACGAAATCCTTATATTTCAATTTGTACCTCAGCTTAAGAGTTTTTGGGTGTTGATAATCATCTTTAGCCTTCAAATTTCGGCTCTATTTGGAATATTTATCATAATCCTTGAACTATAAGAACTAGATTGTGGTTGGTGAATTATATGCCTCTTTTTCTCCGTCCAAAAAATTAGGTATCTCCTTCCCATAACATTTTAATTTCATTTCCCAATGACCATACCATCCATAATTAAACTACTTTCATCTCTCATTATGTAATTTTCTTAGTGTTTCCTTCCTCACATTGAGCATGAAATAAATAACATCTACGTTGATCAATGGTTTTTAGAGATGAAATTGTATCCTGTCTTTATTTTCTTATCATGACTGAGGGAGTGATGGGTAACTCCAATCTCTTTTCCAACTTGATTTCACATCAAATGATTTTTTCCAATGAATCTGATGTCCATTATAAAATTTCATGTTGAGTACATGGTTTTGTTTATATTAAAAATCAATAAACATTAAAAAAAATTTGGATAGAAATATTATATTGGTATCACACAAGTCTTATAAAATTATCCTCATATATACCAATAGATTCTTCATCTCCCTACTAATATTTAAAGATATACTAATCTATTTTCATATAAATAACTTGAGGAAATAACGAAATGCAGAATAATTTTTCTAACAAATCATATTCTATGGAGTAAAATTCATCTTATTGACATGTATTGATGGTAAGATCATAGAATTAATCTTCTTCAACTTCCAAACAATTGACATCCAAACTATTTTTTTCAGGATCCAAACAATAGATAATAAAAAATAACTATTGAATTGTACTAATATGTTACTAAAAAAATTATAATACTATAATAATAAATAATATATATTACATATTAATAGAAAAATATTCATTTCATAACATAATGGTATAATATCTAGAATTATTTAGGTCTAGTTCTATTAGAAACTCTAATACATAAACAACTAGTTCATAAGTGAGCTATATCATATCCCTATATTTTCATAATTACTAGAGTTATTATTAGAAATATCATATATAATAAATTTCTTCATAACATGGTTAAAGGAAACCAAATAAAGGGTGATCTCATATTCTCTATTAGGGTTTACAAGGGAGATATCGACCTAACATTATTATAAGGGTATGAGAACATGGAAAAAATTCAAAAACCAAAACCTGTTTAATGTAGATCATAAATGTGAGTAATATAATAAATTTTCTAAGAACAAAATAAATTAATCCATAAGTAATAAATGAACATGTAGCAAGAGATGATAGGCTTATAATTAGATATAGATTTCTAGAAGTATAGAAAATAATTTCATTGGTAGTCCGTACTCACTGCCTAGACTATCATAGTGGATTTGGTTCAAACCCCAAACCATCATAACATTCATGGTTTAATCAAAATAATATCCTAGGGGGTTTATATCACTCAAAAAACTAACATATTGGGAATTTGTTAATCCCATGATGGTCATAGTTGACAATTTCCCTTTCTATACTGGGTATAATCCCCATTCTAATCTTATTTATCTCATCAGATTTCAATATTTATTTAGTGTATTGGAGAGAAATAAAAGTCCCACTCATCATATAATATATTAATTTTTGTTCCATGATATCATAAAATATTAATAATATCATAACCCATGTCATGAAATAAAATTCATAAACATTTCAACTTAGTGTAACCCAATGAAACGAAACTAGTTCAATAATCATTTCACCTTTTCTTCATTACATAACCCGTGGAAGAGGAATTGGTTCCAAAAAATATTATCATAATAAAAATAAAACATATAGAGAAATAATAATAATTGTATACGTGGATCATTTTCCCATTATATAATATGTAACAACATAGAATGTCAACCTAGATAGAGAATGATTTTGAAAGACCACATAGAACATTTCCTGAGGAAAATAACCTTTCCACATTGAAAATCACATTTTTTAAAAAGAATTAAAAAATTATGTTTTATATAAAATAAATTTAAAATATACTAGGAAAAAAATAATGTTGTATTTTTAAAATTTATTTGTAATTATGACGCGATATTCCATTCATTTCATAGGTTTAAAAATAATGATACCTTTTACATGTTTAGTAAAATCTATATAGGGATTGTTTGAAAAATGGCTTGAATATTGATCATAATTATTTTTAAGTGGTAAAAATGAAATATTAAAACATATATGAACTTTGAAATATTCTTGAAATCATTATTATAATATATATATATTAATGAAAAAATTTCAGATTGAAGAGAGAAATAAATTCTATTGTTCTTTAAAAAGTACTTTGGAATAATTAGTAAATATAGATAATTAAATGAAATGAAACCATTTATTATAAATAAATAACTATATGAAATTAAAATAAAAAAATATTGAGAAATATATCATAATATTCTATCCTCAAAGGTATAATCAAAAACAGTCTCGAAAAACACATAAATTGTAACATCAAACACCAAAGAATTTGATAACGTTTGAATCGTAAGACCCATGAAAGAGATAACATTAAATAAATATGTATATCGCATAATCTAAATGATTCTAATCATAAAATAAATTAATAGGATGTATATACTCCAAAAAAATTAACCAAGATGTGATTATTTTATATGTCCCCCAGAAATAAAAGATAGACAAGAAATATTTTTCCTTAAGCCTCGACTTCTTTGATTCATTTTTGAACCTAATGTTTTATAAATATAATTTTATTATAAATATATTAAATAAAAATACTAATATTTACCATTATATATATTATTTACCTATGACCATTTTTATTAGTCTATTAGGAGTTCCTGATTAAATAACATTTCAGTTGATAACTATTTCATTTTTCACAAATGAATTGGTTTGGTATTCTAAGTCCTTTTATATTGATCATGGTTCCATAATATCAAAAAATTTAATAATTATATAAATATCATATATATTAATTAAAAAATAATTTATAGAAATCCATTAAATTTAGAGATATAAAATGAATTACACTATCATTGGGATGGTATGTCGTGTATAGAAATGAATGATGTTTCTATTTTCTCAATGGATAAAAAAATGAGGGTAAAAATTAAAACACATATACAGAATCATTTTTATGTAATGTATATTGAATAATTTCCTTAAAACTCTACATATTACCTTCCTTGGAAAAAATAGGTTAAAAATCACATAGTTGTGTGAGGTGGTATTCCGACATACACATGATCAACGTTATCATATTCTCATGGAATGTAGTGTAAAACATTATATGTGATAACATAATTATAGAAGTATAATCATTTCATAAATAATATATATATATCTTAAATCTATCATTTTATCTATTTTTGATAGGTGGTGATTGAAAATGAATAACATTTGTTCATGTTGCGTAGTTCATTATATACATGATCGACAATTTGGTATTTCATTTTATATAATAAATGTTTGAAATTGGTTATTTCATTTATATAATAAAACCTAATTACATTTTAGATAGTATTTTATTAGATCATTATTGTTCAATTATATTTTATGGTGGTGGAAGAAAAAATAAAAAAAACTCAAGTTTAAGAATCTTTCCTCTTCTTCATATTATCTCTTTCAGTTTATACTTTAATCCTTCCTGGGAGAATTTAATATTAAAAATAATAACTCTATGATTTTTGTAGATAATTATTTTATTTATTGGGGTAGTTATTTTTTGAACCAAAGGGTTTTGGATGTGGGAATAAAAGGGGAGATATGGTGGGGTTTTTTAAGTGCGGGAGAGGACACACTTGGAATTATTGAAAAGAATAAAGTGTACCCACATCAATCACGTTACGGAAGGCTCAAAAACGGGAAATAATCAATCCATAGAATTTATATTGTCCTAAAATTTCCATAAAATGAGTGTTGGATGAATTTATAGGTTATTCATCCCTTATCCATTTAGTTTAACCCTAGGTAAACTCCTTTTAACATTAACCATTGTAATTAATTTTCACAGTTTTAGTATTAATATTAGAGAAACATTATGGTTAAATTATTATATAATAATTATTATTAAAACAAAAAATATGGAATATATTTTTCATAATTACATTATCATAATTGGAAAATTTCTATTTTAAAATTAACCCCAAAAATGTGATGAAAATGGTTTTCCAAAAAAACATTTCATTTGGATAGTAATTTATAACAAAAAATATCAATATTAAATTTCTTAAAATAACATAAATATTATTTATAAATATATAATTTATATAATATAAATTTATCGATATATTTAATTTAGAGGGATCATTTTAAATTCTTTAAATGAATAGAAATTCTTTAATAAAAGTTGCAAGTTTAAATATTCATCAAAAAATTAATATTTTTAGAAAATTCTACAAAACTTATGTAATGAATGTTTTGACATTTATATTTAAAAAATCAGGAATATTTATTCAAATAAATTTTCTAACAGTGGGGGAAATAATTTTTTTAATTGTTTACAAAATGCAATATAATATCATTTTTAGAATATAATATTTTAGGAACATATAATGACTTTAATAAAAATTAAGCTCTTTTTAATCAATATGATATATTTTTATTAATCCATTATAAATAATAATTTAAAATTGGTTATTCATATTAGTACCTATATGTTTAAAATACATGTAATAGAAATATTGTTTAAATAATTATATTAATAGTATAATGTGGTTCGTTAAAACATAGTGGTATGTGTAACGTAAGATATCAAAGTAAATAAATTATTCGAAATGTAAAAGCTAATAGTGTTACATAACATCAATATATGGATACTAAAATTATATTCATTCTCTAGTATATATTTACTGTGGGGTGGTATCTCTGAAAGTGGTTTTCTGGGAATTAACTCAATCATCACCCAATATCGACAAAATAGACTGAACTATATTCCTGTTTTGAAACTACTATGGGATATTCATTGGTCAATAACATTATTTTTACCATTAATTATTAAATACTTATTACATTAATGAATTATATTAAATATTGTGATATAACCCAACCAAATGAATCCTTTATTGAATTGAGATGGATTTAAGTTTAATTTAATTCTAATGAGGTGGTTTAAAAGAGTAAATTATTTTAACGATATGTTTTTATGATATAATATATGACTTATATTTTATTATACTAATTGATTATTAATTAAATTAACCCCTGTTGATTTAAGTAATGCTTGAATCATGTATGGGCCAATATTAATACATGTGTCTTCAACAGAGAAATGATTTCCAAAATGAGATATCCAACATGATAAGATCTAGAGTGCAAGATATTATGATAATTCCAAAAATGATATCATGCATTTTTATTAACATAGTTAACATTGATGAGTTTTGAAATATAATAAAGTTGATAATGATGGTGTTTCATGGATGATCGATTGATAAAGATGTTGAATTAAAGGATATTCAATTTTTTATGTTTCATGATTTTCAGAGATGAACATAGTGTATTTTTCAAGGAAAAAGGAAGATGCTTTATCTATGGAAAAGTTGGAATAGAGAATCTAATTTCTAAGGGAAAAACAACAAGAATTTTTTATAATTATGACGGGTTATTTGCAATGGATTCTCAATGAAAAAATTCATTTGTGACATATGCCAGTCACAAATTGCCAATTGGGGAAGAGATCATCGCAAAGGTGAGTATTTTTTATGGTCCTTAAAAAACATTTTTTTTGTAATGAATACAAAACCCTGCGCAAAGCATTCTGTCATGACCCGACCCAACGGGGCTGGAGCCCCGACACCCCAAGCCCACCTCCAATAGGCCAGGGGCTGGTGACTAGTGCTGAGTAGGCTATCACACACATGGGAGGAATTAGCCTAAGGTACATGTACACATGCACCCATAAACACCTCCATGAAACAGTGCAGAGATATATAAAACTGGAAAGAAAATTTGTGCATACAATTATCCAAAATCGGAGTACAAAAAAAGTACAAAAGGGAAAAACAGGGCCCTCCAAAAGAAAACTTCAAAGTGTCCAACATGCTCAGAAGGAGGGAAAACACTGCCAAAAAACCTGCCAGTAATCTCCTCAGCACATCTCTAGTAAACACTCCGGTCAAACCCTCTCACTAAGCATCGTCAGCTCTGGGGCCTCCTGGGACTCCGTTGAAAGGCCTGTGGTCTAGACAAGACACAAACATGTGAATGAAAAGCCAGTGGAGGGGTGAGTATAACAATACATAGTAGGCACCCCAAAAACCCAAAGCAAAAGAGAGAAACTAAAAGGAAATAGCCCGATCATCCCATCCAGAGGGAACCCAAACAAGAGAGAAACTCCATCTCATGACCATCCTCAACCAAACACAACTAGTCAACTCAGCTCAGGTGTATGCCCCTAAATACACCTAGAACAATCTAGATATACTCAGCTCACGCACTAAGCCACATGAGGTACTGACCTCATCATCAACAATGGTTCACAACCAGGAGAACACAATTCATGAACATTGGCATCCCAGATGACACCCATCTGAGAGATACACTCCACCAGATCCCACACAATCATCTCTGACACTCACACGATAGATCACACTCGTCGAAGAACGTCACTGAGGAAACCTCGCATAAAAAACCACAAAACTCCTCGGCTAGGAGATCACTCCTAGGGTCTGCTAGGGAATACCAAAACCCACAACAATATAAGAAGACCTCACAGATAGGGGATCACTCCCAGGGTCCGCGGGGGGATACCACAACCTGATCTGGTAATCGTAGATTCACGTCACATAGATAGAGGATTGTTGCCCTCATTAAGGTGGTCAAGATGTTACTGAAACCCTATCTGGTATAACTTGGGATGTAGGGGATCGAACTGGTGATGCCACAACCCTACAGAAGCCATGCGCCGAGTTGGGGATCGTATAACCAATAATACTGCAACCCTACTATATACCACATGCTGAGTAGGGGATCGTATAGCCGACGATGCCACAACCCTACTGAGCATGACCCACTACGTAGGGGATCATATTCCTGAGGATACCACAAACCATATGGGGATAAACTGCTAGATAGCAGATTATCACTTGTGGATAAGAGGTCACAGCAATACCAAGAACCCGATCTAGGAAAACGATGTCTGACGATCCCGCTTTAGGCCCACCGAAGGGTAGGCACAACTCTAACAGATTAAACATCCCATCAAGATGATCACAAACCTATACGGAGGTTGTGAATCTACGCAGACCCTCGTAGAAATGAACCAAGGGAGTACCAACAACCACTGGTGTTTGAAACGTCGTTATCCCATGCAACCCACCACAACGCCACATCACGCACCTCCAAGGCCTAGATTGAGGCCACCATTGCGATCCACGCATAAAAACAAGGAGGATAGGCTGTTTACTCACCCGAAATGGACAACCGTTGAAAAAGGAACTATTCAACATCACTAGCCCGTGAGGGGCCCACACAACGATCCCAAAACTCATCAATCGGGTTATACCACTGTGATCCCCTCGAAAAAACACATGGGATTAACTACTCGATCATCCAAAACGGACATCCGGTGTAAAATGTACTATTCACCGAATCCAGCTCTGGTGGCGCCCACACCTTGATCCTGAATCTCATCAAACAGACTGCACCATTGTTATCCTTTTTGAAAAACACACAGGATCGACTAATCATCCGCAAAAATCGGACTCGTGGTGCGAAAATTGTGTTTTTTCGTAAACGCCCAAAGCCCTGTCTCATGGGGCCCACACCCCAAACATGGCCCCAGCACCCCAAAACTATCTTGGAACGTACGTCGTACCATCAAGGTCTCAACACCATAGAAGGCACGTCATTTGGACACTCTGTGCAGGAGTTGTGGCTGGTCAATGTTGAATAATAATTAAAATATTTATATTATCCAACGTCTCGTGACCCAGGGCCATGAACCCAACCTGAAAAATTTCGGAACTTATCACAAAAGATTTTTATCGATCCCAGGGTCACGTCACTATAGATTACGTGTGAAACGGACACCTGGATCGCAAACTGTGGGGATTTAAAGAACCCGTGGAGGAGATTGAGCTGGACAGGTCCAACATGGCTGGTCCGACCGGCCTAAACCGGCCCGCCCCGGCCGCCCTTGCCACCTCCGCCGCCAGCCTGCTGCGGCCGCTAGCCCTCCCCCGCACTGCGGGCCGCCCCGCTGAGGGACAGCGGCTCCACCCGCATAGGCGCGGTGCCCCGCCGCCTTGCCTTGCCGGCCAACCGAGGCCACTCGCCGCTCGCCGGCACCGGGGCCGCGGCCCCGGTGCCCCGCCGACGAGTCTTTCACAGACTGCCGGTACCACCCTGGGGGTCCGTTTTTTCGATCTGAAGGTGTCTGCGCGACCCTTGGGACTGAATCTTCACTTCTACGATGACAAATCAAAGAAAAATGCATCATAAACTAGATCGATGAATTAAAACTCAAACCGCCTACCTCGTGAGCGAAACACCGACATTCTGACTTAGATCAGTGCTCCAAAGCTTCTGATGCATCATCCTAGAGTGTCTGCTGTCGAAATCCGAGCTCGATGGAACCATGATCGCGTGATTCGGACACCGATTCACCGTCAAAAGGGGAGGATAAGGAGGATGAAGGAGGAGGAGTTCCTCCTCTGCGCAACACACGTCCAACAAGGGGGGAGAAGATGTTTATTTTTTTACAAATAAACTCTCCCACCTCCGGCTCTCGACACGCCTCCGCCCAATGCTCGATGCACACAAAGGTAAGGTCGCCCCTAGGGTAAACACGACATTCTGAACACAACAGCAGGAATATATTTTTAATCTGATACTCCATTCAGAAGTTATTTTAACTGATGTTCATAATTAAAATTTTTCATTTATTTATGAATGCACCCCTGGTGGTGTTTTCCAGTGCAGGCCCGTAACCGCAGAGTTTACACCCCAGCTAGGGTAAATGGCATGCTCTGAACGCAACTTTGCCTTCATATTTCGATTTTGAGCTACTGTTTAGGAGATATCACACCCCCTCCATGTGCATAGTATAAAAATACATAATATTATTATAAAATTAATTCAGGGCACACCGGGCCTCGGAATCGCACGCCGTCTTCGCGCCTAGCTCTAAAATTATTCATAGAAATATTCCAAATTATGACAGGGCCAAAACCCAAGTTGATAAATCGTCCCACCTTATAACTTTTCTGTAGGAACCACTTTGTGTATAAGTTTGTATTTGTTGTCAATAATTGTCAATGAAGATCAAAATGAAGGAGATCAAGAAGTACTCTGATGAAGTAGAGGAATGATAATTCAGGCGATTTTTGTATTGATCAAAAGTTCAAAGAACATATGTCAAAGGTGGTACATTGTTTACAACAATGAAGAATGTGATGTGTAATCCATCTGAGGATGATTAACGAAGAATGGGGTTTTTGGATGAAGACCATGCAATTCCTCCTTATTTCATGAGAACCATGGGTTTTGATGAAGACCATGCAATTCCTCATTATTTCATGATACCCATGGGTTTTTGATGAAGACCATGCAATTACTCATGATTTCATGAGAACCATGCAAGATACTTCTTGAAGAATTGACCCATATGATTTGTATGAAGTAGATAATGATGGCTGAAGAAGAAGACAATTTCCAAGGGATTGGACTTATGGGATGTCCATGCGGAGATTGGAATTCTGAGATAGCCAGGAACATCACATTTTCATAGAAGATGATGATTCCAAGTCTATTCTTTCAAAGAATACATATCACAATGGTGGAGTTTGTGATAAAAGAAGAATAGTTGTTGAATGATACAGATCACCAAGAAGAAGTAATGTTGAGGTGAGCATGATTGTTGACAAAGTAAACAAACGACATACAAATTTTTTGAAAAAAGGAGATTCCATGGTGGCATGTCGAGTTCAAGAGTTGTGGTCAACGATCTATTTTTGATTCAAGAACGTCGACAGAGGAATGGATGATCTGGAGGCGGTATAAAAAGAGCAGATACAAGGTGGTGCCGTTTCCCAGTGTTTGCCAAATTTTTGGGCCTGAAAATCGACAAATGGAGAAAAGTGTTTTTGGAAAAGGGACTTGTGCACCTTGTACTTGATGGCTTGGAAACTTGCGCGCCATATGTTTTTGAGGATCAGAATATCAAAATATAGAAAAGGGATATGGGTCACGCAGGTTTTGGTGAGGTCGTGCAGGTGACTTGCGCGCCGTGAAAGAGACTTGCGCGCCAATGCCTTGGAATCTTGATAACTTGCGCGGCTATGGATTTTCGAGATCAGAAGATCAAAATTTGGCAATGGAAATAGGTTCATGCATGTTTGGAAGTTGATCGCACACGTGACTAGGATAGGCCGAGACTTGCGCGCCGATGGTTGACTTGCACGTCATCGCGCAGGGTGGTCAGATTGCCTATAAATACTGGACCACCCCTATTCATTCTTTACTAGAGTTCAACACTTTGAGAAAGCAGATCTCCCATCGCACAGGTGTTGTGGTCTCACAAGTGGTGTGTGTGGGTCGCGCAAGTGAAGTTGCGTGCCTGTGTGAGAGGTTGTGCGCCGGTTGTTGGCTGCACGCCCAAGGCGGTTTGGTAGAGAAAGGAAGTGGACCGCGCAAGTTTGTTTTTGGGGAAGGAAGCGTCGCACAGGTGCTTTGGTGACACTTGCGCACCAGTTTAGACTTGCGCGCCGAGGACTTGAACGCCGTATTAAGACTTGCGCACCGGGATTGAAAATGAGATCCAGACATTGTTGAAGCACGCCTGCCTTTCGGGAGCTGCACTAGAGCAGAAAGATTGCCTGATACATTCAGTGCCATGTGAGATTGAAGAAGATATCTAAATGATACATACATGATCTCCTGCATACATGGTGAACTAATTCTGACGGTGACAAGTAAGCTGGGCATCATTTATTGAGCAATCATATAAGTGATTGTGATTCAGGAAAATGAAGACAAGGGGATCTATTGCATTAAGTTATTGCACTAAAGAATAAGGTTGAATACAAAAGAGAATCAACTCAGGACTCTGATGCAAGCACAGTCTCATGATGAACAGGAGACAAAGAACTTCAATGCACATCTATTGAAGAGACCTTCACGTCCATAAACTGAGTGGGACTTCACCAACGGTAGTGAAACAGGGGGGAGTCAACGGGAGTGACCCGAGGGACGCAGTGAGCTATCCCTAAAATTTTTAAAGGAAGTGATCCAAGGACAGAGTGACTGTACCCGAACATTTTTAATCTACAGCTAGTGAAGCATAGTGGATGTTGGTACAACTGAAAACCTTTCGGCGTATACTCCATTGACGCAGCCCTTAGTGGTGAACCAAGTAAAAATCGATTTGTCATCTCTCTGCAAGTGAATGGTTAATTACTATTCATATCCGTCGTATAGGTTTATGTCTTTCCTACCAACGTGGGAACAAAATCCACAACTTTTAGAAGAAAAATTTGCCACCCTGATTCACCCCTCCCCTCTCAGGGTGTCCCGGGGTCCTACATTTTCATCCCTGAAAGGCCATAAGAACAAGGAAAGTGACTGGACTCTCGACTGGGTCTCCCACGCCAACGAGTTCGCCAGCAAACACCCCTACACGAATACATAAGTCAGAGGGACTCATCCACCACACCTAAAAACCATCTGCTTTGGGCAGCACTGACTCTCCCGCACAGTTTTAATTTTGTCACAAAAACACGTCTCAGTGGGGGGAAGGATACCTCTTCCTCACGCATTCGAAACACCCAAAACAACACACACACAAGGTCTTACCAACGCCCTGAACAAAACTAGAGCAGGAAATGGAAAGGAAGGGTACTGCTAAACAGTGACTATCAAACTACTATGGAAAATAGAAAGGACACAAGGAATACTTCTATCCATCCGTAGAGCCTCTAGGTCAACAGCCTCCAACGCATGCAGCTTTCCTGACCCTCAGCCACAAGTTCCTTGAGATTGGCATGGCCCACCTGGGGGTGGGAGAGGTGGAAACTGATACCACCTACCACCTCATGCGGTTTCACCAGCTCTGCCACCTCATTCATTGCCCTACAGACCTCCTTGCTCGAGACGCTGCCTCTGCAAGGGTGGTCTGTCGACCAGCTCCCTCTCAGCAGCACGAAGAGTCGGACAATCTATAGCAAGATGTCCCTGAGCGTTGCAAGCAAAACAATGTCTCTCTTGTGGCTGACCAAAACTGGATTGAGAGACTTGTGAACCCTAATCCTCAAATCCTCTATCCTGGGGTCTCTTCCAGAAACGTCGGCCACATCCGGGCCCCTGAGTATTTCATCGGCTACCAGATGCCGATCTGACTGACAAGGTCTTAGCTCTCGCATGCCCAGCACTAACGGGCAAGATCTGCTCAGCCAGAAAGCTCTCCACCACTGGGGCCCGCTCCAGCACTGCAGCATAGGTGGGAAGACACAAGGAAACCACACCTTCTCAGATGTCTCTGCGTAGGCCCTGGTGAAAGGTCTGGGCCCTAAAGAATGGGTCTCAAACCATATCCATGGAGTAGCGCGATAGGTCTGTAAACCGTGATGAGTACTCTGACATAGTCAGGCCCTCCTGCCGAAGATGCAGAAGCTCAAGAATCCACACTGACATTAACGTCACCAGATAGAACTCCTCCATGAAGAGTCGCTCAAACTCTAGACATGTGAGCGTCTCCTCATTATGGGATTGCGTCACCAAAATCCGCCATCGCCCGGCCGAACCATGCAGAAGGCTTGCTGTCAGGACCACCACACGATCTGAAGTTGTCCTCACTAGGCAAAAAACACGGGTGACTACTTTGAGCCAGTCATCAACTGCCTGAGGGTTTGGTTCACCCTGGAACCTCAGAGGTCGCTGCCTCTGTAACTCGTGCAGCGCACTCAGCCAACACGCAACCTCATCCTGCACTACTGGCACAACCAGCTGCTCGATATCTATTTTCTCAACTGGCCTACCACCTAGAGGTCTAGCCTCATAACCTGTGACCTGGTCCAAAACCTCTACAAGGGGCGGATTTTCACCCCAACCACGCTGCGGAACCCTTGTTGGCGGTCATCATGGAGGCATCCTGAAATACAATCAAGACACACCACAGTCAAAGAGAATGTCTAGATAGTTGACTTAAGAATGAAAAGGGAAAACCCAAAAAACATTCCTATATGACGCATGTACGGTTTTCCCCTACGACCAGTGTACAGATATCCCGAGTCGAATGGTAGGTTATCAGAGTCCTGATGTATATGGATACGTCAGCCGCCACACCAACACTGGAGTCCCTGGCCTGAAATTCGATCTCAAAACACCCAAACACCACCGCTATGCAATCGTAACCAAACTCACAGCTAGACCAACTACGTTCTGAGATCCCAAAGGTGGAAGCTACTTTGATACCACTCTGTCATGACCTGGCCCAACGGGGCTCGAGCCGCGACACCCCAATCCTGCCTCTAATAGGCCATGAGCTGGCGACTAGCGCCGATTAGGCTATCACACACATGGGAGGCATTAGCCTAAGGTACCTGTACACACGCACCCACAAACAATTCCATGAAACAGTGCAGAGTTATATAAAAACTGGAAACAAAATGCATGCTTTCAACTATCCCAAACCAGAGTACAACAAAAGTACAAAAGGGAAAAATAGGGCCCACCAAAATAAAACTGAAAATTGTCCAACCAACTCAGAAGGAGGGAAAAGACATCCAAAACACCTGCCGGTAAGCTCCTCGGCACAGCTCTGGTAAACACTCTGGTCAAAGCAACTCACTAAGCTCTGACTGCTCCGGGTCCTCCAAGGACACCATCGAACGGCATGTGGTCTGCACGAGACACAAACATGTGCGGGCAAATCCCAGGCAGGTGTGAGTATAACAATACTCAGTAGGCACCCCAAAAACCCAAAACAAAAGAGAGAAACTGAAAGATAGCAGTCTCCTCATCCCAGCCAGAGGGAACCCAGATGAGAGAAAAACTCAATCTCATGACCATCCTCGAATAAACACAACTTGTCAGCTCAGCTCTGGTGGATTCCCATACATACACCCTAAACAATCCAGATATACTCAGCTCATGCAACAAGCCACATGAGATACCGACCTCATCCCCAGAAACGTTTCACAACCAGGAGAACACACTCCATGAACACTGTCATCCCAGATGACACCCGTCTGAGAGATACACTCTACCATATTACACACAAACATATCAAAATCTCACCTGATAGACCACACTTGTCAGAGAACATCACTGAGGAAACCTCACTGAACCAACAGAAACTCTAAACTCCTCAGCTATGGGATCACTCCTTTTGACCGCTAGGGGATACCAAAACCCACATCGGTATATGAAGACCTCAGATATAGGGGATCACTCCCAGGTTATGCTGGGGGATACCACAACCCGATCTAGAATTCGTAGATTCACGTCACTCAGATAGAGGATCGTCGCGTGTGTAATGGTGGTAATCATGATACCGGAATCCTATCTGTTATAACTCACGATGTAGGGGATCGAACTGATGATGCCACAACCCAATAGAAACCACACGCTGGGTAGGGGATCGTATAACCAATGATACCACAACCATATAATAAACCACATGCAAAGTAGGGGATCGTGTACCCGATGATGCCAAAACCCTACAGGGCACAACCCACAGCATAGGGGATCATATTCCCGAAGATACCACAAACCCTACGGGGAAAACCTGCTAGATAGGGGATCACCAGTCATGGATAAGCGGTTACTGAGGTAACCATAACCCAATATTGGGAAACGATGCTAGAGGATCCTATTCCAGGCCCACTTAAGGGATTCCACAACTCTAATAGATTTAAAATCACATCAAGAGGATCACAAACCTATATGAATGTTGTGAAGCCGCATGGACCCTCATATGAATGAAACTTGGGAGTACCCTCAACCACTACTAGTCCAAATGTCGCTAACCCAAGAGACCCGCCACAACGCAACAACGCACACCTCCAAGGCCGATACTGAGGCCTCCATCGAGATCCACGTAGAAAAAACACACAGGATAGGCTGTTTACTCACCCGAAATGGACAACTGGTGAAAAAGGAACTATTCACCGTTGCTAGCCTGTGTGGGGCACGCACAATGATCCTAAATCTCATTAAGAGGATCATACCACTGCGATCCCCTCGAAAAAAAAACGGGATCGCCTACTCGATCGTCCAAAACAGACATCCTGTGATAAAGGTACTATTCACCAAAGCCAGCTCGGGTGGGGCCGACGCATCGATCAAGCAACTCATCGATCAAGACACACAGTTGTGTTCCTCTACGAAAAACACACAAGATCGACTAATCATCATCCAAAATCGGACTCTTGGTGCGAATGTGGCGTTTTTCTGTAAACGCCCAAAACCCGGACCCGTGGGGCCCGCACCCCGAACTCGGTCCCAGCACCCGTAAACTATCTTGGAAAGTCCACCGTACCATCAGGGTATCAATTTCACTGACGCCACATCATTTGGACACTCCGTGAAGGTGTTATAGCTGGTCAAAGTTGAATAATAATTAAAATATTATTATTATCCAATGTCTCGTGACCCCGGGCCACAAAACCAACCCAAAAAAATCTCGAACCTATCCCAAAATGTTCATATAGATCTCAGAGTCACGTTTCTATAGACGGCGTGTGAAATAGAAAAATGGATCGCAAACTGCGGGGGTTTAATGAACCCCCTGAGGGGATTGGGCCGGACCGGTCCAACCTGGCCGGTCCGGCCGGCCTGAAACTGGCCGCCCCGGCCGTCCCGGTCGCCACCGCCGCCTACCCGCCCCGCCGCGGGACCACGACTCAGCATTTACGGCACACCACATCGCTGCCTTGCCGCGTTGGCCCCCCATGGCCAGCTGCATCTCGCTGGCACCGCCTCGCTGTCGAGTCTTTCACGGACAGCTGGGACAACCTTTGTTGTCCGTTTTTTGAACTAGAGGCGTCTGCGTGAACCTCGGGACCCGATCTTCACTATTACGACAATAAATCGAATAAAAACGCCGCATAAACGATATCAGGGGATTAAAACTTAAACTTTCTACCTCGCAGGTGAAATGCCGACGTTCTTACTTAGATCCATGCTCCAAAGATTCTCCTGCACGATCATGGAGCGTCCGCCGTTGAAATCCGAGCTCGACAGCACCTTGATCGCACGATTCGGTCGCCATTTCACCTACGTAAGGGGAGGAGAAGGAGGAGGAAGGAGGAGGAGTTCCTCCTCTGCGCAACACACATCCAACAAGGGGAGGGGGGAAGAAGATATTTATTTTTTAAAAAATAAACTCTCCCACCTCCGGCTCCTGACTCGCCTCCGCCCAATGCCCATTGAAGTCAAAGGTAAGGTTGCCACTAGGGTAAACACGACATTCTGAATGGAACCGTGGGCTCATATTTTCGATCCAATACTCTGTTCACATGTTATTCAAGCCAACGCTCATAATTAAACTTTATCATTTATTTATGAAAATGCCCCTAGTGGTGTTTTCCACTACTGTTCTGCGCCCGCAAAGTTTACACCCCGCCTAGGATAAATGGCATGCTCTGGATGCAACCCTGGCCTCATATTCCCATTATGAGCTACCGCTTAGGATATATCACACCCCCACCATGTTCATAGTATAAAAATACTAAATATTTTTGTAAAATTAATTCTGGGCACACCGGTCTTGGAATCGCACACCGTCTTTGTGCCTAGCTATGGAATTATTCGTAGAAATATTCCAAAGTCTGACAGGTCAAAAACCAGAGTCTCTACACATTACTAAAATAAAAATTCAATTCAATTTTTGCAATGGATGGATAAACCACCTTAAATTAAATTTTTTAAAAAACATTAAATTAAAAAAATTACAATTAAAAAATTAAAAAATATTTAATAATTATTGAAAATGTTAAAAAAATAAAACACACATTAAAGTACGACATCATTTCAAATATAATATTTATATTATACCAAAATTTCATACCATCCATAAAATCTTCAAAAATCATTAACTGCCATCTGGAGGAGGAAGATCAGTCCAATTACCAGAGGGAGGAAACTCTATACCAATTCCACGTGAATGTATCCACATATACTCCATCATCTTCTCATTTCTTTGAAACTTCTATTCATGCTCCTCCTCCAACTAATTTTAATTTTTTTGTATCATCTCATTTTGAGCTCTCAACCTCTCCTCATTATGCGCAGAAGACTATGGTGTTGTTGATGACTCTCAATGAGCTCCCTTCGCACACACAGATTCAATCATTGAAGTACCATAATAACACATAGTTTTCAGTAGAAATCCATTACCAATCACTCAACCTTTCTTGAAACCTTGTAAAGTCACATGTATCTAAGCCCCCTAATCAAAACCTGAATCCGTAGTTTCATTATGTTTGGTCTCTTCATGACTCTCTGGTGAATGAGAAGTCGTATCCTCATATGTATCCTTTAAATATAATGAAAAATATTATAACAATAAAATTATTATTCATGACATTTAAAAAAAATCTCTAACTACAATATGGGGCATTAATTTTCTTACAACTTCTCTTGTACAGGGATCAGAATACATATTCATATAAACATAAAACTCTATAATAGATGGGTTAGTAATATCTTGTATAATATAACAAAAATGTTGTAGTTAAAATAATTATAAATTAATAAATAAAATCACATACCATTTATCGTATATGTATTCCAAATATACGTATCAAAAACCTATGGTTGACCTCTTGCCTCCCCCGACACTAACGTCCATCTAATGATCTTCTACTAAAAGTCTCCACTAGATAGAAGGAGAATAACCCATCCCATAACTGAGCTGATATATAATTAGGATGATGGGAGATGAAAGACTGTTCAAAGATGATAACATAATCTTTACCCCTGGCCCTCATTTTGAGATTTTGTAGAAACTGATGAATGTTCTCACATATACAATTATCCCAGGACTTTCAGATAGTACCTATCTGGCTATCAAAAATTGAAAAAAAATAGTGCAAGATAATAAAAAAAAGATTTTAGGAATTAAATAAATTTTAAATAAGAATGTAATATTTAATAACATACAATTCAGTGGTCAAAAATCTGGTCATGCATGACAATGGGTACTAGGTCCCATGACAACCATGGATATGAAAAATAATTTCTCATAATAGCACCATCCTGTCCAATGGCTAAATGTGAAAATATGAGAAAATTGAAACAAATATATAATCATAAAATTATATTGAAAATTAAAAATATTAGTTAATATAAAATAAATATCATGAAAAATTAAACATACCTCTGTCAACAAGGATCAAAATCAATATATGGTCGTCTCTCTAAAAGAGGATCTAGAATCAAAAATCGAGAAGTACTCTGCTCCTTCCTAGTAGGTGCACCAGCCTAATAAGGATCATGTGAAATGGGCTCATCATCATGAAGTCTTCCATAAGTGTGAGAAAGAAATAAATCTTCTTGATAATCTCCATCCATCTAAAATAAATATTCTCACTAGTTAGTGGTTGTTAAAATAGATATGAAATATAAAAAACTAATAAATGTAAGAGTAATTTTTTTTACCTGTAGAAGATTTTTTAAATAAAATATGATATTTAAAAAACTATAAAATATTATAATATTATAATTACCTATAACTAAATACCTAAATATAATACATCAATTTCCATCTTCATCGCCATTTTCATCAAGATCAATTTCATCATCCTCACCTTTAGCATTTCCAACTTCCATATGACATTTAGTTTCATCATATATCATCTGCCCTTAACTGGGGGGTTTATCATAAATATTTGTATCCCATCAAAGAAGAGATATATTTTGGGATTTTTGTTGAAAATTTTCAATATATTTCACTTCTACAAACAACTTTCATTTTCATTAAAATAAATATCACATGATTTCAATTTTATCACACTCCACCAGTCCTTCAATTCTCTCAAAACATCATAGTAATATTCATAGTAAACATGATGGTCTTAATGTTACAACATAAATGGTTCATTTGAGGCAAGAAGAATGTTATATTTAATGTCAACAACTTTATGTCATGGATGAACTTGCAACCCCCGATCAGTATCAAACCAATGACATTTAATCAATGTAACTTAATTTGGAACCAGATAACATAACTTAATTATTTCATCTAGAATACCATAAAATTAAACATCAATTTCGTTTTTGTGGAATCCTTTCAAAAAAACCACTATTCATTTATTTCTTTCTTTTACCATATATGTGTGAATGGAATCAAAATTCATTAACCACACTCCCATTATAAGATTTTTTCAAATTTGATGAAGGCTTTTTGAGCATACATAATCAACTAAAAATTATATTTTCAGGTTTTTATACCTGTAAATAATAAAAAATTATTAATTATAGATATCATTAAAAAAATTCAGATATTATTCCTTCTATGGAAACTTAATTTACCAGTCTTGAAAACCAATATTCAAAATTGTGTTTCTAACATCCCTCAAGAGTAGCAGATGTAATTTGTATAATTTTATTTTTGAAATGGTTATTATATTGTCTAAAAAAAGTTAATATAAATAAAGATATATTTTATAAATATTTAATGAAATAATAAAAAAGTAGTACATACTTCACAAATCATGTGATATCATAACAATTTTACAAAACATATGTATGATGTTTGTGAAGTTATTCATCAATAATACATCGCTCATGATAATCACGAAATCCAAGATCAGTTTGATTAAAAACTGACTACTAATGGTCTAGGACATCTTCAATGTTTTTCTCATTATATAGCATGTGATTATGTTTTGAAGGATATTCTGACTGAAAATATTAAGAATAGAAATTTGAAATTTCCTCCTGCAAGTATGCTTATGCAATTGAACCTTCAACTGATGCTTTGTTGCGTACTTTATTTATTAACTTTTCATACATATATCAAATGGATACACATACCAAAATTGTTTTGAACTTCCACATTTATCATCATATGGAAAATTTAATATTAAATGATCCAAAAAATCAAATAAACTCGGTGGGGATATTTTCTCCAATTTAAAAAAAATTAAAACAACATCCTTTTCCATAAATTTCATCAAATTATAATCTAATGTTACCACACAAATATCTCAAGAAAAAAAATGATATTTCGGTCAACACATCCCAGATTTTACTATTCAATAGTCCTTTAAGACCATCATGTAGTAATTTTTCAATTATTATATGATATTCATGACTTTTAAACCCGATAATATGTCTATTCCTAATGCAATGGGGAAAATTATAAGCATAACCAACTAGTAATCTAAACTTTCTAATCCATTGAAATAATAATAAATAATTTACATTACTACGTGTGTAATATGATTTTGGATTCAATAATTTTTATGATCATTCATCTTTAAAAAATTCATGTTCAGGATGTCTGTAAATCTTGGAAAGATCTAACTGTGGCATTACATTATCTTTTGTCTTCTCATGTTTGTCCAAAATTGTATAAAACATTTATTCAAATAAATTCTTCACAATGTTCATTATTTCTAATATGTGATGAACCAACAAATTAGTCCAATACGGAAGGTCCCAAAAATAATTCACTTTATACCATTATAATCTCTCCCAAAACCATTTATATTTTTCTCATTTATGGTTGGTTCAGAAGTAACATGAGGTAATGAAGAGGAAATAAATTTTACCTAATTATCTAATATAACTGTGGGAGGTGCATCCGTTTCAATTTTACCTTTTTAAAAATTAATTTCTTCCATTGGAAAGGGTGATCCATAGGAAGAAATCTCCAATGACAGTCAAAATAACTACCCTTTCTAGCATTACAAATCAAAAACACTTCGTTCTTAGACATATAGTATGAACATGATTTTAGACAATGTGTGCTTCATATAAATTATTTGAGATTTCTATAATGGAAATGTTTTATTTATGCCATCACATCAATCTATCTGTGTTGTGAGAAAAAAAATAAACACTGTTAGGGTGTAATTGGAAAATATCACTACAATTTTATGAGAACTCTAGACTTTCCTTGCTTGTGCATTTTGTACCTCGATTCTACACATGTTCAAAAATTACCCAATGATTCATAATCACCATAATATACGATGCAGTAATTTTAACATGCATGGATATTTTGATAACATAGAATAATGTTATGAACTGACCTTTTACTTTCATTGAAACTTGCAGGTGAAGTATTTTCGTCTGGGAACAACGATACAGCCAAATATAAAATTTGATTGAAACATCTATTAGAAATTAAAAAAAAATGATTTAATAAATAGAAAATTTATAACAGCTTCATGTTTTCTCATCTGGCTTCCCGGATATAAGGCATGCTTAATGTATTTCAACAAAGTGTAAAACTGAGAAGGTTCTGGTTTTGGAATTAGAATATCATCTTTAGTTGTTGTTTTGGGAATAAAAAGACATGTTGCCTCAATTATTAAATTATGAAATGATATATCTAGTACCAAAACATTTTTATTTTTTATTGAACTCTTTTTTCCTTTTTGATATGAAAAAATATAAAATTTTCAAAAACCCGAATGTAATAGATTAAGTAATGTATTATCAAATGTATCGAATGTCCTAAGATCACACATCAAACACATATATTTATTTAATCCTTCAAAATCAAAATGTGAATTTGATGATTCAAATGATATAAAGGCTTCAACACTTTCAATATAGAAAGGATTTAAAATAGATACATTTGGATTTTTTCGATTTTTTATCCAATCACAATTACGTAACAGATACTGGTGTCGACTTCCAATGTCCATATTAATAAAAAACAACAAAATGAAAATAATGATTAAGAATAATTTGGACTAATTTCTTATTATTATTATATTTTAAAAACATGAAATATTCTATGGAATATGAATAGAGTGAGGAACTTGGTTAACAATGGATTATGGGGCCGATAGAGGTTTGGCATAAATAAAATTATAATATTAAGTATATTATATAATAAACACACTATATTATTTAAAATAATATAATATCTATCAAACATTGTCTCATATGAGAAATTTGAGACCACCATTGGGTCTGAGATGTGGGGCTTATCTTAGACATGACATTACATATGTGTGTGTCGGGTGTTTAATTACATTGCAGGCGATAG
The DNA here is from genome assembly GCA_963277665.1 of Viscum album. Classification (NCBI taxonomy): domain Eukaryota; kingdom Viridiplantae; phylum Streptophyta; class Magnoliopsida; order Santalales; family Viscaceae; genus Viscum; species Viscum album. The sequence goes on along the minus strand of OY728126.1, from coordinate 786,848,778 downwards.
TAATTCATTTAGTATTTTATTATAATTTCTTATAAATATTAAAAATACCTTCTAAACTATGTATCATATGAAAAATTGATGACCACCACTGGGTCAGGGCTATGGGGATATGGGGTGTGTCTTAGGAGTGACATGACATTTAAATTTATAATAAATATCAGTAACATTTAAAAATTAATCATATTGATCCCTTTACATATTTTGAAAAAAAATAGACCCTCCTCATATTTTCAATTGAATAACAATATTTTCTAATTAACACCAATATTTAATATGTATTAATATTATTGGATAATTGATTATTAGTTATTATAAACAATTATTTTCTAATAAACCAAAATTCTTTAATGTTTTTAATATAAAAAACTCTTATAAAAAAATTTAGTTAATTTATTTTCATTAAATTAATATTCTCATCATTCTTAACAAAACACTTTTCTATTTATTTAATACATTATATATAAATATATAATATAATAAAATTTATTTACATCAAATTAATTTTTACACATTTTTTCAAACAAATTTACATATCAAATATATATACATACATACATGCACACACTCACAAATTTTCAAATATTTCATCACCTTTTCCAATTATTAATAATTATATGTAAATAACATTATTATTTATAATTTAGTATTAATATTAATTATATAATTATTTATATATATTTATATGATATTATTTATTCAATAATATAATATATCAGAAACAATCTAACAACTTTTTAAACCAATATACATATTAAATTTATATATACATGGATATAAACATACATAAATATTTTATATTTACTAATAATATTGACTAATGAATTAATAATTTTTATAAATAATGTAATGATTATTATTAATTATTTAATTTATTATCATCTTTTTAATAATTATTATATATATATGTATATCAAATATTAAAAATTAATATAAATACATAAAATATATTTTGAACATTTTTTAAATAAATATACATATCAAAAGTATATAAATATAGATATATATATATTACCTTAGAAGTATTTTTAAATTGATTATATATAAAATTTCATTTGTTTATATATATATATATTACATGATGTCATATGGAAATATATTTTCAGTTGTATTTTTTAAGAAATATATATATATCAGATAAATATATATATATATATATATAATCAAATATATATTTTAATGTATCTATATGTCTATGTCTGAATATATGTATAAAAAACATGTTTTTTACAACTTATATATATATATACACACATGTTATACAAATAAATGTATATATATATATTTCAAATCGTACACATTTTTTAAAACACTTATATATATCTGTCTGAATTTTTATATATATATCATAAAATTTGCACATTTTTTAAATTATATATATATATTAGCATTTTAATATACATACATGTTTATATGTCCATATATATATATTAAAAAAGTTACAAAATTATATATATATATATATATATATATATTAAAAAGCATACATGTTTGTTTGAAACATTTATAGATGTATACACATGATGTACTGTTTACATATATTTATATTAAAAAAATATTCATTAATCCGAATGTGTAAATATACATTTATTTTAAAATATTTAGGAATTAATATAAATATATCTAATATATTTTGATAATTTTTTAAAATCGATATACATATCAAATTTATATATAAATATCGGAAAATATACCTATATATAGACATATATGTATATATATATATATATAAAACAATAAGCATATTTTATAAATAATATATATATATATATAAACACATACATTTATCAAAATTAAATAAACACATGTTAATATATATATATATATAATAATATATCAAAATATAATGGTAAACAAACATACATATATATATATATACATAACACATATAAATATCAAAATTAAAAAATTAGAATACCTAAAAAACAATTAAATAAATTTAATGAACTATATTACAATAAATATAAAGATTAATACAATTTCATCAAACCTTAATCCTAAATAATGATTGATCATTAGATAAATTTCAAAACCTAGGTTTTGACCAAACTGTTTTATTTTACATTGATTCAAAATACCCAAAAAACAAACCAGATTGAAACCAAAATAACTATTAATTGCATTAATCCTAAATATAAAAAAGAAGAAAATCTAATGAAAATATAACCCTAGGGTTTTACTAAACTAGTATATTTAACATTGATCCAATATACGAAGATATAATTGACAGAGAAAATAAGTGGTGTCCATACCATGAAGGTATGAATTGAAAAGCTGGCAAAAATTGGGAAGAATGGGTGTTCATTGAGGTTCAACGAATTGGGCGGGCAGGTAGGGTTCCACTGCGTCGTTCGAGATAGTGCAAGAGAAAAGAGATGAGAAATAAAGGAGAGGTACAAGATTTGTCAAAACAATAGTTTCTTATGATGAACTATTGTCAACGGCATTAATAACTTCGCAATGAGTTTTTTGTCAAAATTATTTATGATAGACACTAATTTCCATTGCAGATAATCCCAAACTGATGATAATTTGTTACAGATAATAGTATATGCCACCAATTTTGGCCATTGTTAGTTTTTGTGATGGGAAGTGGGAATTCCCACCAAAACTATTTGCAACAGATTATTAATTCCATCGCAAATAATGATTTTTTACGATGCATTTATAAATTTTCACAAAAATAGAAAAAATAAACTATTTACAATGGGTCATATGACCGTTGTAAATGAACCACTGTAAATAATCACATTTCTTGTAGTGAAATAAGAGCTTAGTTGACATAGTGAAATGAAAAATCTTTCACCTTGAGGTACCACAAATGAGTCAATGTTGTAACTTTTGGGAAATGGTGAATTATCTGATAAAATCCCCTAATTCATACTCGATCAAGAATGATACAAATCTGTAACATCCATGGAAAAGGGAATAAGGTAATTCCAATATAAACACAACTATATATAGTAGTTCCAAAAATAATTTCAAGTTAGGAACATTGATCACCCACTCATTAAATGAGAGTGTTATATTTATATCTTATTCCACCAACTTTTTATATAGAATGATTTCTATGGATATCAAATCCTCACCTCAATGGATAATGATGCATTTACTAATAACAAAATATATGGACACACTACTATATATTTTGGCATTTGCGACAACACATTTGAAATGGAAATCCATCACAAAAGGTCATTTGCGACGGGAGTCCATCATAAATGTGTCATTGTAAAAATGAAGGTCGAAAACGAAGATATTTGTGAGGCATAGTCAAAAATAAAAAAAATTATTGGTATGAAGTTTGTCACAAGTGATTTTCATTTTTCCAAAAAATGGTAATTATGACGGTCCATCACATTTAAATGTATTTTCAATGGATTGTTCATTTATCGCAAACACTTATATTTCTAATGAATATAACATACAAAAAATATAAATGATTATAAATAATAAAAATAATTTCAATTAATTGAAAATAATTAACAATAGATAAAAAACATACACATAATTTAAAATATTTAAACAAATTTAAAAATATTAGAAAATAACTAAAAAACATTTAATAAAATTAAAAATATTAAAAATATTAAAAAATTACAAAAAATTATAAAATTTAAAAATAAAAAAAAATTACAAAATTACAAAATATTTAAAATATTTAAAAAATTATCATAAAATTATAAAAAAATTACATATAATTTCATAACAATATACTTAATTAAAATTATAAAAAAAATAAAACAAATAATTAAAAAATTTACAAATATTTAAAGAATTTAAAAAATTATGATTCTCTAAAAATATAAAAACAATTACAAATATTGAAAAATAATTTAAAATAATGAAGAAATTCATATAATTTATAATATTTATACATACAAAAAATATTAGAAAATAATAAAAATTTAAAAATATTTAATAAAATAAAAACTAATAAATTTTTTTTTAAATTTACTAAAAATAATAACAAAATTACAAAAATATAAAAAAATTAAAAAAATGAATAATTATAAAAAGTATTCAAAAATAAAAAACACATAATGATAAAAAAAATCATTTCGAATATTTAAAAAAATCATTTAAAATCATTTAAAATATAATAATTTAAATAAAATATTTACATATAATTTAAAATATTTATACATAAATAAATATATTTATAACTAATAATAAATTATAAAAACATTATATTCTATTAAAATTATTATAAAATTGCAAATAATATTAAAATATACAAATAGTTAAAGTTGTTCAAATATACAAATAAAAAAATATAAAAAATTCAAATAATTTAAAAAATTCAAACCAATAAAAATATTAATCATATTAAAAATAATTTTTAATAATTTTAAAAATATAAAAGTAGTTTGAAATAATTTTACAAATTAAAAAATATAATAAAATTAATATTATAAATTTAAAAATAATAATAATAAATTAAAATAGTAATATAATTTTAAAAAAATTAAAAATTTGTTTACAATTAAAAACTAAAAAAAAATTAAAATTCATTAGAAATATTAAAAATTGAAAAATAATTAAAAAAAACTAAAAAACATTAGAAATATTCTACAAATTACAAAAAAATTAAAAAAAATAAAATTTAATAAATAAAGTAGTATATGTTAGTATAAATTAATAAAATATATTCTAAATTACTAAAAATGTGTAAATCAATGAATTTATGATTTTCTGGTCATACTAATATGAATTTGTGTCAATAAAGCCCAAATAAAAATCAAATTTTTATTAATGATGACCTTAAATTTGATAACCTATTTTATTTTCACTTTTTTAGTAATTTATTATAATTTTTATATATACATACATATACAAATATAAAAATTAACTAAGCATTAACAAACATGTATAATCAATGCGGAAATTGAATAAATAGGTAAACCAAGGGTTTTTACCCACAAACATAATTAAAATAATGAATATATTAATATACATATATATATACTCAAGTAGAAATAAAAAATAGGGAATAAAAATTTTGCATCAATCCTAAATACTAAATAAAGCATGAAATTAGATAAAATGTTCAACCTAGGAATTTCAAAAATAAACCATGTAATAATATAAAATAAACCCAACAATAAAAAAATGTAAATGGGAGGAGTTCGTACAAAGGAGAATCGAAGCTAGATCAGTTGAAAATAAGCTACATCGAAGTGAATTGGAGTTGCACATTCCAAAAATATAATACATGAAATAAAATGAATAAAACAAAAAATAATGAAAACAAAGACAAGAGGATTTTTGGTGAAAACCCCAACCCCACATCGGATTCCATCAATGTTGGTGGATCACAAATAATCATGGATGGGAAATTCCTCCTATCACCCATGGATTTTTGGATGGAACCCTATAAGGGTCAATGTGTCGGGCCTAAAAAGACTTATCGTTGGATAAAAACGATCCAGACAATTGGGATAATTACTCACATATAAGATTAGATGGGAAATTCCTCATAACACCCATGGTATTAGGATGGAACCCCTAAAGAGAATAAGTGTTGGACCCAGAACGACATAGGGTATGAGATAATAAATCATAAAAATTCTTATCAGAGGGAGGTTCAGCCTAGGTATGATATAAGATGGAGTATTCCCCAAAACAGTTTGACAATGATAGTATTTTCATGTTTGATGCATGTAAATTCATGATGCCTTGTTTCAAAAGTTTTCCGGGTAATTGGTGGTCAGCTGGTGAGTCTCAGGGATGAGAAAAACAATGGTTTCATATGGTTGGATCTGATGAATTATCATTTATGAGAGTCTAGTTTGGTATATGGTTTTAGGGGGGTTTTGGGTGTAAAACCCAATCCCACATCGGAATCCAAAATGAAGAATGGATCACATATCAGTTTAGGTGGCCAATACCTCTGAACACCCATGGGTTTAGGATGGAAACTCGGAAGATTTTATGTTTTTTGCCAAGATGTGATATAGGGTGGAACATTCCCCAAACTATTTTGACAACAATAGTAGTTTCTCATTTAAAGCATAGGAATCCCTGGTGCCCTGTGTTGAATGTCTTCTTGAAAATGGTGATCAGGCAGCGAGTCCTGGTGTTGAAAAAGGTGGTACTCGATGGTTGGATCTAATGGATTATTATATTAGGGGAGGCATCTGTGGTCTTTGGTTTGAGGGTAGTATTGTTTGAGGAAAACCATATCCCACATCAGATTCCATTAGGGAAGGTGGATCACATATAATCTTGGATGGGAAATTCCACTTATCACCCATGGGTTTTTGGATAGAACCTCATAAGGGACTATGTGTTGGACCCAGAAAGAACAAGGGCTAGAGAAAATAGATCCTAAAATATTAAATCTTATCAAGGATCATCGAAGCTAGATTTAAAAAAATAATGCATCATAGTGGCACAAATATGGGATGTAGGGTGTTGTTCAATGTGGTGATTCAAGATATAGAGGAGGATAGTAGAGAAAGGGAGGAAAAAAAAATAAATAGGGTTGTTCACTGCTAATTTGATATATTAATTGTGACTGACTATTTGGGATGGAATTAATGTAATCATAAATAGTTATTCTATCAAAATATATTTCAATAGGCCTTAATGTTCATCGCAAAACATCTCAAGTCAACATACATTTTTGACATAAGTATAATTCTTAAAAAAAATCTATTTTGAATGGGTTTCATGTTGGGCAGTGAGATTACCTGGTAAAACTAATTGCGGAAGATGAAATTTTTCATCATAAATAATCATGATTTTCGAAAGAATAACACTTTTATCACAAATAGATATGTCCAATGACTATTTTCAATAGGGAAATTCCCCATCACAAATAAACAATCACTAATAGTTGTAATTATAGTAGTCATATGATTATTGTTTCCAAAAAATGTAACTCATATCTAATGCATTTTTATTGGAATGTGTTTCCTATAAAATACTTTTATGCTTCCTTTTATATCGTTTTTGTGATATTTGGTTGGGATTGTCCTTTTCAATATAGAAAACAAGATAATTTACAACATAGGAAAAATACATTTAAAATCAAGGATAAAAACATTATCTAATATTGTTACAAGGTTCATTATATACTCAATATGAAAAATTATGCATTTTATATTTATTTATATTGAAAAAAATGTTAGGGAAAATTTATCATTTGTTATGTTCATAAAATAAAAGAAAATATAATCTAACTAGTTGAATATATGACAGAATGGATAGAACCTACATTCAAATAATATATTGAGTCATGTATATCATTTAAATACTGATAAAATTTTTTTATTACAAATTGATAATTAAACTCTTGGGGATGGAATTTATTAAAGGGGATAATGTATCACCCAAATATATTGAATTATACATTTTTCTTTAAATCCTATGGTGTTCAATAGCTTTTGTTACACCGAAAACCAACCACAAACAAACCATGAAATTTAATGTTACTGTTAAAATATATCCTTAGAACTAGAGGGTAAAAATAGAACAATCCAAATTATAAAATATATATAGAAGAAACCAAAGGACATTATAATTCTATGACAATATCAAAAGATAAATTTTTTAGCTAAATAACATATAATATTGAATTAGTATTTAAAATGTAACCTCTCTAAAAATGTGTTATTTATGTACATTATTTTTTGAAACAAAATATATTTGGGAAAAGATATATTATTAATTTTAATAATATAATAATAAAATAATAATTTAAAAGAAATACAAGTATAAACATTGCTTGTTTTTAAAATTTTATTTCTATATGAAAATCATATTTTTTATTTTAATAATTTTTTATTCCTATTTTATAATAATAATTTTTTTAATTTTACATTAAACTACAAAACGTAATTTTTTGTTATAAAATAGAATTATTAACTTAGGATAATTATTTTTCAGTTTTTCTGAAATAGTCTATTTTTAGGTGATACCATTTTACCAAAACTATATCTTTATAATTATATCAATAATGTCATGACCCGTCCCCCGGGGCCCGTGCCGTGACTACCACAAGCCCGCCTTCCATAGGCCATGGGATGGTGACTACAACCAAAGGCATAAATCCATAAAAATAGGAAGGCATTTCATTTAAAAACTATAAACACACACAATAGAGTAAGATGGAATCAAAACACTTAGTAAAACTATATTCAAAATGATTGTTGAAAGGTAAAGGGTCTCGAAATACAACCCCAACTGTAATGTACAAGGAAACTGAAAAAAGTATAACTAAAGGAAGGCTAACATCTCTCGGATCATCCACCGGGAATTCCTACCTGAAGGGTTAGTGCATAAAGCCTCCAAAGCACTCCACATCTATCCTTATCCTCCGTGTATTCTCATGACATGAGGTCAACCTCTGGGTACCGTACAGTCCTGCTACACTGATCCTCAGTCAGCGTTGTCTGTCGTCTGCAACCAACAAAATGAGGTGCGGGCATAGCCCGTGCATGGGTGAGTATAACGATACTCAGTAGGGACCCCGAGACCCTCATGGTTTCACAAAATTGTTAAAGGATAAACCAAAAGGTATAAATTCAATAGATAACCTAACTTTGGTATATCCCCATACATATACCTATGTTATCAAGTAATCCATCTTAATCATTAGTAATTCACAAAGTTACTGACTCAGTTCAAACCAGGATTTTAATATAGGGGTAGTATCGAGTAACATCCCAAGTCACACTGTTGAAACCTCGGTTTCTAGATTAATACTCCTCTATCGAGTACAATGGGCCTACCGTGTCACACAGAGGCACTTCCCACTATCATTGGATAGCTGAGGTACTCCTCCTATCATGTACTGTGGGATTTCTGTGTCACACTGAGGTGCTCCCCACCATGGGTCTGCCGCCACAGATAGGTTCTCCCTATAATAGCCTGTAGAGGTACTCCTCCTGTCGAGTATCTCATGTTTTCCACCACAACCAGGCATTCCTCCACCATGGGTCTGCTGCCCCCACTAGGTGCTCCCCACAGGGCTAGTCCAATCACTCCGAGTCAAATCGGTCTACAACCGTCAGTTCTCATCCAGCTACTAGGTATCTGTACTCTATTTTATCGCCTCTGGAAGGATCATTTGCACGAGCTACTGGTCGATACACAAACTATCATGAAGTCCCGGGTAGATGTATCTCAAATATCTGCCATGTCATAGGGGTATCAACGCAATTGAAGGTGCATCAATAGGTTGTCTGTCTGCGATTTATAAGCCTTTTTAGTCTTGGGGGACCAGTGGGATTTGTGTATGATCCAACCTGACCGTATCTCAACATTACCCAGAACTCCAGTGGGGTATACTCAAAGTAACCGTCGTGCTCCTAGAAAACCAACATCACTAACGGTTTGTCAAACAGTCATCTGGGGCCAAAGATATGGCCAATGAATGTAAAGGTTAGTAGTGGGCATGGGTCCGGTCTGACCTGGTTGGACCGACTCGGCCCATCTTAGTCTGGGCCAACCCGGTATGGGTCGACCCGGTCAGACTTGTTGGGACTGGCCCGGCCCATTGGGCAGACCAACATGTTAGGTTCGGCCTGCCCCGCTGGGCCCTGCCCAGCGGGCCGTGGGAGCAATTCGACCTCGAGATCCCCGCGAGGGGTGCGGTTCAGCCCAGAGTTCGCAGCTGATTTGGTTCAGCCAGTGCCGCGAGGGGCACGGTTCAGGTGGCTCGACCCAGGAGGCCAATCTGGTTCGGCCAGGGCTCCACGAGGGAGGCCACGGGCCGATTCCGAAGGCCGACACGGTGCGGCCGGTTCGGCCATGAACCGGGGTGAGGCCTGGGTAGGTCGGTGTGGGACGGGCAGGCAGGAAAGTGTCCAGGGCAGGCCAGTGGGGTGGTAGGGCAGGCAGGGGGGGCATCTGAGCAGGTCGGGCGGTGATCCAGGCAAGCCGGCGGGGCGGTCGGGTAGGCCGGGTGGTGGCCGGGCAGGCAGGGTGGCAGCCTGGGCAAGCCAATGGGGCAGTCGGGCGAGCCGGGTGGCGGCCTAGTCAGGCTGAAAGGGTTGCCGGTAGGGCTCCTGGGCCGCTGGTAGGTGGCTGGTAGGGCGGCGAGTTGGCAGGCAGGAGGGCAGGATGGTGCCGGGCGGGCCAACAGGCGGCCGGGAGGGCGCGGCCAGGCGGGCCAGCGGCCGGGAAGCGGTCGGGAGGCCGGTTCTGCATGGCGCGGGTCGGCGCGGTTCGCGGTGGCCATGGGGAGTTTGGCCTTTGTCGTCACTGACTTTTTCTCATCTTCGATGAACTCCACAAGAGGGAAAAATCGACGGAGGATGTTGGCCCATGTTAGGTTGGCCCGCACCCTCCGCGTTTAGGGAGGTATCACTTGGCTCATCAAGAAAAACAGATGAAAAATAACATATCATCAAACAATTCCTTTATAACCATTTTGATGATGATATGAAATAGAATAATTTCATCTTGTAATAAAACCCCTACCTTTTATTGTTATTCATCGTTCGTTGATGGAGTCGCAGCATGTAAACAAAGAGAATCTCCATTTGTCGTGTCTGTCGCACACTTCCAAACCCGAGTTGTGTCGGCTGTGGAAGACACTCCACATCGGTAGGTGTCTGGGGAAGAAGTCGAAGAAGGATCATTGGCATTCTTCATTCTTCGTTGGCAAGAGTTCTTTGTTTGGGAATTCTCCCAATAATCCTCTCCTCAAAACAACCAAGGTTTCCACCGTAATGAACAATGCCAACCCAAAAAAATAATAGATCTATTAATTTATGTGTTGGCACAAAATTCAAAAATATAGAATTAATTATATGGATCACCTTGATTAATCCACATGTGTTGGCAAGAATTAAATTAAGGTAAGGTCCAGAATCCCTCTCTCATTAATGAGGGGGAGTTGAGAGGTTATACTCTCCTCCCATTATTAGGGGTTGTTTAGCCCTATGTGGTCCAAACCACATTAATCCTATCATGGGAGGTTGACTTCGGGTGGGCCCCACCACCTTAACCTCTTATAGGAGGTTTAAGTGATGTGTTCCCACCTCCAACCTCCATGAGGAGGATTTAACCACCACACACAAAATGGCGGCACAAATAAAATAAAGTGCAACTCACTTTATTTTATTATTTTCCCATGAAAACAAAAAATCTAAATTTTATTCTCGACCAACTACCGTCGAGGTAAAAGTATACTTAATTGAAAACATGCATTGTGAGTTCAACGCTGCCCTCATATTTGAATTCCGAGCACCGGTTCAAATGTTATAAAATCTCGCTCGTATGTTTACTAGAGGTACCTGAACAAAACTTCAGAAATTGATTCGGGGAACACCAGACCACGGAATCATGCGCCGTCAGTTTTCGCAGACTCATAAAATTTCCATGAATTTAGGAAAGAACACTCTTCATTGAAATTCCGGGTCTTTACATTCTCCCCACCTAAGGTATTTACATCCCCATAAGCTACAACTTGAACTATTGGGAAAAAAGGGGGTACTGAGCACGCATCTGAGCCTCCTGCTCCCATTGGTTCTCCTGGAGGTTCCCATGCTTCCTACGAACGTGCACCAGAGGTATCAATCGTCCACAAAGGACCCACCCCTATCAATATTCAATCTCCACTGGAACCTCCATAAAAGTCACCCCATCATCAACGTCCATCTCCCCATGGTCGATGTCATGAGAAGGGTCGTATACGTATGTCCTCAGATGGGATACGTGGAAGATGTTGTGCACCCGGTGCAACTAAGGTAGAAGATCCAGGAGGTAAGCCACTACGCCTACTCTACTGTGAACCATGAAATGTCCGATGAAACATGGAGATAACATTCCACCTCGACCAAATCTATGTAAACCTCGTCTGGGTGAGACCCATAGAAAGGCGTGGTCGCCATTCTCGAACTCCAGAGGTCTTCGTCTCCTGTCGGCATATGACTTCTGCCTACTCTGTGTCGTCTTAATCTGCTCCTAGATGATTTTTACCTTCTCCATGGTAGCCTGTACCATCTATGGTCCCACAAGTTCTGACTCCCCTGGGTCTGTCAAGCACCGTGGTGATCTGTAAGTTCGACCATACAAGGCCTCAAAAAGGTGCCTACCCAATGGTTGAGTGATATCTGTTGTTTTATGAAAAATCAACAAATGGTAAGTGGTCCTCCCAACTGCGACCAAATTCGAGGTCGCTTGCATGGATCATGTCCTCGAGTGTCTAAATGGTCCTCTCATTCTGACCATCCATCTGAGGAAGGAAGGCGGTGCTCAGATGAAGTTGTATCCCAAAAGCCTCTTGCAACCCCTTCCATAGCTAGGAAGTAAACCGTGTGTCATGATCGGAGACAATAGAAGAAGGTTCTCCATGTAGCCTCACAATCTCCTACATGTAGAGGCATCCCAATCTCTCTATTGATCCTAGCCCTCTCATCTGTATTAAGTGAGCCGACATGGTTTGTCGGTCAAGGATCATCCAAATCGAGTCGTGACCCCTGGATATACATGGAAGTCCTATCACGAAGTCCATAGATATCTCATCCAAATTCCACTCTGGGACCTCTAAAAGGTGAACCATGACTTCTGGTACCTGATGATCAGCCTTCACTTGCTATCAAGTGAGGCATCGAGAGGCAAAATCCACTTCTGCCTTCTTCATACCTAGCCTCCAGTGCTATCGTCGAAGGTCCTGGTACATCTTCACCACTCTTGGATGTACCGATAGAGGGGATGTGTGTAAATCCCTCAACACTTCCTCATGAAGTGACACTGGCACCATAGTACGTCCTTTGAAGAGGTTGATGTGATCCCCAACATTAGAAAATCCATCAGGTTCCTACCCTATGAATATCTAAGCACATCATGTCTCATAGTCAGCGTCCTCATGTTGTGCCTCCCTGAATCACTAAAGAAGTGAGGGAGTGATGGTAAGAGACTGAAGGAAATATGATCCATTTTAGTCCAAAAAGGATATCTGTAAAGAATCCAGCTGCTCTGTCGCCTCTCCTAGCAGATGTATACCAGATTTCCAACCGATTGCATTTGCTACAACGTTCCCTTTCCCAGGAGTATATACTACCTCAAAGTCATAGTCCTTGAGGAACTCAAGCCAACATCGATGTCTCAGGTTTTGGTCATTCTGGGAGAAGATATAACTGAGACTCTTGTGATCATACTACACGATAAAATGCTTGCCAATCAGATAGTGTCTCCACATCTTCAAGGCGAATACCACTATTGTTAACTCCAGTCATGGGTAGCATAGTTTTTCTCATGTTGTCTCACCTGCCGAGAACCATATGGGATCAATGCTCGCTCCTACGTCAGGGCACACCCATGTCTGGTCCCTAATGATTTGCAGTAGACTATGTACCCTACTCCTTCCTCTAGAAGCCTCCATATGGGGGCACTAGTCATCCACTGCCTCATCTCTAGAAAGATCTACAAGAATCTCTCCAAACTCATGAATGGTTTCCCCTTCTTCGTCAATGTTGATAGTGGTGCTACAACACTAGTTAAGTCTGGGATGATCCTCCAGTAGTAACCAGACAAACCCAGGAAACTCCATACCTCCGTCACACTCTTTTGTGGCTCCCATGCAAGTATCGCCTCAATCTTCGTTGGATCCACTGCAACTCCAGCCTCCGAGATGACGTGACCTAGAATGTGAACCTCTCAGATTTGGAACTGGAACATCAGGAGCTTACCATAGAGCTGGTTCTCTCTGAGAGTGTCTTTTACTATGCACAAATAGTAGGCATTCTCTTCCTTAGTAGTCGAGTAGATCAGAATGTCGTCGATGTAGACTATGACAAAGTGATCGAGGTATGGCAGGAAGATCATGTTCATGAGTCCCATGAACACTACTAGAGTGTTGGTTATGCCGAAAGGAAAAACCAAGAACTAGTAATGGTCGTACCAACACCTAAAGGTCATCTACTTCTCATCCTCATCTCAAACTCTGAGCTCATGATAGACTAACCTAAGGTATATCGATGAGAACCACCATGATCCCTTCAGCTGATCAAAGAGGCCGTCAATCCTCAGTTGTGGGTACATGTTCTTCACGATCACCGTGTTTATGTTCCATTAGTCAACACAAAGCATCAAGATTCCATCCACCTTCTTGGAAAATAGAATTGGGGCCACCCAGGGGGAAACACTGGGTCGGGTGAATCCCTACCCCTGTAAGTCCTCTAGCTATACCTGCACCTGATGAAGCTCTGTGTGAGCCATTTGTTACGCTGGTATAGATATCGGTGTCGTCTCGGGGTACATGTCAATGTAGAAGTCAACCTCTCTGTGAGGAGGTAGTCATAGAAAATCATCAGGGAAAACATCAATGTACTAGTCCACCACTATATGATAGCTCGAACTCTCCACATCAACTGTTATGAGGGTAATTAAGGCCAACTGATAAGTGATCGGTTGCACCCTTCTCTGAGTAAGTTTGTCATGTGCTGCAAATGCTCCCTTCTTGTCAGTGAAGGTAAACCTGGTCCAAACTGTTCGGAAACACCAGACATTGTGCTTAATATATTCAATTTGAGCATTGATTATAGATAAATAGTCCATACCCTATATGATGTTGTTAGGCCTCGATTCTGCTATGAGAAGATCCCAGCCGAAACTCTCGCCTCCTAGAGTAAGCTCACACTGCTGACACTAGTGCATAATCATCGACTCTGCTCCTATAGGAATCTCTAGCTCAATGGATCGAGCCAACGACACTGTCAGAATCGTCGAGATCCAAATGAGGGTAGTGTTAATGAAAGAGTGACATACACCTTTGTCTATAAAAACTACATCTAAGGTGGTGTAGACATAGATCATACCTCGAATCATCTCCGGAGCATCGTGATCATAAACCTTAGCTGCTTGGAGCTGAGCTCTCGCCTATCCACCTGCTCCCTGTATTCGGGGTGGACCTCATGTTGTTGGTGGTGGTAACACCTCATAACGTCGTCCACCACCAACTGCACAACCATCTCCTCTACCACGTCTGCCTCCTCTATGAGTATCACCTTGATCGATCCACTACCTCTCCTGGGAGGTCCCTAAACTGTTTTCTTATTATCCTAATGGAGGGGTGGGCATTCATGATCCATGTGACCCTTTCCTCCACAATAGTAACATTGACTGCTCCTGGAAGGTCTCTCTCCACCCATGGTACCCCGGAAAAACAATCTTGAGTCGTGCGGTCATCCTCCTATAGGTCTGGTTCTCTTGGACCGTTGCATCATCTATCTATTACCTACTGCAGAAGAGTCTGCTGCATATCCATTAGTGGTGGGTCTCACTGCTGGAGACTGCTCAGCAAGGAAACTCTCCACTAAGAGGGATCGTTCCAACATCCTTTCCTGCGTTAGGATGCTAAGAGAGATCATTGAATCCCTGATCTCTAAACTATTCCCCTAATCGAAGGTTTGGGCCATGAATAATGGGTCGCACACCATATCTGTGGCATAGCGCAAGAGGTCGGTGAACCTCACTGAGTACTATACCACCATCATGAAACCCTACTACAAATGAAGTAGCTCATGTATATGTTCTGCATGTTGGGTGGCTGGGACAAAATATGCCTAAAACATTCTCTCAATATCTATCCATATTAGCGTCATCTCATCATGGACTTGAATAATCAAGCTCCACCATCTGACCGTTGCTTCATGTAGAAGGATGGAAGCAAGAATCACCATGAATTCTTAAGGTGTCCCGACTAGTCTGATGACTCTCAAAACTGCCTCCACCCAATCCTCAACCACCTGTGGGTCCATCTCTCCCCTAAACCTGGGTGGCCTCTGGTGCTGGAACTCATGCAACACACTCAACCAGCATGTATCGTCTTCAGCTAGGTCTGGTGGCATCGGTGGCCCAACGGGTAGTGGTACTATGTGTACCTTTGCTGGAATAGGGCCTTGCACCGAGGGATCATTGCTTGATGGGATATCTGCGCATACAGCTCTCGGGACTCTAGCTGGTCATCCACGAGGAGGTATCCTGAATGAAACAGATGTGACACAGTCAAAAGATTATACCTGGTGAGGCTACCTGGTTGATCTAACATAATGAAAAGTTTTGAAAACACACACACAATTAGTGTTTTCACGCACTGAGTCGGAAGTCAGTAGTCAGGGTCCTAGTGTATGGATATGTCGGTCATTGAACCAACAATGGACTCACTGAACTGAAAACCACACTCAGTACCCTTAACACTATTGATTTATAGAAAAGAAATATCAGAGTCCTATGTTAATCCGTAGAACCGACTCCTCTGATTCCAATTTGTCATGACCTATCCTCTGGGACCCGTACCGTGACTACCCCAAGCCCACATTCAATAGGCCAGGGGACAGTGACTAGCACCAAAGGAAACCGAAAACAAGTACAATTGAAGGAATGCTGAAAGGTAAAGGGGCCAGAAATACAAGCCCAACTGTAAAGTAAAAGCTAACAGAAAACAAGTACAATTGAAGGAAGGCTAATCTCTAATAGATCAGCCACTTGGAAATCATGCCTAAAGGGTACATATAGAAAGCCTCCACAACACTCCACATTTATCTGTCTCCTCCATGTACTGTCACGTCGTGAGGTCCGTGTCCGGGTACCATCTAGTCCTACTACTATGATCCTCGGTCAGCAATGTCTGTCATCTGTAAGCAACACAATGAGGTGCAGGTATAACCTGTGCAGGGATGAGTATAAAGATACTGAGTAGGTACCCAAAGACCCACAAGGTCTCAAAAAATACAAAACGGATAAACCAAAAGTATTAATTAAATAGATAACCTCACTTAGGTATATGCCCATACATATACGTAAGTTATCAAGTAATCCATCTCAATCATGAGGAAAACATGAATTTACTAACTCAACATAAACCAGGATTTTATTCTAGCCGTAGTATCGAGTAACATCCCCAGTCACACTATCAAATCCTTGGCTGCTAGAGTAATCCTCCTCTATCAAGTACAGTGGGCATGTCACGTCATACTGAGGCACATCCCATTATCCTTGGACTGCTGAGGTACTCCTCCTGTCGAGTACTGTGGGTCTCCTGCATCACACAAATGTGCTCCCCACAGTGGGTTTTCTGCCACAACCAGGCACTCCCTCTAATAGCCTGTAGAGTTACTCATCCTGTTGAGTATCGCGGGCCTGCCTCCACAACCAGACGCTCCTCCTTTGTGGGTCTACCACCACTACCTGGCCCTCCCCACAGGGCTACTCAAATCACTCTGAGTCGAATCAGTCATTAGTCGTTAGGTCTCAACCAACTACTTGGTCTTTGTACTCTGTCCGCTCGCCTCTGCAAGGATCTCCTCCATGAGCTACCGGTCAATACTCCAACTATCTCGATGTCCTACATAGAAGTATATCAAATTTCTTCCTAGTCATAGGGGTCTCAACACAATATAAGACACTTCAATTGGACGCCCGGTCTGTGAGTTATAATATTTTTAGTCCTGGGGGCCCTGTTGGATTCATGTACGATCTAACCTGACCATATCTTAACATTACCCCAATCTCCAATGGGGTATACTCGAAGGAACCATCGTGCTTTTAGAAAACCAAAATCACTGATGGTTCATCAAATGTTTGTCTGGTGGCAATGTTATTGCCAAATAATGTAATGGATAGTAGTGGGCCCAGGTCCGGCCAGACCCTGTCGGACCGACTCAGCCCGTCTAAGTCTGGGCCGACCCGGTCAGACCTGTTGGGTCAGGCCCAGCCCATTGGGCAGGCCAGCATGTTAGGTTCGGCTCGGCCTGTGAGGGGTGTGGCTTAGACTAGAGGGCATGGCCGATTCGGTTCAGCCAGCACCGTGAGGGGAATGGTTCATGTGGCTTGCCCTAGGAGGCCGAGCATGTTCGGCATGTGGCGTCACGAGGGAGGAAGTGGACCAGTTCGAAAGGCTGGCGCGGCTCGTTCGGTTCAGCCGAGAATAGTAGTGTAGCCTGGGAAGGCCTGCGTGGCGGCCAGGTAGGATGGTGGGGCAGCCGAGCAGGCTAGGTTGTGGCCTGGGTAGGCCGGTGGGGCGGCCGGGCAGGCCAGGTGGCAGTTGGGTCAAGTCGGTAGGGCGGCAGAGAGAGCACCGGGTTGGCCTGCAGGTGGTTGGGAGGGCACCAGGTTGGCCGGCCGGTGACCAGGAGGGCGCTAGGCAGGGCGTGACAAGGCGGGCCGACAACTGGGAAGCATCCAGGTAGGCCGGTTCGGTGTGGCTCGAGCCGACGCAGTTCGCGGAGGCCGTGGGAGACGCGACCTATGTCATCACTGCCTTAGTCACCTCATTGAAGAATGCTGCATGAAGGAAAAATCTACAGAGGATGTTGGGCCATGTTGGGTTGGCCTGCACCATCCACGTTTAGGGAGGTATCACTTGGATCATCAAGAAAAACTGATGAACAATAACATATCTGCAAACAATTCCTTTATAACTGTTTGGAAGATGATATGAAAATGAATAACATCATCAAATAATAAACTTCCTACCATTGATTGTCGTTTGTCGTTCGTTGAAGGAGTCACAGAAAGTAGATGAAGAGAATCGTCGTTTGTCGCATATGTCGCACACTTCCAAACCCAAGCTGTATTGGTTGTGGATAACGCTCCACGTCGGTAGGTGTCTGGGGAAGATGTTGATGATGGAACGTTGGAATTCTTCATTCTTCATTCTACGTTAGTGAGAGTTCTTTGTTTGTGACTTCTCCAAATAATCCCCTCCTCAAAACAACAAAGGTTTCCACCACAATGAACAATGCCAACCCAAAAATAATAATAGAACTATTATTATAGGTTTTAGAACAAAATTCAAAAATGGAGAATTAATGAAATGACTCCCCTTAATTAATCCACGTTTTTTGGCACGAATTAAATTAAGTGAAGGTAAATAGGCACTTCCTCATTAATGAGGGAGATTTGAGAGGTTATACTCTTCTCCCATTAATATGTGTCGTTTATCCTCGTGTTGTCCCCACCACATTAATCCCTTCATGGGAGGTTAAGTTCGAGTGGGCCCCACCACCATAACCTCTCATGGGAGGTTAAGAAGTGGTGGTCCCACCTCCAACATCCATGAGGAGGTTTTAACCACAACACACCAAACGGTGGCTCAAATAAAATAATGCGTAGCTCACTTAATTTTTTTATTTTTCCATAAAAACCCAAAATCTAGCTTTTATTCTTGACCAACTTCCATCACGGTAAAAGTCTCCATAAGAAAAAAATTGGTGTTTCTAGTTAAACGGTGCCCTCAGATTTAAATTCCGAGCACCGATTCAAAAGTTATAAAATCTCACTCATACGTTTACTGAACGTACCCAAACAAATCTTCAGAAATTTATTTTGGGCACACTGGGCCTCGAAATCATGCGCCGTCAGTTTTTGCAGACTCATAAAATTCCCATTATTTAAGGAAATAAAATTTCCACGGAAAGTCCTGGTATTTAATAGAAAGGCCTAGATGTTTATAGAGTTTTTAATATATCATAGATGTGTTTATGAATTACAACTAATCATTTTTAAATACTAGTCTTATAACAACCCAAAATTTCACAACACATTTTTCTCATTATATTATTATTTGTTTAGTATGTTCTAAACACAACTCTAAACAAAAATAATATGTCAAATATGACATAATGACATTATAATAACAATAATACATCTAGTATATAAAAAGTTATTTATCAACTATAAATGAATAATAATAGTTTTAATAATGTTTAAATACATAATAGAATTTTTTTTAATAAATAAACATTTATATTATATATAATACATATTTTTAATATAGAATTTTTAATAATATAATATTAATTTTACAAAATGATATTATTTTTAGGTTCATAATGTTAATATTATTTCAAGGTTTATTTTTTATTTTTTAAAAATAATTTATTTTTAGGTGAGTAGAGAAAAATACAGTTTTTACTAACTCTATATCTTTTATTATGTTATAATAATATAATCCTGACCTTTATGTTTATAAACATTTTAAATGATCATAGGTTTGTTTATTGTGTAATAATATATATATTTTTAAATTTAATTATAAATTTATAAATCATTTTATAACATTTAATGACCCTAAGTATTATTTTACTCTAAAAACATATTTAGTAATTTAAATTGAAAAATTATTTTTCATTACGCGTATAAATTAAATCAATAAAAATATATTTTTTTATATAAACATGATCATATAATGAAAAAAATTTAATTTTAATTTTTTTAATAAAATTTATATTAGTAAAATTAATGTTAATGTCCCAGATAATATTAAAATTGTTATTTACAATGAATTCTCATATATATTTTGTCTAATTTTTTCTAAGTAATTAAATTTAAATATTTAAAAACAACTCCAAAATTATTTTTAAATACAAATATAAATATCTCAACAAAAAATTATTTTTAAATATGTTCTAATATTATTTGAAACACATAATGGTTGAGATATATTTATCGTACAAAAAATAGTACTTCAATATATAATATGTTTGGATTAAAAAGTTAAAATTATCTTATTTACTAATTGAATTAGATTAAATTGTGATTTGAATTTTTTTTATTCAAACTTTTTTTTAATATCAGTTGTTTTATATGTTAATTTAAACATTAGTTTGTTGGATAAAAGCTTTTAACCCCTAACAAAAAAAATATAATGATAAATTTATAAATATATGAACAAATGAAATCGAAGACAAAAAATAATGGGTGGAAATACATCTTTGGGCTTCCTAGACCCAATTTGATCCATAAATTCGTTATTTATCACTTATGGGACCATTGAAAATTGACTAATTCCAATCTACAAATGAAATATAATGATTGTTCACCAAAGTGCACTTTTATTCACTTATAAAAGATGACACTTCCATGCATTCATTTCACACCCATTCATTCTAATTTATTCTTTCAAATATGCAAGTTTTCCAATCAGTGAACTACATCAAAATTTAAAATCATCTGTTCTCCAAAAATTATCATATTCCCTCCATTTATAGGGACAAAATAAAGAGACTCTTTATATACCAAAGTGAGTATTACTTACTCATTTCCTCTTATGCATAATATATCTCATACAAACCTTCCCTAAACATAGTAATATAATGATACCAATATAATTATTATACTAAATAGGTATTATAGTAATGGAAATAACCATTATTTATTAATTTTAATCCAATTAGAAAAACAAAATTACATCAATTGTCTGTTTTACGAACTACTGCCTCAAAAAAATAATGTTTTTCCTTTATTTAATATTCAATTTTTTCTTCATGAAAACCACTTAAAATATTATTCATAAAATAAAAAATATAAAAAATATAAATAATTATTTTTCTATTATTATTATAGTTCTCACTTCTTTATCCATAATCACCCCTCGTGTTATAAACTGTTCATATAAGATAATTTTATCCACCTACATGAACTATTTTATAAAACTATAGCATAGATGATTATTGGAACATAAATATTAATTTTATTATAATTTAGTGAGAAATAAATTATTATATTTCCTTTTATGAATTTATATTTTATGTAATTAAAATATAATTGTAATACAATCCTCTATCACAGAAAAAAGCCAAAATAACCTAACATCGATTCTATTTTCAAACATAATAACAGAAATAAAAAAATTGTATAATAAAATAATAAAAGATGAAATTAAATTTCCTTTATTAAATAAATTATAGATTAAAAGGGTTCCAAATATGTTTTCTAATAAAATTGATTTTATTATTCAATAATTCAGGTGCATGTGAAAAATAGACTATAAACAAGGTAATGTTTTTTTGAAATCTATTATCCCATGTTTTATTAATTATATTTAAAGAATATTTTATATTTTTTTAATCCTTAATTTATAGGGTTATTAAATTATTCCTTACAACCTCTTTATACAATGTTTCACACATCA
Source organism: Viscum album (assembly GCA_963277665.1). NCBI lineage: Eukaryota > Viridiplantae > Streptophyta > Magnoliopsida > Santalales > Viscaceae > Viscum > Viscum album. The sequence continues at coordinate 786,826,910 of OY728126.1, read as the reverse complement.
TGTATTATGTTACTTTTTAGGGTTCCTTGAATCAAATTTAATTTAAGTAGATATATTTTTTATTATAAACCATGTTCTCTATTTAATGGTGTATATAATTCAACTTTACAGTTTTTATTTATTATACTATTCTTCTTCATGATATTTTATGAATCATTTTAAATCATATGATTCAATTTGTTTTGATTTGAATGTTACTAATTCATTATGTTTTATTTATATTGTTTTCAAATTTCCAAAGGCATGTTTGATATTGTAAACCATCTGTTTTTTTGAATGGGTATTCGAATCCAAATTTCCTTAAAATATAATGAATATAATTATTTTCGTTAAATTTTACTTTCATTTTATCCCTCCTAAGTTTCATTGATTCATATGTTACAATTATCTTAATGTTGATTGAATCTAAATTTTGTTTCATTGAGATATGATTTGAATACATTATTTATTTATTTATTATTGTGTATATATTTTATATGGATTACCATCTAAATCCTATAATATGAGCCTTCTTTGGGGTATAGAAATTTTATAAATCTATCTCTACCTTTATCTTGCAAATTCATGCTCTATTATTGATATTATTTTTCTTTCAATGCCTTTCTTCTATTAATATTATATTTTTCATTATATTGGTTAAACATAATTCACCAAGATATAAATAAATAAATATATTTTGGATATTATAAACCTAAATATGTAATATAAATTTTTATGGTGTTTATTTATGGAATACTAAATTGAAATATATTCACATTATAGACAATAGAAATGTTGATAATATGTGTACATGTTATTTCAATTCATATATTAATTTATTAAAAATGAATATTAGTTCATTATTATTTAACTTATTCACTCCATAATATCTTGAATATATTGGAAAAAAAATAGTGATGATTGGAGGTTGGTATAGATATACCCTCTATTTATCAATATGTATAATGTGACAAACTAGTTTGGGTATCCTATTATATTCCACCACAGAAATGAATATTTCCTAGACATTAGGGCATGAAATAAAGGTCATGATGATTAAGATCGTGATTTTTTACCTTAAGTAATACACCTAGAATTATATAATTGTTAATTTCATCTATAGGGAACAATTTATTATTATCCATGCATTTATTTCTTGATATCTTAATGGATATGTTCTTTCAACAGTTTCTTTTTTCTTTTGTAATAATTTTTTGAATCTATTCCTACCATTTTATTTATACTCAAAAATGATATTTGATTTTCATCACTTATGGTTATCCTTTTTGAGTTTTTGATCTCACCACTTATTATTTGTTTATTTCTCAAGGTTATGTTTAAATGTATCACACATAATATAAATAAATTAATATCTTATGTGAATAGTTTATGGATGTATTAAAAACTTATTATGTATTAGATATTTTCTTATATATTGAGAAAAAATGTGAGATGTACATAGGAATTTATAGTAATGTTTTCCAAAATCTCCAAAACACTAAACCTAAATCATCCTTTGAATTCACATGACTCCATAATTGTTAGTGATATTTTAATTTAGGATTGTTATAATTCAGTGGTTAATTTTAATGATTGTATATATGAAGGTGTTTAGGAAAATTAGATTCTGGAAGTGTGGGTTGGGGTGCTATAGTTGGTATCAAATGAAGGGTTGGGTAAATTTATTGATCAGGATACATGTTGTTGATAATTTAATGGTTGATATGTAAAATATAGACATAATTTTAAAGGTATAGATAACATTTTATGTTATTTTTGGAAATATTTTTTAATTATTTATGTAGGATTATATTACTGAAAACATAATGGGTAAATCTATGAGATAAGTTTATGTATATAATAACATCCACAAATTTTCACAAAGTAGAGATTAGGTGGTTTTCCTAGATATAATATCCCAGTTTGGATTATATAATAGGATGTGTTTTCTAGAATATATTTTCCTAGGGTTAATATCCCTGAGAATGGCATTTTGGGTATTGACTCAATTGTCTCATGGAGAAAGATAAAGTGGTCTAATTACATACCTGGTCCTTCATTCATGGGGGATACACATTAATTAATTACATTCTAATTATTGGCCATTAATAATGATTTATTTTGTTATGGAATATGGATAAGATGTATGATTTAACCCCAATATATAAAACCTATATTGAACCAATAGTGGTTTGTATCAAAAAAAATGTAACATTTTTTAAATGTAAGATATTTTGTGTTGTAATTTTCCATGTAATTATCGTAAAATAATTTTATTAAAGATTTAATTATTTTTTACTTGTGATAAAATACATTTTTGTGTTAGTAATAGAACAATCCTGACAGGAGTGGGTAAATAATTGATGTCAGGGAATTTACAGATATTGTCACAAAAATAAAAAACATTAGTTAGGAAATGGAGTTAGAAACTTTGTGAATATATTAAAATAGATATCATGATTTATTACTACAATCATTAAACTCGTTGAGTTTATGAATATATCCAATAATAAAATAATTTAGTCTTTTTAAACTTTATATGATAGATTTGTAGTAGGAAAAACAAATTTAATTTAGTTTTTTATGAGAATGCGTAAAGAAGAACCAATTAAATTCTGCAATCTAATTGGATAAAATGTTATTTTCTGGAAATATAGGGCATTGGGAAACAAATTGCAGCAAATATATGAACATATCAGAAGATACTATGAATAGTAAATGTGTTAATCCTATAGAACTCTAAGAAATTCACTGTATAAAATGTGGGGAACTTGGGAATTATCTTGGTCAATATCCCAATACATGGGATAAAGAGGATAATAGGTACCAAAATAAATTCTAGGAAATGGAATAGATATAATAACAAAACTATAGAATTAGGTTTTGAATATAATTATGACTTAGGAACATGGATAACTCACTCATTAAGTAAGATTTTTGTACTCCTATCTTGTTCAGCCTACTCCTCTATACCTTGTTTGTTTCATAAAAATATTTAATTTTCCCCCTAATTAACCAGTATAAGTTAATTAAAAAATAATATTATAAGTATGTTTATTATACCCCAAGTATATAACTCCTACCCAATATTTTTTAAGGGAAAATGATTCCTTTTAAATGAAATTATCCTTCCTTTAGTCAAATTTCGTTGAATATTACGCACAGATTTCTACTCTTCACTTATACATAATGATAGTTTCTAAGAAATGGAAATCACATCTAATAATTAGCACATTACAAATTATTAATAAATGTTTGACTATATACACCATATAAAACATTACTACCATTACATTGGGGAATTAAATGAAAATGGTTAGAAAAAAACCCAATGAAACTTATATTTATATTATAAGGAAAACCAAAATCTCGTTAATTATAAAAAATATGTTGATGATGAATCCAAATTAGAAAATAAATTTATAAATATTATGGACACACCTAACTATTTTATTAAAAATGAAAATTAAAAATTAATATGATGGTATTTATTTATGGGGGTGAAAATAATGACCTCGAATTTCCCTATGTACTTTCCTTATATAAATTTTATTTTGGTTGCATGATATACCTGCTAACGTGAACTAAATTTATCTAAGACATATAATATAATAAAAACATATTAACAATAAAATATATGGTTGATGAAAATATATTAAAAAATTATAAATTAATATAAAATGGAATTAAGAGCACATAATGAATTAAAAGAAAAGTTTTCAAGAAAAGATGTTTTCCTTTATATATTTTATTTTTTTAATAGATAAATTTATAAATTTTATATTTGTATTTTTAAAAAATTAAATTCATTTATATATTTAACATTTTAATATTACCATAATATTATTTTCTTGTATTTTTCAAAAATAATTGATTTTAATGTGAATGGTAAAAAATACGGGTTATAACAATACTATAACATTTAAGACTTTATCAGTATATTGTAACGTCATATAAGATAATAAAACTAATAAATTGGAAAAATATTCACTTTCAATAAATATTATACCTTTTTAATTACCATTAAGAATATATAAAAGCTATATATAACATTTCATGACATTATGTTTTATTCTAGTCTAAAATTGATTTATTCCATTATATAAAATATTTAATATTCATAACTTATAGAAATTAAATATATAAAAAGGTATTCAAAATTTAGATCAAATGTATCATATTATTTTTTAATTTAAATTTAATTATTTTTATTGAAAAATTATTATTATGATTAACGTTATTGACCCCTATAATAATAAAAATGTTATTTTAAAATAAATTTTTAATTATATTAGGGTATTTTTATCTACTAATTAAAATTTATATATTTTAAATAATTAATCATATATGATTTTTTGACTCATATATAATAATATTAACAAAAATTTTATTGCTAATCAATTCAAATTAATATTAAAAACACAGGCTGGATGGAATTATTTTCTTTTCAGAAAAATATTTTCCATATATAATTATTTAGAATGTAAATTTATATAATTTATAATTCAAATTAATTTAAAAATAAGCTAAATTTATTTTCCTCAAACTATTAATTACTAATATGGGTTATTTAATATTTTTATAAAAACAAACATTAATTGGATAAAAACTATTTTTCTTGCTAACATCAAGAAAAGTACATGTTAAAACAAATAATAACAAATTACATCTAATATGTATTAAAATGTGTTTCAATGTATTTTTTTACTATTTATCATCCAAATATCATCCCACACGCCATTATATCCATCTTTTTATCCCATTCATTCATAAACAATGTCACTCTTTTATTCAAATGGGTGATGATAAAAGTTCCATTTTTTTTGTATAAAAGGGTGTACTTCATTCCCTTTATTTCATTCCCATTATTTATTCATTAAAGCAGCCCATGTTTATCCTCCTTGAAACATATATCATTTTCATACCCCTATGTCCCAATTAGTTATCATGTGAACTTCACCTCTAAGAATACATTAAAAAAAGTTCATGTTACCAATGTTAATATTACTTACTCCATATCTTTTATTCATTATATTTATGTTCAAAACATTAGATAACCATAGTTATATAATATCCTTGGATTATTTATTATAAAAAATATTAATTTTCTTACTATAAAAACCATTCATTATTTCTTTGTATTCACTCAGTAAATCAAAAGAACATTGATTGTGCATTGTGTAGATGACAGGCTCCATGAATTAATTTTTTTCCATAATGATTTTTATTAATTATAAAAACTATTTATAATACCATTAAAAAACATATAATTATAAATAATATAATTATTCTTTTTTTATAATGATAGTATATCTTTCCATAACCGTATTCACCCATCGAGTTATAATAGGGTTCATATTTGGGTAGTTTTTAAACACAAATATGAACAATGAAATAAAAATATATCATAAATGACAGTGGGAATAGAAATTCATATATTATTAAAAAAATTTAATAGTATAATTATTATTTCAAACTTATGTAAATTTTTTGTTATTTGTTTTTGTAAATAGAAAAATATCATCCTTGATCTCTAAAAATATAGAAAAAATCAATTTTCACAAAAAAATATTAAAAACAAAAAACAATATAATACATATATAGATTATAAAAATAAATAGTCCATATTAAATTAATTTCATATGAGTAATGTCCTTACTATGGTATTTAACAATCATTATTTTACTATTAAAGATGATTGGTTCATGTATATAATAAATCAAAAACAATGTAATGGTTTTTGCTACATCATTTTTATTTCATTGAGTTAATGATATTTTTATTGAAATATTTTTTTCAATATTTGATTTAATATAATTAATGAATTTTCTATTATAATTATTATTTATTTCTAGGTTTCTAAAATTATTCTATGTGACCTCTTTATCAAATTATTATTAATTTAAATATTAGTTTACTTGTAAGTGTTTCATGTCTCAAATTATTAAAGCATATTTCTTATTATACAAAATTTTCACTACGGAATGATTCATACCATCCCATTAATATATTTATCATGATCATTACATTATTCAGGATATATAATGTTTTATTTGAATTTATATCCATCAAAGCCTTTTTTTTTCATGTTTCTAAAGTCATAATTTTTAATTTTCACTATTTTCAATCCCATGATACATGATAGTTATCATGAATTATCTATTAATTTATATAGAGGATTAAATTTTGTATTTTATTAATTTATATTGAATATATTTAAATCAATATAATTGAAATTCATTTAAACCCTCTAATTTTATTTCGATTCATACATTACTATTATTGGTTGAAGTGAGTAAATCCAGAAGGGGTGATTTGAGTTACAAAGAAAAACTTTTCATAAGAATTATGTTAAAATAAAATCACATTAATTAAATAAATTTTCAAGTTAATCAACATAAAAATTGATATGTAATCTATCCTTTTAAAATATTTCTCAAATACTGATTATGTCTCAATTAAAATATGGTTGAAATTATCCTAACCTTTGAAATAAATTTATAAACCAAAAAACCTATATAAACACTAATCATTATTAACTATCAGTGTAATATTTTTTTAGATTAAAAACATCTAGTTTTTGGTAACAAAACTAAACAAAATAATATATTGGAATAAACAAATGGTTCAGTCTCAAGATCAGACATAATCACCTCCACATGGCAATCACCTACTACCAATCATATAATAATAATAATAATAATAATAATAATAATAATAATAATATTCACAATATATATTTTGTTAAAAAAACAATGAGAGGTCAAGGATAATTAACATCTTCTAAAATTACACATGGAGTGTAAAAGCTTACAGTCTAAACATGGAAATTTTATACAAAAAAATTGTTGGAAACAGATGTTAAGAGAAAGAGAGAATAAAAAGTATTCTCCTGTTTTGGTGCAGAACAAAGTGTGTGTTTAAAAATATAGTAAAAGCACATTTCTTGAAGGAAAAAAGAAATAAAATTAAATATAAATAGAAAAATGTGAAGATAATAGTGATTCATAGTTTTGTATACTTAGAATGTTTAAAATTTCCAGATTATTTTTGATGGGGAGTTTGAGAATCCTTTTTGAGAGTTGTATTTAAACATTGGATCATTGGAATTTACATAAATATTCTAGTTGATCTATTTTGATATGTCAAAAAATCTATATAATCGATGTTGTGATTCAATGTAGTTGAACATTACAGTGGATTAATTCTTAAGATTTTACAGGTTCTCATATCCAATCTCCCAATTTTCCTATAAACCTGTCAGGAAATAATCATCCTATAATGAGAGAGATGGTCCTTCTCATATATATAACAGATTCGGTTGAAGGATAACCAAAATCCTCAGAATGTCTTTTAATATGTCTTCTTGGCTTGGTAAAATTATTAATGTCTCATCATTTATCCATGAATATAAATAGTCATTGGGCCAGTAATGTCAGTGTATTCAGACATAAATGGAAGAATGAAGCTAGAATTGACTAAGTCTTTAACAGTATCTCGAATAAGAGGCACCACATTGTTCAGTAGTAACATAGAGTATGGTGGTAACACACCCTTATGGTTCCCCATTCATAGTGGCAACTCATCCTTAGTGGTTTCTCATCCTCAATGGTGACTCGGTTGGCAGTGACATGACGATGGTGAATCAACTGGTAGTATCTCACCCTTAGTGGTATCTCATGGCTAGCAGTGACCCACCTCAATATATAGTCTAATTATAATAAAAATTATCAAATCATATAAAATAATATCAAACAACATGTAAATTATTAGTCCTAAAATAAATATTATTTTTGATCATTAAAATAAAGAAGGGATAAACACTCTCCTCATAAATATGGTCCAAAAAACCTCCCCCTTTTTGTTGGTCACAAAACATGTTATTTTATAAAAACTAAAAATTAGAAATTGGTCATTGGAGAGGTATTTATGAACAAGTCTGCTATCAGTTTCAGAAGATAACTGTAATAAAAAAATTAAAATATCAAAGAAATTTTAAAACAATATCAAAGTTAATTACATAATTGATATCCATAAAATAAATTTTCAAATAAATTACCCACTATTATCACCATTTTTGATTATCAAAAAGTGATAAAATATAAAATTAAGATAAAGTGTTAACAAAATGGTTAATGTTCATTACAGTGTGTCAAAGAAGATGTGCAGTACATTTTTAAACTATAAAATGTAAAAGTAAAATATCCCTATAAATGAAACGGTCTAATATGATTCTTTATTAGAGGTAGGTGTAGGTAAATATGTTTCATTCCCTTTCCCCATTACTTTTCCTTGAGGGACTTAAGTAGTAGCAGTTATAGTTTGAGCATTTGATGTAATATTTGGGATTTTTTTGAAGAAGGAATCAGTTCATGGAGGTGAACATGTATTATATGTCAAGAAGATTCAATTGGTGATAAACACATAGATTGCAATATTGGAGGCATAAGACCATATTAATGAGTAATCACTATGGGTTTTATCTAACCGGGTCTATTGTTTTAAAGAAATGAATATCATTTCTCTGGGATGGCATGTCTTTCAATAATACTACTTATATGAACATGATGAAATGGTTTGATGAGGTTGATAATGTCCATAATTATATTACCACCCCTATCCATATCATTCAATAAATACCATTTATTTTCCATACATATCTACAACACTGGTTTGAGAACCTTTATTTCACTCACCTAATCTTTCAAATCCCTTGTGATAGGTGTAATTTTCAAGTTCTCTACCAGGAATTAGTAGTGTACAATCAACTCATGTTGTATATAAATCCGGGAAAAATAAAATTTTATGAATTTATTGTTGATATACATATTATTCCTTAGATTAATGGAATACTCCCTAATAATCTTGTAAATATTATATTGGTGATGGATTATCTACCTCAATTTCTCTTCATGGGTAGATAAATCACCCAAATAAATTCTCATTTATTCGCTTATAATCTGTTTGATCATTTCTCTATTAAAAAGTGATGAAGAAGGTGGAGGGGAAGTGAATGATGAGGTATAAATACAGATACATTCCACCATCTAAGAAATATAATTAAAATTCTATAAGAAAAAGGATATCATTTCCTCTAGTATGGATTGTAAACCCTCCACTTGTTTTGACTATGTTCTATTTTCAACTTCTAGTTCATGAATATGAAATTGAACCATTGGTTGTAGATGAGTCATAACAAGATCAAGAAAATATCATGTGTTATATTCTCTTAATTTTTAAACTTGAGATGGATGAGAGCTCTAGACATCATTAAAATATGAAATCAAATTTCATTGAAAGAATTCCATATTAGAAATAACACTTATTTGAAAATATTCTAAAATAGATTTTGTAACAACATCAAGTGGAATAAATATTGGAGTCAAAGAATGAAATATATTCTCTTGTAAAACATCATCCTAATCTAGTCTATCAGACTCCATTTGAGTAAAATTCTACAATCCCTAATCTCTATCGATATGATCTATTAGGGTTTATTCTTTTATTTGAGGTCTTCCATGTCACACATGTTTTTTTTTTCTTTTCATGTCATGGTTTTGATCTGGTTCATTTAAAATCTTGATCCTTTTATTGGGTTTTGGGTGAGAATTATTTTGAGTATTTGACTTCCATATATATCTAATCAACCTAATTTGGGTTCCCCATTTCTTATTTAGGATTTTTAGGAGAGATGGTGGTTACTTCATTATTTGGGTCAACCGTGAGCCCATTTCCATTTTTAAAAACCAAATATTATTATTTTATAACTCCTTTTTTTCAACAATTTTCACCCATTATACTTCATACATTATTTCTCTTAAAATATTAAAACCAAAATATCCTTTTTGACCCCTTAAAAATTAATAATCATGGTGAATTTGGGTTACTTATTTAGGTATTGGGCTAGCCCCTGGGCCCATTTATAGTTTAAAAAAAATTGTTACTTTTATATATAATTAAATTTTAAATATATTTCATTGATTCTACCTCCCACTTGAAGAAAATGTCCCTATCATCACCCCATTTAGCGTTTTTTCTTCTTTTGATCTCATATGAGATGCATATTAAGGATAAAGTTCTAAAGTTACCTCAAATAATCTAGAATTGATAAGGTAAATTGTTGTATACATAACTCATTCAATTCGTTATCTTTTTCCCACAAATCTTATTTCCCTAGTTTTACCAGACCATAGGAGCATCTACATGAATTTTTAATCAATTACCTTTTTTCTAATGGTGCAGATTTAATGGAATACGATGTGTTTTCATGTTGAAAAGGTGAGATTTCTTCTCTCTTATCCTCCCTAATCTTCCTCCTTTCATTATTTCCTAGTCATATCATCTCCCTTAGTCATGATCGACCCAGGGTTCTGTCATCCCATGATTGTTTTATTGATTTTTTGTTCTTTTGGCTATGATCATCATAGGTGTAGGGTTTTTAAACCCTCGAATGGTGATTTTGGGTGTGTATTTCCATTACGCAAAGGATTTGAGATAGGATATCCCTTGCACAAGACTTTATCATTTAAGATTAAACATTATCATTCTATTCTAACCTTATTTATATGATATTTTCTGCTGTGAAACATTGGTTTTAAAGGTTTTGTGTGCAAATTATGTTTTATGACTTGTTTTGATAAAAATATAGTTGTTTTGTTATCAATGTGCAGTCCTCTTGTTTGATAAATTATTCCATGAGATTTCGCTCATGGATTAGGGTATTTTGAATATTTTTCATTATATTTAATAACTTTATGGCCTTAAATTAGTATTTTATCCCTTTTATGTACTTAACATAAGTTGTTTTGTTAAAGAGTTCATGCCATGTGTTCGGTAAATTGCTCGGTTGGATTTTATGTGTATAGTACAAATTAAAATGATTTGTTTTGATTTATAAATACATTGGTTTCATGTGAAAAATTATTTTGGGATCCATTAATGGATTTCATATTTGTATTCGGTTTTACAAAAAAATGGTTTTTAGTATATATCAATTTTTCCCTGAGTTGTCAGAAAATGACTTTTTCCAGATTCTTATGAAAATGGTTGTGTTTAGAATATGTAACGGGAGTGTTTTAAGATATTTATGAATGTGGATTGATGTTGTAAATGGTGTGTATACACCTACTTAATAAAATTTAAATGCATAAATTTGTCAAACGATGGTTTTGAGAAAAAATTTAATGGTTCGTTTGGCCTTTCCTATAAATGAAGAATGAGTGTTTTACTTGTGTATAACATGTTGTGTCAATTGGGATTGTATTTTGTTCAATGAAATGATTTTATTAAATGTTATCAGGACTTCAAAATAGGGTTGGGTTTTTTTGTGTGTTTATAATTAAAAGAGTTTTTTTAATGAGTTTTATGTGCAAATCCTCCAGAAAGTTCTTGAAACTGTTTTATGAAAATTTTAGTGGTTTATAGATACATTAAAGAAATGTGAAGAATGGTTCTGGACTGTTTGTGTGTTTATGATTTTGGAATGGAATTTGTATGTGAAATGTGTATTTGATAATATTTGTAACTTGATTGAGCACTAATGGGAATCCCATGTATCTAGCTGGGCGGATGTGTACTAGTATGCTGGTGATCCTGTGGAGGTTGGCCCATTTTTCATGTAGAATGTTTGACTTTGAAAAGATTTACTAAACTATGATTACGATGATGTTGGTGGACCCCTAGGTTATGGTTATGCGCCCAACTAGTGGCTCATGTGCACAAGAACAAATATTTATTATGGTTACTTTAACCGAGATACGAGGTACCTGGGGCTCACAAATAACTAGTGCCTAAGGGTGTTCCCATTAATTTTGCTAATTGGAAGTTTTTTACTTTCCATCAGCATAAGGTGTGTTCAGTTGGTAAATTCAGTAGTGTGTTATTTATTTAGAAGATTAAATTCGTTAAAGCATCCCTGTTGAAAACTATATTCATTTTGAAGTTGCACCAATTTGTTGATGAATGATATTTCCTTAGTTTTATAGGATTGATTATGTTTATAAAAAATCCTTAGGTGTTGGTCTATCAGTTGAAAAGCATTATGTATTTTTTGGGGCAGAAATCTTTAATGGTGGGGAGAATTGTCACACCCATTTTTTTCTTTTCATGTCATGGTTTTGATCCGGTTCTTTTAAAATCATGATATTTTTCATGGGTGTTGGGTGCAATTAATTTTGAGTTTCTAACTTCTATATATGTCTAATCACCCTAATTTGGGTTCCCCATTTCTTTTTTATGTTTTTTAGGAGAGAGGGTGGTTACTTCATGATTTGGGCCAACCGTGATCCCATTTCCAGTTTTAAAAACCAAAATTTATATTTCAAAAACTCATTTGTTTTTCAACATTTTTCACTCATTCCACTTCATACATTGCCTCCCCTAACATATTAAAACCACAATATCCTTTTGGTCCCCTTAACAATTCATAATCATGGTGAATTGTGGTTACTTACTACTAGAAATATGAACAAAAAATCCTCCTGAAATGGGTGACCGCTTTGGCGGTCTCTAGACATAAAAAAACCAAAAAATCCAACTATCTATCACCCCCCTCCCACCCACCCCGTCATCACTCGTGCACACCCCGCAATTCCTACCTTCCTCTATTGCCGGCCCCCACAAAAGCCATACCCTCCCTCAGCCACCGGTCGCCTTCGCTTTCAGCTCTGTAACCTCGCCCGTCGCCACACAAGCCCGCTCCCTGGTGCCTCGACCGTTGCCGCAAATAGCCTCCACCACCACCGACCCTCACAAGCTGGTGCTCGTTGCTGCAAACTCCCACACTCGTCTCTGCAAAAACTTCCTCTGCCACCGCCGGCCCACACAAGCCCTCTCCCTGGTGCCTCTCCCATCGCCGCATTCGCATGAGTAGTCCCTATCGGCGCCCATCCGACCGTCGTTCCTCATGCCTCTCCCAGCCTCCGCCACTGCTCCCACCTAGGTTGGGTTGTTTCAATCATTTTTTTCTATTGATTCTTTCACCACCAGTCATTATTTTCCTCTTATTATTAATCATTGTATTTTTTTTATCCCCCATGTGTTATTTTCATGTAGTAAATATTACTCTATTTTATCTCATATCTTTTGTTATCAGGAATCCATATTGTAATCTTAAAGTATACAATGTTCCTTGTTCAATTCATGTTTTTATTCAATCAAGATTAAATAGGACATTATTCTTGAACCTTGAAGAGTTGTATGCATCAACATAGAGCCTCCAAGTTCTTAGTTTTATGCATGTTTGATAGCTTGGTTTCCAACTATTTTTTGAAAACAGTGTTATGCATTTGATATAGGAGCTTGTTTCTCCCACATATTCCTCAATTCTCTATAAATGGTGTATGATTGATCAATCCCTAAATGTTATGATATCCAGAGAGCTATATCATCTTTTACCCAATATTTTTTTGTGTAGCATGTTTTGGATCTTATTTTCTTGCTAGTGAATTCAGTTTCTCTATTTATCATTGTGTATAAATACACTTCAAATATATATGAAATTTTTTGTTTTAGGAAATAAACTGTTTCCTTCTATCTGGATTCATCAATGAATGGGATAGTGGCGAGTCCCCCAATCATTCATGTGAAAACGTTTTGTCCTTGGGTTCTAGGGTGTTCTTTCACTCATATTGAATAAAACCTTCTATTTTCCTTAAATATTAAACTATAAAATCTTACAAATTATGTATGATCTACCTTCAACATTATCTTTGATGTTAGGATTTTTATTTTCTTCTCATTGAGATTCACGAGTAATCAATTCTGTAACTATAAAATTCTAATTTTTTCATTCTAATTTTTATCACTCCATATGATCATCTAGTCAGATATTGGGTTCTCTTTATTATCCCTCTAGCCATAACCATGGATCCCTGATTGAGCATATAGACTCTTTTGGTGATGGTTATTCCAAAACCTTCTTCATCTAGCTTTCCTATGAAAATTAATATTTTCACTAAACATGGTTTGTGTCAGACTATGTTTAACCACTTTGACATAAAGGTAACCTCCATTCATTGTCTATACCTTAACATCACCCTTTACCATGATTTCAAGAGCTTCATAATCAACAATATATGCCTTTACAAACCAATGAGACACATAATTTTCCATGAATCTGTTATCTTTCATGGAGTGGAATGATGATCCAAAATCATTGAGTCCACAAGAACATTTGCACTCAATTAAAAATTAGTTATACCTTTAGTTGTTATAGAATTAATATAACTAGTACTTCCAAACACTGCCCAATATTATTTTACCCATCATTTGTTGAATACTTTATTTATATGGCCTCTCATAAGGCATTGCCAATATGCTGGGTTGGGACTGACCAATTTACCTCAGATTCATTTACTTGATTTATAATCTGATTTCCTATGACTTATTTACTGAGGAGGTTGTACACATCCGTTTGATCTAAGTGTTTTTTCAAAAATATGTTGAACATACATTCTTCTGAGTTCATAAATCAGGATAATCCTCTAAACATCATTGAGCACAAAATCAGATTTCCCATAAAAACTTTTCATTACTATAGTCTTATTACTATCAGTAATGGATGATAACTATAATAGTACCCACACATGTTCCACAAATTGTACATATAGATTATATCTAACTTCAAAACATGTAAAAATCATTCACTTATTCAACTACTAATCTATCTTTTAAAAATCTAATGTTGAAAAATCCCTATATCATGAAAACCATGTTCATCCCTGTTGGCTTGTCATTCTTATCCCCCAGAAACATCCTCATATATACCATGGTCTTCACCTCCTAAATGTTAATGGAATCCTTCCAGGATAATTAAATTCATATGATATTTAGTGGTTTTTTATCAAGCCTCTCCCATTCTACATTTACAAGCTTCTCTGGCATTACCCCAATTCACAAAAATTCTTGGTTATTTTGAATGCAGTAATATTCCATCATCATTTTCTAGAATCCAAAGTCATTCCCATAAAAATTTTCAATATAAACCAAAACTTCATCTAAATAAATTTTTTCGATTCCTATAAACATCTACTAAATCAAAAAAACTCTATGGTAATAGAATGTTACCATAATCGTTTACCGAGTGTGTGGTATAGAGATCTGAATCAATCACTGATACCACTTTTATTTAGAATCATGAGCAATATTCAATCACTAAGTTTTATATTATGGAAACATAGAAAAAGTGAAACCAAACAACATGAAAGATCCCCTTCGGTTATCAATGTCCCACATGACAGAATGTCTTTTAAACCAGTGTTGTCAAAGGCGTGCGGTGCAATAAGGCGAAAAGACTATTTGGGGATGCGGTGTCAGGTGAAACATGAGGTGCAATTAAGGAACAACTAAGGGATTCACACATAATTAATTATATATGGCTTTCAACAATATTTTAAATTATAAAAAATCAAATTCAATAAAAAAAATACAAATTAAAATACATACTGATAATTTTAAGTCAAAGTCATAAATAATTCGTGGTACAACGAGGTGTTGTTGTCGGTGATGTTTTTATAGTCTTTTATGTTTTTTTATTAATATATTAAATATTCTATTTAATTGAATTTATGACTGACCTGTACCACAGTTTTGGCCTCCTACTCGGATCTCTTTCCCGATCCCCATTGAAATCTCCACCCTGATCTTCGCCGGTCGCCCTCACCCACCCGCCACCCCGAATTTCATCGGGGGCTACCTGCCACCCTGAATTTCATCGCCCCCAATCTTCGACACCCCTGTTTGTACCCCCGATTTCAATCTGTACCCTAAATTTCCATCCTACCGTGGTTTACGCCGCCACCCAATATACTGTCACCCCCGATCTCAATCACCCCACTCTATTGTACCTATAGGCAGTACCCATGATTTTTGTCACATCTGATCCCAGCCTCTACTAGTGTGCCTTACGACACCTCGGACATTTACTGCCACTAGGTTTGGCACGCGAGGCACGGGCCTTTGGCGCGCCTCAATGGGGTTTCCTCACCTCACCCATATTGAGGCACAGAGGTTGCACCTCGCCTCACCTCACGCGAAGGCACACTGAGGCGCGCACCTTTGACAACACCGTTTTCTACTTACTCATCACACAAAGTCAATTAACTTGTACATAGTAACTTAATGATAAAATGAATACAAAACAATTTGGGAAAATAAAAAATCAAATAAAAAATAAGAGTTTTATTTTTTGTGGTTTGAAATATTAATTCCTATATCCATGGGTGAACAATGATGCAATTTTCATTAATATTTGAAAATGGAAATCATAAAAGCAAAGTAAATATTTAAAATAGAGTCTCTTTAGGGTGTCTTGATTGTTTTTTTTTTGGTTTTTGCTTATGATAGAAAATTTTTCATTCATGACTCCATTATATCTCTCTTTCATTTATTCTTTACTCTATTTCTGATGCGATCATTCTATAATCCATTTTAGTCTAACATGGAGGTGTGGTGATAGATTTTCCAATAATAGATTTGGAAAGTGTGTGGTTGGTTTGGGTATGATCATGGGATTTCACTTCCATTCCATTATATATTCTCTTGTTTATTATTCAGAAATATAAATTATATATTTTATCAATGGTATGGGCACAAGGAATTGGTCAGTCTTTGTTTTAAATATACTTTGTGATATGAAAAATTTCTATAATATAAAGTCTTATGTAAATGTTACAACTTGTTATACAGATATTAATAAGGATAAGAGTTGGATTGATCTTCCAAATCGTACGTCTAAAGAATATTTTGAGATCATTATGTTGTTTATTGAGTTCACTAGAGGATTTCAAAGTGACTATATTAGTTTTCCATGTAGAAAATGTGCAAACAAATATCAATTCCCAAGAGATACCATGATAGATAACCTATTATTGAACGGATTTCTGAAAAATTATAAGATTTTGAATCGTCAAGGGGAAGAATATATTCATTGTCAAAATACAGATGTTGTTCAGATTGTTGTTGATACGAGGATGAATGATCCAATGCATGAAATGCATACTGAAATGGTATGTGGGTTGGCTCCTGAAGGCATTGACATTCAGAATGTTGAGACCTGCGAGATAAACCTGCGCTATTGTGCAGATCGTGATTCGAGGAGGTTTTATGAAATACTTGATGATGCAAAATCTGAATTATATTATGGATGTTCTGCTTTCAATAAATTGTCGTTTATCATGGAGTTGTTTCATTCGATGACATTGAATCAGTGCTCAGACACGTAGGTCGACATGCTCTTGGTGTTATTGAAAAAGGTAATTATTATCGAAGCTATGATTCTTGAGTCGTTTTACAATTCTTGTAAGTTAATAGAGAACTTGGGTTTTACATATTAGACCATAGATGCATGTGAAAACAAATATATGGTGTTCGGAAATGAAACTTTCCCTTTGAATATTTGTACATTTTGTGGTGCTTCAAGGTGGAAACATAAAAGGGGAAATCAGACTCATCAAAGTCAGAGCGCGAACTAGGGAAAACCGATTATCGTAAAGAAAATGTGTTACATTCCCCTGAAGCCGAGGATGAAAATATTTTTTAGGTCACCTAAAATTTCTAATTTAATTAGTTGGCATGTAGAAATAAATAAAGAAAGTGATACGCTAACCCACCCTGAAGACTCTCGGGCATGGATGGATTAAGATTAGAGACACCCTGATTTTTCCATAGATGGTTATATTGTCCTATTGGTCTTGGCAGCAGATGGTTTCAATCCATTCAAGTATATGTTTGGTTCAACTCATAGCATGTGGCCCGTGGTGTTGGTTCCATATAATCTTCCTCTGTGGCTTTGTATGAAACAAAAGTTTATATTAATTTACACTCTTATTGATGGACCTAGAAGTCCGATGGATAAGATTGATGTTTATCTTTAACCATTGATTGATGAGTTGAATGAATTTTGGGGTGAGGGAGTGATGATTTATGAATTCGAAACGAATGAAATGTTCAAACTGTGTGCTTCTTTATTGTGGATAATAAATGAATTCCCAGCTTATGAAAATTTATCAGGTTGGAGTACGAAACGGGAATTTTCTTTCCCTTGTTGCAATAAAAGTAAAAAATCTGTATGGATTAAACATTCCATAAAATGGGCATACAAGGATCACAGACGTTTTCTCCCCCCTCAGAACATTTTCAGAAAGGACAGAGTGACATTTGATGGTTCTAGAGTGTTCAACCCAACACCAAATATCATGTCAGGAGTAGAAATATTATCACAGATTGAGGAAGAAAACATCTACATGGTATATGAATTTCAGGATTTGGTGGATCATCTATTCCCTAATATTCATGGTGCGGGTAGACAGTGCAGTCACAATTGGAAAAAGAAAAGTATTTTTTACAGTCTCCCCTGTTGGAAAACTAACATTCTAAGAAATAATTGGATGTCATGCATATTGAAAAAAATGTTTGTGATAATATATTAAGGACTATTATAGGTGTCAGTGGAAAATCAAAGGACCATGTTAATGCACATCGTGATTTGGAAGAAATGGGTTTAAGGATATAGTTTCATCTATAGTTGGCTGGGAGAAACAAGGATTATATGCCTGCTTCACTGTATACGATGACTAAAAATGAGAAAGATACATTTCATTCCATTTTGACGATGCTCAAGGTTCATTATGGTTACTCTTCTAATATTTCAAAGTATGTGAATCTAATGAGCAGGACATTGCAAGGGTTGAAAAGTCATGAAAATCACATATTAAATAATTAGTTTATTCCAATCCTAATTTTTGATGGTTTATCCCCCCAATTTTGTTCAACCGTTGATTGAGATGAGAAATATTTTTAGACATCATTGTTTAAGAAGTCAACGAATGGGTGATTTAAAAAGTTTGCAGGACCAAATCGTAATTACGCTTTGTCACTATGAGAAACTATTTCCCCCTACATTTTTCGATGCTATGGTTCACATGACAGTGCACCTAGCTGATGAAGTAATGGCTTCTAGTCTAGTGAAATTCAGGAGGATGTATCCTATTGAGCGGTATCTGAATACACTGAAACTATTTGTACGCAATAGAGCTCATCAGGAGGCATCAATAGCCAATGGTTATCTGATGGATGGGTGTACTAATTTTTGTGTAGAATATCTTATGGATGTTGAAACAAAGTTAGATAATCCATCTTGGATTCATGATGGTCCAGTTGGAGAAGGAACCATATTTTATATAGACAACATTGAGGGGATACAAGAGCATCAATATATTTTGTTCAATAACCCATCAGTTTCACCATTAATGCAGTAAGTGTCTTATCACTTTTATTGTTTAACTTTTACATGTTTTTTTGAATATGTTGATCATTTAAAAATAATGTTATCATTTTCAGGAAACACATTAATTTTCTAAAAGTAGTGATGTCTCATGCGAATGAGTCTAAAATTCAACAATCTCATTATGTGTCATTTCAGGATTGGTTCAAGGATTTTGTACGTATAAATTGATTTTAATTATGAGTGAAGTATAATACTAATTTATTTCTATAGATATCATTATTGAATTCTATGAATTATGAAGGTTCATAACCTGAGAGAGTTAGGTGACCCCACGAAAACTGATGAATTTAACCAACTAGCAGATGATCCATCTATAACGGCTCATCATTGTAAAGCTATAGATGCTAATGGATTTCGATTTCACATTAAATATGTTGAAGACAAATGAGAAACACAAAACAGTGGCATTGGTTGTAAATTCATTGATTCTGGTTATTATTATGGTCAATTGACAGACATCATTGAAGTTGTATATGTACGCGTGTTGAAATACATATTGTTAAAGAGTAATTGGTTTGATCCAGTGTGTGGGTGTAAAGTCGATCAATATCAGTTTACATTGGTGAAGTTTAACTATATTTTATACAAAAATGAACGATTTGGTAATGAACCTTTCATTTTGACATCACAAGAAGAACAAGTATTCTTCGTTACTTTGCCTTTGAATCCTAGTTGGCAAGTTGTGGTTAAAATGTCTCGACGAGGAGTGTTTTTATTTGAACAAGATAAACCCGAGACTGTTGCCTTTTCTGGCCAACAACTTGATCAACATATTGTAGTTCATTGTAAAGATGATATTTATTTAGTTATAGCGGTCATTGAAGGAGAAGTGGTAGATTTCCATGTTTAATGAAAGGTATAATTGTTTTCCCGCTCATCATTTTAAAATATTTTTTTGAAATTGTTTAAACTTTTATGATTTGTTTAACAATTTTTAATGTTTTAACTTCGATTCATTCAATCAATATTACCAAATCAGTCATGTTTTTTGGATATTTTTCAATTAAACAACCCAACAATAATTTGTTTCATTAGCTAAAAAGCTAGGATGTATCCTCAGAGTTACATATATTTTCTTGCTGTTTATGTATGTGTCACATAAGAGATAAAAAAATTATGAGATTCATGTATTTACATACACTCTATTTGATGTTTCATGTATTTACATACACTCTAGTTGATTCAATTAAATAACTATTATGCATTGCATATAGATTGGTGGTGTGAGTTCATGATGGTAAATTAGTCTAGGGTCTCAAATTTCTATGACATTGTTACTCGTTTCAGCTTTCATTCCCATGGACTATTGGATATGGGAATGTGGTGTCACTCTCAAATTACTTCTATAACATGTGTGGCCCTAGTGGTATATGTCATGATAGTGTTGTATGTCCCATTTCTTGCATGATATCCTATGAAGATTTCCATTTATATAAAATGAAATTACACCCTAAAAAAGTGTTCATTCTTTCAATAGATATAAAGACATCCCTGTGTTGATTTACTAATGATTGTTATGACTGCAGGCATGTCAGGGGAACAAGTAGCAAATCCACATCATCCAGCAGAGCCATCTATATCTCAGGGCCGAGGTATGTTTGAATGTAACTCAGTAAGATGGTTCATGTGTATTTGATGATGGAAAGAAAATGAAAAAATGAATAGTTGAGTAGGGGCACCAAATAATAAAATAACAATTCAAATGTATGGTAGTTCAAAGACCCCAATGGAACAACAATAGTGATCCAAGGATGATATGCCTTAGTTGTTAGTAAATTGACAAGACTAGGCCGCCTTAGTCTCCACTTCATCGAAAAACAACCATGTTTAGACTCTAAATTGCAAACATTCTTTAATTTTACAACTCCAACTACTAAGACCAGACACACTGACCATGCATCAGAAGTAGTTGAAGAGGTAACTTCCCTTAACTAATCACTAAAATGAAAATAAGAATATCCAATGCTAGCCCCCTTATGATAACTAATATTGAATCCATTTCCACTTCGAGAGAATCATGTAGTTTCCAACGAAGTGGCCAACAATTTTGAATCTTCAAAATTGATGATCTCATGTCCAGAAGCAGCACACAAGGACCCTACATTAAAATAGAAGCATCACCCAACTAGTTTTCTTTATTACCTACACAATAATAGGAGTAGTATCATCATTTTTGGCTATAAAATTGAAATAAATAGGAAACTTTAAAACAAAATCATCAGCCAACCAGTAGTAAGAAACGAGCATCTGTCAGCCAACCAGCATCCTTGTAAACCAGAGAATCACCTAACCATCATCTCAACACTTCACAACCAAACCCCCACCACAGCACCCATCCTGCCACACCCCTCCTGCATAACCTGCTAGCAGAAACCTGCCAACCAACATCCCTGTAAAGCACTCCCAAAACCAGCAGTAAGATAACATAACCAAACCCCCACAACAACACCCATCCTACCACACCATGCCTGCACAACCTACTGACAGCCTGAACTCCAACAAGAATTCAAAACCATCCAAGCCCCCAACCCGGCTAAAACAACCAGCAATAACCCCAACCAAAAGTAAGAAACGATCTCAATCTGCAATATTCCGGCAACCTACAACCAAGCCACCCATCTGTAGCCTCCGGCATTTAGTTCATATCCTAACCATCATGATCCACCTGAACACTAGGACCCCTCCCAACCATAGCCAACACCGGACTATTCACATTCCCGTTAAATTATAATGTTCGATATCATTTAAAAAAATCTAATTTCTAATTAACCCGACATATTGTTGACAAAAAAAAGATGACAACAAGAGTAAAAATACAATAGGTAATCAATAGGGATAGAACAATAAAAAATGGAAAATGAAATTGGGCAGTGAGAAATGAAAATATATAAGTAGATTGTTGAATTGAAAATAAATGATTAATAAATATGAAATTACAACTTTCGTTCTAGGTATTAAATACTACAAAGAAACTGGAAATATTCAAAATGCATTTTACAATGGAACATAATAAAGAATATATAGTGAGTTTCCTAACAGAACTAATAGTTAGTTTAAGTAGTGCATTACAGGATGAAAGTAGACGCAGTAACCATAGATTTCAAGATCTATAATTGTTCCCTTCAAACTCTGCCCATCATTATCATTGCGTGAAACTCCCCCTTCATTCCCCTTATAGTATTTGTGGTTCCTAAACATTATAGATGATCTGAACATTGTACAAGGAATAGAAATAAACAGAGAGAGCAACAAATCAAATAGGAAATACTGCAATAACCTCAATTTATGGTTTTAATTTCTCTTCAGGTGTCTTGGGTGATGTGTATTTCATTGAAAAATATCCATAATATCGACCTTCCTAGAGAGGGATAAAGAGTTTCAGATAATATGAGATGGGAAAATGAAAATAAGGAACCAAAACAGAATTTTAATTCCAATGAATAACCAAAATAATTATTTTGTACAATGAATTTATAACTGGACAGGTTCATTATTGAAACAAACATTTTGTTTTGATCCCAGTAGTAAATTATTCTTAAATGATCAATGTAACCACTTTCATAAAAGTACAATAATGAATGATATTTCAGAGTTACAAATGAAAAATGTCCCTTAAAAACAATCAAACAAATGATGTGAATATAAATTCAAATTCAACTCAATACAACATTTGGAACTTCCATACCTGCAATGATACCAACAGTCACCAGGTTCTAAATGGCCATTGTGAGATATCTTAGGTATTCAGTAAAAAAATTACAAAGATAGTAAATGAAAGATAGAAAAGTAACCAAATCGAGTGGTCTGTTTTCTAGGTTTAATGCACACAAGAAACATAGGTTGCAAGTCAGAAGAGTCTAGACTCCAAAAGTCCTCACATGAACCTCAGTCAATACAAAGAATAATAAAAATCAAACAAGTATTTAGAGGGTTATGTCATGAAATGTGTTATTTAACATTGAAAAACAAATACAGAAAAAAAGTGGTTACCCATTAAGGAATTCATTTACTATTCCATGGTGACTCCAACTAATATGTATCTATAGGAGGAGCTGCCTATTCATGAAATTATTCTTCCCCTACATTTATTAGAAGTAGAAAGATCATATAATCCTAATCAAAGATGACTTATTTCTTACTATTATCCTATAGTGATATCCAAATATATCATAACTATATATTACGAGGAATCAATCCTTGTATTTCTCATACAACTTATCTCTATATTTACCATTGATATGAACTTTTTTGATACTTCAAAATACTTTATATGGTTCACGACATGTCTCTTATAGGACCAATGATCATCTAGATGTTATTTTCCAATATATATATATATGCACATCTGTCTAATTATGTATAATTTTTTTTTTTCAACAGGATCAGACTCGACGGCTTCTTCCCCTCGCAAGAGAGGCCCTGGTCGTGGCATTTCCTCATGGAATTCCGACACGACCATTGATGTTTCAATTGATAAGAGATTTCATCCTGTGGGACTGACTACCCCTGCATTTATTTGCCCGCTGGGTCATATCATACGCGACCCACATCGATTTCCACTGACCACACGTGACTGGGCTGCTTTCCCTCAGGAAACATTAGACCGACATTGGAGGGATGTTCAGGTAAGAAGACCATTTTTGTTTCATCCTTATGTTTAAAAAATACTAACATCTGTGACTATTTTTCTTAAATATAATAACCTAAAAGTGCGCCTCAATGAGTTTCACCCAGTGTTTTTTGGAAAATATCGCAAGATATAGAATGATCATAAAGGCAATGTCATGTGGGAGCACTGGGTGCCAAATATGGGTGCCCCAGACATTCTGGAAAAAGTATCGAGATGTGTTCTCCCATATCAGTGGCGTGACTTAGGTTCATAATGGTCTACTAAGGCTGCTACGGTTAGTATATTTATTATTTTATATATATTTTCAATAATGTGTGACATTTTATTTGTTTGATATTTTAATTAATTGAATGCAGGAGGTGTCAGCCTGCCATTATTAGAATCAAGCATCACAGGGACCACCTCACAGGTTTGGGACTCATCACGTGTCTCAGATCCGACATGATGCATTTATTATTCAATTTATAATTTATAATTTAATATAGTTTTGTGTTATATTTTTATATTTTATTGTTATACAGTTACGGGAGTAAGGTGCACCGATTGATAAAATGTCGTTGTGGATGAGGACTCGTGATAGAAATGATCCAGAGGCTAGAGCTCATATAGTATTTAATTGTACTCATTACCTATTCTTCAATGTCCCAAGTAAAATATTCATCTATAAAACCTTTCACATGATCATCATCCCCTAAATTTAATGTTTTATCCCCCAACCACTTTATGTATTATAAGATCCATTTAACATCTTACTAATGTTTTCATTTAGGATTTGACGTGGAACTGCTGAATGTTACATAGGCTCAATTTGAAGCTAAGTTAGAACAACTGCCAGAGGACCAGAGACAGCTTCCCATGCGAAGGGATGAGATATTCCATCACATTATTGGTCTTGATGGGTGTGGATATAGTCTGACCTAAGGAATGAGGATTCCTCGTTCTGTAGTATCACATGCTGAGGTTGTTGGTCATGTTGTTACTAGGCATACACAGTAGTTGTTATATATCGAGGCATGGTTGCGCGCTTCCGAGGAGGTAAATGCGCAACTGATCACTGAGGTTAGAACACTACAAGAATATGTGCGTCCGGGTGATGGTGCAGGGGATCATACGACATAGGTTTATACTGAATTTATTTGTTTACATTCTTTTATTTTCATTATTAAAATCTTTATATTTTTATTTTTTATATGCCCATGGCACACCGGATGGAGGTAGCATCCATGGCCACGCATGACGCATCATATTCACGAGGTGTGTTTCTTTTATATTTATTTTTGAATTAATGTTATATATTGATTTAGAGTTTAAATGTAGAATTGTTTTAATGTGATACTAAGATAGAATCTGCAATGATGTGGTAATTTCTTTATTTATTTTCTAGTGTCTTTTTATACATTGGATTGGAGGTGCGAGGGGGGGTGGCGGCGTCGTACAAGTTGTGTCTGGGCGCAGTGGGGAAAAAATGCGGCAGAGAGGAAAAAACATGGGTAGGGAAGGGTTGAGTTACACCTCCTCTAATACCATGAAAAACCGTACTCTCTACCTCATTGAGAGGAAGATACCATTATTTATAGAAATAGGAAAAGGAATAAAAGACAAAGCAAACCAATGTGAGATTCCAAAATACAAATAATAGGATCCAACAAAATACATGAAAGAAAATGTGGCGTGTATGCTAACTTCCATACTCGTTAGAGTTATTGCATGACTTTTTATTACTTTTTAAAAACAATATGAACATCTTATGAAAATTGGTCCCTTGGTTGTAGTTGCATTCAACTATTCTGTTTGATTATAGTGTAGTCATGGTCGGCTCTCAATGCCATGGTAGTCTCTCAAGTCCATGGTTGCACAAGCCCTGGTTTCACCATCACTATTTCACTTTCTCTATCATTTTAGGAATTTAAATAGGAAGAGTGGAACATTTTTCTCATCAAACATGGTTAATTCTTATCTGAGATTGATTTATGGGTTTTCTTAGGGGTATCCATGGGTTGGGTAAGGTCGGGAAGGGGGCCTTTCTAGACCTGACACGATCAAAAAAGGTCGGGTCGGGTTGTGTTGGGTCACATGATTTTTGAGCAGCTGACCTGACCCAACACAACCTATTGGGGTCGGGTTACCCTACACATGAAAAAAGGACCCAAACCAAACCCAACCATTGTGGTTCAGTTTAGTTTGGGTCGGTTTATATGTGTAAAACCTGACCGGACCCGACCCAACCCGATGAACCTGTACTCGGACCCGTGACCCAGCCCCAAACCCATCCCCCACCCCCCACCCCTCCAACAACCCCCACCCACATACCACATGTAGCAGCCTCCCCTCAGTTTATCCCCTTGGCTAGACTAGCCACCACTCCCTCGGCAGCAGCCTTCCTGCCCACCCCCTACCCATTGCAGCTCCCACCCCTCCCCCCAAGCCCCCTACAACAGCCCCTCCCCCATGGTGTGACCTAGCCCCCAGACCCAGCCCTCCCACACCCTCCCCACCAGTAGTAGCCTCCCCCTATCTTTAGAAGCCTCCCCCCTATAGAAACCTCATCACCTTCCCTCCTAGCCCTCCACCCCAACAGCAGCCCCCTACCCTCTCCTCCCCCAACCCCCTGCCTGCAGTAGCCCCCCTCCCCTCCCCCCAGCCCCTGCCTGCAGCAGCAACACCCCCCTTTAGTAGCCTCCTCCCTCCACTCATCCCCCTACAATGTCTCTATCCACCCCCTGCAGCAAGGCCCCTACCTACGGCAGCCCCCTCCCCTCCCCTCCCCTAGGGGAATTTTACTAACATGAAAAATAAAAAATTTACAGTTCAATTATACCCAATTACCAATTAAAAGTATAATTATTAGTTGATCATTTCAATGTTCCATTAATCCAATTCCATTCTGATTCCAAATTTCCATTATATCATGTTTGGATTATATATCATGTGATTGTGCCAAAATTTCTGTTTGAAATTCAATTCGTTTACAAAAACCATTTCATAAAATTTTTGCTGGAAACATATCATAGGTTCAAAAAAGTAGTTTTGAGGAAGGTGGTGTTGTCTGTCATCAGAAACAAAACATAATGGGAAACATAATAAAAATTTATGAATGAACATGAAAAAAAATTAACTATATACAATTTACTACAGCGCCAGAGTAAACCGCACGCACTGTACAACAAGTAAAAGAAGGTGCCAAGGCATGCCATGAGGTATTTCTCTCGAATCCCGATTTCTTGCAAGGAAAGGTGTTTGTCGAGGGAGGAGGCAAGCAAGGAGGGATTTTATGGGTGGTTTCAGAGGTGCGAAAAAATTCAAGATGAAAGGAGGATAGAATGAGGGTTTTTTGTGAGGGAATGAGACGAGGGAAGAGAAGGTGGGCGAGGGGTTTGAAAGATCGGGTTGGGATGCGTCATACAGTGCACGTGTCTGGGTTGGTGGGAGCGGGTGGAGGAAAAAATTTGACATTCGGTGTGAGAATTTTTTGACAGGGTGGACAAAGTGGTAATGACCCCCGCCCCAACAAAAAATAAATGCAAAACAAGAAGGTATAAAATGGGCATGGTTTGTATTCTATTTGTATGGAGAAACCCTTATAATAATAAGCATACTACGGAAGAAAAAAAAGGAGAAGAATACACGACAACACTTGGTACTCTCCTGCTCATTCTAGGTGTCTGATTTTCCAAAATAGAATAATATCCCCCCCTCCACAATAGACCGATCCCCCATTATAACAAACGAAAGCAACTCATCCCACTATGTGGAGCTAGCTAAAAAACTCCCCTCCACCCTTTCATCCCCTTCTAGAATATAGTAACCAATCCATCCCCTGCATAGGCTCGGGCTCTATCATTGGACTCCATATTTAGTCTAAAAAAATGCCTCAGACATTATAAACAACATCTAGGCTTTAATAAGAGATAATATGGGTCCAATTTGACATATTCATGCAAGAGGAAATTTATTGGGTCTTTAATTTTTTGATATGTTTTCCCATGGTATCGTGTAGTCTCCTTACTCTTCCACTCATCATTGGCCCATGCAGTTGCATGTCCTCACGAGCTATCAGGTTAGTGTCTTGGGATGGTTGCCCATCATTCACCCCCTCTAAAAAAGACTCTTCATAATCTGCACCAAATTAAGGAGAAAACTAGATATGTTAAGGGGTTGAGGGGAGAGGAGCATGCAAGAGCATGAGGGAGGGAGGGAATGATGATCGACCAGGCTGTGACTCTGCAAGGCGATGGGTTTTTTTGGCAGACACCCATCGGGTCATGGGTTGGGTTGGGTATAAATGTCTTCAACCCGACACCCGACCCAAGCCATGCATGGGTCGACCCGACATAAACACAACCCAATCTTTTTTATACACAACCCGACCCAACCCGACCCAAACTGGTCAAGTCAGGTTGAACCCATTGGGGTGGGTCGGGTTTGGACACCCCTAGTTTTTCATTTCTTGGTTTCCCCGCCACCTTCTCTAGTCTGGTTATATGTGCAAAAATTATAAAAAATGACCAAAAACTGATGCCAGCTTTTTTTATTCACTTGCTTGCATCATCAAGTGTTCCCTTTTTTGGAGTGTCATTAGTAATCTTAGTCCTCACAGTTTCTGTATTTTTTACAAGTTTCCATACTAATGTAATTTTCAACACACAACTTATCTGTATTTCTTATGATTTAAGAATCTTCTTTACACATGATTGTGAATGCTTCATTATTTGAATTACAAACAAGGAAACTATAGTTACCTAGAATTCTAAATATTGATCTTTTTATTAGATGATTTAGAAGATGTTTCCCTTATAAGTACATATGAATCGTCGTTATTGAAATGTTAAAAAAATTTCTGGGGTATGTGCGGTTGACATTCATTGTTTTGTTTTGTAAAGTTTCTTATCTTCTACTTAGAATATATTTTTCATTACAGGCTTAGAACCCTTTGCAAAAAATAATCTACACACATAATGCATCATTATCTTTACTTTTTAACATCCTCATTTGCTGGTCATCAGTTTCTCATACTTTTGCACTTCCTGAAATGGAATATATTGTTACCACACAGATTTATTTCCTTGATGATAGGTGGTTGGATGCCTATGACCGTAGTCCAACAAGTAGAGTTGGAAATTTTGATTTTTTTTAGGTGAAATGGTTCTAGAATGTGTTTTTATTACATAGATTTCATTCTAGTGTTAATAATATATAATGTTAATCCTTGATAGTTTATGATCACATCTCTGAATGACCCATTAAAACTATTTTTCTATATTTCTTGATCCTTTTGTGGTAAATTAAAATATGGGTAGGTGGATTGCAACCACTACACCAAGTAATATCCACCAGATAATAAGTGTGATTAAGCCTTTTAAATACATTTGTGCATGTTTTTGTTAGTTCTTTATCTATAATTCATTATCATCCTATCACCATCATGACCCAATCACACCAGTCAATTTGAATTTTCTTTGTTTATCTTTTGTATCTTCTTGTGGGTTTTTTGAAACAGAATATTGGAATGAATTGGAGCTGTTTGGATCACTGGACTTGTGAGATGTGCATATTTTTTCTTGCTGTTCATGGAGTTTTTTTCTATTTTTGGTGAGTCCTGGTGATGTTTGTTTATCTTTTCCTGCTGTTTTGGCGTTGTTTAGTGCTGTTTGGTATTTACTATTTGTTATTTGCAATGTGGTGTTGTTTATATTTTCCTATTTTTTATTGACCATTTGGTTTTTTTGGAGTTGTCCAGTTCTGGATGTACAACTGCATGTTTTTTAGAAAAATTTCCCAGTTTAGTGACCGCCAATGGCGGTCGCTAATGCCTACCTAAAATGCTCCACCCCTACTGGAGCATTTCCAAAGAAATCAAAAAACAATTATTATAGAGACTACCTCTGGCGGTCGCTAAAGCTCTTCACTTATGGGCCAACAGCAACCACCATTGGCGGTCTCAATGCGGTCTATAAAGACCATTAGTGACCTCCAATGGCGGTCTCTAAATGGCCAATTTCTAGTACAGAATTATATATGTACTGGGCCTGCCCATGGGCCCACTTCCAGTTTTGTTTTTTAAAAAAATAGTTTCTTTTATATCTAATTCACTTTTTTAATATATTTCAGTGATTCCACCTCCCACTCGAATACAATATCCTTATCATTAGCCCCATTATCTATTTTCCCTCTTTAGTTCTCATATGAGTCGCAAATTTGGGTGAAAGGTCTCATATTACCTCAAATTTTCCAAAATTGATAATGTAAATTGTTTCATACATAACTTATTCAATTTGTGATTTTTTTCCCCACAAATCATCTTTCCCTAGTTCTTCATGAACATAGGGGAATATCCATGAAGTTTCAATCCATTCCCTTTTTTTAATGGTGCAGAATTAATTTAATATGAAATGTTTTCTAGTTGAAAAGGTGAGACTCATCCCGTATCCACCCTCTTATTCCATCATTCATTATTTCATGGTTTTATAATATTCCCTAATCATGATCAACTGAGGGTTCTGTTATCCCATGATTTTTTATGGGTTTTTATTCATTTGGGTTTGGTCATCACAGGTTTAGGGTTTGTAGACTCTCAGATGGTGATTTTTGGTTTGTGTTTCCATTATGCCAAGGATTTGAGATAGGATATCCCTTGAACAAGCCTTTATAATTTAATATTCATCATTATCTTTCAGTTATAAACTTATTTATATGATATTTTCTGTAGTGAAACTTTGGTTTTAATGGTTTTGTGTGCAAATTATTTTTTATGACTTATTTTGATAAAAATATAGTTGTTTTGGTATAAATGTGCACTCCTCTTGTTTGATAAATTATTCCATAAGATTTGGCTAATGGTTTATGGAATTTTAAATATGTTTCAGTAGATTGAATAGCTTTATTGAACGAAAATGGTATTTTATCCCTTTTTATGTGATTAACATAAGTTGTTTTGTTAAAGAGTGCATGCCATGTGTTCGGTAAAATACTTGGTTTACTTTTATGTGTCTAATGCAATTTAAAATGATTTGTTGGATTTAAAAATACATTGAAAGAATGTTAAAAATTATTTTGGGATCCTTTTTTGGCTTTCCTATTTGGATTTTTTTTACAAACAAATGGTTTTTGGTTTACAACATGTTTCATCCCGAGTTGCCGGAAAATGGCACGTTTCACATTCTTATGAAAATGGTTGTGTTATGAATGAATAACCAAAGAGTTTAAAGAAATTTATGAATGATGTTTGATTCTTTAAATGGTGTACATACACCTAATTAATAATATTTAAATGTACAACTTTGTCAAATTATAGTTTTGAAAAAATGTTTAAAGGCCAGTTTGGCCTTTCCTAAAAATGAAGAATCAGTGATTTTCTTGTATATAACATTTTTTGTCAATTGGGATTGTTTTATGGTAAATGAAATGATTTTATTAAATGTTTTTAGGGATTAAAAATATGGTTTGGTATGGGTTTGTTGTGTTTTTATAATTAAAAAGGTGCTTTTGAATGTGTTTTATGTGCAAAACCTCAATACACTTCTTGAAATTGTTTTATGAAAAAATTCAGAGGTTTATTGATAATGAAATAAATGTGAAGAAAGTTTGTGGTTCGTTTGTGTGTTTATGACTTGGGAATGGAATTTAGATGTGAAATGTTTATTTGATAATATGTGTAACTTGATTTTTCACTAATGGGAATCTCGAGTATCTTGGTGGGCGGACGTGTACTAGTATATAAGGGATCCTGTTGGGTTTGGCCCCTATTTCACATAGCAATTTTGACGATGACAACACAAACTAAACAATGATAATGATAATGTTGAGGGACTACTAGGTTATGTGTATGCTCTCTACTAGTGGATTTTGTGAATGATAACGGATATTTATTATGGTTACTTACACCAAGATAAGAGGTACCTGGGGCTCAAAACTATCTAGTGTATATGGGTGTTCCTGTGACTTGTGCTCATATTGGATATTTGGAACTCTCCTTCGGAATATGGTGTGTTTTGTTGCTAAATTCAGAATTGTGTGTTATTTATTTAAAATTTCAAATTCTGTAAAGCTTATCTCTTAAAAACTATTTTCATTTTTAAGTTGCACCCCTTTGAAAATGGTTACTCGCATTATTTTTTTAAAAACATGAATGTTTCTGTCTGGTAATTTATTTTATATAACATGGGACCTTATTGGGAAAAAATGCCTTTATATTTTTTATTTAAAACATGAAATTGATGTTTCTTTTATTTTAAATGACGTGCATTGGGAATATAATATTGGTCTAACCTAGTGTGTTTTAATATTCACACCTATAGTCTTTTTCTTTTTTTAGCCCTCGGGTAGGTTTCTATAAGAGTTCGATTACCTTAGAAGACATGTGATAATTATGTTGCAGAGTGACTAGAAGGGTCACATGGAGTTATTTGGTTTTCTGGTTTGGTCAGATGGGTTGTTGATTTAGTCGTACTTTCAGTTTCTTGTACAAATAATGTTCTGTTCAGTTTTTATATAAATGAATTTTGGGCTGTCTTTTTCTTTCTCTTGGTTGTTTTACTGTTTATATATGGGCAAAATTGTTCCCTTGTGTACTCTATTTATGCACTTGGTTCTTGTCTCCATCCCGGTAGGATCGGGAATGCCTCTCGGGACTTTTCATGGGATTGCCCTTGTCACCGGTTCAGGGTCGACTCGGTCAGGTTCGTGACATTCCACCATCATTTGAATAACAAAAATAAAGACCAAGACTAAAAAACCAAGAAACTTATCCTATTTATAAAATTCTCTACATTCAGGTCCTACCTAGGGACGGATTGGTTATTTTTGATATTGAGAAGTATCAACAAATTCAGGGTCAATAGAGGGTAGTTCTATATAATCTATTTATGAGGGGTCTATTGGGACTCTCTGATCAGTAGGTTAGGGAGACTACTCCCCCTCAGTAGTAGCTTTCTTATCATCAGTATCAATAGTTGGTAAAACATCCATATTATAATATTTAGATCTGTCTCCATACCTAACATAATGTGATACCATCAGTGGTGAAGAATGTGATTGAATAATCTCATGATCATGATCATCATGATTATCTCCATTCTTATCATCTCTATCATTATGATCATCTCCATGACAATCTCAATGATCATCATAATCTCCACCATGATGATCATTTCCATGATCGTCAATATCTTCACCATCTGGATCATTTTTATGACCATCATTGTCTTCTTATAACATCACATGATCTTCATCATTATCTATATCCTTAGATTCAAAAACATCAATACCACTTCCATTATCAAAAATATCATTCTGGTCTCTTAATGATTTGGAGAAATATATATTGAATTGTTCCTCTCAAGATATTTATGTTCCCTCACCATCATATTTATCTAGAAATTATTACATGGTTGGTAGAGAACTAGGTAAACTAATATGTCCAACTAAAACTTTTGGAAAATATTTAGTGATCTCTGATTTACTCCCCACATCAACCGAGAATTCTTATTCTACTATAACAACTATAGCCTCCTCATCATTAACACTAATATCATCATCTGAATATTAAAATATTTCATTAGGCTCTAGACCAGGATCCACCATGTCCTTTGGTCTGACTAAATGTTCAATAGGGTTGAATTTATCATATATTTTATCATTATATCTCACCCCAATAGTTTATCCATATATTCTAATTTACCTTAACTCTTTTGCAAAAAAAATCGACAAACAAAAACCACCATACTTTTCTTCAGATTATTCACCTTCTTTTACTAATTCCATAGCATCCAATATAGAAAATATCATCATAGGGTATATCAAGGAATTCTAAATTGATCTTTGTTTTTCACAGTTCCTATATATTGATCATCATTAATCTATAAAGATTGATTATTTGACTTTGTTTCATGAAAAATAGGAAGTAAACATCATGATATCACATAGTCTTGAAAGAACACTTTCTAACCCACAATACGTGTTATAAAAACTTGAATAACAGTTTACACTCACCGTTGAGTTTAAAATCTGTTGGTATCCATAGAGTATAGTCTCCTATTAACTAAAGGTGAGATTCTTCATAATTAAACAACCCCCTACCACTGGGAATGATGCCTTGGAAATCCTGATATACCCCATTATGGGGAACCGTTAGCCACCTAGCCCAATAATTTGAAGGGAAAGGAAACTAAAATAAAACTGAAACTATTTCTTTTTATTTTTTTATTATTTGAAATATCTTCTAAATAAAACATTTTGAATTTTTTTGGGACGGTTTTTTCAAAACCACCTCAAAATTTTAGAAAATTTTAAAAAATTATTTATTAATGATTAATTAATGATTATTTACAATCAAATTTAGTTTATTATTTTATAAATTTTATTATTTATAATATTTCAATTAATTAATAATTATAATTATTAGTTAATAATATTTTTAAACTAAAAACAAATCATCAATAAGTAGAAGAACAAACTTCAACAACAAATGACCGTAACGTCTGATCCGAGAGTCAATTTCATCTATATAACCAGTCAAATCAATGATTATAAAATTTAAAAAAACCAAGTGAGATTTATATCATGTCATAAACAATGGAAAAAATATATTCAAAATTCAAAATTCAAAAATCTAACTCAAGCATCAAACGACCATAACTTTTAATCTAGATGTCTGTTTGGGCAGTACCAAATATCAAATCGAAGCCTACGACGAGCTCTATGCCACTTATATCTGGCCCCAACTCTATTAGTGTTGTACCACATTTTATATTGCCATAATGCACCAGAAGGCCACTGAAACATAGGTTTTATTTCCAGAAACTGTTTTTTTAATATTCAAACAATTATAATGTTCGATCCAGGTGTATGTTTGGCCTGGACAACATGTCATATCGAAGCTCATTTCCAAATCATTGGTTTTACTAGTTGTGGAACTGAAAAAGATGTCTCATGTCATATTTTAGGGCAATTTCAGTGTATTTATGGTTTTCAGAGGATCTCAATGTTTAATGATTTATTTATTTATTTATTTATTATTAATTTATTTAATATTAATTAAATTATAAATTATTTATTAATTATTCAATAAATAATTATTAATTATTTTTCTTTTTTTCAATTATTTATGTATGTATTTATTTATTATTTAAGATTTATTTATTTATTTATTTATTATTTAGTTATTATATACAAATTAATTAATAATTTAATTTTAATTAATTAATTAATTAATATTTATCATTATTTTTATTCATTTATTAATTAATTATTTATTTTTTTGTTATTCATTATTAGTTATTTAATTAATAATTATTAATTAATAAGTTAATATTTATTTATTAATTAATTATTATTAATTAATTAATTAATTATTAAATATTAAATATTAAATGATAAATATTAGTATAAGGCCCCAGCCTTAAACCTTACTTAATATTGAATTAAATGAATAATTCACATTGAGGATCTTTTCAGGTTTAGAGTTTTAGAGAATTAGAACATAACTATTACATCTTAAAAGATTACAAAGTAGACACTTCTACTAAGTCTCCATAAAATAAAAACTCTTAAAAAGAAAGATGTCTAGATTCCATGTTTTAGATAGCATGAAATTCCCTTGATCCCGTCCTTGACCTTATTCCACTTTTAGTCCTGTGAAAAACATTTCGAAAAACTTGGGGTGAGCATAAAAAGCTCAGCAAGGGATACAAAAAGAATGAAAACTGTTAGTTTTTCAAACATCAAGTAAACCATGTATACTATATCAAAGTAATACCTTCACCTTCATGAAGTAGTAAAAAAAACTTCACTGAATAAAGTATCATTACTTACCTTTTTGTAACCAAAGGATTACCATAAAACCCATATAAAGAACACATAGAATATATAAAGGTAACTTGGGACATAAACATAATTAAGTGGAATAACCATACGGTTGACTTCCACACATATCACTTAATGGAATAGCAATGCGGCCAATTTCCATACATACTTAATGGAATAGCCATACGGCCGACTTCCATACCCAATGCATTGGAGGTTATAACGTAACCACCCGTCCTGGTATTCACGGAACCACCCGTCATATGGTTTATAATGTAACCACCCGTTAAAATGTCCAAGTACCAGTATAAAATCATAAAACATAAAACCAATATAAAGGAATGATAACATTTCCACATTTCAATCACAATATATCATAAATATATTGACATAATAGAATCCTTTTTCAAAACCATTTTCAATACCAAAATACATAAAAGAGTATATGGTATTTATTTTATTCTAAAAACATTACGGCTTGTTGAGAAAGCCAAAGATCAAATAATACACGCGGCGGCGGAAAAGGTCGTTGTCACCGCGTACGTTAAAAAAAACATTCTTTTTTGTCTTTTAGTAAAACGCTTCGTAGAAAAAGATTCCTTTTGTATAAAAGTAAAAGTAAAAGGAGTTTATACACCGTATAAAAGAAAGTTGTGTATAAAACGAAATATGCCTCAATGAAAGGAGATTGAGACGAAGTCCCTTACCTTGGGTCCGACTTGACTCGATCGTTCTTTAACGTCCGGAATAATAAACTTGAGTTAATTTATACTTTGTTAAGAACCTTTTTAAAGATAATTATTGTTTTTATATCACTTATTTCCATGTTATAAACATTATGTAACCATTTAATTTAATAATGTTTGTTTTGTCAATATTTGGTTCTTAAGTCGAAAGTTGACTTCTTACAATTACATGTTGTTCGTGTGGTCAAAAGTTCTTTATATCCAGAATGAAATTCCTGATTTGGATATCATATATATCATATATATCCAGCATATACATGTATTTATAATATTACATAATCATTTAGAGGTAAGAAATGAAATGCACCGTTCATGGAGACGGTAAGCCGTACGTACGCATGAACGCTACTTTCATTTCTTTGTCATATTAGTGGAATTAAAACTAAATGAGAGGTATGTATATTTTAATTCCAGTATTATATTCATCATTTAGATATATCATTAATTATATATATACATTATATACATGTAATTTTAATAGTACATTACATTTGGGGATAAGAAATGAAATGCACCGTTCATGGAGACGGTAAGCCGTACGTACGCATGAACGCTACTTTCATTTCTATCTCATACTTTAATGGAAAGAAATAATAACGATATAGAGGTATATTATAATTCCAGTATAACATCATATATAATAACTTTAAATCCATCCTTTACACATCCCACATATGGCATTAACGAATCACATCACTTTTAGGGGGCGGTAGTCCGCACTTCCTTAAATGAAGATATTGTGTTTACCCATAATGGAAACCATAAAGGTATGCCAAAAATGAAAAATACAGAAGCTTAAAGAAAACATAAACATATTATATATCATATATAAAAATAGTGACATCATAATGGCCACCTTTGAAGGTGTTAAATGAGTATTGAACAATCATCGTTTCGGGAGGCAGAATTTCTCCATCCACGGAAACCGTATGTTCTTTAACCATTTGATGTATTTGTGTGAGAGTGTAGCTCAAATAAATCTTATAACAACATCCTAGTATATTTAAGATACTGGTGTTGTTACAGAAGAAGTAAATAAAAAGAGTTTAGAGGGTTGGAGAAGCAAAATAAAACAAATGAACAATAGAGAATGAATTACCTTTAAAAGTGTAACCTCCTTTTGATTTGAGCCTAAAGGCTTCCTTTGAAAGGATTCTGCCCAAAGGGAATCCTCCAGTATGAGGAGAGGGATGTGGAGAGAGTAAATGGTCAGGTTTTGGCCGAGCCAAAGCCTTGAGAAGTGTGTGAAAAGAGGTAGAGGTGGGGGCCTTTTATAAGAGGAGAGGAGGGGCACTTTTGGAAAGTAAAGAAATATTACTTTATTTGAAAATGTGTTTCGGTTTTAAAAGGTCCCACATTAATATAATTCGTGGATAAGGTGATAAGGGTTCTAAATCCACTCATCCAATTAGTTTTGGCCATGTGTAGGTTTTAGATTTTTCATTATCTTTCTATTTTATTTAAATCGTCAAATAATGATGTCATCGCTGCATCATTATTATGTCATATATAATTTAATTTATTTAATGTCTAAAAATTATAAACAAATACTATGATGTAGGAAAACTTTTTATCTTTCCAATGATTATTTATAATCAAAATTTGGACTTGTATAACCATACTTAAAAATTGTTTTAGTAAAACAACTTATGTTAGTGTCATTTTCACTTTAACATTAAACAAAAATATATTAATGTCATTTTCCAACTAAAGTGGCTCCATGGGGTCCCCAAGTTGTCCCATGGATTGTCTAGGTTGGCCATGACTCACCCAATAGGTGTAGGACAAGTGTCATGGTGTTTTCACATTCTTATAATACCATTTTTACCTTAAACTACACTAATTACCTCTAATCGCGATTAATGAAAAAAAAATTACTATTCACCAAAAAATTATTTTAATCTCATTGAACCACATTTTACTTCTTAATGACAACTATGTATGTCGGATTTTCAAAATTCAATACACATTAGTGGTAAACTTTCATTTAACTGAAAAATCAGTTTGCTTGATTACCACTTAGTGGTTTCACTATTCATCAAAAATTGAAGTTTTTCAGAAAATTAACAAAAATTCACCCTAAGCTATATTTGATATTCCGAATTCAAAAATGAAGTCCATTTTACAAAATTCAAAACATATAAGTCAAAGTAATTAATTTAATAATTAATTCCCGTTGTCATGACAAATAGCGTGTTTTTGCGAAACAATAAGTATCAAAAGATTGACACTAGTTTAAGTCCAATTTCAAAGTAAAATAGATTCCAATGACCACTATTGGATTTAATGGTAAAAATATTTTCTAATTTAACATTAAAACCAATTCAAAAGATAATCTAATAATATAAATAATTTAGATTAAAAAGAGGTTTTGAATTAAAATAAAACATTTTACACTATTCATAAAAAAAATGATCTTTATCAGAAAGGTACCAAAAATTTACACAAAGTAAATTTTAATGTCCCGATTCTAAAGAAGAGTTATATTTGGTCCAAAAGAAAGTATAAGAGTGATCAAAACTATATTTAATGATGGTTCTCCGTCAAAAGGTGATAAGTGAACCTTTAGTGAAAATTAGAGTATATATGCCCTAAAATTGAACTCTTTCCGTATTTTAAGCCTTTATCTTTTATTGGGTAAATGTATAAACATTTAAAAACATATATAATCATATTTTAGTTATTTCTATCCATTCCCGCCAGTACAACGACTACTTGTTAACTAACATTTAAAATAATATTATTTTATTATTAGAGTGCAACGTAAGATTTCAATGAAACTCTTTGTTGTGTATCGGGTAGGCTATCGAACATAGCAACCCTTTAAAGTATTATTAATACATTATTCACTAATATGGATAAATATGAAAATGTATATTCTTTATTTACCTGGGGTGTTACATCCTTCCCCCCTTTTGGGAATTGCGTCCTCGCAATTTTAAAATTGGGCTTGGTAAAATCCTTGAAAGTACCACATCGGAACAAGGATCGATAAAACAATCACTTTAAAATAAAGAAAGGTAAGTACAAAGGTCACCCGAGTTAACCCATACTAGGATTCCAAGTATGAAAACATGGACATGGAGGAGAAAACATAGGGTCATGTTCTGATGGAGAGTGATAGAAAACATGTGTAGGAGAAAGTTAACCATGAGAGAATTACAAACTTGTGATGGGTTAAATAGTATTTGATTCCCTAGTAGTAAAGGTTAATAGACAACATTTTTCTTTTAAGTTACTTTTCATTTAGGAATTTAGTTTTTGATCTTAAGGAAACATACTTGTCATATTGACTTTCAACTCTTTCTAGGTTTCTTACACAAACTCATAATAGCATACCTTGATCATGGCGTCCACTCGGTTTCATCGTCATCTTGTTCACGTAGGTAGTAGTCCCATGAATTACAACAATGATTTAGAGATCCTTCAAAATCATTTGCTTCCTCCATCCAAATACACCTCGCACAACATGGGTCATATGGGTGTTCACAGAAAAACAGTTTTGGAAAATAATCATGTAGGACATATAATTCCAAAACATCTGATAAAACATGATTTCTAAAAATAGTCGGACTGAAATTGAGTTGAAACTTTCTATCATTGTTCCTTTTAAAATACCATAAGTATGAGATGTGAGACTATATTTTAAAAGAAAATATAAATAGGTTGCGCAAGGGTCTCCTTCCTCAGCACCATTTTTAAAATCATAATATGCTTCAAATTCTTGTGATAAGGTAAAATATTTGAAAATACCTTGATAATATTTACCTCTCTTGAAAACATGAGAATATTGTGAAAATAGTATTTTTCTAAAAACAACCCATGATCCACGATGATAACGAGGTATAGCGGAGGTGTTTGATATTTCAAACAAATGCTTGCAAGTGAGTTGTATGCTATAAAAAGTTTCACAATCATCCGAAGATGACTTTGCAATAATTATTGCAAGCATGTCATCAGGGAGAGATAGGAATGTCGTTTGAGATCCTCCTCCTTCCATTCGCAACCGACTTTACTTGACCTGAAAAAAGTTATAAAACAAGGATTTAACTGAAATAATAGTTATAGGGACTAATCATGTGCCTCACAAAAACTCCTAATCCCTAAAGTTGTCTAAACCGACCTCTGATACCAACTATAAGGCCCCAGCCTTAAACCTTACTTAATATTGAATTAAATGAATAATTCACATTGAGGATCTTTTCAGGTTTAGAGTTTTAGAGAATTAGAACATAAATATTACATCTTAAAATATTACAAAGTAGACACTTCTACTAAGTCTCCATAAAATAAAAACTCTTAAAAAGAAAGATGTCAAGATTCCATGTTTT
This sequence comes from Viscum album, assembly GCA_963277665.1. Lineage (NCBI taxonomy): Eukaryota > Viridiplantae > Streptophyta > Magnoliopsida > Santalales > Viscaceae > Viscum > Viscum album. The sequence continues at coordinate 786,786,140 of OY728126.1, read as the reverse complement.
AGATAGCATGAAATTCCCTTGATCCCATTCTTGACCTTATTCAACTTTAAGTCCTGTGAAAAACATTTTGAAAAACTTGGGGTGAGCATAAAAAGCTCAGTAAGGGATACAAAGAGAATGAAAACTGTTAGTTTTTCAAACATCAAGTAAACCATGTATACTATATCAAAGTAATACCTTCACATTCATGAAGTAGTAAAAAAAACATCACTGAATAATGTATCATTACTTACCTTTTTGTAACCAAAGGATTACCATAAAACCCCTATAAAGAACACATAGAATATATAAAGGTAACTTGGGACATAAACATACTTAAGTGGAATAACCATACGGTTGACTTCCACACATATCACTTAATGGAATAGCCATACAGCCAATTTCCATACATACTTAATGGAATATCCATACAGCCGACTTCCATACCCAATGCATTGGAGGTTATAACGTAACCACCGATCCTGGTATTCACGGCACCACCCGTCATATGGTTTATAACGTAACCACCCGTTAAAATGTCCAAGTACAAGTATAAAATCATAAAACATAAAACCAATATAAAGGAATGATAACATTTCCACATTTCAATAATAATATATCATAAATATATTGACATAATATAATCCTTTTTCAAAACCATTTTCAATACCAAAATACATAAAAGAGTATATGGTATTTATTTTATTCTAAAAACATTACGGCTTGTTGAGAAAGCCAAAGATCAAATAATACTCGCAGCGGCGGAAAAGGTCGTTGTCACCGCGTACGTTAAAAAAAACATTCCTTTTTGTCGTTTAGTAAAACGATTCGTAGAAAAAGATTCCTTTTGTATAAAAGTAAAAGTAAAAGGAGTTTATACACCGTATAAAAGAAAGTTGTGTATAAAACGAAATATGCCTCAATGAAAGGAGATTCAGATGAAGTCCCTTACCTTGGGTCCGACTTGACTCGATCGTTCTTTAACGTCCTGAATAATAAACTTGAGTTAATTTATACTTTATTAAGAACCTTTTTAAAGATCATTATTCTTTTTATATCACTTATTGCCATGTTATAAACATTATGTAACCATTTAAGTTAATAATGTTTGTTTTTTCAATATTTGGTTCTTAAGTCGAAAGTTGACTTCTTACAATTATATGTTGTTCGTGTGGTCAAAAGTTCTTTATATCCAGAATGAAATTCCTGATTTGGATATCATATATATCATATATATCCAGCATATACATGTATTTATAATATTACATAATCATTTAGAGGTAAGAAATGAAATGCACCGTTCATGGAGACGGTAAGCCGTACGTACGCATGAACGCTACTTTCATTTCTTTGTCATATTAGTGGAATTAAAACTAAACGAGAGGTATGTATATTTTAATTCCAGAATTATATTCATCATTTATATATATAATTAATTATATATATATACATTATATACATGTAATTTTAATAGTGCATTACATTTGGGGATAAGAAATGAAATGCACCGTTCATGGAGACGGTAACTCGTACGTACGCATGAACGCTACTTTCATTTCTATCTCATACTTTAATGGAAATAAATAATAATGATATAGAGGTATATTATAATTCCAGTATAACATCATATATAATAACTTTAAATCCATCCTTTACACGTTCCACATATGGCATTAACGAATCACATCACTTTTAGGGGGCGGTAGTCCGCACTTCCTTAAATGAAGATATCGTGTTTACCCATAATGGAAACCATGAAGGTATGCCAAAAATGAAAAATACAGAAGCTTAAAGAAAACATAAACATATTATATATCATATATAAAAATAGTGACATCATAATGTCCACCTTTGAAGTTGTTAAATGAGTATTGAACAATCATCGTTTCGGGAGGCAGAATTTCGCCATCCACGGAAACCGTATGTTCTTTAACCATTTGATGTAGTTGTGTGAGAGTGTAGCTCAAATAAATCTTATAACAACATCCTAGTATATTGAAGATACTTTTTTTGTTACAAAAGAAGTAAATAAAAAGAGTTTAGAGGGTTGGAGAATCAAAATAAAACAAATGAACAAGAGAGAATGAATTACCTTTAAAAGTGTAACTCCCTTTTGATTTGAGCCTAAAGGCTTCCTTTGAAAGGATTATGCCCAAAGGGAATCCTCTAGGATGAGTAGAGGGATGTGGAGAGAGTAAATGGGCAGGGATTTTCCGAGACAAAGGCTTGAGAAGTGTGTGAAAAGAGGTAGAGGTGGGGGCCTTTTATAAGAGGAGAGGAGGGGCACTTTTGGAAAGTAAAGAAATATTACTTTATTTGAAAATGTGTTTCGGTTTTAAAGGGTCCCAAATTTATATAATTCGTGTATAAGGTGATAAGGGATCGAAATCCAGTCATACAATTGGTTTTGTTCATGTGTAGGATTTAGATTTTTCATTATATTTCCATTTTATTTAAATCGTCAAATAATGATGTCATCGCTGCATCATTATTATGTCATATATAATTTAATTTATTTAATGTCTAAAAATTATAAAACAAATACTATGATGTATTTAATCTCTCTATCTTTCCAATGACTATTTATAATCAAAATTTGGCCTTGTATAACCCAACTTAAAAATTTTTTTAGTAAAACAACTTATGTTAGTGTCATTTTCACTTTAACATTAAATAAAAATATATTAATGTCATTTTCAAACTAAAGTGGCTCCATGGGGTCCCCAAGTTGGCCCATGGATTTTCTTGGTTGGTCATGACTCACCCAATAGGTGTAGGACAAGTTTCATGGTGTTTTCACATTCTTATAATACCATTTTTACCTTAAACTACACTAATTACCTCTAATCGCGATTAATGAAAAAAAATTATTATTCACCAAAAAATTATTTTAATCTTATTGAACCACATTTTACTTCTTAATGACAACCATGTATGTCGGATTTTCAAAATTCAATACACATTAGTGGTAAACTTTCATTTAACTGAAAAATCAGTTTGCTTGATTACCACTTAGTGGTTTCACTATTCATCAAAAATTGAAGTTTTTCAGAAAATTACCAAAAATTCACCCTAAGCTATATTTGATATTCCAAAACAAAAATGAAGTCCATTTTACAAAATTCAATACATATAAGTCAAAGTAATTAATTTAATAATTAATTCCCGCTGTCATGACAAATAGCGTGTTTTTGCGAAACAATAATATCAAAAGATTGACACTAGTTTAAGTCCAATTTCAAAGTGAAATTGATTCCAACGACCACAATTGGATTTAATGGTAAAAATATTTTCTAATTTCACTTTAAAACCAATTCAAAAGATAATCTAATCATATAAATAATTTAGATTAAAAAGAGTTTTTGAATTAAAATACAACATTTTACACTATTCATAAAAAAAATGAACTTTATCAGAAAGGTACCAAAAATTTACACAAAGTAAATTTTGATGTCCCGATTCTAAAGAAGACTTTTATTTGGTCCAAAAGAAAGTATAAGAGTGATCAAAACTATATTTAATGACGGTTCTCCGTCAAAAGGTGATAAGTGAACCTTTAGTGAAAATTAGAGTATATATGCCCTAAAATTGAACTCTTTCCGTATTTTAAGCCTTTATCTTTTATTGGGTAAATGTATAAACATTTAAAAACATATATAATCATATTTTAGTTATTTCTATCCATTCCCGCCAGTACAACGGCTACTTGTTAACTAACATTTAAAATAATATTATTTTATTATTAGAGTGCAACGTAAGATTTCAATGAAACTCTTTGTTGTGTATCGGGTACGCTATCGAACATAGCAACCCTTTAAATTATTATTAATACATTATTCACTAATATGGATAAATATGAAAATGTCTATTCTTTATTTACCTGGGGTGTTACATCCTTCCCCCCTTTTGGGAATTGCATCCTCGCAATTTTAAAATTGGGCTTGGTAACATCCTTGAAAGTCCCACATCGGAACAAGGATCGATAAAACAATCACTTTAAAATAAAGAAAGATAAGTACAAAGGTCACCCGAGTTAACCCATACTAGGATTCCAAGTATGAAAACATGGACAAGGAGGAGAAAACATAGGGTCATGTTCTGATGGAGAGTGATAGAAAACATGTTTAGGAGAAAGTTAACCATGAGAGAATTACAAACTTGTGATGGGTTAAATAGTATTTGATTCTCTAGTAGTAAAGGTTAATAGACAACATTTTTCTTTTAAGTTACTTTTCATTTAGGAATTTAGTTTTTGATCTTAAGGAAACATACTTGTCATGTTGACTTTCAACTCTTTCTAGGTTTCTTACACAAACTCATAATAGCATACCTTGATCATGGCGTCCACTCGGTTTCATCGTCATCTTGTTCACGTAGGTAGTAGTCCCATGCATTACAACAATGATTTAGAGATCCTTCAAAATCATTTGCTTCCTCCATCCAAATACACCTCGCACAACATGGGTCATATGGGTGTTCACAGAAAAACAGTTTTGGAAAATAATCATGTAGGACATATAATTCCAAAACATCTGATAAAACATGATTTCTAAAAAATAGTCGGACTGAAATTGAGTTGAAACATTCTATCATTGGTCCTTTTAAAATACCATAAGTATGAGATGTGAGACTATATTTTAAAAGCAAATATAAATAGGTTGCGCAAGGGTCTCCTTCCTCAGCACCATTTTTAAAATCATAATATGCTTCAAATTCTTGTGATAAGGTAAAATATTTGAAAATACCTTGATAATATTTACCTCTCTTGAAAACATGAGAATATTGTGAAAATAGTATTTTTTCTAAAAACAACCCATGATCCACGATGATAACGAGGTATAGCGGAGGTGTTTGATATTTCAAACAAATGCTTGCAAGTGAGTTGTATGCTATAAAAAGTTTCACAATCATCCGAAGATGACTTTGCAATAATTATTGCAAGCATGTCATCAGGGAGAGATAGGAATGTCGATTGAGATCCTCCTCCTTCCATTCGTAACCGACTTTACATGACCTGAAAAAAGTTATAAAACAAGGATTTAACTGAAATAATAGTTATAGGGGCTAATCATGTGCCTCACAAAAACTCATAATCCCTAAAGTTGTCTAAACCGACCTATGATACCAACTATAAGGCCCCAGCCTTAAACCTTACTTAATATTGAATTAAATGAATAATTCACATTGAGGATCTTTTCAGGTTTAGAGTTTTAGAGAATTATAACATAACTATTACATCTTAAAATATTACAAAGTAGACACTTCTACTAAGTCTCCATAAAATAAAAACTCTTAAAAAGAAAGATGTCTAGATTCCATGTTTTAGATAGCATGAAATTCCCTTGATCCCATCCTTGACCTTATTCCACTTTAAGTCCTGTGAAAAACATTTCGAAAAACTTGGGGTGAGCATAAAAATCTCAGTAAGGGATACAAAAAGAATGAAAACTGTTAGTTTTTCAAACATCAAGTAAACCATGTATACTATCAAAGTAATACCTTCACCTTCATGAAGTAGTAAAAAAACTTCACTGAATAAAGTATCATTACTTACCTTTTTGTAACCAAAGGATTACCATAAAACCCATATAAAGAACACATAGAATATATAAAGGTAACTTGGGACATAAACATACTTAAGTGGAATAACCATACGGTTGACTTCCACACATATCACTTAATGGAATAGCCATACGGCCAATTTCCATACATACTTAATGGAAAATCCATACGGCCGACTTCCATACCCAATTCATTGGAGGTTATAACGTAACCACCCGTCCTGGTATTCACGGCACCACCCGTCATATGGTTTATAACGTAACCACCCGTTAAAATGTCCAAGTACCAGTATAAAATCATAAAACATAAAACCAATATAATGGAATGATAACATTTCCACATTTCAATCACAATATATCATAAATATATTGACATAATAGAATCCTTTTTCAAAACCATTTTCAATACCAAAATACATAAAAGAGTATATGGTATTTATTTTATTCTAAAAACATTACGGCTTGTTGAGAAATCCAAAGATCAAATAATACTCGCGGCGGCGGAAGAGGTCGGTGTCACCGCGTACGTTAAAAAAAACATTCCATTTTGTCGTTTAGTAAAACGCTTCGTAGAAAATGATTACTTTTGTATAAAAGTAAAAGTAAAAGGAGTTTATACACCGTATAAAAGAAATTTGTGTATAAAACGAAATATGCCCCAATGAAAGGAGATTGAGACGAAGTCCCTTACCTTGGGTCCGACTTGACTCGATCGTTCTTTAACGTCTTGAATAATAAACTTGAGTTAATTTATACTTTATTAAGAACCTTTTTAAAGATCATTATTCTTTTTATATCACTTATTGCCATGTTATAAACATTATGTAACCATTTAAGTTAATAATGTTTGTTTTTTCAATATTTGGTTCTTAAGTCGAAAGTTGACTTCTTACAATTATATGTTGTTCGTGTGGTCAAAAGTTCTTTATATCCAGAATGAAATTCCTGATTTGGATATCATATATATCATATATATCCAGCATATACATGTATTTATAATATTACATAATCATTTAGAGGTAAGAAATGAAATGCACCGTTCATGGAGACGGTAAGCCGTACGTACGCATGAACACTACTTTCATTTCTTTGTCATATTAGTGGAATTAAAACTAAATGAGAGGTATGTATATTTTAATTCCAGAATTATATTCATCATATAGATATATCATTAATTATATATATACATTACATACATGTAATTTTAATAGTACATTACATTTGGGGATAAGAAATGAAATGCACCGTTCATGGAGACGGTAAGCCGTACGTACGCATGAACGCTACTTTCATTTCTATCTCATACTTTAATGGAAAGAAATAATAATGATATATAGGTATATTATAATTCCAGTATAACATCATATATAATAACTTTAAATCCATCTTTTACATGTCCCACATATGGCATTAACGAATCACATCACTTTTAGGGGGCGGTAGTCCGCACTTCCTTAAATGAAGATATCGTGTTTACCCATAATGGAAACCATAAAGGTATGCCAAAAATGAAAAATACAGAAGCTTAAAGAAAACATAAACATATTATATATCATATATAATAATAGTGACATCATAATGGTCACCTTTGAAGGTGTTAAATGAGTATTGAACAATCATCGTTTCGGGAGGCAGAATTTCGCCATCCACGGAAACCGTATGTTCTTTAACAATTTGATGTAGTTGTGTGAGAGTGTAGCTCAAATAAATCTTATAACAACATCCTAGTATATTGAAGATACTGTTTTTGTTACAAAAGAAGTAAATAAAAAGAGTTTAGAGGGTTGGAGAAGCAAAATAAAACAAATGAACAAGAGAGAATGAATTACCTTTAAAAGTGTAACTCCCTTTTGATTTGAGCTTAAAGGCTTCCTTTGAAAAGATTATGCCCAAAGGGAATCCTATAGGATGAGGAGAGGGATGTGGATAGAGTAAATGGGCAGGGTTTGGCCGAGCCAAAGGCTTGAGAAGTGTGTGAAAAGAGGTAGAGTTGGGGGGCCTTTTATAAGAGGAGAGGAGGGGCACTTTTGGAAAGTAAAGAAATATTACTTTATTTGAAAATGTGTTTCGGTTTTAAAAGGTCCCACATTGATATAATTCGTGGATAAGGTTCTAAGGGTTCTAAATCCACTCATCCAATTGGTTTTTGCCATGTTTAGGTTTTATATTTTTCATTATCTTTTCATTTTATTTAAATCGTCAAATAATGATGTCATCGCTGCATCATTATTATGTCATATATAATTTAATTTATTTAATGTCTAAAAATTATAAAAAAATACTATGATGTAGGAAATCTTTTTATCTATCCAATGACTATTTATAATCAAACTTTGGACTTGTATAACCCTACTTAAAAATTGTTTTAGTAAAACAACTTATGTTAGTGTCATTTTCACTTTAACATTAAATAAAAATATATTAATGTCATTTTCCAACTAAAGTGGCTCCATGGGGTCCCCAAGTTGGCCCATGGATTGTCTTGGTTGGCCATGACTCACCCAATATGTGTAGGACAAGTGTCATGGTGTTTTCACATTCTTATAATACCATTTTTACATTAAACTACACTAATTACCTCTAATCGTGATTAATGAAAAAAATTACTATTCACCAAAAAATTATTTTAATCTCATTGAACCACATTTTACTTCTTAATGACAACCATGTATGCCGGATTTTCAAAATTCAGTACACATTAGTGGTAAACATTCATTTAACTGAAAAATCAGTTTGCTTGATTACCACTTAGTGGTTTCACTATTCATCAAAAATTGAAGTTTTTCAGAAAATTACCAAAAATTCACCCTAAGCTATATTTGATATTCCGAATTCAAAAATTAAGTCCATTTTACAAAATTCAAAACATATAAGTCAAAGTAATTAATTTAATAATTAATTCCCGTTGTCATGACAAATAGCGTGTTTTTGCGAAACAATAAGTATCAAAAGATTGACACTAGTTTAAGTCCAATTTCAAAGTGAAATTGATTCCAACGACCACTATTGGATTTAATGGTAAAAATATTTTCTAATTTCACTTTAAAACCAATTCAAAAGATAATCTAATCATATAAATAATTTAGATTAAAAAGAGGTTTTGAATTAAAATACAACATTTTACACTATTCATAAAAAAATGAACTTTATCAGAAAGGTACCAAAAATTTACACAAAGTAAATTTTGATGTCCGGATTCTAATGAAGAGTTATATTTGGTCCAAAAGAAAGTATAAGAGTGATCAATACTATATTTAATGACGGTTCTCCGTCAAAAGGTGATAAGTGTACCTTTAGTGAAAATTAGAGTATATATGCCCTAAAATTGAACTCTTTCCGTATATTAAGCCTTTATCTTTTTTTGGGTAAATGTATAAACATTTAAAAACATATATAATCATATTTTAGTTATTTCTATCCATTCCCGCCGTTACAACGGCTACTTGTTAACTAACATTTAAAATAATATTATTTTATTATTAGAGTGCAACGTAAGATTTCAATGAAACTCTTTGTTGTGTATCCGGTACGCTATCGAACATAGCAACCCTTTAAAGTATTATTAATACTTTATTCACTAATATGGATAAATATGAAAATGTCTATTCTTTATTTACCTGGGGTGTTACAAATAGATATTTATTATTTATTATTAATTAATAAATATTATTTATTAATTATTATTTATTTGTTTTTAGTTATTATTATTTATTAATTATTTATTAATTATTTATCGTTTTATTTATTTATGTATTTATTTATTTGTTATTCATTGTTTATTATTTAATATTTATTCTTTATTATTTATTTGTTATTCTTTATATTTTTATTTTTAATTTACTATATATTAATTTATTAATAGTTTATTATTAAATTATTATTTAAATATTTATTTATTATTTATTAATTAAATATAAATAATTTATTATTTATTTATAAAATATTATATTTTGGATATTTAATACTAAATATTAATTATTAATTATTAATTATTAATTACAAATTATTAATTTTATAAGGATCAATTATCATTTATTAATTATTAATTAATTATTGTTTAATTTTTATGTATCTATTTTTTTATGTATTTATTAATTTGTTTGTTTTTTGTTTATTATTTATTATTTATTGTTTATTGTTTATTGTTTATTATTTATTATATATTAAATTATTGTTATTTTAATAATTATTAATTTTTATTGGTTTATTGTTAATTTGTTATTTTTTTGTTTATTTATTTATTTATTTATTAAATATTAAATATTTATTATTTATTATTTATTAATTAATTATTTATTAATAATTTATTTATAATTTATTAATCATTTATTAATTATTTATAAAACATTAAATATCAATTAATAATTCTTAATTCTTAATTCTTAATGATCAATTATTAATTATTAATTATTAATTATTATTTATTATTTATTATTTATTATTTATCATTTACTATTTACTATTTTTTATTTATAATTTAAAATTTATTATTTATACATTACCTATATATTATACGATATATATTATATGGTATATATTATATGCTAGATGTTATATATTATATATTATATCTTATATCTTATCTCTTATATATTATATATTATATCTTGTATATTAGATATTAGATATTAGATATTATATTTTATATGTTATATGTTACATATTATATATTATATAAAATATATTATATATTATATATTATATATTTTATATTATATATTATCTATTATCTATTATCTATTATCAATTATCTATTATATATTATGTATTATATATTATATATTATGTATTGTGCTGTTTCGACAGAGGGTGGGGAAGGTCGACGCACCCGACGGTCGATCTTATGGAGGGCTGAGTTCCGCTCAATTGCTCAGGTCAGGTATATCGGTCTTTGTTTCGAAATGCCCAATGGTTCCATATCTAACAATCTGTGGAACTGCTTTCCAACGGCAGGTGTTCGCTGGACGATTTAGCCATGGATGCTTAAGAACTCACATTAGTCAAGAGGATGGGAAGCCGGGCTCATCACACCCTAATGGGGAGATTTATTGCCTGTTTCGGGACTCTCATATAGATTTAAGATATGTTCATATGTTTGTGAATCTTTGGTTTATCCCCCAAATAGTATCCATGTATTACCCCTTAGTTGTCAATGATAAAATGAACGCAGGGATGCAGAGTCATTTAGGCCCGAGGATTACCATCCCTCACTGGGATTAATGACTCTGAGGAGTTTGGACTCATTGAGATGACATGGGTTTGAAGCCTCATAACTGGGAGCTCTGGAGTTAATTGTCATCCAGGCGGGACAGATAATGACTTGAGAGTTTGGATCGAACCCGTGATGTGGGCTTCCTATGTATCCTCATGAGAGGAATCAGAATCAACATTGTTCGGTGCCACTTTACGGGACACATCACCTTTTAAGGTCGTGCGACCAGGACCCAAGCGTACAGTTTAATGTCTTGTGGCAAGGACACCCAGGCGAGGGATGCCCTGTTAAAGCTGGCGAGGGACTTACTCGGAAGTGGCCCGAATGACCCAAGGGAAGCGAATTCCTAGGCCTAGACACGGTCCTACTGGGGTCATGAGGACATAGTCTGAATGTGATGGATGTGTATCAGACATAGATATCAGGATTGAACCTCAGGGAGGCTTCATACACACCCTACATAGAAGACAGGGATCAAAAGTTACATAGTTTGTTTTGAGGGGGGGCTGGATTGGGACCTATACATGGTTAGTGGCCAAAATTTGTATTGAACCTTGAGGAGGCTTCCTACGTACCCTTCTTAGGAGACAATGATCAAAACGCATGTACTTGGTTTTGGAGGGCTGTGATTGGGACTTATACATGGTTAGTGGCCTGAATTGGGATTGAACCACGAGGAGGCTTCCTACGTACCCTGCTTAGGAGACAATGATCAAAACCCACGTAGTTCATTTTGGAGGGCCGTTATTGGGACATATACAAGGTCAGTGGCCCAAATTGGGATTTAACCTTGAGGAGGCTTCCTACAAACCCTGCTTGGGAGACAGGGATCAAAACCCACGTAGTTCGTTTTGGAGGGTTGTGATTGGGACTTATACATGGTTAGTGGCCTGAATTGGGATTAAACCTCGAGGAGGCTTCTTACCTACAATTCTAAGGAGATAGGGATCAAAACCCACATAGTTTTTTTTGGAGGCGCATGATTGTGCGGAAGCCATGACCATCACAAATCTATAATCCCACGTGAGTCATGCTCGGTGTGAGAAACAAGAGAATTTAACAGACTTGGCAAGCCTCGCACACTCTTCCTAGAGAGGGAAGGGGAGGAAGATGAAAAGAGGGGGAGAAGGCTGGGAACAACATACTCTCCTTCTCCCTGATGATGGAGGAAGGTAGGAGTCTCGCAGTGCAGCAATGAACCTTCCATGATGATAGGGGAAGGGCCATTGGCTTCCGGCGAGGCCTGTGTAGGGCTTAGTCTAGGAGGGATGCCCAGCCACTCTCAGGAGAGGGGAGAAGTACTCACCACTGGCGCTTTCCAAAAGGTAACATGAGTGGGGTCCCTCAATCCTGGTAAGTGGAGAGGCACAAAGGGGACTCCCGAGGTCGGACCTTGCACTACCAAGATAATGTGAACCCATGAATGCTTCAGGAATCCGCTCAAGAGCTGGGGAAACCCCTTCATGCTCGCCTACTGTGGGTATGTGAACTCAAAGTGCTGCGCAGATGCGTCTGACGGTTTCATCATATGAATTCAGTGGCTTTGGTAGAGGCCTTTTCTTGGGGCTGATGAATAGTCCAATGAAGGGACAGTGAATAATCTGGCTAGATTGGAAGGGTTTTGTCTGGCTTGTGGAATGGGGACACCAAAGGAGTTCGCGAGCCCCATGGATGCATGAGGAGTGGTGGCTTTTGCGTGTGGGGGGGAGGGGTTATGCTGTTGTAGAGGCCATCCGCATACCAGGGTGGTATGCAGACTGATAGGAATCTCGCATACTTGGGTGGTACGTGGCTTCGGGTTCGGCCCTCTTACAAGGTTGGTATGTGGTTGAGTCCACGCGAGCAGCAGCGGCCAGGGGTGTCGCCTGTCGGGGGTTCGCCGGTCAGGTCTTCAGCCGCGTAAGAGGGTGTTATGTGGTTGGTCGGATCAAAAAAGGGGAATAAAATCCCTAGTCCGTGTGGAGCACATCTTTGGAGGGACCATGGCTCACGGTTTTTTATATTATGTTCTCTGTTCACAAATTTTTTATGCGTTTTTTGATTCTTTATCATTTCATTTCCTGTTTTATACCTATTATGGTTCTTGAATTGTAACTTCACAGTTCCCGAAATCCTAATCTCCTTCCCCCGGAATCTTTACTGCAGAAGTCGATCCCCAAACCTTTTCGTCGATGGAGAATCCTTCTACCCAAATTAGATTAATACCCCCTTCCCCTCATTCTTCTCCCCCTTGATGTCCTTTTATAGAGGGGGAAAGAGATGTATCTGTGGTCATGTGGCAACTTTTGTGGAGGCCCATGACTGAAAACCCGGTTTACGGATGACTTGGTCAATCAGCAACTCGCGGTGGGCATTTAATGCACCTCACCCACAAACCAAATCGGTTAGTGGGTGCTTTGCAGCCGCGTAGGACTCCTCCTCTCTTCCACAAACGATATCTCATACGGTCTGGGCCAGTTGGCGCATTTCATGCGTGGGGCGGTTCGTGAAGGTGGACCGGCCTGGCGCTCATCCTGCTTCACGACTGTGGAGGGTTTCATGCCTCCATTTTGCAAACTACACTGGTCCTCGGAGGGGGTGGCTCGCTGAACTGGCTGTGTAGCACTAATGTTGGACCAGTATGCCGACTGGTTGGTCCTTTTCCAACCTTGAGTATTCTCCATACATTTTTTCCAACTCTTTGAGGTAAATTGTGTTGAATCCCTTCTCAAAATGGGTATTCCCATTCTCCTTTCCGGATTTTCAGGACACTACAAATTCCCCCAACAAAATGGGGTCCGATCGTAATGAAGAGGAGGCTATTCTGATGTAGAGTGGTCCTGAAAATTTATGAGTGATTGGGAAATCCTCTAAAGTTTTCCTAAGCCAAGGGACTCATCGAGCACAGTTTGACATTTTTTAGGATTTTATAGAAAGACCCACCACACACTTTTTGTCATTTCCGTCAATACCGTAATTTTTCCTAGGCCCATTTGGTGTGGACCCAGCCAGTATGGCTCGGATTTTTCATAGGTCGCCCTTTTCATGTTTTCGGCCTAACAGGCATTGTGCCTCTTTTTGTGACCATTTTAATGTCTCACCGACAAGACTATCATTGAAGATGTTTTAGGTTGAAAATCATTGACCATATATGGTGGGGTGAGGGCCCCAACGAGGTTGGTTTGATTAAAATATGTATCAATACATTTCAGACGCATGTGGGGGTAACATGTTTAGATTTGAACAACAAACTGGGCATGTCATAAGGCATGGGAGCCGTATCGGCATGCAGAGGTAGGAAATGCATCACCTAAGGAAGGCTTTACTTTGTTAAATGGGATAGGGGTGAACAATATGCAGATCCACTGATGGAATGGTATGCATAGTCGTGCAAAGCTATCATTAAGTCAATAATTGTCCATTTCTGATGGCCTGAGGACTTCATAGAAGTCAGGATTACGGAAACCACCATGGGTGGCTTGGAGAATTATGAATTCCACCATGGGTGGCTCAGAAAGGGTATGTGATGTCTGAAAGGGTTTGGGAACATCTGTATTAATCAGGAGTGTGGACGAAGGGTCCCTGCCCTACGCATTTAGCTAGCATTAAGGATGGCTGGAGATTCATGCAATTTAATGTCATGCAGCACGGGTATTTTTTAAAATTGAATGGATTCTCCTGGTTCTCAGTAATCTTGTCAGAGATGTTCCACCATATCCAGGTAGGGTTTTGAAATAGGTCAGTAAACTGCAGCTCAGATGGTTTCCGAATCCTGGTAGAGATATGGGGGCTTAGAGGCCAAGAGGCGTACGAAGAGAAGCATTGCCTAAGGGAATCATTCCTTTGGTAGACGGGATAGGGGCGATCAATATACAGATCCATTCAGGGCATGGTATGCATAGTCATACAATGGTGTCCTTAGGTCAATGATTGTATTCTCTCGATAGCCGAGAAACTTCAGGGAAGTTGAGATTCCGGACCACCAGGGGTGGTTTTCAATGGTTCGACGCTTTTTGGGTACAAAGTGTGATTTATGAGGAGAGGGTGCCTGGATATGGGATAAACATCTAGGCTAAATTTCCCATGAATGGGTAGAGTCATCCCTTCTCATGCAGGTGTGAGACGATGGTTTGCGCAGGTCTGGACCATGCATTAAGGGAAGGAAGAAAATCTTAATACATAATTGAACCCATAAAGAGTTCGACCATGCAGTTTAATATCACGTGGAAAGGATTAAGGGCCTTGTTATTAATACTAAATCTGTGCATTCTAATGACAGTCAGCGAGGATGGAGGGAATTTTAATTTATGTGCAGTTTAACGTCATGCGGTAAGGATGGATTCCATGTAGTTTAATGTCATGCTGTAAAGACGGGGAGCATTATTAAAGATATTGTGCAGTTTATCGTCGTGTAGCGAGGATGAGGGGAATTTTTAAAACCATGAAAATGCTTTTAGTTGGATGAATTTACTTGGATGTTTAATGCTTGGTCATTGAAGCTTCATGCCAAGTGGCAAAGACATGTTTTGTGCAGTTTTAATCATCATGCAGTAAGGATGTTGTTGCAAAGTCCACTGTTGATTAGAATGTTACTGGGCTCGGATATCTCGGCATGTCCAAGACATGGAGATGGTTGATGGTATAAACCTTGTTTCTAGGGCTTATGAAATTAGGAGAGATGTTACGGGGGCTCTGAGGTCGGTAAGTGTACGGAGCTAGGTTGAGTATCGCCTGAGAAAATATTTACTTTGGTAGACGGGTCAGGGGATATCACTATACAGATCCGTTGAAGGAATTGTATGCATAGTTATGAAATGGTTTTCACGGGTTGATGAATTTCCACTTCTGATGGCCATGAATTATTATGATGATCCGTTATTGTCTGGACCATAAATTCTGTCATGTGGTAAGAAAATATTTGGACATGTCGGGGATGTTCTTCCATGGTTCCTATTAAAACTCGAAGAGTTACCTGTGCTGATTTATCATGCACATGGGGTGTTCCTTTACTCCATGCAGTTTAATGTCATGCAGTAAGGACCAATTACTCTTAGATTAACTGTCATAGATTTCAGACCATTGGGTGACTACTTCCACAATCACCTAGAGGGAAATAGAGTTACGATTCTCTTGTATACCTTGAACAAGTGTGAGGGAATAAGGGTGTAAACTGTAACTCTGAGGTTTCCTGGATCAGGAGATGTGGTGTGGAGACTCTGAGGCCAGTAAGCATACGGAGCTTGGAATAGCATTGCCTGAGGAAATTGTGACTTTGGTAGACAGGTCAGGAGCGATCAATATGCAGATCCATTGAGGGCATGGTACGAATAGTCATAAAATTGTGTCCACAGGTTGATTAATTTCCACTTCTGATGGCCATGGATGATTAATAAAATCTGGGATTTCTCATGGAACAGAGTTTGAAATATTGGTATAATGGTTTTCATGCATACCGGAAACATCTTCACAACAATTTCATGTTGAGTCAAAGTAGCCTAGCCCTAGCTTGATGTTTGTGGATGCGTATCGTCATGTGAACCACAGGCGGATACATAGAATTACCAAGTAGGGATACCCTGGCAACGTCTGTATGTGAGAGTGGAATGAACTGGTAAACCACTACTCCATAAATTTGTGGATCGAGAAATATGATATGGGGGCTCTGAGGCCAATATGTGTACAGAGATAGGAAGAGTATCGCCTGAGGAAATCTTGCCTTTGGTAGACAAGCCAGGGGATATTAATATTAAGAGCCGCTGAGGGCATGGTATGCATAATCATACAAAGGATTCCACAGGTCAATAACTTTCCACTTCTGATGGCCAAGGGTGGTTATGAAGATCTGAAATTATCCAGGTCATGGAGTTTGATGTATGGAGAGGATGCATCCAAATGCAAAAGGATTATTCCAATCTCCTTTCACCGTATATCGTCGGTGGGTTGCGAAGAAGTCCATGCAGTCTTAACGTCCTGCGGTGAGGATGATGTCTATGTAGTTTTAACATCCTGTGGTGAGGACAAAGTCCGTGCGGTTTTAACGTTATGTGGTGAGGAAAAAGTCCGTGCAGTTTTAATGTCATGTGGAGAGGATGAGGATCGTGCAGTTTTTACATCGTGCGGTGAGGATGAAGTCCATCCAGTTTTAACGTCATGTGGAGAGGTTGTAGATGAACTTACGTGAAAAGGGCATTCTGTGCAGTTTAACGTCATGTGGTAAAGACGAGGGGTATATATACATGTGTTTTCTTTTATCATCGGCTAGGCTAGGAGATATGATCATGACGTCACTATGTATCTTGAGAGGGAAGGAATCAAGCCGTATGTAGTTATTTATAATTTAATACAACTTGAGTGGTTCTGGTCCATACACGTGGGAAAATGGCATTTTTAATCTTCATTCGAGGGTGGATGGGCCATGATGGGGGACCCTGACGTCACTATGTATCCGACAAAGGCAGGAATCAAGCCATATTTAGTTCTCTAAAATCTGTGCAGTTTAACGTCATGCGGTGAGGATGACGAATACACCCCATGCAGGTCTGGTTCTTTCACGGGGGAAAGGGCGTATTTTTAGCTTCATTTGGGGTGCCTAGGATAGGGCATGGAATCCTGGCCTCACTAAGTATCCTGTGAGGCAAGGAATCAAGAAGTATGTAGTTATTTAGAATATAATACATCCCATGAAGGTCTGGTCCATACACGGGGGAAAATTGCAGTTTTAATCTTCATTCGGGGGTTGTTGGGCTAGGATGAGGGACCATGTCGTTGATACGTATCTTGTAAAGGGATGAATCAATACATACGTAGTACTCTAAAATCTGTGTAGTTTAACGTCGTGTGGTGAGGATGAGGAATACACCTTGTTCAGGTCTGGTCCTTATATAGTGTAAAGGGGGTATTTTTAGCTTCATTTGGGGTGGATGGGCCAAAGCGTGGAATCCTGGAGTGACTTTGTATCCTACAAGGGCTGGAATCAATCCGTACGTAGTTATTTAGAAGATTATACACCTTGTGCGGGTGTCATCCGTACATGAGGGAAAATGGAATTCTTAATCTTTATTTGGGGGCGGCTAGGCCAGGATGAGGGACGCTGGAATCGCTATGTATCCTAAAATGGAATGAATCAAGCCATATGTAGTTCTCTGAAATCCGTGAAGTTTAACATCATGCGGTGAGGAAGAAATACTCCTAGTTTAGGGTCATAGAATTTTGACCATTAAGGCTTGGCAGTTTAACGACCTGCAGCTCGGACGAAAAATACTTTTGGTTATTTGAAATACTTCTTAAGAAATCACACATTAGTAGGAGCGATAGTGAACTTACCATCCATAGAGATCATGGAATATGATCGGTTTGAGTTGACCTTGTGTATAACATATGGTCCCTCCTACTTGGGCTCCAAATTGGGAGGTTTCATTCCAGGTATCATTGGGGTCCGGAGTACCAACATCCAATTCTCTTTTCAAGAAAGACTGAAGACGAACATTTTTATTGAAGGATCATGCGATCTGGTTCTGATATACTCTAGATGGTGAAAAGTGTGCAACCACTTCTCATCTAGCTGTTCCAATTCACATAGCTATTTTTCTGATTGCTCATCGTTGGATAACTGATAACAAATGGAAACATAGAGAGAGGGCAATTGGATCTCAATGGGAAGGAATTCTTCTGTTCTATATACTAATGAGTATGAAGTATCCTTAGTAGCAGTGAAGATTGCGGTTTGATAAGCCCACAACGCATGGAGGAGTTTATCCGGCCATGATTTCTTGTCTTTGTCCACAATTTTCTGGAGAATGTTGGACATGGTCTTGTTGAATGCCTTTATCTGTCCGTTGGCCGCTGCATGGTAGCAGGATGAGTGGTTAGCCTTGATACCATATTCTTCGTATAGTTTCTCCAATTCAGCAGATCAGAAGTTGGTGTTATTATTCGTCAGTATGGTATGAGGGACGCCAAATATTGTGATGATATTGGCTTTCACAAAGCTGACAATGTTTCTTTCCAAGACTTCCTTGAGGGGTACAACTTCTTCCCATTTGGAAAAGAAGTGAGTTGCTGTGAGGATATACTCTAGTTGTTTGGATGTTGCGGGAGGATATGGTCCCACGACATCTATTCCCTCAGATGGAAAATGGTCTGGAGTACATGGCCTGATGAAGTAACTTTGGGGGTTAGTGAATGATGTTGGCATGAATTTGGAAGGAGTGGTATTTTGTGGTAAAGTTCTCACAGTCTTAGGCCACGGTGGGCTAATAGTACCCAAGCCTTTTAACCTAATGGGAATGCTTAGACCCTGACTTATGCGATCCACACACTCCGTTATGCACTTCAGTCATGACGACATCAGTTTCCTTCCCATCAATGCATCTGAGGAGAACTTTGTCGAGGCCTCGTTTGTAGAGGACCTCTTACTGACTCGTGCTGCCATATAGGACAATGTTGATTTCCCTTCTCTGTATATTCTCTCGATCATCCCTATCTAATGGATGTTCTCCCCTATGAAGGTAGGTTGGAATGGGGGTTATCCAGCCTGTGGCAGGAGCATATGGCTCTGGGACAGGACAGACTTCGTTGATTTCTTCCATCTTAATTAGAATAAATGGAAAGATCATTCGATGATGAGAAATAATGATAGTTGTTTCATCCCAGTTTGGGTCAGCTTGGGTTGTGGTCGCATTAGCTAATTCATTGGCTTGGGAATTCTGAGAAAGGGGAATATAGGTCAATATTGGCTCTAGGGAGAATTCCGCCATTATCCCGCGGACATGGAAAAACTCGGGAATCAGATCCTCCAATTTAATATCATATTCACCATTTACATTCTTGGTGACTAGTTCCATGTCACCATTTACCTTAAGGTGTTGTACTTGTTCCTGGTGTGCGAGCTCATGGACCGCAATGAGGGCTTGATACTCCGCCTCATTGTTCGTACATCCTTCTGACTGGAGAAAGGAATATGGAAGGACTTCATTTTCTGGGGACATGAGTGTGATCTCCAAACCCTCCTTGTTAAATTTGGATCCTCCATCCTCTTACCTATCAGACTTCAGGATGCGTCATCGAAGTATATTTTCCATGTTCGGAACTCCTCCTTAACCGAGAATATGTCTTCATCAGCTAGATCGAAGTCTGGTGCAGTAGTCCCTTTCAATGGGTGCTCTGCCAAAAAACCTGCTAATGCCTAGCATTTGATGTCTTTATGAGGCACAAAATGGATGTCAAATCATTGCTGGATGACTACCCATTGGGATAGGCTCCCAATCAGCATCGGGCGACTGAGGATGTACTTGAGGGGTTACCAAGCGAGACCAGATGGACTTCATGAAGCTGCAGATAATGTTGCAATTTTTTAACTACGAAGACCAAGGCCAAAAAACACTTCTCGATTTTTGAGTTTCAAGTTTCAGTATCGATCATGGTTTGTATGTGGTAATAGAGACTGTTTTCACTGCTGATGTAATTTTTATTATGTGAGGAAGGCTCTCAGTGACCGCTCTAGGGCCGGCCTATATAGGATAAGAGGTCTTACTTCAACATGGGTCATGAGAACCGGTGGGCTTAATAGGTAATTATTTAGGTTGTTGAATGCCTCCTGGAAATCACTGTCCATTAGTATGTAACACCATTTTTCATTAACATGGTGATGGGAAAACATTTACCCACCAAGTTGGCCATGAACCGCCTAATGTAGTCCATGTGTCCTTGGAATCCTCTCATCTCAGTGAGATTGCGGGGAGGCGGTAAACCAAGGACAGCCTTTTCCTTTTCAGGGTTGACTTGGATGCCACCATGGCGTACAACGAAGCCAAGGAATTTTCAGGAGGTAACCCTCAAGGTGCATTTTAAGGGGTTCATCTTTAGGCTATGTTGTCGAATTTTGTTGAAGATAGTTTCAAGGTCTGACAGGTGATCTGAGCACTGTCTTTATTTGAACACCATGTCATCCACGTAGCATTTGATGAATCTCCCAAAGAATGGTTTAAAGATACGATGCATGGCATGATGATATGTGGCACCAGCATTTCTGAGACCAAAGAGAATGACCCTGTAAAGGAATACTTCTTGATGGGCCCTCATGGAAATGGATTCATCATCTTCTCAGGCCATACTAATTTGACTATACCCAGAATAACCTTCCATGAAGGAGAGAGCCTCATACCCGGCCATTGCGTCGATTAATAACTCGACGATCGGGACCGAGAAATCACCATTTGGGAAATATCGATTGAGATCTCTGAAATTGATGCAGACACAAATTTGACTGTTCTTTTTCTTGACGGGGACAATTTTATCCAACCAGATAGGGTATTGGACCTCTCAAATGAAGTGTGCTTTAATATTCTTATCGACTTCGGCCTCTATTTTGGAAGCATGTTTGGGGTGCGTCCTTCTGGAAACTTTTTTATAGCCCCGGTGGTCTTCTGGGAGACCAAAGTGGTGCGTCGCCACTTCGGGAATGAGTGCTGGTATTTCTGTGTAATTCCAGGCAAAAAAATCTCGATGTTTCTTTAGGAAAGAGGTATATACCTTGTGCTCCTTGGGATACAAGGCTGTACTAATGAGATTGGGCCTTGGGTCCTCCTCGGTCCCCATGTTTATTTCCCTGAACTCGTCCATAGTGGTGGAGATACCTTCCTCAAATGTGGGAGGTGATCCCTGAGATCTTCCACCACTTCTTACACCACATTCTCATCTTTCTGATTAGACAGGGGGAGAGTTCATGGAATGGGATCTTGGGAGTCTAGAGGTGAGTCATTGTGGGCATCCTCGCTCAAGTATTCTTCCCCAAATTGAGGGTTAGTTGTGTTTATACACTGTTATGCTTGGGTGTCAGAGATAAAGTCATGGGGATAGCTGATTACATGTCTAAACATGTACCCCTGCTCTCAACATGGTTGATGGGAAGTACATAGTCTTCACCGAGCTTCTTGACGAGGTCATCAGGAACCATTTCCATGACATTTGGAGTGGGGATCCAATAAATACCGTCGATTGAAGGATTCTTATTTTTTTTCTCATAAAACCCGATGTCAATGTAGTGTGACTCAGAGAGCTCAAAAGGGGCCTTGTCAGCATGCAATGTTCTACCTCATCCATTGACGCAATACTTAGTACAATGGTGGTAGAATGAAGGAATGACCATGTTCTTATGGAGCCACAACCTTCCCAATAGGGCATTGAATGTTGTGTTCTTCCATACCATCATGAATTCCGATTAGGCCACAGGGTCTCCAAAATGGGTTTTTAGCTTTATTTGTCCCATTGGCTTCTATTAACTCTTATTGTAAACCAACAGAGTTGTGGATGACGGTATTAGATCATCCAGACTATAGCCCAACTTACGAAGTGTCCGTATGGGAAGGAGGTTAACTCCAGAGCCATTGTCAATAAAGAATTTCCGGATCTCAACATATTTTAGTGTACAAGACACTTATAATTGTTTTTTGTGTCCTTGCATGATGGAATCTTCATCCTAATCGATGAATGAAATCACCACATTTCATTCAGCTGTGCTAGACTCTGTCTGGTAAATCTCGGCGGCGGCTTCCTCGGCTTGAAACTCCTGGGGGCTAAGCAAGACTTCTATAAGCGCCTCCCTGTGGTCGGCTGACAAACTAATGGAATCCAGGATTGATAGTTTTGCTGGTACTAACACCAAATTATTAAGGATATCGTATTAATGCTCTAACAACACATTCTTCTCCAATGGTGGGAGAGTTTTAGCAGGCACTTTGTGAGCTAGAGTATGTGGTGATGAGGGACCGGCCACAGGGTCGGATGTTGACGGTGTTCCCACGTTCTAAGGACTCATCCCAACCGGTCTATTTGTGTGCACTAGGCAGCTTGATAGTTGTTCCTCCTCAGATGGGTACCACAGAATGATGGGGGCCAGAGTGGCTGCTTGTGGAGGTGGAGTGATATTCTTTCTACTTGTTATTCCATTGAAGGGATCTCCCACAGTTATTTGTGATATTAACGGTTTGGACCGGGGTAAAACCATAGGTTTGGATTCGGCTGTGACTGCGCCTCCCCTGGTATCCCCTGCTTCTGTGATTCTTCCTCCCTGCCCCTTGGGTTGGGAACTCGGGTTCGTAATTATACCCTTCTTCAAGGAACGATTCCTTTAGATTGATGATGTCTATGGAACCAATGATTAGCTCCTCATCCTGTGACAGGTCGACCTGGTATGTTGTCCCTGATGGTGCCGTTTGGTGGGTTAGTTCCCATGGCACCAAGTTTGAGGGCATAAAATCCTACTGTTTATGGATAACATTGGCATTATTGCGGACTTCGCTTCTTGCACATGTCTCCCTTTTTGACTACGCCAGGATGGCTGGCTTGTGGAGGGTTGTGAGGCCGATATTGTCAGTTGTTTGGAATTGGGGGCTGTTGGCGACAACACCGGTTGATGAAATTGATATCGGAGTATTCTGTGAGCTCATTTAACAGTTTTACAAGTAATCTAATAATCAAATTTATGCCCCTTCTTTCTGGTGACTTCCTGTCACCCCACCACTTTGTCGGATTTGGTGGTAGAAATATATGTCACATGTGTTGGGGGTGATCCCAGCACGACCTGCCTGGAGTCTACCATCATTTGTAGGATGTCTTTGAAGACAAATAATTCCTGGATATTATGCCCCAAAATTTGATGGTAGGGATAATTATCTGGCATGACATCACAGTCGACTTCTTCAGGCATCCTTGGATCTGGGAGCTGGAGAAAATTCCAATTCATGGAGTCAATGAAGTATCCACTGACTTTTTCCTCTCTGAATGAGTATAATTCGTGTCATCATTCCTCGAACTGGTTTTGCTTTGATCCTCTCTGATCGTCCCGCTTGAGCGGTGGCGGATGCTGATATACAGGGGGCCCTTGAAGATTTGGTGGAGCCCTAGGTGGTGGAGCATGTGCAGGGGCTAGCTTGAGCGTGACAGTGGATGCATCAGCTCTAACTGTTCTTTTTTAGGAGTATGTGAAACTATTCGGGACTTCAGATTAGTCCGTTGTAGGGAGTTTTCAATTCTATGGGCAATGGCATAGAGATTACGGAAGCCCATGGTGCACCCAACTGGTATGAGCGGTGTTCGCAGCTCATCTCGAAGGTTTTCAATTCATATGGAAAGCATATCATTAGGGGCATTGGCCTATTCAGAGATTAGTTCAGACCCTTCCATATGGAGATGAAATCTCAGGCCCTCTCATTATACCTCCTTTTGAAATTCATGAGGTCACTGACCGTTGTTTTGACATCGTTGAGCTGAATTGGAACAGGAACTACTATAGAAGGTCTTCCCGGATTTTTATTGACTTAGCTGGCAGACTCGTATACCAGAAAAATGAAGATCCTTTCAAGGTCCACATGAAGAATCTAAGTTTTACTGCTTGTTGTTGTTCTGGTGTTCCCATCATAGGGTCCCAATAATAAGCATAGTGCATAAAATGTTGTTCCTGATCACTGGATCCATTGAAAATAGGGAATACATGGCTCCCAGAATTGGGTAGAGGAGGCTTGTTGCTCACCCAATCTATGTAGGGCTTTCGCATTGGCTGTACCGAAGCGCGTCGAACTTCTATTGCTTCTAATAGATCTATCAATGCCTCTATGGTATTATCAAGACCCTGGTTTACCTCTTGTTGGGCCTGGTCTTGGGTAGGTGTAACCCAAGACATTTCTTGAGGATCCGGCTCGACTGGCCTGAAGGGTGAATAGATCGTTTGTGACACCTTAGGAGGGTTCCGACGTACTTTCTCAGGTTGCTTCCTATGTGGAGGGTAGTCTTGGTATTCATCTGAATCCATGTTCAGGTAGTTGGACGGGCCAGGCGCCGCATGGGGCAGGGGCCCTGACTACGCTTTCTTTGTCGGGGAAAACCTTGGTCTTTGAGGTGCACTTGCTGGGAGTGATAGGTGTGGATCTTCTTGGGAAGCACTTTCTATAAGACGGTTCCTCTGAATTATCTTAGTGTTAACCCTCCTCAATTATTTCATTTCCTCTTCTGGTCGGGATAATCTCTCTTCGAGCGTAAGTGGATCATTTTTATCAAGAGAAGGAGGCGGGTTAAGGGTAACCGGTCCTTTGTTCTTTATCCTTGTTGGAAGCTCACAGGGTAAGCAGAGGAGGGTTACCCGAAGGGGTGGCCATATTTAGGGCCACCCTCTCGTTTCGGGTGTGCACACGTGATGGTTGGTTGTGAATAACAGCTTGCATGGAACCATTAACTCCTGATCCGTCCAGATTTGCATCATTTTCATTTTCACCCATGGGGTTATCCTCTATGGAGTTGATGGATGCATATCGCAGGGTGGAGGAGATGTCAACTTCCAAATTGTAAGGGGATCTCCAGCATCTTTTACCGGTCATCCCCTTCCTTTCTTGGGATTTATTTTGGACTTTTTGACGAAGGGTTACACAGAGAGTTCTTTGATGTGACCTTACGGTACACCTACCTCTTGAAGGGGATGAGGATTCAAAGGACGAGATAGGGCGAGAAGCTCCTCTTCTGACTATCCTCCCTAGATGAGAGAATAATAATTCTCGTTGGGGTGGATTTTGAGGAGGTGGTAAAAATGCCCCCATCCATGAGGGCTGGGGTACGCTCCATTCCCTGGACGTTGATTCTCTTCCCATTTTTATTGGTCTTACGGGGGAATTTGTTGTTAAAAATTTCCTCAGCCCTGCAGGATGGGGTTGACCCTGGATTGCGGCAGTGGCTGCTGCTATCGCTACCTGCCTGATCTTGCGTGCCACCATTCGGGGGTGAACTGGATCTGATGCGGAGTTCACCTATGAATCAATCCACTCTGGGGAGGCAAGAAATGACTGATGATTGGACTCTCATTGGCGAGAGGCCTGTTGTATGCTTTTGGTGGTCTGATTCATGAGTTCGTGAATGGCTTGTTCCTGTCAGGACGGATGCCCTTGGGGCTTACTGAAGGCCTGTCTCTTTTGGGTGTGTCACCTTTTCTGAAAATGGACCCCACTCGATTGCTATCTTGGTGAGATAACGTTGCAAGACATTATTTCGGGCAGGTTCTTCTAGGCGGGGAGCGGAGTGAAATTCAGATCTCCATGTTTTCCACATCCTCTGATATGGAATCTCGTCGGAGCATCACCAATGAGGCGGCACAACAGGTACAGTGCATGAAGGAAGGCTAACTCAAGGTTTCCTTTACTCCTCTCATATCACGGTTTCTATGCCGAAGGAAGATAATTCATGTCGATGTGATGTAGGAGGTGTCCTTTTTTCTTGACATGGTCTACATACCCATCATAGGGAAGGAAGCTTTATTTCAGCCGGCGAAGGGTTGTCATTATATTGGAGTGGATTTCGTGCACTCATTCTTCTAGTAACTCTCTAGGTATGTCGAATTGATAGGTTCCCGTGGGCCAAAAAATAATTGGTAAATCATCTCTGGTGAGTCGTTTCATCAGGTGCAACATGTCGGCATACTCCTCTGCTAGTGATTCCTCTACCTAGTTGGCCCAACTAAGAAGCTCACCGATAGTGTGGTCGGAGAAAGTGGGGCTAGTAGGTATTGAATTATCATGTGGGCGACTCCGAGGTGGTTTAGAAGATGAGCGTGGCCCCTGACCGTCTCTTGATTGAAGAAGGGTGTCATTGGCGACTAGGTGGGAATCTGACATTAATGATTCTGTCCTTCGGAGTGCCTCATCATATGAGGGATTTTTTGTGCTTGATTCGGCTGTGGGAGGACCTTCCGGTCGATATGATATGTCACTACGGGGAGGTCCTTCCCAATAACTGCCATCATGATGAGGATTACCGTCATTGTCTGACGTTCGATGTGTATCCTGGGGAGGACATTCAAGACACACTACGACATGAAGATGACCTTCTTGTGTCTTGGGGCCATTGTGGGGAGGACCTTCACAATGGCGGCCTGGGTGGCAAGGACTACCATCACATCTTCTGCAGGGAAAATGTCTGTAGGCTACACCCTAGGGAGGGCCTTCATAATGTATCGGAATGAGGGTAGGTCCATCTCTTTTCTTGACATCTCTACGGGGAGGACCTCCGTTATCCGAGTGGTGAGGACTACCATCGTGATCTGATGCCTGGCTGCGTGGAGTGTCATTGCAACATAACCCATGGGGAGGACCTTCAGCACAGGACACGACAAGGGGAGGGCCTTCTTGTCTTTATGAGATGTCACTTCGGGGAGGGCCTCCACAGTTGCGACTACGATAGCGAGGACTACTATCGTAATCTGTGGTCCCACTGCATAGAGAGTGTTTGTAGTGCATTCCCCAGGGAGGACCTTCAGGGTGGACCACAACAAGTGGAGGGCCTTCTTGCAGCTCGATCTTCTGGTCACGGAATGGGCTTCCATGACTCGCATCAATAGAGAAGCTCTCATGATTGATCTTTATATGCATGTGGGGGAGGCCCCTATGGATGCTCTAGGGAGGACCTTCAGAGCTGCTGGTAGTGACATTATAGGGAGGACCTTCACAACTGCTACGACCACTCCCATAATATGGTAATGGGTGGGTAGGGTTTTGAGCCTTCGATATGAGCTTAGAGACATTGGAAACCCCATCTTCAAGCAAAGAGGGGTCATGAACCCGCTCTTTATTTTCTGGCTGCTTTCGGTGCGTTCAGGGTACTTTCTTAAAGGTTACGAGGACCGTCTACTGTTGATAAAACCCTTAACATTTTCATCCCTTTCTAATTGGGTCCCATGATGCTGTCAAGATATGCCGACGAACGTCTTGACTTTTAGCAGGGATATATGCCTGATCTGGAGCATCCACCGTGATGGACGGGTGTCTCCCAGTTGGAACGAGTGAAGCTGTTTGATCCGGTTTCCCTTGTATCGCAGAATATGGACGACGAACCTCCTGGGTGGAAGTAGGGATGCATATCTACTCCGAGGTGACTATCTCATCTCTTAGATGAGGAACCTCAATTGGAGAGATGGGCTCACGGGCCTGATTCCTTGCTGTTGCCGCTGATGCAATTACATTATGGAAAGTCTGCAAGATATGATCTGAGAACGATACATGCTCCTCCATCATTTCCAGGATATGGAGAGAGGAATCTTTGGATTGAACGGGTATGAAGGCCCATTCTGGTATTTGAGTAGAAATATCCTGCTCCGTTCCTCCGGTGGTCAGAGGGTACTGACAATTCCCTCGTGTCGGGGTAGGTGAATGAGTCTGCCCTTGTGTCGGGATATGTCAGTTTATCTTACTGTATGCCTCCACATCGGGATGATGTATTTTACTTGCATCCATAGGGAGATGTCCCTGCATATGTTGGTTCCCCACCGTATCGAGCAAGTGGCATTTGTTGGTAGGGAGTCGTGTCCGCCTATTAATTGCTACCACATCTAGATGGAGGGCTTTGTGGATTTCCACCACATCAGGATGGTATGCGTCAAGAGCATCTACTAGGATCTGGTCCTACAAGCGCTGGTTTTCCACCACATCTGGTTGGTGGGATTCATGACACATGGTAGGGAGAGGTTCCTGCTGGGTAGGTGTCGTCTTGTGTGAGTGATGGGCTTGGTGGAGCTTGGCGGGGATGCACACCTGCTTGTATGATACCTCAACATCTAGATGGTGGGCTTTGGAAGAAAGGACAGGTGTATGTGCCTTCTCGCAATACGTCTCCATTACTGGGAATTGGAGCTCTTCCTCAGGGACAAGGGTGATGACTGGTCCTTGGTTATTTGTTTACTACCCTAGTCGGGCGGTCCGAGGGGCTGGAGCTCGGGGAGCGTGGTCCTGGATCCTCGAGGCATCATCCTCGTTATCGTGAGGATATTGAGTCACATCAGGACCGTGAGGACATATTCCAGTGGGGGCCTTAGAGCGGAACCCCTATTCAGCGGGGATGAAGTTATCAGTGTCGACCTCATCCTCCTCCCTAAGATAAGGGAGGTACGCGTTGTCATGTTCCGGGGATAGACTCCCGAAATGGATTGAGTCAGAAACATGAACCATCTAGATCTGCTTTTGCGGCCGCTGCTAGGAAGGCGGTCGGCGACTCTTGGTGGATTGGAGGGCATGCATGGCTGCCTCCACCGTCGTGAGAGTACCGTTCAAGTGGTCCTCTTGGATCAATGCATCCGAGACCTAGTGTTGAAGACGCTGAGTAGGTGACAGGGTCCTTCGATGGTGAGGATGTCCGATCATTGAGTTGCTTGATGTACATGCCTGTGAGTTCCTCTGTGATGCCATTGGATCGAAGGGATTTCTGATTGGTACCTGTAAAATATTTTAACAAATAAAAACAGAAAACCCGTCCAAGCATCATCCCATTATCCCTTGCGTGAATAATGACCTTTCTTGGCCCTCCATTTCAGTATAAGGGGTCATAAAGTGAGATTAGGTTAGATCCATCATGCTTGGTTAAAGACTCACATCGGGTTCACCATATTTGTTTCGACCAAGGTTGGGGATGGTTGACGAGCCCGACAGTCGATCTTATGGAGGGCTGAGTTCCGCTCAATCGCTTAGGTCGGGTATATCGGTCTTCGTTTTGAAATACCCAACGGTTCCGTATCCAACATTCCGTGGACATGCTTTCCAAAGGCAGGAGTTCACTGGGAGATTCGTCCAGTGATGCTTAAGAACTCACATTGGTTGAGAGGATGGAATGTCGGGCTCATTGTACCCTTTTGGATGGAATTATTTCTAGTTCTGGGAATCTCTTATAGATTTAAGACGTGTTAATATGTTCGCGAATATTTGGTTTATCCCCAAGCATAGTATCCACAGATTACCCCTTATTTGTCAATGATCAACTAAACACAGTAATGAGGAGTCACTTAGGCCCGAGGATTACCATCCCTCATTTGGAATAATGACTCAGAGGAGTTTGGACACATTGAGACGACACAGGTTTGAAGCCTCATAACTGGGCGCTCTGGAGTTTATTGTCATCTAGGGGCGACAGATAAATACTTGAGAATTTGGATGAATCCTGTGGTGCGGGATTCCTAAGTATCCTCGTGAGAGGAATCCGAATCCACATAGTTTGATATAAAACTTGACCGAACACATCACATTTTAAGGTCATGCGACCAGGACAGAACTGTATAGTTTAACGTCTTGTGGCAAGGACACCTGGGCGTGGGATTCCCGGTCAATGTTGGTGCGAGAATTACGCCGAAGTGGCCTGAAATACCCAAGGGAAGAGATTTGATGGGCCTAGACACTGTCCTGCTGGGGTGACGAGGAAATGGTATGAAATTGATGGATGTGTATCAGACATAGATATCGGGATTGAACCTCGGGGATGCTTCCTACATACCCTGCTCAGGAGACAAAGATCAAAACCCACATAGTTCATTCTGAGGGTGGCATGATTGGGACTTATACATGGATACTGGCCTGAATTTGGATTGAACCTCGAGAAGGCTTCCAATGTACCCTGCTTAGGAGAAAAGGATAAAAACCCATGTAGTTCATTTTTAAGGGCTGTGATTGGGACTTATACACGGTTAGTGGCCCGAATTGGGATTGAACCTCGATGAGGCTTCCTACGTACCCTGCATATGAGATAAGGATCAAAACCCACATAGTTCATTTTGGAGGGCTGTGATTGGGACTTATACATGGTTAGTGGCATGAATTGGCATTGAACGTCGAGGCGGATTCTTACAAACCCTTCTTAGGAGACAGGGATCAAAACTCATGTAGTTAGTTTTGGAGTGCCATGATTGGGTCTTATTCATGGTTAGTGTCTCGAATTGGGATTGAACCTTAGGAGGCTTCCTACGTACCCTGCATAGGAGACAGTGATCAAAAACCACGTAGTTCATTTTGGAGTCGCATGATTTCGTGGACTCCATGACCATCACAAAATTCTAAGCCCACGTGAGTCATGCTTGGTGTGAGAAATTAGAAAATGCTATATACTTGGAAAGCCTCACGCACTCTTCCTACCGAGGGAAGGGGAGGAAGAAGACAAGTGGAGAAGAAGGCTGGGACCCCTAAACTCTCCTTCTCCCTGATGTTGGAGGAAGGTAGGAGTCGCGCAACGGAGCAATGAACCATCCATGATGAGAGGGGAAGGAAAATTGGCTTCTGATGAGGCCGGTGTAGGGATTACTTCAGGAGGGATGCCCAGCCACTCCTAGGAGAGAGGAGAAGTACTCACCGCTGGCGCTTGTCAAAACGAAATGTGAGTGGGGTCCCTAAATCCTCGAATGTGGAGAAGCACAAAGGGGACTCCTGGGCTCGGAACTAGCTCTACCATAAGAATGTGAACCCATGAATTCTTCAGGAATCCACTCAAGCGCCGGGGAAACCCATTCGTCCTCACCTACCGTGGGTATGTGAACTCAAAGGGGCGCACTGATGCGTTTGAAAGTTTCATCATACGGATTCGGTGGCTTCGGTAAAGGCATTAGATCGAGGCCGATGAATAGGCCAATGAAGGTATTGCGAAGGATTAGGCCAGATAGGTTGGGTTTTATCTGGCTCAGGGAATGGGGACACCAAAGGAGCTGGCGGGCAGCATGGATGCATGAGGATTGGCGCCCTTCACGTAGCGGGGGGGGGGGGGGGCTACATGATAGCAGAGGTCATCCGTGTATAGGGGTTGTACACGAACTGATAGGCATCCCGCATACCCGGGTGGTACGTGGCGTCGGGTTCAGCCCACGTACCAGGTTGGTACGTGGTGGAGTCCGCACGAGGAGCACCGGCCAGGGGTGTTTCCGGTCGGGGGTTTTCCAGTTAGGGCTTCACCCGTGTATGAGGGTGCTACGCAGTGTGTCAGATTGAAAAGGTGAATAAACACCCAGATCTGCAGGGAGTACATCTGTGGATGGACTATGGCTCGCAGTTTTTTTAGTTCGTGGGTCACCAAATTGTTATGCGTTTTTTGGTTCTTTATCAATTCGTTTCTAGTTTTATACATGTTCTGGTTCGCGAATTGGAACTTCACTGTTCGTGAAATCCTAAGCTCTTTCCTCCGGAATCCTTCCTCCAAAAGTCAATCTCCAATCCTTCTCACTGATGGATAATCCTTCGACCCGAATTTGATAGATCCCCCATCATTCTTCTCCCCATCGATGTCCTTTATTGAGGGGGAAGGAGATGTATTTGTGGTCATGCAGCACCTTTTATGGAGGCCCATGACCGAAAACCTAGTTTACGTATGACTTGGTCAATCCACAACTTGTGGGGGCATTGAATGCTCCTCTCCCATGAACCAAATCAGTTCGTGGGTACTTTGCGGCTGCGTAGGGCTCCGACTCTGTTCCACGAATGACTGTACGCGCAGTCTCGGCTAGTTGGCGCGTTTCGCGGCTGGGGCGGTTCAAGACGATGGACTGGCCTGGCGCCCATCCTGCTTCACACCCACAGAGGGGTTCCCACCTCTGTTTTGAAAACGACGTTGGTCCTCAAAGGGGGAGGCTTGCTAAACTGGCCACGTACCATCAATGTTGGACCAGTATGCGGACCGGTCGGTCCATTGACAATCTTGAGTATTCTCCATACTTTTTTTCAAATTCTTTGAGGTAAATTGGGTAGAATCCATTCTTAAATTGGGGATTCACATTCTCCTTTGCGGTTTTTTCAGGACCCTACGTATACAAAATAAAATATACAATATATATAATATATTATATATTATATATGATGTATTATATATTATTTCTTATGTCTTATGTCTTATATACTATATATTATATATTATATGTTATATATTATATATTATATATTATATCATATATATCATATATCATATACTATTTATTATTAATAATTAATTATTGATTAATCGTTATTGATTAATCATTATTGATTAATAATTATTTATTGTGTATTTATTTGTTATGCATTAATTTTTTTTAAATTAATATATATGTGTATTAGTATATTAAACTCTATTTATAGACCACATAAAGATCTTTTGGGAGTGGTAATGTATTTGGTGATTAAGAAAAAGGTAAGGGCTCACCCAACGCATAATTTCTATATATGGAATGAGCATGTGCATGGAAATGGACATATGCTTGGAGATGGACATGAGAGTGGTAATAATAAATAAATAAATAAATAAATTACAAAACTTTTAAAAAATAATAAATAAATTACTAATATATAAAAATTAATGTTTTAAAAAAAAATTAAAAAATTAAATAAACGATTTAGAGACAGTTTAAAATATCGCTAAAAAACTGCCACTAAATCGTTCTACAACGATTTAATAAATACTACCGATAATTATTTCCTGACTCACGATTTAGCAACGGTTTTCCAAAACTACCGCAGGATGATATAGTAGTGGTTTAAACTACCTTTTAATAAAAAACGCCACTAAATACATATTTTAGCCTAGTGGGAAAATTTTCTCCATCGATGAAACTTCTTTTTACATACACCATATATCCGAATAATATAATTATTTCCATTAAAATCATAGACCAACCATAAATAATACTCACGATGATTCAATTAAATCTAATCCAACTATTTATAAAATTAAATATCTTTCTTTATTATTATATTTCTAAATGGAAGACATTACACATCTATTTCCTTTTATACATCGAAAAAATTATTCGCTAGATGTGGGTCTAGTAAAATAAAAATCGAACTACTTTCATTTCTTTTTCCATTCATGGATTTCCACACGTCTTCCAGAGTCAATTCTTCTCGTCGCATTATATAGGACATACTGATCGCTAGAAGGTCTGGGTGGACCAAGATAGGAATAAAAAATGAGTTGTTCAAGAGAAAGATAATGATTAGAGTTTTCAAAGGATCGAGGGTTAAGTTAATTGATTTGTCTAATTCCATGAGTTATATCATTTTATGGATTTGAAGAAAATAATATAATTTAATGAAATAAATTTGAAAATTAATTAGAAAAAATTTTAAACGTAACATAATGGATGTAGTGATTCAATAATAATGGTGACTCTATCAACGATGACTCATTCACATTGACTCACTAATAGTGACTCATCAACAATGAAACATCAATAGTGGTGCATCCATAGTGACTCATCAATGGTGACTTATCAATTGAGACTCTTCAATGGTGACCCACTAATTGGGAATTTTCAATGAAAACTTATCATACCAAATTCATGTTTAATATTGTTTAATCTTTCATAATTAAAATGCATTGTTAGTATATGATCATTATGATGTTCGGATCCAATAAATTCTAACATAATATCATCTTTTTGATAATGATCTCTTAAAAATTGATGTCTTACATCAATTTTCATTTTTCTATAGTGAGATAATGGTTTTTTAGAAATTTTTATAGCAATTTTATTATAATAATTAATTGGGACATGTTAAAATTGGTATCCAAATTCTAGTAAAGTATTTTTCATCCATAGAATAGGTACCTAGAAACTTCTTATAGCTACGTATTCAACTTCAACAGTAGATGGAGAAAAAAAATTTGTTTCTTATTACCCCATAATACTAGATATTTTCCTAAACAATGACATGTTTTTGAAGTTATTTTTATATCTAACATACAAAAAATATAATAAGAATCTAAATACATTTCTAAATAAAAATTCTATCCAATTATATAGAAAAAACTAAAATCATTTGTTAATTTGAGGTATTTAAAAATTCATTTAACAGTTAATAAGTGTTACTCTTTTGGATTACATTGCAATAGAGAAAACATATGCACACTAAACATAATGTCAATCAGAATACTAGTTATGTAAATTAGGCTTCCTATAATACCTATATAACTAGTTTGATCTACTGATATCTCTACTTCATCAAGATATGTTTTATAGGTGGAACTCATGTGATTAGAAAATATTTTTAGTGATGTATAATACAAAATTTATTCAAATGTATTTTTTATATTTATTATATTTTTAAATGATTGATTTTTTATATTAAAAAATCTTAAATCCAAGTAATTTTTTAGCTCATCAATTAAACTCATTTAAAATTCATTTTGAATTAATTTTTAAAAATCATCACATAATGAAACTATTTTAGATCCAAAAGTAATATCATAATCATATAATTGTACTATTAATATATATTTTGAAATTCCCATTATAAAAATAGTATTATGAGTTATACCATTTTGTACAGAAATGAAATATGAACAGAGATAAGCTTATAAAACCAAGAGTTAGGACCTAGTTTTAAAACATAAAAATAATTTTTTAAGGTAAAATCAGGATTTGGAAAATGTTGATATTGAAATCCAGGGGGTGTGTTAACAACCCCCCCAATATAAACACATTTAATAATTTATTTTTAACATACATTTGATGTATTTTGAAATCCAAATGTGCTGCATTTGAAATGAATATCCAAATAGATTCAAGTATATCTATAGGTGATACTTTTTCATAAAAAACAATACCTTCTTCTTGATTATACCATTTTCAACTAATCTAGCCTTATACATAACAATAGTGAATGACTCATCAAACTTGTTTCTAATCACCCATTTAGTATGAATATATAAGGTGTCCTTATGCCTATCAACATGTTCCCAAAAATTGTTTCTTTTAAATTAATTATTTTTTTCTTTTATATTTTTTACCAAAAAATTATCATTGACGAAATCATTGATGTCCTTTAGTTCATGTTATGATAAAAAAGTTTGGTGTTCAATTTTATTTCTATGAAAATCTCATGTTTTTGTACCTTTATCATATACTCTTACAACAAAATATAAGGAATTATTTCTATGAGTCCTTGCATCTATCTAAAAATATTGTTTGGTTGTCTCAATGTGATGACCCGAAGATTTATGAATACAATTATTTTCTTAATTAACTGTCTTATGGAGATATAAAACACATGTACTCATTTTGTTTTTTATCCAATTAGAATTAAATTATCTCTATTTATCCTTACCATTGATAATATGGTCATTAAACTATGATCACATGACTTGTATAAATATACCGTTATGACAAATCCTTTTGACATGGATAAAGGAAGTGACGGCCTCATTCAATGGGATCGCACCCAATGAATACCATTTTTCAGAGCTTCTGAGGAAAATGGTATTTCTTGGATTCACTATATACCAATCCCTAGCCTATATCTAAAAATTTAAGCATGGGAAAAACATTTACAGAAAATTTCATGCTCATCGAGATCACTACCCAAACCATGTTCACTGAATGGCCCGATGAAAGCCCCACCATTACACACTATACTCTTAGATAGTATTCTAGTGTGATAAATGGGTACTTAACAAGAAACTAACATTATTATTATGTGCATTATTTTTTTATAAAATAATTAATATACATTCATTTTATTATTGTGACATTATAAATGATTTTAAGGAACAAATAATATTTTTGGTTAATATTAAAATTCAATTAAGAAATATATTTTGTTGAATTAATGGATTTTTTAATTAAATAATATTGTAATAAAATATTATTATTAAATTTATTTTACTAAATATAAATGATCTGATAATTTTGAGGAAGTCAAATGTAATTTTAATTAAGGTTTGAAAACTGTGTTTGTCAAAACCCTTCGATTTTCAATAAATGTAATTTTTTATTTTAAAACTAAAAATTCACACATTTATAAATTATTTAGATAAATAAATAATATTTTTTGAATTTGGACGTAGAAATTATCAATCATTGAAATTTTATTAATTTTCTAAGATATTGGAATTTTTGGGTAAAAATGAAATACTATATAAATATATAATGTTTTTTATGACATCATAAATGTCCCAAGAGTGATGTAATAAAATATTATAAAAGATATATTTGTCCAAATATATTTTTTTCCCATTAAAATAATATCATTTTAGGTTTATTTGAATTACATTTTAAAGACATAGTGACTCCTCCATGACATATAAAATAATTTATGTTTTGAAAATAGGGAATACAGGGCTCCCAGAATTGGGTAGAGGAGGCGTGTTGCTCACCCAATCTAAGTAGGGCTTTCGTTTTGGCTATACCAGAGCGCATCAACCATCTATTGCTTCTAATCGATCTGTCAATGCCTCTATGGTATTGTCAAGACCATGGTTTACATCCTGCTGGGCCTGGTCTTGGGTAGGTGTAACCCAAGGCATTTCTTGAGGATCCAGCTCGACTTGCACGAAGGGTGCATAGATCGTTTGTGACACCTTAGGAGGGTTCTGACGTACCTTCTTCGGTTGCTTCCTAGGAGGAGGGAATTCTTGGTATTCATCTGAATCCATGTTCAGGTAGTTTGACGGGCCAGGCGCCGCATTGGGCAGGGGCCCTGGCTACGCTTCATTTGTCAGGGAAAACCTAGGTCTTTAAGGTGCACTTGCTGGGAGTGCATGGTGTGGATATTCTTGGGAATCACTTTCAATAAGAAGGTTCCTTTAAATTATCTCAGCGTTAACCCTCCTCAATTATTTCATTTCTTCTTCCTATTAGGACAATCTCTCTTCGGGCGTAAGTGGCTCATTTTTATCGAGAGAAAGAGGCAGGTTAAGGGTAACCGGTCCTTTCTTCTTATCATTGTTGGAAGCTCGCAGGGTAAGAAGAGGAGGGTTAACTGAAGGGGTGGCCATATTTAGGGCCACCCTCTAGTTCCGGGTCTGTACACCTGATGGTTGGTTGTGAATCACAACCTGCACGGAACCATCATCTCCCGATCCAGCTGGATTTGCATCATTTTCAGTGTCACCCATGGGGTTATCCTCTAAGGCGTTGATGGATGCATATCGCGGGGTAGAGGAGATGTCCACTTCTAAATTGTAAGAGGATCTCCCGCATCTTTTACTGTTCATCCCCTTCCTTTCTCGAGATTTATTTTGGACTTTTTGACGAAGGGTTACACAAAGATTTCTTTGATGTGACCTTATGGTATACCTACCTCTTGAAGGGGATGAGGATTCAAAGGACAAGATAGGGAATGAACCTCCTCTTCTGACTGTCCTCCTTAGAATAGAGAATAATAATTATCGTGGGGGTGCATGTTGTTGAGGTGGTAAAAATTCCACCATCCATGAGGGCTGGGGTAGGCTCCATTCCCTGGACATTGATTCTCTTCCCATTTTTATTGTTCTTACAGGGGAATTTGTTGTTAAAAATTCCCTTATACCTAAAGGCTGGGGTTGACCCTGGATTGCGGCAGTGGCTGCTGCTATCGCTACCTGCCTGATCTTGCGTGCCGTAAATCAGGGGTGAACTGGATCTGATGCGGAGTTCACCTGTGAATCAATCCACTCTGGGGAGGCAAGAAATGACTGATGATTGGACTCTCTTAGGCGAGAGGCATGTTGTATGCTTTTGGTTGTCTGATTCATGAGTTCATCAATGGCTTGTTCCCGTCAGGCTTGATGCTTTTGGGGCTTACTCAAGGCCTATCTCTTTTGGGTGTGTCGCCTTTCCTGAATATAGACCCCACTCGATTGTTGTCTTAGCGTGATGACGTTGCAATACATTAACAGGTTCTTCTAGGCGGGGAGTGGAGTGAAATGCAGATCTCCATGTTTTCCCCATCCTCTAATATGGAATCTCGTCGGAGCATCACCAATGAGGCGGCATAATAGTTGAAGTGCACGGAGGAAGGCTAACTAAAGGTTTCCTTTACTCCTCTCAGGTCGCGGTTTCCGTGCCGATGGAGGAGCTTTCAGGTTGATGTGATGTCAGATGTCTCCTTTTGTCTTGACATGGTTTACATACCCATCGTAGGGAAGGAAGCTTTATTTCAGCCAGCGGAGGGTTGTCCTTATATTGGAGAGGATGTCGTGCACACATTCTTCTAGTAACTCTCTAGGTATGTCGAATTGATAGGTGCCCATGGGACAAAACATAACTAGTAAATCATATTTGGTGAGTCGTTTCTTCAGGTGCATCATGTCGGCATACTCCTATGCTAGTGATTCCTCTACCTAGTAGGCCCAACTGAGAAGCTCACCATAGTGTGGTAAGAGAAAGTGGGGCTATTAGGTATTGAATTATCATGTGGGTGACTCCGAGGTGGTTTAGAAGATGAACGTGGCCCCTGACCGTCTCTTGATTGAAGAAGGGTGTCGTTGGCGACTAGATGGGAATATGACATTTATGATTCCATCCTTCTGAGTGCCTCAACATATGCGATCTTTTTTGTGCTTGATTCATCAGTGGGAGGACCTTCCTATCGATATGATATGTCACTACGGGGAGGTCCTTCGCAATAACTGCCATCATGGTGAGGATGACCATCATGGTCTGACGTTCGATGTGTATCCTAGGGAGGACATTCAAGACACACTACGACATTGAGAGGACCTTCATTTTTCTTGGGGCCATTGTGCGGAGGACCTTTGCAATGACGTCCATGGTGGCGAGGACTACCATCACATCTGCTGCAGGGAGAATGTCTGCAGGTTAAACCCTGGGGAGGGCCTTCAGAATGTACCACAATGAGGGTAGGGCCATCTCTTTGCTTGACATCTCTACGGGGAGGACCTCTTCCATCAGAGTGGTGAGGACTACCATCGTGATATGATGCCTGGCTGCCTGGTGTGTCGTTGAAACATAACCCATGGGGAGGACCTTCAAAATATGCCACGACAAGGGGAGGGCCTTCATGTCTTTATGAGATGTCACTTCGGGGAGGGCCTCCGTAGTTGTGACTATGATAGCGAGGACTACTATCGTAATTTGTTGTCCCACTGCACGTAGAGTGTTTGTAGTGCATTCCCCAGGGAGGACCCTCAGGGTGGACCACAGTAAGTGGAGGGCCTTCTTGCTTCTTGATCTTTTGGTCACAAAAAGGACTTCCATGACTGGCATCAATAGAGAAGCTCTCATGATTGATCATTATATGCATGTGGGGTAGGCCCCTGTGGGTGCTCCGGGGAGGACCTTCAGAGCTGCTGGTAGTGACATTGTAGGGAGGACCTTCACAACTTCTACTGCCACTCTCATAATATGGTAATGGCTGGGTAGGGTTATGAGCCTTCGATATGTGCTTAGCGACATTGAAAAACCCAGCTTCCAGCTGAGTGGAGTTATAAACCCGCTCTTTATTTTCTAGCTGCTTTCGGTGCATTCGGGGTACTTTCTTGCGGGTAACGAGGCCCGTCTACTGTTGATAAAACCCTTAACCTTTTCGTCCCTTTCTAATTGGGTCCCATGATGCTGTCAAGATATGACGACGAACGTCCTGACTTTTAGCAGGGATATATTCCTGATCTAGAGCATCCACCATGATGGACGGGTGTCCCCCAGTTGGAACGACTAAAGCAGTTTGATCCGGTTTCCCTTATATCGAACAATATGGCCGACAAACCTCCTTGGTGGAAGTAGGGATGTAGATCTACTCTGAGGGGACTATCTCGTCTCTTAGATGAGTCGCCTAAATTGGGGAGATGGGCTCATGGGCCCGAGTCCTTGCTGTTGTTGCTGATGAAATTACATTCTGGGAAGTATGCAAGATATGATCTAGGATCGATACCTGCTCCTCCATCATTTCCAGGATATGGAGAGAAGAATATTTGGATAGAACAGGTACGAAGGCCCATTTCAGTATCAGAGTAGGAATATCTGGCTCCGGCCCTCTGGTGGTCAGTGGGTACTGACAACTCTCTCGTGTCAGGGTAGGTGAATGAGTCTACCCTTGTGTTGGGATATGCCGGTTTATCTTACTGTTTGCCTCCAAATCGGGATGATGTATTTTACTAGA
The DNA here is from genome assembly GCA_963277665.1 of Viscum album. Lineage (NCBI taxonomy): Eukaryota > Viridiplantae > Streptophyta > Magnoliopsida > Santalales > Viscaceae > Viscum > Viscum album. The sequence goes on along the minus strand of OY728126.1, from coordinate 786,745,782 downwards.
ATCCGTAGGGAGCTAGCCCTGCACATGTTGGTTCCCCACCGTATCGAGATGGTGGCCTTTGTTGGTAGGGAGTCGTGTCCGCCTATTAATTGCTACCACATATGGATGGAGGGCTTTGTTGATTGCCACCACATCAGGATGGTAGGCGTCAGGAGCATCTACTAGGATCTGGTCCTACAAGCGCTTGGTTTCCACCACATCTGGTTGGTGGGCTTCATGACCCATGGTAGGGAGAGGTTCCTTCTGGGTAGGTGTCGTCCAGTGTGAGTGATGGGCTTGATGGAGCTCGGCGGGGATGCACACCTGCTTGTATGATACCTCAACGTCTGGATGGAGGGTTTTGGAAGAGCGGACATGTGTATGTGCCTTCTTGCAATATGTCTTCATTACTAGAAATTGGAGCTCTTCCTCAGGGACAAGGGTGATGACCGGTCCTTGGTTATTTGTTTACTACATTAGTCGGGTGGTCCGAGGGGCCGGAGCTTGGGGAGCGTGGGCCAGGATCCTCGGGGCATCATCCTCCTTATCGTGAGGATATTGAGTCACATCATGAATGCAAGGACATCTTCTAGCGAGGGCCTTAGAGCGGAACCCCTGTTTAGCGGGGATGAAGTCCTCAGTGTCAACCTCATCCTCCTCTCTAAGATAAGGGGGGTACACGTTGTCCTGTTTTGGGGATAGACTCCCGAAATGGATTGAGTTAGAAACAAGAACCTTCTGGATCTACTTTCGAGGTGCTGCTAGGAAGGCGGTCGGTGAGTCTTGGTGGATTGGAGGTCGTCCATGGCTGCCTACACCGTCGGGAGAGTACCGTTCAAGTGGAACTCTTGGATCAATGCATCCATGAACCAGTGTTGAAGACACTGAGTAGGTGATGGGGTCCTTCGATGGTGGGGATGTCCGGTCATTGATTTTCTTGATGTACGTGCCTGTGAGTTCCTCCGTGATGCCATTGGGTCGAAGGGAGTTCTTATTGGTACCTGTAAAATATTTTAACAAATACAAACAGCAAACCCGTCAAAGCAGCATCCCATGACCCCTTGCGTGAATAATGACCTTTCATGGCCCTCCTTGTCTGTATAAGGGGGCATAAAGTGAGATTAGGTTAGTTCCATCATGCTTGGTTATAGACTCATGTCGGGTTCACCATTTTTGTTTCGATCAAGGTTGGGGAAGGTTGACGTGCCCGACAGTCGAACTTATGGAGGGCTGAGTTCTGCTCAATCGCGAAGGTCAGGTATATCGGTCTTCATTTTGTAATACCCAACGGTTTCGTATCCAACAATCTGTGGACCTGCTTTCCAATGGCAGGCGTTCACTACGTGATTCATCCAGTGATGATTAATAACTCACATTGGTCGATAGGATGGGATGTCGGGCTCATTGCACCCTTTTAGATGGAATTATTTCTAGTTCCAGGACACTCTTATAGATTTATGACGTGTTCATATGTTCGCAAATCTTTGGTTTATCCCTAAGAATAGTATCCAAAGATTACCCCTTATTTGTCAATGATGAACTAAACACAGGTATGCAGAGTCACTTAGGTCCGAGGTTTACTATCCCTCATTTGGATTAATGACTCAGAGGAGTTTGGACACATTGAGACGACACAGGTTTGAAGCCTCATGACTGGGCGCTCTGGAGTTTATTGTCATCTAGGGGGACAGATAAAGACTTGAGCATTTGGATCGAACCTGTGATGCAAGCTTCCTACGTATCTTCGTGAGAGAAATTAGAATCCACGTAGATTGATATAACTTGACAGGACACATCACATTTTATGGTCGTGCGACCAGGACCCACCTGTATAGTTTAACGTCTTGTGGCAAGGACACCCGAGCGTGGGATTCCCGGTCAAAGTTGGTGCGGGAATTACGCCGAAGTGGCCCGAAATACCCAATGGAAGAGATTTCATTGGCCTAGACACGGTCATGCTGGGGTGATGAGGACATGGTCTGAAAGTGATGGATGTGTATCAGACGTAGAAATCGGTATTGAACCTCGGGGATGCTTCCTACGTACCCTTCTTAGGAGACAAAGATCAATACCCACATAGTTCTTTTTGAGGGTGGCATGATTGGGACTTATACATGGATTGTGGGCTGAATTTGGATTGAAAATCGAGAAGGCTTCCAATGTACCCTGCTTAGGAGACAAGGATCAAAACCCATGTAGTTGATTTGTAAGGTCTATGATTGGGACTTATACATGTTTAGTGGCCCGAATTGGGATTGAACCTCAAGGAGGCTTTCTACGTACCCTGCTTATGAGATAAGGATCAAAACCCACGTAGTTTATTTTGGAGGGCTGTGATTGGGACTTATACATGGTTAGTTCCATGAATTGGAATTGAACGTCGAGGAGGCTTCCTACGTACCCTGCTTATGAGACAGGGATCAAAACTCATGTAGTTTGTTTTGGAGGGCCATGATTGGGACTTATTCATGGTTAGTGTCTTGAATTGGGATTGAACCTTAGGAGGCTTCCTACGTACCCTGCATAGGAGACAATGATCAAAACCCACGTAGTTCGTTTTGGCGGGACATGATTGTGCGGACGCCATGACCATCACAAATATCTAATCCCACGTGAGTCATGCTCGGTGGGAGAAACTAGAGAATGCAACATACTTTGAAAGCCTCGCACACTCTTCCTACCAAGGGAAGGGGAGGAAGACGACAAGTGGAGGAGAAGGCTGGGACCCCTATACTCTCCTTCTCCCTGATGTTGGAGGAATTTAGGGGTCGCGCAACGGATCAATGAACCTTCCATGATGAGAGGGGAAGGGACATTGGATTCTGGTGAGGCCGGTGTGGGGATTACTCCAGGAGGGATGCCCAGCCACTCCCAGGAGAGGGGAGATTTACTCACCGCTGGCGCTTGTCAATAGGAAATGCGAGTGGGGTCCCTCAATCCTGGAATGTGGAGAAGCACAAAGGGGACTCCCGAGCTCAGAACTAGCACTACCGTGAGAATGTGAACCTAGTAATGCTTCAGGAATCCACTCAAGAGCCAGGGAAACCAATTTGTCCTCACCTACAGTGGGTATGTTAACTAAAAGGGGTGCGCTGATGTGTTTGAAGGTTTCATCATATGGATTTGGTGGCTTCGGTAGAGGCATTGGATTTAGGCCGATGAATTGGACAATGAAGGGATTGCGAAGGATTGGGCCAGATAGGAAGGGTTTTATCTGGCTCAGGGAATGGGGACACCAAAGGAGCTGGCGGGCAGAATGGATGCATGAGGATTAGTGCCCTTCGCGTAGGGGGGCGACATGATAGAAGAGGTCATCTGTGTATAGTGGTTGTACACGAACTGATAGGCATCCCATGTACCCAGGTGGTACGTGGCATCAGGTTCGGCCCACGTACCAGGTTGGTACGTGGTGGAGTCCACACGAGGAGCACTGGCAAGGGGTGTTGCCGGTCGGGGGTTCACCGGTTAGGGCTTCGCCCGTGTAGGAGGGTGCTACGCATTGTGTCAGATTGAAAAGGGGAATAAACTCCCTGGTCTGTAGGGAGTACATCTATGGATGGACCATGGCTCGTGGTTTTTTTTAAGTTCGTGGTTCACTAATTTTTTATTCGTTTTTGGGTTCTTTATCAATTCATTTCTAGTTTTATATATGTTCTGGTTCATGAATTGGAACTTCACTATTCGTGAAATCCTAAGCTCCTTCCTTCGGAATCCTTCCTCCAAAAGTCAATCTCCAAACCTTCTCGCCGATGGATAATCCTTCTACCCGAATTTGATAGATCCCCCCATCTTTCTTCTCCCCCTCGATGTCCTTTTATAGAGGGGGAAAGATATGTATTTGTGGTCATGCGTCACCTTTTGTGGAGGCCCATGACCGAAAACCCTGTTTACAGATGACTTGGTCAATCCACAACTTGTGGGGGAATTGAATGCTCCTCACCCGCGAACCAAATCAGTTCGTGGGTGCTTTACGGCCGTGTAGGGAAACACCTATGTTCCACGAACGATAGTACGTGCGGTCTGGGCCAGTTGTCGCATTTCGCGGCTGGGACGGTTCATGACGGTGGACTGGCCTGGCGCCCATCCTGCTTCACGCCCGCAGAGGGGTTCCCACCTCTGTTTCACAAACGATGCTGGTCATCGAAGGGGGAGGCTTGCTAAACCGGCCACGTACCATCAATGTTGGACCAGTCTGCGGACCGGTCGGTCCATTGACAATCTTGAGTATTCTCCGTACTTTTTTTCAAATTCGTTTAGGTAAATTGGGTAGAATCCATTCTTAAATTGGGGATTCCCATTCTCCTTTGCGGTTTTTTCAGGACCCTACATATGCAAAATAAAAAATAAAAAATAAAAAATATATTATATATTATATATGATGTATTATATATTATTTCTTATGTCTTATGTCTTATATTCTATATATTATATATTATATGTTATATATTATATATTATATCATATATATCATATATCATATACTATTTATTATTAATTATTGATTATTGATTAATCATTATTGATTAATAATTATTTAGTGTGTATTTATTGGTTATGCATTACATTTTTTTAAATAAATATATATCTGTATTAGTATATTAAACTCTATTTATAGACCACATAAAGATCTTTATTGAGTGGTAATGTCTTTGGTGAATAAGCAATAGGTAAGGGCTCACCCAACACAGAATTTCTATATATGGAATGGGCATTTGCATGGACATGGACTTATGCATGGAGATGGCCATGAGAGTGGTAATAATAAATAAATAAATTACAAAACTTTTGAAAAATAATAAATAAATTACTAATATATAAAAATTAATGTTTTAAAAAAACAAATTAAAAAAATTAAATAAACGATTTAGAGACAGTTTAAAATATCGCTAAAAACCACCACTAAATCGTTCTACAACGATTTAAGAAAAATAACCGCTAATTATTTCCCGACTCACGATTTAGTGACGGTTTTCCGAAACTGCCGTAGAATGATTTAGTAGTGGTTTAAACTACCTTTAAACAAAAAAAACGCCACTAAATACATATTTTAGCCTAGTGGGAAAAATTTCTCCATCGATGAAACATCTTTTTACATACACCATATATCCGAATAAAATAATTATTTCAATTAAAATCATAGACCAACCATAAATAATACTCACGGTGATTCAATTAAATCTAATCCAACTATTTATAATATTCAATATCTTTCTTTTTGATTACATTTCTAAATTGAAGACATTACACATCTATTTCATTTTCTACTTCGAAAAAATGATTCTCTAGATGTGGGTCTAGTAAAATAAAAATCGAACTACTTTCATATCTATTTCCATTCATGGATTTCCACACATCTTATAGATTCAATTCTTATAGTAGCATTATATAGGACATACTGATCGCTAGAAGGTTTGGGTGGACCAGGATAGGAATAAAAAATGAGTTGTTCAAGAGAAAGATAATGATTAGAGATTTCAAAGGATCAAGGGTTAAGTTAATCGATTAGTCTTATTCCATGAGTTATATCATTTAGGGATTTGAAGAAAATAATATAATATAATGAAATAAATTAGAAAATTAATTAGAAAAATTTTTAAACTTAACATAATGGATATAGTGGTTCAATCATAATGGTGACTCAATCAACGATGACTCATTCACATTGACTCACTAATAGTGACTCATCAACAATAAAACATCAATAGTGGTGCATCAATAGTGACTCATCAATGGTGATTTATCAATTGATACTATTCAATGGCGACCCAATAATTGGGACTTTTCAATGAAAAATTATCATACCAAATTCATGTTTAATATTGTTTAATCTTTCTTAATTAAAAGGCTTTGTAAGTATATGATCATGATGATGTTCTGATCCAATAAATTCTAACGTAATATCAACTTTTTGATAATGATCTCTTAAAAATTGAGATCTTACATCAATTTTCATTTTTTTTAGTGAGATAATGGTTTTTTAGAAATTTTTATAGCACTTTTATTATAACTATTAATTGGGACATGTTAAAATTGGTATCCAAATTCTAGTAAAGTATTTTTCATCCATAGAATATGTACCTAGAAACTTCTTATATCTACGTATTCAACTTCAACAGTAGATGGAGAAATAAAATTTTGTTTCTTACTACCCCATAATACTAGATATTTTCCTAAAATATGACATGTTTTTGATGTTATTTTGATATCTAACAAACAAAAAATATAATAATAATATAAATACATTTCTAAATAAAAATTCTATCCATTTAGATAGAAAAATCTAAAATCATTTGTATATTTGAGGTATTTAAAAATTCGTTTAAGAGTTAATAAGTGTTACTCTTTTGGATTACGTTTAAATAGAGAAAACATACGCACACTAAACATAATGTCAATCTGAATACTAGTTATGTAAATTAGGCTTCCTATAATACCTATATAACTAGTTTGATCTTCTGATATCTCTACTTTATCAAGATATGGTTTATAGGTGTAACTCATGGGATTAGAAAATATTTTTAGTGATGTATAATACAAAATTTATTCAAATATATTTTTTATATTTATTATACATTTAAATGATTGATTTTTTATTTTGAAAAAACTTAAATCAAGGTAATTTTTTAGCTCATCAATTAAACTCATTTAAAATTCATTTTGAATTAATTTTTAAAAATCATCACATAATGAAACTATTTTACATCCAAAAGTAATATTATAATCATATAATTGTACTATTAATGTATATTTTGAAATTATCATTATAAAAATAGTAGTATGAGTTATAGCTTTTTGTACAAAAATGAAATATGAACAGAGATAAGCTTATAAAACCAAGAGCTAGGACCTAGTTTTAAAACATAAAAATAAATTTTTAAATTAAAATCAGGATTTGGAAAATGTGGATATTGAAATCCAGGGGGTGTGTTAACAACCCCCCCCCCCCCCCCCCCAATATAAACACATTTAATAATTTATTTTTAACATCCATTTGATGTATTTTGAAATCCAAATGTGCTGCATTTGAAATCAATATCCTAATAAATTCAAGTATATCTATATGTGAAACTTTTTCATAAAAAAACAATACCTTCTTCTTGATTATACCATTTTCAACTAATCTAGCCTTCTATATAACAATAGTGAATGACTCATCAAACTTGTTTCTAATCACCCAATTTGTATGAATATATAAGGTGTCCTTATGCCTATCAACATGTTCCCAAAATTTGTTTCTTTTAAATTAATTATTTTTTTCTTATATATTTATTACCAAAAAATTATCATTGACGGAATCATTGAAGTTCTTTAGTTCATGTTATGATAAAAAAGTTTTGTGTTCAATTTTATTTATAAGAAAATATCATGTTTGTGTAACTTTATCATAGACTCTTACAACAAAATATAAGGAATTATTTCTATGAGTCCTAGTATCTATCTAAAAAAAGGGTTTGCTTGTCTCAATGTGATGACCCGAACATTTATGAATACAATTTGTTTTTTAATTAATTGTCTTATGGAGATATAAAACAAATGCAATCATTTTGTTTTTTATCCAATTGGAATTAAATTATTTCTATTTATAGTTACCATTGATAATATAGTCATTGAACCGTGATCACATGACTTGTATAAATATATTATTATAACAAACCCTTTTGAAATAGAAAAAGGAAGTGACGACCTCATCCAATGGGATCGCACCCAATGAATCCCATTTATCAGACCTTCTGAGGAAAATGGTATTTCTTGGATTCACTGTAGACCAATCCCAAGCCTATATCTAAAAATTTAAGCATGAGAAAAAACATTTATAGAAAGGTTCATGCTTATCGAGATCACTACCCAAACCATGTTCACTGAATGGCCCCATGAATTCCCCACCATTACACACTATAATCTTAGGGAGTATTCTAGTGTGATAAAGGGGTACATAATAAGAAACTAACATTATTATTATGTGAATTATTTATTTATAGAATAATTAATATACTTTCATTTTATTATTGTTACATTGAAAATGATTTTGAAGAACAAATAATATATTTGGTTAATAATTAAATTCAATTAAGAAATATATTTTTCTGAATTAATGGATTTTTTAATTAAATAATATATTAATAATATATTATTATTAAATTTATTTTATTAAATATAAATGATCAGATAATTTTGAGGAAGTCAAATGTCATTTTAATTAAGGTTTGAAAACTGTGTTTATCAAAACCCACCAATTTTCAATAAATGTAATTTTTTATTTTAAAACTGAAAATTCACATATTTATAAATTATTTAGATAAATAAATAATATTTTTTGAATTTGGACTTAGAAATTATCAAACATTGAATTTTTTATAATTTTCAAAGATATTGGAATTTTTGGGTAAAAATGAAATACTATATAAATATATAATGTTTTTTATGACATCATAAATGACCAAAGAGTGATGTAATAAAATATTATAAAAGGTATATTTGTCCAAATATATTTTTTCCCATTAAAATAATATCATTTTAGGTTTATTTGAATTACATTTTAAAGACATAGTGAATCCTCCATGACATATAAAATAATTTATGTTTTTAAAATCATTTCCATGAATGTGAAACTCACCTCCACATAAGAAAGAGAAATATTTTAATATATTTGGCACTTCGACTTATAAAATAATTAATACCTCTATCCTTTTCTAGAATCCATGTGAAAACAATGGGATGGTTTTGGATTTTGAATATTTTAGTGTTTAGGGTCCAAAACCAAAATAATAATGAATACCCTCACATTTCCTATATAAACTCACCCATGAAACCATTACTCTTCACTCAAACTTTTTGAAGATCTTCCAACCTCTTACCATATATCCTAGAGTCCTTCCATGTTTCCCTTAAGATCCCAATAATCCTCTCCCAATCATTTGAGATCACACATCCATGTAATGGATCCTCACCTTTCTATCTTCCTTTCAATTCAAGAAACTATTTTAAAATTATTCATTTTAATTTAAATTGGTTATATTTTCATCATTTTATAATCAATTTCCTACTATAAATTTTACATTATTTCAATTTGGGTTCATTTATGTTTCCCCCATTTAGACCCTTATATACACAGTAACAATTCTGAAATTTGGTAAGAGGTTTCTCTCTTCTCATTTCTATTTCAAGAACATCATTTGTATTATGAATCATAAATTCCTTCTCATTTTTGGTATATTATACTCCATTATCTCCTCACTATCAATTTTGGGAATAAATTATGATACTCATTTCTCTCTCATCTTCCCATTTTATGAATTTCCATATGAAATCGTTATTGTACCAAATTTAAACATATATTTTCCATGTCAAAATCAGCATTCAGTGTATACCATACCCATTCCTCAATCAGGGGTATTCTCCTTTATGCACATATAATTATAGATTGGGTATACACATTTATGTATTCCACATTAGTTGATTAGAGAATAAATAATTAGGTTGAATGGATCCATGTTACATGATCTAGATGGAGCAATTAAACATGAGAATGAAATGATTATGAAGGGTGCGCCCTGATAGCACTCTAATGCATTGGGTAATGTTTAGTGTCATGAGATATCATGTTGGGATAGGTTTTTACCTAATTCCATTATAGTAATTTTTTCCACCATGTTGGGATAGGATTTTACCCAATTTTTTATGTCAATTACGTAGTGTTTAAAGTTGTTGCCACATATCCATGTTATTATAATCATGTTATATCATTCCTTTATGTTAATTATTATCTTATGATCCATTGATATTATTATTTCATAAAATGGATTTTTTCCCTTCCTATTATTCCTTGTTTATTATTTTATTTGGATTTATAGCTCACCCTTCTCTTATCTATATCCTCAGGTTATCCCATGCAATGCTATGTATGAAGAAACGTTGTTGTAATGTAAAATAAGTTTTGAATAATGATGTGTATTTAATGTTTTTATTTGTTATGTAATGTTACGAATCCCAAATTCTAGATCATCTAGGCTGTATTATGTGAATTTTTTTTATCATAAATCATGTTTAAGTGTGTACTAATTACTAGGGTAGTTATATATGGTATCAGAGGATAGGTTTATTTTTTTTTGGGATTTGGATTAGGAAAATCTTGTGAAAGACTTAAGGATTAGACGATGTATAAGAAAAGAATCCCTAAATTTGGGTGAGTATATAATAAGTGGTTTATCATGGAATATATCCTTATCTGGATCTGAACATGTAGAGGTGGATTTTATCAACTCTTTCACTGGGGAGAACATCCTTTTGTGGGGACGTGTTGTTCTGTAGTCCCACATTCCTTCTTTCCAGAGGTGGGGGTATCTATCGTTTATTAAGATACATTTGATACCTGATCGAAAGAGGATGATGGGAAGTTGGTTTCTCCTTTCGTGGACTCCCCTTCATAATTCATCACCTAGTTCGAGTTTCCCTCATAAATTTAAGATGTTGCTCGGGAAGCTCTTCTCGGTGTCATATCATTGTGGATGCCGGTTAATTAGACTTCTCTATCAGGATATTAAAAGGGGCCAAGTCAGGGCATCAACCATTGATCGGGGAATTAGTCATGTTGGGAATCGCTGGTGTGTCTTGGTGCAATAACACTAGAACATATGGATTTCTTCCTTTTCTGATAGGGATTATCGAGGAAATGAAAGCCCAAGGCATCCCACATTGAGTGAGAGGAACATTATTCCATAAGAATGTTTTTGAGGTTTTCCTCATCTTCCCATGTCAACACAGGGTATAGCACATGTTTATCATCTATTAAAGATGGATCAGACGAATTGGAAAACTGATAAGAGTGGATCAGATGGTTACAACCCCATGAGGGAGAACCGAAGGGGTTTAGTGGATGAGTGAAGAAAAATTTCCAATGAAGATGAATGTGAGGATCCTTGAGTCCCAATAAATGGGACACCAGGGTTTACCTTGAGCATGGATTGAACATTAAGGAGGATTCCTACATACCCTACTAAGGATACAGGGATCAAAACCCATGTATTTCAAATGGTCGATGAATCGGGACATACATAAAGAACGACACCCCAAATACATGATAGAGATTATGCACAGATAAAGGCCCATCACAAGATGGACAATAAAGGTTGAATGGTTATTGATTGAATTGCGTTTATGCATGGTTAGCTTCCCATCGCAAGAGGGGCTCTATTGGTTTGGTGATTATGGTTTATGTAGGGCTTATACATAGTTAGCTGTCTAGGTTCCTCAAAAAAAAGTAATCGGATGGATGACATGATCTCACCAGGATGTGAAGGCTCAGGTAAACATCAAGTTGGATGACGAATGTTGGGACAATGTGGATTGAAGGAACGGGGTGTAACTGACATGGATATGACATTGATTTTGGGATTTAACCTCACAGAGGCTTCGTATGTATCCTTGTGGTAGGGAATCATTGTCCACGTAGTTCGGTGGGGTGGCGGGACACCTGAGGAGGTGGCCCGTGAGAATAGGCACGTGGATGGTAACAAGAAGAAGTTGATCCTCCAGGTTAAGGAATTTTCTTCAAGAAACACAAAGTCTCAAAGGATAGACCTTGATGTGACATTGATGATGGGTGTGAACCTAAGGGAGGATTATTACATATCCTTTTGGATGGAATCAATATACAAATAGTTAAGTATGGGTGAATTAAATTGAGGTGTATGCAAAGGATAATGACCGGATGACAGACCAGGGTTTATTCATAGTTAGCGACTCAAGAGTTATTATGACGCCACTAAAGAACGGACCAAGGGTGTTGGTTCCAACAAAGGGGGACACTGATGTTTACCAATGTTTGGGGTTGAACCTTGGGGTGGCTTTTTACATACCCTACTAAGGAGACAGGGATCAAAACCCACGTAGCTCGAATGTAAATAGATTAACGTCTTGAGGGACAAATGGGGAATATTGTTTAACATAATGCAGGACGAGGGTGAACTGACATGAAGTGGTTAGGACCGATTGGTGATGGGCTTGATCCTTTAAGAGTATTCTTATGTATCCCTGTAGTGGAGAATAAACGTCCATGTAGTTCAGGATGGGTCAGGGAATTGGGGTGTGCACAAAGTACAATGACTCGATGACATGCTGGGGATCACGTATGGTTAGATACCCAAGTGCAGCTCTAACATCACTAGGGGATGGACTGATTATTTTGGTATCAACCTAGTAGACACCAAAGTTTACCAGTGTTTGGGGTTGAACCTCAGGGAGGCTTCCTACATACCCTTTCTATGATACAAGGATCAAAACCCACTTAGTTCGAATGAATATAGTTTAACGTCACGTAGGATGAGGGTGAACTGATGTGAAGTATTCATAACCAATGGGTGAAGGGATTGAACCTCAGAGAGGCTTCTTATGTTCCGTGCATGGAATAGAAAAAGATCAAAGTCCACATAGTTTGGTTGGATGGGAAATGAGGCTCCCACAATAAGGTGGCTCAGGGAGGATGCCATGGTCGGTGGCTACTCTAAACACACATGATCCATGCTCAGTGTGAGAAACAAGTGGTAGAAAAGACCTGGAGATCATTTTTTGAAAGGTGTGTTTGTGAAGAATAGAGCGGGGCATACGCAGGGTTGGTGGAAAAAAGAGGAAATCTGGGCTTATGATTGGTTTGCAGCCTAGGGAGATGGATATTGGGAATCACCCCAAGATGGAGGCCCAACGATAAAAAAACCCAAAAGGAGAGAGAAGGGGTATCAAAGGTCCCTATACCCATATATCTTATGGCCATTGCACACATAATAATAGAGGAGGAGAAAGTATTTTACCTCTTGTAAGAAAGGCTAGGGGCTTACACGAAGATGGTTTCCCTCCTCTATGGATTGATGTCGTTCCACAAAAGGAGGAATTAATTCTATGTGTGGAAGATCTCACTCATGTGGAGACCAGTGGGAAAGGAAAATGTCTGAGGTAGGTCACCCTATGTATATTTCATGGGGTGAGGCTATAGTTTAATATCATGTTCTAGGGATAATGTTTGTTGGATGTTTAATGTCTTATATCTCAGATGATGAGTATTTTCTCTCCATCCCTAGGAAATATATATTTGGCATGCTTTAACCGTTGTTGAAGGAAAGGAACTGACAATATCATGTGGAGATGGTGTTGTATAGTTATCCATTGAGGGCATCACATTAGCATGGCTATGAAAAAAAAAATTAAACATTTGTGGGACTATGTGATTAAGAATTAGTTTAAGAAACCAATTGTGAAGAACCTCCCAAGAGACCATTAAATCACTTCATACAAACCCAGAGGGTCGTATGGGAGAATAATTCACATAAGAGTGGAATGGATATGATGCCTTAGGGTAATGATAAAAAATAGTGCTGGCAATAAGGGGCATTCAATAAATTAGAAGTGTGAATTAATGATGATGGGTTGCATGCAAGAATAGGTGGCAGCGTAAAAAATGAGGTGTTGCACTCAAGATAGTTACAATACAAGGGAAAACATTAATGCAAGATGATTATTTTGAGTGAAAATTCCTTATGTGTAAAAGGAAATGGATGAGGATAAATCCTAAGATGGCCCACCAGAAGGAGGACCCTAGAAAGATATGTTGAAAAAGATCCAATACCTTGTATCCCTGCTTTTCATGTGGTCGCGGAAGTGGTGTCTTTTTCATGGAATATTGTCGATCCATATTCTATAACCATCTCTCAATAGTTGCGGGATACACTTATATTTGTAGTAGAAATATACTGTGGAAGATCACAACAGGAGCTACGTGTAAGAGGCCATTGGACGTCACATTGGGCGTGAAAGGGTTTTCGTGCATATAAGAATCTTTCACATCGGTAAATCTCAATTCGCACCATTTCCTTTTTTAGTTTCGGATAGTCTCCATGGAAGTATACCTTTGGCATCACATTGGGCGTACAAGGGTTTTTGTGCATAAGGAAATCTTACATGCTAGGAAATCTCCTTTCGAACCTTTTCCTTGGCTGGTTTTTAGATTGTCATCGGGCAAGGCTCCCTTTGACATCGCATTGGGCGCAAAAGGGTTTGCACACATATGGGAGTCTTTCATGCACCCTTTAATTCTTGTGTATTGCTCCCTCAAGCATTGGGTAATTTTCTGGGGATTTCCAATATGCCTTAGTTTTTCTTAATAGTTCTCATTCATGGCCTTATCTGAAATTCGGCACTAAAAAATGACCCCTCCATATCAAAGCTGATGTGGGGCCAGAAAGTTGGATTCTTAGGTTCATGCCAACAAGTAGATAAGGTCACCATTTTAGCACAAAAGAATGGACCTTTGACGTGAGAACCACTTTCATGCACGTGAAAGGGACGGTCTGTGCCTATAAATACACCGAGGGCCCCCTTATTCTCCACTTACACTTTTCAATATGATATATGCTTTTTATCTCGTGCGTGAAAAAGGTCCATATCTGTGCAGAAGTCCTCGAAGATGATCTGAGTTTTTCATTCACTCCCAAACTCATTCATAATGTCATCCCTTTTTGTGCACAATTGGATTAGTGGAATCCTTATGCGCAACAGGCTATCTCACATGATGGCCTATCATACTTTTGTGAATATCTTTTTGTGAATTAGATTCCCCCAAAAAAATGGCTGCAAGATAGGTTGACACTAAGATGGAGGATACCACAGTATTAAGGAGGACTCAAATGATTACGAACCCTTAGATTCTTCATGTGAGAAGTGTCATGTATGATAATAAAATTCGTTTTGTAATACTAACACAAACTCAAAAGGATTGAGTATTAAGTGATAGTATACTAATATGGAACTTTGGTATTTTGGAGGAGGTTCTAATTCCAGTTTTTTAGACCAATATGCAATGGTCATGGGTAACACATGAAGATATCCTTTCAAAGTTCAACATCACGTACAACGGTCGTCCCGCCAAGGAAACACATAACACATCCATCTACTACATAAATCCTATGACCAAGACCATTTAATGTAGTGATCTAGTTTCTGAAGAATCTCCATATCATTATGCGAGCACATTCAGAAGCAGCATTACCGATGAGACAAAATGTTGGGAAGAATGGGACTTCAGGTTTGGGGGTAATTTCATGAGTTAATGGGAATGGTGGTATTGGGTACACCATAGGTGCAAGGAATTCATGTTAGATCTTTGATTCATTGGGGTTTTTGAAGTTGTGTGTACATCACAGTTTCACTTCTACCATTGGTAGGACCTGGTACCAGAGCTGTTTATACTTTGGTCTCCTGACAGTAACACCTTCAACCTCCATAATAGGTAGGTTGGAATCAGTCTGTGGGGTGTCCATTGCATTGGGGGAATTCCCTTATAAGGGTACCAATATGATGAGTTCTTTTAAAAAAATAACTTATTGAAGGATAGGAAATACACCCCTATTCTAACATCGAATCTGTTGGAGCTCACTATGGAGAAGCTACGATCAAGTACATCGAAAATGATATATCTTATTTAGGGTGGTTCAGACTGTTTTCAATGCATGGAAAGGTAGTGAAGATGATAGTCTGAGGTAAGCATTCCCAAACACATCATAGAGGGGGGAGGTGGGATCATAATACATGTTCCTAGAAGCAGGTGAGTATCAATCCTGAGGCTTCAACATAAATGAATATTGGGACCCAACGTACAATATGTTGGGTTCCTTATTACATTTCTGAGTGGGTAGCTACTACTAGTGAGGGAAACTAGGATGGGGGTCCACTCAAGATTTATAGTGATGGTAGGAATTATGGAGGTGAAGAACAAGGGTAATCTGGGGGTACCAATACTTACTAATATACATGCCATTATGGGACACATCTTGAGGGGAAGCACACCCAGATTGATATGTAAGTTGTTCTAGATGACTGCGGTGAGTACGACATCCCGAATTCTATTCACCCTCCAGGTGACGGTCTGCAGCCATCCCTTCTGAATATGGATGAAATCCACCCACTAAAGATTAGGTAGGAAGGGATCAAACTCAATATTGACATCCATACCAATTTTGACATTAATCCTTTTCAAAACCCAATTTTTTATACAGTTGATGATTTTATAGGCCCATTAGAGAATATGGAGTACTTGCAAAGAATTAGGGGTGGTGTGATGGTAGCTTGAATTGATGGAAAAATCCTCTATGATTCATCAGTTCCGAATAGGTTTTCCAGGCAGTTCAGATGCATGCATCAGATGAAAAAGTATGCACAGATTTTCGAGAAGATCGAAAAACTTGAATTCTTTTCCAAATGTGGCTCCTATTCATGACTGCATGCTCAAGTGAAGTCATCACACTCCCCCTACCAATGTCAATGATGGCATATCAATAGATCATGTCAACCATTGGACAAAAACGTGCCCCAAGGTTATTATATGGAAACACGTCTGGAAAATCAAGGTGGCTAGAATGGACCCTAGAGAGAGAGGAGGCAGACAAGGTGTTGTTGGTGAGATGTGAAAAATAATAGGCCAGGCAGTTAGAATTAAATGGGATGGAACTTCATCACTGAGAGTGTTGCGAGGTGAGAATGTGACTCAACATTCTAAAGAGGGGTGGTCATGTGGGCGGCCTCATGGGCCCACTAGGGAAATCCCTAAGAAGCACTTGAGGCATCTCCTAAAGTCGTTTTTCAATTCTCTCTTCTTATCAATATGGTGTGCCTGGAGGATACTGCGACAATCTATGTCCATCTAAGAGATTTGGAAGATATTGGTACATACCAGGGTCAACATTCCAGACATAGGGAACATCCATGTGTTAGATAGGGCTAACATTCATCTCCATCATAAATACATTATTTCCATGGATATGTTTTCATGCCATCGAGGGTGGTATGAAGAGCCTCATCACTTGGTGAAAGTGATTCTTGTCCAGGAACTTTACATAGAAATGTTTCTATCTGAGGAAGATGATGACGAGGAAGAAGAAGTGGAAGATGAAGAAGAGGAAGAAGAAGGAAAAGAAGACAAAATTAGAGGGAAGAATTGGAGGAATAGGTTCATGGTCCTAGAGGTGAGGGACTCTAAAAAACATATGATCTCTAAAGAATCCCATGTGAGATCAAACAAATCATAGGATCCGATGCAGAATTGAATGAATAGCTCTAGGTTAGTTTTTAACTCTTATCTTCACTAGCCGTTATATTTTTTTAATTCAAATGTACTAACCAAAATCTGTTCTATTTAGGAACAAATTGATGATGGTAGACATGAAGCTTTCTCCAACGAGGATGAGGATATACCTATGGACAGAAGAGACCATCCTCTTGAGCCTCTATTTGAGACTGAGAAAGGAGGTGAACATACCATATTTGAAGTGGGAAGCAATGATCCCTAAGAAAGGGGTGAAATGGATACCGCTGAGTTTCCAGCTATTCCCATCATTCAGAAGGATCCAGTGCCATTGATTGAGCTAACATGTGCCAGGGGATATCTCGTGGTGGTGGCTCGCACCATGAAACATGCATTGGATAATTCCATTCTTGGATAGTATAAGTATGTACCTTCTTGGTCCCTCAACTTTTATTGGGAAACTCATCTGATCGAGATATTGATTCCCAATACAGTGATCACAAGGGTGGATGCTTGAAAAACCATCGAGTCTAGAATGTTTTCATGTTCCATACCAGTGATTGCGCCAACTCTTATAGAGCCAACTATTCTTGATGGCCCTTCCCTTGTACTCGGTGAGATAGATGTTGCTATCATGGGTAATAATTCTGCCAGGGATGAGCTCTAGGTTGATGAGGGTGAGGCCACTGAATAGGAGAGATATCCAGAAAAGGACCCTACCACTGAACTCCTGGATAATTTTCCTGAGTACAGGACTGTAGACCCTTATGAGATGGAAAATTCTGATCCAGATGCAGCCGAGGGGAGTCATATGATGTTGTTCAAGGCATGGAAGCAAATCAAATGATTTCTCATTAAATTTCAGTCAAAATGGGTGTGACATGTTGTATCACATTGCAACATTCAACAATTTATTTATTCCTGGGGGTGGATGGTCACGGTCTTCACATAATGATTCTTGATTATACAGATGAGAAAATACGGGAGGGTATCTAATGCTACAACATTACCCAATGTCAAATGGTGTCAGAGAATACCCATATGTTCCCTTAAAGATGAGTAAGCAGTCAAATGCCCTGAAGAGAAAGCAAATTAAAGAGAGGAATTTATTACAGGCCATTATAAGCTCATTGAACATTTGAGATCCCTACTCGAGGATGCCCCATAGCAGGTAGTGTAGGTGAGTCTCTATGTGATTGAGCTCCAAGATGAGTTGGCATGAGTGCATGCCAGAGCTAAAGAGTTCTGATATGCTACTGCGGATGAAGAGAGGGATCTCAAGGAGTGGGAAGAAGCCCTAGAGTCTTCGTGCTAGAAGGTTTCAGCACTAGAGAAATCCATCAAAGGAGTTGATCCATAAGGGCCATGTTATGGCTGAAATCCTAAACCAATTTCCCTTTTTTTATTATTAAACGTTGGAATGGAATAATTATATTCTTTCTAGTTTTTTTAGTACATTCTTACCATAATTGTGAATTAATTAGTGATCCATATCTAACTTCATGTGGGTCATTCCGGGTGTGGGAAACAAGAGAAGACTACATAATTGTTCACATTTTTCAGGTTAGGACTGGCTAATCATTCAAAAACACGGGGTTTGGATTACCTTCAGAGTTTTTAAAATGGTGAGGGGATTTCTGAAAGGGAAATAGGGCCCATAGAATCTCTGAATTACTGCTTTCCCAACATGATCTAGTGAAAGAGTGAGAGATAATGTCAAGGTCATTGGAATCAATCTGAACATAGGGAAGTGAGAAGTGTGAATCATGATACAAAAAATTTTGAACGCTATATTGGTTGCATGACATTGAAGGATACATGTTGAGAGTGTTTGAAACACAGTATCCCTATTACGTTAGCCTGAAGTCTGGATAACAAATGATGTATGACCACAAACCTTGTTCGAAACATCGAGCATGACTTGAAAAGTCATTCATAGTCTTCTGGAAACATAGCCTAGGACAGTAGCTGAGATATAGTTCAAGCATCCATTCTATTAAGGAGTTCCTTTATACGTAAAAGAGGATGATGATCCAAATAAAATCCATGAAAGGCATAGAGGGTGGAGTTATGGGTTGTTTTAATAGTGTCCAACACTATCAAAATTACACCACTGTGATTAAAACACATTAGGTGAACACATTGATCTGAATTGGGACTGTAATCATTTCTTATAAGGATCATTATGGGGAGAACATAGAGTGGTCTTTAGTTTTATGTCGTGCTAAGGAGGATGATAGACACGTAGTTTAATTTAATACAATGAGTAAAGGGTTACCTAGAAATAGAATTTATTGTGTGCTACATATCATTGCATGAATGTAGACCAAAGCAGTCCATACCACACCGCATGAAATTCTAGATGAAAAAGCTTAGTAAAAGGGACCATAAATAGTCATGATTTAATATATCTAGGGCTATACCCAAAGAAAACATTTATGGGCATTCCTACGTATCCCATAAGGATGGAAATAAATACAGACATTGTTATAAGGGATTAGTGTAGTTTAATGCAATGTGATAAGGATGAAGGGGGTCTTAGTTTATTGTCATAGTGCTCAGACCGAAAGAAAAGAGATTCATCCAAACAGGCACAAACCTTGACCATGTCCTTAAACCCATGTTATATAAGCATGATATTGGATACAGGTGTTGAAAAGATCTTAACAACATGTGGAATGTAGTGAATGGAGAAACCACGTTGAGCATCGGATGACACCACGCTGTGGATTCATCTTCTTAATGTGAAAATGTGCACTAAGGGGTATCACTAAGAGTGTTGAAATTCCACTCGGAAATGATGGATTGGAAAGGTATTTGAATCCAACAACCAATATTCAAGTCATAATGGGGTGGTTTAATGATGGAGTATAGTTATTAGCTATTTTCAAAACACAACATTCCTATCAAATCACCTGAAATGGGAACGAAAAAATTAGAATTAACAACAGACCATATTTGAAAATCATGACATGTTTCAAATTGTCATTAGTGTTCATCCGGGATGTTCACCCAAGTTGGTAGGAGTGCAATGAGGCCTTGAATCCCTTTCGTTTGGGGGTCCCTTTGGAATTTAACGGTGATTAAAACCCATATAAAGGGAAACATGAATCAAGAAAATGGATGAAATCATGTCAATGTAGAACACAAAACTCTATGACCCAAACCACAATGCATCTAAAAACGTAGGTGAACTACCAAAGTGGGTCAAGGTGACCATTTTGAGAGAAGATGACTCAAGAATATAAGTGGAGGATAGGGTATGAAGATCTCTCAAAAGAGAGGTCATAGTGTGGCTGTTGAAAACCTAATGTGAAAGAGGAAATAATACCACAAAACACCGCATCCCCCCACCCCCTAAGATGAAATAGGCCATGTTTCCAGAAGGAAGAGAAGATTTATATGAAACAGTTCTTGACCCGAAGGAAAAATTTATGGGTATTCCTATGTCACCCATTTGGATGGTAATCAAGCCATATGTAGTTGTAAAGTGCCGTGCAGTTTCAAATAATGAGACAAGGATGGAGAGAGAGGTATGTCAAAGAGGAGTGTGTAAGGAATGGAGAATAACCTGACAAGAAAGAGAAAATATTCCAACATACACCACTCCATTTTTAATTATCGGGGAAAACTCAAGCCATGTGGCTGAAAGTGATAATAGACAAACTTGGGATGGACCTGAAGAAGAAGTGTCCAAGTGGCACTATGTTTCCCACGAGGATGGGAATAGATCCATAAATAGTTCTAGAGATTCCATATAGTTTATCATCATGTGAGAGAAACATGGTAGATCTTAGTTTATGGTCATATATCTCGAACCATAGGTTCCCAGTTTAATGTTGTCTGTGTGGGACATAAAGGTGGGAAAGGTGAATCACAATGTCTGTCATTTGGGAGACCATGGAAAGACAATAACGATTGAGGATAACTTATCACCATGTTCACAATATAGTATCCCTCTCATGTGACCTGAAATTGGAGCAAAAAATTGAGCATCAACCGTTGATCATATTCGCAACGTGGGACTTGTATCAAACTGTCGTTCGAGATCCTCTGGGACGTTGACCTAAAATGGTAGGCGAGCCAAGGTGGAGTGAATCCAAGCCTCTATGGAGTCCTTTCCGATTTGTAAGATGATGAAAGCCCCCATGATGGGATACATAAAGTGTTGTGGTACCCGTACAGTTTAACATCATACGGTAAGGACGTTGGATGAAGGAGGGGTATCTCATGGGGATGTGCGTAGAATAAAAAAGCCTTTTGTGAATGAGAACATAATGTCCATACCACACCACACAATCCTGAGTAAGAACTTGGGACAGGAGGCCGGAAAGGTTGACGCAACTGAGAATGGTCCAAGGATGAAATGTACCGACATTCCAATGTATCCTATAAATATGGGAATCAAGCCGAATGTAGTTCTAGATATTCCATTCTGTTTAATGTTGTGTGACAAGGATATGATAGATCTTAAATTAAGTTCCTATATCTTAGATAATATTGAATTTTATTATAAATTGGGATGAAGGTGGTGGATTAACATTTACTAGGATGAGTGTAGGGTAGTTATACATCCTTCATCCTAGAGGAGCCATGCATTTTAACGTCATGCGGTAAATATGTAACACTTTAAATTCATGAAGGACTGTCATGAGAAATACTTCTTGAGTAATTTAGAATTGGTGGGAGGATTAATACACTCACCATCTATGGTGAACAGGGAGTATGTACCATTTGGGTAAACCATGAGAATGATATAAGGTCCCTCAAATTTTGGCTCCAGCTTTTATGGCTTCCAATCGGGTATCATTGAAGTTCTCAAGGAAAACATCTTGTCACCCTATATGATTGAGGAGAAGATAACATTCTTGTTAAAAGATCAGGCTATCTTGTTCAGATGCCTTTCCAGATTATGGAGGGCATAAAGCCTATTCTCATCAAGTGCTTCCAGTTCATCCAGATATATTTATGCTACACATTTGAGTGTCTTCTAATCATATATAGCTATGAGAAATGAATGAAACACAATTTTGAAGGGTAGGACTGCCTCTATTCCTTACACCTGGGAATATGTGGTAACCTGAGTGGAATTACGATTCGTTGTCCGATAATCCCATAGAACATTGGGGATCATGTCCAGGCAATTCTTCTTGTTCTAACCAACCATTTTATACAAAATGATAGATATGGTTTTCTTGAACACCCAGATAAGTCAATTTGTTGTTTCATGATAGGGGGATGTACCATTAAAAGAGATATTGTTCATGGAATACATCTTCATAAGTTTGTATTCCCAGAATTTGGTGTCATTATAGGAGAGGACAACATGCAAGACTTTTAATAGATAGTTTATATTAGAGATTTCAAGCTCAATAATTGATTGGGACTTCAATTCCTTTAGAGGAACTACCTATTCCCACTGGGAAAACAAATCATTAGTGGTCATGATGAACCTGCACTGGAGAGCTGTCACTGGTGGATATGGTCCCAAGACATCGAGTCCCCAAACTGCAAAGGGACCAGAGTACATGGTAATGTGGAGAGTTTCTGGATGCCAATGCCCAAAAGTAAAAAGGATTTGTCATGCATGGAACCTCTTGGAAAACATGATACAGTAACGGATCAATGCGAGATAAAAATACCCCAATCATCAGATCTGATAAGAGTGTTTTGCCTCATCTGATGTGGCCCACCATATGTGGCCTTTACATCCTGTATTACCTAAGAAATATCACCTTCTTGAATTAAATAGAGGATAATCTCATCAAACCCATGTCTGTAGAGGATCTGATCAAGACTACGACCACCCTAGAGGGTGATTTACAATGCATGTTGTCAGATTCACTCTTGCTCGGCTCGATCTATGAAGAGATTAATGTGTTGCAGATACTCGATAAAGGGGGTCCTGCTTTCAGGAGTCACTTCCAACACCTTGGAAATGAGATTTGGGGGTCCTGACGTGGAGGCACCAGTGATAATGTGGCATACCTACAGGCTATCATCATCATCCAAAGTAACATGAGAGATGAACCTACAGTGCTCCATATGGATAATCATATCATCCTATTCAGGATCAGTAAGAGATGTGGATACATTGGCCAATGAGTTAGATATAATATTCTATTAATGATGGACATGATTAACTTCTTTCCATGATGGGAAATGGGAAATCAACAGGTGGGTATGTTATAACAGTGGTACAAGCTCCGGCTTCCTGATGATGTAGTAATAATTGATCTACTTGATGACTACTTTAGAGTCCCCTTTCACATTGAAGAGGGGAACATCAATCTTGAGGTTCATCTCAAGACCAATAATGAGAGCGTGGTAATCTTCCTTGTAGTTGGTACAACCTTTTGATAGCAGGAATACATATGGTAGGACAGATTTTGCAGGCGTGATGAAGATGATACCCAATGTCACTCAATTGATTTTGGGATCATCGAGTCTTCTAATTGTAGGAATTCTGGAAGCACCATCAATGTGAATTTTAGAACATGGAATTTCTTGATCTACTGTGACGATTGCCTCATCTTTAAAATCACGATCCATATACTGGTCCTCGGTAGCAGGAAGATAGGCTTGGAAGTCTTCCAATGCATGTCCCATGAGAGCCTTTTTTGAAATAAACTTGATGTAAAACTGTAGGAGGATTACTTCCCACTAACAAGGATGGCCTATCAACATGGGGAATTTTAGAGTATACATCAGTAGATCCACTCATGAAACTAGTTGTATCTCATGGTGCTACATGTACTGGCGCAATTTTTGTACTGAAAATATCAGATCAAGGAAGCTCGTCTCGATAGCAAAATATATGGTCTCAGTATCTAGGTGCTTCTGGCTGAGATCGAATAAATATTTCCCTATTCTCTCATTATTCTTCTTGGTGATGAGGGTTCCAAGGGAGTGTTCGAGAGTAGTCTCAGGAAGGACTAGCAGTTTTCCATAAATGGGTGGCATCAGAACCAGAATCTATAACAAGTAATTCTTAATCATCTCAAAAGCAGTCTAACACTCTTCATCCCACTTATAATTAGAACCTTTATTCAAGATCCCAGAAAAGGGCTTATCATTTCCAGCTAGATTTTCATTGAGTCGGTGTATGTAGGATAAGTGGCCTTGAAATCCTTAGAAATCCAAAATATTTCTCAGAGGAGGCATCTGACTAGTGGCCTTGATCATCTCTAGTTCGATCTGAATGCCTATGTATCTGATGGTGAAGCTAAGAAACTTTTTATTGGTGACCCTGAAGGTACACATCAAGTGGTTTATCATCAAATAGTGGGATTTTAGTATGCCAAACAATTTCTCAAGATCATTTATATGGTCTTGACGTTGGATAGATTTAACCATAAAATCATACATGCAACATTCCACCAGTGTCCCCTAGATCATCTTGAATATACGCTGAATTGCATACTGATAGGTGACACATGCATTCATTAGAATAAATGGTGTTACATGATAGTAAAAGTTACCTTTATTTCCCTAAAATAAGTGGACTCTTCATATTTGGGGGCCATTTGAATTTTATTATATCTAGAATGCCCATACAAGAAAGAGGGAGCTTGGAACCTAGCGGTGGAATCAATCAACAGTTCTATCGTAGGATGGGGAAAATCATCCTTTGGAAACTAATGGTCGAGATCCCAAAAGATAAAGAATAATCCGACCAGTCTGTTCTTATTCCAAATGGGCACAATGTTATCTAACTATCTAGGTTACTAGACATCCATTAAGAATTTTCTTTGAGGATCTTATCAACCTCAACCATGAACATGGCACCATGAGAAGAGTGTATCTTTATGGGGGTATGTTTAAACCCGTGATGATTTACTGAAAGATCAAGGTGGTGGACAGTGACCTAAGGATCTATTCCGGACATTCTTTCATGACTCCATGATAATACGTCATGATTCTACTTTAGAAATTCCATGTATTTATGTTTCTCTTTGACAGGCATTGTGGCACTGATAAATTTTGGTTTCAGATTAGTATTGTTATCGTTGTTCTCTTATACCAATAGATTAATCGTGATGGAGACACCCTCTTAAATAAGTATGAGGAGAATCCTACAAATCATCAAATTGATTCAAAGTGGATGGATCCACAATGGGAGGCTATTCTACTCAGTCAACAAATCCTAATGGGATATTGGCTCTATCTTGATTGTTAGTGGACACCTCATTAGGGGACCCTTAAATTACGGAAACCCTGGAAATGAATTATGTGGACCCAATCCCATATGGACTATGACCCATGGGACCAATTTTGATGATATAAAATAAATATTGGTGCGTCAACTTGAGATAGTTTATCCTAACATGGCAAAAGATGCAAGTATGAAATATTGTCATTTCCATGGGGAAGACATCTCGATACCTTATTAGAATAGAGGGCACTGAGATCACCTGAGCATAATTTTTATAGGAATATGTGGTGATGTTATGGAATCACTTTGTCTTGGGAATGTTCTTCTCCCGCATTCCAATTAAAACAAATAATTTCCACAAATCTGGGGTCATGGCCATTAATTAGTGGATTGGGAAATGTAGGCATTATCAATGTCTATCCATGGGTTAGTCCCATTCGTAACATGTTCAACCTCATTATATTGAATCTTCTTGTCCTTTCTCTTGTAATAGTCAGTAGCTAGGTAGTGGGATTCTCTAGAAGAAAAGGGAGATGCATCAAAAAGTATTACACCTACTCAGACATTAAGGGATTACTTAAGGCATTGGTGATATGATGAATGTAAAGCCGTGTGCATGAGGAGTCTGGGCATACCCAACAACGTGTTGTAAGTGGTGTCTTGTTAGACAACCATGAACTCGGTGTTGTAAATTAGGCCACTGAACTAGGTCTTCAGGTGGATCTTTCCAACTGGTTTCTGTTCCATCCTATCATAACCTTTAATTTTCTGGTCAGAGGGACTCGGATCATTCTCGAACCACCCCATATTTCATAGTGTCGGGTTCAGGATAATGTTAATACCAGAGACTATATCGTAAAGACAATAGACAACCTCCAAGATATTGAAACGGCTAATGATGTACGATGGAAATATGTTCTTGTGTATGGTAGAACCTTCATTTCTCTAGAGAAATAGATAATGGCCTGGCATTGTTCATGATCAAATGCCTCAACATGGAAGGCTGTTGCAGCAGCTACATCTATCTCAAACTAGAGGGGGATTCTTAAAGCCTCGACAAGGGATTATCGTATACCCACTAACAGATGTAGAGACTCAAGGAAATATATCTTCATAGGAATGATGGAAAGATGCGTAAAATATAATATTTTCATGCCAAGCAAGATCTTTTGGTAATAGAAGGCCATTCTATGGAAGGAGGTAAGATAAGGACTACTCGGTGAATCAGTTGGTTCTAGATAGTGCTGGGAATGTCCTGTTGCATACTAGTTGAACCGCATAGAGCGACTACCAGCTAAGAGCAAGGTGACTATGGTTGACTTTCAATATAACATGGATGATCATAGCACAATTGTGGTGGTTCTAGCTGATCAATCAGTACAGATGGAAATGGAGGTGGATCCGATGTGACAGGATGAGAAGGTTGTTGATGCTAAACTCTACATTGGGCTTTTTTCCTTGTATTTGTGTCATTCACATCTTGGATTGAAGTACTAACCAAATAATTCTAACAACTCAAAAAATGGCTCCGTTGATGTTGGTATCAACTAGGGATGTTGGGAGGATATATCTGGTACTCCTCTTAGACAAGAATCATATAGTAGTTTACCAGCTCTTGGGTGTTAACTGAAGTGTACCCTCATTCCTCACACGAATAATCCTCCATTAGTAGATGGATTCTTGGTTCATTATCCAACTCCAGGGGCATGAAATCTCCAAGAGTATGTGATGACGATGGCATCGGTTGAAGAAATTTTCTACCCTTGCGTCATTGATGCTTGCCCTTCTGGGGAGAGGAAGACTAAGATGTAGACTCCAAAGTAGAGGTTTCAGGTAATCCAACGACATTTGAAGGACTCTAGTTAGTTCAAACATGCACATATAATACCATCGGAACAACAACTACCTTATGATCTATCCAGTAATCATATTTTTGGGACCCACAGTTAGAAACATGGATCCAATCACCTTTACTGTCACTGTCACTGTCAGGAAGTATGAAAACGCATGCCACCTGTGTCTAGGATGAACCAAACCTAAATATTTTTTTTATAAACATGGTATTGGATATAGTATTTAAATACATACAACTCCTTGAGGGTGTTCCCTATGACTTGGTGGTAAGTGAAGTAATTGGGGTGATCAGTGGGATCTGCCTCTTCGGGCCTCCTACATTCCGAAAACTGTTAAATTCCATAGTCCAATGCCCATAGAAAATAACTAGGGACTAGAGCCTCATTAAATGACTAGGTATTGTTACTATAATCTAGTAAGGGGGCTCTAGGATCCTAGCCCTAGCAAGGGGATGGATGAGCCTATTGTGGAGGTGGAACCTGATTATCTTGACTAGGCAGTGACGATGCAATATGCGAGGCTGCCTATAAGGCCCCAGCCTTAAATCTTACTTAAAATAGAATTAAATGAATAATTCACATTGAAGATCTTTCCAGGTTTAGAGTTTTAGAGAATTAGGACATAACTATTACATCTCAACAGATTACAAAGTAGTCTCTTCTACTAAATTTCCATAAAATAAAAATTATTAAAAAGAAACATGTCTAGTTTCATGTTTTAGGTAGCATGACTTTCCCTTGATCCCATCCTTGACCCTATTCCATGCTAAGTCCTGTGAAAAACATTTCAAAAACTTGGGATGAGCATAAAACTCAGTAAGGGATACACAAAGAATAAAAACTGTTAGTTTATCAAAACAAATAGTAAACCATGTATACATTATCACGGTAATACTTTTCACCTTTATGATGTAGTAAAAACTCTTCACCAAATAAAATATCATTACTTACCTTTTTGTAACCAAAGTATTACCATAAAACCCCTATAAAGAACACATAACATATATAAAGGTAACTTGGGACATAAACATACTTAAGTGGAATAACCATACGGTCGACTTCCACACATATCACTTAATGGAATAGCCATACGGCCAATTTCCATACATACTTAATGGAATAGCCATACGGCCGACTTCCATACCCAATGCATTGGAGGTTATAACGTAACCACCCATCCTGGTATTCACGGCACCACCCGTCATATGGTTTATAACGTAACCACCCGTTAAAATGTCCAAGTACCAATATAAAATCATAAAACATAAAACCAATATAAATGAATGATAACATTTCCACATCACAATATATCATAACAAAATCCTTTATCAAAACCATTTTCAAAACCATTTAAAACATTTAATAAAGAGATTTTTGAATCAAAGTGTCCCATACCACTTTGATTCTTTTAATGGAATTATAATTTTAAAACATTAATGTCCATATAAATAAATACTGAAAACCATTTTGAAAACATGTACATTAAAGATAAAGATTTAGAATAATAAATCTTTAAAACATTTAAAATGATATTTTGGTTAAAGGGGTTTTCCCAAATTAGAGACACTTGAATACAATAATTGAGGAATAACATTTAGTCATAACTTTATAATATCATGAGAATAAATGGATTCATGATATAATATGTCAAAGGACAGTATACACACCATATAAGAGTGAATTGGTGCATAACAACAATGAACTTTCAATAGAAATGTCAAATGTGATGAAATCCCTTATAAAGAAGGTATCCTTGAATTAAGGACAAATCAATCTCAAAAATATGTGTGAAAAATATAAATACACCCAATATAAGTGGATATTAAGTGTAAAACAATAAAAGGTCATTCACACATATTTAATGGATGACATATTCAATGACTACATGTTGAACCCAAATAAATCGAAATTGGGTTAAAAAGTTCCTTTGACAGCCTAACGGCATCACATCAAAATGAGTTGATGAGAGATAGAAAGTGTATCTCATCACTTGGACAGAAAATTTAAATCAATAAGGATATATGAGAACATATCCCAACATAACAATATGTAAATTAAAAGACCCAACAAAAGAAGTCTTTTAAAAAAGAGGAGGGTGAAAGGTTCCCTTACCGACTTGGGTATCTTTCAAAACATACACCCCATGAAAGAAGGACAATAGATCATTGATGTAAATACTCATAAACGAAAGTATATTACACAAAGAGTAGAATAATTGGAAGTACATACACCACTCAAAGGAAATTGTGGCAAATGTAGCATAAATCTCACGGGAATAAAAGTGAGATGAAAAATCCCTTACGAAAAATTCGGCAGCCTAACGGCGCCACTCAAAACTTCCAAAATGGATTAATGAGAGGAAATAGGTTCTATCATCATATTAACATAATAAGTACAGTAGGAGTAATATAAAAGAACATCCCAATCATAAGAAATATGAGCTTTATAAGGAATGACATGAAAGAGTGTACTTAAAAAGAAAGAGAGGTGTAGGATCCCTTACCTCGGGTGCGACTTGACTCGATCGTTCTTTAATCTCCTGAATAATAAACTTGAGTTAATTTATACTTCCTTAAGAACCTTTTTCAATTTCATTATTCCTTTTATATCACTTATTACCATGTCATAAACATTATGTAATAATTTAAGTTAATAATATTTGTTTTGCGGATATTTGGTTCTTAAGTCGAAAGTGGACTTCTTACAATTACATGTTGTTCGTGTGGCCAAATGTTTATTATATCCAGAATTGTATTCATCATTTAGATATCATATATGTCATATATATCCAGTACATGCATGCATTTATAACATTACATAATCATTTAGAGGTAAGAAATGAAATGCACCGTTCATGGAGACGGTAATCCGTACGTACGCATGAACGCTACTTTCATTTCTATTTCGTATTTTATAGAATGGAATCATAATGATATAAAGGTATATTATAATTCCAGCATAATATCATATATAATATCATAGTTTCATACTTTATACGTCCCACATATGGTATTTAACGAATCAAATCACTTTGAGGGGGCGGTAGTCCGCACTTCCTTAAATGAAGATATCGCGTATACCCATAATGGAAGCCATAAAGGTAAGACAAAAATGAAAAATACAGAAGCATAAATAAAACATAAACATATTATATATCATATATAAAAATAGTGACATCATAATGGCCACCTTTGAAGGTGTTAAATGAGTATTGAACAATCATCATTTCGGGAGGCAGAATTTCACCATCCACGGAAACCGTATGTTCTTTAACCATTTGATGTAGTTGTGTGAGAGTGTAGCTCGAATAAATCTTATAACAACATCCTTGTATATTTAAGATACTGGTGTTGTTACAAAAGAAGTAAATAAAAAGAGTTTAGGGGGTTGGAGAAGCAAAATAAAACAAATGAACATGAGAGAGTGAATTACCTTTAAAAGTGTAACTCCTTTTGATTTGAGCCTAAAGGATTCCTTTGAAAGGATTATTCCCAAAGTGAATCTTCTAGTATGAGGAGAGGGATTTGGAGAGAGTAAATGGGCAGGGTTTGGCCGAGCCAAAGGCTTGAGGAGTGTGTTAAATGTGGTAGAGGTGGGGGCCTTTTATAAGAGGGGAGGAGGGGCACTTTTGGAAAGTAAAGAAATATTACTTTATTTGAAAATGTGTTTCGGTTTTAAAAGGTCCCACATTGATATAATTCGTGGATAAGGTGATAAGGGTTCGAAATCCACCCAGCCAATAAGTTTTGGACATTTTTAGTCCATAGGTTGTACATTATCATTCCATTTTATTTAAATCGTCAAATAGTGATGTCATCACTGCATCATTATTATGTCATAAATAATTTAATTTATTTAATGTCTAAAAATTATAGAAAAACTACTATTATGTAGGAAATATTTTTATCTTTCCAATGACTATTTATAATCAAAATTTGGACCTGTGTAACCCTACTTAAATATTGTTTTAGTAAAACACCTCATGTTTGTGTCAATTTAATTTTAACATTAAATAAATAGTTATTTATGTCATTTCCCAACCCAAGTGTCTCCGTGGGGTCCCAAAGTTGGACCATGGCTTGTCTTGGTCGGCCATGACTCACCCAATAGGTGTAGGACAAGTGTCATGGTGTTTTCACATTCTTATAATATCATTTTTACCTTAAATTACACTAATTACCTCTAATCGCGATTAAGAACTTAATAAGTTACTATTCACCAAAAAATTATTATAATCTCATTGAACCACATTTTACTTCTTAATTACAACCATGTATGTCAGATTTTTGAAATTCAAAACACAAAGATGGCAAAAGTTCATTTAAACGGAAAATCAGTCTTTATAAGTACCACTTAGTGGTTTCACTATTCATCAAAAAATGAAGTTTTTCAGAAAATTACCAAAAACTCACCCTAAGATATATTTGATATTACGAATTCAAAAATGAAGTCTATTTTACAAAATTCAAAACATATAATTCACATTAATTAATTAAATAATTAATTTCCGCTGTCAGAGCAAATAGCGTGTTTTTATGAAACAATAAGTATCAAAAGATTGACACTAGTTTAAGTCCGATTTCAAAGTGAAATTGATTCCAACGACCACTATTGGATTTAATGGTAAACATATTTTCTAATTTCACATTAAAACCAATTCAAAAGATAATCTAATTATATAAATAAATTATATTAAAAAGTGATTTTGAATTAAAATACAACATTTTACACTATTCATTAAAAAATGAACTTTATCCAAAAAATACCAAAAATTTACACAAAGTAAAATTTAATGTCCCAATTCTAAAGAAGAGTTTTATTTGGTCCAAAAGAATTTATTAGAGTGATCAAAACTATATTTAATGACAGTTCGCCATCAAAAGGCGATAAGTGAACCTTTAGTGAAAACTAGGGCATATACGCCTAAAATTGAATTCTTTCTGTATTTTAAGCCTTTATCTTTTATTGGATAAATTTAAAAACATTTAAAAACATATATAATCATATATTAGTTATTTATATCCATTCCCGCCAATACAACGGCTACATGTTAAATACCATTTTATTAGAGTGCAACGTAAGATTCCCAAGAAACTCGTTGTTGCGTGTTGGGTACGCCATCGAGCATAGCGTCTGCTTTAAAGTCATATCAATATTTTATTCACAAATATGGATAAATATGAAATTTCATAGTCTTTATTTACCTGGGGTGTTACATCCTTCCCCCCTTTTGGGAATTGCGTCCTCGCAATTTTAAAATTGCGCTTGGAAACATCTTTGAAAGTCCCACATCGGAACAAAAGTCGGTAAAACAAATACTTTAAAATAAAGAAAGATAATTACAAAGGTCACCCGATTTAACCCATACTAGGATTCCAAGTATGAAAATATGGACATGGAGGAAAAAACAAAGGGTCATGTTCTGATGGAGAGTGATAGAAAACATGTTTAGGAGAAAGTTAACCACGAGAAAATCACAACCCTGTGATGGGTTAAACAGTATTCGATTCCCCAGTAGGAAAAGTTAATAGACAACATTTTTGTTTTAAGTTACTTTTTATTCAGGAATTTATTCATAAGGAACATAATCACTCATCATATTGACTTTCGTCTTTTATTAGATTCCTTACACAAACTCATATTTTCTCCAAAAGACGAGTATTTAGGAAGACTTGTTCACATAAAGAGTACTATAATCAATTTTTAGAATATCACCTAATCCACAAAAGAGAACTATATACTTCCCATGTCTTTAGACTTTAACCAAAACCAAAACCAAAAAGGCTAGTACAAGATCAGATAATCCAGAAAAGGATAACCCTTTATAAAAAAAGAAAATCTATTCCTAACCTCCAAAATTTGTCCAAAAAAACCCAAAGTTCAACGAGGACCATTAGATAAGCAATTTGTCCATAAAATTATTCAAAGTAAACCAAACTAAGATTGAAACCCAAATATTTGAATGATTTAGTCACATAGTCTTCCAAGTTAAATCGTAACATTTATCTCCAAACAACATCAGTTGCTACAAAAGTCTCGTATTGAAAAGTAATTAACCTAATCACATATCCTCCATGATAGGTTAATAATTTTCATAAATAACCCAAAATCAACTTACTCTTAATTCATAAAATCATATAACTAGAAAGAATCTGTCAAACTAACCAGGGACTTCACGTAGTCCAGTGGTAGGCGATAAATACCAGTCGCACTTTGGTTGTGGGTTCGATTCCCGCAGCTTTGTCCAACGCGACATGATGTCACACAGTTTGCGTGTTGTCCTTTTTCAAAAACTATATAATTCTTAAAACATTTCCCAAAATGAGATAAAATCTTCAAGAATAATCATAACATATTTTAACCTCAAGTTTATCTCATGCCCTTCATTTTCCATCATATCATATAATAACCCATAATTACCTCAAAAGTAAGGATCATATAAACCCTAATGGTTACCTTAATAATTATTACCTGAATTTCCACATCGAGTTGGCCATCTCATACATGATGCATTAGAGAACTCACCAAGGTTGAAGTGATTGATCATGACTTCTTGATAGTTGGTTTAGAACAACTATGAGATTCCTCATTGAATCCCCCATCTCATCCAGTATATTAATCAGAGAACCACCACAGTTTCCTTCTAACCCATTGTCACTTTGGTGCCTGCTAGATCCAGCCATTTACTAAAACCAAAAAGTTCAGTGTGAGTATATCAACAAAACCATCATGTAGTAATAAGGAAGGTAAACACTAAGATATACTTACTCATTCACTTTATCTAAAATTAGGACTCTTTCTGAAATCCTAACCATTATGGTAATTGTCAATTATGCTTAAAGAATACCCTAACCTCTAAAGTTATCTAAACCGACCTTTGATACCAACTATAAGGCCCCAGCCTTAAATCTTACTTAAAATTGAATTAAATGAATAATTCACATTGAGGATCTTTTCAGGTTTAGAGTTGTAGAGAATTAGGACATAACTATTACATCTCAACAGATTACAAAGTAGTCTCTCCTACTAAATTTCCATAAAATAAAAATTATTAAAAATAAACATGTCTAGTTTCATGTTTTAGGTAGCATGACTTTCCCTTGATCCCATCCTTGACCCTATTCCATGCTAAGTCCTGTGAAAAACATTTCAAAAACTTGGGATGAGCATAAAACTCAATAAGGGATACACAAAGAATAAAAACTGTTAGTTTATCAAAACAAATAGTAAACCATGTATACATTATCAAGGTAATACTTTTCACCTTTATGAAGTAGTAAAAACTCTTCACCGAATAAAATATCATTACTTACCTTTTTGTAACCAAAGTATTACAATAAAACCCCTATAAAGAACACATAAGATATATAAAGGTAACTTGGGACATAAACATACTTAAGTGGAATAACCATACGGTCGACTTCCACACATATCACTTAATGGAATATCCATACAGCCAATTTCCATACATACTTAATGGAATAGCCATACGGACGACTTCCATACCCAATGCATTGGAGGTTATAACGTAACCACCCGTCCTGGTATTCACGGCACCACCCGTCATATGGTTTATAACGTAACCACCCGTTAAAATTTCCAAGTACCAATATAAAATCATAAAACATAAAACCAATATAAATGAATGATAACATTTCCACATCACAATATATCATAAGAGAATCCTTTATCAAAACCATTTTCAAAACCATTTAAAACATTTAATAAAGAGATTTTTGAATCAAAGTTTCCCATACCACTTTGATGCTTTTAATGGAATTATAATTTTAAAACATTAATGTCCATATAAATAAATACTGAAAACCATTTTGAAAACATGGACATTAAAGATAAATATTTAGAATAATAAATCTTTAAAACATTTAAAATGATATTTTGGTTAAAGGGGTTTTCCCAAATTAGAGACACTTGAATACAATAATTGAGGAATAACATTTAGTCATAACTTTATAATATCATGAGAATAAATGGATTCATGATATAATATGTCAAAGGACATTATACACACCATACAAGAGTGAATTGGTGCATAACAACAATGAACATTCAATAGAAATGTCAAATGTGATGAAATCCCTTATAAAGAAGGTATCCTTGAATTAAGGACAAATCAATCTCAAAAATATGTGTGACAAATATAAATACACCCAATATAAGTGGATATTAAGTGTAAAACAATAAATGGTCATTCAGACATATTCAATGGATGACATATTCAATGACTACATGTTGAACCCAAAGAAATCGAAATTGGGTTAAAAAGTTCCCTTGACAGCCTAACGGCATCACATCAAAATGAGTTGATGAGAGATAGAAAGTGTATCTCATCACTTTTACATAAAATTTACATCAATAAGGATATATGAGAACATATCCCAACATAACAATATGTAAATTAAAAGACCCAACAAAAGAAGTCTTTTAAAAAAGAGGAGGGTGAAAGGTTCCCTTACCGACTTGGGTATCTTTCAAAACATACACCCCATGAAAGAAGTACAATAGATCATTGATGTAAATACTCATAAAAGAAAGTATATTACACAAAGAGTAGAATAATTGGCAGTACATACACCACTCAAAGGAAATTGTGGCAAATGTAGCATAAATCTCACAGGAATAAAAGTGAGATGAAAAATCCCTTACGAAAAATTCGGCAGCCTAACGGCGCCACTCAAAACTTCCAAAATGGATTAATGAGAGGAAATAGGTTCTATCATCATATGAACATAATAAGTACAGTAGGAGTAATATAAAATAACATCCCAATCATAAGAAATATGAGCTTTAAAATGAATGACATGAAAGAGTGTACTTAAAAAGAAAGAGAGGTGTAGGATCCCTTACCTCGGGTCCGACTTGACTCGATCGTTCTTTAATCTCCTGAATAATAAACATGAGTTAATTTATACTTCCTTAAGAACCTTTATCAAGTTAATTATTCCTTTTATATCACTTATTACCATGTCATAAACATTATGTAATAATTTAAGTTAATAATATTTGTTTTGCCGATATTTGGTTCTTAAGTCGAAAGTGGACTTCTTACAATTACATGTTGTTCGTGTGGCCAAATGTTTATTATATCCAGAATTGTATTCATCATTTAGATATAATATATGTCATATATATCCAGTACATGCATTCATTTATAACATTACATAATCATTTAGAGGTAAGAAATGAAATGCACCGTTCATGGAGACGGTAATCCGTACGTACGCATGAACGCTACTTTCATTTCTATTTAGTATTTTATAGAATGGAATCATAATGATATAAAGGTATATTATAATTCCAGTATAATATCATATATAATATCATAGTTCCATCCTTTATACGTCCCACATATGGTATTTAACGAATCAAATCACTTTGAGGGGGCGGTAGTCCGCACTTCCTTAAATGAAGATATCGCGTATACCCATAATGGAAGCCATAAAGGTAAGACAAAAATGAAAAATACAGAAGCATAAAGAAAACATAAACATATTATATATCATATATAAAAATAGTGACATCATAATGGCCACCTTTGAAGGTGTTAAATGAGTATTGAACAATCATCGTTTCGGGAGGCAGAATTTCACCATCCACGGAAACCGTATGTTCTTTAACCATTTGATGTAGTTGTGTGAGAGTGTAGCTCGAATAAATCTTATAACAACATCCTAGTATATTGAAGATACTGGTGTTGTTACAAAAGAAGTAAATAAAAAGAGTTTAGGGGGTTGGAGAAGCAAAATAAAACAAATGAACATGAGAGAGTGAATTAACTTTAATACTGTAACTCCTTTTGATTTGAGCCTAAAGGCTTCCTTTGAAAGGATTCTGCCCAAAGGGAATCCTCTAGTATGAGGATAGGGATGTGGAGAGAGTAAATGGGCAGGGGTTGGCCGAGACAAAGGCTTGAGGAGTGTGTTCAATGAGGTAGAGGTGGGGGCCTTTTATAGGAGGAGAGGGGGGCACTTTTGGAAAGTAAAGAAATATTACTTTATTTGAAAATGTGTTTCGGTTTTAAAAGGTCCCACATTGATATAATTCGTGGATAAGGTGATAAGGGTTCGAAATCCACCCAGACAATAAGTTGTGGACATGTGTAGTCCATAGGTTTTACATTATCATTCCATTTTATTTAAATCGTCAAATAGTGATGTCATCGCTGCAACATTATTATGTCATAAATAATTTAATTTATTTAATGTCTAAAAATTATAAAAAAAATACTATGATGTAGGAAATATTTTTATCTTTCCAATGACTATTTATAATCAAAATGTGGACCTGTGTAACCCTACTTAAAAATTGTTTTAGTAAAACACCTCATGTTTGTGTCAATTTAATTTTAACATTAAATAAAGAGTTATTTTTGACATTTCCCAACCAAAGTGTCTCCATGGGGTCCCCAAGTTGGACCATGGCTTTTCTTGGTAGGCCATGACTCACCCAATAGGTGTTCGACATGTTTCATGGTGTTTTCACATTCTTATAATATCATTTTTACCTTAAATTACACTAATTATCTCTAATCGCGATTAAGAACTTAATAAGTTACTATTCACCAAAAAATTATTATAATCTCATTGAACCACATTTTACTTCTTAATTACAACCATGTATGTCAGATTTATGAAATTCAAAACACAAATATGGAAAAATTTCATTTAAACGGAAAATCAGTCTTTATAAGTACCACTTAGTGGTTTCACTATTCATCAAAAAATGAAGTTTTTCAGAAAATTACCAAAAATTCACCCTAAGCTATATTTTATATTACGAATTCAAAAATGAAGTCTATTTTACAAAATTCAAAACATATAATTCACATTAATTAATTTAATAATTAATTCCCGCTGTCAGAGCAAATAGCGTGTTTTTATGAAACAATAAGTATCAAAAGATTGACACTAGTTTAAGTCCGATTTCAAAGTGAAATTGATTCCAACGACCACTATTGGATTTAATGGTAAAAATATTTTCAAATTTCACTTTAAAACCAATTAAAAAGATAATCTAATTATATAAATAAATTATATTAAATAGAGGTTTTGAATTAAAATACAACATTTTACACTATTCATTAAAAAATGAACTTTATCCAAAAAATACCAAAAATTTACACAAAGTAAAATTTAATGTCCCGATTCTAAAGAAGATTTTTATTTGGTCCAAAAGAATGTATAAGAGTGATCAAAACTATATTTAATGACAGCTCTCCATCAAAAGGCGATAACTGAACCTTTAGTGAAAACTAGGGCATATACGCCTAAAATTGAATTCTTTCTGTATTTTAAGCCTTTATATTTTATTGGATAAATTTAAAAACATTTAAAAACATATATAATCATATTTTAGTTATTTATATCCATTCCCGCCAATACAACGGCTACATGTTAAATACCATTTAAAATAATATTATTTTATTATTAGAGTGCAACGTAAGATTCCCAAGAAACTCGTTGTTGCGTGTTGGGTACGCCATCGAGCATAGCGTCCGCTTTAAAGTCATATCAATATTTTATTCACAAATATGGATAAATATGAAATTTCATATTCTTTATTTACCTGGGGTGTTACATCCTTCCCCCCTTTTGGTAATTGCGTCCTCGCAATTTTAAAATTGCGCTTGGAAACATCCTTGAAAGTCCCACATCGGAACAAAAGTCGGTAAAACAAATACTTTAAAATAAAGAAAGATAATTACAAAGGTCACCCAAGTTAACCCATACTAGGATTACAAGTATGAAAATATGGACATGGAGGAAAAAAAGGGTCATGTTTTGATGGAGAGTGATTGAAAACATGTTTAGGAGAAAGTTAACCACGAGAAAATCACAAACTTGTGATGGGTTAAGCGGTATTCGATTCCCAAGTAGGAAAAGTTAATAGACAACATTTTTGTTTTAAGTTACTTTTTATTGAGGAATTTATTCATAAGGAAACATAATCACTTATCATATTGACTTTCAACTTTTATTAGATTCCTTACACAAACTCATATTTTCTCCAAAAGACGAGTATTTAGGAAGACTTGTTCACATTAAGAGTACTATAATCTACTTTTAGAAAATCACCTAATCCACAAAAGAGTACTATATACTTCCCATGTCTTTAGACTTTAACCAAATCCAAAACCAAAAAGGCTAGTACAAGATCAGATAATCCAGAAAAGGATAACCCTTTATAAAAAAAGAAAATCTATTCCTAACCTCCAAAATTTGTCCAACAAAACCCAAAGTTCAATGAGGACCATTAGATAAGCAATTTGCCCATAAAATTCTACAAAGTAAACCAAACTAAGATTGAAACCCAAATATTTGAAGGATTTAGTCACATAGTCTTCCAAGTTAAATCGTAACATTTATCTCCAAACAACATCAGTTGCTCCAAAAGTCTCGTATTGAAAAGTAATTAACCTAATCACATATCCTCCATGATAGGTTAATCATTTTCATAAATAACCCAAAATCAACTTACTCTTAATTCATAAAATCATATAACTAGAAAGAATCGGTCAAACTAACCAGGGACTTCACGTAGTCCAGTGGTAGGCGATAAATACCAGTCGCACTTTGGTTGTGGGTTCGATTCCCGCAGCTTTGTCCAACGCGACGGGATGTCACACGGTCTGCGTGTTGTCCTTTTTCCAAATCTATATAATTCTAAAAACATTTCCCAAAATGAGATAAAATCTTCAAGAATAATCATAACATATTTTAACCTCAAGTTTATCTCATTCCCTTCATTTTCCATCATATCATATAATAACCCATAATTACCTCAAAAGTAAGGATCATATAAACCCTAATGGTTACCTTAATAATTATTACCTGAATATCCACATCGAGTTGGCCATCTCATACATGATGCATTAGAGAACTCACCAAGGTTGAAGTGATTGATCATGACTCCTTGATAGTTGGTTTAGAACAACTATGAAATTCCTCATTGAATCCCCCATCTCATCCAGTATATTAATCAGAGAACCACCACAGTTTCCTTCAAGCCCATTGTCACTTTGGTGCCTGCTAGATCCAGCCATTTACTAAAACCAAAAAGTTCAGTGTGAGTATATCAACAAAACCATCATGTAGTAATAAGGAAGGTAAACACTATGATATACTTACTCATTCACTTTATCTAAAATTAGGACTCTTTCTGAAATCCTAACCATTATGGTAATTGTCAATTATGCTTAAAGAATACCCTTACCTCTAAAGTTATCTAAACCGACCTTTGATACCAACTATAAGGCCCCAGCCTTAAATCTTAATTAAAATTGAATTAAATGAATAATTCACATTGAGGATCTTTTCAGGTTTAGAGTTTTAGAGAATTAGGACATAACTATTACATCTCAACAGATTACCAAGTAGTCTCTTCTACTAAATTTCCATAAAATAAAAATTATTAAAAAGAAACATGTCTAGTTTAATGTTTTAGGTAGCATGACTTTCCCTTGATCCCATCCTTGACCCTATTCCATGCTAAGTCCTGTGAAAAACATTTCAAAAACTTGGGATGAGCATAAAACTCAGTAAGGGATACACAAAGAATAAAAACTGTTAGTTTATCAAAACAAATAGTAAACCATGTATACATTATCAAGGTAATACTTTTCACCTTTATGAAGTAGTAAAAACTCCTCACCGAATAAAATATCATTACTTACCTTTTTGTAACCAAAGTATTACCATAAAACCCCTATAAAGAACACATAACATATATAAAGGTAACTTGGGACATAAACATACTTATGTGGAATAACCATACGGTCGACTTCCACACATATCACTTAATGGAATAGCCATACGGCCAATTTCCATACATACTTAATGGAATTGCCATACGGCCGACTTCCATACCCAATGCATTGGAGGTTATAACGTAACCACCCGTCCTGGTATTCACGGCACCACCCGTCATATGATTTATAACGTAACCACCCATTAAAATGTCCAAGTACCAATATAAAATCATAAAACATAAAACCAATATAAATGAATGATAACATTTCCACATCACAATATATCATAACAGAATCCTTTATCAAAACCATTTTCAAAACCATTTAAAACATTTAATAAAGAGATTTTTGAATCAAAGTGTCCCATACCACTTTGATGCTTTTAATGGAATTATAATTTTAAAACATTAATGTCCATATAAATAAATACTGAAAACCATTTTGAAAACATGGACATTAAATATAAAGATTTAGAATAATAAATCTTTAAAACAATTAAAATGATATTTTGGTTAAAGGGGTTTTCCCAAATTAGAGACAATTGAATACAATAATTGAGGAATATCATTTAGTCATAACTTTATAATATCATGAGAATAAATGGATTCATGATATAATATGTCAAAGGACAGTATACACACCATATAAGAGTGAATTGGTGCATAACAACAATGAACTTTCAATAGAAATGTCAAATGTGATGAAATCCCTTATAAAGAAGGTATCCTTGAATTAAGGACAAATCAATCTCAAAAATATGTGTGACAAATATAAATACACCCAATATAAGTGGATATTAAGTGTAAAACAATAAAAAGTCATTCACACATATTCAATGGATGACATATTCAATGACTACATGTTGAACCCAAAGAAATCGAAATTGGGTTAAAAAGTTCCCTTGACAGCCTAACGGTATCACATCAAAATGAGTTGATGAGAGATAGAAAGTGTATCTCATCACTTGGACATAAAATTTACATCAATAAGGATATATGATAAAATATCCCAACATAACAATATGTAAATTAAAAGAACCAACAAAAGAAGTCTTTTAAAAAAGAGGAGGGTGAAAGGTTCCCTTACTGACTTGGGTATCTTTCAAAACATACACCCCATGAAAGAAGTACAATAGATCATTGATGTAAATACTCATAAAAGAAATTATATTACACAAAGAGTAGAATAATTGGAAGTACATACACCACTCAAAGGAAATTGTGGCAAATGTAGCATAAATCTCACGGGAATAAAAGTGAGATGAAAAATCCCTTACGAAAAATTCGGCAGCCTAACGACGCCACTCAAAACTTCCAAAATGGATTAATGAGAGGAAATAGGTTCTATAATCATATGAACATAATAAGTACAGTAGGAGTAATATAAAAGAACATCCCAATCATAAGAAATATGATCTTTAAAAGGAATGACATGAAAGAGTGTACTTAAAAAGAAAGAGAGGTGTAGGATCCCTTAACTCGGGTCCGACTTGACTCGATCATTCTTTAATGTCCTGAATAATAAACTTGAGTTAATTTATACTTCCTTAAGAACCTTTATCAAGTTCATTATTCCTTTTATATCACTTATTACCATGTCATAAACATTATGTAATAATTTAAGTTAATAATATTTGTTTTGCCGATATTTGGTTCTTAAGTCGAAAGTGGACTTCTTACAATTACATGTTGTTCATGTGGCCAAATGTTTATTATATCCAGAATTGTATTCATCATTTAGATATCATATATGTCATATATATCCAGTACATGCATGCATTTATAACATTACATAATCATTTAGAGGTAAGAAATGAAATGCACCGTTCATGGAGACGGTAATCCGTACGTACGCATGAACACTACTTTCATTTCTATTTCGTATTTTATAGAATGGAATCATAATTATATAAAGGTATATTATAATTCCAGTATAATATCATATATAATATCATAGTTCCATCCTTTATACGTCCCACATATGGTATTTAACGAATCAAACCACTTTGAGGGGGCGGTAGTCCGCACTTCCTTAAATGAAGATATCGCGTATACCCATAATGGAAGCCATAAAGGTAAGACAAAAATTAAAAATACAGAAGCATAAAGAAAACATAAACATATTATATATAATATATAAAAATAGTGACATCATAATGGCCACCTTTGAAGGTGTTAAATGAGTATTGAACAATCATCGTTTCGGGAGGCAGAATTTCACCATCCACGGAAACCGTATGTTCTTTAACCATTTGATGTAGTTGTGTGAGAGTGTAGCTCGAATAAATCTTATAACAACATACTAGTATATTAAATATACTGGTGTTGTTACAAAAGAAGTAAATAAAAAGAGTTTAGGGGGTTGGAGAAGCAAAATAAAACAAATGAACACGAGAGAGTGAATTAACTTTAAAACTGTAACTCCTTTTGATTTGAGCCTAAAGGCTTCCTTTGAAAGGATTCTGCCCAATGGGAATCCTCTAGTATGAGGATAGGGATGTGGAGAGAGTAAATGGGCAGGGTTTGGCCGAGACAAAGGCTTGAGGAGTGTGTTAAATGAGGTAGAGGTGGGGGCATTTTATAAGAGGAGAGGCGGGGGGGCACTTTTGGAAAGTAAAGAAATATTAATTTATTTGAAAATGTGTTTCGGTTTTAAAAGGTCCCACATTGATATAATTCGTGGATAAGGTGATAAGGGTTCGAAATACACCCAGACAATAAGTTTTGGACATGTGTAGTCCATAGGTTTTACATTATCATTCCATTTTATTTAAATCGTCAAATAGTGATGTCATCGCTGCATCATTATTATTTCATAAATAATTTAATTTTTTTAATGTCTAAAAATTATAAAAAAAATACTATGATGTAGGAAATCTTTTTATCTTTCCAATGACTATTTATAATCAAAATTTGGACCTGTGTAACCCTACTTAAAAATTGTTTTAGTAAAACACCTCATGTTTGTGTCAATTTAATTTTAACATTAAATAAAGAGTTATTTATGTCATTTCCCAACCAAAGTGTCTCCATGGGGTCCCCAAGTTGGACCATGGCTTTTCTTGGTAGGCCA
Organism: Viscum album; assembly: GCA_963277665.1. Classification (NCBI taxonomy): domain Eukaryota; kingdom Viridiplantae; phylum Streptophyta; class Magnoliopsida; order Santalales; family Viscaceae; genus Viscum; species Viscum album. The sequence continues at coordinate 786,701,893 of OY728126.1, read as the reverse complement.
TGACTCACCCAATAGGTGTTCGACAAGTGTCATGGTGTTTTCAAATTCTTATAATATCATTTTTACCTTAAATTACACTAATTACCTCTAATCGCGATTAAGAACTTAAGAAGTTACTATTCACCAAAAAATTATTATAATCTCATTGAACCACATTTTACTTCTTCATGACAACCATGTATGTCAGATTTTTGAAATTCAAAACACAAAGATGGCAAAATTTCATTTAAACAGAAAATCAGTCTTTATAAGTACCACTTAGTGGTTTCACTATTCATAAAAAAATGAAGTTTTTCAGAAAATTACCAAAAATTCACCCTAAGCTATATTTGATATTACGAATTCAAAAATGAAGTCTATTTTACAAAATTCAAAACTTATAATTCACATTAATTAATTTAATAATTAATTCCCGCTGTCAGAGCAAATAGCGTGTTTTTATGAAACAATAAGTATCAAAAGATTGACACTAGTTTAAGTCCGATTTCAAAGTGAAATTGATTCCAACGACCACTATTGGATTTAATGGTAAAAATATTTTCTAATTTCACTTTAAAACTAATTCAAAATATAATCTAATTATATAAATAAATTATATTAAAAAGAGGTTTTGAATTAAAATACAACATTTTACACTATTCATTAAAAAATGAACTTTATCCAAAAAATACCAAAAATTAACACAAAGTAAAATTTAATGTCCCGATTCTAAAGAAGAGTTTTATTTGGTCCAAAATAATGTCTAAGAGTGATCAAAACTATATTAAATGACAGTTCTCCATCAAAAGGCGATAAGTGAACCTTTAGTGAAAACTAGGGCATATACGCCTAAAATTGAATTCTTTTTGTATTTTAAGCCTTTATCTTTTATTGGATAAATTTAAAAACATTTAAAAACATATATAATCATATTTTAGTTATTTATATCCATTCCCGCCAATACAATGGCTACATGTTAAATACCATTTAAAATAATATTATTTTATTATTAGAGTGCAACGTAAGATTCCCAAGAAACTCGTTGTTGTGTGTTGGGTACGCCATCGAGCATAGCGTCCGCTTTAAAGTAATATCAATATTTTATTCAAAAATATGTATAAATATGAAATTTCATATTCTTTATTTACCTGGGGTGTTACACTGCCTGCTGATTCTGAGGTGGGAGTTGCTGGTCCATCAGCTATGGCTATAGTGGTGGGACTCTGCGAGGATTTTTAAGTGGATTCACTAGTAATAAATCTAGTATCCATGCGGGATCTATTTGTGTTACTACAGTAGGATCGACCTTAGTAGATCATCTTGTGTAGACTACAAGGGGCAATGTACATGCCTGCTTGGATTGCTATAAGGCTTTCTCTAGATGTTGGGATTTGTTAGAGAAATACTAAAATCCTTCAGGGTAGTTCTACATTATGAGAGAGTGGACCAGTTTGGTCTTCACATTCCTCACACATATTCATAGATGTTGTTCCCGAGTTAGCAGCATGTCAAGAGATTAGGTGAGACATTTCCACCTGGTGAAAACGTTTGCAACGCGATCGTCAGCCTCTGATAAAACTTGAAGAGGTCATAAATACTAATCTTCTATGTGGTGGAACTGAAATGATAAAGGAAATTCTGGTGAAGAACCTCAATGCTCGATACTAAACTAATGGGTAGCTATTTGTTCCAGAAAAAAGCTCGATACTAACCTAATGGATAGCTGTTTGTTCCAGAAAAACGTGGGTCCCTCTAATGTTTGTATGAAACACCAGATCATGGTGGCCTCCTACTGCATTGGAGTTCCCCACATAGGCTTGTTACATGAAATATAGTTTTACAGATATTTTTGTGGGTCACCCGTCCTATTAAATGGTGAGAAGGTAGGATTTCGGAATCTTGGATGTGATGGAATATCATTCACCCATGCTGATTATGGCATACCATTAGGCGGGATTTCCATCGGTCATGTTTCTATTGCCTAGGGAGGGAAATGGGAACCATAATTGGATCATCTAAACAAGGTTTATTGTGTTCAAGAGGATCCATGACTACCAAAGTGTTGGCAGGTTATTCAATGGGATATGTAGGCCCAACAGGTCATGGAGCGTCTAGTGGGATGACATTCAGGTCCATTGGGGGAACGACCGGTGGAATGAATGGGGGTTCCCCAGCTGGGTCCCAAAGGTTATCACAAAGTTTGGGTCGATTTGGTGAAGCATATCATGAACTCCATCCATAAACTCTAGCTTCTACCCTATATAAATGTGCAGGATTGTCAAGGTCACCTAAAGGAAATTCGTCGGGGGGACGATGTACCTACCCTAGCTACCCAAATCAAAGATTATCGTAGTCTGGTCATCGTTCCAAATCACGTTGATCAAGAACATCATTGACCATATGTTTATGCTCTATGATTTGTTGAAGCAACATAGCCTTTTTTAGGTCATCTTTTGTCTTTTGTACTAATCTATATGGGTCTTAGTGTTTAGCAACTCCATCATGCTCATTACCCATATTGGTGTTCTGACTGAGGAATATTGACTCATTGGGTGGTGGAAGACTTAGTAAATTTATTTTCTAGTGAGTAACTCTTCCCAAAGGATTCAACATGTGAGGCATTGACCCAGGAGGTAAGTTTTCATCAATGATCTCTAGCTCAGTCTCTTCCTCTGATTGATCAGTCATGTTAACTGCGATTGTACCTGAAGGCATATCCTCAATATCACATGGAATGTTAGGTATGTGATGGATAGAACTAAAAATATAGGCCACATACTACCCCAAAAAATAGATATGAATATGTGGGGAATCCTCCTTAATAATTATATAGTGAAATTTAACGATCTTGACACATCATTGTTGGAGGGTCCGATGAAGATTTGGAGATACAGGGAGCTAGTCCATACGGAGCATAGCCAAGTCGACCATATGGAATTACAAGTCAGTATCTTCCAAGTGTTCCTAGATCTTGGGGTATGTCACCTGTTGATGATGTAATTGGAAGTAAATCACCCATTGTGTTTGGAAAAGACACACAACCTCCTCATAGGTAAGAGATTATAGTGCACTGAAGCTCGTGGTTTCAATTGGCTAGAACATCTCTTGGAAATGGTCCGCTGCAAGGATGACACAAAATCACGTCAGCTCATACTAGAGATCTGGCCCTTGGTTTCCCCATTAATCAACTGGGGGGGGGTGGCATAGGGACCGATAAAGGAATTGAAATAGACCATAACGACAATAGAATGGCATGTTCAAAATACATAGAGAGATCTCAGAAGATGCCACATCTTGGGTTGTCTTCCAAAAAATGCAATGACTAAGCCACCACATCCCCGTAAGACAGACTACCGACCACAGGTTCCCACACAGGGGTTGTGGTAACAGATGGTTGTTCGTGCTGTTTCTTGTCCTCTTTGTGTCCCTAGAACTATTCTCCATAATATTTGGTTAAGGTAGAGAATGATCATGTTGACGATAGAGAGGATTGCACAAACATTACCTAGAATGAGTCCATGTCTTTCTCCTCACGTAGGTATCATTGGGGGGATGTGGGGATCTGTTTAGAATCTCTTTACAGAAGGATGAGGATTTTCCGCATTCTTCCTGCCCCTGCCCCCAACATAGAGGATTGGGGTGAGGGTTCCATTACTGAATTGTTTTCCGCCTCATAATCTTCAAAGAATATGGGCTTAATCATGGTTTAAAACTTCTCGGTATTCTTCCTTTGGTGGTGGTGACACATACTCCATCCCTAGGATGGATCTTCAGGACATGGTATGTTTCTGACATAAGGAGGACCTTCAGCCGAACTGATACTGGGGCAGAGAGGACTTCCTCCTATGTATGTCGGGGTGTGAGGATCACCCAGAAAAATGTCATAAGCAACATGGGGAGGGCCTCTGTGTCCATTGGTTGGCATGTGGGGGAACCTTCGCGGGTAGTGCTATAGTGTATAGGAACTCTATTGGAGCTGGTGAGAGCATGGGAAGTACATCCATGATTGTTTCCCTTAGTAGTGATAGTATGAGGGGGTCCTTCATACTAGTCAAACTAAACACATGGAAGACCTCCACGTTGGATGCCAGTGTAGTGAGGTAGACCTCTACTTAACTAATTTCTGGGATGAGGAGGACCTTCATAGGATGTAGTAACATGGGGATAAACATCATGATCATGTTTTCATAGTCAAGGAGGATAATAACATCAGCGACCTTTGATAGGAGGAAGGACTCCATACGTGGGATAGAAGGTGTGACTGAAACCTATGTGCTAGATGTCAGTGCATAAAGGAGGACCTTCGCCTAGACTGATGGTGTCATGGAGATGATCTCCATGACAAGATTGGGAGGGGGGATTCTCTCTCAATGATAGTGGCAAAAGGGGGACCTATGTGATGAATTCCATCATCATGGGTTGGCCTGTGAAGAGTACTACCTGTGATGGAAACCAAGAGAGTCTTCCCAACCTTCTTGTGAGGTGGTTGGGGCCTCAATCTAGGTCGGGCAAATAAGTTCCCATGATAAGTATAAAAGGGGAATTAATAGTATGCATCCATGGTGGAACAAGACACTATATATTTTGATGATTATGCCCCTAGGGGGCATCCTCCCTAGCTTGCACCCAACTTTGGCATCAGGTTAACTAGACCAGGGCCAGTATTGCATGTGTGCAACTCAACTACTCCTCAACCTATGGGATCATGAGGTGCCACTGACACGGCCTGGTGGGAGCCATCCTAAGAGGCCTTTAGGATGAGATCACAACCATGCTATCCCGAATGTCTCTTACCTAATTATCCTATGGAAGTGAGTCATCAAATAATTCTGGGGAGAGACTCCTAAAACGGTTGTAGGTTGAATTGGGGAAGAGTGGCTCCCTCTGAAGCCCTTGGTGGGTAGCGAGGTGCAGAAGTCTCTTGGTTTAATTTGTCCATATCCCGAGTTTGGACAATACCGTATCCCTCATACCATCAGATGAGTTTGTTGATCACCATCCTCTAAAAGAGTTCAGATGGTGAGATGGGGTGTGGGTTCCCAGTAGCTGTGGATGTGGAGGTCGTCGAAGTAGATATGGTGCCATGCGGGATTTCCGTGTTAGTGTTTCCTTGGCCCCTACATCAGTTGTTGGGTGGTGATATGTTTCTTGACATAGAATCTGGGACCAAATAAGAAGTAATATTTTAAAATTAGCGCTAAAAGGAGGAATGTGATGTTTAGTGCCCAAACGTTGTTCCATATCCCATGATTTGTAAGAAGGATCCACGCTTGCAATGTCACATATTGGGATGCTCAACATTCAACTACACCAATCTCATCTTAGTTTCACACCAGTCGAAATATTTTCTTGGTGGGACCTAGCACCAGATAGCTGGATCTGGTGACATGCTTATCCACTGATTCCTTGAACGCTACTAATCTCTACATTGAGGAGAATACCTCACATTAGGTTCATCATTTCTATTTCTAAAACATTCACCCGGGTGGGCATCCTTCTTTGAGTATGTGTTGTACAGTTTCCATGCACCCTCTTTCCAAAGGAGGACGACATCTGTAACTTATTCAGGGGCGTTTTCTACTTGATTGAAACAAGATTTTTGGATGTTGGTTTTTTATTCTGTGGACTACTTAGAATTCACCGCCTAGTCCTAGTCTTCCTAATAAAATTAAGACCTTGTTCGTGATGCTCATACTAGTTCCATATCATTATATATGGTGTTTAATTACACTGCTTCTGTCACGACATTCCAAGGGATGAAGTCATGGTAGCAAACTTCGATTGGAGAAGAAGTCACTTTGGGCATCGTTGGCATGTCTTTGAGCTGAAACACTGGTTCATCTAAAATTTTCCACTTATGATAGGGCTTCTTGAGGGTACAAGAAGCCTATGTAATCCCCCATTGAGTGCAGGGAACTATATGCCATAGGCGTGTCTCTGTGTTTGTTCTCATCATCCCATGTTTAACATATGTTATGTTGAGAGTTAAATGTCTAGGTGAGACAGATTACACTGTTTGAAATACTGATTAGAGTAGATAAGATGGGTACATCCCCAAAAGGGAGCACTAGAGGGGTTTACTAGATGAGGGGATCAAAATTTCCTATGAATATAGATTCGAGGATGATTGAATCCCTAAAAAGGGGATTCCAGGGTTTATCATGGTCCAGGATTGAACCATAGGGATTATTCCTACGTACCCTTCCTAGTAGACAGGGATCAAAACACATGTAGTTCGAATGGGTAATGAATTAGGGTGTATAAAAAGGGAGAACTCCTAAAAACATGTTGGGGATTATGAATGGATAGAATCCCATCGCAAGTGTGAAACTATTAGATGAATGGTTATAGATTGTGTGGGGATTATGTGGGGTTATCTACCCATTATAAGAGGGACACACATTGTTGGGTGATTATGGATTATATCAGTCTTATATGTGGTTAGCTGGCCAAGTTCTATAAAGAGAAGTGATGAGACAGATGACATGATCTCACATGTATGTGGGGGACCGGGTAAGGATCAAGATGGATGAATAATGGTTAGATAGAATAGATTGGAGGAATGTGGTGGAACCTACATTGAGGTGACTGTGATATTGGGAATGAACCTCAGAGACACTTTATACATATCCGTGTGGTAGAGAATCAAAATCCATGTAGTTCAGTGGGGTAGTGGGACACCTGGGTAGGTGGACCATGATAATGGATGAATGGATGGTAACCGAAAGAAGTAGAACTAGTAGGTTAAGACCTGATATTCCCAAAACACAAATTCTTAAAGGGTAGACTTGGATGAGACATGGATGATGGGATTGAACCTCAGGGAGGATTTCTACATATCCATGTGGTAAGAAACAAAAGTCCACATAGTTCAAGATGGTGGCATGGAATCAATGTGTATTAAAAGGACATCGACCCAATGACATGTTGGGGGTTACACATAGTTAGCCACCCGAGAGTTGGTCTAACACCACTAAAGGATGACCCAGGGGTGTGGGTCCTAAAAAAAGGGGACACAGAAGTTTAAAAGTGATTGGGGTTGAACATTAGGGAGGATTCTTACAAACCCATCCTAGGAGACATGGATCAAAACCAACGTAGTTTGAATTTATACAATTCAACATCTTGTGAGACAAATTTGTTATATAGTTTAATGTCATTCAGGATGAGGGTGAACTGACATAACATGGTCAGGACCGATGGGTGAAGGCTTGAACCTCAGGGAGGATTCATATATATCCATGTGGCAGAGAGTACAATTACATGTAGTTTAGGATGGTCATGGAATAAGGTTGTGCACAAAGGACAATGACCCGATGAGACACTGGGGCTCACACATGGTTAGCAGCCAGAGTGCTGTTCAAAAGTCACTAGGGGGCAGACCGAAGATGTGGGTCCCAGAAAAGGGGACAGAAAAGTTTACATGTGTTGGGGGTTAAACCTAAGGGAGGATTCTTACGTACCCTGTCTAGGAGACTAGTATCAATATATACATAGTTCGAATCCACACATTTTAATGCCATGCAAGATGAGGGTGAACCGATGTGAAGTAATCGGGACCAATTGATGATGGGATTGAACCTCAGAGAGGCCACCAATGTACCTTTCCTAGAATAGAAAAAGATCAAAGTCTACATAGTTTGGGTGGATGGGGAATTAGTCTCACACACTAAGGCATCTTATAGAGGATTCCATGGTTGGTGCTTAATCTAAGCACACGTGAGTCATTCTCATTGTGAGAAAATGAGGCAACAATGAATTAAAGATCATGTCGTAAAAGATGATTCTATGAGGAATTGAGTAGGGATTATGTAGGGTTGGATGGCCAAAGCGGAAATTGGGGATTATGCTTGGTTAGGGCACTAGGGAGATAGATATTTGGACATACCCCATGATTGCGGCACAACGGTGAAAAATCAAAAATGGAGAGGGATTTGGTATCGTTGGATTCTATTCACTTAACACCTGTGGACTTTGCGCACAGAAGAAGAGTGGAGGAGAAAGGATGATACCCCTTGTAAGAAATGATAGGGTATTACACCAAGATGTTTTCTCACCCCCGTGGATTGATGTCATTCAATTCATAGATGATATCATTCTATGTGAGGAAGATCTCACTCTTGTGGGGACCAGTGGGCATTGAAAATGTCTTAAGGTGGGCACCCTCTGTATATTAAATGGGGTGAGGCTATAGTTTAGAGTCATGTTATGGGTATGATGGTTCTTGTTAGTTTAACATCATGCATCTTGGATGATGAGGATTCACTCCCCACCCCTAGTACTTACATAACCGGTTCCATTTAACCCTTGGTATAGGGAAGGCAATAAAAATTCCGTGTGGATATGGGGTTGTGGATTGATCCATTGAGGGGCTCTGGTTATCATGGCTATGCATAGAAGCAATATCTATTATCATGCCTATGCGATGAATCATTATTATACTAAGTAATACAATATGATAAACTGCCCAACTGACCTTGATATCACTTTTTACTATCTAGGAGGGCCATATGGGAGAAGTATTCATATAAGTGGGGATTTGACATGGTTATTTAGGGTAAGGATGACACATGGAGCACAAAAGAAGTGGTACAGACAAGATAGAAATGGTGCACGCAAGGTTTGGTAGTAACACAAAAAATGAGGTGATCTGCACAATATTGTTATGATACATGGAAAAACATGTGCGCAAGAGGAATATTTTTGTGCAGAAATTACTTAATATTAAATTAAAATGGATGAAGATCAATCCTAGGAAATCCCACTTAAAGGAGGAACCCTAGGAGATCTGTCACAGAAGATCCAATACCTTGAGGCCATTCTTTTTTCACAGATTTGGAAGTGGTGACTTTCGCCTGGAAGAGAAATTGTTCATCTTCTTTAACCATCCCGAGAAGGTTGGGGGTTAATCTTCTATTTATAAACAAAAACTTCAGTGGATGCACTAAATAAGAGAAATGCACAAGAGGCTGTTTGATGTTTCATTAGGAGCACAAGTTTTTTCATGCATATTGGAATTTTGCATGACGAGCAATCTCCCTTCACGCCATTGACTTGGATGGTTTTTGTATGGTTTCTGTGGAAGGATCCCTTTGATGTCACATTGGGATAACAAGGATTTGAGCACATATGGTATTCTTTTTCACTGAGAAATCTCCCTTCACACAATATCCATGGAATGTTTTTAGATGATCACCTCTCAAGGCTCCCTTTGAGGATGCATTGGGAATGAAAGGGTTTTCACACATATGGGAATCTTTCATTCACCACTTAATTATTCACACATCACCCTTGATCATGTCATAATTTTCCATGGATTTCCAATATTTTTTAGGTTTTGTCATCAATGACCATTCATGGCCCAATACAAAATTTGGCATCAATGGAGGCTCTAGAATAGATGTATCTATGGGTAAAACTAGAAATAAACGCATTGTCCTAGATTCAAATGGGAACTAGTGCATGACAACTAGCCTTGCTACACTCTTGGTTCAACCCTTTTAAAGGGTTATGATTTGATAAACTCCTAAGCTTAGTATGATCCATTATTAAGGGGAAAATCCCATAAGAATAATCGTTAGAATGTAGATCATTGATAACATGGATCTATGCCTTGAAATTCAAATGTAAAAGAGATAAATGTAATTTATATGTTATCCATTTCATGTTAGTGGATTCCACTTTATGTGATTAATAGTTTATAAGTACTCATCTATTATTTTATATCAAATATTGTAGAACCAGAACCAAAAATTCAAAGGTAGGGTTATCATACATAGTTTTATGAATTCGTGTATATCCCAAAATATTAGTGGAATAATCCAAACACCACCACAAAGCAAAGATGTAGAGATGTTAGTAAAAATTAAAAACTGGGAAATTATTTCAACTTATTTATATAACTCCTCCCTTATAACAATTTCTGGATTGAATTTACTAGAATACCTCATCATGAACCCTCTAGTATAATTTGATGCAATTCTAGGAATTGATTGGCTTTCCCTATATACAGATGAAAAATGTTTCGGTGAGAGAGAAATCAATCTCCATAAAGTGAATTGAACCCCAATTCAATACAGGTGTAAAGAGGTGGATGAATCTCCTTTAGAACCATGATCTCAAGCATGGATATTACTACCCTATGTGAACACATATATTTCTCATATGACTAAGTCTAAGGAAATAAAAATCCTTGAATACATGCCTATTGTGAATAAATTTTCTGATGTGTTTCCCGAGGAATTATCTTGTGTTCCTCCTATAAGAGATGTTTACTTTTCGATTGATCTTACACCTAGGAAATTTTCCATATCCTAGAATCCATATAGAATGGTTGTTTTGGAGTGTTATGAGCTAAAAAAACTACTATATGACAATTTTAATTAAGCGTTTACATACCCAAGTGCTTCACCATGGGGTGCACCAATCATCTTCATCAAAAAGAAGGATGGGTAAATGCACTTTTTCATTGATTGTCATGAGCTCAACAAAATCATGATAAATAAAAAGTATCCTTCTCCATGAATTGATGACTCATTCGATTATCTACATAGAGAACAATACTTCTTTTTGGTGGATCTTTAGTTTTGATGTTACCAACTAATGGTGGAGAAGGAGGATATCCCCAAGGCTACATTTTCTATAATGTTTGGGCATAATGAATTCATTGTAATTCCTTACAGACTCACTAATACTCTAGAAATATTAATGGAATTGATGAATCGTGTTTTTAGAGATTACCTTGACTTATTTTTGATAGTCTTTATAGAATACATTCTAACATACTCCAGAACAAAGAATGAACATGAGAATAATATGATAATTGTGCTAGGGACCTTAGGAATGGGGAATCTCTATGTAAAGTACAACATGTGTGATTTTTGGTTGAATTATGTCTCATTATTTGGGCATATCATCATAAAATTAGGATATCAGTGGATCGTTCCATGATAAAAGAAATTGAGGGATGGTCGAGGCTGATATATGGGTTGGATATCCATAGCCTCATGGGATTTGATTTGATATTATCACTGATTTGTGAGAAATCTCTCACAATTCTCAAACCCTCTTACCAAGATAACATGGAAATGTTAATGTTTTCATCGAATAAAGAGTTTGTGGAAATATTCATGGAGTTGAGGAAGAGGTTTTTCACTTCACCTATTCTCACAAGACACCCAAGTGGGGAGCTTTTTGTAATGTATAGAAATTTTTTAAAGTAAGGCCTTAGATGTGTGATGATGTAGAATGAAAAATGCATTGCCTATAACTCAAGGCAATTGAAAAATCAAGATAAAAACTATCCCATGCATGAAATGGATTTAGAAGTAGTGATCTTAGTGTTGAAAATGTGGTGAAATTATCTCTATGGGGATAAGTGTGAAATATATATGGATCCTAAAAATCTCAAATACATATTCAGTTAGAAATAGTTTAATATGTTCTAGTGAATATGGTTATATCTCATCAGGGATTTTGACTACTCAACCCATTACCATCCTAGTAATTCGATCAAGGTGGAGAGTGATCTAGGAAGAGAGGACCCATTAATTTTATCATTTACGAGAATTGAAAAGGATATGATCCTCTTAGATTAGATGAACATGGACATGGGAATCACATAGAATGGAACATAATGAATCCTTTCAGAAATTATTACTCAACTATCTCTTTTGGAAAGATTAACGTATATCTTAAAAGATGATGTGGGAGTTCATAAAAATGGGAAACCATCAAAAAGGGTAAATCCTCAGAGTTCATTGTTAATGAAGACGGAATTTTAATATTGGGGTCCAGACTATGTCTTCCATATAATCTAGAACTAATGAATGATATTTTGGATGATGCACGTAGTTAGATGTTTTCTATTCACCCAAGAAACATGAAGATATATCGAGATCTCTGGGAGCACTATTGGCAGAATAACAGGAATAAAGATATTGCTAAATATACATCATTGTTCCTCATATGTCAGCTTGTGAAGGATGAGAGGAATAAGTCTAAGAGGATGATCCAACCATTACCTATACCAACATGGAAATGGGAAATAATAACTATGTACTTTTCCACTAGACTTCTGAAGACATCGAAAGGAAATAACACAATCGAGAGAGTTTTGAATCATATTAAAATAAACTACACACTTAATTTCAATTTTATAGTATTGCTCAATAGATCAAATGGCACAAATATACATCAATGAAGTGGTAATGCTGCATGGAGTACCACTATCTATTTTGTTTGGTGTAGATCCATGATCAACCTCTATTTTTTGGAATAGTCGCCAATATGATCTGAACACTATGTTTAACTTCAGCACGACCTATCACCCTCAAAATAATGGCCAATCTAACCGGACTATCGTGACAATTGAGGACATGTTGATAGCTTTCTTAATGGACCTGAAAGGTGGATGGGACCGACATATTTTTTTGGTGGATTTCTCTTACAACAAGAATTTCCACTTAAGAATCAAAATAGTACTTTATGAATCCCTTTATGGGAAGAGGTGCAGAACAAAGACATGTTGGGATGATGTTGGGGATCGAAAAATACAAGGTCTGGAATTGATAGAAGAAATTATGGAGAATGTTAAGACCATCTTGTGTCACATCAAATCTACCTGGAGTCAATAAAAGAGATATACTAACAATTGTCGATGATACCTAGAGTTTTATGTTGGATACATGGTATTCCTCCACATATATCCATGGAAGATAATTATGATATTTGGGAAGAACTGAAAGGTTAGTCTAAGGTACATCATCCCTTTTGATATCCTTGATCACATCGGAGCAGTGGCCTGTCGACTAGCACTCCCACTGAACCTGTCCCAAGTACATGATATATTCCATATATCACGATTAAGAAAGTACAACCCTGACCCATCACATCTACTCAATTTAGAGGTGGAACTATTAGAGAATTACCTCTCCTATAAATAGAATCCGATGAAGATCATAGATTGTAGTGAAATAGTTCAATGAAATAGGACAACACCCCTTGTTCGTGTTTTGTGGAGAAATCAAAAGTTTTAATAGGCAACGTGGGAACCAGAGGAAATGATGAGGTAGAGTTACCCTCATTTATTTCAGTGTGGGAAAGGGTAATTTGGAGGGAGAAATTTCCTAAGGGGGAATAATGTGACAACCAAAACATTTATGAATAAAATTCACCTTCTTTTTATAAAATGTCTTATGAATATAGAAAACACATGCACCCCTTTTCTCTTATTATATACAATTATATTTAAATGACTGTTAATTATCCTTGTTGTTGATAATATATCCATTTAATAGTGTTCACTTGACTAGTATAGGTTTTTAAAAAATCCTTTTAACATATACAAATGAAGAGATGGACTCAAACAGTAGGATTATACCCAATGAATCCCATTTTTCAGAGATTCTTAGGGAGATTGAAGTTATGGGATTCTCCCTAGAACAATCCCAAGCTAATATGCAACTACATAAGTCCATGTAAAACCATTTATATGATAATTTCAAGATCATTGAGATCATGACCCAAACCATGTTCACCAAACGATCCCTTGAAAAACCCACTATTGCATACCTTACACTTAGGGTGTATGCTGGTGTAACAATGGGATATGTACCAAGACCTGATCATTTTTATTTAGTGCATTATTTATTTGTAAAATAATGAATATAATTTATTTTTATTATTGTTACTTTTTAATTGATTTTTAAGGAACAAATAGTATTTGTGGTCAGTATTCAAATTCAATTAAGCAATAACTTTTGATGAATTAATGGATTTTTGAATTAAAATATATTTTAATAAAAATAATTTTATTAAATTACTATTATTAAATATAAATTATAATTTATTTTTTAGGACGTTAGAGGTAATTATTATTATGTTTTGGAAATAGTTTTTTTCAAAACTCGACAGTTTTCATTAAATATTAGATTTTATTTTAAAAGGGAAAATTAACATTTTTAGAAAATTATTTTGATTAAATTAATATTATATTTGAAATTAGTACATCTAATCTATCTAAAGGTTAATTTTTAATAATTTTTTGAGACAGTCAAATTTTTGGGTAAAAATAAAATATCTTAGGAATATATACTGTGTTTTATGACTTCATAAATTATTTAATAGTGTTGTAATAAAATAATATAAAATTTATCATATGCCTAATATATTTTTTTCTCTTCAAATAATTAAATTTTAGGTTTATTTGAAATATTTTAAAAATCCATAGTTAATCCTCCCAGACAAAAAAAATATTTTAGATTGTAAAATCATTTCCCTATAAGTGTGTCTCAACTCCACAAAAGATAGGGAAATATTTTAATATATTCATTAATTATATTTATAAAATAATGTACACAACCCCCTTTTTTGAAATAATGGGTAAAAACTAGGGTATGGATTGTTGTTTTGAATATTTTAGTGTGTAGGGTTCAAACCCAAAATAATAGTGAATTTCCCCACCTCTTCTATATACACCCACCCATGAAACTATTAATCTTAACAAAATCTATTTTAAGGTAAAAAAACCTCTTCAACATACTCCCTAGAGTCCTCGCATGACTCTCTGAGTCTCTCAAGAAGCCTATCCCAAGCCATTGGGATCACACATCCATGTAAGGGATCCTCACCAATCACTCTTCCATTCAATTCAAGATCTTTTTTTTTAAATTAGTCAATTTATTTTCAATTGGTTATATTTTAATTCTTGTATAATCAATTATTTATTATAAATTTTATGTTATTTCAATGACAGATTATTTATCCTTCCCCCATTTATAACCTTACCTATGTCGTTTTTATTCCAAAATTCCATAATAGATTTCTCTCCACTCATTTCCATTTCAAGCACTTAATTTTTATTTGGAATCTTAAATTCCATATAATATGTTGGGATATTATGTTACATGATCCCATCACTATCCAATTAGTGTATAAATAATGTGATACCCCTTTCTCTCTCATCTACCCAATTTATGAATTTCCTTGTCATGTCGTTATGCTGCCGAAATTGCACCACAATTTTCCATACCAAAATCATCGTGTAGTGAATACCATATGTGTTCCAAAATCAAGGTTATTCACCTTTACTCACATGTAATTATTTATTATGGATTTCCATGTATTTATTCCACATTATTATATCATGGAATAAATGTTGGTGTTTAATGAATCTTTGTTATATGATCTATGTGGCATAGTTAAGCGTGCCATTGAAATGATTATGAAGGGTGCGCTATGATAGTGCTCCAATGCATTGGGTAATGTTTTGTTTTATGATACATCATGTTGGGATAGTGTTTTACCTGATTCCATTATAGGATTTTTTCCCCACCATGTTAGGATAGGGATATACCTATTTCCTTTATGTCAGTGATGCAAGGTTTTATGTTTTTCGACATTTCCATGTTATGTTAATGATGTTATATCATGTCATTATGTTCATATCTATTTTATGATTCATTAGTATTGTTATTTCATAATGTGTATTTTATTCTTCATGTTGTGCCTTTTTTAATCCTTTATTGGGCTTTATAGATCCCCCTTTTCTTGTGTATGTCCTCATGCTATCCCATGCAATGGTAATTACGAAAGAATGTTGTGGTCATGTAATAGAAGTTTACAATAAAGAAGTGTAATAGTGTTACTAAGCCCTGAAGACACTATACATATCAATAAAATGGGTTTTATTAAGTGAAATTTTATGTAATAAATCATTTCTAGTTGTGTAAGAAAGACCCGAGTTGTTATACTCAAGATTTTATTCAGGTTAGTGTTTTGGTTTCTCGTTGGATGAATATTCTACTTGTTTTACAGAAATTTCTATAGGTTTAGAATTAAGATTATTATTTAAAAAATCAACCTAAAGGTTTCCTATGATTTTCATAGGTTCATTATGTTCTGTTTCATCATATTTAATGTGAGATGAATATTCTACTGTTTTTGTTCTTTTATTAAACAATATATACAATTTACTGAATGTTGTATATCCATGGAAAAATCATCAATCACTCATAGAATCAAATTTTTCAATATTATACTTTGTATTTAAAATTAATAAATTTCAAGCAAAAACACTAAAGTAAATAAGATTTGGGTTTCTATTATTCCATAACTCATAAGGTGTTCTTTATATAAGATTCCTAATTAAAACTGTATTTATTTTATAACAGGCTATATTAACAGCCTCTTACCAAAATTAATTTGTCTAGTCATATTCATTTAACATATTCTGTCCTATAACATGAAGGGTTTTACTTCTTGTTTATATAACAACATTTTGTTGTGATGTCATAGGAGCAGAAAAGTTTTGATTATAACAATGTTTTGAAAAAAATGAAATAATGTTTTTATTTTCAAATTGTTGACCATGATCACTTCTTGAGGTCTTTATCATAAGTCCACTTATAGTTTTTATAGATCTGACAAAATTAATAAAATAAGAATATGATTCACATTGGTTAGGTAAAAATGATACCATAGTGTACCTAGAATATTAATCCACAATAACATAAAAATTATTGCTTCCATTTAAACTAGAAACTCCAAAAGGTCCAAATTGGTCAATATTAACTAACTATAGAGGGAGAGAGATTGAGCCTTAATTCATAGATTTCAATGATATCTTATGTAGTTTCTCTTTTTTATAGGGATACACAGTCTTATCATTTGAGAATTCATGTTTCGGTTTTTATCTTTAACTATCCCATTTATAATTAGATTTCTATGTGAATGAAATTTTTTTCACAAAGAATCTAGGTCAATGGCAAGATTCATTGTGAAATTAATTAATTAAATAATAAATTTTTAATGATAATGAATTTAAATCAAAATAATATATATTATTATATATTAAAGTTTTAAAAATTAAAACATTTTTATAATCAAAAACAAGAAAGGAATTCTTTTTTAATAGTACATAAAAACAATCATCACATTACGGAGATCTTCTAAGTAAAATATATTTTTAATCATCTCTATGTAAAACGTTAGAATTTAACACTAAATTATAATTACATATTTAGATAAGGTTTATGATTTTACCTTTAGAAATGTCTCAAACTGTCACATGAACACCATCAACATTGATCAAATGTTTTAAATTTGAAAACTCATCAGCCATGTGTTTGGAACACCAAATATCCAGATACCATATTATTTTTCTTTTGGTTATAAAATAGGGTTCCAATAAAACTAGTTTTATACTAAAAAATATTTTGGTACCCAAATCTCCTTGGGTCTAGTTGTGTTAGTAATTAAAAATTTTCCACCCATAATTACCTAACGGGGATCATATAAATTTATTTTTAGATTCATGAAAGAAATAATTTATAAGGTATAGTTGAATAATTACTAGAAGTATATGAATTTTTAAAGTTGGTAATGGACATAAATCATGTATTTATGATTTTTCCCTATCCAGTTTGATAACTACATCGAGTAATATACTTGTATTTTGTTCTATTTTTAAGAATTTTAGTTATATTTCTATTTACATTTATAAACCACTAGAATTACATTTCTAATTGAACATTAAACACCTTTAGTTCATTTTTATCTTTCAAAAATTGAACATTTTTATCTTTTTAAATAGTAATGTTAGTTTAAATATTTACTATCACAACATGTTGTTTTTTTGTTACTTATATTTATATTTTTGTTCATGAGAGGTATCTTACATCATATATATAATATTCCTAAAAATCATCATTTAACATGTTTTAATCAATATCGTTATTATCATCATTTTCAAAATAGTTTGAAATTTCAGGGGATGTAGGAAGAATATTTTTATGCTCTAATGTGCTTTCAATAAAGAATATATTTTCTTTGTCAGAATTATATCCATTATTAGAGTCTAAATTACTAGTGTTACCTTCTGAGGCACTCTGATTTTCTTTCATGTATTTTATGAACCTTCTGTCCTTATTCTCATATTTCATTTTATATTTCTTCTCAAACAGTCATATTTCACATTACATTTACTTTAACATTCATTACAGATAATCTCATTTTAAATATAATCCATTTTTCAATACTTTTTACACATCCTCTTTTTATCATTATTTCCTCTAAAATTTTATTTCATGAAGAAAATATTTTTCCATTAATTTTTTTTACATCTTCCGGCCATGAGGTCTATCTCTTCATCATGTACCTTTCTCTTTGTTTAGAGGTAGTAATTTTTGAGGTTAATGCTTTTATTTTTTGGTTCATATTACCCAAAATATTTTTTTACTTTAATCTCTTATTCATACAACATCAAATTTATTATAAATTAAATGATAGTCAGTTTACATATATCACCAGGTTCTCTAATTGACACAAATTTCCTTCTCCAACTATCTGGTAGATATCTGAGTAGTCTCATCACCTGATCTTTATCTTGTGACTTGTTTCCTGAGTGAATTCATGGTATTAACTATTTCATCAACCCTGAGATACATTTTAGAAATAAATTCAACAGAATTAATTTTAAAATTTTTATATTTAATTGTATATGTATTTTATCTCATTTCATAAACATTTGATGTTCCTTCATGAGATACAAATATGTTATCCCATATTTTAAAAGAATATTTTTAAGTAGATATTTTATTAGATTCATTATAAAAAAATTCACCAAACAAATCATTCCAATCTTTACAATTACTATCGACTGATGTTTTTTAGCATCAATCCATGTAAATCTATGATTTTGGGGAATTTCATAATGATCATTTAATATAGTCAAAATTTAAATACCCATACTTTCAAAATGAAATTTCATTTTCATTTTCCATTAATAATAATTTTTACCACTAAAATAAAGTGGCATATT
The DNA here is from genome assembly GCA_963277665.1 of Viscum album. NCBI lineage: Eukaryota > Viridiplantae > Streptophyta > Magnoliopsida > Santalales > Viscaceae > Viscum > Viscum album. Next base: position 786,683,094 of record OY728126.1, on the reverse strand, counting down.
GGTAGATGATTCTTCTTTTCTATTATCCCTGATGAATTTTTTTTAGAATTGACAGAAATCTAGGATCTTTATAATGTAACTAAAATCATAATTACAATGATAATTTAAATAATCTGATACCAAATGTTGTTCAGAGTGAGTAACTCAAGAGGGGGGTGAGTTGATTTCCCAAAAAAATTCTATTAAGAATTAAGTGAATCTAAAACCCCCTTAATAAAATAAAATGACCTTTTAATAAAAAAGTAATATTGATATATGATCTGTTATTTTGAAAGATATCTTACATTGGTATTATGACTCATTTAAAATAATGTTGAAATTAGTTTAACATTTGAAATAAACTTACATATACTAAAACATATATAATCATTAATAATTATTAACTATCAAAGAAATATATTTTTTTAATTTATTAAAAATAATATTTTTTCTTTAATAATACATCAAAAATAACATAATGGAATACACAAGAGGTTTGGTCTCAAGATGAGACTTAATTCTATCCACCAATAAATCAATTACTACCATGTATATTTTAATAACAATTAAACAGATCCACAACCATGATTACGTAAACAAACTACAGTAATGAGATGTTCAGGCTAAAAATACACTATCATAGTTATACATGGGAATTAAAATAATATAGAACCCATAGGGACCTCTTCAAAAACACCATGGGTAAACATATGTATACATAATGAGAGAATAAAAAGTATTATCTAGTTTATGTATAGATGAATATGTGTGTTTGAAAATAGTTTAACAATACACTTCTAAAAGAAATGGTAAATAAAGAGAAAGATCAATTAAAAGAATATGAAGAGAATATTGATGATGAGTTTGGTGTGACCAAAATGTTCAATTTCCGCAGATCAATGTCGGTGATGAGTTTGAGCATCCAGTTTAAAATTTTCAGTAAAATTGAGGATTGAAGTAATTTTATAGAATTCATTATTTAATTTCTATTGTTATCTCAATCAATCTGTGTAATATATATGGGGATTTTCTGTCCCTGATCTTCATTTTATATGAATAAGTAATCTTGTATATGTTCATAAATTCAGTCGCGCAATTTTACCATATTCTTTTCAGATAGTAAATATTTTTCAATTGGAGAAATGGTCTTTCTCTTAGATACAGAATCATCAGATTAAGGAGATCCACAATACTCAAATATGATTTTAATATGTCTTAATGAATCTATAAAATAATTAAGGATAATTATTTATCATTGAATAGAAATATTTATTGGTCCATTAACAGTAAATAATTTGGAATGCAATGGTAGGATGATGATAGAGGTGACTCAGAATCTAGCAGTATCTCAGACTAGTGGTTCCACAAAGTTCAGTGGTGACATAGATTCCAGATGTAATAGGCCTCGGAGGTAGCTCAACTCAGTGGTAGAATTTCCCCAGTGATGAATTGACTAGCGGTGACAAGCCCATATATGACTCCACTGGCAGTAGCCCATCCTTAGCAGTAGCTCATGGATGGCTGTGACTCAACTCAATAAATAGCTATATTATCATTAAAATTTATTGTTATAAAAAATTATATAAACCATCTTTTAAAGCATTAGTAATAAAATAATCATGGTTTTTGATCATTAAAATAAGGAAATGATAAACACAGTCCTCAAAAAATGGTGCCAACCACTATTACAATAAGCATGTTTCAATCTAAACTTTTTTCACTATTATATGATTACTATTCAATAATTATTTCAATTCTATAGTCTGTATACTAGACATGTATTAATTTCAAAATACTCTTATACTATTTTCCTTTGGGGTTACAACTTTCAAAAATCAATCACTACCTTTATTGTTCTGAATCATCCTTTATTATATAAATGATTTTTAATTAAAATTAATTAATCTATGAATACATTAATTTTCATTTTATTAGTTATATAAAATTCACACATATATCCATAAATCAATTTTTTTGGAAATTATTGAGATAACCATATACCAGTACTCTATATAGTGTAATTTTAAGGGTTTCTTATATAGAAATGTATTAGATTCATTGAACTGTATACTTGTTATTTCAATAAGAATTTTTATTGATTTCCTATGTATGTTAGATATATATTATATATTTTTTCATTACTCCATATATTTAATTCAATGGAATAAATTTTTAATGGTTTGGACTCCATATTGATATCCCCTCGATGCATCGAAATGTATCAGGAGTCAAACTAACTTGGTTACGTAGGTGTAAACCTACCCATAAAAAAATACTTCCAAGACATTGGGCCTCCAATATAATATCATGATGTCTTGGATGAGAGAATTTAATTTATTATCTGGTGTTTTTAACTTCATTCCTATAAAATAATTTATTATTGTACATATATTTTTTATTGATATGTCAATATTGGATATGATATGTTCAAATTTTCTCATGATTAGTCAATTATTTTGATATTATATTCCTGAAATATTATATATGATCATAATAAAGACTCATATGATATTTGTTTATTACCTTTTATGTTTACCATTGCTGAGTGTTTGAGCTTATCACTTTTTTTGATTATGTTTCCTCATGTTATAAATTTTTTTTTATAAATTTCATGTTTAAGATAACCGATTGGGTGGTTAATTTTCGAGAAATATTGGAGACCTATTATGTATTTAGTAGTTTTTTATATAGTAAAAAAACAATTTTACGAGATATAGGAGGGATTGTTTCAATAAAAAATCTCCATAACTCTATAAAACTATAAACCTAATTGGTTATTCAAATTAATTTAACCTAATATCAATTCATTATATTTTAGTTATTAATGATTAAAACACGGTCACTCTAGCTGATTTCAATGTTGGTATCTAAATGAGGTATTTATTGACACTATATAAATGGGTGTGGTTTTTGGGTGTAATAATTGTTAACATAGAAATAATATGTATAATATTTTAGAAATATACATAAATATTTAAAAAATTTGGTATTTAATTTTACTTATTAAAAAATATGTGAAATTTTTCAACGAAATTATTTGAAAACCACATAAAATTTATTATATTTTTAATTAAAAAATTATTACAAGAAAATAATACACATTGGATATTTCGTCCAACACAAATGTTTTAAGCTAAAAAATGTTTTCTAAAAACAGTTTATTATATATTACATACACTAATTTTCAAATTTATTTTTTTACATATATAAATTTTAAATGTTAATGTTGTTTTACATTTAGATTTAGTGAGTCTACATTATATAATAAAGAAAATTTTAATTTTATACACTAAAATTAAATTAAATTGTTAAAATTTAGTTTAATGGTAGTATCAAAAATCATAAACATGAAAATTCTAAGAGTAATGAAATACAAAACATTTTTAAACCATATTTCAAAATGAATGAAAAATTAATTATAGACCTTATCTCTTCCCACACTCCATTATTTTCCATTTTGAGTCTTTGTGAGATGCGAATTGTTTTGTATCTTTCCATTATTTTAAAATATTTTAAAAAAATCTATTTTCCAAATAAATGGGCCCTCTCACCACCACTTCAAGACCACCCTAAAAATTTTATTTCCTTATGAAACTCTTCCATTTTTACTTACCATTGAATAATAATAATTTTCCTTGAGCCGCTCACTACTAGAAAATGGGCCTATACCCACGGTTTAGTTTTGAACTGTGGGTATAGGGCACCCTTATACCTACTGTTTTGGAAAATCGTTAGTGTAGGTATAGTATGGGACCCTATACTCACGGTTTCCCAAAACAGTGGGTATAGTTCACCTATACCCACACTTCCCCCTAATACCGTGGGGATAGAGTATTTTTTAAAACGTTTACCCACAGTTTTGGAAAACGTTTGGTATATGAATTGTTTTTCAAGGCCTATACCCTCGGCTTTTCAAAAACACAGGGTATATAGTTTTTTTCAATGAATTATACCCACATTTTTCCAAAACCATGGGTATATATTATAGAAGGAAAAAATCCACAGGACAAAAAAAATTATTTGGTGAGAAGATGGTCTAGATTAATATAATTAGGTAGGTAGAAATATTAAATAACAAAAACATCATAGCTTAGTGGGTTAGGCCATTGTTGGTTATATTTAGTAGTCTTGTGATCAAATCCTACTATCATTTTTATTTCTAATAATAAACTGATATTAATATAGGTAGATTAATATATATAAATTTTATAAAAATTTCTGTATCTTGGTTGGTTCGGCGCGGGTACTCTGTTTGGCAGGTCGCTAGTTCGAGACTCTGCATTTTCTATTTTCGAATTCGGTTGTGAAAATTAATATATTAATTACATTTTACATATATAAACATGTATATGAATTAGCGTGAGTAGTCGAGTAGTTTAGATATATTGAATAGGGCATGGGTTTGAAACCCATACAGGATTTTATTATTTTATTAACTACCCACTGTTTGAAAACCATGGGTATAAGCCATTGACATGGTGGATAGACTTATTAAACGGTGACAATATATATATAGCCACGATTCTAAAAAACTGTGGGTATAGGCTGAGACCCCTATTGCGACGCCTTTCCATCCCAGGGTTCCCAAAACCATGTGTATAGGCTATACCCATGTTTTTGGGGGCTATAAACACGGTTTTGAACTATGGGTATAGGTTATTTTTCCAGTAGAGTCTTGGTAAAAGATATTTTCATAAGACCTCCATTTCTAAGTTGTGTTGATAGGGAAATACCAAGTCCTCAATGAGAGTAATTTTTTCTAACCATTATTTATTTTCATTATAGCTTTGTAAAACATAATTTTATAATTCTTAAATATTAAAATAATAATTTGTTTTTACATTTAATGTTATTATTCATTTAGAACATTTTTTTTCATTTGTCTAATAATGATTTTTTTATTTTGATATTATTTAATGAATTTTGTCTAATTAATGGAAATAATGATTAGCTGGAATTTGTTTTTATGATATAGCTGGAGAAGACATAAATTTTGATGTTTCTTTAGAAAATCCTTAAACATGTTATATGATGCAATATTGTTCATCAAGATTAAAACATCATTAATAATTCATGATACAGGATGATATTTATTGATGGGAAGAGTAGTAAAGTAATTTAATGGAAAAACCATTCCAGATAGACTTATTTGAAGATTAAAAAATGTGAGAGGAGTTCAATTAAAAAATTCAAATAACTAAAGACCTTTTAAACTAGAATAGTATTGCTAGGAAAACCCATAGGTAAATGTTTCATTGATAAGTGGCATGGGAAGTGTGAAACCTTACATGTTCCAACTGTCGAACAAAATTAAAAAACTTACTGGTCGAAGTACCTATTACAATGATTGGAGAAGAGAAGAGAAGACCTAGTTTCTTCTAAAAAAACATACAAATGTAGTTATCGTATGAAGAATTTATTAACGTACAATGTATTTATGTTTATACATAATCAAATCATTCATAATGTTCTTTAGATAAACCACATAAAACAATATAACACCCCATGATTTCAAAGTATGCAATCTCTTCAATGTAATTCAATAACATGAGCTACAAGAAACACCAAGTTCGAGTGCACTACATCTTACCAAACAAGCCATTAAAAAAGATATTGTAAATAGTATTAATCGAATTTTGAATTTTATATACTTAATATAATTTTAGAATCCATATTATTTGTTTGTTAGACATAATATAAAATAAAATTACATTTTTCAGATATACGATGTATTTGTTTAAAAATAAAATTTGACAACCTTTTAATGGTAAACCCTTTTAAAAAAAATATATAACACTTTTATATATTCAATTTAATGAAATTAAAAATTTCATTAAATTTCAGACTAAAAAAATATTTTGGAATTATTTTTGGTACTTTATTAATAACTTTCATATTTTGACGACTAATGAAAAATACTAAATTTTAATTGAAAACAACTATTTTAATCAAAATAATTTATAGCGTTAAATTATGAATTTGAATGGTTTGGAAGTAATATTATATTATAATTTTTTCATTTAATAAAATATGTGTCATTATAAGTAAATTAATATTTAAATTTGACAAAAACACTTGTCAAACTTTTAACACTTGTTAATTTTTAAATACTCGCTTCTTGGTTTTGAAAACACGAATTAATTGTAAATTAATTAATGAAACTTCCATGTTTTTAATTTGGAAAAATAAAAATCATTTTTAGATTCATAGTATCAAAATTATCTTAGGGAGAATTTTAGGAACTTTTCTGAAAACATTCAACTTCTGATGAATAGTGAAAAACACTGCGTTATTGGTTAAAACCAACTTTTTTTTAAATAATTATTATTTTTAAATATATTTTAATGTAAAAATAGATTCATAATACCTATATTAGTTTAATTAATTGGAGTCATTTTATAATAAGAATACTTGTATTAAATTTTATTGAATTTTTTAATGTCTTTTACCCACTAGCTGGGCACATTTGAAAATTAGCATAAAACATAATTTTACCACTTCTGGGAGTTTAATTTCAAAAATACGAAAGACACGGTTGACATTAGTATGTAAAATGTTGTTCAATGGGATAAAAATAAATTTTGGTGAATAGTAACTTTTGAATTTTATTTACCGCAGTTAAAAGTAAATAGGGTAATTAAAGGTAAAAATGATAGTATAATTACCCTAACATAGGTTCTAATTCTATTGGATAAATGTATTTTGACTAAAATCTACATTAAGAATAAAATATGATCCTTTTGGTCCACATTGATAAGATTAAAACATTTACTATTATTTTATTTGAAGAAGAGTTTAAATTGTAAATTGAATGTTTAATAACTAAACTATTTTTATAATAGGGTTATACAGAAGATAAATTCAACTAAAAATAATAATTTACTAATATAAAATATTTTCTACATCATGGTATTTTTTTTAATGTTTAGAAATTAAATAATTAAATTTATTTTTGACACAATAATTATGAAGTAATTACCTTATTAATGAAAGATTAAAATAAATGATAATATTAATTTAATAATAAATGTAAATATAGTATTTTAATGACATACACAAATTTTCATGATGAATATAACATTATAGGGTAGATTCAACGTATTTTTTTCAAAGTAATCAGGTTCTGATGACTTTCAGAGAAACCATGTACTAAATAGTGTCCAAATTGGCATAAATGAGTTTTTAAAATAAATACTATTTTATTAAATTATATTATATTCCTAAAAATATAAGGTTTGGTCAAAGGAATTATATAATAAATATATAATATTAATAAGTGATGGGTGGAGCCTGTTATAGCTCCTCCATGCATCGGTAGGTTTCCTGAGACAAACTAGTGGCTTGTCACAAGGCCTTGAAAAAAAATTATTTTTTGTCCTAGGATGAGGCCTTGACTATGCGGTAATGATGCACGGTATTACGCACTCCCTCATTTTGAAATTATTTATTTCATGTTATTATTCAACTACTATAATATCCATGTTCATGTTTATATTGTGACGTTTTATTTTTTTTCAATTTTATGTTCATGTTTCTTGTTTAAAAGAATAGTGATTTTATTATACATCTTGCCTTAAAATTTTATAGCTTCCAAAAAATAATTTACCCTTACTGAGCATCTAAGCTCACCCCTTTCTTATGTTTTCTTCTCCCAGGATTTCATGAAGTGTATTATTTTTAATTTTCAGGGTTAATCTAGTGGAATAATGGTGTTATTAATTTATTATTTATGTTGTGTTTTAGGTTAGAAATTGTAATGTAACATTTATGTATGTGATATATTTTATAAGAATGATAAACTGATTAGTCCTTCAAAACATGAATATTTATTATCATGAAATTTTATTAAAAAAATGCACCAACTCTGGGTAACTGGAGTCAGTGAATTACAGTTTGTATCAGATAACGTTTTGGAACATCCTTGGAAATAGAGTTAGATAAACTCTAATTAGAGATCATTAAACTAAGATATACATTGGGGATTAGTATAGAAAACATTACATGAATTTTAGAAATGTGGATATTTGGTGAATTTTACAAGCAATACATCTCTGTCTGGATATGAGTAGGTAGTGGTGGCTCTGTAACATATATACCTAGAAGTGAAAACTCCATCAAGGCGTTTCAGGCTTGACCCATGGTATCATGGTACACAACAATAGGCCTTGATGCAGTCTTGGTTATGACACTCTTGGGGGATATGCTTTGGATAATTCACATTTTATTTATAAAGTATTATGAAATATTTAAGAGTAAATACCTTCAAAAATTAGACATTTTTTTATGATTATGGAATATATGGATAATTTTTCAATTTACGTTAGGAATTATACATGTTGGTAATAATGTATTGTAATTCATATACTAACGTAGTGTATTCCATTGTTTAGAAATGGCTCCCACTAGATGGAATGAGAAATCTAGTAATACGCATGATCCAAATAGTAAGAAGGGTCATATCATTCCTGTTCTTAAGAAAAAAAATTTTAAGGTGAATATTCACCAATGTATTTTCATAACATGAAGAAATAGTATCATGTGTTTATAAGATAAGTAAAAAATTATCTACGTCCTATGGCTCTGATGTGATATAAGAGAAGAAAATGATGGTACATGGAAATATGGATAAAAAGAAGAGGGTAAAGAAGGATTTTCCCATATGTGATAACTGGGGAAAGAATCACCTTGGTAAATGATTGAAAGGGAATGGGAGTTTTTTATATGATTGGAGAAAAAGGACACCAAGTATGTGATTTCATGTGTAAAGTTTACAATTATTCATCTCCCATGAGTTGGGTCACTATGAAAATCGATGTCCCAATAATAAGAGTATACTAAAATGATGCTATTGGATAATAATCAAGATATGATACTACTACTGACAAAGAGGAATGATTTTTGTTGTTATGTTTTTTAATAAATAATTGTTTCATTTCGCATTGTATTAATGATTTAAAAGTTATAATAATTATAGAGTATATAAGGACAGTACTGCAGTACTATTTCATTGAGGATTTGAGATTGAATGGTATTAAGAAAAGTGAATCTATAGGAAGTTAATCTTTTTTGAAAATACATTGATGAGGAAAGATTAACCTTAAAATATTTCTGATACAAAGGTATTGATTTTGGAATAATATAGGATTGATTTGGATAAATTATATTGGATATTCTTGACTACCTTGAAACTGATAAATGATTTGTACATTCTATCATTGTTGGAATTTACAACATTTTTGGATATAATGACTATATCAAGTATTCTTTAAGGAATAAGAGAGTGTGAATGTAATCAATAAGTTTTTATGGTAATTCAGGGTATTACCATATTTTAATAGAGTACACGATGAAGGTATTCACATTTTATTATGTGGAAAAAAGATATCTTCATTATGTTTACCTTCCTTATACATTTTGGATTGTAAGTTTGGACAGAAGAATTTTGGAAAAGTCTAAAGGTTGGAATGTATTAAGATGGACATTGGATACAATTTATTAATGTTAAATCATTTCATATGTTTATTTTTGGATAGTTATAAAATGAAAAACCCAGAGGTTAGGCAACAACCTTTCGCGTCCGAAAAGGCCACGAGACTTGAACCCGCAACCGAAGGCTCACAAGAGGGCATCACCTACCACTATCCCAAGTGATGTTCCATTTTCTATAATGTTTTTTTTAAAATGGGTTATTATATGAATTATAAATTAATTTTTCTAGAACCCTACATGATTAGGATATTTAGAAAATATTTATGTTTTATTATCTTTTGGAGAGAAAGATGAGTTTGTGGTAGAAATTTGTTAACTGATGGAACTCTACATAGCATGTAATCTTTTTTTACTTATTCTATGTTGAAATTAATTCTTATCCTTTAGGTAAATGATCTTAAAACCAAAAATGTGTTATCCTAAGACCTTATTTTTTATTTAACTAATGATATTTTAAATCATTATAGATTGATGGCTTTGATACATTCAATTTTACACTTGTTTTTTGATTGATTACCTCAGTCACTCTCTATAAATATTTATGTTTCCCTCCAATTATGTGTTTCAAATTTCCACAAATGTTTTACTAATCGAGATCATAATTTGGACAAGTTTTTTTCATTTCCCATTAACTCTTATTATGACTATATTTTATTAAAAAAAATTCTGATGTGGGTTTTCCACAAAGGTATTTTTCTATTTTTAACCATTTAATTTCTAAAACCAATTTCAAATTGTACGAAAGTAATTTATTGAAGGATGGGATAATGTAACACAACATGATTTTAAAGTACGTTATCTCTTCAAAATAAGTCATTAACTTGCGCTAAATACAACACCAAGTTCGAGTGCAACACAACATACCAAACAATCCATTAAAAAAGAGATTATGAATAGTATTAACTGAATTTTGAATTTTATATACTCCAAATAATTTTAGAATCTTTATTATTTGTTTATTAGAGATAATATGTGAAGAAATTCATTTTTCCACATAAAAGAAGTATTTTTCAAAAAATGATACTTTACCACCTTTTAATGGTGAACCATTTTTAAAACCAATATTTTACACTTTTATATATTCAATATAATGATATTTAATTTCTCTATTGAAAGCGAGACATAAAATATTTTTGGATAAATTTTTGATACTTTTCTGATAACTTTGATATTTTGATGAATGATGAAAAATACTAAAATTTAATTGGAAAAAACATTTTTATTTGAAACAATTTATTGTGTTAAATTATTCATTTGAATGGTTTGGATGTATAATTAGATTATATTTTATCATTTAATACAATTTATGACATTATAAGTAATTTTACATTTAAATTTTACATAAACATATGTCAATCTTTTGATAGTTGTTACTTTTTAAAAACCCACTTCTTGGTTTTGAAAAGGGGAATTAATTTTAAAGTAATTAATCAAACTTATATTTTTTATAATTTTAAAATAGACATCATATTTGGACTTGGAATATCAAAATTAGATTTGGGTGAATTTTTGGTATTTTTCTGGAAACATTCAATATTAGATGAATACTGAAAAACACTATGTTGTTGTTTAAAACCAAATTTTATGTAAATAATTATTATTTTTAAATAAATTTTAAATTCAAAATATATACTTAATACCTATAATATTTGAATTCATTGGAGTCATTTTATAATAAGAATAAAATTATAAAATTTTATTGAAATTTTTAACCTCTATTACCCACCTTCTAAACACATTTGAAAATTTTCATAAAACATTATTTTACTGCTTCTGTGAATATAATTTCAAAAATATGAGAGACATGGTTCAAATCAGTAAATAAAATGTGGTTCAATAGGAAGAAAATAATTTAGGGTGAAAAGAAACTTTAGAATTTTATTTACCACAGTTAAAAGTAAATAGGGGAATTAATGGTAAAAATGATATTTTAATTACCCCAAAACATGTCCAAATTATATTGGATAAATGTATTTCGACCAAAATCATCCTTAAAAAAAATATGATCCTTTTAGTCCCCATGTATTAGATTAAGAATTTTATTATTATTTTTATTTAAAGAAGAGTTAAAAGTGTTAAATTCATATTTTAATAACTAAACCATTTTTAATATAGGGTTATACAAAAGATAAATTCGACTATAAATATTCATTAAAATATTAAAATAATTATTATATCATGGTATTTGTATTATAATTTTATACATTAAGTAATTAAATTTATTTATGACACAATGATAATGTAGTAATTACCTTATTAATGAATGATTAAAATAATTAATAATATAAATATAAATATAAATGTAAATTTAGGATTTTTATGACATACACGGATTTAATTGATTAATATGACATGTTAGGGTTGATTCATTATATTTTTTAGAATTAATCATGTTTTGATTACGTTCAAAAAAAACCAAATACTAAATAGTCCCAAAATTGACATAAATGAGTTTATATAACAAATAATATTTTATTAAATTATATAATAGTACTAAAAACCTATGTTCTTGAAAATGGGCTTTTATAATAATATATAAGTCATTAATGAACCACTGGGTGTTTTCTTGGTATTTTATAATATTTTTATTCACCATATAATATAAATATACAAGGAGATAAGGTAAATGTTAAACTATTTAACAAAGAGTTGAATATAAAAGATAAGGTTAATATGGTAACCTAAACCTAACTAAAACATATTGGTTGAGTTGATTTCAACCCATAACCACCTGAATATCAAAATAAGTTCATTTGGAGCCATTATAAACCTAATATGATCGTATAATAAAATAATATTTCATGTTTTTTCCTAAGGTGCCCCTCAACCCTCTTATAAAAGGGCACTTCCCCTTCTCTCAAATTCATACCTCCAAATCCATTTTGATTGGACAAACCCTACTGAAATATCATCAAACATACCTCACATAAACCCATAGATCTTCCCTTGAGAAGAAATCCAACCTAAAGAGACATTTTTTCAATTGAAAATGAAACACCCGAAGAAAGGGTAATTATTTTATCACCTCATTCAATGTTCTTTTATTTTCTACTTCCAATTTATTTGTTATTTCTGTATCAAAATAATAAATATGGTTCCTTATATATACTATAAAGTTATTATTAATATTTTACAACTATATTCATTATCCTATCCATCCTATGAATAATAATGTCACCATGTGTGCGTATATATGGCATACCGTCTCCACGCCAGGGTGTAATTTGTTATTCAACACTATGTTATTTGGATGGACACAATGATGAGTAATATGAATATAAAAAATGAAAATAAAATGATAATTTCTTTTTAAAATTAATATACCATCCAATTTCACACATTTTAATAATTAATGAAATGATATCATCACTCGTGTGTACGTACAGTTTTCCATCTCCATGATGCGATTAGATTCATTTCAACATTTACCATTCAACGATGAATATAAAAAATATATATTATTAAAAAGTATGTAATATATGATATAATAATTCTATAGTATATATATATAAATATATTTACTTACATATATCTTATTCACTTACTTTCAATGTGATATGAAAACAGAAACACCGTTTATGCGTACGTACGGCATACCGTCTCCATAAACGGTGTATTACATTTTATATATCTATCAATTATAAATTTTTATATTATAAATATATTATATATATATATATATCATGTTTTATATTCTGTAAGTATTTAAATCATTATCTATGTGATAAGATCATGAATAACATGTTAAAATATGTATGTTAAAGAAAGCGATTATTACCCAAAATGTTAATTTTACATGGAAATTATTATTAAATGGGTAGTATAAATTCATAATGAATCATGTCTGATATCATAAATATTAGTATGGTTCTTGTATAATTTAATAACATTGTATAGTTATTATACAACTGGTTAATTGCACCCTCGACTAATGGAAAGTTCAAGATAAGTGTTAAATCGTCAATATCATTCTTATCTGAGAATGTTTAAGTGTATGTTTTTTACTGGGATATATTTATTACCCTTGTACATGTTTCATAAAAGAGTTTTCAAATGGATTATTTTTAAGGTACTCTTTAACTAAACATCATTTTTAATTTTTAAACTATTTATTCATCTATTTTTTTCTCATTAATGTCCATGTTTTCAAAATGGTTTAAAGGATTAATTTATATGGGAATGAATGTTTTAAAAAGTTAATTACATTAAAAAGGTTCAAAGTGTTATGGGACACATTTATTCAAAAATATTTTGTAAATTTCATTCATTATAAATTGTGCTAGTTTTAAATGATTTCATAAAAAACAGGTATTTCTCTCAAATAGTTTTACTGATCATTTTCTACTATATCATGATCCTTTACTGGATAATATTCTTGATTGAGGTTAATTTATTATAATACAATGATCCATATTTTATTTAATAAGTTATGATATTTTTTTCTATGGATGTGCTATTTTTATACCTTTCATGGTTTATGGATAATGTTTTGACATTTTATATGCTAGTTTTAATATGAATGTTTATGTTAGGTTTCAACAATTTCAAATGGGGAATGTAGTGGACTTAGTAAGTGATGGGTGGAGCCTGCTATAGATCCTTGATGAATTGTTTGGTCTCATGAGACAAACCAGTATCCTGGAACAAGGCCTTGACAAATTTTTTTCAGTATTGGCTTGTGGCCTTGACTATGTGGTAATGATTTCCCATGATAGGCATTACCTCATTATGAAATCAGTTATAACAAGATATTATTCAACTATTAGAATATTATAATGCATATTTACATGGTGATGTTTGAATTATAATTTCCATATTATGATCAAGTATTCTGTTTAAGGGAATTTTGTTTTTATTGTACATATTTCCTTAAAAGTTTATAGATTTGTCAAAATTATTTACCCTTACTGAGCATCTATTCTCACCCCTTTCTAATATTTTTCTCCCAGGATTCCAAGAAGTGTATTATGTTTGATATGCATGGTTAATCTAGGGGAATAATGTTGTTCTCAACGGATTATTATGTTGTGTTTTTTGTTATATAATTTAATGTGACATTATTGTATGTAATTTATTTTCCATGACTGGTAAATGGATTGGTCCTTCGGGACTTGATTCCTTGTAATCATTCCAATGTATTAAAATAATTAACAGAATCTCAGAAATTGGGGTTACACTACTGGAAAAGGGGTCTTTTGTGCCCCCTAACATGGGAGACCACCATTGGCGGTCGCTTTTGGTACCCAATAGCTACTGCAAATGGCAGTCACTATGCTTAATAAAAACATTCATCCCCACTCATCCTCAAACCCGCCGTTCTCACACCCCCTCATACCACCGAAATAGTATCCTATAATGCCGATCATCGCCACCCTCTCGCCGAACGTCGCTTCCATCACGCCGACCGTTGCTGCCCTCACACTTGACTTCCATTGTCGCACCATCGACGTCGTCCACCTCCTCCCTCCCCACCGTCCCAGCCGAACCCCCCTCGTGCCTGACCCCTACCCCCAACGCTTATTCTCCCTCATCGCACCGTGGCCGCCCGTCACCGGTCACCACCTCAGATTCCATCTCCCCTCCGCTGCCCATCCTCTCTCTTGCAGCACCACCTCATGCTCCCCTCCCTTCCAGATTTTTAGCAGTATCAGATATTCCCTAACCCCCATTTAAGAGTTTTGAATTTACGCATTTTACAGCATGAAGTTGGTGTTCATTAATATTATATGAATATTGTGTTTGAATAAAAATTGTGGAAATTTAAGTTCATGTGTATACGGGCTTGTGTGCATGAATAATTATGAAACATTGTGGGATAACAGTGTTTGTATAAGAAGACATCACACTTTAATTGAGGTTGAAAGTTATATACAATGTATAGTCAATGTATATGTTGACAGGATTAATATTATGTTCTGTTTTAATTTGATTTATATCATTCTTGAGTATGTGTGTGTATCCCATGAGAAAATGATTGAGGCATGACCACATTTGTGTAAATGCTTGTTATACATATATTATTATGTATAAGAGTTGGATTCGACATCTAAATCAAATGTCTAGAAATTTTTTTGAAGGAATTATGTAGTTCATTTAGTTCACTGGAGGATTTAAGAAGGACTATATTAGTTGTATGTGTAGAAAATGTGCCCATAGATATCATTTCACACGAGGAACCATGAGGGAGCACCTATTATTGAATGGATTTCTGAAAAAATATAATTGTTGGACTCATCATGGGGAAAAATATATTCATTTTCAAAATACAGATATAGTTAAGATGGATGCTGATATGAGGATGAATGATCCATTTCATGAAATGATTACTGAAATGGTACGTGGGTTGGCTCCTAAAGGCATTGACATCCAGAATGTTGAGACTGGTGGGATAAATCTGCACTTTGGTGCAGATCGTTTTTTTGAGAAGGTTTTATGAAGTACATGATGATGCAAAAGAAGAATTATATCCTTCATGTACTTCTTACAATAAATTGTCATTTATCGTAGAGTTGTTTCATTTGAAGACTTTGAATCAGTGGTCAGACACATCGTTCAACATGATGTTGGCGTTATTGAAAATGGTTCTTCCTATCAACACTAACAGTGATATGTCATATTACCATGCTCGTAAGTTGATAGAGAACATAGGTTTTACATATGAGACCATAGATTAATGTTCAAACAATTGTATGTTGTTTAGAAAGGAAACTGTCAATTCATATATTTTTACAGTCTGTGGCACTTCTAGGTGGAATGAGAACATGAAAAATCAGACTCATCAAAGTTAGACTGTGAAATAGGGAAAACCAATTGTCATAAAGAAAATGTGATACATTCCCCTAAAGTTGAGGTTGAAAGTATTTTTAATGTTATCTAATGATTTAAATTTAATAAGATGGCATGCTGAAAGGAATAAAGAAATTGATATGTTAACCCACCCAACAGAATCTTGTGAATAGAAGGATTTAGATAAGAGGCCACCAAATTTTCTAAAGATGTTCATAAGGTATTATAAGGGTTGGTAGAATATGGATTAAATACTTCCATGTTTATGGTTGGTGAAACTCGTAGAACATGGTCCGTGGTGTTGGTTCTGTATAATCTTCCTATGTTTCTTTTTATGAAGCAACAATTTATATTAATATCTACTCTTATTGATTGTACTAGAAGTCTCGGGGATAAGATTGATGTTTACCTTCAACCATTGATTGATGAGTTGAATGAATTTTGGGGCGATGATTTGATGACTTATGACTATGAAACAAATGAAATGTTTAAATTACAGGATGCATTACTGTGGACAATCAATGATTTCTTAGCTTATATAAATTTATAAGGATGTAGTATTGACGCACGCCTGTCGTAGGGCGTGGCAAAAGCAATTTAATTTTCCTAGTGCAACATAGAAGCTGACCAGGGTCGTCTCACTTGAGGAGCTTTCTCAATCATTTACGTACTTAATCTAATTTAACTAAAATAATTCTTTTTTTATATTATCTAGTAATGGAAAACTATTAAATTAAAATAAAAGATAAAACTAACATGCAAGGAAAGACTGAAATTAATTAAGAAAGAACTTGGACATTATGGGTTGGTTTGTGGGTTTCATCATTCTCCTTGTTGGTATTTAAATTAAGTTTGATAATTCAATTATGATATCTCATTCATGAATTAATATTCATTTATTTATTTTTGTGAAATATTGAATGCATTTTTCAATCTTAACTTCTCCTCCTCCAATAATCAATGTTGATGGCACACCTCGATCGAGAGTGTGTCATCTTCCAAGACCTGGCTTCATCGTATGCCATTTCAACCACTGATTGGCTCAAATCCATCGTATGAAAAGCTTGTATCCAGTATAAGGTATGGGAAATATTTAATAAAATAATATAAATGAGTTTGAGATCAGTGTCGTGGTGGACGATCCCCACACTCGTGCACATCACTCTTTCTCATCACAAACTTAATAAAAATTGAAATTTAAGCACATAATAATTGAAATTTCAACATACCTACCCTGGGAAATGTCTCAGGATAACCCCTCATATTTGAGGTTAAGAGGTCATGGTGGATAATATGAGAAGAATAAAATAAGAAAAGAAGGAGAAAAGATGAAGAATAAAACAGGGTGGATTGGTTGACACAAAAATAATGCATGAATTTTTTTATAAATATAAATTACAACTGAAAAATAAAACAAAAATAAATAAAGAAATTAAATGGTGAAGAGTCGTGGATGACCTCCCTCGCTGGAGATCTCCTGCTTGGTGCCTTGAAAGAATGGATGGAGAATGGGACGATTTGGGAAGGTGGTGAGGGCCTCCTTTTATAGGCAGAATTCTACCCCATAAAGTATCCGCATTATAGGCCCCATAAATTACCTCTTCACACATGCCACCCTAAATGAATGTTGTTCATAAATATCGTGGACATCTCGCCTCCAAATTTCAGCTAATTTGGAAACCGTATGATGGGGTTATAAATTTTTCATTCTCAGTTTCTGTTTCTGGAGGAAGCTTCCAGGAAGGTTCCTCTAAAAGTATTCCGTTCAATAGCCTCCTTAATGACCTCCAACATACTACAAATTTATTTTAGAGACGGCCCTATCTGTCCTCAGGGTATACCAGGTAGAAAAACAACATTTAGAAATGTTAAGGCTGAGTTTGATGTCCGTTATGTTGGGTGGGTCCACGTTGTCCGCCTGGAAAAATTCCTAACTTAAATGACTTTTTAGACACTTTAGATGACCGAATCCGCTCCTGCTCCAGAAGAAAAAAATGAAGGAAATAAAATAAGGATTCTAACAAAATTTTAATCAGAAAATGTGGAATTTTATTTTTCTGTAAATGACCAAAATATCCCTGACGTAAAAATCTTTCAAAAATTCATTATTAGTCGTTTTTCACATTTGGGTTCAAAATAACACTAAAACCTAAAAACATGAAAATTACCCATCAAATAACACTTTTTTGGGATTATAAAAAATGAATTACTGTATAAAATATTTGAAAATGTGAGCTTCATCACTCCCCCACACTTAAACATTGCACTCCTGGGCAATCATCTTACATCCAAATCAATTTCACACAACAATTAAATATGAGAAAATATCAATGATCTTATCCAAAATAGCATTCCATCATTTATCATATATGAAAAAAACCTATATTATTTTCATTTCAATCACTAAAATTTGTTCAACCTCATAAATAAATCCATGGCCTAATCACAACCTACCTCACATTGAATTTTATGTCACTCTTCACTCAAGAGAAATTGAATCTAGAGTTATACTCATACTTGAAAATCGAATGTATCACCATAGGTTTGTGAAAATTATCTTTTCTCCACAGTGCAAAACATGAAAATGAATTTAATCATGAGGGCTTTAATTAAAGGATCAAATGATTCTGTGGCTTAGGGTTGGTGGGAAAATGATTGAAAAATGTTCCAGGCTAGAAAGAGGAGGATGGACTTGTAAGTACAATGAATGATTAAATCCAGTGAAAACACAGGAAATTCCTCACTCAATCAAACATGAAAATGTGAAAAAAACATCACCACCCCGTTTTATGACATGGTACATGAGACAATAAGTTCTTATAATGAATGATATCATCTATGTTCTCCCCTTTATTTTTCAATGCTCCCGAAAGGCACAACTTTATTTTTTTTTTATTTTTTTTATGGAGGATGATCTGAAAATTGAATGAAATGAATGAATGACAATTCATAACATTGATTTTTGAGAGGCACATGAGTTATAATAGAATATACAATGAGGAATTCAAACTCATCTCCATTTTTTTCTTTTTTTTCTTTTTTTTGAAGGAGAAGTAGATGAAACAAATAAAGCACAATGAAATGATGAGTCATGCCCAATTCTCTTATTTTTCACTGCCCAAAGTATTGAAACACACCTCAAACCACCCATAAATGATACAAATCCCAAGGAACTCACATGAAAGGCCCTTCTCCCACCCTCAAACTTGAAATAACCATGCAAAAATACTAAAAGTGCGTGTAGGTAAGGAAAAATTGGCTTGTAATGTGGCTTAAACCTATAAGGAAATTCATGGAATCTAAGGGAACATGAAGGATAAATGTTAAGGTGCGTCTCAAGGTAAAATTTGGCTTTCCAAAAAGATTACTCAATAATTTTAAATACATTCTTTGAAATCCAAAGCTTCGAAAGGGAATTATTCACAAATTCTGGTTCTCACACAAAATTCATGTTTCCCTCAAGAAAGTGTGGGTATTAGGAAGAATATGAAAAAGTGGTTTAGAATACCTCACAGGATTGGAAAAAAATATCTTCAGTCAGTGTTTCATGGGAATGGATTTCAAAAATCTACCAAACTCATTAAAATTCTTGAAAATCCATTTCAAGGGAAAAGAATTCATATTAACAATAATTTAAAATCCATTATTTCAAAAATCATTTCAACTCTTTCAAAATCAATTGATGTGTGAAAAGTGATAAGAATATTCATTAAAGCTCAAAATATGTTATGGACAAAATAAATGAAAGGTGTTTAAATGATAATCGTAAATATTTAACTCCCTTTTAAAATATTGATCCGGTCCTCTTCCTCTAATTCGTGGGGCTTCCTTCTAGATTCATGATCCTACAAAAGAAAAATCACTCAATTAATCACAAGGATCATTTAATTTAAGATCAAAATGAAAAGAGGGAGGGTGATACATGCTATACTATATCCTAATACTGAATTTGAAATCTAAATTCCTAATATTGAAAATTAAATTACTATAATGAAAGTAAAGGATAAATCTTGGTATGATCCCCCATGTGGGACCTGGCATCTTTTACTGCCTCCAGAGCGCAGTGCCAGCTTTTATCCATAATCTGTTGGGGGATGATGCATCGTTGATTAAAACCACCACATGTTGCTCCTCCCAGGTTGATGTTCATTTTTTTGTTGAGGAGGACTCCATAGACATAGTATACCAGATCCGCCCCCTTCACAGTTTGGTATAACTTTCATGGTGGGGGTAGGATGACGTAGGGATCCTCCTCCTCATTTTTTGCTACTTGTGCAACGTTTTCTTCAAAATATAGTGGCTTCCCCAAATGTGCTGGATGAAAAGAATAATAAAAGGGGTATTCAAAATTTAAATTTGAAATATTAATTTCCAAATCTTCCCTTTTAAACTAGGAAACTTGTAGATTTGGTTCTTCATGTAGAGCCACTATTATCGTTTCATGGACTTCCTCAAGCATATGATCAATGTCCTTAGGGAGCTCTAGGTATTCCTCAACAGGTGATATTTAACCTTCTTCATCTTCCTCCAATGTGATACAAGGATTGAACGAATCTGAAAATTCAATGTCATAAGTAGTGATACTCAAATCAGATTGAATGAAGTCAGAAAAATTAGAGTTAATGGAAGGATCAACTCCTAGATTTGGTTCTAGTTCAATCACTTCTTCAGTTGAAAGTGCCTCTTGGAGTTGATTATAATTGGATGGAGGTAGGTAGTCGATCTCCTCCATATGAAGTTTGGACTCAGCTTCATGGATGGCTTCAGTGAAATTTGGGAAGACTAGTGGCACTTTCTTCTTGGCCTCGAATATTTTAATGTCAGTTTGGATTTCATCAACCATGGCCATCAAATATTCATGTGAGATCGATGTTTCTATGCCTCTTTCTTTCTGCTTGACCATTATAATCAGTGCATCAACTCTTCGTTGGAGGGCCTCCTCAGTTTAGTCTTGTTCTTCCTCCTACACCTGTGAGTAATTGTTCTATGCAGAATAATTTAAATTTCAAAGCATCATTGGAAATGTTTTTTTTGTGAATTTTTTTTTAAATGGAAACAATCTGAAAATTGAAATTAGAAAATGTAAATTAAACAACTGAATATCTCCCTCGAAACGATGCCAGTTTTGATGCACGCCTCTCCTAGGGCATGGCAAAAGCAATTTAATTTTCCTAGTGCAGCATAGAAGCTGACCAGGGTCGTCACACATGAGGAGCTTTCACAATCGTTTACTTGCGTAATATAATTTAACTAAACTAATTATTTTTTGTGTTTTTATATTATCTAGTAATGGAAAACTATTAAATTAAAATAAAAGATAAAACAAACATGCAAGGAAAAAATGCAACAAATTGAGAAAGAACTTGGCCTTTATGGGTTGGTTTGTGGGTTTCATCATTCTCCTTGTTGGTATTTAAATTAAGTTTGATAATTCAATTATGAGATCTCATTCATGAATTACTATTCTTTTATTTATTGGTGTGAAATCTTGAATGCATTTTGCAATATTAACTTCACCTCCTCCTATAATCAAGGTTGATGGCACACCTCGATCACGAGTGTGTCATCTTTCAAGATCTGGCTCCACCGTATGCCATTTCAACCACTGAATGGCTCAAATCTATCTTATGAATAGCTTGTATCTAGTATAAGGGAGGGAAAATATTTAATAAAATAACGGAAATGAGATTGAGATCAGTGTCGTGGTTGATTATGGCCACACCCATGCACATCTCTCTTGCTCATCACCAAATTAATAAAAATCATATTTTAAGCACAGAATAAATGAAATTTCCACATACCTCCCCCGGGACAAGTCTTGGGATAACCCCTCATATTTGAGGGTAAGAGGTCACGGTGGATAATATGAGAAGAATAAAATAAGAAAAGAAGGAGAAAAGATAAAGAAGAAAACATGGTTGATAGGTTGACACAAAAATAATGCATGAATTTTATTATAAATATAAATTACAACTAAAAATTAAAACAAAAATAAAGAAAAGAAATGAAATGCGGAAGATTTGTGTCCGACCTCTCGTGGTGGAGATCTCCTCCATAGTGCCTTGAAGGAAGGGATAGAGAATGAGATGATTTGGGAAGGAGGTGAGGGCCTCCTTTTATATGTAGAATTCTATCCCCGAATGCTTCCATGTTGTAGGCCTCATAAATGACCTCTTCACGTGTGCCACCCTAAATGAATTTTGTTCATAAATATCGTTCCATATCCCCTCCAAAGTTCAGCTAATTTGGAAACTGTATGATGGGGTTATGAATATTTCATTCTCGGTTTATGTTTCTGGAGGAAGCTTCCAGGAAGGTTCCTCCAAACGTATGTCGTTCAATAGCCTCCTTAATGTCCTCCAACATCCTAAAATGTTATAGTAGAGATGACACTATCTGTCCTCTATGTATAACAGGTGGAAACACAACATTTAGATATGTGTAGGCCGAGTTTGATGTCCGTTATGTTGGGTGGGTCCACGCTGTCCGCCATTAAAAATTCCCAACTTCAATTAATTTTTAGACCCTTTAGATGACCGAATCAGCTCCTGGTCCAGAAGAAAAAAAATTAACCAAATAAAATAAGGATTCTAAAAAAATTTGAATCCATAAATTTGGAATTTTATTTTTCCGTAAATGATTAAACTACCACTGACGTAAATATCAATCAAAAATCCAGAATTAGTTTTTCTTCACATTTGGGCTCAAAATAACACTAAATGATAAAAACATGACAATTACCCAGACAATAACACTTTTGTGGGATTATAAACAATGATTTACAGTATAAAATATATCAAAATGTGATCCTTATCAAGTATAAATGGGGAATTTTCAGGACCTTATTGGAATAAAAGTAAAAAATATGTATGGATTTAACAATCTAAAAAATTGGGCATTCCTTGGTCACATACGTTTTCTCCCCCGTCGGAATAGGTTCCGAAAGGACTGAGTGACATTTGATGGTTCTAGAGAGTTCATCCCAGCACCAAATATCATTATAGGAGACGAAACGTTATCGAAAATTGGGGAAAACATACATACAGTATATGAATTTTAGGATTTAGTGGCTCATCCATTATATAATATTCATGGTGCTAGTAAACAACACAGTCACAATTGGAAAAAGAAAATTATTTTTTACAATCTGACCTATTGTAAAAATAACATGCTAAGGCACAATTTGGATGTCATTCACATTGAAAAACATGTTTGTGATAATATATTTTGGACCATTTTAGGTGTTAGTGGAAAATCAAAGGACCATGTTAATGCACATCGTGATTTGAAAGAAATGGGTTTAAGGAAATTGTTTCATTTATTGTTAGCTAAGGGAAATACGGCATATATTCATGCTGCATAATATATGATGACTAAATATGAGAAAGAAAATTTTCTTTACATTTGGAAGATGCTCAAGATGCCTGATGGTTGCTCTTCTTATATTTCAAAGTCTGTGAATTTGATGATCAAGACATTTAAAGGGTTGAAAAGTCATTACAATCATATACTAATTTAGAAGTTGATTCCTATCTCAATTTTTGATTGTTTATCCCCCACTATGGTTCAACTGTTGATTGAGATGAAAAATTGTTTTAGACTACTTTGTTTATGAAATCAATGAATGCGTTATTTAAAAAAATCTCATGATCGAATTGTACTTATTCATTGTCACATTGAAAAACTATTTCCCTCTAATTTTTTGATGTTATGGTTCACTAGATATTGAACCTAACTGATGAAGTAATGGATGCTGGTCCAGTGCAATTTAGGTGGATGTATCCTATTGAGCAGTATCTGAATACATTTTTACGATTTGTATGCAACCGATCTCATCTTAAAGAATCAATAGCTAATAGATATGTGATGGATGAGTGTATTAATTTTTGTGCATAATTTCTTATGGATGTTGAAAATAATTTAGATAAGCCCTCTCAAATTCAAGATTGTCTTGTTGGAGAAGAAACCACATTTGATATGGACAACATCAAGTGGATTCATGTGCATCGATACATCTGGTTCAATACTCCATCAGATGGATCATTAATTTAGTATGTGTCTTATAAATTTTATTATTTAACTTTTACTTTTTTTGTTTGCATATGTTTTTCATTTAAATATTGAGATTGTTTATTAGCAGGAAACACATTAATGAGAAAAAATAAGAGATGTATCGTGTGACGGATTATCAAATTCAACAATATCATTTTGTGTCATTTCATGATTAGTTCATGGATTTTGTAGATATAAATTGATTTTCAATATTAGTGAAGAAAAATAATAATTTCTTTATGCAGAAATAATTATTAAATTCATTGAATTAGCTAGGTTCATAAGCCCTGGGAGTTAGGTGAACCCACACTAACTGAATAATTTATCCAACTAGTTGGGGGTCCATCTATAATGGCTCTCCATTATAAAGATATATATACTAATGGATTTTGATTTCGCATTAATTATGTTGACGACAAACGAGAAACAAAATACAGTGGCATTGGTTATCAATTTTCAATTTTTGTTATTACTATTATCAATTGACAGATATCATTGATGTTTTATATGCACACTAGTTGAAGTCGATATTGTTAAAGTTTAATTGGGTTGATTCAGTGCGTGGAAGTAAAGTCAATAAATATTAGTTTACAATGTTGAATTTTAACTATATGTTAAATAGAAATGAATGAATTGATGATGATCCTTTCATTTTGACATCACAAGTGGAACATGTATTCTTCGTTACCATGCCTTAGGATCCTAGTTGGAAAGTTTTTGTGAAAATGTCCCAATGAAGAGTGTTTCTATTTGAACAAGACGAACATGAGACTGATTCTTTTGTTTCCCAATAGCATGATCAACATATAATAGTTCAACCTGAATAATATATTTATTGGGTCATAGTGGATATTGAAGGAGAAACATTCGATTTGTTGGAATAATAAAATTTGTATAATTGTTTTCCTGCTAAACCATAGACAACCCCCCCCCCCCCCAGCACAGACACCCCCACCCCCAGACACCCCCACCCCAAATAGCCCCCCTGCACCCCCAGACATCCCCCCACCCTAAACACCCACTACACCCCCAGACAGCCCCCAACCATGGACAACCCCCCACCCCTCATATACCCCCCCTGACAGCCCCCCCCATACCCCAGACAACCCTTGAACACCCCTAAAAATCCCCCCTGGACAACCCCCCTGAAACCAGACAACCCCCCACCCCGAACAACCCCCCCCCCCCCCCCCGAACATCCCCCCCGAACAACGCCCTCACCCCGGACTGCCCCCACTCACCCCTGACAGGTACCTCCCCCCCCCACCCAATACAACCCCCGCCCCCACCCCCTGAACACCCCCCACACCTCGGAAGAGAGGCCCTGGTCATGGCATTTTATCATGGAATTCCAACACTGCCTATGATCTTTCATTTGAGGACAGATTTCATCTTGCGGGACTGATTTACCCTACATTTATTTGTCAGCTGCGTCATATCATATACGACCCACATCGATTTCCATTTCCCACACATTATTGGGCTTCAATCCCCCATGAAACATTATATCGTCTTTGGAGGGATGTTCAAGTAAGAAGACCAATTTAGATTTTTCCCTATGTTTAAAAAAATACTAACATGTGTAATTTTTTTTTCTTAAATAATATAATATAAATGTGTTCCTTGATGAGTATCGGATAATGTGTATGGGAAAATTTCATAATATGTTGAATGATTATAAAGGAAAAGTAAGGAGGGAGCACAGGGTACCAAATATAGGTTCCACAAACATTCTTGAAAAATTCCAGAGAGGTGTTCACCCTTATCAATAGATATATTTAGTTTCATATTGGCCTACTAAGGCCACCATAGTTAGTATATTTGTCTTTTTATATATATTTTCAAGAATCTGTGCCATCATATTTTCTTGAAATTTGAATTAATTGTGTGTTGGGGCTGTCAGCACACCATTCCGATAATTGAGCGTTGTAGGGACCACCTCACAGGCTCGGGACCCGTCACATGAATCATATCTGACATGAGGTATTTATTATTCATTTTTTATTATTTATTATGGTTTTGTATTATATTTTTATATTTCATTGGTATAAAGTTATGGGAGGAAGGTTCACCGATAGATAAAATGCCGGTGTGGATGAGGATTCGTGATCGAAATGATCACGAGGTCGCAGCTATTATAGTATGTTCTTGTACTAATTACCAATACTTAAATGCATATATACATAATAATATATATATATATATATATTTAAATATTGCACATGCTCAATTTGAAGTTCAGTTTGAACAGCTGCCAGAGGATCAACGACAACATCCCATGTGAAGGGATGAGATATTCCATCACATTAGTGGTTGTGAAAACATGGATATAGTTTGACCTATGGAACAAGGATTACTCAATCGGTAGTATCATGAACTAAGTTTTTCAATCCTTTTTTTCTCAGATGACACTGTAGCTTTTTTATTTGGAGGCACAATTGCACACTTCTGAGGTGATAAATGCTCAATTGATCACTGAGGTTAGAACATTGTGGTAATATGTGCATCTAGTTACTGGTGTAGAAGTTCATACGACGCAGGTTTATACTGAATTTATATATTTACATTATATTATTTTTGAAATTAAATGATTATAATTTTTATTTATTTTAGGACCCTGGCACACCGGATGGAGGGAGCAGCCATGACCGCGCATGACGCATCATATTCCCGAGGTGTGTTTCTTTTATATTTATTATTGAATTAATGTAATATATTGAGGTTTCCGACGCTTTCGTTGGGGCGCGGGCCCGTCCGTCCGTGGGGGAGGATGCGCGGCGCTTTTGTTGCCCCGCATTCCCGCAATCCAAAGGTGGGATACATTCGCTCCTTATTCAGGGACGTCTTCTCCTTGATCGAAACGGGATGATGGGATGTCGGTTCTTCCTCCTATAGATTCCTCCTCGGAACTCGTCACCTAGTCCGGGTCTCCCTCATAGATTTAATACATAGTTCGTGAAACTCTTCCCAGTGCCATGTTTCCATGGACGCCGGTTAATTACACTGCTTCTGTCGGGACATTCCAAGGGGTCCAGTCAGGGCAGCAACCTTCATTCAGGGGAGTAGTCACGTTGAGGCATCAGTAGCGTGTCTGGATGCTGGGGTACCTGGCATGTCTGTCTGTTATCCTTGGCCACAAGGCTTCTCGAGGGCGTGGAAGCCCAAGGCATCCCACATCGAGCGCGGGGAATTATATGTCATAGACACATATCTGAGGTTTTCCTCAGCTTCCCGTGCTCAACATAGGGTATGCCTCAAGTTTAACGTCCAGCGGAGACGGATCAACCAAACCAGAGCATTAGCATGGATAGATCGGATTGAGGGATCCTCCTTGAAGGGATGTCTATACCGGGGCCAGCCCATGGATGGCTGCGAAGAAGAGCGTACCGACATGGTCTCACCAGGATAAGGCGGTCCGGGCGAGAATTGGGACGGGTGAAAGGTTGATGAATGGAGTAGATGGAGAGTGAAATGGGACCATCGCAGGGGGCGACAGTGAAGTTGGGCTTGAGCCTTGACGAGGCCTCCTACGTATCCCTGTGGTAGGGAATCAAAGTCCGCGTAGTTCGGGGTGACGCCGATAAACCGACGTGAAGGTGGAACTTGGCCCGATGAGCATCATCAGTGTACCGATGTGAAAGCAGACCCGTGGGCCCACTAGTGGTGGGCTTGAACCTTGGGAAGGTTTCCTATGTACCATGCCTTGACATGGATCTAAGCCCTCGTAGTTCGGGGAATTGATGGAACACAGTTTTACGTCATGCATGACGATAGTGAACCCTGACGTGAATAAAACGACGGGCGGTGTGTGTCGGCGAATCGACGTAAATGAAGGACCTTAGTCTGATGGGGGTTGGGCTTGAACCTCGGGGAGGCTTCCTACGTACCATGCATTGACATGAATCAAAGTCCTCGTAGTTTGGATTGGGTAATGCAGTTTAACGTCATGCGAGACGAGGTTGAACCAACGTGAATGAGGTTGGAACGACCAGATGGTGGCTTTGAACCTCGTAGAGGTTTCCTACGTACCATGCCTTGACATGGATCAAAGACCTCGTAGTTCGGGTTAGTCACAACGGCTTGCCGTCGGACTGGAATTGCAGTTTAACGTCGTGCTGGACGTGGGTGAGAACACAACGTGAATTGGATGATGGGTGGGCTTGAACCTCTTGGAGGCTTCCTACGTACCATGCCTTGACATGGATCAAAGACCTCGTAGTTCATATGGGGCTTTGTCGGTTAACCGATGGGAAAGTGTACCTTGGTCTAATGAGTGGTGGGCTTGAACCTCTAGAAGGCTTTCTACATACCATGCCTTGACATGGATCAAAGACCTCGTAGTTTAGGTGGGTGTGCAGTTTAACGTCATGCGGGACAAAAGGAGGCATGTAGTTTAACGTCATGCTGGACGAGGGTGAGACTCGACGTGAATGAACGACCGAGCAATGTGGATTGAACCTCATAGAGGCTTCCTACGTACCATGGCTTGACATTGATCAAATTCCTCATAGTACAAATGGGATGAGTCGCAACGGCTTGCCACTGGACTGGAATGGGACCCGACATGAATGGATGCCGGGTGGGCTTGAACCTCATAGAGGCTTCCTATGTACCATGCCTTGACATGGATCAAAGTCCTCGTAGTTCGCTAAGATGGGTCGCAATGGCTTACCACTGGACCAGAATGCAGTTTAACGTCGTGCTGGACGTGGGTGAGACCCGACGTGAAATAACGGGTGGGCTTGAACCTCATAGAGGCTTCCTACATACCATGCCTTGACATGGATCAATGTCCCCTTAGTTCGCTAAGATGGGTCGCAACGGCTTACCACTGGACCAGAATGCAGTTTAACGTCGTGCTGGACGGGGGTGATACCCGACGTGAAATGACGGGTGGGCTTGAACCTCATAGAGGCTTCCTTCGTACCATGCCTTGACATGGATCAAAGTCCTCGTAGTTCGCTAAGATAGGTCGCAACGGCTTTCCACTGGACCAGAATGCAGTTTAACGTCATGCTGGACGTGGGTGAGACCCAACGTGAAATGACGGGTGGGCTTGAACCTCATAGAGGCTTCCTACGTACCATGCCTTGACATGGATCAAAGTCCTCGTAGTTCGCTAATATGGGTCACAACGGCCTACCACTGGACCAGAATGCAGTTTAACGTCGTGCTGGACGGGGGTGAGACTGGATGTGAAATGAAGGGTGGGCTCGAACCTCATAGAGGCTTCCTACGTACCATGCCTTGACATGGATCAAACTCCTCGTAGTTCGCTAAGATGGGTCGCAACGGCTTACCACTGGACCAGAATGAAGTTTAACGTCGTGCTGGACGGGGGTGAGACCCGACGTGAAATGACGGGTGGGCTCGAACCTCATAGAGGCTTCCTACGTACCATGCCTTGACATGGATCAAAGTCCTCGTAGTTCGCTAAGATGGGGGGGGGGGGTCAGGGTCGGTGCTCACTCTAAGCCCACGTGAGTCATGCTCGGTGTGAGAAAAACAAGAGGTTGCAAGGACTTGACGATCACGTCACGAAGGAAGCATCCGTGAGAAGCGAAGAGGGGCTTACTCGTTAGGCGGCCCATGGTGTTGGGACATACCCCAGGATGTAGGCCCATGGCGCGACAAAGCGCGGGAAAGATGGACCTTGGTCCGATGATGGGAGGTGCCTCGTTCCCTATCACACCCTCCACTGACCTTGGTAGTGGGGCAGTACGGAGATGCAGAGGTGTAGCCATCCGTTGGGGAACTAGGGTCGCCCTTCTCCTACGAACATACGGCACTCCGACAAGGAGGATCTCATTCCATGTAAGGAAGAGTTCCATTCCTGTGGAGACGAGTGGTGTAAAAAATGTTCGACCTGGGGGGACCCTTCGTGAGGGAGACGAGGTCGGATCACCGTTTAACATCATGTGTTGAGGACGTGGTTCTTGGCAGTTTAACGTCCTTCAGCTCGGACGAGGTGGGTTCACTCCACACCCCTAGGACATACATAACTGGTACCCTCTGGTCCTTGGGGAAGGGAAGGTACCAGTAAGGCCATGGATAAGGGGGGTCATGGAACGAACCATCGAGGGGTCCACGTTAGCGTGGATATGCAAAGAAGCAATAGCCGTTAGTGTACCTATGCGAAGAAGCATTAGGCGAAGCAACGCTACGGGTGGTATTGTCCATGGGACTTTGAAATCACATCATGCAAACCTGGAGGGTCGCACGGTAAGAGGAATCGCTAAGCAAAGGAGTGTGCTTCATGAAGTGGGGTGCCTTGGCCTTAGCGTGGGGCATATGTGTGAGTGGAAGGTGCTTCGCGAAGTGGAACAGTGTTCGCGGAGCACTGCCCCGCGAAGAAGAGGTGCCTCGCGAAGCAGGGTCCTGCGAAGCAGTGTGCTTCGCGATGTGTAGCGATCCTGCCTTAGCATAGGGATCACTAGCATGGGTTGGGTGTTTCGCGAAGCATAAACGCTCTGCGGCTGCCCGGGTTCCCTTGGGAATCCCCTTCCTTTGCGAATGCCATTGAGCTTCGCGAAGGGAATACCTCTAACAAGAGGGGATCAAAACGAGATAATGCAGAGGAGTCTTGCGAAGTAGAAGTACCTTGCGGAGCTCATGATTCCTAGGGCAATGCGTGCTTCGTGATTCGGGAGAGGAGAAGCCGAAAGGTCGGATTTTCCGTCCTCGGGACTCAGGGAGAGTCCACTATTTATAGGGAAGGGGTGCCGCGAAGTAGGGCTCGCGCGCCGCCTCCGGTGCTTCGTGGCGCGCTCGCGAACGTCAACGCCAGCCGCGCAGGGGACCGCCTCTGGAGCTTCGCGGCGGCTCGCGAACGTCAAATGCGTTCGCGGAGGATTACCTCCTCCGGAGCTTTGCGGCGGCTCGCGAACGTCAAATGTGTTCGCGGAGCATTACCGCCTCAGCAGCTTCGCGACGGCTCACGAACGTCAAATGCGTTCATGGAGCATTTCCGCCTTCGGAGTTTCACGGCGGCTCGCGAACGTCAACGCTAGCCGCGGAGGGGACCGCCTCTGGAGCTTCGCGGCGGCTCGCGAACGTCAAATGCGTTCACGAAGCATTACAGCCTCCGGAGTTTCGTGGCGGCTCACGAACGTCAAATGCGTTCAGGGATCATTACCGCCTCTGGAGCTTCGTGAGGCCGCGATGGTCGGGGCGCTTCGCGTGGGTGCTTCACGGCGGTGCTTCGCGGCTGTGCTTCGCGAGGCAGCGCGCCGGCCTTCTTTTTCGTTCCTTTCTTTCAGGCCATATTTTTGGCGCCAACAAATGCCCCCCCTCAGACTTGGAGCCGCGGAGGGCGAAGGGTCGAAATCTGAGGGAAAATCACCAAAATTGTCGGCGGTTCGTGAAGCGGCTTCGCGAAGGGGGCCCGCAGTGCTGACCGGGGCCACAGATCCGGACGCGCCGCGATGCTCCGCGCGGGTGAGGCGCGCCGCGATGCTCCGAGGTCGCTGCCTATAAATAGGGGGTCAACCTCTCTTTTGTCTTCACGTGCCTTCCTTGTCTTTTTGTGCTCTCGACTTCGCGAAGCTCCGCGTACTCCACGATAGCCCTCCGCGAATCGAGCTTCGCGGCGAACCACGGGTCTCCGACTCCGCGTCCGCGCGAAGCGAACCTCTACTTGTCGGCCTTGGACAGACTTCATGGCTTATACTCGCAACCTATCTTCACGATCCGGCTTCGCGATTCATCTTCACGATCGAGCTTTGCGATCCATCGGAAAAAAAACATTTCTGAGGGCCAGAGTTAAAAATGGCCCATCAAGAGGCTGTATTGGGGGTCCTTGCAGATGCTGCTCGCCGGGATGAGATGGCCAACTGTCCAGGCCTGGGGGAGATGATCCGAAGCCACTCGGACCACACTTCTTTGACGGATCTGCTATCGGAGGGTCAGAAGGATTATCCGCAGTGCAAGAAACTGCCATTGTACGGCTTCGGGCTGAGGGATGACGTCTTCATCCCTGAGGCGAGTAGGGACGAACCAGCTTGCTGGTTCAGGAGCACACCGTCCCAGCACCAATGGTTCAGGGCGGCCGATGGTCACGCGTGGGAGGACATCACACCCATTACCACTGACTGTCTCTACAACCATGTGAATGACATTGACGGGAAGCCACTGCAGCCGGAGACTTCTCCTCCCCTCTATCGTACCATGCTGAAGGCGGCTTTGCAGGATTCGAAGAAGGGATGGTCCGATGAGTGGGACCTGCGCCAGGGCTGCAACTTTACTGATGACTAGGCCTGGGCCTACTGGGTAGGCGCCTCATGCGAGGAGTTCAGGGACGATCTGAGGAGAGTGGGGTTGTATGAGGCGGCATGGGCCTCCCAATTCCACATTTACCAACCAAATCAACTGACGCCGGAGCTGTTGAGTAGATGGTCATCTAGGACCAACACCTTTCACCTGCATCACGGGGAGGTGGGCATCAGCCTGTGGGATGTCCACCAGATTTCTGGGATCCCGATCTTGGGGGCCATGTACGACGAATTCCGCCCCATTGTCAGCGTGTGGGGAGATGCGGAGAAAATGCCGCGACTGGCGTCGGCACTGATGGCACTTGTCCTTGGAGAGGACAAGGAGGCAGTGAGGGACGTCCACTTCAGGAGGTGGTTCAAATGCTTCCTGAATTTCGTAGAGAATCGAGAGTTCCCTCCGAGGCCTCGAACTTGTCCAAGGGCAGCCCAACAGGGCAAGGTGCACTCGTATTGGCGGGTCATGGAAGACAGCCAATGGAAGGCTTGGGGTTTTAGTGTCAGCACTGAACAACAACCGATAGTCAGGCTGGCGGCGTTCATCATGGATCTCATCTGTGGCTGGATCCTACCAGTGAGGGATACAAGCATGGGGGTACGACCCAAGTCGTTTATCATGGCGTCGATGCTGGCCATGGGCAGCGGATCAATATGGGGACCCCGATGCTCACCAAACTGTACAGAATGCTACGACATATTAGCGAGGGCAAGAAGCCGCTAAGGATATGTGGGCCCTTCCACCTCCTGTATGGGTGGATCGCAGCGCATATCAAGGGTATTTACGAGTATCCAAACCCCATTTCGCCGCCGGGATCGAACTTCCACCACTCCATCCTGAACGCGGTCGGGAGCTTCCCGTTCAAACTGGCCGTTCCAATGGTGCTGAATAGGGTGTGGAGGGCAGATGAGTTTAACTTCCACCCCTTCCCATTGCCGATGGGGATGCTTACTGATGACAGACGGGGAACAGAAGAGCATTGGGCTTACCTCCTGGCCTTCCGAGGTGGAGTTTTGGTGGCACGAATAGATCGTGAGCCGCTCTGTGAACCGTACACCCCGTATCAATTTGCGAGGCAGTTCCGGTGCCTCCAGCGGCTGACCCCGCAGGTCTACTGGGAGGTGCATCACGAGGAGAACCCGTTTGTGATGAGGCAGCTGTGGCTCATGTTCACATGGGAAGATGGAAAGATGCGGATCTCATTGCCTCCATCCACCGCCGCTTTCGGATTGGTGAAGGAGTACGCCATCAGTTGGGAGGCTGCTTACCGAGGGGAGATGCTGATGCAGCCAACTATCCGGGTTGGTGACGGTGGGCCTCCTCTATCTTGAGGTCGGGGTCAGAGGGCAGCGAGGGCCGCTCGCGGTAGCGGGGCTGTCATGGCGGCGAGACCCGCACCGGCCGAGGGTATGGCAGCAGCGGTAGATCCGATGATTCCGGAAGAGTAGGATCATCCGGAGGGGCGGCCACCGAGGGGATTTCGTAGGATATCCACCCAGGCTCCGAGGAAACACCTGCGTCACATTGACATGGCAGAGGATGCCGTCTTCCCGGAAGCTTGGGACATTTGGGATGTCAACTGGCAATTCCTCAGCCCATCCGAGATATGGGCCCACCTGAATCGCCTCGAGATGGAATTGTCGGGCATAGGCCCAGTTCGGGCTAGATTCATGGCGTCTCCGGCAGAGGCAGAATAGTACCTGGAAGAGATGGAGGATTACATCCACTCTAGTGGTGTCCCTAGCCCAATGACAGACCGGGTGAGGGTACTGTTGAATCAGACGGTCCCCCCACAGTTATCGACTGCCGATCTGAGGGAGCGCTTCCCCTTGCCGGAGGAATCAGAGGACTCCTCTCGGGAGGATGAGGCTGGAGGAGGGAGCCCGCTGGAGGAGGGCGAGGTCGGAGACCGAGGCTCAGAATCCGACAATTTCGCAGAGGCTCCCTAGGTAGCATTCCGACCTTCTCTCCTTACGATCTGTTCTTGGATCCCTATGGACTTCTCCCCAATGTTTGAGCCATGCAGGAGGAACTTGTTCGCAGGCCTCGTTCTCGCTCCTTGGCAGGTGATGATGCGGGTCCTTCAGAACCCGCGCCTATGGCTGCGTCCAGTTCTGTGTCTGGTGGGACCAGGGCGCCTGAGGTGGCTCCTCCGGAATCTCCATACCTTCTAACAGTATACGGGGGGCCTCGTCTGAGGGTCCCATCAGTACCGGATCAGGAGCAGTGCTCAGAGGTTGATCTCCATAAGACTCCTCCACTGGTCTCCTCATTTGTCACATGTGGACCATGCCAACTAACGTTTGTCCCTCTCTGTCGTACAGTTCTTCGACTAGCGTGGGCCACTACGAAAAGGATGGTCGGGATGTCTGGTGGTGTCCCTCCTAGGGGCATGTCGGTGATGGTGGCAATAGTCCCTCCATCTCCTCAAGCTGCGACACACATCATCACTGGAGGGTCCGCCAGCAGGGTCGTACCCGAAGTCATCGAGGTGGACTCCGAGGAAGAGGATCAACCGGTCGGTTCCAGTTCTGTCGCGCCCGCTTCGGCGCCAGGTGTCGCACTAGATTCAACACCGTATGTTGATCCTGCCGAGGATTTCCTGCGGGCGTATCCCGTATACGAGCCTACCAGTCACGCAGACTGGGACGAAACGACCTCCGACGAGGAAGACAGAAGCATAGTCCGCCGCCGATCGTGGAAGCTGATCGCGCGCTTTATCAAGGACACTCCCCAAGCACAATGGCTGGCCGAAATGGATAGGCTTCGCTCGCGGTTGCACGAACTGTGCGCTGGGGGAGTGGATGCCCAACGTCCTTACGCACTCATCCGAGATCTTATGGCTGAGAAGAGCCGGGAGCATGATCGCGGGCTCAGCGTGGGCCGACAGCGGAGGAAAGCGACCAGCATCAAGAAGCTCCAGGAGGCTGAAGGTGAGGTTCAACAGATGAAGACCCGAGCAGATGAGCTTTCAGCCTCTCTTGATGCACAAACTGAGCTGGTCTCACGGTTGAAGGCCCAGATGGCGGAGGCAGAAGAGCATATGAGGCAGATCTCTGGAGAGATGGCTTTCGTTCAAGCTGGCATGGAGAGGGCCAAAGCCAGGACTGACGAACTGCGCCCCGCCGCTGCGGAGGAGGAGCGGGAGCTAGTTTAGCGGCAGCAAGCCTTGGATGCCACAAGTCAACGGGTGGCGGAGCTGCAACGCTCTTTTGACGGGGTCAACCCGTCCATGGGGGAAGTTTACCCCAGAGTATTGTAACAAACCCATAAACCTTTCATTGGTACTTTCGTGCTTCAAATTTTTTTTCTTTGTTTTGAATGTCGTAGCGGGCACGATTTCCACTATTGAACTGCCTTGTTACATCCCTAAGCCCACGTGGGTCGAGCCCGGTGTCCGGGATTCGGGTTACCAGTCTAGATTTCTGAGAGACTGGAGAGGCTTTATGGGAGAGGGAACTTTCAGGATAGCCGAATTACTGTTTCTTCAACGTGCTCT
The DNA here is from genome assembly GCA_963277665.1 of Viscum album. NCBI lineage: Eukaryota > Viridiplantae > Streptophyta > Magnoliopsida > Santalales > Viscaceae > Viscum > Viscum album. Next base: position 786,647,024 of record OY728126.1, on the reverse strand, counting down.
TATGCATGAACGGGGCAACAACAGGGGTGCTGAAATCGGTCCAATCTGATGAAAATGGGAAGTGTGAATCACGATACCCAATATCCGGAACACTATGGGGATGGCGTGACAATAAGGGAAAACTGTTAACCTTGGAGGAGAAGCGGTACCCTTACTGCGTTAGCCTGAAATGGGGACAACAAATGAGCATCGACCGCTGACCGTATTCGCAATGCAGGATTTTATCAATTTGTCGTCGATCAATCTTTCGGGACGTTGGCCCAGGACAGTAGGCGGACCATAGGTCAAACACCCATACTATTAGGGGGTCCTTCCAGGTATGACCCGTCTTCCGGAACGTTGGCCCAAGACGGTAGGTGAGCCGATGCGGCATGAGACCAGGTCGTTAGGGGGTCCCATGAGACATGAAAGGGGACGAGGGTCCGAATAAGGGGCACGCAAAGCGTGGTATATGGAGTGATGGTCTATCCGAACAGAATCCAACACTTAGGTAGTTACACCACCGTGGTGGGAGTACGCCAGATAGGTGCATCGGTTTGATCATGGATCATTCCTTCTTTGGGACAGGGCCTCTCTGGCCAGGGGATTTGTCACTTCCCTGTGGGATCTTGGGTCATCCTGAAATTGTTCAGGGTAGAACCGAAGTTTAATGTCATGCGTTGAGGACACATAGACTCCTGTAGTTTAACGTCATACGATTGGACGTGGAATAAGAGGGAAGGAAGCGTGTGGCGCGGTAGATATGAAACCGACGCGAATGAGGACTTGGAGTCCAAATCACACCATGTACCCCCTGAGGAAACTCTTCAGGTCGAGGGACCAAGAGTGAGTATTGGGCTGGGCCCGAAGCAGAGTGGTCGGGCATTCCTACGTACCCCATGAGGATGGGAATCAAGCCATACGTAGTTCTGGAAGTGCAGTTTAACTTCATGTGGGACGAGGAGAAGCCTGATCGTGTTGGTACACATCCTTCCAAAACTACTAAGCCCACGTGAGTCGTGCTCGGTGTGGAAAACAAGTAGTAGTGGTGGGAATTTCCCGACATAGAGAGGGGCATGTTAGGGCAAAGGGACGCTCGGTGAACACCGGCCCAATGACACTAACATGATCATTGTGGCGCACCTAGATGCGCGAAGAGAAAGAGTTGAGTATGATGGAATTCCACTTGAACATGGGAAAGTGGAAATGCGTGAATCATGGTGCTCGAGATTCAGATCACGATGATGGCGGCGTGACGATGGAGGGTAACTGCTGACCGTATTCGCAACGCAGTATCCTATTGCGTTAGCCTAGAATGGGGACAGACAAATGAGCATCGACCGCTGACCGTATTCGCAACGCGGGATTTTATCGATTTGTTGTCCAATATCTGTAGGGACGTTGTCCCGAAACGATTGAAGGGCCCTTAGGTCCAGCATTCATGGAGATCCCTTAAGACTAGAACCCATGTCGTCCGAGGTTCCTTTTGGATGTGGAAGATGATGAGGATCCAAATAGCGAGCTCACGAAGCTTGGTCATCGGGCGAGGGGAATGTCCCTGTGAAAATCCCACACTTTGGGCTCTTTGTCAAAACACATCTGAATACGGCAACGAAATTTATTAGAGAGAGGGAGCAGATTCCTTTCCCTTGGGGGGATCTTAGTTTAGGGTCGTAGAATTTGGACCATGGGTGAGAGGAAACATAAGATACGCATGGTGGAGTAACTCAAACACCTGGCGTGAATGGGAATAGGAGGTGTGTACGGCACGACGAACAACTCGACGTGAATGAGGGCCCAACCCCATATCACACCGCGCAACCTCCTCGGGAGAGATTTTTGGTCAAGGGACTGAAAGGGAAAGTTAGGTTGGGCCGGCGGGGAAGTGCCCGAGCACTCCTACATATCTCATAAGGATGAGAATGAAGCCATACATAGTTCTGAAGTCAAGACCCGACATGAAGGAGGACCTAAGCCCTACTTACCATGCATTCTCTAGGGAAATGTTCGAGTCGAGGGACCGAACACAAAGGTTAGGCTGGGCCCGCAAGGAAGTGCACGGGCGCTCCTACGTAGCTCATAATGATGAGAATCAAGCCATACGTAGTTCTGGAAGGTGACATGGTAGGATACCAGTGCCAGGGGAAAAGGGGAGTGCGGGCGTGGCCCTTGCACTAAAAGAAGCGGAATTTGATGTATCTTGTTTGTTCTTTAAGGTGAATGTTTTTTTTGTGAAGCGACAGGACTAGAGTAGTAGGTTGTGATGTCACCACAAGGATCAAGCCATGATGGGAATTGACAAATGTCATGGCACATGACCAATACCCAATGTGATGTCCTCTACATCGAGGTCACCACAATGCGGTGCCATTTTTCGTCGTGCGGCCAAGATGATAATGTCACAGTTTAGGGTCGTATGATAGGACCAAGCATGCATTTTATCATCATGCATCGCAGATGTAGCAGAGACGATGCTAGGTGGGAAATGTGCTCAGTGTTATAAAACACAATTGACGGAGACATGATCCCACATCAAATTTTACGCCATTCGGAGAGGGAAACCTTAGGCCGAGGGGCCTATACAGAGGTAAGAGGTGAAACCGGGTAAGAGATTGGCTCTCTAAATGGGCTGTACCCGGAGACAGGGCGTCTGGGCGGTCCTACATATCCCATGAGTATGGGAATCAAGTCATACGTAGTCTCGAATGGATCTTAGTTTATGGTCTTAGAGCTCGGACCATGGGAGCCCCGAGGGATGCCAGATTGCAGCTTTGTCCCCCTGACATGCAAAGGTGCACTGAGGGATAGCGCCAAAAGTGTCGAGATTCCACTTGGACAAGATGGGGTGGAAAATTATGTGAATCATGCAACCAACATTCAAGGACTGAAGGGGCTGACATGACGACAGAGGATTACTGCTGACCATGTTCGCAACACAGCATCCTGTCGCGTTAGCCTGAGACGAGGACAAACAAATGAGCATCGACCGCTGACCATATTCGCAACGCGGGATTTTATCGATTTGTTGTCGAAAACCCTCGGGGACGTTGGCCCGTAATAGTAGGAGAGCCCTTGGGCGTAGTATCCAGGCCGTTCTTGGGGGTCCCTCCGGGTGTGAAAGGTGATGGAAGCCCGAATGGAGGGGAACACGAAGCTTGACAAGTGGGATGAACTTGATCAAGTTGAATCTGACACTCTTGGTCCTAGACCAGAGTAATCTTAATACATGGGTGAACCACTACAAGGAGTCAAGGGACTCAACCTTGAGGGTGATCGAGAGATGGCAGATTCCCAGGGGAAGGGGGCACGGTTCCCAAAACCTTGTATCATACCTACCCATCCCCCTCCTGGAGAGGGATAAACCAAGTGGCCCAGGTGACCGGGAGATCCGGAGATCACTAAGAGGTGGGGCTGGACCCGAATCTTAGACATTCAGGTGGTCTTACGTATCTCATGAATATGGGAATCAAGCCACATGTAGTTCTGAAGGATGCCTTTTAATGTCATGCAGGACAAGGAATAGGAGGACTAACTCTCAGAATGGGGTGTGCGTGGTGCAGCTATTGCAAACCTGACGTTAATGAGGACGTGGTCCTACACTACACCACGCGGTCCAGTGGTCGGGGTCCTGAAGGAAAGACCAGAGAGGTGAACTTGCTGAACTCAAGCTGAACCCAAAGACAAGGGGTCTCGAACGTAGTTCCAGATGAGAATATTAGTTTATGGTCTTAGTGCTCGGACCGTGGGTGGTGAAAACTCCCGAGTAAGCACAAATGTCAACCCAATCCCTAAGCCCACGTGAGATAAACTCGGTGTGGGAAACAAGGGGGAAGATCCTTATCGCAATACTTGGGTCGTCAATCAAACGGGAGTCGGCGGAGAGTTTCGAAGGACACCTTTGATGCAGCTTGGTCTCCCAATGCGCAGACGTGCACGGAGGAAAAGTACCAAGAGTTCTGAGACTCTACATGGACATGATGAAGTGATGAAGGGTGTGAATCGTGTACCCGACATTTGGACTTAATGGGTTGGCGTGGCGATAGAGGAAAACTGTTAACCATGGTTGAAACACAACATCCATATCACGTTAGCCTGAGGTGGGAACAACAAACAAGCATCGACCACTGACCATATTCGCAACGCGAGATTTTATCGATTTATTGTCCAAAACCCTCGGGGGAATTGGCCCATAACAGAAGGAGAGCCCTTGGGCATAGTATCCAGGCCGTTATTGGGGGTCCCTCCAGGTGTGAGAGATGATGAAAGACATGATGCAGGGATACGCAATGCCTGGAAAGCGGGTGCGGACATGTCCGAGTAAAGCTTGGCATTCCAGGTAATAAACCAGAGTACTCTTAAGCACATTGGTGAACTGCCGAAAAAGGGATCGACAAAACAGCTCAGTAGGGGGGGGGACATGGCATGGTCATTGCGAGACCATCGTGAATGAGGACATAATCCCACACCACACCATATAATCCTTTCATGGATGAAGGATAGGCCAAGGGGCCAGGATGGGATGAGGATTCCCGGGAGATGGGGCTGGACCCGAATCTTGTACATTCAGGTGGTCCTACGTATCCCATGAGGATGGGAATCAAGCCACACGTAGTTCTCTATATGTAGTTTAACGTCATACCGGACGAGAAGGGGAGCAATATACCCCTAAACAAGGGGGCGTGTGGTATGGTGAAGAAGCCGATGTGAATGAGGACGTAGTCCCACACCACACCGTACACTCCTATAAGAGAGGACCTGGGTCGTGGCCCGGAAAGGCCAAGGGGCCTGATGGTTAGGCATTGGTCAGGAAGGCCTGACCTACTTATAGTTTAATGTCTTTCATGAGGACGAGGGTCGGGGACCCGAGAAGGCCAAGGGGCCTGAGGCTGGGCCTCGTAAAGGGAGGTCGTACGACATGGTACAAGATCCCGACGTGAATGAGGACGTAGTTCCACATCACACCATACACCCTGGGTAAGAGGGGACCTGGGCCATGGCCCGGAAAGGCCAAGGGGCCTAAGGTCAGGCATCAGTCAGGAAAGCCTGACTGGTTTGCAGTTTAACGTCTTACATGAGGACGAGGGTCGGGGACCCGAGAAGGCCAAGGGGCCTGAGGCTGGGCCTCGTAAAGGGACGGCGTACGACATGGTACATGATCCCGACTTGAATGAGGGCCTAGTACCACATCACAACGTACACCATGATGAGGAATCGGGGCCGTGGGACCGATCTCTAGCACCACATGGGGGAAGTTTGTCACCTCGGGATGGGGCAGAATGAATCACTGCACTCGATGTCTGGGACATCTCGGGGTCGACCCGAAGATCCAGGACACTGTTGACCATGTTCAAAACACAGCATTCCTATGGTGACCCGTATGGGAGCAACAAATGAGCGTCGACCGCTGACCAAATTCGCAACGCGGGACTTGTATCAGCTTGTTGCATGAAAACCCTCGGGGGCGTTGGCCCGTATCGGTAGGAGAGCCCTTGGGAATTTTATCCTGGACGTCCTTGGGGGTCCCTATGGGTGTGAAAAATGATGGAATCCCAGTCATGGAGTGGGTGAAGCATAGCTGTATCCATCCACGAAAGGGGAAAACACCTCCAGGGGGGTGTGTAGCCAGGTCGAGGCTTGCTCGATATGAGTTGGGGAAAAAGTGTGCACCCTGCCATGTCTTGACCCGAGGGGAAGATTTTGGCTTTTGGGCTGGGCCAATAGAAGAAACGTCCGGGCATTCCTACGTATCTCATAAGGATGAGAATCAAGACATACGTAGTTCTAGAAATGCAGTTTAACGTCGTGCGGGACGATAAGAAGCATCTCATTTGGGGATATGTACGGTACGACGAGTAATCCGACGTGAATGAGGATGTAGTCCTACACCATACCGTACAATCCCGCAAGAGAATAGATCAGGGAAAACCAGGGGGCCTGAGGCCGAGCCGCGGTCAGGGATACCTGACCAGCTTGCTGTTTAACGTCTCGTAGTGAATACGGGGTCGGGGGCCCAAGGTGGCCAAGGGGCCTGAGGCTGAGCCTCAGCCAAGAAGGCCTGACCGGCTTGCAGTTTAACGTATTTCAGTAAGGATGGAGATGCAGTTTACGGTTGTGCGGGACCATCTCGCAGTTTAGGGTCATTCTAGGACCTTTTTTCCCTAGGAAAAGTATCGTTTGAGGAATTTGGAATTGGTGGGAGGGGTTATACTCTCTCCATCTATGGTCACCAAGGAGTATGCTCCATTGGGGTAAACCTTATGGATGATATAAGGCCCTTCCCATTTGAGTTCTAACTTGGGTGGTTTCCTACCAGGAATCATTGGCGCTCGAAGGGCCAGTACCATGTCACCCTGTAGAAAAGAGCAGAGACGAACCTTCTTGTCAAAGGCTCTCGCTATCTTGTCCTGATGCCTTTCTAGACTGTGTAGGGCACGAAGCCGGTTCTCATCCAGTGCCTCTAATTCAGCCAGACGGATCTTGGCTACCTCATCTGATTTCTGGTGGTCATAAACTGCAGTGCGTAACGATGGCAGCTGGATCTCAATGGGTAGGACAGCCTCAGCTCCATACACCAGGGAATATGGGGTCACCTGGGTAGAGTTGCGAGTCATCGTCCGGTAAGCCCAGAGGACGTTGGGGAGCTTGTCCGGCCAACTCTTCTTCTTTTGACCAACCATCTTCGGCAGAATGTTAGAGAGGGTCTTGTTGAACACCTCGATTTTTCCATTCGCCTGCGCGTGGTAGCGGGAGGTATGGTTCGACCGGATGTTGTACTTAGCGTACAATTTCTCCAATTCAGCTACTCGGAAGTTGGTGCCATTATCGGTGAGGACGGCGTGAGATACCCCAAACCGGTGGATAATGTTGGAGCTCACAAATTCAACGGTGGAACAGGCCTTGACCTCTTTGAGCGGAACTTCCTCTGCCCACTTGGAGAAGAAATCTGTAGCAGTCAGGATGAACCTACACTGGCGGGCTGTTGCCAGTGGATACGGTCCTACTACATCAAGTCCCCATACCGCAAATGGCCAAGAGTACTTGGTGGGTTGGAGGAGCTCCAGTGGCCGATGCAAGAAGTTGGCGTGTACTTGGCACGCGTGGCATCTCTTGGCATATCCAATACAATCGTGGATCATAGAGGGCCAAAAGTACCCTAACCTCCGGATTTGATGGGACAGTTTCGGCCCAGCTTGATGGGCGCCACAGGAACCGGCGTGAACCTCTTGCATAACTTGAGGTATCTCCCCTCCTTGGAGGAAACGGAGAAGGAATCCATCGAAACTCCGCTTATAAAGGATTTGTTCAAGTCTGGGGCCGCTCTGGAGGGTAAATTGCAGCGCCCGGCGTCGGATTCGCTCGCGTTCAGCCCGGTTGTCCGGGAGCTGACCATTTTGGAGATACTCGACAAAAGGTGCTCTCCAGTCGGGGGTGGTTTCAACCACTACGTCTGACGAACCCGGGAATCCCGAAATGGAGGGTCCGGCGGTGAGATGGCTTACCCCCAGGCCATCATGGTCCTCTTGGGTGACGGGGGCAATGAATCTCTGGTGGGCCACATGTATGACCAAATAATCTTGCTCGGGTTCTGCGAGTGACGCGACTAAGCCAGCCATGGCGTCTGCTTGGCCATTCTGCGACCGTGGGACATGGGTAACCTCTAGTCGAGGGGAGAACTGGGCCATTAGGCGGAGGGTGTACTCTAGCAATGGTGCGAGCTCCGGCTTCCTGACGACGTAGTCACTATTAACCTGTTTGATTACCATATCGGAATCCCCCTTCACATGTAGATGGGGCACATGGATCTCAAGGTCCAGCTCGAGGCTGGTGATGAGAGCTTGGTACTCTTCCTCGTTGTTCGTACAACCTTCTGACAATAGGAACGAGTATGGCAGGACGGCTTGCGCCGGGGTAATTAAGACAATACCCAGGCCCACTCTGTTGAGCTTGGGATCGTTGATCCTCCTATCGGTGGGGCTCCGGGAGGCGTCGTCGAAATGCATTTGCCAACACGGCGCAGTATGATCGATTGAGAGGATCGTCTCATCAGGGAAATCCAGGTCCAGGGATTGATCCGTGGAGGTTGGATGGGCAGCTAAAAAGTCTGCCAATGCCTGTCCCTTAATGGCCTTCTGAGGTACAAACCTGATATCAAACTGCTGGAGAATCACCGCCCACCATGCTAGTCGACCAGTCAGCATGGGATAGTTCAGGATGTACTTCAGTGGGTCTACCCGGGAGACCAATTGCACCTCGTGGTGCTGCAGGTAATGTCGCAACTTCTGCATGGGGAAGACGAAAGCAAGGCAGCTCTTTTCGATAGGGGAGTATCTGACCTCCGTATTGAGAAGCATGCGGCTGAGATAGTAGAGACTGTTTTCAGTACCCTCATTATTATTCTGGGCGAGCAGCGCACCGAGGGATCTCTCCAGGGCGGTCACATAAAGGACCAGTGGCTTTCCGGAGATAGGTGGCATCAAGACTGGAGGTTCGAGCAGATACTGCTTGATTTCCTCGAAGGAGGTCCGACACTCCTCATCCCATTCATAGGTGGCGCCCTTCTTCATGAGCCGGGAAAATGGCTTTCACTTGCCGGATAGATTCACGATGAATCAGCGTATATAGGCTAAGTGGCCTTAAAGGCCTCGAAGTTCCCGAATGTTGCTCGGGGGAGGCATTTGGATGATGGACTTGATCTTCTCTGGGTCGATCTCGATACCTCGGTATCTGACAACAAATCCCAGAAACTTCCCGGAGGTGACCCCAAAGGCACACTTCAGCGGGTTCATCTTCAGGTGACGGGAACGGAGGAAACCGAACACTTTCTCACGGTCTTTGAGATGGTCCTGGAGCTGACATGATTTGAATACAAGGTCATCCACGTAGCATTCCACCAATGTCCCGAGAATCGGTTTGAATATGCGATGCATGGCCCTCTGATAAGTGGTACCTGCATTTTTCAAACCGAATGGCATTACCTGGTAGCAAAAGGTACCCTGGGGAGCCCTGAAGGCAGTGGACTCCTCGTCTTCGGGGGCCATCCGGATCTGGTTATACCCGGAATACCCATTCATGAAAGAGAGGGCTTGGAACCCGGCCGTGGCGTCAATCAACAGCTCCGTCACCAGGAGTGGGAAGTCATCCTTTGGGCAGTGGCGATTAAGATCACGGAAGTCGATGTAGACTCTGATCTGCCCATTCTTCTTCCTGACTGGCACAATGTTGGCAATCCACTTGGGGTACTGGACCTCCTTGTTGAAGTTGGCTTTGATTAGCTTTTCAAATTTGGCCTCAACCATAGCACCATGAGTAGGGTGCATCTTCCTAGGAGGCTGCTTAAACCCACGATGTTCTTCCAGGAGGCCCAGATGATGAACAGATACTTGGGGATCTAGCACTGAAAACTCATTGTAACTCCAAGCAAACACATCATGGTACTGTTTGAGGAAGTCTACGTACTGCTGCCGCTCCTCCGGGGACATGGCTGCGCTGATCAATGTGGGTTTCGGATCTGCCTCGCTACCAAGGATCACCTGTACCAGTTCATCAACCATGGTAGAGACGCCTTCTTCAAAGGCTGGGGGAGAATCCTCCATGTCTTCCTCCCCACCTGTGGGGGGACTTCCCGCGAAGGGGGGACTTCTGGGCTATCAAAATCCGAGGGGCAGCTGGTGCTGGCTTGGGCAGCAGCAGTCATCACATCGGGAGACTCGCTTTCCATTGAGACAATAGCAATGAAGGCAGTCGACCCTATCCCATCTGGACTTCGGCCTAAAGGGCCACATTTGATGATATCAAAGCAGTGGTGACGTGTCGGCCTAAGTCGGTTAATTCCAGCCCAGCGGAAGAGACACGTATGGCGCACCGTCGTTGTCATAATCTTAACGTCCCAGTACCGTATAGGGGTAGGGGGTTCCGGGATCACTTGAGCCTGGTTGATGTAGGAGTACGAGGTGATTTTCCGTCATCGCTTGGACACGGAAACATGCCTTCCTTGCATACCCAAAACAACGAAACATTGTCCCATGTCGGGGGTCGTGGCCTCCAACCGGTGGATCGAGAGGATGTATGCGTCATCCATGCTTGCCCAGGGATCACTTGTGACCGGGGCGGATTCATCCTCGCTTACCAGGATTTGCTTGTCCTTACTTTTGTAATAACCCTCATCCAGATAGCGGGCCTCACAAGAAGCGAAAGGGGACGCGTCTCCTTGGAGCACGCCTACTCGACCATTGAGCGAGTACTTGAGGCACTGGTGATACGACGAAGGGACCGCTGCATGCAGATGGAGCCATGGCCTACCCATCAATGCGTTGTAGGCGGTGTCCTAAGAGACAACCATGAACTCGGTGCTGGAAATTAAGCCACCGAACTGAGTCTTCAAGCGGATCATGCCTACTGGGGTTTTCTCTATCCTGTAGTACCCCTGGATCCTGAGGTCAGAGGGAGTTAAATCACCTTCGGACAAACCCAGCTTTCGCAGCGTCCGGGTCGGAATTAGATTGATTCCGGAACCTGTGTCAATGAGGCAACGACGGACATCCAAACCATTGAAGTGGCCAGTGATGTACAATGGGAGAATGTGCCCCTGTATAGTAGGGTCTTAATCTTCACCGGAGAATGAGATAACCGCCTGACATTCGGCATTTTCGATCGTCTCAGTATGGAAGGCTTCTGCAGCTGCTACCTCCGTCTCGAACTGGAGGGGCTACTTAGGGCCTCGGCAAGTGCCTCGCGCATTTCAGATGACAGGAGAAGGGCTTAAAAGATGGAGATCCTCGCCGGAATGCCGGCCAGGTGCTTCCGAACATCGTACTTTCGTGCCAAACGCGAGCCTCTGCTTATAGGAGGTCATTCGTCATTTGGAGGCACATCGGGTCCAGCCGGCTGAACCGGCGATTGACTAGTACTGGGTACATCTCGCTGCCTACTAGTAGAAGCCTGAAGGGTATTCGCCGCATTGGGATCGGACAGCGGAGGCTGGCCTGTAGTCGGGCAGGACTAACAGTGATACGAACGAGGCAACTCCCCCCGATCCAGTAGCACGAACGACGGTGGAGGTAGAGCCGAGGGCGTTAGATGGGGTTGCGCGTGCTGAGATCTGCGCTGAGCCTGCTGCCTGGTCTCAGTAGCATGCACGACTTGGCTGAAAGTGCCTGCTGACATACCTTGCTGACCGGCGCGGTTGCGATTCCGCTGACACTGACATCAGCTGGAAACGTTGGGGAGGTCTTCCTGGCGTTCCCCCTCGTCGGGGGTCATATAGGGCTTTACCAGCTCCACGGTGTTAACCGAAGCGTACCCCTGGCTGTCACACGGGGAGTCATCCACCGCTGGGTAGATTCTGGGAGGAATCCCCATTTCAGGGGGCATAATGTTTCCGAGAGTGCGGGATGACGACGGAACTGGCAGTGCGCGTTGCTTCTTCTTGCGTCGTAGCTGCTTTCCCTTTAGGGCAGAGGGTGACTGTGAACACGATGCGGAGGCACCCGCTACTTCTTCTGAAGGCTCCGACTGCTTCAGGCACGTCCGGATGATTCCATGGGCATGGACAACGGTTTTTCGAGCCATCCAGTCGTTGTATTTCCGGGACCCGTGGATAGGGAACTGCTGCCACTCACCTTCACTATCACTGCCGATATCTGATCCTGCAAAGACACCTGCCACTTGTGCTGGTGCTGGGCCCAACTTGACTATGTTGTTGTTGACCTGGTCCTAAAGACAGTCTTTACACACATAGCATCGCTTGAGGGTGAGTCCCAGGATCCGATGATAAGGGCAGTAGTTGGGGTGATCGGTGAGATGCGCCTCTGCCGACATTCTGCACTCAGGCAAACACAAAATCCCTTGCTCTAGAGCACTTCAGAAGTAGCCTAGGACCTGATTTTCATTGAACGAATAGGTCTGGTACCTTCATTCCGGATAGGGGGCCCAGGGGGCCTTTACCTGACGAGGGGCCGGAGGGGTCTGCCGAGGAGGCAACGCCTAATTATCTCACCTAGGTGGTGGTGGCGCGTTGCGCGGGGGAACCTATCGGTTCTGAGGCGGTCGCTGCTGGGCAGGAGCCTGTGCTTGAGGTGGAGGACCTCTGCGGGGTTGCGGGGGTGGTGCCGCCGGCAGCAACTCTAGCTCCCTCGGGGCTTCTATTTGAGCCACCGCGGTGGGTTCAGCCCTGGCGGTCCTCCTGGATGGGATCATAGGGGGCAACAAAGGTGCCTGACTAGCCTGTTACAGGGCTTACTCGAGGCGCTGAGCCTTATCTGAGAAATCTCTGAACCCTCCAGGGTAGTTCTGGGTGATCAGGGAGGGTACCAGCTCTGTCTTGACGTTCCCGACACACATCGTGAGTAATTGCTCCTTAGTCAGTGGCATATCGAGGGAATACGTAAGTCCCTTCCACCGGGCGATGAAATCTACAACCCGCTCATCAGGCCTTTGCTTGCACTTGAAGAGGTCCACAATGCTGGTATTTCTCGTGGTGGAGATAAACTGGTATAAGAACTGCCAGCGAAGATCCTCCCAATCGGTCACCGATCCGCTAGGGAGCTGGCTGTACCAGACGAACGCCGGACCATCCAATGTCTGTACGAAACATCGGAGCTTGGCGGCTTCTTGCTGAGCCGGGGTCCCCAGCATGGGGCCACACCTGGAAGAAAAATGAGCCAAGTGCTACGGCAGGTCCCCTGTCCTTTTAAAAGGAGAGAAAGTGGGGTTCCCAAAACCCGGAGGTGCGGGCATATCATCCACCCACGAGGGATAAGGCTTGCCATCCGGTGGGACCGCCACCTGCCGCGTTTCCAACGCTTCGAGGTGGGCTGTGAGCACCGCGATAAGATCCTCCGGGCGGGGGTCCCTGTCTTGATGGGGATCCCTAACCACAAGTGCATTGCAAGGTTCTTCAACACGGTAGACGGCTTTGGCCACTCGTGGGTCAACTGGCTGGATGACCAGCGGGGCGACTGGGGGAACCAGGATTGGATTCTTCAGATTACCCCGTCGCTCGGGGGGATTTGGCGAGACGTATCACGCCCTCTTGCCATACGTTCCGGCTTCCGCCCTGTCTGTGGCCGTAGAATGATCAGGGTGGCCTGGAGGCATCACACCAGGGGAAATTGTTCCTGCCCCTGCTGCCCCGGCCTGGGATTACCATAATCGGGTCGCCGCTCTGTGGCGCGCTCAGCCAAGAGTTCGTCAACCAGCTTTTTCTACTCAGCAAGAAGCTTTCGTAACGTGTCCTTCTCGGGATCTTCATCCGTTTTCTGCACAAAGGAGGACAGGTGGGAGTTCTTGACTATTCTGACGTGCTCCTTACCCTCGCCAGTGTTTCGACCGAGTACCAGCGACTCGGTGGGTACGGGGAGACCTAGCAGGTTCCTCTGCTGACGGGTAACTCTCCCTGATGGGTCGAGCAACGGCGGTACTCCCTCAGGTGGTAAGTCTCCAACAAGGAATTCAATCTCATCTTCCTTATCCACAACATCGGCCATGTCGACTGCGGCCCCTCTCGAGGGCATTTCCTTGATGTCGCATAGCGAATCGGGCTGCCGTCGGATAGGGTAAAAGAGGAGAGCGGCATAATGTCCCCAACCACAGACTTGCACATGGGGGGTGGCTTCCCTGATGATTCTGCAGAGCGCTTTAAGACTCTGAATGCATTTTCGTTGAAGGGCGCTCTGGTGGCCTGGTGACTCAGGGTGCTGGGCCACAAGAAGTGCGGCCGCATCGATCAGGCGGCACTGCTCGCCGATTTCTTCGAAGTGCACTTGACTTCTGGGGTACACCACTCGTTCGTAACGAAGGAGGAAGTGTGTCGCCCATAGGGTTTGACAAAAGCACCCCACGTCTTCAGGGGTAAGAGACTCTGGTATGTTGAAATTCAGCGCCGCCGTCGGCCAGAACTTCTCCGGGAAGTAATCCACTGCAAGGATACTCCAGAAGCTCCTGGGCTCGGACTCAGGGTCTGGCCCAGTGTTGCCCCACTCGTCAACCGGGGGCGGCTGAGGGACTGGTAGCAGTACCAAGGTGGACCTCTGGTATAGTAAGCTCGGCGGTGGATAATACGGCAAACGAGCTGACTGGCCGCCAAATTCTGGGCCATCCTCCGAAGAGTGAGGTGACCTGGCCACGATGTCACGATACGACGGGCTGATAACCATAGCTTCCGGAACAGAAGCCGCGGCTACCGGAAACAGGTCGTGTCGTCGCTCTACCGTTGTTGGCACCCAAAATAACTCTCTGTGATCTCTGGTAGAGGTAGAGGGCTCTTCTGGTGACAGAGTCGGTGATTGCGTGGTCGAGACCTGCAGAATTCCCATGATTTCTTCCTCTTGGATGTACCTGCAGAGGGAGATGGGAATCTGGTGGACCTCAAATTCCTGGAGAATGAGGCTAATGCGTCTGGTTCCTGCCCCAGTCCTTGATACAGAGGAGCGAGGAGAAGGTTCCATCGCTGAATCACATTCCACTTCCGAGTCGGAGAAGCAGGCATGTTTGATCTCCACCTGGGCCTTCCCAGGGTTCTTCTTGTTGCGGCGACGACCCGCTCTCCTGCCCTAGGGTGGCTCTTCGGGACAGGGTTGACCCCTATCAGGCAGCCTCGGGGCGGCGCTGGTGCCGTGGCGGAGAGGCCCCCCACTCGAGATAGCCGGGGTGCGAGGGGAACCGGGGAGAATGTCAAAGGGTACATAGGGAGGAACTCCATGAACAATACCCATGTGGGCGGGGCCTCTGTTGGAATTGGAAGGAGCATGGGGAGGACCTCCATGGTCGATGCGAGTGGAGCGAGGCCGACCTTCACTCCTCGAGTTGCTGGGGTGTGGAGGACCTTCGCCGTTTGAAGAGAGGACGTAGGGAGGGCCCCCCACATTGGAGAAGGACCGGATGGACGGTGCCTTCAGGTTGGCGGTTGGGGGCAGGAGGATAGACTCCATATCCTGTACAGCATGCGTGGGAAATATTTCTGCGCTGAGCGTCACTGTCGCGGGGCTGGTCTTCCTGCGGGATGGGGGTAGCACGAGGCATGCCTCCATGATGAACCTCGGAGCGGGGAAGGCCCACGCCCTGTGGAGTAGTGGTACGGGGAGGACCTCCGTACAGGGTGACATTACCGCGGGTTAGCTCATGGCGATAACTACTTGGGCCTGCAACCCGGAGAGTCAACCCAGCCTGCTCGTGGGGCGGTTGGGGTCTCGATCCTGGTTGAGTGATGGAGTGCCCCTGCTCAGTATATGCAGGGGCTTCACGATGCACGTCGGCGGTGGCTCGGGCCACTGTAGCTGTCGACGTTGATGCGCCTGTGCGAGCGTCCTCAGCCCTGGCCCGACGCTGACGTCGAGTTAGGCGGGCTGGTGCAGGGGGTGCAGGGACGTAGCCTGCCTGCTCTTCCTGCGGGGCCGGATGGCGGCACTGACGCGGCCGGGTGGGAGCTCTCGCCGGGAGCCCTCGGGTGGGGACCCTGATCGGGCTGAGCCGGACGGCGCCCGCCTCTTCAGCGTAAGGCGAGGAGACGTCAAGGCGTTCCGGAGACAAGCTCCCGAAACGGTTGAATGTTGGGGTGGGGAGCAGGGGCTCCCTGCGCGGCCTGTTAGGGCGGCGTTGACGGCGGGGCCTGGAGGCCTCCAGGTCCAGGCGGGCCATATCTCGGGTTGGGATGACCCCTTCTTCCTCGTACCTGCGCACGAGGTTGTTGATCACCCTTCGCTGGATGACCTCTAATGGGGAAAGGGGACGTGGGCATCCCATATTCCGCGATGTGGCGGCCGTCGTGGCAGTAGCGGTGTTACGTGGGGTGGCTGTGGCGGTGTTTCCCCAGCCCCTGCGTGGGCGGGGAGAGGAAGGTGATCGCGTCTCTGTAATAGCATCCTGGTTCCTTAGAATTAAGGGATCAGCTCATCAGTACTGAGAGGAAAAGTATTGACAGCCAGTGCCCCAACGTCCTTTCATTCTCCACGTCTGTAAGAAGGATCCATGCCAACACGCTGTAGAACGGAGTGCCCCACGTTCTACTGCCCCGACTTCCGGTGAGTTTCATGACAGGCCCGCTATTTGCTTGATGGGACAAGGCACCAGATATCTGAATCCGGTGACACGTCAATCTACTGGTGTCTTGAACGCTACTCATCTCCATATTGAGGAGAAGAATTTCACGTCGGGTTCACCATTTCTGTTTCCGACGCTTTCGCCGGGGCGCGCGCCCATCCGTCCGTGGGGGAGGACGTGCGGCGCTTTTGTTGCACCGCATTCCCGCTTTCCAAAGGTGGGCGGAATTCTCTCCTTATTCAGGGACGTCTACTCCTTGATCGAAATGGGATGATGGGATGTCGGTTCTTCCTCCGGTGGATTCCTCCTCAGAACTCGTCACCTAGTCCGGGTCTCCCTCATAGATTTAATACGTAGTTCGTGAAACTCTTCCCAATGCCATGTTTCCATGGACGCCAGTTAATTACACTGCTTCTGTCGGGACATTCCAAGGGGTCCAGTCAGGGCAGCAACCTTCAGTCAGGGGAGTAGTCACGTTGAGGCATCAGTAGAGTGTCTGGATACTGGGGTACCTGGCATGTCTTTCTATTATCCTTGGCCACAAGGCTTCTCAAGGGCATGGAAGCCTGAGGCATCCCACATCGAGCACATGGAATTATATGTCATAGACACATATCTGAGGTTTTCCTCAGCTTCTCGTACTCAACACAGGGTATGCCGCAAGTTTAACATCCAGCGGAGACAGATCGACCCAACCAAATCATTAGCTAGGATAGATCGGATTGAGGGATCCTCCTTGAAGGGATGTCGATACCGGGGCCAGCCCATGGATGGCTGCGAAGAAGAGCATACCGACATGGTCTCACTAGGATAAGGCGGTCCGGGCGAGAATCGGGATAGGTGAAAGGTTGATGAATGGATTGGAGGGAGAGTGAAATGGGACCATCTTAGGGGGCGACGGTGAAGTTGGGCTTGAGCCTTGACGAGGCCTCCTACGTATCCCCGTGGCAGGGAATCAAAGTCCGCGTAGTTCGGGATGACGCCGATAAACCGACGTGAAGGTGGACCTTGGCCCGATGAGCATCATCAGCGTACCGATGTGAAAGCAGACACGTGGGCCCACTAGTGGTGGTCTTGAACCTCGGGAAGGTTTCCTACGTACCATCCCTTGACATGGATCAAAGTCCTCATAGTTCGGCGAATTGATGGAACACAGTTTTACGTCATGCGGGACGATAGTGAACCCTGACGTGAATAAACGACGGGTGGTGGGTGTTGGCGAATCGACGTAAACGAGGGACCTTAGTCCGATGGGGGTTGGGCTTGAACCTCGGGGAGGCTTCCTACGTACCATGCCTTGACATGAATCAAAGTCCTCGTAGTTCGGATTGGGTAATGCAGTTTAACGTCATGCGGGACGAGGGTGAACCAACGTGAATGAGGTTGGAATGACCAGTTGGTGGCTTTGAACCTCGTAGAGGTTTCCTATGTACCATGCCTTGACATGGATCAAAGACCTCGTAGTTCGGGTTAGTCATAACGGCTTGCCATCGGAATGGAATTGCAGTTTAACGTCGTGCTGGACGTGGGTGATAACACGACGTGAATTGGATGATGGGTGGGCTTGAACCTCGTGGAGGCTTCCTACGTACCACACCTTGACATGGATCAAAGTCCTCGTAGTTCATATGGGGCTTTGTCGGTGAACCAATGGGAAAGTGGACCTTGGTCCAATGAGTGGTGGAATTGAACCTCTGGAAGGATTCCTACGTACCATGCCTTTACATGGATCAAAGACCTCGTAGTTCAGGTGGGTGTGCAGTTTAACGTCATGCGGGACAAAACGAGGCATGCAGTTTAACGTCATGCTGGACGAGGGTGAGACTCGACGTGAATGAACGACCGAGCAATGTGGATTGAACCTTATAGAGGCTTCCTACGTACCCTGCCTTGACATGGATCAAAGTCCTCGTAGTTCAAATGGGATGAGTCGCAGCGGCTTGCCACTGGTCTGGAATGGGACCCGACGTGAATGGATGCCGGGTGGGCTTGAACCTCGTAGAGGCTTAGTACGTACCATGCCTAACATGGATCAAAGTCCTCGTAGTTCGCTAAGATGGGTCGCAACAGCTTACCACTTGACCAGAATGTAGTTTAACGTCGTGCTGGATGGGGGTGAGTCCCGACGTGAAATGACGGGTGGACTTGAACCTCATAGAGGCTTCCTACGTACCATGCCTTGACATGGATCAAAGTCCTCATAGTTCGCTAAGATGGGTCACAACGGCTTACCACTGGACCAGAATGCAGTTTAACGTCGTGCTGGACGGGGGTGAGACCCGACGTGAAATGACGGGTGGGCTTGAACCTCATAGAGGCTTCCTACGTACCATGCCTTGACATGGATCAAAGTCCTCGTAGTTCTCTAAGATGGGTCGCGACGGCTTACCACTGGACCAGAATGCAGTTTAACGTCGTGCTGGACGGGGGTGAGACCCGACGTGAAATGACGGGTGGGCTCGAACCTCATAGAGGCTTCCTACGTACCATGCCTTGACATGGATCAAAGTCCTCGTAGTTCTCTAAGATGGGTCGCAACGGCTTACCACTGGACCAAAATGCAGTTTAACGTCGTGCTGGACGGGGGTGAGACCCGACGTGAAATGATGGGTGGGCTCGAACCTCATAGAGGCTTCCTACGTACCATGCCTTGACATGGATCAACGTCCTCGTAGTTGCCAAGATGGGGGGTCAGGGTCGGTGCTCACTCTAAGCCCACTTGAGTCATGCTTGGTGTGGGAAACAAGAGGTTGCAAGGACCTGACGATCACGTCGCGAAGGAAGCGTCCGTGAGAAGCGAAGAGGGGCTTACGCGTTAGGCGGCCCACGATGTTGGGACTTACTCCAGGATGGAGGCCCATGGCACGACAAAGCACATGAAAGATGGACCTTGGTCCGAAGATGGGAGGTGCCTCGTTCCCTATCACGCCCTCCACTGACCTTGGTAGTGGGGAAGTACGGAGATGCAGAGGTGCAGCCATCCGTTGGGGAACTAGGGTCGCCCTTCTCCTACGAACATACGCCACTCCGACAAGGAGGATCTCATTCCAAGTGAGGAAGAGTTCCATTCCAGTGGAGACGAGTGGTATAAAAAATGTTTGACCTCGGGGGGGCCCTTCGTGAGGGAGATGAGGTCGGATCACAGTTTAACATCATGTTTTGAGAACGTGGTGCTTGGCAGTTTAACGTCCTGCAGCTCAGACGAGGTGGGTTCACTCCACACCCCTAGGACTTACATAACCGGTACCCTCTGGTCCTTGGGGAAGGGAGGGTACCAGTAAGGCCATGGTTAAGGGGGGTCGTGGAACGAACCATTGAGGGGTCCACGTTAGCATGGCTATGCGAAGAAGCAATAGCCGTTAGCGTGCCTATGCGAAGAATCATTAGGCGAAGCAACTCTACGGGTGGTATTGTCCATGGGACTTTGAAATCACATCGTGCAAACCTGGAGGGTCGCACGAGAAGAGGAATCGCTAAGCAAAGGAGTGTGATTTGCGAAGTGGGGTGCCTTGGCCTTATCGTGGGGCATAGGTGTGAGTGGAAGGTGCTTCACGAAGTGGAACAGTGTTCACAGAGCACTGCCTAGCGAAGAAGAGGTGCCTCGCGAAGCAGGGTCCTACGAAGCAGTGTGCTTCACGATGTGTAGCGATCCTGCCTTAGCATAGGGATCCCTAGAATGGGTAGGGTGTTTCGCGAAGCATAAACGCTCCGCAGCTGCCTGGGTTCCCATGGGAATCCCCTTCCTTCGCGAATGCCCTTGAGCTTCGCGAAGGGCATCCCTCTAGGAAGAGGGGCTCAAAACGAGACAATGAAGAGGAGTCTCGCGAAGTAGAAGTATCTCGCGGAGCTCATGATTCCCGGGGCAAAGCGTGCTTCGTGATTCGGGAGAGTAGAAGCCGAAAGGTCGGATTGTCTGTCCTCGGGACTCAGGGGGAGTCCAGTATTTATATGGAAGGGGCGCCGCGAAGCAAGGCTCGCGCGCCGCCTTCGGTGCTTCGTAGCGCGCTCGCGAACGTCAACGCCAGCCGCGGAGGGGACCGCCTCTGGAGCTTCGCGGCGGCTCGCGAACGTCAAATGCGTTCGCGGAGGATTACCGCCTCAGGAGCTTCGTGGAGGCTCGCGAACGTCAAATGCGTTCGCGAAGCATTACCGCCTCAGCAGCTTCGTGGCGGCTTGCGAACGTCAAATGCGTTCGCGGAGCATTACCGCCTCCGGAGTTTCGTGGCGGCTCGCGAACGTCAACGCCAGCCGCGGAGGGGACCACCTCTGGAGCTTCGCGGCGGCTCGCCAACATCAAATGAATTCACGGAGCATTACCGACACCGGAGTTTCACGGTGGCTCGCGAACTTCAAATGCGTTCACGGAGCATTACCACCTTCGGAGCTTCGTGAGGCCGCGATGGTCGGGGCACTTTGCATGGGTGCTTCGCGGCGGAGCTTCGCAGCTGTGCTTCGCGAGGCAGCGCGCCGGCCTTCTTTTTCGTTCCTTTCTTTCTGGCCATATTTTTGGCGCCAACAATTGATTTAGGCTTTAAATGTATATTTTATTTTGGGGGGATTTTCAGTGTGGGGGGGGGGGCTTTCGGGGGTGGTAGGGATGTCTGGGGTTGGGGGGATGTCTTGGGGTTGGGGTCTATCCTGGGGTGAGATGGGCTGTCTGGGGGGGGGGGGTGGAATAGTTTTCTAGTATGCATTTGACCATTAAACGCATATGTGTTTTCAGTCACCACGGTCACACGATACCTTCGATTGATGTGTCATCTACCCGACCATTTCACAATTCACCCACCCTTTTCTTTTGTCTAATTTCATTGCATTCTGAGGTCGTTCTGTTGGTTTTGACCACCCCACGCATGCTTTTCAAGCGTGCCAAACACCTAAAAAACATATTCAGCCATGCCACGCAAACCACACATCATAATGATGTTTCATCTTCCCATAGACCTTACCAATAAAAATTATGGTTTTCTCGTGTGATTTCATGTAATGTCGGTGTCATCTGGTATGCATTTGACCGTTAAACGTATTTTTTGGCCATTTACGGAATGAGGAGTTTTATTTCAATCACCGCGGTCACACGAAACCTCTAATTGATGTGTCGTCTACCTGACCATTTCAAAGTTCACCCACCCTTTTTTTCTTCTTATTTAATGGCATTATTAGGTTGTTTGACCAGTTTTGACTATGTCACACATAGTTTTCAAATGCGTCAAACAACTAAAAACATATATTCATCCTTTCTGTGAAAACCAAACTTCCTAATGACATTTTTTTCTCATACACCAAACAAATAATAATTATGGTGTTCTAATGTGATTTCAAGTCATGCTAATGTCATCCAGTTTTAATTTGACCGTTAAACACATGTTTTGGCCATTTACAACATGCAGAGTGTGTTTTCGGTCACTGCTATCACACCACACCTCTGATAGGCGCACTGTCTACCTGGCCATTTTTTAATTCACCTTTTTTTTGTTGTTGTCCTATTTCAATGAATTCTAAGGTTGTTTGGCTAGTTTTGACAACCCCACACATGATTTTCAAGAGCGCCAAACACCTAATCACACATATTAAGTCGTTCCGTGAAAACCATGCATCCTAATGTCATGTCATCTCCTCGTACACCTCACTATTAATAATTACATTGTTGTCCAATTATTTCATGTAATGCTGAAGTTGTTCGATATGCATTTGATAGTTAAATTCATGTTTTGGACGTTTATGGAAGGCGAGTTATTTTTTTGGTCCCCATGGTCACAAGAAACTTTATATTGACGTTATGTTTTCCCTAAAATTTCAAAATTCACCCACCCTTTTCTGTCATCCGATTTCATGGCATTCTGAGGTCGTTCGGCTGGTTTTGACCACCTCACGAACACTTTTCCAAAGCTTCAAACACCTAAAAACACATATTCAGCCGTTATGTTCAAATCGTGCATCTGAATGATGTTTCCTCTCCTATTACATCTCACCAATAATAACTAGGGTTTTCTTGTGTGATTCCAAGTAATTTCAATGTTTTCCGGTATGAATTTGACAGTTAAACACATGTATTTCCCATTTACGGCATGTGGAGTGCATTTTTGGTTATTGCGGTCACACAGATTCTCCGAATGACGTGTCGTATTCCTGAACATTTGAAAATTAACTAACCATTTGTTGTCGTTTGATTTCATGGAATTCCGAGGACGTTCGACCTATTTTGACCACCCCACGCACATTTTCCTAGCGCGCCAAACAGGTAAAAAAAGCATATTCAGTCCTGTTATGAAAACTGCAAGTTTGAATGATCTGTCGTCTCCTCGTACACATCACCAATAATAATTAGGGTGTTTTATTTTGTTTTTAAGTCATGATAATGTTGTTCAGTATGCATTTGACCGTTAAACGTTGGTTTTTTCCATTTAAGGAACACAGAGTGTGTTTTAGAACACTGTGGTCACACGACACATCTGATTGATGTGTCTTCTACCCGACCATTTCACAATTCACCAACCCTTTGTTGTTTTCCAATTTCATGGAATTCTAAGGTTGTTCGCCCAGTTTTTACCACCACACACATGCTTTTCAAATGTGTCAAACACCTAAAAACACATATTAAGTCATTTCATGCAAACCACGTGTGCGAATGTTGTGTCGTATCTTCATACACCTCAACAATAATAATTAAGGTGTTGTCCTATGATTTATGTCTTGATGATGTCTTTTGGTATGAAATTTACCGTTAAATGAATGTTTGGACCATTTACGGCACGCAAAGTGCCTTTTTGGTCACCATGGTTAGAAGAAACCCCTAATAGATGTGTTTTCTACCCAACCATTTCACAATACACCCACCATTTGTTGTCGTCAGATTTCATTGCATTCCAAGGACGTTCGGCTGGTTTTGACAACCCCACGCACACTTTTCAAACTCTCCAAACATCTAAAAAATACATATTCAGTTTTTCACACAAAATGCGTGTCCGAATGACGTTTCGTCTCCTCATACGCTCATCAATAAAAACTAGGGTGTTGTCATGTGATTTAAAGTCATGTCGATGTCTTCCGTAATGCATTTGATTGTTAAACACATGTTTTGGACATTTTCTGCATGCAAAGTGTGTTTTCTGTCACTACGGTGATACGAAACTTCCAATTGACATTCCGTCTACCCAACCATTTCAAAACTCACCCACCCTTTTTTTTTCGTTCATTTTTAATGTCATTCTATGGTCGTTCGGTTAGTTTTGACCCCCCCCCCCCACACGCTTTTGAAGTATGCCAAACTCCTAAAAAACACATATTCAGTCGTGCTACATAAACCGTGCATCTGAATGACATTATATCTCCTCTTAAACCTCACCCATAATAATTAGCATGTTCTAATGTTATCTCAAGTCCTGAAAATGTTTTCCGGTTTTCATTTGACTGTTAAACACATGTTTTGGCCATTTACAACATGAAGAGTGTGTTTTCGGTCACTACAGTCAGACGACACCTCTTATTGAACTATCGTCTGCCCGACCATTTCACAATTAACCCACCATTTGTTGTCGTCTGATTTCATGGAATTCCAAGGCCATTTGTCCAATTTTGACCACCCCACGCACGCTTTTCAAGCACTCCAAAAACCTAAAAAACACATACTTATCTGTGCCGTGCAAACTGCACATCCAAATGATGTATCGTCTCCTTATACAACTCAACAATAATAATTAGCGGTTTTTCCAATGATTTCAAGTCCTACAGACATCGTCATGTATGAATTTGAATGTTAAATGAATGTTTTGGCCATTTATGGCACGCAGAGTGCATTTTTTGTCATCGCGGTCACACATCACCTCTCATTGACATTCCGTCAACACAACCATTTCACAATTCACTGAATCTTCTTTTCGTCTGAATTTATGGCATTCCAAGGTCATTCATTTATTTTTGACCATCCACACATTCTTTTCAAGCACGCCAGGCACCTAAAAAACACATATTCAACTGTGCTGCACAAAATGATCGTATGAATGACGTGTCGTCTCCTCAAACACCTCACCAATAATAATTAGTGAGTTTTCTTGTAATTCCAAGTCATGAATATGTCATTCGGCATGCATTTCACTGGTAAACGCATGTTTTAGCCATTTACGGCACCTGCAATGTGTTTTCAGTCACCGCGGTCACAAGACCCCTCTGATTGACGTTCTGTCTGCCCGACCATTTCCCAATTCACCAACCATTTCCATTCATTATATTTCATGCCATTCCAAGGTCATTCAACAGGTTTTGACCACCCCACGCATGCATTTCAAGTTCTCCAAACATCTAAAAACACATATTCATTTGTTCCAGAAAAAACAACGCATCTAAATGATGTTTCGTCTCCTCATACACCTAACCATTAATAATTAGGGAATTCTCATGTGATTTAAAGTCATTCTGATATCGTTCGGTATTCATTTGACCGTTAAATTTCATTTTTTTCCATTTACAGCACGTGGAGTACGTTTTTTGTCACCACGGTCACTCGACACCACAGATTGATGTACTGTCTGTCCGATCATTTCACAATTCACCCACCCTTTGTTTTCATCTGATTTCAAAATATTCTGATGTTGTTTGTCTAGTTTTTACCACCCCACACATGCTTTCCAAGTGCTCCAAACACCTAAAAACAAATATTCAATTGTGCCGCAGAAACCGTTTCTCTGAAGGATGTTCTGTCTCCTCTTAATCCTCATCAATAATAATTAGGGTTTTCATGTGTGATTTCAAGTCATGACAATATCATCTGGTATGCATTTGACTGTTAAACACATGTTTTGGCCAGTTAAGGTTCACATATTGCGTTATTGGTCACCACGGTCACACAACATCTCCAATTGACGTGTCGTCTGCCCATCCATTTTAAAATTCACCCAACCATTGTTTTCATCAGATTGCATGTCATTCTGAGGTCGTTCGACCAGTTTTGACCACCCCACGCACACTTTTCATGCACACCAAACAAAATAAACACATATTAAGCAGTGCTTCGCAAACCGCATGACTGAATGATGTTCTGTATCCTTGTACATCTCATCAATAATAATTCGAGCATTTTCCTATGATTTCAGGTCATGCCGATGTCTTCTGGTATGGATTGGACCGTTAAATGCATGTTTTGGCCACTAATGGCATGCAGAGCACGTTTTCGGTCACCATGGTCACAAGACACCTATGATTGGAATGTTTTCTACCCGACCATTTCACAATTCACCCACCCTTTGTTGTCATCCAATTCCATGGAAATCTGAGGTTGTTCGGCTGGTTTTTACCACCCCACGCATGCTTTTCAAGCGCGCCAAACACCTAAAAACACATATTCAGTTGTTCCGCACAAACTGCATGTCTAAATGATGTGTCATATCCTCTTACACCTCACCAGTAATAATTAGGGTATTCTCATGTGATTTCATGTCATGACGATGTTGTCCAATATTCATTTCATCGTTAAATTAATGTTTTGGCCATTTACGGCACGCAGAGTGAGTTTTCTATCACTGTGGTCACATGACCCCTCCGATTGATGTGTCATTCATTCTGACATTTCAAAATTCACCCACCCTTTGTTGTTGTCCAATTTCATTGAATTCCGAGGATTTTCAGCCTATTTTGACCACCCCACGCATGCTTTTCAAGCACACAAAACACCTAAAAAACACATATTCAATCGTGTCATGCAAACAGCACATATGAATGATGTATCTTCTCTCCATACACCTCAAAAATAATAATTAGGGTGTTGTATTATGATTTCATGTCATGGTGATGTCATTCGGTATGCATTTGACTGTTAAACACATGTTTTACTCATTTAAGGAATGTTGAGGGAATTTTCGGTCACCGCGGACACATGGCATCTTCGATTGACATGTATTCTATCTAAACATTTCAAAATTCACCCACCTTTTGTTGTTTTCAGATTTCCTTGGATTATGAGGTCATTAGGATAGTTTTGACCACCCCACACACCCTTTTCAAGCACGCTAAACACCTAAAAAATACGTATTTAGCTATGCCATGAAAACCTCGCATCTGAATGACATGTCATCCCCTCTTAAAACTCTACAATAAAAAGTATGATGCCTTTATCTAATTTCACGTCATACTGATGTTTTTCGGTATACATTTGACCGTTAAACACATGTTTGGGCCATTTACGACACGCATAGTGCATTTTCGGTCACCACAGTCACATGAAACCTTCGATTGACGTGCCCTCTACCCAACCATTTAAAAATTTACCCATACTTTGAATTAATCCAATTTCATGGCCTTCTGAGGTCGTTTATCTAGTTTTGACAACATCAAACACGATTTTAAATTCTGCGAAACACATAAAAAACACATATTCAGCCACGCCGTGAAAACCACGCATCCGAATGATGTGTCGTCTCCTCTTACACCTCACCAATAATAATTAGGGGTTTTCCATGTGATTTAAAGTCAGTAAAATTTCACTCAGTATGCATTTTACTATTTAACACATGTTTTGGTAATTTACGACACGCGAAAGCGTTTTCAGTCACTACTGTCACACAACACCTCCAATTGGTATGCCGTCTACTCGACTATTTCACAATTCACCCACCATTAGTTGTCAACCGATTTAAGGGAATTATGAGGTCTTTAGGTTCGTTTTTACCACCCCACGCATGCATTTCAAGCACGCCAAACACCTAAAAAACATATTCAGTCATGCTGCGAAAACCGTGCATTTGAATGACGTGTCGTCTCCTCATGGTGGTGGAGGGGGGGGGGGGGGGGGGTCAAGGGGGTGGGGGGGTGTCCAGTGGTGGGGCTGTCCAAGGGTGAGGGGGTGTCTGGGGGTGAGGGGGCTATCCGGGGTGAGGGGGTGGATGTCCTGGGGGTGGGGGGCTTTCCGGAGTGAGGGGGGGCTACAGTCGAAAACCATCTTAATACCCCAATGGCATATTAGTGTAAAGATGTAATGAAAAAATGGCCTTCTGACATATTATCCTATTGACCTAATGGCCAATTGACCAAATTTTCAAACGCTCTAAAATCACAATTTGATATATATATATACTAACTTAATAAATATGTCCAATTTGAATTTTCATTGTTTATTTTTTTATTTTGTATCTTATAGTAGGCTTATTGAAGCCTAATATTGTAATGGATTAGAGTTGTTTGGGTAGTTTTATCTGAAGAAGTTTGTCTGTCATTTATTGTTTTTGCAGAACCTGATGTTTATACTATTTTGAATAGTTTTTCGATGTCATTTTATTTGGGGTTATTTTGTTTGGAAATAGTTTTCGTGATTTCTATAAATTTGATCTATAAATTATTAAAAAAATAATTTATAGATTTGCGGCCTCCATTAGAGATCTCTTTAGGCCCACCCAATAGTGGCTACAATACTGTTGCGGTGGACTGAATTTCTTGTCACCTATAGAGTCCTCCATTGGAGGTCACTATATCCCTTTACCGACAAGCCAAATTCAACCACCAGTGTTGGTCGCATGGCGGTCTCTCTAAGTGCAGTTTCTCATAGTGTTGGGGAATTACAATCAAACCCTTTCAAATAAATTTTAGCTTCTATGTTATTGATTTTGTAGCAATATATTGTTTATACACTGGTCATTGTATAATAAATATTGATGAATTTTTAGGAAAATAGTCATTGATTGATCTTTCGATTAAAAATCACACACATACCATTGATTTAAAAAAATGATTATTATCAAAATAAATTATATCAAGATGATATAAATGTTTTTATTCCTATTTTTTAATGTTTCTTCAACTAAGGAAGTGCTTTAAAATGTATATTAAAATAGAATAAAGTAGTGTTCAGAGTTTGAAGTTTGAGTTATGAGTCAAATAGGTTTCATGAAATTGAAGTCCTTAAATGATGTAAAAATTTATCCAACCATCATCATTAGTTTAAGATAAATGAATAGAGTCTAATGATTTTATAACCAAACATTTTCTAGAAATATTTTTCTGGATAATATTTTCAAAATATTGTATTGTCTAAAATTATAAAAAATTTGTGATAAACATTTCAAATAGTTTTTTAGCATGAAAAATTCATGAATTTTATAAATGTTATTTAACATTGAGTTCAATTAAATTTAAATAAAGACAAAATTTATATAGAAATAAAGAATATTCAAAAATATTATTTAAGTGTAGAGAATCATCAAGTGAATTTCAGTGAATTTTTATGTTGATAATTCATGTTTCATTGTGCAGGAAAATGAAAAGTGTTTTCCCCAACTTAAGATACTATAAAAACTATATATATGAGGGAAAATTATATCAATAAAATAAACTATATACAAGTAAGGAATTTCTAGGTGCTTCAATGTTTTTTAGTTTGATTTTATAACTAGACATTAGTTTTTTTGCCAAAGATGATTTTTAGACAGTGGTTTCTTGTCTGTTATTGAACAGAGTATTATTACTGTTATTCTGAATAGATAAGTTTTGAATATATTTATCAAAAATTGAATTAAAAATAGATGTTGAGGTGTATTATTTTGGACAATCAGATAAATCATAGGTTATCAAAATATCATATTTGTATAGGGAATTACAAAAATACTTTAATTGGATAGTGGAAGTGTTTAAAAGATGGACATTAATGGATGGATATATCTAACAGACTTTCTACATGAACTTTTGAAAAATATAATTAAAATATTTTAATTCATTTTTATGTATAATGTTTTAAGAAAAAATTGTAAAATGATGGGTGTCAGTATAATCATAACTATTGGGGTATAGAATCAGTCTAATGAGAGTTGGATCTATATTTTATTACCATCTTTGTTATAGTGAATTACCATGCAACCATAGGAGTTTCCTTTGAAAATATATTGTCTCTCACACTATAGTATAACATTTTAAATCATAAATTCTTAGTTTACATTCCTATTTTTCATTCATGGGAGATTAATGCTATATATTATAAGTAAAATTACTCTAACAAATCCCAGGGATAAAATTTAATAAAGTTGTAAATTTATAAAATAGAAACCAATAATTTAACACAATATATCAATTGCTCAAAGATCCTCTATAACATCAATTTTTATCAAAGTTTATGATCCATTTTTGAATCCTTATCAATGAAAATATCAATTTAATCAACAATAGAAGTATTCAAACAATAGATGGAAAAAATAATCAAGGGTATAAAAAAATAATGATACTGAATTTTCTACCACATTTCACTGATATTATTGATTAAAAAACTATTGGGTTTCTAGCCATGGAGAAAAATTATCCTATGAATTTTTAAAAAATGAGTAACAATGAGGTTGATCAGATTGATAGATATTTTAAACTTCTGTATTTGTAAAATAATGTGTTTTAAAAGGTGATTGGTCTTGAAATTCCTAATAAAATTTAGGGAGAACATAAAAGTATCATTACAATAAAAAAAATTGATAGAATAAAAGTTACAAATCTAGAAAAGGGAGATTGATGATATATTAATGATAGATTAAGAAACAACAGATAAATAATTTATAATAGTTAATGATGCTATTTAATCAATTTAGGTTTTGGGGATATATTATTAGACTCCTATTTTAATGAAAATCATGAGATATATTCTAGATAGTTTTGTATTTAAAATATCATATATAAATGAAAATTATGATTTATCTCTTGATAAATTTCATAACATTCTTATTTCTTATTAGATAAGAAAATAAAAAGTATTCGGGAATATCATCAAGGATGGAATGGATTATGAATCTATGAGATAAATGAAGATCCCTGATTATGATATTGTTAATTAGAAGATAAACAATACAAATAATAGAATAAATTGAATGAAAATATAATGTCCCACATCTCCAAGAACTATTATTGAGGTAGATGAAATTATAGAGGAATACATCTACTCAAATGTTTTATGCGTAGAGGAGTTGGGATGTTTTAAATTAATTTATCCAAGAGTTAATTTTGTGAATAAGAATATCATTTTCAAAAATACAAAAAATTATGGAAAAATATTAATAAATATTAAAAAATATATATAAATCTTCTATTTGTATGAAAATGATCAGTCGAAATAAAAGAAGAATGTTTAGTAAGGAAGAAGAATCTACCCCTTCAAAAAATAATTCTTCCAAACATGAATTATCATAATTATTTAAAATCATATTTTAAAATGCTATGAAAAACAAATAATCATCAAATAGCGAAGGAGAAGATGATGGGGAAGAAACTTTTAGAGAATATATGCTCCAATGATAACATGTTTCATGTATTTAATGGACTACTAATATCATAAAAGAAATAAGTTTTTTGAATAAAAACATTGGAATGAATGTTGAAGGAATAAAATAATTTCATAACTAGGATGATCAATATATTCAATAAAATATAAACCTCCAAATAATTGTAGTTGGATATGAAAATATGAAGTAATAACTTAATAAGAATCATAATATTAAGGAATATGGGATTTATAATACATAATAAATACATTTGAATATTGAAATTAACCTAATAATAATTAATTATCTTTTCAAAACAAATTATTAGATGAAAACTGAATCATCTCATGTTACCAAAAAAGTGTAATAAAAAAATCTAGTGAAATACCCACCAACTAAAAATAAACATTCATCTAATTTTTCAAATAATGTGGGTGTTAGAAAAAATGTTCTTAAAATTCTAGATTGATAAAGGATGTGTGAAATCCATCACATATAAAATAGTTCAAAATTATACCGCAAATAAATTGGATTCTTTTTAAGATTAAACGAATACTAAAAGATTTTACCAACAATGAAAAACTGATTATTAGGAAAGATCATATTTACAGAGAAACCCAAGATTCAATTGTTTTGTTAGCGTTGTGTTATTATTGGGAATAGAGAATATAATTATTGAAAAATAATGTCTGTAACTATAAGTAAGTATGATTTTAAGAGGATTAATAATAGAATAATATTATGTAACATTCCCAACTCATAATAATTAAGAGATAAAAATTCATAAGATATTAGAATATCTTTAACAAGAAATTAGTTTCGCTTCATGGAGAAATTCTGTAGAGGATATGGATAACCAAGTCACATGGTTAAAGAATTTTTGAAAACACACTAATGAAATTCTACTTATTATCGAAAGGAAAATGTGGATTGAAAAAGGAAAGTCAAATAAATTGACTTAATTATTGATATAACTCTAAAACAATGTAAATGGAACAAACTATGGATTATTGTTTGTAGATTCTCCTTTAATATGGTGAATGATTTAAAAATATTTAAATATTATGAATATTAGGGAGGAGTATATTCATTTACTAATGATAATTACTAAAAAAGTGGAGGAAAATGAATATCTTATATTGAATCTAATAAAGTAAAGTCCTTGAATGTTTTATATGTGGATGGGATTAAAAACATCTTACATATTGTGATCAAATATTGTATTGTTGGAAAATAAATTATATTTATTAATTATTCATGTATCATGAAACGTAAAAAATATGCTAATGTTGTTAATAGATGATAAAAAACCTGCATGAATATTTTTCTTATTTGAGAATTTTTTAACTCATGTAATTAAAATGTTGAAAATGAAAATACATTTTATAATCAAGGAATTACACACCATCGTTTGAAATATAAGAAAAAAGCTCTCAAATTAAAATTTTTAAGAATACTTTTTATGTTTCCTAAAAAATAATATAATGTTTTTTGAATGATTCATAATGGGAGGTTTATTAGAATAATCCATAATTTTTTTTACATTAAAAAACAAGACCACTTGAGATTATTCACTCCAATTCATGTGGGTTTAACATACATCAATAAAATATAGAGGATTTTTTACATTGCCACATTTTTTTATTATTTCAGCTGGGTGTAAATTATTTTGTTTAAAAATAAAAACTCTGAGTTAGCATGAATGTTAAAAACAATTAGAGGAGGTGTTAACAAATTAATGTGTGCTTATATAATGAAGGTGATAAATGATGAAGGAAAGGAAAACTTATTTAATTAATTTGAACCTTACATGATGGAACATGGAATTAAACATTAATGTAGTGCTCTATACCCCCAAAATTGAGTTGTAGAAAGGAAAAAACTAATGTTTAGTGGAATTGGGAAGAAGTATGATGGATGACTAAAACATTTGTATGTTTTTATATAGAAAATTTGTTATTAATATTGTATGTGTACAAAAATATGATTATTAAAGGGGGAATACAACATTAATTCCTAATAAATGTTATATAATAGAACCCCTTCACTAAAATTTTACCTGGTTTTTGGAATTCACTATTTAATAAAGGCTAAAAATCTAGATCTTGGAATATTTGAAGAAAGCGATGAAGCTAGAATTTTCATGCAATATTCACCCAACAGATGAAATATTTAAATGTCTCAACAAATATTTAGGAATGTTTTTTTATTGTAAGGATATGAATGTTGTTAAAAATATAATTTCATTAAAAATGTTTGTTGAGACTATAGTGGAATATGAATTAATAACATCCAATGAAAATTAAATATTTTAAAATGAATTTGAGAAAAACGAGATGATTATTGATTCAAAATAACCATGTCGTGAGGAATGTGGGATCAGATGAAACTCTATGAAATTTCATAATCTATAAAGATAGAATGATTATGGGAACATTATTGGAAACCAAAATGCTCTAATTCAAACTAAAATAAAATTAATTTTATAAAATAATATATCACTCATCTCATAGGTTGAACATGAATAATTTTCCAAAGAAACATAACATAAACAATGGGTTGATAATATGAATAAGAATATAAATAATTTATAGAAAAATGAAACCTAGAAAATTATTCTACATCTATATAGAATGAACCCTAATGGGACAAAACTGGTTTATTGAAACTAGTTGAATGACCATAGAGAAGTCCCTTGAAACAAAGTGAAAATTACTTATAAATGATATTCACTAATGGAAATTGTGGATTTTGATGAATCTTTCCCTATATCAGAATATTGGAAACTATTAGAATGATCTAATCTGTTGTTTCATATTTTTTATAATGTTTATAATATTGGTTAAAATTAAGATTTCTTAATTTGGGAGTTTGAGGAAGATGTACACATTGATAATCATTGTGGGATCCGACAGGAAAATAATGTTTAAAATATTTGTAAGCTAAAGAAATCCTCATATAGGATGAAATGATATCATCATTTAACATCCCAGCATGGGGGGCCTTGTGTTGATGCCACAATCTAGTTTTCTATGAGACATCAGACATGCCTCCCTAACATCTAGAGGTTTCTTACTAGAAGCGAGGGACTAATATATAAAACGAGGTGGTTTTACCTTATTTATAAAATAATTACAATAGTAGAAATAACTAAATAAACCAAATGGGAATAACCAATAAACATAATAATACCATATCCAAATAAAGAAAAATATCACCTAATGAACCAAAATTGGAAAACAATATCCAAAACTAATGATATAGATATTTTATTCTATATACGCAACAAGAATCAAATAAAAAACCATAACAAAGGAAAACCAACACTCCCAAGTGGTTCCTGATATGTTTTATAGTTCCCTCATCCATGATCCATCCTAAATTAAAAATATAACATATTTAATTTTTCCTTATAATCTCTTATAAACGTTAATTATATTCAGTTACTAATCAGGTAGACTGAGTAGGGGGTGAGTAAAGCTCAGTTGGCTACCACCAATGGCGTCTAAAATAATATCTATCTGTAATAGTGTAAGTAGTTGTATTAAGAATAAATACAAAACAAAACATGGATAGGTTTATCAATTAATTATTCTATAAATAACCACATAACTCCTTTGGTTTACAATGGCACCCAAACCATCAATACCAGCATTGGACCATGCTAGAGTTTGAACCATCCATAAGGAAAACCACATTTTATTTCATTAAGGGTTTTCAATAATCAATTCATTTCACATTCATATTATGGATAATTAGAATCCTAGTTTAATGAAAATATTTTTGGCCTAGAACATAATATCTATAACCTGGTTGGTATTTTGAGAATCATTCACTATACTGCGTCTCATTGTTATCATATAAGGTTTTTTGAAGAATCAATCTTTGTCCCATAATCATTGTTATCACATATGGGATTTTGAAGTATCTGACCGTCTCCCACACTCTTCATTATCACATATAAGACTTGGAAAGAATATTCCTTGTCTCATATATATTTTTATCACATAGATCACATATATATAATTCATTAAGGTTAATCAACATTATCCTTCTTTTTATACATTCTCATCGTGATATTCAATTTCAATTTATCAAAGAATCATGGTTCATCACTTTAATTCACATCGAATAATATGAACGATTTATTATTTACCAGATTATCAAAATTTAATCATATAATAAAGGAAACCTTCAATGCTAATCCAAACATCCCATAATTTCAATTATCAATGAATTTATAATGGCATTAATCAACCAGTTTCACTATCCCATTAATTAACCTATTGCATGATCTCATTAATTGGACAATTTTGAAACCCATTAATTAATTAACCAATTGTTTAATTCCATTAATTATTCCATTTAAAACATGGGAATTGAAATTCCATAATATATACACATGATTATAATTCAATTCAATGGAGATTGTCATTTAGACCACCTTCCACATGATCGTTCATGGATTCTCGACAAAAGGAAACCCCAATTTGAAGTGGAAATAATGAAATTGCAATGGTGACAAAGATCTAACACAAAAAACATGAAACATGTTCAAAGGGATAAGCATAAAACATAAACTAGATCTAAACCAATTATAATAGGGAAAAAATACTTTATTTCCTCTGAAAATTGAGATGAGAGAATGATAGCAAACCACATAGGAAGAGATTACATACTGTAAGAGGTGTATATCCATGAATTTAATCTTTGATTCGTCATGAACGATGTTTTAGGAGTCTTAGAACCCTCCCATAAGCATATAAATTTATAAGAATAGTATTGGGGATGAGATATGATTTTTAAAATTTTAAATTAATTGTTTTTGTATTTCAATATAATTTTTATGTGGAATAAAAATAGCATGCATAGTTTCCTGGGATCGAGGGAATGGTTTTTTAAACTATTCTCCAAAACTGTGTGATTCTTCTTAGGCGAGCATGGTTTTTACTAAGAGGTTTCATGGTTATAAAAACAATGTGACAACCATGAAAATCTCCTCTAGAGGGATTTGTTTGTTTTTTTGGTTTGGGAGTATGGTTTGGAAAAAATGTGTGCCAACCATGCACTACCCAAACACCCTAAAAACATTCAAAATTTCCCTCAACACACCCAAGAAAATCCTAAACCAAAGTAATAAAAAATAATTCAAATTATTTCATAATCGTAATCTCAATAAATCTACAATAATCGCCAGGATCTTATAATCTCCTCACCTTATAACTTCCCTTCCTCGAGTGTTATTCCCAAGCATCCCTAAGATTCTAAGGTAAAAAGGCCAGGACACTTAGCCCTTATAACATATTCTATATCCCAATGTTTTCCCTAAACACAACCATGTTTCAACAATTTACGTAATATCATCATTTTCCTTCCATGAAACACTTTTTCATTATGATCCAAAAAACTTATTAGATGCTATTCAAAGGATGCATTAATCTCAAGATCAACATCATCTACATAGATGATGTGAAAATGGATGGTGTGATACCACCAAAGTGGTGACACATTAAAAACATCATGTGTCAAACTATACCTCTATGGGAGATCCAATCATATACCCAACAAACACGATTCTCTCTACAACCTCAAAAGGTTAGATAAACTTGGGGGGATAACTTTCCTTACCTATAACTCCTACAACGACCCAATATCGGCGACACCAGAAGAAAAACAGGATATCCCACTATAAACGTGATGTTTCATCGATGTTTATAAACTAATGAATTATGTCTACTATGATCTATATACATACATTTTTAGAAATATATTAACCAGATCCTACATCTCTTATACGAGAATCTTTCCAAACAACTCTGATTCACCTACCTCTATCTGTCATATAGATGATTTTCGTCACATTCTATAAAGATCCTCATATGCTTCTATCTAAATGGTCACCTAAAAACTATTTCTATAGAAAACTAAATGAGCACTAAGAGATTATCCAAAGTCTTACTAAAGTCTATATTTAATTCTTGTAGAAAAATCACATAAAAATAAATGGTATGCTCCTACTTCAAATATATCTATGGGTGGAAATCCATATTCAATAATGATTGTGTACCAGTCTATTTCAGAAAGCCTTTCTAGAAACACAATGAAAAATTTGAGTCGTTCTCAGAAACTATACTCTATAAAACCCCATGTAGACAAACTATATCCCAAACATACCGTTTCCCCAGCTGATCCACTAATAATATCTCCCTAGTAGGCATGAAATGTGTTTCTTTTATCCGTTGATCTACTATCATCCAAATAGAATCATTCTTCTAAGGTGTCCTAGTATACCCATCGCAAAGTCCATCGTAATTTCTTCCAAATTACATTTTGAAATGTGAAACTACTACATTAAATAACTAGGTCATTTATTCTCGGCCTTCTCATATTGATAGGTGTAACATCATGTCATAAACCCTATAATATCTATTTTCATGCTTTCCCACAATTAAGTTGAATTTAGGTTTAGTATATTTTAGTCAAACCCAAATGCACTACCCACTTCAAGGAATGAAATTCATGCATCAAATCCTCTTAGATACTCATAGCAACAACAACACAGACCCATACATAATTGATCTCATCCTCATATATAAGACAATAGAAAGGTGACTCCCCACATTCAAGGATTTCATTCAAGTCCGAACACTCTGAATCCTCATATTGCCTCTCCCTGATCAAAATCAAAAGTTTGGACTCAACTAAAACTGATACAAGGGTTTTAGTTTATTATCCATACTTTACTAATATGTTCATCACCTCCAGAAAAGTCACCATCTTCCATTTAAAAGTTTACTCTTAATATTCATAAGTATGTGTTCTTTTTCTCACAGTGGTAGCAAAATTTCTACTCTTCATAGGTGTATATGAAATCTAAAAATAAAACTATTGCATATACTAAAACCATATCTATTGTTTGAGATTCACTTTTCATTATGAAAATATATATTTTAAGCTCTTGTTTTAAGAGAAAATCATAAACGTGTTTCCCAAAATAGAGTGTTATCAACACTTCAATGTATATAACCCTAAAACTAACTACAGCTCAAGAATAGGGTAGTTACATTCATTTGGCCATAAAATTTCTAACCCATATACCACCACTCAACCCCCCAATATCAACACAAATAAAAGTCCTATCTAATACGCATCATATAAAATTAATACTCTCCAGCTGGATCCTATAATATCAAAGTTGTTTAAAATTTTTAATTCTTATTCAACTCTTGTAAAGAATTATAAGAATTAACATACCATTAAAATGTAACTACCTTCTTGTTCATTCCCAAATGTGGTGATTCCATGTGGGGAAATTCTGGATTAAACTTATATAGTAGCTCGCTAACCGATGAAAGTAAAAAATGTCAAAACAATTCCTGGGATTATCCCATGAAAAAAATTAATGCACCTAATCTAGTTCCACTAACATGCCATCCTATGAGATTATGTGACCCAATAAATATACCTGGTAAATCCCAAATTGAAATAAATATATCTTGGAATATAACTAATGTGCACTTAGTGTAGTAAATATTGTAGAAAGATATTGTGAATGATCATAAGGACCCTTGGAGTACAATAATATATTGTCCACCACAACGACCAGAAATAGATCTAGGTTTGGGTAGAAGATTTGGTTCATCATGTTCATAGACACAAAAATATCTATTTCCAGCCAAACAACATCACATAGTACTCATATACACTATACCTGCTTCCAAAATCAGTATTTGGCATATCAAATGTTCCAAATCTCAACTGATTATATCATTATCGAAATTAAATATTTTATAAAACACAAGTACCCAAAAATTGGTCAAAGAGATCATATATACATTGAAGATGATTCTGGTTCATCACTTTCATCTGGTTCAACATCGGATAGTCAACACACATGAAAAAATTCCTTTTAGCATTCTTAGAAAACAAGACTGGAGAACCCCAAAGGGGTGTACCTAGATGGATAAATTTCTTATCTATCAACTCTTATGGACTTGTATTAAGATCTTGAATCTATTTTGTAACAATTCTATATGGTGGAAGAGAAACTAGCTCACCTATAGAAATGAGATCAATCATAAATCCATTATCAATATTTGATGGATGCCCCGATTAATCCCCAAGAAAAAAATCATGTAATTGGTCCACAATGGGTGGAAGGATATTCAATTTCATATCCCCATCATCCAAAAATAGACAAAAATCACGGATGGT
This sequence comes from Viscum album, assembly GCA_963277665.1. Lineage (NCBI taxonomy): Eukaryota > Viridiplantae > Streptophyta > Magnoliopsida > Santalales > Viscaceae > Viscum > Viscum album. The sequence goes on along the minus strand of OY728126.1, from coordinate 786,608,580 downwards.
GAGATCCCCTAATTTCTAATGAACTGGCCCTGCACATCCTACATAGATATCAACCTCTCCACGGTGTGTGTAACATTCATCCTTGGGAGAAATAAAGGTCACTTTAATGATGTAATAATCAATCCTGTCTCATTATACTACCAACCACTCCATACCCAAAATCTTGAAAAAATGTATCATGTAAAGAATACGATGATTTTGTAGAAAACGATACTATTAAACGTCAAAAGAACGCCCATTATATAGAAAATGTAGCTCGACCGTAATCCTAATGTTGGGACAATCATCATAACTCCACCTAAAATTTTTACTACCAAACTCAAAAAAAATCACATTTTTTGAAGATAAAAAGGAATTAGAGGCATCAATATCAAATAAGACACTCATAAGTGTATAAGCTACAATAATAGCACCTCTAACTATCGATGTTCCAACCTCACTATCCATAATTACATTCTAAAATTTATAAAACTATCGTTCCCCAATTAATTTTTCTTCAATTTGATTCCCTTGAGCTTCACTACTTTGCTGAAATGGGTAATCTTTCCCAGAAATACCACATCTAGTGCCTCAACTATCATGGCTAGTAGAACTACAACTGCCAGATTGATAAAGGGTAGAAGACCCATTCCAACACTCAGATTCTGCCTTGCTCAACCCTCATTACACACCTATCATGGGTTCCTATAAATCATTTTTACATTTTCCAGCCTTTCAAAAGAACTAAACTATACCAGTATTTGGGAGAACTGTCTACAAATGTGACCCAACCTACCACACTGGTGGTAGAGCACTCATGTCATATCTTCTGTAATTAACCCTCCACCCTATCCAATTGTATTTCCACTACACCGGCTAAAATCCTCATAATGACACTTCATACTCATTTAAGATGTGCCTCCATATAATCCTACTGAAACAACCTTTCCTCCACTAGAAGCCCCTTTTAGGTTCCCCTAAAATATGAAAGCATGATTTACCACATCAAAAAACATATTCAGCCAAAATATGGTAACCTAGAACATAATATAACATTTAATACCATCCTGAAAAACCTTTGATATAGTATCCTCATATTCTACCAATGATGGTACAATGAACTACAAATCATTAAAATAACCAACATTATCCATCATGGACATAATCCCTTGTGTCAACCTCATATACTCATCTTCCCTCACTTTCCTGAACATATCAGGGTAAAAGTGCTCCATGAACTTATGTTGAAAGTACTTACACCCCATATATCTATATTTATATCTTGATTCAAGATATACCACTAATGCATCACATGGCCATATAAGATGATAGCATCTGATTAGAAAATATTCTTAGTATGAGTCTCTAGGTGGTAAATGATTCCCTGGAGAGACTCAATCCAGAACTCAACTACTTCATTTCCACACTCTCCTGTGAATTCAAGAGGGTGATGACACTGGAACTCCCACATCATTTCAGACATACTAATCATAACCATCTCTCATTCCAATTCAATAAACTAAAAAAATGATTGATTTTATCATGGAACAACTCTCTCATCTATTCACCTAGAACAATTGAAGCCTCAGGTTCCACATTTAAATTATAATTTCTATACATATCATTCTATAGTCCTATCAATACTATTTTTCATTAAATAATATCTCTAAAATTCAAAAAACATAGCTTAGGATACAAAACATATCATTAACACCATTACATAATATGTATTTACATGAAACTATAAAAAGTCATCCCACCATACAATGCCATACTGTTAAAATTGAGGCACTATCACTACCTTCAAACATCCCTCATCAAACCCACCACTACATAGGGTAAAAATATTCATAATTTATGTTACTCATTAGACAACAGTTTATCCATGTCAAATTATCAAATATTGAATCATTTAAAATTTCTCAATTTCAAATGAAGAAACTTTTTATTAAAGAACACAAGAAAGAAAAGTATTTTCCATTTAAATAACTAACCCAAAAATATTATTTAAAGTTCTTGTATAAATGATGGATGTCACAATAAATCCAGAGTTCCTAGATTGATGTGTCTATACTCAAAAACCATTTCATATTAGTCCATAAATAATAAATAAAAAAAATAAGATCATGCAAAAAATGAATCACCAAAGGTGAAATAACCTCTAAATGTAATAGAAAAGATCTATGAGAAAAATCCCACCCATGATAATTGGGTTTTCCCCATACATGGGATAATAAATTCCATGCATGATCTCATAACCAAGTCCTGATTCAACTTAGTCTCATTTATTCCTTTCCCAAATAATAAGGCAAAATGAACAAAAAGAAATAAAAACCTCCTTTCGAACCATTTTGTAATGTCCCGACCTAGCCTCCACATGTCTGTTCCCTAAGTCAGTTCCCTACATGACCTTTTACATGCCTCCTTATATTCCAGAGTCTACCAACTCACTATGATTGGTTAATATATAACATGGGGATACTATACCCACTTCATCAAAGTAGCACAATAGTTGAAATAAATAAATCATAATCAATTCCCAAAATAATACTATAACAAAATACCGACCAGAATCACATGATAAAACAAAATATAAAAATAATATACCAAACAAAATCAATATAAATTTAAATCAATTTATGTGTCATGTGATAGATGAAAAAAATGAAAGACCCACTGAAAATCACATGAGAGTCCTGATATCGTGTTTGGTTACCTCATCTATGATTGACCCCGAGTTAGCCATAAAAAATAGTGATTTTCCCTTATCTATTCTGGAAAACATGAATTCTATTTGGGTACCAGTCCACAAGACTGATTATGGTGTGATAAGAAATCAATTTTCCATCACCAATGGTTTCTAAAACAATTCTTGTCTATAACATTGTATGAAATCTTATAAATAATAAATACAATCAAACAAGTTAACATTTTTCACAATCCATTATTATTTAATTAACCACATAAATCATTAAGTTAATAATGATAACCAGACTATCAATACCTACATTATCCTATGTTGGACTTTTAACCACCCCTAATGAATTTCACATTTCATTACATCATGGATTTTTACTTACCAATTCATTTCACATTCATATCATGAAAAATTGGAGCCATTGTCCAAAGGAAATAATTTTGGTCCTTGAACTTCATATTTAGAACCCCATGGTTATTTGGAGAATCAATCCCAATCCTAAACCACATTGTTATACCCTATGAGATTTCAAAGAATCATTCGGTTTATCACACTTTTTGTTATCAGATTTGGGATTTGATGCATTAGTGTGGGTCCTAAACTTGTTGTTATCACATATGGGATTTTAAAGCATCTGCATTTTTCATGCACCAATTTTTATACCATATATTATATATATATCCCATTCATTAAGGATAATAATCATTACTCTTTTTGTCACACATTGTCGTCATGGTATACCATTTCAATTTATCAATCAATCAAGTTTGATCACTTAATTCACATGGAATGATAAAAACAATTCACCTTTAAACTATTTATCAAAATTTAATCATATAATCCAATAACCCTGAATGGTTTATCCATACATCCCTTAATTCCTATTATCAAAAAATTCTTGATCACTTTAATAAACCAATTTCACAATCCAATTAATTAACAAATCGCATTATCTTATTAAGTGAAAAATTTCATAATCTAATTAATTAATTAATTGGTTGATTAATTCAATTAATGTTACAATTTACCAATATTGAAATTGAAATTACAATAAACATTAATTAAAATATAATTTGATACTATGGGAATTGACATTTATACCACCTAACTCAAGATTGATGATGTATATTCACGAACTGGAAAACCCCAATTTGAAATGTAACAATTGAATCCAAAATGCCAGAGAAGATCTAGAACCAAATCATAGAATAAATAACAATTGGATCAAAATATAATAAAAATAGATCTAATCCAATTCCAATGGGTAAGAAAATATTTATTTTCCTCCAAAAAGACAAACTGGAGAGAGAGGAAACCACACGAGAAGATATTACATACCAAAAGAGGTACAAATCCTTCAATCTGATCTTCTATTCTCTATAAATGATGTTTTTTGATTTTTATAACCCTCCGAAGAGATTGAAAATTCATAATAATATGTTTTGGGTTGAGATAGGGTGTTTTGTGGTTAAATAGGTGGGATCACGATTTTAATTAAAAAATAAATGGAATAAAAATCGCATGCACGATTTCCTAGGTTGGGGCACACAGTTTTCCAAACAGGGAGCCTCTTCTTTGGTGTGCATGGTTTCTAATATATGTTTGAGTAGTTTTACCTACCATTAACCATCCTTGAAAATTAATTTTTTTGTGTTTTCATTATTTAATAGGTTGGGCACATGGTTTGGGAAAACTGTGGCCTGAAAATGAACTACCCAAAAACTACCCATGAACATCCAAAATTCCCCCACATGCCACCAATAAAAGCCTCAGACAATGTATAAAAAAACATGGAAAAATATTACCTGTAAATGAGGTTGATAATTATCCTGAAATGGTTTGGATCATACACTGCAATAATGGTACTCAAAACATTATATTTAAATTAAACACAATAGTTTTCTAAGCGAAATATAGACAACAACTTATATGTGCTTGATCTAAAATTTGGTATCATAAAATTTAGTAATTATATTGAGTAAATAATTTTTTAAGGGAAAAAAGAAAATTGTTGTAAAGAGTTTATTAAATAAAAAAAGATGTTTTTTAAAATGCCTATGGCTGGAGAATTTTATTGCATCATGTGAATACAAGTTAAAAAATGAAAGATATATTTACCTATCTTAAGAAAATTATACAATTCAATTACTACAAAATTTTAACATGGATGAAACTATAGATTTTTCTACACCAATTTATATTATTTTAATGTTGAGTAAAGATGAAGTAGGGAAAACTATGAATCTGATTTACTTTTGAAATTTTATTGGATTGTTGATTTATCTTATATCATTGAGGCCAAAAATTGTTTGTTGTGTTACTCTGTGATCTAGCTATCACATTTATCAACATGAATCTCATATGTTGGTAGAAAAAATAATTCTCAAATATGTCAAATGGATATCTTATTATGGGACCTTATATACAATGATTAGTGGTGTAACTTTTATGGATATACTGATCCTCATTGGGATTGAGATTATAAATACAAAAAATTTAATTCATGAGAATCATTATTCTTTGGAAAATTTTGCATGAGATTTTATTTTAGAAACATTGTATTATAACTATGATCATAGTAGAATATAAAAATTATACTTCCACAAATTCTTATACACAAATCATTTGGATAAAACTATAGCATGAATATTTGAATGTTAATGTTTCTACAATGATGGATATTTTTTGTGACAATCAATAATAAATTAATCTTTTAAATAATATAATAAATAAATATTATCTTAACTCATCGATATAAATTATGAATTAATAAAAGTGAAATTTTTTATAGAGAATTTACGGTTTCAATGCATTTCTAAAAAATATAAAATTGAAAATGTTTTCATGAATTCAATTAAAAATCTATATTTGTGTAATTATGGATGAAACATCTTGTCTAAAATCCACTAATGACTTCATAAACATTGTAAAGAAGTACATCCCACACTCTATTTAAATTATGTTAACATGTGGGGGAAGTAAGGAATTTTTAATATGTTTATACAACTATATCTATAATGAATTGGTATATATGGTTATCACAAAATGAATGAGGTAACAAAAATGGGTAGAGTTAAAAAAATTAGTTTGAATAATTCTATCAAAATTGGTTAAGTTAAAAGTTTTTGGATGTTTATCTTTTCATGACCTTAATTTTTATTTTTACTAATGAATGAAATTCTTTTAAAAATTATAAAATATCAAGTATTTTGGTTTTATGAAATTATCTTTCAGAAAGATTTTTATTTGATGAATAGTTTTGAAAAAATGTGTTCTTGATAAAAATGAGTTATAAAATACATTACTGTTAAAAAATATAGAGTTCCAATAGTTATTAATGGATGTGTTAAAAAAATATAAAGGGCGAGATTGAAGATCATTTGAGTTGTTTTTGAATAAAAATTTCCTTTATTAGAATCTTTATTTTTGATATATATTTTTTTCAAATGAAAAGTAGAGTTCATGGAAGTTGTTGTTATGATGTTGTAGGAGAATAAGGAAATTAGAAAGTCTGTTAAGAAACATCATTAACAACTTATATGATTCAGTGTTGTTTGATCAGGTGTCCAAAATCAGGAGTAAGTCATGATACATTATGAAGGCTATTGAAGGGAAGAGTAGTGAACAATTTTACTAGATGAACCTTTTTGGATATAAATATTGAATATTTAAGCATATGTAATTAGGTGTTAAAGTAAAAAATTTAATAAAAAAAATACTTTGTATATAGGATGAAATTTATCCGAAAACACCTGTAGTCAATTTTTTAATGTGAAAAAATTGGGAAGTGTATAAAATTCCACATACAATGTTTAGAATATGATACAAAAAATTATCAGTCAAAGTACATGATACTGAGCTTATGGAAGGGAAGATAAGATAATTTATCTAATGGATAAAACATCCAGACATAGTCCTTTTAGATGAATTAATAAAGGTAAAATATTTATTGAGTTTAAACATGGTAAATCCTTTCACAATTGTCTTTGGATGAACCTCATCAGAAAAACCCTTTTAGATGGATATGTGTGATAAGATCCTGATAGTGTAACTTTTCAAAGACTATATAATGATCATCAGAATAACCAAATTGCATAAGTTTAAAGAATTGATCCATCGATCATACTTTTGTTAAAATGTTCTCATATTTCCATCATCCAAACAAAATGGTAACCGTCATAACATTTTTGTATTGGAAAGATAGAAGTATTATTTATTCATATTTTTTATAGTTATGTTAGATTAGGATAATAAAAATGTGAATTCAAATACAAATAAGATGAGTTTGGAGTTTGAAGTTGGAATTTTGAGATGAAGAGGTTGTATGAAACTTATGTATTTAGATGTTACAAAAATTAAGTCAACCATCTTCAATAAGTCAAGATAAGAAGACATAGGATGATTAGTTTTTATAAAAATATTTTCAAGCATGATTTTTCTAAAGATGCATTTTAGAACATTTTAATGTCCCAAATGATGAAGATTATGTGATAATAATTTTGGATGGTTTCTTGTCTATAAATATTAAAGAATGTTTGAGAAGTACCATGTCTTCGTGTTTAATGATATTCAATCAATATTGGAATTCAGGTAGAATTACATTAATATTTATGAATATTATATATGTGTAGATAATTATTTAATGAATTTAAATTGAGTAGTATATCTAATTATTTAGTGAGAAGGAAATTAAAAGTGTTTCCCACCATTTCAAAATTTAGAGAACCTACAAATAGAAGGGGGGAAGTATTTTTCATTATATGACATTATACATGTGTATGAACATTGATGTGTTGTAGAGATTGTGTGAGAGTGAGTTCCAAACTTAATAATAATTTTGTGTTGTATAATAGTTCCCAATAGTGGTTTTTAGTCAGTTATTAGTTAGATATTTGTTACTAAGATTCTAAATATATTATTATAGAGTAATATTTTTTAATATAGTTTTCTAATTAGAATTTGAGGAATAGATTTGTTGATAATAAAATATATAATATGTTAGAGAAAGAACATACTTATGTGAGGTGCATTAGACAAACCTTTACCAGGTTGAGGAAGAGTTTATTAGATTGAGGAATCAAGTAGATATTCTAAATGAATATTTTGGATTAGATATCTCAAATTTTCATAATTTTTATGACATTGTATTTTAATTAAAACCTTGTAACTAATAGAATCCATTATAATCATACTTATGAATAGATATAAGGATTTTAACGGGAGTTTACTCAAATTTGTAGTCACCACATTCTAATAGTGACTATTTATGGACCCAATAGGGTCATCATGGAAATTAGGTATGTTCCCAAACGGAGGATACACTTTATAAATATTATGTTCCTAGATTATATTTGGATTTTTGAATTCATGTGAGCTTTCTATAAAATATGATAATGAAATCAACCAAAAAAAGTTGCGAGGGTTGAATTTCGTAAATATTAAAATTTATAAAAAGAAAAAAATATTATTAACCCCAATAAATGGTTCAAAAATACATAAGAGCTTAAATTTTATTGGAATAACTATTATCCACCTTCCATATTTTCCATTGTGACAAATTATATAATCATTTGTGCCTTGTGTTTACTACTGCCTCCACCAAATGATGGATTAAATTTATTAACATTGTCACTCTTCTCTTTTTATAAGGGTGAAAATGAATGATAATTTTTTAATATATAAAATAATAATTATTAATATTAAATGAAAAATTATAATCTACCTTTTATCTTACTCATTATTCATGAAATAAAATCATTAAACATGAATTCTAAAGACACACACCACAATTAAGAAACATTTTTTCATCTATTTTCATTCTTATTTATACTAAACCAACATCAAAAAGATTCTAAACCATAAAATTATATTATTATAATTATTATTTAATGATGATATGATTCTTAAAATAATTAAATTCCATAATAATAATAATAATATATTTATGATTGTATGATCATTTTTTGGTCATTTGAACAGCCTAATTGAACAATGTTATAAATTAATATGATTAAATACTATGAGAACATAATTACTAATAACATAAGACTTAAATAATATGTTAAGGACTTTACTTTTATTCTGTAATGATAAAAGTAATATTAAACTACTTAATTAATATAGATCCATTAGTTTCTAAAAAAATTAAATTATTACATTATAAAAATTATGAACAACATTTATAATACCTTTTTTGACCTTAGAATATTTTCCTTTAGGAGTAGAATTGTGAACAAACCAATTATTATAAAACTAGTTCAATACGAATAAGATTATTGACACTTAATACTGGAAATATATAATAAATAATATCAATATAGAGGACAATTTTATATTATGTTTCTATGATTTTATATATTTTTCAAAGGTTCTAAAAAACTAAATTAGGATGGTCATCTTTTTATAATGTAGATTTATGAAAATTAGTGTAATTTATGAACTTTTGTAAGGGTTTTTTTAAGATCTGAGTTTGTTTTTTATATAAAACTCAAAGTCACCACTTTTATCATTTTTCGTGTATATCGTTTAAATGGATTTATTTTTCTTATAAATTTAAGGATATGTTTGGTATTTCAAAATCCATAAAATGTTCAACCTTCCATTGATTTTAAATTTGAATGAATTTAACACTATATTTTTTTTGTCAAACTCAAACCCACTTTCAATAAGTTATAATGCTTCATCTTGAACGTCCTTTTTCCATGCCTCGATTCTTCAACCATATGATTTTATATTTTAATTTCTCTTTATATTAAGGTAAAATGAAAATTCATGATTTAAATATTCCTCCTCGATGAATTTATTCCTAAAATAGTGTGACAAGCACTAGAATAATTCATATTCTCTATAATGATGAGTTTACCTCGATGTATTTGTTTTCCCTTCCAACCAACATTATCCATTCCATTGTGGGAGACAAAAAATCTATTAACTCATGTGATAATGATATTTCTCTATAATTTTTTTCAAAATGATGTATTATTATCCTTTTTAATTTATTGGATTTAAACAAAGTGTCTTAAAACATTAAAAAGGTTCTTCTAAACCACCATGTTATGTTCGGATTACACATTCTCTTTCATTTTACCCACCACTATATAATTTCGTCCAATGAATTTGATCTTTAATAATATATAAATTCCTTTAGATTACATTAAATTACTTATTTTGGAATAAAAAATTATTACATCTCCACCAAGATTTTTACTTTTAAGTAAATCCAAATTTAAGGGATCATTTTAATGTTTATCATTTTACACGAATTACATCGACCATAATGTTTTATAATAATGAATAGATTATAAAATCTTCAATATTTGATTTTAAAATCCTTATTCATAAATTATTAATTAATGTAAAATATTAAACCCTTTCCTTTGAAAATATATCCTATGATCATTTTGGAAAGGATCGCCTATATAGCAAATTTTTTGTATTATCTCTCCTTGATCCCTGTGGTGAATTTTGCAACATTGGAACCTATTTCTCAAAAAAATATGATTATTTATATAAATATGAAACTAAAAAGTTATATAATAACTTATTCACATGGTAATACTAATGACATATTCTTTAGATATAATTTTTTATAATATGATGATATTGAATTCCTTCTCATTTATTTTATAATGCATTAACTATTTGTATGGTTTCATTTCCAAAGGTGGCATTTGTATGCTTATGAATATTAGGATTCAAATTATATTATAGTATTATAAGAAAATTAATTATCCCCCTAATTAATTGGGTAATGTTTTTTCTCATGAGATACCTTGTATGATACCCGGGAGGATAGCCTAAATACACCTTCTTATGAGATGGGTAGGCCTATAATTATATGTCAATCGAATCTATTGTGTAAATATTTAAATCTTAGGGGATGTTATGAAAGATAAATGGAATCTAAAATTATCTACCATGGGTGTAACAACCTAATATTTTATGATATATTTCTATTAATATAAATTTCATTTATTGGACAACTTACTTTAGATGCAACACAATGTTTAAAATAACCTCGATATACTGCTAAAATACAATTATTTAATGAGAAAATTATCATAGAGCCCATAAATATTTGGTTATGATTATAAATAAATGAATTACGAAAAAATATATCTTATAAATTTATAAAATGAGAACCTTATAATCATTTTTTGTAAAATAGGATAAAATACTTTGAAGGTCAAAGGACTTATTTTTATAAAAATATTTTTTATGTGTGAAAAAAGTGTATTAAAATTAATTAAAATAATAAAATAAGTAAATTTATATTTATTAATTACTTAAATGAAATATTTATAATATATATTAAATAAAATATTATAATATTCATCTAATATTCATTACATGGAACGCAGTGAAGTTAAAAATAGTTTGTATTCATAAAAAATTGTTTTTATAAAAAACTATATTCATTATGTTTGGAATAATTATTTTAAAATTTATTTATAATACATATATAAATATAATACTATAATGTAGTTTAAATATTTTAAATTAAATTAAATCATTCAATTTAATAGTGCAATATTAATTATTAGTCATGATTAATTGCTAAAACAATAAAAATATTATCATGATTTGTGTATAAAATGGTTTCATTGGGAGGATAAAGTAATATATTAGGGTATAATTCCACATAATATTGTCTACATATCATTATTTGAAAATACTTAAAGCTTATAATATCATATCATATATTTAATATCTATTTGGATCAACATTCACAAGAATTTGTGATTATATTATTTAAATATTTTAATTAATTCCATGTATGTCCCTCTACTCAATTATAAAAGGGAAAATCATATAATCCACTATTAACAAAAATTTAACATAATATCTTAGTGAATACATATTAAAATAGATTCTAATATTTCCAATATTCATTCTAGATCTTATTTCAATCACCTTTGGACCATCCTAATAAGGCCTATGTTGTATGTTGATGGAAGGCTCTGAAAGAAAAGGCAATCTTGTTATGTGATTATTTAAAATTTTATCTCTTATTTTGATTCTTATATATCAATTTTTTCGATCCTATGATGATATATAACATTTCATAAATATTATTAAATTTTATTATATTTATTGTATAGTCATTTCTCCCCACATTTAAATCAAATTGGAAATGAATGCATCACCTGTGTGTATGAGTTGACTACCCCCTCCACATAATAATATGATTCATTTTCCCAAAATATATTTCATCGTTGGTTATTATGATTTTTTAATCTTTAAATATTTCATTTATGACATAATAATGTTTTGGAAATTGTAATAGTTTATCTACCTTGTCACCTTTTCGTATTTTAGAAAATGATAAAATCGATGGTCTATACATGTGGACTACCACCTACACAAAGATATGCCATTGGTTTTTCATTTAAATTTTAAAAATATTATAATAATTATATATTTAATGAATATATATGATATTTATGACAATATAATGAATCTATATATTTGAATTTTTTTAAATTTATTTTTTCAATTTATCAAAACTGTCATTCCTGCATACGTACGAGAATCTATCTCCACAAATTGATATAATTAATCATTCATAACAACTTCATTTTAATTATTATTAAAATTTATATGATGAATAAATTTAATAATTATTTAATGATTAGTATTACCCTGATTATGAAACCATGAACAAGTAGAATGTACCAAAACCATAAAACTGAAATATGCACTAAAAGCAGGGTAGTTTTCACAAAAGTGTTCACTGTATGGAAAAAATTGTTAATAAAAGGGAAATTAGAAATTATAAAGTAATGATACAATGTATGGTAGGATTTAAATCTGGTTAAATAATATATTTTAATTAATATATATTTATTATATAGTATGTTTGAATTTGTATGATAAAATAAAGACATGACGTTAGGATATATGTTTCAAACTCCATTCTTCTTGGTATTTTCTCTAATAAATTTTTATTGAGGGAAAACATAAAGATATTATCCTATAAATATAATATATTTTATTTTCCACTATTTATTTATATTTTTTCTCTACATTAATACAATTTTCCAGTCCTTGATACATAAAATTATTGAGAAAATATTTTCAACGAAATGGAAACGTTTTCTCCCCATGGGTAAATTTTTTTCATCCATTTCCATAATCAAAAATTTTTTTCCATGGTATTACATACCTATAGATGAAATATTTTGAAATGGTAATTTTAATTACCTTAAAATTTATTGTAATTTTTTAAATAAAACCATTTTTTATAAATTTTTTCTGAATAATTTGTTTTTGAATTTTACAAAGAGTAGAAACAGATTGTTGTATTCTGACATATATGGTAGGAATGGATTTTAACACAATAATAATCATTAATTTCATTGAGTATTTCTTTGAATGATATCATGTAATGTATTAAATAAAAAATATATTTTTAATATATTTTTCTTTAATATTTTTTCAAATGAATGTATATTTTACTCATTTTTTCGAATAAATGATTGAATATTATTTTAAAGGTTTTTCCATATATTTAGACATTATTTAATGATAATTATGTTTCATAGGGGAAATTATATTATAATGTAATTCGCATTTTTGGATGACTTATGATTATGATGATCTTAATATTATTAGTTAAGACCCATTTCTTTCCAATGGTATAATTAATCTATGATTATATAATATATGATCTTATAATACTATCCACTTATTTTATTTCTATGGAATATCATTATGTGAGGATTAAATGTTTACGATACCTATTTATTTTCCATTAGTTAGGCTATGATGCCATGATTAATGTTTTGGGCTCTTGTGGAACCCATACGTATTATATTCATTATGTGACATGTAGTCATATAATTATCTTGCACTCTAATGCATTGGGTAATGAATGAAATCTTATGAGATAATAAGAACTAGAATGGGGAGTGAACCTAATTCATTAATGGAATGTGTCTATTATGATAGTCCTAGGATTCAACCATGACTATTGATAAGATGGAATGGGTAGTTAACACATTCCACTATGACTTCCTCATAAATAACCCTTGACAAATGAAATGATTTACATTAATTGTTTATGTGAAAAAAAATTTATAATACTTATGATATGCTCTCATGGATAATTATTGATTACTGATTACTCTAAAATCTTATGAATTGTATCATTTTATTGGAACAACCATATGCATTTATTCATGCTTAATTATATTTAATTAAGTGGATGTTACATTCATATGATATTATCATGTTTTAATACCCTTATGTTTATACACACTTGTGTTCATTGATTAATTTCACAGATTTATACCATTATTAGGAATCTTATGTCACCATTTTATATGTTTCATTCATCACAAGGTTACAAAGACTTGTATTATTTAAGAAATTTATATGAAGGGTATTATGAGATATGATCCTTGTGGGATATATTGAATATATTTAATGAAACATGTAGATTATTTATATAGTATCCAAAAAACTAAACTTTTACAATCCTTTAGTGTGGATTAATATGGAATGTATTGAATATTCATTTAAACTGATGTAATATTTATCTCTTTTATGCTCATATTTCCTCATTTGGTACTCGTGCAGGGTTTTGTTAGTTTATGATATTATGATTTGAAAACCATAGTGATAATACTAAATATAGTACTAAATAAATAAAACATCTCATGTTATTAAAAATATTGGACTAATGTTCCCTTGAAAATACATACTTTTCTTGATATTGAATATTTGGTTATGTTGGGGCATTGTTATACCTAGGGGTAAAAGTTTGAAAAGGAGTTGATTGGGAATCAACTCGATCATTAAGTGGTGCATAATGAGTTGGACTCTGTCTGCTTACATAACTAGTAACTCCCTGTGAATACAATATAAATAATTTAAATATTATTTATGAACAATTATGAAAAATGGTAGGATATAACATTTTTTAACTAATGAAAATAAATAGTTATATGAAATCAACATAGAGTGTCATGTGTTGGTAAAAGGTTTTATTATTTTTTAAATAATAAGAATTATTTTTATATTAATATGATTTTTTAATTTTATTATTTATATTTGATAATAAAAATAAGATTTTCAATTTTGTAAATGGATAGAAATTATAGTATTCATTTTAAAAATATATGTGATGTCTAATAAAAAACCACCTTCATGGTCATACAAATAAAATTGAAACCGGTATGTGAATACTTGGGATTGTTTCAATGAATCCATATTGATATAAAATTGATTACATCAAATGGGTGAGTTTCAGAAAATACCTAATATTAGAAAAATGGGGTTTCATGAAGACTACAGAGGAAAAAATATTTCTATTATGTCATATCAATAATGTTAAAAGAAAACCAAAATAAATATATCAATGTAATGTTATGATATTTTACTTGAAGAAAATAATGTTATATTGAAACCAATTACTAATAAAAAAGAGTTACATGGAGGGAAATGATGTTTATCATTGGGAAACACTAATAGTTTAATGATTTTTGTGTCGATATGTTAATAATTATCTAAGCCAGTACACTAATCCAAGGGATAAATCTATGTCCATGAAATTGAATATAATTTTTCAATCATTGAATTATATAATTATGCTTATGGTGCACTGATAAAAAACTCAATATTCCAATATTTTTTTGAGGATTTCATGAATATTTTTTAAGAAACTAATTTATTATCCTTCAATTGAACTTGTAATGATTTTGATCCTAAAATATATTTATCTTCATTATATATTAATTTCTAGAATCAGAAAATCACATTTTTTATTCTAAATAAATATACAACAATCTATTAGTTTCTGGATGAATGTGATCATTAAATGAGAATTAATTACATTGTGTGAGTCTATACTACCTATTTATAATTGATATTAGCCTCAATTGATTGGGGAGAAACTCATTAGTGTAGGCATGTTTATTGTTTGATAATATACTGACGTATTTGTTGTAGATAATCCTAGTCCCCCCCAATTGTAAAGTTGAATTTTAAATAGAACTGATACCTGGTGGATAACCTATTCTTATGACCACATATGGAATGTAAATCATTGAGTTATAGAAATTGAATAAGATAATCTATTATAGTCTTGATATAGTACTCTTATGCCCTAGTAAATCATAATCAAGTTCTCATTTTCATATTTTAGAATAATGGTTGGGGAATGAATCTCAAATTGACTATCAAGAACATAAAAAATATCACTATCATGATAATGAATCCACTACTAAATATTGATTATTTTTTTTATTAACATTGCGATGATAAATAAATTTCCCAAATTGACCTTCTTTTTGAATATATTCAATTGTGGTTTAATAATAAAGATTTACTAATTATAACCTTTCGTATGTGGTATGGTCAAAATGAATTTATATTAATTTCATTTGTGCTTACCTAATCGACACCACCTTCAGGGATTTAATTAATGAGTTATTATATATTACCCTGAAAATTTTGTGGTAGTCATTATAGATGATGCTATTATATATTTGAATATAAAATAGAGGAATAAAGATCATTTGAAGATTGAATTACATAAATTTATGAAGTATAATCTATATTCTAAATTAATAAACTGTGAATTATGGATACAAAAATATTCATTCATGTTTAATATAATAAAAACTAAGGTTATATTGGTGGCACTATAAGAATAGAAAATATTTACAAATAGATCATACCAACCATGGTGACTATGATATGTAGTTTTATTTTATTGGATAGATACTACCAAGATTTTTTGAGGGATTTATTCTGATTGTATTATCTAATAATTCAGTTAGCTTTGAAGGTAGAGAAGTTATTTTGTATAGATGATTGTGATGAAAATTTTGATTAGATGAAAAGAAGGTTGTTTATCACACCTGCAGTCACACTACCCTGGGTAGATATAGTTTTCTTGATCTATTGTGATATATTAAAGAAGGTAATTTTATAAATCCACATGTTTAATGATATGGGGATAACTTATGTCTCATTCCAATTGATATTCAATGGAAAAATTACCCTACCCATGATTTTGGATTCAAAGTAGTCAATATTTCATTATAAATATGTAATAAATATATTTATAGTGAAATATGAAATATATATATTGATAATAAAATATAGAATTGTATATTAACATTGAATGAGGAAAATATGTTACTACGGAGATGGTTGGAGTTGATTAAATATTATTACTACACAATATATTACAACTATGGAAAGGTAAAATAGTTTGATGATGATTGGAGTTAGAATGATTTTTTTTTCTAGGTTTAGGATTGATAGAGATCAAATAAAAAAATATTTATAGAATATTGATCATGAAATAATTAAGAAAGGATATAGATTGTATCTTTCCTAGATAGAAATTTCAACATACATCCATGTGATGATTTATGAGGTGTATAAGGAAAGGTTGTAACAAAGAAGGATGTTTAGGAATTATCCTAATTTAAAGAATGATTTTGATATAATTTTAAGGTTTATCAATCTATTATGTGTATAATTAATCCTAGAATTTAATAATGAGTAATTAAATTAATCTCATCATTCATCTATCTCTATGTATCCTAGAATTATGAAGATGTATTAAGATATGAAATTTCATGTAGGTAGGATATTATGAAAATGGATATTGGTTAGTGTATATCTTGATCCCTATTATATAAACAAATTAATTATGAGAGATATGTTTCTAAGGGTATGATACATCTATTACACATAGTCTAATGGAAATGAAAAATAAAACACATCTCATTCAGTCAATAGACTCCGAAATCCATTTAAAGGCCAAAATGTTATTTGTTATAATGGAAATAACGTTAAAAAGTAAGTACATTTCATTATAATTAGAGAATATTTTCCCCTCTATCATCTATCCTATAATTACATTATGGTTTTGGTACGGTCTCAGAGAGTATGAAATTCCATTACATTTGATCAGCATCCAAGGTGTACCTCGATGTTATGGAGGTGTATTTATCATTTTATGAATATATAGTTGAAATTTTACGCCCTATATTATCCTTAGCTAGATAGCTAGTCAAATATGACTATTCATACTGTATAATATATTTTGACATAAAATTCGATTGATTTCAATTATAATAGGTATTAACACCATCCATTGGTAGAAAGTTTTGTTGAATAATATCATTCACACAATCATTCTGATATATCCTGATGAATACATTTATGATTGGACGTGAAGCATTAAATTGTGTTGGGATGAGGTTGGAGAATGGAATATTTTGAGTCCTAAATAATGGATTAAATGGTTGATATTGTTATACCAACACAGTTTCACATCATGGAGCCACAATGTTAATAAAAAATACATGAAAACAATTGTAGATGAGATCTTTAGTTTTATGATTATAACAAATTATTACAATGAATATATCTTAGGAATAAGGTTATAATATTTCTAAAGGAGGTAAATGAAATCCCTAACT
This sequence comes from Viscum album, assembly GCA_963277665.1. Taxonomy (NCBI): domain Eukaryota; kingdom Viridiplantae; phylum Streptophyta; class Magnoliopsida; order Santalales; family Viscaceae; genus Viscum; species Viscum album. The sequence goes on along the minus strand of OY728126.1, from coordinate 786,590,460 downwards.
ACATAGGTCTGTAAAAAATTATTGATCGTATCTGGTGGGTAAATTATACCTCAAAACCTCTACTGAATCCCTCTCATGTTCACAATCTATTCAACATGTCTCTATTAATAAAATACAAATCTGATCATTTACATGTACTTACCATAGAGGAAATGATACTATAGAATTGCCTCTAATATTGAAGAAAATTAGGTGTTGAATTTGGATCATTTATATAATGTTTTGTGGGACAAGAATGAATTCATGTTACATAATTTTTACTGAAACCATAAAATTGAAGATTCAACATGGGAACCCATGGTTCTGATAAGGTAGAGGTATCCTCTATTGTTTTTATAAGAGTGACAAAATTTATAGGGTGTAATTTTTATAGGGTATGAATAATGTCATAATGTTAATTAATGGATTGCTGGGTATGAATATTACTATCATAATTATGAAAAATCATTATTTAAACATGTAACGAATTAATTTTTTTTATTAGCTGAATAAAAATGAAATAAAAAATCAATTGAAATTCAATGTTTTTATTTTAAACAAATCATGGTGTACATTGTGTGTTTGTATCTCAATAATTTAACTAAATCAATATTGATTAATTTTTTAAATAAATTTATAGACTGTATTTTTAGTAATATATTTAATCATTAATCAAATAATTCTCATTAGCAATTGAATAATGTTTAATATAGTTTTATGCTTAAAAATTTATTTTTCAAACAATCGAGGTTTGTTGTGTTTTGCACACTTATTTTAAAATTAATATCTTCAACATATAGAAATTGAATATTTTAATAAAGATACGATAATAGGAATTATCATAATTAATAATATTTTATATGATCAACTTACTGTTTGTTCTTAATGAATAGTTAAAATTGTATTGTTTTGTTCCCAATATGAGGGTTAAAATGGTTTATCATGGTTAAACTAATATATAAAGAAAAATATTCTACATTAAAATATAAAAATATAATTGGTTAAATATATTTATATATCACCATATCCTGAATTCAATTTATTGGACTTTTGGATCCATTGTCAAAATAATGTGACATTATGTTATTTAAATATTTTAGGTAATTCCATGTCTTTCCCTCCACTTGCTTATAAAATATAACCTCTTATACCCCCTAATTCTAAACATTGTGAACTCTAGATCTGGAAATCCATCACAAAAAACTATTGTATCTTCCTTTACTAAATTTTTGATCATATGTTCTTACCCAAATAAAATCCTATGAGGGATTAATGTGTATGAAAAAGGAGATCTATCAATGATGATGTAATCTTATTACCTAATTTTATCAATGTTTATCGTGAATTATTATTCTAATAGATTTGGTAATACTTTCTAAAATCATTAATATTGAATAATAAATATAATTAAATGTTATTATTATTTTGGTGCACCATTTTCACCTCATTTCCTACAAAAGTAAAATGAAAGTGTCACTCATGTATATGAGTTACAAATCTCCTCCACATAGAGGTATAATTCATTTTCCACCGCCACATTAATGGTTTGTTACTATGAATAATTAATGTCTTATGTATGATATTTATGAAATAATCATAATTCTAGAATTATAATAACTTTTCTATCATATATCCATCCGATCCATTGTAAAGAAATAATTTATCTCATGCGTACATGTATACTGTAACCTCTACAAAGTAATGTGATTCATTTTAAATTTTATATTTACATAGTTGGAAATAAGGATATATTTAATGAATTTATATTATATTTATAATATAATAATGATAATTTACATTTAAATTATTATTTTTAAATATTTATTTCACTCAATCTGAATGTGGAAACATCATTTGTGTGTATGTGTAGATAATAGTCTCTTTAATGTGATGTAATTTATTTTTCATCACCGCTTTATATGAAAAATTTTAAAAGTATACATAATAAATAAATATGATAAATAATTCGTGCTTAATATATTATTATTATTCCTTTATCATGTTGCATGTACCATATCCAATTAATAGAATCATATATCTAAAAACAGATATGTTTTCAACCCTATTGCTCCTTTGAATGAATAAATTGTTTACAAAATGAAAATTTGTCATTATAAATGAGAGATAAAATGTAAAATATGTATGAATTTGGATATTTAATTTATGTATAATAAATAAATATTTATATAATATGATATTTGAATATGTGTAAAGAAAGATGGGACTTGAGTTAAGGGTATATGTCACAATCCCCTACCCTTTTGAGATTGTCTATGGTTAATTATATTGAGTAAAACTATATAGATCGTATGATTTAAACAATGTGAATTATCCTATAATGTATTTATTCCTAAAATTTTTATGTATTATTACCTTTTCCCTCAATTTGGTAATTAAATTGTTTGTGAAAATTATTTAAATGGTAAACGGACCTTATTTCCTCTTTCGTTAACAATATTTTTTTCTCTTGTCCATAACCCAATTTTTTTTATAGAAGTTTTTAAAAATACATTTAATTTTATAAAAAAAATAAATTTTCATTAAATTTTTATCTATTTATAGTGGTTTAAAAAGAATTTTCAAATGAAACATCTTCAGGGTAGTTGTCTTTGACATTTTACATATATGTGAAAAGAATTTTATCTTTTATCAAATTAGGTTTGAAGGGATTTTCCCACTATAATGGTTGTTCCTTGATTTTGTGATTTTATTACATGCTTCTATGATTATTTTAAAATAAAAAATTAACACAACATTTATGTAATTTTTAAATGTATGGTTGTAAAAAAAGAAAATTTTTCAAATGTTTTAAATTAAATGTTCTAATGTTATTTTAATGTTATTTTTATTCAATTTCAATATCCTTTATGGATTGTTATGTTTCACTCGGGATATTTTCTTATGAATGAATCGTCTTTTCAGAATAACATTTAATGATTATGATGATCTTAGGGTTTTTAAATGAAAACCATTTTTCCCATTTGTTAATTAAGATATAAAGATACGAGTAATGTTTTTATGATACCATACACATCCTTTATATTGATAGATTATAATTATTCAATGCCGAGATTTTTACAAAACAAATTTATTTTAAATATTTTATTCTCTGATGATATTATAATTTTTTATGATATTATTGAATTCATATGAATGGTTCTTATTTTTTTTGTTCCATCCATGATATATATATACCTAAAATAATTTGTGTAAATATTGGTATCTCATGGGATAAAAAAGATTAGAGTTGGTAATGAACCCCGTTTTTTAACAGAACATACTTTCAATTATAGTCTTATGAGTGAACCATGACTTTGGGAAAGCTTGAATGAGATGTGAAACCGATCTACCATGATACCCAATGAATTATCACTAGATAATGTAATTATTTCTTTTATTATTTGTAATTAAAAATATATGTCTCATATATATGATATTTTCTCATGTATCTTGATTGATTATTGATGATTATGTGGTCATATGGTATATGTATTTTGATTGACAAAACATTTTTCCATGATCTATCATTATATTTGTCTAACTTTTTGGCTATGAATTTCTATAATTATGTTCTATTACTCAATTTTTTTCCTTAATTGTGATAATTGATTAATATTTTATATGTTTTCCCTTTTATATTAATTTGTGCTCACCCTTCCATGTTTTTATTCTTCCATGGTTTATGAAGAAATTTATTATGTATAAAATTTCAAAGAAGGATATTATGAGAGAATAACCTTGTGGGATATATTTAATTTTTTTCCTGACATTAGTTAATTATGTATCTAGTATCTAAAGGAACTAAACCTTTATAGTCTTCATGTTTTTTTATTATTATGAAATTTAGTATCCATTCATATAAAATGACGTATTATTTATGGATGTTCATCTCAGGTCTCCTCAATGGGACTTTTAGAAAATGATTATGGGAATTGGGATTCATCTTAAGCCTGCACTAGACTTCTTCCACCATGATATTCATAGTGGTGAGATTTTACTTATTCTTATGATATCTTGTTTTTTTGCAACATATTTTTGATTCTATGATCTTATCATATTATATACTTATACCTGGTTTTTTGGACAATCACAGACCCTTATATCATGGTATATGTTTTTTTGTTTCAGATTTCATGTCCTTTATTTGAGATTTTTAGACAACAACTGTTGTACCATGATAATTATAATACAATATTTATCCCATCTCATGTATTATCATATTCATATAATCTATAATTTTATGGAATGTTGATTGTATTTACCATATTGAGTAATTATACATGCCCATTTCCTATGTTTAACTTCATCAAGTTATATAGATAACTATAACATTTGAAATGGCTAGATGTCATTCTTGAATAGTATAATTATGGATAAATGTTCGCATGTTTTGAAAAATATATTACCTATTAAATTTCTCCTCAAACACACAAAAAATTAAATTTATTTCTCCTATGAAATATTACTTTGAGATGTAATGGTTGTCTTATGGTAATAATGTTATATATATATGTGTTTAGATGGGTTGTTATACCTCCATTCAAGAAGAATGTGTGTCTTGATTCTAGTATTTGTAGGATTGGTAGTGGAACTTATATCTCAAATCATAGTTGAAGCATAAAATTCTAACAACTAAAATGATCCTCTCCTACATATAATCCATATTAATAAAAAATACTACTCAATAATTACAAGTAGAATAAGTCCAATCCTACAATATATTTATTGATGATAATATTGTTCATTTTGGAACCATGGAAAAATCACAACAATATATTAATTTATTATCTCATTCTATGAAATTTTAATTCATATTGGAAGTTAATACATTAGGATCTATAATGACATGAAATGTTTTTTATTATATAGAAAAGTGGAATGTTTTTGATACTTTAGGAAGTAAAATGAAACAAAGATTCTTTATTTCACTCCTACACAAAAATCATAATAAAATAGAACATTCATCAATGTATTTTGATCTATTTTTTTCCATATGGGTTTCCCTTCACAGGTTTATCTATTAGGAAAATCTATGAATCCATTTTACATGACACTATAATATTAAAAAAATCATTCCTTATCATATGCTGTTAAAATCAATGGCATATAGTCCGTCCAACTTGGCAGTAAGATTCATTGAGAATACTAACATGGATTACCTAATTTAGATCCAAAATAATTATATATGTGTAAGAGTATAATCAACCCATGTATTCCTGCATGATAAATATGGGTATACAATGCTTCCTTCCCCTTTTCTTAACAATAACTCTCTATGAGACATACTCTTCTTTTCTTGTATCATGGATTTTCCAAACATTTCATTGTTGTTGATACTAGATTTCTTCCAGTTTTATGGAAACGATTGTTTTGTAATTTATATATTTCCCCAATGTATCTCTATATATGTTCCTCAGTATATCCTTCTGGCCAGATAAATATTTTCACAACGAATATGAACCTCCAATCCTTACACAATCTCATATCATACCAGCTAAACCCATCATTCAAATTGAGTATATTGTAAAGGATTTTATATGTATCCCATGATTTCACTATTGATATAAAATCCTTGATTAATTATTTATTGATTCATCATTCCATGTTCTATGGGTGATGGGGATTTATTTTCCATTAGTCCCCTTCTAGATTATTTTTTGTCCCTTGTCAAAAAATAGTCTACAAATTAAATCCTTAAAAAGAATGCACCTATGATTTCTCTTGATAAAATATAAATTATCCTCAAGATCCTTCCACATTATGTATCCCATTTCAAATTCAACATATACTATGTCTTATTTTTTTCAAATATGATTCAACTTAAACATGAATTGTTTAAGTCAATGATGTACAACATAATACATATAAACTTTTGTTCAATGCTATGTGAGTTTAAAATATAGCTTATAGTGGTCAAAACTACAATACCATAAACCACTAGTGAATGATTTATAAAACTTCTCTAGATGATAACTCAAAAATTGAATCCAGTGAAACAAAATTTCCATGTATTTTAATGGTTCCAAATTTAAATATTTTGAAAATATAAGAATGAAAATAGAAACCCTAAAAAGATTATATGGCCTATTGTATATCCCTATTCAAAACCTAGTTTATTCTCACTTGACTAGTTTTTCCTATAAAAACATTTGAAATGAAATATTATATTAGTGTTCCTAGAAAATGTATAAAATACATGTCTATATTTCCTTAAAAGTGTTTAAACCTTCCATAAATATTCCTTTTTAGTGAGTGGCTTCATTTAATAAATTTTTTAATGCGAGAAAACATCCCATGGTTACGTGTAATCAGTGAAAACAACACCAAATAACACATTGGTTTGTTTTGGATTAGATAAACCCATTACAGCTCTATATATTGGCCTCTATATGGTCTTCTAATTGAAATATTGTATTCATGAGGAGAGGGTTCACTAATCTTTTTTGGACATGGAACTATAACAACAAAACCCTCCATTGAAATATGATTTTGGTCCATCTTTCAAATACCCCGCCTCATTTTCCCATATTCAAATATCATGTCCCAAGACATACCCATTTTATAAATCCAACTATTAAATTAGATTCAATAACATCAAATTATGTGATTTCATGCATCATACCCATTTTCAAATAAAGGATGTGAAATCACAGTATTAATCAATTCTGACTATATAAACTAAGCCCTTAATCTATGATCACCTACCAGGATCTCTTATTTCAATATAACATCATTCACAGGTTTTTAATTACTTATATCACTACATATATCACTATAATATTTTTTCAAAGATACTTGTCCATACACATAATCTATGTCGACCCTTCCCCCCTTGGATGACATAGAAATTCTAAACAAATGAGACATGTGACTCACCTAGTTGATAAACCACATAGGAATACATAGAAAAAAGTAAATTCATTACATATTTATCATTTATAATAAATTATTGGGAATAAATTAAACATTTGGTAACGAAAATTAATAAAAGATATTATGTTGAAACCCCATAATGGTAGGCCTTCACAACATTCATGTTCAATGCCACCGACATTTCCTTGTACCAATTATAGAATAATGTTGCGGTGCTAAAATATAGATAATATAATGATTTTGTGTCCACTATGTTATACCATAAAAATAAAATCCATTATTTTTAGTTCCATTAGACTATTTGAATGTTAGATCTACCCACAACCATTGATATTTCAGTTTAGCAGGTTCATATAAAACTAGTGAGAAGTCATCTTTAGGGTCATTTATTCCTTTTAAACAATAGAATATTAATTTCAATGTCACTAGTTTGAATCCTAATAATCTTTATTAATGTCAATTATATAATAATATACTATCTCTAGTGAGTTATGAATAGATCTGTGCTTATTCTCATTTATGATCTATGTCCAAGATGAAATCATCCATATCATAATAAACCAAATCCAGTACACAACAACTGAATCTATGAAAATTCAATTTATTGATCCACACTAATGATTAAATCAACCATATAATAAATTTAAGAATGTTAGTCAATGAATAAATATCCTTTGCCTATGTGGATATGTGAGATACATCCAAGAGGATTTTACTTATTCTCAAGTGCTTATGGACCACGATTGACCTTATTCATTCTAGTTCACTATTATTGTGGATTTATATTACTTGTTCTTTCACTTAATTATTTTGGAATCCAACATAATGTAAAAAAAATGTAAAATGATAACTATAATAATCTTGATTAAGTAATGAAAAAATTGTAATTCATTTAAAAATAGAGGAACATCTTTATTGTTGATCATGTCTCATTAATTGTTCAAATATAGGGATAGTATTTTCATAATAAATGTTCTACTAAAACATAGATATTCATATTTTATTGTGGTAATTTATTATGATATCATATATGTTTAGTTATCCTGGAGGTTTCAGCAACTGTTTGATGAAATTTCTTCCTATCATTTACATGAGAATCATCTATTTCCGTGCAACTTACACAACTAAATATTAGTGATTTTCATTATCCTTCAAAGTGATAGAATTTTTTTATGGTAATCAAATATGAATCATAGTGATTTTGGTTAAATTAAACCTATTATTCAATGATTTTATGTAACTATATTATTGTTTTCTCTAGATTTTAAGAATCTAAATACTATGCATAATCAACATTGTTATATGAATGTTATGATGACTATTATGAAAAAGTATTCATCTTTAATTATCATTTGTTTGAATGGTATCATTGAGTCTGTCATTGTTGGATTAATAATCAAGAACACCATATCATAGTGTGTTGAAAATGAGATGATGTCTAAGTATCAACACATGAAGTTTTCTGAATGGATTCATGGATATTATATTTCAAAAACTCATTCACTTGGGCATATGGTTGAATTTAAGAGCATATCAATCCTATCAATTAGAAATTTAAACACTCCCTGGTGATGGGACATTCTCTGGAAACAAATCAACCATATAAGACCGAACATTGAAATCTCCTTAGTGGACCAATACATATTCAACTAGTGTTGTCACCAATTTTATTCATAGTGATATTAGGATAACTATAATCTATGTCACTTCAGTATAATGTGATTCTATCCAAGTAAAATATTAAAAACATGTAAGTTAGGGAAGGTAATAATTCATCATGATTAAAGAATATGAATTCTCTCTTTTAAATGATGGTATCCTAGACCTATCAGATATTGTCACTTAACCAAACATAATAGCATAAATGTTCTCTGGAAAGGATGCACCCTTCAATGGAGACATAGATTCATAAAATACATACGAATATTTAATAAATGGATCTATGCCATCTAAAATTTCATAAAATATCATTTTATATTTAATACAACTAAAAAAAGAAATGAAAATTGTAAAACAATTTATCCACATTGTAGGATGAATCATAAATGATAAGTGATTCTTCTATGTAATTACACATGTTCTAGATATCTATAAGGTTATTAAATGTAATAGAACTAATTAAATCTCCATTCAGTGAAAATGGATTAGAATTGGTGCTACACCCCCATTAATATTTATAGTCATAACAACCCCTAGATCCCTTACAGTTTAAATAGTTATGGAAGCTGTTAAAGTTTACAATGTCACTATATGAATGTTAGACATGGTTGAAGTGATTTTTACACCAACATAAAATTAAATAATTTCTGCTATGTCTCATTTTTTATATATCACAATTGTTTCATATTCATTGGTTTTTAGGGTACTAACATCTATTTATATGGAGTTCATGGGATCATTATTGTTTTTCTATCACATTGGATGGGTTATTTTTTTATATTCCAAATGTAAATGTGATATTTAAAAATTTTCTACATTATCATTTTCTAGATGTATTTAAAGGATATGTATATAATCAACATAATATATAGGGGTATATGTAGGAACATTCCCTTAGGATTAACATTCACTCACAATATATGTTTTTCTATATCAAGAGATCCTTTTTCCTCAACATTATCGTCCAAAGGGAAATAAACTCCAATTTTCATACCCCCTTTATTATATTGTACATATTCAATATGATATTTCACAACAATATCATTATACAAGAGTTGAAATGTTAGATATTGACATTAATTGTGAAAAGAATATTAGAGTGGAAATATATTTCACCACTCCCTTAGAAGTTCTTTTAAATTCACTATCAATCACATACACTATTTATAATTGAATTTATAGCAGTCCATATGTTAAGGAAATACTATCATTTTAGTAATTGATTGATGATTCTATATTTCTAAGAAAATTAATAACTTATTCAGTTTTCTATTCAAATGAAATATTGGTAGGTTTATTAAAATTTCTAAAATGGTGTAGGTATATCTTCTCTTCCTGGAGTATCATAAATTCTAAATTTTTAGAAAATCCATTTATCCAATAATAAAACTCACTCTACTATTTAATTAATGCCTCCATTATTTAATAAAATCTCTCAATGTACTCTTATGAAGAATATAAATTTAAATCAATCTTCTTATTATAATATCTCATGTGGTCAATCTAAACTAACTATGTAAAAATAATATCCTAACATTATATCAAATGGTTTATTTTTCAAAAACATAATAATCGAGTATGATGATGGTACATAAGGGATGTATCTCTAATTGGGGAAAAATAATCTTTTAGTTATATCATTCAATAATACCATTTAGTTTTTGTGACATAATATTTTCTTTCCATAACTGGGTATAAATATTATATATTATATTCAACATTTATTTCAAACGACTAAGGTATAATTGAATTTTTAGTTATTTATTAATTAGAAAATATTATATACATAATATTTAAATGATGTCTTTATATATCAAAATGTACACTTAGATAAATATTTTTATAATACTCAACAAACAAAAATTGTTTCATTGGAATCAACTCGCTAGAAAATATGAAGTCTACTGATTCTCATTGATAACAGAGAAATCATCATTCCTATGATATAAAGAGAATTAACCAAAAATATTACAGTGTTTTATTTGATTTCATGGTTCCTATATTTTAGAAAAAAGGTTTAAACAATATGTTTTATTTAATACCTATGAAACAAACATATGAAATGATGAATATATAAAAAGTATTTGTACATAATTCCATCATTATAAAATCATTAGGATTATTCATCAAATTAACTTTATGTATATGTGAAATTTGAGTATCTACCTATTTATAACTCTACCTATAGATCATTTTCATCCTTGAATGACCATGTAAAAACCAAATAACTTTAATTAATTATGGTATTTTCAACCCTATCCATTATTTTTTTTATCATACAGGGTGAAAACCTAAGTTCTGCATTATCCTTATTTACTTGATAAATCATATTCAATAGATATAATATATGTTCTTCCTTTTTATTCATTCAATAACTATTAATATACAATGAAATCATGGTAGGTAAGGATAAAAATATGAGATTAATGTATAATTTATTATCCTTATAGAAGCATAAAATTCTTTGTTGATCAATATATTCCAATATTTGGAATGCATGATCGCCTGATAATATTGTTTCCATTAGATTTTTTGTATAATACAGTGTAAATATCATTAATTTTATGCTTTTCCTTTTTTATTTCTTGTTTCTAGATGATTTTTATGGTATAAACAAAAACTTATTTTTATTTTTGAATTTCATATATAGAAATATATAATATTAGGCTATAATATAAAAAATAAGACTCCACTATGAATCAATTTTAGGTTTCCTTCTCACATTGTTTCACTCATTGAGATGACTGAACAAAAATAGGTTACTGAAGCACAAAATATAACTACATTTATTATAGTTTATCAAAAAATGAACTTTACCACCCATGAAAATTTATGTTGGTTTTTATGTGGTCATAGTCAGAAAAATTTCATATTATTTTCAATTAATTTAATAATATTTTCTATAATAATAAATAAAATATTAATCATTTTATCTGATTGTCCAAAATTTTTGATGTAATAATTTGTAATTTATTATTCAGTCACTATATTACCAAATAAATATATCCCAAACTAATAGATTCAAAATGTAACACCCCAAGATTCCACGGTACGCTTCACATCGAATAACAAAATAGTGTGTGTTGTACGCAACTTCGAGTTATAACACACCACAACCAATCAATCTAGCCGTTATGAATTGTAATAGCAACTTTTTGAAATTTAATAAATTTTTTTCTTTCAAAATGGACTCCATTTTTGGAGTCATAATATCAAAATTATCTTAGGGTGAAATTTTAGTGCTTTTCGGATAACTTTCATATTTTGATGAATTGTGAAAATTAATAAATTTTAATTAAAAACAACATTTTTAATAAAAATAATTAATAGGGATAAATTATTAATTTGAGTGGTTTTAAAGTATATTTATAATATATTTTTACCATTTAATAAAATTTTAGTCATTGGAAATAATTTCACAATTAAACAGGACATAAACAAGTGTCAATCTTTTGATAGTTATTATATATTAAAAACACGCATTTTGTTTTAACAGTGGGAATTAATTTTAAATTAATTTTTTCCACTTCATTGTTTTGAATTTGGAAAAATGGATTCCATATTTGGAATCAGAATTTCGAAATTGTGTAAATAGTTAACTTTTATTTTTAGACATTTTGAATAATTACTTCGGTAAATATTTTATTTACCGTGGTTAAAGGGTAAATCTGGTAAATAAGGGTAAAAAATAATATTATAATAATAATAAATTACCCTAAAACGTGTCCTAGCTTTAATGGTAGATACATGTCCAACCATGGAAATCATTGGATCTATTTGGGGACCCCATGGAGCCACTTGTAGGTGATAGGGTCACTTTATATTAATTAAGTTAAAGTAAATACAAAAATGACATAAGCTTATATCTTTTAGAAAAACAATTTTTACATAGGGTTATATATGTTATATTTTCGATTATAAAGATTTATTATAAATATAGAATGATTTCCTACATAAAGGTATTTTATTTATAATTATAGGCCTTTAAAACGTAAAAATACATATGACCCAATAATGATGCAGTATTTTCTTTTTTAATGAATGAATCAAATAATTGGTATTATAAATGTTAAAGTAAAAATATTTTGAAAGTTTTGATGACATACACGAATCAAAGGACAAATAATTTTATTTTTGTATCATTAATGTACCACTTTGGGACCGCTTGGATGTATATAGTATGTTTATTAACTATATAATATGAAAATAGAAAGTGACATGGTAAGTGTCAAACTAATTAACTAAGAGTTAAAACTAAACGATAAGGTTAATATAATGTCCCAAACCTGTCTATAATCTATTGGTTGAAATGATTTCAACCATCCCCACCTTAGACTTTTAATAATCCACTTTGGATCCATTAGAAACCGAATATGAGTATATTATAAAATAATACTTTATGTTTTTTCTAAAGAGCCCCTCACCCATCTTATAAAAGGGTACTCCCCTTCTCATTAATTGGCACCATAAAAGCCACTTGGATCGGAAAAAAACTGCCCAAATATCCTCCCAAATTCCCTCAATTCATCCTAGAGGCCTTATTTTGATCATAAATCCATCCTAAGGAGCCCTTTTCATCAAATCAAAAGGAAGAACATGAAGAAGAGGTAATGATTTCACCACCCTCTTTCAAGTTCGTTTCTTCTTCCACATACTTTTTATTTGTTGTTTATATTATAAAATAATAACTCCATTATATTCTATATACTTATATGTTATTATAATTATTGTATATCCAAATTCATTATTCTATCCACACATTGAATGACATGTCACCATACGTGTGTACGTACAGCTTACCGTCTCCACGTCGTGGTGTAATTGTTATTCAATACATAATTATTGGGATGGGTATAATAATGATGAGTATTTGATGTAAATAATAAATATAACATGATAAGGAATCTGTATATATTATATACCATCCAATTATATATTATATTAATATCCAAAGAATGATATTTTCGGTCGTGCGTACGTACGGATTACCGTCTCCACGACGCGATGAGATTCATTTCCAAGTTCACCATTCATCGACGATTATAAAAAATATATATTACTAATAAGTATGTAATATATGAAATAATAATGCTACTTGAGATACATATATTTATATATATATATGTATTTATGTACTTACATATATATTATTCACTTACTTCCGTTCAATACTATATGAAAACAGAAACATCGTTTATGCGTACGTACGGACTACAGTCTCCAAAAACGGTGTTTTCCATTTCATATATACGTCTATTATAAAATTTGGTTTTCTAAATATATATGATAAATAAATCATGTATTATATTCTGGAAGTATTTAAATCATGGTCTAAGTTATACAATCAAAAGTAACATGTTAAAACACGTACGATAAAGAAAGCGATTATTACACGATTTATTAATATAACATGGAAATTATAATTAAATGGGTAGTATAATGTCATAAATTAATAATTTATGTTATCATAAATATTAATAATGTTTTGTTATAATTTCATAACATACTATAGTCTTCATACAGGAGGCTAAACGTACCCTCGACAAAAGGAAAGTGCAAGGTAAGGGGTTTTCATCTCACTCTTTATTCCCATGAGATTCATGCCATATTGCCACTATTAAATTTTTTTTGTGTATGTACTTACCATAATTGTATTCTTTTTGTAATACACTTAAATAAATGGGTATTTAGACATTCATTTTATGATACCTTTTTCATTGGGTGTATATTATGTATGTTACCAAATTGGTAAGTGTTAATTTCACAATCTCTTTATTATCCGAGGTTGTTTTTACGTAAGTATCTATTGGGTAATATTTATTATCCATGTCCATGGTTTATGAAAGAGTTTTAAAAGGGATTTTAAGGGGCTTTTTACTAAAACATCATTTCAAATGTTTTAAATATTTATTCTTCTAAATCTTTCTCATTTATTTCCATGTCTTCAAAATGGTTTTTAAGGATTTATTTATATGGACATGAATGTATTTAAAATGTTAATTCCTTTCAAAAGTTTCTAGGTGGTATTGGAAAATTTTATTTAAAATTTTATTTAAATGACTACTTTTCCAAATTGTGTGACTTTTAAATGTTTTCATCAAAAGGGGTATTTCTTTCAATGAGTTTTACAAATAATTTTCATCAACGTCAAAATCCTTTAATCGATTGTAAACTTGTTTTGAAGTTGATTTATCATCATACAAATATTCCATATTGTGTTGAAGGGTTTTTGATATGTTTGACTGTGGAAGTGTTATTTTTATACCATTCATGGTTTATGGGTAATGTATTTACATTTCGTGTGCTAGTTTTAATATGAATGTTTATGTTATGTTTAGACATTTTCATATTAGGAATACACTGGACTTAGTAAGTGATGGGTGGAGCCCGCTGTAGCTCCTCGATGCATTGGTTGGTCTCATGAGACAAACTAGTGTCTTGGCACGAGGCCTTGAAAAAATATTATTTGTAGTCTTGGCATGAGGCCCTAGCTACATGGTTATGATAGTCGGGCATTATGCATTCCATCGTTATGAAAGTGGTTATTGATAATTCATGTGATTATTCGACTAGTAGAATATCTATGTGAATAAGTAAATGGAATTATTTAATTTTATTATTGCCATATTATGATAACGTTAAAGTTGAAAATGATTTTGTTTTAGTTACAAATTGCCTTAAATGATTATGTTTATTTATGAATGTTTCCATTATATTATTATCCTTACTGAGCATCTGAGCTCACCCCTTTCTATGTTTTATTTTTTCCAGGATCCCAAGAAGTGTATTTTGATTGATATGCAGGGTTAAGATAAGGGAATAATGGCGTTCATAAAGGATTATTTATATTGTTTTTTATGTTATGAAGTGTAGTGTTACATTCATCTATGTAATCTATTTTCCAAGACTGCTAAACCGATCTGTCCTTCGAGACATGATTCCTTGTAATCATGCCAATGTATTAAAATAATGCACCGACTCTAGGTAACTGGGGTAGGGGCGTTACAGTTGGTATCAGAAGAATTTTAGAAATATCCTTGAAAACTATATTTAAATAAACTCTGATTAGAGCACATAAACCTAAGATAGAGTTTGAAGATTAGTATATAAGAACTTCTTAGAATTTGGTACTGTTGAGATTTTGTGAGTTTTTCGAGAAATACATCCCTATCTGGATACGAGTAGGTAGAGGTGGCTCTGTCACAGATGTACCTAGGGGTAAAACCCAAAAACACCGCTTTGAGCTAGACTCGGACGGAAACTGGTGCACGACAATGGGCCTTGCTGTACTCTTGGTTATGACACTCTCGGAGGATATTCTTAGGATAATTCTCATTTTCTTTACAAACCTCTATGAAGGGTGTATGATTGTATACCTCCTCAAAGATTTTTTTTTTGTGATTATGAATTATATTCATAAACTGTTCAACTTACGTTAGGTATTTTACATGTTTGGAATTATGAATTGTGATTTATAAACTGACCTAGAGTATGCCATTGTTTAGAAATGGTGCCCAGTAGAAGAAATGAGAACTCCAATAATACATATGATCCAAAGAGTAATAAGGATCATATCTTTCATGGTAATAAGCCAACATTTAGAAGGGAAATAGTCTCTCATGTATTCTCAACATATGAAGAAATAATATCTTTTGTTAATAAGATAAGTAAATAATTCTCTGAATCCTATGGCTTTGAAGGAAACCCAAAGAAGATGGTAGAAAGAAAGATGGATAATGGGAAAGAAGGATGTTCTAGTGTGTGATAAATATGGAATGAAACACCTTGGTAAATGCTTGAAGGGAATGGGAGTTTGTTATAAGTGTGGAGAAAAAGGACACCAAGTCCGTGATTGCATGGGTAAGAAAATGTTTTCAAAAGTACAATGCTTCATCTTCAAAGAGTTCGGACACTATGCAAACCAATGTCCAAATCATCAGAGTATGCACCAAATGATGCTATTGGATAATAATAAAGTTATGATACTACCTTAGATGAAGATGAATGAATAGTGTTCTTATGTTGTTATTATAGAATTATTTTATTTGAGTATTGTATCAAAAATATAATAGATACATGAATTATGGAGATAAATAAGGATTGTACTGCAGTACTATTTTACAGAGGATTTGAGATTATATGGTTCTAAGAACAGTGAATTAATAGTAAGCTACACTTTTTTTTGAAAATGCATGGTTAATGGAAAGGAAATCCTTAATATGGTCCCGATAATGAGGTAGTGATTCTGGAATAAGAGATGGTTGATTTGAATAAATTATATTGGATATTCTTGACTACCTTGAAACTGATTAATGATTTTTCATTGTTAGAGTTTACAAATTTTTTGGATAGAAGGAGTATATCCAGTATTCTATAAGGAATAAGGAGAATGAATGTAATCAATAATGTTTTTTTGGTAATTCAAGATGTTACCATGTTTTAAAATAATACATGATGAAGCTGTTCACATATTATTACGTGGAAAAAAGGATTTTCATCGTCTTTAAAATTCTATAAATTTTGGACTGTGTGTTTGGACAGAAGTATTTTGGATAAGTATAGTTTGAGATTATTTTTGGATTTCCATAAAAAGGACAACCCGGAGGTCGGGCGGCAACCCGTCGCGTCCGGCAAGGCCGCGATACGTGAACCCACAACCGAAGGGCGACTAGGGTGTATGACCTACCACTGACCCACGTAATGTGTTGGACTGAATAAATTTTTTTTAAAGGTTATGGTAAATGAATTATAAATTCATTTTTTGGAACCCTATATGAATAGGATAAATAGAATATATTTTTATGTTCTATTATCTTATAGAGTGAAATATGAGTTTGTGGTAGAAATTAGATAAAGGATGGAACTCTACTTGAATAGTATATATTTTTTCATCTATTATTCTGTGAAGAAATACATTTTTAAACATTAGGTAATGCATCTTAAAACCAAAAATGTGTTATCCTAATACCATATGTTTTTTCGAACCGATGGTATTTTAAATCATAATAGATTGGTGGCTTTGAGGCCCACAATTCTACAATTGTTTGTGATTGATGACCTCAATCCCTCCCTATAAATATTTAAGTTTTCCCTCTAATTATATGTCTCTAATTTCCACCAATGTTCTCCTAATAAGGATCATAATTTCGTGGTGACCCTTTCATTTCCCTTTTCCTCTTATTAAGACTAAATTTTATTAACCCAATTTCAGATGTGGGTTTTCCCACAGGGATATTATCTATTTTTAGCCTTTTATTTTCCAAGACCAATTTCAAATTGCGAGGAAAAAATTTATTTAAGGAGGGGAGAATGTAACACCCCAATCTTCAACGGTATGCTTCACTTTTAATAGTACAGTAGCGTGTGTTGTACGCAACTTTGAGTTATAACACACCACAACCAATCAAACTAACCGTTATGAATATTAATACCCACTTTTAAAAAATTTATAAATTTTATCTTTCAGAATGGACTTCATTTTTGGATTCGGAATATCAAAATTTTCTTAGGGTTAAATTTTGTTGCTTTTCGGATAACTTTCATATTTCGATGAATAGTGAAAATTACTAAATTTTAATTAAAAAAAACATTTTTAATCAAAGTAACTAATAGTGATTAATTATGAATTTGAGTGGTTTTATAGTATTTTTATAATACATTTTTACCATTTAATTCAATTTTGTTCATTGGAAATAATTTCACAATTAAACCGGATATAAACCAGTGTCAATCTTTTGATAGTTATTATATCATAAAAACACGTTTTTGTTTTGACAGTGGAAATTAATTTTAAATTAATTTCTGTCACATCTGTGTTTTGAATTTGGAAAAATAGATTCCATATTTGGAATCATGATTTCCAAATTGTGTAAATAGGTAACTTTTATTTTTAGACATTTTGAATAATTACTTCGGTAAATATTTTATTGACCTTTGTTAAAGGGTTAATCCGATAAATAAGGGTAACAAGATAATATTATAATAATAAAAAATTACCCTAAAACATGTCCTAACATTTTTGGTGGATACATGTCCGACCTTGTGCATCTTCGGGTTGATATTAGGACCCCATTGAGCCACTTGTAGGTGATAGAGAAACTTTATATTAAATAAGTTAAAGTAAAAACAAAAATGACATAAGATTATGTCTTTTAGAAAAAAAAAATTTACGTAAGTTTATTTATGTTATATTTTCGATTATAAATATTAATTTTATATCTAAAATTATTTCAAACATAATGGTATTTTATTTATAATTTTTATACATTGAAAAAGTAAAAATATATACGACACAATAATGTTGCGGTATTTTCCTTATTAATGAAAGAATCAAATAATTGTTATTATAAATGTTAAAGTAAATATAATTTGAAAGTTTTGATGACATAAACGAATTTTATTGGTTAATATGACATGTTATGATTGCATAAATGAATTTTTTCTGAATTAATAAAGTTGTTAAAACTTTAACAAAAATCAATTATTGAGTTGTGTCAAAATTGAAATAAATGGGTTTTTAAAACAAATATTATATTATTAATTTATATTATATTCCTAAAAATCTATTTTTTTTGTCCAGAGGAAATATGTCATTATTGGTGTATCATTAGTGGACCACGTTTTCATTGCTTGGATGTATATATTATGTTTATTAACTATATAATATAAAAATACAAAGTGACATGGTAAGTATCAATCTAATTAACTAAGAGTTAAAACTAAAAGATAAGGTTAATATAATCACCCAAAACTATATAAAATCAATTGGTTGAAATAATTTATATCCCTACCCACCTTATAATTTTAATAATACACTTTTCATCCATTAGTTACCGAATATGAGTTTATAATAAAATAATACTTTAAGTTTTTCCTAAATATCTCCTCACCCCTCTTATAAAATGTCACTCCCCCTTTTCATTAATTCACACCTTAAAAGCCATTTGGCTCGGCCAAAATCTACCTAAACATCCTCCAAAAATCCCTCACTTCATTTTAGAGGCCTTATTTTGATCATAAATCCAACCTATGGTGCCTTTTTGATCAAATCAAAATGAAGAACATGAAGAAGAGGTAATGATTTCACCACCTTCTTTCAAGTTCCTTTCTTCTTCCACATCCTTTTTATTTTTTGTTTCCATTATAAAATAATACCTGTAGTATATTATATATACTAAGTTGTTATTATAATTATGGTACAGCCAAATTCATTATTCTATCCATCCTTTGAATGACATGTCACCATATGTGCATACATACGGCTTGCCGTCTCCACGTCGTGGTGTAATTGTTACTCAATACAATATTATTTGGATGGGTATAATAATGATGTGTATTTGATGTAAATAATAAATATAACATGATAATGATTCAGTATATATTATATACCATCCAATTATATATTATATTAATATCAAAAAATGATATTTTCGCTCGTGTGTACGTATGGATTACGGTCTCCTCGACGCGATGAGATTCATTTCCAAGTTCACTATTCATCGACGACTATAAAAAATATATATTCCTAATAATTATGTAATATATGAAATAATAATTCTAATGGAGATATATATAAGTATTTATGTACTTACATATATCTTATTCACTTACTTCTATTTAAAATTATATGAAAACAGAAACAGCGTTTATGTGTACGTACGGACTACCATCTCCATAAACGGTTTTTTCCATTTCATATATACATCTATTATAAATTTTTATATTCTAAATATATATGATAAATAAATCATGTTTTATATTATGGATGTATTTAAATCATGAACTAAGTGATACTATCAAGAGTAACAAGTTAAAACACGTATGATAAAGAAAGCGATTGTTGCCCAAATTATTAATATAACATGGAAATTATTATTAAATGGGTAGTACAAAGTCATAAATTAATAATGTATGACATAATAAATATTAATATGGTTCTGGTAACATTTAATGACATACTATAGTCTTCATACAGCTGGGTACCATCGACTAAAGGAAAGTGCAAGGTAAGGGGTTTTCATATAACTCCTTATTCCTGTGAGATTCATGCCATATTTACAATATTACCTTTTGTGTGGTGTATTTACTTCATATAATTGTATTATTTTTGTGATATAGTTTAATTTATGAGTATTTACATATTAATTGTATGATATCTTTTTCATGGGGTGTATGTTTCATATGTTACCAAATTGGTAAGAGTAAATTTCTCCATCTCTTTATTATCTGAGGTTGTTTTTATGTAAGTATCTACGATGACATATTTATTATCAATGTACATGTTTTATGAAAGAGTTTTCAAAGAGATTACATTAATGGAATTTTTACTGAAACATCATTTCAAATGTTTTAAATATTTATTCTTCTAAATATTTCTCATTTATCTCCATGTCTTCAAAATGGTTTTTAAGGATTTATTTATATGGACATGAATGTTTTAAAAATGATAATTCCTTTAAAAAGTTTAAAAGTGGTATGGTACCCTTTGATAAAAAATGTATTTAAATGACTTCTTTTCCAAATTGTGTGACTTTTAAATGTTTTCCTAAAAAAGGGGTATTTCTCTAAAAGATTTTTACAAATCATTTTCATCATCGTCAAAATCCATTAATGGATTTTAAACATGTTTTGAAGTTGATTTGTCATGATAAAAATATTCCATATTGTTTTTAATGTTTTGTAATATGTTTAACTGTGGATGTGTTATTTTTATATCATTCATGGTTTATGGGTAATGTATTGACATTTCGTTTGCTAGTTTTAATACGAAGGTTTATGTTATGTCTAGACCTTTTCATATGAGGAATGCATTGGACTTAGTAAGTGACGGGTGGAGCCCGCTGTAGCTCCTCGATGCATTGGTAGGTCTCATGATACAAACTAGTGTCTTGGCACTAGGCCTTGGCTACGTGGTTATGATATTCTGACATTATACATTCCATCATTACGAAAGTGGTTATTGATCTTGCATGTGATTATTTGACTAGTAGAATATCCATGTGAATAAGTAAATGGCATTATTTCATTCTATCTTTTCCATATTATGCCTAATTTCATGTTTAAAAGGCTTTTCTTTTAGTTATACATTGCCTTAAATGTTTATGTTTATTTATGAATATTTCTATTATATTATTATCCTTACTGAGCATCTGAGCTCACCCCTTTCTATGTTTTATTTTTCCCAGGATTTCAAGAATCGTATTTTGAATGATATGCAGGGTTAATACAAGGTAATAATGGAATTCATAAAGGATTATTTATGTTGTTTTTTATGTTATGAAGTGTAATGAAACATTCATGTATATAATCTATTTTCCAAGACTGCTAAACTGATCGGTTCTTCGGGACATGATTCCTTGTAATCATGCCAATGTATTAAAATAATGCACAGACTCTGGGTAACTAAGGTCGGGGCATTACACAAAATGACCCATAGTGTGAATTTTTATGATGAAAAGAACTAAATTATTTTTCTATTAGCAAGGACCACGAACATTGAATATAATCAAAAATATTTTGTATGGGAGTTCATGCTAAGTAAATTATCTCTTAGGACCATGATTTATTGAGTGGACACACAAATCTGAAAATCCATTACTTTTATATCCTCAAAAAATACATTATTATTACATAGTATCCTTCTTTGAAACTCAAGAATTTATGTAAATGAGGATTTTTATATAAAAAATTATTTTCAAAACTCTTTTATTGTCGATAGAACCCAAACTTATGTAGTATGAGTTCTTTGAACTATGGTTGCCTTTTAACACTTGTAATGGAAGGCTATATAGACCAAATAATTTTTTAAATAATTTTTTATTATTATCCCTAAATTTACACATTTATATAAATACATTTTTGTTAATCTTATTATTATTTTACTTATTCCATTAATCATTGTTTTTAAAATATTTATAAGGAATTTTATTTATTAAAATTCCATTTTCATGCCATTTTTTATTTATTTTATATGATTATAATAGAGAATCCATAAATAATTAATTATGAATCTTATAGAAATAATTTAAATATTTTTTCATCAATGTGATCTTTCAAATTATGGGATTATTATGAAGATGATAAACTAATCCTTGACAAATGGTGAATAAATCATGGAATAATTTATTGGTTTGTATTATAGAATTCCAAATACAATCCTCTATATCTCCTAGTAAAGTTTCAACCCATCTCAAAACAGGATCAACATCCACCAACTTTGGTGCTTCATAATTAATATATGCATTACTTCATAGGAAGGTGAATGGAAGAAATAGGTTTCTGTTACATAAATATAATGGTGGACACATGTGTAAACATATAATATGTGAATTTTTTGACAAAATTATAATCATTATAATGTAATAAATTTTATTATCATTGAAACCATGAAACAATAATTATGTTAAATAAAATCCAATGTAAAAATTTGTTCATATGTGATTACGACTTTCCATGTATAAAATTAATACAAAATTAATAAAATTGGATAGAATTCCTTTCCATTTGTTCCTTATAATGACATATCATTTGAAATAATAAATTAAATAATTTATTAGGTAATTTATTAATTTATCATAGTTTTAGATCCAAAAAGTACAGGGAATACACATCTGTAATTTCAAACATGTTAAATAAATACTTTTTTTAAAATTAAATAATTACCTATAGTGTACTTATATGGGACATTATGTGTACCCTTATTATTAGTAACACAAAATATACTATAAGAATCCCAATTTATATCACAACTATTTAAATTAATAGGGTGTAGAACTAGTATAAAATATTTATAACATAAAAAATATGAAAATAATTTATTTAATATTTATTTCGAACACGACTATCCAAAAATTACATAGTGTTTTTACATAAAGTCACATGAAATGTATAATATCTACCTGTTATATAATCTATTTTATTGTTAATGATATTTCCTCATGATTATATAATTACTAACATGAAACATATATAATTTCATGTGACATTTATCTGTAGAAATAGATTTTATATCATGTGAACTCACTACACAACATATATTCCCCTTTGCAATATCATATACTACATTGTGAGGGACAGATCATGTATGTTTTGAGGGATTTAGAAGTGTTATACAGTGTATATGCCCTCTATACACCAGGTATTTATGTTTGTCCTTGTTTTCATGGTTTCAAACCCCTTATTCATTTCATATTAAATATTTACCATTTATTTTAGAATTTGGTTTCATTGAAAAAAGCGGAATAACTTTGTGTTGTTGTTGAGTATATACACTTTCTACTCCTATATTATAACATAAATATCATATATTTATTACATTATATCTCAAAATGTATAGATAATACCTACTACTTAATTTAACCCACACAGTATACTATGATTCCAAAAAAATTTCCCGGTGTGGTTTACTCGAGTACACAAAATGTTTTTTTTCAGTTATACAAAATGTAACTATGTCCCAAGAAGAAAATTTATGACACCACCAAATGGTATATCTGATTGTTCTTCATGTTTTTAAAATTTTATCATAATCATACTAGGTATATATATTATAATATCTAATTTAATATTAAAATAATTATTAACTCATTAAGAGAGCTAACAAAAAATATAAAAATCATCCAAAATTTAATAAATAATCATAAATTAATATATAGAAACTATAATACGAATATAAGGATATAGAGAACAATGAAATTGTTCGGGAACTTTCACAATAATAGTTTTTTTTAAATTATATTTTTCTACAAAACTAGATGAATAGAACCCAAAGAATCCATGAAAATAGGATCACAATATATAATATATAATTTATTTAAAAGTTAAATAATTACCATGTATTGAAATTAATTCACCATTGAAAATTCAATTGAGATCTTCTAATTATATCATAATTATTTTAAGATATTCAATTATAGAATATATATTGTGGGGATCAGTATGTTACCCACAATCCTCATAAATTTACTAGAGAACTCTTCAGGTAATAGTGTGAATATTCTAACACTAGAACATTTTACAATTCATGTAATTACAAATTTTACACTGCATGGAGAATTCATTAAGATCTCTCAAAAACCAGTATGGTGGGATGATTTTTCATTCAATCTATTTCTGTGAGTGTTCAAGATAGTTCGACTCTATGGTTGGGATAATCTAGGGTGGGTGGGTGTTATAAAAAATAATCTGATTGTCGAAAGTGATATAACAAAATATATATATTTCTAAGCTAAGAATTTGATATGACCTAAAGGAACATAAAGAATTACTTATTTCATATCTTACTCGATCTATAGGAATAATAGTAATAATTGTATAATTATAACTTATATTATATTTGAAATAATATCAGATAAAAAAATATCATTCCATAAATAAATAATTATTTATTTTTTAAAAAGATGTATACATTAAAATTATTGATTTACCCTTAACATGATTCATCTTTCCTCCTTGATGTATATCAAAAATTGAATAATGAATACTTATTTAAATAAACAAGTATCAAATCATTATTCATTTAATAAATATTTAATATTTATGAAAAAGTGAATAAATATTTGTTAAATATTTAAGAAACATAATTATTCTCCTGAATAATTAGTAATTTAAAACATATGATCAACAATTAAAAAGAAATATTAATTCCTAAAACAATATAAAATTAATCTATTATAATATTAAATTTATATAAATTTTAATTTATGTTCTAGATACACTTATTTTATTGCCCTCGAATCCCCATTCTCAACAGAATTACATCGAAGTTTCTTAAAGTCATAAGTTAACATGTAGAAAATTGTATGTTTACCCATAGAGAAAGATATTAAATTAATTTTGGAAAAACATCATTTCAATAATCATTGTATACTATAATCCATTTTCCTCAATTTTTAAAGATGAATATTGTGTCACACAATCCATAAACTTATATACTTAAATCGCTTTCATTGAACATTATTAAATGAATTTACTTATAAAACCCCCATGCATAAGGAAATAGTTTTGTATTTTTATTCCTATTCAGGGTTGTGACACCCTAATATATTATGATACACATATCTTTAACTAATATTTATGTCTTTTATATCATTCCCTATAGGAATCACTAACTTTAAATTGACCATGATATAATATTTAAATATAATTATTAAATTTGGCGGTTATTTCAAGGATTTTGGATAGATGGGTGGGAATAAGAATATTTAAATTATGATAATTTGTTTTTTACACATTTATAAAATGATTTTCTTTTTATCAAATGTTTATATAGGTAAATAAAACTAAATTAATGTAAAAAATAGATGTTTTCTGATGAAAAAATTTATGTGTGTACAGGGTATTTGTGATAATAAACTAAATTAATCACTACTAATGAATTTTATTTATTAAATGTGTATATAGTACATTCATTCAAATATTTTAACATTCATGTAATGGTTATTGGAATGAAATGAATGAGAAAAAATTCAGTTTTATATTAAAATTGAATTTTTCAAAAAACATTTTTCATTAAACCCAGTTATTTTAAAATTATATTATTAAAATTATAAAAATAA
The DNA here is from genome assembly GCA_963277665.1 of Viscum album. NCBI lineage: Eukaryota > Viridiplantae > Streptophyta > Magnoliopsida > Santalales > Viscaceae > Viscum > Viscum album. The sequence goes on along the minus strand of OY728126.1, from coordinate 786,564,394 downwards.
ATTTTGATCATATAGAATCGATGTTTTAAATTATAATTTCTATTTTTTTAATGATACCCAATTCATGTTTTTCCATAATAAATATAAATTATGTTAAAAACCTATTTCCTATGTTAATATTAAAAAGGGTTAACAAGGGGTCTAAACTAATTTTTAATATTTGAAGATATTAAAACATTAAATTATTTTTTATTTTAAATTAGGTTTCCTTTATTTCACGTTCACTAGAATATGACTTTGTTATATTTTACTTTTTTATGTATTTACATGAGTGCCAATCCAATAACTTATAAAATGTAACCTCGTATCCTATAATTAAGACACATATTGCTACCTCTATCATGTAAAATATCTTCTAAAATACAATTACATAAACTTTATCCATGAATTTGTGGTACGAGTCACCCAAAAATACTCATACAACAATACATAAAGCTCTTCTCAAAAGAGAATACAAGAAGTAGATGTATATGTTTATAAAGAAACTCATTAAGTTTATTTATTCTAAAAAAGCCAAATATTATATAAAAATATTAAATTTAATGGAATTAGAATCATTTATATTGTAATATATTTTTATGATAATGATATTTCCATTTTCTATATCTTCATATCCATTGGAAAATGATAATGTTTCTCAAGTGTATTTATAGACTACCACCACCACGATGGTAAGTTATTTTTTCATTTCATTTTTAAAGGGATCATAATAACCCTAGATATAATGAATATATATGATTTTTGAAATATAAGAACTATTATGGAATTATGTATTATTATTTACATTTCTTCATATCATCTATCGAAGGGTTAAAACATCACTTGTGGGTACGTACGAAAACTATCTCCATGAAGTGATGTTATTCATTTTTCATCACCATCATTAATATGAATTGTTAAAAAATTTTGTATAATGAATGAAAATGATAAATATAACCTGATTATAATTTTAGAGATAATTAAATCATTATAAAGGTGCAAGGACCAGAAACATCATACTAGAACATGTATTGAAAACAAAACTATTGTAATAATAATATCAATTTTAATAATAATTTATTTATAAATTTGTATTTGAAAATTATAATATAAAGTTATGTTGAATGAAAATTAGGAATATTTTTGGTTATATGAGAATAATAAATTGTAATTTATTATATTTTATATTAAGAATGGATATGAAGAAAAACATGAACTGGGGTAAGGGTCTATTTTTCAATATCATTTATTTTTTTTGGAATATATATTTTAAATATACTTCAAGGGGAATCATATGATATTAATAAATTAAACCTGAAATATTTTAATTTCCTATAGTTTTTCATATTAATTCATCTTATTATTACCAGGTTATTATCATTGGTAAATAAAATGATTAAGACATTGTTTTATGAAAAGGAGACATTATATCCTCTTTTCTTAGTGAACTGTTTATACCACATCCATGTTCATTAAAAATAGTTGATGATATTTTTTAACATGATAAAATTTGTATTTAATTTCATTTTATATTATATATTAATTTATTTTAAATTTACAAAATTTAATATACTTTACATTCTCCATACATTAAAATTATGTGTTTTATTACAAAATACGTGGTATGAATATTTGTTTTTACGTTTTTTCATGAATGAAATTTCCTATTTTCCTTTATATTAATTGATATTATGCTTCATTTACCAGAGTATATGGATACACTAAATTAAAATATTTTTATTCTTATTATATAAATTATTGATTTTAATGATACCAAAAGAAAAGGATATTTACCACTATTTTCAAATAAATTGTCATATGATCTTTTAAAGGTATCATTAATTTTTTAAAACATCCTTTGAAAATTATTTACCATCACTGGGTATATCATATGATGATACTATAAATTTTATCTCTCTTGATGTCATATGTTTGTCTTAGGATTAAATGATCTTGAAAATAATTTCTTTTCCATAGTTTATCCTATGATGATTTGATGAATGTTTAAATAATCTTATTGATCATATATTAAATGTTATCATTATGTGTGGAGTGAGTCTTTTAGATAATTAAAATTAATTAGATATTGGTTGATATTTCATGAGATAATATTGAATAAAATAGGGAGTGAACCTAGTATGGTAAGGGTCTCTGTCTACTATGATAGTCTTGAGAGTTAACATGGACTAAGGAATAGATGAATAGTGAGTAAACCCAATCAGTTATGGAACATTGTATACTGCGATAGAAATGGTAGTCAGTGTTGACTAATGAAATAATATTCTTTGATTATGATAGTGAGACTAAATTTTTATTACATCTTATTATTTAAATGACATAATCACATGTCCCATGATTAATTAATGATGATTCCCCACTCATATGACACATGAATTTTGAAATAATAAAACATTATTCAATGAATAATGGTTTATTGTCCTTAGTGGGATAGTAATTAAAATTAAATGTTCTAATAAGGATCTCATTACCTTATGTATACCAAATTATTTCATTAGATCATGGACTTATATTTAATAGTTTTACCCCAATTGAGCATCTGAGTTCACTATTTCTTATCTTTTATTTTTTCTCATCTTATAAATACTAATTTTATGTAAGAAATGTATAAAACTGATTCTGTGAGAGAATAAAATTATTTTATTTACCAAAGATCATTGATTAAATAAGTTCATTCTATATTTAGTCTCTAAAAATCAATACCTTTATTGTGGTTAGGAATGTATTATTGTGAAATATAATGAATGTTAATATAAAATGATTCAAATTTTTTGTATGTTATGGTCATGTTTCCAAAGTTTTTATTTGATCAATGTTTAGTAATTTTTTCGATATTTGATTATGAATAATGTATGGCTAATACATAGTAAAACTTGTGAATTATTTAATGTGATTTAATGTGAAAATAAATGAGACGTAGTTTGATAAGAAGGTGAAATTATTTTGAACATAACATTAATAATTTTATTGATTATATGATTAATCACTATTATTACTATGGCTTGGTAATTACACAATTATTTTTTAAGACAATCACTGGAAGATGAATGAATTTTTTTAATAATAAATGTGGTATATAGTTAAATTATTATCATCTTCATTAAAAAAATGAAATTGGTGGTGGAATGAGAAATTTTATTAATTAGATCACACAACTCTCTCATTCCATGAATCATAATGATCGTCCAAATGGAAAATAGAGTTATAAAAACTGGTGAGTCTTTCATGAGGAAATGTCCTTATATTTTTCATGGGTAATCTAATCCTCTAGTTTCTATGAAATTTATTGGCACCACTGAATTTTTTTCCATACTTCATTTCTTAGAGTATGAAATTTTTTACCTAGAACATTTTCGTTTGGATGTATAAGTAGATGAACACTGAAATATTATTATGTATATGAGGTAAGAGTTATAAATATACTCTATTGGAGAATATAAGTATAATAGGTTACATCTACCACTGTAATTTCATTGTAAACTTAAAATGAATAATGGAAGGTAATTCATGGAACATAATAAGAATTATTATGTATTAATTAGTACTTTTACGGAAAATATAGCAATACATAGTAGGATTTCATATGGTTTTATCATTATCACTAAAATTCAAATTGGTTTGATTTTTCCATCAATTTTTTTCTAAAACATTATATATATATATATAACTTTAGTATCTATGAATAAATAATTCTATCTACTCACAAGTTTGATATTGGGATTCTAAATTCCAATCATTATCAAGGATTTGGTAAGAAGATAAAGACGAATTTTTTAGTGAATTTTAATACTTAATCATACGGAAGAAATAAAATGAATCTTAAATTATGATAGAACGTTGGAAAAAAGAATAGAGAAACATTTCTCTAAGGAATTACTAAATATTTCATGTTTTTAAGGGAAAGGCATCAAGATATTGAATGTTGACGTGATATAAAGAGTCCATAAAATGAAAAGATTGGGGAGAAATATCATTTCAACTCATCAGCCACATTGTAATGATATAACATCATGGTTTATGTGTATTTTTTCAACTTGTTTCTAAATCTATGGGTTATTAATAAAAATCAATTTTCATAACCTCTTCATATTAGAAATAAATGGAAATATCATGTCATCCAAACTGGAAAAGGGGTGATGGGAATGAATTGGTGAAGTTTAAACTCATCAAATGCTCATTGATTGCAATTGTTTCATTTAATAGTAGTTTTACCCATTTATTTATGTTTAAATAATTATATAAGGATATATTTTCAAAACCATAATGATTATAAATATATTTGTTTAAAAATAGTCCAAATTATATAATGATCACATCTCTAGAATATATCTTCTCTTTGATAGATTTTTTGTTGATGTGCTTTGTTAAAATATTGTAATTCTCATTCAAGTTTTATTTGATGTTATTTTGGGAATATATAAGGATTTATTATATAAATCTAATATCAATTTATATTGAAGGAAAGTCGCATTTTATATTATGAATTAACATATGATCACCTTTCAATATGAGTTTTAACAGGACCTTTTAATGGAAATTATTTCTATTTCATGAGTCACAATAACAATTAGTGGGGATATTTATCTCAAATGGTTGTAGAGAAATTCAAAATAGATGACACGATTTGTTTTCTAGAATATGGTTATGTATTTCATGGAGACTTTATATGTCTTCCCCTAAATTGAAAAATTTGATATTCGATATAAATCATACCTGTTACAATAATAATGTCAAATACAACATATTGAATTCCCCCAGTCGAGTTATAGTATTAAAATAAACAACTCCAAGGGAGTATATAAAATGTATTCATATTCTCAAGTACATCACTATTTGGTGTACTAATTTATTTTGTTAGGAAGAAATTAGGGTTAATTAATGTTTCCAATGATTATTGAGAAAATAATAGGAAAACTATCAAGAGAATGTATCATATAACATTTTTTATGATTATTTTGATCCACTACATAGAGATAAATACATTTACAATATATAAATTCATCATTGATTTCATCAATTGAGGGTCAATAATGATAATATACCAAATATAGCATTAAAAATGAGTTATGATCATTTCAATTTCAAGTGATTCCATTTTGAATTACCAATAATCATGTTATCTTCATGGATTTGAGGTATATTTTTTTATATATTACCTCAATAAATTTATGTTAGTATATATATATATATATTGTATTCTGATATATTCTAGGATAAAGTAAGAACATGTGTATCATTTGAGGATTTTGTTGAAGACTATGGATAAGAATATTTTGTTTTCAAAATTTCAAATATGTGAATTTTGGATGAATAATGATTAATTATTGGGTATTATAATCTTATGTGATGGGATATTTGTTGATCCTTCAAAGATAAATATTATCGAGTTATGTTATTGACTGAGTAAAATGATTGAGATCTAAATATTTCATAGGTTGGATGGATACTAACCTAGATTTCTGAGAAATATTTGAAGTCCTTCCAATCCCATAACCAGGTTGACCCAACAGGGAGACTTGTACCAATATACATATAAATGTGAAGATAAATTTATGGTACTAATGTTAAGGTTGACCAATTCACCTATAAAAATAGTCACCTCGAATTGACAAGTGTTTTTGATCTTTAGTGATTCACCAAAAAAGGGACATGGATTCATCCTTAAGAAAAATGATATATTGATTTATTACACCTAATATAAATTTCAAATTCCTGAGAAAATTTACTCAACTCATTATTTGTATTTTTCATTGGTATATTTTTCATTACAAATATTAATTCATTACATTAATTGTGAGAATTTTGTTATATATACTAATCCAAAATGATTATAGTGTATATTCAACCCAAATAATTTAAATATGTTCTAAATTAAATGGTTTGAGTAAATTAAAGATTATAACTACTTAATAGATTAGCACCCAAATAAATATAAAATGGTGGATAATGCCCCTAGTTGAAATGATAGTTCTAGTTTAAACATGATGAAGTCAAAAAGTGATATAATAAATATGGATTTTGAAATAATGGAACATGAAATAATAAGAAAGGGATAATGATCTTTTCTTTCTTATATGAAAATTTGACATTACATTCATGTGAGGAATAAAGAGGTAATGAATTATGATGTGTAACTATATACGATGGTTAAAAATAAACCTGAGTTCGGAAATGACTATGATATATTGATAAGGTTCAAGAACATATTGTGTGTCTCATCAATACCAAATTTGAAGGATATTTTTTTATGAATATCATTATTAAACATTCTCTTTTTATCCTAAGGAATGGATATATACAGATATATGAAATACTGTTTCTATTTTGATATAATGAAAAAGGATATCAAAAATTCTATATCTTAATTCTTGGTATGCTAGTATGTTAAGGATGAGTTGAAAACTTATAAGGTTAAATTAAAATCATTACACATACAGGAGTGGAAATGGGTAATCATCACCATAATTTTTTTTCATGGGAATTACCAATACATATAAAGAGAATAATTCAATTTCTATTGTAGTGTAATGACATAATAAATCCACACATTTAATTTATTTTAGAAAATATTTCTCTCTTGATAATATCACAATGTCATACATTATGTAAGTGGTAAGGATGCATAAAGTACCACTCTTAATCATATATAAAAAAATTGATGTTTACAAATCTATTCATGAAATGTATTCAATGAAAATTGAATATAGAGCCAATAATTATCACTTCATATCATCCTTATATAGATAGTATGTTTTAGAGGACAATTAAACTCATCAATTATATTTTGAGAGTATATTATTTGTATAGGAAATTAATTTGGGATCAACACCTTTCAGGGGTCTATATTTCATACTATAACATATATAAATAAATCATTCCATTGGTTCCTTGTGATGACTCCTCTGGTAGGATGTGCATAACTCCAATGTTCTAGGATGAATTTGGAGAATATAATCTACTAGGTATTGATAAAACTATTGAAATAATAGGGAATGTATGATCCATTTAATATTACATCAAGGATGATAATACTTGACAAAAAATGAATGTTGAATATCATTATGGTGATATTGAATTTGATGTTGGTGATAAGGTATTCCTAAGATTATCTAAATATAATTATATTATATTATTTTGAAATAATGAGTATCTAATACTTATATATATATATTTCCATTTATAATTATTTATCATATCAGGATAGTTTCTTAATGCTTTTCTCTTCAACAAGATCTTTCTCATGTACACAATGTGTTCCATATGTCTCTCGTAAAGAAGTATATATCTAGTATCCAAAGGACATTGAATTAGAGGTCATAAAATTGGGGTATGATATCACCTATGGGGAACAAATATATTTTAATTCTCAATAAAATAGAGAAAGTTATGCTGAAAACCCCCATTAACCTAGTAATTTTTTTTTGGAAAACCCATAAATTTGGGGATGTTATATGAGACTCATAGGATGTGATGTGGGAGAAATATCATATGTTTTTTGTATCAAACTGATAAACTGTCATGGTATAAATTACTATAATTGGTTAGAATAAAACTATTGAATATTTTATGATATATTTATATTTAAAAAATATATGTCATGGATAACTTTCTCTACAAGCAACCCCATGTTTCAAGAAACCATGATATAGTATTGAAATACTTATAATAAATGTTAAAGTTACTAATTATCCATTACACTGAAGGGTATGATTAGGTTTAACTAAAATAATATGATAAATTTCTTACCCATGTAGTAAATTAATTAATTAGTTATCAATTTGTTATAAATAAAATTAAAATAATTTTATTGTAAAAAACAACATTTTACCGAATACTATTTATATACATGGATTGTGTTTTTATATTAATAATTACAATTATCACTATGTATGAATTAATTAAAGAAAAAAATTACATTCAATATTCTATATCAATTTAATAGTTTTTCATTTTCATGGAAAGATCATAAATTCATTTTCATGATAAAAATGATTTTTATGAAAACAATCCTCATTGTGTTTTTCAAACTTATTTTAAGAAAATAGATTCTAATTATATGAATTATATTTTATAAAAAATATATATATATTGGGAATCATTATTTTAGTATTTATAAATGTGGCCACATTCATTTTTGTTCATAATGGATAGTAATAATGTTACACATTTATCAAAATAGTTAAGGATAAAAATGGTTAAGAAAGTGGTTTAACCAAATGCTAAAGGCTAAAATACAAAATACAAAAGACAAAATTTTATTTTATAGATATACATAAACCATAAAATATTTTATATTTTCATTTTGTTTCCATGTTTAAAAATTCACTTGAATATGAGTTTATTATATTTTAGTGTTTTATATATTTACAAGACTGCGTCTCCCCTCACTTATAGAAGGGAATCTCATATCCTCTCTTATACAAACTAATCCTTCCATTTATCTCTATATGGATCTAATAAAATAATATATTTACATTATTAGGAAATAAATTTTGGTTTAGGTATTCTCAAATGACTCATATATATACTTGTAAGGTGATTCTCAATGGAATACACTCGAAGAAGAGGTATAAGATCTTACGAATATTTTTCTTGTTCCATTGTCCAAAATCCACCATAATATATTATATAAACACATTATTATAAATTAATATATATATTTATGGTATTTTAAATTTTTTTTGTCAATAGTATATCCATTTGATATCCCATCCTCATTTGTTGGTAAATGATAATGTTTCTTGTGTATATGTATGTACTGCCACCTCTAAAAAGCGATATTATTATTTTTAAATTTCTATTTAACATAGATGGTTATAAAGACATATTTTTTGAATATATATTATTTATATTATATAATTATGATTATTTATTTTTTAATTATAATTTATCATTATTTTGATTCATCCCTTCAAAGTTGGAAACATCACTCATGCATACATACGAGATAACATCTCCACAACATGATGTAATTCAATTTTCATCAACACCCTAAATTAATTGTTATAAAAGTGTGTATAATGAAAAGAAATTGATACTTATAGAATTATTAATATTATATATTTTTTAAAACAATGAACAACATGCAAGTATCGTAACCGTCAAACCAAAACATGCAACGAAAATAGAATAATTTTCACCCAAATTTTGACTTTAATGAAAAGATGTTAGTAAATGGGTAAATATAAAACATAAGATAATATTATATTCTTCTTAATTTATAAATATGGTTATTTAAAATATATATTATATATCAAAATTTATCATACAAGATCATAAAAATGAATATGAAGAAACACAATACATATGGTTATGGTCAGCGATACAATCTCATTTTTTTTCAAGATTGTCTATAATAATTTTATTTTCAGAAACTAATATAATCCTTATCCTTTAAATAAAATATATTTACTTATATTTATATAATTTTTTAATTGTAATTTATGATTACCATATTACTCTCTTTGGTACTGAATATGATAGATAAAATGTTTTTTTGAAACGATGTCAATATTTCCTCTTTAGTCGAAATTTTTTTTCATACATTTCCATGTCCATAAAAATTGTTTAAATAATGATATTTTATATGATAAAATATTTATTTGAAATAATTCGAACCATAATTCACTATATTTCCATTTTTTTAAAGGAATATTGTTTTATTTTGCAGATGAGGTACTCTTTCCCTTTTTAATACATTTATGAAATGAATGATTTTAAAAATATTAACACCCAAATAGATTTTATGACCACCATGAGCACTCACATAAATAAATATTCCTTCAAAGGATTACATAGTTATTATTAAATAAAATAATTTCATCAAAATAATGAATATCATTAGTTTTAAATAGATGGAAGGAAAACAAAATTGTGTTCTTGTTTTCAAAGAATTGGTCAAATTATCCCTTAAAGTAATTTCTCGGGTGTTTTTAAATATTTTGACGTATAAATTTATGAATTGGTGATATGGTATAATGATACCATTAATATTCTTTCTCTATTGGTTATATTCTTATTTTATGATGAATTTATTTTTCAAACATTTTTCTTTTATATGTGTTATGCAATAATGAATTTATAATTTTTTCATTCCCTTATGAAACAAATTGATATTGTTTTCTTCGTGTTATAGGATGGAATATTAAATCCCTTTAGTATATTAATTATTGGTTTATATCTCATGAAATAACGTGGACTAGAATTTTGAGTGAACCTAGTTTAGTTAGGGTCTCTATCAACTATGATTGTCTTAGAGGAGATCTTTGAATAAGATAATGATTGAATAGAGAGTGAAATCAATACACAATTATATATTATTCACTATGATAATATTGGTAGTGATCCTTGACTAATTTAATTATTTTATATTCTTTTCAATTTTCTATAAAAGACTTTTGAAATGTTATTACGATTATTATTTACACTAATGGATCCATATTAATAAACGATGATCCCTCATTATTATGACTCGTGTATTTTTTAATTATAATTATTTTTTCCATTACTTATAATTTATGGTATATGAATTATTGAGTATAAAATTTTCAAGTTATACTCTTAATCTTATACCATTATGTGTATATAATACATTCTTCTGATTATAAAATGTTATCTTGCACATTTACCCTTAGAAAGAATCTAATACAACCCTTTCTTATATTTTATTATTACCTAGTTTAAAAGGAATGGTTTATGAATGAATCCAATGTGAAGGGTATTATGATAAAATACAATTATGGGATTTATTTATGATATTTTTTTTAAATTAGTGGACTGTGCATATGTTCTCTAAAGACAATAATCCATTACAGTCCTCAAATGTGTATTATTATGAGTTTATGGAATATTACTCTAAAATGATGAAATATTTATTTATGTTATACATAGGTTTATTAAAGTGTACTAGAATATTTACATTAACAAAAATCATTCACAATAAAACATTAATTTAATTATTCATTAATTTCATTTCATTTGAGATACATGAAATGTTTGTTACTTATTTTTATGGGATTTTACCCATACATAATTTTACATGACCCATGATATAAAATAATAATAATAATATAACTTTTGAGGATGAATAAACTTGTTCATATGTAAGAATATCTATTTCAATACATAACTAATTGATTTTCTATTAGGGGATCAGTTCTCATAACCTCTTCTCTTCTAGATTAACAAGGATAAAACTCATGAGAATGAGAATAAATGTATTATATCAACCATGAAATTTATAGATGGTATCTCTTATACCACTTAGGTTGTATCATTCTTCCAAATATCATGTAATTAATATTTCAGTTATATGACAATAAGATTCTCGATATAGGGGAGGTAATATATGATTCTTTTATGAAAAAAGTACAATTAAGAAATTAATACATATTATGTACTGCAAAAAACATATTTTTTTATAGAATTTTTATTTATTTCCAAAAAACATTAATCTATATTTAATTATATAGTATAATGTATTTTTTTTCTATAACACCAACTCTAAAAATTGATTGTTTGGTTACATATTCAGAGACACACATGTATTGTCTGAAGGAGGTATTCATTACATAGGGTAACCCTATCGTACCCATTTGTGTGAAATATATATTTTCATTAAATTACATATTTAGTTAAATTTATAATTATATATTACTTTACAAGAATATTATTATATTGGATATGTTATGGAATTCATTATTACTAGACATTTGAGGATTTGTCATAAATTTCTCAAGAACCATGTTATCTAAAATGAAATTAAAGTTTAAAATCCAATTAGGGGAAGGAAATCAAATATTTTTCGATAAATTGTATAACTTCTTAGAAACATTGTGATAGGATCAAGCATTGATTCGGGTATATTTTTTTATCATTTGTAGTATTTTTTATATTATGGTTGTTTGGAATATGATATTCTCAGAAGATATTTTTTTTTTATTTATGTTATTTTTTGATATTATAATACCCCATATTTATGTCATGTTTTGTTTTATTAAATTATTTGGTAATAACATGTGATTTCCATATTTATTCATCTATAATATTTTGATAATAATGTGTTTATTTTGATTATATTTTGATTTTTGTTTATTTAACAAATGATGGTATTGTGTACCCTAAATTACAAAGGGAACCACAGTGCTAGTCAACATCCTTTACTATATGGGGAGGTGCACTTCTTGTATATGGAATTAATTATGGTCATAATTGAGGTGAACTAGATTGGGGATACAAAAAATTTATATCAAAGACATTACTTTATATTATATTAGTATTTCGGATACGGTAAAAAAATATTATATGTGATCAGAGTCTGAGATGGACCTTATATATGTATATAAAAAACCAACATATTGAAAAGGTTGATTTTACCAGGGATAGAAGTGTAGTTTTAATTATTTATTTTCCATTATGTTATATTATCCAAATTTTATTTATTTTCATTTTTTTTAATTTTCACTCTTTGTATGGGGCCACCATATAGAATGTTTTATTTTTTTCATGTAGAAATCACATTCTATTAAGGTGACTAAATATATATGAGAAACCAAATAAGTTTATAATGATCGATTATTTAATATTTCATCTAAAACTTATGTTTTATGTTCCGATATAAGTTGAGATTCATATTATAATAAACTAAACCCCAGTTAGGTATGATTATTTTAAAATTTACAAATAGAATCCTATATGTATCCTAATCATACCCTGAAAGTTAGTAGGTATATGAGGCTATAGTTATAATTTGATGTTGTGAGAGACCCCTTGTATGATGGATATTTTGTAGAGTATATAATGATGATTTTATAATTAATACATGTCCATTATGATATATTTATAGCAATTATATATATATAATTATTTGTCATCAATTACACATTTTATTAATATTCTATCTTGGAAACCACTTTTAGAGGATAATGAGGGTTGGTAAAATCATGCCCCGTGATTTTTTAGGATAAGGCCTCAAGTTTTCAATTAAATTATTCTTATAAAACAGAACCATGAGCATTAATATGATGATATTAATTTTTTTGTAGCATAGATAACTATGAGACAAGCCTTCCATGTTTAATATGATATAAATTATTTAGTGATAGAATCAATATTTATTTTAAAGAGAGGGAGTAAATCATTCTATATAGATGTGAAATGATTACATGATGTTTATTTATTTTCATTTAAAGACACCACTTTAAATTTAGGTCAACCATATGTTTTATATTATTTAATAACTAATTAATTGTCGGTGGAATGTCATTTTACATGATAATATGTGTATAGGGATATCCCTTAAGGAAATTTAGGAATTATTTTTTAATCTTTTAGTTCCTAAGACACTAAGAAAAAATAGATCGCAAATGTTAATAAACATGAATCAAATTAGTATATAAATAATGGAATATACTGCTCATTTTTCAATGTTACATAATTTTTATCTATCAATTTCATGTATTGATATCACCTGAGTTACCTAATTTGAGGATTGAAAAAGTCATATGATTCATTATTATGTGAAAATATTGAATATTACATCATATTCATAAAAAATAAATTGATTATTTTATAACAAGGATGTCTATATCTAGGTATAAACATTATTTATTTTTAGGTTCGTATATTAGGTCAAAATATCGATCATTAGGTACTTATAAGTTTAGATTTTGTGGTTCTCTCAAGAGTACAGATGGAAATGACAAGTATGGTTTTGGCTCTCCATCTTCTCATTATGGGAGGTTTTTTACAGTATGTTATCAATATGGATAGATAAAGGATAAATTACCATAGTGTAACTGAAATTATATGGACTATCATTATTATGGATATCTAGTGTATATGCACTATTTCGGAAAGAGGTATTCTCATCCAACATGTTAACATATTGATGGGTAGGTTTAGAGACCAATAGTGATATCAGAATTTGTACGATTGTGATGTAATTGAGTTTATCTAAAATATTGGGAAAAATAGGCTTGGAATTTATTTTTTTCATTTATTATTTTAATATTTAAATATCATTAATATATATTTATTTTTTCCCTTTCATGTTTATTTCTATTACTACCAAGATGATATATTCCTTCATTACAGGTCTGCGTCCTCTAGAATACAGGGCGGCACACTTGTGGTATATTGAATAAAATTTGGACAATGTAAAGGTCATCTAGATAAGGAATGTTATAAAATATAGCAATATTATATGTATCAAACTCGAATTAACTAAAATCCTTTCTTCAAGTAAAAATTTTTAGACTCTGGATTTTTCCTCTTATATCATTTTATATAGTACTGTGTCTTGAAAAATAAAATGTTGTAGTTTTCTAGAACAATTATGAATCACTCCCTTATTTTTCAAGATATGAATTTTGAAACAATATTTATTCATCATCACGAATGTAGAAATACTAAACTAATAATAAAATTTTTTTCTATGGAATGGTTGATGTAAAATAGGAAAATGCCATTCCAATTATCCAATCATTTTATATGAAATCCCATTAGAATTTCAATAATTACTATGAATTTTCAAATACATGGATTGTATTATATCAAAAATAGAAATATATTTAATAATATATAAACACATTTCACTATTATCAAATATATATAATTACCCAATACATAAGTATTATATAATTAATATAAATATTAAATAGTGTTAAAAAATTAAAATATTTGAAACCAGATATATTTTTATTCAATCAATAAAATAATGCATAATTATTAATAATTAATAATAATATAATGTGACGAATATGTTTTATTTTTGAATTCCATCACACATAAATTATTTTTGAAGAGAAATTTTAATATCAATGTCAAAATTAATTCTTTCAGTTCTATGTGGTGTTAAAACTTAACTAAACATGATTTACTTTAGATATATTTTATTTAGTATTTTTTAAATAATTTATATCCATCCTTTCACTACACCATTGAATAATTCAGACATACCTACTCACTATATCAATTAGTTTTTATAAAATTTACCCACATACATGAATAAAAAAGCATTCCATTATATCACTCATGATTCCTTTCACTTGTAAAATAAGAGTACGTAAAAGGTTCAATGAGATATAATGTTTTCTAAAATCCTATGATGTTCCACTTCTATAAAATTAAATTTCATAATGGAAAGGTAAAATCATTATAAAAATTGATTTTTTATAGTTCTTAGATAAACTATAATATATTAAGTCGGATCTTTAATAGACATTGATCTATTCTATTTTTTTTAAAAAAATGAATGAAATTAATTTTTATTGGTTTTTCTTTAATGTTTTCCATCATAATTTTGAAAATATTTTAACCATAATTTTTATTATTATAACATTTTAAATAAATTAAAAATTATTAGATTTATTTTGTAGTTTTTTTCACGTTTCATCATCCATTTATATATATTAATGATTAAAAAATATTTTTTCCAATATCTTACTATATATAGAAGACCATTCTAAAAGACCCCACCCCCACCATACATATATTTTAATCTCTATATTTATTTTACTTAATATCCTTTTGTAAATTTATTAAGCTTCAATTTTTTCACCTATGAGGACATTCATGGAATAAATAAATTAAATAAAGAAAAATATGATGTTCAAATATGGGTATGTATTATGTTAACATTTAATTAAAATAAAATCATTTTCAATTCAACAAATGTAATCCCCAAGTGTTTTAGAATATTAAATTAGAATGGTTAATAATATCTATAATGTATAAATATTTTCAAAAGAAATAATTGAATTTAAAATATTATGAATAAATGGTTAAGAATCCCCTTAGGAATAATTTTTTAATACTTGATAGAGATCATGTTGATTTTGTATTGGATTGTATTTATCACCATTAGTTTAAATTTAATTGAAATTCACTTTAATGGAATTGATTATATTTTTAAAAATATATAATATTATTTTTGATTCAATTTTTTTTGGAATCCAAATAATAAAAATTAAACTAAAATAATAAAATCAATTAATATTAATAAATAATATATCTCATAGAATGAAGAAATATCATAAAACTAAGAAAAGAATTAGATGTTATGAAAAATGTAATTATTATGATTTTTCCTTCCCCGTACTAATCTTGTAAATTGTCATCAATTCCACCCAATTGTTTTAAAAAAACAAATAGTACATTTTTTTCGTATAAAAAAAGAGAAAAGATATAACATGGGGAAAATTTTGTACTTATAATCTTAATATAATACAAACTGTAATAATATATCACACATAATATCTATAAACCACTTAATCCTCTATTCATATACAATAAATGTGTACATTCTAATTCATCATTTTCTTATATAATATATCATTTTTATCTCAATATTTTCATTTAGTTATTTATATATATATATATATACTATTGATTATAAAATTAAATATTTTTGTCTATTTTTATTTCTTATTTGTATTTTTTAAGTATAATTCATAAATTTGATATTAAATTATTTCAGATTATTTTATATATAAACATAAAAATGTAAGATGAAATATATCAGATGTGGAAAAAATAATTATATTTTTTCCCATGCTTCCAATGAGGAATATAGGAGTATACCCAATGTGAGGGTCCAAAATTGGGTTGAGATAAAGATGTATCATCATTGGGAAGCAAGAAGAGAGTATTAGGGAATTAGTCTATCATTTTTTGGCATATCAGGTAGGAGCTAATCAATGTGATATGTCAATATTGATTTTTGGGTATGTTGGTCATGTTTAAAATCAAATATCTGTAATGAAATAATGTTGTGTTGTTCAAGGAATCATCATTAACCATATTTCATTTTTATTTATAGAAAATGGTGACCTAATACTATTTTTCATTGTTTCATGTCATGGATATAATGGTGAGATCAACTGCATAAAAGAAATTTTGATGTTTAGATTCCCACTGTAGGGATCATAATGGATGGCTTTTTTGAGTTTTATTTTAATAATTGAATGATCATACATTAGAGAGAAAATCATGCCATGCATGATGTAATAATGGAGTAAAAATATGATTCATTATAATACATATAGAAATGTTTCTAATTATGAGAGAAATAAATGGAACAAAGGGGACCAAGGTGGGGACTTTTCGTTGTTAGATATTAAATGACATATATTTTAACCATGACCTATTTATTCAAACTTCTTCCCAATATAACTTAGAATATATGTTGACCTATTGTGAGATCATAATCCATGTGATGTTGATAAGAATATGTAATTAACATGAATTATAAGATTCCTAGTATTAGTATCACAATTTGGTTAATCATTTTGTTATAGTGGAGAATATTTCCTCACATTGATGGGAACAATTTTTTAATGAATGGTAAGCTATCATGTTTTATGACTGTTCCATATTTCAAGGACATATAAAGAAAAAAATGATTTTCTAAGTTGAATTTTTTAACACCGAATCCATGAAAATAAATATGATAAAGGTTTTTCAACACATTAAAAGAATCAATCACACAACAACATGTGTATTCAAATATCTTAAGATATGAAATATTCAAATATTTTCAAATAAGATAACAACCATTTGATTGTGATTTTTTTTTTGATTTTGATTTTATTTAAAAAAAATGACTGACCACTAGATGAGGATAATTCATTACATAAAGGATGTGTTTCAAGTGTTTCATCCTAGGGAAGTATTAGTATTTTGGATTCTTTTCTATATTACAAATATTTTTCATTTCATACATTGGATTTGTTTCATGCATTTCATGTAAAATGTTTTTTATTATTTAATTATTTCATATTTTTCATTTCTCTATTGTATTTTTGATAGAGTGATGTTGTATGTTGTCTATTCCCACTTAGTGATGTCTTGTTAAATATAGTGGAGAATGTGGGAGAAATAAAAATGATTTGAGTTCTTTTTTATAACACTGATTTTATAATAGAATAATTAAAATATTTTTCGATTGTTTTTTTCTTAGTATATTTTAATATATTCATTGTCAAATCACTAACCTAGTGTATATAATATTTGATAACATTCTATAAATGAGGGTAATTAATTAAATAATATTTAATTGGAAAATTATTTTAAATTATAAAACTATACATAATGTTACATAGATATATTGATTCATTTGATAATTAGGATTTGAGGTGTAAAAGTAGTATTGGTAGAAGTCGATAAAACAAATATCAACCATATGCTTGATAGTGAAACTAAATGGTTTGGTTATTTTTTGGGTGAAGTTCTATTATATTTTAGTGAAACCACCGTTGGACATTGATTACCCTATCTTTTTTCATTGTCTAAAGTTTCCTCTATCATTGAGTCATTTTTTTAAATTTATTATATATTTTTTGTCAAAGTATTTAAATAATTGGGGTAATTTTATATATCGTTTGAATGTTTAATTAGGTTTCTAAGTAACATAAGGGATCAATATTGAAAATTCATGTCACAACACTATAGTAGTAAATTTCAGTTCATGAAAAATATAAATTCAAATCACAGGTCACCCTTAAAAATTGAAAATAATATTTTTTAATAAAAGAAATAAAGTATATGGTTTGTGCGAGTGATTATCGCTCTATTTTTCAATGGTGACTATGGTTCCTCTTTTTTGGATATTCCATTTAGACCATCAGTAGTTGAAATATTTCTGTATTAGGAGATTTTTACGTCATACAAGAATTTTACCTTCATATTGGAATATAATAGGGTTGATGAAGGTGGTAATAAATTGATTTCTTCACCTTCCAATGGAGTGGTAATTAATTATTTCTCTATCTATAAATATATTATTTTTGGTGTGATTCGTCAAAAGGGTAACATTTCTCATGTCAAAGATAATTCTGAGTCAGTATAAAAAAACTTTAAAATTGGTAATAACTTAATTATTGAATAAATCATAATTCCCTATGGATCTAAGCTATAAAAAGTTTATGATATGGTCAAATATATTTCGGCTATGTGGGGATTTGGTAACTGGATAAGTGTCTCGATGGGTTGAGGATTTTTTTTCTTAAAATCTTCCCATAGAAGACATAAAGATGTGGTTGTGGGGTCTCAGATCAATCTCTATCAAAATTATCACCATGCATATCCAATAGTGGGATAAGTATTTTAATCCAATGGAGAAATATAATTCTTATATTCAATAATGTGTCAAAATATTTATCCACAACAACTTATTGTGGCATCTGAATATATTTTATCAAATTGGACTTTCAATAGATGTTCCTTCTAAAATGGGCAAAGAGGCTGAGAGAGATCATTTTGGGAACTATGACCATTTTCTAGTAGAGTTTGATTTTGGTTCCACATTAGATTATATTATTTCACTCAATTTATTGGGATGTGTTTGAGTTGAATGTTGAATATGAAAAGGTACTTAAGATCTTAATAGACGAAAATATAAATTTAAATGATATATTAAAGAAAAAAGAGTTGGGAATTGTTCCTATTTTTCTGCTCATGGACATCATGAAATAACATTCAACAATAAGGTTCAACTTGTGGAGTACACTGATCTAAATTAAAACATATGGTTAGATCAGATGTAAGGTGGAGGATTCCAACACCATTATGGTCAACCATGATGTAAATTGAATCGAACCATAGTCCCCAATTAGGTACATAGAATGGAGCTTATAAAAAACATGTTTCTTAACTTTTGGACGGGTTTTCAGGTGTTGATAGGGGGAATTATTTTGAATCATCTAGGTTGATAGTACCACAATCTCATAAGATGTTGGATGAGGTTAATGATAATCCTAAAAAAATATAAAACTTGGTTATTGATTTTTTTTCTCTTCCTTGGACACTTATACTTCTTTTGATAATGTCTTGAAGGATTTGGGTGAAAATATTTTGGCATAGAACACCCTCTTATCTAGATAAGTGGACTTGGACTAACATTGTTGTGGAGGAGCAGGTCATTCCACTATAGTAGGCATAGGTTGAACCAAATTATGGTATCAATGATCATTATGAGTTTGAATTTTCAATAAAAAGGATGTCAAAAGAGTAATGTTGTAGTTACATGATTTAGTTACTACCAAAAATAAGGGAAATCAAAGATGATTGTGGTTTCCTCCGATTCATCCAAGAATTAATTGTCTGAACTTGAGGTGAATGTGCTGATTTTTAAAGGTTCATAATTGGATGGTAACAAATTTTGTATCTCTTAATCTATGGATGAATCCACTTCTACTTAACAAGATAATTCAAATTTAGTTCTACCTAATGGAAATTATTCATTTGAAGCTTCCAAAATAAGTGTGGTGGATCATATGGACTTTTTTATAGAAGTAAAAAACATCTTCATCCATGTTAGTGGGTGAAGAATTATTCCAATTGGTTCTTTTTAGGATTTTCAAACCTCCTTCTCCGAAGACTCCAAATTATTCCATTTATGTCTCTTCTGTTATGTTTTTCTTGGTCACTGTGGTTCACCATAATTAGATGGATCCCCCATAATTCTCCACTACCTTCAAGAAGTTATGTTATATCTTGGATGAAAATTCAGGTTTTTCTTCACACAAGGATGGTCAAGGTAAACATTATGTTTCATGAAATGTGAAAGTGTCTACTCACAATCTCATTGGTGGGCATTATTCCTCGAATGAGGTGAAAGAGGGTAAAGGAAAGGGTAATTTGATATCCAATGGATTTTTTTATGGTAAGGGAATATTCTTGTATTCTAATCCAATAAATAAACTGTAGTTTTTGAAACATCTAAGATGGTGTAATATTAATATGTTGATTGGGGAACATACTAAGAGAGAATAGACATTGAATGTCTCCAATAACAGGTGAAGACATAAAGAGATATCTCCATCCTATAGGTCTATGTCATGGGAATAGTAGAATTAATTATAATGCCATACATGCTGAGGAGAGAAATATTGATGCTAGTATTCGCAGAAATATGGTGATTTAATTGTTTTTAATTTATGAGAACAATATTTCCATGTATAACCCCATACTTTACCTTATCTTTTTTATGTAATTTAATAAAGGGGCATTTTCCCCACATTTAATATATTAATAATGGTGGTTCTACCATTTTTTGAACCATTTTCGGAACTAATAGAATCATTTATAAGACTCAAATCCCATGTAGTGTTAGTCGAGTTTTACCCATTGATTGTACACCTTGTTCTCTATAGGAGCTAGCGCAGGCTTGAGTCTCACTAGAGTCAAACATACTGTGTTTTACATGCATAAATATTCCAAGACGATTCTTATATGGGGGATGTTTGGTGCACTATAGGCTTGGTTGGGGCCCCCTTTGAGAGTCGATCATTACCCATACACACAATTGATGATTTTTAATTACAAGGGGGAGAAATGTAGGTTGAAAGATGCAATTTTCTCAGAAATTTCAATTATAATTCTTATATGGAAATGAAAATAAGTTAATATCTTGGCTTCAATCTTCTCCCTTGGGATAGATCTATGTCTGAATCTCAATATTCTATATAAACTATTCATTATATCCATTTATCTCCCACTGATTCCTCCAATGATGCCTCTATTCTTTCTACAATGCAGATTCATCTAGGTTCAGTTGAAAGGAACATGATGGCAACATATAAGAATGATTCCCATGGGCTGATTGAGGAATAACAACATTCTACATGTTAGTTTAGTCCCACACACTTGTTTAATAGATTGTTGTAGAAGTCTCGTCGGGGTGTTTATTTTAAGGAGGCAGAATTAAGAAATGTGTTTAATGGTAAATAATTGGAATCCATAAATTGATGATTCTTATATAATTTGGGGGATTATTATTTTGGTAGGATTTATAAAAATAGAGATATTGCTCATGTGGTTGAAAGATATTAAGAGTTCTCTAAGAGGCTTTAAATGTTTAATCATTCTATCATTGGCTGAGTTATGCTTTTTAAGGGTACGAATCCATGGATAATGGATGATCTAATAAATATTTTATCCACTATTTTGATATTCTATAAATATAAATTAATTCTAGTGGGGCATGGCTCTTATCATCTTGTTTTTTCAAATATGGAATTAAACAAAATGGCATGGGACTTCAGCATTGTTTCTCTAAATCCAAGTATGCTTAGGCTTCAAGTGTGAATTTTTTTAACAATTATCAATATAAGAACTCATTTTACAATATTTGGGATGAAATTTGTTGTTTCAATTATATTTTGTGGCCTCTAAAAACTCTGTTTGATATTGATTTTTCAGTTGGTGTCCAAATTAATATGGGCAAGAAGATAGAGAATGATATGTTTGGCTACTTTGCAAGGTTTCTTATTGAATTTTATTTGAGCTCAAAATAAAAAAATGTTATACTATAAACCGATAATGAAGAACTAAACCATCATGTTGAATATAATAGGTTTATTGATTTTTCTCAACTTTCATCATAGTTTGTAATTTTTTGGCAACATAAAGAAGATTCATAGCTTGATCAACATTAATAATTAGGGGGATTAATTCATCCATTTTATGAGAATGGAAATGTTATCATACTCAATTAAGAAATGAGATTCACATCAAAATGGTACCACAAAAACTACAGTCTGGTTCCTCATGGAACATAAAGTAGGGTAGGTAGGGCTCTGCCGTAGGAATTACTACCTTACAATGATTGGCTACCTGAATTGGTAAGTCTCCTGGAATCAGGCTAGGTGATGGTATGTGAAGAGATTTTCTTCTTGGGTTTGGTCACTTATAACTTGAAATGAAAAATATTATAGGTGTGACTAGAAGGGGTGAGTCTATTATGATGCATCAAATATAGGTTTATGATCCATAATTTTTCTCTACCTCTGGCTGAGATGGTCCATCTTTTTTTAATGAAATGGTATTACAAGGGATGTATGAATGGGATGTCATTATTCCAAGTGTGGAGCTATAGGAGGCTTTAAATGAGGCTCTTTTTTGTAGTTTAGAATTAGATAATGCATTATCACAACCTGAAGGGAAAGGATGTATGGTGTAGCTATTGGAAATGGATTTATTGAGAGATTCTCCATGTGATTATAGGTCCATGAAATCGGATATTCACCAAGCTATGAATTATCATTAGAAAATACACAATGTATTCTTCTAATCTTGAAATGAGAAATGGGTTAATGTTTCAGATCATATAAGTGATAAAGAGAAGAATATGTTTTTATTAGACACTACTCACCTCAGGCCTTTAAAATTTTGTGTATCATTTAAGGATGTTGTCACAATAGGAAAAAATAATCCTCCAAAATAATGGACATTAATGGATTACTCCAACCTTATATGGAATGTCCCTATCTGATCAACCTCAACGGATTCAAAGGTCGAGCTCACGCCAATGTATGAACGGTCCATGGTTGGGATCTTGAGGATTATAATAGTGGTCATTTTTAAATTCATTTTCCTTTTTAAGATGAATATATTAAACCGTACATTACATGTTTAATTTAATTATTACAAATTCAAAAGAAAAAAATCTAGAACATAGAATAATAATAAAGGATTTAAATTTATGACAATGGGGTAATAATCTTACATATATAAATTTTTACATTACAATTAACGTCAAATTTTTATAATATAAAAGTTAAATAATATTGTGTTTCAAATAAATATAATTCACTAATGGTTTATTAGTATTTTATTTTATATCATCTCATCATTCATAAATATATCATAACTTATTAATGATACATTTTTTTCACGTAGGAAAATTTTGATTCATCATGATCTTAAATTTTAATTATATATGTATAAATTAGTAATAGATAAATACGTATTCAAATTTTATTATTTTTCTGTCACTAATGATATCAATTATGTTCTATACTTAGATTATTAGAATTTTCAATTTTTAGACTATTTATTAGTTTCCATTTCATGAAAATATTATACAATATATTTTATTTCAATTTTCCAAAATCAATTTAGTAATTTTCATATATCGTTTTGTATACAATTTTTTATTAAATAAATCAGGATGTTAAAATATACTAGAAATTGTTTACTATTTCTTATGGAAGAAAAATAATTTTAGAAAAAAAATTAGAAATTGAAGGCCATATGTTGATTATAATTAATTCCATTTTATATTGATACTTCCTCTAGAACTAATATTTTTTCAATTCCTTAGTGAACATTATATTACTTATAGGAATCCAGATTATAATAATATTTATCCTTATAAAACATATTTTTTGGTAACATTACATGATTAATAATTTTAATAATAATTAGGGGACTTAAGGTTTCATTGAATAATATCTTCAGATTTCAATGAATGATTTTCAATGAATCATATCATATTATTTTACAAGAAAGGGTTAAAATAAATTATTTCATTGGTCTTATAATGTTCTTTAATTTTCTATATAAAAAGTTTTTTGAAAAAAAAATTAGAAAGGAGGGAGAAATATTTCTTTGTATTCATAGTTTCTTCAAAAACTAATGGGAAATAGGATAAGGTGGTGGAGATATTATAACTTATGGAAACATGGAAGGTAATATGATCTATTAACCTTCATATTAAATATAATATATTTTTCTTAACGAAAATGGACTATTATTATAGATTTTTAGTATAATATTTTGCAAAATTACCCAACCACATTTGACCATACAAGTATTAAAACCTCAATGGAAATTCCTTATATACTTTTATTGGTTAATAGATAAGATTATATGTACATTACATGAAATCATATGGATAATGGTCATATAGTTTAGAGTGGTAATGACTCTAATTACTTGTTTTTTAGTGGTAAGTTAAATATATTTTTTATAATGTAAATAATAAATAGAATGAATATTATTGAATGGATAACAAGCCTCAGTGAAAGAGGAAAACATTATTAAATTACAATTATACATGATGCATTATTAGAAAGAATATATTTGGAATGATTTTTATTTCAAAATATTCAATCACAAAATTATATTTAAGGGAATGATAAATTGATGTCTCCCTTTTAAATTATTAAATCACATGTGATTGGATGATGATATTTTAATCTAAGACATGAATGTGTTTATATGTGGGGGAGATTGATAGCGCAATTTTATATCTGAATTTTCATTAGATTATATGTGTGTTTGTGTGTTAAATTTTTTTAATAGAAAAATGGTATAATATTTCTTATATTGATTATATTTTATATTATGTGATATTGAAATACATAATTTTATATTGGTTGATTTGGTAGATTTTAGAGAAAAATTGAAAAATATAAGAATTAATTAATATGATAAATAAAGATATGAAGTTTTCAACACAGTAATCCTTTCAATTAAAGAGAAAAATCTTATTAATAAATGTGTTTTAATGGATATGAAGTCTTCACCATGGTAGGAATTTCTTAGTGAGTTTGGTAATTGTCATAATAGTTTACTAATGTAAATTAATATGATAAATATGGGTAAAGTTGATGTGGTATGTTTCATGTGATCGTCTCGCAACCATAAAAATAATATTATTTTGATGTTGTGTTTTTCCACAATTGAATCCTTTATGTTCTAATATTCAATGATTTTCAAATTAAATGATAGGAACTTCCTATTTTTTCCTTTATACGAAGATCTATTTGGATATGAATTTATTTATATGATTTTGATGGTATTTTAAAAGAAACAAACACCACCAAATGCGTGTAGTTGATCATTCATTTTAGGATTTATGTGGGTTTGAACCAAATAAGGTTGTTGTTGGTGGATTTATTATTATTTTTTCATTATAATTTTCATTATATAATGGTAGATCTGAAATATTTTATTTCTTGATTAATTTTTAGTGAGTTTTGTTTATAATTATATTATTTATTTATTATTATTTCTAAATTCAATCTTTAATGTCATTGAGTTTATTGGGTTTTTGAAGACACTATATGATGAGTAGATAAACCTGAAGTAGTGAGTGGAATAGATTTAATATTATGAGTAAAATATTGTTTTAATTAAAATTAAGTTGTAGGATAATCACATTATTTGTTATTATACTACACATTTATTATTATTATCATATTTTTTTGTTGAATCCTTAACCAATTTTATTTAATTATATATGAATCTAAGTTTAATACATATAATAAATTCAATAATATCAATTTTATTTGTATTTTCTCAATTGAAATATAAAACAAAGTGATTTATATATTTTTATTTCAT
This sequence comes from Viscum album, assembly GCA_963277665.1. NCBI lineage: Eukaryota > Viridiplantae > Streptophyta > Magnoliopsida > Santalales > Viscaceae > Viscum > Viscum album. The sequence goes on along the minus strand of OY728126.1, from coordinate 786,538,267 downwards.
TTATCATGAAGTACTTTGGTGTCGATGATGTATTGGAATAAGTCAAATAACCAAAAAAAATTATTTTATTTATTATTATAAAAATTCTGATTTTGGTTATTTTGTGAGTAAATTTGAGTTATTATTTTTAGATAATACACCATTAGAAATTATTTAATAACACTCTTTCTATATCTCTATTTTTTATTTCTCTTATAGTCATTTTATTAGTAGGTTAGTATAGATTTTATGTCAAATCCATAAAAAAACTAATGGTGTTCTTAAATGTGGTTTCAAGTTATTTTCTTGGTGCCATTTTCCCCGTATGATTGACTTTATACTTTTATTGTATTATTCCCCTGATATTAGTTTCATTTCAAAAGAAAACTAAGTTTTAGATTCTCAAAACCCATCAGAATTGAAAACATTGGTGACTCCTCCCATTTTACATTTCAATAGTTAATACATGAGAAACTAAAATGGGTTTAGGTTATTTGGAATGAAATCTTCCTTGATGAGACCTCTATTTGAAAGTATACATCAAGGACATATTTCCTTACTTGAATTCCATGTTCAGTTTATACTCATCAAGAATTATTTTTCTTCCTTCCATATAAATATTTGCTTATTCATTAACATTTATTTAAATTTCATCTTTCCCATATAAATAAAATTTTCATTCATTCCCTATATCAAACAAATTTAAAATATGTGTTTTAAAACTCAATAATATCTTTTCTCATAATCATATTACTGATAAAATGATCTCCCATAAACATCTCTGTATGGATACATTTCAATTATTTTTTAGAAGTTAGTCTTATATTGTAATGAAGATTACTATAATATGTCTTAAAAAAAGTCCCACTATACAAACTAAGAGTTAGGTGAATTGGGGTTCCATTAAATTTATTATTTTATTGAGTTTATCTCATTATTTATTATTGGTAAGTAAATCTTGAAGATATAACAATGAAAACACATAATAAACAACTATACGTATGGAAATAAAGAATTATAAACACAGATATTTTAATAAGTTCACCCCCAGTAGTTTATATCCATGGAGAACATCTTAATAAATTCATAATAATTCGAATAATAACTCTATCATTTTATTTTTATTTTAAATTTTTAAAACATCACAATGATTAAGATGTTTTCATTAATACTTATTATCTTCACCTCATGTCTTCTCAAAAGGATCAAAAATTATAATTTCAACACAAACATTGAACTCAAAATGATGCAAACCAAATGGTTAACACCAAATAGAATAGGATATCATCCATGATGAAATATTAATCACATTAATTTTTAAAACCATATTCAAAATAATTCCTCAATAAAATGCTAGATCATGAACAAAATCTATTAAAAAACACCCATCAATTCACAAATAAATATATTAAATAAATTCCAACAATAATTTACATTACACACCTTCTACCAAATATCCCATATTCTTCTTGTCTTTTTGATATTTCAATTTTGTACAACAAATTACTGTATATAAAATGAATATTTAAATTTAAATTAAAAATTCAATCAACATATAATATCCTCATATTTAAATATAATCATTGTTCCATATTCCCAATATCTCTCCACTACTACTTTGAAGACCCATTACATTATTAAACATTAATTCATGATTTATTAAAAAAATCACACATAGTACCATTAAAATGATCAATAATTCTTGTGTATTTGGGATATTATGTACATAACATAAAAACATAATATAGGGATAAAACAACTTTATTGAAAACTATATTTTATGCCCTTAAATGTTTACTGATCTTTTAAAAGTGCATTTGATAACCTAGGGATATACATAATTAACGGATGAGCTATAAAGACTGGTAAGGGAATAACATGGAATAAGTTAAATAAATACTTTTGAGTAAAAAAGTATAACAATGTAACATCATATGTTATATTTATCATCATTAAAAATGAAGAATGGTATAACATGATTTCATAGTGTTAATATGGGAATGTGGAAATTACATTAAACACAATGCCATAAACGTAGGTCAATTATAACTACCAAAAAATAATAACAGGGTAGAAAAAGTAACATAATGGATTGGGTTCAATTAATAATCCCATAAATTTTTAACAATGAGACTAAAAAATTACCCAATTAATTTGAGTGCTATATAATTCCAGGTTCACCCATCTCTTTCATACAATGTACATGCATAAGTCATCCACATAAAGAATTCAACATATGATAATTGTTTTAAATAATTTAATAAATCGAATAATTAATGTGTGTTACCTATATAAAAGTCCCTAATAAAATAGTAATAGGATCAGAAATGTTAATACCTTTGAGTGAAAATGGGTACCTATATACACTTCAAAAATGTTTGGCATAGAAAATCAAAGTGACATTTCAGCAGCATAACGATAGTAGTTAAAGATTCGTAAATTATATTAATGAGATATAAAAGGGTATCTAATCACATGGAAATAAGAATTTTATTTTTTAGGAATACAAAATAAATAAAATACAAAATTAAAATTTGGGTATTAAAATAAATATGGTAAGAAGGGTGCCTGAATAAAAATTTGGCACCAAAAATCGTAGGGTAATTTTGACAGCCTAATAGGGGTTCATAATGAATTATGTAAGAGATTAATTAGAGTTAAATGGGTATATATTCACATTTAAATGATAAATTAAATATTATATTTGTGTGATAACATATCCAAACATTAACAAATGGAAAAAATCATAACACACGGGAGGTTCTTGATTAAAGAGGAGGAGAGGATCCGTTAATAAAATTCCAAATTTTAATAACTTATGTAATGGTTATAATAATAGATAATAAATTATATATCATTATTAAAACACAAATTTTAAAATAGAGTTAAATTTATTATGTCCTGACAACATAACCAATTGATATTAAAAATGATATATAAAAAAAGTTTCTTGAATGGGAAATAAGAGGGAGAGGTCCCTTAATAAATTTCATCATTGAAACTACTTATGAAAAGGTTAAAATGATATGGTATAAATTATCCCTAATTATAATAACATAAACTTCATATATATGGGAAATTTATTCAGGCTTGAAAATATATCCAATAGATATTTAATTCTATAAATACATATGTGGTGTTTGAATGGAAAAGAAGAGAGATGTCCCTTACAAATTTTTTACATAGTAACGACTTGGGTAAATTCTGTAATGAGTGGGGATAAATTATATTGAATTATAAAAAAATAAATTGTATTGTAAAGGAAAATTTATTAATTCTTTAAAATATTTCCTATTGATATTTAATTGGATAAATAAAAAGAAGAAGATATAATGGAAATGAAGAGAAAGAGATATGTTACTAAATTTTGGCATAATAACAGCTTAGTAAATCATAATAATGATAAGGGGTAAATGATATCTCATTATATGAACATAAATTTTAATGTAAAAGGGACATTTATAAAGTCTTGAAAAAATTTCCAATTGAGATGAATAAAATAAAAATACAATGAAGGTGCTTGAATGGAAAAGAAGAGAGAGAGGTCCCTTTCTAAATTTTGGCCTAGTAACGACCTAGGTAAAGGTTATAAAAATATGTTATAAATGATATATCATTATAAAAATATAAATTTGAGAGTTCATTTACATTTATAAATTCATGAAAACATAAAAAATTTATATTAAAAATGATAAAGGAAAAGATGTTAATTTAATGGAAAAGAAGAGGGAGAGGTCCCTTAAAAAATATTTGTATCTTAACGGCATAGGTAATGGTTATAATAAGACTTGATATGTGATATATAATTATAATAGAAAAAAATTTATATTAATTTAAAATTTATAAAGGCTTAAAAATATATTCAATTGATATTCAAAAGGCTAAATACAAATAAGAATCATGAATGTAAAAGAAGAGAGAGATTTCCCTTACGTGTACAGATTAATGACATGGGAAAAAGCTATAATGAGAAGGAAATTAATTATATCCTTAACAAAAAATAATTTTCACACTAATTTGGGTATTTAAAATCACTTAAATGTTTTTTGGAATTAATATATTATATAAAATAATAACATGAATCGATAGTAGTGTATGAAAAGATCTCTTACCTTTGGAGGATGCTTCTTAAATCTAGATAGGGTTCTTTAGAACCTTTAAACCACCTTTGATAGAATATATGGTTATTAATTGATATTTTATACATTATAAAGGATTTTTTTGAATTTTTGTAGGGAATGAAATATTTATACCCGAGGAGGGGGTGGTTTTAAGTTATTAAATAATGATTATTTTGTATTTTAGGATAACAATAGTTAGGTGGCATAAATTAAATTGTGTTTTTTAATAATTAATGTTTTCATGTTTGGATGAGGAATTTAAAAAACTAAACCACCCATTTAATGTAGTTATTTTTATATTTCTTATGTATTTTCCTTTTATTTTTAACTATTTACATTATTTTACCTATACTGTGGCATCTCTATTTTTACCATGGAACCATTTTTATGTATAAAAATGCATCTGACCTTGTTACCTAATTTGAAAATTATAATTCCAAATATTAAATCACTTTTAATTTATTAAACCTATAATATTTTTAAAAATAAATTATAATTTGATTCATATATAACTCATAAAAACAGTTTTTAAGAACAGGTAAAATAATGGGTTTTAAAATGCTATGTAGTTGTTTCAAAATTTGACACTTTATATGATTTGTTTTTTGTTTAAATAATTTTCTATTATGAATATGTATTAATAAATTTTAAATATTTATCATATTCTAATTATGTCATAACATTTATCATATTACGTGAAAAAATTATTTTCACATTATATATAAAAAGTCACATTTTTTAGAAAATTAAAAAAATTACCCATAGCTAATTTTGAAGTTAGGAGTCCAAAAGTTAATTTTCTTTTATAAATATATTATTATAAATATTATAATTAATTATTTATATAAAAATCATTATTTATCGAAATTTAATAATTTCATAGTAAAATAAACTTTCTAGTCATTATAAAAAAACTACTTAACAATTTCATAATATTTATTATAACATAAGAAGTGTTTTGTAAGATCATGTCATGCAATTTATTTTTATATTAGGCTTATAAATTTGTCATAAAATAAATTTTTAATATATTATGTTTATAATATACCGAAATAATACATTTTTACCTATATCATTAAATAGTACCTTTACTATTCTTAGTTATAATTGTACATGATGTGTAAGGGAATCATGAAATAAAAATTTATTTATATGTTCTCATAAAAAATATTCATTTTAAAATAATTTTCCCATAACATAAATCAATTTTCATGGGGTTACATTCTTCACCCCTTAAATAAAGTGCATCATTGTAATTTACTCATAGAATAACACTTACTAAACCCAAATAGTAACTTCAATGATATCAATGTAAAATAAAAATTTTGAATACACGGTATATGTTAATCTCGTATAGTCATACTAGTTATATATAACATAGTCTTCTAGAGAAAATTGTTATGAATTTGAGGCTTTTTACCCAAATATTCCAAATCTGAATTCCCACATATAACTAAACCATACTTTGAAACCAACTTGAAGACCCGCCTTTTTATTTTATAAACTCTTATGGGAATTTTCATTGCATTAATAATGGTTAGTAAGAGGATTTTGATTTTATAAAATCATATTAAATATGAGTGTCATACCAGGTGTGCATCAAGGCCTATTGTCGTGAACTAGTACTGGATATAGTCAAACGTAATACGATGTTTTCATGTGTTACCCCGATGTACATCTATGAGAGATCCACATCCAGTTGTAGTATCCAAACATCGATGTATTTTCTTGTATAAAACTTACTCTATATTTTAACAAAATTTTGAGATATCTTATTATGTTATGTGTTATCCACAAATCATTCTCTAATGTTTTATAAACAAAATCCCAATAATAACTAGGCTTTCCTCTGGTTCCATCTTTGATAATTCCAGTCCTTATTGCACATAAATTCATCATTAATTACATAAAATAGTAATTATTAGAACCCAAAAAATCAATAATATTAATGTATTTCGGAGATTAGGTACATAAAATTACATCACAAAACAAGTATATAGGGATTTATTGAAAACTTCCTAAACATGATGAAAGAAATTTCCTCGATATTTTAAAACTACCCAAGACAACATGGGGACATACATCATAGAGGGGTGATCAATAAATCTTAGTAAGAAAATAAAAGACCATCGAATAGGGTAAATAAATACATGTGGTTATATATTCAAAAGAATTTAAAATAATAGTTTCAAAAAGAAATAATTAGCAATGGGGCATGGTATAACATGATAGAATAAAGGCTACAAGGGAATTTAGAAAAAAAATTATACAAGGAATCATAAACATAGGTCCACACTAACCAATAATACATCATAAACTGGTTTAAAAGAAACATAATGGATTAGGTTCACTCCTTATTCACCTAAATGACATATCATGAGGCCAAAAACATTACCAAATTCATTGGAGTTAAATATAATCATGGGTTCACCCATCGATTTCATATCATGTACATGTATAAATTTTCCATATAGAATATTCAATATTAAATATAATTTAATCTAAAAATTTATAAAATTGGGAAACATATTTGGAATTACACATTCAATTAAGTATAGGTACAATCAGAATAATCCCATTGAGTGAATATGGGTATGGTTATACACTTCACAAATGTTTCATGTGTAAAATACCAATGACCTTTGTGTAGCATAATGGTTGTATGTAATGATTCCAAAACTGCTTTAACGGAAAATAAATTTATATATAGTAACATAAAAGTAAAAATGGAAAGTATATTGGATATGTAAAAACATAACCCATCATGAAAATTTGGGAATTAAAATTCATAATACAAGAAGGGTTCCTGAATAAAAATTTGGTATGGAAAATCATTGGGTAACTTTGGCAGCATAATGGGGGTACATAATGAATCATGGGAGGTATTAATGTGATTTAAAGGGGTATATTATCAATTTTAAATAATAATTTTAGTGACAGTGATGTGTGATAACATGTTTTAAAATAAAAAAATTGAACACAAAAGTCCTGACCCAAGGGTAGTTTTTGGAAAAAGATGAGGAGTGGCTCCATTACTAAATTTCGGCATATAAATGACTTAGGGAAAGGTTTTAACAGTAGATAAAAAATGACAGATAATTATAAAGAAATAAATTTTAGATTAATGAGATTTTAATATATTCATGAAAAATAACCAATTGATATTCAAAATGAAAAAAATAAAGAATCTTCTTTAATTGAAAATAATATGGAGGGGTACCTTACTATATTTCAATATAGTTACTGCTTAGGTAAAGGTTATAATGAGATTTGAATAATGATATACCATTATAGTAACATAAATGTGACTATAATTTTACATTTATAAAACCATCAAAAAATAACCAATTGATATTCAAAATGATAAATACACAGAAGTTGATTGAAGGAAAAAAATGGATATAGGTCCCTTAACAAATTTTAATATAGTAATAGATTAGGTATAATATAAGATGGGATGGTATAAATTATATATAATTATAAGAATATAAATTTGATAACGAAATTAACTATAAAAAGGCATTGCAACATATATGATTTAAATTAAATTTGCTATATATAAAGAAGAATCTTGAATATAAAACAAGATAAAGAGATCACTTACTCATTCCAACATAGTAATGGATTAGGTATAGGTTAGAATGATAAGGAATAAATGATATTAAATTAAAAGAACATAAATTTTAATGTAAAATTAAATTTATAAATTATTTACAACATATCCAATTTATATTCTAAAGGCTGAATATGAAGAATGAGCTAGAATGAAAAATAAGAGAGGGAGATGTCCCTTACTAAATTTCTGCAGTAACAACATCAATAAAGGTTGTAGCTAAAGGGTTTATATTTTATATAATTATCATATAATAATTTGTAAATTAAATATAATGTATAAATTCATGAAAATACAACCAATTGATATTCAATATACCAAATAAAAATAAGGTGCTTTGATGGAAAAAATAGACTAATGTCCCTTCCTAAATATCTGCATTGCAACAACATTGGTAAAAAGTTTTAATTATACGATATAAGTGAAATATATTTATACGAATAAAAAAATAAATTTAAAGGGAAATTTATAATGCCTAAAAAAATATCCAATTTATATTAAAATGGATAAATACAAATAATAAACTGGAATGGAAAAAAAGAGAGAGTGGTCCCCAATTCCAGATGATTGAAAACATAGGAAAAAGATATAATGAAGGGGGAGATTAAGTCAATTATTAAAATGTAATAATTATAATATCAATGGGTTTTTTTCTACAAATCATTTAGAAAATTATAAGTTTATAATTAAATTATTACACTATTTAATAACTTGAATCAAAATATGTGGGTGGAACGATCCATTATCTTAGGGGGATGTGTCTTAAATATAGAGATTGACTCCATCAACCCATATAACAACAATGTAGATATTCTTATGAGATGAATTAAGATCAGATTCATTATCACTGGTATTGGTGTAGAATTTAGGGAGGTAAGGGGCATATTTAAACTTCATGATTGGTTTTTTAATGTGGTTAGATAATGATTATTTTTCATTTAATGCTATGTACTTTCGGGTGAAATTAATTTCAAAAAAATTGGTTGATTGTTAAAGATGTAAATTTCTATTATATAATTTACTATTCTCAATAACACATTTAATGTATTCATTTTTATTTGTTTTATGTCTTTACCTTTTAATTGTAACCTTTTACATTATTTTACCTATATCATGGTAACTATTTTTTATGACGATAACACTTTTTATGTATAAAAATTAAATTGACCTTATTACCTAAAATAGACATTATAATTATAAATATTCAATAAATTTTATTTTATTCAATATATAAAAGAGTTAAAAAAATTTCTAATGTGATATGCGTATAAATCCTAAAAATAGTTTTTTATAAAATGAAAAATCGTTGTTCTGAAAATTCAAAGCATGTGTTTCTAAATGTAAACAATTACGTACTATTTTGTCCATTAAAAAATATTTGATTCATAAAATTCATTAATAAATTTTAATTTTTTATCATATCCCAATTATATCCTAAGAGTATTCATATTTCATAGAAAGAGTGTCTAAAATTTTCAACCCAAATAAATTATTTTTTAGAAAATTCCTAATACATTATCCAAAACTAAATCTGATTTTCAATGTCTAGAAAAGAAAATTATTTTCTCAATATAATTATATAAATATAATAATTAAAACATTTAAATATATATCTTTATTTATTTAAATATAAATTTCATATAAAAATAAACATTCTCAATGTTATAAACATTTATTAAGACTTTGTTAAAATATATAATCACACAAAAAATATGTTGTAACATAATTTAATGAATGTAAATTTAATATAAAACTTATACATTTATCATAAAAAACATTTTTAATAGATCATGTTTATAGTATCCCAAAATAATATAATTTTGAATATGTTAGTAAATAATACATTTACTGATTCTAGTTGTAGTTGAAAATGTTGTGTAATGTTATTGTTAATTGAAATGAATTTATATTTTCTCATAATAAACAATTAATTATAAAATAATAGTTCAATAACATAATGTTATTTTTATGGTGTTTCAACTAAAATTTAAGAAAAATTATTAGTTTTTTTCTAAAACTGCCAAACATCCTTTAGATTTATTGGAAATAAATCACCTTTGAAATTCCTAGTTTATAAAAATAAAAACATGGTAATGTTAATAATATATATATATATATATATGGTTTCTTTATCAATTTCATTAACTACCAGATTCGTATGTATGGGATTTAGAGCTTCATTATGTCTTCAATTTTTATGTTTCTAAAACATCTCATTGTTTATTAATCATATCCTTTTTTAGTTATTGATGATTGAATTATTACAGTTAATTCTATTATACGGTGTAATAATGCATTATATTGAACTATGATAAATTCAAAATATATTCAACCTACATTTATGTCTTAGTATAATACCCTTCTATGGTGTGATAACCTCTAGAAATATTGATCCACTGAAAACCACACAAGAATCCTCATAATGTGATAGATATGTTAGATAATGATTCAAATATTCTTTATAAATAGAATCTAGAAAACTATATGAATTATTTTAGGGGATCACCTGTTATCCATCATTTACCATTCTCATAATGTCCATAAATTCCATGAATTTACCAATAAATCTTCTCAAAAATGGAAATGGATAAATCCCTATATATATCCAAAAAAATATGTTTGAATCAATGATCTTATTCGTAGATAATAATAAAACATAAAACTAAACAAAATAATATAAAAATACTAGGATGTTTCCATTTTTTAAAAACAATGAAACATCATTCAGTTTATAGAACATGCGCTCACATAGTGACATGTTCCTAAAATTTTCTATATTAATATACGATTTCACAGTAAAAGAACATTAATCAATAAAAATTTTTACATGGTTTATACTATATAATATTTATATTTATTTTGAAAAAAATATAATAGTTAAATCCTATTGTTACATCATTCCCCCTAATTATATTCATTCAATCAAATAAATCCTATATTTTAACATTATATTATTTATCATCCCCATATGATTGTTTTTCACATTTAAAAATCAAAATAAAATACATACTCCCCATTTTATTATTTTATCCCAAACTTGTTTTATTATTCTACCAATATACAAAAAATTAAGAAAATATTTTTCAACTAATTCGTTGTCAATATTGTAGTTTAGTATCATTGTTGGAATCCAATGAAATAATTAATCAATAAAATGTATTTAAAAGACTTGTAATCCTTGAAATAAAACAACATTATCATTTTTTATAATTTATTTTCTAATTATTTTGAGAAAAGGCAGGCATCCGGGTCAAAAAATATTATTTCCTTTCCCTGCATTCCCACATTTCAAAGGTGGGTATCCTCCGCCACCAGGGTTGGTGATGTCAACCCCTTGATCAATACATGATGACAGGATGTCAGTTTCTCCTTTCATGGATTCTTATTTGGATATTATTGCTTATTTTTGTTATCCCACCCAGAGTTGATTCATGTTCATGATGTTTGTTCCATGTGACACATGAAGGTATACATTAGTTAATATACTGCGTCTGTCATGAAATTTCAACTACTTATGATCAGTGATGATGGTGATGTTGGACACATCACAACATCTCTAGACATTTGAGTGTTGGGAACCTCAAAATTATTCTTCTTTCAAGGTTTAGTTGATCTCATGTGTCATTTATCTAAGGTGAAGAACACATGGAATCCCATGTCGGCCACAATATATTTTTTTCCTAGGGTGTAAGGCGTTTGAGGATATTTTCTTGGGTAATCTCATATCCATAAAATATGGTGTAGGATTTGATTCAACTAGTGGTGTTACATGTTTAATGAATTATGTGAAAACTTAAGTCATTGGTTTAATGACTTTTGTGGAAATGTTGGATATTGATTTAACATATTTTAGGGGTAGGTTTCTCGCAGATTTAACCTCTTACTAGGACCAGTTAGGTACTAATTTAAAAATCATTTTGGGATAGGTGGTTCACATGTTTAATATATTTTGGGAACATGTTGCTGAGTTTGAGTGTTCCCTTGGGGTAGATGATCACACTTCATAGTTTCCACATTCTAATGGAAGATAAGCATATTTAATGGTGGGATTGGGATATCAAGATTGAACCACATAGAGGTATCTACAGTTTGTTGGTATTGAACCTCAGGGAGGGATCCAATGTACACTATTAAGAGAAAAGAATAAAAACCCACATGGTTTAAGTTCTTATTTTACGGTCATATGGGAGGACTGGTTGATAGAGAAAATATTTTAAATTAATTTATATTGAATATCATTGTTTTTAACCAACAAAATTATTCCTCTATGATGAATTGTTTCATTTTTATGATAATGGTGTTATTTTGAGTTGAATAGTAAAAATTGGCCATTTTGGATTTTTAACAGTTTTAACTTATTTCAGTAGTTTGGACATAACATTATCTACACAAACCCAAATTGAAAAATTATTTCTTTTCCATATTCTAAACATACATGGCTTAATTTACTATTTTTGTACTAAAATATGAATCGTCCATATGAAAGCTCACAAGTTGGATCAAGAAAAATGTTTTCTGTTCTACCTAGTTTTGACGTGGGATCCATAACGCATCCACTGTGGGCCCAAAGCTTGTGAAATTCGGTGGGTGGACGCGCAAGGGGTTTTGGAGAATCTTTTATGAAGGAAGCACCGTGTGAATTGGACGTTTATGGGGTAATTAAATCACCCTAATCTGGAGGATTTCGTTTTGAAGAGTCTGACTGGACAGAATAAATGCTCGTAGTAAAACGGCCATAACTCTCGGAATACATGTCCAAATCCGCTGCGATTCTGAGGAGACACGACCAAGGGAATTATGAACAACATTTAAGAAGGGATCAACGCGTGAAGATGTCATTTTTTGGGATAAAACGCGTCGACATTCAGGGTAAGAATTCTGGTTATAAAAGGAGGAGAGCTCCACCCTCTCAAAGCATCCATTCTCCATCCCATTCCTTCCGGGACACCAAGAAGAAGATATTTTCGGCTTTATTTTTTATTTCTTTTCCTTTTCATAGTATTATAATGCCTTCTTCTTCCCCATTCATCTCTATTACACTTACCATGCTGGGGTAAACATTTGGAGTGATTGGGGAAGGGTTGGATTTCAACAATGTAATGCTTGAGTTCTTGGACGCAATTGAATAAATTTATTTCTTCTTAAAAGTTGTATTCAATTTCTTATAGAGGATTTTATTATCAAGTTCGATCGTTCATGAATATTAATTCCATTATTTATTTTTACCATGGTAAAATAATCAATATCTCTCTCCTCTAATTTTTGGTTTATATACGATGGAATAAACTAGGAATTAGTGGTGAAGTACTCGACGATCGTCAGTACGTGTAAAAGGTGTAGTGAATGATCTTGATTGTTTGGGATAAAAAAAACCCAATCAGTTATTGCCCATTTAAAATAAGGATATTTAATACAACTATTTTACACATGGAAGGAGAGTTGACCAAACCAATATCTTGGTAAGGTTTTCTCTCACAATAATAATTTCACCAAGGAAGTGAGAGGAAACGATTGTGGAGACTCACTTTAATCAACTAAGAAGAATAGTTTTGAATTAAATTGATCAAGTATAGCATTATAATTATGATACCAACCCTGACATAATCACCCTTTTAATTTCATAGTTTTTTAATCATTTGAATTTCATGTTTACTTTCACAACATTTTTACCCCTGTTTTAAAGTGAAAACCCGTTTTGTGTGCACTCCTCTTTGGGAGACATCATAGGGAAACCACATTACTACATTTTAACTTAGGAAATAATTGTTTTTCCACACCCTACAACATCTGTGCATCAAACTTGGCGCCTTTTCCAGGGAGGTAGTGTCACAATATTTTTGTAAATTTTTTACATTTTTTTCTTTAAAAAATACAAAAAAATATTTCCATAGTGAATTCAAATGATTAATATTCTACATAGAATGAAAATTACTCACAGTTGCAAGAACAAGACTACACTGAGGAGGCCCTCCAACGAAGAGCTGATGCACTGATGATAATGTTCAAGCAGTTGGAAAGAGGCATAGCAACATGGATCTCACCGGATGATTTGATGGCCATGGTCAATGAACTACAAGTTAACTTAAAAATAAAGGACAAGAAGGAAGTGCCACTGGTATTCCCGAATTTCACAAAAAACATCCATGAAGTTGATGCCAAACGTGAGGTGGAGAAGCCTGACTACCTACCTCCATCCATTGATGATCGACTCCAAGAGGAACTTTCAATTGAAGAGGATATTAATGTCGAACCAAATCAGGTAGATGATACATTCTTAAACTAAAATTCTTTAAAATTTTCAGAAACAAATTTCACTATCTCTACCAAATCTATTGAACTTTCAGATTCATCATACTCATACTACACCTTGGAGGATGATGTGAAAAACAAATCACATGTTGAGGAACTTCTGGTGCTCCCGGAAGTCATTGAATATCTACTAGAAGAACCCAATCCTGAAGATATCCAAGTTATTGAGCTTGAGGAAAATAGACAAGAGGTTGAAGCCTCCTTGAAGCTGGCACTAGAAGACAAGATGGTTGCACAAGTAGCTACAAAAGAAGAAGAGGTTCCCTACTTCATCCTACCCCCACCATGAATGTTGTACCAAATTGTGAAGGGGGTGGGTCTGGTGTAATCTATTCATGGAGTCCTCATCAACCAAAACAATAAACTTCAAGATCGTAGGAGCCACATGTGGTGGTTCAAATCAAAGAAACCTCATCCACCATCAGATTGGGGATAATCAATTACAACTTCCCCTCTGGAGGCAGTCCAAACCCAGGGCCCACTTGTGAAATAAACCAAGTTTTATCCTTCTATTATAATCCTATTTCTATTTTCTTTTCTTTTAATAAATATATTATGTTTTCTTTTGTAGATTTTTAGAGTACAACACATTAGAGCTTAACTCAATGTTGCACTGCAAATAAGCCAGGTTGTACCTCTACTTTATTCTTACTTGTTTGTTGTGAATCAATCAAAAATCTTATTATATGTTCAATACATTTTAATTCACTGAGGAAACTGAATCATTTAAGTGTGGGGGAGTGAACCATGGTAGTTTAGGAATTTCATTTTGTGTTTGATTTTCAAAAAAATTAATAAAAATAAAAAAATTGTGTGTTTTCAAATTTTTTTTGTTTATTTTCCAGTTTTTGGTGTGTTTTTGAAACTTTTGATCTAAAATGATTATCAATACCATTTTTGAAACCCAAGTCAATGAGTGAACCAATCTATTTCATGAATAAGATCATAAAAGAATGCTCAAATGACTTCTTTTCAAGTTCAAGTCTTTTAGAATTTCATGAAAAGTAAACTGATTTATGAAACCCATTCCATATTTCACAGTCTATATCTTTGAAATCACTTTCATGTGAGGCTTCTGAACCATTTTTGTCATATTCTTTTCATTCACCTCATTTTTTGAGAGAACCAGACCATGCTTGCTTTAACCAGAATTTGATTTATTCCTTTCAAAACATGAGGTTTGGGGGACATGTGTTTTAAATGATTGAGGCATTTATTTTGTTTGAAGCCCCCCTTTAAAATAATCCTTTTCATTATTTCCCACCTTTACATTTATCCTTCATTGTAGCCCCTAGTAGCCATGAATTTCTTGTTATGTTAGCCACATTACGAGCCAATTTTTCTCTATCATACCTTCTCTTTAAGTAAAATTGCATGATCTAGTTGAACTTAAGTGTGGGGGAAGATGTCTTATGGTGTACTACCTCATTTGGTTATACTTTGGGTGGAAAATAAATTGTGGAAGAGATGTGTGTGATGTTGAAAAATTATTCTATTGAAATTTGTGCCTTTTCTGGAGCTTTTATGACAAGGGAAGTTGTGCCTTTCTGGAGCTTCCAATGTGAAAAGAAAGTTGTGCCTATCTGGAGCTTTAAAAAAAATCTTGTTTGAAAAGATTGAAATTTTTGCTGCTGAGCTGATTGAATGATGATGGATCCTATTTTCAACAAAGGGTAAGTGAAGGAGACCATATTTGAGTAAAAATTAGAATCTTGCAATTTTGCTTCAATAATAGCCAAGCCATCCTTTTTCTGCCTTAGAACTTTTAACATCTAAATCCTACCAACCAAAATCCACAGAACAACCCTGAAAAGTCGTCAAGAAAAACACATGTCCTTGTCTCACATCGGGTGGAGATGTAGGAATTTATCAAGCCTATGGTGACTCTTGTGTGAGTTTGGATGAGAAAAGCTTTGTTCCGCCTTTACATTTGTGAGATGAGAGAAAATTAATGTGAGGTAGGTGTTTTGTGTGCATGGGATAAGAAATAAAGTGGAAATATATTAATATATTAAATAGATAACTTGAAATAACAGTTTTTGATGAGGCATGATATCTTTCTGATTCTTGAAATTGATTTGATTAATCTCGTTGATATGCGTTTTGGATTTGATTTGATTTGATTTTTACGTGTCCAGGAGTCTAAGTGCTAATTGTGGGGGAATTGATAGAGAAAATATTTTCAATTAATTTATATTGAATATCTTTTTTTTAATCCCACAAAATTGTTTTTTGAAGATGAATTGTTTCATTTTTATGATAATGGTGTTATTTTGAGATGAATAGTAAAAATTGGCCATTTTGGATTTTTAATAGTTTTAACTTATTTTGGTATTTTGGCCATAACATTATCTACACGGATTTAAATTGAAAATTTCTTTTTTTTCAAGATTCTACACATCTAGGGATTCATTTACTATTTTTGGACTAAAATATGAATCGGCCATATGGAAGCTCAAAAGAAGCTCACATGTTGGATCAAGAAAACTGTTTTCAGTTCAGCCTAGTTTTGATGTGGGATCCATAACTCATCCACTGTGGGCCCAATGCTTGTGAAATTTGGTGGGTGGACGTGCAAGGAGTTTTGGAGAATATTTTATGAAGGAATAAGAGAGTGAATTTTCCGTTTATGGGGTTATTAGAACACCCTAATCTGGAGGATTTCGTTTTGGAGAGTCTGACTGGACAGAATAAATTGTCCTAGTAAAACGCCCATAACTCTCGGAATACATGTCCAAATCCGCTGAGATTTTGAGGAGACACGGACAAGGGAATTTTGAAGAACATTCAAGAAGGGATAAATGCGTTAATATGTCATTTAATGGGGGGATACAATGCGTTGACTTTCGGGGGAAGCATTCTGGCTATAAAAGGAGGATAGCTCCACCCTCTCAAAGCATCCATTCTCCATCCCATTCCTTCCGAGACACCAAGAAGAAGATATTTTCGGCTTTATTTTTTATTTATTTTATTTTTCATTGTTTCATATTGCCTTATTCTTCCCCATTCATCTCGATTACCCTTACCATTGTGGGGTAAACATTTGGAGTGATTTGGGAAGGGTTGGTTTTCTACATTGTAATGCTTGAGTTCTTGGATGCAATTGAATAAATTTATTTCTTCTTCAAAGGTGTTTTCAATTTTTTTATAGCGGATTTTATTATCAAGTTCGATCATTCTTGAATATTACTTCTGTTATTGATTTCTTCCTTGGTAAAATAATCAATATCTCCCTCCTCTAATTTCTGGTTTATATACGATGGAATAAACCAGGAATTAGTGGTGAAGTACTCGACGATCGTCAGTACGTGTAAAAGGTGTAGTGAATGTTCTTGATTGTTTGGGATAAACAAAACCCAATCGGGTACTGCCCATTTAAATTAAGGATATTCAATAAAACTATTTTACACGTGGAAGGAGAGTTGACCAAACCAAGATATTGGTAAGGTTTTCTCTCACAATAATAATTTCACCAAGGAAGTGAGAGGAAACGATTGTGGAAACTCGTTTTAATAAACTAAGAAGAAGTGGTCTGAATTAAATTAAACAAGAATAAAATTATAATTAGGAAACTGACCCAGACCTAATCACCCTTTTAATTTCATATTTTTTCAATCATTTGAATTTCAAATTTCCTTTCACAACATTTTTACCCCCGTTTTAAAGTGACAACCCATTTTTTGTGCACTCCTCTTCGGGAGACATCCTAGGTCAAACACATTACTACATTTTAACTTATGAAATAATTGTTTTTCCACACCCTACGACAGGGGTGTGTCACTGATCCATTCTATTTAATGAATTATGCTATGGATTATCATGTCACGGAAGAAGTGATAACAAGAGATGGTGTAGGGATTATAAATAGGGGTCACCTAGGATGTGAGGGGTTATCACATGTGAGTTATACATGGGAAGTCCAATATTTTTTTCATAGGGCTAGTCTACATTTTTACAACATGTTTTGAGGTTATTGTATTGGTGTTTATTATCATGTAATTAGAACCTTGGGCTATGTAGTTTAATTTATTATAGTTCAGAAATTGTTGGGAATATTATTAGGTAGACCATTTCTATGCAAGAGAGAAGGACACAAAAATATCACCACACAAAAGAAAATTAGAGAGGCTTCCCATGAAGATTACATGTAGAGACGTACAATTCTAATGTTTTTGTTTTCTGGAAGAAACACGGCCAAAAAACTACCATGATGGGGCACCACACGAGGTTCTAATATAAGGGTCCATATTTTTTTGTTAAAGAGGTGATATAACATTCCAATAATTTCATTGATAATAGTGTTTGGAAAAATGGTTTATGATTTTAATCATCTAGAAGGTTGGGGAACAAATGAATTTGTTTTGGTTGGCCATAATACCCCTGATCGTACAATATTCAAAAAGTATGGTTTGTAAAAAGAGGCTTCACGTTGATGTATAAAAGGGTCATTTCATTATGGATAGTATTTTCATTAAGGTAAGGGTAATCTTGAAGGAAAGGGTTACTTGATTCATATTTTCCCTACCTTTGGGTAAAGATTAATTCCCATGGGGATATTTTTATGAAGGATGTGTTTCTCATGAAACCCCATGAATCTCAACGGGTTCTCCTCTAGTATGAAGGATTTGAACCTTAATGAATTTCATTTCCACCATGGTATGAGATTCTTAAAATGCAATAGAATTATATTCCTAAAATGTGGATACTAGTAATAATCAATTTCAATATTTCCTTACAAATAGAGAAGATTCAAAAATTTAGGGATTCCAATGGAACTCCAAAGGTCACATTACCACAAAAATTAAAAGAATGGATGTATTTATTAGCTATATAAAGGTGGAGACATACATTTTATGAAATTTATAATCTTTTCATTATTATTTTTTCATTGATGTACATGAAATTCATGATAAAACATATGGTTTTTATAGGTTAGTGTATTAATGTAAGGAAATATTCAACAGTTCTCTGGTGACCTTCGAAAAGAACATTCTCTTCACTGAGGATTATACCATAAAAATCCCAATCATTAGGTTAATTTTGAGACAATGTTTTCCTATATATTCCTTTAAATTTCTTCACAATCTAAGTCATATACTGTAACACATTTTTTGGTGTCAACATTTATTCCCGTCTAAATGGGGGATGGCGTGGGAGAGGATAGTCGAATTCTATAGTGATATTAGTAATAACTAGTAATTTGGGTATCCAATTCATATAACATAACTCGACCTCTCGCCTATAAAACTGGGGAGGTAACCCATAGGGGACCATGAAATTTTAACATAATATTTTTCAGACAAACCTTTTTATGAAACTCCAGACCATCTTGATAATTCCATTATTTAAGACAATAGAAATCATAAAACATTATTAGTTCTATGAATGATATTTTTAAAAATTACTATTGTGACATGCATCATTCACCATCCTTATATTTTATAAATGTATAAGAATCATGAAAAAACTTTAATGAATAAGAATTTGAATTTTTTTAGTATTTGAGATGGAAATTAATGGTGTTGAAGGTATAACTTCCATATGTAAGGAGTTGTTCGAGAAAAATATGATTTATGAGAGCTTATAGACTATTTTAGACCATGGAAATATCACTATGATATATATTTAGGAGAAAAAGGACTACTCTTTATCTCAAATTATACCTTTATATGTCTTTGGAAATAGGGAAAATGTTTTCATACCAAATTCCAATCCAGAATACCCCACTTACATGTCCAGGTGTTCCCCAGGACCATATAAATGTAATAGGACCACTGCAGGTTGTTGTATTAAAAACTATGCATCAATCACCCCACACTACTATTCAAACTATATGAATAACATCAATAGGGGGAATTTGGTTGCAGAGATATGCACTCATTTATATGATAATATCTTTACTATGGGTGTGGTTGATCGTATCCATTACAAGAAAAAATTATGGGGATTATGTCCGGGTGGAAACATCATACATGAGTGGGAATGGTCCTAAAGGGATTCCTAGTCTTTCAATGAATTATTAGCAGTTATTAGAAGGGTAGTTTTTATGAAACATATTGGACTTCATAGTTCTATTCCTATGGCCATCCATAAATAATGCATGATATATAGATCAGTTTTTTATCGAGGACCAATAACATTCATCTGCATCATACGGAGGTAAGTACCAGATTGTGGGACCTCTAAGAGATTATCAGGATTCCCATCATGGGGGATTTAAAATGAGTTCCTCGCTATTGAGAATGTTTGGGAGGCCAGAATAATATTCTAGTGATCAAAAGTGATATATTTATCCAGGTGAAAGAGAATTTGAAACACCATGAAATTATGAAAGAACAACATTTTATATATCATATATTACATGAGACATCATGAATTGAAGAAAATATAACACAAAAATTCATTATAAGAATATTTATTTTTAAATTAATCAATCTCTTCAATAGCTTTTATTATAGGCAAGGCCGAATTTTACCGTACAAAAATTTACTATTACAATTATTATTTAATATAATAGTTATCACTTATCCATTTGAATGATGATTATGAGTAGTATTAAATAACTTATAAAATTATATAGTGCTCACAATTTTATTAGTTATCTAATTATTAGTAATAAAAATAATAATCATTTAAAAGATGAAATATATGTTTTCTAATTTTTTTATAAAATACGGTTTAGTTTCGTTTACACAGATAATATAAAATTAATATTTAACACTTATAGAAAATTAATTTGAAAAAATAATAATTTTATAATTCTAAATGTAACAATTTTCATACAGTGATTTTTTGTGATTTTTCTGAAATGATTCATTCATGTTTAATACTGAGAAATATTGAATTTTAATTGATAAATGCATATTTATTAAAATTATTTATAACATTAAATTATATTTTAAATTTAATTTAACTAAAATAATTTAAACTATAAATCTCTTAATTCAATTTATTTCATTGAAATTAATTTCCTATTAAATTTTGATATAAAAATATGGTGTAGTATGGAACATTTTCTCCATTGAAACACGCATTCTCATTGCGTCAATGAGATTAATTTAAAAATAATTTTTTTCACTTATATAAGAATTCGTAAAAATGTATTCTGTATTTGGAATCCTAAAATTTTATTATTACCGTTAATTCCATATTTAATTTTTACCAATAATGAATTGTGAAAATTGTAAAAATTAATTATCTTGATTAAGGAAAAAATGGTTTTACGAGGGATTAAACTAAGAATATAAGTGTTTAAATTACCTACAAGCTTCAACAACGCCCATTTTCTGACCATATTTCTATCTCTTATCTCCTAGGTTCAATAATGTTAGATTTTTATCCATTTTTTTGTGATAAAAATGTGGGTATTATTGAATATTTTCAAAACATTACATGTGTGTCACTCACATCACTTATAAAAGGCCACCCCTATCCTATATTTTTTACTCGGTAAACCCTTTTGGATTGACCAATACCTACAAAAATAACTTCCCAAATTTCATACACTCATCCTAGAGGCCTTATATGGGGAAAAAATCAACATATGATGACTTTAGGGAAAACTTAAATAGGATTCTCTAAAATTAGGTAACATTCATCAATGAGAATTTTCATTCTTTTTCATCCTCAAAATAATTTAATTATCATCAAAACATGATGATTTAATAAAATTTGTGACATAAATATACATATATGTTGTTTTGAAGGGATAATTACCTAAAATCATCCCTAATTCCATCAAATGTATTATGAAATCACAATTCGTATGTACGACGGTCTACCTCCTTGCAAACTAATGTCACTCGTTTTTCCATTATCACCTCTTGTGGATGGGTATGATGATGTATTTAAAGTGTATATATTATATATATGTAATAATAATATCTATTTATTCATTATATCATATAAATTTTTTTATAAAATATATTCTGTAGAAGATATCACGAAGTCGATCATGTGTAAAGCATACTACTACCTCACGCAACGATGTGTTTACTATTTGGCTAACAATTTAAATAAAAGGTGGTAATGATGAATTAAATGATTATATGGGATATAAATGAAATTATTATGATATTAATGATATATTTATCATTTTTTAAAAACAAATATATAATTTTATTTATAATATTTTCAATAACTTAATGATCATAACATGGTTCGTATACATGTGGACTATCGCCTTCATGAAGTGATGTGACTCTATTTTCACCACCACACCAAATTATATATATATATATAAGTATATAAAATGATATAAAATGTATTATTATCATTTAGTAAATATAATATATTACTTACCTTCTTTTCATAATGATCATATGAAAATTGAAATGTTACTCATGTGTATATATGGCATACCATTTCCAAGATCATAATGTACATCATTTTTCAATCAAAAAATTCATGATTGGTAGTAGAAATAACATTTATGTAAAAATATTATTATTATTTCAATATTATTATTCTAGGGTTTATGAAACTATATATTTCTCACATGAAATAGGAAATTCATGACAAAGAATTAATGAGAAAACATAGAAATTTAAAACTGCAATAATTAAATATTATTATAAAACGTGTGATATGATTATGTGAAAAGATAATATATGATATTATAAATATTAATACCACTATTTTATAAGACAATAACATGTTAAAATACACTATAAATGATTTTAAATAACATTCGACCAAAAGGTAGTGTTAGGTAAGAGATTTCCCCTCACTTTCATTTTATTAAAGAATACTGTATTATTATGAACCTAATTTATATTATATAATGTATATAATATCCATTTGAAATATAATATCATTAATAATAAATTATTCAGGGTTTTTTATATTTTAATTTTTATTATTTCATCTAATATATTTGAAATAAAAGTAACCAAGTGGTAAATAATTTCAAAACTCAATTCATGTTCATTGGGTTATATTACTCATTCGTTGACTTCTATATTCTATGATAATGTGTGTATTGACTTATGAATAATTATTTTCTCTATTTTAATTTTTTTATATATTTATTTAAATTAGATACACAAAATATATTCATTGATGAATTCTCACTTCCATGTTAAAATCATTTTAAGGGTTTATTTCAAAATATCATTCTAATTGAGATTATTTATTCATGAATTTCAGTTGAAGAAAATTATTTGATCCATGTATAAGAAACCTATATAATTTTATCCTCCTATGGTTATTAATATAATATTCATGTAATATTATCATCTTTCTCAATCTCTTGAACTTAAAATAAATGATCATTTTAAAAATAAATTAAAATCATTTCATCTTCGATCTGAAATCTATTTTACATCCAAAACCATGTGTTATAAAAAGGATTAAGAATATATTTAACATATTAATAATTAAATAAACACTTTTTAACACAATAATTATTTTAAATAAAATTATATAAATCATTCCTTCATTTTCTAAACAAGGAAATTTTCTTTCTTTTTTACGGTGTAACAAGAGTGTTCTTTTTTAAATTATATGGCATGTATATAATTACCCACAATCATGACCATAATTTCATTAAATCATCATTTGTATGTTTACATGGATCTTTATAAAGACAATTATTACCTAATGTTATTGAAATTCTTATTTTTACTTGTAATTTTCGAAGAATATCATTTTCTCCTTTTTGTGTGTTTTGAAAAAGTTAATTTTAAAATGAAATCAATATATTCCTCATATTTTTTTAAAATATTTTTTATGGTATATCTATTAATAAATTATTAAAACCATTTATAAATACTAAAATGGTTATATATTCCATTAATACCATCCTTATTCATTAGTGGGATGGTTTATAATCATTTTTACCAAGGAATGTATTCACATTCAATTTCTGTACACATTTTTGTTGTCATTAACATTATTATGAATTAATAGATTTTTTATGTAAATTAAATCTATCATAATGAATGATATTATTTATCATTGATATTATAAAACCCCATTACCTTTCTATCATGAATTTTTTGATCTCTGTTTTTGGTTTCCCATTATTATTGGGTGAGTATTTCGGAACCTGAACTCGGAGGGTTTAGGGATTTGTTGGATTTTCATCTTTTTAATTGATGATTATACTATTCATTGGGTATAAAAATTATATCTAATAGGGTTCTATTGAGTATAATACTGTTTGGGCTTATCACATGAGCTAAATTCAATGTGTGAGAATTTACATGTCATGTAGGGCCACACATCATGTAATGTAAAAAAATGGGTTTTAATTAAAAATATAATGTATTTTTATAGATTAAAATTAAATAAAATGGTTTCATGACTTGTTAAGTATTATGTTTTGTGTAATTCTATAATTTGATATTATTAAGGTGTTTTGTGGGTGATTAAAGCTTTATTTTCATTAGAATCATTCTCCGCTCTGTTGAAGATCTTACCCAAGGAATTTTTGGGTGTATTTCTTCTATTTGGATCGATTTGTTTAGTGAATTATCATAAGGCTTAGGTGATTCATCTCCCAAGGTATGCCTTACTCTCAGTATCTCATTCTTTTTTCATTATTGTACCATTTTTGGGAATTGGTAATCATATTGGGTTTTATATCAATCATTTTCATTCTCTAGTCGTTCATTGTCTTTTAAAGGTATGTCATCTGGTTTCCAATCCTTTTTGTCAAAGGACAATTTTTTTTAAACTCTCTTCATATAATTGTATCTATTTAACTATTCTAATTTCATTATTTTCGTATAGTTCTTATTTATTTATTCACGTTGGAAATGTAATTTAATTCATTGAAATTGAAAAATTCATGGGTTCAGATTTTAAAATGTGTTTTTATTTGAAAATATAATTTCATATATTTGAAATGGAAAAAGGATTTTCAAACACTAAATATTATTGTTTTTGATTTGAAATGGTTTTATAAAAATTTTGGCATGATTTTTTGACCAAAAAATTTCAAAACATTACATCGTGAGAACTATTGGGCATCGAGAAAGAGACATAGGAAGCATTATTGTGTGTGAAATCACTAAGATGTAACCACATGTATATATATAGTATATGGATTTCCTTAATGTTACTTTTTTCTTACCATATGCCTTGTTAAGATTTTTAGTATGTATTATGTGTTGTCTCATAGACTAGAGTTTGTATTTTGGGGCATTGTTGTTTCATATTTTTTATTACATGAAATATTATTTGAGGGATGTTATACCAAACATATATTCATGTTTTGGTATCATTACATGATTTTTTATGGATTTTCAAAATATGGATTATAATTTTTGAAAATATAAGGATTATTTGAAAATGTATTCAAAATATTTTATTTATAAAAATTCTTGTAAAACTATTTTCTTTTAAAACATTAACTTTTGATTTCTTATTAATATAACTTGAATAGATCTATTGGTGGTATACTATTGGGATCTAATTATAATACACTAATTCTTCCTATGGGAAGTTGTAGAAGTTTATTATAGGATTAATGTAATTGGATGAGAATTATTTAGAAGTTATGATTCTATTTCGTTTGTTGTTTCATTTTGGGATACGTCAGAGGTGAATTTTCGTCACATGGAGACTGGTTGTCTATATTTTTCTTTTCTTATAGTTTATTATTTTTGGATCAGTTCTATATGACATTTTTCACATTGTAAACTGGGTTTATTTATTTTTTTATAGAAGAAACTAGTTTGGTTATCTTTATTTTTCCCCACTCATTGATGTAATTACTTGGGTGACTAGTTTGGTTGGTCTAGGATGGTATATTACAATTTTCTATCAAAGGGGCTTACTCATCCTGATGTGTGTTAGTACTTCCTAAGTGGGTTTTGTGTCTTCACTAAATAGGTGTAGGATCATCCGAATTGGGATAGTAGGTTCACAAAGGGGTTATGGATAAATTACTCTAATTACTGAACGTGAGTTTCCATGGTTGGTTGGTAAAATCCTTACTATGTACAAAAATATGTTTTTCAGTTCACTTTAATAAACTGTCTTGGAATTTTATTTCAATTAATATATCTATAATGTATAAGGACATTATTCATGTATGTTCATTTAAATAAACAAATTTTGGAGTTTATTTAGTTGAACTAGTTCCTTTGAACGGTTGTTTACTTCTTGTGATAGGATTCATATATAATTTTAATTCATATTATTTTAAATCATTATTTTGGATTCTTATTTTTGGTTTGATAGAATAGGAATTTTCTCATGGGTGATTTTTTATTTTATTGTTTTTCATAGAAAATTCATCCTTGAATATATATTCTAAATACATGAGTGGAATCCATGAGGCAGTTTCCATGGTTAGATCCTCGGGTGGACTCTTCTTTGGTAGAAACATATATCTCTACCATTCAAAATCTAGGGTTAGTGGGTTAAGTTAACTTTGGATGGGTAGTGATCTGTTCCATTTAGACTCTTGTCTCAATGGGTCTAGTGAACTCGGTATGGGAAGTGGATCCTAGATAAGAGTCAACTATAGAGTATTCACCTGTCTTTTGTGGTGACCAAGGACCAAAACAGTAAAAAGATTGTCTTGAATGGATTGAGATTATACTCACCTTTTTGTAGACTGCTATGGTTTCTAATGTGTGTTTTTCTAATTATATGCTCGAAGCACTATGAAAAAGATGGCAGGAATTTATATTTAAAGCTAATTTTCATGAAGGTATTACATGGTTTCTTTCACGAAGACCTTTAATCATCTATTTTATCCTTATACATTATGGGTTGTAATGAAATATTAGCTTCTTAATTTGGACCATTTCGTAGTAATCCACCCAATTTGATGAGTTGGAACATCTAGAATTAGATATTTTCACTGATTATTATTTAGTCTCAAGTGTTCATGATAGACCTGATAGCCACTGATTGGTCAATTATTTTCATTTTTTCACATATAAATTTATTTAGGTACTAGATAATGAATATTTGGTTGAGGTATACATAGTTGGAAGGATAGTCAGGGACCGAGCTTTAGTGGGGGCATCATCTAGAAAAGGTGCTTCCTCTAATCAGAAAAGAATGCACAAGGGTGGTAAATTTTCTGTAGGATCAGTTTCATGGAATTCATCATGCCAGAAAGAAGTTATTTTCTAATAGTGTGGGAGGTGTGTTTATACCATACATCATTTTATTGAGTCTCCAAGAACTTGTTATGTTTTTGGGTGATCTAACCATCTAAAGGGTTTTTGTGATAAGATGTCCCAAGCCAGTAAGGTGGGATCCACTTTCACCACGGGGTAATAGGTTCATGTTGACACTTCCACAGGTTGTGGGTCTTATTTTTAGGCATAGGGGTAAGTCCATATGGCTATTAACATATAGATTTATTTAGTAGAGAGTGCGCTATTGGATTCTAATGCACCAAAATCTAATGTTAGAGCAACGTTGATAATTTCTTATTCTGTGGTGTTATCTTTGTTTGATACATATTTTAATAATTATTAAATATATTAATTTTTTTAAATGTGATGGGTTTGAGTTCATAGATAAGGAAATAGTTCCGAAAAGGTTTCAAATTTCCTATGTGTCTGATGGTGATTGGTGACTTTATGGTGGGTTAAGTCTAATTAGTGCTTGATATTAACATCATTGACTTGATCATTAGTCTGGATTGGATAATTATTACAAATTACTAGATCAAATGTTTTCACCATCAGGTGTAGTTATTATATATTTATGGGGTCACTAATGTTTTATAGGGTGGGTGGGACTCTAGATCCCAATGGAGAGGTCCAATTATTCCATATGATCGTTTTTGTAAACATTTGTTGATATTACTGACCATTTATTTGGTGGTTAGCTACCTTATTTTTTGTGTGTACCTAGATATCTTTTTGGATAATTTTTATTTATTTACAACATATAGAGAGATTGATTTCACTATTAACAAATTACCTAGATGTATTCTCAAATCTATGTCAACCTATTGAATGACACCTCATAAGTTGGTGGAACTTGAATTCTATCTTGAGGAAATAGAGGTGAAAGAAGTTATTTTTACTAGCATGTAACTATGGGATTCACCTATACTCCTATTAGTTAAGTAGAGAAGAATTCATAGATTTTTTATTGACTATCATAAGTGGAATCAGGCGACCATTAAGAACAAGTATTTGTTGCCCCGAATTGATGATCTCTTTGATAAGGTAATGGGGCCTCATTGAATTCCTAAGATTTAATTTTAGTTTTGGTACCACCCGTTGATATTTTGGAAATAGAATAAACCCAAAATATTTTTTTAGAGTCAATATGGTCTTCTCGAGTATTTGGTTATTCCATTTGGTCACAAAAATTCTCCTATGGTGTTTACAGAGTTAATGAACTAAATCATTCATTGGTTTGTGGAATTTTTTATCGTCATGACTATAGATAATATCTGGGTGTACATCAATATAGAGTAGGAGCAATGATACCATTTTGATATCATTCTTTGAACCTTGATGTAATATCTTATGTATGTAAATCTTTCCATGTGGGAGTTTTGGATTGAGGGAGGGAAGTTTCTAGGGTATGTGAAATTTCATATGGGTGTTTATCATGAACCAAGATGGGTTGTTATCATCCCAACACCTAACCTAGTTGGACTCATGGCCTCAAGGGAATTCCTAATCCCCATAGGCAAGAAAAAAGTGCCTAGGTATCAATAAAACCCTCTTATGAATGATTTCACCCATGTATTTGACAATAAACAACCGCCATGAATATGACATCATCTTCTAAATGATAACAATAACCAAAAGGGAATATATTTTTTATAAAATTCAACATTTTCAAATTTTAATCAAAACCAAAATACCACAATAGAATGGGGGAAAACTAAACGACAACTCAAAAGACCCTAGGGAAAGAGAAGGCCATCACCCTCATGCCACTGCGTGTAACACCTATAAGAAGTGAAACACTAGAAACTAAATTCACCATCACCAACACAGAACATATTTCATTTACCTAGGACATACATAACAAGATCTAGATATACACAAGGATGTATATAGGTTATGATCCAAATCCTAGTAGGATTCCACCCAAAGAAATCATTCCATTCCATATCATTCGAAGACAAATCAATATGCACATTTTCATAAGAACATTTTAAAATTTTCTAAGAAAATATTTTAAGGAAAAATTTCAAATAAAACTCTTTCTCAAAAAGAATGTTTTGTTGAAATTAATAAAAATTAACATATGGTCAATAAAATATAGATAGATATCACCACATCATAAAGTCCACACAACATAATAAATAACCATGGGAAATCCCTATAGGTTACTACCACTAGTGGTACCCTATGAACAATGTACCTCTATGAGCTTCTCCAACCAAAATTCATAGTGTCCTCATTCCTGATCCACTAGAGGAGAATTCGTCCCAATGTCTATTGGTCTCCAAATATAAACCAAAACTCACATATTCCTCATGTAAGAGACAATAGAGGATAATTTATCCCATGGTATTGTGGTCTCCGATCATATCACAAGTTTAGTTAGTTTTGGATAATCAATATTGGTGGAAGAGACCAGGACACATCCCCTCCTAATCAACTAGATTAATTGTTCTAGTTCACCCACCTATATACCCAATATTAACTTTATGGTCAATTTCTATTTACCATGTCCCATAAATCCTCATTTTTACTCACTCATGCCCTGTATCATGAACACACATGAAAATCCATTTCATTCTCCAACACATTCCCCCCATAATCCAAACTCACATGGGAACAACAATTTTCCATAATCAAAACCACATTAAAATTCACATGAACAACATATCCATTTTGAAATAGATTTCTTATCATGTAAACAATATATAAAACCAAATTTAGAAAAATAAAAATAATAGAACACTGGAAAAACAACCATTTCCATAGGAAAAATCCCCTTTCTAATCCATACACACACCTAGTCCATTTTAAGAAATTCATAGAATCACTTCCAACATTCATACCAAATCTTTACAAAACATAAAAAATTATCTCACACGAAACAAAAAAAAACATTTAGAAAACCATCATTCATCACATGTATACCTCAAAACCACTAAAAACCATAAATGAAACCATTCACACAATCCATTGAACAAGTTTATAAAAAAAAGAGGTACACTTGAAACACAATAAACTTATTTTATAAAACTATATTTTAACACATGACCATTTTAAATCTCTTTGTAAACACATTTATTACCACGCACATAATCCCTTGAAAAACATTATCGAACCAAACAATCATATTAAAGTCATATAATAATGTAATATAATAGAACCACCTACCTTACACCTAGAAAATTTTGGAATCTAATGGAAAACCACATTGGCACCACTAAGAGACCATATGGAAGCAATATCTAACCAAAAAAATAAAATCATGATAGAACCCTTATTAGGTAAAACACTCTGTTGGAAAAGAAGATCCCATATTTGGATGAATTGGAGCCCTAGAAGAAGGATGAAACTATGGGAAAAGATACTTAATTGATGATTTTATAATGTTACATAAACCAAACTACACAAAAAATTGGAGTTTAGGACGTCTAAGAGAGAGAAGAGGAAGCTCTGAAAGTAGAAAATCCCAAATGTCATGGATTAGGATTGATTTGGGGTTAAATTAAAGGAGGATAGAAATGTTGATTTTATATTTTAAATGTCCTAAATAGGTCTTACGGTTAGAACGCATGGTTTGAAAATCATGAGGAAACTGTGTGCCCCCACTAACTAAGAGGAATGTGGTCACATGATTTCTTGGGAGAATGTGCATTCTCACGAATTTTTCCATGAATCCTAAATAGTTCAATTATCTATGGTACATACTTTTCCGTGGGCTAGCACATGGTTTCCCCAAACCCCGTGCCAACTGTCTGCCACCTGCTATCTATCACAAAGATTCAATTTTTCGAAAAAAAATCTCATGAAAATTATGTAACTATGATAAGGCCCAAAATAGAAAAGTATACCACATAATAAAATCATGAATTTAATAGACTCTCAATTAATATTAAAAAGGATCGTGCAATTATATTATGGGAGAAGCCTACAAACTTATTTGATAATTGAAGATTCTTGGGTTTCGTAGGTTAGTATAGATGTTTTATTGGAACTTATCCAAGTTCACATCCTCGATAACACCATTAACCTATAAGGGTGTAAATTTCGAGTTTAATGACATGTGTCTGAGATATTTTGAGGAGATGAAGATATGCCTAAAATCATCACCATTTCTGATTATTTTGAAATGAGGCTCAGGTTATGATTTTTTCTACGATGCTTCTTGTATGGGATTGGGATGTGTCTTGATGTAGTGGAAATAGGTTGTGGATTATTAATCATTCCAATTACACCCTCACAAGAAGAACTACCCTACCCATGATCTTGAGATGGAATCTGTTACGCATGTCCTAAAATCATGCCATCTCTATATCTTTGGATAGAGTCATATGGTATATTCCGATTAAAAAATCTCAATGTATGTTTCCACTCAGATAGATCAATAATAATTATTCATATTTTGGTTAGAGTATCTCAAAATCATTGATGTTGATATTGTATATACTCTAAATAAATTGAATGGTCTGGTCGATGCATTGAGAATAAAATTACCAACACAAGACATGAATAAATAAGCAGGAAAATGGTCACCAATGAGTTTATTTAATAAAATGATCTTGGGAGTGGAGGATGTTATTCGATAGGTGTTCTTGGATTCGATAAAATATGAATCATACATTTATTATAAGGTTTTACTTGAGTGGATGATAAAAACAGAGATCAAATGCTTAGGATAAATCCTTTATGGTTGAGAGACCTCATGCGATTTGTCTTTATCTCCAATTAAATATTTGTGCTTCTAGAGTAGATTGGTTGTTTTTTTACATGACATAGGAGTTCCAAGATAGTGTATACTAGTCACATTGGATCATGTATCCTAGGTATACATTGATGTACAAAAATATGAGATGTCGGTATCGGTGGTAAGGGATAAGGTAGTTAGTTACATATTCGGTATCATGGTGTCTCACTTTTCATATAGTTGAGGAAGAATACTAGAGACATGCAGGTTTTTTGTAGCCTTCATCAATTATATTATGGATGTGGAATGATATTTCCATGGATTTATTCATTAGTGTACCATAGACTCTTAGTGGGAAGGAATCTATTTGAGCGATTGTTGAAAAAATCCGTAACCCAACACATTTCATCAAAAAAATGATAAAATTGGAACAGTTTGGGTACTTATATGTTTGATAGATTATGATGCTTCATGGGGTTCCCACTGTAGTAGTTTCTAACAAGGAATAGACCTAAAATTATAATTACGTAAATGATTATAGGTGGAAATGGTTTCCTAGATTAAATTGATCCTAGATCATCATCATCAAATAGATGGATAGGTATGTGAGATGGTATGTGGGTAGGATATAATCTATAATACCAAATATAGGATCGAATATATAAACACGAGACTCTAAAATACAAGAGGGGGTGAATTATACACTTTAAAAAATTCATTAGGAACTTTTAAAGATGATTATTTTTAATAAAGTTTAAAAAGATTATTCACAAGACCTCTAAGTTCAAATATCTTTCATTATTCCGGAAAAGTGATTCTAAAAATAAAACATAAAAAAAGTTTACAATGATGAAGATTCTACCTTATAGCATATAGAATCTAACTAAATCAAATTAATAGTATAAGGAAGTATAAGATAGTTATACTTTCCTCAACAATACAAACGCAGCTGAAAACATGAAGCAAAAAAAGTTACAAGTAGTAAATATTTTACCCCAAAAAAGGGTATCCAACAACCATGGATAAAGGTCCCTTGATTTATACTTTCAAGAAATTCTATCTTACCCACAACTAGGTAACCCCTCTATACGAAGATCGGAGTCTGTCTTGCTATATCTGCAATCCCTCAACTATCAAGTAGTCGACAACTCAGTCTTCCTATCCCTGGAAGCCCTCGATTGTACACAACCACAATCAGAGTCATACTAAGTAAATCTGAATGATGAAATGTTTGAACAAGTAATTCAAACTTTCTGTACGAAGCCTGAGAGTTTATAAGTGCCTCTCTCTCTATAAATAAGTTCAATAGCATGAAATCCCGGTTGTCAAAGATGTTGTCAAGTTCTGAACTATTTCAAATGAGCTCTTATTTATAGGCCCCACTCCAACGGTCGGCTCCCTCCTCCAACGGTCATATTCTTGCTTGAATTTCGGAGGGATTTGTATACGTGTCACTCAAAAAATGGTTAGATGATAACTAAAATCATGAATTCATATTATAACTAATCAAGTGAATGAATAACGAAAATCTAATATTCTTAATGTAAGCAGTTGAATGTTTACAGTCTAAACAAAAATGTATTCAGACTCTATAATACAAAGATTTTTGGATTCTATTTTCTAGAAATTTGGAACCTGAATTCCATAGAATTATAGAGTCTTAATTTCAAGGAAACATGGAATCTGGATTCACCAGAATTTGGAACTAGAATATACAAAGTTCGGAGTCAGAGTTCATGAGAATTTGGAGTTAGAACTCATAAGATTTCAGAGTCTGTTATTCAAAGATCTTCGGAGTCAAAACTTAGAGAACTTCCAAACAGAATTCGTAATTAGAATTCGGAGTTAGAATTCAGAGAAGTTTGTATCCAGAATTCATATTCATAATTCAAAGATAGAACTCAGAGAAGTTCATAACCAGAATTTTGATTCAGAATTTGGAGTCAGAACTCAGTAAAGTTTGTAACAAGAATTCTGAGAATTCGGATCCAAAAACAGAATGCTTCATATCTAAGTATTTATAGGATTCTGAGGATTTGGTTACAATCTGAATTTTATACTTAGAAAATTTATGAAATGAACAATGAAACCTAGTTCCGCGTAAATTTACTTGGGTAAATAAATTTTCCTTAAGGAAATAAAACAGGGGTAAATGATATTTTCCTTAAGATAAGGTGTTTGTGATTTTCAAAAAAGAAGAAATGGTAAAGTCATAAGGAAACCTTATTGACATAACAATCTCCCCCAAGTATGAAGGAATGGAAAATTCATAAGGAAAACCTTATTGACTCAAAAATATCCTTCTTTTTGGAAAGCACAATCATCCATACGAAAAAGAATATAAGGAATTAGCAAAACTTTTCTTGACTTATAAAATAAAATTTATCTCCCTATTCACTTTGGCAAAGATGAATACGACTAACTCCCCCTTAGGCTTCGGAACTCTAGATGTCATATTCTAGATTTCCGTAATGGTATATACATTATCTTGGGTATCAAAATATTTGTAATGAAAACACCCCCTATGATAATCTCCCCCTTACTTAGGAATGTATCTTCTTACATAGGGATATATCTCTATACTTATAAATCGTTTTCCTTCTCCCCTTTAGAATTATTTTTCCTTCTCCACCTTTGTTATTTTCAAAAAGAGTTTGAGGGAATAGAAAAAAATATGGTACCTGAAATATTAGTACAAACAACCAAACAAAACAAGCAACAACAATTTCATTATAATTGGATGAATTAGTACAATGGAAAAAAGAAAATTCAACAAAAGATCGTATTTCGGTCTATTTTTCTTATTTTTCCTTAGGCATCATATTCTTGACTATGGTCTTCAGCTTTTTGAATTATTTGTGATCTTCCTCAGCTTTCTTTTCGATCTCTTTGATCCTCTCTTCCTGATACATAAGAAATTCTTCTTGGGATTTAATAAACTCCTCTTGATTCACAAGCTTTTCCTCAAACTCAATCCAGAGATCTCTTTCCCTATTCCATTTTTGAGCTACAAAGTCCAATTCCCATTCAAGTCTTTCACCTCTTGAATCCATGTATATTTTTCTAGGTTTAGATTTTACTTAAATATGTTTTTAAGATCCTTGAGTTTGACATCATTGGTATCATAATTTTCTTTGAAATCTTCTTGAAACTGATCAAGATCACTCAAATATTCATTGATTTTCTTCTACTAGAGAGTCATTGTCTTCAAACATTTTTGGTGAACTTCATTATTGATAAGGAAATTCTTATGTTCTTCCTCAATCTTAACACACCTATCCATCACCATGGATACAGAGTCTGATTTATTATTCATGTTGTGATGAAGCATCTGGCATCTAGAATCAATTGTTGGAAAAATCGGAATGCTATCCACATGTATCTTCAAGGACTGAACAAAAAAATCATGTCCTAAAGCTGATGACTCTGAATATGACATTATTCATTGAGATGGTTCTTACTCAAACTGTACTGGCTTCCGCTTTGATGTTACATCATCTTCCTTATAAGGCCCTAGCCTTAAATCTTACTTAATCTGGAGTTATTACAAGATTACACATTGAGGATCTTTTCAGGTTTAGAGTTTTAGAGAATTAGATCATGAAACTTTCATTACATTCCACATTTAAACGAAGTGGTTACATAAAAGAGAGTATTCATTCTTCCCATCAACAGAAACATATTTAAAATATAACATGGATTCATTCTTGACACATCCTTGACACTATCATCACATCATGTACCTTTCCCTTGACCTGTGAAAAACATTTCAAAAACATGGGATGAGCATAAAAAGCTCAGTAAGGGTTATAAAAATATGCAAAGGAAACACGAGTTCATATATGCATAATAATGAAATCATACTTTACCCATAAAACATAGGCACTTTACCATACCTCATAAAACCATGAATAAATCATAGAAAACATAAGACATAAAGGTAACTTGAGGCATTCATAACATTCTTACGTAGGGAGTAACCCTCTTGGTTACATTTGGAATACCGATCACAGTATATTCCCTAAATCTCTTCGGAGAAACCTTATCGTTTAACTCCTTCGCGTTACCCAATGCATTGGAGAGCTATATCGGGATCACCCGCCCTTAGTTTATCACGGAACCACCTGTTCTTCATAATAATGCCCAAGAACAATAACATAATCATATCACATAAACATGAATAAAGGAAACATAACGTTTCCACATTTCAATCACAATATAACATTTTAGGATATTGAAATAATGAATCCATTTAAAAAGAAACCATTTCCAAAACCATTTAAAACATTTAATAAAGAGATTTTTGAATCAAAGTGTCCCATACCACCTTGAAGCTTTTAACATTTTAAACCATTAATATCCATATAAATAAATCCTTAAAACCATTTTGAAAACATGGATATTAATAAGAACAAATAATTAAAACATTTAAAATGATATTTTGGTTAAAGGGGTTTTACCAAAATTAGAGACACTTGAATACAATAATTGAGGAATAACATTTAGTCAAAACATTGTAATATCATGAGAATAAATGGATTCATGATATATTACCCCAAAGGACAGTATATACACCATATAAGAGTGAATTTGTGCATGAACCCTCAATAGAAATGTCAAATGTGATGAAATCCCTTATAAAGAAGGTATCCTTAAATTAAGGACAAATCAATCTCAAAAATATGTGTGAGAAATATAAATACACCAAATATAAGTTGATATTAAGTGTAAAACAATAAAAGGTCATTCACACATATTCAATGGATGACATATTCAATGACTACAAGTTGAACCCAAAGAAATCGAAATTGGGTTAAAAAGTTCCCTTGACAGCCTAACGGCAACACATCAAAATGAGTTGATGAGAGATAAAAAGTGTATCTCATAACTTGTACATAACATTTACTTCAATAAGGATGTATGAGAACATATCCCAACATAAAAATATGTAAATTAAAAGACCCAATAAAAGAAGTCTTTTAAAAAAGAGGAGGGTGAAAGGTTCCCTTACCGACTTGGGTATTTTTCAAAACATACACCCCATGAAGAAAGACAATAGGTCATTGATGTAAATACTCATAAACGAAAGTATATTACACAAAGAGTAGAATAATGGGCAGTAAATACACCACTCAATGGAACTTGTGGCAAATGTAGCATAAAGATCATGGGAATAAAAGTGAGGTGAAAAATCCCTTACGAAAACTCAGCAGCCTAACGGCGCCACATAAAACTTTCAAATATGGATTGATGAGATCAAATAGAGTATCCCATCATATTAAAATAGAATTTACATCAAGTGGAATATAAAAGAAAATCCCCCAACATTGCAAGGAGGAGTTTAAAAGAATTGACATAAAGGAGAGTACTTAAAAAGAAAGAGAGAGGTTAGATCTCTTACGAAAGTTCGGCAGCCTGACGGCGCCACTCAAAACTTCCAAAATGGATTGATGAGAGAGAATAGGGTCTCTCATCACATGAACATAAAAATTACAGTAGGAGTAATATAAAATAGCATCCCAATCATAAGAAATATGATCTTTACAAGGAATGACATGAACGAGGGTACTTAAAAAGAAAGAGAGGTGTAGGATCCCTTAACTCGGGTCCGACTTGACTCGATCGTTCTTTAATCTCCTGAATAATAAACTTGAGTTAATTTATAATTCCTTAAGAACCTTTTTCAATTTCATTATTACTTTTATACCACTTATTACCATGTCATAAACATTATGTAATCATTTAAGTTAATAATATTTGTTTTGCCAATATTTGGTTCTTAAGTCGAAAGTGGACTTCTTACAATTTCATGTTGTTCGTGTGGCCAAATGTTTATTATATCCAGAATTGTATTCATTATGTATATATCATATATTTCATATATATCCAGTACATGCATGCATTTATAACATTACATAATCATTTAGAGGTAAGAAATGAAATGCACCGTTCATGGAGACGGTAAGCCGTACGTACGCATGAACGCTACTTTCATTTCTATTTCGTATTTTATAGAATGGAATAATAATGATATAAAGGTATATTATAATTCCAGTATAATATCATATATAATATCATATTTCCATCCTTTATACATCCCACATATGGTATTTAACAAATCAAATCACTTTGAGGGGGCGGTAGTCCGCACTTCCTTAAATGAAGATATCGCATATACCCATAATGGAAGCCATAAAGGTAAGACAAAAATGAAAAATACAGAAGCATAAATAAAACATAAGAATATTATATATCATATATAAAAATAGTGACATCATAATGGCCACCTTTGATGGTGTTAAATGAGTATTGAACAATCATCGTTTCGGGAGGCAGAATTTCACCATCCACGGAAACCGTATGTTTTTTAACCATTTGATGTAGTTGTGTGAGAGTGTAGCTCGAATAAATCTTATAACAACATCCTAGTATATTGAAGATACTGGTGTTGTTACAAAAGAAGTAAATAAAAAGAGTTTAGTGGGTTGGAGAAGCAAAATAAAACAAACGAACACGAGAGAATGAATTACCTTTAAAAGTGTAACTCCTTTTGATTTGAGCCTAAAGGCTTTCTTTGAAAGGATTCTGCCCAAAGGGAATCCCCTAGGATGAGGAGAGGGATTTGGAGAGAGTAAATGGGCAGGGGTTGGCCGAGCCAAAGGCTTGAGGAGTGTGGGAAAAGAGGTAGAGGTGGGGGCCTTTTATAAGAGGAGAGGAGGGGTACTTTTGGAAAGTAAGAAATATTACTTTATTTGAAAATGTGTTTCGGTTTGAAAAGGTCCCACATTGATATAATTCGTGGATAAGGTGATAAGGCTTCGAAATCCACTCATACAATAAGTTTTTGACATGTGTAGTTCATATATTTTACATTATCTTTCCATTTTATTTAAATCGTCAAATAATATTGTCATCGCTGCATCATTATTCTGTCATAAATAATTTAATTTACTTAGTGTCTAAAAATTATAAGAAAATTACTATGATATAGGAAAGCTTTTTAGCTTTCCAATGACTATTTATAATCAAAATTTGGACTTGTATAACCCCACTTAAAAATTGTTTTAGTAAAACAATTTATGTTAGTGTCATTTTCACTTTAACATTAAATAAAAATATATTAATGTCATTTTCCAACTAAAGTGGCTCCATGGGGTCCCCAAGTTGGCCCATGGATTGTCTTGGTCGGCCATGACTCAACCAATAGGTTTAGGACAAGTTTCATGGTGTTTTCAAATTCTTATAATGTTATTTTTACCTTAAACTACACTAATTACCACTAATCGCGATTAAAAACTTAATAAGTTACTATTCAACAAAAAATTAATTTTATCCCTTTGAACCACATTTTACTTATTAATGACAACCATGTATGTAGGATTTTTGAAAATCAAAACACAATGATGGAAAAATTTCATTTAAATGGAAAATCAGTTTTTATAATTACCACTTAGTGGTTTCACTATTCCTCAAAAATTGAAGTTTTTCAGAAAATTACCAAAAATTCACCCTAAGCTATATTTGATATTCCGAATTCAAAAATGAAGTCCGTTTTACAAAATTCAAAACATATAAGTCACATTAATTAATTTAATAATTAATTCCCGCTGCCAGAGCAAATAGCGTGTTTTTATAAAACAATAAGTATCAAAAGATTGACACTAGTTTAAGTCTGATTTCAAAGTGAAATTAATTCCAACGACCACTATTGGATTTAATGGTAAAAATATTTTCTAATTTCACTTTAAAACCAATTCAAAATATTATCTAATCATATAAATAAATTATTTTAAAAAGAGGTTTTGAATTAAAACACAACATTTTACACTATTCATTAAAAAAATGAATTTTATCGGAAAAATACCAAAAAATTACACAAAGTAAAATTTGATGTCCCGATTCTTAATAAGAGTTTTATTTGGTCCACAAGAATGTATAAGAGTGATCAAAACTATATTTAATGATAGTTCTCCATCCAAAAAAGCGATAAGTGAACCTTTAGTGAAAATTAGGGTATAAAAGCCTAGAATTGATTTCTTTCCGTATTTTAAGCCTTTAGCTTTTATTGGATAAATGTAAAAACATTTAAAAAACATATATAATCATATTTTAGTTATTTCTATCCATTCCCGCCATTACAACGGCTACATGTTAACTACCATTTAAAATAATATTATTTTATTATTAGAGTGCAACGTAAGATTCCAAAGAAACTCGTTGTTGCGTGTTGGGTACGCCATCGAGCATAGCGTCCCCTTTAAAGTCATATTAATATTTTATTCACAAATATGGATAAATATGAAAATTTCATATTCCTTATTTACCTGAGGTGTTACATCCTTCCCCTCTTTTGGGAATTGCGTCCTCGCAATTTTAAAATTGCGCTTGGAAACATCCTTGGACGTCCCACATCGGAACAAGAGTCGGTAAAACAATCACTTTAAAATAAAGAAAGATAAGCACAGAGGTCACCCGAGTTAACCCATACTAGGATTCTAAGTATGAAAATATGGACATGGAGGAGAAAACATAGGGTCATGTTCTTGAGGGAGAGTGATAGTAAACATGTCTAGGAGAAAGTTAACAATGAGAAAATCACAAACTTGTGATGGGTTAAACGGTATTCGATTCCCCAGTAATAAAAGATAATAGACAATATTTTTGTTTTAAGTTACTTTTTATTGAGTAATTTATTCATAAGGAAACATAATCACTTATCATGTTGACTTTCTACTTTTACTAGATTCCTTAATCAAACTCATATTTTTTCCAAAAGACGAGTATTTAGGGAGACTTGTTTGCATTAAGAGTACTATGATCAACTTCTAGAGAATCACCTAACCCAAAAAAAACTACATACTTCCCATGTCTTTAGACTTTAACCAAAACCAAAACCCAAAAGATTAGTACAAGATCAGATAACCCAGAAAAGGATAACCCCTTATAAAAAGAAAATCTATTCTTAATCTCCAAAATTTGTCCAACAAAACCCAAAGTTCAACGAGGACCATCCGATAAAAAAATTGTCCATAAAATTCTTCAATGTAATCCAATATAAGATTGAAACCCAAATATTTGAAGGATTTAGTCACATAGTCTTCCAAGTTAAATCGTAACATTTATCTCCAAACAACATCAGTTGCTCCTAAAGTCTCACATTGAAAAGTAATTATCCTAATCACATATCCTCCAAAATCAACTTACTCTTAATTAATAAAATCATATAACTAAAAGGAATCAGTCAAACTAACCAGGGACTTCACGTAGTCCAGTGGTGGGCGATAAATACCAGTCGCACTTTGGTTGTGGGTTCGATTCCCGCAGCATTGTCCGACGCGACGGGTTGTCACACGGTCTGCGTGTTGTCCTTTTTCCAAAACTATATAATTCTCAAATCATTACCCAAAAAGGGATTAAATCATCAAAAATAACCATAACATAATTTAACCTTAATTTTATCTCATTCCTTTCACTTCAATCATAACATATGGTAACCCATAATTACCTCAAAAGTAAGGATCATATAAACCCAAATGGTTCTTTATAACTATGTCCACAAAAGAAAAGATAACTATTACTTGAATAAAATTTGCCTATATTAAACATTAGGGTTACACATAATATAAAAATTCTTCTAATGTAACCCCATCATCAAAAGAGACTTAATACTCTTAATAATTTCACCCTAACTCTTGAAGCCCTTATATGTTGACATCTTACTCATTCAACATTCTTCATGATCCATTATCAATTCCTTTCCAACTTATTCCGAAATACCTCTTTCCTAAAAACAAAATCATGAATCATATCCTAAGATTCCAAAATAAGAAAACAATAGTCATGAAATAGTACATACCTTTGATTGGTCATTGTCAGTTTCTTCATCCTCAATCGGAATGGCATTAGGTATTGGTAAACGAATATTGGTACGCTCTTGGTGACCCCATTCACGAAACTTCTTCATAGGACATGTGTTTTCATAATGACCATGCACACCACATTTAAAACATTCAATTGATCCCTCAGAAAGAACTTCTTTCCCTTTCCTCGAGTCAACTGGATGCTTCCTTTTTCCATGGTAGGTTCTTGCTTTATGACCTTCATTTCCACATCTATAGCATATTTCTGTCCCTTTGAAACATTTTCCTAGGTGTTTCTTTCCACATCTTTGACACATAGGTTTTTGAACACACTTAGCATTATGATTATTACCTGTACTTTTGTAGGGATTTTTTTCTTGCATATATGATGCCTTAGAGAAATATCCAAGGTTTAGGTGGTCAATCATGACTCGAGATATTTGGTTGAGGATAATCAAAAGAGTTCTCATTGCATCTCCCATATCATTCATTTGCTTGCTCAAAAAACTGTCACAGTTTCCTTCACATCCACTGTTACTTTGGTGCCTGCTAGATCCAGCCATTTACTAAAACCAAAAAGGTCAGTGTGAGTATATCAACAAAACCATCATGTACTAATGAGTAAGATAGACAATAAGATATACTTACTCATTCACTTTATCTAAAACTAAGACTCTTTCTGAAATCCTAACCATTATGGTAATTGTCAATTTTGCTTAAAGAATACCCTAACCTCTAAAGTTATCGAAACCGACCTTTGATACCAACTATAAGGCCCTAGCCTTAAATCTTACTTAATCATGAGTTATTACAAGATTACACATTGAGGATCTTTTCAGGTTTAGAGTTTTAGAGAATTAGATCATGAAACATTCATTACATTCCACATTTAAACGAAGTGGTTACATAAAAGACAGTATTCATTCTTCCCATCAACGGAAACATATTTAAAATATAACATGGATTCTTTCTTGACACATCCTTGACACTATCATCACATCATGTACCTTTCCCTTGACCTGTGAAAAACATTTCAAAAACTTGGGATGAGCATAAAAAGCTCAGTAAGGGTTATAAAAATATGGAAAGGAAACATGAGTTCATATATGCATAATAATGAAATCATACTTTACCCATAAAACATAGGCACTTTACCATAACTCATAAAACCATGAATAAATCATAGAAAACATAAGACATAAAGGTAACTTGAGGCATTCATA
This sequence comes from Viscum album, assembly GCA_963277665.1. Lineage (NCBI taxonomy): Eukaryota > Viridiplantae > Streptophyta > Magnoliopsida > Santalales > Viscaceae > Viscum > Viscum album. The sequence continues at coordinate 786,495,375 of OY728126.1, read as the reverse complement.
ACATTCTTACTTAGGGAGTAACCCTCTTGGTTATGTTTGGAATACCCATCACAGTATATTCCCTAAATCTCTTCGGAGAAACCTTATCGTTTAACTCCTTCGCGTTACCCAATGCATTGGAGAGCTATATCGGGCTCACCCGCCCTTAGTTTATCACGGAACCACCCGCTCTTCATAACAATGCCCAAGAACCATAACATAATCATATCACATAAACATGAATAAAGGAAACATAACATTTCCACATTTCAATCACAATATAACATTTTAGGATATTGAAATAATGAATCCATTTAAAAAGAAACCATTTCCAAAACCATTTAAAACATTTAATAAAGGGATTTTTGAATCAAAGTGTCCCATACCACCTTGAAGCTTTTAACATTTTAAACCATTAATATCCATATAAATAAATCCTTAAAACCATTTTGAAAACATGGATATTAATAAGAACAAATAATTAAAACATTTAAAATGATATTTTGGTTAAAGGGGTTTTACCAAAATTAGAGACACTTGAATACAATAATTGAGGAATAACATTTAGCCAAAACTTTGTAATATCATGAGAATAAATGGATTCATGATATAATACTCCAAAGGACAGTATATACACCATATAAGAGTGAATTGGTGCATGAACCCTCAATAGAAATGTCAAATGTGATGAAATCCCTTATAAAGAAGGTATCCTTAAATTAAGGACAAATCAATCTCAAAAATATGTGTGAAAAATATAAATACACCCAATATAAGTTTATATTAAGTGTAAAACAATAAAAGGTCATTCACACATATTCAATGGATGACATATTCAATTACTACAAGTTAAACCCAAAGAAATCGAAATTGGGTTAAAAAGTTCCCTTGACAGCCTAACGACAACACATCAAAATGAGTTGATGAGAGATAAAAAGTGTATCTCATCACTTGGACATAAAATTTACTTCAATAAGGATGTATGAGAACATATCCCAACATAAAAATATGTAAATTAAAAGACCCAATAAAAGAAGTCTTTTAAAAAAGAGGAGGGTGAAAGGTTCCCTTACCGACTTGGGTATCTTTCAAAACATACACCCCATGAAGAAAGACAATAGGTCATTGATGTAAATACTCATAAAAGAAAGTATATTACACAAAGAGTAGAATAATGGGCAGTACATACACCACTCAATGGAACTTGTGGCAAATGTAGCATAAATCTCACGGGAATAAAAGTGAGGTGAAAAATCCCTTACGAAAACTCAGCAGCCTAACGGCGCCACATAAAACTTCCGAATATGGATTGATGAGATAAAATAGAGTATCCCATAATATTAAAATAGAATTTACAGCAAGTGGAATATAATAGAAAATCCCCCAACATTTCAAGGAGGAGTTTAAAAGAAGTGACATAAAGGAGAGTACTTAAAAAGAAAGAGAGAGGTTAGATCTCTTACGAAAGTTCGGCAGCCTGACTGCGCCACTCAAAACTTCCAAAATGGACTGATGAGAGAGAATAGGGTCTCTCATCACATGAACATAAAAATTACAGTAGGAGTAATATAAAATAACATCCCAATCATAAGAAATATGATCTTTACAAGGAATGACATGAATGAGTGTACTTAAAAAGAAAGAGAGGTGTAGGATCCCTTACCTCGGGTCCGACTTGACTCGATCGTTCTTTAATCTCCTGAATAATAAACATGAGTTAATTTATAATTCCTTAAGAACCTTTTTCAAGTTCATTATTACTTTTATACCACTTATTACCATGTCATAAACATTATGTAATCATTTAAGTTAATAATATTTGTTTTTCCGATATTTGGTTCTTAAGTCGAAAGTGGACTTCTTACAATTTCATGTTGTTCGTGTGGCCAAATGTTTATTATATCCAGAATTGTATTCATTATGTAGATATCATATATTTCATATATATCCAGTACATGCATGCATTTATAACATTACATAATCATTTAGAGGTAAGAAATGAAATGCACCGTTCATGGAGACGGTAAGCCGTACGTACGCATGAACGCTACTTTAATTTCTATTTCGTATTTTATAGAATGGAATAATAATGATATAAAGGTATATTATAATTCCAGTATAATATAATATATAATATCATATTTCCATCCTTTATACATCCCACATATGGTATTTAACGAATCAAATCACTTTGAGGGGGCGGTAGTCCGCACTTCCTTAATTGAAGATATCGCATATACCCATAATGGAAGCCATATAGGTAAGACAAAAATGAAAAATACAGAAGCATAAATAAAACATAAACATATTATATATCATATATAAAAATAGTGACATCATAATGGCCACCTTTGAAGGTGTTAAAAGAGTATTGAACAATCATCGTTTCGGGAGGCAGGATTTCACCATCCACGGAAACCGTATGTTCTTTAACCATTTGATGTAGTTGTGTGAGAGTGTAGCTCGAATAAATCTTATAACAACATCCTAGTATATTGAAGATACTGGTGTTGTTACAAAAGAAGTAAATAAAAAGAGTTTAGTGGGTTGGAGAAGCAAAATAAAACAAATGAACACGAGAGAATGAATTACCTTTAAAAGTGTAACTCCTTTTGATATGAGCCTAAAGGCTTTCTTTGAAAGGATTCTGCCCAAAGGGAATCCTCTAGGATGAGGAGAGGGATTTGGAGAGAGTAAATGGGCAGGGGTTGGCCGAGCCAAAGGCATGAGGAGTGTGGGAAAAGAGGTATAGGTGGGGGCCTTTTATAAGAGGAGAGGAGGGGTACTTTTGGAAAGTAAGAAATATTACATTATTTGAAAATGTGTTTCGGTTTGAAAAGGTCCCACATTGATATAATTCGTGGATAAGGTTATAAGGCTTCGAAATCCAATCATCCAATAAGTTTTTGACATGTGTAGTTCATATATTTTACATTATCTTTCCATTTTATTTAAATCGTCAAATAATGATGTCATCGCTGCATCATTATTATGTCATAAATAATTTAATTTACTTAGTGTCTAAAAATTATAAGAAAAATACTATGATATAGGAACTTTTTTTAGATTTCCAGTGACTATTTATAATCAAAATTTGGACTTGTATAACCCCACTTAAAAATTGTTTTAGTAAAACAATTTATGTTAGTGTCATTTTCACTTTAACATTAAATAAAAATATATTAATGTCATTTTCCAACTAAAGTGGCTCCATGGGGTCCCCAAGTTGGCCCATGGCTTGTATGGGTCGGCCATGACTCAACCAATAGGTGTAGGACAAGTGTCATGGTGTTTTCACATTCTTATAATGTCATTTTTACCTTAAACTACACTAATTACCACTAACCGCGATTAAAAACTTAATAAGTTACTATTCACCAAAAAATTATTTTTATCCCTTTGAACCACATTTTACTTCTTAATGACAACCATGTATGTCGGATTTTTGAAAATCAAAACACAATGATGGAAAAATTTCATTTAAATGGAAAATCAGTTTTTATAAGTACCACTTAGTGGTTTCACTATTCATCAAAAATTGAAGTTTTTCAGAAAATTACCAAACATTCACCCTAAGCTATATTTGATATTCAGAATTCAAAAATGAAGTCCGTTTTAAAAAATTCAAAACATATAAGTCACATTAATTAATTTAATAAATAATTCCCGCTGTCAGAGCAAATAGCGTGTTTTTATAAAACAATAAGTATCAAAAGATTGACACTAGTTTAAGTCTGATTTCAAAGTGAAATTAATTCCAACGACCACTATTGGATTTAATGGTAAAAATATTTTCTAATTTCACTTTAAAACCAATTCAAAATATTATCTAATCATATAAATAAATTATTTTAAAAAGAGGTTTTGAATTAAAACACAACATTTTACACTATTCATTAAAAAATGAATTTTATCGGAAAAATACCAAAAAATTACACAAAGTAAAATTTGATGTCCCGATTCTTAATAAGAGTTTTATTTGGTCCACAAGAATGTATAAGAGTGATCAAAACTATATTTAATGATAGTTCTCCATCCAAAAAAGCGATAAGTGAACCTTTAGTGAAAATTAGGGTATAAAAGCCTAGAATTGATTTCTTTCCGTATTTTAAGCCTTTAGCTTTTATTGGATAAATGTAAAAACATTTAAAAAACATATATAATCATATTTTAGTTATTTCTATCCATTCCCGCCATTACAATGGCTACATGTTAACTACCATTTAAAATAATATTATTTTATTATTAGAGTGCAACGTAAGATTCCCAAGAAACTCGTTGTTGCGTGTTGGGTATGCCATCGAGCATAGCGTCCCCTTTAAAGTCATATTAATATTTTATTCACAAATATGGATAAATATGAAAATGTCATATTCCTTATTTACCTGGGGTGTTACATCCTTCCCCCCTTTTGGGAATTGCGTCCTCGCAATTTTAAAATTGCGCTTGGAAACATCCTTGAACGTCCCACATCGGAACAAGAGTCGGTAAAACAATCACTTTAAAATAAAGAAAGATAAGCACAGAGGTCACCCGAGTTAACCCATACTAGGATTATAAGTATGAAAATATGGACATGGAGGAGAAAACAAAGGGTCATGTTCTTGAGGGAGAGTGATAGTAAACATGTCTAGGAGAAAGTTAACAATGAGAAAATCAAAAACTTGTGATGGGTTAAACGATATTCGATTCCCCAGTAATAAAAGTTATTAGACAATATTTTTGTTTTAAGTTACTTTTTATTGAGGAATTTATTCATAAGGAAACATAATCACTTATCATGTTGACTTTCTACTTTTACTAGATTCCTTAATCAAACTCATATTTTTTCCAAAAGACGAGTATTTAGGGAGACTTGTTTGCATTAAGAGTACTATGATCAACTTCTAGAGAATCACCTAACCCAAAAAAACTACATACTTCCCATGTCTTTAGACTTTAACAAAAACCAAAACCCAAAAGATTATTACAAGATCAGATAACCCAGAAAAGGATAACCCCTTATAAAAAGAAAATCTATTCGTAATCTCCAAAATTTGTCCAACAAAACCCAAAGTTCAACGAGGACCATCTGATAAACAAATTGTCCATAAAATTCTTCAAAGTAAACCAATATAAGATTGAAACCCAAATATTTGAAGGATTTAGTCACATAGTCTTCCAAGTTAAATCGTAACATTTATCTCCAAAAACATCAGTTGCTCCTAAAGTCTCAAATTGAAAAGTAATTATCCTAATCACATATCCTCCAAAATCAACTTACTCTTAATTAATAAAATCATATAACTAAAAGGAATCAGTCAAACTAACCAGGGACTTCACGTAGTCCAGTGGTAGGCGATAAATACCAGTCGCACTTTGGTTGTGGGTTCGATTCCCGCAGCATTGTCCGACGCGACGGGTTGTCACACGGTCTGTGTGTTGTCCTTTTTCCAAAACTATATAATTCTCAAATCATTACCCAAAAAGGGATTAAATCATCAAAAATAACCATAACATAATTTAACCTCAATTTTATCTCATGCCTTTCACTTCAATCATAACATATGGTAACCCATAATTACTTCAAAAGTAAGGATCATATAAACCCAAATGGTTCTTTATAACTATGTCCACAAAAGAAAAGATAACTATTACTTGAATAAAATTTGCCTATATTAAACATCAGGGTTACACATAATATAAAAAGTCTTCTAATGTAACCCCATCATCAAAAGAGACTTAATACTCTTAATAATTTCACCCTAACTCTTGAAGACCTTATATGTTGACATCTTACTCATTCAACATTCTTCATGATCCATTATCAATTCCTTTCCAACTTATTCTGAAATACCTCTTTCCTACAAACAAAATCATGAATCATATCCTAAGATTCCAAAATAAGAAAACAATAGTCATGAAATAGTACATACCTTTGATTGGTCATTGTCAGTTTCTTCATCCTCAATCGGAATGGCATTAGGTATTGGTAAACGAATATTGGTACGCTCTTGGTGACCCCATTCACGAAACTTCTTCATAGGACATGTGTTTGCATAATGACCATGCACACCACATTTAAAACATTCAATTGATCCCTCAGAAAGAACTTCTTTCCCTTTCCTCGAGTCAACTGGATGCTTCCTTTTTCCATGGTAGGTTCTTGCTTTATGACCTTCATTTCCACATCTATAGCATATTTCTGTCCCTTTGAAACATTTTCCTAGGTGTTTCTTTCCACATCTTTGACATATAGGTTTTTGAACACACTTACCATTATGATTATTACCTGTACTTTCGTAGGGATTTTTTTCTTGCATATATGATGCCTTAGAGAAATCTCCAAGGTTTAGGTGGTCAATCATGACTCCAGATAGTTGGTTGAGGATAATCAAAAGAGTTCTCATTGCATCTCCCATATCATTCAGTTGCATGCTCAAAAAACTGTCACAGTTTCCTTCACATCCACTGTTACTTTGGTGCCTGCTAGATCCAGCCATTTACTAAAACCAAAAAGGTCATTGTGAGTATATCAACAAAACCATCATGTACTAATGAGTAAGATAGATAAAAAGATATACTTACTCATTCACTTTATCTAAAACTAAGACTCTTTCTGAAATCCTAACCATTATGGTAATTGTCAATTATGCTTAAAGAATACCCTAACCTCTAAAGTTATCTAAACCGACCATTGATACCAACTATAAGGCCCCAGCCTTAAATCTTACTTAATCTTGAGTTATTACAAGATTACACATTGAGGATGTTGTCAGGTTTAGAGTTTTAGAGAATTAGATCATGAAACTTTCATTACATTCCACATTTAAACGAAGTGGTTACATAAAAGACAGTATTCATTCTTCCCATCAACGGAAACATATTTAAAATATAACATGGATTCTTTCTTGACACATCCTTGACACTATCATCACATCATGTGCCTTTCCCTTGACCTGTGAAAAACATTTCAAAAACTTGGGATGAGCATAAAAAGCTCAGTAAGGGTTATAAAAATATGGAAAGGAAACATGAGTTCATATATTCATAATAATGAAATCATACTTTACCCATAAAACATAGGCACTTTACCATACCTCATAAAACCATGAATAAATCATAGAAAACATAAGACATAAAGGTAACTTGAGGCATTCATAACATTCTTACGTAGGGAGTAACCCTCTTGGTTACGTTTGGAATACCCATCACAGTATATTCCCTAAATCTCTTCGGAGAAACCTTATCGTTTAACTCCTTCGCGTTACCCAATGCATTGGAGAGCTATATCGGGCTCATCCGCCCTTAGTTTATCACGGAACCACCCGTTCTTCATAACAATGCCCAAGAACCATAACATAATCATATCACATAAACATGAATAAATCAAACATAACATTTCCACATTTCAATCACAATATAACATTTTAGGATATTGAAATAATGAATCCATTTAAAAAGAAACCATTTCCAAAACCATTTAAAACATTTAATAAAGAGATTTTTGAATCAAAGTGTCCCATACCACCTTGAAGATTTTAACATTTTAAACCATTAATATCCATATAAATAAATCCTTAAAACCATTTTGAAAACATGGATATTAATAAGAACAAATAATTAAAACATTTAAAATGATATTTTGGTTAAAGGGGTTTTACCAAAATTATAGACACTTGAATACAATAATTGAGGAATAAAATTTAGTCAAAACTTTGTAATATCATGAGAATAAATGGATTCATGATATAATACTCCAAAGGACAGTATATACACCATATAAGAGTGAATTGGTGCATGAACCCTCAATAGAAATGTCAAATGTGATGAAATCCCTTATAAAGAAGGTATCCTTAAATTAAGGACAAATCAATCTCAAAAATATGTGTGAAAAATATAAATACACCCAATATAAGTTGATATTAAGTGTAAAAAAATAAAAGGTCATTCACACATATTCAATGGATGACATATTCAATGACTACAAGTTGAACCCAAAGAAATCGAAATTGGGTTAAAAAGTTCCCTTGACAGCCTAACGGCAACACATCAAAATGAGTTGATGAGAGATAAAAAGTGTATCTCATAACTTGGACATAAAATTTACTTCAATAAGGATGTATGAGAACATATCCCAACATAAAAATATGTAAATTAAAAGACCCAATAAAAGAAGTCTTTTAAAAAAGAGGAGGGTGAAAGGTTCCCTTACCGACTTGGGTATCTTTCAAAACATACACCCCATGAAGAAAGACAATAGGTCATTGATGTAAATACTCATAAACGAAAGTATATTACACAAAGAGTATAATAATGGGCAGTACATACACCACTCAATGGAACTTGTGGCAAATGTAGCATAAATCTCACGGGAATAAAAGTGAGGTGAAAAATCCCTTACGAAAACTCACCAGCCTAACGGCGCCACATAAAACATCCGGATATGGATTGATGAGATCAAATAGAGTATCCCATCATATTAAAATAGAATTTACAGCAAGTGGAATATAAAAGAAAATCCCCCAACATTTCAAGGAGGAGTTTAAAAGAAGTGACATAAAGGAGAGTACTTAAAAAGAAAGAGAGAGGTTAGATCTCTTACGAAAGTTCGGCAGCCTGACGGCGCCACTCAAAACTTCCAAAATGGATTGATGAGAGAGAATAGGGTCTCTCATCACATAAACATAAAAATTACAGTAGGAGTAATATAAAATAACATCCCAATCATAAGAAATATGATCTTTACAAGGAATGACATGAACGAGTGTACTTAAAAAGAAAGAGAGGTGTAGGATCCCTTACCTCAGGTCCGACTTGACTCGATCGTTCTTTAATCTCCTGAATAATAAACTTGAGTTAATTTCTAATTCCTTAAGAACCTTTTTCAAGTTCATTATTACTTTTATACCACTTATTACCATGTCATAAACATTATGTAATCATTTAAGTTAATAATATTTGTTTTGCCGATATTTGGTTCTTAAGTCGAAAGTGGACTTCTTACAATTTCATGTTGTTCGTGTGGCCAAATGTTTATTATATCCAGAATTGTATTCATTATGTAGATATCATATATTTCATATATATCCAGTACATGCATGCATTTATAACATTACATAATCATTTAAAGGTAAGAAATGAAATGCACCGTTCATGGAGACGGTAAGCCGTACGTACGCATGAACGCTACTTTAATTTCTATTTCGTATTTTATAGAATGGAATAATAATGATATAAAGGTATATTATAATTCCAGTATAATATCATATATAATATCATATTTCCATCCTTTATACATCCCACATATGGTATTTAACGAATCAAATCACTTTGAGGGGGCGGTAGTCCGCACTTCCTTAAATGAAGATATCGCATATACCCATAATGGAAGCCATAAAGGTAAGACAAAAATGAAAAATACAGAAGCATAAATAAAACATAAACATATTATATATCATATATAAAAATAGTGACATCATAATGGCCACCTTTGAAGGTGTTAAATGAGTATTGAACAATCATCGTTTCGGGAGGCAGAATTTCACCATCCACGGAAACCGTATGTTCTTTAACCATTTGATGTAGTTGTGTGAGAGTGTAGCTCGAATAAATCTTATAAAAACATCCTAGTATATTGAAGATACTGGTGTTGTTACAAAATAAGTAAATAAAAAGAGTTTAGTGGGTTGGAGAAGCAAAATAAAACAAATGAACACGAGAGAATGAATTACCTTTAAAAGTGTAACTCCTTTTGATTTGAGCATAAAGTCTTTCTTTGAAAGGATTCTGCCCGAAGGGAATCCTCTAGGATGAGGAGAGGGATTTGGAGAGAGTAAATGGTCAGGGGTTGGCCGAGCCAAAGTCTTGAGGAGTGTGGGAAAAGAGGTAGAGGTGGGGGCCTTTTATAAGAGGAGAGGAGGGGTACTTTTGGAAAGTAAGAAATATTACTTTATTTGAAAATGTGTTTCGGTTTGAAAAGGTCCCACATTGATATAATTCGTTTATAAGGTGATAAGGCTTAGAAATCCACTCATCCAATAAGTTTTTGACATGTGTAGTTCATATATTTTACATTATCTTTCCATTTTATTTAAATCGTCAAATAATGATGTCATCGCTGCATCATTATTATGTCATATATAATTTAATTTAATTAGTGTCTAAAAATTATAAGAAAAATACTATGATATAGGAACTCTTTTTAGCTTTCCAATGACTAATTATAATCAAAATTTGGACTTGTATAACCCCACTTAAAAATTGTTTTAGTAAAACAATTTATGTTAGGGTCATTTTCACTTTAACATTAAATAAAAATATATAAATGTCATTTTCCAACTAAAGTGGCTCCATGGGGTCCCCAAGTTGGCCCATGGCTTGTCTTGGTCGGCCATGACTCAACCAATAGGTGTAGGACAAGTGTCATGGTGTTTTCATATTCTTATAATGTCATTTTTACCTTAAACTACACTAATTACCACTAATCGCGATTAAAAACTTAATAAGTTACTATTCACCAAAAAATTATTTTTATCCATTTGAACCACATTTTACTTCTTAATGACAACCATGTATGTCGGATTTTTGAAAATCAAAACACAATGATGGAAAAATTTCATTTAAATGGAAAATCAGTTTTTATAAGTACCACTTAGTGGTTTCACTATTCATCAAAAATTGAAGTTTTTCAGAAAATTACCAAAAATTCACCCTAAGCTATATTTGATATTCTGAATTCAAAAATTAAGTCCGTTTTAAAAAATTCAAAACATATAAGTCACATTAATTAATTTAATAATTAATTCCCGCTGTGAGAGCAAATAGCGTGTTTTTATAAAACAATAAGTATCAAAAGATTGACACTAGTTTAAGCCTGATTTCAAAGTGAAATTAATTCCAACGACCACTATTGGATTTAATGGTAAAAATATTTTTTAATTTCACTTTAAAACCAATTCAAAATATTATCTAATCATATAAATAAATTATTTTAAAAAGAGGTTTTGAATTAAAACACAACATTTTACACTATTCATTAAAAAAATGAATTTTATCGGAAAAATACCAAAAAATTACACAAAGAAAAATTTGATGTCCCGATTCTTTATAAGAGTTCTATTTGGTCCACAAGAATCTATAAGAGTGATCAAAACTATATTTAATGACAGTTCTCCATCCAAAAAAGCGATAAGTGAACCTTTAGTGAAAATTAGGGTATAAAAGCCTAGAATTGATTTCTTTCGGTATTTTAAGCCTTTAGCTTTTATTGGATAAATGTAAAAACATTTAAAAACATATATAATCATATTTTAGTTATTTCTATCCATTCCCGCCATTACAACGGCTACATGTTAACTACCATTTAAAATAATATTATTTTATTATTAGTGTGCAACATAAGATTCCCAAGAAACTCGTTGTTGCGTGTTGGGTACGCCATCGAGCATAGCGTCCCCTTTAAAGTCATATTAATATTTTATTCACAAATATGGATAAATATGAAAATGTCATATTCCTTATTTACCTGGGGTGTTACATTCCTTCTACTTCAAAATTGATTTTCTAAGAGTATCAACAAGCAGTTGTTTACCCTTATCAATTTTCAGAACATCTTCCTCACTAGGGGATTCATTCTTGCTTTCAGACAGCTGCACAACTCTATCTTTATCTACCTCTTAATTCAGATTTCTAGATTCAGCATTCTCTAGATGAATGAAATCACGTTTTAGACTTTGTTCATATTCAACTTTCTCTTCACACTTTAATTCATCCTTAACTTCATCCTTCTCTGGAGTGACAAGCCTAAAGGATCAGCTTGAGACGTCCGAAGTGAAAAAATTTCAGATGGGGTTCCCTTGTCTTGATAATATTATACTTGCTTTATAAGATCATTTGTTTTAAAACATTCTTATTTTTCTTCTTCTTCTTCCATATCTTGCACTTCTTCCACTTCTTCCACTTCTTCCACTTCTTCCACTTCTTCCACTATATCAATAGGTTTTTCTATAGCTTTTTCTTGAGTGAATAATTTCTTCCCTGGAGTCTCCGGTAAAGGATCTATTATGAAATAATGATGCACTGTAATATTTTCGGATGCAACATCCATAGTCTTCATGAGAGATTGAACAATATCAGCCTCAATCATTTTTTTATTAAATATATTTTCTTTTGATTGCTTCTCAATCCCTTCAGTAGTTGATTCTCTCCAGGCGTTAGCCTCAGCAGCATCTAAAACGAACAGTGGCTCCCCTTCTTTTCTATTCTTCTTATCATCCCTCCATGTTGCTATAACCTCATCTGGGTAGGCTTTTTTATTCTTGGGGTTAGGAGGTGCGGATTGGACTTCCTTATATTTAGTAGGTTTTTCTTATACTTCCACTTCCTTCAACTTTCTTTTCTTTCCAGCCTTCCTCGATGGCTCATCTTTATCAGCATTTTCCGGAATGACCTATTCCTCTTCCACCGGTAGCTCATTAAACTCTCCTGACTACTTAGAAAAACCTATATTCATTCTTTTTTAAGTGTCATCACTTACAATCATAACTTTGAAATTCCTTTTCTTGGAACATCATTGGATGTTGAATGATTCTAGACATTGAACTATGAGTTTGGAAAGTAATGAAGGATATATAATAATCTACGCTCTAAAATTTCCATTTTGATATTCTCTATTGTAATGAGAATGTGCCTCATCAAATTCATTTTCCATAGATTTACCATGAAATCTAAGATATACATGTCACTCTTCTTTAAGGTGTCATTATCACCATTTCTCGGTACGATAAATCCTAGAACCCATAACTGGAGAATCTGATTGTTGACAGATAGGTGAGAAAACATTGCGGTCTTTACATCTGTTAATCCAAGATATTCCAAAGATTTCAACTTAATAAAACTTTCTTTAATATCTGATTGTTTTTGAGAGAAAAACTCATCTTCCCCTTCATAAGATAATTCCAACAAGTTAGCAGCCTTGGTGTATGAGAGTTTATAAGTTTTTCCACAACTCTTGAAGGAATATTTCTTCCATCCATCTTCCTTAAAGAATGAAACTGACTCATAAAATTCAATAACAAATTCTGGATAAACCAAGTCTTGATTTCCGGGCTTTGCTATGCACATGCTCTCCCATCCATTAAGCATAATATTCTTAGAAATTATAGAATCATATTTGAAGAAGTTCAGATGATCCGACATTTCTTTCAACACTTGCCTACTTGAGATTGGCTTCACAGTAGACATATCTTGAGAAGAGGCTTCTACAGATATTCCAATTGGAGAAAATTTGAGAGATTCAAAACGACCTTAAAAAAGGGGTTCATAACTTCAGCATGAAATAGCTTGAAAGAATCGATGTGGGACAACCCTTTGGGGGTCCATTATATAGGATATGGAAGCGGACTTTCATCTCCAAAATCCAATATAATGGTTGGGAAACCTTTTGATATGATTTAACGGTTTATATGATATCCCCCATGAAACAAATTGAGTAGGATCCGATATTTTGAGTTTTTTAAGAAAAACTAGAATCCGAGAATTCAAAACATAAAATAAAATACTAGAAATGAAATAATGACTACAAAATTTTAAGAAGGAAATCATACCTTTTATATTTCTAGGAATATTTTTTGTAATAGGTGATATTCTTCTTGAACAAAAAAATTTGACTACAAAAATCGTATTACAAAAAATCTAATATTAAAAATTTTTTGGAAAAAAATTTGAGTCCCAAAATTCCATTACAGAAATTTTGAGTATAAAAATATTCATTTTGAAAATTTTGAGTACGAAAAATTTCCAATACGAAAATTTCGAGTGCGATAAATTTCCTTTACGAAAATTTCTAAGACTGACTACGATAAATTTTTATTACGAAAAAATTTGCAAAACTAACTACGAAAATTTTCATTACGAAAGTTTTGAAAAACTAACAACAAAAATTATCATTACGAAATTTTTTGAAAAACTAACTATGAAAATTTTCATAAATAAATTTTTTTAAAAAAAAACTATGAAAATTTTCATTACAAATTTTTTTGAAAACGTTCAATAACAGATGTACCCCCCGATGAAAAGGTGTTTATTACTTTATGGAGATTGATTAAACACAAATTTAATGAAGGAATATTACTTTACAGTTATCATTATTAACTTCTATTTAATGTATTCAAATCTATCAGAGGGTAAAGATTTTTTGAAAATATCATCAATTTTATATTGCCTTCTGATAAATTAAAGAATGATATCTTCTTTTTGTGTGTGATCCCTGAGAAGGTGGTGCCCAATATCTATGTTTTTTACAGGAGAGATATGTTCATGGTTTTTACTAAGGGAATTAGAGCTTGTATTATAACACAAAATTTTAGTTTTAGTAAAACACAAGCCATAGTCTGTGAGTGTGTGTTGCATTCACAACACTTGAGCACAACAACTTCCAGCTGCTACATATTCAGCTTCAGTAGTGGATAGTGCTACAGAGTGTTGCTTCTTGCAAGACCATGAAACAAATGAATCTCCTAAGATATGACATGTTCTGGATGTACTTTTTCTATCCATTATAAATCCACTAAAATCAGTATCCATAAAACGTTTTATAACAAAATCATTTCCAGAGGAAAAAAAATAGTCTTAAATCCATGGTTCCCTTTAAGTAGTGAAAAATTATTTTCACTAACATCAAATGAGATTCCTTAGGATTGGATTGATATCTTGCACATAAGTATACTGAAAACATTATGTCAGGATGACTTGCTATCAAGTAATGTAGACTTCCTATCTCACCTTTAAAAGATGTTTGATCAACTAGTTTTCCAGGTTCATCAAGATCAAGTGTGTTTGAGGTACCAATGAGAGTACCTATACATTTAGTGATGTCATATCCATACTTTTTAAGATGATCTTTAATATACTTATTTTGGGATATATAGATTCCTTCTTGTTTTTGAGAGATTTGAAAACCAAGGGAAAAATTTATCTCACCCATCATACTCATTTCAATCTCAGATTTCATTAGATCCGCAAAGGAATCAGTTAAGGATTTCTGAGTTGAACCCAATATTATGACATCAACATAAATTTGATCAATCAAAACATTTTTTTATCTTTCCTTATAAAAAGATTTATATCTGTGTTTCCCTTAACATAATTATTTTGAAGCAAAAATCCTGGAAGTCTATAATACCAAGCTCAAGGGGCTTGTTTAAGTCCATACAGAGCTTTGGTAAGTCTAAAAACATTTTCAGGATGTTTTGTATCTTCATATCCTGGAGGTCGTTCAACAAAAACATCCTCTTGAACATTACCATTAAGGAAAGCACATTTCAAATCCATTTTGAAAAGATTGAAATTGAAGAATGCTGCAAAGGCATGTAAAATACGAATAGATTCATGTCTAGCTACTAGAGCATAGGTTTCTTCATAGTCTATTCATTTTTATTGATTATAGCCTTTAGCAACTAATATAACATTATTTATAACAATGATTCCATTTTCATCACACTTATTTCTGAAGACACATTTTACTCTAACAACAGAATATTCCTTAGGTCATTCAACCAAGGTCAAGACTTTATTATTTTGGAATTCATTTTGTTCATCTTCCATGTCTTTAATCCAATCATCTTCACCTAAAGCTTCATCAATGATTTTTTTTGTAATTGGTAAAGGAATGCTAGTTGTTCTACTTAATTTCACAAGAACCTTCTATATATTAAAGGTTGATTGACATAACCAATGATACTATCACTGGGATGATTCTTTAGAAACAACTAGTTTGGGTATTGTAAAACCTGTTCATCAACATATGGTAGGAAATCTTCTGGGGTAAATGTTTCAGTAGTTTCTTCTTGAACATTTTCAATATCAGAAGGATTTTATATCACGGTTTTATAATCATTTTTTAAAACACATTGGAGGATGCAGGTTGGGGTTGTTTAAAAACAAAAGGATCAGTTTCATCAAATTTAACATGTACTGTTTCTTCAACAGCACAAGTGTTTTTATTGAAAAATATATATGCCTTAGAAGTTGTGGAGTAGCCTATGAAAATTCCTTTATCAGATTTTGGTGTGAATTTAAGCAGATTATATTTAGTATTCATAATGAATTACTTGAACCCAAAAACCTTAATGTAGGAAATCTAGTTTTCTACCATTCCATAACTCATAAAGAGTTTTATTAAGAAACAGTCTGATAAAAAAAGATTTATAGTATAACAATAAATACATACAACATCAGCCCAAAAATGTCTATCCATAGAATACTCACTCAACATAGTTATAGTTATCTCTTGAATAATTATATTTCATCTTTCATCTACACCATTTTATTGGTGTGTTCGGGGTGTTGAGAAGTAGTGAGTAATACCTTCCCTACTACAAAAGGTTTCAAAATCCAAATTTTGAAATTCTCTACCATGATCACTATGAATAGTTTTCAATGGAAGGCTTATCTCATTTTTAACTTGGGCTCTAAAACTTTTGAAATAAGAGAAGACTTCAGACTTCCTTTCTAGAAAATAGACCCATATAAATCTAGTGTAATCATCAACCAAGACAAATACCAAATAGTTTCCCCCAATTCTTCCAGTTTGTATTGGACCAAAAAGATCCATATACACTAGTTGTAATGAATTAGTAGTTGAGACTTTACTGACTGATTTAAAACTTGATTTATGTTTACTTCCATATTGGCAAGGGTCAAGAACTTTTGAAGAACCTAATCTAAGCTCAGGTATATTCTTAACTGAACTTTTCTCAGAAATTTTCCATAAGATTGAAAGGTTACAGTGTCCTAACCTTCTATTCCATAACCAAGAATGATCTTCCACTACACAAAGGCAAGGAAAGTCTTGGCTCCTACGACCTTTTAAGTTTAGTGTGTAAACATTATCTTGCCTATTGGAAGAAAGAATAAATTATTCCTTGGAATTGTGTACTAATAACATATCATTCCTAAAATTCACAAGGTTACCTTCATTAGAAAACTGACTTATTATAATGAGGATGTTCTTAAGACCCTTAACAAATAAAACATTTGAAATCATTGTTGTTTCAAGAAGAACGATGTTACCTATACCAATAATTTCTCCCTGAGCATTATCTCCGAATGTTACTTTTACTCCTTTGGTCTTGATATTCTTTTCAAAATAGTTTCTGTTACTAGTCATATGACGGGAACATCCACTATCCATGTACTACGTATTATTGTTAGTACTTTCCCTATTTTCCTGAAAATAAGAAAAAGTTAGGTTTTCAGAATCGAAACTTTTTTGGATCTAGAATTTTTAGAAAAAAAAAATTTGGGTATCCATATTTGTTTAGAAAAATAAGCTATATGAAACCCAAGAGATTGAACTTTTTCAAGGATTAATTTTTCTTCCAATGCCCATCACTTTGACAAATAATTCATTTTGGTGATCTAGAAAGAAAAAAATAGTTATTTTTGAAAACTTGTTTTGGGTGAGTATAACCTACTCTAGTAGTGTTTCCTTGAGGTTTAATTTGAGAATACATCTTTTCAAAAATTTCCATCCCATTGGTAATGTTTTCTAGAAGCCTATTAAGAGAAAATATTTCGTATTTCAGTCTGATTACTAAATTCCTATCCTTAAGAATCATTTCCTTAGAGTTAGATTTTTCCTCAAAAACATTTATCTCTAAAATAGTATTCTTAAGATATTTAGAAAGTTATTCAATAACAGAATTTGCTTTCTCAAGGTCTTTAAAATGTTTTCCAAAAAAGATATTCTTTATCTCTAATATCTCTAGAATGATATGAAATCTGTTTTATAAGATGTTCTTCCCTAGTATTTACCTTGTCTAATTTTATAGAAATTATACAATTTCTTTCTTCAAGTAACATGGAAAATCTAGAAATTTTTTCATATGAAGGTATTTCTTCATTTTCTAAGGATGGAGTATCTTCATTTGAAGTACTATTTTCGAAATATTAATTCCTATCAAGAGATAAATTTGGTAAAGCCTAGGAAGACTGTACCTTGTCCATAAGACATGTATTGGGGAATGAAGTAGTAGCAATGAATCCCATATTCTTCTTTGATGATGAATCATATTCAAAAGATTCAATTTCTGAAGAGTCTCCAAAGATAGCAATCCATGTATCGTTAGCATTAAAGATTTTCTAGTGCTTTGATCGATAGATTTTCTTCTCGATCCTTTCTAAATTCCATTCCTTCTTTTCCTTCTTTTTCAAAAAAGGACAATCAGGTCCGATATGTCCTATCCTTTTACATTCATAGCACTTAACTTATCAATCTTTCTTATCTCTGTAGTATTTATTCTTGTAATTATTCTGATGGTTCTTTTGAGCTATAATCTTTTTCATTCTCCGAGAAAGATTAGCTAATTCATTCTCCAACTTTTCTATGTCACTAAATTCTGACTGAATAATGAATTTCATTCACTTTGATATAGTTACTCTTTTGGGGTCTTTTCTCTCATGTGTTTAGAATTTGTTGTAAAAGAAACTCCTCCATTCCAATTCTTATTCTTAGTATTTTTAGCTTCTCTCTACAATATGGTTTCTGGCTGAAGAAGAGTTCCAAACAACTCATCTAAGGAAATTTGAGTGACTTTTTTGTTCTCATCAATAGCTTTACTCTTGGAGTCCCATTCATTTGTAATGATATCTATGATCTTAGCTACAATAGCCTCATCATCCAAACCTTTTTCTCCAATATACTATAATCTATTCATGATAGTCATAAACCTTTGTGGTACTTTTCTAATAGGTTCTCCATAAGGAAAGTTAAAGATATGGTATTCAACTCTAAACATAGCTATTCTTGTCTCTATGACTTTTGATGTACCAAAATGTGTAACTTAAATTTCTTCATAATACTACTTTCATCATCGCATGATTATATTTGACTATATATGTTCCTAGTCGTGGAACATAACAAAGTATTTACGACTCTCAAATTTTCTTGATACTCTGATTTCTCCTGATTCGTAATGGTTTCTCAATTCTTTATCCAGAATACTTTAATATCCAGTCAGCATTTGATAGTTATCAACTCTAGTATTGATAACAAAAGACTTCATCCTATATCTCTAATACTCATAATCATTTCCATCGAAAACAAGAGGTCTAGATGGATTTAGATTATCAATAGACCAATATTTAAACCTACGATCCTTATGATAATCTTTGGCTCAAAAAATTGTTAGTAGTATGGGTCTGTAAACAAGAGAAAATATCCTAAGCAAGGAAAATATTGAACAAATGTATCTTTAAGAAAAAATGAATCTGAACTATGTGATTCCGAAAAACAGATTCTGAAAAAAAATATGAATCCAGAAGTTCAATTCCAAGAATTCCTTCTGAATTTAATCGTGAGATTAATTCAGATTTAACCAAACCCATTTATACTAATTGTGAGATGGAATGTGAGTATTATATACTCTATAATACCAAATGTAGGATCTAATATGTAAACATGATATTCCCAAATACTAGAGGGGGTGAATTGTACACTTTAAAAAATTCTATAGGATGTTTTAAAGATGATTATGTTTAAAAATGATAAACAAGAGAATTCAAAAGACCTCTAAGTTCGAATAACATTCTTGATTCCAGAAAAGTGATTCCTGAAATTAATCATAACAAAAGTTTACAAAGATGAAGATTCTACCTTAAAGCAAATAGAATCTAACTAAATCAGAGTACAAGTATAAGTAAGTATAAGATATTTATACTTTCCTCAACAATACAAATTCATCGGAAAACATGAAACAAAAGATGTAAGAAGATGTAAATGTTTTAACCCAAATAGAAGGGTATCCAACAACCTTCGATAAAGGTCCCTTGATTTATACATTCAAGAAATTCTACTTACCCACACCAGGGTAAGCCCTCGATATGAAGATCAGAGTCTTTCTTGATATCCACACAATCCCTCAACTATCATGTAGTCGGCACCTCTGTCTTCCTATCCCCGAAATCCCTCGATTGTACACAGCCACAATCGGAGTCACACAAGGAAAATATGCACAAATAAAAGTTTGAACAAGTCGGTCAAACTTTCAGCATGAATCCAGAGAGTTTATTAGAGCCTCCCTCTCTAGAAATAACATCAACAACATGTAATCAGGGTTTTCAAAGATGTTTTCAATTTCTGAAATCATTCAAATGAGCTCCTATTTATAGGCACAACTCCAACGGTTGGCTCCCTCCTCCAACGATACTATTCTTCCATGAATTTAGGAGGGACCTGTACAGGTGTCACTCAAATAACATTTAGTACATAACTAAAAGAACAAAATCATTTTATAACTAAACAAGTGAAAGAATAACCAAAATCTAATATTCGGAATATATGAAATTTAATGTTTGGAGTCTATCCAAAAATTAATTCAGAGTCTATAATACAAATATGTTCGGATTCTATTTTCTAGGAATTAAGAACCTTAATTCTATAGAATTCCGAAGTATAAATTTCAAGGAAATTATGAATATGGATTCACCAGAATTCAGATCCAGAACTTACAATGTTCGGAGTAAGAGTTCATGAGAATTCAAAGTCAGAACTCATAAGAGTACGGATTCTGTTATTCAGAGAACTTCGGAGTCAGAACATAGAGAAGTTTTTTTACCACAATTTATAATTATAATTAAGAGTTAGAATTCAATGATGTTCGTATCAAGAATTTTTATTCAAAATTCGGAGTTAGAACTCAGATAAGTTCGTATCCAGAATTCTGATTTAGGATTTGGAGTCAGAACTCAGTGATGTTCTTAACTAAAATTCTGAGAATTCAGATCCTAAAACACAATTATTCATATCTAGGTATTTATAGGATTCCGAGGTTTTGGTTACAATACAAATTTTAAACTTAAAAAAATTACGAAAAGAACAATGAAATCTAGGTAAGGGTAAATTTCCTTGGGTAAGGAAATTTTCCTTAAGGATGTAAAATAAGGGGTAAGTTGATATTTTCCTTAAGATAAGGTGTTTGTGATTTTCAAAATATGAAGAAATGGTAATGCCATAATGAAACCTTATTGACTTACCAATATCCCCAATGTATGAAGGAATGGAAATGTCATAAGGAAAACCTTGTTGACTCAAAAAGGTAGAGAGGGATATTCAGGTTCTTGAGGATATGATTCGGTCATGTGTGCATAATTTTAGTGGATCTTGATATAGAAATTTTCCTTTTTTTTAGTTTTTCAATAAAAATATTTATCAAGATTATATCAAGATATCACCCTTTGAGGTTTGTATGGGAATCCATATCATTCTCCATTGTGATGGGTAATGTTTGGAGAGAGGTCCTTGGTTAGGCTGGGTGTTGTTCAAGAGATGACATAGGTTTTGTAGTTGATCTAGTGATTTTTTATCATCACTCAAAGATGTTATAAATCATATGTGTACTTTCGGTATCAGCCACTAGAGTTTGAGGATGGTGATTGGGACTTACTCAATGTTTCACCTCAGTTTGTACATCATCGGTTGGGTAACAAGGGTATGTGGGCATTAGATTTTGTGGTCCCCTTTAATATAGTTGAGAGACTTGGGAGGGTGTCCTATCTGTTAATTTTACTATATGGATTTACTTCTATACGTGACATGTTTCATGTTTCCCTATTGACGTGGTATATACGAGATCCTTCCCTTGTGATTTGAAGGGAGGATGTTGTTCTTGAGCCAAACACCACATTGGTTGAGCATCCAATTTAGATTATTGTTATCCAGGATAAGGTAATATATAGTAAAACGATCCCCCAAATCTTGGTTCTATGGAACTGCAAAGAAGTTCTCCATGAGATGTGGGATGTGATTTTTTGATGAGGCAGTAATGGCCTTACCTTTTTACAAATCCATGGTCTTGTGCTCTTTCTAGGGATATTAATATTCTATAATGGGGATATTATAACACCCCTTTACCTTTCAATTAGGTATTATATAATCTCTATTTTTGGTTCACCATTTTCATTGGGTGATTATTTTCATCCCGGATTCGGGAAGATATCTATAATTTTGATGTTGTGGATTTTTTTTGGATTTTCAGATTTTCCCACGACATTTCTGCAATTTCTTTGGTAGTTAGATGATTTTTAATAGGGTTCCATAATATTTAATTCATTCTGAAATCAACCCATGTGTTAAATTCAAAATGTGATAATTTACACATCTTGTAAGGGTTACAAGTCATGTAATGTGAAAATCTAATTTTATGTTAAAATGAAAATTAATTTTTTAGTGTTGCTTAAAATAAAAGGGATTCAAAATGTGTAAAACATTATACGTAGATTAATTCCATAAGTTATTGTTTTTAGGGTGTCATGTGGTTATTTAAGTCTTTATTTAATTTGTAAACCTTCTATTCTTGGCTGAAGCTCTTACCCGATGTGATTTTGGGTGTCATCCTTCCATTCGTATCAATTTGTTCAAAAAATGACCAGTATGGTTAGGAACTAAATCTCTATAGTTAATCCTTACTCTTAGTTTATCATTTTTTTGTGGTAGTGGATCTATTTATTCTAGGAATTGGGAATCAAATTCTATTTTTTAATAATCCTTTTTAGTCTTTTGTCATGTATTTTATTTTGAAGGCAGATCATATTGTTTCCATTAACCATTATTAAATGTGGTTTGGTTTTCTACACTCTTGAGGTAGGTGGATCTATTCAAGTGTTCTAATTTCATGAATTTCTTAATGTTCTTATTAATTACTTGTTATTTGAAATGGAATTCCAAGTGTTTAAATTGAAAACAGAATGGGTCCACATTGAAAAAAATATTTCTTTGAAAATGTGATTCCCTTAATTTGAAATGGATGAATTATTTTAAAATAATAATGAATATTGGATTGGATTTGAAATTATTTTATATAAAAATTGAACATGGGTTTTAAAATATAAATACAAAAAATATTGCACAGCGGGAACCATAGGATTGTTGAGAATGAGACAGAGGTAGACTTAGTGCATGTGACGTGACAAGAAGGTAAGTTATTTTATTTTTATGGTTTATTGAAGGTCATGATGTTATTTATGTCCATTATTAATCTTTTTTAGGCTTGTGGATGTCTATTACATATTGTCCCATACACTAGATCCTGACTGGTAGGTTTATTGTTGTTTCTTGTTCATTATTACATGATAGATCGATTCAATGATGTTTGATCATATGTATATTTATATTTTGGTATCATTACCTACTTGTTTCTGGATTTCTAAAATATGGCATGCAATTTATGAAAAATCCAGGTTTTTTTGAAAAATAATATGAAATTTTTTTATTTATAAAAATGCTTGTAAAAATATTTTGTTTTGAGGCTTGAAATTGTGCATTCCAATTATTTGAACATGTATAGATATATCGATGGTATCCGACTGGGATCAATTTCATAGACCCCAATTCTACCTATGGTAGGTTTTATACCTTATTTTCGGGCTACAAGTAAATGTAAGAGCATTATGTATAATATAGACTTTTCTTTATATTGGTTTTTCGTATTGGGATAGTTAGGGGGAGAAATTTGGTCACAAGGAGTCTTTTTGTTGAGACATGAATTTATTTATGGTTTAGCCTATTTTTATCTGTTATATATCCTATTATTTTAGGTTTTTACTCTATTAGTATTTCTTGTATTCCTTATAGGCGAGACTATTTTTTTAACATTGTTTTACTCCACCCCATGATGGGCTGACTTGGATGGCTGGTCTGGTTCAACTATGCTGGTCTCTTATAGATATGTTAATTATATAAACCATATATCATTTCTATATATTCTATTTCACTTTGAGAGTTAATTAATCGACTAAGTAATTATTGAAAAAACAATATCACTTACCCATTATTGATATTTTTTATATGTATCAATTTTTAGGAATTAAATCAATTATTTGATATATGTGGAATCATTGGACATGAATTTATTGGTGGGGACTATTAATAAAAATCCATTCAATGCATATAAGGGTATCCTCTGACATATCTGTTTTCTAAACCCTTTGAGTTTGTTCCTAGTAGTTTTAAAATGTCTTTTAAAAGGACTTCTTAGTAGGAGTATTATTTTCCAAAACAAATTTATTTGAACCCATTAGTTGTAAAACATATTATGAAAGGTATTTATGGTAGAGGAATGATGTTACATATACAAGAAGTATAATAATTAATCATTTCCTTCATTAATAATTCACTTATTTTTATCCATGAGAATTTTCATAATTAAATTTTATCTGGATGCATTTAATTTTTAGTTTATTAATTAAACAGAATGTGTTTTGAGTTATTTACCTTTCCATATTGATTATAAATTATCCAGTTATGATATCAATTATATTGATTAAATGCAATGGGTGTTAGGTTATTTACCTTTCCATATTGATTATACTTATTGATTCATGATAACACTTGTTGAACTTAAACCTTA
Organism: Viscum album; assembly: GCA_963277665.1. Lineage (NCBI taxonomy): Eukaryota > Viridiplantae > Streptophyta > Magnoliopsida > Santalales > Viscaceae > Viscum > Viscum album. The sequence continues at coordinate 786,471,010 of OY728126.1, read as the reverse complement.
CTAATCATTTGGGTCTATCCTTATTTTTTTCCATTTCGTAGTAATCCATGAAGTATACAATGTTTTATATGAAAAGGTATGATAGGATGACTAATTTTATTCTAAAGAAATATATTTTAATTTGTGTTTTCAAATTTAATGAATGGATGAGGTATGTCTCTAGTTTACCAAAACTACTAAGCTATGAAATTCTTCTTAGATATGATTTATGTATCTAATGACAATGTAATAATGAAAACATAGAATCCAAAATACTAGGGTTCAGGACTCTAATTTCTGTATAAGATGAAGTTAATTAGAAACCATGGAAACTAGATTTATTAGAAAAATATATTATGGAACACAAACCTTTTAAAAACATTGAGGGGATTACTGAAGGACGTCCTAATGTTTAGGTAAGGTAGAGATTATGTGGTTTTCCCATGTAATGAAACCTTTTTGGATACTATAAGTGGATGTTGTTCTTGAATATAGGTAACTTCGGGTAATAATTCCTGAATAGGGTTTATTATGATTGAATCGATCATCACCTATTTTATAACAATGATCCTTACAGTTCACCTCATTTGACTCTCTAGGGGGATATACATAAGATATATCACATTTTCATTACTAACAATTATGAAGTATTTGAGTAGATGATGATAATTGACGAAAAAGGATAAACATATGTTTTTTAATATTGAAAATGAGGCACTATAGGAATGGGATAATGCCTTATGTGTGTCAAAATTATGCAATAAAACCTCTAATTAATGATGAAATTGACGAGTCAAAAGGAGGGAAATAAATATCATCCTAGGGATCCATTTATATTTCATTATCTTAAATATGTAGAACATGGGAATTATTTGAGTCCATTGCCTCCTAAAAAGGTTAAAACCTAGACCAATTAAGTAATTATGATGATAAAAAATAGGTAAATTATTTATTGAGATTCCATAATTATTTTATAAAATTAATTCCACCAATGGTATTTTTGTTATAAGAATCATGAAAATTTTAAGGAATCTATTAAATTTTAGAAGTATATATGAATTCATTAACAAAAAATTTATAGATGCCATCGTTGATTAAAGAGATTAATATTGACCATAATCTCACTACCTTAAATATTTATTTTTCTATTTTATGTAATGGATGTCAACCAATATTAAGTATATTTTGGGAAGAATATATTACAATACCAGTCATTGGTTTAGTATACATATTATAGAAAATGTTATTTAAGGAATAATTCCTTTATATTTTTTATACATAAGTTTGAAGGTATTCATAACCATTAGGGATGATATGAACATTATTGACATTTGAATAATTATATAATATTATTATTAGACATTTTGAAAATGGTTGTATTGAAAACATCATAAAAAGGTTATTTAATGATTAATTTTATTTCAATGATGTCCATTATATTTTTTGTAAAATGATATGATAATTATATAGTATTTGAAAATTGAAAACCCACATGTAGGGTGAAACAACATCTTATTTCGAAATTTTGTGGGGCTTAAAAACATGATCGAAGGATGATAAGGTTTTAGTTCCAACCACTGGCTTACGCGAGGTCCTGGTTAATATGTCATTTCATTTAGCAAAAAAATTTAAAAAATAAATATTAATTATTTAACAATGGTTTTGTTTTTAGTCATATAGATCAATTTGTTATATTTAATTACTTCTAATTACCATATTGGTTTTATAAAATAGTTAGAGGCATTTAGAAATACTTGTCACTCTTTTATAGACCATAAGATTTGTTAAAATTGAATTATAGTTCTTTGAGAATTAAAAAAATAATAATTGAATATTAATATAATAAAGTAAGGGATGATTATAAGAAATTGATCAAAGAATAAAGAAAGTATGAAGTTTTTCTTATTAAATATAAATATATCATGTCTGTATATTTCCTTATATTCATAACTAGTAATTTAATTCCTCATGTTTAGGGTAATGATATTAAATAAATGTTATCTTATTATAGAAACATATGATAAATTAGATGAACTTTTAAATAATCAATGATTTATGGATTTGGTGTTATTTAAATTCCATTGTTCGTATACTTTCTCATGATCAATGAATTCAATTGGTCTCTAAAAGTATTTATAATTTTCCTCCATCTCTATATCTTCACATGCCACTAATGTTCTCATTCATAGTAACCTAGTTATGTGTTATTACATATTAACTTAATACATTAATTTCTCTCTTTTTAAGAGGATATTTTTTTAACACTATTATGATTTGGTTTTTTAAAAAATTTAGTTTTCAAATATCAAACCATTTATTACCATGGGGAATTTTAAATTTTGAGGACTCAATTTATTTAAGGTGGGAATGAAATAACCTAAAATTATTAATTAATAAAATTGTATTTGATAGTATATTTAACATGAAAAAAAAATATTAAAAGAAAATATAAAAACCAGATACATTATTAAATATATTTTTTAAAATAAATAAAATCCTATTAATATCTTTCATTACACACAAGACAGTGTTTTATAAAACAACAACATACTATAAATATTATAATTTAATACGACACTTATTTCCAATCTATTCGAATGGAGACTATGAATAGGATTAAATAATGTATGAAAATTTATATTCAGAAGATGTTTTTTAGTTATCTATATATTAGTAATAAAATTGGAATCATTTTCAATAAAAAAGAATATTTCTTGACAAAAATATTTTTTTCTAAATGATGGTTCAGTTGGGCAGTACACAAATAATTTTAAATAATATTTAACAATTTTATAAAATTAATTTATAAAAATAAACTTAATTTTTTGAATTCATAATATAATAATTATCTTATGTTTCAATTTTTTTTCTGAAATGTTTCAGTTATTTTATCAATCGTGAAAAAACTGAATTTTAATTAAAAATGACTTATTATTTTAAATTATTTATAGATTAAAATTAAATTTTGTATTGGTTTTAAAGTAAAATTATTAAATTATATATTTATTAATACAATATTGTTCATTGAAATCATTTTTAAATTGATTTTTTATATTAAAACATTGTAAATTTTGAACATTTTCTCTTTAAGAACATTCTTTTATTGTCGTGTATGTAGGGTTATTTTTTAAACCAAATTTAAAATTCCCTGAATTGAATTTTGAAAAATAAATTCCATATTTGTAATCATAATAATATATAATTTATGAAAACATCAATTTAATATTTTACAAAATGAATAGTAAAAACAATAAAAAAATACCATATTTATGGTAAAGATGGGTTTATGAGGACGAAAACCAAGACGACAAGGGTTAAAATCGTCATAAATTTTTTTCAAATGCCCATTTTATTTCCATATTTTATTTTTATTTATTGTTTTTTGAAAATGGACCATTTTTAGGTTCACAGCCTGATAAAAACTTGGGAATGATTGAATATTTTCAAAAAATTACAAATGTGCAACTCAACACACTTATAACCGGACACCCCATCTCACCTATTATTCACACCTTAAGACCATTTTTCCAAAAATACCTCAACATATAAATTTCCAAAATACCTCATTATTGAATACTTATTTTGGGAATATAGAAAACGTAGTGAGGCTTTTTTGTAATCCGTAGTAGGATACCAGATGAAGAGGTAAAATTATTTAATGAGCATTTTTATATAATTTCTTCCCACATAACCTTCATTTATTATTAAACCACTATGAAATAATTAAATTAGAATATTACTTGTAATAATAGTTTTTTATGTTAATTTATCTACCTTAAAACACCCCCACTTTATCCATATGGGTTATGAAAAAATAATTCATGTCTACCACAAACTACTGCCTCACGAACCAATGTAATTCATTATTTACATTACCAACTCTCAAAGTTGTGTATGATGATATATATAAAGATTATATATTATATATTATAACATAATTAAACCTTTTCAGTAATGATTTAATATTTTCATTTTTTTAATTTATATTCCATAAGCGATACGATAATGAAAATCTGGTCTAGGGAAGACATATGTACTACCATCTCTATGACTGTAATGTACTTTATTTTTCATAACTATCTTTAATGATTGGGTTTTGAAGAAAATTTGAGGTAAAAATAAGATAATTATTTAATGATAAATATTCTGTATGCTATTTAACTATATTATTTTCACAATAACCAGAACATTCATGATAATGAATGCATGAGAAAACATGGCAATTAACATCGAAAAAATAAAAATGAAAAGTTATATAACAATAGTTAATAAAACGTACTGAATGGTTTATATATTAAATTATAAATATTAATATAGTTATATATTAATTTATTAACATGTTTACAACAAAATATTGGATGTTGAATAATAATCAAAAAAATAATTTGGGGTAATGGATTTCGTCTCAATTTTATTTCTTTGAGGAATATTGTAATTTTATGCGCCTAATTAATTTTATATAGTGTATATACATCCCATTTTAAAGGTAATTTAACAAATAATACATTATTAATTTTATTTTAAGTTTTAATTTAATTTTTTTCATATATTGGGGTTTTAATTAAAAGTTACCATGTTTTATATAAATTTATAACTTAATTTATTTTCATTGGGATATATTACACCATCATTTTCTTTAATTTTATAAGATTATGTGTGTGATTAATTTTTTTCTATGTATTTTTATATTTCAATAAATTTATTTGTATTTACATTTCGTACAAATAATTGATTCATTTACTAAAAGTAACATTTAAGTTATGACCGTTTTAAGGGTTTATTTCACAACCTCATTCTAATCAAGACTGTTTATTCTTGAATTTCAATTATAGGTAATAATTTGATCATATTAAAATAAAACCAATTATTTTTATTATCTTATGGTTTTTATTGATATTTTAAAGTAATATTACAATTTATTACTCATTATAACTAAAAATAATTTAGAAATATTTTTAATAAAATCTAACATTATTTCTCTCTTATGTTGGAAATACATTTTCTTAGGAAACCATATTTTCTAAAAATGTTTTTATGCTAACAAAAAATATTTATAAATAAATATTTAATCAATTATACTTGAAAATTTTTAATAGAATCTTTTTTTTTCATTTTCCAAATAAGGTACTTTGGTTACATTAATAATGATCTAAAAGGAATGCTCTATTTAACTTATACAACATGATTGGAATTACCTAGACACATGAAAATAATATCATTAAATATTCCTTTTCATGTTTAAAAATATTTTTTTAAAGATTTTTCTCTTGTCATTTTATAAATTCTTATTTTTTAGAGGTAATTTTCAAACAAAACAATTTTTAAATTGTTTTTATGTTTTAAAAAGTGATTTTCAATAAGAAACATATTTTCCTGAATAATGTTTTAGACATTTTTTAATGGTATTCCTATTAATCCATGATAAGAATTCCTTTATTATTACTGTAATGGGAATATATTATGTTGTTATTATCCATATTATTTATCTACATTGTTTAATAACATTTTTACTAAGTAATGTATTGATATTCACATATTTGATTTATTTTTTATGTCAATATCTTTCCTTTGAATTATACACTTTACAATGTATATTAAATTTCCCATAAATATAAATTTAATTTATGATATATATATTTATTAAATAAATCACATATAATTTATAAAAACCATTTTTTTCTTAGAGTTATTAATTAATTAGGTAAATATTGATATATCTATATATTTTAGAAAATATAGATATATTTTTATATAAAACACTGTAAATGAATTGAAAAGTTTATTCATTATATAAGGAATTCTTTGGAAATGAAGTTGTTGGAGGTTAGAATTTATAAAAAAATCACATTGATTTTTCAATACTCCTCATGAGACAAATTAGTTTGATAAACTCTATGAGTTTGTACAAAGTATTATTAAACTATCTTACAAAAGATATTTATAATAGATGTATAGTTGGCCAAATTAGATCATATTGTACCTAGTATTTTTAAATAATCTTTTCAAAGGTGTTGATGGTATAAGTATCATGTTCTTGAGACATGATGTCAAATAATTAAGAATTTCCTTTTTTAATAATTAAATTATTATTATCTGTGATATTTTCACAATGATATTATCTATGAATGAATTTTTTTATTGATTAAATGGAATGTGTTTTTAGTTATTTAACAATCCATGTCTATTATTCCTTATCCTGTTATTATATTCATGATATTGATTAAATGGTATGTGTGTTCAATTATTTTCCTCTGCATTTTTATTATTCTTATTGATTCGTGATCGCTCACATTTTATATAGACCTCATTGAGAATTATATCTCACACTTAATTATCTTCCTCTATCAATAATCCTTCAAGTTCATATGTTTGATATGTATGGATATTCAAGGAGGAATAATGTTAGTATCAATAAAAATTATTTTAGTATGTGCTCTCAAATTTAATGAATGACTCAAGTATATATATAGTTTACCAATACAAATAAACTATTCGGTCCTTGAGGATATGATTCCTTAAAACTTATATCAATGTAATATAGTAGACATTGGCTCTCATATATGGGGGTTTGTATCACTACAATAGAATTTATAAAAGACAAGAATGAGGGAAGTCCCCTTTAATCACAGGTTCTTATATTTTTTGAATGAACCCACATAGTGGTTTCCAAGGAGACCCTATTATGTCTAAAGGCATCATAGTGTGTGAAGGAACACTACTAATGGGTGACTATAAAGGTGGGAAAATGGAGATTATTTGGGTATAATGTGATGAATATGAACCAAGTTATGTAATTAAAGAGAATAATCATTGCGAACAGTAGTAGTTGGATTCACTTTATTCGCAATGCGCACAAGGGGTTTCACATACGCACACTTATCATGGTGGGTTTTCTTGCGATGGGGTATCATATAAACATTTTATGATATTACAAGAGGATTTCTATAAGGTTTTAAGACACAAAAAATAAATAACCCAATTTATTTTATTTTCCTTTCTATTTTTTGTATATATAGGTCACCAAACAAATGGGGGTATGATTAATCAAACTTAATCTCCCTTACCAACATTAAAATTTAGCCATCGATGATGAATATTTTCAAGAGCCTCCCACTACTGCTCATGAATGTCAACATCATTTTAAGGGTAGGGATACCAAAGGGATTCATCTTTCACTATCTCACCCCTTAAAAGGGATGGATACATATGATATATTGAGTAATATATATTATTGGTCAATCCTTTTATCATTTTGAGGTAGGGTAATGGTGGTAAGAGACTATTGTTGGATTATATGTGAGCCATTTAACTTATACCAGATCATTATAAAATTTTTGTGCCACCAGATTCTCACCCTGAATGTATACACTAAAGTACATGTAAAGAACCACCCTTATGTCTTTCATTAACTATGGTTCATGTTCATAAAACATGGTGGTAGTGGGAGTAATTTATATCTTTCATGTAATGACCCTTATGGGATATTCTACTAGAATGTGTAGATGTGGGACATCATGTATCATGCTAATTCAATGAGGCTCCTAGTCATTTAGTTGGATTTAATTAATTGTGACCACATCCAGAAGGATAGGGGAATTCATTAATGTGTATAACATATTTAGTCGGAGGAGCTAGGGTAGTGTGGAGGGTTTCCCCTATAGATCCAATTCTTATTGTCCACATGTAGGATCTAGAAACTAATAGAGGTGGGATGCATGCCTATGAATCTCATTAATGTGGATTTGGGAATAGGTTGAACCATATGGATTGTCACCAAGGGTGTATGATGTGACAATGTGTAATTGGATACGGATTTTAGATGTTCCAAAGGAGTCTATTTTTTCTAACACATAGATGTAATGGGGAATCATTCAATAGTTTAACTACATACATGTAATGTGGTTGCATCTCTAGGATGATGGGATCCATATTTAGTTGTTATAAAATTATTATCCTTGATATCAAATCTCTCTAATCTGAGATAGTGTAATATCTATACCTGATGGATGAAATTATCCACTATCATAGTGTTCCATTCCCCCAAATGTATCGGGTGAAGATATTTCTTAGAATACCAACACATGTCGACCTCTAAATGATTTGATCAAAAATAGACTTGATCAGTGAAGGGGAGTTGACATGGGAGTCTTGGGGATGTTATTCTTTTTATGAATCCCCCATAAGAGGAGAATCTAACAGTAATGAGGTAAATTTCAAAGATTATATGATTTTTTCCATCATAAAACACTACGTAATTGTAGTCTTACTCCCTTTTAATTTGTGAAAGAATTAACAATAATAGAGATGGGGGATATTAATGATGACCTTAAAAGGGAGGAAAATAAAGAACTAGATCTTGATGGGAAATTTGGGGTGCTTTTTTCTTATGTCTTATTCATGGGAATTAGTCAGTATGGTGTTGAGATGGATCCTATGAATAAGTGAATGCTCAATAGCCTCAAGTGTCACCTATTAATTTCATGTCCTATCCTTCCCCATTCAATTTAATTATTTTTTTAGGTATATTCTAACTTGTTTTTTTTTCATTTTAAAATACCCAACAATTTTGGCTATTGATTGGATTATGGTGGTTAGGGGATTGATGAACAAAGCGATCATGTCAACAGAAAGGATTTAGGTGAACATAAATGACCTGATGACCATACTTTAATCTTTATATAATCATTATTCTTTTTCTCCATTAATTTTTCCTTTGCCTCCCAAAAATTTAGTTTCTATAATTTTGTGTCTTAATGGAAGTAAAAAATGAATTAGGTGAACATACTCTAGTGGAAATATTTGAACGAGAAAAGCCTACTGCCTCGGAGGAGATGGACAAACTTTCACCCCCAATGGGGGTAGTCTGGTGGATAGAGCGATCAACCCTTCTCTTGGGGTGCCCCCACAGTAAGATTCAAATACTTCTCTTACGTATGATCCTAAACTTATTTTAGAACATTATGAATGAAAACCCATTACCATCACTATGGATGAGGTTTACCTACACCTAGACATAGAGCCTATCCCATATAAGAGGATTCTAAATGATGACACTACTACAAATATAATGGTGGCCATTATAATGCATGATCTTGTACTAACGAAGGATTTCAAGGATTCTAAATATAACATGGTTGTGGAGAACTCTTTTTCTATCATAGGGCATGGAGGATCATGCAAACCTTGATCACACACACCCTTTGGGATGATTTGATATGATATGTTTGGTACACCATCACTAGATTATGAGAACAAGGATTGGTTGTGTGGATTCTTGAATCCTTCTCACTCTAGTTCTGGACATCCACACCAAGAGGGTGTGGACCGAGTCACAGGATCTCGATGATTCTAGGTATGAGAAGAATTATTACGGAACCAAGGTACTCAATGTGACACAATAAGATCTCACTAGGATGGAGGTTTAGGAAAAACAACATATGGTTATCATTGCTTCCATGGGAGAGGTGATCAACCATTTTATGGATCAGTTGGTGGATGTTTATGAAAACTTATCATAGGAAGATTCCATCATAACCAAATTTATGGCTAACTAGGTCGTAGTTTGAATATGATATGATGAGGTTCTCTCGGACTCGAAGGATGATGCATCTGAGCTATTAAAGGGGTTTTAGACCCAAAAAGCAACCCAATAGTAGGCAGACAATATAGAGTTCTTTTTTAAAGGGGATGATACTTATGTGTTTTTAGTAGTAATAAAAGATAGGCTCTATCCAATGGATGACTCTCATTGATAATGTAGACCAAAATATTTTTTCAATTCTTGTTGTGTGTATATTTATCTATATATCCATAATATTAACTTGTTGATGAACTATAAATCTCTACATCTATGTGAGTCATTCTTGATGGCTGAAAGGGGGATACAAATTACATCTCTTACATAAATGAGATGGATAGAAAGGGACCAGATAATTGGGACCATAAATAACCATTTACAACTATGAGTGTCTTCACTTGGGAATCCTTGGTTGGACCGTGGGAGTATGTATAGTTGTATTTCTTTTTTAATGTTCATCAGTTCATGAGTAGCTTATTTCTAGGGGTATCAGATTATACCCAAACAAAGGGGAACATGGAAGAATTATATAAATATGTACATGAATTATTACACAAGGGGGGATGACATGATAATTCTGTTTGATTGATGATCATGATGAAAAAATTTAATTTAATATCATAATTTAAATGTGGTTATATAAAAATTAGGTTCAATCACTGACCATGTTTGAAATACATGATCGGTGAAATTTTTATCGAATGTCATTTATTATGTGTGCTTTCGATGGGAGCTGATCCGTTGTTTCCCAGAATAATACATTTTAGGGGGGTCAATTGTATTTTTATTAGGGATGGGATCAACCATTAAGGTACATTCAAAGTGTGGGGTGAACATGGGGGAATTTTCGGGTGGACCTCAACACCATTCAGATTTCATTTTTGTGGTTATGACCATATTGGGTGGGAATATCAGTCTGAAATAGTCTTAGAATCTACTTCAAAGGGGAAAGTTGTCATGGATTACATATGATATTAATGGAAATCAATTTTTGTGGTAGGTAATTGACACTTAAGGGGAAATGTTCCTCATAGATTAAGGACTAAAACAAATCGTAGTCTCACATAATATAATGTTGAGGGATGGTTTTTAGTTTCACAAATATTATAGAGAAAATTGAATGCATAGTTTAACATTATATGGTGGGAATATGTGATTATATCTATTTATTCTATTATATCATTAACAATGGTGCAACACAATTTAACATTATATGTTTAGGACATGTGTACCCCAGTTTTTCATCCTGTAACTAGGTTGTGAAAACTAATGTGAATGAAAATAAACCACTTTGGATGGCATTAAAAGGTAACAAAAATATTATTACGTCACTGATGACCTCATTAAGTTGGTGGATCCTTGGTTTAGACTAATATTTTTTCTAAACTAGTGCATTCAGTAAGTGCATCGCGGTTTTTCTATGTCTTAGTGATAAGTCTTGATTGATATATACCAATTGAAACCAATAATTTCAATCATAGATATAACATATTAATATATGAATATAAATTACATAAAATAAAAATAAATTCCAAAATATTATAGTTATATTTCATTTAAATCATGGACACATAAAAAACTGGTTCTTAAAATATCTACACTATTTCCCAATATTGTTTTCGTTATTAGATGTGTTCTTATACATATCATATGCATTACATTTTTTCTTATCATGGGGAAAGGAAACATAAGAAATGGTGTTATTGGAATCCTTGTAATGGTAAACAAGGTATATATCAGTGATCGCATAAATATAGCATGAACATTAGTTTATGATAACAAGAGATTAACATTATAAATCATCATCCTATAAATCATTGATCAAATTTTTATGTCATGGCATAATTCATAGTAGTACATAAGACATGAATCATAATTGAATCCAAGAACATGATCCTTGATAGCATAACCTTAGAAAAATAAATATTTTTTTGGTATACACATAATCATTTAATGTATATTCCTTAGTATTCAATAATTATTTAAAAGATAATATTAGTTGAATGGGTTCACTCCCCAAACAATAAAAGTAGTAAAGTTTCACTCCAAATACTATCATAGAGGACTAACTCCATTGCTGAATTAGGTTCACTCCCTACTCATGTTTTTCTCATCTTGTGATATATCAATCATTACCCAATTCATTACAAGTAGATATATGTCCCACACGTACTTGGATACAATTTAACCATTATCCTTATTTATAACATAACCACAATCCTTGGTTATAATTTAACCACCATCACATAATGAAAACCATAAATATGAGTTCCTCAAGAACATAAAAAATACATCATATCATAACCATAAATAACAAATTGTTTTCATAAACAATTAATCCTATCCTAACTCATAGAAAAATAAGGATCATAAATATTTTATCAATGATTTGACCAAAAAATAAAACAATTTTCATAAAAATTATATCATTTCATCATAGTATAACCCAAGGAAAATTATTGGGTTTTATTGAAAAACGTTTATAGAAATAATAACAATCGTATAATTGTATAATATCCCTTAAAAATATTAATTATCACAAAATTATCCCATCTTTTATGGAAAATTATTTTGAATGATAACATAGAACATTCTTGAAACAAAATATACTTTCATTTTGAAATAATCTTTTAAAATTCTACAAAATTTCCAAATTATTAATGAAAAATATTTAATTTTAATTAACCATATAATCATATAAATTAATCTTAAAATCATTTATTGGTCTTTATGTAGGTAAATTCCATTCATATTTTATATATAAAAAAACATTCATTTCACACATTTGTAGAAAAAGCAAAAAAGTACCTCATTCGAAAATAGAAAATAAGATTAATTTTAAAAAAATTATAAATTAAAAAATGGGTAAAAATGAATTGGAAAAACTCATTTCAAAATATTAATAACATTCTTTAAAATATTTTTACATAATAAGGATATGGAATAAATAGTTTTTTTAGAGAGAAAAGAGAGATAAAATCTATTATACTTACAAAAAAAATTGTATATTGAGAAAATATTTTGAGAAAAATGGAATTGAAACATTTATTCCCAAGAAATAACATTTTTAGAATAAACCTTTTGAGTTTCATGAATGTTAGATCATAACCATTCATCCTTGGAAACATAATCATTGACAATCTCGATAAATAATTTGATTTTCACATTAAAGTCTTACCATAGTGGTAACCTTTGAATCCTAAGTACCATGAATAAAATAACCTTATATGGTTATTTATATTACATAATTCCATGATATAAATCATAAAATATATTCATGATAATTATATACCCCTCATAAAAGAATCATGTGGTGAATAAGGACTATGTCATATATAAATTAATATGAAACAAAAAACAGGTATATTATATCTAATATCCATCACACGTGTTGGAACCTCGTTTATAATAATTATATAATTATTATAAAAAAATAAATAATTATAATAAAATATATCATATTATATATGTTTTACTTATGACCATTTAACACCTGTTTCTTAAAAATTCTTAATTAAAATCAATATACTGTGTGATATCTGCTTCGTTTTTCATGTATGTTCAAATTCCTTAGTTTCAGTGGTTGAATTTTGACAATGGTTAAATTATATAAAAAATTGTAATCATGATATAAACATCATACATATTCATTATATACTTTTATTATTCATTTATAAAATAAATATATAATAAAAATGAATTATACTGTTTGTAGAGATGGTAGGCCATACGTACGCAAGACTGCTATTTTCATTTTTCTGATATATGAAACTAAAAATCGGAAATATTAAATCATTATCCACAAATATAAGATAATATTAATTTTATATATTATAATATTAATTTTCATTATTATTTATAAACCCCATTTTTAGTACATATTACAATATGAACAGTATTTCACATTTTGATTATAATTCTCGTCTAATGTGATCTATTACATGGCTAACTTTTTTACATATCCTAAAACACAAAATGCCGTAGATTTTATTTTAATATTTTTTTTAAGGTCTCTAATTCATTGAGTAACATTGTATCCTTTTGGATCATTTATATATTCAATTATGATGATGACTAAACTTGGAATTTAACCTAGAAAATTTTTGGTGAAGTTAACTTGACATGAAATCAATATAATTACTATAGAGGACATTATACAATCCCAAATATAATAAAAATTGAACTATATATATATTAAATAAATGATAATATTTTATTTAACATATGAAATAATAAATTATAAATTTATTTGGAGCTCAAGGTAATCCATGTTGAAGATAAACTTTTGGACTAGATAATGTGTCCTAGAATAATATCCAATAATTTTTATCAAAACTATTTAGTTTTGAAGATTAATGTGATGAAATTTTGAAATATTTTATAGTAATTCCTTTGATTAAATTTATTATTCTATGGACCACCCAAATTATTCCATCTATAATCTCATATTGGCACCTTTTTAGGGTGGATACAAGCTAGATTAGATTTTTTTCAAGAGGTGAAAAGTACACTCTCCATTAAAATTACACCCACCCATGACTACCCATATTATTTGTGGTGACTTGGAATTTTGGATGATTGGACCAAGGCTTCAAAATTTTCTATTTAATTAAGTGGTGTTGATGTGTTTTTAAGGAAGTTGTGAATGTTTTTTTTGGATTTTATGATGTTATTTTGTTGCTTTAGGTTTGTATTTTATATGTATGTTGTTCTAATTCCCTTTAGCTTCTTCATAAAAAATTTCCTTCTTGTCATTTTTGGTGATTTTTTAACACATTTTTACCACTTCATTATGGTGTAAATTTATTCACATATAGAAGATATAAAACCTTCACGCAATGGTGGAGTGCTCATTTGTTTTTTTTGTTTTTTCTTCTTTAATACCACTTCATTAACTAGATTTAGACCTTCTATTGAGAGATTTTCATCAAGGGAAAAATAATCCTATTATGGGTAGATTCTAGGTATTTTTAGGGATCCATATTTTATAATATCGTATGTGATTATATTCGTAAATTAGTTCATTATTTTAGTAATTCAATTCAATAACATAATTTATTCTTCTTCTCCAACTATTTTAACAATGACATATTTAGAGTGGCGTTACAATCCAATTCCACTGAGTTATAATTAAAATTATCTTATAAGTGAATTATTTATTAGACTTGGTATTTTTTAGGGATTAAAATGGTGAAATATGTTAGGACTTGTCCCATTTATTTAAAAGTTCATGAACTTGTAATAAAAAATTTATAATGAAAACAATTACATCCAATCTAGTTTTAAAATCATCATAGGATAAGCTTATCTTCCTTGGTTATTTTATATCTAAATCTGAATATATTTTCTTTCTTAAATTAAAATAATTGTCTAATGTAAGTTATTATTATAATATAATAATATCAATAAAACACAATGTTAGCCACTTAATAGCCAAAATCCCTAACCAATATGGGTGTTAGAAGGTTAATTCTTCACTACCTATGTAAAACAATGACTGCTTCCACTGGTGGGGTAAATTTGTGTGAGACCAAATTTTGGTGATGTTTCTAGATACCTTTGTATATTATCTTGAAAAACATTATCTTTTTCTCACCCAAATTCTATTTTCCCACCATCGATTTTACTCTTATGGGAATCCATTTTGAAAAAATCCAAACATGGATAACATCTCCCTATTTCTACTACCACACACTAGGTGTGGTTTACAATGAGCATCATGAATTATATTGGTGGTTCAATCAAAAACCCAATCAACCAACATTTTTAAACTCATATTATTCGCAACAAATTCCATCGTATATTATGTTTCCATTCATACAAGGCCAATATAAAAATCCTTCTATCCAATTCAAACATCTTAACTATCCACATATAATAGATTATTTAGATCATTCCCTTTTTCAGCCTTATAAAAACCACTAATTTAGAAATTGTTACAAATAATGATGAGAATAAATTCTTACATTTCATCCTTGAGAGTATATTAACAATCAATAAAAATGTCTATAGATCCCATTCCAACTTAGGATTTCCCTTGATATTGATAAAATAGTTGTATTACACACAAATCTATCATGAAAAACTCCATGATATGATTATTTAAAAGAGTAGAGAAAATAATAAGAAACATGATATATTTATTAAAAAACCATTATATGTTTTCAAATCCCTAAAAAATTATGAAAAACCAACATTAGAATATGATAAATCAATGATGGAAAATTAGATGAATTGGTTAAGAGATGTTGAATGTGACCCTTAAAAACATAAGGGAACTGTTAATGAGTATTTAAATAAAGGGGAATTAATTTTTTTTAATTAAAATATTGGAAACATGTATCTATGGATTGAATCCAATTTTTATGGTTTCAATAAATATTTTTTTGGATCAACGCTCAATGTAACTATTTGAGAAATCACAAACATCGAGTCAATTCCCATTTCTAACACAGATATATCGAAATTGGTGGATGGATCTTCTACTCAAATGAAACCAATATTGTTGAGATATTTTAAAAATAAAATAGAGATCAATTCAAATTATCAAATTTTATCTGAAGTGTTATCCTACCCAAACATGAACATATGACCTTTCCATCCTCCATAAAGTTTTCATTCATTGTGGATAGGAAAAATCTTTTTGTTTCCATTATTTCCATTATTAATAATAAAAAAAGGGAATGATCCATGATATCTTAGGAAAGTCTAGAGAAGCATCTAGATCCATCATTTATGATATTACATGTATTTTCCCATTCATTCTATAATATTTTTCTATATATGAAATAAATTCCAAAAAAAAATCAATCTCAATCTAGTAGAAGTGGTTAAAAATGAGGTCCTAAAAATGTTTAATGTGTGTATTTTGTATTTAGTGGGGGTCTAAGTATATCTATTAATTAAAAAACCCACTTTTTAAGAGGAAAACTAGTTTTTACATTTAATTGATTTTATTTTATTTTATTTAGGGTGTTTTGTTATGGGATATTCAAGGGGTTTACATTGGTTTCAAATTTTTCTGGGGTGTATGATTCCGTATCTAATGATATTGATGTTTTTTTAGGAAAATCAGATTTCTTCTAGGTTTCAAAAAACAAAAAGTCTTCATCGATGAGGATTCTATGAGTAACACAGATACCAAGGGATTAAATAAGGGTATCACAAAAATCATATTCAACAACAAGGTTACTTCATTACTTGATTCACATTTTGAAATTTGATTGTGGAAATCATCCCCACTGTCTCTATGACATTTTGAATTTTATTTTCCATTAACACTAGAAATTATTTTATTCCATATTTTCGGTGAAATAATGTAACAATTTTTTTTATCCTTAAAAATAAAAAATAAGTAATACAAAAAAATATTCCAAATGGAAATAAGATTTATTTATCCAAATAAGTGATAATATATCATTCAAATGTTAAAACGGAATATCAAATAATTTTACAAGCCTTGTTTCTTATATTATAGACAGTTTAAGTTCCAGAGTATGGATTTTGGAAGGTGAATTTGTCTGATGTGTTTCTTCACCATTAAAATTTTTAACATATTTAAACAAAATATCTAATTTCACATCCTTTGGATTATGCAGTCTTACATTACGTGCATGGGCTCCATCCATAAATTGAATTTTCTTTTTGATTGTTTAAATTATAAGTGATTATTCAAGAAAAAAACATTAAAAATTGTATATAAGAAACAATAAATTTGTGTATAGACCTGTGGATTACCATAACACACTGATTTTAGAACTTGGGTGTCATGAAACAAGATTTTTTCCCCAAACAAGGAATTTATTTCTCTAAATTTGGTAAATTGAAATTTTATGATTGGATAAACTCAATATTATTTCCTCTATTGTAAGATTTACTTAGTTCCCTATGGTCTTTGAGCTTGGGAGTCATTAAAAAATTCTCTCTACATGCATTGAATTGATTGAGTAAAATTTCAATTGAAAAAAAAATTGAAGCAAAAATAAATACTCATCTTAATATTAAATTTTTATTCCACCTCATGATTTTATATTTCTTCTTGAATGAAAATAAACTCCCATTACTTCTATGATGCACATCACATCATTATTCTTATTTTAAGTTTGGTGAAATATAAAGTTGAATTTTTAAAAAGGAATAGGATATATCTTGTGTAGTGACTTGGGTTTGGACCTGTAATACATTCAAATATTTCAATGAATATTTTCAATTTTAGGCTCTGAGTAGGCACATGATTTGGATGTTGAAAGAACCTCTGCATTGCGATTGTAAAAAAAATTAAATAAATTTTTTCATGCACATGAAATTTCGCATGAAACATGAATAAATCCCAATTGGATTCTTGGATCTTAAATGCAAGGTCATGGTTGAGTCTAGTACTTTTTGTTTACCATAGGAATGATATAAAGTTGTCTGGATCAAGAGTTTCAACTGGAGGTTAGTTGGCAGGGCTTCTTGTTGAGAGGATATTAATAAAATGAAAATTGAAATTAATACTATAACCTTATTTTCCCAATTACCCTCATGTTTGGTGGGGCCAATTCAAAATAAAAGAGATTTTATACTCTCCCCCTTTGATTATATATAAAAGCTGATCCTAATTGCAGTGTTAAAACATTTTTGATCTTTTTTCTTGTTGTTGATCATCTTTAGATGATGTAGAAGCATGATCTAGGTGTCGTACTACACCCCAAAAATCAATGTCTCTTCCTTAAGGTAAATATATTTGAGTTTTGGTCTTGATCCCATTTATTTTTCATCATTTTATGGGTATAGATTACTATTTAACTTGTTAGTGATCCTTTCTAGGTTAATATGTTGGTTTTGGGGTAATCCAAGGGGAATCGGGAAAATATGAAGGTAATTCCAATTTGGAATTACAATATACACATTGTGTTGTCCAGTGATACATGCCATGTATCTCTTCTTATTTTTTTAAGATTATGTTTTGGGAAAACACACCATTTATCAGTTTTACACGATGTGTAGTGATCCCATGACATATGGCTAAAGCACATGGACAAGATTGGTCAGGTAACATTACATGTTCACGTACAAGTACGCGACCAAAGTACATGAACATAGGGTTATAGACACGTGCATTGTAAAAACACATAGCCAAGTGTCTTTTTAGCCAGAACAAATTGTGTAGTATGGGATGAATGGATTGTGAGGGGTACGGCAGGTTTGGCCATGTAGGAGAAGAACACAACCATGGGCAGGGGGAAGTGGAACAAGCCATGTACAGGCCATGGACACCATGCACCCGTATAAGGATATTAAATCAATGAAAAATGGTACATGACCAGGTTAATGAGAAAGTTCAGACAATGTGTTTGATCCAGTTCACACCATGTACCATTTGAGGATATTCTATAGGTATTCCACATTATATATCTCCATCTCTAGGACTCAGATTATGGCATACAAGTATCCTATCATTATTGTTTTTCTATACAGAACATGATGATGGCCTTTGCATAATCCTATGTCATATGATATGTCATGTTTTCAAAAAAAAAAATATTTAGTGGTGCATAACCTTGGATTGTGATCATAGTGGATCATTGGTTTTGCATCGGGCATAGTATCATTCCATTTCACCTTTGTTTTTAGGTCCCCTAAACTCTTTAGGTTTGTAGAGTTTTGTTCCCCTGTTGTATCATGGTACGAGTACCCTACTCGGGGTAGTGATACAATTTGAGGTATGAAAATTGTCACAATCGTTTCAGTGGTTCATGACTAATGATGTAGATCAGTTCAGTTCATAAGGAGAGACACAGGGACTGGTACTACACAATGGAATCCGGACATAGATTTCCATTATCTCTATTATTTGGATAATAAAGGACTCCCCATATCATGGGCATGAGTTTAATGAAATTTGGTAGTTCGTATGGTGTTGTTACTCCCATGTATGATAAGGGAGTGGGTTCCACATATCATTTGTGTAGTTTAAGATATAACTCTCATATTGTTCCAGGGTGTGGTCCCACTATACATGTTGGCCAGATACAGTTTTTACTCCCCAATTGGACTAGGTAATGGGTCCTCTATCTATGGAGTTGGTACTACAATACCATGTTAGTGCATGGGTCACTAGACGTGACATATATATATATTGTGGTTACTACTATATCATCTTAGAGTACAGGTCCCATTTCCTTGGATTCAGAACTCCCAAATCATATGAGGGTGTGATTTCTCAAACTATTTTGTCTTCTTGAAGAGTTGGTACTCACCTATCATACTAGGGATTTGGTCTTCTAGCCTAGGGTCATTACTCTATAGTCATGTTAGGGTGTGGTCCACCATAGTAATCATGTTGGCATAGTGGTACAACCTTGTCGTACTGGGGTGATATTCTTCTAGCCATAGAGTGGTACTCTCCTATCATACCAGGGAGTAGATCCTCGCCTATTAAATAGTAATTCCTCATCTTCAAGTAGAAGCGGGGAGTGGGTCCTCCAAGAGTTTTTTCTCCCTTGGATGTTTCGTAAAATTATGATGAGTGGTCCCCTCCACCAACTATGTGTGATACCTAGTTAGGAGTTAGTACCCCCTCTATGGAATGAGGTGTGGGCCACTCTATTCAGGAGAGAGATAGAGGTATCATGAGTTAGTGAGGATCTAGTACTCCCTTAACTATTGTGAAGTAGTGAGGTGTGGGTCCCTCTATTCTCTCTCAAGCTATGGAGAATTAATTTGGTGCATAGTCTAGATAATTTCTCTCTCAATTATATGTAGTGGTGAGGGGTAGGCCTCTTAACATGGGATCGTATATCCTTCGACAGGGTACAGGTTAGTGACAAAAGGACCTCTAGTGTTCGGAATTAGATCTGAACCTATTGATTTGTTCCTAATGGAGCATACATCTCGGATGGGTTCCATCTGGGATGGATGATCTTGTATAGTGTGTTCATCCGGTTTTTTGTTATTGATAGACCCTTGATTGGAATCTTGTTGTCATCTATTATGTCAGAACCTCACGAGACATACAATATATGATGAGTATATATAAGTGATTTTTGGTATTCCTTTTGGTACTGCCATAGTTTTTTGTTGACATCTCTATTTACTTTTCTGACTAGTCATGTTTAGTTGAGGTTTCTTTGAGATTGCGTTTCTATCTAGATTGGGTCACCTCTGGCTAGGTCCAGTGGAATATATCACTTCAGTTTCTTCTTTTCCATTAGTTTTTTTGTGGTGCCTACAAATTAATATTATAATTACTCGGGAATGATCTTTTCCCCCATGTGTTGTGTCTTTTTTGGACCACATTCCCTATAGCAGATTCCCCAAAGGATATGAGGTAGGTGGAATTTTTGCGTTATACTGACCAAGGTGTTTATCGGAGCTAGGTTGAGTATATTTTTGGCAGTTTCATTTGATATCGATCCCCTCTTCTGAGTAGGTTGGATACATTTACATTTTTTGGGGGATATGTGTATTTCCCTATTACTATTTAAGTAATTATGTTATACTGTGGTTCGGTATAGTTGTATTCATTCATTTTAGTTTCCATATTTTTATATCTCTGCATTATACATCAAGGTGTTAGTGGGTGCATGCATATATGTACCTTAGTAAAAGTTCTCCCATCTATGTGATTTGCCTACTTGGTGCTAGTATTTAGCCCCTCGATTATTAGAGGTAGGCATGGAGAGTCATGTATTAGGCCCTATTGGGTCAGGTCATGATAGTGTGGTATCAAAGGTGGTTCTACTATGGGACCATAATGTCTTGATCTTGGTTTGGTGTGCATAGCGATTGCGTTTGGGTATTTTGTGTTCCACTCTCAGACCATAGGTTCTAGTTTTATTATAGTGGCCGGAGTATTATTTAATAATTAATCTAATAACCATATATTTAACTAGTTACAATGGGATACTGGTTATAGGGAAATAATGGAATATACATCATATAGGACTGGGTTTTGGTTTTTTCCTTATCCTTAATGATTTAGCTCCGCAAAAATACTCTTTGACATTGGGGCATCTTGAATTTGTTTTAATGACTCTACTTCAATGCTATCCAAATAGGGATTCATGGTGGGATTGTGATTATGATCTGCCCCATGACAAGGCATCAGTATTGGGAACTAGTTTTGATGTGGTACCTATGGTTGGTTAAACGATTGAGTCACTGCAAAATGAAAAAGTAGGTGTGATGGAAGTTTATGTTGAGGATGTGAAAAGGATGAGTACACTTCACAGGTTCTAGAGGTAGTGAACTCTATGTTATGTGGTTGTTCCAAACCCCCAGATATCTGATGACTAGATCGAGGTAGTCGCACATGTTTTTAGCCTAGTGAGAAAAACATTAGATCAAATGGTGGTCCTAAAGGAAGCATTTTATAGGGATCGGTCGGGCGATGGAGGATTTTAGTGACATATTCCCATAAATAGGTTACACTAGCTTGGGTATATTTAATTTGACTCTTTAGGAATGTGTTTTACCTTTCCATGTTTGGGTTGGTGCATATCTCGAAGATCTTGCAGCTTCGACCAGGTGGCATGAATGTGGTGGAGTACTCAGTAAGGTTCAATGTCCTATCGTGATACTCTCTAGGTATGGTATGAAACACATTCATCATATCTTATACCATTGAGTAGGGAATCCATAGGGATTTCTATGAATGTTTTTTATCCTTGAACCTTCTCTCTTATGTGGGGGTATGGGAGAATTCTCTATTAGTAGAGATTATCTTAGTAGAGTGACATGAGGATGTGGCCTGCACTGGTGGTCATGAGTCTGAGGTAACCATATCAGTTGGTATATGATAGATGATGGGATCCATGAACATGATATATACCCATACAAAAACTCAAGAACAAGTTCCTATATCATAGGAGAATCTCCGAAGATCAGGTCATTCACAAGAGAGGTGGTGTTATGCTTGGGATAGTTGGGGATATCATACTATAGATTATCTAACCTTCTGTGTTGCTAAGAGGGAGTTGGTCCATGAGACAACATAGTTGGTGAAGAATTTGGAGTAGGTAGTTTCAAATTATGAGTAACATGGTAGAGGATCTAGAAAAAAAGTTTTTGGTTGAATTTGGTTCAAGGTATTTCCACCACAACACCCAGGTGGTCCACGCGAGGCTTAGGGAGATGGAGGATGCGGGCGAGGAAAGATGTTGGCCATAGAGGCCTTTAAACCAGAATCTACAAGGTTGAATAGTGGTATAATATATGTAATTTATAATTTATGTAGTATCAATTTTTATACACTAGAGTGGTAAAATCTTATTTAACATTCTTTCTTGAGGATTAACTAGGGTGACGTGGGGTATTAGTAGAACCCTTTAGAGGTGTTGTTAAATGTATCTTCCAATGCATGAGTAAGTGAGGAATTTCCCCCACTAAGATTCATTTTTGTGATGTGAATAAAACCATATGGGAGATTCACTTCCTACCCATGAGTTTAAAATCAATGTGTAGGGGATAATTACCTCTACCCTAAGTGTTCAGGGCCTAGTGGAATGCTTTTAGTTGTGATAGTTGTCCTGGTAAGACCCAATGTGAGAATTTCATAAGTCGATTTTTTAAAGATTACCCTAGTGAACATGATTTCGGTTTATTATGCAAGACTCTTGAGGAGGATGTGCTGTGTTTTGACATAGATTTTAACTCATGAAAAATACGGACTCTTTCCACATCAAGACCTTTATTGTTGACATGATCAAAAACTATGTGGGTGAGTCAGTGCCACCGAAAATTATTTAGTGTTGATGTGTTATGGTTGAGTTCGTTAGAATTTTTTGTTCATGATGAGGTTGTGTGATGGAGTGTCAAAGAAGGCACTGGACTTACTAGTAAAGTTATTCTTCCAGACCCTTTTTTTTTAGTAGGCCTAGTGGAGGGAGAAACTATATTAGAACAATTCCACAGGGGAAATGTTAGACCCTATGATGTTCTTGCAGTGTGTACTGGTTTCCTACCATCCATACCTATAAATAATTCTAGTATTGGTCATGGTGATGTTTTTGTTTTGGAATGATATGTTATAGTTTGAGGTTCGTAGATGAAGGTCCTTGTGAGACCCAATGTTTACACTTGGGAAGAATTTTTTTAAACTTTTATGCTCAAAATCAACCAAAAATTTAAGATTCT
Organism: Viscum album; assembly: GCA_963277665.1. NCBI lineage: Eukaryota > Viridiplantae > Streptophyta > Magnoliopsida > Santalales > Viscaceae > Viscum > Viscum album. Next base: position 786,447,336 of record OY728126.1, on the reverse strand, counting down.
TGAGAATGATTAAAATATGTTAATCCAGGTTTGGATTATAATTATGGGGTTATGTCGGTATATGCATCAGGTCTGCGAGGTGGTGTACCTCTAGAACCTAGGACTACAGATGGATTGTGTTGCTTGGTGTCTCTCCACATTTAGTAAATCAGAGACATGTTCCTATTTGTTTTACAATGTTGACCTGGATGTATCTAGACTTAATTGTGATTTTTCTTGGTGTTTTCATTGAGTGTGTGCATGGAAGAAGCATGGGAACCCATGGTGAGATCAATGGCATGTGAGTTCCAGTGGATTGATCAATTTCATCCATTGTGCCTAGGATTTCACTTTCCAGGGATGAAACTATCTAAATTTGGATGAATTTAGTGACTTGGGTTTGTACTTGTAATAATTTATAATATTTCTAAATATATTTATGATTCCATGTGCTGAGTCAGTATGGGATTCTAGGGTCCAAAGAACCCCATCATGGTGATTTCAAAAAACAAAATCAAATATATTTAGTCATGCTTGCATATTTTCTCATGAAATGTGATGATCTCTTATTAATAGTCTCAGATCTGAAATATAAGACCTCTGTTGAGTTCAATATTTTGTGTTTACCATAGGCATGAAAAAATTTTGTTCGCATTAGGTGTTTTTGTCAGAGGTGAGTTGGTGGGGATTTTTGTAACATGGATATTAATTAATTTAAATATTTATTTAATAATATAACCTTATTTTTTCCATCACCCTCACCTTTGGTCCCCTCATTGAAAAGTAGAGCCAATCCAATCCTCTCACCCGTTGCATAAAAATAGAAACTAATCTGGATATAAGTGACAAAGCATTATTTATCACCATTCTTGGTGTCAATCAGCATTAGATTAAGGGGAAACATGATCTAGGTATCATTCAACACCCAAAGCTTCATCATTTCACCCTCAAGGTATGAGGATTTTTTTTTTCACCCCGATCCACTTTTTGTGCATTGTTTTACGGTTGTAGAGACCTATTTCAATTTCATGTGATCCCTTGTATGTTAATCTTAGAATTTTGGAAAAATCTAGGGAGAATCAAGAGAATCTCAATGTAATTATCAACTATAATTATCATATACTTGATGTGTAATCTATTTAGACATTCCATGTGTCTTTTCTGATTTGGTGAAGATGACTTCTGGGGACTATACACAATGTACTGTGGTTACACGCTGTGTAGTGACACCATGTTGGGTGGCCATAGGACATGGACAAGGTTGGTCATGTAATAGTACTTGGTAATGTAAGAGTACACGGTCAAAGTACATGGAAATGGGATGATAGAAATAGGAAAATTAAAACCACACATCCCAGTTGTCATTTACCATGATCATGTCATGTGGTATGGGATACATGACATGTGAGGGACACGACTAGATGGGCCTGGATGAAGAAGAACACAAGAAGGGGTTCAGAGAAGAGTAACACACCATGTATGGTATGTACATGCCATGTACCAATACATGGTTTAGGGAACTATTTAAATAGGACACACATCTCGGTGCATGGGTAATTCTAGAGACCATGTGGGATCCTGTGCACGTCAGGTACTTTTTGAGGATCTTCTTATGGTATTCTCCCTTATGTATCTCCTTCAATAGGGTTTGTATTTAGTCTTGGGAGTATCCTATCTTGGTTATTTTTTTCACGTAAATTCTGAGGGTGGATTCCATTTCATACTATAAGATATGATGTGGCATGCTCTGAGAACGACTCTTGTGTTGCGGTACATAACCATGGAATGTGATATGGGTGGATCAATGGCTTCATGTGGGGGTTAGATCATTCCCTTTCACATGAGGATTTGGGTCCCTAGGACATTTAAGGCTAGTAGAGTGGTGCACCACTATTGTATCAGTATGTGGGTCCCCTACTCAGGGTAGTTTTGCAATGTGAGGTATGGTATGTTTGATGCTCCATTAAGTGGTTCTTGACCAATAATGTCGATTGGTGTGGTTTGTATGTAGAGATTCTAGGATTGGTACTCTCCTATGACATCAGGGAATGTGTATCCATTACCTCTCTACTATGGTAGATATGTTAATCCCCATGTCATGGGGTCAGGTTTTATACCTTTGACTAGTTCTTCTGGGGTTTGTACTCCGCTATGTGATTTGGGTGATGGTTCCCTATATAATTCAGGTAGTTGGAGATAGTTCTTCCCAACCATGATAGGGGTTGACCCCTCTATACCTTTTGGGTTGTTAGAGTAGTTAATCCCTTATTGTACCATTGTTCGAGTTCTCTACCCATTGATTCGGTACTCCCCTACCATGTTAGGGAACAAGTACTCTAGATGTGACGTGTATATAGAATCGGTACTCTCCAATCGTGTTAGGGTGGGGTTTTGTATCCTTCGATTCAGAACTTCTATGTAATATCAAGGTGTTGGTCCTCCATATGGGTTGTATTCCATCATTCCTGGTACTATTGTTTCATACTAGGGAGTGGTCCCCCATCATTAATAGAGCTCGTAGAATGGTACTCCCCATTCATACTAGGGTGAGGGTTCTCTAGCTATAGAGTGGTAATCTACATTTTCACCAGGGCATAGTTCCTAACCTATGGAGTAGTACCATCTTATATTTGAGTAGCTCCAAGGAGTGTGTCCTCTATTGGAGTTAGTTATCACTTAGCTTTTGAGTACATTTACAAGGAGAGCCAACTCCACCAGTTATGTGCAATACCTATTTAGGAGTTAGTGCTCCCTCAATGGACTGAGGTAAAGACCACTTTATTCTATAGTGAGAGAGGTTTCAAGGGTTAGTTAGGAGCTAATACTCTCTCAACTTTTGGGAAATGGTAAGGTATATGTCCCTCCATTATCTCTCATGTGGGAGAGGATACACATGGTGCATAGTCAGGAGTAGTGCTCCCCCAACATTGTGTAGTGGTGAGGGGTGTGCCTCCTGGATTGGGTTCGTATAGTCTTTCAAAGAGTACATGTCAGTGATGGTAGGACCTATATTGATGGGAACTAGAGACGGTCCTAGTTAGTTGTTCCTGATGGAGCATTTCTCATGGATAGGATCTATCATGGATGGCTGAGATCAGGTAGTTTGTTATCATGGTTTTGTGTTACCGTTAAATACTTTAGTAGAATCATGTTTATTGCTATATGGTTTGAACCTCATGAGACTTGGAGTTTAGGATGATTATATATTTGGGTGATTTATTGGAGTATTTTTAGTGTTTTCACATGTATGGGTTGTCACCCCAGGTGGAATTATTTGAATAGTCATGTTTATCTATGGATGGTTCGAGATGGGGGTTCCCTCTCAATTGGGTTCCCTCTGGAGAGGTCAATTATACCATTTCATTTTAGTTTATCCCTTTTTATTTTGGTTTTTTAGGTTCCTACTAATTATTTTAATACTCACCCCTACACAAGATTTTCCCACATTTGTTATTTCTTACGAAGACCATAGGCCATTCAGTGGAGTCACCAGAGGACCTGAGTTTGGAAGAGCCTTGTGAGAAAGACCGACTGAGGTTTTTACTAGAGCATGGCTGGTGATATTTTTGATAGTTTCATTATAAATTGATACCCTCCTTCTGATAAGGATAGACAATTTTATAGTTTTCCTTAGGAGGGAATGTGTTTTTACCTTTTACACTTTCATTACTTTTGTCATACTCTTGTTTTGGATAGTTGTATACATGAATTTTTGTTTCTGGATTTTTATATCTATGCACTATTACATCGATGTGTTTTTGGGTGTGGTTGTGTATGTATAGTTATCTTAGGAAAAGGTATCCCATATATGTGATATGCCTACTCAACATTAGTCTCCTTCCACTGGCCTATTGGAGGCGGGATAGGGGAGTTGTGACTCAGGATCCGTTGGTTTAGGTCGTGATAGATTGGGATATGATTTTGTACCTAGATTTTTTAAATGATTTTGATAGGTTTGATTATTGTTTTATGTGATGTCAAAATAGAAATCATTTAATGTTAAATTTTTTTTATAAATGGGGTTTCATTTTCATATTTTTGAGATAATTTTTTCTTCCAGAATAGAAAAAAATAATTTGTGGTGTGATTATCCACTAAAATAGTATTACATTCATTTTATATATTATAATATTAATGTTCTTAATTATTCATAAACACCATTTTAAGTGAATTTTATTATATGAACATTATATCATATTATGATTGTAATTAACACCTAAAGTGCACTATTACATGTTAATTAACTGAACACCTCATAAATTACCCAATGGACTTATTTGTATTTTCATATTTTATTTTAAGCCCTCTCATGCTATGAGTTACATTCCAACCTTATAAAGATATCATAGATTCATTTTGGATAATCACCGAAGTGGTACTTTAAATAAAAAACTGGGTGATGTAATTTTGATAGATTCATAATAAAATTACTATATAGGTCATGATACAATCCTAATGTATCTAGAAATAGAACTACGGATAGAGGAAATATTGGGTAACATTTCATTAAATTGATTCAATAGATAATAATAATTTTTTTAAGGGTGTTTTACAAGGCCCAAGTTGAAGATAAAATTCTTCGCCAAATTATGTTGCAAAGAATAACATCCATTCATTTTTATCCTAAATACAATGATATGATTATAAATGAAATGAAATATTGAATAATATTAGATTAATTATATATATTAATTTTTTTATTCTATGATCCTTCCATGTTTTCCATATTTAAGCTCATTTTGGTTCCTTTATTTGGTGGATGTAAGCTGGATTGGATTTTTTCAAGTGTTGAAAAGCCCACACTTTATCATCTTTCCAACCACCTAATATTACCCTCACATATTTGGGTGACTTGTAATATTGGGGTCTCAAACCAAGGATTCCAAATGCCTATTTTTGAAGTGGTGTTGAATAATTTGAATGTATGTTATTTATTTTTTAATTGTATTTTTATGTTGCAATTTTTTGTCTTAATTGTGTCTTTCACATGTATGATTTTATAATTTCCCTGGGATTATTAATAAAACAACATATTCCACATAGTTTCTATTATTTTTTAACATGTTTATACCACTTCATTATAGTATGAATTTATTCACACATTAATGAGATAAATCCTTCACATAATGGTGTCATGTTCATTTTTTGTTTGTTTTTCTTCATTAATCCCACTTATTTAAGTTGACTTTCACCTTATATTGATAGATTTAAATAAATGGAAGAATAAAACAATTTTTTTCAATTCTATGGATCTGAATTAGAAAGTATTGGATGTTGTTTTATGTTCTTCTATCATTAAATTAGTTCATCACTTTAAGAGTATAATTCAATGACTTATTTTCTTCTTCTTCTTCGCTAATTTTAATGATGACATATTTGGATTACAAGTACGATAAAATAACATTGATTTCTCATTAAATTGGTAATCTAAGTGAATTTGTGATTATCATAGAAATGTTTAGTGATTTAATTGGTGAATGATGTTGGGGAATTATCTCATTTATTGTAATTTTTTTAACGTAGTGTGCTGAAAGTTCTAAAAAAAATAACTACATTCTTTCAAGTAATAGAAACAATCTAGAATCATCCCATATTCTATATTTTTTTAAAATATATATATAAAGGTGTATAAATTAATTAATTCAAAAAATTATCTTAGTAACATTATTATTATTATATTATACCAATATTGATCTACCCCATTATTGGAAACTTCATAGCCAAAATCCCTTACAAATCTGAGTGTCTCAATGTTACTTCTTCAGTGTCTATGGGTTTGACCACAACTTATACAACAATGACTACTTCTACGTATAGGGTAATTTTGGGAGACATTAATAAATCATAGTTACATAATAATAATTATATAATATGTATAATATATATTCATTAAATCCATATTTATTTCTATCTAAATAAAAAATAAAAGAAAAACAAATCACATCGCTTCTTGGAGGTGGTAGTCTATATGCACACATTATAAATGTTATTGTTTAATAATGGATTGAATGGAAAGAAGGTAGATATAATATTTTAATTTCATAAGAATAAATAATTCATTTTTTACATCTAAAATCATTATAACAATCATAATACCAATCCATAAAATATTGTGATGATAAGTAAATTACATTTTTAGGTGGATATGATAAGTCATAAAGAAACATAAGAGATATTTTCACATTACATTTAATGGAAATTGTGTGAATAAATGTGGTTTAATAATAATAATAATTTATTATATTTACAATATCTAATTTATTACTTAATTAAGAATAAAAAATATCTAAAGGAGTTAAAAGAAAAATTAAAAGGAAAGTGAATGATTTCGGAAATTACCTCATCTTTGAAATAACTCTTTGGGATCTCCTATTAACAGTTATAGGGTTGGTATTTTGGGAATCCCATCACCTATATAATATATCTAGGTGATTTAATAATAGAACATGGTAATTTGTTTTAGATAAATATTAAATGTTGGTTGAAGAAGAGAAAGGAGGGGTGCCCATTAATAATTGAGGGAAGGGGTACTTTAGTAATTTATTAAAATATTAAATTGATATAAATTAATTTTTTGTCAAAATGAATGAAAATTGATAATATTATAATTTACAATGAAGAATCCTCTAAATACTCACATCCTATAAAATTTATACAAGTTTTGATAACTTTTTTACCCTTATATTTTTTTTCAAACGTCGTTAACCCTTTTAACAATTACCCTAATATTAAATATTTATACACTTTGAGGATTTATGATGTTACAATAAAATTAATATATACCATAGTTGATTTTGAAAACCATATCCCATACATTTGGAAAAAAATTTGAATTTTATATCATTTAGCAAAATATTTTTTTGTTATAAAATATCAGTAATGTCATTTTTTTCATATTCATTTAATTATAATTTATATACACCTATAAAATATTTTAATTCAAATATAAATGTTAAAAACTAAATATATTTTTATATAAATATTAAATATTCCTCAGAAATATTAACTTATTCAAATTATATCAATTTTAATATTTTTACCAACAATTTTGTTTTTTGTTTTTTATTGAGTAAAAATTTTATTAGTATTGCACAAGTGTTTAAGAAATTTAAATATATTACAAAAAAACATAAATAAATTTTTATAAGTAAAATATTCTCATTAATATCAATATAGACACTTTTATTTGTGTGTAACATACTTTGATCCCTATGTGAACATCTGGGATAAATTTAAAACTAAGAGAATAAAATTTTGTCAAATTATATGATTTAAATATTATATAGGTCATTTCATATAAAAGTTTTCATTAAACAAATTAATTTATAGACTATGGTCATAATGGTATAATTAAAATAATCCATTAAGAATTATTATGAACAAAAATGTTCTTATCACTTAGTTTTAACCTAGATTAACCTAATTCACGTTTTATTGAGGTGATAAATATTTCTACGGTTACAATTCATATTGAACAAAATTTTAAGTGGAATATTTATCATATTTTAACATATAAATTCATAATAATGAATCCATTTTATATAATTCATTACAGATAGGTAGAATCAATTAATTTTTAAATTAGTGCGCAAAAGCGATTAAAATTTCTTTTTAGAAACATACACTTTTTAGTATAAAACAAGAATAATTATCATCTCATGCCTAGAAAAAAATAAGATGAATGTTAAAAAAATTATTGAGAATATAATATATAATTTCTGTTCAAATAATTCACAAATAGTTTTTTATTTTATATATTAATATAAAAAATATTGCGAACATAAAGAACAATTTTTTATGAAAATATCTTTTACCTATAATAATATTTTATACAAAATTAAATCACAAAATTGATTCCAATGAACATATTTGGATTATATAAAATACATTTAAACTAATATTACTTTGAAAAAATATAAAAATAAAATGGAATTTTGTACATACAATTTTATATAAAAACATCATTTTATGACCATTCATTGGAAAATCAATCATTTTTGAAAATTATAAAAAATTCATATTAAGATAATTATAATATGTTGATTTTAAAAAATATATATAATTAAATTTCATAAAAATATCATAATTTAATTATATTATACTCTAACAAAAAACAATAAAAATCTTTTTTTACGCAAACAATTTTTTGAATAGTAAAATTACATTACTAAAAATTGTGTGATTATGTATTTATCATTTATTAATAAGTTAATATTGAGTTTTAAATTTATATATATTAAATTAATTAGTGAATAATATTCATACACTTCAATTTAATGGATAACTTATAAATATCCAAAATTATAATATTTAAATAGTATATCATTGTTCCTTTAAACTCAGTATTGTGTGTAATAAATATATAAATGAAATTAAATTAAATAAAGAAAAATATATTTTTAAATCTCAAGGTGTTACATTATACCACCCATAATATTAATTTCACAATTTAAATTTGTTAGTACAATACAAACAAATTAGTATATCATTGTTTCATTAAATCCTTGGGGTCCCAAGTAGCTTCCTGTAATTTTTTATTTCTCTAGAGAACTTTCACGGGGTGAGTAATCATATTCTATAGAACTTTATTAATATTATATAATAGTTATATAAATATTTATTTTTATAAAATAAAAATTTCTAGTTGTAACAACTATGTGTTTAGTAAATGTTATGGATCTGGAATTTACTTCCATATGAGAGATAAATATAACATATCTTGAACTTGGGAGAGGGTCGGGGGAAACATTAAGAAATATGATAATTTCCCTACTCAGTAAAATATATCCAAATGGATAATACTAAATCTCATAAAATTCGTCCTTGGAGAAATTCACAGAAAAAATCCAACAACCAACTTCAAAAATAATTCACACAAATTATTTTCAGCATAACATTTCTATTGTATATGAGGTTACTTTATATGTTGATAAATGGATTTTACTTTCTCTGTCATCTCCTCAACCAAATCAAATCCCAATATTTTTATTTCTCTTAAATAATCTTTCTGTTGTGCTTCAACAGTTTCCTAATTATTTTATTAAAACATGAAATGTTTATTCATTATTAATTTTTTATGATTGAAGCACTAAAATTAACTTTTAATGGATAAAAAGATCCATAAGTCATTTATTATAATTATAAATATTTTACATAACCAAAAATCCTGCAAAAATTTGTCCAGTAACATTTATTGTTAATCATAATATATACATAGAAAGATATCCTTTATGATCTATCAAAATATGACTAATAAAAATTTAAACCGAAAGATTGAAATGAATTGTTGTCATATCAAAATTTATATTCCCTAATAATTTGAAAAATTATGTCACAATAAAATAATATATTATTACAAAAAATAATTCTCATTTTATTCCTTAAATATTCTCACTTATTAACCAAAAACATTTTTATTGGATGTATGGGTTTATCCTTGCCGCAATAATATATCATATGATGATTTATAATATCAATTGTAATTTATTGATTCCAGAATCTATGTGTGTGGATACATTCATATCATAAAATCGCATTAAGATTAACTAAATAATAAAAAATAGGATATTTGTTTGGCTCATTCATAAAAAATCAATTTTAAATACCCAACCATTCAGCGGAAGATAAATGTACCTTAATTATTAAGAGTCGCTATATCTATCAAATTGTACATATATTCCCTTTTTTTCCTTCGACTTTAAAGGTTTTTGTGTATTATTATCCATCTTAGCACTTTTATTACAACATTCCTTCACATAATTACCAAAATCCTTTCATTTAATGAATTGGATTGTGTGTAGTGAAATCTATTGAGATTTCTCTCTATTCAAAACAGTAGATAACTTCGTCCCATTACATTGGTATTTGATTTTCTAATGACGTTTCTTAAAACCTTAGAATCATTTATTGGTTCCCTTAAGAAAATTTTGTTCATGTTTTTTTCCAAACATTTATCATTAATGATGGCTCATTATCATATCTTCATGTTTTTTTAATTTTCTTTGAATCCATATTTACATTCCAATAAATCCAAGTGATTTATGAGTTGCTCCTACCTCCAAATCCACTATGATGGAATATTGAATGATTTATTCATACATTCTAAAGTCTTTTTTTATAAAACCCTTTAGATATATGGTTTTAATCCAATATATAATAGATCAACCATACTTTTAGGTTGGATGATAATACCAATAGCATACCTCACAAGTATTTTAAAATTTTAATCATAGGTACCAATAGATTCATCATCCATAAACATTATCTCATGGAATTCTCTCTTCATTTTTATATAAAGAATACCATTAATGTACCTATAGACAAAAAATTTAGTCTCTTAAACTAAACCCATGCTAGGGAGTCTATCTATCCTGGTTTCCTTAAATTCATTTTTAGAGTTCGCAATTGGTCTACAAATCCTTAAAAAGTATAGAAAACAAAAATGAATTTTTCATGTTCTAAACATTGACAAATAGAAAATATATTTTCAATTGAATAGATCTAATTCACAAAAACTAGTGGATTAGTGGAACCACCTAAATATGGTAGATATTTCATCAATAAATACAACAAAAATATTGTTCCAATATTTTATCATTTGGAAATTTAGAATGATTCATAGATTGACAATGTTGTCTGTGCATAGAAATGAAATTTTTTATCCTATATCCGATAACATTAGGATTTTATGGGAGTGGAATCATTTAATTTTCCATTGTATTCATAATTAACATGATTCCATCAATTCCTATCCATCCACTAAAACCAAAATGAATATTTTGAGCAATAATAATCATTATAAAACCAACAAAATCATGAAAATCACTTATAGTATGTCTAAATCTTGATACATTCTTCTGTTAAACCTTAGTTTTAACCTAGGTCATTCATTATCGGTACCAAAACGTTTTGATTTTATCCTATAATTTGACATATCCATTGGGGAATCACTAATTGTATCCCATCGTAGTGTCTAAAGGATAACTAATCCTTTCTCAGATAATAACTATAGCGACCCATAATTTTCATACATAGATATCACATCTTAATATTGGGAATAAGTTACATAATATAATGATCCACACTATAATCAAATAGGTCTATTTCCTTTTGAGACATGAACACATAAACGACTAGATCATTAATGATCTACACTATCTCCCACTAAGTTCATTAAAACTATCACCCTTATTGAAAATATCATACCTAGTTCCTTTTCAAAAACTAGGAATGGAAACATAATAAAGGGCGACCATAGATGCACATTAAGTGTAAAAAGGGAGATATCAAGGATAAAATAATCATAAAATATAAATAATGGGTTGAAAACAATTGAATAACATTTCAAATCCAAACTCTATGTACAATATATAACTATTTTTAATCCCGACATAAATAATTGTAGCTCATAATAATTGAATTGTAACGTAATTATATAAATCAATCCATGAGAGAATAAAATAGTCCTAATTCAAAAAAAATCAGTACACATAAGCATAAAACATCATTTATTTTGTAGTCAACTTTCATTTGCAGTACTATTATAGTGGAATGGGTTCACTCCCTAAACCATCATAATAATCTTGTTTCACACTTAATAATATCATTTTTGGTTAAGTCACATATTTAATTAGGTTAAATACTCATTATTGACCTAATAATATCATGAGATATACAAATTTATCTAATTAATTCTTGGGAGATATAGGCCACTTCTGTCCTTGGTTATAACATAACCACTTTCCTGGTTTTAATATAACCACTATCCTTGGTTATAATCTGACCACCATTATTGGTTATAATGTAGCCACTGTTTAATGATGAAAACAATAAATATATTTTCCATAAGATAATAAAACATTAATCATATCATAAACCATTAAAACAAGTGGGATTCATAAACATTTCATTATTTCATAAGTCGTGAAAAAGAAATGGGTTTTATAAACATTTCATCATGGAATCACTCATGGAAATGAAATGTGTTTCATAAAACTTTAACCATTTTATTATAGTATAACTCATAGAAAAGAAATGATACTCATAAAATCCATATATATAATAAATAAGGTTGGTATCATTGGATCATATCCTAACTAAATAATAACTAGCATCAAAGGATTTCATCTTATAAGGGAACCAATTTTTAATAACCACAAAGAACATTATTGAGGGAAATTTAATTTTCACATTTAAAAAACCTTTTCAAATTCCAAAAATTTCCCAAAGTTAAGATAAAATTTTTCATTGAAATTAAGATTAAAAACATTGATCATTAATGATTAAGGAAAATTATTTGCATGTTGTATAAATTAAAATATATTATTTCTTTCACAATTGTTTTTAAAAGGTCAAACAGTACCTCATTTTAAAAATAGAAAACAGATTCATTTTAAAAAAATTGGAAAAAATTTAAAAATGCATAAAATTGACTTTAAAAATTGTATTAAAATATTAAAAAACATATTTAAACATAATTAGAAAAAATAAATATATACAAAAAAATCTACTGAAGAGAGAGATAAGGCCTATTTTCCATAAAAACATATTTAGTATCTTGACTGCGTAAGATGAGTAAATTGAAAGGAAAACATATCTTATCAATAAATAATTAAATAAGAATAAAATTAATGAGTTTATTAATAGATATATCATAATAATTTATCATAGGAAACTAAATTATAAACCATATCGATAAACAATGAGATTGTAAAATAAATACCATACATCATATGTAAATTTTAATTCACAAACACATTGAATGGGAGAAAAATATATGGATATTTATATCCATATATTTAAATTATATTAATCATAAAAGGCTATTACATAATTATATACACCACAAAAAAGGAACAAGTAGTGTATAAGGTGTGTGTCCCAAAGAAATAATAGTGAGATGAAATCTCTATCCTTTAGTCATACTTATTTAGTTTTTATTTTAAGCTCCTATATACTCATTATATTATTATTATAAATACATTAAATAATTTAAATAATATATACAATACCATATATTAATTACTTATAACCTTTTATCACCAATTTGTTAATCATTATTTGTTAAAATCATTGTTCTTTGTGTTATCTGCTTCATTTTTTAGGTATGTTCTGGTACCATGATTTTGGTCAATGTATTTTCATCATAGTTACATAATACCTATAATTTTATAATAGTAAAAATATCATATATATTAATTATATAAATTTTTACATTCATTAATAATATATAGAGATTGAAAAATCAATTAAACCATTCATGTAGAAGGTAGGCTATACATACGCATTAAAATTGTTTTCATGTTATCAACGAATCGAAATAATGAATGATAAATAATAAATAACGAATATAGAATAATTATTATTTCATATATATAATATATATTCATTAATTTTTTCATTATTACTATCATAGTAATATTAATTGACAAACAAGTCACATCTCATTATGGATTTGTTAGTCTACACGTACGCAAGAGCAACATTATCATTTTCTAACTCTTTGGAAGGTAGGAAGGTGGATGTGATATTATCATTCCATAAGTAATTTTTTTTATAATTTGATCATAAAAACATAAAACATATTATTATAAAAATCCATAAAATATAGAGCCCTGACCAGATGATGGGGCTAGCGACTCTTGCGATGTGTGTTAGCAGCCCATATGGACAATAACAATGTTTCGATGTTGCAGATCTGGGATCTAGAGGGTGTAACATGGTCGGCGGTGTCGAGAATAAGTTGGAAATGTCTATGTGGTGTTTTTCGGTTGTCGAGGTGATGGCCTGTAATGACCCGTAAAATTCAAGGGATATTTTTTCTTAATTTTCTTAGGAATTTTACAAGAGCGCTGTTTCTGACGGCACCTGATTCTGATGCCCGGAGTGCCTGGAATAAATTTCGGAATTATGGCTTGGGTACGTTCAGTGAACGAACGAGCGGGAATTTCTAACTTTTGAACCGGTTCCCGGAATCAAATTTCGAGGGCACCGATGAACTCGCAGAGCTGATATTCGCTTAAGGAGACCTTTTCCAAGGTTGCGTTTTATGCGGAATGAAAGTTAGTTTTGGGAAAAATTAAAAGAAGTTAAATAAAATGTGGAAACACATTTTATTTTTAACTTGTTGGTTAACTCCTCCCAAAGGGAGTTAGGGGTGGTACCCACATCCACTTAACCTCCCATGGGAGGATTAAGTGTGGTGGGGCCCACAGAACCCTAACTCTTCATCTACTCTTTTAAAACTCCCTATAACTCCTCTTTAATTAACTTGACAGCTTGGTTAATTAATTGAGTTGAGTTGTTTGAATTTCAAACCTTTGAAATTCAATTGATAATTGTGTAAATAAAATAAGCCTTAGCTTATTTTATTTTGGTTGGTCTCGTTAGCCACCTTGAGAGAATTTGGAGCTTTCTTCTTCTTCTTCAAACTCAACGAAGAACGCGAAGACGCCGTTCTTAAACGAAGAATCTCTCCGTCGAAGAACTCTGTCCTTCCGCGACGCCGTACCCGCGACGCGACGTACTTCTTCCATGTCATCTCTTCCGCGATGATTTCCTGCAACGAAATCGCCGTCAAAGAACTTTGAATCCTCGTTTCACGACGTCGAAGTCCTTTTCCCGCGACGCCGACCACCGCAACGCTCGTCTTCTGCGGGTCGTTGACGAACATCTTTCTTGAAACCGAGGTAGGGGTTTGTTGTTGCTTTATTTAATATTTCTCGTTCTTGGTTCTAGCATGACGATCTATGAGGATAAATGATAAAGTGTTATCGTCTAATGAGAGGGGGGCCGGACCGCACAAACACGGCCGAACCCCCCCTCCTTTGTTCTTGAATATTTTCTTGCGGATGGAACGAGATGGTGTGGTGTCGTCGCACCACGCGGGATTTACACGTCTATTATTGTGCGGCGCCGTCGCGCCGCGCCGTGGAAAGATTATCATGAACGCGACGCCATCGCGCCGCGTCGAAGGAAACCAAAGGCGCCGCGGCCGGAGCGGGGCCGCGCCGGATGAGGAAGGCTGCGGCCGGTTCCGGGCCGCGGTGGGACGTGATGACCGGCGGCCAGCCGGGCCACCGGTGTCGGAAGCCGGAAGGGGGACCGACATTGCCGGTCCCGTTGAGGAAGAACCGGCCGGCCAGGATGGGCCGGCCGGAAGGGAGGCAAAACCGGGGGGAATTAATTCCCCCGGCCAGCCAAATTGCCCCCCATAATGAGGGGGCCGGTTTCACAAAGGGGGGCAGGCGGCCCCACGTTTTTCCAGCAAGCTCGGCCTTCGGCCGAGCTGGCAGCGCGCCCAGCGCGCTGCCTTGCACCGAACCGGCGCACCTTGCCGGTTCGTGAGGCCAGGCCGCGCCAGGCTGGGCCGCGCCGGCCAGGCCGGGCTGTGCCGGGCCGGGTCGACCCTGTCCGGGGCGGGTCGACCCGGATCGGGCCATCTGGGGGGTCTCGGGCCGGGATGGCCCGGGCTCGAAACCCCCGTTACCGAGCGGTTTGGATTCAAATGCCCATAACTCGGGCTACAGACTTCCAAACGACGCGCCGTCAGCGGCGATGAAATCCTTGGATCGAGACGGTCGTTTCAGTATATCGCACTCAATGTTCCAAGAAAATTTGGGTTCAGCTGGGTTGGTTCGTACATGAAACCAACCGGGCCCTCGGAGCGGAAACACTCATATCTTGAGCTACGAACGTCTGATTGACGAGCTGTCAACATTGTTGAGTTCCTCTTAGTGAGACGGATCTTTTGGCACTCTCCGCCCGAGGTTTGGATGCAGGTGTAGTACGGTCAGGTTGGTTTTGCCTTAAAAATCAATCGGGCCCCTGGGACGAAAAAGACAATAACTCTCAGACCGGGCGTCTGATCGACGCGCCGTCTGTTGCATTGAGTTCCTGTTGACGATATAGAAATTTTGGATACATCAACTCTGGACTTTCTGACAGTCGATGTATCAGCCTCTCGGCTCGTGGAGCGGACCCTCCCGAACGGGCTTGCTGTGTGCGGGAACCCTAGAGCTGGTTGTGACTGCGACTGCTACTGCTACTGCTACTGTGACTACGACGACGACAGTACCGAGATCCTTGGTGGATTCGACGACGACGACTACAGCACTCAGCGATCCTACGTGGATCAGTGCTACAGGTCCTGTGTGGGCCCGATCCTGTGTGGGTCTGCGCTCAGCGGTCCTTTGTGAACCAGCGCCTACAGGTCCTGTGTGGGCCCGATCCTGTGTGGGTCATTACGGGGATTAGTTACCTATCGATCCATCGTGGGTCCGACGACTTAGATGGATCGTTGATCATCTCTATCGTCTTCCGAAAAAGTATACCTGTGTGAGATGAATCCTGTTGTTTTCCTCTGTGGATTGTGTTGTGCTATCCTGTGTGGATTTCGTTTTGCTTTCCTGTGTGGAATACGTATACTCTCCTGTGTGGACTGAGTTGTACTTGGGCTCGGAGGTTGGAGCGTATTGGAATTGATGACTTAGGTATATGTATGGGCATATACCTAAGCAGTGTCGGTTGTTACTTAATGATTGTATCTTACCTTTGTGGTTTATCCTTTGTGGATTTTGGGAGACCTTCAGGGGTCTCGGGGTCCCTACTGAGTAGCTTATACTCACCCCTGCATGGGATATTCCCGCAGTACGTTGTGTTGGTTGCAGACGACGAGCAGCGTTGATCGTGGTTGAGGCTTGCTGAGCAGGACGGTACCTGGAGGTGGACCACTGGGCGGGACGTGCTCGGAGCGGACGGCGGGACCCGAGGAGCAGTGGAGCTATCTGTACCCACCCTTCAGGTGGGATTTCCAGTGGACAGCTCGGTGTAGTGGCTTTTACTTTACAGTTGTTGTTTTCCCTTTCGAGTTGTACTTTACTTTCAGTTTGGGTTTCTATACTGGCCCATTTACTTTTCCGCACTTTCAGTTGTACTTTGTTTTCCCTTAGTGTTAACTTTTCCACTTTCTTACTCTGTGGTGCTTGTTTACTTTACAAAGGCAATGCCTTTCCTTTTTACCGGGATTTACACATTCGTTCTAGTCGCTAGCCCCTGGCCTATGGAAGGCGGGCTTGGGGTAGTCACGGCACGGACCCCGAGGGTGGGTCGTGACAAATTGGTATCAAAGGAGTTCGGTTCTACCACGAACTCTGATATTTTTTATGTGAAGAAATAGTGTTTAGCGTATTGGGTGTGGTTATCAGTCCATGGAATCCAGTGTTGGTGTGGCGGCCGACGTATCCGTACACCAGGACCCTGACTTCTGATTTCCGACTTAATGCACGAAAACATTGATTGCGTGTGTGTTTCAAGTTTTCTTTGCGATTACTTTGTGTCATCTCACCAGGTATACTGTTTGACCGTGGCGCACCTGTTCCTTTTCAGGATGGCCCCACGACTGCAGCAAGCTAGGGTTCCGAGATTCGAGTGTGACGACAACCCACCGAGCGACGAGGCCTCGGTGCATGGCCCTTTGTCAGCAGTGGCATCGGCGGTAGCACTACCCGCCGAGCCATCGATGCTTCCAGCACCAGCCGCTGACGATGCACGTCGCCTCAGCGCACTGCATGAGTTTCAGCACCAGCGACCGCCTAGGTTTCGTGGGGAGATGGACCCCCAGGCAGCAGTGGACTGGCTGGAGGCAGTGGTACAAGTTTTTAGGCTAGTGAGGACACCTACAGACCTCATGGTGATCCTCGCTGCGAGCCTACTTCACGCAGTAGTAGGACGATGGTGGAGCTTGATGCTCCAAGTGCACGATGACGCATCTCTTCTTTGGACGGACTTTGAGAGCCTCTTTCGCTCGGAGTTCGTCCCAGCCACCCTCCGTGCGGTGCGCATCCAGGAGCTTCTTCAGCTGCGGCAGGGCAGCATGACGGTCGCTCAGTACTCGGCGAGATTTACTGATCTCTCGCGCTACTCGACCGACATGGTACGGGACCCATTCATCCGGGCCCGGACCTTCGAGCAGGGATTGAGACACAAGATCAGGGAATCGCTCATTTCCCTCAGCATTCCGACTCAGACGGGGTGTACTGGAGCGGGCCCTTTTGATCGAGAGCTTCCTTGCTGAGTCTACACCAGCGCTGAGACCCACTGCAGGGCGTCACATGGTAGAGTCTTCTACAGAAGGTAGTAGACGGATGACTCAGGGGTCCAGACAGACCAGACCTTCAAGCAGATGACCTCAGGACACTGGCTCAGCAGTGCGGGGCACACAGCACGGAGCCAGTCTCTCGAGAGGCAGACAGTGCTACTCGTGCGGCGGGCAGGGCCACATGGCTCGTGACTGCCCGAACCGCTGTGCCGAGGAGCAGCAGACGGTTGAGGGACCACTGAGGCAGAGGATGAGGGTCGACTATGGCATTCCGCAGGGAGGAGGCGGACGAGGCAGAGGAGATGGCCGAGCAGCAGGTGGTGGGCGACACTTTGAGGCTCTACCACCACCACCACCAGGAGGTCCACCCCGACCACAGGGAGCTGACGGGCAGAGACAAGCACAACTCTAGGCAGCAGAGTCCTACGACCACAGCGCACCTGAGATGATTCGAGGTACTATCTGTGTCTATTCCACCCTTGCTGCAGTATTATATACACAGGAGCGAGTCAATCTTTCATAGCCGTTGCCCTTGTTCGGAGCTCGGAGATTCCGACAGAGCCGTTGGCTCGATCCTTACGGCTAGAGACTCTTACAGGAGCAGACTCGATGAATACGCACTGGTGCCGACAGTGTGAGCTTACTCTAGGAGGCGAGATCTTCGGCTGGGATCTTCTTGTAGCAGCGTCGAGGCCTTACGACGTCATCTTGGGCATGGATTGGCTATCTACGGTCCATGCACATATTGACTGTTTTAGGCGCAAGGTGCGATGTGTACGCACCGACGGGAGCAGGTTCACCTTCACCGGCGAGAAGGGATCCTTCAAAGCACATGATGGAATTCCGTAGAGGAGAGGACATCCCATCACTCATCAGTTGGATAGCCTCATCCTAGAAGCAGTTGATGTGTGGAGTCCTGGTTTTCCTGCAGTGGTGGATCAGTTTGCGGATGTTTTTCCCGACGATGTTCCAGGGTTACCTCCTCACAGAGAGGTAGACTTTTATATTTACATGTACCCCAGGACAGCCCCGATATCCACTCTAGCATATCGGATGGCCCCCACCGAGCTTCGAGAGCTATGGGTACAGTTGGAGGACTTGCAGGGCAAGGGGTTCATCCGACCCAGTGTTTCACCCTCGGCTTCCCCGATTTTGTTCGCCAAGAAGGAGGACGGGAGCTTGCGGCTGTGTGTCGATTATCATCGCCTGAACCAGGTGACAGTGAGGAACAAGTATCCGCTACCGAGGATTGATGAACTCTTTGATCAGCTCAAGGGAGCACGGTGGTTCTCGAAGATAGACCTCAGGTCAGGCTATCATCAGCTCAGAGTTAGAGACGAGGACGTGCAGAAGACGACCTTTAGATGTCGGTATGGCCACTATGTGTTCTTGGTTATGTCTTTCAGCGTAACCAATGCTCCATCAGTGTTCATGGCCCTCATGAACATGATCTTTCAGCCATACCTTGATCGGTTTGTCGTGGTCTTCATCGACGATATACTGATTTACTCGACGACAGAGGAGGAGCACGCCTACCACTTGTGGGTTTTACTAGACACACTCTGAGAGCACCAGCTTTATGGTAAACTCTCGAAGTGCCAGTTCTTGATACATGTGGTCCACTTCTTGGGACACGTCATCTCTGAGGCGGGAGTTGCAGTGGATCCTGATATGATCGAGGCAGTGTTAGCTTGGGAGCCACCCAGGAGCGTGACAAAGGTGCGGAGATTCTTGGGATTAGCTGGACACTATCAGAGATTCGTGCCAGACTTCTCTAGAGTTGTGGAACCACTCTTAGATTTGAAGAAGAAGGGGAAACCCTTCGTGTGGTCAAGCAGATGTCAGCAGATCTTCCAGGAGCTGAGACAAAGATTGACCAGCGCACCTATCTTGAGGTTTCCTGAGGAGGGAGTAGGGTACGTAGTCTACTGCGATGCATCAGGGACCGGACTCGGATGTGTTATGATGCAGGAGCGGGCAGTGATCGCCTATGGATCACGTCATTTGAGGCCTCATGAGCAAAACTACGCTACCCATGACCTGGAGTTAGCAGCAGTGGTCTTCGCTCTGAAGACATGGTGACACTATCTGATGGGAGAGCACTTTACAGTCTTTTCTGATCATCAGAGTCTCGGGTATATCTTCTCGCAAAAGGACCTGAACCTGAGACAGCGGCGATGGATCGAGTTCTTCCAGGACTATGACTTTTAGATAGTCTATACTCCTAGGAAGGGGAACGTGGTAGCCGATGCCCTCAGCAGGAGGACGGGCGTTCAGCTACTTGAGGAGGCGACAGAGCAGCTAGCCTCTTTGCAGATATCCTTCATGGATAGAGATTGAGCAGCCTTCCTCCAATCTCTCACAGTCACCCCTCCACTACTGCAGCGGGTCAGAGAGGCACAGCATGAGGACGCTGACTGTGAGACACGGCGTGCACAGATATCATCGGGACAGGCACCTGATGGTTTCTCCCTTGGAGCAGAGCATGACATCCTTTTCAGAGGACGTACCATGGTACGAGTCGCTTTGCGAGAGGAGGTTCTGAGAGAGTTTCACACTTCTCCTTTGGCGGTACATCCTGGAGTGGAAAACATGTACCAGGATCTCAGACGACAGCACTGGTGGCCGGGCATGAAGAAGGCTGTAGCAGAGTTCGTTTCTCGATGCCTCACCTTCTAGCAGGTGAAGGTAGAGAATCAGGTACCAGCAGGCTTGGTACAGCCCTTGGAGGTCCCGGAGTGGAAGTGGGACGTGATATCTATGGACATCATGACTGGACTTCCACGTACTTCCAGAGGTCACGACTCCATCTGGGTGATTGTCAACCGACTCACCAAGTTGGCTCACTTCTTACCCATCCGAGAGCAGGGATTAGTGGAGAGCGTGGGACGTCTCTACGTTCATGAGATTGTGCGGCTCCACGGTGTGCCATCATCTATCGTCTCCGATCGAGATGCTCGCTTTACTTCCCGGCTTTGGAAGGGGTTACATGAGGCGTTCGGGGCGCAGCTACGTTTGAGCACAACCTTTCACCCTCAGACGGATGGTCCGAGGAAGAGGACCATTCAGACCCTCGAGGACATGCTCCGCGCATGTGTCCTCGAATTTGGTCGTAGCTAAGAGGACCACCTACCCTTGGTGGAGTTTGCGTACAACAACAACTACCACTCCACCATCAGGATGGCACAGTACGAGGCGTTGTACGACCGACCTTGTAGATCTCCTTTGTGCTGGACAGACACTGGGGAGTCAGCACTTGTGGGACCGGAGATGGTCCAGGCTACGACAGAGAAGGCCCAGGTCATCCAGGAGCAGATGAGGACATCTCAGAGCCGGCAGAAGTCATACGATGACAGGAGGCGTAGGCCACTAGAGTTTGAGGATGGCGACCACGTCTTTTTGCGGGTCTCACCTCAACGTGGTATATGAAGATTTGGCCGAGGCAGCAAGTTATCTCCACGCTTCATCAGACCCTTCCAGGTTCTCAGCAGGATTGGCGAGGTGGCTTATCGCCTGGCTCTACCACCTCAGTTGTACCGGGTGCACGGCGTCTTCCAGGTGTCTCAGCTGAGGAGATACGTGCATGACCCGACGCACATCATTGATCATGGGGAGCGTGACATTGACGATGGGGCGACTTTTACGGAGGTCCCGGTGGAGATAGAGGATCGACAGGAGCGGGTCCTATGTGCATGGTCGATTCCTCTAGTGCGCATCATATGGCAGCATGTGAATCTCCAGGAGAGCACTTGGGAGCGGGAGGCTCAGATGAGTGCTCAGTACCCTCATTTGTTTCCCTAGTTTTGATGTATCTTTACAGGGACGTAAAGCCCTGAGGTGGGAGTAATGTAAAGACCCGTAAAATTCAAGGGAAATATTTTCTTAATTTTCTCTGGAATTTTACAAGAGCGCGGTTTCTGACGGCACCTGATTCTGAGGCCCGGAGTGCCCGGAATAAATTTCCGAAGTTTGGCTCGGGTACGTTCAGTGAACGAACGAGCAGAAATTTCTAACTTTTGAACCGGTGCCCGGAATCGAATTCCGAGGGAACCGATGAACTCGCAGCACTGATATTCGCTTAAGGAGACCTTTTCCAAGGTTGTGTTTTATGCGGAATGAAAGTTAGTTTTGGAAAAAATTAAAAGAAGTTAAATAAAATGTGGAAACACATTTTATTTTTAACTTGTTGGTTAACTCCTCCCAAAGGGAGTTAGGGGTGGGACCCACATAAACATAACCTCCCATGGGAGGATTAAGTGAGGTGGGGCCCACACGAACCCTAACTCTTCATCTAATCTTTTAAAACTCCCTATAACTCCTCTTTAATTAACTTGACAACTTGGTTAAATTAATTGAGTTGAGCTGTTTGAATTTTCAACCTTTGAAATTCAAGTTGATAATTGTGTAAATAAAATAAGCCTTAGCTTATTTTATTTTGGTTGGTCTCCTTAGCCACCTTGAGAGAGTTTGGAGCTTTCTTCTTCTTCTTCCAACTCAACGAAGAACGCGAAGAACGCCGTTCTTCAATGCAGAATCTCTCCGTTGAAGAACCCGTTGCTTCCGCGACGTCGTATCCGTGACGCGACGTACTTCTTCCACGTCATCTCTTCCGCGACGATTTCCTGCGATGAAATCTCCATCAAAGAACATCGAATCCTCGCTTAACGACGTCGACGTCCTTTTCCCGCGACGCCGACCACCGCGACGCTCGTCTTCCGCGGGTCGTTGATGAACATCGTTCTTGAAACCGAGGTAGGGGTTTGTTGTTGCTTTATTTAATTTTTCTCGTTCTTGGTTCTAGCATGATGATCTTTGACGATAAATGATAAAGTGTTATCGTCTAACGAGAGGGGGAATGGACCGCACAAACACGGCCGAACCCCCCTCCTTTGTTCTTGAATATTTTCTTGCGGATGGAACGAGATGGCATGGTGCCGTCACACCACGCGGGATTTACACGACAATTATTGCGCGGCGCCGTCGCGCCGCGTCGAAGGAAACCGAAGGCGCCGTGGCCGGAGCGGGGCGGTAGCGGAGGGGTGTGGTGCCGTCGCACCACGCCGGACGACGAAGGCCGCGGCCGGTTCCGGGCCGCGGCGGGACGTGATGACCGGCGGCCAGCCGGGCCACCGATTTCGGAAGCCAGAAGGGGGACCGGCCTTGCCGGTCCCGTTGAGGAAGAACCGGCCGGCCAGGTCGGGCTGGCTGGAAGGGAGGCAAAACTGGGGGGAATTAATTCCCCCGGCCAGCCAAATTGGCCCCCCATAATGAGGGGGCCCGGTTTCACAAAGGGGGGCAGGCGGCCCCCAGTTTTTCCAGCAACCTCGGCCTTCGGCCGAGCTGGCAGCGCGCACAGCGCGCTGCCTTGCGCCGAACCGACGCGCCTAGCCAGTTCGCTAGGCCAGGCCGGGCCGCGCCAGGCCGAGCCGCGCCAGGATGGGTCGACCCTGTCCGGGGCGGGTCGACCCGGTTCAGGCCATCCGGGTCTCGGGCCGGGACGGCCCGGGCCCGAAACCCCCGTTACCGAGCGGTTTGGATTCAAATGACCATAACTCGGGCTACGGAAATCCAAACGACGCGTCGTCAGTGGCAATGCAATCCTTGGATCAAGATGGTCGTTTCAGTATATCGTACTCAAAGTTTCGGAATACTTTGAGTTCGACCGGGTTGGTTTGTACACGAAACTAACCGGGCCCTCGGAGCAGAAACACTCATATCTTGAGCTACGGACGTCCGATTGATGAGACGTCAGCTTTGTTGAGTTCTTTTTAGTGAGACGGATCTTTTGGCACACTTCGCCCGATGTTTGGACACAGGTGGAGTACGGTCGGGTTGGTTTTTCCTTAAAAATCAACTGGGCCCCTGGGACGAAAAAGCCAATAACTCTCAGACCGTGCGTCCGATCGACGCGCCGTCTGTTGCGTTGAGTTCCTGTTGACGATACAGAACTTTTGGATACATCAACTCTGGAATTTGTGACAGTTGATGTATCAGCCTCTCGGCTCGTGGAGAGGACCCTCCCGAACGAGCTTGCTGTGTGCGGGAACCCAAGAGCTGGCTGCGACTGCGACTGCTACTGCTACAACTACTGTGACTGCGACGACGATAGTACAAAGATCCTTGGTGGATTTGACAATGACGACTACAGCACTCAGCGATCCTACGTGGATCCGTGCTACAGGTCTTGTGTGGGCCCGATCCTGTGTGGGTCTGATCCTGTGTGGGTATGCGCTCAGCGGTCCTGTGTGAACCAGCGCCTACAGGTCCTGTGTGGGCCCGATCCTGTATGGGTCATTGCAGGGGTTAGTTACCTATCGATATTTCGTGGGTCCGACGACTTAGATGAATCGGTGATCATCTCTATCGTCTTCTGAAGAAGTATACCTGTGTGAGCCGAATCATGTTGCTTTCCTGTGTGGATTGTGTTGTGCTATCCTGTGTGGATTTTGTTTTGCTTTCCTGTGTGGAATACATATACTTTCCTGTGTGGACTGAGTTGTACTTGGGCTCGGATGTTGGAGCGTATTGGAATTGATGACATAGGTATATGTATGGTCATATACCTAAGCAGTGTCGGTTGTTACTTCGTGATTGTATCTTACCTTTGTGGTTTATCCTTTGTGGATTTTGGGAGACCGTCAGGGGTATCGGGGTCCCTACTGGGTAGCTTATACTCACCCCTACACGGGCTATGCCCGCACTACGTTGTGTTGGTTGCAGATGACGGGCAGCGTTGATCGTGGTTGAGGCTTGCTGATCAGGACAGTACCTGGAGGTGGACCACTGGGCGGGACGTGCTCAGAGAGGACGGCGAGACCCGAGGAGCAGTGGAGCTATCTGTACCCACCCTTCAGGTGGGATTTCCAGTGGACAACTCGGTGTAGCGGCTTTTACTTTACAGTTGTTGTTTTCACTTTCGAGTTGTACTTTACTTTTAGTTTGGGTTTGTATACTGTCCCATTTACTTTTCCGAACTTTCAGTTGTACTCTATTTTCCCTTAGTGTTTACTTTTCCGCTTGCTTACTCTGTGGTGCTTGTTTACTTTACAAAGGCAATGCCTTCCCTTTTTACCGGGATTTATGCCTTGGAGCTAGTCGCCCGCCCCTAGCCTATGGAAGGCGGGCTTGGGGTTTCCATGGCATGGACCCCGAGGGAGGGTCATGACATGGCCACTGGTGCGGCGAGGTGATGATGATGTCACCATGGGACGTGGAGAGTGTTGGTCGGTGATACTGGCCGATGAGGTGCTAGTGGTGGTTTCAACTGGCCAGCGACGATGCACAGTGGTGCGTGGTTCAACACGACAATCATGGGTTCTTGGGATGTGGGAGGCAAAGGTCATGACCTCAGAATACGGTGTGGTGACGGTGCGACGATGCTTGTCGGGATTCAGTTTGTCATCCTGTGGATTAGTTGATGGGGACAGATTTTCAGCAAGGGTGATGTTTACAGCGGGCACATCGATGAAGACCTCGGATGCGATTTCCATGGGATGCGTGATATTGACTTCGTGATCTGTACATTTCTGACTGCCGATAGTATGCTGGACAGGTTTTCGGGAGTGAGTGTAATCCAGCTGTTTTGATTTTAGGGTTTTGGTGCACATGCGATGGTGGGTGGAATGCCCTTGCATTTTATGGTCTCTAGAAATGTGTTATGGTCATTTTGGTTTGTCGAGTCTTTGCGGACTTCATTTTTTTCTTTGGGGGTCTGCACCTTATGTTTTCATGTTTGTGTTACCTTTAATTTTTAATAATAAATTAGCAGGGTTGTGGTTTTGGGTTACCAAAACCATGATCTAAACCGTTTTAGTATGCACATGCAAAATTTTCACTTCCAACTTGATGGAAAGAGGGTGAACAAAGGATGTTTCATAGTAATATTAAAATATTAGTATATTTATGATACTAATGTTTTTATTTTATTAATAATAAAATACTTTTATAGAATTTAATGCATTCACACTACAAAAAAAACCGTTTTCCCAGCACCACCCTTTATCAGTGCTAATGAAAAAGCACTGATAAAGGGGTTACCTTTATTAGCACTAAAAAAGAACTAATAAACGTACCCCTTTATCAGCAATGTTTTAGCACTCATAAAGGTACCCCCTTTATCAGCGCTGTTTTAGTAGCGCTGATAAAGTGGGGCCTTTATCAATGTGTTTTTTAAAATCTCTGATAAAGGGTCGACTTTAAAAAAAATAATAAAAAATAATATATTAATATATTAATATATAAATATAGTTATATAGATATAAATATAATATATAATATTTAAATATGTTCTAGATAAGTATAAATATACATTTACTCTTAATATACATAATATAAAAGATATTTAGAGAAAATGGCTTATAAAAAATTAAGAAAATATTTTTAATGAATAATTTGATAATTATTATGGAGGAATAGTCATTTCATTATAATTTGTAGACACAAAAAATAAAAAAATTTAAAAAAACCAATATTTGTTGTAAACGCAACTCGAACTTCAAACGGCCATAACTTTTAATCTGGGTGTCCGTTTGAGCTCTACCATATATCAAATTGAATCCTGCGATAAGTTCTACACCACATTGACTGGAGAACCCCCAGTCACAATTTTTTCGAGTCTAAAAAAGGCCCAGAACGCCTCCATAACTGAGTTTTTAGTCGGGATACCCTGATTTTTTAACATTTTGTGTATTTTCAGCCTCGTTTAATGGGGTATTATTTCCTTTTTTTTGTGGGGACTGAATTTATTCTAAGGTGTTACATTCATATTGAATTATATATTTGAAATTTTATCATTTTTATAATGCACTGCTTTTATAATCAAATATATAACAAAATATACATATTTTTTTATATATTCACATATAAAAAATTAATTTCTTAAATAAAAAATTCAACATATTTACATATAAAATATATTACATTTATCTAAATAATAACTAATATCCATTTTATTTAAAATTAAAATATATGAATATTTATATAAATATATATTTATCTAAATATATATATTAATATAATTATATATATTTTAATATAACTATATATATTAATATAAATATATTACTATACGAATACATATAACTAAAAATATATATAAATAAATAGATATATCATAAATAAGAGAACAAATCAATAAAGGGGAGTGGTTAAGGCTCCAGACGCACAGGGGGGAGGTCTCGAGATCAAATCAGGGTAGAGGAATGGGCACGCGCGCATGGGTGAATTTAAGGGGCTAGCACTGATAAAGGTGGGATATAGCACTGATACAGGGTTTAGGGGGTGCGTGCAGGCACTGGAGGTGTGGGAAAGCGCTGATAAAGGGGGGATCAAGAGCTGTAAAAATCCCCCCCAGAGATTGTCAGGATTTTTTTTAATTTTTTTTAATTTTTTTAGTTTTATAAGTGCTCAAAAAAGCGTTGATAAAAGGGTTGTTTTATCATCCTTAAAAATAAATTGTAGATAATGGACCCTTTTGTCAGTGCTTTTTAATAGTGCTGAAAAAATACCCCATTTATCAGCGTTTTTTTAGTGCTGATAAAAGTGGTCGTTATCAGTGCTTTCTGGAGTGTTGATAATGGGGACCCCCCTTTATCTACACCGTCTTTAACAACACTTTTCTAGCATTGTTAAAGGCCTTCTCATGTGCTATTAAAGGCCATATTTGTAGTAGTGTTAATAAAAACAAATTGATCAATTAAGGAAATTTCATATTCATTGAAATAACACCTTTACATATCCTCTTATGGGATCTAGGGTTGGCCTATTTGGAAGACCAGAACATCTAGAATGTTTATATAGGGGTTTATAAGAGGACTTGGAGGATTTTGGTCAAGATTAAATGCTCAATGTTTTGTAACTGATATAATAAAGGGTTACCCTTTTATAATTGGGGGAAGGACCCCTCTTAGAGTTCTCAAATTATTAAATTTATATAAATTTATTTTAAATCCCAAATAACTTGAAATTAATAACATTTGAAGGTATGATTTTGTTGAGTCCAAATACTTACATACAATAATATTGGTAAAATTTATTATCACATTTTTACTCTTATCATTTTTCAACCCTTTATTTACCCTTTTGACAATTATTATAATAATAATGTTTAATACACTTTAATGGTTATAATGATAGTATAAATTGTCAAAAGAGCCATAAATGGGATATGGTTGTTGTTTAAAACAATATCCCATAAATGTTTTGGAATATTATATTTTTATCATTTTAATATCATATAATAACATATAATTTATTATCAAATATCATTAATTTCATTTTTATCACTATTAATTTAATTTGACTTTAAATACCTCAAGAAAAATGTAATTCTAATATAATTCTACCTAACCTCAATATTATTTCATTTCATTATATAAAATTATTAGTATATAGTTACTAATTCATGTTACATAACTTTAGATATTTTTAATATAATTAATTCTTTTCTATTAGTTGAATAAATACTATATTATTTGTTCACAAGCATTTTTTGTCATTTTATAATTTATAAAATAATAAAATAATTTTATATCATGAAAATAATTTTATTAATATTAAAACATAAACTTATAATAATTCATAACATGATTTTTCCCTATGTGGACATCTATAATATATTTAGAACTAAGACAGTGAAATGTTTTAACTTTTCTTGATATAAAAATATTATATTTTGTTTTTAGGGACAATTAACCATTTTATATCCCAATTAAAAGACTAAGTTGGAAATGGTATAATTATCATAATTTAACAGGAATTATGATGATAGAATATGGCCTTATCACTTAGTTTTGACATATATTTACCTTATTTACCCTTTACTGAGATGATAAATTTTACCATAGTTACTATTCTTATTGACCAACAATAAAAGTGGCCTATTTGAGATATTTGAAAATCATAATTCCAAATATAAAATATATTTTTTAAAATTCAAAACATATATGTGGAATCAATTAAATATGAAATTATTGGGAAAAACTGAAATAATTCATCTTTTTTGAAATTTTTTTTATATAATAAAAGTAGATTTGTTATTATTCCATGCCTTGAAAAATATTAGATGAACAATAAAAAATGTTTTTGAGTATATTATATTGAAATTATTTCATCAGATTCATTCTGAAATAGTGATCAATTTAATTTATTATGATAAAAACACAATACAAGCCTAAAAATAGTTTCTTATATAAAAATGATTTTTCCTATATATATTTTCTATACCAAATTGAGAAATAATATTGATTAAAATTGAAGTAATTGGATTATTTAAAATTTAAGAACAGTGATTTTAATTTGAAACAATTTTAAAAAAATATATACCTTTTTACATATTGTTTTTGATAAAATCAATATTTTTACTATTCAGTAGAAAATCAATATTTTCATAAATTTATAAAAAATTCATCCTAATATAATTTTAATATGATTTTTCAAAATTGATATTAATTTGAGAATGCAAAATTATTAAATTCCTTGAAATTAATCATAATATTTTCTAAAAAAGTGTGATAATAATATTTTCTTGATGAAATCAATTTTTTGAATATTAAATTGTCATTATGGAAAGTTATTCCATTATTTATTAAGTATTCATCCATAAATTTATATTTTGTATGAATTCTATGTGTTTCATAAAGTACTTATTCCTATTCATTCAAAATAATTTAATTACAATGTTATAACTATCTCATATAATAATATTTCAATAATATATCATAGATTGTTTAAACCCATTATTTTGTGGAGCACAAACTATCGAAGAGATAATATTATTCAATTAAAAATGTTTTGAAAAACATTTTGGTGTGACAATGCCTCATTTATTAGCTCCATCACTTTTTCCCAGGTCAAATAGGAGATATTATTGGTGATATTCTGATATATACATAAATTTCCCATATAGTATTTTTATCTAGTAGACATATGTACCTCTTACTTGGTATAGTTTAAGATCACTCTAGTCATACCCCATGGGTACATATTTAGTTTTATACAGATGTATGACTTCACATTGTTCAAATTCACGATTCTTATATTGAATCTACTAGTTTATGGTCATACATTTTGGAATGTTTGGGTGAGCTTATTTGGATAGGGAGGCATCATAAACCTGATATGAAGAGATGGACGATAAGAAACGATACCATGAATGTTAGAACATTGTTTTATAGTCATAATTCCTCGAGTTTTTATGACTGATTATCATAATGCCTAATGATATTTGATGATTCTAGGGACCACAATGGGGATAGGGGTTCCAAAATAATGTGTGGGTGGAAAGAGTATTTGTAGGTGTGCCTGATATAGGCAATCCAAGAATCAATATATATCCCACTAAATTTGGAATCAAGACCCCACTTATTTCTATAATGTGTTATAGTTTTATAGTAGTTCCAGAAGGGGGAAGTCTAGTTGGTTTAGGATGCAGTGAATGTAGGGGGGATTTAGTTGTTGGAACACCATATGTAATTAAAGTAAGATTCAAATTATAGGAATCATGGGGAAAATTTCACAATGTTTAAGGTTGTATTTATTTGACCAAGGTTTCTACAAATTTATAGTCTTATATCATTGTCTATGCAGTAGTGCTTCATGAGGATTTTTACACCACCAAAGAGTTTAAAAATAGAAGTCAGTTGGTGTTAAATATGATTAGAACCCAATAATTAGTCACAAGGTCTATTGCATATAGTTTTACAATGTTATACTTGGACTATAGGAAATAAATTTTTTATATTCAGGTTTCTTTGACCAATGGGATTTGTGTCCCGAGTGTGTTTATGCATCATAAAAGATCATAAATAGTACATGAAGGGAGATATAAGGGGTCCTAGTGTCTCTTGAAATGTCTTCATGGAAAGTTGAACAAATTTTAAGGTCAATATGATCATACCATATAAGATAGTTTGTGAGATGGTTTTTTCACACAATGATTGAATAACCTATGATATACAATGGTTCATGGTGTTAGGGGGTGAATGATGGAAACCATGGACTCATATTAAGGTGGTATTTGTTTTTTGGGAGAAAGACAGGGGTTCTAGAAGTCATTAAGTATCCCATGGAACTAGTAATCAATCTTTTTCTAGTTTTGCAACACAGTTTTGTAGGAGACCAATGCCATAAGGGGCAGTTATCTTTAGCAGGGATGTGTCTAACTCTATAGTTTAAAGTGTTGAATAAAAAGACACCAGTTACATTGTTTTTGGTCACACGACTATGAAAAATTTTGGATCTTCTATTTTAACATTTTTATGATTGGACTGTGGGGTTTTCATGATTTTAAGTTCATTATTCTTGTACCATAAGGGGGGTCTTATCTTAAAGTGGTTTTCATGGAATGTGAGAGTAATAATCTGATGTCATTGGAGGGATATGGAAACCTGGTTCGATTAAAATTTCTAATATGAGCTAAACATAGAATATGTTGATGATATTAAGACTAGGGTTTTTTATTTTGTGAGGATTTATGTACCATCATAGTGTTTAATGTTAACAAGTTGAGAGGTGAAATAGGGCCTTACAACACATCAAAAACTCTATATGGATTTTTTTATAGATTAATACCAGGATTCTTGGACCAAAGCTCATAGTTTAAGATTTTATAGTATGGACCCTAAAATGGGTGACATTCTACATAGGAATTCTTACGTATCTCGATCATTCATAGAAAATACTCTTCCAAAACTTCTAATCCATCTTGATACATTATCAGTGTGAGAAATTGGTATGGCAGTTTTTGGTCGGAGTAGACTACCCAAGAAGGGGTGAGTTGAGTATCTATAAAAAATATTGTTCAAACAATTACTTAAAAATAATCCCCATTAAGAAAGTACACTGGCCAATTATTCATGGTAATATGGTTGTAAAGGTTTGAATGATAAAATAACTTATTATAAGATTAATTATTTCTTTTTTATATCAATGTGAGTTATTGATACAACATTTAAAGCTATTATAATTAGAATAAAATTTCTAAAATCTATCCAAGACTAACTATAAAAGTAAAATATAGTTTTTCGTAATATTTTGTACAAAAGTTAAAAACTAAAATAAAAGACACAGCATAAAAAACAAGTGGTTCAGTCTCAATCTGAGACTTAATCCACTCCACATAGTGATCGCCTACCACCTAGAAGTCTACATAGATAAGAGATTGATCCACACTCTAGATCGGGGTAATACAATAGTACACAAGACTGTTCGGGTCACACAACCTATTCCACTATTCTTCATTGGAAAAAGATCCCTAGTCACACAAGGACCACTTCGTCACATATGTAAATAGATGAAGGAAGATATGAGAGGTAGGATAACATGAATCCTTCAGTTTAATACAAGAGACAATGCATGTTTTTAATAAAGGCACACACACACACTTCATAAAAGCTAAAAAAAATACAAAACAGATAAAATATTATGATAATGGATTATATGTGATATGAGTGTTATTCTATATAGCTAGAGGCTTTTAGGATGAAGCAGATACAAGTATTTATTCCTTTTTTTTAAACAGAGTTTTGCAAGTCGGGTGCTCTGGTTTCTAGTTTGAATATGTGATCTATGTAGCTCATGTTCTTCTAGTTGGTACTATGAAGTTTTTTGAAGCTCTGATCTATGGTAGTTCAGTGTTCAATAATCGATAGTGGTTCTTGTGTTCTTTAGTAGTATGATGCTCCAGGAGTTTGTTATTTCAAAACATCTCGCACGTCTCTCTGTATGTTTCAACAGTGGCTTATATTTGTTTTAATAGAGGGTGCACATGTTGGAGTAGACAGGATACATGTATTCTGCACCTCGTACCTCGAACTGTGAGATGACATGTCTATAAACAAACGTTAATGATTTCAGTTCCATTTAATAACATGAATATGAAAATTAGAAACTAAATTGAAAATGACAAAAAATATTAAAGGGCGGTGTCACAGTTTGTCTTCAAATGGAGTCACGATAGTTTTGACATATATAATCAGCAGAACAGATGCATTTTTTGAATCATGTTGTCTCTTGTAGAGGTGTCCAATCCTTTATGAAAATCATTTATCGATTCTTGAGTCATGACGTCAGGAGCACGGTATCAGGTAACTCTATCAGGTCACTATGTTTGGGTCACTGCGTCAGGGTTACAGTATCAAGGTTACTATGTTTGGGTCAAAGTATTATGGTCACGATATTAGGGTTACGATGTCAGGGTCTTGTTATCTGGGTCACAATATCTAATAATGGTGTGTCTGTCACTATGTCTATGACATTTCCAAAATCCTAGATCAGTGTCAAACATATAGTTTCTCAGATAGCCAAATATCTGTAAATAGACTTAAGCAGTAACCTTCACAGAATGAATTACAGATAATTTTTGTTAAAATATAATAGAAAAAGAGTAATAATAACTAGTGATATTATTAATTTAAGCTAGTAAGCATGGAATCATAAGAATACAAACCATTGTTAAACCTAATTGGCATGATTTCCATGATTTGTGAGCATTAAAACATGATCAAACAAGAGGATTCCAACAATATCCCCGTTTTTATGATAAAAAATCATGGAATCTATGAACTATCTATAAAATGAATAAGGCCATTCTTATTTATTCTCATTTTTGGATTATCAAAAAGTAAATATGGCGAAGAAAATAAGAAGAGAATAAATGTAAAGACAATACATAAATAGAAATAAGGATCACTTCATTGAAAACAAAATAAGACAAAATCAAGTATAGACATCAGACAAAAGAAACAAAATATATAACATTCCCATAAATTAGACATTTTTCACTACTCTTTAGAGGCAGTATAATTCTCTTTTACCATGAAATAATCATCAGGAAGAGCCATTGGAGAAGAATATGAGGTGGTAGCTGAGTGTGATCCAATGGTGAAAGAATTAAGAGGAACACCATCAAAAATAAAAGGGGAAAGGGTCATTTTGGTCCAAGACTGAGGCACAGACTATTCAAGAATAACATAACGAATCATGATTAGAGCTTGAGATAAAGACAAGGTTACTAGAGAATAGATAGATGATGAATAATGGGTGCAACCAGGTCTCAAGAGAGCAGCTGTAGAAGCCACTATAGTAGTGCTTTTCACATGGAGATATGGCTTTAACAAATTGATGAAGTCAGTGAAGACCTCACCACTGTACTACATTGTTTTTCTAATGTCATCATTATTCTCGAAAAACATCTCTAAGGTAGATGCAAACTCCCTTATTTTCTACACATGGTCCTTAAAAACTGGAGTCCAAAGATGAATTTTCAATGATTCAATATGGCACATGAAATGACTTGTCAACTGATACGTTATATAAATCCTTTTGAAGTTTAAATCCAACTTCTTTTTAATCTCATTAGAGGCTGTAGAGTCTTGTTTAGAGTACATTCTAAAATTATCATGTACATGTTTAGAATTTTGAACAAAATTTTTAGAGTATCTTCTGAACATATAAACTTTTCAACGA
This sequence comes from Viscum album, assembly GCA_963277665.1. Lineage (NCBI taxonomy): Eukaryota > Viridiplantae > Streptophyta > Magnoliopsida > Santalales > Viscaceae > Viscum > Viscum album. Next base: position 786,412,796 of record OY728126.1, on the reverse strand, counting down.
TTTAAGCTCTTCATGAATTACCATTATCAGAACTGCACTATATGACTGAGATGATTGAGTAGTTTTGGAGGAAGATTAAGAAGCTGAGATGGATTTAGATTCTTTTGGAAGGATCTGGACAACAGTTTCAACTGTGTCCCTGAAAATTCTAGGCAAGTCATCTATTGAGCATGCTAATTTCCAACTTTTTTTTCCAGCTTGTGATTGTATGATATTGTTTTCTAAAAAATATCTATTAGATTTGGTCAAATAAGTGTTGTAACCTTTATAGATATCTTTTCATCATATTCTATGTTGAATCATGATAAGATATGTTTATATGTTTCAAACTCATTCTTCAGTTCCTCAATCAATGAAATTATATATCTTACTTCTTCTCTTATGTACTGATTTTCAATTCTTTCTTCTTGAATTTCCTCCAATATCTGAGGTTGAGTTCTCCATATAAGATTCTAAATAATAATAATACCACAATGTGCACCAATTTGAGTTATACGAAGAGTTTGATCTTTCAAAATCATCTCAAATCCATCCAATATATTTTCTCCAAATACCTCTAAATCCTCACGGATTAGAGGGCTTGGGGATTCTTGAGAACTCTTGGGTTCAGAGACCTAAATTACTTCATGCTCCTTAAAAGATATTATTCCTATTAAAAAACAATTTCAATTGAAAAGCTGTTGTAAGATCAATTCTTCTCATTGAGTCCACTTGAGAGTCTATGATATCAAAATATCTTGGGAAATCATACACATTGTTTGTATGTCTTCTCTCAATAGATATATGTTCTTGATTAGTTTCTATATTGGGTTTTTTCACCCTATCAATTTTTCCATAAGCTCTAAGAGTGAGAGACCTAGTCTCTTTCTCAATTTTAATATTTTCAAAAATGTCAGGGTCACCCAGCTTTGTTCAATCATGTCAAAAATCTTGGTCCATTCTTTCTTCATATGATATGACTAATTCTATCTTAGCATGTACTTCAGATCTTTCTACATCTTCAAGACCATCCTAAATAACAGTTTCTTCTATATTTTCCTCAAGAATATCTTGTTCTTCTAGACTAACAAATCCTTCTTTATTAACAATTCCTTCAACAACTATTTCTTCGCAAATTTTATTTTCATAACTTGTAGTTCAGGTAAGAAACGGTCTTCTTTTATGATATTTCTATCTACATATACATCTTCGGAATCCTCTTCTTTTTGACATGATTATATGTATATATATAATCTAATATATTTAAATAAGTAAATATTTTAAAAATGTATTTCAAATAATATCTATCCAGTTTTTACATTACAAAAATATATTTATAATGTTTATATATACATATACATTTGTACTAATAAGCATGTATATTTACATTATATTCTAGTATATGTGAATGATTATAATATATAATTTATATAAAAAATATAAGTATATATATCACACACACACACATTTATTTTATAATTGTATTTTAAAATAATTATATAAATATAAGAATAAAAAATATATATGCATATATATAAAAATAAACCGAAATATCATTAAACAGAAAACAAAACAACATGGTGTAGTGGTAAAGATGATGATTTTTAGAAGAGTGGTGCATGGTTCAAATCCATGAATGCGTGCATGAGGCTAGAAAGTTGAAAAGTGCCGATAAAGGGGTGGTGTGGTGAAAAGTGTTGATTAAGGGAGGGTGGAGTCCTATTAATGGTGTCATGGAAGAATTGATAAAGGGTCCATGCACATAGATGTCTAAAAACATATAATTTCATCCCCTTTAATAGTGCTAAAATAATTTTTCTTAAAAGGGTCCTTTAAGTGTGCTAAAAATTTTGATAAAGGGGTGATTTATCAATGATTTATTTTGAGTTGAAAAAGGGTGTATTTATCATCTCTTTTCTTGGACTAATAAAACCTTATTGCTTTTAACGATGCTCTAGTAGTTAGTGTTTGTTTAGCACTAATAAATAACTATTCTAGAACGTTAAAAGGCCACTTTTGTAGTAGTGTGTCTTGTTTAAAATTTCTCCACATTCCTATGATTTTGTGCTCGTATGTTATGATAATTGACTAATCCATTTATATATTATATGAACTATTTATTCTATTATCCCATGATTATTATCATGTTTATAATGATATCTTGTTATGCCACACTTATCACATGTTATTCTATATTTTTATGTTTACCCTTACTAAGAATTTGTGTTCACATCTTCATATATCACCCCTTCCGGAAGTTATAAATGAAAATTTATGCATGCTAATCCTAATAGAATATCTTATGTGGGTCATTTATTGGTTATATTGAGGAACGATTAGTGATTTAATAGCTTTATATATAGGGTAAAAAGGTTCTATTTAATGAGGATACATGAGATGTATAGTTGGTGATTTTTCTTAATTCTATAAAACTATTAACTAAATGGTCCTATATTTATAAATGTTTGACTTATATATTAATCATATACATATATCAAATATAGTGTTTTAGGAAATGTGTTTCCAACACCAGATCTATGATCATAAGTCTATGTATAATACAAATCCAATTTCAAAATCACCATATTAAATGGATTTAATTGAGTTGTTATAATTGAAAAATAAATTACAAGAGTTAATTAACAAGGGTTTCATCTACCCAAGAACATCTCATTAGGGTCCCAAATTCCATTTTTTTTAAAAATAAGGTCAGTTACATTAAACTTTTCATTTATTATATATCAATCAATAATATCAATGTCAAGAACATGTATATTTTGCCTAGTATCTATGAGTTTTTATCAGCACTAGGGTGATTCGTATTATTCAAAGACTAGTACAAGGTCTGAGTATCACCAGCTAATGTTGAATGGGGAGGAAATTTTGATGATGATGTCCTGTATTGAGTATGGTCTTTATAATTTTTTATGCCTTTTAGGATAACAAATACACCGACTACATTAATGGATCTAATCAATAGAGTTTTCTATGAGTATTTTGATAAATATATGGTTATATTTAAAATTAATGTTATGATATTGTCTAAAATCATTTAAGATAATTATAAGAAACAATGTAATGTTTTATAGATAATAAAATAAATAATGTTATATTGAAAATTCAACAAATATTAATTTTGGATTCAAAATATTTTTTAATGGGATTTTTTCTTCTAAAGATGACATAGATATCAATAATGGTAAATAAAGTTTTGTTGAAGTGTGTCCAGTGAATAAATATTTCTATAAATGTTGATTTTTTCTTATATTGGTTGGTTACTGCTTATGATTTTATGATAACAATTCTTGTTTTTATATCCCACTAACTAAGTTAACTCAAAAAAGGATTTAAATTCATATGGACTAGTGTATGTGATTAATGTTTTATGGAATTGAATAGAAGACTGATTAATGTATTAGAGTTATCATTTTCAACAAGTAATAGTGAATTCATTATTAAACATGTGTACTCATTGAAGGGACATGGTTATGTCTTGATGTAGGATGATCCTTTTATTATGTATGCATCTCTTCAATTGAAACCCCATGGGATGAAATATCCTACACATGACCTTTAGATGGATGTATTTTTTTTATTTAAAACATAGATATTTTATTTAAATTAAAAACAATCTGAAATATATATTGATCATAAACGACTAAAGTATATATAACTCAAAAATGGATTAAATTTTCTAGGGAAGATGGGTATAACTCATTACGTATTATGATTTCATAATTAACTATCATACTGGTAAATAAAATAAGTTATATGATTCCATGAGTTGAAATGATATTGCATTATTAAATATGTTATGTCGGGAACATGACCCTTTATTTAACGATTTAATAAATTTTTTCCTAGAAATTATATTTTGAGAAAACTCTTCTATTTGGGTGTAAGTATCGGTGTAGTAAAAATTGTCAGAAATAATTAAAGAGGCTCATAAAGATGATGTTGGGTTGTAATAAAGTAGAGAATTGGTCAATAATTATTAGCATCCTGAGACTAATTTTTATAAATAAGGTGTCACATGATTTGGAAAAGGTTTTGTGTTCCTTTTTATTTCCATTTGTAAAAAAAGTTGTAAGTGAATCTCAAAAATCCTCTTTTTAATTTCATCTTGGAAGCACAAACATATATGGAGACCATTTTGAATACATTGGGTGGGATTGTATAATGAAAGATATAGAGGATTTTAACATGAAATGTTTGATTTGTTAGTGGGTTAATGTTGAATGAAAACTATGGGAGGGGATGATCTATCTTTTTTTGGATGTTTAATGGAAATAAAAAAGTATAACTATGTATTTTGTGTTAGTATTTCAAAATAAATATTGAACTAAAAATGTTATTGGGGTAATTATTTATTTTTTTGCTAAATATATATAATTTATACCTATACAAGATACTATGTATTTGGATCATCTTTAAGATAATTTCTTAAGGAGATAGTCAAGTTAAATGTTGTTCCTCTCTATATTGTATCTAATCATGATCCTAGGTATACATATTATTTTTGTAAAGGAGATTAGAATTCAATTGAACTAGTAGAAAAAATACATTTAATATCAATATTTTAAACATTAAATTTCATCTTATAAGAATCATTAATAAATTCCAGGTTCAAATTGAAACATTCAACATCTGTTTTCATAAAATGATGATGAAAAACTATCCAGAAGGGGAATTATATTGTACTTTCAATGTCAATTTTTTATTAAACCAATGTGGAATTTCATCCAAGATGGATTTGGAAGTTGGATTATTATTAAACCAGTATTGTAATCTCTTCTATAATGCAATCAATATCGATTACACAATGGGTGTTGAAATCATATCGATTTCAAAAGTTCTTTCAATATCATTTTTTTATAAGAACGTGATTAGGAAAGCCACCTTGCCAAGCTGTTATGTCTACATTTAGTAAAATTTGATGTAGAATTCTTTCCATGTGGCCTTCAACATCGATTTTATGAAAAATGAATGTTGAAATTTCAATATAAAAAGTTTTGACAATTACACAATTATACACCTGCAAGGTCAATGTAGAGATAAAAATAACAAACATACAGTAGATACATCACAAAAGTAAAAAAATAAATTGAGAAATTTGTTTATAAATTTTTAAAAAATATACAACAAAATGAAACTAAATATCAAAATAATTCAAACATGGAAAATATTGTGAAAAACTATTGAGGGTGTTTTAGGTTGTTAGATTTGTATGAGGAAACATCATCAATGACATACAAACTAAATTGTTACTAAATAAAAAAAACCATATTTGTTTAAATTATATGTGTTGTAATGAAACTATTATTTTCAAGATATGTTATTATTCAGGTCAAGATTATCTATGAAATGGGTCATAAAACATAAAATCAATATTTAAAATTCCCTTATTTGCAATGTCAATGTATTTATGAAACCATATACTATAAATTAAAACTTTAAATGTGTAATGGAAACAATGAATTCGTTGATATAAAAGTTATTTACCGTAATTTTAACATAATTTATTTTGTATGGTTCTAATGTTGGATAAGAGGCCTTATTAAACCCAATACATGATCATTTTTAATTTAAAATATTAATTATCAAACATGTTGTAAATTAAAAAAATATTGAAAGTACTAAAAACAAGGAATAAAGCATAATTCTATAACATTTGGTAAATTTTCTTCATACGCCACACAATAAAGAGAATAACCAATAAGATTTACATTATCTTGGGAAAAACAAAAACTACATCCATTGTATAAAATAAAATAATATATTCATTATTAATAATAGTATAATTAGTATAATTGAATAATTATATATATATTTTTACCTGTCAAGGAATTGAAAAAACCAACATGTGATGTCTATTTTTATTATTATTTCTGATACATATTCAATTGATGTTTATTGATAGAAATAGTTAAATTTAGTTGAAATGTATTCTGATTTGATTAAACCATAATCAAATGTAGAATGATATTATATACAAAGACTGAGTATATTCATAATTAGAAAAGAAATTAGTTAAGTAAATATTAAATATATTTACTTCCTAAATATAAATTAACAATTGGCCCGTGGGTGCTGGGTGAGTTGGTTCAAGGCGGTGGCGTCCTATCGTCGATGTTCCGGGTTTTAGTCCTCGCAACAGCAATGCGAACTATATGCTAGTGATCCTATTATCCCCTTGAATCTGTAAGGAACTGGCCCAAGCCAAAGGGTTGGCCACCTTGGGCCTAGCTGGGGACATGCGGCGCGCAGGTGGGCATGCCATCTCAACACCTCGTTACCCAACAACACATTTTTTCAACGAGCCCGTACCGGAGTGGTAAGGGCTCCTACTTGGCATCCAAGAGACCCGGGTTCAAAACCGGGTGGATGAGAATTTCTGGGTACTGTAACAATCACTGTAGAAGTCACTGTAGCAGTATTGTAGCAGTCATTGTAGTAGTTACTGTTTGGTACTGTAGCAGCCGGAACTATTCACTGGGTTTGGGCCTTCGGGCCACCGGTTTGGGCCTATGGGTCTCCAGGTACTTCGGGTCATCAAAGGCCTTCGGGCCATATGGCCTTCAGGTCACGTGGACCATGGAGTATCCCAGTTCACACAGAACAAGCCCTAGAAGGGGATCAGAACAATAGGAGTAACATCCATCAGATGCAGAGCTAACCAGATTAGAAGAATGATAGGGTATGACAGCCACTATCGGGTACAACACCATGCAGGTTTGTATAGGGCAATGCTAACTTATCATCAATGCAAGTTGGGAGTTAGTTGATCAATGACATAGAATTCTGGGGAGGGGCAGTTCGAGTGGGTGGGCCTATGGGTCATGTATTGGGCATGGTATGCCTCTGGGCCTTCGGGGCATGTATTGCGGTTTTGTCAAGCCTTCTACCTTGGGCCTACGGGTCACGTACGGGTTCCCCTTTAACCTTTAAAAAGGATAATTATACATAATAAAATAAAAAAAGAAGGACTTTGGGCCATTCAGACAACAATTGAAATTTACATAAGGGGAAAAAACTACAATATTAGTATAGTGACATGATCACACTTTACAAAATATATGATGTCTATTTTTAAAAAATTTATTAAATAATGTCTTACATATATATTATTACTCATCATAACACTATAATAGATATCTCATAGGAAAAAAATATGATAACTTTATTACCCAATATGCTTCCTATGGCATATATGAAGGTGGTGCAATCAGAAATTTTCTATTCCATTTAACTAATTCCTTCATTATCAGATAAACCTATATAAAGTAATTTCCAGAAAATATTATATGTTATCGTTAATTTATTTATAAAATAAAAATTAAAATAAACTCATACCTCATATTTTATTTTACCACAAATATTAAATGACCAATGTAAAAGTGGTCAATACTCTTTATTACTACAGACACCTCCTTAGTAAGCAGTGACACTATAGTAGTTGGATCTGTAATATCAACTCTTCTACTATTACATGACCCAACTATATAAATTGATGATGTACTCAATCCCATATATTATTAAAAATTCCATATTATATAATATGTATATGGGGATCCCATCAAGAAACTCACAGTACACGGTCTAGTCTAATTGAGGATGTGGTAGATCTGGGTAGGAAGGTTACACCAATTGCATAGGCTATGCTAGGAACAACTGTCTCATTTCTTCTTCAATCATTGATGATACAAATAATTTAAACCCATCCTCCATAAAATCATTTATGTTTCACATATCAACCATTAGTGAATCTAATTCTTCTTAATATTCTACCCATATCGATGTCACATTAGTTGAATAACCAAAAACAATTTTAAATCTGATATCTTTCTTATGAACTCTAATGATTATAGGGGATTACAAATTTCATAAACAATTTGTGTGAATAACAGTCCTACCCTAAATTATAAAGTTCACCCGTGTTATTTTCTCTTCAAGGTCATCCTAAATTAATATTTTCTAAACTAAACGTAGTGGTATAAATTTACTAAATAATAATATTGATGAAAAGTAATAATTAATTTATTATAATTTTATTAGCAACTAACTTCGTATGATCATTAATTTATGTCTCTTATATTGACATTATCTCCCCATTAAAATATACATTTTGAGGGGGAATAGAGGGATGAGTGAAACCTCTTCAAAGACGATACTTGAATTGACTCTTTATTCACTATTATTTTTAAAAATAATTGGTTCCTCTAATAATGGATAGCCTCCTCATGATATTTGTCACAAAGAAAGCTGGTTTTCCATCTGGTATAGTGCCCAACTTGGTCTATGCTAAAGCTTGATGGGTATTCCCAATCCTCATGTTCTGGTACAAGTTCATGGGTGTCAAATAATCTTTTTAGAATGATTTACAAGAAAAATAATTCATGAAAACCAATATTATATATAAAAAAACCAAAAATTCACAAAAAATATGAAATAACCAATATTCAGAATTAAAACTTGTAATTTTGATCAAAAATCCCAAAATAGACTACAAAAAATGAAACTAAAAACTCCATTCCAAACCTTCATACCACACGATGAACTATATAATCAATCCACCACCTCCAAACCCCTAATAGTATACCACTAACAACCTTCACTATGACCATCGAACATCTTGGATTTACCTGGAATAAAACATAAAACAATATCTACATGACTCAAGGGGGTATGTAGGGTGTGAGCCAAATCCAAATATAATTCTACCCAAATGTTATTCTATTCTATAAACATTAAATGTAAAATAACATAAAATTATTATAACAAAATAAATTATTGAGGAAATTTTAAGGATAACTAATATTAAGAAAATAGACTTTGAATGAAAGAAGTTTTTAATTGAGAGAAAAATTTTATGAAAATAATCTATTAAATGATCGATTTTTTGGGAAAGAAACATTTAAATGAGGGTCAATTTTTTTGGAAAGAAACTTTTAAATGAGAAACACACATGCTTTCGAAACTACCTACCTAACATAACATATACCGATGGTAATTGCGATATAGACGATGAGAACTAGTCATGGGAAATTCCCCTAGGCACTAGCTAGAAATGGAAACATAGGTACCTCATATCTCGCTGAAAATGATGTATTGAAACCATGACCAAATATATTCTCATGAATGAGCCACAAGTAGGGAACACACACATAACATAGTGGACTCCAATCATCATACATGATTAGTTAGTGTTGTTATCATCAAATCTGCTAAGTGATAAAAGGACAAAACAACTTCCAAATAACTAGAATACTAGTCATAATCTCCCCACCTAGATACCTAGGATTCCCTTTTTGATCAAACCCATTTTACCAGTGCATTAACACACCATATCCATGTTTCATCAACCAAACTGAACATTTCACAACACAATACTCCACTTTCACACCCAAAATCCTCTTTGAAAATAAAACACTCACTGAAACCATTTCAAATCATAACTTATATCACATATATAATTTTACAAATCATTTAGAAACTATATAACTCAATTCCAGGAATATTCATAAGTATTGACACCCAAACCCACTCCAAATCCATTTTTTTAAAACCAAATTCACACCAAAACCTTCCCAAAATATGATTTGCATCACACTCACAATTTAATAAATCATTTACGAAATTAATAACGCATTTACAAGATGTAAATCAAGGATTTACCCTAAAAACATACTCAAACACATCTCTCTAAAATCATAATCACATGTAATCATTTTCCAAACATGGTTTGTACCTTCTATAAAAATAATTAAACCAATAAAACAATTTTATAACAAATTAAATAACACAGTGATGATTTTTCAGAAAAATTCACCCAAAACCCTCTTTAAAAATAAACCACAGACCAACACCACAACAAAAAATTATTCATTTCTGATACATAACCTAATACACCAATTGCACAATTTATAAAAACACTATCAAGTTACCCAACATGGATTTACATAAGAAAACACCCAATTTCATGTAGAAATTTCAATTTAAAATTAAATTAATATTTAATTCTATCACAAATCACATTATCATCAAAAAAATAAAATAACGTGCTAAACTAAACAAAGAAGAAAATTAAATTCATCAATTAATGTTTATGCAAAAATCACCAAGCTCTGGTGGGGAAAAATGTGAACCATCTATGCATCACTAATCACATCCTAGTCACACCCCCAGAGACCATCAACAAACCCTAACAAAGAAATGATTTACCCAAACATTAAGAACAATCCACTATACCTAACTAAGCCCCATGAAATTGAATGAAATATCTAGACTGGTGGATGAGTTTACCCATTCGGGAGACCACTAGAGGGAGGATATGTGGCTGCCAGAAGAGGGTTCGACGGGGTCACGATAACCACAGGAGGAAGTCCCCTAGAGCTGTGATCACTAGACAAGGATATGACAGTGAGGGGGGCACGAGTAAAGGGACTAGGTCGGGAGTCGCACCTGCATAGTGTCATGCTGGTATGGGCTTCACACCAGAGAACAGTTCCCTAAAAGGGGGGTTGGCTAAGGGTGAGTGCCTAGGTGTGGAAGGGAGGGAGTAAAGAAGATCATGTTTTGTGAGGAGGAGAGGGTGTTACAGGATTAGGGTGAGGAGAGGGGAGATGCACGATGGGGGGAGGCCAACCCTAACAAAAAATAAAAAAATAATAATAATAATAATTAGAATAATAATAATATGAATAATAATAATAATCCCAATATTATTATTATTATTATTACAATTCTTAAAATATGAATTTACATTTTACAGTTTTATTTTATTTTCATTTTAACTTCATTTTTTATTCATTTAATTTCTTATTTATATATAATATTCGGAATGCTACACCGTGACTGGGGAAAAGCTGCACAGTTTCCAAATTGTGCTCTACTAGTGCATCAAATGTTGATAACTCCATGAAAACTCATTTTCAAGGTAAACACATAAATTCCAACCAAACATCAACCAGAACACTTAAAAATTATCCAAATACTACAAAATATATAATTTAATTAATTTCCAAGGTCAGCCTGTGATAATTATCCCCACCATATTGATTTATGCCCCTAGAAATACACAATAAGGTCTAGACCAAAAACCAAAACGGATGTTCCTTCATAGTTCAAGGAGATCCCCAACATAAGAGGAGCGAGATGAGGAAAAAACACTACTAAGAATGGATGGTAATTACAAATTAATCTCAGGGTATAAAAATGGACTCCCCCCAATGTGCCACCTTCTCCTAAAATATCAAACACCTCAAATTTGTCAATCAAGAGGGAAGGAATTCACACAGTGCAAAATCCAACATCTTGAGAAAAATAACCTTAAACATTACCAAAGTGGATAATGAATTTTACTAGAGAAATCAAATGAGGATACCATAATTGCATAGCACAAAACCATTAGGAACACTTTGACCCCAATGTTTTACTTAAGAGAGGGGCTTGGGTTTAGATAACTCTGAAAAAGACCACCAGTCGCCAAACTGACACCATAAATATAATGGAATTACTAATATAATGAGGCATGAATAGACTCACCACCATAAAAACAACTAAAACCCAAGATAGGGATTGAATTCCAATAGAGAAAAAACTAACATGGTTATCTTGGGAGCATCCCGAACACCAAATCACTCACTGAAAGGGACCCAATTAACAAAACTCTAAACAAACCAAAAGAAACTACATGGCTCAAAACTCTCATGGAATTACCATTTTTTGATGATACCAAATAAAAAAATAAAAACCGACAGATAAGACTAGTCACACATAGAAAACCACATAAAAATTCGCATCAAAAAGGGCACAAGCATAGTGTTTCGAGAGAACGAGACAATTGTACCACTTTATAACTAGAGAGGAACCCTTCCACCAATGGGGGTTATGATGTAGAGAAGAAGTCCCGACGTATATTTTCACTAAACTAAACCACTAAAATGTTGTTTTTGTACTGAAACCTCAATTCGTGTACACCTCCCAGAAAAAAAAAAGACAGATGTCAAACAACGATATTTTACACCCCTAGGGGTACCTGACTACACAGTAGCTTCACTCCAAAAACTATGATTTGATCAATGATGGTTGGTGAATCTTCTACCTCACAGTTAGGTCCTCAAACCCATCAAACAGAACTTCATCCACAAGTTCGACAAGAAACCACACCGCAAACCAAATAGTACCATTGAACACAACACATCCCACCTCCTATCATGAATCAACATGAAATTTCACCAACAAACAAACATATAAGATTCACATGCATCATTCCGTTCACCTCGAGAGAGGACGTAACAAAAAAAAGAACATAAAGAAAATTCTCCAAACCAAACAATATTTTTTTAGAATTACTGAAAGATAACATATTTCCATTAAATAACATTCTCAAAATAGTTTTTACCATCCACTCTGGCATTTTAATGAAAACACAACATGGAAAAATGTCATCGAACATGAACACTACAATTTAAAAGGAATTACAATGAAAATGATATTAGACCCAGTCCTGCACAACACCCAAAACCTTCAAATGTTCATAATGTCCTGTTATGACCATATTTACCACATTGGTGGCTGAACATGAACCTTTTCATAGAAGGAATCTGACAAAATATCCGAATACATTTTTAGGACAATGATCAACTCCAAAAACCCCATACCTCTTTTCTATTTTCCCCATTGTATGTTCCTTCACTGCTTCCAGGAAATACCTTTAGACTTATTGATTCCAAATATCACCCTTAACCATCAAACAACTCAAGGAAACCAAAACATCCTTCAAATCCTCATGCATCTATTCCCCACTCTGATAGTATTCGTTTATCCGACGAATAATATGGGTAGAATCAAATGAAAACTGAATAAGACAATTATTAATTTAATCATCTTTATAATCTTGCAATAATAAACCATCGTTTGCTACCCTTCGTCTCCTCACTAACTCTCTATGGGGATGTGCACTAGCCAATGAGGTAATATACCAAGGACCCAATCAAACTAGTCCATTGGACAAAGCTTACCACTAACAAACACTAAACTCATGAGGTGAACCACTGAAAAGGATTCTTAAGACACTCCTAAATGAACCAATAACCATGATTTCAAACTAACTCACTGAAAAACAAAACATGAATCATTTTCCAAGAAAGAAGGGTTTTAAAAACTCAAAATACCTTTCATGTAAAAATACAAAAATATAAGTATACACACCACACGACCATCAGTTATCAAAACACAAAATTTTCCTTCACAAATATTTTTTTGAATATAAACCAGGTTGGTGGGTTACACATTCACCAATGGTATCCCATAAATCTCACACATGCATGTTCCCATGAAACACTGGGGACCCACCTCATGTTTTTCCAGGAAATCATCCACTCATTCATTCTTTCCATCCATATTTCCATATATACCTGTGTATGTGTTAACCCTTGAGAACTCCAATTTCCAAAAACAAACCATTCTACTTTTCAAAACCAAAACATTCACCCACACATTCTCTTTATCAAAACATGTAGCCTCAAAAATAAAAAACCCAATTTAAATATCATAGATTTTTTTCAAAAAAACACCAACCATTAGAATAAAAAATCACTAAAAGTTTCACAACATGACACTTTTTCATCAATAACATTTTAATAATAACTCATGGGTTCTCATTTAATGAAACTTTCCAATTCAATTTTGAAAATTAAATTACTATTTTACAAAAAAAATTAATAAACAACAAACACTGATTATGATTGCTCTATCTCATTGGAATCATTCTCATTTATACAAAAAAAATCATTTTACAAAATTCTACCATTTTTTATACCACATTCAATCAAATATAAAAATGTGTTTTCTCACCCTTTGAAATTAATACCATTTCCAATTTAAAATCAATATTTATTAAATTTTAAAATGAAGGTTTCTAGACTAATCTTCAAGACCCAATGTGACCCAAAATAATTAAAGAAGAAATTAGTTCTGGCAGATGACTTGGACATATGGTTGGCAGCCAAAGGCCAATCACTCCACCGTCATAGAGAGTGTTTTAGGAAAATTTCCCCTGATCCACATGGCTCACCAGGACTTTCAAGCTCACTGAGTCTATTTTCCCAACTCCCATTTCATTTAGAAAACAACGACTAACAAAAAGGATCAAATGACTCAGATGAGACCTGACATCCCCTTGTAACATGAGTCCCTTCTTGTGGTGTGTTGGCCAGACACCCTACTCATAATCAGAATGTCAATCCCCAAAAATTCTAACTATGATCTACCCAGAATATTCCCCAAGGAACATGAACCAAATGAGAATGACCTCATATGACACTATTTTTTCACATAATAATATGTTTCTCCATCTGACCCGGTGCGCGACCCGGTCAATGACAAGGTCCAAAGGGCATTCCTGATCCCAATCTGACTTGAAAAAGTTCCTTTGTATCAAATAAATGTTTGGTAACAATTTACCTAGATAAGAAGTCCCAAAACAAACAATAATTTAAATATAAAACATAAAACACACAACCAAACACGAAATAACCAATCATCTAAATTAAAACATTCATTTTTAAAAAAAAATTCCAAAAATAGACTGCAAAAATGAAAACTATTAAATCCGACCAAAACCTTAATGAAACATAAGGAACCATATCCTAATTAGGACACCACCAATCTGACAAGAGAATACCTCTAACAACATGCCCGATGACCACCGAACATCTTGGATATACCTGGAAAAAACATAAAACAAGATCTAAATACACCCATGGTGGTATATATGGTGTGAGAAATATCCCAGTAGGATGCCACCCAAACACGATTCCATTCTAAGAACATTAAATGAAAAATAGCTTGCTTGTTTTATAAAATAATAAATTCTAGAGGTAATTATAAATAGAACAACTATTAATAAAAACGACTTTGAATAAAAGCATCTTTTAAATAAGAGAAAACTTTTTATGAAAGAATCATTTTAATGTGAGACAATTTTTATGGAATGAAGATTATAAAAGAGGGAGAGTTTTTTTAGGATATCAACTTTAAAATGAAAAACACACTTTCTTTTGAAACAACTAACCCAACATACTGTATACCGATTGTAAGGGAGATATATCCAATGAAGAAAAGTCATGTTAAAATCCCCAAGGCACTAGAGAAAAATGGGACCCTGTGAACAACATATCATAGTGAAAATGTGGTATAAGAACCACACCCAACTATGTTCATGTGAATGAGAAACTAGTAGGGAAGGTACCCATAATCTTGTGCTCTCTATTAATATTTTATGTTTTATTATTGTTTTTATTATCAAAACTGCTAAGTGAAATTGGGTTGAAACAACTTTTCAATAACTAGTGTATTAGTCTAATCCATCCCCTAGATATTATGGCTTCCCTTTGTTCTCAAAAAAGTTTCTCATGTCACATAATGCACCACATCCATGTTTGATCACCCATAAATTTCATTTCATAACAAATTCCATCACATTCACACCCAAACTCCTATTTCAAAATCAAACGTACACCAAAACCATTTAAAATTATAATTGTAATCACATACATAATTCAATAAATCATTTAAATATATTTTAAGTGAATTCCATAAGTTTACCCAAGGCTTGACACCCAAAAAAAATAAAAATAAATTTTTAACCAAACATACACCAAAACCCTCTCAAAATATTATTCACATCACACTAATAATTTAATAAATCATTTAAAAAATTATTAAAACATTTCCAAGATGTAAAATAAGGCTTTAACAAAAAGCATACTCAAAATCCTCTCTTTAAAAGAAAACTAAAATTAAAAAATTTTCCAAACTCATTTCATACATTGTATATAATTAAATAAACCATTAAAAACATTATAAAACAACTTAAATTACACCCCAATGCTTTTTCACCAAAAATGATCCCGAACCCATCATCAAAAATCAACCAAAAAAAATTATACACCAAAACATGATTCTAGTCCCATACATAACATTTCAAAACAATTACATAATTTAAATAAACACTACCAAGTAACACAACAAGTGTTTAAAAATAAAAACACCCAATTTCATGTAAACATTTCTCTTTAAAATTAAACTCAAATTTAATTCTATCCAAAACCGTTTTAGAACAACAATAAAAAACCTAAGAACATGTTAAATTCATCAATCAATAAAAAAATTCATCAATTGATGTAAAAGCATAGAATCACCTACATTGGCTGGAGAAAACCCTTAAACTTGGTGTAAATAACTATTCACACAATATTTTCACCCCAAGAGACCAACATCAAACCCTAACAAGGCATGATTTACACAAAAATATAGATCAAACCATTATCCCCAACCAAACCCCGTGAAAGTGGAATAAAACCCTATAAATAGGGTGGGGTATTCTATATGGTGTGGACACTGAAGGGAGGTGGTGTTACTATATGAAGAGGGGTCGGTAGGGTTCTAGTCGGAGGAGGAGGGATGCCATCAGATTCACAGTCACCTGAGGAGGGCATTATAGTGGGGGGGAGTGGAGGGTATATGTAAGGAGTTCCACTGGTAGAGGGTTGCATCGGTAGGTCTTCACACCAGAGAAGGATTCTCCAGAAAGGAGGCCAGCCTAGGGATGCATTTGCAGGTGTGGAGGGGAGGTAGGGGTAGTGCGATGGATTAGTTGAGAAGGGGAGGGAGCGATGGGTTTGGGGTGAGGAGTGGGGTGTGGCGTGATGGGGAAGTCTAACCATAACAAAAAAACTAATAATAATAATAATATTCCCAATAAAAATATTATTATTTTTATTATTACCTTTCTTTAAATTTAATTTTACCTTTTCCTATTTTATTTTATTTTTATTTTAACATCATTTTATTATTCATTTAATTTATTATTTATTTAGAATATCGGGAATACTGCATTGTGACCTAGGAAAATTGACACGGATCCCCACTCGTACTCTCCCATGTGTAAGATACTACCCATCCCAGAAAAACTCATTTTCCATAAAGACAAAAAATTACCAATCGTTCTTCCACCCAAACCCTGACTAAATTATCCAAATACTATAAAATAATTAAATGAAATAATTACCGTGGTTAGAATGGGACAATAATATATAAGGGTATATATTGTGAGACTCAATATATTAGAGAGTGTTTTCTAGTGATATGTTAAATAAGAAAAAAGTGTTATAATGTAATGTAAATTAATTAAACAAATAAATTGTACAAAGAAAAAAACATACCATAAAACACTCCTCCTTCCGACTGGAGACATTATTATTCCATTTCTCTATATTTATAAACTCATATGTAAGTCATGGGTCTTTATCATTTTTAGTCACAAGAATAAAAGTTAAAGTAAATTTTTCTTAAAATATTTCTATCTTCTTTCCATAAAATATAGACAAATTTTTTATTTATTTTTTTCTCTAGAAAGATAAATGTCATCTATAAATGAATATTTAAAATATTAAGGAATTTATAATATTTAATACAATGGAAATTTAAATAAATTAGTTTTGAAATATTACTATTAAGTACTCCCATAAAATAACCACTGTTAAAAGGTCGATGCTCATCCAATTAGGGTATTATAAACTTCTCCTATAATGACTTTATACACCTAGCTAATCCCAAAAATATGTATAATTTTGTTTTGTTGGGATGTTTTTCTGAAAAATTTATATTTTACCCGTTCTCTCCATGTGTGTGTTCATGTTTTGGTAAATGTTTAATCTCATAACTAACATATTTTGGTACCATCCTCTATAGACAATGAAACGTGATGCAATTATTCTCAATAAATATAAGTATAATTTAATTAAATAATTTAATCACTATATATATTTATTTAAATGAAAATACATACATACCTCAATTTCTATATCAAAATATATTACATTTTGAATTATATATTCTAGGTCAAAAAAATTATGCTTACATGTATTTGAATACAAAAATAATTGTAACAAATAAAAAAATTTATTCCATAATAGATAGAAAAAATGATCTAAAATTGAAAAAATTATTTCAATGAAAAAAATATTAAAATAATAAAAGTATAATTTATAATAAAATATATACAAATAAATGATTGGCTGAATGAAATTTTTAAGTAACATATAATTAATTTATCAACAAAATTAAAAAAATAACTTACAAAATATGTACTTAAATAGATGTTGAATGCTGTTGAACTCACTCATAGGTGGTGGAAATTGGGTGAATAATTCCATATTAAAGAGAAACTTATAAGAACATATAAAAATATATAATTTAAATAAGTTCAAATTTTTAACAAATAATTAGATTCTCTGAAAAGATAAAAATAAAAAATAGATATAATAAATAAAAATTAATCAAAAGATATTATAAATTCAGAAAATTTATAATTGAAGAAAATGAATGGGTTAAGAAACATACAATATTTGGAGGTCAATAATACACAATATATTATAAATATTATCTTAAAAAAAATTGAGTAATTTTTTTTATTGACATACTTTCAGCATGATCATTTTGTACAATATAAACAATATATCTGCATTGTATTCATTTCTGTAACCTGGAAATCATCTAATAGATGAATAAAACTGAAATAAGTCTATAACATCATCACAATCCTTATAACCGAAATGAATTCTTTTCTCTCTCAAAATGATGAAACAATGATCTATCGATGGATCTAAAATAAAAAATATTGTTTTTCATGTGTATCCCTGAAAAATGATTCCTCATTGGAATTAAATAATTTTAAATAATTGAGTGTAATTCAATAATCATCATGTCTCACACCACTATTATGATCATAATAATTACACTTACACATTGTTACTAAAAATTTATAACAATAAATTTCAAATATATCATAATGAAAACCAAAATTTGAAATCGATGTGAAAATTGGGTTTTATCTTTGGCACATGAAAAATGATGTGCTTCAGTGATGATAACTACTCCACTATTTTGAGAATTACTCTTGTCATAATGATTTTAATTTTAAAATTTGTATCCATTAATATAAAAAGTAGACTATGTGATGACATTAAGAGACCATCCACCAAGAAATCATTTCAATGATTCTACTACTAATAAATATGTGTTTAATTTCTATTAAACCATGAAATAAATGTGTCTATATTCTCAATTATCAACAACATTTCAATTATTTTTAGTTATCATTCATTTATTCCTAAAATATTTGATGATATATATGGTTTCACCACATTGTTTTGATCAAAATATATAAATATTCATAACTAACTTCATCACATGGTATAAAATTTACAATTAATCCACAAATCCCTATGTGTTCCCTATCAACAATGAAATGTTAAGATATAGGGAAATAAATATTCTCCACTTCATGTAAATAATTAGTACAATAAATCAATCACCAGTTTTGATAAATATTTTTAAATAATAATGTCTTATATACAAGGAGGATTTTTAACATATCCCTTAAAAAATATCAAAAAACTTTCAAAAAGATACATCCAATGTAAATATATATGGCCACATGTTATTATCTCTTGAACCACATAAATCACCATATAATCCATTAAATCAAAAACATTTGGTTGAAAAACAATTCTAATTTAATTAGATTGAGACTAGATTCATTCTCCATAAAATATACACAATTAGTGTCTATAAACATAATAAAAATGGATTTGAAAATATAACATAGCCATATTATAGTAATTTATATAGGTGTCGACAATATACCATGTTGTGGAACTAAAAGAAGTTGTTGCATCAATACATTATAACCATGATACACCATACCTATTTATTTAAAATCATCTAATGATACAAAATTATTGTCATTTATAGAATATCTACTAGGTAATCTAATACTATATCAACATTGAAAAAATATCAACTTCTAAATCTTGTTTTATATGTGGTAAGGTGGTGGTAAACATGTTTTGCTTCCTTTTATAGTGGGATATTACTCGAAATTCATTTCTAGAGATATCAAGTCCAAAATTGCATCAAATCTATTTTATTTCATTATTTTATGTATGACAATATTCTATTAAAACTTTCACATATGTTTTTCTCAACATTTATAACATCAATGTTCGGTTTTATCTCTAAAAATATACAATATGGTAGTTTAAATTAGATATATAGTTTCCTCCATATATTTTTATGATGACAATAATTTCCATTTATTTCAAACATGAAATCAATATTTTTAACATTTTCAAAATATTCTTCACCTAAAATGGTTATGTGTGGGGGATTTTAAATTCCTATAAATAGAAAAATTCATTTTTCAATCAATTATAAGGTTGATCAGTTTAAAAAAATCATTACTGTCTGATGTAAAATATCTTCCATTCACTATGAAATTTATAATATAATGATTATTCTTCTCAAATATGACATGATTTATAGACCTCAACATTATATTTAGACTAGATTTCATATGAAGTAAAGTAGTTTATATTGAGCAATATCATAACACATAGAAGATAATACATTTTATAATATGAAAAAAATCTTTTAGCACATGTACCCCATAGAAGCTTACAATAATAAATCAATGGATGTAGACACACATCCATTAATTACTTGAATGTTTTAGTCCAGAGATCACAAATATCATTATAACATATTTTTTACTTTATACATATCAATGTGGAAAAGATATAAACTACCAATAAAATATGAAATGAACAATATTGGGTACAAAGGCTGTGATATGGATTCATTCCTTCTATGCACAATCACGTTCAAATATTTTGAGCTTCAATTAAAAAATTAGGATAGTTTTTATGAAATAACTTCCACAATGGTGAATCAGTATGGTGATGTCATTTTCCATCAGATATGTTCTCATATATATTCCAATATTAACCTCTTTTATCATTTCAAATTGAACATAGATGCTTCAAACAAAGAATTATTAAAATATGACATATTTATCTTACAAGAGGCTCTATACAAGAACCGAATAATAATAGTTTAATTTATCATCCATATTATATCGTAATTTACCATATTTAGGAAATTTTAAAAAACATTTATATAGTATCATATAGAATAGAAAATCGTTGTGGAGGCGTGTATCTATTTATAACCTATTCCCATTGAGAAAAATATATTATCTATGACATAATTATAATCTAAAAGCTCATTGAATAATATAATAATCACTTTTAAATGTTCATGAAATTTTTAGAATGTATTATAACTCCACCCATTTCTTGATTTCTTATAAAATAATCTCATAACTTCTAATAACACTATAAGTTTAATGCAACCTAAGAATAGGGGTTTCTCATAATCTCTATATAGTCGTTAAAATTTTCCTATTTTTTGATAAATTCAATGCTTATATCATCAATGGATTCTTTTATATGATCCTTTATCTCATGATGAATATTTTCATTAACAATAGTTGTTTAATTGTATAATATTTCACCATGTTAGATCCAGTGTTTATAATTATTGATGAAACCATAACAAATGTTTTGATCGATTATTTCATTTGAATTTAACTTAATCATTAATAAACACTTCATACATGAACATAAAATCAAATATTTATTTTGAATATTTTACTTAACAAATTGTAATAAATTATCAACTCCTTTTTATATTCACTAGCATTACTTCGTAAATGTATTCAATTACAATACATAAAATTCATATGATCAAAATATAAAATGTGAATATATTAAGACATATAAAAATCTAAGATATAAATATAAATAAAAATTAATCAAACTTATAATAAAAATAATCAATTATGATTAATATTTGATCATAGCAAAAAATCGTACCTAATAATAAAAAAATGTCTATAAAAAATATAAATACAATTGTTTCTGGATTTTTAAAAATCAATAATTTAGAAAAGAATAAATTTTCAATATATAATGCATTTATTATAAAATTTAAATTAAAATATGTCATAATAAAACAAATATAAAAAAGTTATTATATGAAAAAACAAATTTCTAAATGAAATAAAAATATTGAAAAATGATTTCAATCAAAAAAAATATAATGATAAAAAATTTATAATGACTAAAATTTATAAATGTAAACCAATAAAACAAAAAACTACAGTGATAATCAATTCATAATTTTTTAAAATTATGACATTAATAGATTTAAAAGAAAATTATAATTGATAATAAAATAAATAAAAATAATTTCATGAATAAATCAAATTTATAAATAAAACATACTAATTTATCTTCAAAAATAATAAATATATATATATATATAGAGGTCAATAATGAAAATTAGATTTTTAATTCTAATAAATTCAATTGATGTTGGTGAAAACAAGGTGAACATTGTATGATTGAAGAAAAATGAGTGAAAAATGAAGTAAACAAAGTAAATAAAAACCTTAAAATGTGGTTGTGATTAAACTATATTAGATCAACAATCATCAAATAAGGAAGAAGGATAGCTGATTGGGGAGAAAGAATGCGAAATGTGAATGAAAATTAATTTTAAGGGATGACAAATTATCGTCGAGGTGCGTTAGGATCTCTTATGTGGCATCATCGCTCAAGATAAAGGGTTCAGAGTAAGGAAATGAGGATTTCTGAGCATCGATATATTTTTTAAATAAATTTTCATTTAACCTTTCTTGAAATAAACATTAATTTATTTTTTAATGACTTTTCACATTGGTTTTTACAAAATTGACATTAAAATTAATATATAAGAACTGTTCACATCATTTTTTTTATAAATTTAAAGTTAATAGTTTTCCCCCAAAAAATTAATGTTAGTCTCTAATAAAAAAACATTAAAACCCTGATTCCAAAGACTATATTTATAATACAATGGGTGAGGAAATAAATTTTAGCACATAATTTCATCCTTAATAAGAGAGATGACAAGAGTGTACAATTCAAACATTAGAGGACATGATTCACGATTTCATTGAGGATTATCAAGGAAGTTTGAATTAACAAATTTCATTAGTTGAAGAATCGTATAATAAATTTTTTTATTCATGTATACATATGGAACGATTTGATGAATTTTTTGAATTTTTTTTTCAAATATAGAATATTGGGATTAATTTGTTGAATAGAAATTCTTTGAATGAGAAATGATTGAAGAAATATTTGAGAATGTATATATCATTCAATAGTATATGAAGATTGAAAAGATAATATATAAGATTTTTTTGATCAAATGAGGAACGATATATTTATTGATGTAGGTTATAATGTCTTGCATAATGAACCTCTATAGAAAAGTGTTATGTGTTTTCGTAGAAAGGGAATATTATCTTCGTAGTTTTCTTGACGCTATGAAATTTTAGAAAGGTTACGTTAGTTTCTTACAATATAGATTTAAAAATTGATTTTATGTAATGTGAAATATTTTTTTCATGTTACATTTCGATGAAATTACAATCCTGATACATCTCATGATTTGAGCCATGAAGTGGTAATGTTAGAGGATAAATTATGTTATGATGAAAATCTAGATCAAATTTTGGATCTTAGAGAGAAAGTACTATGAAATAATTTGTTACCTAGGTAATGGTTTTTTGTAAGAATCACATCATTAATGAGGCCACATAATCATCATAAAATACTATGTGGGAAAAATACACTCACATCTTTATAAAATGAATTCAATTTTGAGGAGACAATTCTCTAATTGGAGAAGAATGTAAAAACATAGAAAATAATGGAATTAGATTTCTATTATTATTTTTATGTATTATTATTTTTTGGATTTATATTATTCATATTTTCTAAAAATAATTTTATTAATGTATTTAGTCGAAAATTGAATAGCTTTATATAACTTGATTTTATTCTATGATTTACATATTTTTAATTTATAGATAAATTTCATGTTTATTAAAAACAATACAATAAAAAGGTCATTGTTTTTGGAATCAACATATAAAATATAAATTAGAATGGATTTTTTTCTTCTAAATAGATTGATTTTTGAGTGAACAATGAAAATGTTTATTCTTTCAAAACATTCATTTCTTTTATTTAAATCATGTAATTTTAAAGTCCCATTATATTTTGGATTATTATTCAAAATTATCATAAGATAAATTATATAAAACATAATCTAATTAATTAAATTTTTATAGAAATTATATTTTAATTTGGAATACATTTATTTTTATTCTTAAAACATAATTATACAATAAGTGTTTTTTATTGTATTTTTTATAGTTATATTAATTATAGTTTAATCCAATTTTAAAAAATTAACCTGGAAAAAATGTTTCCATATATATAATTGTTTGTCCAAAATTGAGTAATGATGGAATCTTTCATTTTTTGGTCTTTAAGAATAGTAACCATAGTAAAAATGTGTCACCATGGTAAAGGGTAAATCTGTTTTAGGAAGTTAAAAACGAAGGGATAAGGAATGAAAATTTCATATTAACTATAATTTTATTATTTCCTTTCAACCAGTGACACATTACATTAAATATTGGATAGTTTTGGGGCACCTATACATTGACCAAGAATTTATAATATATATATACATATGATTCTAAAAATTACTAGTTTCCCACTCCCCACACTTATAAAAGGGAACCTCATCTTCTACAATCCTAACCCCTTATGAGAACTATAGTTTAAACAATAACAAGCAAAACTTATATCCAATATCAATCATCACTTCCTATATATCCTAGTATTTTCAAAATTCTAATCGAATATGGTTTATGGTGCAAGCCATTAGAGATATCTGAGAAGAAGGCATACGCCCTAACAGACCTATTTAATGTTTAATTATACCTTTACCTACTTCAAATATTCTTCAAACATGCTGAAAAAATATTATAAGTATTTTCCATACACTTAACTTTTATTATTTCTCTGGTAAAATTCTTTTCTATATCATTTTCATCTTATGAGAAATGAAAAGTTGCTCGTGAGTACGTGTACAGTACATCCTCTGGGATATGATGTTATTCCTTTTCACCACCAGATCATATGTATAGTTAAAATTATTTAATAAATGAATATATTTAATATTTATGAAATTATTATTATTATTTAACTACAATATATTAAAGACCTTTTTAATATTTTCATCTATTGAAAATTGTCAATTTCAGTCATGCGTATGTGTGGAATACAACCTCCATGAATGGGTGTGTTCATTTATCATTTTAATCTAATAAGAATGGAAATAAGGATGGAAATGAAGAAAAAAAATAACATTGATAACATATTTAGTATTCTTAAAAATAAAAATATTTTATACTTTATTTCTTTTACACCTGTTAGAAAAAAAAATAAGATGATGTTTATGCATATGTTCGGACTACTTGTCCATAAGATGACATTTTTCATTTTCTATAACTAACTTACATGGTTTATTTTAAAAGTTCTTAAAATGTATAAATATAATAATAATAACATTATTAAGATTCTAGTGATATGGTATCTATAACCCCTATGAGCACAGTCAATGAACTGAAGTGGTTTTGGGGTTATAAACCGAATCACACAAACACATCCAACGTTATCTTAACAATTTTAGTAACTAAATAAAAAATGGTAATAAAAAAATAAGAGGAATAACAATAATAAATGGATCATTAAAAAAGGTTATTAAGAAAGTATAAAACAAATTTAATTATATTATTCATGATTTATAGAACATATAACAAAATATGGGAATTAAGGGAAGGGATTTTTCTTTGTTAATTGATTTAGAGTATTCCTTGGAAATATATTTAATCCACGCCCATGTTTTTTAACATGTTTCAATAATATTATTATATATCATTAAAAATATTAAAAAATTTATTTTCAAATAATTTTTTACATTGGTTTAAATTTTTTTAAAAGGAATCTTTAAAATTATATAAGGAATTGGTAAATTTGATTACGTCTACCAAACATCAAATATTTTTTAAATGTTTACAGTGTCACTGCATTTTCATACCACAATATAGATTATTAATTATCAATATTGACTTACATTATTCCATGTTGGTCTTCATAGAAAACATTATTCTCAATATTTTTCTTTTTATTAATTTGAAAAGGTTTTTCTAGGGAAATAAGATTTTTTTCTCAAATTTATGAGATAACTGATCATTTCACTTCTTATGGGTTTGAATGAAAATTAAAATGGGTTTTATATTTAAATTTAAACTTATATGTGTTATACACATTCGATGTTTGTTTCCAATTTTATATGAATGACCAGTGAGCGTGATATAGCTCTAACAATTGGTGAGACCAATATAGCTCTCCAATGCATCCAGTAAAGTGACAATGTTTATCAGTTAAAGGATACTCATAAGATTATAAGAATTTTATGATTATGTGATTCCATTAAAAGTATTATTTTAAGTGTTAATATAAGGTTAATTTTCCAAGGGATGAACTTTATATTATTCTAATGTATTATAATGGACATTATTTTATTTCAAAAGGTAAGAAAATGAGATTATGTTTTTAATGAATGATTATGACTTTTTTGTATAGGTGAAAGGATTATTTTTCAAGGAAGGGTAACCAAGAGTTTTCATGATTTCCTAGAATCCCTTGTGATTTTCATTTTTAATTTATAACATCATGTGAAATGTTTCATGTAATAAATTTAGATATTATATAGAATTCTTTAAAAAGTAAATATATATTTGATATCAATAGATTATATTGAAAAATGAAAATATTCATATGATGTTTAAATGTTTATAAAAGGCCTAAAAACATTTATTTATTTTATATGCCTTACTAAGAGTTATTTACCCCATTTAAAATTTTCAGATGAGTTTTTAGGGGGATGAATAATTGGTAGAAAATCTAATAAATTCAGACATAGAGATATGGGAGTTAACTTGAACGATGGAACTTTTAAATTAATAAGAAATTTTTTTAGGGAAAATGGATACTGGGCAAAAATATCAAAATTATTATGTAATTTATTTCAAAATTATATTAAACTATTAAAAGATAAGTTCCTAGAAATATAAGTGTGTGAAACCCTTATTATGAATTATTTAATTATGGGTTTTTTATGGTACAAGGTGTTATAAATGTTGTTTCAAATAATTTTTCAAATTTCTGT
Source organism: Viscum album (assembly GCA_963277665.1). Taxonomy (NCBI): domain Eukaryota; kingdom Viridiplantae; phylum Streptophyta; class Magnoliopsida; order Santalales; family Viscaceae; genus Viscum; species Viscum album. The sequence continues at coordinate 786,385,772 of OY728126.1, read as the reverse complement.
TCTACATAAAAGTCCCCATGGATATTGTCTTCCATATATTCATATTACCAAATTAAGATAAATTCCTATAAGAATAAACATTTAAAAAATTATGAACTATGTATAATGGGGATGGAGGAAATTTAATCATTCATAGTTTGAGGAAATTGATTGTACTCTGAGACACCACCAATGCTTCTCAAACATATGTGAAACTAGATGTTTCGTAAAGGTATCAACTATATGGTTCTATATTTATACAATCACCATCTTAAAAAAATTTGTTCTTTGTCATATCATTTATTAATATATATTACAACCAAATAAATTTTTTATGATTTTTTTAACTATTTCATTGAAAAATCAATTGCACTAAAGATGTAATACATTATAGGAATTAGTTATCACACCATATATCCATGATCAAACCATTGTTTTTTATCCCAATAATCTATGAAAAGGCTTTATGGGTTAAAATACATTATGCCTCAGCAGTACTCAATGATATAAAATATTGTTCTTGACATTCTGCCTCGAAATGGATGGCCATATCATTCATGGGGAAGTAATTCATAAGAGAAATAGAAACAGATTTATTTTGGACTTATAGAAGAGCATGAGAGAACAACCTATTTCCCACCTATTATTCTCAAATTAAAACCTCATTTTTATCAATGCATGTATGTCTTATCTTAGAGGCTTTAATAACCTCTAGCAGTTGTATTGTCCCTAGAGTGGCCAGTTTCTTAACAAAGATAAGACTCTTTTCTTCATCTCTATAAAATGCACGCCCATGTAGTCTTCTGAGGTTTAGCACACTCTAGCTATGAAAAAAAGGTCTCTTTCCCCATGAATTAACGCAAGGTCCATATCTGTCCTTCAAGATTACAGATTTGGGATTTCAATTTTCTCATTAGAATGATTGTGGATAGTATCCTCAATGAGAATGAAATTTACTTTCCCTTTTCTGGCCGTATATCCCACATCAACAACATCCTTTTAGGCACCCCATTCATGCTCTCTATGTTATCAAATCCCCTAGAGGTGTCATCAAAAAATATTTACAAGTTTCTCGATGGATTCATTTGGGATCCTCTTGAGGATGGGAAACGTCACTGGGCATAATGGAGGAGGATGGAAAGGACCATATAGGGAATGTGGTATTAATGTGCATAGGCTAGAAGATACTTGCAATGGAATGCATGGAAAGTTAGCCTTGTATTTCCTAGAACAGTGAATGTTATGACACAAATCCATGAACTCTCATTTGTATTATCATCCCTTGGTGGAAGTATGTAGAACTCTGTTACGGTCTATCATCTCCCAATTTATCTTTGATCTTCAATCTCACTCACAATGGATCATCAGGAGGGGGGAAATCTCTTTCTGGCACCACAACTGTATTGGTAAGGTGATCAGGTTCCTAGGATACCACGTCCCCAACCTCACATTCAGGGAAACCATATTGTGTTAGTACCTTCTCAAGGTGGTCTAGAATGAGGAGAGGAAAGCCACCTCAAACCTCATTGAAATGATATTGGACCCCGATAGGTGTGTGTTCACCCCTTCCTCCCTTGGAACTTCACCATCTGTCATTACCATCGCATATGAGATCTTATTGAGTCTTCCATTAAATGGAGTGATAACATATGGTCCAAATCCATTCCCTTAAAATATTAATTCCTGTTATAGAGGGTCAGGTGAAGTGTCATTTCTACTGATGAGAATATCAAATGATGTAGAATCCCAAATGTGTCTTGATGTCCTTATTGTAATGCTTGCAGGGAGGAAAGTTCTAATCACCTTTTCATCAAGGTTAATTGGTACAGGGCAGTGTGGAGTTTTTTAGGGATTTTACTAGTCTTAATGTTCATAACTTAATAGACCTCTCATTCATGGACAGGTGGTTTCATGTTTCGGGACACAACGGGCCAGATAAGATGGATCACTCTTTGATTCTTCATGTTAGGTGATGGTGCATTTGGAAAGTGAGTAACGGGATGATACATGATGGAATCCAATCCTTTGGGCATTCCATCATCATTAGGACGTATAATTTCCTCATTGATTTAGCCTGACCCTTCATCAACTGCCAGGAAGATCCCTCTTTCAGATGGATACATGTGGGGTCTCATCGAACCATACTTAACATTAGAAGTACAAGAGGCCAATGGATCCTCTATAATCCCCCTCCAAAGTCCTTAAACACAATATAGATGGTTCTTGCTACATTGGGGTCCTGTGAGGTGGTGGGGTTCTCCAGAACTCTCAAGGATCATCCCTCTTGGACTTCTCCTCGTTCCAGGGCCATGGATCCTTACTCTAGGCTGAAGGAGAGACCCTTATTATGGGTTTAAACATTTTCCTATGGAAGTGATTTACTATTTCAGATGGTTAAACAGATTAAAAAATTCTTTATGATGCGTTGTTCGGTCTTTACCAAGTCCACGGTCCATCACCTCTATCACCAGAAAGTGTGGAGGCATGATCACCAATTATACCAATGTAATGAACTCTCTGAATTTGGGAAACCCAGTTGTGGATCATCTATCTTTCCTTGAGGTATTCGGTCCCAACCCACCCTATTTACACAACATGCTCACTCTCAAGCCTGAAGAAGTCGACCTGATCAAGGGGGGTACCCTCAGTCTCCACCATTTTATACCACCATAGGATCTTGTCCCTCTCTTGTATGGTGGTTTATTTTTCCTTCTCTCCCTTTATAAAAATTGAAATGATTGGAAATAAAAATTCACCACTTCTAGATTTTTTATCCATAATATTACTAGACTAGATAATATTTGAATTGGTTAAAAATCCATATATTATCTTCTATTAAAAACTAAACCATAATTCATTGTTACTTAGATGTACATTACTATCCTTATTACCATTGAGTGATGGTATTCCTTCAAAGTACTGTAAAAACAATATTCGAATCATCTAGTACATAAGATATCTGACATGGTTACTATAATATTCCACACTTCCCAAATATATTTCCCAAGTGATATGAATATATTTCATTCCTTTTGATAAACATTTAACACTTGAAAATTGGCTCCGAGTTTTCATATACATCTAAAACTATGCACTTAGTAAGTTCAAAAATCATTCAATTTAATTCAATTTGTTTCCACCAAATATGATATCTACCACCAATAACATAACAATTAACATCCCATAATCTGAAAATTTTTAAATAGTATGTGATGATATCTAACTAAATGGGATTCTATTATTTTGAAATACGAGTCCATCAATACATATAATGCTTGAGGTTCTCGTTTCAGATTGTACAACACTTCTGTAATATTAATTATTTATAATTATAATATCTAATATGAAATCTATTCAGTTTTTCAGTATATAGATAATCATTTATGAATCTATAGGGAAATTATTTCTTCACATCCATTTGGTAAAATATGAGCATTTGTGAAATAACCACTTTTATAAATATTCTTATTGATTCGACTCTATCCACTATAGAATTTTTTTCCACCATACATCATTTAACCACTGCATATCTTTTACACACCAACCATGATTTATTTAAGAAATCTCTTTCATGTTCTTCAAATTCATTTGGAAGAAAAAATTGATTCCAATAAAATTATGATGTCTCGGTCTATCCGCAAGTACCCATGTATAGATCTTGTTATGTTTTAAACTCTTTATTCATATGAATCACCAATTATTCCATTTTTATAGCTTCTTCAAAAAAATGTTTCAATTAATATTGAAAATACAACACTATGATCCATTCAAATTATTATTAATATATATATATATATATATATTATTTTTATCTCTATTAATATTCACTAAATCAATTAAAAATATATATCTTATTGATTAATTCAACGACTGACTCACATATCCTCTATTATATTGTTATAATTCAACATCATAATCAACATAAATTATAGTATTTATATATTATCTAAAATAAATAATGATTTGTTCTTCAAAGGCACTCATGTATATAAAACAATTTACATCTTTTTCATATCATTATTTTCATAAAAATTTACATCAATTCTTCAATTATGTTAATCCTTTTATTAAAACATTTATAGGATCTACTCTTTGATGATTATTCTAGAAATATAAAATCTTCCAATACATAACAATAAATTAAAATATTTTCCTCTTCGTTCTGAATGTATATTTTATTTTAATAACCTTAGTTGTATCAATGTGGTTTTCCTACAAAACCACAATTGATAAGGTATATTCTCTTCTTTTGGACTACATAATGAATGATTCTATGTGTATTCTGAAGGATTCAGAGCTTCTTTATAATATTGGGGAGATATGTAACATTTTGTCAACAATGTATAGTCTAAAATATTTACTATTTGGTTCCACTTTTCCATGAATTTATTATATTGAGGTGTCATAACAATAAAAATACATGTTTTATTCAATGATTCCCTAAATAATTTTCAAATTCAATATATGTATATTTGGTTTAATTAACTGACCAAAAAAGATTCATTGTTCTTATTGTTTTGTTTTTTCTACTATTTGGAATAATTTAATGTAGTCTAGTAATTCCCAATTTCACCACATAAACATAACACATTCCACCATGTTGAAATCATTAAAAATTATAATTAAATAATTCTAAATATAATTTATATGTATGTGGACCAAATTCAAGAAATGTGATGCTCTCTAATTATTTTAGGGAAGAGGTTTCTCAAAATCTCACCCCATTAAACCTTAATCATAAATATTTTCTTTTTCTATCTTAAATAAAGGAATATAAGTACATTATTTTAACACTAATAGATTCTAAATTCTCGAGAGAATAATTTGACCTAGCCTCCAGTGCTATAAACTATTATCTAATTATTTATTGTATAGAATAGTGATCTCCTTTTTCTACATGTTTTATCTTTCTATTCTTTATTTATCCTTTTATATGAAATATTGCATCCATTACATAGTAATTATAGAATATTTGTTTTATTGGGAATTCCACAACTATGCCACAATACTTACTTACTCATAATAAATTAGAACATATGTGTAGATCAATTCATTTATATATAGGTGAGATTTACCACTCCTTTTGATCTTTAATTCATTATACATTCTTTTATGAATTGTTCTACTAAAAATACCATTAAATTTTACAACTAGTTTCATGTTTCTCATCATTTTGGATCAACACCCGCTATCACGAATAAACTTAATACTATCGTTTCCATCCCTTAACGCTATCTTAGTAACAATATCTTTCTATATTATCTTTAGCTTCTTCTATTTACATAAAATTTATGAATTAGTAGTGATATACATTGGGTTCCTCTTTTCATCATAAATGAATATAATTAGATCATATTTTTCATCTTCCATTATATATTATATGCTTTATAATTGAATTGAATTATATATTTTTTCAACCACTATCATTTATCATCAATATAAATAATTTATAATTAATTTTATGAAATTGACAAACTTATGCCAAAAAATATATTAGTTAAATTAATATCCATAGAATGAATATTTATTTCCATTTAAATGATATTATACAATTCCCATATATATCCTTCTAATTACTTCTCATCTTAAGTAACAGTTAGATTCGCAAAAATAAAACATTATGTAGCATAAGAAGACATTGATTTAGATCTTCATTAGAGTAAATATCTTAATGTTTCCATATCTCCGCAAATCCCCTGATTTTTCATTATTACTTTATTTTTGGTAAGATCTTCCTGACTAGGAACATCCTCATTTCAGGATCATTAAAATTGAACTCCACCCTTCCAATTTCACTATTGATGTAATAGTACAATATATATGCTCACTTATATACATGGAATTTAATATTTTGGCACTCAACAATTTCTCAACCATTATTGGGAAACTTTTATCCATTTTTATTAATTCATCATGAAAAAACATCATTAACTACAGAACCTTCATTGATTCATAATTTTTTTTTATTTTAGACTCACGTTATTTTTTCTGAGATAAAATATCCCCTTGAAGACCATCAATATTATTAAATTTATACTTTATGTATATATAAATATAATTAATGAAATTTTTTGTCTTCCAAACTATTAAGAATATAGTTCTTTAATTCCTCTTTTTTAAGGAATCATTTCCCTGTTATTCTATAAATTTCTACATTAAATAAACTTTTACATCATGATCATTTACCAAAAAAAATGATTCAATAAAAAATACTCTAATTTATAGGTTATCATTTGTATTTATATCATCATACTAAAGATCCCCATCCAATTTATCTTTTAAATCAACAAATCCCTCTATTTTATCATCATACTAAAATTAAAATTTATATTTTTTTCATTTAAGACATTATGATTTTTTTTCAATTTGAGTTAAAAGGATTTTAAAAACCTTCTATCAAACTATATTTAATTTATTCCTACTCGTATATTATAAACACCTTTCTATTGTATTTTAGTCCCCTTAAATTTCTTGAATAAAATTGCCTTCCATATGGGAATTTGTTTCATTTTTTTGAGAATATACAAAAAACATCCCATCTATCATATCTTATTTGAAAACAAGAATAAATGATTCCATTATTTCTACCAAATTATAATAAAGGTATTTTACCGTAAAATATTCTTTTTCATCTCATAAAATATCATTCAATAAGTGGTATAAAACTATCTCATTCATTATCTTCAATTTTATCTTCTCAACCCTATTTCTACTTTATAGATCTAAATGAGTTTTAATTAGAAAAGTTTTTTACTGAAAATTACAGATCCAATCACCTTTCATATGAGACTAGTTTAATGTGTAAATAAGCTTGAGATAAATTATAATGATTCAGATCTTCATGAGAAGACGCATTTTGGATTTTACTTATGTGTGTATATATATATGATCTTTATTACTGTATCAACATCTTTAATCCCATGAATTATTCCAGAAATTTATCCAACCACTCTAATAATATGGTGGATCAAACTATCAATAGTTTCACATTAACCAATTTTTAATCCATCAAATATGGTTTGAATAACTTATAGATATGCATCCTTAACATTTACATCTCCTTCATTAATGTTAATAATATTATCTAAATTTCCATTGGTTGTTAGAAATTCATTCACATTCATATATATATAATCAAGCATTTGTCCAACCACAGTATTATAAGACATACAATCATCATTATACAATATCTTGTGTACTTAGATCATTGAAAATCTCCATAAATTAATTCCTTGAATTCCATGAAATAATTTTGAATAAACATAAATCTAAGAAGAACATAATTGCGATTTCATTTCATTTTTCTATAATTTATTTGTAAAACTAACCAATGATCACAATCTATTATTTATTTAATATATTCTCCATAAATATAAATTTATATAACATATTTACCACGAAATTATATGTTTATTTTTTAACACTTGTTGTAAACAGTGGTCCAACTATATACACTATAGATGAGTAAATTAGGGGGTTTGGAATTTCTAAATTGATAATAATTAAATAAATAAATTATTTATTTTTTAAATGAATCCTTTAATCCATAATGATGACCAACGATAGATAATAACTTACTGATGGAAACTTTTGGAACATGGAAATGTTTATTTTATTTAGTACACCCACATTAGGATATATAATTGAGGAAAATATCAATTATGTGTTGATATTCTTAAAAATCACTACTCCAGTATATTTTGATAGTAATATAAAAGAATATATAATTATATTTACCAAGATAAACAAATATTTATTTTAAATATTTTCCATAATCTAATCATTACATATGATAGTAGATCACACAATCCCATGAGCATATGGTTTGTTGTCTTTGAGGACCTATTACATTGGAAATTTATTTCACACAACTGGTGAAAATTTCTCTATAATCAATCCACACTATATCCCCTCTAGGATTCTCATATGTTTCACTCATATTCATAACCTATGGGTTATAAAAATTAAAATGGCTTGTGCTTAGATTCTAATTAAGGGTAAACATATGTAATAAAAATGAAATTTCATAAGATGATCATAAGATGATAATAAGGATATAACCAAGATAATTAATAAAATCGTACCCAATAATGGACAAAACATAAATCTTGAGTCATGGAATAAGGCTTTCATAATATAATACATGAATCAAAAGTGTGTGGAAATATTATCAAATTAACGCGATGCATAAAATCATAACATAGGCTTCAGAATATACATATGACTATGGAATAAACATAGCAATAATAAAATCTAGAATTATGAACATAGATTAACCATAATTGTTTCCATTTACTAAAATATGACTATATATTAACTATAATTGTAATCAAATAAAGAATTGTGATCATAGAATTACTATAATTATTCCCACACATAACCATGTGAGAAATTCTAAACTCCAATTATGCTCAATCATTATGATGTGGGCATTTCAAACAACAATTATATTCATGGTAAAAATTTTGAGCTTAGATAAAATGAAATTATATTGAAACTAAACCCTATAAGAATATCTAAACCCTAATTATGACCAATAATAACCTTGTGAGCATAGATAAACCACAATTAAACCCTTATACAACCTTGTGAGAATAGCTAAACCATAATTACACCCACACCAAACCTTGTGATCATAGTTCGACCATAATTATTACACAAAAACCACGTGATCATAGCCAAACCACATTTTTAACCACAAAAAAAATTATTATCAAAGTGAAATTTCTATTATAACCATGCATAACTTTGTGAGCATGGCTAACTCATAATTATACCCACAGACAATATTTTGAGAATAGTAAAACCAAAATCATACCCACGCACAAAATCATTGTCTCATTATATATATAAAATATACCAAGTAATTAGAGGGAGATATAGAAATCCACACATAAGGCATCCATACTTACTTATTCCACTTGAAAAATCATTCACTTATCACATTATTAAGAACCCATAGTTAAAATGTGTGTTTCATAAAACATTAATAACAAATAAAATTAACTTTTTATTTTATATAGAACCCATTAAAATAAAATTTGTTTTATATCCTTTTTCTATGGAGCCACATGATATAGTTGTCGATAATAATAAAAAGAAAATCCCATGGATATAAATGGATATCTAAAGTTATCACGCAAAATTCTTGGTAAAAACCAATCAATCATGATAATAAATCATATAGTATTTACACCATCTAAATAATGGGAATTTGTTTAGGATAATAATTTATAAAATTAATTTATGTATCATATCTTGGTGGAAAACATTCAAGCATAGAAATCAAATATAGGGCATCCACATAAGAAAGATATTTGTTGAAAAATTACAGTTATACATTGAAGAAAATATAAAGGTAGTAATGGATCATTTTTATAGATGATGAAAAAATTAAATAATAGATCCAAATAAATATAGTGGATTGTCAAATTTTTGGAATATCCTTGATTGAGAATAATATATTTCAAAGGATAATGACTTAGAAAATAAATTTTTTTAGGAGTTTTATGAAAATCATGAAGTAAATGGGAAATATCCTTGATCTGTTGAAAACATTTTGAAAGAAATATTTTATAAATCTATGAAGAAAATAATTTCTTCTAAACACTATGAAAATGTATATAAAAAACATCATATATAATGAAAAATGTGGTATAATAAAAATTTCCCACATAAATGTTAAAAATATAATTTTAGCACAATTTGATGAAAATAAGGAATATAAAAAATGATAAAAAAATAAAACATTTATAAGAAGGTCATTTTTGACGAAAATTGTAAAGAAAAAATGTTTTATCAATGTAATTCACATATTATAATTATGAATTATAGTATAATACCATTATTAAACACAATAATATGTCATTATAAAAGATACTATGTGACCATTAAACAAAATTTTTCCACTTTTTTCTTTAATTTCAAAAATATGACATACACGGTTAGGTTTAGCGTGATTTTTGGCATCTGATTGAACAAACATAAATTTTTGGTGAATAGTAACCTACCATTATGAATAGTAACATACCCTTATTAATAGTATCCTACCTTAGGAATCGTAATATGACCCTTATGAATATTAAATTGTCCAAAAAAGTAGTAACCTTACCATTGAATGTATAAATAAAATTTAGGAATCTCATAAGTGATAATATGAACATAGTAAAAGTATTAGTATATTTGGTAAGTCATAAATAATTAATTACAATTAAATAATTAATAAAAAATAAAATTCATTTTCTTAAAAGGTGTTTATAAATTAAAAGTTTTATGTCTTTTGGTTTAAATATAATTTTATAGGACCTTATTTAATTTTTGAAACCCTTATAAAATCAGTTTTAGTTTTAAAATTGGTATTTTCATGTAAATTATGATTATAATTTAAAATTAAATTAATCATATTTAGAAAATTATTATTGAAAAATGGAATTCATTTTGGGATTTTAAATTTTGGAAAATGGTTTGGGTGAATTTTTGGAATTTTTTTGAAATACATGAATTTTTTATGAATAGTAAAATACAATAATTTACAATAAATGATAAAACGTGAATTTTTACATCCTTCTTGAGTCATGGATGATGTAAATAGACACTGTTTCGAACTAACATGCACATATTACTATTTTTGGTAATAATAATCGTCACTATTTCGTGTCTTATGGATAAATAACAAACAAATGATTAATATATTAAGAAAACCCTCCTCCCCTCCACTATAAAAACCACATACACTCTCCCCTTTATTTCAGTCCTCCCAAGCCTTGTTCTTTGCCTAAATTCAGCTCTAATATCACCCACAATCTCCCCCTCATCCAAAATATCTTGGTCCCTTCAAAAGGCTAAATCCTCTCACCTTTAGAGGCTCTAAAAGATGATTAATTCCATAGGTAAATTCCTCTTTTCAATTCTTTTACTTTCCTTTCAAGTTCAAATTTATTCTATTCTGTCCTTAACTACCCTAATCAAAATGTTATGAGAAATCAAGTACCTTATATTTAATAGATTTTTTATGATAATATAAAAAGTTATTATCATCTATCCTTTACCCTTCTTTTATTCTAGTAGTAAAAACACCATTTGAGATGTGTTAATTTACCACATTCAAGGATGATGGGGTTTCAACATCCATTACCCTATTAAAGTTTGGTCATTAAACCATTAAATGCTTGAAAAAGATGATTATTTATGTATTATTTATCATCTATGGTTCTTTAATCTTTTTGTACACATGGTTTTGATTTATAAAACAAAATGTGTACGCTGTGATAAAAAACCGCAAATAAACCCAAAATGTTATCACTAAAGATTAATATAATGATTCATATTCCCTCCAAGTAACCAAATAAAATTTACAACCATGTAACATTTTGTATTCTAAATAATAAAATATAAATCCAATTCTATAAAACCATCTTCATTTCATATTATTATCCATTAATATATATAAGTAAACTGATCACGAAACAAACAGACTCGAACAATGAAATTGAACCTGATAACCAATCAAAACTGTTATTAATAAACTTCAAAAAGATAAAATAAATCAATTAAATGTTAAAGAGGATTTGGAATTATTAATTAGTGAACCTAATATGATAATTCAGGTCATATATATCAAGTTAATAACACCATCAGACATGAGGTAAGGGATCCTCTCTTTCTCACTTTTATTCAAGAATCTCCTACCTTTTATTTTTAATACCTAATTATGGGGTATGTTTTCACACCTCCCAAATACTTCCCTCGGGATATATAAATGATGATAGACCTAATTATTATTAATTAATCTCTCTTAAGTACACCTGTTACCCTCTTAAGGTTTCATAATGGATTCAACACGAACCTCCATTACTCTTTCTGGTTGCTTTATCTTTCATTTTACACAAAAAATGTTATCTATTAATTTTATGTAAATATTCTAAATTATGTGAATATATAACAAATTCATGTATAAATACCCGTTCATTTTATTTTTCAGAGATATAAATTCTTTTAAATGGTTCCCTCCACAATTCTTTCAGATAAGCAAACCATTTTTAAAGGAACTTCCTGAATTCCTTCCCAATTTTAGGTGCACAATATCATCTATTTTAAGACGCCATTATTTTTATAATATATGTCTGTTAATTATAAAAACATTCTCTCTTAAATTCTTGTTTTATATAAAATATTATGATATTTCCATTTTAAATTCTCTTTTGTATTTTCCTCAAACCCGTACTAAAATGTTTTAATTCTAACGTTTATTTAATACCTTTCTTAAGTTGTCAATTATATTTGACATCACGTATCATGATATATTTCTTTTTCCTTTAATAAAGCTGATGAATTATTTAATTCCTTTATTTCATGGAAACATGTATGATATATCCATTTATTATGTATTAAGACATGATTATGATACCTATTTTTTCCCTGGGTAGTAGTTATGTTTATGTATGTCTGATTGTGTATGATTATTTATGTGGAAAACATATTCATGAACATGTTATTATGGGTGCGCCTAGATAGTTGTCCAATTAATTTGGTATATTTAAGTCTCAAAATATGTTATGTGCATTGGTCTTTGTTGTTAGCCTTGACTTTTTCTACCAATGTGGAATGGTCTTGGCGGTTATCCTTAACCTGGGATAACATGTGAAATGGTATTGGTAGATTGCATTGTCTTGTGCTACCATGTGAAATGGTATTGATGGTTAACCATGACTTGTGATCCTCTATGTGCAATGAGCTTTGACTTGTTCTAATGTCTTGTTTTATATCTCTTTCAAATTACTATGATTCCAGGTTTATATGGTCCCAAGTTATACATGTTAAAGTTCCATGTGTTCAATTACATTTTATACTTTTTTATATCCCTTTGTAATGCTTTCTAACAGATGTGAGAAATCATTATTCTTATTCTTAATCACTTATTGGTATTTTATCACATACCTGTGTTCATGTGATCCATAGAATATCCTATGAAGACGTATGATCACATTGAAAGTTAGGAGCTCATTATGGATATTAAATAAAAAGTTGTTTTTATGATTTTTGATTACGTACCTAGTCTTCCAAGAGAATAGACATTAAAATCCTTCACTATTAATTTGATGTTTAATTATTCTTAAAATAATTTAATGATATATGTAAAAGCATAGGGTTTCTATAGTTGGTATTAGAGGATGGTCTAGTTATTTTAGGATATTTGGAATAGAGAACTTTAGTAAAAACCATAAGGATGAGACTAAGTATAATAAAAAATCACCAAATTTTTGTAAGTATAGAGTAAGGGGTTTTTTAAGACAATATATCCATGTCAACATAAAAATAGATAGAGGTGGTAGTAATATATTTGTATCTATGGGTAAAACTCGAAAACACTACTTTGAGATAGACTTGAACGGGAACTGGTGAACGGTATTGGGCATTGCTTCACTCTTGTTTTAACACTCCTGAGGGATATTTTTTTGTTAAATTCCAAATATTAGTAAACACAGTTATTACAAGAAAAAAAATATAGAATCCCATATTAATATATGTCAAGAAAGAGATCATTGATAACCTAGACTGAATCCTAAGGAATCACAAGTTAGGATATAATTTTCCTTTAATGTTTCTCCTTTTATGTTTAAATATTCATTTTTATATTGTTATTAAATAATTATTCAACACCTTGCATGTTTTAACCATAGTACGTAAAATGAAATTTTTAGGGTTAAATTTCATATGGGGGGGATGTAACGACCCCATGTTTTATTAATGGAATTCACCTACTATATTTATTTTCTTATAATATAATCACATTAAAAACACAATGAAATATCATTATATTGGATACTTCGTGACCATTGAACATAATTTTTCCACTTCTGCATATTTAATTTTGGATCTTGGGCACACACTGTTGCGTTCAGGGTGTTTTTAGGGGTCTGATGGAAGAAACATAATTTTTTGGTAAATAGTTACCTACAATTATGAATAATAACCTACCCTTATGAATATAAACATGTCCTTATTAATAGTAATATTACCCTTATAAATAGTAAATCGTCCAATATAATAGTAACCTCACCCTTGAATGTATAATTAAAATTTATGCATCTTATAGTGATAATATGACCATAGTAAAAGTATTAGAATATATTTTATGTCATAAATAAATAATTAAAATTAATTAATTAATTAATTTAAATAAAAATTTATTTTCCGAAAAGTTTTTTATAAATAAAAAATTTGATGTCCACTAGTTATAAGATAATTTTATAAGACCTTATGAAATTTTTGAAAGCATTATAAAATCCATTACATTTTTTAAAATCATTATTTTTCATGTAAATTATGATTTTAAATAAATATTAAATTAATCATTTTTAGATAATTATTTTTGAAAAAATTATTTATTTTTTTGTAATTTACAGTTTTAGAAATTGTAATGGATATGTTTTTGGATTTTACTAAAATACATGAATTTTTTATGAATATTTAAATACATTAATTTTTGATAAATTCTAAAACCTGAATTTATGGATCATGCTTGAGTCTTGGATGATGTAAATGAGCATTGGTTCAAACTCATATTCAAATATTACAATATATTGTTATATGAATAATTCATATTTCTTGTATTATGTAAAAGTATTAAACTAATGATTAAAATATTAAGAAAACCATCCTCCCCTTCACTATAAAAACCACACACACTCCCACTACTCTTCACTCCTATCAAGCCATGTGACTTCACTAAATTCTACTCAAATATATCCCAAAATTCTTCCATGTCAGGAATCACTTTTTCGCTTCAAATGTCAAAATCCTCTACCCTTAAGAGGCTCTTAGGGTAGATTAATTCAAGAGGTAAATTCCACTTTTTAATTCATTTACTTTCTGTTGTTTTCTTTTCTATAAATACCTATTCCCATCCAAATGTTATGAAAACTCCAATGACATATATTTACTATAATTTTTTTAGGATGTTGTAATAATTTATTACCATCTCTTATTTACCCTTCTTTTAAACTAGTAGTAAAAACAACATCTGAGATGTGTTAATTTACCACATTCAAGGACAATGTGCTTTAAATTTCCATTACCATATTCAATTATGGTCATGAAGCCATTATTATGGTTCAACCAAACTATTAGATATTTATTACATGTCATATATGGTTTGGGAATCATTTTTTACACATGTTTTCTATTTATAAAACAAAATGTGTTCGTTGTGATCAAAAACTGCCAATTAACCCAAAAGGTTATCACTAAAGTTTAATATAATGATTCATTTCAATCCATGTATCCAAATTAAATATACAACCATGTAAATTTTTGGATGTTTAATAATAAAATATAACTCCAATTTTGGAAATCCATCCTCATTATACATGATTATTTGTGCATATATATAAGTAATCTGATCATGAAACAAACAGACCCAAACAATTAAATTGAACCTCATAAGCAATCAAAAAGGTTATCATTGAACAAATAAAGGTTTTTATAAATCGATTAATAGTAAAATTGGTTCTATAATTATTAATTAATGAAACAAATTTTATTATTCTGGTCATTAATATCAAGTGAAGAACACCATCGGACTTAAGGTAAGGGATCCTATCTTTATAACTTTTATTCAATAATCTCATATATATAAATTATTAGAGACCCCATACTGTTACATTAATCCCTTTTAATTACTCATGTTTACATCATGAGGTATCGTATATAATTCAACACGAACAACCTTTACTCATTTGGGTTTCTAAATTGTTATTTTTAACAAAATAATGCTAACTATTATTTTTATATTCATCTTATAATTTTTTTTATATGTTCCATATTCGTGTATCAAGACCCTTTCATCATATATTTTGAGGATATACATGTACTTAAATTGTTTTCTCCTCAATGCTTCTCGATAAACAACCCCATTTTAAAGGAAACTTCCAAATTCATTCCCAATTTCATATTCCCAAATTCATCTGTTTTAAGACACTATTTTTTATTATATCAGTCTATTAAATAAGAAAAAACTATTGGTTCACTTATATTTTTATATTAAATATTACGCCCTTTTTCTATTTTAAATTCTCATTGGTATTTTCCTCAAAACATCCCACAAAATTTGTAATTAAAATGATTCTTTGATACCTTTTTTATGTTTTCAGTCCTGTTTGATATCACTTATAATGATATATAAATTTTAAGCTTATGAATTCCAATGTACGATTTATTTCTTGACATTCAATGAAACATTTATAATGCACCCATTTATTATGTATTACGACATGAATATGATACTCATTTCTTTCCATGGGTATCCATTTTTTATATATGATTGATTTAGTATGATTATTTGTGTGGAAAACATATTAATGAACATGTTAATATGGGTGCACCAGATTGATCCTTAATGTGGTAGGATAAATTGAGTCTCCTGAAAAGTTATGTGTAACAGTCTTGGCAGTTAGCCTTGACTGGTGCTACCATGAGTAGCAGTCCTGGCAATTATCCATGACTTGTACTTCCATGTGAGAAGGTATTGGCGGTTAGCCTTGACTTGTTCTACCATG
Source organism: Viscum album (assembly GCA_963277665.1). Lineage (NCBI taxonomy): Eukaryota > Viridiplantae > Streptophyta > Magnoliopsida > Santalales > Viscaceae > Viscum > Viscum album. The sequence goes on along the minus strand of OY728126.1, from coordinate 786,369,237 downwards.
TGAAATGGTCTTGGTGGTTAACCATGACTTGTGCTCCTCTATATGAAATGAGCCTTGACTCATTCTAATGTCTGGTTTTATGTTGCATCCACATTACTATGATTCTTTGTTTATATGATCTCAATTTATACATGTTATGGTTCCATATGTTCAATTATGTTTTATTCCTTTTTATATAAATATTTCATGATTACTAACTTATGGGACAATGCATTATCTTATGAATAATACCATACTTGGATGTTTTACCTAATCCCTTTGTTCATTTTATCCCTAGTTTATCCTTTAAATATGTATGGGCACATTTTAAGTTAGGAGATCATTATAGGGATTTAATAAAAATTTGTTTTTATGATGATTTATTATATACCTTGTATTCAAAGACAGTGATGTACATTACGATTCTTGGCATGTAATATAATATTTAATTATGCATAAAATCACATAATGATATATGTAAAAGATTAGGATTGCTATATAAATAACTTGAAACAATTAGAAGAATATATAGAAACATTAAAAATAATAATTGGATATATATATATATATATAAATATAGGTCCCTAATAATGAATTATAAATGAGGTTTTTTTCACATAAAATAAACTCATATTATAAATACAAGTCAATGGTATATTAAATATAAAGGGCACATATAAACCCCAAGACTATACAATAAAAATTATGATAGGTTTGGAAAATAATATAAATTGACTATATGGATTATGTTAGTCTCAAAATTGGTATAAATACCATGGGTGTGGGGTAGAATCTTATTATAGGTTGCATCCAAAAATTATACCATCCCCATTGTATATTGACCTCTTTTTTAAATGATTCAATTATTTGGATCTTTAGTTTTTTTATTTCTATAATTAATAAATCTATATTATTTAATCAAATTTATTTAATTATGTATACAAAAAATTATCTTATGATGACACACATAGTGTGAAATACTCAAGTATAAAGACACACATATTTCTACATGGATCACCACTATGGTCTAGTCTAATGAGAATGCTTCCAACAGGGTGTTGGTGCACCAAAATCACTATGATCACTGATTATTTTTTTCAGGATATGTCATTCCTACCTAGTATCACTTCCTTTATAATGGTTTAGATTATATTATATATCTTATATAAATCACTTCCCTCAAACATTCACTTTATTATAAATTATTTATAAGGAAAATCTACTAACATGAAGGCCAAAAAACAATATCATCTTTTATTGAGAGCTACACCAAATATGAGATAGGTGACATTGAACATCACTTTATCCTTCATGTACATTATTTGAACATCCACTCAAGAATCACCATTCCATGTGGGGTTAGGGAAGCTTCATTTCACTTTGGATATTTTCTTATGAGATTCCAAATATTCCTTATTCCAAAATTATTCTATAAATCTATTCAGTAGTTATAATGAAAAGAAAACTTATTTATTTTCTTTCCTTAGATGTAGTACTGAATAACTAAAATTATTTTTGGATTGTATAGAACCAATATATTATTCTTATTTAGAATTTATATTTTTTAATAGTGTATTATATAGGGTATTACCTGAAGCACAAGACCCTTGATCACATAACCCTAGAGAGTATGTATCCCAGTGTGTATCTCCCTCTACAAGACCCTAGTGTGTAACCCTTGTGCAAGAACATAGATCATAACACATGAATGAGGCACTAGAATGAATCCCTTGTGCAATACTAGGGTGTGTATCCCCCTATAGAAATGTGATTCCAACCCAAAATTTAATAATTAAATTTTATATCCTTTTTTATGAATACTCAATAAATTGAATAACATTAGAAACCTTTGAATAGTAACATTTTTAGTGTTATTAGAGACTAGATACATAAAACCATATTTTATGAAAAATATTCAACATCTCGAATAATGTTTTTATGATGTTATATAGTTTGGAAAACCCTAAATAAAACCTTTCTTTATATCCTGAGGAACGAAAACAAAAAAAGGATAAATTCAATTCTTGGTAAGGGTAAATATGGTATACATTAATTGAAAATCATATGAAAGAACAAGATAATCACAAGTTTATGAAATCATGATCATAACATATAATGTTTACACATAATATTTTAGAGATCCTCAACTCGAGTCATGGAATAAAACATTATACATTAAAAAACAAGAATCATGAGAGTGAGGAATCAACATAAATAAATCATAATTTCTAAGTTAAAATAAAAATCATAAAAAATATTCAATGAGTGTGTAACTATCGTAGGAATAGAAACCATATCATGTGCAATTGTTTCCTTCCAATACCATCATATAATTACGGATTATCAATTAACACCTACTTCCCATAACATATAAGACCTGGCTTCAACACTTATTCTGATATCATAATAGATTATGCACCGCCACCAATTTAAAATAGTATGTTTATAACATCAAATTTTTTCCCATAATAATCTCATGAGATATAAGGATTTACACATTTCATTGGAGGAATATATAATTCTAGGAACACCTATCATAAACTCACAATCCATTCATATTCACTCTATAATTTCCTAAAATATCCATTATATCATCATTGAATAACTCATGGAAAATAAAGGGTATTTTCAAAAACCTCATAATAATAATTGAAAAACATATAGAGAAAGAATAAAGATAGTATCATTAGATCAAATATCAACTAGATCATAAGTAACAACAAGGGATGTTATCCTAAAAAATATACCATTAAAATATCACTTGAATATTTCTTCAAGAAAATACCAATTTTTAGTTTGAAATCACTTATATGATATCCAAATATTACAAAAATATAAATTAATAAATTTTATTTGTGATGAACCATGGAAACCTATAAAGTAATCTTGAAAGCAGTAAATTGTCATGATAGTATAAAAAACTTTTCATACGGTATATGTTTAAAAACATTCCTCTTACATTTTGTAAAATGTGAAAAGGAACTTTTTTGAAAAAAACAAGAAAGAATCATTTTTGATGTTATGTAAAAAAAAATTACAGGGTGTTGAAAATTAACATTTTATAACATTCCATGCATAAATATTATCTTTTATAAAATAATTTTTTGGGTCTTAACAAGGAAGAAATATTTCATTGACTAGATAGGAATAAGGTATGTTGTTCTTTTAAAAAAATTACTCAACAATTTTATGTTCCAAAGAATTAAATATTGTAGCAATACTTGAAAAATACATGAATACCCAAATCATAATAAAATTGATCATTTTAGTGTATAAGACTAATATAATTTCCCTTAATAGAAATTGAATGTAGATAATGCTGAAAGAAATAAGATTTCAAAAAACCCTTATAGTATGGGTTATATTAGAATCAAAACATCAGGAAATATATAAATTTAGATATATTTTTTAATCATAATAATATTCATGAGAAGAATTATCTTTGAAATTCATGGTTATTCTATACACTAACAAAATAAAAAAGTGGTGAATATGACATATGCTTCACATAATTAAATGTGAGATGAGATACCCTTTCCTTAAATGTCATAATTCATCAAACGTATTCTGAAATACTATATATTAAATTATTTTTTATAAAAAATATATTCTAGAAACATACACATATATAATATTTAATTTGTTATTTACTTATAATATTTTATCACCATTTTATTAACAATTATTTATTAAAATCACTATTTTAGATTATACCTATGTCATTATTCATATGTGTTTCAGTTTTATAGAAACATAAATTTTATATTGAACTTGGTTCATTGGTCTCCATAATTTTAATGATTTAATTAGTATCATAGTTAATCATTATATACACTTTTATATGTATTGATATAATGCGGTGATGAAAAATGTGTTACATCACTTCATGGGGATGGTATTTCATACATATGCATGAGTGATGTTTCTACATTTTTTTGATGGAATTAAATAGAGGTAAATAAGAAATTAATGTTTAAATAATTATGATAGTATTATAAATATAATATATGTTCAGTAAAAACATCATTATTACCATAAATTAGAAGTGGTGATGAAAAATAAATCAAATCACTTCATGAAGGTGATAGTCTATACGTATGCATTTGTGGTTTTTTATTTTCCCAAACGATGTAAATGAGGTTGATAATGATTAATTTATCATGAAAATAACATTCCAGAATATTTATTATTCTGAATATATTATTTTATAGTGGATACCATGTATTTATAGGACGTATAATACAAAATAAAATTTAATGTGTTTGGTTAAGACTTATACCTCATCATTATGAAATATCTTTTGGTTTAATACTTTTCCATAGGAAGGGTGGTATCTTGGAATAAAATCAACGAATAGGATGCACTGATGCAATATTGGATATTATTTTGGAAATTATTTTCTGATATAAAAGGATTAAACATTGTGTTTATGGTATTAAATGAGGTTCCCTATTAAAGTGAGGGAAATAACACAGTTAGAATTTCTAAAAATATTAAATTATATATATATATAATAATCATGTCAGATGGAAATAGGGAACCCCAACTATAAATAAAATATGTGATAAGTTCTATGTAAAGCCAACATTCCAAAATTGGACAACTATTGGATGCATTTTAATCTATATCTTCTAGTTAAACCACTCTAAAACCATTTTAACCTTAATAGTGATAACATAACTTATTTACCATGATATCTTAATAATATCTCTAAAAATAAAATGGTCCTTAAATTTTTTTTGGAACATTGGATTAATATTTTTTAATAAATTTTTTCAGATTCAATTTCTATTGGACGAAGAAATTAATTTTAATATAATAACATTAAACACATGAAAAACTATTTTTTTTAAAAAAAATACCATATTTAAGATTATAAAATTTTTTTATTTGATATAATTAAATAAGATTACATATATTATTATGTTAAATAATAAAAAATATTTCTTTTTAAAATATTTCATCAAGAAAAAATTCATTGGAATCTTTCAACCATGGAATTAAATGCAGAGACCCAAAAATAGTTTCTAATATGAATAAAATACAACATACCTCCAAAAAATTAAATATTGGGTTCAAAATTTCAAATTAAGGTTTTAAAATACCTCACGTAAATATTCTAACATATTTTTTGTCATAAAAAAATCATAAAAATGGATAAAAACCATTTTTAGAGGGATTTTAAATTTTTACCTTATAGTTTTAACCATGTGG